>OW121687.1:9497761-14497761 GCA_933228735.2 Amblyteles armatorius | reverse complement strand
TCTTTATATTGTGAGCTGCAAATGCAACAGTTTCGATTTTAGAGTCAATGGTTTATGTTTACATGAAATTAATGTTAATTAACTAAATTAGAATTATATTTCGACAAATAACTCTATATTAACTAATAAAGTTAATGTTTATGTGAAGTGTGTTGTTTTAAAATATGTAATAGTAGTACAAGTTTGAATTGAGTATTTTATCCGTGTTATACGAGATTCTACTAATCCGACGTACGCTCTCGGAATTCTACAATGTAAAAATGTGAACGGGGTTTATAATGTAAAAAGAAAAATGAAAAAATCACTGATCGAAGTTAAATTTTTATTTCAGTTTTGGGAAGTAATCTCCGAGGAGCACGGCATCGATCCGACTGGCATTTATCACGGGGACAGTGACCTGCAGCTCGAGCGGATTTCCGTCTACTACAACGAGGCTTCTGGCAAGTATATTAGGAGAATTTTTTTTTTCTCTCTACGAAGCAGACGTGAGTCATCGCGGGGCGAGGAATCTCGAAACTCGCGCGGAGAGACGCGTCCGCGAGACGATCGCGCTGCACCGGGAGATTCCCCGGATCCTTGAGGCGACCCCGCACACTCGGAAATAGAAACTTCGAAAGACCGAAAAGCACGCGCCCGAGACTCGCCCAAAAGGACAACTTCGACGTACACGCAAGAGAGAAAGGAGAGGAGTCGGAAAACGCACGCAGCCTCGCTCTTTGGCGACGGAAATAAACCCTTTGCCGGCACTTTCGTCTCGCGATTTTGCATTCCATCTGAGATATCGTCGGGCGGCGCGATACAGTAACGCTATTACAATTTTGACGCCCTAAGAAATTGATCTGAAACAAAGTATATATTTTTGAAAAAAAAATAACAGTTGTTCACAAATATCCAGAATTTTATTTACTTGTTACTTTTATAACTTTTAAAAGTAAAAGTTGACAAAAGATACATAAAAAATATTAGATCGGTAAAATTCTGACAATCAACTTCCTTCGTCGAATAGATCGATACGCGCGTCATTCCATCGATCGAACGTACGATAGCTCATTCAGAAAAATCCTCATGCCCGTCCTCCATACGTGCTTCCGTTCCGCGCCTCTTATTCGGGAGGTCGTCGTCGCTATATTTCGTCGCCGCGATGTCAATAACGTATTCGTCGCCCGAACCATAAAATAATAGCCGGACGTTGGTCAAAAGTTCATCGACAAAAAAAAAAAAAAAGTTGAATAAAATGTATTAAAAAAAAAAATTGTAAAATTTCAGTGGCAACGTCGACCAATGGAGGGAAGTACGTGCCCCGAGCCATTCTTCTGGACCTCGAGCCGGGAACCATGGACGCGGTCCGCTCCGGAGCCTACGGCAAGCTCTTCCGTCCGGACAACTTCGTCTTCGGTCAGTCGGGTGCCGGAAACAACTGGGCCAAGGGTCACTACACCGAGGGCGCCGAGCTCGTCGACTCGGTCCTCGATGTGGTGAGAAAGGAGTGCGAGAACTGCGACTGTCTGCAGGGTTTCCAGCTGACCCACTCGCTGGGCGGTGGCACCGGTTCGGGCATGGGAACTCTTCTGATATCGAAGATCCGCGAGGAGTATCCCGACAGGATAATGAACACCTACTCGGTGATGCCCTCGCCGAAGGTATCGGACACGGTCGTCGAGCCTTACAACGCGACGCTGTCCGTTCACCAGCTCGTGGAGAACACCGACGAGACTTACTGCATCGACAACGAGGCGCTGTACGACATTTGCTTCCGCACCCTGAAGGTCTCGAATCCGTCGTACGGCGACCTGAACCACCTGGTCTCGCTCACGATGTCGGGAGTGACGACTTGTCTCAGATTTCCGGGCCAGTTGAACGCCGATCTGCGAAAGCTGGCGGTGAACATGGTGCCGTTTCCTCGTCTTCACTTCTTCATGCCGGGTTTCGCGCCACTGACCTCGCGCTCGATGCAGCAGTACTCGGCCCTCTCGGTGCCCGAGCTGACCCAGCAGATGTTCGACGCGAAGAACATGATGGCCGCATGCGATCCCCGACACGGAAGATATCTGACGGTCGCCGCCGTTTTTCGCGGAAGAATGTCGATGAAGGAGGTCGACGAGCAAATGCTCAGCGTTCAGAACAAGAACAGCTCCTACTTCGTCGAGTGGATTCCCAACAATGTTAAGACGGCCTGCTGCGACATACCGCCGAAGGGCCTGAAGATGTCGTCGACTTTCATCGGCAACACGACCGCCATACAGGAACTCTTCAAGCGAATCTCCGAGCAGTTCAGCGCGATGTTCAGGAGGAAGGCTTTCCTTCACTGGTACACCGGGGAAGGCATGGACGAGATGGAGTTCACCGAAGCCGAGTCGAACATGAACGACCTCGTGTCCGAGTACCAGCAGTACCAGGAAGCCACCGCCGAGGAGGACTTCGAGGCCGAGGAAGGCGCCGACGACTTCGAGACCTGCGAGCAGGAGTGAACAGATTCGTCGATAAAAAAAAAAAATACACAATTCGGCGATATACACGCGTAACTGTTAGTCTCACCAGTTCGCGTTTTTCGACTACTAAACGAGACGCAGCACTGCTCATTTTATTAATTTTAACAATATTGGCTCGTAAATCATCGTGAGTTTGTTGCTCGGGCAGCGATTCGGGCTTTAAGCTTTATTTACTACTTTTCTATTGAGTCATCTTTTTTATACACGAAATTATGTTACTGGGAGTGATGAATCGGAGTCACTGGACGACGGAAAGTTCGAGGGCTATGTGAAAGATTAAATTACGGTGGATTACCGATGTTCGTCGAATTATCTTATATCAAGTGATATCAATTATGAATTATCGCTGCACTATTGTACGTTCCTTGATCTTTTGTTTTATTTTTTTTTGTACGAAAAAAATAATTATGTGATATCCGATTTTGTTGAAGCTAATCTTCCTCCTCCTCCTCTTCCTCGGATTCCTCGTCGTCGCCGATGAGATTTTCATCGGCGGTCGCTTCCTGGTACTGCTGGTACTCGGACACGAGATCGTTCAGGCTGCTCTCGGCTTCGCTGAACTCGCTCTCGTCCATTCCCTCGCCCGTGTACCAGTGAAGATAAGCCTTCCTCTTGTACATCGCGCCGAAAGTCTCGGCGATTCGCTTGAACGGTTCCTGAATCGCTGTGGTGTTCGACAGAGATGTCGCCGCCATTTTTACACCCCGCGGAGGAATATCGCAGATCGCCGATTTAATGCTGTTCGGTATCCACTCGACGAAGTAATGACTGTTCTTGTTCTGTGTGTTCCACATCTGCTCGTCCACTTGCTGGAAGATAATCGTCGCCGAAGTTAAGTATTGAGAACTTTGTCTGCGGAGCCGTTGAGGGAACATCCGGTACCAACCGGAAGTTCGACCGCTACCGGACGTCTCGGATCTGCCGAGAGTCGGGAAGAGCGGGGCAATAGGGACCATTCTCCTTCGTTCGAGATGAGACTTATTGACTGCAAAAATAGTCCGTCTTGCCCCACTCCTCCCCCCCCCCCCATTATCGACAGTTCGACCGCTACCGGATGTTTCGGATCTGCCGAGAGTCGGGAAGAGTGGGGCAAAATGGATCGTTCTTCATCGTCCCAGATGAGACTTTCTTTTTGACTTTAAAAATAGTCCGTCTTGCCCCACTCTCCCCTCCGGTCCGTTATCGGCTGACCTTCGTCGACATTCTTCCGCGAAAAATCGCAGCCACGGCCAGGTAACGACCTTTTCTTGGATCGCAATGGGCGAACATCGATTTGGCATCGAACATCTGCTGAGTGAGTTCGGGAACGGTGATAACGCGATAAGGTGCGGAGCTTCTCGAGGTCAGGGGCACGTAGCCGGGAACGAAGAAATGGAGCCTCGGAAACGGTACCATGTTGACCTGAAGCTTGCGTAGATCGGCGTTGAGCTGACCGGGGAATCTAAGGCAAGTGGTTATCCCCGCCATGCAGACCGATATCAGATGGTTCATGTCTCCGTAAGATGGCTGAGTGAGCTTCAGTGTTCGAGTGCAAATGTCGTGAAGAGCCTCGTTGTCGATACAGAAGGTCTCGTCGGTTCCCTCGATAAGGCCGTGGATCGAGAGAGTCGCGTTGTAAGGCTCCACGACGGTTTCCGAAGTTTTCGGCGACGGGATTATCGAGTAAGTCGCTATTATGCGATCCGGATATTCCTCGCGGATGTTGCGTACCAGCAGAAGTCCCATACCGGCCCCGGTTCCGCCGCCCAGAGAGTGGACTATCTGGAAGCCTGGGAAGAAATTTATCTCATCGATTAGTTTGTACATCAAAGAACATCCTGTCTCAAATGGAAGCGAAGGTTCCGTTTTGCCCCACTGTCTCCTATTCGCCTACTACTTCAACAATTCGGCTTGGATAGTGGAGAAGAAGCGGGGCAGAATGGGACAGTGGGGCAAAACGGGACAGTCCGGTGAAACATAATTTTCCAATAATTTTCAGATGGGACAATGGGGCAAAATGGGGTAGAAAATACGGATGGAACGATGGGGCAAAATGTGGCATTCAAACATTATTGGAAAATTGCGGTTTGCCCCAATGTCCTGTTTTACCCCGCTCTCCCCTACTTCAAATGAATTTAGCGTCTAGTGGATGTTATCTACGGCGATGGGATTATCGAGCAAGTCGCTGTTATGCGATCGGAATATTCCTCGCGGATTTGGCGTATCAGCAGAAGTCCCATACCAGTACCGGTTCTTCCGACCAGAGCACTGGGCTATCTGGAAGCTTGCACCGACCATAAAAAATACGGTTGAAACAACTAAACATTTGGGCACGGACGTTCAAATAAATATTTTGTTGGTCCATCTGAAAGATTGGTTAGTTCAACGATTTTTTTAAATGATTTCGCCAAAATATTTTCATCGACCCGTTAATTATAAATTTGAACGTCCTTGCCCGAATCTTTAGTTGATTCAACCGCATTTTTTTTATCCATGTAGGAAGAAATTTATCTTGCCGATGTGTTTATTACACATAAAAGAAGTCTCGTCACAAATGGAAGACACCGTTCCGTTTTGCCCCGCTCTCTCGCATTCGGCGAACGGAGAGGGACCGAGTGTCGACTACTTTAAAGATTCGGCTTGGATAGCACTTCCGACGCGTTTAGCCACGTCTATTTGATTAATCGTTCATAATGTACCCTGAACAAGATCGCAGGATTCAGCTTCGCGACGAACGAGCTCCAAGGTCTGATCTATCATCTCGGCTCCTTCGGTGTAGTGACCCTTCGCCCAATTATTAGCAGCTCCGGCTCGCCCGGCAACGACGTTGTCAGGCCTGAAGAGCTTGCCGAGAGGTCCGGACGTGGCGGAAGTCAAGCTCGACGGATCGAGATCCACGAGGATTGATCTGGGCACGAATCTCCCGCCTTTTCGCGAAGAGTTAATCGATACATTGTATTGATATTCATTTCGCGCGATAGATTTAAGAATTCCGACGAACCTCGCGCCTCCACGAAGTAGACATTGATGCGCTGCAACTGAAGGTCGGATTCTTCTCGATGGCTTCCTGTCGGATCTATGCCGTGCTCGTCGCAAATTATTTCCCAGAACTGAAGACAACGACTCGGGATGACAAATATATTTTACGAAGGTCAGCCGTGATTTCTTCTACATTTTTTTTTTTTTTCTCTAAGTTTACCTTGCTCCCGATACCGTTTCCACATTGCCCGAGCTGTATGTGAACAATCTCCCTCATCTTAATTTTTTTTATGTTTTTTTTAATTTGTTGAAAAAATTACTCTTTGATTTTGTGACCGAAATTGTATCTGAAGTGTCGTGATCGTAGGGACTTGAAGTTGCTGATGTAACGGTACGGAATCTGGACAATAAGATACCGTGTGTTTGTTAATTAATCCGTTTCTGTCGCTGGCCACATTACAGATGGATTTGAAATACATTTGAGACGGATTACGTGTGTTCTTAATCCACTCGTTTCTTCCACCAGCATTTGAGATAATTCCATCGAAAAATAAAAACAATTCTCTTCAACGCAACTTCCGGTTCGAAAATCTCATTTTCCTACTGGACGTGACGTCGTACCGGAAATACGTCAGTTCCGGTCTGAACATCTAATTTTTTCGACCGGAAGTGACGTCACGTCGGGATTGTAAATCTCATTTCTTTCGACCGGAAGTAACGTCACGCCGGAAATACGTCACTTCTTGTTTGAAAGTTTCATTTTTCGACCGGAAGTGATGCCACAACGGAAATACTTCACAACCGGTAAAAGATGAAGATTTTCAAACCGGAAGTGACGCCACTTCCGGTCGAAGAATGAAGACTTTCAAACCGGAAGCAACGTCCTTTAACTTTAGCTACTTAGCAGCGACCGTTTGTACTGTGTTGACGGCTAATTTATAATCCGCACGATGGAAACGTTGGTAGGCGCATATCGTCGCGTGTTTCAAGTACGAGCCGGATGACGACGCGGGTCTCGATCTACGTCAGAAGGACAAAACTCGCCAAGGACATACCACCTCCTCCTATAATCCTCGCGATAATTCCATTATAATAATGTTCTTCATCTATGATAATTCAACGTCACGAACTACATAGCGCGTTCGTGACTCCATCAGTTTCGCGAAGATACAGAGACACGCCGTACATCGGTGTGTTTTATATACACTGTAGCGATGTATCATATGCGCAATAGAGCGTTGTCCTCGTACCCGATGAGATAATACGTAATAACCAATTTTTTCTCAAGGTCCTTGCTTTATCAATCTCAGTTGGCCAGAAGGACGATAGCCCGAGTTCGATAGCAATCCACCGCGAGTACAATGAGCGACGCGAGTGACGCCCGCAAACGTCGTTAAAGCGTCTTCACCTTAAATCCTTTGAACTCCTCCAATCATTTTTTTTTCTTTTTTAAACGGTGCCGCGCGATTTTTTAATTCTAACGTTAAGTTTAATTTTAATTATCGTTGACGGCCAGGTTTCGGGAGTCAATTGACGCGCAAAGCAGAATTTAGAAAGAAAGTACATTATAATGAATGGAAAAAAATAAATACAATGCGTGCCTATACTGATATTATAATACAAAGTTTTCTTGTTGTTGTTGTTGCTTTGGGCTAATCATAAAACGTTTGTCTCGTCGTCATTTCGGCATTGTTAAAAGTTTGGGATTCTCGGTATTCCCAGCGTCCAGCGCGTTCTCCACGTCGTCGTGCGCAGTGTTTAAGTTATCCGGCTCGTCTTCCTCGTTCGATGACTGTAGACGGCTCGTTTTCTCCGCATCCTGTTGCCGCTGCTGTTGTGACGGTGTTTCGACTGTCGCTACCTTGCCGGCCGTCGAACGACGACCCGGCCGTCCGTTCAGCAGGAACCGCAGAGGTAGAGACTCGCGTCTCCGCCTTTTTCTCGCGTTTCTGATGAAGAAATCGGATACAGATTGAATTACACTAAACAGCTTATTAAAAAAAAAAAAAAAATGTTCAAATGAACTAACGCGGGCCGAGTCGGGCAGGACCAGAGCTTGAAGTCCGCTCCGAATTGTTCGCCCTCCTCGATCGTCTGTGGCAGATGAATGTTTAGAGTTTCTGGAAGAAACACCGAGGTGAGAGCACCGGCGACGCTCAAAGATCCCATGACGATGAGCGGCAGAACCCTCGAGTAAACGGCCAAGTGAACAATGTACGGGAAAGTCAGGAGCCCGATACCGGCTATGAACGAGGCTATTCCCATTGCCTGTGACCTCAGAACGGTGGGCAATAATTCACCGACGAACACGTAGAACACGGCGAACGACGCGGCTATACCGAATTTTCCGATCATCGCCAACGACACCGTTACCCAGACGGCATCTGTCGAGAAAAATTGACATCATTTTCGCATATTTTGGGAATTGATTAGGATTAAAAATTTTTTTTTGTAAATTATTGTCGATCATACCTTCGGGAACAAACATGCAGGATACGCAGGCGACTCCACCGAGGAGCATGGTCAGACAGAGCACCCATCTCCTGCCGAGCCTGTCCATAGCGTACCACGTTATCACGTACGACGGTATCTCGACTATGCCTCCTGCAATTCAAACGGCACGAAATAAAAAAAAATCTTAACGCATGCACGGGAAATCCCACTTTCCGTTCCCGTGAAGACAGCGCAGAAAGGCACTTTTTCCCATCGCGTGGGAGAAAAATACTGCGCATGCGTACAAACGCAATATGTTATTTTTCCTACACTAGTGCGAGAAAGTGCCTTTCTGCGCACACTTCCCAAAAACGAAAAGCGTGATCTTTGTGAATTTTTTAGGAAAAATTATGTGAATGGCAAAGCCGAGACATCGTGTGAATGTCGACATTTGCACACTCGTCAAGAACTCCCGTTCTACGCCCTTGCCATACAAACAACTATTCCATCGATCATACAGCGATGATCTCGGGAGGGGGGGCGGGCAAGACGGATCATCCATTACGAACGCATCTTCCGAGCCACGCGAATCCACGCGCCGCGATATGCAAAGTGGCCTTTGACCGTTCATCGACGGAATGTCAATCGACGATTGCTCGAACGACAAACATTTTCCCGACCGATAAAAATTTTCCGGAGCGTCGTCGATCGCGTGCGCGACAGTTAATACACGAAGATCAGAATTTTGTTCCATTTTTTTCGCAATTAATATTACTCAAGGAAGATGATAAAATCGATCGTTTGATAAGCCTCCGTCCATCCTGATTATTTCAGACGCAGCAATGCGCGTTTCTCGGCGTCACGCACGCGACGCTACGCATCGCAATACCGCGCACCGTGCACCGACGAGAGACGGCAGATGCATTGGCGAGACGAGGACGGACTACCGGATAGCCGAAGCTATTTCATATTTCCACGAGAAACTTCTGTGCCGCTTGTTTTCGCCTCGCGGCGAATGAAATTCCTGTCACGAGCAGCGCGCGGCTCGCGGTTTCCATCGGTTCCGCTCAATCAATCGCGAATTGTTTGCGAAGCGAACTGAGGGGCGGGGATCGTACCTATGAAGAAGGCGAGATAGTCGGATACACCCAGATTCGTCGTGTTGTAAGATAGGCCGTTGTAGACGACCGCGTTTGCGACCCAGTCGAACGCCAGTATGAAGAACTTCTTTCTGATATTTGGATTCCTAATGAGATCCATCGGCGTCGCCGATGGCGGCGGAGGCCTGTCCTCGGTCTCCAGGTCGACCGACAGATCGCTGGAGTTCCTTCCGTTGCACGAGATGCCTTGTCTCTTCAGGATCTCCATCTACCGATCAGACGAGAGTTGAGCAAAAAATCGTTATCGATTAAGACACGATGTGCCCGAGTAGAACTTTTTCGAGCGTTACATCAGGTCCTGATAGGGTCCTGATAAGGTCTTATCAGGGCCCGATGTAACGCTCGAAAATTTCTACTCGGTTATCCCCGCGGCGACTCACTTCCATCTTTCTTAAAAAATTCGTCGGCACCCTTCGGCCGTTGACCCGGGCCATGTGCTGCACGATCACCTCGGCCTCGTCGATCCTGTTCTTGCTGAGAAGCCAGCGCGGCGATTCGGGAATTATCCACCAGTAGCTGAAGAGCAGGACGAACGGCACGGACGTCGCTAACGATAAGGAGTACCAGTTTCTCAGCAGATAGCCCTGGAAAAGACGACAAATGGTTCTTATCATTCGGGAACAAATGGTACTTTGCGGTACCAGGGAGGGAAGTGCGGAAGAAATGACTCGAGGTGAAAATCCGCTGAAGATCGATGAAATTATTATTCGGAAAAAGGATGTTCGGTCAAGTAGAGATTCGGAGTAATAAAGTTTTGGAAATTTGACGATTCGAAAAAATTAAAGGTTCCCAAGGTTCCCAATAGGAAAGAAGTAATTTCGAACCGATATGATTTTCGGCCATACGACGATTCGGCCGATTGAGGTTTCGGCAATCGTAGTGGATCAAAAAGTAATTTTTCTTTTTTGCAATATGGAATTTGGACTTTGAAATCCATAATTTGGAATACATTTTTTTTAATCCGACATTCAGTCGGCGTTCCATTGATGATGAAATGGTAATATTTATAGCTCGTGCGAATCATGCGCAGTATTATGACGACAAAATTTCGTATTCGGGTGCGTTCGTTATGCAAACGGTCTCGGCGGTCCAAGACGCGGGCGAGCGGTGTCGTATAATTTGTCGCATGCAAACATACAGACAGACAATAATGGAATAATCGTGTAAGCGAGAGCTTCGGTAGTCGAGGTTCTCGATATTAAATTGTGCGCACTCATCATCGGCGAACAATGTAAGGCGCTTATTGAGATTCAAATTACGATCTTCCACGTTGCCTCGACGAGTGCAACACACGTGCCGTTGCCGTGTCATCCTCGGAATCTCGACAATCGTATTAGGTAGTTTCAACGGACTCACCAGTAACGCCAGAAGACACATTGCCGTGGCGAAGAACATGCAGATCACCATGCCGGCGAACGTTCTGTACCTTGGACCCATCAGCTCGAGGGCTGTTTTCGAGACGAAAATTCGATTAAACGTTGTTGCAATAAAAATTTTAAAAAAAATTATTGGGAGCGATCGGCATACCTAGAATAAAAGGAATCTGATATATGGCAGGGAAGAACAGGCCGTTGACGGTCCTCAGCGCCGTGTAGACGACGTAGTCGGGACTGAAGCTCGTCGCGATTGAGAATATGACCTCGAGGAAAAGTATCGCGAAGAAGGCCGTTCTCCTGCCCCACTTGTCGGCGATCCATCCGAAGACGACGTTACCGAAGAGGCTTCCCACGTAGAAGAAGGTCGTTGACGTGGATGGCAACCAGCTGTTGTCGCATACGAGGTCTAGCTACGTGGATGCAAAATGCCATTAAGATTTGAAGCCCCGCAGTGATGATCATCCCCATACCGAAGCATTCTAACACTATATTCGATTAATCGTAAGCGCATAGAGGGCGATCCCCGGAGTTTCTCCAGTCTTCGGCAAATTCGCAAGAACTAAATTGACGATACCGTCGGTGAATAAATTGGTCGAGTGCCAAACAATTTGCTTGTTGCGACATCCGACTAATTGGTTGGATCGGCAGATACATTTTGGTTGCAAACTAATTGATTTGGTCGCTCGATCGATCGATTGGCTGGTAACTAACTATTTTATCGATTTGGCCAATGATTTTATTCTCAGTAAAATTAATTGGTTTTATCAGCAAATGTAAGACAGATTGATTGGATCAGCCAATATAAGACTTATTGGTTGGATAACCAAATACAAGACTGATTGGTTGGATCAGCAAGTATAAGACTGATTGATTGGATCAGCAAATCGGGTAAAAGTGGTGAATTTAGCCCACCTCGATTAACACGTAAGGCAATGATACACATATGGACCAGGCCATATTTCCCACTTTTACCCTATATATTTTTTTAGATCCATCCGATTTGTCAGTTCGACCGATCGATTGCGCAGTTGGCCGGCGCGGCTAATGAATTTCTCCACGAATCCACGAGATCCATGCGTGACGCGGATGACATATCGCAGTTAGTCGCCGAAGCTTAGTCCGGAATATCGCCCTGATTGACCGAGCGTTGGACAGGAACCGAAGCTGATTGGTGCTGGCATGAGCGGCGCGTACACACACACGCGACCGAGAGTTTCGCTGCGCACCGTACTCTCGCCCGATCTCGAAAATTGACGTCTTCCCCGGAAGATCTATCGATCACAGTGCGCGAATCCTCTCCCAAGACAAAATCGCTACCAATTTTCTCCCGGCCCAGTCCAGCCCCGCATATATAGCTAATTTTTTTTTCCTCTACGCTACGAATCCACTAACGTTGCGTAGAAGTTTAGTACATGCAATCCCGTGGTACGGATTACGCCGGCATAACGCGGTCATCTGGTGGATCGTGAGTGCGCGGAGAGCACACACACGCAACGCGTTCAGGATAGGTACAGCGAGCGGAGCCTGGCATTTCTCATCTCGACACTCGAAACGCTTCGGTACACGAGAGTTTAGCATCGGGTGTTAGTGGCTCCCACAGCGAGAGGTGTCCATCACCCTCCGTTGACAGGAGGAGCGTGTTTGTCCCCTCCCGCCCACGCAAACCGCGCGGCCCTCTTCGACGGATCCCTCGGCAGGTTTCGGACCCCGATACTCCCTCGCCGTCCTTCCACAGCCGCTCGATGCCTCGCTCGACTCTTTCGCAACCGCTCCAACCACGGCCGAAGACATTATTATTATATTCTGTAATTTCTTCTCTCAATTGTCTTCAAGTTTTTCCGCTGCTGCGAAAGCGTCACGGACGTAGTAAATCAGATATACCGTGGGTTCTTTTCGATGCTGTTATTCTTCGGGTATGGGCGTTGAGATAATTAGCCCGTGGCGATAAATTCGTCAGAAGAGTCGCGTAAAAGTCGTTTCTCACGGGAGGATCCGTGAAAGTCGCTATCGAGACTTGTGAGTAAGAGGAGACATCGGTTATGGCCGACGCACGGCCGACGCACGGCCGATACGTGCCGCGCGATCTCTTCGGGTCGGGAAATCCTCGTACCACTGACACAGTGACGAGATAGAGACGCTCCGCGGAATACAAGCGCCGAGGCGGAGGCGTGCAGACAATTGACGATAAACCGGGCAGAATTTAATCTCTGCGTGCCACTCGTATTCTGATACATAGTTATAGTCGCGATGCCTGTGCGATGAGCCGCGCGGGCGAGCGCGCGGTGACCAACAAATTTGCAAATTCCTTGCGTGCGTTCAATGGAAACAGCATTATACCTAATGCAGAAGACGAACGCGCGGGGTTCGGGCGCTACTGCGATGGTACACGTCGGTATTTTAACGTGTGTGCATGAGCGTGCAATTGCTGGACGCAGGCACGCAGGCTCGTTGCCTCCGATCGGCCAACTCTCGATCGGCGGCGGTATGCGACAGTGGAAAAGGCACGGATGTGAGGAGGCAGCGCGGTAGCGAACTGTTTTTCAGTGGATACGCACACTGAGAGAAGGGTCTGATATAAATTACCATAAATCTGATAAAAAGAGACGGAACTTTCGGGTATATTGGAAGTACACGGACTTCCAACTGTTGGACTGTATTGTATATTGCGACATCCTGGCGAAAATTCGCGTTGAACTTAATAAATCCCTAGCAGCTTCAGAAATCGTAGAAATAACTGAAAAAATTATGGTAATTTTAGATCACCAATTGTTTCCGATTCTCTATAAACCGAAATATCGAGAATGCACCTATGGAAGTGATTTAGGATTGAAATCCACTCCGATAAGCTACATGAGACTTACGATTTACGAAATCTACTTCGATATGTTATAGAAATCGAAATCTCGTATGGGAGTGGCGTAGAGTTTCGGAAATTAACTCCGTTATGCTACATTTGTCGAAATCCAATTGGTAGTTGATGATCTGAATTGATTTTCCAATTATGGTAAATCGATACTTCAACTTCCGCGCATGGGTGTGCGAGAGCTCAGACTGACTATGTTTGCGAATGGTCGTTTTTCGTTTGTTTGAGTAACCGAAAAAATAATCACAGCAGTTTTTTTTTGTCCAAATTTCGTGCCGGAACTTTAGACGGTACGAAAACAAGCAGACGGTGAAGCCGATTGGCGGTTTTTGGAGTCCAGGGTCGCGCATCTTCTCGCACGTGAGTCATCGCACGTCGACTTGCAGGGCTACTTTCCGGGGCGTCGGAGACCTAAGTTTGACTCATAACGCACATCAGAGTGCGTACTGCGACCCCGGCGTCTGTGCGTGGGCGGAGAGTGGTCGTCTTTGCGCTTCCGATCCGGCGACTCGTCTACAGTACACGACCGCGTTTCTCCGATCCTCGGGAGCCAATCCAATTAAGCGCGACCGCGTAAGTTGGAAACCCCACTACCTGCCCAAGTACCTGCCCCACCGCCCCTTTCCATACGCAAAATTCCCTTTCCGAGCGCCGTTACGCGTTGCGCGTGGCGATACGTATAGCCGCACAAATGACCGTAATATAAGCGTGCAGAAATGTACTCTACACTGTAAAGATAAATTGTAAATTTAATGTACTGGAACTTGAAATTTGCTAACATTACTCATATTAATTAAACATCAATGTACTTTGCTTGTAAAATAAAAATACGAGATATTAAAGTTACAAATCGTTTGCCTGAAATTTACAAAAATGTTGATGAAAAATGTAAATTTTTTTTGTATAGAGCGTAAGGACGAAATTTATCGACGACGTGCATCTGCGTCGCGCCGATAATCGGACGGCGTAAGTACGCGGCATGGGGCACGAATTCCGAATGTCGGAAGGACAAAAAGTCGAGTCGGGTGAAAGTTCGAAAGGTGCGCCCGACGAGAGGTCTGTAAGCCCAAGGGCCGGAAGTTACAAAGCGGAAGGACGAAATTTGTCGACGACGCGCATCTACGTCACGCCGATAATCGGACCGCGTAAATACGCGGGATATATGTGTAGCATATGGGCATATAGGCAGCGACGAGGCGGGCTGTCTATATATGTGTTATAGGTGTGGAGTCCCGCTGCCGCCTGGTGACTTGCCCGAGTGTTTGATGTGACATATCACATGACCGGATGCGGGGGTAGGTAAATTGGTCGGCAATTGCTGACGCCACCGAGAGAGCTGCAACCTATCGGCCAGTCACTCGACGCGCCGGCTCCCTCATGTAACTACCACCTTATCTCGAAATCCGCCAATCCCGGAACGGGGAACATCTTCTCGACGCGACTCGCTACCCCCATACGTGTATTTCCTTGTCTCAAACCACTTGCACCTATTTAATTGTAAAAAAAATAACTTGTGCCTGATGATTTTTTTTTTAACAGATCCCTTTTTTTATAAATGGGTTTCTTTCTGGTGAACAAAACGAATAAACAAATACGCAAAAAGTATCTCTTGTGTTCTTCCACTTCGAGGAGTTATTCTGCCCACCATGTCGGTGCAGACTCGTCAGCCGCGGTACACGGTTTTGCTGACAAGTCGAAAAACTGTTCTTTTTTCTCAATGAAAAAATTCACGAATGTGTACAAATGTACAACAAACAAACCCTGCGAATTTGAAAAAAAATCCTTCCACAACTTTCTCTATGAAAAAAAACAAAATCCAAGAAATTATGAATTTTTCGCCAAATTAGTAGGACAGCACTGTTAAGATCCAAGAATCCAACTTGAGAAATATATTATTTCCTCTAGGCCGGCCGTTGCCGAAGCGTTCAAGTGACAATGAGCTACGCGAGGTATATCGATAGGAATTGTCCGAATGATGGTTCTTCGGTGAATCTCATGACCGCTGAAGCGTCGAGCCGCTGAATCATTGATAACGGTCTCACTCGGAATCGTAGAATTAAAAAACCATTAGAGGGTCGTTCCAGCGCTCGGATGTTTCAAACGAAAGCCGCAACATCCGCACCGTACGGAGAAGCTTATTTCCCCGGTCGAGAAACCTCTGCGAGCGATTTATAATTCATGTCATTGCCGAGTCTGCACCGCACGATCACGCTGCAGTGTATGTACGTGTTGTAGATAGCGCATTGTACATTGCGTTTAATGTTCGACGAGGGGTTTTCCACGAAGCGAGGAAGCTCTCCGCGCGGGTAAAGCTCGTTCTCGTCGGAGTCTCGGAGGGGTCGGGAGCCGGCACGGCCATCGCCACTGCTCGTACAGCTTTTACAATGCAGAGTCTAAGCAACGAGCGGGTAAAGGCCAAGGCGAGCCTCAACGAACCACCGTCATTGCCGTCGCGATTAATCGCGTGAAATTCGAAGCCTCGCAGGCACAGAAGAAAAAAGAAAGATGAAAAAAAAAATTTAAGAAATTACGTGTGAACTCGTGCCTGTGGACGAGATTGAATCGGCGCCGGTTCCCAAGGAATTATGCAAATGTCGAAGAACAAGAGAAACACACACCCGAGCTACCCACGCGGCCGCTCGCCGCGGCCCACTCCTTACAATTCCGTCTCACTTTTCGCAGCTTCTCGTTGACTCTATTATCGCAAAATTACAACGTATATCGCGATACGGACTAGCCTGAAGGACAATGATCCCCAGTGCTCTGGATATGTTGGGCATGCAGGAAATAATCCATTTTGCTTCCTCATAGGGGAGGATTCGTTTTCGTGAACAACAAAAATTTCGTGGCCTCGATTAAAACGTTTTCAGGATGAATAACTACAATTTTTATAGAAAATCGTTGTCGTGAATGTTACGAAAATTAGTGATTTTGTGTACTTTCAAACAGCCGTATATTCCCCACATATCTAGCGCGATGAAAAACTTGGAAAAATATTTAACATGCAACCCTCACAATCTTCGTCTTTTGTAGCAAAGATATTCGGCTAAAAACCAATTTAATTTTTCTATACTAATTAATCTAATGAAAATGAAAGAACCTAAACGCGATTATTTTCCTTTGCCGACAAAGCTTCCTCTACGAGAAAACCACATAATAACGAAAAATGATTCATCACACAAGTTTCATTCACTAAGTTTTCAAAAAATCTTAATTTTCACGCTTTTTAAAGATTCTGCGCTAAAAAAAATAACCTTCTTTCAGCAGATGAGAAAAGAAAGAAATTTTACCTCGGTTACGAGCGTACTGTCGTAATCCCTCCTGTCGTATTCCCACCCGTATCGGCACTTTGTAGTCGGCCAGTCGACGCTGCTGGTCGGCGGTGCCGGAAATCTGGTCGAGTACGTGGAATACGGGCTCGTGCTCGTCGCGGCCGTAGCGGCGAAGGACCCGGAAGACGCTGTTGTCCCGTGCTCCCCGGGAATTCTCGTTCCTCCTCTCCCCGAGCCGGTTACCCCGTCGCTCTCGATCGGCAGGAGCGCCGACCTGTGCAACCAGTTCTCGAGTATCGCCGTGTAATTCACGTCGTACATGAAACATCGCGAATAGAGCCGCCTCCCGTCGGCCTTCGTCGTGTACGGCAGGGACAGCGCCTTCCTGTCGGCCAGACTCATCAGGCTCGTCAGGTTCTCCAGTTCCGGTATCCTGCACCAGTGTTCCGGAGTCGCGCTGACAAACACCTGCGAAAATCACCCCGAACGAACGAGGAACGTACATACACTCTGCAGAATCTTACATATCGATGACGTATAAAATTTTTTATAAAACATTAACTTCGCGACGTTACTTCCGGTACGACCATTTTTTTAACGAACTGTTTTTACGAAATTGAATTATCGAATTGTGAAAAAAAATCCTTATGCTATTTAATGTACTGGCACTGGAAGTTCTTATGCATACTGGTGTATCACATTTAATGTACAATCGTGATGAAATATTCATATGCGGTATATTAAAAACTTGTTAAATCTTCTCACTATTAATTAATTACTTCAATTTTCCGGTAAAAGTACATTTATTTTTAATCACAATTATACATTAAATTTACCATCTTTTTTAAGTGCACTGTAACGTAAATTTGCAATTTTCTATTAAGGCCTGAACAATTTAATTTAAAGGGAAGCTATATCTTCCACTGACCTTCCAAAGGTTAAGCGAGACATTTTTGATTTAAAAGATAAAAGAAATGATGGATTATTATTTTCGGTAAATAAATCTTACCTGCGAGAAGGCGAGAAACGCAGCGGGAAGTGTTGCGGGTATGCAGAGGAGGTAGTACATAATGTTCTGGTAGCGGCCCTTCTCTCCCACGTGTACCAGCACCTCGTCAAAGTCTATGGAGCTCATTGTCGTTCAATTGCGAGAGGGCCGTCGACTCTCTCTTCGAATGTCGTCGACGACGTCGGCTCGGGGCTCGTTTTCGACAAGTCGCTTTCAGGATCCGTCCCCAAATCACCGCACGGCATTGCCGCCGTTCATCGTCACACCCGGCGTCACACACACACACACACACACGCACACCCACCGATTACGTTCTTTTTACCCGAAAAGACCAAAAAAGAAAAAACTTTTTCCCTATCAACGTAAACGCACCGACAGCGTTTATTCGACGAATTGGCACGCAGCCAGTCACGATGTTTATTTAATTGGTCGTTACCGCGTTACTGAAGTTATCATTTATTGCTCGATACTTTGAGAGTAAAACCGCAGCGGAGAATAAATTTTGATCGTTCGTCCCGTCGTTGTAGCTGCGCATTCACTAGATTCCTCTCGACTCGAGAGTCGCGATGAAACTCGTAGCGTCGACGAGTTCGATGATAATACGGTTTCGGAAAGCTTTATCATTTGTTTTTCCTTTCCTCGCGATGTGACCCGCGACGTTTTCAGATTTATGCGAATATTTTCAACTCGGTTCGACGGTTGTACTTTATTTATTCTTTTAAATTATTTATTTCGTATATAAATGTATGTATCGATAAGATATTTTAACGATTCCCTGTAAAGGCAGTCAGCACTCGTAATTGAAGAGCTTATTTTTGTTCTTCTTCTTCTTCTCCGTCTATTTCTTCCGGGGGGATTAAGGCACGCGTCGTACGCGCTTATATACTATACGATTTACGTTTCAATTGATAAATGCACACTCGCGCTCTTCCGTCAACGAGTAGTCTCTCTATCTCTCTCTATCTGTGTATCTCGTTATTTCTCGTTCCCTCGTCCTCGCGCGCACCGAACGAGCGCGTAAGAATATCAGCTTCGCGAGCGAGCTTGTGTTGCGCGCGCATCCGCGCGTTCGCGGCTCGGGCGCGAACTTTGGTACTATTTTTTTGTCGCTCGTTGCCGCACACTATTCTTCTTCCAATGTTCGATAGCGTTTGTCTTCCCTGTTGTGCTGTATCGCGCCCGTTGATCGAGATCCACCGAACACAATTGTTTCTTCCTCCTTTTTTTTTCTTCTTTTTTTTGCGCTCTCGTGCGAACCGTAATCGTCGCACTGGCCGCGTGTATAGCGAATTCCGCTGCTATTCCTCAGCCGCAATAGCTTCGCCCGGCTCTTCCCTTCGGTCACGCGCCGCTAGATTACACGTTGGCCTTTTTCTCTGATGCAGAATGATTTTTTTGTTCTATTTTTTCTTCTCTTCTTCTCACCCTCTCCGTATCTGCAGTTCGGCATGCGCGGAAACTCAGAAAGTCTCACGTACCGCGAGATTTCCCGTAATCTTGCGGTCGCGGCGCGTCGCCCGACGAGGAAAACAAACACAGGTGCGAGAAAACGCGATTGCTTCACCAACGAGAATCGTATCGCTCGAATTCTTTCTATTCTCTTCAATATCTCCCTGACGAAACCACTTTATTATCGCTAGCGAATGTTTCTATTATTCCCTCGAGCACCGCACAGACCGATCATTTAAAAAAATGTATGTATTATATTTATTGTTATTTATTTCTTCTCTCGCGAGCGGGTCGAGAGCAGAAGTCGGCCGTTTCGCGAACGCAGTTGTGAAGAACTGTTTTACAAATGGCGACTACGATTTTTTCTATTATGTACACGTGTGTAACGAGAGGCGCGTCTGCCAATATTCCCGGCCAGCACGACGACACGTCACAGAGCCTTTTTTTTTTAAATCTGACACGTTGTAATCGCGACTCTACACTATGGATCTACAGATAGTACTTTGACTCTGCAAAATTATGATCTTCGACGCTCCACGCGGTAATTTATTATATTTGTTAATATCATCGTTTATTTATTCATTTATTTATTTATTATTATTTTGATAATACTATGTCTAGCATAGATCGTGAGCTTTGCAACGAGTTCAATATCGCCGGCGTCAACGTGCACGCGATCACATGTTCTCGCCGATCCGCCTCCACGGGCCGTCAGCCATTTCCTGCGAAGACTTCCTCTCTTACGCTCGCCTCTAGCATCTTCGGATTAGTTACGCGACGTTGTTTGTTCTCCTTCCCTTTTCCCTACTGCCGCTTCCTCCACCTCCTCTTCCTCTTCTTCTTCTTCTTCTTTCCTTCCTCTTCTTCTTCTTTTCTTCTTCTTCCTCTCGTATTTATCTTTCCCCACTTATGTCTCGATTACGACTTTGTAGTGTTTTTCCAAACGCACGTGGGGGCTCAAAATTTGGAGGATGTTCCTCGCCGCGGACCGGCCTCCGAAACACGGAAGCGCCCGATCTGCACTGAGAGGACGAGGTGAGGCAGCGCGGACCGCGGTTACCGAGACACCACTACGCGCTACTCCCCGGAATGACTTTATATCGTCTCGGCAATAACGACACGATACGTCACATCGGTGACGTACGATTGCGATACGGTTCAACACGTGCCGAATAACAACACGAGAAAACACGTATTTCTTCCTTGATTCTTGAAACTCGGCAGAGAGTCCTGTACTTCCCCACTCACGTCACGAAGCTTCTGTGAACAGAGGAAGGAATGAAAAGTCGAAGCAATCGTTTACTTCGTTCTCGCACGCGGCGGCGAAGATACGGTCGTTATTTTTATTTATTTATCTCGTTACGCATCAATATCGTTTATACGAGACATGAATAAATATAAATGCCGACGATGCGAGAATACGATGCGATTTGTAATTGGCATGCGTCGATTACTCGGAAAATATTCAGAGAGACCATTCATGTGCAGCGTCGACGTCTCCGATAAAGAGAAGAGACGATCGAACGTGGCTCGGGGGCGCAAGAAGAAATATCGTGTGCGGACTATTTACGTTTCTCTTTGGGTACTTTGGGTGGGTAAAGGTCAGGTCGTTGCCATGTCGATGCGGTGATGCAAGAATGTATTGGATGTGGAATGAAGAAGCTTCAATAAATCATTAGAGGAAGAGGGGACGAAAGAATCGTGCCGATCGGAAATTCCCTGGAGCTTCGGAAGAATTTTCCTAGATCGCTGTGTTTCCAGGATAAAGTCTTCGGTCGCGAGAGAAAGACGTGCGAACGTTGTGAATTGTAAATTGAAAAAAGAAGAAAAAAAATTATATCGATAGAATGATCCGACAGCATGGTGGATTTTTAATTAAGAAGTTTGAATAAAACGCGAGAGGAAAATGAGATGAAACGATTGTGCGGTTCGGAAATTCATTCTCCGAAATTATTTTCCTCGATCGTTATGTTTCCGGGAAAAACTCTTCGGTCGTGAGGAAAGAATGTGCGAACGGTGTAAATTGTATTGAAAAAAAAAATTATAAGAAAAAAAATTACATCGATACGATGTTGCGACAATGTCGTGGATGCTGAATGAAGTAGCTTGAATAAATTATGAGAGGAAAACGAGATGAAACGATGTGCCAATCGAAAATTGATTCGAGTTTCGAAATCCTTCCGGGATAAATTCTTCTGTCGCGAGGGAGGAAAAATGTGCGCTCCTTGTAAATTGGATTCTAAAAGGAGGAGAAAAAAATGATATCGTAGGAGTAGAATCTCAAGTGTCGATTGGGGCGAAACACGTATACGAGCTTACGAACCTCGACAGCGCAAAAAGAAGAAATATCGTACGCGGGTTATTTACTTTTCCTTCAGTACTTTGGGTGGATGAAAAAATCAGGTCGTACCGATATCGTTACGATGACGCAATAATGTGTTGGACGTTGAATGAAGAAGCTCGAATAAATCATGAAAGGAAGAAGAGATAAAACGCGTATGAATAGAGCACCGCCTACCATTATGGCGATCGGAAATTCACTGGAGCTTCGAAATGATTTTCCTCGGTCGTTGTGTCTCCGAGATAAATTCTTCGGTCGCGAGGGAGGAAGAATGCGCGACCGTTATAAATTGGATTGAAAAAAAAGAAAAAAAATTAATTTGAAAAAGTGGAATCTCAAGTGACGATTGGAGCAAAACACGAACACGTATACGACCTTACCGTTTTGATTGATCTTTCGCGCCCTCGCGAGATCGCGCGCTCGCGCATCGCTGTATATCTTTCCGTTGCAGATAACTATACGTGTGTCTGTATATATATATCTTGGTGTCTTCCCTCGGTCGGTATCACGCTCGCGATATACACAACAGCGGAAAGTCGAAGCGTGAGAATAACTGCGGAACCGTGAAGAACTCGCGCGAGATGCGAACGCGACGTCGAGACCGCGGGACATGCGAACGGGACGAGAAGCCGGAGAGCACGCGTGATCTCCGGAGTACGCCAGCCCGGTATAATTTAACTTCTTCTGTGTTCCCTGTGTTGCACAGTTTTTCCACACTAGCGTAGTTTAACTGTTACCGCGTCTGGAATACAAAAACGCTCTGGACGTTTTCCGGTGGTAACCAAGATTTTTTTTTTGCTGAAGCTATAGCAGATTTTTGAGAAGTTACGGAAGTCAATTGAATAGCTGCGATCGGGCGTCTTCAAAAATTGGTTACATATCGTTAATCCGACACGGACGATTGCCTATTTAAGCTGTATAAAAAAAAACTCAGACCAATGGCCTATTTCACATTTTAACTGTTTCATGTATTTACTGTTTTCTTATTTATAGTTAATATTGTTTTATTAAAAAATACATGCATTATTTTTTTATGCATTATATTTTTTTAGTACAACATGGCATTGATTGTTCGGAAAAGCCTCTGGAGATGCGTACCGCTTTTTTTCCGATCTTAAAAAAAAAAAAAATTTTGTTCTCAAAGCTATAGCGAATTTTCGAGAAGTTACGGAAATTAATTTATACCTTCTTCTTAATAAGCTCAATTCAAGAAAACTCCGGCCAGTTGCCCATTTTACATTTTAACTGTTTCGTGTATTTACTGTTTTACTATTATTTAATATTGTTGTGTGTAATAAATTTTTTGGTGCAAAATCGCATTGAACGTTCGGAAAAGCCTCCGGAGATGCGTGCCGCGTCGTTTCGTACGTGCGCGTGGTCCACGATACCGTGACAAGGTAATGGAAACCCGGGATGCTCTGCGAGTGTGTAAAGAGTGTAAACACGCCGGTGTGGGTGAACTCGAGCACCGTATACGATTATTGCGTGGATGCCTGCGCGCGTCTCGTTATTGTTGGTTGCAATTACGAGTGACGTCACGGAGTGCAAACAATGTCATCCCGCTTCGCACGGCTTCTGGTAGGCCCGTAACCCTCCCGTCCTCAGCAGCGTGAAGCTATATCTCGGTGCATGTGCTGTGCGTGCACTAGAACCTTACCCCGTCTCATCGCCCCCTCCCCCTCCCCCTCGCCGCGATCTCTTCGTCATTCTCGCCGCGTTGTTTACTTCACTCTCGCGCGCATGCACTTTATTGCACGCGCATCGAGCGCGACGCTCGCTCTAAACGATCTGTTAAGCTCGTTACAAATCCGCGTCAGTAAGGTAAACGGAAGGTCGAGTGTACGTGAGAATACGATTACAACATATTCTACGATAAAAAAGATGAACCTAAGACGCGGTGAGCAATTTTATGAAAAAATTGTGAAGCTTCGCGCATGCTATGCATAATTCGGAGTCAAACGAATTATGCAATGTACACAATGTATTATGCCGGGAAATCTTGAAGATATCGAAGCCTTACCGACACGAAGCTTCTTGTTGCCGTTTCCGTACCCGAAGACTATCGGACTTTGTACGGTGCGGAAGCGAATTTTCTTTAATGCGTCCTCGAAAATGATATTTCTTCCAGAAGATGATATTTCGTCCAGAAGATGATATTTCGTCCCAAAGATGATATTTCGTCCCGAAGATGATATTTCGTCCCAAAGATGATATTTCGTCCCAAAGATGATATTTCGTCCCGAAGATGATATTTCGTCCCGAAGATGATATTTCGTCCCGAAGATGATATTTCGTCCCGAAGATGATATTTCTTCCAAAAGAAGTAGTTTCTTCCTCGATCTTTACCCGTCCTTCCCGAGCAGCAATGTATCGAATCGACGGTGGTGAATAGAGCGTAGGGAAGTTATATGTTTAACTGGTGTGATGCAGCGCGCCCATTGAAAACGACGAAAATCGTCCCGGATGCTGATGCTGCTGGTGGTGGCTCTCGAAATCACGGCAAGTACTCCGATGGTCCATGAGCTCCCAGCAACGTAATACGCACTCGGTGCTTCAACCGATTCTTTTGTTGTCTTTTTTTATTTCAATGTACTCTTTCTCTCTCTCTCTCTCGTGGTCCACCGAGGGAGGGTATATAAACGAGATCCAGCGAGCTATCTCTACGCTCACCGTACGAGCAAAGGCCTCGGGGCTCGTACGCGGCACTCGGAAGTTCGCTCTGCCCTGGAAGCCGCGCGGACACTCTTCAACGAATCAATCGAATCACTGCACCGGCCGACATCCGGTCTCACTTCGACTATACGACGACGACACGTCACACAATTCTTCCTTGTTTTTTACTTTTCTTATTGCGCGCTTATCTGCATTATCGCTTATCAACCCGGCAACACCTTTTCTGTACGACAGATAATCATTTGTTGCTTCTTTTTGGTAATTCTTATTTTTCTCCGGTGATATTTGCAAGATACGACCTATGTGTTTTTTTTTTAATCTTCGAATTATCGTGAAAATTGCGACGCACGAAGTCCGGCAGGATTCATAGTCTCCCTCTGAAAGCGGCGTGTGTGTCCCCCCTTTCGCTGAGCGTACACACACTCGATGACTCTCTTCCTACGGCCCGTCGTCCGCACTTCCGTTTTCTCCGCTCTTTCGCTCCTTGGAGATACGCCGTCGAGCGATTTTTTTATCCTCCTAGACTCACTGAAACACTTCGCGTATCGATGAATTTTAATTGTACCTTGATCCTATATCTTGCCCGGACGCGTTTATTGTTCTTTTTTTTTATAATCAGTCTCTGTGAATCTCTCCTAAATGTTTCTTTTAACTATTGATCGACGGTACTCCCGTTAGCTCGTTGTTCTGTATCTCGCGCTCGCACGATTCTCTCACGCTCTTACTTTCTTTCTCTCGCTCATTCGCCTATCTCTAGGGAAAACAAATAATAATTGAAATATATATATATGTATGTATATATACTATTTACTCTAGAGAACGGAGTAAGTAGGCTCCATCGCGAACTGAAACTGAAGCAACGTGCAAGGGACCGCGCGGTCTTCTATCTCGTCCTCTCTATCCTATCATTTTGAGGCCCAGCTCCGGTCCGTGGTCCCCCTCGCCACTCGCCGGCTCTCACTCCTCCTCCTCCGCAGCCTCTTCCTTCTCCGCATCCCTCTGTACCCCCTCAAAGCTCTCATCACCGTCACACTCACTCGACTATTAATATAAAAGGGGGTTCCTCGACACTCTGCACGGTAATTCGTGACCGCTCCAACTTTGCCGATTCATTTTCACGTACGTAGGCCCACAAAGCGTCGGACATTTCACCCGACCATCTTTTCTGTACCTGCGAGTACCAAATAATAATAACAACGATAATGCCATCGTCGTAGCGAAATATAACCGAGCACTCGTGCTTTCTCTACAGTCGATCTGAACAGCTGATTTTTCAGCCTTGCAAATCTATCAAAGTACAAAATTGCTTCCACCCACAATAGCAGCTGTTTCGCTGGCTGGCGTACGTATTTTTTTCGTGGCCTATCCGTTCGGCTTGTTAGGATTAATCTAGATTAATCAACGACTAAGATTTGACTCTACGTGACGTCTACCTCTGAAGTCGCGTCAGCTGTGTGGTAAGTTTGGGCGAAGTATCGTACTTTTTCGGCTCCCTTGGACATCGACGTAACGATGAAGGAAAGCAGAAAGGTTTCACCTGCGTATAGTTCATTATCGGAGCGAGCATAAATGTAGTCGCGTTACATCGATCGAAGCTTTGATCACTCGTGGTCGTCGACGGGTTCGAACAAGCGTGAGCATTTACGTGTCAGTCCTGCCCGGACGCTGCCTCTCGTGGTTGCCATGGATACTCCAGTATGGCGCGGATGCGCACACGGCGTGTTTGTGTCAGCGGTGTCGTCGTCGAGGAGCGTGAGATAAATTCTCACGTTTACACGTCTGTTATTGCGTGCCTGGAGTTTATACTATTCCGTTGACCCGTTTGCTAAACTGACCGAAAGTCTTTTGTTCCGCGATTCGTCGGTGTCGCGATCGAAAAAAAACACTGCGGTCGCGAACTTCCCTTGTTTGCGTACGGACTTTTTGTTTTTTACCCTTGTTGTTGTTCGACGTAACGAGATACTTTGCCAGTTTGCTGTTTACGAGTAGTCGCCTACGGCGGTGATATTTGATACTCGACGGTTTGTCATTCTCGATGGGCAGCGTTGAGCGTGAGTAATTACTGTTATTGGACTCGTTACTTTGTAACGGCTTCATTGCGATTCATAACCCCTCGAACAGCTGTTAGATTGTACGTCGTACACGCTACCATTTTTATTATCGTACACTCGTCCGATCAAGCTGAACTTTAAAATCGGTGATTTTATTTTCGACCGATTTTTTTTTTTCATTTCGTTTCGCAGTGCCAGCGGCGCGCGCAATTTTCGAGGTTTTAGGTTATTCTTATTTCATTTCCCTCGCGTTCTGACCAACCTGAAAACCAACCGGTCGAGTCGTGCACCAAACTAACACTGATCCCGATCTGCGAGAGGTTGATTTTTTAGTGATTTAGAAAAATCAACCGTAATACCAAAGTCAGTTTGGTGCACCAATCGACTAATGAAGTTGGAGTAGATTGTTAGAAAACAACACAAATCCAACTCAAAGTTTTACAGTTGGTTGGTTCGCAGACATTGACTATTCCTTGTATATTGCTTAAATACCAATATAATAATAATAATAGCAATAATAATTTCGGTGTTTTGCAGATTTTTGGCTGTGTAGTTAATTGATAGAAACAGAGACAATTGACTGTGAGCTCGTGTATTGTGATGATGTCTGCTCTTGCCACAGATCGTCACACACAGTGCAGAGTACAGAGTAAGTACCGGATGTGCTCAAACTTCTCGACTGTTATTTATGACCCTGAAGATATCTGCACGACATCAAATTTCATCTTTGGCAAGTCTCCCTCGAAGGAGTGCTTACGAAGAAAAAAACTGTTCACCTACAGAATTTTATTCTCTAAGTAAACTTCCCTGAGCAAAAGTTTGTTCGATGGACAACACAGTCACCGTAACTTGATGAAATTTAGTCTTGTGCGGATATCTTCAGGGTTATTGCTATTCGAGTCAACGACCCCAAAATTCATTGACTTTTCTTTTGCAGGTTTTCGAGGCAGCTCTGATGCTCTGATACAAGTATGATAGCGTCGCTGTACCTTTGGCAATTCCGCTCCGATATTCCCTCGTTCGATGTCAGGTATAGACGACTGCGCTTCGCAGGAAATAGAAGTGAGCACGTCGTCCAATTCCACGAGAAACTCTAAGGATTTTAGTTTCCTACGGTCCGTTCTCGATGCCAATAAATGTCACGATCTACGCGGAGCCGGTAAGGAAAGCACCGTGTTCGGGGACGGAGATACGAAGCTGCTGGAGCTGGAAAAACGTGAGTTCGTTAAAAATTGGATCCTTGCTCAGGAGAGTGCCGCAACTTCTCCGCGAAGATCGCGCCCGCTGTCTCCGGTGCCCAGCACGACAGCGAACAATTCCATCGCGAAGCGTACGGCGAACTCGCTGATTACCGATTATCAATGGAAGCGCGTCCGTCGAGATATCGATGCGAAAGAAAATTGTGGTGTTTCTCCGATCGGCCGGTCGCAGCAAATACTCCGCGCTCCGGCGGCCGCGCGGGCGGTCGTCGTGATCGAAGAAGAAGAGCCGCGGGACCGAGAATCGGAGGTTTCTATCGATACATCGAACAACGATTCGGATAAAACGTGTACAAATTCTCCCGTCGAAAATGGGAATTCGACTCCCTCGACGTTAAACGCCAGCGGGTCGTCGTGCAAATTTCTCGGGGTCGGAGCCAGCTACGAGCGCCCGAGTTCGATCCCCGAATCGTCGAGGAAGCCGGAAACGTCATCGTTGTCTTCGCCGATTGTCTGCGTCGATCGTGCGGATATCGACCACAGGTCCACGAGGTCCTCACGGAGGGATAAGAAGAACAGCGGACGAAAGGAGGCGTCGAGGAGTTTCTGGATCGCGGCGGATGAAAGTCCGACGAAGCTCGCGGCGAAGAGCAGCGCTCGACGAAGTCACGACGATAAAATGATACGGGAAAAATTACCGTCCTCCTCTCTCTTTCACGGGAGCGTGAATACAGCCGGTGATATGAGAATCGAGAAGCAAAACAGACCGCCACGTCGGTTTTCCTGGGACGGAGCTAAAAACAGCCCAACGAGGCTGGAATCGGGATCAACAGCGAAAAACAATAATCTGCAGCGTCCAATCCGCCAATCGTCGACACTGTCGAACGCGATATCGGCGTCCTCGGCAATTGGCGGAAGCGATTGCATAGACGTCGCATCGAGCACTGCGAATCCCGTCGAGGATGAAATACAGATCGAGAGCGACAGCGACGCTACGGCCAGCGACTTCATAGAGGATATCGAGACGCAGAGTCAGCGCGCTGCGGCGATGAATAAAATTATCTGTGATATCGAGGACTCTTCCCAGGTCTCCGTTGAACGAGGTGCGAAGCGCGCTCGGGAGGCAACCTGCGACTCCGACGAGACTTACTACTCGGACGGCGATCGCGCTACTCGACTGCGATCTTCGGCACCTTCGTCGTCGAAAAATTCGCAAAGGATATCCGAGGACCAAAGCGATGTCGTCATCAGCCAGGCGACTTCTCCCCCCACGGACAATTTTGAGATATCGGCGTACGCCGCTCCGTTCAATAAATCGAAGGAGGACGGCAAGAAGAAAAAAGCCAAAAAGTAAACAGTTCGGCGCAGAGCTGGGCAGTACTTGAAGACCCGGGCACTTGCTTGGTACTTCAAGTACGTTCTTGAAGTACACAAGTACTTTTTAATACTTCAAGTACTTTTATTACTATTTCAAGTACCTAGTACAAGTACTTTTTGAGTGCATGCTCGCATCATGGACAGTCGATGAGTAGCATGACATCCTGTTTCTATTAATATATGATTATCTGTGTAGTCTTTATAATACGTATAATTTTATCGAGAATTCTTATTTTTTAATTCCATTTTAAAAAAAAAACGAGAAGCGACCTTTCTCAGTTTTCTGAAAGAAATTTTTCCGATTTACTCTGCACTTTTTTTTTTAACCTAGATAATGCTTAACGTTATGAACCCATTTGCGAAAAGTACTTGGAAAGTACTCAAAGCACAAAAAGTACTTGATGAACTACTTTTGATATTTTATACTTTGTACTTGAAGTAATTTTTGGTACTTTGCCCAGCTCTGGTCCAGCGCTTGTTTCGGGAGTCGGGTAATGGCTCGGTGTTTCTACAACTGTTCGTTTTCCGTTTCAGAGGAAGCTTGGCGGCAAAACTTCAAACTCTCGTCAGCTTGCAAGCGTCGAACTTGCGCATATGGCGACATCAAATGTCTCAGCCGGACTTCAAGGGTTCCCGCTTGCAGTTCGTCACGGTGAAAATACGAGAGCGCGAGACCCGCTGGGGCAGACACTATATAACGGCGACCGTTATCGCGGATTCGCACTGTTTACTGAAGAGTCTGTGCCAGGGTAACTCGACGAGCCAGATAAAAGCGTCGTCGCTCGAAAGACGAACGGTCACGCTCATGATTATTCCGCCCATAACCGGTAAGGTGATAATACGCTCGGACAGCACCCTAAATATTTATCCTCCGTGGGATGTTATGGATCGGGATGGAAAAGTATTGAACGTCATGTATTTCAACGTAATAGCTAATCTGGCCAATGTCGACGCTGGCGGGACGTTGGAAACACGCACGTGCGAGAGAGTTATACAGAAGTTCGATTGTCCTTGCATTCACTCGAATGCGATCGTCGACTCTTGTCCCGATAAATTTACCGACAGAAAACCGAGTGTGATGCGAGCATTGTTTGACTCGTGAAGCTCGGTTATTTCGAGCAATAATTTCGTTAAAACTATCGATTACGTTTTTGTTTCTTCATTTTGTTTATTTTATAGAATGAGAGTCTTACCGAATATTCATCCGCGTTGCGTTCATCCCGAAGATCTTTTTAGTCTATTATTACACTTTGGAAAGCGTTCGACGATCGGTCAGCAATGTTTACGTAGTTACGCGGAGTCAACTGATGGTGAGCGTCGAGCGGTAAACAGTGATCGGCTGCTTATCGCTCGAAAGAGCGATATTTCTGTGAGCTCGAATAGAAAAACAGAACAACTGTGTTTCGATGAAATCTTCTTTTAGTAAGTTTTCTAGCGTATTCGCAGTGACTGTAAAATCTAATGAGCTTGTCGCTCAGTGATATCCGATAACGAAACGCAGAATCTCGTTCGAGGTTTCTCTTATATACGGGTGTAATACCGTTTAATATTTATAGTAACGAGCGTGCCTTGTAAAGCGCGCTTTGACGAGCGAAGGCGGTGCGTTCGATGGAGCGAGGAAACTGTGATTTGCGCTCTTGCCGACGTTGTGATACAGTTACCATTAAGTTTTCTACATAGAAAATATAGTTGAAGCTATGAAAAATATACCTCAATAATTTTATAGCGTTTTATGAGGCGGTACCGGAGGATCGACGGAAAATAAAATTTGTTTCCAATGTGGAAAGTTGTTTTCTCGCCGCGCGTTTTCCCACTGTACCACGGTGGATAATCGCGATTCCTGATACACCGACGGCGCCGCTTCGTGTGCGATTCGCAGTCAGCTGATTGTCGTTGACTATCAGATGTTTGCATGACAAGCTTCGCTCTCGATCCAGTATTATCCAGTGAATATATTCTCCCAGTGAATTCTAAAATCTTACAACATCGAACTTCGGATTAAAGAATTTGCGTTATTTTAATCGTGTCCGCGTGTTACGGTGCTACGGAAACAGGTAAGTTTTTTTCATTTCGTTGGCCTTTAATCCGCACGCACGGAAAAATAAATTGGTAGCTAAGCCATCCAATTGTCACGGTGTGTCATCGTCAATGAGCGATCAACATTTCCCGTTTGCGTTTTGTGAATACGCTTTGCACTTGCAATGAATATTTACACAAATGTGGCAACATTCGTGAAAAATTGATACAAACGAAATCACGAAAATGCACTTAACCTATGCGTCTTTGAATATCGAAGGTACAATGTCGATTGGTCAAGATCGGCCGGAGCTCTACGAGGAGGTTAAATTGTATAAGAACGCCCGGGAGCGAGAGAAGCACGACAATCAGGCCGATCTCTACGCCGTAGTCAACACTCTCCAACACTTGGAAAAAGCTTACATCAGAGACTGCGTTACCCCGAAGGAGTACACAGCGGCGTGCAGCAAGTTGTTGGTGCAGTACAGAGCTGCGTTCAAGCAGGTGAGAGTCTTGCGTTTCGCATTATTTGCATGGTTCCATTTATTTTTAGATTTCAAGATTTATTGTATGAAATTACATTAGACAGTGATTTTGCTGTGTTGCTTTACATCATCGGGCAATTGATACCCGATTGAATTGGGTAGATTATAACATGTCCTGAGAGCACCTCCCGACGCAACAATAAAATTAGAAATAATTGTGACAAAAAAATAGTGATGAAAAAAATATAAATAAAAAATACAGATATTATTAGTCACTGCCATTTTGGCAACTATTTATATATTTTCATAACTATTTTGGTAACTATTCATTTTATATTTATATACAGAATCATCCCACAATTACATAACAATTTATATTTTGTTTTCTCTTGTTTAGAATCTTGGAATAACATTTTTTTTATTGCAATATTAGGTTCCAAGCGATCAGTTTCTGGCGATACATGCTGTACATTCCGCATTCCGTGACAAGTCCTGTTTATTTACAGCTTTCAGATTAATTTTATGAAATTATATTCAATGGTGAGCGTTGGTTTACATTAGGTTTTTTCGTCAGTCCGTGGATACCAACACAAGTGCAACTAGAATATTTCCTACGAGTACCAAGACCGACGGATAAATAAAATTACAAATAATAAGAAAAAAAAAATAGTCATGAAAAACATAATGCTGAAAAATATTGAAAATTTTCATAACTATTTTGGTAACCATTCATTTTATTTTCATGTACGGAATCGTTACACAGAATAACAATTTTTTTAAAGTTTCTCTTGTTTGGAATCTTGGAATAACATTTTATTTTTTGCAATTATAGGTTCAGAGCGATCAGTTTCCGACGATAGATGCCTTCGCGCGGGCGTTCCGACTGGACTGTCCAGCCGCTCTGGAGAGAATCAAGGAAGACCGGCCTATAACGATAAAGGACGACAAGGGTAACACCTCGAAGTGCATAGCCGACATAGTATCCCTCTTCATCACGCTGATGGACAAGCTGCGGCTGGACATAAAAGCCATGGACGAGCTACATCCTGATTTACGAGACCTCGTCGACACGATGAATCGGCTGAGCATCCTGCCGAGCGACTTCGACGGCAAGAAGCGAATCGCCGAGTGGCTGCAAACCCTCAGCAGCATGACCGCCTCCGACGAGCTCTCCGACCCTCAAGTGAGACAACTGCTGTTCGAGCTCGACACATCGTTCAACGAATTCAACAAAGTGCTTCACAATTCTTAAACTCCAGCGACGTCCGGGCGTTTTGCTTACCGAATAATTTTCTATTCAACTATCGCGCGTAGGAGGTCAATGGAAAAAAGAAGAAAAGAAAAAAAAACACGCTTCGTCGGGACGGACGGTAAAGTAAATAATCTTCTCATCACTCTTTGAATTCGTCGGACGGATGGGATAATCGATGTTTCACGCATTTCACGTGTATTCAATGATTTTTTTTATATTCCGATACACGATAATCGGATCGAACAAGTCGCACGAATGCTCGATAATCAGAGCCAACTACTTGTATAATAGATTAATAAAGTTAACGATAGTTTATGTACACGTGAAGACGAGTCTTTTACCTTCCGGGGTATTTACGAAAAACTCACGGTAGCTCACACTGAATCATATACATTTTTGCTTCCTCATAAAAAGCTTTGTTTTTATTTTTTTTAATTTCTTGATTTTAACGGAAACCTATTCAGAATGTTCCAAAATAGCGGAAAATCGTATTTAAAAAGAATGACTGGACGTGCGTGTGTCTCAGAGCCCTAAAATTGAAACTCTAATAACTTGGGAAAGGCTTGAGCTATCAAGTTCAAATTTCCAATGTAGATATAGACGGTGAATTTTCAATGTTTGGCTAAATTCTGAGCAAAATGCTTTCACTCATAAAAATTTTACGCGCTTTTGAAGTTCGCTAAAAAAAACTGTGCGTACGCATCTTACAATTTTGGAGCGACCGGGCCAAAAAGTTGTACGCAAAGGGACCATTATCGACCGATGGTCTATATTTTTACAATTCGTTTAAACGACTTTCACAAATATTTCAGATAAATTCGTACATGTCGGGCGTCGCAGTGTTTACGGAAGGCGCGATGTTTTGCCGGTTAATTCGGGATCTTCCCTTTGATCTTCGTGAAACGGACTCTCCGAATCGTATTTACGGGGCGAAACAGCAGGCGGAGGTGGTACTCGGTATGCAAATTTTCGAGGGCGAGAGAAACTCCCTGCGGCTCACACGCGTTCGTCGCAAAGGTGCTTTGGCCTCTGGCCGACGGAGATGCCTCCGTGAGATGCGCGGAATACAATAAAGGCCAAACTATTGACCAAAGTAAACTGAATTAAGCCCATCTAAACTAACAACCAACATCGGCACGGGGAAAATACGATCTAAGGGTTGCACGGAAGCGATGGAATTCGGCGTACATGGGAGAATACCGTGGCACGAGAGAAAGAGAAGAGAGTGCGGAGGGTCGCGAATTTGCATGCAAGAGAAACGTCATTGGAGTATCGAGAGTCGGTGGAGCATACAGCGGAGCTACTCAAAGTTTCATACTATTTATACAGCCAACCCGGCATCCAAGCCTCCCCCATCGCAATTGAATGCTCTTAATTGGCCCGATCGCTTTTACCCCGTTATATTTATTTTTCAATCGATCGGACTTTTCTCGAGAGACGTTTTTTTTTTTTCCTTTTGCATAAGCGCTGTTCGTATTACGGCTCAGCGAGGCATGCGGGCTCCTGTTCGAGTATCAGAAACCGAGCGTGTCACGTAACGCTGTAGCGAGCAGGTGTTCTCCTCTCCAACCTACGTGGCTAATTTTTTTTTTGGTCTTGACGTTTCCCTTTCTCATGCCCGAGCGCGATAAGAGCGCGCTCGAGAGCTTCTTTATGACTCCGGCTGCTGCATACGCGAGCGAGTCGGGTCTGCGAGATAGCGATTCCACCGTGGATGCCCGATAGTCTCTCCCGGACATTGGCTCTCTTTGTAATCGAATTCCCGGTATTGGCAGAGCGCCACGCGCCGAACTCCACGGTCGGTGTAGTTTATCTCCCGTTCACCTTCACTCTCGCGGACTTCTCCAGCAATTGAGCAAACCGACTGCTGCCGCTGTGCGAGGTTTATCTTTCCGAGCACGGTCGCTTGCGAATCTCTTGCGCACGAGGCCTTCCACCGAACTCCCGAGCTTCTCTTCGCCTTGTACCGATTACGACCTTCTTCGCGAGCTCTAAAGACCCCGCGCACTTCGGCGCTCAGCTAAACACGTTTTTTTTTATTCCCCGTCGCTCCTTTATTTATCGGTCATTCTGCACGTCGTTCCGCGGGGAGCGCGCACGGCGTGACTCGAATTGAAAGTGTTCTCGCGTTACAATGTAATTCGCGCGACCCTAAACGCTCGCGACCGAAGATTCCTCTTCTATTACACTCTTTTCCCCCCGGCGAGCGAAAGATACTCGGTATAAATTTAGATTTATGGATCGTCGCGTTTCCACATCGCGGAGTGTTAATTTATGGGCGGTAAACAAGAGGTTTGCAAGTTTAACGAAACAATTCTCGTCCGCAAATATTCACAATTCTTTTTTCATGCTAATTTTATAATTTTTTTAGGTAAAAATACATTTTCTTGAATGAAGTTGAAAATTGGATTTAAAAAATTGGATTTTGTCGGACAAGAAATGTAAAAAAATGTACAAACCTTTTTTTTTTTAATGTGCTCTATAATCAACTACCTACTGTTAATTTTACGGGCGATTGTTCGCGGTAGCATACGCTCGTCGTGCGGACGAGGGGCGAGCCAAGGCAAAAAGCCGATGGTAGTAAAATCATAAAGCGCCGTCTGGGCTCCAATAACTCTCGGTTCATTCATAACATTTTTATACGGCCTGTTCTCAAGCAGTCGAGACACATTGCCACCGGGCGAACCGAGACCGGGATATCTGGAATTGATCCGGCGGACAGGAATGAGCGGGTAAGGCTGCGGGGACTGTGCTCGAGAGTGCGGAAAATATAAAAGTGAAATATCGTTCTCTATATATTCGGCTCGCGCCGAGGGTACGACTCGAAGGAACGGCCACTTCGATCTACGTTTTATTCCGTGAAATTCTCTGGAAATGCCAGATTCTCTCTTGGCCCGTCCCGTCGATATCTCATTCGCAATCAGATTCGCATCGTGATTTAGTTATAAACTCCGTACAGACACTCTCCGGAAAAAAAGGTAACACGGTAAAATATTAAAATCAAAAGAAATAACAATAATACAAATAAATTAATAATAATAATAATAATAATAATAATAATAATACATAAAATAGTATCGTACTACATGACACTAAACGGTCCGGCACGATTCAAAGTGTACCGCGACGGACAGCCCGCTACGTAAAATAAGAGCGACGTAAGAATTTGCAATTTCGTCGTCGTCTCTCCGGTGGGTCGCCGCTCGTCTGTATACGAATTCTCGATGCGATGCTCACTCCGTTGTCGCTTAAAAAGCATATCGCATACGGGAAACGTGAGATGGTTGCGGGATAACTCTTCTAGCCCCGATGCATGGTACACACGCTTGAGTTCCACGTGAGGTTTAGCCTCGCGCAACTTTATACGACGGACCGACGGCTCGAACGAGCTCGTGGGATCGTGCGTGCGTGCGAAAAACCTGCGCACACAATTTTTCAGTGTGTACCAGACAGATCGCTATCCCGGGCTTTATCGAGTCGGCGGATAAGTTCGTACGAATTTTCGTTCAGTATTCGACGTAACGCATGTAGGACACGTAACATTTTCTTTTCTCGTACTGCGAATGATAAAATAGGGAATCGATTTCTTGTCCGAGTAGTAGAGGAGAATGCGGCACAATTGGCAAGCTTATTCCAAGCGGAACGTTCTGTTCCTGTTGAAGAGTGCGCACAATTTTGTCGCTATCGACGCAATGGTCACAGCCTCCCTTATTTTATATCACGTCGTGCGAAAATGGCAGTTTTACGGTTAGCGTGCGTAAAACGAGTATTTACACACCTCGTGAAATAGCATTTTGTACGACAGTCATACTAAAGACTTTTTCTTAACTCATGTGATTGCAACACTTGCCTTCGATCCGTGCCGCAAACACACACTCATCAGAAAAAGTTTTACGCACTAGTATCGTAACGTACTATTACGAAACTCATGCATGAAAAGTGCCACTATGCGTGCCTCCGGGAGTGGCGTAAGCGCCAAGTGTACTACAAATACCCGGCGCACGCGAACATCTGGCCGATTTTACTTTACGCACTCTTCTCGTACTTTATGCACGCTTCTCATCCATTGTGCACGCTTCTCCTACTTTACGCATCCTTCTCGTCCTTTACGCACGCTTCTCGTTCTTTACACAAGCTTCTCGTACTCTACGGACACTTTTCATTCTTTACACACACTTTTCGTAATTTACGCACGCTGGCTATACAGCGCCATAATCAGCAGGCACGGAGTAGCACTTCTCCTGAATTCGTTGCAAAAAATATGCGTTACTAGTGCGGCGTAGCGAACATCACACGTGGACTGTGTAGTAGTGAGTCGCGTTCGCCGCACACGCACGCGCTCGTGTGACTCACTTCACAGCGTGCGTATAAAGTTCGCTTTACCGCACTCGTATCGCAAATGACAATTTTTCACACTGCCGAGTTACCCTGCGCATCGCAGCGGAACACCCTGTACCCCACCATCCCCCGCATACCAACTATTCCCCGGATCACCAACAGCGCTTCGACCGCGTCGATTCGCAATCGATCTCTCGAGGTGACTAATTCTTGCCCGACGTTCGGCCCTCGAGGGAGTCATTCGTACAGAACGGTCGTGTCCCTCTTCGGCCGTTCGTGCTCGGGGAGTTTCCACTCGCTCGCCCCGTGGCCGACCAAACCGTACAAGCTTCCCTTGGGAAAACAGGACGCGCCAGCAAGTCGAGTCTCCTAACGCTTGCTCCGCTTTCTCGTCCCGATCGCGCTCAAAGACCGTGTGCGCCTGACAAATCGAAGAACGATGGAATAAATCCGCCCACTTCTCCTCCGTAGACTCGATGATTTGTTTATCGCCTCGCGTCGCGCGTCCTCAACCCGATTATCCGGCTCTCGACTCCCGATGGCTCGTACGTTCGTAAATTTATAGCTAACAGGAACGAAGATTCTCGATCGCGATTCGAAATCATCTCTTCCGAGGTACACTCGCTCCTCACTTCTCAGCCCCTATACGCCGGCAACATTTGTCAGTGATTGGAAGAATTTACGAGACGTCGTATCTCGACCGTTCTCCGTTCCTCCTCCGCGCGGCTCTCTTTCCCGGCACGTTCGACATCTCCGCCTCTCCTGCCCCGTCGATAAATCACTTCCATCGACTCCTCTCCGTCCCCGTACGCCGCGCGATTTAATATACCGTCGATATTCGCCGACCGAGGAATCCAGAAGGATATCGGCAAAGGGAACTCCGGTTTCTTCGGAATTTTCCCTCCCCGTGTCTCTCGCTGCAGGCGGAAAAATATGTGGAGAGATATTCTTCGACGTATCCACCGACGATTGGATCCTCGCATTTGTCTTATCAGTGCGTCGAGCGCGGGAGATCGGTGGCGAATCGGATCTTTTTTTGACGAATTTTTTGCGGAACGTGATTAAAGAAAATAAAAAAACGAAGTCCCATATGGTAAAAACAGATTTTCCACTTTGTCCCGCTCGATCCTCCAGCGATGCACGGCCGATAAATCCAGGCGCAGTTCGTTCCGAGGTGACGAGTCCTGAAGATGTCCTTAAGGTTGCCAAGCCCTTTAGGGCGATTAAAGTTGCTTTTCTCGCTCTCTTCGCCCATCCTCTTCTCGCTTTCCCTTTATCCCGTCTCGAGCTACATCAAGTTGCACGAAACTCGTTAAAATTCCACGGCCCCGTCGGTTCTTTGCTCCCCACAATGTGGAAATAATACGAGAGAGCGTTTGTTCCTGTAGTGGTGGTTGCGCGCATAGCGGGGACCTCTGGTCGCCGCCTCGCCAGGGACTCCGGCTTCCGGCTGCCGAGTTTCTGGTCCCGGAGAACCATCTCTCGCCTCGCTGCCCTTTTTCTCTTTCTTCTCATCTGGTACTTCCTCCACGGCTGTCTTCGTCCGCGGGCGTGTTGCGTCTTTCGCCCTTCCCCGACCTCCCCGTCGAGCTTCCACCTCTCGTATTCCTCTCTCTCGCAGCGCGTCACGGAAAATTGCCCCGTCCCTGCTGGGACTGTCTGCTTATCCAGCGCCGACGCTTCCAACGACGCGAAGACTGACGGTCCGTTTTGCCCGCTCCCGTTATTCCATGTTGTATAAAAAAAATATTTTAAAATGTGTCAAACGTACGCGCGTATTCATCGAACACACAAGGGCGATGAATACGGTTGTCCGGTCTTCCCTCTCGCATCGATCCCTTTCGCCTTCTGTGTCGCGCTGCGCAACGAGGAATGTTCAATATCTATGATTGAATTTCGATCGGTGGCTCGTGCGAGTCCGATGCGCTCGGGCGGTGGGTGACGGGATGCGATTATGCGGCGGTCCAGTAATTACTATCCGGGCAGGCAAGAGTTGACCCGAGCCGGCGAGCGAGACGGACGGAGGCCGGCGGTGTTCGCGAGAGAGATCGAGGAAGGCTTCCGGGCTACTCTCATGCTCGATCATCAAACAGGTGTATGCGATTATTCAGGGATCCGTATCGTTCGTACAACTGGATTATTTCAATAAAACTATGCAGACCTCCCGTCCCGGCCGGTGGGATGAACCGGTTTGTACATCGTTATTCAAAATCCGATCGAGTCCCACTCCGTGCACGTGCGTCAACTATGTACATGAACTACGTACATACGAGGATCTCGTTTCAGCGAGCAATTTCAACTGCAGACTCCGGCTGCACTGTCCGCCCGAAGCTTCCAGATTCCACGTACGCCCGCGCTCTCGTCATACACGATCGTTGAATATTTCCCTTCGTGTGGACGAAGATCGAGGCTTCCCAGCTGGGATTCTGCTGTAGCTGGAAAAAGGCACATCGCTTGTTCCACACCAGCCGTACGACAAAACGCCATATCGGCCCTTCTATGGCTCGCGTAGATACACTCAGAGAAGGATCTAGTAAAAACTACCGATCGTCTCAGAAAAATTACCATTGCACATAGTAGTAAGGCGTTAGGGCGCCACTTATGGCATAAAGTCTCAGATTATCCATAAATTTTTACCGTAATATCTAGCACAAAGCAGTCTCAGATTATCCAAGAATTTTTACCGTAATGTCTAAGAAAAATTCTCATAAATCCGGTACTTCCTACCATAGCTGGCGCCCTAGCGCCATACTACTGTGAGCTATGGTAATATCTCTGAATAGATATAGTCATTTTTACTAGATCCTTCCTTCAGTGTAGCTAGAGCGACGCCGATGTTCTTCCGAGCACTAATAAGCACCGGGCAAAGATCTACATGGCTGCTTGGCAGAGATTTTTTTTGATTTCACTGTGGCGGAAGTGAAAATTTCACTTCGGGCTTGAAAGTCTCATTTTGAAACCGAAAGTGACGTTTTCCGCGTGACGTCACTTACGGTTGAAAACAGAGATTTTGAAACCGAGAGTGACGTTTCAACAATATTTTCAACCTTTCCATCTTTCTGAAATATTTATCATGAATCTCGACGAATTTTTTCCGATGTTGTCGTCGTTGCGATGTTTTTTTGTCCATTACGTTTTGGTCTATGGTCATGAAAGGCTACTTTGTTCGAAATTTTAATGAGGCCGAGTCACAGGAATTTTTATTAAATCTCCGCGAGCTTTCATCAATGTTTTTCTATAAAATTAGGGATGAAACTTGAGAAGGAGGTTGACCCGGCATGGACAAGAGTCGGAGCGTGGTCGCGAGCCGGAGAGGTCAAAGAGAGAATGAGGAGAGGATTCGAGAGGACATTCTGCCGGCTGCCGCGGCAGCCGCATCTGTATAGTCGCTGGTATGACGCGGTGCAACCTGCGTCGAGTTTTATGGCTCGTTTTTCATTGGTTTGTGTTTACGGGCAAAACCACCGTCACGCGGGGAGAGTGGGAGAGCGACCGGTCGTTCTTCCGCCACGGTGCTTTCGTATTATATCTATGAACCCGGTAGCACGGCGCATAGGCCACAAGCCAAACTACCTTTCGGAGCCTCAAGTTTTACACGTACCAACGCACCGCGGACCGGCCAATATGAATTTCAGATTTTTACAGTTTTGCGAAGCGATGGGCGGACCGCGACCGCCATCGCCGCACGGCGGAGCCTCGAATCCCTCCATATTTCCCTACGGTAGCAAATCTCTCCTATCCATCGACTATAAAAAAGTACACAAACAAAAAGCTGCCCTTTTTCCATCAAACCCCTACCCATTCAATTCGATTCTCGATTGAAAGTTGAATATGACGACCGATTGAGCATGCGGTGCGCGAAATCGGTTCGGCCGACTCTCTTTTGGTTTCATGCAAAGTTCAGCATCCGCTGCCAGAAATAGGCTTTTAAAATAATTCCCTCGATATAAATTTTTTTTACAATTTATACACTGATAAAAAAATACGGTTGAATCGACTAAAGATTCGGGCAGGTACGTGCAAATAAATATTTTGGTATAGTTAAAAGACCGCTTACTTCAACAATTTTTCTTGATGAATTCAGTAAAAAATATCTGTGAGGTATCAAAATATTTTGTTTCACCAACTAAATATATATTTGAAAACATCCCCGCCCGAATCTTTCGTTGATTCAGCCGCGATTTTTCATCAGTGTACAATATCAGACGAAACGGAGCATTTTTTAAATCAAGTATCCCGAAACAAAAAAAAGTCTTATCTGAAAAGGAGAACACTGGTCCATTTCGCTCCGCTCGCCCGTGCATACAACGGAACTTGTTCGGCTCGACGAAAATGGGAGCAACGCGAGCCTCCACCTCAATGATATCGTGACTCCGGTCGGCAATAGTGCGCCGTGGAACACAGTGTATACAGCGGTGGGTGTGAAGTTTGAAATCAGTGCCAAACCGCGACAACACTATGACATAACGAAAGTACAATACCGTGACTTTGGCACTCTGCTCTACGAGGTCTCATACTGTACCATTGTACTAAACTGTATTGTATAATGTATACCGGAATGGAAGGCGCTCACCCCACGGAGCGAGAATGAGGGAGGTTGAGAGAGATCCGACGTGTCGCGCTTTGACGTCGACGTCGCTGGTGGCGAGAATTGCACCCCTTCGTACCGGTAGTTTCCATGCGGAATAAGGAGCCGGTGTGCGTCGAAGGGAGATGCACTAAACTTTCGAACGAAACTCGAGTCTACCTCGCTCGCTCACCGGCTCGAGATTCCGTAGGATATTTGGTGAGACGCTCTTCGGGCTCCTGCCCTGCCCACCTCCCGTCTCACTACCACCGCGGAACATAACTTCCTCAGGGAGGAACGGCGTGAGTGGCAGCATTAGCAGTGTGAGTTGGAAGGCTCGGCCCAGACTTCCACTTAATACTAATGTAAGCATCGGCCAATTAAGGTAATTGTGTTATGGCCGACGAAGGATAGAGGGAGAGCATCAACTTTGGCACCAAAAGCGCACCGGAAACTACTGCAACTACCGCCGCCCTCCTGGAATTATACGTGTCCCACCCCCTTTTCTCTCCCCATTTTGCCTCTTGGGCAGATTAATGGATAACACGTATGCGTCCTCCTCAACGTCGTCCTCGCTCATTTCGAAGATCTCGCCCGATGGCGCACTGATGCGAGCACACCGGGAAGCGTTGACGTGAAATTCGTGCGATACACCGCGGAGCCGCACACAACCGTGGAAAGTATTACTTCCGGTTGCGCGGTCGTCGGGCCGAGCCGGCGATCCGTGCCGAACGTGCCAACCCGCGAACCGAAATTCGCGGACCAAAATTCATTAAATCGCGGTGTTACGGGGAACCGTGTAATTGTCCGGTTAATTCCCTCATTTATTTCGAAATTCTATGTTTCCTATCCGGTTAAATACGGTGCAGAGTGTTTCGATGCTGCGGCGAAACAACGGCGGCTACGCACACACGCGCGCGCCCGACGAACGCGGATAAAAACACGTGTGCGACAACCGGGATAATAATACAATGGTTATCCCTGTGTACCTCGTGTGTTTGTATCCACGCTCCGCGAGCCTCCTTCGCTTGGTCGACCAGGTAAATTCGTTTTCACGGTAAAATTGGAAACCCCACCGGCTTTATTATGATATTGCGTCGACGCTCGTGCTTCATCGATGCCGAACAATCTCCTTTTTTTTTGTTGTTGTAATTAACATTTGCGAGACTAATTTCAATTATTTTGTCGAGGAGAAAAGCACCAATTAATATGCAGTCAAGTGGTTGTTACGTTTGAAAATGTGAAAATGAGTAAAAGGGATTTTCGCCAATTATGACTGGCTGGACTTTAGGCAAAAAAATTATATCGGATCCGCGATGGAAGTGAATTTTTTTTTGTGTCCAGGGAAAAGCGGGCAAAATAGATATCTGGCGTCTACTTCGCATGAGACCTTTTTTCGTACCTCGAAAAATTGCCCAAGGTCCGTTTTGCCCCGATCTTCCCTACCATTTACAAAACATTCCGGCGCGCGTTGAGCGCGCGTAATGTTGCAATATTCACTGTTAACAAAATTTGATATTTAATGTTCCGGAACTTTAATGCAAAAACTGGGAATCTGGGAAAACTTGGAATTTTTAATGCAAAAACTGGTGCATTGAATTGAATGTAAAACTGTAATGCAAAAATTAATCTACTTTTACAGTGCAATTAAAGTGAATTATCGAAAAAAAGTATTCCCATAGTAAAATTGAAGTAAAAAATAATTAAAAGCTAAGTATTTCTAAAGTTTTTAATACACTGTACATTAATCTTTCATCACAGTCCTATATGCAACTTGAAACATCAGTTTATGCATGAAAACTTCCAGCGTCCGAACCGTAAATTTCATACGAATTGTTTTTCACAATTTTGCCAAATCTCCTTTGCGATTGGCTCATTGAAGTTTTATCACACTCCGGAAAACAAAACGAACATACTGGCGGATTTGTACAGGTGTAGTTGTATGCGATGGAACGCAGCAGTTAGGCATCAGCAGGCCGGCACGCCGCAGACCTCGTGCGTTTTCATTATCACAGAAAACTTCGTCAGGCGTATAAAGTTGGTGCGAGCCTGCTATTTCCGGCGTGCAGCTTTTGCAGCGACAGAGGGCGAGAGCACTGGATTAATTGGCCGGGTTGCTCAACCGCTCGCGCTTCGACGACGCTTCTGGGGCGGGGGGGGGGGGGGGGGGGGGGGGGGGGGTAATTATCTCGGTAAGGTCCGGACGAGAGGCGAAAGCTTCCGGTACTCCTCTACACGAGACACTCTCGTCGAAGTCTTCATAAAGCGGTGAGCAGGCCAGACGCTTCGGGGCGGAGCGAATTGCACCCCTCGGTCTCGCGCGATTTTGTTCCCTCGAACCTTGAGACTCGTGCGCTTCTTTTCAGGAGGCTGCGGCACGAGCCACCGGGTAATCGAGCACGCGAGAGCCTTTCCGTGGTCGTACGACATAATTGCCGAGACTCCATCGTTTCTCCCCGCGGTCTCCACTATTTTCGGAGCACCGACGTCGTTTCGTCGCCCGCTGTAAAAATAAACATCGTTAAATCCTGCGGCACCGCCGTGCAGATATTGCAGCTGCTCTTTACTTTGTAACGGCTCGAGGAATCAAGAACAGAAAGACGGTGATGAAATTCCGTGGACACTGCCCGATAGTGCACACGGCACGATACAGATTCGAGTCATATAGGAATTACTTCACTTTCTGTCGATAAGTGAATTTCCGAGATCGGGAGTGACGTATTCCCGTTGTGACGTCACTTCCGGCGAAAAATGAGATTTTTAAACCGGATGTGACGAATTTCTGGTAAATCTTCTAACATCCAAATTTCCGGTCTCGAAATTCCTAAGTCCAGAGAGAAGGCGCGAAGCGCCCGAGTCACAGCAACCTGCTGGTTTCATAAATTGATAATTTAAAAAAGCTGAATTCAATGTACAACGAAAATATTTTTTGCATACATTTGATTGCCATGTGATATACTAAAAAAAGCTTCGCGTTGACAAAGCTTTCCCACATTGCAGGTAAAAATTGAATTTTTTTCACCAGAAGTGACGTGTTTCCGTTATGACGTCGTTTCCGGTCGAAAAATTAGATTTTCAATCCGGAAGTGACGCATTTCCGGTGAATCTCCAAGAATCCAAATTTTCGGTTTCTAAATTTCATAGTCCAACCTGCCGTTTCATAAATTAACAATCTAAAAACGGCGTATACATTATACAACTAAAATACTTTTCGCGTACTTGTAATTTCCATGTGGTATTAAAAAAAGCTCAGGCGTTGACAAAAAAAGCTTAGGCGTTGACAAAGTTTCCCCCGCATTGTAGGTGTATTGTGCTCGTGAGTTACGGTACGTGCGGTCCCAAAGCTAAAACTCACGTGCCTTACTTTATTATACAAGACCGCGAACTTGATGTGCATGGAGTGGTTGAGAAGTTGTTTCGCCCCGCAGTCCGGTAAGTACAGGATTTACTTCCTCCCGCGAGGCGTCGTCTCGGTTTTGCGGTGAAAGACGAAACTCCAACGTGGGTCTACCGTTGCACGTACAGCAACACAATACACCTTTTGCCCCAATACCAGCGCCTACCCTCGTACCCCGCACTATGCCGGCTTCAAGCATTCTGAAATCCGAGTCCCGGTGGACCGTCTTCGGGCCTCGCTTCCTTCTTCGTCTCTTCGGCACCCAAACTATCCTGTCTATATTTCCGATATATACGTGACGAGTTGCTCGAAGCTCCGCTGATCCCGTTGCGCCGGACTCTCGAAGCTCTAAGCTCCGAGGCTCTTTATCCGACCCCAGTCGAACCACTCGCCAAATCCCGAAGAATCATGAAATAGCTTATTTTTCACGGAATTTGTCCGTCTCTGAAATGGCGATAGAACGGAACCCACCACCGGGCGGCAACGTAAGCCCCATTGAAACGCCAAATCCTCATCGAAGTGGCTCCCGAAGTTTCGCACGTTCATACGGGGCTTCATTAACGGTAATGAGGTCGAAGCTATGATGTTTCGTAATAGCGTCGGATCATCGCCGTCGGGCTCGTGTTCTACCCGCGAGGCGGCAACATTTCGCAGTTACCACTTTCAGAAGATTCGGCTGGGTTGAAAATAAATTAAAATTAAGCCCCTCAGGTTTACCCTTTATGTTAAAAACGACTTGCGTTGGGGAAGTTGTTCTCGCTTTGCTGGCGTTTGTACTGCGTCTACAGCGACACGACCGAATGACTCCCCGACGGGAAGAGAACGTCCGACTCGAGAAAAACCTTTCAGACTATAGCACATTCTGCCTTTATCTCTTGCCACTTATCGTTTGCGATGCCACTCTGAGAAATTACGGAAATCCTCCGGAAATGTAAGCCCCATTGAAACGCTAAATCCTCATCGGAGTGGCTCCCGAAGTTTCGAACATTGATACGAGGCTTCATTAACGAGGCTTCGGTAATGAGGTTGAAGCTATGATCTCCCGTAATACCGTCGGAACATCGCCGTCGGGCTCGTGTTCCATCTGCGAGGCAGCAACCACCGTGCAGCTACGATTTTCAGACAATTCCGCTGTGTTACAAATGAATCAAAATTCAGACAATGACGTTTACCTTTTTTTTGTATTAAAAAGGACATGTGTACCGGAAGTTTACTCTAAACAAATTTCGTTTGAAAATTACTGAACGATATTGAAAGTGCGTTGCAATTTTACAGTAAATGGTTTATATTCAAATAAATTTTCTTTTATTTCATTGGAAAGATTTGTAATTATAATATCTGGTATTTCAATTTTCCAAAAAATAACATTAATCTTCAATTAATGTAAGTAATGTAAGCAGAATTCAAGTTCCAATACATTAAATTTACGATTTATTTTTACAGTGTAGTTCACGCTCATCCGTCATCTGTACTACACTATTTTAAAAAAATCATAAATTCAATGTACAATGGTGATGAAAAATTAATGGATTTTTACAGTGAAATTAAATTAAATTATTTGATTTAAAGTACATTTATTCCAAAATCAACGTAAACTATTAAAAGTAAAGTATGTCTAAAGTTGATCGATTTTGTATCACCATTGTATTCCCAACGTAAATTCTATACTAATTTTTCACGGTCTACATCTACAACGACACGACCGAATACTGCCCGACAGGAAAAGAACATCCGCCTCGAGAAAAAAACCTTCCCCACCATGCCCCGCTCTCCCGTCTCTGCCGCTTGCCCACTCATCGTCTTGCTCGACAACTCCGAGAACTTACGAAAATCCTTTAAAACCATCGCCCGGCCGATGTCTGCGAGCTCACCCGTGGCGCTGCCGGTAGTTACCAGCGCGGATCAGACATCGAGACGTCCCTCAGGAAATTATCAGCGCAGCGATATCCACCGAAAGGAAAATATTTCCACGTCTTTTCTTCCCTTATCCAGCGGTTTTCAGCGTTATCAGTCGCCGTCCGCACAAAGACCAGCCTCCGTTCTGAATCGGCCTCTCGACGATTCCTCGAATCCTACCGGAATACTCGAACGAAGAGAAAAGCGAGCGCGCTCGTTTGCCCAGCGGTCTTTTGTCTACGGTGTACTCCCGACAAGAGCAAAAAAAGAGTGGAAGACTGCTGAGCTACAGAGACGGTCCACGTATATATAAATATACATAAACGCGAGTGTCTTTACGTACACGGATAGACAGATCGACTGCACTCGTGCACAAGGGATGTCTCGCCGCGTTTGCGCGAGCTCGAAGCGCCGGGCATGAGAGGGCGACGATTGTGCCGTACAGCGGGGAGATTGTGACCAACAATAAGAACTGTGAGTACGGAAGCGCCGTTCCTCGGAACGAAGAAAATTTCGATGTGTCCGTGTGCGTCCTTGCGTGCGACTGTCGGTCGGGCGGTCGTCTGCGCGTGTAAGTGTGTGGTTGCCGGGCAGCCACGGTCGGATAATAATGGCAGACGAAAGCGCGATGAGTGCGGGAACGACGAGAGGAGAGGAGCCCGGACCCTCCTCCTCCGTTGGGAAAGCCCATCAGGTTGATGGGCTTCCATCGGGCATTATCTATACGCAAACGTAGCCGGGTTTGTGTCCACCCTCGATGCCCCGTAGCGCGCTACGTCGGTGCACCTTGCGCGGGTCATGCTCTCCATTCATCGCGTGTCTGTGGATTTGCATACACCGGACTATTTATCGACGCTATTTATCTTCCGAGCCTCCGAGGCAGTGACGCGACCGTACGAGAACGAGAGAAATGTATGAGGAGCTTACGCGCACGGCTGACGTGTCGGAAAAGGTATAAACGGGAAGTGTATGCTGCATTCCGCTCGTGCAAACTGGCATAGTTATAGGACGCGATTTTTATCCGATTTCAAATTTTTCTCACACACTTAAACGGCGGAGGTTCATCGCGTACTCTTTCCGTAGCCTCGAATTTATTAGTAGTATTGGTAGTGAGTTTATTGACGATACATACATGTAACCGTTTTTGTTATACCTAAGGAAATTTTCTCTTTTCATCTATATTGCGTATCGCCAATTGGCCATCGATCGCAGTCGTTCAGCCAGAATTTATTATTTTCATGGAAAGTCCTGAAAATTCTATGTCGGCTGATTCTGATGTGAACAGACTCGGACTCATCTACGTAGTCGCACAACCTAGTGTGTAAATTAATAATTGATATTGATGTTTATTGACGGATTCACTCATATTACCGTTTTATCAAAATAAAACATTTCAATAAATATGTGACTTAGTTTGTTGTCACATGTGTTCCCTTCTGGCTTCAAAGCTAATACAAAATTAAATAATAATACTAGTCACAAATGAACAAATTAGGTAAATTATCTTGGATGAAATGAGTTACAGAGTAGATAAAAATATACACAGAAATATGAAGAACATGTGATCATAGGAGCTTCTCCTTAAGTCGATTAACTACTCGCACTTTAGTATAGTTCTCTTAGCTATCATCTCAAATGCAATGAAAGACTGCTACGTAGATCCAAGTGCCGAAGATCTGTTGATAATAATAATAACAATAATAATAATAATAATAATGATAATAATAATAATAATAATGAAATTCTTGGTAGTCGAATCGTTCGTTGTACTTGACGTATAATTTCTGCGAGTCGGGAGCGACGGTGGAGCTTTTCAAAGATTAATTGTTCTCTGTCGAAACGTCGAGCTGTTTTAGGGGTGGACCGGGGAGCCGGAGGGGCGGGGAGGTTTAGAAATCGACGATTATTCTACAATCAAATACGATTTGTCAAACGAAACGTTTGGATCCGAGTTCCGAAACGTTGTTACACAGCTTCGCATTGTCAAGTTTGAGAGGTGGGATAGGTAGAGTTTTGGATTTCTGAGCGGAAGCGTTTTCACCGTGGCTGAAACACATACAGGAGAAATGTTAACCCGCAGAGTCTGGTAGTATTTGCACGGCGTACTTGCCGCACGAATTCTCGTCGCGGTAGACAAATGAGATCCGGTGTTCGACTGAGCTCGACACACGAGGTGGTTCGCCACACGTTCTGTAAACTCGGTTGACTTTTTCGACACACATGCACAGACGATTCTAACAATGCCGCCCCGAAACTGTGGAGCTACAACTACCGGCACTCCACTACGGTTAGTTTGATAAGGTTCCGTAAAATGTTGCAATACGGAACCGGCGCTGGAGAATTTACGGGCTTTCGCGAATCGACGCATTTCTCATTCTCAATGATATCCAATTTGCCGGAAGAACATGCCACCGGCCCGGCGAACGGCCGGTGGCGTTATCCGTACTCGGTGACTGTGAAGCGCTCGGAAAGCGACCGAAAGGGAGGCCGCGAAAGGAGAGAAGGGCGAGAGAAAGCCGGCGGGCGAGCTCCATGAAAATATCGAATGTGCGCTAATTTTCTCAACCGGAGAGTAAAATTGCGAAGGGAGGAAGGCAAGAAAAAAAAGTAGAAGAGGGAATACAGAAAAGCTTTGCCGAAGCGGAGGAGTCGTAGCTATACGCGGAGAGAAGCTTTCGAAGAATCTGGCGCGGCCCAGCAGCCCGTTCACAATGCAGTGGGCGATGGAAAGGAAACTTTTCTCTCCGCTTATTATCCGCCGGAATTCGACGGGGTTTCCCCGCTCGTTCGCCTTTCATCCCACCGATAACTTTCACGCAACTTCTCATTTTATACCCCCTCTTCGTTACGCCGAAGAATGAAAACTTCGCCATCGGGAACCTATTTTATTTGGTGACGCGGAGAATCGTTTTTTACTTTATTCTTCTTCTTGCCTCTCGATTCGTCGGGCGGCGCGGTTGATTTCGCCGACGAATCTATCGATGAAATATAATCGATTGCTTTCGGGCTCGTGGAGCGACATCGAGGCACTTAGGACGTTTCGCGGAAACAGGCGGATTTAAAGGTTGTGGGCTAGGCATCGGTCATAGCATTTTTGAGACCTTCGTTACTCACAATTAACCCTTTAAAGCTGCTCGATCATAATTACGTCATAATATTTCTTTTCTTTTTCTAAGGTTACATCGTTAAAACACCTTGATCAATAAAATTACTAAAATTTGATTAGTGAAATTAGTAACATTTTATTGATAAAATTACTAAAATTTTATTAGGAAAATTACAAAGATTTTATTGGGAAAATTACTCAAATTTTGATGGATTACAATTTCGTGCGGTTAAATAAAAATGATTGGTTCAAGAGAAAAGCGGGTCCTTAAAGGGTTAATGTATAGTCTCCCCGCGTATTCCCCATCTCTCTGTAGGTTGTTCCCCCCGTCATCGTATATTCCGAGAGAACAGTGCAAAAGCGAGAGAACGAAAAAGAGGTAAAAACGAAAGCGGAAGAGGAATAGCGGAGGGTTCACGCGGAACGCCGTAAAGGCCGCTCGAAAAAGTTGCGAGCAGGATAAATATATATCTTGAAAGTGGAAAAGGAGAAGCCTCTTTGCGGTATAATAGCGACGCTATAAGGACCAAGTAGGAGTACAAGAGGGTCGATATAGCTCGGCGCATACTTGCGTAACGATCCCGGGACGTAATACGACTATGCGCGTGCACATCTCTGCGTGTGGTACGTTGTATCGGAGGAAAAGGGGTACGAGAGATGTTGTAGCGGAGGAAGAGGGGGGGGGGGGGGGGGGGGGGCGAGACCCGAAGGATGGGAATTGAGATAAGGAGGTCGAGAGGTCGGAAGCGCGGAAGCGGAGGAAAGAGAGGGAGGAAGCGAGCGAGCCGAGAAGAGACAGATGAGTTCCAATTACGACGCTTAGAGAAGGCTGACAGTGGTGACTGAAGATATCTTGGAAGCAAGTAGAAATCGTGTTCCAGTGAGGGGATAAAGTCCTTGCTGCTGAGCCGCGCCAGGCCACGTAGCATCGCCCCTAGGTGATCGTTAATTTCTCCATCCCCGGAACCATTCCATCATCCCCGAGACAGATTTAACGTTGCTGTTTTCGGGGGTCGAGTCACCTAAAAATTGTGCAAACACAAGCGAAGTGCATCAATCGGACTCTATGATGGATTTAAATAATTCACAAAAATCTGCTTGAACGACACCAAAAAAGTAAAAAATAATAATTCGTTCGATCGAACGACAATTCTGTAACGCAGTTGAGTCAGGACAATGTTTTTTAATTTTTTGCTTTTAGAGTTTTATTATTTTACTCATCAGAGTTTCCAGGATGAAAATCGAGAGAACTTTTGAGCGATTCATCCGTGGCTCTTCATTTACATTGTTTAAGAGCCGCTCCATTCTATTATCCCTCGAATGGATAAGGGACGATTGGACGAAGCGCTCGCAATCTGCGTCTCGCCGGTCTCCCGTTTTTCTATGCATTGAAATTACTCTGTTTTACTCGGCACTGCCGCTTTTTCTTCTCATCGGACAGAGGACAATCGGGCGATGCGATATCGGTATGTAAAACGAGGTCCACAGCTTCGATAATTCGTTCCGGAAACGCCCGTTCGATCTATCGTTACCAACGCTCGTATCACGGTTGTTTGTAGTTTCGGGTAAAAAATCTCGCGGTAATTTCATTATCGCCGGACGAGCGGGGCGCTCCCTCGTTTATTCGAAAATTGCGTTTCGACCGTGGCGCGTACGCGCGTGTGCGACAGTATGCACAGCGGCAATCTAATCCTCGTGTCGAAACAAGAGTTACAGCACGTAGAGTGCGTGCTCCGGTGGCTCACCGGCTAGCTAGGGCTCTCTCGCAGGGCCACTGGGATTCGACCTAATCGGGTCGGTTTCGAACGTGCCGGCGTTATTCCGAAATCTGGCTCTCTCCCGTCTCTCCCGCCGCTCCCGTTTACAAACGGTGATTCGATGGTACTCCAGGCGATTATAGCCTGGGAGCGTAAAACTCCCACTCGACGAACGTCAACGAGGGTTATCGTCGCTGAGCGGTCGTGCCCGGCGTGTGTCGGCGATCCAATGCCCGTTCGGAATAAAATGAACGGCGAATTGGCCTCGTTTGGAGATTGCGCTCTTGAAATTTCGGCACTCTCTGTCCGGATCGAAATTGGCAATGTCAACGGAGAGGCTCGGAACTACAAAAAGGCGCCCTCTAATTAATCTCATGTGCAGCCCCGTTTGGCTGTCGCTTATCTTATAATTCCCCCGTCTGATTACGTCAATTGGAGAGGCCAAATTTGTTAATGGCCCGGCTCGCCGGCCGTATGTCTTATCTCACGCCGGGCATAAATTCGTGAAGTTGAACCGGCACTCTCTTCCGGCCGCGCCCACGGAGGCGTGATAAAAATGCCTCATTACCCCAGATTGCTGCTGGAGGAACGTTCGCCCGGCGAGAGGCATCGCGATTCCCTTATCTGCCCTTGCGCATCTCTCGTTGGACACCTCTTCTCCACGCTGGGACGAATGAGGAAGGCCTGGGTGACTCATGAATCCCTTTATCGTCGACCTCCCTCAGTTAAATCTCGGAGAACTGTGCGACTGGTTTGTCTAGTGTGTAAACGGTTCTCTTCGTTTTTGGGATCGTTCCTCATTGCCGGGTGGAACTAAAACCTCTGGAAAACGTGCGGGACGTGCCTGAGGTTGTTTTCCCGACTTCTCGCGACCCGCGATAAATATATCGATGACATAACGCCATCACTCGTGTATAAGTATAGATGAAACGCCCTTCCGTCGCTCGATATGTTGGGCTGAGAAACAACTTTTCGAGCCTCGAAAGTGGCGCATCTTGGGAAGCGATAAAAAAATAATTTCAAAAGCGGAAGAGGGTCCTCGTCGCCGCTGGCCCCGCACCATAATGAAGCCAACTAAGGCGACACGAGCTTATCGAGCGGTACCTTTCAACCTTCCGGTATAACTTCCACGAATGTATACGGCAGCCAACCTACAAGAGCATCGCGGGATCAGCGTAAAAAGACGAGGATCTCGGGCTCTGTGTATATGCTTCGAAACTTTTTCACGTAGGTACTTAAAATTTCATGGACCCGTTACCGCGACGGGATTTTTAAAGTTTCGGCGAGTGCCGGGCTGGTCCCCGTCCCCCGCCCCTCATCCACGAGGGGGTTGGCATTCTACCAGCTCGCCAGGAAAGCCGCAGAAGTAAGTAATCCGCTGCTATCAGACTCTCGAGCCTGCCTTCCGCTCGAATCGATACTGCCAATTTGCATATTTACATGTTTGAGAATAAACAGTCTGTGTACGCTCACTCTTCTCTCCCCCGTCTTCTCAATGAACCCCCTGTGCGAGTATTCGAAAACTCTACGTAATAATAAAAAAAAGGTTTTTGCATTCAACAAATTTGCTTAAAATTTTTTCCCCTTGGAAGTTGTAAAATTGGCAAGAAAAAAAATAGAATCGCGGCTTTTGCGAATGAGAGATGTTTGTTGATTACAGAAATGGTTTTTACTGCGGCAGCCTCGAATTTCGCGTTCATAGTTCGGTGGACCGTGAACTTTTACCCCCCGACCGCAAAGATCGTAAAATTTTTTTACCACATTGCTCTCCACCGCTAAATTCATAGTAGCTCATCGACGGCAATGCGATGCATGAGACCGATCGTGATTGAAGTGGATCGAAGCGCATCGTACAATCAGCGCTGAGAGCCGACGGTTCTCTTCCACTTCACAGTGGAAACGGAGAATCCCAGGTCTGACCTTGCCCGACCCTACCTACTTCACTCCGGTGCAAGCCCGCTTCACTGTTAATCGCACTCTTGATACGCCGTTGTAGCTTCCCATTCTTCCGGCAAGTGCTCTCGTTCGTAACTATCGGGAAGCATCCTTCTGCCTAAAATCACTTCCGCTTCCCTCCGTCGTCCCTCCATTTCCCCGGCGAAGATCTGACTAAACCGGCGAATATCTGCACTCGCTTATCGTTTTTATTCTACATAGGACAGCCCTCGTCCCTGCCCCATGCGAAGTCTTTGATGAAATAAAAATCTCTCCGGTCCATTCGGGGTCGTGAGCTCTCGAGGAGTTCCCTCAAAATGTTCTCTTCAAATTTTTTTTTTCTTCCCGTTTGCACACGACGCCGTCTACGAAGGAGCAATAGGAGGAGAGTCTACGACATACAACTACACGATCAAGCGACCCTTTTTCCACTCGACGGAGCACGCATGCGTTGAGAAACCCGGCACACCAAAACCCTCCGTTATATCCTCCGTCTCGTTCTATTTATTTCATTCTCTCGCTGTGTGTGCTCACCGTCCATCCATCTCGCTCCTTCTCCGCCGTTCCGTAGGAACTGGAACCTTAATCTCGCACTTGGGTAAATAAGAGGAGGAGGCATTCGAACGCCGAGAGAAAGCGTCCTTTGAACCATGCCCGTTCTCGGTTTTCAGTCTCAGCCGAGAATTAAAGTCGTCCTGCGGTTTGTCAAACGCCGTCTTGCTGCTCACTGCCGAGACTGCTGTCGAGTACGTGTGTACTCCCACACCTGGCTCCGGGGGGCTGCAAGGTTCCACGCACGTAAGAACCCCGGAGGAATCTGGCATCTTCCTACGTCGCGTCTTGCCTCCGCTGGAGCTACTGCCAACCTCCCGGCCAAACCTGACTATCGCTGCTGACTCCGATTTTGATTTTGATTTTTACTTGATTCTGCTCTGTGTGTGCGCTGACTTTGATCTGACTTTGCTCTGATTTTGTTCTGATTTTGCTCTGTTTTCGATAGGTATCTGCTCTGATTTTGCTCTTTTCGCTCTGTATCTGCTCTGATTTTGCTGTTTTCGCTCTGTATCTGCTCTGATTTTTCTCTGATTTTGCTGTGTTTGCGCTCTGATTTTGCTGTGTTTTCGTTCTGATTTTCCTCTGATTTTTTTCTGATTTTTCTCTGATTTTTCTCTAATTTTCCTCTGATTTTGCCCTGTTTTCGCTCTACATGTGCTCTGATTTTACTTTATATTTGCTCTGGTTTTGATCTTCCCACAGTATTCTTAAATACTCTACGTATACTGTACTCAAACTTTTCTCTGCCTCGCCACACGTCCCGCTTGGTCCTTCGGGGATTAATTCCAGGACACGATAAACAATCTATCTGTACTGGATGGAGATAGAAGTTTGATCATTGGGACGGGTGGTTTTAGCCATAATTACAATCCCGCCCCATTGGGAAGGAGAGTATTTTGTGGCGTGTTAAATGCGATTCAGTGGATCTTCTTGCCTGCGACCGACGTGTGACGGTCGCACGACGAAGTTAAGAGGTAAACGTACGGTCTCCGAACCTCTGGCCATTAAGCTGGTAACGCGGAATTAACGAGCTTGCTTTTACCGAACCGGACGGTTCACGAGTGTTTACGAGCTTGAACTAAACAGGCAACGCCGTATTCTCCCGAGGCGAGAGGGAGAGCCGCGTCTGCATTCTCGTACCCATTTCCACTCTTGTACGTGAAACAACATTTCTGGCTAACCCGCCGGGCAAGATCTCGGTTCCGAAAATTTCGGGGTGAATTAATTTCAAATAAGTTTACGCTTGATTGAGGTGAGAAATGGCACATTCGACCGAAACCCGTCGTCGACTCGCTTCACTGTATTTCTGAATTTTAATGTAATGAATATGGAGAGACCGAAGTCTCGGAACTGAGGATGAAGAAGACGAGGAAGCGTCACATTTTGGCGGTACATAGGAGAGTTGGGAAACCGCGTACTCTCGTGGTAATGAAAAGTTCCACAGGAGTATTGTCTCGAATAAATTAACATAAGTTCGTTTCCGAGAGGCTTTTGTGCGGGAAGGAATAGAGCAGGGTGGGTGAAAGGGGGGGGAGCTAAAAAGAGACACTCGCCATATTATCCCCGTTTCGCGAAGTGGGTAAACCGATTTCTCATTCTCCCGTCCCTCACCCGTTCCTTTCATCCGTATTGTTTCGAGAAGAGTGCGAGAGACAGGGATTCTTCGAGAGGGAGGGAATTGGGATGGGAATCGGTGCGAGCCAAATGGGTCTCCTGCCACCGCATTGTTTGTATCGGAGTGGAAACTTTCGCGTCAAGATACACGAGAGGAGGGCTGTGTTGACTCACACTGTGAAAGCCTTCGGCACGAGCTCTGCGGTGTGAGAAATCCTTCGACTGTCTGACCTGCACGGGTCACAACTACTTGCTTCGACGTTAAACTCCGCCCGCTGATAATCGTCCGGCCGTCTGACGATTTTTTTTTTGTTCAGCTTTTTACCTGATCGTCGTTCCGCTGCTAGGCGCGCCTTGCGATCCGATCAATCGGAAAAATCTTCTCGCGCCTTGGGTATTTTGAAAATGCGCGGCGCTCTATGGTGTAAATATTTGTTACATCTTTGAATTCTGCGATAAAATTACTTTGCTGTCGCTGCAATGTATTTCTCGTGAATCAACAGAGCAGATTCGTTCGACGGGACTGTTTCCTCGGGCCCAGTAAACTGCAACAATTATGTATAGATTGCCTGGATAATTGATCGATTGGACTGACCGAACAGGCTATATCTTTCCTCCGCCCTCGCGTGACGAACAATCGTTTTGTTTGCCTCGTCAGCACACGGGGAATAATTGATCGAAACCAGTACAGTTCGTCACACGCTGCTCTGCCTGTTCTCTGTTGAGAAATTCATTACGATCGACCTGTTGGAGTGACCGCGCTGAGCTGCGTTGCTCTGTACCGTTTACTGTGCAAATACGGGCAACATTGTCGCATGTCGAGTAACTCGGGCTGATATGGACAATCAATAATATTTTTTTTCTAATATCGCTACAACTAATTCGCACGTCGAATCAGTTAGAAAATAATCAACATTAATGCATATAAATGTGCTTACTATCAATCATGTATCGTTAGTTTTTTTTTATAACTACATCGATCATTCTGGTGTGGCCAATCAATAATATTTTCTTAAATATCGCTACAACTAATTCACACATCGAATTTGTACATTTTTTCGCGTACAATAATCAAAATTAATGCTTATAGATGTAATTGCCACCAATTGCGTATCATTAGTTTGTTTTTTCAATAACTTCATCGATCATTCTAGTGAAGTTGAGAAGGCATGTGGCAGAGCGAAGGAGAGGGAGAAAAAGGCCATTCTTTTCACAGTGATTGAAAAAACCTGGGGCGGAATTTCTCACCTCGTGTAAAAGAGTGGAGAGGAATTCCAAGCTCTTCCCCGTGCAACGACGATCTCTCGCCTCCGTGGCTTCGGAGAGGCGCCGTCTCATCGAGGTCGCGGAGGGAAGAAGAAAGCGAGTGGGACGGTGGTAGGAGTAAAACATGGTAGATGTTCCAAAGTGGTTCTCGTGCAAGAATAACTTCGGAAATCGAACGCGGAGTTCATTGCTGTCGGGAGCCGCTGCGATAAGCCCCTTTCCGCTATTGAGGCTTGTGCATTCTAAAAAGGATGATACGCGTTTATGGTCAGTTTTCGGCTTCTTGCTCGATGACCCCACAACAGCCCTGTGCACTATAGTTGTACCCCAAAAAAAACTCATTTTTATACGAAATACGTCACTTCCGGTTAGAAAATCTCATATCCAACCGGACGCGCCGTAATACCGGAAATACGTCACTTCCGGTTTGAAAATCTCATTTTTAGAGCGGAAATGACATCATACCGGAAATACGTTACATGCGGCTTGAAAATCGCATTTTCCGACCGGATGTGACGTGACACCGGAAATCCGTTACTTCCGGTTTGAAAATCTCATTTCCCGAACGGATGTGACGTGACACCGGAAATACGGTACTTCCGGTTTGAAAATCTCATTTTCCGACTGGATGTGACGTGACACTAGAAATACGTTATTTCCGGTTTGAAAATCGAATTTTTCCATAGTCCATAATCCGCAACAACCTGGCAGTAAACTCACAAATACGAAGAACCATGGTACTCGAGTACGGCAGCGTGGTACCTTCCCGCATTGGGGTATCGCGTAAAGAAGGAGCCCCCGTTAGAGATCACATTAATAATGACGATAATAACAAAGAAAGCCCATTAATAAAGATTGGAGGACCCGAGAAACGTCCAGTCGCGGCGAAAGAAATAGTGATTCCCTAGCAATTAATTAGTATTATCGGTGAGCGGATTACCGAGCGCGATGGGAGCTGGAGGTCATTGATCGCGAGGGAAATATATATAGTGTGAGGGATGTGAGGAAAACGATCGAGACCGAGCGATGAAAAAATTCCGAAGAGACTGCGGATTCGAGAAAAGGGAATTGAACCTTCGGTAATGAAACTAAGAGTTGCTGACGAACGATATTATTTCCTGATCTGAACGAATCCCCCCCCCCCCCCCCCCGACTGAGATTAGGAAAAGTTCGCTCGTATCTTTTCGTTTGCTTGGGACTCTGAGGATTTAGGCTCTGCCGTGTCCTTCGACGGGGAGGATAAAGTGCACTCGAAGCGAATCAACCATGCATGAAGAATCTTTTTCGATCTCGGCATATCTCTCGGAGGAATCTGGGAGAAATTTCCGACCTCTGCAACCTCGGTACGGCACGGATAGGCGAAGAATCGAATGGAGAAAATATATGCGAGGAGAGCGCATGCAGTACTCGCGAAACCACCAAATCACGTGCATTTTTGCGTACCCAGGATGGATTGTAGAAAGCATCTGTACAGATCTCCCAAATTACATCTGCCCGCGTTGTACGTAGAAGAGAGCGGGGCAAAATGGTCTTCTCCATTTGAAACGAGAATGAGTTTTGCCCCGCTTGCCGCTACCTTTAAAAAGTGCACAGAACGACCTCTCGTATCTCACATCTTAGTCCCCCAAGACCGAATATAATTCCGTAAATTCCGTACTTCCTACATCAATCAAATTTCTGAAATTTCGTGTCTACTCGTGGTTCGCTCATAGCTTTCCGTTTGGAGAAAATATCTGAGAGCAGAGCACATGGTGTACTTTCTTGCATACCAAGAATCCATTGTAGAGAAGCATTTGTACAGACCTCAACAATTATATCTGCTCGACTTTCACGTAGAAGAGAGCGGCGCAAAATGGTCTCCTCCATTTGAAATGAGATCTTTCTTCACGCCCCGCAAGAAAATCCACCAAAATGGTCCGTTTTGCCCCGTTTTCCCCGTTATCATTCTAAAGTGCACAGAACGACCTCTTATACCCTAAATCTTAATCCTCCATGACGCAATATAATTCCGTAAACTCCATACTTCCGACATCAACCAAATCTCCGAAATTTCGTCTCTACTCGTGGTCCTTCCCGTCTCTCTGACCATTAAGGTACCACGATACTCGAGCAATCAAGGAAAGAGCTTTCGGGATCGTGTTCCCCTCCGGACGGGAGATTTCCAAGGGGGAAGGCCGGTGGATAAGACGAAGACGAGATAAAGAGTGAGAGATCGGGGGCTACCGAAGAAGATGGGAACCAAAGTGCGAGGTGGAAGAAGAGGTCGGGTCAGTTAAGGTCAGACGTGAAGCGAGAGAACAAAGTTTCGTTCGGGGTCTTCGGGGTTTTGCGGGAAACTTCTCGAGGGAAAACTCGTGGGAAGTTAACGGGGTGAGAATTTTGCAAGTCGTGGACGACGAGCCCAACTATACTCATTGGGCGCGCTCTATAGTGGCATAGAAACGATCCGGGAGAACGAGAAGGGAAGCGTTCCGGTAAAATTCGCATTCCCCGTCGCCACGCGGAGACCGCTATAGATATGTTAGAGCCACGGTAAGATCGCCGCTGCCGTGCAGCACTCTAAAAGTGTAAACCTCCGAGTAGCGCAGGATTTTTCTTTAATTTTATTTATTAAATCTTATGAAATGTTTCCGAGCCTCGGCCTTCCCCGCTCCGCGCGCGTAGAGCGAGCCGCGGGAGTTTCACCGAGTTTTTAATTACTTGTATTGGAGAAGCCGTCACAGAAGCGAGGCTTTGAAGTCTCGCCAAAGCCCCGGGAACTTCCGGGACGAGAACGACGGAGCGATGAACGCGCGTTCAGGGGAAAGAAAAGCTCAACGACGCGGGGTTGACAATGTGCAGCGATTGCAAATAGCGCGCGATCGAAATTACTCGAGCCGGTCGATGATTGAAATAAGAATCGAACTCGTAACGCTCGATCTGGGATATTCGCATCGTCGTTCAATAAACGAAGACGGTTTGACTCGAACGAAAATAATTAAACGGCTTGATAAAATATTATTTCGATTTCAGTAGAAATAGAGCGTTACGCGCGGACAAACTTTTTCCCCGTGCTGTTTCGTTCAAACAATGCAACGAAACATCTCGTTCGAGAGTTCGCTCCCCAGCGAACCCGAGGGGAAACCGAGTCGCAATGTGTTTACACGGGAGTGCGCGCTTAATATTGCCGTTTCGAAGGCGAAACTTTTCGAACATTTTTAATTCGCGACAAAACTGCGTCGACTGTCGGGCTCTCGGGCACCGATTTCGCGAGCTTTTCACAGTCTGGAGGACACGTGGCTTCCAGTCTGGATATTCCCCGGTGCGACACACGAGCGCGCACACCGCGTATTCGATTTTCCGAACGAATGAGAAAAGGTCACAGCGATGCGGACGGAGAAGCGAAAAATGCGGCACTATAAGAGGAGTGCGGCTCGTCGCCGAGCGTCGTCGACGTCCGCATGAAAGTGAATTATGCTCGGCAGGAGAGTGAAGGGCGCGCCGAAGATAGGTAAAGGGGAAGCTGGTTAAACCCTCGGCTCTTCGAGCTAAGGTGAAGATGCGATCGCTTGAGATTCGCTCGCCGATCTTTTTTCGCCTCTCGCTCCTTCCTCGGCGCTGTATCTCGAGAATCGAGTAAACCTTTCGACGATCGATCGCGCTCAAATTCACGGCTTACATTCGAGGGGGGCGGGAGGGGGGGGGGGGGGTGGTTTCCTCTCGAGATTCGATTTCCCCGTCGCTTAGGCGGCTCTTGGGCCTCCTCCGTGTCGCCGCTTCGTCCGCTCGCGAAGTCTACGGCGGAAGCTCACCAATCGCGGGCAACCGGAAGTCTGCGAGGAAGAAAAGTGGATTGAAGAGATTTCAAATGAGCGCTCGAAACCTTTGCCTCGGGGATAGTGTGCGTTTCGTTCGAAGAGTTCGAGCGACACGCTGGAATTTAATCACAATTATTTACCGTGTTACGTTACATCATTGAACGCGACGGGTCCGACCGCACATCAACGAAAGTAACCGCGACATCACCGCGGCCCCGCCAACGCTCAATTATCCTTTCCAGCGGGCGCCCTGCAAATTATTGCTTTCATACAGTCGCTCTCCACCCACGCGGATACTTGCCGGCTCACCACAAATACCGATCAATCCCGTATAAACCGCAACGTGACGAACAATATTTATTCGATCAACACGTCCGCCTATCGACTCTTACGTAAGCCAAATTCGTTACCGTTCCGCTGACATCGTTTTACACGCCGGCCAATGGTTGCTGTTATCTTTTCGTCTCCGCGCTCGGCGGGTAAGCTCGATCACTTTCGCATGCTCGGCTCGCGGGGCCTTCGCACTCGGACGAACCCACAAAGGGCCCCGCTCGGCAAAACTGCTCCACAGGTTGCAGGCATTCGCTTTTTCAATCCCGCCTCGGACCCGCAATAGGCGACTCTCTCTCGTGGCGCAATACCTTGTAATCCTTTTATGCTGCACGGCCTGCCTATGACAACCTCACCCAGTGAACCATGCGCTTCAATCGTGCTGGGTCATGCTTGCCACGTTTTATTGTTTGATGGATATTAAACTCCTGCAATTTCGCTTCCTCATAGAGGAAGCCATGTTTGCTTTATAAGAAAAATTGAGATCGTAATGTCAGACTGCTTAAAATAATTTAAAATGTCCAGAAATGCGATTTTTAGCTGGCGTCCGGATGTATGTGTGTGTGTGCGTGACATTCGCGTAGATTAAAACACGGAGAAAAATAGTTCTGTTTCTCTAACAAAATGTAGATCGTTAATAATTTATTGTTGTGGTAGCAAAAATATTTGGCTACTACAGCAAAGTATTTGCTGTTACACCCAAATATTTGGCTGCTACAGCAAATATTTTGTTGTCCCTATGTTAAGCAGATAAATGAGTTATGGTAACAAAATTCTTGCTGTCACAACAATTTTTTTTTCTCCGTGAACGGCTATAAGTAGGAAACAGGTTTGGGACAGCGAGTCGAAATTTGGCACATTAGTAGAGTGGTCACAATTTTCATGAAGATTGAGGCGTAATTTTGATTTTCCTTTGAAAATTCTCTGTGGGAACTCTAACTTTCGTAAATTTTGCGCTGTCATCCTAAAACTGCACACAAATATAATATTTCGATCAAAGGCCTTTGGTCTCGAATGTAGTAATAAAGCTATCCAAGTAATAAAGCTATCCAAGCGGTCAGATTTCATGGGATTTATTTAATATTCGTATTTGTAATATTCAAGCATCAATCATTTCCCTCGATTTAGACATCGCCCGCCTCGTATTGATGCGATCGCTCCCGTTTCTCTGCGATATCGAAACTACCGTCGATTCTGCCACGACCGAGGATTGACTGAATCCGTGTTCTGACTACGCTATGGAGACACAGCCCTACCTGTTTTTTTTACCTCTGTCCACTATTTCGCAAACCGCGTACTGCACGGCTCGCATTCGTCTTTGATCTGTTCATTCAGTGGCCACCGCGGAGTCTCGCGAACGTCCACCCAAGGCACAGGGATATCAGTCCGGTGCACATACGTCCGTGACAGCTTCGAATCGCTTCCGTACAGTGGAAAACGGTGGTCTTCGCCGGATCTGCGAAACATCGAGTGAATCCCATTCAGCGAATTGAATTGAATTTATTCGTCAACTTGGCGCGACCGCCAGACCACCGAACAGATTAAAATATGTCGAAGCAGCTTTCAAATTTCACCGTCGAATTCTATCCGTGCCGATGCATTATACTCTGCAGCAAATGATCCAACATCTGCCCCCAAACGAAAAAGCGCCGGACTGATAAAAAAAACTAGGCACGTAACGCTGCCGTGTGGGCGCTAATTTGGAAGTCTTCGAGGAAAGAGTCGGCCACTTCCGGTCGGCTCATTGGCACACCTTCGTGTTCGGAAAATTCGTCGTAGTCGCTGAAGAACCCCAGAGCCACAGTGAATATTGCATAAAATAACGAGCAAAGTCAGCGACGATGGTGCGCTAAGCTGGGAATAAATTTGGAGCGGCATTACACGTTGTAGTGAGTTTATCTGGAACACGTCGGCTTTCGGCCGCGCGGTCATCGTCCGGAGAGCGGGGAAAAGAGACCGGGCAACATGTGTCGCCGGAAACGGGGTGAAGTTTCGCGCAGAAAATTTCGGAACTCTATGGACAAGCTATAGGTAAAACGTGGGGTCGGAGGAACGTGCGAAAGGGTTGCATCCAGTATGCATTAATACATGCGGGATGGAGGTATACATATTTATCGACGGTGCGCAGCCTCCGGTACGGGGACGTTGAGTCGGCGAACGTGCGGGTCGGTATTATGTATTATCTACGGGCAAACAGCAAGGGTCGCGTCGGCTATCCAGCGACGGGGCTGGTGGGTTTCGCCGAATTTATAGGATAGGAAGAAGCGAGGCGGAGGGAGTCGCCGACCGCAGCGCAGCAGAAAGCTGCTAAGGGTGGTTAACTCTGGTATATATGCACGGGCGAAAGGGGATCCGTTTTCAGCACCCCTCGCACGTGCAACAGCCAGGTAAACACTTGATAAAAGAGAGGAAGTGATAATCCTTTCACTCGGCCCTCACACCGCGCTCTCCACGGTGTTTCCTTTTTCCCTTTATGCTATCTCCGTTCCCGGTCTCCTCTTTTTTTCAGACTTTTTTCGCAGTTTTTTTTTTCGCCCCCCCTCGTGAGATCCAACGATTCATGTATACCCGTACTATATGCCCGAAGAATACACTCGAGCCGGTGAGGCTCGAACAACGAGAGGAGCCGGCGAGACACATCGACTGCGACGGATCGGCTGCGTGTTTCTTGGCTTCTCGTCCGCCACGCATTTTCGTGGCCCGAGGCTGGCAGTCCTCGGTGTCTACCTCTGCGAAAACATTGTTAAAGCCCGGCACGCAGGCGGGCCGCGATACACCGGAAATTGCTGGGAGTCAAACTCTCCCCGCGCGATTCTCGCCGCGATTTTCCATGCTCTCCGGCGAGCCGGTTGGAAGCGATTGCGCTAGGGTAAAAAGGCTTTCTTCCTGCCTTTCCAGCAACGCGGAGCGAGCCGTGTCGATATGCGTGAAATTTCTGATATCCTTTCCTCCGCGTTCACCCTCGCATCCAACTCGGTATCCCGTTCTCTCTACGCTCCTATCCTGCTCGGGGTATCCTTCAATTAGTCCCGGGTCTGGTGGAAAATTTACCGTTCCACCTGCGACTACCTCCGCAACCCGTTCGCTATTAGCTCTCCAAAGCGTTATCTCCGCGTCGGCGAATCAATTATCGGCACTGATTCGCGAACCCGTGGAGGAAGAGTTTCACCCCTACCGGTAAATCGACAGTTCCGACCTCCCGACGGGGTGTGTGTCTGTCTCGTTGATGAGATCATTGACACAGTCTACGCTCTTGAAAAATATGCAATTAGCAACTCGCAATCATGTCGTCTTTGCAATGGACAACGGAAAAGCGGCGTTTCCTAATTTGTGGAAGTGCCTGGCAATGTTTTTTTTTTTTTTTTTTTTATCTCTCCGAGGTTGCGAATCCCTCCGGAAATAACGCACCGAGCGATATTTCCTGGCCAGTTGACGCTGTGAAAAATTTACAAAAGGTGTCAAGGGGGAAACCCGCTCGAATAAACGTGAAATAATTAATGCGCCCGTTTCGACTGGACAGCATTGAAACTGTTACTGGGCAGCGCGCACGCATGGATGGTACGTGAGTTCGATAATTTCGAGAGCAAGCGGGCGAGTGCGCGCTGTAGCGAAATTTTCGACGTATCCCCGTTGCGATTATTACACACGCTACGTATCCATCTCGATATTGCACGAAACAGCTCTCCCGATATTTTTTTTTTTACGCTAATGCACCCTCCAAAATTCTCTCTCCGGTTCTATCAATCCAGGAATTCCCTCGCGTGCTCGACAGGCCGACGAACGTTTAAAAATCGAAATATTGGATCAAAACGTTCGGTAATAATAATACTCGCAACGGTATTGGTGTCCGCTGACGGACAACCCGCTCGTACCACTTTGTACCAATTCGCAGAAGCATCGATCAATTACGCGCCTGCGCTTTGCCAGCGTACCGATAAAAAGAGTGCGCAAGTAGTACGAGTTCGTAATAGTCAGACGCTAGAACAGTGACGTAGAAACGTAGGAACGATCGCTTGCCGTAGGAACGATCGTTTATTTTGCGGTTGCCAAATGCTCCGTTCGCAAGTGTTTCACCTCATTGATGCAAACTGTAACGTTGGGTCGCGATTTTGCATGCACTTCTCGCAATCGACACGTAGCAGAGATCGCCATGAGTCCGCTACCGATCGGCAATCTTGAGCATTGGCCCGCGATCGGAAAAACCCATAGAACGGGTTTTATTTTGTTTTTTTTTAGAAATGCAACCAGTCGTGAATTTCCATTGTGAATGTCTGTTAATTGGTCGATCTATGAGGGTGGCGTCGAAAGGTTTCGAGCAGTAGAATTGATCACGGTACCATTCTGTTGTTCCTAACCATAGGGTAAACAGTGGGAGCAGAAACAGTTATCCCAACGGTCGGAGTCATCCGGTCCCTCGGCTTTAGTGCCAAGTGGAAATCGGCGAGGCGGAGAAACAATAACCAAGCGAGCAAGCCAAGCATTTCCGTTCCTCGTCGTTGCTGATGAGTGCGGAAGAGGGCTTGAGTTTCACTTCGAAGCTCGGCGGATTCGCCCTCAGCTTATTGCTTTCCGTGTGCATTCGGAAGAGAGCCGGAGGGCCGCGATATCCGGTACAGTCTACAAGCTTCTCTCGAGTACCCCACCGCCGAACTCGAGAACTTTGAAGCGCTTTCCAGGAGATCTCTCACTCACCGGATTACGTCATTCACACAGCGCTATCTGAATCTCAATTAATTACGAAATCAGCTTTCGATAGTTGGCCTGCAAAATGGGAAGTCGTAAGCTGACACAACATTGTGCCAGATATAATTTGATGCATGAGGCGAAATCCACCCGGAATTGCATCGCGCAACGGCGGCGCTGGTGCAGCTTGGAATAGGAACACCGATTCCCTCGTTTGCCGAAAATTCGATACGTTGCACTCAGTCTCACTGTACGCCCGCGCTGTTTGCACGAGGCGCGCGCTTCTATCTCGACTATTACCACGAGACCGGGCTCGCGCTATTATAGCCCACGGCGTTTCCGTACATACGAAATTCGTTGCGGTCCGTTAGCTCGTACACGCCCTGAACAAATGTTCCGTTCCGATAACTTCGGTGCTAACGGTTTCCTCATTTTTTACCCGTCAGTACAGGCGAAGCTTATAAGACTTCGAATTCGCTTGCCATTAATTGGCTTAGACTCGGGCGCCCCGGGGCTACCGGTTAATTATCTTCGGCGGCCAAGGACCCGAGCCGGAGGCAGCTTGAGTAGCAATTTTCGAAGAATTGCCGGCGAAAGTCTCCCAAAGTTCTCTGTCTCTGTGTCCCTTCGCGTCCACGCCAAGAGGATCTTTGTCCTTCGAAGTTGTAGACGAGGAGGGACGACATTTCTATCCTGATTACGGAGGCATCCAGAGTAGACCTCTCTTTGTGAGGCCACCGGGCGTTAATTGGCAAGCTCCTCCGAAGCAGTGTTCTCCCTTGTAATGGTACCATTCGATGCGGCTCCCTACCGGGATGATAACTTCGTTATAATTATCTTGCGAAATTTCATTCAACAAAAACGCTGTCGAAAGGGTTCCCTCGGTTTTTCATCCCGGTCCTGAATCAATGAGCACCAGAGTTAGGATTCCGACGTATCCGGAATATTTCATACGAATACGTACCCAGATGAGATTCAATTAATCGGCAGGGCTACGAAACCGCCCCAGCGGCCGAGTGTCTTGTACTCCATTTCCGTTAATTAATTCACATGTTTCTATCACTGGCTGCATTGCAGATACATTGCAGAAAAAAATAATACAATTTCTCATTCCGAAAAATAACAGAATTTCTCACGGAAGTGATGGCATACCGGAAATACGTCACTTCCGGTCGAAAAATGAGATTTCCAAACCGGAAGTGATTTTTCTCGTGTAACGTCACTTCTGGTTGAAAACTGGGTTTTTAAAACCGGAAATCATGTTACACCGACATTTTTCGAAATTCCTGCGTGACGTCACTTCCGGTTTGAAAGGAAGAAAGAATGTCGTGAAAGAATAGTTGATGGATATGCGAAATGAATACGAGACGGTAAGTGGAGTATGGGGCGTGCTAAATACGAAGACTCAGTTTATGCCAATCTCGTGGCTCGCCTACACCTCCTTGTCGGTTGTTGCGGTGAAAAACGAGACGGCTTGTGCTGTCTTCTGAAACGCGAGCCTCCCCCGGTCGCATCGCATAGTGCCTGTGTGTGACCACCAACTGATCGATGATCCTTTGACTCATCCTGTTGATTACACGCCCGCAGACATGGCGAATGAAGACGATGAGCTGAAAATGAAACGGAAGCATGTACAATGTATCCAGACAATCCGGAGTAAATGATCTTCTAAATCTCGTTGGAAAGGAGATAACCGATTTTTATTGATTTTGTGGCACATTATCTTCGTAGTTATTCAATCCATCATTTTTTGCTTGGGAAATTTGTAGGTCCTAAATGAGGAGAAAGTTTTGACGTGGTGACTGAAGATGATAAGTTGAAAATGAAACGGAAGGATGGACAATGTATCCAGACCATCCAGAGTAAATGATCTTCTGATTCTCGTTGGAAAGAAGATAACCGATTTTTATTGATTTTGTGGCACATTATCTTCGTAGTTATTCAATCCATCTTTTTTTTCTTGGGAAATTTGTAGGTCCTCAATGAGGAGAAAGTTTTGACGTGGTGACTGAAGATGGTAAGCTGAAAATGAAACGGAAGCATGTACAATGTATCCAGACAATCCAGAGTAAATGATCTTCTGATTTTCGTTGGAAAGAAGATAACCGATTTTTATTGATTTTATGGAACATTTTCACCATAGTCATAATGGTCCATATTCAATCCATCATGTTTTGCTTGGGAAATTTGTAGATTCTAAATAAGGAGAGATCTTTGAGTGTTCCTCATTGAACAATAAAGAAAGGTTAACGCAAGGACTCGGACCTCAGAGGTTCGAACAGGATAAGGCAATGGAAGTTCAAAAATTGGGACGCAGTATCCCAAAGAACCAAACGATTGGGACGTCCACAAAAATGTTCACTTGCTTTCCTCGAGTGTTCTCAACAAGAAGAAATATGACAAGGCAGTGTTCACTATCTGAAAGTAACAAACAATCGTCCTCATTAAAATGCCGAGTTAATGAGCTGATGTATTTAAAAATCAAGAAAACCCACTGCTATGAACATGTCCAACGATATGACGGAAAAATGGCAGGCTGTCAGTGCCAGAGGCTTGTACATTAGCATTATCAGTACATTCGACATGAACGATCTTTCACCGGAGCCCGCCCATCCGCTGCAATACACGGATTGCCGGAAAGCTTCAGACTGTAAAAAAAAAAAAAAAAAAAAAAATACGCCCCTTATCATGCGTGTAATAAAGGTCCGGATCAAAATAGTTCGAGAACTTACCTCAGCGGTGAGAAACAATCCGTACCACCCATACAGCAATGTTTGTATGAGTTTCATGACGATGTACACCATGACCAGTATAGCCTTGTCAAAACTGATCTACGATAAAAACAGATCAGACATCAACGAAGGTAATCGACCCTTTGATTGTATCCTAGAAATACCTGAGACGCTTGGAAGATATTTGCGCAAATGGTCATCGCGCTGGTGGTCAGCATCCAGAGGATAATGGGTCCGTAGATACGTTCGAGTTTGTCCCGACAATGGGTCAGAGTTTGATGACGAAGAGCGCACTCCCTTATGACGCCGCAATGGTCGTCGGATGCCTTGAGGTTGGTTATGCGATATGAGATGGTGCGAAATTGGCTGGACATTTGAAAGACGTAGAATCCGAAGAGGCCGTCGGTGGCCATCGTTATGCCGGCGACGGCGCAACCGGCGCACAGCTCGATGACGTATTGAGTCACATAGAGGCCACCATTTCCCGCGATGATCCACGGATATTGCGCAGGAAAGAGCAGCGGGAATTTGATCGGTCGAATACCGCGGACCAGTTGTACGATTATCGATATCGGCGGCGCCAATAAATAAGTCGGAACGATCGCCATCGTCGACAGAGAGAGATACAGCGCGGAGCGATAAAAAAAATTCAGCGGCGACAGCAATATAGGCCGGAGTTCGTCGTTTTCCAAGTCTTTGCGAAACGTCGTCTCAAGGACCGTGTGGAGTCCCACGAGATGATCGCGATTAATCACAAAGACGATCACCTTTTAACAAGAGTTTCCTTGAGGCAGATGTGTGAAAGGTCACACATCTAATCCGGATTCAGTAATCCGAACTGATTACCTTGAGTATGATCGTGAAGAAGCTCACCGCGAGTCCCAAACCTTTGGTCGCGAGGCTCAGATCGGTTATGTGGTTAAAAACGAAATTCACGATTGCCGAACTCGTGGAGATCGCTGTGAGCACGTGAACGACGACTACTAGTTGGAAAATCTTGGAGGATGCGCGACCCGGCCATAGTCCGGCGAAGAGCAACATTCGTTTGATGGCCAGAGCGTACGACTCGTACCTCATCGATTCCTCGTCCATTCTCCGAGGTATAAGAATAAAAGCGGTGACGACAAAATCGACGGATAAGGAGAGTACTCGAAGTTTTACCCTTCGGGAAGTTACGAAGGCTGCGCATCGCAGCGTCGTAAGATAATGCGGATGAATTAGTCACGATGGCTCGACTTGATACGCGGAGGTTCATTATTTACGCTGGAAAATTCGATGCAGTTAGGGATGCAGGGAGGAACGTGGATCGTCGGCAGGCCATTACGCCGTTATTACGATGTCGTGGCAGCGACACGACAAATTTCAATGACCAAGTCCCGAGTCCGATGCTCTCCGAACGAATAACCGTATCGCTTGGGAAAAATCAAAATATACCGCACGCTCGGTCGACGACGTATAAAGATCGTTGCCATAATCAATGTCGGGGATAAAAGAAATTGATCGAACACCGTCGAGATGTTGAAACAAAGTGCGTTAGGCTTGTGGCAATTCAACAAAAACATAAGGGTTTATTACTGAAATCAACAATCTTACAAAGATAAATCAGTTTCGTCGTTCTCTCATGACAGGATTCACTAATTGTGGACAATCCGGCGCAACGGGACAATTCGCTCCGTCGTCACTGCTCGTCCGCGAGTGTTCGCAGCAAGAAGAAATACGACAGAGCGGTATTCGTTATCTGCGGAATTAACGATCAGTCGAATTCTTTGGTGGGCAAATATCAGTTACATGCCGTGGGAACGCACGTTTGTGAATATGTCCAACGATATTACGGAAAAGTGGCAGGCTGTCAGCGCCAGAGGCTTGCATGTCAACATTATGAGCACGTTGGACATGAAGGATCTTTCGCCGGATCCTGGCCATCCGCTGCAGTAGACGGATTGCCGAAAAGCTTCGGACTGCAACAAAAACGACACACACACACACACCTTAGATCGTTGATATTCGACGAACTCTCGTCGCAGGACTACTGAAGAAAATAAATGGTTGGATTAAGCAAATGCGCGGTGACATACGTTCAAAGGTGTATTTTGTTGGTACAACACATATTTTTGTTTCAATCAACACATTTTGAATAAATTGAAGCAAATAATCGTTCAACAAAACAATGCTTTATTTGTACCAAACAAATAACAGCTTTGAACGCATGTCATCGCGTCTTTTGGTCAATCCAACCAATTTTTTTTCTCAGTGTAGGTCAATCGACGTACCTCGGTGATGAGAAACAATCCGCACCATCCGTAGAGCAAGGTCTGCATGAGCTTCATGACTATGTACACCATCACCAGTACAGCTTTGTCAAAGCTGATCTACGGTGAATGATCGTTATCCGAAATGTATCTGTGGAGTTTTGACGTTACCTTCGAAATACCTGGGACGCTTGGAAGATATTGGCGCACATGGTCATCGCGCTGGTCATCAGCATCCAGAGGATTATCGGTCCGTAAATGCATTCGAGCTTGTCGCGACAACGAGCGAGGGCTCGATGCCTGAGAGCGCAATACTTCATGACAGCGGAGTAATCGTCGGTCGCCTTGAGATTGGCCATGCGATAGGAGAGAGTGCGAAATTGGCTGGCCATTTGGAAGATGTAGAAACCGAACAGGGCGTCGGTCGCGGCCGTTATTCCGGCGACGGCGCAACCGGCGCACATCTCGATGACGTATTGCGTCGGATAGAGAATACTATTTTCCGCGACGGTCCAGGGATATTGGGAAGGAAACGGTAGACGGTATTTGATAGGACCGACGTTACGGACCATTTGTACGGTTATGGATATCGGTGGGGTGACGAAGTATATGGTAACGATCGCCCACGTCGATACCGAGAGGTACATTGTGGAGCGGTAAAAAAAATTCAGCGGCGACAGCAGTATCGGTCGCAGTTCTTCGTTCGCCAAATCTTCCCGAAAAGTCGTCTCCAGTATCTCGTGAAGCACAACAAGATTTTCGCGATTGATCACGAAGACGATTATCTTGGAAAAACAGGCAACTCGTGACGGTCATTCCGACAGACACTGATATCGATATTGTTGTTATCGTTTTTTTTTATCAATTACCTTCAGTATGATAGTGAAGAAACTGACCGCTATTCCCAAACCTTTGGTAGCGAGGCCTAGATTCGTCACGTGACTTAGAACGAAATTCATTATCGCCGTGCTCGTGGCGATTGACGTGAGCACGTGAATAATGACGACGAGACGAAAAACGTTCGAGGACACGCGACCAGGCCATAGTCCGGCGAAGAGCAGCATTCGTTTGATGCCGCGAGCGTAACTCTCATATTTCGTCAATTGGTCGTCCATTCTCGGAGGTATAAGAATAAAGGCTGACGACAAAATCACTCGGGTAACGAGGGGGCTCGAAGTTCTTTCTCGTTGGGAAAATAGAAGTTTGCGAGCGAGAGGTAGCTTTTACGAATCACGGTAATGGCGGGATAATATCGACAAAGTAGTCTCGGTAGTTTGGTTACGCGCAGGTTCATCATTTATGCTGGGGGAGCGTGATGGAGCTAGGCGGAGAGGTATGTCGGGGATTCGTCATTACTAATTCGATTGACGTGGCACGGGAGTCTAATGCACTTTGGTCGAATGACTACTCGACGCTAGGAAGCAGAAGTGATCGGCGTGGTCGTTTTTATATATCCAGGATGAATCAAAGTCCTTCCGGTTAAAAACATACTCCGGTCTTAAAGATTATAAATTCGACACCCAAAGAAATACGTGACACAATGCATATATTTCTTGATTGGTTCACAGTACAATCGTTCGAGTGCGGAAAACACGATATTCGTATAATCGGTTTAAATAGCGCTTTTGTTGTCCTCCAACGTCCGCAACGTGAAGAAAGACGAAAAGGCTTTGTTGCATACTTGGAAAAACTAAATCGTAGTTTAAGAAACTCAGAGACACAAAAACAAAATGTGTCCTTCCGGTTAAAAATACATACTCTGTCTTGAAGAATATGAATTCGACATCCAGAGAAATACGTGACACAATGTATGTATATTTTAATTGGTTCACAGTACAATCGTTCGAGTGCGGAAAACACGATCTTCGTATAATCGGCTTAAATAGCGCTTTTGTTGTCCTCCAACTTCCGCAACATGAAGAAAGACGAAAAGGCTTTGTTGCATACTTGGAAAACTAAATCGTAGTTTCAGAAACTCAGAGACACAAAAACAAAATGTGTCCTTCTGGTCAAAAATACATACTCTGTCTTGAAGAATATAAATTCGACATCCAAAGAAATATGTGACACAGTGTATCCATTCTACAATCGGTTGACAGAACAATCGGTCGAGTGCGGAAAACACGATTTCCGTATGATCGACGTATTTAAGCGCCGTCGCTGTCCTCCAACGTCCGCAACATGAAGAAATACGAAAAGGCTGTATTGCATACCTGGAAAAAGCTCAATGGTATTTAAAGAAACTCAGAAAAAGACGAAAAGTTGTGTTGGTGAAACTCACGGCAACGAACATATCTACCGATATGGTCGACATACTGCACGCCCTCATGGGCAACGGCTTGTAAGTTATCATCACCAGAATATCTCTCATCAACGATTTTTCACCCGATCCTGCCCAGTCGCTCCCGTAAATCGCCTGCCGGAAGGTGTCAGCCTAGCGTAACAGAAAACAGCGCGATAGACGAAACGAAAGTAACCATCCGATCACCCAATTATCTCTCTCGCATCAGATTTCTTTGGCTTCCGCCAATGTTACTTCGGTAGTGAGCAGCGATCCGAACGCTCCGTAAAACAGAGTCTGCATAGCCTTCATGGCTATGTAACCGACTACCAGCGCAGCTTTTCCCGGACTTATCTGCCAAAAAGGATTTTCATAAAGACTTGTACACTGATAAAAAAATAGGGTTGAATCAACCAATGATTCTGGCAGGGACGTTCAGATAGATATTCTATTGGTCGAACAAAATATTCTAGTACCTAAAAAAATTTTTTAGCCGTACCAACAAAATATTTATTCGAACATCCCTGCCCGAATCTTTAGTCGATCGAACGATGTTCATAAAGACTTGTACACTGATAAAAGAAAATAGGGTTGAATCAACCAATGATTCTGGCAGGGACGTTCAAATAGATATTCCATCGGCCGAACAAAATATTTTAGTGCCTAAAAAAATTTTTTAGCCGTACCAACAAAATATTTATTCGAACATCCCTGCCCGAATCTCTAGTCGATCGAACGACGTAAGTTTCGATCCAAAGTCAGGCGCAATTTGCTCACGTGCGAGGCCTGATAAATGAGAGCGCACATGATCATCGCGCTAACGACCAGCATGCTGATGACGATCGGACCGTAGATCCGTTCGAGATGATCCTGGCAGCTGGTCAGAATCTGATGCCTGGCGACGCACTCGCGTATCACCGCGCGATAGTCCTCGTTCGGCTTGACGTTCGTCATGCGTTGCGAGAGGGTGCGCAGCTGTCCGCAAATTTGGAAGATGTAATAAGCGAACAGCACGTCGATCGACGAGCTGAACGCACCGTGACTGAGTCCAGCGTAGAGCTGGAACGTGTAGTGAGCCGGATAGCGCCAACCGCCTATCGTCCAGGGATATATCGACGGATAAGGGAGAATGTACCTGATGTTATCGACGTGCCGAAAGTATTGCACGGCGATGGCGACCAGCGGCGTTATCCAGTAAATCAAATGCACCATGTAAGTCATGACGATCAGTACGTAAGACGGCGAAGCGAAGACGCGGAGCGGCGACAGAAGAATCGGTCGCAGGTCGGAGTTCTCGAGATCCTTCTCGAAGGCGCTGTCGAGGCTGGCGTGCAGTTTGATCAAACGCTTCCGATACACCATCACGCAAATAGCCTTCCCCGCGTCGTTGGAATCGACAAGACATTTAGGCGATAGGAACAATAATCTCGACCGTTGAACGGTTCGTCGTCGGAGAAATTCGTTCCGGTTACCTTCTGCAACACGATCGAGTAACCCAGCGCCGTACCGAGACCCTTCAAGAAGAGATCGAGGTTCGCGAAGTTGTGGGAGCAGAAGTTCAGAATAACGCCCAAAGTCGCAGCGCACGCGAGGCAATGTACGAACGGTACCAGCCGGTAGAGCGGGCCGGGATTCGCGCTCGGCCACAGCCCGCAGACGAACAGCAATCGTTCCACGACATCCTTGTACGAACGGTATCTTCGTAATTGGTCCGGCATTGTCGTCGGTAGAAGAGTAGAGAAAGACGGCGGCCGAAACCCGAGCGCGGCTGCGAGCCGGCGGAGCGGGAAGAAGGGTAGGAATCGCGACGATAAGCCCGGCACGAAAATGGAAAATTAATTTCTTTCGTAGGAATTGCATACCGTGCGCCTTCGCAATTGTTCGTTGGTAACAATGGGGAAACGGGATGGTAATCGTCCGATAACTCTTGTTACGCGGACAACTTTTAACCGTCCGTCATTAAATCGATCTACCCCTTTCTTTATTATCGCCTTCTCGGATTCCCGCGACTCGAGATATCTCGGAGACATTTCACGAGACCGCGCTCGTACATTGTTGCGATGATAATTACGGTCCCGAAAGTTCGAGGTGAAAAAGTGAATCTCGACCAACACACGGCGGTTGCGCGTGCGAGGGTGCGAATACGCGTCCACCGTTGCGAGGATCGATGGGCGAGCGATTAGGGACGATGAACTCTCGGCGTACGAAGAAGTCCAGGACGGAGACGCGTCGTCGCGTCGACGACGTGGAAGGGACGTCGAAAGAGGTCTCGTCATCTGTAATTTGTATTCTTAATAGTCCGACGAGCGGAGTAAAATAACGGGTCGGCGAACCGCCTGAGACGGTTTTTTTCAATCGTTTATCGCCGAGCGAAGATGTCCGTGAGCTTCGAAAGGTATAAAAAAAAAAAATTGTGATATGGTCTAACGATCGCGCTCACGTGTTTCTCGGCTCGATTGCCACGCGAATGCTCGAGAAAAATATATTGAAATCGCATCGGTTACGGTAATTGACGAGAAAGAAAGCGGCACCCATCGCTCCGACGATTGGGCGATTTGTCGATTGGATTGTCCTCCCAACAGCTTTGAACCCCGACGGTTTTTTCCTTGAGCTTGCGCCGTAACAAATTATATCGGACGACGTCGGAGCGTCAGTTCGGGTCTCGGTCGCCGAGCGAAGGGATTGTCTCGGCTTCGGCACGATTTTTCTCGGCGCGTTTCACGAGTCACTCGACGAATCTTTTTGCGGCGCTTCGGCGAGCGCCGCGCGAGTCGAGTTCACTGATACGAGACGAGTACCTCGACGCGGTGTCGGAGAGATCGGCTGCAAAGTGAATCGACACGATCGATTAGCGGGAGATCGATCGATTAACACGGTGTCGAAGTAGCCGAAGAAAATACTCCGGCGGTTCGAGGTGAGACGACTTCCGGCTGGGCGTCCAGCGAATCGTGAACGAAGCTATCCGAAGAACCGGCGGTTCGAGTAGTTTCCTTCGTTCCCCGACGAATCCAATTTTTTTCCCACTTTTTTCGTTCGACAAGATTCACGACGCTTCTTGCCACGCTCTCGCCAGCATCCGACGCTCGGCAATCCGTCCGCGTCTGCAGGTCGGGTAATCCGAAGGATTAAAGAAGTCTCGGGCTCGAGGAAAACGCGTTGAATCGCGATGGAAAGTATCGCGATGACGTCGTACTCCCGGCCGCGAAACTTCGAGCATTATTTTTACCCGACTCTTGTGTCGAACTGTGGAAACACGATCGCTTTCACCGAACACATACACACCCGCTCACTTCACAAAAATATCGGCCCCTGCCGCGGTCCGTCGTATTACACACCGAACTGCCCGACCACCTCATCCGCTCCGACCGAATGACAAACAGGCTTCCTTGTCCTTCGAGGTATAATATTCGCTGTTCGCAAAAAAAAAAAAAAAAATGTTAGCTCGTTCGACCTCAACCCTTTCCTTCTGGAATACACTTGCGGTTCCAGCGGCAATGCATCATCAGCTCTACGACCGCGAGTTTTAATACCCTCCACATGACTCGGGAATGGGAAATTGAAGTGAATCTGCGGAATGTAAACCGCTTATAATTCCACCGAAAATGATTCATCGATATTCGTATGGACCTTCGTAATATCGTTATATTCAAGCCGTTCCTCTCAATTCCGTCGGATCGGACGAGCCAATCCTTCCAACGGGGCGTCAAATTTGCGTTCCCTTCCACCTGCCCCCCCCTCCTACGATTGCCCTCGCCGCAGTCTAGCCCGGAATTCCAACGTCAGCGCAATGTTCAGACAATATCCGCTGCTCCCTGGGTTTCCATCTCATTTCTCCATGGCCTACCATGGTTTCCCCGGACCCTCTGCGGCGGAAGTGCAGGATATCCTCCTCATGCCACGCACCCGTCGCGACCACCTCAAAACCTGCGCCAGACCCAACTTAACGAGCAGCTCTCTCTCCATGTGAGTACACAATGCCGAAGCTATAGCCGAAGTACCTCCCGTGCAAACCGTCAGAAATGGAAGTTGCTTTTCGTGCAAAATAACAGCTCGCCCACCCTTTGCCTCCACCGACGGCCCCGTTCGACACAATGCCCGAGACAGTTGCGACAGTTGGTTCCATTCATTTTTATTTTCCGCCTCATACCGCAACGAGGAGGCGGACAAAAATTCGGTAGGATGATCCTACCTAGACCTTCCTGGCACGAATTAACGACCCGAGCGCATCGCTGCATAGTTGCACAAATTTCATTCTTTACTTCCAGGTTTTAATTTAACGCTTCAAAGGGTCGTTGGAGAAACTGTGGGCACTGCGAATAACGGTGCTTTGCGGTTCGTGCGGAGAATTTACGAACCGCATGACTGTAGAAAATTGGGCATGACAAGTGATGACGAATTTACCGGAAGAATGGAAAAACAGATGCAGAATTTTTTTTAAAGGTAAATATGTTTTCACGTTTCTACATTTCCGTATTTCCATATTTCTATATTTCCATATTTCTATATTTCTATATTTCTATATTTCTATATTTCTCTATTTCTATATTTCTGTATTTTTATATTTCTATATTTCTATATTTCTATATTTCTATATTTCTATATTTCTATATTTCGATATTTCTATATTTCTATATTTCTATATTTCTATATTTCTATATTTCTATATTTCTATATTTCTATATTTCTATATTTCTATATTTCTATATTTCTGTATTTCTATATTTCTATATTTCTACATTTCTACATTTCTATATATCCACAAAATGTTTGCTGTGGAATGATTAAACAACTACAAATACTGTATCTATACAACGACTGCAATATGAAACGTTGGGCGGGTTTGTGGGAATTACTCGCGGCTTATATTTTGCGCAACGAATTATTTAACTCTTCTCGCTGCAAGCGTGTTTCGTCCGTTTGCCGCGATACCTGCATCAGTGGAAACAGCAGTGTTTGGTGGACGCGAGAGTAGCCAGCGCAGCACAGAGGCCCGCCCGACCCCCTTGCAACCCCTAAAATAACATTTACTCTCGTTGTGTGAGCGGCGGGGCGGGCGAGAGCGCGCGCCCACGGAAATTCGTTGTTACACTCAAGTGTAAACATCGAATGTGGCTGCATTTCGAACGCTCTCTGCTCTCGCACAAGTTGTATAGTTGCATCCGTTCTGCTCTGTTGGCCACCCTGACCCGACCTTTTCCCTTGCCCGCGGCACTTTACCGCAAGTGACGCTCAAATTAGATTCTCAGTACTTGAAAGTCCTGAAGCGTATTCGCCTCTAGACTTTTTTTACATTAAATTCGTTGCTCGCCGCCACAACCCTTCTGGCACACATAGCCTTTGCCACCCAACCTCGCGACACTCCGGCTATTCGCTTCAAAACGTGCAGCGGACTAAAACCCAAAATATTTTATGATTACCTCCGCAGTGTGTGCCAGATGAGATTCGGAGAATTTTTTTTATTAAAAAAAAAAGAAAGTGGTATTCAAATTTCGTAACGAATGACGCGCATTTATTTCGTGCGGAATGCGCGATGCTCTGTTGGAACTCAATTGGAGATGAGAGTATTTATTATTGGACCGGCGCGATGCTTCATTTTTACTCGATTATTCGAATACTCGCGGTTTAATTAATTGAGCTGGGGAAACACCCTCGCAACTATTCGCAGCGACGAGAAATTCCGCGAGTTCCGCTACCGGCGCTGCTGCGAGAGGGATCATAAAACACAACGACAGGTCCCCCCGGTGCTGCCCGCCACCGGTATAGAATTCGCGCCCGGAAGAGACCCAGTTTCATAAACTACCGCTGGTTTACTCGGTTTTAACGTATTCCCTCGTGTCTCATACAGTTACCGTCTGTACGTCACGGCCAGGTTCCCGAACGCACGTTACGCTATCGCTACGCTACTCTAACGCGAATGTCGATCTAAGGAGACGCAGACAGCCAACGTGACAAGCCGACACTTTTCAATAATATGCGTCAGGTTATTTAATCGACGTATAACAATTATACATTTATTTTGCTACCAGATTGCAGGGCTTTTTTTTCAAAATTTCCTCGTAAAATAATTGAAATGTGAAATATGTTTTTTTTCGGCAAAATCTCACTTTTCGACCGTGAAGTCTGAGCCGAAATACGTCACTTCCGGTCGAAAAGTCGGATTGTCAAACTTGCTGTCGGTTCGCGTGCAACAGCGCGCGTGACGCTCCCAGTTCTGAGGAAACGGTCGTGAATTCTTTCTCGCGAATCCGCAGTGCATCTCGCGCACCTCGGGACAATTAACGAGACACCAAGAGAGAGTGCGGCAGAGGGAGGAAAGTTTTGCGCTTATTACGCATCCCGGAATCCACTCGGGAGGGCGCGAAGCCCATCCCGGAGCATACTCCGGAACGTCGCTCATCAGCGAATAACTTTTTCCGCAAATTCGCTTTCCATCTCTTCGTCTCTATGCAATGTTAGAAAAATATGGAAATCGAGTTAAAACTAGCCCCGACGGCGTTACTCGACTATTTCTCCTTCGGACCATGAAAAACCGTGGATTTCCATTGCTAATATCATAATTACAAAATTTCATATCCGTTCGATGAATATTTATCAGCTGACCGAAAGATGACTCACGAAAAGATGAAAAAAAAAAATGCGGAATATCTGCTAAACGGATTCACTGTGACGACTTGTGTATTTTTTCTTCCTCAAAGATGAAGCTTTGTTTTCATTTTTTTAACGACATTCACGTAAACATAAGGATCTTCCAAAACAGAGAGAAATCACATTTATAAAAAAAAGAGTGAAAGCAGAAATCACATTTAGAAGAACTGCCACAACTCCAGAACAGCTTCAGCTAGACAAGTTGAAATTTGTCACCCAGTTAGAGATTAAACCCCAGTTCTCATTTACTTTTTTCGCCATATGCCTTCCGTCAAGATTTCACGTGAATCTGAATAATAAAAAAAGTTTACCAAAAACCCTTCAAAATTTTCAGCTGTCCGGTCAGAGAGTTGTACGCAAATGGACTGTCACGGTCGGACAGCCCTCATTTTTACCGCCACATAACGACGGCCGGAATATCAATAACGTAACTCTACCGGAGTGGATTGTGTTCCGCCCCGAAAGCCGCACGTTGCAGAGATAACGAGAAAAACGACGAACTCGGCTATTTCCGAGACATATTCTCGGCTATTGTCGACAATGTGTCCGGAGATGATCAAAGCCAGTAGAAAAGATTCGTCGCTCGAGCTCGCGAGTGAGAGTCTCGAAGATTGTGAGGGTGAATCACACACGCGAGAGTACCCAAGAGTCCGCATCCGTGCGGACGATTCCCGTAGGAAATGACCCGCAAGGATCTCCACACTTAGCCGACGATTGTAGCAAACGACGGTCAGGAGGCCGACAAACCCGGAGAATACACACACACATATACAGAGGGAACAGTGTGGATATATCTATAGCTATCCATGCGAGTACCAAGTCGTGGTCGGTCTAACGGTGTCCCTCGTATCATAGCTCCGGTTTGAGGGCGAAGTTATACAGTACGGAGACGCCTCTGAACGTTGATTGCAACTCCAAATTAACGTTGGCATTCCCTGCGTACTTGCGAATACTGTTCCATACTAGCAGCCCTTTCGGCACGAAGCCAAGAAATAGCGAGAACAACTTCCACCTCTGCTATCGCCCGCCGGTAAGGAGCGGGGCAAAATGGCCCTTGGTCCTTCAATACGAGACTTTTCAGAAAATTGGTAAAAAATCGTCCGTTTTGCCCTCAACAATTACGAAAGAATTGTAAACACAGCGCAATGCTGGCGTGAAATTGCCGTTCTGCGTAGGAGGAAGACGTTTCTTCTATGCGAAGGAAGGACGGAAGAGTCTGAGAATGTGTCGACAGGTTTCGCTTATAAATTTTTCGCGACCGTCCCCATATCGTATTTATCCGTTTTCGTTCTTCTCGAGCAGAAGGGGAGAGACCGGAAGAGAGCAAAATAACCCGACCCGAAAGAAAAGCCACGGGGGAGAGTTTTGCCAGGCCAACGATGGAGATGGCTGGGCATCGAGAGAGAAACAGAAGGGAACGGAAAGAAAACGAGAGGGTGGAGAACCAGCTCCAATTACGACGTTTAGGAGGACGTCGAGAGGACGGCGAATACCCGATGGCCCCCGGCCATTTCTGCTTCTCTCCGTCCATCTCGAGGCTCGAATTCCCCACTTCCTGGAGGCTCACTCACCCTCCGCTCGGTTCAGGCGCGGCTCTTCAGCCCTTCCCACAATCTCGACGTCGAGCGTATAGTCTCGTTAGATTTTCCCTATTCAGTTATATTCGCGTCTGTACATGTACATGGAGTTATAAGAGGAGAGCGGGGCAAAATTGACCACACATCGAGCATATTTTATTTTTTCGCACAGCCAGAAAAAAGTTTATTCCAATCGAAGAAAATTTAAGGACGAAGAAAAAAATATTTACTTGCCTAATAACTTAATAGAGCGTTAATTGATTTCTTATATATTTATTTGCTTTTTAGTATTAATACTATGAAATTAATAAATATACAATAAATTAATGAACGCTCTATTAGATTATGAAGCAGACAAACATTTTTTTTCGTCCTTAATACATTTTCTCACGGAATGGATAAAAAAATTATTTGACATAGGGTAAAAGTGGGGAATATGGCCCGGTCCATATAGCATTGATTTACGTGTTAATCGAGGTGGGCCATATTCACCACTTTTACTCTAAATATCTGTTTATTTGAATCTGATAAATAGATATTTGTCAAACAATTTTTTTTATTCTTTTCGCTACTTTCGATCGTATGGGAATAATGTGATATATGAATGACGCATAAACGGATTCTTTTGTTGAAACAAGTAATTTCTACTATCAACGATGCATCAACGAGCAATTTTGAAGTAAAAATCTTTGTATACATTTTGTTTCATTTCCCCCAAAGAGCCGTTATTTGAATCTACTAAGGATTTTTTTGAGGAAAGCAAACATTTATTTTATGTCAATAAACGTCATTTGAAGATCAAAATTGATTTGATTTTAATAAATCTACTCGAACGAATGGCACTGGTCCGTTTCGCCCCGCTCTCCCGTACTACGCCATTCACCGTGCGTTCTCAATCGAGGTCTTCTCTCTCTTTATCTTTCGCTCCATTACCGGTTCTTCGAACTTCTATGTATGCCTGTCCGTAATGTCTCTGCGGGCACCGCGAGAGACTTGATCTGAGCAACCACGACCGAGACTACTACGACTTCATCGTCTCGTTTTATAGTCGAGGTACATTCACGAAACGCGGCTCACCCTATCTCCGTAATGTAATTCTATTCAGCGGAGACTCGGCGAAATCGGATACACTACCAAACCACGATGCGACTCTACACAATATTCGTTTTATCGAAAGCTCGAAGTTTCTTCTTACATTTAAAATCCATACATGGCGACATGCACGAGCCGTTGTCTCGTGACAAAAAAAAAGACAGTTCGGCTACTGCAGCAAGGATATTCAATCCCGTACGACACGGTCCTGTTCGTACTTTGCTTCCTCTTCCGGAAGTGAACTCCTTTTGTTTCTCGCAGCAGTGGAGCGCGGCAAAGTACGGGAGGTAACCCAGTGACACGCCGGGGAGGGGCTGGGGCGAAAAGAGCCGGCAAAGTTTTTCGTAAGCTTTCGGTATCACGAGACTCCTGGGAGCCACTAACCGGTGGCCGGTCTTTCCATTTACATAGGGTTTACACCCTAGACCAAGTACTTAAAAAAAAAATTTTAAGCGAGCGAAGGACGCTACCAAGTAGTTATACTCCAAAATGCCGGAAGTATATTTTTGCACTACGATACCTCTTAAATAAATCATCGGATCGAAATGCTATTAAAATTTTACTATAGAATGTCTATCCAAGCTTTCCAGTTCGCTTAATTCCGAACACATTCGCTCGGTGGATTCTTGTGTACGATGATCGCGATCAGCAATCGATCCAAAATTTTTCGATTGTGCGTGAGTTCACGCGATAATTTTCGGTCGGCTCGATCTCGGCAACGAAGCATCAGATCAAATTTTCAAGGACACTTCTAGTATAATATACGATCTAGGGGAAACGGGGACACATGTCCCCGTTTCCCCTAGATCGAAATACTCGAGGTACACCTTCGGTCCTCGCGAGTATACCTTCGGTGCATATACTCGCCAGGACCGAAAGTGTACCTCGAGTATTTCGATCTAGGGGAAACGGGGACATGTGTCCCCGTTTCCCCTAGATATGCACCGAAGGTGTACCTCGAGTATTTCGATCTAGGGGAAACGGGTACATGTGTCCCCGTTTCCCCTAGATATGCACCGAAGGTATACTCGCGAGGACCGAAGGTGTACCTCGAGTATTTCGATCTAGGGGAAACGGGGACATGTGTCTTCGTTTCCCCTAGATATGCACCGAAGGTATACTCGCGAGGACCGAAGGTGTACCTCGAGTATTTCGATCTAGGGGAAACGGGGACATGTGTCCCCGTTTCCCCTAGATATGCACCGAAGGTATACTCGCGAGGACCGAAGGTGTACCTCGAGTATTTCGATCTAGGGGAAACGGGGACATGTGTCCCCGTTTTCCCTAGATATGCACCGAAGGTATACTCGCGAGGACCGACGATGTATCTCGAGTATTTCGATCTAGGGGAAACGGGGACATGTGTCCCCGTTTCCCCTAGATATGCACCGAAGGTATACTCGCGAGGACCGAAGGTGTACCTCGAGTATTTCGATCTAGGGGAAACGGGGACATGTGTCCCCGTTTCCCCTAGATATGCACCGAAGGTATACTCGCGAGGACCGAAGGTGTACCTCGAGTATTTCGATCTAGGGGAAACGGGGACATGTGTCCCCGTTTCCCCTAGATAAGTACCGAAGGCATAACCCACGGGAACCAGGCGTATACTTATGTAGGGGAAACAGGTACATGTGTCCGGGTCTCCTAGAGCCCCTTGATCTTTACTCCCGTGTGCTATATGAGATTCGGGTTTTTCGAAATGCACTCCCATGAGTGAATTTGGATCAGGATTTTTCTTATTTCACTCCCATGCGCTATGAACGCCGAAATCTCGAGAATATAGTATATGGGACTGATTTATTATTTTCGGATTTCACTCCCATCCGCTATGAACGCTAAAATCTCGGGCATATAGCATATAGGAATTGTTTATGATTTTCGAAATCTTCTCCCCTGTGCTATGGGATTTGGATTTTTCGAAATTCACTCCTATACGCTATGAACGCTGAAATTTCGAGTATATTTTATATCCAAAACAAAGTTTTAAATACCAATCAGAACGTTCCAACCTTTCCTGGCAAAAATACAGACAATGCTTCCTCATGAAAGAAGCTCCGCGAATAAAGGAACTTTATGAGAAAGCGCCGTGAAAATTTCAATCTTCAACTTTTTTACATTCTGATACACATATATTTTTTTTATTGTTCGGATAAACATCTGTTTTGGTAGATTTTTCAATTTTTAAGAGGTTTTTTTTCATAAACATATTTTCTGAACGTTTTAAGTACCTGGCGTACCATTTTTACTTTTTTGAAAAAAAGTATTTTGTGTTTGATAGGGTTTATATAAAAAGTGTGCCAAGACGCACGGCCTCGGAGAGCAGAGTCATCCTATCTTTTTTTTCACTCCTGTGGGTGGAAAAATAATGCGAGTTTAGGAAATATATAGGAAACGAAAAGATGTAAAAAAAAATGGAAGAACTTGTAACCAAAAGTGCGCCACGATGTACGACGTCGGAGAACCGAATTATCCTTTTTTCACTCCAAGAGGTGGAAAAATAATGTGAATTAAAAAAATATAGTAAATGAAAAGAAGTTTAAAAAAATGGTAGAACGTGTAACCAGAAGTGCGCCAAGACGTGCGGCCTCGGAGAACAGAATCATCGTTTTTTCACTCCAAGAGGTGGAAAAATAAAGTGAGTTAAAAAAATATAGTGAATGAAAAGATTTGTAAAAATGAAAGAACGTGTAAAAATGTCTCCGTGATTGTTACAGTATCGTTGATTGTGTCTTTGAGCAGAGACTTGTCTCGTCTCGTGTCTGGGCTGGTTCTTCCTCTACGAGCGAAGATCTGTGCATAATTGCACAGATGTGCACAATACGCGCCCTCGTGAAAACAAAAATTCTGGTCTGCGCAGAGAGAAGCTCAGGATTTGCGAAACTAGTAACGGAGGGTAAAAGAGAAGGTACGAGACCCCGGTGCACCAATTTGTGTAATGTGTAATGTTTTTTTTTTTTATTTCCGCCCGGGGCGTATTTACGCGTGGAAGAAACTACGAGCTTGAGTGCAATCCCAAGGATATACAAGCTCGGTCCGTAAAAAGAAGAAGATAACAACGGGGGTCAGCGAGAGTGAGAAACGGTAAATAGACCTTAAAAAGAACAAAGAAAAAATTATGTATGGCGTAGAGCTTGTGACTATTTGTATTTATGTTAATCATACATACCGTTGTCGAGCTCCAGATTGTTTATCTGCGAAGAAACGTATGCATCGCTACTTTTTTGAGTTCGACGCATCTCAGCTCAGATAAGTAGAGGAGAGCGGGGCAAAACAGATGTTCTCCATTCGAAATTAAGTAATTTTAATAAAATGTCTCGAGATTTTTATGAAAACGTATTCAGAATGTTCAAACATGGGAAAACCATATTTTGAATTTTTATGTGTGCATGTGTATGTGTCTGCGTCTCAGACCCAAAAAATTGAAAATCTTATAACTTGAGAACGGCTGGAGCTCTCAAGTTGAAATTGCTAAGGTAGGTAGAGGGGTTAGTCCTCAAAATCTGGTAAAATCTTTAGCAAAATGCTTGCAGTCATAAAAATGTTACGCGCTTTTGAACTTTGCTAAAAAAGTCTGCACGCACACGCCCTTACAATTTGTTAGCTATCAGGCTAAAAAGTTGTACAAAAAAGGACTATTATGGACCGATGATACCTATTTAATTTGGCGAGAACAGATCGAATCGTTTAAATTGTATGATCTTTTGAATTTTTTTAATTCTACGAAAAATTAATATTATCTTTCTAAAGCGAGTTTCCGTGTCCAATATTTAGCTAAGAATAAAATAAGTGCCAGATTCGTGATCAATCGGGAAAAATACATCAGAGGCTTTGAAATGACGAATAACTACAATTTTTACAGGCAATTTTTACAGGGCTAAAATATTGCAAAAAAAATGAGTGATTTTTTGTATTTTCCAGCAGAAACATATTTTTATGTATTTTTACGCTCATTGAAAAATTGGTAAAAATAGTCCGTCCTGCCCCGCTCCTTCCGACTATACTGTACCATTATCGATGGTTGTTCACTGGGTTATATAGGCCGCTGACACAATGAACCGAGTCCTTTTATTCGCTCGGATCCACATCACCTCCTCTTCGTCAGTTTACTAACTCTTCAAGATCCGATATCTCCCCCTTCGTTTTCACTCTTTTTCTCTTCATCTCTCGGGTCGTTCAGCGACGCTCGCTAACTCCTATTATAGCCCCGACCCTTCGACCCGCTCCTTCGCCGCTATGATCTCCCTCACCTCGAGATAGCGAGCGACGAGATGAGATAGTTACCTTTACTCCGAGACGAAAGGCTTCCTCGTCCCGCTGTACTTTTAACCCGAGCCTCGTTAATGTCGTATACCGGGATATCGAACCTGAAACTTCCATTATATCTATCACTATCTATCCCGATATCGTCACTCGACGGGGATCAACGGGATTGGCCCGGGAAACGTCGTTTAATTTTATTTTTTCTCTCCGCTCCGAAACACAGAAATCACCGAAGTAGAAGCGATATTATTTTTTCTCTGCGTTTTATTGGTCTCGGATACAGTCGTAAATGTTACAGTTGGCAATTTCATCAGCAATATATCGAATAATGTTATGTACAAATATATACAATGGTGTTCGTGCGTGTTTCTGTTTTCTTACTTCTGCGTACCGTTCCGCCTGTTGGACACGCACGCGTCTCTCTTTCACGTTCTCTCACACGTTCATTCCGTTTTACAGTAACTATGTGTATCGGTGGTTTAACGATCGTACGCCGTCTCCGGCTATAATAATGTTTCGACACCATCGATCAAGTCGAATGAATCGCGAAGCATTTTTTATTTTTTATTCTTTTTTTTATATATATATTTTTTTACGACCCGCATTGATCTAACTATATCTCGCCAAAAAGTATACTTAGATTCGTGAATCGGGTTTGCAGTGGGAGAACAGGACGAACCTTTGAGGCACACGGGGGAATGGAGTGGATTTATTAATGAGGGTTGGGTAGGAAAAAGGCGAGGATCCTACGAAGACTAGAAAATTTATACTCGATCGTGATCTGCTGCGTTTTGTTTTTTTTTCTTCCTTCCTTCCCTCTCGCTTGTTTTTTTTTTCTTTTATATTTTATACACCGCGTGTGATGCGCGATAACGCACCTGCCACGAATATTTATATTTATATACCTATGATACTGATATCCTTAGAGCTAAGGTTGTTAAATACGTGTTTCGATATGATAGTGGAAACGCTCGACGCAACGGATCTATTCCGTCCCGCGTCGGCGCCAGAGTTTCAACGATGCAGCACACCGGAAGTACGTTACTGCAGTCAACCCCTTTTAGGTGTATCTCCCGATCCTTCGCGTTTCAATATTAGACCGTACTAAAAAAAAAATAACTACGGTAGAAAAAAAAAAGAATCGCGATCAAAGTTTGACGATTATTATATATGCATCCGTGACGAAAAAAAGCGTGACGGATTGTGTTTCGAATGAATTCGGGGGGAGAGAGAAGAATCGCAAGACAAATTTTTCGATAAGAATTTTCTTATTATCTACTTCCCTCCCCCCCCCCCTCCCCCCTCCCCCCATCTGTCTTGTGCAGTTGTATTAAGATCAGTCTTGAATCATCGGACGAAAATTATATAATTATGAAATATATTTCTAGTATTATTCTATGTATATCGTGGACCATTTCGAATACCTCTCGATACAATTACTATTCAGCGAACGCGCGTCTCCCACTCCCTTTCGACGAAACATTAAACATCTCCGCAAAACAAATTCGCGCACACAATTTTTCTTATTTTCTTTTTCTGACGAAAAGCTCGATTATCGCGACGTTATCGCACGCGCGATTTGGTGAACCGACCCAGTTAATTATCCCCGAATGTAGAAGAGTCGCTTCGAGTCGTTGACCTTGACAATATCCCTGCCCCCGTACAAGGGGCTTCGCGGGGCAAAATGGACCAGTGTCCTCCGTCCGAGACGAAACTTTGTCTTTTTGTCTCCCTAAAAAAAAAAATAATAATAATAATAATAATAATGATAAAAGCAGTCCATCTTGCCCCGCCCCCGCCTAGAAGTTCGCTCGAGCCTCGTCGTTGACCCTATTTCCCGTAAACTTTTCCTCTCATCAGCGGACCATGGACACGAGCTCCGTCCACCCACGGGACAATCTAATTGGGTTCGCTCGAGCTTTCCTCGACGATTTTCTCCAGGGTGTGAACGATCGTCGATTGGGGGTCTCCGTTAATTCCGCCGTTGATATCCTTGCCGATGATGGTCGCGTTTCTGAGCTCGTACTCGTTCAACAGGGCAGTGAAGGAGGAGAGCGGCGACTCGATATCTTGGACGTTGAGGCCCTTCTTCAGGACGTTTAGGTACCCCTAGCTCTGAACGATGTCGCTGACGTACTCTTCGTGGAGGGCGAGCAGGTGTCTCGGCACGTCTATCGCTGTGTGAAGGCTCACCGATACGCCGCGATTGAGACTGACCGCGGGATAGAATACGCCGTAGAGATCGTGAAAGGCGACGCTGCCCTGGGGCTGATCGTTGACGAAGAAGCGGAGCGTGTGAGTCGTGTCGAGATCCAGGAGAACACCGACGGTCGAGCCCTGCTGCACTCCGCCCTCGGTCCTCTGGGCGTGACCGCCGCCGTGCATAAACCACGATCTCTGACGGTCTATGTACATGCTCCAGCCCTTGTCGTCCTTGCCTACGAACACGTTAAAGGGTCTGATGTACGCTCGAGGATCATCGTGGGCTAAATGCATTTCGCGCCGGCCCGATTGGTCTTGTACGTTCATATCCGGAAACTCAACACCGCGCCACGGAGATATGTTCGCAAAGGGACTCGTACCGCCCAGAGTTTCGGCGACCTCTCCGCGCCGTCCCTAGACTCAATGCTCTTTGCTCGCGAGCGCCGCAGAGACGAGCTACGAGCAAACCCTACGGTCTACTCCGCAGCTAACCAGAACTAGGATCTGGCCCGCTCTCCACGGTTCGCTTCCGGTCTGGGCTAGCTTCGGATTCACTTCGACTAACGAAGTGGCTTCCACACCTTAAATCGAGTTAAGGGCGCCGAGCCAGCCGGACACATAAGACTTTGTATGGGCCGTAGGTTGTTGGTTTATATTTAAGAGCTGGGAAGCACTTGAAGTACCGTGTATTTGTTTCGTACTTCGAACGTACTTGGAGTATGCGAGTGCTTTTATTACGGTTTCGAATAACAGGTGCAGGTACTTTTTAGTAGAAATACCATGAGATCGTGTTTCTATTGGTGTATGGTTTTCTGTCTAGACTTTTCAATAATTATCATTTTAAGGAGAATTTATTTTGTAAAAATTATTGCAATTAAATTGTATACGAAAAGGCCACGACGGAGGAAAGGGACCCTTTTTTGAATAACATTTGAGATGTACTTCAAATACAAAAGTACTTGACACTTGGTACTTTGTACTCAAATTATTTCTTGGGAATTTACCCAGCTCTGTTATGTATACCGTGTATGTTGTTTTTTAGTGAAATTATAAATTTGATTGGGAAACGATTTTGGAGTTGAAAAAACCTAAAATTATATGAATTGAAATATCCTTCTTTTCGGTAATCAAACGATATATTTTGAATGTTTACCAGTTCTCGTGAAAAAAATTGCAGTAATGCAAAGTCTTAGTTTTCCGGCTCACGCAGCCTCTTCAACTCGGAAAATCTCGTCGAAGTGTAATTCAACTTTGAGAAATCCTTCCGGCTCGTCGCAGCAATGAATGTGAAATGAAACTTACCTAGCATCTGATCGCGCGACACGTCAGCCCTGGCGATGCCGAATGCAGGATCGGTGTCGCTGTGGTAACGATCGATCGTCAATTCCCAATAGTGCACGCCGCGAGAAAATCCGACGCTGGAAAGTACGACGCGATGCTCGTAGCCCTCGCAGGAAGCGCTCATCGCGTCCTCCGATATAGAGACCTCCTGGGGAATCCCCGGTGCTCCGGTCGCCCATGAGAACCAGGCCACTGTTACACCAATACACATTGTTGGCAGCGCTCAATTATAGCTCAAGATTTGTAAAATAATTTTATTGTTATTTTTATTATTATTGTTTTTTTTTTAACTCTTCAAATATGGGTCGTTTTTTTCCGAGAGCAAACGACCATGCCATCTTTTAAGGTAGACATTGCGAATCGTGTTCACTTCGCGTAAATTTCAGAGAAATGAGAGGGAATTGTAAACACTTCCCGATGGCATAAAAATCTGAAAAAAAATCACACGTACTCAGAAAAGTGAACGAAGCACTTTCATAAAAAACAGTGATGTTTCCGGGAGATTTATTGAAAAATTTTAATTTTAATCAATTTGTTAACAACATTTTGGAATTATTAATACGCAAAATTAATCTTTTCAGCACCTTTAATATGCTTATTTTTTTTTTCAGATTTTTATACAATCCAGAAGTGTCTGCAATTCCCTACCACTTCTCTGAAACTCATGCGAAGTGAACACCATTCTCAAGGACTGCCTTAAGCACAAAAACGATACGGATGTTCGTAACGAATTTTCTTCTGCGTTATAAAAAAAACAACATCTCAAGGTATGTCTGTGAATTTTTACAATTTTTTTTAGCCCATCAACTCGTTGTTGGAATCGTTAGAAGCTCGAAAAATGCTAGGTCCTCGTTGAGCGAGGATTTAAGGGTTAAATTCTACGTTTCTTACGCTCTGCAGTCTGGAGTCCGATGAGCTCCGAGTATTCTCCTTCGCCGGCGCTGTTGAACGCCCTCACTCGGGCGTTGTACAACGAATTGAAGTGGAGTCCATCGACCGTGCATATAGTCTCGCGGCCGCAGTATACCTCCTGGACAGAAAGCAGATATTTTGCGGTGTGCTAAGTGACCGACGAATCGCTCGGATAGCCCGGCCGTTCGCTTCTCCATTTATATTCTCCTGCGTGTAACTGTATATGCGGCGACTCGACGTTGCGGTACCGGCGGCCCGAGCGTTGGAGGAGGTTCGTAACGGAACTGGCCGTTAATCCACGGTGGAAGATTTACAGGGAGGGGTTGGATGTAACGCGAAATTAACGAGGTCGTTCCTAGGCCCGACGTTCTGCTTACGGCTTATGACTATGCGTTTACGATCCTAGGCGTTGAATACGCAACCCCGGAGTTATGGATATTAGCGAGCAAGCGACTAAGCAAACAACCGCACGCCCGTATTTCCCTTTCTGTTTAGCCATGTGATAAATGTCTCGGTAAATTTCATGAACTCTGCCCAAGGTCTCTCTCTGTCATAAACGAGGAAAATTAATGAATTTACTTCGCACGAGGTGGACGATGCAAACTCGACGTTCTGAGTACCGTACTCTGTTTGCCACGCTCGAACGAAAAATTTATTCTCGTGGAAAGATCAATAATGAGCCTAAGATACCAAGATCCGAAGAACTGTTTATCATAATGAAGCGTCTTTTTTTTTTTTTTTTTACTTCGTCTTTGTTAGAAATATTCATATTTGATTTTTTTTTAAATGATGTCTTTTCTGATTACCATAATTTTTGCTTCAGAGAGGAGTCTATGTTTGCGTAAAGAGAAACCGAGATTTTAATGTCTGTATATTTAAAATAGTCGAAAACCTTGAGATATACGATTTTTAGCTGGCGTCCGGATGTATGTGTGTGTGAGAGATCGATTTGCACCGTTTAGAAGAGCAATAACTTGGAAACGGTTTGAGACAGCGAGCTGAAATTTGGTACACTAGTAGAGTGATCGCGTCGCTTCGTTCAGTGCAATTTTCTTGAAGATTGAGGCCCGATTGAAGATTTCACGCGGTTGGAAATTTTTAAAAATTCTCTGTTGTAACTCGCGTAAATGTTGAGCTATCGTCTTAACTGCACACGAATATAATATTTTGATCAAAGGCTTTCACGGTATTCAAGTTGGTCGAAATCTATCCAGGCGGTCGAATTTCATAGGGTGTTGAGTTTTTTTTTAATTACCAAAAACGGTATAATTCGAGTAAAGATAAAAGTATCGAGATTAAATTTGACATTGAAATTACAAAATCGATCAACGAACTCTCTCATAGAGAAAGCTATGCCAAAAATTGTAATAAATGATGAAACTGCGTGCAAATTACTTTGCACCTTAAAAAAAAAATTAAAAAATTAAAAATAACACCTTTTCTAATTACCATCATTTCATCAGGTCAAAATAAGAATGAGTGAAAATTCGTCTGCGTGCAATTGCAGGCAGGCACGTAGCTCGAGGAAAACCCGTTGTTTCCTCGCCGTTGTCCCGCGAGTGTATAAAGATAGCGTCAGAGAAAAGCGCAAAGGTGTTCGCGCAATATTTATCTGTGCTGCGGGCGTGAAGGCGAGGAGTTCCTTTGAGCGCGTTCGTATGTCGAATGCCCCTCCGCTGAAACGCGTATCGACTGCACGGGGTGCGCGAGTGTGAGAACATTAAAGTGGATGGGCGACGCTTTGGGGCGATACTCTTGTCACGGGTCTCCGCTCCGTCGGCACTGTAATTACGAGCTCGTGGCATTGTCATTTCTCCGAACGCGAACGCACAAACGATCCTCTCCGTCAAGTATTACAGCATTGCGCTTTGCAGTCGCTCTCGAACTCATATTCCGGATCTCAAAGGAAAATAATCAAAGGTCCCGAGTCACGGAGGAAAATGAAAAATCATAAATCTCGATAGGTTTTTCGATTCGCTTCGGTTTACGGTACGCACGCTGAGAAACAAAAATCGATTGAGTCAACAACATGAGCGCTTATCTCAAAGGAAAATAATCAAAGGTCCCGAGTCACGGAGGAAAATTAAAAATCATAAATCCCGAAAGGTTTTTCGCTTCGCTTCGGTTTACGGTACGCACACGGAGAAAAAAAATCGACTGAGTCATCAAAAAATAAGTGCGTACAACAAAACGAGCGCTTATCTAAAAGGAAAATAATCAAAGGTTGCGAGTCACGGAGGAAAATGAAAAATCATAAATCGCGATGGGTTTTTCGATTCGCTGCGGTTTTCGGTACGCACACTGAGAAAAAAAAATCGACTGAGTCATCAAAAAATAAGCGCGTACAACAAAACGAGCGCTTATCTGAAAGGAAAATAATCAAAGGTTGCGAGTCAGGGAGGAAAATAAAAAATCATAAATCCCGATAGATTTTCGATTCGCTTCGGTTTACGGTACGCACACTCAGAAAAAAAATCGATTGATTCAACAAAATGAGCTCTTACGGGTGGCGTAACAAATTCTTGGTCCATCGAACGAAATAATTGTCGTAGCAAGTGACGAAACCTTTGATTCGACGGCCTGTTAGTTCGATCAACGAGGCATTCCTTCCGATCAACCGAACATTTGTTTCGCCACCCGTAAGCGCACATTTTGTTGACTCAAATCATTTTTTTTTCTCTGTTCAGATGCGACTTCGATCTTACGAGCACCGGAGGGCTTTTGGAATAGTTGGTAAACCGATTTCTCTTGGCCGAATCGCCCGGCGGAGAAGACGGAAGACGAAGCGAGCTAAACAGAGCCAGCGACGGAGAGTCTCTAACGAGAGATCGAAATGGGGTCCGGTTTCTCTCTCAGCGTCGTGCGAGGATTGTTTGTCTCCAGCGAAATCGAAACTTTCGCCGATACTGGACTATCGCATGGTTGATAGTGGAGAGGTCCGAGGGAGGGGTGGAAAGGCCGGTGACCAATGTTTAGGAGGGCGGGCGGGGAATGAGGGGAAATAGTCGTCTACTCACCCTGAACTCCCCACCGCATCCGTCGTCGAGTTCGAGAAGATAACCTTCGATGGCCGGTCCACGCTGACCACATCCAATTCCGTGACCAGCGGGCGGCTGCCAAGCAACCGTCACGCTGTTGTTCTCGGCGCTGCACTCTTCGGGTATAAGCAGTGGTGCTCCAGGGGCTGAAATTTCAATATGCTTTTAACCATCGTATTGACCACTGTTCGTCGTCGAAAAAAAAGAGATTGCTTTGTTTTTGTAATTGCTAGGAGCTGATTTTATAAAAGTAGTGAATATGCTCCAAGTATCGTTGATTTACATGCTCTGTCTAAATATTGATTAGAAGCGATAATCTGGATGGACCATATTCACCACCTTGATAAGACAGCTGGAACGATTTCACAGCTCGTTGATAATGTCTGACTTTGGTGTGGCTGTTACCACTGACGGGGTTCTCGCTAGAATTTAGTCTGAGCGCACACTTCCATTTCCACTGACTCGGGTGTGAACTTGCGCGTTTCACTCCAAGGTGAGTTTCTCGTAAACCGTTTGCTCGTAAATTGATAATTGGTAGGAGCTGATTTTGTTAAAGTGGTGAACATGGTCCAAGTATCGTTGATTTACATGAACCTGTCCAAATATCGACTGAAGCGATAATCTGGATGGACCATATTCACCACCTTTATCATATCACCTAAGCTGATGAGACAACTGGAACGATTTTATGCGATTTCGCAGCTCGTAGACAATGTCTGACTTTGATGTGGCTGTTACTACTGACGGGGTTCTTGCTAAGGTATAGACTGAGCTCACGCTTCCATTTCCCCTGACTCGGCTCTGAACTTGAGTGTTTCACTCCGAGGTTATTTTCTCTACAACAACTTTCCTATTGTAAAAGTGGTGAACGTGCTCCAAGTATCGTTGATTTACATCTTCTGTCCAAACATCTTTAATCGAAGCGCTAATCGGGATGGACCATATTCACCACCTTTATCATGTCGTCCAACTTGATGACAGACCTGAAACTATTTTACGCGATTTCGCAGCTCGTTGATAATGTCTGACTTTGATGTGGCTGTTACTACTGACGGGGTTTTCACTAGATCGCAGTCTAAGCTCACACTTCCATTTCCACTGACTCGGCTCTGAACTCGAGTGTTTCACTCCGAGGTGAGTTTCTCTATTACAACTTTTATATTGCCGCCAAGTCCGACCGTAACTCGACCGATCTACTGGCTCGAGCGACGCAAGGGTGAATAGCAACGTCGGCTCGACCGTCGACGTTACCACTGCAGTCCGACTATCGACGGAATTTCTACTGATAACACTGGCAGCCCAGAACTGACACAGCAGCGCGCAATCATTGAAACGTCGAGACACAGGCGAGGGCACGTTTCACTGCGGTGAAAAAAAAAACTTCGATACCGGTACACTGCTGGTAGTAAATAGAGTAAATAGCCGGGGGAGGGTGAGAGGGGAGTTATCGAAGAGAGAAAGCCCCCGAACACTTTTATCGACGCTCGAAATCTGATTTATGGACATACGAGGGCGTCCCCCGCGGTCACGTTCGATCAATATGCTTTGTGTCGTTTGAGATCTCGTTAAAAAATAAAAATAACTGTCGCTACTAAAAATTTGTGAACCTGACTTCGATAGGGCGAGAGAGCAGAGACGTATGAATTTTTATTCTGCAACCCAGTGAAATACAAATCAATAAATGGCGAGTATGCTAATCACGAACGAAGTTTATTGAGAAGTGTATTAAGCCCTGTTCAATGAGAGCTGAGAGTAAAGTTTCTCGAAGCGTGAAAACGGTCAGCGTTTACTGTCAAAGTCCCAAGGGTGTTTTTTATTTACTCGCTTCGTCGAGGAGACAAGACTTGATTAAGATTTCTCCAGAATTATTATTTTTTGTTAAAATTGTACTTTTTCAAAAATCAAAGGATTATATTTTTTATCTAAAAATTTCCTCATTTAAAAATGTATTAAAAAATCATTTAAATTTAAAGAAATTGACTCGACAGGAAATATTTGTTATATTTGGAAACGCTTTTTTACCGTCGATTTTTATCGTTCCCTCTCGAGTGGCGATTGTCACAAATTCTCGTTCCATTCAACGATCGGCGACCCGACGTAAAAATTGACGCGATATTTGAGGCCCCAGCGAACGATATTGCGGATGACATAAAAGTATCGGGGATATCGAAGTCCGGCGATAAATGGCGGTACATGCGGAACGGACGCGAGAGGGAAGACCCGTCAATTTCGTTTGTAGCCGTTACGTCCAGTCGTTACATTGTACAGCAACTAAAGGCGCCTTGTCCGATCCTCCCGTTTCGGCTTTCGCCTCTCTTGGTCACTCGCTTTCCCTTTGTCCCTCGTTACCGGGCGCAGACTCATCGCGGGATGTCCGGAAAGGGCCGGAGTGGAAGCTAGCCGAACGCGACGCGAGCGTGATAACAAATAAAATGAAAATCCCTTTGTGTCTCGCGGTCTGCTTACAGCCCGCTGTTGGATGTATATTCGAATAATACGCGTACGCTAGTCAGCGCGCGGGCCAGCGGTAACTGCATGTACCGGTAAGCCCGCCGACGAGCTGTGCGTAATCCCCCTTTCGCGGTGCAAACGAGCGTTACAAGGGATTTTCGCGACCGGTACAAAGCAAACAAAAAATATTCCATCAAAAACCGAGGAGTCAAGAATCTTTGTATCTCGATTTAACCCGTTCTCCGATCGCGAGCCAAAGGCACTGAATATTCATCGTGTGCAAGTCAAGGTAGTCGGAGCTGTACAGTAACGCGAAACGTGAGTTTCGGAGAAAATTTCGAAGACTTGTCGATGGGACAAACATCTGAAAAAATCGAGTATATGAGAGGTGCTGCAAAGATCGTTTTTAGGAAATAATAATTCGAACTTGTTATTAAGAAATTGAAGATTTATATAATTTTTCAACAAATTACGCGGCAACTTAACTATTTTTTTTCATAAAAATGATTCGTTTATTCTTCAGAATACGTGTAAATTTTCTCGGAATTTTTTGTAATCTTTGAAAATTGCGTTTTTCAGAGCTCGAACACAGAAAATACGCGACATTCAAAGGTTACAAAAAAGTCTCTACAAATTCATACGTTTTCAGAAAAATTAACGAATCATTTTTATGGAATAAAATAGTTAAGTTGCCGGGTAATTTGTTGAACAATTATTTGTATCGTTAATCTGTCGATAACATTTTGGAATTATTTTGACATAAAAACAGTATTTGCAGCACCTCCCATATGGTTGATGTTTTCAGATTTTTATCCCATCGAGAAATGTTTGAATTTTTCCCTGAAACGCGCGTTTGACGGGACTGTTCCACTCCGCCAACCTTAATCAATTTAATATTAATAAATATTAATAGCCGCTTACATCGAGATAGTTCGATATCAAATATCAACGAGATTCCACGGTTTCTCGATTGGTCAACCACGAAGCTCGGCATATTTGATCGCCGGAGGATAATTTATTATCGTCGCTCGCAGACTCTTTGAGAGGTGAATAGTTTTGTCGACGCAAAACTTTCCTTCGGAGTACTAATGGAAATTACTAATCTCAATTAATTAACACACCGACTGAGAATATCGAAATATCGCGAGGTGTATGAAGGCGTAATTGACAATTACACGGAGTTTGCCGAAGGGATGGAAAAGGAAGAATATGTTCGGGGAGCTTTCGCAGCCCGAAGGCAGCCCTTTGAGAGGACAGGGCGGTTTCTTTGTCTGGCGTCGGGGATAACGAAGATTCATTAACGTTATCATATCCTTTCTCGAAAGGATTTTAAAACCCGGCGAGTGAAGGGGGAGAGGAAGGTCGAGAGGGTGTGCGAACGACGATACAGCACGCGCGCAAGATCGTTAACTCGGTTATACTCCCCGCTGGTACGCCGGATCCCGGTGAGCTCGGTCAGGTAGCTAATTAATCCGTTTTCGGAGAACGTTTAGCAAGGGAAAAAAAAAAAGCGGAATAGCGTTAAAGACGTTGCAAGGGGGGAGGGGGAATTATTAAGAAAAATCCGACCACGATGCTGCACCGCTGTATTCTTACTTTATATCGCTAAACCTTGCGCGAACTGTGTCTATATGTATATATATATTGAACTGGTATATTTTTTTGAAAAGTTCTTTGTTGGTTTGTTTGTTCCAATTTTCAAGAATCCAACGGTTCCCTCTGGGGATCCTCCAGGTCCTGATAATTGTTCCTCTATTAAACTATTATGGTTCTATTCTGTGCGTCTCGGTGAATTGTGCACAACATCGCGATACGCAACAGCTCTGTGCATTATCGTCGTGTTACAAATACGTCACTTCCGGTTTTATAATTGTATTTTTCGACCGGAAGTGATCGGAAAACGACCGAAAGATGAAATTATCAAACCGGAAGTGACGTATTTTCGGTATGACGTCACTTCCGGTAGAAATATGCGATTTTTCAAACCGGAAGTGACGCATTTCCGGCGCGTCAATTGCGATCGAAAAATGAGATTTTCAAAGTGGAATTGAAGTACTTCCGGTAAGCCGGCAGAAATCAAAATTTTTGCTTGCTATAAATTCCATCGTGCGTCGGGAGGGCGCGAAGCGCCCAAGCCACAACAATCTGCTAGTGTACATATATATATGTATATATTATTCGCCTTATCCCGCCAACGGGTAATCCCTTTATCTATTCATTACCTGCAGTGGGATATCGATCCTCCCCTTCCGACGCTGCGTCCAACATATATTTCAGAATACAATTTCAGCTCGATTAAACGTTGGGCTACAAATTAACGACTTCGAGCTGACTCGAAACAACATTGAAGCAGTTGCGCAGGCGAAACGAGATTGAATTACGAAACGCGTAAAACATTCTTACGTCGTTAAACTTAGATGGTCCGTACGAAGGAGAATGGTCGGTGAATTCTCGACAATGAATTTCAAAAAATTGCTACGGTAATTGTGAAACATCTCGTTTCGCTCGTTACCATAAATCATGTCTGTTGAACACTTTAATTGCGCTGAGAATTTATTTTTTAGAGTCGTTTATTTTTCTGAATACGTATGAATATTTTCATAATTTTTCGTAATCCTTGAAAAATCGCGTATTTTCTATCTGCAAGCTGTGAAAAAACGCTGTTTTCAAAGATGACAAAAAAAAAAATTCTGAAATAATTCATGCGTATTCAGAAAAATAAACGAATTATTTTTTAGAAAAAAATGATTTAATTTGCCGGTTTATTTGTTGAATAATGATTTTTTTCTTCGATTTGTTAATAACGATAGATATAACGAGAAGGAAGAAGGCACACGGCGAGCATGGATTTATTTTACTGACGGGACTCACGTTTCAGCTGAACGAATGTGAGCTGATCGATGGCTCGTCGGAGGGGTTTGTCGTCGAGGGTCAGATCGAGCAGCGGAAGACGAGCAATTTCTTGAACACCCTCGGCCGCTCCCCACGAGCCCGCGGCGGTGGCTGCTCTAACCGATAGCATGCCCCCGATCTGGAGAAAAGCGGCGCTGTCGTTCTCCTTGAGGGCCTCGATGCAGAAGGTGAGAAGGGCGGTGGTCGCCTGGAGATGAGTCGCGCACCTCGCAACCTGATCGCGGAGGGATCGAACTCTAGCCTCGCGGGTTTGCCTCGCGGCCTCGATCAATCGGGCCTTTCTCGCCTGAAGAAGACTCACGAGGTGCGCCACCCTCTCCTCGACTTCCTCCTCCAGGCTGACGCATTCCTCCTGTAATGAAAAAATAAAAAGAACGAGAATAAATTCCTGGCATCGTTCGCCGATCTCGGTGCGGAAAAAAAATTAAATTGTTGGCAACAACCAAAGGGCGCTCGGCAAGAAAAACTGTAATCAATTTTATCTCGAGGGTGTTAAACTTTCTCGCTGAGCATCAAATAACGAGCGTCTGCTCAACTGTTGGATAAGACGCCGATGATTTGTTTTTTTAGCCGGAGACGTTGAAGAACTTAAAGAAAGGTAGTTTTCGTTACCGACTGAGTTCGTTTCGGATCGTAATGAATAATCGAGGCAGCTCTACGAAATGTTCACGGCAACGAATGAAATGATTCCCTCACAGAAAAAAGTTTATCGCAATCGAAGAGAATTTATTAAGGACTAAGAGAAACGTTCATTTGCTTCATAACCTCACAGAGATTTTATTAATTTCCAATATATTTATTTGTTTAATAGTATTATTATTCTTATTTTTTCGTAATATTTATTTGGATCCGATGATCAGATTACTTATGTCAAATAATTGCATTTATTTAATATTTGTTAATAAATAATAATTAAACAATAGCCGTTATCGGAACCTAATAAGGATTTTTTTAAAGCAAGTGAACATTAATTTCATTTGACGATCGACATTTATTTGATTTTAGCAAATCTTTTTTTCTGGGTGTTTCGCGACGAATCTGCACTCAATCCATTCACAGACGATTCTCCCGGTTACACATTTATTTCCTTGCGATTATCGAATTACTAAATTGCTAAACCCCGCCGTCCGTATTATCCGAATCGGCCCGAAAGCGTCGCTTCGAGAAATTAAACACCTGACCGCAGCGAAAAGTGAATTTGCCCGTCTGTCTGGACCGTACTTATTTTTCGTTAAGAGCCTAATTTCATTATACCCTCGCTCGCCGGTGTCTCAGCGGCGGCGCCCCCTTAACAATATTTCCCGCTGAAGCGTCGACTGACGAGGGTAGAAAAAAATGAATCCGCCAGATGCCTCCCGACTCGCGGAGCAGACGCTTTTCACGAAGCTTTTTGTAGCTCGCTGTCTCGATGTTGTGTATCATGGGTATTTATTGAATCAGGATCAGCACTCGAGACGCGGAATATTGATTGCGACGTGAAATAAAATTCCGGCTCTCTCTCGATCGCCCTCGACGATAATGCCGTAGGACTTCGGCCCCGAGACGCCGAGAAAGTTGGCGACGCGCTACCGGCGCGTTTCCTCTCGGCTCTCGACGCGATGCCGAAGAGTTTACGTTTTTTCACTTTCCGCTCCCTCGAATCGGGCGAGGCGAGAGACCTTTTATATTCACGTTTTATGCGAGACGACGCGAGGGAGATGTGCACTTTTCGCATCGTTCCCGTTCTCGCCGGGGTATCTCGAATAAACTTCATTGCTACACGACACGTGTTCGCAGCGAGCTCTCGCTACCGTTGATGCCGCTGGATCACGGAAATGGATCATCCTTTTGCCCTGTTCTCGACTTCCGGCTCCGAAGATTTACGCACGTCCCGAACGGTTGCTATCCGACGGCAATTCTCGACGCATTATTCGTGGAACTTTGTTGAGAATGTGTATTCCATAAAATTCGCGGGTGATACATCGAATTGTCGAAATACATGAAATAGTCGATAGCCTCGAGGAGCGCCCGTTGAGGTAGTCCTTGCGAATAGCGTTCACTTCGCACAAGTTTCAGATAAATGAGAGGAAATTGCAAACACTTCTGGATGGTACAAAAATCTAAAAAGACTGCGATTTTAAACAAATTTCGACAGAGAAAAAGCAATTTTCAAACATTGCATTAAATTTCGAAAAAATTCATACATATTCTAAAAAAAGTAAAAAATCATTTTCATGAGAGAAAAAAATTAGGTTGCTTAGTTACATAATTTACTTAGTTGCATAATTTGTTATTTCAGTAGTTTGTTGGTAACATTTTGGAATTATTATGCGCAAACAATCTTCTCAGCATCTTCCATATGCTCGATTTTTTGCAAATTTCTATCCGATCGAGAAGTGTTTGTAATTTTCGCAAACTTAGGCTGCGTCAGACATAACGAAAGGACTACCTTAATCATCGACAAACATGTTTTCTTACGTACGAGGGAAGTCGAATCCTGGAGAAGTGCACTTTTCGCATTTTTCCGATTCGCGTTCTCGCCGGAGAATCTCGACAAACTTCATTGCCACCGTTGACGCTTGGATCACAGAAATGGATCATCTTTTTGCCCCGATCTGGTCTTCCGGCACCAAAGATTTATGCACATCCTAGACAGTTTCTATCCGACGGCAATTCCCGCGGGATTATTCGTGGAGCTTTATTAAGAATATTCTCCATAAAATTTGCGGGTAATGCATGAAATAGTCGATAGCCTCGAGGAGCGCCCGTTAATCATCGAGAAATGTATCTTCTTGCCTACGAGGGACGTCGAACCCTCGAGAGCGTTATTACGCAAAGTGCCTCGAGGCAATAACATATTTTGCATGCTTATTTTATCGTCGCAAATGATATACGTGTCCTTTTGTTAAATTTGTTCGGGTCCCCCCGAGTCTCGAGGGCGTAGTCAGCTGTATGCGTGTTTTTTTTTTGTTTGTTATTATTATTACGCCCAAGCTGCGCCGACGAGATGAAAATAAGACGGGAAGATAGAGCGGCGGGAGAGACGCGCCGGTAGACGTCGCATACTCACGTGCACTTTATCCGTCATTCCTTTGAGTCTCTGGATGAATTCAGTCGTCGAGCGCGCCCGCTCCGACAGCTGCTGAAGATTCTGCGACAGCTCGGTCTGAAACATAAGACGGTTGACGATTTCGTGAGCAAACGAACGGAAAATGAGAATATTAATATCAGGTTTTGGTACCGCGAAGCGTCCTATCGGAGACAAGATACATGTGAAGCTTTGTGCATAGAGCAGAGTAGGAGAAATCTCGTCGGAGCTAATTTTTGTTCTTCGATGAATGGCAGCATCAACGCGCTTCAGGCGCGTCTGAAGGATTTTCGGAATTTCTGTAGGGACGAGAGGGGCAAAATGGACCAACGAAACGAGCCTGTCTGATGACATCAAATTTCATCTTTGCCGAGTCTCCGTCAATGCATACTGAGAAAAAATTCCATAGTAAAAGCAACAATACTGACTTTTTACCATAAAAAAAAATTCCCCAGGAAAACGTCCACATTTTATAGTTACGATAATGACAAAAAATCTGCGCTAATTTGGCGCTTCCAGACGAAATAAAACAAAAAAAAAGTGGGGTAAAATGGACCGGCTTAGAATTTTACATAAATTCATAAATTTTAATTCCCATAGTGTCACGACTTACAGGCCACGTTTTAATGACTCTCTCGACATGCACTTTTATGTCTATGTAAATTCTTACCTAAAAATAAAATCCATGTCAAGTGAATAATTAAAACGCAGCCTATAAGTCGAAACTAAAATTGCGGCTTAACATCCGTTAAGCCATGAAAAATTGTCCACCGTTCGTTACACGATCGCAAGGTGTTTGGTTTTTCGTGGGCGCCGTATTTCGACGTCCAAGATTAAATCGAGCTTGCGCACTCCGATGATCTTTGGACGCTGCCGCGTAAAAAAAGGAGAAAGAAAAAACAATTTGTATTCCGGTGGCTCGCGCCTCGTTCACGCCGACGAGAACCGCATGCGGCCTCCGGATCGATAGCTTCCACTACACAGCATATATATATACCTCCATGGGAACACTATAGTAACAGCGGTAGGAGGATGCCGGTCGGTTTCGATAGTGGATATCGCGCGTACCGCACCGTGACGCAGCCAAACGCATTCGCAGCCGACGAGCCTGGGGGCTGCAGACAAGCCGCCCCCGGCAGTCACTATACGCGGGCTGTATCCATCCGGGACAGGTGTATTTGTTTACAAACGAATTTCTATCCCATCGGGGGACCGGAGCGATACACAACACCGAGCAGAGACACCGTCGGGCCTGTTCTCGTTAAGTAACCTATCGCCGTGAAAATCGTCGCCTCTCTGTCCCCGCACCATACGCTCTCCGCTTCCCATAAGATACACGCTTGAACGAAATTGTCATTTTTTTTTTAACACTAGAGACGTGAAAAAAAACTGTGCCCAAAATTGTAATCAATGCGGAAGCCGTGTGCAAGTTACTTTGCACCTTTTTCACAATTTATTTTACATATTTTTTTTTGGATTTTTTATTTTACGTTTATTCAATTGACCATTCAAAGGGGACTCTTTGCCGAGAGTAATGGATGCCTTCTTTTCAGCACGAAAGCTATACGGATCATCGTAATACATCTTCTTCTGCGTTAGCAGAAAAAAAGCACTTCGAGGTATGTTTGTGAATTTTTACTGATTTTTTTTCAGCACGCCAAATTTTTATTCTAATCGATCGAAGGTCGCGTATTGGCAAATTCCAATCCGTAACTTGGGCAATTGGCAACCTATGCAACATTTGCAAGGATCCTGTACGTGAAACGTTTATGCTTGATTGATTGTTTTATTTCGGTTGGTGAAATTTGTTAATTTGATTTTTAAGACAGTTTTTTTCTATATGGCGGATTTTTCGGCGTTTTGGAACACTATGAACATGTTTGCATGAAAATGTCGAGGACGAGTTCATGTAAACAAAGCTTCCTCTGCGAGGAAGCAAAAATTGCCGCGAGCGTCATTAGAATACCATCAGTGCGATAACAGTTTGGAGCTGTTGACGCATGATCGGTATGCACACACTGCAGCGCGCGAGATAGATCGGAGGCGTAAATGCCTCCGATAACAGGAGGTGTCGCCGATAAGGAACTCGTAAATTCAGCATGACACACATTCGCCTTTCGGTCCGACGATCGCCGCCATAAATGTTCTCGCAGACATCGGTATTTTCTCGTTCCAGCGAGAACATTGGATCGACTATGTTTTACAGCCTTACGGTGTTTAGTTTTAGCGATAAACCGTAAAAAAAAGTTTGTACTTTTTGCAACAACCTCGTTTATTTCTCAATTTTTCGATCACACCATCCGGCTTCAGTTTTGGAAACAAAAGTAAATACCAAAATTGTTAATGACACGGGAAATAAAAGCACAGGTTACATGTGCAACTCCGAAAAAAAAACGAGTTCCTTATTCAATTATACACTTGTTCAACTACACGGAAAACAAAATCGCTTGCCGGCTGCCAAAGAATTTTTTTGCTTGTTTCAATCTCCCTCTCAATTCTTACAATTCCATATGATATTCAATCATATGGAATTATAAGAATTGAAAGTAGAACCCAAATAACAATTTTTTCCGCAACCCGCAAGCCAGTCTTACTTGAGTAATTGAAATTTTTTTTTGCAAATTACATTTACGAAACTTCGTATTCCGATTTTGCGAAAAAAATGTTCACTGTGTACGAAGTGGACGTTCGAGCGATTTGCCTCGAAAGTGCTTCCGCGAAAATCGGTCGATCGGCCGATCGTTCGGCAAACAGGGCATGGCCGCAAATTTTCGACGTAACAGGTGAGTTCGCCGGTAACGCTTGTTAACTGCGGGTCCCGTATAACTTTCTGCGCTCGAAGGGCGTAATGGCCTTTACGCTATTATGCACCGTGCGGCGATATACCGGCCGAGCGCAGAATTGTTATACAGCCACTTTCAATTTGCCAACGTTCCGGGGCTCCTCTCACCGATACCGCGAGCACGCCAGGAACAGCGGCACCGGTGGCGGCAGCAGCTCGGAGGTGAAACTAGAAGCGCGGTATCGCATAAAGGAGACTCTCGTGTCTCCATTCGTGTCAGTGGGTAATTAAGTTTCATACCTTCTCGAGATACCGCCGAGAGGGAGGTATAGATACAGACAATTTAGTTCGAGCTGTACGTTCGCCCTGCGCCGCCCATGAACAATTTCTCGATTTCCATCGCCCGGCCGTCCAACCTCCGGAAACTTTATCGCACGTATTCCCGACAAAGTCTCCCCCCTCGCAGCGGCATCGCAGTCGTGTGAATTATAACCGGGGCGGAAATTCTTTGGCAACTTTATCACGGCCTTTATGAATTACAACGGATTGCGAATTTGCAACGGATCGAAACTTTTCAGCGCTGTTCGCCGCGGGTGCAAAGCTCTCGCGGTGTCGCGATAAAGAGTGACGTATTTATTACGGTCTCTCGACGCGACGGAAGTCTGGAAGGGCCCGTGTCGCCTGGTACGTTGCGGCAAAGAGCCGGCGGTCACCTGAGGAAAAACCTTTATCGTTGAGTTCGAAAAAAAATAACCGAATCTATCGTTAAAAAATTCCTACGGGAAAACATCAATCCGTAAGTTTGAAAAAAAGTCTCGAAGTGGGCAATTTTTATTACCGCACTTTGAGGCGTTTTTTTTTAAACTTAACGATTGAGGTTTGCCGTAGGAATTTTTTTTTAGAGCTTCATAAATTCGGTCCATTTTTCATATTACCCACTTTGAGACTTTTTTTCTAACTTAAGGATTGAGGTTTTCCTGTAGGATTTTTCTCGCGCTTCGTATTAAATTCGTTTCGTTGTTTTTCGAACTTAACGATTAAGATTTTTTTCTTAGGTGACCTCGTGTCATAACGTACCAGGGGTTTTTATAAACCGCAAAAAAAATTCTACGAGAAAACCTTGATCATTAGGTTAAAAAAAAACACCTCCCAAAGTGCGTCAATATAAAAACGGACCGAACCGGTTACAAATGGTAAAAAAAAATCAAGACCAGATGAGACGATGCAATTAAACTAAATCATTCTGTTTTGACGTTCTCAACAAGACAAACGAAGCCTCGTCTCGACGTCGCGATTCAATTCCTTGCGACCGGCCCGTCGGGTCTGCGTCCCTTGACCCCTCCACATAAACCCTACGCAGCGTACATCAAGGCAGGTACGTAAAGTCACGCGAGGGTCGCAAAGAACGGATAAAGTAAGGGAAGCAGGCAGCGGCAGAGATTGCGGTCTAATCACAAACGAATAATTAGACACACAAATCATTGTTTGCGTCGGTCAAGTAGAACGTACGTGGCAGTTATATTGGCTCCGAGGTCGGACATCGTGTTCGCGAGGCGAGGTCCGAGGCACACGCCGGCGCCTTAATTGATTGATTAACGCGTTGGCGCGCACGGGAGGGTGCCAGAAAAGAGTTCGAACAATCTGGCTCGCTCCCTCTTTCTCTCGCTTTCTTTGGTTCTTCTCCATTATAGTGTTGTTCTACGCCGCCCCCAGACAATCGTTTTGTTTGCCGGGCTTTCGCGTTACCACTGTGTCTATACATACACACATATATACATATATACACATATATATGTATATATGGAGCTGTGTATAGAGCAGACGACAGTGGTGCACGGTAGACGAGCAATGGGACAAGGGAATAATTGATCGTCAGTCTGTCGGGCAGACCTTCCATTCTTCTCGGTTGGCCGGGGTCGTTCATAAATGTATTTCGATCGACCCGCTGTGCTTCGCTCAATGTCCGTCCAGTCTCTCTCTCCCCGACGATGGAGCCGCGTCCCACATTCAGTTAACGTCACCTACAGATTACACGGGAATGATAATTAACACGGGTTGCATAACGGAGACTCGTCCGGGACGCGATGACGCGTTCGGTACAGCGAGCTTATCGACAAATTAACCGATGGAGCAAGAAATCTATGCGCGTGTACGGCGAGCGTCGCGACCCTCCTCCGTAGAATATCGTAGACCGGAGTACAAACAACCCCGGGGCGAATCGACGGAAACGCTGCTACTTCTGGCTTCTGCTCGCCCCGGAGGGCCAACCGATGAAGCATCGGAGCGACGATGCCTGTACGACCCGGGTACATTACCATCTCGAAGTACCCTGGCGAATTATCCGTTCGCATTACGGAGCGTCGTTCCGCGAAGTTCTCGTCGATGCCTCGGAAACTCGATGCCGTTTTTATGGTCCGCGAAAAATCGGTAAAAATCGCCGGTTTTCCGGTTTCCGGTACGGGTTCTTCGGCACGTAGAAAAATGGTTTAGCTATTCAATTGGTTTTGCTATCACGACAAGACTTTCTTGTTACTGCGACGATTTAGTTTGCTACGAGGACAAACGACGCCTGCTGTGGTAATCGGTAATAGGATTGGTAATACACGGAAAAAAATAGTTCTGTTTCTCTATCAAAATGTAGATCGTTGATAATTTATTGTTGTGGCAGCAAAATATTTGGCTTACACAGCAAAATATTTGCTGCCACAACAAAATATTTTGTCGTCCCTATGTTAACCAGGTAAATCATTTATTGTAACAAAATTCTTGTTGTCCCAACCATTTTTTTTTTTCGTGTAGGATAGTTATAGATACGTGCATACGTTTATTCTAAGATTAACTCAGTGCGTTTGTATTTTATCATTTTATTATATTGAAAATAATCTGTGCTGAGCTCGTCGTAATTGTCAGTACGTATAAATTCTTGTTGTTAAAGTAACAAAAGCTGTTTTGTTGCCGTAGCAAATCGTCCTAAGCGAAAAACGTTGCTACGTTTACAAGCTGGTTTCGTTATCCCGATGCTAACAAAACAAATTTGTTACGGTAAAGAAAATCGTGTTGTACGAAAAAAAAAAAATGTCTCCGTCCGTGTGCGAATTCCGTCGGCGAGACAAATCGCCAGATGGGTTCCGGCAGTGCGGCACGACAATCGGAAATCCGGCCGTGGCACAATGAGCGTGCATAAAAGTACGTTCCTAAAATCGTTAGATATGCCTTCGTGCCTACGAATAATTGGTCACCGGGATATTCCGCCGGCATCGGAGGAGCTTCTCGAAGGGGCGGAGGGGCGAGGCGAAGCGGAATGAATTAATTAATTCTCCGTTTCTCCCGCCCGTATAACCTGCCCGATGTCTGTTCGTCCGCGATATATATTCAGGCGGACGTAAGAGACCGTGGAGCTCGAGGCGCGCGTACACAGTACGGAGAGGCGCGCGTTATCGCCGGTTCACAGCCCCACGCGATACAACCCTCCGAGTTAAAAGCTCTCGTTCTCTATCGCTCCGTAGTTTTACGATTATGCTCTCCCGATTCGTCTCCTTCTCGCTCGGCCCCATCGCGGGCATCGCAACGAATAACATCGCCGACTCACCCTCGCCGCCCCGTCTCTTCATTCCTCTCCACCCATACCACGGCTTTTCTCCACCCGACGAACTGTACTACAGCAACAGATAATACGCCCCGGCGTAAACACGATACCGGCTCCGTGTACCGGTGCACCATTAGAGAGAACGGGAATACGCCGGCTCCTCGTTGTCCTACGTGTACGCGACGACGGGGCAAAAGGGTCCTCCACTTAAGAAGAGATTTTTTTTTACGTCCCAATATTGATTTTAAAAAAGTAGCCCTTTTTGCTCCAGTTCCATTTCGACCCGCTCCCTGTCCGTTACGAAATTCGCACAGGGCGATCTAGGGCATGAAACATCGATTGGTTCCGCAGAGAGCCATAAACGCATAAAGTAAGCGGCCCAGTTACCGCCATCTTCGATCGTTAAAGGGAACATTTTATAAAAAATATACGTATCGCGGCATTAATCAAGAGTAAACCGCTCTTCAAGATGCCGACAATTTCGTTTGTATTCAACGTATACTGTATTTATTATTAGTATAAATTGCGATTAATGGCGGTAACTGGGACAGTGGCGGAAACTGGGCTGTTTACCTTACAAGGAATACTTTGGCTCCTCGTTGTCCTACGTGTACGCGATGACGGGGCAAAAGGGTCCTCCACTTAAGACGGGACTTTTTCTACCTCCCAATATCGATTCAAAAAAGTGGTCCCTTTTGCCCCCGTTCCATTTCGCCCCGCTCCCTCTCTGTAACGACGTTTGCACAGGGCGCCCAACGGCATGAAACATCGATCGGTTCCGCAGAGAGCCATAAAGAAGATCTCATTATTGGCGTGCCTTCGTATAATTTCCGCCACTTAACCAATTACAGATGCAGCTCCGAGTACGAGAGTGCCCCGCTATCGGAGTACGGAGTCGCCGTAGTCCTCTTCTATATTTATTTAGACATTTACGGACGTAGTATGAAAGACACGGGAAGACTCCAACCCGAGCCAGTTACGAAATGCTTTCGCCTTCTCCGTGTACACGTCGTCTATCTCTCTCGCTTCCCTTTCTTCTCTCCTTCCACGGCTCGTTGAATTATGAGATATCGTAGGCAATAAGCGGCTTGTGCTCGTTTCGCAATCGATTCGTTCGCGCAAGCGGGCTCTCCCGCGCCGTACCGGCCAGGATATGTATTCGTGCCAGTGTAATACGTGTCTCGAGTATCGAGTTACGTTCAACGCGTTTTAACGCTCGCTGCCCTCCGTCCCTCTCTCCGTTGCTCCTGTGCGCGATACACCGCCGTGCAACGATACTCTCGGGCGTGTTGTATGCACAGAGCTTCCTCTTACAGGAGGTTTTACTCGGTAGTTTCGCAGTCGCTGAAGCGCGTTGTTCAATTCGCGTATGTTGCGAATCGGCTCGTGAAATATCGCCGAACGCGCCTACTCCGCTAGCCACTCCGCTTCCCCGTTCGTGTTCGTGCCGTGGAATATACCGTACTTTATGCCCCCGTACAGCCGCGGCTTGTGTTACTATACCCGTCCTATAATATACGAGCTTCCCCGAAAACATCGACCACCCTCGAGTTCCTTTTCCCTCAGGCGCTCTCCTCGTTCGCTCGCTCTCCACACAACGAGAGCCACCCTTCTCGCGAACAAGCCACCCTCATACACTCGCACGAATCCGCACGCACGCGAGCACCGCAGAGCGCTTTCGGGAAAGGGAGCGACGGAACTCGCCCCCGCACCCCCGCAGAATTTCGCTCCGGGTGCCCGACGCTCCGAGGCTAACGTAAACGTTGCCGACGACGGGGCAGAGAAGCACGCGGAAGAATCCTCCTAGTTCGATACTGGGGGAAGACATTTTTCGAGCAAGCTGACCAGGCCCGATTCGCGCTCGTCAAACAGGCGCTGATTTTTCGAATCGTTTGTAGATAGTTTTGTGCATGGGATAGACTATTCCGGAGGATGGTTTGTATTACGACGTATGTACCTTTTTTTGGTTCTTGGGTTTTGGGCCGACTTTCGATATATATTTGTATTTTTTTTTTTTTTTTTAAGGATATGCCATATTTCGCAAGCCATAAGTGTAGTCGTTTTGCTAGTGCGAATGCTTCATCGTTCTCGAGGAAACAACGGCGCAGGCTCGTTGCTATCGATGTTTTTGTTGTTGGTGTTTTTTTTTTCGCATAGCCTAGACGATTTTACATATTCAAATGGGAATGTTGTATAGAATGCGTTTGGTGATGCTACAGAAGAGACTATAATTTCACGTCGCGTACATGGGTTTTGAGCTCGGGAAAATGTAGTACGAACAATACGACGGTGAGGCGGTGGAGGAGGTACAGAGAGGAGAAACGATGCAATCGCAGCCTCGCGGGACCGTTCGACCGCTTCCATAGTTCATGGTAACGTCGACGTTGCGGACCGTTCGTAAATCCAGCCATCGATAAACCCGCGCGGAATATCGGGTCGGTGGAACGCGCGGTAACGGCGTCCACGAAAGGCTGGTGAGGCCAATGCGGCGGTGCGGAGGAGGCCCGACTCCAGCCTCCGGCCAGCGGAAGGTTCTCACTCCCGTCGCAACTATCTCACTCCGGCTGGATGCTGGCACGATGCGGTTGTTCGAACTTATAAATCCGGTGCGAACGCACATAGCGGGCGCGGTGTCGATAGGGAACGCTCGATGCCCGTTATCCCATACTCCGGCGCGGTCAGGCGCAACGAGGCGAAAGCACCACCGACAGCTCGAATACTTCCATAAATCGTTGAATTTGCGAATTAAAAATCACCGACGAGTCGACGAGCAACGCCTGGTCGCAAACGAGCGGGAGCGAGGATCTCGGAAGTTGACGCAAGCCGGGAATCGAAGTTTGATGAGAAATCGTCGTTGATTTGGGTAAAGGATAGAAAAAGCGGCTGTGCAATCAATAATTGCTCCCAAGTACGAAACTACACCGGAAAAAATGGATGACACGCATGGTAAATAGTAAATAACAATAATAATAATAACACATTTCGTGTAGGGACAGGACTAATTACTATCATGCGTACGACGGTTTTAGGCAGTAAAACGTGTTTTATTTTTTTTATCAGTGAAAAATTATTGTGTCAAAAATTCCATGCAATTGGTTGTCCTTACAGGTGTTCCGATCGTAATAAAAAATTCCCAATCGCCAGTATGAAAAATGGTAGGAGAAATTCCATTTTGAGTGTCTTATCTTCGTAATTCATATAACCGGATAGTTAACATTGCAATCTCACTTTTAGTTCCTCACATAAAAGTTATCATCCTTTTTGTAAAGGGATTTTGAGAATTACTGCAACGTATTCGAGCAGATTGTAGCTCTCCCGACTTAGCGCGTCGGTGTACATACCGTACAAGGTACGATACAGTGTCTGTGTCTGCAAAGCCGCACGAAGGAATGAGGGATTGTTGCGAGAACTCAGGCGTGATAGGAGCAGCGGGAGCTAGGGCAAAGGAATTTCTGAGTTCTTGCAGCGAGAAGGGGGAGTTGCGAGCGAGGAAGCCGGTGCGGAATCTCAAGGTTTTCGTAGGGAGACTTCCAAACAGAAACAAAGAGAGACGGAGGAGGGTAGCACTCGCATCCCCCCTCCCGTTTTTCTCGATCTTCCCCTCCCTGCGGACACAGAACCCGAGCGAAGAATGGAAGGGTTGAAGATAGTTGGCGGTCTGCAAGAATAGTTCGTCGAGGGCACGAGGACGACAGAGAGGTTCATTACAATCGGCGAGCGGTATAGAAACGCGACCGCCGTGCGCTGCACAGTCTCGTCGTCTCTCGTGTCTCTCGGGACGCAGGCAGGGGGAGGAAGAGGAACGGTGAGAGGGAACTCGGGAGCTTTTGTATTCTCATGCGTTCCCCATCTCTCTTCTCTAATATTGTACTCGAAGCTTTTTTTTTCCTCTCCACTCTCGACTACTCTCTCTCCGCACCTGTGCCTCGCGGTGCGCAAAGTGCGCTAAGCCGCCGCTGCTGGGCGTCGGGAAAGATGATGAAGAAGCGAGTAGGAAAGAAGGCACGAAAGAGTGGAAAAAAAAGGAAGCAAGAAAAAAAATGGAAGGTGCAGGGTCGAGTGAGGGAGTGGGTGAAATTAATCGTTCCGAGAAGCGAGCGCGGATGACGGTGGTGAAGAGGAATAGCTTGGCTATACAGAAAACGCCGAAGGCGCGTCGGGCAGTTTGACTTCATTTTGCAGACTTGACGCTCTTCTCGCCGAGCGGCGAGAAAAGGACGGTAACGAGAGAGCGCGATCCTGTCGCCACTCGCGAAGGGCCAAAAATACTGCGAGTGACGCCGCTGTGTGCAGCCAAAAAGCTTACCTACTTCGGGGGATGGGGACGGGTAAAAAGCACCGTAATAACCAGGACGCTCGCGATAGAGACCCTTACTTCCACGGCTTTCGCGGAGGCCGAACGGAAAAACGAGCTCTGCGCTAGACATTTTTATGTCACACCGCAGCTAGCCTGCGGCAGTGTTTACGGGGGTTTATTTATTTTTCAATTAAATCGACAGGTAATAGGAGCTTTTCTTCACAAATTATGTAAAGTGGTTCGTTGGCGCTTCTTCTTTGTGTAATCTCACCGGAAGAACGTGGATATACTTTTCTCCGTAATCTTACACCGCACTCACTTTTTTCCGTTTTTTCTTTCCGTCAGCTCGTATCCCTTTTTTCTTGCTCTTCTCTCGTTATTCCGCTTTCTCGCGTATCGCCTCCCATCTGCCTTATTTCTTTATTTCCTTGTTTTCTCTCCACTCTCGCTCCGGAGCTACGAGAGCCTAAGAATAGAAACCTCTCCACATCGTTCGTCTTTCACCGATGGATCAGTGGATTCTAAAAGCTGTGCACGGACGGACAAGCGGACGGACAGCTCGGAGTCACACGGCGTAACTGCACAGCGCGTCGGTTCCGAGAGAGATTCGACCGCACGAAACACCAAGGCGTTTTCAATTTATTATGCGAACTCTCGACGACCCCACACGAAGTATCACGCGCTCCTTTCCCATCGCTCGGTTCTAACTTTATTTCCTGCGTCGATGATTCCCTTCGGAAACCAAACAAGAAAAAAGGTGTAATCGCCACTTGTTTATTTCATTGTCGATTGAAGTGCAGGAAAAAAAAAAACAACAACAACAATACCATTTTCTTGTCTCGCAGTCGACGCCGCACGCGGCCATCATTCACTCGGACAAATCTTGCATTTCATTTCACCGTCTCGTTGTACATCACCGGTTCTCCCGTTAACGACCCAACGGGCGGATAATAAAAATGCCGAAGGTTTTTAGCGCAGTGACGATAATAATAAAAATGTCCGGCCGGAGAAGAACGAGCAGAGAGAAATAAATGAGGAGAGGGACGGGAGAAAGGGGAAAGAAGGGCTTTCCGCCGAACGAACGATATTTCTCGAGCAATTAATTAGCATTGTCGGCAGGAGGATTAGCTCCGAAACGGAGCTCTCCACCGGCGAAGGTAGCCATACACTCTCCTTACTGCAGCTGTTGAACGCCCGTGTCGACGAGGCGGAAAGGAAGAAACAGCAAAAATAGCAACAAAAGGAGAAGAAGAAAAAAAGAGGATCCTCTCTCGAATCGCCGTGAGCTGCGACAAGGGAAGATAACGAACGGAAAAAAAAACGTTAGCGTCGGAGCGAAAGCTTTGGAGAAAAGGAAAAAATTGGAACAACAGTATCGATAAATGTTATTTCCTGTTCTCCGGCCAATCCGCTGGTCCGACTTTTCCCGGCGAGTTCCTGCGCGGAAGTTGAGTGATTTCGAGGCGAACTCTCGCGCGAGCTCCCTGTCGCTTTCTTTTCTCTCGATCCTTCTGTCTCCAATCTGTTGAACTTTTTTTTTTATTGCCGCTGGTCAGCGTCGACGGTGGTTCGAGCGCGGGGGCGAATTGCTCGCAATGGACTCGCGACAGTGGGGAGGGATCGTGACACAGCGATCACGAGTCGCTCGTTACCGAACCGATCACGATCCGACCTTTGATTCGCTCTTACACGCTCCAACGGACTGTACAAATTGATTGACTGCGCGACCGTAGAACGAGATTGCGAACGCTCGGTAAGTATTTCATCGGCTACAGATTGTTTCAGAATCGAGACATCGTCGGATCGCGGCGATAACGGGACGCGGAAAGTACGAATCGGTCCGATCGTATTGCTTATGGAGTCAGACATCGTAATCTAAGCGCATCCACGAGATTTTTTTATTTTAGTTTAATTTAATTTATAATTCGTTTCACGAATCGCTGCGACGACGGGACGCGGAAAGTACGAATCGGTCCGATTGTATTGTTTATGGAGTCAGACATCGTAATCTAAGCGCATCCACGAGATTTTTTAATTTTAGTATAATTTAATTCATAGTTTATTTCACGAATATAAGCGCATCCACGAAATTTTGTTGTTTTTGTTGAATTTAATTTATAATTTATTTCACGAATCGCTGCGATAACGGGACGCGGAAAGTAGGAATCGATCCGATTGTATTGTTTATGGAGTCAGACATCGTAATCTAAGCGCATCCACCAGATTTTTTTATTTTAGTATACTTTATTCTATAATTTATTTCACGAATATGAGCACATCCACCAGATTTTTTTATTTTTATTTAATTTATAATTTATTTCATGGACCGACAACAGTGGTGACTGAAATCGTAAGCTCGTGTATGTCATAACGATTATACCAACTAAATAATCGAGAAGTAACGAACTAGGGAGATTTGAAATATAATTTTTGAACGATGATCTAGCTTCGTGATGGAAAATCGTTCGGTTGTGGATGAGCCTGTAAGTGGATCCGCAGGATGAGTATAAGGTGAGCCAATATCCTCGACAGACGGGAAACTCGAGAACCGACGACAGCGAGTCCCACACCCGTTCCACCCTTTTCTCTACCCCCCCCCCTGCTTCGGCTACGTCTATCACTCAGCTCAAAGATATATAACGATGGTATAGTATAGCCGATGTGAAAAAGGAGGAGCCGGAGCCCGGTGGCAGAAGCGAAGAAACAAATCGTGAACTGTCGACGTACAAAAGACGAGCGCGAGCAGCAAAACGTTCGAGGCGTTTCGAAGATTTCTCGGATTTTTCTGTGGTATTTTTATATTCGTGCGGTTTGCTTTCTTGTATGTGGGGTGCACTTGTCTCGGACTTATCGTAGGTTGAAGGTGATTGAGGCGAGGTGACGTGTGATGGGATGTCGAAAAGAAAGGGTTTTATCGCAGTTCGGTGAGCACGTTGATTGTACCGCTTGTTGGATGTAAGTTGCGTTCGCCCACTTATACAATCTTATATGTATTTTGGATACTTCTTTATTGTTCGTTTGTTGCAGCTTCCAGGAATCCAGGGGATCGTTTCCCACGCTCTGATTACTCGAACTCCTTCTAGGGGTTTCCCTCACAGGCTCTGATGACTATTCCGCTATTATATAGTGTTCTAGTGCTATTCTGGTGATATCTGTGGGTTACGGTGAGTTGTGCACAATAATACGGTGTACAGCAGAGCTGTGCACCGAAATGACATTATATCGAAAATACGGCATTTCCGGTTTGAAATCCAATTTTTCGACTTCAACTGACGTTATTTTCGGGATGACGTCAGTTCCGATCGACAAATGGGATTTTCAAACACGATATGACGTATTTCCGGTAAATCTTCGTAAAATTAAATTTCCAGTTTCTACGGTCCGATTTCCGAACCGGCAGTAACGTATTTCCGTTAAATATCCGTAAATTAAAAAATGCTTTCTAAATTTCATAGCGAGGATCCAAGAGCCAGATTTGCAATAACCTGCACCCAGAAAAATAATTAATTTGGCGGCCACCGTTTATTTAGTTTAAGTAAAATATTTATTTGATTTAAATTAAGTACATAGTGACTTAAATGAAATAAATATTTATTTAAATCAAATAAATAGTTTACTTCAACAAAATAAACGGTGGCCGTCAAATAAATTATTTTTCTGGGTGTGCTAGTTTTAATCAAAGAGCCACGCATAGTTTACCCATAATTTCTTACATTTTTTAAAAATTTGCTGCCCAATTGTTTTGTCTCCAGGTTCCGTCTTGCCCCGCCCTACTATATTCGAGATGAGTAATTAGGACATGAAAGGCAACCGGAACACACCTCATTATAGTTCGCTATACGAGCGTAGAAAATCGAGATAGATAGCGAGCACGAAAACCATGCCTCGGGCCTGGCTTTACGTACACACATACGTGTATATAACATTACATATGTATGGCTATCTGTGCTTTTGGTCTAGCGCAAGAACCCCTCGGGTTTCGAGTCGCCAATTTATTTTTATATATGAAGTACCCATTAAATACCTTCAACCCCTCGTTATGCACACGAGCATTCTCCCATCCTCACCGTTCCTTAGAACAGGGCCATCGAGCCCTCGGGCATGCGAGAACCACCCTCGAACAACGATAGTCGCTTTGACGAGCGGGAGACCGCACGTGACTGTAAGGAACAGTCGAGCTAGAAGAAGCCAGGGTAAAAGCTATATTTCATTTTTCCCGTATCTATCCCGTATCACTACAGCGGACCCAATAAATTCACCCCGGATATTTCTTACGCTGAGCCTCTCCACGGGTCGCACGCCAGACCGGAAGGTGTAGCCCTAGCGAGCAAACAAAACACAAATCCCTCGAATCATCGACGACAGGATTTTAAAAAAACCACGACAGTAGAATAAATGTGATTTTCTTCTTCTTTTTCTTTGAATTCTGCAAGAGTCGACGGTTTACGGCCAGCTTCGTGAATAATGCGAAGCCCGCGCCACGATACGCCCAGAGAAAAGATTTCTTTATAACAAATAACATTTATTTCGGACAAATAAATTATCTTCTTTGTATATCTGCTGAAGAAACGCTTACTTGAATTTTTTATTTTTATTTGATTTTCAAACAAAAATTATGTAGTTGAATGAAGTAACTCTCATAGGTGTACATAAATAAAAATTTGTTTCGCAAAAATAAGAAAACATTCCATTTGAATAATGAGAATTCTAAAGCATTGATTTATTTAAATGTAATAAGCCATTTCTCTGGTTGTACTCAGAGTTCGACACCTCCAGAGATGCGCCTCTGTCTCTGGAAAAAAGCAACTCACTGCAGCTCTCGGATTGCGTGTTTTGCCGGTACGTGTGTGTGTGCCCCGCTACACGTGTTACGAAACGAAACTGGCTCTAACTACTTTACGGAGGCTAGTCTTACACTTCCTTTCTTCTTTCCCTTCTTTCCTCTCCACCGCAGCCCGCTCCCTCATCGTTTCTCACTTCCCTTGTATTCCCACTTCCCCTTTTTCTTTTCTTTCTCACATGCATCCACTTCCCCCTTTCGTCGAGGAGCCGCTGCCGGTCTTGCCCCTAAGAGAGAGAGTTCTCGCTCCGTTTCTGGATTTCCGCGCCGTCTCGGCTCGAGTTCCCTATTCTTCCTTTTTTTTTTCACAAACGTCGCTGCACCGTCCGTTTGTTACGGTTCTTTCCTCTTCGCTCCGGCGAGGCCTCGAGAGAGAGAGGAAGCGAGGCTCGGCACAGGCGAGCACCTGGGGGGAGAAGCGAGGGCGCGATTCCAAATGCATCGCCGACACGTATTCAGGCTATGCAAAGTCTCGTTAGGACCGACGAAAATCTCGGGTTCCATCGCTGCCTCACTTTGTGCCGCGCAACAATTTTTTCTCTTTCACCAAAGGACCCGACGTACTGTAACGCAACGCGGACGAGTTATCACCTTCACGATGCACTCCTCGAGCGGGAATCTGAGAAACTCAAATTTTTTTTTTGTCCCGAAACTCGAGCGACGGGGCTGATTGAGAAGTGCACTGCGGATGAGGCGAGGACGAAGGCGGAGCGGCTGACGCGAATGCAGTGCCGAATCGGGGACGATTCGCGGGCAACTTTCACCTCGACTTCGTTCTCTCGTTTCGCGCTCCTTATCGACGATACTCGGTGCTCCTAATGCGAAGGAACTTCTGCCGTGGGAATTTATTTGAAAAAATATTATAAACAGCAACCAGCTCGGCTGATAGGCAGATAACGAATGGGGAGACGCGAAGGTTTTAACCTACTTTCGACTCCGATGCGGTAGTGAAATAGAAACCCTACGTGGAATGGAGTTTAAATCACGCGTTTGTACGATCTCGGTAAAACGTTGAAAAATTGTGTGTAATTAGTGAGATACGCTCGTATGGTATTTGATATTTCTTCCACGCCAAATCCTCTATCTCTTGCGATCCGTTTTGAAAAAAAATCAAAAAATAAATAAAATGATATACCTAACTCGCATCTCTGGCCTGTCTGACTGAGAGTTCATCTCACTTGCCGTCTCCGAGCATATACCGGGATGTGTATGTGTATTATATACATAATATGTATATGGTGTGTATATATGTGTGTATGTATTATAAAGTGTACACGTATTTCCGTGCCTGGGAGAGCCGAGAGAGTTTTCGCTTTATTTCACGGGAAGCTCTAAAAGCACATTTTAATTTGCGTTTGCCGAGGACTCCTCACCCGTCGAGGGAAAATAAAGCGGATGAGGGGAGATAAAAAAAATATATAACTCGGCGAGAGTGGTGAACGGACGGTTAACGTTAAATTTCATAAACGCCACTGTGCCGTTCATTCGGAAAGCGTAAAATAAATTGTATAAAAATAAAAATTTGTATGATTCTCGTTTTTTTTTAAAAAATTTTTTTTATCTAAGAGGCACAGACCCCATTTCAGTTTTGATCCAAAGTTAAACGAAACATTGTCAATTGCAAACGATAATTAATTACATTAAAAAAAAAATTTTAATAACAAAATTTTTGTTTCGGTGAGGTTAAAAAAGTTTCTACGTTCTCTAATTTCGTATCCATAGTTTCTCTCCGCTCGTACGATAAACGCAGGGCGCACCGACTATCTAACAGTCACAAATCCCATTACAGTTACGATCCAAAGTCAGACCAACCATTGTCAATTGCAAAAGATAATTAATTCAATTATTATATGTAAAATAAAAAATAAATTCTTTCGGTACGATAAAAAAAAACGCTTCTACGTTCTCTAATTTGGTATCCACAGTTTCCCTCCGCTCGTACGACAAGCGCAGACCGCAATGAATTCGTTCGTACCTGTGGCGCTGTACGGGTAATTTCTACCTCCGGCGCAATGCGCTGCGCCTATGTACGGAGAGACATACGGGGAGCAGGCTCGGTTCGCGAATCGATTTCCCGAACGAGGAGCATACGTGTCACGTAGAAGCGATTCGCGGAGCATGCATGGAAATGAATTATGCGACTGCACGAGGAGAGAGCGAGATGGAGGACGATGTGGAAGAGGCGAGAGACGCGAAAGCGGACGAATGGAAGGAGCAAGGCAGAAAGTACGGAGACCGCCACCCTCGCCTACGGGTGGCGACGAGATCGCTCGACCTCGATCTCTCGTTCGCTGCAGCAGCCTCCCATCTACCGCACATCCGTTCCATGGAACCCCGCTCGTCCGTGGCTCCGAACTCGTGGGATTCTACTATAACAGCCATTTGAGCTCAAACTCGAACCTTATATTCGTCGGCTCCTGGAGATTCGATTTTTCCTCGTGCATTTCTCGCTCTCGTCCCTCTACGCTGCGCCTCTGGCACCGTCGGAGACTTCAGTTTTATCGTGGCAAGAGAGTGAAAATATACATACATATATATATATATATATATATATATATGTATACATATATATATATATATATATATATATATATACACATACGCGCCCACGGAGCTCGAAAAGCTCCCGTGGCAGAAAATCGGCCGGAAGTTTAGAAGGGAAAGGCGAGAGCGATAAAAGTGGATTGAAGAGATTTAAACGGGAGAGTTTCGACACGAGAAGCGAGCGTTCTCGCCATGGACGAGGCCCGGATCGTAGAGATGAAAAATATTTCCGGGAAAGTTAGGGTTGAGTGGAGCGCCGCGCGCTCTGGGGCACGCTGTTCACCTGCGATTTGCGGCGAAATCCGGCGTGTGGAGGAAAAAATGAAACATTCGCTGACGCTCTGTTTTAACGGCGGACGTGCAGGCTAACGTCGGACTTGGCGTCGTGAAAAAACAATCTTTGTGCTGCGGTATTCCAACTGTGTTTTGCTTCTTCGTAGACGGTGCTATGTTTTTTTAAAAAGAAATTCACATTTTATTTTCAGAGAACTTAAAATAGTTTAAAACGTCGAGAAACGTTCGGATGTATACACATACATCCGGATGTAGACATGCATACACATAGAGAGACAGACACGTGTGTATGCATTTTAGATTCTGTAAGATTTCGAATTTTCCGAATTTTTAGGATGTTCTCTATTTTACGTCTGACACCAGTTTCTGGATCAAACATCTGGCTATGAGTAAAATTACTCACAGATTTGTAATTAGCGGTTAAAAATAATTAAAAATAAATTCGAACCTCATTTAGCAATTTTCTACAATAAATTTTGCAATAAAAATCTACAGTAACTTTTGACCGTTTCAATTTTGTGAGATGTACAAATTTTTTAATGTTACGAAGAAGTTGCAAGGTAATGTGCACATGACTTCCTTATTTATTGCAATTTCGCGCACAGCTTCCTCTACGAAGAAGTAAAAATAATCAATCAGCAACCTTTCTCACAGTGAAAGCTTTGCGCCAAATTGTAATAAATGATGAAGCCATCTGCAAATTACTTTGCACCTTTATTTCCACCCCGCGCTGATCTCATTGCTTCAAAATCCGTCCGCAAGGTTACGAGGAACCGAAAATAGCACTCGAGGGAAAAAAAATGTGCACGTCTTGCCTCGCTCACCCCTAATGCCTTAAAAAAATGGATCGCCCTGGCACTCAGGCTCGACTCGGATCCGAGTGGATTAACCCTTCAAATTTCGAGAGTTCGCCATCTGGCTTTATTTGATTCCGCAAACAGATTTAAATAGATGCATAACTCAAACAGCCAATCCGAAACTCGATTGTCGGCGCGCGTATGTCCATTTGCGACTTGGACTTTGATCCGACTATGTTCGACACGCGGAAATGGCGTAATTGATTTGCTGGCCGTACCGCTTGCGCATGTGTGTGTGTGTGTGTTTGGGGGTGTTTGGGTGTTCGTATATATCACCAGAAAATCCAATCTCGCCGTGATAGACTTCAACGTGTAACGACATTGATTTCATTAGGTATTGATTTTTGTCGCACGAGGGTTACCGTTCGGAGAGATCCCTCTGGCTTGCCGCCGGTGTGGATTCAGGGCTCAGGAATATATGAATACTGATGCTGCGTTGAGCGAGTCAACGCTCGCGGTCTCTCCTTCCTCCGAGCCATCTCTCAGCCTCACATAAGTTGAGCCCCGTGGCCTCGCCGCGCATATCATGTATATGTATATTTCCCAACGTTCATACATTTTTTAAATATATTTTTGTGTATAATACACTCTTGTAGCTCGAAGGTACGTAAACGCCTCGAGGAAGTCGTAGCAGATAGGGCCAATTGTGTAACACGATATACTCGTTGTGAGGCAACGTATTTCTATGCTCTTTTCATACTTCAATCGAGTTTATCGTTTATTGGATCTGTATAAAAGATTTATGGCGTAAAATCAACGCTCTTTTCTCTGCAATAACGTCATCAATTTTTTCCCCAGGTCTCCATCGATCTTCGATGAAAAAAAATGTACGCGTCGAGAGAACTAACAATGACTTGATGCAACGAAAAAAAAAAATCCGTTCACCGAAATAGATACATAGTAAAATTCTAGTCAATCCAGTATTTCAAACATTTTTCTATCTATTTTTATTCAAATATTTTTCATATATTATTTTTAAAAATCTTACGACATACTCACGCACGCCAATAAATGTACAGTTGAGGCAACTAATAAAAAGATCATTCAAACAAAAAAAAATTCACTGGTTCAACTATCAGTTCTCCCAACTAATCAACTTTTCTCCGTGTCCTCGAAGTAATTTTCCGCGGGTATCTCCCGTAATCCAAAAAAAAAAAAAAATTGCCTTCGCATCCCCCGCGACGAGATATCGAATAAGCGCGTCTGTCAATTCAGCAGCGGAATAACGAGGAGCGAGCGTGATCCGTTGGAAACAATTCTCGAGCGAGCGATCAATCAAACATTAATCACACCTAACGATCCTTCATTCGTAGCTGGTGTGTCCGCGCTCTCTCGTATATCCTGGCCTCGCGAATCTCGACGCGAGGCTGGCTAAGCGAATGCGAACGGAAACGTCGGGCCTGTGACTTTGTTAATAACGCAGCCGGCATCGGAGCCGGCTTCGCGGCTCGGCTCGTTCTCGGCTCTTCTCCTCTGTCGTTCTCTTCGTTCTGTCACGGAATTGTCAATTTTTTAGAGCTGTCCGAGCGTAAATTAATTTTCCACTCTCATCGATAGTTTGCACCGGTGCGGGCTGGGGGAAGGGACGGGGGGGAGGGGGGGGGGGGGGGGGGGGGGCTTGCGCGACCCGGCATGGAGGAAGCCTCGTCAATCCGTTTATCTCGGGCTCGCATTCACGCAGCTACCGGCGAGTCTGTATACAGTGAATACCGGAGAGGATGAAAAATAGAGAGAGGTGGAGCGAGATAGAGGCGTACGAATTTTGGCTATATTTCTGCAGCTATTTCTGTAGTCAACGCATGCATCATTGGCGCTAGTGTCACAAACAGCATCCTGCATGCGGCACGCATACGCCCGATTTATTTCCATCCTCGTGGAGCGTACGCGAACGTTATTTCACTTTAATTACTCATTGACGGATTTATTATGATGATTTCTAACTCTTTCAACAAAAAAGTATCGTGGTAAAAAGAAAGTAACAAAAAAGACAGTTTCGAATATTTGGCGAAGGTTTCTCGTCGTTAGTGTAGTCGAGGAGGGAAGAGGCAAAATGGCCCATATTTATCTATTTTCGACGCGGTGTGAAGTAGTACGTTACGGTACTAGTGCGACAAAACTTTTTCTGACGAGTACGAGTTTGCAACACGAGCCGAAGGCGAAAGTTGCGATCACACGAGTCAAGAAAAAGTTTGCAGCACGAGTATCGTACAAAACTTTACTTTACGAAGTATTAAAACAGAGGTTTTACGGGAAGCGTGCGTAAAATTGCCATTTTCGCACCGAGTGAAATAATAGTACATTTTCATACGAGAATTGTACAAAATGTTACTTCACAAAGTGTAAAAATAGAGGTTTTGTGCAAAGTGTGCATACAGCTGCCATTTTCGCACTGAGAGAAATAAAACATTTTACGTCCAATCTCGACTCGAGGCCTCGGTTCCCTTTCGCCCCGTTCCGTCGTGCAGTTGTTTTACGAATTAGTTGTATCGTCGATGGCCCGAGCTGTGTAAACACGAATTTACGGAGCACCGAAGCCTAATCGTGTTTACAATTTTGAAGGCGACGTATCGACCGCCTCGCATCAAAGGGAGCGGCATAAAAGAGACCGTGCATCCGACGGAACTCGGTAGAAGAGCCTCGAGGGAAGAGGGCAGCGATCGTAAAGCGCGGCGCAGGCTGCGAATCGCGTTACGAGATCCCGTTGAATCCCGAGCAAGCGTGAGGGACTGTCGAGTGAGAGCGAACCGGTGGGTCGGAGGTAGAACATCGACAAAAAAAAAAAAAAAAAAATATGAAAAAAAAGGAAAGAGGTTACAGCGAGATGAGAAGGGAGCAGAGGCTGGCCCGCTGTGTAGCTCCCCGAGATGTGACAAGTAGAGTTGACGTGCCGCTCGCTGGTTCCTCACCTAAATTTAGAAAGCTCCGGTGATGTATAAGCTTTCGTGAGCGGCGCACGTGTTTTGCCTGCTAAGAGGCGATCGGGAGAAACGGAGACGAACGGAGGACAGATTAGGCGAAGAATAAGAAGGGAAGGAACCGCGGTCGGAGATATAAATACACCGAGTCACGAATCCGGCTCCGCATCTATGTACCAATTGCTCGACTATAACTGTATAGCTGAGCTGAGTCATTCTAAATCTGTGACAATACCTTCTCTCTATTCTCCATTCATAATTTTTTGTTTCATTTTTTTTTGTTGTGTTTTTTTTTCTGAAACGATGACGTTTTTTTTCTTTTTATTTTATAGTGGAGCATCTGGCTCGTCATTTCTCGGGGTAATGGAGACGCGTAAGCTCCGGCCGTGGTCGGGATACCGTGCGTGCGAGTATTGAGAGCATTCTCGACGGGCCGGACACCCGCATGCCCGGTGCATACGCCAGAAGCACACTGTCACGGTCGACGCAGTTTTGGTACTACCGCCGGCTCGACTATAGTTAGACGAGCGGGAGAGCGCGTGGGCCGACAATGGGAACAGCAGCCGACGAGTGATTGAAACTGTCGCGACCCGTGGGCTCTCGCCAAGCCCGCCGACAGGTCAACAACGGGGTCCGCGGAGCGGTTTCTTTGGTATTCGGACAATGCTCTAGTGCTCTTCTTCACTCGATGGCAAAGTGGAGCGTAGGCGCGAGATCGGGGCAAGACGGAACATTTTTTTTTATTTACATATTTTGTCGTAACAAAAATTGAGATTTTAGGGTCAGCGTACTTAAAATTGTGTAAAACGCCGGGAAATGCGATTTTTGCTGGCACCCTGATGTATGTGTGTGTGTGTGTATGTGACAGACTTGCATCGTTTGAAACGACTATAAATTGGGAAGAACTGAGATAGCCAGTTGAAATTTAGAACAGTTGTCGCATCTCTTCTCTCGGCGCAATTTTCAGGAAGATTGAGGCCCCGTGCGAGATTTTAGGCGATTTTGAAATTTTTGAAAAAAGATCGTTGTAGCTCTTACTTGCGTAAATGTTGAGCTATCGTCCCAAAATGGGATGTAAATATAATATGATCAAAGATATTTGGTATTGAATTTGGTCGTGATCTATCTAAGCGGTTAGATTTTATAGAACATTGATTTTTTTTTAATGACTAAAAACGGTCAGATCCGAGTGAACACTCGAACTGTAAAATAACAATAACTGAGGAAGCCATGTGCAAATTACTTCGCACCTTTCTTTTTTTCTTGTGCCCTACGAATAGACTCATCCGAAACGGAGGTCCATTTTGCCCCGGGGCTACATCGGCCCAGCTCCATTTTTTTAAATGATTCCCCGTGGAACACATATATTTATAGCCCGAATGCTGAATCGGGTTGAAAGCAGTTTTGAAATAGTAACTCCCGATGACTTAATCCCGAATGATCGAGTGCGTTTTAAACGAACAGCCGAGATTGAGAAGCTGCTTCTTGGAGCCATGCCGGTGCCGCGAGACCGGTTACCCTTCCACCTCGACGAATGCACAAAGGGCCCCGTAGAGAATGAGGAACGGAGAGGCAGAGAGCCGTTCCACAGGTTGTGGGCGGATTCCCTTGGTCGCTCGGCCTACGCGCTCAAAAAATTCTTCTCGATTTCACTGGTGCGTTCTTTTCGTCTTCGTTTTTTTTTTCGCGGTCACGCGATCCCATACAATGCCCGTCTTTACTCTCGCCGCCTCGTGGTACTTAAGAACTTAAGCTATACACACCGACGGGTGGGTGAGCGCTCCGCGATTCTCCATTGTCACACGCACGTCGCATCTGCACCAACACGCAGCAACCTTTCGTCTTGGATCTCCCCCGGCGCATGTAACGCGCACGGAAACCTCGGGCCCTTTTCGCCGATGCGAGTTAACCGTCCCGTTCGTACGGCTCTCGCTTGCAATCGATTTGACTCGCGGAACTCCGAACGCAAAAATCGTATTATCACCTTTTAACATGCTTGATTTTTTTCAGATTCTTCTACCATCCAGAAGTATTTGAAATTCCATCTCGTTTCTCTGAAAATTGTGCGAAGTGCACAACCACCATTCGCAAAACCTACCTGAATATGGAGACGACAAAGTAGGGGAGAGCGGGGTAAAATGGCAAAGCGGGGCAAAACGGAATTGTGAGACAAAACGCAGTTTTGTAAATAACTTTTGGATGGTGGGTGAGCGCTCCGCGATTCTCCATTGTCACACGTACGTCGCATCTGCACCAACACGCAGCAACCTTTCGTCTTGGATCTCTCCCGGCGCATGTAACGCGCACGGAAACCTCGGGCCCTTTTCGCCGATGCGAGTTAACCGTCCCGTTCGTACGGCTCTCGCATGCAATCGATTTAACTCGCGGAGCTCCGAACGCGAAAATCGTATTATCTCGGCGCAGGTGTATTACAGGTGTTAGCCACACTTGATATTCCTGAGGGTTCGCGGAGAAACAGACGGAGAGTCGGAATAATCCCATCCGATCCGAGGGAATAATCCTATTTAATTTAACTGCCGGTCGATTACGTCGAATTCCCAGCCGCTTCCAGTCACGAGGAGTCCCCCGCAAATTGGATCCATTACAACTACGACGAGTCGCAACAGTGATATACAAGCCGATCGGATTCGATGCCTGAAAAAATTCCGATCGCCTGGACGGATAATGGAATAACGGGGACTTGAGGTAATTTTTGTTCGAGCTTGTAGGCCAATTCGGGGCGATGCGGCCAATCGTTGTATCTTCGTGCCAGGTGAGCCAATTTCTTTACAGGGTTTTAAGTTCGGGGGACGGTGGGGTGAAATGGACTTTTTTTTGTCAACTATTTTTCGCATTAAAAAAAAGTAGCTAAATCATCCAGAATTATCCTGTACCAAGTGTCGCGCGAGCCAATGCAAACGTTTCCAGGGTTTCAAGTTCAGAGGATGGCGCGGCAAAATGGACTATTTTTCACCAATTTTTTGCGAGGCGTAAATAATCAAACTCGCATCTGAAATGCCGAGCCGTTTTTAACCGAGCTCTCTGCACACTGACGCTCCGACGAATCCGGCACGATTTCCATACCGCAGAGCATTGGCTCTTCGATACTTTACCCTCCGTTTTTCGCATTAAAAAGAAAGAGTATCCAAATCACCGGACAACCCCGTAAAAAGTGCCGTGCGTAAGATTCCCGGAAAAAGTTGCGCCTCTCGAACCGGACTCGGACGGCTGCTGTTGATGAACAGCAGAAGTCTCGAACAAGTTATACCCGAGACTCTGTAACAATATTTGCCGAGTTCCCCCCCCCCCCCCCCCCCCCCCCCGAGGCTCCCGAGAGACTCCAAAGTTGCGCAACCGGAGAAAAAAAAAGAGAGAGAGAGAAAAAAGGAAAGAACCAAGCGCAAAGAAACAGCCCAAGTAAAGAGAAGCTAATAATACATACAAACGAGACTCCACCGTGGATTTCTCCATGCGCCGTGTCCACGCGCCAGAAACGTTTTACGATTTCCCGGTAAACCGTGGGGGAGAGATGGACTTCTGTTCTCCGCATCTCCGCTTGGTTGTGCTTTCGCGAGGAGGGCGAATCGATTAGCCGCGAGTTCCGGCGAGCGGCTCGTTATACGCCCGGCAACGGAGGTTTCATCATCGGTCTGTGTGCGCCGAACGGACGGAGAATCCTCCGCAGCATCACCAGCGGCGGCAACGGCGGAAAGATTTGCGAGTTATTCCGGGAAGATGAAAGAGAGTCGACCAGTGCGACGCTTATGCGTATATAATGAGTTCACCGTGCGCGTGTGCGCTGCACACATGTGTATTCATACACAGAGCGCGTGCACATCGCGCTGACAGAGAGAAGCTCGGGGAAAGGGCGAAGGAGACGAGAGCGCCGAGGGTGAGAGAAGGAACGAGTGGCTTAAGTGCTTCGCCCTCGGTGAAGTGCCCAACGAATATAGGTGGAATAATATATTTCGACGATACCGGTATGTCTTCCACCTTCCCTTCCCTTCCCCCCCCCCCTCCTCCCGCGTTTACCCGCCCCTCCACGATCCCGCTTCCCTCTCCCGATGTCATCCCGGCGATTATTCGCCCGACCTTCGCGACCCTCCGACCCGGGCGAACTCGACCAGACGGAATAATACGCGCCTCCTATACGTACCACGTGTACTACTCGTGTTCTCCCACACACACAGCTTCGGATGTCCCTGTCATGCCTGTGCCACACCTCTCAAAGAATGACGATCCTTTGTACCGAGCGAAGTCTTTGGACACTTTGGAGAAGCGCTCACTTGCAGGGCGCGAGTGATTTTTTTTTTTTTAGTTGGGAATTAAAATTTTTGTATGGATTTCTCGTAATGTGACTTTGTTCGCAAAGGTTCTTTTATGTGAAAGCATTTGGTGTATTTTTGGAGACCTCGTAGAGGGAGCTTCGTGGATGAAGGAACATTGTGAGAGGTCATGTGAACACTTCTATTTTCGACTTTTATGAGGAAGCAATTTTTGACTTTTTAAGACGTCAACGTCGTGTTCGACTTCAATGCAAAGCGACGGGCAGGTTCGAGTGCAGAGCGAAAAATGATAAAAAAATGGGCGCAAAACTGTAATAAAGTAGGAAGCCATGTGCAAATTACTTTGGAAATTTACATCTCATAAAATAGAAACGGTCAACATTTTCTGCAAAATTGATTGTAGAAAATCCCATCCCATAAAATCTAAACGCTTAGATACATTTCGGTAAAATTCAACACCAAACGTCTTTGATAAAAATACTATATTTCTGTGCAGTTTTACGATGATAGCTCAAAATTTGCGCAAGTTAGAGATACCATAGATGTTTTTTAAAAAGTTCAAAACCCCGAAAAATTTCTAATTTGGCCTCAAACTTCATAAAAATTGCACTCAATGAAGAGACGAGACCGTTATAATACTGCACCAAATTTCAACTGGCTATCTCAAACCGTTTCCGAGTTATTGGCGTTTTAAACGACTCACGTCCGTTACACACACACACACACCCACACACACACACATCCGGACGCCAGGTGAAAATCACATTGCCCGACGTTTCAGACAATTTCAAGGACTCTGACACAAAAATGTCGAATTTTTTTAAAAATGAAAACATATTTCTCTCTATGAGGAAGCAAAAAGGGCGAAACTGTGGAAGGCAACGTTTTCTCACCCTCGATTTATCGCGTTCGCTCAGAGCTTTCGAACTCGAACACGTAGGGTAGAAAAAGGAAAAAAGAAGAGGCCATTTTTCCCCACCCTTCGTGCACGCTTATCACGGCGTGATGATGCGACGGAGGGCCAGGATGGAAAAAAGGTATACGTGGAAACGCCTTTTGGATAAGTATGGGGTCGTAAAACGGTGGTGGGGAGGGGGGAGAGGGACCTAAACGAGACGTAAAATTGTACGGCAACCACGTATACAGCGAACGGGGCGCGTTCAACTTTCGTTCAATGTTCGTTCGGCGAGCTCCGCGTTCCCGGTCGTTCGGTGGTGCGCGGTGTTGGGAATCGGGGCGACCGCGCCTCCCTCGTTTACCGGTGCGCCTCTCTCGATCAAACCTCCCGCTCTCTCTTTCAACCCTGTGTTGCACACGTGTCCGTGCGTTTGCACGTCCTGTACAGGGCGTGCACATAGAGATACACGCGGAACACGATCGCTTCTGCCCTCCGCGCCGCACTCGCTCCACTCCTAAATATCTCCGAGCAATCCGCGAACCGAGCGACCGAGATACAACAGACAGATAAAAGACACTATAAAATCACCGGGACTCCCATCAAGGACAATCAGTTTCGCGGAGAGAACTTTGTCGCGCAATTTTCTGTGTCGTTTTACCGAGAAGAGTATTAAAAAAAATGATGGATGAATATTACACGACTATCGAGGCTCGGCGTGAAAGAAGAAAACAACCAAACACTTTTAATAAAATTTTGAAAAAACATCTACTATTTTTGTCGAGACGTTCTCGAGTTATATCGGTTTGCATTTTCGCGTCTGATTCACACACACGTACATCCGAACATTTTTTCCTAAAAGTCATGTTTCAATGTTTTGGAACATTCTGAACACGTTTTCATTCAAATCTCAAAAAAAAGGTTTCACTAAAACAAATTAATAGTGACGTTAGTAAAATAAATGTACAATTATTTTTAAAAAAAGAAAAAGGTAGACACTTGTGAACAATACACGTTCATTTCGTCCCGCTCTCTCTCATATATATATATATATATATGTATCTCGTATAAAACATTTCCGGACAATCATCGTCGTATTCGGTGCAGTGTGCACTACGTAATATTAGGAGTCCCGTGACGTGCCGGTTGCACGTGCCTGCGTCCCGTAATGCGGCTCGGTACAATGCCCGGCCCCCAATGTGTCCCCACACCCGAATGTGAAACCATTTGCTCTAAGTACAGTGGCGGCTGGCGGCGCTGTGTGCGCCATAAACGCGCACACAGTCCGGTCTACGATATACCGTATCGGAGAAAACAAGTTCGTCGAAAGAGCGTAAGACATAAAATCGCGTTCGTAGACCGGAGGGTTAGAACAAATTGCGTCCGCGTGTGCACCGCGGCAACCCTCGTCCCCTGCGACCGCCTCGTTTACGGGGTTCGATCGAACGAGCCGGGACGGCGGTTTCGAGCACGGTACAGTAAACTCGTATCGTTCTTATTTCGATATTAACACTGCCCAACTGTGTAAACACAATGAAACTTAATGTACACCGATGGACAGCGTAAGCGAGATCGAAGGCTCTTTTTTATTCGCGTAAAACAAGCTAACGTCGCAACGACGAGTACGTGCAAATTGGAAATGCCACTGTCGGTAAGGCCACGTGGTTTCCTGTGTTGTTTGTTATTCCGTTCTCGAATATGTCCCGTTTTTTTATCTTTTTAATACGCGATGTCCATCTGTTATATTTCTTATCCACAAACGTTCACAATTTTTTATTTTTTTATCTTGTTCCGAACCGGTGAACTTCATCGAACGCGGGTCAGAATGTGGTACGAATATAAAGTTATGAGTAGTACGTTGGTATCCAATGGTACAAGTTAAAAATATTTTTTATTCGGCATAATTAAAAATATGTTAATCACGATATCCATTTTTAATGGATGTCCATTTTTTATACTTCTTATCCACGAACGTTCAAGATTTTTAATTTTCTTCAGCGATTTAACGGCCGATGCACCATATTCGGCTTGTGAGTTAAACAACTGTTCTCTTTCGTATATATTCATCAGTCTCCGATCTAAAAATTGTGAAAGAAAAAGTATTTCGATCTTCGTGGACATGAGATGATCCTTGAATGTACATTTTTTTACGGTCTATGTTAAAAAATGTCGTTATCATTTCTGAGAATTCATTGACCGCCAGAATATTCACCAATTCCTATGGTGTACCAGAAGAAGACTGCACGATCGAATGCTCTTGTTTATTCCGGTAAAAGAAGCGTACATCGTTCGTCGCTTAGTACGTGCAAATTGGAAACGCCACTGTGGGTAAAGCCACACGGTTTCCGCTGCGGTTGATTGTTATTCCGTTTTCCTCGCAAAACGTCTTTTGTAAGGAGACCATCTCGATACGCACCGGCGAGAATCGAACGTGTCCCGCTCGTTCGGTACCTGGGCATTAAATTCGTTCGCGGCTCCGCAGATGGTACGCTCTCGTTGAACATAACGGCGAGCGGAGAACGACTCTTCGGGCAGGCCGCTTCGGCTCGATATCATGCATCTATGCATGAGGGCCGACGGTGACTCCTTCCTCCCCGGTACGTCCGCTCTCGGCTATTTTAATGTTCCGTGTTTCACGTGCGAGCGGAACCGTACGTACAACATTTATTACATCGGTGCTTTTGGTACGTGTCGTGTGTATGGAGGTTTATATTGTGTGCCGTGCGATAGAAAAACGCAATTTTACAAGCCCGCACGGGAAGTTACGAGGTCGTAAGCCCGAACAAGTCGAACATGAACGATGTCGGCACGATGATCGGTCGTCGAACAACAACGTATGGTGATTCTTCTTGCGCATCTGCAATTCATGAAGCAAGGAGAAAAAACGAAAATTGTTGGGGTAGCAAAATTTTGTTACCGCAACTGATTTACTTACTTAAGGCAGTCCTTGCAATAGTGATTAAAAATCTTAAAAATGCATGGGTATTCAGAAAAATGAACGGATCGTTTTTATAAAAAAAGGGAGACTTGTTGAACAATTTTTTTTTAAATCAATTTGTTAAGAACATTTTGAAATTATTGTTATGCAAAATTAATCTTTTCATCACCTTTAATATGCTTGATTTTTTTCGGATTTTTATACCATCCAGAAGTATTTGAAATTCCATCTCATTTCTCTGAAACTTGTGCGAAGTGACCACTATTCGCAAGACCTACATGGGTATGGAGACGACAACGTAGGGGAGAGCGGGATAAAATGGCACAGCGGGGCAAAACGGAATTATGAGACAAAACGCGGTTTTGTAAATAACTTTTGGATGGTGGGGCAAAACGGAGTTAAAAATCCGGATGTGTTGTTGAGACAAAATGCAGCATCCAAAAATTATTGGAAAATTGAGTTTTACCCTCACTGTCCCATTTTGCCCCACTGTACCCTATCTCCCTGCGCAGAACATTTTTTACGCTTCAATGTTTTTTCTCGTCGTTACACAAATTCAGCCCTTTGACTGTGCCTTAATAAAAAAATACCAATATACCGATTCGTGAGACCAGAGGCGTTCTTCTGTCCCGCCCAGTTTATGCGTTCCACGAGTAACAATTTTACGCATATCAAATCTGATCCAACCGTGACGAAACCCCGGGCCTATCCGTTCAGGATTTCGTCGCCGCACTTTTAACCTTCGCGATCTTTGTCAACCCCTTCTCATCTCGAGTTCTCTCCAAGACACGAATACTTCCTTGCAATTTTTTTTTTCGCCTCTGAATAATGCGAGTCTCCCAGCAGTTTTCCCGATACGAGTTCTCCGGAGCGAAATCGCGGACTACACGTCGCCACTTCTGCTGCGCATGCTTCTGCACAAATACGCGTCGGCGAACTAACAAAAGTCCACAAGTGCGGTTGATAAAAATACATGCATGGCGGAACTTATTGACTTTGGCTGACTGCATTTTCCGCTATCAAATTCCGGACGAACGAAAGCAGATTGGGGGAGTTTGTACGAGTGTTCGAGTGAGCGTGTGGAAAGTACGATGGGGGGGACCGAAAGCCGCGTACGCCGCTCCTGTGTGCAAGGGTGAGAGTTCCGAGGCTACAACCCGAGAGCTAATGCAGAGTTCTATAGTGAATGTCACGACATATGTCGTGCGTAGAGGCACTATGTAATTCCGCATCGAGTATTTCGTTCTTGTGTATCTTTCGGAACGAAACGTCGAGAATCAGAATAAACCGAACTATGGTCACCCTCTCGTGTGGACGGTTCTCGGGCGCGCGTGTGTGTGCGAAATGCGTAGCTTTAATCTAACCGGTGTATAGGAGTGATGAGTTGCGGTACTCGCTATGGCGACCGGGAACCGGCCGGTCCCATAAATATCTGAGATACGGTGCACCGATATCCGAACCTCGTATAACACGGCTCTGTATATAACAACTCCCCGATGTTTCGTAAAACTGGCGACCTCCCTAAAGCTCGCGGCGACTCGTCCTGCTCCGAACCGGGCAGCTTCACCGAACGGCGGGGAGAATGCGGTACGAATATGAAGCCATGGGTGGCTTGTGGGTATCCAATGGCATAAATTAAAAATATTTTTGTTAATCACGATATCCATCTTAACGGATGGACATTTTTTATGTTTTTAATGCTCGATATGCGTTTTTTATGTTTCTTATCCGCAAACGTTCAGGACTTTTTATTTTGTTCAGTTAACGCTAAACCTTGCGAGGCCTCATTGTGTTCTGAAACGGCGAGCTTCACCGAACCGCGGGGAGAATGCGGTACGAATATAAAGCCATGGGTAGCTTGCGGGTATCCAATGGCATAAATTAAAAATATGTTTGTTAATCACGATATCCATCTTTAATGGATGTCCATTAAGGTACAAATTAAAAATATTTATGTCAATCGCGATATCCATTTTTAATGTATGTCCATTAACAATGGACATCCATTAAATCCGGTCCGGTACATTAAATTCACAATTTTGATTTACAGTGTTCAATGGCCAATGCACCGTCTGCGCCTTAATTATTAAACAGCTATTTTCTTTCCTATACATTTTTCAATATCCGATCTAAAAATGGTAAAAAAAAATGTCGATCTTTATGTTCATAAAGATAAAAAAAAAAATTTATGTTCATGAGATAATCATTTAAATCTAAATATTTTTATCGTCCATACTAAAAAATGTGCTTAACATTTAAAAGAATCCATTGACTGCCAGAATAAAGATTATTCGCCAATTTCTATGGTGTTCCAATAGAAGAGTGCGTGTAAGCTTGTCCGACCGGTAACGACATTGACCACTGCGTACACGCATGCAACGTCCGCAACGTCGGGAATTTTATGGTGAGCTCGGAGCGAGAAAGGGGAGACGAATAATAAATAAAAAAAAGATGAAGGTGGGTTGGAAGGTGAAAGAGGAGGAGGGTAGACGGGTCTGTAGTAAAAACATTCGCGAAACGATATATCTGTATACGCCCGTAGTGCTCGGGCGGTGAGTGCGTCATGAGGCGAGCGGGAGAGTGAGAGATAAAGAGCCGGGAACGAGAAGAAAGGAACGAGGGGTGAGGCTCGGAGGGGAGCGAGCGCGGTCTCGGTGTAGGCGATAAAGACGCACGAAACGTAGATACGCAGCACGTACCTGCATATTTATGTTTGCACGAGCCTCGAAGTACCGCGAGAGCTTGCACGACCCCGCCAATACTATCTCCACTACTTTAACGCTGCTTTCCGTGCCGGGAGTCCGCGAGAGCACGAACGACGAGAGACACATTCCCCCATGCGCCCAGGGGCAGCGCGGGGCAAAACGGACCGGTGTCCTCAATTTCCGACCAGACTCCATTTTCAATGTCTTGCGAAAAATGTCCCAAAGGATCGTCCGTTTTGGGCCCTGTTCCGTTTTGCCCCGCTCTCCGCAGTACCAGACACCATACATTTGTTCCCCGCGCGCCATAGAAAGCGATAGTCGCATGAATGCATCTGTGAAACTTCTGTCCCCATAAACACTCGCTTATGTTTTTCGAGTTCGGTTTTCTCCGCTCCAGCGAGAGGAGAGATGTAAGGAGTTACATTGGTTGTGTTCACCGATAAGATACGGCGGGTGGTACGTTGTTGCTGCACGAGGAGGAGAGCACGAACGACGAGAGACTCTCCTATGTGCTCAGAAGGAGAGCGGGGCGAAATGGACCAGTGACCTCCATTTTCGACAAGACTGCTTTTTTGTCAATATTTTTGCGATTAATTTTTCTAAAGGATTGTCCGTTCTGCGCCCTGTTCCGTTTTACCCCACTGTCCGCTGTACAAGACCCCGTACATTTGTTCCCCGCGCGCCATAGAAGTAATACTCGCATGACTGCATCTGTGAAACTTCCGTCCACATAAACACTCACACACACATAAACAGTCGCACATAAGCGAGGTTCAGTGTTTTTTAATATCTTGAGAAGAATTTCCAAAATGATGGTCCGTTTTGCCCCGCTCTCCACAGTACCGGACCCCATACATTTTTTCTCTGTGACCCATAGAAACGATACTCGCATGAATGCGTCTGTATAACTTCTGTGCACATAAACACTCGCCCATATCCGAGGGTCCGTTTTTCTTTTTCAATATCTTGCGAAACGTTTCCGAACGAATGGTCCATATTGCCCCGGTGTTTCTTTTTGCCCCGCACTCCACCGTGCCAGACCCCATACATTTGTTTCCTGCGCACCATAGAAACGATGCTCGCATGAATGCATCTATGCAACTTCTGTCCATACAAACACTCGCGCATGGACGAGGTTCCGTGTACGTGCAATGTGAAGTTATGTTTTTCGAGTCCCGTTTTCTCCGCTCGAGCGAGAGGAGAGATGTAAGTAGTTACATAGGTTGTATTCACCGGTAAGATGCAGCGGGCGGGAGGTTGTTGCTGCACCGGGAGGAAGAACGACTGGAGGATTCAACAAGCTAGCCGCATCGACTCCGCGGGATTTATTGTTACAGATAGACGATTATCGGTAATGCGCTCGCGTGTGAATTATCGCGGTGTCGCGGGCATTTCTCGATATGTTTAACTGTCCCGCTTCTGAGATACTGTGCGCCAGTATATTACGCTACACTGTACGGCGTTTTGCTCGTCCTGTCGGCCGGACGCGCTTTACATCCAGCATTTTGCGAATATCCGTTCCGAGAACGGAAAACTCGCAATGTATCGCCGCGAGGTACGAAACATAGCTGGACGGAAAAAAATGTTTTTGTACATTTACTTTGAATATTTGAAGATTTCTTATCCACGAACGTCCAAAATCGTTTAATAAACTTTTTTTTTTTAAATTTCTTGTTAATTTTACAATTTCAAAAATTAAATAAATACCGCTAGTCGACAAGAAGGAAAGTTAAGTTAGTAAAGTAAGAAAGTAAAGTTAACGAAAACGATAATTGTGGACACTTGCGATAGCAAAGTTTGTTAAATGCGCAAACTTTTTTTGTTTCGTTTCTTTTCTGCGTAGTGACATTAATCCTGTTTCTATGCGGGGAAACTAAACTTAACGAAAAAAATAATTGTGGACACTTGCGGATAGCAAAGTTTGTTAAATGTGCAAACTTTTTTTGTTTCGTTTCTTTTCTGCGTAGCGGCATTAAAATCCTGCTTGTATGCGGGACGAGGATGTGTTCGCAAACGTTGGCCGCTGCGACGCAGGACCGTGAGGAAGCCCTGGATCTTCGTACATGTATTATGTACCGGCAAACACGGAGCGGAAGGGAGTGAGGGGGCCGATGCGATGCTGTGTATTCCTGCGGGCTCCGGACGTACGTTCCCAATGCAGGATGCAGGACAGAGACCGGAGGGTAGTTCTTTCTAAATGAAGAGGTCCGCATTCAGCGTTGGGTTCGCTTTATCCCGTTTTTTACCCTCATCCTGCACGTGCCGATCCAGCCAGGTAAACACATCGGGAAAAAAAACGATGCATGGCTAAGAGCGATAATCCTTCCGGGATGTATCCCGACTGAGAGAAGGGTCTGATAGATATGACCATTAAATCTGGCAAATATTGACAGAACTCTCAAGTCTATGAAAACTGCAGCGACGTCCTCGCAAATATTCGTATTAGACTTAACACATTCTGCTTAAAATGTATGGGAATTTTCGCTGTTGCAGATATCAGACGAATACCCCGTAATTTCTGCGAGAATATAAGCACTTCTTACTAGGAAATATAGTGATCGGTGGCGCCGCCATCGTGAACCGTTTGTTTTAACGAAAATTCTCAGTTTTTGTCCACGGAATTCTCAGCCTTAGTCCATGAAATTCTTAGCCAGATACGCAAAATTTTGCCAACCCGACTTCTGGAAAAAATTACCACATGTCCACGGTTTCTTGCACTTGGTACACCCAGAAAAATCACATTTATTTGGTTTAAGCAAAATATTTATTTGATTTAAATAAATATTTATTTCATTCAAGTAACTATTTACTTAATGTAAATAAATATTTATTTAAATCAAATAAATATATTACTTAAACCAAATAAACGGTGGCCGTCAAATAATTTTTTTTTCTAGGTGTACTTTCTCCGAGTGATTTCTCTCAGTGTACTTTGCATTCCGCCTCGTGTCTCCCAATATTTTCAATCCCGGTTGAATTATCGACATTGCATCTAGTGCGTTTGTCGGTGCACTCGAGTGGTGTTTCCTCGGGCCACATAGGTTCATGAATAATCGGATGAAATCTTATAGCTTTCGACGTGGCGGTCGAGCCGATTTCGGTCTCCGCCGAGGGATCTCGCAGTGGTTTATGAATACCGAGAGATGCACGCATCCCTGTTCGCTCTCCACGCTAACATAATACTCACGTTCGTTTATTTACTTGCTCGGAACGCGTGCGAAGCGTACACGCACTCTCAGCTGGCGTGGCAAATGTTGGCATTGCTTCAGGAACTATTTTCGGTCTCGTTCGAGAATACCTATGGAACAGATGCTCTGCCTCGTTGCGCGCCGCTCACAGCGAGGCTCGCACCGTCGAACGGCGGTGAGCATATTTTTGCCATAGCTTCGCGACATCGAAATCTGGCATGTTCTAGACGGTACACAGTAAAATAGGCAGTAAAATAGCCACCCTACGTTCCATTTCCCCAACGTCTAGATCAGTTTCGTGTTGATTTCACAAAAAAAAAAATGTTTGCACATTTTACAAAAATTAGTTCTACGAAAATGGTTTTTAGTTTTGCAAAAGGTTCATGACAATGTTAAATTTTAAACAATGGTTGTTAATTTTACAAAAATGGTTGTCAATTGCACAAAAATTGTTGTTTATTTAAAAAATATTTTTTTGGAAATTTACCAATAAAAGAATTGTGGATATTTGTGTATAAAAAAAGTTTATGAAAAGTGCAAAACCCTTTTACTGTGGATATGGGCTAAATTCAATATCCCGTTGCTCTCTGAAATCCGTGTCTACAACTCGTCCGTGAGCCGTCCCGATTCACCTGCCTTCAGTCAGTCTCTCAGACGACGGAGAAAAAAAACAGTTGACGATGTTGGTCCATTCGTCTTGCTCGGAAAGAGCCGATGGGAGAGAAACTTTCGCCACCATTTATCAAGCGTTATCCACTCGTCCGAAAGCTTCAGAGTCAAAACCCTTCAGAATACTCTCCCGCGAAACATCCTCTTCGAAACAACAGTTTGACAAACCAATTTATTCCGGATGAATCGGGGAAATCGAAAGGTTTCTGTGTCGCGACTTTCGTTTTCACCGGACGAATAACTTCAACACCTTACACGAAATAAATGTGCTTCGAGCAATCGGCGAATGCGACGCGTGAATGTCGATTCGAGTTTTCCGATCGATCATAAAATATCGATAGATCTTTGATTTATCATTTTTTTTGCACACCTATTCGAATGCCCATTTTCCACGCTCTTCGCCTCAGAAAAAACACTGTAAAAAGATTCGTATGAAATTTAATTCACTGGACTGGAAGTTTTTATACAAAAACTGGTATATTAAATTTAATGTACAATTGTGATGAAAAATTCATGTCCAGTGTATTAAGAAGATTGGAAGTAATTTATTTTTCATAACTGCCTTTGATTTTAATAATTTAATTTAAATTCAATGAAAAAGTACATTAATTTTTCACCATAATTCCACACTGAATTTAACGTGCCAGTTTTTGCACAAAAACTTCCAGTCCGGAATGTTAAATATACAATTTTGTTTACAGTGAATCCAAATAAACAAACGTCAAAAAGATGCACAACAAAATTCGATATTCCGTCCCAGAAAAGAAGAGTTGGTAAAAAATAGTCCGCTTTGCCCCGGCGTCTGACACTGGCTCATGCATTTCTCTTCGAAGCCATCATAAAATACCTCGCCGGTTTGCCAGTAATCTTCCGAAGTAGCGCACGCAACGTCGAATTTGTTAATTTCTCTATCGCACTCCCATTTCTCCGTGCGCCAACGAAGCATCCCTCGACACAGAGTATCATATATTAGCGTGTTCGCTAAACCGTATCAAAACGGCTACCGGTGGCTTTCACCGTCGATGCGGATCGCTATCATCACTCGATACCGTGCGCCCCGTGTCGCCGTGTTGCATAGGCCTCGCAGCACGTACGCGCGGTTCCACGATCGGGCGAGCGAGGCTCGTCCGTTACAATCTACAAAACGTTTATCGACCGGGCCGGAAGGTAAATCGTGTCGGGGGATGGTTTGCTCGGCCGAATTTGCCCCGGCTGCTGCCGGCCATCGAGGGCGAGGAAGGACGGATGGGGGTTAATCGACGGAACGACGACACGCCGGGGCTGGCACGACTCTGCGGGGGTGAGTCAGGCATCCCCCTCCTTCCCCGCACTCCGACGTGGCGTCGAGGTAAATTCGACGGATGAAAGTAAGTCGACAGTGTGGTAAAAGCGCGCATGAAGCCCCGCACGAGGGGTGACGCGCTCCGCCACACACCGCTCTACGGGAACGGTGAAATAAAGAAGGCAGGCGAATGAACACCCAAAGAGGAATCGAAATCGGCGCCTGCCATCCAACCCCCCCCCCCCCCCCCCCCCGTCCGCCGCGTCTCGAAAGGGGATGAAGAAGAAAAGGCGAGGGGTGGGAGGGGGGGAGGGGGAGACGGAGAGCCCCACGGAAAAGATGGTCTGACTAGTAGACGTCGAGACTGGTCGTGTATAGCTACTGCCTTACCCGAGGGATATTCGCACCGGTGTGCGTCCGTGTGCGCGAGCTGTCTGCACGATGTCTTTTCCGAGGTGAAGAGCGTGGAAAATGGGACTCTGAGTAGGCGCGAAAGAAACTCATAAATCGAAGATCTATAGGTATTTAAATATCGATTGGAAACCCCGAGTCGACATTTGCGAGTTGCATTTACCGATTGCCTGCCGCACGTTTGTCTCGTGTAGGCGCTGAGGACTGAGACGGAAGTCATCGCATCGGTGGGCATCCGAGTGCGAGCTGTCTGCGTGATGTCATACGTGAAAATGAAATGGAAATTTAATGTACCGACACTTGTAATTTGCTTACATGAGATGCATTAATTGAACGTTGATGTGTTTTTCTTGTAAAATGAAAATACAAGATATTAAGATTATTAATCTATTGCCAGAAATTTAGAAAAAATGTTGTTAACAGTAAAAATTTCACTGTAAAATTGCACTCTGAAATTTCCGAAACAGTTTATGCAAAAAACCTTCCAATAACCTTCATTAATTTCCAAACATTTTTTTACAGCTCTAGCGTCAGTAACTAACAATTTGGTGTATTATAACTACAAAAAAATGGCCTTTCCGAAGAAAACGGCTTACAGTTTTCGTTACCGATCCCGGGCCAGCATCTGATAAAAAAATACGGTTTCAACTAAATATTTTGTTGGTGCAGCTAAAAAATTGGTTGGTTCAACAATTTGTTGGGTGATTTCACAAAAATATTTTTGATTCATTAAAATATTTTGTTCGACCAACTGGCCATTCATTTGAACGTCCCTGTCCGAATCTTGGTTGATTCAACCTTTTACTTTTTTATCAGCGTGGCTGCGTCTCGCCGCGTCTCTGCACTCCTTCCGCGTTACCCGCCGAACAATCATCCGACGAGACAAACTAATTTCGCTAATTCAATTTAGAGTCCACGCGAAAGAAACAGCGGTCTCTCTTTGCCATTCCAGCGTTCGTTCCCCGATCACTCTCGTTCCACCGCCCTCGTTACGGACCGAGTGTGCACACCCAACCACGCGCCACGGTACATCGAAGTCCTCCGGAGTCCTTCGGGCACGATTGTGTTTGCCCGTGCATTCGAACGTGAGAGCTTTCCGCGAAGGATCGTGTGCAAAGAGAAGGTACACATAAGAAGCAGCGAGACGCGGCTGAAAGATAAATGAAAGGAAATAACCGTCCGCAAACAGGACGACGGAGGGTCTTTTAGCTTTCCGAACCTATCGACCACTTCGTACCGCTCGATGAAAAAAAAAAAAAAAAAAAAAAAAGATTAGAAGGCGCCTTCGCATCTGGCTCTCTAAACTCCGCGAAGCAAGTAGCGTTCGGAACGATATAGAGAGAGAGACTTTCTACCAGAGACCATAAATCTTCGAAATTACAGAAGGACGTCGAGTTCTATTCCGAGAACGAGAGCGAGGGAGAGTTCGTAGCCGTCTCTCCCGGGTACTTTCGTATCCAAGTACCGTGGCGAATATAACCGATTGTTCGCCGCCGTTATAGTTATACAGCTAATGCCGCGCTGCAGAGCGGCAGTTGGTACCGAGTTATGATATTCCCCTGTATCGTCCGCAGCCTCTCGGTTGCATAATGTTTCGCAGCCGAGTTCTCCGCGGAGCGCTCGACGGGAAAACGAATAGACCGAGAGAAGCACATACGCCGTACGGATTCGTACGGCGTGCTCACCATGTTACGCGACGCTCGGTTGAAACTGCGGCAGCGGCCGGAGTTCGTCCGGGCGTGTGAAAGGAGCTTTACACGCGGCGCTAAGACTGACGGCGCTCCTCGCTGCATGACCGCTTCTCTCCTCCGCCTCCTCCTCATCTCGCGGTCGCTCACATTTGCGAGCAAGTTTCCATCTACGGCACTCGCTGCCCCGTACAAACCGCCTAGAAAGTCCTTCGCTCGACATGCGTTTCTGATATTTGATATATATATATATATATATATATATATAATACATTGAATATCTTTGCCCTAGATTTTTTTTTTGTTTTTTTCTTTTTTTTTAACGAGCTACGCGACTGTAGCGGAGCTGCGTGTACGCGAGTTGAAAATGAGCTGGAGCCTTCGGGCATCCGAGCGATGTTCGGTGAACGACGGTGAGTTGTTTCTTAATAGGTGCGGAGTGACGGTTCTCGTTGAAACACCATCAAAGGGCATCGGGAGTTATTGAATTGCGAATGTAGCGAGTGTTATGAAACTTGCCGCGTGTGGATTATTGCCCATGGGCGATGGAACGACGATTCTTGTCTTTACATTTTTCACAGGGAAAGCTATGCGCAAAACTATAATGGATGAGGAAGCCATGCTCGAATTACTTGACACATGTTTTTTTGAAGTCTACAGAACGATTAACACTGCAAAAAGTACTTGCAAAAAGTACTTGCAGAAAGTGATGGCAGAAGGTACTTGAGAAATACTTCAAATACCAAAAGTACTTGATATATCAAGTACAACATTTTTGATTTTTTAAATGTATATAGGGAAAAGCAGGGCAAAATAGGAGGGTGGGGCAAAACGCAATTTTCCAATAACTTTTGGATAGCAGCGGTGGTGATGAATGGGGAAAAACGGGATTAAGAATCCGAATTTGTCGGTAGGACAAAATGGAACATCCAAAAATTATTGGAAAATCGAGTTTTGCGCTCACTGTCCCATTTTGCCCCGCTCTCCCCTATAATGCATTGAAAATCTTCGGTCTAGATTTTTTTTTTTAGAACGCGCGCTACCCATTGCAGCCAATGGGTAGCGCGCGTTCGAGAGGTCACAAACTGCGACTCTGGGTCCTCCTTGTTTATCCCTATGATTTCACACGCTTAAAGTGGGAGAGCTGCGTAGAAGTGTCATAAACTGGGACTTTTACCTTAGGTGCGGACGGACGGTTGTCGTTGAAACACCATCGAAAGGCATCGGGAGTTATTGAATTGCGAATGTGGCGAGTGTTATGAAACTCATCGCGTGTGGATTATTGCCGATGGGCAATGGAACGTCGCGGTGGTCGGACGGAGGGAACTCTCGAGGAGCGTATCGTCATCCGCAGTCTATTCACCCTGCGTATACACTCTCGGGAACTCCGGCGCGGGGAGGCGGCGCGCGGGGTCAAGTCGGGTCAAGTGATCTTACCACTTGAAACCGTTATCTTGAAATGCCAAAGTGCCCATTGACCGCGGGCGTTGATGCATCGGCCATTTTTTTAAATTTTGTATCAGGCACGTTGATGAAATGCGAATCGGAAGAAGGATCTATCGGATTTTTTATCCTAGGACAGAACGCACGTAGTGGATATCAAGACTTCTGATCCTTTGATTCTCAAATCTCCGATCCGTTGAAATAAAACCATTTTTCTCAACTGTTCGCCAATTTTCTGGACCGAATTATACACTGAGAAAAAAGTATTGTTTTGTTAAACAATACTCATAATGTTACAACAATAAACGTAAAGTATTGTTTTGTTAAACGGTTATTTGCTTCAATTTCTTCAAAATTTGTCGATTGAAACAAAAATTTGTCACCGCCCATTTGCTCAATCCAACCATTTCTTTTTCTCAGGGTACACCGGAAATTTAGATTCTAAATGTAGAGTCAAAACATTCTGGTTTTAGATTTATCGAGATTACAAAAACACTCTGATCTTTACATTTTTAAACTCAAATTGAGAAAAATCAATTGATTAAATAAAGCATCGTAAATCGTCGTTATCACTCGAGGAAGAAACCTTATCATCCTCGATATCGTTCAATTCTTTTTTGCAAGTGACGTATATGGTAAATGTGGTTAACATGTCGAATAGCGCCATATCGTACCGGGCCATGTTCACCACTTTCACTCTGTATGTTCTATCCGAACGAAATTAGTGGAAGGAGATCTTTCGGAACCCTGTTTCGGTCAACAGATCTCTCTCCTCTGTAGTCTACCGTTCTTCCTCATTTTCCGTTTCTTTCTCCCTTCCGGGAAAAGTAATTTCCTGTCGGAAATCCACGTGATTATCCCCGCGAGTGGAATAACATTGAGGGATCACCGACCTTATGCCGGTGTGCTCGCTGCGTTGCTGCCGCTGTTGCTCCTGCTGGAGAGCACTCTCGAGCAGTCTGCGAACGAGCGTGGCTCGACTCTCAGCAGATCCAACATTCGCCGGCGAGCCGATATATAGAGGTGTGTGTGTGTATATATATATATATATATATATATATATATATGTATATATACACAGTTAACGTGGGTAAGGGGGCGGGTGAGGAGTTTCAGGATTCCACACCCGACGAGAGACAGAGATATATATACTATATTTGCTGCATCAACGGCACCGCAGCGGCCATACATGCTTTTACGTAGCTCTTCTGGATCTCTCGAATTATTGATCACGTGACAGGCGGGGGCTGTACAGGACGAACCACGGGTTACCGAAACACCCGGAGAAATAACGAATATACATGCGAAAGAGCGATAGATGAAACGTGCCAAATTGTAAATTCGACAACCGAATGTTATGAATTTCAGTTTCCTATGGAATCGTTTTTTTTTTCTGAACCCCACGTAAAAAAAAGTATTTGTGGCACGTATCGGAAAATATTTCTGTGATGTGTGAAGTATTTCCCGAATTATTGCATATTTTCCGAAACATTTTATGTTTCGGGTATGTTTTCAAATATATATACTTTTTGCAACTATATGCACTTAAAATAGAGCACAAGACCATTGGATACTCTTATAAACTCTCTCATGGACACCTCACATAGACACAATTATAAAAGACGTATTTCTGACATGACTAAACTGCCGGGCGAAAAATGAGATTTTCAAACCGAAAGTGACGTATTTTCGGTAAGACGTCACTTCCGGTCAAAAACTGAGATTTTCAAACCGGAAGTGACGTTTACTTCTACTTCTTTTCCTTTATTTTTAAGTCTTACTTAATCGACCTAATTTAAGCCTATTACTAGCTGTATTCGCCAATACTGCGTGTCGTTTAAACGCTTACCTGTGTAAATATTTTTGTACTTACAGGGTTTCACATCTAGCTACAATAATAATAATAATAATAATAATAGTAATAATAATATCCGGTGAATCTCTATAAACTCCATTCTAAATTCCATTTCCATCTTTAATATATTAATCATACATTAAGACCGAAATCGTATTCTGAGTCGATGAATTAGTCAACGGTAAAACAACATCTGTCGGTCCGTCCGTCAGTGCCGTACGAAAGTTCCCATTACAATGCGGCAAAACATAAATTGCTTGCTGCATTCGATGTGACGTGCACGTCCGACATATTCTGCAATATGCTCGATCGGGAGGACGCTTCGGGAGTTAATATGCCGAGGCTTAAGCCTCGGGAACACCGGGAATTTATTGGGTGCATCAGCGGTGCGCCCGGGGAGAGATTCACTAAATTTTAACGAATCCATCAAATAATTAGCTCACCAATGCCGGGGGAAGGGGGAAGGGGAAGGGGAACTATACTCGAAACAATACGCGAACGACCGATAATCCCACGATTGTTTTCCGCTAATGCTGACACGTCGAGTTGCGCGCATATACGATGCTCCATCAAATCGGACGGAGGTGCAATAATTTATACGGTTTGTCGCTGGGCTCGGCTCTCGCGATACGCATATTGAAAGGGCGTTTCAATTCGCGTCGTACACACCTCGTACGTGCGTACGCAATTTTATATATACGCCGGGGGTAGCTGCGGACGGGTGACTCGGAGCGAAGGGCGTGGAAGCGAGGAAACGACGAATATCGATGAGCCGTGTGAAAACCGGACGTCCGAGAATGTGTCATTTATAACGATCAGAAACAAGGGTAGCGTGCGCAGCGATATATAATAGGAAACAAGCGAGCGAGGCAGAGGCAGGAACAATGTATATATATATATATATATATATATATGTATATATACATATGTATGTTATATTTACATGTATGTTTTATATATATATATATGTATGTTACATATATATACATGTATATATTTCAAACTTTGTTTCACGCGTCGAGTGAGCGACGGACGGATTTTTTTTTTTTTCGGCTATTAGAAATAATAGTTTCAGAGTGCAGACGCGATAAATAAATACAAAGCGTCGCGGTGACGTGAAAAAATGATCGCGAGCTATCGTTCACGTTCGCGCGACGTAGCCGTTCATCATTCGCAGTAGATTCGCCAGTGCGGAGCGGACCGAAACCCCTGTTGCTTATTTCAACGGCTGACACTCTCTACCGAACCGACCGCCGAGCGGTGTTTAATTTTACCGTTAGATTGTATTACGATTTTCACCGGTAGAGTGACCGGTTACCTTACCGGCTATTTTGGTAAATCACCAAACTTTAAACATCGATTTAAAAAGTCATTGCTGTTTGTCTTCCTATGAAATCCAAGCGACTAATACGGTGAGTGAAAAAAAGTTAATTTTATGAATTTGTCATAGGTTCGACAGATAAATTGCCATAGGCGAAAAATCGATCTCACCCGCGCTCAATCAACCAGTCACGCACCGAGCTATTTACCAACTCACGCTACTATCAATTTCTCGCGAGCCACCGATTTGCATAAACCTCCGTTCATCCCGCATCAATAACACCCTTATCTCTTATCGACAGCACTACCGACCGTCCGAGACGAGCACGAAAAATGATCGACAAATTATTGCCTGTACTCCTCGCCACTTATCGTAGCGCGCTAGGAACCCTCGTTAGAAGTTACCGGCACTCCGGTCGATGGTCGACGGGAAACCCCCGGTCGGGTCGCATCCCCGATTTTGCACCGTGGATCGACGCTCCCGAAGGAGGAAATGAGTTTGCCGCGAACGAGTCTGCGGGCCATCGCGATGCCTCCGACAGGCGCGCACTACCAGTTTACGACTCGGCCAAACTACGCCTCTCCCGTCCTGAATAATCCGCAAACCGGGCTAGACAGATTTTCGATGCAATTTTCGAAACGCCGGGGAAGTGTCGAGACGCCGTGCGATCGTAACATCCCATCTGGTGTCCGTCATTACGGCGAGGAACGGGGCACGAACGTTCACTTTGCTGGAGCAATCGATTACCTCGATGAGCGCACAGGTAGCGCAGTAGTTATAGACCGATGACGCCTGTGCAAACCCTCTCGCTCGTCCCCCCCCCCCCCCCCGCACTTCACTCGCACCACAAACTGTAACGTGTTCGAGGCGTCCGGGAGCCACTGTCAGCTTTGCCGTGCATACACGCTGGCCCTGTTTCCTCGATGGGAGGAAGTTGCCTATTTAAAGCCGATTACCACATTATCGAATCCACATCGGTCTACGTACCTGCGAGCCGCGAGCTCCTGTCCTGACGTAATGTCGTTCCAACTTCGTAGACTGCGGGCTTCCGAACTGGTGCCAACGAAAAAGTGAAACAACTACATAAAACGCTCGAACTAACTTGTCTACGAGCGGGAGAAAGTTTTTTCTATTTTTTTCAACGAATACCCTTTGTCGCTGTTGTTTGGTCGGACTTTCGGATAATGAGGGACGGAGGAGTGAACACGGAGATTATTATATACTCGTGATGCTCGTTAAATAGAAATATCGAATTGTGAATATAACGTTGGTAATTACTGTTAAACTTAAATTGGGTCAGAGTTGGTCAGTACTGGAAGTACGTTTTTTTTGGGATTTCAAGTAACAAGTACAAGCACTTTTTGAGTACGTAGAAATTACTTAGCACATTTTCATAAAGCCTACACAACGCTAGACGCTACGAATCTAAAGGCGAGAAGTGCTCAAGGAAAGTACTTCAGAAATACATCAAGAAAGACTTCGGATTTCCAAAATCCGAAATCACTCGCATACGCTGTGTTTTCGGGATTTCGGCTTTCATAGCATACAGAAGTGGATTTCGAAATGATACTTTGTGCTCCATGCTTGAAGTATTTTTTGGTACTTTGCCCAGCTCTGAATGCTATTGAGGTTATTATCGCGGCTCGCTAGATTGGTTCTTCCTCTCGTTCCGCTAATTTCGAGGTTCGGCGCGTTCTTGTAATTCGAGAATCGCCCGGAGGCATCGTAAGAACAAGGCGCAACACCGAGCAGCGTTACATAGATTACATAAACCTGGCATTGACTATTAAACTTCCGGTTGAATGCGAGCGAGCAAGGATTACCAGAAGACGGACGGGGCAGAGTGGAGGATTCTGATATCACAAGACGCGATCACTCAGATTCTCCCGGAGGAAGATGAGAAACTACGCGGCCGGAGAGCGTCTCGGGGATGAGCCAACAATCGAGCACTGCTATAGCTCACTGGAGTACTAATACCGATGCTCCCTACAGCCCGCGCCAATCGCACCGTGACTAATTACCATAATTGTTAGAATTCTACACGTTACGTCGGGCCTGAGGTGTTTCGCGATGCGGACAGAACAGCGCCGACCCGATTCGCCTACAGAATGCTACCACGATAATGCGGTGGGTAACCGACTGCACGAATCTCATACGTTCTTCGAGCGAGTTACAATTTTTGCCGACAGAAATTCAAACTTACAGCGCCCGAGATGAGAAACTGATTGATGCTAATCTTATTGTTATTTTTTCTATGTTCATTGATTAAAAATCCTAGCAGGAGAGATACAAATTATTCCTTGAATTTTAGTTCTTGATGGGAAACTAGGTTTATTTATTATTATTTAATTATAAACCATCGCCTATTTTGACCAATGGAATAATTCCCCAACCATGCCCCGACATCTCACATTTTCTTTTTCATTCCATGAGTTACGATGGGTTAGAAATGAAATATGGTAATTGAAATCCAGATTTAAGATTCTTAGCTCACAAAGTAGATATCGAAGATCGATGATTTTCTCGCGCGAACGATCGCCCTCAAATCGGAACAAAATCGATTACACGAATCTCATACGTTCTTCGAGCGAGTTACAATTTTTTCCGACTGAAATTCAAACTCACAGCGGCCGACTGGGAAACTGATAAATGCTAATCTTATTGTTATTTTTATTTTCATCAATTAAAAGGCCTAGCGGGAGAGACACAAATTATTTCTTGAATTTTACATCTTCACGGAAAGCTAGGTTTATATATTTGATTTAAATTCCGAACCATCACCTATTTTTCCCGACCACTGAAATAATTCCCCAACACATGCCCTGAAATTCCCCTTTTTTTTTTAATTCTCTGAGTTACGATGGATTAGAAATGAAATATAGTAGTTGAAATCCAGATTTAAGGTTCTCAGCTCACAAGCTAGATCTCGGGGATCTAAGATTTTCTAGCGCGAACGATCGATCGCAGTCCGGAGCGATTATTTCCACGGGAGGACCTTGGCCCGGACGATTAATTGCGCAGCCTCGGGGAAAAGATTTATTGTGCAACAAGCGGAGCTCGGCCTCGCTACCGCGGCAGTTATTACTGTACTGCTCTTGTAGTGCAGTCTCCACGGTTAATATCTCGAGAGTGGATTATCGTAAGACCCGATCCCAAGGGGGTTAATTACCGAACTATCGAAACGACGGAGGCGCCTCTCGAGTTCTCCGTCGGTTATATTCGCGAGTGCCAAACCTCGGGCCAAAACTATCGGCCCAAACTCGCCGCGAGCGAGGGAGCGTCTCCGGTGTAACTTGCACCGAATGAAATTAATATGCAACGAGAGCTTCGGGCCCGACCGGACCGGTGGCTTCCAGCGGCGCGAGGACATCGCGAACCACTTGGCGCTTCGGTTGCATAAATTTGCTTGCCCTATCGTGCCGAGGATCCGCGGGATAAACGTCACGCGGTCGACGATGGCCATTACAATCCCATCTGCAGACATCGGTATCGAACATATTATATCGCGTTTAATTCCTCGCAGCTAACCGAGCACTCGCGATGCGACCGTAAAATTAAACGTTCGTTACATTCGCGAACGAGCAATGTGCAATTTAAATACACATTAGGGCGACCCTTTGACGTCGACTCCCAAATGAGCCGTTGCGGAGTAAAAGTGGTGAATACGGCCGGGGTCGCGCACATATCATTGTTTTACGCGGTAATCGGGGGGGTGGTCCATATTCACCACTATCGCCCTGCGCGCACCGCGGACCGGCGAATTTCGATATCGGACCAACGGTGCACTCCGCAAAGCACCGAATGCACGTTACTACGGTGCATTACAAACAAATTGTACGCCTAGGTAATTTGATTTATATTTCGCTCTGATGTTTATGTAGGAACACGTACTGCGGCTGATACTTCATTTTGTCTGGCCAAAGGGAAGTAACAAAATCTGCGGTGTCATTGTGGAGAGGGTGAAACACGAAAACGAGTATCGCTCTTACGGGGTACAATTTAGGGGAGGATGAGGCGAAACCGGGAAAGCTGTGAGAAACAAGAGCCGTGTATGACTCGATTGTTTACTAAAAATTTGAAAAAAAATGAAATTTGTAAAAATTGCTCCGAGCATCTGTGGAAAAAAAGCGATTCGGGGCAAAATGGAGTACCTTTCGACCTCATGCATTTTCCACCTATCAAATTTTGTGGCACTCCATTTTGCACCGCGTTTGGCGTTCGTCGCTGCTCCATTTTGCCCCGATCTCCCTTACACCCTCCCTCATCACCCTTACGGGGTTCAATTTTGGGGAGGATGAGGCGAGACGGGAAAACTGTGAAAAACGAAAACCGTGTATGAATCGACTCTTTACTAAAAAAAATAAAATAACATTTGTAAAAAGAGTTCCGAGCATCGGATAAAAAGATGCGATTCGGGGCAAAATGGAGTACCTCTCGGTCTCATGGATTTTCTGGAAAACTTTGTGGCACTCCATTTTGCCTCGTGTTTGGCGCTTATCGCGGCTCCATCTTGCCCCGATCTCCCTTACGCGTAATCTCCAGCATTGATCTCTCACAGCCTATGTATCAAGGGCTCTTATCATCCTCACGAAGATATCTACCATAATAAAAACACGGCTGCGTCGTAGTCTGCCGATTTATCAGTCGCTGGCTTATCTTTACGCCATCGGTTACTCACGATGCTCGGACAGTGTTGCAGTCGAACACAGAGGCTCATTCAGAAAAAAAAAATTCCCCTCTAGCCTGACGCTAAAAGCAGGCGCGGTTGATCTTCGAACCATTCGTCCGACATTCGAGACGCTGAAGCTCTCTCGATAAGTTTAATTACTTCCGGCAATCCGGCACAAAGGCCGCCCAGTGTTCACAGTCAAAAAAAAAATCTACAAACATTTCTAGTTAAAAAATATCAAAACATCTTTGTCTTCCTCGCTTTACAGTTTCTCCGTCATAAATCTTAATGACAGAGTGCCAATTATATTACTCTACATCAAATTTGGTGGTCGATAACTTACTTCTTTTTTGTAAAAAAGTTTTTTTCCCGACGAGACGAATAAACAAATAAATAAATTAAATAAAAAACCGTCAACTAACAAAAAAACATCCAAAATAAGCAAGAACCAAATTGCGACCAAGAAATATTTCTCAAATACACAGCCGTATTCACAATTAAAAAAAAAAATTCTGCAAACATTTCTGGTTCAGAAATATCAAAACATTTTTGTCTTCCCCGTCTTACAGTTTCTCCGTCATAAATCTTAATTACAGAGTGCCAATTATATTATTTTGCATCAAATTTAATTCTACAACTAACTTCTCCTTGTAAAAGGCTTTTTACTCCATCAAAACAAATAAACAAATAAATAAAATAAAAAACCTTCAACGAAAAAGAAAAAACATCAAAAATAATCAAGACAAAAATTGGTGCAAATCTGCGAACAAGAAATATTTCTCAATTGCCAACCTTCCCTACCGCCTATAGAAGCCGAGCCTTTCAACGCTTTCCTTTCACCTTCCTTCCTGCACTCCCGCACATCCACAACCGTATCACGGACAACTATTGCCCCGGATATCGTCCCCGTTATCAACAACCAGAATCGTTTATCATCGGCGTGTATTCCCCATTCGGCGCAGTATATTGGATGCGGGTTACGAGAGCCTCGGTGGCGTGGGCGATGCAATCCCGGACCGCGGAGTGTGTCTCGCCGATCAATCACCAAAATGCAGCGACGCCGTGCCGTGCATCGGTGCAGTACCTCAGTTAGCGAGCTATCGGTCTGCGGCTGCAGTTCTGTTCCACTGTACGAGATGGCTCGTGCAGTTGTGTGCGGGCTGTTGATGCAGCAGGCGCGCGGGCGGGGGACGGCGTAGGACGGGGTGTACCAATTTATCAGTCTAATCGCGGAGGAAGTGATTCCCCAGGGTGAGGCCCGGGGAGAACCGCCGTATATTGGATGCGAGAACGTTCCGGGAAGCCGGCAGAACCGGTGTGGATGCGGGAAGAGACCAAGAGAGAGAAACACGCACCGGGGGGATGATGCACGTTCCATATGCCGTCGGAGGAGCGACGGTGGAAGCGACCAGGTGTTACACGGAGGGAGGATCGTCCGGACAGACCACCAAAGGCCGACGTCGGGACTCTCCGTTTCGAAGGCACCCACGCGACACGCGATATCGAGAACAGCTGTCGTTCACGATCGAGAAGCTCCACCATGCAGCTCCGTATTCCCCGATAAATTGGGTCCAGTCTTTGGCCGATCGAGAAGTGCTCGGGCAATGGGTAAGGGGACAGTGGGGCAAAATGGGATAATGGGCAAAAGGCAATTTTCTGATAACTTTTGGATGGTGATGGTGGTAAATGGGACAAAACGGGCTTGAAAATCCGGATGTATCTTTGGGACTAAGGTCGATTTTTAAGACATTAGTTTAAACTTCAGTTTAATTTAAAGTCTAAACATGAGTTTGAACTTGAGTTTGATCTTAAATTTGAATCTGAGGTCGAACTTAAGATCGAACTGGAACTACAATCAAATTTGAGTTCAAATCTACGATCGAACTTAAGATCAAATTTAAGTTCAGACTTAAGATCAAACTTAAGCACGAAATCAAGTTCGACCTTAAGATAGGTCACAAGCACGCAATTAAGTTCGTGCCCATCTTCGATCTTAAGTTCGATCTGAAGAGCGACCACAAGTTCAACCTAACGTCTTAAAATTCGACCCTAAGTGAGGCATCGAAAAATTATTCGAAAATTGAGTCTTGCACGTCCCATTTTGCCCCGCTCTCCCACACGGGACGCATCCGGGGTGTATCATCGACGATTGAGTGGCCAATCGATGCGAAGAGACCACGCTCACAAGCTGTACAGCTGCTATAATATAGGTGGAAGGAACTTCTGCCGTTTATAGCCGGTCGCGAAGCCGCCCGTGAAAATAACGTCAGGCTGCGCGAGAGACTGAATGCGGAAGATAAATGGCTTCTTCCTTCGCGCGAGACAATAATCTAGAGTTCACTATCGGATTTTCCTTCTTCGGAGTTCCCGGGGTCGCTCTTTGTTGGAAGGCTACGTTCTCGAGTTAACTCGTGCTGGAGGCTCCGTACAGTTTTCGTGGCTCTATTTGCAGGAAAGAGGAAGCGGGGGCAAAATGGACCGATGTGTAAAACAAGATATTTTATTCGGGTCCCAAACATTAAATCGGTAAAAAATGGTCCGTTTTTGCCACCATCTACCCTGCGTCATTGGTTCATACTGCTTTACGATAATATTGAGTTGAATCTACAAGGGTTCGCATCTCGACTCGCTCGTACGATTCGCTCGGCTTGGATCTAGTTTGATAATAATAATCGGATAATTCGTAGTTTCGGCTCCTAAACAATAAATCGGTAAAAAAATGGTCCGTTTGTGCCCCAATATGCCCTGCGTCATTGGTTCATACTGCTTTAGGATAACATTGAGTCGAATCTACGAGAGTTCGTATCTCGACTCGATCCTACGATCCGCCCCGGCTGGATGTAGTTTCGTAATAATAATAATCGGGTGATTCGAATGGCATGACAAAGGGTATGTCGTGCGTAACATACCTTCTGAGCCTTGCAGGCGGCGGCGAGTGGCAGTACGTCGTGCGGATGAGCGGCGTGTCTGTCTCGAAGACACATGGAACAGGCGGCAATCTTGCACAGAGCACAATAGAGGCTTACAGACTCGCCGTTGTGATCCGAGCATATCGGAGTGCCGTCCGGGCCCAAACCCCTGGGACCCTTGGAGCTGTTGGATTGCCAGCTGCCTCGCGGAGGTCCCAGATTGTGCGTCGCCAAAGGACCTCTCTTCGGATGACAGGACTCCCGGCAACCGTCGCAATAGAGAACCTGGAACACACGTGAAACGAGAACATTACAAATTAATGTTGAATCGAGCCTTTGACGATCCGCGAAGAGGAGTCTCTCATCCGGCGGGCGGCTCACTGTAGGGGAGATCAGAGCACAACAGTGCCTGGAACAAAACGGCCCTCCGTTCGAAACGATATTTATTTTTAGGTTCCGCATAAAGATTTGTAAAAATGGTCCGCTTTGCCCCACTCTCCTTTACTGAGAGTATTTTCTCTGTGGAGATTTATTCGACTATTCTGTTCTATACATTTGTCCGGTCTCGAGGGAGACTAATGTTAGATTTAAGATCGAAGTATAATATTTAAAATAATGTAAATAATAGTTATTTAACCCTTTGTGTGCACAACTCTGTAGCGAATCATTAAGGGAATATGTCACATGGTCCACGTTTCTTGATGGGGGGGGGGGGGGGGCGCATGTTGCTAGCAATGGTTGAGGCCTAGATATCTATATATATTCATATATAGGTTCGAAGCGCTTTCAACTCATAATATCTTCGAAAATCTATGGGCACAGTTCGATTTTTTTTTTTTATGAGTCCGTAATAATGTTGCAGTGTTATTTTCGAAAAAAAATTCTAAATAATGTTTTTCCAGGATGTCGCTATAGTTTCCATGTACCTGCAAGTTCCGCCGGTTTTTACCAGATTTGTGGTAATTTCTATATAACAACACTCTGTCTCGCTATCTGTCCAGCTACCGTTTTTAACTCTTGATCAGATTATTCTCCCAGAGTACAACATACAAATCAACGACTCACCGAATACACGATCATCGAGAAAGCCATCGACTCGATCGACCCGACGGATCGACCCAATGCAAAAAAAAAGTAAAAAAAAAAAAAAAAAATCATATTATCCCTTATCGGAAACTCGGAACGGTCCAGCGACAGGCTAATTGAAAACGGCTCTGGGCGACGGAGCCAGAAAGAAAAAATCCACAATCGCTCGACGCGTCGACGACTCGATTATTTCGCGATTCGATTTGTCTCCTCGCTTCCCGCTCGCAATTAAATGTTTTTATTTTCTCTCATTTCTCCGTTCGATTTCTTTCGCGGCGCTCGCCGCGGTCTCTCGGTCGGAGCCGCGTTGCCCGACGCTAAAGGATGCGAGTCCTTCTCGCGTAACGAGACATGCCGAGCTCTTTCGTCCGCTTCAGGACGTTTAAATATAAAGCCAATTTAATTAGCCCCGGCGCGCCGTGTCGGGCTCCGGCTTCGCACGCTATACATCGTCAAATAGATATACGAAACGTTAGGGGAGGGGGGAGGGGGGACACCCTATCTCCGGTCCCGTTTTCCCTGACGTCGACGTCGGTGTGGCTTTGGCTCCGCGAACTAGCTAATTGAATGAGCTGATTAGGGAATTGCACGCCGGTCCTGTATTTCCCCCCCCCCCCCCCCCTCCTGCCCCTCTGCCGGTCGCGCACCGCGAATCTCTGCGCGGTGAGTGACCGGTGATGTGGCTTAATTCGGCGAATTTCAGAAGCCCTTAACGTCCGTGAGCACCGCCAGAAATTGCGAGAGACGAGGATACGGATAGGCGTACGCGCGGAGGTCGGACGAAGGACGAAGGGCAGATTAGCCGGGGAAGGGGAAGCGTACACGGAGCTTGGCTTTGGCATCGCGTATGCTCGACCGAAGTCGGCGCGTTAATTCCACGACGGGAACTCGGCAACGAGGCGGGGCCGGAGACTCCGCAGCCTCTCCGCTCCTCGGACAGACTCCGATAGCCACTCGACGGAACGAGTGGATGGAAAGAAAAATAAAAGAAAAAAAAAAGTTGCGCGAGAAAAATCTACTCGACGAAATAACGGACACGTTGAATTCGAGCAGCTTATGAGACTAAGTGCCGGGATCCACGTGGCAAATGCGTCGGTGCTTTATTTATACTCGCCCACGTAATTGCAAAACGTGCAGCAATTTATATATATATTTATATCTACGATCGAAAGGCATCGGCCGACGATCGGGCTTATTAATTCAACCTGGCCGTTTGTGTTGACGCCATTCATTATTATTGCTATAATAATAGTATTTGTTATTATTATTATTATTACGATTTTAAATAACCACGGTGTAGCTGCAACGAAAGACTTACACTGTAACATTTTTTTTTAAGCAATGAATGGTATTGGAAGCTTTTTTTGCATAAACTATTTCTAAAATTTCGAACACATATCGTTGCAAATTTACAGTAATATTTGTATTTTTTATGAAAATGTTTTTAAATTTCAGGCAAAAAATTTGTAATTTTTATATCTGGTATTATAATTTAAAAAAAAAGTACATTAATGTTCGAGAAATGTAATGTAAGCAAATTTCAAGTTCCAGTACATTAAATTTGCAATTTACTTTTACAGTGTATATCACTATACAAAGGAGCTCCGGCACCGTGCATTCTGCCTTAATGATTAGATAATGTAAAAGACCGTGTGATAACCGTCCTGAGCCGAACCTAAACTCCTCTATCAAAATAAAATAAGAAAAACTGCTTATATATATTATTTCTGTGAGTTCTTAAACCAAAAACCGTAAGGTAATTCGTTCGTTAAGCCTTTTTATACTCGATGCATTTGACTTTCCCTTCTCACGGACAGTTTTCCCCGCAAGACAATAAACTATACTATTACTACTTATCATTATCCTTACACTGACAAAAAATATGGACGAAAAATTCAAATAACACAAAAAAAAATTTGTATTATTTTTGAGGCGTTAAAATGTTGTGTTCGACCAAGCTAATATTTATTTGAACGTCCCTGCCCGAATCTTTAGTTGATTCAACCGCATTTTTATGAGTGCATTATGATTATTATTTATAAGGCCATTTACTTCAAACCGCCTCCAAGGGTGTCTCATTATTGAATAGCGACAGTAATAGTAATAATAATAACAATAATGACTATACGCCAAGATCGAGGTTCAGCCTTGATCCGAGCGTGGGAAGGTCGGGCGAGAGCTCGAATCGGGATCGAGGACATGACTCCAACGATCCATGAAAATATTGGGTCGCGGAGATTGAGAAGGGGGAAATGGTGAAAACAAACCTCGCACTGTTCGCAAGCGACGGTGGCTTCCCTCGGCTCCCCCTCGCACATCTGACACTGCATCCTGACGTTTCTCGCTTCCTGATATTTCTCGACGATTCTCTGCATCGCCCGATACTTTGGCAAATTGTGAGCGCCGCCCTCGTCGAAGTAAACGCTCTTCTGGCAGACCGGGCATGAGAGGCAGAGCGTCCCGCCGGACGGTGGAAATCCACCGTTTCCCGGCGTGCCGACGTAGCTGCCGGGCCTCGAGCTCGTCGACGTGCTGCTGCATACGACGCCGGAATCGGTTTCCGAGAGTATCGATAGCTTGTCGGCCTCCTGATCCGAGCCCGGGGCGTTCGAGCAATCGGTCGTCGATTCCGGCGGAGAGTTCGGAGGCGCCTGAAGATTCACCGCACACGGGAGACACAAAGCGTGCCAGCAGGGCAACAGAACGGGCTCGCCGAAGAGCTCCTTGCACGAAGGGCATCGCAGCTCGTCCTCCATCGTTATCTTTTCTATTTCGGCCGAACGACAATTTACTACGATCCAACGAAATCGGACGAAGAATTAACTTTACCGAGTCTCCTGCTCACGATAATTGTTTTTTAATTATCGTTATTCTTATTTATTATTTTATTTTGTTTATTTTTATTTTAATGGAACTGGGTGCGCGATAGGGAGGCCGAAAGTTTATTATATTATATCGCGAAGAGTGCGGGGGGGGCAGCGAGGCGTAAAGCCACAAAGGTAAAAACTTTGATCCCGGTACAACACGTGGAACGAGGCGCGCACGGTTTACCGCGACCTGATTAAAGCCCGGCGTGCCGCATAATGGGGCCTTCGTACGGTACGATCCAGTCTCCGACGCTGCTAGGCGGACCGTGAGACGCTGTTCCGTGTGCAGGGACGGCGGGCATCGGAACGCCGAGTCCTTGATCCTGTTTCTCTTTCTTGTTTCTCTTTTTTTATGTCATAAAAATGTAAGTCACAAACGGACACGAAGCTCTGCCTGTGACATTGGACGTTCGGTCGCCGCGAGCTTTGTTGACTCTGTTGACGTCGATCGTCGATTTCTTTTCGTTGTGTTTTTTTAACTTCCTCTCGTCGGATTTGTCAATTCACAACAGATCGCATGGCGTCACGTTACGTCCGCCCGTGGAACTCGTTCTTTCGTATTTCATCTTTAAACGTCGCGGAATAAGTCTGTACATTTTTGGATGCTGCGATGATCGACGATGTACGGAGATTCTGTGCGGCGTTTTTTTTTTTTATTCACCGGTTTGTAAATCCCTCGAGAAAAAAAAATGTGTTGAAAATTCTCGCGATGCCGTACAGGCTTATAGGTTTCTATACGCGTATGTATCGGCGAGAACAGAGGAATGAACACTGCGGGATTTCAGCGTATGCACTCGCGCACTCGCGGACCGTGTACGCGCTCTCGGAAGTTTCGAAGCGACCGGGTACGCTGCCGCGGACTTCACAGCAGTACTTCCATCGAGGCCGTCACCGGGTTGACTGACTCTGGACGCAGAGTCAAAGAACCGCCGCGCAGCGCTGCCACGCACCGTGGCTCAGGGCCGTGCGCGGGCGCCCCGTCGCGGCCTGCCGTACAATTTGATCGCCCGATTGTGTACAGGTATACACGAAACTCTACGACTAAAAAAAATTGACGAAAAAACTGTTTCTTTCTTCAAAACTGACTCAACCCGTCTCGGGATTCTTGTTTGACGAGGACGTGCAATTTGCCAGGAAGCAACCTTCGGACGATACGAGTAACGTGTTGATGGGCTACAAAAAAATCTGCAAAAATTCACAGACGTACCTTGATGTGTTGTTTTTTTTAAAAGGCAGAAGAACATTTACTACGAAGATCCGGATCGTTTTTGTACTTAAAAGAAGGCACGTTTGCCCGCGGCAAAAAGTCCTCCACTTGAAGGGTTAAATCCTAATTTCTCAGCTGCCGTCGATCAGTTAAACGGTTCTCGTTCCTTTCAATTTTTTTGAAAGAAATGAATTAAATAGAATAAAAAGATAGAAAAAGAATTAAATGTGCGACTGTTAATTTTTGCCAGGGAAATGGACCGTCGATCATCGATCGAAAATGCAACATTAATGCGATAAAACTATACATATTAATCGTGCATAATTTGATTTCTTTTAAATTCAATAATTGCCTTAATTTTTTAAAAACTGTAAATTCGCGCGTAAAATGAAGAAAAATCGAACTCTGCATAAAAGACTGCAACGAAATGGATGGAAAGTTGCATATATCGGTTTTTTTTTTTTTTATCTAAACTATTGTCGCTCGACGATTTGCAGGGAGTCGAGGGTTCCGACGCTTCCTCGTACGTCATTGCGCTTGTGTCTTCGTCCCGCTCTTTCTCTCTCGTCAAGGTGACGCTCAATCGGGGAACTCGAGTGTCGAAGAGGGAAAGCACTAGAGCCCGGTGGAGTACCGTAGGGGAACGTCGAAGGGGAGATAGAATCGGAGAAGGGGCGCGCGAGGGAGAGCACAGAAAAAAAAGTGGAAAAGGGCCGATTGTGATGGAAGAAGAGTTGCCGGATAGATGGAGGGAGATGAGAACGGAGAGAGAGTAAAAAGAGATCGGGGAAGGGGAAAGACTGGGTATTGCAGGATGCATGAGTCCAGGTGCATTCTGTTCCGAGTCCGCAGCAGCCGGCCGAGCCTTCGCGTTGCAGCAAATATCCGATTATTCGATCCTTACGTTTCGGAATATCAAACGATTCTACTCCGATTAATCGACACTGTAAAAAAAAATGTTTACGAAATTTAATGTACCCGACTGCAAGCTTTCATGTAAAAACTGGTAAATTAAATTTCATGTACACTTGTGATGAAAAATTAATGTTCAGTGTATTAAAAACATTGGAAATACTTTATTTTTAATTTTGATGAGAAAGTATATTCATTTTTCATGACAATTGTATATTAAATTGAATGCACCAGTTTTTGTATAAAAATATCCCGTTCGGTGCATTAAATTTACCATTCTTTTTTACAGTGGATCCTTAAACTGTAAAAATAAATAGTAAATTTAACGTACCGGACCTTGAAATTTGCTTACATTACTTACATTAGTTAAACATTAATTTCCTTTCTTATTAAATAAAAATACGTGATATTAAAATCACAAATATTATCCCTGAAATTTACAAAAATTACCATTAAAAATACAAATTTCACTGTAAAATTGCAACATATCTTTGAAATTTCAGAAACCGTTTAGGCAAAAAAAGGTTTGCAATACCGTTCATTGATTTTTAAACAACCTTTTTTGAAAGTGTACGTTTCAGAATATCGAACGGTTCTCCTCCGATAATGCGAACGAGCCGTCGATATTATTTCTGAGGCCTCAAGAGTTACCGACAAAGTCGACCGTCTCGTCATTATTAATCCCTCGAGACAGCCGATAATCCCATCTAACGATATCTTCTACCGTTATAATGATTCTTATGTACGCTCTATGTAGCAAGGAGAGATCAGCGTTTTATTGAGAGCAACAGTCATCGTTACCACTCGTTCAATGTATTTCGTAATTCCCATACGAGTGCGCTCGGAAAGCGGTGACTGATCGGGAGCTTCCATGTCGAGTGACTGACATAGAAGCGTTATCAGTCGAGTTTTCCTCAATCGAATGATAAGCCAGCGGCGCCACTCTACGGCCCGTCCAGTCGCGATCGGCTTTACCCACGTAGCTCGCTGTTCTCTCGGGGCTCTACCAGAGCTTGGTTACGCCACGTGCTGTTTTGCTAAGACATCCCTGGTCGATGCAGTTCTCACGAGTCTATCGGCAAGGAGTGTCGCGACGGACTCCGCTCCCGCGAGGTCGACACGCTTATTTCCTCGATTGGAAAGCAGGTGACGAACCAGAGGAGACCTGTAAGTTTGATTTTTTACGGTAAGGTTGATTGTAGTGAGAAATTTGCAATGGTGATTAGTCACACATGTTTATTCGTCGGGCGTGTAGATTTTCGCGCAAGCGCCTTTGGGATCTTCGGAGGTAAAAACGTGTACCTGACGATGGAAATAATTTCCTCTCGATCCCGTTAGTCGAAGATGTTAGCCGCAACGAGCCGAAGGCGAGTCCCCTCACTACGCCCCTGTCATTCGCATTGTGTTTCCTAACAAATTGAGGAAAATCACGCTTTCGTTTTTGGGAAGGGTCCGTAGTAGGGCACTTTCTCGCACTAGTGCGCGCAAAAAGCTGTATTGCGTTTGTACGCATGCGCATTTTTTTTCCCGCACGCGGTGCGAAAAAGAGCCCTTCTGCGCTCACTTCGAAAGGACGAAAAGCGGGATTTTACGTGCATGTGTTGGGAAATAAAACGTTACGATACTAGTTGGAAAAAAGTTTTTCCGACGAGTGTGAGTTTGGAGCACGAGCCGAAGGCGAGTGTTGCAATCAAACGAGAGAAAAGAAAGTTTTTCGCGCGATTATCGTACCAAATTGTACCTCACAAGGTGTGAAAATTGGGATGCTACGCACGCGAAATTACGCACGGAAATTGATTTCATGGCTCATTCAATCGGCGTTGCGTAACTCGGCACAGATGCGAAAGTTCGGAGGATTTGAGAGCCGTGACTCGGATAAAAAAAATGTAATCTTAAATAAAAGATTAAACAAGCGTGACGTCAAGAGATACGACGGTCTCCAGATGTACTGTACGAAAAAAGATACAACAGCCAGATCCGATTTCGTTCAATAATGTAGACCGCGTCACTGCGGCATCGAGAACTGTCTACTTAAGCGATCAGATGCGACTTAATCCCTAATCCTCTCGGGAATAAAATTCCGATCGATCGGGAGATAAACCAACGATGCAAATAATAAAAGAACGAACCGTGTAACTGCCGTAACTAAAATCTCAGAGAGCCATGAAAATATTTGCCAAAGATCGCTTGAACGTAGCCGACGTTCTCATCACAGATATATTGCAATACGAATATAAAATGTCCCGAACCGGACGATAAAATCTGAGAAATAATGTGCTAATATAAAGATATATATATTTTTTTTTTTTGTTTTTTTTTTGTTTAAAAATCTTAGTCACCTGACCATGTCAACGTGCGTGATGAGGTCATTGACCAACAGGACGACGCTCCGGAAGTTGGGCAACGTTTATCGTCACGGATCGACCGGGAGGTTAATATACGACCTTTATTATCTTTGCGATAAAAAAAAATCATAATTTCGCCTCTATCGTCTCACACAAGATTTTTCATTTCATCGAGCTCGATAATGTATTTCTGTCATCCAAATTCTCGGAACATTTTCAGCGTAGATTCGTGCGGTACGTACGACCTTGTGGTCGTAGGGGGTGGAATAGTGGGTTGCGCGACGGCAAGAGAGATGCTGGAGAGGCATCCCCAGATGAAGATAGCCATCGTTGAGAAGGAGAAAGCCCTCGCGATGCATCAGACCGGACACAACAGCGGGGTGGTACACGCAGGAATTTACTACACTCCCGGTAGTATAAAGGTAAATCCGGTAGCGCCGAGAGGTTTACGATTTTGCGTATAAAATTCTCGAGTCTGTACACGTTGCAGGCGAAACTATGCGTGGAAGGTCTCAAGCTCTCGTACGAGTATTTTTGCAAGAAAGACGTGCCTCACAAAAAAGTTGGAAAGCTCATAGTCGCACAGACACCGGACCAGGTCAAGAGAATAGCCGATCTGTATGATCGGGGCTTGAAAAACAACGTCCCCGATCTCCAGCTCGTCGACAAGGATTGCATAGAGAACTACGAGGCGAAATGCAAGGTTCGAATTACGCACCATACGAATCGTCCAATCTGCAATATTAAAGACATACACTGTTATAAGACATCGTAAATTTAATGCACCTGAATGGAAGATTTATGCAAAAACTGGAACCCTGAATTTAATGTGCAATTGTGATGAAAAATTAAGCTATTTCTGCAGCGACATTAAATTAGATTATTTAAATTAAAGTAAATTATTAATAGTAAAGTAAAGTATTTCGAAAGTTTTAAATATACAGTACGTTAATTTTTCATCACAGTTGTACATGACCTTTAATATACCTGTTCATGCCCAAAAACCTCCAGCACCAGTACATTAAATTTCTGTAAATATAAATACGAATACTTTTTAACAGGATATACATATTTCTTTTTAATACAGGGAGAAAAGGCGATTTGGTCACCGTGGACTGGAATAGTCGACTGGGGCCTCGTGTGTCGGCACTTTGCCGAAGAATTCGAAAAAATGGGCGGACAGGTCTATCTGAATTACGAGGTAACCGGTTTTGCGGAAACGACGGAGTCCAAGGGCAAAGACGAGTTCGTTCCGATAAGCGTTCAATCGAAGAATCGGGTAAGCGCTCGGATATCCGAAAGTATCGAGTCGTTGTTTTTTTAAATGTTTTACCTTACCATCCTTTTCAGTGCATCCTGACGAAATACGTGCTGACCTGCGCCGGTCTGCACTCGGACAGACTCGCAGTGATGACCGGATGCGATCTCAGCCCTCGCATTGTTCCTTTCCGCGGTGAATATCTTCTACTCAACGACGACAAGAAACACCTGTGCAAGACGAACATCTATCCGGTGCCCGACCCGAGATTTCCGTTTCTGGGAGTTCATTTCACTCCGAGAATCAACGGGGACATTTGGCTCGGTCCCAACGCGGTGTTGGCCCTCGCGAGAGAAGGCTACAGGTTACTACACCATTCATCAACTCGCCGAAAGACATCGCAGTATTTTCCAGGCTGTGAAAAAAAAATGAAACAAAAACGAGGATAAAAAAAATGATGAAAGTAAAATTTCGAATATAACGTTCCAGGTGGAGAGACATAAACATACAAGACTGCATAGAAATGGCGAAATTTCCGGGCCTCTACAAGCTCTGCTTCAAATTTATCGTGCCGGGTATGAAGGAGGCGGTCAAATCAATTTTCTATCCCCTGGCCGTAAGGGACTTGCAAAAGTTCATTCCGGAGGTCACGTACAGAGACGTGAAGAGGTTCGTCCGGGTCAAGCGTTATCCGACCGAAAATTAATTGGGACCACATTGATTTCGATAAGCTCGTTGACCTTTCGCTTCCATCCCGCAGAGGTCCGGCGGGCGTGAGAGCTCAAGCTGTTGACAACGATGGAAAATTGGTCGACGACTTTGTGTTCGATAACGGCGTAGGAAGCATCGGGAGCAGAGTTATGCACTGCCGAAACGCCCCGTCTCCCGCGGCGACGAGCAGCATGGCGATAGCCAAGTACATTTCCGACAAGCTCGAGAAGGACTTCAAGTTTTGACAATACGTGGTAAAGTTGATCGAGCGTCGTCCTTTTTTTTTTGTATATCCATTGTCATCCGAACGTGTAATATAACGTAAAAATTTGTATATATTCTCGAATTGATCTTTCATATCGAGGAACAACATTTTACAAGTCTCTTTCATCCATGTATATCTTTCTTTTCGTTCCGCAGGGCATTCACTCCATAAAAATATATAGATATGTCCTGCCGATAAATGGCTATCATCGCTTATTTACATATTAACAGATTTAGATATATATACATAAATATATATACGTTGAAATGTTGATTACATTCATTGAAAAAATACTCATCGTCATCGTCCTAACTAAGTGACTATGGGTTTCCTCTCAAACGATTCTCACACCTTTAGAAGATATCATCAGGCTTCTTCCCGCAAAGTCCCAAGCTGCTGTGACGTGGAAGCTCATATTCGTCAGAACGACCATGTACTCGGCCATCGCGAACATCGAGTACACTGCAAAATTTACTTATGAGCTTAGAATTCTGTGAAACGTAAATTATCGTATTGTAATGATAATCCGCAAAACTTACCGAAGGGTTCACAGTACGCGTTGTGTCTCCAGAAGAAATAGCAAGCGAGAAAAATCGACAAGATGTTCATCGTCATCGATCTGGATTTCCACTTGTGAGACGAAGTCTCGAAGGAGTCTTTCGCAGGGGCACGACAATGTCTCACGATGTAGCAGGCCAGACCCATGTGTACCAGCGACATTATGAGAAACGTTATGAACGACAATTTGTGAAAAGCTGAAACGAATTTCAGTTGATTTAAAAAAACGTTGACGCACAGGGCTGACGCAGGATGACCCTGAAGATATCTGCGTGACGTCAAATTGTACTGCTTTGAGAAAGATAAAAAATTGTTCGCTGGTAGAATTTTATTCTCCGAATTAACGTCTCCGAGCAAAGTTTGTGCGCTGAAAAATACAGCCATTCCTACGTCATGAAATTTAGTCACATGCAGATGTTTTCAGGGTGATCGGCAGGGATCTAAAGTCACAGGCCAGGCAGTACCGTAGTTTTCGTTGGAAGACCAGAAGCTCAGGGTCACTAATGCGGTGTTTTCTATGGTGTACGTCGCCAGAGCAAACTTGCTGATTCCGTGTGCCCAGTTGTAAACGGTCTCACGATAATAGTGATAGTACATCGTGAGAACCAGCGCCCTCACGATGGCCTGAGTGGCGATCGCTGCCCTCCAGACGTCCCTCTGGGGCTTGTAATGGCCGATGGCTGCGGAAACTGATGGTAGAAAATTGTAAACCTGAACAGTAAAGGGAACAACTAAATTTCTCGTGAAAAAGGGGGGGAAAGTGAAAACTGAAGGAAAATAAACTCGATCCTACCTGGCAGTGAGTCGCGGTGGCATGTTCGAAATTGTACATTACTGACCAAATAATGCAGAAGGCGAATCCAAAGAAAGGCAGGGACACGGTGAACCAGGCGAGTTTCGAAAATGATATCAATATTCTGTAGGGCGACGCTTCCTCGCCGACGAGAGGTACGTACTCGGAGCCGAGACGCACTTTGTTCATCGTCGGAAGATTAAAAAAAACAACAAAAACAAGAACACCGATCGTTACCTCGGAGCTAGTGTGTGACAAACAACACTAGCCTAACCGACGTAACGTCGAGGATCTCATTGTTTTCGAGGTTAGCCCGCGGTTGGGTCGACTCGATTTCCGTTATCATCGTGCGGGCATTGGCAGCGATGGCGAAAACTATTATTAATAAGGGCAAATCAGCTTGATTGATTGCTACTGGAGCATGCACACGTGGACGTCGGTCGACGACACTGCTATCGCGTAACGAGGGGGTCAAGGAGGGAGTATCGTTGGGGTAGGGCGGGGATAGGCGGCGCTCTCGTACACTGCAATAAAAAATTGTAAATTTAATGCACCGGACTGGAAGTATTTATGGAAAAACTGGTACACTAAATTTAATGTACAGTTGTGATGAAAAATTAATGTACTTCTTCATTGATATTAAAGTAACCGATTAAAAATTGAGTATTTCCAGTGTTTTTGATACACTGAATATCAATTTTTCATCACTGTTGTACATGAAATTTGATGCACCAGTTTGTGTGACAGTGAAGAGCTGACGCGACTCGATACCTCAGCTCAGATAATCGAAGATTTCTCTTCGAAATACTCGGTGACAATATTTCTTCATTGTCGTCGAAATGTTCGGTAACCGACCCTCGACCTTTACAGCTATTGCGGAATGCACTGTAGCTGTAGCGTGTGAAAAGTTCAGATGCTAATCTAATGGGAATTGTAACGATACATCATTAAACGTTGCCAGTCCGACCTTTGGCACGTCCGGCTAGTCGCTGGTTTTCTCCCCCCTCCACCCCGCCGCTGCCATCAATACTCTCATTCACCGATATTTATTCCCTCGCGAGATTTCCTTGAACGACAGGTACAATGACCGTTTATTCAAGCGGGAGGATTGGGGGGGCATTGTTTTTTTTTTGCATACTAAAGCGAGGGAGTCCGATACACGTACGAGGTGCTGCTTTCTGCTGGCAGAAAGTGAAAACATCCTGGAAATCGACAGCTTGTCCTACTACTCGGATCGCCCGGCAGAGAGCGACACTTTACCGGTTCAGTAGCACGCGATCAGCTGTTTGTGTTTGCTAAATAAGAGTATTTTTGGATCTCGTACAGAAGTAGTATATCGTTTCGACCGCGTGTGTAAATAAATCAATATTCGTACGTTTAACAAAGCCGAACTGCGCTTTACAAATAGCTTCGTAGTCGAATAGAAAGAGTGTACTATGCACGTTTAGAAGCAAAAAGAAAAAAAAGTGTTGGTGTTAGGTTAACCGAGGATTTCCAGACCCGGGACGACTTTTGCCCGGAGTGATCGCATCTTCAAGAAGGAAAACCAACGGTCCACGTCATGTGAGTTAATTGTTGAATTATACGAACTCCAAAATTGCCCGGACTTAAAGATAAAGAAATGAACTCGATAAACGTAACTGGACACTTTTTCGCCATTCAAACATTGCAGTTTGATAGAGAATCCGAAACTTATTTACCACACACAATAAATGTATTACCGGAAGGCAGTGCAGGCTGCGGTCGTACGTAGTTAATTGATGAACTATCGTCGTAACTACAAACTAAAAAGTCGCCCAAGCTTAGACAATAAAAAATAAACTCTATAAGAATAACTGGTTACTTCTTCGAAACTCGAACATTGCGTTACGTTACGGAGCTGCGATAAGTATAGGTATTCCGATTGATCTCGGAACCGTTCACGACTTCGACAAAGAATCCCAAACTTATTTGCCGCGTAATACAGTCTCAGGGACGACCCACGATAAATCTAATACCGAAAAGCAATGCAAGCTGCGGTAGTACGTGGTGCCGGCAAATAAACCTCGCGCTCAGCTGACTCTATATATATATGTATAGTAACAATTTTAAAACTTTGCGATTCGTTCCATACCCAACGGGCGACGCTAAAGTTCCCTGCCGTTTCACCCGTTTATTGTGGCATGTGCGCTTCCCCCCCCCCCCCCATTCTCCCCTTTCCCTTTTCACTATACACGTGACGATCTCTCGTTTTCCCGTGATTTCCCACTCAAGCGATATTTCCAGCATACCGTATTACGACTCTCCACCAGGGTGGCAACTCTCGCCTCTACTCTTTAGCAACACGTTGCTTTTCGTCAAACTCGATTATGCCTGTTCCGAGTTACTCGACGGAAAGTATTGGGTAAACTTTTGGCTCGCGCTCCTCGCGAACCAAACCTCCGACAATCCTACCGTGTAATTTAATTATCCGACTGTGTAACTTTCGAACTGCACGACTCCATTAGCATGTTCGTTCCGCTGTTGCGTCGCGCGTGTTTCCCCAATGCTTTGTCCGGAAAAACCCCTCTCACCTACGCGGTGTCTGCGTACGCGTTCATTGTCAGCTGGGCGCACGTTCCGGCGTCCCTAATAAGCGAATCTGGAACGCTGAATCTCATTCGGGCGACGGCGTTATTGGCAACTCGGGTATTGCTCGCGCGTACATGGCTCGACTCGCGTGTACAGTAGAACCCCGTTTATCCGAGGTCACGTGAAGAGCGTGCGTCGCTTCAAATTCAAATTTTCTACTATTATGATGTATTTAAAAAAATAACACCACATAATATAAAGACTAACTTTACTTGATAATTTCGTTAATGCGATTGTAATTTCGTCAATCAACATTAACTTCATATAAACATAAACCGTTGACTCTAAAATCGGATCTGTATCTGTATCTGATAAAATCTGTTGTATTAGCAGCCCGCAATGTAAAGACGCTTGCTGCGTTTGTACGAGTTTAAGGTATTCCTTGCGAATAGTGTTCATTTCGAATAAGTTCCAGATAAATTAGAGGGGAATTGCAAACACTTCTATAAGGTATAAAAATCTGAAAAAAATCAAGGATATTAAAGGTGTTGTAAAGATTAATTTTGCATCATGATAATTCCAAAATTCTATTAACAAATTAATCAAAAATAAAATTGTTCAGCAAATCTCCCGGAAACCTAACTTTAAAAAAAATAAAAATGACTGGTTCACTTTTCTCAATAAGAATTAATTTTTTCAGATTTTAAAATACACTTCGATTTTTTTTTTTTTTTAATCGGGAAAATGTGTAGAAAGTCACAAAAATCTGCTTCGGATAACGAGATTGATCGAAGGTCGAAAAAGCGAGCTTCTACTGTATGCAATGCGGACGTAGTGTGCATCTCTGCACGTAGTCAAGAAATAACCCTCCCCACGGGCGATTAGCTGAATGCCAAAAGAGTATTGGTCACCGGCGACTTCACTGCCGAAGGTCTCCCTTGTGTGCCATGTTGTGAATCGAACCGGCGTATATACGGGACCGTCCATAGCGTCCGGTTGTTGGCCAGCTCCGCGGGCTCGCAGACGCAATGCGTCGAGACTCTCTGCCAGAAAGACCGCAGACCATCGAGCAGCCCCGCCGAACGGACAAACGCCCTGGTTTACTCTTGAGATTCTCGTCTCGTCGGGGAGAATCTCCCGTCTCGTACCGTTCTCTACATATATCCTTCCAACTCAGCTCCTCCTTCCTTTTTATTTTATTTTATTTTATTTTATTTTATTTTACTTTATTTTATTTTATTTTATTTTGTTTTGTTTTATTTTATTTTATTTCATTTTATTTTATTTCATTTCATTTCATTTCATTTTATTTTATTTTATTTTATTTTATTTTATTTTATTTTATTTTATTTTATTTTATTTTATTTTATTCTCTTTTATTCTATTTTATTTTATTTTATCTGGCTCGTCGCGGCCTGGCAGTCTGTCGACTCTTATAACACTCGGGCTCCCGAGTCGCATTGCTGTCAACTTAGCGCTGCGTCAACGCCAATTTTCGTGTTCGGAGAGTCGCTCGGAGCGTAGCATCGGTCGATATAGAAAGACCGCGGAAGATCTATCCATCTCGCGGCGGAGCGGGACAAGCCTGCGGGCTCGCTGTTAGCCGGAGAGCCGCGGTAACGAATTAGTCGCAATGCTACTGTCAAGCGATGTACGAAATTACGTCATTTCAAACGCGTTCTCCCGGCGGACGATTCGAACGGGTTATAGGCGGACAAACGCCGGCGCAACCGGCACGGAAACATTTTGACACGGAAATCACTCCCGTCCTCCCTCTCAGCCTCGCTCAGCCTCGCTCAGCCTCTTCCGTTTGACCTGTCTCGCGTCTACGCCTGATCATCAACGTTGCGCCACTTTAGGCCGGACACTTTGTACGGCTGCTGACGTTTATTTCGCTGCCCTATCTTTGAATTTCATTTTATTTTATTTTATTACAGTGGTAAAAGAAATTTATTGCCAATGCTATACATTTACACAGTTAGCCTCTCATACTAGTTTTATGCCTAATGATAATCATACACCTTGGCAAAGGGCCATCGACTTTCAGCCCGATATTTTATTTTATTTTATTTTATTTTATTTTATTTTATTTTATTTTATTTTATTTTATTTTATTTTATTTTATTTTATTTTATTTTATTTTATTTTATTTTATTTTATTTTATTTTATTTTATTTTATTTTATTTTATTTTATTTTATTTTATTTTATTTTATTTTATTTCATTTTATTTTATTTTATTTTATTTTATTTTATTTTATTTTCGACAACTCGAACGAAAATTGATTGGTAATATATTCATAGGCGTTTCTTCGTAATCGTTTTCCTTGTTACGTTTCTTGTCGCTAGTAAACGGGAGCACGCAGTGAGAAATTGGATGCTCCCGTTTCTCGCAGCATTCCGCATTCGAGATGGCAAGGCAAATGGTACTGACTCCTCGCCTTTCTCGATAATTGGTACACACTTTATGTAACTTCCGGTTCATGCGTTTGTGAATCATCGTCAACCTGGCGCATTTTCGCAATCACATTGAAATTGCTAATTGCCAACTGAGCACGCTGTGCGATAACGAGTTTGTTTGTTATCTAACTTTAGCTCTCCGTTCGTGGATTCATTATTTGCAGGGACTTGCAGCAGTGATCGCTTTTTTTTCTGAACTCATTGTTAGGATAAAAATCATTCACCACCCGGCGACTTCTGTGACACATCGTAATTATGTTAAAACCGATTGAAGCAGTTAATTTTGGACCAAAGTTGATCGCTGTTTCCCTCCTTCCTTATCACGTGGCGCACCGATCGAAGAACATTTATCAGCGTTCAACATTGCCTCAGATTTTTGTGCACCAATGTCATTCTTGATTTAGAATCTTCTTCTAGTTTCTAGACTAGAATTTCTTAAGCAATAAGCTAATCGGAATCCGTGTGGCCATTTTACTTTATTTGCTCATGCAACTCCTCTTTTGCTTGGTTTTTGTAAATATAATGTTACTTTCTTTCATTTTAGCCTTATTATTATTTTCTCATCGTGGTCATTATTTTTCCATCTTATCTCACTAATTTCTGAGAAATACTTCCTGCTACTCTTCATGTAAACGCACATGCGTGTATTATAAAATAAAAATTTTCAAAAGTTTAATCCGTCAATTTATGCCGTATAAAATTTATGAACATGGCCCGCCCCATACAATATTGATTTTTTATATTTGTAATAAAATTTCGGTTGTTTTTTTGTAATAGTTTAATTGATTTAATTGATTTTTTCAACTACTGGAGTCTTGGGTGATTTTTTGAGGCCGCGGTGCCGCAATACTGATGATATGGCCGATTCTGGAGCAACCTGTATAGGGGGGGGGGGGGGGGGGGGGGGTGGTCCGTCCTTCCGTGCCATCCATTACCTCGTTTCCGACGATCTGTCACACCGCAGCGGTGGGATCACGACAGCCTCGGCGGGGTTAGCCTCGATCATCGATCCGCTCGCAGTTCGTTGGGCTCTCATTGTTCCCAGTCCAAGAAATATCTGGGGTGTCCCTCGTTAAAAGGCTCTTCCGTAGTGTGAGTTGAAAAAGAAATAAAAAAAATTAACGATCTTCGGGATTTCCCTGAATCCACCGTAAGCTGACCTTTCAAATTAATAGACCGAAAATCATCGTTTACGCTGATCGAGAGTGTTTAATTTTTCCACTTTCAAAATGGCCAAATATTTTTTTTCGAGGTATCGATTTTTTACCACCTCCATCGGCTTTAAGTGGCCCATTTCCGGCTCAAAACACATGCGACTTGTATTCTTTTCGCAATTTTTAAAATTCACCATTTCCAGCATAGGGAATCCTATGTTAAATTTTGCGAAACGGCACTTTTTTTCAAAAAATTTCGAGATATCGAATTAAAACCTTCGCCATTGTTTTCAAGTGGCATATTTACCAACCGATTTCATTAACGAAAAAATTCTAAAAAATTTATTTTCAAAAATACCATTTTCGTCGAAAAATTGTAAGGGTTACTCTTACCTTCTCATTTTTCCACTTTCAAAATGGCCAAATATTTTTTTTCGAGGTATCGATTTTTTACCACCTCCATTAGCTTTATTGGAAATGTGAGTTGAAAGAAAAAACAACGCACTTCGGGACTCCCCGAATCTACGTAAGCGCACCTTTCGAATCAATCGACCGAAAATCATCGTTCACGCCGATCCGCCGACCATCACCGAGTATCGTCGAAATATTTCGCAGGAGCGCGATACAAACTTCAATCGCGTATATTCCGATCGAAAACATATATCTCGTCTTTCTCGGCACGTCGAACTTCGAAATGAGTTTTCGGGGCGAAAGTTTGACGCGAAAAAAAAAGAAACGAGAACCCGTCGATAATAAAGATATCGAGTTCGTCTATGTATCGGGCTCCGACTTTGCGCTTTTTTTTTCTATTACGCCTCGGACCCGATAGCACGAGAGATTCGTTGTTTTTCCCCGCGATCGAGCGAGTCGGAGCTGCAACGGCCGATGCATTCGAGTGCGAGCGAGGGACGGAGAGAAAAAAAAATATGATAGAAAAGAAAAAAAATATACGGCGGTCGAGCGAGGAAGAGATACAGTCATAGAAGTTGGACAAGTTGAAATAGGAATACGATGAGTTCGCGCCGGCCGACTGGGTTCGAGGGCTGACGAAGAGGAAGAGGAAGAAGCGCGATGGTGGAAGAAGCTCGGCGGTTCGTGCGCATGCGCGAATTTCGCGTGTCCGCGACGCGACGATCCGCGTGGCGCGTGAGTTAGAACTTGGCTTGGTGCTTTTAGTCTGTCTCCGTCCCTTCGTCCATTATCGTCCTTGCTCCCGGGCGACGTCTTCACCGGCGAGAGACCCGGAGAGAGATAGTGAGAGACCCAGAGGATTTAAAAAAAAAAAAAAAAAAACGCTCGTCTCTCTCCCAATCTCTCGTCGAGCCAGGCCGATCGTAACTTTCACCCTCGCAACGAAAACTCTGCGAAGTTTCCGCGAAAGAAAAAGAAATCAAAAGAAACGTAAAACATAAAGAGTAAAAGATGCTGAAGATCGTGAATAAATCAAATTTGTCGGCGAGTCCGTGGTTCGAGTGCGCCGACCGATGAGAAATTCGTCGAAAGTTTTTTTTAAACAAAAATTGTTATCGTCATTGAAAAACAACCGAGAGTGAGCGACCGAAGATCGGAGGTCAACGAACGAGAGAAGCGCGAAGGTAACGTTGGAATGTCGAGGATCCAAGATGGCCGACCGACGTCAGTGAGACTGTGAATTATCAACAACAAAAAAAATAAAAATAATCCTAGCCGACAATTAGAAAAATAAGTGGCAAGAGAAATGTCTCTCGAGATAATGAGCGAGTTGGAGGAGACGGTCTGCAAGAGCCCGTCGAAGTGTTCTCCGAGGAAGGTCGAAGGAGTCGAGAAGGACGGCAGCAAGGCTCAGCGAAGGTGGCGGCTGCTGGCACGTGCTCTGACGCGCTCTCCGGAGCCGCCTCGCGAGGCCGAGGACGAGATATCGGTGCGTCGTTTCACCTCGTTCGACCTCGTCAAGCCCGTCCTCCTGGAGAACGCCGTTGCCGATCCCGAGTCCACCTGGTACGAGTACCGGACGAGCCTCGACCACGCGGTCTTCGAGGTCGAGGTTCGGCGGATAAACAAAAACTTCACGGCCAACGAGCTCATCGGCTTCAACAACACCGGCAACGTCTGCGTTTGGCCGTCCGAGGAGTGCCTGGCCTACTACCTCCTCAAGAACCAGTCGATCTGTCGCAACAAGACCGTGTTGGAACTTGGCGGCGGCATGAGCTGTCTGGCCGGCGTCTTCGTTGCCAAATACTCCGGACCAGCCGGTGTCACGCTGACCGATGGCAATGTCACGAGCGTTGACAACGTGCGCTGCATCGTTGCCAGAAACAACATGGCCGATTTTGTCAAATGCGGGGTCGTACAGTGGGCAAGGGCGGCCGCCGTACTTCGCCAGGACACCGCTGGCAATAACAATCCGAACAAGCGTATTCAGGTAATTATTTTTTTAAAGCTAGAGCTTCGTTGAAAAAAAATTATGACTTACGTACACTGAGAGAAGGATCTAAAAATTACCATGAATATGGTAAATATTGACGGGAGTTTCAGGTAGGGGAGAGCGGGGTAAAGTGGGGCAGTGGGGCAAAATGGGACAGTGAGGCAAAACTCAATTTTCCAATAATTTTTGTATGACCGGTTTCGCCTCACTCTCGTTTTGTCGCGCTGTCCCATTTTGCCCCGCTCTCCCATGTACGGGAACTACAACGACATCCTGGCAAACATTGGTATTCAATTTTACACATTTTACTAGAAAATATGGTAATGTTCGATATCGCAGATATTACCCGAATATCCTGTTATTTTTTCCTGAATACAAGTACCTTTTGACTAGAATATAAAGTAACATAGTTTGTTTTGGGTTTGAAGGTTACACCGGTATATTATGTCAATCAATTTTTTTTTATGTATACATATATACACAAATTTTATCGATGAAATTCTAAGTTTTAATCCACGAAATTCTTAGCCAGATGCACAAAATTTTGCCAACCCGTCTTCGGGAAAAAATTAGCATATGGTTTAGGTAAAAATTAGCGCCAGTGAAAATGTCACGTGTCGCTGGTAGTTGCGCCGGTTTGCCATGTTTCTGGTCGAAACTTATTACATGACTTGGTGGTATTTCCGAGATCCTTCTTCCAGTGTACGAGACGATGCAACGTCCGGTGGTTCTTGAAATCCTTGAAGTAGAGTCCTTTGAACGTCGGCGTTCCTTCAAGTTTCTTAAAGATCCTTGAAATTTTTTATTATTTTTGCCTCCATTCATGAAATCACTCAACTTTCGTCCCCGTCACGATCCCAGTTGAGTGCTCGGAGAACGTTCTCAGCCTCGCCAGCTTCTTTTCCTCCCCGTAATTTTCACGCCCCAGAGAATCACAAAAAAGTCCTCAAACTTTCCGAACTCGTACCAGAAACCATGCGTAAATGATTCAACGAATAATCCCATATTGTGAATCTCAAAGGCCGCCCACGGTGTCTGTTCAGTTCATCATTGCATAAACAGGATAGAGCGCACGGTGGCGCTTCCGGTAGACTTTCCTTCCGCCCCCTCGTATCCTTCCTACTCGCGACCTCTTTGATCCAGTTCCGGATCCGAGCTCATTCGCAGTCTTTCCGGCTATCCGCCCTAATCGTTCATTACCCAACGTTCATCCTTGCCCTCTTCCGTTCGTTTTTGCACACGACCTTTGCGATCCGTCTCGATGATTTAATTATTTCCTCCAATCGGGCGATGTCGGTGATGCGGATGAAAATTTTCGGCAGACTTGGAGCATGGAGAGCGGCGACGAGTCGAGGAGAACCGAGGGCCTGTACGACGTCATCCTCAGCGCCGATTGTCTCTTCTTCGACGACGCACGACTGGATCTCGTGGAGACGATATACGGCTGGCTCGCCGACGACGGTCTAGCACTGCTCATGGCACCGAGGCGAGGCACGACATTCCAGAAATTCGCGGAGGCCGCCGTGAAGCGTGGCTTTCTGGCACGGGTCGCCGAACGTTACGACGCCAGAGTGTGGTCGAGACACCTGGAACTTCTCGAGAACGGTCAGGAGTACTCGCCGGATCTTCACTATCCGGTACTGCTCGAGCTCACCAAGCAGAAAAAAATAGCCAACGTCTGACGATACGCCAGTAAGGATATCGTTTTGCGTGCCATTACGATGCAGCGGTCCGCTATCGAGAAACTCCATTCTATAGTTTGTAACTGCCTCGATTCGACGAGCCCGTTGTTCACGGTACTGCGGTCGCTGTTCTTCCTCGTTTTCTTTCGCGATCGACGGTAGAGACGTCGGCGCTGTTCGGGAGTGCCTGAAACGTCGAATTTCAGGAAAGGCCTAGTGTTCAGTAATACGTTATCATCTTTGGGTTTATTCACGTTGAGGAAAAGAAATGGTTTGATTGGCCAATGCGAGGCGAGACACGCTCAAAGACGTTATTTTTATCGTAACCGAAACGTGATCGACCAAATAACAGCTTCGAGCGTAAGAGAGAGTGGGGAAAAATGGGCCAGTGAGGGAAAACTCATTTTTTCAATAATTTTTGGATCCTCCACTTCGTATCAACGGTACATCCGGATTTCCAACTCCGTTTTGCCCCACTTATCACCGCCGCCTTCCAAAAGTCATTGGAAAATTGCGTTTTGCCCGACTGTCCCATTTTGCCCCACTCTCCCTATGTCACCGCGACTTTTGGTTCAACCAACCATTTAATTTTCTCCCTGCAGGGGGAAGACTGCGGCAAAATGGGAACGCTGTAAACTGCGGACATGGGGCAAAATGGGGTACATCGGGACACATAAAAAATCTCAATTGATTTTGTCCCAACGACATTTTTATCGGATAACACAAAAGAATTATCAGAGATGTATATTTTTTTTCGTTCACGGTCAATTCATTAGCACCGGGACCATCTGAACGGCCATTTTTTCTCAGCTTGCCCGTTTTGCCCCATTTTCCAAATGGGGCAAAGAAAGCATCAAAAGACACCGGCATAAAAGATAATTAGTTAGATTCGGATAATGTTTTTAAACTTTCACTCTTTACCTCTTTATCTCTCGATATCGACGAGATTCGTGCGCTCGTTTTGAATCCAAGGCCTTCGGCATACATTTCTAATTGCCTCGGTAATACCTACCTGTGAATTATGTAAATTAATAATAATTATAATTATGTCGATAATATAATACGAGATACGAGAATAGTCTATAGAATAATCGCGGCATAACAAGCGAAAAAAGACGCCAATATCGTGATTGCGCAATGATCGTCGGTTACGCTGGACGTAACCCGATTTAAAATTGGTGCGACGAGTCGGCCGACTCGCTGGATTTTATTGTACGATGATGTACTATAATAGTTAATATAAGCGCGACGACAAGCGAAACACCCCAAAAAAAAAAAAAGGATAAAAATGGAAAGATATTTCCTACAACTATATAGACCGTTCCTCGGCTGCAGTTATCCACATTCGCCCTGCGCGGTCGAGGGACATCGATGAGTGCCTGGATTGTACGAGAGTGGATGAACGAACGAAAATAAACTACTGGAGCTTGGTCAAATAGGATCCAACGGGTGAGAGATTGAGTGAGAGTGAGGTAAGCCGACACCCGGAAGTCAGCCGGATGACACCTGCCATCGCGTCTCATAGATAAACAAGATGCCGAACGAGAATAAAATTGACGGGCTTAAAAATAGTACGAGCGATCCTTCTACGAGTAATCAATAAAAACAACAAAAAATCGATAACTATTTTTTCTTAACATTCGCATTGTCTAGCTAGAAAACAAATAATAATAATGACAACAATATAAGAAATATGTTTTTTCCCGACTACGCTAAAACGTCCCTTTTTCATGTCTGCAACGGGGGTGGAAAGTGGCCGATTTGTGACGAGCGGGAGGAAAAGCTTCACTTTTCCTCCCTCTCGTCAAAAATCAACCACTTTACATCCGCGTTGCAGACATAAAAATATGGCCACTAAAAAGTGGCCAAAGTGGGTTTACCATAGTCGGGAAAAAAATAGCGTAGGCCACTCGAGAGAAAGTGCCTTTCCACTTCGTGTGAATTTCTGCCCTCTCTTCGCTCGGGCATCAAACTTCGCACTCGGTGAAAAGACGAACTTTTCTCCCTTGTGGCGTAATATACTATTCTAACACCAGTGACCAAGGAAAATAGCTTAAAAAGAAACCAAAGAACCGACGAAACTCGAGTTACCGAAAGAGAAAAAAAAAGAAATTAGTATAGTCCGAATTACTAACGATACGTGCTGTGTAACCATCGGCCTATTTACCGAATATACGCGCTCTTGTCGAACGGTCTCTCGATCGTTTCGGCGGAAATCCAGTTACCGGCGTGTCTCGAACAAAAAGTAAATCGCCCTCGCTTAGCCCGATGTCCCGGGGATGTTTAACGGGGATAAAAAGGTCAAAGATCTCGAGCGTCCCTCGCGAGTCGGTGGGCGAGAGTTCTTCGGTACCCGTTAGGATGAGGAATCGATTCGACCGATATACGGGAGTGCACACGGCGCGATCCAACCGCGGAGGCGAAATTCCCCTCCGTCACTTTCCCATTTCTTTTCGCAACAGCGAACGGCGATGTCCAACGGCATTAGGACTCGTACAATCCCGACACCGACCAACTACGATTAATCAAACCCTCCTGCATCAGCGATACGAGCTTATCGAGGGTCCGAGGTCGTTGAGCGAAAAACAAACATCCGATACCCTACCGATTTCTTCGTCCTCTTCGTCCTCTGCAGACCCGTCCCAAAAACGTCACTTCTTACATTAAGGGATGGTAAAAAAAAGACAAGAACCCGAACGTCAAGTCGTAATCGATGCAGATAAGAAAAAAAAGTTACTTACGTCGTTAAGATAAATTTTACTCGACGTCGTGATTTTTCAAGTTTATCCTCCGGATAAACTTGAGCCGATCGACACGTGTAAGCCCATTAACATTTTTATTCCACTTGCTCTTGACGCGAGAGAAGTCTCCTCTTCACACTTGTCTGTCGTTTATCCCCCCCCCCCCGCACCCCCATTCGAAGGACCAATCTAGTTAAGTCTAGTCAAGTAGCTTTATCGATCTTGTATTTTATCAGTCTTTCACGACGCGCGTACCTCTTGTATTATCCGATACTCAACTACCTGTAGTCTCTGACTGAGATACGTTAATTAATATGTATGCTAGAAATATTATATTTAAAAAAATTATCAACAATGTATGAGAGAGGAAGAATTATTACAGAGTATAATAAAACATATTTTGAATTTATCTAAAACCCTTATGTATTTTCTTTCGAACCTGTTAATGTGATTTATCTCGAATGCATTCGATGTAAATTCCAGAGGAAAATAACAAGTTTTCTTGGTAACGTTACTTCCGCTTTGAAAAATCTCATTTTTCCGACCGGTAGTCGCTTATTTCCAGTATGACGTCACTTCCGGTCAAAGAATCTAATTTTTTCGACCGGTAGTGGCTTCTTTCCGGTATGACGTCACTTTCAGTCGAAAAATGAGATTCTTCAAACCGGAAGTGACTTCACAACAAAATTATAAAAATGTCGGCTTGAAAGTGAGATTTTCAAGCCGGAAGTGATGTCGCAGAAATAAAAAAAAAATGTTCTGTGCCAAGCGTAGCGTCGTAGCATTTCTCAGTGCTCGGAAGATCGTTGGTGTTGCTCCAGCGACCTACCCTGCTCGGCGAAGGACCGACCTGTCGTTTCGGAGCACGCCAGCCAGTGCCGAGCTAACGATGTGCCGTTTTTCCAGTTACAACAGAATCCCACCTGGGTACGTCCGACCGTCCTTGACCTCCACTTCCGTTCTCGTCTGGCTTTATCTCCATTCTTTCTTTTTTTACTCCTTTACTTTCCCGGTCATATCTAAGCAGATTGCGGGACGACGATCGCCGCCCGACACTCCGCTCTATGGGCGAGACTTCGTACAGTAGAGCCCCGTTTATCCAAGGTAATGCGGGTAGAGCGTACGTCGGATAAGCGAAAACTCGGATAACACGGATAACATAATCAATTCAACCTTGTACTATTATCATATATTTTAAAAAATAACAAACCATTCCATACAAACATTAACTTTATTAGTTAATTTACGACTTTTTTTCCTTTTTTGAGACATCACGATGTTCTACCATTGACTCTAGAATCGGAACTGATGTATTTGCAGCTCGCAAAATAAAGACGCGCGCGGCCATGCTGCTTTATCCGTTTTTCATCCGAGTTTCCCGCATTATCCGAGTCTACACCTCGGTTGACGCGGAGGGCTCGGATGAGTTGGGTGCTTCGGATAAGGCGAAGGCTCGCATAATCGAAGGTCGGATAGGCCCGGTCCTACTGTATATCTGTCGAGGGACGAGATGCTCCTATATCTGTCGAAAAAAAAAAAAAAAAAAAAAAAAAAAAACGAGGCGTTCTCTCGCACGACTGCGATTTGAAGTAATACAGAGGTAAGATAAAATGATCGATCCGTCTCGAGGACGGGTGATCATCACTCGTTCCTCGGAACTTTATGCATCTTGTTTCCGCGCACCTGCACTCTCAGGTCCGACCATTAATCTGGCCGACGCGGCTCGTCGCCGGCGAGCTTAATGGCCCCGGTCCGCTGCTCCGCTGCTCCCTCGCTGTCCGCGAGCCCGTATGCGCGTTACGCAAAATCGAGGATTCAAATTCACTGTGCTCCGACGACGCCGCGAAAAGAGCCCGTTTATCCGTCTCTCGAGACCTCTCAGAGATCAGCCGTGAAATTAAATACCCGCGGTACGACGAGAATCACGAGACGCGGAAGCTTCTCGGCGCTAATTACCTAAACAATCTTTTATTTTTATTGCAATTTCTTTTTTTTCTATTTTTTGTTCTTGTTGTCGTTTTTTTTTTTGTAAAAAGTATATCCGAAAGATTTCTTTGGCTGAGTTCGCACAAACTCGTCGGTCCAACTGTCGCGGCCCGTCATTTTTAACGATCCTCTGCAGCGCGGAGGGAAAATAAATTGCAGAGTGGCGAACGTTGAAATAAGAAAAGAAAAGAAAGGGAAAATAAATAAATAAAAAATTGGGTCAGACATCGGACAGACTTTCCGACTATTTTTATATCCGAAAGCTCAAATTTCTGTCTTCCACAGCGCGGAGAGAAAATGCATTGCAGAGTGGGGAACATTGAAACAAGAGAAGAAAATAAAAGGAAAATAAATAAATAAGAAATTGTACCAGACATCGGATGGACTTTCCGGCTATTTTTATATCCAAAAGCTCAGATTTCTTTCTTTCATCTCCATCTTTCCTTTCCGAGAATTTAAAAATAAAGCCTGTCTCTATTCCTTCACTGTATGATTTGCATATTATCCGGGGGGGCGCAGTTAACGTGTATGAAGCGCGTTTTCGGAACATCGGACTTTCAGATTCGCGGCCGTCAGAGCCGATATCGCCGAGAGGCTGCTGCTCCCGCGCTGCGTTGCTACTGTGCCGGCACCGAACATCTATTCCGAGCTCTCAATTCTCTCACGCGCGAAATCTCTCGTTCTCTGCACGGGTGGCGATGGGGAGGGGTTGTGCGTGACGCTCGTACTCGTTAAACAGGCCAATGTTATTGGACTCCGATCGTTGTTAAATCCCCCGTTCGCCCGTCGATCGTAAAAAGCCTGCGTGAAACTCGCGCGTTTGGTTCAGCATCAATTTTCGAGAGATTCCTGCACGAGTTCCAGAGCGGATTCCTCCGAGTCCTGAGACTCTTCGAATATTGCCAATGCATTCGTTCATCTGTAGGCACATTTACATCTCTTCCACTCACAACTCTACCAGAAAACGACTCTGCCGGATAATAACTCTACCAAAATGTCTACCGGAAAGCAAAAAAACTCTACCAGAATGGAAATGAAACTCTACCGGAATACAAGGCTGGGCGGTAGCCTTGTATTCCGGTAGTTTTATTTCAATTCCGGTAAAGTTTTTGTTAACTTTCTGGTAGAAATCTAGGTAGAGTTCTAATATGATATAGATGTTTTCTGGTAGAGTTGTGAATGACAGAGATATAGGGTAAAGCGGGGCAAAATGGGGCGGTGGGGCAAATCGCAAGTTTCCAATCATTTCTGGATGTGCCATTTTGCCCTGTTGATACATTCGGATTGTCTGTCCTGTTTTGCGCCACCGTTCCATTTTGCCCCGCTCTTCCCTATATGTGCCCATCTTTAGACATCACTGCTATAATCTCGACCGAACGATATTTGGCAAATTTTGCTCGAATGCACTCCATAATCAAATAATACGAAGATTTAACTCGAGATTAATATTCATACGAATCGAGATCAACAGCGAAGTTCTCGAGCCACCTAAAATAGCGGAGCTCCCTAAATCGAGATTCCTGCACACGTGTCAACCTTCGAACACGAACAATGCCTTCGTTCACCTTCAGACATCAATACTATTATCACGACCGCACAACATTTGTCTAATTCGGCTCGAATACGCACTATAAATAAATAAACGAATAATTCGAAGATTAAACTCGAGATTAATATTCATACGAGTCGAGATCAACAGCGAGATTCTCGAGCCACCTAAAATAGTGGAGCTCCCTAAATCGAGATTCCTGCACACGTGTCAAGCTTCGAACACAAACAATGCCTTCGTTCACCTTCAGACATCAATACTATTATCACGACCGCACAACATTTGTCTAGTTCGGCTAAAATTCGCTCTATAAATAAATAAACGAATAATTCGAAGATTAAACTCGAGATTAATATTCACACGAGTCGAGATCAACAGCGAGATTCTCGAGCAGCCTAAATACCAGAGCTCCCTAAATGGATGTTCCTAAGCCAGGGATGCAGCGCATGTATTCGTGCGGTCCGACTCTGGGACAGCTTAATTTCGAAATTCTGTGCCACCGGCGACTTCCCGTCGTATATCAATCGGCCGGGCTACTGGCGTGCATTAGTTTTAATTAGTTCTTAGCCGACCGATCGAGCTGCAGCTATAGCTGTACTTCGCAACGGTGCCGCAACGCTGCGATGTTGGGCAAGAAGAAAATGGCCAAACGGGCGCGTCGCATTAAAACCGATACGAAATTGGATTACGCAAGGGCTCTGCGAGCGGAGTCACACGTGACTCTTGCACATATTCCGAAGAGCCGACGTTATGTCTTTGGCCAAGAAGTTTCGTCTTCGGGTTCGCCGAGCGTAGCGTGGAAAGCTTACCGTACGTAAACCGTTGCGGTGTTTGCACAGTGCTTGCAGCGTGCTTGCACGTGCGCATGCGCCGCCCCCGGCGTTATGCCTGCTAATGTGAAACATGCAGATGACAATAACAGAGTCAGCTGGCCCAGAGGCCGTTCCGTTGGATTCCAGCGCGCTAATCAAACCGCCGGCGTGGAAACGGCTCGCTGCACTTCCCGAGCCTTCCAGCTGGTGACCGAGCGAGTTGCCGGGTCGACGAGCTCCTATTTGCCTTGGCAAGTAGAGTTAGCAGACGTCGTGGCTGCTCTCCTGAAACTCTGCCCTGGGGCTAGGGACGAAGGGCCGGACTCCTCCTTAGAGATGTCCTGGGAAAATATTTCGTGGCCGGGTTTTTTCATCGCGCAGTTTCGCTTCGTGCGAAATTAATCCTGGAGCAGCACACATATTTTTTCGTACCCGTGAGCGAGTATTTGTGCTTTTGTATTTTGGTAAACATTTCGAGATGGTTCAGTTGCCGAGAGGCGTGTTCGAAGTAGGGCTGTACAGATAGGCCGGCCCGAAAATTTTATTCACGAAATTATGCATGATTTCATAATTTATAAAATCATGCATAATTTCGTGCATAAAATCGCGCCTCTTAACGTAGCATTGTACTTCAGGCCAAAAAGGCTGGCGGATTTATGTTCAGCGAAAAAATGAAATAAAAATTCGTAAAAAAAATCCGAGACTGTATTAGCTTAGCCGCCTAAACCGAATTAGCCAGCTAAAACAGTTTATCCGGCTAAGGCGGTTTAGCCGGCCAAACTATAAAATCCATCAGACGGAAAAGATGTTTTAACCGGCTAGGTCGGCCTGTCCGTACAGCCCCAGTCCGAAGTCGAAAGTGTGCGAGTCTTTCGTACTCGAATCTCTAAAAATGTATCAGTCAATGTCCATAAATCGCGCGACGCTTCGAGATCGAGTCTGTACAAAAGCATCGCGAACAAAACAGCGGACGGTCACGTAAGGTCGAAGCGTTGGTGAGTTTCCCGAAGCCTTCGCCAAAGTGCGAATAATTTATTAATATCTTGCGAGACAATCGGACGTTAAGCTGTGTCGCTGATATTATTCAACTCTCACGGACGGTCGTATTATCGGGGCCAACAGCAGTTCGGGAAGAGTGCCCATTGCATGGTTCCGCCGCTGATGCCGCTTCTTCTGCCTTTGTGTAAATCGGGGATTCGCCGCTCCGAATTGCCGATTAGCTCGCACGTGACGCCTTTTATATTTTTCGAATATAATTCCTGCACGACACCCAGCAGACGTTTCAGCCGAGAGCGCCGCGAAGCTGTTTAAGCGTCTGCACTTTATTGTTACTACGCGAGGGTCTGCTAACTGCTCGAAATATACTCGGTGCATAAGCTCCGAGATTGGGTAACTTTGTTGCCGGGTTCTCGCAATACGTGCGCCGCTTTGGAGCACCGCGGAAGGTCGAGAGCAAAAGTGGTACAGCTGGAGGAAAGCTCGAGAGTTCCCGCGGTACAAGAAAGTTTCGTATGAAAATCATACGTAGAACCCGATATACAATAACCATTCGATTTATTCCTTATCGCTTTTACCTCATCCCCCCCCCCCCCCCCCCCCCCAGCCCCCTTTCAACTTTTTCCGTTCCGCAGTCTTACTCCACTGTGCTTCGTTGAATTTATTTCTCAACTTCGGCGAAACAAGTCTTCCCCTCGCCTCTCCGGTAAAAAATTCAATCTCCCCATCCCTCCGATAATCTTCCGCGGAAGCGCGGCTGTGCTACGTACTTATCAAGTCATCTTCGTATTTTCATATCGGTACAACTCGCAGCGGGTTGCCGACATTCCACGCCGGGAGTTCGAGGAAGGTCGGGCAAGGGGTGCAAGCAGCAATAACGTCAGCATCGCGAAGTCCCTAAAGTCATTTGTCTATACATCAAAATTGACCTCTATGACACATGTACAATGAAAAATTATAAAGTACCAAAAAAAATAAAAATAAAAGTAGACAGTTGGAATACTGTGCCACTCGGGATTTTTCTTTCACGACATCCAAACGACGTCTGAAAGCGTCTCTCAATTTTTTTTTATCACACATCGGAGTTCGCTGCAAACCGCAACCGAACAGTGTGCTCCGCTGAAAGCAAGCAGCAGAGCTGGCAGCGAAGCTAACATGACAAAGTTCCCAAAGTCATTTATCTATACATTAAAACTGTCCTCTATAATACTTGTACAATCAAAAAATTATAAAGTACAGAAAAAATAAGAAAACTGTTGAAACAGTGTGATTTTTTTTTGTTCATGAAATCCAAACGGCGTCTGAAAGCGTCTCTTAATATTTTTTTTTAAATCACACATCGGAGTTCGCCGCAAACCGCAACCAAACAGTGTGCTCCAATAGAGCACCTGAGTCAGCACCGCAAACTCCCTAAAGTTATTTAACTATACTTCAAAACTGTCGTCTACAATGTAAAATAAAAACATCACACCTGTTAAACCTGTACAATAAAAGAAAAACATCACAAAGTACAAAAAAAAGAAATAAATAAAAACCGTTGAAAAACGGTGACCTTCGAGATTTATTTGTTTACCACACCTTAACGTCTTCTGAAAGCGTCACTTAAATGTTATTGCACATCAGAGTTCGCCGCAAACCGCGACGGAACGTTGTGCCCGCTCCTCCTCTACAACCCCCGAGTATTTGTTGCAAAAGACTTCCGCACACACGCGGAAGACCCTGAAGTCTCCGCAGACGTTGTGGCTAGTCCGTTTATGCGATTACGCGGATAGACGCGCGTGTACTACACGTATCTGCACACGAGATTTCTTCACTGCGCACTGATGAAAAAATACGGTTGAATCATCTGAGATTCGGGCAGGGACGTTCGACTAAATATTTTGTTGGTACAGCTAAAGAATTCGTTAGTTCAAGAATTTGTTGGGTGATTTCATCAAAATATTTTTGAGTCATTAAAATATTTAGTTGACCCGAATCTTAGTTGATTCGACTGTACTTTTGCTTCCTCGTAGAGGAAGTTTTTTTTTTATCAGTGCGGACACGATATATACGCGATACCGTCGAAAGAGAGTCAACGGCACGCAATGTGCTTCGATCTCTCCGCTTCGAGTGCATTATTATCGCGCGGAGCCGTTCGGAATGGGGAAAACATTCACCGAAAAAAAGGTTTGCTAATATCAAACTAAGCTTCAGTTGCGGGTGGCGAAAGAAATATTTGGTTGATTGAAATAAATATTCAGTTGATTGAACGAATATTTAGTTGCTTCATCAAATAGATATTTGGATTTAACAAACATTTTTTTCAATCGACCAAATATTTCTTTCGCCACCCGCAACCGCAGCTTAGTTTGATATTACCAAACCTTTTTTTCGGTGTTGCGAGCATTCCGAAAAGCTCATGCGGTATCGCGCATACGATCGTTAAATCGGTGCCGCATTAGCGGCGAACTGGACCGTCCAGTCTCTCCTCCTCGTGCGTCCGAATAAATCAGTCTTTGCCTAGACACTCTCAACATATTGTTCCATCGTTCCATGCCCGATTGAACACGACCGGGGATCGGCATGTGCCTAGGCGCGTCGCGGATTTCCCTCGCACCCGCCGCTCCGACTTCCAATTAAGAGCGTAAGTACAATCCGTTCGCAGTATCTCGCGCGCTTTTGTTCGTTGGAATAGAATCCCGCACTCGTCGAGCGCAGACTCTCCGCACGCAGAGTCACACACACAGGGAATGCTAGGCGCGATTCTCTCTATACGACTTCTCTTCGTCCCGCTGAGCTTGATCTAGTTGCACTGTAAAAAAATTATTTGACAATTATTGAACGGCATTGGAATTTTTTTTTCACACATACCGTTTCTGAAATTTCAAACACATGTGTTGCAAACTTAAAGTAAAATGTTTATTTGTAATTAAAGTTTTTGTAAATTTCATGCAAAAGATTTGCAACTTTATTATCTGGTATTATAATTTTATTTTAAAAAAGTACAGTTTAATGTTTGGCTGGTGTAAGTAATGGAAGCAAGTTTTAACTTCCAGTACGTTACATTTACAATTGTTGTCTGCAGCGTGTTCGCTGCCACTACCCGTTGCGCTCGCGTATGCACCCTCGACCGAGGAGCCGAAATGGACCCGACAAAATCGGAAGCCGACGAATTCTCTAGAATATTTATTCGGTATTGAATTTTCAATACCGCCGGACGATTTTTATATATTTACCGACGACATATCTGGATTTTTATGTGCGTGCTTCGCTTACCCGGGTGCGCGATATGATTGATGGATGAAGGAGGGACAGTCGGTGGAATCGAGCGTGGGACGATGTGAAAATCGCTCGATTCGACCGACGCGAGGGTACGAATTTTCGCAGGTGGAATTCGTTTCTGACGAATCTGTATCATCTGCGGGGTACGAACACGTGCAGGTGAACGCGTACCGCGAAGTATATCATCCGCATCTTGAACAGTGCATCATTCTATGGAAGCTTGTCATGAGCAAACAGAGGCTCGGGCGACAGCTGGTTGGAATGGATTGTGCGGATGCCGCGCCAAGTACCCTCCCGATACTGGCGGGCTTCACGGCCGTGAGAGACTCGACTGCGCACAGTGGTACGGAAAACTACGCGGCTAAAAAAAAAAATCGAAAGTACAAAAGAAAAATGAGGAGCGCATAATTCCATGTATTTTTTCGCGCCAAGCACAGAGCCGACAAAGTGAAGCGCGATGTTGGTGTTTTATCGCACCGAATCTGAATCGGCCAGGCGTTTTGCATAAAAGTCAAACACGGCGTTGACGTCGAAAAAAGTTGAATATTTAAATTTTCATATCGATTCCTCGTAAAAGGTGAACGTTGAAATTTTCATATCGCTTCCTCCTAAAAGTTGAAAATTAAAATTGTCGTATCGCTTTCTCCGTAATGTTCGTTTATTCGCAAAGCTTCTTCTACGAGAAGGCATTTTCTGTATTTTTGGCTTCATCGTAGAGCGCGGAGAAAAAGAAACTGTTGGGACAGCAAGAATTTTTTTACTACAACTGCCTTACCTGCTTAACATAGGAACAACAAAATATTTTGCTGTAGCCGTCAAATATTTTTCTGACACATTGATAAATTATTAACGATCTCCATTTTTTTAGTAAAACAGAACTATTTTTCTCCGTGGGGAAGCTTCGCGAATAAACGAACATTATGAGAAAGCGATGTGAAAATATATTTTTAATTATTTCGATATGAACAGAAAAATGTTGAAAAATTTGAAGGGTCTGTGTTGCCGATTTATTCGCACTGGGACTGGCTGTTGATCCCTTTCGGGAAAATTAATGATGTCCGGCACGACTTTGGGCCGAAACTCATATCGTACACCGGGTCGGTGAAACACCGAGAGAACTGACGATTTATGGCTCCTATCGACGATAGATATTAATTTCATCGTGCAAAGTGTAACTTTCACGATGTACGATAAAATCGTCTCGAGTTTCGCTTCATTCGTTTTGGTTTCGGAATCGATGCATTTTATCTGTCAAAGAGACTCCGCACACTTGGTGGAGTTTGTGCACGGCAATAAACCATGCGAGCTTAACGATCGCGTGGCCCGCTCGGTAGGGAAATCTAATCATCTTAGACCGCAAGCTCTCGCGCACGATTGGTCACGAATTAGGCCGATTAAACGCTTCGGGCGATATTATGTCGGGTTTGGCCAGCCTTCGCTTCGCCGGTCGAGGGGAACAGCTTCGGCTGTTCTACTGAGAAACGTTGAGCTTCGGAAACCCCCGGTAACGACCTGTTTATCTCGAGTTACGTACCATTAGGCTATCTTGACGAATACCGCGAAATTTACGGTCGGTGGGAAGAGCCTCGCATTTCTTACGGAAAGCTTCATTTTTTCACTCCAGAATAAAAACAAAAGCAAAAAAATTTGATCGCAAATTTTTCCTTGGATTGCATTACTGGAATTTTGAATCTAATTTGAACAAGACTTTTTTGAAAGAAAGCTTTTTTGCCAGCGTAGCAAGTGCACCACGCTAGCAGCTAGATGGTGGAATAAATATACTTGATTTAAAAAAAAAAATCATTTCGCCAAGCGCGGATACCACGAATTTTGGATTCGACATTCAATCAAGTCAATCACTTTCTCTCTCGAGGCGTCGAGCCGAAAAAGTCGTTTCCTCCGCGAGACCGCGATGCATCTTCACCAGCTTCGTTTCTACAATAATGACGCTATCTCGCTGCTGGAATGCCGTACAGACCGGATAAATTTCGTCGACCGTAGACCGTTTGTTCCGGGAGTGGCTCGCGGCCCTTTGAATTTACTCACCGAAACGCCCGCCCGAAGCTGCTTTAACGGAATTCCCGTCCTCTCGTTGCAATATCGCAATAGCCGTTGGGTGATATCTCTGAGAAACTTGGAGGCAAATTCGCTGTATTTCTCGCGGCGATGCTGACACCATTTTGCTTCCAGCAATAAAATTCAACAACCCTGCCAGCAAGTAAATAATATCATTTTTATTGTCGCCAATTTTTTTGGCGCGTTATCCTCCCTCATCCCCTCCGTTAGTTTAAAATACACGGTAAAAGAAGTATGTACCTTTTAAAACATTTTGTCTACAAACGGCCACCATTTTTTGTTTATTAATTTTCCGATCGCACCGTCCGGCTCCAGTTTTACAAATAAAAATAGAAACCAAAATTGTCAAAGACACAGGAAACAAAAGTACAGGTTTCTATATTCAAACCTGACCAAATAAATTTGTCACTTATTGAACAAAATTATTTTTACGAAACCTCGCATTCCGATTTCGCGAAATTATTTATTGATGCTCTAAGTGAAATGCATAAAAAAAATAAAAAAAATGCTCAGATATAACAGTGCGGCGTCAGCGATGCACCAAAGGATAAACCAGGTAAATGTGTCGAACGAGTGGTACCTACGAGTGGAACACGTACTCGTAAGCTCGGCGCTTACCGCCTCGGGTCGTACATCACCCGGGTGCATTCTTCACCGGCGGCCGGGGGGGGGGGAGACAGGTATAGAGGAGCTGACTAGTGTAACGCTTCGGAGAGCAGAGTTGCAGTTGTTGCACGCGACTGACACTGCAAACTCTCCACACTTTCCCCGAGCCCGGGCCGACTCTCTAGACTTTGCCGCATTATGTGCACGTACACAAGACCTACAAATAGCTCGGAAACGGCTCACCGTTGTTCGTTGTCAGCGGGGTACGAGAGAGAGAGAGTGACGTCCTGGCATTCTGTCGACCTTCCGATGTCCACGGTATTATAGGGCAAGTCCAGTTGCCATTGAAAAAGTAAATACCGTTCTCAGCCGCGCCGTCTGACCGCACTCGGCGTATTCTACTTAAATCCCGATCGAGTGAACTCTCGTGCGGAAACACCTCGGGCCGCTCCAGCGGCGCTGAGTTTGATAAAAAAAAAAAAAAAAAAGAAAGAAACGGAACGTCGATAATTCGAGTCAGGGTTGATGAAAGGAAGAACGGAAGGACCGTTGAGAGATGCAAATAACGAATGGGGTGGGGAAAAAAAGAGAGCCGGCAAGGCGGAGGAAGTCGCCGGGAGCGACGAATGCATAATTGGAAAGCCGCCAATTTTCTCATCCGCGATGCTTCTGCTTCTCCGCACCGTTTCTCGCTTGTGCAGCTCCGCTATATTGCGGATCCACCTATGTCGCGGAACAAACGAGGCGCGCGGAGAGACGCACGAGGTGCCGTTACGAATCTGCTTTTTGTTTTGCAATTTTCTTCTCACAATTCTTTTTTCTTCAACTTTATTTCAGCCAGCGCAATATTCGTGCTGACCATCCGTATTCTCGGGTGAAAAGGGGGGTGAAACGAAGGTGCGCAATCTCTTGGTTTCTTCATTTCTCCGTGATTTACAGCGTTTTTTTTATTGCAGTTTTCTTTTTCCTCTGAATTTTTTTTTCGTGCAAAAAAATAAAATTCGAGAACTTTTGTCTGAAACCTCAAAATAGTGTAAAACTTGGTGAAATCGTCTGCTTATTGTGTCGCAGCTTTCGCGCTACATCTGAGATTATTATCTCTTCGCCGATTCACTTCTTCGATCGGTGAGATTAAATTGGGAAGCGAAACAAACGACGCGCGCGGAGAGACGCACGAGGTGTCGTTAGAAATCTGCTTTCTGTTTTGCAATTTTCTTCTTACACTTTTTTTTTTCTTCAACTTCATTTCAGCCAGCGCAATATTTGTGCTGACCATCTGTATTCTCGGGTGAAAGGGACGTGAAACGAAGGTGCGCAATCTCTTGGTTTTTTCATTTCTCCGTGATTTATAGTGTTTTTTTCATTGCAGTTTTCTTATTCCTCTGAACGTTTTTTTCGTGCAAAAAAATAAAATTCAAGAACTTTTGTCTGAAACCTCAAAATAGTGTAAAACTTGGTGAAATCGTCTGCTTATTGTGTCGCAGCTTTCGCGCTACATCTGAGATTATTATCTCTTCGCCGATTCACTCCTTCGATCGGTGAGATTAAATTAGGAGCGATCGAGTTCGACGAACCGTCTCAAACCCGCTCTATTCCTATTCGCCAAGTTTATTTCCCTTTCACGTACAATCACACCCACAAGCATTCCTCTCCACACGTTTCTCCTCTATCCGTCCAGTGGAAACGACGAGGCGTGCGTTGGCGCGTTCGTTAGTCTGGCTCTGATGCCGCAGCGGATCCCGAGGTCAAATCTCGCCTATTGAGATACCTTTTCGCCATTAGCTCTTCATTTTATATCAACCTATTCAGCGCCCCCCTCCTTCACCGGCGTACTCTCTCGCCACGGAGCGCGCTGGGTACCGACCATAAAAAAAAGAATTGCGATAGATTTACGAGGGGACCCTGGCTCGTATAAAATTGAGCCGCTGCTTCCCGCACGAATCGTTGCGACGGCTATGCGCTTTCGGCCCTTCTCGCGTCGCACCGTTTTATTTCATACGGGCACGAGTCTCTCCTTCCAGTTCTGGAATCACCTCTGCCCTTCCAATTTTATTGCTCACGTGCTACCAACCTTTCACCAATGTTATTCCGCGCGTGTCGCCTAACACTGTTTTTCCTACATTTTACACTCCATCGATCGAGGACGATCAGGTATTATTTTCATAAATTTTGGATAGGCAAAAGAAATAATAATACTAACAATAGAATTATAATAATAGAATTACAATAATAGAATTATAATAATAGAATTATAATAATAGAATTATAATAATAGAATTATAATAATAGAATTATAATAATAGAATTATAATAATAGAATTATAACAATAGAATTATAATTATATGATTATAATTTTGCTTCCTCATAGCGGAAGTTCTTTCGTAATTTCTCTTGCGACTGTTATGCGCTTCCGGCTCTTCTCACGTCGCACCTTTTCATTTCGCACCTGCATGAGTCGTTCCTTCCAGTACTGGAATTCCCTCTGCCCTTTCAATTTTATTGCTCACGTGCTACCATCATCTCTCGACTGTTATCCCTGAATATCGCCTGACACTGTTTTTCCTACATTTTACACTCCATCCTTACCGATGCCAAAGCGGCGGTTAAATTAATCCTCGCAAAACCTTAACGAGGACGTTTCGGTGTTTTTATTAATTTTTTATCGGTTAAACAAAAATTATACATTTTTTCACAACTTCCCAATGTCGCCGTTCTCTAATTTGTTTCCGGAGTCTCTACCTCGTTTCCATTCATTAACGTAACTTTCCGGCGGCTGTCGGGGCATCGAGGCGCAAAGTGTTGTCGCCGTTAACGAGTCACGTGTTAGGGAAAACCGGGGCAAAATGGAACAATGAGGGCAAAACTCAATTTTCCAATAACCTTTTGGGATACCCCATTTTGTCCCAACGAATTCATCCGGATTTTCATCCCCGTTTTGCCACCATCCAAAAGTTATTGGAAAATTGCGTTTCATCTCATTATCCCGTTTTGCCCCGATGTGCCATTTTGCCCCGCTCTCCCCTATAGCTACGTGCGGATAATTCGTCCTTTTTTCATAGCTTCCAATCCACACAGTAGGTACAGAAATGGGGGGGAAGGGTTTCCGTTTCGCCGCGTCCTTAACGAGACTCTCCACCCATCGACCTCCGCCGTAGAGTAATTTATGGCAGGATTACGGAAAGCTGTAAAATATCCACACTGGGCGTGTCGCATTCTCGACGCACACCCTTAACAGTCAAGCGGAGAAAAGCGACTTTGCCTCCGGTGCTCGAGACCTCTTTCTCCTTCCGGTTTACCCGAACTGCACATAGCGCCTCGGGCAAAATCCCTCACGGCAATTATCGATTCCTTTCCACTCCGAAGACTTAAACCTGTTGCTGTGTGTACCATCGGCGTAACGCTAAGGAGACAAATCTCCCTCGACGTAATCCCTGTCTGTCAACGTAGCGAAGCCCGCTTCCCGACTTTGTTCAAGCTCTCCTCACCGAATACCACCGACAGAGCGTTATCAAATTTACGCGAGGCCGTTGAAGTATACGGAGAAAAAACTGTTAAGGTAAACGTACGAATTGATCGAACACGTCCCAGCGGCCGAACGAGGCATGAGTGCAAGAGAGTGGAAATACGATTTTTCATGCATGTACAGGGACTGCGACTGGGACACTTAAGGGTCCGGTCTGGGGACTGGGACCCTTAAGTGTCCAGGGACTGGGACCCTTAAGTGTCCATGGACTGGGACCCTTAAGTTTCCATCGACTGGGACCCTTAAGTGTCCATGGACTGGGACCCTTAAGTGTCCAGGGCCTGGGACCCTTAAGTGTCAAGGGACGGGGACCCTTAAGTGTCCAGGGACTGGGACCCTTAAGTGTCCATGGACTGGGACCGTTCAGTGTCCAGGGACGGGGACTCTTAAGTGTCCAGGGACGGGGACCCTTAAGTGTCCAGGGACTGGGACCCTTAAGTTTCCATCGACTGGGACCCTTAAGTGTCTATGGACTGGGACCCTTAAGTGTCCATGGACTGGGACCGTTCAGTGTCCAGGGACTGGGACCCTTAAGTGTCCAGGGCCTGGGACCCTTAAGTATCCAATGCCTCCGTTTTACCGAGGAATATTCTCTCCGCGAAAAACGTTCATCATCTTCACTCCGTGCGAACTGACGTGACGCGATTTCGATCGAAGAACGCAAATCTCTGATAAAAAAAAAACATTGCCATTGCGTGCGAACAATCGTGACCGAGCGACATTAGAAAAGTGCAGTTTGCACGACGATAAGAATCGTCGACTCGAATGGAGGTCGACGCTGCTGTGGACGGAGCTGTGGATAAACGGTAAACATAATTTGCCTCGATTTATCGGTTCGATTTGGTATTAGGAACTATTTATAGAATCACTTTAAACCCATCTCTGTCCGTTGGCTCCGTAACAATCTGCTATGTACTTTTCCAATTCGCTGCTCCCCCCCCCCCCCCCTTCCCTGCCTTTTCGTCTGTTCCTGACGGTAATGCATGTTGCTAATGCACACGACAAGATAGGACTATCGAGTTCCTCCCGTCCCCATTTTCGGCTCCTACCGTAATCCGACAAGCCGAATTCATCCCCGGATCGGCAGCGGCGTTTGCAACGGAACTTCCACTGACGTTGTTGCGGTACATTGCTATATCGAACCGAACGAAAGGCTTTTAAGCCTTTTGCATCATGTCTGATGCCGCCTAAGTTTGAGAGAGGAATAAGAGAGAATCACAAATACTTCCCGATCGGATAAAAATCTGAAAAACAATGAAGATCATGGAAAGTGCTGAAAAGATTGTTTGTGCACAATAATAATTGAAAAATGTTATCAACAAATTACTGAAATAAAAAATTATGCAACGAATTACCCGGCAACCCATTTCCTTTTTCTCATGAAAATGATTTGTTACTTTTTTTTTGAATACGTATGAATTTTTTCAGAATTTTATGTGATGTTTGAAAATTGGATTTTCTTTATGTTTAATTCATTTTTAATTAAAATTCGTTTGAAACCGCAGTTTTCAAACATGACATAAAATTCAGAAAAATTGCGTGCATATTCACAAAAATCGACAAATCATTTTCGTGACAAAAAAGAATTAGGCTACCGGGTAATTTGTTGCACAATTTTTATTTTTCAGTAATTCGTTGACAACATTTTGGAATTATTATTGTGCAAAATTTATACTTTCGGCACCTTTACTATGCTTGATTTTTTTTCAAATTTTTGTACTATACGGAAGTGTTTGCGATTCCCTCCGATTTCTCTGAAACTTATGCGAAGCAAACGTTATCCGCAAGGACTTCCTTGAGCGAAAGCTTTTCCAGGCCTTGGCAACGTGTGTACCTTGCCTCGTCCGCCTTGAATTGCCTTGCCTCGCGCATGTACATGCTCGTACGGCTATTGAAAGCATCTATCGCGGGTATTTATAGTCGTCGATAATGGTGGCTCGAAGCGCCATATCGGTGTCGCGCCGCTTTTCTTCGTCCTTTCTTCGCGAGAGAGCGAAGTGCCATTCGAGGGTAGCGAGAATGCTTTGCCGGGACTTTCAGCGAGTCGGGCGGATTTTTCAAGAAATGTCGCGGAAGGCGAAGGCCAAGTGCGACCCTCGTTGCCGGCCCGGGGCGACGACTCTACCGCTAATTGCCAACTAATGCGGATTCAGCTTTAATTCCGGGAGAAGGAGTCACGCGTCGTCGGCTCCGCCGCGTACCTTGCAAATTTCGACCGTCCGAACGGTGACAACTTTGCCGTCGCGAATCATCGGGCTTCGGGGCACTCGCGACGTTACACGACGTTGTCGCATCGAGAACTCGAATTTAAACCACTCGTCGGGCTCTCAAGCGCCCGGAGCTTTGCCGAGCTCGGAGATCAAAGGGACGGGAAGGTCCTTCGGTAGCGACGAACCCGCGCCTCGGTGCGATGCACTCCGCGCACCCGGCGAGTCCACACGAGATCCCCGTCAAAGTGGATGCCTCGAGTGGTTGCTTTTGAATACGGGTGCTGAGTGCAATGGGACCGACAAATAAGAGCTGCTAATTGAATTGGCCATGAGATTCCAAATCCTACTTAATTTTTGTTTTTTATTTTTCCAAACTGCAGATTACAATTTTCGAGTCGCTTGCTTGTCATTTTGTTTTCAAGTCGCGAAGCTCCCTTTGTGGCAATGATATAACAATAATATAATCGACCGCTGAGAGGTAACGCGGAATGAATTTTTTCCTTGCATTTTGTTATTGAGTAGATTTCCGATGTTCGAAAGCATTTTTAGGTGTTACTTTATATTATTTGTGGTCTTAATAATAGACAAAACATTTGTGGGGCTGATTCGGTCAGTTATTTGAGTTTCGCGTCGAATCAAATTAATATCATATTTTTCTGCATCGTGATATTGTGTTATGGCTGTAATGAGGTTCGACCAACAAGAGCTGGGATTAGTCATGAAATATCAATAATACCCCATTTTTTTTTAAATATTTTTTTCAACCCGCAGATTACAATTATCGAGTCGCTCGCTTATCATTTTACGAGAACAATATAACGGAATAAATGTTTTCCCTCTATATTGTCATTAAGTAGATATTCGATGTTCGAACGGATTTTCCGGTGTTAACAATTAACAAAACATTTATGGAGCCGATTGCGTCAATTATTGAAATTTCTCGTCGAATCAAATTAATACCACATTTTTCACCATCGTAATACAGTGTGACCGGCATGAGCGACTTCATTCGTGATCCCACGTGCCTCCGTTATCCAATGCTGCGTAATCATTCGATGTTCGGGTATCCGAATTCGTGCAAACTCTGCAGTTGACATTTTACGAGGGTGGATTTCTCCGAACGCTAGTCACGTAACAAAAGCCCGAATTCGTTCGACACCCATCGCATCGATTGTTCGTGCGTTACATGATACCTTGTCATTTACACCGGATATCCATGTAACGAAAACCTTCCATTCATCCCGTCGAACAAACGATAATGATTTTTCATTTTTATTTTATAGAAGCCATCGAGCGAACCCGGCGCTCCTGCACTTTGCGCCATCGCTTCGTTGTTTCATTGCCATTCCATTGCATCTTCGCTCGCTCCACGCAGACTTCGCAACCTCGTTCATTAATGTACTCGACTGAGAGAGAAGCCCTAGCACGAGGAGAAACGCAACACCGTCGAAGGTTTCAGCCACTACGGTAGCGTCGAGAGAGACGTGCAGACTCCTCGTCAACATCGTTCGCGCGAACCGATAGACTAATAAACATAGTCTATCGGAAGTACGATGCAATTTGACTCCACTGCATTGCAATCACGGCCCCCTTCTGATGCAACACATGGCATTACATAGTCAAACAACCGATAGCCGACTAATGCATGTGGCGATTCACATTTGTGTATTGTTCGCGAGATATACCCGAGTAGAAATTTTCGAGTGTTACATGATAGGGGCGCTGATTGGGTCCTGATAAGGCCTTATCGGGACCCTATCAGGGCCCGATTCAACGCCCGAAAATGTCTACTAGTGTAGTTGTGTGCCTGACTGCATTTTTTTTTTACCGGAAGTGACGTCATACACCGAGAAAAAATATTGGTCGGATTAACCAAAAGTTGTGTTGAGATACGTTCAAAGCTGTTATTTGTTTGGTACAAATAAAGAATTGTTTTGTTAAACGATTATTTGCATTAATTTGTTCAAAATTTGTCGATTGAAACAAACATTTTTGATGTACCAACAAAACACACTTGTGAACGTGTGTCAACGCGCATTTGCTTAATCCAAGAATTTCTTTTTCTCAGTATACAGGGAATTCGTCACTTACGATACAAGGAAGAAACTTAGATTTTCAAAGAGGAAATTAGGTATTTCCGGTGTGACGTTACTTCCGACTGAAAAATTCGTTTTTCAAACCGAAAGTGACGTTGTCCCGTGTGTCGTCACATCCGGTTTAAAAGTGAGATTTTCAAAACAAAAATTTGGCAAAACAAGCAACTCTGCTGTTTACCGTAAGCAATAAAGTCTGTAAATTTCATGGAGCGTACCAACATTGACGCTATCTCATGCGATAAAACTCTCGGCAAAATAGCACTAAAAACCAGGTCACGCCAGAACGTGCTCTCCTCTTCGGTAACTGTATTTATCTCATGGAACCGCGCATATCTAGATGAACCTACCCACGAGCTTCCACAATGTAGCAAACATTCTACTTACACTCGAAATACGTGTTTTAATTCGCGGCTTTGTAAAATCGGTTTGTTGCACTTTGTCGCCGATTAAATTATTACGAGAGGATTTTTCGGAGCGGAGGAGGAGCCGCGGCGATTTATCTCGGTCTGTCGGACACGCCCAATAGACATCGGTGAATTAAACCGGTGGATTAATGTACATACGATTTATTCGGAGGGTTTGTGAGACGCGCCTGAGGGAATGAGATATCTCGCTATCAACTCTACAAGAGCCAATTACTTCCCCTCATGTAAACCTCCCCCCCCCCCCCCCCCCCCCCTGTGTGGATTATCCTTTACTGTTTACTCTCTCGAGGCAAACGAGAGATTCCGGACCGGTTCTCTGTTATTAGCTAAGGTGCAGTCGCACAAAAGCACCGATGCGGTTATCGCGGTGATAGCAAATTCTAGGTCAACCGTGTGTTGGTTCAGGATCCCGAAGTCAGTTTCCACATGTAGCCCCGCAGCGGGATTTCCCCCAGCTGAGTTTGCGCGAATCCTCGCACTTCCGGTCGCCGATATCTCGGATCTGAGACAATCGTATGCGATGCCGGGTTTACGAGCCACGGCTACGAGTGCATTTATGAGAAACGTCATAAAGGATGAGGATAGACGAGTTTGAGGATGTTCGTGCTGAGATCCGCGGAAAGATTGTTTCGTCGAGCTGGCACGGGGGAGACCGGAAGTGGGGAGGCAATAGGAAATCGAGAACTCACGCTACACACTCGCACATCGAATCTGGTTCAAAAAAATTAGGATTACGTTTTTGTATATATATAATAGTCGTGAAGACTATTAAACAAACTACACGAAAACCATGACATTGTTAAATCCAATTTCATTTCATTTTTACCCAGTTATCTGAATTTCTTATGTAAAAGGGCATGTCTTGTAAATAAATAAATAAATAAATAAATAAATAAATAAATAAATAAATAAATAAATAAATAAATAAATAAATAAATAAATAAATAAATAAATAAATAAATAAATAAATAAATAAATAAATAAATAAATAAATGAATATATGTTACTTAGAGAGGATCCAGAAGTGGGGCTAAAGCCTCGCACATCGAATATAGTGTAACGAATATCGTACGCGTTTTAGGATAGACGAACAAACGATCGACTTCAAAGCGATCGTGGATTTGACAGTCTGTTTCGGTACTTTAACACGAGCGGACCTTTGACAGTACGAACGACCACGAAACGTCAATCGAGAGAACAAACATTTCGAATCTCTGCTCATTCCGCGAATACGTTACAATAGTTAAAAAAGAAAAGAAAATTTAATATGTCGTTTTGCAGGGCCGACTACTGGAAGTCTCAGGGACGAAAGTTCTGCGACTTTTGCAAGTGCTGGATAGCCGACAATAAGCCGAGCGTCGAGTTTCACGAGGGTGGCAAGAAGCACAAGGAGAATGTCGCGAAGAGGCTCAAAGAAATACACAAGAGCAGCGCGAAGCAGGCCAAACAGACGCGTAAATTTGAGGATGACCTCAAGAAGATGGAAAAAGTTTGTGGACGAAGAATTTGTCTCAAGGACGATGACCGACGGCGTGGACGAGGCCATGAGTGCGCGAATTAAATAATAACCTCGTTTAAATTTCAGGCTGGCATGGCTGCGTACCTCAGAGACGTCGAGGGCAAAATGGTTGACCTAACCGGTGAGCAAATAATTCGGGACAAATTGAACAGGGTCGAAGAAGCCGAGGTAAGCGAACCGGAGTATTAAAATTAATCTAACAATGCTGCAAGTGCAGCTGAAGTTAATTTTTTTATTTTTTTCACAGCCGGCGCCGAACCCCAACCAAATGCCAGCTGCCGCTGCCGAAACCAATCCACGATACGATCGAAGCAGGAGAGACGTAAGTTACCAGATCGCGAAAAAAAAAACTTAAAAATTTAGCTACGATTATCAAGTTTTTATTTTTTTAAGTTCACAAAAACTGTTCGCAAAAATTAGAACGAATTCCCATAAATTGCAGTGCTGCATATAAAAATGGTTAAGCGATAACCCATAACCGACTGATTTTTTCTTATATTCTTTTTCACTGTATTTGGAGAAAAAAAATTAGAAAAAGATATTCCGGCTCAAATCTTAAATCTTTATATATATGATTCAAGATTTTCCAGAGTTTTTTGTGATTTTTAAATTGTGGCGATGAATAAGTTCATTTCCTCAATCATAATTATAAACAATTTTTAAAAAACTAATTAAAAATCTCAGAGTTTTTAAGAGTTAGATTAGTCACATAAAAAATGGCGGGCCAAATCCAAGATATGAAGGGTAAAACCCACGTCCGAACAGTATGAAATGCCCCTCATACACATACATGTATACATATATTTATAACTCAGATTTCAAATCGAATAAAGTATTAAAACTTTCAATTTGTTTGAAAGAGAAAAAAATAAAATAAAAACACGATGGAATAAGATACACCATCGAACCTCTCGATAACCATTCACGAAAAGTAAAATGTTTATTTTTATTTTTTCGTCAAGCACCCAGCCGACATGGATTACTGCGATCCGTACCGTCACGCCAAGAGAAAGGAGCAAACTAGAGGCGGTCCCCAGTCAACGCCGACGACGGGCGGTGCCGAGAACAAGCCTCAGGGGAAGAGTAAAGCGGTCCGGGAGAAGAGGAAAGGCAAGAGACCGCAGCAGGAAGAGCGTCCGAACAAGCCGAGTCCACAGAAGTTGTGGTACGAGGCGCGCAGTCCCGAAGGACACACTTACTACTGGCACACGGAAACGAACGGTGAGTTGAATTTTCCCTTTTTTTTTTTTTTTGCTCCCTTCCCGCCGTCCGCGGCTTATCAGCAATTTCTGTCCGTAGCGCTGTACAGTCCCGTCTCGATAGCGCCGAGTAACATGCATATTTTCATTGTAATCCCTGCACAGAGTCCGTGTGGGAGCCGCCGGTGGAGGGTTTTATGACGATAGCCGAGCAGGAGGAGGAAGCCAAGGAGCACGCGATCCAGGCGGAATTTTTGGAGGAGATCGAGAAGGAGGGAGCCAAGGAAAAGGCCGAGCTTCTCGAGGAGCAGAGAGCGAACGCCGAGCGAGAAAAATTGCGCGAGCTTAGGAAGAAAAGAGCCGAGGGAAGAAAAAAAGAAGAGAGTGTCTCGGAAACGGGCGCGGAGGTCCGAGCGAAAAAGGAGCCGGACTCGGAGGAGGAGGAAGAGGAAAAAATTCCGTACAGAAGAGACTACAGCGTACCCGAGAAACCGGATCCTTACGGTCCTTGGCAAACCGTGAAAGTCATGTAATTATACTTTTCCTCCGCGTTCCCTTCCACTCGTAACCAGGGTGGGTTTTAACGCCGAACGTTCTTTCTTTTTAGACACAAGGAGCCCGTGGATCTTCAGTTACCGAAGAAAAAAGGAACGATGATGGTACCGACGTTGCAGACCGTCGAGAAACCCGCGACGAAGAGGGTTTTCGTCGAGAAAACCGTGACTCACATATCGACCGGCGAGAGCGACGAGGACGAGCGAGCGCCGATTACCTTCAAAAAACGAAAGTTCGGCACGAAGAACGTTCGTCAGAGATTCGAGGACGATTGATTGAGAATCCGTGTAAAAGAATTTCGCGCGATCGTGAGACGACGAGGGGAACAATAAATCGTCGTGGGTCGAAGCTTTGTTCGATACTCACCCCGTATTGCCTCGAGGTGTACGAAGCTATCGATTAATCGTGGTTGGTTATCAATTGCAACTAACCCGCTCCAGATTCTGTTCCCTCTAAGGGAATACGAGATGATTAATCTTCGCGCACGAGCGCCGAAGGCGGCGATACGAGAAAGCGGGAATATTCATAGCGAGCTCCAAAACAGTATTAAGAATTGTTATTTATTGACATAAGGCGTTATATCGATTACAGACAAATCACAGTAAATCGTTCGAGAACAGGTACAAGGATATAAAAAAAAATCGTCGTTAGCGAAAGTGCGATTCGACCCGTCGAGCGAGTCCTCGGTCGATCACGCAGCAAATGCACCTTTCCCGCGGCTTCGACTCCGAACCGTTCGCCTCGCCGCGGCGCTGTCGAGCCGTCGCGCCTACTCCGGATTCTCTTATTATTATACTCGCCGTGGGAAGAACGCCAGCAGTGCGAGAAATCGTGCAGCCCGAGCAGGCAACCCGCGACAATAATTCGTGAATTATCCGCGACGTTTCGGCGGATAAAAAAAAAAGAGGAACCCGACGAACAATGATCGAAACTCTCGTCTCGCATTGGGCACGAGAAAAAAATATAAAAAAAGCGCCTCGCATGATCGATACGCGCATCACGGTCAAGTGACGACACAGGCGAAGACCACCACGAGTTTACTTCGTCGAGGTTTTTTTTTTTGTCCTTGGCCAGTCACCGATCGGGTGTTTTTGGAGCGTTGTCGAGTTCCAATTTGGCGCGCTGTTTGCACGCACGAAAAGGTACGAAAATTACAGGAAGCCTTTTTCACAGACCGATCTTTCGCACATTCTACATTCGCGTCAAAGACACTTTCACTCGATAAAACTACAACTTCCATCGGTCACGGTCGTGACATCGATGACCCGATTATCGCACCAAGTATAAAATAATATCAACGATACATATACATTTCGTAAATCATTCTTCCGTCAATCTCATTTTCTCTTCGAGTTATTAAACTCTACGGCATTTAATTAAATTGCCGCGCAGTTTGCTTCGGATGCAATTTCATGCAACAAAGAAACTGTACCTTTTCACGGTTGCATGTGAACGGCTCTCCCCACCACGCAGCCTCGGCGGACGCGGCGCGGACCGTAACTACTGCCCACCGCTATCTATCTCGATATATTTATATGCTTCGATTTCTCTCGATCTCGGAAACGTAAAAAATTATCTCCGATAAAAAAAAAATCAAGAATGCAATCGCAATGAACTTTCTTCCTCGTCTCTCACCTCCGATCCCCTCTCGGAATATCCCGACCGTTTGACTAGTACAACGTTATTTTCGCATCGCTCGACGATCCTCCCTCTTCACCTCGGTCGTCGGAAAAAGTTCTCCGACCGTGAGCAAAAAGGTCGTATATTTTATATAGGCAAATGGACGTTTTTCTGTGCCATTTCCATAGACGCCTTGACGTAGTCTTTCTCGTCGAATCTTCCGGTGACGCCGTTGAGCTCGTCGAGTATGGACTCGATGGTTCTTCCCTTGGTCTCGGGCACGAGGAACATCGTGAAGACGAAGCTCGCCGCGCAGCAGCTGCCCAGAACGAAGAAACAGCCCGCGACGCCGAGAACGTTCATCAGCGTCGGGAAGAACTTGACCAGAAGGAACGCCAGGATCCACATGAAGAATTGGGCGATCGAGTTGGCGAGGCCGCATATGTCGGCGCTGAATATCTCCGAGGCGACGATGAACGGACCCGAGCCCATGCCGATGTTGTAGACGATCGCGTACGTCGAGAGCGCCGCCACGGGCACCCACCGGAAGTACGAGACGTCGTAGCCCGCGCTCTGCATTTGACAGAAGACCGCTATGGACATGTGGCACATGCTCATGCCGGCGCAGGATATCAGCATCAAGGGCCTCCTTCCGGCACGCTCCATCAGCACCGTCGAGAGCCAAGAGCCGAAGACCTGAATGGCGCCCACTATTATCGACGCCGTATCCGGCGACAGCGCACTTCCGGCCATCTTGAATATCGTCGCGGCGTAGCTCACCTGAAGAAATAGGCAAAACTTAGAATTTCGTTTCGACCTAAAATTTCAAAAATTGAGGAGCGCATGATTTCTGAGTGAAGCGAGACGGTGGTGTATTTTTAGGCGCTGAGCCTGAATCGGCCAGCCGGTTTGCATAAAAGTCTGACACGACGTTGACGTTGAAAAAAAAAAATTGAAAATTAAAGCTTTCATGCCGCTTCTTCGTAAAAGGTGAAAATTGAAATTTTCTTATAACTTTCTCACAATGTTCCTTTTTTCGCGAAACTTCCCCCATGCGGAAGCCAAAAAATGCAGAAAATGTTTTCTCATAGAAGAAGCTTTGCGAATAAAGGAACATTATGAGAAAGCGATAAGGAAATTTCAATTTCCAACTTTTATAAGAAAGCGATATGAAAATTTCGATTTTCAACATTTATGGGGAAGCCATATGAAAATTTCGATTTTCAACATTTTTTATTTATAGGTCTGTGAGTTTTGTCCCTTTACCATTGCGAATATTCCGCAGAGCTGCTGTCCTCCCAGCAGTCCCAGGGCTATAACGAGGCCCCTGATGGTTCCCCGATCCCTGAACAGGTCCTTGAGACCGACCGATCTGTCCTGCGCGATTCGCTCGTTCGCCACGAATTGCAATCGCAGAAGTTCCCGGTCGACGGTCGCCTTGTCCTCGTTCTTCAGCCACATGAGAGACCTGCGATAATTAAAAAAAAAAATCGTATAAATCGCCAAACTGAGAAAAAAAAATGTTCAGCGGAGATTCAACGATCGACTTCGATCGAGCTTTCGGCACTGACCGCGCCGCGTCGTCCAGTCGATTTCTTCGCACGAGGTAGATCGGCGTCTCCGGCATGAAAACGAATCCCGCGAGGAAGATCATAGGCAGGACGAGTCCGCAGATCGCGTAGACCCGGTAAGACAGCGCCGCCCCGGTTACGAAGGCCAGAACGATACCGATGTTTATGCCGAACACCATGAAACTACCGAGCTGACCCCGTATATTGTCCGCCGCGATCTCCGAAACGTAGAGCGGAATGAGAAAGATGCAACCCGCACCGCCGACACCCGCGAGGAAACGGGCGACGAAGAGATAAGAAAAATCGGTCGCGAATATCGTCAGGAGCCAGCAGACTCCAAAAGGCAGGGCGATGAGACATCCGGTTACGCGACGACCGAGCCTCTCGGCGATCGTGCTGCAGAAGGGCATGGTGGCCATCGCACCGGCGCAAAGCGCACCGGTCAGCCAGGAAGCTCCCTCGTCGGACATCGGCTCGCTTCCTACGGGAGGGTCGTCGCTCTGGAGACGCGGCGCCATCGGCGACGGCCAGCCCAGCATCGTGCCGTACGTCAGCGAAGCGATGTTGACTGCAATAAATCCGCAGATACGTTTAAATAATTTTTTTTTTATCACAATTTTTTTTTCCTTTTTTTTCACAAGTTCGATTTCACTTACGGATAAGCGCTGCGAGGGTCTGTCGCAGCCTGCCCGGCTCCGCCGTCGCCAGCTTGGTGTCTGCCATCGCTTCGTGCAGGTCTTTGAGAAATAAATTGATTCAATTAATTTAAATAAAAAAAGAAGAGATCGCTGAAAATTTACGATCGGTTAGATTCTCGGAGGAAAGCCGTCGGCGGTGGATCGAGAAATTGGATCGCGCCGCGGCGGAGGCGGAAACGGAATGAGAGTCCAGCACGAGCTACTAACTGTTCTTCATTTTTGTTGACCGCTCCGGCGAAGTGACGCAACGATGCTTCGCTCACAGTTTAATGATACCGTCGGTCGACTTGTTATTACGGAAAGGAAGTTGAGAATTCTTTGAACGATATGCGATTATCGCCGCAAGTTTCTTTCACTGCGGTACGCGATCGCGAAACGTGGAAGCGCGTTCGCGTGCATCAACGTGTATCGTCTGTAAGGCGTCGGGAGAACTTGGAATTTGATCTCGCAGTGCGATGAACTTGGTGATGTACTTTCCACGCGATCTTCGACTCTCTCTCGCGACTCTGCGAATAACTGAACTCCCGATTCTGTACTCGTCACTTCGGGTCCTGTGTAATTCAATTTATAGCAATTGCCGGCGTTTCGCCGCCACCCCCGAGCCACTATCGCCGGTTTCATCTTATCTCTCGTCACGTCAGCGCCGCTGTGTACGAAGAGAAAAGAGCGCCTTCTTCTCGTGCGTGTACCGCGTGTACACGCGAGTATGCTCGTGCCGCGCGAACTCTCGGCAGATGGAAATAAATTATGAAGTAGGGTGAGAGTGGCGAATATGGACCACCCCGGCTAGCACGGGAATCAATGATGCATGGAGCGGGTCGTAGTCATCACTTTTCTCGTGCAAAGTGGACTAAAGATTTATACCGTTCCGTTTTGCCCCCCACCCGCCCCGGAGGCTGGGAGAAACCAATGTTCAAGGAAAATTATTTATTCGACGCCGTCCGATCGAGGCGGGCCATTTCTACTTGTGCACTTCCTTACTTTTTGGTAACAGAGCATCCTTAGCAGCTTCACCTTTTGAATTTTATGTTTTTGCATTTTTTTGAATTCAAGCGAAAAAATTTCGGTAATTTCGGGTCACTTTTCATACCATTGAAATAATTGCAAAAAAATCCATATTTCAACTTCCGAAACTACCGATACAATAACCACGCGTGCCCAGAAGTTGAAATGCGGCTGTTTTTTCGCTTATTTTTACGGAGTAAAAAGTGACCTGAAACTAGTTAATTTTTTCGGTTAAACTGCAGTTGTTCTTTTAAGAATAGATCGGTTACTCTGGGTGCGAGGGATTTAATCTATCCGGTGTTTATTCAGAGCATGTAACTGCATGTATGCCAGGAAAATAAATCACTTCGGCTGGATTTAATTGTTAAGAGGAATCGTTAAGAGAATTGTCGAGTCTCTCGCCTTCGGTAAAATTTGACATCGAACACACTCGTGAATACGCTAAGTCGGTGAATGGCGATAGAATGATCAATTAAGCAGACAGTGCATGAAATTCTCGTCAACCATCCTTGGGACCGCAGAAGCGAAGATATTTCTTCTTTTTTCTCTTTATCGTTCGCGCACGATTGCGCCTGTTTCTGTTCGGGCAAACGGCAAATAAAATAAGTCGGCACACTCGGACTTGTAAATCTTAGACGCACGTTTTCGCAGACAAATTCCGCTGTGCTATAACGTACAATTTTACCTTTATTTTCATCATCTTCCCGCATATCTAACGCCCGCAGATTCGCGTCTATGGCTTTTCGTGTGTGCAATACGATGATTTACGATGCAGGAAGCTCGCCGAGTCTAATTTACAAGTTCGCCGCACTAAATTTGCCTGTCGCTGTACTCGTATTGTTCGCGGGTGATTGCCAGCTTGGCGACGATATGGAAGGCGCGTCAGGGATCGCGTGGCCGCGTCACGGAATCTCGGAATGTACGCGCCTCCGCCGATTCCATTTCGCACACACCTACTTTGTGTATCGGTCGTACCAATTCCTTATCTCCAATTTTTTCTATTTGTTTTTACCGTTTAAAAAAAAAATTAAAATTCTATTTGTTGATGTTATCTTCGACAGCGGAACGTTCAGCGATTCTTCTCCACCGGTAATTATTTCTTCAGCACCGCAATTGTTATTTCGGACGTCAGAAAAATGTTAAGCAAAGTCATTCTCACTTTGCCGAACACACGCGAATTCGATGTCGAAGACAGAGAGTCAAATTTTTTAATTTTTGCTTATTCATAGAGGAAGCTATGTTTTTGTAAAAAAAAAATGAACTGCGAGGTTTTAATGGCAGACTACTTAAAATAGTGTAAAACGTCGAGAAATGCGATTCTCAGCTGGCATCTTTTAAAACGGCTATGACTCGGGAACGCTTTAAGAGCTTAAGCCGGAGTCAAATTTAGAAATATTGAATTTTTTTTAAATGCACTGTGGTAGCTCTAATTTGTGTAAATGTTGAGCTATTGTCGTAAAACTGAATTCAAATATATTTCGATAAAACACCTTTGGTATTGAAATTGGTCGAAATCTATCCAAGCGGTCAGATTTTATCGAATTCATATTTTCGTTTGAAAAATTACTAAAAAACGCTGCAATTCGCGTAAAAATTGGGGTATCGGGCCTGAATTCGGCAAGTGAATGCATTAACACTGCGCACTGTTTGGTATCAAAGTTGGAAAAAATAGAATCGTCGTTTATCTTTTTATAAGTTTTTGAAGATGCAAAACAATTCGCACATGGCTGCCTCATCCATCACAATTTTGTGCACAGCTTCCTCCGCGAGGAAGCTAATTCAAAATGTTTAAGCTGAATTCAAAATATCTTTCCTCTGCATTCCGAATATCTTTCCCCTGAATTCCGAATATCTTTCCCCTGAATTCAAAATATCTTTACCCTGAATTCAAAATATCTCCCCCGAATTAAAAATATCTTTACCCTGAATTAAAAATATCTTTCCCCTGAATTTAAAATATCTTCACCCTGAATTCAAAATATCTTTCACCTGAATTTTGTTCTGTACGTACGTTCAGCATGATCGCGGATATTAAGGTTACGTCCGAGATCCCGTGCCGGATGATCGTCCGCGATGAACGACGGGCCAGCCGCGGGAGTTTTCCTCTTTCACAGTTTCACCCTCGTCGCCGCAAGTGAAACGTGAGATGCGTTACGTACGAGCTGCATGTGCACCGCGCAACCGAATCACCTGGTCCATTCAAGTTCAACCCTGACCATGCCCACTGCAGCTGCACGGAGTTCCGCGTCCGCGCTCGAGGCGGATACCGCGCTCTCCTCTCGCGGACTCTCCTCTCGAAAGCGCCGAATCGATATACGGTGGAAGTCAGCTGTGGTCCGCGAACCTCGGGCGAAACAGCCGAGTCGAGGCTGGTGGGCACGGCTGCTCTCTTCGCCGGCGAACCCGGCAGCCTGTCCGTCAAAACATTAAAGCTCTATAGTAGAGCTCGTTCAACGATGACCAATTTTTTCCGCCAATATCCTGAACGATTGACCTTGTTACCGTGAAATTCGACGATCAGGAACCACCGGTCGGCCACACCGTCGACATAGCCCGATTTTTCCCCAGTAACTAACAAATTTTATCCTCGACTTCCGGTTCGTAGATTTTTACTGTTTACAATTAATAAATGCTTCATTTTTTTTTTTTTTTTTTTTTTTGGTGCTGAATTTTTACATTTTCTAGGTGAAGCGGACCCGGGCAGTTCCTCTCTACGCAAGGCTTCGAGAAATCCTGTAACATGACATGGCGCTGCAGCGGAGCGACGAATCAGGAAATGATTGGCAAACTTCGAGGTACGAAGCCTTTTATTTTATTGTTTTATTTTTACATATATTTTTCAAGGCTTAGGAAGGACTTAGGTCGCCGCTAATTTTATATTAGTATGTTACACGCTATATTTACCGAGAAAAAAATCACGAAATATGCATTCGTTTTTACCCATTTAGTGTGGCGCAAGCATTTTGAGACAGCCAGTTGAAATTTGATACAGTGAAATTTTCATGAAGATTAAGTCCCCATTAGCGATTTTATGCGATATTGAATTTTTTTTTATTCCCTTGTCTATTTTGTATAATAGACTATTTTGCGTTTAGGTCCATTTTGCGTAAAGTTTGAGTTCCCAAATCTGCATTCACACATAATATTTACATGAAACCCCTTTGGTATCGAATGTGGTCGAAATCTATTCAAGCGATCAGGCGTAATCGATTTTTAAGCATTTTTCACGGTAAATATACAGTGTAAAATATTGTGAATAAAAACATTTAATATTATATTTTTTTCAACGATTGTTAACAAAGTTCTGCGGTTTTGTTATTTGCAGAAGCGGCTATACTGACGACCGACGCGGCGGAGGCCGCGATGCTGGCCGTCGACAGAGGAAGGTATTGCCACGAGTCGGATCCTTACTTGGATCGTCCTCGAAGGATCGGTTACAATGTGACCATCAGTGCCCCGCATATGGTAAAGTTCCACATCCACGCTCGTCGATGCTGAAATTTCATGCGCAAAGCGTGCCGTAAATTTCGCCGATAGATTCGATCTATCGGAGAGAAATGATTGATAAACGAGGGAGCAGCCCGAAACGACGATAAATCGTACAGCGATTCGGAGCTTCGCTATCGGGAGACGCAGAGGGATAGTCTTTCGATTACCGGGAGCGCATCGTTCGAATCCGGGCTATCGCCGTTAACCCCGTTATCGCCGATCAGCACTGTCGCATTATTTATGTTTACCACATGCTTTTATCTACTCCGATTGGAAATCGCCCGGTTGGCTAATACAGCGAAATAGAGTAGGCCGCGGCGGCAAGGGCGAGATTATTGTTGTTATTGTTATGATTATTGCGCTTGATCGTCTCTCGTTGAGAAAGGCAGAATTAGACTTTATATTATACTTAAAAAAAATATCCTCGATAGCTCGTATTTATCATTAGTGGCCGGATTAAATAATTTCATAATCTCAACCTCAATGACAAAGAGATCACTTATTCCAATTGTAAATTGTTTCTTTTTTTCAGCACGCTTACGCATTATCGATTTTAACTGATCAGCTGAGAGATGGCGCGCGGGCTCTGGACGTCGGCTCCGGCTCGGGCTACCTCACCGCTTGCATGGCCTTCATGGTCGGACCTCGAGGCTGCGTTATCGGCCTTGAACACATACCCGAGCTTATCAAGATCTCCGAGAGGAATGTGCGAGACGATTGTTCACACTTCATGAAGGAAGGGCGCGTTAAGTTTATCGGTAAGATCTCGAATCCGGGTGAAACGTTTTTTTAATGTCTGCAGACCCGATTTTTTTTTTTAAATGATGGAAACTCGAATTACGGAGTCGAAATTCTGAATTCTGAATTCTGAATGAGCGCAGAAGGCGATGGGAGGCTCGGATATCCCGAAGGAGGTCCCTACGACGCAATTCACGTCGGAGCCGCTGCCGACTCTCTTCCCCAGGAAGTACGTTGTATCCTACACTGAAAAAAATATAGTTATTCCTACCATGCGAAATAATTCCCGGAGAAAACGTCTATACATATGCTTTCTGTTGAAATCGATTCAACCCTTTATAGGTTGCACCCAGAAAAATAATTTATTTGATGGGAGCTCCGCAAATAAATATATGTATATATATATATATATGTATATGTGTTTTTCCAGCTTATAGACCAGCTGGCTCCCGGAGGTCGCATGGTCTGTCCGGTAGTGGCCTTCGAAGGATTCCAGAAGTTTCAAGATCTCGTTCAGATAGACAAAAATGACGAGGGCGTCGTTTCGACGAAGAAACTTATGCACGTCTCTTATGTACTTCTCACCGATCCTAGCACCCAATTGCGCAATTAATAACGAGAAAACAGGGACAAAAATCTTCGCTGTTTATAGTACAATTTTTCACGATAGATTTGACGATAGAGCAACCGATGAGTTACAGGACAAACATTGCGAGCATTCTCGTGCGGGCCGCGTCGCAATATTTATCTTCTACGCTTAACCCTCAGATTAACGCAATTTTTATGTAGTATTTATGACTATATTATTGAAACAATAACATATATTTTCTACATAGAGTATACTTCCGTTTACTAAAAAAAAAAAAAAAACACATTTCAACATTGTATTTCGTTTGCCTTTTCCTCTGCTTCGAGTCCGAGCGGCGCTCGTCGATGCACGTGAAACCTCACGAATATTTTTCGACGACACACGGTGATGTGGGGACAGTTTGTATTCGAGGTAAAACGAGCTTCGCAAAAGAGTTACTGAAATAAACACTATTTTGACTGGAATGCACTGCAGGGGGCGTTGTAAACTTCGTGTGAGGTCGCGCATAAGTGATCGATGTCTGATAAACTAGAGTGTGCAATAAAATTAACAACGAGATACGGTATTTCGCGATGATAATGCAAAGTTATACGATTTTCCGATCGAAAAGAGACAATTTTGATTAGTACAAAAAAAAACTACACAAACTTGCTACAAGTGATTACGACCAAATGTTAAAAAGAACGGACATTACAGAGAGCATTGATGTCGATCGAGCGACAAATATTCCCATCTTGTTAGCTTGCAACATTTTACAATTTGTCGTTTACCATCGGTATTCGATGTCGGTGATACTGTTATTTAAACATTTTTTAATATATTTTTTTTACTGTTTGAACAATCTCTCGCAATGAGTGGTTTCGGCCGAATGTTGAAAGCGAACGCTTTACAGCCTCCAGTTGCCAACAACGTGCAGCTTGGTGCAGCTGACATTGAAACGTGCCCTACATCGGAACAGCTGTGATTCCAAGGACGTACGTATAGCTAACATTATTCGATTATATATACATACAGCAACGTTGGATGAACCGGTGTCGTCGCTCCGTCCGCGATTTAATCGTGCCAAGACCTTTTATCATTCAACGTTGGGTGTTGCACAAAACTTCGTCAAAATTACGTCGCAACATGTAAATGGACTGCTTATCATTTTTGGTTTGCTGATTATCATTTGGGCGTCAGAAATGGCTGGATTCAGGCGCTACGATGGAAGGACCAATAGAGATTTGATACAGTATCTCAAAAGTAAATATATTTGCCTTCATTATTTAAAAAAAAAAGCTTACCGTTTAACAGTTTAATGTTTACTTTAAAAAAAAAAAATTATTTTGTTTTTTGTGTAGAATCGAGAATCGTCAAGAGCGACAGAGTCTTCGAGACGATGTGCTCAGTCGACAGGGCAAAATACACAACGTCGGGGAGCCCGTACGTAGACGCACCTCAGGGTATAGGATACGGAGTCACTATAAGCGCACCGCATATGGTAATTAAAAAGATACACACATATTTTTCTATCCTCAAAAATTCTCTTGCCAAAATTTTGATCCGGCATTGCGAAAAAAAAAAAAAAAAAAAAGAAATGAAGATTTACAAGTTAGAAGAAAAAAAGGAACTGTTTAGCACGCGTACGCATTGGAGTTGCTCAAAGACAAACTACATAGTGGAAGTAGAGCTTTGGATGTGGGATCCGGATCGGGATACTTGACCGCGTGCATGGGAGTCATGCTGGGCTCCGAGGGTTTGGCTGTGGGCATCGATCACATACCTGAACTTCAAGCTCTGGCCACGAGGAACATACAGAACGACAAGCCTGATCTCTTGGAATCTGGACGAGTCGCCTTAGTCGGTAAGATTGTTCAAGGCTTGACCCTTAGTACTTCCGCTCTTACTTCTGAGGCAATGTGGAACAGATTCGGTACGACTGTAATTCGTATTCTTCAAGATTCAACATATTGGGCTGAAGGCAAATTATTGCAGTCTATCTAACAGTCGATGAGACACTAATAATTTGGTTTTCCAAGGAAAAGTTTACCAGCATCGAAAAAAAAATTGATTACAGTTTTTGTTACCGACCGAGGTCGAGTTACGTAATTTATACTATCGATCAATTTCTCAGTCGGCGACGGAAGATTGGGTTGTCCCGAGTACGCGCCTTACGACGCGATACACGTTGGAGCAGCGGCAAAGGAAACTCCGCAACTGGTAAAGAGAAAATTAAACTTAACCCCGAGATTCTTTTGGTTTAATGTTTCGGTAGTTTTATTTAATTCGTATCGCTCGCTTTACAGCTGATCGATCAATTGGCACCAGGAGGCCGTATGATCGTTCCCGTCGGCCCGGAAAATGCTGACCAGACTCTAGTCCAGATCGACAAGACCGCCGACGGTAAAATAAAGGAATCACGGCTGATGGGAGTCGTGTTCGTCCCTCTCACGGACAAGGAACGCCAGTACCGCTCATGAAAGCAGTGTTCGCTCCAATAAGTGAGCATTATTTATTTTTATTTTTTTTTTCAATAAATTGTCCTACGTTAAAAATCTCCGAGCTCAAAACAATTCTCCCTCGCTTACTTCTCTGGATCTCGTACGATATACATTAAAATAATTCACGAGTCGCAACTGACATTGGACATTGTTTATTATCAACTTACGTAAAATGCTTTTTTTTTCTGGCACACTAATAACATCACAACAATTCAAAAGTTCTCTTCTAAAAATTCGTATCCTTCTACGTTTTTTTTTTCTTCGTTCTATGCCGGTTGGCATATTTCAATTTTTTTTTCTGCAACTTGTGCACAGCGCGAAGTACAATTTTGATAATTGTATCTTTGCGCTTACCTCACACGCCTCGCGAATCTCTTCGCGCGCGTGTCGAATACTCGAGTAATACACATACAATGTACATTCAATCGCCAAAGACTAGAATCGACGTTATCATAATACCTGTATGATATTTTTCTCATCTGTTTCTATAATCAATTTATCTAGAATCTTTCGTTAGAAAGGATATGGAGAATAACGAGTTGCACCAATTGTCTACGAATAAAATTTGTGCCACATATAACGATCGGACTCGTTCTCCGCTCCAGTTTCGACGATCGGCTTGTGCTCGCCCCGAACACTCTCGATGTCGTTTCTTTGCACATTCAAGACCCGACCATCTCGCGCATGTAAATTTTCTCTATACCCACATCGGTATTCTTCGTTAACGCAAACTCAGATCCACGGAATGTTCGTCCCACGAGATAAACTATTAAATAAAACATTAAAATATTTCGTCCGTATAGAATAAAAAGAAATTGTCCGTAGACATTGTAAAATGTAACGTGAAAGAGTCGGGGTAATTATCACATTTGCAAAACAAGGTACAAAGTATCGTTAAGTGCCGCTCGCTCGTCGTTCAGGAACACACAGTGAACGGTCGGGGGTGAACAGTTCCATTGAGGGGCCGCGAGGAATCGAGTTTCAATAAAAATATCGTAACGCGTATCGCACGCGAGTTTAAGACGATACTCGTATCGTGGAATTTAGAAGTTATAGTTTGATAAAAAAAATGCATCCCATGATTGCCGGCCACGAGCGCGCTTCTCGTAAACAAGCGACTTACGCTTGCCGTTAAAGCGCTCGAACCATGACGAGGCTCAGCGCCGAGCCGGCCGCTAGTCCCAGGCCAAGGAAAGCTCCCATCATTGCCGATGCTATTTCTTTGTCTTGTCCGTCTACCACCCTGCAAAAATATGCGATAGTCAGACGATCGAAACGAACGTAGATTATGATGAATCGTCGTTGAATAACATTCCTACTCTACTTACGTCGGAGCCAAGATAAAGGCCATGTTGCATAGATAGCCATTCGTAATCGCGAAAACGATCGTCAGAAGAATGTAGTAAAGGTCGTTCGTGATATAGACCGGCAGATGATGTCTCGGCTGGGCGTTGCATACCAGTAGGGCTGGTATGAAAAATACTCTCAGGACACAAAGCGCAATGAGTTTCCACGGTTTCCCACTCGGCTGAAAATTAAAAATGTTGGTTATATAAATGGCTGATAAACTTTTTTCATTAGTCGTCGTTCCGGAACTATGTTTAATATATTTTTCCACGCTAATCACGAATCTACTACTTATTTTATGCATACACGAATATTTAATACAGAAAATCGCATCTAAATTGAGGTACTAATTTTTCATGAAAATTCAAAACGATAAGACGAACGCTTCAATTCATTCTCCCCAAATTTAATAGGAATCATCAGACTCCATTTGTCATACTCCATTTGTAAACAACTTTTTCAGCCCCGATAGCTGAACAATTGTGAGAGCTAGAGTGCGCCCAGACATTTTGAACGAAATTTAAATTCGCGTACAAAAAAAAACAACTGAACAGTTGTTAATGAAACTTTGAAGAAACATTGACTATAAACCACACGCGCTGTGAGTGAAATTTCAGCTTCATCTGTCGAGGTATTCTCAAGTTACAGCGGTTTGAATTTTTCACATCTGATTCACACATACACCTGGAAATGTTTTCTAAATGTGATTTTTCGATGTCTTAGAACATTCCGAAAACGTTTTCATTAAAATATCGAAATGATAATTTTTCACGAAAATAACCCTTCCTCTATGAGGAAACAAAATGAATCATAAGAAGATGCGTAATCGCTGAAACCTCGCCCGAAGTATTCAACAGTTGTAAGTCGCTTACCCATAGGACCAGGCCAGATAGCAAGCGTCCGGCATAATCGCCCATACTGAACGTAAGATAGGCGACCACGGGCACGAAGTAGATATCTGTAAAAAACATGTTACACCTCCATTATCCAAACGCTTTAACGCAATTGTGTGCTGAACGCCGTGGGAGAGAAAAAGGTGCTGACCATTCCACGCGTAGCCTTTCCCTTTGTCCTGACTCTCCACGAGCACCGTTACCGCCGGATAGACGGCGAGCGATATGAAAAACACGAGAAATATGCTGACTCCGTAGGGCCAAACCCTCTTGAAAATCCGACTGTACGATACTGTATGCCCGTCTACGAAGCTGACCTCGGCGTTGACCGAATAGTTTGTGTCTTCCAACTGGCGCGATTGGTCCATCATATGGTGCTTGAAAAATGCCTGAAAATAAAACACATTGTGTTAGCGCATGGAACATTAAAAATAAATTCTCAACACAATGTACTGAAACTTGAAATTACATTACTTAGAATAAAATTAATTGAACGTCAATGTACTTTTTTTTGTAAAATTGAAACACCAGACTTTAAAATTAGAATTCTTTGCCTGAAATTTACAAAAAAAATTTAATTGGAAATAAAAATTTGACTGTAAAATTGCAACGCACATGTATTTGAAATTTCAGAAACAGTTTATGTAAAAAAGCTTCCAGGACCGTCCATTGATTTACAAACAAAATTTTTCCAGTCTTTTGCAGTCCATCTTTAAATTATGGATATATCGGTAGCACGTCTATTTTGCGCGACAATATCATGATGGAAGCAGCTGGGTATCAGCGTAAGCCGATCAGCATAAATTACTAATCGCATGTGTCGATACTGGCGGCGCATTCACATCTGGAATTTTCGATCGCATAGCTGACTCATAGTAATTCTGCTTCTAGGCAATCACAAGCCATTTTCTGTTTTTTAATACTCCATAAATGGGCGTTCCGATAACGATAGGCGACAAACCTGCAGCGTTTTTCCGATTCGGAGGAAAAACACTGCACACACTCGTGTACGCTGATGTCAAATCAAGAGTGACAAAAATCCGAGCGATCATTCTTTGCCTTTAAGTTCTATGAAAAACGAATCTTACCATTTTCTCGAGAACGATGTACGATATCAGCGATATGAACAGTACAATGTCCCCGATTATAAAATACACGAGCCCCGAAACGACGGGACTGGCGCCGATCCAGAGAGCGCACACTTCGGTGAGCGCGGTGAAAATTCCTCCTAATGCTTGACCACCGGACATGGCCGTTATGTACCTCGGGGAAAAACGTCCGACTATGCCCATCAGGCTTCCTCCGAAGATCGCGCTCACAGCTGGCGATAGAATAAATCGGTTAATCGAACCTACTTTGAGACTCTCTCGTTTGACGAATAAAATTCAGTTACCATTCACGAAAGCCACGGTCGTCAGAGTCGCGATTAAAAAATCATTTTGCCCTAAAAGTGGAATAGTTAGTTGGAAGAAATTCCGCGATTACGGAGCAACTCGTTGCACTTTAACTTACATTCGTCGGTATTTACCGTCACCAGCGACGTTGTCAGGATAAATAATAGCAGTATGATCAACTGAGTTCCGATCATTCGCGTTCTGAGCGACACCCTGAAAATCATTAGCAAAAATTGCAAAACATCAGAAATTTGTTTTCAACGTTGAGTCCAAAGTTGTTCTCATTTTTCGTGGTACAAGTCTCACCTCTTACTGAGGAAGGTATTAATAATTAAAAAGAATGTGTTTGGCAGTGCACTGGCGACGTTCAAATACGACGTGAAATTGGCCTGGAGATCCGTCCTCTTCTCCAGTATTTGCGTGTGCGTGTAGTTATGATGTCCCGTGTTGTTCGGATGAATCTCTCTGAACTTGTACATCCAGTACTGGAACGGAAGATCAGTAAATATTAGTTGTTATACAGTGCACACGCGGTCTCTGAAACTTACGTCGTCGGCGGTCATGAAGAAGCTCCACGGTATAAGCGTGTTCATCCCCAGCAGATAAAAAACTATGTAGGCGAGGTGATATCTGTCGGTCGGTTCGTGCAATTTGAATAATGGCTTTTGATCCGGTACGGAGACGCTCGCATCGTCGACCTCCGTCTCCAAGTCTTCCTCGAACTCGCTGTCGCTCCTGGCGCCCAACAGCGGCCTCCTATTTATGGAGTACTCCATGGCTGATCTAAAAATTTCCCAATTATTAGAAAATCAGAGTTCAGTAAAATTTACTCCGCAGACAAATAAGTTCTTCTTTAGCTTAAAAAAAAATTTCGTAAAGTTCAGAAGAAATATTTGTAATTAAGTAAAGTTTACTTGGCAGACAAAAAAGGCTTTATTAACGTAAAGAAAACATGTAAAATTCAGAAAAAAATATCTAATTGCGTAAAATTTCCCCCGCAGACAAAAATGGTTCGATCAACTTAAAAAATATTTAAAGAAAAAACTTTGGACGCTGCGCAGGTTGATTTTACTATGGATGATAGCTGCGAGTGATAAAGAATGATCATGCGGCGTGCAGGGTACGTGAAAGTATGTGCACAGAGTTCGGGGTAATAGCCGTGCAATTACGTTCTCAAGGCCACAGGAAAGAGTGGAATATAAATCTCGCCGGAGGACGAAATGCGAGAAGAATCGAGTCTCGTTTGGGGAATGAAAGCCAAGCGTTTTTGGAGCCGCCACATTTTTGTCGCGACAAAAAAACTGATTCACTCGACAGCGATTCAACTTGCACCGTCGTCGGCTTTCAAACACAAAACACGCAATCGTATTACAGAAACAACGAACTTACGTAAAACTTCCGACGAGTGATTGTTCCGTGTTTCGACAGTTTCGAGGCGAAACAGCTCCGGTGTTGTTACTTTCCGGTTCGGTTCGTTGATTTATCCGTCGCTAACGAATGCGGACGAAACGAGACACATCGCGAGCGCAGCTTCCATGTGACTGGGAGAATCCGTCACAGCCGCCAGCAGCCGTCTGCGCGAAACTCCTGCGTTCGGAGAGCACTCGGAGACGAGGCGAAGTCGATTAATTAAAAATGCTTTTGTTAATCCGTATTTCCCCACCCCCGAGTTCGCTCCAGGGAATGACCGAGCGGTCGGACAATCAGCCCGCATGTGCTGGACGATAGTCGACCATACGACACCGTCGATGGGTCAGAGTGACTAACGCGCTACAAAGAACAACATAACTCTCCCGTTACAAGGACGCTCAAAGTGTTGATTAGCGTTAGTGCACTACCTCGCTACGGCGCGAGGCTGCATCGTCGATCAGCTGGCCGGAGTTACGACGAACGGACTATCGACAGCGTTCTTTTCCTCCCACCATCGCTCCTTCCCGCTGCTGTTTCTCTATGCAAATCTCGCGACCGTCTCGCCCGAGCTTTCTGAAAGGCACTCGTGTACTTCTTTCCTTTTAACGGTTTGACCAGGGACGAGCCGATAGAGAGTTGATAGCGAATTATCGAAGGTACTCTGGGCTGTTTGTCGCGCGCACCCCTCGCGCCTCATTGCGCTGGCTTCTGGCTCTGCGTAGATTTCGCGGCGCACTGTCGGCCGAGCGCCTCGTCGATCAGCTGGTCGGAGTTACGACAAACGGACTGGCGACAGCGTTCTTTCCTCCCACCAAAATTCCTTCTCGTCGATGATGCTCGTCGACGATGTTTGTCTATGCAAATCTCGCACGCGTCTGTCCCGAGCTTCCTGAAAAACACTCGTTTACTTCTCGTTTTAACTGTATGACCGGGAACGACGCAGTAAACAACTGATAGCGAATTGTCGAAGAGACTCTGGCTTCGTCGTGCTTGTTCATCGCGCAGTTCGATGCGCTTGCATTCGACAGTACGCCTCGAGATCCACGCACGGCTCGACGTCTAGTGTTCTCGCCGAAAACAAAACACCTTTTGGCTTCCGCCTCTCTTCGAACTGTTATAGGCCGCGCATCTACTCGTCCGAAAGTGCAGTCGGCGCATTTCTTCGCTCGCATCTCGGCTGAGCTTCGGTCGATTTACGCAGGAGTGAAAGATTTTATTATGACGAGTTGAAACGATGTATTGTTCGCTGAGAAAATGGTGAGAACGATCAAACGACGGACGCGCTATTTTTTTATAATAATTAAAAAGGCCGTTGTTTCGTCAACTGTTATCGACGTCATCGACTCATATCGTTTTTAACACGATCCTTTTTTTCTCGTTCTTTCGACAGCCTCTGCAGGAAGGAAGCTGTGAGGGCTTTGAGCACTGGCGAAATATCGACTGCCCTCAGACCATTTTACTTCACCGTTCATCCGGATCTGTTCGGTCAATTTCCCACACAAAGGGTAACGCGCGATGATTTCGTTGTTTTTTTTTTTTTTTGGCAATCAACTAATCATTTTTTTTGTTGGTAAATATTTATACAGTCACGTTACTCCGTGCGCGTCACAGAAGAGTGTCGCGGAAAACAATTCATGTTTTTCAAAAGGGTTTATTTATAGACTTTCACGGCATGATCACGGTTTCTCATATACCGCACGTTCTTGAACCCGTTCAAGGTTACTCCAATATGTCCTATTGTGTATCAGCTGTACAGCAGATAAGATAACTCGCACTATAAGATATCATCTCGCTCCTCTCTCCCGATTATCGAGATAATGAAAGAAAATTAGATAACCAAAAAAAGAAAATAACAAAAAATTGAATACATTTTTTAAAATAATTAAATTACATAAAAAAATTAACACATTGTAATTTAAGTGGGTAAAGAGGTAACGATTGTTTATCGAAATTTCAGACGGTGAATGAAAATTCGCTGAAGCAGCTGAGTTCTCTGATAGAGACACTGCAGCAAAGGAGACCGATAATGCCGACAACTCTGCCATTCTATTTGCGCTCGAAAGACGAGAAGGAGGTGAAGGCTGGAAAGTTTACACTGGTGAAGATTCAGCTCAACGACGTCGATCTCAGAAAGACTATACTCTCTATTCTCAAGACATGCAATTTACCGACGAAATTTGTGGACGAAATCAAGGAACGGAAGCCCCAGAGTCCCAAGAACAAATCGAGATTCTGGCAGACAGGCAGAAGCACAGGGGACAGAGGCGATTTCTACGAGTTCGAGGATGATCCTATTTATCAATCAATTTTGATGAAGCGAAAAATTAACGCCGAACCCGATACTTTCAAGTACATATACGATTAATCCTTCATGTACGGGCTCCTCGGCTGAGCGAGTACTTAAATTGCGTATAAAAATCGCTACATCGAAAAAAATGTTGATGATATAAAAATTTGAAAAAATACTCTGAAGAGCAATGTTTAGGATATTATAGTTGTGTAAAACAGCGATGAGCAAAGTACCAAAAAATAGTTCAAGTACAAAGTATCACAAGTACTTGAAGTATGAAGTACTTTGTGTACTTGCGGTATTCCCCGAGTACTTTTCGCGATTCGGTTCGTAACGTCAAGCGTCATCTAGATTTAAGAAAAAAGTGCAAAGTAATTTCCACGTTGAAAAAAAATCAATAGCTGAAATCTTCGCATGCGTCGTTTCGAGGCTACTTTTTAATCTATTTCTCAATTTTTTCATTGAAAAAGTTCATATACAAAATGCAAAGGGTCTCGTCCCTTCTCTTTTTTTTAAATATATTTTTTAATAGCAATAACGAAATTTTTTAACGATATTTTTGAAAATAAATTCTCGTTAAAATTATACTTGTTGAAAAGTTTAGACAGATAATCATGTTGTACGATAATATTGTTCTACGAAATTTATATTTCGAGTAGAAAGCCGAGAAGGTCGCGGAGCGCCCGCTCTACTTACCCACGCTCGACGCGAGGCTCCCGTACGTGAAGGATTCATATCTTGTTCCAAACGTCGCATCTTGTTTATGAAATTTTAAACTGAGTTTTTTTAATTATTATTTTTTAGGGCATACCTCGACAGGCATGTTAACGAGGCTCACATAAAATTAGAGGCTTGCAGGCCGATGCGAGAGGAGGTGAAGAAGCTGGAGAAGATCCTGTGCGAAGATCTCGGATTGAAGAGTATAGTATGGGACTGTGGTTGGAACATCGCTCACTACAGAGGATGCCTGCTGGCCTTCCAAGCTCTGGCCGAGCACCATCCCGAGCCTATGAAGGTTCTCAAGAATCGAGCTCTCGTATTCGCCAACGATACGGGCATCAGTCTCGAGGGAAGCGTCATGCTCAATTCGGCGGAAGTCCGACACAACTGGCTCGACGTGAGTCACGCGATTTTTGTGTGTCTCAAGAAAATATCGATTCGTAAACGTTTGACTTTATTTTGAAGCTGATAAAGAACGTGAAGAAGCATGACGTGGTGCTTCTGAGGCTGCCGGCTTTCGAGAAAGCGGTGTCGCGTGTCCTTCTCGACATAAAAGTCGGCCGTCGGTGCGTATAGTAAAACAATTAATTGAGTGACCGTAAGCCTCAGAGTATCTTGTATGTGCAGGAAGTTCATGCCCAAAGTCATGGTCGGCCAGTACGAGAGCCAGCTCCGGCAGCTCACCACGACGCTGTCCGATTACCGGGGCCGAAGGCTCTATCCGAGAACCTGGCCGGATGATCTATCGGCGTACGAGATTGTGATAGAGGCGTGAGTTCTCGTTTCCTACCTAATCGTATCGTATTCGGTGAATTGTAATTAATTAAATAATTGTTTCATCGACAGTGAGGCCGGTCCGTTGATGCTCTCACCCACGGGACAATTCATCGTGCCGTCCTCGTGCCCGGGATTTCTCTTGGTTACTTTCATCACCGAGAATCTGGAGGAAGCGACTAAGAGACTGCATCATTACAACAAGTAATTGGATTGTTGAAAGATGATATTCAAATTTGCCACATATGCGTTTAAGGGCATGTGAACCTCTATGGAGTCCGAAATACATAGCATCAGTGGCGCTCTCGGCGGAGTCAGAGAGACACGTTGAGAACGTTTTTCACATGCTCTTAAGAACATGTCAAAACTGTAATCAACTTTGCTCAGAGATTCTGGCATATATGATTTTGAAAAAAAAGGCTCATCGAAAGCCGAGATGATATTTGCTTCCGACGAGACTTTTCTTTTGACCATACATGCGAGAATCTACGAGAGAAGTTGATTACAGTTTTCGATACTGACTGAGCCCGGGATGGATGGGTACGGAGGTGTTTCATATGGTCTTAAGGTGATGTGAAACTACTCAGTCGGTAACAAAAACTGTACTGCATGCCATTTTGAGATCGCAGACCGCCGGGAAAAACGAACATTGTGTTTCCCTAGGGAATCGACAGACGCAGGGGAAGACAATTTTCGTTTTCATCGGCGGTCTGCGATCTCAAAACGGCATGCAGTATACTGTTTGTTACCAACTGGGCGCGGGCAGGTGGGCGGGGGGTTATACCACGACACCTTAAAGGTGCGATATTTTATGATCTGCTTTACCGACAGTATCAAGCACGTGGAGCGAGCGATTCACGACAGGACGATTGAGGAGCTCGCACTGGCCGGTCTGAGCAAGGACGACAGCATAACACCGGACCTCATGATCCAATGCTGCGAGCGTCTTCTCGTGCACAAAGCGGTTCTCGCACCGATGCTGGACGGCGTCATCCTCTGGGTGACGCACTACTATTCGGTGATGAGCGACGGTGTACTGTGCGTACCTTGGGATTGGAAATTGTAATAACGGGATAAGCCAGAAGCGTGAACGTGCCATGTCTAGGTCAGTGCTAATACCCCCAAATAAGTCAATAGAATTCTAATGCCAAATACGGATGTTGTTACTAGTCATTGATTAAACGCGAAGATTCTCGATGTGCAAGATCCGTAAATTCTATATTTTTTTTATCACGACTCCGATAATTGTAAAACCTTTAAGTAGGATTAAGAGACAGTTGAACTTATCGTTAGCGAGTAGATACAGAGATGAGTCATCTGCTATGCGCAAAAATATTGTTGACAAGTTGAGAAGAGGAATATTTTATATGCGATATTTGATAATCTGCTTTATCAACAGTTTCAAGCACGGGGAGCGAGCGAGTCACAGCAGGACGATTAAACAGCTCTTACTGGCCAGTCTGAACAAAGACGACAGCGTAACACCGGACCTCATGATCCAAGGCTGCGAGCGTCTTCTCGTGCACAAAACGGTTCTTGCCTCGATGCTCGTAATTCTCGGGGTGACGCACTATTTTTCGGTAATGACCGATGGTGCACTGTGTGTACCTTGAGATTCGAAGTTGTAATAACGAGATAACTCAGAAGCGCGACCGAACCACCTAGGTCGGTACTAGTACCCCTAAAAAAAGTCAATAGAACGCCAACGCTTACGAATGTTGTTAGTTAATAGTCATCAAGATTAGACACGAAAATTCTCAATGTTCAAGATCTGTAAATTCTATATTTTTTATCACGATTCTGATAATTGTAAATACATTAGGTAGGATTAAAAGAAAATTGAACTACTCGTTCGCGAGTAGTTGATATAGTGATGAATTATCTACAATGCGCAAAAATATTGTTGATTAATTGACGACGAGGAACGAGCGTCGCCATAAACCTACTCGAAATCGACCGTGAGATTCATGAATATAGGGGTCAGGCGCGAAAGGCTCACCGCTAATGTTTGTATATAAAAAATGTTTATTTTTCTTGCTTTATCACCGGTTACTAATTCACGTAACGAACTTTGTTGATCGGATGAATTAAAAAAAAAAGTGTTGTCCGAGATTTTGCCCCAAGTTAGTAATGTTTTTAATCATTACAGTTTTTGTTACCAACTGAGTCTTTCACCGCGCCCTAAGATGATGTTTTTTAACCCCCGTCTCGCGGCCAGTTGGTAACCGAAACCCTTTCCCTGCGTCTGCCGATTCCTCAGGAAAAGACAATTTTCTTTTTCCTTGTTGTACTGCGGTCTCAAAACGGCATTCAGTGCAGTTTTTGTTACCTGCAGCGATATTTCGCATGACCTTCATTTCAAACTGTCCTTCTCGAAGGTCATTCACAGTGCGTCGCATTAAAAAATTATCTTCACCGGTTATTTTACCGGTTATTTAAAGCCTCCAAGCTGCTGGCAACTTGCAGCCGACATTGAAACGCGCCCCTCACGGCGCTTTATCGAGAACTACGTCGGCGAAGGAACATAGAGGATCGGAACGATACGGAAGATAACAATGATAACGCATTAACCGCGTCAACGGTATCGCATCGGCTTGATCGGCGCAGTTGTCGTTTCACGATCGAGAGGATCCACGCGTAACCTGGAAACGATGTGGCCTGACAGCGATCAGTTACACACATAAGGCTAACGGAGCTCGAATTACACCATCGAATCGAACAAACAAAGTTTTCACGAGACGCCAAATGATTGCCTGGCGAATATCACGCACGACAACGATACTCAGTCGAATTAGTCGGTAGGTAAATTATTCATTTGTCTTTCTAACGTCACTAGTCAAATCCCACCGCAATAATTTTTCTAGGTGACTGGAGATCGCCTCTTAGTCTTTGTCGTTCACCAAAAGGCGACCAAAAAGAAAGTACGATGAAGTCGACACCGAAGTGACGTGAGAGGTTCTCGAATCGTCGAAATTTCGCTCGAAACGATATTCGTCTCGGAAGGACGATTCACGAAACTAAGATGAGATAAAACATCATCGAAAACTCCTACGCGATTGGAACAACTCGGAAAAAAAAAATACAAAAAAATGAATAGCATATCAGGCCAATTTCGAAAAACAACATGGGACCCTATTCTGATAATATCCCAGATAGTGGCCGTGCAGACGGTCATGTATTTCTTTCTGGGAATATGGATCTGGATCTTCGCCACGTTGCTCGGCTACACGAGATCGCTGGATTACGCGTTTCAGTACAAAGAGATACACGTCAGAGACTTTGGCGGGAGGCTGGTTATAGCTATATTCGTGATTAATTCGCTGATAGGTTCGCTCGCTCTGTGGTGGCTCGTTCAGAGAACTAAACAGTGCATGGACTTTGCTTGCACCGCCCATCTGATACATCTGCTGTGCTGCTGGGCATACAATTCCAGTTTTCCCACGACGTTCAGCTGGTGGTGTTTGAACATCGTTTCCCTGAGTATAATGTGCGTTTGCGGAGAGTTCCTCTGTATGAGAACCGAGCTGCAGGCAATACCGCTGAGCATGAACAGTCAGAAGACAGCCTTGTAATACATCGTAAAAAAAATCGTGACAAAAAAAACGAAAACGAAAAAAACTAAAATGTATAACTGATTGATGAGTAATTAATTTATTGATAATTGAGAGAGATGTTCGAGAGTTGAATACATTTTTCTTAGGTAAGCATGCTCGTGCAGTTTTTTCTGTTTACCTCACGAGTCTCTGTCGGGACAGTCTGTTTCCATAATTTTTACTTTACAGGAAAGCTTGTATTTTTACATAGGTATATTTTTACGAGCTAACGTACGGTCAAACTACCGGCAAAGGAGCCTCGCGGAATTTTTCAGTGGTGATGGTGATCCTCCTTGTAGAAACGCAAGCCGCAGTAGCCACAGCTGTGATTACCGGGTCTGTCCTGCACGCGCGAAACAAAGGCCTTTTAATTTATTTCTTTATTAACCGGGTGAGTACGCGGACGAACAATATTACGATCGGACTCACCAGATTGATGTAAACTTTGGGATGTCCGAGAGGTCCGCCGCCGCCGTCGCAGGCGATGATGCGATCTTTGGTCGGTTTCGGAGGAACTTCCTCGATCAGTTTTATGGCCCAGTTGTTGTTTACTTCCTTCTGCTTGTCGACGAATCTCGCCAGACGCCTGTCGTTGGCGTCGAATTTCTGCGTAAACACGAAACGGTGAGAGAGAAACTCGGGACTGAACTGACGTAACCGCACAATCGTCGGGTAATGTGAAGAAAAAAAATAATAGCGGAAATTCATGAGAATACCTGTCCCGTGTGAGTGACTTTGTCGACGGGTTCGTACGAGGCATTGCCACGAACAGCTACGGTCAAAACCGGTGCTCTTGTGACGCATAATTTGCTCGGATTACCGAGCAGACAACAAACCTTCCTGCTCGCCATATTTGCGAAAACGAACACTCTCCCGACAGGGCGCAGAGCGTCGCGCCACTCGACGGTAAAAACCTGAAAGTGAAAAACTTCACCGAGTTTCTCACATCGCCGTGCGATGGGATGGTGTGTTCGATTTCGTTCGGAAAGAGGTGAACTTACGAGTTGCAAGCGACGGTCTTGCACCTGTGGAACATTCCTGTTGCTCTTAAGACCCTTTAATCGCCGAGCCGTGTGGATTGCCGAGTTATTGACCAGGCGAACCGTCGATTGTAATGCGTTATCGCTGCCCCGACCAAAAAGACGACTGACCGACCAAGAACCAACATATTTCCGGCTTTTTTCCAAACAACGATTTTCTAAAGCAGATAAGACGTACGACGATTCGAGCAACTTGCTAGCAAGTAAGATGTCGATTCATAAATTAAATTAAAAAAAAAAAAACATGAACAACTCATCGTACGAAAAGATAACAATGTCGAGACATGAACTTCGATCCAGTTTTTATTAACACTGGTAGGATAAAATGCATTCTCATTTGTCAAAGCCATTCAAGCTCGATTTCTAGCAAGTAAGCTTCAATTCCTTAAATTCAATTCGAAGCATAAACTCCGCTCCAGTTTCTATCACTGCGGTATCATAAAATATATTCTCATTTACCAAAACGATACATTCAATTAAAAAAATATATAAACACAACATCGTACGAAAAGATAATAATTTCGGAACATAAACGCCGCCCCAGTTTCTACTACACAGGGAGGATAAAATGTATTCTCATTTACGAAAGTGATTCATTCGGCTGCAAATGTAATCGACGGGTCTCGGCTATGCGGCTAATTGAGAATTTCCATTAGCGATACGTGGGCGAAATGCGTGAGCGTTTCTATCAACGGTAGATATCCGGTTGGTGTGGGCGTTATAGTTTCGTTGTGTAACCGGAACTCTACCCAATATTCGCGGCAATGCGATAGGAAGCTCCCGAAGCCAGAAGGGGAGCCCTTCTGGCTTCGGGAACTTCCCGGTGGGAGATTAAGCGCCGCATATAGCCCTTTGTACTGACAGCGGATTCTGGGCGCTTTAGCGGGTCCCAGACGTCGGCGCTTGCGTAGTACCCGAGCACGAGTTTGCGTGTTCAAAGCTGCGTGAATATCTCTCAACCATCTCATAATATTAAGCCGGGCACTAACGTGCATACGTACACACGCCTGCACACACATTCGAGCGTTCGCCTAAAGGACGGCACCGCGTGCGACGTAGCCCGGAATTAATTAATCCCACGAGTCCACGAAATGACTACGACTCACCGTGAGCAATGAGAGTGCGACTCTTCGGAGCGTATATATCGACTTTGTACACAACAGCCTACGAGGGCAGGGCTGCTTTCAGCTCGAAGAATTAAAGTACTTTCGATCGGCGTCCAAGGCGGAAGGTCACATCGGCGACGAAAGACTAAAAATTAACGACCCTCCGAATTAAGTCTTAAAAATACATCGATCGATACGCATATTTATAGAGAGTACCGACGAGAGTCCAATCGATGCTCAATTACGAATCGTCGCACGTAGAGAGAGGAGAATATAAATTATCGTTCTCTCGACTCTGGACAGCAGCCAGCGGAGTCTGGCAGGATGTACAAACAGAAACGAACGGAAAGGGTTTCTCCTCGGCCACGGCTGTACGTATGGGATACAAATATTAAAGCCATCTTTTTTATCAGCCCTCGACTCATGCCGAAATCCTCCATTGTCTTTATTCGTGAAAACCCTTTTTAGTTCCACATAGACGTGCGCCATGAAAAGTGGCAATATTGGCGCAATATTTGCGACATGTGCAGCACATGTCGCAATTATTGTGCCAACTGCTACTTTTCGTGGCGCTTGTCTATCTGGGCTCCTTTTATATATAGTCTTGGCAGGAGATACAAACAGAAACGAACGGAAAGAATTTCGCCTTGGTCGCCGCTGTATGTACGATACAACCCATAGTGCAGGAAATATTAAAAAATTATTTTCGTCATATTTTCGATCCTTCAAATTTTACGAAACGTTTCTAAAATATATGAAAATAATGCTTTGAAATGTTCTATCAAAGTATTAAAACGAAACGTTTCTTAAATATGTCACAAACAGATTTAATCTTTCAACGCATCTGAAATATTTCTGCAACATAGTCGTAAAATATTTTTTAACATTGTAAACGATTGACAAAAATTGTCCAATATTGATAAAATATTTTCGATATTCCAAAAATATTTCCCTCCTATGTGGAAAATACCTAAACCATTTTGATTCCTCATAGAGGAAGCTTTGTTTTTCTCTTGTCATCCCTCGTTTCGCACGGAAAGGCCCCCTGCCCTTATCCGTGAAAACCCTTTTGCCCTATCACATCGAAATACATCTACGGTCCGAAAATTCAGGTCATCGCGACAATTCCCGACAGTCTACAATTTTGGAACCTAATCTCATGATAAACCCAGCTATAGCACAGACCCGAGTGTTTGGTCTTCGCCGCCTGAAGGAGTCGTAGTCGGCGTGGACCGAAGGCCACGGCGATTGTTTACTCGGGTAGGGGTGACTCCGTGCTTTGGTGTATCCTTACGCTTGCGCGAACGCGTTTATCCCCGGCTCGGTGGACCCACCCTCCGCTATCGCATCCCCCCCCCCCCCCCGCGCATTGCCGACCGTCGCGAGCAATTCCCCCATCTCTGTCCACCCAAACCGCTCGACTCCACTCCATCGTCAGTCTTCCCCTCCGCCCCCCCCTCTTCGCCCCGGCCTTTGTCCCGTCGCTACGACCTCCCAGCGCCGAAACAGCCGGCAGTACGAGGGTATACGTGCGAGAGTACGGCCACGAACCTCGAACAGGTAACGACTCTCTTTCGCGACGACGACGCGACGTGCAGTGTGTTTATATGCCTGTAATACCTCTCGCACATAAACTGACAGCCCCGCATCGGTACTTCTGCAATGTAGCTCGGAGACTGTACGGTGATAAATGCCGAGTACACACAGGGTGACGTTACAGTCAACGGCAACTCCTCGATGTTTCGCAGTTCAATATGTCTCGCACAGCCGTGACCACCGACTGTGGCCGATGATTTTTTATCTGTCGCTCGTTTCACGGATGCTTTAACATAGCGTCGATGATGTCACTGTAAGAACCGGGAAATCACGACCTCGCAGCGTTTCGAATCACTCGAACGAACAATGTCGGCGCAGTGAAACGTGCTTTGATGCAGAAGTTCTTGCTGGCAGACGTTAAACCTGTCGCTCGTTAACTCGTCGAATAAAAGTCGCAGGCTACTTCCATCGTGCGTATGGGACAGGACGGGGAGACCGAGGACCGTGCAAACGCCGTCTGAAAGCTGTAGAGTAAGACTGTGTAAGTTTACAAACTATAAGAAGGGAACTAAAACAGAGAAATGTATATATATGTGTATGTTTTGTTGTTCTTTTTTTATTTAGCAACAACCGGGCATGCCCGTTTATATGAGGATTTTCAAATGCAGGAAGAAATTATAATTAGACTAGATAAAAAAAATCAAATAACATAGTACAGCGTAACGTAAAACCCAGCAGACTGTGGGTTTGCATGCGCAACAAAACCAAAACCGGTTTTGCTTCTGTTCCGCCGCGCGTGTTCCATTTTGCATTTCAAAAATTTCGAGCCAATTTAAATTTAAATTTTATATGGATATATACATATATATATCCAGTGACGTCAAGGCCGCAGGGAAATATTTTAGGCATTTTTCGGATCTCGACTCTCATAGTTTTTTGCACACTTATATCAGAGAAATCGGCTTCGTGCGAGGCATATTACTACTGAATTGTTGTTAAGTTGGAATTATCGCATGTTAACTCGTCGAGGGAATGAAAGTCGAGGGCTGCTTCCGCTGTGCACGGGATAAGACGGTGGAGATCGAGGGACCGTGCAAGCACCGTCGGAGCGCTACAGAGTAAAACCACGTACGTTTAGAGCGTACAAGAAGGAAAATAAAACAGAGAAGGTGCATGTATATGCGGACCATACGAACATTGGTTCCAGTGACTTCAAGGCCGCAGATAAATATTTGATTAATTTTTCGGACCTCCTCTCACGCGTATCTTTTTTGCACACCGGTATTAGAGAAATTGTTAAGTTAAACTTATCGTCCGTTAACTCGTCGATGGAATAAATGTCGAGGGCTGCTTCCACTGTGCACGGGATAGGACGGGGGAGACCGAGGGACCGTGCAAATACCGTCGGAACGCTATAGAGCAAAGCTACATACGTTTAGAGCGTATAAGAAGGAAAATAAAACAGAGAAGGTGGTGTATATATATATATACATACGGATATTGGTTCCGGTGACGTCAAGGGCGTAGGGAAATATTTGATGAATTTCTCGTATCTCGACTTCACGCATAGTTTTGCATACTGGTATTGCAAGAATCGATGTCATGCGGGGGATATTACTGAATTGTTTCGCTCGCGCACGTAAGCCTCGGTTTTACATTATTAATAGGCGACGGAGCGAGAACGCTGTTTGCACGCGAATAACTTTTAAAAAATGGTTATTATTATTATCAGTATCATTAATTTAATTGATTATCGAGGCAGTTACGGTGGTTGGTGGCGAAACGTATATTACGGATTAAAATTTGCGGTTGGAGGATTAAAACTGACGAAGCGGTTACGCCATATGGATGGTGCGGGTTCAGGTGGGAATCGCGGTGAAAATACAAATTACATGTGTAATGGGACGGCTTGGTGTTGATTATCTCTCGAGGAACAGCCCGCACGGTCGGCTTTAATCGATCGACTTCCAAATAACAGAGCCGGGACTGGAACAATTTTAAAACACGCTTCATGCCTTTTCCGAGGTATTCAACGAGACATACACTAGTAGGCAATTGAAGTGGAACACGATATTATTCGCCAGTTGGCAAAAGTTGGACCCTTTCACGTATACTTTCGCCAAAATAACCTTGTTCCACTTCAATTGCCTACTACTGTACATTCCGAGTCTCGCGTTCGTGGAGGAATAAATGTGTAAACTCCGGTCGGGAGTTGTTACGGATTTTTCTTATGCTAATATTTCATTAACTGAACTCGCGTAAGAAAGTCCGAACTTTGTAGTTTTTTTAACTTCAGTTGTCTTTAGTAAACTTGCAGGGGAGGAGAAAAAAATAACGGAGGAGAAAGTTTGTATACAAAGTTGGTCCGCCGGGAGCGTCGCAGTTATAGCGGTGGCAGCGGAAAAAAGTTTCAATGTTCCAGATCGCTCTGGAGATTAATCGGCGGACTTTTTTTTCCGTCCATGTTCCGGAGGGGCCGAGGGCCAATTCCATCGGGACAAAAGTGCGCGATTATCCCCGAGATACGTGGCGGTTGTCACGGTGGTGGGGCGAGAAAGCTCGAACGATGTCGTGCGAGCGGCTCTCATGCCTTCTGTAGCCGGAATCTCACGAAGGTCGCAGCGGGGATAGAAAAGAAAAAAAAAACGTCTCGCAACCCGTGCGAGCGACGGGTCTCCGTCCGACGCTATATAGCCTAACGTCGATACCGCAGGCTCTGCGAAAGACGTGAATATAATATCCTTTACCAATAGATCGGATTACGTGGATTTGCGTCGACGGTTGCGGCAGCGTCGTTGAAGGGCTACACAATTTTTCGATCTTTATTTTCTTCGGAATAAAAATTGTATCGTATGATGGAGCGAAGAAACATGCACTTCCGGTTTAGCGTGGATTCGCCTCGAGACGCGGGCGTTCTGCGACATTCGACCAGCGACGAAAGAGAGATCATCATCATTATTCTATTTCAATATTTTCCTATTTACATTTTTCAGAATAAAAATTGTACGGTAAAATCGAGCGGACAAACGCGCGCTTCCGGTTTGACGCGGAGACGCCTCGGGAAGGAGAGAACAGATTATCGTCGTTACCCTATTTCAAAAATGTTCTATCTCAAATTTTTTTCTCTACTTCGATTCTTCGGAATAAAAATTGTACCGTAAAATTGAACGGAGAAAGTGTGTACTTCCGGTTTGCCGCGAAGCCGCCTCGGGACGGAAGTGTCCAGCGGCATTCGACCAGGGACGAAAGACGGAATAGATTATCATCGTTATTCGTTATCCGCTCGCGTAAACTACTACGAGATGGGAATAGGGGGAGGTTCGTCGGAAAGTTCAAGGGCGATAGTCGGAGGGTGCGATGTCACGAGAGGCTCGAGGCGGGAAGCCTCCGGGTGGATCAACTGGTCCATGAACATACACATGTCTACCTACGCTGCCTGTACACGTGCCCAATGACTATACTGTCCAACCTATATATATGTATATATTGCAGGCTCTGATACATACATACATATATATAGACACTCAGCCACATACGCAGAGATTGATGATAGCTATATAGGCGCAGACCCAGCGCGATTCGGTCGACGCTTGCGTAAAAGCAATTTCTATCCGGAGCTTTCCTCTCTCTTGTTTCAGGGTCGAGAAGGGTGACCGAACGAGTGGAAATAATGTAATGCTAGGCGAAAATTTCGTCGTCGAAGCGGTAAGTTCAACAATTATTATTATTATTATTATTGTTAATTATGTTGTTATTATTAAAATTATGCATGCAGACAAAAACGTATACGGATCAATCGATGATCGATTATTGCCAGACCGTTCGTAAAACGATGCATTGTATGAAGTGCAGCCGGCAAAGTATCGGCTATTAATTAGTCAACGACCGGGTTTTCCACCGGGCTTTATGTCGTACAGATCCGAAACCGAGATGGACGGACACAGTGCCGGTACGGTGGCTGTGCTGGGAACGGTCGGAGCCGCCACGGGAGCGTTATCGGCGGTGCTGGTGTACGCAATGTGCATCCGCCGGCGTCGATTCCCAATATTCGCCACCGGCGGTGGACCCCTCAATTGGTAAGTCTTTGAAACTTCGCCGTTCGATCAATCAGCTCGACGCGGCGCGAGAGCTTTGCGGCTTCCAGTTGGATAGTTTTCTAATCGAATTTCTCGTCGACGAACTCCGCAAGGTTCGAGAGGGATCTGCTCGACAGAGCCAAGGAGGCTGCGAAGAGTTCCAAGGAGGAGTTTATCGAGCTGGGCAACGTCGCGAGCGCCGGCCTCGGATTCGAGAACAAGAGCCAGACTGACAACAGCGACAGCGTCATCGAGGAAGTCGAGTGGCAACGCAGAGACCCTCCTTACGATACGAGCATTCTCGATTCACGCGAAGGTAGTCAATTTCGAAATGGTACTTTGCGATGCCAGTAAGTGAAAGCGAACTTTCGGCGAAGGTTGGCAAGTGGCTGCACGAGCAGGATTGAACGCTACAACGGCACGAGGCGAAGCGGAGTGCTGTTGTGGCGCGAGAGAAGACGAGTGCGACAACTTCACAACCGCCGTCGGGAGTCCGCTTTTACGTACATTTATCGCATACTACTTTTTGTGACGAATGCATAGAAGATGCCAGGTTGTTTTGCTGGCCGGGCGCGACAATAATGAAGAAACAGACATATGTACGCACGCGCACAGTATTTACGATACGGTTTTGAGCATTTATTCAACACTTCGAGCATTTATACAACGCTTCGAGTATTTATGCAACGCCTTCTCGAAAAGCGCCACTTTATGTCGCGGCCGGCCCGCACATAAACTGGCACTTTGTATACATGAGTTACAATATTTTTTTAATTATATTTTTGTTTTGTTTATTTCTCCTCCAAAATTATTTTTCGTTGATAAACTTTTTTTTTCCCTTAGTTATTCAACGTCTTTCCGAGGGCGGCGACGACGATCCACCGAGGACGCCTCTGAGCCCGATCGCTCCTCCACTTCCCGACGGTGCAGTTGTCGCCTCGGATGACCGTATGGTCATCGTCAGGCCGCAACCGAGGACCTCGACCGGCTCGAGATTGAGCAGTGTCGAGAGCGAGGTCGCCGCTTTTCAAAAGGTAGATTCTTAAAGATAACTTAAGAGTCTTTTATATATATTTTGTAAAATTGTGGATTTATTTGTTGGTTTGGATGTTTGTCTCCACCCACGCTACCTTCCTCCAGCTGAGCCAATTTTTCGGTGAAGCTGACACCGCCCTGGTTTTCACACGCTATAATTTGGGAATTTCGGTTTTATAGCATACAGAATGGATCTCGAAATTCCGGAATTTAATTCCATATGGAGTGGATTTTCACGTGCTTTGAACCGTAATGTAACAACACAACCGACACTTGATTAACAATCGTGCGTTTCGTTCCAACAGCAATCTTCGTGGTCGTCTTCATCGTCGCTGGACGAGGTTGGGGGCGAACTGCAACTCAGCTTGTCGTACGACTCGTCGGCTGGGATCCTCACGGTCCGATTACTCGAGGTAAATCACCCGGATGAGCAAATACGCAATTTTTCTTTCATTGAAAAGATCGCGTCGAGAAAAGAACATTCGCATTCATTCACTTTTCTCTTTCAAGGCCCACGACCTTCGTGCGCGAGAGCTGAGCGGAACAGCCGATCCCTACGCCAAGATACGCCTGTTGCCCGATCGAAGCAACACCTGGCAAACACGCGTACACAGGCGCACCTTGAACCCTAGTAAACCGATTACTCAAACGTTGCTTTTCTTCTTTACGTCGCATGTGTTGCTTTTATCTTGATGTACTTAGGACTTCGCCTCTTTGTTGCACGTTTTTCATTTTTAATTGCCAATAAATATTGCAATAACTGAGCACTTTATCGATCTACTGTTAGAAACGTGCCTGGCGTAAGAACGAAACAGTGTGTGATGTTGCAAACCTCGGTTTCTTTACTCGCTCGCAAGGATGGGCGTTTACTTTCGCTGAGACTTGGTTTGACTTATCGATTATATCCCTCGCTCCATTTTTTTTTGCGCGTTTAGCATGCCTTTCGAGACTCCAGTTGTTCGTCTACTGGTTTATCTCATTTACGATTGAACAATAAAAATGTTCTTTTAATTTTGTAAAGCTTTTTTATCTCGCACGCTTTTTCTTGTATCTTGGTGTAATTAGGTGTTCTCGTTGTAATTTTTGTTTTTTTATTTTTTGCACGTTTTCAATTTTACAAAACGTAGAGTGAAAAGAACGGAGCGATTTATCGACCTACCGTTAGAAACGTGCCTGGTGCACGAAAGAAACTCTGTGATGCTGCAAACCTCGGTTGCTGTACTCGCTCACAAGTATGGGCGTTTGCTGTCGCCGAGACTCGGTTGGACTTATCGATTATATTCCTCGTTCCATTTTTTCGTGCGCCTACGCGGTAAAAAATAATTTCGTAAAATCGGAATACGAAGTTTCGCAAAAATAATTTTAATTGTTAATTAAATGACAAGCTCATCCGTTCAGGGCTGATTATAGGATTATACAAACCTGTCCTTTTGTTTTCCGTGTCATTAACAAGTTTAGTTTGTACTTTTGTTCGTAAAACTACAGCCAGATGATGCGATCCAGAAACTAACAAATGAAAAATTGTGCACGCTTGTGGAAAATAATTTGCTGTGAAAAGTACAAACTTTTTTTACTGTGTATTCGATGCATTTCGCAGCGATGCATTTCGAGGCGGCAGTTGTTTGCTTACTGGCTCATCCCGTTTGCGACTGAACAATAAAAATTGCTCTTTTAAGACACACATAATTAAATCTTGCAGTATTCGACGAGGACTTTGTATTCGAGACGAATTCCCTAACCGGAATGATGTTGGAGGTTCTTCTGTACGACTTCGATCCAGTGTCGAGACATCGTGGAATCGGCTACGTCCGAGTGCGACTTCCGGTTGGACCGGAACTGCTGGATTCCAAACCTGTGCTTCTGACGAAGCCGATTCTTCGATACGGCGCCGAGGGTAGCGTGTATCGGTCGGATCCACTTGGGGAACTCATGGTATCGTTGTTCTACGATCCGTCCGCGGCTAAACTGACGGTCATTGTCGTGAGGGCGATCAATTTATCGATCGCCGATGATACCGGAAATTCCTCGGACACTTACGTCAAGGTAAATGGACGTTAACAATAGAAAGAGGCGTGCGAATCGAGACTTTCGCAAATCTTCCGCATCTACTTTTTTGTATTAAAGCTTTTATGAAAAATCATTTTTCGTCATTATTTGAGAAAAAGAAAATAATCACGATTAAAAACATATAAAATCACTCATTTTTTTGAATATTTGCTACAGAGATTCCCGTCCGTCACTTATTTTACTTTTAACTGAATATTTACTACGGAAGTTCGCGTTGGAAAGAAAATACTAATTTTTCGTCAAATTCAAAAAATTCCAAATCCAAAATTGAAACGCTTCGATCGATCCTCGCCAAATTAAACGGAAATCATCGGTTGACAATAGTCCACAATAGTGCACAACTTTTTAGCCCGATAGCTCGAAAATTGAAATAGCTAGAGGGCGCACAGACTCTTTTTTTAGCAAAGTTCACAAACGCGTAAAATTTTTATTACTGAAAGCATTTTGCTAAAAATGTAACCAACATTTTACCTTACAAATTTGAGCTTGATAGCTTCGTTCTCAATTTATAAGAGTTTCAATTTTTCTGATCTGAGGCACACACACACACAAACATCCAGACATTCTTTCTAATTATGACTTTCCGATGTCTTGGCACATTCTGAACACGTTTTCGTAAAAATCTCGAAATATATATTTTTTTCCTGAAAACAAAGCTTCCTCCACGAGGAAGCAAAATTGGCGAAATACTTTGTCGCAATGTAACGAAAAATGATCGTTCCGCAGGTAACGATTTTCAAAGACGGCAAGGGCGTGAAGAGGAAGAGAACGACCATATGTCGAGACGCCTGCAGTCCGGTCTGGAACGACGTATTGACCTTCGACCTCGGCGGCGATATATTCTCCACCTGCAGCTTGGAATTCTCGGTGGTGAAAACGAGCGGGGATCTCGTGGCTCGTTGCGAGGTGTCGGCAAAGTGTCAGAAGGAATTGTTCCATCGGGTGTTGTCAGGAAAAGGCGCCTCCGTCCAGTGGATTCCGTTGACCGGGCCCGAGAGACGCGGCGGATAATCGCAGAGCTCTGAGCGGGAAACGTACGAGAAAAAATTTAATGAAATGAGATGTAAAAAAAAAAAAATAAAAAAAAAATGTAAAAGCTGATGAACACGAGCCGGTCGTGAGGAAGACGGCGCGTTCGATCGTGTCAGCCGACGACGAGCGAGAACGTCTACTGAAGAACAAGCAAAACAAAAAGAGTATCGCGGCGACGAATGGAAATTTCGTCCCGTGCGTGATCGCGTGAATCATTTACTTTTGGTCCTTCTTCTTAAAATTCTCTTGCCACTCACGAGTTTTCGCTTTGTCGCTGTGTGATATTCGCGCGCGTTATCACACGAAGAAAAAAAAAACAAGATTGAAAAGGTATTTCGAATTATCGTATACGTTGCCCCGCGCATTCGATGCTCTCGTTCTGTTCGCGGAAAGATCGGAGATCAACGAAAAAAATCTCGTTTAATCGTCGTACCTATGTCGTTATGTATTATACTAGGATTTTACTGTGTACGTATATAATAACGAATGTGCGCGCTTGCTGCGAGAATGACACGTATACACAATATATATATGTGTTTATGCATATTTGCATGTATAAACGAAACGCATATATATATTTTGAGAGTTACCGACGAAGAGCACCCGAGCGAAAGATGAACTGATATTATACTTCGAAAAACCTCGATTGTACGAATAATTTTAAACAGATGCACACAAACACACATATACAAATATACATGAGATACTGATAACGGTGTGTACGTGTAAATCGACCTGTGTCGTATTTTTAAAGCGCGAATCAACGTTGAGTATTTTTGTCGGAAGATTATGTGTAGAGCAAATATATCCGACGATCGGAGTAATTAGAAAAAGGATGGAGAGCTCGCACTCAATAACGCATGGCGACTCGTTTACCGAATGGGTAACAAAAGTTACGGGACCAGGGAGATTAAGTTCCGTTGTTAACTTTTTTTCATTTTTTTTATTTTTGTTTCGTCAGTATACAATAGAAAAGGAGTTTACGGCGATCCCTGCGTTTAGTTGAAGAGACCTGAAACATAAAGCAAATTGGTGTTTTCTCTTTAGTGCTGATGCAATCGAAAGACGATTCGATTCCCGTGCCAATGCAAGCTGGCCGGGGTATATTTAGAGTATTATCCTCATTCAAGAATTGTGTCCTCACACGATTTCTCGGTAGCTAATACATGCTTGAATAATCATTGAATTACTCCGTAATAAAATAATGTAGATATTTGTCGAATGGGAAAACTTTGTTCAGTTATCATTTTTCTTTTTTTTTTTTTCTTGATCTCCGTAGATAAAGAAGGTTTCTATTTACCGAAGCCCATGTCCTCATCAGACTCCTCTTCAGGTTCCTCCTTCTTCTCCTCCTTCTTCGCAGGAGCAGCCTCGGTAGCGACTGCAGCTGCGGCAGGTGCTGTTAAAGGACGATTAATCGTAAAATTAATTACCGAACGACCCTTGGATGCAGAAATGTGTGCCTTGCAGTAACATAGCTCAAGAAGTAATAAACAGGCATAGAAAAAAAAAGCAAAATCTTAATTACACAAAAATGTGCGAATTTTAAGTTCTCTTATTTTTACGTTCCATAATTAATTGTCGGCAGTGAAAATCTAGGTCCGCCTTGTAAAACAGGCGAACCCGACAAACTTTCTCCTCCATTTTAGTTTCCTCGCTATCGCTGACCTTACCGGCACGATTTTACTCGCCAGTCCGGTGGATGAAAGGAGGATTAATGACAAAAAATTCTAAAGCATTCTTACCACTGCCAGCCGGAGCAGCACCGACTCCGGAACCGATGTTGGTGATGAGGTCCTTTACGTTCACTCCCTCGAGGGCCTTGGCGAAGAGGCCGGGCCAGTACGGCTCGACATCTACGTTGGCGGCCTTCAGGATGGTCTGAATCTTCTCACCCTGGAAGATTCAACATTTTTTTATTAATCCACACTCGCCCTAGTGTGCCACGAGAAGCACAAAAATAGGTCACGTGACTCGACTAACGCGTGCTTGTATTTACGTTTCTCCGGACAAATTTTTTTTTCCCCAAAAAGAAACGACCTCACGAGTACACAATCAATGACAAAAAAAAACCCAAAACAATCGCTTCGACTTCATTTCGTCGACACAACAATGAACGGACGCCACATTATTACGACGTTCGCAGAAGACACGAACACGCGCGCGCGTACGCTACATGCGCGATTTGTCACAAAGCCAGAGTGTGAAATTTTACTCACGGTAACTGCGACATCGTCGTCGGTGAGGATGAGTGCGGAGTAAACGCAAGCGAGCTCGGCCTTGGTCGTCATTGTGTTGTTCGATTGTAGGATCTGACGAGAACCGATGGATGTCGAAGAAGGTGCAAGTCGCCGATGCGGCCTTAGCTCAGAAGAGAGAACAAGCACACGCGGGTTAGCAAGAGCCCAAAGAAAAACGGAAGAGACCGAATCGAGCCGGATGCAACCGTCGCGCCCTCTGGTCCCGTTTTTCCATCCCCACCGCCGCGACGCCCCACTTCGCGCGGGAACGATCAACAATGGAAACACACGCGCGATCCTCAGTTCTCAAATGGCGACCGGCGTTCGAGACTTTTTTCTTTCGCAACGTCGCGCGTACGTCTTTTTTCACCGGTATGTTTGAACAAAAATAATCTGCACCGAAGGTAATCATCGTAATCGGCATACGCGACAAAGTCACGGTTCGTTCGTTGTTCGCGTGCGGGTTCAAGCGAGAGCCCAACCGCCCGACGGAAATGAATCCATTCACGCGAAAAGACACGACGCGTCGTCTCGCGTTATCGGATAGATGGGATTAAAAAGAAGCTAATGAATTTACCGGCCACGTAGAGAGCGATCCGAGCATCCCGTGAAAACAAGGCCTAAGGTACGCCTATGGACGAGCGGCAAGGTCGTTGCATAACCTGAAATTGAACGTTCAATCGCGTACCGCGGTCCGAATTCAAGCGGGTTACTCGCGAACTCGCATTCTCGTCGAACAGCCACGAGGATAATTCGTTTCAGATACTCGTAAGATTCATTGTCAGCGGTGACACACTCGAGAGCGGTTGGACACAGTGCCGGGTCGAGGCTGCCCATTCGATTCGAAGAGCGCGATTCAGCGGTAGTCGAAAGTGAGGAAGGTAAAAAAATATGCCGCGCTGTTGTATCCCGTAGTACACGGTACGGCGTAGAGTCGGGCTGAGCGTGCGCGAAAATCCGCGTAGTCTCGAGAGTAAACGCGCAGCGGCGTCGAGATCTCGAGGTCGTGGTTCGGCGGCGGGCGAGATCCTCGTTTCTCGTAGCTCGGCTCTCTCGATAATATATCTCGATTGCGGAGAGGTAGTCGGAACGCGCGGCGCGGCGCGGCATGCGCGAAAGATCGATCAGTGTTGTGTGCCTCGTTGTGTAGGACGGTGCGGCGGTGGAGACGGTCGAAGAGAGAGCGAGAGAGAGAGATATTCCAATCTCGTTCGTGTGTCCAACCCGTGCGAGGATACGAGAATTAATACCCGAAATCTTTGCCTAGCGTCGGCTCAAACGGATAGTCCTGTTCGCGATGCCGGATCCGAGCGGCGATCGTTAACGACGATGAATCGGCTGTGCGACGAATGTTTTCGTGCTTCGTTGCCGTGTAGTATCTGCAAATGAAGCGACGGCGAATAAAGCGGTCGCGCGTGCTAAGCAAAGTACTTGCCCCCGGGGCCGATGGGAATGGCGCGCAAATGCTGCGTGAAGAATTGCGATAGCGACGGTCATGAAGCTCGTTTCAAGGGACTGCCGTTGCACAAATTTCCAAAGGACGCCGTTCTGAGAAGCAGGTGGCTCGTCAACGGCTCGTTCGATGCGAACTTCAAACCCACGCCCGGTCAATTCGTTTGCCACAGACACTTCAAAAGAGCCGACTACGAGACTATCAAGGGACAGAAATACGTTCTGCGGAAAGGCTCCGTGCCGACGATTTTCACCGATTACGACAATCATCCAGGTACGTTGCCACGATTGTCGGCGTTCATCGGCGTTTACCTCGGACAACCCGATATTTCGTCACCCCGCAGGTGCAACGAGCAGTAGGTCATAACTAGTGCGAATAACGCATGCCTCCTTGACTCCACACTCACCGTCGCTCTCTCACACCATCGCACCACCAGTGGATCTCACTGCGCGATTTTATCCTCGTCGCACAATCGTTCTCTAGCCGTCGCGGCCTTCGTACGATTCCGGCACTTTTCACTCCGCCGTCTCCTATACTTTTCGTTGTCAAATCTTTTCCATTACACTTTATCGAATACTACCGTTCGTCATTTGTTTCTACATTTTTACTCGATCTTAGACGCGCTCTCCGTATACTGAATTTTGTATTCAATCGTTATTATTTTGACGACGTTCGGCGGCGTTTTCTTCCGTACGCGCTACATCGTTTACGGTTCTCGTAATAACACTGCCGCTTTTTTAACGGTCTATTTTAGCTGCATGCTTCTATTTGCAAGTGTTTTTTTTTTTCTTTAAGTAATTGCAGAAAAATTGTTTGTTCTTTTTGGCATTCAAAATAGTGTGTGTTCAAAAAATATTGTTCTTAAATCGATTATTATTATCATTATCATTGATTTATTTGATTTCGTTTTTTTTTTATTTTAACGGATTTCTCTGTTTACATAATGATAAGAACACATTACGGACAGTAATGGCTTAGATTGTGTATCCATGTATATCACAAAAGTTTCAATAATCGAAAACTAGCGAATAAAAGTTGCTAACATAATAAAATTAAAATACTATTTAACAGACTATAAACAGCTGCAAATTTATAAGAATGTAATTATAACTACAAGTACAAAAGTATATATATTGACCGAAAATTGTTGATCACGAGTTATTCGTAGCTCAGGATGATTGAATTCAAATAATAACATAACAATCAATAATAATTATAATCAAGCCTGATTATTATCATTATTATTTATTATTATTTATTATTAATATTTATTCCCTCTTGAGTACAAGCTAGCGTACTCATAGCGATATATCTATCATGTTAATTTTATTTTCTTTTTTTCCGTACAGATCCATTAACAATGCCAGTAAAAACGAATACGTCGTACGCTCAGGAGGATCTTGATCTGATTAATTCGGAGATATTGAACATGGATAGCGCGGCTATGGAGTCGCCTCTCTTCGCAGAGGCGAGAACCCCAAGATCGGACAGCTGCGGGGAAGCTTGCAATTCCAGGCCCGGTTCGTCGGCGGATTCTTTCAATCCGTTCGAAAATTCGGACGGCACGGATCCAGGCTGCAAGATGCCCGGGTACGGCGAGGATATTCTGACCAACGACGAATCTCCGGCGGAGAGAATGGAATACGAAGCCGAAACACCCGGCGTCGAAAGGCCTCTGTCCCGCGAGATCGAAACTAAGACGGACTCGACGTCCGACGACTCAAAGATCATCGAGGAAGATCCGAGCGTTTCGAAGACAGACGCCGTAACGCCCATCGCAAAAACTGCAGAACCGCCGCCGAAGATCATTAACCGTGGATCGCTGAAATTTTTTCCAGGCGCAAAATTGGAAGCCAAAGATTTCAATGACAAATGGCAAGTGTTTTGTAATTGTTAAATAAGCAATATCAAAATAATCGAACTCTCGTAATTCGATGACGAAAAAAAAAAGAGAAAAAAAATGAAGTGATTCCCGAGCGGAATGTAAAATAGTGCTTGCAGAGGACAAAGCTGTAACACGTGTTTGTAGGTATTCGGCACGAGTGGTCGAAACTGACTGGGTCGATAGAGAAGTGTTGATACATTTTGACAAGTGGAGCTCCAGATTCGATGAATGGATTCCTATGGATAGTTCTAGACTGAGAGTACTGCAAATGCAGCCCAGGTATGTCGTTTATTCTGCAATTCAAATTTCTTGAAGAAAAAAAAAAAGAAAAAAAATCGTTCCGATCTTCAATCATACGCGTCACGTATTGGCCGAATTATCATCGCATTTTGCGACAACGAAAAAGAAAAAAAAGAAACGTTAACTCGTCTCGTCTCAATAACTTCTTTTTATTCAATGTACGTATTTTTTTTTTTTATGTTTCACTGAAGTGAGCAAGTTTGGGTACTTCCAACTCCGTAAGTTCATCATTGCATTATTAATCAGTCGAAACATAAGCTCTTAGAGCTTTTGTTCTCTATTGGATCCTCTTTATTATCGTATTTGCTGTGAATATTTTATCATCCATGTTTACTGCCTTGCTGTGCCGAAAACCGCATATATATCGTCCGTTCGTTGGTGATTGGATCAATTAGTTGGAACTTCCTTTTAGAACCACAGTTGTAACTTTTCTGTAAATCTGTAAATATGTATTCGTAATGTCCTGTTCTTTCTTACGTGTAGCTTTCATCCAGCCATCGCATGATTCTTCGATTACCATACCGCGTAAATAACACTATATCGTGTCGTCATAGTTATGTTTAATAACGCATTTACGCGATACGATAAACACGATTGAGATGCTTTTTTAAATCGACCGCGTAAAATTAGTCGACAGCGTTACCGTTTCGGGGATAGAAAAAAAAACATAATATGACTATAATACGCGAAATTTCGCGGTAAACTGGAAGCAGCTACTTGTCGCCTTTGCTTTTTGTTACTCTTCAATTTAATTTAATGTAACTAGAATTCTGCTTATAAACAACATTGCACGACACTATCTCTCTCTGCTCCTTGTTCCAAAATTTTTTCCAAAGTGCCATTCGAGTATAATTCGCACGCAGATTGCATTAATTAATAGAAACTTCTCCATGTTCTTAATCTTACCTTTCTTTCACCCGTAGTTGCATGATTAATTACCATCATAAAAAATTCGATGCAGAATACAAAAAAAAATCGTTGTCACACCCTTAAGAAAAACGTATCTATGAAATGATCTATCGCTCGTTGGTTCGAACCCGCCCGCGTAAGGCTGCACTCGGCTGCACCGAGTTACCGTCAGGGGGGTGAAAAATACGAAGAAAGAAAGAAAAAAACAATACAACGTTATTTCTCGTATCGTGGCGTTTCGTGGATAGAGTGTGAGAGAGCGTGCCAGCAAGCGCAGCAGGCTTGGCATTAAATGAAAATCGGGGAAACGGTGTGTTGTTGTCTTACGTTTTCATCTGTATCGGGGCCTATCATTTCATCGTCGTATAATAAAAAAAACAAAAAAAAAATACATTTTTCACGAGAGTAATGCATGCCTCTCATAACTCCAGGGAAACGAAGATGCGGGATTTCGCTGTCGGAGAAAGAATTTTGGCTACTTGGGCGGACGGAAGAAAGTATCCGGCCAAAGTGAACGCCGTGTTGGGAAGCGGTGAGTTTACCTAGCCTAAACCCGTCTCTGATTTCTGTGGTTGCATATTTTTCTCTCCGTCGGTATGCGTGTTTCTCCGGATGTGTGCGTGTCTGTGTGTGTATGTGTCGGGCGCTCAAAGCGCTCGGCTATCGTGCGAGAGAGAGAACGAAACAAGCACAGAGAGTTCCTCCTCCCACAGATCACTTGACGTTTTCTCCCTGGAATAGAAAATCCCCTTAGTGAGATATATTTAACGAAAAATTAAAAATAAAAAGTAAATAAATAAGTTTCGATTAAAGTTTCGAATTGAAATTTTGCAGACAGATACGACGTGCTTTTCGACGATGGATACGCGAAAATCGTAAGATCATCGAAAATGACCAAGATCGCGTCGACTATGGAAAAGGTGAGTTTTATCTATTTTTAGGTTATGTTGTTGTTCGCTCAGAGAGTTTGAGGTTGGTCCGAGGATTATCGGGTGTCGACGAGATGTCGCCTTGTTGTAGTCGTTTTTCATTTTTTTTTTCAAAAAGAGAGTAAAATTTTTTTAATAATTGTGATTTTTAATTTCTTGGTTGAGACTTTTTTTTTTTTAAATTCTTTTCTGAGTTTCGACTATGCAAATCCGCCACCCTCCGACGCAGGAAGCATTAATTTATTTAATGCAATGTTTTTTTTTTTTTTTTTACTTCACAGAAAGCTATGGAAGGCGACAGCTACATCGGGAGTAAACAGGAGCGAAGGGACAAGAAGCGCAAGCACACCGTAATGGAGCTCTTTAACACTCATCCGAGAAAGCGAAACAAGTCGGAGATAGAGAAAGTTGTTAAGAAGGATGAAATTCCATTGGCCGAGGACGAGAACAATTTGGTCATGGACAGCAGTACGGAACTGGACAGTTCGGTTGCCGCTCCTTACTACGATTCGGGTGCGGAGTTGCTGAAGGGCTTCGAGAGCGCGAAGCCAAAGGTGAAGACTTACTCGAAGAAGATTAAGCGAGATATGGCGAAGAACGATACCGATCAGGAGGACGATTTCGGTCCCGAATGGATCGACGGGGAACCGCAGGGGGTCGAGACCTTTATCATTGATGCGAATGATGGTGAGAGAAAAAAACGAATTATTTCAACAGTAAACTTTAAAAAAATAATAACAAAAGTACCGAAAAAAGTCTTTGAATTAATGTTCACAATAGTTATTTGTATGGCAAGGGTGTAAAAAGGGAGTTCTTAATGAGTGTGAAAATGCCACACGAGCCGAAGCCGAGTGCGGCATTCGCACGAGTCAGGACGTCCCTTTCTACGCTCCTGCGCAGAAAAGCATTTTCTCGCACTAGGGTAAAATAAATAAGATATAGCGATTGCACGCGTGGGCAGTATTTTTCTCGCACGTGATGCGAAAAAGTGCCCTTCTGCGCTCAAGTCACAGGAACAGAAAGCGGGATTTTACAAAAAGAAATATTGAATCGAATATGAATTTTCGGTTGCAGGATCTCGACGATCGATCATCGTGGCGGACAAGAGATTGCCGGTGATCTGGGAGAAGCATTTTACGCAACGGCGTGCCGGCACATCTGCCGGAAAGTGGGACGTACTTTTCGTCCAGTGAGTAGCGCAGTAAAAAAATGTTCTTAATTTTTCAATCATTACCCTCACGAACGGAGTATGCTGAAAGATTTATTATATTTAACAGCAAACCGAGCGGCAAAAAGTTTCGCTCGAGAAACGACATCCGAGGTTTCATGGAGAGTCAGGGTCAGTTCGACTTCGATCCGGAGATGTTCGACTTCTGCATTCACCGACGGAAGAGCAAGTCGTCGATGGCGAGGATGGCGGCGAAAATCGAGAGTCCCGGGGAGTTGCCGAAGAAGATTAAAACCCTTTTGCCAAAGACGAAGGCGGTAACGGCTACGCCGGAAAATGCGTTGCTCCTGGCGTCGAGTCCTGCGGAAGTCGCGGTACCGATTACTCCGACTACCACGCCGGTCGAGGAGGGTGGTAAGGAACATTATTATTCCTCTAAGAGCGGAAACGAAAATATGCGGATGGTCGCCGGTGTCGACCATGTAAGGAGGTTGGAGCGTTTCACATTCGTCAAATTAGTTCTACATTTTTAAAGTCGTCTATACACACTTGCGCATCTATTGATTATAGCGGATAATTATTTATATTACAGCAAATGACCTCAATATAGAAACTAATTAATTTTTAAACAGAAAATACTATCGAATATCTCGGTGGAGAATTTGTAGAGCAACTTCAAGGAAGAGAATGAGCTATAATATATCAAAATCGTGCAAAAATTGCGGATTATTCTTTGAAAAAACTGAACGCGTTTGTACCTTTTCGAAAATGAGCACAAAGCAGTTAATGTTTTTGCAAATCCATTGAAATTAATGTTTTTCTTTGGTAAGTACACCTGCTGTAATACAAAAAACCATCTGCCATAATCGATACACGCGTAAAAGTTTGTGTAATCAACATTAAAGATGTAGCGCTCGTTTGATTAGTGTGAAGCGCTCCAAACTCCTCAAATCGTATTAAATATTAAATATTTCTTACATCTCGCTTACAAATGTCTATTGATTCGTTCGTTGCAATCTAACCAATTAGGAACAATTTATTGTGAGTATTCCGCAAGTAAACGTCCACGACACGAATCACCAGATTCTTATCGCTGAATTTCTTTTTTCCTAGCGGTCTTCATCGGCGGTCTTCGCGTCGAGATGGAGGACAGCGCTTACAAGTGTCCGAAGGAGGGGTGTTGCAAAAACTTCCGAAAGGAGAATCTCTTGCAGATGCACATAAAGCACTATCATCCGGAGTACTCCAAGTTCCTCGGTTCGACGCCGAACGTGGCTGACTTGGCTTACGCGAGAACGATCGGAGAGTCGATAATCGACATCACGCCCAAGAAGTCGAGCAACAATTTCTTGGACAAGATAAACAAGTTCGAGAAGCGAAAAGCGGCGCACGAGAAGCCGATTTTGCCGGCGACGCAGTTGATCGCATCTCCGGGACAAGTCGTTCCTCTCCTCGCGACTTCGCCTCTCACGACTTCCGTCAACTGCGCACCGGAAATCGTCGCGAGCGACAAATCCTTGGGAACTCCGTTGCGCGACGATTCAAAGTTCGAACTGATGTCGCCGTGCTCGAACACGAGCATGGACATGGACGACGAGTTGACGAAGAAAGTCGATGCCACTGCCTGCGCTATGTCGCCGGGAGCTCTGTTCGATCTGAAGATCCGTGAGGAAAAGACCCAAGTCGGCATCAAGACACTTCTGCCGGTCAGACCGCCCTTGCCTACGCCCGACGCCTCGAGACTCGACAGATCGAAGTCCCTCGACGAAGCTTTTCATCCGGACAAAGGGAAAGTACAGAGGAAGCGGCAACTGTCCGAGTACAGCTCCGACCTATCACGATCGAAGGGCAGACAAGGTAAAGAATTATCTTGTCTTCTCTCTTCTCTTTAGTGTATAAAACAATCTGGCACGGATTTCGATTAACGATCTCACGGGTGCTGGTAGTTTTTTTGTTATTCCGGAAATTATTTTCATACATATGCCTTTAGAAGAATGCGTGCCACGTGCAGTTAAGCCTTCAACGCTCGGGGGAAAGATAGTCCGTACAAGAATTTTTTTTTGTGTAAAAATAGATGTGTTCTTCCCAACAATCGTTGAAGGGTTAATTTACCATGGAAAAGTTTCTCATTGAAAAATATTGCAAGATGTACATAAAACATTAGGCTAATTTATGTTCAGTTGAGCGATGAATTAACAGATTCGATTTTCGCCCCTCGTCGTCCATGTACAACGTTTATCTCCCCTCACTCTGTCATCCCCGATGATTTTCTTTCTACCATTATGCCCATTATGTTTCGTTATCGCGGATGAGTGTAGGCAGAAAAATGCTTTTTCTTGCTATCAGGCATGCAGGAGCTTACGGATGATTATGGGGATTTAGATGACAGTGCATTGGACGCCGAGGGTCCAGCTGCTCTCGTCTATAGATTCAGTCGTAGGAAATCAGACGCAAAGAGCGACGAGAACAGCCAAAGCAGTAAGTCTCATCACATCATATCCGCATTATCGACTGTTTTTTCTGCGAATGGTAGTTCGTTATTAATTTTTTTACTTTTTCTGGTTTTTTTTATGTATATAAATTTTTAACTCGATATAAATTGATTTTGCTACGTAGATTCTTCATTAAATCGAGAAGATTGCCGGTTATTACATTTTTCGGTAGAATATTTTTGCCTGTTCATACTCTATTGTTTTGTGTTGTTCTTTAGGTCAGCTAAACGATTCACGTCTTGAAAAAGCCGATACCCCGAAAGGGGATTCTACTAAAAGAGATATTAGTAACGAGGCGGAAGGTATATTCATCAATTTTTTTTTCATTTTGTTTTCGTTTAAATCATCATTTGGCATGAGAGTTCGAAAGGCACGATCAGTTCATACCTTCGTCGTTTATTATCATTACTTATATACATATTTTTTTTATTCACAATCGACATGTAATTTCGTCTCTCATCGCATTTAACCAGTCGATCGAATTAACGAGCCTGCAGTCGTAGCAAGAAAACGCGACACTGTTCGGCGAAAGAGATATTTTGCGACAATTGGATTTTGCGTTGCTAACGGTATTTTTCTATTCGTCACAGAAGGGGACGGGGTTATGATGATGATCAACGGGGAGATGATCAAGGTCGAGCAGCTCCGACGGGAGGAGATAATAAACTGCACCTGCGGGTTTATGGAGGAAGACGGTCTGATGATTCAGTGCGATCTTTGCCTGTGCTGGCAACACGGTCACTGCAATGCCATCGAGAGGGAGAAGGACGTGCCCGAAAAATATATTTGCTATATTTGTCGGCATCCGTACAGACAGCGACCCTCCATGAAGTACCTGCACGATCAGGAGTGGCTCAAAGATGGAAAGCTGGCCAGGTAGCCGATCGATCGATGAACCAATCACCTCGCCGAGACGTGGTATTTAATTTACGATTTTTTTTTTTTTACAGTTTGAGCAAACGTACCAAAGACCAAAACACCATCAATCAAAGAACCGCGTTGCTGAAACGTTCGTGCGATCTCGTGGCAGCGTTGTTGCAAATACAACAGATTCTTCACAGCCTCCGGGTCAAATTAAGCGTGGCGCAGTAAGTTAAATTTACTTGAATTACGAGAAAAAAACGGAGGGGAAAAAGAGGCGATTCGTAAAAAAATACATTGATAATTCCATGTTTACAGAAAGAAGGATCATCCCAAGCTCTATCTGTGGGCGAAGAACTGGGAAAAGTCGGAGATTCCCGAGCCAACGGTCGAGCCCGTGCCGGTGATGCGATTGGTCAAGCCAAAGGTGGAACCGATCGATCCCATGATCGATACTTTCGTCGAGCCTAAGACGGAGGTCACGGCAGTGCTCAAGGACGAGCTCGACGAGAAGTCGATTGCTTCGGACACGGAACTGATGAAGATTCTCGAAGAGGACAGCACGTCGCCGGACGAGACGAAGGCCGCGTCGAAGAAGGAGAACCCCGACGATTCGGATGGTAACATTCTGTTAGGCGCTCTGACGAAGCTCGAAAATCCCGACGACGTAGAGAATACCTTCGCCAGTACGGAAATAAAGAACGAAGATGGCGGTGCGTATTATTCACCGTGCAACTTTGGTGACAAAAATATTTTTCTAACGCATGCATTTCTAAAATCCCGCTTTCCGTTCCTGTGAAGTGAACGCAGAAAGGCCCTTTTTCGCATCGCGTGCGAGAAAAATACTGCGCATGCGTACAAACTCAATATTTCTTTTTTTTTCTCACACTAGTGCGAGAAAGTACCTTTCGAGACGAAAATCGTGGTTTTTTTTTGTGAATTAGTTAGAAAAAATTATGTGAATTGCATCGGCCTTCTGCTCGTGTGGAATTTTCACAGTCGTCAAGAACTGCCTTTCTACGCACTTACCAGTCAAGTAACTAACTGTTTACATCGTCGTTGTGTCTGTACAGAATCGCAGAACGACGCCTCGACGATAAAGACGTCGTCCACGGACGTGGAAACACCAGAGGCAATGACCCCGGCGGAATCCATTCCGTCGGTACCGCCGCAGGAACTCGCCGCACCTATGCAGCCCTTCATACCGGAGCCGGAAGCTCCGATCGATCCGGCGGAGTGTCGGCAGAGGCTCTTGGAGCACATTGAACATTTTCAGAATCATATCGATTCGCGATTGACTACGATCGAGGCTCAAGTCTGTGGTAAGTTCTGAAAACGTTATAAAAACGATGATTCTCAGTTCATTATCCTCGTACGAGTTACCATGTACACGCTACATGCTCCTGCGTTGGCACTAATATTCGCATCCTTACAGTACTGGAGTCAATGGATCCCGACGATGGAGTATCTTCTTCGGAGGTTCAACGTCGCACAAAGCAGACAGTGCAGATGCTTCTCCGTGATCTCTCCACGGTCCGAAAACTGGCCGCTCTATGCTGAGCTGTGTTTTTTTTTATTTATACATATTTTTTACCTACCCAGAGTTGCCCTGAAGCTTGGCACTCGTTATCGCCAGTGTTCCAAGCTACAAGTGTTTTCTTTGTGTTCGTAGTGTTCGCACTCGGTATCTGCGAACGATTCGTTGTTATATATTGGTTGAACCATCTGATATAGTGTTAGAAAAAGAAAGGAAGAATGAAAGTGTTACGGGACTGTTGAAGAATATCGGATTCGATAAGATTCTTTTTTATATATTCGCGAAATGGAAGTAAGTTCTTGTATCAGATCCCACATCTTCGTATATATATATTCTGTATAATAGTTCTATTATTTATATATTTTCCTCTCACACTGATTATCTGCTACTCTTGCAACGCGCGTATGGATTCAAGGGTAAAAAATAATTGTTATAGCTTCATTACTGATAATGTATGTACGTATATTCATAGCGAGATCCATATATAATATAACTATACATCGAAGATCCCTGGATTGATTCCAAATATATTTCCGTGGATGCATCATCGAGCCCACTTGTATCGCCAGAAAAAAAAACCATGCGACAATTATCAATAAACCAGAAGAAGAACTCTTCGACAAAGCATCGGGCGCAAGTCAGTTTCAAAGATACCCTCGTAGGTGTTAATGAAAAAGTAAAAAATTCTTAACTCCTAAAAAGTTGGTGTTTTCTCTTCTAAAACGGTATTGAGAAAAACTATATTTTTTTAATAGACATATCAATGTATATTTATCTTCCGGTTTGAAACATTATTTTTTTACCAGAAGTAACGTCACAAAAGAAAAGGTCACTTGCAGTTGCAATATTTCTTTTGCCCGGAAGTGACACGAGAAATACGTCACTTCCCGTTCACTTTCGGGGATACCACTGTTGATCGAAAGATACGATTGTCAAACCGGAAGTGAAGTATTTCTGGTATGACGTCACGTCCGGTCGAAAAAAATGCGATTTTCAATGAGGAAGTGACGTATTTCTGGTCGAAATGTGATACTAATGCGAAAAGCGGTCTTTCGACGAAGGTTGTGAAGTTGGCCGCACGAATCGGAATCGAGTACCACAGTAGCACGAGCCGAAGGCGAGTGCTACTCGGTGCGAAAGTGGCAATTGTACGCACGTTTTGCGTGCGTGAACCTTACACACATGTGAGGTGTTGCCACGAACCTCACACGAACTTTCGGCCCTTGTTGCATTATATACTGTTTTCTTAAAAAAATGAGCACCCTTGAGAAATGTTCATTACAGTTTTCATTACCGACCGCGATATTTCACTTTCCCTTAACCTAATCATTTTCATGGCTGGATTGAAAGCGCCAAAGGAGAGCGCTGCTGTCAGCTGCATGTTACCGGACGCGAATAAACACGACAAAGATGCCGTCGCTGTTATTATTTTACTCAGAAAATATCAACAATAAGAAACACAATATGAGAATTATTGACAGTAACAGGTGAAATATCTACGGACTTACACGAATTCACGAAGGAAGCAATAATCGTAGAATAATACAGTATTCAACGTGTGAAATATTATTGTCCCAACAGGTGTCAGAAGGAATGAAACTTAAAAAAAGAAAAAGAAAATTGTCTGCGACGAACAACACTTGCTTGGCGGATTTCGAATCGAGGAGAGAACAAAATTATTGTCGTCATGTCGAAGAATAAGAAGAAGGCATGGGCGGTCACGGACGTGGAAGATTTCGTAAGAACGCTATCTCAATTATTACCAGAGGAAATTAAAGTTACATTAAAGTATTTTAATTTTTATTATCACTATTAACATTTACAGAAAGAAAGTGTGTACTTATGTGATCTTCTTAAAAAAAGATATATATACATGCGATATCACATAGACATATATATTGTAAAAACTTTTTCGACAGAGCTCGTACATGGCTGCGAAGAAAGAAAAGCTGGAGGAGCAATTCGAGGAGGAGGCTAAGAAGGAATTTCAAGACGCAACTTCGCTGTTCAACGGCATCGCCATATTCGTGAACGGCTACACGATACCCTGCGCCGACGAGTTGAAGCGCCTGATGATGGCGAACGGCGGAATTTATCATCATTACATGCGCTCTCGCACGACGACTCACATAATTGCGTCCAACTTGCCGTACTCCAAGATCGTGGCTTACAGAAAGTCTCAGAATCCGCTGCCGATTTGCAAGCCGGAGTGGATAACGGATAGCCTCAAGGCTGGGAAGGTCCTGGATTGGCGACCTTACGTACTTTACTCCAATTGCTCCAAGTCTCAACCGGCTCTGCAGTTCGAGGGGAAATCGAGCGGTTCGCTTCTGTTCGCGGCGACGGTAAAATCTTCCGAGCCGTCCGGCGCCGATTTATCAGAGAGCGGCAACGAGGCTCCTAGAGTTCCGTCCGTTCCCGCGGCGACAAACGGCAAGGAAGCATCCACCAGCGACCGCAGATCCAACTCCGCTCCTCTGTGCACAAAGAACGCTGAATTTTTGTCGGAATTTTACAACAATTCGCGGCTGCATCACATATCGACGATGGGCGCGACTTTCAAGGACTACGTCAACGAGCTGAGAACGAAAAACGACGGACGCTTTCCCGGACTGGATCGTCTGAAAACGTTGCCCCGAAAAACGGCTCCGCGTCCGTCGGTTCGAAACGAATCGGACTCTGAGGACGATTTGTTCGAGTCGCCGATTCTGCCGGAGTCGAACGGAGCAGGAAAAGATCCGGTGATAATGCACATAGACATGGATTGCTTCTTCGTCTCTGTCGGCCTGAGAAACAGGCCCGAGCTGAGAGGTCTGCCTGTGGCCGTTACGCATGCGAAAGGCAACAGGCAGCCGGGAAGCGCGGCATCGAGCTCGAAGAACGAAGAGTCCGATAACGACGAAGACTTCGGCTCCATGTCCGAGGTGGCGTCGTGTTCCTACGAGGCGCGAAAGGCCGGAGTGAAAAACGGCATGTTTCTCGGTCAGGCTCTGAAGCTGTGCCCGAACTTGAAGACGATCAAATACGATTTCGAGGGATACAAAGAAGTGTCTTACTGTCTCTACAACACGGTGGCTTCTTACACGCTGAGCATAGAGGCGGTCAGCTGCGACGAAATGTACGCCGATGTAACGTCGGTTCTCGCGCAGTCCCAAACGACGCCACTGCAGTTCGCTTCCGTTATACGGGACGAAATCAGAGAGAAAACTGGCTGTCCGGTGTCGACGGGCTTCGGATGCAATAAGCTGCAGGCACGCTTGGCGACGAGAAACGCCAAGCCCGATGGGCAATTTTACTTGGAACCTTCCAAGGTTCGAGGGCACATCGGATCTATGGTAGTCAGAGATTTGCCTGGTAGGTTTCTCGAGAATAACGAATTATCTTATGTCTTCTTCGTGCATATATTTTCGAATATTGTGGATCTGTTTGTTGGTTTGGATGTTTTTTCCACCCCATTGTGGATTTGGATTTTTATCGTTTTTCATAGCATATAGAATGGATTTCAAAATTTCGCAATCCGATTCTATGTGCTATAATTTTGAGTTTCATAGCATATGGAATGGAGTTCGAAATTCCGAAATTCGATTCCATGTGGAATGGATTTCCACACGCTATGAACCATGCGATCCATGAAAGCGATGGTTCACCGATACTTCTATTATATTTGTCATGCAACTTATTGGAAAATCGTTAACTTGCAGGAGTCGGTTCGTCCACGATGCACCTACTGAATAAAATGAACATCCACACGTGCGCCGATTTGCTCGCAGTTTCCTTGGGCCTGTTGCAAAAAGAGTTTGGCAAGAAAACCGGCGAGATGCTGCACAACATGTGCCGAGGAATAGACAACTCGAAGTTGAACGTCGAGCACGTGAGAAAATCGGTATCGGCCGAAGTTAATTACGGCATTCGCTTCGAGACCGGGGCGGACGCCGACAAATTTTTGAGACAATTGTCCCAAGAAGTTTGCAGCCGTTTGCAAAAGGCCAATGCCAAGGGTAGATCGCTCACACTGAAGCTCATGGTCCGCGCCAAGGACGCCCCGAAGGAGGCCATGAAATTCATGGGTCACGGAGTTTGCGACAACTTTACCAAGTCCAAAAATCTCATAGCGCCGATCGACGATCCGGTTATAATAACGAAGTGGGTATCATAAATACACTGTAAAAAAAATTAGTTTGGAAATTAATTAACTGCATTGGAAGCATTTTTACACAAACTGTTTTTGAAATTTCAAACAAATGTACATTGGAATTCTAGAATAACATTTTTTTTATTTTGATGAAAATGTTTGTAAATTTGAGTCAAGATTTGTAGTCTTAATATCTGGTATTTTTATTTTACGAAAATGGACATTAATATTCAATTAATGTAAGTAATGCAAGCAGCATTTTAAGTTCCAATACATCGAATTTACCATTTATTTTTACAGTGTAGTATCATTGCCGTTCATTCCCGACGACATATGTAAAAAAATGTTTCTTTTCAGGGAAGTTCTCTCCCTGTGGAATCAAATGCAACAATCGCCCGAGGATATTCGAGGAATAGGAATCCAGATTTCAAGATTGGAGTCCCTGAAGACAAAATCCGCCGGATCTTCGAGCATGATGAACTTCATCAGTAAAGCAAAAGTATCGGATTCGGAAACTGCAGCAACGTGTTCGAAGAGCGTCGACAAATTACCAGTCCAATCTAGCACAAATTCCATCGCCCCTGGTTTCTCCGGCAACGGAAAAATTATTTCAACGAAGAGAGCGGAAGTTCCGGAGCCGAAGTCTCGAGGTCTCAAAGCGTTTCTCGTCCCGAAAGAACGATTTCGCCCCAACAACGTCAACGTTTCCGCAAATTGCGTCGACGGTGGCGCCTCGAAAACAACGGATATCGAAGAGATCGACGAATCTGTATTGGCCGAATTACCCGAAGACATAAGAATCGAAATACTGAAATCTCGCGGCGATAATCGTGTTTCCAGTTGCGCCGATCCGAAGCCTTCGACGAGTGCGGCAACGAAGGTCGTCGAAGATGAGCGTCTCGCAGCCTCGTCGCACAACGCCGAAGAGAAGAACTCCCGACATAAATTTGTTTCTCGTCCCGCCAAAGTTTCTCCGATGGACGATATCGATGAGTCGGTCTTCAACGAATTACCAGAGGATATCAGGAACGAAATACTTGGCTCCAATAAAGCAGCGAGCCTGCAGACGAAGAAGATACCGGACCAGCCATCAAGGGGTCGTCAGACGCAGCAAGAAACTCAGTTCAAAGACACGAAACCCACTTCCGGTGAGGTGGAGGTCGTTGAAGACGAGCGTTCCGCGGTCGCGTCGCACGTCGAAGAGAAAAGCTCGCGGCATAAATTTCTTTCTCGTGCCGCTAAAGGTTCTCCGAGCGAAGATATCGACGAGGCGGTCTTCAACGAATTACCGGAGGATATCAGGAACGAAATACTCGGCGCCAACAAAGCAGCGAGCCTGCAGACGAAGAAGATACCGGACCAGCCATCGAGGACTCGTCAGACCGAGCAAGAAACGTACTTCAAACACACGAAGCCCACTAACGGTAAAACTGGCAAGGCAGGCATGCCGCCCATCGAAGAGATCGACATGTCGGTGCTCATCGAGCTGCCCGAGGATATCAGAAACGAAATAATAAACGAGTACAAGGCTAACAAGCGAGCCCGAGAGCGGAGCAACAATATCGAGAACGGTGAGGCGATCGAAAGCCGAGAAGCCGCACCGACCGAACGACAGCGAAACTGCACGAGCCGAAAAGAGTACGTCGGTAACGGAGCCGACGTGTCGTTCTCGCAAGTCGATCCAGAATTTCTGGCCGCTCTGTCCGAGGATATGAAGACCGATGTTCACTTGTATTGCATGGCGAAGAAGAAAGAGTCGACATCGAAAGCAGCGAAGACACCCGCGTCGAGTACGGTGGTAAAGCCGGTGGCGAAAAATAAAAATCCACCGAAAACGAACAAGAAGAGTTCACGATTGCCGAAGCCGAAGAATAAGGCGGCGAATGGTGCGAAGGGAATTTCCATCGAGCGAAGAAATACGAAACGATCTCCGGAATTTGCTAGACCAATGGAGGTAGCCGATGCATCGGAGTTTGTTAAGCGCTCGAGTCGGGACGCTCGTACGAGCGGAAGGTTCATGGAGAGTAATTTTATTGTAGAAAATCGAGAAGCGGCCGAGTCCCTCGAACAGCGGGAGGAAATTATCTCACATCATTCGAGTTTTATCGGGAATCAAGCGAAGAGCGACGAGCGGGAGATGCTGACGAATCTCGTTAATTATCTCTTCACACTTCCGGTTCAGCAGGTAATTGCACAGAAATGACGAGAACAGGCCGGAAGAAACGAAATCTTGATTCTGTGTGGATCAGTGGTATAATTTTTGTATCGGCGTCTTCGCAGGTAAAAATGCAGATACAAACATGGATATCTAAGAGCGACGTCGTCAATGAGATTGATTTGTTATCACTTGCAACATTTCTGAGCATGCTTCCGAAGAAAAAACGTCTCGAGGATCTACACATTTTGGTGAAAACCATGCACAGGTAAATAGAGAGAACGAGAGAGAACGAGAGAGAGAGAGAGAGAGAGAATATTAACGTATGCAACACACACATAAGTAATAACATGTTTAATCATTAAGTGAAATGGATATATAAATAGCAACTAAAGAAACACTCGGGAATTAAGGAACAAATAGTTATTGTTGTTGAATTTTTTTTCTTATTTATGATTTTCGTAATAAAACAAAGGTGGTATTTTTGTAGTTTGTTTTAAAGATAGAAATTACATTGATTCGCTACATGTCTGTGTTTAAGATGTATCACCAAAACTGGAAGTTGCGTTTGGCATGAGACCTACAGGAGAACAGTTGTCCACGTTCAACGCTATATGCAGATTGAATACAAGAGCAACCTAATGTTACCGCGAATCGAATGCGACCTTCGCCAATGCAAAAGTAATCATTGATCGTACAGCAATATTCTCGAAATCTGAATAAATAACTATTTTGTTGATTTCTTTTTTATACAATTTGACCTAATAGAAAACATATTTACAAGCAAACATGATACTTACCTTACGTTTCTTATACACAATAACCCACCATTCTTAAATTCAGCGCAATGACGTACAATAGTTTTTTTTATGTATATTTTCTTTTTTGCAAAAGGAAAACAATATATGCATATATATATTGAGAGAGAGAGAATCCCTTTCGCACTCGGCAGGTCCTTGCAAATTAAAACGGTAAGAAGTCATAAAACCTCGGATTCTCAAGTGTTTTTGTAATAGATATATTTTTTAAATATAGTTTTTTTTTTTTTACTTTTCTGTAGTCGTTACGCGCAAGGGTGGTGAAAAAATAGAAAGGGGTGAGTCGGGGGCATAAAGTGTTCATTACTCCCATTCGGTGGTGCCCGGCGGTTTGGACGTCAGATCGTAGAGAACGCGCGAAATGCCCGGCACCGTTGATATTTCGGTCACCATTTTCTTCACCACCTGAAAATATTTTATTTTTTTATTTTGTGAAATTGCCCACTTTATAAAAACAAATTTAGAAGAAGAAATTTAGAAGAAACAAATTTAAATTTTAAAAATAATCTCTAAGAAAATCCTTACTTGGGAGTAAGAGAAAAAAATACTCACGTGAATAGGCAATTCATTGCCGGGAACGGCCGGAGTACCGGTCATGAAGTCGCTAGAACAGAACGGCCTGAGAATCACCGAGCGCTGACACGACGGAGCTCGCGAGGCGGCGTCGCGATCGAAATGCACCGGAATAAGAACTACGGGCATCTGGCTAATCGCTCCCATGCAAAAATTCGAAACCAACACTTGATTGGCTAAATGATCGGCTTGTCGAAGCGTCGATATAACGTTGGATGTAAGATGTGTCGGTGTAATGTCGGTTATTGGGTGCTGAACTAGAGGTCCGAAAATGTAGCAGACGCGATTAACATTGTGGCAAACGCGGGGAATGAGTTTTGCCAGGAATAACATGTCGTCCCACTCGATACCGTCGGGTGCGACTTCCTCGCACGATAGTCCTACTACGTAGCTGTAACTCCTGCGGTCGCCCTGTTGGAAATAAAATGTTTTGCATGATGTAGCTTCGAACGGAGAATCTTGTTCGATCAACGAATATTGTTCGATGTATTTACCTGCACTCCGACGCTCCGAATCGGCAGAAGCGAAGCGGCAATATGTCGACTGCTCGAGACTCTTCGCAAGTGCTGACGTTCGGACTCGCTTGTCGCGCCTTCGACGCGATTCAACAGCGCGTGCTTCTTTTGAAGCATTTGTTCGTACTCTGCCATTATTTTGACGATCACCTGTGAAACATCAGAGCACTTTTTATTACTTCAAGTAATTTTTGTTTTTTTTACGATTTTAAATACCAAGTACAAGAATTTTTTTAGTACACGCTTGCATTATGGATACTCGATGATTGGTCTCAAAACGGTAAATTTCGCGGTAAATTTTGACTGTTTCAATTGTATAAAATTTGAACAGTTTTATGTTCCGAAAAATGGTGCGAAGCAACTTGCGCGTGGCCTCCTCACTTATAACAATTTTGCGCACAGCTTCCTCCACGAGGAAGCCAAAATCGATTAACGAAGTTTCTTGTAGAGCGCCAAATTATAATAAATATATATGCAAAATTTTAATAAATAGTGGGCAAATTACTTTGCACCTTTTTTCAAAGCCCACACAGCGCTTAACCTCACGAACCTAACTGCTAAAAGTACTTGATAAATACGTCAAGTACTTGTGACACTTTGCACTTCGTACTGGAAGTATTTTTTGGTACTTTGCCCAGCTCCGCTATAGATAAAATAAAAATCATTCATCATCGCCGCCGTTGTTGTATCGACGATCGGATACCTGAGTTTCGGAAAAGTCCTTGTCCATGAATGGCTCGTCGGCGCAGAGGATACGAATAGCGAGCCCCGGTCCTGGAAACGGATGACGTTGAACGAGCGGCGCGGGTAGACCGAGATCGCGTCCAAGTAGCCGGACTTCGTCTTTGTGAAAGTCTTTCAACGGCTCGACCACTCGACCCTGCGATCTCAACGCCCTCACGAGCTCGCTGTCGTTGTGATGCGTCTTTATAGCATCGGCTTTGCCTTGAAAAAAAAAAGTTGACAAAAACATTTAGACACAATTTCGGAAAGTCGATGCCGGGTACTTCGAGATATCGCGTGGGCAAACTCTTACCACTTGCCAACGAACTAGCGCTTTCTATAAGATCGGGCCTGAGTGTGCCCTGTCCAAGGAAAACCTCTTCGGGTTTCAATCCCATCTCGGTTATCGCGTCGTTGGCGACGCGAACGAACACGTCCCCGATTATCTTGCGCTTCTCCTCTGGATGCGTGGTGGCGCATAGCATCTTAGTTAATCTCGTTCTCGGACCGCCTCCGGCACCGCCGATGCCCTTGTTGTTTACGGCATTGGCGTTCGCCGGCGGTACAACGTCCAGCGGCACCGAAGTCGTGCCCTGCATGAAATTGTGAGTCGCGTTGATGACTCTCAATTTTACGCCCAGCTGCGCCAGGCTCTCCTCGACGAAAGGAGTCTCGCCCTTGCGCATAAAACCATTGTTGATGTGCACGGGAATAACTTGCTCCTTGTTTAACGCTTTGTGGAGCAGTGCCGCGCACACCGTCGAGTCTACACCACCGCTCACCAACAACTGTAAAAAAAATTCGTTCCACTCATCAGTTGCATGCAAATTTCTACCAAACTCGACTCTCGTACAATCCGGCTGACAAGCCGCGAAGAGCTTACCAATACTTTGTTGCTGCCGACGGTGTCTTTGATGTATTGGATACAATCGGCTTCGCGACCCTGTATTGTATAATTGCCGGTCAGGCCGGCGATGCCGAAGAGAAAATTGTGCAACATTAACTTTCCGTTGGGAGTCAGATCGACCTCCGGATGAAACTGCAGCCCGTACAAGTTCATCTTGTCGCAGGCTATGCCAGTCACGAAATTCGCAGACTTCGCCGTCGTACGGAAACTGTCCGCGACTCTGCCTATACTGTCTCCGTGAGTTAGCAGAGCCATTTGATCTTTTTCCAAGCCCCTGATACGAACAACACGACGATCAGTCGATAATCATTTGACGGACGATTAAAAAAAAAAAAAACGTTTGTACATTCAACAAACTCTTTTTCTTTTCCCTCCGCAAACGTACCACAATAATTTCTCGTTGACATAATCTTACATTTTTCTAGTCAAAAGTACGATCGATTAACAGCAACGAAAAATGTTACATTAACGAGAAGAAATCATTGTGTACTGCGTGGGCAAGTGTTTTTTTTTTAACTGTTCATCGAAACTTTTTTAATCCGCAGATCTTCGAATTTTCAACGGCCGCGGAGAGCGGTCACTCACTTGAACAGAAGACACTTGGTATCTACTTCGATGGGAAGCTGGCCGTCCTCGCGCCCATCTTTCCTGACGACCGTGCCTCCGAATTCCTTGTTCATCATTTGCATGCCGTAGCAGATACCCAGAACTGGAATGCCTATTCGAAATATATCGCCGTCGTATCGCGGTGCATCCTCGGCGTACACGGAACTCGGCCCACCCGAGATGATGATAGCTCTGCGAACGAAGTTTACGCGCGTTTAAAAGGTGATCATCGCGATTCGTGAAAATTTTCACGAATTTCTCTCCATACTCACTTGTATCCTTGCTCGAGCAGAGTGAACGCCGGTGTGTCCAGAGGCAATATCTCGCTGTGAACATTGAGTTCGCGAACTTTGCGATCTATGACTTTACCGTATTGAGCGCCGGCATCGAGAATCGCGACTTTCTCGTCCACGCCGACGACGCTCATCGCCGCGTCGTCAGAACCGTTGTTTATCTCTGGGCGATACATTAGCCCGTCCGCGCCCTTGTCCATCTTAGCACCACCTTGATACTCGAATATCGTTCTAGCGCTTCAACAGATCTGTAAAAAATTTAATAAAAATCGTGAGATTAGAACTCGGCAGCTCCATTGTTGTAATTTTGTACTCCGTTCCAGCTTCGCCCATGTAACAGATAACATTATCTGTCCTATTGAGCAATGGGATAATAATCGTGTCGTAGGTCATCGTTATCTTTCTCATTGCCTCGTCTTTGCTCCGAATTAGCGTACGATCGAGGAATACAGCCGTGCTATCTTAAAATTCAAATACAATACAGTTTCACCAAGAAACTGAGGTAGAGACTATAATAATTTTGTTTAAACGGAGCATCGCTATTTTAAAAAAATCTTAACGCATGCATATAAAATCCCACTCTCTACTTCTGCGAAGTAAGCGCAGGCACTTCTTGACATTGCGTGCCAGAACAATATTGTGCATGTGTACGAACGCGATATAGTATTTTTTCTCGCACAAGCGTGAGAAAGTGCGTTTCTGCGCATACTTCCTAAAAACGAAAAGCATGCATATGTAAACATGTTTCGAAAAGAAGTTGCCAGTACGATCTCCGGTATGTCCAAACTATATGCTGTACGCGTTTTGATAGGATTGCGAGGTACAAAATTGGATAGATAAAGATTTTTTTTTTTTTCCTCCACGTCCATATTAGGATCGGATAATTACTCCGTGCGTATATATACACGACAGTTGGTGAGAAAAATATTCCAACTTGTTAAGTGGACTGCATTATTGATTAAACAGCATGAGAAAAAATAGCTTAATCTTGGGCATTCATGGTCACGGATTCGGAATCAGCTGTGAGGACAGGACGAGCCTTTATTTTTGTCTCCGTGCCAAGTTGTATTCAATTTTAAAGACGCGCACCTTGAAGTGGTCACAGCTCGGGTGAGGAATATATGTATAATCGGTACCATAAGCTAAGCAATATATATAGGAGGTTTCGAGGATGAAACGATATCCGCGAGGAACGATCGAACGAAATAAGTTCTCGGATCCATCGGCATCGCGATACTCGAAGCGATGCGATAATTAATAACGCCCGGGGACGGCGATGATACCCTCGTTAATAACAAATCACCGGCCGTAAATTTTTGAGCACGTTCTCGAAATTTTCACGGACACATCCCGATTATCACCGTCCGATCGATCATGGGACTGACTCTGCGTACTTTAATCAAGACCGTACGAGCACTCACCGAATATTATTGGATTCGGGGGGGTTTTCACACACGGATTATCGAATTGTGAAAAAATGATTTACGGGAAAAAAGAAGAAGCACACACTGGTCGAGGCGGCCATTCATCGCCACAATGCATATATATCTCTCTCTCACAGCCGAGTATGTACGAACCCGTGTCCTCTCCCCACCGACCTGGCGCGTTCCGCAATTTGATATGCGCGAGGGACGGCGTATACTCCCGTCGGAAATCGCCGGTCGCGACCTCTTCGGGAATCGTTCGTCGAAAATCGTCGCGAGATGGCGCTGGACGGGAAATTCTTAGCTCGGGCGATCACGATCAAACGTTTCTTGTCATTCAGATTCGAACTTGTGCTAAGCCGCCGTGAATGCCATGAGACTTTCGATTATTTTGTGTTTCTTTATCTACGCAAAGGCTTGCGTCAATCCTTTCCGATAAAAGAGTCGAACCCTTTCATGTCGAGATTTCAATCGCAGACATTCGTTAAACATAACCGAGTACTCATCACATCTTTTCATATTCTTTTTTATTCCTGTACCGTGGACGAACGTTTACAATGGCAATGAGCACGTCCAGTGACGATCACGATATTATCCTCATAAATATTAATGATGTTAAAGAGTGTATTCTGAAAGTGGTTGTTCTACAGAACCGACGACAAAGTTCCAGCCTCGAGACGCAGCCTCCGAGTTCATACATCGTAAGGTTTTGTTTACATCTGTTTCGTTTCACCTTCACACCGCGCATTTTCGTGCTTTAGTTTATATTTTGTCCGCAATTTTTTTGTTGCAGGGACAGCGCCTCCGGATCTTCCGTGGAGCAACGCCCATAAGCAATAAATTACTGTCGGTAAGATATTACAAGGAGTCGCGGTTATTTGACCAAACAACCAGGCCATTTCTCAATGCGGATAATTACACAGAGGTGAGTGAACTGTAGTCGTTCTTAAGGCGCAAAAACATTTAAGTGATTGTGCCACTAATAATCACGAAAGTGGCAATCAATCCGATTTACTTAATTAGATGTATGCGGGTAAAAAATTCGTCTTAACATTATCGATATAGTAGGTATCTATTTTATGATCGACCGGTAAACACAACGAGTTCCTTTCGCCTGTTTTGTCTCTATCAATGAACTACTTTCGAGCACGTAGATGGCTTTGCGTTGCCTTACGGACTCGCTCCATAAGAAGCTATCGAGCTCGATCGAACCACGCGCACGGGCAATCACAGATCGCACATACCCTACGAGCCCCATTAATGAGCTCGGTACGCAATACGATTTGACCCCAATTGCAAAGAGAAATTATGTAATTCTAAGCGAATACGCGTGGATTGTGGCGTCTTGACGATGATCCTGCCCATTTCCGACGAAGTTTCACGCCAACGACCACACACACCGTTGTATCTTAATGATTTACGCTATGCAGTGAGCTGCGCGAATCCTCCTACGCGGTTACGGTACAGAAGAACACTTCGAGTCTTTCGAGACGGATTCAATCCAATAATAACAGTAGTGCGTTGCTCTTTATGAATTAGCGTCTATCATTATTCATTGGCTGACCCGCTCGTTCGACCGTAAGCAGATACGAAAAGGAAGCTAACGCGAGAAGACTCGAGGGGAATCGAAACAGCTGTGCGTGCGAGAGAGATTTTTGCATTTTCAAATTAACTTTATTCAATGGTGCTAATTTTTTTGAGAAAAAAAAGAATTCGGGCCGGATGCGAAATTACCGTGCGCATCCAGCTCGAATTTGCTTTTTACTCAATAAAATTACCTTGAGAAAAGTTCATTACCGACCACGATATTTCACTTCCCCTCAAAGCGAGGTGAAACAGACTCAGTCGGTAACAAAAACTGTAATGAATGGCGTCTTGAAACCGCGGACATTTGAGGAAAAGTAAAATTGTCTTTCACTGCCTCTATAAATTCCGCGACGAAATACAATTTCCATTATTCTTAAATGCTTTTTTTTTTAATAACGTTTATTTCAAGAATGTGAACATTATGGAAGGTACAAGGTGGAAATAAAAAATGAAAAAGTAACCTATGCTTAACAGTGAAGTGATTAACTCTTGCCCTTTGAGTTAGGGTCTTGCAGTTATGCAATTAGATGGGAGCAGAAGTCCCTATAAAAGTACTTAGTACAGTGTAAATTTGGTTAATTATCGCTACTAACCCTTTATATTGCTTCCGTATCTACGGATCTAGTTACGGGGAAAATAATACGAAAAAAAACCGCCACTAAGGTTGGGATTATTCTTAAATGCCTGCGGTCTCGGAACGGCATTGATTACAGTTTTCGTTACCGACGGTTCTCCGCGCACTCGCAAGCCAACGATATAATTTGTATACCGACTAACGTCTAACCTACATGTCGCTAACTAAACGGTAAATCTGTTTGAAATGTGAAACACGCCTAGATTACCCATTTGCCTTTACCCCATATCCAGATAGAATTAAACGTTCAGCGAACGAGTCTTTCGAGTCTCGGTCGCGTGTTCGCTTCGATACAGGTGCGCAGAAAATCTTTGCGCAGACGACGAAAAATAAGAAACGGCGTCACACTTTTTCGTCCGCGCTCTATTCACACGTTCGATAAAACTTCTCCTCGAGGACACTCGTTCTTGATTGACACTTCACCCTCTCGTGTCGTACATTTTTTCGTGCTCCAATTTGTTGTTTACCGTACGGGCATGTTATTACGGCCATTCGTCGCATAGCCGACAATCATTATTATTACCGTACGCTCAGTGTCGAGATTTTCTCTTTCTCTCCGGAGAGGGAAAGAGGGAGGAGAGCGAACGACACACAATACTCTCACCCTTTCGTGTCTCGAAACGTGTTCCTAGAATAATATCCCTCAGCCTATTAAACATGCAAATCATCAGAAAACTTTATAATAAACTTGGCCAATTATATTTAAAAAAAAAAAAAGAAAAAGTAGCATTCTGCGTAACACGGCTGCTGCACGAACAACTCGATAAACTTGCTGAATGCATATTTTTTTTGTTGGGCTACCGACGAGACGCAGATATATCTATTCACGGTCCGTCCTTGAGACGTGCCCGAAGGATATTTCTCGCTCTCCCATAAAAAATCGAAAAAAAACTCGACGCAATATAATTACATTAAAAATAAAAATTAATATAAAAAACGTGATTAATAAATTTCCTCGTGCAATATCTCTCGCCGAATCTCTCTATTCCCCGAGCGATTTGAATTACATCGTACGGCGTCGCTAATTATGGTTACGTGTAAACGCGGTGTGACAAACGCAAATTGAAATGGCAAAGATTACCGTATCATTACGTTCAGCTCGGCATTATCGAAGAGAGAGGCACAGGTCTCCACCGGGGCACGAGCCATCACTAGGATTGAAAAGAAAAAACCTCTATATTATCAGCGATGCATAGATTCGTACTCTTCTCGAACCGCCCCGCTCTAACCATTGACTTCTGGAACGTTCTTATTTTTTTTGTTCATTTTTTTCTTCCGGTAGAATCGCAAGCATGATGGTCGCATAACCGTCGCTGCCGTGGCTATCGCGACTTACGTCACGGTCCGAGAAAATTAACCGTAATTATGCACCAGCGGAGCGATCTGTACAATGCAGGGTCGCGTCGGAAGGTTCTCGCTAATAGCAAATTGGTATGCTCGACGAGCTATGCAACCGGACAGTTCCCAGGTGGGATTCTGCCGCAACCGGAAAAATATGGCTCATCGCTGGTTTCACACTGGCTGCCGTGCGTCAAAACGTCATGTAGGAAATACGTCACTTCCTGTTTGAAAATGTCATTTTCCGACCGGAAGCGACGTCGTACCGAAAATGGGTGACTTCAGGTTTGGAAATATCATTTCCCGACCGGAAGTGACGTCATACCGGAAATACCTCACTTCCGGTTTGAAAATCCAATTTTTCGACCACAAATACGTCACTTCCGGTTTGAGAATCTCATTTTTCTACCGAAAGTACGCCCCTTCCGGTTTGAAAATCTCATGTTTCGACCGCCCGTACTTCACTTCCGGTTTGAAAATCTCATTTTTCGACCGGAAGTACTTCACTTCCGGTTTGAAAATCTCATTTTTCGACCGGAAATACGTTACTTGCGGTGTGAAAATTTCATTTGTCGACCGGAAGTGACGTCATACCGAAAATACATCACCTCTGATTTGAGAATCTCCTTATCCGACTGGAAGTTTCCGTATTTCCGGTTGAAAATTTACGGTTCAGCAACCGGATTCAGTCGCGTGTACATAACGTTACCGACGGGCTCTCCCGTGGCTCACACGGATCCACGCAAACTGGTCTAAAGAAATGTAATTTTCTGACATACAACATTCGCTCATGTGACAAAAATCGGAAAAGCCCTTTAAAGGAGTTTTATTTGTGGCCACAGTAATTTGTATTCATTAATTATAAAACTAATCGTTCCAGCTCTGCGCTTTTGGCGAACATTACGGTCCATCATCAGGGAGCACTTCCGCCCTGTTACTATATCTTTCCCTCGCTCTCCGTTTCACTCACGCTGCAACCATACAACGTATTTCAATCGAAAATCGTATCGTGTATCACGTTCGCACACTGCGGGCATTCCGAACGCTCACTCGTGGCAGCTTGCCTAGGATATTCGCCCACGATCCTCGGAGCCACTTCCTAGGCTTCTAGGTTTATCCGATCTCCCGATAATGGACGCTTTACATTATCGATTCTACCGAGCTTGGAACACGCGACTCGAATTTTTTTTTGCGATTCCATTCGATTGTGTACGCTACCGTCGCTTCCAACATCGCAGAATATCCGAGTACTGCATGCACGTCGTGTACTATCAGATACACTTGTTCACCGTTCGTAAATCTTTCTTGTTGCTTCCTCACGAGACTTTATTGTGGGAGTACTTAAAATAGTCTAAACGGTCGAGAAATGCGATTTTTCGCTGGCGTCCAGATGTGTGCATGGTCGCGTGTATGAAAGTCGCTACAACTCTCGAAATGTTTGGGCCAGCGAGTTGAAGTTGGGTACACGCGTAATGTGGTCACTTCTTTTTGTGCAACATAATGTTCACAAAAAGTGAGGAGCGGTTAAAAATTTTACGAGATTCTGAATTCTTGAAAAAAATAAATAAAAATAGCCCACTAAACTTTCGCAAATTTCGAGCTGTAATCTTAAAACTACACACAAATGTAATATCGACAGTTTTGTCTTTCAGAACTTCGGGTATTGAATTACATGCCTGAAAAGAAAATTACGATTCGTCGTGGTACATTCCTTTGTCATTGTTTACATCAAAAGCTTTTAAAAATAATAATCAACCGTCTGACTTCGTATGGGGATTCCCCGGGAGTCTCCGAGTCAAAGTTCCCAAAAGAAAATTTTCGGTCGTCGAACACAATAGCACACCGCCCTCTCGATGAATAATTCATTTGGTCGCAACAGCAGGAAATCGAAGAAAAATTGTGGGGCGTCAGGTGAACGGTCAGGGCCGTAGCGTGAGCATTTATTCCCGAGGAGTCCGGGGCCCCGCCTACGCCCGGCTGGCCGGCCTACCTACGTACCTTGCCTTCGGAACCTCTCGCTCCTCGGGAGTCGGTCTAACCGGGCCCTCTCCAACTCTCTCCCTTCTCGGGCGTTCGTTCTTCGCGGTTCAGTCGTTCCCCTACCAACCGGTGTCCAGTTATGTTGCTGTGGCGAACGCCGCTGGCTAGGCCGCCGTCGTCCGTGGCTGCTTTTGCTGTTGTTCATCGTCAAGCACGCGCGAGACGCCCGGATCGTATTATCCATTCACCTTTCCGTCTTTGCATACATTTTGCTCGATAGAAAAAAAATCGTCACGTTCGACGAGTGAAAACTAAAAAAGGATACACAAAAAAAAAACAATCGGCCAACGAAGTATTCGTGACGTCATTTCACGGTGTGCTACGAAAAAGTTATTCGTCTCGAATGCTCGGTGTTTCGACTCGCGAATAATAAGCGTACAAGCATACACTAAGAGGAATAACAAAGTGCACGTTGTTCCCCGTCGCGAACCGCGATCGAAACATTTCCCAAATCTAGGAACGCCCCTCAGATTTACTCGCGAAGCAAACGTAAACAACAAACTCGAGACGAGTTCGTCTCACCGCATAGTCGTCGAACGATCGCCGGGTGAGGTTCATCGGGAGAACAGTGAAAATAGCCGGTGACGATAATTTCGCAATACAAAGACTGCAAAGGGAATTGAAGTGGACTGTCGTTCGTTCAGTGCGATTGCGTCTTCATTAATCACGTCGTCTCGTCGGTTTGGATTCGCTACGTGCCGATCGAGAATGGGCCTGTTCTTTGCGGTGAGTAAAGCGACACACAAAAGCGTGGAGAATGCAAAATCGCGCATGCGTCGCCTTCCAATCGCCGTATCGCGTCTCTGCTTAAAAAAAAAAAAAAATTGCTGCGCCGGCATTTGTTCGTGACTCGCGACCACACCTGCCATATTGAATCGGATTCGCATATTCTTACCCGATCTCTGGACTACATCGACTATGATCGTCGAGTAAGTTATTGGGAGCTCGATGTCGTCTGTATAGGTATGCGAATGCTAGCGAGGTCCGAACAGTGACGTCTTCTCTCAGGAGCGGTCCCCCCCAAGCGCGACGACGAGACGATCGAGCCGATCCTGCGACTCGGCGCTCGATCCCTTTTATCTGCCCCCACCGCCGCTCGTTCCCTCGCTCGTTTGTTCGCTCGTTTACGTTGCCGGGCGAAGGAAAGAGCGGGACGGCGAACGAGCGAGGTGCCTTACGGACGGGCTTTCCAACAGGTGGAAGGTGTACACCACGTTTTACTATATACACTATATATACATATATATATATATATATATATATATATATTGCTAGTATAATACAGCATATTATCTATATAGTTACCGCCTCTGTCTCGAGCGCGCTTTAACTCTTGAGCCCGAAGCACGATCGCAGCGACGCCCGGACTGACTAAGGAATGCGCCTGTACATATTACATAGGTTGTACTATACCGCGGAGAGCTCCCGCTCGGCAACCTGTGCGCACGGGATGCCGCTGCGCTCTCCGTCTCTCTCCGTCTGTCTCTCTCGTCGTCTGTGTTGTTGCTCGCTTGCTGGATTGCTGGATTGGCCGGGCCGCTGCCGGCACTCGCGAGAGAGTAAACTCTCGGGAAGTGAGCGAAAGAACTTGCGTTCGTTCTTCGCCTTTCCGGAACGCGGTAGAAGAGGTTCCGGATTGAGAGAGAAAATAGATATAGTTATTGAGGCGAAGCATCTTTTTGATGCACAGGGAGGAGTTATATCGCAAGTTGGTCAGTGTTTGTATACATTTGAGTCGGCGAGATCGATTATCGTTTTTTTTTAGTCGTTGAGTTTGCTCGAGCTGTTGTTATCGCTCTAAGAATTCAAAGCTCTCGCTCGCCTTGGATAATTTCTGTCGAAGATCTCCGCTAATAATTACCGAAAATAACAATAACAACAACAACAGCAACACTGATTATAATTACAACAACATTAGCGCTGCATGTTAATATAAAGTGTACGCTGGGTATTTTAGGAAACAGGCAGGTTTTCGAAATTTTCTTGGTTTTCAAAAAATCTGAAAAAATGCTGGGTTACTTTTTGAAGTCTCTGCTACATGGACCAGAAGTTTCCAAAGTCTAAAGTTCAAAACCGTTGTCGATAAAAATTGAAGAATAGTCGGAAAAGCCGAAAAAACGGATAGTTTCAAATTTCGACTGTTCTTTCGAAGACCCAGGTTAATAACATCAACATCAAAAACAACAATAATCGATTATTTTTTATATTACATGACTCGCGTTCTGCAACTTGGAATGAAGAATGGGCTTACGATAGCTTCCTATAGCCGATACGGTATTTCACTTTCTGAATTTTATCTCATACCGAGCATTAACGACGGCTACATCGATCACGAGCCCAGAGCTCGCGTTCGTCACTCTCTAGCAATTATATCTTTACGTCCTTCCCATATGACGTTACACGAGGTGCCTCCGACGTCCGCGTTATAGTCGCTCCTCAGTTATCCTGCTCGGGTAATTGCAGCTGCACATTACACAATTCCGTGTTTTCCCACTTCGGGCAACAGATTTTTTCTGGTCTCGCGCTCGAACATTGCAATTGCGAGATTCTCGCGAATCCGCACGAGGAAGCGCTGTACACGCAATCGACTGAATACATCTTCATGAATTATCTATAAATAAGAAAATTCGTGCGTCAATTCTTGTTCGCTTCTTTCCTCGTCTCCGCGATCATTATTTCCGCTATTTTTGTATCAACAACCGCGTGCATCGTACCGAAGCGATAAAACGTTCGTCGTTTATTCGCGGCTGTCGATTGCGATCTCCATCGACTGATGGACAATTATGGCGAACAGACGTGAAGGAGACGGAGATGCCGGTAATTGTATCGGTGAAAGTTTGCTTCACCGAACCGTGGGATAGTCGAGAGACGCACGGCAACAGAAACAATGTTGGGCATCGCGTTTCGATGCACACCTGCCTTGGGACCGCGTTTAACATGATCTTCGCCGTTTCACGATTTCGTTCGAACACGACGCGGCAGTGGATTTGCCAGCGTCGCCGATAATCCCCTCTCGGAATCAAACTCCCGAGTTCATCGTGCTCGGCGAGGCTCGAGCCGGCCAAAGTGAGATTCTTGAATGACAATCGAGGCTCTCGCACGCGCGCTGACTCGACTTCTCGCCCGCTTGCTCAGACCTTCCAGTTATTCATCCCGAAAGCGCGAGACGCGGGGGAAGCGGGAGGAAGTTAAGGACATTGATGGTCGAATTTTAAGACTTTAGTTTGGATGAACCACGTGATGTATGAGTGCATTTTTCGGATCAATGCCATTTAAAACTGGTTGACGTTTCGGATAAAACGGCAGCGGATAAAACGGGAGAAATTTTACATCCGCTCTGAATCGCACTCATTACAGATTTTGGTTACCGACTGAGTCGTTTCACGTGGCCTTGAGATCGCTCGTGAGTCCGAACTTCAGATCGAAGGCGAGTTTGAGCTTCAGATTAAACTTCAAGTACAGTCGAATTTGAGTTCAGACTTAAGTTCGAACAGCGATCAGACGTAAGCACGAGATTAAGTTCGAGCTGACTTTCTGAATATGTCCTAAGCACGCTATGAAGTTCGAGCGAAACTTCGATCTTAAGTTCAACCTAATGACTTACAATTCGACGCTAAAAATATTGACTGCAATCGAAATGCCATTACGGTGGTAAAATAAGGAAGGTGTAACGTTTACCAGGGTTCGAGCCACTAAATCTCGGCGTTAATCTTGGAATCGAATCGTCAAACTAATTTTCTTCGGATCGGGGTACTCGAAAAAAATTAATAAATTCATTATAGAATCTGACCTGCGCTTTCTTTGAACAGGTGTTCGTAGCTCGGCCCGAGCCTATTTATATTGGCCGTTTCTTGTATCGTTTATATTTGCGAATGTATGTTTAAACATGAGAGATTAGCGCCCAATAATTTTCCCGGTTCACGCCGGTTTGTCGGACTTTGTTTTATTCATTAACGTTGACCGTATCGGGCGGCGAAATCGCAGTCGGCGAGAGATAACGTTAACATTGGCGCACAATCGTCTGAATAATATTCTCTGGGTCAGGGTAGTAAAATAAATGAATGAATAATTATTTGTTAGCGAGAACATTTGCCAATCGTCAAAATAATATTTTCTTGGTCAGGGTAGTACAGTAAATAAATAATTAAACAATCTGATCTTAGCTTTCGTTGAAGAGGTGTTTGCAGCTCGGCCCGAGCATATCCATAAAAAATTCATCTATCACTCATGTCAGCGAACGTATATTTCTGTACGAGGGAATGATTAACGTCGCAAAATTTGTCCGGTTCGCGGCGGTTTATCGGACTTTGTTTTATTTATTAGCGTTGACCGTATCGGGCGGCGAAGTCGTAGGTGGCGAGATAACGAGAGACCTCCACGCGCACTGCTGCACCTCGACGCGCTTCGAGCGTGTCCCCCCCCCCCTCCCCCTCCCTCGTTTTTGTATCTCTAGCGGACCTTTTTTTTAATCCGCGGTAGGCTCGATTAGTTGATCTACTGGGCCACGAGCTGCGGCGGCCGACTAAAGAAATCTTCCAACTGATTTAGTTCTGTATGTAGGACGTCGCTTATCGGTGAGAGTTTTGTCGCGGAAACGAAGAGGCCCATGCGTATCTCGATCGATAAGACTTTCCATACTCGGCGACTGCGGACGTTTTTCTCGCAGGTGTTTACTCGCGGCTAAAAATAATTAATCTCGTCGGCATTGTGTTTTATTATTAGACCATGTTTCGTGGAAGCTCTCTTACAATCTCGGAGCATCATCTGCCTCGAGAGGCCTCGGACACACGGTACGACCGAGGCTCGTCCTCGATTCCCGAGCGTGCCCGATCGAACACCCGATACGCAACCGCCAGAGCTCCGAAACGGCGAGGTGACGTTGTGCTATTTTGTTGCACGCCAGCATCTGACGCAGTACAGTAGAAACTCAATTATCCGATCATTCTCGATCATTCGAACATCTCGATCATTCGAAGCTCTCGATCATTCGAAGCTCTCGATCATTCGAACCTCTCGATCATTCGAAGCTCTCGATCATTCGAAGCTCTCGATCATTCGAAGCTCTCGATCATTCGAAGCTCTCGATCATTCGAACCTCTCGATCATTCGAAACACTCGATCATTCGAAACTCTCGATCATTCGAAACACTCGATCATTCGAAACTCTCGATCATTCAAACCTCTCGATCAGTCGAACCACTCGATCATTCGAACCTCTCGATCAGTCGAACCTCTCGATCATTCGAAGCTGTCGATCATTCGAAGCTGTCGATCGTTCGAAGCTGTCGATCGTTCGAAGCTGTCGATCGTTCGAAGCTGTCGATCATTCGAAGCTCTTGATCATTCGAAACTCTCGACCATTCGAAACTCTCGACCATTCGAAACTCTCGGTCATTCGAAACTCTCGATCATTCGAAACTCTCGACCATTCGAACCTCTCGATCATTCGAACCTATATATATATATTCTATATATATCGAGGGAAGATAAGACTTAGAAATCTGCGGCCGCAAATACTTACGTATTATCTCTTATCACTGCGGATCTTTGTGTAGGTCGCGATTTGTTTACATCTAAACTAACAGGGGTTCGGAGGAAGTCTGGAGAGACCATTTCCCTCGCCGATTTGTTCGTACATATTATTCGTGTATTATAACAGGCGATACTTATTAATCTTTTGTATATTTTAAAAACTGTGTTTTTAATTTAATTTGCTTGTTGTTTTGGATGTTTGTCCCATCTACCCCCCCCCCCCCCCCATTCAGCTCCTTTTTCGGAGAAGCGGACTTTTTATATTCCGTTTTCATAGTATATGGAATGGAATTTAGAAATCAGAATTCCATCCCATATGCTACATTTTCGAAAAGTCGGTTTTCATTGCATATGGAATGGAATTCGGAAATCCGAAATTTCATGCCGCATGGAATGGATTTACACATACTGCCTACCCGCGAGCTAACATTAACCTCTAATTGATTTATAAACGAGAAGGTTTTTGACATCACTGGCGGCATCAGCGTTTGAGAATGTTTTGTAAATCGTAAACACCGAAATTAATATTCTTTACGCTTCTGGTGCGGATTTTAATATCAAACTTTGAAGCGGGAGTCCGATAAGTTACAAATTCGTGATGGGCGGTAAATATACATCGGATATAAGATTTATTTGCCCACCGGAGGTCGGAATATCTTATTAAGAGATACGCAATGCGCTCTCGGATCAGGTACGGCAAATGCAAATCCGAGAGCGCGGAGATTACACATGTCCGCACGCCTCGAGCAATGTTGGGCAACGACGCGGATATAATTCGTGCCCCGTAACCAAAAATTCAAGTTCCGCCATGAGCGAACACACGACCATCGGAGACTAGGATCGAAAATTAGAAAGATAGAAGTAGAAGCAGAAACAGCAGTCCTGATCTACGAAACCGGCAAGTTACTTTAAAAAAACGAAAAAAAAAACGGTGCAACCGGATCTCAACGTCATGAAAACTGGTTTTTCGAATACGTTGTTTAATTGGCTTGGCTAGAGAGGTTAAAAACAGCAGAGTCGATTACGCTTTGGACCGTGGCAGGATAGAGAAAATATATATATATATCTTTTTTTTTTCGAGACTTCTGCCATTTTTTCGAGGCGGAAGCTTGTTTGCGAACTCTCTATCTTGATCGTCCTAGTGCCGAGGACATACCAGAGATTGAGAAACATAAAAACGGAATCAGGACACGGGTTTCATATAGATTTATAAAAAATTTTAAAAGAGTTGCTTCTCGTTTTTGCACACTGAATCCTATTTTTTTCGGCCACTATACTCCCGTGCGAGTCACTTCTAAACTGGTTTATCTTGACCTGACAATCATTTATCGGCGGTTGAAAATTTTTATTTTATTTTTTTATTCCTTTTATTTAGCTAACTAAGTGAAGAATCGAGTTTCGTGATCTTCGATCGCTCCGCGTCTTCGGAACAAAACAACTTTGTATTTATAACCAGTAGCTTAGCTGTATCGACTGCTAAAAAAAAACAAAAGGTCGTAAACTATATGCTCTAACACGGAGGATACGCCTGGTAGTCTTTTAGCGGTCGATTAGCGGTCGATACAACGTGTCCAAAAATCGATTTAACTATCCGTCCAAGTGCACGGAAGATAAAGGATTCGTTGGGTCAGCGAGAACTTCGGGACCGCAACTAATTTGATTACTTAAGGACAATATTGATTAATATAAGGATAAAACATTATTTCGCTGGGGCAGTACATTGTTCGGGCCAACAGCTATTTTTTTTTTTCTTTCGCAACAATAATTTATCAACCATCCGAATTTTGTTACGCTGAGTACACTGTAAACCAAATTCGTATGAAATTTAATTTACTGGTACTGGAAGTTTTTATGCATAAAATGGTATATTAAATTTCTTGTACAATTGGGATGAGGTATGAGTGAGCAATGTATCTAAAACTTTAGAAATACTTTACTTTTAGTCTGAAGGACTCAGGTCGATGAACCTTTGCTAAGGTTCAAAATTATCATTAGGTATAAAATTAGTACAGGAACATAACTGTACAAATATTAACTATGGCAATAAATCTCTTTTACTACTACTACTACTTCCTTTACTTCAATTTCACCGTATAAAAGTGCATTAATTTTTCATCAAAATTGTACATTAAATTTAATGTACCAGTTTTCGTATAAAAACTTCCAGTCCTGTAGATTAAATTTACAATTTTTTGTAACAGTGTAACAAAATCATTTTTCTCGTTCTGCGAATCGGGTTTGCCGCATTCTTGTAATCGGGCAGACCTTAACGGGAGTATCTGTCGGTATTGCATAATAGTTTCGCTAGGGTCCTATATATAGTGTAGTACTGTTGTTCCGCAACACACTCGCGCTCTAGGCCACAGCACCGTTCCTGGAAGACGTCGGTGCACTTTCTGTTGATCCGTTTAGGGTCGACTGCAATTACCTACGGAGGTCATACGTCTGTGCATGTGTGTACATATATATGTATACATTACACACACGATAGGGACAGGGAGGCGAAGGAAGTTAACGTGCCTCCTCGCTAAGAGGAAACGCAAACATCTCTCATCTGTTGAATCGCACCACGAGCTAGGCATCGTTCGAACGGTGCGGTGCATCCAGACGTTTCAAGGTAGTCCTTGCGAATGGCGTTGATTTCGCATAAGTTTCAGAGAATTGAGAGGGAACGGTAAACTTTTCGATGGTATAAAAATCTGAGAAAAATCAAGCACATTAAGATTAAAATACTTAAATTCACTTTGAATTTTCAGACTTTCTACACGTTTTTCCCATTTAAAAAAAATTCAAAGTGAATTTAAAAATCCGAAAAAATGCACACGTATTCAGAAAAATAAACGAATAATTTTAATTTAAAAAAAGTTATGTTTCCGGGAGATTTGTTGAAGAATGAAATTTTCCATCAATTTGTTAACAACATTTTAGAATTATTATTATGCAAAATTAATCTTTTCGGTATCTTTAATACGCTTGATTTTTTTCAGTTTTTTATACCATTGAGAAGTGTTTACAATCCCCTCTCAATTCTCTGAAACTTATGTGAAATAAACACCATTCGCAAAGACTGCCTTAATAGCTCCGAGCGTAACATCAGCAACTATATTGTAATAGGTGACGAAAACAGAAAAACTGCGCTGCGTCGAACGCGGCCGAGAGGAAGAGACACGCAAAGAGCTCCGGGTGCAGGCCGCGCGCGTGTTTACGACTGTAACGGCATTTCAGAAAAACCCATCTGCAGAGACGATCGTAAGAAACACTCGATGTTCAGTCGACAACAAAAAAAAAACTACTTAATATTCGTCGGACGAAATTAAAAAGTAATGGGCATAAAAGTTCGCCCGATTAACTCGACAGTTCGCATGCCCTGTGATTATAGACACTGATAAAAAATTCGCTTGCGGGCTGTCAAAGAAATTGTTTTCATTTCAATTCTAGTTTAAATTCTTGCAATTCCGCATGGTGTTGAAACAGTGACTGCAAGACTGTCAAGGTGACACTTCATCGTTTTCAATCCTCATGGAATTGCAAAAATTCAAAGTAGAATTTAATTAACAATTTTTTTTTCTTTTGCAGCCCGCAAACGAAATTTACTTGAGTCATCGATAAATTTTTTTCAGTGCTCTTATTTTTTTCACAAACGTTTTCGAGAGCCTTCAGAACATGCACACGATGACGCGATTTTCGCTTGGCCGGAAATTGCGCGTCCGTGTCTTCGCATTTTAAGCCCATTAAATGGTAAACTTTTCTTCTGCCGCTAAACACACCGATCGATTTGCTGAATCCGCACAATTTTTTATGGTTACATTTTCTTGGAATTAGATTTTTTCTAAAATTGATTCACAACGATTTTTTTAGTCCACGATTTGCTCGACGTTCGAGCGCCTCGATAGAATCGACGCCCATCGCTATCGAATGAATATGCAAACGCGCCGATTAAATTTTCACGCAATTACGGGCGATATCGTATGTTGCTCGCAATTCTGAGTGCGCGCTGCGCCGCCCTCGAGCATCGACGTATGTTTATCGCGGGAAGAATTTTTTTTTTTTTATTTCTCTTCTCGCGCCCTCGAGGGAACGTTTTTCTTCCGCGGCGCAGTGGGCAGATTGCGATTAAGCCCGTGCTTGGGTTCCGCGCACCGGCGGTGAAAATGCACGTGTGCCGTCGAGCGCGCACCGGCCGGAATCGCCGGGAAGAGACGTCGGTCACGCAGGATCGGTTCGCCGGCGCAAACAGCAGCCGGGGCTTCGCGAGCGCAACGATCATCCCCGGCGGTTGTGTACACAGTGCAAACCGTTGGGAACGTGACCGGAGTAACGCCGAGGGGACGTGGCCGTTACGTGAGGATAAAAAAAAAAAAAAAAATACATTGCACTCGCGCAACGAGTATCGTTCGGCCGTTTATCGAACATTTATTGCACACTCTGGCAACTGCGAGACGACGATGTTTACATCCTCTCGATGCATCCGGGATTTTCCGCGTGTACACCCTTGCTCGTTCCGCTCGTGGCTCATCGGCGCTGTACGTGCCGGAGAACCCGGTAAAAGGCTCGATAGAGCCAAACACGCAGTTCCGAGTTAACACTAATCCGATAATGGTTTTGGCCTAAGTTCAAGAGGTGCAATGATTATAAATTTTCTGAATTAAAAAAAAAACTTGACGTTTATGCTGTTGCATAACAAAAAATGAGGGTAGCTTAGATTGTAACTGTAGACTATGACGAAGCAGCCGCGGGGAAATATGTTCGTCGTTAGGAGTCACAAATTAAGTCGACTTACTAGAGAACTGTCAGAGAAAAATTACGAGCTGTTGTTTAAATAATCACTTCTATATTTTATAATATCTTTGCTAATGTCAAACGTGTATATTATTTGTACCAAGGTGCTTATCTTTATTTATTTATTTAACGTTATCCCCGTTAAATAAGTAAATAAATAAATAAATAAATAAATGAATAAATAAATAACGATTACAACTCGATGCAAACACGACATCCCCTCGTTATATCCGATATTTTCTTCGTGTACATCGTGTGATAATCACGTGTGAAAACTAACCCGATAATAGTTTTGGCCTACGTTCGAGAGGTGTAATAATAATAATAATAAAATAATAATAATAATAATAATAATAAAATAATAATTTTTATCGACGCCGATGCTATTGCGTCACACAATTAGTGTAGCCTCATTTCGAAGGAATCATCGTTCTAGTGTAGACTATAACGATGACAATCGCGATTACAGCTCGACGTATCCGCGATCCACGAACGTGTGCGTCTGTATAAAGAACATCGACTGATAGAGAACCGGCAGCGTATCGTTGTTTACGTAACGAAGTCGGTAAACAAACAACAGATGCGGATCGTCGAAGCGCCGATTAAGAGAGTGCAGGGCTGCGCCTTATAAAAATTCCAGACGGGCGTGATGCGAGTTTTTCGCGCATGAAATTATTCTTGGCCAATCGTCTCTCTCTCTCTCTCTCCCTCTTTTTTCCTCTCTCTCTCGGGTCACATTAATTACCGTGATTCCCTCCGCTCGAGATTCACCCAATGTTATCTTATCGGAGAGAAAAATTATTATTGCGATCATCAATTGTATTCAAATATGGCGAGTGCGCGTTGCACTCACGAGCGCGAATTGCACGAGGATCGCCGGTGAGAAAATGGATTGAGATATCAATCTCACTCCGGCGCGCGTGCGCGCGCGAGCACGGGATGGGAAAATTAAGACTCCGCTAGCGGGAAAGATCCAATCTGTATTCATAGATACACGAGTAACAGCAAAACTTCGTCGAAGTTCGCAATTACAGATGGAAATTACAAAAAAAGAAAAAAGTTTCGAACTCGTGCGTGTGCGCGTTGCCCTCCGGAGTCAGACATTGCCGGTCGCGGTTCGAAATTAGTTTCGCCAAAGTTCAAACAATTTCGCAATGATGCGGCGTACTAAGGTGAACGTCTCAATTACTGACCAGCTCAGCTCCGCATGGCATTGAAAATGAAATACGATTGTTAAAAATAGTGAAGGTATTGAAAAACTAAGATTACAGCAAAGTTTAGAGTCCTGATTAACTGGAACGAGGTAGTATTTTATTATTTTTGATCGTTTAAAAAAATAATGAACTCGAAATATACGCACAGTCGTAAGTGAAATGATTAGTGTCCTAGAATTTTGACATATAACCCATATAGTGACCTATCTCAGGCCTAATCGTTGACCGAGAATGATAACATATAGCTCAAATAGTGACCCATCCATACAACGACCCATATAGTGATCTAAGGCCTAATCATTGATCTGGAATTTTGACATATAGCCCATATGAAAAGTGAGTATGGTGGACGTAAATAGAATTTTTTGTCGTTGATAATATGATTAACGGATTAGTTGGGCCACGGTCAATAATTGGGCCGATGACCTTAGGGTAGACCGCCCAATGAATGGACAGTTAAGCAACCGAAAAAGCTAGTAATGGACGTTTTCTATGCATGTGCTATTATGGAAAGTGTCCATTCACTGGTCCTGTTCATTAATTGGCTGGTTTACCCTATTAAAAACGCGTCCTCCGCCCACCCACATTTTCCTCTCGGAATTTACGTAAGATGGGAAATGAAAAATTTAAGAAATTAAAAAGGCTACCGGAGAGTAAATATTTGCGAATAGGAAGTCGTGCGAACGAACTCCTCGCGAATTATCGGCGAGAGAAGTCGAGTCTATATTTACTTGAGCGGGAGGGGCGGCGAGGAGAGCGACGAATGAAAGAGACCACCGTTTATCCACGAGCGAGGGGGGACACGCTCTCGCGCGCGAGATCTTCCAATTTATTTCATTGTCGCGGCTAGGGTCAATTTGATCAGAGGAGGTTGCGAGTGAAAAAGATTACTCAGCAGCATGCGCTGGTCTACACGGCAGTGGCACCGTAGCTTTTTTGCCGTCTCCGCTCGGCCGACTCCGAAATGCCTTGCATAATCGAGGGGGCCGAAGCGCCTCGCGATAGTCGAATGAGGTCTGAAATTAACAAAAAAAAAAAAAGTCGTTTATGCAAAGTTTGCATCCATCGGCTGCGATCGTTGTTGCTTCGCCTTGCAACACATGTTCTTGACCTGGAATAAAACATTAATAGCAACGAATTTGCAATAAATATTCATTTAGCTTGGCCCATTTTTTTTTGAGAATTTAAATATTCGTTGAATTTTTTACGAAAAACGTAGCGTATTTTTTTTTGCTCGACTTGGGGAATGCGGTGCACCGCATTCGTTTAATTATTTTCGAATAATGTTGCGTCTTTTTTGGTGCTCGACTTTGATGTGGTACGGCTTATTCCCCCTTTTGAAAGGTGCATTTTTTCAAGCATGTAAAAATATTCACTGAATTTTATTCGAACAATGTTGCGTATTTTCGTGCTCGACTTTGAAGTGGTACGGCTCATTTCAACTTTTAAAAGTAAATATTCGTTGAATTTGTTTCGATTAATTTTGGGTACGGCTAATTCCCGCTTTTGGAAGGTGCTGTACGATCTGGCCATCCAGCCATTTAATCTGATCATTCGGCTAGCGCGGAGCTGCTCAACCTCCTTATAGTCCTTAAACAATCGTCGGATCGAGGCTTGAATAATTCCTTACGATTATTTGTACATTCACCGGGTGCAGAAGCTACGGGCAGGAAGCTCCGCGATGAATAGATTTGCTTCGTGAGCTGGGTGGAGATGCAAGTCCAGTTGTTTAATCCCGGCACACCTGGCTCGTGGTTGAATGGGTGAGGCGAGGAAGGCAAGCAGAAGAGAGTAAATATTTAAAAAAAAATTGCTTCCGGGCCGGCGCGAAAAGGGCTGGAATGTGAGAAAAATTCCTTGCCAACCCTGCTGCAATTATCGCCCCCAACCCGTTATCCCTTATCTCGTCCCCAGATCGCATACCGTCTCCGAGCAAAACGAGACCATTATATATTTTCTTGTTTGCTCCTTTTTCCAACCTATTGTGTGTCTCAGCGCTGTAACTCCGAGTTCCACTGGTACAGTAGAACCCCGTTTGTCCGAGGTAATGTGTGGAAAGCGTACGTCGGATAAGTGAAATCTCGGATAACACGGATGACATAGAGAAGACCGGGGGCAAAATGGGACGGTGGAACAAAACTTGAGTCTCCAATAGTTTGTGGATGCCCGATTTTTGCATTGATAGCAGGATATTACTGCACTGAGAGAAGGATCTAGTAAAAATTACCAGCGGTGGGCAAATACTCTAACTACTTGAAGTGCGTATTAAAGTATCAAGTACTCGAAGTACTGGGCGCTAGGTAATTCTTGAGTACTGACGTATTGAGTACTGGAAGAACTAAATTCTTGAAGTTTTGAATAGTCGGCACCTACTCAGTATTTGATGCTTCAATACGTGTAGGGGAGAGCGGGGCAAGATGGGACAGTGGGGCAAAACGGGATAACGAGACAAAACGCAATTTTTCAGTAACTTTTGGATGGTGACGATGGTGGTCCGTGTGGCAAAACGGGGTTAAGAATCCGGATGTATCGTTGGCACAAAATAGGGCATCCAAAAAATATTGGGAAACTCAGTTTTGCCCTCACTGTCCCGTTTTGCCCCACTGTCCCATTTTGCCCGGCTCTCCTCTATTACGGTAAAAATTCTCGGATAATCTGAGACTTTAATAGGTGGCGCCTTGGCGCTCTACCACTATGTGCTTCTCTCAGTTTGATATTTTATCGCGGAACCGACCGACTCCAATGTCAGAACATAGGATGATACAGTCAAAGTAGTAAACTTCTAAATTGTATTACAAATAAACTATACGATCAAAATAGCTCAGCCTTCTGGAATAGATGCGTAGAGTGTTCATGTAGAACATATTAAAAAGTTGAGACCCTAACTTAGATTTCGTCTGATAGTCGATCCTCCTTAATCGAAGAACATATTAAAAAATTGAGACCCTAAGTTGGATTTCGTCTGATAGTCGACCCTCCTTAATCGACGGTCGGATATGCGAGGTTCTACTGTACAGAGAAACACGGTTGGCCAACTCCACAAGCTCAGCCGATGCTTCTCCGCGCTTTCGCCGATGGCCTGCACTATCGGCTAACTGGCTAGACTCGGTAAAGAGATTCCCATGAAATTTAATTGACGCGTTAGTGTAACGCACGCCCGAGCAAGTATCCCTCGAACGGTCACGTACGCGTGTGCTCTCCGCCTCTCGCGTCTCTCTTTTTTTTTTTCTTCTTCAACAATAAACTCTTAAATTTTATCTTCGAGTCATTTTTTTTGGTTCGTTGCCGCGTGGTAGTTCAGGCAGACCTGGCGAGGAGAGGAAGCCTTAACGAAAGGCAACAATCATTGGCGTGTAATCGGATGGGAATCTCGATCACGATCCCGCGCCAACTGGCCTCTTGCTCTCCACGACGGCCAGGCGGTTCCGATCCGGAGCACGCTCTCTCGTGCTCTCCGAGAGTGCAAGGAACTCGGTTCGACGCGGTATCGGAATACACGGGGAGATTGGTAGGGCGGTAGAGAGAGAAGAGATAACGATACGGAAGACGCAACTCGAAAAATTCAATCGGAAATCACTGGCTCAACGGTCCGAGTCACGATGGAATTTCTATCGCGAATTTTGTGACTGTCGTTGAAAATACGAAGGGCCGGATTTTGTTTAAATTTTTCATAAGAAGAATGGGCCAGTGTGTTGCTCTGGCGCTCTGGGGAAATGGGAACATTTGACTGATTCGATTCGTTTTAATGTGTGGCCCATCAATGTTCCTTCATAAGAGTATGCGCAGTGGCCGCAGTGAATCTTCCTGTACTTTTGTGGTAGTTCGCAAACAGATATTTTTAATAGTTTAATTACCTCACCTGATTTTTTTATGTTAGTATACGTATATATGACGTCTATGTGAAGACTATACGAAGTGGACTTTGTGTACATTACGCATGTGAAATATGGGCCCGTATATTACTCTGGTACTCTTGGAAAATGATAATATTTTACTGATTCTACATATTTGAATATATGGTTCATAAATATTCCTTCGTAACACTATTTTGAATTCAATGCACAGTGTTCGTATTGAGAATTCCTACATCATTTTATCGTAGTTCGCAAACAGATATTTTTAAGAGTTTAATTACCTGTTTTGATTTTTTGATATCAGTATCTTACGTATTGTTGAAAAAATCAAATAGTGGGATTTTGTTTACACTGCGTATATGAAGTGTGGGCCCGTATTTTGCTCAGGTGCTCCGCGAAAATGATAACATTTGACTGATTCTATGTACTTTAACATACGGTCAATTAATATTCCTTCGTAATGGTAGTTCGAATGCGCAGTGTGCGCAATGAAATTTCCTATACTTTCATAGTAGTTCGCAAACAGATCTTTCTAATAGTACAATTACCTTTTCCGATTTATCATATAAGTATCTATGTGAACACTATACGAAGTGTGGCGCCATGAATTAATGGCCGTTATTGCTCAAGTGCTCTGGGAAAGTGATAAAATTTGACTAATCCGATATACAGTTTAATATATGGTAATATATTTAATATATGGTATTTCTTCGTAACACTATTTTGAATTCAATGCGCAGTGCACGTAACAAAACCTCCCATACTCTTATATAGTTTTATATAGCTTTATATAGCAGTTCTCAAATAGATATTTCCAATAATTTCATTACCTGCTCCAATTTTTTGCATCAGTAACTATTTACATAAAGTGTATTTATCATCAGTAACTATTTACATAAAGCCTAGGAGAGATTCTAGGTAAATGCAAAGACAGTCGATAGCCTCGGTCCTTTCGTCAGGTTCGCAGGATTCACCGTGACACCGACGAGCATTTCTTCTCTCGCGATTTTACTATCCACGGTTCTCCTCCGTCCGTATGCGCCGCCGTCTTTCCAGTGGAAACGGCGGAGTGAATGGAATCCTGCGAGCGTTCCTGCTGTGCAGTAAATAGCAGACGATCGCCACAGCAATTGTGATAAAATTTTGCGAATTCGATACAGTTCAATATATGGTCATATTCTAAATATATGGTAACATTTTCACTATATGGTAATATTTTTAATATTTGGTAATATTTTTAATATTTGGTAATATTTTTAATATTTGGTAATATTTTTAATATTTGGTAATATTTTTAATATTTGGTAATATTTTTAATATTTGGTAATAGTTCAAATATTTGGTAGTATTTTCAATGTATGCTAATATTATTAATATATGGTATACCTTCGTAACACCATTTTGAATTCAATGCGCAGTGTCCGTGACAAAACCTCTCATACTTTTATATACCAGTTCTCAAATAGATATTTCCAACAGTTTAATTACCCGCTCCGCCTTTGTGCATCCACAAGTATCTACATAGAAGTCTTGCGTCCTATCGTCAGGTTCGCACGATTCACCGTGACACCGACGAGGCTTTCTTCTCCCGCGATTTTACTATCCACGGTTCTCCTCCGTCCGTATTCGTCGTTCCAGTGAAAACGGCGGAGTGAATGGAATCCCGCGAGCGTTCCTGCTATGCGGTACATAGCAGACGATCGCCACAGCAATTTCGCTGCCGCCGGTGCTGGTGCCTGGGCGCGGGTTTTACTAGCAACGGAAGTGCGGCGTTACGCCTTTCTACTCCAACCGTAATTTTTCAGTGTCTTCTGTGTCGCACGACCGAAGCTTTCGACAGTTCCATCGCGCTCGGGCCTCGTCGAGCGAGACTCGCCTAGCCGCAAACCCGAAGCTTCGATCGTTACTTTACGTAAACCCGGATTAATTGTTGTAATTTATTTGGGCTCGGCGATGTTCGCCGTGTGTCCCAATAATTTTATCAGGAAATGGAAATAAGAAACAAGCTAAACGAAACCGACTGGCATTCGCTCGTTGCGGAATCGAAGCATCGAGGCAATTATTATCCAGGAAAATCCATGCAGATTTCTTACGTAAAAAATTTAATTATCTTTGACGTTCATTGTTCAACGTTCGTCAGTCCGCGCGACGGCAACGCGTCTCTTGCACAGCCGGCGAATCCGACGATTCCGGCAGGAGGAAAGTCACACTAAAAATCAGATATATATTTTTTTTTTTCGAATTTACTGCTTTTATATTCAAACCGCACGTTAATGACCATCGGCGAAACAGCGGGGACGACCGCTTCCGCGATTTCCCTTCTCGCACGCTGAACGGTTGGGTTTTCCACTGTCTTTCTATATATATATATTTTTTTTTTACGTAACGTTACTAACCATGAAGATAGCCGAGCACAGCGAGAATCTCTTTGCGCCACCCTATAGAAAGTCGTCGGACACGAGTGCCATATAAATTATTTTGTGCGCCCGCACACTAGCAATTCATCGGTTGAATAAGCTTTTAGTTAAACAACATGTTCCCGGTATAAAACCGTATAGCGAATAGATACGGCCAGTGAATAAACAAGCAGCCCGTCTGTATCTTCCCCAACAGGATTAACTGAAATTAAGAAATAAATAAAATAAAAAATAAATAAATCCGCACATTATTCGCATAATAATTCGTCGGTTGAAAAAACTTTTAGTTAAAAAACATGTTCCCGGTATAAAGCCGTATAGCGAATAGATACGACCAGTGAATAAACAAGCAGCTCCTCTGTATCTTCCCCAACAAGAATAACTAAAATCAATTTAAAAAAATAAAAAAATAAAAAAATCTGCACACAATTATCTTTTTATCTACAACGAATAACCTCTCGACCGACCAATCAAGTAATGAGTTATTAGTTAACGAGTGCACGGGCACTTTGGCGGAAACTTAATCGTACGTCCCTTATACGCCACGAAGAATATCGATGTTTTTCTGCATCCATCGCTGTTACATCGAACTTTGTCGGAGCGTGGTTACGGATAGGGGAAGTCGCTAACGAGAGCGTAATAAATAATTAACCTAACGAGTTATTAATCGGCGTTGCACGCGTGTACGGGGCTATTCATCCGCAGACACGCACCCGCGGACCCGTATCGGCCGGCCGTGTGTGGTTACAGTGCGTGCATACCGTCCGCCGATCGCGATGGTGGGGGGCGACGATGAATAGAGAGGGGAAACACGGGCGTCGCGCTCGTAGGTGAGGTAGGTACAGGTGTGATGGAGTCGCGCGGCGAATCGTCCGTGCGCGTCTCCAGCGGTAACGCCGAGCCAGCCGAGGCAGCGGTGGCCGCGCGCCCGACAGTCCAAGTAGTCAACGTCAGTTCGCGCTCAGACGCGACGGCGTGCGCGAGATACCCGCTCACGGCTTACGGTTCGCGCGCCACTCGCAACATCGAATCGCTTCTCCGATTCAATCCGACTCGCTCGATAACGCGTGAAAATTTACCTTCCAAGAATCGAATGTATCGTGCGCGTCTCCGAAGTTTCCGACTGTTCGACACGCTTTTTGTTCGTACTACGACCTGGCGATCGACAGTATCGGACGATTCGAGAAGAGGGCTCAGAATATCAAACGCATCGAAGGTATGGAGACAATCATTTAATCGATTACTTTGCGATATTAAGTTATACAAAGTTAACTAATTTGATTTGATTATGGTTTTTTTTTTTTTTTTTTTTTTTGTAAAACTGTTTTTGTTCGAGAAAGTTCATTACGGTTTATTGACATTTGACTTATTAGTGTGGAAAATTTAGGAATCGCGTTTATATTTGAGGAATTGAGGAATTGTTCGAGAAATTTTATTGCGCTTTATTGACATTTAACTCATTAGTGTGGAAAATTTGGGATTCGAGTTTATAGTTGAGGAATCGAACGTATCGTGCGCGTCTGCGAAGTTTTCAATTCTTTGACACAACTTGTTAATATTCCGATCCGGCGATCGACGATGTCGAACGACGATTCGGGAAGGCAGCTTAGAATATCAACCGCGGCGAAGGAATAGGAAAAAACATTTAATCGATTATCTCGCGACATTAGGTTATAAAAAAAAAAAAAATTCATTATTATTATTTTTTTTAAACAGTTTTTTTTCGACAAAATTTATTACGTTTTATTGAAATTTAAATTTACTATTCGAGTTTGCATTTGAGGAGTTAAGGATCGTTTTGTTTTTTCGTGATCGCCCTTTGGAGGCGGATTTCATCGACCGGCGCAACTTCGTTCCACGACGAGTTTCCGACACAGTGAAGCAACGACAAAAAAAAATGTTTCTCCGCATACTTCTCGCACGCCCAATAAGAGCAACGATAGCCGCGGCTCGCGACGGTCAATTTCGAAACGATCTTTTAACATCAGCCACGGAAAGGTAGCGCGCACGCTCGCGCGGTATTTCAAGCATCCTTCGCGTTGGTTCTCGTTCTCGTTTATCTCACTCTCTCGACTACTAGTTTAGTCGCGCGGGGTATAGGCGTGATTAATGCGGCGCTGGTGGGTCTCCTCGTCGCGGAGATTGTGAATGAGAGATGGAAAAAAAAAAAAAGAAAAAAAAAGCGTTCATAGAATTTTTCTCAAGATGCACATTAGCAAAGAACGCGGGGGCCTTTGATTACCTCAGCTTATAGTGTCGACGTAGAGCGAGCGTACGTGGTCGATGTCGGGAGAGTTATTATACCTTTGTCGGTGTGCATAATACCTGTACGTTCGGAAGGTATAGCACTACAGTAGAACCGCGTTTATCCGAGGCAATGTGGGGAGAGCTTGCGTCGGATGAGTGAAATCTCGGATAACCCGGATAACATACTAAAGTCAAACTTTTACTACTATTACATATTAAAAAAAAATCAAACACACGACTTCATATAAACATTGACTTTATTTGTTAATGTAGTTCTTTTTTTTATATATAGTTATAATTTAGTTAACTAACATTGAGTTCATATAAACGTAAACCATTGACTCTAGAATCGGATCTGGTGTATTTCGAGTTCGCAATATAAAGACGCAGCAAACTTGTAGAAGATTAAGTGCATATGCAACAAAGTAGCCGTTACGGACTACTTCGCGCGTGCGCACTGCTACTTTATCCGTTTTATCCGAGTTTTCCGTATTATCCGAGCCTACACCTCGGTGAACGCAGCGGGCTCGGATGATCGAAGCTCGGATAAGCGAGGTTCTACTGTACTATTACATATTAAAGAAATAACACACCACTTCATCTAAACATTGACTTTATCAGTCGATGTACTTCTTTTTTATATATAATTGTAATTTAGTTAATTAACATTAAGTTCATATAAACATAAACCATTGACTCCAGAATCGGAAATGTTGTATTTGCAGTTCGCAATACAAAGACGCGACAATCTTGTACAAGGTTAAGCGCATATGCAACAAAGTGCGCATTGCTGCCTTATCCGTTTTATCCGAGTTTTCCGTATTATCCGAGCCCACACCTAGGTTCACGCGGAGGTCGGATAAGCGAGGTTCTACTGTACTATACTATGCCGTATGTACTACATTCTATAATATATGTATACTATATAGGCCTGCACTATATAGGCAAGGTCGAGACATCGCCGGATTCTCCTGCTGCCGACGCCGGCCGCCTCTGCTTTGACGATCATAAATTACCTCTATACACCTTTTTATTCGATTTGCCATTCGGTGCGCATCGTACTGTGCCATGCACACACTTAGACGCGCGCGGCAAATATGCAAATGCTTCCTACCGCTCGTCGGAGCCTCACCGAGTCGCAATTACTCTCCGCTATCTCTCCGGCCCTTTGATTCCTAAGTCATTCGCGCATATCGTGTCCCTTTTGCCTGCTTGGATTAACCCGGTATTTCTGTGCATTCATCCTGAATTAAATGAAAATTCAGTGCCAAGAGACCGATCCGCGTCGGATGATTTTCCATTTGTAAGCGCCGCGGAATTAGCCAAGCGCGATAAACACAACATTAATGGACAAAAACTCAAATATGCGAGATCAGAATGGAGGATAATCGGGCTGTTGTGACGACGATGTTTCATCTCTCGCAATGAATATTGTTTTGCATCTTCTGTTTTTTTTTTGTCGCTACATATCTTAAGGGAGTGCGTTACGGACTCGGGCGGTAACAGATCGGTTTTCCTATTTTGTCCGCTGCACTGAGAAAATGAATACGTTTGGATTAAGCAAGGTCACAAACGTTCGAAGGAATTTTTTGGTTGGCACAACGAAAATATTTATCTGATCGTTTAATAAAACAATGCTTTTCTTGTACCAAAGAAATAACAGCCTTGAGCGGATGTCAGGGCGACTTTTTGTCAATACGACAATTTTTTTTCAGTGTGTTTATTGCTATTGATGTTTTAGGACCAAAGCACATTAGGTTTTCACAGATGCGTGAAAACATAACTTCGTTTTGTCCGAAATATTGATAGTCGCGGAGAAAATGGGGATACCGATTTGTTACCGACTGAATCTGTGTGACATGACCTTTCATTACCGTGTTAAAAAAAAATGGCGATTCTGCAATTACAATTATAAAAAGGTAATCGAAGTTTCGAAGTAACATTATGGGCAATACAACGCAAGAGTTTCGAGTTAACTTCCTGAAGGTCTTGCTTCGCCAATTGAGCAACAAACACGAGAAACCGCAGCCTCGCGAAGGTAAACCGTTACAAAATGGAGCCGTGACAAATAAAATGTTTGAAAATGTTTTAAAAATCTAATGTGTGCGGGAATATACGTATACGCGCCAGCTATCGTAACGCGCGAGTTTACGGTAGGCCGACAATGAGATAAGGTTAGCTGCGCAGCGTCCAACGGTGTATATAATACGCGTGGCGTATATAAAACACGTACGTGCACTGTGCTTTTCAAGATAGAGCCTCAGAACAAAACCAAGAAAGTAATGAGAGGAAAAATTAAAAATACTGCTAATGCAATTGAATATATAAAAAAGGGGGAGGGAAGTGGGGCAATGCGTACTTGCACTATGATTTTCAAGGTAGAGCGTCTGAACAAAAGCAAGAAAGTACTGAGAGGAAAAATTAAAAATACACTAATGCACTTAAGGCAATTGAAGATATATATATATGTATATATATTGGGGGGGGGGGGGGGGGGGGGGCAAAACGGACCACCAACCGAAAACTGACTAATGAACATTGCTGAGATGAGGACGACAAAACGGAGTCCAGCATATCCCCAGAACGCCTGCCGGAAGTGGGATTTCGGCATTCGACGACCAGTGTGGAGTCATTGATGTGCCGTTTTGCCAGTTACGACAGAATCCCACCTGGGGAGAAACGCTGGGTTCTTATCCTATTCCCTTCAACACGGAAATGTGTCTTAAGCATTTTGATTTCTTTCTTTTTTTTTTTGTGGCCCGTTTTGCTCCAGGGAACCGTTTCGCCCCTACGAATATAATATACAGAGACTACATCAGCGAAAAACTATATTCTTTAACATTCCAAGGAATGTATATTCTTTTTAATTTCATCCGTGACTCGTTCCTCTTCTTCTCTGACTGTGCCGTGTTTTTCATCGCCAATCGCCGTCTCGGACGCGCATCATCGAAGTGCAATTGCTGCATTCCGCTGTTATTGTCCGAGGAAAAAGTACACGTTTCCTCGTCGAAGAAGTTACGAGTTCGCAACATTCTTCATAATCCACCTTTATAAAGAGGGTTTATTATTTCCGTTCAATTAATTTATCTAATCCTTCGTCATTCTCGGCCCTCCCGAGCCCGACGATCTCTGCCGGTCGTGTTTCGACCGCGGTCCGAGCAGTGATTCAACGACGATGACTAACAGGCTTGTCGTTCGATCCTCGCCTGCGAGTCTTAAAGCCCTCTCGTTTTACAAACAACGCGCCCGACGGAGGCTGCGGGCGTTTCTGCACTTTGTTGGGTTGTTGAAACGAGAAGCTGTACAGCTCGGGTATTCGAACGTTCGTACGGTGTAGCCTGCACAACGCCACCGTCAGGTCCCACCCCGAGAATCGACCGAGGACGCACACTCTCCGTCGGCTAATGGAACGCCACTGCGCGACCGAGAGCTCCAACACCAGGATATTCACCTACGAATTGTCGCGAACCAGTTTCACGCCTGAGACCTCGAATTTCGCAACCCGATTCCGCAACGATAAAACCCCCACGTTTTGGCTGCGATCAACCGGAAGTTTATCGAGAGGGGCAAAGATATGTCTTATTTGTTTAGTTATTTATTTGTTACTATGAAAATGGGCCAGGCCCAATTACAAGTAGGACGGGAAACCCCATGTATCGATTAGATTGTAGCGAGGTCGACCGGGCGCCAGCGAGACGTAAGTTACTCATAGTATACATAAGCATAGACTTGAAACATATAATATACACAAGCATAAACATAATTTTATGTGAGTGACTTAGGGGCTAATTATCGGAAAATATCGCGGAGAGGCTGGATATAAGTTTCAGAGAAATGAGAGGGAATTGCAAACGCTTCTCGATGGTACAAAAATCGGAAAAAAATCAAGCATATTAAAGGTGCTGAAAAGATGAATTTTGCGTGACAATAATTCTAAAATGTTATTGACAAATTTATGAAAAATAAAATTGTTCACGAAATCTGCCGGAAACCTAACTTTTTTTAAAATGGGAATGGTTCGGTAATTTTTATGAAAACGTATGCATTTTTTCAGATTTTAAAATTCACTTTGAATTTTGTGACTTTCTACACATTGTTCCCATATATAAAGAAAAAATTCATACGTATTCCGAGTAGCGGATGAATCATTTTCATTTTAAAGAAAGTTAAGTTTCTGGGAGATTCGTTGAACAATTTTATTTTTCATAAATTTGTCAATAACATTTTGGAATCATGTTATGCAAAATTCATCTTTTCGGCACCTTTAATATGCTTGATTTTTCTTAGATTTTTGTACCATTCAGAAGTGTTTATTTTTTATTTTTTTGCAATTCCCTCTCATTTTTCTCAAACTTATGCGAAGCGAACACGATCCGCAAGGACTACCTTAAAACGTACCAGTGAGCCGCCGGAAAGAGGAACTCGGTCAGAGTACAGATTACCCAATCTGCAACAACGCGGAAGCCACCTATGGAGCTCGTAATTCTCTCGGTAAAATGGAATTTCAAAAATGTGACGTCTTATCATAAAATAAAGTCTTCTCTCAGTGCGGTCCGTTTTGCCCCGCTCTTTCCGCAAAGTCCCTCCTTTGCTTTGTCTATTGCAAGATTAAATCCGTAGACTAGCGTTTCCACGAGATTCGCGCGTGTTCGCCGGCAAACCCGACAATCGCGTGAGCTCGAACGAATTGCATTGGAACGAGAGAACGTTGCAGATTTTTTTTTCTTTCTTTCCTTCTTTACTTCGTTCGTCGGTGGGCAGAAGTCGCGCATAACAAAATAGAGTAGCTCTTTTCGTTTCTTCGTGTCGTATAAACTGCGACGATCGTTATTTCGCCTTTACGAGCGAGTAATGTTCCCAGCGATTTGCATTCGCAACTCCGCGATTTGAGGACAGAGCAATCATTGCGAGGTTTTTTTTTTTTTTTTTTTTTTTAGATGAAAATATAAAAGTCGCGTACACATAATTGGCAACAGCACTCGATTGGTTTGGCTCCGTTATGCTCGAAGCTCCGCGCCAGTGTGATTCCATCTCTGTGTGTGAAAGTGTCGTGAGAAAGAAAATCATTGTCGATTCCTCGGGGAAACTTTGGAATGCCATTCTCTTCCATTCTTTATAGCGCGGTGTCGCTTTTGTTACAACTCTCCGTTAGAAATCGTACGACCCGACTGTCTGCGACCGGGAGTTATGAGCGCGCAGTAAAAAAAGTTTTGCACCTTTGACGAACGTTTCACGTCCGTCATAGCTACACCTTTTTTTTCGCGTCAATACATTTTTTTTGTGCTAAAATTAATAAATGCTAAAATTCTATGACCATGACGTCCGTCATAGGAACACCATTTTTTTTTTTCGTGTCAATACATTTTTCTCTTTTTGCCAGAAAACCTCTGTTTTTAATTTTTTAATTGTAAAATTAGCACGAAAACGATTGTGATTAATTGTGGACGAGAAATTTTTATTAAATGTACACATTTATTTATTACCGTGCACGATAAGCTCCAGTGCTCAGCCACAGCGAAACACAACGGCGTAGATCTATCTTGGAGAAAGCTCTTCGATGCCGGGAGAAAATTTTCGTAAAACTCAAAAGCCGATCTTTTACTTTAAAAAAATCGTTAATTTAGCTGTGAAAAAAATGATTTAAAAAATTTTCAAAAAATAAAATTTTTTTAGAGGTTTGCGGTGAAGAAATGTTTGTTGAACATACAAAACTTTCTTTTACCATGGTCCGCAAATATCAGCAGCTGTGAAAATTTACAGCATATGTACAGCTTAAAAACCGATCTTTTACTTAAAAAAAAAAAAACGTTATATTAACTATGAACAAATTAAAAAAATTGACGAAAAAAACAAAAGATTGCAGAAGTTTGCGACGGAGGAATGTTTGTTGAACATACAAAACTTTATTTTGCCCTTTTTCGCAAAAATCTGCAGCGGTGGAAACATGACAGTATACGCGTACTACGCCGAAAGCTCTTCAGTAGAAAATGTCCGTGCAGCAGGGACGTCGTTTTTTCGCAATCTCGAAATACAAAGGCGCCTTGCCTACTTCGCCGGAAGACATAGCGATCCATTCTCCCCCGATACCGACGAGAAAACAAAACGACGGAAACGAACGGATGATGAAAAAAGAAGAAACGATGTAGCGACGACCGTAAATCTATGCGATATGCGAGCCGAGCATTGTCGTATCGCTGTAGAGTTTTGCGTTACGCGAGGTGGACGTTGCATCGCGTCGTTTTTCTCCCTGGCACGACAATAGTGTAACGAGCTGATGGCTTAGAAACGATGCAAAGTGCTCGACGACAACGAGGAGTTAAAGTGGATCTTGCGAATAGTGTTCACTTCGCATAAGTTTCAGTGAAGTGAGTGGAAATTTGCAAACACTTCTGGATGGTATAAAAATCTGAAAAAAATCAAGCATATTAAAGGCGCTGAAAAGATTAATTTTTCATAATAATTATTCGAAAATATTATTTACTCTCATTTCTCTGAAACTTATGTAAAGTGCTATTCGCAAGGCTACCTTAAGTTCGGCTGGCTGTGCCTGGGCTATGCACATGCACGTGCTCGAATCGCATGGGTGTACCCGTCCAAGTGTCACGCACTACCCGCACATCGATAAAGTCGGCGACCACGTGATCTCGAACCAGCATTATTATCCATCCGTCTTTCCATCGGTACGAATTGTTTCGTACACACGGTTCGTGTCTTCGTTTACGTACATACATATTTTTCGTTCACACATGTTTTCCGTGCATACATGTTTTCCGTGCATACATGTTTTTCGTGCACACATGTTTTCCGTGCATACATGTTTTTCGTACATACATGTTTTTCGTACATACATGTTTTTCGTACATACATGTTTTTCGTGCGTACATGTTTTCGTGCGTACATGTTTTCGTGCATACATGTTTCCGTGCATACATGTTTTCGTGCATACATGTTTTCGTACATACATGTTTTCGTACATACATGTTTTCGTACATGCATGTTTTCGTACATGCATGTTTTCGTGCATACATGTTTTCATGCGTACATGTTTTTCGCACGTACGTGTTTTTCGTGCATACATGTTTTTCGTGCATCCATGTTTTTCGGTCGTACATGTTTCGCATCTACGTGTTTCGCGCGTACATGTTTCGCGCGTACATGTTTCGCGCGTACATGTTTCGCACGTTCATGTTTCGCGCGTACATGTTTCACACATACATGTTTCATATATACGCGGAATCGTTGAGAACGGACACTTGGATCCGTTCCGCACGGAGAACGACCGTTGCGATTTCTTCACGTGTGCACCGAGAACGATGGAGTACGTACAGTATGGAGTACGACCGTGCGTGCGTCGAAGCACTTAGGTGCACCGCTGCACGTACGGAGAGGCGCACGGAGGATCGCGGCGTAAGAGTCGGGGCGCTGCCTTGGAACTCTTACGAGAACGGAACAACGAAGAAGCGTTGCGAAGGAAAGGCGCATCTCGTACAGCGTCTCTGTGTGTGTGTGTTATGCTTAACATCGAGCTCTCCATTCGTCGAAGTTAATTGATTGTTTTTCCCATCATCATAGACTTATCCCCTGCGCCGGGCTGTTAGCCTTCTCGGGATATTAAATAAAAATAACGAGCCTGAGATTTATGATGGCTGGCATGGGTGCGCGCTCGAGAATTTTTCGTTCGGACAGCCTCGAGGATATCGGATGCGAGAAATCGTGTAATATAATATAAATCGAGTCGGGTAAAGTTAATCGTATCGTTACTGGCTATAAAAAATAGTCGGACAGTCGTCTTTATCAGTGACTGAATGAAGAAATTACTTTCTATCGGGGCACGGAGCAACCTCCGAGATCAATAAAATTTAAGGAGGGTGCATCGTTCCCATCGCCGTTAGATTAGCATCGGAATTATTTGCATGGTGCGGTTTACAGTGCAAGCCGCAGTATCTGTAAAAGTAGAGGCTCGATTAGCTGACATTTCGATGAAATTGTAATTCTCGAAAGTCGATGGACGTGACAGCGATTCCACGATCGAGTCTCGTCGGACGGAGCGTAGACTCCTTTATTGCACATTGGCTGACTTTGTCGGTTAGATATATTAAAAAAAGCACCCACTTTTTTTCCTGGACTTTCACCATTCTGTGCGTGTAATAAAAAAATATTGTTAACGAGTATTTCGAAGAGAAATCTTCACTGTACAAATAAAATTCGTACGAAATTTGATGGACTGGTACTGGAAGTTTTTATGCATGAAAACTGGTGTATTAAATTTCACATACTATTGTGTTGAAAAGATAATTTATAGTATATTAAAAACGTAATATATACTTTACTTCTTAATAATTTACATTAATTTTAGTATAAAAGTACTTGAATTCCAATAATTCACTTCGATTTCGATTCGAAAAAACTTCCAGTTCGGTAAATTAAATGTACAATTTTTTTCACAGTGAATGTCTGATTGGCTTTTAACATCCCAGCGCTGGCCCGAGACCGCGCCGATGCCGGGAGTCTGGCCAGTCTCGTGCCACTGCCGGGCTGTAACAGCCAACCGATCTCTGCGGACCGCTTCTACATTTCTATAGTAGCCATTTTCCAGAAAATCCTCTCCGAGTCCGAGTATCCGTGTGAGTATTCAAAGACGCACATCGAACCGAAGTCCGTATTGCAGCTCGATCGATCTCTCAACCGAGCATTACGCGCAATAACGCGGTATCTCGATTTCTCCTCATCATCGAAAAGCGACGCGCCTCTCGGTTAGTTTCGTTTCCGGAGTCTCGCGAGGCTTCGCCCAGTCGGGAGCGAGCTTCGATGCACCTGACAGGAAAGTGCACATCGTCGTCCTTTCATCCCCGGCATTCTCGAGTCTTCCTTACCGGTCCGCGTGCACGGTTACGTGCGCGACTATCCGCCGTGTACAACTTCACCTGCGCGGCGACGGTTTCTCACCCGCGCCGGTTCGTCGCAAGCTCGCCCGATGTGCACCTGACAGGAAGAGGTCATTAAGATTTCCGTCACACCGGCCGATCCTGTCAGAGCTCGATCGCTGTTCAGTGTCTCGAAGATACCGCGCGGCTCTTCGTGCCGCGATCGCCTCGGACGGCATACTCGATGCCTGGAAAACGAGCGGCGCCATCCGACACGTCTATATCGCACCGAGTTCGCGAAACGTCGACGGGAAGTCCAACAGAGCGCCGGCACGCTCGTGCCGCGATCGCGGTCGCGAGCCGCGATCTACGAGTATTTGATCAAATCCGATCGATCCGATAGATCGCTGAGAGCGAAACGAAGAAACGGCACCGGTCATAAAGCGGATCGGGGAACGAAACTGCGGCGCAGGTGCCTCTAGGAAACGGGCACGTCAATCTAGTTTTCGATACCTCGACGAGACGATTCACGGAAAGACATCGAAGGAAGTTGTTCCCGTTGCCGATATGAAAGGAAAATAAGTCTATCGCGGAGAGACATTAATCATTCAATGCCGAAACCTCTTTACTGTTGGAACCAAAAAATTGTGAATTCAATGTACCGAACGGGAAGTTTTTACTAAGAAAAACTAGTATATTGAATTTAATGAGTAATTGTGATGAAAAATTAATATACTTTTTCGTTTAAATTAGAGTAAATTATTAAAATTACAGTATTTTCATAGTAACGTTAAGAAAAATTATTTAAAAATAAAGCATTCCCAATGTCTTTAATACACCTTCATCAAAATTGTACATTAAATTTAATATACCAGTTTCTGCATAAAAACTTCCAGTCCGGCACATTAAATTTCATACGATTTTTTTTTACAGTGTGGCTCTGCCTGCTATCTTGTTTTTTCCTTATTGGAGATGGTAAAATCAAAGGTCAAAAATCAAAGGTCATAAAAAAATTCCTCGGTACGAAAGGATCAAAAGTGCGACAGTTTCGCTCACCTTCCCTCGCGGGAGGATAAAAGCGATTGGAAATCCGAAGATCACCCCGCCTCGACCGCCTGGAATCTCCGCAAAGGTTCCTCGCGAGCAAAGCGACCCTCATCCGACTCGCTCAGTTTCTCGCCTCCGCCCTCGATAATTTACGGCTTTCGCTATCGTTCTCCTCGTCGCTCGATTCTTCATCTTCCTCTCGCGCGCGCACGCATCATCGTCACCGCGTAACGACACAAATTTAACGACTCGTGCGGTTGAACCGGGCGGGTTGGATGGCGCGGTCGTACAATAATGCCGCGGCAGCGAGTATACGGAGGAGGCTATTGCAATTAGAATCCGCGCCGTTGCCGAGATTCGAGAGATAGAGCTTCCCCGTCTCGCGAGGAACGGAGCGAGAGTCTCCCGTCGTGAGAAAGTCGAGAGCTCTCTTCAGACCGAACAGTGCCCCGCGAACGATTCCCGACTGCCGTGAGTATACGCGACGGTTTCCTCCGCTGCTTCCTTCCTTGGGAAAAATATATCAACGCTGACTCGGGCCCAGGCGCACCCATTAGCTCCGCGAGCCGCCCGCTCGGGACTTGTGAATTCTACGAGGCTCCTCGCTCGCTACCGGATAGATGGAACTAGGAAGAGAATGGAAAATATCTTTATCATCTTTTTCAGCAATTATTTGCGGAAAGGATAATAAAAGGCCTGGCCGGGCGATCGCGGCAACGCGGCGCGGTTTCCGCGAGGCTGGAGGAGGAAGAGGAAAATAAAAACACACATCGGAACGAACGAGCCGAGGGAGCGCGCGCCGCGAGCGCCGGCCCGAACGAGCGAAGAGCTCTCCGCCGAGCCACCGCTCGATCGCCGTCCGGACTTTTGCCTAGCGCTCGGATATGTGCTCTCCTGCAGGCCGTTGACTCTCGCGACCGGCGCGAAACTTTCGCCGGCGCTTTCATGTGGAGCAGACGTACCTGTGCTGCGCACACACGCAACGCCGACGAAACGGCGACGTACGCGCCGGGCTGTAACACACATCCGTTTACCTCTCCGCGTGGTATGAGAGAGGAAGGGAGAATGTTGTGTGTAACACACGCGCGACGAGAGCGGCGTGCGGATACCCGCTCGAGTGACACCGATGCCTGAAATTCAATCGTTTCTCGGTCAGCTTATTTATTTTTTTGTTGGAAAAAATCCGGTCGATGCACCATTGGCAATAGGCACCAAGTCAGTGATTGAAAATTCAATCGTTTCTCGGTCAGCTGATTTTTTTTTGGTTAGAAAAAAAGACATTGTAAATAGTTTATGGTTTACTGAAAAAAAAAAAACAGTTTAACGTTATTTATGAAACATCGGCTGAAGGACTCCGTCCGATGAACCATTGGCCAGACGCACAAAGTCAGTGATTAAAAATTCTATTACTTATTCTGCTTAATGCCAGAAATACTGTCTGAAATTCAATCGTTTCTTGGTCAGCTTATTTTTTGTTGTTCGAAAAAAAAGCATATCAAATAAATAATGGTCAACAATTTTTTATTTAAAAAAATTAATGTCATTATTTACAAACCATTTGGCCGAAGAATGCAGGTCGATGACCCGTGGGTCGACGGCAATACGTACCAAGTGAAACATTAAAAATTCCATTATTTATTCCGCATAATGTAAAATATTGTGAACAAACACGCCAACTCGAATACACCGAACAGGAGAGCATGTGCAACGCGCTCGAACAGCGGCAACAGTTTTGCATACAATCGTGAGACGCGCGTCTAGATATGCGGTATTACGATTGTATGCATTATTCGGATTCGTCTGTGCACACAACCGCGTACTCTCCAACACATTTATGTAGTACAAGTATCCGGGGGAAGAATCGTAGCAGCTCACACATTTTTTGTTCTTCTCTCTTCGCCGCATCTCGTTCGTTCCGGGCGCACGGAGAAAGAGGTGCGATGCCGAAGTCGCCTTATTCGTTCTTCATCATTCGCCCGTCGTCCGACAATTATGGCGAAAACGGTATTCGCCGGAGCGAATGCAGAGGAGACCGCGCCTTGTCCCGGAAGCGAGAGAGAGCAATTTTCTTGCTCGAACGTCTCCTGGCGGGATTCTGTCCCGAGCCGACTTTCGCGAGAGCGCTGACGGTCGAACCGGAGCGAGGCGGACGGAGAGTGACCCTTTCCCCCCTGGAGCACCGTCGAAAAATCCCGTCGCTCTCGTGCGTGTAACTATGTCGGCCACCGCGGATAACGCTCGCCGAGATGTCCCGCCGTAACCGCGAGCGGGCCTCACCGCGGCGACGGTCTTCCTGGAAGCCGCGAGAGCATCGGTTTTTGTGAGAACCGGTGATACAATGAAAAAAAAAATGTATATATATATCGTTCGCCTAAAAAATATATTGTTCACCGAATAATATATCGTTCACCGAGAAATGCATCGTTCACCGAAAAATATATCGTTCACCGAAAAATGTATCGTTCACCGAAAAATATATCGGTCATGATAAAAATATATCGGTCGCTATAAAAATATTCCGGTCGAAAATGAGATTTTCAAACCAGAAACGACTTTACACCGCAAAATTTATTATTTTTCTCTCGCGCATATGTCGAATGCAGCCAGTGACAGAAACGTATGAATTAAGGAATGCATGAAAGTGAGTAAAATAACGTGCAAAGGTCTCAAATGAATTTGGAATGGACTCGGAGTGCATCCGACCCGAGACAGATTCATGGCCTTCGCGGAAGATAAATAATATTCGCAGACGATGAATCCGTGGAATAGAGCACGGACTCCAATACTGTGCCCGGACAGTCGCAACGATAAAATTTTTACGTCGAGCCGATGTGTTGGATCCGACTCAATGCCCGCATCGGCCGCATATCGGCTTGAGCGTCGGGCGAGTGCGAGACGCTCGGCAACCCCGAAATACGATTCCTCTTCGATTACGAAACGCACGGAAACCGAAAGTCGCAATCGAGCCGCGAATAATTTATCCTTAGCGAGAAATCGGATCGCCGGTACATGAACGAATGAGAATCAGTGGGTCGCTTTATCGAAGGAAGTTGCGGTCGACGGAACTTGCGGGTAACGCGATTGAGTCCCGAGCGTTACGACGGTGTGCAGTCCCGTACGGCTCGAGCATATGTTGACCACCAATTATAGGTTTCTCGCCGATGCTCCACTGGTGAACGGAACGCGTATCGTCGCATTACCAGGGGGGCAACGCCGTTCCACACTCCTCGCCGTTGTGCGAGGCCGATTCGTAGTAACGGGAGCAAGGAGTACTACAGGCACATGCACACGTCTACGGTACTCGTTCTCCGAGGATTTCAATATGCAACCGGCGAGCTCTCCGCGTTAGTTTGCACATTGTGAAGCCAGCTACGATACATCCATAGATATATCGACCCGGCCAGATCTTACTGTTACCAGTTTCGACGCGCGTGGAGAGTCGCGCATTCAGAAATGCGCGCGGCTTGGTCTAGAATCGAGCACTCGTCTGGAAGCAAACTGATAAAATTATGTATGTGTTTATGTATATGTATATGTATATGTACATGTATATGTACATGCACATGTATATGTATATGTATATGTATATGTATATGTATATGTATATGTATATGTACATGTATATGTACATGTACATGTATATGTATATGTATATGTATATGTATATGTATATGTATATGTATATGTATATGTATATGTATATGTATATGTATATGTATATGTATATGTATATGTATATGTATATGTATATGTATATGTACGAGCGAGTGGATTTCGTTTGGCACACGTTCGCGCGTACACACGTACGCAACTACCGTTCGACGCCGCGGAATACCTATCTGGAAATATGGGTCGTTCGCCAAGGAACTGGCGATAAAACGTTGCGACTCGCGGCAGCAGCGAGTTTTCCCCTCGGAGTATCCATGAATGGCACGAGAATTTCTCCTATTCCTGTCCTTATCGCGGTTCATTCTCCTCGTTCCAATATGCGAGAAAAGGGAACGGAATATAATATATATATATATATATATATATATATAATGATGTAAAAATAAAAAAAATGTATCTCGCCGACTTTAACGATAACGATAATGAGCCGACTGCCATTGTTCCGAATATAGAAGCGCTTCGGTGTATCTGCTTTGCCTATTGTTGTGAGGGACAATAAAAATTCAAGGCATCCTCGGATGAACGTGACTGTTTTGAAGAGTCGCGAAAGTCAGGAGGAAAACTTGGATATACTCGATTTGCAATAAAAATTAAACGGAGGGGTAATTTCAAAATACGTTCTGATGGTCATCCGAATTCCGGATCCGGATAGACGTTTCAGAAATAACTAAATTAACAAATAAAGTTAATGTTTACATGATGTGTTATTTGTAAAAATATATAATAGTAGGACACGGTTGAATTGAGTACATTATCCGTGTTATCCAAGATTTCACTTATCCGACGTACGTTCTCCCCACATTTTCTCCACTGTAAAAAGAAATCGTACGAAATGTAATGTACCGGACTGAAAGTTTTTATGCAAAAACTGGTGTAATAAATTTCATGTATAATTGTGATGGGAAATTAATGTTCAGTGTATTAAAAACATTGGGAATACTCAATTTTTAAATAATTTTCCTTAATTTTACTACGAAAGTAGTTTAATTTAAAAAATTTACTTTAATTCAATGAAAATGTATATTAATTTTTCATCACAATTGTACATTAAATTTAATGTACCAATTTTTGCATAAACAGTTCGAGTTCGTTGCATTAAGTTTACATTTTTTTTTACAGTGTCGCATAAACGGGGTTCTACTGTATATTAATAGAAGAAAAGTCATTGAAAAGCTGAGGTTCAATCTCTGCGATGCGGCCGAAGTGACCTTCGCGGCATACATGCGGGGTCGGTCATATTTTCAAGGATCCCCGGCCAATCATCTCTTCATCTCTCCGCTTCTCTTCCTTCGTCGGACAAACTATTAACGCGCGAGTGCCGTACTCGAGCCCGCCGAACGAGCGGGCTGCACAGGCCGCGCCAGAGCCGGCGATGTCACGGACGACCGTGCTCGCTGCTACTGGCGGTGACATAACGTCGCCGGAGATCGCGCTCGCGAGCGCTCTGCATCGAGGGGATTTGATCGAGTGACTGGTCTCGACCAGGTTCACGAGAGCGAACTATAATGAGCGAATGTGGGTGAAGAGATTCCTCTCTTCACCCACATTCGCTCATTAGAGTTCGATCTATCGGACAGTAATTCCTGACTGTCCGATAGATCGATCGTTCCGGGAACAAACGAAAAAAATAAATCAGACCGTCGATCATCGTATCGAATTTCTGCGACGTGAAATAAATTCACAAAAAAAATTTCTAACACTTTGTTTGGTCCACGGACAGAGTTAGAGCCCGGTACAAAGTAAAAAATAATTTCGTAAAATCGGAATGCGAAATTTCGTAAAAATCATTTTGTGCAATAAGCGACAAACTCGTTTGTCACTTTGTCATTTTAATATACGAACCTGTCCTCTTATTTCCCGTGTCACTGAGATTTTAGTTTGTACTTTTGTTGGTGAAACTAGAAAATTATTAAATAAAAAATTGTGGACGTTCGTGGGCAATGCGTTGTAAAAAGTACAAACGTTTTTTACTGTGTAGCCAGAAAAAAATCGAAATGTTACAATACAGCTCCTTTATTGCCTTACGAATGCCTATGTCACTCGAACGAGATGGACGTTAATCGCCGGCTATAAAAAACAATGTGCATCGACTGAAATATAGATGGCGTTTTTTTTTTTTTAAGGATCGCGCGTGCAGCAATTATCGGGGGGAACTATGTAAAATATCGTACTATGATAACGAGTTTTTATCGACGCGGAAGATTCTCCGATAGATCGACCGATTCGAAAACAACCGAAAAAAAAAAATCACACCGTCCATTATATCATATAAAATTTCTATGAAAGATGATGAAATAAATTTACAAAAAAAGTTCCAGCAAAAGTTTGTTTAGTCCGTAAGCCTGTCTGCGTGTTACAACACAGTTCCTTCCTCGTCTTATGAAGTCACTCGAACGAGATATAAATTAATCGCCGGTTGTAAGAAAATGTGCATCGACTGAAATATGTATCGTGTTTTTTTTTAGAATTCTTTTTTTCACGAAGTCTCGCTCGTGCAGTAATTGTCGAGAGAAACTATGTAAAATCTCGTACTCTGTTAATGGATTTTTATCGCAGCAGAAGTTGTAATAGAAATGATGATGATGATGATGATGAGACACACGTTTGAAGGTCGCGCTTCGGTAGAACGATTAATTGAAGGAAATTAATTAGTCGCGGGAGAACACACGTGGAGTGTTCGCGCCACGCGGTCTTAAACTTTGTACGGCGTCACGCTATTCTCACCCCAAACCCCTCCCCGTGCCGCTCCTCCGTGAAATATCATACACAACATCGCTGCGTTTGTTGTCCGCGATGCTAGAATAACGCACGCGGAATCTCATGAATTTCAATACTCATGCATAAACTGTCCCGATAAACTGACTGATTTACACGAATACCTGTCCCTTCAATGTATGCCAAATGCGCCTGTTATGCATGTGCGACATTGCACAAGGATAATTCATCATTCGGAATTCAAGATTTTATGGAAAATCTCAAATTGGATTTTTTTTTGCAAATTAATCCGAAGAAGAATCCAATTCGTTCTTCAGACAAATTTTACTTCTGTCTGTCGACTCAATTGACTGATTTACACAAATACCTGACACTTCAATACTGCATCTGCGACCTTGCGCGAGGATAATTCATCATTCGGAATTCAAGATTTTATGGAAAATCTCAAATTGGATTTTTTTTTGCAAATTAATCCGAAGAAGAATCCAATTCGTTCTTCAGACAAATTTTACTTCTGTCTGTCGACTCAATTGACTGATTTACACAAATACCTGACACTTCAATACTGCATCTGCGACCTTGCGCGAGGATAATTCATCATTCGGAATTCAAGATTTTATGGAAAATCTCGAATAGGATTTTTTATTTTTTGTAAATTAATCCGAAAAAGAAACGAATTCGTTCTCGAGACAAATTTTACTTCTCTTTGTCTTCTTAACGCTGGTGTAACACGAAGAAGAGTATGAGAGGCGCACCGACGAATCGAGCGTGAGCGAACGGCCTATCCTCGGGCTTCGCTATCAGCTTTGAAGTCGTACTGCGCCGAGAGTTGAAGACCTGTTGTAATTAAAATAAAAAAACTCTTAATCACTTGCCCGAGATGTTTGTCCGTAATTATCGATTATTATTATCTGCTAATAACACGATCTTGATATACGCATGTATATATATATATACATATATGTACATACAGAGAGGAGAATCGTTGTCACGAACGGAGTAATCGCTGACAGGAAACAGGTGGAATGGGGGGCGCAAAAATAGATATAAACTGTACAGACAACGCGTCTCTCTCTCTCTCTCATTCCCGTCTTCAACCTGCTTCGAATCGGCCTTACAGCTTTTACATATACGATTATACGTGCAAACTTCGTTCGTGTAAGTATGGATTGCGCTTCACGTGACTATTTGAATCTCGTACCGACGACCATATCAGTTGGCACGTGCACAAGCGAGGATTTGTTATTCATTGACTATCATACGAATCGATAAAAGACTAAAAGGACCCTAATAGTTCGTTAAGATAGCTCAGTAAAAGATAAATCAGGTGCAATGGTTTTTTTTTTCGCATACACTTCACAACTTCTTCTTTTTCGTCTTCTTCATCTTCTTCGACTTCGGCTTCTTTATCTTCTTCGTTTTCTTCGGCTTCTTCATCATCTACTTCTACTTCGTCTCCTACCGACAGTGACAAGTGCGCGGTTGGTGTGGGACTCTGGCGGTCCCCAAAGTCAAGCAGCACCGCTCGCGGCCAGTACTTGGATGGGTGACCGCCCAGCCGCGCGTTGGCTTGCGCATCGAATCGTGGAGCGGAGGACAATTTTCATGGAGATTGGTGATTGGCCAGGTTTGTCTATGTTCAGGTTTTCCGTAATTTCCTATCCGACTTACCCCGTAAGGGAGTAAGTCGGCTGCGGACGCAATCCGGGGGGCGAGGGGAGGGGGGGGGGGGGGTGCGTGTAAAAGGGGAAGGACCGTACAGGTGGAACACATATATAAAATATACTTTGTCTTCTTTGACTTCATCGTCTTCTTCGCCTCTTTCTTCTTCTTCTTCTTCTTCGACTTCATCGCTTCTTCGCCTCTTTCGTCTTCATCTTCTGCCTCGTACTTACTCTTCTTCTTCGTAATTATCGTCGAGACACATTCATTTGAATTGACACTTTGATAGATAGAGAATCTTCCATGTATCATAACTATGCGGTCGAAGTAACAGATAGTGAAGTATTCTGGCATACGTTATGCAAAACGAGCCAGGCACAAGTTTTCCGGTACTTAGCATATCGGACGAGTTATATGTTTATAAAAAAATGTAACAATGTTTGTAGGTCGACCTTGAGCGGAATCGAATAAAAACGATGGAAAATCTGTCTGGGTGGGAGCTCGCGATCGATTATCAGCAATTTTCTCGTCTCCACTCTCGTTATCCGTGAAGTCTCTCACGGGCACCGTGTTGGGGTTTCTCAACTCATCGAGCGTACCTACGGTAGACTCTAATAACACAACGGAGTACCTTTGACCCGGGCTTCTGTGTGTATTCTCGCGCATACAGCTTGCGGCAACGGGCGCCTCGTGTATTATTCGTCAAGTGCACTTAATTAGATATCTTGCCGCGGCGCTGCTCGCGAGTTGTTTACCCGACGTAGCACATCGTCATATTAACGAGCCGTGACAGGGGTCGATGGGTTACATGCGAACCGGATCGAACAGGTGTAACAGCCGGATATTGAAGCTTATTCTATCGTGGTTCATCCTTAATCGATGGCAAGCGCCATCGGTTAAGGAAAACACAAGTTAAATCGTGCAATTTAATAATAATAGCTCCTCCCCTGCTCTTCCACGATCGTGGCATCATGCATACGCTTTTTTAGCCAAAGTTCACTAGGTTGGAGCGGGGCAAAATGGACCGGTGTTCTGCATTTGGGCAGAGATTTTTTGTTTGTCTTGCGACTGGCGAAAAATTGACAAAAGTTGTCTGTTTTGGCCCGCTCTTCGCTAAATCAGATTAGAACTGAAAAGTCTCGGAGGTTATTTAATCATAATAGCTTCTTACTCTCTACGATCCTGCCATCATCGAAATGCTTTTTTAGCCAAATTTCACTAGGTTAGAGCGGGGCAAAATGGACTGGTTTTCTGCTTTTGGTATGAGATGTTTCGGATTTTTTGCATCTCGCGAAAGATTGATAAAAACAGCTCGTTTTGGTCCGTTCTTCGCTAAATCAGATTAAAACTGAAAAGTCCCGGAGGTTATTTAATCATAATAGCTCCTTACTCTCTACGATCCTGCCATCATCGAAATGCTTTTTTAGCCAAATTTCACTAGGTTAGAGCGGGGCAAAATGGACTGGTGTTCTGCTTTTGGTATAAGATGTTTCGGATGTTTTGCATCTCGCGAAAAATTGATATCAATAGTTCGTTTTGCTCTGCTCTTCCCAAAATCATGTTAGAACTAAAAAGCCTCGGAGGTTATTTTTTATTGGTTTATTGGTTCATTCCTTTTATTCGGTTTATTGGCTTATTCGCGCCATGTGCGAATAACTCTGAATCACGTATCAAGGCTGATCGTCGAGTATGCTCGAGCCGCAGACTGTTTGACCTTTTCATCGGCATATTTTCCCGGAAATGACAACGGGCCCAAACATCCAGACGATACCGTCGCTACCATTCATAACTATACCCATGCGAGTGTCGCGGCGAATTCACATTAGTCGTCAACGTCGTAGCCATGTCAACGTTTTCAGACACGACTTGCACAAAACGCCTGTGACTAAGTTATTTCAAGTTCAGTTCTCACGGGCATTCCGTCGCGATTCGTTACAAGTTTCCTGGCCCTCGTCCCCGATAGCTCACTTCAACCCGACAATTTTTCATAGAGAACCGGAGATACGTGCAACTATAATACGCCGTTTAATAAGTTACGAGGCCCCTCCGGTTGATCTAACGCTCGTGTCTCTTAACTTCCACCGTGTATAGCGCGCATGTCTATGTACTCTCTATGTACCCGCAGTTTCGCGTGGCGACCGAATGTCTAAAAATAAAATTCTTCCCCGTGCACAAACCGGTGAATCGTCGAGTTCACGCGTGGGTGTCATAATCGCGATATCCTGCATTGTCCATATTTAGTGCCTATAGGAACTGCATATATGTAGTCTATTAAGACTACATACACACACACACATATATGTATATATATGTATAAACATATATAAATATGTATAGTTCCTGTAGACGGTAAATGTAACTCCTCCCCAAGTTGACCGCAAGTAGGAAATAATTTTCTAATGGCAATTATGAAATCTCCGGTTCTTCGTAGAATTTACTTGAGCGTTTGCTTTGAAACCTTGTGTGTAATCACTGCAAACAATGTTGCTGTTGCTATTGCCGTATTAAAAGTCGACTTCTCTATAGGAACTGCATGTATGTAGTCTATTAAGACTACCTATGTATAGTTCCTGTAGGGGCTAAATGTAACTCCTCCCCAAGTTGACCGCACGTAGGAAATAATTTCCTAATGGCAATTACGATATTCTCCGCCTCTTCGTAAAATTTACTTCAACGCTTACTTTGAAACGTTGCTTATAGTCACTACATACAATGTTGCTATTGCTATTTCCGTATCAATGGTCGTACGACTTGGGTATAGGAACCGCATATATGTACTCTATTAAGACTGCGTATATATATATATGTATATAGTTTCCGTACGCACTAAATATAACTTCTACCCAAGTTAACCGCAAGTAGGAAATTATTTTCAAATAGCAATTACGATATCTCCGGCTCTTCGTAAAATTTACTTCAACGCTTACTTTGTAACGCTTCGTATAATCACTACAAACAATGCTACTATCGCTATTTTCGTATCAAAAGTCGTACGACTAATGATACAATCCTTTAAAAAAAAACAAAATCGGCGTGCAGCTGCATCAGTATGAAAAATTCAGATACAACCGATGTACTTTATAACTATATATACGTATCATAACTATATATATATGTAGTCTTAATGGACTATATATAAATAGTTCCTGTAGACACTAAATATAACTCCTCCCCGAGTTGTCCGCAAGTAGGAAATAATTTTCTTATGGCAATTACGATATCTCCGGCTCTTCGTAAAATTTACTTCAACGCTTACTTTGAAACGCTGCGTATAATCACTACAAACAATGCTACTATCGCTATTTTCGTATCAAAAGTCGTACGACTAACGATACAATCCTTTAAGAAAAAACAGAATCGGCGTGCAGCTGCATCAGTATGAAAAATTCAGATACAACCGATGTACTTTATAACTATATATACGTATCATAACTATATATATGTAGTCTTAATGGACTATATATAAATAGTTCCTGTCCACACTAAATATAACTCCTCCCCAAGTTGTCCGCAAGTAGGAAATAATTTTCTCATGGCAATTACGCTATCTCCGGCTCTTCGTCCAATTTACTTCAACGCTTGCTTTGAAACACCGCGTATAATCACCACAATGTTGCTATTCCGATTTTCGTGTCAAAAGTAGTATATTGTCCCAAGAAAAAACTTTGAGCTTAAAAAAAAAAAAAAAAAAGCGAAATTGGCCTGCATAGTTGTGAAAAATTCTGACATAACCGGTGTACAGCGAGCCTAAACTGTACTTATATCATATCGATCCTTTTTCCCCTGTGGCCAAGTACCAGTCTCGCGTGAGACTCGACTCCGAATCTATATGTACTGCGCCAAGAATATAGTACGTCAAAGTATGAATATATGTTACACCAGTAACTATACACAGTATCTACGGAGGAGCTAAGTTTCTTTCGCAACTATCGATCGCGTATGTTCACCCTGCGTGTCCCGTGGTGAACCCTTGTAACACTTCTGGCTTCGCGTTTACGCCAAGTGGCAAGGATTCTCGCTTGCCCCCGAGGCGAAGAACAGAATCCGCTAAGAACGAGACTTCATCTCGACATGAAAGGATCGTTTGCCGAGCTTTTTTTTTTGTTTCTTTGAAACGAGGAGAAAACGCGTTCGCAAATCTTCGCGCGAATACGTCGGGCGAATTAGTCACGAAGTCTGGAGACGCAACTGCGCTCTTTCTCTTCTTCTCTCGCGATGCGAGTGCATCGCTACTTAGCGACACAGCGCGGCGCAACGGCGACCCAGAGACCTCGAAGACTCGAGGACAATCGATGTCTCGTTGTTTGCCCAACTTTTTTTTTCGTGAGACTCGTGCCAATGATTGTCGGGAAAAAAATCTGCGGCTGGTATTTCCAGACCCATCAGAGTCGCAGTCACGGTTGGCGGGTCAAGCCAATTTTTTTTTGTCGCTCGCATCGCCAACGTGTAACTACGAGCCTGCTTTTCTTTGACGAGTCTTTCGTTTTTTCGTCGCGACGGAGAAGCAACAAGAGACAATGTTCTTACGTTCGCGACGGGGCGAAAAAATTCCGCTTCGAGTTCACCTCCGGCTGGACTCCGCGCTTGAGGCGGAAAATCTTTGTGTCCCCGAGACGGAAAAACCCTGCGAGAAACCTTTCCGTCTCGATGTGCTCCGGAGCAGGCACGTATTTTGTAGATTTGAAAATCGGGGACTTTTTACTCTTGTTGAGGCACAGGAATATTCCCACTCATCAGCTTTAATGTAAGAACGCCTAATCCGGTACAGTTTCTGAGACTCTGGGAATTTCATTCAACATTAAGGATCGCCCAGTTGGATTTTTGAAAATAAGAATTTTAGTTGTCGAAAATCGTGCTTGAAGGCACAGCCGCGCACAATTTTACTTTGTGATTTCGGGTTCAGAATTTAAAACTTAGGGGGTTAAGTTCGCATGCGTATGCGTAAGGATTTAGCTATTGGTTAAAAAAGTAATTAAAACCCTTCATAAAGAAGAATAAAAACCCCATTCTCGATACTTCTCGGTATTCGAGAAGACTGTAACGGTTAAAACTTGGGGGGGGGGGGGGGGGGTGAAGTTAGCATAAGTATGTGTAAGGGGATTTCTTGGTTTGAATTCTGGAACCTGTTCGCGGAAATGTCAAAGACTGTACTAGCAAAATTGCTAGCGGCCTGAAAAAGTCATTAAAATTCTTTGTAAAAAAAGAAGAAAAAATATTCTCCTGAAGTTCGCATCGGCCCGAAGGTACGCGTGCACGCATGCGGATACCGCAAGATTTCCGGTGGAAAAACCGGAGTTTCCGCGTCCCGCGATAAGGCTCCATTTCGCTCGGGGTATACATTAAATTGAGCGGCGTACATTATATGTTATAGTACACATTACATATTATTATTTAGTTATCGCAAGTCGGCCTTTCGCATGTTTCGCGTTCGCTTCGCGTTTAACGCGAGGGATATATAATTCTTTAATTTCGCAAATCGGCGAAGGGGGAGACGAGATATAACTTGTGAGCTTGAAATTCACCAAAGCGTGAAAGACCCGCTTCCCAGGTTTCATACCTTCGGGTGTAAGAAATACTTTACTGTATATGTAGCATTGGAAACAGAGCAAAGCAATGTAATTCTATTGCTGCGGAAGAGTCCGCTGTTGAAGAGCGGTGGTAAAAATTGAATTACGTTTCTCACGGTGCTGGAGCTCGAAAAGAACTGTCTCTGTTTTCCGGAGTACTCATTGTGTCAGATTGTATTTACTGCCGAATTCGCTGCTGTGTGATAGAATTGCGGGGATAATAAAAATCTCTCGAACGGAATCGGAAACAATCTATGAATTATATCCTATTTTATTATTTTTATTTATTATTAAGAAAAACTTTCGAATGGAATCGCAAAGATCCAAATATAATTTTTATTGCATTTCATCATTTTTATCTAAAAAAAAAAAACTATCACCTAGTAAATTATTAAATTATTAAGCGTTAAGAAATATCTTTACTTATTTATTGAATCTACATTATCTACGACAATACTATAGTACGACTTTTATAGTTTTCATTGATTACACATATGTACTCGCAGCGCAATTTAGGTAGGGGAAAGCGGGGCAGAATGGAACTGTGGGGCAAAACGGGATAATGGGACGAATGGCAATTTTCCAATGACTTTTGGATGGTGGTGGTGATGGTAAATGGGGCAAAATGGTGTTGAAAATCTGAAAGTATCGTTGGGACAAAATGGAGCATCCAAACATTACTGGAAAATTGAGTTTTGCCCCGCTCTCCCCTACATTAATGATAAAACGATTTTGTTATCTTCATTTTATACGAATACTCAGCATCGCCTGTTATCGTCTTACTAGCGTTATTTTACATGTCTCTCTAAAAAAAAACTCCCCTTTTATTTCTCCCTTGAGAAATTTTTTGGAGTGGCCCATTTGGCCTCACCCACCGCTCCGCTCGTTGCTTCAAATCCCACGTCGGCAGTAGCGTAACTCAACTTTTCCGGAAGCGTATATTTGACGGAATGAGCTCAGCCGTTCTCGAACCGCGGAGTCTCGAAAGTGACTCCGCTTTGTCCAGCACTTTCCGTCTCGTGTAACTTCACGATCACTTTTTCTTATCTCGCTGTACAGAACACGGAAATCCGAAAGCGATTTACGGTCGTCGAACCGGCACTTCATTTATGATTGACATCAACTGACGATTCCCCCTTTTCTGTTGCAGGTCCTTCGCACTCCGAGGCGGAAGTTCTCGTCCTCTTCCGCAGAAGTCACCACGAAGGTGTAAATTCCGCTGCAAAATCCACAGCTTTCAAGAGTTCGTGAACAAAAAAACGTGGCAACAAACCTAAAACCTAAAAACATAAATCCTAAAAACCTAAAACCCAAAAACCTGATAAAAAGGTGTCGAAAGTTCTGCCACAAGACTATCGATTTCCAAGCCAGCGTCCGGGGTAGAAAAACTTGAAGAAGAGAAGGGGCGAAGAGGAAAAGATTGCTGCGACCCCGACATCGGCCACGGAGCGCCTCCGCCGTCCCCGGCCGATGAAAAATTAATGGCACGGAAATGATAAGTGTCGTTCCTCCTGCCTCGTCCAGCTCGATCGTTTATTTCCGTCACCCGCGTCGAACGGCCCTATCGTGCGGCGTTCGCGCGATTACGCGGGTTGCCCGGCGCAGCCACTAGATCGTCTCCGGTATCGTCGATAAGACAAATCGAAGTGAAATCATACGGTCGATTGGCGGCGAGATTTCCTCGAGTGGGAGTGTCGAGTCTCGCACGTCTCGCGGGCGGCTTCTCGCCGCAGTATCGTTCGGGAAGTCGTTCGGTTGCTAGCGGTCGCGATATCGGTCGCGAAAGACCGGCGCTCGAAAGTTGGGAAAGGAAGACGGTTCATCCGCGCCGGGAGATGTAGAAAGCGGCGAGCGAAGTCTCGAGAGCGATGACAACCGGGCGATAGCCGAAAGTCGTCGCTAGCCGGTGGTTTCCGGACGTGGTCATCAAGGATCGCCGACGTCCAACTTGCGTTGGGTTGGCAATCGAAGCGATCGGCGACATCGCGAGTGAGAGCACTTGGGTCGTCGGTTGCGCGAGTGCGCGTCGGTGCGTCTCGACACACCGTGGCACAAAATTCGAACTAATAGGGGAAGAAAGTTAAAGAATCAGAAGGAAAAATGAAGACGATGGGCGACGTGGTCGCCGCACCGCCGCTGGAAGAAAGCGCCTCTTCGGTCACCGATTCGGTTCAGCATCCGTCGGCTGGCAAAGAACTCGGTCAGCGAACTTTGAGATCGCTGAAGAGAGGACTGGGAAGATTGTGGAGGCGGCATCGCGGCAACGCTTCGATAACCGAGTACGATCCCTGCTACAAGGTCGCGTATCTTGGCAACGTGCTCACCGGATGGGCCAAAGGTGAGTTTGTTTATCTCAGACTTAAATCTGTAGGGCTTTTACCATGAAAAAACTTACGAGAAGGGAATGGGAAAAGAAATAGGGGTAGCTTGTTTTTTAAGGTAGTTTGTGCGAGTCAGGTCGGTCGAGTAGGCGATTAAAAAAATTGTTTGTAGACTTTTTGATGGAGACATTTTTTGCGAAGTAAGGTGAATCTTGATCGAGGAGTTGCTACTTTGTGTAGAAAAAATGCACAACAATGAATTTAGAGACATTAAGGAAATTCGGGTCAATTAATCTATAGGCGCATTTTTACGCAATTTTTGTGAAGCCAAATTCGTAATTCTGGTCCGGTCTTTACGAGTGGCAGCTCATATTGTTTGTTGAATTATGTTCTAGGAATTTACCGAGTAATTTGATTAATTTGCGTAATTTGTTAGATTCTCAATCAGAAGAAATGTTTAGTTATCGTCGTAACTCTGCCTGTTTCTCATAAATAAATTACTCTAATTTGCAAACGATGAATATTACCATTAATGCTTTCCGGTGAATTCGTAGAGAATCTGTCGTGAAAGAAAATGAGCTTTCGCTCGTTGAAATCGAACGAACATTACAAATTTGACTTCACAAAAACTGCGCAAAAGCATGACCGTGAATTTATAGGCGCACACTGAGTTATTTTTCTTTAAATGCATATCGAATGCAAAATTGTACATTTTGCATTCAATATGTCGAATAAAATAAAATAAAATTAAATAAGACTCAATCGCTGTCTAACCGCTTGCTTTGCTGCGTTTCTCACTCACAAGCTAAATGACGCGCTCAACGAAGTCCTCTTCCGTTCTCCGCCCGCGATTTCGGCCAAAACATCTTTACACTCCAGGGTTTCTCCCACGAAAAAAAAAGAAAGTGAACAATTGGCAAAAAAAAAAAATCGCGATACCTTGTTTGGAAAATCCACCTTAAAAATTGACCGAACCTGATTTTCAGTGCTCTATGAATTACAATTTATTCCTTCGAATATTCAGCGCTTCACCAGCGGGAAGTCCCCTACGCCCCTCGGTCCGGCGACGCTTCAACGCAATTAAGAAAGTTAATTGACCGTTCGCGACTTTCGTGCCTCCCAACTGTAATCTATGTTTACCAAAACGAAGAGCTCGCCGTCGGGGATTCCCGTACGAGGCTGACAACAGTTTGATCAAATTAAGAAATAAATTGACGACCCTCGCGATTTTTCGTTCGTGCTATCAATTATAATCTGTCGTGTCCACTCGTTAAAGGTCCCCGACCGGCACGCTTTTTCCGGTTCAATTGAAGGGATATTTCACAAGAGCCGATGTACAAAACACAGGCGGAATACACCCACGTTGTACATAAAATACGGCATTGAGTACACGGAACGCAGTCGGCGAGCCGTTAGTCCAATTGTGTCGGGAAGAGAGAAGACAAACAGTAATTATAGCCGTTAATCGTTGCCCCTCGCATAGCAGTACACCGATCGTACACACCATATATACGGGGACGACGAGGATGCCCTCCATTGGGAGTCCCGGCACGGACGGGTCGTGCCCGGAAGTGCGCAGACTTCTCGCATACGTTCCTCTCGTCATTATCGTCGATTGAGATTCCATTGTGCCATTCCGCGCATTCCATTCGCAGCGACCGGATCGCCCCAAACGATTTATTCGATATCGCTAACGATAATATCGCGAGCTCGAGGATGCGACAAAAAGCGCCTTCGAAAGTTCGTTGTCGGTCCGCCGCGCCGACTTTGACGACTCCGAACTGTGTCGACGATCCCTCGTCCACCCCGAATCCAAGTACATTCTAGTAATCTCCACTCTAGTTGCGAAACGATCGCTGGAGACTGTCTAATAACAATTGTCGTGATTGAAGCACTTTATTTAAAAAAAAAAAACAAACGCCAAAATGAGGTTAAAAGAAAGTAACACAAATAACATAAAAATAATAAATGAAATAACTGAACATAACGTAACAATAATACACAAATTTCACAATATAAAATTTTTATGTTATTTTGCCGTGTCACTGATACACATTTTTAATATTCACTCGCATTCACTCCGAATCCAAGTATTTTCTAGCTGTCACAGTTCTAGCATCAGAACAATCGCTAGACACTATCCAGTAACAATTGTGATGACTAAAACACTTTATCAATATCATAGCAAAAAATAAACATAACGTAAAAATGAGATGATACAAAAATAACAAAAATAATACACAAAATAACACGGCATTTTGATGTCATTTTCCCGTGTGACTGATTACGTGATAAGCATTTCTATAAATGTACATTCGAGTGTATTATGCATCACTCTCTATATCTTCGATTGATAGCCTTATCGAGTGTATCAACGGGAAAAAAAAAATCGTTTCATTGCTACGCAGTAAGATAGGTTCGTACATCGCACGAACGATTATCGTCCGAAAATATAAAAAAAGTCCAGCTCATTTTACAATCATTTCCTTAATTTAATTAACGACTAAAAAAATAGTTGAATTGAGAAACAAAAAAACACTTCAGTCGACAATGTATCCTTATCTATCAGCCTTCTTTCACTGCGTATCCGTTCGTCTTTCAACGGGTAGGTAGCGAATTGGGGAACCAAAAAACCCTTTTGCCGAGAATAAATGTTTGTCTATCAGGCTTGTTTCACTGCGTATCCGTTTGTCTTTCAACGGCTAGGTAGCGATTACGATTCACCTCGGCAAATCGGTAATTGCGCACTCTCGCTCTCTGTCTCTCGTAACGTCTCTTTTACGGCTGAAAGTAGGGAAAGGGGAAGCAGAGAGGAGTTTACACAAAATATATTGTCGAAGAGAGGTGCATTGACCGGACATAGGCGCAGTCCGGGCGTCGGGGGACCGCCGCTACTTTCTCTGCATACCGCCGGACTCTCGGACTGGGTCGGCCTTAATCATCGGGAGCCAGCGGGCACCACTATCATTATTATTATTATTATCATTACGGTACGGTCTTGTTCGCGCGTCCGCGGACCTCGTCGTTTCCGCGATTAATTGACTCCTCTCTTGGCCGCACTTGTTTCGCCGCTGCCGCGGCTGCTCGTCGTTACATCGGGCCGACGACGTGACGGCCACCGCCCTGAAGTCCCCAGACGGCTACGCGTCTTGCAGAACTTGACGCGGATGCTCTTTCACGAACGAAGGTCGAGCCTCTTAGTCTCGCTTTGACTAAAAAAAAAAAAAATTAATCTCTACACTGATAGTCGGATATCATAAAAACTACCGGTCATCTAAGAAAAATTACCGTAGCGGATTTTTTTTTTTTTTTTTACTCAGTTCCCGTTTTTCAAGGCTTCAGATTTCTGCGAGCCAACTGGCCGATGGGCTCATCAATTTGTCCGATTCCTCGCTTGCGAAGTTCGCGGCTGCGTACTGTATCGCATTAACAGCCGGTTGTTCCGACTGAGTCTCGATGTTCGTATTCGATAGGTTGAGTACGGACACCAATCTATAGAATTCGACCTATCGCTCGAGGGTTCCAGTGCGCCAGTTTCAGTGCATGGCTGGGCGACCACTTCCTGTTATAGGTGGCACACTAGTTCCATTCTACTGTCCAGGTGGGGGAAAAAAATTAGTTATCAAAAAATGATCTCAGTGGGTTTCATACGTCCGTCTGGACGGTATCCGAAAGTTACCACCCATCGAAACAGTTAACTTCGGACGTAGTAGAATGTCTCATAGTTGTCTACACTGAGAAAAAAAAAATTAGTTGGATTGACCAAAAGTTGACCAAAAGACCTTTCAAAAAGTTAACTTTGAACGTAGCATAGCTTATAGCTATTATCTGGCCGGCCCTGTGTATTTTTTTTTTTGATAACTTTTTCGTACCAGATGCACTGTCAAAAAATGTTGTTTGAAAATTAATGAACGGAATTGGAAGCTATTTTACATCAAGAGGTTCAAAAATTTCAAACACATGTGCGTTGCCATTTTACAGTAAAATTCTTATTTTTAAAGAAAATTTTTGTAAACTTCATGCAAAATATTTGTCATTTTCATACATGGTAACTTAGTTTTACAAAAGAAGTACATTAGTGTTCAATTAATGTAAGTAACCTAAGTAAATTTCAAGTTCCATTGCATAAAATTTACAATTCTTTTTTACAGTGTGTCTGTTTGCTACGTGGATATGTGCTATAGTAATATCTCCCAAGCGATATAGTCAGATTTATTGGATCCTTCTATAAGTGTAAGAAAGCTTACGGCTCGATATTGCGCAGCAAAATCGATTCCGAACGAGCATCACTCAATGTTTATGCACGTTCTTTTTTGCTATTCAATTTGATTGCCGCAAGCCTAGCGAGGCGCTGGAGGTCTCGCGGTTTTTTTTGTACCGTTTTTGTATCTTCATCCGTTGAGCTCCCGAGCGTTCGCGTTAGTTTCGATCGCGTTGTTTCGAAATGTTTCACTTTTCGATGTCGCCGACGCGGAGAATCAATCACGAACGTGGAAAAGATTTTTTTTCCATTTTTTTTTCCGACTCTTATTTTCCTCTTGCGTTATTGCGGCAATCGCATTAAACGAGACGCCGTCATTGGAAGGCGCGACAATGCGACGCGAAGGATGAGGAAGAGTAAAAATAAAAATCGGATTTAAAAAAACTCGTACGACCGTCGTGATCTGAACGCGGCGGCAGATGATAAATTAACTTCGCGTAATTGGAGGATGTTGCTAAATCGGCGTTCGAGGAGATGAAGAGAGAAACTTTGCTTTGACCGACGGGATAAGTAGTGGAAAGGGAATTCAATGATTATCATTGGGTCGCGTGTATTATAAATTGTGGTCCGTCGTAGACTTCTCAACTCTTGTCCCAATTTTTTATGTGATAAATAATATTCGAATATTCCATATGTCATGAAAACCGAATTTTCGAAAATATAGCATATGGAATGGAATTCGGATTTTCGAAATCCGAATCGTGTCGCATATGCCGTATTTTTGAAAATTTGAAAATGATCGATCGATCGATTGATTTGAATAGAATCAGATCGAATCATTCGATGGAAGCAATCGAATGATTTCAATAGAATAGATAGAATAGATAGAATGATTGATTTGAATAGAAATTTGATTCCCGAAATCCATTCCATGTGCTATGAAATCCGAATATTCTAAAATATAACAAAATATTAATTTAAACGTCCCTGCCCGAATCTTCAGTTGATTCAACTGCATTTGTTAGTCAGTATATAAGCATTGCCTCCATACGAGCCTTCGGATTGGCTCGGTTTTCCGAGGCCCGGCTTCTGCGTGGTACCGTACGGAACTACAAACCGTGCATCTATAATTAGACAGCTGCCCAATCAGAAACTCGTTATTGTGTAGCACCATAGACAACCGAGTTTACGAGCTCTGCGATCTTCAAGACAACATCGTCATAGTACCGTTGATATTTCGACCGGACAAACACGCAAAAAATAAAACAAAAAAAGAAGAAAAAAAAATCATCGCCGTGGTAATTTGACGAGCAATAAAATATGCTATAATAACACGGACAACATAATTTATTACGAGCCCCTCGCTCTCCGAGCAAAGAACGTCACAGTTGTATCGATCTTTCGTTCGGAGTCACAGAAATCGAAAAATAAAAATGCTCCCCGAGCAATTTATTTCTGGCGTTTTAATTGTTCCGTAATTGTCACGAATAAAACGATCGGAGAGATGCGCCTCGTTAGAACGGGTAATTGACTTGCAAGACCGATCGTCTCTCCGTACGATTGGCGAACGCAGCACCGACCGGTACCGGAGAACGAGCGATTATAATCCGCGGATCTTAAATCGCTGTGATCTTGAATCGTCATCGGGAACTCCGCCAGAGCGACGAATCGGTGGCGTTTCGTATTCGGAAATATGATTTCCATTAATACACGTAAGCGAAACTTTCGCGAACTCGGTGAGCTTTAAAGCCACCCACGCACCAGGTTGAAACCGAGCGCGATCTTTACTCGGAAAGGTCAAACGAAAATAGATGCCCCGCCGGAATAGGTCCGTAATTTCTCGGTTGCGACGGGTGTTCGCGGAGTTCAACGTTGAAATTTTCTTCCGGGAAGACGTCGTCATGTGAATTCCCATTTTTGAGATGAGAGGAGATCGGAGAATAAAAACATGTCGCCCCGACATCGTCGGAGCCTTTGAATGACCGCATAAATCTGTTTCATATGACTCTGAAGATAGCACTTTCGGACCCGCGATACGTCGTCGAGATAGAAGAGAATAGGAGTTTCAAGGTCAGCGGGACAAGTGCCCTCGACAATAATAACGTATCTAGTGCCTGTTGTGACGGGGCATCTTGAAACTGTTTCCGGCACGTTTTCGTTTTTGTTTTTTATTCTTTGCACCCAAAAAATTATTTATTTGCCGGATGTCTGGCAAATAAGTATCCATTTAATATAAATAAATGTTCATTTAATATAAATAAATATTCATTTAATGCAAATAAATATTTATTTAATATAAATAAATATTTATTTAATATAAATAAATATTTATTTAATATAAATAAATATTTATTTAATACAAATAAATATGTATTTATTTGCGAGTCGCATGCCAGATAATTTTCATTTCTAGGTGTATTTATTTTTAAATAGCTCGCGAGGGATAATATAGACGCAAGTAAAGCTTCGGGCGTTGGACGCTCTCTCCCGAGATACGCACCTTCTCGCCGTAAAAGTTCGATCATCCGGTGTGCCGTTCGAAGAGGCAAACACTCCGGCTTCCTCCCGACAACCTTTCTCTCTTATCCGGTCTGATGGCTATCGAGGAGAGAAAATATCCTGTCATGCACTTCCGATTCGTGCTACTTGAGAGTCTCGCTGTACAAGCTTCGGACATAGACCCGCTTCCTCTTGAACGATGCGAAAATTATGCTCCCGCGCGAAACTATCTACTTAATGATAATGTACCAAACCAATAGACACTCTTAGACACCTTAAATAGTCACTCAAGGACATTCAGAGACATTCAAAGACATTCAAGGATATTCAAAGACATTCAAGGACATTCAAGGACATTCAAGGACATTCAAGGACATTCAAGGACATTCAAGGACATTCAAGGACATTCAAGGACATTCAAGGACATTCAAGGACATTCAAGGCATTCAAGGACATGGAAGTGACGTATTTCCTGTATGATGTCACTTCCGGTCGAAAAAAATGAGATTTTCAAACAGGAAGTGGCGAATTACCGTTAGATCCGCGGATAACTAAATCTCCGATTTCTAAATTCCTTACTTATGACATTAATGAATATTGCGTCAGGCGGAAATTATCCTTCGGTGTTTGACCGTTGCGCTAGTGTTTGTTAACTCCAGATTTACAGTACATATGCATTATGGATAATATTATAACCGGCGCACCGCCGTTCTCGTTCCAGTGCGCTGCTTCAAAGGTGCGAGACGCGTTAATCCAGCAGCTAGATATATAGAATATCAGTACACCATTCCTATGAATATATTAAACTTTAATATGGTTCAGTAACGGTTGGTATTTTCGTTGAATATATTTTTTTGTTTTTAATTTTTTTTTTCCTCTCCAAGATATATATCTGCCGAGAGGTGCGGTGCGGAACAGTACCGTGCGCATTGCGCAATCTCTGCCAGTTTGCCGTTCTTATTCATGCGCTTCTTGGCACTGCGGGGCATACACTCTGTATACAGACCGCTCCGATGTTACTACCGCTACTACTACAACCGCAGTGGCTGTAGTATAGCGGTTAGTATAAAGTACCGATACTTGCGGGCTTACACCAACTGCACTGTACAGAAAGCGCCAGCCGGTTCCCGACCGAGAGATTTTCCCGGTGCCCTCCAGCGAAAGAAGAAGCCGACGAGGCAAAGCTCTCTCATATACATATACTATGATTTAATCCTTCCTGGAAGTACCGCACCGCCAGCCGGGCACCCTGCTAGACGCTTCCCAAGACTCGATCTTTTATAGCACCAGTTATATAGTACGTTATGTATGTCCGCGACCTTTCCCAAAGACGCGCTAAGTAACGCTATTTATTTATTTATTTATTTATTCGTACCTCCCTTTCTCCAAAATGGCTCCCCGACGGAGGCGAAAATAAACGAGATAACACTTTTTGTTTATATCTGCCTCTCAAGGCCGGTGTCGAGCAGAATGAGAACTCCATTGAGTTCCGGAAAGTTTGAAACCACAGACTGTAAAAAATTTTTTTTACGTTAACTGTTTCTGAAATTTCAAACACGCGTGCTACGCAATTTTACAATAACAGTTTTATTTATAATGGAGATTTTTGTAAATTTCTGGAAAGAGATTTGTGATTTTTGTATATGGCATTGTTATTTTACAAAAAATTACATTGATGTTCAGTCAATGTGAGTAATGTAAGCAAATTTTAATTTCCAGTGCAAAAATAAAAGTGTAATTAAATTAGTTTTTCTCTAATTGCCTTATTTCGATACCGTGATATGATTGTATTTTATGTAACTCGGATGATTAAAATCTCGGAAGCTGTTTTTTCACCAATGCATATAGAGCGATCGTTCCGAATATACTTTCCGGCTCCCGCCTAGAAATCACCAAATTGCGTTTCTCATTTGGTAGTCACGTACGTCGCGCGTAACTATTTTCGAATAACTCGATGATGCATCGACTCCGACTAGGACGGAACCGGAGCATAAACAACCTGGCTTCGGACATGCAGTGGTATTTTTTTTTCTGGATTTTGCGGTCATCCTTGACAGACGAGTGTACTTTCTTGGTACTTTCTTATCGCTGCTCTCACATTCGAGTTGCGGCGAGCTGCAACAGCTGCGGAAGGTGAAGTCTCATTCACGTGGGGAAATAATTTTGTCATCTAAAATCGTCGAGTTTCGCTCGGGCGAGGACGACGACATCCGACGGAATCGGCCTTGGCCGCTCGTGCCAATCCGTACGTCGTGCTCGTCGCGGCATCGCCGAAGCGCGGTCGAGACGCGAATGAAGTTCCAAAACGCGGAAGTCTCGCGAGCACACACGATCGAAGGACTGCACACGGCGACCGGCTCATTACCGATGGTATTCTCGATCTCCTGACGTACACACGCGGAGTCGAATCCAAGAGTCGGAGACAGTGGACAAACTAAATTAACCGGTCGCCATTTTTTTTTTTTTTTGCAAAGTTTTTAACACTTGTTTCCGTCGTTCGACACGCTACTCTTTCTCTTTCTTTTTTACATTCCTTCGTTTCGTACACCGCTCCTTTATTCGTAATTATGCAGAATCAAGCGTGGACCTTGCACGCTTCAAGCTATTTGCGGAAGGATGACGGGAAGGTGAGAGTCGATAAACATGAAAAGAAAATTATCACGCTTGCTTTACGAAATTTCGCTTGGACTTGCAGTTAGCAACTTTTTTACACGTAAAAAAAATTTAGAAAAATTCCATTCGAGAAAAATAATTACCTCTTGAATATGTAACACATTGTATACACGTATATTTTGCAGAGCTGGGTACCGAAACATACTTAAAGTACAAATTATCGCACGTATTTTTTGTACTTGGAGGATTTTTCAATTACTTATTCCAAGTACTTTTCGCAATTAGCGAAAAGTACTTGGAATAACGGGATTATGGAGCAAAACGCAATTTTCCAATAACTTTTGGATGGTCGCGGTGTTCGGTGAGTGGGGCAAAACGAGATTGAAAATCCGCATGTATCGTTGGGACAAAATGGGACATCTAAAAATTATTGGATAATTGAGTTTCGCCACCACTGTCCCATTTTGCCCCACTGTCCCATTTTGCCCCACTGTCCCATTTTGTCCAACTCTCCCCCACGTGGTACTGCAAATGCAGTCCAGCTGATATATCATAATGAAAAAATAGAACTTTTTTTTTGTCTGACATAGTCGAAACTCCCTTTTAACCCGAATTTTTCCTTATTTTTGCCTAGGCCGATGTATACGCAATCCACGGTTGGCATAACTCGATTCCTATCGGTCGATTTCCGCGCCCGCGAGTCGACAGTGACGACATAGAAGTGCACCGCACACACCGGATCGCCTTTGTTTTTTTTTCGACAACTTTTTTTTCCACAGCGCTCGATCCTTTGCGCGACCGGTTATCGCGGTTCTAACTATTACGTGTACGTCCTTACCGATATTTTAGCCGCGTAAGCACGCACACACGAGCGCTCACGGCTGAAGTTGTATTGCCAAACGCTATTATGGCAGTGCATAGTCGAACGCTCTCGAGACCGCACAAAAGTTGTTTTCGCGTGGAAATTTTCCCTCCCAACATTTATTATACACCAGTTACAGGTAAATGCGGGAAAGAAACGCGTGAGGCCGAAGATCGTCGAGTGGATCATCGAGCATTTTTTTTTTTTTTTTTGTCCGAACTCGAACAGTACCGGCTCGACTGTGTATTACTCTGTAAGTTGTCGCCCCGCTTGCAGAACATGCATGACGTCATTATCACAGCTTCGAATTGATACATTCTCGATAGATCGACTCATTTTTGTCGTTAGTCCTCGCGGAACCGTGACGATATTCTATGTTAGGGCCGTGGCGAAGAAAAATCCCCGAACTAAAACGCTAAGAATTCCGTTACTTTACATACATTACATATATTTGTTTATATTTTGTGATAACAGTAAGTTGAAACTGATGGGTCTTCGATTACCATACCGGACGGATAGAGATTGAGAGAAACGTCAAATAAATCGCCGACAGCCGTATCCAAAAAACGGCCGAACAGTCGAACAAAAATATAAAAATATAAAAATATAATCGGTAATTATCGAGTTGCAGTGCTAGTTTATTTGAATAATTATTTCGGGTATTTAAAGTTTTTGTTTCCGACACACAGTTATCGGCGATTTATTCGACGTTTCTCTCAATCTCCAGCCGTACGTCGGCACATAAATATTGTCGACGGTTTCCATACGCACGACGTAACTGTATAACGGGGCACGCTCGAGTATGTTTCTAAATCGGTAACGCTCGAGCCGATGAAATATCGTCGAATACCAAGGCGGAATCGGGGCGCTCACGATAGCGATCAGAATAATTCGCTTTGATCATCCAACAGCGAGTTAATAATAAACGAACGACAAGTATATTGGACAGATGTTACGATCGATAGCGCTGCGTCGATAGGTCGTTGTTATAAATCTTAAGATTTGATACAGAAAAGTAACGCGCAGTTGCGAAAAAATATATATATATTTTTTTTTTTAACATGTTTTTTTTTCCTTAAACCATTGAGTCTTAGAAATTGAAGGGTTAAGGAAGAATTCCTATGTACTGAATCGGAATTGAACGTGTTTAAAATTTCGAAAATCATAACATTTAATTCGGATCGAGCGTAGTTTCAGTTATCAGAGAGTTCTTCGATCCCGAGCACTCCCGTTAAGGATGCTCGAGCCAAAACGCTGTTCGATCGCTATAAAACTTTAAGAGTCTCGGCTAAGACACACTGAATCGTTGGCAATTTTTTCCGATTTTTTTTACCATGTAGTCAGATTTTTTTCGCCATGTGGTCAGATTTTTTTACGAAGCAGTCAGCATTTTTTACGATGTAGTCAGCATTTTTTACGATGTAGTCAGATTTTTTTTACCATGTTTTTAGTAATACGTGTCCAAAGTTACATAAAGTAGGTGACAGCGGGGTAAAATGGGACGGTGGAGAAAAACGGTACTGTGGGTCGAAACGCAATTTTCCAATGACTTTTGGATGATGGCGGTGGTGTTGAGTGGGGCAAAATGGCTTTGAAATACCGGATGTAAAGTTGAGGCAAAATGGGACATCCAAAAGTGATCGGAAAATTGAGTTTTGCCCCACGGTCCCATTTTGTCCCATTTTGCCCCGATCTCCCCTACCGTGCGAACGTTTCCGGGCCGATTCCCGTTAGATTCGTAAAAAAAACCTACCACTACGAAGAGCATCAGATAGTGTCCAAATTTCAAGAAAATTCACGGATTTATTTATTCATTTATTTCTGAGATAAATTCAATAAACGAAAGACTCCATCACTGTTCAGCCCTTGCGATATCTGCATTTCTCACTCGCACTGACCAACGCGGTCAGCCAGCAACTCTGCCGTTTCCCTTCCACGATTTCGGCCCAATCATCCTTGATCGGTATTTTACCTCAATGTATTTACACCATCTAAACACCAAAAAAATCGACATCTCGAATACATTTTGGACATGTATATTATTCACATATGTCCGCATCTACTTTTCCTTGCTCATGAACAAACCGTGACTTCCTCTCAAATCGTATCGTTATAAAATCGTGAATCGTGCAGAAATATCCTTGGATTTTACCTCGCGCGCGGTTCATGGAGAGTCAGAAAACAGGTTGCGACTATTAGCTCCCCCGTGAGATACAGACAGGGTAAAAAAAAGAAACTTGTAAGAAGCAGAAGAAACTCGTCGGACCGGTGAAAAAGACTCTTCCCAATTTAATCCGGAGTTTCGCCTCTATCCCGACTTTCTGTAATTTTTTTTTTTTTTTTTTTTTTTTAACGCAAACAGTTAAATATAATTATTAAAATGTTTTTCTTTTCTATTTCAGGCGAGGGCTGCGTCGAGAAGCCAGTCTCGACCTTGTGGCGTAATTACGTGAGCAGCAGCAGGCCCGACGTAACGATGAGACTGACGGTGACGAACGGTGGGTTGACGGCGACGACGAAGGATCATGGACTCACCGAGTATTGGGCACATCGAGTCACTTACTGCACCGCACCTGCTTCCCATCCGCGCCTATTCGTGTGGGTATACAGACACGAAGGACGAAGATTGAGGCCTGAATTGAGGTGTCACGCCGCTCTGTGCTCCAAAGAATCGACGGCGAGACGACTCGCGTCGACCCTGAACACGAGACTACAACAGGCTCTGCTTGAATTCCGCAGAGACAAAGTTTCCCGGCAGAACGCCAGGTCAGTCGGATTTAAAAAAAAATTGATCGAGCATCGTTAATTTGTTTTTAACCCTTTTTTTAACTCCTTCAATTCAGAAAAGATGTATTCGTACTTGTATTTATTTTTCTCGGTATTAAAAAATTGGGTCGATAAAAAAATCCCTCAGGAAGGATCAAGAAAGCTGAGATACATAATGACTTTTAAACACAAAACTGGCATCGAACCACATATGAGAATTAACATGAATGGAAATTCTTCTCACGAATTCTACGCGTCTCGTGCTGCGCTCCACTTTGCGCATTTCGCGATTATAGCGTCGTCTAGCTCAGCAATTGTCATTGAAATCGAAAAATCATATCGCCCATTGTTAATTTTTTAAGGGAGTTTCCGCCGTTCACGCACAAAAAATGTATTTATTATTCTCGGTAATCAAAAAATGGATCGATAAAAAAAATCGAAAAAAAAAAAATCCCTCAACAAGGTTCCTGAAAGCTCAGATAAACGATGCCTTTTAAGCCCTAAAATTGGTATCGAACCTCAAATGCGAATAAACTTCGATGGAAATTCTTCTCACGGATTCACCGCGTCTCGTGCTGCGCCCCACTTTGCAAATTTCGCAGAGAGTAGCGTCGTTTCGCTCGGCTATTGTCCTTGAAACCGACAATTTTTTTCAAGAGCCAAACGTCGATCGATAATGACACAGTTGCGTCTGCTTCAAATGGGGAAAAGACAATTGCCTGGTAGCATCGATTGGAAAGTCTTCGCGTGACGATCTGTAGGGAAATCGCTTGCGCATACACGCTATCGCGACCGAGAGTTACGAGAGCCTCAGCGACCTCCTCACGAATAGCCGTGCAGCACCGACGGTCTTAACCCGACCCCGTGACACAATGACCCTATTATGTACCTTATTTTATCGTATGTTGTCTTTTTTTTCAGATTGTCCCTCGCCAACGCGGTGTACGAGAATCCGTCGCTTCCCCGAAGAAAAATTTTGCTCAGCACCGGTGGACAAAATTACAGGCCACCGTTGGAAAGATCGAAGAGCGCACCGAAACTCTCGGCTATCGAGGAGGACGCCGTTGCCGAGGAGATCGAGCAGAAGCGACTGCTCGAGGAGTTGAGGTAATTTCTTTTTTGTAACGGCTTCTCTTAAATGTCGACCCTTTTTATTTTCCTCATTTTATCCTTTAATATATGCGATATATTTATTTTTTAATAAGGCGACTAAATTCGAATGAAAATGTATTCTATAAATAGAGTGGAATCTCTCACATACTTCGCTCACGTTTGGCCCTGCGCATAAGTCACGTGCCCCCCATGTTTGCATGTGAGGGATTCCTCTGTAATATACCATTTGTTTATTTTTAAATCTATTTTTAAACAATTTCAGAATTACCGAAATATTCGTCAATAAGTTGGAAGTTAATTTTAGTCGACCAAATATTAACTATCAGTAATTATCACTCACATACCAATGAATTGATTTCGATACAATTTTTTAGTTTTTTACTAAAATTCATACCTGATAGCGAACGGCATTTGGTAACAAGTATGAGATTCCACTGTGATAACAGTCTTTTATCATTTTTTTTATTTATTTCGGAAATTACTGAAATTTTCAATAATAAACGGTTGGAACTAAATTCCGATTAAGTAAATATTAATTACCGCTAGTTATCACTCACATACCAATCGGTTCATTGCGATACAATTTTTTATGCTTCATTTTATACGACGTTAAAAAGAATGCGAACAGCGGAGGTTTTTCGGCCTTCGATAAATTTCCAATCGAGAGAGGAATTATTTATTAGTTTCGCTCGGTTGTCTCAGGTGCGTTTCGTCCGCGATGACCGTTGCTAAAAAAGAACGATCCCTTTTTACAGGTCACTGGAGAATGTGGCACGCAGTTGGCAGGACCAGGACGGTTGGAGGCTGGCCAGGCTGGTCGATGCATTGAATCGTGCCGGCGCCTCGAGCGAGTATTCCGACGAAAATGGAAGTATATCGAGCGGCTGCGAGACGGCGAGTACCTCGAACAGCGAGGAGAGAGCTCTCGGAACGGACGAGCATAATCATAATCATCATCACGCGAGCACCGAGGCCGAGCCGCGCGCCGGCAGAAGAGTGATCTTCGCCGACGACGTTATGTACGCCGCGACAACCGCGGTCACCGGACCGCGACGAAATTCCGATGGCTCGCCGAACTTCATGACCTGCGCCGGAAGTCCGAGATTCCATTGCGCACGGACGATGAGCAGGAAGCGCTACAGGGACGCGAGAAGCGTCGACGACGAAGCCATGGAGGAGGGAACCGAGGAGGAGGACGCCGAAGAAACAACGAGGAGCGTCTTCGACTTCGAGGATCCCGAAGACTTCGACGAGGTGAGCTCCGACGATTTTCGACCCTTCCTCGAACCCCGGCGCACGCATTATTAAGACATATTGAGACAGCTATTCGGATAGCATGGAAATGATTTTTAAGAGGTTTTAAAAATATTTTTTTGTAATATCGAAAATACTTTACCGATATTGATGAACATTTGTGAAATGTTTTGAAATATTTTTTTGTCCGCTCATAAATCTTACATTGAAATGGTTTCGTAGTTTTTTTTTACATTTTAGCGAAATGTCGAAGATTGCATATGCACATCCGCATAAATACGAAACCTATCGCAGAAATATTTCTGTGATACATGAAATAAACAACGTTTCAACATTTTTATCGCTACGTTTCGGAAACATTTCGGATGTGTTGAAAGATTAAGTATGCTTTTGAAATATTTCAAAAATGTTTCATTGGTAAATTTTGATAGAATATTTAAAATTATTGTGATCATATATTTTAGAAATATTTCATAAGATTTTAAATATTGAAAGTATTTCCAAAGTGGTTTCATAATATTGCGTGCTATATGGGGACATCGCGGCAAACTATTCAAACGAGTGCTAAATTTTTATAATTGTGTATCTCAAATGTTGTGCATTTATTAACGGCAACGGAAGTAGATGTGTATTGCTGCTTCACAAACAAACAGCTATCGTTTTTCAACGGAAAATACTATCGAATAACACTTTTAGGCATCTGTCGATCATAATCAACAGACGCCTAAAAAGTTTGTACAAACGACCTTAAAAATGCGGCACTCATTTGACTACTCCGAAGCGCTCCAACCTCCTCAACATCAGCTACGTCTGCTTCTTTTTTAAAAATTCGTTTAACCGTTGGCATTTAACATTCAACAGGTCGTCGACTACAGGCCCCACGGTGAAAGTCCCAGCCGGATAGAGAACGCACCCGGAAGAAGGATCGAAGTGAAAGGTGAAAAATATCCGTGCAGAATGCGTCAGGTTGATGAGCTTATCGAGGGTGACGAAACCTTTCTGACACTGGATTCTCTGGACGAGGAGGCAGCTGACAGCGACGAGAGCGGTTACGTCGAGGCGCCGCCGAAGTCTCTTCTCGGCCAGGAGGATGTCAAGGATTCGGCGGAGAAGTTCAATGCCGCGAGCGAGGACGCGACAGACGGCGCGGACGACGACACCGCCGAGACTTTGACGACGACGAACGAAGAGCAATCCGAAATATCGAGGATCGACAGCGATCCGCAGGACGAGAAGAGATCAACGACGCCGCTGGACAGGCGCAATCAGCGCCAGGATAGCGAGGAAACAACGACGAACAACAATCAGAAATTCAAAGATCGGGAGAAGGTCGATTTTATCAAGAGTCCCATTTCGGAGACGATCAAGAAACTGGCGAACGCCTCGTTGAGGTCATCGAAGTCTCTCGAGATATCGACGAGCACGTGTCTCAAGGCGTTGAACAATCTCAAGAGCTCGAAGTCGTTCGACAGCTCGAGAACCAACGTCGAGCACGACGAAGAATCGCCGAGTCTTCATCAACGAAAACAGTTGCTGGCTCAGCAGGGAGTCACGGTCTGAATAGACGACGAAGACCACGTGGACCAACGCGGCTCTCCATTACGCGTCTGTACTGATGAGAAATTATCTTCGATATCGGTAATGAGACGGGAATCTTCGAATGATCGTGCCGACGTGGACGACGACATCGTTCTCCGATTCGAGACGCGTCGGTCGCTGATTGCGTTCTCTCGTACGAGGGGGATGCTCTCTCACGGAGAATCTATCGGAGGATAATCCGGCGATAATTCATCCGATGTACATATTACATAAAAGGAAGAAAAAAACGCGCATTCGAGATTACGTAGCGTCAGCAAAATTGTCGAGCGTCAATGTTGAGAATCGGACGATCGACGACGATTATGGCTGACCGGCTGCAGCTCGATGCCAATTGGGACCGATAATTACAGTACGCGCGATGGTGATTGGGAGTTTCATCGCCATTGGCGACTTTTTTTTTTGCAAAATAGCCCAGTTACGATGATAACGTGCAAAGTTGCAAATCGTACTTTGTCGTCAAAGTTAGAAAAATTGTACGCCGAACAGCTATTTATCTCGGTACTTTGTTGTTATCTTTTTTTTGTGTTTCAACACGAGAACGAATTATATGGTATCGAAGCGAAGCCGTTGCCGTTGAGTCGTGCGTACTACTTCTTACAGTGTTTTCGTATCCTCATCTGTTTCCTAGTATTCCGATAATCACGCGTTTCTTCGTGACCGTAACGAGTCGATGACAAGGAAATAATAGCGTGTGTTCGATTTATCGGAAATCTTCGAGAGGAAGAAAAAAGGTTCGTTACTGATGTTTATCCTGCTCGGAAAGGATTGAGCGAGCCGTCTGTTCAGGGCGAGTGGCTTCTTCCTCGATCACATAAATCTCGTAATTCCATTATTTTTTCAAAATCTCATTGTCAACTCTCAATCGCAAGATCCATGTTACTTCACTGTGAATGTAAATTTTAAGGGCGTCGATGGTTTCATGGGAATCTTGGATTAGGCGAGGTGAAAAAAAACAAACCCAAGACTATGTTCTAGCGATAAAAAGTATGTTATAATTCGTAAAATGTGTAACGAACAACGATCCACCGTAAGATTGACGTGCAAGTACGCCCGGTTAACAAGAGCTCGGATAGATTCATAGTAACATATATTAGCGTGTAACTACGAAGGATTTAACGTGGAATGTGTATTCGTCGAGAGAGATCTCGACGTCCAGATTGTTTCACGCACCGAATGCGATATTAGATCACCAGAGAAATTAAAGCCTCTGCAATAAAGAGATGCGACTTGACGTTGTTTTCATCTATTATTATTTCGTAAACTTTAGTGACTCGTTAAAGCTGTTTGGAGCAACAAAATCAAATGTAAATTAAGACGCACGAGGAACCTTCCCGAGTTATATATTGGTCGATCGATATGAGAGCCAGCGGCAAAGTTACGGTTTGATAAACGGCATCGCCCCGACGGCTTTGCGCGGATGAAAGTACGAGCGGTATTATAAGTAAGGAACGAGCGAATATATCGCGCAGCTTCCGGCGAATCACTTGACGACCATTAATCACGTCCTTCGACGTCGGGGAGGGCAAAGCCGCTTTGTTAATACCAAATCGGATGAAATACGACGTGGATGGTTCGGTATTGACGAGGCGTTCTCCAACGTGCGTCCATTAAACGTGGCCGCCTCCATGAAAAACAAAAGTATATGCGAAAATACATTTTTGATACATAAAATATATTTTTCGCGAAAAATTGTGTACATAATTCCTATGTTATGAGATTTTGTGCGATAAATGTAACGGGATATATTTGAGAAAATATAAAAAAAAAGATATATATTCGCGTATGTGAAAAATATATAATTTGTGTACCAGCTATAATTTAAACCGATAAATTGGATATTTTTGTACAGATTTTTCGCATATACTTTTCTTCCGTGCGTGCGCGATAGAGTGTAGATTTCTCGCGTTTGGTTTAATCCAACGTCTCACCAAAGCCGATCGAATACCCGAAGAGCAGGCGTCGCCGAGTTAGGCAGATCGCCGACAGATGGCGCTTCAGTCAAGTTCAAGGACGCCTCGAAACCGGAGCACCCGGCAGGAAGCGCTGCGTTCTCCGTTTTAGTGAACCGGCTACAGCGATAGATCAACCCTGTTAGAACCGCGATTCTAGAAACCTCATTATTATTTATCAGGTATGAATAAAAATAAAAAAAAATTTAATGATTTATCGTTAATCGACTGTAATTATATCGAGCAGCATTTTTCTCGAATGCTCGTTCAGTAAATTATATAAATAGTTGATCACATTACGGAAGTCAACAAAAATTATTCGTCGATAAGAGGTGTCTCGAGGGGGAAAACTACGATACGATCTCGAGTAATGAATTACGATGTCGGGAAATGTTGGATGGACGAACAGCGGTGGAGCAAAGGAGAAAGGAAGACGGAACGAGTGGATGGTCGTTGCAAAAGCCGCCGCGATAGGTCGCAGCAGACCTTGCGCCGAGTCAAGATCAAGGTGACGCCGAGAGCGCGGCTGTGCAGATCCGGTCGCTGCAGCAGCGGCTCGATTCGACGCGGATATGATAATGTATCTGGCATATAAGTATCGCCGTGGCTCGTGTGCATTCTCGTATCGGGACACGTCTTCCTACTTCTTATACGGTATCAACCGGTATTCATATAAATTTGCGTCCTACTAACGCTATCGTGGAACGGACAAATATTCGCTCGTATCGATACAATTCGTTCCATACGTGATCGAAGACTTGTGCGCATATCGACCGCCTAATGCCAAAAGGGGCGGACGGGCTATGCTAATACACGTTGCCATTATGGCCTCATGGAATTAGGTCATGATCGATATATTACGCATATTAATTGCTCTATATGTGAAGATATACATTTGCAGAAATATATCCTAAAATTTGTCCGGAATGTATTCCACAATATATCCGAAGTACATTCCACAATATATCCGAAGTACATTCCACGATATATCCGAAATATATTCCACGATACATCCGAAACATATTCCATGATATGTCCCAAATATATTTTTAAATATATCCAAAATATATCCGAAATATTTTTCTAAATATATTCCAAAATATATCCCAGAATATATCCGAAGTACAAAAAAATATTAGCGAAAATACATTTTATATATCATCGATATATTAATTGATATACGACTAAAGCTATCGTGAGACGGACAAATATTCGCTCATATCGTTACAATTCATTCCACACATGATCGATAAATTCTCGCGCATATCGACCGCCTTACCAAATTACCTTTATGGAATTAGGCCCAGATTGATATATTACTCGTATTAAACACTCTATTCCAGAGTACACATGTGCCCAGATATATTCCCGAATATTCCCAAAAAAAAATGTTAGCCCGAACATATTTCATACATCACAGATAAGTAACTAACGTTGTCGAGGTGTCGTCAAATACCGCGAAAATGCATTTTACATATCGAACGACACATCTTCGACACATGCGACACTGTGCGCATTTTTTACCGCGCGGAGGGCTCGACAATCCTTGCCGCGTGTTGCACGGGTCGGGAAGCCCGTGAAACATACGATCGTCGATGCGGCGGAAGGGCCGGAGGGAACGGGAGACACTCCGCCGCGGTCGTACAAACCTCGGTGGACCGCGGGCGAGCAGGGAGGACACAGGAGTGCGGGACCACACGGAGACCGCCTCGGCGTCACGATGCTCGACTGGAGGCGGCACCCATACGAGCGTATCGTGAGTGTAACGGCCTTGCTTTATGTGGGTCACGAAACAAGGTCCTACCAGCACGAGGAGCAGGAGACAGACTGTGCCGGTACAGTGCAACGCTGCGAGCGTGCGCCTCGACCGTACGCAGCGCGACTCACACACCGGCGAAGCTCACACGCATGCGGGAGAACGAGCGTGGAACATGCTCGGCGGGAATCGAGAAAAGTTTCACGTGTACCGGTGTTTATATTGCCGGAGCTGTGAGCTATGTACAAAAGTGGCGGCGGCAGATACGCCGAGCCGACCAACACCACCGCGACTTTCTTTCTACCCACTCGCCAATGTAATACTTCATCGTAATTCTTTTTTTTTTTTTTTTTTTTTCTTCTTTGATTTCTTCCGGTTCTCTTATACTTTATTCTACCGTTCTCGAGGTGACGTCTTGCACTTCATCTCCGCTCGTTGTCTATATAGGGTCACGCCGGGACGCGCGGTACAATGACTCGGTAATTGCGATGCGAATTTATTTATTAATTATTGTCTATGACTTTTAGTTTGTAATTATCGGTGCGAGAGAGGCTGATGCGGGCTGTCGAGCCGTAGCGCTGGTCGGGCCATCGGGGATGGACCGTTCGTTGAGCACATGAGCGGAGAGCTTCGAGAGAGGATGGGAAGTTCACCCTTCGCGTAGGGGAGCTTTGTTCAACGAGGACCTGGAATTTGACAAGACGCAATCTTTGAATGATTCTAGAAACAAGTTGATGTGCCAAAAAAAAATCTGTTAAAATTCACGGACGTACCTTGAAGTGTGTTTCTTTGCATTTAAAAAAAATCAAGCATTTTAAAGGTGCTGAAAAGATTGTTTTAGCATAATAATAATTCCAAAATGTTATTGACGGATTAATGAAAAATAAAATTGTTTAACAAATCTCCCGGAAACCTAACTTTTTTTTAATGAAAATATTTCTTTCACTTTTCCGAATAGGTATGCATTTTTTCACATTTTCAAATTCACATTGAATTTTGTGACTTCCTACACGTTTTCCCCATAAAAAAGAAATGCAAAGTCTATTTAAAAATCTGAAAAATTCATACGTATTCAGAAAAGTGAACGAATCATTTTCATTAAAAAGAAGAATTACATTTCCGACACATTTCTTTAACAATTAAATTTTTCATCAATCTCTTAATAAAATTTTCGAATCATTTTGTGCAAAATTAATCTTTTCAGCATCATCAATAAGCTTGATTTTTTTCAGATTTTCATACCACTAAAAAGTCTTTGCGATTCCCTCTCATTTCTCCAGAACTCACGCAAAGTGAACGCTATTCGCAAAAAGACTCCCTCAAAAAAAAAGTCATCGTCGTTTGCTCTCGTCAAAAAGTTCCTCGCAATAAACGTTTAATCTTCCGCGATTCGTCTTTATCGCGGCCGACCGGTAAGCGCTTTTGATTTCTTCGCAGCTTTGGGCGACGCGTCGGGAGACGCGTGGCAAATTTTTTCAAACATTTATTCCACATCGGGCACCGAGTCGATATGGGACAACACGCCGCGCAGTCTCGAAGCCGCGGCTTGCCGCGTCCTGCCAGCGCGACAGCTGGTCATCGGCGTCGATCCAGCGCACGTGATAAACAGCGACATTTTTTTTGATAAGGCCACCGTCGAGTTTTCACCGCGTGCGTGTGTGTTCTCCACCCGGTACGCGGGAGCGCGTGTTGGTGCGGGCTCGTGTACGAGTTACGGTGCCAAGAGAAATCGAACTTGATCGTTAAGCGAGCCGCGACGCTCGCACGCCGCCGGCCCATTAGCCGCGTTCGCGGAGCTCTCCTAGCTTACGCGCAAAACTTCGGAGACGAGATCGACGGAATTACACCGCTATTCCGATGCCGCTTACATCGAACCACCGTCGACGATCGGCGATGCGGAAAAAAACAAAAAACATTCGCAGTCAAAACAACTCCGCAGAGCCGATAACTGAAAATACAAGAAACGTTGTTACGCAAACTTTTCGCGTTCGAGGCGATGAACCCGTCGAGTCCTCTCGGGCAGTAAAATTTCTCTAGTTCGAAAAAAATAAAGTGAAATAAAAAATTGTAACACAGAGTCGAAACGAGCAATTAGGATAATTAATGGTGAGCTTATGTAGCGTTCGATGATGATAGAATAAAATACCAGATGCTCGCTCGCGTCCACCTTGATGTCGAAAAAATAAAAATAAAACACCTAAGATGCTTGATCGCATCCACCTTGATCTCCGATTCGCGAAGAAAAAAAGAAGAATCTGAACAACTTCGAACTGTCCATGGACCGCGAAAGAGTTTTTGATCAGTACAGTAAAAATCAGGGCAGTGAAAAAACATCGATTATTTGCCTCAACAATAGATTCTGTATCGACGAATCGATGCACTAACAACATCGAATTAAATAATCGAGCGCAGCAGGTGAAAAACATAGTTTTTCAAAACATCGAGTGAACATAGCCCATCACTAGGCTGCGGAGAGAAACTTCAAAGACGAGATCGACGGAATTACACGGCGATTCCGATGCCGCTTCCATCGAACCTCCGTGGCCTATCGGCGATGCGGGGGAAAAAAAAAAATTGGCAGTCGAAACAACTTCGCAGAGCCGATGACTGAAAATACAAAGAGCTAGTTACGCAAACTATTTTCGTTCGAAGCGATGAACCCGCCGAGTCGTCGTGGGCAGTGAAATTTCTCCCGTGGGATAAAAATAAATAGAATAAAGAGAAAAAAAAATGGTCGTAACATAGAATCGAAGCGAGCAATTAGTATAATTAATCGCGACCTTATGTAGCGTTTGATGAAGAAAAAAAAAATATGTATGAGATGCTTGATCGCCTCCACCTTGATCTTCGTTCCTCTCTTCCGGTGTGCGCTATGCGCGGAGGAGATGGAAAAAATATCGATGCCTATATACCACACACGACCCACTATTAAATGTCAGGGGTTCAATGGATCGTCTCCGGCCGGCAGCATCATCCGGCACATCCTCAGCTGTTTATTATAATACGTACTGCGTTCGACGGTTCTGTATAACACGAGTCAGTGAGGATAGGCGTACTTGGCCTTACTTGGCCACAACGATCGTCCCTCGTCGAGAGAGAGAGAGGGCGTCGAGGGAGAGAACAAGAAGGAGGCCTCTCTATCCACCGTGCGATATCCCGGGGGGTCATCTCTTACCACCGGCAATTCGTTTTCTCGAGCCAATTCGATTTTTTTTTTTTAATAGCCAATTGCTCACGTATTGCCGAGTCGGCAGCTTTCTTATGCAGCCTGCCATTGGTTTATAGCCTCGATCGAACGATCGCGGTCTGACCGGTGAACACCGATAAAAAATCCTTTTAATTTATGCATTTTTGCGATCGCCACCTTTGCGTATCGTTGCCTCAGCTTATATTTATATTTATATTTATATTTATATTTATATTTATATTTATATTTATATTTATATTTATATTTATATTTATATTTATATTTATATTTATATTTATATTTATATTTATATTTATATTTATATTTATATTTATATTTATATTTATATTTATATTTATATTTATATTTATATTTATATTTATATTTATATTTATATTTATATTTATATTTATATTTATATTTATATTTATATTTATATTTATATTTATATTTATATTTATATTTATATTTATATTTATATTTATATTTATATTTGTATAAAATTGGCGAAACTCCATTAGTTCATTTGGACAAAGTGAAAAATGGCTCACTCGGGACAATCGGCGGGTGTTTTGCCGTCGCGACTGAGACATATAATTTAATCGTCATTGGGGGAGAGCAGCGCTTGAATTCTGTGTCATAGAGCGATCCGACAAATCTACTGACACGATCTCCGGAGTGACTTTATACCTCCACTTGTCTCGCTTGTACTTTGCGCTACAATACACAAGCGGTTGAAGATTGTTGCGTCGAGACGACGATGAGCCTCGGCAACGCTCTATACGTACCCGCGAGGAAGACGATGGGAACTTTACCACGGGAATGGAGAATCCCATTACAGGTGGAAATACGAGAACGCAGGTGTACGTGTGTTCGGGCCGTACACGCTGCTGGCGGATCCGCCGGGACGACGAAGCTCTTCTCATACACGCGTCCCAATACCAATACAATCGTATTTGCCTTACCTTCATTGAGCCGCTGCCACTGCCCGCGGCCCCGTCGCCGGTGCACTCGAAACTCCTGTGTGAACTGTACCGCTCACATGAATCGCGAATCACCTTTAATTATTCGCCCATTTACGAAATATCATGTCGTTGCGCGTGCTATATCCATTCGTCGTACTTTGCGAACATTGTATCTCAAATATATCACGCAGAATTGTAGCCGCATGGAAAGAAAGTATACGTGGCATTCATCGGAAGATACGCTTGTGATATATATATATATATATAGTAATGTTTTGTTTAATGAAGCATAGAGCAAGTTTTATGATTAATATATTAATCACGGAAACTCGATGAATCGAATATATTTCGAATGGCTATTTTTGCATACTCACTATCTATTCCTCGCTCTCATATAAAATATGAAAGCGAGGAATAGATAGTGAGGTACCTCGAGTATTTCGATCTAGGGGAAACAGGGACATGTGTCCCCGTTTCCCCTAGATATGCACCGAAGGTGTACCTCGAGTATTTCGATCTAGGGGAAACGGGGACATGTGTCCCCTAGATATGCCCCGAAGGTATACTCGCGAGGACCGAAGGTGTACCTCGAGTATTTCGATCTAGGGGAAACGGGGACATTTGTCCCCGTTTCCCCTAGATATGCACCGAAGGTGTACCTCGAGTATTTCGATCTAGGGGAAACGGGGACATGTGTCCCCGTTTCCCCTAGATATGCACCGAAGGTGTACCTCGCGAGTATACCTTCGGTGCATATCTAGGGGAAACGGGGACACATGTCCCCGTTTCTCCTAGATCGAAATACTCGAGATACATCGTCGGTCCTCGCGAGTATACCTTCGGTGCATATCTAGGGGAAACGGGGACACATGTCCCCGTTTCCCCTAGATCGAAATACTCGAGATACATAGTCGGTCCTCGCGAGTATACCTTCGGTGCATATCTAGGGGAAACGGGGACACATGTCCCCGTTTCCCCTAGATCGAAATACTCGAGATACATCGTCGGTCCTCGCGAGTATACCTTCGGTACATATCTAGGGGAAACGGGGACATGTGTCCCCGTTTCCCCTAGATAAGTACCGAAGGCATAACCCACGGGAACCAGGCGTATACTTATGTAGGGGAAACAGGTACATGTGTCCGGGTCTCCTAGAGCCCCCAGATCTTTACTCCCGTGTGCTATATGAGATTCGGGTTTTCCGAAATGCACTCCCATGAGTGAATTTGGATCAGGATTTTGCTTATTTCACTCCCATGCGCTATGAACGCCGAAATCTCGAGAATATAGTATATGGGACTGATTTATTATTTTCGGATTTCACTCCCATCCGCTATGAACGCTAAAATTTCGGGCATATAGCATATAGGAATTATTTATGATTTTCGAAATCTTCTCCCCTGTGCCATGGGATTTGGATTTTTCGAAATTCACTCCTATACGCTATGAACGCTGAAATTTCGAGTATATTTTATATCCAAAACAAAGTTTTAAATACCAATCCGAACGTTCCAACCTTTCTTGGCAAAAATACAGACAATGCTTCCTCATGAAAAAAGCTTCGCGAATAAAGGAACTTTATGAGAAAGCGACGTGAAAATTTCAATCTTCAACTTTTTTACATTTTGATACACATATTTTTTTTTATCGTTCGGATAAACATCTGTTTTGGTAGATTTTTCAATTTTTAAGAGGTTTTTTTTCAGAAACATATTTTCTGAACGTTTTAAGTACCTGACGTACCATTTTTACTTTTTTGAAAAAAAGTATTTTGTGTTTTGTGAATATACTGGTACAATAATATTTTGGACATGAAAATTGATAAAATCCATGCGTCGTACTTTGCGAACCTAATGTCTCAAATATATCACGGATAGTTATAAGCGCGTGGACCGAAGGAATACACGGCATTTATCGGAAAACATGTTTCTGTTATACACATATAGTAATTTTTTATTTGTATTTGAAAAAATAACCAGCAATTTATATGATTAACATATTAATCACGCGAAACCCATAAATCGAATATATTTCCAATATTTGCATACATATTTGATTTGGGCTTGGCGGGAATGGATCGTGATTGTTTACGGCCCTGTAAGTAACAACAAATAATTTGCGCAGGACCCTTGCATGTTTGGACCACCGAATACCCAGGTAAAGCGGGCAATATATATTTTTTTTAAACCAGAAAAATGAACCAAAGCACAGGCCGGAGAATCAGAGTCTAAAGCGCAAGACGGATTCTTTTTACAACTTTGCACAATTTCACCATTTAAATACGTACATCTTGAACATTTCGAACCAAACAAATTACTGAAATCTTACCGTCCATTTATTTCGGTGTGTCCGTTATGTGTCTCACCTGCAGCAAGACACAAAATGATATACAAGTCATACTTTCCCAAACTGCCCGAATCAACATCACCAGCCCGACGACGCATCGCGCACCCGTCCGGGTGAGTGGGGGGGACTCGCCGGTCAGCTGAAAACATACAAAGTATGTCAAATTTCGATTTGGCCTGAATTCTGCATAATCCCGGCCCTCGACCGGCCCGCGGCCCGTCTCCCATCTCTCCCGTACGAATTACACCTCTGCGACGGAAAAAAACTTTATTACGACGTTTCCTCCCACCGTCGCTCCGTTCCCCGGTACACGAGAGTAGAAAAAAAAAGGCAAAAAAAAAAAAATCGATATTCATCGATATTCCTCGTTGTCCCATAGGCCGGTGAGGTTCCAGCTTATCCGAGAGCAGAACTCGAACTCGTACGTCGTCTTCGTCGGGTTCTCCGCTCGCTGGCTGGTATTAGTATTAGGTACGGAACTCGAGGAACTCGCTTGAGTTGTATCGGTTAGGATAGACCCACTATGCAGGATCCTGAAGCGAGGCGGCAGCGGCGGGTTGGCTAAGTGTGCCATGTAAGTGGAACGCATCGCTGCCTGGTACCAAGCGAAGTATACCAACTTCGTCCGCTTCGCCCTTCACCCCCTCGCCGCCCTCGCCCCTCCCTCATCGTTCGAGGCCCCACGCGATCCGCGCCGTGCCGCCTCGCTTCTCCACGGTGAAAGACTTTCTTTAAGAGCGATTCTACAGTCGGAACGGGCGTAGAAGCTCCGACGACGAGGAGGAGGAAGACGACGTCGCGCTGGCACGCCATCCACGTCGGAGCCTCGCGGCGAACGCGCCGCCACCTTCATCCGACTCCTCTTCCCCCTCCCCCCCCCCCCCCTCCCCCATTGTGCCTCTTTCATCCTTTATCTTTCGAGACTTTTTTTGTACTTTTTACACAACGGAATTGCAAATCTTTGCACCGGTGACCGAGTGCGTGCATAAGTCGGCGGGGACACCCACGTACAACGTGCTCTCCCAGTCGCATATCGTGCCCTCGGCGGAATTCCTCTTCCGGTTCGCCGTCAGGCCGAATCGGCAACTCTTTCCGGACTGCACGACAGACGCGCGATGCATTGTATTTTTTCACTACGACAAAGCCGTTGCGTGACACGGGAGACCAAGATTCATTGATGAAAAACCTGATCGAAATATTGTTATTATTATTATTATTATTACTATTATTATTGGTAAAAAAAAATCCGATTGCATGTGTGTGTGTCACTCTGGAGCGAAAAGTTCAAACCGCTATAACTCAAGCCGAAATTGCACTCCTAGTATGTGCGGTTGATGATCAATGTTTCTGCAAAATTTTGTTTAAAAAATGTGCAGTTAAATTTTTATTTTTTGTACACCATTTATTATCGTTATTATTATCATTATTATTAAGCGATCTTCGATTCCCGCGGCAGTGAAAAAAACTGTAGTTGAGCGATAGAAGGGGTTCCCGAGTCTCTGACTCCTGGCATTTAGATATATATATTCTGAGGTCCCGAAGTTCCCAGTGTCCCGCTAGGCTCGCTCGAGGGGTTAGGGAGGCGGGGGGAGGAGCTGCTTCGAGTTTTGTGAGGCCCCGAAATTTTGGGTCACTGACCTAACTGGTACGTGGACCGTGTAGATGTGGCCCTCGATGCGGCAGGATTTTTTACACGGCCAGAGATGTTTTAGCCTGCGACCGTTCGTTAGTCGACGAAACGTTATTTCTTCTGATCTTGGGACAGGTTCACTCGCGATGTCGCTGCATGTAACTTACGCCGAAGAGCCACGACGATCGCCCTCGCGGTGACTCCGGCATTCCCGTTATATTATTATATTTTGAACAATGGTGCAGACTTTGTACGCCGTAGCGTGTCCACCGACGAGAGACACGAGAGGAGTGTCAGTCGTTGTTACGATTTCTTATGCGAGTCCATTCAGAGCTCCGGAAGTACCGGCGAACTTACCCGACGCGAGCCAGAAGATGAAGAGGAGTCCGTGCGGCACAAAGAACGAATCAAGGTGGTGCTAGCGGACAGCCTGAGCCCACGTGAGTTCAGAGAAAATTGAGAGAGAGAAATCTGAAAAAAATCAAGCATATGGAAGGTGCTGAAAAGATTGATTTTGCACAATAATAATTCCAAGATGTCAGTAACAAATGAATGAAAAGAAATTGTTCAACGAATCCCCCGGCAACTTGATTTTTTTTCATATAAAAACAATTTTTTTATCTTTTTTAATACGTATGATTTTTTTCAGAACTTTGTGTAATATTTTTAAAATACTTTTTTTGTTAACTAAAAACGCAATTTTCAAAAATTACACGAAATTCTGAAAAAATTCATATGTATTCAGAAAAAGTGACAAATCTTTTACATTTAAAAAAGTTAGGTTGCCGGGTGATTTGTTGGGATTTTTTGCGGTAATTGGTGAATAACATTTTGGAATTATTATTATGCAAAATCAATCTTTTAGGTACCTTTCATATGATTGATTTTTTTCAGATTTTTATCTCATCGAGAAGTGTTCGCGATTCCTCTCTCAGTTCTCTCTGAACTTACGTGGGCTCAGGCTGTACGCAATTGATACCTTAATGAAGACACTGGAGCGAGGGTGCGGATTTTTTGAAGAAAAAATGGTGAATGAAGATGAAACAATTAAGAATGACGTATTTATTGCACATCCCGTACAAGACTCTTTGCACAGGATACTTACTCGAGTGATGAAAAGAGGGAGGAAGAAAGAAGAAGAAGAACGAAACTTAAGAGGCACCTCGGACTCGTTAAAGTGACGAGGGACGAGTAGAGGCTCGAAAGGGAACAATATTTGCAGCGTTACACTATAAACAGATCGAAGAAACTATCAACAACAGGTATCCACATTGCTTAAGCGATTATCAATTGTTTTATAATTAGTAAGATTTACACGATAGGTAAGATCTCTATTGGTACAATTAACTATATATTAGGTCGATACAATACTGCAATTTCTACTTGTTCATAGACATTGTGCGCGAAAAGCATTTTTTATTATCTTCTCCTTCGAGTGTCGGCGCTTCCGTCGGAGACTGAACAAAGAGTCGACCGGAAGTTACACACGACTGCCGAGGCCCTCGCAGCATCTTGAACGGTACTTTTCTTTTTGTAATTTCTTCTAAATAAATGTCTCTTAGATCTTTGTAACAAACGATTTGCGTAGCCAGCTACGCTAGGTACCGAGTATATGTAACGTTCGCCATTCGGGAAGAACGAGTCTCGAACCCGAGAACGACCTCGTCCACGAGAGGAACTCGAGACTCGTTCTCGACTTTCTCAGGCGAACGCGTATTTTTTTTCATTTTTTTTTATCGCGTCTTCTGCTGTTCTTACTCGCGATCGCAGAGAAAAATTCAGCGGAACTAGAGGCTGATATAAAGAATTAGTGGGTTAAAGCTGAGGCGATTTACAAATAAATTATAGCGAATAGATATTTTTTCTTTTTTTTTTTTCTGGGAGGAAGGGTGAGAATAAATAAAGCGAAGGGGAAATTGTGCCGTCGAGACGCAGCACGAGAGATTCAACACCACACATTTTTCGTAAGGTAACAATCATTTTTTGTTTTTAATCGAACATCAATAATCATATATAAATAGATCCACGTATCTAAACTTTATACAAATACAATTTTATTTTTGTTGCGAAGACACCGCCGTGCCGATCGTGCCGATCGAGAGAGAGATCGCGAGCTGGAGCGCCTCGACGAAAATCGACAGCCGATCGAGATCGGTGCAGCGTTTCTCGCATAACACATTTCGTACATAAACATAAATAAATACTAAAAAAATAGAGTTTTTTTGTCTTTAAATAATTTGTTTCTTTTTTTTCTCAATTAATAATCCTGTCGCCGATTTAAAAAAAAAAATTCTTTATCTCTAAGTGCGCCGATCGATTGACCGGTCTCTCGAAAACCTGCGAGGCATCCCGATCGAACGAGGGAGAAAGAGAGTGTGAAAATAATACATCGATGTCCGGAAGGGTTAGAAAGAACAATTGCGTATCATCGAGACCCGTATGTTCGTTAAAATCGATATAAAATTGTCTTCGGATATTCGTCGTCGAATTACACTCAAAGTACAGAAGAAGACAACGAGCAAAAAAAAAACAGTGTCAGTGAAAAAAGAAAGGAAGATTAACTCATAAACAGAGATTACGTAGTTGACAGCTATATTACAAGAGAAGGAAACAAAAACGAAAAGTCGAGGAGAGGGAAGAGTGGGGGGGGGTAAGAGGGTAAAATAAATAATATAGTTAAAGGACGATGAAAGTGGGAATTGAGGTCAAGAAGATTAAGGAAATCAACTTATTACAAAAAAAAAGAAAAAAATGATACACATAATAGCATTATAAATAAGGAGAACAAAACGAGAAATCTGTGATGAAAAAGGCGTTATTAGGTACATCGTAGCACGATCACATATGGTCGCGCCTTTCTTACAATAACATTGCGTTGCGTTTCTCGAACGTGTTTTTTGTTGATCTTTTTAAATATATTTTTTTTCATTTCAGGAATCACGTTTCGGAAACATTGTATCATCTAAGCGCGCGGTTGCAATAGTGTTTCTCTGTGTGTGTGTGTGTGTGTTTCTTGTGTCCGTGTGTGAGACAGTTCCGACGTTTCAACGCATGTAGTTATAGTTGAAAGCTTCGTCCCCTAAGTACGTACGCGTACTCGTTGCATATTTTGCGAATATGCAGCTCGGTTAAACTATATCATGTATGTTTATTCGTAAATATATGTATAATATATATATAGTATTATTTACACGTAGTTTTGGGGGTGTGCGTAAGAAATCCTCTGACGGGACAGTCGAACGATAGTTTCAGACAGTACAACTGCAAACACCGTAACTCACGAGTCGATTTTTATTTTTCGTCGTTGCCGCCCTGCAGCGACAATGCCGGTGCGAGCCCTTCAAGGTTTCATACCCTGCGAGCGTCTCTGTTTTTCTTTTTTCAACCAGACAGAACGAAAACATCGCTGCTCCGCCTTCATAAAAAAAAAAGAAGAAACGAAAAGAATCTCTACATATTTCTTCATCGAGCAGATTGTCAGACTTCGCGACCGTCGCGACGTGATTGGCGATCTTCCGCAAAGAGCTGTGATTGGCTCGCGAGCGACCGTCCCGAGAGATCTTTGATCCACCCTCGTTTCCGGTCCGCCGTCGTTCGGCCCAATCGTCAACCCGCCGTACTTGGCTACTTCCGGAAGCGGAGATACGCCGACGGTTAAAGATCACCGAGCCCTCCGACCCGTCTGCGAAACTCATTAAATTCGCAACGAGAGTTACAGGTTTTTCCTTCGTTGGCCCCTCGGAAGATTCTAGTCCCTGCCGATCCTCTTGTGAATCTGCTGATGCTTGATCAGATGCGCCTTCTGCCGGAAGGCCTTGCCGCAGACCTCGCACCTGAACGGTTTCTCGCCCGTGTGCGTCCTGAGATGTACTTTGATGTTGCTCTTGTTCAGGAATCCCCGGTTGCAGATCGAGCATCTGTGAACGGGTTTCTCCTTCCCGCTGATCAGCCCCGATTCGGTGCCGTAGGGAAGGGCGCTGCTGGCGCTGGGGCTCTTCTTCGAGGGATTCTGACCGCCGGGACCGGGACGGGACCGTTTTCTGTGGTCTCTCGAGGGCGCCGCGAAGGACGAGTGCAAGAGATGATCGGGACTGCAGGAGGTCGAGACTCTGCCCGGAGGGCTGACCGGTGGATACGGACTCGTCGACGAGGGCGTCTCGCCGCAGGACGCGTTCTGCAGTCCGGTGTTACCGGCTTGAAGCCTCGCGGTCAGCAGGGGAGCGTATCCGTGGGTGAGAAGGCTGTGCAGCGTCGAGCCGTGCTGCTGGGTCTGATTGGACGGGGTCGTGGCTCCGTATATCTGGGAGTAAGGACTCGGCGACATCGTGTCGTGAGCCTTCGGCGAGCAAGCGGTGTCGATCCATTCGGCGATGTCTATCCAGTCCCTGGAGCCGTCGGGGTCGTGTTCCGAGCCGGGTCCGTTGCCGCCGCCCGGGACCGTCGTGTCGGCTATCGCCGATCCGATGATCTCCGCTATGTCCTCTATGTCGTAGTCCACCTGCTGCGTCGATTGGGGCAACTGTTGGTGCTGCTGTTGCTGCTGTTGCTGCTGATGCTGCTGCTGCTGCTGCTGTTGCTGCTGCTGCTGCTGTTGCTGCTGCTGCTTCTGGCTGCCCTGAGGACAGGGCGTGCTCGACGAGACGACCGGTGACTCGTAGTACTCCTGGTTCGAGGACGGTGTCGGCGACGACGACTGCATCGACGGCCTCTGCGCCGAGGAAGCTATCGTGTGATAGTGGTGTCCGGGAATTCCGTTGATGCTGAGATGTCCCGTGTAGCCGGTGAACGGTGGTAAGGGCTTCAACTCCGCCAGGGACTGCGCCGAGGCGACGCCGACCGACGAACCGAGCAGGATCGTGTCCCACGCGTCCTGAAGACCAGCGGCAGTTTGCTTCACATCCGGCGGTTCGAGAAAATCCGTACCCGTCGCGCCCCACGGCGACAGCAACAGACTATCGACGCCCACCACCTCGGCCGGCGAACCGCCGACCACTATTCCGCTACCCTGACTGCTGTGCGGCGGTTCCACCCCCGAGGAGCTCAAGTGCGGCGGTCCCGTAGGCGGTCCCGACTGAGTCTCGTACTTCATCTCGATCGGTATGTCCGAAGTCGGCGCGACCTCGACCTCGCAGGATGCACCGTTGCCACCTTTGCTCAGCGATCCAGCGTTGCCCTGCCGCTGTTGGCTCCGACAGTCGGACACCTGCTTGCCCAACGACCGGCTTCCGGCGCTCGTGCTTATGATGTCGTACGGCGACGTAGCTGCGAGATCCTCCTCGGCGGCTTCCAGCACGTTGCACGGCGAGTTGCCGCCCAGCGAGTACTCGACCTTTATGCCGCAAGAGTCCTGCTCTACGCGATCGGTCTGGCAATCCGGACCGGGCGAGTATTCGAGCTTTATTCCCACCCGATTGGCGAGGTCCTCCTCGTCGGAGTTCCTCGTCGCCGATATCCTCGACGTCGAGAGGAGCGAGCTGAGCAACGAGGCGTTGAAGCTCGTCGTCGTCGTGGACGACAGCGACGTCGCCAGCGACGAGTCGGTTCTCTCGTCGGTCCGACTTCTGGCTATCGAACCCTCCTCGGACTTGATCCTGACGTTCAGCGACGAGAGGATGCCGGTCAGGGAGTCCCGCGACGACGAGGACGACGACGACGACGCCGAGACCGCGTTGCGAACGTTGCCGGACGACGACGTCGAGGTCGATGACGCCGACACCGAGGACGAGAATCCGATGTTCGACGACGTCGACGCTAGGAGCGACGACAGAACCTTGCTCGATCCCGACACCGACGACTGATGATTGCCGCCGCCCGATCGCGACAGGTTGTGGCCGTTGTCGTTCGCGTTCGACGACTTTGGTGACAAGAGAGCGGAGAGAACGTTCTCCGACGACGATTGTCTCGATGTCGTCGACGTTCCGCCGACGATGCCGTAAGGATTGTGCGACCCAGAGCTCGACGATCTCACGGCATCTGGACTGCCAAATGACGCGCCCGCGCCCAAACACGTTGTCGACGCCGAGCTGAACGCCGGTAAAACGAAATTTCTGTTTATCTGCTGCTGCTGATGATGATGATGGTGATTGGTGTTGTTGTTGTTGTTGCTGTTGTTGTTGTGACTCGATTGATAGTGAATTTGCTGCTGATGCTGCTGCTGCTGCTGTTGCTGCTGTTGCTGATGCTGCTGATGATGGAGATGCGAATTTGGCGATGCGATGAAAGAGTACGACGACGTCGGGGGACTCGAGGTGCGCTGGAGCGCGCTGCAATACTGGTTGTTGTTCCCTGGAGGCCCCTCGTCGATCCTCGGTGGCCCTGGCGTAGAGACCGTGGGGAAGAGGGGACCAGGATTCCACCAGGGATCCACTCTACTGCCGGGGGTGCTGCAACCGCCAACGGCGCCGCGAGGACCTGCAACATCGAGAGGTCGACCTTGAAATACATGCATTTTTTAATACCTTTACACCAAAAATCATGTCTTTACACGAAAAATCATGTCTTTACACAAAGAATCATGTCTACACAAAAAATCATGTTCTTACAAAAAATCATGTTCTTACAAAAAATCATGTCTTTACACAAAAAATCTAAAAAGTCCTTATCGGTAAACGTCCCAATGACCGGACATGTCCCAGTGGCCGGACATATGTCTGCAACAGAGACGCGTATATCGCGCCCCTACAACAACAGTGTAACATCTCTTATGTGATTACCATATAAGATGTTACACTGTTGTTCCGATGGTGCGATATGATGCGTGCGCGGTCATCGGTCCTACTACCATAACAAATACAAAAAAAAAAGACAACGAAAAGAAAAATAGATTTCGGAAGTTTAGTCTTCGGAGAACGAGACTTTCAGCTCGTAGCGTAGCTTGAACTGTGCTCTCTTGTGCAACGAGATTCCATGCCACGATCAATTAGCACCGGCACGAAAGAGAGCCTTCCCCCGTCGCCGATCCATCGATCGGAGCGAATCGTCCTCGCGACGAAAAAAAAAGTGTGGCTGAAAAAAAAAAAAAGGCTTCTCGGTAGGAAGCGAGGCATGTCGTGTGGGCTCAACCTCGAGGGGTCTCTCGGTGCTCGAGAGCGGCGTCGAGGAAGAGGCATACGGTAGGTAGGTAGGTAGGTTGACCGGTTCGAGCGATGGTGGAGGAAGAGGATACCTGCTTCGTGTTCTGTGACTCTCTTCCGTGGGTAGGCGGGTTTGTACGGTGTGCGCTTGTGCGCTGCGAGCATCGTTCGTTCCTGCGTTCTTTCCCGTCCGTCGGCGGGCTGTGTGGGTAGAGAGAGGTGCCGGCAGCGGCCGCAGGAGCAAGAGACACCGGGCTCACCGGCGCTCCTCGTCGCTCGCGGTGCGATCGCGCGCGGGAGAAGAAAGACTCGCTCCTGCTAACTAGGTCAGTGGCACGCTGGCGCGCGAGAGCCAACAGGGCACCTCCGCTACGCTTCCATCGCGCGCTGCCGATCTCCACTTCCACCGGCGAACGAGTCGCGCCGTCGGACGTCGAATCGTCGGCGGTTAAAAATAAAATTTCGTTCGAGCGCGGCGGGAGAATGCCGCGTAGTCGAACTCTTTGAAATCGAGAAGACGGAGAGGAAGAAATTTAAGAAAAAAAGTGGAAGCAAAAAACGGCGCTAGGGGAAGTCGGTAACCCGGAAAGAACGCGCTGGGACGGACCTTGGGACCGATCTCGATGGCCATCGAGACTGAACGAGGATCGTGGATTTGCCGGGAGATTCTTACGATGATCGGCGATCGTTCAGACGGCTCTGTCCGCGCACGATTGATCGCGGAGAGGAGAACAAATTCAGCTGGTGTCCAGCCTCAGCGAAAGTCATTTTCGGAGTTGGTCGGAAATCCTCTGGACTGTCCCTCTAGTCCGTTGGTCTAGATCCGAGCCTCCGGAGCGCCGAGAGCTTACCTTTTTTTGGCCATTGCCATTCCCATTTTCTTTCTACGATTGTGCAATTAAATTTGTACATTTTCATAAATTTTCTCACACGACATAAAAATATTAGTCAAAAATTCTCTCGACGATAATTTTTAGTCGGTCCATCTCCGATTCTCCGGCGCGCCGAGACTTTTTTTCAGCCATCGCCATTCTTCTCTTAGACAACAATTATCCCCAAAAATTGACGAATTACACTTTTTTTTTTTACCATCACAAATTTCTCCTAGGAGATAAAAAAAGGCCCCTCCAGATTTTCCCCGCTCTCCCCCTAAGTTAATTTCCATCGTTGCAAGTAACGACAGTCATCGCCCCAAAAATGTAATTACCCAAAAATCGCTCCGTTCGATTTTCGGGTGCCGAATTCTATGCTGCAGTTCCCACTCGGCCGAGCCGTCCTTGTCACTGGATCCCCGGTCGTCCGTCCTTGTCGAGCCCCCGGGTGGAACGGACCCGTGGATACATCGCGAGAGAAGAAGCGAGGCGGTGGGGACCGTCGAGCCGTGACGCAGCCTTCGGTACCGTTATTCAATGGCGTAGGAACGAATCCCGGGGATCGGCGTGCGGCGCGCAGCGTAGGAAGCCGGACGGAATCGAGTTCCTGGGGCCGGTGGAAGGGATGCGTCCGAGTTCGGTCCACTGTTCGACCGTACAATGGAGAGAAGCTATATGGATCGAGTGCCGCGAGGCCGAGGTCCGGTACGCGGAGGCGCTTGACCACGATCGACGATCGAAGCGACGAAGCCTCGACGTCGGCCTACGACAATGGTGATCCACTTATCAATGGGATCACTGGCGTATCCGCGCGACGAATTCGGCGACGAATCCCTCCGGCCTTTATCGATACTCGCGATCACCCGAAACACCAGCCCCCCCCCCCCCTCCCCCTCATCCACCCCCCACCCCCTCCCGCCTGTCGATTATATCGACACCGGTATGTATCGCGCGTCCCTGTCTCTCTCTACGAGTCATCCAATGAAATCCGTCTGTGGTATCTCCCGAGCGCGCTAATGTCGACCTACTGTCCACCGCGCGCGGCTCCTCGCGGCCCCTACGCCGGAGAAATTTCGTACCCGCTGCGGGAAGCCAACGATCGGTGGATCGGCCTCGGGCTCTCGCACACGACACGCTATTTTATCGAATTCTATTTTTATTTTTTTTTTAAATTTGATTTACATGTTTTTGTTTATTTTTTTTTATACGTGTAGTAAGTGAAATGGTAAATTAGTTTGTAAGCCTAACGCGGCGAGGAAAAGATGTGTGTTAAATAAATTGCTGTAGACGATCCGCGGAAGAAAGGTTGAATGTTATTGTTTTTTTTCCTCTCAATATAATTTTAGATTGGGGACGAGTGCTTGTGGCACTTTGCAGTCACTCTGTGTGTATCGAGCGCGATACGAATACTTTGTATTTTAAGCATCAGCTCCATTATCTCGTGTAAGAGGAATTATACGAAATGTTACCAAACGTGCATTATATGTATTTCTGTTCAGAATGCTCAATAAATAATAATAATTATTACTATTTTTATTATTACATTTTTTATAAATTTTTTTAAAATCTGGCGATAAATGAATCGACGCTTTTGACAGTAATTTTGATATGAGATTGTTTTTCAAAGGTATTCATTGGTTTCATTGTTTCCTACGAAAGACGAAAAATCTCCGCACGCTTGGTACGAAATTGAAGTTTAGTGCCCAGCGACGAGTATATAGCACATATTTTATGGCTCCGCAATCAGCGATGATTGTTACTTTGTGCTGATGAGCATAATCTCCAACGGGTATAAAGCAGTATAATTCGTCAGTAGCAAAAATGACGTTACAGCGTCGGAGTCGCAAGGCGGACCGGGGCTGCTCGATCGCGTTCGCGGTAGTCTCGACCTACTTCGATCGCGAGGGGGTTCGAGAGGAAAGTGACTCAGCATTCCATCGAGGAGATTATACGCTGGTGCGCGCGTAGCGAACGGCGAAGCGAGGAGCGTCGGATGAAGCGCGTATCCCGGAAACGAGCGAGCCGGATTGCCGAAAAGACAAGTACCACGAAAGCGGCCTTTTTTCTCTCCCTGACATGCACCGCCCAGCATCGCTGCAGCCGTCGCGTGTTGCGTAAACGGAGGAGGCCATTATGACGCTTGTTCCTGGATCCGGTCGCGTGGAAACGCTTCGGCAAACTCCGGTCTCTCCTGCATCGAGACGGAAGGCCCGATCATACTTTTCACTCCGTCTCTTCCTCTTTTCACTTCAATACCACGCGCCAAATTCTACATCGGCACACCGAGAGAAGGATCTAGTGAAAAATGACCATGTCGCTTGAGAGATATCACCATAGCACATCGTCGTAGGGCGCCAGGGCGCTTTTTCTTAGATATTCTTTATTTATTTATTTTAGATTTACTATTTACGGGCAGTATACCTTCAAATGGTAAAATGGTAAAATAGTAAAATAGTAAAATAGTAAGATGGTAAAATAGTAAAATAGTAAAATCGTAAAATGGTAAAATGGTAAAACGGTAAAATGGTATGATGGAATTGTGGTGAAAATTCTTGAACAATCTGAGACTTTCTGCCACAGGTGGCGTCCTGGCGCCCTGCTACTGTGTGCTATGGTAATTTTTCTTAGATGATCGCCAATTTTCACTAGATCCTTCTCTCGGTGCAGGGTGGTGCGTGAAGAGCACGCGACGCTCCGGGAGACTCAACGTTCCTCGTTCACGTGCGTGCAAACACGCGTGCGATCTACTCTCTGACGCATTTGATACGCACGGAAGAAATGTACGAGAGACCGGCGGTGTGCAGACGTGACGCAGGCAAACCAGCGGCGAGGTCCGAAGTAGGACGGAGCACCGTTAACCCGCTAACAGAGATAGCCACGGGGGAGGGGAGGGGCGGATACCTCCTCTTCCTCCTTCTCGCGTGGTATTCGTGCGCGTACGCGTTATATGTGTATCTATGTTACTCGGCATAGCGGCCAACACAGACACACGCACAACACAGATTTTGCTTAGCGAGCTCGGCACGTAAGATGGCTTTCCTTTTCGTTGCGAAAAATGGCGCGTGCGAATCGCGGATACCCCAGCGACCTACATTTCGCGCAGACGACGATAGCCGCGATGCGCCGCGTTACCGCGGCTCCGAGGAGGATCCTCGTCGTCGTAACCCCTCGAGGAACCCACCAACGGTATTATAAAACTCCGACTTCCTTCCTTGGAACAAAAAATGACTCGTAATGCTGATGCCTAATTCAATCTTTTATTCATGCCGCGGAATGATTTCTGGAGTTTGACTTCCGGTTTGACTGCGAAGACTTTTTTTCTTTTTTTTTTTTTACCATGTAAGATCCGAGCGGCTGTTCGTCTGATACAGTTAGAACGTCGAAAACTTTCGCGTCTATTCATAACGAAGTCTGTCTCGTTTGTACACGACCCGCGCTCGAGGAGGAGCGATGAGATAGCTCAAAATGTATGTGGGTGCTATCGATATCTCCTGTTATAGCGGTATATAGAACCCGGTCATTTACATTTGCTTATAACTCGCTTGTGGTACTCTGGATCCAACTTCGAAACGAACGAGTGTTAGGTGCGGGCTCCGGGAGAAAATTTTTCTGGTTCGGCGATTGGGTTGAACTACCTGTTGGGACTGAAATTTCTATGCAAAAAAATTACTATGATCAAGGAAATGCGCTTTTCGCAATAGTCTCCACCAAACGTTTCTTTCCTACGACGGTATAATTTAGTGAAATAAATTGAAGTTTTTTTTTTTAATGGACCGAGAAATTTTATTTCTGGCGTTGGAAATAAACTTTTGATGCATTTCATTTTTTTTTGTCTGAGTGTATATTGACCGAATAACTCAGAAATCTGCTTGCGGTGAAGATGATGAAAATATCGGGTGCGATACAGGAGAAAAGAGCAAGTAGGAAATTATTGCATACCCGTCGCGCCTCGAGTGCATCGACTGGTCGAGCCGGAGACTTCAATGAACGTAGCAGCTGCACAGGCGAGACTCTTGTGCATCGACGGGAGAACTCGACGCTCAAGCCCTTCGAGCGAAGTGATTTTCTTTAAACACAGTCACACAGTAAAAAAAGCTTCGCACAAACGCAAACACTTCTCATCCGCAAAAGTGAACAATTTCCTCGTTAAATTCTCAACATTAATTATTGTCAACAAAACGTATTTTCAACTCCGATAAATCGTAAAATTGCCCAGAAAGAAATCGTGGACCATTGTCGACAAATTTTTTTAAATTTTCATTATAAAAATAAAGAGCACGGTTATTTACCGAAGAGTCAATACGCAGCCAAATTCTCACGACTTTCGACATATTACAGCCACTCGCTCTTATCTTAACGAGCGCCGCCGACAAATTACCGAAGATCTACCTGTCGAAGCAGTTTGGTCGGATAAGACTTATCGCCACTTCGGCCGACGATGTATAATAACACCGTCGACTTTGTCGTATCGATGCTCGTATATTTCGCCTGCGCTATGAATGAACGTATCCGCGGAAGATTGCGTATCACATCGATGGTATTCCGTTAATTGGAAGCGGTGTCTGGTGTGGACGACGACGGCCCCGTTTTCAACGGTACCGTCCGTCCTCGGGCAAACTCGCTCTGCGTCCTCATCGGCGTCCGCCACGAACGAAAATAAACCATCTTATTATTCAGTTACTCATCCGAACGGGGGTCGGGGTGTTCGCTCCAAAAATAAAAGGAGCGTCTCTCGAAGCGAAAGGTTGCACACCCACGCTAATCTCGATGACGCTGCGGCGGCGGCGTCAGAGCGATAGATCGAAGATCGGGTCAAAGAGAAGAATTAGTGAATGGAATAAGCAAGTCGGAATAAAAATGCGTGATAGTTGATAATTTTCCTAACTAGTCGCACCAACTAACTGTTAATTCTCCCGACTCGTCATTTTTTAAATATTTCTTTTTTGTCTGCATTGAACAGCCTGCGAAACAATCGCTAATTAACAGTCACGATCAACGGATGATTCCTCATCGTCGTCAATTAGTACATTTACGCAATTCCGTTATACTGTTATTTAATTTTTAACAGAAACAGTAACGATTATTAAAAAACGCGTATAAAAAAGAAAAATTAAAATCGATTTTTCGGAATTTATAAATTGGAGTATTTCGCTTGCCGATTTTTTGGTTTGCATGGAACAGCCCACGAAACAATCGCTAACGACCAATCGAGACCGATTGGTACATTTTCGCAATCTCGATATAGTGTTATTTTTTTTAAACAGACACTCTCACGATTTTTAAAACCGCGTATAGAAAAAAAAAACAATTAATCGAAATTTATAAATTGGAGTACTTCACTTGTAGTGCCAATGACTGTCAGAGTCCTCGGTGCGTGGCGGCTATCCAAGCAAAAAGAGAACCCGAGGCATGCATGCATGCACGGAGCAGAGGGCCGGGGGGGAGGGGGGAGGGGGGGGGGGGGGGGGTTCTCCGTTCTGCCATCAGAAACGGAGAAAGTGCGACGAGCGGCGGCCATTGAGGTAAAGGTTAAAGTCGTAAGAGGGCCGATGTGCAGCGGAGAGGCTCGAGCCGTGCGCACTTCGGCGACGGTGCTAGATGGAAGAAATCAAAGATCGCCGATGAGCCCGAAGTTTAACGATGATTTCTCATCGCGATGCGACTCCTCGTCGGTCACGAATAATTTCCGACCTGCGGCACGACCGGCGAACCCGGAGAGGAGCCCGGAGCGTTAATTAACGAGGCTAAACGTGGGAGGGGCGAAAACGTCGACGAAGGGCAAGGCGAAGAGCAGCGCTGAGGTCGCGGTGAAATGTGGGTCAGAGAGCTGCTGCTCGCCAGTCAAAGGATCGTGTGTCCCAGTCACGCGGCGCAGGTGAGCAGGTGGTCGCTTCAGGTACGCATAGATGTGCAATAAAAAAAAAAAAAAAAACGATCCCACAAGCGGCGAGAACGCGATACAAATGAAATGAAGTCCCGATCAAAGTTTCACTTCGAACAATCCTATATTTAATTCCCAATAAAAATGAAAAAAAAGAGCATTGTTGCCTCTTTACCCACGGCAATCAGCGACTCACGGCACGAATCACGACGAGCGGATTGCTTATTGAAATCCGCGGCTCCGCAGGATACATATAAAAAAAAAAAGTGCTATTTATAGCGAGATATATATCTGATCTCTGTGAGCGACAGGCATGGATAAGCAACGAGAGCGCCGGAGAACAAACGGTCTACGCAGGGAAAATAGTACAGCGCTACAGTGGCCAACGACTGTGCCGTATCGTCATTATCCCTCCACGTTGCACCGAGCGAGCCGAGGGCACGGATCCAGAGGAAACCGCGTGGCAAAATGGCACAGCGGGGCAAAACGGGACAGTGAGAGCAAGACTCGATTTTCCAATAATTTTTGGACGCCCCATTTTGTCCCAACGATACATCCGGATTTTCAAACCCGTTTTCTCCCACCCACCACCATCAGCCACCGTCCCAAAGTTATCGGAGAATTGCGTTTCATCTCATCATCCCGTTTCGCCCCGGTGTGCCATTTCGCCCCGCTCTCCCCTATTCGTTCCCGAAATCTCATATCAATCTCCGGTTCGAGTAGCGCGCTCGCCGAGATCGAGACCCGGTTAGCGCTCGCGATCGTCTCCGCTGTGTACAAAGGACTCCCGCTGATCGGCCCAGTGATTGGCCGCACGAGCTTGCCACGGGTGCAGTCGCTGGCCGCTGGGATCCTTTTTCCACGCCGCCGAGCGAATTCCCTCGCGCTGCCGATGACTGCGAAAGGTGGCCAATGACTGTGCCCCGCGGCTGCTCGATGGAGGCTCCACACTGGCAGCACTTGCGGAACTGACGAGTCGGAAGCCCCCCCCCCCCCCGTCGATCCCCCCCGCCCCGGTCTCCCTCCATCTCTGCCGCAACGAGGCTCATTCGCTCGAGAGCGAGTGAGCCGTCGGCTCGCACCGGTTAATGTGGTACACTGACCTACTCTTCGGGAACTGCGGGCGCGCGAGCCGCGACTCGCCGTACCGGAATCCCCACTTCTCCTCTTGTTATTCACTCGTCCTCACCGTTTCTCCCCCCCCCCCCCCCCCCCCCCGCTTCCCTCCATCTCTTCCTCATTCTTCGTCGGTGTCTCGCGCGACCTCATCCGTCTCGCTTCCACCTCTCGCCCGACCTCATCCACCGACACCTCCGTTCCCTTTCTTTCTTCCTCTTACGTTAACCGCCGACCGCGTATTCCCACGATTCCCCTAGTTTTCCCCCATCCGACATCGGGCTTTCTCGCCGGGCTGCTCGCGGCGAGCCACGCGCGTCTTTCTTTCCCTCTTCCTCGTCTTCCTCTTTCTTCGCGGGCCGCGAGACGAGCGCCGTATCCTTCTCCTACCCGCCGACTCCGCAGCCGACTCCGCGGCACGGAAGATAACCGAGGAAGGGAGCGCGAACCGACGGGGGACGACGAGAGCGAGGAGGATCGAGCCTCCGTCTCGGCCAATGATCGACTTCCCCGCCGATCAACGAGCCGGCTCCGGGTACGACACGACCGGAAAGAAAGGCAGTGGGGTAGCAGGTTGATCCGCTTGAGGATCGCGAGAAACGACGACGCGGACGAGTTTCGTTCGAGCCCATTCAATTTCTAACCATCGGGCCGCGATGAGCGCTCCTCATCCGCTGGCGAAACACCAGATGTGTGACAAACTTGTCGATGTTGCAGCTATCATGGTATGTCTATGCGATTCTTAGCCCCCCCCCCCCCCCCCCCCCCCCCTGATGGTTGATGTTTCCTCGGAGGTGGGAAACGATCTTCGAAGCTCCGAACCGGAACCGATTATTGGGAAAGAGAATAAATGAAGAATGGGGAACCGGAAGCTGAAGAACGAGCGAAGCCTCCAACACTGCCACCGGAGTTGAGTGATCGAGCCGAGGAGTTGTCCCCCGGCTCCTTCGCGGCCAATCGGAGTCGTGAGAGCTGCCGTTCGCGAACCGTCCAACCATCGTCGTCGTCGTCGTCGCGAGAGAAGTGCACACGAGAGATCCGGAGATCGCGGTAAGGTGCGCGCTCCGTTGGTTCGCATCGCTTGGCCGGTGAATATCCCTACTTTGACGGAATATCCCGTCGACGACGGCATTGGCAAAGAGCGGGTCGACGACGGAGGGGGCGGGGGGGGGGGGGGGGGGGGGCGAGCGAAGCACCAGCAGCAGCCGCGGTCACCAATACGCTCAAAGGAGAAATTTCACCGCGGCGATGTATCGGGCCGGGGTCTTTGCCTTTCGAGCCTGTGTGTGTGCCATTGCCGTTCCTCGGTGCCCGATGCACTGTACGTGTGTCGTCAATGACTTCTCTAAGGCGAATATCCATTGATTTCTACTCTCCGAGGCGATCGGTGCGTTCTCGTTCGACCAGGCCGATCGTCATCGATTGTCGGTCATCAGCGCACCGATGGAAATTACCCGAACCGTCTTTTTTTTTCTGTTCGCCACTTTTGCGGCCCTCGCGTGGGTGAGCCACGGAATGCAGAGGCTTGGACGGTCAACGAGAACCTCGGGTCAGACCCGGTGCATTGCCGGTTGACGAGCAAGACGGACTTTCCGATTTTAGTGCCAGGTCTGCACGGACTGACGATTCAACGCCGTCTACGGGCGGTCATCGATGTTGACCACCATTAGGATGTTCAGAGAAAAAAATTATAATAAAAATTCTGAGGAAGGGAAGATAATGACGGGAGCCTCCATGTTATTCTCTTGTTTGGCTTCTCCGTGAAACGCCGTGAAGCAGGTAGATCGGAAGTCGAAGGTTCGGTGACCCGCAGAAATGAAGTAAATTCTGATGGAGTGAAAAATTCGAAAGAAACGTTCAACTTACATATGAGCAGCGTGGTATCCAGAGTGGTATTGTTGTTGTCCGCGGGACCTCCTCTTATAAATCTATCCACTGAACGAGACACTGTTCACCGGAACGTTTCTTCCTCTTACTTCTTTTACTTTTTTGTCACCGAACTTATGCGTCGCACGGATTTGTTTTAAATTCGAAAAAAAAAAAACAAAACAAATTTACGATGTCTTAGATTCAAACTTTCCGTCCAGTCGAGTCCACAGGGTCCACACAGTGTGTATGTACGTACGTATTTCGATATATTTTATCGGCGCGCGAAACTGTCGAAGCCCGGAGAGACACGTGTCCCAATTTCTTCGCGCTCGCCCGCAGCGAACCGGAAGCGATCGAGAGGAGCTCTCGCGTTCCGCCTTATTATGCGCTCTCACGATGTTCCGCCCACGGAAACGGATGAATAAGTAAAAAAAAAAAATGTAAACAGCTAAAAGAAGAACACTTGTCGAATTCTCTTTGACACGATGTAATTTTTCTCCGTATTCTTTCAACCTTGCTCCTGTCTGCGCAGCGAGTATCAGGAAGAAGAGGCCGCGGCGTGGTGACGATGATGTCCCGTTGACGATGATGTCGAGGACCACGCTCGTCTCTTGTGCCTCTTCGCGATCTTGTGCGCCGCTCTCATTAGCTGCTTCTTCTTATTCCACCTCGTGACCGTCATCGACCGTGGGCTCTTCACTTCCGGTATCCAGCAACTTCGCCAAGTGTCGCGATGACACTCGTACCACAGGATCCAAATGAATTTCAGGCCCCAACTAAACTACTCGTGATCCGGCACTGTGCGTCAACGACGCTTTTTTTTTAAATGTTTCTTCGATTACAAGAAACAACGATAATCCGCGTTCACCAGCACCTCCGACATTAACGGGGCATTGACCAAACGTGCACGACGGTTGAAGCCGATCCGCCGAATCGCTCTTCGGCCCGAAGAGAAGAAGAAGCGGAACGATCAGTACCGCATGCCGGCTCGGCGGCGAGAGATTTTCGAAAAGAATTACCGATGGGAAGAGCTCTTCCCCCTCGTTCGCATCTCCACCACTACCTTTTCCGTGTCTCCTTTTTTTCCTCCTACTTTGTTTATCTTATATATGTGTATACACATATATATGTATACGCGATTATATCCGCCCCTCTGGTCGTCGTCGCGAGTCGCGCGCAGGGGGTGAAACGCGCACGAATGTATGTTTATTTTTTTTAGATTTAATTTTGTTAGCTTGACGTCTTTCTCCTCGACGCGTGAGAAGAGTCGAGCGCCGAATAATAATTCCGAGACGTGCGGTACGCGGCGCGAGGTAACGACGACGAACGTGTGCGCGCTCCTAGCGCCGGGGAAATACGACTAATTTCTAAAAGTAGGCGAAGAAGCGAACTGGATGGCCTGTGGGCCCTTACTGTGAGGGGCCTTGCGAGGTTCGAGCGGGCATGGGCCCCACTTCGAGGCATCAACACGCTCGAGAGCTACAACCGGAGAACCGACGGACCGCACGGGCGGGCGTTACGGTCCTCCCCTCTCCCTGCTCCGTTACTCTCTTCCTGGTCGTTCGGCACCTCACCCCGTCTCTTTCCGACTCTTCGCCGACAAGTCGCCGTGCCCCCTACCACCTCGCTGCGGGATCCTCGTGAAGCCACCTCTCCGACGCCGCGCACGCTCGCCACCTCCATTTACCGTCGCCCCGTCGAGGGAACTCGAGGCGACAACCACCAGCAACGATAGACCGCGATCTTCTTCCTCTTCTTTCGCGACCGAGGACGCGGCTTTTTCGGGGTTGCTTGATATGCATGTGTGTACGTATGTTTGTGTCGGGAAACGCGGGGCAAAATGAAACGGAGAAAAAAATTAACTTGCATTTTCGTGTTGAGGGAAGTGGGACGAAAGGAAAGGCAAGGCGGGGTATTTTGGGCAATGAGGAAAAGAAGTCCCGTGGGCTGGGGCGAAACGGGCCACCGAAGGAAAAGTGGCTAACTCACGTTTCCGTGGGAAGTTGGAGCGGTTAGCACCGCTTATTTTAGCTTTAAGCTTAGTAGGCTTTGATAAGCTTTAAGCTTAATAATAAGCTTAAACCCTGTGTTCCTTAATTTTTTTTGTTTACAGCTGGTGACATTTAAGATGAATTCCCAATGCATTTGGGACGTATCGTACACGTTTTTTTACCCACTTCCATGGGTTCGTCGATTCATATGTTTCTGTCAGTTGGAGCATTCGAGATACATTTCAGGGAAAATAGAAACGTTTTCTCTGTAACTTCCGGTTAAAAAATCTCAATTTTAAACCGGAAGTGTCGTCACGCAAGAAAATTGGAAAGATTCCGTTGTGAAGTCACTTCTGGCTTCAAAATTGCAGTTCCCAACCGGAAGTGACGTCATACGGGAAAATGTCATTTTTTTCATGGCCCATTTTGCCCCCCCGGTTTTTCCCCCTACATGTATATGTATGTATTCGGAAATAGGGCGCCGTTCATTGAAGAAGAATAGTAACAGGAATGTGATAGGGGAAGCATTGACTTTATTGCGAAGCAGGATTTATTGCGGTCTCGTTACCGTATTTGCATTGGGATGATGAGGACGAAGAAGATAACTGACGCATATTGTGAAGAGCAGTGGCGATTTCATAATATGCGACAACTGCGGTCATTGAGTAATTCGTCATCGGCGTGGGGTTGACAAAAATAACGACTAAATGGGAGCAGTAAAGAGTCGTTTATGGACGGAGGATGACAAGAAACATTGCGATGTTTATTAAGCAAAATTTATTGGGCGGATTATTGCGTCGGTACTAAAATAAAAGTGACGAAGAAACAATTGGGCAATCGAGCTCTTTTACTTTTTATAAATAAAAATTATTTTTACGAAAACCGAGACGCCCGTTTTACAACATTATTTAAGCTGTCTAGGCATGAGGCTTTCTGGAGGAAAAAAATCGGCTAAATGAAAGACTGCTTTGTACACATATTAATAGGAATGTGACGACTATTCGTCGGAATGTCGATAGAGCAGGATTTCATCGGCATCTAGTTGAAGAAACTCCGACACGTTGCGTTTGACGAATTCACGTTACACTCTCCTGCGGGCGCGATCGCGCCTAATAGGTCTTGTTCCGAATGACTAATCGATCCGTACGACCCCCCGGCCGGAATACCAAGTTAACGAGACACTAAAGAGCAAAATAGGCGTTATTACCCTAATACACCGAGACTCACTCGACTGTGTTGCCTCGTCCACGCAACGCGAACGTTTATATTCTCAATTTTTCATTAAATCGGACACGAATAAAAAAAAAAGAAGCTTCTCGGCCATTAAGTGCGCTCAATTAATTCTCCTACTGTTTGCAACATTAATTATTTGCATTTGACGCCTACGTGTATCTATATATACATATATACATGGTTATGTCTAGCATTAAAATATATCGGATAATATTGTAAAGTGGCTGATGAAAAAAAAAAAAAAAAAAACACCGCGTAAGCCCGGTAGGATTACGTTAGAGACGTTATTGTATTGGTAACACCGTATACATATCCACGACCACCCGTACGCATGGAAGAATTTGCTCTTCCGGCACGACGGCCGGCCACCCCGAGTTTTGACTCTAATTGGCTGGGAATTTCGTAATTCTGTTGTGGGCAACTTAACAGGAGGTGGAGGTGCGCGATGTGTGCCGCACTTTATGTACCTAACGATAACTGCTGTATACTCATATACATATATGTACACATATGTGTATATAAAAATGTATATATATATATATCTATATATATATGTCTAACATTGGTTAATTATAATTACGGCGGGCTCGTGCCGAGAGCGGCGGGGCAGGTCGTAGAAAAATGCACGCATGCATCGCGAGGCTTGCAGCCAGTGCGGGATTCGATGCGCGGCCAGGTAAAGGGATCTTCATACGCTTTCAGCACATACCTCGTCATGGTCTTTTATCACAGCTGTTCGCGACTCTCCTTCGAGACTGCTGTTGCTCTGCCGGCGAGAACATACAAAACCGCGAATCTCCTCGCGTATTGACTGTAACTCTCGTTTGCAGACGTCGATGCATCCACACCTACGAAAGATATTAGCAGGACATTTTTATTTTATTTTTGTTTATTTAATTTTATTATATTATATTTTATTTTATTTCATTTTATTTTATTTTATTTTATTTTATTTTATTTTATTTTATTTTATTTTATTTTATTTTATTTTATTTTATTTTATTTTATTTTATTTTATTTTATTTTATTTTATTTTATTTTATTTTATTTTATTTTATTTTATTTTATTTTATGCGGTGAGCAAAAAAAAGCAACCCTTTACCGAAAGGCGACCTTCGACCGGTACTCGGTGAAATCCGTGCCAGTCGGACTTGCTGTGCTCCGAAGAGAGGCGAAGACACAAAACGGACCAAAAAAAAAAAGGCAACGGGATCGTTCGTGCGAAAGAAGTTCGAGAATATCGTTCGAGGAACGTTGAAAAACGGGACTTGGCGCGAGGTTGCTTCGATGCCGAAAAAAAATATGCCGCTATTCGGGAATCCCTTAAACGGCCGCGGAGCTCGGAGAACTCGTCCTTGACGAAAGGATTACGAAAGGATGCGTAGTCAAAGTTTTTTTTGCATTTTTTTTTCTTCGGCTAGCTCCAGCTCGGCCGGCGGTTAAAGGACGGAGCTTTGTAAGGCAAAGGGTTGCAGCGAGAGTTAAGTCCCGAAAAGTGGATTACGACGCTGTTTCGTCCTGCGACCGTAAGGACCACCGTTCGTTTGCCTCCTTTTTTTTTTTGTTTACGTTTCTGTCGTCCTCGGAAAAACAGCGCTACCTCAGAGTTACGGAAAAAAAAAGTGAGTTCTACGGAGCACGAAGTTCCATCACGGAACGAAGTACGCGACGTCCCAAAAAAAATTGAACCGTTAAGGCCTGTTCGATCGATCGAACGTTGCCGCGCGGAATTTTGTCAAGCAAGAAGTCTCAGGGTAGAATTTTAAGACGTTAGTTTTAACTTAAGCAGCTCTTGAGTTCACAGTTTGACCCGAACTTCATTGCGTGTTTAAGATCGATCTTAAGTTCAAACTTGGGATCGAATCTCAGTTCGAACTTGATTTCGTGCTTAAGTTTCATCTTAAATTCGAACTTGCATTCGAGCTTGTTATCCAACATGAGTTCGAACATAATATCGAACTTAAGTTCGAACTCGAACTACAGTCGAATTTGGGTTTAGACTTAAGTTCGACCTCAAAATTAAACTTAAAAGCGAAATAAATTTCAAACTTAACGTACGTCTTGAGCACGGAAGAAAGGTCGGGCTGATCTTCTATCTTAAGGTCGATCTCAAGAGCGATCTTAAGTTGAAAGAAACGTCTTAAAATTCGACCCTCAATCCCGTTGCAACTTCGATTCCTGTGATCAGTGCGAAATTCATTTTTCAACCATCTCGAGCAAAGCAAACGCGCCCGTTGAAGAACTTCGTCTGAACTCGGCCACTTGTCTCTATCTCTTTGCCGCCGGTCATCACGTCGGTTACACTTTCGTTGCCGCGACTGGCGGTACCACTTGGGCACGCTCCGTTCCCCGCCGAGAAACTCATCGTCGCCCCGTTACAATTTTCGCCAGCCGATTCCAAAAACGTGCGAAAAATATCCGCCTTCATTTTTTTTACCACTCAAGCATATAATTATCGCTCAAGCATATTAATTTCGCTATCTAAAAAAAAAAAAAAAAACCATGTTAAGAAAAGTCTCGAATTATCAAACGATCTTTGCGTCGATTTAATTTTAATTTGTAATTAATATCCGTAAATATTTATGCTCCAAATAAATCATAAATACATTGTGGCTTTATATAGCGTGACTCAAAATAAGAAAGCGTTGTTCATAATGTGCACAAGATACGCCCTTCTGTTTAAACTCACGCGATGTATCTCACGAGTTTTATATTCGAAATAAAGTGGGTCACGGTGCAAATTGGATTTCGGATTATTTGCGGGTCGTGCGAAAGATAGGCGTTAACAATTTTTTCGGTGCCTCATAGGGGGGGATTTCGTACTCGAGCGCGCCGGAGCCTTCGCTGGAGAACGCGGGTCGCTTCTCCGTGCATTGTGGGTGAAAGCAAAAAAAAAAATAAAGTTCCAAACTTAAAATTACCAATTCAACCCTAAAAGTGATCGGCTCAATTTTCTTTCGTTTAGCGTGCGACGAATTGTCATCGATACGACCAAAACTTAATAGGATTTCGAAGAATCAGCGGCAAAGTCCGTGACTCATGGAAAAAGCGCTTGGAGAACATTTGCCGATCAGCTGAGAATATCTTACTTAATAATTATCATCTGAAAAAATTCGGAAAAAAATCGTACTCGAAATTCTGAAACAAATCGTACTCGAGCGCGCCGGAGCCTTCGCTGGAGAACGCGGGTCGCTTCTCCGTGCACTGTGGGTGGAGTCCGAGGGAACCGAGGGCCCAAATATTGTGACAGGATCCTCTGTATGGTGTGCGTTCGGGGCGCGCGCTGGCGTGTCAAAATTTACGAGCAGTTTTCGGCCCGAAAGCGCATCGCCGAGCTGCCGGTGCGCGGCTACCTCGACCACGGTCGAAGGGAGCCCTCGACGAAGACTCGACTTCCTCCTTCTCCCTTTTACGCGCACAGGACTCTGGAAGGTCCCCGCCCTGGCACATTTCTCTCGTTGTCTCTCGTTACCGTTAGGGAAGTAAAATTGCAGAAAACTTTATTGCAGCCAATAAAAATATGACCGGGTAGGCCGTTGCTGTCCTCCTCGTTCCTGACTTCGGAGCATCGCAGTCAAAGCAGAGGGCAAGAGGTGCGACCCTGAGATCCGTGCAGCGCGTAATGCCTTAAGTCTTTCGTACTCTTACCTCCCCGCTTCGACTTCCGCTTCAAGTCTTTTGGGGAAGATTATTGTTGTAAATGGCAATCGATGGAAGAATCGTAAGAATATAAGGAGGCGCAGATTTGCATTGGCTGCCTCTGTTTTTTGCGGCTTCGCGCGTAGCTTCCTGCGTGACAAAGTTCGTTGACCGATTTTAGGATCCTGGGAGAGGAAACTGAAATCGGCAGCCAAACTATCCGCAAGAAGCAGAAAATCGAGTTCGAATTTGGGTTCGAATTTCATTTGTACATGCGTTTGTTAGCTGGTTTGGTATAATTGAGAAAGTAACTAACTAATTGATTATAATTTGTTATTATTATCCATCATTTCAGATTACATAAAGTCAATTTTTTCATCATTGTCAAATGCGTTCCTGCAGTAAAAAAAAAAGTAAAACTTGGAAATTGTACTGGAACTTTGATTTCAGACCCGTGTTCGAGCTTGAGTTCAAACTGGAAGCAAAAAACATAAGTTCCAACTCGAAATGATAAATTCAACCCTAAAAGAGATCGCTCAATTTTCGTTCGTTTAACGTCCGACGAAGTTATTCATATATTTATTTATAAATACGGGCAATCCCCCAATTACAGATACGATGAGATACCTATCGCACAGTACAAAGTTGTCGACGAATTGTCGTCGGTACGAAAAAAAATTTAATAGGATTTCGGAGAATCAGCGGCAAAGTCCGTGACGCATGAGAAAAGCGCTTCGAGACCAATTGCCGATCGGCTGATTACCTTACTTCACCTTCTGCCTTATTCTTCCGCAGCGTGGCCGGCCTCGTGCGCGATGCCCTCGTAGCCCAGAAGCGCGTGCCCGGAGCTCTCCGGCAACATGTGTGACACAGGCCCGTCACCGTCCGCAGCCGAAAAACGTGTCGCAAGAGATTTATACACTCGGACTGAAGAAGAATATATTTGCAAACGTACGTATTTACGAGCGACGCGCGCCCCGTAAGGACGAATTCCCCGACGATACCCGTGTTTGACGACACGCACTCAACGAACCCTCAAAATATTTACCGTCACGACAATTATCTTTGGGATTGGCCGAGGAAGACCTTCGGGCTTCGTAATTTGGCAAGACGCTCCAATCTTCATGAGATACGAGACTCGTGTCACACACGTGCTGAATGAGCTTGTCGCGCGACTACGTAATTGCAGTCCCTTCCGAGTCAATATTACACTGGCAAGGACATTTCCGTCCGCAAGAAGATGGCCCTGTGTCCTGCGTCGAACAGGCATTAAGTGGACCAGGGAAGCCTGGTCGAATATGCTGACGCATTAAATCGTTTGTAACGAGGCCATAAAGAATTAAAACAGTTGTTCTTATGGTGAGCATGCTGCAAACAAAATTCGTATGAAATTTAATGTACCGGGGAGGGGGAGAGATTTCTATGCAAAAACTGGTACATTAAATTTCATGTACAACTATGATAAAAGAGTAATTCAGTGTATTAAAAACATCGAGAATACTTTATTTTTAATAATTTACTGAACTTACCCTCATTACATTTATTACAATGAATTATTATAATAATTTGCTTTAATTTTTTAATTATAATGAACTATATTAGTTTTTCATCACGATTGTATGCATTAAATTTAATGTACTTGTTGTTGCATAAAAACTTCCATTCCGGTACTAAATGGTATTAAATGTACCATTTTTTTCATTATATTTTTCTATCTTTATAATATTGTCAAATTGGTGACATTTAAAAAAAATCCTTGTCGGGCTGGACATTGGGAATGACAGTTCTCCAATGGTTGCTCATCAAATTTTCGGTCGTTCTCTCGGAATTGTCGTTAGATTCTTATTAACAACACATCAGCACTTATAAATAATTTTCCGACTCAGTAATGTTTACACGCATGCTCACAATAAGGACAACTATTTTCATTTTGTTGTAACCTTCTAATAAACAATCCAAAGTAACTGAATTCCGGTAAACCTTTGTATAATTATTTCAGTGTACGTAACTCGTGTTCGTCGTAAATCAATCGAGGACGAAACGGTGTCCGACGGGGAAGGAGAAAAATCCCGAAGGATACGCAGACGTGTCCTCCAATATGATTCGCAATTTTTTAGTTTTTTCTCAACACTACCCGGACCTGGGTCTATAAGGAAACAATTATAACGTTATTTCAATAGTTCTGTCTGACACACTCGAGTATTGCAGGTATTGTTGGTACCTTGGTAATATCCCCGAGAAAAAAAAATGGGACTACCATTCAAACGATTAAAATACAATTCTCTATCTGTGCTCTCAAGGCGCAGATCGTAAAATTTTCTAAGGCTGCGGCGAGAACGCCCGTAACAATAATGTGCAATAATCCAAAGTACTTCTGTACCACTTGTTCAACAACTCATCCAATGTTATTTCGTTTCCGCGATTAAGATCGCGCTGCGTCAATATCCGAATGCGAGTCTTACTGGCATTGCCGGTCGTACTTCGAGTTCTAAACGCGGTTTGCATTAATCGTTTTCCCCTCTTCCTCGTGTCCGTTCTGTGCCCTGACTGTTGCCTCGATTAACGTTTCACTCGCTCAATCCTCTAAGGTGATTATTACGAAAGCTTCCAATTATAACATTCTCGCAAACCATACATTGCATAAATATTCATTTCTTATTTACAATAATTTATAATAACAGTTATTCATCATTCGTTGTATAATTATCTTATTATCGTATAATTATCTTATTGTTTCATGCAACGAAAATTGAAGGGCGATGAAAAATGACCGAACTGGTCGATCGATTGAGGAAAATCGATTAAAGGTGATAAAAATTCTCAATGGCTTTATCGAGTCGGCACCCCTGTTAGCGTTAGTTAAGTTACATGTTTCGAATCGGATTTTACGTAATGCACAGAAGACGTCAGCGCTTTTGCTCCACATTGGAAACAGATATTCGGCACTTGGACTCACGGGGCAGTCTTTCAACGCCTTTGTGATGATAGCTAAGAGAACTATATTAAAGTACGAGTAGTTAGTCGACTGAAGGAGAAGCCCCTACAATCCCATGTTCTTCTATACTTCTGCATACATTTTTATTTATTTATCGTTATCTACTCTATAACTAATTTCATCCAAGATAACTTACCTAATTTCTTCATTCGTAACTAGTATTATTATTACTTAATTTTGTATTTGTTTTGAAGCCAGAAGGGAACACGTGTGATAACAAACTAAGTCTGATATTTATTGACATGTTCTATTTTGATAAAACTGTAAAAGGAGTAGTCCGTCAATAAATATCCATATAAAAATTGATTGATTGAAGGCGATGAAAATTGGTTGCATAATTTTTCTTGGAAACGGGAAAAAGCGCTTCTGGACCACCCGGAAGGACAGTTTTGAGGAAAAAGAGCGTCAAAGGGAAGTAACTGGACGGTTAACAGTACACACTATAGCGTCCAACGAACCCGGCAGCCAAAACGGACTGTTTTTTTTTTTTTTACAATTTTGAAGGCGGGTAAACCTCTTAGCCGTACGTGAAAATTGGCGATTCCAAACGGAGCGCGTCGAAAGGAGGCGAAACCGGGTTTTCCTTTCAGGTATACACACAGAGAGAGAGAGAAACGATGTGACCGAGCCTGCACGGGTTGCCGTAGAATTTCCGTGTTTTCGAGATACAGAAAGACGCAATTTTCACGGAAGCCCTCAGCTTCCTCGTGCGGGGCATCGACGCGCCTCAAAATATTTTGCCCCGTCGATTCGGCACGCCGCAGTGGGTGTCGAACGCCCGTCAATCCTCCGACACTTCCGTGTTCGGTTGGGCGGACCTTTGCTCGAAGGAAATGCCGAACTGACCACCCGGGTGTTGAGAGCTCATTGTATTTCGGCGCTCCGAATAGCTATAATGCTCCGGGACTTATGCCGGTGCGCGCCGTAAGACTTCCACCCAAGTTGCGCAATTTTATAATTTCGATAATTATGCAAAATTCGATTATCTTAATACAGGCGGTAACAAATTTGCCGATTCGCACGGGGCAAAAATAAATAAAAGATCTGCACGTTCGACAAACATTTCTTGTCGACAAACGCCCACGATTTCTCTCCCGTCAATTTTATATTTTTGTCCATGTTAGTTCAACAATTTTCAAAGAACCGTATTTTGTGACCAATAAATTACAAGCTATGGTTTCGTCGATTCAAAAAAAAAAATGTAAAACTAACAAAGACCAATTATGAAACTTTGTCAACGAACAAATATTTATTAAGTCTACAGACACTTTTTTTACTGTGTTTACAAAAATTGCAGGTGTTTATAAACATTAGACACGAAGGCTCAATATATTTTGCCACGCCGAACCATACGATCTGATTTTATATATTTAATAACAAACGTATTATACTTTTATTCTCAAGCCAATATTTTCTTTCACCAAACAAATGTATCAAATTTGCGCGAAGGAAAACCGAAGAATTTATCTCGGTCGAAAAATCTCGTCACGCCGAAAATGATAGATTCTTCGTGCAGCCCGATACGGCGGAGGCGTCCCAAAATATTTGGATGCTCGAATTCGCCACAGAAGTGTTGCGTGAGCGTATCGAAAATAGGAATATAAAGAGAGTCAGGATTCTTCGACTTCCGTGTTCGCGCGGGTAACAAAGCGTCTCCCTCCGCGTCGGAGGATCTGCGGACGAGGGGGGAACGTCGGGACACGTCGAAAGGTTAAAGTGGACGAGGGGCAAGGTGGCATCGTCGCGGTGTGGCCATCGGCACCGCGACAATTTACGAATTTATTGGCGTGGCTAAAGGCGTCGGGGGGGCCCCACTTTCCGCAAAGAGGCTATCCCGCAAGAAGCCCTCCTTTTGTGTCCTCGCGGCTTCCTCGTCGCCCGGAGATACGCGGCCGCGAAGCAAAAGCTCTCGTGTCCTTATTTCTCTTTCGTCGTCTCTCGTCGTTGCACCTGCGAGCGACGAGAAACAGAACGGGAGCCTTCCGAAAATTCGTAAGGGAGTCGAATAGACGCAGGTAATGGGCAAGGCCCGGACGGGGTCGGGAATGGGATCGGAGAGGGGGCGAAATAGTAGCGCTGTAAACGTGATGAGGGGCAAAATGGGACAGCAAAAAATTCTGCGAGAAATAGATTCGATCTATTTCAGACGATGAGATGAAACTTTCTGCTTATTAATTTATTATATCTGCTACGGCTGCGATCGACTCATCGGAACCGTCAGTTGGAAGGGCGATGCGAACCACCGAAACACAGCAGGGTGTTGGCTTTGCTCAGATTTATTTATTTCTATGTTTTTTGAACATGATAATTTTTTCTTCTTTTTCCCGCAATAAGAAATGGTAAAAATGGTCCGCTTTGCCCCAGGGTTTTGTTTTGTCCGCCTCTTACCTATGTGTAGGGGAGAGAGGTGCAACATGGGACAGTGGGGCAAAACGGACTTTTCCAATCATTGTTTATGCCCTATCGATAGATCCGGATTTTCTGTTCCATTTTGCCCCATGGTCCCATTTTGCCCCGCTCTCCCCTGTATACGTACATATACATATATACAGAGGGAGGAATATATATGCGCTTTTGCGACATTGCGGCCCACCAAAGACAGTTCTCCCCGTCGACGAGAAATGTCCCGAAAAAGGTCGTAAATATCATTCTCGGAGGTTACCGGACTCTTCGGCCAAGCGAAGCCATTCCGCAGGAGAGGGTCCTGCACTCTTCCACTTCCCCGTCACTCCACCGAAGATCGAGACGAAAATGTTCGCCTTGCAGCGCGGTTCAATTCGGAGTTCACTCTTCTGTTCCCAACATCGGAAAAATTTACGGTGAACGGTCTGCGGGCTCGGATGTGACCACTCGACCGCGGTCCGTAGCCTCTGCAGGACGTTTTACTTGCCCGTTTATGACAACCCTCCCCCCCCCCCCCCCCCGCGATCCTTCGCGAGAGCACTGTGCACTTTGCCAATTCAAATCTATTCTACCCAAGCTCGGCGGAAGCCTCGTGCGGAACCCCGCAATGCTCTCAGGTTGATCGTAAATTTCGCAGATTGAGATTTTGTTCCTTCCCCAGAGTTCTCGCAAACAAGTTAACGCAACCGTCTCGCGTATATATTGACTCTTACTCTCGGTCAGACGGCATTTCTATGGTTTCCTCGTCTCGGTGCAAAAACGGCACCTCACCAATTTATTCGGCAATCTTTTCGGCTCATCCTTTCTCAAGGACGTATCGTTGTTGTGCGAGGAAGAATCCTTTTCCTTTTGGTTGGGTTCTCTCGATTCAACGAGGCCTGATTAGGGCAGCTCCGTCATGATCACGTCTCGGACTGTACTTGTAGCACTTTCTGAGCTCACCTTCGCAGCTTCTTCACCTTCTTCGGCCTTCTTTTGTGTTTGTCGATCAATAAAATCTTTAAAATGAGAAAAGGTCATTTACAGAGTTGGAAACCGAAATTTTCTCGGGGTGATCGGAAACATCGCAGGTTGAGATTTTGTTCCTTTCTGAGAGTTTTCTCAAACAAGCCTGATTACCGCAGCTCCAGCCATCATCACCCTTTGCTGACTGCATTTCCAACACTTTCCGAGTTCTCAGCTTCTTCACCTTCTTTTTACTTCTCAATCAATAAAATTTTGTGAAACGAGCAAAGATCGTTTCCACCTAGAGAGGTGGAAACGATCTTTGCTCGTTAGAGAACCAATCTCAAATTTGTCTATCGCTATATGTTTACCCGGGCAAAGATTTTGGAGCGTTACACCAGGCCCCGACGAATCCCTAACAGATTCCTTTTCCGGAGTCTATAGATTTAAATTTGTATAATTTAATACGAATGGTGGATCGGAGCTTGCGATTCTGGAAGTGAACAGTTGACCGATTACGGGAAGTCATCCGTTAATTCGAAAAATGTGACTTCATTTACGGATCTCTCTGATACTCGCATTTCGAATTGTGTGCGAGCTAGTAAGGCTGGTTCGCGATCGGCCTTGCCAAGGCCTCAGCCGGCCGTTCCCCGGTTAACAAGCTACATACTCTCAACACGAGGCCTATGCACTATGTTCATCAAGCTACAGTATATATATAGATATTCGTACATATATATGCATATATCTATACTTGCAAAGAGCGGTATTCCATCGGAGAGGGGAAAGAACGCGCTCTCGCGAGTTCACGCTTACTCGCAGGCGGCACAACTCTTTACGCATACTTTAACATACTCACACACGTGGAGGAGAGATCCTCAACGCTAGTGGGGCTCGCTCAGTGAAACGGTTAACCAGGTGTTACGGTATACACGTATACCGTGTACACAACGTTCTGCAAAATATACTAATAGCGAGTTGTACAGTAGGAGGGAGGACATTTTTTTTACTTGTTTTTTTTTACTTGATTTCCTTTTTTTGATTACCAAAAATTTATGAAAAATTCGATACTTGGGCGATGTCCGAGGGAAGAGGTCGCGGTAACTAATTTATGTATAAATAAAATTTTCACAAAAATCGGTTGTGTTTTGATTACTGAAACGGGTTTGTTATCGACCGAAGAAAATTATTTACCAATTCCTAATCACTTAGCAGTTCTACGCGGTAAAAAAAAAAGTTCATTTACCTTCGGCCGAAATTTGTTTTTCACAAAGTTTTACAATTTCCTTTTCTTAATTTTACCAAAAAAATTTTAAAAAATATTAACTTCTAACGGAATAGAGAGTGTCTACATGACGACTTTTTGTTAGATCTCCGACTTCACAAACTTAATTTTTACCCCGCAATAGTGGGTTCTTTGAAGGAAGCTCACCAACGAAGCAATTCGAGAATTTACCATAGCGACGCTGAGTCTTGCAGCAGCGCGACCGTCGCTATCATCATCGTAAGAAGAGGAGGAGGAGGAGGAAGAATGAAGAATGAAGAATAACGTTAACTTATTAAGAGGCGCTGGCGCGCGTTGCGAAAAATTCACTCGCGATTCCGTTACAGGCTCGTGAACATCGCGCGCGCCCGCCGTCTCTTCGTTACATAAACGTGCATACACGACGTGGCCCGATGCGTCCTGAGCCGGCACGAAGGACCCCACCTTCTCCTCGGGCTGCCTCCCCCATTCGTGTTCTTGTTTCTTTCTTATTCTTTTCTTTTTGCAAAAAATATAATTGGTTCCCTTTCGCAATTGTATATCTTCGCGGAAAGATATATCTTTCGGATCTTTCAGCTAGCTCTCGACCGTGCACCGTTCTCTATAAACGTGTCGCGAGGACTTGCTCGCTGTCATTTCTTCGATACGCGTCCTTTTTTTTTTGCTTTCTCATAGAGGAAAATGTTTTCGTAAATGTAATTTTTTAAATCAAATCAAATCAAAAGTACAAACTAAAATTGTCAATGACACAAGAAATGAAAGGACAAGTTTGTATATTCAAAGCTGAACAAACGAATTTGTCAATTATTCGACCAGATCATTTTTTCGAAACTTCGTATTCCGATTTTACGAAATCATTTTCCACTGTGCATAGTCGCCGTTTCTTAATGGTGAGGAGAATGTTGCGGGAAGTGGTTGAGGCCACAACTCGATTAAATTTTTTAAATGCGTTCCTAATAATGTTGTAATGTTAATTTAGGAAAAAAATGGTAATAAAATAGCCTCTAAATATATATAGAAAAAGAATGTTGCTTTTCACTAATTAAGCTCATGTATCTCAGAATCCATATGGCGAAAAAATCAGAATTTCTTTTTAAAAAGTCTCATTCATTGCTTAATAACACTTTTGATTTTTCGTTCCAAAAGTAGAAAAATAGCGGCGTGACGTTGCAAATTTCAAAGCTAGAATTCTCGATCCGATCTTTCTGGATCGCGCGTAGTGGCCCGGGCCTCTTTACGTTGAGGAAGTCACGCGGGACCCGTAGCGTCTCCAAGCTCGGAGGCGCGCCTCGATGAGTTTCGGGGGCCTCGGAAAAAAAAAAAAAAAAAAAAAATGAGGACATGCCGAGTAGAGCCGCGGTGTATGCGTGCACAGGCTCACGAGCGAAGAAGACAGAGACGAAAGTTCGAACGTGATACCGGATTTGGGTAGGCACCTCGTGCGCGCGCTCGCGCGCCCTCGAAGTAGAGTGCGCCATTCCAATTTCCAAAAGGCCTTTACGGCCTCCCGTCAATCGTTACGAGAGTTACACACTGCAGCGGTATATTTTGACGCTGATGAATACACAGAATTGCATCTCCGGTATGACGGAGTTGGTCACCAAAAGATAATAAAATTTCGCCTCCACGAACCGGTCGAAAAAAATTACTCTGTCTCAATGAACATGTCAGTGGTCCGTGAAATTGAAACAACAAAAATAAACAAAAATGAACGATCACTCGCCGTTCGTAAGGTATGCATTTGTAGATAGCTTGCGTATCTGATGACAAGGGATCGCGATATAATCATGTGACACAGAAATAGCCACTTTGAGACATTCGAAACCGAATGATGCTGGCATTAAGTCCGAGAGGAATTCAGTTCCCGAGCTCGGGCTGCGTGTTTCAAGACGGTTTTCACGTTTTGCGCTATTTACCATCCGGTTCGAAACCAAGAGTGGGTCGTCGTAACTCTATACAGTAATTGCACGGTTACGAATTCGGTTTCGGCGAGCCGGACGATTATTACAAACAATGTTTAGATTTTATGTACGTGAAGTTACCAATGAAAATGAAGTATGTCGAATTATATAGGAAGATACATAACTCATGACCATAAAATAAATAACGACTAAATTTCGATGTGCTGTGCATATATATAGTAATAGATATTTGTTAAATGAATATAATATGTGTTTGATGTATATACATCTCAATAAAATATATTGTGAATATAATATAAACTAAATATAAATCGATTACGAAGGACATCTTCTTCATACACAAATAATACATGCCTTCGAGATAAAAAAAAAAAAAAAAACATGCATTTTCGTATGTGAATGTTAGATACATTCTTCTTATATAAAGAATATATTCTTCATACATATAGATAGATACATTATTATTCTTGCCGACTTCTTTCGGCGAACATAGCTCATTTTACGTCGATATATAAACGTCGAATGCGGCGCCACTTAGGATTTTTTGCTAGGTACCGCCTTTCGCAAGGTTTAATTTGAGATCGAAATCTGTACTTTAATAAGGTGGAAGAAAAATTAAAAAATGCTTTTTTTTAACCACACAATAAATATATAGATTTTCGAATATACTTCATTTCCATAAGGCTATATTTATCGGTGTAGTAGCTGTGGGTTTATTCGTACGGGAGTGAACAAAGGACGATGGAATCAGCCGACAACTCCGCGCCCGCCAGTTTTGTCCTGTTTCACAAGTGGGCCAATCGAGATGGAGAGTATCAACGCGAGCGAGCGCGGATAAGTTGCTTAGAGCTCAGCGCCGAGACACGTCCTCGTCTCGGCTATGCGTGCCGCCGATGCCGATCGAGAGCTGTAACTCTAACACGGCAGAGAAATATAATTATTCCCGGCGACGAGGGTACCGTGCTCCTTCCGCAATCTTTAACGGCTTGGAGCGCGGACAGACCGTTCGGCCGAAACCGTTAGGTCCACCGCGTGCTCCGGAGATTTTTATTCACTGCATCATGCTCTCGAGTATTTTAGTCGCAGCTACGAAGTTTCGTTCACGGCGCCACGCCGTGTCTGGCCCACGATTATTATCGACTTTGTACTCATTGACATTCGTAATAATGAATTTCTTGGGATAAAAAAAATTATCCATAGTTTCGCAGTTTTATCCATATAACATGTTTTTTTTAGTTTGTTTTCATTTCTTCTTTCGATGTATTTTTGTTCGGCTCTTCGTGTTATCGACACATGTTCCTAAAGAGTCTGTAAATTGTAGGACAGAACAAGCGACCTTAAAAAAAAACTGTAATAGTTTTAGTATAGTATAATGATTATATTATAATTCTTATCTTTGAATGACGTTTATCCATGAATAATCTGGCTACCAAAGACAAATAATATTTACGTATTAATACATAAATGCAAATATTACAACTATCGATTGAACAAATAATCGGTGTGTTGATTAAGGATGTTTCAATGAAACGATTAAATATATTTTATCCAGTCTTAAATTAAGATGCGATTTGGTAATATCATTGTAATTGTCAGAGACACTTCCACTATTTACCGATTTATTTTCTATTGCTGTATGTAAGTAAAAGGCTTTGTCCCGTAAACTAAATAAATAAATAAATAAATAACAGTCTTCACATTTTTTGCTGAAAAATCAACGTTATTGGATCGAATAAAAATAGTTCGCGAAAACTCCATTGAAAACCTTACATGAAACTACACATATATGCAGAAAATTCTGAGAGCCCCGCGATATTCCCGGAAGTCGACCGACGTTAAGGTTCTAAAAAAAAATCGTCAAAATCGAATCCGGGAACGGGCCTAGACGTTCTATTTCGAAAAAATATCTGTCCCAAAGATCGGCGCCCGGGCGACAGGCACACTCTTGTTGTGTGTCATAATTACCAAGTCAGCGCGTCGTCTCGCCATCAAGCATCGAACACATCGTGAACGGGTGAGGCATCGGCGCAGATCGTTAGATAAAAGCCATCCGACCGTTATCGTGCGTTCCGCGGCTGAATTCCGAGCTCGCACATGCACACGCGTCTCTCGCGTCGATGTATCTGTAACAAGAGCGTAAGTGGCGCCGAATTTCCAAGCTGTGTACAGGGGAGCACAGCTCGAATCTCGACGACGAAGAGATAGAGACGATATCATTAAGGCCGAGCCGAGCTATGTATCATTATCGTCCGCGGCGCGCACGATCGTTATACGAATTCTTTCGGCCTTTCGCGTAACGTAAATTTCACGGGTATAATCGAGCCAGGACCCCCCCTAACGATTGTAATACATCGGACATCAAAGCCGTAGCCCGTAGCGCCGTGGAGGGAGCTGCGGTGCCGCGCGGCGGAGGTGGCTGCGCGCGCAGCATAGTATAACATAGGTAAGTGTGTTTGTAGGTTAGTGGCACAGCGAGCCACAATACACCGTCGCCCGAGCAAAATCGTACATTACAGATCGTGACTACCATTGTTCTTGAACTTGTACGTACGTACGGTCTAAGGTTCGCAGTCTACCGGGAGAGCACCAGTACCGATAGTGTTTCAATGATATATATCGCACAGCGGACGAGGAAACTGCACACATGCGTGGGGCGAAGGCACGACTACGGCAAAGTGCCGAGGGGGGTCCGGCGTGAGCTCGCTCACGTACGCGGGCACACGCAGCGCCGCGGAGATCGTCGGTACTCTTGGGTAGAGACAGTGCAAACTTCCCCGGCGAGGAAGTCGAGCGTAGACGTCGAGAGCTCGGCTGACGTGAGAAAAGTTCCGGAGACTGTGTGTGAGATCCTCTTTCACGGGAGGGAATGAATATGCCTTTTTTTTGTTTGCTAATTCTTCGGCGCTGCTAGAAAGATTACGAAGCTATATGTTCGCAGTTATTTATTTTCTTTTTACTCCGAGCGACGGCCATATTCATCGGTCTTTCGTCGACGAATAGCTCGAGAGGGAAACAGCGCGGAATGAAAAGCTGGCTGACGAAGATTTTGATAGCCGGACGGCGTTTGTTTTTTTTTTTTTACGTAGCGACTAAATAAAACGGGAGAATTAAGGCAAGCTAGTGTTTGGAAATCTCGGTCGTCGGCTCTCGTGGGCATTGGAGAAAAAGAAGGATAAATTGAGATGGGAGTGGGAACGTGAAAAAAAGGCACAAGGGTCTTTATACACTGCTGGACAGTTCGCCGTGTATAGGAGCTTATACGGCATAGCGAGACCGAATGAGAAAGGAGGCAGCGCGTAAAAGAGTCACGAACGGACATTCGTGACCAATCGAGCGCGGTAGCCCGTTCGTTCGGTTCCTCGCGGTCGTACATTAGTGCCCAATTCTTCGGTGTAGGTAAGTAGGTGCTTCTATGTCCCGAATCACAGAACCCCCCCCCCCCACCTCCCCCCCCCTTCCAGCACGCCTCGATGACGACCTTTTTTATTATTTACTATCGACTCTGTCCAGTCGCTGCCACGATGACTTTTTTTTCTCGCGTTTTTACATAACTATAATAGAGTCAGCGGGACTGATTATTGCACCATGTTCGACGGCGACGGAAACGAAACGCGACATAGTCCGAATTCTGCGTCGAGGAGCAACGGGCATTGGTTATCATTTACTATGTTCAAACTTCATCTTTTTACCTCTTAAGGAGGAGGGGGGGGGGGGGGGGGCACTCGCTTTAGGAATAGAATGCATTTCATTTTTTATTTCGGTGAAAAAAACTATATCGTTCGATAGGGTGTTCCGATCGTGTAGGAAAAAATCGTCGATCCGAGTATAACAAAACTTGGAAGGAGTTGCATTCAAAAAAACTGTCTATGGGAAAAAGTGAAACTTCTTCAATTTTTTAGATATTCGAACCGGATGTTTTTTAAACATCGGAACACTAGAAATCAAACAATCATGGGCATTTTTTCATTTTAACAAATTAAAAAATAACATGCGACGCCGCCCATTAATGGCGAACGGGAAAATCGCAGTCGGACACGAGCAACGTCGCTACATAAAGTCTTATCACTAACGACCCTGCGGCGTCGCGTCGAAATTCGTCTGAGAGACGAATTCCCTAATTATCCAATAACGAGTCTCAGTAACTCGTTGCGATCTCACGCACTGATTCGATTCACCCGAAGTCGTGTACGGTTCGCCGGCACGATAATTTAACCGTGATCGTTAACTTTCGGCAGTCAGTTAGAATTTTAGAAATCGATTACTAGTGACCCCCTTAGATCGACGAATTCCCTCGAGTCGCTCACAACAATATTCCCGGCCGAGGTGGCAAAAGCGTTGAACAAAGTCGTGGAAGTTTTGGCGCGCGACGAGGAGCCTTCTCGGCCGAGCGGGCATCAAAAGCGGTGGGCTAAGAGCGTCGAGGGTTCGTTGTACCGAGCGCAATTTCGACATCAATTACAACGATTTTCCGCCGTTCGTGTGGGCGAGAGAGAGAGACCGGGCAAAGATTTTGCCTCGCGAGGCGAAAGACGTATCGAGACACTTCGCGTTCCACCTCGTAATGCCAGATACACTTGCTCAATCGAGGCCCGAGTAATAAATCGATGCTGCACGGTAAAAAAAAAAAAAAAAAAAAATGCAGTTTTTACAAAAACTTATTGTCCACAAACTTCCACAATTTTTTGTTTGTAAATTTTCCGATCGCACTAGTTTTACAAAGAAAATTACAAATAAAATTGTTTATTGCACAGGAAATAAAAGGCGAGGTTTTTGTGTATTAAAAGCTGGACAAATGCGTTTGTCACTTGTTTGACAAAATTATTTTTACGAAACTTCGTACACCGATTTTAAGAAATTATTTCCTGCTGTGTGTTACTGTCACAAATCGGACTTGTTGCTACGACAATTTTTTTTCAAAGTTCTCCTAAAAATACTACGGGAAACACTTGACAATTGCACTGTGATTAAAAAATCGAAACGTAGTCCTTTTACGTTCAATTGGTGTTCTGCACATTTTTTTGCGCCCGCGATGTCGGTAAGTGAAATTGCATTTTTTTGGCTGAAGGTCACCGTGCCGAACGTTTGCAAATAACGAAAAATATTATAATCGTGGCGCGCGTTAACGAGCATGAAGAACTTGTCGTGGCCGCTGCCGCATCGAGAAACTTCGTGCCTTACCTCGTTATGCCAGATACTTTTTTAATCGAGGCCCGAATTATTGTTAAATCGCTGTTTATTGAATAAACGCTGTTATTGTTAAAACTCGCAGTTGTTGCAATTACAATTTTTCTCAAAGTTCCCGTAAAAATACCACTTGATAATTTTTTTATACATTCGAATTGCACTGAAATTTGAAAATTGAAGAACAGTATTTTTGCACTGAACTATGTTCTGTAATTTTTTAACATTTTTTTTCTTGCGCCCGCTATGTGGTTAAGTGAAATTGCAATGAGTCGCTGATGTCTGCAGGTCGCCGCGCCGAACGTTCGCAAATAACGATAAATAATATAATCAGAGCGGGAATTGACGAGCATAGAGAATTTATCGTGGCTGTTGTCGTCTCGCGATAACATCAGCCCCGCGGATAGCAGCACTACTACGCATAACTACATATACTTACACGCACGAAATGAGAGTAGTTCCAGTACATACCTACTACGTGCTACATGTAGCGTATGCAAGCGCTTCAGGCCTATATTTCCGAGACACATTTGTCGTATACAACATACCGGGCTCCTGTACACAGTTGCCCTACTATTATACAGCTAAACGTTAGCCTAACGGTCACGATTAGAATTTCGGGCGTTTCGGGGCGTTTCGGAGCGAGTCGGCTCCTCTTATCGCTCTTGCTCTCAGCCAAATTCAATTTTACTAATAAGAACAATCATAAGAATAATCATAAGAATAATCATAAGAATAATCATAAGAATAATCATAAGAATAATCATAAGAATAATCATAAGAATAATCATAAGAATAATCACAAGGATAATCTCAAGAATAATTACAAGAATAATCGTAACAATAATCATAACAATAATCATAACAATAATCACAACAATAATCGCAACAATAATCGCAACAATAATCACAACAATAATCGCAACAATAATCGCAACAATAATCACAACAATCACAGCACGTACAAAGCGACAACAATACACTTCTGTATTTTCTAGATTTTTTTATAGATGGGAATCAGACCGATTGACAAATGGCGTGAAGCATTTGACCACGGAGAGGTGAGGGAACGGTGGATCGAAGGAGATTGATCGGGACAACGTCGAACGATGTCACGATTTCGCACTACTTTTTTTTTTGCCATGCCCCTTCTACCGTGGCGTGTATTTTTTTTTCTCTCGTTGTTCCAACAGCCACACCGAAGAAATAAAGACCGCAGCAGCGAGTGCACGACCACTCGTGTGTGTCGGAGCATAAACTCTCTATAGCGACTAGCATTACCACTTCGTTACGCCTATAGAGCTGTATTTTTCGAAACCTTCTAAATATACGAAGCGTGTGACGAGTGGGTAGATATTTTATCTGCATCGGTAAAATTCGATTCGACGCATATCCGATCGACGAAATTACAAGGTAAAGGCACAATAGTCGCGAGCAAGCTTAATCGGCACGGGCCGAGATGAAGCGAAACTCGAACCGCTACGCCAACCGCTCGGAGATCGAAACGTGAAATGCTTTCTCTTTTTAATTCCGACTTTTTACCGAACACATTTTTCTAAGATAGAGCCGTGTAGCGGCAGTGCTATACCTGCCCGATTACCGATGCCGCTGCGAAGCGTCGGACGGATTCGATTTGGGTCGAGGATCGCCGAAAGGAAGGGAAACCGAAGACGCTTTGAGCATATGGGAAATACAGTCGCAGGCTTTAACTATTCGCCGTGACTCGGCTGAGCACAAATCGTGAATAAAACATTTTTTTTTTATATACACATTTTTTTCTAGCTTTACACGTTCCCATGGTAAATATAATACGGTGGAAGCTACATATGTTGTTTGTAAATGCCTCACCGATAAACATGTACATATCAATTTTAATAAATGGATTTATTACTACAGCTAGAAAATGAAAATAAAAATAAATAATAATTGTCGATTATGGCAACCGCAAAATTCTTAATTTTTTTATTTGTTAATTTTACGATCGGACCGTCCGGCACTAGTCTTACGAATAATATTGAGAACTAAAATTGTTAATTATACAGGAAATAAAAAAATAATTTTTTTTTTAATGAGTACGGTTTCTTCTTAAATTCAAAAAAACTTGAACGGACCTTCACATTTTTTCAATTTTTTCGCAGAAAGTTCGTTAATCGATTTTGGCTCCCTCATGAAGGAAGTTATGTGCAAAATTGTAATAAATGAGGAAGCCATGCGCAAATTACTTCGCACCTTTTTCTCCCGCCTCAACGAACTACGTAGAAGTGTCTTCGGTCGCGAAGAATAAATATTTCGCGCAATTCAGTTGACCTCCGAGATCCTTTCGTTTTCGGCCTCAGCGGCACTGCAGACCGTTGGTTTTCGGGGGGCGGAAGGCGTCGTCGCGGCCGCACGGAAACCAAAGATTTGACGAATTGATGGTGGCAATATTCTTGGGACAAGGTCACGCGCTTTCGACTTCCCGTTCGCTCTGCGCTGTCCCGGGTGTATATTCTCAGCTCCGGCAAAAGGAACCCCAGCGGTGTCTCGCTGTGTCGACAGTTCAATCTCTGGCCGCAAAGTAGCCGTGTATACGCAAGGTGCCCCTGCGGCGCTTTATTGTTGGCTCGTCTCTTTTTCATTGTCACAGGTAGGAGGTGCGTTCTACTCCACCGTAGACGAAGTAGCGAGAGATCGTTGCCGTTCGTTGCGACCCGACGTTTCGTCCGGTGGGCATTGCGGTAGACCCGAATCTCGTAACCGCGTCCAATTCGTCGACGGAACCCGCAAGTCCGTCGTGGGAGCTCGAGGACTCCGCAGGAACCAACGAGCGGAGTCATCGAAACATTGAAATATTTCATTTTTCTTCCAGGAGCTCAAATATCGAATGGTCCTTTTTTTTAAGTTAAGTTATTACCCTGAAGATATCTGCGTGGCGTTCAATTTGATCTTTGGCAAGTCTCTGCACTGCGAGAAGGATCTAGTAAGTATGACTATATCGCTTGCGAAATATTACCGTTGCATGTAATAGTAGAGAACTGGAGCGTCGCATATGATAGTAAGTACCGAATTTATGATACTTTTTCGTAGATATTATGGTAAAAATTCTCTGAAAATCTGAGACTTTCTGCTATAGGTGACTTCCCAGTTGCCTATTGTCGTCAGCTATGGTAAATTTTCTTAGATGATCGGTAGTTTTTATTAGATCCTTCTCTCAGTGTACCAATGCACAGCTTTGGGAAGAAAAAAAATTGTTCACGTGTAGAATTTTATTCCCCAAGTGAACTTCCCCGGGTCAAGTTGTAACTTTATGAAATTTAGTCTCGTGCAGGTATCTTCAGAATCTACATAAACAGGTATAGTAAATAAGGTAAATAAGGATTTTTCCTTATTTTTTCAAAGAGTGGATTTTAAGCTCTCGCAGCGACGGCGGACTACTGCGCAGGCGCGTCGCACGCCGCTCTTCCCCAGCATTTGTCGCCTCGGTCTTCCTTCGATAAAAGACACATCCAAGGGGATCATCGATGAAAGTGAAATGTGTCGGACGAGAGCGAAGGAAGTTATTTTATTAAGCGGCGCTCGGGAGAGAAATTCTTTTGAGTGTACAAGAACACTGCGGTATACTAATGGTATGTATATACGTGACTGCGTGCGAGAACATACGTGCATAATTAATGCGTGCCGGACTCGCGGAGCGGTTCGCAAATTCCGTACGAGAAATAAAAAACGCTCATTACGTTACGTGTCCAAGTTAATGAATGCGTCCCCGTTATCGATCGTAATCCGAAATGGCCTCTTATCGGTTTCCGCGATCTATTTAAACGTTGTTCTGTTTGAATATCTCTCGAAAATGTAGTCGCTAATTAAGGGATCGGTAATTGGGACACTCGTGCGTGTAATTGCAAGAGCACAAATTATGAATTCCATTTCAATCCGGACTCTGGGACAGTCTCGCATTCTAATCCTAAATCGAAGTCTCCCGTCGAACACGGCTCAGCCGAATCCACTTTCTTCGGTAAGATAGGACCGTTACGTTCCCGTGAGAACGCCGACGAGGCATGGAAGCCGACTTTTTTTTTTCTTTCGGGAGACCCGCGAGAGACACCGCAAGGATTCGGGGCAGTGTGCCACCGTATCTGTTGTACGACGAGAGATATAACGTAGACAACTGTAAAACAATTGATATATCTTTTCGGGACCGCATCTACCGGAATGAAAAATTATTGTTCCGATTGAACGAATTTATTGCTGCAATAATCATTATTACCGGCGAATTATGGTGGCTCGCGGTGGGTTTCATTAAGAAGATCTATCCATACCCTGCGATTGCACTATATTTTCACAGACGCGCCTTACGGAGTACGATGCGAGAGTGACCGGTATCTGTGAGGGTCCGATCGACATGAACTTTATTATTATTACCGGTAGGTAGTTGTGGCTCCGGGCGCTTCGCGCCCTCGCTATCGACTATGGAATTCAGAAACCGGAAATTTAGACTTCCGGAGATTTGTCGGAAATACTTCTGATCACTTCTGATTTGAAAATCTCATTTCTCGACCGGAAATACGTCACTTCCGGCTTTAAAGTTTCCGGTATGACGTCACTTCCGGTAAAAAAATGGAATTTTCAAACTGGATGTGACATATTTCCGGTGTGACGTTGATTGAGGTCGAGAAATGAAATATTCAAACCGGATGCGACGTATTTCCGGTGTCACTTCCGGTCGAAAAATGAGATTTTCAAATAGACAATGACGTACTTCCAGTCGAAGAATGAGATTTATATATAAAAATGAAATGTGAGAGCCCCTCACACGAACTCTCATGTACACAGTATGTACTCACGGATAATCAAGAACACTCTCATGGACACTCACAAACACTCGAAATATGCATGCCCGTGAGTGTCTTTGAGTGTCTATGTGAGGTGTCCATGTGAGTTTCTACCGATATTGTTCCTTATTATTATATTAATACTTACTATTAAGTATTATTATTATTATTATTAGTTTTGTTATTTTTATTTTACACGTTCAAATATCCTTTTTAAGAGATCAGTAATTCGGAAGCTCTACAGTACGGTTTTCGCAGCGATGTATTATAGAATTGCGATCCGCGCTATGCCGGCGTAGCTTCACTTTTACCATGAAACGCAAAAAAAATGATCGGTTCACCGATTTTCGCGTGTTTCCTAGGCTTTTGCCTCGTTCTTCGCAAAGAAGCGCGACGTCGGGATCGCTCGTCGTGGTTTACCGTCGCGCTATTCGAAGGAGTTGCGACGAGCCGAGCGAAGAGACTTCGCTTCGTTGTTTTGCTTTCTCTTTCGGGAGTGGCATGCTCTAGTTCACTCACACCGTTCCGAAGAGGCCCCTCACGTCCAGCTGAAACCATCACACGTCCCTCTTCTTCAACGTGCGCTGTACTATTCAGCATGGTGCACTATGTGCGTAGGTACACGCACGCGTTACGTCTCTGCTTCGATTCTCCGCGATCTAATAATTTAAGGCTGCGGGCACGATAGACGCACCGAGGGAAGATAACGTTGCAGTCTTTACGTTCAACTATGAAAAATGTAATTTTCAAGAATACTGTGCGTTAAATAATTGCATTAAATAATTTCACCTATATATCCTTCAATCTCACCGAGAAACAATCCACCGATCTATGTTTAAAAAAAAACTCTCGAAAATATCGAAGCGTCCGTCGCTTTATTCGTGCCCCAATAGGCTGTCGCACGAGACTGAAACTGAGATGTGAATGAGAAATTTTTATCGTGCTATGAACGACGAAAATTGCAATAATACACTTTGTCTCTTTTCTTCACGAGCTAAGTGTGCAAAGTTAGAAAAGAGGCTTTGACTATTGTAAAAAAATTCATAACTATAGTGAAATTTGATTTGCAATGGGTTAATATGGCTAACATAAAAACAAACAGAAAACTAACGGTAGATGGAATGGAGTCATTGAAGAGGAAAAAAGTAGATCAAACGTTTTTGTCGAAGCGTGTGACGGGTCATCGAGTCAACTTTGGTGTCGAAAGGCAGTAGAGCTAGTGTTGAGAGAAGGCCACTTTCTTCGACGACTCTTCGAATAGCCCCGGTTACGCTTATCCGACCACTTTCCAGTATTCGGCTTGGCACCGAGGTCTGCTACGCGAGCAAAATATAACCCGGGTCGCCGAGGACGGCGACAATTACGAGAGGGGTCCGGGTCAGACAATAAAAATTTTATGCGTGCGAACTAGGAAGACGAGAGGACGATTTCGTGCGCGGGAAGCACTGACTCAGAGATCAAGAGGGTAGAATTAAATTATCTTTATATACAGATAAAATTCGTATAAATGGAACAGAGATCTCACATCTCCAGGTAGCGCAAAATTGACACTCCAAAAATATACTACACGCATTTTTCTCGATATAAACTAATCATAAGTTTCCCGACGCTAGACACAAGATTCTCGTTAAATTTGTACGTTAAGGGCTGCATTCGAACCATCGTTTATCGTACTCGCAGCGTTACGAAGTAACAGCGCGGGCGTTACCCACATAGCACGGAAATATTTTTGAAAGGTTTCAAAAAAATGTTTTTTCGAAATTTCGAAAACACGTGACCAATATAAAAAATTTGTGAAATGTTTCCGAAATGTTTTTTTAGACGTTTCAGCGGAATGACAGAGATTGCATCACCAGTCCAATTTGCATACACAGACCCGCATAAACACGGAAACAATCGTTGAAATATTTCGGTGAAACATGAAATTAAAAATATTAAAAAATGTTTATCACTGCGTTTCAGAACTGTTGAAAGATTAAGTATGTTTCCGAAATACTTGGGAACCGTGCAACTTATTTTCATGTATTTCAGAAATATTTCGTAAGATTCGAAAGATTGAAAATATTTCCAAAATGATTTCAAAATATTGCGCGCTATGTGGGTTAAAGAAGTCACTTAATTAATAATTGTGTGATAAATCGCGTAGCGAAATAAGATTCCTTAAAAACAGGTACAAGTTTTTTTTTTTGTATTCGAGCAACATACCATCTTTGCAAAATTCGATTGATCAACTGGTTTGAATATATCAGCTTCGAGCTATAAGATTTTTTGGCGTCTAATTGGCTGCGGGCAGTGCAAAAGAATCACGAATAGTATTTTTTAATCTCTTTCAACAACGGCGTTTCGGTCATCTCGTTTATCTCGACGAATCTCTTATTGGCTCGACTAAAGAAGTAGATGTCCCCTGTGTAGATATCGAACCAGAGAGCATGGATGTGAAGATCGTGTCTCTCGAGGCGTTTTTTCAAGAAGCCGTAAGACGCGACGTTCTGGAGCTGTTGCAGTGTGTTGATCTGTTTTAGACGATGCAGATAAGACACATTTTCATTAGTCCGTTCTCAAAGAATAAAAAAAATACATATATATATATATATTTATTTTTTTAAATAATATATCATGTTTATTCTATTTTTCCTCGTGTTTCCCTTTTTATTAAAACCGTAAATAATTTGTGTGATTGTATTTATATTTTTCGTCTCTATTACTTTGACCAGGAGTTCAAGTAAAATGTTATAGCGGAAGTAGTGTTAATGTTACGCGAAACACCTTCCTTCCCACCCAACACGGGCTCGGTCGGTATTAGAAACTGTAATCAAGCTTTTTCACGGGTCTCTCTCGCATTATCTTGTTCTCAAGGATTCGGCACATCGATCGTTATACGTTCGACTATTCCGACTAGAAAACAGAGAGCCAGCCTCCGGTGAGACTTTTCTTTTGACTGCGAACACCAGCCCGGTTCAGAAAAGTTGATTACAGTTTTTATTACTGACGGCGGTGTTTCACTGTTAAGGCAACATGAAATACCGCGGTCGGTAACAAAAAATGTAATTTTTTTCCACCATGACGACGATCAAAGTTAGCAAGCAAGTTCCTTCATGAGCCTGGATTGATATCCGGTCCATGTAAGAATTTGCTTCCAAATGTCAATGGTTGGCACGGCGAAAAAATGAATTACAGTTTCTGTTACTGACAGAGCCCGCGCTGAGCGGGTAGGAAACGGTGTCGCATCGCCTCGATAAAAATGCGCCGTAAGCAACCTGCTGTAATGTAACAACACTGATAAATCGGTTTTTATAATCTACACAAAAAATGAATCGTTCATAAGAAGAAAAAATCGCTCACCTGCGAGAGTTTGTCCTCAACGGCAAATTTATTCTCAGGATCAATGTAAGCGACAAATTTTCTCATCGGCGTTTCGGCCTGAAACAATATGGGCTCGCTGAAACCCGTGATCTCGAGTTGTTGAAACTTTGCCAGACTGCTGCTGGCGTGAGCACAAAGCCAGGCTCTCAGCGGAGATATTCTCCTGTTAACCTAAAAAATGCGCCGTGCGTTAAATTTCTCAGAACTTTTCCGTGTCATCGGCGGAGGAGAAGCGCGTAAGCGAGACGATCTTACTTGAGAGGCGAATTCCTCGTCTCTCAGGGCGTAGAGCAAATTCATAGCTTTGCAGTCGCTGTGACCGCACACGATGACATGCCTGATGTTGTTGACAACGCATCCTAGCTCCAGAGCCGCGGGCTCGCACATCGTCAGCTCGTCGACGAAGTGCTGGCAATTCGGCACTATGTTACCGGCGTTCCTGACTGACGAAAGGAGAAAATTATTTTCAGAGCCAAGCGAGGCCCGCCTCAGATGCAAATCGGGGATGAGATTATTCGGAGAGACCTTTTGACAATTCCGGGAGAATGATATTTCTCCCAATCGAGTTTGGATGAGAATTTTTTTAATCAATATTGTATTTGAGAATTAATGATAAATCTGTGATCAAGTAGAAACCGTTTTGAATTCTCGTACCAACGAACATGTCTCCGACGTTTGTTTCCGTAAATCTAGTTGGGATCATCCGAGAGTCCATGCAGGTAAAGAACACTGCCTTGGGCTGTGGTCAAACGAACGACAGAAATAGGTTATTTTGTTGAACGAGTCTGTGTGTGCGCTACAAAGCTTTCATCGATGTTTTAGATTACATTTTTTTTTTTCAAGTGTATCGTGTCATTTCGGTGCAGTATTTTATATCATGTGTATCTTCTTTATTGCGATAAAGTCAACAGAAAACATGCGATAAAGAGGTCGAAATATTGTTGTGTCTATTGCGGCAGCGTGGTCGAGAAGTGTCAACAATGTAAACACAACGCTATCGTGGACAAAGTTCACGGTCTGTTTTATCGACGGAGCTCGAGTGGAAGACGCGAAAGCACATGGCGCAATAACAGCGCCCAAGATTTTGCAGATAAGAAACGAATCAGACTTTGACTGGATTGTGTGTAATAAAAAAATCACGATGACATACCTCAGGATGATCCCTAACTTGCTGAAACTGCTTCACCATTCCTTCTCTGTGACACTTCCTGTACTTCATCACTCCCTTCAGGATTCTATCCATCGCGACGATCGCAAGTGTCAACGGAACGCCTGCTCGAATGTGCCGTCTGCTGAACGGATTTAACTTGTTCCTTTACTCGTGCGAACTTGAATCCCGAGCATCTTTCGACACGATTATTGTGATGACAGAACACAAATCCGCCATTATCAGGCGACGAGAGGCGGGAAATTCGAACGCGCACCATCCGCGATTACTGGCTACTTCGTGCAGTTCTTTTCAATGCTGCTGTTACCCCGATATTTTCGTGTATGACACAACAGTCACTCTCTGCTGCAGCACGCAGACGAGACTAATCTCGTTACCCGAAAAACTCGTTCTCGTGATTCAAAGACGTGACGAACGGACTGAAAAAGAAAACTTTCCGGCTTGAGAAACCCATTTTATTATCTTTAAAAAATACATGTTCAACAATACCACACATTACGCATGTGGAATATAGATGCAATAAATGTACTTCGCTGATTCGATACAATGAGTATACCTACGGTTCCGTATTTATTGCGTTACACGATAACGTTTGGGATTCGAATAAACATCGTTTTAAATTCAGTACGCGAATATTGCGACGCGTCGTGCGCATCTCCGCTTCTTGTGGTATTCAAAGCAATACACAATTGCCTCCCGTATCGTTATGTTGTATGTTTCTTTTTTTTCATTCTAGCTCGATCTATCGCGATCCGGTAAAAATCCACTTAGTATTATCGTAAATAGACAATGCGTAGGAAAATATGAGTCTTCGGCGAAGCCAAGAAAAAAGAAAATGCTGTACATTTCGCAAACTGAGATAGATCATAATTCTAGGATGGCGTTGAGCACGTAAATTAGCTTGTCGGACGAACGAGTCGGGGGAAACTGATATATGATAAGCGGTGGAAAGAGGAGGGCAAGTAGTACAATGAAAGCTAGTCGTGAGTCGAGTAAAGCCTACGAAACTGCCCTTAAGGAGGTTGAAGCGCTTCGAACTAGTCGAATGAGTGCGACATCTTAAAAATCGTTTATACAAACTTTCACACATCTATTGATTGTGATGGATAGTTTACTTGTATTACAACAGATGTCCTTAGCGGAGAGAAATATTTATTACAATCTATTTCTAAAAATATAATCCGGTTTGTTGTAGTTTTCGAAATGGCACACATTCGTTCAATTTTCAGATTTTCATGTATCACGGCTCATTCTCTTCCTTGCAAGATTCTCTACGAATTCACCGTCCACATGTTCGATAGGATGTTTTCGTTTAAAAATGGCAGCTGTTTGATTATAAAGGAACTTCGTCGATGGATAAAAAAACAGCTGTAATTTTTTAACGGAAAATACTGACGAAAAATCTAGACGGTGAATTCGTAGAGAATCTTTCAAGGAAGCGATAGAACCGCGATACATAAAAATCGGGCAAAAATTGCACTTTGCAAAAAACCAAACGAGCATATACATTTTCGAGAAATAGCACAAACCAGTTAATATCTATGCGAATCCATCGCGATTAATGTTTTTTTACGTTGAATACATCTGCTGCAATACAAATAACCATCCACTATAATCAATAGATGCGTAAAAAACTATACAATCGACTTTGAAATGTAGCGCTCATTTGACTAGTGTCAATCGCTCTAAACTCCTTAAAAAAAAAAAGAAATGGAAGCGCGTATCGAAACGCCGCACCCTCATTAGTTCTTCTTCGCAAGGAAATGCGAGAAATAAGACACGGAGAACCGATTTCTTATTTCTCGCATTGTGTCGTTAGAGGCTCAAGGTATTCGGCACATCGATCCTCATACCTTTGACTATTCCGACTAGAAAATAGAGATCTTTGGACAACGCGAGTAGCAAGCTAATGATTTTCGTCTTGCGACGTTGCGGTTCCGCGAGTAACGAGCGTTGCCCCGATCGAGATGAGAAACTCGCAGCAGCCTCCGAGCTATTGGCACGTGTGTCACGGATGCTCATTCTTACAAACTACGCGCGCATTGATTACACGGTGGATAATCAGAGTCTCGTGAAGTTCGTTCATTTCTTTCTTTCTTCACGTAATTTCATTGCTTGCACGTCCGATGGCGTAACAGTCTCGTCACCTGTTCGGCTGGATCAGACTCGCGGGAGATTTTTTAAGGCCAATTCATTGCTTGGACCCGGGCGACGATGCGCCTGGGTCAGGCTGACTTCTATCCGCTCAGTGCCGAACTCTGGCTCGCGCGCTCCAACTTTTCAAAGTGCTTGCGGGCGTTTCGGATGTTGATAAGCGTCGCTGCTGAGGCTGTAACAATTGCGTAATAACGCTGTTAATCACACCGACGAATCAACGGGTCCGCTCAGCGATACAATAACGATCGAGAATGTACTCACGAATACCGGGATCTGACATGATTACCATCACGTACGTATTGGACGTAAAAACGTCGATGAAAGCTGCGAAATTCGTGTTTCTCACTTCCATACTGAGAAACTGCGAGGCCAATTTGCTGCAGCTCAGCTTGAATTGCTTTATGATATTCGATACTTTCTCGAAACGATGAACGTCCCTGTGAACGCGTCTCTCGCAGTGACTTATCACGAGAAAGGTCGCTCTCTCGAAGAGCAAAACTTCGTCGGCGTCGATTATATTCGCGAATTGATTAAGGCTCTGTTCCAACTCCTTTACGTTTGGAATTAACATGTAAACGATGGAAGACCACGCTCTGAAAAAAAAATGCGAGATACACGTTAAACACAAACGTTTCGCGCGGAGAAACGTAGCCGATGGTATTGTTCGCTCGCTCGGGACGAGAATCACCTGTAAAGAGTCTCGTCCCATATGCTGGTTCTGAAACAAGTGCACTCGAGCGGCAGACTCAGTCTCTTCAAATCCTCCTCCCTCTCCCTGAATATTCCGTCCCTTTGGTCCTCCTGAACGAGATCCATCTTGTGAACGAGACAGAAGATCTTTGCTTCGGGACTGTTTTGCAAAATAGCCTCCAGGCAGCTCTGATAGTAGTGCATGTCCTTGTCGAGCTCCCGAGATTCGACATCGAATACGTATATAAGAACCTCGACGTTCCTGAATATGTTGTCGCGCTGGGACGCAAAGTAGTTCTCCATGAACGCCTCCTGACCTCCGCAGTCCCACAAATTGAGCACGAGATTACCCAGGAATCTGACGTGACTGTGCTCCACGTCGACTGTGAAAAAACGCACAATTCCATTAATCTGGAGTGCTGAGCGTACGAAGTAGGAAGAGAGTGGGGCAAAATGGAATGGTGGTCTTCGTTTCAGATAGATTTTTTTAGTTTTTCTAATATTTTTTAAAGTAGTTCATTTTGCTCCGCACTTCAAAAATTCAAACAATTCTGAGCTAAGCCATACTCGTAGCTCCCAGGCGTCGGGTGTCCCGAGCGATGTAATTGGCAAAGATTATGCTCCTCATACTCGTCTTTCCTGAGCCGCTCTTGCCCATGAGTAGCACCTGGTGAGAGAAGAAAAAAAAAACAATAAAAATTAGTCCGACTGTAACTAAAAAGCTTGCGCTATCTGGGCAATATCGCAAGCGACACATGCAACACACAAAACCATCGCATCAGAAAAAGTACTTTTCTTTTATATCCACATGTTTCATTTACATTTTTTCCTAACTCATGCACGTAAACCCCCACTTTCTGTTCCTGCAAAGTAATCACAAAAAAGCACTTTTATGCATCATGCGCGAGAAAAATACTGCACATGCTTACAAACTCAACATGGTATTTTTTCTAGCACTAGTGCGAGAAAGTGCCTTTCTGTGCTCACTTCCCAAAAACGAAAACATGACTTTTTGTAAACTTGTTATGAAAAATGATGCATATTTATCCTGTAAATATCGCGCTCATCAAAAACTCCCTTCTTACGGCTTTGCTATACAAAAAACTACGTTTTTCATTTTTTTTTTTTTTCTTATTAAGTTGTAATTTTATTTATCTCTCTGGCCCAGCGCTCGCAGGAAACGTTGCACACCCACGCGCTCATAAAGTGCCTAATGTGAACCAACGCGCTAAAATCGCGGTCCAATATAATTTCGTTCGATAGGTCTGAAAATCTGAAAAATGATCGACGATCGTGCGACAAAGAATCCGCGACATAGCCATGTGTCAAAAACACAGTTCATTCAAAGTTCGAAGATTTAACCACTTTCTCACCTTTTTCTTCATCCTGAGCGTTTTGCACGTCGGTGTCGAAGCGTCGACGAAAAAAAACCACAATAAACGTGGGTGATCCGAGCGCCTAACCCTCGACAGTCAGCAGCCTCAGATATCCGCAGCTGTGCACGCACACGTCATATCAAAACGATCCAGATCTCTCGGAGGTTATTCCGAATTGTCCTTCGAAACTGCAATCGAATCGACTTCGAGAAACTACGTCTGCACCTTTATTTACAAAGGAAAAAGACGATATTTCCGAGCTCGTACCGAAAGTACGTCGACGCGATCGTCTCGGATTTATATTAGAAAAAAAATCTGTTCGCAACGAAAAACAATGCGAAGCATGACTCCACACAGAGACGCGAGACGGACGTTCGGAGAGCGATAACAATGTACGTGTGTATCGAGAATCGAGTTTCCCAACTCTGCGTTCGTAAGTTACAATGTGTCGGCAATAAAAACGTAAAAGTTACGTCCCCTCCCGCGGTACTTCGAGCTCGCATCGTGATTGGACAGAGGGGAGATAGAGAGAGCTGAGCCGAGAGAAGAAAAGTACTTCGAGATTCGAGAGAATCGAGCGTGCATCGACTCCGTAGCTCATTATTAGAGAGCCCCCCTCAATAAACATACAAACAAACGATGCAACGAATAATCGAACGCCCCGTGTCTCTTATAAATTGCACAGCGGACGCCTCGATTATTTCACATCGTATCGAACGTTGCATAAATATTTATCCTCGCAGTTAGCGAACGACTGCGCTGCGATTAATGTTTTAACGAAGAGAATTTAAAAAATGCATAATTCCGATCGAATGCAACATGTACACAGCGCTCTCTGTGAGGAGGGCTCTCGAAAACACCGAGAGCTACCGGTCCGTGTCCTTTCGAACACTCCCTCCTCGTGACTTTCCATCGGCGCGACTTACGACTCTCTCTCCGTGGAGTACTTCGGGAGTGTTCGGGATCACGCAGCCAACCGGAGACAGCGCAGTCACCGTTGTCGAAGGGTCTGACCGTGTGTGGGTGCGCAGGAAAGAATAAATCTCCTGGTGGGCCGCAGTGCATGCGTGTTGGAATACCGTGCGGGCAGCGGCGGTGTAGCACGCCCGTCCGTATATGCTGCCGTGTCGGGGGAAACAACGACGAGGGCGACGACGACGACGACGACGGGGAAGGCAGCGCCGGAGCTTTTGGACAGTAGAAGGCGCTTGTGTAGTGAGCCAGAGGACCGTGGCGACGGCGGGCGGTGATTCAGGCCCTTATCTACTAAAAATTTATACCTACAACATCGCGGCATATTCCGAGATGAAACGAAGTGTCACCGATATATACATATACACACATATATCGTAGGATTTTCCGTGCTTCGGTATTACTGAAAGAAAGGAAAAAAATATATATATATATAAATCAACAGAAAAAAAAAAAAAAAGAATTAATAAAGAAAACACGAAGAGAGTCCATCCATTACCGTATATGCCGATCTAAAACGGCGCTTTTAACGTCGAGAGAACGGTGCGTGTCTCTGTGTGTATCTTTTTTTTTTTTTCTTTCGTGCACGCTCTCGCGGGGTTTGAGGCACCGCGCGGATGAGGCGGGGTGTCCACCCGTGTGTGAATCACGCTTCCGAGGCGCCCGGCTGTCCCGTCTTCGCGTTCGCTCCGTGACCACGACATTGACCTGAGACGACTGCTCACCGGGCCATCCCGAGAGCTCCCCGCGCTCTCTCTCACTCGCTCTCTCTCCGATCCGTCGTCGAGGAAGAATCTGCCGTTCTCGGCGAGAGAGCTTCGAAAGCCGAGCTGGAGAGCGGGACAGAGAATTTTCTTTCTCAACTTGCCGCTCTCTCTCTCTCTCTCTCTCGCTCCTCGATCTCTCTCTCTCTCTCTCTCGCTCCTCGATCTCTCTCTCTCGCGAAGTCGCGGTGAAAACGGATCGTCGAAAAAACGACAGCCACGAGGGTTGTCGAAACGTCTAGTTCGATGTCTTCTGTCGGCCACTTCGTTCTCGCGATAAATCGCGAGTAAAGAGGGAAAAAAAACGGTGTGACAACGGAAAGTCGAGAGCGACCGGAGACGTCGTAAGAAAAAATCGTCCACCAAGAGTCTCGAGGTTTCCCCGATATCCTCCGAGGACTCGTGATTTTTTACACACCGCTTCTCCATTTACCGCGTTCCGATATATATACATGTAGTTAAAGAAAAAAAAAATAACGAAAGAAAAACAAAGAAAAATCCCACGAGGAAGATTCAATGACAAGAGGGTGAAGTTCATTGTCGCACGACTGCGTCGTTTGATTGTCGAGACGAGACGCTCTCGAGGGTCGAGTGAATGGATTGCCAGAATTCCGAGACAGCGCAAGAGAAGATACCCGGCCGGAGTATCGCCGTGCATAAGCGCACACACCGCTTGTTGTTCAGAGAAGCGGACTGTGATCCTGAAAAATTGTGATTTTCAACCTATTCAAAGAAGAAAAGGAAGAAGAAAAAGAAATTAAGAAGAAAACAACAACAACACAAAGCAACAAGAAAAAAATCACCGACAGTAGATTAGTTAGCTCCGCCGAAAGCTCCGTTAACGGATCGACGGTTTTCACAACAGCCTTGTTAGCGATAGGAAAGTTTAAGATCTAAACGGTAGACAGAGAGGAGCATCGACGCAAGACCAATTTAGAGAGAAGAAAAAAAGAGGTTTTCGCTAAACACAATTTTCGTATTTCTCGAGGCACAGGTACATCGCATCGCCCGCGAGGATGACGACGACGACAACAAAATAGAAAGGACGGCGAATAAAGAGAGGATCGCAAACTACCGAAAAGTGCTGGCGGAAGATTCCGTAGAGCGGATTATTTTTGGAACGATAGACTTCGACCGGAAGTTGTACAAACTGCGGCGAAGAAATTTTTAGAGAGTAATTACGTGCCTAAGTAAGAGAGCAGCGACGCAGCGACGGGGGGCAGATCGGATACGAAGGGACTGGAGCAGGAGCATCGTCATGTCGGACGAAGAAGACAAACCACCTGCGCCGCCGGTTCGCCTCACCTCCAACAGGTACGCGCAGCCTCGCCGCTCGATCGAAATTACAGCCTGCGAGCGAACGACTAAGCTCGCTCCAAGGCAAGCGTCGCACTGTTGTGAAGCGAACAAGCTCGGTCAATCGTTTGTTCCACGTATTTTTTGTACATAAAATTTTCCTGAAATTCTCAAAATTTTATAGAAAAAAAAATATACATAGAACGTCCGTTTAAAAATCGTTGAACAGTGGAGTTTGCTCGATCTGCCTCTACAGCTGAGAGCACGAGACTGTTGACGATTATTTTGAATAAAGGGATTCTTAGTGGAGGGAGAAACACGCCATACGCACGAGACTCCGAATTCTTAAACGCTTCTCCTCATACTTGTGTACGATCGCCATGCTTCGGCAATTCCATAAATAGTTCGAGAAATTCCTCGTGAAAAATAAATGAAACCTACGTCTCGTGTGATACGGGAGGCCCTTAGCGAGTCGGGAGTGAGAGCAGACTTGGCGTTTTTTTTCTTTAAAATATACGGAGAGGTCTCAGTCTCCCAAAAATAGAGGAACAGCCAACTAATTTAGTAAGCGCTAAAAATAAAATCTCACTGTACGAGACGCGATAATATTTGGCGGTGGGATGGCTTTCTTCAAAAATATTGTATATCCGACTTTACGAGCTATGTTGAGGGGAATTAATTTACTACACGCGATTGCGCGATCTTGTGTACCGGGGACTGCAATAACCGAACGGGTATTCATTACTCTGCCGTTTAGAGTTTCATGATACATTAATACGGGATTATGTTGCACTGGGTGGCAGACAAATTTCCATGCCAGAGCCGGTCGGCAACTTCACCTTGAAAATAGCTTGTCCTTACTTGGATAATATCGAGCCCCAGTTATGTTGTAAAAAAACGAATTCAGTCTACACAAACTTGTCGTGCGAATGTTCTACATTCATGTTTAAAGGGCTTGTCCCGTATATAAATAAATAAATAAATATTTCACATGTTCGAGTACCGTTATCAATTCTCTCAATTGTGTGGTCCAGTTATAAATCTATTTATTTATTATATTATATAATAATATAATACTTATTGTAGCTGCTCAAGTATACACATTATATATAATATAATACAACATTATACTATATTGTTACGTTATATTATGTTATATTATAAACGGTGATAAAGCAATTGAGAGAACCAATCGAAAGGCCGAAAAGGATAAATGAAGAATCGGAAAAACTATTTTCGGGTTTTTCGTTCGACGGCATTAATTTTCATCGATTTTCTTAATGAAAAAGCTTGCCGGTTTACAGAGGCGAATCAGCGCCGAATCTACCGGTGGACATGCGTCCGCTGCCCAAGGAGCCGGATTCTGACGAGCGTAAGAAGAAAACGCTGAAGGGAAAGATGAAGGTGAAGGAGAACAAGGACAAGCCTAACATTAGTTTACCCACCAATTTCGAGCACACCGTTCACGTTGGATTCGATGCCGTTACCGGCGATTTTACGGTATGTTTTGGGACGATAAGAATTTTTTTTTCTTCTTTTTTTTTTAATCCGTTAATTTTGTTACAAAATGCACTCGCTTGCTGCTTTGCTGTTGTATTGAGGGAACGGAATATCCACGATTTACGATCGGCGGAAAAAACAAACCAAACAATATTACCGATAAATTTGTTATAACTATCAAGTCGGTGAATATTAAAAATACTCTTTCGTCTGGACATTCCGTACCGTATTGAATAACTTCAATTATAAATACACTTGTTCACATAATACGTATGAGACCATTGACAAAATAATGAATTCAGTAATGTGTCTGGTGCTTTTTATACCTATTATTTTTTTTTTCACGGTGTAAAACTAACTCGACACGTATTTCTTTCAAGCTGCCACTAAAAGTAAGTAAATTCAGATGGCCAACAGAGTTAGTTTGTCCGCATCTGTTATCATTGTTTTTCGTTTTTTATTTCGTTTTCTTTAATTACCCGTCGTCTGATTTTTTTAACAGTTTGTTTACGTTGCGGTTAACACAATTTTTATAGTTCTGTTTAGATAACATTACTAGATAAATAGAAAATAATAATAATTTTTAAAAAATAACAAAATAGTCTACAGAAATAGTGGCTTTGGTAGAATAAAATTTTAGACGCTTTAGTCAACGTTGCTTACGATTTATAAGCTTACTAGCGAGAGTGTATTTAACAACTCACAGAGCAGTGATGTGCACAGTCTTAATCTAAGTTGATATGTGCACGCAATACCGTAAAAGAAAAAAAAAAAACGAAGTAAAGAAAGATCTCATAAAAAATTCGAGATGCTGTACATTACTTTAACCCACCCGAGAGCCGATAGTAATTACAGTTTTAGATGCATAACCTAGATCCTAGTTCGTTGAATTAATCAGCATTGCCGATTTCTTCGTCTAACAGTTCATATAAATGTCGCTTGCCTAATTGTTATAATTATTATTATGTAAATAACGTGTTTAATCACAGGGTATGCCGGAAGCATGGGCCCGACTCCTCATGTCGAGCAACATCAGCAAGCAGGAGCAGAAGAAAAATCCACAGGCCGTATTAGATGTTTTGAACTGGTATGATAATAGTAGCAAGGAAGCGAAGGGTTCCAAATACATGACAACCACCAAAATGGTCGCGATCGGCGGTAAGTTTCGTTGAAAAAAGAAGGATCGACAAATACTGCGATCTCCGACCCGAGATAGTCGAAGATTATTTTACGGACGAGTTGTATGGAATAAAAGAATAAAAATAAAAATTGCAGGACCGACGGAAAGAGCGAGTAGCCCGCGGAGCGTGGGAATGGGAATAGGGATCGGTATTGGAAATGTTCGCGGTCAAGCGATGTCACAGGCATCGGGAAGCTCGCACTCACAACATTCATTGAGCAGGTGAGTCTTAAACATTAACAATCCTCATGTTCAGCGGAATGTCGTCATTATTGTTGAGACACGATAACTTTGCAGAGTGAGCAGTAGTAGTCCGAGCAGTACGCCGACAGACGCGTGTGCGACCAGTTCGGAGCAAGAGGACGAGCCACCACCACCGCCGATATCCGCGCGACCAGAACGCACGATTTCGATCGTGAGTGACTCTCTCTTAATCGCCCACTTTAACCCTTCACGTACTAATTTCCGAATTACGATGTCATCAATATTTTTTGAGATATAACGATTTTTATCCTAACCTGGGATGTAATTATTAATTTCGAATAACAATAGTACTATATATTGACGATAAAAATACTATTTTACACAAATATAACATCGTGAAAATTACTCTTCGAAGAGTATTTTCTTGAAATCCGATATCAATATTTTTTAAGGTACAGTGATTTTTATACCGCGCAATGTAAGTACTCGCTGAGCGAGGGATGGAGCTCCTCGCTCAGCGAGGATGCCGTACGTGAAGGGTTAACGATAAAAACTGTCGTAACGATACTTTCGTCCAGTAACACGATGATACATTGTTGTCGCGACAGTACACGAAACCCATAGAAGAAGAGCCGCTTCCTCCGCTTCCAACATCGCTGGGTTCGCCTCAGCACAATGGAACGCAGCAGCAACATCAGTCGGGACTCGACAGAAATAAGAATCAGGCGACGCCGACACCGGCGGTTACCGATCAAGCGCGGCCCACTCAGAGCCAGGACAAAGCCAGGAAGAAGAAAATGTCCGACGACGAGATACTGGAAAAATTGCGAACGATCGTCAGTGTCGGTGATCCGAACAGAAAGTACACGAAAATGGAGAAGATCGGACAGGGGTAATTTATTTACTTATTATTTATTTATCAAATTATTTATCAACGGGAGAAAATCCCTTTACAAAGAGAAGTCCAATGAATATATACATTTCTTTATTTTTTTACTCACCGTGATAACAAAAGGTGATAAACTAACACGAAAGAGAACAAATGGTAATCAAAACTCGACGTTGCAGGGCTTCCGGAACTGTGTACACAGCGATCGAGACATCGACCGGAATGGAAGTCGCAATAAAACAGATGAATCTTTCGCAGCAGCCGAAGAAAGAGCTGATAATAAACGAGATTCTCGTTATGCGGGAGAACAAGCATCCGAACGTGGTCAACTATCTCGACAGTTATCTCGTCGGTGAAGAATTGTGGGTCGTTATGGAATATCTGCCCGGTGGTAGTCTGACAGACGTTGTTACGGAGACCTGCATGGACGAGGGTCAAATAGCTGCGGTTTGCAGAGAAGTTTTGCAAGCTCTCGAATTCCTTCACTGCAACCAGGTCATACACAGGGACATAAAGTCGGACAACATACTGCTGGGTCTGGACGGTGGTGTTAAGTTAACGGACTTCGGTTTTTGCGCACAAATATCACCGGAGCAGAGTAAAAGAACGACCATGGTCGGGACGCCGTATTGGATGGCGCCGGAAGTCGTCACAAGAAAGCTCTACGGCCCTAAAGTAAGGACCGAGTTTTTTTTTTTTTTGTCGTTCCATTGACATTGTACACTTAGCCACAGAGCTGGGCAGTACTGGAAGTACCGAGCACTTGTTTGGTACTTCAAGTTCTTTTTCACAATTTCAAGTACCAAGTAAAAGTACTTTTCACGATTTCAAGTACCAAGTACAAGTTCTTTTTGAGTACACGCTCGGATTCCGGATAATTGATGAGCAGCATGACATTCTGTTCCGACTAATATATAATTATTTGTCTAAACTTTTCAATAAGTATAATTTTAGCGGGAATTTATTTTGAAAAATGAATTGAACAAAACGTCGAGTGATGCACATTTCAGTCGGCGATTTTTTACAATGAGGAAGCAATGTGGATATTACTTTGCACCTTTTGTTTTAAAGCCTATAACACGCTTAACGCTGCGAACCTGATTGCACAAAGTACTTGAAACTTGAAGTACAAACAGTACTTGAATCTTGAAGTTGTAATATTTTGTACTTTTCGAATACTTGATGTATTTTTAAAATACTTTGCCCAGCTATGCTCGGTCTCGCCGTTTCGTCTTTCTAACGATTGTGAATTTAAAAAACAGGTAGATATATGGTCTCTCGGGATAATGGCGATCGAGATGATAGAAGGAGAGCCGCCCTACTTAACCGAGAATCCCCTGAGAGCCTTGTATCTCATCGCAACGAATGGAAAACCGGAGATCAAGGAGAAGGAAAAATTGTCGGGTATATTCCAAGACTTTCTCGACCAGTGTCTGGAAGTGGAGGTAGAAAAACGTTCGGCGGCTTCCGAATTACTGAAGGTAAAGAATAGTCTCTTATGGATTTTTACTTACCACGTAAGTCGTTCTACGTGAATATTACTGACGTCGGTTCTTTTGCAGCATCCTTTCCTCAAACTGGCGAGGCCCCTTGCGTCACTAACGCCATTAATAATGGCAGCCAAAGAAGCTGCTAAAGGTCACTGAGTGCTGTGTGCGAATCGTAAAAGTATGAGTCGGGGATCATGAGAATGGCTTATCGTCGAGAGAAGAATTATAAGAAAAGAATGAAGAAAAAAAAGAAGAAGAAAACAAGAAAATCACCCTCCCAAAACGGTAACGGCACAATAATTCAATAATATATATATAACGGTTAATGAATAAATAACATATGTGTAGGCAATAGTTAGGTAGAACTTAATCGATACCGGGCAGTATCGAGAGGAGATATGGTTTTCAAAGTTCTCAAAGCACCCGATTCTCACATGTCGCGAGGGGAAGGGAGGGAATCGAGAAGAGTCGATCAGCAAGGCGGAGAATGATCTGGCAACAAAGAGCTTGTTCCTCGTGGCGCGGCAGCTGAGATCGTTGAGACTCCTCGTTGACCAACGGACGACGTGCGAGTTTCACTTTCCGGCTTAGACGGCCACTGGGTACCTACAAGTAACTGTCAGTTATTTTCTAAACATAAAAAAAAACTAGTATTACTGACTCGCAAGTTGATAATGAGTTAGCTGAAAAAAAAAAATACATTACCTATAGCAAGAACCTTATTAGATAATAACCATAAGCAGATACGAACTGATACATAGAAGACACCTATTCTTAATATATATTATCGTTTGACGAGAAAGACAACAACAAAAAAAAAATTGTAGCAAAAAAAGAAGAAAAAAAAAAATTGGTTCACATCGGACTTATATTTTTCGAGAGAAGTTGAAAACGAAGAGCAACGTTATAATTTTATTGGCCTCCCCGCCCCCCGGCAGTCTAGTGTAAGCGAACAGCCTAAATAATTTCGTTTCCATAAAAGAGGTTTTAAAATTTCACTGATCCGATTATAATGTAAACGGCTCGAAACAACTCCGACAAAAGCGACAATGTGTATCGTTGGTTTCTTGCGATGTGTTTGATAATAATGAGTTCGTTAATCGTTTAAGCGTGTAAATAATACGAGAGAACAGGATAAAAATGAAATTAATTTAATCCCCGATCGATTTTGCAGCGAATTCCGTGTAATCGAATCTTACCTGTGGCATTCGATTGTACGGTTACGCGACAAATGTTACGAATGCTTTTATGACTTTTCTTTTTCTTCTTTTTTCTTTTTTGCAACGAGGCAATCGTTTCTATTGCTTTTGTGTCCGTGAACGAATATTCATCGGGTCGCACGCGCGTGTCCCCGGTGAGAATTTCAATAACTACTATTGTCCTTACCGTGTCGTGACGTAAACAAATAACGACGATCGACGAAATTTTAAGACAAGGCTGAAAGAGAGGAGAGACGTAGAAACATTATGTGTGACACTATAAAGTGCCTGTACGTCTTTGTCACGTTTAGAGAGCGAGAGACACGCGTAAAGTTTGAACGGTAGATTCCTTGTGATCTTGAACCACCGGTTAAAAAAAATAATAATAATAAAATAAAGAAATAAACAGAACTTGATTTAGGACCATCGGAAGTACTAATCGCATAGAGTGAAGTTTAATAACCATTACAGCATAGGTCCAAGGTTTCCATGATGATTACCACTAAATTGTTCGGATATCGAATGAAATCTTTTCTAATTACACTATATTTTGGAAGTACGAAAAAAAGAAGAAAAAAACAAACACACAAACAAAATCATTAGGGAAACCTTGATTTTTAGTTTAGGCAATTTAGATATTCAGCTTTGTGTCATTTTTCACACATTCACTTTTTTTTTTGTACGTATAAAAAAAATAAACAAAACTTCGTCGAACGTAAATGAAAGGAGAATAGTCTGAGAGTATCCATAGTTATCGAACTAAAGGAGCAAAACAAAAGGAATAATCTACTGATATTGCACTGAAAGATAAAAGCGACATTATTATATATTGTTTCGTAAACGGGAAAACAAAACATAAAATAAAACAAAAATATAACATTGTATTTCGAGGATTCATCGGTTCGCAGAATGAATTCCAAGCGTATGATGAGTTTTCCCACCGACATCCACGGATATCTCAATATTATAACTTCGGATAACGTCTTGCTTGATTTATGAGTTGAAAAAAAAACACGCTCGTTGTCGAAAGTATCGATTACCTTTGAAAATCAGGGACTACTATGACGTATTAGACGAAAAATAAAAAACGATATACGATAAACAAGATAAACAGTATTCGAAGGCGTAACGAAAAGAAAATGAGCTGTTTTAACTACTCTGTTTCAGCGTCTGCTCCAAATTGATCCGAAATTGTATCCGGTATTAGAAGTCATAGCAAGAAAATAATTATGCACGTTTAGTATTAGTAAGAACATAATTATGTGACGGTAATAGGTCTCATCGAAGATTGAGATACTAAACATATTATTATTATTATTATTTTTTATAATATTATTATGATTGTGTAAAAGTGGCAAGGGAGATAACGCATTTTCACAAATATCTCTAGATAAAGTTAGAACGACTATTTTTCGTCATCGTATGGTTATCATAGTTATTATATAGATTTCAGTTGCTAGCAGCTATTATTAAAACTTAATTTTTACTCGACGGAAAGAGGGAGTTATGATGCTAAATTAGGCATATCATCGACACGAGTAGCGGTGGTTGTAAACAACTGCGGTTAACGTGTCGATAGTTTGCATCCGGACCTCGATTTTATCGTTCCAAGTGCATTTAAGTAACCGTGTAAGATGCGTATTATTACCGTTTTAGAAACTGTGAGGATAGGTTCCTATTGAAATCAGGTTTAAGAGACTCTATATTGCATGTTTTCGTCGCCGCTGCTTTTATGATGTTTATGAAAATGCTTCGTGATCTCGTCGAACGGAAGAAGAGCCAGGCCTAGCGACAAACCGACTATATATTATATTTAAAAAAAACAAAACAAAACAAAACAAAAATGAAGATTTATACATCTTCGCAAAAGCAATGAAAGTTATTTTTATGATTTTCACTTGGACATTTTTTACATTCATTGACTATGATTACAAAAACGAGGGAGATAAATTAGTGGAAGGAAACCTGATTTCTCAGGAAAAAAAGGTAACGATTTTTTAAGCGACAATGAATTTGAGAATATAATAGAATTGCGTGGATGACAGCAACAAATTATAATGAATTATTGTAAAGTCTAAAGATTATGCCTAGAGGTTTGCGTATATATTGTACTGTAACTCTTATCAGTTTTACTTTTCTTTTGAAGACGTTACAATATAAGGAAACATTTTATAACAAAAATCATTCGTGAATCGTCGATATACTGTTTTTAAAAAATATATATATTTTCTTATCCCTCTCTCTCAAGGCCCTCAAGACAACGTTTGCACGAATACGGCAGGTAGGTTCATATTTCCAATAATCTTTTTATTCTTATAATCGTAAGATACAATTATTTACATTATATGGCATCGTCAGATACTTGAAAAAATAAAAGTTACTCTATGGCTTATAAAATTTCCTCGTTTTACCGTTATGATGCGAATTATTTTATCACTCGTCGAATATTTTTATAATAAAACCAGCGGGTTTTTACGGCTCGGTCGCCTCGTGCCCTCGCTATCGACTATGGAATTTAGATTTCTGGAGGTTCACCGGAAATTCGTCGCATCCAGTTTGGAAATTGTATTTTTCAATCGGAAGTGACCTGCCGGAGATACGTCACTTCCGTTGAAAATCTCACTCACCGACCGGAAGTGACATAGCGGAAAAACGTCACTTCCGTTGAAAATCTAATTTTTCGACCGGAAGTTACGTATTTCCGGTCAAAGAGTGAGATTTTAAAACCGGAAATTACGTATTTCCGATGTGACGGTACTTCCGGTCGAACAATGAGATTTCTATACAATAGTCAAATGTGAAGAGTCTCTCATAGACACACTCACAGACACCTCACATAACGCTCATGGACACTCAAGGACACTATGGCGATCCAAATGTGGCGATCCGTGAGTGTCGTTGGGTGTCCGCGAGTGTCTATGCGAGGTGTTCACGAGAGTGCTCGTAAGTTATTATTAAGTAGATATTATTATCACGTTGAGATAATCAGAATTGTCAATAGACCGCGATACATTTTTTTCGATGGGATTAGCGTGTAAACTTTGGAAGATTCAATCCAGTATCTTGCGGAGAAAATCAAGCTTCTTAGTACAGATTCTACTATAAAATATCATTTTGCTGCGCCTGTATTTCTTGGATCGGAATGAAAATGGAAAACATACATTTTCACGTCTGTGTGTGTGTGTGTGTGTGTGTGTGTGTGTGTGTGTGTGTGTGTGTGTGTGTGTGTGTGTGTGTATCTTCCTCGAAACAGTCGAGTCTGCCGTTCTTCATAGCCTTCGTCCCCGCATTTATTGAAGCTTGTCGTCGACGTGCCGATTACGAACTGGATTTCTTCGCATCCCCAGCCTCGTGGAAGCTTATCGACGCCGAGTTGATGCAGAAACGCTTTCTCGTCGGCTTCGGACCGTCGTTGAATACGTGACCCAGGTGTGCGCCGCAGCTCGAGCACGTCACCTCGGTCCGCACCATATCTGGGTTTGCGATCAGCAATAGTAGATTGCCACCAACTGGGGCGTCGTGTGTAGCGACGCATTTTTCATTTTCATTGGCGATAGTGAAGTGGTAGCGGAGCGGTAGAGGAAGGCAAAGGAAAGACAGAACAATAGAGTGTGATTAAACGGAGACCAACACCGTTCCGATTGTCCAAAAGCTACGTACGAAAATTAAAAAATAAAAATAAAAGAATTCTCGAAAAAAATAAAACGTTCGAGTAACTAAAGCGAATAAAAATCACTTCGATAATAAACACCGTTTTCGATTGTCCAAAAGCTACACGTACGAAGTAAAAATAAAGAATTCTCGAACGAAAAAAAAAAATGTTCGAGTTACTAAAGCGATTGAACCATTTCAATGACAAACGATGTCTACTACAAATCGTTTATCCTCGTGACCTTGACCAAACTATCTTGCGACAAAAGTGATTTATACTGAAATCCGTGAATGATTTAGAAATACACTAAGATTTTTAAAAAAATTCTGGATACGAAAGTTCCATTTGTGTTATTGGCACATACCCCTCTTTTTAATACAGCAATTTGGCAGCAGTTAAATGTTATCGTCTCGTAAAACTGTAATGCCTTTGAAAAAAAAAAAAATTAAAAAAAATCGTACGCGGCATTGTTGTTAGCTGCCATTAGTTTGGTAAGACAGCGAGGATCACTGCTTTGTATCTTTTTTTTTTTGCTAATTAACAAAATAATTTTGTAAGATTCGTCTTGCGCTATTCGTACAGCGACGATATTGATGATACAGAACAAGATGTAAGTCTATCACAATCACACTCTAAGCATTGGCATGCAGGAAGTTGGAATTGGATATAATAGAGCACCAAAGCCATTTCGATTTAACTATAGAACATGAATCTCTGCTCCACCTAAGACTCAGATCTTAGTTACCGAATTGGCTCAAAGAATGACATTATTATCAATGTAGACAGAAACGTGTATTGATTTTAGAAACCGTACATCGAGATATCACGGACATTGAGTAATATCGCGTATCTTTAAACGCGTCCGGCGTATCTTCGATCACCGACGATTTCGTAATTTTAACGAGATATAAATTTAAGAAAAATAATTTTTATTGAATAGCTGATAGGATAAGAATTATCGAAAAAAAAAAAAAAAAATCGGACCATCAAATTTTTAGTGACTTTGGTGACTTTAGTGACTCGTTTCAAATGAATTTCAATGCAGTTGGAATTAAGCGAGGCAGGGTTGTGGGCAAGGCGTCGTTAGGATTTTATAAGTACACAGATAAAAATTCTCTAGATATAGATAAACATGATTTTGAAAAAATAAATAAGAAAGGAATTGTGTCTTGAATATTTCTCACCGTTGGAGGTATCTTTGGTCAATTTTACTCGTCCCTGTTCCAAAACCTCATTGAACGCGGGCCAGCCGCACCCGCTGTCGTACTTGGTCTCCGAAGAGAACAATTCCTGATCGCACACGATGCAAGTGTACGTTCCTCTTTCATAAAATTTGTTGTAACATCCTGAGAATGGCCTGTCGATGAACAAAAAAAAAGAAGAAAAAACATGAGAGTCGTACGATTCATGGATGCTCAAGGAAGTGCGACGGGGACAAGGGGACAAGGTGCATTGGAAATGTATTTTTAAACCGTTTGGCCGTGGTAAACGTGCGCTCTTGAAAAAGTTATTTCTGTCATTTGTCACGCCGAGTTGCCATGCTTTTCGGAATCGTTAATCAGAAACCCAATAACACTCGGTATATAATTGACATTCTTTACAAATATTTTATTGCCCAAATTTAAAGTGCAAAAAAAATGAAAATTTCTTAATGTACAAAAAAATGACAATTTTTTCTGTAATGTATTTAAAAGCTGTTTTTTTAGTTACTTTCAATAAATATTTTCTTGTCCGAATTGAAAGCATGAGAAAATTGAAAGTTTTAAAACGAGAACAAAATAACAATAAATTTTTTTCTGTAATGTGTCATAGCGTCTGTTTTTTTTTCCTTTTTTTTTTAGTCTACCGTACGCGCGACTCTAATCTCGTAATAACGAAGGCGCGCTTAATTATGCGTCTGACGAATATTGACAGTACGAAGAAGATACGTCACGGCGCAGCACGCGTGGTCGAGACTGTCGAAAGAGTATTGAAAATAGCTCGAGGGCCAACTGTCGGATGCTCGGACGTACCGTCGCAAGGACAGAGTGACTATACGAGCGACTCTCAACCCGCCTTCGCCGCACCGACTCGTACGCGACAAGCGAAAGACAAAAAAAAACGAAAAGAAAACTTTAATCTTTAAGTGCTTTCTTACCTCTCGGTGCCTTTTTCCTGCGTGACATGCCACTGCAGAGGCGTCAAGCGCTTCTTGAGTTCGTCCCTTTTACCGTCGTTGCTCATTCTCCGAAGCGTCGTATCTTTAATTTCGAAGAGACAGAAAAAAATCACACGGGACGATTAAGACACTCCGCTGCGAAGAAGTGGAAAAATGCGTATGAAGTGCTCGATCCCCCCGAGTTTCCCGTAGCTATACCGCCTACGTCCCCCACCCTCTCGACGCGATACGCGAGAGAAATATCATATTCGAACCGGTCTCTCGACGATGAGCTGGTGCGCGTTCCAGTTTTAGATTACCATTGAGGGACGAAGCGGCGATCGTGATTTTTAGGCGATACGAGGGAACGGTTGATGCGGCCCAAGCGCGTCGTCTTAAAAAAAAAAAACATCGAATCAAGTTTGCCAACGGTAGGCCGAGTAAGAATGCACTGTAACGCTACATCGACGACTGTTTCAATCCTAAATGCAGGAACAAAAGAACTACGAAAAAAAACAATGATGATCTATAAGAGATGCATGATGCATGATTGAACTTACAAATTTCGTACCGTTCAGTTGTCCACCGGCTGTACAAAAATAGATTCTCTAATGTTTACATGCGCTCTTGACAAGCGACCTGACGTTAGCTCTCTCTCCAGTCTGCGAGAAAACCTTTGCGGCTCTCCCGATACAAAAGAAGAACGCGAATGAAACAGCGAAGAGGGGCGCAGCGACTGCACACAAGATGGCGGAAACGGGAAAAACGCGGAGTCGGAGGGCTCTTTTCGCGAAACGCCGAAGGGAATTAATCAAAACTGAAACAAGATCTACGGTGTATTCCGTGCATGAATTTTTCTCCCCTTTTTGCAGCGATCAAAGCTAGATAAAAAAAACGTCGCAACACCGTGGATACATAGCGGGCAAAGGTGAAAATTGTATCCATCCACCGGATTACCCTGCGGGTAATGGAGGAAAAAAAATCAGGCATTACGAACCCGTTAGAATCGCGGGAGGCATAGGTGCACGCAGCGAAGGACGCGTCGCCAACGCTCTCAGTAGATTTCTACAAATAACTCTCATATCGTTGGGCCCTTCGGGTCGAAGATTTTTTTTACACGATTTTTCTTTTTTTCCTCCTTATTCCGTAACCAAAGTCGAAAATAGTCGGTCGCGGTGTATGCGCTTCAAGTAAGAACGGAACTTCTTTTTTTATCGATGCATTCGAGCCTTCTGCACCACACTGAAGGACAATCGGATTGGCCACAGGAAAAATCGCGCCGGCCAATGTTAACGCGTAGAGAATGTTCGCGGATGGTTAAACCGCTTGTAGTATTTCTGTAGAATTTTTGTTTCTCGATTCTCTTTTCTCGATTAGGTTCGTCGAGGTCTGCTACTAGTGAGGCAGAAACCCGCTCACAGATGGCGCCGTCTTCCAGCCGAACGTTGGTAATGAACGATGTTAATGCGTCGCAACTAATTAATCAGAAGCAGAGCACTCGATTGTTTGTCAGTTATTTCGAAGGAATCAGCGTCGACCACGGAAGACATCGGTAAAAAATTCAAAAAATGGCTTGGCCAGGAATCGAACTCGGGCCTATTGATTATAATTTGCGCTCCGATTTGACTTCTTTCCATACAAATCGGTTATTAACTATAATTCCATCTATATGATCATATCTGAGGCTCGCTGTGATTTGACTCGGCCACGCTCACCCTGTAAGAACGGAACTTAGGCACAGTACACTGCAGAGTCCGCGGCGAGATGGGAACGCGAGCGGTGTTACTACGTGAAGCGGCTATCTTCTCGCCGTGCCGCTCGAGTCTTCTTTGCGTCTGTTATCTTTTGTCCCCCCCCCCCCCCCCCACCCCTCCGGCCGTCCGTGAACGCGGCAAATCGCGCGGCGTCCAACCTGAGTGTGTTGCAGGGGGTTGAAACTAGTACGGGAGTCAATTTCATTACGGAACGTCCTTCACCGTGGTGTGTCGCACTCCCGTGCCCGTCGACGAAGGTGTTATTTTTCCTCGTAAATATGTCGTGCTAGTGCCGCGAGGACCAGGAACGATGAGCTTCTCCAGCGATGAAGTCAACTTTTTGGTCTACCGTTATCTTCAGGAATCCGGTACCGTAGCGTCAGCCGACTTTCATAACCTCAAAAAGCTCCCCGACAACCGCTCCCGATCACCCACCGGACGACTCTCACTCTTAACCCGCCTCGAAACTAGCGAACAATTTTTGTCCTTTGATTCTCGACTAAAATTCCATTCGTACCGATATTCGTTGTAAGTCTTTCCGAACAAAAAAAAAGAATAAAAAAACATTTTGTCAAAGGTTTCCAACACTCGGCTTACACGTTCGGCATCGAGTCGCACATATCGCAGAGCAACATAAACGGAGCGCTCGTTCCGCCGGCTGCGCTCCTCTCCATTCTTCAGAAGGGCCTTCAGTACACGGAGGCAGAGATATCCATAGGGGAAGATGGAACTGTGCAGAGGATGGTCGAGTCGCTGTCCCTCATCGACGCGGTCATGCCCGACGTCGTCGCCTCGAGGCAGAATCAACAGAATCAGCAGAAGCAACAGGTGAAGACCGAGGTACAGGACACCAATGGGGAAGAAGGTAACATTCGCAGAAAAAAAGGATGAAAAAAAAATTGGTGATATGAAAAATCGGCCTGTTACACCCTGGTTCTTGGACGATAAATTTTCATGAACCTCCTTAAAAAATCAGGCAGACTACGGGACCGCTCGTGTACTCGGATATCTGACTATTTAGGATTTTCCGCTAGAACCGCCTTGCCTCGGCATTGAAGATATCGTGATTGTTCGTACGGTTAAAATATCTTCTAGAATGCCCTGGTACGGTCGGGGATAGTGAAGCAAAATTCTATTGCTCCAATGTCACGTATCCCTTTGCTAGGAGCAAACAGATTATGTAAAAAAAAAAAAAAAAATTGTTTTGCATTTATTTTGCATCTTTCTTTTCGTGTTTATTTGAATCGTTAACACTTTAATTTTAGGAGATGTGCATGTATATTAGTTAATACATTTTTCCTATGGATATCTCAGAACTGCAATGTTTGGCGATTTTTTTTTATTTCGTAAGATGACCCAGTAAAGGTCAGTGACGAGAATTCATTGCCGGGTTTAGCCATTTGTGAGATCGTAGTTTCTGCGATCTAACAAGTTTCAGTGAGATAAATGTGAAATCTGAAAAGCTGAGAAAGTATTTTAAGGGTCTGTGCAATAATGATAATTTAATTGTACAGTGGTTACATCGAACGAGGGTGCGGGAGCGAACGAAAGAAGCGGCGACAGAGCCGAGATGGAGGTCGACGAGCAGCAGCAAGGAGCCGGTACGGGAAACAACGCGAGCGCCGTTGAAATTCCGGCCAGCAAAGCGACAAAGTTGCGTGGTCACGAGTCGGAGGTATTCATTTGCGCGTGGAATCCAACGATCGATCTTCTCGCTTCCGGTTCCGGCGACAGCACCGCGAGAATATGGGATATGTCGGATTACTCGCCAACTCCCAATCAACTCGTTCTGCGTCACTGCATTCAGAGAGGCGGCACCGAGGTTCCGAGCAACAAGGACGTTACGTCTTTGGACTGGAATGTACGTGAAAAAAAGACTATATATAAAGGCAGAGATCGGGAGTACTTGAAGTACCGGGTACCGTGCCGGGTACCGTGCTTGATACTTTAAGCACGTACGCGAAGTACACAAATACTTTCTACGATTTCCAGTACCAAGCGCGAGTACTTTTTGAGTACATGCTCGCATTAAGGATACTCTGTGGGTTGCATGACATCCTGTTTCTATTAACATATGATTCTGTCGAAAAATTCCATTAAAAAAAATAAGGAGGTACCCTTTTCGTTTCTTTAATTTCAAAATATGTCATAAAAAAATACCTAAATAACAACGAGACGGGATCATTTTTGTGCTTTTAATAAGATTGTTTATGGCATAAAAAATAATAATGAAGAGTAGACTAAATATTCTCAAAATGACGAATTATCCGCAAATTACTTTGCACTTTTTTTAAACCCTAGATAGAGCTTAACGGTACAATCCTAATTACGAGTACTTGAGAAATACTTGAAGTAAAAAAGTGCTTGATACTTCAAGTACTTGTGATACTTTGTACTTTGCAGTTGAAGTATTTGTTGGTACTTTGCCAAGCTCCGTATAAATGTAACGATCTGCCTCGATGGCCTGACACGAATTTCGTTTCATCCACAAACATTTCTCTCGTGTCAACAGTGCGACGGAACTCTCCTGGCCACCGGCAGTTACGACGGTTACGCAAGAATTTGGACGACCGACGGCAGACTCGCTTCCACCCTCGGTCAACACAAGGGTCCGATATTCGCATTAAAGTGGAACAAGCGCGGTAATTACATTCTCAGTGCCGGTGTCGACAAGACAACGATCATTTGGGATGCCGCGAGTGGTCAGTGCACTCAGCAATTCAGCTTTCACTGCGCGCCAGCGCTGGACGTCGATTGGCAGACGAACACGTCGTTCGCCAGTTGCTCCACGGATCAGTGTATCCACGTGTGCAAATTGAACGTTGACAAGCCTATCAAGAGCTTCGAGGGACACACGGTGAGTTTATTTATTTATTTACTCAACGGAAATAACGCTTTTATAAAATACATAATATAGCCTATTTATTTTTTACGTAAGTTCGAGAGAAAAAAGAAACCCGTAGCTTTTGCAGTGTCGAAAAATTGGAAACATGTCGAATTTCATATACATAATAAAATTGGAAATATATCTAGTTTTATATCAAGATGCGATGTGGTGATATTATTCTAATGGTAACACTTCCACTATTTACTGATTTATTTTTTTAATGTTGTATGTAAGTGAAAGGTTTTATCCCGTAAACTGAATAAATATATGTATAATATCTGCGAATCGATGTTTAGAACGAGGTCAACGCTATAAAATGGGACCCGCAAGGAAACCTGTTGGCCAGCTGTTCCGACGACATGAGTCTGAAGATTTGGTCGATGAAGCAGGACACGTGGGTGCACGATCTTCAGGCTCACAGCAAAGAGATTTACACGATCAAGTGGTCGCCGACGGGACCGGGAACGCACAATCCGAACATGAATTTGACACTGGCCAGCGCCTCGTTCGATTCGACCGTGAGACTGTGGGACGTCGAGCGGGGTGCTTGCATTCACACCCTGACCAAACACACCGAGCCAGTCTACAGCGTCGCGTTTAGTCCGGACGGAAAGTTTCTCGCCAGCGGAAGCTTCGACAAGTGTGTTCACATTTGGTCGACGCAGAGTGGCCAGTTGGTCCACAGTTACAAAGGTACGGGCGGTATATTCGAGGTATGTTGGAACAGTAGAGGTGACAAAGTCGGGGCCTCGGCGTCCGACGGCAGCGTGTTCGTTCTCGATCTTCGTAAGCTATGATCATTCACATCACCGAAATAGTTAACGTCGTCGTTTATTATAAACTTGCACTTTTCATTTCGAATCATAAGTTTCTTATACGCAGTTTTCTTTTTTTTTTGCCTCTTATCCCTTCCCCCTCCTCCTCCTCCGTTCCCCACATCCGCGAACTATGAGCTTTTGTTCTCGTACCGCGACTCGACCCGGCCGATCTTCCTCGTCGTTTACATCATCTTCGTAGTTTCGGCGAATCACTCTCTTCAAAATAGACTATCGAGACGAGTAACGGTAAAATGAAAAATAAAATAAAAGACGCTTTTTATCATGAGATTGTATTTTATAACGATCGACATTATTTACTTTGAGAAACTTCCCCTCGAACTGTTCAGCGTCTGAGTAATTTTGAGGTCAAAGCAATTGTATATTAATGATAATTCCAGTGGTCTGTACAGTGAAACTGATCAACACACTTTGTACTTGCGAATATAGACGTGCAAACACATTCTATTTTTTATTCACGGCTACGTGAATGGAGGAATACGTGTTGTCTTAATTGTAGTAATTGTAATGATAATCATAAGTATTATACATAAATCAATGGAAAAAAAAAGAATTAAGAGAAGACCTCAAAGAATAATAAACGTTTTATAATTAATTACCTGACGGCGTTTATCATTGAGGTGGATGAAAATTACAACTCTCTTATCGTTTGGGTTTGTTCGGAACGAAGTTTATTTATCGCAATCGGATTGAGGCTGTCCTGTACAACGTAATCAAATCATCGTAGCTGACCGCAAGTAACATATTTTTCCAGTCTCGGAAGTCGAAAATTTTATACTTTACATGCGTGAAACACGAACGGTAAATGAAAATCTTTGGTTTATATGTGCACACAAATACATTTTTTTTTCATCACAGAGACAAAGAGATACATCGACAATTGGAGGAATTGAAATACACAGGCTTATTTATACTACGCATTAATCAATAGTTCGTAATTTTTTTTTTTTTTTCCAGACCAATCTCGTACAGGCATAATATCGAATTTTTAAATATTTTTTTTTCACCTAAAGTCTAACATCGATGTACGTACATTGTTGAAAGCTTCAGAGTTGCGATATTTTTTGCTTTTTAATTTTTGCTCTTATAGCGGATTTGTTTTCAACGTAGACTGGGTTAATATTCACGGATCAGGGAGGATAAACCTGGGGATTAGGACAAACCCAGTGGATCGGAAGGAATGATTCATACGACTTACAAGCTACGACGTTTTTATGCTGAAGGGACTTATATTGGTATCACGAATGAGACGGAAAGTTATCGCTCGTACAGCCATCAAGGTCTCCCTTACAAAAATCACAACATATAATACTGCTTCGGTTCGCGTTTCGCTTTCTCGGGAATCTAGGGATTTACTGTCGATCTGCCGAACACTGAATTACCGTTAAATTCGTTCTAATAATAATCAATTTTTTTTGCTCAAATACGTTTCCGACACAGGAACAATCAATAATACAGGCTTGATATGCGAAATAAAAAAAATTTTAGATAGCAACATGGAATGATCTACGAATTGCCCGAAACTAAAGTACCCACGTCGAGTTCGCGATCCAACAAGAATCGCGAGTTCGCAAAACAATATAGCGTTCGTTTCGTCAACTCGTTTATCGGATCGATTATGTCTCTTTCTCGTTTAAAATTTTCTTTGAACTTAAAATTTCGTTATCGCCGAATTATCCCGTCGATAGAACGAATCTCGTTCGCCAATCGTCTGCAAAGTCTTCAACATGTAATACATTATACCACGTAATAATTATGACGTAATAGTATAGAAACTTATCGATGCTTCGTCGAAATTACATCCTATCCTGATGATAATTAGACATAATCTTTCGCGCCTCGTCGTCACCGTTTTCTCGTATAACAGAACCGTCGACGTTGTACCATTCGTGCGTTCTATCGATGGGAATGCGTTGCGTGTAAGCGTGATGTTCTTCCTGCGCCTGTTGTAGATCATCGTCCTTCCGTTGCTCGCTCGTGTAGATCCCTGCATTGCCATTGTGGGCAGGGCCGACGATTCGCGGATATCCCGCGTCGAGATCGTGGATCGAACGTTTGCCGATAGTTTCGAGTATACGCCGATTGGCGTCGACTTGGCGCTGATCCTGCATGGCCTTCCTGCGAGCCAGTTCCAAGAGCACCCGCTGCCGCAGCACGTCCACGGGATTGACGATCGACAGCGAGTTTCTGCTCAGACCGAGCTTCTTCGTGCGGGCGATTCTCGATCCCGGAACGTTAACCACATCCGGTATGTCGTTCTGCGACGTGAGCTCGATTCCGTAGTCGCGCTCGATCTCGTTCGGGGAGCGCAGCGTCGGATCTGTGTTCTGAAACATCAATGGCAACGTCGAACAGTCAGGGGCGTTTATTGGGGCTCTTATCGAGCTCTCCCAACGGGAAGAGAAACCGACCGGTTTGCCGTAGTTCACGCTAGAGCGAAACCCTCGCGGATCGTGCAATTAGCCGGACAGATTCACCTTGCGAACCTTGTTTCGGAGAGTTCTCTCTGGCTATGTGCTCGGACGCTAATGTTAGAGCCGCACCAGAGGAAACTACCGCCACGTTGACGAGGCAGGGCTGAAATCAATCCGCCCTTCTATTCGCGATAATAGCCGGAGGAGAAACGCACCGCCATCGCCCTTGTACCTAACTCTAGAGTGCTGCTGTTCCGTGACCTTTAATTTCATTCCCCGGTATCCATCGCGTTACCACCGCTACAGTTCATCCTGTCCTTTGATGATACTTTTGGAGACAATTTTGACGGTGGGTAATTAATACTTCACTCGTTTTTTTCTGAGAATAAGCTAAGGTTTTTATCTCTGGTAATTTTGTATGTAATCTGTTTTCGACTCGAGTACGTTGATTAGTACGCAAATCAATGATGGACCGAGCGATATTGACCACTTTTACCCTATCGAACTGACGTTGGAGACGTTGAAAAAAGCTAAACAAAAAGCATGTAATTTAATTCGAATTAACCTCGGTTTAAGTTTTCGGTTCGGTTCTTGGTTTCGTGTAACCCGCTTAATCGAGACTCTTCTCGAACGTACATTCGTTCGTTATAACAGAAATAAATCGTACACCGAAAAACCATGTTACAAAAGTTCGGAAATTCGTTCAAGCGTACACCGAAAATATGTAGCAGTTGGTTCATTAACAGATGAAAAACTGTACATCGGTCATTTCACTGCACCACAAAAAGTTTACGTACTCGCATGTAACGCATTCGAAAGATAACATTTCGTAATAACCCAGATAGAAAAAACGTGTCCTCAAACGGGAATCTTACCATCGGTTCAGCCACCGTTCCATCTCCGTGCCGTCATTTTTCTATCTGGGAACATGTCCAATATAATCCAGATGCTTAAGCCTACACACGAGCAGCCTTTCCAGGTAGCAACGAACAGACATCTAGTATGAAAAAGTGTTCCAAATGGGTTACACGTGTACGTCCGCGTTGTAACTGAAAGCCATTCTACGTTCAAAAGTTAAGTTTTTTGATAGGTGATAACTTTCGAATAGCGTCCAGACGGACGTACGAATTCCATTTAGATCACTTTTTGGTAACTAATTTGTTTGTGCTGCGTGGCTTAGACTGGCGGTGAGAAAAGACGGAATTCGAGAGGCACGTCTGATGAGCACCGCAGTTAACACGCAGGTAAAAGATCAACCGCATGGCGGATTACCATACGATTAACAGTCAACAGTCGGTAAGTGGTTTATCCAACCTGCTTTATGATTATTTATAATACTTATATTAATTTTTATGGTGGCTCACTGGGTAAGTCTCAAGCTGACTTTTTTCGGTTTTGGGACACGGGAAAGGGAAGGCGGGAGAGGGGGGTTCATAACCTCGTTTTTGTTTCTTATCTGGATTTTTCCCCTTTTTTTGTTCTCTTGTTTTTTATGATAAACACATCTGGCGTATATTGGACATGTTATTTTCTAAAGTTGTTACGTTGGGCGAGCGTTACAACGAAATGTTTCAACCTTACGAATGTGTTACATATGAGTATATGTAAACTTTTTGTCGTGCAGTGAATCGGCGGGATAAAGTTTTTGATCCGTTAATAAAGCAACTGTTAGACAGTTGCGGTGCACACTTGAACAAAGTTGCGAACGTGTGTAACTTTTTTCCGATGTACGGTTTATTTCCCTTGTAACGAACTGAACAGTTAATAGTTGTAAAATCTACCGGTGAACCAAGCGTCGGCTGCCCTGCACGGCGATACATCGAACGGCATCGGATCGAGGATAAAAGTGGTCCTAAAAATCCTCGAGCTTTGCGTCGAGAGAACGTCAAAGAGAATTGGATTTCACGTTTCAGTTGTTTCGCGCCGGCCGTACAGGGAAATAAAGCGACCGACCCGATCGTCCCAGTTCGGCTACGAACAGGAGATTTATAGCAGACGCGTCACATTTTCCAATGCATATTTGATTCCTTTTTTTTTCTTCCCCCTCCTCGTCTCCGAACGCGCTCCCCACCCATTACGCTCGACGGAGGGCGTCCTTTGCGTTATCGTCGCGCGGAACTAATTAAATTCGCTCAATCAAGCGTGCAATTAATTCACGGAGGAGATCTGATGGATAAAAAAAAAGTTCGTTCATCCGTCGGACTTTTGTGCACCGTGTCGTTCCGTCGAGCAATCCGTGAATTAATATTTCATGTTTATTCATCGGGAGCTTTTATTGCATTGTTGTGGGACGCTGCGCGTAACGCTGGACGAGAACGGAATTATGGCGGTCCGAGCCGTACAGTCCCGCCAAACGAGATTTTCAGCAAAAATTTCGAACACTTCTCGATGGAACAAAAATCTGCAAAAAAAATCAACCACATGGGAGATGCAAACATCATTTTTGTGTAATAATAATTCGAATTCGTTATCGACAAATCGAAGATAAAAATCATTATTCAACAAATTACCCGGGAACTCGACTGTTGTCCTTCATAATAATAATTCGCTTATTTTTCTGGATGCGTGTGTATTTTTTCAGAACGTTTCGTAATCTTTGAAAAATTTCTTTTTTCACAGCTTGAACACAAAAAAACGCGATCTTCAACGATTACAAAAAATACTGAAAAAAAAATTCATACGTCTTCAGAAAAATAAACGAATCATTTTTGTGGTAAAAAACAAACAGCTAACTTGCCGGGTAATTTGTTGAACGATTATTTTTATCGTTGATTTGTCGATAACATTTTGGAACGATTATAACGTAAAAACAGTATTTTCAGCACTTCCCATGTGGTTGATTTTTTTGTAGTCTTTAATCCAATCGACAAATGTTTGAATTGTTCCGTTTGTTTGAAACTCGCGTTTGGGTGGGCTCTACAGTTCGGACTACTTTAAAATATGTTGCGGCTATGCATCTGCGGCTCCGCGTCGGACGCACACGGGAATCGATTGCCGTGAACGCGACAGATGGACTCGATACCGTGAAGTTGTCGGTTTTAATTCCGAATATCGAATGATTGTTGGCTCATGGTCGTACGGCGTGTATTATGTACCGTCCGTTCACAATATCCGAGTCAATATCCGACTTCGCCGAATTTTCGGGCAATCTGTCCCGGCGGCTTCGCCCGCTCTCGGCGCGCTCCGGGAGTCTCTCGTTACGGCGTTGTTTACCGGTGCGCGCTCCGTCCGTGCTCGACCATTTATCGCCTGCGAGACACTACGTCGACCAAATCGTTCTTGTCTTAATGCCGTTATCGGAATTCGGCAGATTCCGAATCTATCTGTCGCCGTCTCGTTGCTTCTCGAGAAGGGGAAATCGAGTTTGCAGCTCGTCAGAGATTCGCGACGATCGTCGCACTCGCCGATTTATCTCTACGGTTTTGTAGCTCGTGCGTTAAGGCGAAGTGAACTTTATTCAATGGCGCTAATTTTTTTTAGAAAAAAATGAATTCGGGCCTTGATTTTTCGGAATTTGCGTTTTCCTCAAAAAAATTAGCACCCTTGAGAAAAATTCGATACAGTTTTTATTACCGACCGCGATATTTCACTTCCCCTTAAGGCAATGTGAAAACCTCCCGCCCGACCCGAGCTTGGTCGGTAATAAAAACTATTATCAATTTTTTGTTGTTTTGAGGCTGTCCAACTTTTTTATTTAGGTGGTTGAAACTATTCTCGTTTCCTCCGCTGTTGGACGGAGACGCCAATAATTTTACATTTTGACAAAGATTCGGAAGAAACTTGGAAGCAACGGATTACAGTTTTTGTTACCGACCGAGACCGTTTCGCGTCGTCTTGAAAAAAGATTCTGTTCTCGAATTAACATTCATCTTGGATGACGAAAAGAGAAAAGAAGAAAATTACTGCGCTCACCTCAAAGCCTCTCTGGTCGTAGACGAGCAGAAGCTCGGGACGCTCGTCCACCGGAAGTTCCCTCCTTCGATACGTGGCGTACGCCATTGGCGACCCCCTCGCTAAACTGATGAGGGCCGTCGTTGCGAGCAGGCTTGCGAGAATCATGGTTTGTTCGACGTCGATATTATTACTGCAATTCTCGTCTGTAACAAAATCGAAAGCACCACCACTTATTACTCGCTACTCGCAAATTTCGCGATACATAATTACTTTGCATATTTTCCGTTGCATACGCGCGTCCGGAAGTTTTTAGGCGCAATCAATTTCGACATTATATTGCATCAATCGGCTTTGACGGAAGCTCACGAAACTGGCCGTTTGCCGAATGTTCGGTCAATACGATCAGGCCATCGAATCGAGAAGCACCGCGACCATCGCCGATGTCCCAGGGCGTCAATAATTAACCGGGTCGCCGTTAATTTGATTTTAATATCGAATTAACGTTACGGAACTTCCGGCGATAATTTTGAGACCGGTTTGCGTACTCGCGTCATCGTCGATACTTGTTTGTTCATAGGCTGTATCGACTGACCGCGCGATCGTGCGACGCGCTGTTATCTCACGCGTTTCAAAAAGGCGAACGAAGGGATCTAAAAATAATTTGCCGAACGCTTATCGGGGTCACGCAATATTTGTTTTGTCCGACGAAAATGTTTGTTGCCGTCGGTGGTTCCGGAGCCGCTGCACGCGAATCACTGTATCCACCGCATTCCCGCAGCTTACCGTTACGAATTTCCAATTAACGTGGACCGAATGGACAATTAATATCGCATTGCCAATAGATAATTAACGGCCGGGGAGTGGGGTGAGACGAGCTGCTTCGGAGTTTGGCTCGTCTATCGTTCAATCAAAGGCCATGATGTATGGATTTACCGCTATCCGCTTCTACCGCAGTATAATATTACTCGAAAGCAGTCTAATCATTTTAGACGATACATCTATGTATATAATAATTTTTTTTAAAGGCCCAAAGCAATTTGCGCTTTGGTTCCTCCGCGAGGAAGTTTGTTGACTGATTCTATGATCGAATTCTTTACCGGAAATACGTCACTTCCGGTCGAAAATTGAGACTTTCAAACCGGAAGTGACGTATTTCCGATGTGACATCACTTCCGGCCGAAAAATAAGATCTTCAAACCGGAAGTGACGTATTTCTGATCTGACATCACTTCCGGCCAAAAAATGAGATTTTCAAACAGGAAGTGACGTATTTCCGGTATGGGATCACTTCCGGCCAAAAAATGAGATTTTCTAAGCGGAAGTGACGCATTTCCGATATGACGTCACATCCGGTCGGGAAATGAGTTTTTAAAACAGGAAGTAATGTACTTCCGGTATGATGTCACTTCCGGTCGAAACAATGAGATTTACACAGAAAAGTCAAATGTTAGAGTCTCTCATAGATACTCTAACGGACACTCAACGACACTGACAGAAACTTGAAATATGAGGGTTCATCAATATAGTTGATCATCTCTGAATGTCCTTGAGTGTCCTCGAGTGTCTATGTGAGATGTGCATAAGAGTGTATTAGTGGCCTCGTACTTTATTATTAAGTAGATATTGCAATGGAATTCTAATAGCTCCGACGCGCGTGAAAACGTTGAAATTAAATTTTACTCGATCCCTTATTCTCTATTCATAGCCATTCTTCAATAATACTTCATAGAAAGCTTACATTCCGCGGGGCATTGGTATCCGTGTACCCCGGTGAGGCCGTATCCCCAACAATCGCGTAGCTTTCCGTTTTCAATCTCGTTTCCATCGGGATTTTTCACCGAAGACGCGATCGTTTCCATTCACCGTACTCGTTGCAACGCTCATAACGCGTGCCACAAATCTCTCTCACAATCGTCGCGCTTACGTCGGCGATGAATGCGCAACGACCACGCCTTCGCGGAGGCAAAAAATATTATACAACACACACACGGAAGTGCCGATGAACCGGCATAGGTTTTCATATTCTCGCGATGCGCGAAGCGTTCTCCGGGAGTTTTTAGGTCCGCGAACCGAAAGACTCGTAAGGAAGCTTCCACAAGCGTCTATGGAAGTCGCTTGGTAATTTTTGTGCGCACCTGATGTGATCAATCATTCGCGATGAAAGGATGAAATTAAGCCCGGGTGGATCGACTGGGAGCTTCGATTGCGTTTACTCATGGAGATCGGAGCGATCGGTGGCCGCTTTGCGGGCTCGTGTGTTGATTTTTGGTCCCTCATTAAAATGTTTTTTTTTTCATCGCTTCGCTCACCAAGGGCGTGCTAAAAAAATCGTTTGGAACATTTAACGTTTATTTTCAGCATTAGTCCGAAGCTGAGCGCTCGTAGTCGTAAAAGAGACGGTATGACAACTTTTTTTTTTTTTTTTTTTACGTGAAAACTTTTAGTTATTTATGAGACTCTTCGATCTAAAGTGTGATGAGAAGCGTGAACGAACATTGGCAAAACGCTTGACGACAATAATCGCGTACCGCAGGACACAGGTTCATTAACGGGAGGGTTTTAATTTGTCTCTCGCGTAATTCACGACTCCGAGCGGATTGTGGTGCTCCGTAATTGAGCTCTTCCAATTAACCACAGAATAAGCGAGGCGGAGAAATAAAGTCAAACGAGCGTCACCGAGAACAATTTGCTTGCTTTTTACCTTCCAACGCTCAAAATTAGCCCCTCGCTCTCTCGACGATCATTCGCCCTCCGGAATTAATCGTACGCTTGAGAAGACCATCTTCGAGATTAAAAAATAAAATTCTTTGCTCGTTGGTCTGGCATCGAATATTCCATTTACATTTCCATTTACAGCTGCAACTCTTTCCGAAAATATCTCCGAGTTATTAAAACTCTGTCGTATTAAAACTGTACCAGAGCGAATTAAATTCGGTAACTTATTAAATACTGAAACAACTCTACCGGAATATTTTATCAGCAACGCTAACGTATTACAACTCTGCCGTATTAAAACTCTACCGGAGCGAATTAAATGCTGTAAATTATTAAACACCGCAACAACTCTACCGGAATATTATGAATGTCATGAAACTAACTTTCGTCGATGAAGCTTCTGTGAGAAACTTTTTTTTAATCGTCGTCCCATAACGAAGTGAAAAAAAATGGTTTCGAAACTCCGTCATAATCGATATCGTGTGAATTCCAGCAGGAAGCACAGATGCTGTTTTACATAATACTAAAAATTGTCAATTTTATTTTGTTGAATCGTTTCGTTAGAGATCTTTTCGGGACTGTGACGCATCGTTTTTCCCACTGGTAACGAATCTACCATTTATTTTATTTTACTCCTGGCTGAATATTTGCTAAGGATCGGATGCGTCTGGCGTGAAGTACTGATTTTTCATGAAATTCTAAAATTCAAAACCGCATAAAATTTAAAGAGTAAAATCGACTCTCGGCAAGTCTAATAGGCGGACATTTGTCGATAATAATCCATAACTCCAAAATCCTTTAACCCAATTATTATTGCATATACAATATTATAATTCCCGTCTAAAATTGTGACAAACAGAGCAACGTTATAGCTTTACTTTAGTAGCTTTATTATTAAAGCTATCAGCTTGTAATAGCTTCACTCGGGAACGGCTTTACGCCGTTCAGGGATTTAAATTTCTAGATCTGGCGCACACATTCAGCAATGTTTTTTTTACTAAATGCGGTTTTTCGACGTTTTGGAACATTCTCAACATGGTAACATGAAATTTTGCGAAAAACATGCTTTTTTCACGAAAATAAAGCTTCCTCCTCGAGAAACCAAAAACAAAAAGTAAAATAACCAAATATCGATATAAAATAATATATAATAAAAAAAATATTAATATACAATAATATATAATAATAAAAAATATTAATATACAATAATATATAATAATAAAAAATATTAATATACAATAATATATAATAATAAAAAATATTAATATACAATAATATATAATAATAAAAAATAAAAAATAAAAAGCAAGGTGTAGTCAATGGGACATACCTGTCGTTTTTCCATTCACAAGGATTTACCGCACGGTGTGCCGATGATGCGCGTCATCGCCGAGTGTAATAATACATACGAGACGAGAGGACTTCGTGCATTTTACCTCGGCACAATAGCTGTATCGGGGTAGTATCTCCGCGTCGGTGAGAGCGTAATGTATATTTACATGGATAATGTTTCCATTGTGCGCGGAACTTTTCACTCGGGAACGGAGGGATTTCTAATCAACGAAGAGCATAAAGAGCATAAAGAACGGAGCTCGCCGGAGTTAAAGATCGAACACGATCGCCGAGCCACGAACATCGCCGGAGTACGGACGGGCCGAGCTTTAAGCTTCGAGCCTCTGCTGAACAACGCTAGTATGAGATTAATTATAATACGACGGAGGAAGGTGAGGAACTTCAAGCCGGGATTGCGTCACCGCGGGCGTGTACTTTATTATCTAACTCGGTGAGATTATTCGCGAGTGCTTGCTGACGCGGGCTTAAGGCAGATATATAGCGGCAACCTCTCTCACTTGATCCAGACCGCGGGGGAAAACGTTATTACAGAGCGAGGCAGCCCTCAAGTTTCGCGTGCTCGTTCAACATCTTTTTTTACAACGCGAGGGAGAGCGAGAGAGGGATGTAATCTATGATTTTTATTTGACCCTGTGTTTCTTTTTTTTTTTTTTTTTTTTTCTCGAGGTGCCGACAGATGGAAGGTAAGCTTTTTCGCGGTGAGGGATGGTTGCCAAGCAGCGGTAGTGGCGATAACAGCGATAGAAGCACCTCGTAACTGTGCGATTTATTTATTTAACTTATTTTATTTATTTTATTTATTTTATTTAAGTAGTGGTAAAAGACATTTTCAACTTTATGAGGAAGCGATATGAAAATTTCGATTTTCAGGATTTTCATACATTAGAATGCCTTGGGGTGGATCAAGAGGCCGTTGACCTAAGTCCTTCAGGCTGGTTATTCCCGATTTTGCAATTTGATTAACGGTTACCATAGATTGTTGTCAGCTTTATTTGTACTCCTAAATATTCAAGTAGTAGTGCCAAGTTAATCTTTTAACCCGTTAAACATTTGGAAGTTTGTGTCTCCCGCGGATTCCCGGAGGGATTGTTGAATTGTCGAAATGTTGCTTAGCAAATTCTGAACCGAGGATTTCTGCTCTTTCAATTATCGGTTGCACAACTCTTTATTTATTTTATTTATTTCATACGCGAGATGTAATTACGTATTGTCTTATCGCGCCGCGCCAAACGGGTGAAATTGCGAGGGCGAAGTCGCAAGAAAATATCAGCCCGTTTCTGTACCGTACCGAGTGTTACACTATATGTTACGTTTGACCATCCGTGCTATCGGCGATCGGCTACTCGCCATGCTAGTGGCTCGCTTTGGGGGGGGGGGGGGGGGGGGGGGGGGGGGAAGGATTCGTAACTTGTCGTGTAATTCGGTGGCCGAAAAAAAGTCGAGACCGTGCAAGAATGACAAATCGACTGTGGGTGGGAACAGACACTCGTAGTTCGTGGACCGTTGAGCTTTAAGAGCTCCGGTGGATTTGGCGAATATAGCGACGGTAAGACTCGTCGCGTCGGCTTTGTCGGAGACGTCGTCGAGGCAATGTAATCCCAGGCGCAACAAGCGGAAGTCAGACGACGAAAGGCGACGATGTTGTTTTATTTTTCATCCTCCGGTTCCTCTTAGTGATAATTAATGAGGATAAGAGACGAGGTGTGCCGCGTGAATTTGTAACGGCGCTGGAAGAGCGCACTCGAGAATAATTTGCGGAAGGTAATGGACAAATGTTTTTTTTTCTTTAAGTTGCGTCGCGAGTTTTCGTATGAAATACTGAGTGGGATTAAAATTGATGGGATGCAAACAGCGTGGAGAAAAGTAGAGATTAGCTACGTGCAAATTACTTTGTACAGTTTTTTTTTTGTTTATGACATTTTTTGTAGAAAATTCGTGATATTTGGTATCTTAAAATCAGCGATATGTTTGCTTGATTTAATGTCGAAAAAATTACGTTGCCCATCGTGTTCTGTCGTCTATTCGGGGAAGTTTCCTTAGAGGGGAGCTTTGACCTCCCTTATGTGTTCAGCAGTTTAAGTTTCGTTACCGTTGTGTTACGTTCGAGTTTATTAAGGTTCGCTACTATTTTCTTATTTTGTCTTATATTCGGTTTATTGTTTAGTTTCATATGTTATTTTGTTTCATATTCGATTTATTTTCGGTTGAACCACTGTACTTAAAAGACGGATGACAGAAAATGTGTAAAGTTAATTATGCTTCCTCAACGCGGAAGCAATGTGGAAGTTACTTTGTACCTTTTTTTATTGCCAATTTTTGTGGAAAATCAGCGATTTCGGTATTTGAAAATCACCTTTCCAAACGTCTTTGCTCCCCGATTAAACGTCGAAATATTCGGCTGACGTCTTCCACGTCGAAACTATACGCGAGACGGCAATTACACGGAGTTTCGGAAGCCTACGCTTTCGTGTGACTTACTTTTGGACGGGTGCACCGTAAGATTTTAATACGAAACGTTAAGAAGATAATCAGAGAAAGTGGAAGTGTTCCTCCTCTTCCGGTTAGCTCATCTTAAAAGCCCGCGTTCCGGTGGGGAAGCTCTCCGAGTTTCGACGATACTGCGATAAGAGGGCCCTGAAATCTCTCGAGAAACTTCACCTCTCTTTTCCGCCCGACTTTATTAAATGAGAACGAACTTTCGCCAAGTTAATTAATTATCAGTTTTACTTCCGTCAGCTCGCTATATCACATTGTTATAAAACGGTCGCGAACTCGGGATGAATAAAATGAATAAAGTGACCTCTGCATTATACAAACGAAAACCAATCGGAGCTTCATCCGACTCGTCGTCCTATTTTTTTTTTTTTTCCCCAAGTATTGTCGGACTCTTTACCTATAAATAATCTATACAATTCACTGCTTATCGGTTATTAGGACTATATATACGCGCAGATATACTTCCACCCACGGTATAGAGATCAAGTGCGCTCGGTACGGAACACCGCGCATTTGCATTTGCAATTTGCGGACTGAAGTGATCCAGCGAAGCTCTCGTCCCACGGAACAGCGGTGGAAATTCTCAGCGGCGCGGAAATTAAAACGTCAGCGGAAAGCTTTCTGCGATTTACAGTGGTAAGCAAGTTCATTGGTTCGCCGTACGGAAAGCCGAGTCGACGGAGTGAAAAAATAAAAATAAAATAGTTTAAACCTCTTTTAATCGTTTTTTTTTATATGCCTTCTCGAGGTCGCTGATTCCTCGCTCGAAGCCGGGGACAACCGATATCAGATATTCATTGCGGACGCGGATGGAACACCCATTAACAATTTTTCACATTCGTGGATCATTCTGCAATCTTCATCCACGTAGATTCAATATTGTTACACTTTTTTTTACCGATGACACAGAACAAACAAAACAACCAGAAAGTTAATATGGATTTCGAAATTGCAACGGTGAAAAATAAAAATAAAAAAAGCTTCCTCTATGAGGAAGTAAAATGTTGCGGGTCGAAGTTTGTTCGCTATACCACCCTACAGTTTCGATGTTGCATGGAATTGTAGTCAATTAAAGAACAGTCGAAATAACGATGGATCGTCGTTCAGCTGGCAAACAAATCGTTATCAACACATTGACACTTTGTCCTTTCCTCAGTGCAGTCAATAAATACGATTTTTTCATTCGAAGCACATACAAATAAATTAACAGTGATTTGTATGTGATTCGAGTGATTTTTTTTTATTTTCGCTTTTTTTTCATTCCTCTAGATCTCTCGATCCTTCGCTGTATCGTGCGTATTCAGTAGTACAGTCCGCGTATGCTCAGACAGGGCTCTACGTAGATGCTAACAGTAGCGCCTGTACACGACCAAGCGATATAAGTTTCAATTTTATCCAAACTATCTATAACCGTTTTACCGTCTCGTGATCGCAGGAGGCGCAACGCCTCCCCCTTCCCCTCTTCATATGGCAGAATCGAGGACTCTTCTCTTGCACTATTTCACGCGTTACGAACCGAACGCATTGCACGCGGGTGCAATAGAAAGGGATATGGACGGGGAATCGCCTCGAATTCAATAAACTCGACGAGAATCTCTGGTCGTTCGTTCGCATATATATATATATCCATACATACATTACATATATATATATATATATATCCTTGTGTACGGAATATATATATATATATATATATAACAACGTGTGCGTTGCATCTAGTCGTTTATGCCGTCGCGGGCAATAGGCAAACCCGTATATATAGGTACACATTGCAACACACGCTCACTTTTACCTACGCTAGACAACGCCTCTCGTCGATAGCAGCATCGACTACGAATAAAAAGAATTCTAATTTAGTTCCCGCGATTTAATTCGCCATTGTGTCTCGTCCAGGCGGACATCCTTATCCCTACAGCGTTTCTCCAATATCAAGCTTCGAAATTCTCGATGCAGCTTCGGTCGTGTATTGCTTTGTTGGTAACGGTACTTTTATGTCTGTAAATGCCTGTAAGTCGATTACTCACTCTAGCTGCCGTAGTCGTCAGAAAATTTAGGTGTTTTGTAAAGGTCCGGAAAAGGCCCTGACAGGGTTATTCATACCGTGATTTAGTGCTCCAAAATGTTTATCGTGGCTGCATATAGCACGGGAATATTTCTGAAATGTTTCGAAAAGATTTTGTTGAAATATTGAAAATATTTTACCAATATTACAAAATATTTCTAAAATATTTTTTAAACATTTTACAAATATTTTTTAATGTTGGTACATTATTTATCAGATATCTCTCGGAAATATTCACGCAATTATCAATATTTTAGTGCTGTGTATATTGTTTATTATTTTAAACATGTGTCATGCCTCCAGCACTTCACCTACGGGATTCTTGTGAGCTCCTTCAAGGGTCCCAATAAAATGTAGTGTTGACGACACATTAAATAGTTAAACTGTATTAAAACATATCCAAGAACCATTGCATGTTTTATTTTTCGTTCCTTCTGAACACACTTCAGCACACATCAGCTAGTATTCGCTTTCAAAATATCTTCTCACCGTTCCAGAAATATTTCAGATGTATGAAAGATTAAGTATATTTCCGAAATATTTTAGAAACGTTTCGTCGCAATATTTCGGCAGAATGTTACGGAATATTTGAAAGATTGAAAATATTTCTGAAACCCTATCAAAATATTTCCCGATATATTGGATTGGACAGTGGGGCAAAATGAAGCAGACATTCAGGACGCGTCTATGAGGCAAAATGGGACACCCTAAAATCATTGTAAAAATTGCGTTTTGAGAAACTCAATTTCAAAAAGGAAATCATCCCCATTATCTGTCCCGTTTTTATCCCACCGTAACATTTTTCCCCGCCCGCCCTACTCAATGCAGTGTGTTCACCTCGCCCTTTATTAATGCCCGAGACGACGTAAGGGCAATAGGGAAACCGAGCAGGCATCAATGAGGTACGGTGTACGTGCGCGTTTTACCTCTCGCATAACCTCCAGAATAGACGTAGGTGCGGCGAGAGATGCGTTAATGCGTCCTTACCGGAGTTTAACTCGGCCCATCAACCCCCGCTTTGAATCTCCTCGTCATTCCTCATCCCCCGCTCGATCCTCGTAAACCCGCCGACTCCCTATTCCATTCACCTGCTCGCCCTTGCTCGCGCTCGACGCCTCCCACTTGATTGCACCCGCACAACACATTCCTACCATAGGGGACTGCAAGCTTTCATCCCCTATGACCATTTCTCTATAGCATTCGGAGACGAACTCGGATGGTGTTGACAATTCGTTAACGTGTCACGGAACGCGCATAAAGTCATCAGACCGACCGGGATAAGAATAGACGACAACGAACATTCGCTTCCCCTCTTTCAGTTCTGTCTTTCACGAGCCGGTGGAACAACAAAGAGAGATCGGAATTTAGGTGAAGTCTGGTAAATTACACTGATAAAAAAGTACAGTTGAATCAACTAAGGTTCAGGCAAGGACGTTCAAATAAATATTTAGTTGGTCGAACAAAAAATTTGTATGAATCAAAAATATTTTCGTTAAATCACCCAACAAATTGTTGAACTAACAAATTTTTTAACTGTACCAACAAAATATTTAGTTGAACGTCCCTGCCCGAATCTTAGTTGATTCAACCGTATTTTTTTATCAGTGTATGGCACCGTTTGCCGGGAAAAGATCAAAGGGGTGCAAAAAAGTAACAAACTGTTCTTTAATTAAGCATCGTCGAAAACACTCTTTTTGACCCCTGGCGCGCGGACTAATTTTCGGCCTCGGATATTTCGAATATCTCGGTAGTTACCGAGACTGCGGAAAAGTGCATAGTTATGCAATTTGCCGGAAAAAAAGGTTCCGATACTTTTTGCAGTGAATTAGTCAAACTTTAAGCTCACGCAGTCACGTTTCCAAGAAAACCTTTTGTACTCGTCAAAAAATGGGTTCATAGTTGACTTTCGGAGAAAAATGTTGGGCTCAAAATGACCCCCAATGCATACTGATGGTTAAATGGCCCCACTTCAGTCGAGGCTTCGTCTTTCGTCAGATCCGAAACTTTGATGAAGCTTCGATTAAATTTTTCATTTTTAGGTGAGGTCGAGCTTGAGCGAACTGAAGTTACTTGCACATTGGTCATCAGAGAATTCGTTTCTGTGTGAAAACGGATTAATAACAGTAATTTGTGATTCGAACATTTTGTAAGAAGTTCCAACAGTTATTTTTAGCACGTGCTTCTTTCTGGTCAGGCCCAAGCTTAGATCACATGATATATTTAGTACTCAGATTATCGACTAAGGTCTGCAGCTCGATCGCTTCAGCAGCCTCGGAGTACCGAGCACGAAAGTGTGTATAAAAGATAACAAAATGCTCGCAAGAACATAATATGGCAAAAAAACAGAACGCCCTAGAGGGTTTTGTTTACTTCATCTTCGAACAAGGCCCTTGAGGCGATGTTTTTGAAGTTGGCGCTACCGATGTTGATGTTGTTTATTTCGCGATACTTTGCAACGGCGAAATAAAGCTTCGCGCATCGTTCGCTTTCCGGGAAAAAGCCGGTGTCTCGCGGAGGTTGTTAACGAAAATAGGTCGGTGCTTTCTCGGAAGGAACTGCGCTGGAGTAATCGCGCTCGAATCGAACTAATTTTGCAACTCAATCTAAGCTTCGGCCAGTCCTTAATGAATAGAAAAATACTCACAAGGGCATTTTGTTATTTTTTGTTAACATAATGAATTAATTTTTCTTAACGTAGCAATAAAAAAGACCCCCTAAAAGGGTTTTGTTTATTTCATCTTTAAGCAAACCACTCGAAAGAGGTTTTACTTATTTAATCATTAAACGAGATCCGCGAGGCCATTTTTTTTTTTAAGCTGACCCTGCCGTCGTTCAGCAAACAAATCTGTACAACGGTGAAATAAAGCTTCGCGCATCGTTCGCACTCCGGCAGAAAGCCCGAGCGTTGTCGAGGTTCTTACTGAAAATAGGTCGGAGCTTCCGGAAGGAATTACGCTTGGCTAACAGTGCTCGAATCAAACTGAGGTTCGCAACTCAATCGCTTCCGCCGCTTCGGAGTAGCGAGCGCGAAAGTGTCGACGAAAAGATGCTCGCGAAGTCGCGATATAGCGATAAAGCAAGTCCCCCTCTAAGGGAGTTTCGTTAATTTCGTCTTTAGTCGGGACTCTCGAGAGAGTTTTGTTTATTTCACCATCGAACGGGACCTTCGAGGCGGTCTTTTCTGAAGTTGTCGCTGCCGACGTTGATGGCGTTCAGTTCATTCGATGAAACGACCCTTTGCAAGGGCGTTACAAAGCTTCGCGAGTCGTTCGCTTTCCGGCGCAAAGCTGGTCTATCGCCGAGGTTATTAGTGAACGCAGGTAGCTCGATTGGTTCTCAGAAGGAGGCGAGAGTAACCGAGCTCGAATCTAATATCACCTTTATTATTATTACACAATAATATGGTAATTGAGTAGAGGGAGATACGCTTGTACCGAAGTGGGCGTTGACATCCTCGTCGTACTCCGCGAGAAGCGGCGTTTATACGCGCGTGCGATATTCAACATGGACCGAAATATTTCGGTAATATTGCACAGCTCATTTTCTGATCTCCTGCGGCAGCTCTATTGCCTCTCGACTGTGCTTTCCGCTCGCCGTTGTGTGAAAATCGGGGAAAAAAAAAAAGAAACACCTTCCGGTCTTTATAAAACGCGATATTGTTGGCTGGAAGGATGCCAGAGAGAGCGAGACGGTGAAGCTCAGGTAATCGTAAAAATTCATTGCTCAATGTACCGTGAATAGCTTGCGCAATAAAAAAGAATCGCCTAGTTATTCAAATATCGCGTTTGGTGAACTCTGTAAAAGAGCTTCCATGTCAGATGACGAGCGCTTGTTGAATCGCATAATACACGTCGTTAGAACGGGCGTTCTCCGAGTCACCTCGTTTGCTGCCTAATGTACTATATAGATTTCCGTCCTCATTATTATTATTACTATTACTATTAATTTTATAATAATGATATACTATTATTATTACAACGAGTTCCTTATTTATTCAGACGTAGTCAGGCGGAGTAGACAGTGAAATAGTAGGTAGCGAAATTTTTCCGTCACACTTCATTCGCCCGAACGCTTCAGACTCGCCATCAAATTTCGAGGCCGACAAAGTGTAACGAACTTCGGTCGTTAAAAAAGTTGTCACCCCGACGTCAACCGAAGGAGAATTCGATGATCGCAGGAGTTCGAAACCTGCCGCGTTAACATCGTTCTATTAAATTTTGATGGATGTATAATTGACATTTGTATGGAGCGTTTTCCGAACTACAGAGGGTACGAGAGAAACGTGACGAAATCCAACGACACGTGTTCTTCCTGAACGCCGTAGAAATTCATCGACGCGCAGTTTAACGAGCTTCGACTATGGAGCTGTGCAACAAGCGGCGTCTACAGCGGACGGGAATTGATACTCGATGACGAACGCGAAGTTTATCATTTTCTTTCATTCACCGCAAAATATTCTTTGATCTCTTCGCGATATTCCCCAATTACGCATCTCTGGATAGTCCGATGAAAACTTAATTTTTCGATCGCAGGTGAAGTCATACTGGAAATACATTACTTCCCGTTTGAATATCTCATTCTTCGACCGGAAGTGAGGTCATACTGGTCATGATTCACTTCCGGTTTTAAAGCCTCATTTTTCGACCGGAAGTGATATCATACCGGAAATAAGTCACTGCCGGTTTAAACATCGGATTTTTCGACCGGAAGTGAGGTCCGGACCGGAAACGATTCACTTCCGGTTTTAAAGTCTCATTTTTCGACTGGAAGTAACATCATACCGGAAATACGTCACTTCCGGTTTGAAAATCTGGTTCTCGACAGGAAGTGACACATGTATGACACATGAAATACGACACTTCCGGTCGAAAAATGAGATTTCCAAACCGGAAGTGACGGACTTCAGGTATGACGTCACTTCCGGTCGAAAAATGTGATTGAGACGTGTAGAGAACATGCAGACATTCTCGTCGTCTCCTTTTCCACGTTAGGGTCGAGCTCTCCTTTCGGTCGGATAAAAACCGCGTGCAGAGTGCCGGACAAGCTTTATCTTTTACTTAAAAAAAAAAAAAAAAAAAAAACTTCCAAGTGTCTCCGCGTCGCGAATGGACGCGAGACTTTCCGATGACTTCGAGCTGAGCTTCCTCGAGTTTTGGGCTCACACAGCTTAACGCTGCGCCGCTATTAGCGCGATAAATGGATGGGTTCGTGGACTCGCAGAACGAACACGTAGTTCGATGATGTTCCAGTCAAAGAGTTGTTGCGAGCAAGGTGGTTGGACGAGACGAAATAGCCCGAGGGAGTTAAGGTGAAGTCACGTGACGGAGCCAAAAGTGTGAGAGAGAGCGACATTGGTCTTACGGTGGAGCGAGAGAGAGCGACAGAAAACGCGTTTCACTTCACCTCAAGTTCTCTCGCCCACCCGCTGCAGGTCGCCAATATATGTTCGTGTCGGGGCGTCAAAGTGAGGAGAGTCGACACATCGCATCGTCGTCATCGTCTGAATTCCGTCTCGTCCTGGGGCAACTTTCAAATATAAAGACCGAAGGTCCACAAAACCAAAAGTTTTCTCTCGCCTCGCTCTCGTAGCGAAACTTTGAGATAGCGAGTACGTAGCGTTATTCGCGAAAATCGATTTTCCCCGCAATCTCTCTATCACGGCTGATTAATAAGACGCGCGCGCGTGCGCGCCCTCCCCGACACGAGGGCTTCGAAAGAAAGCTAATTTCTCGGAGTTCGCGTGCTCCGGTTAAATTCCTTTGAATTAGTTTACTTCGGTCCGATTATAGTCGAGAAGATTAATATCCAAGTCATCTATCTTCGAAACGCTCTTGTGAATATCTCTATCCAATTTTCATTAGTTTTTGCTTCCTCGGGGAGGAAGTTGTTTCCGTAAAAAAAAATGTCGAGGTTTTTGTGCCAGAGTCCTTCGAATAGTTTGAAAAGAAAAAAGGTGCGGAGTAATTTGCACATGTTTTTTTTATATATTTAACTTCGAAAAACAATTTTAAAAGTCGAAAATTGAAATTTTCATATCGCTTTTTCATAATGTTGCTTTATTGAATTTTTTTAAAATGAAAATTGTATTTTTATTATATTTAATTATATAGTCTTCTCTATGAGGAAGCGAAAATCGAACGAAATTTATCATAGAAGAAATTATGCGCAAAACCGTAACACATGACGAAGTCATGTGCAAATCACTTTTGCACGCTCTTTTTAGTGGTGCTCGAACGCAATGGAAATATAAGAAAATTACGCCGTCGAGGATCTTCTTTTTATACATCCCAAAGTATACGCGGTCGAGAACACTTGCCAGGCTTTAATCCTTCGAAATTTGCGAAACGACATTACCCGTATTCGAGGGGGTGAGGATAAAAAAACGAGGATGATCACCACTCTCGGTAATGAAAGTTCGGTATACATTGTGGATGTATTTTTTTCTAATTAACACCACAGAGAGAAAAGTGAAAAGACAAAAAAATGATCGTTTGTCAGAGACACGGATCAGAGGCGACCCTAAGAGAACGCGGTACTTTCGAGGAATTGACGAGTTATATAATTCGTCGTCGCTCATTTCCGTGGGTCTTCCGCTTAGGGATGGAATGGAAAGAAGAAGAAAAAGTTAAAACAAAAAAAAGAACGCCGTAGGGTGAAAAAGTTTTGGAATCTCGAGAATTTAATTTTAAAAACGTACAACGAAGGGGAACGAGCTGGAATACGTCGTTAAATGTCACTCGGAGGCTGTCGTATCAATTTTTACATTGAAAAACCGAGAAATTATTCCTCCGCGTTCCTCGAACTGAGAAAAGGGCACATTTGCATCTCTACCACTCACCAACTCTGCCAGAAAACATCTTTCCCCGTAAAAGTAATAACAACTGTACCGGAATACAGGCGTCCAAGAAAATCTCTACCAGAAAAAAAAACACTACCAGAATTAAAATTAAACTCTGCCGGACGTGAAATAAAACTCTACCGGACGTGAAATAAAACTCTACCGGACTTGGAATAAAACTCTGCCGGACTTGAAATAAAACTTTACCGGACTTGAAATAAAACTTTACCGGACTTGAAATAAAACTTTACCGGACTTGAAATAAAACTCTACCGGACTTGAAATAAAACTCTACCGAACGTGAAATAAAATTCTGCCGGCCTTGGAATAAAACTCTGCCGGACTTGAAATAAAACTTTACCGGACTTGAAATAAAACTTTACCACAATACAAAGCTACCGTCCAGCTTTGTATTCCGGTACAGTTTTGTTTCAATTCCGGTAGTTTTTTTTCTGGTAGAGATTTTCTTGGACGACGATTTCCGGTAGAATTGTTATGTGGTAGAGTTGTTGGCGATTGGTTCGCTCTGGAATTTTTTTTTTTTTAGAGTGGTAGAGATTTTGACGGAGTTCGAATACGGTAGAGTTGTTATCTGGTAGAGTTGTGAGTGGTAGAGATGTAAATGTGCCGAGAAAAGTCGACGGGCTAATAGTCGGGCGGTCGCGTAATGGATCTTGTTACCGATGTGAAGAAACCCGACGAGAGAATAGACGGTCGTCCCTTTGTACGAGCCTTCCTTAATTAACATCGCGGTGTTTGGGCCAAAATATTGTAACGAAGGGGTCTTTTGTGGTTGAAAAGTAGTCTGCAAGGTGTACAATTTCTACCTGTGAGACGTTGTCGCGTACCGCAACTTCCGCCGGTTCGTTTATCAAAAAGTTACTGCAGAAGCATCCAAGCTTCCTGCTGCGGCTGCCGTTTATAGATAAAAACGATATACAGCTCCGACGTTCATTCTCGTGTAAATTTATCTCAGTTTCCATGAAAATTCACCGCTTTCCCGGCAATCTTGAGACCCTATTAATCTTGCCAATAATTAGAATTGCAAAGGCGCACTACTTCCTGTTTTCGCTTGTCCGACTTTACATCAATTCCCCCCCCCCCCCCCATGAAAAACGTAATATGTACAAATAACATTGCAAGTGATAAAAAAGGAAATATGTAAAAATATCTGAAACACACAGTCAACTTGCTGTTTTTGTATAACTATACGAGGCTGAAATTGAATTTTTTTTAACAGCTTTCAAGATTCATCCGAAATATGTTATATCTCGGTAAAAATGTTATTGATGTAGTATTATATATTTTTCGATACGAGGTGAAAGTGGTCAATATAGTCCGGTTCAAGTATAATTGAATTACGTTTTCCGACGTTCATTCCCGTGTAAATTTGTCTCAGTTCTCATGTAAATTCACCGTTTTCCCGGCAATGTTGGGACCCTATTAATCTTGCTATAAATTAAGATTGCAAGGGCGTACTACTTCCCGTTCTCGCTTGTCGGGCATTTACATTAATTCCCTTCCCGCCATGAAAAAAGGTAATACGTAAAAAAAAATATCTGAAGCGCACTAAACTCGGCGTTTCTATGTAATTAAAAGAGGACTAATAAATTAAATTTCTCTTTAAAAATGCCTTCCAAGATACATCCGAATTATATCACTTTCCGACAAAAGCATATTTCACAATTTTCATATATTTTTCGATATGAGGTAAAAGTGGTCAATATGGTCCGATCCACTTGTAATTGATTTACGCGTCAATCGGAGTGGGCCATATTCACCACTTTCGCCCTCCGCGAAGCATACGCTTTTTTCCACGTGGGAAAACCTCCACTCGCTCTCGCCGTGCTATATGGTAAAAAAAAAATCGAAATTTCATTTCCGAAGCCCGACACAAGTAGTGTGTCAATCCCACGCCCACGGAGGGGAAAAAATAAAATAAGAAGCAAAAATGATCGAATTACTATCGGAAATTCAATTGCATATGTATATTCGATATATATCGCAAGGGTTTGTGTTTCTATACTCGGCGACGTGAGGAATTCCTTGGCTCCGCTCCCGTAGTCATTGGAGCTCGCACCTTTTCTCTCCACACATCCACACATTTTTCTCTCCACACATCTATACAACTATAGTAACACGTATCGTGTCAGGCTTCCCAGTGCGAAAGATCATACATGTATGGATTCCTCGTGGAATTTCATTGGCGCCAATTTTTCGCGTGAAGGACGATAAGAAAATATATCACGAAATCGATCCGGCAATGCGGGCGGATATGTCGGCTGTAATCTGGAAAATACGCGAAGCAGAATCATCGAACTCGACGCTCTTCCTTGGAACTTTAGCTTCGACGGAGGCGAATCAGGCGACGAGATAATCGAGCGACATTTTGCGGCGAAATAAAGAAGCAGCTAACTGACGTTCAAAGTCGAAAGTCGTCGTTTCTGAAGCGACGGGGCTGGATAGAACCAATTTGATAAATATTGGAAGACGAAGGAGAGCCGCGAACGCGGTTCGCTCGAACTGACGTGTCCTCGCCGAGACTCGAACGGAGTAACCGCAATCTCGATCTCTTTGAGGCGAAATGACTTCCGGTGTTACCGGGAGGAGACTCCGCGCTCTTTCCGATTCCTCGATCCCGTGCGGACTCTTCGTGCGCTCTTGTTGGTTCCGGCGACTGTGTGTACGGCCGGTCAATAACGCGCGACAGTGCCGGAAGTTTTGACGCTTGTGTGTATCGATCGAGAAACGGAAGAGACCGCACGCGAAAGGAAGCTCTCGACAGAACCAAAGTGAGAAAAGTTATGTGAGAAGACGAAGAAAGGAGACTATTTACGACCTTCCGCTCGCAGGCGCGACACATTCGTGCGGAAGTTGCGGGCGGAAAAAAAATATCAAACGTCGGATAGAGAGATGGACGGATTGAAGATCGCGGTTTTAGAAAAATCTCGATCAATTGATCGGCACATTTTCTTTGGACTATTCAGTAGTTTTTTTTTTTTATGTATCAAGATTTGGAAAAATCGAATCTAGTTCGGTGCAAATCTGGAGGCGGAATTGTAGAGCGAAGAAACTATAATCTTCGTTTGATTATCTTTGCTTCTTTATAGGATTTGATAATTCTATAAAGAAGCAAAGATGATCGAACACAGCTTAGAGTTTAAGAAGAGTTTAAGAAGAGTAAACTTTAATCTGTGTTTGATCATCTTTGCTTCTTTATAGGATTTGATAATTCTATAAACAAGCAAAGATGATCGAACACAGATTAAAGTTTCCTCGCTCTATAATCGGCATCGAGATTTGTTTCATCCGGTTTTGAAACATCCGTTTGAGATTTATAAGATACATGATCCGTCTCGACTCAGTGAGATTAAAAAGAAAGATAGATCAGATTCGACCAGAATTTCACTGCGAAAGAGCCGTTAGAAAATTATTTAGTGGTATAATTTATGTGATGTTATGCAGGTCAAGATCAAATGCAAGATTTTCAGTTAAAAATTCGCAAGGCCTGGGGGGATAATCCCAGCAGGAGGTTTTCGCGATAGAGCCCGAAGGCGAATTAAATCCCGAGCACAGCCATACTTCCACCCCGTCACCCGCATCGGCGCTGGCTTCTCTGAACCGTAATAAACGTGTTAAACGCAAAACTTCAACATGTGGTAGTGAACGTCACCTCTGGCCACTATGAATCTGCGGGACCGAGCCTGAAACGTTACGTTGTTAAACTCTCAACATGGTTCACTAGTGCGGAATGTACGTCAGTAGGTACGTTCAGTGCTGGTCTACTTATAACAGATACAGGGCGCGATTTTAAGAGAACAATTTAGAAACGGCGTTAGGTCAGATGGGAAACTATGATTAATATTTAATAATGTTAATAATCCATTTACATCTTACTCGAATTCATTCGAGTACTCGAACTCATTCGAGCACTCGAACTCATTCGAGCACTCGAACTCATTCGAGTACTTGAACTCATTCGAGCACTCCAACCCATTCGAGCACTGCAACTCATTCGAGTACTCGAACTCATTCGAGCACTCAAACTCATTCGAGTACTCAAACTCATTCGAGCACTCAAACTCATTCGAGTACTTGAACTCATTCGAGCACTCCAACTCATTCGAGTACTTGAACTCATTCGTGTACTCGAACTCATTCGCGCATTCCAACTCATTCGAGTACTTGAACTCATCCGAGCACTCCAACTCATTCGAGTACTCGAACTCATTCGCGCAATCCAACTCATTCGAATACTGCAACTCATTCAAGTACTGCAACTCATTCGAGTACTGCAACTCATTCAAGTACTCGAACTCATTCGATGTGTATACTCGGGAAATATGGCGAAAGTCGGATAAAACGGACGAAGCGGATGTGCTGATGCTATGTGGGCAAAGTAATCTGCAGTTGCTACTTTGTTACATCCAGTTGAATTATGAATTGCTTCGGGAAATATATAAAAGTAATACATGTTTTTGGAGCTCGTATGCTTCCCGTATCATCGGAGTTTTTTCTTATCCGAGGCACCCTCTTCGCACATTACCTCGAATAAACGAGGCTCTACTGTATATAGACATACATAGCAGCGAAAAAGATATAGTGAGATTAGATAGCCAGCTTATGGTGATGGAGTAATTCTTCGTTGAGAAGAAAAATATACAAAAACCAATAGAAGTTTTTTTCCAATTGTCACAATGACATATTTCTGAGATACGATAACATAGACGATTCAATTCTGTGAGGACATTTCGACAAGCAAGAAAAGATTTGAACGGTTCAATCGATTCTCACCAACTTTAATATAACTTTCAGTCAGATAGATAAAAAATTGTAAGAGCTTGCATGCGAACAGACATTTTTGAATAGAATTAAAAATCGCCTACGAAAAAATCGACCGCAGATTCTTCGATGACATTTTGAAGAAACACTGACGATTCCAGATAGATCGCTCGAGGCAGTCTCGAGTAATTAATTCATGCACACACACAAATCCTAAAAAAAAATTTCAAATTTGATTTTTCAGACTTTGGACACTATGACGCATAAATCTCGAATTTTTTTGTGTTCACGAAAACAAAGTGCAATAAACAATGTTGCAATGTTGTTTTATTTTTCTTTCTTGCGAATGTCTGTTTGTGTTTTTATGAAAAAACAACGAATAAAAAACAAAAATAAAGACATCGCGAAGAAATATACGCGTCATCCTTGGAGCTTCGAATTACGGGGTAAATTCGATTGGAGTCCTTCCGACAAGTCCCTCTCACGCTAACGCGATACCGGAGGGCGAACAGTTGAGAGAACAGCATCGGAATTTTCGAGCATGCCGGGCGCGCACGAGTGGCTGATACGAGGGCTAAGCGATCGCCCGCACACATACACATGTTACACTATAAGCACGTCTATTCCCCTCGACAATCTATCAAACATCGCTCACCGATCCGCGCGAAGCAGTTTGATTTCCATATCTATTTCTTTTCTCCACCCCTCGCGAACTGGTATAATATTTTGCAGGTATTTGTGAATCGACGTTTTTTTTTAATAACGCGTTGTATCGATGCATTTCCGTGCAAACGACTTCGAATGACAAAACGGTTTTTTTTTCTTCATAATATCAATTCATTGAATTTTGTTTGAAAGCAAAACACATAAAACAAACGTAATAAAGCTCTGAAAATCTCGATGTTTCTTTCCATTTGCGGAGTTAACCCATTTCGATCCTTATTGGACAGAAGAAAATACATTTTACCGCAGTTAGGATTTTATCATTTAGGATTGATCTCGAATGACAAACTGTTTCTTTAACTGCATTTTTGCATTTTTCATGAAAAAAACCAACATTGTTTTCTACTTCAAATAACTATTTTCTTTTTACCGCACAAAGTGTAAAATATTTTCTTGTTTTCATTTTCTTTATACACAAACATAAAACATCTAATAACTTATTAAAATGTAAAAAGGGAGTCTTCCCGCCCACTACTGTAAATAAATAAATAAATAAACTAACATAATAACGCTGTGAAAGAGGAAAAGAAACTTGATGTTTCTTTCACGCACACATCGGCCAACCGTTTGCAGGATTAACCCACTTCATTCCTCCTTTGTATAAAGAAGAAACGACCGTTTGCGGAGTCAATCCACTTCGTTTCTCTTTTGTACAGCGAAGAAGATACATTTTACCGTATTTGGGGTTTATCGTTTAAGGTTGCTCTCGAGAGACAAATTGATTTTTTTCGCAATAGAAGTTCATTGAATTCTGTATGCAAGAAAAAAAGAGAAAAAAAGGAAACAAACGCAACAACGCTTTGAAAGAAAAAAAAAACACGATGTTTCTTTCGCACGCACATGCGGCAACCGTTTGCGGAATTCACCCACTTCGTTCCTCTTTTGTACAGGGAGGAAGATACATTTGACCGTAGTCGGGCGTTTATCGTTCACGATTGATCTGGTGTTTCCTTTTCCAGTGTCGAGTGGGAAGCGTTCGGCTACGTTGAATCAATCCTCGAAGAGACACGAGTTAAAAATTCGTTACTGTCGCGAGTTTCTCTCCATTTCCACCGCTCGTCGATCCTAACAAAGAGTCCGACCGAAGGATTTAATCCCGCCGTATCGTCGCTCACGATCGCGGTGTTATTATCGCAATCTCGGGGGACTTCGAGGTTGATTCTTCGTCGAATAATCGTCGATCGTCGAGCTTCACAATGAAAGATCGTCGAGGGTCGGCCGTTGTGAGGCGAGAACGACAAACTTTTTTTTTATTATAAAACTGTGACTTTTATTCATAAAAGTCGAACCATTCGCGCGATATGGACAGTCGAGAAAAGTTTGTACTACTTTTTTACGAGCTATTCTCCGCAAAAGTCCGGAATTTTTTTTCGTTAATTTTCTGATCGCACTGTCCGGTTTTAGTTTCGCGAACAAAAGTTCAAAGTAAAATCGTCAGTGACACGGGAAACGAAAGGACGGGTTTGTATATTCAAACCTTGACAAACTGTGTTTAAAGCCCTGTTTTTTCTTCGACTTTCGTTACTGATGTATTCGTTACATTGTTATAATGAGAGAATATTTTGTATGTGCGGCTATAACGTTCTAATTGTTCTTTTGGACTGTGAGTTTTTACTGTCCTCTAGATGGGTTCCGCACGCGAATAATAAATAAATAATAAATAAATCATAAATAAATAATAAATAAATCATAAATAAATAATAAATAAATCATAAATAAATAATAAATAAATCATAAATAAATCATAAATAAATCACAAACAAATAATAAATAAATCATAAATAAACGAGCTTGTCACTTATTGAAAATAATTCAACGAAATTATTTTTTCGAAACTTCGTGTTCCGACTTTTCGAAATGAGTTTTTACTGTGTACTCGCATGTGGGGAAAAACGACGAGGAAATCACTGATTGAAAACCCACTCAAAAGCGCCAAAACTTGGACCAACGATTCTGACCCATGTATGTGTGGCTCGATAAAAAAAGAAAAAAAAAGAATAAAAACAGACAATTAATAACTGTGAAATACTTACATATTTCCTTGCTTTCACTTCACTCCAAGGACGCTCCTCTTCGACAACTTTGCTCTCTTGACGGCCTCAGGGCAATGCGACGAAGTGACAGTCGATTCCTCGGGCTGTACTAGCGGAAGGATAATAGAAGAATAAAAAAAAAGACTTCCTCTCAGGAGCGACGAAGACGGCGACGACGGCGTCTCTCGGCGCCGGTGAAGCGGATTGTCGCGCCGAATGTGACTTCAAAGGACAGTCCTTTGAGCTCCGCGGAAAGAGGCAACAATCCCGGTGCGAATCTTACCCGAGCGGACTCGGTAGAGTGACTTTGCGGGAGAGATTTTATTTATTTAAGCTTTAATTTTATTCCCTTTCGGAAGCCACTTATTGAATTCCCCTTTTTTTCCGATCTCTGATTCGATAAATCTTCCGAAGGGAAAGTGCGATTCCCGAGGATTTTTTCCCTTGCTGCTCGCTATTCGCCCTTTTTCTCGTTCTTTTTTTTTCACACCTCCCAAGATTCCCTCCCGATCCTTTCTCGAACCTCTCTTATTTTCTCTACGGGGATGATTCTCGACGGTTCTGTTTCCTCCCGCTTCGTACACGGTTAACGAGGTATCCCGTGTGCTCCACACCGTTGAGTGTACGACCGGCGTGTGACGTCGTCGCGACGGTGCCCGCGAGCTTTTATAGCCGCCTGCGAACTCGCCTGGCCGCCTGGTCTCGCCTGCCCTGCGACGAATCTCCGTTCACGATTCGTTGTGCCCGTGCGTTGGCGCCTTTGCGGAATAGCAGCGCGTACGCACGTCGTGGCGCACTTTCTCTCGCACTCCCAATCGTCCCTTTGTCCCTTTCATCGACGATCCTCCGACACTCCGCTGTGAGAAAATTAAAAAAAAAATTATTCGCGTGTGTTTGATGCATTAAAAAAATGGGTCGATGATATTAGATCTGCAGATTGAGCCTTAGCGGAGGGGAGTTTCGCGCCTACGCGAAGCGGCGACGCACGAATCGCTGCGCTCGTGCATTCGAACTTATGGGTCTTGTGGAGAGGATGTTTGGAAAATTTTAGGAAAAATCTTACTGTGGATTATGCTGGGTCGTTTCGATTGTAACGGGGATGTTTGATTTTTTTCACAGCTGCCGTTTACGGGATTTAGGGGAGGGCGAAAACGCGGATTTTGATTGGTTTTTTTTTTGCAGATTCATCAGATTTTTGAGAGTACGTGCATGTTTCGATCGAAGTCTTAATAAAGCGTACGGAAGCTTTTTGGATAGCTTGGATGTGTGTTTTATCCTGAAATTCGCGATAAGATTGCATAAAAATGATTCAGTATCTGTTTTAATGTACATTGTACATTAAAATTGTGAATTAAAATGTACAATATACATTAAAATGTACATTGTACATTTTTGTATATTTTTGTTATACATTTTTTTTATTTTATAAAAGTAAAGATAAGCGACTGATAAAAAAAGATTGTTATTTTTCCTCATGAGCGGTTGCGGATTCCGCTCCTTCGAGGACTCTCTTGTGCTCCCAATTGCGTGTCCTTTCGTCCGTGAAACAGGAACCCATGTCCGCGACGCCGTAATATCGGCCTGTAAATCGCATGACGAACATTTTTCGACACAAGGCCGTCGTCCGAACAAATTTATTTTTGCAGTTATACGTTCCCAGATTTTTTCGTTCAATAAATTTCGGGCCCATCCGCATCTTTTTTAATTCATCGATTACACAGGCTCATTTATATACTTGATATATCTTTTTTGAACGTAACGAACGTTTCGAAGCTCTGTTAGTGCGAATCGACAGAAAAACCGTCAAGGTAAGTTTCGTTAAAATTGGCCCATTCTCTACAGCAAATTTTATTCAGCAAGCTCTTCAGCTGTTTTTTTTCGATCTACGATGTGATCTACATATATGTATTCATCATATATTATATTAGAAATGTTAATATTATATAAATAATATAATATTATGACATAAATAATACAATATTATATTTACATATTTATATACACATTTAAAGAAATGATATAACGATTTTCATATCGCGTGAGCGATATGAAATATACCGGGATACTCACTTGTTGAGTGAGTATCCCGGAAGCATTGTCCGGAACCGAGTTCCTTGCTCAAGGGCAGCGCAGATTCCGTCCCCGAAGGTTCGAGTGTACTTCGCTCTACGCCATGTATTGAAAATCGACGGGAATCGGTAATTCAATTTGTCCGTTCGCATTTCTCCCGTTCATCCGCGATTTTGTTAACTCGTAGTCGCTCCAACACTGCTAAAGTGCCTCGTAAATGAATGACGGAGAGTTGATTCCCAATGTAAGCGAAGCTAATTGACGTGTCGAAAGACTTTGCCAAACTACATCCTTTGCGACGAAAAACGGAGAAAGAAAAAACCGATAGTGCCGTCGGTGAACTTCGTGCCTTTTGTCAGACGGCTCTTTCGGGCTTGCACACACCTGTTGCACCTACTTAGCTGTCCCGTTTATCCCCGTCGCCGAATAACAAGTGGAAAAGGCTCTCGTGCACTCGGTTGATTCTCCGCGCCCCTAAAACGCACCGTTTTACGATCGCGGTATTGTTCGCCGCATCTTCACTCCTCTTCACGCTTCACTGTAAAAATTGTATGAAATTTACAAATTTAATATACAAAGTTACATGAAATATAGAACCTCGGTATATGGAATTAGAATTCATATACATTGTATTTAAATTTTAATAATTTAATCTTAAATGCAATACCTGTATATTAAAATTACAGGTGATGGCATTGAAAATTAAGACATCCGTTTTGAAAATTACGTTATTATTACAAATATTGTACAAACAATATTGATTTTAATATACCGGTAACGGTTACACACGTGTCAATGAAATTTCATATAGCGCATAAGCGTACAAAACTTCACATAATTTTATGAATTTTCGAAAGAACATTTTTTACAGTATATAAATAACGCGAGATATAGTGTCTGACCTGATACGCAGGATTTGGCACCGAAATTGCCCGCTTTTGTCGGCATTCTGCTGTCTCTGCGTTACGTCCCGATAACCATCTGTCCTCTCGGCCCATGGGATTTCGGCGAAGACCCAAAGATTTCTGAAACCCGACGATCCGCAGATACAGCGGATGGGGCAGTACTTGACGCACATACAATAAGTCTCGACGGCAATAGAGCGCACCTCGTACCTACAAGTAGCACTCGAGGAGCATTGCACGCCTCGAAAGCAAAGGCTCTGACCCAGTTCAACCCCTCCGGGGACCATCGACCCGGCGCGGTCACCACTGTTCTTCGTATCGAGAAATCTACTTGTAGGTACTCACACGATGCGAGTTGCGTATTATTTGCGAGCCTCTCGCATCGAGACCGGCCAGCTGTGACTTTCCACCATTCTCGTCCTTTCGATTAAAATGTGGCGTGGAAGTTGGTGACATCGCTCCAACGAAATCATTGACAGCTGTCACATGTCGCAAACATTTACTCTCGCAGTAATACAATGTAATACAATAGCAGCAGGCTGTTGTGGCTCGGCCGCTTCGCGCCCTCGCCATCGACTGCGGAATTTGGAAAACGGGAAATTAGAACTCCCGACATACACCGGAAATTACTCACTTCCGGTTTGACAGTCTCATTTTTCGACCGGAAATTACGTCATACCGGAAATACGTCACTTCCGATTCGAAAATCTTATTTTTGTACCGACAATGACACATTTCCTTTTTGCTTCCTCATAGAGGAAGTTTTTTTGGATCCAAATTTCTGGTTTCTAAATTCCACACTTGATGATACCGAAAGCATAGATCCATTGTTTTTCACACCAAAATTGTATTGCCACCGGTTTTGAAAGGATATTTAAAAAAACCATCTGGGGCAAAACGGGGCACATGTCCCCACTTTGCCCCATGTCCCCGTTTTGCCCCGGCTTCCCCTACTAAATACCATAGACATAGAATCTGTACATAACATTTGATTTTTCTAAGAGGCGATAATTCATTTAAATGACTACAAATTCAGTCTTTAACATTCTTATTATTATTATGTATTTACAGAAAATAAGTTCCACGCGTCCACTACCCCATTGCATAGGGTGTGTTTCCATGGATTTTTGGTGAAAGCTCTCTTTGCCAGCTTGAGTCGATGGCCTCGGAGATTGAGATTTCTCGCTCGTTCGAACAATTCGTCTCCATTGATTGCATAGTGCCCTTTTAGCAGCTTAAACGTCTCTACGAGATCATCGCTTTTCCGCCTATTTTCGAGGGTCTGCAGATTCAGTCTCGTTAGTCTCTCCGTGTATTCCAGATACCGGAAATCGTGCGGCAATTTTGTCGCCCTTCGCTGTACTCTTTCTATCGTCGCTATATCTCCCGTGAAAAAAAGCGACCATATTACGTTGGCCAAACTCCGGTATCGGTCGAACGTACGTCTTATATTTTTTCTCAAACAATGCTGCAGTGATCTTTCTAAATGTTTTCCTCACGATGTACAATACTGCGTAATATAATATAATATAATATAATATAATATAATATAATATAATATAATATAATATAATATAATATAATATAATATAATATAATATAATATAATATAATATAATATAATATAATATAATATAATATAATATAATATAATATAATATAATATAATATAATATAATATAATATAATATAATATAATGTAACATAATATAATATAAAAAGTACTGACCGTATAGTGGGCCGTTGCGTCTGACCAATGCCGCCTCTCACTACTAGCGAAAAACTTTTCCATTCAATTTCTTTTTTCTACCAGCCTAAGCAGCCCATTCACATTCCAAACTTCCCACGAAGATTCGGGTAATTACCGCGCCCGAATACAGAGCACGAAATCAATTTTTTACTTAGAAAGTTACTATCACAATGCCAGCGTGGCGGAGTTCCAACGAGTGTTTCGTTCTGTGTCGCGGAGAGGCCTATCAAAACTACGCGGCAAGCTGTGTTAAAGATGCGGACCAACCCACGCATCACAATGCGTCCCTACTCACCCTTTTGACGTTCATTTGTTTCACATCAATGTACCAAATTTTGAATGAAACGTTTCAAAGCTCTCGCTCCGCGGCAACCCACCGAATAACGCGCTACACCGCGTTTACTCGTAGCGTGCTCGTTAATTACACCCGTGATTTACGAGATCAGATAACATTGCAATAACGTCGATTTCGTTGAAGAGAATTAATAGAGTACGTAAATTTACAACGGCCTGTCGCCGAGGCTCCCCCGGGCTGTCTCTTCCACGCCGGAGACCCGCGCACCGTTCCTTCTATCCAATATCAACTGTTACCGTATGACTCACCTATATACATATGGAATTCCCATATATCGCACGTTTCATTGTGTCTCTCGGAGGAATATCCACCGTCGTCGATTTACATATAGATTGTTGCTTGCAAAATTGCAAAATGACTCGTGTGCGGAATTCGCGACGCGGCGTTCCTCGAGTTCCGTTCGCCGGAAGTGCGTCGGGCGGCGCGAAGAATTAACGTGCGCATGCGCGCGTTCGCGCGAGGCGCAACCGATCGCGGACGCTTTTCGCTGATTGGAAAATATTGCGGGTGAGCGCGGGTCCAGTTGCTCGATTCCGGAATTCCCTGGACGAGCGATCGAGGGCTTCGGGCGGGCGATCGGAGAAACGTTAAAGCACGAAGCTCAACTGCACGCAGTTATTCCGTTGGCCCCGGAACGTTTCAGGCCTGATCCGGCGAACCGGACTTCGCGTGCGTGGGACATAAAAAAAAAGCCACTCCCTTGAATTTCCGGTCACCGTTGACGCTCCGCGTAACTATAATCCCTCGCAAAGCTCTCTTTTTTACAGCCTGCCGGTTGCCGAGAACTGTAACGTGCACTCCGCGTCGATCAAAAGGGAAAGGCCGCGCGGCACCGGAAGTTCACGCTGTGCCGTAAAATCCGATAGAAACGATAGAATCCTCTTTTGCCTTTTCATAGAGGAAGCTATGTTTTTGGTCAAAAACATCGAGTTTGCAGCGTCGGCTTTCAGAAGTTAATCTAAAACGCTGAGAAATGGCACTTTTAGTTGGCGTTTGGATGAATTTATGTGCGCGGCACTGATTTGCATAATCTAAAAAGACTAGAGCTCGATATAAATGGCTCGAGATATAAAATTGTGCGAAACTATTAAATCCATTAGCCGGATATTTTAGCCGGCTAGGCCGGCCTATCAGTACAGCCCTAGTCTGTCACAGCTCTGACTTGCTTAAATTTTGAGCCTTCGCACTAAAACTGCACATGAATATGATATAGTTATTAAAAACCTTTAGGACCGCATTTAGCTGAAATTTTTTTTTTTGGAATTGTGATTTTTTGAAAATTACTAAAAACTATCTAACTTGAATAAACGCGAAACAACGAATAACCTAAACTTGACTTAATTCATTTTTTCCCCCTTTTCCCTTAATGCGCATTACTTCCTCTATGTACGAATTACTTTGCATTTTTTTTCTTACTTTGTAGCAGGAGAATGCCACGTAATGTGATCATGATTTTTTTTTTTTTTTACGTAGATTAGAAAATGATAAAATATCAGTTATGATGAACCATATAAAGGGTATATGTTAATATTCGACGATGAAAATCGTCCGGGCCTGGTTGGAATGCCACTTTGGGTTCACGCTTGAACTTCTGGAAACAGTTGGGTATTAAATGGGTATTATGTGTGTGGCTGAGGATATCATTCGCGGAGGGGACAACTATTATTATTATTATTATTGTTATTATTATTATTATTATTGTTATCCGTAGAGAAGCACCTGCAAGCCGGAAGCCCAGTGGAACATTAAGTCGAGTCCCTCGAGTACCGACGATTAATCCTTGACAAAATAACAATAACAAAAAAATTACTCCTTCATCTCGACGTGTATAGCTCAGTAGGATGGTTATCATGGCTTTATGAGGCTTTAACAACCGAGTTTTAATCAAAGTCTCGCTGCAAGTGCTTCTCTCGCGGACTTCTCATTATTATAAAAGAAACAGAAAACAGCTGCTTCGAATATCGGTGCTGCGATTGCGAAATGTAGATTGTCTTTTTGCTCTCTCACGGACAAAGTATGTTGGTAGAAAATTTGGCGAAAATCGAAAACGTTTAAATTTTATACGATACAAAAAATTGTGAAATTTTTTTTTATTTTCAGCAGCGGGAAAAAATTCATTGGAAGTGTCTCCGAAACGAATTTTTACGACAAATTTTGCGGTAAATTTCGACAATTTTATGTTAAAAAATGTCCTCCACGAGAAAGCCAAAGTCGGACAACGAACTTTCTTATAGAAGCGCAAAATCATCTAAAAAGAGGAGAAGGCCGTGTGCGAAATAGCTTGGACACTTTTTCGTCTCATCGCACGCTCGGAATGGTAATTGTAACGAATACCAGAATGTATTGAATGGATGGTGTATGAAGAATTATGCTTGAGCAAAGTGCCCGGCGCACATGCGAATAAGATACTTGTTCGGATATCGTTAACTGAGAGTTGTAAAAACGCGTATCGAGTGTGACAAGTTTATTCTACGTAGATACGGGGTCTAGCGGGGCAAAACGGAACCCTGGGGCAAAACGGACCGGCGTTCTCCATTCGACACAAGACTCTCTTCCTGTCGTGTCCCCGGAGGGAATTGGCCGGGGTGGTCCATTTCGCCCCGCTCTGCCCTGTTGTGTATCGGATACGTATATGTTGATTCGCGTGCGGAAGGTAGATATCACGGATGCAGTACGTAGGCGCGTATCGACATCGTGTCATTTAAACGAAGGAACTTTGCTTGGAACTTTTCGAAGCGGGTCGGTGGAAAATCCAGTGGAAAATACGGTTTAGCGATTTCACCCTCTGTACCTCCCGGGCGTATATATCTATTACTCCCGACGCAAATATCTATTACCTCCCGTCGCATTCTTTCGAACAATTCCGTTTGAGGCAGCTCGATGGAAATTTCATTTATATTCATATATTTTATTTATCTGTATTGTCCCTAGCTTTTGAAAGCTACTGCGTTATAGCGGGTCGGCTCGGTTGATGCGTAATTACTCACTTATTTTTTGCCTATTTCCGGTTTTTGGCCTTGCACGCCGAGCCAGTTCTCCAATTCGTTGCAATTGCACATTTAAACGAAGGAACTTTGCTTGAAACTTTTCGAAGCGGGTCGGTGGAAAATCCAGTGGAAAATACGGTTTAGCGATTTCACCCTTTGTACGTCTTGGGCGTATATATCTATTAGTCGAGACGCAAATATCTATTATCTCCCGACGCATTCTTTCGAACAATTCCGTTTGAGGCAGCTCGATGGAAATTTCATTTATATTCATATATTTTATTTATCTGTATTGTCCCTAGCTTTTGAAAGCTACTGCGTTATAGCGGGTCGGCTCGGTTGATGCGTAATTACTCACTTATTTTTTGCCCATTTCCGGTTTTTGGCCTTGCGCGCCGAGCCAGTTCTCCAATTCGTTGCAATTGCACGTTTAAACGAAGGAACTTTGCTTGGAACTTTTCGAAGCGGGTCGGTGGAAAATCCAGTGGAAAATACGGTTTAGCGATTTCACCCTTTGTACGTCTCGGGCGTATATATCTATTAGTCGAGACGCAAATATCTATTATCTCCCGACGCATTATTTCGAACAATTCCGTTTAAGACAGCTCGATGGAAATTTCATTTATATTAATATATTTTATTTATCTGTATTGTCCCCAGCTTTTGAAAGCTACACCGTTATAGCGTGTCGGCTCGGTTGATGCGTAATTACTCACTTATTTTTTGCCCATTTCCGGTTTTTGGCCTTGCGCGCCGAGCCAGCTCTTCAATTTTTTTTCGGCTGCACTGTAAACATTTTTGAATAAAATTTGTTGATGAAACACGAGCCCGGAAAGGACGATTTTATATTTACTACAGCATTAAAATTTTTGGGACTGGAAATGCTCATTGCGCACAGTTTCTGGACAGGGATCGTGGATGAAACTGCACACGGACCGAATTTGACGAGTGTTTGCGCACCGGTTGGATTCCATCTCGTGACAAACACGCACGAGGCTGTGCTACGATTATCACGGCTCAATTAACTACCAGCGGGTCCCTGGTATTTCCCTGATCGGCTCGGTACGTTTTGTGCAATTTATTTTTATTAAATTTAATAAATGCGTAAGCTGCATTTGTTAAATTTAATCGATCAAAAGATAATTAGGTGAAGATGAGAAGAAGAGTATTCGCTTCGGTTGATATGGTATTTTTTCCCGCACTAGTGCGGGATCGAAGACGATATTGCGTTTCACGCATGTGCAGTATTTTTCTCGCACTCCATGCGAAAATAGTACATAACGATACTAGTGCGAAAACACTTTTTCCGACGAGCGTTACAATCCCACGAGTTAAGAGAACGTTTTTCGCACGAGTATCGTACAAAACCTTATTTAACAAGGTGTGAAAATGTGGCTTTTACGCACCCGTTCTCAGGAGGCTTTTAAAACCTCCATTTTTCCACCGAGTGATATAAAGTGCCTTTCTGCGCACACTTCACAGGAACGGAAAGCGGGATTTTACGTGCATGCGTTAGGAAAACTATAAGATTGGTGAAAAAAATCTATACATTTTAAAAATTAAAAACGAAGCATTGAGCGACGTGAATTTGTTGAGTAATACGTCGAAACGAAGATAATGACGCCTATTACGGAGCCAACTAGGGGTATACAGAGAATATACGTCTATAGATTTTCGCTGTGGATACAGTGGTATATATAGGTTCGCGCAGTGTCGCGAGCTTCGTCGTTTAACCAGCAGACCGGAGTGTCGATAAAATTGGTTTAACGTTTCAGCGATCTTGCCTGTGACCGCGGTCCGCACTTGCGTGAATTTCGCCGTAACTCAATTATTGAAGCCTGGAAGTGCGACTTTGTTGAGTTCGCTCTCAACAGCCACTGGGGTCTATGTATCCATTAGGTTCGGGTAAGCGAATGTCAACTAATTCAAGCCAGCGCTGTTTCTGACTAAGCTGTGGTAATCGCCCGTACTTGCGCTCTCCAAACAAACTCGACGAATGGACAAATATGTTCCAACTGCATTCAGACGACGAATTAACAAATTAACTGCTACGTACACAATGTTAGAAAAAGGAGAAGACGGAAGGGATGTCGGCTGTTTGCGATGTTCGGATTGTATTTGCGCCAAAACTGACGTCGGATTCGTCTTTAACACGACAACATTGACGGAATTATACGACCCGAAACATTTTTCTGGAATCCTTCGATTGAGCGCAAAAAAACTATATGGATCATTTTTTTGTTTTTTTTCACCGACAAAAGAAATGTCGGCAATTAGCAATGTTCGACTTCTTTTAGGCCAAAACAGACCTGTGCAAAATACCCGAAAATACAAAAGTACAATATACTGTACATAATTAAAATGAAAAATACTTTTTGTACTTAAAATACATTTATAAATACTTTGTTTAAATACTTTTAAATATACCTCGTAAAAGTCAGTACGGATGGGATGGATGTATAGATCCATTCCGTCCATCCATCCATTCATCCATCCATCCGGCCTGACCGTACAGCCCTAATATGGGGAAGACGCAAAAGTATTTTGTACTTAAAGGGCCCGAAATGTACTTAAAATACCTACCGTATTTAAAAAACGTATTTAACGTAATTAAACCGTAAAAAAAAAAGTATTTAAAATACCTACAATACATCAAGTTTTTAAAATACTGCCCAAATCAGGGCCAAAACTGCGGTCGGATTTGTGTTCAGCGCGACAAAATTAATCGAACTATGTGATCTGAAACATTTTTTGGGATCCTTTGAATTGACGCAAAAAAAAGACAAGGATCATGTTTTTTCGCGGGCATTTATCATCCTTTTTTCGGATGTTTCATCGACCTGTAACGTGACGAAAAAAACGATTTTGCCACTTCAACACATATGTACCATATTTTGTTTACTTTTTCTTTAGAATCCCATCGGGAAACTTTCGCGATTAAATAACACCGAAAATCGAAGATTTTCTTGAAAAATGTATTTTTTATCAAGCGTTTGTCGCTCCGCGTATAGAGCCTATATCCGATGTTCTTTTCACCATCGATCACGACTCTTGCACACTAAAATCCGCGGCAGAAGCGATGAGAATATAATTCCTGATATCAAACATTTACGGAACATTCTTTAAAAAAAAGCATCGTCGCCATCCTCCAAACTAACTGAGCGCGCAACATTACACAAATTCAATTGTACCTGCAGTTATTTTTTCTCCAGCGAAAAGTCGGGCTCCGCTGAAGCGTGCGCGGTCGTTGCCTTGCCCTCGAAATATTTAGAAGACAATTACATATGCGCACTATTAATTTTCTCGTTAAGTGAACAGTCGCGCAACGAGGTTTTTCTATCGATATAGCGCCTCGTTCACGCAGGCGACCCAGCACCGAAATCACACAGAAAAAGAGGAGTCGAAGTAGAGGGGGAAAGGAAAATCGAAAATGGATCCAATAATCGGAGCCCTTGACTATAAACAGACCGCCTCGACATTTCGGCGATGTATGCACAGCCCCTTATGAGAGAGATTCGAAGGGCCCCGGTGCAAGACAAACGTGGGGTTCGAATGAACGTCGTCTGTAGGCACACATTCGTTGTGTATACTCGTGCAACCCTCGCCACTCCGCGCCTCCTCGCTAATAAACAATATATATATATAATAATAATGATAATAGTTTCTGACGCCCAAATTCCTCCCTAAAATATAATCATAAACTGTTTGTGCACAATCGAGTGAAATATGATTATATACGAATGAATATGAATCTGAATATGAATGAATATTAATGATCGTGTAGGAATGAAGGATAAAAGGGGTGAACATGGTCTACCCCGATACAGAAAAAAATAGGGGTTTTCAAGGAAAACACATCACTTCCGGTAAAGAACCGGGATTTTTAAACCAAGAGTAACGTCATTTCCGGTAAAAAAGATACCGAGATATCGAAATCGAAAGTGACGTATTTTCCGTATGACGTCACTTCCGGTTGAAAACTGCTTTCGTCACTTCCGGTCTTTTGACGGGAAGTAAAAAAAGCAGTCAAGATTTTCGAACTGGAAGTGACGTTTTCCCATAAGACGTCACTTGCGGTTAAAAACTGAGATTTTTAGACCGATAGTAACTTTGTGTAGCATATGGGATGGAATTATATTAATTACACGCATGTCCGCCGTTAAAAAAATGCAACAGGTTTTTTTTACCGTTGCCTATGAGAAGAAAAAAAAAATCAGTGACGAAAAGAATTTGAATGAAATCGAGCGTCACGAAGAAGCGGAACGGTTATTTTTGGTGTCCAAAAATATGCTACGACGAGTGACCTAACGCCCCATGAAATTTCAGCACCCTCTTTAATGTCGAGCCATTTGTATACGCTGTTTAAGCATACGATGAATACGTTTTCACGCGAAAATCCAGTACCGCTCCCACGACGTTCCGAATTGGATTCCGTGCAACGTTCGCGTTTCCTGGTGCGTGAGCACGAGACTTGACAATAATCTCTTCGACACTTGGAAACAACGTCGGGGAAAGCTGTATAAAACGGGGAAAATGCGTAATCGTGCGCATAGCGGGCGCTCCCGAACGAGCTTTTTATTCCGCATACCTTGTTACAAGTTGTACACGCCAAAGTTTTCGTAAGTGCGTAGGAGCGAAACGATTTGTCGGAGAGGCGTGGCTGCTCTGTTATTACAGCGTCGTAGGCGTAAGTCTGTTAATCACGCTAGAGAATAGACAAACATACTTCAGTTATCTCGATCGAAGTTTACACTTGGAACAACTCGACTGATTTTTATCGTCGAACCACACGGTTTAAGCATACTGTATAAAATAAATGTCTACCTATCTGTCTATAAATATTTTACAGAACTATTGTTTTCCTGTTCGTAAGACGCCAAGCACTAAGGCCACAAAAACCTGGTAGTACTATATCGCCTGCTAATAGACGAAAGGGCGTAAATGTGTTTTAAAGTGTACGAGTTAGGCCCTTCCGATTCTTAATAGTCGACAGATGAGCCTTCTTAAATACTGAAACTTAGATGGATCTTGAAACAGTTTCTTTTTAAATTGGCACACTTTTACTGTTACAACTATGAACGAAATATCGTGCGAATAACAGACGTACAACGTTCTATTATTAACGGAGAAGGGGGGAAACGTAACGAAAGATGCCTGTATCAAAACAAATACGTACCCTTCGCCCCGCTCGATCTCGGCTTTACTTGAAAATTCATGACTTCGCCCTAACAAGTCGTATTCTTATTTCATCGTTACACGAGGATGTTGATTGGTAGACGCTCCTGCACATAATTACAACTTCCCTTCCAGCGCTACAGCTGAGAGAACCGACACCGGCTTTCTTAACTGCAACGACTTTCTTTGTATCGAAACTCAGCGCCACACGCGATAATTACAGGGACTAATCTTGACTCTCTCGCGTCTACGAATGCCGGAAATAAAACTGGAGTACGAATGCGCCTCTTCGTCCTTCGCTGATTGGTAAGCGTCTTTGCGTCACAGCGATGCACAGACTTTCCTGCCAATTAAGTAATCTGTACTTCTAATTTACCTCGAATTCTTGAGAAAATTGAAGTGTACAATTTCGAATTATCCATGGACCGTGAAAGTGTTTTTAATAATGGCCTACGGCGCCTGCGCATCGACACCACAAAAACATTGATTTTTTGCCTTGATAATTGATTATGTTTCGATGAATCGATGCACTGAAACATCGAATTAAATAATCGTAGCGGCGGGTGAGAAAACATTGTCTTTCAGAACATCGAGTGAACATCGCTCATCACTAATCGAAACACTGCCGTTGCTACGATAGCGGCACGTGCCGGACGTTTCCACGTTATTTTTTGTACCGGCTTGAACCACCGAGATTCCCGAACGCTCGTAGTTTCTCGCGACCGCACACTGCGCACGAAAATTTGATCTACGCTTTGTTATGAAGCTCCCCTCCACTGTGCAGCCCGGACGACACGCAGAGCGGGGGGTGAACGATTGTCGGGAACACGTGTTCCACCTTACGTCAACGTGAGCGGCAATCTCCGTGCTATATTTTTTTTTGCGACAACCTAAATTGCCCGATTTGTTTACTCGCGTCGAACGCGGCTTCGCGAATGGCTCAGAGAACGGCGACGCCCGACCAGCTTCACGCTCTGCAGGAAAAACAACGAGCGATCGACAGAGCGCCCTTTCGAAAGCTCAGAATCGACGACCCCAGCGTGCTGGACAGCGTCCAGGGACGCGAGATCTGCGAGCGATGCTACAAATCACGAAAATTCTTTTGCTACACCTGTTGCTCACCCGTCATCGATCGAACGTACTTTCCTCGGGTAAAGGTACGAATTATATCGACGTATAAGGACGAAATCAAAATGTAATTTAATTTTATTTATTTTACGGATTTCTCCTTCACAATCAAAATTTATTCATTTTTTTTTTTTTTTTTTTTGGGAAAATATGGGACAAATCCTTTTTAACTTGCTCCAAAATAGCGAGTTATAAAAGTTGAAAGAAGTTAGAAACACTGGAGACGACGATTCATGAAAATTTGAAGTACTTAAGTTTACGACTTGTTAAAGTTTATGACACATCGTGTGAGACTTGTGTGTGATGAGGCGACTCTCTTTTTCTTTTTTTTTTATAAATTTTTATTTTATATTAAATAAATAATCAATTTAAGCTATTTACGTGCCTTTTTTTTTTTAAGCTACCGATAAAGATCGACGTCATAAAACACGCCCGTGAGATTGACGGCAAAAGTACAGCTATACACGCGGCTATCCTCGCTCCTGACGATGTGACGATTTACACCTATCCGGAGTTCCCCGTCTTCGGGAAAGACGAAAAAGTGAGTCCAGACTTTCTCTTCGTGTTTGCGTGCAGAGAAAACCATTGCATCTTGCAACAACGAGAAACCAATTGAGTCTCAGGTCGTTCTTATATTTCCCAGTCAAACGGCGACCACGGTTGACGCACTGTTCACGCCCGAGTACAGAAGACAAGTCGCGTCTTTGTCAGGTGACGTCGAAGACAAATTTCCAGTTACCAGAGCCGTTTTCATCGACAGCACGTGGCATCAGACGAAAGCCATATACAAGGACCAGAGATTGCGAGGTTTAACAGCATTTACCATTCAGACATGTTGCCCAAAATTCCTGGAACATTGCGATTGAATAATAATTATCATTATTATTAAACATTACAGAAAGGAAAATGAAAACATTTTCTTTTGTTATAAATTCTTGTAAATTCCTATGAATTCTTTCAAATTCTTATACATGTTTGTAAATTTTGTGTTAACATATATAATTATGATTTTGCATTTCGCGTTTCACACACGTCCAGCCTATTCTTGAATTCGTTTACCGATTCCGAGTCTATAATTGCCGCTGGTAGGGCATTCCAAGCCCTGAACACCCTGTTACACAGGACGTGCTTCCAGGAATTTTTGTTGAAGTTTGTTGCAGTGTTTGGAATGTTCGTAAATTTTTTATATATATTTTTTTCAGATTTACCTTGCGTGATACTGCAATCGAGGATTTCGCAGTTCTGGCGTCACCAGAAGAAGAGTCCACGCTGGTACCTCGCAACGGTGGAAGCTATTCATCAGTTTCTAGTCGAGCTGCACGAGAGTTCCTTCGGTATCGTGGAAGATTACGCTCTGAAGGATAACACGGATTTCCGGGAAGGTTCCAGGGACGTGAAATCTTACGTAGGACAGTACGACAATCTCTTGTACTTCTTCAAGTACATGTACGAAAAAATTCACACTATCTACGACCACGACAAGCTGTGGGCCTACAAAAGGCCGCTCATATGACGCGGTGCAATAAAAATCCTATAAGAAAAAATAAAAATGAAAGACGCAAATTAGAATTTTCACATCGGTTCTGGCGTCACCGGAAGAAGAGTCCACGCTGGTAGTTTGAAACTGTAGAAGTTGTTTGTCAGTTTCTAGTCGATCTGCGCGAAAATTCCTTCGGTATCGTCGAAAATTACGCTCCGAAAGATAAACACGGATTTTCCGGGAAGATCCCAGATTGGCGAAATCTTACGTAGGACAACACGACAATCTTTTGTACTTCCTCAAGTACATGTACGAAAAAAAGCACATTATCTACGACCACGACAAGCTGTGGGCCGCTGATATGACGCGTCGCTATAAAAACCTTATAGTAAGAATAAATAAAAATAAAAGACAAGCGTTGGATTTTTCGCATCGGAACTCGGCGGCCTCTCTACAGTTCCATAGGATAATATTTATTCTCTGCTTTTTAATCGCTACATAAATATATTATCGTAATTTAAAACTTAAAAGATACTATTAGTTTTCTTTTAAAACAATAATTGCAATGCTCAATTCTCTCTCACGTTCCGCATCGTGTCTCATTTCTTTCTCGTCCTTCCTTCCGCCCGTAACTGCCCCGAGCGCAATTTTCGAGCCTTCACTGAGCGTATATACGTGCGAATATTCATTTGTCAAGCACACACATTCTTCTTTAAAAAAAATTTATCCTGGGTTTGGGAGACTTTTTAGAGATGGCACGTGCGAAGTTGCTCGAACCATCTACACACATTGGAGCATGTTTTTAACCCACTGACAAAATAATTGTAGCGTGTCAAGCCCGTATACGCTAACGTTGATCATTGGATCTGTGCATTTTACAATAGCTACGGGACATTTGCGTAGAAAACAAACCGCGAAAAATGTGCTCTTTCGAGGTCGCGTGTTAAGACCTCGGGACTTGGCGAAATTTTTGAAAATTCACGTTTTCCCCGTTCAGCAACAATCGTCGCCGACGATTGTATAATTGAAAAGTGCGCGAACGTACTTTGCGCGCGACAAACGCAGATGCACAGCTACGACGAAATTAAAACATCGAACATCGAAGAAGAAGAAAGAAGGAGAAAGAACAAGATCCAACAACATGTTCTCGTTTTTAAATCGTAACAGCAACATACTAATTTCGAAACTCGACGTTTCGACGACGACGACGACGACACGGATAGTCGCGAAATACATTTATACATCTATTACACCGGAACACACAATGCTGAACTATGTTGACTATCGCGGTTCCATACGAATGTAATTTTTCGTTTTTTTTCTTTACTCGAATCGGCACTTTAATGTAACGCGATTACGAGGGTCTCCGCTCGATGACCTCTCGATATCTCGACGGTCGTCCGTGATCTCCTCTAACGTTATACGAACCAAATTTCACACAATGAGATCTATAAAAAAAAATGTATATTAAGTAAATTAATCCGCGTGTGACGAAACATAAAGCAATTGTTTTAATTTATACAATCCGCGGTGCTAATCTGTGGCTACCATCGTCGTTCTACAAAGTCATAACTCCCCCCACGAGGTATACGTATTCTGGCAACCGCTCACCGATTTGTACCTGGTATATGACTCCGATTTCAATACGAAATTGAAAAGAAAAAAAATAACGAACGAACTAGACAATCTACAACTTTGCCTTGTAGAAGGAAAAAGAAGGGTTGGCGACGAAATCGATTAAACTAAATTAGCTGTATGTGAGCACACATACGCCTCGAAGCACGTGATCGCATGTGGTCTCGATAGATAGGCGGTCGGTCGCGTTTCTTTGCTTAGTTTTTTTTGTCTCTCTCTTTGCTCTGTCTACTGATACTACTATCGGTCAGACGTCCGATTGCTCGACTCTATTTTTGAGCAAGGAATGCTGCTCTCTCGGATGCCGAATAATCGTACAAAAAAGATCGATTATCGGTTGTTATTTATGTTTCTTCTTTTTACTAAAGAAAATGGGACCGAGGTAGATTCACCGTGAAATACGAAAATATATAGAATAAATTATACTGCGGTTGAATACTGGAATGATTGCACGTTAAACACGATCGACGGTAAAAAAAAAAATAATAATAATCACACGTCGAAGTTCGGGGCGACATGATTTCACGGGCGTCGTGTAAGCTCTCTTATTTTTTTGCTCTTGTATCCACATTCTACCACCGCAGCTCCACATGGCTATCATCATATTCACTATCTTTTTTTTTTTTACTCTTGTTCCTTTTTCTCCGTTTTGAAAATAATCCGTGGTGCTTAGGACGCATTTATAAGACCTCTGTGCTCGAGGGTGTCCCGCAACGACGAAAAGAATTGGAGTTGCTGTTCCGGCTTCAGGCTGTAAACCTTTCGAAACAAAATCGTTAAATCGCATCGATCGATATACTTGCGGTGTGAACAAATATCGAATATTGGTCTATCGTATTTACCTGTTGAAGAAGTTTTTGCGGTGACGCCGTGTGAATGAAAGAAGAAATATAAACATTGACGAACGTCGCCATCAGGTACTGACAGTCAAATCTATCCATTATTCCTCCGTGCCCGGGAATTATGTCACCGAAGTCCTAAACAGAAAGTACCTCGAATCGTTAAATCGTTTCAAAAATCGGTTAATAAAAAAAAATTATATTGTGATAAGATTATGATCAAAATTATGTTGAGATAGAATGGATTTGTTTAATTTTGAATATCGACCGTGGTCTTTCATTTCTTGTCATGTTGTCGCAGAAAACATTCGATAGAAAACATTTTTTTTTTTTAAATCTATATTACGATATTATTAGGTTTACACATGCTATATTTTGGTCCATATTTGTATTATTACGTGAACTGCAAAAATTGTTAATGTAAAAGGGCTCGTCCCGTAAAAAAATAAATAACAAAAAATAAATAAATATTACCTTGATTTTGAAAGCGCGTTTGAAGCCGCTGGCGAAGAAACCTCCGAACGGACCGATCACCGAGCTGAATACTGACATCGATAGAGAGTGCAGCATGAACGGGTACATCGTCAGGCCTGTTTTCCAGTTCAGCTACGAGAAATTAATTAATTGAACCCAATCATTTCAATCCCAAAGATCAACCGGATCATTCGACGTTACCATTTGCGCTGTTTTTTGTAAGCTCTGTGGAAGCGTGTACTCCTGCGGTCGGAAGAGACTAGACGGCTCGCAATCCATTGTCATTCGGCCCAACACCTCGCTGTACTCGATGGGACAAACGAAGTAGCGGTATTGGCACATTACGTACGACATCTGATTGGAAATAAAAGAAAAGCATTATTATCACTGAAATTCGACCCGTCGTTTCACAAGTGTTGTAAATAGGCTCGAGTTGTCGCATCTATTTGCCGGTCCAGCGGCGGTCTAAAACGCGCATCTTGAAGCGCGGCTTCTGAGCTACGAGTGATGAACTGGCTCTACTTAATTTTGAATGTCGGCTGTGATCTTCCGCTTCTTGTCATGTTCTCGCAAAAAAATGTTACAAGAAGAAAAAAATAAATCTTATATATTACGATGCTACGTTTACCCATGCTATATTTTGGTTTATATGTGTATTGTTATCTGAACTGTAAACATTGTAAATGTAAAAGGTTTCGTCCCGTCAACAAATAAATAAAATAAATAAATAAATTATACGCGAGAATCCTTCGACAGAACCGTCGTTCAGATAAATCGTATTTTACCAGTAATCCAAATACGACTGTCGAAAAACCGCCGCCTATGAATCCCTCCCAGGTCTTCTTCGGGGAGAGCTTTATCAGAGGTGTTCGGCCGAAGAAGAATCCGAAGACGTACGCCATAACGTCGTTTATGACGATCATGCTCACCGGAACGATGAACCTGGACGAAAATCGTTAATGAATATGAAATAGAAAACATTCGTACACGCTCTCGATGTTCTCACCATATCAAGCCTTCGAATATATTCTGTATTATCAGGTAACTCTGCGTCACGACGATCAGCAGCGCTACGTGGGTCCACGCGAAAAGGGAAAATTGTTTCATGTAGTATTTCTTGACGAGCGACAGGACGAACCATACGAATCCGACGATGTAGAGGCAGAACGAGATGAATCGATGGTACGTCACGAGGACTCGTAGATAATCCTGGAAAAAGAAAACAAAAGAAAAATAAGAAAAAATTCGGTTCGTTGATGATTTTTGGTGGGACGCATTGAAGTTGGAAGGCGCGGCTGTTAATCCTGTCTGGAATATCGCCGATGCCGCGGCGTGTGCGGGCGAAGCCTTATACACATTAAAGAGACAATGAGTGAAAATAGCTCTCCTATTGATTTTCTGTCAGTAGTAGCCGGCTATCAAGTAGGATATAACACGGACAGTTTGCAAATTGGATTGTCCACCGCTGAGCAAAGCCAGTGAGCATCACCAACGCCAATAATACTCGAGGCACCTTGACATCATAAAAAAAAATTGTCAGAACTAGAGCGTGCACAGACATTTTTCGAGAAATTAAAAATCGCGTACAAAAAAAAGCGGTTGTTGACATTAAAATTTCGAAATTTTTTTTTCACCGAAATAAAGCTTCCTCTATGGAAAAGCAAACTTGAAGGCTTCTACCCTTAAAAAAAAAAGAAAAAAGAATCGATTATCGTATGAAAAAATACCCTCACCGTCTGATTGATTACCACAGCAAAGTAGTCCATCAGGTTCTCGCCGTAGAAGAAATAGTTTGATGTTATCAAGAAGTACCACGAGAGAGACCTGAACCACGGCAAGCCATGGATCCTGTACACCGCGTAGCCGATGTTAATTATCTCCTCGAAACATTTTACTTGTACGACCAGAGTCTGTAAAACAGAGGAATTAAATGTAGATCATTGTCCATATTTATTGTCATTAATTTAATGTTGTATATGTCCAGAAGCCAAAAGAGAATAGATGTGTTTAACATGCAGAAACTTGTCGAATTTCTCAATTAAAAAAAAAAAGTGTACATTACAATGTAATTATGATCACATATGCTATATTTTGGTTGTATTGTTAGCTGAACTGTAAAAATTGCAAATCTAAAAAGGCTTGTCCCATTTAAAAAAAAAAAAAATTTAAATCAACTGCTCATAGTAAAGTGTTATAGATATAGATTATCGGACGGAGCGCCAACAGAAAGAGTGGCTTTTCCACCGACTGCAACTTTACTCACAGTGACCATCAGTGCTAGCGGCCCACCGTAAATAATAAGGCAGAAGCCGGCGATCATCAGCCAGGTGAAAATTCCTCGAATAATCCAGTTTTTCCAGCTGCAAAGAAAAAAAATCATAAAAAATCTACTGAATAAATCCATTCTTTTCTAGATACACACGTCAGATACGATACAAGATCGACGCAAAGGTGTAAACATTCCAAGTAAGATTTCGATGACAGCATGTTTCTTTTTTTTTCAATTTCCACACCATTTTTTATTTCCGCATAACAAATAACTACCGATCGGGTAAGCCAGAAAGGGCGGCGATGAGGATGTTCGGAGTGTGATCCGTCCCTTGAGGCAAAGTCTTGACCAGTTCTTCCACTTCGAGCTTGCCATCGTCTTCCGATTCGATGTCTTCTTTCTAGAGCAAAAAAAAAAAATATAAACATACATATATACATGTATATACATCTATATACATATCGGCATATTACAAAATATCGAAGATTACGCAAATAAAAAAATGTCAAAGAGGCAAATGGCAAATGGCAAGTGTCGTTCTAGATAACGAACATTTCTTCGTACGAATTTTCTATGCAACCGGATTTCTGTATCTCCAACGTCAACTGGTCGATATGTTTCGAGCTAGGTGTGACGCGGTAGCTGTCATTGCGCTAATTGCACTGTCATTTGACTGTCAATGAATTGACGGAAGCGAATACAAAGTGCCTCGTGTTCCGGAACGCCGAGCGATCTTGTACACCTTGTACCGATCGATGAGAAAAAAAGTGGTCACGCTCGGACAGCGTGGCCTGCGACGATCGATCGACGATAAACGGTGCGGGGAGGCGCAAAAATATAAACAAAAAAAAAAAAATTTCCGGCGTCTCACCTGATCTTCGTTGACATCTCCCGCTGCTCCGCCTGACGTATCGCCCACCGTTCTCTGTCGCAGTTCGGACATTTTATTTCGAATATCGCGAGACTTTGATTCGCCGTGAAAATGATTTTTGTTTAAAAATAAAATTCAAAAGAGCACCGTGATCACTCGGCCGTACCTGTCGGCTGCATATTTACATGTTTAAATAATTGACCGAGCTTGGGCGGACGTGATAGACAGATATCGGGGAGTCGCGCAAGTCGAATTCGCAGGTTAGCGCAGAACTGGCGCGCCGCTCGTGTATCCTCGGCAAGCTTCGTGCGACGTCGAAAAATCGATCGTAATTTTAATCACAACAAAAAGAAGAAAAAAAAGAGTAAGAGGGGAAAATAAAAGAAACAAGTGCAACACAGACTGTCACGGCACGAACGTCTTGCGAACGGGCGTTACACACTAGCAATTGCGTGAAATGGTCTGCCCGCAGGGGGGTATTAATTATAGAGGCGAGTCGATGCTTTGACGGCTGCAGCGCTAGAAATTTGATCGTCGGTACCCACGGCATAAATACAATAGCGCGTTATGTTGCCCCGCAGGAAAATCCATACTGCGAATGGAGGGGGTACGAGCGACAATTAAGACTGACACGAGAATCTCCACGACAAAAGAAGCATTTGCATTAGCGAATATAATATTGTATTCGTCATATCCGAGGGTGGAAAACAATGAGACAGGAATGTTCGACCGTCGCGCATACGTCGCGCGGATTGATGCGCTTCGGGGCGGGTCAAGTATTTATATTGTCGCGGCGTCGTTGGGTTATATGCATATACAGTATGCGTTAAAGTGGTCGCAATAGAGCGCGAAGAGAAATGTTTACAACGAGAGGCGTCCGTATGCCGATTATAATATCTCAAGGATGACCGAAGGTGCGGCATTACATAAGGGATGTTGAAACATTGTTTTTTACGGAACAAATAAAAATCGAATCAATCGTCCTTACGAATTTTCATTATTTACTTCATAATTATTATAGTCGTGTACTGTTATTATTATATAAAAAAAAAATCTCGATAATATTCGTCCTTACAACTTTTCGACCCACCGCTTTATAAGTACAGGTCGTGTAACTTCAGCAATGTATTTTTTGTTTTGTTTGTGAATTTTTTTCTTTTTAAGACTAGATACAGTATGTATAATTAACGTTAATCGTTATCACCAAACCGTACGTTTATTGGAATGCGACGGATCGTTTAAATATGGTAAAGTTTATTTAATAACATCACAGATACAATTAATTATGTACATAATTGTCCCGGGGGTTTGAGAGACTCGGGCGACGCCGTTTAGAAATATCGGCTTAAACCTCCGGCGACCCCGGCCGACAATCCAAGCACTGAAGTACTAAGTTTCAAGTAAAGGTGCTCCAGAAGGGACAATGCTAGACACGAAACTTCAGTTGCATCTTTGGAAGCAAATTCGAGGGCATACGCGACGGAGGCGATAATCGATCGATTTGGCCGCGAGATTTTATTAATTTTTTTTCAACGTCGTCGTCTCCGTCGATCGTGTCCGCCGGCCAAACGCCGCGTTCCAGAATCTCAAAACCACCTTCTGGCCTCCGTTCTTAGACTCCACTTCCGCTCGTACAATCTCCCCTCGTCACGGATACAATAACCTCGCCACTTCGTTTATCGCACTACAGATTATCCTCCGACGACGAAAGTTTGTCGAATACGTAGAGTTTTAGTTGAGCTTCGTGCCTCTGCGGAGGCGTCGCGGAATCCGGCTTGACGGTCTCCGAAGCGCACGATTGATCCAGCGTACGGGGCAAAAGTGTGCGATTCAGCTCGGGCATCGAGGCGGTCGGATCCTTCAGAGGTAACGTTACGTCTCGGAGGGAATCCGCGGGGGAGGGAGGAAGCACCACTTTCTCCGGAGCGTTCTGGATGAATATGACTCTGTAAAAAAAAAACAATTCGAAGGCGCACGATTAATATAATAGGCTGATCTCTAGTTCAAGGCGTAGCACCTTTGTAATTTGTTAGCAATCTCATACACCAATTAACCTCGTATATGTAATTAAAAACCAAGTATAACGCGCTTTGTCCCATATACTATTATAATGTGACCCTGAAGATATCTGTACGAGAATAAATTTCATGAAGTTCAATCGGCTGTGATTTGCGTCACACGAACTTCGTTCGGGGATGTTCACTTGGACAATAAAATTCTACGAGTGAACCATTTTTTTTTTCTTCCTAAAGCCGTGCACCGATGTTGTGCAGATATCTTCAGGGTCATATTATAATAGACACTACAATAAACATTGATACATCTGTATTTCGATCGTCAAAATTTATATCCACTTTCGTAGAGCTTAATGTGTTGTCGTCTGGGTGATAAAGTCGGATTATTTTATGAACCGTACGAGTAGAGACTAAAACGGAGCAGATGTTCTACCGGGTCGTGTGATCGTCATTTCGTATTTTAATTTGTCTAATGCTCCGTTCAATTAACAAAACGAAAGGTATGAATTATTCATGACATTCACCTGTTGAACGCTCGCCATCTTTTGCAAAGTTCGATATACGCTTTGCACTGGATATACATAAATACGAGACCCCCGGTCGAGCCTATAACGACGACGATCAATTTCGTCCAGAAGGGCCAATTAACGAAACCATTTCGCGCCTCCTCCACAGATCTCTCGACGAGCACGTACAGCGACCATGCCACGCACAGAGCTGCGACCGCGTGAAATGCAACTGCGCACCACAACTTCCGAATTTCCGGAGCTGACATCTCGAGCTTCTCCCACTGCAAAGACGAACAAAATTATTCGATCGTATTTTTTTTATATCTTTTTTTGTTTCACAGCATTTTAATATTGTAATTCGTATGCATAGTCTCGAGCCGCAGCGCTCGGTCAATTTGAATACGAACGTCAACCCACCTCTGAAAATGGCTTTGTCTTCGCGTGCATGATGAACGTGAATTTGCACAATTCGCAAGCACGCGTGTCCGACGCCTTTATCCATTGTTGAAGACATGCCTGGTGTACGTAACGTAGACTGCCGCTGCAATAACACGGCGCCAGCAATGGGGCTCCTATGTCCCCTTCACAGTGGCATATCCTTAAAAAAAAAAAAACACAGAATAAGAATCCATAGATGCTCAAATATGTAAACAATCGGAAATAATATGCAACTCCTCATTTGCTTGTTTTTTTAAAATGTAGTTTATTTTATTTTATTGATTCCTTTACACAAAACTCAGAGTTGTGAACCGAAAATACGAAGTATGTAAAATAGGAATATACAATTCCACATAGTACCCCATACTGACTAACATCTTTCGTCAAAAAGAAAAACATCAAATATATACAAACATAAAAGACTGTGTAATTTTGTTTTATTTAGTCTTACTATTATTTTCTCAACGTGGTTCATATTCTTGTGTTTCACGTACTGCATTTAATTAATTTCGGTGAATTGCTTTCTGCTACTCTTCATGGAAATTAAAAAAAAAAAAATGTTGCGAAGAGTGATGAAAAAAATAAAATGCATACTTCATGAGCCGAAACAGCTAATTTTCGACGGTACAAAAAAGACGTGACATAACTGCTTGGATGAAAACTCACCGGCAAATGTCATGATTGCTGGATGACAGAGTACTGACAGAGGAATGACAGTGGTTCGGTATCACTGTAACGACCGTGGCGTACGCTGGTTCCTGAAAAGAGATAAAAATATAATAACGTCGAATCGTTGGCGCGATATTAATGACGATTTTCGCTAATCTTCCATTGTGATATTGACATTGATAAATTATTAACGGGTTGCTCCATTTACAGATAAAAGAAAATAGAACATTTGAATGACTGTATAAACGCTTTACGAGCTGTGGTAATTAATTCTGAAATGATAAATCGGTTTAAGAACATTTTAAATACGCACACTTTCGCGTGAAGATATAGTTCAAAGTTATTTGCATGCCGATGCTATAAGGTATGAACTTCCAATCGGTAAATTGAAATAATCATAATAAATATGACTTAGTATGTAATTACTGTGTGTCCTTTGGCTTCAGAGGAAATACGAAACTAAATTAATAATAATAATAATTTATACATGCAACTAGATTCTAAGTTGTTGAAAAACATTTGTGTTCGTATATTTTTTGTTAAGTAGCAATCCGTTTAGTAACAAAACAATCTATCTGTAAATGGAGCAACACGTTAATAAATGTTGCGCACCAGGCCAATCACGCTCACATATTGTACATCAATGTAAAAATGGTTCGTCCCGTGAATTTAATTTTTTTAAAATTAATAATGTTATATTAAACAGTGAGTTTAAAGCAGTTGTTGGGCGGCAAATTCTTGTCTTTGAATGACTTCTATCCCTGAATAATCTGGCTACCAAAGGCAAACAATCGGTGTGTTGATTAAGAATGTTTCAATGAAATGATGAAATATATTTTATTTATTTATTTATGGGACAAGCCCCTTTACATAAAATAATTCAGATAATATAATAATAGTATGAGATCAGATAAACTTCATTGCGATTTTTTTTTTGTTTTGCACAGCTCTTCTTTTATCTAGTTTTATATTAAGATGCGAACTGGTGATGTGATTCTAATTGTTAGAGATTCTTCCACTATTTACTGATTTATTTTTGATTATTGTATGCAAGTAAAAAGGTCTATCCCGTAAACTAAAAAAATAAATGAATGAATGAACTATAAAATAGATAAGAACGTGGGAACGTGTTCTATTTGACTGACTACTCGTACTCAAAAATATTTCACTTTGCTATCATGACAAAGGCATTGAAAAATTGTATTAATGAATTCCATTAATTAATACCGCCGCAGAATAATGAAAACCCCTCTGGCAAGATAAAGAATTAATCGATGTACGTACACGCTCGGAACACATGCTGAGATTATTGTTAGCGAAGTCTCGCTCTGGGCTAGAGTTAGCTCGTGCCGAATGCACCGTGGACCGAATCCCATGCGGCCAATTGTGTACAGTAGAAAAAATGAAGTTAACAATTTATTACAGAGAACTCACGAAACATAATTTCTGCCACACATCGGCCGCACGAGCAGGGGAGCCTCTAGATAATATCTTTGCGAATAATGACTTATCTATTGACCTTTACACATTCGGAGCGAACAACAAGATATATTCTTTTCTCTTTAACATTTTCTTGCGCCTCGCATCGACAACCGGCGAAGTACCGTTACGGTACTTACGACTCGTTTTACGATACGGAGCACCGGCGATTACCATTCTATATTTATATTTTCAGTGATAAATTTTTGTTTTCTCTCTTCTTTCCAATTCATTTCTCGCGTGAAAAGCAAGCATCTATGCACGTACAGTTATTTCAGTACGACTTGGCTAGGGACGATGCGGATAGCCCGTAGAGTTTTATTTTTAGGAAGCTACGGCGTATTCGTGTGATTGATGGGAACGAGTGTATATTTTCCAAAAAATAAAGTACTTTATCGTGCGAATCGAAGGCGTATCCGTGTTTGTTCGAAACGTGCGTCTTCGCTTGGCGCGACGCGCCGTACATATTCGTGGCTCGCAAAGACGAGGAATCTGAGCTGAGCGAAATGCAATCTTACCCGCGGTGACCATTCCGGCAGAGTCTCGCCGGCCGTCGGGCTTGTGTTGTTCGAGGGACCCAAAGATTGAGGCGGCTGCCAATCCGGCGGATTAACATTTATCTGATGCACCGGCATCACTCTCGAGTCGCAGGGAAACATCCGAGCGTGTTTCGTCGTTAAAACAATATCTTGACGCTCGAGTTCGTCGTCAGTTTTTCGTGACTCTCTCCCCTCGTCGTCATGTTTTGATTTAAAAAAATAAGAAAACAAACGCGCGAATCGATCGAATCGAAACAATGACGCGATGTAGCGTTCGCTTTCGTCCGTTTTAGTAGACGATTCGCGAGACGACTCTAAATTCCGCTATAATCAACGCGACGCGATAAAGCTCGAGGCTCGTCGCAGAGGCGAACGCGTGAATTTCATTATTGGAAATTGCGTGGGAGGCACAAAGAGGAATTTTTTTTCATTGTTCCTCTCTGTTTCGGACGCAACTGGCGAATCGGCAGACGATAATTTCGATAGTGGACGCGTTCAGTGGTTCACTCAGACGGGAGCATTGTTGTCTCGTTTGATCGACGTGTGTGTGTGTGTGTGTTAAAAAAAAAATTAAATTGTCCCACTCGCGACGCGACCGAATTCCATTCGCGTTTCCGTGCGTCGGGTTCGTGCACGAAAAATCGTACGTCAATGCCGCGCGCGAAACTGAACGATAAGCGATAAACGCGAGAGTTTATGCGTTTGAAGTCTGTGCATGTATATTTTTTGTTTCACAAACACACGGGGTCGCTGCTTTGTCTCCGGGGCTCCTCCAACGGTAACACACGGTTATGCATTCACGCGAATTAAACGAAAAGATATATATGTTTTTTTTTTTTATCGGGAAAACTTTGCCGCTGCACCGTTGATCGACGAAAGATTCGTCGAGACAAAAGGCTCGAGGGTCGACGAATTTATTGTTGACAGCTGTCAACGGTCCCACGTTAGGACACTGTTCGGTCTCTGTTGCGATGCGCGATGTATCAAATTGGTAACCGGAATAATGGGCCGAGTTAGCGTCCAGCGGCACACACACGCGCGCAGGCGCGCACACAACGACACGGGAGGGTGCATAAGCGCGATACGATGTTACTCTCGACCCCCTCTGTTCGCCTTGAAGGTAGCGAGTCGCTGCATCGAGGGAGGAGGCTTCGAAACTCGGTATTGTGTGTGACGTGTAGTTTGAAGTTGCCGCCCCCCGCGCAAAGCAGGCTGCCTCTAGTAAATTGGTATCTACATAATGAAAAAAAAAACTGGAGGTCCCCAGAAAATTTGTGGAATCAGTCGCGAATTCATTCGGTTTCGATTTTATGAATTTGTGGATATTACGAGGAAACCTCGGCTTCTCTGTTACCCGTCGGATTTCGAATAGATTTTATTTTTCTGCAACAGTTCATACGGGAATATTTAACTGAACGTTGACTTAATAGTCGATACTCGGGGTTTCTTTTTATTTTGCAATTGTTCGCATGAGTGAGAATACATTTCCGTTTTACTTTATTGGTTCATGCAATTTTCACATTCGCAATTACGATTGTTGATCGACACGCGGTATTAAAACGCGGATGATCTATATTCGATCTATATGAAATAATAATAACATAATATTCGTTCTATGACTAATTATTCTAGAATAGATTAAGAGACATGGGATTAAAATGCGATCTCGCGACAACTCGCACGACGTGCTCGGTCAATTCCGTGAGCGATATTTTAATAAAAATCATTCGAACAAAGATCTATAGATCCGACGAATCGTGCTACAGGCAATAAAAGTATATTTCCTCGTTCATTCGACATTGTCACTTGTGTAACAAATCGTAAATGTGGCAACGTTGAATTTATAATGATAGAACTCATTAATTGCCTGCAGCACAAACGTGTTGGAAGTTGTATAAAATGAAGAGCGACGATTAGATTTTCGAGACGCTGCGATGACTCTTGGATTCGTGAGCGCTTTTGGCGAACTTTCGTGAGCCGGACGTGGATCCAGTTTTGCCAACTTTCAGCTCGCACGACGACTTTTCCGTGCTCGCTGGCTTTGCGTCGCGCGACGACGTTTTACCCTTGCCTGAATAAACAACAACAACAAAAATCGTCAGGACTTACACGACTACAACTTGTTTCGTGTACGTTTCAATGAGTCGCTCACTGCGATGAGAAATCTCTTTCTTGAGGTGGCCAGCCAGTATCATCAGCGTGTTTCCATTGGTGCTTTGTTTACATGATTTTCTTTCCGACCTCGTATCAGCGCTGTCGCTCAAGATGCGGGTGCTGCGTGCCGATTTCGACTTCCTCTTTTCTGTTTTCGATAAAACAAACAATGTACCGTCAGCTCGAGTCTGGAGGATTATAAAATAAATAAAAAAATTAACGTGTTCCCCAGCTTACCGTAGGCGTCACTGGTCGACGAAGATCGCACGGACGATTTCGCAGACAGACAATGCTTGGTAGTGGAACGACAGGCGGACAATGTTCTTCCCGTGCAGGTGCTGCACGTTTGAGTCATGCTCTCGTATTCGCCGGCTATTAGCGATTATCGAAGTAAATACATTAAACAATTGCAAAGATTGAAAGTAAAATTGTAGAGATGCAAAAAGTTTTTGACCCGTAAAATAAAATAAAATAAAGTAAAACAAAATAAAATAAAATAAAATAAAATGAAATAAAATAAATAAAAATGGATATACTTAGTTGTTGTCCGCAACGGCACGCGCACAATGGCGGTGCTGGTATTTGTATAATTTGCGGCACCGGAGCTGCCGGCTGATCATCGAAAATGTATTTGTCGATCAGTTTAACTGTAAAACAATGATATGTATATACATGAGACATTACCCAGACTGTAGGAGTTCGGACGACTCACCTGCCAGAGGAGCGAGCGCGGGTGCAAGAAACGAAATGGCCTGCATGTTCGTAACTCACGAGTGTTGACGATCGGCGAGATTAAAATGGTAATTCTTCACTTAAATTATTACTGCGACAGATAGCACGGTTTGCGGAACGGCGGAGAGTCAAACCGGAACGACCAGCTCTCCTTTTCTTCTTTAATCAATCGGACGGATAATCCGGACTGGCCGCTGGTTTGTGGAACGACTAGCTCGAACGATCATACCAGAGACACTGAGCAACACCGAAGGTCACGGAGAGTCGTTACAGGACGTGTACGAAACGTCTGAGCAAAACAAAGCCCCTTCTTACGGACGACCGGCTTCGTAGCGTTAGCCGTCGTATCGTACATTAATGTAAACGGAAAGAAAATGTTATTCTTTCGATGAATAATAAATACGATAATTCGTGCCCAGATGAGACACGCAATAAAAGCAAAGTGTGATTGTAAACTCTGTCAGTATAATGATCGGAAGTTAAACGCTTTCGTGTTCGATACATTGCGTAGAGGCGAGATTGCCGGAACGACCGAACGTCGGAAGCGTAACGAATTCTTTGCTATCCAAGCCTTCGACTTCCTCCGCATTCTCCGCACGATCTTCGCGATACGAGTCAACATCGATTTTTTTATCTAATGAATTTTATTCGTTCGATAAGTAACAAATACAATAATTCGTATCCAGATTAGACACGCAATGAAGGCAAATTGTGATTGTAAACTCGTTAGTATAATGATCGAAACTTAGACGCTTTCGTGTTCGATATGTTCCGTAGGCGCGAGATTGCCGGAATCATCGAACGTCGGAAGCGTAACGAATTCTTTGTTATCCAAGCCTTCCAGTTCCTCCGCACTCTCCGTACGATCTTCGCGATACGAGTCGAAGTCGATTTCTTTATCTAACGTATCACAGGTTGCATTAATGCTGCAATTCGCCGTTGCGGTGTCCGGAAGGCAACCGATCGAAGTCGAGGAATATTCCGGATGCATCGCGGATGATTCACCTCCAGCGCTGTACGACAATGAAGCTGGCTTCGCGCACTCGAAATAGTTTTTTAACCCGCACGGCTTTAGATATTCCGTCGACCCGCGGCCGATAGATTCACGATAGGATTCTGAATCAAGTACTTTGTCTTCTGCGTCGCATTCGGCCTTAACGTTACCATGAATCGTTACCGGAGGAGTAAAATCGGCCTTTCGATCATTAACGTTGGATACGAACGGCTCCGATTTGTTTTTCACCTCTACGGGTAAATATTCCGTAGACGTAGTTGCGAAAGCTTCGCGGCCCGAGGCCTGACAAAAACCTCCGTCCGTTTTATCGGGCAGGTTTTTCTGTGCCTGCGATCCGAAGGGCAGATACTCGGTCGATGTGCCGAGAAAATCTTCCCGACTCCTCGCGTCGATCTCCAACTTTCGGCTCGAGTAGCGTTTCTCTGCGGATCTCGATCGAAGCTCCGATTCGGAGACACTCGTCTTAGTGTTCTTCCGTAGAGCTGCCGAGACCGATAAGTGGCCGCATGGCTTTTCTGCGTTCTTTGATCTACATGCACTTCTCGAGCGACGATGATGACGGTGGCTTCGATCTTTGTGACGATCCGACGGAACTTGCAGATTGTTCGAGCGTTTCTTCACGTTTTCGCAGCATACCGGACGAGCTGAAACATAGCGACGCGTTTATTGATATTATAGTCGCTGCTGTTACATATTTTACTGTAAAAAAAATCGTATGAAATTTAATTTACCGAACTGCAAGTTTTTGTGCACAAACTGGTATGTTAAATTGCATGTACAATTGTGATGAAACATCGATGTTCAGTGTATTAAAAACATTGGGAATATTTTATGTTCTAATAATTTTCCTCAATTTTACTATGAAAAAGTATATTCACGTTTTATCACAATTGTACATTAAATTTCATGTACCAGTTTTTGCATAAAAGCTTCCAGTTCACTACATTAAATTTACAATTTTTTTTACAGTGTTCTTTTGATCGATATTTTTTTTTTTTTACCACCTACACACCTTCATTATTGGCCGGCTGTTGCGCGGAACGAGGTGATCGAACTCTCTCGATCAGCATTCCCACTAAAATTTGAGAAATAAGTGCGCGTTACAATTCACTCATCATTAAAAAAAAGAAAAAATGTGCCGCTAATTTACCTGCTACTCCAATAACCGCACCGCCGAGCATAGGACCAACGCTTTCTTTGCTCTTGAACATAGCCTGTATTCTCACACTTTACAATTAATCTCATTGTCAACACCGCGGCGACAAGCGATCACCGATCGGCAGCTCGCGCGACAATAACGTATCAGAGTATCAGACGGAGACATCGAGGCGAAGAAAAAAAAAAAAAAAAATCGAGAGGGATTTCTTGCTAGGCTGCTGGCTACGTTGGTAAGGCTTATAACGACCTCTGGCTAGAATACCATTCACCGTCGTTAATAAAATAATGACAGTTTATTTAGTTTACGAATACAAAATATTATGAATATCAGTTGGGTGCTTTTATATAATTTTTTTTTACTCATTTAAACTTTTCAGTCATCGAATGTACGCTCGACTGCGGAAGAATTTCAATAATCGCGACACTAGACAGTGAAACCTTAACTAAACACGGAGACGTGAAGGAAAAAAGCAAAAACATAGAAACGGGAATTGTCAATCGACGCGCCGTTAGTCGAGCTGCCGGATTGTTCTTAAATATAATTTTTATGTTTATTTTTAATTATCGATAGAAGAATGAAATTGATAAGAGAATCCCGCGACCAGCGTCGTTCAGCAAATGATCTATCATGTACGCCATATTCATAGTTGGCATCCATGCAATTTTTTCGTTCTTTTCTCTACCATTCTACAGTCTTAAAAGTAAAGTCTAATGCAAGATTTCGAAGTAATACCGGCCTGACACTTAGGACACTTTTTCGACGTGAGGAGCGTCTGTTCGATGCACTCGGCGCAGTATATGTGGCCGCATCGGGTCGAAGTGGGTTTGCGCTTCGACGACAAATCCTCGAAGCATATGGGACACGAGAGTACGCTCGTTTCTCCGCTTATCGTGTCGTTGACTTGCGGCACATTGTCGACCGCCGGAATGTCGTCGAGATCGATCACCGCGTCGACTTTCGGAGCCTTTTCCTTGCGAGCTCGCTTCTTCGGAGGTAAAAGCCTGTGAACATAAAATAAAAATCCTTTTTTCAAATTGCAGTGCTCACGAGTGTGTGAACAGTCGAGAAATCGTTTTTACATTAAATTTCAGAATGCATGCGGATTTACAGACGCTACAGGGAGAATCGTTTTCAAAGGCAATCGCACAAATAGATAGACAAGCCCGTCTATCGAAACAGTTGATATCAGAAACATATCAATGGAAAAATTTAATATATTTATACAACATGAAAATATATAATTCGAACAATCTGTACAATATCAAAATCATAAGGAATTTGAACTTGATCTCATACTGTTATTATATTAAGTGAACTTTTATGTAAAAAAGCATGTACTGTAAATGAAATAAATAAATAAATGAGTGTATATCGTATCAACTTTTCCTTTAGATAATTATTTCATTATTAATTTGGTTCTTTATATTTTTATTTTTCTCTATTTATCTGTTTAGTGTTGCTAACGACGCCAGTCGTTAGTTGTTAAATTGTTCAAAATTGAAGTCGTCTCAAAATTGTTATCGTTGCATAAAAGAACTGGCCCACAAATAAAAAAATATAAATAATGCAAGCAAAAAACGAAAAAAAAATTCATTTTTGCTTCCCCATAGACGAAGCTACGTTTTAAAATAGTGTTTTGATTTTATTAGATTGGCAACTTCTGTTCTCTAGTTCTCGATTATTGTAACTTTTGTGAAACGCGAGTGCTCACGATCTCAGTCACTACTGTCGTCTGTAATGCATTCTTATCATTACGTAAAACGCAAAATCCGTTGAACAAAATTGAACTCAAATAAAAAAAAATTTCTCAATACGGAATCCCCAAGGTTTCCGCGATGACAAAACTGTGTATGTGCAAACTGCGTTCCACAGTTGAGCATTGCTGTAGTCAAACGAAAAAAAAACAATTCTACGATCCAAAAGATTGTCGTCGTTTGCATCGAAACCCGAGTTCCTCCTCACCTATTCGAGCATTCGATAACATCTGTGTTCTCCGCAATGACCGTGGCAAGATTGGAAGACTCGGCGGCCGCGGAGGTGACTCCGTGTCTCAGGACGCTGGCTCTCCTTCGGCCCTGCGAAGGGCGATTATTGGCCGGCGAATCCACCGTCAGGTCGACGAACGCTTCGGGTGTTCTCGATCTAACTCTAGAGGTTACGTCCACGGGTTTTGCTGCCATTTTCGTCCACCCAAGGATAGAGCAGCGAGGTAGCTCCTGTAAACAAGGATCATCAGAATTTCGTCGCCGCCGAAAGCAATCGCTAAAGATAGCGCGCACAGACGCAGCAAAGTCGGCGATCGCGACGATCTTACTTACGAGAATCGTTCGAGAATTCTCCTCCCTTCCGATTTACCATATAACCAAAGCTGCTTACGGCGAATCGTGCGGCTCTTTACCTCGACACCTCGACTAATATCTACGAACGATGGAATGTTTTCTTTTCTTTCTCCCCCCCCCCAAGATTCTCTTTCGTAAGGTCGTGCGGTCAGGTTTTATCGAGAGATTTGTGATTGATAAAAAAAAGCGTTGTTAGAGAAACAGGAGAGACGCGTTTGTGAAAGTAAACGATACTCTTTTTCTCGCCATCTAGACGTCGAGTTTCGAGAGTGAAGAGAGCCGTGCGGTGTGCGTGCGTGCGCGTTCGTGTCGGGTGTATCGGAATAAACGCGAAGCCGCAGCCGTCATATGCGCGGTTGTGCGAGGGGGTGCAGAGGGGTGGTTTTTCCTCCACTTTGAAAACGCGAGGAATCAAAGTGCGACGGACACGCGCGCTGCGGCGCTCGCTAGTACTACGGGGAGCGAGGTACGTCGCGCGCTCCGCACTCACACGCAGGGCTGTACGCGAGTAAAAAAAATTGTTCGGGTCACGAGAAATCTCATGTTTCGGTTTGGTGGGTCAATCGTTGCGAACGGGTCATGGCGTATGTCAACGTTGCCGAATGGAAGACGGATCAAGTTTGCGAATGGCTAAAAGGTACGGACGAACAAATTTTTTAACAATCAAAGATCTAACGCACCGATGACAATGACAACGTAGTCCGGGATTTTTTTTTTGGGCGTGACAAAAGCGCCGATCTCGTTTGATCTCGTGGGTTAAAAATTCATTTCCTGTGCGCGCTCCTCCTACTCCCCTTTATCGTCGTTATTGTTACGCACGCGATGCAACACGCCTCCCCCTCTTTTCTCTCCGTCGATCGAATTATCGCCGAGAATTATTCGCAACTAAGTTTTCTCACTTTCGGCGATATTCGAATCCGTCGAATCGTGACAATTTTTTTTTTTAATCTGCGACTGGAGATCTCGTTTCGGACACTTTTCATTTAGAATCCGAGAGTATGATTCACAGCTCTTTATATCGCGTGTTTCGAGCGCCAAAGTGCATTTTTTTTAATTTTTTTTTTCATCGCAAACGTCACCGCTATTTAAGCGTACGATAGACTCTAATTTTTTACTGTGTTTTCATTGCTCCTTAATCGTGACCTTTTGTGTATCGCAGGACTAGATAATTCGGTGCTTCCGTACGTTCATAGCTTCACCAACAACGGCGTCAATGGGCAGCAATTATTGAATCTAAGGCCCGAAGATTTGGAGCAATTGGGAGTGCTGAAGCTCGGACACCAAGAAATAATACTAGAGGCCGTAGAGTATCTGAGAAATTTTCACTATGAGCTCGACAGAGAAAATCTCCAGTTGCTGGCGCTGCATCTCTCGTGCCAGGCTCACAGTCTCCGCAACGACCTATCGAGGCACACGGACTCGAAGCCGGTCGCCACTCAGACTCTATCCGACGTAGCTTCCGTAGTGACGGCCGTGAAGCCTCTCGTCAGGTGGCTGGACAGGCCGCCTTTCAGCGGGCAGCTCGAGTACAATGACAAGAAATCTGAATTGTTGAAATTGTCGCTGGAGATGGCGACGTGCGCTCAGCGAGACAGATTCGCCGAGAAACCCATAGAGGAGATAAGAAGCACGTGCGACCAGTTGGCAAAACTCGCGGATTACATCATTCAGGACATTGCGGATCCGATGATCCTTCAGCCTGCGAGCTTGGATCTCGCCACTCTGAAGAAAAGACCTGGCGATGACTTGGTAAGAATTAAAAAAATAAAAATTAATCTGTTTTTTTTTTTTAATTTTTTTTATTGTTGAATTAAAATTGAATTTAATTGTTCGATATTTCTCAACGGTTGGAACACTTTTTTCAGGGCTTCTTCATATTGCCATCGTTTCACGGTAATCATCAAATAGCCGAGATAAAATTTGGCTCGGCCGCCCACACGTGTGGCAAGATGGAAGAGGGCGACGAAATTGTACAAGTCAACTATCAGACGGTCGTGGGATGGGAGCGCAAAAATGTTCTCGAATTATTCAGCGAGAGTCCCGCCGAGGTTTTGCTCACGCTAAAGCGACGGCCGAGACACACGAAAGTTTACGGGCAGATTTACATAAAGCCGTACAGACTGCCGAGCAATAAGAAAACACCGTACGCGACGAGATGGCAACACAATCTTCCGTCGCCGAGGCCGGAGTTGCTGACCATTCCCGACTTTACAATGCCATTGCCAAGGTATTCTTTTGTACATTCATCCATTTTATTCATTTTATCGTACGAAAGAAACCCTTCCACAAAAACATTCGTAAGTGACGAAATTAATCATTACTCATTTTCATTTCACTTATTATTATCATTAATTGATTAAGAACAAACTATTTACATACATTAATTTTGTACGCAGAAGCTTTTAAGCTCGTACGCGGATATCACTCGTATGTTTTTTTTTATATATCTCGAATCTTCAGGAACAAATATCGCAAGGTCGATGCAAACTCCATGCATATAATATCTTAAACAAAATAACGATTCCATATAACGATTCATTTTATGTAGTAAGGCATTCCATACATCAATTTCTTCTAATGATTAATTATTTCAAATGATTGAACAGTAATTATTATTTTAATCATTTATAGTTTGTACTTAATCAATTAATAACAATAATTTTAATTAAATGAATTTTTTTAAAAATGGAAAACCAAATGACAAAAACAAGAAAAATCTTGACACACTTGTGTATAAAATTCGAGGTCAAGTTCGGTGAGGAGGAATTACGAGAAAAATATCAACCTCGTTCGTTACTACCAGATTTACTTTTATCCTCGTGCACGTACCATTGAAAATTATTTTTTTTCTTGCTGATAAATGTTCATTTTTTTTTTCGTTCGAGCAGGCACGTACCGAAAGAGCCTAGTCCCGAGCCAGCGAGTATTATAGACACAGCGAGTATGCTGGACACAATGGCGACTGATAGCAGCGATTCCGATAGCGAGGTCGAGCCGCCCTTGTCGGTCCGACTGTACGCGACGAAGCCGCGAAACTTGGTGCAGCGCCGAGCTACGATAACCGGCGCGAGCCCGACAACCAAGCACGGCATTGATATCGAACAATTCTGGCGTGAATTGAAGCAGGAGCACAGCACGACGTTTCAGTTGCGCGATAAGGCCGCATCCTGCGCCCACGGTTTGGATAGCGTTCCATCGAATCTACGACCGCAGACGTGTCTCGGCATCGAGCAGACCAAGCGAAAGAAGCGAGTCGAGGAGCGTGCCGACGAGAGAAAAGTTCAATTTCACGACAAATCGTCCGACAATCATAACACGAACGCTGCGGAATTTGAGAAAAAAATCGTCAACGACACACACAATACGAACAATCGGAGGGACAAAGAGTTAGCGATTAACGGTACGACGAGCAATAATATACACAGTGATAATACAGTGCCTTTGGACAGGTGTGATGACCTCAACGCTCCAAGCTCGATACACGAACGAGAAACGATGAGGGCAAACGAAATTGGGTCGCGTTGTCGCAAGGAGAGAGGCAAATTGGACAAGAGTTACAGCACACCGGCGTACGATCTTACCGAGCCAACGCTGACCGACATCATTGAAATTCGCGAGCCCCGATCCAAGATTAATAACTTAGGTAGTAACTGTGCAACGTTCGCACCTAGTATTACGGTTAACGAGACTGATTCGCGCGTAAGCAAGGAAACATTAGAGAATAACGACAAAGAGGGGAGAGAAAAAGGCGACAACCAGATAATCGGTAGCGTAGCTCAGCGCGTCAATTACATAGAGTCGCACATAAAGCACAAAGACTTCGAGGAGAGGAGCAACGACCTCGGAGTCTCGGACGAGTGCTGCAAGGGCAGCGTCGTTCGATCGAACGGCGACTGCGTCGACGAAACGAGAAGCAATAACGACGATGTTGCGACGACGGAATCGACGAGCTCGGCGAACGAGAGGATCGAACCCGAGACTCCGAGGATCGTTCCGAAGATATCGCTGGAGTACGCCGAGTTGGGACGCGAGAGTAGCGAGGAGAAGTCCGAGTCGACGAGCAGTTACATGGAGGGAACGTACAGCAGCAGCAGCGAGGCGGACGTTCCGCTGAAGAAGCTGATGGAGAACGAGGCGCTCATCGCTCACGGTCTGGCCGAGAGAACGGGCGCGGGTGCGATGTGCGAAGCCGGCAAGACTCGTCGATTGCAAGAGGCGAAAGATAACGCCTGCGGCAGAACGCAAACGCCGGATGGGAGTTTGCACTCGTTGGCACAAAATAGCAAACTCCAGAGATCCGAGAAGCTTTCCCGGGAGGGAATTCCTTCGACTCGGCAATGCGCCGATCAGGCGAGGTCCGAATTACCGAGGAGGGCGGAAACGAAGCTCAGACTCACACCGCCGGAGCCACCGCCGAGGAAATACTTCTCGAAACCGTTGCCGCTCAATCTCAGCGGTGTTCCGAGCTCGTCGGACGTTCGGGAACAGCCGAAGGTACCGGAGCGGGTTGAGGTTCGGATCGACGCGAAGACGATCGATGCGCCCTCGGAAATTCACGGTTCGACGGAATCCTCGAGCTCCTCCAATCACAGAGACGCTTTCGAGGGTTACCGGGATTTCGTCGAGAAGTCGACGGACTTTATAGACGAACCCATAACGCCGATCCACGAGCAGAAACCCCCGTCTTTCATAGATCATTACGGATACACGGAGATATACGAAGGGCAGCTGAAGGATGAGAAATCGGTGAACGAGAAATTCGAAACGTTTAAGGAAAAATTTGGCAACGGTCTCGGTTCGACGACCGACAACGGACCTCCCGAGATCGTTCCGCGCAGCGTCGATTCGCCCGATGGATCCGGCTGTTCGCGACAAGCTCACACGCCCGATCCGAGGACGAAGACGCTGGAGAAGGACAAGCATTACGACAAGGGCGTCGTCAATCGGGCCATGATGGTCGCAAGGAGCATCGGGCTTCACGGCGGATCGAATAAGTCTTCCAGCAGCAGCTCCCCGAGGAGCAGCAGAAAACGGAATTTACTATTGGCCAGTTAGTGACGCTCAATTTCTTTGGTCATTCTTGGTTCGATCGCGAAGATCGTTCTGATAGTCATTCAATTTGGGAATTACAGAGAGGCGAAACGTGTCGGTGAAAGATGTCGGAGTGGGAGATCTGGAGGGATGGTTGACCTATCGAAGCAGAGGGGCCGGGGGCGCCTGGGCAAGATCGTGGTTCGTCCTCAAAAGCTCATCTCTCTACAGGTATGGCTTGCATTAAAAAAAAAAAAATTACGTATCGAAGGGTACTGCCGCCGTTTTATTTGGGCTACTATTGGGTGTTGCGTGAAGCTGAAATTAGCGACCATTAATGAATCAATTCAATCACGCCAAACGAACTCATTCGTAAAAGTAAATTGAAAATGAATTTCTCTCGATCTCTTCGCAGATTTTTTGGGATCCTCCAATTTGACGAAAAAGAATTACGAAAAATGTACACTTTGTCATGTTTTTTTTGGTCTAACGGTACAAAAAACTATTTTTTAACTTGACTGAAAAAATTATATCCCGAGTACTTTTTTCGTAGAAGACGATAGATTTTTGAAAATGAGAATTGAAACGAACATTCGTAGCTCGGCTTTTGCAAACCTATGTACTTTTAAAAACAATATTACTTTCGTTGTTTGCCGTTTACAAAACATTACTTGAACGTCGCAAAGCGCGGCGGAGATTCTAGTCATCTGAAAAAAAACTTGCTCGTAAAAATAAATTGAAAATAAAAATCCACCCCCGATCTCTTCGCAGATTCAAAGCGCAGGACAGCATGAAATCCGATTGTCTCATAGCGTTGCCAGGCTTCACGGCCTCCACAGCGGCGGAAGTTAAATCCCGAAAGTACGCGTTTAAGGTCTACCACACAGGAACGGTATTCTACTTCGCGGCGGACACGGAAGATTCTCTGGCGTTGTGGTTGGATTCGATAAACAAAGCGACGTGGGGCGCGGACAGTCAGAATCGTACGATCGGTCTGTTCAGCGAAACCGACGAAAGCGACAGCGAAACAAAGAGCAAAGCGAAAGGAACGCCGACCCAAGATTCGAAGCCGAGTCACGAAACGATGTTCGGCTCGTTGAAAAAAATTGGACGTAAGGACAGCGGATACAAGGATCACGATATCGGTGGTGCGAGCTTGGACAGGAAATACTTGAGATTCTTGGGTGCACGCAACCAGAACGTTCCCGTTCCCACGGCACAGTTCCGGAGTTACAGGCGTGTGTTGCCCACATCGACGCCAAACAGGTAAGCGGACGCATTCAATTTTACATTCAAACAGTTAAATGTACAATACCGCGGTCGGTAATAAAAACCGTAATAAACTTTTCTCACGGATTCTGGCATGTACGGTGGAAAGACAAGTCTCGCCGAAAGACGAGATGATATTGGCTTCCGATGAGTAACAAAAACTGCACCGAATGTTGTTATGAGAATAGAATAATGTGCGTGCTCTAACATCTTCATTTTGACGTTTCGGCCAAATTGCTGGCACTCTTCACAAATTTATTTCTTCCTGTAATCACATATAATAATCAGACAATTATTTGAAACAATAATTTCCTTACTATTTCGTTTCTATACAATGTTCATATTAATTAACAAAAAGGAAGTGGTGTTTGCTTGCGTCTACTGATTCCCCGCGAAAAGACAATTTTATTGTTTTTTTTTATTTATTTAGTACATTTTCTTACCTTTCACATCACCTTAACCCGAGAGAAAAGTTTATTACAATTCTTCATACCGACTGAGCTCTGAACGGACGGGGAGGATTTAATATGGTCTTAAATCATTTCTTTCCCCCCTCGACCATTAACTGTAACGCAACGTCACCTTTCTCCAGAAAACAAGATTCGACGCCGAATTCACCGGATCTTCGCGTGACCGTGGCGGGAAGTACGTTTTACGGTTTATCCGCTTCCCAGAGCGCCACCGACGTGCCAAGCACAAGCCAAGACATGGGCGATTATCGCCAGACAACGGACAGGTAATTTTTGTAAAAGAGTTCAATACCACCGAAAGACTGCACGCAACTCGCTTGTGAGATTCACTTGCCGAACGAGCAATAAAAAAAAAAAGACAAAACAAAAGACAATTAATAAGAGCACACGGAACACAGGAAAGAACACGGGTGATCACAAACCTCACAGAACACTGTAGAGTCACGCTTAATACGCTTTCTATTAACTATCGGGGCATTAACACACCGAAAGAATGTTTTCCTAAGTAATTTGTAGCAGTTACGATAAAGAAAAAAAAAACTAAAAAGAAACAAACAAAAAAAGAAAGACGATATTATATTTCACTGTTACAATTTTCTCTTTGCAATAAACTAATCGTTTCGTAAAATGAAGGGTCTACTTATTTTTTTCTGTTAACACTACGATGCATGTTGTTTTCCTGGCTACTAGATTATTATTGTATACCCACTGCTCATCTATGTACTTATCTGTACCACTCGATGACTATCGCTTACACTAGGTAAGTCAATCACAGGAAAAAAAAAATGTCCCGGAATTGCATGCTGATTCCGATATACGCCCGGTCGATCGACGCTGTCCCCCGTTATTGATACGTTTTGTTTTTCTTTCCTCATTTCTCACCGATTAGATCGCAAAGTATTCGCAGCAGACGCTCGGACGATCTTCGTGGATTCATTACGTTAGAGGAATTCATGCTAGCCCATCAGAACGAGGATCGACGAGGTACGATGAGTAACAGATCGACCTCACCTCGGATAACTCCATTGACGAGCGATCACGTTCACATACAGCACAGAAACTTCGACGATAATAATTCGTCGCAGGTTCACGCCCGATCCGTCGGCGAGCCGGCGCTGAGCAACGGCATGATCTACGGTCATCCGAGAAACGGCGAGGAATCGTCGTCGACGATCGGCACCGTTTCTTACGAGCATTCGCGCAACAACGACCTTACGACGAGACGCTCGTCCAGCGCGAATTTCCTTCAGAGACAGGAGATCGAGACCAGCGGCTCGAAGGCCGACGATCGCCTGAGCGAGAAATCGTTCGGGATGTACAGACGTGCGTCGTACAACAGCAACAATAAAAAGCCATTCGTCTCGAGCTGCGGTTACAACAGGAAGACCCAGGAAGGCGCGGTTTATTATCCGAGCAAGCAGAACGATCTGAGCCACTGGCAAAACGTTACGAACGAGATCACGCACGAGCAGCATCGAACGAACTCCCAGCATCAGCAGCATCAATCCATCGGCAGACCGGAGTCCGCCCAGAGCAGATACCATCGTAACGAACTCCCGAATGCACGGGAGGGCCCGAGAATTCAATCGCGAAACGATCATCACTGCAGCGGCGCGGTAACGCACGAGCATTATCAAACGAGGGAATCGGCGATCTGTGATGCAATGTCGGGACTGCAATCTATGCCGACGAGATTCATTAGAGATAACGGTAAGTCGATACGGTACATCCGGTCTCGCGTAGAACTCCCGAGAGTTCAATTTTTTTTCTCAGTCGTTGATAAAAACCTTTCGACGATCGTACTCAGGTTACGTGGGATCGAGCGGCGATCTCACTTGTTGCGCCTCGACCTCGGAGACCCTCCAGAGGGCCAGAAAGGAGGCCTCGATAAGCCGCAAGGGAAGCTTGAATCTCACCGATCGCCGTCGCGAGCATCTCTCGCCGGACAAACATTGGATGGACTCGCTGCGTCGTAACGACAGGAAGGCGAGCGCCGCTGAGAAAACTAAATTGAAAAACGTCGCCCAGTATCAGCCACCGCCGATTCCGAGTTCGCCCTTCGAGCAGGACGGCATGAGAGCCGCGTTCGAGATGCATCTCGACAAGGGCGAACAGGTACAGAAGACCAACAGATTGAAGAGCCTGTTCGGCAGTAGAAGTCCCCAAAAACCGAACACGCTGGATCTTCCTAAAGAATCTCCCAAGACTCTGCTGGGTGAGAACATTTTTGCGATAAACGATCATACGAGAGGATTTTTTTTTTAAGGGAATAAGTCACACAGTCACCGTTTTTTTAATACGTTGCTAGCAGTGGTTGAGGCCTCGATAACCGTTTATACACAGGTTCGAAGCTCCTTTCACTCGTAATATCTTTGAAAATTCATGGGCACAGCTCGATTTTATTTGTTCAATTCGTCCCTAATAATGTTGTAATTTTATTTTAGAAAAAAAAATTAATAAAGTAGTCTGGAAATATATATATATATTCAAAAAGAATGTTGCTTTTCACGACGCACCAAATGCAGCTCACGCTAATTGATAAAACTTTAAGCTCGCGTATCTCGAAATCCATGTGAAGAAAAAATGATTATTATTAAAAGTCACTCATTGCTTCATAACACTTGTGATTTTTAGTTCGAAAAGTAGAAAAGTCGGCATGTGACGTATTCTCTTATATACGATATGAATAAATTGAACGATTGAATAAATTGAAATTGGAATTAAATAATCGATAATTTTCTAGGATCGCCGAGATTACATCGGGCGTTATTTCGCGACAAGAGCCAGCAACAGCGTCCGACCGCTGTTCGTTCCGGCAGTCAGAGTCCCGGCGACAGCGGGATAAGCCAGTCATTGAGTTCCTACAGTGGTAATAGTCAATCTCACACTCTAAGCCAAAGCTTCAGCTCGGTCAGTTCCGTGAGCGATTGGAGTCCGGACACTCCGACACCGAACGCCTCGAAGGTACTGCCATATAAAATTTTAACACTGTCATTTTTTCCGTCAGATATTCTCAGACATTTTTGTTAAACGCTTTATAAAAAAAAAAAAATTGCAGTGCATAATGGGACATGCCGCATGCCAGAAGAGATTATCCCACTCGAACAGGAGTTCTCTGACACCGCCGACGTTGCCGTACATCCCGCCGCCGACCTCTCCTCCGCCGGACGACTATCCCGGCCTGGAATATCCGCCGGTTTTCGAGCCTGGCACGTATTCGTTAACGGACGCATCGCTCATACGCAATCGCGGCAAAACCAGCCACAACAAGTGGAATCGCGAGCCCGAGGATGCCGGGTAACGAGGACGCGACACAGGGTGTCCAAATGTCTTCGAGTATTGATTCGACAAAATCCTTGGTAGCGTCTCGCTCAAGATGAAGTGAGAGACACAGCTGCAATTTCGCAACCCAAAAAATCTGCCAAGCCGTTTATTTCTCGGGAAAATTATGAGAACAGTGAACTGCGGAATTACTGCAAATAGTTTACCGTTCGCGTATTTTTTTCCTAGAAATTAACCGTCTTGGAGAATCTTGGATTGCAGTTTTTGTTACCGACCGAGGAGTTGCACTACACTGCAAGGCGAGGTGAAACAGACTCGGGTCGGTAACAAAAACTACATCGAATGGCATTCGGAGATGGTAGACATTTGGCGAGAAAGCAAAGTATCAGCGGATGTGGAATTGAATACCGTGTTCGATGATACTTCGCTTTTACCCCAAATCTCAACCATTTTTACATGGCATTGATTCGAAAAATGCACTCATACGTAACGTAGTTCACCTCGTCTTAAAAAAATCGGTTTTTTTAAGGACTTGGTGTCGAGACGCTGCCGCGTCTCTTGATATATGTCGCAGGGAACCGTCCAAGTTGTGCCTCTTTAAAAAAAAATGTATTCGTGCAGACGCGCGACTTCGGGAATTTAATCGAGATGGTCTTATCGTCGACCAACTCCGCTCCGACTCGTCGACAACGCTCGGAAGCTCGCAAACACCTCGCTCGAAATATATGCTACGCAAAACGCCTTACGTCGAGAGAGTCCGGGACATGCCTTACGACGTCGATCGAGTCAGCGCATCGTTTAACAACCGCCTTCGGGGGAACGGAGTTGTTTCACGTTGCAAATGAGTTTTATGCATAGACCAAGTGTTCCTGCGCTAACGAGTAACAGCGATTTGTTAAGCCGCTACGATACGTATGTTCATAGTTACAACTGAGTATTACAGTTACCGAGTAATTCAGAGTATATTTACTCGCTTAACATTTTTTTTTTATAACACCCGTAGGACTAAGATACGAGATTTCGTTTTTTCCCTATCGACATAATTTTTTATCGTAGATCGTAGCTAGTTTACCTATTTATCTTTGGTCCTAAATTCGGTAACGGTGAGCAATAAATATTTCGGAGATAGAATTCGCGTGTATATATATATATACACCATGAAAAAAAGACTCGACGGAAGTGAGCGTTAAATTGTAACGAGTCAACGCCAGTTTGTCTACACTAGTAATATTTTCGATAATGTGATTAACAACTGTTGAAAGTGCCTGAAATGGACATTTTTTTGAATTATACATATCCCGTAGTGTAGGTGTTGAAACGAATTTTTTAACGAAAGTAAAAAAAAAAAATATGTACATTCACACGAAGAAAACCGCGAATGATTTTTTTGGTCGCGAGCGAGAAATTTTTTCTCCTACGAATTACCTGGCGTCCGAGTTATAATCAGGTACGAAAATCTTCGCGAAATGCATGACAATTGTCTGAGGGAGGTACTCGCTAACGTTTGCGTTTATGATATTCGTTGGCCCCGGAGCTGCACCGATTATTCGTATTATTTTATCTATAAATGCCTTGCAAGGTATAATTTGCCTCTCGAGTACATTTGAATGTGTATATTTGTATTTACCGTATACTGTACAATAGATCGAACCGGTACTAGTAAATAAACACGAATGTTCCTTGAATTCAGCTCTCTGTTGCCGTGTAGGCCTGTGAAGGTCAAACTGTTACGAATATCTCTCGAGCGACCAGTGAAGCCTCGACGGTCGACGAGATCGTTTGCGAAAATTGTGTGCTCGGCGAGGAGAATAATTATCAATTAACGATGTGTTCGAGCTCGAAATGCGATCTGCCCGGATTGATAAACGGGCCCGTTGGAAATATCGTGGGAATAGGAATAAAAGCTCTGCTGAACGGAGCTCCCGTCGGTCCGAGAAGCGCCGAAGCTCTGCGAAAACCAACGGAAAAAGAAAATATACAACAGTTTTACGACAACTTCGAGACGCATCTCAGGGGCGCACTGCAAGTTCTGCAGCCGGCTCTGGAGATAAAGAGAATCTTGGGAGGTGAATGCAGATCAGCTGGACCTGAGAGATCGGGTAGGATAAAAAAAAAGGAATCCTCGGAAGAGACGACGAGGCATGGCCGGTATTTTTAATAGGTATTGCGTTTTCAGCTTTATCTCCGGCACCGCCAATAGTGTACTACAGTCCACAGAATCCCCCAAAAGCTCAGACTTGCCCTTGCGCGACTCGATGCTGCGGTGTAAAAAAGTCAGCGAATTGCACCGCTATCGAAAAATCGACCGTTTCGAAGGCCTCGAGTCGCTGTAGCGGTAAATCGACGGCCGAACTTACAGCGCAGGTAATTTTTTTTTTAGATCTGGCTCGAGCCTCGATAAAATTGATCGTCGTGATTCCTGTAAAATTTAATTTTCAGTCCAGTCTCTCCACGACCACTTGTTCGAAGAAATCCAAGAGAAGCGCTGAGAAAAAATGTTCACCGTGTTTCGCGGGCGAGACGAGCGGCGATCGTTCCAGCAGCAGACGCGAGCACAAAGGGAAAGCTTCCGGGGCGAAGCCGTCGAAATCCAAACAAGCCCAATGCTGCGTCTGCGACGTGACCTTGAAGGACAACATCGCACTGGCCGTGCTTCCGTGCGAGCATTCGTTCTGCTACACGTGTCTAGCGAAAGCAAAGTCGGCACGTTGTCGGAAGTGCGAAAAGTCTTACGATATGAAAAACGTTAGCCAGATTTTTCGCACGGGCTGAACTTGATACTGGATCGGTCGTGCGAATGGTCGATCGATATTTTTAACTATCTTAATCCTGCAACTTCGTCTACCATTTACATTGAATTATTATCCTAATGCTTATGATGGGCAATTTCTCGGCCCAATAAATTTACTTCGCATACGTTTTTTTTCGTTTCGCTAAAAGGCTTTCAATCCCGCATAGCACGGAAATATTTTTAAAAGGTTTCAATAATATTTTTTTGAAATATTGAAAATATTTTATGGATATTACCAAAACATTTGTGAAACTTTTAAAAAACATTTTGTAAATATTTTTTTTCCGCTCATTGAGTCTTGCATTGAAACGTTTCAGAAATGGTTCGTCGAAATGTTTTTTTTTTTTATTTCAGCGATGCGCGAAAGATTGCATCACCAATTTGCATACACGCGCGCGCATAAACACCAAAACTTTCGTAGAAATATTTCGGTGAAACATGATATAAAAAATATTTCGAAATATCTTATCACTATGTTTTTGAAAGTTTTCAGATGTGTTGAAAGATTAAGTGTTTTTCTGAAATCCTTAAGAAACGTTTCGTTGGTATATTTCAAAATATTATTTTCATATATTCCAGAAATATTTCTCGTAACATTTGAAAGACTGAAAATATTTACAAAATATCTCGTGCTGTATGGGATGTGAAAAACGTTAGCCAGATTTTTCGCACGGCCTTAACTTGATATTCGATTGCTCGTCCGAATGTTTGATCGATACTTTTAACAATCTTAATCCTGCGACTTCGTCAGCTATTCATTAATTTACTACCGTCGATTATCCCGATGCATGCTTAATGACGGTCAATTTCCCGTATGAATAAATTAACTTCGCATACGTCTTCGTCGTTCGTTCTTCGCATATGTTCTTTCGTCTCGTCGAGCGATGCGAATCGCGCTCCGTTTCGAACGCGAGAGCTTACAGGTGTACTCGGCGGACGAGCGATTCGTAAAATCTACGACCCCGCGCGGCACAGTCTCCAACTCCTCCGTCCTCCGCTCTACAACGTTTTCTCGCACCGCTCGGGGTTCGATAGAAAAAAAAAAAAAACTGAAAGAATCTCGCCAAAAAAATAAAACATTATCCAGCGTTCAAATCCGTTGTTCGACGCTGGACGATTCGACGAGCCGCGAATTTGACACAGAAACGAATCGTCAACAACCCGGTTAGAGTGCAACTGTCTCGAGGCTCGAAGCGCGAGGTGAATGCCTCATTAATTATGCTCAGTCCGGTACGTTAGAGGATCGAGCACAAAGGATCCAAAAGTGAAAACAAGTTTTTATTTTATCGTCGAACTCGCGCTCGGACGATTTCTGTAAATAGTCCTTCAATATGATAGGTAAAAACGAACAGGCCGACGATGACAATACACGTGTCGGAATAATAAGCGAAAAGAAAAAATTGCTTCAGGATACGTCGGCGAAGGTGCGTAACTTAAGTATCTTTTGTGTATTTTTTTTAAAATCATTTTCCACGCGATTTCGAAGACGATATTTGTTCGCGACATTTTTTTTTAACGAAAAAATCTTGGTTTCTCAGGTCGAGGAAGAAGTGAGACTCTGCTTCGAGCAATTGGCCAAAGTTTTGAGAACGAGGGAGAAGCAGCTGTTGCGCCAGGTCCAGGCTGTGCAGAATCAACAATTGTCTATGCTGCAGACGAGTTGGGATTTTTTTCCTTCCGTACCGCGGATTGAAGTAGATCTGAGCAAACGCCGTTGTCTTGAGGAGACGATACTCCAGTTCGGGGAACTTCTGTCGTCCGACACCAAAAGAATAACGGTCAACGACGCTGAGCCGTACAAGATCGAGGAGTACGTCGAGGCGAACAGGGATCACATCAGCTTCGAAAAGTCCATAAAGCTCGACGCGGCCGAAAGGTCGGATGTCTTTCCGGACAGCCCATGCGAGTCGAGCTTCAACACCAGCTCCGATGGCGACGTCACGCTCGAGAACGAAATAACTGTGCTGCTTAATCGCGACTACTTGTCCAACGGACTGACGGACAGTCACGACTCGCCCGAGGATTTCTCCATCGAGACAAAAAATACAAATATCGATGGGGAAAAAAATGGAGAAAATTTTAACAAGGATTTCACCCCAGAGACAAAAAATACGAATATCGATGGGAAAAAAATTGAGATAGATATTGCCAAGGATTTCTCCACTGAGACAAAAAATACAAATATCTGTCGGAAAAGAATCGAGGAGAATTTGGCCAAGGGTCTTCCTGCAGAGGCAAAAAATACAAATATTTGTGGGAATAAAACTGAAGACAATTTTGCCGAGAATTCTTTGTACTCTAGAGACATAGCCGATAATAATTGCACCATGGAATCTGAGAGGGCAGAGGAAATTTTTGCAACGAGCGGAAACTGCGATGTACCTGACGCAAAGGAGAATTCTATCTCGGAGATATCCGATTGCTTTACCAAAGAGGACGATCGGGTTTCGTCGAAGGGCGGAGATGAGAATCTCCGCGCTTCCGCCGATTCCGGATCTCTCACCGAAATTTGTAACAAGATCGACGATGTTCCGAGAAACGACAAGAAGTCCCGGGATTCCGGGGAACATCCCAAACAGATACAACAATGGCTCAGGCAGATACTCGTTGAAACTGAAACGGAGCCGACGATACACGAAATAGAGCAGTTCGCCGAGATATCGAAGTCTCGCTTCAGAGAGTTGCAATTCTCGCTTGAAACGTAAAACTCGGGTCGGACCGTTTACTCGGAAGATCGTTCGTTTGTATGAAACAAAAAAAAAACAAAGCTAACATACGTAATTATGGAATTGTCCGGTGTCGCATTCGCATTAGATGTTATCGCTTGAATTGGTGAGCTCGGCCACGTCCTCGTTGGGACCAAAGTTTCCATGGGTGTGGAAAACAAATCAAAAAGTCTGATTTTTCAGCGCTATACTCGTCATAAGTATTCTGTAAATTATTTCTTTGATTCCGAAAACTCCTTTCCCGTTTCCTTCTCCCCGTCCCCTTTGAATTTTGCGCAGTACTTAATATTTATATATACCTCGTATGTTTTCATTTTTTTAAGTATACGTACACTTGTATCAGACACTGCAGTCCAATTAAACTTGTCATCATAGTATATAACCGTCGATTTTTCATTGGTAGAATTAAGGTATAATCATTTAACGATCTTTTTCTTTCGTTTTTATGATAATTTTTATTGCACACGTATATTTGCATCTTTTGCTTCAAATGTACGGATGCGTCATGCATAACTGAATTGGTGCGTTTATTTGCACTGGCAAGTTAGTGATCAGAACGATATCTGACATAGTTATAGTACAACTGTCGGTTTTTAACTATCCTCGTATTCGTATTCGCGGCTGTTGGTAGGTTTAAGGTGGAATAATTTGACGAATTTGTTTAGTTTTTGTGATATTCTTTATTGCATACGTCTATTTGCATATTTTGCTCCAAATATACGAATGCGTCGTACATAACTGAATTGGTACACTTATTTGCACTGGCAAGTAATGAAAACGAAATCAGACACCGCTGTCCAATTATTAAACTTCCCATCATAGTATATTTCGATATTTTAATAGTCGATTTTTTTATTACCTTCGTATTTGTCTTCGCAGCTGTTGGGTTAAGGAAGAATAACTTGACGAATTTTTTTTCGATGTAATTACATTCTTCATTGCAGACGTATAATTGTATTCACGGCTTTTTGTAGGTTTAAGATAGAATAATTTGACGATTTTTTTCTTCATTTTTACGATATTCTTCATTGCATACGTATATTTGCATCTTTTGCTTCAAACATGCAGATGCGTAATGCATAACGGAATCGGTACGATTATTCGCACTGGCAAGTAACGAGACCGAAATCAACGGTGGGACAAGATAGTAAAAATAATGCTCTCGAGATTCGCCGTACAGACTTCGACGATCAATTATTTTCATGTTGATTACAACGACAAAGAGCAACGGTACTTTTACATCGGTCAAAAGAATCGTACTTGCACATTTATTCATACAATTACGGAATTCAAAAAAAAAAAAAAAATCGAATCGTATTATACTCATCGAAGCGGAGTAATGAAAAATTTGTTTTTGTATTTCTTACCCGCAGCAAGATTCACTATGGTTATCCTATTCGTAAGAGTAATGATAATTTTTTGTTTCTTTTATTTTCGCAGCGTAGGAAGAGAAAAATATGTTTCGCACAGTTTTTTGTACTGATAATACCGATTATTTGTCACTTTGCGGTGACACCTTTCGATACTCATTTGTAATACAACGTTAACAATATACGGCGTCTCATTGGTATTCAGAAGGAAGTGGATCAATTCGCTTGAAACACTTTTTGCTCTCGCACAATCCTATCTAAGGGTCGTTTACCCACTATGCGACTCGAATGTCCTATCGGGGATTCTGTGAGTTGTGGAAAAGCGAAGTAAGTTATTAGGAATTACAAAGTACAATTCCATGTTAGCCACGTTTTGAAAAAGCAACAGCGTGTGTACGTCTATCTATAATATGTATCGAGTTGGAATGTGGCATTACTTGTTTTTTTTTATCTCTGATCACGCGTATCTATCGTGGGAATACTGCAAGCGGCTGAACAGCGCGACAATTCTATCGAGTCCTCAAGAGTCAAGAATAATAACCCGGTTATTCCAGCGTGTATAATTGGCGCGTAGCTAACCGGTGTTTCCTCGTTAAACAAGTTACACCGACTATTAACTTTTTCACACTAATCAAATGCAAAACATAATTTTTTTTCGTACATTTTGGTGTTGATTGTCGGAACTTGAACATAGAAAAAACCCCGAAAAATTTGTAAACCGAGTTTCAACTGCGTTTATAAAATTCCTTAAAAATATCTATATATACACACGCCATGAAAAATCTTGCCAAGATCGTAACTCTTCTTCGTTTATTTTTTTTTTTTTTTTTATTGACGAGTAATTCGAGGATACGAATTTTAAACAAGCCCGAAGTGAGGACTGTTTTTTTGTTGTTAAATTTAATTGATACTCTAGAACTATAGCGAGGGCGCGGGTCATAATAGTGGTAAAAGATTGTGAGTTCGACTCACGAGATTTACGTATACGTCGTACTGCCGATTTTTAATCAATCATTTGCGCGATACTTGATAGAAGATCCAATCTTCAAAGAAGGACGGCACGAAAGCTCGGTCCTTCGTGAATACTACGGGCGCCGATAGCTGAGAGAGCACGTCTTCGTACATGCTCAACGATTCCGGGCATGACGCACCGTTGCCCTGAAAATATCGAGAACGCGGGTTTAAATATAAGTGTCCAGATTGTGAACGATCAATGATTCACTATCGCTATTCTCACGTGTGTCATGTATTTTCCGTTCGGCTTGAGAACCTTGACCGACGAGTTTAATATCAATCTTATGAAGTCCCAGGCGTCGCCGTGAGGCGTTGTACTTATCGGTATGTCGGTCAGGTCGCCGAATACGTAGTCGAATTGTCGACCCTCGTCGATCATGTGGGCGAGCGCTTTGACACAGTCGCCGACTATTATCTGCAAATAATCGTAAGAATCATTGCTCCGCTGTCAAGTATCTCATTTAGCTGATCGACATTGAATTCCCACCTCGTAATTGTCTCCCGCTCTCTTGTCCAGGCAATCGCCGCATATCGATCTCATGTGTTGACTGCAAGCTTTCATGACCACGTCATCGATCTGCAAATAAATCGTCAATCGTTCAGATATCGTGACCAAGATTACTCCTCAACGCAAATAGTGGGAAATACAGTGAAATCTCGATTATCCGAACCAATTGCGACCGGAGATACGAGAATTTCACGCGTTAGTTCGGATGATAGAAATTTTATCCGAACCGGCGGCGGTTCGGATAGAAGAGGATTCGGATAATCGAGGTTCTACTGTACGTACTTCCAGCATCGTGACATGCTTCGGCTTTTCCTTGAGCAATTCCCACAGAAGACCGCCGTCGCCACCTCCGAGAATGACGATTTCTTTTCCGGCGTAACACTCTTTGCCTCGTTGCATCAACGTTTCCGTGTATATCAGGTCCGCCTCGGACATATCTGAAAAATAAAAATTGTTTTATTCGCAATCGACGAAAAAATTTGTTTCACTGAATTTCCATAATCGTGTTGGTACATACTTTGCAACTCGTCTAGCACCAGCAGATTCCCGAGGGATTTCGAGTGAACGATTTGTACTTTTTGGTACGGCGATCTCGCCTCGAAGACCAGCTTGTCGATATCGTACTCGAGCAGTCTTTCATCTTGAAAAGTAATTGGTAAACTGTCGTTGGCGCTTGCGTAAAAAAAATAATCGGTGAAAAAAACTAATGTCGAAGTATCTGATGATTGATTCGCTGCTGTTGTATCGTGTATTTATTGATAAATCCGTGCAACGATGATGCGCCAAGTAGGGAGTTACGTGAACGAAGTCACCATGCTTTGGCCATGCTATCGCAAAGGAAATTCTACTGCCAATATTAGATTAACGAAACGGGAGAATTAATCAATCGCAATTAATAACGAAATGGCAAAGGTAACAATATGTTTGCGAAATTCATTAATCACTTTTTTTTTTGCCATCCCAAAGCATAAACAAGGCCTATCTAGTCGTGATGGGTGTCAACGACGACGGAATGCGATAATTTGCAAATAATTGACGAAGCGACGATTAACTCGATACATCGAACGGCCAAAAGCATTTTCATTAATCTGACTTCGATACATGTACATACATTTTTTTTTTGCAAATACTTGCTATCGATCTTACAAGTTGCAGGCAGCCCTTTAAAACTCTATAGCTCATCATAGCGATTCGTTTGTTATTGTCTTCTCTTCCAATATTGCTCGACCGTAATTCACAATTATAAATAAACTCACCGGCGGTCGGAAAGTATCTCTCAAACGGGCCACCGCGTTTAATTGGAGTAAGCGTGTGTGATCTTGTGGCGGTCGCTGCTGCCTGCAATGCCGTCTCCAAGTCTCTGGCCGACTACCATAGCCGCCCAAGCGAACCAACGAATAAACAGAACAAACGTTCTATCTAGTTTAATAAAATACTACTCACTCTGTTAAACCGATAGTATTTTAAATCTGATAAATCTTTCGGTGTCTAATCTCGAGAATACTCTGTAGAATTTCATAAACGATAAATAACAAGCGAAAAAAGCTGTTTGAAAAAGAGGAACAAAATGATTGATTTTTTTGTTTCATCTTTAGACGAAATCGAACAATGACCGCTTTTTATGTTACGATAGAGAGGTATACCAGTCGATGTCGTATAATCTGGGCTAAGTGCTGTGATGATAACGAACTATTTCTCATTAAGATAATTCGGTGCAAGGACGATATTTTTAAGAACAGTAATAATTAAACTGAGTATACAAGAGTGCTGGGAGGTGTCTCATTCAGCATTCCTGGCAAGCGAACCTATCCTAGAAATTCTAACTCCAACAGTCAATAAACAATTGGCAAATAGATATAAAATATGTTTCGTAACAATCTATGAAACTGTGATCGATATAAAATCGTATATGAAGAAAAAAAAAATTAATGAAAATAAAAAAAGAAAGGAAAAATTCGATTGCGGGGAAACAGTGTCTCTACCTGATAGTGTCAAATAGAGATCATATATGGTTCCTCGTCTTACAGGCGGCAAGCGCTTGCTGCGTTGGCTGTTCAAAGCCATGGCAATGTCTGCTTCCAAGTATCTCCACTGCTACAATATCCTGTCAGTTAAGCGATGTTTTCTCTCCTCCTCAGCAAAACAAAATTCTCTACTTTCCATCTCCGGGGAAAAATAATATTTTTTTTTTTTAAATTATTTATCGCGCACGAATTTAGAATCGGAGCAGACTTTTCGATCCGGCGTTTATTTTTATCTCCGCACGAATTCAAACTGCTATAGGAACAAGCCAAGTACAAAGATTATGGGACCTTTCTTTCTTTTTTCTTTTTGCAAATCAAAAGCTGTATTCCTCTTTTAGTTTTGCATGATAGACGATGAAAATGCAGATTTATAGAAGGAGATAGAATTTTCGTTTTTCTTTTTCATTTATCCCGCACAAATTTAGAATAGGAGCAGACTTTTCGATCTAGCATTTAATTCGCATTTGCCTCCGCACGAATCAAAACAGCTACGGGAACAAGCCAAGTACAAAGATTACGGGACCTTCTTGTTCCTTTTGTTTTTCTTGGCAAACTACAGTGAACAACTGTATTCCTCTTTTAGTTCTACATAATAAACAATGAAATTGCAGATTTACGGAAAGAGATTGAATTTCAGCTGTTCTCCGCTTTGCCGGATGGCTCGGTAAAAATATCTCACGGAACACGATTACCTTGTAATAAAGAAAAAAGAAAAGCTACTCGAAGCCTTAACGTCGGAGAGACGGGAGCAATACCTCAAAGGTCAGGAGGGCTTCCTCGTCGTCGTGCTTGTAATATTCCACATTGACGGTAACCAATCCCTGCGCGTATCCCCTTACGGTGATGAGACTTCCTTTGGGTCCCGTGTACAATATCACTAAGCTCCCGTCCATGTTTAATTCGGTGAGAGTCTTGAGACCATTGAAATGATCTCCCAGTACATTGGCTATCGTAGACTTGAGATTAGACCGCTCGTCCAGGTCGGCGATTACATTCGCGGAGACGGTGAAGTCCAGGAGAACCGTGTGAGCCACCATAGCTGTGGATCTATAATTAAAAGAGAACATTGATTTATTTTCATAACGCAAAAAAAAAAAAAAAAAAAAATCGACTTCCTCGTTCCACCGAGCTTCCTCGTTTTCACGATTGATTTAACGGCGAAGGAAACATCGACTACAGCGTCGAATTGTTACGTTCTCGAGGCTGAAGGGATCGTTTCACTGTCGACGGTCGCGGACGTCGTGACAATCCGGAGGAAGAGAGAATTGTCGATAGCAACAAACTTACGAACCGGTAAAAGCGTGCTTTCGAGAGAAATACACACTTATGTAATCGCACCCCGTTGCCGTTATTGCGCCAAAGTTGACGATGACGAGCGCTCCAAATTGGGGATTATCGTCATCGCGACGAAACTCGATTGTCCCGAATAAATCCAATTGTCACGGACGCCGGATTTCGTATACGTTTACTTACCACAATCGTTATCAACAATTGCTGGACGCACGAAGGAAAGAGATTGAAGATACGTACCTAGAATCGTAGCCAAACTCGGCGATGAGAAATCTCCACGAATTATGTTACCTAGGGACGTTCGCCGGTGGCGGGAAATATTCGGGACACGTGTGAAGTTAGCCGGCCAACGTTAACTTTATCTTTTTGTTCTATTAATCATTTCATAATCGTTTGAGCTTATAGCCTAATCTAATATAATATAGACAGAATATGATAGAGTACAAATAGAAAGTCAAAATCCAATTTAACTAGTCGATTTGTATCTATCAAACGATTCCGCGTGGATCGAGCTCATTTCGTTTCGAAAAAAATCAACAAAATGTCGCTCAACTGCACATAAAATTTGGATTTTGATGTTTTCTAAAAAAATGATTGACTATCAAAGGTTTTTATTGGGCTTATCAAGCAATCTCAGACGATTATCATACGATTAACGAAGAAAAAGATTTAAAAGTTAACATTGGCTCGACATTCCTCACGGTATTACAGTGCGTTTCGCAATGCAGCCACGGCTTTTGCGGCTCCTAAATATGAAAAATTAAAAAATGACCGTTTCGTAACTTTCGACTTGCCGCTGATATTGAAACGCACCCACGATAGCGGGAAAAGAGGGCGAGCTCACGAATTTCCCGCCAGAAAGCTCCGTCCAAAATTTCGACGATATTTTGATCAATCAAATAAAACAAATTATTATCGATGCGGTGGAGGACTCTGCATTTTTGGAATAAAAAGAAAACCTCTCGATTGTCCAGCAAATAAATATACCTTACGAACAAATTTCCGTTAACAATACGAAAACTTAAGAAAATGTATCGCAATCAATTGTATTTATTCGCCGGACGTAAATCGGACTTCGCGGTAGTTACGAATAAATCCCCTTCAGAAAAAGAAGTTGTCGATGTCATGAACGCAATTATGCAAGTAAACGATCGTGCAAACTGTAAACAATACGATAGACATTGTCGACTAGTGGGCATTTAGCGCGATTACCAAGCTGGCGGCTGCTGCACTTCCCCAGCAGGCCCCAAACTTTCGTGCACATTTGTGTGCCATTCGGTTGCATGCGCGTTCGCGACGCTGCGAAGCACATCGATGCCTCTGTCCTCATAACAATTTATTTACGTGTTTGCTCGTCGAGACGAGAATTTTTGTCGACCTCTTCGTTCGCGCGATCCATAAAAGTTTCGTGATGGAGTCGTTGTTGCCCTCGGAAATTGCTCGGCTCGTCTTGGGTGAGTAAAAATACAAGTGCGATCGACTCGACGCTAACCTGCAGTTCGCGAATTGAAACATAAACATCGAGTCGGCTCTTTGTTTTCTGCACTTTATCCGTCTCCTGCGGCGTCGACTTTCAGTCGCGATCTATCACGACGTTTCATGCTTCGATCGCCCCACGAATGATAATAATGACATCTTTTTTTGCCGATATTTCACTTGTTGTATGCGCGACTGTAATGGAAAGGCACAGATTTTGTTTCTGGGGATAAATCGGGAATGCGGATAATTTTAATAAATTTACCAACTTGTTTCACCGCAGCGATGCTTGACCTTTTTTGGCCAATGCACTTATAAGTTTCGCAATTTATCGTATTTGCAGGCTATCTAGAGGAACAAAAATGCGACGACGCTGCGAGATCGTTTCTGGAAACTTGTCCGCACCTCCAGGAAATCAGAACGGTCATGTCCAGCGGCAGAAGATTCAGCACTCGAGTAAATGGCTTTACTCTGTCGGAAGTTTTGGATATATTTTGCTCCGTCAATGTCATAAGTAAGAGAGCAATTAAAATTTTTTTTTTCTTCTGTAATAGATATAGAAAAATTGTTAGATACGGGCTATGACCACATGCTTACCGCCGTTATTTTACAGTACAGGAAAGACTGAGCAAAGTCTCCGATTGCGAACAACTGAAGCATTGCGGAGATTTGCCGGAACAACTTAGGTTCCTGGTCGACGGATCGCGCGGCCAGCGTTTCAAGGTGACTATCAATGTGCCGGTAAGTTCGGCTCTACCGTCGATCTCCCCGATGCACGATAGAAAGAACGATGACCCTGAGGATATCTGCGTCACATCAAATTTAATCTTTGGCAAGTCTCTGTCGATGCACTCCTTTGCAAAGATAAAAAATTGTCCACTTGCAGAATTTTATTTTCTGAGTAAACTTTCAATTTTATTCTCTGAATGAAGTCTGTCATGCAAAACACAGCAGTTATAACTTCGTGAAGTTTGGTATCGTGCAGATATCTTCGGGGTGATAACAAATATACACGCACATTTATTTATCATTTTATTTTTTAAATTTAATTTAATCATTGGATTTCTCTTTTCAAATTATGATAAGAACACATTACAGATGGCAGTAGCGACTGAGATCGCAAGCTCAGATACATCACAAAAGTTACAATAATCGAGAACCAGATGTGACCAATATAATTAATTTATTTATTTTACAGACTATAAACAGCTATAAATATAAAATAATATCGTCACTATAAGTCCGAAAATATATACGTTTCACTGAAATTGCTGAGCTCAAGCTATTTGCAGCGCATTTTTTGTTTATCTTTTTTTTATATATTTTTTTAATCTACGCATTTTGCCTTTTGCATATTCATAAACAAACAATAGAGACAAGGGTGGTTATTAGGTACATCACGAGCTTACAAAAACTGAGGACTAACACAAATTTCCCAATATATCCCTAAAAGGTCCCTAATATATAATATTCTACGATAAGAATCCGCATTTTTTTTTCATTATATTAATATTATTTATTCGCGACCTTCTCATTTCACAAAGATAAGATTTTTCACAGCAATATGTTATAGGTGCAAAAGTAAACATTTATCTTCATTGGCGATTAATACTGTCTTCGATGTGTGAATTTCTACAAATGTATACTGCTATGTTACAACTCTTATGTATATCGATCGTCGACTTAGGGAGCAGACATAGGAGGCAGATGATTATTTTTATTTTAACAATTTTTTTCTAGTTACAAATGCAACTTGTGGTCATTAAATGTTTGCTAAATATGGATGTAAAATTATGATTTTTTCTTACTTCCGAGGTATTTTCGTTGAACTCTCGCTTGATTTCCAGCAGACGTCGCAGACTTCCGGCGGATCACCGATTATATCGAGCAGCATGAGGAAACGGCATCACAGCGGGAGCGATAGGGATCGTTCGAAACGCGCCAACAAAACACATTCTAATTCATTTGGGAAGTCCTCGGAGCCAGTCTCGAGTCAATGTAAAAGAAAATTCGCCCCAACTCCAAGCTAATACAGCTAAGGATATCTGAACACGTATATTTCCGACGCGACGTAGAACTTTATTAATTTAAATTGCAGTGAGCTGCAATGCCGTTGAAACGACGCCATTGGAACATTTGCCCGGCAATTCGGGACCGGAGAACGCGGAAGTCGTCGTCGAAAAGCATTCGGTAAAGTTCGACGAACATCGACCGGCTCATTGTTCCTCAACGGTAACGGAGGCGATCGGTAGTCAATCGTTGCCCGAAGATCGTCACGAGCTGCGTGGCGGCGGTTTTCAATCGACGTCGTTGCCCGACTTTCAAGAGCTGCGAAACTTGGACGCCGATACCGCAAACCCTGGACGCAGCGTCGCGGCGCAAGCAACGCACGAGAAATGTACCGCGGCGACGGATACGGAGGAGCTTATGCGCTTCACCAATACCGAAGTGCAAACAACGCCGTACGACGTTGTAGAGTCCGAAACCGAATTGACCGACGAGCCAGTCGAGAATCTAAGCGTGAGTCTCACACCTTTAGCTCGTACTCGTATAATTTATTTTTCATTTTCATACAACCCTTGTGTCTGTTCTTTTTTTTTTTTTTTTTTTTTATATCGTTTAGTTATTGACAAAGGAACTGCTTAATCGCACGGAGTTGCAAGAGAGGATAGCTGAAAATATCAATAAAGCTATTCTTCCTGCAGACGTGTCGCTGAAAGATGTAAGCATCTCCGAGTCGACCGGTGGCGAAATGAATATATCGGCTATGACCGAACTGAATAACGTTATCAAGTCGGTGGTTACCGCGACCGAGAAAGATCCGGATTTTACGAAATTGCTCGACGACATGTTCGGACCGAGAAGCGAGAACGACACGAGCCCCGACGAGGACGCCGATCACCAGCCCTTCTCCACCGTCGGGTAAGTTTCTCCTCACGCTTCAGGGCTTCGCAATTTTGGTTTTACAGTTTAAACATTTTATTGGTACAATTCGTTTACATAATTTTTGTACAATTTGTTTACATCGGTATTCAAATACCGATGTGTCTTATAAATACTTAGATCTATCAATTCCGATAGTAAGGCAGTGAAAAAAACTATTCCATTTTAACATATAACGTTTAATTGAATCGGACTCAGTTCCATTGTATATTAAATGATTGAAACTTATTTAAACATAACTCTACTTAGTACAGACTATTCGTACTTCAGTTTTATCTTCCGTGCACAATTTCGGAAGACACCAAACAACATGACTACAGTACATATTTCTCCATTCGCAGCTTCGTGGACAACAATCCAGATCTGGTGCCGAAGGAGCCCACGATAGAAGCGTCGACTCCCTACGGCAAAAAACCCGTGCCGGAAGTCGAAACGACCGAGGTACCTTTGAAAAATCGGTTGCGCAGTTCGTCGAGTCAGCAGATCGTACGGCCCGAGGAGGATCGACTATCCTCGCAGAAGCCTCACAAAAAAGAAGACATCGCCCTGGAAGATCTCAACGCCGCTGCGATACTCAGTATAATAAACTTTAACAACAAATCGGACGACACGCCGCCGAGTCTCGATCTCTCGAGCGGTTTGCTGGATTTGAACGTCGAAACCGATGTGAACACCGCGATTGCGAACGAGGAAGAATCAGTCGGGGGTATTTCAGCATCGAAGCCCGATATTCCCGAGCCCATTGCCAAAGATACGACGGAAGACGTTCCGCCGGAAGTGTCTTGCGGCGCGCCGGACGGTAAATCGTCGAGAAAACCGAACGCCAGAAAAGCTCGTGTGCCGAAACAGAAATCGAAAGACGCGCCAGACGTTGTCCAGGAGAGTCTGATATCGGAGGCGGAAATGGTCGTGGCGACTGTGCCTACACTTATATTTTGCCCCAACGAAGGAGTGTCGAGTCTCATCCCCGCGGAATCGACGGCACCCGCAAACCCGCCGCTCGCAGGTGGTTACTGCTATTCGCAATTCCGTCACATAGCACCGAAGACCGACGACGTAAATTTGATTCCTCCGAAGCCGGAGCCGATACGTCTCGAGGTTGTGTCCGTACCGGTGGATGTTTCGAAACCGTTAATAGCCCCGAAGCCCGGACCGCCGCCCGAGCCGCAACCGGCGCCGCCTCCGAAGCCCCGACAGCCGAGACGCAACACCGCTCGCGCCGCGGAGCGGAAGTCTAGGATCGCCAGACAAGCCGAAACGGCAGCGCGCGCCGTGAATACCTTGAATCCCGATCCCGAGCCAACGTTTCCAACACCGGAACTTCCGGCAGTCGAAAAGGTAACGCTTTACGGAGAGAACAGCGCAGGCGCCGTTTTGGACGAGACGGAAATTCCGGTTGTTCAGGTCGAAGAGCCGATCGTCAGTAATTCGGGTACGGGATTGTCTCCATTCTTGAAATTCAACAGCGCGCCGGAGCAGCCGCAACCGAAAGAGCCCGAGGTCAGCGAAAAAGCGGCGAACTCCGAAGAGGCTCCGGCGCCGGAGACGAGCTCGGAGCCGATGGCCACGGAGCCTCAAGAGGCCTCGACCTCGAAGGAAAATTCTTACGACGTATTAACGGCGAGAACTCCCCGAACGTTGCTCAAAAGTCGACCGAAGAATCACAGACTGAGCAAGTCGACGCCGCGAAGGCGCAGTCACATAAGGGCTCTTAATTTCAATACACCGCCAAAATTGACGAACGAGCACGGTCGTCGAAAGAGCACGAGCGAGACACTTCAATTCTCGCCCAAAACATCGAGCTTCGCGAAGTCGGTTTGTCGCACGAGTTTGTTCAAGTCGCCGCCGTTCGTCGGCGCGTCGACGCCGTCGAAGAAAATCAAGAGTCCCGCCAAAGATTGCAGACCGTGCAACATACCGATAGCAACGAGAAGTCCGGCGCCGAAGCTGATGGGCGGATGGGACAAGCTGACCGGCGTGGGAATGATACTCGTCTCCGAGTCGAGTTCGACGAGCTGCTCGCCGCTCAAACCATCCGCGCCGTTGGACATCAAAAGCTGGGACGCCGATCTGCGAAGCTCCCTGCAGTTGGCCGAAGAATCGCAGCCCAAGGTCACGAAGAAACCGGTACCGAGAAAGCCGCAGAGGAGACGCCAAACGCGCAAGAAAACCATAGTCAGAAAGTCGACGAGTCGAATCGAGGATTGCTCGAGCGACCACGAGTCACCTCCTCCCGTAATAAAATCGGACGCCGAGCCCGTCACCGTCGCTCCTCAAAACGCACCGGTCGAAGAGTCGCGTACCATCGACCTCACCGACAAAGCCATCGACACCCCGGGAAAAGTCGAAGTCGCGACGGCGTCCGAGAGCGCGGCAAAGGAATCCAAGGAAGAAGCCGGTACGACGAGCGAAACTGGAGCCGCGAGCAAACCCGACGATGTGCGGAGCTCGTGCAAAATCTCGGAGGTAACGACGAGCACGACGAAGACCGTGGAGACCGTAACGAGCACCAACGTCACGGCAAAGACGGACAAGACCGTGAAGAGGAAATACGCCCAATTGAAGACCATAACGACGAGCGTCACGAAGCTAGAGAGGGGCGAGAGTGGGGTCGACCTCGTCGGCGCCGCGGTCGAGACTGTGCAGAAGTCCACGGAGTTCTCTCGAACGTATCCCTCGGAGGGTAGTCGTCAGATATCGCACATGCCCGATATGCTGGACCTCGAGACGCCGCGGAAGCTCGAGAACGCTTTCGGAATCCCGCCGACCCCGAGGCTTCTGAGCCCGAGCAGCAGCATGACGACCCCGTTCGGTCTGCAGGTGGGCGAGGACTCCGTAAAAATGCAGAGTTTCATAACGACCCCCGAATTCCCGCCCACGCCCAGCATAGCCGTGACGCCGAAGCAATCGAGCGAGAATACAGGCGACGCGTTGAAGACCCAAGAGCCCTTCAGTTCCGCTTACTATCAGCCGAGCTCCGAGCTCAAGGATCCTCGATTGCCGAGGAACGACCACAGCAGGCACGAGATGAGTCTCCCGTTGCTCGGCATGATGACCAAGAGCACCGAAGCTTGCGTCACGGACATAAGCGTTCAAGTCGCCCAGGGCTTTCAGGCTTGCACGACGAGCAGCAAACTCGAGATAACGCAGTTCGAGGTGATTAAAGAGAACCTCTCGAGGGAGGAAACGTTCAAGGAGCTCAAGATATCGACGTCCGCGAGGGAACCAGCGGAGAAAGCGGACGAGGCCAAAGCGACTTCCGGTCTATCGTCGATCGCCGAACTGGCCGAACGGCGAGAGACGAAAGACGCGAACAACAGCGGCTCGACCGTCGATCAGGACTCGGACAGCGACAGCAGCGCTTCTTCGTCCGGCAGCTCGTCGTCCTCCTCGTCGTCTTCCTCCAGCGACTCGAGCGCGACGAACATCTCGGTCATGATGCCGGTCACCAAACGATACACGGAGGTAACCGCGAACAAGATCTACACGGACACCAGCAACGAATCCGCGAAGAAAGAAGCTGAGAACCTTCCGAGCGCAGCCGCGACGACCAGCGACGCCGATTCGAAGAATCTGCAGATCGAAGATCACAGCCACACCACCGAGAATCTCGACGCGCTACCGCTGGACTTACCGTCGCGGCTCGAGAACGAAGCGTCGCCGCGAAAGGTCTTCGCGCTGGCGAAGACCGAGGAGGAACTCAAGGAGTCCATAAAGGAGACTCCGGCCAAGGACGATTCGCTGCTCCCCGAGGCTGTGATATCCGAGACTCCGAGCAGCTCCAAGGCCGGTATCGAGACCCTGACGAATCTGAACACGAAGATATCGGCGCTGATCACGTCCGAGGATCGGGAGTTCTCGAAATCGAACGCCACATCCGTCGACGAGCGGAACGCGGTGATTGCGCCGAGGAAGTCGTTGCCCAAAATCGTCAGCGTCCAAAGAATATTGCCCGACATTTCTATAGCTCTGAAACCCGCTCCGGTCGTCGAGACTCTTTACTCGGCGATGCAGTGCAGAAATCACCGTGCCCTGCAGCCGAGCGCGATGTCGGACGCGAAACTCAGCAGACAATTGGAGGAGAAGCGACTCAGGCTCGTGGCGAAGGTCAAGGAGAACGAAAATCCACCGGCTTACAGACCTCGCATCAAGCGAGCGGTCGCCGTGCCGAAGGGAAGAAAGTCGATGAACGAGCGGGAGAAGAGCCTCGCGAACGAAGACAAACACGACGACGCCTCGGAGAAGGAACTGCGGAAACGCAAGTCGTCGCGCATACGGGAGATCGAGGAGACCCACGAGAGCGCGAAGAAGGACGCTGTCGAAACAGAGCAGGAGAAAATTGTCGAAGTCGCGACGAAGGCGGAGACTAAGAAGAAATCGCAGATGCTGAAGGAGCTGTTCGACGAATCCCTGACGGAAGTGCCGGAGACCAGCAAAGCAACGTCGCGAGAGGAACCGGAAGCGAGCTCGAGGACCGCGGAAGAGGACGTTAAAGCAACTTCCGATGCTCGTGTCGATAAGGAGAAAAAGAACAACGAAGTAAAATCGAAGGACAAGCCTCACTTGCCGGAGAGAGCGAGAGGAAGGAGCGAGCCTGAAACGAAGACCCGGAAAGAAACTGCGGGTCAGGTTGAAAAAAGTTCCGAAGGGTTGCCGGAAAGAATCGAAAACGATGGTCGGAGTTCGGGATCAACGGAGCGAGCTGAGATTTCGGAAAATGCGAAGAAGGAGAGGGAGGAATGCGCCGCGCAGAGGACGGCGACCTTCCCGATCGAATCTAAGATCGTCACGAAGTCGAAGGTCGATCTGGTGAAGCGGGATTTGTTCAGCGACGAGGAATCCAGCGATCAGAGAACGACCCGCTCGAGGACTCGTCAAACGTCGGATGCGCAGAAGAGCGACGGCGCCGAGTCTCACGCGGAGGTCGTCTCGGATGCTCGGAGGAATCGCTCGGCGACGCCGAAGGAAGACATGCCTGGCGTTCTCAAGTGTCTCGAGCTCGTGCCGACTATGAAGAACGACGCGGCGGACGAGGAGGTCGACGTTATGGAAACTTCTCAGAGTCACGCCGAGTTTCATTACATCTACGACGACGCGGTACCGACGAAGAGAAGGAAACGCAAGTTCAGCAGTTCGGAGCTCGAATTCGTTGTCCAGGTCGAGCTCTCCGACGACGATTACAGGATGTGCTCGAAGCTGATGACCGCCACCCCTTACGAGGAGCTGTTCAACCTGTCGCCGCCGCGCAAGAGGCGAGGACCGTCGAAGGACACAGCTACGAAGGTCACGAAGTACAAGAGGAAAGATGCGAATGCGCCGAAGAACGCCGAGTCGGTCTTCAAAGCTATCCACGACAAGCCTCTGGCCACTTCTTCGCCGGTCGTCAGGCCGGTTGTCCCGAAAGTTACCAACAGGGGCGCGAAATCGCCGGCGAAGAAAAGCGAACCTCATCAAACGGACGGGAAGAAAAAGATCGCCGTCAAGACTGAGAAGACACAATCGGAACATGGTATGAATCTACGGCGTAGCCACTACTCCTATAGTCTTCGAGAGCATTCCTTTAAGAAGTACTCCAAGTCCTGCGACGACTGTAGCTATTGTTCAATTGCAGAAAAACCAAACCCGAAGGGCCGCAAGAGGAAAGCGTCGGTGTCTAAAGAGAGCGAGCAAGTAGGTATAAATGCGGATGCCTCGATTACTCCTTGCCGATGGCATTCTCGTGTAACGTGAATTACTAGTATCTTCGTGTAAATCGTGCATGAAAAGTTCTTATCGTGTCTGCCCACTTTACGCACGCTGGTTGTACAGCGACACAATCGGCAGGCGCGTTCGTTACAAAATAGTAATTTACGATACTAGTGCAATAAAACATTTTCTGGCGAGTGCTGTAATCAGACGAGTTCAGAAAAAGTTTTTCGCACGAGTATTGTACAAAATTTTACTTCACGAGGTGGGAAAACGGGCATTTGGCGCACGCGAGGCGTGCGTAAAACTGCCATTTTCGTACCGAGTATAATAAACAAATTATGCGGCACTAGTGCGGTAACGAACTTTATACGCACGCTGCGAAGTCGCGCTCCTGGCTCGTGTGACTCACTTCATTGCGTGCGTATAAAGTTAGCTTTACCGCACTTGTAATGCAACAGTACATTATACTTTAACGTTTTCGGCAGGTGGATAAAAAACCACGCACCACAGACCCGCAATTGCTGAGCAAACTGAACGATGTGGATCTCGACGAATTTCTCACGACCCTTCACGGACCAGCTTGAAGTCCGGACATTTCGTACCCACGACCCGTGCTTGCGTCAAACGAGTGCTAATATTGTTAAAACTTTACAGAAACGTTTTAAAATTTTGTTAATCGAGACGACGCGAAGGAATGCTGAGCATTACTTCGCTTCTGTCTTTTTACAACTAACTGTAGAATCATAGTATTAGGAGAAAAAAAAAGGTGTTCGTAAGAAAATTGATTGTTGAACGACTCGAAGAACCACGCACCGTGTAAATAGTTATGTTAGTTAAAGATAGCGGAAGCTTCGAGGATTGTATTTTTTTCCCTGGCTCTCAGTTGCAACAACAATATACGACAAGGTACGACAAGGTAAACGACACGGTACATTGGAAATATTGTTGTTTATTTAACAGTTTTAAACATTGATGAAAACAACCATGAAGACAGGATTATTAAATAGTTTTAACGATATGAGAATTTTTTTTTAAACGTATTTAGCAAAACTGAACCAAATTAATAATACTTATAAGTTACTTAAATTTAGAGATCACTTCTTCTTCAGAGCTCTGTTCACGCCCTCCGAGCAGTCCATCAGTTTCTGCCACTGTTCCGGGGTCAGAGCAATACCTGTGAAAAAAAATCATAAAAATCATGATTTTTATTAATCACGAATATCATGAAATTGTACGCTACCCAAATAGCGAAAAGACATCTGGTATGAAAAATCAACCTAAATGGATTACATGTGTTTGTGCGGATGGTAACTGTTAGCTATGCCCAAGCGTGAACTTTTTGCAAAGGTGGTAACTTTTAACATACCATCCGGACGGACGTTTCGAACCCAATGAGATCACTTTTTCATAACAAATTTTTCTGCGTTGCCTGGATTTGTTGTTTTGGCCTCGAAAGATGCCAAACCAACCGGAATGCCAAAAACTCCAACGGAGTTTCCTTACCTTTTTTTCCTGGCTTCAAGTTGCCACTGTCGTCCATGTACATCTCTCTGATGTTGATGTACATTCTGCCCTTGAACTCTGACACCGAAACCACGCGCTTGTTGCCGATTTCCCAGCTCGTTTCGTCCTCCTTGTCTTTCGACGAACTCTTCAGCTTCTTACTCGACTCTGCCTTCTCCGATTTGCTTTCGGAGGACTTCCTGCTTTCTTCCTTCTCGCGCTTTCTTTTCGGTGCTTTCTCCACCTGTTCGGGCACAGTTGAGATTAAATTGGTGCGTACTCGAAATAAAAAAAAAATATATAGAAATGAAAAATTATTCACCGAACTATCGCTGTCCTCGCTCGACAGATATTCCTTGGACTTCGGCATCTCTCCGAGGTATTCGAAGCTTTCGTAAGAGCAGTGGCGTATTATTGTCGTCAACTCGTTTCCGACAAAAGGTCTAATCTTTCGGAACAATCGAAAACCGCGTAGCATTAGAATGGCGGGTAGTTTTTTTTAACTGAAATTTTCCGGGATTTGTAGGTTATGAAAGTGAGTTGCCGGTAAACATACATTTGCCACCGTAAATTCGAGTTACGGAGAGTGATTCGTTAGAGAAGATGGTCAAGAAGGGTCGCGGAAGGGCAATTTTGTCGATTGGTACTCACGTTAATTCGGGACAACACGAGAATCTGCGAATACCTGCGCTAACAGGTTGCCTCTTGCTCAAACCGCGAAAACGTATCTGTGTACGTGTGTGGTTGAACGGCCGTTGCAATTCAAAATCAAAGAGCACTACAAAAACAGTGAACGACTGCTCTTGAAACTAAATCAACATAACCATTTATTGTTAACGACTGATTGTATTTGATCAATTAACTGAATTTTTGCGTTAATTTTGTCCCTTTCGCGACGTTCCAAGTCGTGTCACGAATTTATCGGTAAATTGTATTAACGCCATGTGAAAGTCACGTGACCGCGCAACGAGAGCGGGAAAGACACTGTTATCGGCGTTCGCAGCGGAGGGAGAGAGACGCGACGAGAGAAGGGGAAGTGAAATATCGCGGTCGGTAATGAGAACTGTAATGAACTTTTTTCAAAGGTGCTAATTTTTTCAGGAAAAAGCAAATTCGAGCCGGATGCGGTAATTTCGCATCCGGCCAGAATTCGTTTTCTCAAAAAAATTTGCACCATTGAATAAAGTTCATTTGAAAATTGCAATTATCTCTCTGGCACGCACAGCTGTTTCACTTCTCCTTAAAGTACGTGGAAGGAATACATTGTTGGACTCAAGAGAATTAATACATATTTCGATATTTCCTTTATTACGTAGAAACAATTATAGTATATCGTAATGAGTCGATCGATTCTGGCACGGCGTTCATCCCGCTGCTTCGTAAATATCAATACCAAACGGTTGACGCGCTCTCGAAAGATATTTCAAATATCGTATATTTACATACATATGTCTACCGTTGATAAAACGATTAATACAATAAATATCGATAACAACAATCTATCCACATAATTGTGGTTGCACCGCTTCAACCCTCTCTTATATTCAAGGTAATACAACAGACACTTCGTTTACTAGTGAATATATATCGTTGCTCGTAAAAAATATAACGGCTCGAAAAATCGCGACGATCGGCTATGAGTTGCACCAAAATTCGTTATCTACGCTGGCCGCGATGAAAGTTCAGTCGTTTGATTCCCACGTGACGATGGTCGAACAGTTCGATGGGGAAAAAGTAAAATGACACATTATCTTATCTATCTACGTTCAAGATATTGTCGGGTCGAATCGCTCATCGCGCGACGAAGATTTTATCCTCGAAAACAACGATGTCGCGGAACTGAGAACGAAATATCGATTGCGAAGTACAAATTTTCGTCTAGCGTCGGCCTGCGATCTTTCAATCGCTGTCGTCGGTGTTTCGCTGGGCTCGTGTCAAAGGTCTCCGACTGTCCTCGTCCGATCCGTAGATCACTTCCTCGTCCGAGTCGTTTATCATCGAGAACGCCGGATTGTCTTTCGTTATGGAAGAATCTGCAATAATTCGCGATGTATCGAGTGAACGCACAAAGCTAAAATTATCCACGAATAACGTCGTTTTTTTATGTAACTCACGTTGACCGTAGACTTGCTGAAGAGCCGGCGAGTAGACGTAAGCCATTGTGTAAAGATAAAAGTTCAGCAGTCCGTACAGAGCCATGAACTGAGCGGACGTTTTGTAGTACGTCGAGAGACGCGAGGCAAAACTGTCCTCGAGAACACCGGCGCCGAATTGTCTGGCGGTGACGATGGAACAAACTGCCACGACGATCGCGGCGAGCAGAGTCAAAAATCGCAATCGAAGATCTGCAAAGAATCGTCGGTAAGCAACCGAATGGCCAGTGGATCGAGAATTTTTTCGGCGACTCACCGAAATACGGCATCGATCTCAATTCGCTGTAAGCTCGAAGAATCAGCAGAAGAAGATAAGCGATGTAAATACCGCCGACGGTGAAGAAGAATACCTTGAATCCCTGAAAGCAAAAAAAAAAGAACGAGATACGTTTTAATCGCTGAATCAACCATAACGATGTTTTGCAGCCACTCTTCCGGCTCTGCGGTTCCAGCTCGTCTCAATGACCGCGGCGGCGATGGAACGATTGCTGTTATGATGACCGGTACATGGATCGACGGTCAGGATCAACGACTCGTCGTCCGCCACCTTGAGATCGGCGGTCGCGGCGCAACTTCTTTTATCTTTTAACCGCAGAGCGGCTCAGATTTCTGTACAACTTTCGACGAGGTACAGCCTAATACAGATATCGCGCAGAGCAGACGGGAGAGACCGGTCGATGGCTCGCGAAGTTACGACGATACCTTCCCACCTATCCGCTAATGCCCGATCCTTTTATTTCCGGCTGGCTCACATCTGCGGTGATCTTGCCGGATATATACGAGCCCCGCGAGGCGGTGCAACGCACCCCGTTCTACGGACGCAGTCTCAGCACGCGTGACTCGAAGTTTACCGGTCTTCAAGTTTATCAACGATCAATCGATTTCCGTTGTGCGATCCGTGTGAAGCTAAGCTTCTTAACATTGCGAATAAAAATGAAGTATCTTCGTGAGTGTCTCTCAACTTCGGCATCTTCCGTGCACAATTTAATCCTCCAAAATATCTGCGGATTATCGTGATCGATGTTTCCTTCTGGTTTTCTCGCAGATTTGTCCCTGTCGATAATTTATCTTCTGAAGGACGCCAAAGGATATTACACCACAGTCGAGTGTCCTCCTCACTCTCCAACGGACATCCTGCAGTACGATGGATTCGACTTTACACCTCTGGATTGCACCTTGCTGACCTCCTGCAGCGATCCCCTCGAAATTTCCGAAAATTCCGCTACCGGCTCTTCACCGTGCACCGGAGAACGTTCTTACAACGACGATTTTCTTTTCGACTGCTACCAGCAGAACGGCCGCACTTGCGCGATGAAGGGCAAAGTCACGATGATAAGAAATTGGGACTTCCCGTCGGTAGAGGCGAATCTCTGTCCGAACTCCGACGACTCTTCGGAGCCGAGTCTCTCGCCGATTTCCAGCAACTGCTCTCTGGTGATTGGAACAGCTTCGTTCACGTCGGTGCAATTGATCAGCGTTCGTTTCGTGACTTCCGATCGTGATCGTTTTTCTTTTTCTCTTCAGTTTTACAAGTGCGATTGGGGCTCGGCCGTTCTGTTCGAGTGCCCGCGAGAGTTGCACTTCAACCCCGAACTTCGAGTCTGCGATTGGCCCTGGCAGGCGCGTTGCGATCCTTCCTGGACCGGATGTCCCCGACCTTATCCACGATGTCCGGCCGACTATCCGAGAGCGATCTACCTGCCGCATCCACATCTGTGCGACAAATTTTATCAGTGCGACTGGGGAACGCCTCGTCTTCAGACTTGCCCGACGGGACTCCATTTCAATCCCGCGCTGAAGATCTGCGACTGGCCTTACAAAGCTAATTGCCAGGTTTGCTGACGTCCGCCAGGGATTTTGTTGGCGAGGAATCTGTCATTGTAAATATTCGTACTCACGTAGTAATTGGACGTGTCGAGGACGTAGTTGTAAGTCGGATCTTCGAGTTCCGTGCAGCGCAGCCAAGTCGCCAAAGTCAGAGCCGCCGCCCACAATGAACCGACGACGATTATTTTCGGCAGATAGAAAGTCACCAGGCGTCTCTCGTTCTGCGAAATGAAGAAAATAATTATTGTCTTAGCAAGAACCGATTTTTTGCTATCGGCGAAATAATCACCTGTCGAAGGCCGTGATAGACGCACAGCCAGAACATGAGAATAGCGCTTAGAAAGGTCGTCTGAAGAACGGCGTCCAGCATTCCGGGTACCCAGGAATTCATGAGGAAGGTCATCGGGAACATGGGATCTGTAAAAATTGATATATCTCATCGTTGTTCGGTAAACGTAAATTTCTTACTGTTATAACGTTGAGAACGTAAATTTCTTACTGTTATAAAAAATCAGCAACGGCAGTAGTGTAGAAATCCACTTCTGCTCGATCGACCAGTCCTGCATTGGATACTTTCTCAGAGAATGGCCGAACCAACACTGCGAACATAAAAAATTATTCAGCTGTTTTATTCGCACAATGTAAAAAACATATCTCATACATTTTATTTTCCTATACTTTTTCTTTGAATTTTTGGATTCTTGAGAACACTCTTACGGACACTAACACTCATATTTCGAGTGTCTATGAGTGTTGTTGATGTGTGTCCACGACTATCTCTACGAGGTGTCCGTGAGAGTCTTATGAGACTTACATTGGTTCTTCATATTTGTTGAATTTTATATATAAATCTAATTTTTCGACCGGAAGTGATGGCATTTTGGAAGTCCGGCATTTCTTCTTTGAAAATCAATTTTTTTACGTCATAAGGTGACGTCATACCAGTCGACAATAAAATGTTCAAATCGGAAGTGACGTATTTCCGGTCAATTTCCGGTTTCTAAATTCCACAGTCGACAGCGAGAACGCGAAACCTGCTAGTAAATAAATAAATAAACAGGAACGGAAAATCAGGGAGTAATTACCGTAACGACGAAAGTAGCGAGCAGGAAGATCAGCCTGAACCATATCTCGATCTGAGTGAAAGCCGGATTGTAATTTTTAAACTGTAAAATAAAATGACGAAGATTAATTATACTACGTTATAGGGATAGTTTCTTTCAATTCGCTTCATCGCTGTGCTTACTGACGTAGAATGTGAGATCGCGAATGTTGTAACGCTGATGGAAGCTCTCTAGACCGTGAAAACGGACTGTTATTCTGTAGTGAGTGTAATCGAGAGATCCCAAATGAGCCACGACGATTTCCTCGCACGATTGCCGCTCGCATTTTAAATGCCTAGTCCTGCAATCACATTAATCTCCATTAGTATACAAATTTTTATTTACTAATTTGCGCAGTTCCCGTATAGCACAAAATATCTTGAAATTATCTTAGAAATATTTTCAATCTTTCACATCTTTGGAAATATTTCTGAAATACATGAAAATTGTATTTTGAAAGATTTTGTCAAAATATTACAATGAAACGTTTCTTAAATATTTACGAAAGTTACTTAATCTTTCAACACATCTGAAATATTTCTAATCTCCCCTAGGCTTTCTTATATTCTTTTACCGGACGATTCCCAACACCTAAAACACCGAGCGATCCGCGCTTACCGCGAACTGCTCACTCCCTTTTCGAAACCGTTTAATTTCTCGTATTTCTCTTTTGATTTAAAGTTGAAGTTATGTTGCTATTCAACGGTTTATTGCCCGTTCCGAATAATAAAAAATCGGAAGCGGAAAGAACCAAAAAAATGACCCATTCACAAATAATTTTTATTTACCGATTGTGTCCGGTTTCCGTGGCCAGAACCGAGGCGAGTCTGTCGTCTGGCGTTATTCCGTCGATCGAGATGCTTACTTTGAAAGTTTTGTCGTATCTCTCGTCTGAAAAAAATAATTAACACTATTATTAATTAAATTTTTTTTTTTCGCACTTTGCATTGTCGAATTACCGTCGCTATTGGCCGTGGAAAATTTGGCAATGACCCACAGCTGTTGACTGTAAGTCGAGAGGGCCGGAGTCTTCATGATGAAAGGACCGGTTGCCATTTCGCTGCCGTTCAAGTGGGCCTTTTGCTCGCTCGTCGACGTTATCGGCGGACCTTAAAAAAAAAAAAAAATTACAATGTAAATTATTTATTCCATATCAAAATGGTAAATAATTTAGCGAAGGGCCGTTTTACCTGCCAGTCCGATGAAAACCGATAGTCCGAAGCAAGCGAAAAACGCCACAAATACCATGACGAATTCTCGTTTGTGCATCGAGTATAAACGCATTTGAACGGATCTGCGTGTACAAATATTATTTAATAATAAAAGGTGGAATTGCCAATTGCCATCGGAAGTGACCCGAGCGATTAGCGCATCGCTCTATTTATTTCTAATCGGATTTACCTCTCGCATCTGTCATGGTGGTAAGCCGGTGCAATGTATTTGTTGAATTCGCTGAAGAGGTCACTGAACTGTGACAGCGCGTTTCTAACCTTGAGGTTCCACCCTGCCGACGGAAGGTGGTAGGAATAACCGAGACCGGAGCCTTCCATTATCGTCTCTCGCGCGCCGTGCTATCCTGCTCATAATATCAACCCTTTTATCCTAAGTATCTTATCTAAGATTAATTTTTTTCTTCTATATTAAAAATTACCGCGTAGCGGATAATTTTATTTTTTACCGACCGAAAGACCGAACATTCGTTTGACTATTTCTGTCACCAATTGCGATTTTACTGGGTGTATTGAAAAAAAAAAAAAACATGGAACGAGTTCGAAGATGGAAACGGTGATATGCAAAATTTACCTTAATTATTTATATTATTCAACAGTAGCCTGTCTACGTATCTTCCCATGAATAATTTATATTCGATGCATTGTAAAGACATTCCCGGTCATCCCGACTAACATCTCCGGTCAGACGTGATAAAAATATGTATTTGTTATTTTTTTTTTTTTTAAATACAGTACGCGTTCTTCGAACGTCGGACGCGCACTGAGGGCGAGCATCGTATCGTAGTCGAGGTGCGTCATCGTTACCTACATAGTTATTGATTGGCGCGCGAGCGACCTTCGCGTCCGAACCGGCGGCTCTCGAACTACCCCTCGGCGGGCACGGAAGCGAATCGCGCTGGTGACTTTTCTTATTTTCATGTTTACGCGCCGAACACCAGTTTGTCGATAGATCGAGGACCCGGGTGAATTTGTAAGTCACTGAATTCTATATAAAAACGAAGTCATTATTAACGATATTGCTATTTACATATTGTTATTGTTACCGTTACTTAAAAAAAAAAGCTATTCTCTTATAACGTACAAACGCGTTTTATATATCTGTAAAAGTAGTCCTTAGTTACACAATATACAATTATACGCGGTATAATCGGAAACAATTAGTCCCAGTATTTAATTTTTCCGTCCCATCCGGCTGTCGCGAGACGGGATGGCTCATGAGGATGCCACAACGCGGATATGCACACTCCATCGTGCGCTTTCCATTTTTTGTACAGCTTCGTAGTTTTCCAATCCCACACGTAGCACTTTCCGTCCGCATCTCCCGATACGAGGTAGCTGTAACCAAAATTGTCGTACAAGTGTGATTATTTAGCGTTAATAAAAGCATTAAAGCATTCATCAAAATATTAAAGCATTAATTAAAACATTAAATAAGGCATTAAATTTAAAAACGTAAGAAAAATAAAAGATTCTGTCGTTTACCTCATATCCGGTGAGAAGTCCAAGCCGCATGCGTAACCAGCGACCATGTGTCCGGTAAAAGTTTTCTTGCGGTTCATCTTGAAGCGATTCAGTGCCGAGAATATGACAATCTTGTTGTCCATGCTCTGGCAAGCCAGCCACTTTTGATTCGGAGACGGCGTAACCGCGGGCATTGAGTGCATCGTCGGATCCGCTATATATTTCATATCGACAGGAATGTCCCTGTAAAGCGAAAAAAAATATGCACATCCGGAATCCGAAAGTCCACGAGGCTCAAGAAAAACAAATGCTTACCACTCCCAGACTCGGAGACTCTTGTCGTCCGAAGTCGTAACAAATCTACGATTCTCATCGACAAAGGTGATAGTATTTACCGCGCCCAAGTGGCGATCGTATTCTTGGGTGATTTCTCCGGATCTGATGTCCCACTGTAAAAGTTAATAAAAAAGAAAATGTTAGTTGTAAGTGAAGTGCCGACCAGAGGCCATGAAAGTCAGCGCGACAGGTCTGACTCGGTAGAGTCGCGAGATGCGGGTTCGAATGGTCGATGAAATTTTGCAATAGTCAGGATGATTGTGCAAACGAAGAGTGGATTTCTTAGGGTTTAAGGTAGTCCTTGCGACACAGTCAAGTCAACCTATAATATAGCTGAGTACATTACGATGTTACTCAGTTATAAGAGAAAGGATCTCTACAGTTAATGATGGGTCTGTACACGGCGAAGGCGCCGAATAGCGGACTAAATTTCGTCTAGAGTTAATTCCAAGCTTCATGACTACAGTTTTACATAATTCCGTCGCTTCTTCAATAAGATCGAATGTAATTTTTTATCATTGAGTTTCCGCATTTTAAACCAACTTACGCAAATGATTTTCTTGTCGCTCGTCCCAGCAACGAAGAGGTGCTGCTTGTCCGGATCGGGATTGAATTTCGCACAGTACGGAATCTTGCGGCTTGTGAAACGACTGATGCACGCACCGGTCTCGGTATCCCAAAGTTTAACGTAACGATCGTAACCCGCCGAGAGGAACCTCTTGCCGTCGTTGTCGAAACTGATGTCGCGAACGGCCTGCCTGTGTCCGTAGTACGTTCTTACGCATCTACGATCTTTGTACACCTCCCACAACTGAAACAAACGTGAGTTACAAAAAAGAAAAGAATTAAACATTAGTCTTGTAACATTGTTCTAAGGACGTCCGAGCTTTACTTTGACTCTGCAATCCATACTGCAAGAAAGCAGCAAATGCGCTGTACGAGGAAACCACTTGATCTGCGATATTCCCTTCGTGTGTCCCTCCCAGGTGTGAATTTGCGCCTTCGGAAGGAAGCATCGTTCGGGCGGCGATTCCGACCGCAAGTTCACCCCGACGTCCTGAGGAGCGTGCAGGAACGATCGTCCCTGATAATCCACGCTGTCCTTGACTGCACAAAATAAAATAATTGAATTTTGATCAGAGAACCTGCTGCGAAAAAAAATGCTTCATCTGCAAATCTTACTGTGCAAAACGGTTTTCTCCTCGAGCGGCTTTTCCTCCATTTGTTTGCCTCTCTTCGTTCTCTTGGCCAATATTTCTTCCAACTCGGCGGCTTCCTCGTCGCTGGGTTTCATAACCCGTTTTTCATCTACGTATCCGCCCCACGGACCCAGAAAGCCCTCGATATCGGCGGCGTCGTCGTTCTTTTTTCTCTTCCGCCGATCGGCTTCCCGCAACGCCGTAATCTCGAAGACCGTTTTAGCGCCGCTCTCCTCGGCTGCCTCTTTGGCTCCTATAAGCGTTTTTCCTTCTTCCGCGCTGCCGTCGACTGTAGGATCTAGAGCGTAGCCTGAAACGAACGATTCCGTGTGTTTTCAAGGTGGATCCTTTTTTATAGCGTAATATAAAAAAAAAAAATATAAAAATATCAAAACAAAGTATGAACAAAGCACAGGATACATCGAACAGTCGAACATGAGAAAATACCAAAAATTCCTATGGTAAATGTAGCGAAATACGAAGAGAAATAAAAAAGTTTTGCAACATTTTCCAATTTATGTCTTTTTCTATTGAATATTTTGGCATTCCTTATTTTTTCTCCTTGGTACATTAAGTTTGGCGTATCTAAGTTTGTCATTTGAAATGTCAGAAAGTCAGATCTAGTGATAACAAATATTTCAAGAAAAAGTTGCTTGCCATTTCCAGCTTCAGAAATCTCACATTTCTGTATAACTAAATTTCGTTCATTGCAAATACACAAGGTCCAAAAATAAAATTTCAAATTAATGAATATTCCAATAAATTGTCGTTAATCGAAATAGTTATTCAATAGCGCGATCTATCGCGATCCATCTATCAAGCATAAAAATTTCAAACAATACATTTTTTGTCATTTAATATTTGTAACAATGAAATTTAGCAATGTCGACTATTTCACATTCGGTTATTCATGATTTTTCTTCCTACCCATGAAGCAAATGTAATTTCTTCCTACCCATGAAGCAAATTTTCTTCCTATGAAGCAAATGTAATTCTAAATCGAAACATCCATTGTAGAATAAAAAGCTGCTGAACGAGAGTCGATCTATCCCTACCGTAGCTGGCAAAAGTCCTTCTCTGATTCTCAAACTGGAATTCACTGATGTGCGCCTTTTCGACATAGCCGGAAAGCATGTTTTTAGCAGCTCTCTGTTGCTGCGTTCTGAAGGGGTTCTCCGGCCCGACGTTGGGTGCGAAGAGCTCCTCAAACTTTGGATTGTGCATTATTTCTTTGCTCGTCGAGTCTATGTGCCGTTTGCACAGTTCGGAGCCCTTCGATAAACGAAGATGTCAGGTTAACAGTTTTTTTCAAGGCTATCGTACTTTCAACGATTTTTTTATATTAATTTTTTACTCACGGTAGGAACGACTTCGGGTGCAGCGCATATTTTAACGGCGAGGGTCGTCACGCTGCTCAGAAGCGGTGCAGCAAACACGCTGTTACGAATATTGTCTTCGACGATGTTCGCTGCTTTGTCTTTCATAACCAAACTCGGTGTTGTTTTAGGCTCGGATTCATCCTCGGATTCGCTCGTCTCGTCGCCGCTTCCGTAATCTCGCAAGGCTTGCATATTCGCTGTTAAAACTGTTCCGTGTCAAATATTTGTAATCACGGTAGCATTAAAAGAAACACGCGAGTATTTTGCTCAAATCCGACTACGAATACGACGGCGAGCGTCAAAGTAAAATACGACAAAACACAACGAAGCTCAAGAAAACTAAGCGGATGCAAGTAACGCCTACATCTTTATTTTCCTTGCATTTGACGTTTTACAACACCAGGTGGCGCCTCTCCGACATTCCCAAGCTCCGTAGATATTTCGAAAATTTCGAAGGCGTTTTTGTGTCAATAATATTTCGAAAATCTCGAAGGCGTTCTTATATTCCAGTCTCCTCTCCGTTCGGCGTTTAGTTTTTACACAAATCTCCTCCGATAAGCGATCTTTTCTTATCAAAACGGACGAAATTTATCCCGCAAAAAGAATCGGATGTGCCGTTGGCGATTTGAAAAACCTCACTGGCGGTGGACGCAGCACGAATAAAAAAAGAAGGTATATGCTGTCTGCATTGAAGATAGCACACCCACGGTTTGACAAGTGGCGCCAAAAAACCGCGAAAACTCTCACCCAAGGGAGGGAAAGTAGCCGTTACAAACATCAACTGCGTAATCCACTGTGCGAGCAGCTGCGGCGGTTTTTTTTCTTGTTGCGTCTAACGAGGATTATTCACGAGGCAATTTCCACATTCATCGAGGTACGTACGAAATTGAGTATCAACGCATTAACATCGCTCGTTGCGAATAGTTTCTCGTGCCAGGCGCATCGCCGACTTCGACGATAATTCGCATCAGACGACGCGTGATATTTTGGTTAGAAATATTTTGTCATCCCTCCAAAATTTCTCTTTCTCTCCTTTCGTCTTCGATCGCCGCACTGTTTACGATTAAACATCACCCGGACACACACACACACATTATTCTTCCACCCATTTATGAACAATTCTCTCGTAGCTCGCTAGAACTCGAGCCAACACGCTGAAGCTCCGATTTTATTGTCTTGTTTGCGATCCCGAATTATCGTTAATTCTAGCGGCTTCTTATCGCCTATGACACTGTTGCAACCGATTTTATAATTATCAACATTTATTATTATTACCATTAAAAATTACAGAAAGGAAATTTTTAACTTATATCTGCATCTTCTGCAAGTTTGCATCATGTAGAGAAGTGTTCGTCGAGTCTACTTTTGAATCGATTCATCGTCTTAGATTTAATTATTGGGACCGGTATTGCGTCCTACACACTCACGACCCTTCATACCTGTTTATACCCATTCCAGCATCTTTTTACCTGAAATTATTGACTATGGCACTGTCGCTATCAATGTCATTGTTATTGTTAGAAATTACAGAAAGGAAGTTTATAACTTATCATACCTGCATCTTTTGTAAGTTTGCATTATGTAGACAAGCATTTATCGAGTCTATTTTTGAATTGTTTTATCGTTTCGGATTCAATTATCGTGGTCAATATTGCGTCCTATACACTCACGACCCTTTACGCTAATTTACACGTATTGCAGCATCTTTTTACCGGTAATTAACAACTATGGCACTATCGCTATTGATTTTATAATTATTATTGTTAGAAATTAAAGAAAGGAAATTTATAACTTACCATATTTTCATCTTCTATAAGTTTGCATTATGTGGACAAGTGTTTGTCAAGTTGTTATTATTATTATTATTAAACTTTACAGAAAGCATAACACTTATAAAATCTGCATCTTAATAACTGAATTATAATTTTCTTTTTTCTTGTAAATTCTTGTTAATTCCTAAAAACTCTTATAAATTTTTTTATTCTTTCATTGTCTCACATTCAATTTCACAATCGTTTAAACACATTGATACCTATTCCAGTCAGTTTTCAAAAATTGCCAGTGCAATTCTCAATTTACTGTACTTTTCTGTTCGCATTTTTCGCATCTTACTGTTAATTTTTCTTGCCTCGATTGTTTCACGTACGTTTCGTTCTAGGTTCCTGGCATAAGAAGAGGAAAAAGATCCGCCAATGATGCTGTCCGGCGACAGCGGTCAGGGAGAGTCGATATGTACGCCGCACTCCGTCTCGAAGCGGTTGTTCCACAACGGAGGGAGTTCCAGCAAGCGAAAGCTTTTCGGAGCCGAGAGCAGCAGGCCGAGCCAAGAGACCGACGCCTCGGGCGAGGAATCGGATCTGGGTCCGATGTCCCCTCTAGCTCTGACCGACCCGAGCGAGAACAGTTGCGACAGTTCGCCCGGTCGTCATTTCGTCTCGCCCTTCACGACGCCGGAGAAATCGCCCGGAGAGCTGAAGCTAACGACCTGGGATCGTCTCAGGCCGGGCGTCGCGAAGAGCAAGTCGGACGAGCGACTCTCGCCGTTCAGCGCGTTGAAAATTTCCACCCGGGCCGCCCGTTCCTCGCCGAAACGTCGGATACTCCAAAATTCCCCGAAGTCGCTGCCGACGACGCCGAGACGGAAAACCATCGGCGAGACGACGATCGGCACGCCGGAGCGTGAGATAGCGCTGCTTTTCGACGACATAATACCGGAAACGCCGCAGAAGGACGACAGCGACAAGGAGGACGTCGATCGCATCGAGGAAACGCCGCAGAAGGACCAGCCTCACGAACGAAGACTGATAACTCCGTTGGGCTCCGTTCAGAAGGAAATCGTCGTGCCGCGACTCCACCGTCGCAAGTCTCTCTGCCCGTACGAGAGCGAGGAAACATCGTCGCCCGAATTGAAAGTCAATACGCTCAAGCGGCACGCCGAGGCGCTCGTCTCGTCGGGCACGAAGTTTCCGAAAGTCGACGAAAACTCCTCCGTGCCGAAAGCCCGGGCGTCCCTCTTTCGGGAGAAAAATAACGAATCACCGAAGCAAAAGTCCGAATTGACCGTGAGCACGAAGTCGTTCTACAAGACGAGCGGCAAGAGAGTTCATCCGGCGAACGTCGATTGGGCGCACTTCGAACCGGCCAAGAAGAGACACAGTCTGCCCACCAACATGAACAATCACACGTATCACAGACGAGCGCCGACGAGGTCGAGACGCAGCGAGATGAACGGCGGCGTGCGACACGGAATCAAGAGACCGAAACCGAAGCGTCACGTGTCGCGCGTCGAAGATTTCAAAACTACGAAGCAGAGGAAAACGAGCTCGCCGGTCGCAGACACGGTCGCGAATAAGGTCGAGGAGAAGGTTCTCGGGGATGAATCGAGTTTGTCGAACGTCGAAAATATGCAGGATTCGTTCTCGTTCCGCAAGGTCGAACCGCCACCGTCGCCCGTTGCCGATCCGAACAAGAGATTCTTCAAGACGAACAGAACACTAAAATCCCATCGCGCTGCCACCGTTACCGTTAACGACAAGATTAAATTGAAGGTTTCCGAGGGCAGGATCGCTCTCAACGACAAACACTCGCAGACGTCGAGGAATCCGCGCAAGAGAGCCAGAGTTGAGGACATGTCGTTCGACACGGCCGATCTGACGGTCGACGCGCCGGGCTTCGACACTTCCGTCGACAAGAGAAACGTCGATGGGATTTTGAAGGTACTCGAGGACGATTGGGCCGATGACGATTATGACACTATGGAAACACTGACGACGATCTCACCGGTTAAGCCGATTGGCGTCAATAAGAGCAACGTCATTATGTCGCCCGCGAGCGTACTCAGCAACATGACTTCGTCCATGAATATCAAAGACGCTCCCAAAAATACGCGCGAGGGCGCGAATGAAAAGTCCGCGCATAGCGGACAAAGTTCCGAGGGAACGAGCACCGAAGGCAAGAAATTGTATCCTCTGTTCGCCAAGGGATTCTCGTCGAGCGTCGCGGAGTAAGTTTTTCGTTCGATTATTCGATACCTCTCGATTGAGAATTCGCTTAAGGACTTGCGCGACAGTAAATGGGTAAAAATGCATATTCGAGATTTTTTAAAGATTTTTTTAAAAGATTTACTGCATGAAAATTATAGAATCGTATATCACCACGTCAAAATTATAAATAACAAAAAATGAAGAAAATATATAAATGAGGAAAAAGAATTTATAATCGAGAACATTTTCAGGAACAGCCCAGCGAAGAAGTCTCCACGTGGCATTAAAAGATCGTGGCAAACTTCCGCGAAGGGCGGCGGTGCGGACAATCAGTATCAGATCGACGCCGGACAAAAGCGATTCGGCGCGACGAGATGCAGCGAGTGCGGAATTGTCTATCAACTCGGAGATCCCGAGGACGAAAATGCTCATCTGAACTATCACAATAGCATTAAGACTCTCAAATTCAATGTAAGTTAATGAAATATCTATCCAGCCATGCCGTCGATCACAAGTTTATTTTTTTATATATATATTTTTTTTAATACAAATTTTATAACTTTCAGGGTTGGAAGAAGGAACGGCAGATAAACAGCGAGCCCGCAACTAACAGTCGCATAATCTGTATCGAACCGGGAGATCCGAAACAGTGCTGGAAGAAAGTCGAAGAAGTTCTGGCTGTTGTTGATCGAGATTTGGGCCTCGCCGACATGGAACTATCCAACTACCTTGACAAAAAAGTGCGTATCGAATTTTTTTTTTTTGCCGATCTAATTAACTCTCTGATCCGGTCCTACGGAAATAATTACAACGAAAAAAAGTCCTTATTCATTCACGTTTTAGACATTGAATAAATGATCGACAAAAAAGTTAATGGTTACGAACGTACTTTCATCTTGTCCTCAGGTATACCTTTACGTGAGAGACAAGACTATTCTGGGAGTAATGGTTGCCGAGAGTATAAAGACTGCCCATCGAATGATCCCCGAACTCGTCGAGTTGGATTGTTGCTCCGCCGAAGAAACATCTGCTAAGTGCGGGGTAAATGTTATATGGACAGCGATGAGTCACCGCAGGCAGCACATTGCGACCAAGCTTCTCGACTCATTGAGGTAAGCGTTTTTATCTTTCTTTTTTCGATCGCTGCTAGTTATCGTCGAATCTAGTTTCTATAAAAAAAAAAAAATGTTAGTCGTACTCATCTCTATGTTACAAAAATCTTCCAGGATGAACTACTACTTCGGTTACATAATGTCAGTGGATGACCTTGCCTTCTCCATGCCCACGCCGAGCGGAAAGATCTTCGCCGAAAAGTACACCAAGACGCGAAACTTCAAAGTGTACAATTAATCGGTGTTTCTTTCAACGATTTTAAACTTTTTTTTTTTCTCCACGGCCATACGAATATTGTTAAGTAAACAAAAAAAAACTTACATTCAGCGATTCCTTTTATTTTTCGATTTAACTGTTAATCAATGCACAATTGTTAGTTATTTATTTTATTAATGTTATGCCGATCGAAATTCGAACGGGGAGTGAAGCGACTTACGAAGTTTGATTTGCCATTCGGAAGAAACGGGTGGTCACAGGCCGAGCGCGCATTTTTATATCTACGAAACTTTGTCGTAACGCCTAAAACTTCGGTGTACTTACGATTGTTTCTCCAAAGGTCATTGTCGGATGTAATGTTTTTTTTATACGAAATTGTCGTAATTTCAGTTCGGCGATATTTCAATACTGCAAAATGTACAGCGAACTCGTATGTATAGTTTTGTACAATCATTTTAGGATTTTTTTTTGTTTTATACAAATGAAAACTGTGGTCCAGTTGAAAAATATGTATTTATTCTTCATGCGGGCATTTTTCAATGTCTCGAACATCGCAACAAAGATGAAAATGTTGACGAAGTGTCTACACCGACTCAAGTACGGACAGTGATCGATTTATTGTCTGTCTGATTATCGAATATAATCAAAGAGACCTTGAGACAAATCCATTAAGTGAAATACAATTTGTACGTTTGCAACGATTGTCTTCTCTTTGCACTCCCACTCATTTTTCAGGGTCCGAATATCAAATTTGATACAGTCGAACAGCTTAAAAATAACGTAAGGCGAAGTCGAACCAACAGTCCTTTTCTTCGTACAACCCTACATGAGACTAAGTAATTTCATATATAATGAAAGAAAAAACAATAATACCAATAAACTTTGACAAAGTTTTAAGAAGAAAAAAATTATTAATAGTGCATTTCGACAATCCCGCAGGTACTTTATCGTCGTAACGTCGACGCGACACATAGTTCTCCATTATTATTAAGTTCTATGTCATAGATTACGCGTACATTTCTCACGATGAGATTCATTGGAATACTCGTGTAAAATACGCTCCGTACATCTTTACGATAAGAGTTAGGGCACAGCCTGGAAGGAACTTATTGATAGTACGGACTCGCTGCGAGGATGAGCTAGATTCCATCGCTTGTCGACATTCTCGAGCTTTACCAGCGATTTCCGCCTCGACGTCCTCCACCGCGGCCTCCGGAACCGCCGCCTCCGTAACGATCGCGCCCTCCGCCGCCGTAACGGTCGCGCCCTCCGCCGCCGTAGCCGCCGGAGTCGATGCGTTCGGACTCCTTCTCTTGAGCCTTCTTCTCCTTCATCGCGTCGTAACGTTCCGACATCTTGTACAGTCCCGCCGGAACTTCTTGACTCGCCTCCTCCAAAATAGCGATTAATTTTTTCGCGTGCGACCAATCCTGGCGGGTCATCAAGCTGATGCTCTCTCCGGTGCGACCTGCGCGTCCCGTACGTCCGACTCGATGAACGTATTCCTCGATATCGCGGGGAAAGTCGTAGTTGAAGACGTAAGTGATGTCCTCGATGTCTATGCCACGACTTGCCACGTCGGTGGCGAGAAGAATCTTCACCGCGCCGCTCTTTATGTCCGCGAGAGCTTGCTCGCGGTCCTGCTGATCGCGACCCCCGTGTATGCTCTGGCAGATTACGTTCTGCATTGCCAATTCGCTCGCCAAATCGTCGACGCGGGTCTTCTTTCCGAAGAAAACGATGACCTTGTCGTCCTCACCCATGTTTCGGAAGAACTCGTACAGCTGCGAAGGATTTGGGCTGGATTAGATTGGGTTTAATTGGCTGAGAGACACGGCAGCGTCTCGACGCCTGTACAGTAGAACCTCGATTAATCGGGCGGCGGTTTGACCGTGCCACTCTTTCTTTTTTTTTTCTTCGATAAACTTTTCTATTCTTAATATATATTTGTACATTAGTTGTTAAGTTTGTAAGTCTTATCCTTCTTATGTATGCTATAACACTTCTATATGCTATGAAAGCCGAAATCTCGAGAATGTACTTAATAAAGTACTTTTAAAAACTTGCAAGTGCTTAAAAATATTTGAAATGTAAGAAAATTCTGAAAAAATTTATACGAATTCTAAAGAATGAAGGAATTCATTTAAAATCAGAAAATAAAAGGTTTTCTGATTTCTTTTTCAAGAACATTTTTTTAAATAATTTGTTAGTAAGTTTTGGCATTATTATTATGCAAAACTAAACGTCTTGACACAATTAATACGGCTGATTTTTTTCCGATTTTTGGGATATAGCAAAGTACTGAAATTTTGATCGAATTAAACTTTTTCGTTGGGAATTTATGTGTAACACATCCTTAAAGAGACACTACCGTGTACTTATCGTCCAATATGCCGGACATGAAATCTTTCTATAAATGATACTCGACATCGAATTAACCAGATTGCTTAAGTATTCTCCAGAGTAATTTGTTTAAAAATAGTTTAACCGTTCACGTATAGAGCGGTTTATCTAAGTCCTGCAATGATGACCCAACGTGAATCGTAAGAATGACGAAATTTTCGAACTGTTGCCTAGGTAATGCATCGTGTTGTTACGAACCATCGGTGTCTTTTCCTCATCGCTGACCAAATTGATCGTCTGCCGCACGGAGTGCACAGCCGCCAGGTCCAGCGAGCCTACGAACACCTGAATAGGATCTTTCATGTACGACTGCGCCAATCGTCGAACGCCCTGCGGCCACGTCGCGCTAAGAGCAAAAGAAAAAAAAATTGTCAATTAAAAAATGAATTCCCTCGAAATCCTTCTCAGCGAATTCGGCGACTTGCGAACCTCGTCATAACAGTTTGACGATCCGGTCTAACGTCGAGCAGGGTCTTTCGTATCTGCGGCTCGAAACCCATGTCCAACATTCTGTCGGCTTCGTCGAGCACGAGATAAGTAACGGACTTAACATCCAAACATCCAGTCTGCACGAGGTCGTTCAACCTTCCCGGTGTAGCGATGACAATTTGTACGCCCTTGTCGACAATGTCCATCTGCTCCTTTCGACTACCGCCGCCGTACACGCAGCAGGCTTTTATACCGCGATATTGGTACTTGCCGACTTCCTTCTCGATCTGCAGGGCCAATTCCCGTGTCGGCGCCATCACGAGAACATTCGGACCGCCTCGTTGTTCCCGCGGTATCGGCTGACCGTCGATGTGTATCAGAGCCGGCAAGAGAAACGCCAGTGTTTTTCCCGTGCCCGTTTGCGCGATTCCGATCAGATCTTTGCCGCTCAAGAGAATCGGCCAAGCTTGGCACTGTATGGGGCTCGGTTTCTGGAAGCCCTGTTTACGAATTTCTTCCAATATATCCGGATAATCGTGGAAAGCTTGCTCGAAAGTTTCCACGGGATTGGGCACTTTGAAGTCGTCCTCGGCGCCTTCCTCCTTCTCGAATACCCGACGACACTCGATGTTGTTGTTCTGCTCGCGTATCTTGGCCACTTGCTCCGCGGTCATGTTCGTTACCGCTGGATCTTCCTTGTAAAAGTCTTTCACCAGAGGACCGAGGTGCGCCCATCTCTCTCGCTGAAATCTCTCGTGCTCCTCGTTAGCTTTTATCCAGTCGACCTCCGTGAATTCTTCCATCGGTTCGGCCTGTTTTTGCTGTTGCTGCTGCTGCTGCTGACGATTATCGTGCTGTTCGTATCTTCCGTGCTTTTGCTGCCCGCCGTACTGTCTGTCGTCGGCCATCAACTCGTCGATCAACTCCTTCGCTTTCCGTTGAGCTTCCTCGGAGCCCACCAGCGTTACCGATGCCATGTCGCTTCCCGTAGATTTGTCAATCTGAAACGTCAATCGGAATACAGTATGTGTTATCCGGAAGATTATTCGACTCATAAAGTACGTTTTATGGAGACAACAGGAGACTTTTAATTACTAATTCAGTTATAATTCGCGTCTACTAAAAAATCTTACGTATTCGTTTGCTGGAAAGTTGTAAAAGTGAAACGAGCAGGTTTTTGTCGCTCGGGCGCTTTGCGCCCTCCCTATAGACTATGGAAGTTAAAAACTAGAAATTCAGATTTCCGAAGATTTACCGAAAAGACCTCACTTGCAGTTTGAAACCTCACTTTTCAACCGAAAGTGACGTCGTATAGGAAATACATCAATACCGGGTGAAAAATGATACTTTCTGGCCGGAAATTGAAATTTATCCATAAAAGTGAAATCTGAGCGCTCCTCGTAGACACTCTTACGGACGACATCACATAGGCATTCGTGGACATTCAAGGACACTCGCAAACACTCGAAATTGAATGTTGTTCAGAGTTTTGAGTGTTCTCGAGTGTTTTTGAGTGTTTATGAGTGTACGGAAGCATCCATTAGAGTGTCTAGTCTTGTACTTTGTTGCTAAGTAGAATATTACATTTATACGGGCTCCGCTGTTGTCCTGCAGCTCGTTTATTTTGCAGCCACCTCTTCCAATGAGCTTTCCAACTTTAGATTGCTCGACCTGGATGACCAGGCCTTCCTCTTGTCCGCCGTCGTCGTGTCTGCGGTCGTCCCGTCTACCCCCATCGCGATATCCTCCGCCTCGATTGTCTCCCTGCTGGCTATCGCCGTAGTTATTCTGATAACTATTTTCATTGCCGCCGCGATCTCCATTCCTATGGTAATTGTTTCGATCGCCTCCTCCACGGCCGTACGATTGATTGTTACCGGAGTTGCGATTCCTGCCACGGTTGGTGTACTGCTGCGAAGCTATCGGTCGAGATGCGGAATCACCGTCGCTGTCCCATGACTCGTTCATGCTGGGCAATAAATTTAGAAAAAAAAAAAACGTTGTATTTTAAACAGAAAATTAAGCGTACGGCCCACATTGAAATATCAAACCCTGCTGCAGTTTTCAACCGGGTGAAAACTGTGTGTATATAAATTGATAATAAAATGTTGCCGAGCTCAAAATTAATTAAACGAGAATGGAATAGAAAAGAAAAATTAACGAAATACGGAATTATAAACATTTCGTTAATTTCAAGAAAATTTTGTTCATATTGACAAAATGATATTTCGTCAAGCGAAAGTTTGTTAAGTTTGCGAAGGAAAAACGATTTATAATGTATCACGATTATCACAAGTTTTCTCGAGATTTTAAGGTTACGGTACAGCATATCGCCGTCGAAGATCGTGGGGACCGACCTCGTGCTTAATCGAAATTTTTAATACTTTATCGAAAACCAATAAAATCAAGTCAAGTTTTTATTTACTTCGAGTCCCCTGTATGCAATCAACAATTGTCGATTGCTTTGTCGATCTTCTTTCGCAGCTTCCGAGAAATCTCAGCGACGCAACGGAGTTGAACTACAAATTATGAAAAAGAGAGTTCGTTCTTGCTAGACAAAGGATCGGAAAACGCGTTGTACCTAACACCGTATACCGAGAAGGGAGTCGGAACAACACGCTGTTGTGCCTAACACGTACGTGTGACAAGGATACGAGTGTACTTCCAGCGCCGGTACGCGAAGGTCACTTCGTACCGGCGTAGTAAACAAACGAACACGACTGCGCCCAGTACTCAAGCGATTACCGAGAAGCCGGGAATAGAAATACGATTAACGGTTAACCATTGTGCGACGAAGAATCAGAGAATAATATGCTGGAATTGGGGAACGTTTTCAATGCTGAAACTGTACCTGTAAAACTGATAGCGAATAGTTTCGGACCTCTGAACTAGACGATGAATTACGCGGTGCTTCCGAAGTACTTGCTCGAAATTCTCCTACACAAGTTGTAATGCAACTTCAGTACGAACTTTCGTCCGAAAGTCTGTGCTATTATCGGCGACTAAGAAATCAACGACGAACTCTGGGAATACCCTGAATAAAGGTTTTTTTGTATAAGTTTAGCCGTACTGCATCATTCCGTGCATCGTGTTGCATCGCGCATGCGCAGTCGCCCATGTGTGATCGCGCATGTGCAATTTCGTCAAAGTGCCAACATTGTAAAAACAACATTTAAAACCGACAAGGACAATAACTCGAGTGGTCCCGTATCATCGTAGTATCGCTATAGTCCGGTTCATTGTGCGTAATTGCCCACTGTATCAGAATCGTGTCCTCGATGGAGCACGGGGGCGTCTGTCCGCAAACGGACGTCGCAATATTCACTCAATGGATTAATCGCTTCCTATTTCTTTTTTCCGAGCGCTCGTGTTTATTTATTTTCATCAGGCTCGACGGGAATTGCGTCACCGATGAGCTCCCCAATGTTTCAGGATTCAATGATCCAAGACAGCGGTGATGTCATCGGTCGATTTTTCAATCTGTAAACTTAATTGCATATTGACCCGTGTTGACTGAAGCGAACATGAATTTCATCGCTGAATCGTCGCTTTCTCCCCAATGGATACCCCTTCCCCCCTCCGCTATACAAGGGGGAGGGGGGGGGGGGGGGGAGTAGCAGACCCGATTGAAAAATATCGTTATGCCCTACCGAATATCATCGTTATCGGATATAAAATATAATTAATTATTAATGATCGACTTTATGATTATTGCTTTATCTCAGACATTTTTTAAACTCGTACTTTACCGGTTATTTGGAATGCACCGACCTACTTGCTGTTTTAGCATTCGACTTAACTTCGTTCTCTCGGCAATATCTTTTGAAAATGATGCAATGTACAGATCGTCATTTAAAAAAATTATTATCGACGAAGACGAGTGAGAAAGTTACAATCTCAAAACTGTGTGAGATTGGACGGGGAATATAATGAAAAGTCGTCCGTATCGAACAAGTATATTGGCATTTATTAATAATACACGATTATTATACACTTACAAAGATCGTGCTGTAACTGCACGGAATAAATGTTAACCCTTCGTCGTCACCGAGGGTCAAACTAACCCGACCGTTGGGACGCGTTTAGACACTTTCTCCTCAACACACTATCATTCATTTAAATTAAATCATAACTATTTTAACACATTCTTGAATGTTCAAAGTATGTTATATAATTTTGTTTTGTTCCGATATTATGGATAGTATAAGAATAATTTTCAAAATCGAGTCTGACCCGAGTTTGAGAAGCGCGAGACTTTCGGCGTTGTGACAACGAACGATCGATAACAATTATAGAAATTGGGCTAAAGGACTCGGGTCGATGACCCTTTGTCGATGCAGTTCATTATTTTTAGATATAAAATTAGAATAAGCTAGCTATACGAATTAGAATTGGAATAGCTGTAAAAACTATAAAAATATTTTTTTATATATGTTTCTAAGGATCGCGAAATGCAGGATCAAGGTCAGGCTCCGACAATCCGACAAATGCATTCTGGAACTGCTGAAAGTTACGCGATGACGATTGTCAATTTATTCGCGAAAGTTTTGTTGAAAAATAAAACAATTTCGAAACCATCGGTCGTGACCCGCACAACCTGAACCATCAACCGTGGACCGGAAACGGTCACCTGATATCCGTACCAAAAAATATATATCCTTCATTATTATCGTCTATAATATATGCATGCATCGATCTTGACAAGCACTTTACTCATTTTTACCGAATACTTGAAAAATTGCAGACCATTTATCACCGTTAAACTATTAACTCTTTGTTTCTTACCATTGATAGATTAAAAAAATACTTCAAAGTTCACATGTTCATAGTTGCTACGAAAATGTCCAATTGAAATTCCCCGACGGGGCCCGATTTCGCAGATCAATAATAGAATTTTTTCAGTCCATCAATTGAGGTAGTTATGGGTAGTTCGCAACTCTCTACCATTTGGGACGACATAATATTCAGGGTTGTTACGCATCGGCTGACTTCGAAATTCCCGGACTTTTCCAGATTTTCCAGACGGGTTTCACAAATTTTCCAAGCAGAAAACTTGCGTCGCAGCGAGAAAATTTTACTCCGAGGGTAAAAAAAACCTTTAACATTTAAGAACTGGTGAATGAAATGTTTATGAAACGTGCCGTGTACTCATAAATTAAATCTGCACAGGATAACATTTTCGATAAAATATTACAAGACAGCAACGAGCTTTTTTACGTGTTTACGCGATACATTGACGTCATGGGGGGGATGCTTTTTTAAAATAATTTTTCGATAGACGAACACTTTTATGCTGCTAGAACTCTTATTTTTCGAGGGGCTAAAATGTTTTGAATCTGTGAAGAAATTCAATTTTTATTTGCAATTGTAAGCAATAAATTATTTACGAAAAAGGACAGAAAAGTCAAATCTGGAATAATCCGATAAGTTCCGATATTCCGTCATTTTTACCTCATAATTGCAAGTCGGTAGGAACTCCCTGAGTTTCCAAGATTTTCCGTTTCCATATACGTAACGACCCTGCAGTCATAACCGAGGTGGATGATTCAATAGCTTTTTGCCCATTTCGACCGTGTTCTCGGAATCTGCCCAACTCGTTCAGGCCTCAACTAATTTCCTGGCGTTTGCCGGCTTTTTAGGTTTTCCAGATTCGTAACAACCGTTAATATAATTTTACTTTCGAACATACGACACATACGTTAGGAATGAATTTTTTCAGTGATGCAGCTTATTTGTCTTTCTTCGACGATTTTAACGATTTCTCGCTTTTTGGTGTAGACGGAAATATTGCGAAAAGAGAGAGTTGAACCGCGCTCAATACGAAACCAAATCCGTTCTGGAACTGAAGAGAATTACAAAATAGTGTTTATTGTCGATGCTCTCGCAATCCTCGATATAAAACTCAATAGAATCCCATTTTAGAAGAAATAATAACTTCGTCGTGCCGCGCCAAGTGCACGACCCTACTTACTATAATGAACGCGTTGTCGATAATCAACCCGTACAATAGCCACTGCGCGGAGACCAGTGTTCCCATCAGAATTAGTGGGAATGGCAGAATCTCTGTGCTCTTCGTCTTCAGGATCTCGGTCTAAAAAAAAAAAAATGAATTGCTATAATTTTTTTTTAATTTAAATAAAGATGTTAAAATAGTTTTCTTTTATCTTATCTTTGGGAATTCTGTTTTTTTTTATTTGTTTCCAATATGGAATTTTTTACTCCGTGATGAAACAAGTGGAGATACAAATAGAGTTTTAGCGAAACACCGAAGTAGGGACTCACCAGATGAACCAGAGGCGACGCAATGAGCAGCAACAGCATAACAGTGACGATAATTCCGAATCGGAATTCTATCAGATCCGGATGTTCCCACTGCGCATAGCCAAGGAATATCGAAGCGAAACCTACCGCTTTGCCGATCAATCCAAGCGTGTACATCTGCCGAAAATTAATTCCACAATCATTGATGAACATTCGTGGGTAAAGCTAATCGGGGAAAATGTTCGCGCACTAAATTAACTACAAAATTAATATTACCTTGTCCGAAGAGAACATGTAAAATACTGATATGTATGCAACGTTTGTCAGCAGACCAAAAATGTTTACATTGATCATGGCTGCGTCACCCAAAATCCATGCATACTGAAACATCAGGAGGGACCTGCACAGAAAATTCATGATTGTATCCACGCATAAAACAAAAATATGAAGTGTTGCTGACGAACTCGTTAAGCGTCAGATCGGAATTCGTATTATATCGCGGACATTTGTTCCGTACAGTGTAAAACAAATACGTATGAATTTTTGGGTCGTATTGTCACCTGGTTCTCATTGAAAACACTGTGCTAGAATAAGTCGGATAAATTGCGAAGGTCGAAACGGCCGGAAACAGCCCTCAAGCGAATAACACCCACGCTGTGCTGCAGCGTAAAAATATTCATGTCCGACCTTGAGCTGTAGAGTTTTGTTTCCAATTTTTAAACATTTCGTTAATCATGCTAGACTGAATTTTGCTTATATTTTTTTTCGTCTTTTCGGTTCACTATGTATAATATAATATTGTAAAAGGTAATTCGTAACGAATAAATTAATTATTGCGGCCAGACTCCGACTCCGAGCTTAGAAACTTTGATGTTTGACACAGGATTTCCGAGAATTTTTGCAGATTAAGAAAATTGGAGTAAAAATTTGAAAATTCAGAGATCACGAAATTCAAAATGTCAAGTCGAGATTTTTTAAAAATAATTCATGAAAATAAAAGAAGATTTCACCTTAAGACCATTTTACCTTAAAACTGATACCAAACTTTTCTTGGATCATATTTACATTGCATTACGATAAACATACTTTCGAGTAGTAATGAAAAACTATTTGCATGGAAATCAATAGACTGGTAATACAAACAACTTTTTAAAAAACGCCTGAAGCCTCGTTTTGAGCCTTTGTGTATTGTAAGATAACACTGAGCCTGGGGAGGTAAATCAGAAGCGAAACGCTTGCCAAGTCGGCCTTGAATACCGCATATGAATATGCTTCACTTAATTTATGTATTTCTTAAATTAAATACTCTATTGCTGTTTTACTTAACACGCGGGTTCTGCCGAGTGTTACTAAAAAGTATAAAGATCCATTACTACCACGCTGCAAATGCAATAAATCGCTTTTGCTAAATATACACAGTGATGATTCAGCAACAACAGTTATGCACTCTCTTCTTAGATAAAAACCCGAGGTGTGTCAATTTAATTGTGGCAACAGAGAGTTTCCTTGGCTGATATCAAGTTCAAGTCATGTGCGGTAGATAAAACAATGCAGTGGTTCTCATTGTGCCCAAACAGCAATGACACTGACCTAGCCATGATGCAATTAAATAAGTGAAAAAAAGAAAAATACAAGCATTCCATTTCCACCCACGCATGGCACAGGGTTGGAGCCCTCTGTCAATCCTTTCTAATAAATGTCTTCACACATCAATTCTTTGCCAAATTGGCCTGAAATACCTCATACACACATGCTTAGATTTTTTTTTTTAAATTTAATACTCTATTGCTGCTTTACTCAAGACGCAGGGTTTGCAAAGTGCTGCTAAACGGTATTAATATTTATTACTACCACAGTGAATGCGATAGCTTGCTCGTTGTAATTGTGTACAGTTATGATTGAGCTATAATCTTTATGCATGCTTCATAGGTAAAAAGTCTGCGGTGTATCAATTAAATTTAATATATAAATTTACTAGTGGCAAGTTAAAATATCCACCTTGGGTGATATCAAGTTCAAGTCATGTGCGGTAGATAAAACAATGCACAATCGTACGGTGATCCTCATTGTGTCCGAAGAGCAACGAAACTTATTTGTTTGTAATGCAATTGAGTCAATGAAAGTAAAAAGAAAAATACAAACATTCCAATTCCACCCACGAATGGCATGGGGTCGAAGCCCTTCGTCGATCCCTTCTGATAAATGTCCTTGCATATCAACCTGAAACAGATATAAGAAAAAAATATGTAATGCACAAAAATGCTGTTGCATAGATGTTGTTGTACGAATAACTATAACAACATCTTATTGTGTAATCGATAAACGTAATACGTGGCACAAATTCGAAGACTGATTAAATAATAGTAGCGGCGGAGCGTCCTTGATACGTAAGAGCGGAACGAGGAAATTGAAAGGCGATAGCGCGCGAGCTCGATAAAATACACTCACGTTCCAGCCAGCATTTGACCCATTGTCGTGACGGCCGCGCAGGTCGCAACGATGTCCTTGTAGTCCTCCAAACCCATTTTTCGAATCGGTTTATCGCAGCTCAGGAAATAATTATTTTCTTGTTAGTCTTCGTTTTGCGTAGCTCGGATCGGAGCTGATCGAGACGAAGAAAGTGCTGGCATTGAACGTTTTCCTTTCTGTCAGCAAACTAGCGAATTGTCACGCACGAGAGGCTACGGTTTGACCGACACGCACGCTGCGACGTACTTCGAGGCTTTGAAGAATCCCTATCGGAGCCGTACACTTTTAAACTCATTGACGGCCGGCCCGTCCGTCTTTCGACCGCCGCAAACGCGCGTTCTCCGCCTCCCCCTCTCCGGCTTGACTTTGATTGGTCGGCAATTCGTGGGTGAATGTATAGCCAGTATAACGACGCGAAGCGATAGCAGTTCCGTGTAATGCCCAAGCGGATCGCTTGCAATTGTAATTCGACCATCAACTCCGATATCTGACGCTGCGATTATGACGTCCGGATCTACCGGAATGCTTAGTCGGTATTCCGAAACCTGAATCACCACCCTTGGCCGAACTATGACGAAAGATAATTTACTGTTACGTCGCGACCGTAGCTCAGTCGATTGCAGTCTCACAAAAAATTAAATGTCTAAAAAGTCCCTCCAACCGTGGTGGTTAAACTTTTCTTTCGATAGCCCCGACCCCACATCGAGTCCGTTTATAAATGTAACCTTGAAAAACGAGTTAAAGAGGAGCTTTACACGAATCCATTCTCGAGTTTTCACTTTCGTAAGTTTCCCGATTCGACTTTCCCGCATTTTACGAATAGTTCGAAATTTCGCAGCGCAGGGGCGCCACTCGACGGCGATGAAATTTTCGGGCTACCCCCACTCTAGTCGCCGCGTGAACCTTCTCTATTTCATAGCGGCTCTTTTTGGTACGTGCTCCACGAATAATTTTTCCGTGAAATCCGTTTATATTACGTTTATAACGAACCATCCGTTCGGAAAAATGTTTCTCCAACGTCGCCGAAGCAACGAAGCGCACGAATCGATAAATATTTTTGACGATATCGAAACTTTGTTCAAGAAAGTTCGTCGTCGCGTAATTTGCGCTGAGAGGTTATGCGCGAGTGTTGATCGGTCGCGTTGACGTTTTGACTCGTGCTATCGGAGGGACAGCCTCGGCGCAGGTATCAAGGAACTCTCGTTTTTATGTTACAGGTCTGAGCCATGGGTCGAGTAATTCGCGCTCAGCGTAAGGGAGCTGGATCGGTTTTCCGATCTCACACCAAGAGGAGGAAGGGAGCGCCGAAACTCCGCTCCCTCGACTTCTCCGAGAGGCATGGATACATCAAGGGAGTCGTGAAGGTACGTTCGCTCGTCAGATTGTCCGCACGAACGACGAGAAACCCTACGCCAGATTTGTGCGAAACGCGCGCGGACTTTCCGATCGCGTCGCGCGCTGCCGTTCGGCCACCGTATCTTACGTTTCATGATGATTTCTAGTAAACCTACTTCCGAGTTGCTGTGAAGATTTTAAACTAGAGGCTCTTTCTGACAAACAATACTAATCGTTCGCACTCCCAGAATCGAATTACTTTGCTTTTCTTATGAGTATGATTGTATTTTTTTTACAGGACATCATCCACGACCCCGGCCGTGGCGCGCCTCTGGCCGTTGTGCACTTCAGAGATCCGTACAAATTCAAGACCCGAAAGGAACTCTTCATCGCCCCCGAGGGCATGTACACTGGCCAGTTCCTGTACTGCGGAAAGAAAGGTAATACATTGGATGGCTCTAAAACCTATGGAATGGAGCAAGAAAGCTCAAATTGGAATAAGGAATTGGTGAAACTAATGTATTTTGATACACATAGGTTTTTTCATAATTGCGCACATTCTATATAGTTATCTTTAATCGCGTATCTATATTAATGAAAATTGTTAAACTTCAAAATTCTAAGACTCCAAAATAGATGACAATTCTAGTTTTCCTCACAATTTTCACTTTTCATGTAATTTTCCTCATGTCTTCTTGAAAAATAGATCTAAATATTTTATATACCTTTTCTCATGTATCTTTTACGTGGTCACGAAATTTTAGCCAACCAAACATTACTATTGATATCGCGCAATTTTGTTCAAATTATTATTGTTTTATACTACATGTCGTTCATCCATTTCTGGCTTCAATTATACTTTCTTGCAATTTTTTTTCATTAAAAAAAAATGTCATGATGATTTCTAGCTGACCGATTTCCCATGAGGATTTATCTCTAGAGGCTCTTTCTGATGCATTTTTCGAAACTTCGAATTCGCTTAAATAAAAAAAAAAAATTTATTCCATCGCGATACAAAGATCCTTGATTTTTGCAGCAAACCTCCAGATCGGCAATGTCATGCCAGTCGGTACGATGCCCGAGGGTACGATCGTCTGTAACCTCGAGGAGAAGACCGGCGACCGTGGCCGTTTGGCTCGCGCGTCCGGAAACTACGCCACCGTTATCGCCCACAACCCCGACAGCAAGAAGACCAGGGTGAAGTTGCCGTCCGGAGCGAAGAAAGTTATTCCGTCTAACAACAGAGCGATGGTCGGCATTGTCGCCGGTGGTGGACGTATCGACAAACCGATCCTCAAGGCTGGTCGTGCTTACCACAAGTACAAGGCCAAGAGGAACTGCTGGCCGAAGGTACGCAGACGTTCTGTTTTTTTTTCAAAGTATCAGAAAAAAAAAAAAACTTCGCCTATCGCGCGTTAACAACGCATTTAATCGATGATGTCTTGACATTTGAAACCTGAATCTACTGTGTGGTCAATTTTTTTACTGAGTAAATAGTCTCGCATCTCCGTACCGAGATGTTTTTCTTAAAAAAACAAACTAACGATTTCGTTTTCTCGTGACTTGCAGGTTCGTGGTGTTGCTATGAACCCCGTCGAGCATCCCCACGGTGGTGGTAACCACCAGCATATCGGTAAGGCTTCCACCGTCAAGCGTGGAACCAGCGCCGGTCGCAAGATCGGTCTCATCGCTGCCCGTCGTACCGGAAGAATCAGAGGAGGAAAGACCGACACCAAGAAGGACGATTAGACAATACGCTGATTATCTTTTGGTGTTTATTGTACAATAAAAAGAAAATAACAAAAATCGGCAAAAATCTCTCGCTAACAATCGCCCCGTTCGCCGATGCGTTCGACGTCCCGAAACAATCGCTCTTCCTTCCACAAGATTACGAATCTCCGCCGTTCTTAGACAACGATTCTCTACAGAAAAAAAAGAAAGAACGTTGCATCGTATACGATCATCCGTCGTGGCAAATATTCGCATTGGAGGATGAAAAGTCTCGGAGCCAATATTCATGTTCAAAGGCAACCGCGCTTCGGCCGAATCGTTAAAGCGACGAACCGGAAGTACGTCATGGCAGTGCGCGTGCACCGGAGAACGTTGCGGTTTCGCTTGCGCCCATTGGCTCTCCGTTCGCTATTTCTCTATCCCCACCTTTCAGCGAAGCTCGTCTCGCCTACGTCCGGTATTGAAAAAAAAATCAAGAGACGATTCTAGAACATCGAGTGAGGACGTCGCGGACATAGAGCTTGAATTCTGCTTTACCAAGCGAAAGGAAATCCAAATGTTGAAAGAGCACGGAATTCGCCGTTCCCCCTCTCCCTCACTATCGGCCGAATCGTCGGTGCGCTCGTAGCGAAATATCTGGAAGCGTCCGAGGGGGCGAGATAAGAGAACGGCGGACGGGAGGTAGGAGAAGTGTCCTGTAGAGTGCGCGAATGATCATAGGCACATTAGCGCGTCCCGTAAGTGCGCGGTGTGTTGGAAAAATACAATACACCAAGTGTTTCGATTCGAGCGGAAATAGTGTCGTCGCCATCTTGTGAACCCACGATATTTCGGTTTTCGGCCATTTTCGTTGCGTCGACGTCAAGTGCGGCCAGGGGCCTCTCTCACTCGCTCACGGTCGTAGTCAGTCTTCGAGTTTCCTTTGTGTCATAATAGCGGCAGAGCAAGCCGAGGGTGCCGAGAGAGCGTGCTTTACCAATATCCATTGATATCAACGTTACAACGATTCGACAGGAAGACATATTTATTTTTTTTCTCGTGAATCGAACGAAAGTTGCAAAGCGAGAGTAATCTGCAGCAGAGCTACGAAAAACTACGCACCGAGGCGGAGTAATATGAGTAATGCAGCCAACCAGAATGGATCAGGTCTAGAGCAGCAGGTAACGTTGAAACGCTCAAATATCATGACTAACGTCTCTGACAAGCGCTCGCTATCCGCCATTCCCCCGCTACGTTCGAGTAACCGTCGATTTCGTGCATCTTTTTTTTTTATCAATTTCTTTTTCGCTCGACAATTTAATTCGTAGCTATCGTAAATTTCGATGGTCGTTCGTCTCGCGACTCGGAGCATGACTCGTTCGTGAAACCAGCGTCGGGCAGCAGCAAACGAAAAATTCCGTGACGTCCATTCGCGTAATGGCGGCGGGAATTCCGGGAAGAGCACGCTCCCGAGCGTGATCGTCCCCTTGCAGTTTTTAACGCGACACGTGAATTTTTCTAGACGAATCTTTCGATGCTTCCCCTCTCCTCCTACCCTCCGCGCGATCCTCTTCGCTACGAAATTTCGGCTATCCCGATCTCTTCGGAGTCCGGTCCGACTATCGAGAAATGCGATTTTGGGCCGCGAAGAGATTCGTCCAATTCTCGATGTTCAATGCTCGTTCTAACGGGGTTAGCCAAAATGGACAGGCACGCTGGGTCCTCGCGTTAGAGACGAAAGCCTTTTTTTTTCGTTCCCGATTTCGCAGAGAAAAAAAAATATCGGTCGTCGAACCTTCGATCCGCGATTTTAGTCGAAAGGTTTCTTGTTTGTTTTTTTTTTTTTTAATGGATTTTTTCGATTATATGATAATGCTCTATTAGCGACGATCACCTTGGAGTTCAAGGCGAATTGTTAGCAGGGATTGTTGCATAGACTGGGACTGTTGCAGGTCCGAACGATATTCGTCTCGTATAGAACTTCTAAGCCCTAATCTTGATCATTCTGTTCGACGTCTATGTGGAGCACGAATAGTTTTACTTGCTTTGCAGGCGAGCAACTTTGTGCAATTAACAAACTCGTGTCTCCGTCTTGCAGTTAGCTGGTCTGGACTTGCAGGGTTCCCGCCAACCGAGTGGGGGCCGCTACGTACCACCGCATCTACGCAATAAATCCGGAAGCGACTGTGGTAAGAAGAAAACTTGTTTAAACTTCCAAGCATTGTAGTCGTTGAAATATTTTTGTAATCGGACATACTCGTCGTTGGCCTTGCCGTTATGATCTATTATTTTATTTCCAGTTTTATGGCAACATTGACTGATATTTGTTTATTCGTTTATTTATTAATGGATCTCTCCTTGACCAATTATTAAAATATTGATTCATAAATGTGTCTTATACTCCACGGATATTTATATTTTAATTAAAAGAAAAAAGAAAAAAAATTAGAAAAGCTAATAGATAATGACTAAAAGATTTTGCTTGTGCTGCAATCTGCTTTTGACTTGGCTCAGATATTATTGAACATACGCTTACTACTCATGCGTAAATATCATCTCTCGTGCTCGATTCTGAAAGACGCTAAGAGAATGCTCAGTGAAACCTGAGCTCCGAGTAAATATTACTCAGGTGTAGGCGCGCAATCGATGAGTTCACCGCGTGGACGGTAGCATGGCTGTTCTCATGGAAGAGCAGTGCTGGCTAATTTCTCAGGATCTGTTGCGGAACCCTTATATTGTACAAGTTTGAGAAAACAATATTTCAATAGTTTGAAAAGACAATATTTCAAAAGTTTAAAAAAACAATATTTCAAAAGTTTGAAAAAACAAATTAAAATTTTTTTAAAGAATATTTCAAGAGTTTGAAAACTGCTGGTACAGAAAAGTGCATACGCACAGGAGCACTCGCGTAATCTTGACAGCGAAACCAAATAATCAACCAGATTTTCATTATCGTATCCACATTTTCATCTGTGAATTGTGGTAATAATAATATTTTTGTAGAGTATACTCAAATCTCATTGGTATTCACCGAATTAGTTCCTTGTTTGTTCATATTCGAAGCAAGATAATATCATAAAAATATACATACATACGATACAAGTAACATTTGTTAAATTGATGTAAACCGGTATAAAAATTTAAAAACGATGCAACATAAAATTCCACGAAGCTGCGCTGATTCTAAAAAGTGCAATTGCAATTTTTATTGATTCATTTATTTTTTATTATAAAATCGGTATTTCTACGAAACTGTGGTGTCGCGTAGATTGACGTGTGCCCGATATTGGGCACGCACGGAGTTTACAAGCAAAGATTCCGTCAGATGAATGTAAACTTTTTAGAATTCATAGAAGAAGAAAGGAGATTTATCGTTTAACTTTCAGGTAACGGACCGTCCGGAGGGGAGGATCAACACGCTCCCAATTCAAGACCCTTCACAGACCGAGGTGGTGGCCGCGAGCAGGGTGGTGACCGAGGCGGTGACATCGGTGGATACCAGGGTTCCGGTGGTTCCCAGTACAGAGACATCCGTAACAACCGCGACGCTGATTTCGGAAATTTCGGCGGACGCAACAGGCGTCCCCAGGAAAATGGACGTGATCGTTATGGAAATGCCGAGCGCGATCGTCCCATGGGCGGCGGCGGAGGCGGCGGAGGAGGATGGCCGGAGCAGCCGAGAAACGATCGCTGGCAGGAGAATCGAAACGATCAGAGAATGGGCGGAGGCGGCAGCGGTGGCGGCGGCGGAGGCGGCGGCGGAAGCCGTTGGAAGGACGAGAGGGACGGCGGTGGCCGAGGAGGTGGAGGCGGACGAAACGAAGTTGATTGGACTGTTCCCACAACTAGGGATGAACGACTGGAGCTCGAACTCTTCGGTACAGGAAACACCGGTATCAACTTTAGCAAATACGAGGATATCCCCGTTGAGGCTACCGGTGACAACATACCAGGACACATCTCAGCCGTGAGTTTCATCGGATTCGCTATCAAAACCGCTGTCCCGCCAAAATTAAGACCTGGGTTTCAGGAAAAAACGCTCGGCGTAAAAAAAAAAATTAATAAAATTGTACCGAAGACTAAATATTTCTCCCTATGGGTCAAATGCCAAAAATGATTGCATTACTTTTCTGAACCCTCGAGCTTCGTTAGAATATTGTTCAATCTTCAATAATGTAAACCAGCGAAACGCAAAAACCTTATCGAACGTCTTTCACGCAGTAGAACCTGGCTTATCCGACCTGCGATCAACGGAGCTTCCGCCTTATCCGTGGCACCCAACTCATCCGAGCCCTCCGCTTTAACGAGGTGTAGACTCGGATAATACGGAAAACTCTGATGAAACGGATAAAGCAGCAAATGCCCGCGCGCGGTGTAGTTCGACTTACGCTCTCGCCACATCGCCTCGGATAAACGGAGTTCTACTGTACTTCGATTCTAGTCTGTTCCATAATCCGTAACTAATGCTGCGTACAAATCCTTATTGTTTCAGTTCGATGAGGTTAAGCTGACCGAAATTATAAAGAACAGCATTACGCTAGCCGGATACGACATGCCGACACCTGTCCAAAAGTACGCGATTCCGATCATAATCGGTCGCAGAGACGTGATGGCCTGTGCTCAAACAGGCTCTGGTAAAACGGCGGCCTTCCTAGTGCCAATATTAAATCAGATTTACGAGTCTGGACCTCGTCCGCCACCGCCCCAGGCCGGATCCGGCCGACGCAAGCAGTATCCACTGGGTCTCGTGTTGGCACCTACCAGGGAACTTGCGACCCAGATATACGACGAGGCACGCAAATTCGCCTATCGGTCGCGTATGCGACCTGCGGTCGTTTACGGTGGATCGAACATCGTCGATCAAATGCGAGAGCTCGATCGCGGATGCCATCTACTCGTCGCCACTCCCGGTCGCTTGGCCGATATGCTTGGACGTGGCAAGATCGGCTTACACAATTGCCGGTGAGCGATCGCGTCACGCGAACCTTCCGACGAATCGTCGGTCTCCACAGACGATTCGTTCGCATTTACCCCACACTTACGGGATCCTTGCCGAGCGAGACCTTTCATTGCGCGGTATAAAAAGGGCTGCATCTAAAAAAAAATTTACATCGAAATTTGGAAAAATACTCTCCGAAGAGTAATGTTCATGATGCTATATTTCTGTACCATGGTATTTTATTTCACTAGGTGCGAAAATGGCAGTTTTGCGCACGTTTCGCGTGCGTGAAACCCCCATTTTTCGCACCGAGTGGAATAAAATATTGTACGATACTCGCACGAAAACGTTTTTTTAACTCGTGTGATTGCAACACTCGCCTTCGACTCGTCCTGCAAACTCACACTCGCCAGAAAAAGTTTTTTCGCACTAGTATCGTAATGTACTGTTTATCGTCAAATATATAGTGTGCTATTCATTCGAAATTTGCATTCACATCTCAGGTCACTAAGCCGGCCCGGCCTGCTTAGTGACGTTCGGCTCGAGGCTCCCGTACGCGAAGGGTTAATTACACACAACGCCTCGATCGGCCGAATGCATTAACACAATCGCGTGTTACATATACTTTTGCAGATACTTGGTACTGGACGAGGCTGATCGTATGTTGGACATGGGTTTCGAACCCCAGATCCGACGCATCGTTGAGGAGGACACTATGCCACCGACTGGCGAAAGACAAACCCTCATGTTCTCCGCAACTTTCCCTAAAGAAATTCAGATGTTGGCCAGAGACTTTCTGAGCAACTACATTTTCTTGGCTGTCGGCCGCGTCGGCTCGACATCGGAGAACATCACGCAGAAGATTGTGTGGGTCGAGGAGCACGACAAACGCTCCTACCTGCTCGATCTGCTGCAGGCGAGCAACGTCACCGAGCCGAGTAAGTGAAAAACTGTTGCGCAACGCGAGATCGTTAGTCACGCATGTGCAACCTATCGTCGTTTTCGCACAGTCTACTCGTGAACTTTTAATCATAATTTACCTCATAATAATTTACTTAATAATAATTTACTTTTAATAATAACTTACTTTTAATAATAATTTACTTTTAATAATAATTTACTTTTAACAATAATTTAATTTTAATAGTAATTTACTTTTAACAATAATTTACTTTTAATAATAACGAAAATGTCGTTGATCCTTGTTCCAGGTGCGGAGTCGCTCACTCTCGTATTCGTCGAGACAAAGAAGGGCGCCGACATGCTCGAGGAGTTTTTGCACCACATGGGATATCCAGTGACGAGTATCCACGGCGACCGATCTCAGCGCGAGCGCGAAGACGCACTGAAGCGATTCCGCGCTGGCAAAGCGCCGATCCTCGTCGCTACGGCTGTCGCAGCTCGTGGTCTCGATATTCCGCACGTTAAACACGTGATCAACTTTGACCTGCCCGGCGACGTCGAGGAATACGTTCACCGAATCGGTCGTACCGGACGTATGGGAAACTTGGGTGCGTCGATGCTGCTGAAAAACAATAAATACGAATAACGCACATCGCGAAAATCATGGAACATTAACATACAATGGACGTTTTTCTATTTTATAATCCGCAGGTCTCGCGACTTCGTTTTTCAACCACAAGAACCACAATTTGACGCGCGATTTGGTGTCGTTGTTGATCGAGGCTAATCAGGAGTTGCCTTCCTGGCTGGAGGGCATGTTCTCCGAAGCGCGACACTCCGGCGGTACCAGCGCTCGACGACCGGGCGGCGGCGGCAGTGGCAGTACCAAAGGTCGCTTCAGCAGCGGCTTCGGTGCCAGGGATTACCGTCAAACACCGGGCTCCGGAATGGGTAGTCGTAGCAACGGACCCGGCGGTAGACCCGGTGGATACGGAGGTTCGTTTACCTAAAGACTCTCGTCCCACAAGCCGTGCGAAACGAACGACTCAATCTTCGGCTCGTTAACAGAAATCGTAATTTCGAAAACCGTTTGCGGCCGACGAACTCGCAGTCTTTTGCCCCCTTTTGAAGTTGTAATTCTATTTCATTTTTAAAAATGTTGTCTTTAAATCACCACAAAAAGGGGACATGTTTTTTTTTTTAACTTAATAAAAATATCATAGTGAATAAAAATATAGCCTTCGTTTCACGCGATACAATACTTCGCCTCGGCAATTTACCCAAATAATTGAGGCTACTTTCGAATCGTCGAATGCTCATGGAATTTGTTATGTTGTCTCGTTCCAGGTGGTTACGGAGGAGGCTACGGTGGTAACTATAATAATTCGTCGTACAACTCCGCTAATAACGGCAGTAGCGGTAACGGTCCTGACTGGTGGGGAAAGTAGATCATTATTACTAAATCTGTTCACCACTATTGCGACCATTATTATTAATCTACACGCAAATTCAATTATATGTAAGAGCAACCTATGTTACACATAAAACTGGAAAACACACACACACACACACAGGCACACACACACGCCACACACACTCGCACACACAGCCAAACAAGCACGTTACACAAACACAACGCGAGATTACAGACGGACAGCACAACAGATATAAAAAAAAGCAAAATACACTGACTCACATTTGCTGGCTGCCTGTGAACTAGAGTCCTCAGACGAAAAGAAAAATATCACATTGAACAACACTACACTAACTATTACCCCGCCACTACACCCCCAAAGACATTTATTCATACGCGACGAAGTATTAACAGATCCCGAGAGTCGCGCACAGCGAATCGAGTCCAATTCCCTTGACGACATAGCGCGCAGCCCTTACGTTGTCTTCGTCAATTGCGAAAAACAAAAAAAAAATGAGAAAAAAGTAAATAGAAAAAAAAAGGAAATGTAACGCTAGGGAGTATGGACTTTGGGAAATGTTGAATATTAGCTAAATTGCATCAATCTCAACTACATGTAGAATAGTCATTAATGAATCAAATCGATTGACCGTTATTAATCTGAGGAAAAAAAAATAATAATAACGAACAATACAGTAGGTAATGAAGAAGAAAATAATAATGACAAAAGATAAAAAAAAAAAATTTAGTTCAATTTGTTAGAACTCCTGTCGGGACTATGGGAAACTCGTTGTGGCTTCGATTATTTAAATTTGTAGCGAGTAAACGGCGAGCGTGCATTCGGCGAGTATTGGCGTCTCGGTCTGCGAAATTCTGCCGAGTGCGAGTTTCGTTAGATTTTTTTTTCTTTTTTTTTCCTCTCCATTGTCTTCGTCGAGATCGAATCGCGAGAATCTCCGCGGTAACGTTTCCTCTTAGTGAAACTCCGAATGAATCCCTCGCGTCGCGGGATATCGACTGCGATTTTAAGGGTTCGCCGGGGAGATCGCGTTTCGCGCATATCGAGATTCGCCACGGGTTCTAACGCACGCGAGCCAATAAAAATTCGCATAAAACGTAAGTTCTATAAACACTCTATTTTGAATTTATGATTTGTCGACGAATGGTACTCTGTTGTTTTGCCGTCCCCGGAGAGAAAGAGAGGGAGAGAGCGAGCAAAGGAGAAGGGGGGAGAGATTAAGAGAAGGAAGATATAGAAAGTATAAAAAAAAAAAAAAAAAAAAAACGAACGACATTGCGCGACGTGACTTTCACGAGTCACTCGTGAATATCCCGATCCAAACAGTACACGACGTTGTTAGGGCTTTACCGCTTGACCTCTGAGAAATGGATGCAGGATAATACGTCTTGATATACTTTTAGAATGGAAAAAAAAGAACGAAAAAAAAAAATCAACAACAACAATGTTCACACGAATGTCTGTACCTTTCACACTTGCTTCCCGAAGAGCGCATTCACCGACGGATTTCCGCGACGAAAAGTTCCTCACGGGCGTTTATAAAAATCGACGAGAAACACGAGTGACTCACGACTATGTGCGTCGTGTCGCGTTGACTGTGAAGTTTGGCTAACTAACTGCGGTGGGCGATGCGTGTGTGAGATTGAACCGTAACAGACTGATTGCGCTTGGATCGAAATTTTAGTTTAACTTTTCTTTCTCGAAAATATATCATCGTCGTACCCCGTTCGACTTAGCGGAAAAAGTAATCGAACAAGAAGATACTCATTTTTTCAATTTATCTCCCGCAGAGAATCAGTACCGGTAGGTGAGCGTGTAAAAAAAAAAATTTCACTTATCGATTAATCATGTAAAAGCCCTGCCGCAATTTGTATCCATTAATGCGCGCCGCCCTTCACGATTAAATAACTTTCATTCCAACATCTCTAAAACGTATTTAAAAAAAAAAAAACATAAAAAACGAGAAGACGTTTTGTCCTAATAGAAATGAAATGTGTGACTTGCTCTATGGTAGGATTAAAAAAAACGAATAAAGACACCCTGGAAGAAGAACCAGGAATGGCTCCCAAAGTTGTGCTAAATAAATAAAAAAAAGAAAAGATACAGATAAAATAAGAAATGAAAATACGGTTGCAGTTACAGGAGTGGGATTACGAAAGAAAGCGTCGCTAAAAGGGTAACTCGGTTGCAAAAAGATAGGGGGGGAAAAAAAAAGAAGAAAAAAAAACGATAAAACTTGCGAGCTTTTGGCTGTACGCGTGGCATTGAGACGCACCCATACAATATTTTATAACTGTATTTATCAGTAACGATACGCTCTATACCTATTATAAATAAACATATTAAGTGATATTCGTAAATACATTAAAATAATTGAAAAACGACTGTGATATCGAACGATCTTGTGACATTCAATTTCCACGCGAATTGAACGATAAATGAACGATTAACAAAATACAAATATTAAATTAATTAATTAATTTATCGGGTATTGAATGTCGGGAAGGACCTAGCTCGCTAATTAGGGTCTGATGGAAAGAATATTAAGTCGTTACGATAATACAACAACAACAACAACAACAAACGTGGCTGTTGTCCGATTGGGGGGGAGGGGGGGGAGGAGGAAGGGGGCTGAACGCTAGCTCTTGTACGGTCTTGAAAAGACGCTTTCGGGGCATTGTTTATACTTAAACTAAAGAAAAAAAAAAGAGGAAAACGAGAAAAAAAAGAAAGAAAAAGAAAACAACATAACGTGCATTAATAACAAAACGATGATGGCTCGGCGTCGTTATCGGCCATTGTTAATGGTGTTTGGTAGGGCTCTGTAGGATGTCAGGGGTAATATTCTCGTTGCATTATTCAGCATCGGGCAATCTCACCTAATCTATCCGAGAAAAGTACAAATTCGATTTGCGTGACAACTGACAAGATTTTTAGACATGTCATAACTTATACCTGTTATATTCATAGATTAATAGTGCAATCGCGTGAGTGGAGGCGTTGTATGCCGTGTGACCGTGGACCAAGGTATGAATGCCTCTTCGCGAGGAACGATCATTATTTCGATTAGACGTCTTAGGTGGCGTTGCATGTAGTTATCGTTGACTTCTGGCCGAATTGACAACTTAAAAATGAAACTCAGATAAATACCGCGAAAAATAATTCAAATTAGTGTAATCGATTACCAGCGACGATAAAGAAAAAAAAAATCATCCGTTTAACTACTGGACGCCCTGCCAAGAGAACATTGATCATTATTCGGAAACGTTGGAAATTTTCCTGTTCGCGTCTAACTCGAACGCGAATTCGCTCGTTGCATTTAGTAATTTAGTCGCGCACAACGAACGACTGACTCTCATCCGTTTAATATATATTTTATGGAGTCTACGCGAGACATTCTCGGGCTTCGTTTGGTGAAAAAAAAAAACAAATCAATGAGAAAGGAGCCAATGGAAGAAAAACATCGTACATGTAGCGTGCGCACTAACACCGGTGCGTTCGGGAGACCGCGATCCTTTTTCGAATATTTCAATTCAGTCGATGAAGAAGATAGTAAATTTTTACATTTTTTTTTTCATTCGATTTAATTAAAGGAAAAAAAATGAATTAATCAATAGAAGCGACTAGCCGATCACCAAATCGCAATCGAAGGATTTCAAAGGAGCCGAAAACGCGATGAATCGTATGATTTCGAATTTTTTTGTTCAATCATATTTAGCTGACATAGGAGAAACGGTAAAATAATTGAAGAAGCTATTTATTAAAATATTAAGTATTTATTTGTCTCGTTTACTAACGAACTTCTATAACTTTTGTACCTTGCGGGGGGAGGGGGGGAAAGGGATGTAAGATTTACGTTATGTTTGGTCCTCTGAGGTTTATCGGACGAGCAGCCTTGGAAACAAAAAAAAAAAAGAAATAATGAAAATAAAAACGAAGCAAAATGAAATATCAAATAAAAAAAAAAGATGAGGGCAACAAGAAACTTGGCCATATTTCATGTCCGAATTATGAATAGGGTCGAAAGAGCGATGAAATATTAATTAGCACGTTAAATGATATATACAACCACTAATGTATATATTATCTATAGATGAGGAGAAGGGAACGAACAGAGAAAGGGGGTTGAATTTGACTGTGACTGCAATCATTTCTAAGGGAACACACACACACACACACATACACACACTCACAGATGTAAGCGAATTAATTTTAAAAAAAGCGAAAATAACGATTAAAAAGGAAACATGCATGTAAGCCCTGACAGAGTGCTGTCGCGAACACACAACGACGATGTCATGAGACACTTTATACATGGTACACTTCTTTCATTTTTCGAAAATTTTGATAACAGATATTCGCTGTTTATATTTGAAATAAAACATTGTTCAATCCACATTCGTTTCGGGGAAAATCGATCTCGTTCGAGGAATGACTGTTCGCAAAATATTCGAAAAAAAAAAAATCCAAAGAGGTTTATTATAATCACTACCGCACGGCATAGCAGAGCGAAAGAACACACATAGGTGAGCCATAAATATGGTGTGATGCGGGATGGCAAAAATGTCTTCTTACTTTTAAGAATGATACGCGTTATCGGTAATGTAACGTAGCTTAGAGTGAATCTTCAAAAAAGCAACTGACTGTACCGCGCATTATTACGAAGAACATCGATCTATCGTACGGGAAGCTAGGGAAAATACTTCCAAAATTAAGAGAAAAACAAAACAAAACAAAAGTATGAATTTAAAACAAAGTTCATTATTGCGTTCAGAATTTTCTCACGTCGAACGTGATGTGCACGTTGTATTAATTGCGTGTAGACATTGACGATACTGCTATATAATCGAATTCCACTTATCGAGGGAAAATTTAAAAAAAAGAACAAATGAAGAATGGGGAAAAAGCATGACGAAGGAGAGGGAGCGAATAGAGGGATAAAAGGAGATTTTTCACGCAACAGTGAACGTACCATTCTGTCGGTCTCTTAAATAGTAAATACACGTTTACATGCTAAATTAGTCGAAAAAAAAAAAAAACGAAAGAACATTTAGAGAAATCTACAAATCACTGTACGTCGTACGGGTATCGGACGAAAAATAAAGAAAATAATAAAAAAAAATAATTAATAAAATAAATTTTAAAAACTGGAAATGAAATTTAAAGAACAAATAAACCAAGACTCTACTACATTGCGTCGTATAGTGCACAAATGGCATTTGCCACCACTTATCGAAAAAAAAAAAGAAAACGAAAAAAAACCTATACTGTAGTACCGCATAATTGAGTACTCGATTATTTAATTGTATAGGTATGTGAATTATCTGCATAATAAGAAATTATTCTGCGTCGCGCATGTGGGACATAAAAATATTGTTCAGTTGGATTAAATGAAAAATACTACCCATCAAGATGTACATGATCACTTTAATCATCAGACTTCATAATTTTTCTTTTCCCCATATTATAACTACAACGTAATATATATATTTTTGTTTTTTTTTTTTTTGTTCATCTTTATATTTCACAATTTCTTAATTACCTTTAATATGACTCTTATGAAAGATCATGCTCTCGCCAAATACCTCGTCAAACTAAAAAGAGATCTTCGAATAAAAATTGTTTATAAAGGACTCGCACGACAACGAAGTTTCGACGACGAACGACACTGTTGATTCATCGTCGCGTGCGTACACAGGTAGGTGCTTATGATTTATGCGTACCCGTTACATTCACAACAGTTATCGCCGCAAAAAAATAAAATAAAAATAATAATGTGCGGTTCAGCAAATCGCAGTACGGAGACAGCGTTCTACGAGAGGAGCTCAAATTCAAGTGACGTCTTAAGTTCGCTTGGCAATGTGAGTCCGGAAATCTCGTCTACGGAAACATCTCCGTTTGTACAAATGAGTATGGCCGATGGGATATTTTCAAGAGAGTACAATGTATAAGGGAATAAAATAATCGCTCCAAAGTCAGTCTGGAATGGATTCCAAGGTGTGTCATTGGTAGGTCAATATCTTAGTACACAAGTTACGATCTAAAGACGGCACGTTTTGTTCAGCTTCGGACGTCCCCGAAGCTCGAACGTTAAAGAGGATAGATCGGTGCGGTCTGGTAAAATCAGCAACTAAAATAAATTTTTAAATATTTCTAACAAAGGTTTTTTTAGAAAGACGAAATAAAACGTTCGAAACAGGGTTTCCGACTTGTCGAAAGGCACGTTACTCCTAAATTTACCATCATGCTTTGCATAATTCCGTAGTTCGTAATTTTTTGCTAAAACTTTTTATCGATTTTAAATCGTTCGGATTTTTCTACTGTTTCGACGCTCCGAACATTTAGTTCTGTTACTGTTGTTATCCTGCGATAACATCGATACCAATTTATTTTTGAAACTTTTTATAAAGACTTTCATTGAGGATGCTTCACACATACATTCCCACCCAAAAGTGAGAATCAGTGATTTCAAAATCTGAGAAAAATCAAGTGTATTAAAGGGGCCAGGAACATTCATTTTTGTATAATAATGATATCAATAGGTTATTAACAAAATGATAAAAAATTGTTCAACAAATAACCTCCTTTTTTCTCATTCCAAATATATTTAAAATTCGTGCCTCTACATAGATTTGCAAAATTCACAAAAAAAAATATTTGAAATGTAAGAAAATTCTGAAAGAATTTATATGAATTCTAAGAAAAAATCAAGAAATTCATTTAAAGTGAGAAAATAGAAGGTTTTCTGATTTGAAAAAAAATAATAATCTGTTAATCACTTTTTGGCATGATTATTATGCAAAATTCAAAGGTCTTAATTTTGTTAAGACAGCTGATTTTTTAACATTCTTGACATATGGCGAGAATATCGCATTGAACTTTTCGTTAGAAACGCATATGTGTGATGCATCCTTAAATAGTAATGCTCAATTTAACCAGTTTTTTTTGTCCGATCCTCCTTAACGACCTATACATCTAGTTTTGTGCAACTCAACAGGTCTGGTCTTCTCTTCGTTTGACAATCCCACTTCTCTCCAACAAATCCGTTTACAGCTTGTTGAAAAAGCTGTTGCGCAAAATTCAGCTTATTGGAATATGAAGATAATAATTGGTTAAAATCGTAGCGACGACGATCCTTTAGCGTGGATCTGATTATAAACGATTTAGATTCTCTCCGACGAGAACAATCGAAGAATGTGCGCTTGCACAAGCGGGACACTAGACGTTCGCTGCGCCTCGTTAAACACGATGGCAAAGCTTCACAAAATACACTTCTCGAGTTGCGTGCCGTACTATAAAAGAAGAATCGGCAACGCACCGATGCCAAGTACAGAAAGTCTCGATTATATCAATAATATAATATACTAATATATATCCTGCGTCTCTGATTTAATTTACAACGCCAGGTTGGGCGTTGCCATTCAATTTACACTCTCACAATAAATCCTATTTGCAACATTTTTTTTTTCTTCTTTAAAGCTATAATAATATACATGCACATAATAAATATACATCACCACGAATCATTCAAATCGTTTCACCGTTCCGCGAGGAACCAATGTACCGAAAATGAAATGCATGCGCAATTTGGCATTACAGATTTTTTTTTTTTTCAGTGACTTCGCAAGAATGACCACAAATAGCAAATTGCTTTCTCGCATAAAAGATCGTTTCAGCGTTTTTTTTTCTTCATTTTGGCAAACTTCCTGCAAACGTCGTCAGATTTCTTTTTGCTGAACATGAACGGACGATGTCAACAAGATTGAGAGTTAAAAAATCACAGCTAGGCACTTCGGGCAACCGAATCGTTTAGTAAGCGGCAGTGACCTTCGTATAGTGTGTACTCGGGTTGATTTTTCTTTTATTATCGAGCATCAAAGTATACGTATATTTATTCTCATTATTCCGTGTGTACCTTGAATCTCCCATGCATACACGCGTTTCTCGAGAAATGAATTTCGCAGCTTCGTTCGACGAATCGTCGGGTAAAGATTACAAAAAAAAAGTATTGCGATCTGGACGATACGATCATTCGACGAATCCATTTCTCGTTCGGCATTCACAAAGTCCATCACTCGATCTCGTCGCGCTTCACTCAGTAAAGTTTGCTTGTCGGTTTTACGTTTCTATATTTAATCGTCAACGTAGAAGCAGGCACTATTCACGATGCGCGACGTACACGAAAGGAAAAAAAAAAAAAAACGTACATCCCTTTTGTTTGTAACAAGCGAAAAACATTGAATACGATGTATATCTACGGACACTGCTGTTCACTAATGCCTGGCTTTTCTATCTTGCTCAATGTCTTAACGGGACAGATAGATAGCATTTTTATTGGTACTGGGATAAATCCCCTAAATACCATAGCCATCCAAAATATTACAGTGAGGTGTAGATTTCTACTTAACCTAGACAGGAATAGTACAGAGATCTTATAGAGGATCAAAGATATCAAGTAAAACATTCAGCAAGAGATCTAGCAAAACTGGATGTCTTGCTTGATATCTTCGATATTGATATCTTCGATATTGATGTCGTCGATATGAAATCTTCGATATTGATATCTTCGATATTGATATCGTCGATATTGATATCGTCGATATTGATATCGTCGATATTGATATCGTCGATATTGATATCTTCGATACTGATATCCAGGAAAACCAGGCATTAATAAACGGCATTGTACCTCGCCTTGTCCTAAAATCTTCGAAATGAGATCGGCGTCCAACGTCTTGCATTGTAATCTTGCGAAGGATTAATTAATATAAGATCTATTTCGTATCATAAGATTTATGTACCCAAGTAAAGTTAAGGCCCTTGTTAGTCGAAAGGCCGTTTCAGGTCAGAGTGGCACTTTTTTTAAGGCTCATCGTATTTATATTGTCCCATATATATAGAGGCATCTGAGGGTATTCTTAATCGAGTTAGTACCATTTCGACCGTGGCGTTAAATTATTATCGTTTTGTCAGAGTCACCCGCGCAGGACGGGAAGCAGAAAGTATCCTGTTCCTCACGAGTCGAGACTGCGTCCAGACGATATCAAAGCGTCGGGCGAACGTCTCGAAAATCCTTTTATTTTCCTTTCGTTAAATCACACCGGTGATATCTAACGAAAAAGTACTCTCGTGCCCGGTCTTAAAGTGTTACTGGAGATCGTAATCGAATCACATAATTACAAAAAAAAAAAAAGAACAGTTTTGGAATAAAATCACTAATCACTGGACTCAACGAAACGGACATTGCGCGCGCACAGTCGGTGGAACAGTTTACAATATCGAACTGCTTCCCGTTCATTGACCAAACGTCCAATAAATTTTTTTCAAAAAACATCCGCACTCGCCGTCGATCGTCTCGTCACCACGTTTAAAGAAAGAAAAACTAAGAGACGGCACTGAAAATATTCGACGCTAAGATTTCTAAGGATTGCACATAAATCCTCCATCGTACGCCATATACAAAATAAAATATCATGACATACAATAGGTTAAAAAATATCATTCCTTAGTGTCGAATAAACTTACTTATATTACTATAATAGTATTTTTTTTCTTCTTAAATAACAGCCTATAAAGTTGTACGGCTTTTTTGTTTTTCTTTCATTCTTTTTTTGCTTTCGTTGTCCTCCCGGCAAACGGTCGCGGACAATTTTTTGTCGCGCGTAACGCAGCGTTACTTTCAATTGGTTTTATTATCATCGGCTTTCTTACACTAAATATAATTCTATATTTGCACTCGCGTTAAGCTTTTTTTTTTGTTGTTGTTTTTATCTTCGTCATTATTTACGAAAGTAAAAGTAATAAATCTCACGCATCCGAACGCAACCGCAGTTTGCCGGCTTTCGAGTTTCGTTCGTCGTTTACGGAAATAACAATGTCTCTCTGAACGAACCGCGATCGAAGCGCGAGGCACGCGGACCGATTTTTTCGTCGTACGGGCGAAACATCAGTCGCCCCGCTACGAATCTGGCTAACCTTCTGTAAGAATCTTTAAGGAGATTTTCTCCGGTTTCTCTGGTTGTGTGACGCCAGCCTTCTTGTACCGAGTAAACACAAAGTAGATTTCCTACCGTACGGTACATGTTTTTTCTTTCTTTTTGCGAAGGAACATCTGTCTTTCGTAGTTCTCGTATCGTTGCGTATAATTTGAAAAGGATTAACAATAGCGCCACCGAGATAACGACCGTTTAATAGTTGAGCGATTTAATATTGGTCGTATTCGACAACTGTTGACTTTCGGCTCGTAAACAATATCAGGATATTTCGTTATGGCAGATGTCCCGTTTTCGTAAAGCTCCGATTTAAACCGATTTAAAGGGGACACTCTAGGGAACTATATATCGTTGCGATTAACGCCAAAAGGGCGTATTATCTATGCGTATATACAACTGATTACTCCCTCATGGTGTTAAGTCACCGGTATCCTAATTTGCAAAAAGTTCGCACAATGCAGTTATTTTATGTAACTCGAGTAAAAAATAATAATAAAAAAATGTTTGGCGTGCATCCCTTGCCTAGCCGTACACGGTCCAGCCGTCTCGTCGCGCCATGTCCATCCCCTTCGCGAAATACCAGAACTACGTCCTCGAACAGTTTTTTTTTTCTTTATCTTTCCTCGTTGAGAATATTCTTATGGTCTCGGACGTTTTTTTACGACACAGAACTGATGCGATTGAGGGGCGAGCCCATCTGGGTCAGAACCTTGTCCAACCACTGGAGAGGTCCGTGCAGGTGAGCTTCTATCCAGCACGGCGTTGAAGTGACGTCCTGTCGATGATACTCGGCGCCCCAGCCTTTCACGAATGACATCCTGGCAAAGTAAATCAAATCGTCGTTAAATGCAAGAGCTGATGTACTTTCCGCTGTCTTGGAAAATTAATAATCATATATGAGAGTCGATTAATTTGCAGATTCGATGTAGTTACGAAATTCAAACACGCTCCATAAATCATCGTAAAAAGGTTGTCGACGCTGTTGTGTAACAAATATGAAATTGCTGGACTTTCCATGAATTCACTTTTGCCCACACTTCATGCTACAATTTGTCATTGATCAAATTTTATTTTAGATCACGACCCGTCTTGTATATTTTGTCTATTTTTATTGCATAGCGATATCTTTGATTATCTGGAATCGCTCACGACTTTCACTTATTATTTCTTAAATTACGTGCAAATGTGTATTACACGATTCTCGTAATTGCATTGTATGCTTGTACGATAGGTTACTTACCGGCTTGCAAATGGGCCCAGCCCGTGTACATTCAATAAATAAATTAGAAAAAATAAATAACGTTTGCTTCAGGGCGCGACGTGATCGTAATCGGGAAATTAAAAAAAAATCTACATATTGTATTCAAGCGACGATAATATAAACAAAAATAACGTTTACTTTAGGGCGTTTTAGGAAATGAAAAAAACCTATACTATAAAATCTCCAACAAAACAAAAAACCATCGAACAAAATAATCGAATAAAAAAACTATTACCTAATAGTGCACATCTTCGTGAGTTCGTAAACCGCCTCGAATCCATGATTGACGCTCTGGGACAGCAACTGTGCGAACTCTTGATTGTTGAATATCTTGAGTGAACACCCGGGCGGTATCTTGCACACGGTGCTCGGATGAAAGCCATGATGATGATTGCAGTTTCTCGATTGCACGAAAATCGCCGAGTCGGATAGGCACTCGGCGTAGACCTCACCGCCGACGTAATACAGATGCACCCCCTTGCCTATGTGCCTCCTCGTGTTCTCGATCGTCGAGTTGCGATTGACGTTCGACAATTGTCCGAGACAGAATCTGTCCGAGTTGTTGCTGGGATTTGTGAAGCCGTCGACGATGACCGAGTGGGACTGACAGTGAAACACCTCGCCGACCCGGCAATTCAATTCGTAGTAGGCGATCGACGCCCAGTACGGTGGTTCCTGATAGCATACCGGCGCTACCTCGGACGAGTTGCCGGTGTCCATGGCCGCCGGATCGGGAGGTGGTGACTGTCCCGTTTGGGAGCCGTCCTCGGGCGGCGAGTAGGCCGGCGGCGGCGTTTCCGGTAGGCCGTTCGTCCCGTAAGGACTCTGGGGATTGGGCGAGGTCGTGCTTCCGGGACTCGGCACCGAGCCCACCGAGGACATCGGCGACGTGGGATTTACGTTGCCGCCGGTACCCGCGTTGAAGCCGCTCGACGAGTACGACACGTTGTGCGGCATCGTCGTTTCCGGAAGCTGTTGAAACGGCAGTAGCGAGTGTCCCGGAGCGAACTCCGAGTGTCTCGGCACCAGCACAGGCGGCAGCACCGGACTCTCCACTCTCTTGTAGTGATAAGGATTTATGCACACCTCCTTCTGCTTCGCCGAAAACGGATATTGGCACAGCTCGAGCGGCTTCAGCTCGTGATGCGACTGGAGATCCGGCCATCTCCAAACTCTGCAGTAAATAACGTGCGGCAGACCCTTGCGATGCGAGACCTGCAATCTACCGTCCAAACTTCTGGGTATCGTAACGCACTTGCTGGGCGTACCGGGACAACTGAGCGCCCTCTCCAATTCCTCTATGGCGCCCTTGCGCTTCTTGAGTTTCTTCACCAGCGAATCCACCGCCTTCTCCGCCCACTTCTCCTCCTCGTCTCCCTGCTTCCAGCCCAACAGCTTCTTCACCGCGGGACTCGTGAACGAGAAGAGACTGTTCAACGAAGACATCGGCCCCGAACTCGACGATCCTTCCTCGTCGTCCATCTCGGCGGGTCGGAGGGATCTCTACGGGTTCTGCTCTCTTCGGTAGCTCGCGCTCCGGGTATCGTTCCGCCTCACGCCTGCCCTGTGGAAAAGTCGTATCGTTATTGATGGTAAAATTGTGACCTTGAAGATATCTGCGTGGGACTAAATTTCATCGAGTTGTAACCGATGAGTTGTTGCATCGCACGAAGTTAGCTTAAAGAATAATATTGCAAGAGTAAATAATCTTATTTTTCTACCTAAATCTACAATGAAATTCCACGTCTCGCAGATATCTTCAGAGCCATAAAAAAATTCTTGACCACTGTTCATAGACAATAATTTGAATACCAAAGTTTAATACTTTGGTATTTATACGAATAATTTATTTTTCATATGTTCGGTTTTCTCTAAATATTTGACTTTGCGCTCCGAGTTATTCCGCTGGCTCTAACTTGTAACGATTTTATAGTGCCAGTTATCAAGCGCATTAGCAAATTATTATGTAGAAGTTATTATCTGCTAGTTATTAAGTGCGACGGCACTCGTACATTGTAGATCTTGCAAAAAGGTTTCGTCCCACAAACTTGATAAATAAATAAATCAATTAATCAAAAAATACAAAATGCCCTGGGAAAACATTGTCGTTGTCGCTAAAAAAAAAATGACCCTGAAGATATCTGCAAGAGACTAAATTCCATCAAGTTACAACGGCTGCGTTACTTCATCGCACAAACTTCTCGACACTGAAGATATCTGCACGAGACTAAGTTTCATCACATTTCTAACAGCTGTGTTGTTGATACGCACAAGCTTCAATCAGAGAACTTCGCTTCGAGAATAACTCTACGAGCTTTTTCTCTGCAACTCTACAATTTATTTTCCATCCTTAAGCACCGCATCAACAAAGCCTCGCCGAAGATGAAACTCGATGCGGCGCAGATATCTTCTGGTGCATCAAAACTTCGCTCAGCGAACGAAATTGTGAGAGCAAACAATATTTTTCCTCTCAAAACCAGTGCGATGACAGAGGACTTGCCAACGATGAAGTTCGACGTCGTGCAGTTATCTTCAGGTCGATAAAGAAAAATCCTCGATCGCCGCTCGCAGATAAAAATTTCAGTACCAAAGTCCCTAATCCATGCCCAACGTCTCTCGGCTCTTCGCTAATCAGTTCCTTCCGGTAAAAAAATACAAACAATTGCCCGTCTCAGTATTCGGGCGAAATAAAAAAAAAATACTTTCGGTACTTCGAGGTTAGATGAAGTGAGTCGCTGGGGAGGGAGATTCTCGAGTGCGGATGATTCATTGCCGTACGGTGGGGGGGGGGGGGAGGTTGAATCGAGCCAGCGTCCGCGAATACGCAGCTCACGCAAGTACCTGCCGATAAACACTGTACTCGTTACAAATGGCTTCCTACCACGATGCAATATTGTTTTTTTTTTTCTTCAACACGCATACAGCCGCGTCCGTGGAATCGCGTCACGGGTTCGCGCGACGCCCCGCCGTCGTGCGTCCGCGAGATTTCCCGGCCGTCATCGAGCACAACAAACAAATTTATCTAATCGCATGGTGCAGATCGAACGGCACGGTGAAACAACTGCGCGGAGTCCCCGATCGGCGCCATCGCGGTACTTACGCTCTTACTCTGTATTAAAAAAAGAAAAAACACCCCGATACGAGATTGATATCTCGGAGAGTAATATTTTTGGATTGTCAGTGCGCCTCTCCGTGGAGCCGATCGGTTCGCTCGGAGACGAGTCGGGGCGGTCGGGCTAGCTGTCAGATTCGACTCCGCACTCGTGACCCAAAAATGCGCGGGAGATTGCAAAAAAAAAATCTCCGGAAGAATTTTTTTTTTACTCGTCAACAGACTTTCCCAATGAAGCCATGTGAGCGATTTTGCTATCACATACAGGATTCTCATATTCTGTTGTCGCAAAGCAGTCACACATACATGTAGCTTACAAAAAGTCTGGGCGGTTTAAGATGTTCCCTGAAAAATATGGCTCCGGCGGTTTCTGTTACAAAAAACGAGTGAAACAAAGTACATGTGAAGCTACTGTGAGTAGCCAAACTCGTTGAAGTGCCTCGCTATACAACAAGGTCCCTTGTTTTAGAATTAAAAAAAAAAATTGAGCCTATCGCGTCGTACTCCGAGATCGAACCTGGCGACAGGTTCTCGAGGACCGTATGCGGAACGAGATGAAGTCGATAAGGCCGCTATCAGAGTCTACCCGATTTACAAGGTGGTTTTCGCGGTATTTTCGCCTTGCAGTAATCGGAGCGGTGTCGTCGTTTAGAGTGCGATATGAACCGCAGCTTCTTATCGTGTAAGTGTGTGTGTTCGTCCGTGTTACAGACGCATTCCAGTTACAATTCTAATCTTCATTTGGCCGATAATAGGCAATGGTCCTTTACGGTACGAAAGTGCATCGGTAATCGAAGGCAACCCGACGACTCTCAAGGCACTCGACTTCGCTACCTGAAACCGCCTTAAACCGCCATCGCTGAGCTTCCGTGCCGCAAGGCACTCTCATCCAAGTAACGCTCGATAAGTCACTACGATCGGAGACTACTCTACAGATGCAAAACGGGGATTGTGGTATCTTTTTTTTTACACGCACAGAAGTAGGAACGTAACAACTGTAGCGCGCGAAGCGCCAGCCTGAATGCCGTACGGAAGAATTAAAAAAAAGGGGCTTCGCGACTAAAGATCCGCCAATAGAGTGTGGCCTCTGCGTAGCTGTGGCACACACACTACGTTCGCACTTGGCTTGAACTGACGTCTTTTTCTTTTTTTTTTGCCCACTACCACTACTATTCGTTTTATCTTTCTCTGGCGCCTCGCGCTCGCTACTAATCGCTCTCGTTCTTTCTCGTTCTCTTCGTCGACATTCTCTGCGCCAGCAGCGGCAGCGACCGCTCGGAACGAGCACCTTACCACTTACAATCTATCCGCGAATCATTAATCGCCAATCGTCGACAGATATAATACTCACCGGAACGAAAGTTTCGACAATCCTCGGCGAAGCTTAACCGTTCCGCTGTTGTGTAAACTTTAATATTATCACATCTCACATCGATTCACATTCGCGAACAAATGTTTACCCCGGAACACCGAAAGAGCAGACCGAACCGCCCGTCGCCTTATAGCATCATTATGGCGTTACAGCATGATGGCGGCGTGTTTACGAGCATCGAGCGTACACAAGTCTCTCATGATTGGTTGACGCTTTTGAATGCTACCGCTCGAGGAAATGATCGACGATTCTCGGGCTGTGAGGATTCCTACGGTTTTTTTATCGAGATTTTCCGGTGAATCGTCTGCGCTTCGATAAACACGAATGCGAGTCGCTGCCTCGAACTGATAATACTTTTTTTTTATTGCTTGGTTGTTTATCAACGGATTTCTTCTTGACCAATTATCAAAATGTAAACGTGTCTCATAACTACTTTCATATTTCTATATAAAAAAAAAACTAGAACATTATGACAGTACTACGATCTCGTTTTAACGTAGCTCGGGTATTAGATAATACATTTACTGATGATATCATTTTAGTGGAGAAATAATTTTTTGAGAACGATGGCCAAGAAGAGTAAAAATGGGTGAGGAAATAGAAGTCTTTCGTATTGAGTTTTAGGCGAAATTGAATTGCAGATGCATTTACATAATATACCGTCAGAATTATATTACCTTGCAGACCATTTCGTTAGCGATTATTAGCATGACGATCGATTGTATTTAGACTGAAAAATATGAAAATTCAACGAGTTATGAATCCGCATGTTACATCAATATTTTCATTCGTTAACGTAATTTGGACTTACATGTCTCGATTGAAACTGCCACAGGTGTAATACTACGGTATTGTGAGTCAATTGAAACAAAACGAACCTAAACATGAGGATACAATAATTACGTTGCGAATAAGTCAGCTGGACAAATACTTAATTCTTGAAGCGATGGCCAATCAGGAGTGCGGAAAATCGTTGCCGCGCCTCGTCGAGAGGAAGAATTCATCTTCAGCGTGCATGCATATGCATTTCGTAATCACGTGTCCTGCAGCGGCTGCATGGAAGAGGCTGCATCGACGATGCGCCGCATGTTGAAAACTCCCGAAAAAAACGAAGACTTTCGAACGAACAATGCCTCATAAGATGGAACACTCGAACCGACAAAGCATCATCGGACAAATGCCACACGAACCGTCTTTCTCTCGGGCACGGATCCGAAAATAATTTCCTGCTACACGACAAAAAGCTTGTACAGAAAATGCATATTACCATATTGATCTAGTTCAGCAGGAAATTATTTTCGAACCCGTGCCCGATAAAGGTGTTCCCATTTTTTCGAGAGAATGTCTTTCATCTTGTTAGGCATTATTCGTTCGATGGCTTTGTTTTTCGGGGGTTTTCAACATGCGGTTTATCGTTGACTGCGCCCTCTTCCATGCAGTCCCTGCAGCGTGTCATCGGTCCGTCACTCGTCACATCCGGCACGTTCAGCTGTACGTCGGATCCCTCGTTTTTTTTGTTTGTCGTCTTTATCCAGCGAATGAAAAAAGGCGAACGCATAACACGTACGTGAAAAATGGCGGGCGCCGAGGATGACGGCAACGACCGTGTCCAGGAAGAAGTAACACAGAACATGGAAGGACAGCAAGGAAACGGCGAAGTCGCTGTCGTCGAATCGAATAACGAGGAGAGAGATGTGTGTCAAGTATTTTGAGCCTCTATCACCGCTTTATTAACAGTGTCACGTTCGCCCAAGTTCTCCCGAAATCGCGTCGGGACGTACGGCCAATTTAGGAGTTATCACAATAAATTAGGAGTTATCCACCGTTATCTTCAGGGACATTCCATTTGATTCTCGTAACGCAATTTCACTGTACTTCCAGCTCGATCGAGCAATTTTTTAATTCAATTTACCGTAGCGATTAGTCAGCACTTTGCGTCGCGACGAGCCGTCACGAGGTTACTCGTTCGTCCTGAGAAAGGTATCGAGTTTCCTTGAAAATTCCAAAATATACCTGACAATTACGGAAATGCTTTTGAAGACGGAAGTTCGAAGAGCATCGCGATCATTTTGTACATCTAAAGCTCTTGTTCTTTTTTTTTTACATAAATGTTTTTGTTTCTATTTTCTATAAACAATGTTTTTAAAAATCTTTAAGTCAGAACTCGTTGCGAAAAGGGTTGAAGAATCATCGTTAAAAACTTATTTTTAAATATCATGCCCAATACATAAATATTTTTGTTTCAATCATTTTTTCAATCATTAAAAAAAATTTCATGAATCATCGTTCAAAGCTTATTTTTAAATACTGCGCTGACTCATTGAGCATACTAACTCGGAATGTGGTGAAATAGACTCGTTACTCCAAAACCTCAATTTTTTTTAAGCAGTACAATCTATGTGCAAGGTTCCCACAGCGAAAGGAAAAGGATTTTATTACATAAGATTATTTCATCAGTTCTCCCAGAGTCTTAAAAACAAGTAAAATCATAAACAATTTTCTTGCGTCAATTACACCAGTTACAGCACTCTATAATGAGTAAAACTTGTTTTCTTGTTTTAAAAAAAAAATTGTAGATCGGGTACTTCAAGCGGAAGCAGAGACTCTATTCTCTGTCGCTTGGATGAAAGTAAAATATAATATTATTTTTAAATCTAAAAACGATCTATTTTTTTTGTTGCCTAAAACTATGTAAAATGATTTAATGTTGTCGAATAATTTTTCCTGTTCAATAACGAATAAACAAATAAATAAAATACTGTTAAAGATATACAATATATCGGCAGCAAAATGAACACAGTTCAGCCTTGCAGAAACATTGAACTTACATTAAAAAATTTATGTTTCAGGTCAGCGCGGAGACAGAAGAGCAGCGAAACAAGTATCAGCCCTCGCGATGGGAATCATTTTTCGCTGTTACAAAGTCGTTGATCATTAGGGCACTAGTTATTTACTTCATCAGTTCGTTCTTCCGGAAACCTCAAGCTGACACGACGAATCTGAGCGCAAGCGCCAGCGGCAGCGTTCCCGTTGTGCGAGTACCGGCTGTAAATATTTTTGAGAATGGTACTCTCTTCGACCTCAATGTATACATGTCCGAGGCGGAGACTTTCAATAGCTTTGCGGATCCGAGCACGTTGGTGTGGTCCGAAAAGAGTCTTATATACGGCGATTGGAACGGCGGACCGTACAACGACGGCACCAGAATATTTACGCACAAATTTACTCCGACCGATCAACTCAAGAGAAACGGATCTATATTTCTGCATGTCTACGTAACGAGGAGTGGGAAATCACCCGACCCCAACGCCGGGAAGGGTATTTACGCCGGTAATCAAGTTTCCTATGGAAGAAAGATGATAAACAAATTCAAGAAAGTCAGATATCAGAAGAGGCACAATTTGTTGACGGGTGAAACAACGGCCACCGAGGAGGAGATCAAGGTAAACATTTCGAAACTCTCGAACCCCCCTTCAGCACTTGAGTCTGCTCCCCGTTCTCAGAGGCTCGTTAAATTTCGAGTAATTTGATGTTTGTGTTGTTCACAGAAAGCCGAAGTGATGGATCAGGAAATAGTGTCGCACTGGCACCCGAATTTAACTATAAATTTCGTGACCGATCAGACTAATTGGGTCCAAGGTCAAGTCCCACCGCCTCTTGATGAATGTTAGTAATGCAATGTCGAAGAGGTCGGAGAGATAATGAGATTTAACGTGGTTCTCCTAGTTATCGACCACTAGCAGGAATTTAGAAACCAGATATTTAGATTTTCGGAGATTTCCCGGAAATAAGTCACTTTCTCGAAAAATGAGACTTCCAAATCTGAAGTCACGTACTTCCGGTATGACACCACATTAGAGTCGAAACATTCGATTTTCATTATTAAGTACATTTATAGGATGTACTTTATAGTTATTATGATTGGTTCAAGTTTTTCAACTTTCCTCACTTTGGCAATATCTGGGATATCCACATTATGGAATCTCGTTTTCTAAATCAATAAAATAATCGTGTCCATTCAGATATCGACTTCGTGCAAGCTGGGAAGATGTACAAGCCTCCGGTCTATCTCAATGACTTCTGGAATATGCAGCGTGATTATCATCCGTTAAACGACACGATAACAACGTTGGAGCTACGCTTGACGTATCAACCGTTGTCGCTGTTCAAGTGGCAGCTCTACGCGGCTCAGTCCATGAGAAACAAGTGGACTTCCTCATTTATGGGTAAGCGATTGCTTCTCCCGATCTTTCGTATGTGGCTGCATTGCAATAAGCTTATCAGTAACGAAATCTCTATTCCGCAGGAGACACGGCGGACGAGGATGACAGCGATCAAGACACTCTGAAGGAAACGATCCTCGAAACGAATCCGTATTTACTTGGAATGACAATCGGCATTTCAATATTGCACAGTATATTTGAGTTCTTGGCATTTAAGAACGGTAAGCCGCGCCACGAACGATATAATCAATGCGCTTTAAACTTAATCTACAGTCGAAAAATAGGATAGTTATTTGCATGGCAAGGGCGCAGAAAGAGAATTCGTGACGAGTGTGAAAATTCCACACAAGCCGAAAACGGGTTCGGCATTCAGGTTTCTACGCCTATGCCATTCACATAATTTTTCCTAACAAATTCACGAAAATAACGCTCTTGTTTTTTGGGAAGTGCGCGCAGAAAGGCACTTTCTTACACTAGTGCGAGACAAAAGACCATATTGCGATTGTACGCATGCGCCGTATTTTTTTCACACGCGATACGCTTCTCTGCACTCGGGTCACAGGAGCGGATTTTACGTGTCTGCGTTAGGACATAGTACATTATGATACTAGTGCGAAAAAACTTTTTCTGACTAGTGTTGCAATCACACGAGATAAGAAAAAGTTTTTTGCAACGAGAATCGTACAAACTTTTATTTGCCAAGGTGTGAAAACAGGGGTTTTACGCGCGAAGTGAAGCATGCGTAAAACTGCCATTTTCGCACCGAGTTACATAAAAGACATTTCGGCATTAAACATTTTTTCCGAAATTCATTGCAGATATTCAATTTTGGAACAACCGCAAATCGCTCGAGGGTCTCTCGGTGAGGTCGGTCTTCTTCAACGTGTTTCAGTCACTCGTCGTCCTGCTGTACGTGCTGGACAACGAGACGAACACGGTGGTCCGTATAAGTTGCGGCATAGGTTTATGTATCGAAATATGGAAGATCAACAAGGTCGTCGACATAAGCCTAGATCGCGAATCGAAGATTCTCGGTATATTCCCAAAACTATCATTCCGTGACAAGGGCTCGTACGTGGAGTCGTCCACGAAGGAATACGACAGGCTCGCATTTAGGTATCTGTCGTGGGCACTTTACCCGCTGCTCGGTGGATACGCTATTTATTCGTTGATGTATTTGGAGCACAAAGGATGGTACTCGTGGGTTCTGAACATGCTGTACGGCTTCTTATTGACGTTCGGCTTCATCATGATGACCCCACAACTATTCATTAACTACAAGCTGAAGAGCGTGGCGCATCTACCGTGGCGAATGATGTCCTACAAATTCTTGAACACATTTATAGACGACATCTTCGCCTTTGTGATCAAAATGCCGACGCTCTACAGAATAGGCTGTTTCCGCGACGACATAGTATTCTTTATATTTTTGTATCAACGATGGATCTACAAGACCGATCTTTCGCGAGTCAACGAGTTCGGTTTCACTGGCGAAATGGAGTCCGAATTGACATCGGGCAAGGAACAAAAAGCCATCGCTGATAGCGCCGCGAATAACGAAGAATCAAAGAAAACTAATTAACTTCGTAGATTGAGGCTCGCGCGTGGCGGCGTGAATTATATTCAATTGATATTAAATTAAATTACGAAATAAAAGAAAGAAACAAAAATTAAATAAAAATAAAAACGACAAAACAGTACCAAAGTATTAAATGTGAATGAAACGACGAGCAGTCATATCTGACGATAATTGTGGATGCGAATACACAAGGGTCAGAGGTACCTTATATGCATACACGCTGTACTGCTTATTTTTTTTCTGAGAAACATTGAATTTGACCAAAAGCGCATGAAGCGTAATAGAAAGAAAGATTTAAGCGAAAATAAGCATTCGGTTTACGCGGAACGGACGGAAGAGCCCGATTGTATTATGTGTGTGTTCGTTCCTCGACGACAACGATAGTTCAATGTACTCCGTTTGAATTTATTGCCAGTAAACAAAAAAAGTTGGCACCAACATCGGCGCGTGTAATTCAGTTATAAAGCAGCTTCGTAAAACTTTGCAAAGTATACGATTGCAATAAAAAAAATTGATTCCCTAACGAGGCTTACACTTTATTTTAATTAAAAAATCGTTATCGTTCTGTTTATTCGTATCCCTCTCTATTCGCGTACAATGCGTTGCATCAGAGCGTTCCACGTGGGTTCAATCAACAGCCAATTAAGATTGATATTGTGGCTTTGTTACGTTTTATTGAACACGACATGTGCGACGAACCGGATCCAATCTACAATTGACGATGCCAGCGTCGTCAAACGTAACATCAATCTTCGGAACAATCGTGAAACATTCCATCTACATTAGTTTATTATTTTCTTTCTCAATTTTTATTGTTGAAGACCGACAACGAAAATCCTTGCAATTGATTCATCGCATTATTCGGCTGAATATATTTTAATTAAAACGAATCTCTAGTCGATTGAGAGACGCATCACTTTTATTTTGACCGTATATGTGAGAACGCGTGAGAAGAGTTGATTACAGTTTTTATTACCGACCGCGGTATTGCACATGCTCTTAAGGGGAAGTGAAAGTCATGTGACGGGGCCATGAGTGTGAGAGAGATAGTTGCAATTTTCAAATTAACTTTATTCAATGGTGCTAATTTTTTTGAGAAAAAAATGAATTCCATGTGCATCCGGCTCCAATTTGCTTTTCGCCAAAAAAAAAATGAGCATCCTTGAGAAAAGTTCATTACAGTTTTCATTACCGACCGCGATATTTCACTTCGCCTTAACGCACGCACTGAACGATATGGGGCTGCACCGGACTTAATTTCCGCAATGTTGAATAATCAAGGAAATACGGGCAACATAATTCGTATATGAAACATTGAGACGCGAACGTTTAAGTTTAATATAATCAATAATTTACATATAATGTTTTTTTTCGGCCAGATATATAATAAAGAATGACGAATGAAGTACAAGAGGTCGAGAGATAAATCTACAGTCGACAATCTGAAAACTATCGGAAATACACAAAAGATTGTTCGTTCTTTTTTGTTTGTTTGTTTTGTTTTTTTGCTTTCGGTTCATTCTGTTTTACGAAATACTTACAAACTAGTACAACACTTTTTGCTGCACTCTTGTACAGGCGCCCAGTTTACATATGTACATTACACAGATCGTACTATAAGAAGGCACTTCCCCTTCTGGCACCTAGATTTATGCTAAGATAACACAACTTCGGCGCGTACGAAGTTCCTATTGCCGGATTTGCAGAGATTTTTTTTTTCCATTCGATTTACCATTTCGCGTGTGCCGTTTGTCTGCTTCATTACCGTTCTTCGTTTAATTCTTTCTTTTTTTTTCATCTTTTTGTTTCGTTTACTGAAAATAGTATTATTTTCCTCGTATATCAGTATAACGTAATTTACGGGTACTTTGTCACTATAACAACTGAGCAATTAAACGTTAGGTACAAACATTTCGTATCCCGGCATATTTCTCAATTTATCTACACATATTCATATAGATAACGTTATTAACGTGGATGTTTTTTTTTATATGTATACAATATACATGCAGGAAGCCTGAGTGCACGATGGTGCACGGTCAAATCCTCCCGGAGACGCGCCGACCTAATTCGTAAATTGTTCGTTTATGTTTTCTTTCATTGCAGTGCCGCGGTATCGATACTCGGAACATGCGTGAATTGAAACAACCCGAGGATGAAAGGTGCGCCGAAGGTACATCCTTTCGTCCCGAATCTTTAGTGCCTACACTCTTGACATTAATAGTAAATCGTATCTGAAAAATAATAAGTACAACAGAGGCAAATATAAAGGAGAACACAAATAGAAATACATCTACGGTTTGTACTATCGCACAATGGTACGTAACTAACTAGAAGATCGGATGCCGATGGGTTGTGCTACTGTCGACTAAACCTTCGTGATTGCGACTATAAAATCTGTATGTGAATATTGTGCAACTGGCAACTCGTTTATCTTATCGAGAGTTCACTAAGGGGGGGCGGGTTAAAACGAACGTGAGTTAAATCATGGTACGTTTAAAAAGCCGAAATTTGACGAGAATAACGAGAGTAATAAATAATACCAATATCAACGAGAATGATTGTCTTACGTAAAAGGAATAATCATTGTACAGTATCTTATATTCAACAGATGTATCCTACTTTTATGATGCAGAATAAGCTGCTAAAATGGCAGTAGTTTGTGACGATTTTTCTCACTACGTGGTGTTTACTATTCTACCCTTGATTTTTTTTTTTTTTCGTGTACATGATGTGTGCGAGCTTGTCTTCTTTAAACGCAGCTCGGATTAAGATTTCAAGTACATATTGCTTGATTAATGTGATTCGTAAAAGTCAGTGACAAGTTTCGGCCTGAAAATACTTTCACTATATTTACAGGGGATAAGTACTGTGTTGCGACAAAACATTTAAGTTCTTCCCCCATCCAATCCGTCTCTCCTGTTTTCGCGAGCGTTCTATATCGTTCATCGCGAATATACGCTGACTATTACGCTGCTAATCCGGCGTCCTTCGCCATACTGTAGAAAGCACCGTTTGGCTTTGAGAGAAGTACCTGCGGAGACTCGAATTCCGTTATGTATCCTCTGTCGAGGACAATAACCCTGGAAATAAGATAACAGATTCAAAAAATCAGAAAATTTACTGATGTTTTTTATTATTGTATGTAGTAAGAGGGTTCATCCCGTAAATGAGTAAATAAATGAATAAATTAAATAACCTCGTGTGAAAAAAAAATGTCTAACGAGTGTTACAATCACACGAGTAAAGAAAACGAAATTTTATTTCACAAAGTGCGAAAATTGAGTTTTTACGCACGCAAAGCGTGCGCAAAACGGCCTTTTTCCACCGAGTGATATTTAAAAATTAATAAATCTTACCGATCTGAGTCGAGTATCGTGTTAAGCCTATGTGCAATCGTGAGGACTGTACAATCTTTGAACTCCTGTCTGATAGTTCTTTGTATGAGATCGTCCGTTTCCAAATCTACCGCGGCTGTCGCCTCGTCAAGTATGAGTATTTTTGTTTTTCTCAGTAGAGCTCTGGCGAGACAGATTAGCTGCCGTTGCCCGACGCTCAAGTTGTCGCCTCCTTCGGAAATTGCATGTTGAAGACCATTCGGCAGACCTGCAAGCGAAAAGGATTACTGTGTTTCTTGCCTTCGAATTTTGTGATGGTGACATATATTTTTTATTATTTACTCTACTTATGAATTCATATTAGTTACACACCATCTTTCTTAAGATTCGCTGCTATTCGAAATTGAAGATAGAAAAAATTAAGAAAATTCGTTAATCGATGTTGGCTTTTTTATAGAGGAAGCTGTGCGTAAAATTGTAATCAATGGAAAAGACACGTGCAAATTAATTTGTAGCTTTTTTCATAAGACAAAAAAAATGTCTATATCTCATACAATTGAAACGGTCGATAATTTTTTTTTTTTTACGAAAACAGCTTCCTTTATGAGGAGGAAGTCCTTCCGATTATTAAATAATATAATAATACTCACTCTTTACGAATGCTTTGAGATGTGCGTGTTCCAAAGCTCTCCAAATTTCGTCGTCGGTGTGATGATTGAACGGATCCAAATTGAGTCGCAAATTACCGGAGAACAGTACCGGATCCTGAGGTATGATTGTGAGTCGGGATCTGAGGGCGTGGAGACCAAGTTTTGAAATATCGATTCCATCGATAAGGATTTGCCCGTTGGAGGCTTCGATTATTCTGAACAGCGAAAGCGTCATGGAGGACTTTCCAGCTCCGGTTCTACCGACGATGCCGATCTTTTCGCCGCCATTCACCGTGAAACTCAATCCGTTCAGAACGAGCTCCAATCCTTCCCTGTAACGAACTTTGAAGTCTCGGAACTCTACGCGACCCTCCGACGGCCACTCTTTCGGCGGAGCTTGGTCAGGAATGTCCCAGGCTGCTTCTTGCGGAGTTTCGCCGTATTCCTTTATCCTCTCCACAGCTACTATGTTCGTCTCCACGTCGGACGTCATGCGGACCAACCAATTCAACGTTTGAGTTATCTGAAGAAAAATAAACATTTTTTTATCACCGTATTTCAACGCAAGCGTAAAAATAAAAGAGGCAAATTTAATACTAACTTGAAGGGCGTAGCTGACGGACAGACCGACGAGACCCGCGCTCATAGTGTTTCGTCCCAGAACGGCGAACAATGCAGCGAAGAAGATAATCAAATTTCCAATCATTTCGAGTCTCACCGCCAACCACCTAAATCACGATACGTATCGTAAGAATCGGTTTCGACGACAAAATTAGGTTCAACATTTTTTTTTTTTTAATAGGGCATACCTATTGGCAATAATACTCGGATAGTAACAAACTTGATTGAAGTCGACCCTGTTCTCCGATTCGAGGATAAATCGGTTTTGCACCCCGTAAGCTCTAATCGTTTGGGCCCCTAGAAAATATTGATTGGTCGGTGTGAGACTTGCAACGACGATTGCCACAAGGAAACAAACGAATTATGTACTGAAACGAAAATCCGACGACGTACCGGTCACGGATTCACCGAAGTGCGAGTATATCGGCGATCTTGATACAGACTCGAGACGCTTCAGCTGTCGCGAGGTGGCAACGTAAAAACGTTGTATAAAGTAATAAATTACTCCGATCGGTAAAATGACCGAAACGAAAACCGGTGTGCTGAAGCTGATCACTACTAGAGTGGCGACTACCTATAAAAAAAAAAACAAAAAAATAATTATTTTCATAATCGAAGGCGCATCTCTTCGCATTGTGATTAGCATTATTCCAATATAAAAAAAAAAAAATAGTCCACCGAGCTGAATTTTATTGCCGCGCTCGCGGCATGAACAATATCACGATACGATAACACTTTCACCAAATAATAGACAATTAATCATGCAAAACAGAATGTATGCGCTCCGAACACAAAAAAAAAAGATGTGAGTTTAATAATTAGTCAGCGATAGGCCCACCAACATTTACTATGCGCCCGTTTAATTACATCGTAATTCTCATACAGTAAATATATGTATCATGGACAAAACAACGGACAAACACTCGCATACAAACAACCAACGTGGACACGTAACAGATAAGCTAAGCGCCGATAAGGACGGATATGCTCGCGTATTTAGATACCTCGTTGAATTTTTTTTTGTATTGTTAAATGCTGAGAGGAAGATCGGGCTATGTTACCCGGCACTAAGTTCTTCACGGACACAATTATACAAGTACGATTTTTTTTTCGAATGTGTAGTAGATATGTGTATAGAGCAATTTTTTTTTTTTAAGGTCGCTCGACACATCGGTGGGTTCTTCTCGATCGGTTCAGTGAACAAGCGATCATTTAAGTACCTTTGAAAATCCGTAAATTCGTTAGAACTTCATGAATTTCGGTGGTATTTATCTACAGAGATAGGGATTAGGTAGGACTTATATACAGAAAAAATTATGTCGCGTTGCTCTGTGAATTAAACGTGAAAAAAATTTGAGACAATTGGAGAAACGTATTTGTTTTGCATCAGTTTGTGATCAACAAAGTCGGCAATAAAATGTTTGTTTTTAAAGAAATTGAATTTCTCGGTAAGCCGATTTTTTAGTGCTAATATCTCGACAATAATATAGAAAAGATAACTCCTTAAAAATATGTTGCACTTCGCAATGAATTATGCGATAAAAAATGTCTGATCCGTTGAAGAGAACAAAAATAGCTGTCTTTGTAACTTTTTTTCAGAAAGTTCATGTAAATAAATTCTTCTCTGTTCGTGAAACGGTTCGAACAACTCGATCTAATTCAAGGAGCGGGTTTTTTTTCGTAACGATAAGGACAGGAATTCATGAATTTAATTACATAAGGTACGCAACTATTATCTTATAGTTTACAACCTAACACTACAAAGTGCAATTCGGGAAGATGGATATAGATAAAGGCTCTACTGCGGGAGAAAAAAAGCGCGCACGCTGAAAGGCGAAGCGCGAAGCTGGGAAGGAACGTCTATAAGAGGATAAATCTTTCTTCCTTTGAACTGTTCCGATCGACGATGGAGTTTGATGCGAAAAATGTGATAGCGTTCCGAACAACTCGATCTAATTAAAGGAGCGGGATACTCTCGCAATGAAGGCACTTTATATTTCTATCGCTCACAAGTCTACCTTATTAAAACTACCAGAAAGTTAAAAAAAAAAAAACCGCACCGGACTTCAAACAAAACTCTAACGGAATTTAAATAAAATTCTCCTGGAATTGAATTAAAATTCTACCGGAATTAAAATAAAACTCTGCCGGAATTGAAACAAAACTCTACCGGAATTGAAATAAAATTCTGCCGGAATTGAAATAAAATTCTACCGGAATTGAAATAAGACTCTGCTGGAATTGAAATAAAATTCTACCGGAATTGAAATAAAACTCTACCGGAATACACCGCTATCGTCTAACCTTCGGTAGAGTTTTATTGTAATTCCGGTACAGTTTAGTTCCATTCCGATAGAAGTTTATTTCCATTCTGGTAGAGTTTTATTTCAAGTGAGATAGAGTTTTTTTTTTTTTCTGCTAGAGATTTTGGTAGAGATCTAATACGGTCGAGATGTTTTCTGGTAGAGTTGTTATCTGGTACAGTTGTGAGTGGTAGAGATGTAAATGTGCCGTAATGATAAGGAGCATCGGAATTCAGGTATTTTATCACGTCACATCGGGTACGCAACTATTTATCTTATAGTTTACAACCTAACACTACAAAGTGCAATTTGGGGAGATGGATATAGATAAAGGCTCTACTGCGGGAGAAAAAAAAGCGCGCACGCTGAAAGGCGAAGCGCGAAGCTAGGAGGGAGCGTGAATAACAGGATAATCTTTCTCAGTGCCGAAGACATCAGTCGGTTTTTTTTTATTTTTTTTTTTATCATCGTCCCCCTTCGTCATACGAGCAATTTTTTCATGAAAAGAAATTACCTCGTACAGGCAATAGATGCTATCGGAAATTTGCTGGGGAAGTGATGTGTCCAGCACGTCGACGTCTTTAGCAAACCTGGAGATAATGCGTCCAGTGGGAGTCGTGTCAAAGAAGGTCAAGGGAGCACGCATCACCCCTTCGAGCATCACAAGGTGCATCTGGCGTGCGGCCAGCCAACAACCCAGCTGTGGAGCCAAATCGCAGAAAAAACTCGCCACCGCTACAACATCAGAGACGTTCGGGCGATAATTTACGCGGGTGAATTTTTATTTTTTTCTCTCGTATCATCAACAGCGGTGCTATAAATGACAAGGAAAATCGGAAACTTTTTTTTCTCGATAGATCTGAAAAACAGTTGAGTAAGTTTTATAATTTTGAATGAAAAAAAAATAGTTATATATATATTACAACCATAATTTTTCTGTTTCTTTCGCATCGTTGACGACGCGCATTCCGTTGGCCGAAAATTCTGTTACACAGTAATGAAAAAAAAAAAAACCCCACACGTTCGTAATCGAAGGACGAGGAGGACGTAGATTGGATCGTCGACACGGCGGACAAGAGAAAGCCGCGGCTATTGGATTTGTGAATATGAAGATCTCGAGGCAATGTAAAATTGCTTTTCTTTTATTGCGGTATTTTACTTGAATTTTTACTGTTGATGTTTTGTCGGGATGATGCTTTAAGAGTTCACGCTATGCGAGGGGGTGAAGTTTGCTGTGGCATGCATATTTGATTGGTGAAAGATGACGATGATGAAGTAAATGCGTTTGTGAAGAAGAGACAAAACGAAACAAAAAAAATAAAACAAAAAAAATATGCAGAATCAGAAATTTTGGGTGATCGACAAGAGATGAGCCATAAATAAAGACTAAAAAAAAAAAAATTGGCGCAAGCAGGTTTACACAACGAGTAAACATTCCCAAGCACATGCAAAACAATTTCCTTAATTTTTATGCAGTCGTTTGTATAATTGTGTCCATTGACCATGAGCGTATGATAAGCGGATGGCGCACTGAAATATGAACGTTCGAATAATTTTTATTTTATTTCTATCATTATTTTCTCTTTTCTCATAGATTTCAGCCATTATCGGTAATCGGCAGAGTCTTTCGGCCTCGAGGTATCCTTGATGTGAAAAAAAATCGAAAGGATCGAGCGACAACGGAATTACGTGTCTGCGAGCGATGATAGCTTAACAAACTCACGATATAAAAGAAGAATCGAACAGTGTAATAAATATAACACAGCGATTACGACAGATCCACACTCACAAGCTCTATCACACGCATATCATTCGATATATGCATTGCCGATTTTTTTTCTGCATTTTTTTTTCACATTACATATTCCCATTATACTATATAAAATTATGATGCACGAAACGATTGTATAGTAAGAGATTTAACGTGAAGCGACCGATCGTAAAGCTTACCCTAAACAAACCGGGTAGCCATTGTATAAGTGACATCGGTAGCTTTGAGTCCATTGTATCGACATCGGCACTGAAACGGCTAAGTACACGACCAATCGGCACTGTGTCGAAGAAGGACATAGGTCCGCGCAACACGTTGCACAACGCCTCACGCATCAACGCTGCCGATGATCTCAGCGTACCAATGTTTATGGACAGTGAGGCAATAAACACGCTTATGACTGTAACAATAATACTATTCAAATCCCACAAAAATTTTAAAAGCAAAAAAAAAAAACGAACACGAATATCCTTCGAAACATTTTTCTTTTTTTTGGACCGTTTCGCGTTGCAACTCTGAACGAGGGCGGGTTCGGGTGAACGTGGGAATTCTGCACCGGTCGCCAGATCCGTTCTGGGGATTTTCTACATATCTACTGTACCGGTGAAGTCCCAAATGCGGCTTCCGTTTTTCTCTGCCATTCTCAGGTGCCTTTGCTTTAAAAAAATACTTTGAGAATGGAAACTCGATGTGAGAGTTCAAAATTGTTCGGAAATATCTAAAAGAATTTAGCGATTTTCCAAGACGCGGGTTATGAATTTTTGCTAAATGGTTCGTACAATTACAGAGTTCGAAGGCTGGGTGTGGTGCAGAATTCCACGGTCTCAGCCGAATCAACGGTTAAAAGGGGTTCGGCGATACAGTCTAGTCCAATGTGTACTAAAATTAGAAAGATTTTATGTATGAAATAAAAATTGTAAAAATCAAAGAGCATTGACGAAGAGCCGCCTGCATTCGAGAACGTTGTCCTTGACATTGAAAAATATTAATCTTTACCAAACATTAATCTGTTCCAAAAAGATATCGTATTTTATACCAATAACGCGGAAAATTTTACACTTTAAAAAAATTGATTGAAAGTTAATGAACGGTATTGGAAGCTTTTTTACATAAACTGTTTCTGAAATATCGGGCACATGTGCATTAATACCGTACAGTAACTTTTTTAACGCATATTTTTGTAAATGTCAGGCAAAGGATTTTTAATTTTAGTATCCGGCATTTTTATTTTATACAAAAAAGTACATTGATGATCAATTAATGTAAGTAATGCAAGCAAATTTCAAGTTCCAGAACATTAAATTTACAACTCAATTTTACGGTGTCGACACAATGAAAAAAAATGTATTGCCAAATTGTATGACTTTACAGGTAATTTTGATCGTCCTCTGTGCGCTCGATAATTAAATTTCGCGTTTAGCCCTCCAATTAATTATTGACAGACTCGACGATAAATTGATTGATAATAATTGTCTTCGATATTCGATACGCATTCGTTAATTCACAAAAACCTTTGTCAAAATACATTGCTCTTCGAACGCTTGTGTACAATGATTTGTCTAGTTTTAGTATTCACTGAACTTGACCGTACACTCGAACTCTCGAAAGATTCGTAGAATGAGATGTTTTTTTAAAAATGATTTGGCCGTGTCTAGAAGGCCTCGATATATAGATTGTGTAAAAAGCCTGTGCAAAGATGAGTTTTCGGTGAACGATACGAATAACACATCGACACATATAATTGAGTAATTGTCATTTATGATGAACGCGGCGAGCGTGAAAATGCTGTCCACTCCTCTCTACTCATCAGCACAATGTAATCTAGCTCTACCTGTAAAACTCGACGATAACATTCAAAAATCGATATCTAAATATTGTTTCAGGCACAAAGCAATTGGTTTGAAGCGATTCCTAGAAGGCGTTAATGGATATTTATGTACGATGATTCTCGTTAAGTTGACGAAGATCGACGTTTGTGATTAATTGAGGGCTTATTATGGGCTATGAATATTGGACGAATATTGGATGAATATTGGATGAATATTGAATCTGCTCATCCGAGGCGTTCCTCTGGGAGTTTATAATAAAAATAAAAAATAAAAAATCGCACAGGAACCGAAAGATGTAAATAGAAATGTAAAAAAATATACAAAAAGAAACGAATCTATAGATTAAGCAATAGCTAATATGGCTACAATCGGTGCACCTACTCTAAGTTCCTGTCTATGGCTTCGGTAATTTCGCATGCAGATCTGAATCGTATATTTTCGTAAATTTCATCGGGACAAAATCTTTTCGGACTCCTAATAACTGTGTCGTTACGATAATTTTTTTTTCGCTCTGTGATTTTTTTTGCGAATACCCAACCTTTCCCAAACAGACAATAAACATTTAACTTCTGCGAGATCTATTTGTCTTTCACATTGATAACTTGGAACCGAACATTTACGAAACTTATGGAACATAAAAGAAAGATGAAACCTCAAGTTCATCCCAGAAAAAAAAATTAGAACAGATGAGATATATATATATAAACTTTTGTTTAGCACGAATGAACATGAAAATTAAATGCAATAACAAGAGGACGCACGAGTCCTTATAGCACGAATTCGATGGTTTTGAAGTAATAAGTGTAAAACGGTATTTTCGTACCGAGACAAATGACAGTAGCCAAGAGCGGAGTATCGGCGAAAGGACGTTATCAACGACATCGATGTCTTTGGCGAATCGATTGAGTATCCGTCCGGTCGGCGTCCGATCGAAAAATTCCATCGGGTTGCGAAGTACGGAATACAAGATAAACTCGAATAATCGTTTCGAAGCGCGTATAGATCCTATCGCCATATATATGGATATCGCAAAGATCATTATTCCTGCAAATCACAGGCACAAAATACTGTAAAAAAACAAATCTTAACAATGGCATAAAATGTAAACAATCTTGAGTAAAATTAGACAAACAAATTTCCGTTACGCGAGCGAACTGCGAAGAAAATTTCTGTATCAAGTGATGGAAAGAAGTGATGGATGAAATTTAATCAACGATTTCGAGCTATCTCTGGCTAGCGTCAGAAAAGCGAAGATATTAAGAGGATTGGCCTACATTTTCAACCTACGCTAGGTACCCGGTCTACAAAATCTTGTCACTTACCAGTGATTTGTAAGAAATAATTTTTTACTTAACATTTTTTTATCCTATAAATAATTGATTCAAAAATTATTTCAAATACGGTGGTTTTTGATATCCCTATTGTCTATCTGTAGCTAATGTTTGACGGTTTGTCAAGGCTAATGTTTGACAGTCTGTCACTTTTTATATAAGACATTCTTAATTTATCGGTTGCAGACAAAAAAAAAATATATATATATATACATGTCACTGATCGATGCACGGTCGACAGTGAATCCCACATTATTTCGTTACGGAGAAGCAACAATTTCAATAGGGTAAAGAGTGTGAGTTGTTAGTGACTTTTTATAGTGGTCTGTGACAATAAAATAGAGAACATAAAAAAAACACTTGGCAGTTGTGTCTGTCGTATAAAACGGTGCTAGAAGCGGGAAATCTACTCTATTACATTAAGTTGACTGCAATACACACAAAACTCGAGTCTGTTGTGCGTTCCATGCAACGTGTATGTGGATTTTTATTACATCTACCGGAGCTACAAGTGTAATTTCTTCTTGGTGGAAAAAAAAAACATTGTTGCTTTCGGCACTCTAAGATTTTTCTATAAATCTAAATTCATCGTATCGAATCTACATAGAATTAATCTTTTAATCTTTTTTAGTTCATTCGGTTAACAGTCGTCGATATTGGTGGGCCCGTGACTTTAGACGTGAAAAAACTACGTTTAAACAAAGAAAACATTTGTGAAAACGCGAAAAGGGCAAAAGTGATGGAATATTGTTGCTTTGTGGTTTGTAAGTTTGTGAGATCTACGAAAAGCTATTCGTCTCACGTACCCCTGCCAGGCAAAACAACCAAGCTCTAAAGTTCGGCGGTAAAGCGTTGTCTACAACGTCAACATCCTTCCCAAAACGATTCAATATTCTGCCCGACGGTGTCGTATCAAAGAATTCCATGGGCGCTCGTAGTGTGCCAAACAATAATTCTGAATGCAGCACTCTGCTGCTTCGCATACAACCCACGGCCATCGTCAGCTGCGCAGACAGCACAAACAGTGCTGAAAATTCATTTCAAATTCTTTTATAACCAATTAAATTTACGCAATTAACAAAGATATTCGCATGATAGTGCACGGTTGTAGACGAAGCGGGTAATTGTTATGTCTGTGCCAAAGTATCTTTCGTCGGACCAATCGTAAATGTGCTGCTGACTTTGAAATTTGCGACAATTATTTTTTTTTTTTGTCAATTATACCTAAAAAAAAATATCGTCGGTCTAATACCAGAAAAGCCAGTGCGGCTTTGTTGTGTCGAGACGTCGATATAAAGTTCAGGAATGTGTGATTTTTCTATGGTTTTTCTTTCGTACGCGTCGGATGTAAATCACCGAATTGTCGGGTGACCTTTCAGGGACAAAATTATAGCCCGCCAAAAGCTAAGATTGTTAATCGTAAGGAAGTACTGCGGTTCTTAATTATTAATTCTCTTGCGACAAAAAAAAACATTTTTTTTTTAAGTCTTAAACCCATATGTATCGTTAGACACGATAATGTGGTAAGCAAGGCAAAAAAAAAGTCGACGGTAAACAGTTTGCACTTGTTCGCTTATGTTACTCCCGCGCAATGTACGTAGGCCATACACGGTATGGAATTTATGTACAAAACCACTAGTCACAAGGAATGCAATGTAGAATACAGGCGAAAAAATATACATATCGCATTATTTAAGAAAATACCATGCTTAAATGGAGCATTGACATCGAGACTCGAAGCTTGTCTCGTTCCTTCACACGAGCTATAACTATAGTGAGAGTATCGTAAATCATACTAAATTCTGAACTGCAAGGGATCAGAGATAGAGATAAAAAGAGTGAGGGGGGATAGAGAAAAGGTATACTAAAGTAGACTAAATAATGTAAAGTAAGAAGGTATATGGATTTCATGCGAATAGCATCGAAGATAATAAATGAGTGGTTATGAGAATGATATCGCTAGTTATCGTAGCACCGACGAAAAATTGTGCTCGATGCGCTTACTCAAGTAGTATTCGTCGCTCGTTCAGCGCCAAACTCTAGTACATGTGCCGAACAGTTCCTCTGGTTTAGACACAGCAAACCACACTCGCTCTAGCATCGATCGTTAACAACTAGTAAGCGAATTTGGAATTCCGCCTCGTCAATCGCTTTGTGCAATCACGTATTTTTATCGTCCGGTCCATTTTATGGTCATATCGAAATGGACACGTTAAAATGAGTTTAATTGGACGCTACTGCTATAAGAATTGTCGCGTAATTCGGCGACGATCGAAATAATAAGATTCTATAAGTAATAAGGGCGAATGTAACAGTTCGATATGCGCGACGTTCGGCAATACCGAGCGATCGAAATATCGCTTCGATATGGAGGCCAGATTCGAGTGCCCCGTGTTCGATGGCATACAACTACGGAGATTGTCTAGACAAGATTTGTGTATTAATTAGTGTAAAGGAATTGAATTTTTTTCGGAACATACCTTGACCGCCGCCGAGAGCGCCGTACACTCCGAGATACGTATCTCTCCGTACAGTGTCGACAGTTCCATTGACAACCGTCTGATTGTCGTCCGACCACTTGGTCAGCCAGACGTTCGAACCGATACTGAACGATTGGAAGATCGCATTCATGATTATCGTCGATATCGACAGGAACCATCCTATCGACTTCAAGTAATGGGCGTAGACTCTGAGTTTCACCTGGAGACGAAAAAAACATACGCTTGTAATATTACAGACCATACCCTCATTTTTTTTTCTAAGATGGTGAAATAAGTGTAGCTTACGCTTCCGGTTTCCGCCTTTTCCACTTCTATGATCTTCTCACCGACCTTCGGTTGCAACGAATCCCTTCCCTTGATGCTTGCATTGCGATGAAGACTTTCCGATTTTGAGTGATGACTTTCGGTCGATTGTTGCCTGTAAACGGTATGTAACGATAATTTAATTTCCATGAATTTGTATAGAGATCTTATTTTGCACTGAATTCTTGGAATTAAAGAACTTTTACTTTGCGTAACTTTTTTAAATTGTTTAGACTAGACTCAAAGGAAATTGTTACTTTGATCTTTCATACGGCATTAAAATAATGTTGTTTAAACGATTATGTTAAATTTACATTACTATACATATTTTTGATCGATTACCTTCGCAATGAGCCATTCAAAGATTTTTGTTCGATCAACGAGCCGGACTCGCTGCGAGTTAGGGAATTCCTTGATTTCGCCCTCGACAACTTGGTCTGCAGCTCGTCCGCTCCCAATGTCGATTCCAACTGTTGCTTTATCTTCGTCAGGTCAGCCTCCGAATCTTCGTCCGGTCTCACTGTTACAAAGTATCCGAATACCCTCTTAAGAAACGAACGACTATTTTCATAAAGATACGGAAAAAATTGTTATCGGCAGCTATAAAACGGGACGAAACTGCTCGAAGATCATGCTTGATATGTTAGTCAATTTTTTTACGCAACTTATGGCTACAATGAAAACAATGAAATAAAATAAAAACCACCTAATGTTTGCTAGATCAGGATCAATCGTTAGTTGCATTCACGAACAAAAATAATCGATCGTATTAAAAAAATCTCAAGCACCAAACTCCGAGGACACTAAGTTACGCATATCATAAAGTTTTGGAAAAAGTGTAATTACTTTTTCATTGACTTACGATTTCCAACTTCGTCCCATGGAAAACATAATAATGTATTAATAAATATCGTGAATGAAACTGAGTGAGTACATGTAACCGAGCTCGTAAAAGAGTTTGCTCAAAAAATGTTCATACATTTTTCCAAAGTCTTAGTTCGAAGTGTCACGAATTTCTTCGAACTATTTCAGGTTTTTTTTTTAAATTATGTGAGTGTTGAAGTTAAATGCGACGGGTCTTCATTAACGAGATAAAAGTCACTGCGCCCAAAAATGCTTTAAATCGCCTATCGAGAACTACGAAATAAATACGATTAGAGCGCACATTAAAAACTAAAACAAAACAAGTTTTTTTCGTCGCCCATGACGGACTGTAAAAGTGATTTCCGGTATTGTCATCGAGGAAAATAATGCAATGCAAATAAATCTGTACCGATTTGTAGGCATTCGGTGATACTCAAAATGACTTTGGAAAACCATTTTGACCACATGTAATGTGTGAAACCCACGAATACCCCAAAAGATTACGAACTGGCTCGACAAAAATATAATACCTTCTTGTAGATGTTGAATCAAGAAATCCGCGAATGCTCCCCGTTTCTCGAGCAGTTGTTTGTAAGTACCAGTTTCCGTGATTTCGCCTTCTTTAAGTACGACAATATTGTCCACCTCGGGTAAGTACGTAATTCCATGAGTGACGAGTACTCTGGTCTTTTTCTTGAGCATTCCAGTAGGGCCGATCACGTTCTCGAAAATATGTTTTCCCACGTGGGAGTCGACGGCACTCAAGGGATCGTCAAGGAAATAGATGTCGGCGTCGTTGTACACGGCTCGTGCCAGAGCGACTCTCTGCTTCTGTCCGCCCGATAAGTTTATTCCTTTCTCACCGATCTCGGTCTGATCGCCAGCCGGCAGCATCTTCAGATCCATTTCCAGGGCACAAGCCTCGACCACGTGGTTGTACAGAGCTTTGTCCATTGGCTTGCCAAACAGTATGTTGTCCTGCAGGGTAGCGTTCTGGATCCAGGCTTGTTGGGAAACGTACGCAATCGAACCCTGTTTTTTTTTATTGCAAACGAAAAATAATTTTTATTCTAATTATGATAATTAAATTGAGGAGCTTGAATTGTTACGAAAAGAAAAGAAAAATACTAGAACACGAATATGCGAATAGAGTCGTGTGTTTTCAATGATTTTTCGGTAAACTCAAAACCGTCCGGACGTTTCAAAGTGCTAGAGGGATTTTTTTGTATCTCAATTACACGCTCAATTTTTTAATGTTTTATTTATTATATAAAAATTATAATTTTTTTTAAATTCTTATTTGTTAAAAACGAAACTATCTTTTGATGAATGTTTCGGTACTTGTATTAAAATTAATCATTGGTATTGAAACAAAATTATACTGTTTTGGCAATAAAATCTGCTTAATTAATGATCGGTCATATTGTTTACTTCTAACTTACCTTAGTGTTGACTCTGCCGCTCGTCCGATCCATTTCACCGAGGAATGCCGATATCAGCGAGCTCTTTCCAGATCCCACAGTGCCAACGACAGCGACCAACTGTTGCTCTTGGATCTGCAGATTGATGTTTCGAAGGGTCGGCTTTTCTCCGGTTTCCGCGTCCCACACGAAGTTGCCGTTCTCGATAATCAGCGGATGAACTAAAGCGAGAGTTTATCATCCTAGAATTTCATAACTGCAGAAACGTATTGCTAATTTAATCGCCCGGTACTTACCCTCCGATTGATCGTGTTGTACATTATTGGGATCGAGTTCTTCCGTGTTCATGAAAATGTTGATGCGCTTGACGGAAACCGATGCCTGTACCATGCTGCTGATCATCATGGGCAACATGGAGAGCGGAAATCTGAGGATATTGAACAAGCTGAGTGATACGAAAGCAGTTTTACTGTCCAGTATGTTCTTCTCATCGATCAAGACGAAGGTGGCGAATGACACGAGCGAAACCTGAAAAAGAAAATTATATTCATTTATTATCACAAATTGAATTATTATCATAAGTTAATTTATGATCACAAATTACCTACTGACTTGACACGCATCGGTGCAAAAATATGCGGTGCAATATTGTGAGCTTTTGCGAAGGCTCAAGCATCTTTCAAATATAATTGTCGTTAAAAATGTAACTACCGTTATATATGTTCTTTCAGGATTTCCAGAATTTCCGGAACCCTTAGACACGATGTTTTAACCCGAAAGAGGCAAACTTTTTGATAAGCTTACCAGAAACGGTGCGCAGGACCAGATGAAGCTAGTTCCGGCGTTGAGATAAGCCGCTTCCTTCAGCACCTGAATCTCTTTGTTCCTTATCGCGAGTATTTGCTGCTCGAAGGATGGTTCCCACGCGTACAGCTTGAGCACTTTGATGCCGTTCAAAACTTCATTCATCAGCTTTACTCTCTCGTCTTTGCTCTTCATTTGTCTGATCTGCAGTGTCTTTACTTTGTTCGCGATCATTCCGTTAACGGGAATGAGAATAATCATGACCGCCAGACCGGCGAAAACAGATGACTTTAATATTTCATAAAGGAAGTAGAGAGCCAAAGATATTTGCAGGGGCGCGGACCACAGCATATTTATGTAAGCAGTAAGATCCATGAAGCGTTGAGCGTCCACGGACATGAGATTAACGATTTCACCGACAGTCGACTCTTTTCTCGCTGCGTTAGACATTCTTAGAGCTTTGCGGTATATCGCCGCTGTCAGGGCGGTCCGTATACGCAAACCGACGAGAAACATCCGATTGAAGTACTGCGACAACACTAGCGTTTGTACAGTGGCCGTCAGGAGAAGCATCGAAGCGTAGAAATATCCCTTCCACATCTCGTCCGGACCATCGATAAATTCAATCAGTAACCTAGACAGTGAGAAAAAAAACATTGAATATTTAAAAAATTCCTTATCGCAGCGTTATGAGGCTGATCGCTTCAAGATTCATTGAAAACCAAAAATTGAGCTAACAATTCCTCTGTACGAATGAAGATATTCTGAATGGGATGAATGTATTTTTTTCAAGATCAAACTTTCAAAAACGACACCACAGCTACTTCAAGATTTTGCGATTTCCCGTTAAAACCAACGATCGACTCGGATTTCATTAATTTTTTTTTCCATCGTTATTTACATGTCACAAAAAGGTTATTTTCGAATATAAAGTATCGAGACTTTGGGTAAATCGTACGTGTTTTCCTCACGAAGGAAAACTTACTTCAGCAGCTGGGGGCTTATAAACGTCATAATGTCCATGGACAATTTGAGTAGAGCGCCGAAAATGAATGTAGGACCGAACGCCTTGCACAGCGGTGTTAGGACCGAAGCGACTTTTTTCTTGCGACCATTGTTGAAATCCACCTGTCCCGATGCCTTGCGAAAGGACGCCTTTGCCAATTGGGAACTGTGGGAGAAAAAAAAACAACACAGTTTGAGTCGAATTTGTACGGAATTTGTACGCAGTAAAAGCCAATCGGAATGTAGAACGCTAAAAGCCTTGTGAATATCGTCACAATCTTACCTACAGTAAGTCCAATACAGCCTCGATAGCGAAAATTAACGAAAGCTTCATTACTAAATGAAATACTTACTTTCGAGATCTGAGCACTGGTCTCAGGGTGCGTTAGTTTTTAAACGACAAAAAAAACTGAACAAGCGATCGAAAAGACACTACCGCAAAACGCATTGTTCAAACGTCAACTTACTTTTCCGATTTACGCAAGCTGTTGTTCCAGTATTTGTCGAATAGTGGTACGATCTCTTTTGCCATATCCTCGGGATTCATGGACCAAAGATCCGTCGATTCCAGAGGCTTTTTGAAGCCCCTCCATGCCAGAGGATCAAACCAGGCGAAGAGTATCCTCGATGGGAACGCTGCGCTTTGTTCTGGGCATGGTCTCTCCACCTGCAAAATCGATTTTCGTTCAATGAATCAGTGCCGAATCGGTGAAGTACGCTCTGCGTGAACGCAACGATTCATCACGTACCGGCGGGTACTCGGAAATCTTGGGCTCCGCGTCCGCAAAGAAGTTCAGCACAAATATTATCACGACTATCGGATAATATATCATGTACGAACCCGACGAATAAGTCTGGAAATTTTCAAACAATAGTTAGTCAAAAGTGTCCAATGATCGACTATCGAAGAATCATTGCGAATAATAAGTTCCATTTTTTTTTTTAATTACTGATAATCTTAAAATGCGACAGTTAAATCGAATGGCAAGCAATGCCAAAATCTTATCCATGTTATTATCGATCCTGTGGAGATTTTCTCTACAAATTGTTTACTACAAATGTCCCATTGTCACTCTGGTGTAATACAGACGATCGTAGTTTCCCTTGATCGATAAAAAAAAAATCCTCAATAGACCGAGAAAATTCAGTTTGTTACGTGATTGGCCGAATCTCTCAGCAAACTTCTGTACTGAACTACGCCGCACAGAGCGAGGAAGAACCAGAACAGGAACAGCAATCCTGACGTGCACATGCCACACTTTCTGTTGTAGTGTAACAAAATACCAGCCAGCATCTGAAATGGAAGACACGATTAGCTCTATGTAAAGTCGGAGCTAGAGAAATAGTAAATTAATTAAGATGAAAAGGGTGAAAAGGATTGCTGCAGAAAAAATTTGTATGCAATTTAATGGACCTGACTGAAAGTTTTTCTGTAAAAACTGGTATATTGAATTTCATGTACAATTGCAATGAAAAATTAATATTCAGTGTATGAACAACATTGGAAATACGTTATTTTCAATAATTTAACTATAAACGTACTTAAATTCTTAAATTTTACTTTACTTTCCATGAGAAAGTTCATCAATTTTCCGTCACAACTGTACATTAAATTTGACCAGTTTTTTTTCATAAAAACTTCCGGTCCTGTACATTAACTTTACAATTTTTTTTTGCAGTCGTTGCCTGGAACGCGCCGCCAACCAGTTATCGACTCCAAGACAGTCGATCGATTCGAAAATAGACCACAGTGGTGCATATTGATGAAAATGTTTTGTTACAAATTTTTTTCTGTACATTTTGATAACGATAAAGAAAACGATCCGAACGAACGGCATACTTACAAAGGTGCCAATTTTAATGACGGGTGTGTAGTAGTCCACATCGTAGACAGTTTCGTAACTACTAGCGCTGATCGCCTTTCCGAAGTCCCATACGCTAATTATTATGAGCGCCGCGGTAAGTACGGCTTTGGAAACGAATTTCCATGTGTAAGGTATATCGCTTCGTTTGCTGCACGAGAGGTAGTAAACCTCCAGCGCTGCGAAAACCCAGAGAAACATGCACGGCGCCCAGACCAACACTGTGTTTTGGAAGCATGGCGTAAGGTCCGGATCCTCGGTGTACCACGTTAAGTTTGTAACCTAAAAGACCAATGAAACAAGGGTAAAATCCACGATCCCAGCCGGAAGATCCTCGCTGAGCCGAGTCGGGTCCGTCTCGGCCGCTGTCAACGTTGTAAACAGTGCGAGCCGCGCGAAGAAAAAAAATTACTCAACGAATGACAGTGGCCGAATTGTGTCGAGACCAAGAATTCTTCGTGCCGAGAATGTTCATCGCGAGTTCGCGTTAATCGTCGTGTTTACACATCGAACCGTGAGGCAACGATCGCGACAGCCTCGTGGACGACAATACGGTCCGAAAAGTTATCGCAAAGTCAACACTTACCCAAAACGGCGAACCGCAAAATTGGTCCATGGTATGATTTTCCTGCTTCTCCATCTTGCTACATTTATCTTGCGGCCCGACGTTGAAACAATTTTTTTTGCGTCCAAGCTAAAACCGGGGGAGGTGCCGTCCGTGCTTCCTGCACGCTTTCACTGGCCTGGTTCCGAGCGGACAACGGATTCTTCGAAGGAAAGAGTGATTTTGACTGTGTGTTTTTTTTAAACGATGGGAGACTCGTCGGTGCACCACGGCAGAGCGAGGGCACGATGCACCACTACTGTCGTACGCCACTAAGCGCGCCTATGTGGCCTATGTATACCCTCCGTGCTGGTGTCGAATGCTGCGGTGTTAGTAACGGTCAGCAGTGCCTACCGTTCGTATACGTGCGTATCTCTCGTTCGATGTCCGATCGTGTTACAATCGCGCGGGACAAATAAATTTCTCTGCGCTCAATCGACTCGGTGCCGATCGCGAGTTCTCGGCGAAGCGTTCGGAACGGTATGACTGCGAGAACACCGAGTGTGTCACGAGGCAGAGTAGCAAAAACAATGCCGAGGAGACTAATTTCGTCGGAGGGGATAACGAACTAATCGGGATACCTTTTTAACGAGAATCTGCGAGTCATGCTTACGGGAAACTTGTTCTCCGGCCGATTTGAAGGACCCGCTCGTCGAGACGATGCGGAAAACATTTCGGCTGGCGATCGACTTACGCGAAAACATATCGACGTCTCGACAAACAAATGTCCTCTGTATCGGAATAAGTATGTTGAGTGTATAGACGGGGGAGATTGAAGGCGAATAGGATGAGGATCGACGGAGAGACAGGATGTTACGAGGATGACTGGAATAGCTCGTCGTGGCAAACGAGAAACGTACAGATTATCGATCGATGAGACGACCGTACAGCCTTGATCGGACTTTCAGAGAGAAAGAGACGTTTGAGAGTTCGCTCTCGGGATATTTAGCCGTGATTGTGATCAATAATAATATGAAAATTGGGAATTCACTATATGAATACGTGATCCATGTTTTTTTCTCTCGATATTCATGTGTTCTTCCTTCGGTAAATTAATAATTCGATTGTTAATTGGTTGCTTTCGACGGTTGTCCGACTCGCTAAGGTATTATTAGGCTCCGGCCTTTCGTTGTTTCTTCACAATAAAAAAAAAAAATGATTACCCAACCGAGTGTAACATTCGGTAATAACGACGAACGAGCGAACAAACTTGTTTTGCAACTTTACGCAACAAGCAGTCATCAACGCAGTGACGATTTATCTGTGCACTCGAGGAGATTTACGAACCCTATCGGTCTTCCGTTCTCTTATCGTTCCCTAGAATCGCTCGACGATGAACTGCTGATAAATTGTGCATTTTTGAGACCCGTTGTTATTTGCTACCCGTGATAACTGAGAATTCGTGCTAACGTTGCGATTTACAACTGTGATGATTCGATACGTGATATTCAGAATTCCAAACCGCTTGCCAAGACTCTTCAAACCGACGTAATCCAGAGTCGAGCGCTTGCTTCCGAGATATGAGAAATTAAAATTGACGACGCACTTACGAGACATTGCTGATTGGTTGTGAGTTGAGGTGCCTTCAGATATACGGAGTAAAATCGTACACGAGTGCGTCAGCCCTTATGTCGATACCGTAAATACCAGTGATATATACAGAGGTTCCTTCGGCGGTAAAACTGATTCCGAATCAACACAATCGCCAGCAACTTATATTTCCATTGACTGCGACAGAGGAGTATTTTCTAGTAAATATCCACCTACCGTCGAGCTTTCAACGTTGTGACGATTTGTAAGGCTCGCGAAGGGAAGTTAAATATGCGTTGATCGATGATGCATACATCCATCGTCATAAAATGCACCGCTCATAAAAACTCATCGTTGCTCTATCCAGAATAATTTTCATGTCTTTTAGATACGCTGACCACTGGCGAATAAATGAATGATTTAAGTAATAATCACTACTTATAAAAATGACTATTGAGTCAGTTGCCGTGTTGAATAAAATTATATGAATAAACTACCTATGTATCCCGTATATCTGACATCTGTGCACCTGACATCAGTGTATTGCACCTGACCGAGAGGGTATCGACTATCGACCCTCTCATGGCTCTACCGCTGTGCCCACATCGGAGGACTCTGCTTCTACGTTGATGATTTGCCATCGAGTTGTGTTTCCTACACTCTAGTAGGACGGCATCGTATTCCCAAGAAAACCATTTTCCGTCCAAGTCTCTCCACGCGCTCATTTCGGACTAGGGTTGAAATTAACTTATATTTCGATTGAGAGCAATGGAAGAACATTTTTTCAACAAATATCCAAGTAAACCCGAGGTCGCAACGTTCTTTGTAAGGCGCGCGAAGGGTTTATGAATAAGTAATGACGCGCACGGAACGCAGTTGCATCGCCGTCGCTCAAATTTAATGTCGAGCAATTTGAACGTCCATCGAGGTGTGATACTTTGAAATAATTCCATGGAACTCCATGCTGAGGAGAGAACAATGAAACGTATGGAAAAGCAACCCTCTGGCAAGTTGTGCTCCGTAGCAGATAACAGTAGCGGACTCTACGTCATCCTTGGTGCTAGTTCGAGTCACTATGGACTTCTTTCAGCACCGTTACTACAGATTAAATAAGACTTTGATGACGCTCATCGGACAATGGCCGTATCAGAGCATCCGTACCAGACGTCGCTTTCTCGTCGTTTTCATTTTTTTCATCATCGGTCAAATCGTACCTCGGACATTGGCTCTCGTCAAATATCGCGAGGACTCGAAAATGGTCCTCGATTGCGTCATACCATTGGTCGGCAACGCGGTTTGTATCATGAAGTTGATCGGCTTCACTCAAAACTTGCATAAGGTTGGGTATAATTTTGCTCGTTGCCATTACTGTACTACAAGACTAGAGGCAAAATCGAGCGAATTAGTTGCCATCGCTAACGAAGATCCGTTCGATTAATGCAGACGTTAAACATGCTGAATCGCATTCGTGTAAACTGGGAAGTCTGGGCTCGGGACCGAGAAGTTAACATTCTTCACGAATACGCCGAACAGGGAGAAAGAATAACAATCGTGTATACAGGTGAGTCAAGCGTGATGAGGTGTAGTTGAGCAGTAGAGAGATACGTAAATTTATCGATGTTGCATAAACAGCCGTCGTATATTCGGCCGATTTCGTCTTCATGACCGAACCGGTAATACCAAAAATCATCGATGTTTTGCTCGAGAACGGTACGAAACCCGGGAAATTTCCAAATCCCGTCGACTTTTATCATCTCGACCCGCAGAAATATTACTTCTACATTATAACGTACACTTACGTGTGCGAATGTATGGGTACAATGGTCTCAGTCGCCAGTGACGTAATGTTGATCACTTACGTCCAACACGTCTGCGGTATTTTTGCCGCGCTGGGGTGAGACAATGATCGTTCGATCGTTGTAACAAGCGTAAGAAACTCAACCGAAATCTTTAGGCACAAACTACAACGAACCGGGACTGATGACACATCGGCATCAAAGGGAGAAACCTCGTATGAGCTGGCCAAAAGGGACATGATGCACCTAGCTTCGTGCATCGAAAGACACAACGATGCTATTGAGTGCGAAAGTTTAAGGAATGCATTCGATAAAACTAATCAATATTCTCAATGAATCCGCTGTTTTCAGTTACGCCCAACTCATCGAGGCAACTTACACATGGAATTTCTTTTTCATCACCGGAATTGGCATGATTCTCATTATCTTACTGGGACTTCAGGTAAAAATTCCGAACAACCTTTCGACTCATTCTGATTCATGAAAACTGGATGTGAATTCAGATTCTCATCAGAACAAGTACTCCTGAAACAATCACAAGATTCGTAGTCATGGGGGTGTGCGTTGAATTGATATTCTACTTGGAGTGTTACATTTCCCAAATGTTGCTGGATCACAGTATCGATGTAGCCTTTTACATGTGAGTGAAGAGTCGAGGGTTGGTGGAACGGCCGCATAAAAAACTACTCTTCTTCCACGCAGACAGAACAGCCAATGGTACAGTCTGTCGCCTAAGGCGCAGAAACTCCTACGATTGATGACAATGCGATGTACCAAACCCTGCCATCTAACAGCCGGGAAAATGTTTACCATGTCCGTGAAAAGTTTTGGACAGGTACGACCGATCATCCTTTCATGATCAGTGTATGAAAATTCCTTAAACTTCCGTAAATATTCATCGAAATACAACAAATCCATAATTTCTATATTTCAGACATTTAGAGCAACTATGTCATACTTTGCGTTTGTGCGTTCGATTCACGAATCATAGACATTGTATGCAGAGACATATAGAGATACAAAGCATTACATCTTATAAATAGAACAGAATAGCACGATTTCAATGATTAATAGAAAATACACCGATAATTGTCTGAGTGTCAATATCAACCGGTAAATCGGAAGTCTCGGCACGGTCGGGTACGGCTCTGGTAAAGTTCATTCGACACTCGTGACTATACACTAGGGCCTCGATTTGTGGGGCCTCGGTTTCCGCATCAGTCCCCACCACGGAGCGAATATCGATCGACGCAGTGAGCTATTTGCCATGCTCGACAGTTACTATGGGCAAGGCATGCGCTACCTCGATTTTCGTCGGTGTCAGCGGGAGTCGGTCCCGCCGCTGTTCATGAATTCGAGGTCCTAGTGTACAGTTACATTAAAAATACAGTTCAATAAGGACCGTCATATATTGTTGTACTACCCGATTAATATTATTGCGTTTGCCATACTAAAAATTTCTTTCTCAAATCGCCATTTTCGGTGGATTTGATTTGTACGAGTTTGTATGTAGTAATAGCTTAGCAGCTGATGTCTCGGTCGGGTAGCACCGATAAAAGCATAACATATCGGGTGATACTTCGTGCGGGGCTTCGATAGCCAAGAGGCGTCGGTGTCGTATCTCCACGAATGTGATCCGCGCAATCCGTGCCTATAAAATTGATGTACGTTTAAATTTGAGTTATCGCCGAGCAAGGCCGAGCAATAAAAAAAAGAGCGCGGTCACCGGGCGCCTCGACGATTCGTTCGCGTATCGTCGAACCGCTCGCGAGAACTTCGCTGGGACCTACACTCGCGTCCCTGATGCAACGTAATACGTATTGATCGAATGGGCAACCGACGACAGTTTGCCTTGACTAATCATCAATTGACTCCTTTTGCCAGGCAAGTGTCGTGCAAAAAATGTGATCACATAGTCATCAGTAGATGGGTCGAGAAGCGAGAATTACCACGAGCCGCGGAAGCGCACATCATCGCACTGTCTATTGTTATTCCACGTAAATAAACAGTCAAATCATGTCAGTATGAAATTGCGCGATTTCAATTATTAACGAAAACATATCGACGATTGTGAATTAAGGTGTGTTGATTTTACTTGAAATCGTTGAACCAGTTCGAAATTGTTGCTATTGACGGGCAATAAAAAATGATGTCTTGCTTCAAGCCACATCGGCAGCGTCTATTTAATGACGCTTTAATTCCTCAACAATACATTCTCTGCAAGACAATCCAATTTTCATTATCATCTTTCGCTCTCCTTTTCCCAGAACTTCATGCCTTCCACTGCTTCTATTGTCATTCGCAAAAAGAATATTTCCAAGTAAAAAAAAAGACATACTTGGTCTATCTAGCATAATTTTCATGTCATTCATATATGCTGATCGCTGGCAAATAAATGAAGAAGTTAAATTAAAAAAATCACTTAAAAATGACTATGGAGTTAATAACCGCGTCAAAGAAAATTGTATGAATAAACCACCTTTATATCCCGTACATCATACCTGCCATTAATGTATTACGCGTGACCGCGAGAGGGTGTCGACTATCGACCCTCATGCCTCTATCTCAGGCTTCCATGTTGATGATTTGCCATCGAGTTGTGTTTCCTTCACTCTAGTAGGGCTGCATCGTATTCCCAAGAAAACCATTTTCCGCCCAAGTCTCTCCACGCGCTCATTTCAGACTAGGCTTGAAATTAACTTATATTTCGATTGAGAGCAATGGAAGAACATTTTTTCAACAAATATCCAAGTAAACCCGAGGTCTCAACGTTCTTTGTAAGGCGCGCGAAGGGTTTATGAATAAGCAATGACGCGCACGGAACGCAGTTGCATCGCCGTCGCTCAAATTTAATGTCGAGCAATTTAAACGTCCATCGAGGTGTGATACTTTGAAATAATTCCATGAAACTCCATGCTGAGGAGAGAACAATGAAACGTATGGAAAAGCAACCCTCTGGCAAGTTGTGCTCCGTAGCAGATAACAGTAGCGGACTCTACGTCATCCTTGGTGCTAGTTCGAGTCACTATGGACTTCTTTCAGCACCGTTACTACAGATTAAATAAGACTTTGATGACGCTCATTGGACAATGGCCGTATCAGAGCATCCGCACCAGACGTCGCTTCGTTGCTGTTTTCATTTTTCTCGTCGCCAGTCAAATCGTACCTAACATACTGGCTCTCATAAAATATTATGAGGACTCTGAAATCGTCCTCGACTGCATTGTGCCATTGATTGGCAACGCAGTTTGCATAGTGAAGTTGATTGGTTTCATCCAAAACTCGCATAAGGTTGGTCACAGTTTTGCGCATTACAATGACTATTATCATAATAATACTCCAGACAAAATCCAGCGAATCAATTGATATCCATCACTAACGAAGATCTGTTCGATTCGTGCAGACATTAAAGATGCTAAATCGCATTCGTGTAAACTGGGAAGTCTGGGCTCGGGACCGAGAAGTTAACATTCTTCATGAATACGCTGAGCAGGGAGAAAAGATAACAATCATGTATACAGGTTAATCAAGTTTGATAAGGTGTAGTTGAGAAGTAAATAAATATGTTATAAATTTATCGACGTTGCATGAACAGCACTCGTGTACGCGACCGATTTCATCTTCATGACCGAACCGATAATACCGAAAATCATCGATGTTTTGCTGGAGAACGGCACCGAACCCGGGAAATTTCCAAATCCCGTCGACTTTTATCTTCTCGACGCGCAAAAATATTACTTCTACATCATAACGTATTCTTACGTGTGCGAATGTCTGGGCACAATGGCCTCAGTCGCCAGTGACGTTATGTTGATCACTCACGTCCAACACGTCTGCGGTATTTTTGCCGCGCTCGGGTGAGGCGATGATCAATTGATCGCAGTAAGCATAAGAAACTTTAAACCGAAATCTTCAGGCAAAAATTGCAACGGAGCGGAACCGATGACGCATCGGTATTTAAGGCTGAAACATCGCGTGCGCTAGGCGAAAGAGACATGATACACGTATCTTCGTGCATCGAAAGACACAACGATGCTCTCGAGTGAGAAAGTTAACAGATCGTATCTAGTAAAAGTCATCGATGTTCTCAGCGAATCCGCTGTTTTCAGATACGCCCAACTCATCGAGGCGACTTACGCATGGAATTTCTTCTTCATCACCGCGCTCGGCATGGTCATGATTATCTTACTGGGACTTCAGGTAAAAATTCCGAACATTGACGAATAATCTTTCGAACCGTTCCAATTCGGATAAACTGATCGTGGATTCAGGTTCTCATCAGAGCAAATAATCCTAAAACAACCACAAGATACGTCGTTCTTGCAGTGTGCATCGAATTGATATTCTACTTGGAGTGTTACGTTTCCCAAATTTTGCTGGATCACAGTATCGATGTTGGCTTTTACATGTGAGTAAGCAGTCATGATCTCGTGAAATGACCTAAAAAAACTACTCTTCTTCCGCGCAGACACAACAGCCAATGGTATAGACTATCGCCTAAGGCACAGAAACTTCTACAATTGATGACGATGCGCTCCACCAAACCCTGCCACCTAACAGTCGGGAAAATGTTTATCATGTCCTTGGAAAGTTTTGGTCGGGTATGAACGGATCTTTCTTTTATGAACGATCGATGAAAATTCCATAAAGTCCCATACATTTTCATCGAACTACAATGAATAGATCATTTTTATATTCCAGATATTTAGGGCAACGATGTCATACTTTGCGCTCGTGCGTTCGATTCACGAATCATAGACGTTATATGCAGAGATGTATGTAGAGATACAAAACATTACGTAGAACAAAATAGCACGATTTCAATAATGAACAGAATTACATCGATAATTATCTGAGTGTTGATATTATCTGGTAAACCGGAAGCTTCGGCACGACCTGGTACGGGTCTGGTGAAGTTCACATGACTCTCATGACTATACCGATCGTGTGTACAATTATATTGGTAACACAGTCTGGTATCTGAGATTGAGAATTGTCGTCAATTCTAACTATTGCAACCGAACGGCGTTACCTCTGGCAGTGTTCGGCAAGTTCACGAACTTTCCTGGCAGAATAACCGTCGGTCACATCAACCAAGACCTAACCGATTCTTTAGCCGAGCTCTCAGTCCACGGTAGTCAAGAGTCGATCCCCGATCGGGTTGATCGTAGGTTGACTGTGGGTCGACCACCTGGTCCGTTCACTGGCAGAAACGAACGCAACGGTTTTCTTCACGGCCCAACTGATAGTGCCACAGATAATCGACCTTTTGCTGAAGAACGGTAAACGCCTAAATAAATGTCCATATCCCGTTCGAAAACGGCGATAACGCGACAAGTGCAGAAGACCGTCGGGAATATTCGCTCCTCGCGACTACGAAGGCTCATACAATACGACTTGCGTTGGAAAAGATGCGAAAAGTTGAACAACTTGGAATACTCAACACACTTTTATGATTTAACAGACTTACTTGCTGTACTCTGCCACGATGGCCTTGCGGTACGTGTGATGGTAATTGCCGGAATATCGCCAGTCATCGACAGGTACAGCGTACATACAATTTAACGAATATAATGGTCCGTGAGCTCTTATAGCTGAGTCATTAAGGAAGAGTAACGGTAACATTGGATAAATTCGTGAAATGGGAATTGCGTCGACTGGCGATTAATTTATAATACGATTGTAAATATATTGAATGTAAGGTCACATCCCGCTGATTATATGATTATATATATAACAACGGCTCAATGCCAGAAGGCCCTACAGGCTATGTGTAAGCATAGCCTACACACCGTCATAAATATGCACCGTCACACCGTGTTAACGATGCGTTGTAGCGTAACTTGCCGATTATCAGCTGGGAAATTGTTGATCCTGGCCGTGAGTACTTTTGCACTGGTAAGAACGATCGTTATCTTAATAGCTGACCCAGTTCAAGATTGTTGATATTTAAAGGTAATCAAAAATCGTTTTGCATCCATCCACATCCGCAGCATCTATTCAATGACGTTTTGAATAATTTCTCAAGGATAAATTTCATGCAAGACAACAATTATGCACTGATATACTCAACGACACGCACAAATCCACTTTTCATTATCATCTTTCGCACTTTTTCCATTACTCCTATTTTGGATTATTTTAGTTCATCGATCGCAAGAAGAATATTCCCACGTAAAAAAGAAAAATGCTCTGCTCATCGTTGTTCTATCTTGAAACAATTTCAATGTCATTTGTCTGCGCTGACCAGTGACTAATAAATGAGTAGGTTCAAAATTATTTTTACACATAAAAATTATTATCGAAGGACTTTTCTTCTATGTGGATGATTTACCATTGACTTGTGTCGCCTTCACTGAAGTATAGCTGCATCGTGTACAGAAGAGAAGCATTTTCCGTCCAAGTCTCTCCGCTCGCTCATTTCAGACTAGGGTTGAAATTAACTTACATTTCAATTGAAAGCAACAGAAGAATATTTTTCCAGCAAATGTCCAAGTAAGTCCGAGGTCTCGACGTTTGCGTAAGGCTCGCGAAGGGTCGATGAATACATAGTGACGCGCACGGAGAATGAATGCTATACACCAGCGCATCGCTGTCGCTCAACTTTAATGTCGAGCAATTTGAACGTCCATCGAAGTGTGATACTTTGACATATATCCATAAAAAACCATACCGCGAAGATAACTACGAAACGCGTAAGGAACAACAGTTCCCCATCCTCAGTACTATCCTCGATGCCGTTGTTGGCGCTAGTTCGAATCACTATGGAGTTCTTTCAACACCGTTACTACAGATTAAACAAAACTTTGATGACACTTATTGGACAATGGCCGTATCAGAGCATCGGCACGAAACGTCGTCTTCTCGCCGTTTACATTCTTCTCATTATCGGTCAAATCGTACCTCGGATACTGGCTCTGGTGAAATATCACGAGGACTCGAAAATCGCCCTCGACTGCATTTTTCCATTGGTTGGCAACGCACTTTGTATCATGAAGTTAACGAGTTTCATTCAAAACTCGCACAGGGTTAGCTATAGTTTTGCTTATTACAATTACAATGCTACAATGACCGATGCAGTATCGAGCGAATTAATTGGTATCTATCGATAACGGAGATGTGCTCGATATACACAATAAAATATCTACCAACGTTTCTTGTCCAGAAACATCCTTGTTCAGAAAACAATTCTTTTCATGTTAATTCTACCAAAAAATTTTGACCATTTTACACCAACGTCTGTCAATTTTACAAATATTTTTTGTGAAATCAACAACAAAATAATTGTGGACGTTTGTGGACAAAAAAGATTTCTTAAATGTAAAAATCTTTTTTACCGTGTATACAGACATTAAAGATGCTGAATCGTATTCGTATGAACTGGGAAGTCTGGGCTCGGGACCGAGAAGTTAACATTCTTCACGAATACGCTGAGCAGGGATGCAAGATGGCAATTCTGTATACAGGTTAATCGAGTTTGATAACACTGTGGTTAAGAAGCAATGAAATATATTTTATAAATTTATCTATATCGCATAAACAGCCGTGGTATATTCAGCCGTTTTCGTCTTTCTGACTGAGCCGATAATACCAAAAATCATCGATGTCGTGCTACAGAACGGTACCAAACCGGGAAGATTTCCAAATCCCATGGACTTTTATCATCTCGACGCGCAGAAATATTATTTTTACATTATAACGTACACTTACGTATGCGAATGTATGTGTACAATGGTATTGGTAGCAAGTGACGTAATGTTGTTCACTTACGTCCAACACGTCTGCGGTATTTTTGCCGCGCTGGGGTGAGACAATGATCGATCGATCGTAATAATGACCATAAGAAAGTTTCGACTCGAATCTTTAGGCACAAATTACAACGAACCGGGACTGATGACACATCAGTAGTGAAGGGAGAAACCTCGTATGAGCTGGAGAAAAGGGACATGTCACACCTGGCTTCGTGCATCGAAAGACACAATGATGCTCTCGAGTGAGAAAATTTACGGAATGTGTCTAGCAAAACTAATTTGTTTATAATCCGCTATTTTCAGATACGCCAAACTTATCGAGGCGACTTACAGATGGAATTTCTTTCTATTCATTGGGCTCGGCATAATTCTGATTATGTTACTGGGACTTCAGGTAAAAAATTGCGAACATTGATGAAGAATCTTTCGAATTGACTTACAAGCGGCTGTGAATTCAGATTCTCGTTAGCATAAATAATGTTGAAACAACCACAAGATTCGTAGTTCCTGCACTGTCCATCGAAGTGGCATTCTACCTGGAGAGTTACATTTCCCAAATGTTGCTGGATCACAGTATCAATGTAGCCTTTCATATGTGAGTGAAAAGTCAAGGACTGGTGGAACGGCCGCATAAAAAACTACTCTTCTTCCGAGCAGACAGAACAGCCGATGGTATAGACTATCGCCTAAGGCGCAGAAACTCCTACAATTGATGACGATGCGCTGTGCCGTACCCTGCTACTTAACAGCCGGAAAAATCTTTAACGTGTCCTTGGAAAGTTTTGGAATGGTAAGAACGACCGTTCTTCTATGAATACACTAGGGCCTCGATTTCCGCAACAGTCCCCACCACGGAGCGAATATCGATCGACGCAGTGAGCTATTTGCCATGCTCGATAGTTGGTATGGGTGGGGCATGCGCTGCCTCGATTTTCGTCGGTGTCGACGAAGTCGAGGCCCTAGTGCAGTGGATAAAAATTCCGTCGAGTCCCATACATTTTCATTGGAATACAATAAATAGATCATCTTTGTATTTCAGACATTTCGGTCAACCATGTCGTACTTTGCACTTGTGCGTTCCATTCAGGAATCATAGACATTATATGCAAAGAAATATGGGGATGCAAAGCAATACATGTTATAAATAAAACAGGACCGCACCATTTCAATAATGAATAGAAATACATCGATAATTGTCTGCGTGTTGATATTATCTGTTAAGCCGGAAGACTCACTCATGACTATATAATTGTATGCAATAATATACATTATGCAACGATGGCTTAACACCATAGGGCCGTAAAGGAATTAAAAACAACTGAAAAACAGCCCGCTTTCAATTTAAAAAAATCGAGGATTGCTTTTCGAATGCATCTGTGAGTTGCGAGATGCCAGAAAGCAACCGACGATTGCAATCGAAATCTCTAATTTCCGACCGAAAAGTGAGATAGGGCCGACAAGCAGAACTCGGTCACCGGGCGCCTCGACGATTCGTTCGCTTATCGTTGAACCGCTCGCGAAACCTTCGCTAGGACCTTCTGTCGCGTCCCTGATCCCACATAATACGTATTAATCGAATGGAAAACAGACGACAGTTCGTCTTTAACTAATCATCAATTGACTCCTTTTGTCAAGCAAAAGCGTTGTGTAAAAAAAATTGTGTCACATGGTCACCGATAGATGGGTTTGAGTAGCGAGAATTACGCGAGCGGACAGAGCTGCGGAAGCGCACATCATCGCTGTATCTATTGTCATTTTACGCAAGTAAACTGTCGGAGTCATCCGTCACACATCCGTACATTCAACAAACATTTCTTATTCACGAACGTCCACAATTTCTCCTCATTCCAATTTTACAATTTTGCTCCAAAACCAATATTTTAGATTTTAATCCAAAAAATGCGATTTCACATTGGGGCGAACTGTTTTCTGTGCATTAAATCGAAGATACAAATGTCCCACTACACTTACGCACAAAAAAGCCATCAGATTCATGTTTATTCCACAAAAACACGTCGGAATACGTCGCAGTTAATTTTATAAACGGAAAAAAAATTTCATATCAACAAAAAAAGATTTCATAAAAAATTCCAATTCCTACCCCTTTCCAATCCATTTTTCACGTTCTTCAACGTCGTCGAACGGGACGATAAAACTATTGTAAAACTTTGCACAAGGCCCTATGTTGTGTATTTTTTCCGTACAACGCGATGGGCACCTAAGAATTTTCCTAGCTCCATTGGGAACCGAGAAAATTTACGTTTTTCCAAAAATGGCCATGCCACCCTACCATCATTATTTTGATTTGTTTTAAACTGGGCAACGTGAATTATTTATCGACGACACAAATAATCATCGACTAAAATTAATTGTCGAAACTTCGTGGTGAAGATTTAAAAAAAAAAAAAAATTCGATTCCTATTGCATCTTCTATCGCGCCACAAAGGAACGGGACCGTCGCGTTAGAAAAGTTTAAGTATGTGGCACAATGTAATATCATACAGCCGTGATCTATTTTGGTTCTTCGTCTAACAGTTTACACTAATAGCTCCATAACTGACGCAGATACATCGAGACAGCAGAGTCAACGCCGCAGAGCTGTACGAGATCTCGCTGTTTTGCTGTCTTGCCACTTGACTCGCGATAATTCTTCATCGCTCACTGCATACTTCGTCCGCTATCGTGTCGGAATTTATGTTGTAAATTAAGCATGTTTCGAGTAAACAGTCTCTTCCTACAATGTTCAGTAACGCAATATTATAGATAAGGTTTTTTGAAGGCCCATTTTTTTTCGTAAAAGTTGGTCAATTTAACGAAAAATATTCCACAGACTCGCGGCAATTTGATAACAATTTTTTAACATAAAAAAACTCTATTTTTAAAGTTTGCCGTCATTGGAACAAAAATATATGTGAAATTATATTTTTCATATATATTAAAAATCCTTTTTACGAAAATTTGTATACAATTCACTTGTGAGATATATGCGACAGATATATAAAGCTGAGAAAATGTAAAAAAAAAATTTATCTTCACGCAAACGAAAAGTATATGAAAAGTTTATTCAGGGCGAGAAGATTAATATTTGTAATATACTTGTCGCACATTCTTTTTTTTCGTGCGGTTTATATATACTTTGAAGCCGACAATGTTTGAAGGAAACAGTTTCTATCGTCACTGTTTCCACCGATTACGTTGGTATATCCTCAGTGCGCTTCCGTCTCTTTTATTCTCTTGCAAAAATGAAACGCGGAGATACACCGAGTGGTCACCGGCGCGAACAGACACAGAGGCGATTTTAATGAAAGACTTGTGTGTTACTACGAAGACCGTACAACAGCGGTTACCTAACGGGGTAATTTAGGTGTTGAATAAAAAAAATAAAAAAAATTGTCCTCAGAACATACCACCAACGGCAGTTAAATTGTGATAAAACGATGTGCTATATATCTTTTGCATATCTCGTCACCGTTGTATTTTTGATTTATTGAACTGTACGGCTCGTGGAATCGTTAATGACGATGCAACTGCACAGAATCTCGCAAATGCGTGACTCTTCGAAACTCATATTACTCTCAGCATTCGTACAAGTCATTCTTCACCGAATTTCCACGTACAAGTAGACCGAATTTGCAATATGAGTTTATCACACGCGATTACTAGAGCTTCTGCCCAAATAAAAAAAAAATTTTTTTAATCATTTTAGAAATGTTTTCCAATCCTTAGGATCTTACGAAATATTTCTAAAATATATGCAAATCATTCTTTGAAATATTCTATCAAAAAATTCTAACGAAACGTTTCTTAAATATATCAGAAACACACTTAATCTTTTAACACATCTGAAATATTTCAATGCATTCGTATGTTATATGAATCATCAATGAGTATTTTTCTGCGGATGATATCTTTCGGCAAAGATAACATTTTTTCGTCGAAGGCATGAAATACGCCACTCATGAGTGGAAAGGAGATTCTATTGATTAGATAAAAGAAACAACAACTTGAAAATTTAAAGCACAATGATATTGCTGAAAACAGCGCAATCGATGATTTTCCTTTAGTCATCCAGTGAACAGTTTCAACACAGACTCAATCGATGATGCGTTATCTTTAAAAACTTATACAGACATTTTTCAAGTTATAGTTAGATTTTAATTGTAGAAGCCGCGGGAGTTTCTTTCCGAAGTTACGAGACGGTAAATGCATTCGTCTTATCACTTGTTTAAAAAATGCGGGAACCTACTGATAGTGTTTATAATGTATAGAAAAAAACGTATATATCTTTGGAGCGTATCGTAAAACTATGAGCAAAAGGCTTCGTAAAAACAGTGAGCGAAGGTCGGAGACGTCGGGTCTTTCAACCGGTTTATCAAATGCCAAACCGATAGTTGCCAAGATTAAAAAAAAAAACGGGTAAGGTCTGTTCAACAGTTTCACCAAATTCCCGTTTTTTATTTTCAAATCTGCCAAACTACCAAATCTTCTCACCTCGCTAAGTAAGATTTTTCACGATACTCGTGCGGAAAAAAGATTGCAACACTCGCCTTCAGCTCGTGCTCGCAGACTCACGCTTGTCAGAAAAAGTTTCCTCGCTCTACTGTCGTAAATTACTATTTCATTACGCAATATAAAAATTTCTTAAATTGTCATGAAAAAAGATAAACCGATATCTCTAGGTGATATCACTCGGCGATATAGACAACTCTAAAAAGTGAAAATCATCGAAAATTGTATGACCGCATTACGCATCTTTTTTTCTCCGCGCACATGTTTTTGTCTATTGTACATGTGTTGAAATGTTCACATTCCTCAACGAGATAAAAGTCTAAATGTCCGCCTCTTCCGATACGCTCGATTCCCCGAGACCTGCACGAGTCATTATCTTGCGCATACCGGTATAATACTCAAAACTAATCCTATCGTTTCTCGCGCGACATCGAACGAAGCGGCGCAACGAGACACACTCAATTATCGAAGTGTGTTAAATTTACCCCAGAGAAGCTTTGTGTCCGAAGCCCCAAGTTATTAAAAAAAAATGTAGAACTTATCGCTTAGAATACTTAAACGTACTTAAAACATCAATCCTATCGTTTCTCTCGCGACATCGAACGGGGCAGCGCAACGAGACACTCACGTATCGAAGTGTATTAAATTTACCCGAGAGAAGCTTTGTGTCCGATGCCCTAAGTCATTAAAAAAAATGTAGAACTTATCGCTTAAGATACTTGAACATATTTAGAACATTAATCCTATCGTTTCTCTCGCGACATCGAACGGAGCAGCGCAACGAGACACTCACGCATCGAAATGTATTAAAATTATCCAAGAGAAGCTTTGTATCCGATGCCGAGGTTATTTGAAAGAAATTTAGAACTTATCGCTCAAAATACTTGAACATATTTAAAACATTAATCCTATCGTTTTCGTCGCGACATCGAACGCAGTGGCGCAACGACATATACTTACTTATCGAAGTGTATTAAATTCACAAGAGACAAGCTTTGTCTCCGATGCTCCGAGCTATTCAACAAATGTAGAACGTATCACATACCACGCAGACGCACGCACGCGCACAACACTCGCGCACGTACGATATCGATTCGAGAGCGCGATCTATCGCGCACAGACGATCCACGGAGAGACACGACTGCCGTATCTCACGGGTCGTGAGTAACTGAGCGATTGCTTGCGGCAAAACTGCTACTCACGACTGATCGGCACGAGATAGTTACAACCGCCAATCACTTTCGATCCTCTCGCAGCGGCTTGCACAGCGCCCGCACGGGTAGCTTCTTCAATTCCGCGGAAGCAACTCACTGATACAGAAGACCTCGAAGTCCAAATATCTTCGTCAATCTGGAGTTAAATTTGATTGAATGAAAATTGCGAATCGCACCGTTTCGCAATTACAATAATTTATTAAAATATAAATTATCAATACTATGGTATAACAAGAATTATTGCGCAGTTTTGTTGTGTCAACTAGATTTAACGTTACTCCCTACGACAATGGTATGTTCACGCGAAGCGTGAAAAAACCTATTCACGCCTATCGCTTTCTCGGAACGAATTACGAGAAAGCGATAGGCATGAATAAACTTTTTTACAGATAATAAACAATATGTGTACCCGATTTTTGTGCAAGTGTTCGTAAAACCATAATTTTATAATGTTTATATGCTCGCGCGAAAGCGACGAATCAATGGGCTGGAAATGCTTCTGAAAATTGCGAATTTTCTTTTTTTTTTTTGCAAAATACTTCAAAGGAAACGTTTCATACTTTTCTCTATTCTTCCGATTCCCGATAATAGTTAACTGGGAATGTATTACAGTGCATAATAGAAGTTTTCTTGAGAAATAATATAAAGTTAATAGATGGGATTTTACGCTGTTCAATCGGTTCCGAACTCTTTCTTTCACTACTGTGGACATTCAGAACAAATATATAATATATATATGTATATTATGTACAGTTGTTAAATTCAGTTCGATATAATATTTACAATCTTACCGTAGCAGATCGGGATTAGACTGCAAGAAGATACGTTATTCCAATTAGCAACGTACATTTCTGTCTCATAATCATTCTTGCGATGTATCCTAATTAAAATACTCAATAGTATTATTCAAAGTGTAATAGTTTCGTTTTTTTTTACCGTGTCTCTTCTTACTATTCAGATCACGCTAAATGAGACTCGCTTGTGTTTGAAAATAGTTTTAAATGTCCCTAAGTCTGTGTACTGCTGAATAAGAGTGTCAATAATTCGGGTTGCAGGAGATCCCTTTTGTATTTTTGTACCATGTCCTGAATCTTCAAACGTCTCCTCACGTGCGGCGGGTGATAACTGCAACATTAGCAAAACGGCGCTTGTGAAATTCCCAGTTTTTGTCCCACGACCTACGACATCGCACAATGGCTCGTCCGTGCAAGGAGCTTCGAATCGTTAATTATAAAGAAATTATACGAACGTGAGCAATAAATTACAGATGTTTCGTATGTTGAAACGACGTTAAGTATCCTGAAAAATGTGTACTCAAGGTCGTAAATAATTGTCTAAGATTAATCAAGAGGCCTCTCTGTGGTTGATACCAAAAAATCATAAAATCGTGGAAGAAGCTTTCTAATCGGTCATTATAAAGAAATACGAACGTGAGCAATAAATCTCAGATGTTTCGTATGTTAAAACGACAGTGAGTGCCCTGATAATTGGGTGCTCGAGGTCGTAAATAATTGTCGAAGATTAATCAAGAGGCCTCTCTGTGTTTGATAACAAAAAATCATAGAATCGTGGAAGAAGCTTTCTAATCGATTATTATTAAGAAATACGAACGTGAGCAATATATCTCAGATGTTTCGTATGTTAAAACGATGGTGAGTGCCCTGATAATTGGGTGCTCAAGGTCGTAAGTGATAGTCTAGGATTAAGTCTTTATAAATCTCACCGCCCGAAACCGTACCGAAACGGGACTAATGGACGGTGAGTGGGAGTCCCGCGTTCTTTCGGTAGTGCCTTGGAGTGGTCATATAGGTGTGACTTATAGTGACCCTGAAGATATCTGCACGAGATTAAATTTCTCCAAGTTTTAACGGCTGTATTCTCACAGCCGAAACACAGTTCACTTAGAGAATGAAATTCTACAAGTGAACAATTTTTTTTTTTTGCAATGCATTGATAGAAACTTTATTATACCGATAATAAATGTTATCTATAATAAAGTTGCAATAACCAGGACTTTAAAGATGAAATCTGATGGCACGCAGATATCTTCAGGGATTCATAAAGAGTTAATCGGGAGGTCGCTCTGTTGTTGATGAAAAAATAGAAAATCATGTTGTATGTATCCTGTCCACACCTGTCGTTATCCAGTCTTCTTCGTCGTCCCATATTCAGTGCGGTTTGTCGCACCAAAGTGCCCAGAGCCCTTCTCGAAACGACCATCCCGTCAATGAGAGGAGTCGCCAAGTTTATTCTGGACACCGGACCTTGCAATCTGACCCGCAACAAACCATTTCCGAGAGCTTGAAGAAAGATCACTTGCACGTCGGACGGCAGCAATGTTCTCGAACCCTCGACACCGGTGTACGTGCAAGGAAGGAGATCGGCTAGGAAATGTTCAACAATTGGCAAACAATTCTGTCTACGCGATTTCACAAGACGTAAATACCGGTCAATGCGGTCTCACCGATCGGGAACAGAACGTAATCTTCCAAACTCTCCAGCCAAACGACCATTATTCTCGTGTCCGTCTGACCCGGAAGCGCGTGTCTTGTTGTTCTTCTCGGTCTCACCGGCTCCGTACTGGAGACGCTCGGCGGTCCCGAACCCGGTATGCTCGGCGGTTGCTTCTCCAGGTCGAGAGACATGGCGCGGGGACCGTGGGCACTGCCCTGGGACAACGTGTACGATGTTCGGGAACCAGCCGACTCACTGACGCTTCTTTCGAACCAGTCTGTTAATTTAAAAAAAACGATATTATACGATAATGTAGGTTGCGATGAATTGCCCAGGTAGCACCAAATAAAATTAGTTGCCAAAAAGGGTTTTCGACGGGTTTCATATGTTCGTCTAGACGGTATCCGAAAGCTACCACACATCCAAAAAATTAACTTTCGGACGCACAATAGCTTATAGTTGTAGACTGTAAAAAAATTCATGTGACATTTAATGCACTGGTACTGGCAGTTTTTATGCAAGAACTGGTATATTGAATTCCATGTACAGTTCTGATGAAAAATTAATGTTCAGTGTATTCAAAACATTGAAGATACTCTATTTTTAATAAATTACTTTAATTCCAATGAAAAAGTATAGTCATTTTTCATCGGAATTGTACATTAGATTTAATGTACCAGCTTTTGCATAAAAACTTCCAGTCCGATACAGTAAGTGTACAATTTTTTTTACAGTGTACGATTCGGACGGACATATGTAACTCGTTTAGATCACTTTTTTATACCAGATGTCTTTTTGTTACCTGGGTAGGAATACAACGACCTATTGATAATAGAATAATTTTATGACTTTTGTAGCTGTTCCAGCAATGTGTGTGTGTTCGCGCCACCCTGATGCTTACTTTGGCCGTTGCTCACGTCGCTGCTGTAACTGGCTTCCTCCACGGAGTCGACGCACAGACTCGGTACAACGCACTGTGTCGGCACCACGAAAGCTATCTCCGAACTCACGTCTGCCCAGTACAGCACATGAGTTTCGCCATTGTAAAGGGCTCCCCCGTGCTCGCTTCGAGCCGGTTGCGGCACGTTGGTTTGCGGAGTTACGCGCCAGGACGTTGACACGTGACCCGTCCAGCCAGCGTGGCTCGAAACGGAAACGGGCCATCCGAGGGAACCAAGAAACTCCAGGAAGTTCGGCGATACGTTGCTCTCGTCGAGCTGCAATCGTCATTGATTATGTTGTCAAACATTTTGGGAAATTTAGAAAATGTTATGATTATTTAGGAAATATTGTCAATGCTATGAAATGTTACGTTAAGCATATAGGACATTCTATTTCAATTCCGATCATCCTCGGGCCCGATCCCTCCCAATAGGACCAAAACTTTTTTCCCGTTTTCACATACAGTTAGACTGATACATCATTTTTTTTAATATTTTTTTTGAGAATCCGTCGCGGAGCAATCTTTAATTGAAAATGAGCAATTATAAAAAAAAAATAATAATTTGATTGAATATAAGAAATTTGAAAATATTGTGAAACTGGCAATGTGAGAAATCTTTGAGTTGGGTAGAAGTATCGAGAAATGTTAGATGTGCAATGGATCGTCTTGAATCATATTTAAACATTTTTCGAACACAAGTGGCATGCGAAAAAATGTCCCAAATGCATCGGGAGTTAATACAATGATCGCCGTGAGGTCGTTAAATTTTTGCAGCACCGACATACCACGTTAGAAACTATCTCCGCAGGATTCCTCTGTCCGGCCTTCACGTAGAATATGTGTACAGTGTCGCAAGTTCTTGGACTTATGTGGTCGAGACTCTCGAGATCGGTGCAAAATCCTGAAACTGTCGGATCGAGGGCCGTCAAGCCGCAAGCCCCAGATTCGTCGATGGCCTTGGCCTCGAGATTCAAGAAGCCGAAGTGGCTGAGAAAGAGCCTCGCCGTCTGAAACTCATGGCAGATCTGGGGCGGTGAACATTCCTCCATCTTATCGTACTGTGAGGATTGCTCTTCGTTGCGACAGTCGCTCGTTTTCGTTTCAAGATTTATCTGGCGATCGAGAAATTGCGACAGCAACTCGTGCTCGCCCTTCACCGCGTCGTTGTCGTTCATAACGGCCTCGAGACTGGGAATCGATTCGTCCCTGAAATTAAAAAAAAAATGATCGTGTGAGAAACAGACGAGCAATGCGTATTAACGAGATTCTTCTGCCGAAAGTTTTTAATCGATCACTCACACTTTGCAGTGAGGAATCCTATCGACGTTGTCGGGAAAAAATCTCGGCTTGTACTCCATACGCGGAGCGGCCTCTGCGAGAGGCAAAGGTCTTCCGGGATTCGTGTTGATGCTTCTCGTGCTCGATCTGTGTCTCGGTAGATGACGCAGCTGCATCGTCCAAGCGTGTCTGCCGAACGGACCACGAATCAAGACCGTAACGGTCGGTTGTGGATCCTGATCGTTGCCGAGCGGCTCTTCCAGGAGCGCCAGCATCGTCGCATTTTCAGCAACGAAATAACGAAAACGTTCCACCGCCGCTGGTCGTCCCAAACGACCGCCAGGCCAGCTGTTGCAGTGACGAAGCAACGAAACTTCGTCGAGCAACGAGGATAGGGATTGCGCACCGCATGCGCTTGGAAAATAGCCGACCTGAACATACGTTAAAAGACAAAATCAGTAAATTACAAAATTCTCTACCACCAGGTGGATTCAAAACTTTTCACTAAGCTGGGTGAAACACCGTCGTCCTTGTTTCGAGCTCGGTTGGTATTAGAAAATATATATATATATTTAATTTTTTTCACGGTTCTACGAATTCACCAAATAAATTTTTTCAATAGCTTTGGCCGTTTAAGAGTGAGTTTGTTCATGCGGAAAAAAATTCACCGGTTAAATCGCGAATTCATCGACGAACAGACAGAGATTTTTAATCGCTGCCTTTTCGTCGATTCTTCGAGTATCTAATTATATCAAAAGTTAATAGATACCTGCTCGAGAATCGTGGTAAGAAGTGCGTCGGCAGCATCTCGCACTCTCATCGATGCCGGTTTCAATTCCTTCTCGTCTTTCATCTTGATCGGCTCGCCTGGCTTCCCAATACTTTTTGTACCCGAGACACCGAGCTCCACCACTTCTAATACTGTTGTCAAGCAATCTTTATCCTGATAGAAAAAAAAGTAAATGCCAGAAATCAAAAGATGAAACTTCCCGGTAGGTAATTTTACAAACTATCGCGAACCTGTAATAATTGAGGATGAGCGGTCAACCAAGTGGTCAAGCAGCCGAATGCCGCGACTATCGACGAATGTAGATCTTTCGAGTGTGCAGGTGGTGGACGCCAGCATTGATACGTGATATAGTCGCAAAGCCATTTCACCGCTCGCTTACACTCCAAAGCATCTGCAAATAATTAATTGTCAATATTGTTCTCACAATTTAAAATTATCATCATTTAATTATCATCATTATCGCAAGGATTTAAAAACTATGCACAGTGGAATAAATTAGGCTATTAAACGTGACTATTGTGACGGTCAAACCTGTGAGCCGCCTTGCTGCTTAATTAAACGAATCAATGTATAATTAATAAATTCAATTCAAACGAAGAAAAATTTGTCCTCGCAATGATTGTCGACTTGAAACGCACCTGTCTCGCGAATTCGTGTTCGCGCCAATCCCGAAAGCATTTCAAGAGCGGCCAGAGAAATGTTGAGATCCGTTTTCCACGAGGATATCAATCTGTGACAGACCAAGTAAGTGGCTCTGACGAACAGAGCATGCGCCGAGTCTGCAATGTTTATTATATTATTTAAACCGAGCATCGTCAAGTGAAATTTCTGAGGGACGTAAAAGCGTATCGTATCGCATACGATGTTATGATAACAATACAGAAAAGCAGAGGTACATACCTCAAAAGCCTTTCACAAGTTTTTTTTTTTTTCAATTGATTTTACAGTACGAAATTAGAATTTTGGTAGTGAAAAGATTAAGAGGTAATGTTCTTATTTACCGAAAGCAATGCTTTCCTCTTGAAGTGTAGAAATATCGGATGTATCGCCGAGCGAGCGTTGGTCACTGGAAATGCTTATTTGACTGGCCGAATCGCTGCTGACTATCAAGCGGTGTTTGTGTGTGTTTGTTTTTGCGATGACGGCACAATGGTGAATGCACAACGGAACACAATCCATAAAATTAAGAAAGAAACAAAACAAATGAGAAGAAACACGTCACATAAGCGCGTGAGAAGCGGTTACAGCGGTATGAATATGGGACATTCCACGTCAAGTCAAACGGCCCAAAACGCTGACCCTCTTAGGTTAAGCTAAAAATTCGTGATGTTATAGTATAATACAGTGTGACCACCTGGAATCTTTTTTTCAATATTTATCTCGTTTTTAAGCTGGCAGATAGGCGTGTTAATATTAAAAGTTATGATATTTCGGAAACTTTTGGTCGTACAAAAAACCGTCGTCTACAAGAAAGATGCTATTTTGATTAACTCACTTCGTAATTTTTTCTAAATTTTCCAAAGACGAGACACTTTAGAAAACTGGAATTTTTTTTTTACGTTTCTGCAAGTATAATTCTGTGTATTTTGCTTAAAATTTCACAGAATGTTCTTCTATTAGTGTAAAACACATGTGTAAATTTCTGAAATGGATATATTATGTATACATTTAGCTTGATCTAGGTGGGTCAGGGATTTGGGCCGTTCGACTTGACGTGGAATGCCCTATATATAAAAGTCGATAAGAGATGCTTCGCACAGGGATTCATGATTTCGCTACGGGAACCAACGTTATTTTCAAATTGCATTATTTTCAGATATCACAGCCGATTCTTTAAGTTGCCAGATAAAAACTCGTATGTCCTCATAATTCAAGCACAACCTCCTTAGCGCAAAAATGGGCTTGCTATGAATATTAATTCCAAACTTCAAGACAATCGTGAAACCATAAGAGTGTGAAATGCGAGCATCAACGTGTCGAGCAATCGTCGAAACTTTAATATATTATATAAGTAGATTAAAGAAATAATAATAATAAAAAGACAATGCACTCAAATCTCAATTTTACGTAATGATTTAAAACTCCGCAGGTAAACGTACCCGAGGACAATAAGTTTGTCGGTGTGCTATTAGCTATGTGTCCGCCAATGTCCGATTGTGTTACTTGTTCTACCTCTTCGGCTGCCGCTGAATCCTGCACGCTCAGTAAAAGCCCACCTGAAGCAAAAGCGAGTAAAATATTCATGACAAAAAAAGAAATAAAATTTACCGATGAAGATTAACAGAATGAATACTTGCCGAGAAGCATATGAGTGTTTTGTGTATCCGTCTCGACTTGGAGAGCGTTTATCAGGAGATTCATGAGCCTCGGTTTCAGCGATGCGAATGTCAACTGAGATTTCTCCGGATTAACTATGCTCGAGAAGTTCGGTAATTCGCGTATTGAGAGATTCTGTAAAAGTGTGAACATTCAGTATAAACAGCATAATCAAGTATAAACAGTGGTTCGTCGATTTGGTACTTGTCTCTAAGTGACAGTATTCGCTTCTCAAAATAGCATCCATCATAAACAGCTACGTGTCTCTTTAAGCCAAAAAAAATAATTCAAGCTGAAAAACATAATTCACCAATGTCTTTGAGAGCATGTGCAATACCGCGGTCGGTAATAAAACTGTAATCAATTTTTCTCACGGATTTTGACCGTGCAATACGAGAACCCGTGAGAAAAGGTGATTACAGTTTTTGATACCGAGGGAGGGAGGTGTTTCATATAGTCTGAAGTGATAAGATTCCGGATCGACTACTCTTCGACCTAAGCTCGGAGCTTTACGACTCGCGAGCTGCTCTTAAATAAATACCTGATAGTGCAGGGGCAGAGCCAGCATGGATATCAACAAATGAATGGAAGCTCTTCGCAGTTCTATCTTGGATACAGAGCTCGATTTCAATTTCAAATCTTTTTCCGGCAGCACAACTTCAAGAGCGGTCAGCACTGCTGGCGCTAATACTTCGATTCCGTCGAGATCCAATCGGAACAAGTCTGCGGAATTCAGCAAAATACTTGCGAGCGTTTCTCCGCATTCTCTTCCCTGCAAAAAAACAATCGAAACGTTTAATTCACGATATCATCGATATAGACGAAATTTCTACGACGATCGGTCTCACCTCGTCGACTTTGAGGCCGTGGTACATCGCTTGGTAAAAGCGCGCCAAGTAAACCGGAAGAATTTCTTCTCCTGTTTTTTTAGCGCAGAAAATACGACAAAGTGCACCCATAGCTTCCGCTCGTCCTGATTCGTAACGATCTATGCTCAGCGACGGAGGAATTTCGCTTATTGTTTCCTGCAGGGAGCTGGGACCGTCCACGAGAACGGAAGACGGACGTTTTGACGCTCCTAATGGTTCTGACCGACCAGACAATCGCTATCAATCTTTTCCATATAAAATCTATATTTCTAGTCGTTAAAATTCATTTCATCCCCGGCAATCAGTTTTTTTTATGACAAACTGAATAAACGTATTTTTTTATTTTTTTTTTCTAATAAAAATGCAACCAGACTCGGGATGAATTATTCAAAAGACGTTCCACATATCGAGAAAAGAAAAACGGAACGTACGTGGTAGATTCTGAGACCATCCATCCGTACCGATGAATGCGGCTTCGAACAACCATTCTCCAAACAAGTGCAGGATGCTGTTGCATTTCGGGCGTCCCGGAGCTAACGGCGGTCTGATATCTTGCCCAAGGGAAGTCACGGCTGAAACAATGATCGAAACTTAGACGGAAGTTCTTTACTGCGGGTGATGTCAAAAAGCAACTATGAATGTTGCGAATAACATCGATCTTACAGGTAGTGCTTGACGTAGACGGCGGCCCGGAATTGGCTACCACGATTGGTTGAGCGTTAGAGATGCGACTTGTCGTCAGTCCGATCAACGAAGATTTCGGCATTCCTGGTTTCGTAAGATAGAAAATAAATTGTTTTTGGCATTCTCGAATCAACCGCTAATGTTTCTAGATCATGTAAACATAACTTCCTGTTAACTGAATGGTGTAACTTTTCGATAAATCGTGATCGTGAAAATTGGAGGAGTACATATACACAAGATTGTCGATTCTGTGAACAGTACATGCGATCGTATCGTGAGCCTGTCTACTCGAGTTTTTATCAGTCGACAGAATCGAGTCTGGCGCCGGTGAGAACCTCGGCGAATGACCATCTTCGTGAATAGTAGATAATTTTCGTAAATGCACAAACAACATTGTACTTAATCACAATTTGTCGGGAAATATTTAACGATAGCGATAATCATCTTTGACGGAGGAAATTAGTACATTACGATACTAGTGCTATAAAACTTTTTCTGACGAGTGTGAGTTTACTCGAACGAAGGCGAGTGTTGCAATCGCACGAGTCAATAAAAAGTTTTTCGGACTAGCGTCGCACAAAATTTTATTTCACAAGGTGTGAAAGTGGGGATTTTGCGTAAAACTGCAATGGTTTGTATCGAGTAGCATAAAATATCTTTTCGGGCTTCAAAAAAGATGAATTTCAAGCGATCATTCACCGATGTTTTCACCTGCGGTGCGGCGAGATTGCAATTGAGAGTAGAAGTGTACAAGTCCGATATTTCGGTGAGATTGAATTTACGAAGAAGAAAGTGTGCACTCTTGGATACCCTTGGTGACTGCGGAAGGTGTGACGCTGAAACTTTTGGCCAGTCTACGCTGTGTCGGGGGCGTGGGGGAGGGCTGAGGCTGATCCTTGCCGCTGACCTTGTCCGCCCCGGCACCCCCAACTCCGCCGAGGCCGGTGCCCGATGTGACACTGGCTGCGCAACACTCCTCCCAACAGCATGCCTGTGAGACCCCTGAAAAATTACCGGACGTCCATGCAACCACCACCACCATCCACTTTCGTTTTATATACAATATAGCCAGAAACATTGCGAACTTGTGCATTTTTTTTTTTTCGTTTCTTTGAAGCGGAAGAATCATTGTTTTGCAAAAAGTATCGTGAAGAGAAAAGCTATCGAGACCGCTCACCGAGAAACGCGTCGACTTGGCCAGCTATTCCTTTCACTGCCTTTAAAAATATCTGCGGTAATCCTTGCAAACACGGATGCTGGCAAGGATCAACGACGTTCGGACTGGCGATCGCGTACTGTAGAAACGCTTGAGTCTGGGAGACCACCGCTGGTCTGCACAGATCGACCGGGTCACCGACTGTTCGCAGAAGCCTGTACCAAGCCTGAGCGACCGCCTCGTCGGACATCGTCGGCGGTACGAGCTGAGCATCTTCGTCACCTAAATAAATTTAACGGCGCATGGCTTGTACATTACTAATCAGAGATGAGCGAATCGAGAGTAATTTAAAAAATTTAAATAGCGTCTCTTAGGTAATCGCTAGCGCAAAAATAGGATGAAATTTAATGTACGGTACTGGAAGTTTTAATGCAAAAACTGGTATATTAAATTGAATGTACAATTGTGATGGAAAATTAATGTTCAGTGTATTGAAAACATTGGAAATATTTTATTTTTAGTAATTTACTTCAATTTCCATGAAGAAGTATATTGATTTTTCATCACAATTGTACATTAAATTGAATGTAGCAGTTTTTGCATAAATACTTCCAGTCCGGTACACTAAATTTACCATTTTTTTTTACAGTGTTGTAATTGGAGTGTGTGGCAGAGAACCGCGAACGGTGCAAACGTAGTGACAATACGTACTTATCTTCAACTCGGGAAACATTGGACCATACATGATGTGCAATAATTTCGCCGTTAACGCCAAACAGACGCGATTCCACTGCTCTATCAAAGCCAGTCGATGACGCCAACGGAGACAAGATTCTCGCAGGGTTCTCCACAGTGGTGGCGACGGAAAGTTTCGTTCGCAAGCGACGAGCCATACCTGAGAGAAATTAATGTCAATGGTTGTTAATTGCAGAATGTTATGCAGATAACAAACCACTATAGAGAATTATTTTTATCTATTTATTAGTTTTCTATCGTCTTGCGATACACTGTAGCAATAAAATCCAAATATTTTTATCTGTACGTGTTTTGTAAAAGGACTTGTCCTTTGAATTAATTAATTAATTAATTAATATGGCATCGTAAAAGAGCGTTGGCACCGAATAGTTAATATATCGAACACTAATCACCGTAAAACTGATTATTATTTACTTCAAATTTTTTTTCATCGTACGAAAAGACGCGCCGCTTACCTCCAACAATACGCCAAGCACCCTTTCGCATAGTTGTTCGCCCGCATCTTCCCTAACTGCCGGCGGAGCCAACAGAGCGTCGTTGATTCCAATGAGAAAAAGAAGCAAACTTTCCCACGTTTCGCGATCGAGGGTAGCCGGTCCTCTCGCTACTTGCTGCAACGTTCTGAGAACTCTGTGGCACAACACCGCTTGTCGATTAATTGTGTCCGTTCCTAGGAATGCATACAGAAGAAAAAATATTTAATAAACAATCAGGAAAAATGACAATTATGTTTTATGAAATTATGTTTCCAGTATTTTTGTTAAATCGGATACCTAAGTCCTGATACAGAAATGGCCAGACTACGGAAAGGAAAGAAGAATTACACAATGTTATGCATAGAATTAAAAAATATAAATGTGCTACGGCTCTTTTAACCCTATCGTATGAGAGATTTACGTAAAGTTCGAGTATTTTATGATTATCGTTGTTATTGTTAATAATTGCCGCACGACAAGCCGAAGGTTGTGCAATATCGTGCGTGTTTGCCATTACGTAAATACATGAGTAAATAGATGGACTCTCGCGAATCAACGACAAATATAGAACGGAAAATAGCGGGAAGGAAAAATAGCAGAATTTGCAAAAAGACTCAAGGACTCTCGGAGGACTTTCAAGGACGAATTTGTGGGTATATCCGGAACTTTCAGAAATTACCGGACAACTCAACACCGTTGTCGACAACATGCATTTTTTTTTAATGATTTTTTCTGCAAAAAAAATAAAATAATTATACAAACATTTGCCAAAACATTAATTTTTTTCTCGTGTTTAGAAACCAACAAATATATAATATTCTGACAGAAATAAGTCCCATGACGACAGGGTTTAAATAAATTTTGAAACATTTTTTTGTAAACAATCAAACTTCTCACCTTCGCCCTTTCTTGGAACGAAAAGATTGTGAAAGTGACTGATGATCTTCCTGGCATAGAAATTCGTGTCCTCGACTATGGGTCTCGGCACAGAGATTTTTGGCGTCGAGTAGAGAGCCGACAGCCATTCGCAATAGACATTGACGCAATCTCTGACGGTGTCATGCTCGGCTAGGGGCAAGGACAGTCCGTAACAGATGACTTCCATGCACCATTGAACTTCCTTGTCCGTATTCAAAGGGCTCGGCTCCGCCGCCTGGGTGATGCCGAGGTTCGTCGCCAATTGACGAACTATCGAAAGGGCGACTTCTCTTCCTGCGCCGGGAGAGAACTTTTCCAATACACTTTGACTCTCCTCGGAGCCGCGCTGTATGAGGGCACTTAGAGATGCCCATTCCGAATACATTCCTCCCCCTGAATCCTGTAAAATAATAATTCAGCTCACTCATCTGTTCAAATTGGGATGGTCAATCTTTTTAAAAACTAAACTCCAAACGGACATCGAACTAGACTATAAAAATGCCTGTTGTAGCTGCATTCTGTTTACATTTGTTCGTCTATTTAAATTTTGGAATCAGTTCGAATGTCGATGAATCTCAAATGCTTTCGAATGCAGCAGAATTGCATTCGGTAATCCGTTTGAATTCATTCATCTGTTTAAATTTAGGTAGTCAATGAGTGTAAAAACTAAACTCCGAACAGATATCGGAGTGATATATTAGAATGCCTTATTCATCTACGTATGCGTTCCGATGAATCTTAAATATTTCTGGATGCAGCAGAGCTGCGTTTGATACCCTATTAAAATTTGTTGATCAACGAATCTCGAATATTTCCGGACGCAGCGGAATTGCATCCGGTGATTCACCCTGTGTTATAAATTTCGTAGTAAGTGCCGCATATAATAATTACGATGTAACAAAAGCAACGTTACCTCACAAGAATACGGTACATTAAACGTCCGGATTCTCTGCAAGTGCGTTTACAAAAAAAATGCCGTAATTTTGTGCGCTTAAAGTACGTACACAACAGGCCATAATTTTCTACTCACGACGCCTTGTAATCCCGAGTACGATTACGACCGGGAGAGTAGCATTTTCTAACGTAAATGAGGTGTACTCGATGCCAAATGTTAACACGGGGTTTCGTACGGAACGGAGGTTAGAAGTACCGTTTCATGCAATACACATTATCCGCTTGCGCGAGGAACGCTACGTAAGCGTAAAATCGTAAGAGCTAATCAATTACCTTGAGATTGACTCTGTTGAATACGCCTAAATTCATAGATTATCATGCACCGACTGTACGATTTAATTAGAAATAAAGAAACATTGACGAGACGCTCGAACTGTCAAAAGTTAGGGGGAAGCGATCGCATGATGGTAATAATAAAAGATCAGCTGTTGACTCTTATCGACGGGGATATCAGACATCCCTCGTTTCGACATATAGTTTGAATTTTCGCTGTAAAACGGGAGGCAATACAAATTCGGCAATTAATTAATCGTCAGACTGGCAGACATTCGTTAGAATAAATTCCTTATACGGCGAAGTTAGACGTACCTCGAACAGGCGTATTTCGCTGGAGAGGGGAGAATCCACTATTTCACACTCATTGTGACTCATTCGCGTAACTGTGCGAACAACCCACGTTACGAACGACGCTCCGTTGGCCGATAGTAAATTACGAATAAGTAACGCCCGTAGCACAACCTCGTAGTAACTTCCATTTCAGTGCACGGGAATTGCGAATATAAAAAAGACACGAAACACGATTGGTACGGTATAATAAGTTTTTCTTTTGTTTGTTTATTTCTTACTCTGATAAACTAGGTTTAAAGTTATCGTAATGATAGGTGAGCTGAGAATAAATACATCACCGGTTTTTTTTGTTGTTTTTTTTTTTTTTTGCGTACGGTAAATGCAGTTATGCAGAACCTTATTTTTCAGAACAACGTTTCCTCTATTGTATCACAACGATAATGCCACGAATGATTTTTGTTTATGATAAAAAAAACATTACATCTAAAATGAGGACCGAAGAAACGTGACGATTCGGTTGCGACGAAGATTTAAAAAAAGAATTAACATACATCGAAGAAGCTTATCAAGCATGCTACTTATACACGAGAGCGATTACGCATTTTCGTGTCCCCTTTCTTCCTGTGTTTTTTTTTCTTCCCTTTAACCGGCAGAAACGTTCGGTTTCTTATATCGCTTGAGGCACTCGCGGCAGATACTGATCTTATTCTCACGAAGCTTTTCGAATCGACAATACACATCGCAAAAATGTTGGTGCGAATTTTTGTTTTTTATTTTTATTTTTTAATTAATATCTACTACCGCGGCCGTCGGTGATGAAACGGCATCAAGATATTACATTCTAGTAACGAGTGTTCGCGTACTTTCGTACGAAAACACTGGTTCCTTTGCGTTTTAGTACAGTAACGTTTTATCTTCGCGCCACTGCTGCTATTGTGTAAAATCGGCGAAATATTGGGATTGAATTCGATATAGCTTTGGAAAACAATAGGAGAAACGTTGAGGCGATTTGTGTTCCGACCCGAAAACTCGAGGGAATTAGCAGCGATAAGGATCTTTAATGCACCAGCGCTATAAATGTAGGCGTGTTAAATTTCCCGTATGTGTACAATTTTTTTTGGATCTCAGTGTATTGCTACGAGACCGGATTCCAATAGTTTTTGAATTTTTGCAGCGATGTCGGGATTCTTCATGTGCCTGTAACAGAAAGCGATAAAAAATTGTTAATATCGCGTTCGATCGATATGTTTCGGGAACTTACAAACTTCAGAAATTACAGATTTGTAACGTTTAAAAATGATTGTCAATTTTTTTGCTCCTCACTAATATCAATCATCACTCATACTGTAAATAATTTATTATTGGATTGTCGGTAAAGATGCCCGGTTGAATGACTGCAAAAATGAGATAAGTGGTTCTACCAGCGATCGGAGAGCAACTTACATTTAAAAAGTCGTTTATATGAATTTACATCCGAAATAATAAAGATTTCTTCGAAATAAAAATCGTCTTTTTTTTAGTACTTAGCGCAGCGGTTCTTAACCTGGGGTCAATGGACCCCGAAAATACACGAGGGACCCCCTGTGGACTCCCAGGATTAAGAACCACCGACTTAGCGCAACATTCTATTAATTCCAATTGGCCGATTGGCCAATTTAAAGCAGCAGCCGGAGAGCGTATTCTCCGGTACGAGTGATAAATAAGATTCCAATGAGAAAACTAGTACCTGTACTATAAAAATGGTTTCCCATAATAATATTAATTATAAATGTTCCAAAAAACTATTTCATTGTTGAACGTGAAACGTTTATATTTTGTATCAAGGGGCTTGTCCCCGTTAAAATAAACAAAATAAATTCCGATTCACGGAGAAAGTGCTTACTCTTGTAATGCTTTCGGATCGCTCTGCATTTGTTCGAGTATCATTCGCATTGCCGGATCGCGTAGAATGTTGTTGACTTCGGGATCGGAGAAGGCTCGCTTTCTCAATTCCTCGGGATTGGCGTCGTAAGAAACGGAGCAGCTGCGGAATCCTTCCAGAGCTTCGCTGTTGTTGGGATCCAATTCGAGGGCTGTCTGGTACGCCTTGAACGCCTTTCTGTGCTGCTGCATACCCTGCAGAATCTTTCCTTTCCGAATCCAGCCTTTCGTGAATTTAGGATCGAGCTCGGTGCACTTTTCGCAATCCTTCAGTCCAAGATCGAAAGCGGCGAGTTTGGTGTAACATGCCGCACGGTTGCTGTAGTATCTCGCGTCGTCGGGATTTCTCCGTATAGCTTCGGAATAATGCTTGACGGCGGTGGCGTAATCGCCGTCCTTAAACTTCTGATTGCCCAATTCTTTCTCCTCCTCGGCTTTTACCGGATCGATGTAAGCTTTCTTCTCCTCCTCCTTGATCTTCTGCTCGATGTTCGACAAGAGCGTCTTTATCTCGGGAGTCCTGTGTTCCGACATCGACTTCTCGTAGTAAACCTTCGCCTGTCTCCAATTTTCGAGTTTTTTGTAAGAATGACCGATTCTAGTGAACGCCTTGGCTATCAGTTTGAAATCGGCGCGATTCTCGCGTCCGAGCTCGATCGCCTTTTCGCACTGTTCTATGCATTTCTTGTATTCCCCTTGCTCGTAGTAGACGGCAGCGATGTTGAGAAGAAACGTTATTTCGGTAGGATCGAGCTCCGTCGCTTTGGTGTAATGCAACAGAGCCGTTTCGAAATCTCTCTTCTTGTATGCTTCGTTTCCCTTTCTCTTCTCCTCGAGGGCTTCTCGCTTCTCCGCCGGAAGATTCTCCTCCGGTTTTTGCTCGGTCTTCGGCTGCGGCTTCGGCATCTGCTGTCGCTTCGGCGGGTCCACGTCCATCGCTTCGTCGCTGCTGTTCATCAAGTTCGCCCCCAAGAGCACGCTCAGCGTCGTCAGCACTCTGGGATCTTGGAGCTTGCTACCGAGGTTTCGGGAATTGGTTCGAAGTTCCTGAAGCAGCTTCAAGTACTCGGGATCGTCGAGGTACGCTCGCGTTCTCGGGTCGTTTCTCAGCTTGATCAACACGTCCGGCGAGTTGAACGGATTGCCGAAATTTTGTGCCTCTATCTCCCGCAAACTCTGACGATACTGGTCGTTGGTTGGATCGCGCTCGATCGCACGCTCGTACGCTTTTATCGATTCCTCTACTCTGCCGAGAAAAGCGAGGGCGCCACCCATTCTGGAATAACCCTTCGCCCAATCCGGCTTCAACTTCACCGTTTGCTCCGCGTCTTCCAACGCCTTCTCGTACTCGCCGGCTTTGGCGTACGCCGCTGACCTGTTGCTGTACAACACATGATTCTTCTCGTCCAGGCTTATCGCTTCGGTGTAAAACTTCACTGCATCTTGGAACTTGCCTTCCTGCAAGGCTACGTTTCCTTGTTCCTTCAAGGATGAAACCTGAGAGAAAAAGAAAAAAGGGGTGAGCATTTCTTGTACCATATATGCAAAAATGCATGAGTATTAATTTTATAATTAATCCTTAAAAAATTATATATAATCAATCCCCCCCTTGAATTTAATAAAAATTGGTGTACGAAAGTCGTCATGTAATAAATATTTTAGTATTACAATTTCGCGCCCTGCGTATTTGCAACCAGAATTATGAGTAGAAGATGAAGTTACTAAAAAATTGTGTAAATCTCATTTCAGATAGTACAAAAATAATCATGAAATTCGAATCTGCAAGTTTCTGGTTCGAAGCTTAGGACTCTCAATATTGTAGAAAAAATTGAATAGGAACAATGAAATTTATTTTTACCAGTGGTAAGATAAGAAAATGGGTTCGATATAAATCACAAAGGGGAATATGAAAATTTCGAGTTTTCAGGATGTCTAGCACTGTGTAGCGCGATAAATCCATTGATTTCACCAGACCCATATGTGGCATTAAAGCGGTGAACATTTTTTTTACCTCTTATGCAAGTTTTTATGCATAAACTGGTATATTATATTTCATGCACGATTGTGATGAACAATAAAATCTATCTTCAGGAAAAATACTTCTAAAATATATATATTTATAATACAAAATTTTCTATAATTTTTTACAATACTGAATAACCAGCTAGTCATTTGGTACAGTGAGATGGATATTTGTAAAAAAAAATGAAATGGTGCAATGAAAATTTACACATTGCTTTGTCATTCTTATCCATTCCTTTCGTAAGTTATTCTTGATGGGCGTATCAGTATCAGTATTTTCTTCATGAGGCAGCCATAAAATTACTACCACAGTTTCTCATAGAGGAAGCTTCTTGAACAACGAAATGAAATGAGGTAGCAATGTGCAATTTTTTTTTAGACAAAAAATGTCCAACCTCAGGCAAGATGCTCAAAGCTTTTTACATAAATAAATTTTTTTAAACGATGAATTTTGTCAATTTTTTTTACAATTTACTATAAAACGGATTTTCAAACGCCAAAAGATTGCATCAAAATGTCTCCGTACACGTGGTAAATGGTAAAATAAGCGCAAAAAAAATCTTGGCCCAAATAGAGTTTGGAAAATAATCAAGCATCGCAGTTTGAGCGTAATGCAAGAATTACTTCTGAAATGTGTTGAGTAGAAGAAAAAAAACCTATATTGCTGAAGATTGAAACGAGGCTTCGTGATAAACCGTAGCGTGTGTTCTCGAAGGTGCTTGTTTCGCAATTTTCTTCCACCGACACCGGCCAAATCGATGAGAAGCCGAAGTATTTGTAAATTCATCGATATTATTTACCTTATCCATTTCGAAGATTTTCTAAATGAAATTTATCCCGTGCTCTTTAGTTTTGCTGTCTTCTCTCTTTGTGTGCAAAAAACTTGATTCTCGCGATCTCGCGACTCACTCGCTAATGCTCACTGGTCGTTGACGATTCACAGCGATTCTCGGACAGACCGGTTGCGTGTGTGTGCGAATCCGGAAAGTTCTCGAAGCGAATGATCAGCGCCTCTCGAACTTTCCAAGGATACTAATAAGTTCGGACTCGTTTCCAAGGGCGCGACTTTGTCCACGCACGAAGCTTACGAATCTTCTCGAGAAACGATCTTCGTCGGGACTTGAAGATGCCGCTAACACATGTTTCTGCCAGGTACGGCATCGTTTACCGCCGAATTCACTTCTGCCAAAAAGTAACTAGGTTGGGGAAACATCGTGCATTAGAATGTTATATACTATAGATGGCGCTGTAAGGCTGCTTTGGACCGAATGTAGCTCTTATCAAATACTTTAAGCAAGCGTGCGAATAAACATAAGCCGCAAACACTTCTTTTGTTATTTCAGTGATTTGGGGTCAAGCGCACTAAAGCCTTTGACCGATAATGGAAGCGTCACGAGCTCGTAGTTGACGTGATGCCATTTTTTTTTCTTCGTTATTTCTTTTTTTTTAAAATAATTTCGCCATCGTATACCCTGTGTTCTTCAAATTTATCCGCTTCCGTTATTTGTCGATCGGAGGGGAAGTCCTTTTTCGGCCGGTAGTCCAAGCGTGACGTATTTCCTATTAAAAATGAGATATTCAAACCGGAAGTAACGTATTTCCGGTAAATTTGCAAAAATCGAAATTTTCGGTTTTTAAATTATATAGTCGCTAGCGAGGTTGCGATCAACCTAAGCCACAACAACCTGTTAGTGTCATCTAATAAAATCATAAAAAGGAAGAAGGTAGATAGAACGAAAGTTTCAGAACGTTTATGGAGAACAATGTATCGAATGCAATGGACTGGTGCGATGGTTGCGAAAATCGTGGGGTCGTTGACCTCTAGAATTACCTGCCGGACTGCGTATCCAATGGCACACGTTTTAAAAACATTAAAACACCGAAAATGAAAAACTAAGTTACGCGAACTTATCTTTGACAAGAGACTGTGCCATCCAATTCAATATTTCATATCTAACGTTAGAGACAGCGCGTTATTGCGTAACAATTTATTTTTCATTTTTGTTTGTGTTCCATTGAGATTTTCCGAATGAGTCAGTGCTCTTTAAAAATTCGTCTGTTCGAGCACAGTCGTCGGAAAGATATTCGTTTGGATCGAGACCATGCCTTAGCCATACCGTTCGACGCGGTATTTCCGTCTGTCCGAATGGGAATTCCCGAGAGCCTCGAAAAAGCCCGGGGTTGCGCATCACTTGAATTCGCCGAAGCAACCGCGATGAAAGTTTGCCCCATAAATACGTGTGTGTTTGTATGCGTGTGTAGACGTAGCGAAAGCAGTGACGTTTTGTGTATGCATAAACGCCGGAGCTTTTCTCGCGGCTCCGTTCCGAGCCAGACAACAATGAAACTGGCCTCCAGTCTTTTTTTTGGACCAGAGAAAGTAGAACAATGAATATATTAACGCGGTAGTTTCTGATCACTGAACAATCGATGTTTTCAGAAATGTACAAGTATCCGATGCTGCGAAATAAAAACGCAGTTCGACTCGCGCTTAACTCCCGCATAAAGTTGGGGAGAAAAGCTGTAATGACGAAAAAAAAGAAAATTTAAATTTGAGAAAAGAAAAATTGTATATCGGAGTCACTGCCATTTTTCGGCCCTTCTCTCCACTTTTAAAAATAAAAATTTCATTAATTTATTTCCGATTTCTTTTCGTTCTCATTCGTGATGGCAATCGTCTCTTTTTCCCATCATCTATTTATTATCTTGCAATATATTCATGGTTGCGATATTCCCTTTTTCCTCATTATCCACTTATTATCTTCTAACGTAAAATTATTTGTACTGATAATTCTATGTACGGTTAGCGATATTCATGATTACAAAACTCTTCCAAGGGTCGAATTTTAAGACGTTAGCCCGAACTTAAGATGCCTCTTAATATCGAACTCAAGATCGAACTTACAAGAACTTCAGTGCGTGCTTAAGATCTATCTTAACTTCGAACTTAAGCATTAAATCAAGTTCGATCTTAAGTTCAAACTAACGTCTTAAAATTCGACCATAAATCCTATTGTAATGGCGTTATGTATATATCGTTGTTTTTTTCTGGACAAGGGATGTCGAATCCACAAACTTTTTGTTACCTTGTACCGTACGACAAATTTTGATAATCATTTTGAAATAACTGTCTTCCAGAAAACAAAGCACTTAGGTATCAATTTAGCTCTACGTGGAAGACCGCAGTGTCTTATAGTTGGCCCGGCAACGACGGAACTTGAACGCATCGCGGACTACTGGAAGAGCAAGCACCGTGTCCTATTTATAATTAGAAGTACATACGCTCGTCTCGCAATGCCAGAAGGCAGAAGCGTGGATGATTCGGCCAGACAGTACTCACCCCGGCCGGACTTGCCCCCTCGTCCTACCTGGTCCAAATATATACTCTTCGCCGGAACCCACATGCGATCCAGTAGACCAAACTCTCACCGAAAAAGGAACAAGTGCGAGAGAGCGGCGAGGTTCTTGGAATGCCGAGACCATTACGCGTCTCGCATCTACAAATATACCCCCGGTCGACGGGTCCTTGCTCCACATTTTTATGCACGTACGTGCGTTACTAGGCGTACCTCGGAAATGCCAGCGACCGATATTCCGAAATCTCGCCCGGCTGTTTCCTGTGACACCCCAAAAAAACCGATTTTTACAGCCAGCTTCGTCACATTCCTAGAATGCGTTCTCGAGGCTTTAAATTTCTTAAGTTCCACAAGTAATCCTAGCTGGTTTGATTGTAAATCTTTAAGTAATCGTACCAACTAAATTTAATGGCAAAAATGAACAAAAAAATTATGCCTTATTTTTGCCGACTTTGATTAATAAAAAATCATAATCGTGATGAAATAATCATCGCAATAAAACTGAAACTTTTAAATGTTTTACAAGTATGTTCAAGTAAAGATTTACAAGTAAATTCCAATTGGATCGACTGTAAATCTTTAATCAATTGTATTAACTGAATTTAACTGTGAAAGTGAACTGAAAAATTATTTATCATTATTGTCAGTTTTGACTGACAAAAATTCGTAACAGTATTCGTGATGAATCAATATCCGTGATGAAACTGCGAAGCGAATAACTGAAAGCGGTATGGATAGTATACAGAAAAAGTATTTAACATGACACGTGATAAATGTCTTTAAACGTCCATTTATTTTGAAAATATAATAGTTAATATATCGATAATAATAATATTAATAATATTAATGATAGACTTATGGGACTATCACGGGGAATGGCTATGTACAAAGGGTCGTAGTAAGTGATAGAGAAAGTGGACGATTTTTACCGAGGGCGGACTGGTCGTACTAGAAACACCCTCGTTAAACCTCCGGATAACAATTCAACAGGTTTCGATTATCTCGTTCGTCGATGATAAATAATTAAATTCGTAAGTAAATAATCATTCTGATATCTCTCGTATGGTCGGGCTCGTTATACTAACATTACCCCCGACGTTTTCATCGGATTAAATATACGCTCTTCGGCGGCGTACCAACACTCGCGCATGCGCGCACAGTCGCACACAAGTACACACATTCGCACAAATTGCTAAGTTTCGTTCGTTAAATTTTTTCGTCTCGCCGTTACTTTCGGGAGTCCCCGATGGAACGAATTATCGCTAATTCCGTCGTTCACCGATTGAATTTACTTCTCGTCCCCCGATAACCCCCGGAATCGTTTCGACTTCGTTTTTTTTTCGTCTCTTCGAGCACAAACAACACCGTTTTTAGTTACGTGGGCGTCACGATGTCGCGGGACAAGTTCATTCTTGCAACGATTCGACAACTTCGAGACAACGGCGACGATAATAATTCCCTCTTCGCGCTCGCTCAAAAATGTAAGAAACGGAACGGCCGTTCGCGTACGGCGAAATTCTCCCTTTCTCTCCATTCCTCTCTCACTCGTGCTTCGAGAGACGACGCGATCGTCCAGATTTTTCTTGAGGCCGAGTGAAATCCCGCCGTCGGTAACGAAAACTGCAATGAACTTTTTTGCCGGTTACCGACAGAGTCGGGACAAAAATTGATTCGTGCCGGATGTTCATGGTGATTCTTCGTCCGTTGCGACTCCGCCTCTGGCCCGAGGGCGTCGGGACAGTTGATGAGAGTTTGCTGAGAGATTGGAGTGTTCTCGGTCGCGCGCTCGGCCGTTTCGCTTCGCCTTAAGCGCGCACGCCGACGCCTTGTCTGAGCCGCGCGATCGCTGGCATGTAAGGCGAGTCCTCGTCACCGGAATCGTCGCTTATGTCCGAATCCGACTCGGGAAGCGGTTCCGGCTTGGCCCCCAGCCTCACCAGCTCCCGTGCCAACTGGCTGTCGAGACATATCGCGATCTGATAAGCCGTGATGCCCGCGTACGTCGGAGCGTCCAAGCACGGCCTGCATTCTTGCAACAGAAAAGTGACGACCGATCGACAACCACGCTCCAGCGCCAAATGGAGCGCCGTCCTTCCCGAAAGTCCCTCCCTCGCCTCCAGGTCGGCCCCTAACCGCAGAAGGTGTTGGACTAGATCGACCTGACCGCCCGCAGCTGCCACGTGCAAACACATCTCGCCTGAAACAAAAATACAAAAACCATCGTTAGTTATACTGGTAAATTGTAGGATTTAATTGTACTATTTCTACCGGTGATTTCACCGGGCATTTTTCAGTAAAATTCGTACTGGGAAAGGCCGAGACTGCCGGTGTTTAAAAAGTCGTTACGGTTCGTCCATACTTCGCACAAATATTGCGACGAGTCGAACTACACTCAATTTTTTTAGGTGAAATCCACCTGAAGGATTGTATTTTTTTATAAAAAAAAAAAATGTTAGTGAAATGTTTTTTAATATATAACTAAAATATATTTGTATTTACAAAGCTATTATTTACAATATGGAAAATTTGCCGTCGTTAAAATATCGTTGGTAGCTGCGGTTAATTGACCAATTATTTACACTCCCATCACTAGGTCGGGAAGCCCCAACACGTACGAAATTATGTAAGCGAGCAAGTCTTGGTTTCTCCAAACAGAAAGCTGAACGATGAACGATGATTGAAATGGGAAGTAATCTTTTTTTTCTCGCGATACTTTAGGAGGCATTTTTTTTATTCAATGTAGCGCAGGATAAATCGAAAAAGCGCAATGTTGCCATTGAAACCGTGACGGTCAAGTCGGGAGCATTAAAAAATCATGCAAAAAAGATGCAAAGCGGGGCCGAACAAATTGAAGGGCAAATAAGTCGCAGCGGCGTATCCCGGCGTTGGCGACACGCTATCTGCGACTCGGGTTATTTCTAAGCTCATTCATACTCCGAGGTCTCTGGCTCAGTCTTTCTGGAGACTCGAGGGTGCGCCGAGGCGACGCGCACTCGGGCGCGCTCGCTCGAATAGATTTTCGTACGATCCGAGCTCGCGTCGTTCGCGATGCCGTGACTCGCTCGCACTTTGCGTGGCTGCGTTCCAATTTATTTTTATTCGCTTTCAGATTATTTATAGTCAAACCTCCCACTGCACCGAATTCCAACCGGTTTTATGAAAACTGCCCGTGTTCGAATGGTAAATACTATTGATTTATTTATTTATGTGTATACGGGGTAATGACTGTTTTTTTACAGAAGTCATTTATGAGCGCGCGCATGCGTTCGGTCGGTTTTCGGTAAGAATCTGTGCCGAATCAAATGCACGTGCGCATGCGCAATCGAAAGCACCTTTGTACGATAATTGGCGCTTTCATTCTACTCGTGGAAATGACTGCGTAATGAGGGATTGATTTGATTGATCCATTCTGTCAGATGATGCTAGTATTGGAGAGAAAGGACCAATCAAATCAATCCATCATTTTAACGTAATTATTTCCACGGCTGGATGGAAAACGCCAAATGAGAAGTTCGGCTCGTTGCCGAACTCACCGGACTCTCGACAGATGTCGCTGACCTGTGCGCTTATATCGACACCCGTGGATGCACTTTATTTTCAGGCGGATGCCCGAATATTTACCTCATCCACGAGTCACATGCCTTCGGCAATGCCGGTTATAGATAGAACTAGGAAGACACGGTGAATCATTGTCGGAAGGTTGGCTGACGTCCCGCGGTCCAAACTAGGTCCGCGACGATCAAAGTTAACGCTAAAATTAGTAACCCCGTGTTGCCCACCGGTCTTGGAACACTGGCGTCGGAATTTCACGGATTTACCAATTTTCCGACATCCACGGTTTCGGCGTGCAACTGGGATACCCCTGGCGGAGGATTGTGTGTTGAGTGAACTTCATTGCGTACTCGCGACGACGTTCTAATTTGACCTCAGACTAAAGTTCTAATTTGACTTCAGACCAAAATTCTAATTTGAACTCAGACTAAAGTTCGAACATGAGTTCAGTCTGACCTCAAATTAGAATTTCAGTCTGAACTCAATGCGATTGTAGTTCAGACTACAAGGTCCGAACTACAATCGAACTTAAGATCAAACTTGATCACGAAATCAACTTCGAACTTAAGATTAATAACTTAAAATGATCACGCAATGAAATCTAAAAAATGAAATGATCTGCGAGCTACAGAAGTTCGCAACTCTGCTGTGCAGTGAAGCGAGTGTTTACAAAAATTTCCACGAAAGAGTCGGAACACGGACTATCGAGGCGCCGAGTGCAAGGTCACAAATCGCGGGGCTACCGGTGTGTGAAATCGGAAGAGTAGAAAAAGGTTGCAGGCGGCCAACGGGACGGCGTGAAAATCGTTGAGCGGCGAGCGGGCCTCGTGCGCCACCGGTGTCTACGCTCTTGTGGGGTTTCCCGAGACGTGGATCCCGAAGCGCACAAATAGCCCTACAGCGGGTATTTTTAAATGTCAAAAACATCTGCGCCCCCCTGGCCGCCGAGCCCCGCGCGGCGACCGACGAGCGAGGGAGCGAGATACGCGAGTGTACACACAGAGGTGTTCCGGGCGCCTCATCGACTCGTGATGTAACTCGTGCTCGTCGTCGACGTCGGGATCTCGCGTAGGTTGGCACGGCTCGTTGCGCCCGACGCGACATTCCGTTGGACGCCGGACGGGAAGCGAAGACGACGAAATTATCGCTCGGTATAGTAACAGCAGTGGAGTAGGACGAGCGCGCTTTGCATTCGCTATCGCGACGCCTGATAGAAAAAAAAATTCGTATTGCGATTGTAAATTCGCACCTTCGAGATAAGACACGAAACTTCCCACTCACATTCGTAAAATTTTCTGAAACTATCACTAAAACTAAACAACTAAACAAACTAAAATTTGAAAACTCAAACTTAAACACTAAAACTCGAAAACTTAAAAACTGAAACTCGATAACTATAATCTAAAAACAAAACCCAATGACTGAAAAAATAAAAATAAAAAAATGAAAACAAAATGAGTTTTCATTATTTTTTTTACTTGTATATGTTGAAATGAGGGGACCCGAAGTTGTTAACCGTTGATCGGCGAAGGAAGTGGGGGAAAAAAACATGAGATTCGAGTTCCCCCACTCGTTCGACCGGTCGGCTTTGACCCGCGGCAATTTCGGGTGGACACGAGATTCCGGGATTCTAGAAAATTGTAAAACATCCAGTTCCTTCGTTCGAACACTCTCTAGGATCTCCGGGACAATGCAATTACACCGATGACAATTACATCGTGAAACCTGACGGTTAACATTCCTCGCGGCTTTCAGGTGACACAGCTTGCCGTATGAACATACTGGGAAATCCCGACATACGATTTTATGCACGCACACACGCGCACACACATAGTCTACACATTCGTCGTAAACAATGCAAGCGTGTGCGATTTTGTGCGAGCCAATTTCACGCGATAAATCCACGTGTACGAAAAAACTTATGCCAATCGTATTTGAGTCTCACTGAAATTATGCACCGTAGCCGATTCGATTTTGTGGTCGGACTTCGGACGGGCACGAAACTGCCTGACAAAAATTGAAAAATCAGTATCCGATTTACGATCGGTCTCAAATCATTTGATACAAGTGTATTTATATACGTATATATTGATATTCTAAGTCCCTTTAAAGGACCTACGCCCTTGTAATTCTAAGCCTCACTTAATGGACTTATGCCCGTATTATCCCAAGTCCCTTAAGTCCATAAAGCGGGGCTTTAGAATAATAAGGGCTTAAGTCTAGGTCCTGATTTTTCCCTTGAGCTCCTGCCTAGGCGTTGATTACTTTAAATATTTTTGGAGACTCTTCATGCGAACCGCCAGAAGCACTGGTATACATACATACATTATACATGTACACATTGCTCTGTAACAATCGAGTCCATTGCGAAACTGGATCTCGTCGGAGTCTCGGATGTACTTTTTTTGCCCTCTCGATTGCGATATTTCAGGCCCGATGTAACGTCGATTGCTGACTCGACTTTTTAAACTAGCGATAGTTCGCTGGAAATTCCCGACCCCAGTTGGCAATGAATGCGGCCACGGAACTGGAATGACAGTTCACTGGATGGTATTCACTCTCGTATTCCTCGCGAAAAAAATGCCACAGCAGGGGCTCTCAAAATCGAAATACAGTTTCAGCGCCACATATTTCTCTTCACCAACTTTTATTTTTATAAATTTTTTTTTTTTAAACTTTTTATTAATAACGACTGCAATATATCCGACTGGAAGTAGCGCCCTCGACCGGGGAATTCCCCGGCTCCGTTGGAACGATAACAAATCGGATCACGGCCTTCGAAGGAAAATACTGTCGTATCGGTAGCCGCTGGCACGGGAGAGAAAAGCTTCGGAGGTGTCCGACGGTCGTTAGCGGAGTCGCATTAATATTTATTTATGACACACAGCTACGCCGTAAGAGAGCGCCGGTGTCGTATCAGTCTCGGGCGAAGAAACTCGCGCTCACCGAAGACCTCCTTGCTTCCAGTGAAAGTCGATGAAATACTTGGAACTCGAAGAGTGACGAGACGTGCGGTTATAGTATATAGTTATACAGTGTATAACGCGTGTGTCTCGTGTCGGGGCAAGGACAGTCCAACGCGGCTCGACACCGCCTCGAGTTCACGGCTTCGTTCGACTCTTGCTTTCTTTTTTTTTTTTTTTAGGAAAGGTAGAGATATTTTTTTTATTTTTGTTACGTGATTCTCGATAACTCAGCAGCTGTTCCATTGAAGCGCACGCGATCGCACCTGCCATTTTACCCCATTCATTTTTCCTCATTCGCGAAGCCGAAAATCCTTCGATTTAATCTCGGTGGAAGTTCCGGAACATCGGACTGTGCCGTACGACACACTCGTAACGAATTCTCGCACGCCGAGGTGGTCGCACACGGACTCGTGACCTGCACCCGTGCAAACAGCCCGGGGAAACCCCGGGCCATATCTTCAATTCTTGCGTACGCTATCTACACAATAAATTAACTCGAACGGAAAAACAAGCGCACTTCTACCGCGATTATTTATACAGTATATCGTCGAAAGGAAAAAATCTTCCCCCCCTCCCCTTATTCTTCTAAAAATAGACTTAAGTGTAGGCTGTTCGATTGCGGAAACGGGTTAAGTAGTGTGACGATTAAATGAAAATATAGCAAATATTCCGAGCTTATTTTTAGGTGTGTACTGTAATTACTTTTACGAATATTTAAATTCGCAAAATAAATGGCGGTTTAAATTCTTGTACATTTTTTTACGAATTAAAATTGCTGTTAAAAACGTTTTCGTTTTGTGAGTTAAAAATGTGAAAGTCAAAAACGTGAAGTTAAGTTGACTGACCGATAAACGTTTCGGGAAACAGTCGAAAATCTTAATCGGAATACTGACGCAATATTAAAAGAAATTAAATATCTATTTACGTACGTGCGTCTGGTGTATCTATTAAAAAAAGTTAGTGCCGTTAAGAATTTTTTTTGTCATGATCTTGGGCACGAAGGGCCTTGAAAGTTCTTCACCGGTGAGCGTCTTCAATTTACAATTTCCATAAAAACGTTTTAATTGGTTTGTTTTTTCACCGATTATGCGTTTCGCGTGTTCGTTTCTAATTGAGGTCGACCGTGAACGTCCGTTCCGATAACTTTCGCGAGCGTCCACACGGCTAATGGTGCGCGATGCAGGTGTGTCGAAGTCTGCGCCGTGCCATTTAACACAAACAAAACGTGAAAGCGTTCCGTGGGATTTACCGCAGCGTGAAATTGTAGCGTCGACGCTTAAAAAAGTTCCGTAAAAGTCCTCGGTTCCTTCGACTGCCCACGCGCCTCATGTCATTGGCTATTTCGATGACTCCAACTCGTGACGAATTTTTTTACGGAGTTTCTTTTACCGCTTACGTAACATTGATCCGATCTCTCGCTTCCGGCTCGATCCACAGCATCTGCCTCTTGGATCACCGACGAGCCATCCCAGATGGCTCGGCGAATGTCGAGAGTTCGGTCGGTAACGGAAACTGTAATTGATTTTTTTTTTCACATGTGCTAACCATTTCCGGTTAAAAGCAAATCTTTACATCACGCGGATATTAATCGAGCTTAGCGAAAGAATTTGCTTTCGACCGTCCAAGCTCAGAGTTGTTAAAATTAATTACAGTTTTCATTACCGAACGCGGTGTTTCACATGCTCCATGAAATTGTAGGCTTCAAAGGGTTGAGCATAAACGTTTGCTCCAAAAAACAGGTCGATTTGCAACATTTTTTTAAATAGCGATTAGAAAGATAAGTTCGGTTTTTTTTACATACAGTCGGTACAAGGTCTCATGAAAAAACGACAATAACGAAATTTGTTATCAACAAACAAATGAACATTTTTCAAAGAAATTCGGTCATTAGGTGGAAAATGTTACAATCAATGGTCCGACCAAATTTCAACTCAATCGGATGATTTTGAGATGCGACGTCTGTTAGTTGTGAATCGATATTTTTCAATAAAAATAACTCAAACTTCCTAACACCTTTTACTGTGTCTAAAAACCCGATCTTGTCCTAATACCCACGTTAAAAAAAAAGTTAAAAATCGAACTGATTTCGGACAAAATTCTTACACAGCTCAGCATCGGCGGAGACACCGTGTCTAGGCGGTAGAAGATAAAAAAAAGAGCCGGACAAGAAGAGATTGGCACGAAGAATGACAAGAAAGAAATACAAATTGGCCTGTCGATGGAGCATCGAATTGCATTTCAATTGACAATAGAACGAGGATTGAAGTTAACGAAGCCGCAGGGGGGAAGATAAGTGGTTCCGATTGTTTCCAGCTACGATTGTAATACATGAGACACGTCGATTACGTGTCCCACATTCACTTCTACACACGCTTACAATGAGGCGACTGTCTTACGTGTAAGCGTACACATCTAAGAGTTAAAAAAATGCTGCTTTCAAGCATGCTGACGCGACGACAACAGGAGCTGGAAATACCGAGTCTCTTCTGCGTCCGCTCTTGCTGACGCTCGAAGTTATTCCGTTGTTTTGGAGCAGAGCCGGAACGAGCGCAATCCGCGGATCCGGGAAAAATAGTCGAGCATGCGACGAGGCGACGACAGGAGCGCGGTTCGCTTTTTCCCGTGAAGTGTTTTCCTCGCTCCAAATCGCGGGACTCACCGCGCGGCACGATAAGAAATAATCGCTGGCCTTCTCGCCAATGCGGGCCATTTTTTATGCATCAGTGTCATATCGCGAAATTATCACGGCGTGACGTGAGAAAGGCGGACAATGAAATTTATCCGACGTCATCGGCAGGTACGGAATGAATCAGAATCCACGAATTAACCCCAAGGATTTCCGAGAAAAAGTCCCGTTCACCAATTTTTACTTCCTCACGGAAATCGTGCGGAATTTGGACAGCAGACTCACTAAAAAAAAAGCCTCGCTTTACCGATAGTCGACTTTAAATTATAGAGTTGATAATTCATTTTTATCGTTCGAGTAAGAAAATAATTTCCTTTACGAGGAATCAAAGGTAATTACTGTAATTTGCAATTAAAATTTTCCGCTTAATGACCGCGCGAGCTGTCGCCAATTATTTTTGAAGACTCGGTGAAAAACGTCGTTCCGAATTGTTAAGAAAAAAAAAAAAATTATACGTCGCGAGATCGAGGAAATAATGAAATATTGCGCGTATTGTAAACCGCATCGAGCGTCATCGAACCGATTTCGTAGCGGAGCGTGTCGAGCATCGGCGCTTCCCTTATCATGTGTTTGCCCGGGCGCGCTGGCGATTGCACGAATATTGACCCTGGCAGGATGTTTTATCCGTGTTCGATGACACGAGAGGCGCCGCGAGATTCCGCGTCGTTGAAATTAATGCGGTCGATCGGTACGCGTCGTAAACCGATCCAGCTCCCGCTTCCGGTCGGGCGTCGAGCGCGTCGCATAAATTTAAGAAACCGGAATCGTTCGACGGGAGAATTCGTTCAAATCGAATTCCTGTAATTTGCAATTAAAATTTCCCGGTTAATGACCGCGCGAGCTATGGCCAATTATTTTTGAAGACTCGGTGAAAAACGTCGTCCCGAATTGTTGAGAAAAAAAAATAAATAAAAAATGATACGTCACGAGATCGAGGAAATGATGAAATATTGCGCGTATTGTAAACCGCATCGAGCGTCATGGAACCGATTTCGTAGCGGAGCGTGTCGAGCATCGGCGCTTCCCTTATCATGTGTTTGCCCGGGCGCGCTGGCGATTGCACGAATATTGACCCTGGCAGGATGTTTTATCCGTGTTCGATGACACGAGAGGCGCCGCGAGATTCCGCGTCGTTGAAATTAATGCGGTCGATCGGTACGCGTCGTAAACCGATCCAGCTCCCGTTTCCGGTCGGGCGTCGAGCGCGTCGCATAAATTTGAGAAACCGGAATCGTTCGACGAGAGAATTCGTTCCGCAGGCCGATCGGAGAAGCTTCCCGATGACTCCAGGTTCGTCGTGGCTTTGTTAATCGCGGTTTGTTTTCGCTCGGTTAGATGCGTCTTTAATTGCTTTCATTTCCGCGAGACTTTGAACAGCTTTTTCATTGATCTCGAAGAAAAGACGCAGCAGCCAGGATGGCCCTGAATCCGAGTTCGCGCGTGGCTCGACGAGGACACATAGTTGTTCGAACCACTTATACGTCGCGTTACACACACACGGGGCAACGAGTCGAGAGGATTCCGTCACGTCGACACGCTGGGAATCCCCGGATTTACTGCGGGCAGCCGCGAAACTCGTCGCTACGCGATTCATCAGAAGCGTCGAAGGCTCCCGAGCCTCTCGGCGTATTGGAATTTTTGTTGTTTTGTATTTTTTTTGTTTTTTCTCCGTATCTAGGCTCCAATTTTAAAACGTTAGTTTCAACTTAAGATCGATCTTGATTTCGTGCTTAAGTTCGATCTTAAGTTCGAACTTGAGTCTGAACTCGAATTCCATTGTAGTTTCAGTTCGAACTTGATTTCATGTTTAAGGTTGATTTTAAGTTCGAGCTTTAGTCTGAATTCAAATTCGATTGTAGTTTTACTTCGATCTGAAGTTCGAGCTTAAGATCAAACTTAACCACGAAATTAAGTTCGAACTGAGGTTCGATCTAAAGTTCGATCTCAACTTCAAACTATCGTCTTAAAATTCGACCCTCGGAATGTCAGCAAATAAGGACTAGTTGTATGGAATAAATGACGAATCGATGAATCCTCGAGCGTTCATTAATTTGCTTCGACGTTATAAAAAATACGGCTGATGCAAGGAATAAAACTCGAGGAATAATTTGCGGTTCGGTCAAAGTCGGTGATTTTTGCGGAATTTCCTCTCCGTTTTTCGTCTCGGGCGACGCCGGTAAAACCCGTCGGTCGACGAGTCGAGCAGGAGGACGGTAATACATTTTTTTTCCTTCGCGCAGAAGCGCGGAACGACCGTGTGGATCGCGAGGGGCGAAGAAATTTAAAAAAGAAAAGTCGAAGATGCGCCGCGAAGATGGGGAGAGGGCGGTGGTTCGCTGTGAGAAAGAGCGCCGATCCGCGTCGCAGACGGCCGCGAAATTGCGGGGATTCCCGGCCTCGGAACGCGCGGAAACAACGAGGCCGCGCCGACTCTCGCCGAGCGGCCGCTCGGTCTATCAGCCACGGAAATAGTCGGCCGATCTTGTGAGAAACGCCTCGGGCATCGCAGCTGCCGGTGTGCAGATGGATATGGTTTTTAATTTGGGATAGTGTGAGTTTTTTTTTTTACCGAGTCCGATTTCATCAGCCGGATTTCATCTGCGGATATAAAACTCAAGGATTATTTACGGCACACGCGATACACGCAAAAATTCCCAACGAATGCGGAAATTTAAGACCGTCCGGTTCGGCAAACGCCGTTACGCTGATCGATTGATTTCCACTACGTAGATTGATTTCTACTTCGAACGAACGGCTGCGGGATTTTTGCATGGAAATACTTTCATCATGATTCTCGAATCGTTGAAGCACCGCGCGGGGAGATAAAAGGATTCGAAGGAAAGACCGTCTTCGATGACTACTGCGGCAAAGCCGTCCCAAGGTTTCCCGATGTGTCACTAACTATTGCCGGGATGCGAAAGAATTCTATGAAGTTTGTTCACTCGATGCATAAAATCTTTCTCGTTATCTCGTTATCCAATACGAATCGTACACAGATACGGAGTTTGAGTGGTTGATCGATGTTTTCCTTTCGATCATTCGGCGAGCGCGCAGTGGCTCGGCGATTAAATTTTTTTCTCTCCAATTTCGAAATCGGTAGAGTCGTTAAGGAAGAAATTGAGTCTTAATCGTCGGAGTTTTTACCGAATGGTCGTTTCAATCGCGCCACGGACGAGACTGATAATCGACCGATTGCAGTGGTCATGATTGCCGTTCGAGCATCGTATTCATATTCCGTTTCTGTGGATTCTTGTTATTAGTTTTAATGGTCGAGTCTTTAGCGAATGGTCGCTTCGATTGCGCGATACGAAATACAAGTAATCGATCGATTGTACTGGCTCTGTCGGCCGTTCGAGCGTCGTGTTGAAATTCCGTTTCTATGGATCCTGTTATGAGTGCAAAATTCTTCGCTCTGAGTGATTTACTGGATTGAATCATCAGAGGAATAAATCAGCACTTGCTATTTACTTAATATTTTCTATTATAGACTGCAAAAATAATTTGTTTGAAAATTAATTTACGCTATTAGAAGCTTTTTTTTACATAAACAGTTTTTGAAATTTCAAACATATGTGCGTTGCAATTTTACTCAAATTTCTATTGTCAATGAAATTTTTTGTAAATTCCAAGCAAAAGATTTGTAATTTTAATATCTGATATTTTAATGTAAAAAATATATATAATTACTGTTCAATTCGTGTAAGTAATGTAAGTAAATTTCTAGTTCCAGTGCCTTAAATTTACTACTTATTTTCACAGTCTATTTATACTGATATTAAACGTCCATATGAAATGTACCAACGGGCCTGTCTCCGTTAAATCAATATTTAAATTTAAAAAATAAAAAAATTCGCTGCCGTTCCATCCCACGCTGCCCCACCACCTCGCAACCGGTCACGCCGATCGAGTCTCGATACTCGTAACCGGAAATTCGAGTGTGATCATCGACCCTATGAATTCGACCTCCCGACCGAAAGGCCAGTGCGAGAACTCGCCTCTTCGTTCTTGTCGAATAGTCTGACCATTTACGTTTTTTTAAGTACTCGACGTCGAGTCGCTACAGCGTCTCTTGATGTAATTTAATCCCAGATACTTTCTTCTCTCAACTTTTATCGAACCAATCGAACATCGGTCGAACAAAAAAGTACAAAAATGGTCAAGTCTGACCTTTTTTTTTAAAGTTCTTGATATCGAGTCACTACAACGATTCTTGATGTAATTGAATCTGAACTTTCATCGAACCGATCGAAAATCGGTCGACGAAAAAAGTACAAAAATTGTATAGTCTGACCTTTTTTTTAAGAACGTGGCGTCGAGTCGCTAGCGCATCTCTCGAAGTAATTAAATCCTCAATGCTTTCTTCTTTCAACTTTTATCAAACCAATCGAACGTCGATCGAAGAAAAAACTAAAAATAGTGTTCCTCTCCTATCGCATAGTCTGTTGTTTTAAATACTTGGCCGCGAGAGTCTCTCGATAAAGTGGAGATAAGAAAGCACAGAGGATTTAATTATTAATCCTCTACCTTTCCGTCTCTCGACTATCATCGAACCGATCGAACGTCGGCCGATGAGGATAAAGTGTAAATTATTCGAGACTCACCATCGTAATTTCTCTGCTCGAGATTCTGGGGAAGCGCCGGAATTCTTTTGCTGTTAGCCAAATAATTCCTTTCGATAGACGACAGCGGATCGGTGAGCGATTTTGCGCACGCGATGTCGCCGGAAGCGCAAGCCAAGTGGAGCGCGGTGTTTCCCCGGAAGTCCCTCAGAGCCGGATTCGCGCCGGCGAGAATGAGCCGTCGGGCGACTCTCGGTTGTCTCGTCAGGATGGCGAGATGCAAGGGCGCCTGGCAATCGTCGTTGAGGATGTTCAGCAGGCAGGGGTGAGGCGCCATCCTTATCAGACTGAAGGCGGCCTCCAAGAAACCCTGGACTATCGCGATGTGCAGCTGCCTGGAAAATTAACGTACACAACGATTATTGACGCGCTACATTTAAAAAAAAAAGCAATTTTTTTTTTTTTTTTTTTTTTTTTTTACTGTATTGAACAAACAGAAATGTTATCGAGGGATCGCGACACGAGAGCTGAGGCGGATAAAGTACGTAAGCGAAGCACGCGGTTTCGAAGTCGTCGGCGTTGACGTCGACGATGACACGCCGATGAGACTTACCAACTCGTGACGTCTCATTAAACTGCTACTCGCTAAATACCAGTGCACAGCGTGCGTGCGAGTTCATCGTCGCGTGGCTGCTTACGCGCTCGAAATGTAATTTCTGATCAACTGAATCGATAATAGCCTGTTCGCCGGATGTTTCGGGATTATCGATAGCGGGCCTTGTGAAATAAGACCAATGTAGAAAAGTGGAATTCTCTTAAAAAAATTTGTACGATTGTTATATACACGAATGTAAAAACGCTAAATGTGCAACGTGTTTCAGTTACTTCGTAGACTTGTTGATTGTACAATCGACTAAATGGAAAATATGCTGTTTGGCCGATGCTTCAGGATGATCAATAGCGGGCCTTGTGAAATAAGACCAATGTAGAAAAGCAGAATGCCCTTAAAAAAAATTTTACGATTTTATGTACACGAATGTAAAAATGCTAAATGTGCAATGTGTTTAAGTTATTTCATAAACTTATAGATTGTAGAATCGACTATATAGAAAATATCCTGTTCGGGGGCCTTGTAGAATAAGGTCATTGGGGAAAAGTAGAAAACTCTTGAAAATATCGTACTGTTTTAATATACGCTATATTAGAACATTATAATATAAAGTTGATTCTCATCTCGAATAAAATATTTTTGAAAAAAAAAAAAATCTGAGCATCTAAACGATTGTCTCAATTATTCCATAAACGGTGATAAACAGAGGCGCCTAACTGCTCTACTCGCGTGCCGAATTCCAACCCGATTGATAAAGCCGTTATTGGGTTAAGACGCTTTAACAAGGTAAACATACATCCGCACACATCAATCCAGACATTTTTTCCAGATGTGATTTTTCGACGAATTATAACATTCCGAACACATTTCCATGAAAACCGCGAAAAATGAAAAATTCCCGAAAACAGAGCTTCCTCTATGAGGCAGCAAAAATGAAAAAAATTAAGTTATAAAAAAAATAAACACTAACAATAATTATATAATTAATTTCTTATGCTAAAAAAAAAATATATGAATTTTCAGAAACTCACGTGTCGCCATCCTCGTCCTGGGTGTAATAAAGTTCCCAGGGTTCCTGGTTGAACTGTTGAAACTGTGCGGTCAACTGTTGGCGTTGTTCATTGTCGTTCCGATTTCTCGGATCTTCGGTTTTGACGGTTACGGGTCTGAGTTCGACGGTGGGTTCCGACTGAACTTTGCCGCGTCCGAGCTGGTTGAGATTGACCTGTTTCAGACTGAGCTGGCTGAGGCTCTCGCTCAGTCCGAGATCCACACCGCTGTCGGCTCTCATCGGTTCTGGTGCAACGGCCCCGGTTTGGCCGCTACTGTTGCTTCCGAGTGTTGTCGGCGCACCGCCGTCGCCGCCGCCGCCGTAATTCGTAGTTTCCGCACCGCCGCCGAAGGGTTCCACCTCGCCGCTGAGCTCCGAGGATATCAGCAAATTTCCACCGGACGACAGAAAGCCCGAGTCAACGATTCCCGAGTCCTGCTGACCCGACGACGATTTCTCGAAATATTTGTCGCTATCTGCAACATTGCCCTTGGACGTAAAATCGTCGCTCGATTGTTGCCACATTTTCGATCCTTTGCAATATATTAACAGTGATATTGGTTTTTTTCTTTTTGTATCTTTATTTCAAATCAATAATTTATCGGATTCGTGTAGATCGTCGCGTCGAATCGCTTATTCGTGCGGTTGAAATGACTAAAACGCGCGATCGCCGGTAAGTCTCCCGTGCAACGGCTGCTGACCGCTGCAGATGCGTGGAAGATGGAACGGCGCTGAGCACTTTTTTCCCCCACCCCCCGCACTAGCCGCTACTACGATTGTCTATCTTTTTCCCCGCGCGCCGTGCACGCTACTCTTCCCTTCCCCTCTCGCGAGACTCCGTTAAAGCCGATACACAATCACGCTCTCCCACGAGCGCACACACGCGTTTCGCTCGTGTACGATGGACAGCCGCTGTGTGTGTAGATTCGCTGATCCCGGTCGTTTGTTCGAGGGATAAAAGCTTTCCTTTAAGCTACGACTTTCGGACAGCGTCGACATTGGCGTCGCGCATCGAGCTGGGAGGATCGTCGGTCACGAGTTCTTCCCTTCAATAATACTGGCATTCGTTAATGTCTTTCGGTTTGTTTCGTTCCCTCGAGTGTGGACTCGTCGTTGACCAATGAGGGTCTTTCTTTTGGTCTCTCGTTTCGTTGGGCACTTTTCAGAGTGTATTTTTTTTTTTTTTCCTTCCGCTACCTCACGTTGCTCGAACTCACACCCACAAGCAGTTCGTCCACGGAGCAGTTACAACGCGCAAACACTGAGAAACTTCCTTCCACGCTGTCGACTTCGCTCGTCCAGTTTACGCCTCGATAGACTCTCTGGGCACTGGGAAAATTCGTCTCGGCGACGATTATACTTTGTACTGGAGCGCGGACGTTTAGCCCGTTCGGTGAGTGGAAAATTTTCGAATCGTCGTTTTCGAATCGTTTGTACTATCAATCGAGCTCACGAAAGTCGCTGTGAATGAAAACTGTGCGCGCGTCGTTAACGCTGCGATCGCGCTGACCTTATTTGATGATATAATATTTTTTTCCGTATCCCCTTGAAGAGATCGCGGTCGAGAGATTCGTACAAGCTGACAATTTGCTGACGCGATAAGTTATTATTTTTTGCTTTTACACGACACAGACTATCGTTGGATTAGACTGCTTGCGAGCTTCGGAGCTGACTGAACCTTGCGGTTTCGGGCTCGAGTAAATTAATGCTCCAGAGATTGGCTAGCCGAACCCCCACTCCCCTACTTTATACAGATGGCGCCACCGGCGGCGGGGAAACGAAGCTCGAGAGTTCGTGCCTGCGGCCGAGAGTCAGCAACGACGAACTGCTCGTAGAGAGTTCCTACCTAAGTCCCTACATAACTGATCGACGAACTGCAAGAGGGAGGGGGTCACGCGGGGAAAGCCTTGGGAAAACCCATCGTCCTCGGACTCGACCAGCTGCCTGGGAACCGCCGCGGACATGCTATACACATACAGACGCGCACGCGCACACACCACTTTGGTGTGTGTGTCTTACGTACAGCCAGCGTGCGGCAGGAGTATATTAAACCAGGCGCACTGCTGTATATACAACATTTCGGGATTTTATGCCTCCCCGGCGCTCGCCTTCGACGTTGGATCGCCAATCCGTGGTTCAAATATAATTGATGACTTTGGGTGCTGCTCTTGCACCGGACTCTACCTGTTCCCAACAAAGAAGCTCGCGGAACTTCGTCGATATCCCGCCCTTCAAGGGCTGACCATATTTTTATTTCGATTCTGGTGCAATAAATGAAGATATTCTTTGCTGTGTTAAAATAACAAAAATAAAAGTTTTATAAACCTTGCTTCGAAGGGGAAAATGTCGGAGACAATGCGCATGCGCTTACCGCAATATTTCTCGTAGCACGTGTTTATGATCTATTTTTTATTTAATATATAATTCCCTTATTGCCCACCTGCTAGTGAGCTTTGAGGGTCGAAAATTGCGTTTGTAGTCTGGTAGACATTTCCTGAAATGCTTTTATTAAAATGCATCTGCTATCTAGTATCGGCGTATGAATGAAAAAGTAATGTTAACAAAAAACGAAAATTGACTCGTTTTAAGTTTCCGAGGGTGGAATTCATTGTACTGGCAGGTTGTCGTGGCTCTTTGCACCCTTGCTATCGACTGTGGGATTTTTAAACTTGAAATTTCGATTTCCGGAGATTTACAGGAAATATGTGACTTCCTGTTTTGAAAATCTCATTTTCAAACCGGAAGTGACGTATTTACGGTACGATGTCACTTCCGATCGAAAAATGTTCAAATCGGAAGTGATGTATTTCCGGTCGAAAGATAAGATTTTTAAATCGTATTTCCGGTATGACATCATTTCCGGTTGAAAAATAAAATATAGCAGACCGGAAGTGTCGTATTTCCCATATGACGTCACTTCCGATCATTTTCAAATCGGAAGCGATGTATTGTCACGTTTTTCGCATAGGTTAATGCGGGAACGTTATGTACGTAACTTTTGGGGATTTGGAATTTTAAGATCGGATAAATTGCATCTGCGTGGAAATCGATGGGGATGTCCCTAATGATGGCTACCTTCGAGGATGTTTGTATAAGCCTTCCGCGACTTAAATATTGCAATGCACTTTGGAAAAACCTTCCATTAGCACTTATCCGGTGTGCCGGTAACTTTGGAAACATCGTGTGACCTGAGCCGTCTTCAAGCCTAATTTCCGGCACTCGAAATGCCAACCACACTTGATGAAGCCGGACGTCGTGGCGTTTATCATGGGAGTAGAGAAGCGATTTATCTCTTGCTGCGGCTACCCGCGACTTCCGTTAAGCGGGTAGATCACTGACGATTAATTAACTACGTGCCAGTAATGATTAATTAACTGATGTAATTAATAATCAATTACCTGACGTGATTAATGATTCATCATTGATGGTTAGTTATTACAATTTCTGCTTATAAATGAGCAAAACTAGTAATTAACAATTTCTTTTCCGAGCTACGCAGTAACGTTTCGTTACGCGGCGTAAAGTAACGTTTTATGCACAATTACAGTGCTTGTCATAGACCGAATATAAAGATCATTTCTAGAAATCCATTTTAGTTGGTCGAGAACAGTTTTGAAATAATCGTGTTCGGAAATCTTCGAAGAAGTTGGACATCAATAACGAACATGAATGAACGAGCAACAACGAACCCGAATGACCATAAATAGCAGGGTTGTTTTCAGCGTAGTATTTTTTTCAGATTTGCGATCGGGCTGCTCGTCAAAGTAATGTTTTCGATGCACAATTACGGTCGCCCTCACAGAACGTATACGAAGACGATCTCATGAAATCCATTTTGGTTGGCTAAGAATAGCTTGAAGGTATTCTCATTCGGAAATTTCCGTCGAAGTTAGACGTCAATAACGATATCTGTGTTTTATGGCCGATTACCGTTCGGATCGACCGTCTTTCAAGTATTCGAAAATAATTGAGTGTCTTGCACCGGCGTGCAAGCACTCATGTGCGAGGAGCCACGAACGTGAGTGGCACGGTTCTTTTCAGCATGGTATTTTTGTCTTCTTCTTTCGTTCGACTGCTGATACAGACGAGGCGATCGTACAATAGACGGAACCGAGCTACGCCTACCTGTGGGGAAAACCTGGCCGAGATAACTCTTCGTAAATACATTATCGCTGGATCGTTACACGGGCTAAAAGCGACGAGAGATACGTGTGCGTGCGTGCGCGCTTTGTGGAACCGAAAGATAAATGTGAGCACGCTGACACACACGCGTGAAATGGAGAGCAGGGCCGTTCAACGTCATGCTAGCAGGGTCGTCCGTCGGCCGTGCCCCTTCGTATTAGACGATTATCTCAACCCTATTTTTGTTCGCCGAATAGCGATAAGCTTCGTCTACGAGAATCGGGAAAATTACATCGCTGTTGCGTTATAGGCGCAACCACCTGTTTGTCGCCCTTCGCGCTTCGACACGAGTAGAAACAAATTATGTTTGTTTCCACAAGTATAGAGAAAGATAAATAAAAAATGTATGACAATCAATTTGTACGAAGAATTACGATATGCCAATCAAGAGGCACGCAAGTTCTTCTATGATATATATATTTTTATATATTTCCGGTATATATCGTATAGAATTTAAATACGGACTTTATTATAAATTTAACATTAATTTAATATTGGTAGCAGTAAAAGTGCATATGCTGACAATATCGAGTAGTTTATAAAATATCTGATACATCTCTCTATGTAGTAGTTACAACGTTCGCATAGACATTGTCAGTGCGCCATCGACCGGAGTCCTTCAGCCCGATTAAATTAATATTAATTCAATTTTAATTCAAAATTAATCTATTCATAATATTAAAATTATGTATTATTCAGTGTACTTTATTTCCATGTGGAACAATATTTTGTCGAGCTACGTGTTCCGTTATCGTACCGTGTGACTAAAATGAGAAGGACGTGGTTTTTGCTTGTAAGATCGCACCTTGGTATTTCCGGGATACATCGGGATAACCCGGAGGATTCACGGCTCACCGTCTCGCTTTCTCATTCCACCGTTATTAAATTTGACTGACGATACAAGCGAGCAAGCCCCCGAAATACACTCGCAAATCGAACCTCACGAACGTTTAACGATAAAAGTTACGATCGATATTTGTAATATTGATTAATCGATGGAATTGCGTCGCGATATCTTCTGCACATCGGGCTCTTCCAATGATACAGGGCATTCCCTGAGTAATTCTTTAATCTGCGCTCCGGGGTTTTGCCATTCGATCGACCGCGCTCCGATACACTCGAGGATAGGCTTAAAAACCTATGAGTAACGATAGTCGATCGATATTGCGATTTATCGAATAATTTTTTTTTTTTTTTCTTCAAATTCTCCTTATGGCTGCGGCTATCGAATGATTTTACGGATCAGCGTTGCCAGGCGACCTCGGACGAGTAACGGGCAAGGCCGGTTGTCGCGATATCTTGTACGACCGAGCCTTCCGACAATATCTGGCCACGCGAGAGTCCAGGAAAGTTTGGTGAATCAGTAGTGGGAGTGCACGAGGATAGCCGCTGACGACAGGAACGTTTCACTCGGATGAAAGATCCTCCGTGCGTGCACGTGCCGTCTTATCGGGATTCCGTTATCGATCGAAAAACATGATTATGCCTTTACCTTTTCGCCAGTCACGTTTCATTAGCTATCGACTGTATCGTATCTTGGACCAAAAAAAAATACCGTGGGGTCTTACTGTTACGTCACGCGATCTTGCGAGAGGTTTCCGAAGAGTCGTCGCAGTCATTTTAATTGTCCGTGATGATTCGGCACGGTTTGCGAAATGCGGCGGCATTTCGGATGCTAAATGGTCTTCCCTACTTTCTCGGGCACTGTTCATTTTTTCGTAAGAAAGCAAATTAGGATTTCCTCCGGCTGTCTAATGGCTGTAGGAAAACTTTGTTATTGTTATGAATATTAAAAATCTCGAAGACAATAGGGAAGTCGATTTGTTACCGACTGAGCGCTGGTGTAGTGGACGGACGGGTGTTTCATGGCGCTTTGAAAATATTACTTCAACTGGTCGATTTAAAACCTGAGGGTCATTGACAAGTCCCGAAAAAAAAACGCGTGTTACAAAGTTCGATCCACGACCATTCACAGTTTTCAAAGGGTTAAAATGGTTAATACAGTCCACTAATGACTTTCGTTCAGTATCTCCTACGCCCACAGGTAAATCCCACTCTGGTGGAATAAATAGCTGCCCGAACGCAGACTTTACGAAAATCTGGCAATGAAATTAACGATTTTTGTTCCCCAGCCTTAGCGCGCTGGTTCATTTTACCCGCCTTATTTTCGCATGCTTTGTGATATGGAGCACCTACGAATGTCTCGTGAAGGCTTCGGACAAAGAGTTGAATTAAAGTCTTTTTGGAATGTCAAGTTTTCATGAAAACACAACCAATTTCACTATTCTAACGAGATAAAAGTGTGGTTTATGTTACCGACCGGGGGCGGGCCATGAAAAGCAGGGAAGCTCGCGTGACATTTTCAAACCTCAGCCAGATTTTACTCCTCAGAATACCTCACTCTTATACTTCTAAGCGAACGAAGTTTTAGTTTTCATTTTTATATCCTCATTTTCCTCAGCACTGGTCCATCTCACCACCTTCACTCCAAGTTCCTTCGTCACATTTGCTCTAAATTCACCAGTTCGTTCCGAGAATATCAGCGCATGAAACTCAAAGTCGAGAATCGATGAGTGTCATCGAGACGTTTATTCGAGGAAACTCACCTATGATTGGTTGCAAATTCGCCGAAGCCACGTGGGCGGTCTTCGGGGAGAGGATCGAGCGTTGCGTCACGAGTCGATGGACCGATTGCGTTGATCTTCCCTCATTCACCGACACTCTCAATCTTAAACGAGAAACACACTCAAACTGCTGACACATAGATTTTACACGAGTTTTCACACGATCCACCTACTCGGAGGACTTGTCTGTTGACGACTGAAGCCAGCAACGAACTCTGGACGACGGGCACTCCGAAACGAGACTATTCCCCTCGTTGATCGTCGCGGAAAGAATTCTGCCAGGAAATTCCTGTACCGGCGGGCGGCGCCTGCCGCCCCTCTTTTCGATGCAAACATCCTGAACGCGGGTTGAAAACCCCGGGCTCGTAAGCAAGCTCGGACTATCCGGGAAATACCTAATAAAAGCCGGGGTGTACACATGCGGGATTACAAATTCCCCATGAGCTTACGAGCGCCCGGCGAATCCCGCGGACTCGATACTCGGTTTCCTTCCTCGCTCGTCTCGTTACGCCTTCGGCAAACGACCGCGCGCCGAGGAGGTCGAAGAGAACGAGATGACGAAAGAGCGGGAGCACGAATGGGCGTGCGAGACAAACACGAGAATACCCTTCGGGATTCCGTCGTCTTATCGGAGCTGCGTTGTGTCCCGATAAGACTTCGGCGACGGCACGAGAGTTTCAGAGATAAGGTCGAAATACAACGATAGCTTAGAGTGCAGGGCGAGTCAACGAGTTTTTAATCGTTATCTATGGGCTGAAAAATTAATGGGCGGGACGAACGGGCTTTCCAACGCCTCGTTGATTAAGACCTTCACTCTGTGCCGTTCGACACATTTAGTGCATAGAGAATTGAGAAATTCACGGATTTGGAGCAACGAATAAAGTTTGTGAAAGTAGGTCGAAAGAAAATTGATTGAAAAATTAATTTTTTTAAATTAGAAATTGTCTGGAATTCTAATGGGACCTTCTAAACGGGAAACCGGCAAAATATTACGATTCTGACAGAACTTCTTTGGCCGATTTATGTTAGATTCGAATAAAAAAAAATACCACAGCGAAAAGCATACTATCAGGCAGATTCTGTGAAAATTTCAAGAAGATTCACGGTTTCGTTTCTGAGATAAATTCAATGAAAGGAAGACTCTATCTCCGTCGAGCCGGTTGCATTGTCTGCGTTTCTAATTCGCACACTGATTAAGGCAGTCAGCGAAGCACCTCTCCTGCTCCACGCCAGCGATTTTGGCCCAAACATCCTTAACGCTCACTCATACTGAGTAACGCCCGAAGTCTTATCATTCCAACTAAAGGAAAAAATAGTAGGTCCCGTTGCTAACGACCATAGCAGTTGACGCCACGTTACATAAAAAAAGAAAGAAAAAAATTAAAATTCTGAATTTCTTAACGACTTAAATTGTGAAGAAATGCGTATTTATTTGTTGGTCGTAGAAAAAGTTATGTACATTGGTATATCGTAAACTGTTAGCTGAAACTCACCCATTGCTCCCTGTATTTTCGGTATCTTTATCGAACCGGTCGACGCTTCGACAATTTCACATTAATTTTCACGCACGAATACGGTGCGGCACGAATCGTTTCGTGTTACGAATTAACGTGTTCGAGGATTCCCTGCCTCACGAGCGGTTCGCACTGGGCGCGCGGTAACAGATGATGAGTGTTCTTCTTGAGATTAACTACCTGTCCGTTATCGAGCTCCAGTTTGCCGTAATCGACGAGGCATCTGACCTGAAAACGTTTGAACCCACGATTATCGAATCGACGTTGAATCGTGACGGTAAAGCGACGGTAATTTCTCGTTGCGTAGTTTGTGAGATTGTCACTCACCTCGATGTAGAGCGATTTCGGTGGGAGGATATCCATGGTGAGATTGAGGCCGTGATTGTCGCCGATTGATCTCATGTAGGTCGCTAACGCTTTGCTGTACGAGTGAAACCATTGAATCTCCGGCGACACGAGATTCGCGTTGACCTCGGGTGGTAGAATGCTGCCGAACTCCCATCTCATCTGCCTCAGCCTTCGTATGCGATTGTGCAGATAGGCCAGGAGACAACGCTTGTTGCGATTCAGTACTATATGGCGAAATTGAACTGACAAATAGAACGAAGAGTCACCGGCCATCATACTTTGCCTGCGAGACAGTCCTCATAATAAATTATTGGTCCGACATGGAAGAAACCTACTGTTCTTCGCAATTAACGAACTGTTGACATTAATGGAGTCTATCGCTCGAGCCCTCGTGGAGCTGTGTCGAATACATTTTATTCAACTGAATAGTTTTTAGTTAAACGTTCGTCAAATTATTTACTGGTTTAATTGGTAATCATATTTTTTAGATAGATTGTTATCAGCTTGAACGTGACAGTGAATTATCGTGAATTATCGACCCTCTTCCAGATTGATAGTATGGGAAATAATATTTGTTATTAACTTCGACGAGAAGTCTCATGAATTTAAAGTTATTTTAACAAAATGAAGCTACAAAAAAAGAGTTCATATTTTGTTGTGAATACCGTAGAACGTTGATTATCTGGGGACAGTTTGACCGGAAGGCGACTTAACTGTGTAGGATTAAAAAAAAAAAAATTATTTGTGATGTCCATAGAAATCACTCATAAAGAAGCTGGAAAATTTATAAAAATTGATTGAAAACACCATTCAGGATGAACTTTGTCCTTGCACTTTTATCCAAGTCTCCCTTACTAGTTTTCAAAATAACAATGTGTTATGATCAATTTGGATTTCCATTTGGTCAAAATATCAACCATCTTGGAGCACATACAAAAGTCGATTTTATATTATCGGAGCATCTCCCAAAGTCAGTTCCACGCACCCTCAAATGTAAGGACCTGCTCAATTTTACTTTAATTGTTAGAGCAGAATCGCTTTTAAACAATTACGATTTCACGAAGACTCGAGTGACATACTCGATAAAAAAAAAATACCTACGCGTCATTAGTGTTAGCTGCGTAAAGAGTCTGCATTTCCTCCAAAACTTGACGAACCACGGGATCCTAAAATAAAATACCGAACAATTATAGCAACGGTAAACACAATCGTGATCCATTGCGATTTAGGTTAAGCTTCGTGAAAAAAACTTACGTTAAAAGGCCGAATATCGTCGGACAGATCGAGCTCCGAAATGAGCTTGAATGCTTCTTTCCCATACATCTGTTTCAACACTTATGACAAATTGTTAGCAAGGATATATTATCAAGTAAATAGATAATGAAGTTAATTGTTTACACAGGCCCTTCCGAACTGTTGTCAAGTGTCAACAGCCATCTGTTGGGAGTCGAGGAACTGATCAGAGACCAGCTGATAGGCGCCATTCTGTTCGGGAATCGTGCGAATAGAAGCGGCTTAGGGAGGGCATCAATAAACGTGACGAGCGGGAGGTTAGGTTATCCGCTCGAAGAAGCTCTCGTATTTCCACCGAAATGTCTGTTATTCTTCGGAACTTCGTGTCGAAGCTGCAGAGATGTCCATGCAGAATATCGAGTTTCAGTACGGGCGTCGACAATCAGACGAGAGAACCGACGCCCGACATAAAGCCCATTATCTCGAAGAGATCGTACCTCGATGATGATCGTCTTTACCAAAGACCCCGGGAGGTATGGCTCGAAAACTTGGACACTGTGCCCGAAAAAAAGCTTGGACTGGTCTCTCTGCATCCCGATATATTCGCTACGAGGCCTCGCATCGATATATTGTGGCAGAACGTCAAATGGCAGAAAATGTATCAGCATGTGGTAAGTTCTCGGACTTTCCTTCTTGTAACAGCTCTCTTAATCAATCGCATTGTCTTCTTGCTGATTCACGTCATTCTCGACGGCCGCACGAACATCGTAGACGAAGAGATGAACTTAATCTTGTTAATTGAAAATACTAATAAATTCCGCGTTCCACGATCGTTTGAGAGGAAAACCAGAGTCGTTTGTCTGTTCTACAAATTCAGTCACTTTAGATTGTTCGTAAAACGGCTATAACAAGATGTAAACTGTTGACCTTTTGGAATGTATGTCAAATTTATAGAGTGGAAAAACACGTTGAAAAACGGTCATACCGTGGATAACAATCTTGTATAGTTACTGCACTGAAAACATGCATTTGTTTTTTTGTAAACTATGATTCCGAGATAAAGAGCAACTGTTTCTTTCGCTACCATAGAAAAATTGTTTATCCCTATGTCCCAACCGATCAGTTGAAGCTACTGAAATAAAATTGTTGGAATAAATATATTAAAAAATCGTGTTATTCGTACGTGAAACATTAATAATAACAATTTAACTACAAAGTGCATGTTTCGTAAAATCGATAATACCAAATATTTCATTAATAATATTATCATTTTTGATGTATTTCAGCCAGGCAAATCTCCCTAGTCCCCTTAAGGATTCTTAATTTCAGCACTCAACATACCAGTGAACGCCTCTCAATTGTCGCGAACTTAAATGTTTGTCTGTTTTTAGAGTTGGGTGCACGCGAAGTCGCGCGCTGAAATGCGAGGAGGTGGCCGGAAGCCCTGGCCACAAAAGGGGCTCGGTAAGGCTCGTCACGGAAGTATACGCTCGCCCCTGTTTAAAAACGGAGGAGCAGCTCACGGCCCTCGATCAGCGACCACTTATTTCTACATGATACCCTTCTATACCCGGCTCGCCGGACTAACGTCGGCGTTGTCCGTAAAATTGGCTCAGGACGACTTGCACTTGGTGAACAACCTCGAAATTCCGAGCACGGAACCCTCGTATGTCATCGATTTGATCCAGGAGAGGAATTGGGGACCGTCTGTGCTTATCGTCGATAGCGAGGACATCATGCCGAGAAACATCACCATGGCCACGGATAGAATCAAGCACGTCAATCTTATGCCCTTTTACGGTACGTTTGTGCTCGGAACACTTACGGGTTTAATTTTTTTTTTAGTTTCGTCCTGTTTGCGTTTCACATTATCGTTGTTACCGCTTGGTTTTTTTTTCAGGATTGAACGTACACAGTATGCTGAAGCACGACACGCTCGTACTCACGGAACGCGCCGCTCGTCTGATAGAGGACAAACTCTTGTACCAACTTAACAGAACAGATTCCAAAAAGCTGTTGGAAAAATTCAGAGTCAGCCAGAAGTAAAAGCCGTAAGAATTTTCACGTACCGAGATACGAATCGGCAGGAGCTTGGAACATTTTTACCCGAAGCTATGTACAAACGCCAGTCGTTCTTTTCCGTATTGCACTCGAAATAAAGTACATGCTTAAGAACATTAAACGCAACTTTAATAACTTGCATCTATATAACACTTATCCGATCGTTGAGCAATCTTAGTCACGTGATAATTCATGCTTAGAAAAATGTATGGTTGAAGGAATAAACTGTTTCGTTGGCTGGTAAACGGTTCGGTCGTCATCTTTTCTTGATGCTCAGCAAGCTCTGAGAACTCTTGAGAATTGGCTGAAATGGGTAATAAATTTTTATAAATTTTCATCGTGATTGACTGCATTGAGAAAAATAAATCACACTTTTACCCTCGGGTTGGGATCGGTTCCGAGCATCTTCTCACGAATCGCCCATCGCACACGGGCGTGCTGTTCTTCTCCGGGGAAGGAAATCTGTTTCCACTCCCGTCGATATTTTTGATACAGCGCGACTGGATCGGATTTCCTTGCATTCGCGGCTCGTTGGGCTTCTGGCTGCAGTCTCCATGGCCTTATGACTTATAACGGAAATAGGATTAATGCATAATCGAATGTTAACGGTTGAATGAACTTTCATTATTTAAAAATGAATCCGTACTTTTTATAAGTACGACTTTCAGATAACGAAAAACTGGCTTCACGATTTCGATTATTTCGATATATTCGATATATTCATCTCGATCATTCTCGTGTCCTTTTTAAGAGGGCCAGTAAGGAAAGATTTCGATAGAATAATTGCCCACGTTGAATTAATAAATAGAAATCTGCTTACACGATTTTGTGTTGGAATGTGTGGAGCATCTAGAAGGATTGTTCCTTGCATCGTTCAGCCCCGTAGGATCGGATGCGACGCTTTTCGACCTTTCTTTAGGTATGTGGACATGATTTGTGTGTTCTGGAGCGCTTGCAGGTCTCGAGGGTCGAGCTGCTGTGTCTTGATTAAGATTAACAGGTTTTTCTGTTCCCTTTCGCCGCGATTCCTGTCTCTTTTCTACCGCCGCATACTGAGAACTGTCGGTAGATCCCTCCGGAATCTTGGATCTATTTTGATTCTTCGATTGTTCTATCTTCCCGGTCGCGGCACGACCATCCGCAAAATCGGTTGATCCTTCGACTCCACCGTGGAGTTCCGTCCTACGTAAACTATCTTGTTTTTTTATATTTACTTCGCGCCTTGGCGCTTGAGCTTGAATATTGTATCTAGTTTCGTTTTCTATGTCCTCGTTCTCTTCATCGTCGGATACGCAACGTACTCTGATTCTGACCAGGGATTCCTCGTGTTGCTCCGACGACTCGGAAGACAGATTATTTTGAGACTGCCGCGATTGCTTAGCCGCCAGCGTATCGCGAAGCATTTCTTTCAGCATGCTCTCCTGTTTGGAGAGAATTTTATTTCTCATTTCTTCTTTTCTCTGTTGTCTCTGGTGTTCCTTTATCTTCCTATGCATCTTTAGATCTGGAATTATCGACGTGTTAGCTTTGCGGATCAACCTTGGATGGAAATCAATGACCGAAGGGTAAATCGTACAGATATTTAAAAATTAATCATTTTTATCGCGCGATCCATTATTTATGTTAATGCAATATCCAAATGGATTTTATGTACAGAATAGTAGCAAGACTGATGCATCCATACAAAAGCAACGACAAAAGTGATGTATTTTTATCCAAATTTTAATAATGAAAATATGTTGATAGTTTTTATTTTGGATCTTTTAGGATCGAGCGACATTGTTTCGTGCAACAATACAGGTGTTTCGAACGACGCTAAAAATTAAGTTTGCGCGCTATTCGAAATGAATACAAAAAAAACCGTTAAGAGATGCCGCTTACCCTTCATGAATGCTTTCAATTGTGGTGCTGTGATGCCGACGAAACCCAGGGAGTTGAGGAGTGCGAGTACTTCGCGTGGATCGTCTCTCACGTCTGTCATGATCGAGCAATATTTCCAAATGACAAAAATTCAAATATACCGGAGGAATTAAGTGAACCCGGTATGAGAATGCGTACGTGATCGTACCAATCGTACCGTGAAAACAAATGAACATGGACCAACGTGGACATCTATAGAAACGTACTCCCTATAGCCCGCTCGAAGCTCGAAAAGTTGGGGTACTCGGATGAGCTGTCACCCCAACGGTAAGATGTCGCTAGTCGCGTTTTCCGAGTGATTTTCAACAGAGCGTACATTTAATCCCCTTGGGGTATACAAACGAATATCTCGGTGGTACAAACGGGTTCTAATCATCGTATTCCTTCGTTGGTAAAAAAAAGAGCTCGAGGGATTGTCTGGCACGTCCTATTTATTATTCTATTGATTTACGCTTGCACCTCAGCCTTTTTCACATATTTTATTGGGTACTGGCATTGCTCGTTTCGGTTTAAAAAAAAAGAAAAAAAAAGCTGGTCCTTGGCAAATGCCAATTCAAGTCCTAGGAACCTAAAACTTCAAACGAGTCAATATAATGGACGCCCAAAAATTGATGGTTCTAGATCTTGGAATGTATTACACATCGTGGAAGGATTTAACACCATACAATTCAATTTAAAATCTGTACTGTCTGATTTTTTAACAATTCAAGTTGTAGGACGAACTTCATGGTTGCTTGGCGTACACAAATTACCGCCGGTAAAGTACAAACAACCGCGGTTATCTGACGATTCTCTCGCCGCGAGAGCGACCGGCGTTCCTCCGGCTCGACTAGTTCTATACGTAGAGAGCGCGCATGTTTGGAATGACAGTTACTTTTTGACGTGGGCTTTCGATCGTCAGCGATTAACGCTGTTTGGACAACATAAACAGTTACAGTTCGATATAACAATAAAAAACAATGCCGTCGGGAGATATCGCGATGCTCGTCGACATGGGCTTCAGTTCGTCGAAGGCGTGAGTGGGCTTCGCGGCGATGACTCCGTTCCCTAACCTCGACCGTCGAATTATCCGTTATTTGTTTTTACAGCGAGAAGGCTCTCCAAGTTACGGGAAACAAGGGCGTCCAGCCGGCGATGGAATGGTCAGACACATTTACAATCCATCGTCCGCCGATTCGTCACCGCTTCGTCGATGAATGAAACGAAGATTCTCGATTTTTTTTTTTCAAGGTTACTGGCCCACTCCAACGACGTCGAAGCGCCGAACGAACCGCCGGCGGCCGAAAGCGCACCGCAAGCCGCGACCGACCCACCTTCGGAAGAGAGCGTCGCCAGTGCAAGCAACGACGCCTCCGCAGCCGACAATGCGAAATCCCTGAAATGCGACGTGTGAGTTCGGATTCGTAAATTCGAAAAATTAAACCCCTGATGATTTTCACCTCGTCGGTCGATTCCTCCTCAGCTGCGGCAAACTTTTCAAGTCCACACTGGAAGTCGAGTATCACGCGACCAAGTCGGGTCACGACAGTTTCTCGGAAAGTCGGGAGGAAAAGAAACCCCTGACGGAGGAGGAAAAGAAGGAGAAGCTCAGATCGCTGGAGGAGAAACTTAAAGTGAAGAGAAGAGAGAGGGAGGAACAGGAGAAGAGGGAAGCTCTGGAGAAGGAGAAGGATAGAATAAGGTCGGGCAAAGAGATGGCCGAAGCCAAGAGAAAGTAAGCGGATGCTCAAATTTACCTGTTTTGAATATCAAATTTTCTTTGGGCAATTTACATTTTTTCATTTTTTAGATTTATTTTTAAAATTACGTTCCTTCATTTGTTCGTCTTATTTAAGGGCATGGAATATAGAGTCAGTTGGTAACAAATCTGTTTCCCTATTTTCTTCGGGACTCTTAATATTTTGGACAAAAGCAATTTAGGTTTTGGTAGACTCTATATAGATGCATGAAAACCTAACTTCCTTTTGCCTGAAATATTAATAGGCGGGCAGAAAACAGGGAAACCGTTCTTTACCGACTTAGTGTGTATCACATGGCCTTAAAGTATTCAAAAACAATTCGTCTTTTACCTTGTACGATGCGAACACCATTGCGGTGATCTACTTACCTTGAAATTCCAAAAAAACAAAACATTTTTCAGATACGTAGAGCTGGAGATGCAGAGATTAGTCGAGCAGAGAAAACGGGAGAAGGAGGAAGAGAAGGAAGCCCGTCAGAGGGTCAAAGCTCAAATAGAGGCCGACAAGGCTGCGCGAAAAGCCAAAGCTGCTGCAGAGAGCGGCAAAGTCCCTGCAGAAACGCCGTCCGTATATTCTCCAACGTCCTCCGTGCCATTGGTGTCTCCGCCGAAACAGGACTACAAAGAAACTAAGCTTCAGGTCGGTGAAGGCCCGAGTTTCGTAACATGAAATAATTCTCCATTGGCAAACACGACCACGCAATATCGCACGAAATATGTCGTGCAAAATAATTAATTAAAATAATAAATAAATAATAATAATTAGTTAAAATAACAGGACTATAAAGAAACTAAGCTTCAGGTCGGTGAAAGGCCGAGATTCGTAGTATAAAATATACTCCATTGGCAACGTAATATTTCGTTTAAAAAAATTATTACTTTCAGATAAGACTCACAAATGGTCGAACGATGATTCAAAGTTTCGGGTGCAAGGAGCAACTTTCGGCGGTGAGATTATTCATCGAGATGAACAGAAGCGATCCACCCGGTCCGTTCAATCTGATGACAAGTTTCCCGAGGAAAGTTTTCACCGAAGAGGACTACGAAGCGCCGCTCGATGTGTTGGGTAAGCGAAATTTATTGTTTCTTCCTCGTACGGACTCTGTCTCATTCGCCATCGCGAGCGGAGCTCGTATATTCGCAACGATTAAAAGTTAAACATATACAATCTCCATCGCTGTGCGATTCATCGCGTGCACGTGCGATCTGAGAATAGCAGTGGGGGAAGGAAATAAACGTGCCGATACAAAGTTCATCGATCTACATTGACGTTGGGAATTTCAGGCTTGGTGCCTTCGGCTGTTGTGATCGTCCAGAAAAAAATGGAATAACGAAAGAATACACATAACTGTTATACCTCGCTGCGGACCGTGCGATTTGTGGACAAAACCGTTTCGCAAACTATACATATTAGGAGACAGTAAAGCTAATGGATAAGAAAAAAAACGAAAAGTCGAATCATCTTCATTACTACCGAATTGTCAAAAGTTGTAGCTCATACTCGTACTCCTTGGTTCATCGGATTTAAGGCCTCGCTTTAATTAATAAAAAAAAATCCAAAGAACTGCATAAATAACGACAACAAAAAAAAAAAAACATTCAAGTACGAATTGTATCGATGGATAGAAAAATTTATTTACGCCGCCAGAGCGAGAAGGATCGCTCGCACTGCCGTTCTCCGTTGGCATGTAATTATTTTTTATATCAGCTCTTTGTAACATTTTTCTAAAGCTTCCCAATGATTATACTTGAAATTAAATGATTCAGTATGGACAAAATTCGAGATAACCGTCCAAGTGGAACAAATTCCTCTCCCACGACCTCGTACTTACAAGCTATAAACATGATGCACTCGGATGGTCGAGGTCGTGCTCGATAATTAGCTTGGGAGATATTTCACACAATGATTGTCAAACTGCTCGAGCGCTGGAATTTGCGGCATTATTTGTCTAGTGTAGAAGGCTCGTTCGCATATCCACGCTCCAAGAAAAAAACAATGCTAAACAATTTCGTCATCATATCCGAATCGCGCTGTACATCGTTGGAACACTGCCGGGATAAATAATTTTCTTCTTGAGACCACAGTTCGTTGGGAATCCTGGAATTCCGTCGCAGTCAACGAGATTCAATTTCTTGTCGAAACATATCCTTATCTCGAACAAATACGAGTCCTTGGTTTCCTGCGGAAGAGAGCAAAGAATTCGATGTAAAAAAAGTGCTAATAACAGCGGTACAAAAACGAAGTACAAGACTCTTTTAACTTTCAAAAATAATATTTTTTTTTCTTAACGCATGCACGTAAAATCCCACTTTCCGTTCTTATAGAGTGAGTACAGAAAGGCACTTTTTCGGTCCGCGTGTGAGAAAAACATTGCGCATGCGTACAAACGCAACATGGTATTTTTCTCGCACTAGTGCGATAAAGTCTCTCTCTGCGCTCACTTCCCAAAAACGGAAAGCGTGGTTTCCGTGAATTTGTTAGAAAAAATTATGTTACCGGCAGTGAATGCCATTCGCAAAAAATCCATTTCTACGCTCTTGCCATACAAATAACTCCTGCAAAGATGTTCAAGTCGGACATATGTATGAACCTCGGACAGTCGTTATAAAAAGTATTTTTTTTTATCCTACTTTTCTTCAAACTTTAATTTCGAAAGTTAAGAGTCATGTAACTCCTTTGGCGGATCGGAATCGCGTGTCTCACCGAATTAACGATGCACTCGATCTGGCACTTCTTGCCCAGAACTTTAGCAACTCCGTTGAGGATAGTCTGAGCTGTGTATTTCTGTCCGGGCGTGATACTGGCTTGGGCGAGAACATGTTTCATGTCATACTCGTCGAAGAGTGTGAGACCTTTCTTGAAGTATTTGTACTCGCTGTTCAGAGGTTCGAGGACCGCCGCGCACGTTCCGTGCTTCTCCCACTCGTGAGTCCAGAAAGTATGATGCTTAGTGCCCTTCATGACGTCGATCCATTTTACTTCCAATTCACTCTCCAGCGACTGCAACGCCGTTATGTCGAACGGCAGACTGCTGTTGCAGTAAAGCGGCCCTATAACGTGATACTTCGTCGGCCAAATTCCGTGTATCGACCATTCCTCGTCACCGGGCAACGCGCAATCGTGCTGCGGCGATTTTTCTTTCCACGTATAGCAAACGGTCTGCGGCCAGTGTTGAGTGAAGATCAGAACATCGAAATCGTTCGAGCCGGAAATCGGTCTCGTTCCTCGCCTCTCGCCCTTTCGCCACCTGTAAGAACAGCGTGAAAAAAAAAGAAAATACCGTTGCAAGACTTTACCGCGAAGCGGATATGTTTTCGGAGCGTTCGTCCGATTCGATTAAGAACAATCGATCTTGAGAACAAGTAATGGTGAAAATAAATTGTAAAAAAAGAATTGAAGCTTCGTCCGTTCAATTTAGGTTCCTTGCGAATAGTTCAGAATAGAAGTTTCAGATAAATGATAGGGAATTGCAAACACTTCTAAATGCTACAAAAATCTGAAAAAAATCAGGCCTATTAAAGGTGCCGAAAAGATTAATTTAGCATAATAATAATTCCAAATAGATATTAACAAATCGATGAAAAATAAAATTGTTCAACTCTACCGGAAACCTACCTATGCTTAATATTTTCAGATTTTTTACACCATCGAGAATTTGCAATTCCCTATCGTTTCTGTGAAATTTATGCGAAGTTAACGCTATTCGCAAGGATTACCGTAAGCTACGAATTCTTCCTCGACAGCGTGCAAGAAAGAGCTACGCATAAGGGAATCGTTCTCGACGAAAATTGCAAGATCGGCTCGGGTATTTCCCTCTACCCCGGTGCGCATGCGTCGCTGTTATACCTGCTGCGCTTGCCATCTTTTTCTTCGAGTGCAATAACGCTGCCGATACTGCAGCATGTTGTGTGTGTGGCTCAATTTTGACAAAGCGTGCGACGATCGAGCGGGATCGAATAAGGAGTGTTTAAATTAAATAAATAATATATCGTACCTATCTCCTCTCTTCGCGTGGCCGGGCGCAACGACCACGAACAGCGTCAGCAAGACGACAAAGGCCTTCGAAATATCGACTCTCACCATTGTCGGAATTATAGTATTACACGCAGAGAAAACGGCCAGCGAACTGTCCGACTCTCACTGTGCAACACGAGTGAATTGAGATTTTACAACAGAGTGGTGTTCTTCCCCTCCGGGACTGGCCACAATGGCCTTGGACGATTCGTGAGGCGTGTATCCACCCCCCCTCTACTGACCCCCCCCCCCCCCCCACTACGCGCTACCTTTTATCTCCGATTCTCAGCTGAGCGGCCAGCTGACTATGTACACAGCTGATGTTTCTAACTATAACACTCGCAGCGTATCGATTGAGGCTCTTATGCACACAGTAAAAAATCACTTGCTAAAATCGGAATGCGAAATTTCGTAAAAATAATCTTGTTAAATAAGCGTTAAACAAATACGTTTGTCGCTTTCGTTAAACAAACTCGTTTGTCACTTATTTGAATATACGAACCTGTCCTTTTATTTCCCGTGTCATTGACAATTTTAGTTACCTTTGTTTGCAACTCTAGAAAATTAATAAATAAAATATTGTGGACGTTTGTGGACAATAAGTTGTTGTAAAAAGTCTTTTTTTACTGTGCCCGGTGGCTCGAGAAAATTTGAACTCAAGGTATTTTCCTTTAAAATTGTCATAATTATATATTAAATATTTTTATATATAATATATATAAACTATCATGATATGTATTATGAATTCTGCGGGCATCGTGTATGCACTTTTCGACGCTCGGAGAAAATCAGTGTACGCGCGCATGCGCTCGCTTTATCGCTAACTTCGAAAACATTTAAGCGAAAGGTATTTTTTTTCCTCTAAAATAATCACGATTATATATTAATGTTTGCATATATTACATGCATATATCAGAGCTGGGCAAATACACAAACTACTTGAAGTACATATTGAAGTATCAAGTACTGAGTCAGCGCTCAGAACTTCAGAAATTCAGTTCTGCCAGTACTCAAATACATCAGTACAGTGTAAAAAAAAAGTTCGAAAATTAATGTACGGTATTGGAAGCTTCCTTACATAAACTGTTCTTGAAATTTCAAACACATTTGCGTTGCAACTTTGCGGTGAAATTTGTATTTTTAATGCAAAATTTTCGCAAATTTCAGACAAAAGTTTTGTAATTTTAATATCTGGTATTTTTATTTTACAAAAAAGTACAGTAATGTAAGTAATGTAAGTATATTTCAAATTCCATTGCTTTAAATTTACAATTTATTTGGAGTCTACTCAAGAACTACCGAGCGCTCAGTACTTCAAGTGCTTTACACTTCAATACGTGCTTTAAGGTCTTCGGGTATTTGCCCAGCTTTGAAATATATCATCGATTCTGCGGGCGTCGTGTATTTACTTTCAACCGATCGGAGAGCGCGTGCATGCGCTCGCTCTATCACTAAATCCTAACTCTTATCTTCGCTGTCTTTTACCGAAGATTTTCATATGTGTGTACAGTTGTTAGCTGCGAGCTTCGTCGACGGAAAAAAAAACTTTAGATAAGTGACGCACCCGCCAAGTTGAACTATGTATCGGGCGATCGGTCCATCCGACTAGGAAACCAGTCTTGCACGACTCACTTGCGTCACTTTTCGTCCGCGTGACTCTACGATTGATAACGAGCACATTGGTTGCATTACTAATGAGTGACACCGGTCACCGGACCGATTCCACGCTCTGGTTATCCACCGCAAGGGCGGACTGACAATAAGTTCATCGAAAAATATGTCTAGAAACCTAAACCTGACGGCTGGAAACGCCCGGTGACGTAATAATTCCCAGACACGCTGCACAGACCTGTGATTAGATTTTTTTTCTTTTTTACTTTACTTTTTTTTTATTTTATGCAAAAATATGCGTAAATTATTTATTACTGGAGCTCGTGTGACAAACGAACGACCTTCGACATACCATTGCCATTCAGGCGATATTGCGCATTTTATTTTGACCATGCTCAATTTCGTTGGTCCTCGAGACATGTTTTTCGTTGGTTTTCTACTGTAGATATTTTTTTAAACGACAATTCTCCGTTAACGCACTGTCACGAATGTCATGTGATATATTTTTGACGAGTTTTGCACTAGTGTTCCATTAATGTTAGTCGTCGAGATTACTTCACCACGAACACTGAACAAACACACGCGCGCTCATAGACGAACTTTTCACTCGATCGAGCAGTGGCCCTTGACCAGTCTGCCGACCAGATGTAACGCCTGGAACGTCTTGTTTGGCTGCAATCGTTGTCGCAGCAGGTAATACGTCAACGCCCTTATGAGTACGAGGATCACGATCAGAGCCACGAAATCCACCCAGAATACAACGTGCTCCATACCTGAAAAACAATCGTAAATCGTACGGTATGAAGTTTTATTCGCAAAACAATAGTAATTCGTACGGTTCAAAATTTTATTCTCGAAACAATCGTAATTCGTACGGTTTGAAAATAATTGGCAAAAAAAACGTACTTCGTACGGTTTGAAAAGAATTGGCAAAACAATCGTAATTCGTACGATTTGAAATGTGCTTGGCAAAACAATCGTAATTGATAGGGTATGAAATTTGATTCGCAAAGCAATCGACGTTCAAGTCCTAAGCTTTGATCGATATACTGAAAAAAAGCGAGAGCCAAAATAAGAATGTTTCATATCATCGACATAAAACGGCTGAAGTTAGAGCCTACAGTTTTCTACCTTACCGACAGGACAATCAGCTCTTACAGAGGAATCATGCTAACGCAAGTTCTTCGCACGTTTACATTTAAACAAAAATATCGACGAACGAGTAAGAAGCATGAATTCTTAATTATAACATTGTACTCCGAATTCATATTTGTATTACCCATAACTCGGATAAGTTCCCGCGGATTTCTGTAGTGACAGTACATTTCTTCTAACGGACAGGGCATTTTATCTCTGTTGTAGCCGTAGGTAGCAGTTATCAGTCCCTCCAGTCCGTATCTTATGTAGCTCACGTACATTACGATATTTCGATAGATCGGCAACGGTTCCGGGTTACCCATCCCTTGTACGGCGAACAACATCAGAGGGACCGTTAATGTCGGTCCGACGAACATTCCGTTCTGCGAAGTAGCCGAATAATCATCTCATAAATTTCATGGTCGATCAGAGTCACCTGCAAATTTGTTGATATCCAACAAATTGGATATCAACAAGAACAAAAATCCCAAACATACCACGATGCTTAGAGTACTGCCGATCGCGAGTGCCAAGCTCTCAGCGATGAAGGCGCAGACTATGCAAGTGCTGAAGAACATCGCACACCTGTACACCTCCAGGGATTGCCCGCTGAGCAGATAAACCATCGTCAGGTATATGAAACTTAGGAACAACTGAAAATAAAAATAACGTATTAAAATAATTTTCAAAACGCATTAAAAAAGGTAAAAAATGGCGTACAAAAAAAATAACTGAACATTTTTGGATTAAATTTTAGCTTGGTCGGTCGAGGCCTTCTCGAGGTATGGCAGTTTGAATTTTTTCGCGGTCGATTCACACACACACACACACACACACACACACACACACACTAGCATCCACACATACAGCCGGAAATTTTTTCAGAATGTGATTTTTCAATTATTTGGATTTTTGGGATTTAAATTTGAAATATTGGGTTTGGAGCAAAATTAACGTCATGTTCGTGATCAAGGGGCCGCAATATTTTAATGGAGTGACGTTTCAGGGCTTAACTTTTCGGGGGATATGCGTTTTGGGGGTAAATTTTTCGGGGTATATACGTTTCGAGGTTAAAATTTTCAGGGGATATGCGTTTCGGGCGTTACTCTTTTCGGGGGATAACCGTTCGGTGGCTATGCCACTCTATTATCTGGCATTGTGTGGGAGGTCAATAAATGTCTTTTACTACGACTAGTATTAAATAATACTAAAGTTTCGCGAAGACATTATAACAATCGAACCTCTAGGGTGTCTCATTTAGATATACATTTGTCACGGTCTAATTATATACTTAAAAAAGGAATACATTCATTGCAATTTGTTTTACTATAAATATACATGACTAAGTACCGTGAACGTTTACCATCGACCAACCTGTGCAGGAATGTTGGCTACGCTCATGGCGCAGAAGTAGGGGCTGAGATTGTACCAGCGATTGAAGTGTTCGCGCTTCAACAGCTGCACTTCAGTGGGATCTGATGATAAAGAAAATGTATAAAAAATTACATACTCGGTAATCCTAGTTTTATAAAAAAATGTATGAGTCGACTTAACTCAAGAGTGAACTTACAATGCAGTAGCACCGGAAGCATCGGTACGTAGAGAAAAACGATTAGACAAGTGAAACAGAAGCCAAAGTTGAAGAGGGTCTTCGAGCCGTCGTTGCCAATTCCAAGAAACAATCCGCCGATTATGAATCCAAGAAATATGTGCAGTGAGATCTTGAGATACAGGTAATTCTGAAAAAAAATCCATCCGATTCATTATAGCTAACCAATTCTGGCTAAATTCTTAGCCAGTTGACTCAAAAATGGTAAAAGCTAGCGTGGGCATGGACTTTTTTAGCAGAGTTCACAACCGCATAAAATTTTGATGACTGAAACCATTTATGTAATAATTGAACCAAATATCAAGGATGGAGACTTCTGCCTACCCTAGAAACTTCAGCATGATCGCTCAAGCCGTTCTCAAGTTATACGAGTTTAAATTTTCAGGCATTTTTTCTAAATGTGATTTTCCAACGTTATGGAATATTCCAAACACGTTTTCATTAAAATCGCGAAATTGTTTTATTCACAAAAACAAAGCTTCCTCCACGAGGAATCAAGATAATGGATTATTTTATCAAATCTGCAATCTGCTTACCCTGTCTCTGTAAAACTGGATCATCCGCCTCTTCAGCAATGTCGAGAATTGCTCGAGCCATGATACACTTGGAATTCCTCTTTGCATCTCATTTTGGTGTTTAGCCGATTTCGTTATCGACATTATCGGACACTTGACTACCACATGAATGACCATTCTCTCCACGTACTCGGTTCCATATTCTCCGGCGGATACCTCGATCACTGGAAAATCGTCGGACGAATTATGGTTACGAAAATAAAATAAAATAAAATAAAATAAAATAAAATAAAATAAAATAAAATAAAATAAAATAAAATAAAATAAAATAAAATAAAATAAAATAAAATAAAATGAAATAAATTAAAATAAAATAAAATAAAATAAAATAAAATCGTCTGCGCCGTGTCGAGAGACTCACCGAAATCGGCAGGATTGTAGTGCCTCGGGCATGAGATTCCGACTTGTTCGAGATACGAAACGACATTGGTGGTCGGACCTCTGTAAACGCACTGTCCAGCAGCGACGACGTAGACCTGATGAAACTTCGCAAAAATACTTGCGCTCGGTGTGTGAATCGAACACACTATAGTTCTGCCGCTTTGGGCGACCCTTTGCAGAAGATCTATACACTGGATCGACGACATTTCGTCGAGACCTCTGGAACATTATTTTCATTAAGTTCCGTTAATTCGAAACGTATTCGATCGAAAGAATTGAAAGAGAAAAAAAAACATCTCGTACGTCGTGGGTTCGTCGAGAAACACGACGGGCGGATTGTTTACTAGTTCAAGGGCAATAGCGAGTCTCTTCCTTTCGCCACCGGAGAGCCTTTCCGTCAACGTGTTCCTCGCACCGACCAGTCTCAGAGTCTCGAGAATCTCGTCGATCTGAAATTTCATTCATGCTCTGTTAGCCATGCAGCTGTCAAGGCTCTCTGCATTGCGGTGTCCTTTCGAAAAAAAAGAACTGCATGGCATTTGAAACTAGTTAAGTGCGTAAGTATAAACCGTGAGAAAATACTCGCTAACGTGTGATGTATTTTTTTTATGTAGGTCATCTTCGAGCGTAAATAATTGCGGATGCTCATTGTCAGACTTTGCAGCCGAGATAAGAAATCTCTCTAATTAGAAACGTGAAAGTTTCGCTTTCGATTCCGTGTTCTATTCGTAATTGTCGATCGAGGATTATTATCGAGCAAATGGTGAATAACCGGTTTCAAGGTGGATTCTTAGCGCGCCGTCGGTCATTAAGGGACATAACTTAATAATATAAGCTATTGATTAGTTACTTACGGTTGATTCCTTGGCGAGTTTAGTGATCGCCTTTCCGAGCTTGAGATCTGCAGCGAAGTGCATCGACTCGAGTACCGTGAGTTTCGACTGTACGAGGTCCTCCTGCATGATGTAGCACGACATTTTCTTGAACTCGTGGAGATTCCGCGTCTTGCCGTTTATCGTTATAAGGCCGTTCGCCCCCATGGATCTAAAGGGAAACGATAACATTCACCGTTTACACTGAGAAAAAAGTATGGTATTTCCTACTACATCGAATAGTTCCCAGAGGGGACGTCTATATAGATAGTTTGCGATGGTATAAACTCAATTGATCAAACTATCATTATAGTTACAACTACAATTTTTGGTCATTGTCGTAACTGTAAAATATAGACGTCCCCCCTGGGAACTATTTGCTATGTAAGTTTTTCTCAGTGTAAGTTTTTAATTTTTTTGTTCTCAATTAGTTTTATTTGACGGATTTCTCCTTCTTTCACCGACTTACATTGAACCCAGTACAGAGCTCTGAATACAAAAGTACAATGCAAAATAACATTAGATTCTAGACTTGCATACCAATCTAGCATACATTAAACAATCTACCTTTTTGACGAGACTAATCCTCCCTTCACTTCTCTTCTCTCTACCTTAACCCGATTTACTCGTACTTTAGTACTACGGAAATTGCCGTCCTTTCGAAGGCCTCGATGGTTGAACCCGTAAAATTGAACATCGGGAATTAATTCCCAAGTCCGGTCATTCGCGCGATGGCCGAGTTCCTAGGAATATTTGTGCGACACTGTCGCTCGTAAAATAACCGCGCTGTCCTTTCCCGGGTATTCTGTCGTCGGACTTAATTATATCATGCGAACATAATTATATCATTCGGACTGTAGGTAAGAAAAATTTAATCGGTATACACCGATGTAATGTCCGTTGGATATTCAGTCCACGTTCATTTCATTAGCAACTCATTATATACCTATCTACTGTGGCTATTATGTACTATTATGTAGCTACGATATATTCGTCGGAATTCAAACATGTCGCCAGTTTATCTAACAGAGTAAAAAATAAAGTTAGTAATTAAAGAGATAATCTTTCTGTTTACTACGGAAACGGGTTAACCGCGTCGCATTCCGAATGACACAGTCTCGTAGTTTAGTCCTCAATCGTGAATCTCGACTCGGAAAGCGCGTGACCGAACGTTTCAATGAAGTTGCACATCAGGCTCGAATAGTTCGATTGGGAATGGACGAAAGTTTACGCTCCTCCGATGTGACATTTATTCTAGAATTAAAATTCATGACTAAAAAACGGTCGCAAATTACCGAGCAAATCGAACCACTCCGGGGGCAAAAATTGAAACGGAAAGGTTAAAGATTAACGATCTACGCAAATGAGCCACGCATTTTCATTCAGATCGACGGCGACGATGGCTTTCAGTTTTAGCAACGAATTATTTGCATCGTTGTCCGACGATTAATGGCAAATTTTTTTTCATTCATCTTTACTAACGTCGTTGAGAAGGAATCGAAGAAAAAAATGACTCGTCATCTAACGCAAGTTGAACTCACTTGTAGCCGGCGAGCACGTTGAGAAGTGTCGATTTTCCGGCCCCGGATGGTCCGACAATTCCCGTAAGTTCGCCAGATCTGAACTGCCCGCTGACCCCTCTTAGTATGAGTTTTGAACCTGCGAATTACGGGAAGAATGTTTAGGGTTTTTTAAACCAATTTCCGCGATCTTCGATCCAAAGCGACAGCAGTTGTTTTACTAAAAGTGCCATACACAATAAAATATGTAGCTACTAACGTTTCTCGGCCACAAACTTTTACGATTCTTTTCATGTTAATTTTGCAAAAAAAATCTTGTCCATTCTACGAAAGCGTCTGTTCATTTTACGAGTCGGTTGTGTTAAATTATCAACAAAGTTATTGCGGACGTTTGTGGACAAAAAAAAAGTTTGTTGAAATGCGCAAATCTTTTTTACAGTGAATAGAAAAAAAAATTCTGTATCACTTGTACGTCAACGTTTTTGCCTCCTCCCTTCATTATACCCGTATCATTTAATCCTGCAGAGTCACGAAGCTTTGAGTTGCATGAATTATATGTTAATGTCCTCGATTCCTACATGTGACTCTCGAACGCCGTCTCCGAAGAGTGCGATGGAGGAATTTAATTGGCAATAAACTAGTTCCAGATTATCATTTTCCCGTCGATGACGCATCTGTGTAGCAAAAGAAACGAAATTATAAGTGCGTGTGAGCTGTATTACAAAACTCCAAAGTGAATATTAGCCCGAGTACCGAAAACGGTAAAGTTATTATTATTATTATTATTATTATTATTATTATTATTATTATTATTATTATTAATCAGGCTTTTTGAATGATTCAGCGATGCATGAAGTAATAAGTATTGACGAGACTTTAACGAGGGCTGCGTGTCGAGCTACGCACGGTTAATAATGAATACGACATCAGAACACGTGAGCACTTGTCAACTTGTCTTCAAGCAGATCAATCGTAGACGCAATAAGCAGTTATCTCAAAAAACAAAAAGTTGGAAATTGAAATTTTTATACCGCTTCCTCACAATGTCCTTTTTCGCAAAGCTTCTTTTATGAGAAACAATCTTGTGTATTTTCGGTTTCCTCATAGAGCGAGGTTTACGAATAAAAGGCCATTGTGAAGATGCGACATGGAAATTTCAATTTACCACTTTATTCAACGTCAACGTGCTTCACATTCCGGCAAAACGGCAGTCCGATTCAGGTTCAGCGCGAAAAAATGCACGGAATTATACTCTTCGGAATTTGTGGACGTTTGTGGACAAGAAACGTTGATACCTATTTTTCTGTGTATCCACACATGCACACAACACACACACATACACATCTGGACATTTTTTCTGAATGTGATTTTTTGATGTTTTCGAATATTTTTAACACGATTTAATAAAAATTTGGAAACATTTTTTTTTCGCCAAAACAAAGCTTCCTCTACGATGAAGCGAAAAAAAAAATACAGAAAAAAGGTTTTGTGCTTCCAAGAAGAAGGATTTGAGCACTCAACGGTGTTCGCAGGATTGACCACTCTTGGTCTGAAGAAAGATCTCGGGCTACCGATAACTATGGATGTTCTAGAATATCTAATCAATTTTATCGTCCTCGACTAAACGGGGTCGAGGCTGCAAATGTTACTGAAAACGGTAAATTCAATGAGCTGATATGGGATCGGCGAGGATCTTGATGAATCGTTCCGTATACACTGCGCGGACTCATCTCGGCACCAGAATGCGTCATACTCGCATGGTAACGTGAGAACGATGCTATAAAAGAGGTGTTAAGATCACTTTTATTTTCATCAAGCAATTTCTTCACTGATGCACGGGAAGAGTCGAATTCCGGGTATATCCGTGTTACATTGACATCATCGACACACTGATTGAAGCCCTCGGAATGCTGCGATACGGACAATTAGAATCATTCATCAACAGCTATGAACGTTCTTTAATTTTATTATTACTTTTATCATAAAAATTTCATCGCAGTTCCAAATCAAAATATACGCAATGAGTTAATCCGGCGATCTTAATTTCTTTTAAATCGGGAATGAAAATTTCACAATGGTACGAATTTTTTTAAAATTCATATGTATCGAGAAATATCAAAGAATTCATTTCACATGAAAAAATAGGTTTCCCGATTGATTGTTCGTCGAACAATTTTTCATTGTTTTTTTTTTACCGACCTTTAATAGTATTATGCAAAATTAATGTTCTCAGCAAGCCGCGGGAAACATCCTAAATTTTTATTACATCGGTACGTCCCGAGAGACTCGGCCGAAAGCCTACGATTGATCGAACAAAACATTAAAAGTTCATTCGACGCGATGACTCGACGTCTTCGCGACGAGTAACACAAAGTCAGAAAGAAAGTTGTCGCGTTGCAGGACGAATCTCATGAATATTAGTAGTCGCGTCACGTAGTCGAGACGTAAGCTTGTAATTTCAATGCTCTTCGAGTCTGTTGTGTCGTGTACGATGCGCGCGAAACACCCACTTTTTTTTTTTTTTTTTTTAAAGGAAAACAAAGCATCTCGCCTCTCGCGTTAATCTTCTTCTTGCGTATTCACCGGGTGTCAGGTATGCAATGTTAAAGAACGCGTTTTGCTTAACAAAATTTTGTACATTCGAGCGGAACGGCGAGACCGAGACTGGATCGCCAAAAGTCACCATGGAACCTATACAGCTTTCTCAATGGCACCGAAGGAACGATTTTTATGGTAAAACGTTATCAATCTCCAGTTCAATGTCGCGAAGGTTAACCAGTTTCAGCGATTTTTAGAAAAATTTTCGTGAAACCACAGCCTCTCGGGAACTCTGCGTTCACCTTTTTTTAAGCGATAGAGGAAAACGATAAACCGGCGAGAACTGGTCGACCGATTTTACTGCCGATCTATCGTCATGGTATTTAACTTCGCTCACAACGAAATGTATTTTTTTTATATACAAAAAAAGAGTTCGATGGCATGAGCATTTAGAGGACGCAGACATTTAGAGATTATTTTTCGGATCGCAGTTTAAACAGGCAATGGAATGCGATTCTCCGGGACAGCAAATTAAGGTTGTCCTTGCGAATAGTGTTCACTTCGCATAAGTTTCGGAGAAATGAGAGGGAATTGCAAACTCTTCTGGATGGTATAAAAATAAATAAAAAATCAAGCATATCAAAGGTGCTGAAAAGATTGATTTTGCACAATAATAATGATTCCAAAGTGTTATTAACAAATTGATGAAAATTGAAATTCTTTTATAAGAAAGTGCTTTGTTTACATTTCTGAATACGTGTGAATTTATACAGATTTTTTAATTAACTGAATTTTTTTTATATGGGAAAAGCGCGTAGACGGTCGCAAAATCCGAAGTGAATTTAAAAGTCTGAAAAAAGTCGACTCTGCTCCGAATGGATCGAGCATTCCTAGATCGCACCCGATGCGGAAGAGTCGCATGTGGAATCACCGAGGAGCTGAACGAGAGGTGCATTCGAGGCTTTATCGTTCCACGACTAGCGTGACGCGAACCGATTGCCACGACGATTACGACCACTGTGCACACTGTGTCTTCGTCGAAACGAGCAAAATATTTCGCAGGAACGTTTCTTCGATCAAACGCGCATAAGGTAAAGCGTCACGAATGCCCGAGCTCCGGCGTGAAATTTACGGTAAGCTACATCGGTGCCACATAGATAAATCCTTGCGTACCAAACTGACAAGCCGTTTCGTTATTTGTTGAACATTAAACATTTTTTTAAATTAAATATGTTTTATTAATTATTTAATTTCTATCAAACATGTTAAATATGTATATATAAATCGGTGTCCCGATTTTACAAAGTCCCCCGATTTACAAACTACATACGACACACAATTTTGACGATGATAAATATTTATTTTTTGTTGGTACCGGATTTTGCACTAATTTGTCATTTTACAAAAAAAAAAACTGCAGCATCGAGCGTATTTTTTTAAAGATTTTTTCAAAGCATCGTCCGAGCGGCGACAGCGAAGCCGTCGTCGCCGCGTTCTGCGCGAAAAGAAAATATGCTCGTAACGAAATTTAAATGATTGCAGGAGGCTGCAGACTCGAAGGAGTCACGCGAAGTGTCGAGAAGGCAGTGATATTGTGGAAACATACATATTTTAGTTCCAACCGGCATGCGTTGTCCGCAAAGTAGCACTTGCGGTCACATTCGTCATCTTCGCCGACCCGGCAATCGTCCGAAGGAAAAAGGCGTCACAATCTCTGCGTCGATCGCATTCTCGTCGCTCGCCATTCAGGAACGTTTACTTTTGCAAAATCCAACAAGAATTTTTACATGCATTGTTTTTTCTCCGACAATCTGTTTTTTTTTTTTTTTCGAAAAATGGGGACATTTTTTAAATTTACGGCGGTTGTCTAACCTAAACGGGGATTGTTTCTGTAAACCACGAAAAAAATTCTTGTTTAGACTAGAAGTTGACACAACCGTGCATTATTTAACTGTGCATTCATTATCGCATCAGAATAGCTGCCGGATAAATAATTTATAAGATCGGATAATCGGCGCGTCGCTCGAATGGCAGCGGGATATGCATGAGGAATTAAATTATGTAATGTATATCAATGTCATTGATACGCGCCACGGTAGAATATCGCGAAGTTCGTGTACACTAAGATTCGTAATAAAATCTTATTTCACTGAAAAATTACAAAAACTTTTTACCGTGGTTTACACGCTAAGATTGTCCGGCTTTTTCTGCTTCCTGGTAGAGGAAGCTTTGTATTGGTGACAAAAAAATTCGAGATTTTAATGAAAAAATGCATCTAGAATGTTTCAAAAAATCTGTTCAGACATCAATATTCAATAGACAATATCGTAGGCAATGGCCGGTCCTTCTTCGATTTTCAATTAAAAAATTTTCAGTTCATTTTTTTGTACGCTATTTTCAATTTCCGGGTAGAAAGTTGTGCACAGATGGAGTTTGCGATCGCCCCGATGATCCCTGTTAAATTTGGGGAGAATCTATCAAACGATTTAAATTTTATGTCACTTTCCATTTTTTTAATTTCATAAAAAAAATTGTCATTTATTTTTGAAAATTTCGATCTAAATTTTTTTATTTTTTTTCCGCCGTCGATAAGTTCGCCGCGCCTATCGAATAATTGGCAATTTGACACATTTCACGTCTCGATTTCCTCATCCGCCTCCCGATGCGGCAATTTGAAATTCAAATCGCCAATCAATCACGAATTTTCCGAATAAATTACCGACCGACGAAGTTCCCGCGTAAATCAGACGATGACAGAAAAGACCAAAAAAAAAAGAAAAAATCCAACACGCGACACAGCTCAGCCCGCAGATGATGCGAAAATTTATGGGACTCGTAACTTTGACGTCCATCCGCGATGGAACAGTCTTTTTCACGCGCGGGTATTAACGTCGGCATTAACAGCTCGGTTTCGACTTTGTGTCGTGCAATTATTCAGCCCAACGTTAATTGAATAAAGGTCGGAAGTCAAAGCGAACATATCTGTACGCTATCGGCGGTTCTGTACGCATTGGGGCCGGCGAGAAGCGATCATCCTACATCGAAGCACATTTTGTCGCAACTGTTTCATGTGCGACATTCTTTCGCTTCCCTCGACTTCGCTAATAGAATCATTTATGTCATGCCAATTGCACTTTCCGCTAGGCGTCAATTGAGATACAAAGTTGATTATTGGTTGCGAAGACTGTATTCTCATATAGCGGCTATTTATATAAATAATAACTTTTTTTTTAACAATTGCCTGTCGAGGGTTTTTGAATTGGAACTAGCGAAAAGAAAGGCTCAGAGCACCACCTAAGTACCTAAAAGCCCTATTTCTTGCCTGCGACGGAGGTGGAAAGTGGACTACTCTTGACGAGCCGGAGGAAAAGCAATTTAGCGGGAGAAAAAGTGAAACTTTTTCTTCCGCTACATCACTTTTTCTCCCGCATAGTCGGGAAAAAAATAGCGTGTGCTATTCGAGAGTAAGTGCCTCTTCACCCCGTGTGAACTTCACTAGCGCGAAAAAACACACTTTCTTCCCTTCTGGCATATCATATTTCCCCACGGGGAAAATTTGATTGAGAAAATCGGCGATCGCTGCTTATCCCTAAACGTTTCCCGAATCAAACTTCATCCGCTCGGCGCTTCGAGTCTGCATTCCATTCATTTTTGGTACGCCTATCACACTATTTGAGGCCATGTGAAAGATTACCATATGTCACCATATGGCACTCATCTGTGATGTGACAGATGAGTGCGAGGGAGATAGACGCATTTTTCGAATCAATGCCACTTAAAACCGGTTGACGTTTCGGATAAAACGGAAGCATCATCGGACGCGGTATTAAATTGTAGATCCACTAAGGTAAGCGAGCGGCTTAGTTTCCGCCATCTTCGATTTTTCATGTGATGTGAAACACTATGGAGTGCGTGAGAGATAGCATCAGTGTTGCTCTCGGCGGAGCGAAAGAGACAGGCTGAGAACGTGTTTCACATCGCCTTAAAGGGAACATTGTATAAAAAATGTACGTATCGCGGCAGTAATCAAAAGTACACCGCTCTTCAACATGCCGTCAATTTCGTTTGTATTTGACGTATACTGTATTTGTTATTAGTATAAATGGCGATTAATGGCGGTAACGGGGACAGCGGCGGAAACTGGGCCGTTTACCTTAATTCTTTGCTTTTTCCCGACCTTGTCCCGACCGCTCTTCAACTTGCCGTCAATTTCGTTTGTATTTGACGTATACTGTATTTGTTATTAGTATAAATGGCGATTAATGGCGGTAATGGGGACAGCGGCGGAAACTGTTCCGTCTACCTTAATGCTTTTCTTTATCCCGAAAAGTCTACGGTCTCCGAATTGCATTCATTACAGATTTTGGTTACCGACTGAGTCGTTACACACGTCCTTGAGACCCGACGCGGCTATGGTGTATTCTAATAAAAATAAGATATTGTTTTGGTAAAACGAACTTTTTCTTCCGTTGGGCACCGTGTACGTGAGATCGCTGAATTCGATGTCGACTGGCGGCATCTTCGTCGCGCGGTTGAAAGCCGAAGAGTCCATCGCCATCCTCGTGGCTTCGTCCATCTCGAGTCCGGCCTTGTCCCGGCCGATCGGCTCGTTCCCGGATTTCTTAACGATCGGTTGATACGGATCCATTTCCGATGACCCGCGAGACAGTCGTCACGTTGTTCCCTTGATCCTCAGTGTGTTCGGTTTCGGCTCATGCCTCCGTGCGTCGTTTCGTCCATCCGGCAACGCTCCCGGACCGGAAGTGCGCGCGTTCCTACGAACACATACACATGACAACAGTCAGCCCTCCTCGTGCGCAAGCAATCTTGTATTTATTTATTTCGGCACGAGGTTTTGTGGAATAAATGAACTAGTCGTGGAACTTAAAAAATAAATAATTCAGTGCAGAGGGGAGCGGGGCAAAGCGGACCCGTGTCCTCCATCCGGTGTCGACGCTTACTTTTTTACTTTGTTTACTTACAATTTCGCATCCATTTATTTAGGTACGTCATTTAGCCGTGGAAAAAAAAAAAAAATTCAGTGCAGAGGAGAGTGGGGCAAAACGGACCCCCGGCCTTCGTCCGGTGTCAACACTGCATATTACTCTTTATGTCCTTCGACATTTTTATTTTACTGTGCACTGCAGCTCGATTTTCTACGAAAACTCGCTGTTATCATCGTCGCATGAGAACACAGAAATTAATTGAAACATACGTGGGCATAGCGCTAGAGATAACTAAACACGGGAACGACACTCTCACTCTCGAGTTTCTCCACTATTGTATCGCAAATCTCCACATACACATATATTTCTAAAATATATTTTTTAAATTCGCTACCGGTGCAGACTGCACCTGGTAAATAAATTCGAAACTCTAAAATTTACGAAACCGAACGGCGATTCGTAATTTGCACATGGAAATTTGCATTGTGTTCGAACGCGCTCTTTTTTTCGGAGCGCGATAGGGTCGAGCGAGCCGCCGGAAGCCGGAAGTGAGTTCGCCGGGTGTAAAAAAAAAAAAAAAAAAACAACGCAAAAACAACAAAAGTAACAATGACTAATTTCAGTGTCGTACCTTCTCGCTGCGCAGTGAATGTTCCCCGATCTGCCGATAACTTGTGTCGCGGATGATTTTCCGTGCAACTTTGACGTAGCAATTTTTGAGGTCGTCGACGCGGTTGCGGTACACATTTATCGATTACGTCGGAAGCGCCTCTCCGTTACAACCCACATGTTTCTCGACGTCGGGGGCCTCGCAAAACTCTGATAGGACAGTCGACACTTGGTCATATGTACATATATATATTGTTTTTTATATAATAAGTAATAATAATATTAAGAACAATAATAATGAAAATTTATTGTACGGGTATCGAAGTATTAGTTTCGGGAGCTTCGCAAGCGGGTAGCGGGCAGCTTGCACGAGTGAATTGAATTTCGTTGATCCGTTCGGTTGTAGCTCTGCGCACCGTGCGAGCAGTCGCGGTAAACTGACTCTTGGAGCCGTCTCCTCGTAGCTCGAACGATGCGGTATCACTGGCTGTTGCTCGGAGTTGTTCGTCCCGTCTATACTCCACATAACGTTCCGATGTCACACCGCACGAACCGCGGGCACGACGGCAGCTGCGTAACGCACGGTCCGGGGTTTCGATCTGTTCATGACGGGAGATCGAGAGCCCACAAGCCCGGGCAGACATGATATAGGGAACAGTGGGAGATACCGAGACTGATGCACACAAGAAGCAGAACGCGCCGATTCCGGGGGTGATTCGATCAGGGTCAATTCGATATTTGATTCCGTCAATTATATTCGGTATTTGGTTCCGTCAATTATATTCGGTATTTGGCTCCGTCCATTACGGTAACAGTACCAGTGGCCGTACACCTAATGGCAAAGTCCCAGTTCCCGTACATGCATGAAAGATCGTATTTGCGTCTCTCTTGCACGGTTCGGTCACTGGGACGTTTACCTTATATTCGGTGTTTGGTTCCGTCAATTATATTCGGTATTTGATTCCGTCAATTGAGTTCAATTCGGTATTTCGTTTCGTCATTTGGAGTCAACTCGCAATTTGGTTCCGTCAATCGGGGTCAATTCGGTATTTAGTTCCGTCAATTGGGGTCAATTGCGGTCAATTAGTTTCCTAAGTTGGAAAGCACTGCTTTTCAATAATGTATACAGTTGAATACAGCGGCGGGAAAAATACTCAAAGTACTTAAGTACTTCAGCGCCGAGGTGACGAGTACTTCGTAGGACGTAAGTATTCGTACTGGATGGTTTAAGTACTCGAGTACATAGGTGAGTACTTTAAGGACTCAGCGTATTTGACCATTAGAAAACACTGCTTTTCAATAATTTATATAATTAAATACGGAAATCATTACGTACTCGGTAGGTATCGGGCCACATCGCCGGGCGTTCCTACCCGATTTCAATAAAGTTGAACTTCCCGTTTTAGTTGCAGTTGCAATAAGTCGTCGGAAATAACGAGCTCGAATCCTTTTACCACACCCACTTGTTAATGTACTTAATAATGATGATACTGCTATTTTTACGATTTAACACAATTCCCGATGCAACGAATCTCGTTTTTTCTTTTAATGTAAAAAAAAAATCTCACGCCATTTTCCTTATATCCGTCCGCTTTTTATTACCGCAAATGATGTTTGACGACCGTGCTGTCGACGCCACTTTGACACCCTCGACACCTGTGACTTCGAACGTTGATTGTTTTTTTTTACGAAATTAATAGTTGTGTCTTTGCGTTTATTCGTTAATTTAAAAAAATTCCTTTTTTTAAGTGCTCTTCGGGCCGCGAAGCCGCCGCTTCTCTCGATGTCGACGGAACGATGTAGCCGAAAATCGTTTGTTCGTCTTTTTTTTTTTTTTTAACGCGATTGCGCCGAGCCTCGAGCATCGCCTCACGTGTCGGTGCGTTCCCAGAATACGACACTATCGGACTCCGGCGTGTCGACGCGAGTTAACACAACCAGCGCTCCCCGGACGATAAGATCCCATGTACTGGATGCATCTCTTCGCGTCGCACCGAACGGGCTTGTTTCTCACACGCTATAGTTCGGCGCTAACCGAGATAGTCGCGGTTCGTCGTGCGTTGAGAAAAATAAACCGTTCTGTGAGTCTCGGTTATTAAAACTTTCCAAAGCGAAACGATCGGCCGGTAGAGCGTAGAAAGATTTCTTCTTCCCGTGGGAATCGCGCCGAGTCCATCCCAGGCAGGTGCGAACGGTCTGGCGGACGGTTTAGTTGGACGGTCTTTCGGACCGCTTGAGGCGAATTTGAGGGGCTTTGTTTTCTTTGTTGAAAAACTTAAAAAAAATACGTTGTGCAACTACCGGCAGATCGTAAACCGTACGATCGTCCAGACGACTTCGCACCGGTGTGCGAATACTGACGCCGGTAATTTTCGTATTCTTTACACGATTCGGCAATTAAGAGAGCCTATTGTCCAGAAATAAACATTTCAGTCGGTGGGTCAAACCCGCTTGTCCTTGAAAAAAATGACAGAAAAACCTTCAGGGGCAAAGGTGTCGACCGCGCTGCATTGTTTTTTCGCGAGCCTTGCACAATGTATGGTAGGCGGTTCCGAGCGTATCGTCGCTCGAACAATGAGCGACAGTCGTGTCGACAGTTAGGCATCGGAGTTACGAGCAATTGTTTATTTTTTGCCCGCGAATGACTAACATCTTTTGCTTATAGTACAACCTCGATTGTCCGAACCCGTCGCGACCGCGTCTAATTTCGATAATCAAAAATTCGGATAATCGAAAGAAGTTTTTTTTTTTGCCTATTAAGACGTACATAAGTAAACGTATATAAATGAAATGACAGTTTACATGAAATTTGAAAACATATTTTTAACAATACTCCAACATCGAAGTCTTTAACGGCTTGTGCATCGTTCTTTTGAACACGGAGAAAAATAGTTCTGTTTCTTCAACAAAGGGAGATCGTTAATAATTTATTGTTAACTGTAGGTTTTTCCCTATCGTTTTATTCGAATTCAAAAACTCGTTCCAACGACCGGCCGATGGCACGATTTGAACAATTTTTGAAACGTGTCAACAATATATTTTTGAAAATATTTTACCAATATTAAAAAAATGTTGCGAAATGTTTTGAGAACATTTTGAAAATACTCTTTTGTCCCCTCATAAATCTTACATTGAAATGTTTGAGAAATGTTTCGTCAGCGAAACACGGTAAAATTCGTAGAAATATTTCAGTAAACCGTGAGATTAAAAATATTTCAAAATTTATTTTAAAAATATTTCACATGTGTGAAATATGTTTGAATCGAAGAAGTGAAACAAAAACTGTAATATCGCCGCTATCATACGACAGGCGACGGATTTATTCCGAGGTCACGCGATGAATATTATAACTCGTATAGTGTGAATGACAGTGGTTAATGGACTTTGGCACCCGCTCCAAAGTATAAGTCATACGAATCGATCGACAAACGGACGCGTTTATGCAAGGAGCGTGTCACCGGAGCAATGTCGAAGATCATTTCGGTTGACGTACAATCAGGGAACAGTACATTACGATACGAGTGCGAAAAAACTTTTTCTGACGTGTGTGACTTTGCAGCACACGCTTATCTGCACTCGGAGATCAGTTCGTAGGGTCATCGTATCGAATTTGGTTTAAAAAGAAAAAACATAAAAAAAGGGAACATCATCTTCAAGGAATGCTGTATGTCGAATGACAAATGGAATTAATCTCAGTGATGATATGCGAACAACGTCGATATATGCATGTCAAGACGACCTATTTTATTTTTTATACGTGATGAATACACGAGTTTTCCGAGAACCTACCAGTAATTCGACCTAAACGAGTCTGCAAGTGAGACGGCGATGTCTTATGAATTATCGATCGCTGATAGCGTACCACGGCTTTGTTACCGATAAATTATATTAGTTCATCGGTGAATAAGTCGGTATCGGTATATTAGTTTTATCGGTGAAGTTACCGGTCCTTTGTATAAACCACGTGCTGCCAGTCGATAAAACTGGCACTCTTAGTGTTAAAAGGTTGCTTCACTCGTTGCGATTCGCTTTACCTTTGGAGGAAATATCACGACGAGTTGAAGAGATTTTTTTTCAATACACCTGAGCAATAACCTTTTTATTATTATTGTTATGATTGCTAGCGTACTTATACGAAAACTATAAAGATGGTTCAATGCCGTGAGGCCATATGGATTGGGTATTTGCATAGCCGGCGTTAGACCATCGATATGTGTGTACGTTGAAATAATTTTCAAGGAGTAAATTTCACCTTTCCACATCACTGTCATAGGACGTCTCAATCTCATCGAGGCGTAAAAGCCTCGTAATGTTCCTATATTTTTTGTTGTGAAAATTGTATTTTAATTATAGCTTCCTCTACGAGGAAACCAAAATGGAACAACGAAGTTTATCATAGAGGGAGGTATGTGTAAAACCGTAAAACATGAGGAAATGTGTAAATCATTTTGCATGCTTTTTTTCTTCCCGACGTCCACGTAGCCCCGTTCGCACTACTTCCCCCCCCCCCCCCCCCCCCCAAGACGGATCGATTCTCTCGCGACGTCATGTGTCGCGTGCATCGACTTCGGGGTCGAGTGTTTTTTCTTCTGCGGTTCACGAATAGGCGTGAGGATGGCACCTGCAAAAATTCAGTAAAAAATGAAGAATACATCGAGTGGTACTTGTCCAAGGTGAAAATAAAGTGGCGTCTTCTTTGCTGAACACCCGACGAGAAGCCCCTGATTATTATTCTTCTTCGTGCTGAATTATTCTAACGGCTTATCATTTATCCGCTGCGTATAAGAACGCGACGAATGCACGAGACTTTTATGAAAATCGTACATTTATTCGTAACAAATATAACTTTATAAAATACAGTAATCGGCACACCAAACGCGCACAATTTTTTTTTTATTGCCTACATGTACTATGTAGACTAAGAATTGATTTTTTGTTTGCCTATCCATTGACAACGACAACAACAAGACCTGTCGTTTCGCGTTTCCGACCCATTCTCTAACTTACAAATATATTTCGCGCGTCAAGCGCGCATCCCGAATTGTCGTCACTAGATAGAGTCGCATCGTAGTAAACAGTGTTTTTTTGCAACACAAGCAAATTACCGTGTACAGATATCTTCCCGAAAGAATTTTGTAATACCGGAAGATGATAGTGTTGTATTTGTACGAATTAATAGAGCAGCTTTTTCTTTTGCGAAAGTTTTTGTTTTGCGTAAGCTTGAAATGCTTTTTTTTATCCGGTATGCTATATATTGACAAAATTGCTATCATATTTTCGATTGCACAATATTTCCCATCGTTGTCGTCGTCCGTCTTTTTTTTTTGTCGAAACGAACTTCGTTCGTTTGTCACATCTTCGAGACGTTGGACGCTGCGCGCCAGCGTTGCGAAGAAGTATCGTTAATATAGCGTCTTTCTCTTTGTAAAAAGTTAGTAATATTTGGCTTTCAACCTGTGTACGTTAAACCTGGCAAGATAAACTCGTGCAATTCGTATAATGCCTACTTAGAGAGTTCGAACTTCGTATTACTTTGTTTCGTCGATATACATTTTTTTTTTTAGATCCTCTTAGCGCGACTACAACGAATGTAACGCGAGGGAGTACTTCCTTCATTATTGTATCCTGTGCTCACAGCCATTGGCAGATTAAATAAAAGGCGTTCGCCACAAAGGCCTCATTGGTTCGAGAAATAAAATTGGCGAGGCTTAGAGAGGGCAGCCTCGTGGCTTAACGGATTCGCTGCGAATCGTGGCTCACGGGAATATTAATAAAGAAAAACAAAAATAATAAGAGAAAGTACCCTGAACAACGAATACGTCATAATAATAATAATTACCGTGTTGTCTTGTCTCGTTAAAGTAAAAGTGAATAAATTACGTTAACTCTCCGCTCTTTCACCTTTATCGAACTGCAAACAAAAAAAAAAAGAAATTAATTTTCCTAAAATCTCGTTCGCGTTCGAATTTCTTAAAAGTATATACGCACTATATACTAAACCCACGTTAAGAAAGCTCTCGGAGAATTTTATAACTGTTCCCAGACCGAGCGAGATCGGGCAACGATTGTTTGTCGTGGCTGAACAATTTCTCTCTGAATCGCTTGGCAACTAATATACGACGAAGATCCCCCCAGCCCCGATAAGAAAGTTGCTTGTAAAAAAAAATCGCGCTTCATCGGTACGACTAAAACGGTTGTGCTTCAATCGTATCCGGAGTTGCATTGATGGTGTTTCTTTTCTTTTTTTTTTGCTAAAGTTCTTCATCACATAATTATAGGCTCCGTACAATGCGACTGTGTGTATCGCGTTATTTCGTTCTCTCGCCTCGCGCTTCGAAAAGCATCCTCTATCGCGCGGACTTCAACTTCCAACGAAGGAACATGTACGCAGCGATTCGGAGAACTACGAATATCAGAATCAGAGCGAGAACGTCGAGCGTGAAGTCAGCGTCCAGCATGTCCAACTCTTCGAGGGTCGTTTCGGGATTCTTGAAGTGGCAGTACACCTGCAAAGAATCAACAGTTAGTCAACATTGATGCCGTACATTCTCACGCACTGAAACGCAACAATTGTTATTGTTCCTTTTCTTTTGGTCATCGAATGAAATTAATTTACCTGACGACACTTGAGCTTCTCGCGACCGAAGGAATACGTCGCGAGCGACGTCGCCTCGAAGCCGTATCTGATGTAACTGAGATAAGTGATCCATCGTAGATACACGGGAATGGCATCGAAGCTGACGAAGAATCCCGAGAACAGCAGAAACGGCACCGACATCACAGGCGCCAAGAAAACCCCGTTCTGAACGCTCATAGCAGCTCCGACGACGAGACCCACGGACTGAGCGACGAACGATATGAGCAAGCACGCTGCGAGGAACATGCTAAATCTCATCAAGTCCATCGGTTGGCTCGTCAAGAAGTAGACTATCACGACGTAGATTACGCAGAATATTGTCTGAAAAGTAAAGATTTTTTTATTTTATTAATACGATCGCGAGCTACTTTGGTCTGTCGATCGATTTATTTATTTACCTGGAACGGAATATCCGAAACCGTTATCGCCAAATAGTACGATTTCAGTGAGTACCATCGATTGAAGTTCTCTTTTGTCAGCACTGGCATTTCCAAGGGAACTTCATGAAAAGATTTTAAAAAATTATCATAAATCATCGTCGTTCACAGGCATCGAAAATCGAAGGTCGTTCGACACTTACATGATAATATGGTGATTGTCATAGAAGTGTACATGAGGAACAGCATGTTGAAGAAGAGGAACCCCAAGTTACTGAGTACCTTGGCGCCGTCATTGCCGATGTCGTAGTAAAGCGCACCGATCAGGAACCCGACGAGGACATGAGCGAAGAGTCGGAGGTACATCAATGTCTGCGAAAATAGAGAAAGGTTTTAATGAAAGCGCATCAAACCGTTACATTGTCTCTTGTTTATTCGAGTTTATTTTTTTTTCTTCGTGCAGTTGTTCAAGCAAAAGGCCACTTTTTAAAATTGTATTCATTAATCGTTCATTCGTTCGTCTCGTTGAAGCTAAAAATAAATCTCACCCAATCTCGTCTACTGAAGAGCAACGTTCGCTTGAGAACAACCCAGAATTGTTTCAGCTCCGTGGTCGGATAACGCTTAGGTGTGACCGCCATCGTCTCGTCCAAGAGAGCCGTGTCGACGTTGTCCTTCTTGTCTTCAATTGGAATAGTCATTTCGTCTGCAACATGGGTTTCATTGTTATAAAAAAAGAAGAAAAAAAATAGCAGATAGGGTAAACGTAGCAGTAATCAACCAGAGCGCGGTAAAAGAGGGATAAATGAGACTGTGAGTGCTTTTCGACGCCAACTTAAATTAACGACACTTTCTCCGAGGTAAGTAGAACGTCGCATGAAATGTTAATACTTGTACAATCACAACGATCATAATAAGAAATTCGAAAACTGACAGTGATCGAGTGAAATCTCGCCAAATTCTGCGAAGCACGAAGACTTTAACTGGGTAAGCTTAATTTGACATTACACATAAAGAATCTATTATTACAAAATGAATGTTCTACTGTCGTAAAATTATTATTTCCGCAAAAAAACGCGGGCGTCGGAAATTGGTTCAGAAAAACATACAAATGTCCGGCTAATCTACCTGCTGTCGATCCCTACGACAAAATCGTCGATAGAACATTTATGTAGATCGCGTATTGTTTTTACGAATCATATGATAAAATTAATGTAAAAATTAATTCATCGCGCGAACTGTACGAGGAGTTGTTACGGACAGTACATATGTCTGTACATAATGTTGTTTCTTTTTTAACCGAAAAAATGGCGCTGAAATTCGTTTATCTACACGGATTACCTTAACTGTTATATACTTCGAATAAAATGCTGAAAGTCTTACGCACTAAATTGTCATTCCGTCATTATTATACTGTTAAATAATACAATTTGTCATCTTTAGTAGTGATCAAGCGAGCCTCCTGTGCGCACGGTTAAAATACGGGTGGCGATCACTAGGTCATACACGGGTCGATTACTGGGCATGTCCACGACTGGTGCATTTGCACATTTCAAGTTTTCAATTACTTTTGTTTACAATTCGTTGACAAGAGTATACTGATTCATTACAACTTACAATGACACTCATTGACGTCTTAATGTGCGAGCTATAATTTATTGAAGTTGAGAATTTCGCTTAAGGGGTCGATTACTGGGACATTTGCCTTACATTTTATCGACGCTCTCATCGAAGCCGCAGAGAGGACTTTGCCATTCTCAGCGACGATCGAACATTGTAAAGTTAAAACATACTTAGTTTGACGATGTCGTTGGTCGCGGAGCTGGGAATGATTCCACCGTTGTTCACCTCGTTAGTCTTGCTCTCCGGGAACTTGTCCTCGATCGTGCTAGCGTCGTTCTTGTCCTTGTTGCCGTTTTCCTTGATCTCGATACCTTCCAGGTTTTTCGTCAAATCGTATTTCCATCCGATGTCACTATCCGCAGCGACGATCGCATTGTTGAGATTTTCACCCTTCAAGTCCGGGAAGGGAAATCCGACACGGATATCGTGCTTTCCATTCTTAATAGCGTTCACGAGAGTCTTGGTATTGTCGCCGTACTCGCCGCAGGCCACCTCGATAACTGTGAAAATACAAAAACACTGCGTATAAAAACACGCACTCGGCTAAGACAGATGCGTGGTGTCTCGAGTGTGCTCGATTCTTCTAACCGAGCGTTAAAAGTAGATAAAAGCTAATTCAGAGTCGATACGAAGGTCGAACAAAAAACGCATGGCAATAATTTGTCGTGACGATGCACTCGAGAGTTAAAACGTGAGCGCGGTAAACAGCCATCGTTTAGCGGCAACACCTCAAGAAAACCGAACGTAAATCGTTTCTTTGTCGTCTCACTTGAATAAAATCCTCAGAATTTTTCATGCATTGCAAAATTTGTAATTTATGCACGAGAGTCTCAATGGCTTCTGTGGGACTACGCTTACGCGTGCCGTGACTGTTGGCACAAGCAATATTCCGCGACAAATGCAATGTGGTCGTCGAGCATCGCGTGATGCAATTTTTCGTAAATTCTAGATGTTTTTTGCTTCATTCTCTTTGCGATGGAGGACATACAAGCCCTCGCCGGTCAGTATAAAGTCCATTAGTCGAGCTCTCGAGTGCACGTGAATGCAGTTTCGGAGGAAACGGGCATCAATACGAAAGCGAGGACTCACTGAAAGAGGCGGGATTGTGGTAGCTCGGACAATTCAGTCCTTGAAATCTCAGAAACGGTACGAGCTGAGAAGTTGAGCCCTGGTAGACGCACTGGCCTTCCGCTAATGTGTAGAGAGCGTCGAACATCTCGAACAGACGGGCGCTCGGTTGATGAATCGTGCAGATTATCGTACGTCCACCGCGAGCCAGAGTCTTCAGCAACGAGATGCACTGGAAGCACGAGGACGAGTCCAGCCCACTGAAAAATAATTACAAAATTTTTAGTCAACTTCATTGCCTTTTTTCAAGGCTGTCCGTGCGGTACTGTCGAGTGAATCGAGTACCCGGATTTCAAAATTGTTTGTACACGTTTTAAAGGAAAAATATCTGCGAACTAAGGTGCTCTAGATTAAAGAGAACTTTATGGAGAAAAAAATGTACCACAATGAATTTACTGGAAAATAACTCAGCTCAGCAATTACTGGGCATATTTGTACGAACTCTAATTTGCAAACGATGAATATTATCATTAATGTTTTTCTATCTATCGAAAAATACAATGAGCTTTCACTCGTCAAAATCGAACGAAAATTACAGATTTGACTTTGTGGACTTATTGACGAGAACTGAGTTATTCTTCTGCAAATTCATTGTAGTGAATGTTTTTCTACATAAAGTAGGGACTCTTTCGTCTGGATCCGACTGGGTTCGCACTAATTCATCCCTTTAAAATGTACAGACCATTTTTGAAAACTTGGTACTCGATTGGCCTGACTGTGCGACAAGAACTACCTCAAGTATCGGTAAAAAAAAAGAAAAAGAAAAAATGGTGCTATTTTTGGAATCGACGTTGCACTCTTTCGTGAGAAAATGTAACCCATTACTGATCGTTAGCTTTTTTTTATTTATTCGTCTCGAGCAACAAGGAAAGAATAATCGTGGAGAATGAGTCAGGTTTCGCAAGCAGTCGCACTTGAATATCGCGATCAAGGTCTCGCCGCTGTAAGTCGCAAGTGCCGTTGGGAAATCAGGGCCAGATCGGATTTAATTCGTTCGCGTCTCCACGAACATGCATCGAACTGTCGAGCCCCCAGGTGAGATTTAGTATTTTCTCGATAGACCAAACCTTACCCGATAAACTGTCGAGCTGCGAGGGATTTTAACACTGGAAAACAGCGTCGCGAGAGATAAATTACTCAACGCTCGGTACGACCGAGCGTCACGTGAAAGTAGTTTAAAAAAAAAAAAAATCGATCGTAATCGTGTATCGTCGCTTTCTCTCTGACTCGAATTATTGTGTCGCGGTTCTTCCGTTGGAAAAAGCGAGTCTCAGTACGACAATTTTTTTCCAACGATGCTTGCTTCCAGTACAATTTGCATTCCGGGCATTCACGTACTTTCTGACGAGTGCGGGTCTGAAACTTAACATTGCCGCGAGCGAGGCTGTAGCCGTATTTCAAAGGTGGCTCACCTCGTCGGCTCGTCGAAGAACATTATGGGAGGGTTGTTGACCAACTCGAGGGCTATCGACAATCTTTTCTTCTGCCCTCCGCTGAGGTTCGCCGTCATGGTACGTCGATGCTCCGCCAAGCCAAGGGTCTCCAGAATTTCTTGGATCTTTGGGGGAAAAAAAATTAATGATGTTAATCGTTTTGTCGAATTCTTGTTACTATCGGACCTAAATCGATATAATATATTAAATGAAAAGATGTAAATAAATAAATTCTTACCACTTCTTCCTTTTCGGCTTTGTCCACGGTGCTGCTGAGCTTAAGATTCGAGGCTACTTTCATGGACTCCTCGACGGTCAAATTTCCATGGAGCTGATTGTCCTGCATAATATAGCACGAAAGTTTTCTGAAGGCGCTGATGTTCCTCTCGTGTCCGTTCATTGTGATGCTTCCATCCATTCCGGTTGTTCTGCAATAGAACAAAATATTTGCATTCGGGACTAGGCAGAGTAATGAAAAACAAAAATAACAAAATCGAAAAAAAAAAATTGTTTAATTAACGAAGGCGCGTTCACCATAATACAATTAAAAAACGGACTATAAAATGTTTGTATGAATCGAAATATTTTGAATCCACTGAAGTCATATAATCGTTCGACAAAAGAATGATTTTGTTGTAGCAACCAAGTAACAGTTTTGAGCGTATATGACCGCGAATTTGGTTAAGCCAACATTTTTTTTTCTCAGTGAACAACCACTGTGTTTTGATCGAGTGGATTCAATTTTTCTATACCAAAGGCCCGGGCTCAATGCCAACCGGTTAATTTTTCCCGGTAAAATAGCACGGTTTCAATCCCCGGTGACAAAAAATAAATAATTCACGCCAAGAATCGCGTACCTTCGAGAGAACCGGTCTTGGAATTATCGCAAGAGAAAGGGAGAACGGTCGAACGAACAGGTTACATTTTTGTGACTTATCGGCTCTCGGTGCAAGCTCCGAGGCGACGTTAGTCCTCGACACACTTAAAACTCGAAGGTACAACCCGCAGTAGCGCCGATTCTCTTTCACAACCGTACCGGCTGGACATTCGTAAAACAAATATCTCTCTGTGTGACATTGAACTTGAACAAAATGTACAGCAAAATAGCAATAAATGTCGCTGGCTGCGGACATTTTTTTCGGTCGAAATAATTGTTATAATAACAACAAAAATTATTAACAGTAATAATAATATATGTGACCGAAGAAAGTCTCGGGCTGAGGACCCAGGTCGATGGCCCTTTGCAAAGGGGTAAAATTAGCGTTAGACATAAAATGTAGTAAAAGAAGATAACTGTAAATATTAACTTTGGCAATAAATCTCTTTTACTACTACTACTAATATTTGTCCAATCACTATTCTTTGCAATAATGATAATAATGTTTTTATAATAATGCTATATTATTATGCATGCAATAATGATGATATTTTTTTTCCTTTTTCGGATCACCGGACGGGACGAGGGAAGCGCGAATCGAACCATGAGCGCATTTAGCGTGTCGGCTCGCATGATTTTTTTTTCCTGTTGATAAAATAAATTCCACTGAATTCGAGTCGATGTAAGGAACTTTTGCGGCGCCACCTTGACACTGTGCTGACCCGCGAATCTATGTGCATGCAAATCAATTCGGCGTCCCGCAGCACCGGAATACCGGTCATTCCGACCGGTTCGAGCTCGGCCGGACAAAAACAACACATTTTTATTTTTTTATTTTTTGTTCCATGTATTTACCTAATATTTTTTGTCGGATAATTTTACTTTTTGCACGGTCGTGGGCATCCGTGTGGACGCGCACCCTCGCCATACGGTCGTTTCTCTTCACCGAGCTAAAACCAACGAACCAACGAATACACCGCGAACACCGAGCTCTGACGTAAGGTAGCGCGGAAAATTAGAAACCACGGGTTCTCGCTCGCGGCACATAATAGCTACATGTTGCGGGCGCTCGGGCGTTATGACTGTTTTCTTTTGCTCGTCAAAGCGGACGACGAATAAATTTCTCCGTTCGGTCCCAAAAAAAGTTTGTATTGCTTCCTCATAAAGGAAGCTTTGTTTTGGTAAAAAAAAAATCCGAGACTTTAATGAAAACATATGCAGAATGTTCCAAAACGTCTAAAAAACACATTTAGAAGAATGTCCGGATGTATGTGTGTATGTATATGAATTAGGCGCGAAAAATCCAAACCGCTATAACTGGAGAATGCCTCGACCGATCAAGTTGAAATTTGACACACAGCACGTTTGTGCAAAATTTCATCAAAAAATGTGCAGTTGGTTTTTGTTGTACGCCATTTTTTATTTCTTCAAAAATGTCGCTTTGCGCTCTATTTTAAATATTATAACTCACGCTAGTTTAATAATACAACCGGCGATCCTCGTTTGCAGTGATAAGGCATTATATGCGTCAATTTAATTCCATTTACTCGTAAGGAAAAAAAAAAAAAAAATGAAAAAAATTAAGGAAAGTAAATAATTTCCTCTAACGTCGCTACCGGCTCGAGACGCCTCACCCACGGGTGGAGCGTCTGGCGAAATCGTGAATGAGGAAAGTGAGGATCGAGTGCCAGAGTCTCCCGGATTCTCGAACGAAGGTGAAATTATTCCCTCAGCGCCGTGCTTGTACATTTGTTCGAATTTGCACGGTCGAGCGTGTCGGCCTCTCACTTTCTTCCGGTCGAGCAACTTTCAAAAATGGCGCTATCACCGATCTAACCGATGCTAGCGATCGAGACGTAACTCCATTCTACGCGACACGCGCACCGCTCCTGAGGACACGCGGAAAATTCTTCGACTGTTCTTAAAGGCATGTGCAATAATGCCCTTAAGGAAACTTCAAACACGTATGAGTGCGGGAGAGGCAGAGATAAATTTTGGAATCAATTTTTCTCGGAAACGATTCAATAAAATGAAAAACGGATTGCGGGGCGCACGGCTTTAAAATTAATTGTCTTTCCCTGCCTTTGCCAATTCCCCACGTAAACTTTTCGGAGAAAAAGCATAGCATTAGCGGATGTACAATTTAATACCGCGTCCGATGATGCTTCCGTGTTATCCGAAAGGTCAACCGGTTTTTTAAATCATTCCAAAACCAATTCAGAAAACGCGTTTTTTTCCTGACAAAATTTACACTGGTTTTATGATTTAAAGTATAATTTTTAAACACCCGAGCGATAATGAAATATTTTTACTTTTTTTTGTGCAATTTTTTGGTTTTTTTCATGCTGCAATTGGAATTTTCTTGACACGTCGGCGGAGAAATCTTTTAATATTATAGATATTTATTCTATATAAATTGGTAAAAAAGTTATCAGGAACGATGAAGAAGAATGAGGGACGGAGGAGGAACGACGTTGATGGAAGCGATTGTTCGCGGATGGTAATGAATCAAGCTTAATTGCCAAGCAATATTTCACGTTGTCTATCCACGTCGTTGTCTATTTCGCTTAACTCGTTATGAATTTGCATACGACATTGTACATCGTTTTTAACGAGGGGATTAAAATTTATGTACTGTTTGACGGCGCTTCTTATTTTTCCCTAGTTTGCCGTGGAAGCAGACACGCAACCGATTACACGTTCTAATCGTCGTCTAACTTCCGGTTAGGACAACGAACAGGAAAAAGCGACTATACCCATCGTGCGACGCAAAGCCTTGTCGGCGCTGCACACCCAATTGCAGATTACCGTCGCATTACAAAAAAATACAAATTGTGACAATAAAAAGAAAACGGCGTAAGAAAAATCATTAACTGAGAATCTGAAAGGACTTTCTGGATTTTCCGGAACGCGAGAGCAACATTTATTTTTGGGATGGAACGCGCGATTTTACGATGGCTGCATAGCCAAATATGTGCAGGAACTTCAATGAACATGAAATAAAAAATTAACTAATATTTTTTTAACAATAAACAATAAAAAAAAATACGATGGATTAATTGAGTTGGGCTTGTTTGTTTGATTTTTTTCTCCTTGATTCAGAAGCGGTGACGCTGTGGAGAGATTTATTTTCCAACGATATTGGATTAATTAAAATTCTCCGATCAAAAAAACAAGCGGCATTATAGCATAACGATTGTCGGTTTGATTTGTCGATGGCTCTGCAAATATACCAACGAATACGGACACAGATTGAAAGAAATCTTATGCAGATTGTTCGATACCCCGTTTTTGCGTTGCTGACAATGAAATGTTATCTGGGTATTTCACGACGATTTTTCGAACCTGAGCGTCAACAATTTTTTTTTTTTTCAACGCTGCTATGACAAACAATCAAAGTCCTCGGGTCTTTGGTATCGGTACTCGTAAGATTGACACTGTCCGAGAAGTTTCGTCACGATAGCTTTTAATTCCGCGTGTTTGTCCGACGCGATGTGTTGTGAAGATCCGCAAACGAAGGACTGCTTTCGGTGACCTCGTGCAAAAGTTGAGCTGCGAGTTCGGATAAACGTGTCAATGCTGTTGGGAAAAACGAAGTGCAACGGGCAACGCGTCGATCAATGCCGAGACGCAATGTCCGACAAATTACCAAACCTCTTTCCGATAAAACGGACCGAGATTAATTAATCTTTTCAATCGATTCGCCAATTCAGATTTTGATCCTTCGTATTGGATAAATGTCAACTAAAAGCTCATGACATTTTTGCTTCCGCACAAAAAAAATCACCGAAACATTACGGACGATGCTCTCTTACAGAAGTTACGAGGATGCAATGTGAAAATTAATAATTTAAATAATTTAAATGATTAATGAAATAATTATATTAATTTTTTTGGGTTATCTTATAATTACAAAGAAAATCCGGTTTAATTTTTTTTTGCGAATTAGGACAGAAATATTTGAAAAATCCTTCCAGGCTACGAGTTTAGAATCCTGAATCGTGGACTTTTGGATCTACGGAATACCACATTTTTTTTCACTGAGGAGATAAAACGAGATATATTGCTGTTGAAATTTACCCTCAATGTCAGACCCGGCTAATCGACCGGATCTGATGTTTGCCACATCAAACCGACGACCTCACTGGGCAAAGAACGTCGACAACATTGTAAAGACGTTATCTCCGTTATCGTTCGATTTTCGAACGAAAGAAACGTCTCTGCCGGAAGAAAGCTCCGTGTTCGATTTCTCGTCAAGAGCGCGTTTTCGTGGTCCACGAAATACCATTGTCGACTTGCTCTAACGAAAGCTAAAGTCGAAACGACCCGCGGTAAATTGCTCACCGCTTTGCGCAAATAAAAATGAGCACTCACTTGTAACCTGTGAGAATGTTGAGCAGCGTCGATTTTCCAGCTCCGGATGGTCCCATTATGGCCGTGAGCTCGCTAGACCGCAGTCTCCCGCTCACCGACTTCAGAATCGTTTTTTCGGCTGAAAAACAAAACGGAAGAGTTGAAGAAATCGTTAAATAAAAAGGCTGTGTCTCAGCCTCGATCCCGCCGACTCACGAAACGTTTTTCTCCTGTGAAAAATAATGAAAAAATGTATGAAAAAAATATGCTGGACCACAGCCTCCCGCTTACCGGCATGAAAATAGTTTCATCGACTAAAAAACAAAATATAAAAGTTGAAACAAACATTAAATAAAAACCCCACGGAGAATTTTTTTTTTTTTTGCACAACAAGCGTTTTGTTACCATAACTCATTTACCTGCTTAACATATAGTGAAAACAAAATATTTTGCTGTGGCAGCAAATATTTTGCTGTAGCAGCCAAATATTTTGCTGTGGCAGCCAAATATTTTTGCTGTAGCAGCCAAATATTTTTGCTGTAGCAGCCAAATATTTTTGCTGCCACAACAGTAAATTGTTGACCCTTTACAAGTCACACCGCCCGAAACCCTACCGAAACGGGACTAACGGACGCGGAGTGGGGACCACGCGTTGGCACGGCAGCGCCTAAGAGTGGGGATAGAGGCGTGACTTATAAAGGATTAACGATCTACATTTTGTTAGAGAAACAGAACTATTTTTGTCCGTGCCTGAACCTAAGCCATCAGAAACACAATAAAAAATTTAAGAAAAAAAAAACCGCTGGATCGCAGCCTCCCGCTTATCGACTCGAGAACAGTTTTTTCGGCTGAGAAACAGAATAGAAATGTGGCATTTTTTTTTATTTAAAATTTAAAAAAATCATATTTATCAGCCAGCTTGTACAGATAAAATTGTCCGTATCGAGGATCCACGATGTCGTTGACCTGATCGATCGAGAATATTTCGATCGAGAATATCTTGGCGATGCTGTGAACTAGTTCGGGGAAGATAAGAGATATGTTTTTCATCATCGAACGTGCTGACGCCCTCCGTTGTGACGCTACCGAAGAGGCTCCCAACAAAGAGTAATTCGCGCAATCTCCGAGCGGCCGACGCGCGCAACTATGTCGGAACAAAGTCCAAGGGAAACAACGGGCGCACTTTAACGAATCATTCGTCGCAGTGATTCACATTGTGCGGCTTCAACATGCATTCATGTGCGGTCGAGTGAGTGAGAGAAGTGGGGGGTAAAATGGAACCCCGGGGGGCAAAACGGACTATCTTTCTCATCGCGAATGGAGGCCGCAGGTCCGTTTTGCCCCGGTGGTCTATTTTGCCCCGCGCTCTCCTATTTCTCAAGAGACGCGGACGGAAGGAGAACTCTTGAGACGAATTTTCAAACCTCGTGGTATTTGCGAAAAATCGTACCCATAGACGGTGAAAAAAAAAGGATTCGTACATCCAACGGACATTTATTGACCACAAAGATCAACAAATGGTTCTCTCGTTAATTTTACTATTTTTTTTATTTTTATTTTTTTTACCTAACTGCAGTTTTAACTAAAGGAAATTTTTTAATTGACGAGAAGAGATAATTGTGGATAGTCGTGAACAATTTTTGTTGAATGTATGGAAAGCTTTTCACTGTGTAAAGCGAATAAGAGTGTGTCCAAGTGGGTCAATTTGATACAGTGGGAAAAACAAGGCGATGCGACACTCGGTTCCACGCAACGTCTAATTGTGTTATATGACAAATGATTTTTTTTTCTTCGTATCAACACAGCAACGATGAACTCGTCGGTTGTGGTTGAGTCACGCTCCGGGAGTCAATACCGTGACATTGTGATAAAAAAAACTTTGTAATTTGACTTTGAGATTACTAAACGAAAAGAAAAAGTTAATTCAACAGTGTTTCCCCATACGTTTCTACCACGTGCCCTTTTTTGCATATAATACGACCCGTGAGATCACCATTTTTACCCGTCCTGCCACTGACACAAGCCTCGTGGCTGATCGCATTATTCATAATAAATAAGTTTTAAAAAACAGTTTAAAAAATAAAAAATGCATCGTCCTTGCTCGCACAGTAATTGGTTCTATTGTTACTCGGGTACTTCTTTGGGTTCTCGGAAACAAATTATTTTCTTACTCAATGCTCACTCATGGGGAGGGGGGGGATACTCAGATAATCATAAGTCGAGATCGAGTCTTTTTCTCAATGAAATGTGAATTTACGATTCTACGTCGCGGTTGAAAAACGTCCATCATTCTCGGATCAAAAGTCTTCCCTATCCGGGTAGGAATTACATCCTTATGCATCTCCGCGTTGCATAACAATTGTAACGATACTAAATCCCGATTGGTAGGAGGAGTTCATTCTATAGTACATAAAAACCCTCAGTGTTGCACGGAGAGGATTATTTTTCGTTGCTCAACGCGGAAGGCCGAAAGTGCAATATTCGAGCTATCCGGAATCGTCTTCGCGAATAAACCGGAAGTACCTGACCAACGCCGAAGAATATTTTACGATTAAAAAAAAAATTGTGGTTCCTCTTGCAATTTACTATCTTGCGAATTATAGACCGTTATGGAGTCGGCGGTAATTCCCATCACAACGTTAATTTACATAAGGCGAATTTTTTTTTTTTTACGCATATGAAGAGAATTATGCCCGTGCGACTCGGGTTATATGCCTCGGTGCCTGTTTCCTAGTGAAAGTAAGGCATTTCCTTGGTTGATGCGATTTTTTTTTCCTCATTTCCACGGAACGATACCGGAAGAGAACGGACGTCGAATTCATTCATCGAGAAATTGCCTCGTGACCCGAGGTGAAGACGTCCCTGAGGCATTTCCTTGGTTGATGCGATTTTTGTTTCTTCATTTCCACTGTTAGAATTATACCGGAAGAGACGCCGAATTCATTCATCGAGAAATTGCCTCATGACCCGAAGTGAAGACGTCCCTAAAGCATTTCCTTGGTTGATGCAATTTTTGTTTCTTCATTTCCACTGTTAAAACGATACCGGAAGAGACGTCGAATTCATTCATCGAGCTATTGTCTGGTGACCCGAGGTAAAGACGTCTTTAAGGTATTTTCTTCGTTGATGCACTTCTTGTTTCTTCGTCTCCACTGTATGAATTATACCGGAAGAGACGTTGAATTCATTCATCGAGAAACTGTCACGTGACCCAGGGCGAAGACATCCCTACGGCCTTTCCCTGGTTGATGCAATTGTTCTTCATGACCGCAGAACGATACCGGAAGAGACGTCGAATTCATTCACCGAGAAACTGTCTCGTGACCCGAGGTGAAGACTTCATGCAGCCGAGCCTCCATTCGCCACTCCCCCGTCGAGGAACATTACCGGCCGAGCTACGATTATTTACCGTCGATTCCATGCATTAGCGAGCAATGCCAGAATAAATGCGCCATGTCTCTGTAAAGACATCGCGACTCGTAACGGTAAATCCTATGCGCAGCAGTAGAGCAAGAAAATCGAGCGCAAAAATTGTCGTCTCCTATCTTACCGACTAAGCTCGCGGAGTCCCGGAAACTACAATGTGTCTCTTATTGCCTGATCAACGTGTTATGTTTGCAGATATCGCTACAAACTTTAATTAAAAACAACGCCCCTCGCATCGATTCAGAGCATCGCGGCATACACTTCTGAAATAAATTTCCAACGATAACCTACAGTCTCGTCGAGAGACGAGACGCTGAGGATTGTAAAAAAAGAATTCACCAATAAAAAACTAGTTTGTCCGGTGTGCAGACGAAACGAAGGTGAAGGCTTTTATAATTTTTTTAAACGCCAAACAGCCTTCGTTCCGAGCATTAATGGATCTAATTTTTTTTTTTTTTTTTTTATCTTCGATAAATGCAGTTTTGAGCTCCGATCGATGCAAGATTTGAAAGTCACGTCTGGCGATACGAATGCGGCTTGCATCGACGCGCGGAGAACCTCTCCAAGGTGGAACCTCAGAATGGGCACCGTGGACGGCTCGCCTTTCTTGGAGTGCGGTACACTGGAGCATACACATGTATATTGTGTGTGCGGAAAATACTGTGAATTCGAGGCCGTTCACCGACGTTCACGGCGTACTATATCATTTTTATTCCCCTACTGCGTCGTCGAGGAAATACGTGTACGCCGCTCGTATCAAACACGCCGTAGACCTGGCGGAGAAACGTGCATTCGGGCACGTTTCGCAATCACGCAAAGTACTTCCTCTACTTCTATGTACGCGCGTACGGAGCCCCACCGCGGAGACTCCATGCTTCCCGTCCCCGCGGCGATTCAAAAATTGTAACATCGTTGTTACTATTTTTTTTTTTCCGTTGTTTTTTTTTTCGTTCGCTCGTCCTGCGCATCGGATTGAGATATTGTGATTGTATAACTGTAGCGGAGTCACGAAGCAAAATTGAATCGCCCTTTGAGGATGTTCGGGACGAAATCGCGGGAACAGGAGTGAGAACGCGAGTGAGAAATGCACACAAATCGGCGGAGAAAATCTGTACGTTCTGTCGTTACCGACCGATTTCTAAAACGTTTACACGGTGCCTTATGTAGCTTTGTACATGCATTATTTAAAAAAAAAAACTACAAGGTCAAAAAATCTTTAAAAAATTGTAATCCGTTCAGTGGGTCTTTCCCAACAAAGTAACAAAGCGCTGGGTGTGCAAGTTGGGACTGAGCCGGCCTGTAGGTGGCGCTGATATAATGCATGTAGACGGCAACACACACGCTCGGCCGGAAGCTCTGTGTAAGTCACGCGCCTAGCGAATAGGAGTGCTCAGACCTATGCATAAGACCGTGGTATTGGCACAGCGTCGGCCATCACCGGTCCTCTGTGTCACTCCCACCTCACTCGAATCAAAGGCATTTTCATTTTTTTAAATTCAACACTGGATAATAAAATTGTAGACAGATTTTTCTCGCCCATGACGTAGAATTTTTTTTTTTTTAGCCAGGAAAAAAGTTGTTGAGGACACTGACGAGACGATTTAATGCATTTAACGACCGAGCGAAACCGACAGTGTATCCTATCGGGTATACGATATTCGTTAGAGTATTAAAAAAAAAGAAAATTACGACTACTATGAATAATTAATGATTGAGCGGCCGCGAGCCGGACCGGTCTTGCGAGATACGGAGCTCGGTTAACACAGAATTACAAAAAAATTAAAGGAAAGAAAATGATAAAATAAGACAGATTTAATTTCCGTGGACGATGAGCGTTCCGTCTTTCTCATTCCTCCGGTGATCTCGATATAGGATCTCCCGCGGATAATTATTTTCATAAAAACGTCATCTACGTCATGGCGCGATGGAATTTTTTTATTTTTCTTTTATTTTTAATTACCGTGGGATATAAATCAGCGGGCTCTGAAGCATTTATTCTCGAAACGATGAAGTATAATAGTGGTGAAACTGTGAAGAAGTGCGGAGCAAAGTTCGTCACTCATAAACGAAGTCTTTTCTCAAATTAAGGGGGTCCGTTTCGCCCCGCTCTCCCCCTGCGTACAGAAAAATGAAATTCTACTGTTTGCTTGCATTTTTATGTGTCAGCCTTTACCTGACTACGACGGTAACCAACTTCGAAGCTAATAAATATGTACGAGTCGTACCGGTAATCGAAGTAATTGCTGCATTCCGAAGAAGACCGGGATCAAAGCACACGTGCTCCTGAACGATTGCCATTTGAACGCATGCATACGTGCTCGAACTTTTTTATTTATTATATTTGCGATCCGTCCCGGAAAATAACGTATATGTGAAAATAATTTTTCCGTTTGAAATTTTTTAAAAATTTCTATCAGATATTTTTTAATAAAAAAATTATTGACAATTAATTAATATGATTGATCATTTTTTATGAATAAATACGCTATGAGATGGATGTGACAGATATATCCGAACAAATATTTTTTCTAAGTATATATTTACTTGCGAAAAATTTGTTATTTTGAATATATTTTGCGCATGTATTTTTTTTCGATCCCACGTGCAACTTGAATGCCCTCAAGCAATGGGCGATGTTTCCATCTTCTCTTTCGCTTTTTCTCGTTTTATCGGGGCACAATTTGCACAAAAATCTCATTTATTGCGACTGCGACATTGACACAGTTCTACGGAACGGCATCGAGTAGACTCTCGTTGATAAATGGAGATTCACTGCCGTGTTGTCGTGCTCCATTCACTTTCGATAAAATATGCCGGAGTGTTGCCGGTTAATGCCTCTCTGCATCGTTAATGGATCGTGTCAAGTTCAACGTGTATGTAACCGATGACAAAACGATTATGACTTCTCGAATCGACGACAGTCGCTCGGAAATCTGCGAGACTCCTTCGATACACGAATATCATACAAAATCGGTCACGGCTCCAATTATCGTCATCAGCTTATACTTGTTCCGGACGGAGCGGGGCAAAATGGACTCGTGTCCTCTTGAGACGACGATGTTTTATATTATATATTATATATTATATATTATATATTATATATTATATATTATATATTATATATTATATATTATATATTATATATTATATATTATATATTATATATTATATATTATATATTATATATTATATATTATATATTATATATTATATATTATATATTATATATTATATATTATATATTATATATTATATATTATATATTATATATTATATATTATATATTATATATTATATATTATATACTCCGTTTTGTCTCGCGTTGAACGATTAGGTAATATTTCACGTGTCAGTCTCCGATCTATCATCGGTCTCGAAATAAATTCGTTTTCTTTTGAGACTGACCTACTCCGAGCGACGATCTAGTCGTCCGGCATTGCTGCGATAACTGTTATCCGCCCGGCGGAATAACCGTACAGGTCGACGAGATGGTGTAAAATAGTTTTCGCAACGATCACATCCCCGTCGCTTAGCCTGAGAACAATTTCAGAATCGAAGAAGCATCGAGAAACGTTTGAGTCATCTAATGTTGCAAAAAAAAAAAAGGAGTTCCGAGTCCACTGTAGACAACAGCCTGGAGACACGAGTGGAGATATGGAGAAACGACTATTTGCAGATGTAAATTAACGCGTACGTACGATACGCGGTACATTCCATCGGTGATTCCTTGTTTTTATGCACGCGACATGTCGGTCGATTAAAAATGCATCATAGCGTTGCGAAATGCTTTCGTCGGTCTTGTCGTGCGAGTTCGAGTGACGAAATTACACCCGCGTGGTTAAAAGTTGAAGAAAAAGATAAGATTTATCTTCACGTGCGACGACCCGGCTCGGGGGCGTCCAAGTCTGACCACGTACGTCGCAGCCAGTCGAAGCGATTCCGCCCAAAAAATTTGCGAGTCGTCGGCTCAGGATATATATTTTTTTAACGACTTTATTGTAGGCAAGGCAACAAAGGATTTCGACTTCGAAGTTTTACCGCAAGTTAATAAATTTTTATTGTTATTAAATAAATAACAAAAATTGAATTAAGTAATTTTTCGACTTCAGCCAGAGCTGTAAGAAATAGTATTAATAGAATAAAATCCTTTGAAATCTTGTAGATAGCTTTTTACGCCCTTGCCATAGAAATACCTATTTCCGGGACATACGGCAGAAGATTCCGATCGAGGATCTCGCAGTTTTGTAATGATGCCTCGACGAGGTGAAATTTTATAAATATATATATTGCTCGGTCGTTACAATATATGTATACATATTAATTAGGATTTTGAAGTACCGGTTATGTTGTTTTACCGGATGGACTGGTGGATAAAAGTTGCTAGATTGCTCGGATAGTTTAAAAATGCCTCCGTGCGGCAACACGTGTGTCGCATTATCTCGTAACCGGTCTTCTTGCAAAATCGCGGTCAATTTCTTCAGCGAGCTCGTTTTGCAGCAGCGCAATGAATAACGAGCCGCTCACTATCTAGCTCACGTGGAATATAAAAAAAAATAGTTCGATAATAAGCAGACCTCTCGGTTGTGACGAGTCATTGGCAATCGCAATGCACACGTACACGGCTGTGGCATATAATAATGACGTTGCCGCGCGTTCATTAGCTCGGCCGAGCGGCGTGCACGCACGTTGACCAGCGTCGATGCAGAAACTGGCGAGATGCACCTTGAAATTGCAAGCTGCAGCCGAACGGCGATACGAGATTGGCGGAGTCGTCGGTGTGCTCGACCGGGACGACAAACCGTGGACTTTCACTCGGTGGTCAATGTCATCGGAAACCAGTTTTCATTCCATATCGCGGCGAAAAGCGCGCCGACGAGAACCCCGAAAGCAAACGTGGAACCGCGCCAAACCGCGAGGAAAGAAGGCACAGAAGTTGGCGACGTTGCTCCAAAGAAATTATTGACAGCTGTCACGTTTCGCAGAAAGATGTTTTTCTTACGGGCCGATAATACCATATAATGTAGTATAATAATATAAATATTTATAATAATAATAGTTGTATATATAAGAATAACTACGTAGGCTGCAGCCTTGAAATAAATAAAAAATCGATTGAACAACGATTTTTCAATTTTTGAGCAATATTTGGAAAAACGTCAATTTTCGTGATTTTCAAAGGTCGATATCTCGGCTCCCAGTGGAGCTACGAAAAATCCGGGGTGCCTATCGTGTTCTACGGGAAAAAATACCCAGAACAGGGCCTTGTGCAAAGTTTTACAATCGTTTTATCGTCCCGTTCGAGGACGTTGAAAGACGTGAAAAATGGATTGGAAAGGGGTAGCCTTGGAATTGTTGATGAAATTTTATCGGTGTGAAATGTTTTCTTCCGTTTATAAAATTAACTGCGACGTATTCCGACGTGTTTTCGTTCGTTGAACATGAATCTGCTGGCCTTTTTGAGCGTGAGTGTAGTGGCACATTTGTTTCTTCGATTTTATGCACTGAAAACAGTTTGCTTTAATGTGAAATCGCATTTTTGGGACAAAAATCTAAAATATTGGGTTTGGAGCAAAATGAACGTCATATTCGTGATCAAGGGGCCGCAATATATTAGTAAAGTGACGTTTCGGGGCTTAACTTTTTGGGAGTGTATTCGTTTCGGGGTTTAAATTTTTAGGGGATATGCGTTTCGGGAATATAAACTGTTTGAAAAAAAATAAACTTTCGCCAGAATATAAACTGTTTGAAAAAAGTAACAGCTGTCAATGGAACCATTTGAGCAACGTCGCTAACTTCCCTACCACGAGGAATGAATATCGTAAGAAACTAAATTTTCTTCGCCGGCAAAGAAGATTCCGCTGACGATAATTTTCAAAATCGAATAAATTAGTCGATCGGTGCGACGGATGAATCGTAGACGTTGTTGTCGAATCGTAGCTGGCCGCGCATGCGCACGCCGTCGGTCGGCTTATCAGCCGCTGCAGATCGTCATTCTTCGGGTCGTGGGGCGCACGTGATCGACAGGAGGTCGTGACCTCGGACGAGTTTAAGTACCTCGGCTCGCAGAGAAAGAGAGTGTGGCGAACGAAATGTACACTGTGTGTGCAGTAAACTGCTTGAAGCATCGACGGATCTTTTTCAAAAAATAAAATAAAATAGTGCGTCCCACTTGAGAGGTTCGTGAAGATATTTTCACAAAACGCACTCGAAATGTTGGATACGACTCGCCGCTTCTTCGTGTTGAATTTCTCTGCCGAAACCGGCCGGAGGAGGTGAATGATATATCGACCGGGCCATATTCACCACTTTTACCTTATCCTTTTTTTTACACTAAAGACATTCTTCAATTAAAACTACATTAGACGGTAGTGCGGGAAATAACTGTAATTTTACATTTAACTTTTTTTTTAAGTTACCGATCATTGTAAGACGAGCACGCGATACGCAAACGTGGTAACATGAAAATTACCCGCACGAAAATTAGCCTCTCAATAAATCGTATCCGTTATATTGTTGCCGGTTTTGGTATGCGGTAATTGAAGTTTAATTTACGGAATACTCACTGTTCTTGCGGCCCTCCCGTACGGTGTACGTCAGATCGTCAAAGGCCAAATCGACCGGCGGTCTCTTCGGCAGGCGTGTTATGGTTTTCGGCTGTATCGGTGCGATTTGTAGCCGCACCACCGAACCCTTTCGGGGTTGTAATAAAATTCCATTGGCGTCGTCGTCCCTCGAACTGTTCCCTTCGAGCTTCATCTTCGCTGTATCCTCCTTCCGGTTGTCACTGTTATTCGTTAAATAATTGTCTTCCGATTTTTCGTGTCAGGTCGAAGCTTCGGTTCCAGTAATCACGCTTTTCGGACTCTCGACGGCTCCCTTTGAGCGACTTTGGAAATCGGCTTCACGCACTTTTCTCCGGAATTTTCCTAGATTCAGAGCCTGAAACAAATACACAAACGTTAAGTTACAACGTGACGTCGAAGTGAAATTTTAAATATTATTGAAGACAAGAATATTATCAAAATATTATTGAAGACGAATAAAAAAATGAGACGTCGAGCCGAGCGCTGCGATTGACGTCTCGTTGAACCGGATGAAAGATAATGCGTAATTGCATTTCTGAACGTGTTTTACTGATAATAGAAAGACAGTTGAAGAGAGTCGAAGAGGAGTGCGCGGAATATTGCGGGCTCGAAGTCACGAATTACAAAAAACAAACAAAAAAAAAAGGAAGAGACTTCGTGTTTTCGCTTCGTGTACACGAAGAGGCGTTCAAAAAAAGTAATTAAATTTTTTTTATATATGAGCGGGCAATAAGTTCTTTCGTAATTTTCGTAAGGCCCGAGCTGGTTCTTATCGAGACCGAAGCGACAATGTATCAAGGCTGTATGCTAACGAAGTTAATAAAAAACAATCGTTGCTGCTGTATTTTTTTCTTATCGCCCATTACGATTCGTTATTTATTTTTCGAGCTTCCTTATCCACAACTCCCGTCTTGCGAAATGATTTTATAAAACGATCAACATTTTCTGTCAACAAAGCCGGCAGTCATTTTATCACCCAACTTCAATCGCAAAGACGCGAGAACTACGCGACGTATCCGGATGATTCCAAGTTGCACTCATTGGCGTAAAATTTTACATCGCGCAGCAATTTATTAATGAGCATTCATCTATGCCGATAGAAAAATCGCAACGTCAATGAGCATTCACGGCAATGCCATCTTCACATCGGCGATAAATTCTCGGGGGATGTTGCGCAATTTTGTTCATTTGAATTGCTGCTAAAAAAATTTAAATAAAAAAAATGTAAACAAATGTATTTTCGGAAATACAATGGAAACTCGTTGGTAGGGGCGAGCGGGGCAAAACGGGACGGTGAGAGCAAAACTCAATTTTCCAATAATTTTTCTATGCCCCGTTTTGTCCCAACGATACATCCGGATTTTCGATCCCGTTTTGCCACACGCACCACAATCGCCACTACCCAAAAGTTATTGAAAAATTGCGTTTTGCCTCATTATCCCGTTTTGCCCCGCTATGTTTTTTTCCCCCGCTCTCCCCTAATTTTGGCGGGTAATTTGTCCATTAATTTTTTTCTTTTTTTTATTCTTTGCTTTTAAGCAAACATTGAATCATCGAAATATATTTCTTGCGAGTAAACCAACAATCCGCGTGTATCATAATTTATATTGGCGTGAATGACGATCAGTTGTCTGTTTCGACTAGCGTAGTCATGATTGATCGCTGATCCGCCATCGTTATCAACCACGTGCTCTGGAACTACCGTGGAACAGTACAATCATACGTACGATGTTGTGAATGAATGTACGCGCGATTCGACAGAAGCTCGAATAAAATTTTAATCCAACCTCCGACCTCTTTACGTAACGTTTAAACGATTATTTCCATTTTTTGCAACAACGAGGCATAAGACGCACATGTTGCAGGCGTTTTGATAATATTGCTTTTTTCAGTACTCTCATCCACACAATGCTAATATAGCAATTTTTTTTTTCGCATTAAATTAGCTCAATTTTCATGTTTGTCGGTTTTTATATATACTTTTTAAATAATTTAATCACAAAGGTCAAATTCATCGGATCACCGGCTTGATGATCCGAAAATGTAACTTCGTATGATTGTCGAACCGTACATCTCAGGGTTGATCTTCGGAAACTGTCGCGCAGAACCAGCGGCGGTCATCGCGTCTCGTATATCAATATGCTCCAGTCGATGCGTCACGATTTCAGTCCCGCACTTTGATTTTCAACGCTTCAGAAATATAATTAATTTTATTATTATTATTATTATTTTTTCGTCACTTCAAACGATCGGCGCTTCTATCTCTCGCCCTATCTCTCATTAATTACGCGCATTAATTACGTAGTCTAGGCGATCGAAGGCTGCGAATTATTATTTATTTATTTTCAATTTCTTATTATTATTTTTTTTAACTCGAATTGAAATGACGGGTCGGTGCAGGGCAAGCGCGGTATCGGCGCGTTCCAAACCTGCGATGCTCTTGCCACCGCGTCTCGACGCAGACTGATCGCCCGAGCTGGTCGCCGAACGGCCGTCACCGTTGACCGTCGGAGTTACAGAAACGCGGAGCTGCGCGAGAGCAACTGAGATACGGAGATGGAAAGAAACGGAGTTGGACGGTACCCTCGTCTTCAATCCTTAGGCAGAGAAATGGAAAGACATCGTATGCACCCATTCGCTGTACCGTGGATGTTCTTTTTTTTTTTTTTTTAATATAGCTCGTCGTCATCGTTGTGGTCGTCGAGCGTGCGCTCATCGCCGCGTTCTTCGCGCAAAGTCGGTCGCGGTCCAGAATTGTATTTTCTCGCAAACTCCCGTCCCTTGTTCGCTTATCGAGTCCAAGAATTCCGCACGGGCTGTTCGGACCCTTGGACCAATAATTATGAGCTTCGATGAACACACTATTTTTTTTTCCTGACTATGCTAAAAAGTGGTCATATTTCTATGCCTGAAACGGAGATGGAAAGTGGCCGCTTCTTGACGAGTGGGAGAAAAAGTAATTTAGCGAGAGGAAAACTAATTTAGCCGGAGGAAAAGTGATTTAGCTGGAGGAAAACTGATTTAGCTGGAGGAAAAGTGATTTAGCCGGTGGAAAAGTGATTTAGCTGGAGGAAAACTGATTTAGCTGGAGGAAAAGTCATTTAGCCGGTGGAAAAGTGATTTAGCGGGAGGAAAAGTGATTTAGCTGGTGGAAAAGTGATTTAGCTGGTGGAAAAGTGATTTAGCCGGTGGAAAAGTGATTTAGCTGGAGGAAAAGTGATTTGGCGAGAGGAAAACTAGTTTAGCTGGAGGAAAAGTGATTTAGCGAGAGGAAAACTAGTTTAGCTGGAGGAAAAGTGATTTAGCGGCAGGAAACGTGAAACTTTTCCTCCCGCTAATGTACATTTCCTCCCGCTCGTCAAAAGTTCAGTTCCGTTCCGTTCAGTTCAGTTCCGCACCGAATGATTAAAACATAATTTCCTTTTGTCCGAAATATCAATAGTCGCGAAGTAACTCGGAAAACCGTTTTGTTACCGACCGATTCTGCATGGCTCGCCCTTAATCCGATCAAACGGAAACCGGTATATCCGAATGACGAGAAAAAGGTTCGATCGAAATTCTCGTATCGTCAAGCAGCCAATGTCGGCTCGTCAAGAACATCCGACGGGTCAAGGAATCGCATTCGACATCCTTCGCGGCGTTCGCGTTTGGTCAAGGCTCCACCGTCGTCGCCGAGATATCCATGCGATGAAGCTATAAAATAGGCACGGCAAAAAGGGTAAACTCGCGTGTGCCGATACGTTATGCGACGCGTGCAACACACTGTTATTACCCACGTTCGTTAATAATTTAATTGTAATGTATATTACCACGGTGATCGTAATCACGCCGGGCAGCTGGAGAGTGCCGCGATCGCCGCCGAGAAGCAAAACCGGCGGCCGCTTCGGCCGTCTATACCACGCGCAAAAGTCAAACCGACTCCGCAGCGTAACAATAATTGTAGTCTCTCGACACACCGTTCATTATAACGTCGAATTGCCTTTTGACCCCTGCAATTTCGCAACGAGGCCGGCGTGTCACCGGGCGTCCAACTAATTTACATGTCTCGTTTGAAAAAAAAAAACGATCGTAAAAAGTTATGTTTAGCTGATTTTTTTTAAATTTTTTATTTCTTCATTATTTTTAATACCTTCGTTCGTCCGTTGGAATTAACAAACGGGGTGTGTACGAAGATCTTCAGAAAAATAATTGACAATACTCTACTGCAACTTAAGTCAAGTCAGTCGTTTCGTCTGTAAAGCTGGTTAGTGCCCTCGAAAAAGTAGAGAAAAAAAATTGTATATTGTGTATAAATCGAGTGTTTGCTTAGTCGGCTGAGCAGTGATTGATTATCTGAAGGGGTAAATTGAACAGGACGCTCGATGTCCGATAGCCTGCGGACGGACGAAAAAACCGTCTTGAAAAAGTCACGAGCTCCGAACTTCTTTTCCTTTCCTCATCGTGTACAAAGTACGATGTTCCGAGTCGAATCGGATTGCCGGAAGTGAGAACGCAGCAGTATATATATAATATTATTATTATTATATTTCTATAAGTATCTATAATACTATATACAATATAATAAAAAATAATGATATAATAATTGAATAATATTCGGATAATATAATCCATCTTGTCCAGGCTCATGTACGAGTCTCGCCAGCGAATGTGGAACCGCGTAAATTACGCAAGCTCGCTTTAGCTACTTAGAATCGCAGTGTAGAGACCTTGGATCCACATAATGACAGCACCAGTCAATCTCCGCTGCTGATGAGATTAATCGTATTCGGGCAGGATACAGACGAGGGAAACAATTTTCTCGCACGCATATGCCTGATTCTTGGGCGTGACGAAGATTCAGCCCGAGGTCGATTCCGGGTCTGATGTCCCGATATCTTGGGCGAGATATCTTTGACTTCTATGTGCGAACCAGGCAGACAATCCATGCGGAAAATATGCGTTGATTGGTCACGAAGCTTCTAATGGATTTATCAGTTTTGCTTCGGTGGGGGTAAAAAAAAAAAAATTTAAATAGGTTGAACGATGGGTGTCGAATAAAACGCGCAAAAGTTGACGTGCCAACGATGACATCAACACTTCATAACGCGTTTCTCGCTGGCACCGTGTTTCTTGCGAGTCGGATAGCAATTTTTTGTGGCTCGGGAGCGACAAAAAAATTTTTTAGCATCCTTTATAAGCTGCGAGGGAAGCGAAAAGCCAAAACCGGATCTTGCGTCGATCCGCGACTTTGGGCCGCAGTCTGATCCGGTCGAATGTTGGCCAACTGCACGGACTTTAAAGAATTTGGAACAAAACGTTGGTTCACTCTCGGAGTCGAAATCACACTCCGAAATACGGAAACAATATCCATAACATATTAAATTCTATACATTAATCTATCGAATATATTTTTAATCTACATTAATCAATTGAAACTGTTTTGTACTTAAGTACCCATATTTGCCCAAATATGTTCCACGTCCGAAATATGCAAAATTGTTTGATATATCACAGATATGTTTTTCGATGCATCACTCACTGAAGATTTGTCAATAAAAAAAAAAAGATGTCTTGTATTTTAACAGAAGTGTGTATGGGCCGAGACCTGGATGCGCGCCGCCGAAAGATAATAGTGTTTGCACCCGTGTGTGATAATTGCCTCAGTTTTCGCGGCACGGAATGAAAACCGAGATTCGTTGCGACACCGGCAGTGCGGACGAGGAAGTGGCCGTAGCTTTCGCTGCGGCTCATTGTTGCCATCGTTTTTTACGCGGAGCAAAAACAATGAGTAATTTCTTTTTTATTGACAAATTTAAGGCGCCGAGTTTGAGTCGCGAGCGTGTCGACGACCGGGCATCCGGAACCGACCGAATTTTGGAGGAAAGAGAAATCGGAACGGGGAAGCCAGACGATTGTAGAGAGATCGGGAACGAAGAGCGGCGGCGAATGGAAAACGAACGTCGTTTAAAATTCATTTACGGACAGCGGTCTTTCTCGAGCTGCTTCTTAAATCTTTAACAATGGTTCGAGCCTCGCGCGGATACGCGCGACAATACGGAGGTGGAACTGCGCCGGCGTTGACGTTCGCGGTGACAAAAATTGACGAAGTCACGTCTCGACGGGCGTCACGGCACGCACGCGCGGAATACAGAGATCGCTTCTCCGGGTACACCGGGCGAGCGCTTTGGTACGCGATCCATGCGCGATCTTCGTCGCTGCATCCGTCATGCGGTTTTTTTTCCTTTTTCCCGATCAGGTATCAGTTCATTATCCATTCAGGCGCAGCTAATCCTCGGAACCGACGTAATTGTCATGCCGTTCAATTATCTCGGAAACGGTTTATAATTATTTCGATCGACCGTTATTCCCAGATGACAGCGAGCTCTTTGATAGAACAACGAGAAGGAAAAACCCAGGCGCCGATCGACGTCGGGTCTCGACTATTCACTTAGGAGGGATCGCGGAAAAAACAATTCGTTCCGAATCTCGTTGCACCTTTAACCCATTAACATAAATCATTCATAATTCTGCTTCCTCGTAGAGGAGCCTTGTTTTCATGAAAAAAAACGAAATTCTAAAGAAAACGTGTAGGGATTTCTAAAATGTCGAACAATCATATTTTTTGAACGCCCTGAGCTATCGAGCAGAAATTTCTAAGGTTTCAATGAGTAGTTAAATTTTGCAAAACGCTTTGAGAGATAAAAATTTGACGTGATTTTGAACTTTGCTAAAAAAAATCTGTGCGCAGGCTATTACAATTTTTGAGCTATCGGGCTAAAAACGTTGCACACAAAAATTATTAATATCATTGCAATATTAATAATTTTTTTCGATATGCTATTATCATTACCATAATGTAATATTTTAAATATAAATATATATAACATCATATCATTCATATTTTTATTTTATTTTTTTAGTTCAATTTGTCAGCGATAAATTGTTTTCCATTAAATTTTTAAATATTCCGTGATTGTTTGGTTCACGTATCAGCGGCAATGTGTAGCATTCATGTGTATGCGGTACGCGTATCTAGTCTGACGAGGAGCATGTACATGCACACGTAGACGGAACGAAGGCCGCTTACACAACTTGGTGGGAGCGCGAAGTCCGCAGCGCGAAGTCGATCGGCGCGTCTGGTAATGTTCGATGCTTTTCATCGATAAGAATTTCGATAATCCTCGTCGTATTACAGCGAGGCAGAGGCATCTCCCTCGCTAGGCTTTCCGAAATAAAATTGGCCGAACGCGCCTATACTGTCAATTCAACGATCTACGCGATTCTCGATCGAATCTGCGTTCAATATTTTATTTTTCAAATAAAAATTTATTTTGGAAAACTGAAATATAGCATTTTTGTTTTTCCTCTATCCCGTGTTTACTTCGAGTTCGTACGAATTATACGAATTCTGTTTTTATCCAGGACGATATTTGCCTGTTGTCGAAGCGCAACGCCAGTCCCGATCCAGCAAGGAGCATGTAAAATACCGCGGTTGGTAATAAAAGCTGGAAATCGTTTTTTCAACGACACTGACCTTCGATGGTCAAAAGGAAGTTGTTACACGACGGAGAATTAATGTCCGCGTCATGTACACTGAAAAAAAAATTCTTTCGCGGGACGGCAAAGAAAAGAAATGTATATTTCAATTCTGCTTCCAATTCTTACAATTCCATATAATATTGAAATAACGACGGCAAGAATGTTAAGGTGCACAGTAAAAAAAAATTTCGTAAAATCGGAATACGAAGTTTTGTAAAAATAATTTTGTTGAATGAATGACAAACTCGTTTGTCAAGACTTGAATATACAAACCCGTCGTTAACAACTTTAGTTTGTACGTTTGTTTGTAAAACTAGAACCGGATGGTGGATGGGAAAATTAACAAATAAAGGATTGTGGACGTTTGTGGACGATAAGTTGTTGTAAAAACTTATGTTATCGTTTCAATCCCCCATGGAATTTTAAGAATTGAAAGTAGAATTGAAATAACAATGTTTTTTCTTTGGCAACCCGCAAGCGAATTTTATTTGAGTCATTGGTATTTTTTTTTTCAGTGTAAAATGTTGCTTTTGATCGGAAATGGTTAGAACCGGTAAAATACCGATTACAATTTTTGTTACCGATCAGGTTCAGGTTGGGGGGAGGAAGTTGTGTCACATCGCTTCAAAGCGACATATTTGCCAGTCGAGCCGCGTATAAACACGGCGATTCGGCGACGTGATTGCGTGGGCCATAAAAATTAATCGTGACGACATATTACAATAATAATTGGGAGCCTCTCGAGTAGCAGATCGTTTGTGAATTCTTCGACGCTCCCAGGACCGCTGAGAATATAATGAGATTTTCGAGTTAATTGAGAAACGACAAGGCTGCACGCGCTGTTCACCTTGCCGGCGATTCCGCGAAACGCACCGAGAAGGACGGATTGCCCGGAATAATAATTCGCAGTGGAGCCGCCCGTTGCATCGATCGAGCGCTTAAGCTCGAAACAATCTGGACAGAGGCGAACTTTATTCACGTAATTTTTATCCTCTCATTTCGCCATTACCATAATAAAAAAATTATATATTTTTTTAAATAAAAATAGTATCTATGTATATATATATATATATGTATGTATGTATATATATATGTTCACACAAAATTGATAAGAGTTTATAGGAATTTACAAGAATTTACAAAAAAAAAAAAAAGAAAATTGTAATTCAATTATCGAGATGCAGATTCTATAAGTGTTACACTTCCTTTCTGTAAAGTTTAATAATAATAATAATGTATACATATATATGTATATACATCTGACGGTCAATCGCAACGATGAAGACGTTCTGTCAGACCCACATGTGGCGTCAAAGAGGTGCAAAAAATATACATGCCGTTGGGCTCAAATGCCGAACCTGCATTTATACTCTTCCGCAAGAACAGAGTACGCGATATCGGCCTTCTCATCGTTATTATCTCCAGATCGTCACATAAAAGAAAAAAAAAATTGATACGAGATGGGTCAAAGTCCGGACGCGATGCGACATAATCTCTTGTCAATATTGAGTACACTTTCTGTTGGAGCAGGAGCTATATAAATTTTTTTTTTTCAAACGCCGTCCGGGTTTTTATCTTGACCATAACCCTTACGGTCTTATCTGGGTTTTTGTCTTGACCATAACCCTTTGACTAATGACGTCATAAAAAAAAATTAAATACCAGTACCGAAAAAAAAAGATCGTTTTCCTGTATCGTGCCGTGCTAATCGAACGCGGATATTTTTGCATAATAGCCGAGACCTTTGGACGAACGAATCTCGAGGGAGCGAGATAGATTCCGTCGATGACTCGTACTTACACGCGTAGATCTCGGACGTAATGCGTCGATCAAAGTCCACGATAGATATAGGTAGATCCCTCGAATTGGAGAAACGGTTATCCATCAAAGCGCCACGACTTTTCAGTGCTTATCTTCAATCGAGTTGTTCCAAATAAATTTAACAAAACGATCGTCGTAATATTTGTTTCGATAGTCGCGGAGGTGCACTTTTTCGACGGTTCAAAAGTAGACATCTCGACCACGGAAAGACCAAGAACATTCAAGATTCACCACAGGACCTGCAAGTCCAAAATAGCCTGATCGTTCTGTATTTTGGATCGACCACACGACCGAAGCGAATTTTATGTATTCGCACTCACCGCCATCAACATTAGTAACAATAAGTCACTTACCATCGTAATGGTAATCACTATTTATTACATTAAATTATATATATATAGATATATATATATACGGTCGAACACACACATGAACGCACGCACGCACCTCCGGATATTTTTTCTAATTGTGACTTTTCGATAGTTTGGAACGTTTTGAACACGTTTTCATTGAAATCGCGACATGTTTTTCTCAACCAAAACAAAGCTTTCTCTATAAGGAAACAAAAACGATCAGACTATTTCGGAATTGGAGATTTTGTCCTTATTGATGGTTCTTGGTCGTTTCCGTGGTCGAAATGAGTGGTTTTACACGGTCGAAAAATCGCACCTGCACGACAATCGTTTCTTTTTTAAATTATTTAACCGAGGAAAAAGGAGACCCTTTCATCGGTTAAATAATAGCGTTAGAAACGGCTCATTAATTTTATTCCGTTAAATTCAATTGTTCACAGATTAAGGTGAAGTGGAACACATTCTCTGTCGCTCTCTCTCGCTCCACGGTAAAACCAATGCTGCTATCTCGCTCAGACTCCCGGCTCTGTCATGTGACTTTAGCTTCACCTAAAGCCATTGAGTTTGACCTACGCCATTGAGTTTGACCTACGCCATTGAGTTTGACCTGGCAATTGAGTTTGACCTAAGCCATAGATTTTGACCTAAGCCATTGAGTTTGACCTAAGCCATTAAGTTGAGCCGCTTTGTTTGCGCTCGAGAAAGTGCGTCGAAGACATAGTAAATAATCGTTATCGAGAACGAGTTTTTTGTCCAAGTCAATCGTCTTGACCGGCGAGTACAGGCGACAGTTTAAAGTCCGATTAAGGTCCCTCCGTTATCGCACACTCGTTAAATTAAGGCTTGTGCCGACCGACTGTACGTATTCACACCGTTTTACTAAACGTAAAGTCTGTTTATCAACGCATGCCTTACCCACAGCAGTAAGTTATTCCAGCGTCGTTCCAGTGTCGTTTTCAGAAGGCCAGCCAAACAACGTTTACTTTGATAATTGATGTCACGTGACTAAAATTAGACGTGCATATTTTCGGTAAGAGCGTACAAGACCTGTTCTCATAATGTCAGTAATAAAGCGATAGCACCTATTCAAGTAAATATCACTGCTGTATACGCCCTAACCTTTTGTCCGATTATCGAAACATGACCTATGATATTTGAAGTCGTAACCAATCTCATTGCAATTCACGAGAATTCCGAAAGTCGGGCGGTTCTTCTGTAGCTCGAACATAGCCTCGATCGGGTCGAAAAATTGACAGGGGGTAACTTGTAAACAAAAAAGGAAAACAAAGAAATAATATTCAAGAGCGGTGAAAGGAACTGGCGTGTCTCGTGGAACCAGTCTCACGAGCTTCAACGCTGTTCATTGACCGTAAAGAGAGGCTGCCTGACGATCTTGACTTTCGACGGCAAAGAGAAAGACCCTCAACCTGACCGTGCTAACGGTTCGAGCGTTCGTCCGCGGCGCTTTTCACACGACGCTGTAAGCTGCGTATACTCACGTATTGGCAGTGCTGAGATTGAGGATCCAGCGACGCGACGGCAGTGCCACTGGCTCGTCGATTACTCATTCACGGCTCGTAATGCTTCAAAAAAAAAAAAAACCATTCCGGAAACGATGAACATCGAAGAGGCCTTGATTCGTCAGCGATTATCGCACGACAACGAACGAAATCCAAAAGAGATGAAAAGTACCCGTAAGAAACGTTCCTGCATCGATCTGTTGACCCTATTTTTAATATTTCTTCGCGTTGGCCCTAAATTATCGGTTTTGGATTTTTCACGACTCACAATTACGGTTCGATCGATCGGAGCTTCAATGACACTGAGAGACGTTAATTTTTCGAAGTTACAAACATTCCCGCACGCGTTTCTCACATGTCTGCAATACACTAGTTTATCTCGCGTGGAACGTTGCTCGTGCCGCCCGTTCCCGTCGCGCAGTGACACAAAACAAACATGGCTGCCGGGGCAGCTGACGCGCAACAGCTGACGACGCCCGGTCGGTGAAGCAGCAGCTCCACCCGGTGGTCTCCGGTCGATTATGCCTCAGCGCGAAGCAGCGTACGAGGTTAGTACTAAAAACAATACCATTCTCAGGCCAACGTGCGAACGCGCGGATCGTTTGATTATTTTCTTTTTTTTCTTACAATCGTTTATTCATTTGTGCTTTAGTACAAACGTGACTTTACTTCGCTAAAACACGAGACGAAATACAATGTTTGTATTGGTTTTTTTGTTCTTGTTTTTTTTCACAATAATTCACGATGCGCTTCTTTCACTTTTGTAATTTCCATTTTTTGTTTGTTGGTTTTTTCTTTTATTTTTTTTAAAGTTTGTTTAACATTATACTCATGCCTTAATCATCTCGATTAATCCTCACATTCGTATATTTGTAGTATATATTTTCCACGCGCGCGGTCGCTCTCTCTTTCTCTCACTCTCTCTCTCTCTCTCTCTCTCTCTCTCCCTCTCGCTCTCTCGCTTTCGCACTGCCTCACATTCATACTCTTTCATATAAAATTACGTTACTTGAAAAAGTGTTATTTGGTAATGCGGTGATTACGGTCCTATATCGTTTAATCGTTAATGTATCGATAGGGTTGAACCTACCAAGCGAAATACGCACGAAGCATGTTTTTAATGTTCTTCGAACCGAGAATTGTCGATCTTGTCATGGCTGATGTTGTTGGTTTTTTCTTTTCCTTCAAATTTTATCCTTCACGTAAGATCACTTTTTCAGTATTTGTCTTCCGATTCGGGTCCGCGATCGTTGCAATGAAAATGGTAAAAGGTGACAACCATACACTTTTTCGTATACCGGCTCTAGGGCATTGTATTTACGATCGAAGTTTGAGACTTTTTAATTTTTTTTATTATTTTTTATTATTTATTCTTGTATAAAACATATCCGCGTACGCGTACAATCAGTCACGCCGGTTGAGAGATTGATGTGTGGAGAGAAACCGAGAGACGCCACGTGTAAGAGTTAATCGTTTTTTGCAATATGTTACACAAGACTCGAAGTTGCCTTCGATATCGTTCGCGAAGTATTACAATTGACGTATTACAATGGTCTTCCTCGTAGCGTTTCCAGATTTTTTTTTTTCGTCGCAGCGAAATGTGTCGAAATATGTCGACGCCTCGACATATTTTCATATTTTTTTTCCATGCATCGAATAGTTTTAATGACTCCGTCGGCGTAAGCAGTAAACAATAGGGAGTACCAGAAAACAATTGACAAACTTGCGCATGCGGCGACAGCCACATTATCTTCTACCAATATCAACTATTAATCTCGAATTTTTCAACGATCGGCCAACGCTCTACGAGTACGAAAAAAAACTTTTTTTTCTTTTTTCCTTTCTTTCCAAAACACCTTCGAAAATAACGCATCACTACAAACGATCGTTTGAAAAATATATATTTATTTATTGGCCTTGAATATTTGTAGGAATATCTTCTGTGTCTCTCCCTCATAAAGCCAAGGAATTATAATTTCTTTTTACATCGTCCTGCCGCGACCGTATAATCCGAAAGTACCATCGAAAATATTACAATTTTTAAGTATAATTCAAATACATCCTAGATTATTCCCGTATATTGGCGAAAAAAATTATATAAAAACAATATATATCGATAAACTGCACCGACTACTTTAAAACATAGTATTGTCTACACTTATGTATGCTTTAGCCGCGTGACGAAAACTCAGCTTGATAAACCATCCATAGCTAACGATAAAAAAAAAACAAATACTGTCCATCTACGATAAAGTATAATAACGGTATAATAACGGGCTGACGCATTACAATAACTATTGTATAATATATATCACTGCAATATCGCCAAGGGTCTCGCTACACTTGTCCGACAGTACGAAACCAGTGTAAACGCCATCGTCGGTCGATCATCCAAATATTCTAAAAAGTAAAAAAAATTCCATCAAATTTTTATCACCGTAGTTACGAAGTTCGGACACCAAACGGCCTGTAGGCAAGATCGGACGAGCCTGACGGAGGCTCGTCGCCTCGCACAGTTAAAAACAAGGACTTTCTAGGAACAGGAATATCTAGCTTTGACAGAGAAACTCCTGATCATCGAAAAGTACATTAAAGTGATGTTTTTTAAATTTATTTTTCCGAACTCTGCCCTCTGAAGATACCAATTTTATACTTTTCGCACAAAAATTGGGCCGTTGGAAGTGCAGAGTTGAAAAAAAACGTTTTCCGGATCAGGAGAAATTTTAGTGTAGCGATAGATGAGTGTTCTGCTCGAGATCAGGGGTTGCTCGTTGAACCGTCGAAGCAACATTTCATTAATCGTTTTGATCCTAATTCGGTAGTCGTAATTTACCGAATCGTCGTAGGCCTCGTAACGAACAACTATGTGAAAATCAGAACTGGTATCTCGTTACAATCATCCATGCATGCACTCATTATCCTATGTATAACGGAGCAGCGTTTCCGCAATCCACGGAAACGCAACCACTCACTAATAGTTTTATCTCACAATTGCAAAAGATTTGTTGTTGTTTGTTTCTTCGTTGAACGGTTTAAAACGATTTTTTTTAACAGCACTCCACCACTTAATTATACGAAGCGAACACCCAGGCAGCCAGTGATTGGTCAAGTGTGAGCTCATTATACAATAAACCTTTAACCGTTATGCGAGTTCATCTTTTATTTGTATTTTTACTTTTATTTTTATTTTTTTTTGTTGCTTTTCTTTTCTTTTTTGTTCTTTTCTTTAAATCGTAGAGTATTATTGGGTAACTTTATATATAATAATAAATGGAATTACGATATGAGTTTTAAGATCGATTGCGAACGGGGTAAGAAACATTATTATTTTTTTGTTCTCTTTCTTTTCTTTTTACGAATGACAATCGAGTTTCGAATGTATCAGAGCGAACGATTTGTCAGTTTTCGCGGGAAACGTTCAATATTTTCGCGTGCCTATTTATACCTATTTATCATCTTTCGTTTTCCTCGTCGACTCTTTGTTATTACATTACGTAATGTACGCTTACTAAACTCTATCTCTGGTAAATCGGCCCCTATTGCGAACAACTTCGATCACGCCTGATCGTTGTGGAGGGAAATAAGTCTTAAAGGTGCCTAGAACACCTGGCGAGTTTGTTTTTTTCTTTCTTCTCCTTTTTTTTCCTCTTCGTTTTCGATTTGCTACGGAGTTACGCGAATTCGATATAGTAGTATGCAAACGGTATATGTACCGACGTTTCAAAGTATATTCTTCATCGATATATACCTCGGATCTCGATCGACTCGTCGATCTAAAAAGTATGATGATGCTCGCCACGTTTACGTTAAAATCTGATTGAAATTATCCTATCGGTATATTCTCCTTAAAACGTATAATCCTATAGTTACGTGAAATTGCCTATAGGTTTTCTTTTTATCCTATATGTTCACGGTACGCCCGTTGAATGATCTATTTTGCTTCTCCTTCCCCCCGCCTCTCATACCGCTTCTGCTCTCTAACTCGGCCGATTCTCAAACTCCCAAACGACTTTCATACTTTAGTTTGAAAAAAATATATGTCAACCGAAAAAAACGCGACAACCAGGCTGATTGCACGACGTGCCAGAACGCTGTTTTTTTTTCATTTTTTTGATCTCAGTCTTCGAGTGAACCTTTGACGTATTAAGCACCTTGCCACTATCGTTTCCGTATGGTATGCGCGATAATTTGAGGCCTTTGGAACTCTACGCGTCGCGGTCTGGCCGTAATTCACGCGAGATGGATGATCCTCGACATCGCCGAGCATTAGTTTCTGATGTCTTGATGTTTCTGTTTTTCTTCATTTTCTTTTCTTCTTTTTTGTTATTATTTTTTTTTCGGCAACTCTTATTGTCTGCATCTTAGTCATTGGACCGGTTAGCGGAGCGATCGAAGTTTTAGTCTGAGTACAAAGTACGCTACGACCCTGACGACTATGAGAAAACCGATAAGCGCTACGACGTCGATCCAGTAGACGGCGTTCTCCATCGACATCTGCTCGAGAATTTTTGTCGCTGGTTTGTAGTGGCAGTAGTCCTTTTTGCACTGTAACTTTGGCCGGTTGTAACCGTAAACCGTTATCATCGCACCCTCGAAACCGTAACGTATGTAACTGACGTACGTCAGGAACTTTAGGTATATCGGCATCACGTCGAAGTTCACGAAGAAACCCCCGAATAGAATTATCGGCACGGAGGACACTGGCCCGATGAAAACTCCGCTCTGTAATGCGAAGAACGAAAAATAATAACATCAATTTACATTAATATTATTGAGGTAAAAAAATCATTTCAAACAAATTCTTTTGAAACATACTTCGACGCTCATCGCCGCTCCGATCAGCAATCCTATCGACTGCGACACCAGTGACGTCAATATACAGATGTTTAGCAACATGAGAAATCTCTCTACTTCCAATGGCTGCGACGTCATGAAGTACACGATCATCACGTAGAACGTCGAATACAATATCTGAAAAAAATAAACACACAGTCGCATTAAAAAAATAATCTAACGATCGTTTCGTTTCGTTTTTGCTGTAGAAAATTCGTGTGCTCACTTGGAATGGTAAATCCGCCAGTGTTCTGGCCAAGTAGAAGGCCTTCACAGAGTACCAATAGTTGAGATGTTCTCTTACAAATACTGCCATGTCTATGGGGACTGCAAAAAATTTGAACGTATAAGACGGACTTTGTTTCGACCAGATGTCAAGTGAATAATTTTTTTGTACCATAAAAAAAATGTATATTTGTTACTTACACGTAAGAATCGTGGGCATCATAGCGGTGAACATTAGAAACATTACGGTGAAAAATATGCATCCCGCGTTGCTGAATACCTCGGCCGCATCATTGCCGATATCGTAATAAATTGCGCCGGTCAGAAATCCGACGACTAGATGAGAAATCAGCCTTACTCTTGTCAATGTCTGTAAAACAATTTTTTCTCCATCAGATACAGCGTCGAATCGAATATCGCTTATTGTATTTCAATGCGATCTCAACTAACCATATCCCTAATTTGCGATAAGAAAGTTCTTTTCAGAAGGATCCAAAATTGGATCCATCCGTTTGTCGGAAAACCGACTTTTTGCTCTATGCTCTCGGCACTGTCGAGCAAAGAAGTTGTACAGGATACGGGCATGTTCAGAACCGTGTTGCCAGGGCCTTTGGCGACACCGTTCGGCACTGCAACGGTCGTGTCGGGCTTCGCTTGCTCGTTCGGCGGTGATCGCTTAGCGATGTCGTTGGCGATCGCCTGAGCCATCGTGATAGCCTGATAGTGTTGATAATTGTTGCACTTGCCGTTGTTCACTGCCGTTACGAGCTTCTCGACGCACTCTCCATGCTCGCCGCAAGCCACTTCCATAACTGAAAAAAAAATCGAATAAATATGGTAACACGTTTTTGTTTAATCTGTACCGTATTAGCATTAATTCTCGCGATACGTACCGTAATCCGCGGGATTGTGATAACTCGGACACTCCAAGGCCATCGAGGATAAAAATGGCACGAGTCCTCCGACGTTTCCCTGATAAATGCATTGGCCCTCGGCTAACAAGTAGAGATGGTCGAACATCTCGAAGAGCCTCGCACTCGGCTGATGTATCGTGCAAATTATTGTTCTCCCTTCAATTCGGAACACCAAAATGTCACGATTTTTTTATTTTTGAGAAATACGATTGTGATTATATATATATTTTTTAAAACTTATACTGACCTCCTCTACTCAGCGACTTGAGTAAGCTGAGACACTGAAAGCACGACGAACTGTCGAGACCGGAAGTCGGCTCATCGAAGAACATGACCGGTGGATTGTTCACGAGTTCGAGGGCTATCGACAATCGTTTTCGTTGTCCACCGCTCAGACTTTGCGCCTGCGTGTTGCTCGCCTCGCTTAGGCCCAGAGTTTCGATTATTTCCTCGACGACGACTTTCTTCGCCGCCGCGCTGATGTCCTTGCCGAGCTTCAAATTCGCCGAGACGGTCATCGCTTCCTTCACCGTCAGGTGCGGCAACAGACGATCGTCCTGCATTATGTAGCACGACATCTTTCGGAATATTCTTAGATTTCGGTCCTTGCCGTTTATCAACACGGAGCCATTCAAGTTCGAAGTTCTGAGAAAGAAAAAAAAATTATCCATAAGATCAATCGGTTCGATGCTATCAAATTTTTGATTTATAGTAAGTTGATTTTCCCCCGCTCACTTGTATCCTGCTAAGACGTTCATCAGCGTACTCTTTCCGGCTCCGGATGGGCCCATTATCGCAGTCAGCTCTCCACACTTGAATCGACCGTTAACGCATTTCAATATAGTCTTGTATCCTGCAATCATCGATCCTTCATACATAAATCAGTATAATCCTTCGTTTTCTTACTCTCACGTGTAGCAATTTTCTACATAGCACCGACGAATGATAGCCGAGGGGCGGATTCCCTCGAGAGCGTCACCGGCATGCATAGAAATTTCGCGTCCCCTTTATTTTCTCGCTTTTGTCACGTCCCACCCCTCCGCCCACCGCTCCGCTTCTCTTTGGGTATTGTTCTCGTCATCGCCATCATCATTCCGAGGGTTGTAGTTCCGACGAGTGCCGGACGAGATTTTTCGTCGACTTCGTCGTCTACATCGAATAATTGTCAAGAAATTCTCGTGTCGACCTCATCGAAAGAATTTTTTTTTTTTTCGTTAGATACAGAGTTTAATTGAATATGGCTGATTGTATGGAGGTGACTTGGTCGTCTACATCGAATAATTGTCGAGAAATTCTAGAGTCGACCTTATCCAAATAATTTTCTTATTTCGTTAGATACAGCGTTTTATTGAATATGACTGATTGTATGAAGGCGACTTGGTCGTCTACATCGAATAATTGTCAAGAAATTCTAGAGTCAACCTTATCCAAATAATTTTCTTATTTCGTTAGATACCGCGTTTTATTGAATATGACTGATTGTATGAAGAACACTTGGTCGTCTACATCGAATAATTGTCAAGAAATTCTAGAGTCGACCTTATCCAAATAATTTTCTTTTTTCGTTAGATACAGAGTTTAATTGAATATGGCTGATTGTATGAAGACTACTTGGTCGTCTACATCGAATAATTGTCAAGAAATTCTAGAGTCGACCTTATCCGAATAATTTTCTTTTTTCGTTAGATACAGAGTTTAATTGAATATGGCTGATTGTATGAAGACTACTTGGTCGTCTACATCGAATAATTGTCAAGAAATTCTCGAGTCGACGACGGTCGCTGGCCCCCTGCAGCGGCATGCGATTGCAGGCGCAGCCTGCGGTCGACCTTATCCATGTGCGCCGAAACACGCTACCTCTCCGTGTGTTTCGCCATCCCGGTCGCTCTCCCGTCGCGCGGACATTTCTATCGATTTTTTCGCCCCGGCGGGTCGTTCACACTGTAGCGCTCGTCGTCGGCGGGCCTGACCTACGAAAGCTGCGGCACGAACTGACCCACTAAATCTACCCGAGCCTCCCGTAATCGAGTTTGCGTTAAATTGAACATCGATTATCACCGACTAGTCATTCGACTCGATCTGGCAAAGTGTTAAGATGCGGTAATAACGTACTCGGTCGGTAACGAAGAGTGTAATCGAATATTCTCTGAGACGATCGTTTTTACGGACAAAAGAGGAAAAGGCACTCCGTAAAATAAATCCGCAGGGCGACGATCTCGTCTTTTATCGGTAAAAGAATTTTTTTTAAATACACAGCTAGTAAAATCGAGCGGACGAGGGAGACGTGAAATATTTAAATTTTCTTCTTTCCTCTAACTTAGATAGACGGGAAGAACGACGTAAGTAAAAGGTCAGTGAAAATCTCTGGGTATTTCTTTCGACGAGTTTTCTTTTAGGACATATATAGTTATTCGTGTTTTAGTATAGCGTGAATTCTCAAACAATAAAAAGAAAATTTATGCCAGAGGAGCGCAAAACGGGCACCTCGACGAATAGGTCTTGGGGGAAAAACGGGCACTGTTTTAATTTGCATGTAATCGACTTGTTTCAGTCTTCTGCTATTCCTTCCATAAGAAAAGTCCGAGAAATAAGGCAAATTGTTCATGAAACCAAAAACATTTTGTAAATCAAATCGATATTTTTTAGAACGTTTGTTCAAAACTTTATTTCAAGAAATGTCGAGCAAATTCACATTTATTGAAAAAAGGTTGATCTAATTAATTTTTCAAATGAATTTTAATAAAATCTGTATTCTTTCATTTTTACCACGTTTTTCTTTTTTGGCGTTTGAACAAGTTTCGTACTGTTACTGTGTCAATTATCAAGGTTATATGATCTGCAAAACGTTTTCATCTATGACGATTGTCATCATGCAAGATGCAACCTCGAATAGCATTCAGTCTAAGTTGAAAATCCTTAAATTTTCAACCGGTGGTTGCCTCATTGCTTATTTACAATAGTAGAGGAAACATGGTGGAAATCTACGTGGGAACTACGAATAGACAGTCATAGAGTGTCGTTGTCACGGCGGCGCGGTGAAGTCTGTTGTCGCCGGGGCAATGAACTATACTGAAGCCTCACGAGCATTCGCCGTTCCTCGAATCACACTACAGACCAGAGTACAGAAGGTCAAGGAAAATTTACTTAAGAGGCATACAAAATTATAGTTGTGTAAAAATAAAAGCTAAGACCTGGTAACTTCATTCCATACCCTTAATTAAAACCTGCCTGTTGTTTTGATCCCAATGAAATTTTATCGGGTTGGTAACGATGACAAATAAGTCGAGCAGATAGAATTGCATTATTATAAACCATTTTTTTCGATAATCCTTTAACTTTCCGTTTTTTTGTGTTATTGATGAATAAAAGACGTCGGCAGATCGTTAAAAATCAAGGAAGACGAAAATATCATTTTTTAGACTTGGTGCCCGTTTTGCCCCCATTATTTCCCCTACAGACGGTAAAATGGAGCAGACTCAGGACATGTGAAAGATGTACATTTTTAAGCAACATAGAAATTGGATGCCCGAAAAAAATCCCACCCAAACCGATTTACTTCCACTCGCATTTCCTGCCGTATGGTAAGCAATGCCACCCTTTGCCATTTTTCGTACATCACATACGCACGATCGTCGCGTTCTTAGTGCTCAATTTATTGACGTGTTAATTTCGTTCGTTTTCACGGGAGATAGGAAACCCACCTCTCTTTCTACCCTCAGACACGCTGTAGGCCAAGTTTTTGAACTCGATGTCGACGGGCGGTCTCTTGGGTAGATGGGTGAGCGCGACCGCCGGCCTCTTGTTAACCTGTCCTGGGCTCGCACCCGTGTGATTTTGGATTTTTCTCGCGAGCACACCGCCCGTGCAGGCGCCGGCCGCGTTTCCGTTCGTCGTCGCGGCGCCATTGCAGCTGCAGTGCAAGTTGTTCTGCGAGCCTCTGTAACATACAAACGACTACATTAATTTCTACTCGTGTTTTTCGTGTCACTACATAAAATTAGTTGATCTCCTGTTGGAATTAGAATTAAAATCTTTCTTGATGCCAATTATATATAATTATATATAATTTACGCATTATACTCGTTTAATCAAAGAGGCTTTATTTTATCTTGTGTAAAAGAGTTTGTTCGGTCGATAAATAAATAAATAAACTATATCTCGATGAATTCGGGAGGTTGTCGGGAGATCGATGCCGAAAAGTCTAGCACCGGCGCGGAACTTGGCTCCAGCGTTCCGGGCACGAGACCGGAGCCTGTTATCTCGCTCTCCGTCCTCGCTTTCCTGGGAGAGCCGGGCAACTCTCGTCAAATTCGTTAGCTCGAAGACACCGAGTGGCCACGGAGAAGACGGAGAGATTCGCGGGGAGGGCTTGCAATAATCTCACCGGCACTACTGGCTTCCTTCGGAGACCCAGAAAATCGATATCAATAACGCTGAGAGACCCCGAATGGGAATCTCCGAACCGTAAATTAGAGCGTAGAGTCGAATTTTACGTAAGTAAAAAATTAAATAAAATGAAGAAATGAAAATTTGCATTAGGCAATCTATTCGAGGGTGGATTTTGGAATTTTCTTATGTCACTCTGATTAACGGAGCGGTTCACACTAGTCAGATGAGTGCTACATTTTTAAAGCCGTTTATACAATTTTTTACATGTCTGTTGATTATAGGGGTTGGTAATTTTTGTATTACAGCAGATTTCCTCAACCTAGAAAAGCATTAAGTGCCATCGATTTGAAAAAATATTAACTGGTCTTTGCTCATTTTCGAAAAAGTACATATTCGTTCACTTTTTTCAAAAAATAATCCGTCATTTTTCTTCTTTGAACAATACAATAGTTCCTTGATATGCGACAATATTTTCCGTTTTAAAATTCGATGGATAAAGGAAAGACTCCCATCCTTAAACGGAAAATGCTATCGAGTATGATTTCGAAGAGCACCTTCCAAGGACGAAAATGGGCCACAATACATCAACATCAAATCGAAAAAATTGAACGTACATGTACATTTTTAAAAATCAGCAAAAACCAGTTATTATCTGTGCAAACCCACTGCAATAAATATTTTTCTAGGCTTAGGACATATGCTTTAATACAAACAACCATCCACTATAATCGATAGATACGTAAAAAATGTGTATAAACGACTTCAAAAATGCAACACTAATTCGACTAGTGTGAAGCGCTCTGACCTCCTTAATATCTTCCCCATGCCCGTTCATCTCGACGGCGGTTCGATTGTTCCACTTCAATGTCGAGAGCGGATAAAACGAACCAGTTCATCCAGCTGGCGTTGCCAGAGTCTCGTTTCACGGTAACGTAGTAGAACGCGAGGTATTTGCGGTTCGGGTATTTGGCACGATCTTCTGTACGTACTCTCCGCCGCACGCGGAATCGGCATAGGGGTAACGTGTGTTCTTACCGTAGACTGTCGCGACCGAAGCGGAGCTATATCTATCGCATTAATATATAATCGACGGTCGACGTCTCGGGTATTATTTTTAACTCGCAGATATAAAAGCGTACGTATACATCGGCTATTCGCTACATCCGCAATTCGAGTGCACCAACTTGCAAAGTCTCAAGGATTATTTTCAGCGCTCTCGTAGCGAGGGTCCTCGCAAGCTCAAGGATATGGCGCACAGGGTGGGAAGCTCTCGCGACGCGGAAAGGTGAAAAGTTATATACTATGGGAGCATCGATTTTTCCACCGAGCCCTTCAATCTCGCTCTATACTTAGATTCGCCCTTTGTACGTACGGTATTGCCCTCATGAACGTAGGTTTTTATCATCTGTCTCAGCTCGACACGCTCGGCAGTAATGCTTTTACGATTCTACGAAACCGGCGAGCACCGACGGCGCAATAATTCGAGGGCAATTGCTTCGTTTTTTTACCGACGCTCGATAAAAAAAAAGGTTTACGAGCATCCGCAAAGGACTCTTGCTCAGATATTATCGGTGATTCATCACTGTCATTGCAACAGCGTCACAGTGGAATAATGCAATTCACCCGCGAAAAAACTGCACTTAATATGAGCGAGCTATTAGCGAGGAATAGTATGGAATTTGAAAAAGACCGGATGAATGTCAGGAAGCGGTCGATTGTAGCGATGCGGACGTGTACTTTGCAATTCCATTCCATTGAGTCTCCCGAGAAACTATTGAAGACAAAAGTCACTAATTTTAAACGTTGTCTGCAAGAAACTGATTTATATCTCATTCGAAATTAACCACTCTTATCTTAATAGGTTATTACGAAATGTAGTCAGGGTAAATAACAAGGGAGCTTCTGGAAACAAATCAGTGCGAATCGGGAGTAATTACCTTAATTGATCGGACGACCCATTGGCGAACTACGGTTTAATCGCTTATGTCGCGCGCGTGCGCAATGTGAGGCAAAACGGTTATCGCGTTTCTCGTCAAGAAATTCCATGAAAAATCATCTTTATTGTTTCTCACCGTCCGGTCGATGATTCCATCGATTGAACGTAATTTTTTTTCATTTGTGATCTTCTCAATTGCTTAAGACAAGCAATATAGATTATCAGCCCTTGGCGCTGAATTAACGATAATGAAAGAGAGTTGGAGAAACATTATATAGAATTGAGGCAAAAGAAAATGATGTTTTTCCTTCGATCTCACCGCACGGAGAATATAAATAAGTTGTTGAACGCGTCCGAAAGATTGCCTCGAGGTACGAACACGAGCCTCAAAACAAATAGGACCTTGGATAAATCGATCGTGAGCTGAATACGCCGAGGCACCCGTGTCCGCTTCGATTACACGCACGTGCCCAGTTTCGCTGAGTGGTTTTCCTCCGGCCTTCCGTAAGTACATAACTTTTTCACCCTTTCGACGATGCTACAGCCAATTCGCCTCTGCTTCATCCTCGCAACCGTGACTTGTTGCGTAACGTACGCGATATACGGCGTTTCGATAAACGTTCGACTAATTCACAGCTAATTCACCGCGATCAACACAATACCCGCACACAAGAAACACTTTCTTTCCAAACGATTATCTTGCGTTTCGTTCCGCCGCAGCGCAAAATATAAGGTAAAAGGCCCAGTTTGTGACCCCGACGGCACATTTTTGACTGCTGCAAATTCAGTTTTCGTCAAATATTAATTGTATTAGTGGCACATTGAAGAGCGTTAAATATAATTTATTTTCGCGACAAGCACTTTTTTTTTTTAGTGAAACGTTTAGTAATTAAATTTTTCCGCGAATGGTACGACTTGCAGCATCTTAGCGGGCTCGGAACAGCATTGGCAGATGGAGCTCACTAGCTTACAGCAGATGTACTACAATAATGCGCGTTCATTCTTTCACGACCGACTTTATCGAAGAGAAGAAAAAAAATCCTACTCTTGTTTACTTTTTTCGTTAAATTCGCGGGGCCAATAAATAATAATAATGATAAATAAGTTCGCACCCATCCTGATTGGACGAGTTTTTTGTCGTTTGCAATATCGCAGGTTGGTAGCCATTACGTGCGGTTATCGTATATAGCTAAAAGTGTAAAGATGGCGTTTGGCGTTTACGTCTCGACTGAACAGTTCGATGGTCTGCGGCAGTGCGCGTCCTCGCTATACATAACCTTTAAACCTATTGTCGGTGCATCGAATTGTTGACGCCGACCGAATAACAGAAGTACGTGATGTTATGAATGAAGAAAAAAATGTGTGTAAGCTGCGATCGACAGGCGATGAAACCCAGACTCAAAAGTTCATTTCTGCAAAGGTCGGAGAAGCGAAAAGAGGAGAAACAACTTCCGCCACTTCGACGACAGTTATTGTCGCAGCTGACACTACTGGTACGTACAAAGTTCGATACGTTTAACTCTCCAAACTCGTCCATGGTCGATGGATTTTCCGTTCACGAAACCCGCGCGGTCCACTCGCGTTTCCGTTCGATGACTGTCGCAGAAGCAATCCGGAAACGGTGCACGATACTGCACAACGATAACCTGGATACACACTCAACGGCTCTTCCGCCCGACTGTTCTCAGAGAACAAAGAACAGATGACGCGAAAGAAAAGAAAAAAGAAACGAGTCTCGTCCCTGATCGTCTCTCGTACGTCGTCACGAGGTCAGCCAGATTGACAAAAAAATATCCCACACATCGTGCATCGTCGTTCGTTTACTTCCGGCAAATGAAAAAAAAGCTCGGACAAAGCCACTTTAATCGAAGCGTTCTAAAAAAGAAGGAAAGTAATTTGACCTTTATCGCTCGCGCGAAATGAGTTCGTTGTTATGGAATGTCGTTCTCGGCGTTGCGAGTCTCTACTGCCCGTTTGCCGCTCTCCTTTGAGAATCAGCACAAACAAGGAAAGAATCTCGTACCGGAAAAATCGCTGCGAGACGCGATAAATGTTTTGTTAGCCCCGCGGATGCGCCGAGAGAGTTTGTCGGGCGTATACAACAAACTCGAGCAACTCCACTACGAGCGTTTCCCGGTGAACAAACTCGGCGTAAATTTACGGCGGGCAAAAAAGATGGAGGATGGGAGAGAGAGCGAGAAAAAAGGGGCATGACTCGAGTAGCGAGAGAGCTGGCGCTGAATGGAATTCGGGTCAAACGGCAACCTTGCTGGTCGATAAAACTCGGAGGGTATCTATCTATTTATCCCGTCCTCTTCTCCCTCGAGAGTAGACTCGTAGGACTCTCGTGTATCCTCGAGCCGTTTGCATATTGCCCGAGATACTTTTTTCTTTTTTTCTCTTATTCACCCTCCGCTCGCTTCTTTTGTCGTGGATGTTCGGCGAATATCGATATTCGCCGTTGCGTAGATCGTGTGCATGACATGGAATATCCTTGATGAAACATTACCCTAAGACAGCGTTGTTGAGGTTCTCGTGGTAGAGCGCAGGCGCCGAGGGTGGGGGCGATCTGATGGTCACTTGATGGCTTCCGTCAGCGACGAACTGCACCTGTTCGTCACCGTTGTACCTCGAGCCTCCGCTTACGATTGCGAGATTCTTCATGTCTGCCATACTCCAGGAAACCCAGCTTCTTGCCTTCCTGAAACAAACGAATGAAACACCGTTTTATGCCGCAAAGAGCCAAAATAAGATATTTAACAAGTTCCGTTCTCGATCGAAAGAATCGTTGAGGAATAACGAAGCGCAGGTCGAAACCGCTCGGGCGGGAGGACGGGCTGTTCCAGTTATTCTTACGCCCGCTGTTTACTCGCAGCGAGATTGGCCCGAGGACAGAGTAAACTTTCGTCCTCCGCCGCTCTGATGTTTACATACGAAGCTACTCTGTATAACTGCTGTTACCGAGCCGTCCTTCGAACGCTCACGATCGTCAAACTTCGTGTTAACTGGACCGATAAAACCACGAAATCTTCGCAGTAACAAAAACTTCTGTGAATCGTGGGCGATGCAAAAAATTTGATTGACGATGCGTGAGGCGGTATTTTATTTTTTTGTAATTTCCGATCCGAGTTCCGCCCGAGGGAATTCGCGGTTGATCTATCGAGGGCTCGGCCTGTGAGTCGATTTTGCTTCCTCGTACAGGGAGCTTTTTTTCGAAGTTTTTAGATCGTAAATCGAGGGAGATATTTTGAAGTATTAACGCGTCGATAATATTCGAAATGTTTCCACGATAATCCTGTGACCTCGAACAACTGCGGGACGACAAATGAACTCGTACAATGTTCTCGTTCGTTCGAGAATTGCGACGAAGCGAAATCATCGGAAACTTCGGCGTTCACGAGCGAACAGTGGGGCATGTTTCCAGCATCTCGGACTCGGTCATGGACGAACTCGATTGAATGGAACATAATGAGGCGAAGTTAGCGGTCGGAATCGCGCACCGTCCGCACGCAACTTATTAACAAAGTGCATAGACATATGTGTGTACGCTTTGATAATACCCAGCGCGGCACATGCCGCGTCTATTATCGAATTAGCTGCGGAAATTCGAGGAGATATATTTTTTTTCATTCACGTTTCATTTTTCTAATGTCCATCGAGTTAAAACAAAAAAACAATGGTGAGCGCGTCATTGAATCGTGACGCTTGTGACGAACCGATAGATATACGTTTTAGCTACTTTCTCGAATAGCCGCGGTGAACTTTTATGAAGCGTTGCATTCAAGGTAACGAGCGTATAGTTAGCGATATATAGGCTTTGTCACGTGTACGCAATTCTCCTCGGTGCGTATGAATCACACATAAGCAGTGCCGGGGGGGGGGGGGGGGGCGGAGCTGCGGGAAAGCCTTCGCGAATCGCCTCGGAGAGCGTCGGCTGATACGCAAATCAGATACAAATTTTCAATCGCAGCGAGTTTTTTGCGCCCGATGCACGAGAGAAAAATGGCAAACATCGTTCCGAGGTTAACGAACGCTCAGTTCGCGATGAATCGGTTACCCGAGGAAAAAGATATCTTTTTTTTTACAGCCAGAAAAAATTATTACTTCGACTGTTGTCCTGCAAATAAATATTTATTATATTGAAATAAATATTTATTTTCGAAGAATTCGTCGAAAAGAAAAAAATGCTGGATACGTTAGACGAAAAGTTTGTTAAAGGGGCCTCGAGTTGTTGCAACGGCAATTGCGAATGCAGCTGTCTTGCTGTCGTCCCGGAAAAAAAGTATTTTTTGTTATCGGAGAAAAAAAAGCATTTGCCGGAACAAAAAACTTTGGCTGGCGCAGCAAAGCGGTGTTTGCCGTTGCGGCAAAGGAAAGCTCGCCGGCACTGCCAATTCAGGCACCGAACGATTGTTTTACCGACGTGGCAGAGTGGTTCGTTGGTGTCGCAAAAGAAATCTCGTTAACGTTCCCAATCCGGTTAGTTCGCCTCGATACATCCAACCAGCACTACGATCAGTATTTGAGCTCCCTTCACAATCCCGTGTTTATCGTAACCGAATCGAGCGTATTCGAGCGTTTTTTATCGTAGGGATTTAATAATTTTTTTTATTTTCGCGAAAAGAAACTGCTGCCATTAAGTTAAAAAACTATTTTTTTAAACAAAAAATTTTTCCTTCAATTACTTTGCACTATTGGCCAAGCGGTTTTTTCCGTGTCACGCTTGACGTTCGAGCGTGGGAAACTCCCAGTGTGGACGCACAATTTTTATTGTCAAACCGGAAACGTTTTCCGGACGATTGGCCGGAATTAAACTAATAAAAGAAATAACATCTGTCGTATTATTCGCAGTGTAATCAGAGATGAATATTAATTAACTACGCGGTACATAAAATATAATGCGGATTAACTTGTGGCTGAGAACATCGAGCAACATTGCACGCGATGTTAACGGCGAATGAAAAAAATCGACAAAGCAACGTTCTACGGTCCGCAACGTAGCCACGGGTAGGAGCGAACGCGCGTGGCAGCGGTCGATGCACGAGCGGCAAAGCGTATCGTGAGCCGCGCGGCTACAAAGTGCCCGTGAGCTTGTCTTGCCCACCGGCCAATCGAGAAACAACGGCGGAGAACGAGAAAGAAATAAGTGCCTCGCTCTGCAGGCTGATAATCCTCTAACGAGTCATAATTTTCGGTTCCACGGGTGATTCAGACCGGCTCTCAGAGCTCACTGAAGCCGGAGTTGCGCACGAGATATGCGGCGGACTTTTCTCTTTCGAAGGACAATGGGCGCTCGGAGCTCGCCAGAGTTCAGCGGCTTGAACCGGACGCGGCCGGTATACACGCCCGGTTTTCTTTCGCCCGAAGCGAAACTCTACCGTGCATGTTTAAAAAAAAAACATTCGGGCATTTAACAAACATTTATATTTCAGCAAAGTCCTTAATCTTTTTCTCGTTAGTCTTACGTTTCCCTTTAAGTTACGTTATGTTTTCTCGGTAGTTCATTAGTCTTAGTTAACCCTTCGTCGTCACAATGGACAGAATCCACCCGAGGAACATATCTGAGGAGTGTCAGCTGCGAATTTTAGGCAAAGATATTGAAAATTTACGGAGTTGTGATTTTTTAGCGAAAAAACTTTTTTTTCCATTTTTTCTTTATGCATTTTTTTGAGTATGTTTCCATTCAACTTCTCATAAAACAATTTTTGGCACATCAACTAGAATGTTTTGAAGGATGTTCTGCATTTTTTTGAGATTTTCCGACCGATAGTTTGGTCACAATTCTGGTCCAAAAATGAACCGGGTGAAATCGACCCAGCGTGACCATCGAGATCGGTGAGGGGTTAAGAATAAAACTAAACCACGAAGGGTAACAATAAAATGCGTAGACAAAAAAAAATTCGAATAAAAAAAGTAGGTGGACGTTCGCGGAAAACGAATGTTTGTCAAACGTACGAATCTTTTCACCGCAATTATCGGGTCGACCACGCTGCGTCGTAAAATTTTTGTCGCGTCGATAACGCAAGTTCCCGAAATATATTTATAAATCAATCGCGTATGCGATATTCGTGACGGCCGACGTATAAACGTCGATACGTCTGACTCGGCGAGTGATCCGGAATAAATAAACCTTACAAAGTGGCCCGCTAAGTTTTTTTTTACCGATAATCGATAGTAATTAGCGGTGTTTTTCTAGTATCAAGTTTCTATAAACGGACGAGGGATATAATTCGAGCGCGAGTGGGGCATTTTAGACGGGTGAAAGATAAGGAGGTACGTATATACACCGAACGAGAAAATATAGTGCGCGGCTCGTGACGCGCGATGGCCAACCCGGTTCTGGTAGACTGACCGTCGGCGCGAGAGGAATGTCCACCATTCCACCGGCTATTGGCCCGAATCCAGGCAAAGACAAAACCCATTTACTCCCCCCCATATTCCGATGGCCGGTAATTTTTTACCATTGAAAAAAAGGAAAAAATAAAGAAAAACCTCACCGATTCGAGATAGCGGGTGTTGGGAATTTTTTTAGAAAGATAAAAAACAGAATGCTGCAAAGCGTGAAAGGGCGCACTCGGTTGCGTCCCGACAATGGTACGCTTGCGTAATCGATTTTGTGTCACGACCGGCTGGTCGACGGACGGCGCGATTCGGCGCGAGAATGTAGACACGATTTTTTTTTCACTGCTTTAGAAAATGCCGCTCTCAACTTTGAACTTTATATTTTTACGAACACTGTAAAAAAAATAAAAAAATCGTGTGAAATTTACTGCACCGGACCGGAAGTTTTTATGCGAAAACTGGCATATTAAATCTCACGTACGATTGTTTTGATAACAAATTAATGTTCAGTTTATTAAAAACATTGGAAATACTTTATTTTTAATAATTGACTTTAATTTTACTTCAAAAGTACCTTATTTTTAATAATTTACTTTAATTTTACTTCAAAAGTACCTTATTTTTAATAATTTACTTTAATTTTACTTCAAAAGTACCTTATTTTTAATAATTTACTTTAATTTCAATGAAAGAGTATATTATTTCTCATCACAATTGTACATTAAATTTAAGGTACCAGTTTTGGTATAAAAACTTCCAGTCTTGTACAGTAAACGTACACGTGTACAGTAAATTTTAGGCAGATGTGCGATCCGAGTGTTCGACGACGCGTCACTGCGGCCGTTCAATTTTTCGTTTCGACCCTACCCGGACGATGAACATTGGCGATTAATATCTCGACGGCGAGCCACGCGGCTAGGGTTACCCTTTCTTATCGGAGTCGGCGACGATCGATAAATTTTCATCGCGATCACGTACGGGAATTGAAGAGGTGTTCGAGCCCGCGATGAAGCAACATCGCGAAGCAACACCTGACACCTGAGGCTCTCGCGAGCTCCTCGACAACGAGGGGGACCGACGAAATCTCTCTCTATCGGTCTCGGTCTAGCGCCAACTGTGCCGAAGATACATCAGGAATATCTTCGGTATCGAGTCAATTAATCGATTTTCGTATCACGCGAGGCAAACATGCTCGGCCAGGTGCTCGATTTCTGCGCGATCTTCGATAGTCCATTTTCATTTCTATTATCGCGAGCAGTGAGGAATGTGTTTGTTGATTCTCGAATAACAGCGAGTTAAAATTGATGGGTCAGCAAGAATTTTTTGTAACAAATTTGCCTACTCGGTCTAGGCGTAAATACTCCGTTGCTGGGGCAGCAATTTTCTTCTTTTTTTGTGCACCATCAAATTGTCACGCAATTGTCTGTGCATTTGACACATAAGGCGATACAAATATTTGTTGAGTCAGAGAGAACTTTTTGTAACTAATTTACTTGCATAATGCACACGGTGAAAAAGGTAGTCGGTGAGGTACAGTCCCGCCAATCGTGAGTTTTCAGAGAAAATTTCGAACACTTCTCGATGGGATAAAAATCTTTGAAAGATCTAAAAAATGAAGTTTATGGGAGGTGCTGCAAAGATTGTTTTGGTGAAATGATAATTCCAATTTCTTGTCAACAAATTGAAGATAAAAATAATTTTTCAACAAATTAGCCGGCAATTTAACTATTTTGCTTGATAAAAATGATTCGTTTGTTTTTCTGAATACGTATGAATTTTTTCAGAATGACGTTTGTGACGAATGGACGTTTGTTGTTAATTTTACAAAAAAAAACATTCGTAAATTTGACAGACATTTTTGTAAAATGGAGAAGAAAATAACTGTGAACGTTCGTGGACAAGAAACTTTGGTACCTATTTTATTGTGTAGGGACGAAAACTATCTTGCTCTCGCAGCCAATTTTTTTTTTCTCGCTGCTGCAACATCAAATTATCAGCGGCTAATATTTCTCTCAGAATACCAAAAGCTATTTGTCTCCATGGGCTAATATATCGAGCACTCGCTCGATTGGCTAAATAGAAATTCCCGAAGAACGAGGATAACTAATAGGGACGAAAGTAACGGGCATGTGTCTAGCTGAGTGAGATTGAGAACGGTCGTGGAGGGTCGGTCGACGTTGCCGATGTTGGAGAATAAATGTGGTACGTAAGTTCGTGGAAACCCGCGAAATTGGAAAACGAGCACGTGCCAGAAATTGCGTTGACCCAGGTCGGATAGGGAACGAAGCTTTTTATCCGAGCTCTCGTGACGCAGCGAGAGTCGGAGAGTCTCGTGTGCGTGTTGCACGACACACGCTGCGCCATCGAATTAGCTATTTACTTGCAGAATTAAGTCTGCGTGTTGTTATTTCTTGATCTGAGGCAACATTCGCGATGGCTCGAGACTTGCATCTGCAGCGATGCACTGGGACCGGAAAATAAATGAAAAATTTATTTTCAATAAAAAAATGCTTATAACTCACATAAGAGAAGACTCTTGTAAGACAAATGTAATTTTGCGAGATTTCTTTTTTCTAATACATGGTTCGAATTAACAATTTCGATCGTCGAGCAGAAACGGTATAAAAAGCATACGTAGGACCGCCTCTCATACTGCTTGAATGAGTCCCACATTTCTAGAATCGTTTATGGCATGTTTTGTGCGTAAATATTATTTGAATTATTATTGCATATATTATAATAATATAATTATAATAATACAATAATATATATATATTATAATGCAATAGCATTATATAGCGCTTATCTCATATATCAATAATACTGTCGATGGATAAAGCTTTGCATAAACGTTTTAAAAAAAAGGTATTTAAAAAAAAGGTATGACTCGTTTCACACGTTGGTGTCGTGCCAACGTCCACAAACCAGTCGCAACGTCAGTTCCTATTGAGTTCGTATTTCGTCTTGTACGTCCTGAATTTTGACCAAAGACCAAAGTCCTCTCGAACGACCCGAAGGGTTTGCACAGCCCTTGTGCAAACCGTGGGCGGGACATGTCTTACCATTTCGTGAATGGCACGCCCAAGTTTGAATGACTTTGTGACCATGCAAACACGCTGTACTTTGGACTACCAGCGGGACGAGAGCGGAACTGCTGGCCAGTGTTTACAGAGTATCCCCGAGGCATCGAGCCCCAAATTCTTGCCATTACGGTACAGGGCATAAGTGGGGTAAGATGGCCCGGTCCATGTACCATTGGTTTCCATGCTGTGAGGGGTGGTCTATATTCACCACCCTCGATATTTACGGTGTCAGTTTCAGCAGCGATAGGCTTAGAGCACCAAGTTTCATGCTTCCGGTTGAGTTCACGTTCCCCAAGTAGTTACGACACGGCTGTGAACGGACGAACGAACTTTGATCACTCTTTCGACTGCCGTTGTGAATTACCGAGCTGGGGCGGGGTATGAGAAAAATCGTGGTTTCCGACGAAGAAACATCAAAAATTACCACGGAACGCCCGAGAACATTACCGTTAAGGGCAAAAGTGGGGTAAGATGGCCCAGTCCATATAGCATTGGTTTCCGGGCTGAGAGGCGTGGTCCATATTGACTACCATTCATATTTACAGAATCAGTTTCAGCAGCGATATGCTTAGAGCGCCAAATGTCGCGCTTACAGTTAAGCTCGCGTTCTCCAAGTAGTTCCGGCACGGCTGTGGGCGGCCGAACGGACTTTGACCACTCTCGCGAGTGCCGTGGTCATTTACCGGAAAAACCCGTGATTTCCGACGAAGAAAGATAACAAAATTACCATGGACACTCCAGAGAACATCGAATCCTTAGCATTATTGCACAGGGCAAAAGTGGGGTAATATGGCCCGGTCCATATGCCATTGGTTTCCTTGCTAACACGGGTGGTCCATATTCACTACCATCCGTATTTAGAGTACCAGTTTCAGCAGCAATATGCTTAGAGCACAAAGTGGTGCGCATCCTGTTAAGTTCGCGTTCTCCAAGTAGTTACGGCACGACTACGGACGGCCGAACGGACTTTGACCACTCTCGTGAGTGCCGTGCTAAATTACCGAGCAGGAACGGAGTACGAAAAAAAACCGCGGTTTTTCCGTGCTAAGAGGGGTGTTCCATATTCACCACCCTTCATTTTTAGTATCAGTTTCAGCAGCGGTATGCTAGATACGATTTTTTTTTATGTGCGAAAAATGTGTAGAAAGCCACAAAATTCAAAGTGAATTTAAAAATCTGAAAAAATTCATACGTATTCAGAAAAGAGAACGTATCATTTTCATTAAAAAAAAGTTAGGTTGCCGGGAGATTTGTTGAACAATTTTATATTTCATCAATTTGTTAATAACATTTTGGAATTATTATTATTATGCAAAATTAATCTTTTCAGCACCTTTAATACACTTGAATTTTTTCGTATTTTTATACCATCCAGAAGTGTTCGCAATTCTCTGAAACTTATGCGAAGTGAACACAATTCGCAAGAACTACCTTAAATTCGCGTTCTCCAAGTAGTAACGGCACGGCTGTGGACGGCCGAACGGACTGTGACCGCTCTCGCGAGTGCCGTGGTAAATTACCGAGCAGCAACGGAGATCACCCGATGAGGTATGAAAAAAAGCCTGAGATTTCCGACGAAGAACCATGAGAAATTACCACGGTGTAGCTGTTGCTTCGCACACCACACGCCTACGGCTAGATTCACGTTTTTCTTCGGATATTCCAAACACCGAGCTGGTTCCACCTCAACGGCGCGTTCCCATGCCCCGTCGGTGTGAACGGTACCGCGAATTAACGTGCGAAAAAAAAAAATGCAACCAAGTTGCAACAGATCAAGAGAGATAAGTGACGACAATTGATTGACGATGATAAGGCGGTTCGCCCTTCAGGAGCCTCGTATCGAATTTGCTCAGCCTCGGTTCTCGAGACTCACTATATAGTGAAAATTGATCGCTAGACATGGACGAAATTGACGTGTGACCTCCCGAGCTGGGTTTCTTCACTCCTTTCACTCATCTTTTAGTCGGAAGATATTATAGACGAGATCGGGGCAAAATGGACCACTATAGATCGTCGAAGAAATTCAGGTCGTAAAATCACACGCCGGTTTTCGTACGTCAGGCAAAATGGACCACTTTTACCAATTTTTTTGACGGGACTTTGAAGAAAAGTCCGTATCCTGGATGGAGGATACTGGTTCATTTTGCCCCAATCTTTCCGGTATCGACGAATCCGAACAACGATCGTTTTCCGGTCCCCGAATAGATCGTCGACAAAATTCACCTCTCAAAATCACAGGCCGGTAGTTTCGTGGCCGAATTTAATTTCGCCAGAAAATTTATCTATATCGCGGTGTATCAAGGAACCACGAATCGATGCACGCCGGATGAACTCTATTGTCAAAGCTCGAGCCTCACGGAGATCGATCGCTCGATTTTCAGGATTATGCTAAAACGAGGTCGAGTCTCAGCGACGGAATTGCGAATGAATACATGCTTCGAGGGGCGGGAGGGAAGCGTAACAACGACGCTTCTATCCACGAAGCCTAATTAAGCTTCAGCGTGTGTTTGTGTCGATACACGGACGCGAGGCTCGCTTTCGGTCTATAATCCCGCTGCAAACAACGACGGTAGCATAAAATTCAATCGTTATTCGATGCAGTTTCGGTGGAAGGGTTAAAAGCGGAACACATTGTTTTCGGCAGTGCTTCGCTGCTATTTATAAATCATACGAATTTTAAGCCGCGTCGATCGTACATTTTACGTTCTGTCGTATGGCTAATTAACAAAATTGGTAGTAAAAACATAATTATACAAAAATATTTTTTAAATGATACAAAAATATAATAAAAACAAAAAGAAAGAAGCTAATGTAAAAGAAAAAACTTTCGCGCCTGTTTTTTTTTTTTTTACATATTTATTGCCATAATTATTGTTACCTGGATCGGGAAGATAAGACCTCTTGCCGTCTCAATCATACGAATTATTAGCCGTGGCGATCGTCAATGTTACGTTCCGTCGAATGGCTAATAACAAAGTTGGTCGCAAGAAAATAATGGTACAAAAATATTTTAAAAAGTAATCCAAAAACTATAACAAAAACATAAAGAAAGAAGCTAATGTAGAAGAAAAAACTTTCGCGCCTGTTTATTTTTTTTTTTTTTATATTGTTGCCATAATTATTGTTAGGTGGATCGAGAAGATAAGATCTCTTGCCCTCACAGCCTCCGGCCCCAAAACCCCTCGGATTCGAAGTCTCCGAATTCTAACAATCCTCCGGAGTAAATTTGCAAGGGGAGCCTCCGCGCATGCGCACATCGTTAGTTTTTTTTTTTGCTCGGTATCTCGATAAATAATGTACGCCACGTTGTTCGGGCTCTGTTTATAGATACGTCGTGAACCAAAAATAAATCAACGATCCGATTAGTCTGGTTTTCATGAATTTTACAGGATAAATCGTCAGCGGTAAAACTCGAGTCGCTCGAATGCCGCTCGAGTGCACGCGATTGTTGTGCGAGAGAAAATTGTTGAGAAATTATAGGCGCGACGAGTGTTGCAGGCGCGGGGCGGAGTAATAAGAATAACCTGACGCTGGTAGGGATTTTATAGCGGTGGGCAGGATCTCGGTAGCTCGCGCGAGATATCCGGCGCACGGTAAAACCTTCGAGATTAAACCCGTCATAAAACCGACGGGTGTTCCGGTGAAAATCGTTTCGTGCCGGAGAGCAACGGCGATGAAGGACGCGCGTTGAAACTCGGGAAAAATAACACGCGGGAAGAAAAGGCAACAAATGGGGGGTAAAAAAAAAAAATTCCACTAAAAAACGTTCGAGGAGAGCGCAGAAGCTTATTTCGTTTTCTTCCATGTTCTCCGTTCGCTTCCGCCGCCTTCCTTCGCTACGCTCTCGCGAACGACCTCGCCGACAGTTCCACGCTCTTGAACCCTCGAGAGATGTTAAAAAAAGAGAAAAAAAAAGACAACATCGAAAATGGTCCACTCTGGTCAAAGATAAGTGGAATAGTGGAAAAAAATTATTCTTTCACGTATTAAAAAAAAAAAAAAATACGCCTCTAGTCTCGAAGATAAGTGGAATTGTGGAACCAATAATATATTCGCGTGGCAAAAAAAAACGTCGAAAATCCCAGGTCCACTCTTGAAGATAAGTGGAACAGTGGGAACAAAAAAATACTTTCACGCATCTAAAAAAAATAAAAAAAATTAAAAGTTGCTAAAAGCGGAGCCCAAAAAATATTTATCGTTTCGGGAAGCTCAATTCCAAAATCGGACTGGTGCGTCCAGCGTCGGAAACACCGGACCGGGGTAACGAATCCCTGCACAGAAACGCAGCATCTCCGCTCCTCCTTTGTCCGATACCCAGAGAACGCACAAAGTTCTCCGTGTCTCCCGAAGAATGAAATTCCGGGTTTCTCAGTGCAGCATCCTCCGGTGGTTTCTCGCGCCGCGGTTGACTCATTGGAGGATTCCACTCAGCGTGCACGCACACTGGCGCACGACCAACCAGCTAAACTCGTCCGCGGTGCCTCGAGCCGTTCTCCCGAGCACGACACCAAAATCCATTCGCATCATCCCCATGCGCATACAATTTAAAAAAAAACCTAAAAAAATACCTCGCTTCCGCTCACATAAAAAATTTAAAAAAACTCACCGCACGTCCGTGAAAAGATGAAAGATGTTAATCCAGTCGTAACACAACTCATAACATAATCGATGCGAATATACAGAAAGCCGTAAGAACGATACACCGGATGGTCCGCACTCCGCGTCGACGTCCACTCGTCTCCGACACTAGACGAACGGGCACTGTGCAGTGGCTCGAGCGCGTTAACGACCGGGCGTCTCGGCAGCCGACGGTCCGCCGACGGAGAGATCGGGAGCGTGTCCGAGCGTCTCTCGGGTACGCCGAGCTTCTGACGCTGACTCGCGAGCCGCCCGTGCGGCGAGCCTTCTCCGACTCGTCGTCTCGTTCCCGATTAGCCCCGTCGCACGCTCCGCAGTCTCTCACCTGGTCCCTTCCTCACTTGTGCGCGGAGCGGCGAGGAAGATATCGGCAGTGGGGCGTTCTCCGTGGCAGTTCCGACCGGAGCCCTCGAGAAACGCCGTGCGAATTTTCAACGACAAAGACCGAACTCGCGTGCACGCTCGACGGTCCGGCTTATCGTTCGCCTCCGCACGGCACGGTCCGACGCGCCACCGCCGAACAGCCCGTCCGTCGCTCCTTCGACCTTCGAGCGCGACTCGAGGAATCGGCGGCACGGACGACAAAAATTCCCTCGGCAAATTCGAAACTGCCGGACGATGCGAAAGGATCACCGACTAGCGACCGCTTTGTTATCGAGCCAGTAGGCTTATTTTCGTCGACATCGAGAGACCGAGAGCGCGCGCGCGCCCCACAACAGCGACGTCAAAATCAGCTGTGCGCCGCGCTATGCGCCTCTCCTTCGGCGAGGCCGCTCTCGCTCGGTGCAACGAAACCGTGCCGACGAACATGCCCCAGGGCCGCGACTAGCCGACGGGAAGACCCCGGACCCGAACCGTCCGCGACCAAGCGACGAACCTCGGCTTGTCGGCTTCGACCTTACTCGCGGAGGTTCGAAGATAGATTTTTTAAAAATAAAATTCTTAGTCGCTGTTCAGGATTCGCTCGATCCATGAAAAAATCGTTCGTGGAAACAAAAGTATATATTTATGTTTTTTGATGATATATTTTATATTTTGTGACGAAGAATTGTTATATCAGATTTTCTAGAAAATATTTTTATTATTATCACTTCATACAGTAGTAGTAAAAGAGATTCATTGTCAAAGTTAATATTTTGATTTATCTTCTTATACTACAATTTATACCTAATGCTAACTTTGCACCTTGGCAAAGGGCCATCGACCTGGGCCCTTCAGCCCTCTTACTTCATATATTTTATGTAAATTCATGGTTTATGAGATACTTATGTCGGATGTGTCTAAGCAGATATTGAAAAATATATTCTCTTTAAATATTTTTATTTAACATTTTAATATCAATATTCAATTTTTATATTTGTTCGTCGCATGTAATTTTTTCCCCCGTGTGGGATTATTCGCCGTGTTATCGTTGGATCGTGCGTCGTTGCGATTGATTAATATCGTCGATCCGAAACATGATCGGCGAAAATTTAATCGACTCTTACGAAACATCGTTAGTCTGCGGATTAATTTTTGTCAGCCGTTTCTTGAATGGATCGACCCGGACGGCGCGGAAGCGTCGCGCTATTGGTTAAATCGTCGGTATCAGACGTCGCCCACGTACAGAGACCGACCACCCGCATCCCCGAAAGTTTTACTATACATAGTACATGAGTTTCCACTACGAGGAACGGGGGAATTATAAATACGGGTATGTACACCTGTATTGCGTCGTACATCTCTCTGTGAGCACAGGGAGGATAGTACGGCGCGTGCGCATGCGCAGTTTCCCCGGCTACGCTGAGTGCACTCATTCAAGAGAAAGGCCTCCAGCACCAGCTGCGAGACGGCATCGGCGACCAGCGAGCGGCATTCGACAACAGCAGCAAGGAGAACGTGATCTATGCGTACCGCGATTCCAGGAACGCAATTATGCGCGAAAGATTGGAAAATTGCGTTCGACCACCGAGAGGAATTATGACGCTCCTTCGAGCTGTATAATTGCAGGAGGTCGGTTTATTATTATCATTGTTTTTTTTTTTTATTTCGCTTCGCCGTCATCGGATTCTTCCAGGCGGTCGCACGCAATAGCTAATAATCGGAGCCATGCCACGAAGAAGCGTGAGTCTTCGTTTCCGAAGAAACAATCGTCGGAACGTCGACTGTCGTTTGTGATGTTTGCGGAATTTTTTATTTTGCCTATTCTGCAAAATAGCCGCAAATTTCCACTTTTTTCGGATTAATTTCATTTCCACTGTTCGATGAGCTATCGATCGATCTACCGGAAGTAGATCCGTCTATTAGAAGAAAAAAGTTAAAAGAGCTCAAAAATTTGAGAGTCTCAAAGAATGATAAATACAGAATTTGATTAAACAATGAGAAATCATTTCAAGATAGTCAATAATCTTGCGTTTTTGTTTTATTTTCATTCCTGTAAAGTAAACGTAAATTTGCATTTATTGGATGAAACTTCGTTCCATTATTCGACAGATCATCTTTGCCATAGATGGAAATATGTTTAAAAAAATAGTAAAAAAAAGTAAAATAGTTCTAAAATTTAGCGGCCTGAAAGGGTTCAAAATATGCAGTCATCCGAAGAAGAAGAAAAAAATCATTTTAAGATAGTCAATGATATTTCAGCCCATTGAGCGTCCGACGTAAGGTACGGGGCTCCGAGTGTTCGAGTCACTTCGCTAGCGTGCTCGCGCATGCACCACAAAGAGACGGCGCGGCGTTAGGTCGATGTTGTTTGTACCGGTCGGGCGATATTCGACCTTAAGTCCCTGGCGAGGGGGAGGAGGTTCGCGCGGATGAGGGGCGAGCGAGGGGGAGACCGAGGGAGGAAGAGAGAAACGGGGCGAGCGTGAGCCAACGCAGCGAGTGGAAGGGATGATGGCTCGGCCTATAGACGGCGCAATCCTCGCGAAAAGCGTGGAAACGAGAGGAACGGAGGCCGACGGTGGCGGGTCGTGTGAGACGAGGCGAAAACCGAGATGGAAAGTGCGGAAAGGGCGAGAGGGGCGGATCGCGTGGAGGGGGAGGCGAATGGGCTACTGCATGCCCCGGGTCGATACTCTAGCACCGAACCCACCTCGGCTCGGTGCAGATGCACTCGCCAGAGTTCGCATGCACCGAGGACAACGACTAGAGAGAACGGAAGTTCGATGCGCCTGATGCTGGCCAGGGAAAGCAATAACGAGCGGCCCAGTGACAACCGCCCAGATGCGGGACGGTTGTCACTCTTTTGGCCTTAAGATCCGCCACATTTCGATCTCGGCGCCTAAATCGCCCTGTCGGCCATTATTCTCCCGTTCGACCGTCACAGATCCCTCTTGAGGATGTTTGGGACAAAACGCATTTCTGTTCGACCGCTATGAAACTTTGCTACTCTGTAGGGAAAGACCCACTGTATCGTTTGCAATTTTTTCAGATTTTTCGACCGTGTAGTTTTTTTAGCAATGCGTGTACAAAGGTACGTAAGGTACCGTTTAAACGTTTCGGAAATCGGTCGGTAACGACAGAACGTAGCGATTTTGTCCGGAGGTTTCTGTCAGATTCGAATTTTAAAAAACCCGGGACAGCGAAGGGCGCACTATCAGACGGATTGTGTCCAAATTTTAAGAAGATTCACCGTTTTGTTTCTGAGATAAATGCAATAAACGGAAGACACTATCTCTATCTGGCTGCTTGCTTTGTCTGCGTTTCTCGTTCGCACACTGACTAACGCGTTCAGCGGAGCCCCTCTCCCGTTCCCCTCCCGCGGTTTTGGCCCAAACATCCTTAAGATACTCGGAAAAAAATAAATAAAAAGGCAACTTATCGAAATGGCAATTGTAACGATTGAACTGATATTATTGGATTCATACTTAAGGCAACATGCGGTGAGAAATATATTTCGTAAAAAATAGGTGTTTCGTAGATCACCGTGTATTGAATAACTGCATTTGCATAAGCGGCTCACGGGCCGAAAATAGCCCGGACACTCCAGGAAGGTCAAAGTCACTTTTTTGCGCGCTAGATATATATATTTTCTTCTTTTAATTCCTCGTTACTTTTTGTTACTGATTGAACATGAAACGCTGTTTAGGTGAAGTTTGAGTTACGATGCGACCGATATTGTAAACGTTGAGCCGGAGGTTTAGACTCCTGGGAGTTTTTTTACTCGCGGTACTAAATTAGAGGGATTTACTCGCCGAGGAAACTGTCCTGATTGTTCGGGATTTTCCGGGCTCGATTATCCGAATCGCTTACTCAAGCGAATTTGTGAAATCCTCGGGACGAGCATCGAGAATGACTTTAGTGATGATTCATGACTATAGTGATAACATTTACTTTACGAACACAAAAACCAGACGGCACGTGCGCGCATTTCTGTTGGCATAGGTGATACTTGGCTATACATAGGCGATAATAGATGATGTACCGCGTGGATACGTGTTTCGCTGGCTCGAACTTCGCCCGAGCGTTTTTATCGAGGAAAGCGAAGGTCGGAACCTTTTTTTTGTTAGGATATTATATCGAAGAGCCACGCGTGCACGGAGGTACGTTTTGTTGACTTCGGCCGACGAATCGGCGATGAGACTGGCTCGGAGTCTCGGACTCCGAACTGAATGATCGATAAGTCGTCACGCAAAGTGTTCTTTCAATCTATTTTTTTATCGACGTCGAGAGCGTACGTGAATCGAGGCGGAAGATGCGACACAGCTCCGTCGGCGTTAGAAAAATTCAACACGGTACGTTGATCTGTCGATTTTCAATGGCAACCCTTGAAAGTCTCAACTTTCGATTGGAGGTCAATGGAGACCTTTTATTATCGGCGTCCCGGAAAGCTCGTATCTCGAAAGTGCACGGCCTTCGTTTTGCTGTCGATCGATGTCGCACACACGACACACAGCGTTTTTTCGCGAGCGAGTTTTTCAAATATTTTCTCTCTAAACGATAAAGAAAATACGCCAAGTTTACTGAATTACGAAATTTCAGTATCGCCGATATTTGCTATGCGGACGAGCGTTTCGTCACGTGACTGTCGCACGCTTCCGGACGTCATCGCTTGTTTTTAACGTTTCCGTGAAGACCCGATTGTTTATTACTGGGAGTCCCATACGCCCCGGTGCAAAGTCCTACGATTCGCTTTATCGCACCACCGAAAGCCGCGTCAGTTCGTGGTGCATCGTTCGTTTCGTGACATTGTCGTCGACCCATGACTTTTCGACAACAGTGACAGAGAAAAGGCATGCGTTGAGTCGGTCGAGAAACCAGCGACAAAGACGAGCAAACATGGCGGTCAAACAGCTGACGCATTGTTATTGAAACACAGAGCGAGCGCGACGTGAAATCAAGGCGTAAATGTAACGAGGTTTCCGGTACATCTGCCGAAGCGATTAGACAAGCCCGACGATATTACTCTTCAAGATACATAATCGTTATTCGTCATACTTTATTCGTCATAATTGCACGAGTCCAAGAATCCCGGAGCGTAGCTGACCTAGGAAAACCGGAAGTCCAACAAGCCGAGGCGCGTCATCATGCAAATATACGCAAAGCGTGAATCGAACGACCGAAGATATATCGGGCTCTGTATAGGAGGGTACGAAGGCGTAAGAGGTGTAGCGACGCAGAAAGAGGGGGGGGGGGGGAGGACGCGCGACGAGTGCAAGCGCACTTGGCAAACATCGTCAACAGCACTCGTCGTGGAGTCGACTCGAGCGGGTTTAGCGAAACGCAAGGGAACTCGTGACGGTAAACATATATATCCATACCTAGTCCATATTTTCGCAAAATAAAACTGCACGCGTGCGCTCCGAGGGAGTTACGTAATTCGCCTCCGTACGAACGTGCGATCTTGGCCTATTTCGCGGCTAAGAACCTCTACGGTGAGACGCGGAGGTTATGCGACGCTTGTTCCCGGTCGTCGAGACCCTTTAATTACCGGGGTCGTATCCGACTCGAACTATAACAGTTCCGTTAATTAAGAACGTTCCTCAGAGCGGAGACGTCACCGCGGAAACAGGTTGTTTCCTTGTTTAGACTCTTTGTCGAGTGCACTGCAACGTGCCTTCGAGAGCTTTCTTATCGCCGGCACGCGCAGCTGTCGGAGCATCGCGACACGAGGCAGCATTGCCTACCCAGCGGCAGCGAGACTTTGGATCATGACGAACAAAGGGATTCATCAATCTGCGGGACTTGTTCTCCGAGCCCTCGGTGACCGGAGTCCCGGATGATTCACGTCGTTCAACGATCGTTGGACTTTCCACTATAATTAACGGATTATCGTCGGCACACGCTCTGCACTATCTATCGCCGCAGCGATTCTCCCGATGCTCGGTCGTGTGCCATCGCTGGGTAAGCTCGATGATTTTTAGACCGTGAAATAAAGACTGCTCGTCGCAAGCGTGTAACGCGAAAGCTTGGAGGGCTTCAGCCTTCGCAAGAGGATTGGCCTAATACATACGGCTGCATCGATAAAATTAACCATCTGCTGATCGCTGAGAACCCCTGCTCCATTGATTTCGCCCCGGGTGATCCTATCTCAAAATTGCATACTAAAAAATCGTAACGTCAATAATGAACTGATAAGCTTCGTACGATACTTATCAGTATAATAAGATTCGTTAATAAAACAATCGTTATCGGACTTTTAACATTCTTACCAACTGCTGGTATTTCCGGCCTCCGCCCAGCGACCGCAGACACAAAGTTGCTTGCATTCCTCATCGTTTGGTGGCGGTGAAATACCAAACACGTGTGTGGCTCGATCACCGCTAATTCTCCAGTCTGCAAACGACTTGTAAATATTGTCGCGACACGCGCCACACCGCCACGCACCTTGACGAAGTTGATTAATTTTCTATTCCCAACGGCTCAATCCCGCTTCCAGAAACATCCGTGAAGTGTAACCGTGAACGGCCTTGCGGACAAGTGAGACAGTGACATAACCTCTTCGATGATCGAAGACCGCCAGAGTCGCCTCAAGCTAACAATCGCTCTCGAGGAATAATTAAGTTCGTTGCTTGAAGATGAGCGATTCGGAGGTAGAGGATGGACCGAAGACGACGGGACCGGTCGACGACGCGTGGTCTCTCAAGGTCCCGGAATTCAAGCCCGAGCACAATCCTCATCGTCTGCTGGAGGAGAGCTCGTTCGCCACCCTCTTTCCGAAATATCGTGAGCAGTATCTCAAGCAGTGTTGGCCGCTCGTGCAGAAGGCTCTCGATCAGCACGAGATAAAGGCCGAGCTCGATCTCATAGAGGGCAGCATGACCGTCAGAACGACGCGAAAAACTTGGGATCCGTTTATAATAATAAAAGCTCGAGACATGCTCAAACTCATATCGCGCTCGGTGCCCTTCGAGCAGGCGGTGAGGGTCCTTCAGGACGACATCGCCGCGGACATTATAAAGATATCCTCCCTCGTGAGAAACAAAGAAAAGTTCGTTAAACGGAGGCAGAGGCTCATCGGGCCGAACGGATGCACGCTAAAGTCCATCGAGCTCCTCACGAACTGCTACGTTCTTGTTCAAGGTCAAACGGTCGCCGCTCTGGGACCTTACCGCGGCCTGCAGCAGGTCAGAAAGATAGCCGAGGACACGATGAACAATATTCATCCCATATACAACATAAAGGCTCTGATGATCAAGCGGGAGCTCGCCAAAGATCCGAAACTGAAGAACGAGGTTTGGGACAGATTCCTGCCGAAGTTCAACAGCAAGAACGTGGCGAAGAGGAAACAGCCCAAGAAGAAGAAGGTCAAGAAGCCGTACACGCCGTTCCCGCCTCCGCAGCAGGAGAGCAAACTGGACAAACAGCTCGCCTCCGGCGAGTACTTCCTGAACGAGGAGCAGAAGCGGGCCAAGAGGAAGAAGCAGCAGGACGAGAGGCACGAGGAGGCGACCAAGAAGCGCGAGGAGAGACGAGCTCAAGCATTCGTGCCACCCACCGAGGAGAAGAGCGGGGAGAGCGGAGCCAAGAGGAAAAACGAATTGGATGTCGATGAACTCAAGCAGAAAGTTAAGAAGGGACTCAAAAAACGGAGCAAAAAAGTGTAGAACCCTTCGAAACTCATCTATGACGAACCCGACTTTCAATAAAAAAAAAAGGCAAACTCGTTTGGAAATATTCCTTGCATTTTATTAGAAAAACTTGTCTTTTTTTTATTTTATATATATATTTTTTTCCCTTATACTTAAGTATTATTATGGTATATCGCTGTGACGTACATACATAGTTTTTATTATACAATCGCAAAATATGGATTAGAGGAAACATCAGCATTTTTTTTCTTTTTCGTTACGTTTTTTTCTTTTTTTTTTTCGTTTTTTTCAAATACAATTCCTATGGTACAACACAATGACCACAATGTCGAAAGTTCTACTGCGAAAATTATTCGTGACTCGAGAAGCGCGTCCGACGATAGATTCGAGATTTAAAAAAAAAATGATAAAATAGTACATTACGATACTAGTGTGAAAAAAAACTTTTTATGACGAGTGTTGCAATCATACGAGTTAAGAAAACATTTTTCGCGAGTACGAAGTTTTCGCGCATATCGTAATAGCGATATACTTGTTCGTCCGTCCACTCGGGTAGAAAGAAAAGTGTAGCTCGTTTATCGTTCACACGTGAAATCGGTCGCAATTTGCATTGAAGCGAATTCATGTGCGAACAAGTCAAACGCTTCTTCCGGTACCTGAGCGAACGCGTCATACTTAGTATTACTCACTCAGCTGTTACACTAGATGTACAGAGCGTCGAGATTTTTTAATTCAATCTCGAACTTGTCGGATGAACGGTAACATTAACGTCTCACATCTGTCTTTCCTCCGTGTCCCACAATAGTCATTGATCCGCCTCTCTTCCCTCCTTTATCTAATATTTTACAGCTTACACCTTGGAAGTACGAATTTGCCATAACTTACGTTTCTACGTGTAAATTGTATCTACTATTTACAATAATATATATAATAATAATATGCGATTATAATCTGTCAAGTCCGCGGTGCTTCGATGCATTCAACAAGCGCCCTTTTGGTGTTGTAAAAAGAATTAAAAAAAAATTTACATGAAAAAACAGATAGCGATCGTCGTCTATGGAGAAAGAAACTATCGAACAGATACGGCTCGCGACAGGAAGAAAATAATCACAGAAGATAATTGGGTAATGCGTCGTTGCACTGACCTCGGTGTGTATGTTTCATATACTCGACGTCTACAGACTTAAACGTTAATTATACATTCGAGAGACGGATTATTTTCTTTTCTTTTTTTACGTATCCTCTCGCACTCATGAACTCCCTGCCGGACTGCGTTTGTTCACCGCCTGACTGATATTTTCGAACTTTTTTTTTGTTTTTTTTTTTGTTTTTCCCAACTACACGCTTATAGTTTTATCATACAAAAAGCTTAACGTCGTTAATATTTCGTGGATCGTGTTAGTTAATCGCCGTGAGATCTCGTTTGAACAACGTTCGTTAAAAATATTCGATACAAAAGAATCTCTCGTTACGGATTGCTAATTAGCGCGTTGATCGCTCTTCCTTTTTTTTCTCTCTCTTTTTTTTTCTGTAGTCGAGCTTGTGTACAGCTCGGCTCTATCTACTCGCACAACCAAGTAAGTTATACAAACATCGATTACAAAAATAAATCTCTGCGCGAGACTGTGACCCCTCCGCGTTTGGTTGATGCCCGTGACAATTATTTCGTTCGCGCTTGGAAATGTTAATAAAATTGTGAAAACACAACAAACAATATTATTTTCGCGCAATATGCACAGTCGTCGATATTACGGTAAATCTAATATTGATACGGCGAAGACTACGGGGACAGCGAAGATTTTTTTTCTTATTGTTTTTTTTTCTTTTACACTTCTTACTAAATTCGTAATCGAAGCGCAATGTGGAAGTAAAACGGTGTGTAAAAAGTACATAGAATGCCAGGATATCGCAGTAATAGAATTATATCGAGTATTTTTTGTTTCATCGTCCGTGACGATTGATCACCGAGCTCCACGTGCCCCTCGATCGACATTAATCAGTAACAGACATAGGTGTTTGATATTTACATTAAAAAAAATAATAATAATATATACGGCAGCAGCGGAGCCTGCTCGACCCGCCGCTTCGCTGTTATCGTCGCGGTAGAAATAAGTCTCGAAATGCGAGGAGAAGGCGTTAATGAGTTTTCCCCTTCTTTCGTCGTAAAAACGAGCGATCGATTATTCTCTACCGGTAATGAGAAATATACATAGAGTGAAAGACGTAGATTAATATTGAATTCGATAATTATGCCCGAATCGACGGAGTCTCGTCCGTTGCCTTTCGATAAACGCGTAAGAATGTGATTTTTTAACCACACAAAACAAAGATAAAAATTCTAGCAAACGATTTTTGATATATTTCTTTTTGAACGAATCCACAACTTCGATCACTGCTGTTAAAATCTCGTTCGCTATCGAAGAGAATTCACGATCGAATTGTCTCGTACAAATCGCCTTACTCGTGAAACTTCAACCTGACTTTCCCTCATTTACAATTCGATCAATTTACAAAACCGCTTACACGTTTTTTATCCGCGATTTTCGTGAGTCAATTTTTTTTGTCTACACGCGACGAAACGAGCAAGTTTATTGCCATCTCGTGACAATGAATCTCACATCATTCATCCGACGATAATAGCAATAGTGACAGACAAAATTGGCTTAATTCCATTGACGTAGAAACGTCGGGCATGCACGCAGCTCGTGCCAGATATCGATACCGTTGCACGAATCGTTGCTGCGTTTTTTGATCTCTCTTTGATTTCGTTCGCACTCGAGCGGGCACGCGATCTTCGGGCAATTACGATGCCCGCGATAATTTTTACGATATCTCGTGCCCGAACCGGCGACCGGCTCTATCAACAACTCGGATTAGTAACGCAATCTAAGCTAATGACTGTGATTGTAGAGATGCCACCGTTGCGATTCGGCGCCGGAGTCGCATTTCTCCGCCGTTATGCCGCGCTGAGCGTGTAATCTCGAATCCACGCAAACTGGTATTCTCGAGTGCCTTATCAGTCCACCCTCGAGGTGTCTCCACTTTTGGTTCTCACTGCCGTCGCATATCTGCATCAGAAGCGTCGTTCCCTTCGCGTAGACCGGCAGTGTCAGACAGAGGTCGTGATGTTTTATGAGGCCGTCTTTCGTCAGACCCCACTCCTGTAAAAGATTTCAAAAAAATTCATTGATAGCCTTCAATTAAGGGGAAGCGATAGTTGCAATTTTCGAATTAACTTTATTCAATGGTCCTTTTTTTTAAATTAATTCGAGCCGGTTGCGAAATTTGCATTTTCCTAAAAAAAAAATTAGCACCCTTGAGAAAAGTTCATTGTAGTTTTCATTACCGACCGCGATACGTCACTTCCCCTCAAGGTAAACGGCCCAGTTTCCGCCATCGATCGCGATTTATAGTGATAATAAAGACAGATTTCGATTAATACAAAAGAAATTGACGTCATGCTGAAGAGCGGATTTTACTCTCGATTAATGCCGCAATACGTATAGTTTTTTATAATGTGTTTCATTTGATAAATTGAAGATGGCGGAAAATGGGTCAACTAAAAGTGGCGGAAACTGGGCCGTTTACCTTTTTGAATTTTTTTTTTTGTATCAGCTTTTTTTTCTCTCATCGTACAATGATATTACCTGATTGCCACCGGTGTCGTGGCAGGGATAGAGTCCGACGTTCCCGTCGAGAAGATGACCCATGCTGTCCAGACAAGCCGAGCCCTGCTTCAGAGAACCTCCTGGGCCGCCCTCGCTCGTCGGTATCACCAATTCCGGATAAACGTTCTTCAGGTACCAGCTGAAGGGTTTGCAGTGGAGTTTTCTCTTCAATTCCATTCTGTCTTGTATGCTGAAGCGATAAGGGAGGTGAAATGTTAGTTAAACCGAAGGCATTTTTTAACGAGAGGCGACATCGTCATTGACGTTGAAATTTTGTTTGAACAATAGTTCCGGTGTTCTTTTTTTTTAAATCTATTAATATAGTCTTACGATTCGTATAAATAAGATAGATTTTTGTTGGTTTATTCCTTACTCTCCGTATGGTATGTTTCGAGCTAGAGGAACGGCGTTGTAGTAAAAGTGTTTGTAATCGTCCATCCAGACCTCAGCCGCCCGACGAGTGTTACGGGCAAAGACGTTTCCGCTACCGCCCGGAAATGAGTACGGATGACGCTTCCGGAAAACGTGACCCACCCTCGAGCACGGGATTATCTCCAAGCTGCCGCCGCATTGCCACACGCGGAAGGAAATTTCTGTTGGAATAATTCGTTGAATAAAATTCAGTGAGTACAAAAGATTTTTTTTTTATCAAACTTAAAGAAGTACGATTAGTGGAAGTTAGCACAAGGGGTTATGAAGTTTGAGTTTTTTTAAATTGAAAAAGATCAATTAATGATGATTAAATAAATGCTCATTTATTTGTTGATAACAAACGATTAAGATTGTTTTTTTTTTCGGCAAAAATCGATTTTTTTTTACGGGGCCACCATCGACCCAATTTTCAAAATTCCAAAAAAGTGTACGGTCATTTAATAGTTTTACTGCTTTTCTAAAAGTACAATTTCGGTTTTCTATTTATTGCAGATTACTGTGACGGTTTAAACGGTGTACTCAGTTGTGTACTTTTGTGTATCAACAATAAGTCCGTTCATGACTGATATTTTTCAATTACAAAAAAAATCAAACTTCACAACACGTTGTAGTAACTGCATATAAAGCCCCGACCTTGTGGCTCAATCAGAGCCACAAGTTACGATTCTTACATGTAACGTAAATTTGACCCGACGGTCTCCCCTCCTCGATAACTTACAATCGCTACTTACCAAGATTCTCGCCACCCCATACGTCCATCTGCGTGTCGTACTTTCCGAGCCTCTCAAAGTAAGCTTTGTTGATGACGAAGAGACCACCGGCAATCATGGGAGTTCTGATTGCCTGTGTCGGATCCTTTTGTCGGGACTGTCTCTCGGTTTGGCTGAGATACTCCCACTTGAATACGAGGCTCCAGTCGAAACCACCCCTCAGATCGGCCGATGCACCTGTCGTTTACCAAACATCGAAAGCTATGTCAATATCTCGTACCGACATTGCGACTAAGCCACGTCAAAGACATTTCGAGCTGTTTGTGCACGGAATACACAATGTATGCTGGTGCTGTGTCTCGGCTTTTCCCTAAAATAGTTTTGCTTTTATTTCCAAATCCTATTTTTAAATTGATTTTGTGACTATTTGTCCTACAATTTCCACTGTATCCGTATTATGACCCCGCCCTCTCCGCCTCACCCGACTGATCAGCGACACTGTGAAAAAGGATAGAGTTTCCTACTATAACGAATAGTTCCCAGGGGGAACGTCTATATAGATAGTTTCTGATGGTATATATTTTGTTAAACTATAATTATAGTTGCAACCATGAATTTCTGTGATTGTAACTATTAAATGTAGACGTTCCTCTTCGGAACTATTTATTCTGATAAAAAGTTAGTATTGTTTTTGTTGTTGTTGCTTTTACTATTTAATTTACTATGTAATTGACTATGTAATCTACTATGTAATTTATTATATAATTTACTATATAATTTACTATTTAATTTACTATGTGATTTACTATATAATTTACTATGTAATTTACTGTGTAATTTTTTCTCAGTGCATCATTGACTTTCTCTGTGTCCCTATTATCGACACCCTCCATTATTGGACACGGCGACTGCGATGGTGGCAAAATCTTGATAATATACAGAGCCATATATACCACTCGACTATGTCTCTCGAAACGACGACGATGGATCTCGAGGAAAGAGATTGTGGGATGGCTCTTACCGATGTATTGAAAGGTGTCCATACTGATGACGTCGATGACGGGACACACGACCCGCGACGGATCCTCGGCTACTCGCTCGAGAAGCGGCTCGAGCCAATCGGCGTTGCACTCGCAGTGAGAGTCCAGAAACGTGAGAACACTGGCAGTCGCGGCATCGGCGCCTCTCACTCGCGATCTCATCAAACCCTCCCTCTTCTCGTTTCTTATAACACGAACCTTGTGAATTCTCGACAATTCGTCGCCATCCTCGGCTGAAAGATTCAATGAATTAAAATACCGATACAATCTTCTGACAAAAAAAAATTAAAAAATCGTCTCCTCTGCTTACGATGATCGCTGAAGTCATCGACGAGAATTATTTCCTTGATGAGATGCTCGGGACTTCTGTTCAGCACGCTAAAATCAAAAAGACCAATGTCTCAGATGACGATAAGCATAAAATAAAAGTAAACCGCACATAATTTGCAGGAAATAAATTTGCGTTCTCCAATCTCTTCGCTGGAGGATGAAAAAAATGTTATTCGAAGAATTCTTATCGACGGAATAGATTAATAAATTAGCACAGATAGCCAGGCAGGCGAGTCGAGAGTATCGCTGAGAGGCGGTCGGGCCAGGGCCGAGAAAAATGTCTTAATTAATTCCTCGGTTATGAGAAAAATCTCTGATTTATACCGTGGGGTTTTCGCAGGGAGCGAGTCACGCCGGGTTTCGCAACCGTAAGGGAAGACGACGGAGAAGATGAAGAAGGAGCTCGGCGGAAAGACGGGATGAAAAGGTGGAAATGCCGTTGGACGGGGAGAAGCAAGATAGAAACCAGAGATAGGGGAGACACAGTGGTCGAAGGATGTTGGGCCTGTGAGTGAGGACGGCAAAGCCGCGGCTTCACCCGCAGCTGCATCAGCGGTGGATGCGTCGCAACGGCCGAGTAATGGCCGCCAGCGGCGGAGCACGATGGAATGACGATTAGAAAATTCCATTGGTCTCGGCACCGGACTTCCGCCGGTAGAATTGGACTGGTATGAGGACAGAGTCTTATGGAACGGGGGTTGGTTGCTGAACGTTCGGTACAGTGAACTTCCTTTCACGTTTTCCCGTACCACTGCACCGCGTTGCGTTGAACGGATGATCCGAGCTCGAGAGTTTATTTGAACGGAATTTCGGAAAGGATTAAACTCCCCGTTTCAAAGATACTTAAGGAAATACATACACTGCGTTCCACTGATCGGCTCACCGGTCTTTTTATTTATTTATTTATTCATTTATTTATTTATTTATTTATTTATTTATTTGTTTGTTTGTTTATTTATTTATTTATTCATTTATTTATTTATTTATTTATTCATTTATTTATTTATTTATTTACTTACATTATTTATTGGACGGATGCCATTTACAGAGCTAAACGGAACTTAATGCGGAAGTGGTTTTTAATGAGACATAGAAACACTCGCATTCGCCGCAAAAACTATAATGAATGGCTCCGGAGATGGTAGAAATATCGCGATAAAGCAAAGCATTAGCGGTTATAAAATTCAACATTTTTCACATGACGTTGATTCGAAAAAATGCAGCTATCTCTCATGCACTCATATATCACGTGATGAATGTTTCACTCCGCTTTAAGGGGAACTCAAATATCGCGGTCGGCAATCAAAACTGCAATGAACTTTTCTCAAGGGTGCTAATTATTTGGAGGAAAAAGCAAACTCGATCCGAATGCGCACGGTAATTACGCATCGAGCCCGAATTCATTTTTGTGTAAAAAAAAAGTTAGCACATTGAAAAAAGTTAATTTAAAAATTGCATCAATCTCTCTCGCACGCACAGCCGTTTCACCTGCCCTTAACTCGGATCGGCATATCATCGAACTGAAAGCTCACCTCACGACCGTGCGAAGTAGGGTCGACCTCGCCTCGTTGTGGAAGGTGATAATGACGGAAGTCGGTGGAAGATCGCGTCTCCACTGTTTCATCCGGCACCTGAAAAAAAAAAAAAAAAAATGAAAAAAAAAAATAATCATTTGCCGCAAGAGCTACGGAATATGAGTCCCCGTGAGAATTCCATCAGCAAATCGGCTGGCTGGAATGACGTGGTCGTGCGATCGGGTCTGCGGAACGGGCGTTCGTAATAGCCGCAGCAACCCTCATGGTGGTTGTAGCGGGGACGGTTATACAGTAGATGGCCGGATAACGCTATTCGTACAAATGTTACCTGTCACGATATCCCAGGTAACCGGTAACGTGCTTATCGACTCGTCCCGCGGGACTTCATCGCCTCCGTTCGCGTTCTCGTTCGATTCTCTCCACCCCTGCCGTGCAGGCTGCGGCTTCACATAGAAAGCCTTCGGGCGCATTGCGACTCCGCTCGGTGCATCTACGCCAGGTCGGCGATTCAACACCGATTGTTCGAGCTCCTCTCCCGCGCACGAACGCGAGACGTACCGATGCATCCGACGAGTGAACGACCGATTACACGCGCAAACCCGTAATCGATTTACCCGGCGCGAGAGAACGGGATCCGGTTTACCGCTTCTAACGAACCCAATCGAGCACGAAAATTCGTTCCACATCTTCGGGCCCCTTATTGACTGACAGTAATTAAATCGACTCGACTCTGACGAGTCTTTGTGCGTTTAGACGTAGAACCGACCGAACCGGTTCTACGTCTAAATTGGGACGCGGCGATCTCAGGAGGAAAACAGTTTTACGAAACGCCTGGTCACGGACACTTTCGCGTGACGTGCCCAAGGTCAGGAGACGAATATACAGCGGAATTCCTAATGTGGCACGTAAGGTCCGAGCGCTGGTCGATCTTTGTATCGTTCGATTTAATTTCTTGCCTCACTTTGGAAAGGAAAGGTGCTCGGAGATTTTTTAAATCGTTACTCAGACGAAGAGACTTTTGATATTAATGAGTTTATTTTTGCCTTTTGGATACCGTAAAATACATGGAATTGAAGTAGGGAAGAGTGGGGCAAAATGGGGCAGTGGGGCAAAACGGGACAGACAATCCGGATGTATCGACAGTGCAAAATAGGACATACAAAAATGATTGAAAACTCGCGTTTTGCTCACTGTCCCATTTCGCCCCACTCTACCCCAATAATGAACAGTTTGCCTAAATTGGAGCAGCCTGTTTTACTGACGTAGTTGAATGAATACAATGCTACGGCGGAATTAAATCTTTCTGTCGTACATTTATGTTTAGAATTGCAATAGAAATTACCGAGAATGTCGATACATTTATTACACTCGGTGCGAAAATTGCAGTTTTACGCACGCTTCGCGAAACCCTCATGTTCACACCTTGCGAAGTAACATTTGGTACGACACTCGTGCGAAAAACTTATATGTTGAACATATAAATCCATATATACATATGTATGCGAAGTCATATATCGGCAAAAGTATATTTCATACATCCGATATATTTTTCGATATACACCCCACAGAGATTACCACGTAAATCAACGGTGCATGGACCGGGCCATATTCCCCACTTCTACCCTATACCTTAAATCAAAGAGAACCGTGTATTTCTTCGGAAGCTCGTAATTCAGAACAGCAGTGCCTATGCAGAAGAATCTGCGACTTGTCGAGAAACCCTCCGTAACAACTGAACAGCAACATGCACATGTTCCGAAGGCAGGCCTTCGATCTCCCCGTGTCTCGAATTCGATGTACCGAGATATTTATGCGAGGTTCTGCCGAGGGGGTCGTGCGGGATAAAGTGGAAGAGGAAGGCGGGGGCGAGGCTGATACCCCGCGTTCTTTCTTTCGCATCGCGTCGTCATCCTCCCCCTTCCGGTCCCCGAGCGTCGCGGCGTAAGTGCGGTTGCATCAGAAGCGCCGAGAGTCAACGCGGGTTGCGGCTCGTGAGAAGAAAGCCGGAGCATTACGGGAGACTAGACGACGAGAGAAAGATGGTAAATATAAGAGGGGCCATGGCAAGAGTAAGCTCGGGATGCATGGTACATAAATGCGGCTAGACGGCGGAACGATCCCAATATGTCAGGGCACCATGAGGGGGAGGGGGAGGGGGGGAGGGGGGAAGGGAGGGGGTTTTCTCGTCGCCTCTCCCGTCTTTTCCGCTGCTTCCCCACGACCCTCCCGCGCTCCTCCTCGCCCCCTCGAGATAAACTCGCGGTACGTGTGCGGAATTTACCTTCACGCGTGCTCAACCTTTGGTAGGTACATGCACGGGGTCTGCGAGTGTTCCTTGCGGGAGCACGGACTGCATTACGCCTCGCAACGCTGAAACCGGCGAATGAGGGAGACTGATGGAGGAACCGATAGTTCTTCATATGGAAACTGGAACGATCGGCCCTTTAACGGATGATAGACGCGACGTAGTTCGTAATGGAGGAAAACTTTTTGAGTCACTTCCGGTACGTCGGAAAGGGTTTTCTGACGAAGTAATTCGTCAATAGCAATCGTCTTTTGTGTTTGTCGGTAATAATCTTTGATCCCAGAAGGGATCTGATATGAGATCAGGATGATGGAGGAAGTGTCTGCTGGGACTGAAATATGATTTGAAAAAATGTTTTGCTAAACATATGTTTTACTTCTTTTATTGATGCGGTTATTCGTAGGGAGATTGCGCCGAAGGAGAGAGTGGGGCAAAATGGAACGATCGGCCATAACCCTTTAACGGATGATAGATGTGACGTAATTTGTAATGGAGGAAAACTTTTTATGTCACTTCCGGTACGCTGGAAAGGGTTTTCTGATGAAGTAATTCGTCAATGGCAATCGCATTTTATCCATGTCGATAATAATCTTCGATCCCAGAAGGGATCTAGTATGAGATCGGAATGATGGAGGAAGTGTCTGCTGGGACTGAAATATGATAAAAAAATTATCGTTCTAAACATATTTTTTACTTCTTTTAGAGCGGGGAAAGATGGACTTTTTGCTTTAATGTCCCGCGAACCATCGGCAAAGGCAGTCCGTTTTGCCCCTGGTCTCCTTTTGCCGGGCTCATCCCCATGCATCTCGGTTTGCAGGTAGCTCGCGATATAAATTTTGCATCCGAAAAGGGACAATGATGCTTCCCATGGCCCGGAGGCACGGGTTGGTGGATTTCATTCCCGTCAAAAGAACGTCAAGGCTCGATACCACGGCGCATCGATAATATTTTTCATCATTCGCCCATAATCCGCCTTCGTCGTCGGCGATCAAAGGGAATTCTTCTCGAACTCGATAAACTTTGGGGAGCTGCATCGCACGAGGTGAATCCCACCGGACGTATAGGCTCCTCTCTGTGTGTTCAAACGCTGCCGAGTTTCTCGGCGAACGGCAAAACCGGGAATCGCCGAGCGACCGGCACGGTTCGATCCGGCCATCCGAACGAATTAGACGGATCATCCGACCAGTTTAATTCGAAACTTCAATTTGGTTTCAGTTTCGACGCCAAAGTGGATAACGTGAGAGGAGTTTGGATTCGACAAGGTTCGTGTGCGTTTCACCAATCCAACTCTGGCCCGTGCAGCGGTTTAGTGTGTATATCGGGCCGGACGTATCGGTCCTCGGGCTCCCCTCCTTTCTCGTCAAATCGGTGAGTACACTCCATTCACGCACATATGTATTATGTAGAACGTGTGCGCGTATAGTATAGCGGATTCGTACACGCGCATCGATTCGAACCGGTCGTAGGCGTAATCCGCAGAGATGCAGGCACGAACTCACACGGAAATGCACTCGGCAATCGGACCGTGTACCATCTCGCCTGTGAGCGCAATTCCCGAGGCCCTATTATTCCCACCGGTGCAACGAGCAAAAAAAGGCCGACGAAACAATCGACTGTAACGATGAATCTTTTTCGATTAAGGGCTGCCACGTTGGGCAATGTCAAGTCAGCGAATCATTTCTTCTTTTTTGGGAGTTCCTGATTCTAGTGTAGGGTCAAAGTTGGGAGATATGAATAGAAGTTCGAATATATGTATATATGTATGTATAGAAGAAACATATCCGAAATTCATGCCTCTACATCGATTTTCTGAAAAGATTCTGAAAAAATTCATACGAATTCAAAAAAATCAACGAATTCATTTAAAATGAGAGAGTAAGGTTTTTCTTTGGCACGATTAATTCGGCTGTTTTTTCAGGTTTTTGGAATATCGCAAAGTACTGAAATTGTGATCGAATGAAACTTTTGCTTGCGAATGTATGTGCGAAGCATCTTAACAGTCACGGCCCGAGGCCTGAAACTGCAGACGATGTTTTCACACAAAATTGCGGAGTACGCGTAGTCATATATTCAGTATCCATTTAAAAAAAATTAAATTATACACATTATAAGGTGTAAAAACGTACAAAAAAGAAATTGCCAATCGTCGAAAATTGCTGACGCGATGAATAATGGGCCAATTTCGCTTCAACATTTTTCGCTCAATTTGGTGATGCACGTGTCGTATGGCGGAGTTACGTGTACAAAAGTATCTACGGAGTATAAAGTGTACCACTATACGGAGAGTACCCTCTCGCCGCTTATCCGTGCCGTTGCCAGAGAGTCCCGACTAAAGCTGGCTGGTCTATGTGTTGAAACACGTTTCGCGAAACGAACTGGCGACGCGCACTTAAGTGCAAAAGTGCGACTGCACTTTGGACGCTCGGTTTGGTACGGGGTATGCGCTCCGGGCGTTCACAAGTTCTCAGCTCGACACCCTCCCCATCCCCGCCGCGTACGTAGAGCCAACCGTAAATTTCCTCGATTTTATCGGTGAAAATTTAGAGGGTACGGTAAATTGCTACGAAGCCACCGATACACGAAAGCGAACGAGAGGTCTCCCCACTTTGACTCTCGACAGGAAAACATGCATTGGCCCTCGGAGCTTCGGCATACGAGAAGCCGCTTTGCCCTATCCATTTAGCATGCTACGAGTGATAAATTTTTTTTTTTTCTCGAACTGTATGTCAAATAGCTCCGTTCGCGATTTTGCACCACTTTTTTCCTCGACATAACCAACAGAGTTCCAGTTTGCATCGCTCTACGGTACGAGAGTTCAAGGATTGCATAATTTATTAAAACTCTAACTGGTTTCCGTTCTTCAACTGTACCGTGCTTTTTTGAAGCGCATATCTCGCCTTATGCATTCATTTTTGTTTGTGTGGTTCTATTTTCGAGATGCATTTTTGTTTCGCCTTCTTCCAATCTTTACGGTTATCAACTTTTTTCGTCGCTAGAACCGACAGGGTTACGGTTTGCATCGCTCTACGGTACGTGAATTAGAGGGTTGCATGATTTATTAAAACTCCATCTCTTTTTTTTAACCGTACCGTGCTTTTTTGAATCGTATATATTTTTCCTTGATAGCACCGACAGATTTCCGGTTTCCATCGCTCTACGGTACGCGAATTAGAGGATTGCATGATTTATCAAAACTCTATCTATAGTATAAAATAAAAAATTTAAAAAAAAATAAAAAACATAACAAATATTTTAAAAAACTCTATATATAGTATAAAATATACTACATGTATATTTTACCATCGGCTTATTGCGTTTTATTTTTTTTACACGATTATAAGTTTCTTGAAGCCGTGGTGCGATCGCGTGGTTTTATTTTCGAGATGCATTTTTATTTCGCCGTTTTTCTTCAATCTTTGCCGTTATCAACGTGGCGGATTTTCTCTCCCGAGCCCCTCGAGATTTCACGATGGGGTGGTTTCAGCGGCGAGGGTGCACGAGAGCTTTTCGAAGTGCGTCCTGACGCGGATAAAACGCGCGAGCGCCGAGTGCGGCCGACGGGCGGGCCCGACCCGCGGGTATAGGCCACTGGAGGAATTACTAATTAATTAACACGAGGGTTAAGCGAGGGTGCGGGCGAGGCGGCGCAGCGAGCAGTATGGGCAAGGCTTGCGGCATCGGTTGTCGAAGCTTGTGGCTGCGGTGCGCGCTCCATCCCTTCGCGTTTCGCGAATCGAGTACGGAAACGGTACTAGACGGTAGAACCTGTCGACGTCGTGTACAGCCCGCGTTTTCGACGATGGTGTGCGGTCTTGGTCGACGATCCCCCGCATTATTCAGACTTAACGTCGAACCTTCGTTCCCGCCGGTACATCAGCGCGATGCCACTGCACCGAGGAGAGCGGCTTCGCCGCAGGCTGGAAGCCCCACTCGGCCTCTTCGGCGATAGAAGTGCATCAAAGGGCTCGCTAGGCAAACGTCAGTTTCGAAAATTTCACTACCATTCACCGGCTCGGAACAGAGGTATGAAAGGAAAACTACTCTTTTGTTCGATAATACAAACTCTCAAACGTTGGTTCAGCTTCCTTCGCGGAACAAGCGGAAAAAACATGGTCTCCCGTTTAGTTTCACGCTAATAATTTTTTTTTAAATTCTTTATATTTTCTTTGACTCTTAATTGAGCTGCAATTATAGGTCATCGGGGAACTTTCGAAGGAGTAGCGTCGAAGTGCATCGAAAGAGTCGCTAGGTGCTCTTCAATTTCGAAAATTTGACTACCATTCACCCGCTCGGAACAGAGGTATGAAAGGAAAACTACTCTTTTGTTCGACAATACAAACTCTCAAACGTTGGTTCAGCTTCCTTCGCGGAACAAGCGGAAAAAACAAGACCTCCTGTTTAGTTTCACGCTAATAATTTTTTTTTTAACTTCTTTATATCAATTCATTATCTATGTTAATTCTTTATATTTTCTTTAATTCTTAATTGACCTTCTACTATAAATCATCGGGGAACTTTCGAAGGAGTAGCGTCGAAGTGCATCGAAGGGCTCGCTAGGCACTCTTCAAATTCGAAAATTTCATTACCATTCACCGGCTCGAAACAGCGGTATGAAAGTAAAACTACTCTTTTGTATGATAATAAAAATTATCGAACAAAAGTTAAGTTTATAAGTCATCGTGGAACTTTCGAAGGAGTAGCGTCGAAGTGAATCGAAGGGCTCGCTAGGCACTCTTCAGTTTCGAAAATGTCACTACCATTCACCGGCTCGAAACAGCGGTATGAAAGTAAAACTACTCTTTTGTTCGATAATAAAAATTATCGAACAAAAGTTAAGTTTCTTTAAGTTATTCGAAGAGTGACTTTGTGCCTTCGATCGTCGATCGTTCCTAATTGACCTTATATTATAAGTCATCGGGAAACTTTCGAAGGAGCAGCGTAGTCACAATGCCGCGAAAGGTCTGCAGCAGGCTCGATCGGCGTCTGCGCATCTGATCGTCTCTCGCGATGGAGCAGTCCCGACGGAAAAATCCGGAAGGCATCGCGGTGAAAACGTGGCGAGTGAAGGTGCACCATCGACGCGCGCTGGCGAATGGATTAAGGCCGCGGGGAGTCCCGCGAGGATCGTCGAAGATTCCAGCTAGAAATCGGTACGATTTTTTTTTTCCCGAGATTCGCTCGCACGGGAACCCGGTGTGTTAGAATCTCAGCTGGGACGGCGGGCATATTTCAGCTCCTTTCTAATTGCGACGTTCGCGATTCACCGCGGACGATGCAGGTGCGCGAGAGGGGGAGCGCCGAGGGCGCACGCATTAACCGCGGTACGCGGCAAACGGGAACGGAATTTATCACCGTTGCGAGAGAAGAGCTTCTCACCGGCGTGCGCTGTCAGGGAGGTCTCTCCGTACATGTATCGAGCATGCACGGTCCGGCGTTACGTAGCTCTCCGCCGATCGTTGCGTGTTCGCCGGTAAAATCGATCAATTCCACTCGGCGCTCGGACCGAATGCCATCGTAACGGAATCGTTAAACTCGCGACAGACTGGGAGGACACCGAGCTACAGTGCGTTGTCCTTCGATGGACCGCGCAGTCAACCCTTTCCCTTTGCCCGCGAGTACTGTGTCTACATATATATACACACCTACATGTATATATATATTTACACCTACATGTAGGTATATATATATATATATATATACCTACATGTAGGTATATATATATATATATATATATACCTACATGGATAAAAATACATATGCGAAAAATATATTTAAAAGGGCTGAAGGATTTAGGTCGATGGCCTATTGGCAACGGCAATAGGAATATGAAATGTAAATAATCTTTTCAATGTACCAGCATCCGTACCGTGCAAGATATTGTCAATAAATACATTTGCTACTACTGTATACTGTGGTTAAAATAGCCGTACGCCTTCCGAGGTGCAGGCTCGGATAACACGGAAAACTCCGATAAAACAGCTACTTTGTTGCATGCGCGTTCAAACTTGTACAGGTTCTGCGTCTTCATATTGCGAGCTGCAAATACAACAGTTCCGTTTCTAGAGTCAATGGTTTATGTTTCTATGAAGTTAATTAATGAAATCATAAATACATTTAAAAAAAATAACTACATTGACTACCAAGGTTAATGTTTGTATGAAGTGGTGTGTTATTTTTTTAAATACATAATAGCAGTACAAGTTTCAATTGAGTACACCCAGGAAAATAATTAGTTTGACGGGCGCTCCCGAAAATAGATATTTATTTGGTTTAAAATGTTTATTTGATTTAAATAAATGTTTTTTTTATAACAATAAACATTTATTTTAATCAAATGAACATGTTATCCGTGTTATCCGTGATTTCACTTATCGGAAAAACGCTTCCCCCACATTACCACGGATTATCTAATACTGCATGCATTTTTTAAATCCGTGAAAAATATATTCCCACATAATACTTTTTTTTTTCTTCGTGAGGGTACGAAGGGAAAGAGGCAGAAGAGACGAACGGCAGCTACAGCAGTGGCGTCATCAGCGGCAGTATGGACAATCGATGCGAAAGAGCCCCGAGCCATGGAAATGGAAATGGAGGATGAATAAAAGAAGCGATACGAGCGACGAGAGAAAAATAAAGTCGATCGTCGCTGAAAGTGCGAAATGAAAGACGGCAGAGGCTGAATAAAGGGAAAGAAAAAAAAAAACTAAATAAATGACGAGCCCGTGAGAAACGAGGAACGAAGCCGCTTGCCGATCATCGGGCACTCAACACCTCCAACGGACGGAGAGGCGCGTACCTCCGCTACCACCACCGATGGATTATATGAATCGCCACCCGGTGAGAAATTATGGCCCTCGAAGCCACACGACCACTGGCCACGATTTATGACATTTTCTCTCGCCGTCTCGACCTCCTCCTCCGCACAAGCCTGACAACCGGAGAAATGAAGACGGAGAGCGACGAAGATAAAATAAAAAAGCGTTACGGACAGTCAAGAGATTCTGGAATTAAATTTGACCATTCCTGTCAATCGATCATCGTTTCTGGGTAATAATATTTCTGCTAATTTTTCTTCCACAAAATAATAATAATAATAATAATAATAATAATAACAATAATAACAAGATAGAGGATATTTGAAAAAAGTTTGCACATCCTCTAACGCTTGACTGGTACAGCAGCTAGTCGGTGGAAATGCACTTCGACTGTTACGAGCGAACTTTCCCAACTTCCGCTGAAATCTGTATGTAGAAGTATCTGTACGCGTATTGTGAAAATATATACATGTATATATTGTTGGAGAGCAGTACGAGATGCTGCGATGCACAATGAGATGACGACGCTCGAGGATATGTGTCTCTCGGTTCTATTCCACGTACATGCCTCTCATCGAGTCACTCGACTGAGAAGTATGTGTCTTAGGGTATCCAGACGAAGGGGTGCCTTTATAGCTGTATATCTACTCTCTCCACCGTGCTGGCGAGGGAGATACTGTATAGAATCAAGTAGATACCGACTCTCTTATACTTCACGCTCCGCCGACTTGAGATCGAGGAACTGCGATCAGCGGTACGTACACGAAATATCGTACGAAATATGAACAGAAAAGTACAACGAAAAAAAATTCCACATGGTTTGAGATAAAAACAAAATAATAATAACAAAAAATTTTAAGTAGGAAATTAATTGAGTGTGACTCGAAAACGCATGAAGTTGAGAAAACTTTGAAACGATTTTTTAAAAACTTTGTCATCACATTCTAAGTACGCAAAGGCGAGAAAGTATTGTAATCCATTGGCAAGGTGTTTTTTTTTCGCCATGATATACGAGGCTGTGTACATGGCCATTTTCTGATACTTCGGTCCTCCCCCTCGGTCCTACTTTTTATGCACGTATCCGGAAGTAATGGAACAATAACTCATGGTTCAGGTTAGGGCTGTAATGTCGAGCCATCTTGGTTGGCTAAAAAATCTTATCCGGCTAATGGACACTATAGTTTGCTCGGCTAAGCCGTCTCAGCCGGCTTAGATCGTTTGGCCTGGATACGAATCTAGGACCATTGAAAAAAGAATATATTTTATTGGCAGGCCGGAAGCGAAGATTGTTCGAGTGATTGCTCGAGGAACATTATTAGCGGGAAGAGACGGTGTTTATCTGCGAAAAACGAGATCAAGCTAATTTTCTTATACCAGCCTAGAGGCTTATTGAGAGATATTTTTTAATTTTTGAAGATTTCCAAGGTAGTCCAATCTTAACAAATAATAGTACAGAAATAAATATATTCAACAAGTAATGTGCCAAACGTAAATGTCTCGTTAATTTCATCAGTTTCCTTGTAATTCACAATAAAAATGAATAGCCAGCTAGACTGCCGCTAATTTTTAGCAGGCCAAATTGTAATGTCCAGGATAAAATTTTTTAGCCAGCCGAGAAGGCACAACTGTACCGCCCTGGTTTGGTTCGCATCGTTCGTATTCAGGACGTCGACCCGGCTTCTTTTGCACGACGGAAAATCGCTTTTCGCATAGCGGCCGGGTACACCGGCGCGAGATCACCGATGGTCTGCGCGCTGCGTACCTTCTCCACTCTTCGCCACGCCGTGAAAGCACGCCGAGGATGTGCCTCGATTGCCGCTCCTTCAAACTTATCTTATACCGTACACGCCGCATCTCCTCCATGCAAATGAAAAGAAAGGAAAAGACGAAGAAGAAAAAAAGCTCTGCCGAAGTTTGCGGCTTTCGGAGTTCTCGGTTTCGCGAAAAGTATCAAACTTCGGAGTATAAATACGCGATACCTACATTTTCATTATGCACTTATCGGGAACATCCTCGTGAGGAAAAAAACCCTTGAGTAACAGCGCAAAAAAAAAATAAAAAATTGAAGAGCGCGTTTCACATACTTCGCTTCGTCGGAACTCCGAAAGACGAAAACATCAGTGAAACTTCTTCTTGAAGACGCTTTTCAATTTCCTTCTGTTCTCTCAATAACCCGATCCAACTGCACATTCTTCCGTTGAATTTGTCAACATTTTCGAACGTCCCGAGTCCCAGTTGGAGTACCGAGAAGTCTCGCGATACTAGCTGCACGATATTGACTTCCGTGTGTGTTTGCCGTGGATCTCATGGATTCCGTACTTCAGTGCAAACACTCCCACAGTACATAGGATGCTCGGAAAATGTTGGCGCACTACGTTTTGTCTTTCAATCCTCGAGCATTGTATGAGAGGGCTTTTCCAGGTCTGTCATACGAGAGCTACTTTCCCGCTGATCGATCGAGAACAGTCACATTGTGTAAACCGTACATCCAAGGTTTTCTAGCCATGGTTTTCTCCGTGGAGATGGACAAAATTTTGTCCATCTTCCTCAGCATCAATGAGCATTTTCCTGCATCTACATGCAGGAAAATGCTGATTAGGACTTGACTATATATATATATTAATATATCGGTGGTTTCAATTCACGAATACGAGTTTCTGGCCTTAAGCCATCTATGTATAATATATATATACAAATGTTTCATGAGAAATTCATGCATTCGAGTAATTGAAGTCCGTACCAATAATCGAGTCCAATAGGAGATTAATGACGATACGAGGATCGACCGATGGACTGCGGAGAGGTTGCGGATTAACCTCCCGGTCCTCGTCAATGGTAGTTCGTATCGTATGCAGTGCACACGCACGTGATTCGAAATGGAATTCATCGGCACAGGGTGGATGATATTTGGGGAGGGTTCGCGAGGCCTCGAAACAAAACCCGCACGAATTCGATTCTCCGCGAGCGTACACTTTGCGGAAACAGGGAACGATCGGTTTGGTTCACGATACGGTACGATGCGTCCCTGCCCTTCTCCTCCCTCGGTCCGCTCTGCCCTCCGTAAATATTTGATTTGGCGCAAGGCCGTCCGAGGGCGGAAACCCCTGCGGCAGCTACCCTTCTTCGCCGACCCTCCCGCGTTGCGGTAGGTCAGGGGCTTTTGTTTATCCGGGACAATATGCTCGCCCGGATATCGGATTACGGTCAAAAATACCCATCCGCCGAATTTGCCCGCACGCGCTACACGGACCCCTCGTCACGGCTTCAGGACTTGCTGTTGGGATTTTTTGGCCTTTTTTATAGCCGACCGAAAGGTCGGCTATAAAAGGTGCGTTGGACACTGACATGAAGTTATCAGTTCGCTGGCCGTTCTCTCCCAGCGTTCAAACCACGCTCTTATAGACAGGTCTGGACACTCGTCCGGCAAAAGCGTGCCTGAATTTAAGCCAACATGCCGGCCAGTTCAGGCCTGTTTTATCTACACGCAAGCGCACCGCGCGCTCGTTTCTCCACTCAGAGATTACAACCGAATCTACTAACCCATCGATTTATTATTCCATACAATAAAAAAAAAAAAAAACAAACAAAATTAATTACTAAATTCTAAGTTTGAAGGTAGGCTTACAAATAACTAAACTAAAATGTGAAAAAGCAGAGTGCTGTTAAGAAGAAACAGGCCAAGTCTTATAGCACGTAATTCATTGGAAAAATACATTCACTTAGACGTTGGATATATTATTCCAATGAATTATGAGCTATAAGACTTGGCCTGTTTCTTCTCAACAGCACTTTGTTTTCTTCACATTTTAGTTTGTTTACTGCGAATAGTAAATTATATTTGATAGCATACGATTACGACACTCCAAATTTCATCTCTGAACCTTACAATTTTATGAATGAGGCATTTTCATTGTGAATCGTACAAATAACCGAGTCGTCGGGTCTCCGTTGTTAGAAATATGAAACGTGGGATCTTCGGTGTCTCGACTTTCCGTGATCTCTCGTTAGGATCATTCCGTGTAATCAGTGAAACCCGAGCCACATCCCGGCCGTCTTCCTTGGCCTTAATCCTCGCAGCGATTAAGAACGCCTGTTCTGCCGTCTCCGAAGCGCGCACGCGCGGAACATGCTCGCCGGACGATAGTGTGCAGTCGCGTTGTATCTCGTTCTCGCCCGGGACAACGCGATAAAAACGGACTAAGGGTCGTGCCGCGATTTATGCATGTAACAAGGAATGCCGAATGGTTCGTGACTCCCGCCTCGCTCTCGCACGAAGAACAAGCCGTGCTGCCCGGTCGGTACTTCTGTACGGCCCTCGGTACGACGATACACAAGGGACACTTTTTACCTCACCGGTACGCGGATGCGGTGCTTGCGGACCACTCGCAGGACCCTCCCTAATATATACATCGGCGATAACTCACTGAGGAGTGGAGAAGATAAGGAAAATAAATAAATAGCCCAAGTACAGAGAAATCCTGCACTGTAAAATTTTTTTTTTTTGAAAATTAAGAAATTGTATCGAAAGCTCTTTTACACAAACTTTGTCTGAAATTTCAATACACATGTGCGTTGCAATTTTGACGTAAAATTTGTAGTCCAAATTTTTGTAAATTTCAGGCAAAAGATTTGTAATTTTAATATCTTATATTATAGTTTTACAAAAAAGTACATTAACATTGAATAAGTGAAGTAAGTGATGAAAGAAAAATTCAACTTCCAGTACGTTGAACCTACAATTTGTGTTTACAGTCTGAGGTTCCGCGTTTGCGAAGTGGCAACCACGAAGACCCCGAGTACTATGCCATGTATCAATGCGCAGACGATGGGAAAACGGCGCTTATGGGAAGAGAGACCAGCTTCCAGTGAAAGGCAGTGTGTCGGGTAATTGTGGCGTTACACAGTTAAGAAGGTTTGTACATTCAACAAACATATCTTGTCCATCAAGTTCTGCAATTCTTTTTCCTGTTTTTTAATTTATTGATCGTCCTTAAAATTTTTCAATCTCAAAATTATCAAGAAAAATATTGTAAACGTCTTTGGACGAGAAACATATGTTGAATGTATCGTTTTTCTCCTCGTGTACCAGAAAATTTCCGCGATTCGAATCTAAATGCTCTGTAACGATATCGAACGGTCGCAGAAAGATTGATCGATCGATCAACCGATCAACCGAGAGTAATGACGAGATTTGTCTATAAATTTACCACTTTGCATCGCGTCCTTGTTGAATTGAGTTACGTTCGATGGGACGAGTTTCGTTGAATCAGATTATTATATATACGTATATATACGCACATAAAGGGTCGAACAAATACGAGTATTATCCCGGTGGCAAAGTACATATTTGTCATTACCGTCGGTGGAAAATATCATGCAAGAGGTGAGCACTCGGGTTACAAGGAATTATCGTGAATCCACTCGTGTCCCGATATACATCGGGGATTTTGGGCGGTCGGTCTCCATTAGTTCGAGGATTGAATCACCGTAGTTAATGTATCGATGGTTTAGCGACAGAAGGGCATGTGGCTTACGCCTATACACAGCCGAGAACGCCCTTTCAGAATTGAGCCATCGATGTTTGCGACAATCATTTTCGAACGTTCCAGTGCATATTTATCGAAAGCTCGGTGGCCGTCCGGGCGGTGGGCGCGCTTAATGCTAACATATGAAATTCTACGGTACGGTGTAACTCGAGAGAGATTCTCCGGGAAAAACGTTCTCCGGCCTGGCGAAATTAATTTCATATTGCACTTTTCTCCACGAACGAATTTTTCCATTAATTTATTAGCCTGGATAGCGACTTTTCAAAATTCACGGAGCGTCGAAGAGCTATTAAATTCGAGGCATGAAAAAAAATGGAAATGTGCACTGGATCGTCGACAAAATGTGATTTGAGGAGAAACGATTTTTCACGAGTGAAAAAGAGCGAGCGGTGGTGCGAGCGCAGGCGTTTTATAAATATTTTGTAAAATCGCGAACGATTCACGTGCAAATCCTCCACGAACGAATTTGTCGATTAACTTATTCGACCAAATACCAACTTTAAAAATTCACGGCGCGTCGAAGAGCTACTAAATTCGACACATGAAAAAACAGAAATGTACATTAGATCGTCGACAAAATGTGGGTTGAAGATGAATTATTTTTCACGAGTTATAAATATTTTGTAAAATCGCGGACGACTCACGTGAAAATCCTCCACGAACGAATTTGTCGATTGATTTGTTCGACTAAATATCGACTTTTAAAAATTCACGGAGCGTCGAAGAGCTACTAAATTCGACACAAGAAAAAAATAGAAACGTGCATTAGATCGTCGACAAAATGTGAATTGAGGACAAACGATTTTTCACGAGTGAAAAAGAGCGAGCGGTGGTGCGAACGCAGGCGTTTTATAAATATTTTGTAAAATCGCGAACGATTCACGTGCAAATCGTTGAAAATTATGGAGAGAGGAGGCAGACGAGCGTGAGAGAAACGCTGTTTATGCTCGAACACACAGAACGCACGGCTCTCCTGCCTCGCTCACATTGTTGCTATTGTTATTATATTGTTCCCGTCCGAGTGTCGGTCCCGTGTGCCCGAACGTTTGATGCTGATGAAAAAACCTCGCTCGACCGTGCCATTTGATTTTTCGCGCGTTGCACAAACATTTTTTTTTTATCAATTTTTAATATTTTTTCAAAATATGTATATTCATTTCTCAATAGTCGCCACTGTCATTGCCAGAGAAAAATGTTTTCTCATTGTCGTGCCGTTTTGCAATTTTTTTCTGTCACTCGCTTTTTCCCTCCGTGGAAAATATATCGGAACGCACATCGTAGCGATTCGTCTTCCTCACGGTTGGAGATTCGACGACCGAGAGTGTCTGATCAAATCTGTCCGACTCCACTGTCAGCACGTTTCGCCCAGTTCCATTTGATGCTCCTCCGCCCCCCCCCCCCCTGCCGGCCGCGACTTGCAATCAAATCCTCCTTCGCTGCGTGTGACTGCAACTGAGATAAGGCAGTACTCACTTCACCTGTGCATACGTATTGGCTGCAGAGACGTCCACGTACCTCGATAGCTCCTTATTTACACCTCGCACTCGTGTTTTACGTAGTGGGAGACCGAAGCGGAATGGGGAATGCTGTATACTGCAAGCCCGGGGCAAAATGGGATGCAAACAAATTTTCATATAAATACCTTGGCAGAGAGGGGTTAAAATGGGTTCGTCCTTAAGATTATGTGAGACACCTTTCGCCCCATCTGGCCTCCACCCGATCGGCATTGAAACGGCAATCGAAAATTTGGGACATTAACAACTCTACCAGAAAGTAAGAAAACTCTACCAGAATCAAAATAAAACTCTACCGGAATACAAGACTAGACGGTAGGCTTGTATTCCGGTAGAATTTTATTGTAATTCCCTTTAGAGTTGTATTTTAATTCCGGTGGAGTTTTATTTTTATTCTGGTAGAGTTTTATTTTGATTCCGGTGGAGTTTTTTTTCTCTCTGGTAGAGATTTTGATACAGTTCTGATACGGTGGAGTTGCAATATGGTAGAGATGTTTACTGGTAGAGTTGTTTGGGGAGAGATGTTATCTGGAGGAGTTGTGAGTGGTAGATATGTAAATGTGCCAACAATTTTCCCGGGTGCAGACAGTGACGGTAAAAACAAACGCGCCATCGAAAGCGCGCATACGCGAACTTGCGGTGAGACTTTTATTTCGACCGTGAATTTGAGCAGCCCCGGCGAGAAAAGTTGATTACAGTTGTTATTAACGCCGGCCGTAAATCGCAAGCTCACAATCAGAAAGGATTAAAATTTATATCTCGGTAATTTGACCAACATTTTCCGTATTTTGTTGCTTCTCTCAACGAATCGTACTTGTTAACTGAAGAAATTATTCAAATTGGCGCTAAACAGATTGTGAAGATTTCTTGACGACAAATGTTTCTTAAACGTACGAGCCTTTATTTGTTTACCTTGCATCCCGTTTTGCCCAAGGCTCACCTTTATTCGAACTGCGGGGATTCATCTCATCGGCATACGATGTACTCCATTTCCAAGGGGGCGAATAACGCTTCTCTCGAGCAGAAATTGCTCGACCGGCGTATTCTCTCTCGCGAAACGTTACCGTAATAACAAACGCCTCGAGTGCAGGAGAATCTCTACGTACCCGACGTTCTTCCCGCCGCCGCTCGAGAGCCGTCGAGAGAAATGGGAACGAGCTTTGCTCTGCTGCACCTACCTACTTGCTGTTTTCGAGCAGGCTGGAGCCAATTGCGTCGAAATTGCGTTTCGAGTTATGTCGGCTTTCGCTATTGGAGCTTGTACAGCCTAGAATGGGATATTTAGGAACCACAATGGAATATTACATTCCGCGATCGTCAATTGGCAGCACGCGATTATCATCCGACGGCTCTCAATCAACCTTTCATTATTTTCAGTTCCCATTTCGTTTCTACGCGTGCATAATTGCGAAATGAAAGTAAGACCGAACGAGGCCCGCCTCTTCCATAAGAAACCATCTTGAAGCGACCAACTTCATATTTGTATACGCGAAAAGTAACAATTAACGATGACTTCGTAATACAAAACCGGAGTATCTAATTTGGAATTAAAAAAAAAATACACTGGTATAAGATGGAATTTTTTAGAGAATAAATACGTCCGGGTGTGAATAAGCAAATTTTATAGGGTCGTTCCAGGAATATTCCGGAATAAATGCCCGCAGCTTTGACATTGTATGAAATATCAAAATTGCAAAAATTGTATGTTTTTTTTTTCTATTAGAGCACAAAATTTTTTCATGTATTTTGGGCAAATATTTGGTAACCTCGCTTAATTTTTTTAATCGCATGGTTTCCGATGCATTGTCCTGAAGCGTACAAAAAATTCGGTCGACTGCCTCACAGGTGTCAAAAGAGAAACCAGGTATTGGCATTGTAGGGCAGAGTTTCACATGGTTCCGAATCGCTCCTGACAGAATCGGCGATTAATATCGTAGGGCGACGGGGAAATTCGCCGTGATCGTAGGTTACAGCGGGTACGTAAGATGGAATTATATGTCTCGCCGTTCGGAGCCTGCAGCGGAGGTCGATCGAAGAAAGTGCGACGGTGAGCGGATGGGATATCGAAGATGTAATTTTCCGCGAGCAAGATTCCCGACGCCGTGAGCGCTTTGTGTGCCAAAAGTGCGGGAGCGACTGCGAGAGAGGACCGAGGAGAGACTGAAGCGAACGGGGAAGCCGTGCGCGAAGTAGCGTCTGCCCGCGTGAGAAGAGACTGTCCGACGTTGCGGTACACTTTCGCCCGTGCACCTTTCCCCGTACGCGCACCAATGCGAGATTCCCCCGAAGCCCGGAAAGGATGAAGCGAGCCGAGTGCGAGCTCCAATTATCCGCGCTATCGTTTGTGGAATAATCGTGCCCGCATCTCCTCAATTTTGCAACACAAAGCCAGTCCTTTTATCGCCTTGTATACGATTTTTCATTAAAGTCGCTGTCGCGAGGTAACCAACGAAGGACTTAATTTTAACGATGGAACAAAAAATGTACAAAAAATGTACAAAAATGTACAAGCCGCGAGGAAATAAGAGAAAATAATAAACAAAAAAAGAAAAACTGCCAGAGAAAAAGAATGGAGGAGAAAGAGGTTCACGGGGACGAATAGGAAAAACCGCACTGTCCGGGCGTAACGTAAAGGGTCAGTGCCGTTAAAATGCAAAAGCCAGCTGTGCCGGTTAAAATATTCACGCGCCGGGCTTCCGGCGTCAGGAAAGTGAGTGAGTGAGCAAACTTGCACAGGACCCAAAAAAAAAACGAAAAAGAAAATATTGCGTCGTAAGTTTTTGATTTTTAACGGAGGCCCGCGCGCGGCCGCGCATCAACGGGGACGGTAGGGAGCTTATGTATTATTCAGGAAAAACCTTAGCGCGGGTGGTCGCGGCGATTCTGGCTTGGTATGCGCGGACGTGGTCGCCCCTCGCATGCCGGCCGTTTGCGGCCACGGTGACTACAATACGAAATAATAAAATAAACAAAAAATAAAGTATACAATAAAATAATGAAACAAGATAGAGCGAGGGAGAACCGACGATCGCGGTCATCCACGCGACTACCGGCCCGATTTCGCCCACACGGAGAAAAATTGTTTAGCTGCACTAACAAAATGCGTTTTGCTGACAATAAAATATTAGTAAAAGCAGCAGAAAAATTACTACGTAGAAGCAATTGGTTTTGCTATCACGACAAAACTTTCTTGTTACTGCGATGATTTAGTTTGTTATGAGGACAAACGAAGCCGGTTGTAATTTGACGGCTGAGTAATGACTGGTGATAGGATAATTATTGATACGTACATACATTTATTCGAAGATTAAGTCACTGCCTCGGTATTATATCGAAAATACTGTTTGTATTTGCAATTGCGAATTCTTGAAATTAGCTGTATAAGTATGTATTGAACTCCGGAAAGTATTACAAGTTGGTTTTGTTATCTCGATACAAATTAACTAAAGTTGTTGCGGCAACAAAAATCGAGTTGTACCATTAAATTGTAATTTCCGTGCAGCGCTATAGTACGGTTTTATCGACGTAACATTTTGCATTTACACTCAAATGGTACTCCAAAAATGTTGTTCATTCTGAAACGAGGATCGAATGGCACTCCGGTGGTTGACGATGCGTATCGCCAGGGGAAATCGTGTATGGAGCATCGCGGCGCCCCGCCGATCTGCACAACCCGAAACGCGGCTTGCAATCGGTGGCAACGGCAAATCTCGCGATGACCCGCCACTGTGGAACAACGGTTTCGCGATAGGTCGGTTCGCGGCACTCGTACCTCCCCTCCGGACATGCATGTTCGATTACCGAAAACCCTCGATCCTCTTGTTCCCGTTGTACAACCGGACCCGCCCTCCCCACTTGTTTCCTCCTCCTCTTTCATTCACCAATCTCCATTCTGCGTGTCCGCTGATGCTTCAACGTCGATTACACGTTTTCAACGCTAAAATCGCGAGTACCGCCGTTGTTGTACCCTGTCGCTCCCGATAAATCCTCAAACGCGTTTCGAATCCCGGATAGGGAGAGCCCGATTATACAACGCGCTGTTAGTGCAATTCTACGTGTACGGCAAATCGCTCTCAATAAGCCGCGAAACGTGCGCTAGTTTCTTCTCTCGGGACGATCATCCAGCACCGTATAGATCGGAAGATACCGAGAGTGAAAGCCGCGCTAGTTTGGTGCAATTTATGTCGGGTTCGAGCCATCCTTAATGGGTCTCTGACTTCATAAATAATCGAATGGGTGAAAGTGAAATGGAATAAATTACTTGTTTTTCCTAAATTGTAACTAAGTAAGAAATAGTTTTCTACATTTTTGTCTATTATTATAATAATATAATAATAATAATTAGTATATTATTATTATTATTATCAAATTTATCTGCTAGGTAAAACGATCGTACGTTGGGATACAAGTGCGGCAAAGCAAATATTAAACGCAATTCGTGAAGTGGATCGCACTCGCCGCACGAATGCCACAGGAGCACGTACTGAAGGCGAGTGAGTCCTGTGGTACGAGTGCGATCCACTTCACATGCTTCGTATAGTACTTGCTATACCGCAATAGTATCGCATAATACTTTTTGCAACAAATTCAGTAGAAGTGCTCCATCCGTGCCTGCTGATTCTGGCGCTGCACAATAAGTGCGAAAAGTAAGAACTCAAGTGCGAAAAGTAAGAACTCTAGTGCGAAAAGTAAAAACTCTAGAGCGTAAAGTAAAATCGGGACGATGTGCGCATGCGTCGTATCATTTCAGAACTCATGGCTGTTAAGCACCACTTACGCCACTCTCGACAGGCACGAAAAGCAGCACTTTTCATGCATAAGCTACAAAAAAAAAGACATCATCAATTTCTCGAATCCTATTCAGAACTGCCAAGCAGGAATTTTAGGCCGTTGCGGCGTTAAAAAAATCTCTAATTTCCAATAATCTCGCAGCTAAAATAATAATGCCCGAACTTTCTCTGCCTAAGCGTGAGCGAAACGCGATACGACGCGTGTACAGCCTTATGACTTTACAGCGACCATTTGGGTGATCCAACCGTAATTCGATATGTCCGTTAATCCTCTAAGTCAGAATCGAAATCCGCGTCGTCGAGCAGTCGGGCGGGGCGAGCGGATCGGTAGCTTTGTTATCTCTTCGGGTGATAGTACAGAGAGTCAAAGAGCGCGAGCGAGACGGAGGGTCCGTTGCGATACCTCGAGAGATGGCTTTGGTCCGGGCAGCCAATTTCACGAAGCATCCGCACGAAATTCGCCCGCCAGCCCGGCGGAACAATGCTTGCGAGGAGGATGAGAAACGTATGCTCTCTCGGCCTGGCTCCCAGCTCGATGGGAAATTCAATTAAGTTACTTAACGGGGAAACCGGGGATCTCAGAGGCGAGACGGCGGGGGGAGGGGGGGGGGGGTGCAAAAGAAAAGGGATATAAGGGCTGCAGAAGGAAGGAGACGTTGAGCGGACCGGAGGAGGAAGAGGACGCAACGGAGAGCGAGGAATGAAGAGAATGGTGAAATGAAGTCCCGAAGCCCGTTCAGGAGCCTCCGCCCTGCGCCCAAAGTAAAGCTTCGAGGAACGATCGCTCCCTCTCGCTCTTTCCCTCGCTCCCTCGCCTTCTCTATATCTCTTTTCTCGACCCGGAAATTTCATCTCGGAGACGATGTAAATAGGACTGCAAACAACTTAAATGGAAAACAAACGGAATTATCTCGACGGCACTGGTGCGAATAGAGGATTAGCGTCTCGGTAAAGTTGAGTGTGCGACCGGATAGTGCAAACTATGCACTGCTAATTTTACCTCGGTCTTTGTATCTCCTTTTTATTTTGCCATCTTCGCATTTTCTTTTCGGGTCCCGAGTATGTTCCTAACTACCATGGACATTTCTATTTTTTTTAAATATATCCGTTGAACTCAAAATTTTGTAATAATGGCACAGGAAAATCGACGGCGAAACAGAAAAGAAAATAAAAAAATGTCCGCTGCACAGACAGCAATAGCATCGTGACTTATTATGGTCCGCAGTTGTAGGGCGGTGCTCTTTTCTATTGCGTAGTGAATAACCGGGGTCTTTTTACACATATATTTTTTTATTCAATAAATCCGTCGAATTACATTGAATTCGAAATGTTGTGTAGGGTCCCTGAAATAATGGCAGGGCAAAATCGACGGTGAAACAGAAAATAAAATAAAAAAATGTCCGCTGCACCGACAGCAATAGCATCGTGAGTTATTGGAGTCCGCAGTTGTAGGGCGGTCTCTCCTTTCTTTTCCGTGGTGGATGGCCGGGCTCCTTAAGGAGACTGCCTGCCCGCTCCTCCACCCACCAGCTCCGCAGTTGCGGAGCTGCAGCCGCAGTGCCTTACCGCTCGGCTTAAGGAGAGTAAAAAATAACGAGATAAAGAGTCGAACGAGGCAGGACGGAGAGACCGAAAGCTCCTCTGCCGAGGAACGAGCGACGCAATAAGAGCCTCGATGAGAGCATCGCGCGGTCGGAGCTTAACTCCCAGAGGTCTCTCAACGCCGGCTCGCGGGACGATAAAAAAAACCCCTGCGGATTGGAAAATCCGCCCAACACTCTTCCGTACACACTCGAGCGTGTCCACCTCGGCCACGGACCGTCTTGCCCCTCGCCTCTCTCCACGCACCCCCGACTCGGATACTTACAGGTGATAAAGTTTACGAGGCTCCACGTTAACTCGAGAAGCCTCCCTCATTCGCTCCTTAACCGGACCGCGACGTCGCAGCCTCCTGATTATTTCCTTGCGCCTCCGCGAAAACCCAATTTTCCTCCACATCCTCGTCCGCCCGCCGTCGGGTTTCAATCATCGCCCCCTACCGCGAGCAATTTTTCATCATCGCTCCCGCAAAGTACACACTTTGAGCGCCGAGTACAATCTCCATAAGTTAAAGCCGTCTCTCAACCGACCTCCTCAACTTCGTGTCGTCCCTTCCGCGGCGCTGGAGAACGAGAACGAGGAAATGGTATAACTTGTAGCGAGCCTTACATCCGTAAGTTCCAACGTCATCCGCGTATAAGATATTCATTAAAATATTCATTCGCTCATACGAACCCGTGGCCTGTGACTCGCGAATGTAATCTCATGAATCGCGAGATGGCAATTCGAGGAAAAAAAAATGAAAAAATATTTTTCTTTTTTTTTGATAGTGCGATTCCTCGAGAGTTGGAGGTTGAAAGTTTTTTTAGATGGCGAAGCGATGCCGCGGCAGTACGGTTTTCGCGGGTGTTATCCCTCACAGCGGGACGCGAGATGCTCCCGGGGAAGCTGGAGGAGAAGGCGTCGAGTATACATATTCCGGTGGGCGCTTCAACCTGATGCACCCCCAGGGCGCTGGAGCGTCGGAGCGTCGTGCCTCGCGCTCCAGCGTCGCGAGGAGGAAAGGGGTCTGTATGTTTAATGCAACGGGGACACACGCGAGAATCGGAACGCGCAGGTAGGGGAGAGCGAGGCAAAATGGAACAGTGGGACAAAACGGGACAGTAAACAAACGGCGATTTTCCAATCACTTATGAATGTCCCATTTTGCCCTATTGATACATGAGTATTTTCTGTCCCATTTTGCCCCATTGTCCCATCCGAAAGCGATTGATAAATTGTTTTTTTCCTCACTGTTCCGTTTTGTCCCACTGGCCCATTTAGCCCCGCTCTTCGCTATACACACAGTCACGCAGGGGAGAGCGGGGAAAAATGGAACAGTGGGGCAAAACAGGAAAGTAAACAAAACGCAATCTTCCAATTACTTACGGACGTGCCATTTTGCCCCAACGATACATCAGGATTTTTGGTTCGATTTTGCCCCACTGTCCCATCCGGAAATGATTGATAAATTCCGTTTTGCCCCCCTGGTCCATTTTGACCCGCTTTTCCCTATGCACACAGCTACGCCGGAGGGAAGAAGAAGCAGCGAATCGCATGCGGGACATCAACGTCGACGAGCACCTGGACACAGTTCCGAGATCGAAGGGGCAGCTTCGAGCCACACGCGTAAAGCATTATAATAACCTGTTCGCCGGTGAATCTCGAGACGCCGGACGAGATTCTCCGGCCATTCGAGGCTCCTTTGAAGACCCGCGATCGAGTGTTCGCGAGACTTTGATCGTCGATAACGGAAGTCCGAAAAAAATTGATAGCAATATTGGCTGCAACGTTCCGACGGGAGTCGAATTGCCTCGGAGTTTCTTCACTCGTTCTATCGGATTCCTGGAATTCCGCCGCGACGGAAGTTCGTCGCCGGCCGCACATCGTTGCCGGAAGTCCCCAATGCGAAGGTTCGACTGTACATACTTCGAGCAAATTTGGCACACACCCAGATTTTTCTTTTATTTTTCGGGTGTCTTACCAATAAACATTTGAGTTAATTAACCCTTGACCCTTCGCGGTAACCCTGGGTAGAATCCACCCAGGGATTCTATCCGTTTTTTCGTCTTTATGCATTTTTTAAAAATATGTTGCCATTAGATTTCTCATAAAAAAATTGTTCGTACATCAATTATAATGTTTGAAGGATGTTCTGTAATTTGTTGAGATTTTTCCGACCGATAGTTTATTCACAATACTGCTTCAAAAATGGACGAGGTAGAATCGACCCAATGCGGTCACACTGGGTCGATTCTATCCGGTCCATTTTTGCGCCAGTATCGAGATCGATGAAATATGCCTGACCACGAAGGGTTAAATATTCGCGAGGGTGGAGGTCGATCAGGAGTGTGTAGATATGTACTTGCTGGAAACGGTAATAAAAACGGTCAATGCCGAGAACAAGTGTTCAAACGGTGAAAGCAAAAAAGAAAAATTAAAACCATAAACGCTCTTGGGACTTCATTGACGAATTGAAAAACCGTCCAGGTCGTAACGATAAGAGGCAAAAGTAACGACAGCCTCGAATCTCGGATGGTATCAGCTTCCGGTTAACCCTCGAGTTCGTTATAAAATAAGGAGTCACATACGCGCAACTGAAACGCCGAAGAGGCGTTTTTATCGGCTCGTACGACCACACAAGGTCTGAACCATACCTGTAGCTAATACCATCAAGATCGAGGAGTCCGTCCTAAACTTTACAAACTCAATCCCACAGTTCCTCAACGTTCCCGCCGGAATCCTATTTCTCCCGTGTGCGGTTGGGAGAAGCCGATGGACCAGCGACGGAGGACAGCGGGAGAAAAGAGAGCTCTTACCCTTCCACTAAAATAGATCCTTCGGCCATCGCCTCGCGACTCGCCCTTTAACCGAAAATCTTAACTCTCGACGGCGTCAGGAGTCGCCTGTTTTCTCCCGCCGCTCGAACTTACCCCGAGCTCTCGGGAAACTGAGTCTCGCAGCGGGAAGCCGGAGGAGTTCGGAGGCGACGGGCGACTCTTAGTTTGACTCCCGGATACCGGATACGGATACTGTCGCAGACGCGCGCCCGCTCACCCCGCCTCGTTCCTGGGCAATTCGATTTCTCGAGCTCGGAGTTTCGTAGGGCGTCGAGAACACGACGTCTCGGAGGTGGTCCGGAGAGGAAAGTATAGGAAAAGCGCGGATGGAGAGCTGGATGTGAGCGCGCGGGTAAAGAGACGGAACGACAAGGAATCGCAGGTCCACAAAAAAAATAAAAAAAATAAAAAAATAAAGAAATAGTGGGAGAAGAAGAATGACCAAGAAAGGGAGGAATGGACGGTGGTGGAGGAAAACGGAAAGAGGTAAAAGTCTGTCAGTCCCAATCGTACTTTTCCCCGAGTTTCGTTTTTCGGCCTTCAGCTCTCCGCCCGAGCCGGGTATGGAGTGGGAATAAAAAATGTGCGCAAGGACTTCGGTGCCGGTTTATACGAGGTTATCGGTCGCGCGATCGAATTTCCATGGGTTCAATTACGCAGCACGCTCCGCTCGATCGGTAAACGAGCGGACGACGCGGTTCAATTGTGAGCTTCGATTGTAAGGTCGGAGAAGAAAACGTTGAAGTGGCGGCAGGCGGTTTCCCCCACTTTTTCGTAATGGAATCTCGCCGACCGGCGAATACACGACGGGTTCATTCGATTTTATCTTTTGAGTTTTCAGGGAGTTGAACTACTGTCGTCGGGTTACGTCGCTTTCTACGCGGTAAGAAAGGATTTGTACGTTTATCGAACATTTCTCGTTCACAAGATTGACCATTTTTTATATTGTTATTTATCCTCTGTTTTGCGACGAACCGTATTTGCGACCAACAAAATTGTTCGATTCATAAGATATTGTAAAGGTACGAAGGAAAAAATCGTAAAGCAAACACGGAAAGTGTCGCAAAATTGTAAGAAAACAAAAGAAGTGGCGTTTTTGAGCAAGAAACATTAGTTAAACGTGTAGGTGAGAGCGGGGCAAAATGGCATAGCAATAACAATAGCAATAACTTTCGGATGGTGGCAATGGTTGTGCGTGGGGTAAAACGGCATTGAAAATCCGGATGTATCGTTGGAACAAAATGGGGCATCCAAAAATTAATGTAAGATTGAGTTTTGTTCTCACTGTCCCATTTTGCCCCGCTCTCCCTTAAACCCCTTGTCAACCCGAAATTACAGTTTACTTGCTCCGCGCACCTTTATTTTGAAAAATTTATATATTGTTAAACACGATAATTTATGACAGATACAGGACGATTTATATGGATAATCGAGATACAAATGTTAACGGACCGATAAGAATCGCGAAGCTGGCGCTACTGCGTGGAAATTGCGTGGACACTTGCGAGAATTTCTATCGACGAGGAACGCAGGCTCGACGACGAGCCGCGGATAATGCGAGCGTTGAATCAAATGCCACGCGAAAGGGCAGCATTCTTTCGCCACTGAGCTTTGTGACGAAGCCAGTGTCTCTTCGCCGCTTTGATGTACGGCAACTTGGCAGCGTGGCTCATAGCCTCCCATCGGTAGGCCGCGATCTTCGCGATCATTCTCGAGGTGAGATCGTGGTCGAGGGTGTCGCGCAGTTTCCAGTAGTAGTGAATGAACGGATTCAGGGAACGGCAAATTGTTTTGCGTTTCTTGGCCCTTGCGGCTCGATCGGGTCGCTGATCGCCGGACGGGCCGATCGCCGATGGCTTGTCCGTGAGCTGCATGGTCGCGAAGTATCGGTGGAACGATTTTTTTTTCCCCACGATCAAAAAGCCGCGATCGAGAAACTTGGATTTTTTTTTTCTATTTTTATCTCCGCGGCGAAGCGAATTTTGACTTGACGGGTCTATCGCGTATGTCACGTTTGAGGTTAACGGGAACAACCGAGGATCGAAGAATCATGAGTGGATGAGAATTTTTTTTTTTTTTTACTTACATTGCGCTTCTCGTGTCAGGAATGTCTCGATTGCTCGGCAATCCGTCGGAGGCTTCCTGGTTGAATTTGTTCCTCGCGTAGGGATCCTCTCCGGCTCTTAGGCCACCTCTCGATACGTATCTAAATATATTTGAGAAAAAAAAATATCATGAAATAATGAAAGGCAATATTCGCCGAAGGAAAAATTTACAAATTTCAGACGGAAAGTTGAATCTTATTAATATTAGAAAATAACAAAGAATTTGTTACCCTTGTTCATCGAAGTAATTCCACGTGACCCTCGGATCGGTAGTTTGAGCCGGCAAGAGCTCAGACGACATGACCATGGCCGTTGCATCGGAATCCGCGTAGCCGCCGGAACTTCCGGCGGAAAGCGCGAGCGAGGAGGGTTCTTTCAGTCGCAACGCTCGGTTCTCGTTCTGCAATCAAAATCGAATACGACAGGGTTTAATTAAAATCCTCGGAGGCAGTGTGGCATTGTTAGACGAAATATTTGAAAAGTTTCAATCTCGCTTTATGTGAAAAAAATCTTGGACAAAAAAGAAAAAAAAATCCTCATCGTCTCATGGGTAAAAATTACTCTCCATTTCAGTAAAGATCGAATAATAGCGGCTGCAACATGATTAAATTTGCTCCTCGCGCAAGGACCTTCTCCGGCTCTTTGGCCACGTCTCGATACATATCTAAATATATTTGAGAAAAAAAAATATCATGAAATAATGAAACGCAATATTCGCCGAAGGAAAAATTGAAAAATTTTATATAAGATATTAGAATATTGGACGATAGGTTTGAAAAGTTTTGAACTCGATTTACATTTTAAAATACGGCTTCTTGTACAAAACCCTTCATCGTCCCGTGGATAAAAATAACTCTTCATTTAAATAAAAATCGAATGATAGCGCTTGCAACATGAAAATTTCACTGTGACGTTCGGAATGTTCACCGATACAGTTGCACATATTGAATCGCCTTGCACTATCGCCGCTTCACAGCATCGGGACCATCGAACAATGAATGCCCGTAGGTAAACAGCGCGACGCACGAAATAGCAGTCTCACGTACGAGACAATAAGAAAGCGTCGACGCGGCGGAGCGAACTGCAAGACAGTGAGATCCGCGGTCGATACTGAATCAATGCGACGGCACAAAACGGAGTATCTTCGCGACGATCCCCGGAAGCCGGGGGCGGTGAACAAATGCTTTTGCGCGGGCGTCGAGAGAGGTATGTGGAACGCGCGTGTCGATCCGCACCGATTTATTTCTGCGTTAACGTATGAACAGTATCGGTCGCGGTCCCTTCGGTTTAATCTCGGTACGTACACGCCAGCGGAGACGGCAGGCGGCGTGTATGCACCCGAGGAATTCGAGGCGGGTGCAAAGGTGCCAAAGACAATAAAGAAAACGGCTCGGGGCAACGGTCCAGAAAGGAATTGAAGTTTAAGCTATATATAGAAATAAAAATAAAAAAAAATAACGCACAGGAATTTTTCTCATCCATATTGCCGGTTCAGAAAAGTCGTACGACGCGCAGTTCGGAACCGGAGTTCTAAGATGCGAATTAACAAATGTCTTGCCAAATTTGGAACGATATTCCTAGTCATATTGCGATTTCGCAACAAAAGTTTATGAAAAAGAGAAATAATGTAAAACCATGAATCGCAATTTTTTTTTTTTTTATAATTTAATCACTTCTCTAAAAAAAAAATTGTAGGGTATTATAAGTAATGCAATAGTTGTTGCGTTGTTCATTATCAATCAAACATTACACTTAAGCACACAAACTCTTAAATAACACCTTATGATCTAACTCTTCAATAACTCCTTATTATGTAACGAAATTATCAACCTATTACCGAACTCATTCATCGCATGAAAAAATAAGTTTTCGTTATCGTTAGAAATAACGCTGATTAAGGAAATGTGTTATCAGAGCTCGGCTTTTAATGAGGAGGAATTTGGATCTCATTCACCGCTGTTGAGAATAAGAAATCAGCTTGTAGCAACCGTTGTTGGATTTTTGCTACCAATGTGCTGCAATCTCGTGCTAGAAACTATTGTTGCAATATTGCTGGCAAGCACACAGCGAAGCTTGGTGGCAGGCAATTGCCCTTGGTTGCCTATCCGGGTGTGCCTTACCGTGCCGAGGTTATCGCTGATTAAAATTTTATACATGCCGGCTTTGTCCGTGTTTTTATTACATTCTAGCCCGAGATTGAATTCGAAGGAAGACGGATATTCGGGATTAACCGTAGCAGTGAAAATATTAAATCGTGGAAATTTCCGAGCGTTGCTGGAAATGAGAGAAAGGCATATGGGACGAGGGGAACGCAACGGGTTGGACCGGAAGTTCGAATTGAGAAGGAAGCATCGCTGCTCTGTGGAAAAGCGAACCCGATGCGCACCGGGAATCGCTAGACTGCAAGCTGTTGCATCCGGTCCTGCATGTAACCCCCCCTCCCCCCCCCCCCCCCCTCCCCCCGCCCCCCGGCTAGCTTTCCGTTCCCCACTCGTAGCCTCCCAGGCTGTACCGACCAGGACGAACCGATGTTCATCCTCGCGAATAAAACTTCTCAAACGACAAACTTTGCCACTTCGCTCACCGGCCCGCTCTTCGTGCCCTATCTCGCCGGGCCGGTGTGCTTCCGGCCATTCGGAAATAATTATAAACTAACCGTGGGTGCTGGGTGGGGGGGGGGGGGGGGGGAGGAGGGGTTAAGGGAATGGTGCTTGAGGGAAGGGCCGCAGAACGTAGGTCGACTATACATTGACTCCCCCCAATGGGCCCAAGAAAATTGTAGGTAAATATATGCAATGTACACAAATATATATATAAATACATAAACGAAGTCCGCATAAAGTTTCGGAGTCGCGCGAGCGGAAACAAAAATGTACCCCGAAAAGAGCTCGGAGAAGTGCGCTGGAAGAATTTTTTAATAAACCAGCGAAACTACTAAAAATTATTGGTGTTGTACATTTTTTTTTTCATTGTAAAAAAGTAAAAATGCTACGCCAAGTACTTAAAATTAGTTTTCAAAAATATTTGCGGTATTTGAGGGCAATTTTTTTTTAAACCTTTTATTTAAAACCAAAACGATACTTCGTTTTCAAATAACATCGATCCAAAGATTCCACCTCTGCCCTATCGGAGTGTAACTACATAGTAGCATCTCGCTTAAATTTTTTTTTTAAGCACTTGTCGTCGAGTCTCTACCGCGTATCTTGATTATTAAAAAAAAGACGCAGATCCTTTTTTTCGGAATGCGAATTTAGCGAAACACGAAAACGCGGAATATTCATGGAAATATGAATAGCGAATGGTACAACGGACGATACAGAGTACACTTTGGTCTCCGCGTTCGTTCGGTATTTTCTGGCTGCATATATTTTTATTTGTCTCCAATGTCGGATAGTCTTCAACGTCCGCGTGGCTTATGCCGCGGGGGTTTCGCGGAACGAGCGTGCGCCTCGTCAAAACCGATCCGTCGTTATGAGCGAGGCAGACGTCGACACCCGAAATCTCGCGAATCCTCTGGCGAACGGCGCGGCGAAGAGAACCGACGTGGTGAAAATCAATCGTTGGCGCGTCCAATTTCCGGGATGTTGACCGACGCGACGTTGCGATGAAAAAGCAGACCGCAAACGTGCGGACAATTAAAACGGAAGTGTTATATAGCGCACCGACGGCCGGCCCGAGTGACTCACGCACATCGTCCGATTGACAGATCGGCGTTGAATTAATAGAGGAGCCGATTGATCGACTCTCGCCTGTGTCACGTCCCGTTACTACCTTCTTCACGCGCTCTGCCCGCTCGGAGAGCGGACGAGTTCGTCGAACGAATACCGCAACGCGGAAAAATCGTGTAGAAAAAATAAGAGAAAAAATAAATAAAATGTTATCGCAGCGAACAGTCGAGGTTTCGAAAGTGTATCGTCAACACTCGACCTCGCGATAATTAGCTGTTGATTGCCCGATGTACGGCGGTCGAGCGGCGGTTAATAGGCCAAACCGCAATCTTAATTAGCGCAATCGGAAGAGCGAAACAGCGACTCGCATTAATCGAAATAGGCGCGATACTATGCGGCGCGGCGAGCTATGAGCTCGTAGCTTGCTCGGCTCGTTGTCACGCCCGACAATGCATGATCTTAAGCCGCCGATGGAATTCGAAACACTCGTGGTGCTACAGTAGGGCGCGGGAGGGAGGGAGCTTCATGCGAGAATTCAATCGATGCCAAACACGGTATACATGCTATGTTTGTATTGAGTGAAAGTGGTGAATATGGCCTATGCCGATTTGCGCGCAAGTCAATGATGCATGGACCGGGCCATATTCACCACCTTCGACCTGTTCATGTATCTCGATAATTGCTATTTAGGGCGATTGGGGAGAGTGACGGAATGCCGAGCAGCTACGGGATAATCTTGACATCGGCGGTAAAGAGAACTTACGGTTTAAAAAAAAACATATCTTGATGACAAAAAGGTGCCTACAAAATTTGGAGTGCCGAATACCTTAGTAACATTTTTAGAGCTTCACATTGGGTCTGATAAGGTAGAGATGCAAATGTGCCGATCGATCACGGACGGATCGATAGATCCGTCCGGCGAAGTAAGTTCAGAATGCATCGGTCTTGCCTTGCGCGAAAATTCCAATTGCTACAATTAAATTGATAACCGAACAGGCGTTACTGACATCGTTATAACCGTTGCAATATCAGATTGGTAGATAACGACGATGATCCGGTCGGCGATTGCGCGCAATCGCGGTGACTCACGCGATGGAGTTCGCAAGGTGCACCAGTAGAGTCGAGCTTTGTCCTTGTCGCCGCACTGCCGGAGCGTTAACGATCCTCGTTAATTAACGGGCTCGCGGCCGCTGATTGTACGGCGTTAAACGCTCGCCTAAGCGTGATTGTGCATCGAGATAATAGCCATTCTGTACAACGGCTAGGCGAGAGAAGCTCGAGCGAGAAAACTACCGCCGATCTACGGAGAGAGCGGAGGTGAAATCTCCGATTGTGTTATTCCGTTTTGTGTTAACTGACCGATCGAACCGATCGTTACGACGACGACGACTTCGAGCGCCGTTGATAAATTTTCAACCTTTGGGAACTGCGGCTATAATACTGTGACTCCTCGATGCGCGAGGCTTCATCAAAGCGGTAACAGGCGAGCATGTCAACGACACAGCTATTTGATTTTGCCCCGATGGAAATACGTTGGGAAAGCAAGCGTGAAAACTGCACGTATCAATCGACATACAACGAGTTAGGCTCGAATGTAACGCATGCGCTATCGACTTTCTTTGAAATACGACGATTATGGTGACGCGCATAATTTTCACGCGATGGAAACTCTGTACGTATGTAACGTAGATTATTTTACCGGCGAGACGCGTTATTGTCCATCATTATGGAATAATTTCCGGATACAACGAAGTGCCGGTGTTTGCGCAGCATATGGGACGAAGCCCCTCGCGCAACTTTGCTCAGCATAATTATTATGTATATTATGCGCTTTATTCAGTTTAGAATATCCGGTCATCGACCGATTTTCAATGTCATGTGTTTTTTAATTCCATGCATTTAGCGAGAGACCGCCGAATCGCGATTCACCGTAAATACGTCACTTTCGGTTCGAAAATTATGTCATTATTACAAGTATCATACAAATAATGTTGTTTTTAATATATCGGTGATGCAATATTCTTATACAAGTGTGAATGAAATTTCATATACTGTATATGCACAAAACTTCACATACATTTATAAATTTGCAAACAGAAATTTTTTTACAGTGTACCATCAACGCCACTATCGAAAAATGATTTTTGTTCCATTTTGTCCCATTATCCCGTTTTGCCCCACTGTCCCATTTCGCCCCGCTCTCCTTTGTATACATGTATACGTATGAGAAACATCTGACAACCGCCGGCGCCGTAACTCAGAGACGGCTTCTCGCTTGGCACTCAACCGTGCCCGTTTTTCTCCTCGTAATTTCGTCGGTTACCTCTCGACAGTGGCTAGCACGAGAGCACACGTGAACAGGAGCAGCGGTGGCAAAGCGCCGAAAGTAACGAAGAGTTCTCCCACCGAATCCCATTCGGAGATAAGAGTAGAGAAGCCTCTCGGGGACAGGATCGCTAAGGTACCACAACCACCACATTATCGCTGATGCCACGTAACGTTTCCGGTGCCCGCTCTCTTTCTCTCCTCCCCTTCATCCCTTTCCCTCGCTCGCCGGATGAGGGAAAATGTTCTATTCCACCAGATCGTCGTGTTTGCGACCTTGCACCCGCGAACGTTCACGACGCCGTTCCCGTGAGTTATGGACAGATTTGCATAGTAACCGTACGTAGTTTCGCGGCAGCGGGGATTTCGGCGTCACCGGAGATGAGAGAAAGGTTCGCGAGACGAAAATGAGTGTGCCGCTGGATTGAACTGGGCTGCCAGATTTCTTGATGGAGCACATTAAAAATGGGACCGAAGACATTATATACGGTAAAGGTGGCGAATAATTCGCATATCGTCGTCGAGGAAAAAAACATTTTGTAACGGGACGTATTTTTGTTATATTTTATATATAGGCATTTTATGAGATTTCTTGAATTGTTATCTTTTCACTTTGGTCGGCGAATATGTTTACTTATTACCGCGATTCCATCTGCCATTGTCTTGTTTATCGGATACCTTTACGTATTGCCTGTAACTGGGCCTAGTTCGTAATTATACAAATAAATAAATAAGTAAATAAATAAATAAATAAGTAAATAAATAAATAAATAAGTAAATAAGTAAATAAATAAATAAATAAGTAAATAAATAAATAAATAAGTAAATAAATAAATAAATAAGTAAATAAATAAATATGTCCCGATACACAATTCATTGATTTACATGCAAATAAGGGTGGTCCATATTCACTATCTTTACATTACTCCCGAAACTTGAACCTTTTTTGTCAATCTCCGCTGTTTGTTCCGGTATCAAAATTCGCCGTCAATCAATCGAATCCTTTGACTGTACGAAACGGAAGCCCGATGAAATAATTACCATTTTCGTACGTTGATTTTTTTCTCGCGACACGTCCCGACGCTGCCTATCGCAAGAGTCGTCGAAGAGAATTATAGACGACGACCTACTTCACGCGCCTGTATCGCACCCTTGAGAAATCATTGGTGTATCCTTTACTCCCCCCAACTATCTCTCATGATCAAACGATATGATAAATTATATTTCCTAGCAGACTGCGTGGAAGTGATCTTTTTTTCCCTCCGCGGAAACGAGAGATTCTGCACAAGAGTGCCTCGCACACTTCCCGCGGTCTGACCGACCCAGTTCTGGATGAAGGGGGTCAGATCGTAGGAAAAGAGCTCGATATGTTCGAGTCTCCGCTGCTGCTATTGACGTTGCGTCGGGAGGAGCGATCGTTCTTCCGCTAATTGGCAAATCGTATATAGACAATTTTTTTTCTTTTTTACGTTCGTCAACGACGTTCTTCCACTATACGTATAGCTGTAACGGCTTCATTAATCCACTCAGACACCATCGGAGGTTGAAGTACCGCAGTGTTTCCGGCAAGCCGTTAGCCGCCGGTACAGTAACCACAAATCTTCGTCACTTCGAACGGCATCCACTTCAGACCAGACGAATGATCGATTTCCGGCGAAGAGCTTCCACTCCGAACCGCAATTAAGAATCTATATACAAGACAAACGCTTATCGCACTGGATATCCGACGATATCCGATTAGCGCGCAAGCGGTCGACAGGTAAAATTTAGACGGTTCGATGCGGGTACGACAAACGATCGACAATTAATTATTGAACGGGGTGAAGCAGCAAAGTGTGCTCTGCAAGCTTTGTAAATAAATTTTCACACTGAGAATTATAGAGCAATTCGAGCAATATCGAATAATGTTATCCAATTTAAAAAAATGTTTGAACACTGAACAAACATTTCTTGTCCATAAATGGTCACAATATTGTTCTTGTTATTTTTAGTTTTTTTCCGCTAACCGGATCTATAATTTAAAAAATTATCGTCATGCGACGATTTCCAATTAGCGCGCAAGAGGTGGGCAGGTAAAATTTACACACTTTGATGTGGGTACGACAAATGATCGACAACTAATTATGGAACCGGGTTAAGCATTAAAGTGTGCTCTGCAAGCTCTATATATAGACGTTCACACCGAGAATTATTGAGCAATTATCGATGAAGCAACGTTCATTGAACTAAAAAATTAGTCGACGAATAATGATACCCAATAAAAAAGGTTTGAACATTAAACAAACATTTCTTGTCAATAAATAGTCACAATATTTTTCTTGTTATTTTTAGTTTTTTTTTTCCAGCTAACCAGATCTATCTATAGTTTCAAAGGTTACAACATTATAAAAATAAAAAAACAAGCATTGTATGCATTTGTGGACCCGCATTTTAAGACTACTCTCTCAATCGCCCAATTATAATTAATTAGTGTTTCCGTGCCGTGAATAATGGAATTTTTTCTCGACAACTCCGTCGAGCCCCGATAGTCTGTCTATCATAGTCCGCTACTACTTTTCCATCCGGCGGTTCTGTGCCTATACGTGTAAAGACTCGACGACCCGATATCTCGAGCACAATAAGTCGACGATCGACCTGGCGTTGCTTCCAGAGGAGATATAGTATATTCTACACGAAGTACGACGAGAGTGCCAGCAACGAAGGAGAGAAGCATAGCCGAAGAATGAAAGGACGAGAGTTCAGCAATAGATATGACAGTCTCTTTAATCTTTCATCAATTCCGTTAATTAACGGGGGGACAACAGAAGTTCCTTCGAGTTCGAGGAAGTCGAGAGAAAGATGCCAACTGCATAGGCTACGGTTGCAGGCCAAAGTTATACATATATACATTTATGTATATATATATATATATATATACATCTCCACTCGAGATCGTTTCGAGAACTCCGCGATATTCCATTCAAATGGAATATGCTTCGCGACCTCTTTTTTCGAACTCCGTCTTCGCAGTCCCGACATCGTTGTTTCAATCGACAATAGGGAGCTACGAAATAAATGTTGCTTTATGCAACTTTTGTGCATGAATAAAACAAACCCTCTTCGGTGCAGCGAACGTCATCCGTCGGTAAATCTCGTTGCTACGGGGGGGGGGGAAGCTTAATCCTAATCCTTTTTCTCCGACTGACGTGAAAGTGAAGCCAGCATCTTTTTGCCGGGACACACTTTTCCGAGGTAATCCCCGGTCCGGCTCTTCCGCGAGACGAGCCGAAGAAAGAGCCGAAGAACAGAGTCCGCCCGGGGTTGCGGGGGTGCCCAGTCGATCGTGGAAGACCGTTCTTAAACCCCGGTCGGTCGATTAACGACGAGTCCCCGTAATTAATCAATGGAAAAGGAGCGTCATGACACGCGGCACTTTCGAAAGGGCTCGAACGGTCAACTCTTTCTCTCCCTCCCGCTCGTTATAAAACGAATCGGCTCCGCCGATGGCGGAGGGCGATGGCGGCTCCGCGGAAGGTCGGCCGGTCTTGGCGGACCGGGGTGGAGAGGACCGAGCGGGCGCCCTGCCAATTCTCCCCGATCGTCGCTTATCGCGCTTTCTCACCCCGTCGTTTTCGTCGATAAATACGAAAAAAAAAAAAAAAAAGGAAATAAAAATAGAAAGAACCAACTCGGGTACGAAGAATCGTCGAGATAAAAAAAAAAGAAGAGGAGGGCTACGAACTTCCGCCGCGGCCCCATCGATTCTCTCGAGGGTGGGAATCGAGCGATCGATGAGAACCTCCTCCGCGGAGGGCCGGTGGAATTATAGAATTTCGTAGGCGACGGCATCGCCAACGCCGGAAGGTGGTTCTCGGGCGAGTACCGGAGGGGCTGCTTCTTCGACGGCCGAACACAAGCGACGGCTGAAACCAGCGGCGGGCACTTCTGAACTATTGTTCCCCCTATCTATCGGGACCGTTCGGCAGATGTCCTCGACCTCCGCGGTACGCCCCGGGGCGAGGACGGCATTGAACACCATCGACGATCCCGGCGGCGGAGGTGGTCGAGGTTCTGATATCGAGGACACTAATGCCGCGTCGTCCGCTGAGTGCTCGCCAACACCGGAAGCTCTATACAGAAATCAACGATGCGGATGTCCTCTCGCCCTTTACAGTAATGAATGATGTCGAACGAGGACGCCGAAGCAGTGAATTCTCCGGGTCGGAGCCTTTAAAATCGCGTACGTTCTCTTCGGGGACACTCCTCCACCTCGGCGGAGACTTTTATGCGCCGTACGAGAGAAAACGAGAGAAATTCCCGACGATTTTTGGAACGACCGGGTTTCGAATCCTCCGAAATGATCACGGGGTTCATTGTGTGCTCCCGAATGCCTCCGAATCGCCGGGCAATTGTCCGCACTCTCGCGGTGTGCTTGAGTCGGTCGCTCTCGCAATCGAACGATTACGAGTGACAAATCGCGATTTCGATGGCGGTGGAAAATTGAGAAAATTGGGCGGAATGTGTAATGGCACTAATTCAGGAGGTACGTGCGTGACACGGGTGAAGTATCGTTGAAAACAGGTAGGGAGCGCATGTAGTACTTCTATTCACTGATATTTTACGTGGAAACATCTTCGGTAGTCTCGGGGTTGGGAATCAAATAAACCTACGGCCTCTCTCAGGCTACCAAAGATTCACTACGAGGTCTAAGTATTCAACGTTCTCCTAAGGGACCCCGCTCTGGGCACGATTATTCCGGACCTCCAGGTCAGAGTCTTAAAGTGCGGCTAAAGATCAACATAAACTCGACATATTTTGAAACCATTTTTCTCCGAAATGGTTTTTTTATTTTATATAATCGTTTTAGCAAAAAATCGATGAAAAAATCTGACACCGTCCCTCTCGCACTTACCCGAGTAGACATTTTCGAGCGTCACATCGGGCCCTGGTAGGGTCCTGATAAGGCCTTATCAGGCCCTTATCAGGACCCTATCAGGGCCCGATGTAACGCCCGAAAATTTCTACTCGGGTATGCGTCTCTAGCCTCTCCTTAAGATCCGTCCCAGGCTCTGATTATTCTAAGTCTCCGCCCGAGTCGAGATCCCCCCGAAGAGAGCCTTCGACCGTAACGCTTCTTGACGACACTTTTTACTCAGAAGTCCCGCCAAGGATGTCTTCGCATAAAAAGAAAGTTTGTTTTTAGAGCGAAAAATTTCATTTAATTTCGGTCGCAACTTTAGCCTCTACCGCATTGCATGCCAAGGTGTTTTGTATTCCCTGGAAAGTTCACTATCTTCATGAAAACCTATAATCGCATTCCCGCGGATATTCATGTGAAACGCAGACGTCTCAGAGGAGCGAAGCTCGCGCTCTCTGAGGGACGTATTCTTGTCTACAATAGGTTCAAACGATCCCCGGAAAGGGTGTAGTATTTCCGTTTCCAAAGATGGAAGTATCGCGCGCTCTCGTGAGAATGCGTTCCCGAAAATGCTTGCCTGTTCGAAAAAAAAAAAAAAAACACGACAACTTTTCTCGAAGTTGTGATGAATCTGCTTGGCGGGTTCTCGGGGTGATACTTCGATAAAGCGTTGTTGCCTTTGAACACACTCATCCTCTTTCCGTTTCTTTCTCCTACAGCTCTCAGCGCAAAGATCCGAGAATTCTTCCTCTCGTTCGAATCGTTGACGACAAGACGCACGCTTCTATCATTCGTCAGAGCGAAAAAGTCATCCACGAGTGCACGAGAACTGACGTTAATTTCATGGACTTCGCGGAAGAGCGCCAAAGAGCCCAAACTCCAGTTTCCGCAATAACGGACGTCAAGCCCGAAACTCGAACGACTAAACTTCCAACACCGCTCGTCCGATATGAATTCCCACTTCATCGATCGACGCTACAAAACCACAAGTGGAGATAAGGAATACGTTTGAGTCACGGTAGAGTTCGGTGAGTAATGAATTTGTTGCGAATCGCTGAGGAGTGGCCGCGCGTGGAATAATTCAGCAGCCGCGGGCGCGAGTCCGTTGATCTACGACGTGGAACTAACGTTAATTTTACGGTCCCGCTCGGAGGGCCAAGGATTCCGACTCGCTCTTCGTTGGCCGGAGAAGCGGGTCGGGGGAGGAGAGGATCCAGAAGTAAATGGGACGTAGCACTGATCGGAGTCCCTGCCACGGACGGCGAATGGAGGGAGGAAGGGAGGATGTAGGAGCTGGATAATACTTGCACCCGAGCGCAACCGGGTCCGCATTGTCGGCGAACGTGTTATATCCATCCTCGCAGCTAAGTAAGTGGCTGTGTGCCGTGCCGCTGAGCACTGCGCCACCGTCGCACAGCTCAGAGCTCCGGAGGGGTGTTTCGAATGGCGGTGTACGTTAACCCCGCATGCAAGATCTCTCGGCATCTAGACCCAGTCTCGATGAGACCTTCACTCTCCCACCGTCTCTTCCGAGGCTCGCTCCGTTGAACTAACGAGAGACGTACGTCTGGGGTTTTGATAGATGAAGATTGGATGGAACGTCCTTCCGGTTCGCGGACTCTGCTGCGAGCCAACGCCGCCGAAACTGTCGGGATAACGAAACCACGTCCTCCGAATGCATCCTTGCCGGCTCATACCTCGAGACAATAAACGACGTCCGACAAAAATCCTGAGGACTTTGGGTGATACGAAGGCGCTCGCTCGATCAATGTTGAATAAGAGAACTGGCGGATAGATGGTAAGATTTTAGCGATCTTTTTTGTTTTTGATATTTCCATACTGGCTATTCTTGTTTAGATGAAATTGCATAGTTTTAGCTGTGAAAAAGAAATTGCGATACGCGTTGAAAAATTTTACCGTCAGTAACAGAAATATTTAGGATATTGAGATCGCTGAAATCTTGACTGTTCATTTTTTTTTTTCGGTAGAAGGAATAGAAACATGAGACAGCTATAAATGTGATAGCGCTTCAAAGGATATCGTTGGGAACAAAAAACCGTCCCTTCAGTTTTGCAAGTGTGTATTTTATTTAAAAAAAAAATTCCTAGTTTCTTTTTTCAGGAATTTAAAATAGGAAATTTCCAATTTTGCATCACGGACCGCATAATTCGTCGAAATTTCAGTAATCTTGCTAATGCTTATTCTCCGGTGAGTTTTCGGAATGCCGAGCATAAACGCTGCGCAACTTTTGCGCCGAGGGAACGACCGTCGGGAACGTTAATTCGCGATACTTTGGCCAAAAAACGTACCGACGGAATCGCGTCGTTCCGCGCGGATCCTGGCGGAAGAGCCGAGAGCCGACGGATACGGATAGTGTGCGTGGGGGATGCAACGAGGGTGAGTCTCGTGTGCAATCTCGTGTGTAAACTACAAACACAGGTAGAGAGGAACAGTACACAGCCCGGCAGTCGAGTATAACTGTATCGCGGATACCCGCACAAGAGGCGTATCGTTGGTCAGAGTGCTTTTTTTCCAATTTACAATTTCATACCAGCTCGTTTCATGACGGCATAAAGCGTCCATAAATTTCCGGAGCTGCTAGAGAGAGGGGGGGGGGGGGGGGGGAGGGAGGAGTCGGGGCGCTTTTCATTGTGCGCTCGGTGGCGTGGCCGGGTAACTCGCCCAATGTTCGCTCCGGTTCGATTCTTCCTCGGGCGCAAAACAGACAAACACACGGACACATCCGAAAACTGCACGATGCTTTGCATGCGACAATATCTCCGAGTCACGAAACATTGTTTGTGCACACACAACGGGTCGACCCTCGGCCAGAATGGTAATTACGTCCATTACATGCTATTTCCTTTGTATCTAATTAAAACGATAACGAGATACTCCGGAGCTAACGCGCTAATGACTCGACAGATAAACGGGTTATCAAATTTGTGCATTGCATCTCCATTAACATTGTAATCCAATACAATTTCAAGCCACCGAGCGGGCTGGAAATTGAACGACGGTCACGGATAACCGGAGCCTCGTGACGAGAAAGCCGATAATGTCGATTCACGGGAAATAAAATGGAACTTTACGGTTACAGGGTTGAGGCTGAGAACGGAAAATAGAGTGAACGATTCATTCCGAACGTCCGGTATTAACAGCAGCTTCTGCGACTGTCAGTGGAAATTCTTCTTGTAAATGTCTCGCACAAAGCTGCGCTGGTGGAAACCATGTGTTTGGTTAACAAGATTCTCTTGTCGCGCAGCCGACAAGCGATCGCTGGAGGGAGGCTGAAGCTGGCGGTCGAGCTAGCGGCCGGCGTACGCGAATTCTAATAATTAAAAAAAAATCGTTTCGCATAAAACCCTTTGACACAAAATTCTGAAAAAAATCACACGTCTTATTTAAGATGTTTACTACACAATAAGGCACGGCGGACCCTTTGGCTATCTTTCACGGGGTCCGCAGGTGTAAAAAACTATAGAGACAACTTACTAGCTGCAGCAATCCGAGCAAATTCCGAAATAATTCATAGACACTCCTCAACGTATGTACACTATGTTTTACCAAAGAGATTTTTTCGGGAGCAGATCCTTTGAGGGCATTTTTAAGGGGTCTAAAGTCTGCAAAGAAGCTAACTGGGTTGCCACCTCATGAATCTGGACATTTATTTGTATTTAACAAATATTTTATGTGTGTTTGGGCGCTACGTACACCGTCCTAACTTTGTTCGTGTGTTCCTACAGATTGGTCGGCGACAATGGTCATCGGGGCAGGACGTAGCAAGAGCTTCTCGAGGGTTCTAATTCGGACCGACGTTCACCGTCCTCCTGGCCATTATTGGGCTAATGGAGAGCATTTGCACCGAGTCCGAGAGCGGTCCAATCGTCCTCCGACCATAATAGCTGTTATCCTGAAATCGTCTGGGATCCGTGAGACCCGAGACTACACCCAGCCACATGTTCTTCGACCCTCTTCCTTGTTGTGTTTTTCCAGCTATCCCAATTTCGTCTTCCCTTCCTTCGTTGAATTCCTCGCATTCCGATCCTTTCTATCTTGCCATTGTGCGAAGCCCCACTTTTTTCCTTTCACAAATGGGCGACGAATCTTCGCTCCGACGGTAGCGCCTCGTGTCGTCGATGCCGCTCGACGACGCTCAGCAACGTCAATTCCTCGCCCCGGCGAAGAACAATCGAGGAGACTCCTCGATTAGCCGCAAGTACCGCTGTTTCCATTTTCCTAACGAGATAATCGTCATTTCATTTCCACGAGTCCCGATTACGATTGCTTCCCTCCTCGCAGCGTCTTCAAACCCGGATGGCCCGGCTTTTCCCGGAAATGCTCGCGATGGAAAACCGGCGTTGCTTGAATTTCACATTAATTTGAAAATAATTAAGAGGGGCAATTTCTCGGTTCGCTAATTAGTAAAATTTGTAATTACTGCGAGGAGTGAGTATCACGAGCAGGCTGTCGCGATGCCTTGGGATGCAAGGAAGAAGGAGTAGAATGGATAAGGATCGTGGCCAAAAGGTAGGAAAGCTCGGGAGAGACGGAGGGACATCGGTAGTCGGAGGGAAACTAGCGAGGGTCAGAAAAGCCGTGAACACCCTCGCAAAGTTGATATCTGCAGGGCCATAGATAGTCCGGGAGCAGAAAGCGCCACGGGGAGACCGAGGGGGGAGAACCAGCGCTGAACCGCTCCAGTATTTCGAGCGTCCAGAAGTTTACATCTGATTTCGGGTCCGGGCGGGTACTTAGAGCTCGATGTCTACGAATCCCCTGTGTAGAGAGCAGCGGGAAGCAACGCCGCGCGTTACTATCTATGATAAATCCGGCGTCTAGACCTGCGAACGCCACAGTGCCGAGTTCGCTGGCGAATTCGAGTCTCGGAGGAAATGAGGATGCTGGGGAGAGATGGAAACACCTACGGTATAAATCAAAGACGATGGAGGATAGTAATTATAGATCAGAGCTTATGCGAACTATCCGCTTCGGCCTTTTAGGAACTAGACGTTTTGTCCTATTAACTTGGGAAATTAACTCCGATCCCTTTGACGGCCGAAAATACAAGTACATACACCTAATTGGACACTCCAGTGTACGATGTGTCTGCCTTGGGATTTCTGGTAATTGCTGCTCGCATGGTGGAAAAGGGTTGGTGCATTTGGCAAACATTTCTCGTCGACGGGTAATCGCAATTATTTTCTTGTTAACGTGGAAAATAAAATTCTTTTCAATTTTACAACTTTGAATGCACAAAGCTTTTGTAAACGATTGGAAGGGGTCTTGCCGACCGAAACAAATTTACGGTCCGATGAACGGCAACGAATAGGTCAAGGATTGTTCGTTTAATAATAATTAACTGTACGTATGAGATTGATTTTCTGCACTGATAAAAAAGTACAGTCGAATCAACTAAGATTCGCGCAGGGACGTTCGAATAAATATTTAGTTTGCCGAACAAAATATTTTAATGACTCAAAAATATTTTGGTGAAGTCAACCAAGAAATTGTTGAACTAACCAATTTTTTAGCTGTACCAACAAAATATTTAGTTGAACGTCCCTGCCCGAATCTTAGTTGATTCAGCCATATTTTTTTATCAGTGTGATAAAATTCGTACAAAGTCTTATCCACCTCACCGATCATCGGACGCGTGAAAATTTGCATAGTTTGGCCGTGAAACGCGGTATCGACTGGTATGCCACGCCGTCGGACGCGAACTTATCGGTTTCACTTTACGATTTTGTAACGCGAATTCTTTCGCTCCCATCGTATTTTTTATTATCACGTTCAATTCGCTTTCCCGCTCGCTCGCTCCGTGTCTTCCCGTCTTTCCTTCTCGGCGTCTCTTCTCCCATTCCGCTATATCCACCCGAGGAATTCCGCCGATGCAGGGGTCTCTCGCTACCGCTATTTAAGCTCGGAGTATCGATTCCACTCGAAAGATAACGAGAGCTTCGGGAGACAGATTGCTCCAGAATTTAATCGAGGAATTCCTTCGGTTTGATGTACGCGACGTCTCGACCGATTCTCTTCAATCGATTGCGCGCACCCTCGACAAAACACGAAAGAAAAACTGCGGAAAAAAGGAAACATTCACTCTGTCGTATCCAACTATCTAGGGGAAACGGGGACACATGTCCCCGTTTCCCCTAGATATGCACCGAAGGTATACTCGCGAGGACCGAAGGTGTACCTCGAGTATTTCGATCTAGGGGAAACGAGGACATGTGTCCCCGTTTCCCCTAGATATGCACCGAAGGTATACTCGCGAGGACCGAAGGTGTACCTCGAGTATTTCGATCTAGGGGAAACGGGGACATGTGTCCCCGTTTCCCCTAGATATGCACCGAAGGTGTACCTCGAGTATTTCGATCTAGGGGAAACGGGGACATGTGTCCCCGTTTCCCCTAGATATGCACCGAAGGTATACTCGCGAGGACCGAAGGTGTACCTCGAGTATTTCGATCTAGGGGAAACGGGGACATGTGTCCCCGTCTCCCCTAGATCTGCACCGAAGGTATACTCGCGAGGACCGAAGATGTACCTCGAGTATTTCGATCCAGGGGAAACGGGGACATGTGTCCCCGTTTCCCCTAGATATGCACCGAAGGTATACTCGCGAGGACCGAAGGTGTACCTCGAGTATTTCGATCTAGGGGAAACGGGGACATGTGTCCCCGTTTCCCCTAGATCGTATATTATACTAGAAGTGTCCTTGAAAATTCGATCTGATGGTTCGTTGCCGAGATCGAGCCGACCGAAAATTATCGCGTGAACTCACGCACAATCGAAAAATTTTGGATCGATTGCTGATCGCGATCATCGTACACAATAATCCACCGAGCGAATGTGTTCGGAATTAAGCGAACTGGAAAGCTTGGATAGACATTCTATAGTAAAATTTTTATATCATATCGATCCGATGATTTATTTAAGAGGTATCGTAGTGCAAAAATATACTTCCGGCATTTTGGACTATAACTACTTGGTAGCGTCCTTCGCTCGCTTAAAATTTTTTTTTAAAGTACTTGGCGTCGAGACGCTACCGCGTCTCTTGATCCGTTGTGAAGAACCGTGAAGAAACTGATGGGAAGGTGATATGACTAGGAAATAAATGGGAGAGTTCCGATACATCGTTTATATCAATTTGAAGTTTCAGTTTTCTCTCCTGTGAGGCTAGAGCTTACGTCCGAGTTGTTCAGCTCTCTGTGTTGACTCTCTCGTCTGGAAAGGGCAATACATATATATATATATATATATATATATATATATATTTCAAGAAATGGCAAATAGCAGTCGACAAGAGATGTCCCGAGGAGAGGGAAGGGGAGATCCTGATTGAGAAATATAGTCCGAGAAAGTAGAGTCTCCCTCGAGTCTAGGGTCCGAAAGACAGTGGGGCTGTATCGTTTGTATCATTTACCGTTGAGCAATGAAGACCCGACGAGAAGAAAAGCTTTTCGGCATCGCTCACCATTACCAATGCATTTCCGACGCGACTAATCCAATGAAGATATCAAGATTTTATATCGCTCACTAATAAAAAGCCTTTCTGAGTCACGGGCGTGGGAAAAAGCTGCACCTTGCAGAGGGTTAACTGAGTATTGAAACACAATTTTTTTTTTCAACCTCGAAAGTACTCGGAAAAGCTTGTACGAACGAGCGGCAAACGCAAGTAGCGAAACTCCGCATTTGGTCGAGATAATTCAAAGAAACTCGCAATAAAGTAATTAAAAACAATTCTCGACGTAGAACAGTTAACGAGTGAAGCATTAACTAATCGGACTCTGGAGTGGGAGGAAGAGAGAGGGAGAGAAAGAGATGCAGACGCTTGAGAATAAAAGTTTCCCCGTTTCGTTCTCTAGCTCCCGCATCCCTCGTCAAACAAACATACGCACATGTGAACAACACTTTTTTCCCTGCAATACTCGAGGACCACACTTGCAATCTCCAGCTCGGAAATTAATACTGTTTGTATATATTTCTCCGCCTCAGAGAGGATTGTTTTTAATTAGACTAGAAAATAAAATCGGCATATTATTTTTACAGCTATAGAGGAAAATGTTTTTCTTATTATCTGCAAAAGTTTGTTAATGACAAAAGATTTCGAAAAGAGCGACCCAGAAGTTGTATTCGGATGACAACGAGCTATGATGCATTAACGAGTTCGATATCTTTGTCCCAAGTCACCTCTTATGCTCCGAGAGAACAAAGTGATTTCCGTGAAGGGGATGAACGTGAGTGTAACGTCGAAGCACACGGGTTTCTTTCTGGTAAGCCGTGAAGAGGCGCGACCTTATTAAATATCCGGGTAAAGAGACAAGGGGCGGATGCATCGTATAGTCCCGGTAACGGTAGCGGCACAGCAGCGTCGACTTGCAAGAACTGATATACAATGGGTTAAGAAAAGAAGGCTCAAACTCGGCCGATGGGAAAGAGAATATTCCAAGAGTACGGAAAGATAGAGCGCGAGGAAAAAAGAAGATATGTGAAAGTGGAAGATGTAGCGTGTACCATGCATTGTCGGGTCGACGTGCTCGGCCTGGATAAGGGTGCTCTTCTACCATGAATATCGGGAACGTCACGTACCGACGAAGTCTCATTTGCTTGGAGTGAGTTTATCCAAGATGGTCTTGATGCGCCTAATACATCGAGGTGTCGAAACGAGGTATTCACCTCTAAAATGTTGTCCACCCCCAAAATGTTACGGTGTCACTATATTTATACCAAACGTTCTATTTCTGCATTTCTGTGCTATCTGCTATAATTTCGGCAGGACGGCTTTCGTACATGGAATGGATTACGAAATTCGAAAATACCATTTCATATGCTACAGTTTCGGCCGAACGGTTTTCGTAGCATCTGGAATGAAATTCTATTTTGGTGCTCCGACTTAACCGTAATCGCAATATTTACGGATGCGATGAGCGAAGGATGGTGGGCAAATTCTAGCCGAAGTCTTTCAACTGGAGAACGGAAGTAATGTCTTCCCTAGACGACGTCACTTCCGGTCGGATAATGAGAATTTGAAACTGGAGATGACGTTTTCCTTAGATGACGTCACTTCCGGTCGAAAAATGACTTCATCTCGGGGAAACGTCACTTCCGATTTGGAACTCTCATTTATCGACCGGAAGTGACCTGTTTCCGGCAAATTTTAGTTTGAAAATTTGAGTTTCTCAACAAATTTTAGCGAAAAGGTTGTTGTACAGCATTTTGCTCCGTCACTATGGTTGCAAAATGGGGTTGTGGTCCCATTTCGCTTTGGTCAACCCCCCCAATATAAGATTGTCTAGAATGGTCGCTCATCCCTTAAGAGCCAACCAGCCAGCGCACACGGGCGTTTATCGCACCAACATGCTTTTGCGAAAGATCGACGTAGACCAAATCAGCGACACAAGCTTTGTCGCATGCCGCTCTTCGTTGTCTTCGTATAGTTCTCCTCGTCGCGTGCATCACCGCGAGCTCTCCTTGATTAATCCCTCGACCTAATTGCCGTCAGCTAATTGTGTTTGATCGGTGCAAGCAGCAAGTCCCACGAGCTTGCACGATCGCGCTTCTGCAACGCAGTGCACACTCGGGGGATCAAGTACACACTGAGTACTCGATGACGGCTAATATGTTACAGTGCACTGCGGATGATAGAAGGGAGTTGAGAGTCCGCCGGGACTCGTTCGAAAACCGGTAATCGCCGCGATTAGACCTAATTAACGAGATGAATTGCTTGCACCAACGAAAACGCAAGCACTGCATTCTTGCGTCTTCATTAGAGGAAGCGATTCATGTGACGAGATAAATTTTTTCCAAGATCTCCAAACTCTTCCAACGTTTTTCGTTGACTTTTATTTTTTATTTTATTTTATATACATTTTTAAAACTTTTATTCAGACTGCGGTTGTCGGGGAATCCGTCGGCGTGTTGGATAATGCAGAATTTCCCGGGGTTCGTTGTAAATTTTCTCATCGATTTTCGCTCAAATGCTCTCGGTCTCCAGCTGTTCGGAGTACATAGAATTTATCGGGGAATTTATAATAACGCGCGGCACGGAAGTGAGCCCGGGTAAAAATTTATTCACACGCTAAAAGGGAAATATATCAAATAAAATATAAATGCTATTCGGCGATCGTTCGAAGGATGGAAATAAATTTCGTTGTTATTTTCGTAACGAAGAAGGTATAAAATTCATATATTTTTTCTATGTTTGCGAGTGGAATGGTAGAATGAATTAAATTTACAGTAAATTTTACTTTGATATTTAGCTTCAGTGTCGCGTAGGGATGTTCGTGCGTAAACGTGACACGTTTCACTTTGACCCTGTCCTCGTGTCTTACGCGATTTCGCGACTCCCGTAGTGTTGCACACTTTTTACCCCGGTCTCTGATATATTGTTTTTGACATTACTCTCGCGAGGTCGTTGGCAAGAGGGCGTCGTTCGGCGGCGGGAAAAGAGCGAGACGAAGCAAACAACCGTACGGGGTAAAAAAAAATTGAAAAAATACGAATGGAGAAGGAAACAGCGGAGAAAGGTGCGGGTGTGTGTGTTATGCAAGGGGTAGAAAACGCAGGGTGCAAAGCGGCAGCTACAAAGGATACCTTTTCTAATTTCCGCGGAAAGATAAATTCGGTGCAACGGTTTTCCCTTCGTCTCGTGCCTGACTTTCTGTACATGTACCTACACCCACGAAACGAAATGGCAAGAAGGGAAACGAAACGCGAGAGGCAACAAACGATGCGATTCATGTGTAGCACGTCTTGGCATTTCCTTAATACACGAACGACTCGTGACGTTATTGTATGCGCACTGGTGTAGGCGCGTTCACGGTCTACGACAGCCGGAACTTCCACGCCTCCTCCTTCACGCGAGGTGGCGTGAAAAATAATTGAAACTACAGTCGACAGTACGCGGATCGGGTGAAAAATGAGAGACCGGAAATATGGAAGGCGAAATGCGCAACGGCACCTACACGAGTTAGAATAAGCCAACTTAACTCCTTCGGGCTCCATTTTTGTTTCATTTCGTTTTTGTTTTGTTCTTTTTCATCACTTCCATATGCTATATTGATGTAGCATATAGTATATATTGATATTCCATATGATAAAACACTCCAATTTGCTGTATTCTCGAGATTTCGGAGTTCATAGCGTATGGGAGCGAATTTCGAAAGAAAGAAATCCCATATAGCACACGGGAGTGGAATCGAAAAACATAAATCAATCCCACATGCTATATTCCCGAGATTTCGGCATTCATAGCGTATGGGAGTGGAATTTGAAAATTCTAAATCACTTTCATATGCTATATTTTCGAGATTTCGGCGGTCATAGCGTATGAATTCGTGTGATTGCAACACTCGCCTTCGGCTCGTGCTGCAAAGTCACACTCGTCAGAAAAAATGTTTCGCACTCGTATCGAAACGTACCATTTACCATCCGTCGGATAAATCAAATTACTATGATTGTGGCTCAGGTCTGCGAACAAATTCCGGGCATAACGACGTTTTTAATCTCTCGTCGATTCAGTTCGCCATGAAATAAAAAGGTGACCATAACGAGAATCGTTTGAATCGAAGGCCGATATTCTGCGGAATTGAATTATCTCGGGCGCATAGCTCGGGGATTGAATTAGCCTGGTGATTTAACGATGCGGCGAATCGCGGCCGCCCCTCTGACGAAATCGCTTTATGGTGGATGAGACGAAGTTAAAAAAAAATCTAATAATATCTCGATAACGAGATGGACGGGCATAACGATGCAATGTTTTAGCGACGACATTTCGATCACTTACTGTACTTACTTGGTCGATTTGCACCTCTGCGCGTTCTTAACGTCGTGTGCAAGTCACGTGACTGGTTCACGTGGCGTTAATTAAACATCCTAGCGAATTTTGATAATCTCCCGGTTCACTCGTAGGCGCGGTCCGAACACCCACCACCTTATATATCACTTGTACGACAAGAGTGCTGATGGCTGTGATGGAGCGTATGAGTGTGAACAACGAACTTAACAATGAACCACTCCAGCAAACAGCAATAGTCGATGTATGTTGCGTGAAAAAAAAAGGTGAAAAAAAAAGAAGAATGAAAAGCCGAGAGGTAAGAGCTAAGATTGAGGTTTTGCGAGGAAAGTGTTAGTAGAACGTCTAAGAACCCCTCGACAATCGGGCTCGCGGATACTCCGGAGTATCCGGGAGCGTCGGGGAAGGGCCGACGCAAGTCTGAAAAGGTGGCCTTTCAATGAAAGGCTTGTAGCTGAAAGCTCGGTAAGCAATCGGGGAAGAGGAAACTTATAGATCGAACGATTCTTGTGGCGCATCGAGAAAAATAAACAATTCGGTTTGATGCCCAACGCCTGCGTTCAAAAGCTGTCGAACGAATCTTCTTGTTGGCGTCACCAAAATTATTTATTCATTGAATGGCAATTGGCTGCAATCGATCAAAATATTTTTGGAGCAAGTAACGTCTCGGTGTCTGTCCAGTCTACGGGAGTGGACTTGATGCAAGATGCAATTCTTTTTTCGCCAGAGTATCTCGCACGAGGAGCGAGCAGCTGCTGGGCCGTTCATCGCGTAAGCGTATGTAAATATGCGCAAGAGGCTTCGATTCAAATTCGTACGTGCTAAGCAGCGCGAAAGATATTCTGAGATATCGAGGTGGAGAGACATCAAGACCGGAAGTGGCGTCGGCCAGCTGTTAGCGAACGGTGATAAATTGCTTACGTCAGAATTTAATTAAAAATTCTTAAGTGGGAAGTACCAGGCCTGGAGGGTGAATAACTTTGTTTGCAAAACGAAAAAAAAAAAAATCAAAAATCGACCGCTGCGCGCCCGCAGGACTCTCACCCTCGCTCGAATCCGCGAATTTCGTGGTTCCCCATAGTTTTACGCTGGATGACCCAGAAATCGTCGAACTCAATTTCGCGGGGCTGGTGTACGTGCGATTAATCCAGATCTGATTATTCATGGAGTGAAACTCGCTCCGGCATGGTAGAACTCATCCGGAATCCCTTCGAGCCCTACTTGTGGAATCGCCCTATATTGGACAAATTTCCCCATCCGTCCCCGACGAACCCGTTGCAAACTTTTCGACCGTACGGCCAAATTTTGCTCCGCTTTTATTCTTCGACTGATTTTAATTAACTGTACAAGGTTAATTCGTACGAGGCTTCGATCGAACAAAAAGCTTTCCAATTGTTATCAATTATCTTGCCATTTGTCGTAATTGGAGGCATACACCAATGCCAATACGGTATGTTGCACAGCGACTTTTTACCCCCTAAAATTACCTTAACCGTAGCCATTCAATTATAATCAAGGAAACTATGCGAAACAGGATATTGGAAAGGTCTTTGTCACCTGCCTCACTCCATTTCCGTTGTAAATCCTCTGTCGATCGAACAAAGCTCGTCGAAACTATTATTAATTCCTCGCCGCTTCGGGGGGGATTATTCGATTTTCCTGTACCGATAAAAAAATAAAATACGTTTCTCAGTTTTAAATTATTCCAATTAACCAGCGGTACGTCACCTGGGGTCCATAAACCCCCAAAATATCCGAGGGACCCCCTACGGACCCCCAGGTACTTGTATGTCTTTTTAGGTACTTTTCGTGCATCCCAGCTGCATCGTCTCTAGTCCAGCTACTTGCATGTCTTTTTAGGTACTTTCCGTGCACCCCAGCTGCATCGTCTCTAGTCAAGCTACTTGCATGTCTTTTTAGGTACTTTCCGTGCATCCCAGCTGCATCGTCTCCAGTCCAGCTACTTGCATGTCTTTTTCCGTCCTTTCCGTGCATCTCAGCTGCATCGTCCGTAATCGCAAGACACTTCGGGTACTCCGGTACCCGAAGTGTTATTTGTAGGATTACAATAACTAGCGCTCCAGCATATTGCGCATAGTTTTTTCTCCCTCGAAACTACCCCAACTATGGCCGTTCAATTAATTCCGGAAACTGTGTAGGCGCCAGGATTGGAAGGGCTCGGTACCGGTTGCCAACCCCGTCTCCGTTAAGTAATAACATAATTTGTAGCTGCGTAAACAAGGCTTAGGATGATTTATATGCGAGCGGTTCACCGCACAGACGCGGGTCCTCGCAGACGCGTTTCTCCGAGGCTCCCCGGAGTATACGAGACCCGTACCGGCGAAGCTTTACGTTCTCCGCGGGAAACGCGGTGCCGGCTTCTCTTGCGGCTGCTCTCCAACCGGAGACAGTCCGTTAATTTTGTCAGTGCCCCAGATGGGCGGGGGGGCTACTAACGTGAATTTATATCGCGAATCTAAGTGTCGGCAAGCTCTCCAGAAGAGCCAGCTGTACGACCTCGTTTCTCTCGAGCAGCCTTGAGTTGCACGGCCTGCTGACCCGGTGATGAAAATTTACCCAAAAAAAAAAAATCTCTACCACAAAAATATCCCACCATATTTCTCGGTAAAAGTTTCAAAGTCCTCGCTCCTGGGACGCGCCGATTCAGAATTTTTTTTGTCTTCGTGTTTCCGGGCTGACGTTCCCAAACGCCAGGAATCGCGGAATCTCTCGGCGGTTCCGTTCACGAATCCACGAGAAGAAGAACGGGAAGAGAACGCGGAGGAGGAAAAAGCAACCACCTCGTCGGCTAGGAGCGTTAGCGCAATTTCCGTAATCCGGTAGATACGCGAATTCGCTTCCCCCGCGTCCGGCCGTTTCCTTGCCGCGCCACGCCGACTTCGCGTTCCTCCGACGAGCGCCAATATTTGTATCCCTAAATCCACCGCCAATATTTGCGCCGTCGGGCGGGCGCAACAATATTTACCCGAGAAAACTTCGCGCCAGTCGCGAGGCGCTCCTCGCGTCTCGAGCGCCCGGCTGGGACGAGAGCTTTCGGAAGCAATTACACTTTGAACGGGGTAAAAAAAAAGATACGCACGGTGAATGGCTCGGCGGTGCGGCAATTACGGGCGGAGATGCGTCCGAATCGCCGGCCCAGGATAAAGCGAGTTTGAAAGAAGCGGGACGAAGGAGGAGAAAAAAAACGAAAGGAAAATCTTCCGAGCGATTTGGAATGCAGAGGAGAGGTGTTGGAGTCGCCGGGGATAACACGGAACGACGACTGTCGAATCGGGAATGCGGACAGGACTATTCCGATCCGTGTATTAATAAACCCCGCTGAAATCGGAAATGTCCAGATGCTACAGACTTTGAATATTGAAAAGGCGCGATGCGGACCGCCGGCGCTGCAATGTTTCTGGACCGGGAGGAGAATGAACCTCTCGCTGTCGCCGAACTCTCGGTCTCCGTCGACCCATGCGGAACTCGACTCTGAATAATTAAGCTCGGATCAACAATCGCGCCAGACTGCGAAGTCGATGAAATTTTGATAACCGACGAGAGCGACTGCCTCCATCCGACACTCTCCTGTCACCGTGATATTCGAATCTGGCGTTCGCTGAAAGCTCGGTTGAGCCATTCGCAGTTAATGCCTTCGCTGCCTTGGCGAAAAGTGGCTTTGAATAATTTGTGAAATATGTAAAAAAAAAATTTTTTTTTTACGTACACCTTGATCGCTGTGTCATCATTCTTCGATGAAAAAACTAGCTTCGGTCCGCTTACCTGAAACATAAAGAGAAAAAACGTTAAGGTAGTACTTACACATTAGCTAGTTAAATGAGAGCCGTGTTACGAAAATGTTGGAACATAATTATTTAAGTTTCGCAAAAAATAGTGATATGATTAAGTATTATTTTACACGTGTGTGACACTATCTGATAGGATTTTTCGCGAACTGTTAAATAGTAAGACAGAACGAAGTTTTGCTAGTTTGACCGTGAGAAAAATTTGACACGCGAACATAATCTATAAGATGTGTATTTTAAAAGAAAGTTTATCACGACAATTATTATTAAAACATTCGATAAATTCAATGTTTTCCAATATAACTTTATAACAATGTAACAATATAACTCGAAATCTCCGGATCACATTACGGTTATCGTTTCTATATGTATCTAATCGCGAAATACAAATAAGGCTGAACGAAAGCGCAATCATGGTCCTTTTCCGACAAGAAATCATGCTAAATCTGTCGACTTCAGATTTATTTATTTACTGTAAATGGCCAGTAACCCTGTTTAAATTTTGCAGGCATCATCCTCTGTGCATTGTGTGTATAATATAAACAAATTTGCATTGCATCTAATAATAAAGTTCATGCTCCTACTACCTTAATCGAGGAAATTTCTCAGCGTCTAATACGGCATGATTTTTCCTCTCGACAAACAGCGGAGAAGCGACGACGGCAGAGTATCGAGAGGAGAGCTTTTAAGACGATAGTACCCCGAGGGACTTACCGCACCCGACAACCGGGAGATTCCGAGCTCGCCTCGCACCGACTATTAATTATTCCAACAATATTAAAAAACGCCGCTGCCCGTAGCTCCGCGAAGCTTCTCGTCTCTGTTTTCATAACTCCGAACGAGTGGCTGATACCATAGAGGAAAGTTAATATAAAAATGATGCAGTTTAAATTTGCACTTTGGATCCCCATTCATTGACGTCCCTCGCGTAGCTCTGCGAGAAGGTTCCTTTACCACTTTTGACTTCCTCATAGATACACTGATAAAAGAAATTGGTTGGATTAACCAAAAATCACAGTGACATACGTTCAAAGCTGTTATTTGTTTGGTACAAATAAAGCATTTTTTTGCTAAACGATTATTTGTTTCAATTTATTCAAAATTTGTCGATTGAAATGATTTTTTTTGTTTTACCAACCGAATACACCTTTGAACGTATGTCACCGCGCATTTGCTTAATTCAACCATTTCTTTTCCTCAGTGTAAGAGGATTTTTTTTTAATCCATTTTTTTTCTCCATATTTCCCTCATAACGCGGCTTATTGTAAGTTGATAATTGCACTCTCTTACCCGATATATATTATTACTCATTATACTCCTTATTCCTCGAAACAATATTCAACTCTCCCTCCTCAGTCGTCTGAGCAGTCGAAGTGCGGCGCGAGTGTGGATGGGAATATAAGAGAACGAAGTGAAGGAACCGTGACGGAGAATTTTATATATCGTCGAATGAGATATTGCGCGGATGAAACGAAACGAAGATAAGATGGAGGCTCCAGTAACGGAGATCCTTTGAAAATTATTCCCTTTCGAACGAGCCTCTGGGTAGTCGCTCCGAAGGTCTTAACGAATCCGCTTTGTTCTCCGCTGGTTCTCTTTCCAGTGCCCAGAGATTCGATAATAAAAAAAAAGCGTACCAGAATAAAAATAGGATGAACCTATTTGATTTCATTGTTTCTAGCCCCGATTGACGAGGCGAGGCCTCGAACGAAGAGATGTGCACGGCAAAAATTCGCGCACTTGAGTAAACAGATGAAGAAGGACCGAGGACGCGGAGAAGAAACGAAAGAACGAGATGTATATACTTATATATACATGTACATGTATATACGGAGTTACAGAGGCTTGCAATCAACGACGAAACTTCCAGACGGTCGTCGAGCCCGACGAACGACGCTTCTCTCGTGCCGTGCCTTAAATTTCTCAAGCTCTCCTCCCAGAGACCCGGCGGGCGCCTTAAAAAGCAAATCCGTTAATTCGCGTTACGGGAGAGCGACGGCTCGTCCGGGCTTTGAAGTCTTAACGAATCCCTCGAATTTTTACGAACCTTCGTATCGAACCTTTCAAGAGTCTCCTACTCGTCGTCTTTGCCCGATGTCGCTCCTTCGTATTTTCCGCGCCAAGACAATTTCCCTCGAAACTCCAAAGGCGCATCGATATAAGACTGAGACATTTATCGCACGGATCTATCCGGACGCACACAGAGTTTCATACGCAGGGTCGAGTGCTTAGCGCAATCGGGAATTGGAAGTTCGTTTTTCGCCAACGAGACACAGAGGAGGTCGCAGTAAATTCTCAATGGAGACGCTTCCGGGCAAAGCGACTTATGCGAGCTTCGTCATACAAGGCTCCGGCTTCTCCACCGTCATCCTTCGGATTTGTCGATTCGGATGCACCGCGAAATGGTATTTCCCGAAGAGGCGAATCGTCCTCGCGAGCACATTTCCTTTGACCCAAAATCACCGGAAAAGACGATGATGGAGACGGAAACGGTTGTCGACGACTTTACGACTGGCACACAGTCGCCTTCCGCTCGTCTGTGATCGACTGACTTTGTAGGAGAGGTTTGGGCAAAGGAAAGAAGCTGAAAGCCAAATTTTGTTCGGATGCGTCCGGCAGTAGATTTAGTAATTCAGTTTCCTGAATGGAGAACAAAAATGATGTTCGTAACAATTATTCTGAACGTCCGAGAACAATCGCGGGGCAAAATGGGGCACCTTTCAACCTCTCTGTTTCACACTGATAAAAGAGTACAGTTGAATCGGCTAAGATCCGGGCAGGGACGTTCAAATAAATATTCAGTTGGTCGCGCAAAATATTTTAATGAATAAAAAATATTTTGATGAAATCAACCAAAAAATTGTTGAACTAACCAATTTTTTAGGTGTACCGATAAAATATTTAGTTGAACGTCCCTGCGCGAATCTTAGTTGATTCAACCGTATTTTTTATCAGTGCAGAGAGAACAGACATTTCGTAATTCGTGGCGATCTGCGAGATTTCAATTTTGTCCGGTATGCGCCTTATGTGGGTCCTCCCTATTTCACCTTTAGTGTCTGCAGTGTTCCGATTGATTTCTTTGAATAACTTTTCCCATTTTTGCCCCTGTCTGCGGTTCGCGGCGACCTAATTATGGCCCGGTTTACCGATTCGATCGTAAAAAAAATATGGCGCGAGTAGCAAATCGTTTAATATCTAAAAATATGTAAAATTTTACGTATCCCAATATTCGCTTTATCTGCTTCAGTAAATTTTACGCCGAAAAAAGACGAGGAAACTTGCGTTAAAAGGGAGAACTTTGGCTGAAGCCTGCTCAGTGTAAACGCCGCAGACGCTTCCCTTTTCATCATTTACGTACCATATTAACTTAAAACGTTAAGTCCCTCGTAACCGTCGGGAAGTTGGGGAAAATCAACGCCGACACGATGTTTCACCACCGGCTTACTTTATGTATACACAGGGAGAGGGATAGTTGAGAGAAGAAAAAGCTTGATACGCGTGAACATCCAAAGTTTCCGCAGTGAAGGCTGATTAACATTACCAGGAGACCGGAGAGGCTTCGATAATTGTGCAGAAGTTAACCGTGATCAATGAAGGAATTCACTCCCGCGCGACATTGGGCCAAATCACGTAGCTTTCACGTATCAAATTCAGAATTTTTTCTATCACACGTAGAAAACAGTTTCCCGCTTCAACATATCCTGTGTCAGAACGTTTACAGTTCGAGAATTTGTTCTTACCATGCGGACAAATAGATTAGCTCCTAATCTATTTGTAACGAATAGATTAGGGAAATGTGCCACTTTGATTTTTCAGCAATGCGACGAGGAACCGCGTTGTTGTGAGTCAAGCTTTTTTTTCGAGATGTCAGAATACAGTCATCAATTTGAGCGGAATTCATGGGCGGAAAAGCCAAAAGCATCACGAAGTCCTCAATTCGGACATTTGACCTAAAAACAGATCGTCTTCATAGGTCGCATTCAAACCCCAATTTCTCAGCGAGAATAAGGCCTAGAGACAGTAAAATTATAATCAACGGACAATAAAGATCAGTTGCACGAATAGACCTCACTCTAAATGTTTAGGGATCTTATTGACTGAGTATTTCCAACATTTTTTCCTTAATGTTAAAAATATTCTAACCAAGTATATATTTTGACAGAAATCTCAGTACGTCTACTACAAAATCTTTTATAATATTTAGTGTGAAGAAGTACGACTGCACATCATCGACGGCCCGATCGATGACGACGAAGCCCTCCGAGTCGCATCAGCTCGCCTCTGTATATCCAAAGCTGCCTCGTCTCGACCAGGAACCTTCGTCGGCCTCTCGAGTGACTATCGCTGAGTTTGTATATTTGGCAATTCCGAGAAGAGCGTGCCGATAAGTCTCGGCGCTCGTTACACTTTCATTAAGTGCTCCAATGATGTCGTTTCTCCAGTGGATCCCAATCCAGCGGATTCCATGCCCGCAAAGTAAATAAAATGTCTCCTTTTTTCTCTACTAGGCAAGCAGCGAGCGACGAAGAATAATCTCATCCCCCAGGATTTTGTACGAAGGCTGCGGTCTTCTTTGCGCACTGACTTATCTCCCTTTGTTGGCGTCTTCGCGATCGTCTTCGAGGAGGAACGAAGGAGAGCCTCGGAGCCGCGGCCACCGGAACGCAAAGGGAAGAGACCGGAAGCGTCACGAAAGCCGAGACATTTTTAGCATGACAAGCTGGAGATAATTCGTTGAGCCCGGCTTGCTGATAACCTTTCAGGCGTCCATTCTTCCGTCGGCCTTTTGCCTTTCGGTAAAGCTTGTAGCGGACGTGTACAACAAATTATATACCCCTCTGATGGCGAGAGGCTTCGTCGTAATTCAATTTTCCGAGAGCCTCGACGAGCGCTATCGCACCGGAGATTAACGACCGCGCTAAACTCCGTTTCGCGTATCATTCGGGACTTTCGACTACGGGCGTGTAGCCTACAAGGGGGCATAGTTCCATGGTGTTATAGCGGCGGGAATCGGGTAAGCCGCAGACTATACGGTTGAAACTTCGATGCCGCAACGCAACTCCTTGTTAAACCACAGGATAAGTAACGAAATTATGGAAAACTTTCCGAACACGATGGAGCGGAACGCGGTGCCGAGACAAATATTCGTTAACCTATTACTCAACAATTTTCATGAAAAATCAAGAGGCGGAGAGATGAGGAGAGAGAGAGAGCGAGAAGGATCGAAGAGAATCAACAACTTGATTCAAAAAAAATTGCATCACACGCTTCGCGATAGAGAAAAAAATCGTTGGATTACAAACGACGAGCATTCGCTGAACAAACCAGTAACGAACAAAAAAAGATAGCGTACATGAAAGAAAACAAGCGACTATCCGCGGAGGTTTTTGACGGTGGAAGCATTTTTGGGAATAAATCGAAAGCCTTTTGGCTGGAAGCTCGTTGACGTTGCCACGCGACGGAACAAGGGGTGCCCCCTCTTTTCAACAGATTTTGTTTTTTTTTTATCCCCGTCGATGCCGGAACCCGCTCATGGGAAGTGAAAAGCTCTAATAAATTTTTTGCATGCACCGGCGAAAAGGCATTATTTTTTATTTCGTTTTTGGCACCGGTGCCACGGTTTTACCAGCTCAGCCAGAATAGGCGCTGGAGCTTTTGCTCTTGCACGCCGACAAACGACGGTATAACGATCGAGTTCGTCTGACGGGGCTCTGTCATTTGGGGCGGTAGTCGGAGGTTTCGAGCTCCGGGTCTCCGTGCTCACAACAACCCGGTGAAGTGGGCGAGGAGAGGGCTGACGGTGTATGGAGACGCGCCTCCGCATTGTTCCGAAATAAAGAGAATCAACGACGTGAACGGGAGGGAACGAAGGGCGGACGAGCTGCGAGCTAAATGGACCGAGTGACAAAACAGACACGGAAGGGGTTGAATGAAAGCGCGCTGACGAGAGGCGAGTGCAGGATACACGACGAGGCGCCACACACGATTGCGGAGATTCCACTTCGTGTTCTCCGATGTAAAGCGTTAACAAGAGGGCAACTGAAACGGCACGAGTGAATGAGTCGTTGCCGTACGGGACCGCGGCTGGTTCGAATGCAATCCTCGAGGAATCTTTAGTATACTAGTCTGAAGATTTTGGTCCAATGTCACGACCGTCACACACGCAGAACTCGAGAATTTACGCTGACTGAGAATTCACGAGATAATCATTTTGTTACATTAGATTTTACATAGGGTAGACGTGGCGAATATGGCCCGGCTCGGTTCCCAGGTGAATTTCTGCCACAACTGAAAAAACGGCACATCGCTGGCTCCAAACTGGCTGCCGTGTGGCGAAAGGCCGTAACGTCACAGTGACATTTTTCTGCGCCACGTTACTGCCTTTTCCGTCCAGGCGATACGTTGGGTTGGACTGGATACAAAACCCTCGGTAACTGTTGCGGTCTCGTAGCCGTGCCGATGGTTAAATCTCACCTAGGTTAGCAGGTGAATCGACTATATATGGACCAGGCCACATTCACCACTTTGGGCCTAACTTGGGATTTTGCTTCCTGTGGATTTTATCACTTATAAGATCCACAGTGCATCTGGAATACCTCAGGAATTTTCGGATCCAAAGACTCTTCATTCCCTGAACAATGTCCATCTGAGTGATTCTGATTCATTGATGACTACTTGTGGTTAAAAATAAAAACTGAATGGTCAATAAAATTAATCGTATACGGTTGCCGTGTCCCATATTTTAGTCTAGACTCCTCTCGATATTCACAACAATAGACATCTCCCTAAAATGGAACAGAAAAAAAAGAGCAAAGTTGTACTGATGCGCCGTTTTTCGTGTGATTTTTTTCCCCGATGAATCGTGAAATCTCTCGGTAATGCAGTGGGTACACACAGCACGCAAATGCGCGTGCACTGTGGGAGGCGGCCGATGAAACGAGCCGGGTACAGGAATAGAAAATCGTGAAATGAAAAGCCCCCGTTGGAAAGTTGGCTGCACAGGGGCGATATGGAGCGTTCGCGTACAGAGACAGGCCGGCAGAATCGAACAAAAAGGGATCGTGTACAAAAGAGAAAAAGGAAGCGAAACAAAAAAAAAGGGCGCGCTTTCTCTCAATCTGTGCCGAGGATTCTCGGCTAATGCGTGGGAGGGATCGAGAAATTTCAATGCTCCTCTCTCGCTCGTTCCACTCCGCACCCGAACGCCGGAGAAAGAATCGCCCCGTCTTCCTTTTTTTCCCCTTTCTTTTTATTTTTCCTTTCCGAGAGCGAAGCGCACGTGCCGCCCGAAGCACTACGCTCCGAACCAGCGCTTCCTACTTTCCTCCCTCCGCGCCGAAAGGCCAATCGAAATATACGAATCTCCCGAAGCTCTTTCAATACCACTTCGAACTTTGCGTACCCAATCGGTGCCCGGCATCGAAGCACCGAATAAAGCGCTCCTTCGCCGAGCTAGATCGATGGGGTTTCATCGTCGTTACTAATGAGGCGTTTTTTGTTTTCATCGCTGCATTGTTCCTCGACGGTTCATTTTTTTTTTCCGCGCAGCGTTCGCCGCGAAGCCGTGCAACTCCCGTCAGCGGGGTTCGATAACCGCGTCGGCTCACCGTGGACCCGGCAGCCGACTCGGAGGGGCATGGAAACCCCGGAGATTCCCGTGGCAGAGGTGCGTCAATCGATCAATTCATCGCGTCGGGCTCGGCAGCCGCTCCGTCTCCGGTTATCTCCGGCCGAGCTCCCGCGCGGGCCCTCCGGTCCTTTTGGGATTTGAGCATGATACAGACGCAGTGCCATCGAGCCGCTGCCGTACCTCCGACGCCAACCTCCGCACCCGCTCTGCCAGCGAGGGCGAGCGGCCCTCAAAATTGATTCGAATCAATTCGGCGAATCCCCCGCATTACCATACCGTCTCGGGGATACGGGGCGACCACCCCGAGCAATTGCCTCGCAATTGTGCAGTTGATTGTGGACCGTCCTGAGGGCCGTTCGACCGCGGGCCGAACCCACCGCTCGGCGGGCGAGCCGAACCGTGGATGGAACTTTGACTGTTTCCTGTTTCATCTCCTCGCTCCATTCCGCGCAGGGAGCGGCGATCGGGAGATTAAGCCAATCCCATTTGATTCAACTGCGATAGTTTGTATGTTGTTGGGTTTCCACGTCAGACGTTCGACGACGCCGAATACTTGGCAGCTTCCGGAAGTCGCATTCGGGTTTAATTAAACTATCGAGGGTCGTCTTGGGCGGAGGGGCCAAAACTGCCGCGGCAACGAGTCTTCAATTTCGCGGATGTGGAAGCGGGCGGCTACGACGAAGCCTAGGAATTCCGTTAATTGAAACCGAAGCATTCAAGTTGGATGGCGGGTTAGACAGTCAATGAAGACCCGCCATCGCCTTCGGTGCTCGGATGCCGAGGGATAAATTTAATCGAATTGATTTCACCTGTCGGACAATGTTTTCGTCGGATTTTCGCTCCAATTTCGAGCGCAAAGAGAGCGAAGGATCGGGCATCCGGACCTTCCGACTCGCCGATTCGATTATCGCGAAGCTCGCAGCGTTTCTCCGATCAAGGTGCATGCGTTCGACAGCTCATCGGAAACAAGCTGCCCGTCCACCGTAATGGCGTTTCATGGTTGAAACTCCAGCCTCGTTGGGGCCAAATGATAAATAATGATAAAGACCGTGGGAGTGATGGGAAGGTGACATTTTTTTTTTTTTAAGACGTACAAAAAGTGATTCAAAGCGAAACTGTGCAGTTTTCTCAGGGGGAGAGCCTGGCGATACTCCCTGATGGAATGAACCGAGAAATATTCACCGCTCGGGCGACTGCGACCGTCAGGGTAATCCGTCTTCCTCGCGCGGCTGTCGCGTTGTACGTCGGACGGCTTTCCCGTTGCGTCGTATCGCGGCTCATTCGTGTTACATCGACAGTGCGAACGAGCACGCTCCGTCGCCGCAATTTTCAGATGCACATCGAGGATTCTGGTACGAACTGTGATTAACCCGAATTCCGACAAAGTTTGCTAATCGCTTTTCGATACCGCTCAGCCACACTATCGCCTCCGTCCACTCGCCGCTTGATTCAATTATCGATGCGGGTGATTGATTCGCGGAATAACGTTATCCTGCCTCGCCTCGAAAGTCGCCCTCGATGAACCTTTACGAGGCTTTTATATACTGCGGAGTATGTACGCAGCCTACGAAAATCGACCAAGGCGCGTTTTAAAGTGCGATCATCAGACTTCAAGATGAGCATTGCCTAAACCCTCCATGTTGCATAATCGCTGATTTATCGAAATTCGAAGAAGTCCATTGATAACCACCTTACCCCTACTTTGCTTGATGTCGTCTCCGTGTTCATGATTTTGAAAAAAAGGCTAACACGCTCCTCGCTGACTGATTCGCTTCCCCTGCAATCAGAGCATCTTTCTCATCAAAGCGAAAGTGCAGCGTAAAAAATAGATTTTTTGTCCCTCATTCATCGAACTCTGAATTCTGGTTGAGCTGAAACCGGCCGAAGAATCGACCGCACCGGGTTTGGGTACGTGATCGAGTTACTCCGTCCCGCTCCGGCGCGATGGCAGGTGAGTTCGACTTTTTGTGTATAATAATTGAATCTCGTTTCCGAGACTTCGTAACGAGAGGCTCGGACGTTCGTTCCTCCCGGAGGCAACGATGCGGCTTTGCGGTCGGGCGATAGATAACACGATGATTCAACATCGCCGGGCCGGGCACGAGAGCTCCAGTTATACTTCGATCCTCCGACGGGGATGTCGTGTATCGTCCGAACGACGATAGAATCCTCTATCTAGCTTGCAGAAAAGTTTATACGCGAGTTGACTATCCAACGCGGCTATCCGCAATAATTATCGCCCAAGGGGCAAAAACGGATACGAGGTACGTGGACGTTATACCATGATTTTCTACCTTACGATACCGATGTGCGGGAACTATCGGATAACACAACCTACACAGCGTGTGTGTGTGTGTTTGCATCGAAACTTTTGTTGTGGCTGCCAAACATGGAGGCATATACGCAATTATTTCGAACTTAATTAACATGTAACGAACACCCGGAGGGCAAACGTTGTAACTTCTACATACATTATGCTATGCATCACCAAAACGGCACGTTTGTTGGAGATCTCTCCTGCCAGCGTATCTAAATTCCCGTTTAAAAATGACGAGCCTGTGTCGCAACCGTAACACTGATTGCCGACAATAAAAATTTAATATCACTGCAGATAAAAATGCACTGGAAAAAAGCAAGACTTTCGTAATCGTTACGTCCGAAACGTTATGATGCCAACTATTCTCATTCGGATGATACTGCATCAGTATGAGTTACGGAAAAATTACCAAAGGCGTTGCAAATTTTACTATTTAAAGTTACCGATGGTAACTTCTGGTACAAAAATATTAAAAACATAAAGATTGCTGCAATCTTGCCTGCCGCGTCTTACGTATGTCGTGCCGTTTACCATCCTAGATTGTAAGGCGCACAAACATCCACTCATACACTGCAATACTTGTACGTATCCCAATACAAAATACGCACATGCTACATTAGGCAATATTCATTTTCCCTTCCCGTTGATAATGATAGGTATTATTTGAGAATAAAAAAAAGTCATCTCGTTTGGTGTTCCGGGCGACAAGTTTGTTAGGTGTTTACAATGAATCATGATGAGGGAACCTACTGTACGCAGAGTCTTCGCAAGGCGAAGAGGCGACGAGAGTTAACGGGCCTGCGTGAAGCATCCGCACACGTGGACACGGCGGTGTCTCATCCTTTCACTCCGAATCGCGGTTGGCCTCGTGACTCGTAAAAGCGACTTTACGAGGATTAAACGCACGGGGAGAATCGCCTCCGGCCGCAGAGCTGCACGAGACGGTCCAGTTTCCGCGGGTTCAACCTCGGCGCTCTCGCTTTGAATCTCCGAGCTCCTTAACGACGCCTCTCACAGATCCGCCGTACCGAGGACTTACTTTTGAATCACCGGTCTAGATCACGAGCCAACCGCGCGCAGGTGAACGTCTCGAACGGTGTGCCGCTAGCTCGTTAACTCTGCAATCCTCCGAGGAATCGTCCTCGAGCGCGAGAGATTGGGAATTAACGGCAGACACTTGCGCAACACTTGCGCAGCGGATCCAACAAGAGGATTAACGCACTGTTGGCCTCGCTTGGTTTGTAGATCAAGCGATTGCACAACTCCGCGGATCTTCGCGACACAGCTGCGAGAGGATCGTCGAGCTATGTTTGATACGTGAATCATGCCCGAGAAGGACTCACCAATATGTGCCTCGTTATTCGACAAACTATCGATAAGCCGTATTGACGCGGCAGGGAATCTTCATCAAGAAAACTTGATGGAATTTTGGTTTCGTTCCACTTTTAAGATTTTGCTTTCAATGAACCGCTTCGATTCTTCTTGATTTAAAAACTGGACTCGACTCCTCGAGCGTTACCGCCCAAATGCGAAAACGCTCGAACTATAATCATCGGCATTGACATGTTTATCCTGTTGTATTGTCGTGTATCTGTCGGCGTTAGTGGCAGCCACTAAAATCGACCGCGTCAGGTGTGGCTTCCGACAATTGTTAAAGGAATTCCACCGTCAAGAAAAGCCTTTCTCACTGCAAAATTGTGCCATTGCGGGTCCATTAAAGAGAGCAAGAATGACGTAAAAATGTCTGACCGGAGAACTCATCCAGTCAGTGGATAGAAATAAGATCTTCGAGAACGAGGAAACTCGGCCGACCGGAGGAGGACGAGGCCGCATGTGGCTTTCGACAATTGTTAAAGGAGTTCCCGTCAAGAAAAGCCTTTCTCACTGCAAAATCGTGCCATTTGCAGTCGATTAAAGAGAGCACGAGTAGGGTAAAAATGTCCGACCGGAGAACTCATCCCGTCAGTGGAAAGGAGAGGCCGTATGTGGCTTTCGACAATTGTTAAAGGAATTCCCGTCAAGAAAAGCCTTACTCACCGCAAAATCGTGCCATTTGCAGTCGATTAAAGAGAGCACGAGTGGGGAAAAAATGTCCGACCGGAGAACTCATCCCGTCAGTGGAAAGGAGAGGCCGTATGTGGCTTTCGACAATTGTTAAAGGAATTCCAGTCAAGAAAAGCCTTACTCACCGCACAATCGTGCCATTTGCAGTCGATTAAAGAGAGCACGAGTGGGGTAAAAATGTCCGACCGGAGAACTCATCCCGTCAGTGGAAAGACATAAAATCTTCGAGAGCGAGGAAACTCGGCCGTCCGGAGGAGGACGTTGTGCAAAGTCCTTTCACTCCTCGTTGCACGGATCGTGCTGACGAGTAGCCGATGAGCGTAAAGAAAGCGCAATCGAACGAGAAAGTGCAACGGGAACGGGACCACGACGGAGATGAGCGAGAGATGAGGCCATTAAACGCGTTCAGAGAGCAAATGAATCGCGCGATGCTGCTGCTACGTATACGTAACGCTGATAACCGAGCGCTTCGTTACATGAGCTGCGGTGGCTTTCGAGATTGGCGGATACCGGCATTGAATTTTGCAAGACGTCGGGAGCCTGCGATTTATCTATGCACGCTGGGAGGACACCGGTAATAAATTCGTGGATCCGACAAATGTAACGTGACGCTGGCAGGTTCGCGGGTAGGCAATCGATTGGATTAATCGACGCTGTGTCACGATAAAAAGCGACCCCTCGCTTCTGCATGGGTCAGTCTCGAAAGAGAACGGACACGCGATCTTTTCCACAGGTTGATCTGCCGGTACAGCCTTTCACGAAGCATCGGCCCGTCATCCGACTGCTCCAATGACGCAATGCCGGGCTAGTCTTTCTACCCACTCGCCGCTTCTCGAAATAGATGGGAATTTTCGGTGCGTTCCAGCTTATGCATTAATATGTATATATATATATATATATCTTGTAACCAATATAGAGATGAGGAGTGACTGAGAGACACGTTATTACATAAATGACTGGAACAGCTCGGTATAAGAAACTAGAATCGTTCAGATTGTAGATTGAAGAGATGACGAGAGCCGTCATCGAACTTGGAACGGGAGCAGAGGTCTGACAGTTCGTACTTGAGATAAATGGTGGTGATTGTAATTATCAATTTCCACCCGAAAAACCAAATGAGCCTGTTTTTGGTTTCGCAATGATCGTTACATTTAAAAAATGCTGTTCAATCAACTAAAGATTCAGGCAGGGACGTTCGAATAAATATTTTGTTGGGAAAGCTAAAAGATTGGTTAGTTCAATAATTTTTTTAAATGATTTCGCCAAAATATTTTTGAAACATTAAAATATTTTGTTCGACCGACAAAATATTTAGTTGAACGTCCCTGCCCGGATCTTTAGTTGATCCAACTGCGTTTTTTTTTATCAGTGTACAATGTACACGTATTTTTTAGATAATAGAAGACTCGATCAGTGTTCGAGTGAACATCGATGTTATAAGAAACTTGATCGAAAACGTCGAAAAGGCCTCGCGTGCAGAAATAATATAAGGTGAAAGGCCAAGGAAGCCCACGGCGAGGAAAGGTAATTGAATCGGATCGTTACGTTTTAATATCCTAATGGATCTCTCCATTTCATTGATCTTCCTTTTTTTTCGTATATTTTTTTTATACCCAAATCAATCCCATAAATAGTTTTTCCTTCTATTGGCGGTCGACAAATATCGGCTTTCGGTAAAAATTTCTCGCGAGAGAGATTCTCGTGTTGAGAGTAAAGTTGAAACCCGACCGTGGTCGATATCAAAAACTGTTATAAACTTTTTTCACGGGTGCTGGTAAGTACGCTAAAAAAAAGCGTCTCGGCGAATGCGATATCCGCTTTCGATGAGACTTCCCGTTTTACCGTGCATGCCGTCAACCTTGAAAAAAACGTTGGTTACAGTTTTCATTACCGAGCGCTGTATTTCGCGTACTCTTGAACATTTCGACGATACCGGAGATTGTGATTTTTTTCTCTTGACAGTTTCGAATCGCTGAGAGGCGCGTTCGTTTGTCAACATCCATAATATCGGTGGCGATAAGGTCGAAATGTTTGTCACCGAAAGAGCGTTTTTGTGAACTTAATCGAATGCGATTGCAGAGGAATTGACGTCGCAACGCTCCCAAAGCTCGGCCGGCTCGGCGATGCTCTCGGTGATCGACGGACGCAAACCGCACATGGCGAGTGGTTGCGATGAGACTGCACAGACGCGGAGAGTCGGGTGTGCACTCTGTGGAAATTACGAGATTTACAGGTAGCAGAGCATACAGCGAGCGGCCGCGGGTGCGTTACCATAGAAACGTGCAATCTGTGAAACTGTCGAGAAACGTTGATACACGCTTCTCGCGTTTGGAATGTATGGGTTACGATGTGAATTTCATCAAACGTATGCAGGGTCGGTCGCATGCGTGCATCGTAATTACTGATACGCTCAGCACGCGCATTTCACATATATACGAGCACTCCTATGAACCCCTTCGCGTTAATTGAAACGCCGCTTGATCGATCTCAATTACATTATTGCCCAATGCATATGTATAGATATACGTATGCGTGCATATATATATATATACACAAACCTACGTACATACCGTCGAATGACGGCCGCACGATCCCAAAGGTTGCAGCAGCACATCGACAGCATCAATGATTAATTATTTATTTTTGACTCGACATACCACAAATACGTAACTTCCGGTATGAAAATCTCATTTTCAGTTCGTAAATGTCAATTAGTCATACAAAAAAAAACGTCACTCACGGTATGAAAAACTCATTATTCGATCGAAAATTCCGTCATACCGGAAATACGTCACTTCCGGTTGAAAAAAGAGATTATAAGTAACTTTGTAACGGCGCGTAATTTTTGCATCCGACAATCGGCTTTATTTACATCCACGGATTCGCCACGTGTAATTTATCGAACGAGTAGCCTCAATAAATTGTTTCTCCACGGTTCGCGAATTAAAATGTAAAACGATAATAATCGCAGCACTAATTTGACAATGATTTAACGAGCAATTTGGCAAAACGACCGATTAACTCGGCTCCGACTCGGGCGCTCGTTCCTCGTTGCCTGCGACCTGTGTGCGATCATCGAGATTATCCTCGAAGAATGCACGTGCGCGGAGCGTGGGCGAGCCGGAGAACGCCGAGCCACGCCTCGGGACCGGCGATTCTGACACACTTGTACGGCCCGTTCCAGCCGTAAGCCTCGGAAGTCCTTGCGGAACTCGCTGGCCTTGACGGAGTTGGGGCTCTCGAGCGCGCACTCCGCGATCGGCGAGGAACCGACTCCGGCCCGGATGCGACTCGGCCGGCTCAGTGTCGTTCTCATCGATTCGCAATCCTCTCAAGGATTCGACCGGCCATGGACATTTTACTTCGGCTACCGTGCAATTACCCCGTAGAAGGCGATAGGCTAAATGGTCAAGGCGAGGAACCGACGAAAGGTTGGAAAAAGGATTTTCCGAGGGCGAAGAAAGGAGATCCGCAATCGCCGCACGTACGCTGCATCGAACGTGCACGAAAGCGGCATGATTAAATGCGCATAAATACCGAGCTGACCCCCATAAGTACGTTTTCTATTCTCGGACGTCGAACATATACTCGCCTGAGAGAAAATACAATGCCTGCAACGATCACGTACAGCTATGCGAGTTAAGTGTGAGGCTTTTTTTTTTTTTTTTACTCTCGCGCGTACCGCAACCTCGAAGTAGCGAGACTACTTTTATTTCATTTCACGAAGTGTCGGTGATATACTTCGGGGTTTCTGTTTTTAACGAAGCGCGCCGGTAATAAGAACCGTTTTAATGTGCGATCTCATTTTTTTTTTTTTTTTTTTTTTACGGGCAATGCGGCAAAAATGTCAAAGGATTCTAAACTAATTTCGGAGCGTGTATCACGAGGTGCGAGACTTAAAAAAAATTACTCCGATGTGGGTCACTGGATTATACAGGTTCGGGGATGCCTAATCCCTAATCTGGTATAACGCGTACTCGCGCTGCGGGGCTTCTCGCACTACTTTCCATTCAAATGCACTGGGTTTGCTCTTAGCTAGCCGGGCCGTATCCCAGGTGGCATGAATTTCAGTTGAGTGTATGGGGGGGTTGCAGAAGCTCGTGCAGTACGTGCTCTTCGGACAAAACGGGGTCAACCGGGAAGGTTACGGCGCGCCCCTGATGAGATTCACCTATACTCGGGTCTCTCCTCGTTCGCCTTCTGTACAACGCGCGGTATCTGGAGACTCCTTGTTTTAGACGGTATACACGGTTCATGGTAAATATTGACGGTGGAGTGAAATTATACTAGAACAATCAAAAATTTATCGAATGACGGAAATTTTGGAATAATGTTGCTTAGCTTTAGCAAAGATGTTACTTAGCTTTACCAAAAATGTTTCTTAGCCGTAGCAAAAAATATTGCTCAGCTTTACCAAAAATGTTTCTTAGCTTTAGCAAAAAGGATTGCTCAGCTTTACCAAAAATATCGATAAGCTTTATCAAAAATATACAAAACAGCTCGGATCATCGATGGAATGCCATATTTCACCGCCCATCGGTAATTCATTCCCGTCCGATTTCCCGCAGGGACTGGATCGGATAATCGAGGTGAGAGTCGTTCGCGCGAAGGTTCCACAGATCCGTCTTCCGTCGGGATATTCACCTTCGAACTGTGCAAAGCCCGCGAGCGAGAACTAGATACGGCTCGGCCGCACAGCAGCCTGCCAGTAATCGAGCAGTTAAATCGCGAGATGCTGCCACGAGATTCGTAAGCGAGAGCGACACGTTAGCCGCGAGCAGTACACTAGACTTCCTCAAGAACGGTTTCGCGCCGGCATTAACAATCCCCGGGAGCCCGGCGCTGGATGCCGGTAAGGTCAGGCGCCACGCGCTCCACATCGATGGTGAATTAAAAGATAAAATAATAAAAAAAATTCGGAAGGTCAGAGTGCAACACACCGAACGGCGGGGGAATTTATTCGCGTGCGTGCACGAGACTGTATGAACGCGGCGAGATAGGCAACGGGTGCAAGCCACCGGCCGTGCAATTACGCGTGATTTATGTTTGTTGCGTATACACGCTCCTCTCCTCATTCTCGGTCGCCGTACCCACCGTGCACCGTCGCTTAAATGGCCGTAACGCTCTCTCAGCCGGTAACGGGTATCTCGCTTCGTAACGCAGTCTCTGAGTGTATCATTACGATAAGGAAGTCTGCATCGCTGCGCGAAATGTACTCGACGCGCATCCGTACGTGTACAACCCCAAAGGATTATCTGTATGAATTGATGAATTATCATACACCGAAAAAAATATCAATGACTTAAGAAAAAAAAAAATTATTTAAATCCTTACAATTGCATACGGGATTGAAACGACAACGTGTCACCTTGGCTGTCTTGCCGTCGTTGTTTCAATATCACATAGAATTGTAAGAATTGACAGTATAATTGAAATAAAAAATAAATTCTTTGGCAGCCCGCAAGCGAGTTATTTTTTTCAGTGTACCTAACCCTTTATAAAGGCTTGGCAGTGGATATTTTGAGGATTTTTTTCGTCACCCACGTGGTGGTCCGTCTTACCGCCTCGGCCCATATTTATCACTCTTACCCTACATTTTTGGTACTTGTAGAATTGACGTCGTGAAAGTTAAAACTGATCCCGGGCGAAGAAGTTTTCGGAAGAGAATTGCGCCAGTTAGAGCGATGCGGGGTTAAAGAGTCCTATCTTATTCGAGAGCACTCGTGAAGTAGAATCCACTACTGGAGAAGTACATACACTTCGTTCGGTCGCAGGCATCGGAGCGCTCGCTCTCGAATGCGATAGAGGCGAAGACGATCCCCAGCGTGTTTTATTGAATACCGCTTTAACTCTCTCCGTCGCTTATATCGTTATTAAAATTAAATAAATATTTTAATTGTTGTATATAAATCGTCATTAAAATTAAGTAAATAGTTATTGAAACCAAATATATATTTATTTTTGGGGCGCCCGTCAAATTAATTACTTTTCTGGGTGAGGAGACAGGAACTTGGTCGAAGGCGTGTTTCTGATGCACAAACAAACCCGTCACGGTGCCGACGACGATGCGCACTCAGACCCGCGTCGGGAATCCACTGTTTATCTTGGGATTAGCATAAGCACTCGCTCGAAGTGCAGGATGCATATTACATACAGACAGACCCGAAAGGGTCAAACGGTTCGGCCATCGTTTCGCAGTTCTCGCTCTCCCGTCGCTGATAGCTCCGACGCGGACATCCGTTCGGCGGTTTCGTACCCGCGAACGTTATCGCCGCTCTACCGATCAGCGGTTCGAACCATCGAGTCGCGTCCGATGATTTCGCGACCAAGTATTCGCGAGCACCCGGCGAACGCGACGTTCACACTCAGAAAATAATTTATTCAATGTTAATTATGTACTGTTAAGAAATTTTATCTGAGTGAACAATTTTCATTTTTTATTTGAAGACCAAATCAATTTATGAACACTCTCGACTGCAAAAAAGAAGTTGAGATTGGGAAGATCTTTTAAAATTAATCCTAAAAAAAATGGTAAAAAAAACTAACGATAAACCGATTATTAAATGTAAACAAGTGGCTTAAAAAAGAGTGAAATAATTAATTATATGACATCAGTTTTTGCAGGGTTAATGGTATTCATTTATTCTGATGATGTCTCAATGACCTTAATTATTATGAATGAATAATTAATTACATGTTAATCATTAATATTGTTTTTTTGTAATTAGTGATATCATTTCATTCATTGTTTTCGCTGCAGTCGAGAGACCTAGTGAATGCATATTCTTGTATATTCATTTGAATGACCTGGATATCAAACCATTAGCATGCTATAACAATCAAGCTATCATACATTGCTTCTGTTAGGTTTGAGCTACTTCGTGACTGAAGTGTATTTGCTGCGCAGTGCTGTGAGGAATGACGTCACCCGATTACAGCGAAAGCGATGAATAAATGAATATAATTATTTGTAAAAAGCAATGCTAATTACTCTTATGCAATGAATTATTTCATCATAATAATCAATATCATTCAGACATCGTCAGAATAAATTTATATAATTAATTGTAATAAACAATATTGTGTATAGTTACATAATTAATTTTTCCATTTTCTTAATCGTAAAGGCAATAGTAATAATGGCGACCGTCTTTAAATATAATTGAATAGGCTTTTGGCCCGCTTTTTCAAACATTTTTATCTCTGCCACTTCACATTTAATTGTCCTAATCTGTCGCTACAAAAATACTCCAGAATCCACAGAACTAATGGGCTAAATTCTGATAAGAAACATTAAACCGTTTCACCACAAACTGGAGCCAACGAAAACAACAAAAATCGCGAGACCTCACCGAAACGCCCACCTTCCGTCTTTTGCCCCTGCGGACAGTCGAAAGTTAGAAAATATGTAAATTCAAAAATAAAAATGTTGTTACTTTTTTTCATGACCAAATGATTCAAATTTCTTTCGTGTGACAATTAAATTGTATTTGGCTCAACTAAAATCTATTAACGACAAGTGTATATTTATGTAAATGTATTTGTGTATATGTGTGTAAATGTATAGAAATATTTACTTCGCCATATCCGACGAAAGATTTGTTTACATTGAATAGAAGATTTTCTCAGCGCGTTCTACATCGCCGTTTCTCTAAAATCACCGTAATTCACGACCGCGAAAATGTTCCGGGTAACACTCCGGAGTTGCGGTCGAAGCCGAGCTGCTTCGACATGCCGCGCGGTTATCGTTCGCCGACAACCCAAACTCCGGCAGTTCGAGAGTCGCGAGTCAATCATCCGCCAGCAGCCGCCAATTAGGCGTCTCCCGCGTGTGCACCGGGCACACATACCATCCCCCTCGGCACACGCTGATCGACGTTTCTCTCTCACGGCGTTCCGGCAGCTGACTCTGGTAATACGCTGTGTCGCGGAAAGCCCGATGGATATGTTCCCCGAGAATCGTTGAGTCACGTACGATCACCTAAGGGAGTGGCTCGTTCACACGATTTACCAGTGTTCGGTTCGTAAACGCCCGTGAAAAGCTCATTAACGCACGCGCAAATGAGACATTTCTTCGCCTCGGGTGCATCGCAAGGCATCGAGCGTTGAGGCGTGCTTGATTGATTAACGCGTTTGCATATCAAACACGGAGTCGCATCGATTTTTAATTTCGCGAACGATGAATCGCCGTGCGACGTCGAAGTCGCGGTCACGCCGCGGCCGATCGTCGATGAGATCTCCACACGGAGAACAAAAAAATTGTCGGGACAAGAATTTTGTTACCGTAACTCATTTACCTGCTTAACAAGGGGACAACAAAATATTTTGCTGCTGCAGAAAATATGTTGCTGTGACAGCAAATATTTTGCTGTGGCAGAAAATATTTTGCTGTGGCAGAAAATATTTTGCCGCGACAGCAAATAGTTTGCTGCCACAACAATAAATTATTAGCGCTCTACATTTTGTTAGAGAATCAGAACAATTTTTCTCCGTGCATGTCCGGTGCAAAAAGTCGTATTTTTCTGAGTCGTGTAAAATTGGATATGTTTCCCGAGAATCGTTGAGTCACGTTCAACCACCTAAAGTAGCTCGTTCACACGATTTAGCAGTGTTCGACTCGTAAACGCCCGTGAAGAGCTCATTAACGCACATGCAAATGAGACACTTCTTCGCCTCGAGTACATCGCAAGGCATCGAGCGTTGAGGCGTGCTTGATTAACGCGTTTGCATATCAAACACGGAGTCGTATCGATTTTTAATTTCGCGAACGATGAATCGTCGTGCGACGTCGAAGTCGCGGCTACGTCGTGGCCGATCGTCGACGAGATGTCTCCATGGCAGGTGCAAAAACGTCGTATTTTTCTGGCACGAGACGATGCTCAAAATTTGACTGTGCTCAAATTTACCGCGACATCGATTCGGGCTTTCGGCACCCGGGGAATTGTCGGAAGTTGGCCGGGTATGGGAAGAAAAAAAAAGAGATCTGTTTGAGTAGCAAATGTTGCTCGCTGTTTGCAACTCACCAAACCGGAAGTCTGTGGGAATCCTTTCGATCATGTCACACAGAATCGAATTCGAACTTGCTTGATGTTGCACGCGGATAATCTCCGACTCTCTTCGTCGGTAATTACTTTATTTGTATGCAAAGCTTCGGCTGAATATCATTAATCGGATTCGTCATTTAAATATAGCATTCAATATCTCATTCAGTATTCAATATTTCATGTCGGTTCTCTACCGTTCAATAATATGAACAAAAATAGCTGCGCACTAAGAGAAAAAAAAATTACTAGAATCAACGACAGCGTTCGTAGAGCGTTTCTCGTGTGACGAAGTTGTCTGTAAAAAAGCGTATTTTTCCGATGTAGTTCCGCTTCAGAATTTACGATAAAAACGATTTAGCCTTTTAATCCCAGTGTTAAATTTCTTCAGACGCGGAATCGTAACTAATTCTGAAATTTGATGAGATGATCGCACGATGCAGCGATTGACTGTGAGATCAATAGCGAATTACCGCTGGATTATATTTGTCGAACGTGATTGAGGTAACCAACAAAGTGTGAGCGTCGGTGCACACTATAGTTGCCCGCAGAATCAATGTTATCAGGCGAGCTTAGCACATCGAGCCTAAGCTCCTCTTAACCCTCTTGTCGTTGCAGTTACTGCCGTTGCACCGATTCGAACGACGACTACACAGCTTCACCTCGCCCAATGCTCGAATGCAGGGCTTATACATGCGTTCCGATACCACGCCAGAAAAACTAATTAAAAAAAAAGTACGAAAAAACAGATCTTTAGAGTCGACTAAATTAGCGCTTACGCATGGCAAGGTGGATATTTGGTTTACTGAACGAAATAATTGTCATAGAAAACGAAGAAACATTTAATTCAACAAACTATCAATTCTCTCTCGACCAGCGCAATATTATTTTCTGAATTTGGTTGAAACAAACGACTTTCTTCACGTGGAAGATCTCACAGATTCCCGTCGGTTCGTTAAAAGTCGACGTCGAAGCGAGTGTCATTATTGATACTCGTGTAAAAGCCGCAATTTCGAAAAGGACTTTGCTGAAGTTGACAAAAGCTAAAAAAAAAAGCATTCCGAGAGCTAGAAAAATGGTCGTGAATATTCGTGCAAGAGTCAACAATAATCCGTACCCAGATAACAAAAAAACTCTGTGCAAACAGAGTGGCGAGGTATCATGTGTACTCTTTAACCGCGCTCTGTCTGTCTATACCGTTCTCACTGTGTTTCCGTACGAGAATAGTTCCCATCCCTCTAGCTCCGGTTTCTGTGTGGAAACTCCCCGCTAGTTCGGAGCCGCTGGCGAATTTTTTTTCCCCTCCCCGTTTCTCGTCTCCCTTCCGGCGTTCGTCGACGCTTCGTTTTCGGAAACAGTGTAATTGCCACCGCGGAACAATGCCCGAACTCGGCGCGCGAGGCGAAAAGCTTCTGCTGGAAAACGGGCAACTTTCTGGCGCATCTCCAATTGCGCACACGGATGTACTACCGGCAATGGGCCATCAGCCTCTACACCCGAGTCTACACACTGCGCGTACCGTGTAGAGGATGCACCTATGTCTATGGACTCTTGTCTCGCGTGTTGGCCCCATCCGTGTACGTATAATAAACGGTGAAAACGTACAGGTGGAAAGACCATTTGAATCACGAACGAATGAATTAATCGCTACGCTTTTATTTAATGAAGGGAAACGATGAAGTAGTCTGCGAATATAGCGAATGAGAGGCTTTTCGTTTGTTATATACGTAAAAATAAGCTTTCATGGATATGTAGATACATATATATATTTTTTTTTTGGCAATAAAGGAGCTCCGGAATCAAAAGAGCCCGGTCCACATATTATTGACTTACGGGCTGGTCTTTTTGGGCCATAACGTCAAGGGGACCAGTTTCCGCCATCTTCAATGGTAAATGGAACATTTTATAAAAAATATACGTATTGCGGCATTAAACAAGAGTAAAATCCTGAATTTATTATTAGTATAAATTGCGTTCCATGGCGATAACTGGGACAGCGGTGGAAATTGGGCCGTTTACCTTATTTACCACTTTTACTCTATCGAAAAGATCAATTAACCCTTCCTCGTCCTTTTGTTCGTCAAGGGATTAAGAAGAGTAACTTCGTCAAATACCAATGTCTTCACTTGATTTTGGGGCCAAAATGGCTAGATTTGTATTCAGCTAAAAAAATAGCCGGAAATATACGGTCCAGACATGTTTTTTTTACCCTCCGAATTTTTGCGCAAACTTCACCCTTGTATCTCGTACTTTTTCCCTATTTGTCATTGCCCTGTAACGGCCGCGATCAAAGAACGCCAAAGTGTCTATTCTTAGGGATTAACGGAATTATGGTGGCGCCTCAGAGTGGGGATACAGCTGTGACTTGTACAGGGTTAACTAATTACTAATTACCAAAAAATTGCACCGGTGTGTCTCCACCAAACGTTCCCATAACAAATGCTGTGTTGATTTCAATGTTGGTTGGGTGTCGGCCAAGCTCGACGGCCAGCGTCGGCCGGCCTCGACAATACAAGCCAGCCGCTGGCATTCGGCGTGAGGTCCAAGCCCTACAGCCCTTTTACCACCGTCGGCAAAGCCCGTCTGGGAGATTAAAATTTTGGGACCACCGAAGGTGCAGAATTGGAATTCATTTGAAAACAATTCAGAATTGAAATTAATTTTGAAACAATTCAGAATTAGAATTCAGATTAGGAAGTAACCGAATAAAAGTGATTCTCCACGCATCAATGAAAGTGGCTCAATCTGTAAACCTGTTAGCAAACCATTCGCGGTGGTGAGCGTTCGCATCCAAATTCGCATTCTGGACCACTGTCGCACTTTGCAAATGTGTGCCTTGAGAAAACGGTGATGCGGCAGGGAGGGGGGTGGGGGGTCTCGATATACGTGAACTCCACACAGATGCATGAACGAGTACACACCGAGAGTAGATGCGGATCGAGATGCGGCACACGTTACCGAATAATTTATGCTCGATCGAGCGGCAAAAGCCTGGTCTCGTGGGCGAACGTCGAGGAACGAGAGCGAGCTAGCCGATCAGCCGAGCTCTGCGGATCCACGCGACGCATCAGTTTGCCCTCCCGATTAATCGTCGCTCCCGCAGGAGGGGAAGGGCCGGGCCGAGGAGGATCCATCGGGAAATTCTTGCGGCAAAGCGAGTACACACTCGCGCAAGATGAAACTACCCATGGACGGCGAGTTCGTCGTGAAAAGATATCCTGCTTGACACTTTCCCGATTGAAACGTCACCGTAACGGGACGATCTCTCGGTAGGTAAAGACGGAAGAGAAAAAAGGACTGAGAAAGAAAACTAGCGGGATCGGACGTAAATCCTACCTTGTCCCTGGAGATCGGAGATCATTCGCGATCCTTCATTGCGATACAATGATATCGATGGTCCAATCCCAGAAGAGCGTGCGGGCAACGCTTAGACACAGCCGATACGCCCTTACGGAATTAAGTAGTCGATACACGGCGGGGCTTCTTAAGGCTGGAAGCTTCATCGATTTCAGCTCTAAAAAGGTCTTTCATTTATTTTCTCGGCAATAAGAAGAATCCGGTCGAAAATCCCAATGATTGATTGCTCGTAACGGTATTCTGATCATGATAGAAATTCCCCGGAGCAGAATTACAAAAATTACAGGAGAAGAAAGGCTTTTAAAAAATAATATAAAAAAAAGTTGAACCCCTACAATTTTTTACATTCGGACCTAGAGATTCATTTTTAGACATCATAAAGCGGTCATAAAAACCGCTACAAACGATCTATCGTAGGGGATTCAGGAATGATTTGTTACCGTGAAAATACAAGACACCTTTTTTTCAAAATGAAATGGATAAACCCTAATTAACTGGGCTCCATCGACCCTCTTGGGACGAGGATCCTGTAGTCTTTTATCCGCTATCAGAGATCGAACGAGCAATGTGGCTTTGGCAAATTAGTCGTGGGAGCAGTAATAGGAGTCATGTCGCGTGGTAATTCCCCGGAGCAGAATTTTTAAAGTTACAGGAGACGATTTTTTTAGGTAGGAAACACTTTAAAAAAATAACATAAAAAAATGGAACTCCTGCACTTTTTTACATTCGGACCTAGGAATTCATTTTCAGACGGTTATAAAAACCGTTACAAACGATCTATCGTAGGGGATTTAGGAATGATTTGTTACCGTGAAAAAACAAGACACCTTCTTCCAAAATGAAATGGATAAACCCTAATTAACTGGGCTCCATCGACCCTCTTGGGACGAGGATCCTGTAGTCTTTTATCCGCTATCAGAGATCGAACGAGCAATGTGGCTTTGGCAAATTAGTCGTGGGAGCAGTAATAGGAGTAATGTCGGGTGGCAGGCTGCGAGCCGTAAGTCGTACGAAATAAACGAAGGAACCGAGGGACTTTGCGGCTACCGGAGACCAGTATTACGTATACGTATACTTGTGTACGTATGTGAAAGTGCGCCATCCATGGCCCACCGTCTGCAGAAGCAGCCTGTGGGCTTCGGAGGACCCCGTGTTCCTTCCAGCGCAGAGCCGGACCGCCCGCACGGGAAACGGTGGAGCAGTTAAGCCTCGGAAAATTGAGTGCGCATCCCCCCGAAAAGAGCCGCAGCGAAAGCCACCCCCGCAGCCGCCCCCCGCTCTGTGGCCTGGTGGAAAACGCCACTCTTCCGTACGGTCTGCTGGCCGAAAATCCCGGGGTCTGTTGGACCAGCGGGCACCACCACCGCAGCCACCGGGCACCGTCGGGAGAGAGAAAGGGCGAGACTGAACAGACCGCACACGAAAGTCGTGCTAAACTTTTCGAAGCAATCCGTTGCTCACCCGCCTTTTTCTCTCGGAGCGTGTGCGCGGCTCGATTTCTTCTTATTCCCCTATTTTTGCCTTTCTGGTCCACGGCAACTCTTTACTTTCCTCGCGGAACTGTATCTTTCCATTCAGCCGGGCTATTCTCCGAGAGCGAGCGTAACCATCTCATCTGTTCTTGCCTCTTTCTTCTGTTGTATACCATTTCTTTTTGTTTGTTTGTATTCTTTACGATAGGCAGAGAAAACGGGGTACCGCACGCATCGAACTCATTATACGAGATATCCGGATGGAAGTGTTATTATATATATTGTAATATTATGGAAACATTTTTGTAGTCGGAGCTTCGCTCCCAACAAGGGAATTTATGTTTGTATCGTTATATTCACCAATTCATCGAATTCATCAAATAAATTAATGGTTGAAGGCAGAAAGTCTCAGATTATCCAAGAATTTTTACTATAACATCTAAAAAAAATTCTTACAAATCCGTACTTCCTACCATAGGTTGCGGCCTAGCGCCCTACTACTATGTGCTAATATCTCTGAAGCGATATAGTCATATTAACTAGATCCTTCTCTCAGTGTAGATAATCAAAAAATGTTCCGTCCTAATCCATTCGACTCTCTTTATTTGTCCTCCCATGAAATATTGGATGCAGACGAGACTCATTTCATGTACAAACATACTGACAAAGCTCACTGGATTTATAAATACATACATTTTAATACTCTGTCGCAATTAGCAATTGTACTACTGTGTGTTATGGTTATAACAGATAGTCTCTTCAATATCTCGATAATATCTCTCAAGCGATATAGTCATTTTTACTGGATCCTTATCTCGGTCTAGCGAAATTTATTGTTAGTTTATTGAACTTTGATTGTTCGGTCGTCGAAGCTCTCTCGGCTTGTTTGGAACCTTAAAACGTAAATTTGTTGTGGCACAACGCAACGATGGCTCGACCTTTCTTTTCGGGCAAAGCCCTTCGCGTCTATCCTCTGCAATTTCCGCCTCGCTAGATTTGCCTCCGTCGCGGTTTTATTTCTATCTACGATCGTCCGGGCCGTTCCAATTTTCGCGACGAATGCACGGGAATGTGGATAAACCCGAAAAGTAGAGCGAAGGGAAGGAATTCTTATTCCATCTACTCGGATATTTCTTCGGGGTGTCCGGAGCGAGACAAACACGGACACTCTCGCGCGCGCACACACGCATACGGAACGAGCGTGCTCCTCTTCGCTTCCCTCCCCCTCCCATCGCCGCCCGGAAACGCAAATACCCGAGTGCTTACCTAAGTGGCAAGTTTGTGCGAGAGTGCGAGAGAGAATTAAAGCAACGGGCGTCGCCTACGGGAAGTCGGAGGGCTGGAGAGAACGAAACGGGAGATGGAAGTTCTCGCGTGGAAAGTCTTCCGAGGATTACCCAAACTCCCCCCCCCCCCCCCCCCCCCCCCCCACCGCCCTCCACCTCTGGACTGATAGTACTACTGGATGCTGATGCACTGAGCGAATTGTGACGGGAGTTTGGGATTTAGTTTTCAACGACACGATACTTGTATTCGACGAACGCGATAAAGGGCCGCGCTGGGTAGATTTTTCCGTTTATGATGTTTTTGACTCGATATATGACGGTTTCGTAGGTAGGCGTATCGCCCAGGCAAATCCCAATGATAGGTCAGGTTTTTTTTTGGGCTATAAAGCTACCGGAAATAGGCTATTTCCGGTCCTGAAATCTCACTTTTCGACCGGAAGTGACGTATTCTGGTAAATCTCCGGAGATGACACGCGACGCAGTTAACGAGCTGTGTGCGTATGCGTGTGTTTTTTTAAATAATAGTAGAAATTCTCGGCGTTGCGTCGCTCAACCGCACGCTGGACTAATCACCAATCACCTCGAGCGTGCAAAGTTTTACGAATTCGGACGAAGAACGTGCGTTATAATATACAATCATATTTGTTGAATATCACCGCAAGCCTTTCCAGTCCCATCTCGACGATTACGCAGGTGAATTTTCTCCCCGCGCGCAACGGCTCTCGCGTTGAATGAGAATCATCGTCATTAGCTCCAACGGTGAACGCGCCGCGTGTAAAGACTTGACGAAACGCTCGCCGCGTCGATCCCCCATTCGGAATGAAAATTTTTTCGGAATGAAAAGGGGGTCACAAACTGCGACTCTTGGTCCTCCTTGTTTATCCCTATAATTTTACACATTTAACGCGAAAGAGCTGCGTAGAAGTGTCAGAAACTGGGTCCTTCACCTTATTCCATTTCCGATTCAATTTTTTTTTTTCGATCAATCATTTCAAGAGGTTTTTCAACGCCTTATGAAAACAATTTCGTTTATTCTCGTCAAGACGATTGACTATTGGTATTTTAAAACCTGAATAAAAAAAATGAATCGCTAGTAAATTGAGGGGAGTATGGCGGGAAATTAATGGTTCCTTACTACGAGGGTAGCGAGTTGAGCTGTGCTATAGCGACAAATATTCACCTTGTATCGACCAGATTATAGCCGGTATTAGCTCCGTCGGTATCAGAACTTTCTAACGAGGGATTTGGATACTATAAACTTGCGGAGGTACCGGAAGTGTGGTCTGGTCCGTGGGTGATTCGGGGGGGGGGGGGGGGGGCGACTTGGTGACAGGGACGGAGAGTACGATAAGAAGAGGATGAGGATGACTTGTGCCGCACAGAAACGCGGGATCCCAGCGGGAAGCGATAATCCGTACGGTTCGCCGACGATAATTAAAGTTTGCCTTCGAACGTATAGGACCCAGTCGAATAGGCTTCCTCAGCAATGTGTGTGTGTATGGGTAAGGATGAGGGCTAATACTGAAGCACGCTGCAGACTCTATCTACTATCCAGTGGATGAGTACCAAGGGGTCCATCGCGAGCAACGATTCTGTGCTCGCGACCTTACAGCAGCCAAATAGAAGAGCTTCCTTGGTCGTTCAACCGTAGAGGCTGTATCTATAAATAACACGAAGGATACCCAAATCCCTCACGTAACGTCAATCTAGAATCTTCAGCGTCACGGACATAAAGACGGAACTCGATCCTTTGAACAGCATCACAATTGGCTCTAAGGTTGAGTGCGTCACGTCTTTCCCAGCCCGATCCGAGCCCAGTCGGTGACAAAAAATGTAATCAACTTCTTCACTTCTAATTTTTTTTTTAAATTTATTATTAAAACTGGCCCAAACTGACCGATATGTGACTGACGCGCTTGTTGCCTCATCGCTTAGTAATTGAAATTTCGGGCCCGAAAATTACAGACCCGAAAAGTTTTTGGGACGGTCAACCGCAATCATCAAGATTTCTACAAGCGCTCGCCGGGTGTGTTTGGTCTGGCTGGCGGTTGTATCACAGTGCTGGCGCGGAACTGCGCCAATCCCCAATCGGAGTCTGGCCAGCACTGCGCCAGTAACCCGGAATGTAACCGCCACCCGGACCAACTCCCACGTGGGTCGCCGTTCGCCATCGTGATCCCATCGAAGACAGAAATGTCCGGTTCCGCGATGCTTCTCGATTGGAAATTGCCGGTTTTATTTTTATTTTTCGCCTTCGCTCGAGCGCCCAATTTTTTTTAGAAAGCAGACAGGAACGTGTAAAATCGTCCGGAGCGGCGTCATCAGAAGCACCGAGCGCGTAACGCCCGACTCCATTAAGGTCGTCGTGGCTCGCATGCGATCGGCCCACTTTCGTTGTCCCTCGGAGCAGCGAGATCCTCCCGTGCAGCCGGGCATTTGTTAAAGCAAGAGAAATCGATGCGACAGAGCGCAAGTGCCTCAAGTACGCGCTGCGCGAAGGGAAAGACGACGATCCGGGCGTGTATTCTTCGCGAATTTATCGTCCCTCCATACCCGTACGCGGTCGTCCTGCTTCTCCAGATGATCGACATAACCGTCGATCCGATCCAAAATTCTCGGAGGCGCGACGCTCTCGAAACTTTCATTAAGGTAGTTATGTCGCGAAGGCAATCCAAAGTCGTGTGCATAAACTTTTGACATGTCGTAATTTAACTATCAAATTTTACTTGTACAAAATCCCGAAGGCTTTTACCGACCATTTGAATGAATAATTAGCAAAATTGATCTTTGAATGAGCTGGCGAAATTCGTCTTCAAATTGAGAATTAACATACTTAGATCAAAGATAGAGAAAATATATAAAGTACTGCAGACTCGTGAATCAATCAGGAGTTGATGCACAACAAAAAAAGTGAAGTCACCGAACTAATGTTCAATATAATTAATTTTTGTGTGTCATATAGAAGCTGATGTCTATGACTCCGGCCTACCGACACAGCTACCTTAATTCTCGATGCGGGACTAATTTATTTTCTTTAATAAACACTCCGCAAGTCGCTAATTGTATTTCGTAACATACACACATATACTTCTGCCTCTCATACTCAATTATAAAAAAGTGCGCGCGAGCTGCTCGCAGAGAGCAGCATCGGGAATGTGAAAGTACGCCGATATTAGGTAAAACTCTTTTAGTCCCGTACAAACTATAGCGTGAACGCGAGAAATGACTTTAAACATATATATACATATGTATGTGTGTCGAGATGGGATCGTGAGCGCGAACTACCGGAAGTTGATGAGAGTACGTGGGATGAGCAGGGTTCTTCCTACGTATTCTCGATGCTCTTTCACTCTCGTCGACCAATTAGAATTACTCCGTGCGCTTTGCAATCCCGTTCTCGGCGCGGTATTCCCCCGGCGGTGAGAGAGCTATAAGTCGCTCTCGAGACTTTTCCTCCTCTACGTTCCGTACTCCTTGTTCTCTCGACGAGGAAATCCTTCCCGAGTGCCTCGGCCGGCTCTCCGATGCAGGATCCCGAATGGGCGCTCTCCTGCCAGGGCGGGGATTTACCTTGGTACATTTTAACGGCATTCGCGCGAACAAATTTCCGAGGCTCCTTCTCCCACACGGCTCCCTCATAATCGGAAGAAACGCGGCAATAGTTTCCGCGCCAATAACCCCCGCGCGGCTCTCACGGGTGACGAGGGTGAATGAGAAATAAAATTGGAAATAAAAATAGACCATCGATGCGAGATGGAATCGATGTTTTTAAATCGTATTTACTACGTGAAATATCGATAACGTTCGAGAGCCAATAAGAAAACAACTGAAGCACGGACGAAACAGAATACCCGGAAAATTGGACGTTTTTATATCGCTCGTCCGAATTCTCTATTATTTACGTGAGTCCTTCTCTGAGAAGGAATCCGCCTCTTATTTTCAAGCCTTATTGTCATCAGAGTGGAATCTTTGGTATTGGAATAATAATTGATGGAGGAAAAAAAATACTCTTTTTGGATGTACACGAGACGCATTTCATGTACAAACACACCGACAAAGCTCACCAGATTTATAAATACATGCATTTTGATGCTCTGTCGCAATTAGCAATTGTATTTCCCGACGATACTAAAGCAACCCGACGCTCCTGAAAAATCGTTCAAGATTCGCAGCAAACACAAACGAAGCGGTTTCCATTGTCCCAGACTTCGTAGTTGACTGAGCCATGGCGGGGTTGCGCCGTGCAATGCGTCCACGATCGGGTTTCTCTGAGGAACTCTCACTCGAGTGACTCTCGTCGACCTCGAGACGGAGCATACCTACTTCCGAGCTCTACTTGCGCCGGATCGTCGTACGGAAGGTAGACTGTCTGCGTTATAACGCAAGAGAATCTTCGTGAACTCTCGTCCTGAGAACGCACGCAACTGGCTTCGCAGTGGTTTGCCGAAGCAGTAGGAAAGCCAAACCCGAGACCCATGAAGAAAGTCACGAGATCGCTAACGAAACTATACGGAGATTCGACGCTATTCCTCACCGTTCACTCCATCGACCCGTCTGTCTTATGCTTTTACCTACCGGCATAATGCCAGTATTCAACGGCCCGATTGTTCGTGTTTCACTTTTTTTTAAATCGGGAACGCACGGTGCTTAAAAACAGGATGAAGAAAGATACAAAAACGTAATGCAAAGCGTAGCAAATTGAAAATTTGCCGAAATTGATCGTAAGATAGAAAAAGAATTTATAATAGAATCAAAAACATTGCGCAGTATAATAAGTTCATTTACTTTTTCAATTTGAACTCGATACCTCCATGTTTACTCGAATCAGGGCCTTTTTTAGTCATTTCTCCAATGAATCCAAAATTTTATAAAACTCGATCGCTTGGATGGATTTCAGTAAAATTCAACACCAAGAATCATTGCTCGACATACTATGTTTGTACACAGTTTCAACATTGTTGCTCGATGCTGACGAAAACTACTAACTAGTGGCCTTTTTTCGAAAAGATGAGAAAAGTAGGAATATCCAGCAGTGCGGCAATGATCAAGAATCCAATTTGGTCCACACGGCTTGGCCCATAATTTTGGAACATTCGGCATTCGGTATCGGAGATCAGGGACAATTGGCATCCGTAAATGGGGCTATAGAATGCCAGTGAGAGAAGACTCGAAATAGGTCGGTTAAACCAACAGCTGGAATAACGCGTCGGAGCGTTCTCGTGCGCTCTGGCTGTTACTATTTCGAGAGATAAGGGCAATATTAGTCGGAGGGTCGTCGAAGCAGAGCCAATTTACCTCCCGTAGCTTCCGTACGTTAATATACGCGTACAGATTGCTTTATCCACGCAGACGTATAGAGGTTGTACCATAAATGGACGAGGGACGTGTACACCGTCTACACAGTAGCCTCGAGCTCCGTCGCCCCGTTTCAGGCACCCTGCGGGTCCTCCGAGGCTCCGACGTTCTCGTGATATCTTCTGGTCGCCCGGGACCATTATCGTTAGCACCCACGCTTTCTCGCGTCTACTTCCCCGAGACGCAATATCGTGGCAATAATGCCGATGGCCAGTTCCGCCGGTCAGCAGGACACAGCAACGGCAAATCGAAGGATTAGCTTCCCGGAACTAAGACTCGTCGAGCAAACAACTTCCACTCCGAGCGGGACGAGGAATCGTTTTTTTTAATTTTCTACTCATGGTTGCCACGAAATTCTCCAACTGAAATATCCTGACTTTTCCCGATTTTTCAGAGTACAAATTTAATTTTTTCAGTCTATCGATTAGGGTAGGAAAGGATAATTACGAATAATTTAAAATATAATACATAATGATTATTCATATATTGGACTCAGTTCGCAATATTAAAAGTTCCCAACGAAGATAATATCACAACATTTACTCAGAAAAAAAACGATTTGACGCCCACCTTTAAGTTGGTTTAAGTAAAATATTCATTCGGTTTAAGTAAATAGTTACTTAAATGGAATAAATATTTATTTAAATCAAATAAATATTTTACTTAAACCAAATAAACGGTGGCCGTTAAATAAATTATTTTTCTGGGTGTAGTAGTATATATGCTGTTTATAGTCGACAAGTTTGCTGAAACGAAAAACTTACACGTCGAGTGGCATGAAATCGAACGAAAACAATCCGATTCGAAAAACTTCCAGGATTAAAAAAAAAAATCCATGAAGTTTTCCTGACTTTTCCAGATCCCAACAAATCCCCTGATTTTTCCCGATTTTCCAGGTCCGTGGCCACCAGTAGTCTACTTCGTTATAAGATTTTATTTCGTTAATCACGAGTCAGCTTGTATCGGCGGCGCGAGACTAATGATTCGCGGGAGGCAAAACGGTAAGAGAAATAACCGGAGGAACTCGAGATCGACGAGTAGGACCACTTGATTAACGCTCGAATTCACAAATTTATCGTTAAGTAAATCAACTTCGTCGCGGGAGAAAGGCGCGAGGGAGAGACCGGGATCGTTTATGTATTCGGAACGAAACCGAGAATGTCACGCAATTTTATCGCCGGCCGCGAGGGAGAGAGAGAGGTGGGCTGTGGGCCGAAAAATAATTATCACCGAGGGCTAACGATGAGTTTTGTCGCGACCGCTATAGGGAAGCCAAACGCGAATGATCATAAATAACAATACATAAAAAAAAAAAAAAAAAATGTCAACCGGTCCAAAAACCGATATTCAGAGAGCAGAAAAAAAATGTGTGCGCATAAACAATAAAATAAAATGAAGTGCGACCCCATCCGTTGCCGGCCCATAAAAACGATTATTAATATTGTACTTTCGAGCCGCTCTTCCCCGTCCCTGCCGCTGCGTTTTGTTACGGGCGAACGAGTTCGCACGTTCATGCAAATTTCGATGAATGCCCCGGGAAATAATTCACCGACGGAACATAGTTTTCGAATTGCGAAATAGCCGCGTTGCCGTCTCGTTTGTACGGGCGAACTATTGCCCGGCCTACGCGCACACCGAGCGACCGCGGGATTCAACGCGACCTCTCCATCGCGTCTCCGTGTTCACCAGTTTCCGCATTATTTAATATCCCCGATATCTCCGGGGCCAACGAAACGCATGTGCGTTACGAGAGCCCGCCGACGAGAACACGCGAAACGGACGCGCGTCCGCGCGGCAAAGCGGACTCTCCTCTCGGCGCGGAATAAATGTACGATCGACGAGGGGGCTGCGCGCCGGGTCGCGGATGTATAGCGCACGGACGGTGTCAATGTTTATACGCCACCCTTTGGACACACGTTATGCCCCAACACGCTCCTGTCCTCCATAGTTAACGAATTACGTTCTCCCCACCCCGCGATATAATAAATTGTTCATACACACGCATGTACAAGCCGGGGTCAAATTCACGATCGGTATTGCCGGCTCCGCCTTCCCCGGCACGTGCGGCTGAACCGTCACAGATCATTCGATTCGGCGCAACACACCCCGGGGTGTATCAAATTTTTTTTTTTTTTTTTTATCGACTTATCGGTTGATTTATGAGTTGGTTTTTTTTATAGCAGTCGAGCATGATCGACGAATGTTGGATATCGATGCGCGCGCGCGCGCACACGCACGCGTTGCTCGCGTTTGTCGAGTCGCCGATTCTTCATCGGCGTTGGCAAATATGCAGATAAAAAAACTGTCTGTGCAGCCGAGCGATGGAACGACGTTATGGCCTGAGGAGAGATGACTCTGGGCGTTATAAAAAAAATACGTACCGTTAGAGAGATACAGATTTAGCAGATGGCGTATGGGGTGTATTGGGGTGGGGGGGATTTACGGTCTCTGCTGCAGTATTCGATGCAACACACGACGCTCTCTGCCTCTCTCGGGCATATCTGTTATTCGTCCTATTTCATCGGATGCCGGACCATTACTCTGCCCTCTCGATCTCACACTGTGCACGACTCCGACAATAAAAATAACGCCCGAGCCTCGCTGTCGTTACCTCTCGAAGTCGTCCCGGCGACTATAAATTTCCTTCCGGCACCGGCGAACGGTGACGACTCCCGCGTCCTTTTCCACCATTCCGGCGGGGATCGCTCTTGTTTCGCGGGGAAATCTTTTCGCGTCGCCGCTGAATACCGCGGGCCGGATACCCGATGAGTCGCTCGAACACAACGCCTTATTGCACTCAAACAAAATATCAATGACTGAAGGAAAATTAAGAAGTGACTAAAGTAATGACTGAAGGAAAATTAAGAAGTGACTAAAGTAATGACTGAAGGAAAATTAAAAAGTGACTAAAGTAGTGACTGAAGTAAAATTCGCTTGCGGGTTGCCAAAGAGGAAAATTATTTCAATTCTACTTTTAATTCTTACAATTGCATACGGGTTTGAAAGGATAACATGTCACCTTGGCAGTCTTGCCGTCGTTGCTTCAATATCACATCGAATTGAAATAAGAATTCAAATGAGAATTGAAACAAGAATTGAAACAAGAATTAAAATAAGAATTGTATTCTTTGGCAGCCCGTAAGCAATTTTTTTTCCGCGCACCCAACAAAATACATCTATCCATCTCTCTATCTATTGCTCATCTCTTATACGGTCATCATCGCCGACATTTCTCGACGTGCAAAAAAAAAAAAAAACCTCCATTTTCGTTTGAAGCTCGGAGCGAGCCGTGCAAAACAATACTGGCGAGAGATGAGCATGAGGCTAGGGTAATGACACGTTATTATCGCGATGCAGCATGGAACGAAATAAATACACGCGTTCGGCGGACATAATGGTATGTGCGGGGCCATGCACGAGTTCCCTTCGTCGTCCATTATATCGCTAACGACGAGCGATGAGCGAGCGGGACGCGGCACGCATGTGCACACTTTAATGCCAGCCCTCGGTCCCGACTCTTCGAGGTTCGAGGCTCGCTGGATGTGTTCCCGGTGCACCGCCGCGATCCACCTCCGTCCAGCACGCGCGACTTCTCGACTCATCTCCGGTACAAATCCGTACGGGATTGTTGAAGAACAGCGGGGGAGGATGATACTGCGATAGCGGGAGCCGAGTCGCGCGATGGTGTTGCCAGGTGATGACGGCTTACCGCTATGTGTTTCTCTGCTTGTTCACAAGTTAACTCCTCGCAGGCATGCAATTTCCTACCGAACCGTGTTTCAGGCGATGCAAACGTTACGGCCGGCTCGTAAACGCTGAGCGGATGATCCGTTCATCCTTGCCTGGACGAGGTACACGCAGTTTGGGAATCTCTGCCTCCCGGATGTACTTAAAGTATTCTTAAAGTTTGTAGTGTCAAAAGTATCACGCGTAAATTTTTTATGGAAACTCGTTAAATTGTGGGAGGTTACAGGAGCGATTGGGACGAAAGACCTTCAATCGAGATTCTTTATCAAATGGGCGGTTCTTTCTTTAAATTAAAAAAAAACGTTTTTTATTATGTTATTAAAGACTGAAGTGTGAATAATATTGCGAAGAAATTTCAAGTCGAAATTACAAAAATTGTGGAAGTAATGGGGGATTGGCCGAACGACAGAGCGACTGGAGAACCGAGCGCGAGATTGTATCCAAACATAGACCTCAAAATCGGTATCCGAAATATTTGACTCGACCGATACAGTTCGATTCTTGACAAGATCTTTTTTAATAGTTTCACTATTCAACTTGTTGACTACGTACCATCTTGTAAATGTCAAGGGGTTTTTTTTAATCGAATCAGAATGGTTGAAAAACTTCATTCATTCTGATATTATTTTCGGTATTTCGGATATTAATTCGGCATTTGAGGTAAACACGTCAAATGCCAAATTTAACACTCGTGTGCGAGGTTAATAGCAGCGATCCGTTCATCTCTGTCCATCTAAGGTGTACTAATTTTGGGGATTTACGATTGTTGGATAGGAAGCGTGAAAATAATTAAATGTGAAAAAAAAAAAAAAAATTAATTAGAATCGTTGAAATTACCGAACAACGCCGAATTCAACACTTTTGTGCGAGAGTTATTGGGGAGAATGCAGATAATGTGCGGACGGGTTAATAGCGGTGATCCTTTCACCTCTGCCCACCTAAAGTATACTAACTTTGGAGATCTACGATTGTTGGATAGGAAACGTGAAAATAATATTCGTATTTTATGTGTACGGAATATGCGAGTTATCTAAGTACACGTGCGGTAAATGGGCAATGTCGCGCGTTAAAAGTTTTCCTCTCTTTCGCCCTATCGCGCACCTGTTATTCGCGCCCGGTGCGGCGCGATTTACTCGCGGCACTTATCGTGGCGCCCCGCAACAGCCTATACCTATGCGCGAGAACAGCGGAGGAGAATATAGATGAGCTCTGCGGACGGGTCAGACGAGAACGGGAACAAGGAAGAAACTTCCTGTCCGGTGTTCCAAGTGCGAGGAGAATTTTCCTTGCTGGAGGAAACTTTTGCTCCGGAGGAGTTCAACTCACCGGGCTGACAATCACCGGTCATTCATGGCGTTTCGTTTTCTTCGAGACCCCCAAACGCCGACAGCGTTGAGACGGGCTGAAACTTTCCTTCTATACCGCCTCAGCTCCGAACCAAACCGAACACTTAAAAAAAAAAAATCGCTTGCCGGCTACCGAAGAATTTTTTTTTTCAATTCTACTTTCAATTCTTACAATTCCATATTGTATTGAAACAACGACGTCAAGACCGCCAAGGTGACATGTTATCCTTTCAATCCGGCATGGAATTGTAGGAATTGAAACATTTTTTTTTCTTTGGCAGGCCGCAAACGAATTTTACTTGAATCATTGATATATTTTTTTTTCAGTGAAAGTTGCCCCGATAACAAAAACCTTGAGCAGAAGAGGTTTGGTTTAAATAAATATTCATTAAAATCAAATAAATATTTTACTCAAACCAAATAAACGGTGGCCGTTAAATGAATTATTTTTCTGAGTGTGAGAATTATTCAATCGGTGAATTTTGAAATAAACTCGGAGAAATTAACTCAACCTCGGGAAGAGTGAAAACGAAAGGTTCGACGACGTTTGCTCTGCTCGCTTTGATATAAGGTCGCAGAAACAGAGAAAAGTTCGGTGCCGCACGGTACGGCGCTGCTAGGTCGGTCGAGCGAGTTACGAGTTCCAGCAATTAAGCAACGAATCGTCGGGTCGGAGAAATATAATATTTAATTGCACCAGCGTGAGCGAGGAGAACGCTTCGTACATTCGCAGGTGCGCCTGCTAGGACCTCTCGTCCGCAGCGAGATATATTCGTCATTACTCGACACCGGCGCTTCGCGCGCCAGAGACGTTTATGGGTGGTAATTGAACGTATGGCGTGAGGAGCGGCGTCAACATAACTCGAGGAAGAAGCACTCAGCGGCCGCAAACTTGAGGGATTAGTCCGTGCCCCGAGGGAATGCGCGTAATCGTCGTGCTCCATCATCCACAGAGATGATGAGCGCGACGTGAGGTGTTGAGGTGTGCCCGAAAAAAAAATCCCACTCTACTCACAAATGCAATTGCAGATATTTCAGTAGATCGGTGCATTGCAATGTTACGAAATTAATTTGATGCTTTTCGGAGGGTGAGTAAAAGACAGAAAGCCCAACTGGAAAAAAGTACTGGTCGATTTTTGCTAGCAGTTTTGGATCTCAAGTTCTCGAACCCGATTAATTATATAATATAATAAATATAATATATAATCTAATAATAATATAATAAATACCCGATATTAATATAAATTTTACATTTAATTTGATTATGTAATATTAATGTTAGAGCTTCTGGTAGCTCGCACGCTCCCGTTGAGTGTCTCCAAAGCTTGCATAGAATAACATAACAAAATTTACATAGAATAGCATAGATTAGCATAACATAAAATCTTATCTTACATATGTTATAAATCTTATGTTATATATCTTTTTATAACATAAAAAGATTTCGTCGCCGCGGCTGCCGCGTCAGAGGGTCAATAACAGGATCAGAGGGGATCAATAATAGGGTTAGAGGTGGTCAATAATGGAGTTTGGGGGGGTTAATAATCAATAAGGTTAGGGTGGTCAATAATTGGGTCAAAAGAGGAGTCGGGGATAAACGACGCGTCGTCAACACCGCCCCTAACCCGGTGGGTGTCCGCTAGGCAGGTCCCCTGAATAACCGGAGTACGTCATCAAAAAGTTAAAAATGAGAGAAAAAATGATATGCGCGAAACAATCGAAGGATATCGAGGTCTCTCCGCGGGGAGAAAGTCACAAATTCGTTCGTAAACTCGAGCGTCCCAACTTCGTCGAGTACATCGCTTAATACGTCAATGACTGGAGCATAAACTTGGCCGGAAGTCTCTTCGGGAATATAAGAGGGGCTCGGCCGAGAGTGGGGCGAGTTCGTGGCAAAGTCCCGTCTGGTCCTTAAACTCCTGTACTCCCACGAGATGGTAGGTAGGTATTAATCGACCTCCGACCCACCATATCTTCCGCGGGACCTCGAGCTTATGCATAAAGATTATTCGAGCTCGGTTAAAGGGAGCCGTCCCCCTCCCCTCCCCCCTTCCTCGCAAGTATGCAAAGTACATTCGGAATTTTTAATCCTCACTGTTCTCCGATGCGCCAGATTCCTGCAGGAATTTCGGTCGGCATGGAACATAAAATATACAGTGGATGGACAGCGGAGAGGGGGGGAAAAAAATTAAAAGCTCCACGGGAGGTTAAAGAGAAATCGCGAGGGAGAAAAAAAGTTTCCGGTTGCTTCGGTTTTCGTACGATTAGCCGGAGGCGAGACTTCCGCGTTTCTTCTCAGACGGAGAACAACCCTCCGGCTCTCCTCGCGCTTATTCTCTCTTTATTTCCACTTCTCTCCGCATCCCCCCCCCCCCCCCAAAACCTCTCTCTACTGCTCATAACTCACTCTCGACTATTATATATTATGTAAGAATCCTACAATTTAAGAGCGAACTTTTATTTCATCGACAGTCTCGACGTCGAAGCAAAAAAAAAACATCACCCCACATCCCGTAGTGACAATATGTTTTGTTTTACCATTTAGCTGCCAATAATTCAATTAAAAAATGCCCCATCCTCTCATCACGATCGAACTTCAGAGTGAAAGGAAGTTTCGACTTTCTCGCAGCTTTCGCTCTCCCTATCGGGACCCGATAATTCGATATAAATAGAATTACCTCACTTATTCCGTGCGCCTCCCGTCGTGATATTGCACGGAGGTTCGATATCGAATTCGCCGCTCGCCCGTCGGCCGGAGAGCTTCGTCCGTGTTTTGACTCACGTAAGATAACGTCTCGCACTTTCCGCCCGCTCCTCTCGGAACGTTGCCGTAGACCGGAAGGATCGCGGGCGATCTCTCGTGTAGAAACAAGAGAGCGGGAGGCGAGGGCAAAGTAACGAAGTGCGGTTCGTCGTGGCTCCGGGCTTCGCCGAGCGTGCGGCATCGAGTGAAAAGTGGCTCGTGGGAGGAGGGTGCGAGAGGTGCCTCCCGGATCGTGAGAAGGCGCCCGATCGGGATGCCGCGGAGCGAGGACTTCGATCTGGCCTTTCGAGCGCGGAGGAGACGATGGGACGAGGAACTTCCGGGAGTCTGGTCTCAGCGGGCTCCTCTCTCTCCGGGCAAAGGCGAAAGTCAGCCCGGCTCGTGTGCGCCGCACGGTAAAGGAGTCCGTATGGATCCGACGTGTGTGGAGAGTTTCCTCATCCCCCGCTCCTCGCCGGAAGTACGCGGCTTCCCCGGCTCCCTCACGTGCTCGTCCTCGTTTCGCCTCACCTCGCCCGCCCTCGTTCGTGTAACGTTATTACAGAGCGCGGAGGAAGTTCGAGAGGTCGCGAGTCGATTAGGGAGTGCGCGAGAGGATCCTCGTATCATATTCCCATTATAGTCCATGATGTCCTGGAGGGGACGACCCGCTAACATTTATACGCGATGTAGACAAAAAAAGGGTTGTACTTTTTAGAACAATTCGTTGTACGCAGAGGTCCATCATTATTTATTTGTTAATTTTCGTACGATTTCGAGCTGTAGTTTTGCAAACTAATGCACGAACTATAATTGTTGATGAGACGGGAAATAAGAGGACAGATTTTTATATTCAAACCTAAAGAAAAGAGTTTGTCACTTGTTTGACGATAGCACGCAAAGGAGCCGATCTGCGCGTGCGTCAGGAATTTATTAAACTCACGGCTGCAAAGCGCCACTTACGCAACTCTCGGAAGACACAGAAAGTAGCGCTTTTCATGCATGAGTTACATAAACTTATTTTTTACTGTGTGCTCTCTCTTTTCGGTCGGCCTTACAGCTTTAAGTTGTCATTGTATTGTGTTAAGAGAAATAATATAAATAATATAAATTAAAAGAAAATAAACGACAGAAGTGGAGACAAATGGTCGTGTTCCGCGAACTCGCGAGTGCTCAAATTCTGAATTTATTAAACTCATGGCTGCAAAGCGCCACTTACGAAACTCTCGGAAGACACGGAAAGTAGCGCTTTTCATGCATAAGTTACATAAACTTATTTTATACTGTGTGCTCTCTCTTTTCGGTCCACCTTACAGCTTTACGTTGTTATTGTATTTTATTAAGAGAAATAATAAAAATAATATGAATAAAAAATAAAAAAAACAACGAGAGTGTAGACAAATGGTCGTATTCCGCAAACTCGCGAGTTCTCAAATTCTGTCTGTAAGGCACGCTGTATCGGACCAAACGGCAGATGCTGAATGGCGAGAAACTCGTTCGTCGTCGGGCCAGTTGACTGGGCTCTCGTTCTAATCGGGGGAACTTCTGCCGAATCCCTTCGGTGAAATACGTCAAACACAGCCCGGAGGGGTCAGAAGGGAGGCTTGCGGATGCCACACGGGGGAGAGAGGAGCCTTCCGCGATTCGCAACTTTTAGACAAGTAAAGCGGAGAACTCGCGGTCATAATAACGTGACTTGAACGCGGCTCTCGACCGTGTACGCAACTCCGGGGTTAGTTTCTCGTGTGTGATATATCTGTGCGAGAGTTGTATCTACGTGCTGCACTGTCATCGTGAAACATGACAAACAGACGCCGCGACCGAGTTTCACCGGGGCAGCTGCGGCTGCCGGCGCTGCAACGAGGCAGCTAGGAAGCGAAGTCCGCCAAGGGAAGCGAGAGAGGGACTCGCGCGAATCGCGAGGTAGATTGTAGGTGCCAGTTGCAGGCGTTCCACGAGCACGGCCGAGGTTCACCCACGCCAACATCGGTACTTAATTGGAACCGTGAAACTTTGTGTGGAAATTACGCCGAGTCAAACACTCCTTGCCAGAAGGCAACGGAGTAACTGGGAGGAGTGAGAATAAACGAGCGACCGTTGATGTGGTAGCACACTAAACTACCCACTTGCTAAGTAAGGAACACTCGGGTCGCGATCTTGGGAAGGTTGACATGTCACCCTCGCGAAAAGTCATCATCGTTTAATCGTCCATCATTCATCTTCAATCCCAACTGCTCGAGAAACCTTCACGTACGGGGTCACAATTGGGGAGTTCGCCTATTCGCGTCTCACTACGACGATTAATTTGCTTGAGTCGCGGTTATTTTGGGTGAAATTTTTTAAAATTCGATTTCTCATGAAATTTAAGTGCCTCTATCGATTCTCGCAAAAATTCAATTCCAATGATCGTTAGTGCTAGTCCATTTGTGTACCATATTTTATATGACATACACAAATGGACCATCCGAAATTTTGATCTCTTTCACGGCTGTTAAGAATAAGAACAGCTTATAGCAACCGTTGTTGGATTTTTTTTTTTACCAATACGCTGCAATCTCGTGCTAGAAACTGTTGTTGCAACACTGCTGGCAAGGACACAGCGAAGCTTGGTGGCAAGCAATTGTTTCTGTTCGCCGGTGTTACGGTTGGCTATCTGGGCATGCCTTTCAGTTAATTTCCTTGATGGAACGGGATTAAAAAAATCCTCCGGATGATTCAACGTCGGTTGCAGCACGACGCCTGAACACATGTTGACTAACATCACTGCGTAACTGATATCGCAACATATCGCCGCAAATTTTGACGAGACAGCTCCGCTTCACCGCCTCGAAGCGCGTAAGCATCATACGCGCAATATCTCATCCCGACCGCACATGAATTATATTCCGTATCTACTCGTTACCCATTTGGTATTCTGGTCTTGCGGGGCGCCTCATTCTCGGTCCGGCCTCCCGGTTTCGAGTTCCATTTAGCCCCGTTACCCGGTTGAATCCCAAAATGGGAATCTGGTAACACGAGGGGAGGAGCAATACACGTAATCGGAGCATCCAAAGGGGTCTTAGTTGAGGACCGTATTCCCCGGATACGGCCTCACCAACAGTTGTATCCGCAGTACGATCCTTGTGTATTGTGTACGCGGTAGACATGTCGAAAGCTTTCGGGATGTATACATCCCGGACGAGTAGTTATCTCTCACGGGGCACGGTAAATAGTACACCGAAGCTTCTGGCAAACATATAACTGTGTACGCACCGGTCATCTATAACGTTCGCCGAGTCCCTCCCGGGGCTTATGTACCGAGAGGCGAAAGCCTAGGAGCCCGCTGTACGGAGGTCGACCTGCAGGACAACCCCGAATGAAGCGGGAGTACATACTATAGTCGTTAGCCCGGTAAACACCCATTCGCTGGAGAACACACTCCCGTCCCCAACCCCCTTGGTTTCCAAGCTGTGTGCAACTCACTCTCGATATTGTACTTCGCCACTTGTGGATAGTTTGCAGCCAGGATGATCAGCGTACATCGGCGATCATTCGACACACCGGGGGAATATGTTAATTTCTTGGAAGGGATGCTGTGAGCGCATCCGTGGCGGAGACACAAGGTGTGCGACTGTAAACGCGGGCCTGATCAATCCGGCGACCGGAAAACACTTGTCGCTCGTTCGGAGTCAATCTCCGGGTTCTCTACGGGGTAATCGGGTAGACCGTAAAGTTATTGGTACCTTGGAAAACAGAAATTTCGAAAGTAGGAAAAAAAATTATTACGTTATTCTCACTTGGAAAAATAAAAAAACTGGTATCAAATTTTTTTTCGCCTAAGGTGTACTAGAAACGAGGTCGAAAAATTTGTGTAAACTCGTCGTAGTTCACGCGACGACGTTATCTGGACGTACACCAACGCCCGTGCGTCACAAGCAACTTCAAATCGTAACGAATAGTTCAAGATAAAATTAAACAAATTCTGAGTCTCAAGCTTATCGTTGTTCACGTGCAGAAAGTTGTATGATTGAGGAAAATTATTGAATTCAATTTATTATTATTGAATAATATAAAAAATATAATTATAATGATTATTATTATTGTTATTAAATTATTCAGTCGAATTGGGTTCGTAAATGTGTCGCAAAAAGAACTTGAAGGGCTTTCAAAGTCGACTTCGGAGTTCATCGCTGTTTACGTGTAGAAAGTCGCCGAAGACGATGAACTGACGGAAAATTAGCGAAAGATTTTGCGGGCTCATTAATACTCAACACTCTGTGGCTCTTCTGGCGGACCATCGCTGTACAGTATGGTACAAGCGTAATACGGTGGGGCCGGAAAGCTGGTTGAAGCGCAGCCGAGGTTGGCTGCGTCGGCGGGGAAACCTCGGACGTAATTGTTTACCCAGACGGCCCTCGGCAGTAGGATGGCGCCGCTGAGCTCGGTAAACACCGATTAGTGAGAAACTCACTCAATATTGCAGTTTACCGCGTGTAGCATCCTCCCTGCCACATGCTCCTTCACCGGATTCGCGGGGACGCGCGAATCTACCACCTTCCGCAAACGACGCGAAATCGATGTCATCTTCTTTTTCTGTCTCGTCCAATCTATCTTTCCCCGTGGAAAAGAAGTACATGCCAAAACGTAGTTTTTATATGTTGAATATACCTTTCGGACGAATTTTTATACCATTCATATGTTATATCTCATAACATGTGAATTATATAGTTTTTCGTTGTAAAAAGTTTCATATATTATCTCATGGATTATAAGATAGTATGTGACGGATACATCCTGGCAAATAGAAAGAAAAAAATGTACGCGCATATGAAATGTAGATAATTACATCCAGATATTGTAAATATGATGTCAATATATTTATAATATATTTTTCGCATGTAGTTTGTTCCGTATGGGTTACGTTTCGGTAAACGGGACTTCCGGCTGAAATTCCGGAAATACGATTGAGAGAACGTCACGGTGTGGACCCAATGAGCAATTCCGTCCACCATGTAGACCCAATGAGCAATTCCCTTCACCATGTAGACCTAATGAGCAATTCCCTCCACGATGTAGAGCCAAAGAGCAATGACGTTTCACTCGAAGACAACGTCTGCGGTATACAATATCAGGGATTCGAGTTTCGCAATGGGTATCTCCCCAGATGGATAATTGAAGGGGAGAATCGATAATGCGGAACGATGCGAACCATTACGCTGTACACGCTCTCCGGGTCTGCAGCGACAGAGTAGACTCCCGTCTTCGGTCACCTGGAAGTGGAAGACGGGAGAGTCACGTCTCTCGCACAAGGGTGTATTATCCCCATCCGTCTTGTAGTGGCCCGATCGATTACGTCCGGAATGATGGATGCAATTAACCGCGAGAGCGGCGATCTCCTATCGTGATGCTCTGTACGGGTGTGCATAGACCAAAGGCTGAAGATGTGCTGCGCACATGTACGTATCGGGGTGAATCCGTACAGACAAGCATGTGAACTCTGAGCTTCACAAACGTCGAGAGATAATTGGGAGTCAAAGTACAAGAAACACGGTAGCCACCATCAATCCTCTATCTACGGTTCGAATTTTATTTCTTGAAAATAGTAAACCACTAAAAAGTTGCCGTTTTATGTTATTGGTAGAAAGAATACTTGAGAGTTACGAAATCGATTATCGTGTCGTTGCGGCTTTGTTCTACGGTTTTAATGTAATTACTTAAATGATTATCACTGGAATCATCGCGGCGATAAAAGGAAAAAAGGTCGTGTTTAATGTTACTGGCAAAGGAGATGCTTGGTGGACTTGCAAAATCGATTTTTATGCCGTTGCAGAACAACGAAAAACGTGAAAAAAAAACACGACAAAGGAATCGGAATTGGCACTTGGCGAAATGCAGGTGAGCGAGGTCTCTATCGACTGTTTAATCGATAATTGTTATTTTTGCAACCGGTCCTGAGTCGCGGTGGAGAGGCAATTATATAGTTGAACGAGATCTGCAGAAGTTTCTTTTTCGAGAGTGCTCCGTTAGTGGAGTGAAGATAATTACTTCCGTAATTGCTCGTGAAAAAGTGAAGTGTGTGTGAAGTGCATGGCGCAAAGATAATGCAGAATTCGCGAAGATCCCTCGCGCAATCGCATCTTCGCGATGAGACCTGGAAAATTAACGCCGTTTTACATTGCAAATTGTTAAAGCGGCATTCATTTTTCGGGGCTCCATAATTCCTCGCACTCAACGCTTATGCGCTGAGAGAAAGCTTTTCATTTCTCTACCTCACGAGAGTCCAGAAACAAACGAGCAAACTGTTGCAAAAATAATCGCACGTAACTGTGCCTGAGGTCGTTTTTTTTATTTTGATTATTTTCACGTTTATTTTCATAAAAACAATTCCTGTCACTCTTCAACTATCCGGTGTTTCTTAGTTCGTTATGTTTTCGCTGTGGGAACAGAAAAAAATCGGAGCGTAATACACGGAGGAGCCAGTATTATGCTCCTTAGTCCTCTTGCCTATTTATCCTTTATTCTCGGGGATGCGCGAAAGATAACGGCGCGGTGATAAATCCGAGAGCCACTGCCTTGGATCCAAAGCAGCTCGCTGTATACATTGTAATATTTACTGCCTCTCGTTTTACCTTTCGAGGTAAACGGTCTTGTTATGATGAAATTTACGTGTAATATCGGGAAAACGGGAGAAGCAGCTGGCGCGTACGCGTAAATATTGCCTTACTCCTTAGAAATTTTCAATCGCACCGGCAACATGGAAATTGATACTCGGACAGTGCGAGGGAAACATTGATATTGATTTTTCGATAGCGTGCAATACGAATAGTTGGTCTCGCCTATTAGAAATACATGTCAGAAATGCTTCGCGTTTTATACGTGTCCTAAATGGCTTAATAAAACTCGCAAGGATGTATTTTCCGTGCAAAAACGTATAAAATAAATTCGCCAAAAAGCTTCGAATTGTTATGAGCATGTCGAGTTAAAGTTCCAAAAATGTCAGCTTTTGAATTTACGGATATTCCCTGGCCCACATTAAATTCTCAATTTTCCTGATGCATTCAAAATACGTTGACATTTCTAAGCATTCCCAATTCAACAGATTTTCCCTGATAGCCAAGTGGGGTTCGGTCCGGCCGGCTGTCACATGCCAGCACCAGCGCGAGACCAGCGAGACTCCCGCGCTTGGCGCGATTCCGTGCCAGAGACGGGTTGTAACTTCCAGCCAGACCGACACCACCCGGGCAACGGTCATCCCATCTTAACTTCCGCAAGAGGATTAATGTGACCACAGTCATCGGAGCGTAAAAATCCGTAGCCAGATATTATCGAAAATTTACATGGTAACCGTAGTTTATTCAGTGAATTCGACGGAGCGAAATTTTAGTTACGGTACCGTGAACAAGACGAGGAGCTGCTGCTTCTGTGCTCGCTCGCCGTACGGGTCGCACCAGTTTGGTCGTTGATTTTCGCCAAATTGGAGCGGACTCTCGAGACTTGGACGCCGACACGCTAGTTCGAGGAGGGTAGATGGAATACCGAGAGAGCTTGCCGAAGCTCTCCGCTCCCTCGTTCGCCGTACGATCAGAAGCGCGGAGCAGCACGAATTGAAACTGCGCTCAACTGGCTCTCGGTCCCTCGCATCCTCGCTCCCACGGGGACACGATTGGATACTGGCCGACCGTCCGACATGCTCGTTGGACGCTGGACGTTACCCTAATCGCTCGGTAAATGGCACACGCTATCCCAACACTGGCCGCACGTGGAGTTTCGACGAACGAAAATACCCTTTCGCTCAGGGGATGACCCATGGGATGACGCCCGATTGGAAGGCTTTCAAGATTTCCACTATTCCCTTTCTACAAAAATTCGATAATCCGTCCGACCCATCGGCGCACGGATTTCTTTCGATCAAGCCCTGTAAACCCTAAACACCTCGACGCTAAAAAGTTTCTTCAAATGTTTTTACATTTTTCTGACACTCCACTCCGGTTCAGTCTACCAAGATCCGAACAAGTATCTGTCTTAGAACTTTCCGAAGTTACCTTCACTAGTATATCAATCGTCGACAAAGAAATAACGAGCGTTCATATTGCACTCGTTATCGCGACCCCGACCGTGCGAACGTACACATTTCTAGGCACTCGCTCTTTAGAGGAAAGTGCCCATTAAAAGCGCCTTCAGTATCTCAAATTCGTCGAAAAATAAAAAATTTTAATAAAAAATTAGTTCCATTTATTTGCATGCACTTAACATAAAAATAAGTAGTTGATTATTAGTAATGAGTGGTAAATTAGATGTTATGATGCGACCAATATTAAAAACTGCATTTAATTGTGGGTTCGCAAGGCATTGAGAAGATTTTTCGTACGCCCAATCGTACGCCCAATCGACCGAACTCTCCGAAATCCGATTTCCCATACGCGCAAACTGCATCCCTCAACCGCCCGACAATAAATAAAACATCCAACAGCAACACTACAAAGCTCCACCTGTGTCCGTTTCATCAGACTATTTAACAATTTGGCTCAAAATCGCAGTCAGCTTATTCACGGCTCGTTCCGATGTACGAGACAAACACCCGACTCCGCATCAGGTTCGCTCATCCAGGTGCAGTCGGCGCGTGAGCGCGAGAGAGCGAACGTTGCAGCAATTGTGCTTCTCGCGCTCCGCGAACTTCCTGCCGAGCCCGGAGCGAGGACCGGAAGTCGCAGGCGCGAGAGAGGGCGGACGAGGTGCCGGACGGGTTACACCGTGGCATTGCCTCCTGCGAGCCACAGCACTCCCCCCCCCCCCCTCCCCACACACAGTCGTCGTACCCGGTTAACTCGCTCTCGGAGTTTTGCCAAGTACTCCAGAAAGCCCCGCAGTCCGACAAGCCGGCATTGCAACTGCTGTACCAGCGTTCCCTGTACACATACAAAACATCGTCCAGAGACGCCCGTGTCCGGCAATGTCTGTTCAACAACCCCCGGCCGAGTAACACGAGTACCCACGGGAATCCCACTCCGTTCTCATTGTGCTCCTTCTCGCGCCGCTCGGCTGAGGGGATGCGAGCTTACCTCCGGATCCGATAAATTTATCGCAGCGTCGAGCGCCGAAACGTACATTCGCCGAGAGCCGAACCGTACAGTTTCAATGTAGGGAAAGTGACGAAGAAAAATTTTCGCTGAATGAATTAAACGGGGCAAGTTTTCGTTACCGATTACACGAAACTCTCGAGCTAGAGTGAGGCAAAGGAACGAAGTTCCGCGGAAGTCTTGGTGGAAAGTTGGTGGGTTTCTTGAGCGAGAGGGAAAGACATGAATCAAGCGGGAAGTTATTGCCCGGGCTCTCTTCGGATCGTATTGTTAAACATTTATGCCCTACGAGGCCTTCGATGAGTCTTGTGTGTGTGTGTGTGAGCGCCGCTTTTTGCATCGGATTGTCGGGTTAAATGTGTGTACAGTCGGGTGCGCGGCGAATGGGCGCAAAGTGTCTGCCGAGGAATCCCCGGCAGACGAGACTTCCGGTCTATTCAAGGCGGAATAAGCCGGACTGGACGGAGAGAGAAATCATCGCATCGGCCACGGATATAAAATTTGTGCGACGAATATAGTCGAATTCGCGACTTTTACTATTATTCGTATATCGAATTCGAGATTTTTTCTATTATTCATATATTGAACATACACATTTATATATACTTGGAGACATTTTTTTTGGAAATTTATCTCAAAATTACCCGAAATGTACAATTTTTCCGCAAAAATATATTTCACATAAGTCACATATACTTTTTTCCACATGAGTCAGGAATGTGCGCACGGAAAAACGGGTATGCAAAAAGTATATTTTCAATATCAATTTCTCGTTCGTAAATATATTCTGTATGTAAATGATGCAAATTTTGTTCGTGTAAAGTAAATTTAATATATGAAAAATATATTTTAGCATGTACGTTTTTTCCGCTCTGCAAAGTCGCTCTTCAAAGTCTCGACCGGTCGTGTCTCCTATTTTTCTTAAATTACTTTTTAGTTGCAACATTTTCATTTATTTTTCGTCGCTCATAAATTAGTGCTACGCGCGTTATACGTGTGTTTCTCATTCCTTACTCTGTATTTCACTCTTCCTCGCTGTTCCGTGCGAATTTTACAACGTTGGAACAGGGCGTGACGCATGACTCTCCGGAAAAGCCGGTGAGTTATGGGACTCGCGCGAATTTCGTACACGCATCCGCGCTCACTGCGCGCACGCGCGCACACACACACACACGCACACACACATACACACCGCGTGTCTGCCGGTCGCTGCCGTCACTACTAACGCCGGCGCTCGGTGAAAATCGTCCAACGAACCGCTAACTTTACTTCGCCTATCCGAAAACTGACGTGAAATATTGGATAATTAAATGTTGCGAACCCGCGACATAATGTGTTATAACTTTATTACGTTAGTCGATGTGCCCGCAACTCGCCAGAGCACGGACAATCGACTCGGCGGCAAAATTTTGGGCAATGAGAAAAAAAAATAGAGAAAAAAATAGAAAAATAAAAATAGAGAAAAAAATTGGATGACGATATTTAAACAGCTGAATCAACGAGGCTTCGTTGACCCACATATTCTAGCATTAACGTGGAGACCTTGGGCAAGTATCGTGTCAATCGCGGCAAAGCCGAGGGCCCACGCTCGGATTCTCCTCTGCTACGACTCATTGAAACTCGAGCTCAAACGACAAACGTAGCGCACGCGTCAGCGAAAAAGTTTCCTTCCATCGACGAAAATTTTCCCCTTAATTATCAATGAGCGAGCTCCATTGACGAAAATATTAATAGCGCTTTACGGGGTGAAGTAATTAGCGGGCGAAAAATAAAGTTGTAATTAGATTGAGCGCTGTAGCTCTCCGTGCGAGGGGATGAATTTTTTTTATTCAACCTAACTCGATACGACTGACCGAACGAACGTGTCCTCCTCGAACGAACGTGGGGGCACCTCGGTGTCCGTGCAAAAAATTTCGACCGTCGATGTAGCGAGCAATTTTATTTTCTTTCGCCGAAACGGATGAACAAACAGTTTCAATAAAGTTGATTTAATCGCGCCTTTCCCATAACGAAGCATTCAAGAACCCCTAGGCACACGTGATTAGGCAAGAGAATGCACAAACAGTAGAACCCCGTTTATCCGAGATAATGTGAGGAAAGCGTACGTCGGATAAGCGAAATCTCGGATAACACGGATTACATACTCAATTCAAACTTGTATTACTATTCCATGTAAAAAAAAAATAACACACGACTTCATATAAACATTAACTTTATCAGTGAATCGAGTTACTTTTTCAGTATAATTAGAATTTAGTTAATTAATATTAACCTCATATAAACATTAACTTTATCAATGAATCGATTTATTAAAAAAATATGTGATTGTAATTTAGTTGATCAACGTTAACTTCATATAAACATAAACCGTTGACTCTAGAATCGGAACTGTTGTATTTGCAACTCGCGATATAAAAAAGCAGCAAACTTGTCAAAGTTTGAGCGCGTATGCAACAAAGTCACCTTTTTGTTTTGATCGAAAGGTCGCATTAGAGGGCTTCTACTGTACTCGCCTTCCGGCTAACGCGTCTTTCTCCGGTCCTGTGCTCGCCAAGCCTTTCAATTTTTTATTCGTTCCACCGGTGCCCGTTAAGCAAAGTACAGCGCCTCTTAAGTTTCCTCGCCGATAGGCTCATCGAGCATGCAGCCCGAAACTTTTCGTCCTCACCCAGCGAGGAAACCAGCGAGGTTCCCGCAAACTGGCGAACTACGCTGGTCCTCGCGAATTATTTCGCACGAGTCGATGTCGCTTTTGTTAGCGATTATTAGGTCGTCAATCGCTCGGAGTACCGTTAAGTATACTAAAGATGAAAAAGTAGCCCGAAAAGAGTGTAAGGGGTGTTTGTTATTTTCAGAGGCCATCGCGAGAGCTGCTCGGGCAACCGCTGAAAATTACGTTGTAATAAACGCGAACTTGGGTTGTGCACTTCGGAGATCGGTCCGCACCCCGTCGGGGGTCGCCGAACGGCGATTAAAGCCTCGACTCGGTTAACGACCGCAACACCCAACGGCGACGTTAAAACCTTTTATCGTCGCGGCGTGCTCGTGTGTCGCGTTAGCCCGGTCGGTAAGGCAGTCGCGCGCACGTAGCTCGTCGCTGGTGGGTTGCTTCTGAAATACAGCGAGGAAAAGGGAAAAGGAAAAGAATCGCGGGCGCGCCACGAGCGTTGCCGCCGGAAGGGAAAATGACAGTGGGAGAAGGAGAGAAGAGTCATTGCCATTGTTACGATCGGGTGCTGGCCTGCAACGGTTGTAACGCTAACGCCGCGAGACAATGTGAGCGAAGCATTTTTTTTTTTTTCTTTTTTCAAACGGTTCTCTCATCCCCTCGCGTTGTCCGCAGCCGTGTACCGTGCATCGGAACGCCGGCGGAGTGCCGGGTCCCGATGCACGGAGGGTTAACGGGACGCCGTTGCGGAAATCGGGATTACACGGGGTGCTCGTTAACGGCACACAAGTGTCGCAATAAAATAATCCATGCAACTCTCTCGTTCGCAATGACACTGTGTTTCGACAAAATTTTCACAGGGCCGTCGAGCTTGTTCAGAAATCCGGAGTATCGTGTTTTCGATATCGTTGCTCCGAGGCTTCATGGTAAAAGGTACGTTGCGAAATTCGGGATTAGAATGGATGCTCGTTAACGGCGGACAAGTGTCGCCACAAAAGAATCCACGCAACTTTGGTTCACAATGACATTGTCTTTCGACAAAATTTCCACAGAGCCATCGAGCTTGTTTGGAAATCCGGAGTATCGTGTTTTCGATATCGTTAGTCCGAGGCTTTATGGTAATAGTTACGTTGCAAAATTCGGGATTAGAATGGATGCTCGTTAACGGCGCACGAATGTCGCCATTAACGAATCCATGCAACTGCGGTTCATAATGACACTGTGTTTCGACAAAATCTCAACATGGCCGTCGAGCTTGTTCAGAAATCCGGAGTATCATGTTTTCGATATTTATTCCGTGGGTTAATGGTAAAAAATGACGGGCTCGTTAACGACACAAAAGTGTCGCAATAAAATAGTCCATTCAACTCTCGTTCACAACGACTGTGTTTCGACAAAATTTCCACAGATCCGTCAAGCTTGTTCAGAAATCCGGAGTATCGCGTCTTCGATGCGCGGAGAAAAAAAAATCGTTGGCACAGCAAGAATTTTGTTACCATAACTCATTCACCTGTTTAACATAAGGACAACAAAATATTTTGCTGTGGCAGCAAATACCTTGCTGTAGCAACCAAATATTTTTGCTGCCACAATACATTATTAACGATCCACATTTTGTTATTCGATACGGAACTATTTTTTTCCGTGTATAATTATTCCGAGACTTTACGATAAAAAATTAATGCCTTGTTCTTCGAACACTTTTTGTTATTTTTTCTTGCGCAATATGGATTTTTGTAAAGAGAAACAATGTTCGGGGTCGGCGATGTGAGAGAATCATGCCGAGAATGTTGCAACCGGTGATTCGTTGGTGCGAGATTCAACGAGAGTGAAATACGTCTGGCCGTGCGGTATGAAACACCGGGTTACACTTACGCTTATTATACAGTTATGGTGTATTTCGTACAGGTAGTGTGCGCGCTGTGCCATGGTGGACGGTCGTTAACTGTGCGATCTCGAGCGTGTAGCCTCGGGCAAGAATAAAGAGTTCCCGCCCGGACGCGGCTACGCGAAAATCGAGGAGCGTGTCGGAAGAAAACTTGAGCGACGACCGAGCTTCGCGTTCGCTCCTCTCCGGCGGCCGCGCGGTTTAACGCTTCCGAACTGAAACGGTAACGACAACCGCGACGCTTCGTCGTGCGACGAACGAACCGTACAGCATAATAGACACCGAACTCTCTATACATCCGTCTCCCCGCCGTAGCTCGCTCTCCGTCTCTCTTTCCCTATGTACGAGGGCTTTTCTAGTTTGACGCTGCCGGAGGACGAGAGCAAAGCCCGAGCCACCGAAACGAATTCTACTCGTCGCTGAGGTAACGAGAGACTCGACGTTAATCGCCCCCGACGGGAGCTATCCGAGCTGCTGCTCTGCCGCCGGTTTCGTCGCTGGCTTCTCATTGTTTTATTCGCTACTCGAACCTACCCGGGAACGACTCACGCCAAACGTTTCGCTAAACGCCCGACACTCCCGCGCGAGTCGTCGGGATCAAAATCCTTTCTGGGAGACCGAAATCGAATTTTTTTATTGACGATTCTCTCGGCTCCACAAACGGCGGACTCTCCGAGATTCTGCCGGTTGTGGAACCATTCAAGGAGGGGCTTAAGATCAACGTATTCTCAAAATGTTTTGAAACCATTTTTCTCCGGAAAGGTTTTATAGAATAAAAAATGAATTGCATTTCTTTTTTCATTTTATAGAATCGGTTCGGGAGAGTGGATTCAAAATTTTGACTGTCTCTCGCACTCGTACGTGTTTAGCCTCCTCTTAAGACGTACATACATTAGATAGGTTATTTAGTACTTTTCGTACTTTTAGAACATTTTTTTTTTTTTCTGAAAAATGAAATACATTTTCATTCGAGATGGGTTTTCAGGTTTAAAATGCGCAGGGTCGATCGAATTCAGATTGATAAATAAGTTTGACTTACTTTTCTCATTAATAGAACATTGTGTCGACGATCCGCGGCTATTCGTAAAGGTGTTCCGATGGTGTCCAAAAAAATCCTAAGTGCAAAAGTTTGGTACCGAACGTGCCTTCAAAGAATTCCTATCAGCGGCAACGCGATACTGCCAGGGCGGTACAAATTTAAGTAGCAAAATAATGCACCGTCCCGTTTGGGATTCCGCGCCGCGGATCCCTCACTCTCGCTGCCGAGCCTAACAGGCCTGCATCTTCGAACCACGGAATACAGGAAAAACGATGATGACACGTACGAGATCGCGCGAATATGCGAGTCACGTATAAGATTGATACGCGGTATAAATTTTCTCTCCAAACCGATGCAGACACAATATTATGCTGTCTACTGTGTATAGCGTGTATAATCTTGGAAATCGGGCTCATCTAGGAGGCGAATAATGCTGGAAGCGAGAGGAAGAGGAGGAAGAAAAAGTGGCGGTCTGCTGCAACGGCGGAGAGACGGAGACAGTGAGCTCAGCCGCAGTCTCAGCCCTCGCTGGCATGACGAGTTTTAAATTTCCCTTGTCGTTTCGCGATCGGGTATCAGGTGGGGTTCCCGTAATGCGGCCCCCTCCCTCCGCCCTCCTCACCCGGGCGAGATCCAATATCGCATTCAATAAGCCCTATCGCTACCACCAACACAGCCGACCCCGTCTATCGCTTCTTCTTCTTATGATTCTTTTCCTCGTATTTTTTAAGATTCGAGGCCGTACGACGGAGGGCCGCATCGTGCCATAAAGTCATATCTGCCTGTCGAGCAGTGTCTCAAAGTACTCGTCGTTACGATTTTTTTTCTCGACGCGAAGGGGCGCAGAATGCAGATAGGTTCGTAAAGGCAAAAATATCTGTAAAATCGTAAAGCCAGAAAAAGTCATTTGTCCTATAAAAACTTGTTCTTCCGTCTCTGAGTCAACGACGTTTTTTCCTTTAAAAAAAATAAAATAAAATTGACAACGAAAAAATGATCGAATAATGTGTACGAATATTTTTCCATTTTCTTTAATCTTGTACTAGATGCATGAAAATTCACGTATTCGTAAAACTTGACTCCGTTCGGTTCAAGAGAGGCGCTTCGGGAATGCATCGGAAGGGTCGAGAGAGAAGGAGCAGCGACACGGGGAGGGGAAAAAATAACAAAAAAAGAAACCCCCCGATAGGAAGACTGCGGACTATCGAGAAGAATAGGCAGGCAAGAGTGGCCACTACAGTTAACGTGTATACAATAGGCCAGCATGTAGCATGACCCGCGATGAAGTGAAACTCTGGGGTTTCCGTCGTCCGGGTGAAATATCGTGTCCGCGGACGGTGGTCGACCGATGGAGGATCGATTTGATTTGATTTTTCCGCTGGTCCGGAGCCTCTCACAGATCAACGGGTCTTCCGTCCTCGCTTCCATTCTTCGTTATACGTTGCCGTCCCGAGTCAACCCACTGTGCACCACCGGACATTGCACAGGTATTATTTGGTCCAGCTGGTTGTTCCATCCCAGCGCTGGCACGAGACTGGCCAGACTCCCGGGCTTGGCGCGGTCTCCAGCCAGCACTGGCATGTTAACGACCGGTCAAACTCGCCCCACCTGGGTAATGGAAGTGAGTGACAACGGATCGAGATGCCTGGATCGTTATCGCGTGTCTGCAAGCTTCGAGGAAAATTTTAATCACGATAAAAATTTGATCACAATAATGACGCGTCCGACGCGTCAAAAGTACCGATTAAGTGCACAAGGTCGAAAAATTTATATTCAGCTTCTCACGTCATACTCGGTCCACCCGACTAATTCCGGCAAAGTATCGGCCTCTTCCTCTCTGGGGACGTACGACGGACGCGTCGTTGTACCCAACGGGAGAAGGAGATTAGCGGGGCGAACTCGTGTCAGACTTTCCTGATCGAGCGTGGCTGGCCAATCATCTCGAACATATTCAACTCGCCTTCCATCAACTCCGCAATTCGCAATTGTGGTCATTCATGTAAACCGTTAATTTTTTATGGTAACTATTAATTAGTGTCCATGAGTTCTTTGTTATTTATTCATGAATCGACGAACACGTCACGCATGCCGGTACCGCTTACGTAGGTGCTGTAGTAATGAATAGCCTAGCAACACGGAGATCAACAACAGATATTTGTCATAAGAGACGGACTCCCCGAAAAGGTCGACCCAACTCGTCCGGTCGGCGAAACTTATCTGGATGAAACTTACGCGTTTTCATATTTCATTATTATTCCATAAGGGCCTGCCGGCTGTGTGTAAGCCTGGCTCGTTCGCCCTTTTGGCATTCAACCACCAATATGCATTGCACACCAATTTTTTGGTAAAAATTATATTACATATATATGTAAAATCTAACAAACATACGTTTCACCTATGGGGGTTGTTATCATTTTTTATTCTTTTCGCACGGAAGCGTCGGTGTACGGTAAAGCGAAACATAGCAGAGTTCGTATCGCGGATCCTACAGTTGAATATAGAAAACGGCACAAGGGGGGGGGGGGGGAGAAACACGGCGCGGCGCCGAAATAAGGCGATCACTATGCGTTCGACGCTGAAGAGATACGGAAAGAGAGGGGGGGGGGGGGGGTTTAAGACGCCAGGGAAGTTCGTACGAGTAAGGAAAGGTAAAGAGGTAAGATAGAAAAGAAAAACTTAGGTACACAAGATACGTACATAGCGGATGTGCACAAGCCGTATATAGTGCAGCCGCAAAAGTCGGCCGCGGTCTATCTATCTATCTGTGCCGCAGATAGTATACGTAGTACAGTATACGAATGAGAAATAAGAGAATCTCCCACGAAGGCCCGGATGATTTCTCTTTATTTCGGCATCAGCGATCGACCGATAGCCACGGCCGAGCGGAGAGCTCCGACGATGAATCGTGCCAAACTGCTCGCCACGGTTATATTTCGCAAAGGGGTTTCGAACCCCTTTGCCCCGAGGGAGAGCCACGATGCGCTGGCCGTGTAATATAGTTCGCATTGTGCAGGGAGGCGAAGGGATGAAAAAGGGGCAGAGCAACCCTCTACAGACTGAAGTGTAGGGATAATCGGATGGCACAAGTCCATCTTTTTTTTATGTGATTTTTGTTCGTCGCCAGACTTGCATTATTCTCGTATTCGCGAATGGCGCTGATTCGGTTGGTCAGATAAAATTTTTGTTGCCTTTCTTTTACTCACTGCAGCGTTTGATTATCGTTTAATCGATGGGATTTTCATTACAGATGACCGTTGATTTTTATTCGCGCATTTATTTTTCAGCTCCTCTGTGAGTATCTTCTACCCTTTGGCATAACTGCGTTTTTCTTGAAAAATTTTAAACATGTTTTTTTCCATTTTCAGACTCGAACTACTTTTGAGCTCGCGAATCGCGGTGATGTTTCTAGTCCGATTATATTTTTGAGAATGTCTTTTTTGGGTAAAGAAAAATGCCCCGCAGCCTTCAGCGTTCGATCAATAGGATTTTCATCAGCAAGGTCGTTTGATTTTTATTCCCGGATTTATTTTCGAGCAACTCTATGAGTTTCTTCTACTCCTTGAGTCCCAAAAGTAGGGGAATATTCAGATGGAATAAGTGCGTATTAATTCACATTTTTCAACAGTGTTTTTTTGTCCATTATCAGACTTGAAGTACTTTTGAGCTCGCCAATAGCGGTGATGCTTCTAGTCCGATTATATTTTTGAGAATGTATTTTTTAGGTAAAGAAAAATGCCCCGCAGCCTTTAGCGTTCGATCAATAGGATTTTAATCAGCGAGGTCGCTTGATTTTTACTCCGTGATTTATTTTCGAGCTCGAGCATGAGTTCCTGCGGGCTGACAGCATGTCGCGATAGAGTCGAGGGGCATGTATGTGAGTAAATGGTTTGTTTGCTCCAGTGGGTGGCACGGTGGTTTGACGTTTGCGGTGGTGTCGTACGTCCCGCGTGCTTGACCGCACAGCACACCGCGCTCGAATCACCGGTCGAAATCAATTAACGATCGTCCTTCCGAGAACAGCGAGCTGCTGCTGTTGTCGCTGTTTGCTGCACGATGACGACGGGAATGAGGAATAAACGATCGATTATTACCGGAGAACACTGACGAGCCCGAGGGCGTCGCCATCCGCGATCGTTGTTACGTTGCAGGCTCGTGTAATTAACGACTCTCGTGGTCGATGGCGATTAAAGCACAGCGGGATGTTAATCTCTCGGATCGATGAATCACATGCCATTGCCTGCCACGCATTTTTTTTTTTTCTTTCTTTACCGAACCAGAAGCATTCTTCGTATTTTTGGCTTCCTCGTAGAGGAAGCTTCGCGAATAAAGGACCATTATGAGAAAGCGATATGAAAATTTCAATGTTTAGCTCTCATGAGAAAACTATATGAAAATTTCAATTTTCAACTTTTATGAGGAAGCGTAATGAAAATTTCAATTTTTTCATACAATTGCGAAGTGACGGGAAGATTAATTCACAAAGCGACGTAGGAAAAATCATTGTAAATGGTTTTTCAGACGCCAGTTTAATTTTTTTCTCGCCAACTCCAACAGCAGAAGGATCGATACCTTCTGCTCACTTTTTATTTTTTTATTACATTTTTTATTCATTTTTAATGTCGTTCGCCGCGATGCAAATTCGACAGACTTTCACGACGAAACGGTGCTCCGCGGGCGGACGAGAAAGACGAAAAACGTACGTATTCTGCAGTAGGAGGGAACGCGGGAGTGTGAACCAGTTCGCGTCTCCGAGGCGGCGTAAAATCGCATCGGTTGGCAAACAAACATCGCGAGAGCGTGTACACACACTCGGTGGAGCTCCAGGCGGCGACGGCGCCTCGTCTGTCGGCGTGCGAAGAGGGGGAAAAATCAAGATAAAAAAAAAACGAGAGAGGCGGACTCTCGCTTTCGACCTCGCGAAGGCGTACCGTTAAGGTCGACGAGCAGAGCAGCCTGCCAGAACTCTACGCGCTGGATCCCAGGGGTTTCTCACCGAAGCCACCTCGGAGCAGACGAAACCGGAACAACGCGCGGAGAAATTGTAACGCGCGGACGTTAACTACCCGCGTCGGGGAACGCGAACTGGAAATTGAATTCGCAAATGTCAGACATAAAAAAAAAAAATATAACTTAAAAAAAGAAAGGAATTTACGAAGCTTCGTATTTGTTAATTCGCAATTCATAATATCGAGATTATTAATGCCCGTTTGAGCAGGAATTATTAACAGCGCGTTCCAATGTGACAATATGACGAAACTGGAACGACGCGAGGACGTTAACTGCCCGCGTCGGGGAATGCGAAATGGAAATTGAGTTTGTAAATGTCGAACATAAAAAAAATGTTACTTAAAAAAAGAAAGAAATATACGGAGCTTCAAATTTATTAATTCGCAATTCATGATATCGAGATTATTAATGTCCGTTTGAGCAGGAATTATTAACAGCGCGTTCGAATATGACAATATGACGAAACCAGAACGATGCGCGGAGGAATTGTAACGGGCAAACGTTAACTACCCGCGTCGGGGAATGCGAACTGGAAATTGAATTCGCAAATGTCAGACATAAAAAAAATGTAACTTAAAGATAAGAAATTCACGAAGCTTCGTATTTATCAATTCGTAATTCATAATATCGAGATTATTAATGCCCGTTTGAGTAGGAATTATTAACAGCGCGTTCCAATATGACAATATGACGAAACCGGAATGACGCGTGGACGTTAAGTACCCGCGTCGGGGAATGGGAACTGGAAATTGAATTTGTAAATGTCAAACATAAAAAAATAAGCAACTTAAAAAACGAAAGAAATTTCCGAAGCTTCGTAGTTATTAATTCGCAATTCATAATATCGAGATTATTAATGCCGTCATGAGTACGAATTATTAACATCGCGTTCCAATATGATAATTGAACGTAAATTGAATTACCGTACGATCTCGATAAATTCCATAATAAATTTCGCGAATATTACCTCGCGCAATTGGGCCGGCGAACGAAGTCGCTGTAATTTCGAGCGGACGATTTATCTTCACGAATCAAATAATTTGCGGAATTGAGACACGCTTCGATGGATATATGTATACTGTAATGAAGAGGTATCGTTGCAAACAAAAAAAAAAAAAAATCATGTTATCTCGAAACCGGCCCACGCTAGAGGTTCCATCAATGAAATTGAATCGTTTCGCCAGCCAAGTTTTCCTGCCGTATCGCGAAGTATGAAGAGGAGAGAAGAGAAAAAAAAACGATATCTCGAATTTCATGAGTGCCGTCCAGACCGCTTCGATTTCGAGAGTCGGTCTCTCGAATTCATGATAGCTATACCAATAGCCGAGATTGATATATATTTCTCGTCACGAACCGATGCCCGTACACGCGGAATGTGGAGCGAGCTTGTTGCCCGGGCCGAAATCCCGTTAAATTACATTTCCTTCGATCGACATCCCCACCCTTTAAAAATACTCGTCGTTCCCCCCCCCCCCCCCCCCCCCCTCGGTAACGCCTGAAATGTAACAGTATAAAATTACCATTGAATTGTAAAGGTCTTTTGAAAGTCCGATGCGCGACGGTTGTCTAAGTCGATCCGTTTTTCCGAGCGAGCAAAACGCTCGTCGACTGGCGAGACGGCAATGCGCAGCATACACGGGAGCTCCACTGTGAATACCGCCGTGTGAGAAAAGTAGGGGAGCCGGAAGCGAGAACGAAAGTGATATATTCGAGCGCGACCTCGACCTCCGCTTGTGCAGCGAATCTAACACGGAATCGCGTCTTCATTCTCGAGTATTTTCAATGCCCGAAGAGTTTCCCGGATGCATCGCGGCGCGTCGTGCACACGGCACTGACACTTCCCCTTCCGTCCGTGCAATAAAGTCCGTGTCCACTTAGCGTTCTCTAAACTACTCGCGAGCTCCGCGGATTCAGTCGTGCATCCGCCAAAATTATCACATCGAGGCGCACGACCAAAATAAATGTTTACATGAATTAACAATTTTCGCGGATACACCGATAAATTCACGGAGATTGCGGGGAGCTTCGGAAACGCTAAACATGTAAGAACTTTAATATAAATCTAAATTTAGAGTTAAATTCTCGTGCCCCGATAATAAATGTACATTTGTATTAGATAGAAATTTAATCGATCTAAATAAACATTTATTCAGATCAAAAATTTATTTGAATTACGTAAAAAAAAATTCGTTTCTAATAAATGTTTATTTAGTTCGATTCAATTTCTATCTAATACAAATGTATATTTATTATCGGTGCACGAGAATTTCACTCTTATTTACATTTCATGGCGTATGGAAGTGAAATTCGAAAATCCTAAAGCACTTCAATATGCTATATTCTCGAGATTTCGGCGTTGATAGCGTATGGGAGTGAAGTTCGAAAATCCTAAAGCATTTCCATATGCTATATTCTCGATATTTCGGCGTTCATAGCATTTGGGAGTGAAGTTCGAAAATCCTAAAGCACTTCAATATGCTATATTCTCGAGATTTCGGCGTTCATACCATATGGTAAATTTTTTCCTCCGTTCTATTACGAAATGGGAACGAAAAAATTCCAACGAGCGTTTTATGTAACGTTCGTTTATGTGGGGACTGTTCGAGATTCAAGACCTTCACAATAGTTCGTTTGTCCTTCGGCTGTTCCGACGCGAGCTCCATCGATCACTCGGCTAATCTCTCTTTCCAATAATAAATTTCCGTTTCGGAACGGTATGACTCGATAAATTCCGGTAATTGATCAAACACGCGATACCGGTCGATCTAACTTCCCAACGATCGGGCTTGTCCGTGCCAAAGGCGGACAACTTTACTTGCTCGGGATTTCTCTTTTCTCGTATTCTTTTCCTTGACCCAACCCAATGAACACCGTACATGCGTAACACCCACGATAAGGTCCGTATCAACTTGCGATCCGACCTGACACGTTTCCGTATTCATCGAAGCGAGAGGGAACCATCCAAGTGTTTCGGACCATCGTTCCTTACACGAAAGGCCTTTTATCTACCCCGATAACGGCTCCGCTAAGCGAGGATGCAGCTCAGGACGAAGCGCGACACGAACAAGTGGATGAATGTCCCGACTCGCTCAGACGGCAAAGGCAAGCGGAAACGAAAGTGACGACAGAAGATGCCGCGAAGAGTATCTTTTTACATTTCTCATTTTCACATTTACCACACTCTTCGAGTGTGGTAAATGTGACCCACCTCACTTAACGGGAAGTGTGTTCAATATGGCCCGCCATGCTTGAGTGCAAGTGTGGTGAATATGGACCACCTTTCTGAAGGGTCATTGTGATGAATATTTCCCGCCTTACCGTAAGGTAAGTGTCGTGAATATTGCCTATCTTACGGATAGGTAAGTGGTGTGAATATGGACCACCTTTCTGAAGGGTCATTGTGATGAATATGGCCCGCCTTACTGGAAGGTGAGCGTCGTGAATATCGCCTACTTTACGGATAGGTAAGTGGTGTGAATATGGACCACCTTTCTGAAGGGTAATTGTGATGAATATTGCCCGCCTTACTGTAAGGTGAGCGTCGTGAATATCGCCTACTTTACGGATAGGTAAGTGTCAACATGGCCCACCTTGGGCCATATTCAACGACCTGGCCCACCACGATCGGCACGTAAATAATGGATTTATGAACCGGACCATCTTCGCCACTTTTAATCCGCAGATCCTCTCGGGCTCCGTTTTCGAAATCACGACGGGCCTCTCGACGGATATCCGCGTTGGATGTCAAGATTCTTGCGTGGGGAAACCGAGTCAAGGGAGCTCGGTTACGTTGGGCCGCCACCTCCGAGATCGCAATTACGCGAATAGAATATTCACCGCGAGGCGATACCGCGCACTCGGAGGTTGAGTGTCCGAGATTCCGGAGAAGCCAGCAATCTCGCTACCGGGGGGCCTCAAGGACGGGTACGTCTCAGCGTCGTCGAGTGCCGGATCGCTCGTGGACCAGATAGAAGATAGGCCAACGAGGCCAGAAGCTCTATCCGTGCACCTGACCCCCCCCCCCCCCCCCCCCCCCCCCCCCCCTCTCTCTCTCTGTATGTGTGCCCGCGGTAAATTCGTGCGCTACGCTTGTTCCCAATTTCGACGAGCTCCAATTGACCGTGAGAATGCCAAGTGCCTCGGAGAAGGATTCGAACTATCAGCTATACCGCGCTAAGGATATCGGAGACCGTCGGAGTTCATGCGGAGCTGTGTAAAGTCGAGAAAGATGCAGCCCCTTATGGAACAAAAGTGCATATTATTATTATTATTATTCGTTGAACATAAAGCTCTGGGACATCATCCCTCGAGAGCCAAGACAGGATGCAACCGATGCAATCAAAGAGGCAATAAACGATCAAAATGAGCATAAACACGATCCGACCGGAACTGCGCTAATATAGTTTTTTTTTTTACATAAAATATAAAATCAAAAATATACTTTTTTTATATTGTATAGAAAATGTTTTTTTCTTTCATTTTTATATTATTTTACTTCAGGAACAAAGATGCACTAAATATATTCAAACACACCTAAAATATATATTATTTGATTTTTCTTTTTACGAAATTGTTCTTTTTTTTTGTGTAAAATGAACGGGGAAAAAATTGCACGTTTTTGTTCCGTGCAGACAGAGCGAGAAATACATGAACGTCCGGCTGTAAGAATGACCGGGAGTATTTCAGTGTCTCTCGACGACGATACTCCTGCTCTTACATTCTCCTTCCCACTCGAACCTACAGCCGAGCTCTTCAATGTCTTCGACTATTATTATTGTTATGATGGTCGTATAAAGCGACATAAAATTTAAAGGCACGTCCAGCGAGCTCCGGAACGTCACGCTGCATTACGCAAGAGTCTAATGTTTTATCAGCTTTTGTGAGCTATATAAATATACATATATACACATGCACCGAGATATAGACGCGACTACGCGGGACGGAAAGTCAACGACCGAAGTGCACCGTCGTAACTGTAACGGTCGTGCTTGCGCTCGGTTTACGTCGCACGGTTCTTCTCTCATTGCAGACGCTCCGTCGTACAGCGGATATATAATCTTACAACATCATATCTCTTTTCTTCTTTTTTTTTCCGCCGCGAAGGTGTTATCATTCTCAATGGATGTCGTCCCAACAGTCGTACATTACACGGGGACATAATCGCTCGGTGCTCGGAGTATGTGCACACACCGTATTTGCATATGGCCATTGGCGTTCGGCGTAACGAGGGGGAGCAAAGATCTCACCTTTTATATGCACGGAGGAAAAAAATTATTGTCTCGCTTTCTCTACCTCGCGAACGTAAATAAGATACAAAAAAAGAAACATCTCACGCAATGTAATTGTTTTAAATGGGGAAATGGTTTTTTGCACTCTGGGATACGCAAAACATGTTTCTGGACCTTAATCTGACAATCGGATTTTTTTGGAAAAGTATCCGAGTTCCAAAAAAAGAAACATCTAACGAAACGTAATTTTTAAAAATGGGAAATGCTTTTTTGGACACTGGGACGCGCAAAACATGTTTCTGGGACTTAATCTGACAATCGAAATGTTTTCGGGATTTTTGGAAAAGTAATAAATCTATTATTTCTCGAGCGGAACGAGATTGAGCGAGAGAGGGAGTGGCAAGATGATAACGTTAGAGTCTCGAGTGCCACGAGGATCTATTTCACGGGATGAGCCGTACTTTGTGCTCGCGTGAGAAAAGAAAACGTAACACGAAAATTGTGACAGTCGCTCGGACCGTTTCGGAGGAGCTTTCGGCGACTCGCTGGCTAAGGGATGATAAGAATCCGCGGGAAAGAGGATTATAGAAAACCCTTCGTCGAGCGTTTTCTCGAAAGGGACGGCGCGGCCGAAGCGGAGATCCTTAATTGAATTCCGGACGAAAAATAAACATAGTTACGGGAGCGCGCGGAAAAATGGACGTGCGACGCGGAGACGATGAGAGATAAAAGAGCGAAGAGGGTTTTTCTCGTTGTCCGAAGACGACTCGAGTGCACCTCCGGGTCTCGGTGATGCGGTCCGGGGTATCGCGTGTGTCCCTCGTTACACGCGATGTATATACGATCGAGCTTAACAAAAGATCCGGAACGATAAATCTCTCGGATCACGCGAAGGGGTTAAAAATTAACCCACGGCGATTTTCGTGGAATCGGCCGCTTCTATCCCGTAGATACAACCTCGACGCAACCGCCCCCCACCCCCGGTGATTTATCGCGTGCGGCAAACGGGATCGTATGACCCGTGCAATGGCGCAAATGTAAAATCAAACCCTCGGGCGAGATCAATGGAAATTCATAAAAATAAATGTCGCTCGTGGATAACACCAGTGCAATAAATTCCGGAAATATCGCACCGCATCGGTCAATTTTTATTTACTATCTGGGTTCATAGAAACATTATTTATGTTCTTTCTAGGTATGATTAGTAATATCGAAATCAACTCGGGCAGAAATCTTTGAACGTTAAATTGCGTCTCATGAGATCCTGCAAGAGCGTTCCGATGGTCGAATTTTAAGACGTTAGATTAAAATTCGACGCTTAGAGCATTGTCAGAGCCCGATGTAACGCTTTAACATTCCTATCAGGAAAGCTTTATCTGTGAAACCAACTTCGTACCTTTTAAGCATACCTCATTAATAACATTACCTCAATAGTCGTAACTGTGTACATTACACATTCTTTTTTTTGTAAGTTCTGAAAGCATCGGAAACTACTTTGGTACTTAAAGTTCGTATGTTGAGCACCAAACAAGACCCATGTACTTTGAGCACCACCGGGCTTGTAAATATATTAAACATATAAAAGTGAGGTACTACATACCGAGTTTGTGACATCGCCGAGACCGCTAATGTATAACGCTCTAGCCAACGGTACATTATTCTCCCCGTATAACCGGGCAGAGTAGCATCATCAATATTATCCAGCAATGACAAGCGCTGTAATGTTTCGACGGTGAAATATCTGAGCATGTTTCTTACCTGTAACAGAAACCATCGGCAAATTAATTATCGTCCAGCAGCAAGAGCGATGTGATAAAAGCAAGATGCACTTGCGCTTGAGCCACACCAACAAATATTAGATAAAATTTCAAGAATATCAAATAAAATTTCAAAAATATTAAATAAAATTTAAAAAATATTAAAAACATTTCAAAAATATTAAATAAATGTTTTTAAAACATTAATAAATACACATTTGGAAATACATTTCCGAACTAACAAAACAGTGTCTACGTGTACTGCAAAGGGTGTGTCTTTTCGGTTCTTCGCTAAGTTCTCCCTCTCGAGGGACAGCCCGAGCGCCCTTGCAATATGCAGAGATGGACTCCCCCGGACGCCACGATCGTACAGTGTATCAATCATTCGGCCCCAGCGAGAACACTCGGGGCGAGGAGCCTTTGCATTATTCCGCAAAAGAAAGAAAGTAAAAAGAAAAAACAAAGCAATTTATTCAGCCGTTCATGGATGTAGGGTTGCGCCTCTGTGTATGGTAAACTCTCGGAGGGCGCGTGGGTGAGTGGCGCGAAGACGGGAGATAGTCGTTTATAAAAATGTCCCTCCGACCTTGGGGCCTTCCGCCGGGCGTCTCGAAAGATACCCTCGGCAATGTATAAAGAAGATATGAAACTCCTCGCCGAAAGAATAAAGCTCCTCGAAACACGCATTTCGTTCCCGGTACACTTTTTCCCTCGCTCCCTCAGTCCTTGATATTAAATTCAATAAAGATTTTTTTGTCATTAAAGTAACGATATCCAGGATGAAAGGGGGGAGAGTGGGGGGGGGGGGGGGGGAGTTGTTTTCATTTCGGTGAGAAGAGGAGACGCGAGAGCGGATAAATTTAATCGACGCCAGCGCAAAAGCGCCAGCCGTTTCTTTATATTCTTCTGCCTTCTCGCCAGAGATAAAGCTTCTGGCTCGGCGTAAAAAAAAACGGAAAAGAAGGAAGGGCTCTCGCACACGGAAGGAAGGGAGCCTGACGCCGGACGTGCCCGAGGCTGCCGTTCCCGCTCAGCCATTATTAGGTACCGTCACAAAGGGTCGAAGGTCGGGGGGGGGGGGGGGACAAAACGGCTCTCCGACGCTTTGGTATTCTTTCCGAGAGGTCGAGAAATCTGGACTAATTGAGGTGGTCCGCTCGCCGCGGCCAACCCCCCTGCCCCCCCTCCTCCCTCTCCGCTGACTCTGCGTGCCGCCGTTTCACTAAAACCGCGCTTTCCCGTCAAAATTAAGCGGGCACGTAGACATACGTGTATCGTGCTTCATTATTCTCGTGCAATTTCTTTTATTACCATTTTTGGGGCTTTTTTCTTTTTTCTTTTTGTGAGGACGAGAATGGAAAATCTCGTTCCTCTTCGCATGAAGGGCTTTTTCAGCGCTCTTGACTTTGTCCAAATTCCGACGTTCCACAAAAATTGCGTTTTGTTTACTTTACCGTTTTGCCCAATCCTGATGTATCGAAGGGGCAAAATAGCACATCCATAAGTGATTGGAAAATTGGGCTTTGTTGACTTTCCCGTTTTGCCTCACTGTTCCATGGTGCCCCGCTTTCCCCTATAGTAAGTCATTTTGATGACTTTGCTCCGCTACCTTTACGCGGGTCGACGATCCGGCTCCTCATGGTGACATTTAAACCTTAATTTCAAGCTCGCTTCAACTACCTCGAATCGTTAGCTGACTTCGCTGCTTACCGCTTTTAACGACCTGCAGTCAATGCTAAAAATTCCACTTTCGAGCATCAGTCTTTTTTTTGTGCGCTCAGAGATGAATCTCTCACTGCAATGTACTTTCTCGGTGTCAACGCGAATCTTGAAGCCTCACGGCAAGAATTTATTTTTTTCACTCAGCGTTTTACCTCCCGCTCATCGTCGTTTATCTCCGCGGGAAAACTCTTCAGCGTGCGAAACTGCACTGGCGAAGCTTATTCCGAGCGAATGCAGCGTGACTCTTCTTGTTTCGTCGTTGATCTCATCCGGCCGCGGTGCCGGAGTTCGCCGCTTTCTTCGCACCCCGAGAGTAACGGAGTTCGGTTAATTCAAGAGTGTTCCTATTTGTTCGAGCGAAACGTCGGCAAAGCTCTCGCCGGGTTTAAATCGCGACGCCGTCCAGAAGCCAAGAGTCTCTCGTTGCCCCGAACAGGGTTTCGACGGAAAATTGCCGCCGCAATTCTTTTCCTCGAACAAGCAAAGGAAAAAGATTTAAAAAAAAAAGAAAAATAAAAAGAAAAAAAAATAGAGCTTCGCCTATGAGGAAGCAAGCCGGATGATCGAGTCCGAAGATTGATAAATGTACTCAAAGAACGACCGGAAGAGAAGAGCAGGGAGCAAGAACTCCGAGAGAGGGCGGAGCGGAGAGAAGACGCAGGGATCGAAGGAGCGAAACGCGGAGTGAAAGAATTATTGTTTTCTCTAGTAGCGTCAGCAAAGAACTCTCGGCTCCTTTTACAGGGCCCTGATTGCTTCGAGGATAAAGTCTCCACTCTCGTATCACGTTGCCGCTGTGTATTCCGGCGAATGGTTATACGCCTTGCGCCTCGCGGCCCCCCGGGAAAACCTTCAATTTACTCGGATCATTCCTTACTGTCCTTTTCAGGAAGCCTGCAAACTTATGTCACGGATATATACATATATATATGTTGGATGTGTGTGCGTGTGTGTGACACTACTATATATAAACCCTAATACCTTCGCAGTTCTTCGCATTCGTTTACTCGTACTTCCACGTGATCGATCCTAACCGTTACATTGGCAGCATTCATTTTTTTTTCCTGACGGTCGGATTTTGAGACGTTTGTTTGAACTTAAGATCGCTCTTGAACCGAACTTAAGATTTAAGTTCTTGAACTTTCTTAAGCATTCTTACGAGCTTAACTTAAGTCTGAACACCAATTCGATTGTAATTCAAGTTCGATCTTAACATCAAACTTACGTACGAAATCAGGTTCGAACTTAAGATGGATCTTAAGAACGCAAGGAAGTTCGCGCCAAACTTCGATCCTAAGTTCGATCTCAAGAGCAATCTCAAATTTAAACTGACGTCTCAAAATTCGACCGTGACTTTCTTTTCAATGTACCCGCATGAGTTTTACGAAACTCATGCGAGTGCTGCGAAGCTCGCGAGAAACCATAATTTGCCAGTATATATACATATACAGCGTAGGTGAGAATAAAGAAAGCAGAGAAAATGATTCTATGAATGTGGTACTACTGTATATAAACTCTATATCTTCGCATTCTCTGATTCGTATTTCCACGTGGTTGATCCTAACCGGAAGGTCGACAGCATGCGAACTAGAAATTTCTGAGCGTTACATCGGGGTCTGACAGGTTGCTGGTAAGTCCTTGTCAGGTCTCATCCGGACCCTATCAGGGCCCGATGTAACGCTGAAAAATGTCTGCTCGGGATGCATTTTTTTCTGACCTTTTTTTAGTCTACTCGGATGGGTTTTACGGAACCCATGCGAGTTCGCGAAGCTCGCGAGCCACGATAACTCGCCAATATATATATATATATATATATATATATATATATATATATATAAAGTTTAAGTGAGAATAAAGAAGGCAAAGGAAAATTTTCTCCGCGAGACTCGTTCGGCTTTTCCTTTCGCAGTTCTCCGCAGTCCGGCGGGGTTTTGCCGTCGAGAAACCACAAATGATAATGTAACGGCGTCTCGGACTGCCCGGACTCTATCGGATCGGCCAACAGCTTTCCTATACTGGATCGAATACCATCGTGAAAGCGATTTTTCTTCCCTCTATAAGTTTCACCGTGGCTGAGAGTAGAAGCAAAGAGAAACAGACCCGCCGACCGGCAGCCGCTATATTGCCAACTTCCTACAGTCGTTTCGTGCAGAGTTCCCCGAGGAGTCGTGTCGCCTGTGCGATAGGCAAATCGGAATCGTTACGTTCTCTCTCGTACACCGACGGCCTCTCTCGCGCATACGTTTTCCCACACCATTTTCATTTCTCTCCCGTTCGGCCCTTCATACGCCGAGTACTTTTGCGCGCGTTTCTTTTTATCAAGCCCGCCCCAGAGTCGCGTGAGGGAGATCGGGGCTAGTCGGAACGCGGGGCAAGTCGGAACAATCGCGGATCAGTCAATGGCGCAGCGGATGTGAACCTCGAAGGGTCGAATTTTAAGACGTTAGTTTGAACTTAAGATCGAACTTAAGATCCATGTTTAGCCCGAACTTCATTGCGTGCTTAAGATCTATCGTAAGTTCGATCTCAAGTTGAAACTAACGTCTTAAAATTCGACCGTGAGGCCTGACTTACCGCAATACACTGGGGAAAAAATCACTGAATTCGATGAAAGATTTTTTTCCCTGATACTTGTCACGTCATATTTCTTTGGTATGAGGATGAAATATAAGTTGCTTAAATAAAATTTTAATTTTTCTCAGTCATATCCTTTTGCCGAAGAATATTCCATCAGGCCATTGAAAAGCCATTGAAAAATAAAAATAAAACGTTTAATTTGAATTGGTACATTTTTTATCTCAGTGCACGAACTCTGACGCCTTAGAGTGACGTACTCACTGTCTCAACCTCCCATCGATTTACCGCCATATTACCAGCGACAAAAAAGAATGAAATTTTTAATAATTATTTAAAGCATCAAAGAAAACTTTTTCAACAGCCTCGATTTGGCTGGTGCTCCATCATGCCCCGCATCCGTATAATGTCCAGGTCTCTACTCCGGTCTCTCCGACTGTTTAATTAATTTTTCTGAACATTTTTCGGAGCTCCATTCACGGCGTACTAATTTTGCTCGGGGGGCCCATTTTACCTCCACTTTGTACTGCATCGTCAGTTTTTTCCCCTCGCTGTGGAACATTGGGCGGGCTTCGTTTCCGACCAAAGTTTTCCGTCCCGCAAACGGGCTTCGCGAATTTGCTGGATCTATTATTCCGTGACGTAACGGTCGACCATAATTCGTACCGCAAACGTCTGTCGAATTTGCACACAGACATACTGTTGTGGATTCTGCGCGGTATTCCTATCACCCGGCTAATGTACCTACACTCCCTGTGCAATTGGGTCGTGGTGAGACGAGCTCGCGCAATTCATTCCCAACGTCTGTTTTTTATTTTTTTATTTTCCTGTGGCTCGGTCGGTTTTGCTATCCTCCGTGAAAAACAGGATGGAGGAGCCTGGAATGCTGATACAGAAGTCCGCGAATGAAAATAGCGCGTTGAAAAACTGCGCAAACGGACAAACGAAGGAGGTTAGGCTGCGGAGCAACCGGAAACCCATAATGAAAATAGCGCGTAGAAAGACTGCGCAAACGGACGAACGAAGGAGGTTAACCTACGGAGCAACCGGAAACCCAGATCCATTATTTTTTTTCTCTCTACTCACGCCAACCCATCCCATAATCGAACAATCGACCGCAGCACCGCTAACAGTCGAGCCGCACGGGGAAAAAATAATTGTTGGGACAGCAAGAATTTCGTTACCATAACTCATTTACATGCTTAAAATAGGGATAACAAAATATTTTTCTGTGGCAGAAAATATTTTGCTGTGGCACAAAATATTTTTCTGTGGCAGAAAATAGTTTGCTGTGGCAGAAAATATTTTGGTGTGGCAGAAAATATTTTGGTGTGGCAGAAAATATTTTGGTGTGGCAGAAAATATTTTGCTGCCTCAACAATAAATTATTAACGATCTATATTTTGTTAGAGAAACAAAACTATTTTTCTCAGAGCGCTGATGTCACAAAAATAAATGCAAATCATTTTGTCGAAAAAAGGAAAAATACAGGCCGGATGTGAAAACAATTTGCATAACTACTAAAACAGAATAACCCTGTAAGGGCGACTGGTCGTTCGTCGGGAATTAAGTCAAAGCCGCCGGGGAGATAGAATTCAAGTAAGGCCGTTGTTATTGGAAAAACAACTAGAAAATTTCTCATTCCGACCGCGCCTCGAGCTACCCCGGCGGTGTCGACAAAAGTTGCCACAGGTGCATCAAACAACACCCACTCGCGCAAATGCGTACTTCGGGGAAATAAAAAACTTCGACGCAATAACGATTTTTTTTTAACTTGACGAAAGTAATTACGATCGAAAAATTCCCTAGTCCATACGTCGCTGCGATATATGGTGTAGTCTCGCGGGGCGGCCTGACGACGAGCAACGAGATGGAATATTTCGAGAGCTCGGAATGCTCGAGCGCATATAGTGGAGAGCGGGGCAAAATGGGGCATTGGGGCAAAACGGAATGATGGGACAAAGCGCATTTTTTCCCCAACTTTTGGATAGTGGCGCGGATGGTAAGTGGGGCAAGACGGTGTTGAAAATCCGGACGTAGCGTTGGGCCAAAATCGATTATCAAAAAATTATTTTCAAATTGAGTTATACAGTAAAAAATAATTTCGTAAAATCGGAATACGAAATTTCGTAAAAATAATTTTGTTACATATGTAACAAACTCGTTTGTCACTTATTTCAATATACGAACCTCTCCTTTTATTTCTCGAGCCATTGACAATTTATCTTGCACTTTTGTTTACAAAACTAGAAAATTAACAAATAAAAAATTGTGGGTGTCTGTCGACAATAAGTTGTAAAAAGTACAAACTTTTTTACTGTGTACGCTGTTCCATTTTGCCCCGCTCTCCCCTAGATGTATAAATCTATAAAGGGAGGGGTTTTCCTCTGGCGTCGGGAGGAATTCTCGCGCCGGTGCGCGGCCCGAACAGTGGGAAAACGATCGGTGGGTGAACGAGGAAAAGGTGCGCGGGCCAAAGGAGGAAAATATTTTACCGAATAAAATACCTGCCCGATGTGCGACGAGACGAAACGAACGGGGCGCATATTTCTGTAGGTGTGTCGGCAGCGTTCTAGAGAATCGCGGCCCCGAACCGACAATTCTCGAGGGTGCAGCCAGCTTCGAGAGTTTCGGTTGCACTCCCGCACGGCCCACCGGATTCCGGCGGGGTAAGGACCGGCGTCGCGGACTCTCTCGCGGTGTGTGCGAGAGCGCGCCTCCGAAAATCCTACCGAATACCGCAGTGCGCCGTGTTTATTCGTTTTAATTTTATTTTCGGGCGGCGGAGGGGCAAAACTACGAGCCCGCGGTTCTCTGACCGGCTCGGCGCGTTAATCACGATTAAACAAGGCGGAGTCCCTCGCACCGCAAACCACCCTCGACACTCGCCAAGCCCCGGGGACAGGTTCAAACTGCGAAAGAATCTGGCGGCGGAGCGCAACCCAAATAAGAGAAAAAAAATTAACAAAAGAGGAATTTTGCATTCGGTAATCGCCGAAGCGTGAACAATCTACTTTCTTTTTTTTTCTCTGAGAGAAGTTAAACATTTTTTTTTGTATTCGTAAGCTGAAGGCGGAAAAGGATTTTACGGTGAAACTTGCAATATCACCGGAATAAAGTTATCACGATCATTGCGGGGTAGTTCTGTAAAAAAAAAAAAAAATTGTTTTGCACGCAAACATCCGATATTTTTTTCCTGTCAGTTTTATAACTTTTCGAAGTTAAAAGCACGGCTTGTCGGTACAAAAAATAAAAATAAATTCTTAAATAAAGGAAGGAAGCGAAATTGTCGATTTTTACGAACATAAAATGTTTGAAAATGTAGAACTCTTTTTTTATTATAAAAGTCTTCACCAGTCGACGAGTGCAAGATTTGCGATAACTTTTACCATGATTATGGATTAACTATGGAGACTTTTGTTATTATCTAACCCTGGTTCATTATCGTGTATTACCTCGATAAAGTTGTTTTTCTCGGAAGGAATTGTACACTGAAAATAAATATCAATGACTCAAGTACAATTTGCTTGCGGGCTGCCAGACACAAAAATTTGTTTCAATTCTACTTCCGATTCTTACAATTTCATACGGGGTTGAAACAATAACATGTTACCTTGACAACCTTGCCGTCGTTGTTTCAATATCATGTGGAATTCTAAGGGTCGAATTTTAAGACTTTAGTTGAACGTTGAGATCGAACTTAAGACCAAACTTAAGTTCGACCTTAAAATCAAACTTAAGTCCGAAATTAAGATCAAACTTAAGCAGGCAATGAAATTCGGGCCAAACTTCGATCCTAACTTTGATCTCAAGAGCGATCTTAAGTTCAAACTAATGTCTTAAAATTCGACCCTAAAAATTGCAAGTTGGATTGAAGCAAAAGAAATTTATTCAGCAGCCCGCAAGCGAATTAATTTTTTCAGTCTAATTCTTACTGGATTCTTCTCACCGTGCGAAAAGTGCGTACATTTTTCGACGCTTTTTTAAAACTCCTCAGTTCTGGGGTCCGACGCTCAAAGTCAATGCTCGCATCCTCCGCACAGTTAATTTTACCTCTGAATAAATATATATGCAGTAAAAAATCTCGCAGCGAGTTTATTACGATTCGCGAAGCGAGCGACTGTGTACACCGCAGGGCTTTCGCGAAAAGTGCAACTGCTGGGAAAAGTGGGCGAGGATGACTGTATAACGGGGTCGCGGGAGCGCGATTCGCTCCGTTTGCTATTTAGTTACAGTCGATATCTCGTATACTTTGTCGGATCGTTTGCCTCGACAGTCTGTACAGTAAACCGTATACAAGTCCGAAAATTGGCACCATTCCCAGTATGCATGGCTTCGTCGTGCGTTCGTCCTGCGCGACGCTGACGATGCGTCACCGATGTGCGCGTACACTTTAAAAAAATATCATCCGAGCGGTCGGAAAATTTTAACTAAAAAAATAAACGACGTTCATTCGGAACAGTGCGTTTTCGAAAAACCGTACACGAATAGTAAAAAAAGTTTGTACTTTCAGCACCAACGTATTGTCCACAAACGTCCACAATTTTTTATTTGTTAATTTTTTGATCCCACCACCCGATTCTAGTTTTACAAAGAAAATGTACGAACTAGAATTGTTAATGACACGGGAAATAAATGGACAGGTTTGTATAATCGAACCTTGACAAAACGAGTTTGTCACTTATTTAACAAAATTATTTTTACGAAACTGCGTATTTCGATTTTACGAAATTACTTTTTACAGTACGCTTCCGGAAAATAACGAGAAAACCTCGAGAAGACAGTGGAACGAGCTTCTGATGGAACCTCAGAAAAAATCACTTACAAGAAGCTGAAGAGTAGCTCCTAAAAATTTCGCATTTTCGGAGAACTGTGAATTATCTTTCTCCATCGGACGGACGATTTTTTTTCGTCCAAAATTCCCCAACGAGGTAGCGAATGGTCTGCGGTCTATTCCGTTGGGAAAGTCGATCGTATAATCGGCCTTTGGTGTAAAGTGCCCGTGGGAAGATCGTTACCAGGTAAGGCCCTAAAACGACACGGTTTCTGGACGAGTTACTTCCCTTCCGCCTCAGCTTTATTTTTTCACCCTTTTACATCGCGCAAAAAATGCTCACTCTAGCGTGAAGTTTCATTACAATGGGATGAAAAAATATAACGAAAAAAGGGAAAAAATTCTGCGGAAAAGAGCTGCTGGTCCCGAGGGAAAGGTCGTAACGTCGCTCGAGTGTTTTTACGCCCGAAATATTGAATCGCACATATATATACGATCCAACTTTGGAGTTACCACAAAAGTGCAGCGAGTCCCGTCATACACTCCGAGGCTCCCTCGGTATTTAAGCCTCATCGTAAACACCCCCTCAATAATCGTAGGCGCTAAATGAAATAATAATAAAATAATTTAGAAATAATTAAAAAATTATTACAAAAATAGTTTTTAAAAATAATTAAAAAATGATTAAACTAAGGCCCTAAAATTACACGGTTTCTGGACGAGTTACTTCGCTTCCGCCTCAGCTTTATTTTTTCGCCCTTTTACATCGCGCAAATAATGCTCACTCCAGCGTGAAGTTTCATTACAAAGGGATGAAAAAATATAACGAAAAAAGGGAAAAAATTCTGCGGAAAAGAGCTGCTGGTTCCGAGGAAAAGGTCGTAACGTCGCTCGAGTGTTTTTACGCCGGAAATATTGAATCGCACATATATATACGGTCCAACTTTGGAGTTACCACAAAAGTCCACCGAGTCCCGTCATACACTCCGAGGCTCCCCTCGGTATCTAAGCCTCGTCGTAAACACCCCCTCAATAATCGTAGAACCAGCGGGCAAAGTTTACCGGGAAATCGCTCGCCTTCCCGTAGTCAATGAGAGTGTTTGCGACGATGGCAACTGGAGCAAACGTTTCTCCACGATTCCCGAGCGGAGCCGAGAGGTAGAAAAAAAAATGCTCCGTTTGGTGGCTCACCGTGTAATTACGCGCAGAAGTCGCCGCGACCGAGCGTTCGTTCTTTTTATTTCACATTTTTTTTGTAAGCTCTTTCATCTCGTTTATAGGTCGATGAGAGACGTCGAGTTCGAAAGCTTCTCGACAGAACGCTATAAAAACAAAAGAAAAAAAAACAAAACAAACTGCAAAATAATTGTATCGCGAGGTTTTAAATGACATTTGTCGAAATGTACTAAACGCATAGTTAACTTTGATTGGGGGAAAAAATACGATCTGCCGATAAGCCTCGAATTCGGTACCTGGAGCGTCGACGATAATACCGTTGCTCCAAAAAGCAATCACTTTGTGTTCGATGCTCGGAGTGGTATAAAGTTTATCCGGTGACGAAGTGAGGGTACAATAGAAATCAAACAGCCAGCAAACAGCCAGAAGGCTGTTTGCGGCGAATTCGGTGCAGATGTGAAACGGCAACTAGTTTGAAAATATAATTTATCGGCCGAAAGTGATGTCATAAGAGAAATACTTCACAATCGGTTTGAAAATATTATTTTTCGACCGAAAGTATTGTCATAAGAGAAATACTTCACTGTCGGTTTGAAAATCCCACTTTTTAACCGGAAGCGACCTCATACCGAAAGTGTGTCACTACCGGTTTGAAATTTTTTTTTTTCGACCGGAAGTGACGTCATACCGAAAGTGTGTCACTACCGGTTTGAAAAAAAAAATTTCGACCGGAAGTGATGTCATACCGAAAGTGTGTCACTACCGGTTTGAAAATATTTTTTTTCGACCGGAAGTGACTTATTACTTACAAGCCTCGAATTCGGTACTCGGAGCGCCGACGATAATCCCGTTGCTCCAAAAAGCAATGACATTGTGTTCGATGCTCGAAATGGTACAAAGTTTATCCGACGTCGAAGTGAGGGTGAGATTTCTGGCTGTTTGAGCGAATTCGGTGCGCATATGAAACGGCAACTCCAAACAGATATCGCGCGTGTCGGGCGTACCTTATCGGCTCTAACGGGAGGGTGCGCCGTGACGAATACGCGTAACGCTTGTAACCCGCACGGTCGTTCCGAGAGTGACGTGTCGCAGGATTCTGCACGGGATCTGCGAGAGTCTCTCGCTCCCTGGTTATTTTGCTCGGTCGTGCGTGCCGGCTGTCGGGACTGTCGAACAGGCCGCTCGGCCTGCGTACGACTTGGTTGTAAATCGATCCACGCTGCACGATATGATCCCCGAGGTATGTGCGTGCGTGCATGCAATACGCGCCCGGCCACGCGCGTGTCAAGCGGCGTGCCGCAAACTCTTAACGATCCCGAAGTCCCGCACGCGGCCGAATTGCTCGTTTATGGGATGGAGTGCGTTACACGCTGAAACTGCGGCAAGTGGACTCTGTAGATTATACGACGACGGAGTACCAATCGTAAAAAGGGAACCGCATCGATATTGTCAGAGCACGGACTGCACGTTAACGTGATTCTGATTACCTGGCAAGCGCTGTCGAGCTTCGGAATGCGACCGTTCGATGCAACGTACTTACCATAAGATAAACATAAAAGTTCACCCTTGCGTAGACTTCGACGAAGATGACTTTTTGTTTTTTTATTCTATTTTTTGTTTCTTCGTCTATTAATTTTTCAATTTTCTAAACTGGTCAATAAAATTCTGACCATACTGGCCATTAAAAATCGTGCAGAAAACGCAATACGGTTTGTTTCCCGCACAAGGGCGGGAAAGTTTTTTTGTGCGTATGCTTCCGAAAAACGAAAAGCGTGATTTCCGTGAATTTGTTAAGAAAAATTATGCGAATGGCATGGACGTAGAAAATTAAGTTGTGACTCCTGTGAATGACACACTCGTTTCGATCGATATTTTGTTACCGTTCACCGTCACTCATTTTTTCCTCCCAATAAAAAGTTACCCGATTGTTCCCGGATTGTCCTGGCGATTTTTTTTTATTCCACGAAATTTCCGGGATTTCCAGGTTTTCCCTGACCAGTGTCAATCGTGCATCAGTTCAGAGTTTCGGCGCAGTACCCGAATATTGCTGTACATATCAGTTTGTTCGTCGATACAGAGATTGGATGGGAACTTTAGGGACATGGTTAACGATGTACGTTATGTAAACGAGTTATACGGATATGTAACGGATGCGTGCCGAGTGCACGATTCGGATGTTCGAGCATCCGATGCAGTTGTGCAGACACGGTGTGTAACTTACCTACGCGTATGTACCTATTTGTGAACAGCACCGACGTGCGACTTGCCCGAGGTGATTGCATACGTGGTCGGACGGAAACTGGAGGACGTGCAGGAGTCCTCTACATAGCCTCGGTCAATTGCTACTTCGTACACTAAATCTCCGACTCACCGTTTGTCCACATACACAATACGTAACGTCGTTGAATCCTGATCGAACGTGAAACGAGCTTGCGGCCAAAATGCTTGTTCGCGTTCGCGTCACTCTCGTTTAAACGCGTGTACTGCGTGTCGCTATCGAGCCTAACATCAACTTATGGGCTTTTACCCGTGCACAACTTCGAGCTAGTAAGTTATTGATAATCAATCAATCGTCATTGGAAATATATATGTATGATAAAATTAATCACCTACGAACCACTGTAAAATCTACCAAGTATACAATGTGTAAAAAGAAAAACATCAATCCGAATCTTGTAAATTTTAAATACAAAAAGAGTACAAAAACAACCTCCCATTTTCACACCCTGGGAAAAAAATTTTGTACGGTACTCGTGCGAAAAGCGGTAAGTCGTGTGTTTGCAAACACACATTCAGAAAAAGTTTTTTCGCACTAGTATCGTAATGTACTATTTTCAACCGGAAGTAACCACACACCGAAAATACGTCACTTCTAATCTGGAATCTCATTTTTTTCACCGGAAGTGTTGTCATAACAGATGTGCGTCACTTCCGGTTTGAAAATCCCATTTTACGACTGGAAGTGACTTCATACCAAAAGTGTGTCGCTTCCGGTTTGAAAATATTATTTTTCAACCGGAAGTGATGTAACAGAAATACGTCACTGCCGGTTTGAAAATCCCGTTTTTCAACCGGAACTGACTTCCCACCGAAAGTGTGTCGCTTCCGGTTTGAAAATATTATTTTTCGACCGAAAGTGACGTATTACCAGTCTGACGTAAATTCTCAAGCACTTCGACCCCGCTCCGCACCGGGAGTTTAACCTCCTCTCGAGTGAATCTCGAGCGTCTCGCTTTACTTTCGCTTCACACGAATCGGAGGCTTCGCGTACACAAATACCATATTTTATTTCGTACGTTTTCCCGGTGCCGCGCCGTATGCAAAAATTAGAAAGTCCGAAGACGCGCAGCACGGAATATAACGCGACCGGAATGAGACTGCAGAGTGCAAAGCGAAAAAAAAAGAAAACGAAGAAAAAACGGAATTTCGCCCACTTAGGTAAGTCCCGAGTTAAATTCCCGTTCCGCGAGTTAAATACCAGACGCGCGTACAAGTATCAGGGCTATGCAGCATTGCGATTTCCATTGCGAGAGGGCCTCGTCTGCGACCCACGTACTCGACATCGACCTCTTTTGTTAGCCCCGTCAACGTCAGCGTCACGTGTCCGCCTTCATACACTAAAATTTCAAACGATCACAGATGAATTCCGCTTTCATCCGACATCCGGCTTTCCCCCCCCGGCCGCGACTTCGATGGGAGTCGATCGGTTCCTTTCGACTCGGCCCGTCGGAGGTTTGCGAGACGTGGAAATTCGCCGGGAAACTCGAGGGGGCATTCGAGACCGACGAGACGAAACGAATTTCTGTCCGTGCGTCATGGATATATGCTAATATCGCAGTGATTTAGGCTCGTCGGAACAAAACCCGCCGCCCGGCTCTCTCACGGTCCGGCGGGGACGACACGTTCGTGCATCACCGCGCGTTACCGGTCGGGACCCCCCCCCGCTATGGTTAATCTTATAACGGGCGCCAGTACGTTACAATTAATTACAGTCCGGAATCGGGCGCGTTACGAGACCGAATGTAATTATGACGTGGACACTTGCGAACGAGAATTTAATGCAGAATCACGAGCGAACCGTGGAACACGAATCCGTTCGTGTATGTGTATGTGGGTCATGTATGTGCGGGGGAAGGGGTGGGGGGCGGGGGAGGGGGGGGGGCAGATGGATACGCCGATGTGTGGAAAGGGTTTATGTGCTTGATAACGTGTGGACATTGCGAGCGGATTGGATTTTAACGCTTGTGTTCATTGTCGACACACTGCAGCAGTCTCTCGTCATTCCATGTCCCACGATGAACAATGCATAAAACGTTAGTTTGTTGATACACGCAACACGGAACATCCAGGAAATTCGCTCGGGATTAACGCGAAACTGATTTTGCCTCGAGCTAATATCCGCGAATTTCTCGGAAATGAGAGTTTCGAGGTAGAATACGGGGAAAATCCGTGGTACAATTTTACGTGATTCCGCCTCGGTGGACATTTAATCGATCGAATATCGTTTTATGCCGACGGATAGTTGATGAATTGTTCGGAGTGTTTTATTTTTTGTTTTTGTTCGTCGCGGAACGCTGTCCGTGTCGTTCGATAGAGTGAAAGAGCGAAATATCGACCAGCTGGACGCAACATCGACGGATCACTTTCGGGCACGGTTCACAGTCGTTTAATAGCATTTCTTTTTTCTTTTTAATTGTGGACAATGAATTGTAGTCAGACCTTTAAAAATAGATCTCGAAAATATCGAAGATTTTTTTTTTTTTTGTGGATGTTTATAAAATATCGAAAGTTACCATTTTAAGAACCATCCTGGATGAAAATACCGTAAATCGCTAATTTTTTCCCCAAAATTAGTTTCAGAACATACAATCATCGATCGACGTTTCTGAGCTTAACTCCGTTCTATTTTTCAACACCCATTCCGAATCTTTCACTTCGTTTGCTACCTTTTCAATATTTCTTATTATCGAAATTGTCTCCACAAGCGAAAAGAATATTATTTTTCGGAGACAAAATTGAAAAAAACATTGTGGCGCACGTGAAACACCCTGCGAGATGCTGCTAATCTTAACCACATCGTAGTCAAAGCTCCGAAGAGGTCGAAGCGAGACTTCAAAGGTTCAACGTCTCGCCTCGTGCAGGGACAAAATGGCGTTACTTTATTGTCGACCGTACAAAATTCCCACGTTAATTTGTATATTCTCCAAAAGAACGAGCGAGACCACGGAGATAAGCGCATTACACGGTGCGCGCAAAGGGCGACGAGAACAGCCGGAGAGAAATTAAGAGTCGAAGCTAACGGGGAGCGAGAAGAAAAATAGAAGATTAAACTATCCCGTTTATTTCGTTAGACAAAAGCTTCGCCAGGGAATGAACCGCGAGAGAGCGCCGTCCTCGGGAACGGCCGCTGCACACCGGAACAACGGGGGGTCGGTTTAAAAAATAACGAACCGTGGAAATTGCTCCTTCGGTATATCGCACCGGGGTGGCCGAGGCAGCGACGGCGGCGCGGACACACCGCCGGATAATTACGGTCGATCACATATATCGGGCAAAATGGTCCTTTCGTGAAAGTACCAACGACCGGACCGCGGAAACTCGGAAAAAGCGACGACTTTACTTCCCAGCTCGGAAACGTTTTTTTTCACTCCCGTTCGAGTTTTCGTGAAATGCGGGAAAAAGAGATGAGCAATAATTTTGTGCTCTGCAGTACGTTGTTTCATTTTGTATTTTTTTCTTCCTCTCCCACCTGACAAAGACGCAGACCGGTATCTCACAATACCTATCGCGAAAGAAAGATATTAGCAAAAAATACTAAGTGGTGCACTGTAAAAAAAACCCGTATGAAATGTAATATACTGAAAATTTTTATGCATGAACTGGTATATGAAATTTGAATTATTATGCATAAACTGGTATATGAAATTCCTGTACAGTTGTGATGAAAAATTAACGTACAGTATATCCAAAACTTTAGAAATACTTTACTTTCAATATTTTTTTATTTGTTATCGTTTAACGTCGCATCAACTGTAATGGTTATCAGCAACAAGACCTACTATTTTTTCTTTAGTTGGAACCGTACCACTTTAGGGGTTACTCAATATAAGTGAACGTTAACTGTACTTTTGGATGTCGTTACTGACATCCAAAAGTACCAGTAACAGTCGGTCTTCTAGGTTTGCTTCACGGAGCCGGAGCTGCGTCACGTCGATTACTGGCCGCAAACATTGGACGTCTACTGACATACATATCGGCTACCGCACGATACATGCCAGGAGCTACGTAGCGTCACAATATTTTTCTGCTCGCAGGACTACGGCACCGGGATTCGAACCCGAGACCTCCCGATACTTTGTTCTCGAGGCTAGTACCCCAATCACGAGACCAACGGGATCGGTTTTTACTTCCAATGATTTACTTTAACTTTACTGTAAAAGTACAGTAAATCCAATAATTTAAAAATATATTTTACTTTTTTGCCGCCAGCTGCACTGATCGTTCGTTTGCTCTCTCAGATTGCCCAAAGTCTATTCTAGCGCTACCCCCTGCGTATGTGTTCCTCTTTATTTTATCCTATTCGTATGTACGTGTGTTTTCCTAAGCACAGAAATGTCTAACGCTGCTAAAGTCTAACAGCATTAGACTTTGCCAATTAGCAAATTTGTAAAAGATGTGTACCTAAAAAAAATAAATACATTCTATGATAATAATAAATCCAATAACTTAATTTAATTTCACCGTGAAGGTTCGTTAATTTTTCATCATAATTGTGCGTTAAATTTGATGTACAATTTTTTGTATAAAAACTTCCTGTCCTGTGCCTTAAGTTTACCATTTTTTTTTCAACAGTGCAGAGCGATCAGAACATCGGTGTTATTTCTATCTTTCCTCCAGCACAAAACGCAGAGTGAAAACATAGCAACGTATAGCGCAGTCGCCATAAAACCGGAATATTATTCGATCGCCATGTTAAGTCGGCAGATCATCCGCGCACTCTTCTCTCCGTTAGGAGCTTCCAATTCGTGGGAATTGTAATTTCGTTCGCGAAAGCGCGATGTTTAACGAGCGTACACCGGCGACCGTACGCCCGAGGGAAAAGCCGAACAGCGAGCTAAACCGCCTCGTTGTTTCGGCTGTTAAATTACAAAAAAAAAAAAAACGAACAAAAAAAAAAAGGCATTATTCCAACGGTTCCGGGTGGCCGCGCGGTCTCGTTGCGGTCAAATGATTGAACGATGCACGAAGCGCACGTTAACGCGATTTAGCGAGCTACATTAGCGTGTCTCGCTATTCACCATTCGCGGAGGGTTTCTGGCAGCGGCAACATCAACAAGCAACAAGCCCGAGCGGTGAGCTACGTAGAAAGTTTGCGTGCCTTCGCGTTCTGCTTCGAATCACTTTCTATGCCGGGACATTTGGCAGAATGAACTCGCAGGCGAGCCCCGAGAAAGAGGAAGGGATGGACGGAAGTTTAGCGTCGGCGAAAGAAGAATAATCGTTAGCGGGGAGCTTAGTGGAGCGATACGTTTTTGAGATCAGCTTACTTAAACTCTGCGTCGTCCGCGATGCTAACTGGGAGGATAGATTCGCGTGATTAACGGACACCGGACACGGTTAATAAATACAGGTTAAGTACAACGGTGTCCGACGGCGCCGAACGAAACGGAAGAGTCGCTCGCGTATTTTTTTTTTTTATCGCAGAAATTTACTTGTACCGCTATACATGTGATATGTGTATTCAATAGTCGGGTGGACGACCCCGATGAGAGGTCGAGAAAACGAGGATGTAATATCTTTCAATCGATTTTTTTCGGGTCTTTCGACGGGAGACTTTTTTGGGATCACGAATTCTCGGATAGAAACACGCATGATCGAATTAAGGTAGTCTTTGCGGATAGTGATCACTTCGCATAAGTTTCAGAAAAATCTTCCGGAAATTTACCTTTTTTTTTAATGAAAATGATTCGTTTATTTTTCCGAACACGTATGAATTTTTTTAGATTTTTAAATTCACTTTGAACATTGTGAGTTTCCACGAATTATTGTCATATAACAAAGAAAAATTCGGAGTGAATTTAAAAGTCTAAAAAAATTCATACGTATTCAGTAAAATAAATGAATCATTTTCAGAAAAAAAAAGTTACGTTTCCGGAAAATTTGTTGACCAATTTTATTTATCATCAATTTGTCGATGAAATTTTGGAATAATTATTGTGCAAAATTTATCTTTTCAGCACCTTTATAAAATGCTTGATTTTTTTTCAGAATTTTACACCTTCGAGAAGTGTCTGTAATTCCCTCTCACTTCTCTAAAACTTGTGCGAAGTGAACACTATTCTCAAGGGCCACCTTAAGTGGATGCAAGAAACTTAAAATAACGAACTTTCCTATCCAGCCTGTTATCGCAGCATTCATCCACCGCAACCGTTCTGCCCCAAAACAAAAAACAAAAATAAACTGGCAAACCTCGTACTAAATTGTTAAAATTGCATCGACCGCTCCTGTGCCCCAATCGAATGCGCTCGACGCTCTGCTAAAATCGACATTGCGGCATTCTGGAAAATCGTGCGCCCGGAACGAGCGTGAGTGCCACTTCGCTCGGGGGAATTGTTTAATCAATTAATCCATCGCGCTTCGCGGCCCAAACCCTCGGGCCTCCACGGTTCATATATTCATATACACACACAAGACATGCGATCACGCGATAGCTCGTCTGTATAGTTACGTTACCAGTTTAGCATTCCGGACGGCCGGGCGGGGGGGGGGGGGGGGGGGGGGGGGGGGAAGAGTTCGGAGAGCTTTTACAAGGTACGCGACATACGGTGCCGACAGAGTCGCAAACCAGGAAGAGTCTAGAAGGGACAACGGCCCCGACAGTCCCGACCGCAACCCGCCAGAGAAACGTTCGTTGCACGTTCCGTCGTCACTAATCGCGTTAACTTTATCGCACCACCGTTAATTTCATTAACGTCCTCGCGACTCTCCAGGGGCGGGGAGGGCGACCGAATGGAAAGGAAACCCGAGACAACGCGACGCACCCTCCCCGGAGTGTCTCCGATCTCATCAATGCGCGAGGCTTTCAGAGCCGTGGAATCCCTTGGGATAGAAAAAAGAAGTAAAAGAAATCAGAATGGTATACTTTTTTTTTTTTTAATAATAATTCTTTTTTTGGCCAACGCGGAATTATTTTGCATGTTCGAATTAATCAGTCGTCATTTATTTTCAGTAAATCTCCCGACATGCCTCGAGTTTTTTGTTTTGTTTTTTAATTAGATTTCTTTGTAAATCGTTCTTTTATTAAATGTGTTTGCAAATCGTTTTTAAGTTAAATTCTTTACCGGAAATGTTCTACCGCGTTCCTGTTAATGATATATCGAGGATAATTTCAACCGCACGCGCGACGTTTCGCTCGCGGATGAATCTCGTGAATAAATAGCGGCGAACAATAGCGAGGGAGGGAAGAATGGGTTTCTCTTGACGAGAGGTTCTCGCGTGTGCCGGCTCGGCAGCGAGCACAACGCGTTTTCGTTTCGCGGACGAAAACGGAGCTTTCGAAAAATGTATGTGTTAAATTTGAGGCAGCGAGGGAGCGGACGGGTTTCGGGTTGTACGAGTGTACGACGGAGTGGAAGCCGGTGCGGTATGCTGCCGACGTCCGTCCGCACAGCCAACCCGCTCGCAACATCCTGTCTAGCAAAGTTAACTAATTATACGCACGTACGTCGACCGATGTGTACGGAACTCAAAGTTTTCATTCGTCTAATTAACAATGGACGTCTCCGAGCGTTCGGCGCGTGAGTTTTCTTATTTTACTCTGGGATTTAACGTTAGGCGTTAATTGAAACGAGTCTTAATCGCTTGTGTTATCCCTCGCTCGTTCGCATGTTTTTTTAAGACGCTCAACGGCGAGGAGCGCTATTCCGGCGAAGAACGCTGCGAGGAGAAAAATAAAATTATCTTACGAAATAAATATCTATTTAAATTAACGAGATACTTGTTTAAAATAAATAAATATTTTCGGAACTCTCGTTGAGTAAATAATTTTTTAGGAGTCGCTCCGAGAGTCATGTCGTCATGTGACATCGTGAAGGTAGGGTAATATGGTCCGATCCATGTATAATTGATTTATGTGCTAATCGGAGTGATCAATATTCACAATATTTTCCCTAAACCGAAATTCAAATTTCGGTTTGGGGGGGGGGGGGGGGGGGGGGGGGGGGGGTAGTCGAGACAATTACTTGGTAGCGTCTTGGTGAAAAAATCGTTTTTAAGTACTTGCCGTCGAGACTGTTTCGACAATTTGTCGGCACCTGTTAATAATTTTCCTTTCAAATTCAAAGCACAGTATCACAAAGATTCGACCGAATTCGAAGTTTAACACGAAAACTGCATTTCACACGTAGAAACAAAAAAGTCATTCAATTTTACGGCGATCCGAAGCTACCTCTCAAAGCGGCCGGACAGACAAAAACGAAGAAGAAAACATTATTTTCCTTGCACCCCAACACGCGCGAGACAAGTTTCCAGACCGAGATCCGAGTTCCGAACGTTTTTCTACTGGAATACAATTTCGCGCCCCTTCCGTGCTTCATGTCTGACGTAGAAGTAAACGAGAGTAATTCTCCGACCGTATCTAAGTGGCTACATTCGAGTAATCGATTATCGCACCGGCGACGAAGCGTAGCTGCGACCGATAAGGCTATCACCGTTCAGAATTCGATAATATAACCATAAGTCGGAGGATATCTGTAACTGCTACGCGCGACAGATTGTTCGACGGATATTCGCCGGGTAACGATGGAGCCGCGTGGCGCCGGTGGCCGCAAACAAACAACCCCCAGCGGTCCAACGTAGCCCCGGCCGTTGCGTCGAAATCAGATATTCGGATAGAGGGTCGCGAGAAACGGGGAGTAACACGCGCGAGGGTTATCGCCCCACTAGAGAGCGAACGCCAGAAAGTTAAGAAAACCCGGAATAATATCAGCTGGCTGTCAACGGTGAGCCGGCGAGCACGCGGCCACCGCTCGCGCAGCGCCGTCGCCGGTGAGAAACCTTACCTTCGTGTCTCTCGATGTGTGGTAGTAGTAAACAAAGACGAACATCCACGCGCACGACAGTAGCAGCACTATTTTCACATTTCGACGCATCTTACCGGCGGCTTCGTCACAATATTTTTACTTTCCGGCTTCCCTCGTCGCTCCCTTCAAACTTTTATCGTCCCGCGAGATCGACGCGAAGGACGATGGCGATAAAGACGCGTTGGTAACGGAATTCAAGTTATTTCGCGGCGGCGTGAGCGACGTGGGAGCACGTTTTCTCGTTCGGGCCGCTACGGTAGCTCGAAACCCTGTCCCACCCGCGTTTATCGACCCTGCCGGTAAATTCTAGAGAAAGCTCTGTTTCTCTCCGTGCCTGTGCTACAAAACCAGCGATTCCTTCGGTTCCTAGCCTTGTCTGTTCGGTGACTATTTTTGAACCGTTAAAGTTTCATAAGCCTGCAGTAACCGCGCGATTCTACTTGAAACGCTGGCATCGACCGGTGAGGCTCATCGAGGAACGTCGGGTTTCAACGAACAAGCCGGTACACATGCGTAAACACGCTGGGACAACAGAGCGAACACAGCCGGTTTCCACGAGGATTCGTAGTCGACTAGGGAGCACCACGAGTCCACCGACGTCAACCTGCCGGCAGCCCGAGCCATACTGAAGAGTCGTGACCGGGGCCGAGCTGCGGAGCGCTCCACTGTCCGCGACTCGACGCGCGCACCGACGCGCCGCGACTGTGCGGCGTTGCCGCTGCCAGCCGCCAGATGTCGCCCAACCGGCAACTGCGCCTTCGCCGAAGGCGGAGTGAGTGCGAAAATGCGCTCACGAGGGCGAGCGAAAACGAGGGGGATGGAAAGTGAGAGCGAGAGAACGAGAGATGAATTCCCAAGGGTTTACCCGTTCCCTTGGCACCTCTGTCTCTAACCCCCTCCGCACATCCGCGCGACCGTCCTGCCCACCTCGACGACGAGGGCAAATGGACGATTTTTATGTAAGGGCTTCTCGGCCGAGGCCGTTTCGGTTTTATAGTTTACGATAGGATGAAGAGAGCCTGGGGACCGAGAGACACGGCAATCCCTCTCGCATAGAGCTACATATGGGAAGCCACGAATGAATGGGATTAATGCGATCGCGTGCAGACGATATTCAGGGGCCGCCAACAAAGGCAAATGACACGAGCCCTGAGCAGATAAGTCTGTGAAATTAACTTTACCCGTGTACATTTATACGCGTTGTTTTTGTGACGACGCGTAGCTGATAGTCTTTTTTACGAAGTGAAAATGTATTATTCAGGTGTACGAAACGGGAAGTAACTTTTTTAACCTGCAAATAGAAGGTACAGTTTTTGATACCGACGGAGTCCGACCGGATAATGACCATGAAAATTTCTGCATCTTCAAAAATTAACTTTGGCAACTTGTAGAGCCTAAATCATCGCTTTGGGAGAGTCTGTAAGGATCTGTAAGATCTGTAAGATCTGTAAGGACTTTTTTGTGCCTTTTTTTATTCTCTACCAACGCATTTTCTCGAATTTTTTTTTTAATTAATTTTTGAGCTAGTTTTTATAAATTTAATATTTTGAACCGCTGCCACGGTTTCAATAATGAACTAAAAAAATAATCTTTAGGACTTTGTTTTCTAAGTTCAATTCTACACCAACGACTTTTTTCAAAAAACAATTTAGCAATTTTTTTTAGCTGGTTTTTATAAATTTGATATTTTAACACGGTGAAATTTTTTTTTTAGAATTTTCTCGTTAATGAAATCGGTTGGTAAATATGCCACTTAGAAACAATGGCGAAGGCGATATCTCAACAAATTTCGAGACATCGAATTAAAACCTTCGCCATTGTTTTCAAGTGGCATATTTACCAACCGATTACATCAACGAAAAAATTCTAAAAAATTTTTTGGAAAAATACCATTTTTGTCGAAAAATTGTGAGGGTTACCCCTTCTCATTTTTCCACTTTCAAAATGGCTAAATATTTTTTTTCGAGGTATCGATTTTTTACCACCTCCATTGGCTTTAAGTGGCCCATTCCGGCTCAAAACACATGCAACTTGTATTTTTTTCGGAATTTCAAAAATTGACTACTTTCAGCATAGGGAATCCTATGTTAAATTTTGCGAAACGGCACTTTTTTTCAAAAAATTTCGAGATATCGAATTAAAACCTTCGCCATTCTTTTCAAGTGGCATATTTACCAACCGATTGCAGTAAAGAAAAAATTCTAAAAAAATTTTTTGAAAAAATACCATTTTTGTCGAAAAATTGTAAGGGTACCCTTACCGTCAGATTTTTTTCCCAAGCCGATAATTTAGGCGCTACAAGTTGTCAAAGTTAATTTTTGAAGATGCAGAAATTTTTATGGTCATGACCGGATAACCGGGTCGGGCAAGAAGGAGGGACTTTCTCTTTGCACCAACTCAATATCAATGCCCCGCCGGTAACAAAATCTGTACTCAATGCCCTTTTGTGACCGCAGACCGCCGAGGCAAAAGTCAGCGAGAGAAAGAGACAGAGAGGCAGAGAAAGAGGGCAACAGAGAACGTGTTTGGCTGCACCTTGAGTCAGTAGGACTGTACGACCAGATGCGCGTATTTACCATTGTCAGATGAGCGTACACGAACTCGACCTTCGATAGACTTTGGTACAAAAATATCTCGGCTGACCTGCGCATTCTCCCGTAACTGTCTCAGAGAAGTGATCGGAATAGAGAATCGCGAAGAGGCAACTTTTTTCGTACACGTACGCGGCACGCGCTGTGCCCGGCCCCGTTGGCTCAGCCGTCGCCGACGTGTCTGACCAGCGCCGTTCGTATCCCCTGGGCTTACTCCACTGGTAACGGTGCATGCAACGCCTCGCCCTCCTCGCCTGACTTTTAAGGCGATACGAAATCCCCGCCCAGCCTCGGCTCGGTCGATAACAAAAAACTGCAATTTGATTTAATTTAGGTAACGAATTTCTCCTTCACAATCGACATACATATTTACATAATAAATCCTCAATGTAAGAGCTCCAGAGCAGTAAATTATAAAAGTTGGAAACGTTAAAAACACTTAAGTCACTATCTGTACACTATCTGTAAAAGATTTTGAGCAGTAGAATGCACTCAAGGTTACTTGAGCAAAGTTTTTAACACTTCACATTAGACTTGCACGTGACTAAACGCCTCTTTTTGTTTCTTTATTCTTTATTTATTCTTTGTATTTTATTTCATAGTATTATATTCTATTGATGTTTCTCTTCTCGTAATGAATTCTTTTTTTCACGACCGTTGACAACTTTCGGTTAGATGAAAATTCTTACCTCAACCGGATATCAACGCGGCTCAATGTGAAAATTCGTTTTTGAACGTAAATAGCCAGCATGGTCAACAAAATTCATTACAGTTTTTATTACCGACCACGGTATTTCACGTGGTCTCAAAGTTCCCAATAGTTACCCGCTGCTGTTTTCGAAAAGAATTAAACTGGAGTAACAATCGACGTTCGGCGAGCGTCCGAGAAGATATTGAAATAAAAAAAAATGTATATAGAAGAACAGTACAAGATGTTCTGCAGCCAAAGAATAGATGAAACATCTTTCCGCCGGAGCGCACGGAACTCGGGACAAATGAGCCTCAACCGAGGGGAGCATCGAGGCGTATCGGTGAATACATGGAGAAACACGAGCATCCTGATCGTTTCAATTTACACACTCTGCGCTGCGGTGTAATAAATACTGCGCTCGACTAAATGTAATAAATTAACTCTTCACATTAAGTTCAGGCCGTTTAACCCCGCGCCTGAATTCCCAATGCAGTGCGGTAACCGTGTATAGTTTTTCTCTATTATATATTATATATATATATATATATATATATATATATATATATATATATATGTTTTTTTTTTACTACAGTCAAGCTATACTCGCGCGTGAGTCACGAGTCGAGAAGACGGAAGTGAGCGCCGCGGATAACAGGCTAACCGCAAGGTAATTCGGAGCTCGCGGAACTCCCACAAGATGTTCCCCGGAGGAAACGGCGTCGAGTCGCGGGCGCCTCGGTTATCCAAATCGCGTCCGCAAATCGCGTCCGGAGAACCGACGACCGCGAACTAATCTCACGTGGGACGCGGCAAATTACTATTTATCTGCCAACTTAATTTTAACGGTCGAAAGAGCGAGAATTTGGTTCATCGCACGATCAGACAATATGTTTCGCAGTACGACGATAATTAATCGAAGTGGCGATGGTATATTGAATACTGGAAAAGTAAGGGGTAAAGTAATAAAAAAATTAGCGAAACAATTTAAGAACGTGGGAATGGCGTGCGAATTGTACTGAATTCAATACTCGAGACTTTGGAATTATTGAAATAACTTCACTGAACCCATACGGCATTGCTCAAATATTCCGAAATACTTCTGAAATATATGAAAATCATACTTTAAAGTATTCCATCAAAATTCTCCAACGAAACATTTCTAAAGTATTTCGGAAATACACTTAATCTTCCATATATCTGAAATATTTCTGAAACGGTGAAAAAATATTTTGATAGCCAATATTAGCAGACCCGAAGTATTTCTGAAACATTTTAATGCAAGATTTATGGACGGACAAAAGAATGCTTTCCAAATGTTTCAAAAATATTTCAGAAACATTTTGTAATATTGGTAAAATATTTTCGATATTTCGAAGAAATATTTTCGAAACATTTCCGAAATATTTCCGTGCTATGTGGGAATCGATGGTTTAAAACCGGAAAGGCATGTAGGATCTGATTTTATGCAGCCTATGTGCCTTTATGGATTAAGTCATCGAATCAATTAGATCGGGCAGGTTTTCGAAAGCAAATCTTCGAAGACCTGGCGTACACATCCACGCTTCGGGATCCTTGCGAAATAACGCCTCGGTTATCCGATGCGACACTGGAATCCAGGAACGCGCTCGTTACATAGCAGAGATACTCGAGAAACTCTTCGCCTGCACCTGCAATGCCTGCTTCCGTCTGGAACGCGTGCGTTCGTTACGGTATCATTGAAAAAATCACAACCGTGGCGACATCTGAGCGTTTAATGACCCCCTCGAGCGAGACCCATCGCGCGCGTGTGTGCGTGTGTGTGTGTGTGTGTGTGTCTGTTCATCATCCGCAGCAACCTACATTATTTTTTGTTTCGTCATATTTTTCGGGCATTCGTATTATTTCCTACCGATCTCTGGCGCATGCATAGATATCGTATTAATCAGGGCCGCCCCGGGCGCGCATTTCAAAGCAAATATTGAAAAACCCAATTTATTGACCATACCTGCATTATTTACTCCGAACGTCACCAGGCTACGGCCCTCGTGAGCAGAGAGAAGAATTCAAATTTTCTATCAGATATGCGGGATATAAAACAAAGTGGCCAGAAATATTTACAATAAATAACAAATATTGTAAATAAAGAAATAAATCGAAAACGTTTTAGATAAATAAATGAATAAATAAAAAAAATTGTGGATAAATAAATGAAAAAATAAAACATATTGCAGCTACGGATGGAGAGTTGAAAAAAGACGCGTTTACTCTCGAGTCCCGTCGTCGCGGTTCTCACGAGTAGAAAGCAAACACAGTTGGGTTCACTGGACAGTTTGCCGGTGAGAGATCGCCAATCGGTATCGTCGCAACTCGCCGAGGCTCGGTAATTTAACGACTATTGCGAATGACGTCGGAGGCGTAACGATTTTTTGGAATGCTAAAAATTTGATGCCAGATTGACAGAGATAGATTTGCGGTGACGAGTTTTCTCGACCCGCACGCATGCGCGTAGATATTCGCAATAATATGTGACGCGTGCGTAAAAACCGGCGAAAGAATATTTATGCATAGGCGAACTGCAAGCCCGAGCTGCCGCATCCGGTGTGGAGGGGGGGAGTAGATTGGGGCAAAACGGACCACTCCCCTCCATTCGAAACCGGACTTTTCCGCGTCCCGGAAAAAATCGGTAAAAATGATCCGTTTTGCCCCGGGTCTGCGTTTCACTTCCCCGCTATCGCCCCCGTAACGCAACCGCGGCGAAATGAAATATTGCGAACAGTCCCGCCTCGATTCGTGATGTCACTCCGGCTCTCGTGCACAAATGCATGTATACGATTTTTTTGCGGTTTGTCCTTTTCTTTTAATTCCATTTTTATTATCCACTAACTTCCCACTAAATAAGCAATGTTGTTTTGTTTGCCGCGCTATTGAATACCCGGTACGCGTGTACCCATAGGAGTAACATGCAAATTTTTTGATTTCCCAAGCGATCATGCGGTCCCGTTGGAGGAGATAAAAAAAAAAAAAAAACAGAGTATAAAAAAAATTCGTAGTTTGAATCTGCGTTCTATCCGGGGTACTTGTGTATTCGCGCATTGAATAATATATCGTCGTCATTTCGTTTCATGCTCTGTCCGCTATCCACTGCCGACAATCCAATTCGGTGCGCTCCCCGGTGTTTCAGTAAAAGAGTAAAATGACGGGACGAATTTTCGATACGCGGTCAACGACCGCGACGAGCTTTCCTAATCCGATTTTATCGGTAAACCATCCGTGTTCGTACCCTCTCCGAGCTCGAATGACTAATGCATACCAGCGGCCGACTGCGTAATATTGTTATGGCAATCAGGCACACATACACAAAAATATATATTCAAGTACGAGCGTTCGTTGCATACGGAAGACGATAAATACGCGAAGCTCGGTTGTACGCGTGCACTGTACGGGGAAAATGCTTACAAAAGCTTCCCCGCAAATGCGATAAAGCGTTGGGGCCGGGATAGCATTCTGCGAACAACCCGCCAGCAAATAGGCAGCGCATGTCTGCACGGGATTCTGGAAAAATCGAGTAACGTGCGTTTTTGTGCGAAAAAAAAAATGTTTGTTTCAATTCTACTTTCAATTCTTAGAATTCCATATAACATTGAAAGAACGACGGCAAGACTGTCAGGTGACATGCTATCGTTTCAATCCGGTATGAAATTGGACGAATTGAAAGTAAAATTGAAACATTTTTTTTTCTTCGGCAGCCCACAAGCAAATTTCACTTGAATCAATCATTAATATTTTCTTTTCGGTGTAACAATCAATGCTGTACATTCTTGGGCGCGAATCGTCAGCAGGTTGTCAGGATTTAGTTATGAAATTTAAATATCTCTATTGAACCTCACAAGATTCAATACCGTAGATTGCATGCGATGCATATTTATAGCGAGGAAACAGCGAAGCTTGGCGGCAAGCAATTGCACTTGTTTGCCTGTGCCACAGTTGGCTATCTACAGGAGAACCCGCATAAAAGACTATTTTCTATCAATTTCGCGGCACATAAAAAAAAGTCTCATCTTGAATGGACGACACTGGTCCATTTTGCCCCGCTCTCCCTTAAATCCGCAGGATCGAATGCATCGTACGTATACAGCATATATGCGGTCTTATGTAGCATCGAGAAGAATATCGAAATTCGTTCTTTCATTATTTTTCCATCGCAGGCTGCACATACGGTGCCAGTCTCGAATGTGCATCGAGCACACCGCGCGTCTTCCAATGGTCTCTTCGATTGTATAAATCAGAAGTGAAATCGAACGGCTATCTCTCACCGTGAATTTAATCACAGTTTTTCTCGCTTTCGATTTGCGAGGAATTCTCATCGTTCCATTGCCACCCCCCACCCGCCCCGCCCCCATCCAGCTTCGGCATCCGGGCTGTATAGAGAGGCTATATATACATCCGTGAAAGAACCGATGGAATCGAAACTCCGTGTGATCGAAGAACCGCGTATAAATGGTTGCACTTTCTGTCTGCACCGCTGCGACACCGTGGACTCCAAGTTTTAATCGATTATGCCGTTTCGATCCTTTCCTTTTTTTTTTGCATTCTCGTTACTTTTCACGCTGCAACGGAGTTGCCGCTTCCTCGTGCAAGCGCTCCCTCCCTACATACCGTTTCGAGCTTAACAGATTATAATTGCTTTCATTGTTCGATAGAACGAACCTCCGGCATGAGGATAGAGGGGAATACTCATTTATCGCTAAGAGCAGCTTCTGCTCGGTTGAAAATTCACGGATCGAGCGAGCTTCGGACTTTCGAATTCAGTCTCGCGACCGTGCCGACGTGTCGGGAATCATTGAAGACCGAGTGTTCTTTACGAGAAAGCTGTTAGGTCTGTGAGATGAAAATAATCGCCGATCGTCTACACGAGACACTCGGTCGGTAACAAAAACTCTGATCCATATTTTTCAATGATTTTCAATATTTCATCAAATTTTTGTGTTCTCGGAAAAATGTAATAGTAGAGAAAAGAAAAATAGATTATAGTTTTTGATACTAAAGTATCGTCTTAATGGATTAGATACACTGTAAAAAAAAATAGTAAATTTAATGTACCTGACTGGAAGTTTTTATGTAAAAGCTGGTACATTAAATTTAATGTACAATTGCGATGAAAACTTAATATACTTTTTCATTGAAATAAAAATAAATGATTAAAATGAAAGTACTTTTATGGTAAAATTGAAGTAAATTATTGAAAATAAAGTATTCCCAATGTTTTTAATACACTGATCATTAATTTCTCATCACAATTGTACATAAAATTTAATATAAAAGTTATTGAATAAAAACTTCCAGTCCGGTATATTAAATTTCATACGAATTTTTGTTAAATTGTAATAAATGGCAAAAAAATGATTTCGCCTTACCGAAAAAGTTGTTTCCTCGAAGTTGTGACTTTCTTTTGACTCTCGGTCGACAGTGTGTCGCGGGTCATCGAATACACCGAGGGCTCTTATAAGGGAGGAACGGTCGTACGCGAGGACTGGCTTTGGCCAATGCATACGCGGCAGTGAGAAGACTTTCACCGATGCCTCTCCGATTCGTAGCGTCGTCAAACGTGCGGCACGTACCCGACTCGCCGCACACGGCAGAAGAACCGGGGACAACGAGGGGACCAGCGACCGCACATACGCGGGTGCAACTTTTGCTGCCCCGTTGTAACATCTGCCGAGACTCGAGAGAGCTCGAAATCGATCGTTACTTTCGATAGAGCTCTCCTTGCGCTCGTGCGCCACGTGCAGCGCGGTTTAGCCGCGGCCACGACGATATGCGGGCCTCTCGAATCGACGGTTCTCCATCTCGAACCGCTGTCTCTCCACGATAGTTTTCAATATTCCTCAACTTCTCAATGTGATTTATATTTTCACTTTGATTTCGAACGGGGAACACTTCTCGGGACTCCGAAGTTTAAAGTACGAAGTGTTCGTTCTCAACGTAGTATCCGATCTTCGGTGCATAAAACAGAAAAAAGATAAAAAATATTATAAGTAAGATTTATTCTGCGGTACGAGAGAAGAATGAAAATCTTTGCGTGCGGAGATTTTTCTTCTATTTTTTGCTATTGTACAGCGACCACAATGATCCGCATCGTCCTTCGTGATCGTGGAGACTGTGCTGCTGCGCTCTGGTCGTTCAACCGAGGACGCGAATTCGCTCGAGGGCATCGATGCATTTACGTTCTTCTTCGTGTCGTTCGCCGTGAGGCAGGAAGTGCAACTCTGGTTCTACTCGAAGCAGTTCTTTTTTTCCCCTCTTTTCTTTTTTCTCTGTCTTCCAAACACTCCGCTATGCGAACGAACTTTCAGCAGTGAGATTGATGTCTCCCGGTCGTTGATACTTTTAACGGATTCGACCGAGTTGTAAAATACAAGAGGAGAATGGAGTCTCCAGTTTTGGTCACGTGCATCGCCGCGTCTCGGGTAAAATATTCCTTGAAGTTACATCGTGCAAATATTCGAACCGTATAGACACACAAAATTTATCGATCATAAATCGATCAAAGAATTTATGTCGACGCACCGCAAAGTGCGATGGAGAGACGATCGATATACACGATTACGTCGTTTTGCTGATGCGATGGAAAAAAACTGCTCGGTCGAACGAATTGAGATTTTCTACAAAGTAATGAAGCCGTTTAGTATTTCCGTTAGACTGACGCTAATAATAGAGCACCGTGACTTTTTATATAACTGTCACCTTTGTCGATCAGACGTCGTCGAGCGATGAACCAACCGTATATGCAATGACTTTCATTTCCATAACATAGGTCTAAAATTAGATATTAAGCTCGAACTTGTATCGGCTCAACGTGGAAGACACTGATTGTTATATAATAATAATTGGATAAGTTAGAATGATATTGCGGTTTCAATAATAGTCCGTTCGTCAACAGTAATTCATTCATCCATTCAGGCATTCATTTCCTTTAGTTGGCCCCGTCGAGTCTTTTGAATTTAGTAATAATAAAAAATAGTACTGAATTTTCGGAAACATCGTTGCCAACTATCAACGCTCGATAAATGATAAATACATTTTTCGAATTGTCTATGAATAATATTAATTCGTATAAAACGTCACACCGATGCTCGGACGACTCTCATGGATTGGCGAGATTGCAGAGATGTGCTCTTGGATATACGACACAAGAACGTAGATCGTTGTAATCACTTTCATCAGATTCGAGTTAACTTATTGATATTCGTAGCTGATCGTTGAATCATCGATCGATAAGTCACGTTAAAATTCTATTTCCGCCATTGGAGTCTCGATCGGCGAAAGGGAAATTCTGGAATACTTCGTAGTCGATCTTCGTGCCGTACAAAAGAGCGTTCTTCCTAGTCGGGTCGCCACGGTAGAGGTGATCTTTCACGCGGACGTTGTCATTTTTGTAAATAGTCGCAGTTCTCGTAACGTTTTCGTCTGAGCGAATGGTCACCGGTTCGCTCGTTCCTTCGCGGGTATATTTTGATTTGATTACCGATTGCATGGCGAACGTCTCGATACGCGCGTCTTCAGCTCCGAGTATATCCTCGATCCTCGCAACTGTAACGTCCTTGTCGATCTCCTCCATCAACGATTGATCTTTCTGTCGCTCGGACTCGGAATTCTCATCACGTGGCAGAATCTCGTTTATGTAATACTCGACGGGACGATGACTTGAAACCTCGCCGATGCGAGGCTCGCGAAACTCCTGAACCGTGAGGGTAGACACGATCCTCGAGAGACGATGAACCACGCTTTCAAGCACGTGATTCTCGTTCGCGTTACGTCTTATGCGAACTTGAAGAGTTCCAGCCTGATGTAATCAAGAAATATATGTTTATAGAATTAAATTTAAACAAAAATTATCCATATTCTATACATAAGGCGAAAATTTTTTGTTTCATGTCTTTTAGCAATGCTTTTTAGAAATGCAATTTGTTTCTGGCGTATTCTTCTTTTTATAAATAAATGATGATCACCCCTCAATACGTGCAAAGGGACAAATTGATTCGCCATACAATAGAAATAAAAATGAAAATCCAAAATGATAAAATTCGTTGAGTAGTCCCACACTATATTATTTTTTTTTCTGTGTTCTAACTCACCAGTTTTCCAAACGACTTCGTCCAGAATCTCTCGTTCCTAAATTCCAGTACCCCATCGATTATCAACGCTTCCCGAATACATGTGTCCAATTGCTCGCTCATATGACGCGGCAATTTCTACAAGCATGAAGGAGACAATTTTTGTATTATAAACTTTCTCACAAAAGTCTTCACGATCGTGACTAATTATACCTGTAGCATTACGTTCAATGTGTAAAAGGCTAGTGGCAACATAGACGCCGCAGTGAGCCCGATCACGGCGAAAGCTGCAGCGGTATCCGTTATGTGAATATTCCTAAAAAAAGATGTATAAATATATATATTGTATATCAGTGTTACGTCCATAGCGATGTTCGTCCGAGTGAATTTAATCGAAAACCTCGGTTATATTTACCAAAAGTGTATAACGAGATGAGTACCGCTAAGAATCATCGCACCGATCACATTACCGCCCAGTATCGGATTGCATCCTCTCAGAGTCGGACAAGGAAGAGCTTTGCACACTACGTGATTCAGTCCGGCATCCGGATAAACAAGAATAGTGCCGAGATGAGCAAGGAATCCAAGAAGAGCGCCGAGGCCGAGACGTCCCCTGAAAAAACAAATAGTAATAACATTTCTAAGAAAATTCGCTGCACGATAAACTTTGATATTTTCTATTCATACCATTATCATACATTTTAGAGATTGCATATTAGACAACTATTTTCTGCCCGACGATAATATCGATAACGCATGTAAAATATACACACGCACATAAAGACTAAAAAAAAAAACGTAGAATAGTAGCGATAAGTAGAACGTGCTCGTGCTTCTGCGCTAGAATGATAGAACGCAGAGCTCGAGGGAGCGAATGTACGACCTGCGACCCCGTAGTAATTATTCTCTTATCTCATTCGCTTCATTCCAGCGTGCGCATATACATTGTCCTCCTTGCTCCGCCGATCTTAGCCAAACAACGAATTTATCGCTGAGATAAAGAAAATTCTATGAAAGGATTATTTTTTAAGATCTATCGTTATCTCTTGTACGGTCTCGTATTCAATGAAAATGATTATCGATGCCCTGTCCTTACTTGCTGACGACATGAAGTTACCGGAAATTGGGTAAGTAAATTGGATCGATAAGGAGCGGTGATGAGTCGGGTCTTCTGGGTATTCGTGTGATTTACATAATGCACGACTAAAAACAGAAAGGCGTATTTTCTATGTTTATGCATAGACGATACGCCCCTCTGATTTTAGCGCACCATTCGCGTACAAATGTAGAGGAAGAACATCTCTCGGTGGGGCAAAGTTCGAATCAGCGACTGGGAAGTGTGGAAAGTTTATGATCTATCTACGAGGCCTCTCAGATTTATTGACCCCCAGATTGTGTACCATTTATCTTTCGATAACAGTATGTATCTGTTGCCGGAAAATAATCGAATTTGCACATTTAACGAACACTTCTCGTCAACAAAGATCCACAATTATTTTGTTGATGCTTGTACAATTTTTTTTGTCAATGAAGCGTATTAAAAAAAGAATGTCAGATTAACAAGAAAACGAATTGTGAACGTTCGAGTACAACACATTTTTTGCTAAATTTACAAACCTTTCTTTGCCGTGTATGGCAAGGACTTATTACTTTTTTTTAGTATTTACTATTTGTATTTTTTTTGTATTTCTAGTATTTATACGTTTTTTCAAATGATCATATATTGTATAGCACGAAATATTTTGAAAACATTTCAGAAACGTACTTAATCTTTCATACATCTGAAATATTTCTGCAACGATGAAAACATGTGTTGAAAACAAATATTAGCAGATGTCTACTAAACTGCGTTCAGAAGGAACGAAAAAAAAATGCCATGGTTCATGGATATATTTTAATACAGTTCGACTACTTAATGTGTCGTAACACTACATGTTATCGGCAGTCATGAAGGGGCTCGCAGGAATCCCACAGATGAATCGCTGGAGGCAGTACACATAGGTTTAAAATAATGAACAATTTCTACAGCACCAAAATATTGATAATTTTTGTATATTCATAAAATATTTTAGCAATATTTAAAAATATTTGTAATATGTTCTGAAGACATTTTAGCCTGATGTTTCAAAAACATTTTTTCAAGAAATTTCAGAAATACTTCCGTGCAATGTGGTTATTGAAATACTTACGTATGCACGATCGGTTGATCGCTCAGGCGGGCGACTACTTCGACGGAAACGAGCGAGCCAGCCATGAGGGCCATGCAGGAGGAAACGAGAAGAGCGAGAACTTCGTACTTCTCAAGTCCGAGTACCGATATCGAACTCGGATCGAAAGTTTCACCGTTCGATCCTGCGGTATTATTTATTTCCAGCCGCTCGATTCCATCGCCGACACGATAGATCGGATCCTCCAGCGATCTCGAATGACCAAATTTTTCCGAAAGTGCTTCCACCTTCGTCGCGAAGCGGTCCCGGTATTCGGGATACCTCGGGGCCGACGGCAGTCTCGAACGCCCGAAGATCGATCGTGGTTCCGCATCTCTTCGAAATTCTCGATTCGCCGGGCTGTTCAGCTCTACCCATATCGATATCAGGCACACCAGAAGTGCGAAGACGTTGAAAAATATCGTATTCACGTAAGCGCTCAGTGCTGAAACAATTGCAAACGGAGAATGTATTTTTGACAAAAAAACGATCGTATTGCAATAATCGGCGAAAAAACAAAAACAAAAAAAAAGTATCTGAGTGCGCGAAAAAGTGCAGAAACTTCGTTTTCGGTAAAAAGTATATTCGCCCCTCGTCGTTAGCTCGTTGACAATCACGTAATTGGGGAGGCCATTATCAGCCGCGGTAACAAAGATAAGAAACTAACTATAGTGTCTATAAAAAAAACAGCCCATTCATTTGCTTTAATTTTTTTTAACCCTCTCCCTCACCGATTAGTCTCTATCGGTAAACAATTTATTATCATTTGCAAACACCCCATTAATTGTCGGTGACTTAAAAAAAAACGATGTTAATTTTTTTTACAAATTTTAATCTATCAATTTATTTATTTTTTCATTATAGGATATAGCGGGATAAAAAAAGTTATACTTGATTCAGTTTAATTAGATTGTAACTCGAATGTCCTGGATATCGTCGATATTCCGATGAGAAAGTGTACTGCACTTATTCAGGGGTCGTTTCTCGTTCGGAATAACGGAAACGCCAGGAGCGTACTCGCGGGCTCATTACACGAAAAACTTTACCACTCGTAGAGGTCGTCCCCCCCCCCCCCTCCCCCCTTCCCTCCGACCGTTACTCGTCGTCGTCCGAGAAAACGGGTCGGCTCCGGCCAAAAGTTTATATGAGCGAGTAAGGAAAGCGAAAAGTCCCTTCCGGTCCGGGTACACCGGTGATGCATAAAGTTTTGCCATTTTTATCGCGGCCCGCGTTTCACCAGCGCAATATATTTTCCCCCACCGAGCTCTCTTATTCCACGCTCTGTCTCGGCGAACCGAGACGATTCGCTTCTCCTTTTCTCCGTGTGTCTCCCGCCTCCTCCCCGGAGGGTCTTTTTTTTTATCTCGTTGTACCCAACGGCTGGCTATTCGTTCGTCTATCTCGACTGTTGTGCTCCTGTTTTATTTTCGAGTAAAAATTAAACTTTTCAACGTCACAAAATGCGTTGCGCCAATCGATGAGATAAGCGAAACTCCCACGAGGGGACACTGAAAGTATCAATGGAAAATATATAAAATCTCGGGCAAATCGGCGAAACCACCCGCTCGGCTCGAAATTTTGTGATCAACATTTACCGTCCGACGTGCTTCGCTTCGGCGAGAGGCGATCGAGCGCACGGCGTACGTACTTGGGAAGCGAGTTCTCTCTTGATACACGATGCTCTTTTGAGCGACTAGAGTTTCGAGGCAAAGTTGCACGATTTGCGTTCGTGTGCAGAGCTGGGCGGTATTTGAAGCACCGGGTAGTTATTCGGTACTTAAAGTACGTACTTGAAGCACAAAAGTACTTTATAGTACTTCGAGTACTTTTCTTTTACGATTTCAAGTACCGAGTATAAGTACTTTTTTAGTACACGCTCGCATCACGGATATTCGATGAGTAAGACGACGTCCGGTTTCTATTAAAATATGATTATGTCTAAAGTTTTCAGAGGATTTTTTTTTATGTCCCTTAAATAAACGAGGGTGTCCCCCACTTTTCTTTTTTTCGTAATTTCATTTTTTATGAAATTTTTGTATGGATTTTTTTTTAAATGGAAAAGAAACCTTCTAGAATAGATTAAAAATAGTCTCACAACGACGAATTAATGAAATGTTTGGAATGCACTTCAGCTGACCATTTTTTACAATGAGGAAGCCACGTGCAAATGACTGTGCACCTTTTTTTAAGCTTAGATAACGCTCAACACTACGAAACTAATTGCTAAACGTACTTGAAACAAGTGCTTGAAAAACACTTCGAAACTGAAAGTACTTGACAGTTCACGTGCAAAAAGTACTTGTACTAAGTACTTGTGATACTTTGTACTCGAAGTACTTTTTGGTACGTTGCCCAGCTCCGTTCGTGTTTACTGACCTATGCTGTTGGTCGAAACAACCCAGTCGCGGAGGTGGTAAATTATCAAGACGTTGTATGCTATGAGGCCGAGTATCCACTTGCTGTCCCGCTCCTCGATGACCCGAAGGATCTGCCCGCGTATGGACGTCTTCACCCGTTCGTCCTCGTCTGCGCAACAGTATCACAAAATAATGACTTCACGTTAATGCATAATAACACAGATTGACCTCCGTCACCGGTTCACCTTGCTCGCACGCATCGACGCTTAACGGGAGTCGACCAATAAAAACCATGCAAGTCAATTACAGTGTCGCGACGTCATGGCAAAAGTTTGAGGCTTGACCGTGAACAATACAAAGAAAGACGAAAAAATTAATTATCCGAATTAAGGTAATGCGAGATACCGCCGTTGGTAAAAAAAAACTGTGCTGCATGCCGTTTCGAGACCGCAGTTCGCCGAGGAAAAAGAAAATCGTCTTTCCCTGGTGAATCGGCAGACGCAGCGTAAGATCATTTTCTTATCCCTCAGCGGTCTCAAAACGACAGGCGGTACAGCTTTCGTTAGGTGGGCGAGGGATTGTATGACATCACCTTAACGAACAACGATTACCGTTATCTATGTAGATCGAATTACTGCGATTAATCGTCGCACCCCCACAACTGTGGCTCAACACCATGATCGAACGGTTTCCCACCTCATTTTTTCTTGTTCCTTTAGCACGGAATACCCATTCATGCAAAAATTCGTTCCGACCGAAGGTAAGGAAATTGACAAAAATACTCGCGCGACTGGCGCTTCGCAGCACCGCGCGCTCGTCGTGAATGACGCTCGCGAAACGCTCGATTCGCCTCGTTCGTCGAGTGTCGACTGATATTCCACCGACGACGTAAAAAGCCGCGAAGCTCCATGTTCGTTGATAAAAATCTACCGACACTGATAAAGGCTATTCGGTTGTCGTTCACTTGTTTATGCCCCGTAAACAAGGGTCGCGACTCTCGGCGAGTTCGCCTTACAGTTCATTCGATTCCTCGAAATATCATCGAACTGTGCGCGACATTGTCGGTTCGTAACAGTCGACGTCTCTAATGCCTTGAGAATTTATACTAGCATAACTATTGCTGTTCTGTTTCGTACTCACGCTCCCGACTTCCTCTTCGGCCTCCGTACCTTCTTTGAACTCATTACATTACCCGGTCAGAGCGGAGAGATAACTGCTGTTGCACGAACTGCCGCTGCAACACTGTGGCGGCATATTCCTGTCGCAGATGCTTCGTTACTAACAGACGATCAACGGAGGCGTTCGAGACGAAAATTCTCGGTCCTCACCGTCACTTATCACTTTATCAGCTGCCGCTCAACGGCACATCGCGGGTTCGAAGCATTCCCGTCGATTCACTCGTCACAAGTCGCCCCAGCTGACATAATGCGAGACGATTCAATATTTTCAAGTTGAGAACATATTCTTATCGAGTCTCAGCCGACATGCTTCTCCCAGTGATAAGGTCGAGCGCCCTCTATTCCTGCGCGTCGGTCTAATTGCGATGAAAAATAACATCATTCGCTCACTGCATGCTATGGCCGACTGACCAAAGACTTCTTCGGGCTTCGCAACTTCTTTGAACTCGTGACCTTCTCCGATAAGAGCGGGGAGATAACTGCTGTTACACGAAAAGCCGCTGCAGTACTGCGAGACAAATTCTTGCCTAGGACGCTTCGTTACTAACAGACGATCAACCCAGGCACCCGACACGAAAATCTTCCGTCCTTACCGTCGCTTATCACTTTATCAGCTGCCGTTCAACGTTCTTTCGCGACAAACTCGCTCGAGTTGACATCATGCGAGACGATTAATAGTTCCAGGATCAGAACATCAATCGTTCGATTGATGTTCTGCCTGCAATAGTCGACTGACCGAATATTTCTGCAACCTTCGCAACTTCTTTGAACTCGTTGCACCCTCCGGTATGTGTGGAACTGCTGTTGCACGAATTGCCACTGCAGAACCGCAGCAGCGTATTCCTGCCTCAGACGCTTCGTAACCAGCAGACTTTCTACCGAGGCGTTCGACATGAAAATGTTTTGTCTTTACCGTGGCTTACCACTTTATCAGCTGCCGCTCAACGGCTCATCGGCGTTTCGACGAAATGCCGTCGGTTCGTTCGCAACAGTCTAGCTCCAGTTGACATCACGCGAGACGATTTAATATTTCCAGGTTGAGAACATCATTCGTTCACTGCATGCAATAGCCGACTGATCAAAGACGTCGTACATTCTTCGACCGCGAATCTTCGGACCAAAATCTCCGTTCAGCAAGATTAATATCTTGACGAGAAACAAAAACCCACGATAAATGATGGTAAGCTATATTCAGAATCAAATTTTTTTGTCATAAAACTAACAATATCGTCCGTTACTCGTGCAATCGTTCGTTATCAATCCAACCTACGTTTGACCTTCACTCTGGAAGGAGCTAGATTGGCCTCGATTCATCTCGTTTCCGATAATAAAATCATCCCAATTTCCAGTTTATATTAATAACTCGTTCAACCCGACGATTTATCCGGTTCACCGACGATAGCCGACTTCAAATTCTAATTTAGCTGCAACGTGTCACAAACTTAATTCGTTATGATGACCACCTGTGGAGATTTTTTTTATCGTAATTTTTATCAAGATTTTTCAAAAATTTCCATTGGCCAATGGTTTTAGAACGAATCCAATGAGCCTCGATCTCTCATCTCTCTCTCTTTCTCTCCATCTATGTTGCTCTACCCAACATATAGACTAATTATATATTTATAGAGTCACGTCTAGACTAATTTGTCTCGTACTAATGCAACCTGAATCAAAATTTAGCATCAAACTGCAACATTTTATGAGCGCTATATGAAGATTTATAAATATCTACCTTACTTCATCTATCCAACGATTCGTCTCACAGTGTCCATCATTGATGCCTGGTTTTCTGGTTTTTCTATCTTGCCCGATATCTCAAAAGGCTCAAAGATATTAAGCAAGAATCCTAGCTGGATGGCTCGCTTGATATCTTTGATTCCATCAAGACATCGAGCAAGATATCCAAGAAAATCAGAAATCAACGATGGGTGGTGTACATCAACGAGAATCATCTTGAGAGACGACCGTTCATTGTGCAATCCTCATGTTTTTCAGACGGAACCCATCAATGTTGTCGTGACTGGCGCGGCTGGCCAAATCGCGTATTCCTTGCTCTACCAGCTTGCAACTGGCGTAGTCTTTGGACCCGAGCAACCCATCAACTTGAGACTGCTCGACATTCCTCCGATGATGGATGTGCTGAAGGGTGTCGTCATGGAGCTCGAAGATCTGGCTAGTCCTCTGCTCAGAGGTAAATAAAACTGGTTGAATCAGAATACACGGATAACGCGAGTTTTCAGTGCTAATTGAAATCTCAATTTTCGTCCGCAGATGTTCTTCCGACCGCCGATCCCGCAGCCGCCTTCAAGGACGCAGCTTCCGTGTTTCTAGTCGGCGCTATGCCGCGTAAGCAGGGTATGGAGCGCAAAGATCTTCTGGCCGAGAACGTCAAGATCTTCAAGGTCCAGGGCGAGGCAATCGACAAGCACGCGCGAAAAGACGTCAAGGTCTTGGTCGTCGGCAATCCGGCCAACACAAACGCACTCATCTGCTCCCACTACGCTCCTTCCATTCCGAAAGAGAACTTCACCGCCATGACGAGACTCGACCAAAATCGCGCTCAAGCTGCCTTGGCTTCTCGTTTGGGTGTTCAGGTACGACCGGAAATCCTTGTTCGAATCCTCGTACGAGTATCTCTACCTTCATCCTCGATTAACGTTTCGTAAAACGTTGTTCTCTCCCTTGAAGGTGGACAAAGTTCAGAACGTGATAATCTGGGGTAATCACAGCTCGACTCAATATCCCGACGCGGCTCACGCGACCGCGTCTCTTTACTCCGGTCAGAAGCCGGTTCCGGCGGCGGTGAACGACGACGCTTGGCTGAACGGCGTCTTCCTCGAGACCATTCAGAAACGCGGGGCCGCCGTTATCGCCGCGAGAAAATTGTCTTCGGCTATGTCGGCCGCGAAGGCCGCCGGCGATCACATGAGGGACTGGTGGATGGGCACGAAGCCCGGACAGTGGGTCAGCATGGGTGTCGTTTCCGACGGCAGTTACGGGATTCCCAAAGACATCGTTTTCTCATTTCCCGTCACCATCAAGGACAAGCAATGCAAAATCGTTCAGGTACGGCGACTTGCTGAAATATTTGCAAAAAAATCATTTAGATCCAAAAGTTAAAAAGATTGTTCATCCTGATTCTTACACGGTTCTCTGCAGGGTCTTTCGATCAGCGATTTCGCCAGGTCGAAGTTGAGCTTGACTGCCAAAGAATTGGAGGAGGAACGCGCAGAGGCCAACGCAGTCCTTACCCAGTGACTAGACGGCGATAACGATCGCTATAAACGGCCACTCGTTGCAGCTAGGCTGTGAAGGGCACTTGTTATATTCCCGGGGTGTTGGGCATAGGGCACACCTGTATATAGCACGACGAAGCGTCGTTTTGTTATCCAAATAAAAAAATTATCTATCTGTAGACGAAATACATTGTGTAATTTTATCATTTCGAAGATCACAAAATCCCACTCTTCGGACGGACATAAAATATTCGAGGCAAGCCCTACCGAAAAGCGTGTGTAACGTAATTTTCTTTTATTCTTCTTCCCAAGAATCAATAATAATTTATAATACAGTAATAGTAACTATTCTTCGTTCTCGATATCGTTATTAATCTTCTCTCACATTTATATTATCTTTATATCTCTCCGCTAAACACTATTACAGGTATACTGATTTTTTTTTGCCTATAATTATAATTATCTTGTGAGCATTAAGTAGCGTATCGTACAAATATGCATAGTGCCGGACTTACCAAGTGTTTTTTTTTTATCTATGCTAGAGCAACATAAAATCATGATTTGCATTTTGGTTTCGATTCTTTGCAAGCCCGATGGACACACACTCTCCTCCCCCAGCAAGGACGACAAGTGCGAAAGGACACTCAAACGAAAAAACCGATTTTTTTTATCTCTCTTTTTTGTGTACGTGTGTTTTAAGCATGAAAGGGTGGTTGGTCTAGACGCTAAGCAATAATCATGATTAATTTACGAACGATAGAAATTTTGCTTTTTTTTTCAACGGTGGACAAAGATCATTTATCGCTCCCAGCCACCCATCGTCTTTCAATAAGTTTCTGCTTTCGTTTTTCTTCGTTATTACGAATAGAATAGAGCTGCGTATGACGGAGGCATCCCGGCGTTAAAAATATAATGTATTTATTATATCGAGCTTTTCCCGATCCATATCACGAGGGATTCAATTTCTATGCGACGCTTCAGAGGTAAATCAATTTATCATCATTGACCTCGGGCGAGGAGTTCTCTCACGAGTTTCCATCTCCGTGTCAATGACGCGAGAGTGGAGCGCCTGCGTGTGTACACACTTCTATAATCAATTGACTGAATCGAAAAAAAAAAATGTTCATCTCTGCCACTTGAAAAAAAAAAAACAAAAATACGACTGACCCGCCATAAAAAAAATTAGTTACGAATCATCCAACGTACACACGTGCTATATCATCGTGTTGTCGTTCATTTCGCTTGTGCGAATTCGTACGAAGGTTTAAAAGTTCGCCCTGAATAAATGTGTCGCTCGGAGTTTAAGAACAAAGATAAACGATGGGAGAGAAGACGACGAAACAGTGAACACCACACGGTTGTCTTCGCGAGTTATTAAAAAAATAAAGAGCGTGCATATGCAAAAAAAATTAACAAATTGGCTGCGGCAGACTGAAAGTCGCGCAAAATTATTGAGAGTGTTCGCACGGAGACCTGACTGAGGGAAACACAGTGGCAGAGAGAAAGAGAGAGAGAGAGAGCATGTGGAATTCGTGTATGTCAAGCACCTAGGAAGGATCAAAGCTGAACTTACATCTTACTTCGCTGAAACGTCGCTTTTCAGGAAAAAAAAATACGCGATTTAAATCGTGTGACACACAAATACGATTGGAGGTATTATTTTTCGAGACTCTAGTTCTAAAGATTCGAGAACTCGTAAAACGGAATTTTGAGATATTATCAAGCAAGCCTCAATTTTGCACCCAATTTTTACCCCTTAAAACTTTTAATGTTTGTATCGTTATTAATATAAAGTTTTTATTTTTAGGGCTTTCGAAGAATTTGGTCGTCTAGGGCCGGTACCACTGAGTCATGTCAAAGGGTTCTCTCGCAACTTCGCTTTCGTAAACATAGAGCACTGAAAGGCCGTACTAACTTCTTACGTGGTTACACCCCGCGCGCGTGGGTCTTTTTTCACATTCTGTCTCTCATACTCGTAAACGATGATTCGTTATACAGATTCTTTTTTCCATACGTGCCCACCCCCTCCCTTACCCCTCTCAATTTCAATGCTTACCGTACATTATTTATCTCCCAGAAATCTACAATTAACGTAGTTTAATTCAGATGAAAACCTCTCTCGCGGGTGGCGGCTAGGAGTCTCTCCTTTAAAATTTCTTCGGTAGGATATTCGGGTAGTTTCAAGTAATGCACGCACGTATTCACAGAGGGATAACCACCCGAACCGGCATCGACCTTTCGCACGACTGTCAGTCTTGGATGCAAATTGCATAAACCACCGGGCGGTAGTGCGGAACAACCAGTGGCGAATTGAAGGAAGGCCTTGCGCTCCCGGCCCGTCAGTGACACGAGAACGTTGACGAACCTCTGGAATCCGGGGCTGAAAATATTTTGCACGTAAAGTTTCATCAAATCCTCACTATCGGTAATTGTAAATCCATTGCGGAATACCACAGATAAATAAAATACCTTTCTCGCGTATATCCGAGTTTGGGCTCCGTGTAATTGAGCAAATCCTCCCTCGACCACTGTGGATTTTGCTCGCCGCACAGCATAGCCCTAACTTCCTCGGGACTGAAAGCGTGCAATTTTTCCATCGGGAAGACCTTCGAGAATCCAGTACGGAAGGCTTCCATCTGTCTCGCTATACCGCGATCGAGACAGTAGTTTATCGTCGAATCGGCGTATTCGCGAGCGTTCTCGAGCGTAACGGGAATCTCGGCTCCCTCTTCCCTTAGCTCCACTTGATCGTGATCGAAGATCTTCGAACCCGGCGAATACGTCATTGTTAGCGCCAAATCTTCGATAGCGACTTGGGCACCGGACGGATGAGTTATGCGAAGGAGATCCTCGTCGAGGGACGCGTTGCAACCATCTGAGATAGTTCTGTCTCGTCGGGTCGTCACGGCTTGTATCTCTTTCAAGAATTCACCTCTGACCGGATCGACTTGTACGAGGTCGTCGACATCGAGTATACCCTCGTACCAGGGACTCGGCTCGAGGGACGAGTAAGGTCCGTCTGTTTCGCCCTCCTCGGAGATGAAACTGCTCGCCATACTCGACGACATGCTCTCCTGCGTTACCCCGGTCAGGCCTATGCGTTCGTTGACGTTGTTCGTTATGTCACCGCGACACATCAGTTTCAAGAAAGGTCGCGACAACGGCAAGTCGACCAGTCTGTTGTCCTGTAAAACTTTGGCAAGGAACACACCCAAGAACAAGAAGTATTTGACGGATCGATTGCAGGCCGCGGAGTCTTGTGGCAAAGGTGCAGGGAACAGACCGGACTGACGGCTCACGTAGTAACCGACCGGACGCGCTTGCTCGTCCGACGGGCACGAGTGAGCTTGCTCTGTGGGATCCTCGTCGTCGCACAGCCAAAGACCCAAGTCCTTTCGTTGAAGCTCCGCGGCAACGAGCGCGAAGAATTCGAGAGTGGGCCCGAGACCGGTGCCCTCCTCGCCCACGAACTCGACCTCGAGTATGCTCTTTCGGCTGGCGTGTACCTTGAGAACGAAAGAAATTTTACATTATTTCGTCCATCCTTAAGAGGATATTCGAATTGATACGAGAAAAATTGAATTGAATTACCTTTAGAACCTGCTCAGCCCAGTCCAACAATTTCTCTCCTCTAGGTACGCTGACTCTCTCGTGTTTTAGTCTACCGACTCTGAATTCGTGACTATCGTCGCGCCGAGGACTGAGGCCCGGAGCCCTTTGTCTCTCGAGCACAGCATCCCTCTGCGTTTGAAGCCAGACGATCGACCGCGAGGCTCCGAAAGCCGTGCAGCTGAAGTACAAACGTCTGGTCTCGAAGGGCAAAAGGAACGGGCAGCTTCTGGCGAGTTCCTCGCACCACGTGGGCAGAGCACCGGCCGCCAAGGCCAGAGGGTCTTGAATCTGCTGCACGACTTTGTTGGTTATTTTCTTCGATGTGAAATCGTCCGGATGTACCCAACAGGCTGACTCGATTTCCTCGTCCTCGTTGAAACTATCTTTGCGCTCGTCTCGCGTCGTGCTCAGAACGAATACGTGACGCAGAAGCTGAAGAACGTCTTCGACGGTGCAGGTGTTTGTATTCGGCGCTGGATTACGGGAGTAGAGGGTCACGATCGGAGTCGCACGTCCCGAGGACTCTTCGTCTTTGGCCTCTTTGTAAATTATCCTGTTCGAGAGAAACACCAGTGGTTCGTCAATGATACGTAATTTGCGCCAGAAACTCCGGTGAACAGTGTTTATCGATTAAACGTACGTGTACGTGGGTTCCCATATTCTTCGAAGTTTCTCTTGCCGGCTACCGAGCTCCGTCATTTGCATGAGCTCCTGAACGGCCTGGAAAATACTCGATTGAGGCTCCAAGAGTGGCAGCTCGACGTCCGCCACTTCCGGAAGTCCTGGTCCCTTCAGCGAGAGGGAAAGCCTCGGCATTGGAGCCGCGCCTACTCGAACGCTCGACTGTGTTTCGCTGCCCGGCGGCGGCACTTCCAGATCCGTTGTCTGCGATGGAAAAATGAAAGAAACAAAATTAGTTACGTTATCAAACAACGAGTCGTAACTCCGATTAAGTTTTTTTCTTTGTGCGTACTTGATTTATGTTCGTTCGTCCTGGTCGTGGATCGAAGGCGGGTATGAGCGCGGAGAACTGGCGCTTCAGAACGAATTCGTCGTCCCAGGCGCGCTTCTTGCTACTCTGGGGTGCTTCCTCCTCCATAAACGCAGCGAGAAGGTTTCGACTGACCATCACTTCTTCGTATTCACCCTCGCCCTCCTCCTCGTTCTCCTCGTCGTCCTCCTGCGAAGTTGTGAAATTTACGTGTTAAATTTTTTGCAAATCGACGCCAGAAGCGATTCCGCTACGACAGACTTACCTCCTGATCGTTCTCGTCGTTGTCATCGTCCTCCTCCGCTAAAACTCCGTCCTCGTCGTCCTCGAGCTCGCCGAGAAGTGTCGGACCTCCGGCTGTACGAACGCCGCCTACGGACGAACCAGCGACGCCACCGCACGACTCCAAGAAGTCTTCGAGACTAATCTGCAGCCACAACTTCTCATTACATTAAAATGAAGCCTCCACGTCGACAAATTATCCTCGCTCGTATGTTTTTTTTTTAACTCGTATTCCTATTAACCCTTTAACGACTACCGATGAAAACACTATTTTGTTATTTCTATTCAATTGTTAGCTTAAAAAAAAGCCCTCTTAACGATAAATGAAACGTGAGACACATCGGCGATGCGCGTACCTGAAAAATTCGACTTAAATTGGAATCTTCGTACGTTCCGTTAAAGGGTTAATCAACACGCTTGTAATACAACTTTCGTTGGGAAAAAAATCTGTAACAGCTGCAGAGTCTCTCGTCGACGGCTGAACATCGGTTTCTCACCTGTTCGCTATCGCTACTGGTACTGGTGAGTGACATGGTGAGGGCCTGTCCCAATCCAGGCCCGGTCGTTGTAGTTACGCCGCTCCCGGCGACTTGACCGCTACTGGTCAAACTAGGATAGCTCTGAGCGGTACTTAGTAAGCCACCCGGAAAGTTGGAACTAAGTGCTAACCTTACAAGGCTGGACACGGAATTTGGTCCCCGTGGATTCGAGCCCGAATTCGAATTGGGCGCAATGTTGTGACCACCAGCCGGTCCTAAAACGATTACAACACTTCTACTGAGTATATGATCGGATCGGGGAGAGTGAGGAGAGAAAGAAAAAAAAATGAGCGACGGGATATTCGTATATCGATCGTCTCAGTCACAGGAATCGTAACGGCACAGACGCGTGTACTTGTTGATGACTGACCTAGAGTACGTCTCCTGGCCATTGCGGCGAATGTCTCCAGCAAGCCCGTTGCAGTTGCCGGCTCCGAAGTTTGATTAGCGTCGGAACAAGCGAGGTTGGGCACGGACACGGACATGGGATTGGTAACGACAACGGGACATCCTCCACTCGCGTTTTGCGAGGATGAACTAGCTTCTTTGTCCCGGCTGCATTCTTTACTGGCTAGTTTTTTTTTTCGAGGAAAGACACTCAGATTCATCGACAAATTCGTTCTTTCGTTTTTTGTGTTAGCGGGAAACGTGTTATGTGACTCGTGGCAACGATTGCATCAGATTGTGAACTATGGGGATTTTTTTTTTTTTTTTTAAGACATCAAAAAAGCACATTTGACATACCATCTGTCGTCGCTGTGTGATGCCTCGGTACAGGTCTGATTCTCAGAGAGCTCTCCTCGCTCTCGCCGGAGACGCTGATCCTAACGGGTACCAAACCGAGTAATTCGCCGCTTAAGAAACTGTTAGTGTTATTACGCAACCTGTCGGCACCCTCGCGCAGACGGTCAAAGACCTCGGCGGCTTCGAGACTCAACACTCCGCTGGCCGGCTGTAAAAGAATGTTAAAGAACAAACATGAAATCCTTTCTCCGTCCTCGTGTCTTTACAGGAGATTATGTGGGGAGAGAAGGAGAAAAAGAGAGAGAGAGAGTCCAGTCACCCGTTCAGCCCAACTATCTTTCTAATAATACCTTATTTCCTCTTACAGTAGTAAATAGTGGCTTCGAACTGCTCGATGCACGATTGCTATTGCTGTTAGCCGAGCAATCGGTATTCAGTGCGAGACTCTCGACGATCGTAGCGAGATCGCTGGACACCGTCGTTTCGGGTCTTGGATGCAACACGACCGACAATTCTCCGGTACTGCTCGCCCCACCTTCGCCGGTGACCGCAACAACGGCCTCGGCCCGAGCCACGGACAGCACACTCTCGGCCATCGATTCGGCCGCCTGCTGCGATTTACATAACGCCTCAATGTTTATGTCCCCCCCGAGCGATCGTCGAACGAGTTATGTTCGTTTGTCAATTTTATGGAGTACGAGTTATTTCGTGATTAGCCTCAAACACGTTTAGTCTTACCTTGGCGGCGAGATTGTCGGCGCTGGCCGCTTGGTCGGTCGAAGCGACCGATCCTCTCATGCCAACGTCCGTGCAATCGGGCAGACTCGGTGTGCTGCTGGATTTACGGCCGGTCAACACCCCAGTACCGTTCTTGTTCTTCGTTACCGTCTCGGACTCCATGCCGGTGCCTACCAATCTCAGGTCGTACTTTCCCTCGGCGCCCATTCGATAAGAGTTCGAACCACCGTGATCCCATGTGACGTCGATCCAACCGTTGTGAAGATCTCCCGTAACTGAACCCTCGCCTGGAGAATACAATTTTCAACGCTCGTTTAGTCGCTGTTCGCGAGGTGCATACAGTTTGTAACTATCGGTGGCGTTTCGATCGTTGAATCGTTTGTTTCATTGACGTACCTGGCGGCACGCCGTCCTGATCTTTCCACTTCCAGTCGAGTCCTCTGGCGACTCTCGCACCGGCGACCAAGTGTCTGAGAACCTGAGTTTTTATCAGTCTCCTCTGCCGTCGCACGCCAGCCTCGGCTTCGCGAGCCGCGCGGCCGAGATCCTCGCAAACTCCGGTGACTTCGCCGTAAACTTCGAAACCTGATACAGAGAGGTAGTGCGTCTGGCCCGAAGCGTTCTTTCCAGTTTGCTGCAAACGCAAATGCCTCCAGCCTTGAGTCTCCTCGCCGGGTGGCTCGAGAGTCCACGTCGCTGTGCTACCGGGTTCGTTCAACGAACAGTCGTCCACGTGGGTGTAGAGAGTCGTCCAGTTTATGCCGTCCTTGGACGCCTGCAAACGTACATCGATAAGCATATCTACGACTTTGGATCCCCCGTTTGGTCACTGTTATCAGTAATATTCAGAGATTCTTTTTTATTGCTCGATTAATTATTGATAAGGTCGTTTAACAAGACGTACCTGGAACATCCAATTCCTCAAGGCACTTCTCCCGTAACCCCTCGCGTGTCGCAGTGTGTAGGCGCTGGGAAGAAGCCACACTCCCAAATCTACAGAGAACCAGGCTCGCTTGTCGTCGTTGGTATGACAATTCAGTGCTGACTGATCGCGACTCAAGATATCTTCGAGATGACCGTAAGGCAAGCTGCGTCCGTCACTCGACGTCACCACCACTAGACCGTACTGTCCAGGATTCACCCATTCTCCAGATGTTCTATGAGAAATTTAAAAAAATCGTTGCAGTCCGATACTTGTCAGAGTCGCCCTTGGAGACGATAGCTTAGCAGAACGACGTTCAAACTCACTTTGCGTTGGTTCCGATCCAGTAGAGTACACCGTTCTCGTCGAAATCGTGCTGGTACTGGAAGGTCAGTCGATTGCCCTCTTTCAATTTCTTCACGAAAGTAAACGTCGATCTGTCGTGATCGTGCCACTGTTTCGCTATCATTTTAAGCAAATGATTTTCGAGCTGTTCAATCGTACTGAGAGGCTCGATCTTCAAGCCGCGTCCCGATCTGTCGATTAGCGCGCTCTCGCCCGGTGCTTTTTCCAAACGGAATCGCAATCTTCGTGTGAGAATCTAAACAAATAATAAACAATATAATTCCAGAGCGTTTTTTTTTTTTTTTACCGCAGATAGTATCCGAATTAACGAGCCCGAACTTACCTGCAGTCCATATCCTGACCCGGGTGTGTCGTACAGATAAACCGGTAACTTTTCAATGGATTCCAAAACGGATACGAGCTTTTGTACCAAGATCTTTGCGGAATTGCCCTCGTTAGCGATGTCCTTAGATTTGAAGCAATTTTTGAAAACGGCGATTCTCTGCATTCTCAGTTTAGTCGTGCGGAGAGAAGGTGGCTGCGAGCCAGGTGGTCCGGCCAGCAGAGCGAGCAGAGCTTGAACCAGGCCGCTCGAGTGCAATTCGTAAGCCGAAACTCGGCCCTCCTCGTTCAGCAACATCTTCAGCTCTTCGAGAGCACTCTGGAGCACTGGACGCCATTCGCGATTGCCGGATTGCTGTTTTTGACATGCCTTCTCCACCTGATTGACTATCGCACTCAACTTGGCAACAACACCGCGCGGTTGTGCCTGCGCCGCCTTGAAATAACTCTCGTATATCTCTTGGGCCTGAGCTTTGACTTTTTGCTTTATAGCTTCTATCTTTGATCTCAATCGCTTTCCACGCTTGCCTGCCCATCCAGCTGCGAAATCGGGACCTGAAAAATAAATCGTCACAAGTTGATTTACATGTTCATCGTCCATATTACGGCATCAGAGATAAAACAAAAATTGTATTTGAGCGAAAACCTACCCAGACTTGTTTCCGCTGTGAAAGAATGTTTCGTTCCGCGATTCGACTCGAAGATAAATCCCGGCAAATCCTCCCTCAGTATTGTGGCCTGCTGTTGGCCGTCGCTGTTGTGAATGCACAGTTCGCTCTCTTTCCGACTCGAAAGTGCCCAATTTCCGACGACGAGTCTGGTAGTTCCAGGCCGCGAGAGAACTGGCTGACTGACTGAATTCGGTTTCACCTGTCCACGGGCGCGTTGCAATTTTTCCAAAAATTCACCGCGATTCTCTGCAAAGCATACGTCGTAATGTGATATTAAAAATGTAAAAATGTAATAATACCGTCGGCGGTATAGTCACTATTTTTCCAAAGGCGTAAAGCGACGATAGAAATATTTGCCGTTTAAACTTTTACGATTAAATTTTCGATTAATGCAACACGCATGAGAGTTAGTTACGATTGCGAACGCGCGTTGGAGGGAATTATTAAATCTATATGTTATACTGCCGATTCTATGCAACAAGGGATCAGGATACCGATACAGTGTCAAACACGATGGTGAATACCTACCTTCGGTAGTGAGAGATTCTGTGTTCCTCCCCTTTCCTGTAGGCAGTTAGTAAAACCAGTTATTCTCTAAACTAATCCCCACACTGCCGTTAATCACAGATGAATGAGGCAAAATAAGACGCAATTTTAAAGAATTTTTTATAAGAACGAAAGAAAGATAAAAAATCATATGTCCTCGCGCGCGAAACGCTTGTGAATTAATGGCATCCATACGGCGTGAACGGATCGCAGTGTAAATTATTTCGATTAATGCGATTGACTTTACGTGTACGTATATTCGATTGGTTTCTTACCCGTCGTGTCGGTTCCACCCTCCGGACTACCGCTCGAGTACATTGTGGCCAATTTGCCATCGAGTATAAATCTAAACCAGCCATTACTTCCATTCGACAATTCTAACGCAGCAGCGTCCGACCAAACGTACAAGCAATCGCGTCCTCTGCAGATGCACCAGTCTCTCCAGTGGTAAGCCCTTCCGACCAACAATTCCCTCGCATCTTCCATTCGATGCTCCTCGCCCGATTGATTCGGCTCCGCCTCGGGTTCCGGCGGTGTTTCCTGCGGTCCGGCGAGCGCGGCGACCTTCGAAAATACTCCCAAACGCGCGAAATGCTCCAGAAACTCGTCCTTCCCCTTGACCATCAGATCCTGTATCATCTGCAAGACGATCAGGTGGCCATCCTCGTCCTCCTGTTGATATACAATAGAGAGGGCCTCTTATGTGCTGAGTAAGCTCCTTTGACGATAAACATGTTTGCGCGCAAGCAAGCCAAACGAAAAATTATGACTGACGCTCTCCCCCCCCCCCCCCCCCCCCCCTATCGTTTCTCCTGGATCGGAACGTCATACAGGAAGTTATTCGGTTCTCACGGCCTGGTCACACACAAGGAACGTAACGTCCGCTCGAAGGTCAAACTATCGGTCACGCGAATTTCCAACCGATTTTCGTTGTATCGGCTGATTCAACTGGAATCCGGAAATACCAAGAACGAGAACGTTACCCTGTTGATTGTTGAAAAAAAAATGGATTCGCGATGCAACGAGGCGAATTGATCGATGAAAAAGTAAAGGGACGAGTTTCAATGAAATTAAGCGAACTGAATAGTTTTGCGCTCAAAGTCGTTCCCAACGTCGCGTTACAATCTCTTAAACCGCGAAAAAGGTTCGATGATTGTTCGAACGACCATGAAATCGGCAGTTAATGTTTTTTTTTCAGGATATACGTTGCCGGGCGTGTTACATTCCTTGTTAGACCAGGAAAACTTTGTCTTTTGAAAATGTTTCAGGCACTCTTGTAGTCTCTTAATAACGTTACAAACGCGAAGATGTATGGATTTATCCGTGTACGGCTATCCAGGCTCACAGGCAGAGAACATTCGCGTCCTTCCGGAAGCTCAGCCTCTAATTAAAAAACTCGCTAGCAGCAGGCAGACAGTTGATAGTAGCACATTCTAAACCCAACTCTTACTACCAATTCTTTCTTCATTTTTTTGTTTTTTTGTTGTTGTTATGGGTAAAGTATATACCGTTCCTTTCGATCTGATTCTTAAAATGTACGTGTTTCGCGCACGACGAAATAAAACGATTAATCAACGTGTAAATTTATGGGTTTATCTGAGAAAAATATATTCGGGCCTGATCCACCTCCGGCTACCAAGTGACTCGTGTCAATTTTGAGGGACAAAAGCGGGCCGCGTATTTTTTTTTTGTCTGTTCGTAATAAAACTTTGACAAATGTCTCGTGGTCACGGTAAAGCCGAAAACATATAATTTCGCCGTCCATTCTACGGTAAAGTGGCAACAAAGAAAAAAAACTGCCGTATCTTCTCAAGACTTCGACGATATGGAAGAAAAAAAGAAATAAAACAAAAGATGATCCGACTGTATTCGCTGTTAAAGAACACATGCGTAAGTTTTGTTAGATCTCACGCTTTCGTGTGATTTTTGTAATTAAAAATTAAACTCAATTGTGTTAAGTAGTTGTACGAGATGTTTGACTCTCGATGTTGCTATTAATAAATTTATGGTAACAACGCGGTAAATGCAACGAACGGGAATTATATAGGGTATATAGTATATATAATAAAGAGAATATATATATATGTAAATATATAATCGGGTCTTGAGCTAGCGAGGTGCAATAGAATAACAACGGATGTTACCGTTTTTTCGATAATGTAGTTCTGGGAACTGGAAGACTTGCGAGACGTAAGGCAGGGCAATTTGGGGCCAACGATCGACTTGAGAGGCGGAGGCGGTGGCGGCGATGCCTTTATCTCAATTTCCTGCGAACAATCTTGGGCTAAGTCATAAGCGCTGCTGTCTGCCTGCGAAATCCGCCCGTGCGGGCAGTATTTTTTTTTTTTTTTCAAGGAATTCTTCTCTCACAACATTCTCGTCAATAAACGAGATTACCGATAAATAATTGTATTATAATATATTCCTGGAAAAAAATTATATTCACGTACGATAATAAAATGGCAAGAAGGTAACGAAACAAAGACTCACCTCGTTGTCGAGCACGTTGGCGATGACTTCGACCAGCATCGCACCGCAACCGGCCGTCTTGTCGGCGCCGCATGTTTCGACGAGCAATTCAGGCTGTATGTAGTGTACCATTTTTCTGATCAAACTCAAACTCGCTTTTCTAACGCTGGGTAACATGGTCGATTGGAAAGTAGCACAGAACACTGGTAGGAGTCTCCGCAGATAGACCGGTGCCATTTCGGGATCTCCCTTCGGTTCGGTAAAGTCTTCGACTTCGGTGTCGGGTTTTCTGTGCTCTTGATTAGGCGGGAGCATCCATTCGCCGGGTGACTGAAGAATGGCGGCGACTTCTCTGTGACCCTCGTCGACGCGTTCGCGAGCTTTGTCCAAGGGGGTTTTGCCGTCCTCGTCCCGTAGATCTGGATTAGCACCGTGTCGCAGCAAAACTTTGGCTATCGCCGGTCTGCCGAAACACGCGGCGTAATGGAGACTCGAGGATCGCTGGCCCTTGTTCACGTCGGCGCCTCTGTCGCACAAGAATTCTACCATCTCCTGAGTTCCGAACGCCGACGCCCAATTCAAGAGGGTTTGTCCTACGTCGTCCATGAAATTAACTTCTATCCCACCGGAATCGATGGCCTCGATCAGAGCGTCGGTGTCCTTGGAGCGTATGCAATCGATCAGTTGCCTGTGAGATTTTTCGCCCGCGCTGTCGAGTCGCCTGAGTCTCGGCAGCAACGGACCCGACGAGCCGCCGGCCGTGCCGCGGCCCAGCGCCGATCGTCCCTCGAAAAGCAACACCAGAAGCAGATCCACCAGCCTCATAGAATCGAGAGCACACCGCTCGTCTCCCTTGAGAGCTTTCTCGATAGCGTCCGGCAACTCGGAGCGCAACAGATTGTGCGTTATCGAGGGCGAGCCTCTGCACAATGTCGACAGGAGACTTATTATCGTTGACACCGAGGCGCAAGATTTTGGCTCCGGGGCTGGCATCGTCGCCGATGTGCTGGACGGCGGTGGCGTTTTCGGGTTTCCCGATGTCGCGGATACAGCCGTGCCTGGTCCCGCCGCGTTCGATAACCTGCGAATTATTTCGACGCGATACAGTTAGCCACCGTTGCGACGATCGAAAGTCATTTCCTTGCCATGCAAATTTTCTATTTTCGACGTCGGAGATTTGTATTATTTTCTTTGTTTTTTTTTTGTTTTTACCTGTACAGCAGTTCCGCGACCAATCCGTTGAAGGCCAGCGGTGCGGGATCCGTACCTCGCCGAGAAAATCTATCGGCCAACGAGGCGAAACATCGAAGCGCACCGTCGGCCACGTGAGCGTCCTCGTGCCTCAGCAATGTCGACAGCGCCTCGACGCAATCGGGCAATGCTTTGTCCTGCGGCTCGACCTTTCCGCACAAACGCGATACCACAGCCATTGCCGAGTGCAGCGTGTCGCGATGCACTCGGGCACCGTGCTCGCGTATGAAACACAAAGCGCAGGGTAGACCACCGGCCTCGAAGACCGCGCCGGCTTCCCTCGCGCACACCAGCTCCAATACCTGAATTCATTTCTTGCTTAGTCATACAATACGAACACGGCATAAATTATTCCTCTATTGCCTAGTCGATAAATTGACGGATCTTTATACGTTAAATAATCAGGGTAAAAGAGTTTATCTACAAGTCGGTATTTTAAGTCCCTCCGTGTCTACGTTCCGCCAAAAGACAATGCTACAGTATTCTTCTGTTTCAATGAAAATTGTACTTGTTGCGATATCGAGAATTCGTAATTGGATATTTTTAATTGAGGCAGGTGAAAATGTGTTGTCTAAAAATCGACCATCCTCAGAAGCTACCTGCGGCCCGGAAAATCTACTGTGTAACGTATTCGACGATATTTTCGTTATCGTTGATAAACCACGGACCTTTATGCATTGTTCCGCCAGATCCCTACTGGCCCGCGAGCCGAGTCCAGCGCCGGAGAGGCGCCCGCATATCGCCTTCACGGCACCCTCCATCGCGACGACTCGGCGCGTACATTCGGCCGATACATCGAGGTAATACGTGATCGCCCTCGCCGTTACTTCCAAGACGCTGTCGGGCGCGTGTTCGTCCAAAAAAATTCGGCACAAAGCTGGCAGAAATGTGCGCGGTGGGCATCTATAAATTGATTTAACGATATAATTGTTAATCGCACGAAAAATAGCTGCACAAAATTGGAAAAAAAAGAAAAATCTCTAAATTTGTACGAACATTTCGAAGCACCGATCGACATTGTCCGACATAAGGAGCAGCATGCAAAGTTGTTCCAATGCTATGAGCTGCATGTCTCGCTCGTCTCCCTGCCCCATGCTCAGCCATTCCAGCAATGTTTCCGGATCTACGTCCGCCATCTGAGAACAAATATTTTAAAAAAAGAACAGCGTTAGTTCAGAGTTTCGAGTCGCCACGAAGCGACCCGCGCCTCGCACAGCCCTCGTCGGACTCAACTTACTTTAACCTTTTTTCCTTAGCGCCGCACAGTTTGACCTCAAATCGATAATCTGCAAAGAAATGAAAATAAATGAAAAAAAATATATAGATAGATCGGATAACGAAAACAAAGATAATGACGAAAAATCAGTAAAAAATTGTGCAATCCATGATAACCAATGCGACAAATTAAAAATCGTCTATATAGTCTCTCGTCTCTCCCCACGACGAGACATCCGATGCTTGATAGCGCAACAATCGTGTTGCAATAAAATGGCAAATATATAACTATTTTCGAAACGTATCGTACTATGTCTCAATTATACGTGTGTAAAAATGGAACGAGCGGGGGAAAAAACGAAAAGTTTCGGTTCGCTCGAGCCAAGCAAAATAAAAATAAAAATGAGAAAGAAAAAAATAGTATCGCGCGCGAGCGTGTTACAAAGGAAAAGTGCGAAGAAAATAAAAATGTTTTGCGTGACGGCGAGTCGAAGTCGCGATGTTTCCCGTGAGCCTATATCCGATCGAAATTTTTTTTTTTTTGCTCAATAATACAAAGCCCTTGACACATCGTCGAGGCGTGCAAAGATATATTCGACGATCAGGCGCAAAACCGACGAGTCGTCGACCGAGACGAGAAAAGCTGACGAGAAGAAATGCAATGAAAAGAAAAAAAATATGTATACGTTTCGCACGCGAGACGTACGGCGCGGTTTCGTTGGTGCGGGAGATACGTACCGTTGAGCACAGTGTTCCATTCTTTGGATGGGGTCAGGTCGCCATCCTTCTGGGACGTTGTGGACTTTTATTCCCCACTGAGGAAACAAATACCGTGCCAACAACAGGCGGGGCGTCGAAACGGATTGTTCACGAGACTTGTCGCATCGACGATTATCCCGAGAGCTCTTGCGAGCCGTGAACTCTCAAGCGTTAATTCCCCTCAGTGTAGTTCGTATATGCTTTGCCATTTACGTGACGTGCTGACTGCAGTAGTGTAGTTTAGTCTTGCGATGTCTCTCCCTCTCTGTCTCACTTTTTACGCTCTATAGGCGTCCTGCGGACGAATCCCTATGAGCCGATTTTACGTTTCACGACGTCGCCGACGATGCGCTTTGCATCGTTGCGTTGCGAATTTCAACCGTTATAACTTACCAGTTAAATTACCGGTTATTTCAGTGAGGCAAGACTTATCGGAGAGATTGATTATGAATTGTAATTACCATCACAGCCTTTCTTATCTGCTCGCGGGTCGCGACTGATGTTAAATCGCACGGAAAGGGTTAGTTTTATTGTTGGATGCAAATTTAAAACGCGCCCTTAACAGGGCCGTACAGGACATGGCTCCTCTCTCGCGTGAGGTGCCTATCCGTACCTCCCGCCCCCCTCCATCCACCCCCCGACAAAATTCTGTCCAACAGAAAAGTAGAAGAGAAAAACACGTCACCAACATATTTGAGTCCTATTGGGGTGCACGAGAATAGATCTTAATTGAATTGAGCTTTCAAAAATGTTGGCTAATTGAAGTTACTTTCGGACGAAAAATCATAGACAATACCGATCGAGAAAATTAACATTTGCACGTGATACAAAATGATTGGGAGAAAAGTTTGGAAACTTTCTTAACCTATATCTCGAAATTGGTTTTATAAAATCCAAAGGTAAATATAATACGTTATTTCGAAGGCTCCTTGGAAGCCGCACTTGTATGGGCGACTTCGATTTTTTATCGTTTTTCTGTCGTACAAATCTATGCTTTGAGTGTGGAGCAGGAAAATTTAGTCTGCCTGTTTCCTCGCATCGTTGAGCTGCATAGCAACATCGTTTTCCTCGGTGAAATCTATGTGCGCAGTCTATGGATAAATTTCAACGAACCTATCTTAACAATTTTTCTACGTACAGATTTTCTGGCATTTTAATTTGCTCTACTTTGCATGAAATCTTGCTTGCACTACTATGCAAAGCTACGGTAGGAAATAAATTGTTCTTTCGGTTGAATTTGTGTGCAAAGGCCAGAAGCTGCTCCTTAATTTCCCTATGTATACATTTTTCAGCATTTTATTTTCCTCTACTTTGCACAAAATCTTGCTTGTACTTCCAAAGCTCAAGTAGAAAATGCATTTGTAAACACCAGAAGATGAAACATCCCAGATTTTTCTATGTACCAATTATCCAGCATTTTATTTTGCTCTACGTCGTACAAAATCTCACTCGTTCTACTATTGAATACTGGAGTAGAAAATGTATTGTTCTTTTGGCAAGATTCATACACAAAGAGACCAGAAGCTAAAAAGCCCCTAATTTTTAAATGCGTACCCACATCTTTGCCTTCGAAATGAGACCCGAGTGACCTAGATTGCTCAATTCTCTTCCAAGTAGCACATTTTTAATGATTTTAATGACCATATAGTCTGTCTGGCTGATAAAGGCTGGATCAGTCCCAGTCGCATTTTAACAAGCAAAAACAGTAACACAACTGAATTATTTTCTTTTGGCAGACCATAAACATGATGTCCAATGGAATACAGAGCTCCTCCGGGGACACGAAGACTTCGTTAGGCAGTACGAACGGAGCTTCCGGTGCTTCATCTACGCTGAGCTCGCCGCTGATGAAACTATCGTCGTACTTCTTGGCCGTGCGGCCGTGGTCGTTGAGCGCGTCGTTGATGCCGACCCTGCTCGGCTCGGCTTTAGCTTATAGATTGACCGGACTGGAGAGTTTCAGCGTGATAACATTCTTTCTAACGTTGTATACGATAATATCGGTGCACGGCGCCGGTAACGTAGTAAATACATATTTCGACTACATAAAAGGCGTGGACAGTAGAAAGAGCGACGATAGAATATTGGTAGATCAGCTTTTGTCGAAGGACGAACTAGTGTCGTTAGGAGCTTTGCTGTACGCGGCGGGATGTCTCGGTTTCGTTCTTTTGACCGTCATATCGCCAGCGAAAATGGAACATCTTGCCCTCGTTTATTTCGGGGGTTTATCGTCGTCGTTCCTGTACACGGGTGGTATCGGTCTCAAATACATCGCTCTCGGTGATGTCCTCGTACTCGTTATATTCGGACCTATATCGGTTCTGTTCGCGTTCATGGCGCAGACGGGTTTTGTACAGTGGGGTACGATATACTACGCGATACCTCTGGCCCTCAATACCGAAGCGATTTTGCACAGTAACAATACGCGCGATTTGGAAAGCGACAGGAGAGCCGGCATCGTCACCCTCGCCATTCTGATCGGACACACGGCGTCACACGTTCTGTATGCTTTCTTGCTATTCACGCCGTACATCACTCTGGTCGTACTATCTCTGAGGTATTCGATCTGGTTCCTGTTGCCGCTCGTGACATTGCCAACGGCTTTTAAAATCGAAAAACAATTTCGCAGTCCCCAAATACAAAGTGTGCCTAAACAGACGGCAAGGCTGAACATGTTTCTCGGTATTTTGTACGTACTCTCTTGTCTCCTCGCGGAACCTCTTCCGTATTTATAATTTATAATTTATATTTATATATATATATATAAAAAATAAAACAGAGGAACACGAAACAATAAGTATTTTCCAAGCAGTAAACGGAATTATAAGGATAAAACGTCTACGAGATATTTCTACTTGGCAGCTCGCGATATCAATGCGATGCATAATCCTGCGTTGTTTAACTATCTCTACGGTATTCTATCGAACATTTTGTATACATCGTCGGCACGGCTGTGTGCAAAAAAAAAAAGAAATAACACTCGACTCGTTACTTTTAGCAACCGGTTACCCGAATCATTAAAAATAACTCGGCAACTTGAACACCTTCGCCGCATCGACTTTTATGTAATTGAGTTGTTTTGTACGATTGAAACATTCTTCGAATACCTAAGAACAATTTTATATCAATCAATTCTTTTTTTTTTTCATCAATTATTATTTTGTGAGTACCATGACTTTGGAACGTTATATACCAGGATGTGAGGGATGACACGTTAGGGATACTTACTTTTTTAGGAAAAAAAAAAAACAAAAAAAATACGCGAAACGGAAATATTTAATGATCGTCGCTGACACGTGAAAATGTACTTATTTACACTATAAGGTCATGTTTGGTTTTATATTAAAAGTAACATGGATCTGATAGTGACGTTTTGTATAGATTGCCTATGCTACTGAATAATATAAATCGTCGGGTTTTACACCATCAAGCTAACATACTACGTGGAGATTGTTTCTTTTATTTTCTGACGAAGAACGAGTTTCTTTCATTGCCTATGATATTCAATATTTAATCTACTTTGCGTTATCCGAAGCAAATTTTTTTGAAGTTCGAACTCTAGTAGACATTCGTCGCATCGAGATGCTTTGCCTAGTCACGCATTCCTACTTCTGCAAGACAGCATTTGATACCTCTAGGAATACCAATGCGATTGGTATCAACGTCTGCCTCTGCGGCGCCCGTGAAGAAGCTCGGAACTCCGACGTCTGCACAGAGCTCTTTATTGGAAGAAAAACGAGAAAAAGTAGACTGAAACAAATGATATACGAAATCCGATAGCGGCATCCCGATTTGTTGGGTCACTCGCTCATTACCGGTATGCTTGCAGGGTGCACAATAATTACAACGTTTAACAGACGTAAAAAATATGTATTTCCGTTGCACGAATAAACGTGAGAATACATCTTATGGCACGTAAGCTTAGTGACACTTCCGAACCTCGAACAAACTCTCGCAAGTTCGAATAATCGTTAAAACTAGTTATATTCAAAAAAAAAGTATATTAAAAAAAAATCGGAAATTATCGTTGGAGAAAATAAATGAATTTGATGACGTGTTCAATACTACGTATAGTACTGGTTTCCGACTTGGTCAACAGTCGACGCGGCACTTCCGAAACGAACCGTCTTTACCACGATGTTTCGATAAACGAAAAGAACTTTGTTTTGTGTAAGAAAATGCAATGTTTATCGACCCAAGCGGAAACCTTTTTTTTTCCTTTTGTAAAACAAAAATGATAACTGTGAGTCTGACATTGTTAGAAAGTGAATCAAACCCATTGATTCTTACTCTTATCTGGTAAAGATACTAAAAAGATTCAAGAACATTTTCAGGAACATTAGTCATGGAAGTGCTTTGGTTCAATCAACTTAGAATTACTTTCTCTGTCCAAAATTAAATCGAATTCTTTGGCTGCCGGGATCCTCTTCCTCTGCCCAGCTGCTCCAGCAGCTTGGCGTTGCGTTCTACCCACGGCTTACCACGTCCCATACCGGAGAAGCTCACCACTGATTCGATGTCCTCCAGAGTTGAATCTCCAGATTCTTCCATCATCAGAGCTTCGGGTCTTCCCTTGGGAGGTCTGATCAGCATGTTCGGATTAGTCGATCCACCGGTCACAGTGAAGCTGCAATTGAAACACAATTATTAGAAAGTAACTCGCGCTTATCTTCCGGACAAATTCTCTACCAAAAAACGTACCTTGGTGCCTGTTTGATTTTTGGAAGTTGCGAGGAATCGAATCTACAAACCGAGGCACTCGGCGTGTCCATTCCCAGACTCTCCTCGTCGTCCCAGCTTTCATCGCACACGATTACACTTCTGTCCTCCATTTCGTGGCTAGACTTGATCGAGCCGTGATTGTGGTATTCTAAATTTTAGGAATTGGAAGAAAAATAAAAAGTTAAATTTAGAGAATTGGAAGAAAAAAAACACTCAGTTTCAGGATTTGGAAGAGAAAAAAAAGAACTAAAAAAATTTTTGTGTGTAGTAGCAACAAATGAAGAACGTCGTACTTGTGTGATCCCATACGCCTCGATCGACGTACTGGCTGTCGGGACATCGAAAAACATGATCGGTCAACTCCATCTCGAACAACCGATGGGTCGCGTTGAACGGACAGGATATCTTGTAGTTCGGCGGGTAATTCTGGGGGACGAAGCACGTGTTGACATCGAAAACTGTGTCTCATCAGACTGATACGTACATTTTTATAAATGAAGAGATGAAAAGGAAAAAAATACCTTTGCACATTTCACCAAGTGCTTTTGAATACGCGATTGAGCGATGCTGTGACTGCTGTCATACGGACAGATTACGGGACGGTCGGGCTCGTAAGGATCGGCCATTGTGGGCTTTCTCTTCGATCCCTTTGTTCTTTGTTAGAGGAGAAATGCGAGAAGAAATATCTCTCTACCGCTTCGCAGTCACATCTATACTGAGCTCTGTCTGCGGCAGTCTGCCAGCTTAGCACTGACTGGTCGCACGTGGAGCGCCGGCTATGAATGGAGAGGGAATCAAGGGGAACAAAGGAACTTGCCTGTTACAGGTCTCATTGTTCCTGTGTACTCGCACTCAGAAAGATTTTAACGATTTTTTCATTCTGCGTTGCTGTACTTATGCTAATTTCATAATTCAATTATAATCGAGCGATCGGAAGGGACAGAAGACGAAGGATTTCGGAAGCCGACACGATAGGCTGCAATGGTATTAACTGCTACACTGTAAAAATAAATTGTAAATTTAATGTACCGGATCTTGAAATATGCTTACATTAATTACATTAATTGAACATTAATGTCCTTTTTTGTAAAATAAAAATGCCAGATATTAAGATCAAAAATCTTTTGCCTAAAATGTATAAAAATTACCAGTAAAAATAAAATTTTTACTATGAGTGAAATGGCAACGCACGTGTTTGAAATTTCAGAAACAGTTTATGTAAAAAAGCTTCCAATACCGTTCATTAATTTTCAAACTAATTTTTTTTATAGTGCACTTACGTCCGAGGTGTTTGAGCTCGCTGCGCAAAATTGCACTCTCGAATAAAACATACGTATTTTCAATTAACGTATAAGTTATGATTACAAAAAGAAACTGTATTTTTCCCTGTTCCTCTAGAGTGTTGCTACGTTTTATGAACAGTCTTTTTTTTTTGTGCAGATACCAAATACACGGATACCTATCAAGTATTTGTTTTGTCTGATTATATTTCTTAGAATGCTCAGTGTTCTTGAAGAAAAAAAATGTCTGCTAGTAATTCGAACGGAAAAATCTCCGCGCACAAAAGCCCAAGCTGTAAAATGACTTCTAAAGCCTTTATAATTGTTTATTTCCAATAAATTCTAATTGAAGACGTGTACTATCAGATTAAATTGATTTAAAAAAATAACAATAATGAAACAGTAAATACAATATACAGCATGAAATACGAAACTAAGCTCGCGAAGCCTTATTCATGGAAGCATGAACGGACGCGAAATCCGCCCGGATTTTCGTACTTTATGAATGAAACCCAAGCCCATATCAACAGGCGGTCCTTACTACGCAGCGAGATGCATCGATCTGGCCCGGCTGGGTCATCCCCACCACAGCCACCGAGGATTCTCCGCCCTGCGGCCGTGGCAACCATTGAGAGGATGCTATATCACGTGATCAACGTAATTCGCTCTCGAAGATAATAAATTATCGACGTGACGGAAGAGAATAGCTTCGGGATGAATGGAAAAAAATATTTCCTCGAATTTTTCATTCACACAAAAAATCCAGGCGATAATTCATTCTTATAAACGTTGTTTTTTTCATTTTATTTTAGTTCGACCACCGTGTCTGACTATATCGTGCTCCTACTACTGAATTTCTCTGCGACGCACCGGCATGGCAACAAGCGATACAGCTGAGGCCCGTAGCTCGTTCGAGCAATTCCCAGACCTGCATTGTTGTGTTTCACCGCACATCGTTATTATCTTTAGCCGAGGGAATAAGAAGTAATCAACTGCCGAACCGAGGGGAATTTGCAGCGCAAACAGTTATGTACATAGTATACATGTATATACGTATATAGCATGAAAGCGCAATGACGTTCACCGTCCCTCAAGTGACTCTCTACCACGTCCGCCCGGATATATGTCTTTGCCACGTAAAGAGTTTCTCCCACCTTTGCCGTTCCGAGCAACAAGCTACATGCACACACCGATTCTCTGCGTCCCAAAGGAATTGATCGTGACCTGTGACGTCAATGGCACTTCGCGCGTTTCGCTCTGCGGAGAGCCTCGTCGCGTCGCAACACCGAAGCGCTGATGATGAAAATTCATGTGTACAGGAAAATTTTACGCTTACATAATTGATAAGCGACAGTGTCGTGTATCCTAGTTATCGATGAACGCTTCGCTGTCACGACAACGTCGAAGTCTCGCAGCTGCGTTATCGAAGGTAGACGAGGAATAATTGTTTTTCTACTAAAAGAAAATATACCTGTGGATAATTAGTTTTTGAAGTATCAAAAAGACAAAATTGCATGGCGCAGCAAAAAAGTGTACAGCTGTAGCAAGATATGTTTTTTTGTGTGTGGGTAATTTTAAAAAATAAAAATAATTCTCTACAATTTTTGTTTGTCTACGTTAAGAAGCTTTGTACACGCTCATTTCAATCCATCCAAAAATACATGTCTTATGCATGACGCTTTCAGGTGTTTCTCTATAAGGTTTCAAAGCTCCGACGGAGCTGTTGAGCGCTAATGGATGTGCCTTTTCAGCCGTATTTAACTCGTGTCAATTTAGAGTCCTCCGCCTAATTATACTATGAGACTTAGACCGACGATAACAAATGGACAAACGTTTAAATTTAAATACCTGATGTAATAATAATTTTAGTTGCTCATATAATTGTACTGTATGACTTATATGAGCTATTCGAAAGTTCTTAAAGATAATTCAAACATTATTTGTAGAAAAGTAACGAAACCAGGGCTGCTTCACGCGCAATTCCAAAGTACGTTCGTAGTTTCAATATCGTTTTTCCGAGTTTGAATTTAACGAGACTTGAAAGTTCCGCGGGACGCTTTAACGTTACTGCGCAATAAAAAAAAGACGTCTTCTCTAGGGCTCTACAATATACACGAGTTCTCGTCCCTGATGTCGTTCAAGATGTGCGCGTTACACGAGTCTCTTTCAATCGGAAATCACGAGAGAATTCCAGCCAGCTTGACTTTATTCTGCATCGTTGAATATCTCTTATTCAACCCATATCATTTCTCATTCATCGTGAATTAATTCACTGAACGATAAGAATTCGTTTAAATCAGTGATGTTTCCATACAAATGCCTTTCGAGCTTATAAGAAATTCTTGGAAGAGCTTGGAAGAAATTCTTATCGAAATAAATGAACAAAAAAATTAATGCGTCAAATAAATTCCTTTCCGCAATCCACCGGAGAATCGGGGCTCGGATTGTTGCACCGTAAAGTGCATGCAGAGTCTACACATATATTCATTCTTGGAAAATAAAAACCAAACCAAACATCAGAATTGAAGTAAAAGGGGCGAGCTGGTTTATACGCTTCGTTCGCCCATATAACTGTATACACGTATCGGTAGCTTGCCAGAGGATGCGGAGAAGCCGTGGGCGTTAGATTTCTGCTCGAGTCACGTGGTCGTTTAGTCTGTTGCGTGGGTTGCGTTGCCGGGTTGCGATAGCGCCCCAGAGTCTTCTCGAGGGGGGGGGGGGGGGGGTGAATCTTTTCTTCCCCCGATGCTGCGGTAAACACGACCCTACATGCGGGAGTTCTTCGATTTCTCAAAAATATTATTATTATTATTAACTTTAAATATTCGGAATTCGTTAACATTTTTCGCCTCGGAGAACTTATAAATTTCGCCGAAGATTATCGAAGAAAAGAAGAAATGAAAGATAACTCTGGTACGGTGGCGTATACCATTATTCGGATTTTTTTATTTTTTAATCAAATTGACCCCGTGATATATAACACGCTGCGATAAACACGACCCTATCTGCGGGAGTTCGTCGATTTCTCAATAATATTATCATCATTATTTCTTTACATTAAATATTCCGAGTTCGTTAAAATTTTTCGGCATGGAGAACTTACAAATTTCGCCGAAGATGATCGAAAAAAAGAAGCAATGGAAGATAACTGTGGTACGGTGGCGTATAACAGGATTTTTTAATTCTTTTTCGAATCGACCCCGTGATATATAACGAGCTGCTGCGTCGCGCACCCCTTCCGAGTTTTTTTCCCATAGTTGCGCGATTCTTTTCCCGTGAGAAGGGGTTGCCCAGGGAGGGGATCAAGGAGGGGATGTCTCTCCCGGGTGGGGTTGGTTGATCGACCGTCCTCTCCGTTGAGTTTCCGACTAGCGTCTCGCATACCTCGACACATCCCATTCCTACCCGGACCGGCGTTCTGGAAAGGTGCGAACGCTCCGTTCCCGAAACTTGGTATAAACGTACGAGTTGGAGTAAAGGCGCGCCAACGCGTCGACTGAAGAGAACGAAGGTTGTCACAAACTACCCCGAAAACACACACACAGCATTAAAGGTAAATTTAAATACCATATTATTCAATTCTGTATGGAATTTTATACATTTTTCTACTTTTTAAAATCAATTTCGTTATTAATAAATTTAATATTTTGATAAGATCGTATTTTTAGCTTGAATTTACTATTTTATATGTTGTCGGTCGGGGTAGAAATTATATTGGACGCGGTATCAACGTTTGTCGAGCCCGTTGGCTTGAGACGCGTCGCTCGTCGAGTAACAACTTGGCGGGTAGAAACAGGTGGACCGGGAAAACACAGAGAGCTTTTAATGTACACTATAATTCTCTGCGGGGAGTGTAAAATCCTCACGGTAGAAAACTATTCGAATTGTTCGTGATCGTTAGAGAAAAAAAAAATTACACCTTCATATTTTCGATAGATTCCTGGAGAATTTTTATACCCCTTTAAGAGTCGTTGATCGATAACTATTTATCGGCGAAGATTTAAAAATAGGTTCTTTTTTTCGAACATAAAATGACTAAAGGCAGACCTACTAATATTAAGAATATATTAATGTTATATAAAAAATTTACTAATAATAGTCAAAAATGCAAAAAGCTGCCAAAGAGTAGAACGTACAATCTCACCGCGAAATAACGAAACATATTGAAAGTCCATTCGGCCCTCCCATTTGCGCGTAACTTATGCGTTGAGCCTAGCTGCAACAAGTGTCCGATTCCGAGGTTCCCTGACATTCAGCACCCTACCTAGGAGAACTATACGAATATCGCATTTCGAAATCTTCAACGTTAGCTTATCTTGCACGCACGTTTGTCTGTCGCAGATGTTTAACGACTGCTCGTTGATATTCCTCCTCGGAGTACTGGTCGTCGTTGCCGAATGTCTGACGACCGGTTTAATGGAGGACGTCTCGAAGGCGGATCAGACGATGAGACCGAAAGGTACTGATTTAAACCGTACAAAAAATAAAAAAATTCTCGTCATCCGCGATCATCCGTTACCGCGAAGCTCGGTAACGATAACAAAAATTCACGTTCCAGCGAAACGCGTCCAGGAACTATTGATGTTCGGCAATCAGCAGAACCGTAGGGCCGAAAACGTCGCGGCCGCCGCGGCGGCGAACACGTACACCCCGAATACCGAGAAAAGTAAGTGTGGGCAATATTTTTAAAACTCCGATACGAACCGGGAAAAAAGAGGAAAGATAATAGGAGAAAAAAATATATGAAAACTGTATCGATTATTAAACTGATTCTGGGCAGATAATAAGAGAAAAAAGTATATGAAAATTATATCGCTTACTAAATTGATTCAGAGAAGATGATAAGAGAAAAAAATACATGAAAATTATATCGTTTATTAATTGATTCAGGGAAGATGATGAGAGAAAAAAATGTATGAAAATCATATCGCTTATTAAATTGATTCAGACAAGATTATAAGAGAAAAAATATACAAATATTATATCGCTTATTAAATTGATTCAGGGACTCTGGGTACGTCGGGTCTGGAGGATGTGAAAGCAGCGCTGGCCGACGGCGAGACTTTCGGTCATCCGAAACAGCCGAGTAATCCCATATACGACAGAGAAGAACTTTTGCCCTACGAGAAGAATTACGAGTGAGTCTATTTCTATATACGACAAAAACAAAAAATTCCAATAAATGAACCATCCCTTTTTATCGCCTCCGTCTCCCGAAATCGCGGCTGTGAGTCAGCCCGGCCGAACAATTTAAAAAATGCTCGCGCTCTCCGTGTGCAGATACGGCAAGGTGTTGGCGAACGACATATCACCGAGAAACTGGAACATACCGCCCTACCCGCGTTACTACAGCGTCGGCGACGACCGTCGCAAACGATCGGACAAGACCGTCGGATCGCACGTATCGTCAACGACGCTGACTCCTTCGTCATCGTCGCTTCCGACGACGCAAGCCACCCCGGAACCAGTCGCCCAGGCTAAGAGGAGGTGAGTCACAGCTCCGAGCTCGTATACTATTTTCGTCATCCATAAAACGTACCGTGTGCGATAGAGTCGACTGGGGCAAAACGGACCACCGGGGTAAAACGAACTACCTTAAGCAATTCTTCTCGGGACTTAAAGTTAAAAAAGTCTCATCAAAAATGGAGGTGGTCCATTTTGCCCCGGTGGTCCAAATTGCCCCGTGCTGACTTGAACATGTTCGAGAGCGTCGATTCGTGTGGGGGGGCTAGTGACGTGGATAAAATCTTTAGTGCCGGTGAAGAAACCCAGCAACCGTTGCATCTAAAGGTATATTGATACGTGTAGTCGATTCCACATAACATATAGATGTAAGTGAAACCGACGTACTGTAAGCTCGATAGCGGGAGCCCACCTGTAGAATGGTTATCCAGGCGCACACCGGTAAACGAGCATCGATCTGTTTTTCCCGTACCCTCCCTTTCGCTTTTGTCGCCCTCCACCTCCAGCCCCCTGATCGTTCCTCCACTTGACGTATTTTCCCCGGTTAATCGGGCCTCCAAAGGGCGTTGTTCCTCATCGAAACGATAATCGATCCGAAGCTCTATCGTCGGGCTAAGGCGATGACCAAACTGTCGGAAATAATTCGTCCCCGAAAGAACTTTCCTGAACGGACTCTTTTTCTACATTGCCGAAGCGATGTTCTTAAAGCTTACACTGAAAAAAAAAATCAATGATTCAAGAAAAATTTGCTTGCTAACTGCCAAAGAAAAAAAAATGCTTCAATTGTACTTCCAATTCGTTCGATTTCATGCCGGATTGAAACGATAACATGTCACCTTGACAGTTTTGCAGTCGTTGTTTCAATGTCATATGGAATTGTGAGAATTGAAAGCAGAATTGAAACATTTTTTTTTTCCGCAGCCGTCTAGCGAATTTTTTTTTTTCAGTTTATCTATCGATGTTACACGCGGTTCAAGACCTGTTGGAAAAATAAATATAAGTAAATAGCTCCTCATCTCACAGAGAATTCTTTCGTTATCAACCGTATTTCTGTCTAGATATTAAACCCGATAACACAGCTTATGCAGTGAAGAACGAGGTAAAAAGGACCATATTTATGAATTATTTTCCGCAGGAAGAAAAGAAATAGAGTCACATCTCGAACTGAGGACAGTGGTCCATTTTGCTCCCATTATCGACAGCTTCTCGACGAACTATTCTCCACATAGATGTACCGTCGTTGCTCATTTACACGATGCAGACGGCTAGTCCGCGACAAGTGGAAACGGTCCGCGTGAGGTCGGACGTGAATCATCGTCGATGGGTCAATCTAAATTCGACACAATCAACATCGGGCCAATTTCGTACAAACGGCATTATTTGTTCTCGAAGCGTTGTATGTCGTCGAGGAAATTACGTGGGCGTGGGAGTTTGATTGAACAAACGACGCTTATGCAGGGAAGAACGGGGCAAAAAGGACCATTTTAACCAATTGTTTTTCGCGAGGAGAAAAAAATGAAGTCTCATCTCGAACTGAGGACACTGGTCCATTGTGCCCCCACTCCCCTCAGCTTCTCGACAAACTAATTTCGAGTCTCTCGCGAGACCTGCGACAATAACGATTGAACATAGCTATATCGTCGTTCATCATTTCCACCGCGAAGACGGCTATCGGGTGACAAGTGGAAACGGTCCGCGTGTGGTCGGACGTGAATCGTTGTCAGTGTATCAATCAAAATTCGATACAATCAACATCGAACGAAATTCGTACAAACGGCATTATTGGTTCTCGAAGCATTGTACGTTGTCGAGGAAGTTACGTGGGTGGACGAGCTTGATTGATTGAACAAACGACGCATGTCAAAGGCACACGGGCCAGTTAGGTAGACACTATAGGAAACCATTTTCACCATTTGTTTTTGGCGGAAAGACATAAAATTGACTCCCATCTCGAACGGAGTATACTGGTCGATTTTGCCCCCACTCTCCTCAGCTTCCCGATTAACTATTGTCCGAGTCTCTCGCGACACTGTAACAATAACGATTAAACATAGCTGCATCGTCGTTGATCATTTGCAAGTGAAAACGGTCCGCGTGTGGTCGGGCGTGAATAATTGTCAGTGTATCAACGTAAAATCGATACATTCAACACGGGTCCCAATGTCGTACAAGCGGCATTATTTGTTGTCGAAGGATTGTACGTTGTCGAGGAAATTGCGTGGGCGGACGAGCTTGATTGATTGAACAAACGACGCATGTCAGAGGCACACGGTTCGGTGGGTACGGACGAGAGGCGACGCAGAACGGAATACGTGCCCGGTAATCTAAATAGAGTCGCCGGGTCCCTCGGCGGGAATGGGGATACGCCGGGGCTCCACATATTTCCTCCACGCAGTTGAGGTCTTATGTACTTTATGTACGACGCATCCATGTACGCCCGGTGGGTACAGAACACCGCCGGCCGGACGAGGCGTTCGATAGTCGTGACGCAGGAGGAGCTTCGCCGGTGCCGGGGAGGTTGGGCAGGGCGGAAAAGCTGAATGGAACGCGAGAAACAGGGGAAAACTGGGTCAGAGATGGGGTCAGTTTTGGCGAGCCGCCAGCGCCTCGCCGTACCCTTCCACTCGGTTAACCGGGAGCCAATTTAACGACGCCCACGCGAACAGGGGCGGAAATGCCGCGCGCAGATACTAGTTGAGAAAATTCTTCACTTCCCTACCCTTCGCTTGTCGCCGCTGGGAGAGGCGAACGCCGCTCTTCCTAATTGAATGCAATTTGTTCCTGAAGACAGCGACCTGCGGAATAAATTACTGGCTTCGGAGTTTGGGTTCCAACGTCAGGCTTTCAATCTACTTCGTCCGGGAAGTATATTGATTGCTCGTTAGGTCGGGGATTGCCTCTTAGCCACTTGGTTTCCGCTTTGGAAATACTGTTAAGCTGGCACTTTTTTCCGCGGCTGAGTGTAGATAACGAATTTATTGAAGGAGTCGAGGAGTCGGGCAAATCGAAGATTAACTGGTCGACTTCGGATCTGATCATCGGGAGCTTATTTCTAGAAGATAACTTCTAGAAATAAAGAATTGCTTGTACCAATTTCGTAATAGAAATCGTCTAAATTGTCAGAAGATTGTACAATATATTACAAGGAATATTTAGCAGACTGACACCAATTTATTACGAACGAGCTAATATGAATGACGCGCGTGTTTTGTTTCGAGGTGGATATTGTTAATAATGATAAACGTTAATTATCCCGATCAGGTAATGTGACATGTCTGTTCGCTTTGGTCGCGTCCAGATTCGCTGACATATCAGTGAATTGATTTGGTTCGCTCAATAATAATCAATTAATGTTTTGGGACAACCAAATAAATAACCTGGAGTCTATTATCCTACGTGTTCGCAATTTCCAGAGGTCCGATCGTTCGATCATTCTGAGATAGAATGGAAATTTGTAATGAACTAACTTGTAATGAACTAACTTGTTTCAAAAAAACTTGGAGAAACTAAACATCCCCTTACTTTCAGCATACCCGTTTACCAAGAGCCACGATACAAGCGCGCTTTGGACCGGGAGGACTTCCTCACCCTCCTGTCGCTCTGGGAAAATTCCCCGCGCAATCGGTAATTTTATTTCTTTTTTTCACCCGACAAGAGTTCAAGATACATTTCTTAAATATTTCCGTCCGAACTTCTAACATTCGTGATTTAACAGAAACTGGCGAAACTATGCAAACGACGAGTACGATAATGTGGAGGACGATGCCGGCGTAGTTGGATTGGACGAGGAAGACCCTAGAAACGGTGAGGGTCTCTTGTCACCTTTTTTTCATTTTTCTATATAAGATCTTTCCAATATTTCATTTTTTACTTGTTATTTTTCATACGAGGCGTTTTCAATATTTAATGCTCTATCCATCGATCGATAATACAGATGGAGCCTGGATGGCGGTTGAGCCACCGCGACACTTCAGCACTTCCATGCACGCACCGCAGCCCATCTCGTCGTTCGATATCGGTATCCCTCGAACTCATCCGGTTAGCTCTTACGATCAGTACGAGAGTCAATACGGAGCGCCTTACGAGGGAACGCAATACGGTGCGGCACAGTACGGTGCTCTCTATCCAGCCCAGTCCTACTATCAGCCCGAGAAGAGATTCGTCGTCGCGCGTAAACGCTCGCAGGTGTGCAGAACATTTTTTTATTTTTCCAATTATTTTCAGGCGTCGATGAAATTTTTTTTATTCACACGGAAATTAATGCAAATTTCCAGGGCTACGAAACTTACGCCGGTCGGAACGATTTGGCAAGTCTATCCCGGCTGATGGGCTCGCAGCCTCAGGTGTATCCGAACTATCCTCATCGTCTAATCTATTAAATCGTCAATTAAACAAAAAAAAAAAAGGTAACGGAGAGACCGCGAGGAAGAAATGGAAATGGCAGTTTTCGAATAGCCGAGAACGCGTGCAGAGACTCGACCACGAGATAACAAGAAAAAAGAGGGGGTGAGCCACGTGCTGACGATTTTTTTTTGGTGTAACGCGCTATCGCCTGATGAATGGGTTCATCTGTATCAAAGCTGAGCTCGTATAAATGTATTCATTCATAAATATTAATATTATATATATATGTATATATATTTTTTTTCTCATTTCGTTCGGTGACTACTCGAAAGGGACTCGTTTGACTAAACGTGATCGTCAGAGAGTAAAATACATATAAACATTGTACTAAAATTTATATTCAGCGACGCTCCTAGATCTCAAAGGCATCTGCCGTTGCTCGCGAATCCGTGTAAAGTTCCTCATCTTTTTATTCGCATGAGAGTAACGTAATATATATAATATATATATATACATATATTTTTTCTTAAAACTGAGAACAAAATAAATTAGATAGATTCGCGCGTATCTTCGTGGCCAGGTATTGTGCAAAAAAAGCAACAATCAACGCGGGAAGGAGAGAGAGAAAGAGATTAAGAAATCTGACATCATTATAATAGAAAAATAGTAAATTGCTGCTTCCGTCGGACTTCCATCCGACGGATAAATGATAAAGAAAATTTTAAAGTAACAAAACAAACAAGAAAACTACTTTACAACCGAATCTACTTCCTGCTTTTATGAAGCTTGTTTCTTCACTATAAGTTTAACGTATAAGTCGGTATAATTCGTAATGCGAAAAAAAACAACAAAAAGCGATGCATTTCTGGCGCGTTCTTTGTCAATTACATCGGATACCCAAATATGAACGGTTGTCTAACGCACCAGAGTACGAGGAGTCGGGCCGCATATATATTCGAAAGATTTATCGCTGTAGCGCCCGCGATAAAAAAAAACGAACACTATGAAAAAATTGATAGAATTAAAAATCTCGCGAATCGCGACTTATCGCGCCCGACTCTCACCGACTCGTCGATAGACAATTTTTACTCAGCTTCCATGAAATTTCTCAACGGGATCTATGATAACGACAGACTTATTATAGATTGTAAAAGATTTTTGCAAATTTTATCCTGTGTATTGTCGATTATAAATTATATTGTAATATCGAAACGTGATTTCTTAATATGATGTTTAACAGCTAAGAAATATTGAACACGGTAAAAAAAAAAAACAAAGATACCTGTTATAATATTACTATACGACTAAACGCGCAGCCTTCGTATACCTTTTCGATGAATTAAGGTGAATAGCTGTCGAATATCTCTATTTTTATTCTTTCGATCTAATCATATATTTTTGTTGATGAAGTTATAGTATTTTTTTAACGAGAAAAGAAACCAAAAAAAAGAATAAGAAAAAAGGACTTTGAGCAAGAAATACGTGTAACTGAAACCTGTGTATCTATTCGTTGGCGGGGAAATATGTAATATACGAGATATATATATGATATATATACAATGTATTATCGATTATCTGGCATCAATGTAAATGTTATGACTCGTGACATATCAGCAAAGAAAAAAAAATCTATTGTTTTCAAAGGATTGCTATATGGACCTGATAAAATATTATTGTGAATATAAACAACAACAAGAAATCGCGACGCTACTGACAGGGACGTCACACTGACATCGGAAAATATACGAGATTATGAGAACTTTTCGTTTCCTCTGTAACTAACCAAAGCCATGTGATGTTGATAAATCCAAAATCCTTTTAAACGAAATATGTTAAACGGTCATGCGAGCGAGGGAGCGTGAAAGAGATCTCGGCACAGGGTTAAACAAATAATCTCGGCCGGATCTACGATCACACGAAACGCCTTTGTTCTTAATCGATTCAGAAACGAAATTACGTATTTTGATCTGAAAATAACTGAACACTGTAAACATGAGAGGAGAACAATAAACGATTATATTCTATCCATGCACTTGCCGTTTTGAATTTTTGGTTTTCGTATGGAACTACTTTACACGATTATCCTGGCTCGGGCTCGGTCGGCAACAAAAACTCTAATCCCATTTTTCTCAGGGATGGCACATTTGATCATTTGCGTTTGTTCACAAATGTCGAAGACGCTTTTAAAAAATTGACCACTGTCATTAAGAGCTTACGCCACAGTAAAATTTCGATTTTTTTAATACATTTTTTGTTCTAATAGTAAACTACAGTGAACTATAGTGTCAAAAATGGAGTGTTAAATTTTTATGTAAAAATTCAACAAATTACGAAAGTTAGAGACCGTTACGTGGAAAGTGGCGGTGCGTTTAAGCAGCGGCGCGGTCGAACATTGAACGCGTTTTTCTCGCGTGATTTTCAAGATCGGTGTCCCTGATATTTAAAAAATGGCTTGATGGATTTTTATGAATATTTTTATCGATATACATCAACAGATTCTTAAGTCCCTAAAGGTCTCATATTTAAATAATGATAATTTAAAAAATTATAGTGTTTAAAATGGGTTTCAAAAAATAATAATGCCTCTTAGCATCGAATTGAAGGTTTAGTTTTGACACAAATGTGTTCTGATAAGCGCTCGTTTGTCCTCAAAAAGGACAAAATGTATCCCACGGAAAGAACCAGATGCACCGTTGACAACCTAAAAAATCCACTAGCAGTAGACAGTCATAAATAAAAGCACGCACAGCTGATCAGATCTTCATTCACGAACGCACCCAAGCACAGCGATTGCGGCCGTCGCATTGCAAGTCAAGACATGGCAGAGAATCCTAAGTATCGGATGGTAGTTACCGATTCAGTGGATTGGTCCAAGCTGACAAAGCTTCAGTTGAACGCAACCCTCCTAGCGGCTTGTACGATTCGCGATTCGAGCGTTGCCAGAAAGGCTATCGACAACGGAGCGAACGTGAATTGTCGAAGACCGGATTTGATGACTCCACTTCACGTCGCGGCAGAGCACGGTGATGTCGAATTGATGCGCTTGCTCTGCAGCGTTCGCGATATCAATACTGAAGCTAAAACGATGCACGGTTGTGAAACATTGCCCCGAATTGCCCTAACAAATCTTACGTTATTTTGACATGCTAAACATTTTTTCAAAGGATTGACGCCAATTCATACAGCAGCTCTGCTCGGCAATACAGAAGTTATCTATGAGTTAATGAAGGCTGGCGCGATTATAAATTGCAAGGACAATCTTGGCAGAGATCCCCTTCATTACGCAGCTTTGCAGAACAACTTGGAATGCGCGCGATTTCTTCTACGCTCCGGAGCGCACATTCACGTTTACGACGCTTTTGGGGAAAGCCCTCTTTATATCAGTGTATTAAAAACGAAGGATATACCGATGACGAAGCTTTTGGCTGGTTACAAATTACGGTAGTTAAATACAAATATCGCTGGTTCGATCGTGAATGATATTTAATCCCGTGCGGATAGAGCGATACAACGTTTTCACAGTTTCACCGTCGAACCCTTTGCCCTTCCGACAGCCGATCGCCATTCACGCCCAAAGATTCGCAGCCTCTCCTTCTCGAAGCCGTTCTCAGCGCAAGGGACAGATACGACTTGAGCATCGTCAAAACTATCATACACTTCGCGGGAGACATTGTCAACATTCCCGACCCGATAGGCTGGCGAACACCGTTACACGTTGTCGCGATGACCGGATACTACGAATTGGCGGAGTAAGTTAAAATGGAAATTAAAAAGAAAAAATTTAATTTAGTTAATTTATTTAATTAAATTAAAAAAGCGAAAGAATTTCCTTGATTCTTATTTACTGTTATTTACGGGTATCTCATTGATATCGGAGCGGATGTGAACGCAAAAAATCGCGCCGGACAGACGCCTATGCAGGTAGCTCTGAATTGCAAGAATTTCAACATAATTCGTCTGATCGAAGAAAAATCGGCGCCGACCGAGGATCCACTGTCGAAAATGAACCTCACCGAAGGGCAACAGCAATGATTCAAATTCCAGTCTAATGTTCTGTTATTGTATTAAATCGATAGAGACGTGTGCGAAAATATTCACTATATACAATCGGTTTCCATGAAATAATCGTCAACGTTATTTGTTTCTGTATTCGTGACGATTGTCCTTCTTTCTGTAGCGCTCCTCGGAACGATCCCTGGATCGTTTTTCTCTGTGTCTCGGACGGCTCGATTTGTCTGCTCTGCTCTCGTGGTCTCTGCTGCGCTTGTCGTCGTCGCGTCGCCTTTGCCGACGATCGGTAGATTCGCTGCCTCGCTTATCTCGACTTCTACTGCGGCTTTCCCTCCGCCCTCTGAAGTCCGATCGATTTTTGCTATCATTGCCCCGATCGTTCCCTCTCACCTTCTCGCCGTGTCTGTCTCTCCGCCTCTCGTGCCTATCCTCGCCGTCCCGTCGATATTTGTCATTATCTTTTCTGCGATCGTGTTTCTCGAACCTTTGTCTATCCTCGTGGCTCTTGTCGTTTCCGCCACTGTCGTATCTCCCCTCTCGATGATCGTCAGTGTTCTTGCGTTTTTCTCGACCCCCTCGATCGTCGAATTCTTCCTTTCTTCTCCGACCGTCCGAGCGTTTCTCGTCGTTGTACATTATCCCCTTGCCTTTGCCTCGCCATCGCATCTTCGAGACCGACTGCGAGAAGTCAACGTGGATACGACGGTCGTCGATAAGTACGTTGTCCATCTTGAAGTAAGCCTCTTCGCAACTCTTGCGATCGGCGAATTCTATAAAAGCGTACTGCAACGAATCGCCGCTCTGACGGTCTCTGATCACCTCGCAACTGAAAATTGAAAAAAAATATTCATCGTGAAACGTCGTAAAATTTCGTCCGTTCTATTATTTTCTAACGACTGAAAGACTCACCCGACGATCGTTCCAAATCTGCTGAATATAATCTCGAGATCGTCGTCGTTAGTTACGGGATTGAGCTTGCAAACGAAAAGTACGTTCTCCGGTGGCGCCATATCAGCGTCCGGTATATCGCCGACGATCTCGAGAATCGTCGCTCGAGCTTTCGCCTCTTTGGCTTTTCGTATCTCAGCTATCTCCTCCATGCTCATTCCGGCTGTGTCGTCTATCGCTTCGTCGGCACCGATTCTGTCGCTCTGAGAAACGCAAAAAAAATATTACAATATTTTCCGATAATCTTATGAAATATTTGGCCAGGGAGAAAATATTTCGCAATAACCATAAATTTTAAATGACGGGAAAAAATATTAAAGTGCGTTGATCAACGAAATGTAATACTTTTCCAAGAACCTACTCATTTACATAACAATTGAGTTCATTGAGATATTTTTTTTAAATGATGAAAATATCCCATTAAAATTTCAGTTAATATGCTAACTAAAATATTTGGGTATTCATAAAGTCACTCATTACCGAAATCCATTGAAATAAGGAAGCAAATAAATTTCGTATGGTCTAAATTGTAAGACGGTTACCATGAGAGCCTCTCTCGTGGGCTCTGGGCTTCTGTCCGGAACGACAAGCGTCTCCGGATCGTCGTAAGGATCTTCAAGTATCACAGTGTGAGATATTCTTATGTCTTGATAGGGTCGGTGATCGCCGTCACAGATGGCCTCGTTGAACTTCAGAATTATCTCCAATCCCTCAGTGATTTCACCAAAGACGCAGTGCTCGCCGTCGAGAGACTGAAGATCCCTGTCCAAGGTAATGAAGAACTGCGATCCCAGCATGTTGTCACCGCAATTTACCATGGACAATAGTCCGACCCTGTCGTGCTTTATCCTGGGCATCTGTTCGGCTTCGTAGTATCGAGCTTTCTCACCCAACAGCGTGCCGTATATGCTTTCGCCTCCCTTACCCGTGCCGGTGGGATCTCCCGTTTGAGCGATAAAGTTACTCTGGACCGTATGGAAGAGGTTCCAGTTGTAGTACCTGACTTTGCACAGTTTCAGGAAGTTTCTGCAAGCTGCGAATATGGAAATCGGAAAAGAATATTATTGTGTGACCGTCCGAACTCCGCTCGGAGATCGCGACTCAAGGTGGGGCTAAAGATCAACATAACCTTAAAATATTTCGAATCCATTTTTCTCGGAAACGATTCTATAAAATAAAAAACGGATTGCTGGGCTCCCTGAGTTAAACAAATACGCAGTGCGTAGCACAATTCGTATTTATTTTATGAAACCGTTTCGGAAAAAAATGGGTTCAAAATGTTTTGAGGTTATGTTGATCTTTAGCCCAGCCGTTAGATTTTTCGCGTCGAATTAACGGTACGTGAACTGCACTTACTTTGAGGACGCTGGTCGGTGTACAAATCGACGGTGAAATCACCGATCGTAGTTTCAATGACCACGGACATTGTTGTTGTTTGTTTTCTTAACCAGTGTCACTTACACAAGGAAGCGCGAAAGCGTAAAAACGTTTGTTACGAATTGTACCGACGATTACGAAGAATCGAAGAAAAATTTACTTCGAATCAACACGGTTTAATCGCGCTGTCACACTGTGTGTCTTATCATTTTCATTTAATTTAAAAAAAGCGTACTTGATCTTCGAGCAAAAACAAATATTGTTTTGCTTCGAGCATAACCGGTCAGCGGAAGAGAGGTTATGGGACCGAAGCCTGTCTCGACGATCGGCACTCGATGTGTGAGAAGGGGTTAAATGCACGCTATCGAACTCGTTGAGAGTGGGGATTAAGATTGTCCGCGACGGTAAGGCCGGAAAAGAGCGAGTGTCGCAAAAATCACGGGAATTCTCGGCATTTCAGTCGCAACGCTCGATGAAGTCTCGATATTCGAAATCTTATCCTAGAGACATATTTAAAAATTATTATAATAATTCTGGATGTTGCTAGTTCTTCTGGCCGACGCCGCCAGTGTTACCTTCCCGAGAACTCCGCAACATTGGAAAAGCACAGATACTGTGAATTAATATTTCGGGTACTTACAATTTTTAGGCACTCACTCCTTACACGTAAGAAGTGCCTGTTAAAATGTTCTAATCTTGTTAGTCATGAAGAACCACTTACGATTTCCAGTCCTTTAACTACACGTGTTTTTCGCCTAGCGAGTAATGAGAATAAAGGAATCTCCTTGAAAACTGTTAGCAAGCGCTCACGAGAAGACGATTGAGGTGCCCACTGTTCTGCGCGCCATTTTGAACACAGCGGTCTTCCGTTCCAAACCGGAAGTGGCCTTCATGATTCAAAGCGTATTCGTTCTCCTACACAGTAAATCTTAACAGTTCGCTGCAATTTCTCGCAGTATCTTTTTTTGTGTCCGACTCACGCGTCCAGGAGAAGTAAGTCTTCGCTTCAGAACCGTTTCAGGGACATCTAGACGGTAGCTCGCGCATTATCTACAAAATTCATCGTCGAGTTGAATTTCGGTAAGCAGCAAACATTAATTTCTGCCGTGCCACGGACTCCCGATGATAACCTGACGTAAACCGTTGGGTCAAGTATAACCGGTCTCTTCGTCGTGAACGAGTGGAGTAGATGTTTCTCGCACACCGGTCAGTCTACCGCGATGCGTGACTCTCCGTAGTGGTGCTCTTTGTATCTCTCGGTAGACTCGGTGGCGACTGCGATTTGTGTTTCGATGGGAGAGTCGAAGAGCTCTCTGCGCAATAAAAAAGATTCGACCGCGACAACAACAACAGAACAATAAAAATTCCATTCTCGATTACGCTCACGTATATACAATGGCCGTGCTAACACAGCATAAGACACAGCTGTGCACAAGGTATATCTATATTGACAACGTATCTGGAGGGAGATGGCAAGAGACGATTTAATAAAATACACGTCGAACCAAGGTGTGCCAGGCGTATGCAAACACCTTGGAGAACCGAGAGCCATACGCACGCATAATGTAGTACATACATCTGTACGTTATATACTATACACACTGTATACCGGTTAACGAGTATACGCAACGCTTGATAGGAATTTGCCCGGAGGGGGGAAGGAGGGCCTCCTCGGACCCGCAGTATATCTCGGTAGACTCCCTGGCACCGAATGCTGGATGCTGCAACACACTCGACTCTCCGCCCAGTCCTCGATACCTATATATATATCCGGCAACTTCGTCGACAGTAGCGATAACAAGAAAAAAATCTTCGATATCCTTTACATTTTCCTCGAATCGAGACTAATATTTTACATAACCTAAAAACCACCGCAGGAAATTCAAAAACGGGACTGGAAAAGATTTTATATAATTAACATATGAACTAGGATCTACTCAACTCGTTATCGTTAAAAAGATTCTTATGAGCGATACGACATATAGAAAGTGGCTAGTTTTTTTATTCTGCAACCTCACTGTATCGTTTCTTGGGCAGTAACGAGGTATTGAAGATAAATAAATTACGCCTCGTTCGATAAGAACAAAAAGTTTCCAATTTTGCTGTATACACGATGAGACACAACCGGAGGAGGAATTCGCGGCGTACGTCCATATGGTAAAATGTTCATTAAAAACCACTGGACGTCCGCATCTCGTCAAACGAGTACTATAAACGAGAGAGCCTTCGGGAAGCCACCGCTCGTCGAGTTCCAGGCATCCACAGCCGAAGCTGGCAGACTCGGTGGCACCTGCGAGTGGAACCGCGAGAGCGAGGCAAAAGTTGCGGGCATGAGCTAGCGGAGCCGACGAGTATACATACACCGAGTGAGAGGAGTGTAGAGGTTGCCGAGGAGGAGTCCGTGAGTCGATCGCGCGTAGATATCTCCCGGTGGACCTGCCGAGATATCCTATGCTCGCTGAGAATTCGCCTCCGGGGCCATTACCGCCCTCTTATCCTTCTTCCCACTTCTTTTTCTCTCGCTCGTCCAACTCTTCTCCCTCCACCCAACAAAACGTTATACAGCACAACGGCAGAAGCACCGGAGCTCCGCAGCTACTATCCCATCTACAGCTTCTTCTTTATTTCTCCTTCTTTTTTTTTTTTCTTTTTCTTCCTCATCTTCTTCAACGGCACCGACTCTCTCCCATACCTACATGCGTATACATACATTTACTTTATTTATTTTCTTGGATTCCAACATGGCTCGTGTCGGTACGCGGGCGTCCGAGTGTGTGTAAGTCGCTCGTCGAAAGACGCGAGGAGGCAGAAAACTATAAAGAAGAAGGGAGACGAAACGAGGCAGCGGGCAGAGACTCGGCCGTCTCTTCCTGAGCGAGTTTCATCCTCGCGCGAACCGAGAGTCCGTACGTGTACACACGGTGGAGTTCGATGAAGATTCAGGGTTGCAGATCGTCCGTGGGAGACAGATAAAGACCCGAAGCGGGAGGAGGAAGAAAAAGCAAAGGGAGAACGAGACACAGGTTCGACAAAATTCATCTTCCCTCCTCCTCGCGGTCGTCACCGCTACCGGAAGTTGGCTCGACAAGCCACGACAAACCCACCAACGGAAGCCACGTCGAACATCCGGATCCTCAAGCATAAAAAGAGAAACCGAAGAAAATGAAAAAAAATAAAATAAAATAAAAACAATAATGTTACACGATGGTCGTTATCGAATTGATCGATGATACATCGACGAGTCGCCATCGCGATCGAGATATATTCAAGCAGCCCTGCCGATCGGCTTTGAACCCACTTTAGATCGGCTCGTTGTGCACCGCCTACTTCTTCGCCAGGGGCGGGTCCTATCTCTCTATGAGTCAGGAGCGTACGGCTCTAGGCTCGCCACGAGGATCTCTCGGGCGGCTCGTTACCTAAAAAAAAAAATAAAAAAAAATTATATATACACAACGCTCCCTACTTCTCGGGCTTATCTGGCGAGACTCAACGATGGCAAAAGAGGGCTGCGCTCGGTGTGTATTCCTGGAAACAAAAGTCGTCGGACTCCCCGCTGATCGGTCGTAAGGTCCTCGGGGTGGCGTAGGAGGACGATTTTCCGTTGGGACCGGGGAATGGAAGTTACGAGTGAGATCCTCGCAGCGGGGCGCCCGGTAAAAGTTTGTCTCTCGGTTATTCTCCGAGGCTATCTTCGCGGGCCCGCCGGTTCGTCCTCTCGCCCGTTGCGACTTCTGTGTCGTCCCCCCCCCCCCTCCCCCTCCCCCGCCCCCTCGCAAGAGGGTTACGCACGACGCTGCGTACGCTCCTGGGAGGCGGTGGTGAGGCTGCCGAGTCCAAAGACGAGGACTCGGCTCGGAGGAGAGCACACCGGAGAGCAGCCACAGAGCGGCGCACAGAAGTGTGTACGGGTATACGGGCGCGCGTGCGATCGGCCCAGACAAACAGACTCGCACTGGCGGTTCATTGCGGTGCCGCTGAGTCCCAGTGGTCACCGAGTTGTTGGTGCGTGCTGTTTGTGCGCGCGCGCGGGCTTGGTTCTCTCTCTCGCCTTACGCTTTTTCGCTGTCGCGGATCGAGCCGTCCGTTCCTCCGTCCGGAGACCGGCTTCCGAGAGACCGGTGTCGATATCCTCGTCGCGGAAGACGCGCGTGTCCGCCAACCCCGGGTCAGACGGTGAAACCTTCTCCCCGCTAATAATAGCGACGAAAGTGTGCCGGAAGTGAGTTCGATGACTCGACGAGAGTTCGCCGGGGGAGAATAAGAACTGAAGAGGAAGAAGCGAGATAACGATAGTAGAGGAGCGACGATAAAATCGGTATCGTGCGACGGGGATCGTATGAGATCGGCGATAACGATCGTGGAGAACGGGGATCAGGAAATTGGTCTCTAAGTCGGTGGGAAGAGGAAATCGGTATTGGGATCGGCGAAGACATCTTCGGCGCGAGGAAGCGCGAAGTATCGGCGGAAGAGTCGGAAACTTAAAAAATATTGAATCGGGTCGACGACGACGACGACGTGGACCACCGGGCGGAAAACCCGGGGGCGGAGGTCGTGGAGTCGACGGGGGAAGCGGAAGCCGAGGAAGGGGAGGACGAGAGAAGCGTATCCTAGTCCCGTCAGCTTCGACGGGACCGGCGCCCCGACTTCGAGATGCACGATTTTCGGGAGTCTTCGACTTCCATAGGGAGGCGACGAGGTTTCTGCGGGCGGGCCTGCAGCCTCGTCGTCTTCCTCGCGACGATCGTCGATCTCGTCGCGATCGCGACCGCGGCGAGAATGAGCGGTCTCTACGTCGACAATGGAAACGATCAGACCGTCGTTCACAGAGTCGTGTCGCAGCGCGAGAAACGCGAGGTCGAACACGAAATTCTTAATCTGCTCGGGCTGCCGGACAGGCCGAGAAGCGTCGTTGGCAAATTGCCACAGGTCAAGAGGTCGGCGCCCAAGTTTCTTCTGGACATTTACAAGAACGCGCTCGGCGAGAACTCGGACAAACCGGTCGACGTACCGGGACATCGTCGACGGAACGACGCCGGGGAGTTCGATCTTACTGGTCAGGATCTCAGGGCCATCGACCAGAGCGATGTCATCATGACGTTCGCCGCTCACAGTAAGCACCGATTTATATATCGAAATTCGTACTCGTATCCGCGAAACTAACATCTGCGGAGACGTTCGGTTTTTACGAACTTTTCTTCCCCTCGGACGTCTGCAAAGGTCAACGACCTTTGTTTATTTATTTGCAGTAGTGGAGGGGGAAACCGCTTTTTACATTTTAACAAGTTGATGAATCTTTTGTGTTTGTGTATAAAGAAAAGAAACGAGAAACCATTTCGCACTTTGTGCGCTAAAAAAGAAAATTGTTATTTGAAGTAAAAAACAAACGGTAAAGTGTTGACTAGTAAATTGCTAAATTACTCGAAGCGAAGAATTTGGTTTGACACCACAGTCTTAACGATTTGTATATTTGTCGGCGGAGAAAAATTCACGGTCTAGGTCGTTGACGTGTTTGGCGATGCGGTAGACGTTATTGTTGTTAATATTACGGTTTTTCTAAAAATCAATTAACCATATTTCTTATTTTTTTATTGCGGAAATAAAAAATGTATAAAGATCTTTGACGTTCGCGGAGAAGGAACGCTTGCGAATTCCGGTGAGCTTTGCGGCTTTTTTCTCATCCATCTAACAATAATTGGCTCATTATCAGCCTCTGTTTACATCTGCAGAGCGGTCTGTGCTCCGAAGTGCATTATCCGGATTTCCCGGTTTTTTCAGAATTTATTGAACGGTATCGTCGATGGCGATTCGTGCAGTTATTGTTGACATTTTTCATCTTATTTGTCTACAGCTCTTTTAATATCTTCGCGATATCTGATTGATAAATCTCGATCCATCCGACATTCTCCTATACGCTTGATGATCTTTATCGTTTATATTGTCTCTTATACCCTCGTATAAGTTCAGGAAAAATTGCTGGAATTTCCATGAATTCGTTTCGTTTTTCGTATAGGACTACGATTCACTTTTGACCACACTCGATGCTGTTATTTTCGATCTGTTAATCCTGATATCCTGTTGATCCTGATCTGTTATTGATCAGGTTCTATTTCAGTTCTCTGCGCGTTTGGTGTTGTTTGCTTTTTTCTATTTTTATCGTATAGCAAGCGTTATATTCGATTATCTGGAATCGCTCACGACTTTCACTTCTTACTTCTTTCTTCAAACTACCTGCAAATGCATATTTTACAACTATCGCAATTGTATTAAACACTCGAACAGTAGGTTACCTATTGCCCTGTAAATGTGCTCAGCCCGCATGTATTAAATAAATAAATCATTTCGTAATTTCGAGTAAAAAATTAAAAAGGACCGATTCGTTGATTACGAGACTAGAGCCAGTGTATCGTTTCAGGCTCGGCCTGTCGCGCCTTCGACGGCGTCGCGCGTGAAAGAATATTTTTCTCTTCGCTCGAAGCTGGATCCTCCGGGCCGTCTCGGGATGCCAACGAGCGAGGAGAAATTTCTGTACTGCAAGATACCGCGTCGACCGCGACGTTGTTGCGCCTGTGAGCGCGATAAATCACGGCGCGATCGAAGAAACGTACGCGGGAAGCCCGGTACGGTCCTGACGTAACGACGAGCCGGCCAGAAGCTAAAACTCGAAGGAGGTTCACGAACGGATTCTCTTCTCTCGTCGAGCGTGTAAATCCACGGACGCGAGAGTGAATGAACCGCCCGATGAAGAAACCGCGCACGCAGCAGCGCGCGCGGCAGCTATCCAAGTACGGGATATAATCCAGCGATCGGTCGCGGTCTCGTGAGCGATGCGTGCGTGACATCGAACCGGGCGCACTATCCTCGGGAGGATCGAAGCTGCACACCCGTTGCGGCGGGTCGTCGAGTACGGCGGAGCTCCGGGTACTTCTTTCTCCGTACGCGTACACCATAGATCCTCCGTTCTCCCGGCGACTTTTTTTTTTTTTTCTTTATATTCCCAAAGCGTCCCGGCAACTATCCGACACGTTCGCGTTTCCTCGTAATTTATATTCGAGGACTCCGTCGACGGATACGTGTTCCCCGACGCGGGCTTCAATTTTCTTCGGCTCACCGCGTACCTCGTATTTCCGCAATTCGCGCTCGAGAAACGGAATTTTCATCGGTACTGAGCTAAAAAAAAATTTGAAAAATCGGGAAGAAATGTTATCGGTTTTATTATTATTTTATTGGAGAGAGAAACGTTTGTTCAACGCCCTGGGACACGTTTCCTCAAGCGCGGTACAAAAATGTATATGCAAATGTAATGTCAGAGCGGTGGTTGCGACAGTGGTCGCAGATTGCACATATTTACTTGTTATTATTAAACTCTACAGAAAGGAAGTGTAACACTTATAAAATCTCAATAACTGCACAGTAGATAGTAATTTCGCAAAATCGGAACACGAAGTTTCGTGAAAACAATTTTGTTAAATAAGTGACAAGCTCGTTTGTTCATTCTTCAATATACAAGTCTGTCCTCTTATTTCCCGTGTCATTAACAATTTTCTTTTGTCTCATAAATTCTTGTAAATTCCTATAAACTCTTATAAATTTCAGAATTTAGGATTTAAAAAAAAACTAAAAGAATTCTCCACTCTCATTCGATCAGCGATCGCGAGTCGTGGTACTTCTTTTTTAGCTCACGTGTCGGTATTCGTTAGTGATAAAAGTTAAATTTCATCGGTACCGGAAAGATTCGATGATCGTTTTGGGGCCCCAAAGTATAGATATCTAAGTAGTATTTTTGCGGTACGAATAACACGGGCTTTCGGCCAATTTGTCGACGGTGGTCCATGACCGCGGTCCTGTTCTCTCGTTGATTCTCGAGGGATCACACGCACGCGAAAATTGAGCTATTCAAGATCGCTCGAGGCCTCCCGCGAGAGCCGAGAAGAGAGGTCCCTGGGCTTCGGTGGGGAACCTCGAGTGCGAGAGGCCCTCCCCCCTCCCCGGACCCAAAACTCGCCCCATATATTATCCGCCGTTTCTGCGAGCGTGCTGGTCTCCGAAGATATAACTTTTGCACGAATATATATATCTATACATAAGTGTGTGTATATATGTACATATATGTATATATATATATATATATTTCCCGGGGGGAAGTCTCTTCGCGTCAGGGGAATGAGAAAGACGAGTCAATATCTCTCTCTCGTCGTATATAGCGAGGAGCAGCCGGCGGCAGGTAAAAATGTCTCAACTTGGCCGGCTTCTTGTTCTTCGTTCTCGTTTCTTCCTACCTCTCTCTCTCGCTCCCTCCCTCCGTCCTCCACTTTTCTTCCCGCTTCTCTTCCCTCGTCTCGCGCGCGTCAATGGGTATGAAATCGCGAATCGGCAGCCGGTGAGAACGAGATGAAGAGCGCAGAGTCGATGACGGCGTGGAGGGAAAAGAAGAAACGGCGAGTTAGTGCGGAATCGATGAGATAAATGAACCATGAAGACGAGCCGGCAAGGATGAACGGGAGGCTGGAAGGAGAATAAAAGGAGGAGGAAGAAGAAACGAGCCCGGAGAAATAAGAATGGAAAAACAAACGACCCGAGGGGGAAAAGAGAGTGGAGAGAGAGAGAGAAAGAAATCGAGAGAGATAGAGAAAAAAAAGGAAGAAAATAAAAATGAAGAAAAAAAAAAAAATTGGAGGTGGAGTGAAGTGGAGATAAAAAACAAAAGTCCTCACGGCGCTCGGGGGTCCCAGAAACGGTTCCCGAGGGGCCCGAGCTATTCGGACCACCCCGAGTGGGCTCGCCGGCTCGCTCGCGGCAATCAGGTGCCGTTGGAATGCGACCTTCCAAGAGTCGAAGAGAGACGGTGAGAGACTGCGAGAAGGATGGAGACGGAGAGAGACGGACGGAGAGAGACGAAAAGTGGAAGAGAAGAAACAAAACAAATTTTTATGCCCTTATCCACCGGGGAACATTAGGCATTACTTAGCGAGCCGAAAGGGCCCCGGCTTATACCGAAAGCCGAAGTATACGCTGTGGAAGGAGAGGAGGCACGACGGTGTGGAAGAAGAGAGCGAGGAGAAGGAAGAGAAACGAAGGAGAGCCGGAGGGATAATGTTATACCTAAAGGTAGCCGGCGGAAGGGGGGAGGGGGGAGGCCCGAAGAGAAAGAAGAAAAGAACGATTTCACGCTGCGAATCTTTCATGGCTCGTTATAGAATCAAGGATTTCATTTATATTAGTCGCTTCTTTTCTTTTCTTTTTTTTTTTCTTTCTTCGTTTGCATCAATCCGTCACGATGCACGAGCGGGGGGGGCCCTTGTGGAAAAATAAACTTTGCGGTAGCGTTGTTGTATATTTTGGTTTAATTTTTTTTGGCCTTCTTTTTCGTTTCTCAAACAGATCATCACGTACCGGGGGTGAGACACGAGAGGGGCAAGCGACTGTGGTTCGACGTATCCGAGGTGCCACCGGGCGAACACATCATCGGAGCTGAATTGAGGCTCTACAGAAGCTTGGAGATGAAGCACCGGAGAAATCGCGGCTCCTCGTACACGGTCACGGCTTATCGGGTCCTCAGAACGGAAGATGGGTAAGAACCGAGTTCCAAAATTATTTTACATTTTTTACTCACTTTTTTTTTTAGATCTTGCACCGAAAAAAAAACTAAATCGTAGGATCTTAGCGATACGTTTTGTAAATTTATCGCGACTCGCACTGTGAACAAAAATAAGCAGTATCAAAATATATACGATACAAAGATTGTTAAACGCCGCTACATTTCTCTCCGCGCAATGAAATCCGCGATAAAATAGCGACGATTGCGAAAACTATTTATCCCTATTCGAAACTCGGTTCTGAATTTTTTTTCTTTTGCAGCATACTCGGAAATACGAGGAATCGGCTCGGTTCGTCTATAATTTTGACATCGTCATCGGGAACCCTAATTAGTCCTAGGTATAGTCTCACGGGATCTCAGGTATAGATCCTTGGAGATCTCCGAGATCTTCGGATCCTTCGAAGGATCGATTTTTCGGGTCTCCGGCGGTGCGTCCTGGCTTTCTAACTTCATCAGCCCATTCTCACTCCCGTTACCGTAGTTTTCTATCTCTCGCTGTATATACATATATATATACAGACATTCATACATAGACACATATATATATATATATGTATCGGCTCTTCAAGTTCCTGAAAAGAATTTCATCGACGACTTACACATTCGCGTATACCAAAAACGCACTGGCAGACCTTAACGAGACGGCACGAACGATGGTACGTCCACCGGTCGCTCGCTCTCGGTCGTCTACAGGAAACGCTATTCCGTAAATTGAGGTAAATTAGCCGAGGAGACGTGTCGTTTGTAAGCGAACCTCGTGCTCGCTCTCGAGCTACTCGATGATGCCCTCGAGTCTAGAGCGCGTTATTTAGCCTACGCAGTTGTGCCCCACACACACACACACACGCACATACAAACACACACACACACGTACATACACCGAGAGTCTCAGTCCGCGTAGCAGACTCTCGGTCGCTTCTCTCCTGCTACTCATCTCTCACGATCCTCGGCCTTCCGTCAACGCTTCAACCTCCGTGACGCATATCTTTCTTTCCTACAACAATCCCACCTACGTCTCATTTATTCCCCATTATTTTGTCTTTATTTCCCAACTATTTTAACCCCCCTTATAAACCCCCGTCGATCCTCGACCGACCATTTTTCTCACTGAAAATATTCGGCATTCTCGACGCAGGGTCATCTATTCCTCGAAAGAATTATATATATTTCTCTCCCCCTCCCCCCCTCCTCACCCCCCCAATTCTCCTGACCCTCTGTTGCGCCGATGTCGCAGGGTTTCTTGCGACTCGCTTCGCGAGACAAGCCGGCGACACGATGTTTCTTGTCTCACGCACACGTCGAGAACCCCGCCTATGCACACGCGGAGGAACGAACGAGGATTCCTCTCGTATGAAATATGCGGCCGGGGAGAGGTTCGCCGCTTCGATACCACATACCGAGCGGCTCGTGATGAATCTCCTGGAAATTGATTTTTTTTATTTTTATTCTACTCTTTTTTTTAATTGTCTTCATAGGATCTCGATACGGTGAATCGATCGATGTGATTCATCGAGCAGCCGACCGTAAGAATCGCAGGAATCGAAGGGAGTCGGGAGTTTATTTTTCTCGTTGCATAAGATTCTTGCGGGATGATGATTGATGTTAAATTGCAAATGCCATCGTTCGAGGCGCTCGTCGTTGCGGTGTAACAGTTTCGAGCTCGTGTGTAATTTTTTTTTATATTTTTTAATCCATTATTTATATTATTACTTTTTTTTTTTCAGAACTCGAGAGTTGCAGTACGTGGATTCCGCGAATACGACTGTGGGCCGAGAGGGATGGCTGACGTTGAACGTGACGGAGGCCCTTCAGCATTGGGTAAACAGTCCCGAGGGAAATCGAGGACTTTACTTGTCGGTTCATCCGGCAGATCGTTCGGGTAAGAGGAAAATTGCAGCGATTTTTTTTTCGTACTTTCCGCCCAGTGCGGATTTTGGCACACGGAGACAAGAAATTGTTGGTCCAACAAGATTTTTGTTACCGTAACGAATTTAGTTTGTTAGTATCGGGACAACGAAACCAGCTTGTAACGATAGAAAAATGTTTCGCTTCGAGCGATTTGCTACCGCAACAAAACAGCCTTTGTTACTATAACAAAAACATTTGTTATATGACTGAGTGGGGCGCGTATGTGTGCTAATAATTGCGACGAGCTCGAGACGGTCGACGCGCAAAATTGAAACAAAGAGACGCGAGGAAACAGGTCCTCGGTATTTGAGTAAAAATAAAAAATAGAGTGGAATTGCGAACTCTTGGAATTTGCTATATATAGATGTACAAACTGCGAAAATACCTTTCCGCATTTAATACATCCATATACAGCAAATTTCAGGAATTCGCAATTGCAAATACAGAGATTGTTTTCAATATTATAAAATGATAAAATAAGAACGCGGTGAGTTAATCTTCAAATTAATGTATGTACGTATCTATACCTATCCTATTACGCGTAATTACTCAGCCGTCAAATTACAGCAGGCGTCGTTTGTTCTCGTAGCAAACTAAATCGTCGCAGTAACAAGAACGTTTTGTCGTGATAGCAAAAACAATTGCTTCTACGCATCATTTTTTTGCTGTTTTTATTAATCGTTTTGCTGCGGGGACGAAGTTATTGTCGGCAAAACTCATTATTATATTGGAGCAGCTAAATCGTTTTTCTCCGTGCAGTCGGCGAACGTCGAGATTAGAAAATTCTCGGAAAGATTGGAAATACTCGTCGATTTTCCTCGTACAGTTCAAACCGGGCAGGCTCGAATTTTCAGTCGCAATATGCGCGAGTCTCCCGTTTCGAAACGAATACACAAACTCGTGCGTGCTCGCCGTTGTAGCTATAGCGGCGAGGCTGGAGAAGGCAAAAACGCCCACGAGTCTCGCATCGAAATTCTCTCCGATCGATCTCTAAATATAGCCTCACCAGTGGCCAGCTGGCCGAATATAATTGAGCGCGCGCGCGAGTGCGGTTCGCGCGTACCTGCGAAACGTTTCGCGAGCTGGAGAAAGGGCGCCCCGCTCTCTCGATTGCACGCGCACACACGAGTGTAATTCTGTTCGACCGCAGCGGCGCGGCCGGTGTGTGAGCGCGAGCGGGTATTCTCGTGAGAGCCAACCAGAAACAGAAACATCACCGTCCAGAATCAGAAGCGGCTGAGAATACAAAAGACTCGATCGACGGTCACGATCACTGACGATTTGTCAACACGAAGATCCTTCTATTTCTTTCCTCTTCCGTCAATTCCCTTCCATCTGATTTGTTTTTTATTTATTTTTGCTACACCGTCTTTCCGCGAGTCGCGGAAAACAAAAAAGAAACGCCCTCCTGTGATCATTTTTTGAGATTAATTATTATAATTTGTTTGTTTTATAGTTTATTTATTTGGCTGGACAGAATCGTTCAGACCGTTTAAATTCTAAGACATTTTGAATGTTTTGAATTTCTTGAAAAATGAGTAGTTTATTTTGGATGTAATTTTCCGCATTAAATATTCATCCATGAAGAAAAAAGGTCGCAGACGCGTGATCAGCGTGGAAAAATACATTAAATACAGTCGCGCAGCGACGACTATCGAAGAAAGTTTACTGAGAATTTTCATACCCAATATTGCAAAAATGAGTAATTTTGCAATAAAAATCGCAACAACCAAAGTGATTGTTTTTTCTTTCATTTGAAATTGTCATTGTTTTGTAGAGCCAATGCTCTGCCGGCCTGAACAGTCTAGTGTTATTGTTTCAGCACAAACGCAATCAACTGCACGGCATTGATTTTTCCATACGCCGCGCACAGACGCCCGTAATCCAAAGGACTGGAGATTGTGTATTGCCGATTGCATAATTTAGCGTTGCGAAAGATCCAGGCGATGCGAAAATAGATCTGCGATTTCGCGCAGTGCGGCTGCGGATCCGTCGATCGAAAGAAATAGTCTCGGGTGTGTAAATAATGAGGTAAACAGAAGGATCTATAGATCGGTTTCGCGTCGCGACAGATCTTCGAAGGGAATACAAAAGACGATACACCTGTTGTCCCGCGATCGTGTATCGAGACGCGAGAGCGCCACACGTCGGTGTCGCTGTGTGTAGCGCGCGTGAGTTTGTTGTTCGCCGCGCCTAGATCATTTCGTCGCTGAACGATGTGATATCAGTAAGTTGCACACGAACACACGCACAAAGATCGAATCAATTCCCCTCCACTCCGGCAACGAGAGTCCGTCACTACCATCGCGTCTCCGAGTCGATGTTGCGGCTGTTGCTGGTTTCCCTCGGTTTTCTCCCTCCCTCTCTCTCCCTCCGCCTCTTTACCTTAATTCCCTCCACGAGGAGCCGACGTGCTGCTGGACTTCATCGGACAACCGGTTTACCTTTGATCATTCAATATATAGCGTATAAAACACATGATCGCACAGATTTATACGTATCCAGTGCGTACACTGTAATATCGCTGCGAAATTCAATGCGGAATAATAATGATAATAACAATGAAATATAATAAAATAATAATAACGAGGAATAAATTTACAGTCAATTGATTGGCGAGCAATCTTTGGAAATTTCCGTGTGTCCCGGTACGGTGCGATTCGATCGTTGTTTATCACTCCGCGCAAAGTCGTCGCTGCGGCTGCTATCGCTTTCGAAAGTATCTCTCGGCAGCGGGATAACTCTGGCCAACACCCAGGAGAGTCACACCTCCGAGCACCCACGTATCGGGGCCGTTGGCTCGATTCGCTTGCGACATTGCGGCTTTTTTTTTCTTTCGATTCTTTTTGTTTTTTTATTTTTGTTTATTTCAAATCACTTTTCATAAATAATTGACGGTGCAGCCCGTACGAGGGAAAAACCGCTCTCGGGCACTGATAAAATGAGATTTTTTTTTTTTTTTTTGCTGTAGAATTTATTTATAGAATAGATTGTAATTTTATGAAACGCGTCCATTTGATTTTTCCCTCTCGATTCGACGGACTTTGGGGAACTGCTGCGCGACTAATCGAACGATTTAATTAGCGCGATTGCAGTTGTAAGTGTATCGCGCGGATGTGTGTACAAGTATCGAATAGCGCGCGCGCTCTCGTAGGGAACGCGTAACGGGCACGAAGGCAGGTGTCCGCAATCACGGCAAATGCGCATTCCACGCCAGCCAATTTACCAGCTTTCACGAACTCGCCTCTCCCGGCCAGAGCACAAGCGCAGCGTGTCCCGACGGCCAGCAGCACGCCGGGAATCATTAGCATACAGGCACACAGTCGATTCCTTCGCCCGCCGATCTACACTCGATTGTTTAGGGTGGTAACTACATTGGACGTTATTGTAGACAGATTTTGCCGAATCTCATAATTCACGGATAAGTAATGTGGTGGTAGGTGAATTTCTTTTTTTTTTTTTTGTCGTTCATCCACGTGCTGGCTCCGGTCCAAATAACCAACAGGAGGATACGCCGGAGTAGGAGGATCCTCGCCTCGCCGCTGAAACGCAGCGCAGCCTGAATCCTCTCAAGATCGGTTAAACGGATAAGCGCAGCGGAGGCCTTACCGGCTGCCGTGCTTCGCGATAATTTAATGACAGGGGCCCCAAAAACCGCGTTAGAGAATTGCCGACGTCTCTCGAGCTTCCGAAGTTACATCGCTCCTCTCCGCAACGATCGCTGCGCTTTGCGTTGATTGAGACTTTTTGGATTTTTACGGGATTTTGTTTCATTTATGGGATAGACGGTAAAAAATAATTTTGTACAATCGGAATGTGATGTTTTGTTAAATAAGCGACAAACTCGTTTGTTCAGGTTTGAATATACGGAACTGTACTTTTATTTCCCGTGTCATCAACAGTTTTAGAAAAGAGGAAAATGTGTTGTATTTATTTTTACTGATAATAAAAAGTTCGAAGATCGCCGACGATCGGCTGATCGTGATGGATATTTCATCATGTAAAAAATCTCCTAGTCGATTATATTATTTTCGCAAAATTTAATACGAAATATCGTACAGTATTAGTTTACTCCAGTGTCAAATTTCAGGTCGATACCTCCATACTTACTCGAATTATACCGTTTTTATTAATTTTTCAGAAAAAGTTTTCTTTCTTACGCGATTTTTTTTCTCTGTACAAAAACATAGCTTTCTCTACAAGGAAGCGTAACCAAGATTCTTAATGAGAAAAGTCGGGAATAGAGCCACAGCATCCGCACTTGCGTCTAAACTCAATGATAAATGATGATTTAATGGTAGAAGTACAATGATAACTTACGTATATAAATATGCCTGCGTAACTGCTCTTCAATATGTCTCGTTTACAGAGCAAATGAAAGGAGTGAATGGATGGCGAAGAGACGCAGCGCGAACCGATCGGTAGCCCCGAGGGTTTCGAGATTCTTAAATGCTTAAATATTCATGAAGGTTGACTATTAATAAACGCGCACGTGACGATCTCGACGTTCTAATGAAACGTTTCGCCGTGATACTCGAAGTTCATAATAATTTCTGAACACTGGTTAACGTTCGAGTACCGACATATTATTTTCAATTAAACCGGAAAGCGCTTGAAAATTGTAAGATACACATACATACATACATATATATATAGATATATTTATATATATATATGTATGTATATCTCGAAAGCATTTGTAGACTGTAAATGACTTGATAACATATGTGCGCGCGCGCGCCTGATTGTGTGATTACAGTTCACGAAATGAGACCGGAAGACGTAGGAATAGTCGGATTCCGTGGCGATGCCGACAAGCAACCTTTCATGGTTGGTTTCTTCAAGAGTTCCGGAGTACGGGAGTCCAAAGCGAGACAAAAGCGTGACGCGAGAAGACGGAAAAAGAGCGATTCCTCGAGTCTCGATTATAGGAATAATCCTTATACCGGTAAGCTAATTTTTACGTGGCATGAAAATATGCTGATTAATTTAATTTAATTTAAAAACGTATTCATCGAGCTGTGATATAGATGGAAATAAAGATTTAATAGCCAGCATAGCTGATGAATATAATTAAGTAACGTTATGTAAAAAAAATCTGTTGACGTTTTTTTTTTTTATTTCCCCATTCCAGATCCAGCGACTCAGTACAACTCGAGAACCTGCAAGATTCAGACCCTCTACGTGAGCTTCCGTGATCTTCAGTGGCAGGTGATTGCGCAATATTATTTTATGTCTCTCGGAGTAGCGCATATTTTTATTACTTCTCTTCTTTTTTTATTTTTATTTTTTACTATATTATCCTCGCATACCCAAGAACCGAGAAATCCGAGTGGCGTACATAACACGTGGCATAATGATGAATATTAATGTTTTTTTCACTCAGGACTGGATCATTGCGCCTGACGGCTACGACGCTTATTACTGCAGCGGTGAATGCAATTTCCCGTTGAACGCGCACATGAACGCTACCAATCACGCGATTGTTCAGACCCTGGTGCATCTGGTTAATCCTGGAAAGGTACCGAAACCATGCTGCGCACCGACGAAACTCTCACCGATATCGGTACTATATTTTCTCGACGAGAGCAACGTTATACTTAAAAAGTACAAGAACATGGTCGTGAAGAGCTGTGGTTGCCACTAACTTGTATACCCGATCGATCTTGAAATATTGCGAATATACATAAAATGAGAGGAGGAGAAAAAAAAGAAGGAAATAGCAAAGGGTCAAGCTCGATTGTCCCGATACTAATCAAAACTTCGATACTTCTTCGTAACGATACACGAAGATATTGGAAATAAAATATTTTTTTATACTTTTATGACGTCGTTAGATCGTCCATCATCCGCCATGAAGAAGATAATAAAGATTGCCATTAAATGTTATTTAGTAGTAGTGAGAAGTAGCGGATGAGATTGTGCTCTAAGGATCGCGGAAAAGTCGGAAAGTTTTTCATTTTATAAAGATGCATCGATCTATCTCTTAGTTGTATTTGCGACAACGATTCAATGCAACAGCCTAGGATTAAGGTGACATAACATTACTGTGTATAACTTAACGTTTAAGAGAAAGTCAGGGGGATGCGTCGACGAACGGAATAGTGAAGAATCCGCGGGGAGGGAACTATTTTTTACGTATCATACGCAAGATGTATAGACGACCATTTTTATTAACCATTTTTATTCGTATTGACAATGTAAATACGTCGCTGTAAATACGTTCGATATTATAAAGTATACGTAAATTTTCGTAGAGAAAGTGAATTATGTCGAAACCTTCTGTTCCATCGCTTCCGTATGCGGTTTTTTTTTAAATAGTGAAGTAGTAGTTTAACTCGACTACATTTAATCTAGCAGTCCTTCCTAAATTAATGAACTTAATCAAAACTTCAATACTTCTTTGACTTATTTAACTTCAATACTCAAACTGATAGAACATTTTTCAAATGTGTTTAAGAATAATGATGTCTGATAAAAACAGAGGCGGTTCGCTAAAAATCGGACGGTTTGTGCCCGGTAAAATAAGTTTTGTGCATTCCACAAACAATTCTTGTCTTCAAACGCCCACATTTTTTTTTCTCTTGGCGATTTCACATTTTTGTATGTATTATAAAAATGTATAACTTTTTATTAATTGTAAAATCACGATAAAAAATGTTGTTGACCTTTGTGACAAAAGAATGTCTTAAATTTGTAGAGAGATACTTTTTTACAATTTGATTAATCCAAAAACAGTTAGATTTACAGATCAGAATTTCAAAGATACCTACTATTTTTATTAACTTTAATCATGGAAAATAATATTGCGATTAAATCAAATATCTTTAATCATGGAATGCCAAAGTTTCCATCAGTATTTCAGCACAACTGAAAGGTTTTTCTTTTCATTGCGGTCGACTATAGCACGGTTCTGGAGACCGCGGCTGTACAAGATAAGTCGATTATGGTTTGCAATTGACCGCAAGATTAGATACCGAAAAAGATATTCAATCTTGGATTTCTTCAGAATCTATCTGCATTCTTCCAGCTTGCAACTGGTTTCTGGAGCTTTCCTCCCACGCTCACAAATATAAATGCACGTTCCCTCACCCTTTCATTTTCTGCATCTTCCATCTATGCGAAGTTGCATTCTGTAAAAAAAAAGTGCAGTGCATTTACACATCCAATATTTTCATTGCGTATCCTCGTTTGTTATTCTTACCTCCGATGAATGCCGGTCTTGTTGAAGTCCCGGACAGCTGTAACGCGAGAAAAGATTATTTTATCGATTCATCAGTCGCTCCTCATCGCATCATAATAAATCTTCTCAATTACATCAACATCGATTACCATAAAAAATACTACACATTGAAAGTCAGTGAAAATGTATCAATCAAGTCAATGAATTAACAGTCAAGTTAACATTAATTTTGACAATGGGAGCATATTTTATTATTTAAAAAATTGACAATTCTTAAATTGCTAACCTCCGTCTCGAACATATGCGTAAATCCATATAAACAGAGCGCTTTAACCTGACTGGCAAAAATCGCATGCGCGCATGCGCAGCTATTTATACAACGCGAACGCGGTGGAATATCGAACTGTCAGTCGAGAGATCGACCGAACCCTTCGAGATGGTCGTCTCGAAGTGTTTCGCGAGGCCGCCGCTCGCGTCGCGTCGATCGCGGTTTTTCCACGATGGTCGGCGAACGTGCCGTGGTCATGGAGTTCCTTCGAGGTTCGTGCTTATCGCTCTGACAACAGTCGACCGAGTTTAATTTATCCTCGTCAAAGGGAGGCCCGATATCCCTCCGAATCCGCACGGAGTCGGTGAAGTCGTTCGATAACCGGGTGCATACGAGAATCTCGAACGTTTCGGTGTGCCGTGTGTGCGCGAGTGCGAGATTCTCGGTGTCCCGTGCTGCTGCTGCTGCTGCTCGGCGAGTGCCTGTTTCTCTTCCCGGAGTGTACCCCGTGTTCGGCTGCTGTCAACTTCCACAAAGCCTCGAAACCGCCCAATCGAACATTAGCGTCAACAACGGACTCTTAATTCACCGGTGTGTCGTCGTGTCAGACGATTTTAACGTATAATTTCGTCGAGTGAACGGAAAGAAAAAAAAAAAAAAACTGCGGATGACCAAGTGTCGCGAAACAGGTACGCCCATTTACGGAACCTCGCACACCGTATCTCGACTTGGCCGTGGCCGATTAAAAGAAAAAAAAAGACCCAAGTCTACCCGACAGTCAAACCTCGAGTTCCGCGAACGATAATGACACCCTGTCAGTCTCGTCGAACCTTCGAACTTTAGTCTCGAGGCGTTAGAATACATTTCCCCCGAAGTTCGACAACTGTGCCCGTTGTCCAAGCTAGATCTCTCGAACAATTCGCACGGCCGAGAGGCCGGAGCAGCAGCAACCGAACGTGCCAGTTTCGTTTGGGCGCAAAATCGATAGAGCTTGCACATTGCACGAGGTGCGACAGTCGTGTCTAGCGATGTAACGCTAACTTGTTGATAAAAATAGTTTTTTTTTTTTTTTCACGCGCGACCGTCTTGTTTATCTGCCGAATTGTTATCATTATTATTATTATTTTCGTCACGTCGCCTAGACTGTCCACTGACGTCGCGCGATAGTGCCGACGAACGTTTAGAAAATTTGGCAAATCAGCGAGCGTAGCTCTCCGGTGTTGCGTCAGGGATTGAAACGCGAGATCACCAATGCGGGATCCTCAAACTCCGAGGACCCTTCGCGAACAATAGCGGCGGATATACATTGTACGTTCCGTTGGTGTGGCGGACAGCGCACTTGGCAGTGTCAACGTACGTTTGCACCCCGGCGAATATATTCGTCGCGTTAGAATTAGTCATCCTACCGGGGCGTGTAGAGAAAGACACGGCGCTTCGTTGTTATTCCGTGTATATTGGATGGACGCCCTTTTTCTTTTTTCTTTATTACGATAGGCACGCGATCGGCATCGAGAAAAAAGATCGTCGAATCTCATCGCTCGCTGTTCGCCCATGTACGATTTGATCGAGGGCCGCGCTGTTTCGGCAGGCATCTGCCTTGCCGACATTGTCTCGCTCGTTGTGACTAGAATCAAACTACTGTAATCTCCGTTGTAACCACTTAATTTTCCTCAAACAGTGTGTCATTATTTACTGAGAGGGGTCTTACGCGGAACTCGAGGCACGACTCTGCACCCCCTCCTCGATCTCTATTCCCTTGAGAAAATGTGACTGCATTATTTCTCGACATGTACCTACCTGCGAAGACCCGCGCGTGACCTTGACTTTATATATTTTTTCTCTCTCGAACTTGCCGTTGGGCTGCGCACCAGCCGTTGACACCGCTTTCAACATTTGCTTCGGTGACCTTGTCGAACATCGAATATTTCGACGTTTTTTTACATCAATTTTCGAAGGCTAGATTCTTCGCGCGATTTCTTTCAATAAAATTGCTTGGTAAATAACCGGAGGTGATCTTTTTTCGTTTCTTCTTTTTCTCGAGCCAACGAATCGTATTTTTTTCTCTCGGTTAATTTTCTAAAGTCAACGGTCAAATATTTCGTTCGTTTTTTTCATTACTGGGACGTACTTTTTTTTACTTCTATTTTTTTTACAGATTTTAAAAACGATTATGCTTCCGAATTAGTGGCGAGAGTCGCGCTTAGTCGAGAGTGAGGAGAAAAAGTTGGGGATCTCTCGCGTATCGTGCAGTAGCGTTGGGAGATCGGATTCCGGGCAATGACGAGATCAAGGACCAGTTCGCGCGCGGAAAAATAATCGTCGATGAAGCAGCGCTGAGACGTTGAATGTGGAGTACGATATCGCGTCTCTTCGCGAAGAGCAAATCTACGGAGGACGGCGAGGAGGCGGCCGAAGAGGAAGCCGTCGAGGAGGAGGAAGCGAATCGTCGGGACAAGAAGAAACGTGATTGTAAGAACAAGACGAAGAGGTCCTCGACCGCCGCGTTATCGGCGAGTCGGGAGTGCTACGAAAACGGCGAGCCGGTTGCCGACGTAGCAGCTGTCCATGTTTTCGTCTCGATGGAACGTAACATGGGCGATGAAAGACGAAAGGGAAACGCTGGGGCTCACGGTGACCAGCAACAGCAAATCGGCGCCGCTGGCGATGCCGAACACTTCTCCGACGCGTATGACACGCGCCTGGTAAGTCCAAACTCAACTTTTGTCGCTCTCATCGTAAGAAACATGTTTAACTATAAGATTACTGCGAAAAACCATGGAAAAACGATGCCGTCGATCCAAAGAGCTTTCTTGAATATTTTGTTGCAATAATAACAATAACATTATTAATACTAATTTTTATTAATTTAATATTTTAATTAAATTATTAAATAAATAATCAGTAAATATTAAATCATTTAATTCAACAATAACGATGACAATAATAGTAATATCGATATTAATAATATTGTTTAAAAATGATTAATGGTTTTACGAGCGAGCTCCATATTTCTAACGGCATGGATTTCCAATGTTGCAATTACGTCAATGACAAAGTCATTTTCCTCTTCGCAAAGGAACAATCGATAAGTTAGGCATGAGGTTCGAGTTATCAGCGACGTCTCATCCGTCGTGGTTTTGGCACGCTTCCAATACAGAACTGGAAAAAGGCGCTCTCCGATTGGTCGTGTAGAGTAGAGTTTCGAGGTCTCTCGTCGCTCCGGCGAATTCACGAGGCGTTATAAAAATCGGGCAAAAAGGTGTAGCGTCGCCGTCGGTTGCCGCTCGGCGCCCTCTCCGTGCCAAACGGCAATCACACTTCTTTTGATCGTTACGAAAATCGATTAGTATCCGAAACAAATCACTACGGCGAAACAGTTGCACTATTTTTTGCTGTTATTTTTTTAAATTAAATTTATTTCCATCGAGATTAATTCGGAATTAATTGTTGTGTCACTAATGGGTGTGCGTAGAATTACTGTTAACTGGAACGAATTCTAATGACCGTTGTTACGTTCGTCGGTGATTTATCACACAAAGTTGCAAAAAAAAAAAAAAAACTTCCCATCCGTACTGTACCGCAGCAATGCCATTAAGAGTCTGCTAGTCTGTGTACTAAAAACTCGTAGGAATAAGATACATTTTATACGTGTGTGCTCTAGCGTTGATGCACCGGTATGGCAGAGTCCGGTAGCGCTTCGGCGCATCTACCGAGCCACACGTTTTATTTTTTTCTCTTTTTCTTTCGTATTTTTTTTTTCGACGACCAGCCATCTTTGCTTTCAATTAATTAAGAAATCAGAAGCGTTCGTGAAACCGGATCTTCGGCCCGCTGCAATTGGAGCGTTGTGGGAGTGCCGACTGCCTTGGACAGACCTACTGAGCCTCAACCTTGTGCCCAACTTTGAAGCATCTCGCATATTTTTACAGTCGGCATTATCGATGAAAAAAAGGCATCGAGCCAATTTAGATTTTTTTTACGGATAGGATAAAAGTTGTGAATATCGTCCAGTTGATATTCCATTTATCGCTAATCTAAGTGGACCTTATTGACAACTTTCAACCTGTATAATCACAACATAAAATAATGCGCATATCAGGCGCTAAATTGGGTATTAAAATTGTGCCCAACTTTTGAGCATCTAGTATATTTGTACTGTTGGCATTCCTGATGAAAAAAAAACAAAAAAAACACACCCGCGAATTCAGAATTTTTTTTATAGATGGGATAAAAGTGGTGAATATCGCCCAGTCGTATTGACCACTTTCACCCTGTATAATCACAACATAAAATAATGCGCATATCGGAGGCTAAACTGGGTATTGAAATTCGTTACAGATAATCGATATTTTCGTCTGTTGTATACATACATATACATCCCTCCCCCCAATATTTGCTCCGACGAGTCCATTGACGTTAGCACTGAAAAGCCTGGGCTCTCGATTCTCCTCCGGGTTTCTCTTCGCGACACACGACGGTTCAGGATTTCGATAATCGATAGGACCGACCTCACCCGAACTTCGTTCTTGTATTGTCCGTAGGTACGAGCCGTTCGCCGATAATTATTATCGACGATCACGGCAGTCTGCGGTGGCTCGCAAAAAACCGGATATCCACGGGAGTTAAAGGCGAATCCATTAGGCCGATTTACTCGCTCGAGATTGAAACAGTATGGCGAAACGTTTTCGCGATTGTCCTTGATTTTTGTTTTTTTTTTTCTTCCCTTCGCAACGCTTGTACGATCCATTAAAGACGATCGAAGTTCACGCTCGATTGATTCGCGATCGAGACTCCTTTCCGTTTCCGGTCCGGCGAGACGTAAACACTCGCACACACATACAGTCCTTCGGATGCGTTTTGCCATGTTGGAAAACTCGGGCATAGCTCGAAGCCGACGAGATTCACCTTATTCGATCGGTGTCCCAGTATGAGCTGCCTCCTGCTCTTGGCAACGCACATGGCGATAGGTCAGCTAGTCGATTTCCGCATTTTCTTATCGGGGATGGAGTTTAAAAAAAAAAGAAGTGCGACCGAATGTTGGCAACGCTTGAAAATTGATATCGATCTTCTGCTACTCGAACCCATAATATCTACCGAGAGACTGAATATAAAGTTAAAAAAAAATGTTTGGCCACAGAATATTTTTTTCTGTCAATACGAAAAAAAGGCACTTCAAAGGGTCCTTTTTCACTTAGACTGTAAGGGATTTGCAATTCTTTTTTTTATTGGTTCTGTAACTGGGCCTGTAACATTGACGAGAGTAGGCAATCGTAGGAACACCGTTTGATTATCCATAACCGGTGATTTAATCGAATGAAAAAAAATAGTTTATCGTCAAAATATTCATTTTTCCTCGACAAGAATAAAAAACAACTTCCGAGGTTTCTTTTTCACCTCGCTTATCACAGAATTTGTAATATTTCTTATCAGCGTCCCTATCGTTGGCGTGCACAGGCAATCGCAGGAAAACCGTTCGATTATTCATAACCGGCGATATAAACAAATAAAAAAAATAGTTTATCGTCAAAATATTCATTTTTCCTCGACAAGAATAAAAAACAACTTCCAAGGTTTTTTTTCCACCTCGCTTATCAATGAATTTTCAATTTTTCTTATCAGCCTTCCTATCGTTGGCGTGCACAAGCAATCGCAGGAAAACCGTTTGATTATCCATAATCCGTGAATCATCGAGTTTATACCGCGTCGGTCACCGATCTTTCTATCGCTCTCTTCCATGTAGCAATGATTTACAGTAACGAGTGTTTCTTCACTTTTCGTGGCCGCAGGTATTTCGCCGTTCTTTCGACACTCTCAGACCTTTCTTATCCGGCAACCATGATATATATATATATATACATATATATATCGACTGCTAAGAAACAGAAGGGCGTAAGCCACATCCTTTTATATGTGAAACGGAGCGAGATACGCCTTTTTATTTCTGAGCAGTCGATATATATATGTATCTATATACATATGTCCATATTTTCGTAAAACGTCGGAGATTCGTCGAGGATACAACATTGCCGGCCGGTGAACCCTCTCCATTCGTTCGCCCTTACATAATCCGCTTCGTTCTCGATGGCACGTGCGCGAGGAGAGCCACGAGCCTGCGAGCCGTGCACTCGGTTTAGATGCACGCGACACACTCGCACTTCGTGACGAGAGAAAATTAACCCGTTCACCGTTAATTCCGCTAATATCACTCGAAGCCGAAACTATAAAAATAGCGAAACCTGGACGTAACTTAGAATTAAAATAACCGCGAACAAGTGTCAATTATTATCGTTTTATTTTTAGCAACAAACATTTTTTACACTGCAAAAGAAGTCGTTGAGAGAGCAGCGAAAAATGTATTGGTGAGATACTTTTATTGAATTTTTTGTTTCCGTCGTTCCGTGGCCAATTTCAAGATCGCGAAGTTTCGACGTTTAGGCTCTGCGTGGGTGACCGTCGAGGCGAAAGTTTCTCACGTTCTTCGCATAGATCGTCGAGATCACATGAGAATCTCGCGAGAGTCTCGTGCGATCGCTCCCTCTATGGTTTTCCCCGTTCGCGTGGGCGTCCGTGCTAGCGCCGAGAACTGAAATAAGTGACCGATTTCTTGCGGGTTTCATTCAACTCGCTGAAGGCCTCTCGGTGTGAGAATTCGCTAACTTATCTCGGGCACACATGGGATGCGCGACGATGCGCGGTTCTGTGCGTGTGCGCACGTTCACCGAGCGCGCGCATGCGCACGACACACCCGGTGGTCAGAAAGCTCGGCAAAAAGGTGTCTCAGGGATTACTAGAAATACTCGGTTCGTCGTCTACGGTGCAGCGAAAAGAAACTTTGTTTACCGCTAAGCCATCCATACACGTCGCTGTTCAGTTAAATGAATGCTCCGCGAACATACCAAACTCTAAACTGCACCACGGAGACCTCGAACTTTGTCCGAGAAAAAAAAAGAAACTTTAAACACAAAGTTTTACGAAGTTTCCGAGAGCCGGTGAGAAGTTTCACCGAAACGCAGTGCCAGCCAGTTGCAGGCTTCGAAAACATATTTCAATATATTTTGTTTTTTGTTCATTTTGAACTTGCTGTCGAGACAAAGAAAATCCATAGTTCATAAATAACATCAGGACACATATATTACGTAAAAAGTTCGTATAAAAGTGATGGGAAAAAGCATTTTGGAATATATAAATAGGATTTGATATATGGGCGGTTTTTATCTGATCGAATCCACGCGCGGACTACGGAACACTTTTTTTATGATAAGAGTTGCATTTTTTAATGATAAGAGTTGCTCGTTATTTTTATGCAAAAGAGTTGCATATCGTACAATTTCATCCACTACCTCGATGACCACAACGCATACCTATATTTTTTCCATGAGGACGAATAAATAATGAAAAAGGACCGGAATTCGTAAACCACTATACAAACCCTATATCTATTTCCGATACCTCATTATCTCAATGAAAAAAATAAATTGCAATCGTCCAATTACTTCCATTTCTTTGGTGCGCACAACGCATACCTAAATTTTTTCCATGAGGACGAATAAATAATGAAAAAGGACCAGAATTCGTAAACCACTACACAAACCCTATATCTATTTCCGATAACTCATTATCTCAATGAAAAAAAGAAATAAAAATTGCAATCGTCCAATTACTTCCATTTCTTTGGTGCCCACAACGCATACCTACATTTTTTCCATGAGGACGAATAAATAATGAAAAAGGACCAGAATTCGTAAACCACTATACAAACCCTATATCTATTTCCGATACCTCATTATCTCAATGAAAAAAAGAAATAAAAATTGCAATCGTCCAATGACTTCCATTTCTTCGGTGCCCACAACTCCCACTTATATTTTGTCTCCACGAGGACAAATAATAATAATAAAAAAAGTACCAGTACTCGAAAACCACTGAAAACCATTCGCAGCCTACGCGTGCCCACAATGTCGCCTCTCCCCCGACTCACGAACCTCCGCCTGCTGACTCACGAGCGCTGTGCGCTGTTTGCTCGAGAATCAAGGCCCGACTGGCACGCTCTCTTCGACTTCATCTCTTCCCTTTTATTATGCATCTCTCTCTCGCTCCCTCTCGCCCACGTTACCTCTCGTCCCCCTCGTCTCCCCGTCGTCGTTCCTCTCGCTCAGTGCGTCCGTCTCTCTCCATCGAGTAGTCTTTTCCTAACTCGATGCAGCAGACAGACCACGCCAGCAGTATTCGCGGCAGCAGTCGGTTCCGTTCTTCCTCGCTTTCCGCTTCGTTCTCGCCGTCGCTGCCGCCCGATTAGTTGGATCGCGCGCGGCTGCAGCGAAATATTTGCATCCTCGCCGTTTAACGATTCCCGATCCTCGGCGCGGAGTTCAACTTGCCAATCGATCGACGGCGTGAACCGATCCGGAAGGTTCGCCGCATCGACAGTTCATTTAAAATCTCGCGCCGAAGAGTCGACGCTGAGTGTGATTCCTCGCCGAAACCGGAAGTGCTACCGTTGGCCGTTGAAAATCATCGCGATGCGTCTCTCGATCGCCCAGTGTAATTTCGTCGATCGAGTGTGAAAATAAATGAAATTTATAGTTGTGATGACTTCGACGTGAGACCTCCGGATTACGAGGATTACGCTTGTGGGTCGGGAGTCGAACAAAAGGGGTCAGAGATCGAGGATATACGAAATACATCATATCCGACGCCCCGTACGCGAATGGCTAGCGAGGTCATGCTGGCGCCGAGGACGGCGCCAAAGACTTCGTGCGACTTGGACATCGACGATGTCAGAGACGTCTTCAGAAACGCCAACGTTACGACCATTTATGTGAGTTCGATTTAGCATATTGGTGACGAAAAATAAAAAGATCGATTGGGATTTCATGCGGATAGTTATGTTTCGTCGCGGGGAGAGGAATGTCTCGGACTTTCTCGGATCAAAGAGGAAATTGCTGCAGCTGCACTGGTTGAATGGGACGCGACTTCTCTTTCGTTCCCTTTTTCATTCCCTTTCGTTTTTACCACAGACCTCCGGTAGGGAGAGAGAGAGACGGAGAGTCGCCCGAGTTGCTGACGATACAATTTCAACTTGTCCATCGTTTTCTTTGGTCTCACCGGTTCACACCGTGACCGAATGGAAATTCTCTCCGCCGTCCCATATCCGTTTCTTCTTCTTGTACGGTTGTCGTCGTACTATCCGAGCGACCACAGGACCCTCGTTCCCCCCCCCCGGTTCACGCCGCGAGGGCTTAAGGGCGTGTGGAACCCTCTTCGGCCGAGAAGACAGGTTCGGTCGGTAACGAAAAACTGCAACACTGTAAAAATCAATTGTAAATTTAATGAGCTGGAACTTGAAATTTCCTTTCATTACTTACATTAGTTCAATATTAATTTACTGTTTTTTTGTAAAATTGTAATACCAGATTTCAAAATTACAAATCTTTGGCTTGAAATTTACAAAATCTTGCTTTAGAAATCAAGTGCATTAGTTCATTAATGTTTCATCGAAATTAAAGTAGATTATTAAAAATAAAGTATTATCAATGTTTTTAATACACCGAACATTAATTTTTCGTCACAATTGCACATGAACTTTAATACATCAATTTTTGCCTTAAACCGTCCAGTCCACTACATTAAATTTCAAACGAATTTCTTTTACAGTGTACTTGCAAAAAAAAACATTACGGTTTTCAACACCGACCGTGGTAATTCGCATGTCCTTAATACCTCAGTACATCTCGAGGTGACCGCGAAGTCTCCATAACACTTCGTTCGTGATATTCACCACGTTCAATGTAACGCTATAAAACGCGAGCTTGTTTTCTTCCGCCACATGCACGAAGTCGCGATCGCGCAAGCGCAGCTGAGCGATCATGGTCACCGGCAATGGCCAAGAATGGCGATTCCAAGGCGAAGGTACATTTTACTTTCGATAACTCCAACCGCACACATGTACCCTTGCCGTTGCGCGGTGAATTCGAGTTACTCGCCGCGCATCGGCAGTCGAGAAGACTTTCGAAGAAGGGACGAGTCACTCGATCGGGCTTTATCGGTTATTTGGTTAACGCGATTAGATAAAAAGGGGGACTGGCAGGGTGTGCGTTAGATTTCGGTGTACACTCACGATATCTTTACAACCCCAGCTGATGTGTCGCTCTGCCCCGAGAAAATGCATTTCCGATAACTCGAGGTATGCAGCAATTACGGAGAATTTCAACCATTCCGAATTTAATTGCTTCTCATTTGTAGACACGGTTTTCGAATCTCAAAGTTCATTTATTCGGAACCAGCATGTTCGTCCATAATTGTATAGAAAAAAAAAAATTTCCGAAGTAGACTGCATTACTTGAAAGAAATACATAATTATCGACTTTTGAATTTAAATAATTGAATAATTATGCAGATACGAAATTGAGATTGGATAATGAAATTTCATTCTCATTATTCGATTCCAACGAAGAACGTGATAATAGTTCATCTGACCTCAAACTTTCTTAATTAACTGAATAAAACATTCCTCAAAGAGTCGTAAAAAAAGCAACTATTTTCAAAAACAATTTGTCTTCCATTACCGTGAATTTTTGTAAGGAAAAAAAAGATCTTTCTCGTGTAATGAGAACCACTGTGAAAGTATCTGAGCAACATGACGAATTATTAATTCGTGTTACGAAACGGTGTGCTCCCTTGACCAGGTTCGCATGCGCGTGTCTACGTGGGTTTGTCCTTATATGAGCGGGTGAAGCGAAGGAAACGGAGAACGTTTACGCGTGTTCGTGAGAGAGACAGAGAAAGAAAGAGAGAGAGAGATATTTGGGCGAGCCGCATCTTCCGGCCGATAAATATCCGGCGAATAATCGACGAGAGGGCTCCGCAAGTCGCAAGAAGGCGTAGTCCCCTTCGCGTACTTGCTCCTTCACAGTAGCATGAGCAACAACGGTCTCACGCGGCTCTCGGAGTCTTAAGACGATGTGAGATCTCCTGCTCACCGCCCAACCCGGGCTCAGTCGGGACCAAAAATGGTATTTTTTTTTTCTTGCACTGCGGATCCTCTATGATTGAAAGCAAATTCTTTCTTTAATCGGATATCAATTTAGCTCCGTGTATGCACAGTAAATCAGGTACTAAAGTTTCGTGTCCACAATTCTTTTTATGTTAATTGTACATCAAAATCTTGTCCACTTTACAAAAACGATTGTTAATTTTACGAGTAGTTTTTGTAAATTCAACAACGATGTGGACATTTGGGGACAACACAGGTTGTTAAATGTTGATGTACAAATCTTTTTTACTGTGTACATTTGGTTCAGTCGGGACCATAAAAAAAACAATTACAGTTTTTATTACCGACCGTGGTGTTTTGCATACTCTTAAGTCTGGAAACATTTTATGAGAGTACGAAACGCACAATATTGCAACTATATTTTCCCCTCTCCACCTTCCGCCCTTGCCATTCCGTTTCGGGGAATATCGCTTCACAGAAACTTTAATATATATATTTTTTTAAAGCAAATTCGTACATTAATCGAATATCAATTTAGCTTCATCCAGGAATTTGTTTTTCTTCGCGGATGGTCAGAACCATACAAAGAATCAATTACAGTTTTTATTACCGACCGTGGTATTTCGCATACTCTTAAACATGTATACGTTCCACGAGAGCACGTAATGCACATAAAATTACAGCTATACTCCCCCCCCCCTCTCCCTCTCACCGCCCCTCTCCTTGCCACTCCGTCTCGGGTAATAGCTTTACAATTTTTCATTCCTCGCAATTTCCTCATGATTATAGATCACGCTATGGAGAATTTTCTTGCTCGTATGATAATTTATATACTATAACCGGACGACGCGACAGGTCTTGGCGGGAGATTCGAAAAAGATTTGAGATTTCACTCCCGCCGCGGAGAGATAAGAGAGGCCCCCTTGCACAACTAATTAGTAGATTGAGATCGCCACATGCTCGAACACTTTCTCGCTATTTTATAATAAATATATCGTCGTTGAAGCCCTCTCTCGATCTCGCCCTCGACTCTTTCCATAGCCGATGGGTGGACGCGTTACGAGACTTCCAGCCGAGATTGTCGAAACCGTGTGGGCTCGTGGAATGAAGTCCACCTACGTGCCGCAAAGATCGAGAAGTAAAACGGGCTCGAAGGTGCCACCGTCCATATTACAACTCTCCTGTAATTCATAATTCACAACCGATACGTTAAAAGCGCCGTAACGAGAAAACGTTATCCGGCGTCCGGCACCGTCGGAAATTTTACTTTAATTCAGTTTAATACACGATGAACATAATACATTATATTTTACATTGACCCTGATCGATGGACTGGAAAGATTAAACTTTTGCTCTGGGAAACCGCGAAAAGTCCGGGAATTTCAGTTGGGGAATTTCGTGGCAACGATGTTTCTGGAGGTTCGAAACAAAAAAAGGCGACGAGATGTTAAATGGTTCAAGAAAAAAACCATTCCAGTCGCCGCCGGTGAGTTTTACCCTTTTCTATTTTGGTACTTCCTTCGGGAATCCAAAACAACTCGTACAGTCGTCAACTTCTCACTTTCGCATGCGCCTATATTTGTGAGGCTGTCGGTAGGGGAAATTTCTGCGAAGGCATTTCTCGAGTCTCTCGCACTGAGAATATCGCAGCTTTTCTTATTTTTCCTCTCCTTATACTTCTTCTCCTTGGGGTTACTCGCTCGTTCGTTCTCCCCGTCTGTAGCTCATCAAAGTACGAGAGTTTTACTCGAGTCACTTCCGCGCGTCTCGAGCATGCCCCGGCGCATTACCGGCGTCAATCAAAATTAACTGGAGACCCTCGGTTCGCGTTCCTCACCGCCGGGGACGTGTACCGATGGATCAACGTCAAACTCGAAACTCTTTGATAAGCAGGTGAGCTCTCTCATGTAAAAATGCAGCTATTGGCGATTAAATTTTTTTTATTCAAACGGCGTACCTGTTAAAACTGTTGAATGGATTATAGGAAACTTCACTTACATGGTGATGAGTATCGAAAGTTCAGACATTTTTTTTTAATGAGGTAAACATTAAGAGTCGCTTAACAAAAGGGGACTCCTCAAATGTGGATGTTTCTCGTCCAGAAAGATCCACACTTATTCCCTAATCTTGACCAAATTTGACAAGATTCTTCCCGATGCAATAACATTTTTTTATAATTTTTTGGACCTTTATCTTATAAATTTTTTTATTTTGTTAAAATTCCGGTTGAATGCAAAAGTAGAGTGGATTTTCTCCACTCTACTTTTGCAATTTTTTTCTTATTAACTTCGCATGTTTTTTTCAGATAAAAATACATGTTACAGAAAAATGAAGAGAAAGAGTTAATATTAACGAGACAAGTTGTATCTCTGCGTCTAAGACATTTTTGTTAAGTGTACAAGATGTGTTCCGATGCGTGATTGATTTCCTCGCCGAATCGTGGGAACGGAGAGTCGAGCGAGGAAGAAATAAATATAGAAAATGTTCGAACGGCACGGGGATCGATGCAGGTGAGAGATTTCACCGATGCGATAAATGCTTCGATCTTCGGCCTCGCCCGCACTTGTAAAATCGACGTAATACGCGCCGCGGAGTCGAACGAGAATCGAACGATGCGTGGGCGCCGGTGGGTGGTTATGAACAATGCGTTATTATCCTTTATCTCTATCCGTACGAGCGTGAAATGCGCGGATACCCATACACATGTCAGGTGAGAAACTCGTATGCAAATACCATCCAAGGTACGCTTCTCGGGCTCCTCTCGACGAGAGTTATCGTTAAAATCCTCGTCGGGCGTTTGTACTTGGAAACTTTCACAATCGCCGACGGCGAACCGATCTCCAGCGCCCACACAGCGCGGTTTCTGCAATACTGAGCGGCGAAAAAAAAATCTCGTTAATTCGCCTTACCGATCGCGTTACCATGCGCGAAGCTTCACCGTACTTTATTCGCACGTTCGAAAACAGTTCGGATTTTTTTCCTTCATTTTCTCTTTCTCTCATCATTTATTAATTTTGATTGACCCTTCCTAATTAGTTGCTCGCTCGACTGCAGCTCCGATTAAGGTTCGTGCAGGAAACATCTTTTATTTTTTTAGGATCGTTCAAAATAACGATGCCTAACTAATCGACAATTTTTTTAGCTGTATGTTAATATAATTCAATTTAATAATTTTTCACAAGAGATTGCGATCTTCAGAACCTTACCGTGAATATTATTGTCTTAAGGTCGTACGGATCGTTGTAAAAATCATTTAATATCACAGCGACGATGTAAAAACGTTGGCGAAACTTAATTTAAATAAAAACAAAACAATTTATTTCCACGTTCAAAATACGGTCGAAAGAACCTTGAGACACGGAAAACGTGACGTTGAAAAGTGCGTGCTCGCTCGGCCGTGCGAGAATAGCGATTAGTCGAGAGGCTCGCGTACGCGCCGGCAGCCGCGCCCTCTGCAAATGTGTTTTTCTCGTAATTAAGTGTCTCCCGTTCTTGCCGTATTTTTTTTTTTTATCTTTCCTCTCGAGTTTCATACAGCGCGTCGGCGCTACCGGTAATTACTCCCACATCGACGCGATCGAGCGACCCGACACAGTGGACATCGCCGCCCGTTCGCTTATCCGACGTCTATCGTTTCCGTCGATTAAGATAAGCCCTCGCGCGGATCGAGATAAATAAATCAATCGTCGGAATTTCACGCGATCGTTGAATCGGACGAACGCGGGAGAGGAGAAAAAAAATCGCGGCTCGATTTTCGACGCGGAGACGTGTGTTTGATCGATAACGAAACATGCGAATACGAGTAAAGCGAGCGAGTTTAATCGGCGCTGGGTCGGGTGTATACATAATCAATCGTGTCCCGAATGGACGCTCGGGAGCTGGGAAAGTCTGTCGAGCGACCGGCGGCAATGTGGAACACGAGGCGTGGTGCTCGGAGGTGGGAGGGGGGGGGCGTCAAAATTTCAGATAGGCAAATGTAAAACGACCCATATTTCTAAACTTTATAAGCTCCAGTCCTCGCGAGCTCCAACATAGAAAAAAGTGGGTTGTTTGGAATTCTTGTTTTTTCTATGTATTTGGTTCGCTGAACGACGATTTATTGGAACAGTCATTCAAGGGAATACTTCATTTCGTTTGATATTTCGCTATTTTTACCACAGGATTTTTTGATATTTCGCTATTTTTTATATCATTCGTCTTATCTGGTTCTTTCGTTCCGATGGATTAGAAATTGTCGACAGTCTTAATATTTATAGTCGTAGGATTCGAACAGTCAAATGTATGTTTTTCGAATTTCCGTCAATTCTATCGTTTCATTATTATTTAATTTTGTCCGATTTAATTTTTTTTTTCGATCCAACTTTATTGCGATTACTTTGCGTGCGCCATTTTTGTTTCCAAATTTAAAAACTCTTCTGAAATTGGTCCCTCCACATCCGAGCCCTGCCCATAATCAATCGTGTCGTTGAACGTACGTTCGAGAGCCGCGAAAGTCTCTCCAGCGACTGGCGGTAATGTGGAGCACAAGGATCGGAGCTCCGAGCCGGCGGGGTCGTCGCGAGGGAGAGAGGAGAATCGCGAGTCTCGCCGGTTCGCGAGCTCTAGGCACGTATGCGCAGGTGTATAAATAGCGCTAGCTGCTGTATTACACCGCTGTACGCTGTATGGGTCTCGCGGTAACTCGAAGTGGATCGACTTAGCAGCGGCAGCGGCTCGCCGATCCCTTCCGCATTCGACCGCCTTACCGAGTGCATGTGCGCGAGCACACACGAGCACTCCCCTGAGCTTCCGTCCGCCTCCGGCTGCGAAGGTGCGCACAGCCTTCCCTATTGAGGAAAAATGCAAAAGTCGCGACCTCGATGCGACGACGTGAAAAGTTCTGAAAGGGTCGAACGGAAAAGTTCTCTTTGCGATTTTTTTTTATGTGTTTATTTTTTTAATCGCAGTCTGTCGAGTCACAGGGAGCGAAGATCAAACAGCACGTGTAGTTTGATCTGCACATGAGGCATTCTTTGTCAACTCCGCCACTTTTTTTTTCGACACATCTATCCACAATTGGCCACGTAGCCTTTGAATGCATTGTTTGAGAATTTTTTTATACATTTTTATATTGTTATGTTCTTTTGCCCAGCAACTAGGTAGAGTTCCCCTTTGCCATTTTTTTGTGGATTTTTCACACGTCACTGAATAGCCTAAAAATTGACAGCGAAATGGAACGGGTCGTATTTTCGAATTCTCGTTCCTTTCTGCTTGAAATAGCCTTGCCAATACGACCAAAAATATAACACATATTGGATGACGATCGATCTCCGAGCGCTAAATGATTAACTTCTTCGAACAACTTCCTTAGACTTCCTGTACCAATAGGGACCAGCCCAACCTGGCCACATTTCGCACGCGCCGACCAACACTCGAAATGATTAACTTGGAAGTCCATTTTGGGACAATGTTGGGATTTTGGGGTTTTTCAAACAATAATTTTGTGCCATAACTATTGAATTATTTATTTTTGTCAAATATTCGTTACATTCGATGCAAATTAGTCGACAAATATTTTTAGGAATCTGAAAACGGAATTTTGACAAAAAACACGGATAAGCAGTTTTAAAAGAAATCCATTTTCTCTTCGATCACTCTCGCTGTCGTATACTTCGCCATCGCTTTCCAAAAGCGTAACGATCAGTATCGAGCAGAGTGTCGAAGAAGGAAAAACCAAAAAAAAAAACGCCAAAGAAGAGCTCGACGGTAGAATATTCCATAAAGCGTGGCGATTCGTTGATTAGAGAATTTCCGCTTGATGGTCACGAAGGATCGGGTGTGGAACGATGCGAGAAGTCTCGAAGGAAGTCCAAGACCGGACGGTTCACGAGCGCATCGCGGAGATGGCTTGCGCCGAGAATCTCTTACATCATCGTTGTCGAATCTCGAAAATATCTTCACTGACGACGAGACTCGCCGGGTGTGTATTATAAACGCCCGGTGATCCCGATTCGTTCCGTTCTTCATTCGTTCGAGAGTTACGGGTGTTTGAATAGCGCGCGTAGCGCCAAGCTTGTTCGGTCCATCCCAGCATCATTCGACTATTGTATCCGCGTTTCCGCGATATTGAGACAATCCGCGGCGTCGCGGGTCGTCAACCCGACAATGTACGAATAATAAGTTGCTGAGGTTCTTCGAAAGTAATAATAACTTGCCGGGCATTAATACTGGAGTTGCTCTAAATTGCTATATGTGTAACGATGAAGACGCTAATGCGCAGACGCGCGAATCGCGGATAAGATCGGTTGGAATTTCCGGGCGGCAACCGCGCCACTGATCGTCCTGTACTTTGTGCCTTGTGCCTTGTGCATTGCGCCTTGTGCATTGCGCCTTGTGCCTTGTGCCTTGTGCCTTGAGCCTTGTGCCTTGTGCCTTGTGCCTTGTGCCTTGTGCCTTGTGCCTTGTGCCTTGTGCCTTGTGCCTTGTGCCTTGTGCCTTGTGCCTTGTGCCTTGTGCCTTGTACCTTGTACCTTGTACCTTGTACCTTGTACCTTGTACCTTGTACCTTGTACCTTGTACCTTGTACCTTGTACCTTGTACCTTGTACCTTGTACCTTGTACCTTGTACCTTGTACCTTGTACCTTGTACCTGCGTTCGAGTGTACGATGCGTTCAATCGGTCACGGATCACAAGCCTCGTCCCGAGCATGCCGATATAAATTGATATATTTTCTAACTGTATCGATGTGCGGAAACGTGCGAGTTATATATCATTAATGGTTAATATACAATGTACCGAGACTCACCGACACGTTCCAGACAGCATTTATGCACTATCCCTTCACGCTTGCGTGTACCCGAGGCACTGTGCACCTCGCCGTAACGCGTCAGAGGAGTGATTCTTACGAGCAGCTAGCCGCGCTCATTATGCAGATTACGCGAACGTTATTAGTCCGGCTAACACGATACGTAATGCAGGTTTCAACTAATTCTTGCTAAGAAAAAAAAAAGAAAAAATTCATTATATTTTCAAAATACATGATTTTGCATTGAAAATTAAAGCGAAGTCCGCGCGGTTCATGCGTTCGTTCTAGACTTGAATCCACCGGATATTACCCGTTGTAATTCGCAAGTTAACATTTTTTTAATTATACACGGATTTTCTGTCGTTTTTCTTTTACACGTTAGTAAAAGAATTCCGAGTTTCGAATATCCGGTGGAAAGTGAAACGGTACATCGCAAGCTGTCCCAAAACCCCTCCTCCCTACTCAAAGCTTTACAGGGAGTTGGACTCAACTGCACGCGACATACACTGTCATCTGTTTCAAAAACTTTCTTCACGATGCATTATTATTCGTCAATTTTTTTTCGGAATTTTTACATTCAGAATACAGTAATACTTTCTTAAAATTCGTTCAGTATATTTGTAAATGCAGAACCGCTGCGTAATCCAAGTTCACCTCGGTATCGGGTGAACGCTTGAGACGCTCGCCACTTACGCGATTCCCAGTTTCGAATATCCGGCGTAAAGTGAAACGGTACATCGCAAGCAGTGTCAAAAGCCTCCCTGCTTGCTGGAAGCTTCACAGAGAGTCGGGCTCAACTGCACGCGATATATACTGTCATCTGATAACCCTTATCAACGTCTCGCCGCTGCTGTGCACAGTCACCTATCTCCACGAATACTCGGAGACTTCTGTCCTATCTCGGGACCGTATCGTCGTGAGCTTCGCTGTTGCTGTTGCCAGCTCGCTGGGCCGCCCACGGATATCGTGTGAACACCTTCTCTAAACCACCGCGACCCTTATCGATTCTGGGGTGTTACACTTTCCGCGATACCGCACATCCGACCGGCCATTTTTCTAACGGTAAAAACATTCACTCACGATAAACGGCGATTCTTTATTTGTCGATCTACTTGGATTTGCGGTAATCTGTCCGTACGTTTGCCGCGGAGGCTCGTTTCTCGTTATCTCTCCTTAATAGCATATTTAATCCGAACCGCTAACCGTTTCTTCAGTCGAACGGACAGATACGCAAATTTGGAATTCACATTTTTATTCATAGAAAAAAAATCTTTTTGATATCCGTGCATAAGATTTGTATTTTTCCCACTTCAAAAAATGCGTGCTCAAAATAACTTGCATTTTTTATGTGTTGTTGCTTAAGAAATGCTCCCTGATTCGCTGTCGTACGCCAATTCATTATATTTTCATGAGGTTGAAGTTGGGATTGAATTGGGATATTTCATCAGGTTGGGATTGAAGCCTGAAGCTAGAGTCGTTCGATGTCTAATTTCAGCCGAATAAACCAGACCATGTGTTTGACAGTTGTAGTGGTTGAAGTTGTTGTATTGACACGGTGGCTATTAAAAGTTGCGGATATATCGTTGTTCTTAGAACATCACATTTAATCTGTGAAAGTGAAAAAATAAAAAACCAAATACCGAGATCTGAGTGTATAAAAAAGTGATATTAAGCGTAAACGTAAATGTTATCATTTTTACTAAACGTTTGAAAGCGAAATACTTATTTCTCCTTAAAAATGTCGTGTCTAATTTCTGCGAATAGTAGCTCCGCGCTTGATCAGCGACACAGCGAGAATGCGAGGAAATCTCATCCGATTTATCTAACAGCCTTATCGACTTCAGGACGTTACACTTTTCGCGATATCGCACATCCCGGCCATTTTTCTAACAGTAAAAACATTCCATCGTGATAAACGGCGATTCTTTATTTGTCGATCTACTGGATTTACGGTAATCTGTCCGTATATTTGCCGCGGAGGCTTGTTTCTTGCTATCGCCTTAATAGGATATTCAATTCGAACCGCTAACTGTTTCTTCAGTCGAACGGAAAGATAACTTCCCGCCAATTAAAAATGTTCACATTTTTATTAAAAAAATAAAAACGAAAATAATTTTGATATCCCTGAATATTGTTTTGTATTTTTACACTTAAAACCATTTAAAAAAAAATTAATCGTCGACTTTAAATATGAATGTAATTTATTACCTTTATCAAACGTTTGTTTCTTTAAAAGTAGAGTACTTATTTTTCGTTACAAATTTTGTAAAAAAATGTCGCGGATAGTCGCTTGTCGAATTGAGGAACTTATTCGACGGGGCAGCGATATAGCGGGTACACGAGAAAATCTCGTCCGATTCGTCTAACAGCCGAGAGTATAACAACCCCACGTTATAAACGGTTAACGCGATCATCGGTGCGTGCAAGGCGATCCACATACGAAACAGTGCGAGTTCTTCGGGCACGAGGAGGGCCCCGGTTGGGATTCTCTTATCCTGTAACTCTCGGCGGAATAGTCTCTCGTGCTCGCTGCTCCTCGTCGAGTACCCCGGCGAGTTTTCACCGGCGCGAAACTCTTGCCAATTAATCCTAAAGTAATTCCGGTAAATTTCGCACAAAACGTGTCCCGGTTGTGCGATATCGAACCGGCGGTACGCGATCGAAGATGTGCGCGAAGAACGAGCCTAAAAGTTTGTGACGTACAGCGGAGAGGGAATAATCTGTGAGAACGTGAATCATCGAGTGTCGGCCGGATGATTTGGATACTAAAACTCGTCTTGGTAAAAAAAAAATTATAATAATAATTTTGAAAACGAGTTCTGTTATTTTGCATAATTTTTTTTTTTTTTCTTGGAAGTGATTTTTTTTTTTTTTCGAAGTTTTATTGGACCCGATACGACCAAAGTTTCTTTCTTAGACCCACGCGTTGTTTTCACGTCTGAAAGCTGACGTACTCATGTGGGCGCGGGAGAGTGGGGTAAGACGGAACGCTGGGGCAAAACGGACCGCTGTCTTCGATTTGGGCCGAGACTTTGTTTTTTTTAATGTACCGCGAAAAATTAGTAAAGTCCATTTTGCCCCGCGCTTCCCCCCCTAAAAACCGATGCGCTTAAAAGGAGCGATGGATGACCATCCGGAATTCAAGATTGCCCGCTGCAAATACTGTTTCCACTTGGTTGCCGACCGGGCCGTAAATTTTGGCGAGCTTCTGGTCCGCCGGCCTGGGCCATTTATAAATATACATATAGTATCGCACACGTGAGTTCAGCGGGGAAATCGTATGTGGAACACAGTGCGTAATCGGGCGAGAACTAAAATTGTTCGGATCTCGATTTCGACGACCCTTCGTTGCGAGTCGTTTCGCGCTAATTATTCCGCAATTACGGAAGGGTGTCGCTGCAGCCTTCGAGCGCTGATAAACTCGAACTCGTTTCTCCGATATTTCAAGCCGAGAGTGCGCGATAATTTTCGAGCAAGAACTGCCGGGCGTCCAGTTCGAGACTCGAGACGGAATGCAGCGCTAAGAAAACTCGCCCAGCGATCGGGGATAATTATCCGACGATTGCCAACTTCGAAGAGCCCTCGTTACCGTCAATCAGCAGTCGATGCTCCCGAAGAACAAAAAAAAATCGAGACCAGCAATTTTTTTATATTTTTTTTGTCGCGTCCGTAATTCATCTGATTATTTTTACGCGAATGAAGAAACAGCCACAGAGATTATGAGAGTACACGGAGGCGAAGCTCGGCATACCGCGGTGCATTATCTAAATGCCTGGCCGAGGTAGCAGGTAACTGACCTAGAGCTACATCGAGCCGAGTCGGACGAGCTCGAAAGTAGCCGAGTCGAGCCGCAACAGCCCCGGTCGTCGCGGCGAGCGGTCAATGTACTCCCATATTTCTCATTTCTTTTATGAATGTCTTCACATTAGTTTCTTTTAAATAATCAAAAAATATTAAATTAAGAATAGCAAAAATTGGCAAATTTACATCTCTGGCACTCACAACTCTGCCTGAAAACATCTCTCCCCAAAGATCTCTACCATATTACAACTCTACCGTATGGTAGAGTTCTACCCTACCAAAATCTCTACCAGAAAGTAAAAAAACTTTACCAGAATCAAAATAAACCTCTACCAGATTTGAAATTAAACTCTACCGGAATAGAAGGCTAGATGGTAGCCTTATATTCCGGTAGAGTTGTATTGCAATTCTGGAAAAGTTTTATGTTGATTCTGGTAGTTGTTTTTACTTTCTGGTCGAGTTGTTATGTGGTAGAGTTCTTAGAGCTGTCTCTTTTGGTAAAGTTATTATCCGCTAGACTTGTTTTCTATTAGAGTTGCTTGGGGAGAGACGTAAATGTGCCAAAAGATTGCATTTATCAATAATTCGACGACCGTAAAAATCTTTAATTGGCATTGAAGTATCCGACGACCTGCCGGCCGGTAGTGCCGTTGCCGAAGCGAGAGATTACCTTATCAATTAATCATGAAGGTAATTGGGTCACGAATCCTGTCGAGAAGCGACCCACCGGTCAAACTCGAACTCGCTCCCCGATCAGCGTAGTTCTCCGTTCTCCTCGCTTCCATCCCGATCCTTTATTTATTCAACATTTGTCGCTGTGCTCCGCTCTCCGAGAAATCGTAGCGGCGGGCCGCGTTGCTCCTTCTCGCACGGTCACGAAGCCAAGCCCACGTACATAATTCTGGAAGCGACGGAACTGTTGCTGGGTGCAGCTCGCCGTCCATTTGCCCACGCTCTCCAGATTCAACGAAAGTTCCACGTAGCTCTAACGCTAAAAACAAATTTGAATTCCAAATCGAAGCCACACACTTGCAGCTCCTCTCTCCAAGTGACTTGCCACTCGAGCTCTTCAATATGCATGGAAACGATCCTCGTGCCATTTCTGCGGTCCTTATATATATATTTTTTTAATTTATAAAAAAAGTGGGCCACTCCCAATTACAAAACTATGGGAAACCCCATCGTCCGGGTTGTATAACAGAACTGATGAAGTACATACCAAATTAACGAAAGAACAGTAATAACAATAAGAATTAACAGAAATATCATTTTACACCACAATTAAAATTAAACGTAATCACATGCGTTGGGACAGGACGCAGTAGCGAGTTATGGAAACAGAAAAGGATTGAAGAGAAAATGACAAAAAAATATACAAAATTAACCACGCGGTAACATTTCCAGAAGGCTTCTTCGGAAACGATAAAGGGATTTCTTTACATCAAAAAGTCGGATTATTTTTAAAGCTCTACTAAGTAAGTTGAGTCAACTGGATGTCGAGGGATCTACAAACACTGGGCGCGAAATGTGGACGAAGTAATGGAAAGGGTTGAGGGCAGACGGCATTGATTTTTTTTCTCTGACGTTGAAATCCCACCCCGTTGAAATGGGGAAGCAACTCGAGGCAGTCCGAGGGGACACCATAGACACCCCGGCTCCATTCTGTGGTAGAATGCGCCCTTTTATTTTTCTCTTTTTCACGTGCATATCGATTACTCTTCCCCGACTCACGGGACTTTTTTCGTTGACGCAGTCAGTTCACATCGTCGAACAACCGCCAGCCTCTCCCGTCCGTGTCCTTTAAAGTCTCTTTCACGCTGGAATCTCCCCGAGAGAATAATCTTATACGGCGAGGCGTTCTATCGCGTGGCCAGATTTTCGATCTACGACGCATGCGCGCTAAGTGCATTTCCGTATAAGCGACGTAGCGAAAGAATTCGACGACGAGCGCGAGTAGCAAACCGCGTAAAAGACTGTCGCACAGTAGTCGGACCAGTCTGTCGGCAATAGGCGATGTTGATTTTGATTCTTGATAGATACTCTAGGAATTGACAGGAAAACGTCACTGATAATATTCATCGTTTACAAATTAAATTCAGTTGTTTATAAAAAAAGCAGGTTCACGAGGTTAACTAAACTTTTTTTCTGATTGAAAATCTAAAAGCAGCAAAGTACTCAGTGAATTCGTAAAACATATTTACACAAACTAAATAAGCTGTTACTGTTGATTGACTTGAGTCTACCGCACGGACTAACTTGAGAGGGAAAGTGCAAACCCAACTCTTCCAATCCATAAAATAAGTAAATAGCGCAGAGCTGAAACTCGTTTGATTCAACACTTTCGCTTTACTAAGCGAACATGTGCCGGGGTAAAATTTGCGCCCACCGAAACTCGAGAAATAAATCAAGAAAACGTAGAAAGAGTCGCAACAGCATAAAATGCGGGGTACGAGACATGTGCCGCATGTACACTCGACGGCACCCGGAATTTCTTAGACCTTCTTTTGGCTGCTGAGTAAACAGTACAGTGATTGGCAGTTTATAGAATGAACCTTTGGCAAGTTGTTGGAACCGCAGTCTGCTTCGGTTTTTCTTTGTTTTTTGGATGTCAAAGACTGCAGGCAGTTTACGGTAAATGAAAGAGTCGGTGGATAAACTTCGCGAAGCCAAACAAGAAGCGCTCTTCGAACTCTTCGCCTCTTTGTCGCCGCGGCATCGCACCCTTCGCCAACGGGGCGCGTTTGTTTTTTCATCGCTTTCGTGTTCGTCGTACGTCGCGGTGTGCAGCTTTCCGCGACATTTCGTGCCAACGGCCGGATATTGTGACTCCGCTCTTGCACTTTCTCGACTCGAAAGCAGGGCCGATTAGCGTTTCGGCGTGTTTGATTGCGACAGAATTTTTTTCAAACTCTGGTAGGGAAATTTTTTGACGCTCCGGTTGGTCCGAAATATTTAGTATATTATGGTGTCCAGCGGTCCTCGAAGTCCATGGAGTCCTGGATTTATCCTTGAATTTTGCCTGACCTTGAAAAAGTCCTGGAATATCCTTGAATTTCACCTAATGTCCTTGAATTGTTTATTTCCCCAAAAATTTTAGTTTGTTTGAAAATGTATACTTAGCTTAGTAATTGTTTTTATATCTTTTTAAAATGAACTGCGACGTATTTCGAAGTATTTTTTCCCGCTAAATACGAATCCGCTGGCCTGTTTGGGGCTAAAGTACAGTGAGACATTAAAAGTCTCGATTTTATCGACAGTGTTTGATGCTGCCACGATACATAGGATAAAGACTTTGAGGCGATGCGAATTACCACGTTAGGAAATAAAAACTGCAATTAATTTTTTTTTTCACCACAACAACCATTTAAGTTCGAGAGCAAATTCCTACGCGAACCTGCATTGAAATCCGCTTCGTCTAAGAATGCGCTTTCAACCGGAAACGGTCAGGAAACGCAAAAGAACATTAATTACAGTTCCGCTTACCAACCGCGCACGCTCTCGGCAGGCTTAACAGAAAATAATCGAAACAAAAAATCGTTCTGAGACTTTTTTTTAAGTTACTACTTTCGGTATTTCCAAACCATGTTCAGTCCACAACAGTCCTGCGACGAAGCTGTGATCGATCGAGCGACAAAACAGCGATTTTTTTAAAACCCAAGTCACCTTTATTTCCATCCGATCCCAGCCGAGTTATTCTTGTGAAAATAAATTTTTCCGCAAAAGTCCTTAAGAGCGCTGGCGGCGAAGTAAATGGGAGACCGGAGTTATTCCCCGACACGTCGATGCTCCGAAAAAGGAGAGGCGGCCGAGAGAGGCAGCCGAGAGATCGGTGCTGACGCGGTTTCCTTCAAGACCTATAACTTTTCTCTCTCGCATGTCCCAGGGGCAGGTCCCACCTTGCGCGCCGCACTCGCAACACGAGTATAAGTGTGTACTACAGAGTTCTTACACGTACGCCTCTTTCCCGCTGCCCGGTGCGTCGCACAACCTACCGACCTACTCCGTAGGTTGCGGAGAACCGTGAGCGCCTCGGCAACGAACTCCAGACCGAGGGAATCGTCGGCACTCGACTTATCCGAGATTCCTCGAGGCTCGCCGGAGATTTATCGAGAAAGCGCTCGAGTAGCGGCACTCTCGAGTCTGTCGCGAAGTCATGCTTTTTTTCACTCGCTCTTCCATCGCCGAGAGAAGGATCGAAGGTTTTGTCGCAAGGGAGAATCCAGTAGTCGCCAATGCGCACCTGCGAATGCGATCTATGCGCTCCGGTTTAGCGATCGTCGACTATCTCGGCAGTGTAACCGAATACGATAATAATCGCGGTATTAAGACGCTCTTTCGCGAGCAGAAATGACCGGAGAGCTGCGGCTTCGGAGGCTATTAAAGCCGCTTTTACAACGCGAACTCCGGACAGCCGCTTCGGGATAAATTCTGAGATAACGAGGACGGTGCTAAACGGGGAATATAAAAAAGTAACGGTCGTTATCAATTGGCCATTAAATTAAAAAACATAAAAAATCGTGATCGTTGATACAGAGTCTCTAAAAACACCGCCTTTCGGGGTAAAATGGGCCACCGTAAAACCTCATCACCTCGGGCGCCGACGTTGTTAATTCGGCCCGATTTAGAAGTTAGCATGCTGTGGCGAGTATGCGACATTTATGCTCCCATTTTTATCCCGGTCTTTTTTTAGCAACTTTTGTGGTGGCCCGTTTTGCCCCGTGTCTGCAGCTCGCAGGGTGCCGCACATTTATTTCCGGACGCAGCTCCGACTGGCTGAGGTGCCGCGAAACGGACTCTGTCGGTAACTGAAACTGTAATCCATTGTTCAAAAATTTCAGTCCAATGAGTTTTATCTTCAGTTTGTTAATAATAAGTTGGAATTATTATTTGGCAGAAACAATCATTGCAGCATGTCCCATAAACTTGATTTTTTCAAATTTTTATCCCATCGAGAGGTGTTCAAAATTTTCTCGGAAACTCACGCTCAGCAAGACTGCATCGCTCCTCAGTTTCTGTAAACAGTATCAATAATAGCTATTATTATTATTATTATTTTCGAAGATGTTCAACGTATTGGACAAAAGTCGAGCGGCTAATAATTCGGTTTTCCTGAGAAAAAAAAACGGTTTGGCACCCTCGAAGGTAAAAAAAGTGTATTACAGTGTTCTTCATTGCCGACCGAGCCACGCTGGGGCGTAGGGCGGGTTTTGGCATCGCCTTGACAATCATCGATCGCACCGACATTGTCGGCGTGAACTCTGAACCCCCTTCGATAGCGTAATTTGCTCTTGAACCGAAGATTCGCAAGTGCAAATAAAAAAAAAGAAATGATTGCGAGTCTAATATTAGCGATTATGTGAAACAATTGTGTCGCTCCGTCTCGGCGCGTTACTCATGTCGGACACAGACAGACGGACACGTGTGCCTGAGAGCCCGTGAATCGCAACGCGCGAACACATTCCACGCTTGACAGTGTGCGCGCGTGTCGCGGCCAGGCCATGCACTCGGTACGCACGACGCGCATTGTCGTGGGCAATGTCCGTGGCCGGGTTTCGCGTTGAACCGCGTACGGCTCCTCGTAGAAGCGTTACACCGCGGACTCAACGGTATAACGCCGTGTCCGCGTAACTTATGATAATTATCGTTACGCAGAATTACCTCTGCCAACTCCGCGACGCGCTCCACCCTCGCGATTTCGAAGTTGTGTATATTCAGGAAAGTAAGAAGCCCATCAGCCGATGCACTCACCTAAAAAATTGTCTTCGAGAAGCTAAACGAGCTTCCTGCTCGGCCATCCCGCATAACGCGGTCCGACCTGCGCGCGTCCCCGATTCGAAATTGCAAATATAAATTTGCCGGGCTAGAAAGTCTCCACCTGAACGCGAAATCAATGTTTAAAATCTTACCAATATCAATACAGAAAATCGAGGTGAAATTCAATTTTCGGTATATTGGACACCCTCTGAAAAGCGAGTTAATATATCCAGCATCAATTGCAATTAATATTCGCATTTTAGTCGAGTTATGAAATGGTAAAGAGTGAAGAGAAGAGAAGTGAAAGGAAGACTAGTCTCGTTAAAATAATAGATTGTTCAATGTATGTTAGATTGGTGTGAAAGTCTAGAATCTCATGTTATTTGATATTTTTTAAAAATATATTTAGATATTTTATATTTTTAGATATTTAGATATTTTAGAAATTCAATTTTAAATCCAATGTATCCGTTTATCCATAACTACAGTAATAATAACAATAATAGATACCTAGATCGATTTATATTTTTGCGATATAAAAATATCGCAAAAAATAGTTTTTAAAAAATCTAAAAATAACGAAAAATATACCGCAACAATTCAAACCAAGCAATTAATATTAACAATAATAATAATAAAGTTCACGTCGATTGGACACCCACACGGAGACTCACAGATACTCACAGATACAGCGGGCGCCCAAGCGCGAGCTCCAATACAACCGCTAGTAATAACAACAATAATACATTTTCATGGAGTTCAAACGATCGTTCGAGAAGGTAGGTTTTCATTCGTCCAACGCACAGAGATTCTTGCCCACGGCGCCGATAGTTCCGGTTCTCTTATCTCCGATCGTAATAAAAAATAATGAATTCATTGTCAATTTATTTTGTATCGGTGCTCGGTTGTTTCTTGCGTCGGTCGGTCGAAGACACTCGGACGATCGCGATCGCGGCCCGCAGCGTGGGATAGGAAAGAGATAACGATCCCGGGCGCGATCGCCCGAGCGAGACGAGAACTCCGCCTCGATGTACAAAATCGTCTCCGGAGCGATCTCGGTCGAATTGCGTTACGTGCGTACACAGCCGGGTCGTGCGAGAGGTATCGTAACGCAATATCGCGGTACAACGGAGTTCGCGTCTCGGGGGTCGAAAACGTGCGGTAACGAGCGACCGTTCGCCGGGCCTCCTTCTCGTCGATGACAGCGAGTTCTTTTTATAGAACACAAACTGTTACACTTACGCGGAGCGATATACAGCCGTACCCCCGCGTCTGGATACACAATCGCTCGTACGGCTCGCACGGACGAGACACACGATTGCCCGCGCGTTTATATTGCCTCTGGACGAAGAAGCGCGTTTACCGACTCCGATTGCGCGTAACGGCTCGTCGATTCATTCATGCGGGAGGGAGAGAAACGTTTCGCGTTTCCAATACGGCCGCGAACGCTCGTACACGCGGACTCGAGATATCGCGAAGAGACGCCGTCATCGACAACTATAAACGGTAACGGCGAAGGGGGATGAGAATAACGAAGCGCATAATGCGCAATGAATCGGCTCGCTCCCGGTAATTGAGAAGAGGCTGACGGCACGACTGTCGTTATGACCGCGTCGTTTCGTTCGATGGAATTTATTTGTTTGTCGCGTCGTGTCCGCGAGAGCTCGTTAAGCGGATTTCGTGTCTTTTTTTTTTCTCCATTTTTTGTAAATTTATTTTTTGTTATTTGCTTCTTCGTGTAATTTCGCGGATTGCAGGAGCATGAACTCTCGCCGGTGCAACGAGTGGGTAATTGGGTGGCAAATTGTCCCCGAAGGATTTCTATCTTCTCCCATGACTTTTCACCTTTACCGCGGTTCGCGTTGCACGTTCCAATATGAATTTTCGTTCTTTTCCCCCCTTCGCCCTCATTTCACGGATGGAGGAGCTCCCAAGTGCATCGACGGCTATGAACACCTTGTCACAGGTTGCTGCCAGAGGCGGAGAAGTTCGAGATTTTACCGCGTGCGAAAGGTTTCTAGGGTCTTTTTTTTTTTTTTTTTTTTTACGGTTTTTAGTGTTGGTGGAGGCTTTTATATTTTCCCTTGAGGCGGATACTTCGAGATCACTCGTGGGAGCGTTTCCGCACTCGCGACACTTGCCGCCGGCGAAGGTACGGCGGAAATGCGCATACGAAACGAATGTGTCGCTCCGCTGGATGGAGAGGCTCGTTCACATACGTGTTCGAGCTGATGTCCTCGTCTCCCCTTTCTCTGTCGCGAAAAAGCGGAAGGCGGGCCAAGATCCACGGGCGATCTCGTGACCCGCTTTCCAGACTCAAAGACCGCCAATTTCGACGGGAAATCCGATAATCTCGAAGCATCGGTCCGAATAATCGGGTGTCTCGATCGGTGATTTTTTGTTGTTCGACGCTTGATCTGTTTCACGTGTACTTGTCGATGTTTTTTATGCTCCAACCGGTATATTCAATTTAATGTTTGAAATTGAGGTAAAATTAATTGTTCCAAAGATCAAAGGCTTTTAAAAATCTCGAGTTTATACACTTAAAAAAAAATTCCTACGAAATTTAATGTACCGGCTCGGAAGTTTTTTATTAAAAATTAATGAAAAATTTAAAAGTTATTTTTACCATTATTCTAACATCGATGTCTTATTTCAAGGGTTCTGTGAAATAAAGTCGTCCATTTCTGATTGCCGAACGCAAGTTACGCGCTTTTGAGCAGCGAAATCTCGAAGCGGTTTCAGTGTGAAGAACGTATGTAAGGCGATCCAAACCATTTGGCATTGAAAGCAGTCTCTAATGCGCGCTGTCCGACCCTGTTTTGGGGAGGGGGGTGAAACTTCTCGGGAAAGCCAGTATGCGAGCGGATTGACGATGGAAGAGGAAAATCGCGCAACACATTTGTACACGGGCGCGGCTCTTTCCGTGAGAAGCAACGATGCGCAACTGAGGTTCGAATGATCGAGGTTCGACTGCAAAGTAAGAGAAGGATCTAGTAAGTACGACAATATCGCTTGAGAGACATTACCATAGCACATAGTTATAGGAACTAGGGCGCCACCTACAGTAGGAAGTATTGGAAATATAAGAATTTTTCGTACATATTGTGGTAAAAATTCTTGGAAAATCTAAGACTGTCCGCCATAGATGGCGCCCAAGCGCCCAACTACTATGTGCTATGGTAATTTTTTTTTAGATGATCAGTAGTTTTTACTAGATCGTTATCTCAGTGTATCGATAATACTGGCTACAGTAAAACTGGATACGTGTTGAAATTGTTCGAACTATTTGTGTATGTACTGTAGCGAATATAGAGACGAGGATTGACTGAGACACACGACATTACATGGGTGACCGGCTCGATGTGACAAATGACAAACGGACAGATTATCGATTGACTAGATGACGAGAGGCTCGATCGGACTTTCAAAGATAACAGACGTGTGACATGCTCGAGATATTTAGCAGCGATTGTACTCAACAATATCCGTCCCACAACCAAATACGCCGATAAAAAAGTACGCGTGAATAATCTGAAGATTCGGGCAGGAACGTTCGAATAAATACTTTGTTGGTACAGCCGAATGGTAGGTTAGTTCAACAATTCTTTGGATGGCTTCACCGAAATATTCCGAGGTATTAAAATATTTTGAGCGACCAACAAAATATCCAGCCCGAATCTTTAGTTGACCCAAACGCATTTTTCGATCAGTGGATATATTCATAAAATGCTATTTTGTGTACGAATGTTCATTTAACAATGTTTAAGTTTCACCGTCACAATTAAGTTTCACTGTTCCGTACAGTTGTTGGCTGCACTCGATGATATTGCAGTCTCGACAAAGGACAAACTCCCCCTTTTATTTATTCGAATTTTTACCGTCTCCGCCCGAAGCACACGGCGTAACTTTCCTGCACTCTTCATACCCCGTTTCGGCTTCTCCGCCATCGCGAGCTTTCAGAAGCGGAATCCGACGGGCGGAAGCCATCCGCAGTCTTCCGGCGCTTCTCCCTCGTCCCCCGCGAGATGAACGAAAAAGCTCGTCTCCGTATGAAAAAAGTTCAGTGCGCAATAATGGGGTTCCAGTCCGGAACGGCTGGTAAGCTGGAAAACCCCGCTTTGCCGTTGCGAACGTTTCTCACTGTGTATCCGCTTCCTCGCCCTCAACGCCGCGGAGATCGATAATGATCTGCACTGCGACCGTCACCTCCTTCTTCGCCTCGTGACAGCGCATTAATTGGAAACGTGAGTGCGTCACGCCACAACCAGCCAGCGACACAAACTCTCGTCGGTCACCGTACAAATATTACGAATTACGTCCGTGTTTACAAATTTACGTTCAAACCTAACGCATTGTCCGCCCTCGGTGTATTTGCTGTTACCGCCTTATCGGACATACGTTCACCAGTTTACTATCGCATTCATTTTTATCGGCCTTATATAACGGATATACGCGGATTTGGGTGACGCAAATTCGCAAGTTATGCCGTGTACGCTCTATATGTGCACTGCAAAGCAGGGTAGGATAAAATGGACACCTGGGGCAAAACGGATCAAGTTTCAATATCTTTTCTGCGCGATAAAAAAAAGTGACGAAAAAAATATCCCCCGCAATTTCCGGTTGATATGGCCAGTACAACCTTTTTATTTTTAGTTTGGCATTTGAAACATTTGAGGCAGGTAATTGTTGCCTTTCTGTAATTTATGCAGACACCATAAAATATACTAAGACATGTTTTGTGCGATACCTCCGTGCATCTCTAGGCCTAATCGACTACCATTACAACTATGTAAATTATCGCAAATATTCATTTATAGAGCTGCAATTAAATCACTCATCGAGAATATTGAAAGTTCTGGGTGAATTACTTAACTTCGACGTTTCTGGAGTTGGTTACGATAAAAATTTAATGGTTTTCTTGCAGTTAAGTCTCCGATTTTCATTGTTTAAAAAACCATCGCCACATCATTCCGACTTACTCTCATTAATTCACCTACTAAACACAGACGCAACAAACTTTTCCGCCGCCACAGATTTTTTCTCTCGCTGACGTAGCTTTTTTTTTTGGTAGCAGCAACAATTTTTGATTGTTTTTCCGTGCATCTCAATTGGATAACACCGGTCCGTTTTGCCCCACTCTCCTCTATACAGATTACATACATATATATCTTCGGGCTCGGGACATTTGGCTCGTTCGGCGTAACCACGAGTTATCCATATGCTCGAATGCTCTTGCTGCGGCGGTTCGACGGGAGGAGAGCGAAGCCCATCGCACATCGACTTTATAGAGTACCGCTCTGGAGGGCAACTCTTCGCGCGGCCTAGTTGTCGACAAGACGAGGAGAACTCCGAAGCATAAACCAAACGAGAAATGAATTTTACGACTTTTCGCTACGCTCGTGTAACGCCGATCTTTATCTCCTTAACGGACCGTTGAAATAAACTATTCGGATACTCGTCGGATTCACTTAACTTTACGGATGTATCCTGTTTCAAAGCTTCGGCGCCTCGAGTCTATATCGCAGACTGATATAGTTCGAATTTGGAGCAGTTTTCGGAGCTCGAACGAGACCGGCTCGGAAAGGTTGATAATGCATTTTTAAACATTGATTAAGGTCACCCGTCGAGCCCGGAACGTACGTGACGTAAATGGCTGAGAAAAAAAAAAAAAAAAAACCGTTCAAAGGAAATTTCAAAGATACGAATTATTTAAGGGCAGGCTGAGGGTGCAGGGTACACGCTCGATATCGCGCCGCGAAGAGCTCCAGTCGAGACGCGCGTCTCGAGAGGCTCTTCACTAATTTATTTCGCTGTTGCGTACATAAAAGCCTCCGGGCCTTAACTATAACTAAAACTGTATACGTACACGTCGGTGTATCGAGAGGACCGAGAACAAGGCGCCTAAAGTGTCGCGGGCGAGTGGCATGCTCGATAAGTGATCTTGCGTCGTACGTAACAACCTCGAGAATCGCCGGGCTCAATGTCGCTCGTGCTTTAGAATTATTGTCAATTTTGTCAAAACGAAATTCATCGAAATCGAATTTTTACGACTTTGAACGTAAATGTATTATTTATCAAAAAATTCATTTATTGATTGTTTTTTTGGTATTTATGTTTCAGGCCAAACAACGTGCCTCCGTGAAATGGCTGCTCTCGAAGGCGTACAACAATCGCGTGCCGGACAACCTCCGGGAGCCTTATTACCGTGATCATGAAGTAAGTACGAATCATCCAGCCACTTATCCCCTTCGCCTCAATTTTTCAGAATATTTTTAGTTTTTTTTGTTTTCTCCTTTCGGTGGGGAAAAAAAGCGAAAATATTCCGGATATGCATTTATCTTCATTATCGAGAGATACATTTTATTTCGGACAGAGCTGGGCTTCGAGTGCGCAGTTGAAATACACAAGCACTTTTCGGTACTTCAAGTACGAAGTACAAGTATGTTTTGAGTAGACGCTCGCGTTCACAACGATACGAACCTATTGCGAAAAGTACTTGCGAAATACTTGAAATACAAAAAGCACTTGAGGAATACTTCAAGTACGAAAACTACTTGAGAAATACTTGAAGTACAAAAAGCACTTGAAACTTCAGGTACGAAAAGTACTTGAGAAGTATTTGCAATACAAATAGTACTTGACACTTCAAGTACTTGTGATAGGTTGTACTTTATACTTGAAGAACCTATGATACGTTATACTTTATATTTGAACTACCGGCCATACGTTGTACTTTATACTTGAAGCATTTTTTGGTACTTTGCCCATCTGTGATTTTAATTTTTTTTCTTACGAAAATTCGAGACAGGATATATCCGTCGTGAATCTATGTACGGGAAGGCGAGTCGCTTTCCCGGAGAAGCGACCCTGTCCAAACGTCATCTCTGCGGTCTCCTTTGCCCGTCTGAGCGAAACTTTCGCGGTACAAACTCGGCGACGAGAAAGACCGGGAGAGGCCGATGCTTGTTTTGAGAATCCACGTTACCAGTTTTAGTGGCTTTCGCATAAGAACCTTTTGCCGCGTTCAATCCTCGGGTGATAAAATCTCCGCGACTGCTCTCGGTAGAGACGACAGTTCGTCTGATAGTTTCTTTATTTTCCTTTTTTTTCTCTCGAAGTATCCTCAAGTTCCCGGTGTTTCGAATTAAATGTTCTTGTCGACAGAGAGAACGTCTATACTTGTTCGTTCGTTCGGAAGAAGTTTGAATTTTCGTTCGGATAATGCCAATGGTATTTTTCTCCGGACGCGCATTTCTCTCGCAGAAGATGTTGGGACGAACTTTCTTTGAAGGCGGAGACGCCTCGGGCCACCGCATCTCTCGCATTGTATACATATGTGCATATATATATATATATAGATATATGTGTATACATATAGAGACGTACGTTGCAATGCATCATGCGCACCTCTCGGAGTTGATCTCTCTCAGGAAATCGAAGGTCACGTATTTTTCCTGCTCTTCGCGAACGGCAAGCGGGTCGTTCGTGATTCGGGTCAATTTGCAAGGAACGGCAGAGGCGTCTCGCGCGAGTACATAAGCTCCGCGCGCACTCGTAACGCCACAGCGTCGGGTCGCTGATTCGGGCCAATTACGAAGAATTTACGAACGAAATTAATACTCTCAAAGATATTTTACTCCCTGCTTTGTAACATCATCAACTAAAAAAAAGCTGCACACGAACGTCTAAGATGAATCGTCGGAGCTCCGATTTAAGAGGCTTTGACGCTGTCGTTTCGGCAAACACATTTAATTGTTTTTTCTATCACAAAAAAATAAATACATTTTATGAAAATTGCATACGACTGTGCATAACGGTGTTCCGACCAGGAGAAAAAATCCTCGGTCACGAATCCATTTTTTTTCAATGGTAATTTCATAATTTTCAAAAATAAATATGTATGGCAAAAGTTCTAATGATTTTCCTCGCGAAAGTACATTGAAAACTTTAAAAAATCGTGCTTCGAGTAAATAACATCCCGCAAAAAAAATAGTCCGAGCCTATTCAACTCGGAATGCCCCGAGAAACACGAGAATTCAAGAGCAAAACGTTATTTCTACCGTAAAACTAAAGCAATTACATACATTTTTCGAGTCGCAGAATAATTTGCAGTGCACATGTTGCACACACGTGAAACCTCTCTGATAACCGTGATGCTTCCGCTTTGCGAATGCTGATCTAATTAAGCCAATCGAATTACTCCGGAGTCTCACGATTCGCATATCGCCATCGTGTGCCAGTCGAGCGCGATATCTCAACGCAACACAATTGCATTCACTATTTGTTTTAATAATAATAAAAAATAATAAAAAAATCATTTACCTTGTGCTATATTCGCTACGTGCCTCATCGACGAATTTTTCATCTTCACGAGAAGAAACACTGTTCGTCCGTATGCTCTAGTTAATTAGTGCACGGAAGTTCTCGTGTTGACGCAGTACCTTAAGGCGAACATCACGTCCGCTCCATCGCTTATTTATTGCTCTCCTGCGATGCCATTTCGCTGCTTCCTCGTTGTCCGGCCAGTCTCGAGTTTCCGAACAGGCTTCCAGTGCATGGAAGCGGAGGATTTTTCCTCCTGTTCCAGGAGAGCATGCAACTCGAATCCCGCACGATGCTGCTCGCTACCGCTGGTCCAAGTAGCAGTGATTATCGTGGTCTCCGTTTCGTTTCTTCTCTCGCACGGCAACGGACCTCTAGGGCCTCTGGCTGCTCTCCAGGAGGTCGTTATTCCGGTGTTTCTCTTCCACCTGGGCCTCGAACTCCACCGAGAGATAAAAGATATCTCGGGCATCGTCGTCTCGCGTAATTGATCGTTTCATCCTCCTCGACACTCTTGCTTTTCTTCTTTCGATAAATCAAGCGCCCTGCGGCACCGTTTTCAAACCTCGTATCGCCGAGGCATCCTTCTTTCGAGCTTCGCCTCGACGATTTCACGAACCAATAAATTGACTGAGCAAAGAGAAAAGAAAATGGATTGTCTTATTATAAAATTACGGGCAGGTTGTTGCGGCTCGGGCGCTTCGCGACTGCGCTATAGACTATGGAATTCAGAGACTGAAACTTAGATTTCCAGAGATTTACCGATAATACGTCACTTCCGGTTTGAAAATCTCTTTTCGACCGGAAGTGATGTCAGACCGGAAATACGTACCTTCCGGTTTGAAAATCTTACCTTTCGAATGGAAGTGACGTCATACCGGAAGTACGTCACTTCCGGTTCGGAACCTTCCATTTTTTACCAGACGTGACTGATTTACCAGACGTATTTCCGGTAAGTCTACGGTCTCCCCCCCCCCCCCCCCCCCCCGGGACTCTAGGGGGACCACCGGTTTTCTTGAAAAATTGGGACAAACAAGCAAACAACTTTCCAAAGTATATATGTACGAAGGATTATTTTACTAACCGCCCAAATTAGTCGACTACGGAGTCTTGAATCAGTCAACGCGAATTTAACTCCTCGACTCGCGGAGAAACTAGCTGTCGTGTTATTAGCATCCTCCAACATCTCACGAAAGCCAATTACCTCACGCCCACTTATTCGCTTCTAAAGGAGCGCCTCGTTTGAGAGCTGAAATACTCCGCGTACAAATTGGATCTCGGTGGTTTAGACTCGGCATGCGAGATGCCCGATCAATGTTTTCCACTGGATTTATATTCACCCTCGTCTCCTTTTCTCACCCTCGTTTGATCCTTCAACCGCAAATCTTGTATCTGTCTTTTTGTACATATTTTTATTTAATTTGTTTTTTTTTCGCAGGATCAGGAACATCTCAAACCGCATATAGTTCACACACTTTCAAATGCCGAACTCTACTGCATGGCGTTGGCGAACATCTACTCGGATCCGAACTATCACAATCAGAACCATTGGGGAATACTTCAGGCCCTCGCGAGAAAGGGCGTCTACGTCGCCGAACCGAACAACACTCAGCTCACCGAGACGATACTCATACAGAACTCACCACTTAAAATGGTACATGAGCTATTTTTTATTTATCATCATTTTTTTTTAATAACTAATTTCTCGAGGTAAAATCGAATGGACAAAAAAAAGATTTTTTTTTTACAATTATCAGTGTCGCGTTTGACTGCGGCCCAAAATTTCCGGCGGCTTCCGGATCAGCGCGAAAAAATGCATAGACATACGTGCTCGGAAATATCCGTTTGGAAATTCTCGATTCTTACTAAAAAAAAAAAAAAATGCTAATGACGAGTGAAAGTATTGTTGACTAATTGAGATTTTTTCATCCTTAGTCTGCGCATATGGCTGTGATAGAAGGCCTAATGGTCTTGTACGCTAAGGAAGTGGTGACGAGCGACCGAGTAGTTTCGGCGATTCATCGTTTCGACCCGCAGTCCGACGTGGCGACACCCTCCGATCACGAGAAGGGTTTGCTGCTGTGGATAAGTCACGCGTCGCACGCGCTAATCGCCAAGATTCAATCGGACGAAGGTGCCGGGGACAAGACACGATTGCCCGAACTGCCGGCCGCCAAGGACTTCCAATCGTTGTGCGACGGTGTCGGCCTCGCCGCTGTCGTCGCCTTCTATTGCCCCGGAGAACTCAACTGGATGGACATCAGGGTCTCGAAGAGACCGTCGGTCGCCGATGCCCTTCACAATCTTTCACTGGTGCATGCGTTCTGCATGAGATGTCTGCCCTATACGATATTTCACATGCAGCCCGAAGACGTTACTTACATGAGAGGGTGAGAAAAACATTGCGAAATTATTTATTCGAAAAGATGAACTTGTAAGACCGCATACCAAATTTTACCGCACAAGGTGTAAAAATGGAGTTTTAACGCACGCGAAGCGTGCGCAAAACTGCAATTTTTGCACCGATTGAAGTAAAATAAAATTATTTGTACCAACTAATTATAAATTCACTTACCTCGTTATTCTTCGCTGTGTTTATTGGGATGTGACAAAGATACAGATGAGTGCGACTGATTAAATCCGTTATTACCTCATTTGTTCCCAGGTCCATGAAGCAGAACTTGGTAGTTTTTCTAGCGGACATGTACAACGTGTTGGAGATACATCCGGTCAAGTGCGTACGTTATCCGGGAGAGGAAAGAGCGTTGCAGTTTTTAGATGGTACGTACGGTTCCAGTATCGGGGAATAAGTACACATATATCTCAAATAATACGATACTATTAGCTTCAATTGCTGATGCGATTGACGCCTCGAATTTTGTGTTTAATTTGTATATTTTGAAATGTCGTCGCACCGACCCTCTATGTCCTGTCTTTGATATATATTCGAAGAAAAAAAGAAAGAAAAAAAAAGTAATTGGTGGCGGACTACTGTGGCGGCACCCGTTCTTCAACTCTTATCCGTTATATAATTTATTTTATATTATACGTTTATTCATGGAGTTCCATTGCGACTGCGGGCGTTTTTTCTCAGAGACGAGGGACCGAGGGAAGTCCCGAACTGCGACCTCGTGCGATCGGAAGATTTTTGACTGAACCGCGATTTTTTTTTCTCGATGGCACACAGCACGAGTTTGCAAGCTCACAGTCGAAATGGTATCACGCTTCTTATCAGTGTTAATACACACACTCGCCAGAGTCATAATTAAAATGAAAAAGAACCCCAAGCGAAACGCCGGAACTAATAACGTCAGTAGTTACCTGTAAGTCGCGTCCTGGAGGGTGTAACGAACGACAAGAAACGAGATTAGGAAGGAAGGAAAAAGGAAAAAAAAACTATTAAAAAATGACGATTTATAACGATTTAATAATTATCATACACGTATAATATTTCGATATATTTCTATGGCCTAAACCTTCCTGATGCTTGACAACAACGCTATCCTCGCCTTCTTCTTTCGTCAACCTCCGGTTACCAATGAACCGAATATGGTGCGGTGACGGGTGCAGCGTGCCCGCGCAATAGTCACGGCGTAGCTCATAAAAGAAGTCTACCGCAGTCTATAGCTCCGATACCTGATCTGAGAAGCAACCTCTCCGTGTCCGCGCCAGGCTTCACAGGTATCCACACGTTACAAAAAAAAGCAAAAAAAAAATCAATCATCCATCCTAGGTGGTCTCCTCTTGTTCATCGCGTCAGCTTTCGATGACACTTTCGATGTCGTCTACGGAATTTTTTTTTCTCGAGTAACCTAACGTGACATTAGAATTTGTCCTGAAGCACATTGTTCTCGAAACGTATTTCGCACATGAACTATGATTTAAATGCTACGCGTCATATTTCACTTGTCATGTCGCGGAGCATGAACACGTGATATTTTCACTCTGCCTTCTGGCGATTCACCATGAAAATAAAAACCACTCGAATCATCTTGTTGTGCAATTGAAAAATTATGATTGTTTCTCCGCGTTTCGCATTTAAATCATGGCATAGACTTCACGAACGATGCCTCGAATAAGAAGAGAAATAAAGTATAGGAGCATTGCTTGTTACTAATAATTATGATTTGCATAACGTGTGTGATCGCCGTCGTGTCCTATTGGGTCAGTAGTTTGTCCCGAGAGCGAGTTCTGCATGGAGGCCGAGAGTCCGAGCAAAAAAAAAATGTATCATACATAGACTGAACCTCGATCGCGATACGTTGGCTGCAGCTTTATTAACATGGGCTTACTCGATTCTTCTTTTGCATGCATTGACTATTGTTTCTCGCATTTTTTTTTGTTTTTCCATCATTGGTTCACTTTACTAATCAAATAAATACTCGCCGGAAAGGAGAGAGCAACTACATTTCGCGTTGCGATTATATCTATATTCACTCCATGTTAAGTTTGTTGGTATGTTTTGCGATGTATTCCATTTATATTTATTATTGTTTCTTATGTTTACGTATCATCTGTCTACCGTTTTTCCGAAAACGCCCCTTTCCCCCCCTATTCCGTTTTCGTCATTTTCAGATTTGGGATTTGGAAAAAAAAATGAAATCCACGGTAACTGTTTTAGACGCTAGATTTTTTCGTAGGTAGTTCAGATTAACTTACGGTTCTTGCGTAACAAAAAGAAATCTACCGATGTAATGATAATCGGGCTTCTTTTGTCATTCCTATTATTATTTATTTTTCTGATCTTCAAATGTTTATAATGTTTATCGGAGTTTCTGTGCGACACTAACACGGTCTCTAGGACCTCAGTGAGGCATTAGAATAGAGTGGTGACGCACAGAAATTATTCCTGTCATCGTGTTATCATTGTTCAATTCTAAATACATGCGTCTTTTTTTGTGTTTTCTTACTCTCAATCTTTCAATGGAAATATATAAAACTGTACTGCGTATATTTCTACGAGAGAATTTGTTTTTTCTACTCGCCAGTTTAGTGTGCCATATTGAAATGGCTTAGTGCCTTGAAATTTCTAACTCACCAATGTCATCGACGAAAAAACTCACGAAATTGAAAAATAAAAGAAAATAAATTGGTAATTTCAGTTGCGAAAGCCGCACCGCCGAGTTCCGTGAAGAAGTCGCAGTCGTTGCAGCAAACTGGCGAAAGTCATTCGTACGACGACAGGTAATTATTTGCCAGTATCATTCGCAAGATTTGAAAAAAAAAAAAAAATTGACCTTAATTCGATTTTCAGGCGAGGCGGTAGCGAAGAAAATTTCGTCGTTCATCGGGTCAAAGGCGTGCCTACACTGAGCTCTGTGGCTGACGACAAATTTTCGGCCAGAGCCGAGGCCGCTGGACGGCCCAGCAACTGGGAGGATCAGCGACGAAGTTCCTACGCTGGAAGGCGTTCCAGACGGAACAGCGTTACCGACGATTCTCAGCTGACGATCGAGAACTTTGGTGGATCTCAGGTACGGTCACACTGTTCGCAACTGAAATGATCGAAAGCGTACTTATCGTACTGATAACGAAAATGTTTGTTTGTTCGCAGGACAATTTGCACAACTTCGGTTGCGCACGAAATTCCGACAAGGAGATAGGAGCTCATGTCGGTAAGCGAACAACGACGGAACCGGCCGTTCCCGTTCGCTCGAGCGTTCAGGACGTTTACGGGAGCGATGTACAGCACATATTATCCGACAACGGCTACAGCAACGAGGAACCGACGCCTCGGCTAAGGAGGCAGGCCTCCAACTCCAGTCTGAACAACGTCGCACTCAAGAACATTCTACATTCCAGTGAAAACGACAGTACGGACGGAGAGGCAACGAAGATGGCCAGTTTTGCAAACATCAGCAGGCAAGCATCGGAAAAGGCTATAAATTTGAATTACACGGAACAGGAGCGCGAAGCCATGGCGGCAAAGTCGAATTTGGCGAACAAGAAAAATGGTCAGAGCAACGGCAATGCAACCGGCGAGAAGAAAACTACGTTTGCCACATTGCCGAATACGACCACGTGGCAACAACAGAGCCATCAGCAGAGCCAACAAACCGAACATCACGCAGCCGGTAATCATCAGAGCTTCAATTTATATATTAAGGCACTAGCATAAGCATTTGGTCCAAAAACGGGTTGGTTTTCGATATTCTTTTAACGCGTCAAGAATTTATCGTTTCCATAGCTCAGATAATGACTTAATAATCGAGCCTATTTAATTTTTCGATAGACGAAAACGGTGGAAATACGGTGATGGCATCTCAACTAAATAATATTCGGCTGAAGCTCGAGGAGAAGCGTCGGCGCATAGAGAATGAGAAGAGAAAAATGGAAGTTGATATGTCGAAGCAGCGTGAAAAAGTTGGAAAAGCGGCGTTTCTTCAAGCGGTGACAAAGGTAGGATTACAGAAGCGACAAATCTGAGAGTACTCGAAGACGGATCATTAATAGGAATTCATTTGTTCGTTCGAGTATTTCTTCAATCACTTTATCATAATTTTTTTCATAATTTTTTCCATTCCCTTATCGCCCATGCATCAGCGTAGCAGTAGCCACTCCATCGATGTTTCGTTTATCTCTCATTTGCTGATAATCGATTGTATCAATAACATCTAAGTGGTTAATCTTCTTCTCAGGTGGAAGTACGTTAACTTTTTTTATATGTGTATAATATCATTACGTGGCCTGTGCTATTTTACTCGTGCCTCAATCGCTGATCGTTGTAATCGCGACTTTTTATATTTTGTTTCATTTTTTTTTAGAGACGGAAAAAGAAAATTTATATAATTATACATATAATCACCAAATGTTCTCTACCTCAAGGAAGGTGTTGGATGCATGCTCTTTACATTATAATGCCCGAAGCGAAGTGCACAAAATTATGAGATTAGAATCAAGAGTTTAAATAGACGATTTTTATAGCTCGGCACGCTTATCGTTCCTCGTTACTTTGGCATTGAGTTAGTAGTCGGCATATAGCGAGACTGTTGCTTGTACAAGACAGTTAACTGTCGCACGGAAAAACGCAAAATCTCACGTTCTGACTAGTTTTTCAACAAATTACAATTGAAAATTAAAAAAAAAATGAGTCAAAATGACTTAAGGAAAATTCCACGTAGCGAAAAGCGATGAGAAAAATGGATTTTGCGAATTACTGTTAAAAACAAAAAAAAAATGACCTTGGCCGCGGAGTCTGTCTCGTCCATGGGTGTATGGTGAACGAGGTGGAGGACTCTGAGTACCTAACAGGGCACGCTGGTTGGGCTGGTTACAGGGTAAGGTTAAATCTCCTTCCTCGTCGACGTCCGGGGGGGACAGTCCCGTGGAGCATGGTCCCCCTACCCCGGTAAGCTCCGGATCTACTGGAGAGACCCCGTCAAGCATAGCCGGGACACCCCCCGTACCCCAACAAACCTCACAAGAAAAACCGCAGCGTCCCTTCTCACTAAAGGTACGCATCATCCCGGTCGCTTCGCGATTGTAGATTTTTTTTCCCCCAAATTTACCTCGCCGTTATGCTGCGATTCTCCGATCGGAGACCGTCGTACACGCTTTCACGAATGGCTTCCACAAAACAATTTGCACATCCCCCTTTTTTACTCCCATTTATATACGATAGTTTAGCCAATTTGCTGAATACTGTTAATACGATATTAATAATTGGCAATTATTTGAGCTTGATACACTTGCCCGTGAATCCTAGACATTCGTTTAATCATAATTCACTTTTTTTTACCTCAGTTCGTGTATTATATACTTTTTTTTTGTTATTATGGGTGATGGTCACTTTACTAATTTGTTTGATTAACAATCGTGTCTCTTTGGACAATCACAATTATTAATTTGTTTGACACTAATATATTCACATAAATCGACACGCATTCGTTAACGTCTTCGATACTGTAATATATTTATTCACAAAAAAAAAAATATATACGGAAATAACACGGTATGCCAAACCTTTTGTACAATATATTTCCACCCTATATAGAGCACTGTCACGGAATAAATGTGTATAAGACGACCTTGGTGACTTTCACAGTTACGTAAGAATATGATATTGATCAAACAGACAAATGTTGAACCCTGTAGGAGTGTTGTCCCAGACTCCATCTCGGAATGTCACAAACTGCCGAGATCCGCGAGATAACATACTATGAGTAAATGCATATGGAACTGCTCGACGAATTTAGTTGTGAATCACATAGATCAGGTTATTGTCTACTTTCGTGAATGTACACCTTCAGGTAACTCGAGATTAGCTGATAGCCGTGTGGCGTTGAAAAAGAAAAAAAAAAACGAACAGCAAACCGCACGATTTATCATTTTCGGCTCAACCTTCAAAATTAAATCTTGACAACCATCAAACTTTCATGGAAATGTTCAGTCGTGTTGTGGATAAATTTTTTTTCGCTATTTCTTCGATCTATCCCACTCGTTACGGTGTCAGCGATATAAGTCAATTAACTCCCTCGGGTTCGGAAAATCAAGATAGTGCCAGCTCCGTTGAGTTTGTTTATCGCTCGAGGGCGCACGGAAAAATCGATGCCAATGGCTCAGCCGAATCGGTTTACGGATCAACCGATTCTCAGGAATCGGAGTACATCTCGATCTTGGGCAGCGAACATGATTTACGAAACGCGGAGAGCATCGGCGAAATGGGCCACACCAGGAATCTCGTCGACGTCAAACAACGCTCAAAATTAACGAGAAACGACAACATCAGATTTCAATGTGGCAGAAACTTTTTGCAGGAGCAAAATCTAGTTGATCACACGGGAAACACGATGGATTCTGCAGCCATCGAAATTAATAATGCAGCGTCAGAAATGAGCTCCGAATTATCGAGCGATCGGGATGAATCAGCCAATTAAAAAAAAAAGCTAAAAGTTATCTGCAGGTGTACATAAAATGCGATCGAGTCTGTAACTGTCGTAACAACGTCGTATTTGTTTATTGTTTAGTGTACAAAAAAATGCTAAAGAGAGTCTATTTGTGGTATTCAGGAGATCAGCGAAGATGCACGAGACGTGGAGCACAAATGGCTTGAGCAGGACGGCAGCGCGCCATTTATCGAGACAAGACGCACACCGGATATCGAGAACATGGACATCGATCAGTATCACCAGTCCATATCGCAGAAAGTGTTGGTTTTTATAAAAAAAACAAAACGTTTCGACGTATCCATTAAAAATAAATAAATAAAGCAAAATCTCGACAAGCTATGATTAATCGAATATTTTTGTCTTTTTCAACAGAATGAACAGCAGCCTCCGTGAAATACAGGCGGACATTCAGCGTCTCGCGAGTCAACAAAATCAGATTCAACAGCAGCACTTGATGACCCAGCATCAGCAGCAGATGCATCAACAGCTCCAGCAGCTGCAGAGTCTCAGTCAGCAGCATCTGCAGGTAAGAGTCACGAGTTTTCTGCTGGGCGGAACTCTCATTAAAAAAAATGCAGGCAGAGGTCTTCCGTAAAAATAATTAATCTCTTTTTTATTCTCAATTAATTTCAACGATCTTATTTTTATTATGAAAAATTATTCTTTTACTGAGGCCCGATGAAGGGTTAAAAAAATGGTATTTTATAGCCGATTTTCAGGCAGCATTGTAACCGATTACTAACATTTTGCACAATTTTGTTTCTTCCTTTACGCTGCTAATTCCGCATCGCTTTACGCGCGCTCAGAGTTATGGCATGCCAACAATGAGTCCGATGCCGACTCCGAGGATACAGGAACCCCAGCAGTCGCAATTTTATTTACACGATCAGCCACAGATGCCTAGAAGAACGTGGGGTCGACCGCCGCCTGCTCAGAATTTAGCCAACGAAATGGCAGCGGTTGGATACCAGCAGCCTCCCATGGATTCCCGTTACAGTCCTCAGCCTCAAGGTAAGACGAGCGAATCGGGCCCGTTAGAATTTCGACGATCGAACTCTTCGAGCGATACCAGCCCGGGATTTGTGTCGTCAGTTTACCAGCAAGATCCCCGGTTGTATCAAGACACGAGAACCTGGGGTGGTCATCCGGCGCAACAGAAGGGATTCGTTCTTCACGACACTTCCCAGGAACAGAGGTATCTCAACGGCGGCGATCACAGTCTCTGTAACACACAGATGCATCATCCGGTTCCCAGTTATCCGTCTGCGTCGACACTCTTCAATCAGACACCACCATCTTCCGCTAGTCCACAGCATCGAAATGCCGTGAGTAATTCGAGTAACTAACAATTTCGAGTGGAAATCAGAGTCGAGCAACGTTTTCGTTTGTTTCTTAATCACTCAACTTCCCTCGAGAATATTACTCGGAAAATTGATCGCTGCGGATCAAATGTATTTCCTTATCTTCGAATAATTTTTTTTTTTTTACGCAAATAACACGAGCCGCAACAATTTTTCTCAATTTATTTTCTTAACTCTCCGACTCTGATGAAAACTGTATGGAATGTTTTCGCTTGCCTTTTCGTTTTTTATTTTTTTGCCAAAAAGATCACACGATACTAAAAAAAATTAATGATTGCAAAAAGATATCCTGGTGGGATCGGACGAAAGAGGAGCTAACACAGTTGCCGGTACTGGGCAAAGGTGGACGGTGATGTATCCTCACCGGGCTCACCTCTTGTGGATATATATATATAGCATATACATATACAAATATGCCATATATATAGCTCGATAGTCTGACCACTGGAATACGATGGAAGGGAGCACGTACACTCGTTAGCGTCGCGTGAAACCAGTTGGTGATGTAATGCACCTTTTAAGACACTCGCTGTTGACACCCAACATGGCAGCGTCTTCCCACACGGTGATTCCTTTACCTGAACACCTACAGTTACTTCTCGACCCACTGTTCACCTTCGACGCTTCGTTTGTTAATCCACATAAAATGTATATGTTTTATTCGACAACCACTTCGCACATCTACAGTGACAAGGTTCGTCTCTAAGCGTGGGTTGACAAAGGTCGACGAAGCTGCGTTTGCGATAGACGATTTATGTTATTCGTATCGGTAACGAAGTGAGGTCCGTGGCTATGCCACCTTATTCGCGATTCACGGGTCTTCACAGTAACGACAGACTACACCTTTTCGCGTATTCGTTCAAAAACATTTATAATATTTTTTATTTTGCCACCGTTGTAGTTACAATCGACAATGTTTATCAGAAAAATGGTGATGCTGGGGGAATTGTATTTTTTTTTTTTTTTTCTTACGGAGAACAATTTCGCTAATTTTATGTAACGCTCTGAATCGCAGGTTCATCGGATAAGTCAGTTAATGAGTGAGAGTCCCGAATCCAAGAAGCCAACGATCCATCACATACCGATAACATGCGAGAGCCCCACGGAAAAGCGACAGATAAACACAATCCTGCACACGCCGGTACCGGCTCCACCAGTCGACGATATGGAACCGCAAAATATATCTTTCATCGGTGAGTCTTTTCCTTTACTGTTATTCGATACCGAGAAAAATCAAATATACTTAAAACCGTTCAAATTATAAAACACTAATTTTAGATAGTACCGATTTTTTAAATATTTGTTATTTTGCGTGAATTTGATGAGTTCAATGAATTTTTTTTTATCAGGAAACGACGACGATCTTCCCCAAGGACTTCGAGCTTTACACATAACGTCGGGCAGTCGTACGTACAAAATACCCTGTCCCACAAGGCCGTCGATATCGCGAAATTCCTTCCAACCTCATCCATCGTTGCGGGAGACATCGCCGTCGCCTTCCTCGACGCCGGAGGTAACTCCTCTGGATCCCATGGATGCCGGTGAAAAAGGTTTTTACATCTCGTTCGACAACGACGCGCCAAAGAAACCGAAGCCAACGCTGAGGGTAAAGAGAGCGTCGCCGAAGAAGGAGCGAAACGTTTCTTCGTTCATCGAGCACGAAGACTTCACGGTGCGTCCGGAATCGCCGCCGAGCAACTCAGCCGAGAGACAACGTCAGATGGAGGCTCAAAGAGATTTGGAGAAAGAGCGACTCCGGCAGGCCGAGGAGCGACAGCACCAGAGACAGGACATGCGCGACCGAGAGTTGCATCGTGAAATCGAGTGGGACAGACAGAGAGATATGCAACGAGACGGCAGTGCCGAAGGCAGACAGGCAACGGGAGTCGGTCTCGTTATCGGAACGCAGCTAGCTAATCCTGATCCGGTGAGACTTTTTTTTAGTGTAAAAATCAGTATGCTTTGCAAAGCTATGCACGAAATTGGAATAAATGAGAAAGTCAAGTGGAATTTTTTCCTACGCAAACGGCACACTTATGTCTCTCTTCAGGTGAAGTGAAAGTCACGTGACGGTGCCATGAGTGTGAGAGAGATAGTTGCAATTTTTAACTTTATTCAATGGTGCTAATTTTTTTGAGAAAAAGACGAATTTGGGGCGGATGCGAAATTGCCGTGTGCATCCGGCTCGAATTTGCTTTTTCCTCAAAAAAATTAGCACCCTTGAGAAAAGTTCATTACAGTTTTCATTACCGATCGCGATATTTCACTTCCCCTAAAATTAAGAAAATACAAGGCGTGGATGTTCCGTTTGAATATGACAAATAATTGTTTCGTTTCCGTTTAGAATTCGCTCGACGAAATGGAACGGCGAAAAGAGCGAATCATGCTCTTGTCCCTGCAGCGAAGACAACAGCAAGAAGAGCTGAAGGAGAGAAAAGAGGCGGAGGCGCAGGCGAGAAGAGAGCAGGAGAAGTTGAAGGGAGAGGAGAGAGAGCGAAAGAAACAGGAGGAGAGGCAAAGAAGAGCAGCGATATTGGAACAATACAAGCTTAAGAAAGCTATCGAGGAAGCTGAGCGGGAGGTAAAAATTATTCTACGACACGTCGAAATCTGTTTAACTGTTTTAATTATTGCCTTGAATATAATAAATTGCTCTACATTTTTTATGATCTATAGGGTAAGGTCATCGATAAAGATATCCTCAATGCCATAAAACCCACAAAGCTACGTAATAAGACTGCATCTAGTCGTCCGCGTCCGAAGACGATTCACGTGGATGCAAGCTCGGAACTGGACTCCTCCGGAGCTCTCACACCTAGTCGGGGGAAGAAGGGTTCTTCCTCAAATCTCAGTACAGGTAAGTTCATCGGCCATTCGACCTCGCACGGATCTTCCCTATATCTTGGAAATTAGAGGAACAACAAGATTTAAAACAACACAAGATGAAACAATAAATTATCGGCAACAGACTAATTTCCAAGATATTCACAGTTATCGCTGTCTTAACAGATTTGTGAACCAGCTGTGATAATCCGAATAGAAACGTGTTTCGTCAATGTCGTAACTGCATCGATTCTTGCATGGCGAGTCAAAGCAGATCCGTCTTTTTCGTTTACACTCTTTGCGTAACGTCGCTGTGTTTTTTTTTCTTTTACGTAAAATATATATTTGTTAGCTGTGTATCTCACTACATCCCGCCAAAGACCCACGACAAGCTCTAAATTTTCTCGTCCAGGCTAGTTTGTCGAATCTCAAATGTCTAAAAATGCAGAGTCCCGGTGCAATTGCAGCGGGAGAATAGAGAATAAAAATAATTTTGGTTCAATCGCGGGTCTCAACTACAGTACGGTAGAAAATACGAGCTGTAATATTAGTCTTATTTTTTGTTATCCCCGCACTAACACACTTACTATAGCGTCGCTGAACTCAACGACGATGAGGCGAGACTACTACCGAGGCTCGCAGGACAGTCTCACTGCCGCTCACCTCGAGGATCGCAGATCCGGCCCTCTGAATCGGGGTGGCAGCCTCAGGGGTACGCACAACACGCACTCTTTCCACTCACAATTTATTAATAACAATGCTTCGAAGAAGCAACAATTTTCATTTATTCTTATTATATTAAAAAAAAAAAAAATACTTGAACGTACTCGAATCATATCGATACTTCATGGTTTCTCTGCAAAAATTTTCTTACAACTTTCTTATGACTTCGAGTTTGATTTTCGTGTTTGCGTGTATTGCACAAATTTCTTCCTTTCGATGTAGCATGTTAATTGAGTATTTTTCCTATCATTAGCTTGCAGATTTGATTTATTAGAACAAAATAAAATAGAGTAAAAAAATCCAAAGTTGAAAAAAAAAACAGAAGTTTAATAGTATTACCCTTATTTTAGTATCTTCCGTAGATTCGCCGGACGACGGTAGAGGCTCGTCACCATGTCGAAGCTCGAATCAACTCGGACGACGTGGTTCTTACAAGACATCACGAGGTGGGTGTGATGTTTCCGTGTTTTCTTCTAACGCCTGAATGCAGTGAATGCCTCGACGCAAAGTAGACCGATTACAGGACCTGGTCGCTGAATATATATCCGTCCGCTGCGTTACCGCCACAAACATTTGGATCGTTCAATTAATTTATTCGACTATATCTTATGTCGGCCTGCTGTCTTCATACTTCTCGCAAGCGATCGTCATAACTCCCTTGCCGGAAGTATCGATTTATATATTTCTATCTATCTATATATATATATATATATCCGTTTAATTTATTTCAAGTAGCGCCTTGCAGTAGAGTTGAGTTTCAGTTGATAAGCAACGTTGCTCCGCACCAAGCTGCACCGGCTATAATTGAGTATTTTTTTTACGTTAACTGTGGACATGGCTGGTAGTTAGACACGTATCTCTGAGTCGCCCCCAGTTCGTGCGATATGGTGCACGGGCGAGATGCATCGTAAAAAAAAAAAAAAAAATTATACATCATCAAAACTTATTTATTAAAAACTTGTTCGCCCCGTGTAAATGGCGTGCGAGTGTAACAACGGAAACGTTGAATTATATTACAGATGCACAGGAGCCTCAGCAACAGGTTAGAGGCAGGACTAAATACCCGACTTGCAAAAACTTTAAGGGAAGAAAGTCTAATTCCATGATGAATTTGTGTGGTAAGAAGCACCAGTGACTTGGAAATAAGTTTAATAATTACCCGATAATAAATCCCATATATGTTTATCTCAACGTGCAAAAAAAAAAAAAAAAAACATTTTTGTGTCTAAAATTTTTCTCCGTTTACACCACACCAATAATTATTAGGCAGTATAGTTTACACGTAGACGCATGGTCACTGGCCTGGAGAGCACAGGTGGAAGCGTAACACCCACTCCCCACACAACACCAAATTTAGCACATTAATTCGTAAGGCTCTCGGAGAAGGGTATTCACTCACTTTTCTAATTACTTTACATTATTATTTTTTTAAATGCTTTTTAGAAATATTGAAGTAGCTCGAAAAAATACCGTCGTAATGTTATTTTTAAAGTAATTAGAACATCAGGTTTTGCCCATCTCCGTTTCAAAGTCTCGTCGGTACATTCCACAACAACTTGATTGATTTTTAACTAACGGGTTAATTTTTGTTTTTCCATTGGACTTATCGAAGCGACCGGTACCGATGGGACTTTATATAGTAATCGATAGGATAATTCATTTGGTATCGTAGATACGATTCGGTCCGCGGCTTGCTGGGCTTCTCGTTGTTACAGCACTGGTTGTGGCTCTTGTTATATCTCTCAGTGTATTTCAGATTAATGGTTGGTGGTTCCGGTTATTTTACCGATTAATCACCCTACTTCCCCCCTTCTTCACTTTAACTCACGTTTAGGTATCCCGCGTCATCAATATTTATCCCTCCACTTATGTTATATAATACACTTATCCATCGTATCGTTTATGTTTACAGGTAATAGAATAGCGCGATACGGCAAGTTCGTGTTGTTTAAATAACAGATTATCGAATTTTATTACGATGCTATTTTTCAATGATAAATTATAATTATAATTCACGATACGAACATGCTTTATACGTTTTACCTGTTGTGTCGTTTTAACAATTAGCGATTCTCGGTATTCTCAGAAAAATCATAGCCAATGCCGCACAGATCGGTTACGGATTGTTTCAAGCTAGTATCGTATAGCGCAATGAAGATTAGCGAACTACAAGTTTCGTAAAAAATAGTTAACCTTGTAACTTTTTTTCAATAAGAAAAAAAAATAGATCTCTCGACGTTAGAGTCGCCTTGAATTAGTCGGCAACTAAATATGCATTAAGATTTCAAGAATTACATCGCTCGATGAAAACCAAAAAAAAAAAAAAACATAGCAATTCCAAAGGGTTAATACGTAATTTGCGACGGACGAAAATTCTGAGAGTATTCAAGATGATTATGAAAAAAAAAATTTCACCAAATAAAAATGCTAACAAGACGTGTAAAACAATCGTCGATAACTGGTGAAAAGTTCTTGTTGTCGTCTTACACCCGGGATGAACTTCTTAACGGCGATGGAACGTCGTTAAGATATTGGGCTTTTTAATTTCGTTCAATTTATTATCTTGTCGATGCTTGATTTTCTTTTTTTTTGTATTATACGAATTTATGACCAAAGCCTTCTCTGATTTATTCGATGTAGATACGGACAGCGGTTTGGGCCGTGCAACACCACCGAGAAGAGCGCCCAGTCCAGGAATGGGCAGCATGCGGCACTTGACCTCGCCCTCGGGACACGGCTCGCTACCACCCGGTCTCATGATGAAGAGGAGAGCCTACGATGATGGCAGCAGCGAAATCAGCAGTACGCCAAGTTCAATAGTGGATTATAACGGTCATTAGTCATCGATTCATAATTCAATCATTTTTCATTGTAGATTCAATCTTCTTATGCATGTTTATTAATATTATCTTTTCGATTTACGTTCACAGGTCCGCGTCTCTTCAAACAACCGGCAACTAAATCTAATCGCAGCATAATGTTGAACGCCGTGGAGTACTGCGTCTTCCCCGGCACGGTCAATCGAGAGGCGAAGCAAAGGGTGCTCGACGAGATATCGAGATCCGAGAGTAAACACTTCCTCATACTGTTCAGGGACGCCGGTTGTCAATTTCGTGCTCTTTACTCCTACTGTCCCGAGAAGGAGGAGGTTTCAAAACTCTACGGCACCGGTCCCAAACAGGTCATCGACAACATGTTCGACAAATTTTTCAAGTAAGCATATCGTAGCTGCCTTATCAAACAATAGTTGTTTGTATGGCACAGGTGTAGAAACCGAGTTCATGACGAGTATGAAAATGCGTCATTCACGCGAGTCAGGACTCTCATTTCTACGAACCTGCCATTCACATAATTTTTAGTACCAAATTCACGAAAATCACGCTTTTCGATTTTTCGACGTGTGCGCAGAACGGCACTTTCTCGAACTAGTGCGAGAAAAAAGACCGCGTTGCGTTTGTACGCATGCGCAGAATTTTTCTCGCACACGATGCGATAAAAATGCCTTTCTGTGTTCACTTCGCAGAGAGGGAAAGCCGGATTTTACGTGCATGTGTTAGGAAATAGTAATTTACGATAATAATGCGATAAAACTTTTTATGACGATTGTAAGTTTGCAGCACGAGCCGAAGGCGACGGTTGCAAATACCTGAGCTAGGAAAAAGTTTTTCGCACGATTATCGTATCAGAATTTTACATCGCAAGTTGTGAAAATGGGGGCTTTATGTACGCGAAGCATGCGTAAAATTGCAATTTTCACACCGAGTGAAGTGAAAGCAATATCGTAAGCGACCGAAATCGAATCGAATGGATCGGTGGTGAATTGACACGCTTTCTCATCGTTACAGATACAATTCCGGGGGTAAATGCTTTTCGCAAGTACACACGAAGCATCTGACTGTAACCATAGATGCCTTTACGATACACAACAGCCTTTGGCAAGGCAAAAAGAATCCAAATCTACCAAACAAGAAGGACATGGCCCTCGTCATATAGTTTTACAAAAAAAAAGTGTCACATTTAACATTACGCTAAAACGATGCCCTCTGTTGTTCATAGTTACTATTTTAATACAGGCCCATATTAAATTAAAGCAAAACGTTGCGTTCTTAGTCAATTTTGTAAGGACAAGCTGATCGATGCAGGCACGGAAACGCCAAACGAAACTGAACGATTGTAACTCCGATCGCGCTTCGAGTTCTTCGTCGTTTCTCAGCATAATATTATTATTATTCGATTAAAATTCTGTTTTGTTTTTTCATTCGATCGTTTTTTTTTCTTTTGGTTTTTTTTATCTTTTAAATACAAAAATTCGCGCTGCCAGCATCGATCGAATAATTGTAAGAGTACCAGTATCTACGATAGGAATTGTTTGTCGACGAATAGATAATACCACCCCTGCCCCTCACCCCTCCCCTTCCGCGGACTAACTCACGGCATACGAATGCCAGGCAATCATGCAGATACATTATATTCTCTTGTGAATGGATACGATCGTGCAATGATTGTTCGATGGAAGAGACGAGAAGGGATTAAAAAAAAATAAAACACCAATCACGCAAAGCGACGTTACGGAATTCGATATTGGCAATTAGCAGGACAAAAAATCGAGTGTTACGGTTACGATGTGAATCGTTTTTACCAAAAAAAAGTCACAATCGAATGTTAGCATACGATTCGATGGTCGTCGCGCACTTCCCCCCTGTCCCTAAGATCCACGACTGTTGACAGTTCGTAACTCCGACTATAGTGTAATTTGTAATTCGCTTGTTGAGATTGTGTATGAGCAGTTCATGGACAAAGATAGTTTTGTAAATAAATAAGTTGATCACAGTTATGGAAGAAATACCAAATCAGCCTTACAGTCAATCTGGGCGTAATACGTTTCTTTTTTTTTCTCTTCCTTTAAACTTACGTTCGTCGCATTGCGTGTCTCGTTTACGGCTTTTTCGATTTGTAGTTGCGAGATACGTCGATGACGAGTCACGCGTAAAATTGTTGTTCGGCGTTTTTGTGCGCGAGTCAAATTAGTGTAAATGCGGAAACGACGGTTGAATGGGCCTGGTTACAGTATTGACGTTAGTATTTTCTTTCGATTCTTAGCACCGAGAAAACGTCCTCGCAAAGTTGCTGCCTCAATACGTTTTATTTTATTCGAGTTTTGAAGCGTGATTCCAGAAGGACATCAAACGAACGGTTTATACTATTTTTTTCCCGATGAACTATTAGCGCATTAAAAAGAACAATCAGTCTGTGCCATATTCATGAAGTTTGAAGCTCGTCTGGAATCGCATGCTGTTATAACACGGAAAAACAAAATTTATCGACACAAAAGCGCGATAACTCAAACTTAAAATCTTCTCATATACAACTTGTTCTGGCAAATGGAAAAATAGATAGAAGTAACGATTGTATGCAGAGGGCCTAAGAGAGACGTCGATTGGAGATAATGAAGTTGTGAAAAAGAGAAAAAAAAGGTGTTTCTAGGCCCCTCTACGATAAAGCGACGTGTATGCATTATTATTGAAATAATTGTTCGACATATCGATTTTCCATGTTCTACCCACATGATTAGCAAACATGTATTTTCGTTTATTAAAATTTATAGATGTTGATCGTGTACGTGTGGCTAAGCCGAGCGTCTCGAAAAAAAAAAGATTTCAGTAAAATTCATTCCTCGACTCTCTCGTCTTATTGTGAATGTACCGCATATTTTCACGGAATGTAGAAAAACGTTTATAATCTTCGATCTGATTAAGGATAACTAATGAAAAAAACAAACGGTCCGAAATGACAATATTGATCATGCGATAAACGCCATAAATGAAGAAAAGAAAAAATGACTCATTACGAAAGTGCGCGTCCCCATGAGCTCCGCAGAAAAAAAAGAATGATTGTGTGGTCTATGCAAGTGGAGGAAAATAATAAAATAATAGTCATTAATGAATAAGAGTCGGGTGAAAGCCGACTGCGTCGAGGAACGAGAGAACAAGTCGACTAGGGAAAAAATCATAACGAACGAAACGCCCACTAGATCGGAAAAAAGTAAATCAGTGATCGCTTGTGCTTGATATTTATATTTTTCAAGAGATGAAAAATATTATTAGTGAGTTCTACGAAGCGGAAGTGTGTAACGAAAAGGAAAAAAATTAAGAAGAAAGTCTATTGCAAAAAAAAAAGAAAAATGAAAGAGGGACGACTATTCAGTGCGACGTGTGTATATGAGTGTGATTGAGTACGCTGCCGTAAACCGCGCTTACTAATAATAATATTATTGATAATGAAAAAAAAGAACGATTACCCTTTATGTAATAATCCTTCATTTTTATCGTCATCAAAACAAGAAGAAAAAAAAAAGATCGAAAATCTTCGTCAAGTAATAATTTTTCAATTTATCCATGTCTGTAAATATTATGTTTTTATATGCATACATATAAACGATAAACTACTACTCGATGATATATTTATTAAGTACATCAAGTAAGATTTGGGTCATATTTTACTGTTAGCATCTTGCAGCGAATGTCATGAATAAAAAAAATCAATAACCCATTGCCGACGGACTTTCATTGTGCTTCGGCGGATTTTTGCCAGGGAAGATTAGGTAGGTAAAATACCGAACGGGTGACGTTCTCGAAGAGCGGAAACACTTAAGGGATATACAAACGTAAAATCTTTTTTCTGACTTATCAGAACCATGACCGTGCCATTCGTCCGAACGGTTCAAGTGAATGAAATATTATTCTGATGAATGGCAATTCCCTCAATAACAATTTTATACTGCCTTCCCATTGGCAGTAAAACCACAGGGCAGCGTTCAGAAATTATACCTGATAAATTAAATTGTCAAACGGGAAGTAACGTTTGCCCTCGATGACGTCGCTTCGGGTTTGAAAATCGTCACTTTCGGTTTGAACGTCTCAGTTTTCGTCCGGAAGTGACATCATCGAGAGGAAACGTCGCTTCTGGTCGGGACATGAGATTCACTCCCATGCGCTATGATCGCCGAAATCTCGAGAATATAGTATATGGGACTGATTTATTATTTTCGGATTTCACTCCCATCCGCTATGAACGCTAAAATCTCGGGCATATAGCATATAGGAATTATTTATTATTTTCGAAATCTTCTCCCCTGTGCCATGGGATTTGGATTTTTCGAAATTCACTCCTATACGCTATGAACGCTGAAATTTTGAGTATATTTTATATCCAAAACAAAGTTTTAAATACCAATCAGAACGTTCCAACCTTTCCTGGCAAAAATACAGACAATGCTTCCTCATAAAAGAAGCTTCGCGAATAAAGGAACTTTATGAGAAAGCGACGTGAACATTTCAATCTTCAACTTTTTTACATTTTGATACACATATATTTTTTTTATTGTTCGGATAAACATCTGTTTTGGTAGATTTTTTAATTTTTAAGAGGTTTTTTTTCATAAACATATTTTCTGAACGTTTTAAGTACCTGGCGTACCATTTTTACTTTTTTGAAAAAAAGGATTTTGTGTTTGATTTTTTTACACGACAGCCATAATTGCTGTCTTGTTAATTATATTTTCTTTATCCTGCAATTACAATATATTACAATTTGTCGATAATAATCTACGATTAGGCGATATAAATATTACAAATATTTGCCGGAAGAACACTTTTTTTTTTGTTCAGTCTACAATACTTGATGCTCTAGCGTTAATGCAGTTTTATCGTTACTCAGAACAGCGACGAGAGAACGAAGAGTCTGTGCTCTTCAGCCGCTTAATCGAATTGCAACTATCGTCTCTTTCTCTGTCTACCTCGTAATCTTCGCATCCCTATTATACTATAAAAGTACAAAACATATTCTCGTTTTTTTAAAAATCATTTCTATTCTTTCGCTCTTTAATAATAGTAATAATAAATAATAACGTGTTAAATACTGATGTACAATGGCGGCTGATGGGACTCACGGTGAACAATTGCAATTATTAAACTATATGGCAGTGAAATTTCTACTTACGATTAAGACCTCATCTCTCTTCTACGCGATTATTATTATATATACGATACAAAAACGTGTGATGAACTTTATTTTGCCGGTTACGATGACGAGGGACTGGTTTATCGTTCCTCGTGTAAACGTATTCACCCTAACAGCAACATTTCTTTTCGTTACGGTTTAGCATCTTTTGGCTTCGTTAAGTCTTACGGTCGTTACAAGTGTCGACAGATTGCGTCTCCTCCATACATCGCTTTCATTCTTTACAATCGTCTATGGCACTTGCGGGATGGTGCAACCGCATTCACGGTAAAAGTACTGCAGTCTCGTCCGCACATTATTCTCAATCGAATGTGAGACGCGCACTTCGTCGACTATTCACAACATTAATTTGTCTCTGTCACCGATCATTGAACTGGACAAGAACTGAGATGAATGTTGTGCAATTCTGCCATGTCGGTCCAGTCTCGCCTCTCACCGCCGATCATAACGTTCCTGATGCAGCCATTGAAATGATCTCGGGTTATCAACGTTCCTTTCGGAGCAGATGCTGCAAATACCATACGATTAAGACAACGAACCTCTCGATATGATATCATTTAAATCGAATTTTTGGTAAAACAAAAAACGGCAAGCCAAAAATGTTTACCTGGTAATCCACCGATGTAGAGAGGACTCGAGGCCACCGAAGCCATGAAATGCTCGTTGACATTTGTCGGCAAGCCGTACTTCTGGTCGAGTTCGTCGACCTTGAGAGCCAATTCCTCCTCGTTGTAGACCGCTTGAATTCTGTGCCATCGATTGTCGCACATTGCGTAAGGACTAGGGAAGTGTTGCTCCACGTAAAGTGGATTGTTGTCTCCGAGATCGCCGGACATTATGATTTTTCCGTTGTTCAATTCGAGGGACAGGGACGGTGAACCGCCCGGTGCCGTTATCGATAGCAGGACACCGGAGAGCTCGGACGTTCGGAATTCGAGTTGAAGTTCGAGCACTGCTCCCAGTTCGAAGTCTTTTTCTAAAAAAAAATAGAACGTAACATTTTAATCGATTGCCAAGTCGTACCATGCACGCGCATATCGCCGACAGATAAAGAAAAAAAAATTGTTAAATATTTCTTTAGTCATCTTCGATGCGTTAAGATCCTTCGGGAATTTTTTGCTCACTGTATATCGCATAAGCTTCATCCTGGAAGTAAGCACCACTCTCGACGCTCGGGAAGCATTGCCCAACGTTGTACGCTCTGCTCGTGGATCCGACCATGTCGTATATGTTTCCGTTGACCCTGAGGCCCCTTATGCAACCCTTGAGTGTCTCCAATTTAACGACCACTTGGTCGGGCAACGGCGTTCCACTCTCGGGCAAGCCACCTATGTACATCATCGAAGCTAGTCCGATTTTCTTGGGAACCTTGACCGTTCGGGGAGTCTGAGTATCGACGACCAGCGTCAGCTTCCTCTCGTCGTGGGTAATGACGATGTGATGCCAGTTTCCGTCGTTGAACGGAGTTTTGAAAAGCATCTCCTTCTTCTGTCTACTCTTCACCATCAGTAGCAGTTGACCATCTCGTATTATAACCATCAGGAAATGCTTCAGTCTTATTCCCTGAAATGATTGTGTGTAATTTCAAGCCTGCGCAGTTCATTGTATTTCGTGTGCGATTGATTCAACAAACAGCGATGTAACGATCGTAAGATTATCCTACCGGAGTGATGAAGAGCAATCCGTTAGGATAGTACGTCCTGAAGTCAAATTCGATGACGTATTTCTTTTCCCAGAATTTCTTGAAATTTAGGTAGAGTTGCGTGTGACTGTGAGGCTTGTCGCCGAATTTCAGAGCACCGGGCTCGAGCGAATAGTAGGGAACCTTCTGACAGCCTTCGGGCTGCGTTGACATTCCTCGAGAGAGAGAAGCCGAGGGCGTGTAACTCGGTGGATCTTTACCCATGCTTGGGCCGGCTCGGCCTATAAGAGCGTGATCGAAAGTTGTGGCCTCGTCGAATCTCAAGATTCTGAAAGGATTTAAAAGAAGATATTAATACGATATTAATGCGATTTTAATACGATATTAATGCGATGTTAATACGATTTTAATACGATGTTAATGCGATATTATAACAATATTAATACGATAATAATTGCTTATCGCAGTGTGGTCCTTTTTGAGAGGTGCTTCACTTACTCTTCATTGAATATCGCATCTTTTATTGCCCCGTACAATGGCACGCCTGTGGCAATCATCTTCGTGTTGTTTATCAGAGCGGGAAGTCCGCCGAAGAACAAACCCCCGTTGGATTCGGGTGCTCTCACAGCTGCTGCATTGGACAGTTTCCCACCACCCTGATACGCATCGTCCACTCTCAACTCGACTTCCTTCCTTCGCTTTGACACCGTAACCGAGTGATACTTTCCATCATTGTAGGTATTGTTTGACTGAAGAATCAATTCCCCTCTGCCAGAATTCAATCGCACTTGAACTTGGCCACCGATAACTGCGACCGAGTAATAACTATCCTTCTGCAAGAGAGTAAAACCGAACGATATGTGCGTTACTTTCCTACGTAACCGTTGGGAAACAATGTTTTTGCTTCCTCATAGAGGAAGCGTCGTTTTTTTTTGTGCTGCTTACATTGAAACCTGAATCGCCATTCTGAATATTATTCAATCTCTCCTCCTGTCCGTGGAAGGTGGATAGCAGAAGCACAGCTTCTTTCTGCAAGGTCCGGAAGGAGAAGCTGATAGTCGAAGCAATTTTCCTGAGCGTAAACGAGCGATGCTCCAGATACCCGTCTCCGTAAAAGCCAACGATCTTCGGAGCCTATATAATCAGAACGGTCATTTATTATCCGCACCAATTTCGCGATCATTTTTTTCGAGCTTTTTTTGTTTTCTTTCAAAAGTCTACCTTGTTGCCGCAAGAGGGTTCCACACCGTAATATTGCTCTGCCATAGGGTCGTACCCTTCCTGCACTACTACGTTTGACATGCATCCGAGAAAGCTGACTTGGGACGGCAGGTGCAGATGAGCCGAACGGAAACTCGGTGGCACACCGCCGATGTAGTATTTCGCTTGTCCCAGATCGGGAATATCTTCCTTCTTCGGCTGTGGCGTCGGTGCACCGATCCTCTTATCGTTTTCACCTCCGACGTTCAGGCGGCACTTCTCGACGTTCTTACGAAGTTGGTACTGCCGGAAGGCATCGACCTTTGTCCAGTTACCGGTGTTGTACTTGAACGTGGAAGACATCTCCATGCTGACGTTCCCGCCGTATCCGATGTGAAGGATGACTCTTCCTTCCCGCAGGAATATCATGATGTGCTCGTGCTGTCGTTTGTGAAGAGCATTGATTTAATATTACAGATACGACATGTCCTGAGGTTTTCCGCGGGCACAACTACTCACGTTCTCGGGATTAATTGCTAGGAAGAGCAAAGCGTTTTCGTCGTACGTTCGGAAGTTGATGGACACTCCGAAAGTGTACTTGTTGTACGGACCTGAGGTCACTCTGTTTCTCACGGCGTATCCTTCGCCATTGAAGCTGTACGCTATGTCGTCTCTCGGGTCTTCCACTCTGCAGAAGAGTACAGATAAAATAATTACGACTGTCTATGCCATGAGAACTGTACTAGCTATCGCTATCTTATATGTGTCTTGGAAAGTTTTTTGTTTGTTCGATCGAAGAAATGTTTAATCTACACAAATAATAAAGTTCATGTCGATCGGACATTCACATCGATACTCACAAATACTCACACTGGTACTATGACAGCCACTCACACAGGTACTCACAGAGATACTTCCAGAGATACTCAGACAGATATTGCGAGCGCGCGAGCTAACATAACCGCTAGTAATTCTTTATGTTCGATTACCCTTCGACGCAAGCTTCACAAGCATTGTCCGGTGCGGAAGTGATGAAATTCCAGAGCCCTATGGGCTTGCCATCCAAAATAACTTGATGAACGCATCCAGGCAATCCGTTCGCAGCTTTCAACTCTGCCGGTCGTCTCTGAGACTCTGGGATTCCGCCCAGCCAAACACGATCCGTGCCCGTAACGTCGAAACGTCCGAACTCTGAGTTCGTCGAGTTTATCACCGGAAGGTATCTTCCCGAAGTCGAGCCTTGCTTGCGGACGCTCAGTTTTCCCTTGTGTCTAGTTCTAAATAGAAAAAGACGAATGTATTATACCCTTGAGATAATTTTTTTTTTCAGAGCTGTGGAGGTGATCTGATGTTTTTTTACCTTTCAACTTCAATGCGGTACCAGAAGCCATCATCGTCTGGATCACCGCTCTCTATCACTTCCGGGTGAGTTAAAACGCCCGTACCACCTCCGACGTTCCACACGAATCGTATTCTTCCATCCACCATTTCCAATGCCATAAAATCGTCCTGAAAATGGATTGAATCGATGTATTAAAAAATACAACCTAATTAGCCTCCATCGTAGGATTGTACTAAAGAGGAATCGTTATTGACACTCACATTGACGCTGCTAGGCAAGTAGAACAACGCTCCATCCTTTCGATTGTTCGTGATCGCAAAAGTCATAACTATCGTAGTCGTGATTGAAGGTTGAAGAGTGGAAGGTCTGTAAGAGCGGACGCATTTTTTCCCATTCATCGATTTCAGGGAGACTCGTATCTACGGATAGAATGCAAATTAACAGTCGCGTTGAATCGCATCGATTGATCGATCGTTACAAAATATTGACTCACTCCCTCAGCAGTATTCCTCGCTTCTGCGATTTTGTCTTTGAGCTTTTGAAGCTTGACTGCCAGTGTGTCGTTCCATCTGTCGAATTCGATCTGTCGCAAAGCCGAAGCAGTCGCCAGACTTATCAACTTCGCGTCAGTCTTCTTTATGTTGCCCTGCGCTTCGGTCACTTAACAGAAATTATTCTTATTACTAATTTAGCACAATCGTACGATTATTGATACCCTTATCGAGTTCTATACTCACGTTTCTCACTCGCCAAGCTGATCTTCGAATCACCTTCTTGCTTCAATTCTTGCAACTGCGGCTGCAATCCAGTGGCGATCCCTTCTTTGTAGTCGTCGATTAGTCTTTGAGATTCATTTATCGACTCAACAACTTCGTCCGCTTCTTCCTTCGTCTTTGCGAGCCTTTCCTGGACTATAATCAACGTGTTTGACATGCAATGGAAATCATTGGGTGAAACGGAAGAAGGTAACAGGAACTCACGGCTTTTGCTGTCGCTCTGGAGTTCCCGCAACTTCACGTTTATCTGGTTATCTTTGATGCCCGTGCTGTTCAAAGAATCCTTGAGATCGAGAACCGCCTGCTTTTGATCTTCCAACTGTCCCATCGCGAGGGAAACTGGAATATCGTTGGCTTTCGCTCGTTTCCACTGCTCCGTAGACTTAGCAGACATTTCTAACGCCTTGTCGAGCAACGACGGTGACTCGGCTCCCTCAGGATAGGCCTATGTAGAAGAATCTTTTAGAGAAAAAATTCTTTCACTACAAAGATTCGCATTTTTACCTTGTAGTAGGCCTCCCAGGCAGCATCCTTTGCTTCTTTAGCTGCGATTCGAGCGCCTACCAAACCGTCTACTATATTTTTGTACGCTTGGCTAGCCTTCAAGGGATTCGCGGCTTCGTCGCGACTTTCGGCGAACAATCTGCATGGGGAATAATGAATCAATCACTGTAAATAATTTGAGCGAAAGATTTCTCTAGGATTGATAATATACTTACGATACGTATTGATCGACGTAGTCCGAAAGATTTTGGGCATGCTCGACCGCTTTGATGACATATTTGTCCTCGTATTCGTAATTCAGTCTGTAGAGAAGTTTTTCCTTCTCGTCGAGTTTTTCGGTCCAGAAACCTAATTTGTTTTGCAGCTCCGGAAGATCCTACGCAGTTGACGTACGGCGATTTTACGAATTTGTTAAGTTGTCAATGAATAGGGGTAAGTATAATGATTTAATTGTTTTTTCATACCTGAAAATTGTTTCGGCTATCAACGACGAAACCTCTGGCTTCCTCATTCAATTTTTTTCCCTCGCTGATGGATTCGAGAACCTCGATGTTCAAAAAATTGACTTTGCCGTATCGGAAGTCGGCCTCCTCGTAAGTCATATTTATCTCGTTGTACAGACCGTCGTAATTGAACAAAGTTTCCATCGTGTCTTCGATGTAAGTACCAAGATTGTCCAGCTTCAGAGAATAACGGTGTGCCTCAGTTTTCAGATTAGCCAGAGGCTCGGTAGCGTCGTAACGAGAGTTCAACCACTCGATGAAGTTTTCAGCCTCGCTGTAAAAATAAAATTGCAATATCAGGGGTGAGGAGAATGTTAAAGTTTATTCGATAATTCACTTTCGATAATAAATAACTTACTCGACAAATGCTTGACAGTCTTTCGTCTTTGGTGCCAAGTCTACGCTTTTAATAAAATTCAAGAGCATTCGAGCTTCCTTCAATGCTTTCTTTATACCGATCTTATCCCCGTCGTCACCGTACTGGAGAAGTTGGTTTGTTGTAGCTGAAATGGCAACAGTGACGATAACGGAATAGTCGGTCAAAAAACCTTGCAACTTTTGTACGGGCTAGTTTTTGGCAATACCTTCCAAAAGGTCCTTCAGATTTTTTATCTCCACATGAGCGCTGAATATGTTGTTCTTGAAGTCGTCACTCTTGGATCTTAGATCCCGGGCCCGATTAGTAAGATCAATCATCTAAGGAGAAAAGAAATTGCTCGTTGGTCGGTTGAAAAAATTTGTAACATCGAGAGCCTGTGGTACAGTTATTTACGTTCTTGAGTAAAAGCTCCGATTTCTTCATCAATCGACGGTACTCGAACCACGGTATGTTTCTCATTTTTTGCTTCAATTCCGTTTCGCGCTCGAGCTCCTCGAACAGATAGGTGGTATTTCCGTCGATGAAAGATAATTCTTCCCACGGAGGCGGTACGTATCCGTTCGATATATGCGCAGTTTCGATCGCCAATTCTTCGGAAATTGCCGTTAGGTCGTCCAACAAGATTCTCGTACAATTATCATTGCACGCTGAAACAAACAAATTGATTATTATTACAAACATTCAATAATATTGTTCATTAATGTTATCGAATTATGTGACGGGTAAAAATCAAATATAGATCATCTGACCAAAATTTATAAAAGCATATGTGGACCAATCTTCGAATATCGCCATCCGGTTTTTCTCAACTATAAAGAGACCGCTTAAAAAAAATAAAAACAGCCCTCTGCACAATCCCCCGAATACACTTTCGTACACGACGACAGGAATCACCCCAACAGTTAAAACATCCAAGTTTCTCACAAAAAATTAGCCGCGAATGATTCGATAATATTAAGCCATAACTGCACTGGTTTGTATGGGCGAATATTTTTCCGATTACTTACGAGTGCAAACGCCGTCGATGAGAACGTTGCGAAGTGCCGTACATTCCGAGCAGTCCCGTCCGGTAGATCCGGGCCTGCAGTTGCACTGACCCGTCTCTTCGTCACACTCGTCGCTCGCGCTGCCGGCGATGTTGCAATTGCAAGGTGTGCAGCTTCCACCTGGAATACTTGGAAAGCCGTAGAAGCCGTAGGCGCATCGCTCGCACTTATCGCCGGCATATCCTACAAATTATGTGGAAAAAGTAAGCGATTAGCGAAATAAAAAAATTAGCGAATATCTAGGAGAGGTTTCATTAACTGACCAGGTTTGCAGTGACAGACGGGCTCTTCGTCGGTACGGACCACGCAGGTGCTGGAGAATCTCTTATCGGCGTGAGGGCAAGGGCAGGGTCTGCAGCCGCCGAAATCGGGATGCCCATGAAAACTGTCGGCACACACCTCGCAGTGCGGACCCGCGGCATTGCCTCTGCAATTCTATAGAGAACAAAAAAATCGATAATGAATTGATAATATTTTCGGAAATCATTTACTAGCAGGGCCGAAGGTCTCAGGTAAATGGCCCTCTGCCAATTACCTGAAGTACCAATTACCTCTGCCAATTATCTGCCTCAGGTGATGGCCCTCTGCCAATGTATATAATTATCGTTAGGTATAAAACTAGTATAAGCTGATAACTGTATAAATGCATAGCATTGGCAATAAATTTCTTTAACTACTACTACTCATTTACCAGGTCGAAGATACTTCTAAAATTTAGACCATACAGTTGCGAACTGATAAACTTGACACCTTAATTTCATCCACGTATCGCGATATAGATCGATGTCACGCGAAGTGAATAAAGTCGGATCTTATGACCCTGAAGATACCTGCACGAGACTAAATTTCATCAAGTTTCACCGGCTCCGTTTCGCATCGAACAAACTTCGCATGGGGAAAGTTCACTTGGAGAATAAAATGCTACGAGGGAACAATTTTTTTTCTTCCCAAAGCCGTGCTTTGATAGAGATTTGCCGACGATGTTGATGTCGTGCAGATTTCTTCAGGGTCATTCAATCTCATTCTCGACCGCGGTTTCTTACCAAGCAATGTCCCGTTTCCTTATCGCAATTTCCCGATCTCCCGTTGCACTGGCATCGTCTAGCCTTGCCAACGAGATCAATTACAATGGTGGAAGTCGCAGTGGAATTGTTGTACCACCTGTAATAGCCGTCGCCAGGATCCTGGCACGAGCTGCTCTTGTACTCGGCGGGACACTGACAAATTTCGACGCCGATCGCCAGAGAGGGAGAGTGCGTGGGCGTGAGGACGGCCACGTCCAGAGAAGCCTCGAGCAATCTTGAAAGACATTTTTTTTTTCTCATTCATACGAAAATAAAAGAAAAATTTTCGCGGAGGCGTGGTTGTGAGTATGCATCGCGTTGATTAAACTCGATTTAAAAGGCTACTCACGTTGCTTCCTCGAACTCGGAATGATCAGACGCTTTCAGCAGAATGTGCTGAATATTTTGCAAGGCAACCATCAACACTTCCCTCGAGACTTTGTAGTCTGGCCGGTTCTGTATTTGCCACAGGGATTCGTGAAGCCTGAAATATCGCCACGCGTACAATAAATTTCGATCTTTCGTATCTTTCGGCTCTTTAAATTCTTAGTCTTAAAAATATTCATCCATCGGTGCGTACCTGATTTCGAAATGACTGTCGTCTACCGGCGAATGCTGATAGTACTCGAGAACAAGCTTGTCATTGCCCTGAATCTGAACGACGGGATATCGCAGACTGGAACGCAGCGCGACACCGCCTATCGCGGCTGTTCTGAAGCGCAGAAAGCCACCGTAGGATACGACCTTAAAGCGTCAATGATCGTCAGTAAAATAATAAAGATAATAATAACAAGTGATTGACAAGCCATGTCAAATCCATTGCGATTGTCGCGAAGTGTGTGCTCACTTTGTCACCGAGAAACGATTCGGGCAATTGCCAGTAGAGTGGATTGCTGTAGTAAAGATTCGACGGCAAGGTAACATCTCCGAGACTGCCCGGTATAATCGACAGACCATTCGTCACGTTGAGCCCGCCGTTCAAGGACGGCAGGACCATCGAATATCCGAAGTTGGTGATCTGATTCGAAAAAGAAAAGACGATTAACATAACTTAACTCGAACTATCCAGTCGCCCTGTGTTAAGTGTTCCGACTTCGAGATGTTCTCGGTCGACTTACAATGACATCATTGACCGTCGCGTTGATGCGAAGAACTCGAGGTCGGGACAACCTTCGCTGGTCCCAACTCAGCCCTGCCTGCTGACAGCGCGTCGATCTGCCGAAGCAGAAACACTCCGTGCAGCCTCTCGGATTGTCCTCCGACAAACCGAAAGTTCCATCCTTGCAGAGATTGCATTGTCGGCCTATGGCGTTGTCCTGAAAATTCCAGAACGCCCATGCCATTCACATAATTTTTCCTAACGAATTCACGAAAATCACGCTTTCCGTTCTCGTGAAGTGTGCGTAGAAAGGCACTTTTCCGCTCTAGTGCGGGAAAAAAGACCATATTCTGCGCAGACGTCACAGTAACGGAAAGCGGGATTTTACGTGCATGTGGAAATAGTACATTTCGATACGAGTGCGAAAAAACTTTTTCTGACGAGTGTGACTTTCACACGTGTGCAATCACACGTGTTCAGAAAACGTTTTTCGCACGAGTATCCGATAAAATTTTATTTTACAAGGTGTGAAAATGGGGGTTTTCGCACGCGAAAAAGCCGTCTATCTGCCACCGAGTGAAATAAAAACATTTCCGTGCCATATGGGAAGGAGTACGCTGAAGCGAGGCGTTCGGTAACATGCATGAAAAATTGAATTGGGATTAATTACCTTGCAAGGACACTGGCCATCGAGATCGCAGTCGCAAAGTCCGTCCTGACATTTCATCGTTCCGCCTTGATTACAGTTGCAGGGTCTGCATCGGGGATAACCGTAGTAACCGGGTGAACAGCGTTCGCACCTGAGGCCGTCGAAGCCGTCACGACAGGGGCATTGCCCGTTCGCGTGGCACTGAGATCTCGTAGAACCTGGAGTGCAAGCGCAAGGCTTGCAGCCCACACCTGGTACGAGGTCGTATGAGCCTGGCCTGCAGCGGTCGCAGTGCTCGCCGAAGCTGAAACCGGGACAGACGCAACGTCCTGTGTCCGGATCGCAGACGTGGCCGGGTTTCTCGCAAACGTCGCATACTGTGAAAAAAAAAATCCGAAAAAATTACAAAACCTCGTGTCAGGCCTCGAGGGGGTGGACAAAATTGTGATCCATTTCTTCTTTCCGAATACTTACGTTGACAGCCCCCTTCCGAAAATCCGTAGTATCCGGGCAAACAGGTATCGCATCGCGTACCTCCCACACCGGGTTGGCAGTGACACTGTCCTGTCTCGTGATGGCAGGAGACGTTGACCGCTCCCATGGGGTCGCAGCCGCATGGCGCACATCCCGCACCTGTAGCCATGCCCCAATATCCGGACTGTCCGCGACAATCCAAAAAATTATTGAATTTTTGAATCGTTGAATTATTGAATTATTGAATTATTGAATCAGTGAATCAGTGAATCATTGAATTATTGAATCATTGAATTATTGAATTATTGAATTATTAAATTATTGAATTATTGAACTATTGAATTATTAGCTTAATCGTTATTTTATCGTTCGGACTTTGCGACATAGCTTATCGCATATTCGTAATGTAACAATGACAAGCGAGTTATTGTTCCGCGCGTGCTCACGTTGGTTCTCTGCGTGAGTGCCCGAGCGAGTCAGTGAGAGTGTCCAAGGACTCGCACCCTACACAATGATCTACAATACAGTAACGAAATAAATTACCTCGCACTGGTGACACTGTCGGCCGGTGACATTCGGCTTGCAGTGACACTGCCCGCTGACGATGTCGCACGCCATGGAAGTGGAGCCAACGCTGTCGCATCGGCAGCCTGCGAACAAAAATGCAAAAAAAAAAGAAAATTAACGACCGATATCGAACAATGAATCCAGGTCAGAAGTCGTGCGGTGCGTTCGGAGTCGTTGAGATTTCGCCAATAACTACACACGCATTCACGTTCGAGGAATGACTCTCGATGGAAATTTAAATTTTCGGGACGCACCGTCCGAGGCATTCGCAGCACATATCCGAGCTCTCGTTTTATCCTTCTCGTTTCTCTGCTCCCTCGGAGTTTTGCAATTAGCGATGCCACGCCGTGCGAACCCGTACGCATTGTATTCAAATGAGACGAAAGCGAGAGAGAGAGAGAACGGGATAAAAAAAAAAAAATCGGTGATTCGATGTCACGGAGATTGGAGAAGAGGAGAATGTGTGTCGTTCGACACGTCGGATTTAGTGAGCGAAAGGGTGTAGAGTGCGAGCGTCGAGCGGCGATCTTTGTGCCTCTCGCATTCGAAGCAGGTGTTCTCCGGCCTATGCGTACTACCGTCACATGTATAATATGTATAATATAAACGATCGATCAATTTGTAATTATAATTTTCTTCCCATCCCGAGTCGTCGAGAGGCTCGTGAGGAAGAATAAATTTTGAGGAGTGTAAGAAAAAGAAAAAAAAAATATCGTTCCCTCACGTTCGGAGGCGTCGACTCATGCTATCGTTATTATCATCGTCACATTATTGGCTGTCATTGACGAGGACCTGGAATTTCATCGGATTAGCGGCGTGGGCGTAAAGAATTCCTTCGCGGACGACGGACACGGAGCGTCTCGTCGGTTAACGGATTATTAGTTAATTGAAAACGTCAGGAGGTTTCTCTCTAATCGCCGGGGATGGCTCAACAGCCCCGGAGGCTGAGGATCCATCGGCCGAGCGAAAGCGACGCGTCCTCGTGATTACCGTGTACGCCGTAACGTGTCACTCGATTAATTTATTATCGCCCGAAGAGAGGTTCGCGGGACTCGTCGGACGGGAGAAGCGAGAGCGGTCGAGTAGTGCAGGTGGTGTTCTGGTCAGACACGCATCGATTTACTACTTACATCCGGTTGAATTTTTATTTTTTTATTTTTCGTTTTTTTTAAATCTCTTTACGTTTCATCTGCGTCTCTCACGAACTCGATAAACTTTATTCCGATGCTTCGGAATGTTCGGAATGATCGTGCTCTCGCCAATTACGTCCGAGCTTATGCACACACGGAAACAAAAAAATTTACCTGACGTATATCGGGGATACGTTATTTCCGGTCGAAAATCGCAGTTTTCAAACCGGAAGTAACGTGTTTCTTTCGGTTGGAAGACATGATTTTCAAACCGGAAGTGACATACTTTCGGTATGACGTCGGTCCGATATGAATTTTGAAACCCTTTCCATATGGTACGAAAACCGCCCTGCCGAAATTATAGCATATGGGACGGACTTTTGTATACCAGAAATACCATGTATTAATTATATTAATTCCATGGAAGTCTCCAGTTGAAAATAAGCAAACAGCTAAAAATTATATGACTTGTATATGGCAATATGTTAATTGTATAATTGTATGGAATTATATAAAAATATAATCGTATAAAAACGTCGAATTTAATATATTGAACTAGCAGTTATATTGGCTCGCGCGCTCGCAGTGTCCGCGTGAGTATTTGAGAGTATCAGTGGGTATCTGTGTGAATATCGAGTGGAGTATCCACTCGATCTGAACTTAATTATTATGTAGATACAAATACAAATACCGAATGTTATGTACCGAATGTTATGTACAAATATCGAATATATATAATTTATAATTTTTGTTTGCATATATTTACAATAACAAGCCGGCCGATCGTCTTCATCGTTCAGAATTAGTATTCCGAGTGGACATTATAGAGCGTAACATCGGTACTCTTGAGGGCTCGGTGTAACGCGGAAAAATGTCTACCAGGGATATAGCACGCTTCAGCGAGGATAACTATTAAGCCCGAGTTATTAATTATCAGTGGATTCGCACAGGGTCGATCGCACACGCGCTTTTCACGGTAAGATCCGCGGATGCTCTATACATATCGCGAGCGAGGCGATATCGGATCCGCGGATAATGAGTAACGCCCGTTCAGGCCTGTAATTTCGTCGTTTATAAACGAAACGCGCGATCGTCGTACTCGTTGTCGTCCCGTGCTGCTCGGTCGGAGCGTGCACGTATACGCATCGCGTATGCGTTTCGAAGGTAGCATTACGCAGTAAGTGATACCTGACCGCTTTTCGATTTATCGATCGATAAATTGCACGCTATTACCGTAGGAGCGGTGCGCCGTGGCCGATCGTTAAGGGAATCGAGAAGTTCGATCTTCCTCCGCGACCGTCCCGAGCTCGGAGAAAGTATAGACCGAAAGATCGAGAGGGGATACATCGGTTCGAATTGAAAAATAAAAAAAATAAAAAATAAATTTATTTCGGTTATTGTGATAATTTTTTTTTGTGCCTTTTATTTTTAAAAATTCGGAGCTCTTTCGAGCTCGAGCATACGAATGTGCAGCTATGCAGCCGGTGCTCGAGATTTTTCTCCTCCGTCTCGCTTGACGCGCTGATAATAAAGGGTTTACGACTGCACTTAATACGCGCTCGCACGAGAGCAAACTGTACCGAACACACATAGCAGCGGTGCGAGACGAGAGACGATAAGGCGATCTCTGCCTCGTGTCAGAATCGTACTGCGTTCAGACATTCGCTCTCCCACCTTTATTTTTATTTTTTTTTCGTCGCCTCTCACGATGACTCGCGGCAGTGACTCGGTGTTCGATCTCCAGACGATTTTTTTTTTCGATCGAGAAACAAATATTGACAGCTGAGAATCAAAAGGGCGCCGAGTTGAAGTGTATGGGTTTAGAACCGTAGCCGTCGATATAAGTAGTAGAGACAAAGTCGATCACGATAATGGACAAAGTAAATATCTTCACTGCTTTCGAGCCGAAGCGGAATATCGACTTCCGAGCAGGTCGTACGCGGTTCCTGCAAATGAACTGAAAGATTGGATTACAACAAAAAAGCGAAAAAAAGCACTTGCTTATTTTTCTCTTTTTTTTTCCCACTGAGTCGGCAGGTACGCAAATCGGTCGCCACTCGAGCAATTCGACTGGAGGAGAGAGATCGTTTTCGCGGAGTTGAAGAGGCAAAGAGATCGAGCAAACATTTAACGATCCCACCGTCGCTAATTGGACTTTCTCGGTATTAACGTGATCTCGCGTTGGGCGCATGCGCGAAGAGCCGGCGGGGTTTCCGTCAACCCGCCGGATCGCCGATTCGCGGCGATTTTCCTTACTCGACGATCTTAATTAGGGGGGAACCGCGTGGACGATCTCGTCGGTCGACGCGCGGTGGACAGAAGCGCCGGGCACGAGGAACACCGCCGGGGATCGTGCGAGTGTCGTCATCGTGCAAGAGGGTCCGGCGATCGCTCGGGATTTAAAGATCTCTCGCGTGCACACAAATTATCCAGATCATTTGTAAAGGGATTGACACGCGACGACGATGGACACGAGGCCGGCCAGCTTGCCGGTTTCTTCAATCGAGCCGCGAACTCGTTCCCGTTGTGTGGGCATCTCGGCGCAAGAGCGAAGATTTTTTTTTTCGGTCGTCGTTACTCATACAGTTATTATTCAATTTGCACTCGGTCGCACTCGGCCACAGAATTTTTCAACGGCTGCACATACGTGTACTCTGTTGGGTTTTATTTGATTTCCTTACCCGCTTTTATGATCGCGTTCTTAGTCATACTTATTGTTTTTATTATTGCAAATTGCTTTATTGTTGATATGAGAAAATCTCTGCGAATATGTGTGCAAGTTTTACGCTATTATGTGGTATACTTTTGGTCTTCGTCATATATAGTTATTATTCAATTTGCACTTGGTCGCACTCGTCCGCAGAATATTTCAATGGCTGCACGTTCGTGTACTCTGTTGGGTTTCATTAGATTTTGTTGTAGATAGTATCATTGTGTTATATTTTTTTAAATACTTTTTTATTGTCGATTATTTGGTCTATAATATTGCTGTGCAACGTTTTTTGTTATTTGGTGTATTTTTTACTCGTCTCCTTCAATAGAGCTTGTCTCCTCCAAATTATGTTCTTAAGTTATAAGAGTCTGAATCCGATCCAAAGATTGACCGCTTTAGCGTGCACAATTTAATGGACGTCGAATCAGCGGGGGGACGTTAACATGTTTCCTAAGTGCTGGAATCGCTTTTCCACGGAAACTCGAAAATTATGTCGGCATTGCTTGTTTATCGTTCCGAAACTAGCTCGTAGAAATGCGAAACTCTCAAGAGAACCAGTCGATTCCGTTGAGAAAGACGTCGGCGCCTTCCTCGTTTGCTTATCTGGAAATGCCACGGGGAGAGACCACGGGATGGTTCACTCCTACCGTAATACCTACTTCTGGGTTATGGCGATAGGATGTGTGATGCCGTCTGCCCGCGGACCGGCAATGTTACACCTATCGTCGGGGCTGCACAATATTATAATTTTTTTTTTTCTCCGCTGTAGAGTACTTCGGTTCTTCTCGTAGCGTCGGGGAATCGTAAAGATAATGGTGACGGTAAGATGGAGAGGACGGCGCGAGAGAAGGATATTTGCGAGCATATATATTCGTGTCCTAATCTGCAAAGAGACGGTTAAGTGGCGACAACGGTACCGCGTCATCATCATCACACGAGATCCTCGCGCGTCCATTCCGTCTTTCACCCGCGTCTTCGCGACGATTATTATTCTGATCGACGCGGATCGTCAGCAACAATTTGTAAGTATAATGGATGCGAGATAAGCTCTCGAGCTCGGCCTCGTCGAACGGGATGGCGCGGTGCGCCGATGTGCCGCCGCACTTAACGTCAAGTTTGTCACTCAGCGACAAGATCGAATCTGGATTTTATTTATTTACTTATTCGTTTTATTGTTTACTCACTTATTTATTTACTTATTTATTTACATATTTATTTGCTTATTTATTTATTTTTAAAGGGTTCTCTTCGGTTTTACAAGATTCTCCTATCAAAAGTCTTTAACCGTCGAATTTGGCACATTTACATCTCTTCCACTCACAACTCTACTAGACAACAACTCCACCAAAATTTTTACCCGAAAGTAAAAAAAACTCTACCAGAATCAAAATAAAATACAAGGCGACCGTCCAGCCTTGTATTCCGATAGAGTTTTATTTCAAGTCCGGTAGCTATTTATTTTGATTCTAGTAGGGGTTTTTTGCGTGCTGGTAGAGATTTTGGTAGAGTTATAATATGGCAGAGATCTGTGGTAGAGTTGTTAGAGCTGTCTTCTTTGGTAGACTTATTATCCGGTAGAGTTGTGAGTGGTGGAGATGAATACGTGCCCCGAATTTGACAGTCTCGCTGTTTCGATCCTCGGGGTAGAAAAATAAAAACGCATCGGTGTACCTTCGACGTTTTCTCAAACCCTACACCCGGGGCCTCTTTCGAGTAGCCTCAACTTGTGCATACTCAGAAGCGATATTAAATATTCACCGACCCGACCGAGAGAGCTTGGCTCCAACCTCGAGGCATAATTTATCGGAGCGATGAAAAATTGCGATAATAATAATCGCGGAACCGCTTGTGTTAGTGTTACATAATCGCTCGCGGATTTACTGCCTACCGAAAGCCGCGCGGTTCGATCCCGATCGAGATCAGCGATGAATCTCTCTCTCCGAAGAATTAATATCCGAGACTCCGGAATATAAATTCCGCGTCTGTGCGCTCTCTGTTGAGAGAGCGCTCTCGAGATATCTCCAAACAGGGTTTCCAGACTTCCGTTTTATTCCGTCTATAAATTCCACGAGGATAATCCGCCACGAGCGCCGCGGTTCGCACGTGGTTCTGAAGTGCTCGAAAGACTCGGGAAGAAATCGTGTACACAGACCGCGGACTCTCGCTGCGCTGATCCATTACGCTTTGATTATTTTCTCTAGGCACGTTACCGACTCGCAGGCTTATTTTGATCCATGGTTATCGGCGCCGCACGAGAGACCCCATCGATTGGCCTTGGGTACGAGCGGTTCGGAGAATGAACAAAAAAAAAAAAAAAAATTCTCAAGCTGTTCCGCTCTATTGCTAGACTAGACGCGGTACATCTGAGCAGTGTTTCTCTCTAAACACACAATTCCAGTCACGTTTATTCGCGATGCTCCTTTCATCCTCCTAGAGGCGAGTTTATGTTCGATGGCGGGTTATTTTTTTTTTTCTTTTCTTTCGTTTCTCACCACTTTTCCACTTTAGTTTCGAGTGCAAAATCCACACGGCGAGCACGCCGGCGCTTGTAATATCGGAGTTCGCGAGAGATCTCGCGGTGAATCCGCACGTATCGGGCCCGGATTTAACGATCCCGCTTCGATCGTCCGCGGACGCTCTCGCGAAAGTCCCCGCTGCTAATCGTCGCGTCCAACAGCAGCGATATTTGTTTTATGGCTCGCTGCGACTTGAAACACCCCGAGGCCGCTCCGCCTCTGCCGAACATTCGAATGTCACGTTAGTCGCAACGTTTTACGGTTCACGCGATATTTTTTTTTTCTGTGAAATAAGAAGATAAAACGCACCTTTACGATAATGGCGAGACCGCTGAGAGTCCGATGGAGTTTGAGATTTTTAAAAATGAATAAGTAAAATAAATAAAATACATTTTTTTATATTAACAAATTTAATTGATTAAATTAAATTGACAAATATGATGAAAGCACCACTGAGCAGTGTGTCAGTCTCGTAGGATGCTAGAAGGATGCTGTATATCTCGGCGACAATGCGACACCCTAGATAGCACTATTATTATTATTATCATTATAGTAAGAAGCGTTAGGATCCCGTGAGAGATAAGCCCGATGTTGAGCGTGGGTGGAGGGAGAGAGAGAGAGAGGGAGAGGAATGATGTACGAGAGTCGAGACCGTGGCTGCGACAGTGTTGAAGTGATCTACGATCCACAAGGATCTAGCACCGATATACGGACCCGCCTGTTAGGCAGAGAGACCGTACACTGTAGCCGCGCCAAGCTCGTCCAGTGAAACTGACCAGCGTTCCATAATTTTTGCTGGTGTCCTCAACAAACATTGTATCTATCCGGTCAAATTCACTGCGCGAGCCTTTCGTACGCGTACTGCATCGGCGTGTGGCGGTGATCCATCGATCCTTCGCCTCGGGTCGACGGACAACTAAATCATTGAATAATTCATTATTAATCGGAGCGCCCGAAGCGTCGAAGAGACCTCCTATACGTTATCTTCAAACTTTCGACGAGGGTTTGTTACTCAATTTTTGGATTCTTTTTATTTCCAATGGCATGGGAAATACCGCGGTCGGTAACGAAGTCCGCGATCAACTTTTCCCAAAGTTCTTCGACACTTTGGGCGGAACCGTTGATTATTCGCCTTTTGCTCTGACAATCGAGCAATCGCTGATAATTTCCTTTCCCTCGAAAGATTTTAACAACCTTGAAGAAAATCGTTTACAGATTTCGTTACCGGCCGAGCAAAGTTCTTGGACACTTTGGGCTGAACCGTTGATTATTCGCCTTTTGCTCTGACAATCGAGCAATCGCTGATAATTTCCTTCCCCTCGTAAGATTTTAACAACCTTGAAGAAATTCGTTTACAGATTTCGTTACCGACCGAGCAGAGTTCTTCGACACTTTGGGCTGAACCGTTGATTATTAGCCTTTTGCTCTGACAATCGAGCAATCGCTGATAATTTCCTTCCCCTCGAAAGATTTCAGCAAACTTGAAGAAAATCGTTTACAGATTTCGTTACCGACCGGAGGGCGAGACGATTGACACGGTATCGAGAAAAAAATCAAAATCTCTATAGTTTTTAATTCCCTAAAAATTTCGCTCGCCGATCGTCCTTCGTCGATTCGCCTCGGAGGAGGCGCGTTGAGAACCAATGAAGGGAGACCACTTCCGGTACGCCTACGCCGAAGTTTGTCTCGCTCGGCCTCGCCGTTTCGCCGTTTCTCTTTTCACGAGTAGGGCGCACGGACGCCGTCGTTAAAGTCTCGTTCGACGGGGACCGCGGCGCGGCGTCGGGAAACAGCGGGAATTTTAACTCACGGTTACACGCGAGACGCGGTTACACTTTATGCGGAGGTCTCACGAGATTGTACGACGACGGCGAGGACGACGGGAGGAGGACAGTGGCGAGGTCCTCGCGGCTCTCCGGAGTCCGAGGGTAGAGAACTTCCACCATGGTATATCAGGAGGAATCCTCGCGGAGATCGTCGCTCGCGAACGCAACAGCATTCACCGCATCGGGAAAGTATAACCACAGCTTTGCGAGCCCAGGAACGTAAATCTACGAGAGGGACGCGCAGTGGAACCACCAGGTATTCGCTCGCCGCAGATCCTGCATCTCACCGGGTGGATTCGCGTTGTACAGCTATCGCTGCAGTGGAAGCTCGAGCGAAGACCAAGCCGACGGTGGGAAAAATTTAGGAATAGCTCGGACTCCCTTTATTGCCACCCAAGTCGATGCGAGGTTTCGTGGTTCGGTAATAGCTGAGCTTTCTATGATATGCCTATGAACGTCTATCGCTCAGTTTTGGGCGAATAATGCATTTTGTTTAACACTTTCTTTTTTAACATCGGGTAAAATAATTGTGGTACACCAGAACCCCGATTAACCGTCATGCTTGCGACCGAAGAGTCCCTGGATAATCGATATCCCGGTTAATTCGAACTATGTAAGTCTGTAATGGCTTATGATACAACTTTATTTTGACTAGTTACAACTTGCACTTTAATTGTTGAATAGTGCGAACTAGAATGTAAAGCTTTGAATTTTTTTTTCATTAAAAGTACCTAAACTTGTATTTTTTTTAGAAGTACGCAGTGATTGGTTTGCTTCTTGCACTTCCTTCGATTTTCAGGTATCACCTGTTTCATTTTTCCGCACTCCGCGTAAAAAACAACCGATTGCCCCGATCAACCGGCAATTCGAGCTCGGTTAATCGGGGTTCTACTGTAATGTAAAAATGTTGAAAAATGAGTTCACGAAGATCTAACTTCCGGCTTGAGGATAGTCGTCGATTTTCGATCGTACGGTGTAGATCTCGCTCATGGAAGGGTTAATTGATAATACGGCATCGATCATCTCTTCCTATTATATTTCTATCTCAGATCTATTCGATCGCGATACTCCAAGTGATAAAGAAATAATTTGTCAATCTAAGATTTCCCCGGACAGATTTCACTCGATATAGTTTATTTATTCCCCAAGGAACGTGTGCACTTATGGCGGTAATAAGGGCGTGTCGGTAACATGGGGCCTCGATAGAGCATAGAACAGGACGCGGAGAGATCTCGGTGCGCGATTAAAGTTTACTCTCATTATCTTCATCATCGTTATCGAGATCGGGGTCTCCTCGTTTAGCTCGACATGCGCGTGATTGCCGCCGGTGCGCCCGCGCGTGATTCTCTAAATTGCATTACGTGTTGGCTCGGTCGAGAGAACGAGACAAAAGGGAAAATGTATCTTGGATCGAAAATAGTTTAATGCAATAACTCGCGGCGACGGCAACGGTGTTCGACCCGGAACTCGTAGACGCCCTGGTAAAATACATAATTGTCTGCATCAAGAAAGTCCTGTACTAAGTGCAGTGTATAACGCAGACACAATCTCCTTTCAGCCCTCGCGTTGAGCCTTGATAGATTCGCGAGAGCTCGCCGATGGGAGGAGCCGAAACGCGCAATCAGTCAAGACAGACCCAAGATAGATATGACCATCTGCACAATAGAAAACGGTTCGTGCATTCAGCAACCATTTCTTGTTCGCAATGGTCCACGTTTCTTTCTGTTAATTCCACCATTTTTTTAGTCACGATACCGGATTCTTAATTATAAAGAAATTGTAACATTAATAAGTAAGATATAGTAAAATTACCAAGAAAAAAATGGTTAAATTATGAGAAAAAAAATTGAATTGTTAAATTGCAAATAAATTCGCACATTGCTTTGAAGTGCGCCGGTTTATTTTTGGCCTTCTTACAGAAAAAACTTTGTGAATGATGGCGGAACAAAACAGACTATTGATCTGCAGCTTTGGATTGAAAATAAATATTTAAAGAAATTTTAATTTACCGAGTATTTTTTAAAAACTGCAGGAGAGCCCCTGAACAGCGATTTTTTTCGGAGTATTCACCGTCGACTCTTCGAGAACAGCAGTGCGAGACTCTACTGTACGTCTCGGACTGGAATCGGGCGTTGAAATTCGAGCCGATGCCCACGCGTTGACGAGCGTTGAAAACGTCGTTAACACCTTGGCCAAAACCTGTCATTAAGTCATATATTTATAGTCGGAGGTAACAAGCGTCCGAGGAGGGAGGAGGAGGGGAGGGTAGGAGAAAGAAGCGAAGAGAACGATATAAAGAGGAGCGTGCGCAAGGCCCAAGGGCCGCGGAAATATCCATCATCGTCCCGAGTCTCAATCTGCATTCAGAGTGTACCGCAGCATCCAATTAGATCTAATAATTTATTCGAGAATTCTATATTTCCTTTTTTATTCACATATAATTTTTTTTCGCCGACACGACACAATTTATAGTTTATCCACGCGTAAATTATATTATTAAGAGCCCCGGCTCGTTTCGCGAGAAAGTCGCTGACATTACAACCGGTGCCGTTTTTTTTTGTCTTCCTATTCAATAACTCTTTTTTTCTCTCCGCAACATAATAACCATATCAAGATCTCCGATACGTCAATTACGTTCGGAAATATTCGCGCTTCAACGGAATCCGCCCACGTGCGTAACAGAAGCCTTCGCGAGGAAGCCGGCCGGTGCATAAGTGCCCTGGCGACGTTTGAGGCTTCGAAGCCGAGGGAGAGACGAAGGAGGCAAAATGCCCCGGTCCTTCGAGCCGCAGCTCGCCGCGAAGCGAATATACCCGAGAGGAAAAACGAGAATGAAAATACGAGAGTCCCGGAGATGTAAGTACGCGTTTCTGGCACGCGATTCATCGCGCATGCGAGAGGAGAGTCCGCTCACACGAGTCGTTATTCATTCATGCGCTTCTCTCTCCGCGGAGCTCTGAAACTCACGTGGACCGCGCTATAACGCGAGTGTTTGCCTTTCACGGACGCCCGAGTACATAGCACATACGAGGTACATAAGCGAGGGTCGCAACCCGTTATGCACGGTACCTCGATTCCCTCTCCTACATGTATTCCAGTTACAAGAGAGAAGAAAAAAAAAATGTGTATACACCAGGGTACACACGTAGAGAAGAGTCGAACGGCTGGAACGGACACTTTAAACTGGAACGCCTATCCGAACAACGTGCCCGTCCGGTAATTCCTCATTCATCCTCTCGCCCGGTCTCTCCCCGTCGAAAACCGTCGTTGATCTCCCGAAGGAATCGAGAGCCTCTTTCTTTCTCTCCTCTCTCGGGAGGAAGGCCGACGCGGGGCTCTTGTAAAATTTTGCCGAGACTCCAAAGCTCGAGCCACGATTGCGAGACACCCCTGACTACCCAACCAACTTTACGATCTTGTCGAGCAGAGCGTAAGGTACACGCGCCGGCGAGCATAATGTAAAGCACACTATAAAGTAGAGCCGATACTCGTAAGGACCATTCATTCGTGCCTCTCGCTTCTCCGTTACGATCGCAAGGTGTACCGGAATGAGGGAACACGCGAAATGAATCAGAGATAGGCGGGAGTTGGTCGACGTTGAAAAAGAAGAAAAGAAGAATAAAAATGGATAAGATAAAATGAATGAATGGTATCGAGTATCGATGGTTGCCGAGTCGACAACTCGATCTCGGTCGGTGTTATCCCTTAGCGTGTTCGCTCGGTCGATTAAGATCTTAAGAGGATTGGCCGAACGTCGATAATCGATCGTTATCGGACGATACCGACCATGGCGTACATTCGGGTGGTCTCGCTGTTGATTCGCCGAAGTTTTTATTTTTATTTTGTTCTTATTATTTTGTTTCTCTCACCGTCCTCCTTCTACTTTCCATTGACTCGGGAAACCGCGCTCCGCGTCTCGACGGGGATGCACGCCCGTCGCTTCGAGACGCTCCGAGAGAGGCTTCTCCGTCGCTCATCGACATACGCGGACTCGCTAATTACACGCGTAAATCTTCGATTTATCGCCGCCGCGGGCCTTAAAATGTCCCTCGTGCTGTTGCTCCCGGTTCTTCTTCCGCATCGTCGTTTTTTTTTGTTTTTTTTCTTCTCGAAACTTTTACGATGAAGATAAGACCGGAGAGATGCCTGATGGAAGAGTCTCGGCGTTTTATCACGAGACATTCCATGTCCGCGGCTCTCTTCGGTGTTCGCTATCACCGCGGTGTTTGTAATGAAATCGTCAGGCGCTACCGTAAAAATGCTCCCCGATTACCGCGTTGAATCTCGTATTCGACCGGGCTCGTTCCCGGCCGGTTTATTTTGTTCTACACGTGTGCGATGACGGGAAAGCGTGCGGTGGAATCATCGAAGCCGGTGAGAAACCCCGGGTATTCGCGGCTCGGTGTGCGAGGAGCGAAAACCGCAGAAATCCACCGGTGCGCGGGAACGGCGAAGCGGAGACGAGCGAGGATGGACCGCGAAAGGGAGACGCCGAGAATACGGAGGAGGCGTAGAAAATCGTTTCTCGGTCGCTTCCTCCTCGCGCCGAATTACGAGCGTTCTCACGTAATTCCACCAATCTCGTACCACCGAGAGTGAAGACCCTTTGCCTGCTGTCCGGCGGAACGTAACACGTTCGCTCCTCGCCGAACGGCGTTTCGACGCTCGGCGAACGCTGCCAATTTTCGCTTCGCTCGTTGGTGCGGCGCTGGCGAACAAACGACGATTCTATCGCGAAGACCGGAGAGCGAGTGTATGGCTCGCTTAACTGGACGCGAGGCTTCCATCGTATTAATTTCAGGTGTTGGATTAGTTAGATCGGCGAATGTGTGCGCGAGGCGGAATTATCCGAGGTAGCTAGGAGCTCGGCGAGCTCGCGTGTTCGGTATGCATTAAGACACTTCGCGATACGCTCGGGACGAGGTTGTGCAGTTCGAGACGAGCAACCGGACCGCGGAGCGGCAAAAGGATTCTTCGTACTCCGCCGCTGGCGGCGAGTGCACGCCTCGGGCCGATACACATGGGCGGCAATGAGCTTTATGAAGCCGGTAATTACGATCGATTGGATTTATCGGGTGGATTGTCCGATCGGACTAATCGGCTTGTCGCTGGACGTTTCGTAGGGGGAGCTTTATAATTGTCGATCGAAGAGAACTTATCCCCGGAGGGTTCAATAACTCGATTGTGTAGATGGTAGACACAGTTATGCACGGTTCTATAGATGCACAATGTTCAACTGGGGTATAATTAAGTACAGTGAATTCCCTTGGATATTCACACAGATACTGGCGGAGGTCACAGAGTTAATCTACCGAGAGTCATACGGAGTCACAAAGAATCACACAGTCGCATAGAGTGACAACGTCATACAGGTTCACCCAGAATCGCACCGAGAGTCTCACGGAGTTACACAGTGGATCACATAGATAGTCACACCGATAATTACACAATGCATCTCACAGTCACACAGAGAATTACAGAGTCGCGCCGATAGCCAGAGTCACATAGAAAATCACACAGGGAGTTACGCGATGAATCACACAGGAAGTTACGGAATGAATCACACAGAGTTACGCAATGAATCACACAGGAAGTTACGCAATGAATCACACAGGGAGTTACGCAATGAATCACAGAGAGAGTCGCACAGTCACACAGTGAATCATACCGAGAGTCACAGAAAGTCACACAGGGAATTACGCATAGTCACACAGGGTCACAAAGAGTCACACAGTCACACAGAGAGCCGTGGAGTGACGTAGAAAATCACACATAGAGTCGCACAGAAAGTCACGCGGCCACGCAGGCACTCACACAGAGACTCGTAAGACTTGGACCCACGGAAACACACAGAGAATTAATTGTCCCTGTGTACAGAGACTCGATGCCAGGTGGCGAGTCGAAAGAACCCGCTACTTCATCTACATAGATCCTTAGTAGTGTAAGGGAGAATTAATTTTCTTCGATCGCGTGTGCGTCACGAGGAAAAATATCTCCGTAAAAGAGAGACCAGTCTCGTTCGGACTCCAAGGGATTCAGTACTATGCATTGATAATGTACACCTTGCGGTCGTGCGATTTTTCTATAATCTCTAATTCCTGGGTAACATTATACGTGGAAACGATTTCACGTGTCGTATTACCGTTTTACAAGCGCGAGATGGTCAACCCCGGGCATTAGCCTGATCTCCTTGCGTCGCTTGTTTTTTGTTTTATTTTGTCGCTCGCTTGTATGTTACCAACTTGATTTTGCTACACCGCTCCCGGTATACTGTCAGCGCGCACACGAGAGCCGGGTAACGAGATCGATATATGTCTCGTTGAGCCCAGAAGCTCCTTCAGCTTTCGCGAATGAAACGGAGGCCTCGAGCTGTATCGGGTTTATCATGTACTCTCCGCGTGCATGCGGTCCTCCGGGCGACACTCAACTCGTCAGCTCTCACTCATCGACGACGCACGACATCAATTCGATTTCTTGCCGACGTGTGCGCAAACAGTGTACTGATTGTTAATTAATGAAACGCCGCGATCGATGCAGTAAAATACAAAATCGTTTTTGAGAGAATTATGTACGTAACATCGACAAATTAATTACTAATATTTACTGGTATTCGCAATATTGGTTCGTCCGGAAATCCGAAGATCCATTATTGATTTCTGTACGTGATTGGTGCTATGAGTGGAGAATTATAATTGGCAATGTGAAATTTTCATATGTCAACAACGACATACAAATTTGATCGTTAATTTTTTTTTTCGCCTTGTATGCAATGAATGGGCGAAAGATCACGTGCGCATGCGTCCTAGAAAACGCCCGTTGGGAGAGAAGACTGCCGGTAGTGGGATCAAAGCTCGCGTGATAAATTTTCAACGCTGTCAGCGTAAAGACGTTTGTAGCGGTCCACGCGCGACGCAATCGTTCGCACTCTGTGACGCGCGCTGCCGGGAAGTCTCGAGGATCGTAACTGTGAGAACGTGAATACGGTCATCCAGCACGCGATACACTCAGAGGCTCTGTTCTCTAAGCTCATCAGCGCGATGATCTTGGTTACATGATCTAAGTATTCGCCGTCCTCTCGGGTCTTTTCTCAGCTCTTGGAATTGTGTAAGCCTATACGGCGTGTCACACACGCGTCACATACCTGGGGCGTGTCGTGAAACTCATCGACTTGACTCCGCTAGACATTCCGTCACAGGTCGAGTGGATTAATCTCTCAATCCGCTCTTAATCTCTTAATCGACAATCTCCTCTTCTCACAAGAGATTGTCGGTACTGTGTTAACCGATCCGCAGAATTTATTCGACGAGATAAAAAGAGCGTCAAGGAACGCAGCGAAGGCAGATTCGATCGGATCTGCCTTTTTTGTACGTTTAACAAAGATTTCCTGTTCACCAAGTTACTCTATTGTTTCCTTAATAATTTAATTTTTATTTTATGATTCGTATTTCGCTGGTAGAAATTTTGGAGCACGAGATCGGGACCTTGTCAAGGCCTGTATTTAAAGCTCTAAAATTGCTACCAGAGTATTAACCGATGAAATCGTTAAATTAATAAGGAGGAAATTATGGTCGCTACTGAACAATAAATTTTTGTTGAGTTTATAATTTTACAATGCACCGATAAAATCGTGCGTCGATAATTGAATGAGATTTTGTGTGTGGTAATTTTTTTTTTAGAAAGTCAACTCTCACCGTCAGTTTCACCGCGTGCCGTAGATGGAACGGGTATCGTATCATATTTCCTTCCCAGATAAATACACACTGTGCACACATCCTAGTGGTACAATGACTCACGCGAGCTCGGGGTATTCAGGAATGATAAAACATTCGATCGCGAACTGCGCGGCAGTTTATCCGGCGATGATTGAATGCGGTATGTTATTCGGTAATTAGAGATTCCTGCGGTCCAGCGGTGGCCGAGAGAGAAAGCGAGAAGGATGGACGGTTACAGTAGGACGAAAATTTATGCGCGTCGGCTTGTGTGTTTTAATAAAAGGTTTCGCACGCGGGGCATACACCACCGCAACGTATAACGACTTGCACGTCGTCGACGGCCCCGATTTCGCTGCATATTCCCCGGGTACAAAGATTATTCATGCATTCATGCGGGAGTACGTTTCATGCTGCACGCGCTTTAGAGCTCCGAGTTTCGCCGGAGATGCATCTCGGATGCTGCGCGGCTTCTGCCGCCGCGCCGATCAGCGAGCGTCTCGAGTCCCTATTCTTTCTCTCCCGGCGTTTCACCTGTAATTTGGGATTACGCGAGCCGGTAGTAGGCGGACCGCGAGCTATGGCTCGGGAGAGTTAAGAATCGACCCGATAATATATTACAGGCGAAAGTTATGTCGATGAAAAAAATTATCTCCTCACTGCGATATCCGCTTAATGTTATTTTCAATATTGTATAATCTTTGAACTTAGAGAACTATCGGAGAAAGGCGCTACGTCTTGCTCTTGTATCTTTGATTTTCCTTCTTTCTTACTAGGAGAAAACTCTCTTCCGGCGGATTCCTTTCGCGTATATGTTTTTAACTCTTTAAGTATGCAGCACTTTTCTGTTGAAAAAAATCTATAATTTTTATCAACTGCTCGACACGTGTTTGTAATAAAAATATTTCAAAAGTTCACTTCTCCAATTCTTAAGGCGGAAGAAAAATGGTGTTGGAATTGTGCTCGGGAACTTTCTCCAGGAGGCATTCCTATACGGCAAATATTTTCACAATCTTTAGGTGAACATTAAAAAAGACTCGGAAATTGTCGAATTAACCGGAAAACGATTTCGCCTTTTTGTGAATAAAAAATGTTTCTCAAATGGACGATCCCTTTTATCGCATACAGGAAGAGCGATAAAATTTGTCGCTGAAACTACGAATAACGCTTCGGAGCCCAAGCGACACGACCGGAAAGTTCAAGCCCGAAGCGGATGAATAGCGGATTACGGAACAGGCCTTTACGACCATCAATACTCGCAGAAAGTCCGTCCGGTCGTTCGAATAATACTCTCGTAATTCCCAGTCCCTGGCGTGCGCAGCGGAAGATCAACGACGATTAAACTCGCCGCACCGCGAATCCTCTGAACAATGACGTCCGAGGATCCGCGTCCGTTGTGAAGGAACGCCAGGCAAACGCAATGCTTTCCCTCGTCCACGACGTCTTCGATCCCGGTCGCTTCCTCGAGGAAGAGCGCATCTCGGATCGCGGAAAGTACGTCGGGGAATGCAGATAAGGTAATCGGTTTCCAGGCTGGAATCATGCGAGTGCCCGAGCGGAGGAAGCCCATCGAGAGCGCGCAGTCCCTTCCGCGGAACACGGATCAGACCTACAATAAATTTGATTTTCGATACCGAGATACTATTCGCGAAAACACAATGTTTTTTAATTTTTATTTTTAATTTTTTTTTATTTTTCATCTCGCTCGGAAGAGGCTCTGAATATCGTCTTACCCGCTCGGCCAGCAGAGTCTCGCAAAAAGATAGAGTACACGATAGAGTATCTCAGGTGTGTTGCGCGCACGGGCGATTACGTAGCTCCGGTGTACGTAAGTACATGGTACACGGTTACCATCGTCGTCCGGTCGATCGATCGTTCTTCTCGCCGATCGTATTTATCTTCAGCAGCGCACCGGCGCAAAGAAACTCTCGTTCTCTCCGGCGCGAAATCTTCATCGGCGGGAATTCGTCGGTCAACGGGAAGCTTCCCCGTGGGAGCGCCGAGATTTTTGCGCCTCGGGAGTACTCGAGAAATCGGCGGGGGGACTAAAAAAACGATAGAAGACAACGAGATCCACGAAATCGCCGAGCTATATGAATGAAGGGAAGGAAGTTATGCGGTATGCGGAAAGGGGGAAGGATGGCAAATCGCTGTTACCGGAGTAAGAGGTTCCGGGTCTAGAATGCATAACTTTATGCATTAAATACCAATAATGAAGCAATGTTCAATTGATTATGCGAATAAATTATCGTTATCTGGGAGGAAAGATCGATGCTCGATACAAATAATTTTTGTAATTACTACGTTTTTCCTTAGATTTTCGAACGTTAGTTTAAAAAAAGGTTACGGGCCTAAAATTCATAGATTTATGCACAAATCATTAATTGATAATGCACAATTGATTATGTGACTAAATTATCGTCTTAGAGAAAATATCGATGGTCTGTATCGGTTATTTTTTTTTTATGATTCCCTTGTTTCCTTCGTTTTTCAGAAATGAGTTGAAAAAAAAGATTATGGACCTTGGGTCGGACACCGGGAAGCTTCCCCGTGGGAGCGGCGAGATTGCGCCTCGGGAATACTCGAGAAATCGGCGGGGGGATAAAAGAAAAACGATAGAAGACAACGAGAACCACGAAATCGCGGAGCTATATGAATGACAGGAAGGAAGTTATGCGGTATGCGGAAAGGGAGAAGGATGGCAAATCGCTGTTACCGGAGTAAGAGAGAAGCGAGCGTGCGCCGGACACGAAAGAGATATTGCAACGATACGGAAGTTCAAAGGTACCGCTCGAGCCCCCGGAGCATGTATGGCCGAGCGTGCCGGTCCCGCGGCCGCGGGGCCCCTGCATGCTCGCGATCACGACGACGCCGAGGACGCCCGAGCCGCGGCATTGTCGGAGGGGCTCTTGGGGGGGGAGCGCGCACGAAGGCGACCATGCACTTCGACTCTTCCTCGCAAGAAATATTCACCGACAATTTTATTTCGTCGTTCCCGTCGCCTCTTCTTCTTCGGCTTGTTTTTATAAACTTCCTCCATCGGACTCCGGCGCGGCATCATCTTCTTGTAACTTCTTCTCGTGACTATGCCAGATGCACGACCGGCCGGCAATCGTGGGGAAGGCTTTTTCGATACATCGGCGTACGGAAAAATCGCCCGTGAGCCTGTGTGTACTTCCGACTTATTTGCGTTCGAAGACAATCTTGTCCGGTGTGTGTGTGCATGTGTGGGTAATAACGCAATGATAAATCAATGCCGACGTCGCGTATGCCCGACAGGATGAAGCATCTTTCCTTCGGAACTAATGCGAGGCACTGATTGATACTCTCTGTATTATTCCGATAGGTCGTACGTGCATCCTGTGCATACAACTCAGCGTTGACTTTTTACCAGCATTTTTTTTTTAGGTCCGCAATCTGTTTTGTGGATATCTGCGGAAAGATAGGCCAATTTGTGATTCACTAGCATCTTTTTTGGTTTTTGGTCCGAAACTGGAATGTGTTTTTCCTCCAGAAAAAAATCGTACAGAAATAAGCTATGTGTACTAAACAGAGTCGGATCGAATTTAAGTGAAAAATTGGTTTTAGGTTTCTTCCGTGCGCTTTTCCCTTTGGATTGATAATAGACTCGCTGGAGTGTCTGCGTGTCCGGAAGTGCCCATAAGCGGGCTAGAAGCAGTCAAACATCGTGCAAATTTTAGGACATTCGTTTAATTATGTTATGTAAAATAAATGTGTTGAATATGGTCCACTTCAATTAACACTTTGACCCCAGAGAAAGAGGAGAGACGGTTACAGGCAGCTTTTTGCAAATGTCTGCGCAGACTCGGCCGATCGAGAGAGTTGTCACGTCTGGAGAGCCGATCAGCCGATTAGAATCCGATTAAACCCACGCAATCCCGAAGGGCGGAAGAGGAAAGTCATTTGCGTCGAGTCTCCCGATCAATCGTAGATACGATTTCTCAGACGATTGTCAGACAATGGACCATTGTGTCCGTGAGCTTATCTTTCTTTATCCGAAAATTGTTCTTTCTACTTAAAAAAAAAAAAATGAAGAATAAACCTTGAACCTGTATGGGGCAGCGAGCGAGAGTGGGCGATTCCTCGTCACTCGTACTGAAATTTCCGAGCGATGTAATTATTCGACAATTAATAATTATCCATCGAATCGTCCCAATGCCTCGACTAATAAAGCCCTTGGGATCCCATTCGGTGTTTAATTTCGCTCGCGAGCGTAATTGCAAGTTCTTCTACCCCTCGTCGTCGTATTTATCGAGTTCTATGCGAGTCGATTGCCGAGCCGAAGTGGTCGTTAATTGTCAAAGTAATGGACTCGATTACCGGGACCGATCCGCGAGCCCGCGGAGGCGAGGAAGACATTTGTCGGGCACGCCGATGCAGGAGAGTTTCTCGTTTTCGTGCCACGTTCGTGCATTCTGTCGAGTCGGTGCTTCTTGCGCGTGTGTCATTTTCACTGTACATGTGCGCGACTTTGCCCAGGTGAGAGAGCGATTTTCTTCGCGGACGTACGAAGAATGCCTGAGGATACGCGCCTCGAGCTATCCAACGTGTGTGCGCAAATACGCTCGCATACCTCCGCAATAATTACGCAATTAGCACGTTGGATGCTGCGAGAGGGGGGGGGGGGGGAGGCAGTGGGGGAAATACAGGCCACGTGCGTCCGGTGTGCAGATATAATTTCTTAGATTTACTTAAGAAAGTTGAATAACGGACGCGTACCGTCACTCGAGGAATATCTGGGGAATCACTTAGAAGGCCTTCGCTACCTCCGATGGAATGCAGAACGAGTCTTGTGTGGAGTGAAAAAAATGTGCGGATCACTTTGATTGGAGTTTACGACGCTTAATTGATGGAAGTACGAGGGGGCAAGAGGGGTGCGCATTGAAGAGACAATTTTCAATCGGGCTACCCACGTTGGACCTCCTCGGCGCGATTTTCCACGCACGATTACCGATCTTCGCGCTCAGGCACGCGCACACGAATGGTGTGTGCTGCTCGGGGGGAGGGGGGGAATATTTATGAAAGAGAAGTCTACAGAGACCATCTTTGTCCGACAAAATGAAACCAGACTGCCAAGGTTCCGGGCCAAGAATGCATAGCTTTATGCATTAAATACCGATAATGAGGCAATGTTCAATTGATTATGTGAATAAATTATCGTTATCTCGGAGGAAACATCGGTGCTCGGTACAAATTATTTTTGTAATTACTACATTTTTCCTTAGATTTTCGAACTATAGTTTTAAAAAAAGGTTACGGACCCAAAATCCGTAGAGTTGTGAATGAATAATTAATTGATAATGCCCCAATGTATATAATTGAGTATACGAATAAATTAACGTTATATCACAAGCAATATCGATAGTCGTATATACTTTTTTCACAATTCTGTTTTTTCTTCGTTTTTCGAATATTGGTTAAAAAACAATTCTGGGCCTAGAATGCATAACTTTATGCTTCAAATATAAATTGATGATGCATCTGCTTTACACGAATGATCGCATGAATAAATAATCAATTTCCCAGTGGAAATATTAAAGTTCTGTTCAAGTAGTTTTTTCCATCGCCTAGTTATTTTCTCAGCTTCAAAAAAAAAAAAAAATGCTGTAAACATAACTCTAACATCGTGAATATGTTTTTTACCCCGACAGCCGTTCGAGATCTCGGGATGTTGACCACCGGAGCAGACTGCTCTATACGTTAGGCTCGTAGTTCGCCGAGCGCGATACAGACACGCCTGTCGATACCGCGACGATATTTTTAGCCCATTCGTTTCGTTTACACGCTAGTTGGCGAGAACGTGACCGGCGAGGACGCAATCTCTAATGATTTGTCATGGATGAGTCGTACACATACGTGCTTCAAATAAATGATCTATGATCTCTCTCTCTCTACCTCTCTCACCATCTCCCGATCGTCGTCAAGAGACCCACATAATTCTCCGAACTCACCGTACTTCAAGCCACGCCAGGTCTTGGCTGGCTCGCGATATCTTCCACCCGGTGGTAAAATTATTCTCGGCGGTGGTGGACACGGCTTGTAAACGATCATACATCGTACGCACTTCCGGTGTGTGGGCGGTTGTATCGCCGATGGTTGAATGTGAACGTAAGCCATGGGTTTGCCCATCGAACGCGGCTCGTAATATCGCGAGTACCTTCCGCTCCCCTCCGGTTCTTCCGCTACCAGCCGCGAACCACCGACTTTCGGGCTCTCGTTGCTCCTACCGAGTCCGATCGATTTACGATTTTTTTCATTTCGCTTGAATTGCACCGGCCACGCGGTGCGTTTCGGCTCCGTTTTGCGATTTACTTTGTAACGATATGGAGAATTCTTTCGTCGCTGCGGCTCCTCGTAATTTATGCTTCGTTTACTCAGATCGCGACGATCGTCCGCGGCGTCGACGCCTCCTCGGTTACGATCCTTCGGGAGTCGAATTATTGTCGACGGTTCGGCGTACACTTCCGGCGCTGGCGTGGACCGGGCAGTCGCGGTCGTGCTCGGTTCGCGGACGACATCCGAGTCACCGGTGCCCCGGGGACACAGAAGAAGAAGGGTCGTCGCACCGAGGGCCAGAACGCCCCGGGCCCAGACTGACCTTCCGGGGTACATAGCCGCTACCCCATAGTCAGAAACCGCACGACCGCCTCCTCTCGCGCACCCACGCTTGCTTCATTATCCACAAACTCTTTGTATATATATATCTATCTACGTATATATACAGTAAAATTCAGCTTATTCCACTCCCAGGCGTGCACTTCCCGAAGTCACTGATTAATTCACTGAACACCTTTGATAATTATGAGCTTGAAAAAAAAATGACTAAAATTTATTCCGATCTATCGATGGGCCACTCGATAAAAAAACAATTTTTGGAGATTTTTGTGTTTTTTTTCTTTCTTTGACTAGATGTTTCTTTTTTCAACGAAATTTTTTAACGCGGAAGGAGGTGGAGGAGATAAATTTGACTATTTTTTCTTTTTTTTTTCCACGAGTCGTTCGCGAATGTAACCTTCGTCGTCCGCGGCTCGAGACACACTGTGGCTCTCTGCTACCATTACCATTAGCTCGGGTTCGCCCTCACGTCCTATCTGCTTCCCTCCTTCGCGGTCCCTCTCTCCGTCGTCGTCGTCGTCGATCTCTCCGCTCTTCTCTCTCGCTTCTCTCTCTTTCTCTGCACACGCAGGGAGCACACAGAATCCGAATCTCTCTCGTTTCACCTACCTCCGCGGCGCGCCGGTGTGTTTATCGTGGATACAGGCACGTGGGTGTACGGGAACCGGCATCGGGAGCCCGAGACAGGGGAACCGCCAGGGCCAGTTCAATCGAATATCGACGACGCTTCATCTTCGATTCTTATTGACCGGGATGACGATGAGAGTCCCGATACACCGCGACCGTAACGAATAGGACGGGAACGGATTGACCCGAAAAATAAGGCCCGATGATCGGGAGGAGATCCGTGATGAGATAAACTGAGAAATGAAGATCGCTCGAGTCTATTGAATTAGCGGCTGCGGGCGGGGAAGAGGATATTGCGTGAAAACGAGACGCAAGATATTCCGATGGAAAATATTGAGAAAAATATTCAGAATGATGTCTTCGAAAAATATGAAGGACGATATTTAGACAAATATCAAGTGAAATTATTAGAGAAATAGCAGAAAAAGATTTTCACGAAAACATCAAGGACGATATTCAGAAGGATATCAGTGAAAATATTGAGACAAGTAGCAACGAAGATTTTCCGAAAAATATCGTCCTAAACCCCTCTAAAATGACTTACGAGTTCCTACGGGGGACTTGGAGTAATTGAGACCTGGACTGAATCCTGAAAACCGTGATTCTAATGTTCCTGCGTTAATCACGATAAAACATAAAATCCACGTACTATTTTAGTGAGTACATGCTGGTGCACTTCTTACTTTGTTGGTCGATTGTGATGCATTCGAGGCATTTTTTATTCTGTTTAAATGGACAAATTCATTCGCCATTGCATTAGAGGAAAAAAATGCCTCGCCTATAATTGTAGGCAATTTTTTCTTTATAAAAACGTACAGCGAACTTTAACGATGTGCTGTATCTCCGGACAACTGCGGCACATGCGAGTTCCCCAGAGAGTGTGATAAACGTTTATCACGTGTTAATAGCCAGTACGCTTAGGCCCGATCCTGGAATCCGTTTCCGGCATTCGTATAACCGCGCGCAACATCCCGGTGACATTGCTTAATTTACGTCGACACGGGTCCGCGACGAGAATTTCCTGAAGTAAAGTAGCTCGCGGCACGCGAGAAGCCTTTCGGTCGCTCGCTGTCATCGTCTGAAGCCTCCAACGAAACGACCACTTCGAAGATCGAAAATTCAATATTTATCTAGCAAGAAGATCCAGCTTGTAGAAACTCCGCGTTTAGAGAAATATAAAAATCGAGGTGCCAAGGATGTACTGTTATTCGACGTTGACCTCTCGGAAACTTGTATTTTCGCTTAGCGTAATTCAGGGTGATATGGCCTGCCGGGTGATATGCCGGATGGTCAATATCCTCTCGCGAGGCGAGCCAATCGCCCAGCGGTTTCTAAGCGGTTAAGTTTATCTCTACAGAAAAAAAAACAGCATGTGAACAGCATTTCCTCGATCCATTTTGCCATATCTCCCAGAGTATCCGGGTGATATGGCTGATGAAACAGAATCGCTCATTTGCTCTATGGAAGGTGGCATAGATCCGAAAGGATTTGCTCTTTTCTTTCTCAACTACTGCGAAACAGTAGTTAGCACGAGGCATTAAGATATTTTGTTCGACCAACAAAATATTTATTTATAAGTCCCTGTCTGAATCTTTAGTTGATTCAAAAACTACCAGTCATGTAAGCAAAATAACCATAGGTCATGGTAGTACGCAATTAGGGCGCCACCTATGGCAGAAAGTCCCAGATTTTCAAAGAATTTTTACCACAATAGCTGCGAAAAAATTCTTATAAATACGGTACTTCCTATCATAGGTGGTGCCCTAGTTCTCTACTACAGTGTGCTATGGTAATATGTCTCAAGCGATATAGCAATATTTACTAGATCCTTCTCTCAGTGTGCGAGTGCGGCGAGGTCTACCGAGTTGCTTGCAACCAATTTTCAATTAATTTCTAAGGCTTCACCTCCTCTTTTTTCCGATACAATTTTTTTAAACGTGCCCATACATCGTACGGAATTGCTCTATAGAGCGGCGACGAAAGTTACTGAAGAACAGAGGCGCCTGGGAGATGAGACAGACCTTCTAGTATCCCGCGCACCTATCCGTGATATCGGGACCTACATCGATAAGAATTATCTTTCCGGAGATCCCGTCGTCACATCTCGTTGTCTTGTCACAGCTCGCGAGTGCAAACTTCCGCGGTAAAAAAAAAAGAAAAAAAAACCTTATCAATTCTTCATCTTCCCCATCAGTCGGAGCCAAAGAGCAACGCTCCCTCGATTAATTCCCCGATTAAATCGATTAATTTCTCGATCCAATCGATTAATTTAACCCTACACCGAATGCGCGGTGTCGATGAGGCGTGCAGTACGAAAAATGTAAACTCGACGCTCGAGCCGCCGGTGTGAATGATAAATCGCAGCCCCCTCCCTCCTCCCCGCTATCAATGATCATCGAGCCTCGAGACGTTTAATTAAAACTTTTAATGAAAAAGGAAACTGGCTCGATTGGCAAATCAGAGTATCCCCGGTTGAGTTGCGCGTCCGGCGAGCAGCGCATCAAAACATTTTCCACGCAATCCCCCCGGGATCTTCGCTCGCCAATTAGCTGAAAATTCTAGCGCAAAGTACCGTCCGCAATTTGTCACGCGATGGGCTCGTTCGCGTTCGACGGAGGCGCTCGGTGGCTCAACGAGCGTCGGATATTCCGCGGTCGCTTTCAAAGAATTCAATTAATCTCTCGCGGCAAACGCCCGAGAGTACGGCGCCGTCGAGTGGCAATAAAACTCGTGTGCGTGCGCCGGGCGAATAAAATGATTCAACACCCTCGGGATGAAAGTGAGACGGAACAAGCTCGTTGAGCGTGGCTCGAACGAGGACCACCGTGATAAGTTCATAAAGCGCGCGTTGCCCACAATGAACGCCCACTGTTGCAACGGAGCAGCGCTGCGAGTGTGCGCGGCAGTGCCGCATACGCGCCGACCTGCCTCGTCTTTCTCGATTCAATTAAGTGTCGTATACCGCGAGCAGGTATCCCGAGCGGCTTTCAGTCGAGCAGCGCAGAGCACGAGTCTCCGAGGGAGCGACAGGTGCAGCGCAGAGAGGAGATATCCGTCGATTCGGAGCGGCAAAGGCGTACGGACGGGGCGAGATCGCTGTTCGTACGCCCTTCTGGCTTCGCGCACGGGACATTTGCATGCACCTTGGCGGAAGCGATAACGAACTGGCCGAGATGCACTCGCGGGCCGCGCATCCATATCGCGCCTCTTTGCTTTCCATTGTGAGCTCTCAAATGTTTGCTCGTCCCGACGCGCGTGCGTTGTATCGCTCCGATGGACGAGGCGCGGTGTCTTCTCTTATCCGTGCGTGCGCGAGGCGGATGCGCACAAGCGCGCGCGCCTTCATCGGTGCATCGATGCAGATGCGAGCCGTGTTCTTGTGTTTATCCACGGACGTTATGGGCTCGGATCGAGGCGAGAAAGAACGCCGTACACGTAGCGAGACTCTTGGCAGACGCCGCTTTTCAAACGATGCACACATGCAGGTGGAAGACGGATATAGATAGAGGGAAAACTCGGCGAGTGTACGAGCGCGTGCCAATAACGTGTACCTCGTTTACAACGCCGGAGAGATCTCGCGCCGCCGCTGCTGGGCCGACCAGATCGCTTAATTCAGTAAATAACCGGGGACCATGCGGTCGATTCGAGCTACGAGCTTTGATGTGCGAGAACGCTCAAACCCCCGTACTGTGTGTACGCTCCGAGGCTGTAAAGATGCCGATAAGTCCGTACGTGCGGGAATGCCCGATACGCTGGATAAAACTGACCGGCTTGATACGGAGTTTCTTGCGGACTTTGTTGCGCGGTCTGGTCAGCTTTGGCGAAAGGATGCGCCGTACGGGGGAGAGGGAGGAACGCGGCGATGGATATCTGTCACGCACCGATGGCAGTGCACGGTCAGCCCACGGTGGATGCGGTCAGTTTTACGAGCTCGCTCGCGAAGACCGACGGGGAATACCGATGCTATGACCGATGTGCCGCGAAACTACCATCGACCGTGGGGGACACTTCCGGTCGAAGACGGTGATTAATGCGATGCGGAAAAAAAAATCGTTTCGACTATTTTTTTGATCATCTCAGAGACGTCGGATTCTTCGCTGGGACGACTACTTTGCGGGCTTTATTTTTCTGTCTTGTTTCCGGAGCGCTTATCTCTATAAAAAAAATTGGACCTAAGCTTGGTACTTTTCCTAACTGTAATTCATGGGTATTCACCGTGAACAATTACGGAAACAAATGTGCGTGTGAGTGGATGGTTGGATCAATTTATTTTCCTTTTCGGGTCACCGATCTCGCGATAACGAGATATCAATTGTCGATGCGAGATCGAGAACGTGCGATCGGAGAACGCGCGGCCGACCCCGAGGAATTAAGATCACGATCACAACAGGCCGGTTCGCTGTTGAAGATCCCAGCTGGGTTTCTCTGTTCATTGTGCTCCTCGCACCGTTTCCGAGCGCCAGTCTAGCCGGTCTATCTTCTCACACACTCCTCGCGTCGCTACTAGCTTTATGTATTACATATAAAGTTAGTAGTGACGCGTGTGTGTGTGTATCCTGCGTTAGGTTCTCGTAAAGGCACGCATTCATGTTCGGATGACGCTCCTTGATAATTTGCCCCGTGAAGGCGCACATGTTTACACGCACTCCTCCATTATCACCGCGGTGAATGAGATTAGGGATTCCACGGTCCCGTAGGTAGCCAACACCGCGTACCTAACGCACAGCTTCCACGTGAGATTGTCACCTGCATTCTCGGGCACACGCTCACCGAATAATCTACCGGAACGACTCGACTGTATAACCAGCCGTCGTGTATTACGAATACCGTCTGCGTCGCCCGACATTAGAACGTTTCGATATACATCGATAAGAGACGACGCGTGTTACGGATACCGGTGAAAGTTTCTAATTAAGTCACAAACGTCGGTATATCCGCCTGCACGATTTTCATTTACGGCCTTACCTGCCGGCACGACCCTCGACCTTAATAATATTGTCGAAAAAAATTATAACGTTAATAACAAAATAAATGAATAATAACGATAATAAATATCCGACGACTACGAAAAACGAATATCGTATTATTCTCATTGATTGCAATTCATCGCTTCGTTATACGAAACTGGTGTACCATAATAAGCGCAAAGGAACGTTGGACGGTTATGCGCGAGTCTTGTAATCATCGGCTCCGTTAACTAGATTGGAAAGATACTTTTTAATTGATCCTTCGTCCCGGCTAATGGCACGCAGCTCGGAACGGTGTGCGTATATGCGAGCTCATCGAACGTGCGTGCGCGATAGGTCTCTCCGTTCGCCGCACCGCGGCTGTGTGCCGCGCGTCTTATCGATCAGCCGATTCGATTAATCGCGGGGCGGAGTTTTGCGGGTGCCGCGGAGCCCGAGACCGAGCGAAATTCCGTTTTTCGCGGCCTCGCGATGGACCCTCCCACCGTATTTTTATGTGTACACACGGACACGTGTGCGTCGATTCCTTCTGCGCGCAGGCTGCTTAATGCCGAGCCGTTTCCGCATTCACTCTGCCGAACGCGTGTAAGAAGCCGCGAACTCGCTACGTGACTAAATGAATTCACTAGAAATTTTTCTCGTTTCTTTGGTCCCGCTTGCAGGTTCGCTCACCGGGTTCTCGAGAGTTCCGCGGGGATCGACGGGAACCCGAGAGAGAGAGAGCGGACGAGGAGCGGATCGTTCCGAGGGACGACGATTCACGCGACGGATACGAGACGCGCGTATGCGCTTTTTCCGTCCCGGACGGTCAAGAGGGACCACGTGCACTCGATGCACACGCTTGTGAAACGTCGACGGAGATGAGCCTGGGAAGATGAAGAAAGATGAAGAAGAAGGAGCCCGAGAGAACGCGGAGGAAGAGTTTGTGAGCGCGGGGCGGGGGGACGGGGCAACAGGACGTACGGAGGAGGATATATAATGTATAAAAAGTGTCAACGTGGATCCACACGGGATCAGACGCCGCGTCCAGCGGAGCCCTCGGACACGAAGCCGGCTCTTATGCGAGACGATGCGCGATACGATCAAAGAATCCCTTGTTCATGGACCTTCTGGCTCTTCACCTCGTTCCCTCGTCCCTCCGTCCCGTGCTCGCCGGGATGTGCACTCTCGCTCTCGGAGTTCACGAGCTCCTGCGGGAGGCCCGAGCACCGGAGTGTCTCCGAGGCTCGAGATATTGCTCGGGTGACGGGAGAGCCGACGAAGGAAACAGCGAATAAAGAAGAAACAAGGAAATCCTATTTTTACAGTGAGAGAAGGATCGAGTATAAATGACTGTGTCGCTCGAGAGATATTACCGTAGCACATAGTAGTAGGGCGCTAGGGCTCCATCTGTGGTAGGAAGTACCGGATTTATAAGAATTTAACTTAGATATTACACCCAGAAAAATGATTTATTTGACCGCCACCGTTTATTTGGTTTGAGTAAAATATTTATTTGATTTGTAAATATTTATTTCATATATGTAACTATTTACTTGATTGAAATAAATATTTATTTAAGTCAAATAAATATTTTGCCTAAAGCAAATAAACGATGGCCGTCAAATAAATTATTCTTCTGGGTGTATGGTAAAAATTCTTGGATAGCCTGAAACTTTCTGCCATAGGTAGCTCTACTTCCATGTGCTATGGTAATTTTCCTTAGATGATCGGTGATTTTTCCCAGATCCTTCTCTCAGTGCAAATATAAAAAAAAATTGTAAAATTAACGAGAGAGAAAATGTGCAACTTCGTCGACAGAGAATGTTTGGATAAATTGTATAAAACACCTTTTTTCACCTCGCAAGTGGGCCGAAGGTAAAAAAATCCAAAGTTCGAAAAATATTGTGACTGGAAGCCGGGAGATATCGTGAGTTTATTTACAAGACAATATTTCAGGTTTCGCGAACTTTATATCTCGAGCGTATCGACGATAGGAGCGAATCGTCCGCGGCCTGTATCGCAACGGAGAAAGAGGGAAGTTGTTCGAATCGCGTTATTAATGCGCTCGGACTCGCCCACGCTCGCGAACGTCCGCGACGAATAGTCGAAGCGACTGGCCGAGCTGATAATGCCGGTAATTACGCGCCCCGAGAAAACACTCATTAAGCGTGGCGTACGAATGAATTAGCTATCCGATAAGACGAGACCGACCGACACCACGGGATCACGGATCAGTGTAATCCTCCGCGGATTTTGTTTTCAGCCTCAGCGAGTTTTGCGGTATCGCAGCGTACTTTCCACGAGGCACAGTGCGGAGCCGGTATCGGCGTCTCTTCGATTTACGGTAACGAAGCAGCGATCGTGGGTGTACGAGGTGGATATAATTTTCATCGAGCGGACTGGCGCGCGCATGCGCGGTCGCGAACAAGTTACAGAGAACACGCGATGTTGTTCCCCCTAATGCCACCTCGATCGGGATAATATCAGTCCGATAATTCGGGGCGTATTGGCGAAACGTTGGAACTTTACCGTTCGCTTTCTCATCGCGGCGTCCTAAACACCCGAATTTGGGACCATTACGGGGCATCCGAAAAATCCTTGGGCCCTCGGGTGATGAATTTAGCGATCGACTACCCGTCCGGCCCGGAGGGAAACGCGCCGTTTGCGGGCCCTCCGAGGAGAGCAAGGTTCTTTCATGATTTTCGGTACCGCGGTAACTTTCGCGGTGTTAAAATCAATGTAACTCCGATCGGAAATTGGGCTCGATCGGCGGGCGGGAAGGACTCGATGGAGAAAGACGGTGTCGCATGAAAGTGACTCGATACGAACGCAGGACGGAGCGGCGGAGAGCCAATGGCGGCCGGCGCTGCGGAGACCACCCAGGAGGTGATTGCCACGGTGAAGATCCATCTCGGGCCGCTCGTTGCAAACGATCGGGAGATGTTCACCGAACGGGCAGCCGGCGCGTCGAGCCGCGAGCTTCTTCCCTCCCGTTGAACATTCCTAGATCGAACGGGAGCCCGCCAACCGGAAACTAATAGCCGGCCAACGCGCGGAACCCTCCAGTTTGCTTACACGTATCATACCGCTGGATATATGGCAGACACGCAGTAATGGGCTCGGTGGAGACTCGAGAGTTTATCTTTGATAAAGTAGTTTCACCGCGGGACATACGCGGGAGACGTTTAATTTTCATATACGCGAGTACGGAGGCTCTCGGTGCGTTATTGTAATGGATTGTACGATTGAATGTACGTCGTAGCTCGAGCCCCGTTGAGCTTTCGGTTTATGAATGAATGTGGAAATCAATTTATTTGTTATTTCAGTTAAATTAACGCCATTATCGGCTGGCTCGGTTCTAATGTCTACGTTTATTAATGCCTGCAGATATCCCGTTTGGTTGGACGAGTGTTAATCGTAGCCTCGAGTGATATGCGCGCCAATGTGTCTTTACAGCTCGGCGGGTTTAACGACGAAGCGTCGTGTGGTCCACCGAAAGGAACCAGCACGAAGATGACTCGGAGGACGGAAAGAAATGAGCGGCGAGTGAGAGAGGGAGAGGAGGAACGGCGGGGAAGAAAACTTGGTAATCGGCGGGATGCTCGGCATACCAGGAAGCGCATGCGACGATGGGTTGAACGAGGTGAGCGCCGCCGTGCATGAATCAGTGGCATAATATCGCCAACGATATTACCCTCTAATTGCGGTTAATTAATCAAGGTGGTCTCGAGGCTCTTCCCTCGATCTCAACGGACCGCACGCATTTTACCGGAGCAGGAAAATGTTCGCAAGTTTGTATCCTACCTGTTGCGATTAAGTCCTCCCGATCCGTCGGACGACGCACGATCGAACGGGATTTCAAGCGCAATTGCCTGACGAGTTTCCGTTGTTCTTGAGAGCGGAACGATCGAGCGGTAAACTATCGGGGTGGATGATAATTCGTGGAAAATTCGGAGCATGTAAGCGGGGCGGTTTGCGGTGGGTCGATAATTACCTGCAAAGGTCGGGTACCTGCCGGGGGAGGGGCCGAAGGGTTGAAGTGGCATTGTGCCAAATTCATCCAATCGTGTCAAACTGACGCCAATCGAGGGAGGGTCGCGGAACGGAAATTGACTCTACTTAGACTCGAGACTTTAAAAGAAAAATATCAGTCGGTCGACGGACATTCGTCAATGACGCGCTGACAAGGGAAGTTCGAGTCGACGGCAGCTTTGTCGAGCGTCTGACATTGACGCTGCGCAGTATACATTACCGCTATAGTGGCTGGAAAACGGAGCCGGTGAAATGATCGCTGCTACTTCGAATTCGCCGATCGACAGTCTCATTGAGAAGGTAAATTTAAAACTTCACGGCGATCAATTTAAAACTTTTTTTTTTTTTTTTAATATAGCAAAATGAATTTCCCTCCGCCCAAATTTGAACGGTTGAATCGAAATATGTAACAAAGTGATTCGATGGTTTGTGACTGATTGTTTGGTTTTGTCGCAGAATACAAAAATGGCGCAATCGACAGGCAATGCAAAGTGCGCGGTGGCGGTTCGTTATCTGCTGAAGAGGTCGCAAAGGTTCGGCGACGAATTTATGCCGAGCGCGAAACGACCGGAGAACGAGAATTCGTGCGAGAAGCCAAAGGAGACGAACGACGGCGAGGTCAACAAGGAGCGGCTGATAGAGCGTTTGCGAAAATTGGGACTAGCTCCGCGAAAATACAGCAACCCGACGGTCCCGCGTTCCACGTCGTCGAAGAGAAAACGCCAACTTCCGAAGAAGCTTGCGAAAATTTCGTCGGACGACGAATTCGCCCAGCCGCGGGTATTCGAGTGCGACTACTGCCCGAGGATATTCTTCAATCAAACACTCTACAGGCGACACACGATAAAACACCTGCGAGTTCGACGATGCGAGCACTGCAATCAGCCCTTCAAGGCGAGAGTCTCTCATCGAAGGCACCAGGCCAATTGCAAACGCAAAATATTATAGGAAAGTGTGCTTGGTAGAGCACTGTAATTTCTGTTTACATTAATTTTTACATCTAAGACAACCGTACCAATTATGTAACTTTGATCTGTGATAATAAATAAGTTCGACTGATTATTGAAACGGGGTGTACGAGTTTTTTACAAATTATTTAGAAACCTTTTCCCGAACGCCGAATGATCGTAGCACAGTAATCTCGATTTAAGTCTTCGGAGCACAGCCGTATATTTTGTCAACAGTTGGGACATCATCAAGTTTGCGTTTGGATTAATATTTTTGTAAGGCAAAACAAAAAAAAATTCAATTAAGGCAACTGGAATTGTGCAACACCGTTTTTCAAATAGTGAATTCGATTTTGTTTTCCCGGTGCTACTCACGTAATAATCTAAGAGAAATAGTTGACGCGCATGTTTTAAGGGTTGACGTAGTTGAAACCTCGAGAATGATCGTGACCGGAAAATGAATCATTGCTATTGTCCGGCGGTTGGTGACGAGTGTCTGTAAATACTTCTCGGTCAGGTAGCCGAGATTATGTGAAATGCCTACTGACTCGAGCATGATTGTCTCGTCGGCGCCTGTCGAGTTCGGGAAGAGGAAGCATTCAAATGTACAATGTTTCTGCCGTAACAAACATCGCTGTGAAACTTTATTCTCCGTCAGTCTGTCAGAACAAATCTGCCTATTATACACTAATATAATCACTATTCTCAATACTGACACACGTAGGTATAATTATAAGTAATCATTTTTTATCTAAATCTATCGTAAATGGGTGGACCCAAAACCGTCCCGATAAATTTTTATTTTTAATAAATCTAGATCAGTAATAATTATTACGCTGAAGGACTTAGGTCAATGGTTTGTTGGCAATAGAAATATATACTGTAAATAATCTTCATGGAAAATATCGCCAATAAATACAGCTACTATTAATAATAATTATCACCTAGTGTACTTACAACTACACGAGGCAATAAATAACATTCATACACGAAATGATCACGTTTTTAAAAAACCGTTCAAAGCCAATGCAGCAATTTTCTCATCGCTCCCCGAGCGTCGTCCTCGTCGTTTCATTGGCAATCGAAGATCACTTCGCGCGTTCTCCGGGTGCAATGATAGTACTCCGTGTGCCTTCTTAATCCGCTGATCGATCGCGATCTCTTGTTGCAGTAAGGGCATCGCAACGATTTCTTCGCGTGGCAGACCTGGTGATGATGACACGCAATTTTGCTGTAAAATTTTGCGGGACAGTACTGACAGGCGTAGACTTTTGGCATCGCAAACGACTCGTCGTCCTTCATGGTCTTCGTTTTCTTCGTCTTCGGCGATGTAGTAAATCCGCGATCTTGGCCGAGACGCGAGCGCAGCTCGCCGATTCTCTCCAGACCGCGATTGCTGATCGCGCTCGTACTACCGCGCAAAAAAATGTCCTCTCGGGTGTCCAGAAACGATATCTCCTCGTCGGCGTTGTATTTCCGTTTGTTCGCCGCTTCGCAGTTCAGGAGACTCTCCTCGTAGGCGCGCAGCTTCGTTCGGGCGTCGATCTTCTCGCTGAAGCAGTCCAGCGATAGAAAATCCATATCCGGCAACTCGAACTCGGTGCTCTCGTATCTCGTCGAGTAGAGGCAGTCGTGTTGTTCGTCGAACAAAGCTAAAATCTGGGGAGAATGGCGATGATTCTTTAGAAACTGACTTTTTTCATGACTTTTTCACTTTTTTGCAAAATATTTATTATCGGAAGAAAACTTACCTCGAGATTGTTCCAAGTTTTCTTATCGGTCTTCGTTCCGGAAGCCGCACTCATATTTTTACGAAACGATGCGACACCACCGTATGATTATTTAAAAAATTATTATTATTATACGAAATTGAAAAAATTATTATTATACGAAATTGAAAAATATGCCGTCGGCTTTCCGAGAACGCGATATTTTTCTCAGTACACGGCGGGAGGAACGTCCGAAACGCTCGAAGTTTAGGTGACAATTAACAAGTGGAGTGACGAATCGTTTGGAGTAGCCGGATTTACTTTTCGAACGAACTTTGACCATCCCTTGGACTGCGATAGTGGGGATGTCGAGTTTCCTTATACCTGAAGGTAATTTCGCTGCTCATTGGACGAGCAGTACCAACACTTTACCCACTCCAGGGCGGAACAGTCGGATGCGAACATTTTTCCGAAACCGCTATTTCAAAAACTGGCGGTAGCGGAGAACACGAGGTAATTAATCGTCGAGCTTGTTTGTCCGAATGTTAATAAGATCTTCGCGGATGCTGCTAACACGCCGGAAGTGCCAACGAAGCACAGGGTGCAATAAATTCGTGAGCTTGTTTTATCAACATTCCCACGATGAGAATGACAAATATGATTAATGGGATTCTTTTTTAAAATCGGCATTCCTCGTTGCCTCTGCGTAGCGAGTGTGTGCGTGCGTTCGTGCGACGTTGAAAACGATGCGAACGCTCGCACAACGAATTACAAGACGCCGATAAAAAGGGCCTTTCACAATGATCGAGCAAACGATTTAAAAAAATCAATATCGATCTTCGGTAAAATTTCCAATTACATAAGAGCGAAAGTCGAGTCAGAAAAGTGGGTCTAGAAATTTTATTTTTTTTTCGAGTTAATTTTTCTATATACAGGACGATATTGCCGAGCGGTGAAAGGAGTCGATTTGTTGTGAATGCCGCGCGAGCCTCTGCGGTAGAGGTAACTGATCCCTACCGTACGAATATAATTTGCATATCAGATTACCGATCGAAGTAAATCATTGCAGGTCGGCAGCCCTGTGTAGGACCTGCCGGAAGGGAATCGGATCGTCCCCTCTCGACTATATTGATTCCTGATTGTTCTCCACTTAATCGAGCCAATTCGTTACGCGTCGAATCGTAACCGATACGAAACGATCTACCTGTTGCGCAAGCTGCATGAGAAGTCTCACGGTTAACTCCCCCTGTACTAAAGCGGTTAAATAAAATCACGATGACCGACAACATTAAATTCCATTCAATAACAGTTACAACTACATTTACGGTATCGCAGTGCGTGACTCTTCGCCGCTTATTAAATACCGATAATCATCTCGAGGCGGCGGCTCCATGATTTATCGATGGGAAAATTCTTAATCGCGTATCTATATCAGAGCTGGGCAGTACTTGAAGTACCGGGTACTTGTCTGGTACTTCAAGTACGTACTTTAAGTATAAAAACACTTTTTAGAACTTCAAGCCATTTTTTACGACTTCAAGTACAAAGTACAAGTACTTTTTGGGTACACGTCTGCACATTACTTTACACCTTGTTTTTACAGCCTAGATAACGCTTAGCGCCACAAACCTAATAGCGAAAAGTACTTGAGAAATACTTCAACTACAAATCCTACTTGATACTTCAAGTACTTGTGATACTTAGTGCTCAGTAGTTGAAGTATTTTTGGTACTTTGCCCAGCTCTGATGCATCTCAGCCCGAATATATCATAGACAAATTTGTTTCTTGCCGTCGAAGTTACTACACATTTTTCGAGGGTCTCCAAACTACGAATCTACCTGACGCCAAGCGACCGCTTCACTCATCGCAGCTATTGTGACGTTGAATCACCGATAATATTGGCCCTGCCTTGGCCCACGGGTTTTTCCGGCCTACCTTTATAGTTTGTTAAATGTTATTTTGACACTTCGGTAGCAGTTTACGGCTCAGGTGTTGGCGCAGTGTGACGGACAGGTAGGTAAGCGTCGATTCGCAGGGAGTGAAATGTGCGCGGGTCAAGCAGACGGCGACACGCGCATCGTTCAATTTCAATAACAAGTCCCTGCGGAGGTACCGAAATCGGTTAGCCATCCTTCTGTTACCTGCGGCGACCGGGAACGAACGCCCAAAGGGATATTCCGGATTAATTATTCGGACCTCACATTATTCTTGACTTGTGTCAGAAACTATCGACCTCGACTGTGAGTAGAGTCGACATGACGGTCAGCGTGGAGGCGGAACGATCATCACCCTGTAGCGACTTGTGCGGTTAACGAGGTTGTTTTCCTCTATAGCTGCGATTTCATTGATATGTTATTGCACGATTATGCTCAATCGCTGAGAGTCGCCACGCCCACGGATATCATGCATATGGAAAAACATATAACCTTCGAAATAAATTAATTTCGGTGTTTTTATGTGATCGATATGTTAAACATGTTAATTTGATTTATTTTCGGAAATGTTTTTCAAAATATTTCTGATATCTGAAATATATCGCTGATCAAAGCGTTCAATTATCAAACTTGGAGTATTGAGGACATTTTTACTAAATTTATTAATTTAATTATTTCGTTAATTAATTTGACTTTAACGCTTAACGTGCGACCCTTTTTAAGGATGTTTGACCGAAAACCGCGGGTTGGGAACGGGAGAGGAGTTCCGCTGAACGCGTTAGTCTGTGTGCAAAAAAAAAAAAACCAGACAAAGTAAGCGGCTAGACAGAGATCGAGTCCTTCGTTTATGGTATTTATCTCAGAAGCAAAACCGTCAATCTTCTTAAAATGTTGACAAAATTTGTCTGATAGTATCCTCTTCACTATGGTAGGTTATTTATTCGAACGCAACGGAAACCGACGGAGAAGATCACTACATTCAGTCGTCAAAAAAACTACATGCTCAAAAAATCTGAAAAAAATTGCAAACAATTCAGTGTCCTTTGCCTGCAAAGTAGCAAATTTTTATAGCCATCGAACAGAAACGCATTTTGGCTTAAACCTCCTTAACATCGTCGCATCTCCACTCTGTCCCGTTTCTCCCTGCGATAACACCGACCAGGGTTAAAATAATTTGTCTTCGCTCTTGCATCCACCCGTCCGAACACTGGCCCGAGCTAATGTTAGGACGGGCTTCGTTCACGGGTGAACGATTTCCTCTCGTTCTTCTCCAACCCCCGGTCGGAAACATCTCGTCGTCATGCGCTCTCCCCTTTCATCCACTCGGACGAAAAGAAGTCTCGTTCTCCGGCTACTTGATATACGCCTCCTAGCCCGAAGGAAGAGATGCCTAGACTTTCGTGCTGCGTCGTACCGCACTCCTCGTCCCACCGAAAGGCTCTTCGCTGAGGCCTATGAGCTCTCTCTAGCTTGCACCGAGCGTGCACAGCCGAGCGCAGTTTCGCTCCATGCTTGTGGCGTGTGGGTGGAATGATTTTCTAGCACGGTATGGCGGCCACACGAGCGTTCACGTAGAGTGCACGCGGTACGTTACCACCCTGTAAATTAACCATCGAACGCTCGTGGGCGTACCAGTCGCATTATTATATTCCAAGCCGGTAAATCAAACGAAACGCCGCCGCCACCGCTGGCGCACACTCTCGGTCACCAACTTCTTGCCGTCGAGTCCTGACCGGTGTCCGGACTACTCGTTCCTGCGCTTTCAGATACCTCCGGCCTCCCGAGCGCACACTGCGTTTTACAGCTTACGGAATATCCAAGAACCCCTCGGATATTATATATTTTCGCAACGAACCCCCACGCGATATGGAGATCTTCGCGATTTTCGATTTTTTTTTTACAATTGATTAATTTTTTTCTTAATCCTCACTATGATTTTTTTTTTTCACTGCTCCCACAGGAATGCCTCACCCGGATACAGCATCTGGCTCGGGACACGCTGATATACGCTCCAATATCTAACCGTTGTCCAGATGCTATCGTGGGCGCGGCAAACATTGACGATAAATTCTAATGAAGTTGTATACGAGAATTCTCACGCACAGGGTGTTGAGAGTACGGTTCCTCCTGAAGTAGAGAACTTGACGAAAAGCTTTTGTAAGAGCGATGACAATTTTTGTTTTTTATTTGAGAAAAAGAAGAGTGAAAGGATTCTCGGTAAACGAGCAGCAGAGAGAGAGAAGTCGACGGAGTTTACCACCCAGGATTATTATAAGTATACAGGTGTGTGTATCGAGAGGGATAGATTGATCGTGCCCTGAGAAACTCGTCTGGGTTAAAATTGTGGGGTTGAGAATACACGCGATCCTCCGGGTGATAGATACAGTATACGGGATTTTCTGACGTCTTGTTTCTACCTGTCTGCGGCGCGCGCTCACGGGCGTCCCCGTCGGGGAAAGCCCGCTTTCACGGCGGTTTAATCCTTCCGGGATTAGGCTCGACGAAATCAAACAGGTGCACAGGAATATCCCCGATACAAAATAAGAAAATAAAAAATGCTAAGCAGTTTGTCTCGGATTTCTTTTATTTTTGTCATTTTTCTTTTATAGTGGCTTTCGCACTGTTATCGAAGAGAAGTGAAACTCTACACGTGTCTCCGGTGCACCGAAGAAAAAAAATCGATTGCGGGCTGCAAAAAAAAAAGGCTGCTCTGACTAGTTGTAAATGGAGGAATACGTATAGGAGGGGGGTGGAAGAGAAGGATCTGATAGAAATTACGATAAATCTGGTAAAAACCGACACAACTTTCAGGTATATGGGAAGTACAGCCACATCCTGGCTAATTCATGCTAACAAATGCTAATTTACGATAACTCTACTCTTGATTGTCAGCATTCCATATGAGATTGGGACAATTACGAGAAAAGTTCAAGATACGCGTTATTGTAATCGATTTCACATCAACTCGTAAGAATTAGAAGTAGAGTTGAAATGGCATTATATATTTATTGAGCCCGCAAGCGAAATGTTCTCGAGACATTGAATTTTTTTTTCAGTGTAATCATTAGGGAACGATTTGAAACAATGTGCCAGTTACACCGAGACGGATTGCGCTTCTCTCGACCCGGCGAGTCATATCATTCCGTAAGCTCCGTTTACCATTGAGAGGCAGAAGTACAGAGTGGAGATAGAGCCAGAGAGAGAGTGCATAGGGTATAATAGTAAAACGTGGTTGAAGCATAAATCCCGACGCATGAGGCCGAGCATAAATCATATCGGTATACGCTGGCTGTAGTGAACTCTGCGGGAGCCCGAGGGGGATAAACGTTGTAAGCAGCCAGTTCAACCAGTATACTCACTGCTCGTCTACTCATCCCTCTATCGCGGAATCCTCCACTTCTCTCGGTGCTGCACCGCGGGTCATCTACCGAACGTCAGATGCTCTCTTCCCGGAAATCAATGAAGTACAATGTATGCGCGAGCCCGCCGGCCGCGAGATACACATAGATAACGGAGACAGCGGAGAGGAAAAAAGGCGAAGGCAGAAAACAAATTGGAAGTGGAAAAATAGTGAAGGACGAAAAAATTGCACATTTACATCTCTACCACCCACAACTCTACCAGATAACAACTCTACCGTGTCGGAACTCTACCAGAATCAAAATAAAACTCTACCGGAATACAAAGCTAGGTAGTAGCACTATATTTCCATAGAGTTTTATTGTAATTCCGGTAGAGTTTTATGTCGATTCTGTTGGAGTTTTATTTTGAATTTGGTAGGGTTTATTTTTAGTCTTGGTAGAGATTTGTTTGGAGTCCAAATACGATAGACTTGTTATCTGGTACAGTTGTGGGTGGTAGAGATGTATACGTGCCGAAAAAATTGGAAATAAAAACTAGCGAAGGAATATTTAAAAAATTGGACACGACAATGACGCAGAGGACGACACACGTTGGAATTGAAAAAATCGGAAAGGAAGAATCTGAATTCGAAATGAAAAAAGCAAAGAAAAGAAAATGGAAACGGAGCGAGAATAGCGAAAGAATAAAAATAACATTACGACCGGAGGCTGAAGCAACGATACTTCGAATTAGAAATGTCTTTGGTACGAGGCACGTTCGTGGGTATTTGGACTTCGAACGATTGCGTCAAAGACCCTCGTGCGTGGCTCAACGAGACGCAAGACGAGACCCGAGTGCAACGGAGGCTCGTATAGAAGTCCGGAGTCAGATGCATGCACGTGCGCCGCAATCAGCGAGGACGCTAATGTATACGCGAGAGAAACGTGACGATCGAACTGCCGGCGACTGTAACCGAGACGACGTTGACCCGGGTCAGCAGCCCGGGTGACGTTTCCCTGCAGCCATCGGCTATACACCGTTAAACGTATTCCTCTTACAGTGCTTATAATTACAAAGATGATAAATAATAACGGTATTTCAATAATTGTCGCAATACTCCGAGTCAACATGTGTCTCATCGATCTAAGACGAAAAAAACAGTAACATATTCTTTTTTCTTGTTTAATAAAAAAATGCATCCAAAATCCCCCAAGATTGATCGTCTAAAACGGTGTTCTGGAAATGGAAAAAAATCACCGGGTTCGAATATAAAAAATGGTCCTAGTTTTATTTTTCAAATTTTTCCACATGATCGGAATATCGAAACTATCGATCGATCGTGAAAAATTTTCGACTGATGGGTCATCCTAGTTTCGGCATAAATTTAGAACAATATTCGCGGAATTCCTTGAATGTAATACAATTTTTTGTTGATCGATAAAGTCTGCAAAATAAGACGAAAAATTTGGTGTCTTTGATAATAATTGCTTCCGCACAGTCAATTTGTTTTGCAAACAAAATAAAATTAACTATCCTCTTATCGGAACTCGTGCTTCATCGTGCGGTTACTCGCAAATTAAGTACGCTTCGAGCTTATTTACGTCATCTCCGAGTGCACCCACAGACTGTGGTGTGCTATCGTGGTGTATTATCGTACAGAAATTACGACCGACCGTAAATTGTCTCGGATATAGTATGATACAGCCTGTGGGGGGTTTTCGCGCGTCCGGGCAGAACGCACCTGGAGCATTTTGGAGCGTTATTTTACCCAACTTCTCGCGGAAAAGCATACCGGCCGGTGATATAAATACATCATGCGCTTAACGGTTCTTTGATAAATCGAAAGAATCACGGACGAAGCTTTATGAACGGTTGATCATGACTTATAGATTCGGATCGTAATCTACGTTTTGATAAAGATTCCTGATATTCTCCAGACTGGAATCGCGGATGATTTTTGTTTTTTTTTTTAGTCTCGCCTAAGTATGCACTTGTCCTGGTAAATAACCGCGTTGGCTTACATAACTCGAAAATTCCTAAGGCTTACCCGATATTTAAATATATATGTGCGTGTGTGTAACTCTTCCTATATATATAACACATATGCATGTACATACTATTCCACGATAATCCGAGTGCGTAAACTCGGGGATAATGCGATAACAGTTACGACCACCGGAGCATTAATAGGATAACTTGTTGGTAACTCAAGATGCGAGAATGCTGTCGTTGGTGGAGGCTGCCAAGTGCGGGCGTGGCGAGAAGTGACTTCTGTGCAGACGGGGGCTGCCTAACCCTCCGCTATAATATCCGGCGAACATGCTGCCGCAATTTACATAATAGAAAAGTATAGCTACATTGAGCCCAGCTCTCGCGGTCTCACCTATAACGATCCCGAGTCTCGAGCGCGAGAGCTCCGTGAAAGATTCTCTTCCGAGGAATTTTCGTGAATCACAGCAGGAATGGTTTGTGTATTTAACATTTCCTTTCGACAAGGGTCCGCAATTTTTTTTTCCAGTTACTTTAAAACTGATCCCTTTTTTGTCAGCGAACCGGATTTTTTTCCCAATAAAATGCAAAGTTGGGAAGAACTTTTCAAGGACTTTTCAAGCACCTCTCAATGACCTGCTCAGGACTTTCAATGATGTGACAATGATCGACTTGCAGTCACATGGAAGGTACCTAGCAAAAGCAAAATTCACTGATGTTTCAAGGAGGTTTCCAGAACTGCGAATAATTTGCGAACCACCGGAAACCACGAAGGAAATAATTGTCCGAATAAAAAAAAATGTATAAAATGAACAGGAAAATCGTTGTAAAATGAAACGGAAAAAAAATGGTTCGACGAGATAAAAGAATTTGTTAAGTGTACAATTTTGTCCTCCCGTTTGCGAGCGGAGCAAGTTCGAGGTACCAGAGCGCAGCAGAAGAAACAGGAGAAGAACAGCGGCAGAAGCTGAAGCAGCTCGCCTCGCCTCGAGCAGGATCCCCGGCTATATGCGTGTTCCTTATTAACGTTAAATTGCCCGGTCGCCATAAACGATCGTGTGCGTACACATACGAGCGAGTTTGTTACGCAGCAATATCCCCATACGCTTTAATGCATATAGGTGTATGCCGTGCAGAAGAAGCTGTCGGTGGAGAGAACTACTTTGCGAATTTAATCCCTCGAGCGCGCCACGCAAGCTTCGACGAATCGATCGGGCCCATCGCTCATGGGCTAATCGATGAACGCGCCACGACTCTCCCTCTACCTGATTTTCTGGCCGCACTTTGGTGCGCGAAATATATGAACTTGCCGCGCGGCGCAGTCGCCAATCGTGTTATAAGTAGCCTGGAATCGAGATTGAATTCAATACTTCCGCAATCATTTTTTTTTTTTTTTACTATAAACTTCCACGTTTATTATTATTTTATTATCTGTTTCTATACATTTTTGTCGTATCATCGAAACGCGAGAAACATATCGCGATCAGAGCGGCAGCAAATCACGCGAGGTTTCACGCTAATTATGGAGACGTATGGAAATTGATCGTGGAGGATATGTGTCGTGCATGCGTGCGGGGGGACCACCAGAGACGAGGATCGTCGACGAGAGAACGGCTCCGCCGCATGGTTGAGTTTCTTACGAACTCGGCAAGTTATGAAGACGATGCGTCTAGCATCGTCTTCGAATAAACTGAGCGTGGAAGACGAGATCCGTTTTATCTTTCTCTCATAGGGAAGAGCGGGGCAAGATGGACTCCGTTTCGCCCATCTGAGTCGGGACTCTTTTTAAATCCCACCAAAAATTAATTCAAAAGAATGTTCCATCTTGCCCCGCCCTCTCATATACAGATATTCAACGTCGAGAAAAATAGCATACAATTGACTTAAGGCACGAAATTGCCGACAAATTTTCATTCGCATATCTGCAATTTCGATTCGCGTATGCTAGACGCGTAGTTTTCAAATAAACTGAGCATGGAAGAGGAGACCCGTTTTATCTTTCTCGCATAAGGAGGGGCGGGGCAAGATGGACTCCTTTTCCCCCATCGGAGTCGAGATTCTTCTTGAAGCCAGCGAGAAATGAATTTAAAAGAATGTCCCATCTTGCCCCGCCCTCTCCTGTACAGGTACCCAACGACGACAACAAACATTATCGTGGAGTTGAATTGAAGTACGAAGTTGCCGAAGAATTTTCATTCGGATATCTGCAATTACCCGATGTATATTCCGCAAGCACGAGTTTAGAATAAAAAATTTGCGGTAGCAACGAATTATTATCGCTTATGGCAATAGTATAAATTTTCGTCGGAGCGCTGTGTATACGCGTGTGCGCGCGAGGTCGTGGGATATTACGAAAGTTCAAAGGAGCGAGTAAAAGCGTTGCTTATATCATAGTGGTTTAAATGTAAGGTACGTCGATGCTGTAGGAGAGAACTGTGCGGCCGGGGGTCGATAAACTCGATGAAATGCGATTTAGTATTATGCTAATTGTTTGGCACTGGCGAGCACGCGAACCTCGCGGGGAGAGGACGTGATCTCGCTCTCCTTATTCGAGACCATACGAGCGTTATAGCTGCACCAGGTTAATACACACGTACGGCCGAGAGTATATCGAAAGAACAACACAGTGGTGGGTAAACAGACAGGTAGATAGGTATCGTCGAGTTTATATACTCCGATATATGTATATAGTATAAAGTCGAAGCGGTAGCAGGGAACGTCGGTATACGCTCGAGATAACGCGCTAATGGAGTTTCAATCCTGGAGAGCAGTTTGCTAACTAATTGCTAATGGGTGGGTAGGGGGTGGGGGGGATTGAAGAGAGAAACGTCGATGAACGAGTGGAGGAAAGCCAATCCGAACCAATCGGTCGCGATCGAAAAGGAGGCGTTTCTAAGTGGAAAATTTAATACACTGCGGCTAATAAACACTCCGATGCAACACATCGTCAAAAAAAGATTTGGAGCTACATCGACTTGAAATATAAAAAAGTATACATTTTTTTTTCGTGGACCGCTTGAGGTATTCAATTGGGGTTCGTTGATTGACAACATTTTTTAAAATTTATTATGCGTGTAGAGGAAATGATTGCCGTGATGAAGAGTCTGCGTTTGATAAGGGAGCAATTGCACGCGTCGACTCTCTCACTTGGTCTCTCCCTCGCCGCGTTGCTCCCTCGCGATAGCTCCGCTGCATCCGTTGCGCTGAGAGATCCCCAGCTTCCCTCGGCAGGTCCATATATCTCGCTTATCTCGATCTCAACAGCGCGCGGGGCATACACTGTGCTGCTGGTGCTTCTTTCACATTTTCTTTTTTTTATTCCCTTTTTTACAAAATTTTTTTTCACTCGTCCGAGCTAACCGTTCACCAGCAAGGACTCCGGACGATACGAAGTAGGATCATCGCGGCGGAAGCGGCTGAACTGGGTCCGGTCGAACTCGCGGCACAGACACACACACACACACACCCAATGTGCCATTCCAGCATTCGCTCGATGACGATTAAGTTGCCTCTTATTTTCTCGCGCTCGCCGAGTGAGCTATAACACGACCGCAAACAGCCCCGCAAATATCCCCGTTCGTTGCGTGCGCGCGCATCCGTAATCGAAGCCGATTATTATTCCGGAAAAGTTAAACGGGCTGATATAACTCACGTCAATTATCGATACATTCGGCTTTATCGTTATCGATATTTCACTCTCCCTCTCGCTCTGGAGCGAGCCAGCCTCGTGCGCGAATTTCGTCAACGACGTGTTACGGTCGAGAGGAGAGTTCGTATGGGTGCGTAAGTGCACCTTATCGATGCAGCTTACGGCCCACGCTCCGACTGCGCGACTCGCCGCCTCGCCCAGCCCTCTTTTCCTTGTTCCCGAGAGAAATTCAACTCGGCGAGGTTAAACGGAATTCGCGGGAATTTAGCTCGAGCGAAATTTCATTGGTATGCATCGCTCGCGACAATCGAACTCGAATGGTCGGGGAAAGGGAAGAGCCGGCCGGAGAATAAACGGGACGGAGAACTTTATTGGCGATGCCCTCTCGTTCGTTTATCGTCGCAACTTTGTCGGCGCGAGTGCCGCCCTGGTTGCGACTGGGTCCTCCCCTCCCAACGACACCTACACGCTCTATCATCCTCGATGGGGACCCGCGAAGATCGACGATACACGATTTACCGTACGACCGTACCGCGACTGGAATTATAATTGATTGAGTCACTTAACTCACCGACGTTGATTCACTCGGCCGGTAATTGAACTTCGCTGCGTTGAGATACGTCGTGGGTGGACAATGGACATAGAGAAATTTACGACGAGAGAAAGCACTGTCTGCATATCGGAGTGCTGGCTCGCCAATGGAATCGCGGAGATCCGCGCGGAGATTAAAACGATACCGCGGTTCGAGAATTAAAATAAGTAGAGGGATGGGTGGAAGTGAGGGGGAGCGGGGAAAAATTGACCTGCGTGCTTCGTTCGGAGTAGGATTTTTTTTCGAGTTTGTTCGCTCGCATAGAGATCCGGGCTGGCCGGTAGCATGCCGAGAAAATTCTGAAATCATTCATAGATACTACTTGAGGTATGTACTATGCAGTACCGAAGAGTTTTCCCCAAAGCTGACTATTTAAATGTATTTGCAAGGAACATTTTGAGAAATCAATATCAAAATTTCAAATTTCAACTTTTATGAAGAAGCGATATTATAATTGCAATTTTCAACTTTTATGAGGAAGCCATATGACAATTTCAATTTTCAACTTTTTTTTTATGGAGATGAAGTTTGATTGCATCTTGTTTAATTAAAATTTTTGTTAATTTCAGGCACAACATTTGTAATTTTGATATCTGGTATTTTTATTTTACAGTAAAAAGTACATTTATCTTCGATGAATGTAAGTAATTTAAGTAATGTAAGCAAATTTCATGTTCCGGTCCATTAAATTTAGAATTTATTTTTACAGTGTGGAACATGCTCCAATAATTCATTGATTATTTAGTCGTAATAATATTATTTATTAATTGCGATAATAATAATAGAGTACGCGAGTTCATTGCCAAGAAACCTGAGCATGTTGCCCAGCCAGGTTTTAAGCTCCCATCCAGTTAAACGAGTACGACGTCAAAAAACAAAAAAGGAAATTTGAACTCTAAATTCATCCTCTTTCAAGTAACCGAGAAAGCGTATGGAAAGGGCTCGTCGGGACTGCATGTGCACGCGTTAGGGTAACGGCCCACGCGCCTATGGCGAACCTTTCGTACGGTCAGGTGGCCAAGCGGTCCCGCGAGTTGCGGGATCCACGGATCCAGCGGGAGAGACGGAGAGATCAACCAACCAGCGGCAGGTAGTATATAGTAACACGTACATACCCACTCGAAGAAGCAAAGGGGAGAGTCTGGCGAGTGCAGCGTGCAGTATCTGATGGGCCGATTGCAACATTAGCGAGTGTACGTGCCCGGCGAGGAGTCCGCTCTCGGATTGCGGAGCAGCGAAAAGGGGTTGAAGCGAAACAGGAAAAAGATATACGGAGCGCGCAGGATCGACCGATCTAGATGCTTGCGGAATAAGACCAAACAGAAGAAGAAAAACGAAAAAAAAAATCCTCAAAAAAATAGACGTTTAGTGGAAAGCATGATGCGGTCGTTGTTGGCTACTTAAGGTAGTCCTTTCGAATAGTGTTCACTTCGCATAAGTTTCAGAGAAATGAGAGGAATTACAAACACTTCTGGTTGGTATAAAAATCTGAAAAACATCAAGCATATTAAATGTGTTGAAAAAATTAATTTAGTATAATATTGATTCGAAAATGTTATTGACAAAATTATGGAAAATTAAACGGTTCGCAAATCTTCCGGAAATATAACTTTTTTGATGAAAATGATTCGATTACTTTTCTGAATACGTATGAATTTTCTCAAAATTTTTATTTCACTTTGGATTTTTTTTTATGTGGGAAAAATGTGTAGGTCACAAAATTCAAAGCGAATTTGAAAATCTGAAAAAATTCATACGCATTCAGAAAAATGGAAGAATCATTTTCATTTAAAAAAAAGTTACGTTTCCGGGAAATTTGTTGAACAATTTTATTTTTCATCACCTTGTTAATAACATTTCGAAATAATTACTGTGCAAGATTAATCTTTTCAGCACCTTTAATATGCTTGATTTTTTTTCAGATTTTTATGCAATCCAGAAGTGTTTGCAATTTCCTCTCTTTTCGTTGAAACTTATGCGAAGTGAACATTCGCAAGGACTACCTTAAATCCTCGGTTTTGGCCTCGTGGCTTCTGCCACGGTTTTCGATGATCGATAATCTTGGCAACGCGTGTATACGCGAGTCAGAGGCGGATGAGGACATTTTTTTAAAACGATTTTTGCGGAAAGTGTAGAACCAAATTTGGTGCTACTCTCGCGGCCGAGCTCGGAGGAGCGTCTTTCGTCCGCGGTACGCCCGCGAAAGATCGTCGGGGCCGAAAGTTTCGTGAAACTACATTCCGTCGAGCCGGTGAGTTTTTGCGAGGTGTCCGGGAGGGACCAGAGGTGGACGCGCGGTCGCTGCCAACGCGGGCACCGTCGGAAATATACACACGCGAGGGAACCCGCGAACACAGGCATATACACACACACACAGGCCAACCCAACGAAATAAAAGCGAGAAAAGGAATAAGGACGTCTCCCGTTTCCCCTTTGGCGTTCTCGCGTCACCCGTTTCTCCGCTACCCATGCCCGTACAGGGTTTATCGGCGTTCGAAATCGTCACTCGCCACTCTCAGTTACCGATCATACCTCCCCCCCCCCCCCCCCCTCGCTCCCCTCCGTGAGCGATCGATCACTTGCATGGCAAAACGATATAGAGAACAGCTAATTTTTATTATATTTATTGATTTTTATATAGAACAGTTCATTCTTTTTTATTTCCGGTTTATTTACCGGTCTGTTTTGTCCCTCTGCAATATAAACAAAAAATTGCTCATCAACATACCAAAGGCCAGACCTTAGGGGACTTTGTTTCTCGCGATATAAAACACCGTTCGCGAACTTATCGAGTTTTATGGACGAAACAAGCCTACCGGTTCATTAGTTTCGAGATAGCTCGAACTGCCGATCAGCGAAGCAAATTTATTTGCACGGAAAATGTGACGATCGAGAGATAAAGAAAAAGGGATGGCAGATCTTTTCCCAAGATTCGTTGAATACCATGCGATTTGCAGCGGTACTCGGATTTATCTCGATGGCGTACAGGCGCTCCCGCGAAATCGTCGACGATCGCTCCGAACTCCTTATAGACATCGTCCGCCCACGTGGATATTTGCCTCGCGATGGTGCTGCTAGACGGTTTTATACGTATAATACGGTTTCTCGGACTGCGCTACGATCTCGATTCCGTCGGGCTCGATGCACGAAATAAAGCGTGTGTGTTTACTGCGCCCCGTAGTCTCGTTAGCTCTCGGCAATGCCGATCGGGCGCGGGCTGGCGTGAGCTTAAATCTCGCGTGAAGCGCCCAGAGAGAGCGAGAAAAGTTTCGAGTCGTTCGGCCTAAGCACGTGGTAAAGTATCTCCGAGTGTGTGTGTAATGCTGAATTTATATACAAAATATGTACATGCATGTCCACACATACACGCGTGCATGCATATAGACATATATGGGTATACACGAGTTAGCATGGGAAGCCAGTCGGTAAGCACGTCGAGTTTCGCGATTCCGAGAATAACTCGGATTACGAAGCAGGCGGCTATGCATCCCCGTGCTGACCACGTCGATCCCAGGTAAAACACGATCTGGTCACTTCCGTGTGCCACGCCAGCGGCACGTCGATCTCATTCTGATTACAACTTACCGCTATCCCATATAGTTATCATTGTGTGTGGTCGTTTGCGATAAGCCGACGAGACACCGCGGAATCGCAAGGACACTCCACGCGTATCGTTGAGAAATCACGGCCAAGATTGGCCATTATTACCGTCAAGGAAAAACCGAGGGCACGTTAAAGGTGACCGATTATTTATCAAGAGTGTCGTTTATATGGGCATTTTTTTTTTTTTATCTAACGGATGTGTTCTACTTCAACGGAGATATATTTTTACTTTTTTTACGAAATTTGATTTTGATTCTAATAGAATCATTATTACTATTATCATCAATAATCATAATATTAATATTGATGATTATAATAATAAGAAGGCAACTTCCGAGATTCGATCGGTAAACTTCTTTTTAGCGGCATGCGATGCAGACTCGGTCGGTAACAAAGTCGTTTCCCTATTTTTTCCGCGAGTATTAGTATTTCGGAGAAAAGTAAATAAGGTTTTAACGCATCTACATGTAGCATACAAAAAACCTAATGTGCTTTTGTTCGAAATATTAATAGTAGCGAAGAAAAAAGATAAACCGACTTGTTACCGACTGAGACTTGAACGGTAAAAATCCGCCTTACAATCTGATCGACGATCGATTTTTTGTGGATTTCGTATTTGCCGAGAAATAACATTTTCGAAGAGATCGATTAACGGACTATGCGGATCGTTAATCTGACATACGCGTCTCGTTAATTAAGAAAATAGCGATAAATAACACGAACCCTCGTCGGGAATTCGCCCGACAGCGTGACGATATTTCCACGGTGCGAGCCCGAGAAATGATCTGGAGCGCGTGCGCGGGAGCCCGAAGATATCGGAGATCGGTGTCTCACGACCGGACGTACCGGTAAAACAAGCCCGGCGTAAATCCATCTCGTTCCCAGCGGGACGTCCTCGAGAGGCGTAAATTAACGCTTCAGAATGTCGTGCAACGAGCGCGTAAAACGCGCAACTTCTCGCACGCTTGTGTGTATTCAATACTTATAATACCGATAGCTCTCGTCCACGTGCTCTTCCACGCATATCACGCGAATATACTTTATACGAACTCTTCAGTATCCGCCGAGTAACGCGAGAGCTCGCGGTGAAGCACACTCGACATACGCCTCGGTACCTTCGTGCACTCCACGCGCGAGGATAGGGTACTTGTGCCTGCGCGTTGGCCGTGGCCAGAGTTCGAAAGGTTACCGCGAGATTCCCTCGGTGCGATTCACCGACGGTTAATTACGAGACTCTTGAATTTTTTTAAATTTTTTTCTTATTTCTCTCGCATCGTGTGCAGGATCCTCGAGATCTCCCAGGTACCACTACGGAACACTCGAGGCGAAGTGGACGTTTAATTACAACTTCTCCGACGCGAAGAGAGAAGCTGCTGACGGGATATTTGCTCAGGCGGAGGTCCGTCGTATAATTTTTTTTTAATTTGTCTCTTATTTTTGCTTCAAAAAGTTATTCCACTTGGCTCCACAGCCGATCTCGTCGAGGTCGAGTTTTATTACCGTGCTTCAATCTACTTACGTTTGATTTTTGATTTTTTACTTCCGTGCCGCGCAATTTGCCGAGAATCTAGACGGTGCCGAGTCAAAATAAACGCCCCACCATAATAACATAAATTAATAATGGCGAACTCGAAAAGTAACACGAAACAAAAAGCTTCCTCTATGAGGAAGCAAAATAAAATAAAAATGTTTTTTTTTACATTTTTTGTAAATCGTGTTGTGGGTTTGCGTCTTGGATTCAACTGGACATAAAATTTTGTTGTGTTCGTCGTATTCCAGCACGATACTGAATCGGATGGGGCGTGTCAAATTTGACATTGGGAATGCCGTCGTTGCTCGAGCCGGAAAGGTTCAAAGATCGGCGTTTCGTATTAATTGCACCAGTTTTATTAACGCCCGGAACCGGGTCGCGATACCCATTAAACATATATATCCCTCGGTAATAACATGTGTAACGCGTGCTGTCTGAGTGGCCAACCGGAGATACCGACGGGCTAGCGGTGCGTGTCAATTGGAGGTGAGGAATAAGAAGGTGAAAAGGTTCGAGAAGTTGAATGCGCCTGTACGCACTCGACAGTAGTAGGAAGTTAATTAACGTCTCGGACAGGTTGAGGCATAGACAGGAGAGCGTGTATTGCCCACCCGCTCTCCTTCGCAATACCGCGAGTTCACGCTCGTTAAAACGAAGCGTTACTCATACACGATACTTCGGTCTCGTTCAAAGTAGCGCGGATCTATCGGCCGTTTCCGGTTACGGACGTGCACAGATACTTGTACGTCATTTTTATTATTATTTTAGAAAATTTCTACTCGAATTATTATTATTTTTGTTTTTATTTCTTCTCGTATTATTATTATTGTTTTAGAAAAACCGGGAAAATAGGAAAACTTTGTAGAATCCAGTAGAGCAAGGAAAAACTGGCTCGTGTCTTCCATTTGGGAGTTTTGATTCTATATGCCGTAAATGTAGCTTCAGTATAATATAAAAATTATGGGGTCCATGTGTGTGGTCTTTGTGACAGGAAAGTCAAATTGGGACTTTTTCCTCGACGTCACCGGTCGATTCAACTCCTTGAGTGCTTTACGTGTGCTTTAAGTAAAAATGCTGTCAATACTACCGCTAAGATCTATCCGAACTAGACAAAGTACGGGGCAAACGAGTGAGAGAGCCAATGCCATATATGAAGAACTTATTTTGTCGAATTAAAACTATAATTGTTGAGTGAATTGTGTGATTAGCTTCGGAGTAAAATCACGCGTCAGTTGTCGCTTTCGTTAATATAGTGAAATTTACGCAAAGACGGAAGCCTTTTTTACGCGAAAAAAGAAGTAATCTTTTAGAATTTTCGTTGTGGTTCCAATGGGACGGAAATATTTTTTTCATTGTAAATTTTTTTTGTTCGTCGTCGATATTTTCTACACGAGACGGATGGACGAGGTAAATTTTTTGATGAATCTGGATAAGATTGGTATTGAAGTTCCAAATAAATTTTCTCCAGCTCGGGAGATGAATTTGCAAAGTGAATCATCGAGTACATAAATATCAAGGGATCGCCATTGCGCGGACTCGGCACACCGGGTCGTCTGGCCCGAGCGTGAGCGACGGAGAAAAGAAAAAAAAAAGGTGAATCGTTGGGTGTACGAGGTTCTAACACTCGGGACGCTCGAGTGGATTCGCGTACTCGTTCGAGCACATGGGACACCCCGCACGTATGTGCGGTATACGCTCGGGCAACATCGACGAGTTATTTATTAGTGTCTTATAACTGGTTAATTTCACGTTTGCGCGTGGGAGAGCCGTTTTAGCGCGCGTAGGATGGCAGACGCTGAGAGGCCGACCGCGAGCCAAGAGGCTCGTAGATGCTGGTCAGCGCGGAGGTAAATTCATCGCTAACGCGTCGGAAGATCAATTTCGACGAGTTAACGCAGCCGCGAATGTTCCACTCTTAGGTTAATGGTGTACTTCGACGCCATCAGCTCGGCACTACTGTGGTTGCAATTCTCGACGGTGTAATTGTATACGCAACGTAAAAACGTTTTAATTAATTAAATTGAAATGAGATCGTACTCACCGGTACAGCCGTTCACGTCCAATCCGTAGTGATACAGTTCGCACTGGTCGCATCGATATCCAACGACGCCTGCGGCACAGACGCAACTTCCCGTGACCGAGTCACAAACTTCGTCGACCGCACCTATATCACAGTCGCACTCTTTGCAACCCACTGAAACGTTGCCGTAACCTTCGATGCACGATGAACAGTCGCGAGACGCGAACAATGGCAGACATTGACATTGACCGGTTACCGGATCGCAGAGACTCGAGTTACTGCCCAAACGGTCGCAATCGCAGGCTGGAAATAAGCATCACGGGAGCACGTTAGGTATTCGTAAAAAAAAAATGCACATTTTTATTTTAAAATTATTTTTTTAGATCCATCGGATCCGTGGTACTCACGAAGGCAATTCTGATCCAACGGATTCCCGTAGTGATTCTCCTTGCATCGGTCGCATCGCCAACCTTCGGTGTTTCCTCGACATTCCAGGCATTGACCCGTATCTTGATCGCAGGTTCCACCGTTGCAGGGACAAAGCTCGCATGTACCGCCGGGTGACGTTGGACTTCCAAAGTATCCGTAGTCACAACTGTTCGGAGTGTTGGAAATAATGCAATGAATTTATGCTTGTCGATTGTATTTGTATTTTACAATTTTTTTTAGATCTATATAAAATTCTCAAAATTCAGTACTACTGATGAAAAAAAAGAATAATAATAATTTTTGTACTAAGACCGATAGATTAAAAGTTGAAGGATTCGTTTTCAAAACGATGAAGGATACCGATTGTGAAGTTATTAAGTTTTGTTATCATTAAGACACAATAACAAATAACATTTCCTGAGAATCCAGTACCTTTCGCAATGATCCCCGGTGTAGCCGACAGGACACTGAGTGCAAACGTATCCGCTCTCCGAATTGGTAGGATCGTCGAGTTGACAACTGGGACTAAAATTATTGAGATCATCGATGAGCGGACATGCACATCTTTTGCAATCTTCCGCGGTGCCCTTCGTTGGGTTGCCGTAATAGCCGAGGGCGCAACGGTCACATTTTGGCCCTGCCGTGTGATGCTCGCATGTCTGCAAAACAGTCGAACTATAAGATACGAATCGATTTACAGGAATCTATGTGACTGTTCCATAAGCTGCTGGTAAGATGATTCTCTGCTCGTCCTCGCAACGGCTTAGCATCTGCCATCTCTCGGGAAATACCCCGCTCGTTGAGCAAAACGAACATTACCGACGCTCGGTAAAACAGATTATAGATCCCCGTCGATCAACCCCAAGTCTGGGACCAAAGCCAGTTTTACACCGCTAAAATAATTCATTATTCGTATACTAACTTTGCATTCTCCCATTACGAGATCGCAGGAGCCAGCGTGACCGTTGCAGTTGCATTTAACGCATTCGTGATGATCCTGGTGATCGGTACCGTTCGATATGATCTTCACGTATCCCCAGGCACAATTTTCGCAAGAAAAACCCACGTAACCCTCGGGACAATCGCACTGCTCGACCAAAGATTCATTTTCCTCGGACGATCGCTCGCCAATCGGCAATATCGCTGATAGCAGGCTAGACGAAAAAGGAAAACAAAAAAATTAAATAAATGACACTAAGTAATTAAAAATAAATAAATGAATCGTTATCGAGGATAATTCAAAACAATGATATTTAATCACTTCTTACCATCCTTCGATCTGCTCCGAATGATACTGCGCTCTGATCATGACGTGCTTCACGTCCGCAAGAATTCTCATCATCTGCGATCTGGTAACGGGATCGCCGCGATACTCGGTGCGTCTCAGTCTCGTCGGCAAGTCGCGAACTTCGATGCGCATGTGATACCATCCCTGTTCTTGAAGGGTCACCGATATTTCGGCGCCCTGACCCCCGTACTGTTCTTCCCCGTAAGCGATTCTCATGCCATTCTTTCCCTGACGATCGATGCACACAAATCAATTATTAAACTCAACGTTGACGCTCGTATTTTGATTTTATCAGCGATCGCCTTTGAAGCGAACGCATCGCTGATTGACACGTGAATTCGGATGGTAACTCACGACGAGAATGACGTTCGGTTCCGTGGTCGGTTTGCCACTTGTGTCGCCACGCATGACGACCCAGGTGACGGAGTAAGTGAGATTGGTGCCGTAGGAGGACAGGCGATTTCCGGCATAGATCTTGGGCGCTAGCCAGAACGGACTGTGGTACTCGACGTCGAAGGAGGACATGGTGAGCAATCCGGTGTCGGGATCCAGACTCACGTCGACCGAACGCGAGGCGTTCATGTCCGTTATCATCCAACCTTCCAAACTCGATATCTGATATCCAAAGGAAATAACATTAATCTCTAAGAGTCGAAACGCTGTGCGCTCGGCCATACAATCTCCATTCTAATAATTCACGAAATTCGCGCGAGATAGAAATACCGTGAATAGAAATCGTGGCTCCGTAAACTGGGGTCTAAATAATAACAATAATGTACGGTACGCTGACTTGTGGACCACCACCCTCCTCCGCTTCCCGTTCATCGTGCATTCACCGCTATTACGTACGTTCCAGTCGTTACTGCAGCAACGTAATTGCCGGTTGCTAGATCGTTTTCAACCGCGAATGCAACGATAACATGGCTACGCGTTGCAATATTACCGGCTTGATGGATAAGATACGTCATACGGTTGTCTGTCATCTTTCAAAGAGATCTTGTTTTTATTTTATTTTTTTCAGCCGACTGGTTTTTTCGTTGTGAGTGACGGGGGGCTTTGAGATTATTTTCGACTCATTTTTTTCATGCGGGATTACGTGAAAGACACGATAATGAGGCATTAGTTTTCCTGAGACTTTGATGAGAAAGATTCTCGAAAGGTTTAAAACAATCGAGGTTCGCTTGCAAAATTATCGCTAAAAATGATTTATTACTCGTTCAATTATCTCGTATATTCTTTCTGTCGAAGTGACTATTTTTTAAACGACAGCTTTGTTTTAATGAAAAAAATGTGTGTTTTTGGCGGATTCGTGATCAGTATGAAAAAATACACCAGACCCCGAGACGACGAACAACTACCATTTGCATACGGAATCTTTGTAGCGAATATTGCAAAAATTTTCGATTTTTAAATATTTTCAAGCAGACATTATTTTCAAAGCCCATTCTTTTCTTCTACCAACAGAGATTTTCTTTTCCTCTATGAGAAAGCCAAAAAATCACGAAAAATGATTTTCCATAGAAGCTTTGTACACAAAAGTAGATTAGATGAGAAAGCTTTGCGAAAGTCTCGATTTTCACATTTTTTAAAATTTCAGCACTTACCGACTCATAGGACAGTTTGGCAGCCCTGCACTCGCCGGTGATACCGAAGCAGTCGCATTGCAGGCACCCCTCGAGATTGTCCCGAGTCAGGGCGTAATATCCGGTTTTGCAACGATCGCAAAATTCGCCGGTAACGTGCGCCTTGCACAGGCAATCACCTTCGCAATCGTGAGCAGGGAGGATGCCCCGAGAGTCGCATGGGCAGGGCATGCAATCGGGAAACTGTCGATAGCCGGCCGCGCACTGGTCGCATTTGTAGCCCGAATAGCCGGGCTTGCACTCGCAGGCACCTGTTACCTGAAATACGAAAGATTTTACAACTGTTCATTACGGCTCCGTTAGATTATCCTCGAACGTTGCAATATAAGAGACTCGATTTACGATGTATCGAAGAATCGAGGATGAGAACCGAGTATATTTTCTTGGTTTACCTTTCCAACGTTCGTGTAAGAGTCGTCCGGTGTGCAATAACCCGTGCTACCCTGGAGATTGCAGTGATCGCAGGGCAGACAAGGCTCAGCTGCGTCGGGCGAAACGCCGTTTGGTCTGTAATAGCCGATCTCACATTTCTCGCAATTTATACCCGTCGTATGGTCCTGTAATCGATTATGTAACAGATTTTAACTACGCACATCATACATATTTTACTCCTTTTTACATATTCGAGCTGTAATTGTTTTAAAAAAAAAATTAATCGTAGGCAATTAATCCTTCAACGGTCGGTGAAGAGGTAGCTTTCCACTTAATAGAAAATCAGCTCCTACTCACGGACATCACTTTAGATATTCCGTTCCAATAGTATAATTCTTCCGCAAAGCCTCGATAGTCGCTTACGGCCGTTGAAGGATTGATTTTTCAAGGAATCATTCGTGCTCACCGTGCAGTTTATACAAACGCCGCCGCCTCGATATTTTCCCCGGATATCCACGGACATCCGTCGATCGGCTATTTCAGAATCGTAACGACAAGAGTTCGCGTGGCCGTTGCAGTTGCATTTCTCGCAGTGAAATCCCTTGCCGGAGGTGCCGGGTTTCCAGGGCACTTGGTTGTACATCGGGCAACACTTTTCGCATCTCTCGCCGCACGTGTGACGCTCGCACTCGCACTCTTGATGCTGAAAAATGACGACGCGATTTGCCCAGTTAATTCACCGATGCACGGGGTTATCGTTCGCGATGACAGACGAGGCTGTTCTGAAAGTATTGCGATATTAGAAATTGAGTATTGTGCAAAGATGCAGATCGAGCGATAGAAACGTTCCCATTTCCGGCGGAAGTCGATGATTCTATTATTTTTACTGTTCGCCTTGCGGGGAGGCGCTCGGCAATATTACCGAACGACGTCGGGACTCGAATAATCTATGGTCGATTCTATCTGCGCTATTAACTCTCTTGTACATAACGCCACCGCCTCCGTGGATGTTATAACTAAATGGAGAACCGGCATCGGCTGCGCCGCGATCCCATTGCCTTGGATTAATGTCGTGACCCTTAATAACATAACTCTATCGTTTACGACCCGCCTGAACTCCGCTGCACGGTCGAGAGTGTGCGAGCATTCCCGATGGAGTTTTTCAGAGGAGAGGGAGAGGATCTTTCACGCACACGAAACTCGAGGCGAATGTAAAAGCGTGTTGAAGCATCGGCTGTGCACGGGGTGGAAGAACCGCGAGGGCAATCATGGACCGGCCCTTCGCTCTCCCCGCTTGAGAGACACTTTATGAGAGGCAATAAAATTATTTACCCGCCGTGCGCATCTCCTCATAGTTCATACGCGATGCATGCAAAGACTCGTCGCTCTTTCTCATTCCAATATACCGATAAACGTGATGTTTACTGTATGGAATGGAACGAGCTGGAATTGAAACGCGCCGGAACTCGACACCTTCGAGCAACCGCGGATGTGAAGTTTAATTTTTGGGGCGAATTTTGTAATGTCAATTAAATTTTAAAAAATCGTCTTTCGTTTGTAACTTTTAAAGTGAGTTTTTGAGCACATTTGCATCTCTGCCACTCACAACTCTACCAGAATCAAAATAAAACTCTTCCGGAATGGAAATAAAACTCTACCGGAATACAAGACCACCGTCTAACCTTGATGACCCTGAAGATGTCTGCATGATATCAAATTTCATCTTTGGTAAGTCTCTGTCAGTGCAATGCAAAATACAACCGTTATATCATAATGAAATTTGGGCACGTGTAGATATCTTCAGGGTCATTAGCCTTGTATTCGGGTAGAGTTTAATTTCAAGTCCGGTAGAGTTTTATTTAGATTTTGTAACATTGTAACAGTAACATTGGAAGTTCGACGGCTGGACAGCAGACCATCTCGTCAACTTCCTTCGCCCCTCTCATAAAACCCTTCAGCAGTCGTGTACATTCAACGAGAGAAGCCAGAGAGAAGTCTCTCGGTTTATTGCCCGATACTTCGTTCGCAGAGCAGCAGAGACTCGGTCGCTTGACTCTTTAAATCTCTTCAGCCGACAGAGGCAAAGCAGATCGACGCTTTTCATCCTGTTACGCCATACTACGATTCTTGGGATTTTCTACATCGTGGTAACACATCTACTTCCAACCGAGGGAAACCTCGACGACACGGAAAATTCTTCTTTGGAAAGAACTATCGTGATACCTATCTTCTTCCTGTATCTTTGAGCATGAACAAAAATGTATATGCGAATGATCGAAAAAATATTAAACTGTTGAAAAATGCAAAAACAATGAACGAAATCGTACCCTAGGTAGCTGCGTAGAGAGAACATAGCACTACGGTACGCGTGTGTATTGTTTTACCCGGGGGGGCATTATCGAGACGGTAAATAACAGCGGAGGGTAAACGGGAGTATCGCTATGTGATTCATCGCTGGATCGTTGAGCCATTAAAGCGTTTCGGTGTTCGAGCCGGGAGAGCCGCTCGAGTGGATAGCGACCACACGCGCCGAAATTACAAACACATGAGGAATATTGGGCTCCGGGGGGCTGAAGGGCCCCTTCAACGGGTAAATTGCTCCCAATCGCGAATAATCTTTGATCCTGTCGACCCGCATCTCTCCCATCGTTGAAACGATCGGTATTATTTGATGTAAAATTAATTTTTTTTCATTAAAAAATTTCAAATCAGCGACATAATTTATTACTCATGAGTCGATTAAAAGGCGTGTGAAAAATTGACGGTTGAACGAATTGAGACTTAATTTGACTTCATTATTTTTTCAATGAAAATAATTGAATTCAGCTACACAATTTATGACTTATGAATCGAGGGATTAAGATGCTTGTGAAAAATTGACGGTTGAACGAATTGAGACTTAATTCGAGGGAAGGCACGAAATACCTGGCGACGATACGAGCCGAGAGGTCGAAATTCGATCGCTATGCGATCTGTGCACCTCCGGAGAACGGACACGAGCCGGACGGAAGCGAGCAAGAGGGACGGAGTTCATCGCGACGAGATCGCTGTGCTGACCAAAAACTAATTCAATTACGGCGGTCTCGGACGTGGCCATAAGTCGATTCTAATACGCGCTCGTTTCGATCGCGCGTTCCTCGGCCAAAACTCCGCCGCGAACTCGGACCCTGGTGAATAACGCTCGCGAGATTGGTCATCGCACCGTTCGCGAGATCTGCGTACATAAGAAAAACGTCGAGGGAAAATCAATTAAAAAAAGATATATACATATACGATCGATAAAAAAAATGAATTGAATAATTACTTTTTCGATTGGAGGAAAATGTCAAAAAGATACGGGAATTATTCGAATCAAAGGGTTAAAGGCCTCTGGCTGTCCGGTCTCCTCTTCCTTCGCGCGGTTCTGTGAAACCACGCGGCACGGAGGCTTCTTTCTCCGCCTGGCTGCCCGGGGGTATCGTGGAACAGGAGAGCAAGTGGTTAATCCACCGTCGGCGAAGATCGTGACCGATGACCGCGAATGAGAGTTTCGCAACAGCTTGCGTCGGTGGGCTCGCGGTAGTTCGACACTCCGCGCCAGAAACACGAAGCGCACGCAGCGATCGGGACCGTATCGGCGAGCAATGTGCAACAGCAAAAGCGAAAAGAGCTTCGATCTTTGGCTGGCGTCGCGGACAGTAACACTGCTGCGAGAGTGCACCCAACTTGGCAATGACCATACGCGGACGATAATATGTTGCAGACACTTATGTACTGTAACTACGGTACACACACACATATATAGATATATATATATAATATGTATCGGTACTTCGTGGGCAAAGTCCACACGAGCGATACCCGTCTGTTCCGCGCTGCCGCGGAGAAAGTATGTTGAGGACAATGGTAATTAATGTCGATGGTACATAAAAGAGACTCCACTCCTTTAAAGAGTGACTATCTTGCCGTAAGTGTACCCTTTCAGAAATAGCCGGTAATCTCGTTTCAACATTTATCTCTCAATTTATTGTTGCAAGATATGATTTATTTTATTTTTTTATCCGAAGTCTATTGACCTTTTAGCAAAGCCAAGTCTATTTTTAAGTACCGTGTTTTTTGAGTATCGCTGCCGGGTTTTTCCCGTAAACGGGCACGAGTTTTTCTAAATTAAAAAAAAATGGAGAAATAAAAAAATTACTGTCGAAATAAATAAATAACTTGTTTCTTACCCCATGCCGAGGGCTGTAACGACACCGCGATGCGTGACCGGAGCAGAGGCATCGTCCGCCGATGCTGATCTCCTTTATCGAGTAGAATGCCCGTCGCTTGTCGGCAATCGCTCCGCCTCCTCGGCGAAGCCCCTGAAGACGCAGCTTCACGTATCGCGCTTGAGTGAATTCCTGAAGAGTATTCGTGTGGTTCGCCGCGCCCGGTCGTCCGTTCAGCAGATGCGTGTGAATCTGATCGAGCGGACACATATATCGTCAGCGATGTATTACAATAATCGTGAGCGACAAAAAATAAAATAAAAAATAAAAATAACCAATAAACACGATTGTGCGCTTCGTGAGAAAATTGTTACGTTAGAGGACGATTGTATCGGGAGGAATTGATTGAGGATCGTTTAGGCGTGCCGAGGCTGAACAACGCCGGGCGGCGAGAGTCTTCGTCGCGACGGAGGAGTAAATCATCCGCGAATGGTGCCGCGAAACGAACGAGTCTCTCCTCTCTCGCTCGCGAGGAGAGGAGAGAGGAGAGTCCGCGGTACCGAAGAAGCTTTCCGTAAATGGTTGGCGCGGTGCCTAATACGGAACAATCCGGCGAAGCATTTCGGTACGCGAGCTCCGCGTGCCGCGCCCATCTTTCGCTTTTGCGAACGAAACGGCAATTGCCCCTCGACAGGATGTCTGCCTGCACGGCGGTGGTAAACGTTACATTTCGACGTTACTGTGTAATTACCGGTCCGGGCTTTTTCCTCCAAATTATCTGCCCCAAAAATTTACCTCATTTGACCTGACGCGAATTTCATTTTCGGCCCGAACTCGACTCCGAGTGGTGGAAATCGATCTCGAAAAGTTGATAATGTAGCGAAGTGAAACGGTATTTTATGATCGGCCATTGCATTTTTTTTACAGTCCATTTTGACCCGGTGTCTCCTATTTTTTATTGCTATTAGCTTTTCTCTCAGTGTGGTGAATATGGCCCATGTTTGATTAGACACTAATCGGGGTGGTCCATATTCACCCCATTCAAACTAAACTGAATTTTTTCCCCCGAATTTCCCGATCTCTCCAGCCCGTCGCGTTGGATTCTCCGCTCCGAATGCGCGATCCGTGTCGGAGGCTCGACGGGCTTCTTGTAGGCCGGGAAAGGAGACCGATCATTACTCCCCCGTTTGAGCGGATAGCGTGGGCCGACGCGTATTGTCCCCGCGAACGTAGGCACGAGCCAATATCTATAATTTAAATGCGACAATCAGCGGCAAATCGATTGGAAAGTCCCCGATCATTGAATAATATTCTTGCGAGATCTTTTGGATCACACACACTGCGGGGCACGTACGTCATGCAAGATCGAGCGATTTGATCGTCGGCGTACAGAGTGGCGTATCTCCCATATTACACCGCGGTACACAAAGTGGTGTTTCTCTCCTCGAACGGGGCGCGCGAGAGAGTGGGCAGGTAATTGTCCGATTTCTCGGAAGCCGAGAGGGGCTAATTAAAGGTCGTTGCACACGCGCGAACCGCGACGATCGGTTTCGTGCGAAAGCGAGAGAAATAGAGACCGAGATCGAAGAGAGAATATCCCTCGCTCGAGGAGGGGGGGAGAAGTTGGAGGAGCGAACAGGAACGACGGTCGTGACGCGAGAAAGCAAAGATGAGTGGAGCAGCGAAAGAAAGAGTGAGTCGAAAGAGGAGGAGGATTGCCAGAAGAGAAACACGTCGGTGCATTGGCGCAATGGGGCTTGCAGCGACGAAAGAGATTCGCGAAGAGCACGCGAGAAGGAAAGGCTATGAGCTGCTCGAGCGCTTCTAGATGACAAAAAATCGCGCGATCCCTACATTCCGGCCATGTACGGTGGTACTGCAGGACCTTGTAAGGGATCTCACGTACACACCCGTGGCGAACGAACGGGGTAGGAGGCAGTTGGCGCAGTTCTGCACTTCTGTACGGTGTGGACGAAAAAGAGAAAAATAAATAAAAAAAAAGTAATGAAAATAAAGGAAAAAAGAACGAACCGGATCGCTCGTGTGCTTGATTTGGCGAGACGGAGGTGAAGTGGGAAGTTGAATTATTTGCTCGCAGGATTAGAGCATTTTTTATTTATTATTGATCTCTATATTTTTTCCGAAAGCAAGTTTTTACGAATGGAAAGAAAAATAATTTCCTGGTAGAAAAAAATGTGTATGTGCCGTTAGGAAAACAAACGCATAGTGAGCGAACTGGCGTCGCGACAGTGCACAGAGGCCAGTCGGAAGCGCGTATATGTCTCGAGTACACGGCTATTCAGCGTCATAGCGGCGCTTAAACCATGGTCGATAATCATCCAATCATGTAATTGCGTACACGTTGTGTACGAGAGCCTGTAAACCGGATGATAATTAATGATCCCATGCGCGTTCGTGTGCAACGACGAGAGAAATTTTCCTCGTGGCCCCAGTAATCGGGTTATTCTGCTAACCATGCAACAGCAGCCTGCGGAGACCTCTTATTACTCATTATTTTTTGCTGCGTGCTCTGCTAGTGCCGTTTCAATGTTTTTTTGTGATTTTTTTTTTTCGTTCTTCAATGTTAAGAGTATATGCGTAAAGTTTCTATCATACTTCGCCGTTTTCCATTGGCGTCTGACGAGAGTATATGCTCGTACAGATGACCTCGTCGTCGCCGATGGAAAGGGGCTTTCCCGGTACCGGCGGAACCGAGTACCTGCTCCAGCATTCCTCGTCGCTCGGTGCGTAATACTGCCAGGGTTGAAAAACATCCCCGTCGACGGATCTCTCGAGGATCCAGGCTGCCGGCCTCGGCGAGTTTGCTGCCTTCACTATAACGTTCTCGATTTGGTAGACCTGCAACCACAAAAAAAACATAAATGAAAATACGAGCCATTTGACGAAAAAAAATCGTTAATTTGTCCAAAGATTTTATTCTGTCCCGAGGGTTTCTTCTCCACAAACCCAACGAAATTTGTCGATGTTTGTGGACAATTAATATTCGCCAAGTGCAAATTTTCTTAACAGAACCTTTACAGTTTTTCTTCTTGAGAATAATTAATTAAAAAGCTCATTTAAAAACCTATCTGCAATGCCGTCACGTTTTTTTAAATACTATCCTACGATCGACGATTCCCGCGTTTTTAAAAAATGGCATCTTCTTGTAGAAATAATGATGACAAATTTTCCACCGCGAGGACACGGGATGAAGAGGTACGCAAGCAGGAAATGCGATACAAAGAAGTCACGTTTCGGAAATGTCCCGGCGGCGAGTGATTAATACGAAAAGACGTCAAGAGATTGCTTGGGATAACCCGGGGGAACGATCCGACGGTGAGATCCCCGGAGCTTTTGTCCGAGTTTCCGAGTCGCGCGTGTCGCGATCCCGGCGCAGATCGAGAGGGCCTCCCGCGGTGCCGATCTCGCGTTCAAAGCCCGCGCATCTCGCTATTACATCGCGTGTGTCAACCGCGCCGACGCCGAGCAGCGAGGAGCTCTCGCTCTTTATTCACCGTCCGGCCATCGGCAGCGTCTCCCGCGTCCCTTTCGTAACCTCCGTTTAGGTTCGACGCTGACGCGAGATCGAGCCCGCGGATAAGCGCTTTCTCCGATTACTCTTCGACCCTCGAAGCCGGAAGGTAAAAAATGGATTACGAGAGTCATTCGGTAAGTCCCATTCGACGCTTCCAATTTCAGTCCCTTCGCGACGATCCTTCACGCGTCCCCGATCCTCGCCCTCCTCGCTCGCGGCGTTGTCTTCATCTCCGGAGGTCCGCCGCCGCGTCGCATTGTTCCAGCGGCGTCTCGGGAGCCGCCTCGTCGCATGACGCCCACTTTCGGTCATAAAAACAGATCGCACGAGAACGATACAACGCGCGCACGACGGATCGTCTCGTTCTCCGGGTCTCCGGGTTGCTCCCTCTGCCAGTCCGAGCCATTTATGGAATTGCGAGCCCGGAACAGTCGATTCGTCCCGTTGCGTACCGCGGAGTCGCCGAGCCGGATCGGTAGAGCTCCTCCCGCTATCGCGAGAGGATCGCTTTCAATTATCTTAAGGCCCTTAGCGCATGCGAGCGGCCGCTGCGTCGAGCGGTGAAGAGGGTGGTTTGGGGGGAGGAAAACAGAAGAGACGGAAGAGACCGAAGTCGACCGCTTCGCCGAGGATATAAATCGGTGTGCAAAGAGACGAGAATGAGAAGGAAAACGTCGTAAGTCAGTCGACGTTTCAGAAAGCCAAATATTTGTACGAGAACTCTGTCGCCCCCTCGCCCACGTGTAGGGAAACGTCCCGAATCGGCCGCACGCGCGGATGACGAGGGTCGGTATAGATAGAAACTCTCGATGCTGAGGTAGGTCTTTAAGCTCGGAGATCGCGAGAATAAACCGTCAGACGACGAACTCTCCGTTGAGCAGGAAGCTGAGAGTTACGCCGAAGTTGGATAACTCTCGCTCTGGACTGTCGCGGATGAGTTTACTGACGAGCGGGACGAGAACCGGGACGACAACGAGATCCGGAGAATCGCCGAGGCCGATGTCGACGCTGCTGCTGCGGATTCGCCGGTGAGTAGAAAATGCCGCTGGAGGCCTCGGACTGGCTCCTGGTACGGCCGATGGCAGATCCCGTCGAGCGGCTCCCACGATCCCTCGCGACGCCGAGTCGCCAGCTTCTTCGTGGCGAACTCTCATGGCGAGTGCCATGTACGGAGGCTCCCGACGCCCGTGGCATTAGCATCGAATGACAGAAATGGCTTTATAGCCGAGAAACTCGAGAGATGAAGAAAATCGATAATGGGGGGAGACGGTGCGCGACGGTGAGTCGAGGAGTTTCTTCGATCGTTGATCTCGATCGGAACTGCGTGAGGAGGCTCCGAGGTACACGCGATCGGCTCCGATCGGGCGATCCTCTCGCCAAATGGTCCGGAACTCTCTGAACGTTTGTATCGGCAAATCATACACATACCAGTCATTTTCGTATACAGGATGGCATTAAATAAATAGATAAATAAGCATTTCGTTGGCTGTAACGGATCGGACAAGAATTTGTGGTCACTATATTTTATTATAAGAAAGTTATTGAAGTTAGACATTTTTGTAGACAACGTACGGATCGTGGTCTGATGATTTCATCAAAAAATGGAACTCAAGTCGACGATTTTTTTTTCATCTGAAATTCGTGTGGAGAGAGGAACTGTGTAAGGCTGCACAGCGGAAGAGTTTTGAGCATTTGACTAACACTTCACCATCATGAAATGCTAAATTGAATGAAATTTGACATTAAAAAAAAATGAAACGTATGTTCGATTTGAGAAATTGTTAAATTAAGACGAAAAAAAATATGACCTTAAAGATATCTGCATGAGACTAAATTTCATCAATTTATAACGGCTGTGTATAATAAAATGGTACGAGTGAACAAATGTTTTTCTTCCTAGAGTCGTACATTGATAGAGACTTGCCAAAGACGAAAGTTGATGTCATGCAGAATATCTTCAGGCTTATAAAAGAATTGTGGACTTTTGGTGAACGAGCAATGTTTGTTTGTCCCTTAAAGAGGCAATATCGGTCGTAAAATCTGCAAACGTTCATAAGTCCGAAGACTCCACGCTGATTTTCTTATCGACGATTTGAATTCGTTATCGACTCGTGCTCGACCAGGTACCGAAGTCATAATTCATAATAAATATCTCCGTGTCCCCCGCGTTCCCGAGTCCCTGACTCATGACGAACCTTTGCAATTCGTCATTAGAGTTATTGTTTGGCCGGAGCATGATTAGTCAGACGATGGATCGAACGCGCGATAGTCGTATAAAAGTTTGAGTTCGTACAACGATCGAATCAGTGTTTTATTCGCCACGATGAATTTCGCAGCGCTTCGGGTGCTCGCTGTAATAATTTTTCTGCACGACTGTGTACTCGCTCTGATTCCATCGAGACGAAAAATGTTGTTCGACTGCAGCTCGTGGAAGGAGGAATATTTTACATCCTGTTACATCGCCGAGTGCGAGGAGACTTGTGACAATCCGGCAGGCACGTGCCCAGATGGTTTTCGTCCAGCAACCGATGACTGCCGACCCGGCTGCGTCTGTGCTCCGGGATTCGTTCGCGACCAGGATGGCATATGCACCGCCGCGAGTCTCGTATGCAGATACGGAGGTAATACTATTATTGCATAGAAAACAGCGGGGCAAAATGGACTCCTTTTACCAATTTTTTGTCTTTTTTTTTGCGGCACATAACAAAAATTTAAAATACCTTTCCGTTTTGCTCCAGTCTTCAGTAAATATCAATGTAGAGAATATAGTCGAACTGTTTAATGTATTTTAGATCTTGCCGCGAGCTTCTCGAGAGATCCGCGCTGGAGCGGCCCTCTGAACTCCGGCAGAAGGAAGAGTCGCAGGAGGAGACTGCGATATACTTAGACAATTTCCAAAAAATAGTACTCACTAGCATTTAACGGTACTTAATAGCAGCCTCACACGGTTTCTCTCCCCACACGTATTTCAGACAAAAAAAAATCATCGCGTTGAGTTACATTTTTTTATGAAGTAAATCAGACCATGGTCAGGACGGTGACGATAAAAATGTCTAACTTCAATAGCTTTCTTACAAAAAAAAATGTGACCACAAATTCTTGCCCAGCCCGTTCTCCAGCTCTTTGCTGAATTAGCATCTTAATTGATTTTTTTTCACTGTTCAAGTAATCGACTAGTGCGGAATAAATTGCTTCCATTTGTAGAAAAAAAAAAATGTTTCAACATCGTTTGAGTCAAAGTTATTCCTACGAAAAGGGTTGAAATGTTGGCATACCTGCCTTTCGAGGTGAAGCCGGATGAGAGGCAAAGATCTCACGGGGAGCGCAATTGCTCTGCATCCTTGTTATCGTTGGGTTCTTCGTTTCGAGTTCTTCGTTCGTCATAAATAAAAAAATTTAAATGAAGAAGAAGTCGGAGAGGAGTCCATTGGGTTGAGAGGCGTGGGTGCACGCACGCCGAGAGACTTCCCTCCGTTGTTTAACAACGCGCTGGACACACGCTGGGAATGGTCAGGGTCGGTGAGCGGTTAAGGAGAAATCTCAGCGCGAGCTTGCGCACGCTGTTGCGCTCGGCATATCGTAAGAACAACGCGAAGCTGCTTTAGCTGCACGGCTCTTTCTCTCGCATACCGGGAACGAACTCGCCACTGATCGTTCTCGCGGGAAGAGAACGGCTTGAACGTGGGCGAGTCAAAGGATACTAGTGATGGTTGATTTTTTTTTTTTCGAATCTCTTACAGGTGAAACTCCTCCGATTCGAACGGACCTAACGGGAGAATAAGTATTGTTAGGCAATTAAAAAAAAAATGATAAAAGTACGAAAGCAAAGTGCTAATACGTATAACGATATTATAAAGAATTATTAATGATTAATAAGAATATGGATATACGTTTACGATAATGACGCGTAAATATTTTTATTTCACTCGTTGCTAAATCGGCAAATTTACGCACGCGAGGCGAGGTGCGTAAAACCCTCATTTTCACACCTTGTGAAATAATATTTCGTACGACACTCGTCAGAAAAAGTTTCATCGCACTAGTATCGTAAATTACTATTTTAGAATTCGTTCTTGACTCGTATTTTTTTAATGAGTTCGTATTACTCTTCTTCGACCTCTTCAAGTCGGAGCGCCAGAGCTTTTTTTTATATTTTAAACAAAAATTGACTGATTCAGCAGTATTTTCTTGATTTCCCTCGATCTCTATGTCAAATCCAGTACACCCAATACAGAGCATAAAATCTTCGTAATAAAATTCAAAGATTCGAATCTACGAATTTTTTCTTTCAAGTAATTAGTTTCCATGGCGCATTTTTTGATTTCCCGATACTTCCAGATTTTCCAGATTATCTTCGACAGACGAAATATATTTTGCGTAAACATTTCATTAAAAAAATGGCAGAGATTAGAGTTCGGACGGCCGCAAAGCCAACCCTCGCTCCGGGTTCTCCAAGTCGAGCTTGCGGCAGCAACGGGCTCAGCGACACGCTGCCGGGTGACTCAGCCGAGCCGTTGTGCCGAGGCTCCTCGGAGGTTGTCCAGCTTCCTGGAAACGGCGAAGTAGTCGTGACGATAAAGGAAAGAACAAACGAGCGAGAAGAGAACGGCTCGGTGGAGACGGGAGAAAAGGAGTCGCGCGACGAGGTAGAGGGCGGGGACCACCGGTGGACAAGCAACGCGTTCCTTCGCTCCCGGTTGCTCCACTTACTTTGTTAAGATTCTCACGAGCCGCCGGTTACCTCGCTCGCCTTTCCTCTCCGAGCTCCCTTTATGGTTAGTATGTGCGCGCACCGAGAGAGCGCAATACAGAACGCTTACACGACGCGGGAGACCTCCTTAACTAAAGGCTTAAGCCTTAAGGGCACCGCTAATAAATTGGCCTCGCGCGCTATCTCGCTCGGGCGTGTTCGCAGCATCCGTGTGCCCGAGCGAATGCTCTTGCCTGCACCGGCGGCCACCGCTGTCCGCGGAATAATGCAGCGGGAGAGAAAATTCTGAGGATATAAGAACCTGTAAGTGTACACGGTATAGCGGACTAGTTTTGGCTGTAACTTTGTCGAGTTTAGATCCCTGTTTATAAAGCAAAAGAAAAAAAACAGATTGCAAAATGTATCGACATGATCGAAGGGTATTCCTGTGTGTGTGTGTGTGTTTTTTTTCGTTCAGCCGATTATTGGCTGTGCGCGAGGCTGCGGCTGAAAATTGCTCGTGAGGAAAGTCAGTCAGGCCGCAATTAGAAAGAATTCTTCTTGGATTAGGGAAGAGCGGGGCAAAATGGGACAGTGGGGTCAAATGGGATAATGGGACAAAATACAACTTTCGAATATCTTTTGTACGGTGGAAGTGATGGTAAGTCGGGCAAAACGGTGTTGAAAATCCGGATGTATCGTTGGGACAAAATGGGGCATCCAAAAATTATTGGAAACCTTAGTTTCACCCCCGTTGTCCCACTTTACCCCGCTCTCCCCTAGGCAACAGGTGCAAAAAACTTATCTGAAAGCCTGTGATGCAGAAATTGTTTTTTTCAAATGCTTCAAATTTTTTGTATTTTGGTTAAATAAAAAAAAAATTGAGTCAGAAGAAAAAAAGAATGGTTGCCAATTACCATCCTCAAAATCGTCGACGTCGCATAAAAAAAAACTGTGAAATAAATTGGACACGAAATTGCAGGGAGCATGGACGGTACGAGTTGTGGGTCTGCCATGGAGGTGGTGGGATGGAATTTAATCTCCGAGTTCTTCGCCGTGATACGTCCGAGGGTGAGGATGCAGGCGCGGAAGTCCGAGCAGTATTTTATTTGCGGAGCGGCGCGGTAGCAGCGCGGAATAATTAATCCGCCCATTAGCCGCGGGCGTAGAGCAGCGAAACGCTGCGGAGAGTCCGGCGGCGGGCTCGCGTTCCTTTCGTGCATTGTCCTGCGCCCACGGGGTGGGGTGGGGAGGGGGAGGGGGAGGGGGGGGGGGAGGGGGGGGGCTTCCGAGCTAAAATATCCACGGACCGGAGGGAAGTGTACAACGACGGAATGAGAGAGTGCCTCGAGAGAGGGAACGAGGAATAAAAGAATCCTGGAGATTCCTGGCACGTGACTCTCGGCTCTGTACCGGGTGCCGCCCACGCAGCACTCTGTGCACCCGCGAGCGCCGCACAAACGCAAACGCATGTGCAGTCGTTACTCATCGTACGCCCGTGAAACGGCCCTCGACGATTAATCTCGAGGTTGTCTCAATTGTAATAAACACTTTTTAGCCCCGTTGCTTTCCGTACATGATAATTGCTCTCGCGGCGAAGCGGGGAAAGATACAAAGTTCAGTCATTTACCGGAGAGACGAAAATTGCCACCGGTCGGATGCAACGAAGTTCATTCGCGCGGATAGAGAAATAGTGGTAACTCAGGTATAATGTAAAAAAAACCATGAGATAATTACTATATGGTAATTTTGCTTAGATGACCAGTGGTTTTTATTATATCCTCCTCTTAGTGCAGCATCGGCACGAGCCTTCGGTAGGCCCCGAAGTCTGCCCACAATTGCGCCCGCGCCGGGATGTAACAACCAGCCGGACCAAACTCTACCTGCGAAGCTTACAGCAGACAGACTTCTGTAGGGAAGAAATGTTCCTCAAACGTCAAAGGCTCTTTTACTGGGAGTGATTGGCCAGTGAAACGGATCGGCAGGAAAAAGGTAAAACCGAGCCGATAACTGTGTATAGAATTTGTCCCAACCGGCAATAGGGATTTCGAGCAAAGGAACACAGCTAGCTCCTATGGAGGCACAGCCATGCGTGCACGAGGCCGGCTATCGCGGTGACATGCGCGCATAAGCGGATTATGTCGTCTCGCGTTACCTTAATTCCACCTGCAATTAATACCTGCCATGGTCGAGCCTAGCTGGCGTCGAGAAGGAGAGCACGGAGCCTCCGGTAACGCGATATCGCATGGACGAATCTTTCACCGTCAAGTAGCATCAGCAACACGGCCGTAACCCCCCGAGGACTCGAGAGGAACTTTACACACGGGCCGAAGAGCGGGTCTCTCGACCCTCGAAGACGCCAATCAGAGATGGAGTAAAAAAATTTTTAAAACGCGATGTTGAAGTATGAAAAGATACTGCGAACCGAAAATGAGTCTCGGAGGAAAAACGAGAGCGCGGGATTTCGCGCGAATGCGAAGGGGTGATCGTCCGAAAGACCAAGGAGAGCACCGCCTCGAGCCAAAGGATAATTGGATGCGAGAGGTAAAGTTCATCGGTCCCCTTGGTTGGAAGCTGTAGAGTCTCGAGTGCAAGAACTATGTTATAAAGAGGAGTGCAGAAAAAAATTTCTACGTGTTTGTTTGTATCTGCGAAAAAATCAACCCTCCGGCCTTCTCCCCTAAACGCGTGGGTAATTTTTTTCTTCTGCGTGCTATGGAGAGGCGATCATCCACAGCCTGACTCGTGTTCTTTATTGGGAATAAAACAAAGAAACATGTTATAGATCAAATTTTACCTGAATTGACGCATATAATTTTTAATGGAATTTATTTCAATATTTCAATGTTTCAATATTTCAATATTTCAATATTTCAATATTTCAATATTTCAATATTTCAATATTTCAATATTTCAATATTTCAATATTTCAATACTTCAATACTTCAATACTTCAATACTTCAATACTTCAATACTTCAATACTTCAATACTTCAATACTTCAATACTTCAATACTTCAATACTTCAATATTTTTATATTTCAATATTTCAATATTTCAATATTTCATTTGCCTATCAGCGTTAGTCGAGGGACCCAATTTGCATGAACTGCCTCATACGTAAAGTAAACGCACTCAAGTCGATACATGTATTATTAATATCAACATACGAATTAATAATTAAGGAGATGGAAATGCATCGCCCATGTGCTCCACGCTCGTACGTGGATATGGGCCGGGTGGTCCGGTGGGTATCGATTTTACGAGGCGATTCGGTTTCCTCTCGCGACCGCGAGAGCTCACGGACATTTTTTTTTTATCAGGCCTCCAAACCGCAGTTTCACTGCCCAGCTGACGACCCCTGTCCTCGCTGATTGCGCCGGAGCTCCCTCTTCCTTTTGTCCCGCCCGTGAACGTTAAATTTACGAGCCCGCACGTAAAATGGGAATTAAAGAAGACGTTTTTATAATCGCCCTCCATGAAATATTCTTCAACTCGCATTATAATTTATACGCGTGTGAATCAAATCGCCGAAGGCTTCAGCCACTGCACTTTTCTTTTCCTTTTTTTTTTTTGCAACGAAGTGAGATGAGAGAAGATTCTCCCGACTTCCTCAAATGCATGTTTGCATTTTGCGGTATTTCCTACCGGCACGCCGACTAGTGCGCGAGTCCCTTCTGCGGTAATTCTGCGCTTCTGGTATGAGATAATAATTCGCACCAGCAATCTCGGCGATCCGTGCCGGAGAAGAGGCGGACGCAGCAAGATTGGCCGGAGTGAGATCGAGAGAGGGCGAGAGAGGGAGGGAGAGTGCGAAAGAAAGAGTAAAGAAGTAAATGGTCCGAGAAAGGAACGAGAGTGGAAGCCAGTAGCGAGTCTTCCTCCTATACAAGTAGTCCGCGTGACTCGTTTCGCGATATTCCGGACAGACCGCGCCGTCGACGACGACGACGATGAGTCGGCATGCCTCGAGCTAAAAGAATGCCGCCCGAGTGAGAAAGAGACCTGGAACGGGCCACCGGTCTGTAATTATCACCGGTTACCGTGGGAATTGAATTACTCCTTTAATGCGCGATTCGTACGCGGAAGACTATAGAAGAACGTAAAAACTGTATAGAGACCTTAATTTTGAGCCCGAAGAGCTCTTCAACGCGCCATCAAAAAACTAAGATAATTTGCCAGAGATTCGTCGAGTGTGTAAACGCTCAATTTGATATTGTACGTTTTCATTCCAGAAGATCGGACACCGAAGTGGAACATTTCTAATCGACTGGGATTTTCGGCACGTGTTGTGGCTGAAAAACTTGGAAGTTCGAACCGCAATATTTTAAAAAATTACTATCTGGTTAAATTTTCATGTTTGAATAGTAACTGAAGAATTTTTTTTATTCGACGATAATTTGTTGTCCATAAAGATACGCATTATTCTTTTCGCTATTGACTTCAGAAACAAAAATACAAAAGCAAATTGACTATGGAAAGAATGACGAACTTAAAATAACGAGCGTATTTGTTATTGGTTTGAAAATATCATTTTCACGAAAACCAGCACTCGAGTTTCACAAAGTTACTTTTTACCATGCGTTCGATGTCCGCAAGAGTGAGCAGTAATTTTTACCCGCGCGATTAGTCGCCTTAACTACGTTGGACACAACTTTTTTTATTCCTTCCTCGTTCCGTGTAAACTTTCGAATGGCACACAAACTTAATTTGTCCGCCGTCCAGTCTGACGTTGCGGCGCGGAGAGATAGCGTCCGGCGTTTTACACGACGATTCGCGCCGATTATACCGACGAAATTTATCTCCGATGAATTAAATTACAATTAGAGATACGAAGCGGTTCGCGAACCTGCATGCAAAGGTGTCCGAGCGATTACCTAAAGGAGATTCGCAGTCGTCCAAAAAAAAAAAAAAAAAAATGCGGAGAATGGAAAGGAAAAGGGCGGCGCAAGTGCGAGCGGAGCGGAGCGCTAATGATGTGGCGAAGCCTGCCGGACATTGGGCGATAGCCGCTCAATTAGCGAGCGTCGAGATTCCACGGATTCCGGGGAATCGCTGCGCGATCAGTAATTGCCGTGCGATTAACGACCGACTATCGCGATGTCGTACCCGAGGGAAATTCGAAAGGAATTTTCCTCTTTTCCTTCTCCACCCTTTCCGTCGTTTCGGATCTCTCGCCGTCGCCTAATCTTCAAGATTTTAAGACAAAATAAATAAACATTTGGGAGAAACTCATCGGTTGCCATCTGGCACGCGTGTTCCGTTTTCCAAACGCTTTCCAGACTCTCCGGAAAGCTCCGACTGTCGAGAAACTTTCCGAGACAAATTTGCCGCCGATTGCGGAAAAGCCTCTTTCGAGGGAAAATAAACGATGGAAGCTCAACGGAGTCCCGGAAGTTTTCGTCCAATGACACTCGAGATTGGCTCTTTGCCACATTGTGCGGCCTCGTCTAGCGTAGCAGCTTCTAGCTGTTGCGACCGGTCTGCCCAGCAGCGAGTAGACGGAGAACGATGATTCATAATTGACCCCAGCGGAGAGAGCCACACGCTGTTGTCTGTCAGAAAAGATTTTTTTCTTTTTTTTTTTTCACCTGTGACGGTCGTCACGAGAATTTCCGTTCGGCAGCGATAGGAATTCTCGATGAATTCTCATTCTACGGGTTTCAGCCACTCTCTACACCCTCGCGCGGGTTTCTCGGTCTACCGGCTCGACTCGTTAATCCTTGGACAATGAGGACACACTCGGCGTGCGTCCGTCAAGTGTCGGGGCATTCAGGGGTCCTTTCACACCGGCGCAGGATCTCGGGCTCTTGAGCGCCCGCACGGAGAACTCTCAGGACAACCGCGCACACAGAACCCTTCTCGTCGCGACAACGTGGAAGCCCGGATTAGACGATACTTCAAGACTTTGAGGAATACTTGAATGAAAAAAAAGATCGTCAACGAGCAACGTCAAGAATTTCGTAAGGACTCAAATATTGCTGCCGGTTGTCGTTCAAAAAATTGGCATATTCGGTCTGTGACGATATAGATTGATATTCATATTTGTGTGAACATGAATTAATTGGATGGTTTTTCGGCAATCACGGACGACTTTGGGATCGCACGCTCTCTTTTCCGGCTTTCTCCTACGCTCCAGGCTTCAGCAATTCGAACTGTACGCTCACTATGATTGTGTCACGGTGCAAACTGTGAATCTGCTTTGTATCAACTCACACAATCTTCTTCTCGACAGTATTTCGAATCTGTAAAAGGGCCTGTCCCATGTATGAATAAACATAATCATAATTACATGAATGTATAGCAATGTAAATTAATTTTTTTTCGATCTATGGTCTATGTACTTCTTAGACACTAAAACGAAAGGTTTCGACGTTCGACAAACATTTCTTGTCCGCAAACCTTTTAGAAACCTTTTACAAACTCTTGTAGAAACCTTTTTTTATCATTTACATTTCCGGAATATTAGACATGAAGTAACCCAACGTCGAAGGAGTTTCCTATTCGTCATAGGATGTAAAAAACTAAATAAAAATAATGGCTTCAACTAATTAGGTTTCAAGGCTGCCAAGATTTATTTACGTCTGTGAACTTTGTCTCGTGCGTAGACGTCAAGGACCCTTGGAATTGCTGGTCCTCGATGGAGAAAGAGAGGCCGATTTACAGGAGCAGCCTCGTCCTGGAGAATTATCCAACGAGTGTGTGGACCCCTCTCGCCAAATACGGCTGGTCTGGAGAGAGACTCCGGCACTGGTGAGCGGGGATGGTGGGGGCTCGTCGGTTCGTTCGAGCAAATTAATTTATCGTTCGTTCGCGTGGGCGAGACCTCGTGCAGTTGATAGCCGTGGAGCGTTTAATAATGGGAAGAAAGGGAGGGTAAAAAAAAAATAATAATAAAAATAATAAGTAAATATAAAAAAAAAATCAGGTAACTTGAGTGAAGAGTGAGCAGTGCCAACAAAGGGGAACAAAAAAGAAATGAAAATCGTCGGAAGGAGGTCGATTCATTCATTTGAGCGTTCATTAATCTCCATAGACAAACGTCCTTGACCCGAGGCCCCGAGAACGAGAGAACCAAGCGCTCACGCACGCTCCAATTAAAGCCTGCCATCTCGTGTACGAGACTAATTACAAGACACGAAACGCTTCGATTCGGTCCAATGATGTCGTATACGCGATTGAATTAATCCCGGATATCAGTTTCAATAACCGCTGCCTACGCGCTCCGCTTAATGATGTAGTCACCGATTTACCCACACATTGTCATTAGAACTATATAGAAAACTCATATTTTCAATCATCGATTTTCGATTTCCAATATCCAATATTCAATATCAAATTTTCAATTTTTTATTCAATGAGAGCCGCTTGGAAAATTCACATTCGCACCAGAAATTTCAATGTTCCAAAAAAAACCCCAATGAATCGTTGACACGACTTTTCAAGGCGAACGGTAATTCTCTTTTCTCTTATTACTGTCGCGCGGTATCGTCTCCCGTCGTCGTCGTTCCCGTCTCCCCGTCTCGAAGTTACGGGGAGTCAGGACCCTTTAAGGAGTATTCGACGAGACCGCACTATGGTCCCATTACCGTGTGCGACGGGGCGACCCTTAAGAAAAAAAGGGCCTCGCGCGCTGTTGGCCCGAAGGAAGATGGGAAGGGCACGAGGGCTCGCGCGCTCGCGCGAGCGCAAGGGGCCCTCGTTAAAACGTTATGCCACAGCTCGCAATTTGTAGGAGTGGCCGAGCAGCTCGGAGCTCCTTGTTGTGGGTATACCTGGTTGGCATACGCCGCCGAATTCCCGGAAAGGATCAAAAGATTTCTCTCTCCTACGTCTCTCTCCCTCTCCCCTATTTATTCCCTTTCGGCCCTTGCTCTCCTCTCCGTCCTCACGATCTTGCATCATTCTCGTTCCCCTTCGGTCCACCTACAGCTACGCAACGCACTCCCGTTTTTCTTTTCTTTTTTTTTTCCAAATCGTTATTCTTTACCCTCCACGCTCAACCATCCCTGCCTTTAAGAATGATGCGACGCAGCATTCCCATAGGTGGACGACGGGGGGATCAACAGAGTCTCATTCGTATCGAACAAATGAGGAGGGAGTGGATGAGACATAAATCGAGATGGACGAACGAACAATGAGCTTTCTGTGTAAGACACGTAGGTTACCCTTCGGTCCGAGCGAGCGAGAGGCGTTCGACCCTTTTTCATCGAATGTTTACGACATTTTGCCTCTCGAACATTTTTCTATGAGGTTTTTTGATTGAAAACAAATATGGGTGTTTTTTTTTGGGATTTAAATTGTTTCAAATTTCACTGACCTGTCGGAGATCGAGAACGATCGTGACGTACTCGAACCGATCGCCCTGCGCGAGTGTGGGGCTCTGCCACCATTTGGAAGGATCCGGATTGAGGACGTGACTGATGTTGTGCCTCTTTCCTGGATCGGGACTTCGCGAGTCGCACACAGCGCATCTCGCCGATTCCGATGGTTTGCAGAATGTCTCCGGTCCCTCCTCGCCGCATGTAGCATTAGCAAATATCTCGGCTTTCGTTGCGACGTTGAAAGTCGACGGAAAGAGTCCGCCGTTCTTGAGACTCTTGCTCGCACCGAACTGATCCCCTTGACCTGAAAAGGAACAAACGATCGGTGCATCAGAGATCATGCCGCGCGCATGCCCGCGCTGGACTCATTATTATCCCAAAGAGCACACAGTTTATAATGAATAATTACGATCGGAGGGGCGAACTGCGGGAGATAAATACAGCGATAAATTAGTATACGCTGACCTGGTGAACTTGCACGATCTTGCCGAGAATGAAGGGAGTACGTGTGCCGATTGCCCACTCCAGTGTGATGTATATCGTTATTTGATATTGCGGCTCGATAATTTAATGGGATATTATATAAACTGGCGGGCGTTTTCGGAGCGCGTCGGGTCTCTAAGTAAGTGTAAGTCGCTGCATCAGTTTTTGTTTAAGTCTCTGTATAAGTTTCTGTTCAAGTCTATGTATAAGTTTCTGTTTAAGTTTCCGTGTAAGTTTCTGCATAAGTTTCTGTATAAGTTTCTGTATAAGTTTCTGTATAAGTTTCTGTATAAGTTTCTGTATAAGTTTCTGAATAAGTTTCTGTATAAGTTTCTGTATAAGTTTCTGTACAAGTTTCTGTATAAGCTCTGTATAAGTCTCTGTATAAGTTTCTGTGTGAGTATCTGTGCGGGTTTTTATCTATGCCTCTTTGAGTGTAGTGAGTGTCTGCCTGAGTTTGTGTGAGTGTCCAAGAACACACACCGCACTTTACTATTGTTGTAGTTTACAAATGACGCGAAACGCTATTTCAGAAAGATTTTTTTTTTCTCAATTTCTGAAAGGGTTTCATTCAGCACAAAACTATCGTAAGACACTATTGTCAGTAGTCCTAGCTAAATTTAGTAAAGTAGTTCGTTTGTTTGTTTGTTCCGTACAGTCGAGCATTAAAAAAGGTTTGGAATCACAACGTGACATCGATCACTGTGCATCCGAAGGTTAAAGTCCGCGTCGGAGCTCGTGAATCCCTCTGAGGAACGTTCGTTGTTCATCAATGTGTTCACGATACGAGCTGCAGCGCCGTCTTCGCGTCTCGAGAACCGAATCGAGTATCTCTCGTCGTTAGACTCTCGTCCGTTCAGTGCCATTAGGGAAACGAAAATAAGCCGGCGTCGCGGTGTGCGGAGGACCGAGTGGATGTAATTTTAGAACGGTCCTCGCCACCTGCTCACGTACACGTGTACCAGCCTCAGGAATGCGCGAGATCGTGGCGAACCGTGATGAAGCGGATGAGAGTTGTCCCTGGCTCGTGCCAGACTACGCGACGACTCCCGTCGCCAAACTTTGTAGAACTTGAGGCGGTCCGTGAGTTCCGTCTTGACCACTGGACATTACCGCATCCGGTCAATTTATCATATCGGAGCACGGTTGTTAGCAAAACTCTCGCCGGTTACACGGTGCCCAAAGAGGAAAACTAAATTTATGAAGCTAACCACTCAGCTAAAGTTCACTTGCTGCGTCTCGTGTTTACGCAGCTTCGAGAGTTGTGAACTGCACAGTAAAAAAATAAATAGATAAAAAGGTCTGTGAATTCAGCAAACATTTCCCGTCACGAATGGTCCAATTTCTTTTTTTTTTAACAATGTAACCATTTTTCCCGTAGTCAACGAAACGTATTTTTAATGCTCAAAAAGATTGTAAAATTCACATGAAAACAATTTGTGAACCTACGTGTACAATATTTCTTACACAGAATTAAAAATTTGCTTGCGGGCTGCCGATGAAAAAAAATGTTTGCTTTAATTCTACTTTCAATTTCTACAATTCCATATGATATTGAAACAACGACGGCAAGAGCCTCAAGGTAACTTCGTGTGAAATTCGGTATGGAATTGTACGAATCGAGAGTGGAATTGAAACAACATTTTCTGTTCTTGGGCAGTCTGCGAGCAAACTTTACTCGAATCATTGATAGTTTTTTTTCAGTATAAATGTACGAGGCTTTTTTTTATTCATTTTACTATGTACGAACGAAATGATAGTAATTTCCGTCCGAGTCCCGGAGTCAACCGGTGCGGGATAATGGGAGAAAAGAAAAAGGAGAGTTTCTGACTAACGGGAATCCTCCGCGTTCCCGATGAACGGGATTATTTCGCGGGCACCCATACTCGTTCCGCTCGGTTATCTTCTATTTAAAGATCGGCAAACAGCTGTGTGGTGACAACAAACTTTGCCCGAAGATTCGCCAAATCTGGGGGATACCGCGAGGTTCGCGGTCTGCGTACCGAAGTTTCGAAGGCGCACACGGCACGTCGGTGTCTGGGCCAACGCCGGCCGACCGGCCGATGCACATCCGTGCACGCGCCTGTTGTGTCTGCGGAGAGCGCACGCGTTCAAAGCCCGAGAGCTTGCACGGTCTTTCGATGACTCGGTGCACAACCGCGAGGAGGATCCCGCAAGTCGGTTCGAGCGCGACGCGGAGAATCACCCAGAAAACGAGATGACTATTCTCTCCTTACACTTCTGGGTCTATAGCGAAGTGACTGATGAGGACGAGAATAGAAGCTCGTCCGGCTTGTCGGCCGCAACGACGACTAGTTGCGGTGTCCTCTCCGCTTGTATCGTTCACCGCCACGTGCACGCGCGTGCGTCACGCGACATTATTCCTCGTCCGGAGAAGAGGGGAAGCTGAGAATGCGACCGAGCGGAGATGAACGGAGATGAGATTTGTGGATATAATTTTTTTTTTTTTTAAATGGGGAATTACGGGCGAAACAGTTTCTTCTCAGATATGGCCGGGAGCTCAGAAACCCATTGTGAGGAATCCTCTTAAGGGTCCGCGAACTCGCCGTTCCGGCTCGAATGTGGGATGGATGGGAGTCCGCGAACGGGGAAGACCGTGGTCCATCCTGATTCGCTCGAAGACCCCACACGACGTGGATATCCGGCCGGCTCCTCTCCGCCTTATAAGGTCTCGGGCTCCGTAGTGCATTGTCCGCGAAAATGTCTTTCCGCCGACTCGGCCGCTTCTTTGGATAAATTACGATTGAAATCGCACGAAAACATTGCGCTCTTTGCTCAGGAAATTTTTTCTTAAATAAATAATATTAGGTATACCGTAATGACATATGTGGGCTAAATGTATGATGGAGATCCGGGACATGAGTTCCAGTTTCTCTTTTATAAGTACCTTCGGCGATAAAGATCGGTTTGTTCGACAGAGAGATCCCGGTAGAGGGGCTAATGGCCCTTTACGATCCCTTCCTCCTCTCTTATCCCGAATCGCTTCTCACGAAGCCGCGTCGGCCTCTTGTGTGAGCCCCACGGCTCTCTCGTGTTCACGATAACGTATTTACTAAACATCGGTCTTGGGTTGTGGGGCACCCACGAGTTCCGATAGTTCTCTCGAGCGACGGGTATTGTTGGTGCGCGTTGGATCATGAGTGCGCTCGGTTCGTGTGCGCGAGTCGAGTCGCCCACGCCCACGGCTTTAACCCCGTGGACATGCGCGGTGGTCCGCGTCGGAGGACCACCAGAAGTCCCGGAGAGTAATAGCCGTTGCGCTGGAACTGAGCATCTCGAGTGGCGTTGTCTTCTCCGGCTAGATATCGGAACGATTTCGGAAATGGATATTAAAGGGCTTCCTCACTCTGTCTACTGTTGAGTTCTCTTAGGTGTTATTTCTACTTCCTCGCTAGTCCGAACGGTTGCGCCATTTATGGACAAACGTTGTCGAAACGAGTGCCGACATTTCAGGTCCCGCTTAGAAGAGAGTCGGCTTTGATTTTGTATCTACTTGTGCCCTGTCGTCTACCATTTGCCACATACCATTTACTATCTAACATTTGTCATCTAACACTTGTCATCTACCATTTGTCATCTACCATTTGTCATCTACCATTTGTCATCTACCGTTTGTCATCTACAATTAGTCATCTACAATTTGTCATCTACCATTTGTTATCTACCTTTTGTCATCAACTATTTGTTATCTACCATTTGTCATCTACCATTTGTTTTCTACCATTTGTCATCTACCATTTATTATCGACCATTTATCATCAAGTCAAAGTGGACACGCGGTATAAGTAGTCATTTTACGAAGAAAACGAAGGTAAAAAAACGTCGTCCTTATTCGTCAAATCTTATGAGGATTCTAATGAGAAACCGTAGATTTCTTATTAAAGCCCGACGTTACCATTTTTCAGTATATGTCGTACCAACAGCCGCGATACCCGCCTCAAAACTTTTCATCTCGACGACGACGTAGGAGAGCTCATAAGTCCCTCGGCGATATTAATGCTCCATCGGCTCCGCCGTTTCTTCTCTTCGGCGCCGAGTTCGAAACTCGTTTGCTAATACATACAGCGAACAGCCCGGGGCCGCGAGTTCGTCCGTGCGATCGCATTGCCCACTCGCTTATTTTCGCATATCGAGGCGCGTTGCACCCACGCATACGATATTGGCGCAGCACCGGCGGCAACGGGAGGGAATGAGCGAGCGCTAAAAAGAGAATGAGAGAAGCGTGTATCCGAGAGAGGGTTAAGAGTCCGGGCGCGCCGGCGCCCGCGAGTGTGAATGAAAGTCATCAATGGGCCACCGCGCGAGCGCGGTCCGCACCACTCTCGCTTATATATACGCGGTAGTACACTATATAGTAGTAGGTAGTATTACTATAGTATTCTTCGCGTCTCCGAGCTCTCTCACTCTCTCGGTTTGCCCACGCGAACTCCCCGCCCGGGTATTCGCACTTGGGAGCTCGCCGAACCGATGCAGACGCGACTGAGATCGCAGCATCGGTCGAACCCGCTGTAGGTGCACCGACGACGATAAGGGCTCAGCCTACCACCACGTAGAATCGAGCGAATGCAAATCACTCCACGACCCATGGCTCGTCCCACCAACGTCTGATATGTTAATTGACGAGAAATGAGTTCATGCGATTCTTCACAGCTCCGAATTAAACCCCACAATGGACAGCCCAATCGGACTCATTGACAGAAGTTTCTCTCCGACTATGAGAACCGGCTATTCGCCAGTTTAGCGTTTCGCAGGCTCGCTCGTAAGAATCGGTCGTCTGGGACCATCGCGGCTTTCGAGCGGATCTGCGGCAGGGACCGCGAAAAACGGAACACCCGGGGCAAAACGGACCCTCTTGGTCCATCTGAGATAACTTTTTTTTTCTGTTCCATTTTGCTCGCCAAGCTCCGAATCCATTTGAGATTAAACTCTTCTTGTTACTTTATTTTATTTGGACCAGTATCGACGGTCCATTTTGCCCCGCTCTCAGGGGACAGATCTTTCGGAGCCTCTGTAGAGAACCCGTGAAAGCGAGAGTAGGCTTCCATTCTCGTTTCTCGACGGGCACTCGAACGGGTCATTCTGTTCGAGTTCGTGTACAATGGGCTCGAACAAGGTGCCGGATGTGTGTACGTACCGACAAGGTGTATATATTTTTCCCATCGGGCAGGTAAAACCAAGCGGAATGGAGACGGCCCGGCGGCTTCGGGCTCGCTCTCGAGCGTAAAGTAACGGTGGAATCCTGCAGTGCCCGATCGTCTCCGAACGACCGAAAAATCTCCGGCACTTCGAGAGAGGGTCGTAAAAGGTCCGAAGTGCCGCGGCGTCGCGGCGTTAAAGGAAGGGAAGAGGAAGACCTTCCGGGTGCGGCGATGGACTGTGAGACACAGCACGCGCTACTCCACTCTCCACGCTCGTGTATCCCCCCACTGAAAAAACCTTTCACCGTATTTTACGATCGTGACGAATGCAGACATTTTTCATCCACCCTCGTATAACGCCGCATCGAACGGCAGCTTGGTCCTCGTTCGCCTAATTGTTTACGAATATCTTTGGGAATTTAGCACGGCGAAATTACCCCGTGAGACTCCGGGATGGCAAGCTGTTTACGCGGATATATGACCGTGTAGAAACGATTTTTTTTTTTTTTTTCGTCGTTGAAGAACATACGCGCCGGAGATAAACTATTACAGCCCTTAAGTGGACTCCCGTTGAGCAATGAGTTAAATGAAAACCTGTCCGAAGGATAATGAATGCTTCGGGCTCCGCGGAACTTCATGTCGATTAATCAGGGAACTCCGCTGTTCCTTTCTTACCGATAGTGGTGTTCTTTTTTTGGCTACGCGGACGCTCGTAACGAGGCGCAATATTAATGTACGCTCACTCTTGAACTTCGTTTTTAGTAAATGTTATCATTTTGTAATTATAATCTGGAAAGTAAATAGTGGAAGTTCTGTTTGAAATTGAAACACACACTTTTTCAGACACTTAATGATAGACCTGCTTTTTTTCTAATTGTACATGGTTGAAACCGAAAAAAACATTTCTTCTCGTTTCCGGCGTGGCTGAAGCTCCTCGTCAATGCCTTCGAGCTTCCCCATCTCCCAACAGCCAATCACAGCACTAACGAAGCGGCTAAATGGTGCGATTTCTTCAGAATTTTCTTTAGTGCATCATTTTTTTTTTGCACAGTAACATTTTTAGATCTAATGAAAATTTTTGTAAATTTCAGGCAGAAGATTTCTAATTTTAATATCTGGTATTTTTATCTCACAAAAAAAAAGCCATCAATGTTCAATTAATGTGAGAAAAGATGTAAGCAAATTTCGGTGCATTAAACTTACAACTTATTGTTACGGCGCGGATATCCCCGGTTCATTTTGCCTCGCATCACGAATCGATTCCCCCGTCGTTCGAGCTCGACTCTTCCCCGCACAAAGTTTCACTTTGACGTCCCTGCAACGAGCCGATAAAATCGGCGTGACCGGACCCGCCGCTTCGACAGGGCGGCCGTCGCTCCTCAATCTTTTTTTTTTCTCCCCTCGACACCCTCTCGCATCTCGCTCGGGTGATTTCACGACAACAACGCCGATGTCGGCGCGAGGTGCAGTCAGGTCGAGGCGAAGTTTGCCGCCCTCCCCGAGCGGTTGCTCGCGGTAGCCACCGGCAGTAATTCACTTCCTTGTGAAGCTCGCCGCGAGCTCCGCGGGACCGGTAACATTACTCGTTCGTGCGAATAACCGCTCTCGCACGTTCGCTCCTACGTACACACCGGGCTCAGCGTACTTCCACGGAGTGAGAGGCCTGTAGGTGGAGGTGAGGTAGGTAGGTATAACACGCGGTGTTTTATACGCGCGACTTAACGCCGACAAGCCGAGAGGAGAGTCTCTTCCCTCGGCGAGCGAGCCTCTTGTCACCGGGTCTCGATCGTAAAGCAGCCACCGCGAGTGCAATATCGCTCGGTTTAGTACAGTAGAAACCCGCTTGACCGGGATTGTCGGGACCGAAGAGTCTCCGGATAATCGAAATCCCGATTAATCCGAACTAGACAGCGAAAGTGGAGAAAAGCGGGGCAAAATGGGCCAATGCGGCAGAACGCAATTTATCAATCGTTTTCGTATTGGACAGAAAATTCGGATGTGTCGATGGGGCAAAATGGCGCATACAGAAGTGATTGAAAAATTGCGTTTTGCTTACTTTTCCGTTTTCCCCCACTGTTCCATTTTGCCCCGCTCTCCTCTATATGAGTCAATAATGGCTAATGATACATCTTTATTTTGTCTACTTGCAGCGACATTTGGTACAACTTGCGCTTAATTATTAAATAGTGTTAACGAGAATGTAAAGCTTTGGATTTTTTTTGCATCCAATGCGCACAAAACACGCGCGCAGTGTATAAAAAAAAAAAAAAGAAAAACACTTTTCGGTTAATCCGCTTTCCGGTTAATCCGAGCCCGGTTAATCGGGGTTCTACTGTATGTTTCTTTACCGAAGCCGAGCGCAGCACATGTAATGCACCGGCTGCCGCGATCTCGCCACGATCTCCCGCTTTGTCGCGCTGCAACGTCCCGAACGATTGCTAATCGATCTGCTCGCCGTTCGCGGGTGCGATCGATGATTTTATGGTAATTGCCCGGAGGGATAAGTTGCGCGAGACGTATCAATATTCCGACGAGTATATCGCCCGGAGAGTGCCGTTCGGTGCGGCGATAAGTGTTTAAGCTCGAAGAAAGTGCCGGGAAGGACGAGGTCGAAAAAAAGTGAAGCTCCGCGACGGAGCGAGGAAGGGCGCGTCGGGGCGTAATTGCATTCCTGAGATAATCGAGCGAGAGCCCGGTCATTGTGCGTAAGTCACGGGCAACGCGTACGTGTACGACGTACCGCATACGCTTCGTATTCGAGTGCAATCGCGTCTCGGCGCACTCGGGCTCTCGTCGGATCGACTGCCTCTTGGCTCTTGGGACCTCGGAGTTCTCCAACGTGACAAGTGGTTCTCAGGCCGATAAGGGCTGAGAGTGTCGAGCTTCTTTCAGCCTTTCTGTTTTTTTGTTCATTTTTTATTTATCGTGGGAAAATTATGAGAAAGTGGGAGGACTGCCAGACGCATCGAATCATGAGGCAAGAATTTCGGGCCCGGATGGTTTGTCACCCATAGGCTTTATTTACTACCAAATTTATGAATTGATAATTAATTTCGATGAGAAAAAAAAATAAGCTAGGTTAAGCGCGTAATTTATGATAATTTTTTTTTATTTTTATAATGGGTTCGGTGATTATCGCACCAAATATTAATATAGACACCGTATCGCGTAATTCAATATATAATCAGTGTCTCAATCAATCAATGTGTATAATCAATCTATAATCAATGTGTAAGAAATATATTCTAATTTTATATAACAATAGCCCAAAATTCTTACTCAGCGAAAAACTGTCTCATCGACCCTCGAAGGTGCATTCGACGGCTTTCATCTATTTTTGTTTCTGACGAACTATGAAAAAAAGGAACGAAAAAATTCTAGTGAAAGTCGATAAGCGTCGGACGACTCATCCAGGATCGCTGGAATCTCACTTGCGTTCTAAAAATGTCAAGAATTCCGGAACTAAACATAGCGTGAAAAGCTTTCGCCCTTCTCCGTCGTTCGTCCCTCCCGGGGAATTCGAGACTCTCGGTACGGAAAGAAATTCTTATCCCGTTGGCTTTCTCTCGTTCTTTCTCGCTTGGAGTCTGCCGCGTCTCGCAGCGGCTTTTTCCCCGGTCGAAGGAATCGTGCCGCCCACAGCTGCTACCTGTTAACTCCGAACATTCGTCGGCCGCTCGGTACCCCCCCCCCCCCCCCCCCCCCACCCTCGAAGGGACTCCCCGGCAGCGGCCGGAGTCGACGTTCTTTTCTAATTAACGACCGACTCACTAATGGTCCAGCTGTCCGTTACGCAATCGTGGATCGCGCCGGTCTAAAAACGTGATTCTCTCCTTCCCATCGCGTTTGCATACGTGCACGCACACGCTGCACCGGTGCCGCGCGCGCGCGCTCTGCTCTTCGAGCCCTCGTGAGCTTACTGAATGGGTAAGGTGAGAACCGTGGAGACTTTTCTCCGGATCTCCCTCCGGCTCGCTCGGAGGAACTTACGATTGTGGAACACTGTTGCAGCTGTGAGTGGCTTTGCATCTGATATTGTACGACTGTGAGGCAAACCAAAGTTCCAGCAGCGATCCGAGCTCGAGATGAAGAATAACCGCTGATTGAGACGAGGCGATTCTACTCGCTCGGTATCAAAAACTGTGATCCAAAATTCTCGGATACCGTTGTTTTCACGGATGAAAGACGAGAACGTTGCCCTCGTCAGTTATCTAGAAGATCAAGCGTGGCCGAGCATTTTTTAATCGGAAGGTCAGCTTTCACGTTCTTAAAAAAAAAAAAAAAACTAATAATAATAACGCGGTTGATGTGTGGCCCTGGCGGTCCCCTAAGTCAACCAGTACCGCTCGGGGTCAGTACTTGGATGGGTGACCGCCTAGTCGCGCGTGGCTGGCGCATCGAATCGGGGGGCGGGAGGTAATTTTCTCGGAGATTGGTGATTACCCTGTAGGAACTGCTTCCTATTGGTACTGGAAATCCAATTAAATTGTTATGGGAAGAAGAAGAAGACCCTGTAGGAACACCAATCTCTGGAGAAAGAGCCGTCTGCGTATGGCCAGGTTTTCCACAGTTTCCCTGTGTCCTTGTGCGAATGCGACACAGTAAGGTTGTAAGTCGGCTGCGGACGCAATCCGGAGGGGAGTCGCAGTGTGCAAAAAGGGGAAGGACTCTATACAGGTGGAACAGATATTAAAATAATAATAATAATAAATCAAGAAAAAAAAACTTGTCTCTTGCTGCTTCCCAGGATTGAGTAGCTGCGCTATGGGTTGTAAAATAACGAGGAAACATCGGTCGATCCTCGCACGATGGGACACGCGTTGAAGTAAAAGCAGTTCCCTGCCCGCTGCCGCGTGTGTTACGCATAATCGCCGAGAGTTCACGGTGTGTTCCAAGCAACCTGGCCGAGGCACCTACTTTTCGCACGCCTCATTGTTCGTCGAACTGTATGCGTGCCGCGCGCCCGTCTCCCTCCTTTACACTCAAACTCGCTCTCTTTATCCGCCTCGCGAGGGCAACGCGAAATTTATTCAACCAGATTCGCGTCATTGACCAACTCGCGTCCGTTGCACGCGCGCTAATTTCGCATGCAGGCGAGTGGGTGGCGCCGCCGAGGGAACGCGTTGGACGAACCGACGAAAGATATCCGAGACCTACGCGACGATCCCATTTTTTTCTGTTTTTTTTTCTTCCGTTTTTCAAGGAGAAACAACTTCTTCGCTTCAATTAATTAAATAAAAAAAGACCGTTCTTACAGTCAAATAAAATAACTGAGAACCGATCGATAGTGAATACTAAAAAGGCCTGTATTTGACAAACATTTCTTATCCACCGTTTTCTCCTTGTTAATTTTACAGTGAATCAATTAGTTTAATTAATTAATTTCATAAAAATTAACCGATGATTATTTGTTTTTTAGTGAACAAATAATTGTAAAATTGATGGTACACGGTGTGCAGACAAGTTTTTGTTAAAAATACAGCACACCTTGTCTCTTACCTCGTATTGATCATTTCTCGCCGCAAATAATTGTTTGTAAAAATAGAGTCCAATTGGCTACATTCTTAGCTAAAGTAGCCGATGAATCAGCTAGTAAATAACGCAGTCGTAAATCGACAAGCTCTCAGCCAGTCTGTTCGAAGTCGAATCGATTGATCAGCGAGCGAGGAGAGAGGGTTGAGGCGAGGTAAGTCCGTCGCAATGCGAATCGAAAGATCGAGAGTCTGTTCGCGACGTCCACGGAACTCTAAATCAATGGTGGAATAACCCTCCGGGTGGCTCGGAGGGGCGGCGGGGAGGGGGAGGGGGATTTTGCTGTTGAACTGTCGTGTTAGTCTCGAATCGTTTTCTCGTAAGCGAACGAGAGCCGAGGGTATCGCCGCTCGTCCGACAAAGAGTTCGCCGACTACTTCGCCGAGGGAGACGCGAGAGGGAACGTCGAGCATGACTCTTGCATCCCTTTCAAGTGTCAGGAACATCGGAACGGGACGATCGCTGCGAGGACTGACGCCATTACACAAAGTATTCAGCGTATTCCTCTCTTGTATACCACGGCGAGTCCGTGTACACCTACCTATTGCGGAGCTGCCGCGCATGCGCTGAAACACCTCGCAAATTGACGGATTAAGTCCGGAACTCGTACTGCAAACTCGTCGATCCTCGAGGGGACGATCGAGCAAACGACGAGCAGCCACTGGCTTCTTACTTCACTTATTCCTTCTGCTTCTCTCCGGACGTTCTTCGAGCACGCCTGTTAGGTGGTCAACGGGAAGTTGGGATGTACCGCACGATTTGAGGAGATCGATGCAAGAAATGACTATGATTTATATCGATAGATCCTACATTAGGGAGGGCGGGGCGAAATGGAACCCTGTGGGGAAAATGAAGAGTTTTTATAGGGTAAGTCATATGTGTTTACATGGTGAGTCATAGGTAATATGGCCATCCGTAATATCTTTTGATGTAACAAACGAATGGCGCTGTCGTTTGCACAGTTTTTAGAGTATGTGTATGCAATGTGATTGCACCGAATATTATAAGATTGTATGTGTAAGGGTCAGTACGATATGCCATGTGGCCATATCGAAAGTTCTGAGTGAATAAATTCGGTTCGATGTTTCTAGACTTGGTTGCGGTCAAAATTTAAAGGTTTTGTAACGTCGAACCTCATCGTTTATAAAAATCTTGGCCATGTCACTCCAACTTAGCCTAGCGGCTTGGGAAGCATGCTATGATAAACTGCAAAACGTTGAGTTTTTGTGCCCTCGACGGTTCGGCGAAACAACTCGTCGCTAGACATTGTCCAACGGTTCGGTCCTGCTGCTAGTAAATCATGTTGGATATCAACTTAAAAAATTTGGATACCAAGTTTCAAAATTTGGATACCAATTTTCAAAATTTGGATAAAAATTCATGTCCTCCCTACCCAAAGGGTACGATGGATTATCGCCGAATTTGCACGACAACAGGGTTATCAAAATCCCTGCTAGAAAATTTTTTCCAAATTTTTTCCATCCTCTATTCATCAATGTATCCGTAAATTTTGATCGAAGAGATGTTTCGTGGAGAAAACGCAGGACACTTCAAAGGGGTAATAACCAGCATGATTCCCGCTTCCGTCTCTACCTCTCATTTCATTTTATTTCATGTCTCGCGACGCCATTGACTCGTTCCACGGTAATAAACGTCCGTACCGAAGATATTCTTTCGTAAATACAATACTACGAGGCAGACGCTTCTCGTATTGCGCAACGTCTCGAACGCTCATTTAACGACTGTCCCTTCCGTTCTGTCACAACTACTCATTTTTTCTCATATGTAATTTTTTTTTTCCATTACATAGTCATCCATAAGGTTACCTCAGGATAGTCCACAGAGGTACGGTCGTCTCTCGGAAGAGCCAAACGCTAATGACTCGAAGCGACGTGAAAATTTACACGCCATATCGGTTCGCACGAATCTCCGTGCCACCCACTCTCGTTCCCCCCCCTCCCATAACGAAATAGGTAACTTTATTGCAATAAAAAAAAAAATATTTCGCTAACAAATTCCCACATTAGATGTTTTATACTTCAATAATTGAAAGAAAATACATACAGTAAAAAATAATTTCGTAAAATCGGAATACGAAATTCCGTAAAAATAATTTTGTTGAAATAAGTGACAAGCTCGTTTGTTCCGGCTTGAATATGTAAACTTGTCCTTTTATTTCCCGTCTTATTGACAATTTTAGTTTCTACTTTTGTTTGTAAAACTAGTACCCGGATGGTGCGATCGGAAAATTAACAAACGGAAAATTGTGGACCTTCGTGGACAAGAAGTTGTAAAAAGTGTAAACTTTTTTTTGCTGTGTATAATCAACGCTTTCCCCGCCAAGTTTGTTTATTTATCGATCCGTTGCCATTGCAGCGAAACGAGTAGAGTTGAGTGTACTCCAAAAGGAACGACTCTGTAACCCGATCGACGATAAGCCACGCGGAGACGGAGAATTATTATTCAAGTTCCACCCCCTCCCCCCTCCCCGCCCGCGCCGATCTATCCGTCCTTTTTTTTCTTTCAGTTATGCATTACACGCGAATCGGCGGACGTGCATTCACACACGCGTCAGATAAACACAGAGCGATCACTGTGCACGAGAGGGAGACTCGACGATTTCTCGTTTCCGTTCAATCAAGCCCGACTCGGGCCCGGAGAGTCGCGGATTTGCTTATGCATGTGCATACGCGAATGTATCGTACGGACCTCTCCGCTATATACGTACGTACGACGATCTTATCTCCCCGCGTACGCCACTCGCGGTTATTCCCGAGAGATCGTCTATCCCTCGGCGAGGGCCGCGCCAGCTTCCGACCGCGTATTCCCGCATGGATCGAGAGCGCTATACGGCACAGGATCGACGGGATTAATTAACGCGACTATATTGCCGAGCGGGCTCTACGGACAGTCGAGCGTCCGGCGCGCAGGGAAAATTCCTCGGTCGCGCAGAAAAGTACCCGCTGGACGGTCGAAAGGCACTGGAAATAAGAAATTCTCATTTTTTTATATTTAAGTTTGTTTGTAATTCTTAAATGTATTTTAAATTTTTAAGTTTATTTGTAATTCTTAAATTTATTTTTAATTTTTAAATTTATTCGTAATTCTCAAATGTATTTTTCGTTTTTAAGTTTATTTTTATTTTTTAAGTTAATTTGTCATTTTTTAATTTTTTTATTTATTTTTGGTTTTCAAATTTGTTTGTATTAAATTGATTTGTTATTCTTTGAGGTATAGGATTTTTTTGTATCTTTAGGCGTAAGAGCGAGGAACGTGCCGCAGTTATACGGAATCGGCGAGTTGCGTCGATGGAAATTCCATGAGAAAATACCGACGGCTTTCAGGGTGGCGCGCGATCGTATAAGGCGCCTTTATTACTGTACGCCGGACGATAATAAGACAGTGAGATAAAATCTGATCGCAACGACGAGATCGGCGTTTACGCGAGTCGCAACGTAAAATTAGGAACAGTTATGGTCATTGAGTGCCGGTCTTTCTCTCTGTCGAGCTCGAGCTCGCGGTATCCTCGAACTGCGAAGCCTTTTTTTTGCGTTGTAAAAGGCACGCGGTCATTGGCACGCGCATAGCGAATACGAGTTATCAAATCGTAAACAAAAATTAAGTTAACAGAAAAATAAAATGAGACAAAAGAACGATGAGGTTTGCGGAATTTAAAACACGGGCTGCTGGAAAACAGGAGCAAAACGAGGGAGCGAGAGAGAAAGAGTCCTTAATGTTCCGAGGCTCGAAGGAATGTCGTTTTTGTTATTTCTACAAATCATGAAAAACAAAAAATTAAATAAGGTTTGCAGAAGGCGAATCGCCGACTGCTTGAAACGAGTGCACCGGCGAAGGATCTGTGACGTTTCAAGGCTTAAAATAATGTTCTTTCTTATTTAATTTTTTTTTTTTGCTAACTTTTTTTATATCCCCTTCTCGGATATGTTTTGCGAGGTAAAAAAAGAACGGTTCATGAAATCATTCCATGAATGATGTTACGATTCACCGACATGTGGGGAGAAGAGCCATATGGAAACGTCGATAATTGGGGGTCGAGGTCAAGAATTCAGCGGTCGAATCGACGATTCGTGATTCGAGTGTGTGTGTCGGTGCGGCTCGCCGTCCCGTTTTCGCTCGCGCGCGAATCGACCGTAATTATCGGCGGGTGAGTTCGATTACAGGCCCGTAGGAAACCCGGCGTTCACCGCGCGGAAGGTGAAGTCGCGATCCGTCGGGCTGGCCGCGCACAGGCCACTGTACAAAGTATCCCGGCTTGTACAATCGTCCGGATTCGGCGCGAACTTGTGACCCATATTTCAAATTCTTATTTAATTTTATTTATTTAATTTTTTTCAGTTGTAAATGTATTAATTGACAATACTTTACACGGTATGGGTCTGGCATATTTAAACAATTATTTACATTACGTATTCCTATCGCTATTGCGATAGCCAACGAGCCATCGTCCTAAGTCCTTCAGCCCTATTTTTTTTTTGTATTTTTCACAAGATATTTTATTTTTGATGTACCCTCAGCGACACTTTCTTCATCCCCGATTTTCGAATTACAGTGCTCACGTAATTCGCATTTAATTGAAAAAGGCTTAAGCTCCCCCGTCACCGGACCGCAAGATCCAGTTCTTCAATTTTTTTTCAATCTTCCTCTCTCGCGACGGACCGACAGACTTTCGCGTGTCCGTTGTAATTCGTGCGAGACTCGATTACCTCGAGCTCTCAGCGTACCATAAACACGGCACCCCCCAATTTGTATGCCAGGAATCGCCTTGACGTACAGTCCCCTTGCGCCCGGACTCGTCGCTCAAATTATTTTTCGACTCTTCAACAATCTTTCCTCCACCGGCCTCCGAAAGCTCCGCCATAACATTATATCACGACTAATTGCGATCCACCGGAGATAATCTCCTTCGCACTTGTTTAACTAATCTGCGCTCGTTTTGCCCCGTTACGATGCGCGGCGCGCATTATTATATACACGAGCGATTATAATTATCCTCGTCGTCGAGGGCGCAAACTCGTCCGGCGAATAAGACAAGCCAAAACTCCGTCGTTAAAGCGCAGCAAAAAAAAAAAGAAAAAAAAATTTGGTAAGAATAAAAATAAAAAAAATGAGCTCTGTCGGGATGTTCGCAAAATTTCCATAATGCGAGAAGATGCTGCATGAACAGCTGCAAGATAACTCGCTCCCTCTCGAAACCCCTCTCGGGCAAGGCGTCGACGAGCCGATCCGCCGTCTCGTTTATTCGCCCGTGTAATTTCGAATTAATACGAGGCGTTAATGACGATCGAGACTGCCCGACCGAGAGAGAGAGATTGAGTAAAAGCCTCCGACGTCGAGGCGCGGTACCTCGGGACGATCGCGATCTCCGTGCAACGCCGGCAATATCGGCGAGAGATCGCCCGAGTCGCCTCTCCGCGGCGATCGTTATCGGCGGGTCTTGTCGGAGGCGCGCGAGATGCCTCTCGCCGAATGCATTGTCGGAATACAAATTATCCCGAGACCTCGACGAAGCGCGAGCGTATCGGATCCGAGCTTCCGACGCGAGTCCGCGCGACGAAAATCTGCATAGAAACGAGTCTAGAGAAACGAGATCGACGAGACTCGAACATGATCGGAGCAACGCCCGACGCACACAAGAATCGCATATCGACTTAGAAGCAGAAGAGCGTTTTCCCGCAATTTAACATGCAGAACAGTGTGACTCAGGCCCATGTGTTTCTTATCCGCAGACATGTTACACATATCGATCGCCAAGAATCACAAGAGCGCAAACCGAATACTTTGGCATGGGACTCACGCCCTTTTCGTATTTCGCACCGTTTAATATGCAAAACAATGTGACCTACGTCCGTTTGTTTCTTATCCGCAGATATGTTACACATATCGATCGCTAAGAACCAAAAGGGCGTGAACCGGATACTTTGGCATGGGACTTATGCCCTTTTGGTTTTATGCATAGCTCGGAAGAAACAGAAGTGCGCATTTTACGCAATTTAACAAACAAAACAATGACTTACGCCCATCTGTTTCTCAGCCGCAGATATGTTACATATATCGATCGCCAAGAACCAAAAAGGCGTGAACGTAATACTTAGCATGGGACTTATGCCCTTTTGGTTCTATGCATAGCTCGGAAGAAACAGAAGAGTGTATTTCACACAATTTAACATGCAAAACAATTACTTACGCACATCTGTTTCTCAGCCGCAGATATGTTGCACGTATCGATCGCCAAGAACCATAAGGGCGCAAACCGAATACTTTGGCATGGGACTTACGCCCTTTTGGTTGTATACATGACTCGAACGTCGATGTAGATTCCCGCAGAAATGATCCGCCCGGCCGGCGCTCGCATTAACGATATCATAAACGATCCGGGAGCGCGCCGAGGAGAGTTTAACGAGATACTTATCATCATCCACTCGGGACACAGTCATTAACCGTAAGTTGCTTCCTACGTTTTATTGTGTTCGTCCGTACGTTGCTTTATCGCGCCGGCAAACCGAGAGTGCGCGCATCCACTTCGGGTATGTACATCTGTCCGACGATAGTTCCTCCGAGACGCCCCGCCAAAGCGGGAATACAAGCAATCCCCGCAATCAAATGTCCGCATCATTAACGTAATAATGATACTCGAATGTGTTACCTCTCCGCGACTGTTGATTGCGAGCGAGGAATCCTCATGCCCGCAATTCAAGACCGGTGATAAAATGAGATATGATAATTGCCCGAGGGCCGGGAATCCTATGTACGTTTACCCGATGCGTTATTATTGCTCGCCTCTCCGCGGCGCTGCCCCCTCCGGGTCTTACAGTATAAATAACGGTCGTGAGAAATTCCGCGGATCGGGTCACCGGTTGAGCGCGACGTTTATTTTCCTGAATCATCGTACTTAAGAGCGTCGCGGGGTTTTTCTTTTCTGTGTCTTGTTTTGTTTTTTTTCTCTTCTTCTCCCGCCAGGCTTACCGACCGGCATCGACTCTGTGACGGAAATCTATCGCGTTTCATGCGTTGTGCGGAAATCCGCGAAAGTCCGCGGGTCAGGTCGAACGCGGCGTTTCTATTTTCCTCGAATCACCGTACTTAGAAGACGTTAAGAGGTTTTCCTTTTCATTGTTTTATTTTTTTTTTTATTATTTTTTTTTTTCATTTGCTTTTCTCGGCGGTCTTACCAACCCGCATCGACTCTGGTACAAAAATGTATCGTGTTTAATACGTTACGCGGAAATCTGTGAAAGTCCGCGGGGCAGGCGACTGGTCGAGCGCGCCGTTTCTATTTTCCCCGAATCATCGTACTCAGGGTGGGGATAAAGATCAAAATAACCTCAAAATATTTTGAATCGATTTTTCTCCGAAAAGGTTTTATGAAATAAAAAGAGCATCGTTTCGGAGAAAAGACAATTAAAAATTTTAACTCTGCCTCCCTCGCACTGATACGCGTTTAGCCTCCCCTTAAGAGCGTCAAAGGTGTTTTCCTTTTCTGTTCTCTAATTTCATTTTTTTATTTTTTTAAATTTCCTCGTTATTCTCTTCGTATTTTCGTTCCGGCAATCTCACTGACCCACATCGGCGCCCGCTGCAAGACCAATCGGATCTCACGCGTCACGCGAGTTCATGTATTTTTCATAAATCGTTTGCAGAGCGTCTGTGGATTGTCTGGCGAGGAGGCTCGGCCCTCGGACGAGTCGACGTGTCTGCGACGCTCAGCCGCGATGACAGAGAGACTCGTCGACGGTGGCTCGGGCACGCGATTCGAAAAGAGTTCGCGACCACCGGCAACAGCGAGGCCGCTGCAGCGAGCGATCCGGCAAGTAGCAGCAAACTCGGCGGGAGGAGAGGGACAGAAAACTCCTCTCCGCTTGTTTATCGATACCGCGAAGAACGCCGATAAATCTGTCCACCGTTGACGTGTGTGCGATCGGTTGATTCTACCGTTCGTTTGAGTCAACGACACCAGCGGGAGCGAGAAAAGAGGCTCGAGAATGAGGATCGTTCCGCCACGGGCTACGCCGGTGGCACCGATGATTAACAACCGTCGTCGATGCATGCGTTATTTGCAATACTCGCGCACGTGTGTGTGTGTGCGTGTGTAAATATCTATCGAAGACCTCTTTTGAATTTTATCGGCCGGATGTATCGAGAGATACGAATTGAGGATTTGAACAAGGAATTACCTTGATTAATCGCAACTGCGAGTAAGCGCGGCTTACCGGACATTCTTAATTGCCATTTTGTGAATGAAAATATTGTCAATGTGTTTTTTTTTTTAAATGAAAGAAGACGAGAAAACTTGGAAATTTGCAGAATGTGAAACACGGGCTGCTGGATAATGGGAGCAAAACTATTGAGAGCAAAAGAGTCCGCAATGTCGCGAAGCTCGAACTAATGTTGTTTCGTTAGTCTCAATTTTTATTTTATTTTTCTTTTACTTTGTATTATAAAAATATAATACTAAGAAAAAGAAAAAGAAAATAAGACAACTAAAACACGTTGAAGTCCGCAAGACGTGAATCACCTGGGTGTACAAATATCAGTCGGAGACGTTTCTGAACATTGTCGATTGGATCTTGGTCGAAGAAAACCACGACAAATGTTGATTAATCGCAATCGCGGAGCGACTTGCTCACCAGACACATACAATTATCACTTTACAGACTTTTTAAAATTTATAATTTTTATAAAGGATTATGTTAAATTATTCATTAGCTTGCGTAAGTGAGATTCCTTATCGAACGGGGGACGTCGCTTCCGCTCGGTCGGGGGGGTTGATGATAAAATTGGATCTTATAAGCTCGACTGTCACGGGGGATTATACAATGCGAGGCGCAGACGTCTGGAGTACATAGTAGTGCTGCTGGCGCGCATTGGACCGGGGTTGACAGCGAGCAGGCCCGAGAATGTACAGCTTGCTTCATGCTGCGCTGTATCCTCCGCGACATCTCAATCTCGCCGAATGCAAGAGACAGAGCGGGAATTATATTATGTGTTAAAAAAAACGGGGATGAGTGGTTTCGCGCCGCGCGGTTGTTATTATATTCCGTTGCGACCGGAAGTCGGAGGTAACGCGGGTGCCGCGCGACGAGATATATACCGGTCGTGTGTTTTATATTACAAAAGGGGCGAGGGTGCGGGATGATGGACGCACGACGTTTTTACCGTCCGGTAAATAGGCGTATAAATAACGTGGCTCCTGACACAGGAACCGCCGGAAGTCGTGCGCGCCATCGCGCAGATGGGCCTCCCGGAAACGTGACGCGCGAATATCTCATTGTGAAGGCGTGGACCGCTTCGACGCCCACGCGAAAAATTTTATGATGTGCTGGTTTAGTAGTCGTTTCGTAATTTTTTTTTTTTCGATCGCACGAAATTCGAGATTATTTTGAGGATTAATTATATGCATGGTTGCCACGAAATTCTCCAACTTGAATTCCTGAGTTATCCCGGTTTTCCAGGTCCGTGGCAACCATGTTAACTGATTTCTATTAGAAGGTTCAAGGAGAAAAAAAATCTTCACTTGACAATTTTTTTTTAAACCAAAGTCTAAAACTTTGTTGATTTTTGAATTTTCACAAATTATCAAATACACGGAAAACACGAGGACATTGTTTCGGAAGTACATCCGTTCCAGAGCATAATTTAAAAAATCACAGTGATTTTCAAGGTCGTCTTCGACATTGAAAAAGTGTAACCGCGATGCGTCTAGCTGCTAAAAAAAATCAGAAAGTTATCTGAAACAGTTAATTTCCCATTACACGAACAATAATTGATTGAGTAATCACGGGTTTTTTAACGGAAAATTCCGGTCGTCCTACCGTCCGATAAACACGACGGTGAAGCGTGTTTCGTCGCCGAGTTGTGCGACGTGTGCGCACGTCTGTGAGTAAGTTGCGAAGTGTTGTTCGGCACGGTGGAGAAACTCGAGCGAGCCGAGGAGAGCCGGTCATTAAAACGATATCTCGAGCTAATTGCAGTGTGTTCTCGTCGAGCCGCGCCTCGATGGCACTCGGAAGCTCGCCGAGAAACCCAACGGCACCGGCAGCGCGGCGCGAGCTTCCGGGTCGCGAAGACTTCCATCCGACTCCAGGCGGGTTGAACAAACTTTCATTTTTTTATTGTATTTCATATTCCTTCGAATGCGATCACAAAACCGATGCGGATTAAAATAAAAACGACAAACCCTAAAGTTCCCCGAACGAATTCCACGGGATTCTCGAATACGGCACTCGTTACCGAAGTGGTTACGGCTCGACGGTCGGACGGCCGAGAGAGCTCGGGCGCCGTCTATCTCGAGAATCCACGGATCCGAGCCCGTAGCGAGAGGAAGCTCGGAGAGCCCGAGCAAACAAGAACCTCAATCATCATAGTCTATAACCCGAGCCGCCGCGTAAAAGGTACAAAACTGTTCATCCGAGAGCTGCAAAAAGTCCTCTTCGGAGCAGAAGAGCCGCGGCTCCGAGCCAGGGCTCGCGGTAAGGAAAACCCGAGGTATTATAAGTGAATAAGTAAGTACACGGGAATATATCCGTCCGCGGGAAGAAACGCCAAGAGCGGCACGAACGAGTGCCCGATGGACCTCGAGACTTACGACTCCGGAATGAACGCGAGCAGAAGGGGTTAAAGAGGGAGGTTATTATCTTACGAGAAAAGGTTCGGAGAGCTACCGGAGCCGCTGATGGACCGAGCGGTCGGGCAGTCCGCGGCGTAGTGCAGTTGAAGAATAAAACGACCGGGAAGGGGGGAAATATGAGAAAGAACATTCATAAGAAATGTACCTGCAGCTCGGTTGTACGGAGGTACAGTAGAACCCCGATCAAGAGAATACGTCACACGGCGAATTTTCTATGTTTCGAACAAAAAAATCACAAGTGTTATAAAGCAATGAGTGAGGCTTTTTTTTAAAAGAATTTCTAATCATTTTTTTCACCACATGGATTCCGAGATACATGAGCGTAAAATTTAGTCAATTGGCATGAGCTGCATATGGTGCCGCGTGAAATTCTTTTTCAAAAATGTATATATTTGTTCCGCCATTAGAATTTTTTTTCTAAATTAACATTGCCACATTATTAGGAACGCAATAAAAAAATCGAGCTGCACCCATCGATTTTCGAAAATATTGCGAGTTGAAGGAGCTTCGAATCTGTATATGGATATATACAGCTCTCAACCATGGCTACATGTCCCCACACCCAGAAAAAAAATTATTTGACGTCCACCGTTTTTTTTTGTTTAAGTAAAATAAACGGTGGCCGTCAAATAATTTTTTTTTCTGGGTGCACCATCATAAACGGAGACCATGTCTCGTGTTCCCTTAACCGGGATCCTCGGGACCGAAGAGTCCCCGGATAATCGAAATCCCGGTTAATCCCAACTAGACAGCCAAACTATATAACTCAAAGATACACAGAGAAAAAAAATCAATTGAGTCAACAAAATGTGCGCTTACGGGTGGAGAAACAGATGTTTGGTCGATCGAAAGGAACCTCCCGAGGGGAACGTCTATATTTTATACTTACGACAATGACAAAAAAATCGTGTCTGCAACCATAGTTATAGTTTAACCAATTGCATATATACAATCAGAAACTATCTATTCTCCCTGGGAACTATTGGTTATGGTGGAAAACACAATATTTTTTCACAGTGCACGGTTAATCCGCTTCCCCGTTAATCCGACCGTTAATCGGGGTTCTACTGTAGTAGGAAATGATAGGTGTTTGAGTGCGCTCTCTCGCGAGCCGGGACGCTGCGCGGAGGAGGAAGGGGCGAGGATGAGAGGACGAGATGAGGAGGAAGCTAAAGGGCCGAGGAGGAGCGGACGGGTGACCCGGTGTTGGGTCTACTCTCGAAGCGCCGAGAAGTGTGCACCGCAGTACAGAACGGCGAGTACGTAAGAGAGCGGAGCTCGAGAGGGAGAGCGCGCCCGACGCGAATAGGTATAAATATAACTGGTGCGAGCGCACAGGCCAGCGGAGGTTCGCGCGGTCTTTATGTGACATTGCCGTCGGTAGAGTCGGGCCGGCCTGGACGGAACACCTCGGTGTCCGAACTCATCTTAGACTTCCCGGAACGCGGACCGGTGGATCGGCGACCGAGCGTCGTAACGCCTGTGACGATAATGATAACGACCGTTCGTCCGCTTTTCGTTATGCAGCGAGATATTCATTGCCCGGGAATTAAATGGAGCGGACGTGGGCGGAGGTGAAGAAAAAATCTGAAAAAAATTTCGCTCCGAATATCCGCAGTTCAAAAAAATAAATTAAAAATAACATTTCTTGACGAACGAGGAACTCGTAGATCCAGTCTCGTTTCGGATGACGCGAGGGCGGTCGATAAAAATATCCGGAACGTATCTTCGCGTTGCTCCTCGCGGTCTCGATTTTTCTTTTTTTTTTCTTGGTTTTTTTTTACCTTCCTTTCCTTCGCTTCCCTCTTCGCTCCGTTCCTCGGACCTCTTTTTGGTTTGTGTCGTTCTCCTTACTTTCCGCCGCTGGTAGCTTTTTAACGATGACTACGCAAATACGCGCGGCAGGCGGAGAGCGCACGATTTTCCTTCGCGACTGCGCAGGTGCTCGACGTGATTTTTCGCTGGCATTTCGCACGAGCTTTGCGCTTGTCGAGCGCATCGCAGCTTCGGTGCACGACCTCGCGACCCTTTAAGATTAAATGCGAAGGAGAGGTTTTTTTTATATCGAAAGCGTGGTTTGACGATTGGTGATAATAATTTTTAATAATCGAAAATAAACAATTAATAATCAAGACGCCTCGAGGATGAGCTTCGTCGCGGAGAAAGCGCGGTAAGAATTATCGAGGGAAATCAAAGAAATTGCTGATCTCGTATTTTTATTTTTGTACATAAAAAAAAAATTCGAGATCAGCAATTTTTTTTACTTTCCCTCGACAATTCTTACCGCGCTTCATTCGCGACGAAGCTCATCGTCGAGGCGTCTTGATTATTCATTCATTTATTTTCGACTATTTACATAGGGCGGATGAACGAGTTCGAGTTTACTTCGCGTACTTAACGACTCGTTTTTTTTTTTTTTTTAATTATAAAAACGGAAGACGACGATCCGAGCGACCGAAGCAAACGGGAAGGATTACGGGCGTCTGCCGAGTCCGTCGGACGTGAGATAAAAATACGGAAAACGAGTGCGAAAGGCGTGACGACGTGGGGTAGGCGAGAGTGGAGGAATAAGTGTGCGATGAAAAAAAAAAAAAACTAAAAGAGGGGGTTGGTCGAGACGAGCGCGGAAGCACGAGAGCCCCGTCATAAATCAACGGGATCAACGACAAAGTATGGGATAATCGGGCGCGTCTCACGTACATCGTCCTTTCTCACTTCGTTAAGACTTTACGCCGCGGATTTTCCAACCACGGACGTACGAGGCAGCGCGCTTGGGGACCGACTCGTCCGTAAACACGGATAATCGTTTGCAAACGGAAACAAGACCTTGGTACGTTCGCGAGTGGATAAATTAGCCGCGACAATTCTCACTTGGGAAAAAATATGCGGTACATATCGAAAGATATATCTATGACAGATATAATATCTTTTTATCGACTTCCTTTTTATTTTGGGCGCAGGTCGGAAATATATCATAACTTATGTTCAATGTATTGCAACATATTCGTGTTAAAGTCCCGAAATAGACTGACTGTCAAATCTACGATCGCTGTCAAGTCGATCGTTTGTTCGTCCGTCAAATGTCCTGCTGTCCGAGCGGCTCTTTATGACCGCTTACCGGGAATTAATAATGATTAATATTATTATTAATAAATAACAAATTTTTATATTATTGACACACAAATCGTATGAAAAGGGAAAATTTAATACAACTTGGAATATATTTTCGCATAAATTGGATTTCCGTGAGGGAATGAGAGTGATTTATTTCTTGCTCGCGCCGCATTAAAAAAAAAATCTATGTATACATATATATATATATTCATGCTGGAGAAGGTCTGCATAAAAATCCGCGTATCGCGATCGGCGACTCGGTGTTTTTTACCGTCCAAAATAATTTCGCGTTGTTTTTAGATTCACGAGAGCGAGATAATTTCTAAATTTTTGTTGCTCCCTCCTCCATCTCCCGTCTCGTCCGGGGCTCGTTCCGACGCGGATTTCATTTTATTTTTTTCACGGCGTCAAAATAACGCCGGCATGATTTTTTTTACGATGCTCTCCGCGATCACGGCGAGCGAGCAGAGGGAAACCCTCTCGGCGCGAGAGATACCGAGAGTGGATTCGACCGGGTGAACAACGTGAGCACGCGCTCCGCTCGGCGGGCTCGCTCGGCCCCCGCGGCAACGTTTCTTTATTGCAGCTTTATTATACGCTTCGAAAATCGGCGAACCCCCCGTGTGTTCGCTACCTTCCGGGCACGGGCGAAGCTGTCAGTCGAAACTTCGTCAAAACAAAATTGTAAGAGGAAAAAATAAAGGAGTTTTCTCCGCGAAGAAACACGAAGAAATCGCGATATTTCGCGAACGAAGCGAGGCATGCGTGGCCGAGTGGACGTTTTTTTTTCCTCTTTTTGTTCCGCTCATTTGTATTTTCGTGACGATTGACGAGGCACGTGTATATCCGTTAAATTCGAAATCATTTTGTTCGACCACATCCACTTGTCTTTCACGCCGACGAAGTAAGTTAGGTCGATGAATATATCTCGCGACGGTTTAACTGGCTGCATCCAAGCTCCTCGTCGTCGATCTTTTGTGTTCCGCGCGAAGCTCCGCGGGTGAAGGAACGATATATTCGCTGGACTAGCCGTTCGCGCGTACGACGACGAACGAGCGGAAGGGATAAATTAATTATCGGTCGCTCTCTTTGCGGTACTTTGCGAGCGACCCGTCGGACCGAGGCTTCTAATTGAAAGAGACGAAATTCGTCGACTCGGATGTATCCGGCCGAGGCGAAAATGTCTTAAACCGGCTACTTTCGTTCGTCGAACTCATCGACGTAATTTTTCTTTTTTTTTTCTCTTGTCTATCAGCTATGCCCGTTTTCATTTTAATCGTTAATTTTACCGTCGCTCTCGCCAAATTGCCAATAAATCTCGACCGGTCGTTACAGAGAGATGAGTCATCCTTTCGACCTCAATTTTTTTTTCTTCTCGTCTCGAGCTACCACAGCTGATGGTCTAAAAAAAATCTTGACGGACAGGAGCGGACCAGTAAAAGCGGCGAAGCATATTCACACCAGAAGCGAGCGAGTATTGCGTTCCACGGAGGTCCCTCGCCGCCTCCGAACGATTCGCTGCTCTTCAATCCTACACTGTTTTCGCCGAAGCTAATTACATCAAAGACTGGCCGGAGCTCAACGCCGAGAACGCTTGGATAAGGCTTTAGATTTTTAAATGTTTGTATTAATTTTATTATTTATCATTATTAATTTAATTACTAATCTTATTAGGTATCGTTATTAATTTATTTATTAGTCCTATTACGCATCATTATTAATTTATATATTAATTTTATTACTTATTTATTTATTGAATTTTATTGTTAACAGCAAATGAAATTTTAACATTTTTAGGAACACTAACAAATTTTACCGACGATTTTCCGGGGAGGCGGATCGAGCGATGCAAAACGATTGCAGATTTTTCGTCTCGGAGCTGCCGACCACACCGACACCGATTCCTATCGATTAATCTTCTTTTCTTTATTGACCAATTGAAATTTATTTTAATCGATATATGATCGTAGAAAGTACACTGAAAAAAATATCAATTACTATAATTAGCTTGCGGGCTGCCAACGAAAAAAATGATAATTTCGATTCTACTTCCAATCCTTACAATCGCATACGGGATCGAAGCGATAACATGTCACCTTGACAGTCTTGCCGTCGTTGTTTCAACATCGTATGGAATTGTAAGAATTGAAATAAGAATTTTTCTCTTTGGCAGCCCACAAGTAAATTTTTTTTGTTTCAGTGTTATAATCGATAATTTTTCCAGTCACGCACGGGGCAGACTTTCGTTTTCCTCCTCTCCCCGCTCCCTCCTCCCTTACATTTCGCAGCCGGCGTTCGTTCTCGAAATAATCTCATTCTCGTTCCGCACCCCGTCACCTTGCTCTTATTTAAATACCGCACCGTCGAGAGGGCGAGAGAAAGAGCTATGCATGCAAAGTGCTGATGCTGTTGCTACTCTCGGGCAGACGGTCGGTGTCGGCGTCGGCAGCTTCGAGTACGTGCCCCGAGTAACGATTCCTCAGCACGGGGCCCCATGGGCGCCTCCAACAGCTCGAAGAGCCACCAGCCGCGGCACATCGGGGGAATGCGCCCGGCTAACAGGCCGCGCGGCCCCCGCCCCTGACCGGTGCGATCGCCTTGAACCCCCCGGCTAAACCCCTCGATCCGCTCAAGATTCCTAACCAATTCGCGCACTAACATGTGCGAATAATCCTCCGTCGATGCGAGCGATGTTCCCCGCTAGCGGAACTTCGAATCGGAAACAATCTTCGCTTCGCAAAGACCCGAGCAAAGCCGCGGACGCGAGGCAAAATCGGTTACATTTTTATTGTTTTTTTTATTATTATTGGACCTAAGCTGGTCAGGGGAGACGCTAGTAGCGATAAGGATGGGATAGGCTAGAAGAGATTATGGGGCATTGGGAAAGAGTTGCGGGGTACACAGTGAAAAAAAACTTTGGACTTTTTAGGACAACTTATTGTCCACGTCCACAATTTTTTATCTGTCAATTTTGCGATCGAACCATCCGTCTCTAGTTTTGCAAGCAAAAGTACAAAGTAGAATTGTTAATAATGGCGGGAGTAAAAGGACACGTTCGTACATTCAAGCGTGAAGGAACGAGTTCGTCGCTTATTTAACAAAGTTATTTTTACGTGAATTCGTATTGCGATTTCACGTTATTTTTTTTTTACCGTGTATAAGAAGTGTTTTTCAATACCGCTTGGCGGTATTGACCTACAAGGGTCACGAGGTGCGTTCAAAGCGAGAAAGCAGGGTGGCGGAAACCCAAAACTCTTGGGTGGCGAAGGAATATTTATGTTGGTATTTATTATGTGCGTTTTTTTTTTTTGTCCAAGAGAGAAGAGTGAGATGTCAAAGCCGAAGAAGGCCGTACTGTGGAGTAAGATATATTTTGTTATTACTATTATTATTATTTTTACAGTCCAATTACGGGATGCAATGGGGTGAGACTTGACTCGGGGCTTATTGAATTATTGGCTTTGAATCGGGGCTTATTATTATTATCTTATCGGTGACGGTGAGGCTGAGATGTCCATTTTGGACCTAAATCCAATCTCGGATGCCCGGAATATTGATCGAGAATTAATATCTCATTAATTTTTGTAATTATCGTGATTATCTCGATGATCATGGTAATTCATGTAAAAATGCAAATGTATCGAACACTGAACGAAAATCAATGTGTCTCCCTCCTCCGACAGTCTACGGTACTCCCCGATTTCTAGACATTCCTCTCAAATCGATAAAAAAAAAAAAAAGATTAAATCAAGTTATTCGGTAAGTTGGTTCCGATAGGCCGTAAAGTCGCTGTAAAAAACAAACACACGTCTATCGGAATCGGCCATTCTCGAAACATATTTTTAAAAAAAGTAATTAGCCCCGCCGACCTCCGCGACTAGAGCTGCCATGCGACGCTGAATATGTCCACAACTCGTTTATCTCGTTTTTAATAAAATGTAAAAAAAAAAAACACGAAAATTGATAGCGATAAATACAAGCCTGCAAAGGTTCAACGAAACGTAAGCACATTAGAATAATCAATTTTTTTCAGCCAGGAATAATAATTTACGATAAAGGGAGATTTTTCGCCCGCGAATAAGAAGACGACGTCTATACATATACATATTTCTGTTCGCCGCTCGATCTCCGAGGACCGAAGAAGCAGAGCATCGTCGTGTTTATTGTGGAGGGTAGGGGCGGGGTGGGGGGATGGGGGGGGGGGGGGGGGGGGTGAGGCGGACCGGCGAGTGTCGGTCGCGATCTCGATATTACTTGTTGCCTCGGCGTGCATGCGTGCCTCGCTGCTTCTCTTCGCGAGAGTGCCTCTCGGATCTTTCGGACACGCCCACGTGCGATATATATCGATCGTCCGGGAGATACTCGGCTTACCGTTAATTATCGGGTTTTATTCTTATTTAGAATCGAAGCGTACCGGTGAGGTGGGGAGGCATAGAATGGGCCGGTTAATAACAAAGCACGTTGGCTCTTGCCGTCCGGAACGACCGTGTGTGACGGAAGAGCGTACAGCGCCCACGAGACGAGGCGAATCCGCGGAGAGGGAGACGTTACGGGAGAAGAAAGTTAATTCACGGTGCTAAAACGACGAGGCTGTTAAGTACGAGTCAATTGCCTCGTAAACAAGTATCAGCGGGACGTATCACGGTGCACGGTAGTGTAAGACCGCTCGAACGAACGTTCGACGAACGTACGATGCTTATCGATCGGTAGGAGTCCGTGCGACTCGTTCGAGATCGAATCTGACGCGATGTATTTAAATATGAGGCACGCTCGATTGACATCGAAGACTCTCGAGGCGCCCGAACGCCCCGGCGAGAGATCCCTCGATGTTTTCACATCGACGCTGGTCGAACGAGCCACGTTCGGCAAAAATCCAATCTCTTCGAACGTAAAAAGAATCACGGTTTATTCGACTGATGAAAAAAAAACACCAAGATTTCGTTTAATTGTAATATTCAAAGTTGGAAATGTGAAGAAAAAAAAATAAAATGTCGAATACGCTCGCGGCACGACTGTTTCAACGGTAGTCCGAAACCGGTCGCCGCTGACGACTCTCGAATAATTAAGCGAAGATGAGATTTCTGCTCTTGGTTAAAATATTCGTCTTTATTTTTATTTTTTTCTTCTCTTTTTCGGTTCGTTAATTCTACGACGATGAGGTTAGGAACGGAACGAGGATACCGGCTCGTGCTCGGGGGGGGGGGATTCTGGATCCGTGGCTCCATACCGAAAACAGAGACCGTGCATCCATCGTCGGTGCTACGCTCGCTAAATATAAATCGAAGAAAGCCGGGTGGCACGAGATGCCCCGGTCTTCTCGCCGGCTGTGTCACGCGGCCGACGGGCTACGACGCGTTCCCGTCGCACTCCCGACCCGACGCCGCAACGTGTGTAGTCGCCAAACGTCGCGAGCTTGTAAATCACTCGAGCTTTGATTCGGATACTCGTTAAGAAAATATCGCCGCTTCTCTGGTGCGCGACGGTAAACACCGAGAGCGAATGGGCTCGTCCGCTGCACCGAATCAAACTAGGGATCGTCCCGCTCGAACGACGATGCGCAAAGTAAAAGTACCAATGCTCGGACACGTCCCAGTCGTCGGACACTCCTATGCAGATTTCTTATTTTCTTATTTTATTCTTTATTATTTGATTTATTACGAATTTAGGTAGATCGTTCGAAACATTGGGACATACAGTGTCCGAATTTGGGGACGTGCCGGAATAACGCGTCCGAAGACGCACGTTTGGACTGTTGTTATTTTCTTCCGTAATATAAATAAAATTTATCCTAGAAGAAACTGGAAACTATCAGCTTGACATTGGTTTCAGTGAATTGCACAAAAAATTTGTCCCTCACCGATTGATAACTGAAGGAATCTGGGAAGGCTCTTGACCGTTCGAGCATTTGTACCTTTACCTTAAGATTTTTATTCTCTTACCGTGCTTGAAGTTTCGCTTGAATCCTCGAACCGCATCGACGTCCGCTGCGCCCCAAAGGAGAATAAATGGAATGACGAAGGCGCATAACCTTGAGGCCTCCGAACGACCGGGCGACATCTTTCACGAGGATTTTTTTTTACTTCCACCGGTTACGAACAAACAAACGAAAATACATCTACGACGCGCCGTCTTCCGAAATCATGGCGGAACGAACGCGGACCGACCGTTACGCGGTCACGTGATTGCCTCGATATAGATATATATATCGATTTTCGTACTGTCGCTCGAAAGTGGATGTCGATTAACTATATTCTACGGGGTCGTCGTGGCGCAAAACAAAATGTCCGCGAACACTGCACTACACAACACTGAAACAAACAAAAAAAAACAACTTCACCATCAATATTCCATTGGTCGAGTACATCGAGAGATTCGGTCTACGTTCCTCCTCGAGTGTCTCGGGCTGTCTCTCAGCGTCATTTTTTCTCGTCGCGGAACTCTCTTCGGGCACTGGTCGCGGAAACGAAACGCTCCGAGTCGTTCGTTCGTTCGTTTGTAAACATCGACGGATCTTACTTGATATGTATTTTGTTATTTTATCAATAAAGGGCTGGGCCCAATTACAAGGGCGAGGTGAAATCTGATTTTTTGTTCACGCGAAAAATGTACTTTCGTTTTATAATCCAATCACGATGCCGTCTCGCGGTATAATAAATTTTCGTTTCGTTTCGTACCGAATTGGCGGGCAAACGACTCGAGTCGGTGGCGGGACGCGTGTCCTCGTGGGTACGAGCCCGACGTGTCGAACCGGTATAAAAGCTCGCGCGCTCCTGCGAGAAACGGCCGTGCGTTGTAAGCGCCGCGAGCTAACTGAAGAGTTGTCTCTCGGGCGTCGTGCCACCACCACGCTGTCCCGACACAGCCACTCGAGAGATCCCCGCGTCGCAGTGTAACCCCCACCGACCCCCTGCACGCCTCGGGCATCAGGTAGACGGGACACACGACACAGCTTGTATTTTCGTCGGACACTCAGAGCGGAGGGAACGAACGGGACGGTCAGCCTTGCTCTTTGAGTCTTCGGGGAAGGGTCGACATGCGGAAGGCAAGGCAACCCTCGTTCGTACACTTTATTATACCTGATTGTGCAGAGAGGAGTCGTTGTTTGCACCTTGCACTCCATCGGATGACCAACGGTCGTCGACGAAACTTCGAACGGCAGCCGTTGATTGGTCGATGCGCGTACCGAAGAGCGGGCAGAGGTTTAGTACGATGATTTTTTTTTTTTAAATAAATCAAACTATAGATTTTTCAACGTTTTTTTACTAAAGAAACATGTCTCAGAAACGAACACACACGGACATATTCAGTGGTCGAACTAAAAATACAATTCGCTAAATTCATTCTCATTCTGCCCTCTAGGAGGTTATGATGCTTCGGTTACCTTTGTTTTTTTCCCTCGTATTTTTTTTTTCACTTTTTCTTTTCTTTGGGTATTATATAGGAATATTTATGGATATAATTGGTTATTTCTTTTTTTTTTTTTTTTGGTTTGTTAGATTACCAAGCGGCTCGAAGCTTTCCCTTTCCTTGCTTTCGTGACTCTCTTGGTTCCTCGTTATTTATTATTACTACTCTTTCGTTGAGTCGCGCGGGCTGGGCTGCTTGACTCCGCGAACGCCACCGACAATAATTTTTGTCGTTGGAACATTATAGTTATATCTATTTTGAGTAATAGTCAGGGTTTGTGTGGTTTTGTTTTGTTTTGTATCGTTTATTTTTTACCTTCGCGTTTGCACATTTTTTTGCAGTCATCGAAAGCGAGCCAAACAGCCGACCATCGCTCCGACTCTCTACACAATCACGCCCAATCCGGCGAATTTATAGGTTTCGTTTTTTTCTTCTTTCTCTTTCTCTCGGGAAGGAAAAAAAGTTTCATTCGTGAATAGAGAGAAGATATGTCTTTTGAAGCGATATGAGATGACAGCAAAAGTGACGAGATAGATTTCGCTTGTCGGGACGATTATTTTTTTTTTCTCTTAATCGAATTATAACAATCAACTCTCGCTGTTACAACGGGATATGCGCAGTTAGACGTTTGATATGGCTTCAGATGACGTCACAATTTTCTTTCACGTATACAACATACATATTTTTGGATGAAAAATTATAACACATCCTCAAGTAGGGGTTTTTGTTTACTCACTATTTTTTTCATTTTTCTTTTTTTTTCTTTTTTTTTTTGAATGTAAAAACTAATTTAAAACGAATGTAATTTCGTCCGCTACATCCATTCGGCTAGATAAAAAGTTGGACACAATTTCTTCTTTTTTTTTGCTTAAAACATTACGAAATTCATAGCTAGAAATAATTGATATTCACACATCGAGAAAGCACTAGCGCGTCGTTTGCGCGCTTTATTCGCTCCTTTTCAAGGAATATAATCGACTATTAACGAAACAGACTTTGCATTATCGCTTATCGCCGTTGAATTATCGCGAAACGATTTTTCATAATTCCTCTCTCCCCATTCATGATCGCACCGCGAATCGCTTGGACTCTCCCTCTCTCCATATACACTGGCGTTTCGCACGAGAGTCTCGCGCTTTTGTATCTAGCAATTTTTTAATTTTTTAATTTTTTTTTCCTCATTTTTCATTATTTCTTTCTCGCATCGCATATCAACACCCACGTACGGTCTCTTCTACGTATAATATATAATATACTTCTCTTGCTTTTTTTCCCACTAATTCCCACATTCGTAATAAGATTATAATGTCTCGAGGTGGACACTTCGCAACGACTAAATTTACAAACTATAGAGCGCAACTCGTGTTCTTACGTGCGGTTAATTTGTTTCTTTCTTTTTTTTTTGCGTATGTCTGTGTGTTTTTTTTCTGTGTGTTTCCGCGCGTGTGTTTTCAATTGTGTCAATAAATCCGCGTATGTAAATATACAGTGTACGGGTAAGACATAATTATTACAATCATACGTAATAACAGTAGTAAAAGTAAAAACAGTATGAAAAATTATTGTATTGTTTCCCCATTACTTATTGTTACGACGTTGTCTCGAACTTTACGCTTATCGAACACCGACAAAATTGCCGAAGATACATACATTCTCTATCGAGATTCGAATTATATATCGTTTTGTCGAATTTCGTCAGCGCGACGAACGAAACGTGCCACTTATAGTACGAATTTCACGATATTGTTTTGTTACGCACAAGATGAGAATCTACGAATGATAATTTTCTTCTCTTCGTTATCAGGACGATTAGGTGAAATTTCTTTTTAATGATTATTTGATACGATGTGGTTAAAGAATGCCTTTTTTAAATCTCATTTGGGACGTGAACGAACAGAGTATATAAAAAAAAGAAATAACGATATGCGAAATTCCGATGATACGAGATGAATGAATAATTAATATCGAACGGTGAATCAACGCTGGGACTAGATTTATACGTATAATTAATTACATATATATGCGTGTTAATTACAGATGCGCGTATTTGCGAATGGATAGCACGATTCTCTAGAAGTTCTTGCATCGGAAGTATTTTTTTTAATAAGTCGCACGTCTCACGAGTTTGTTTTTGGGGTGGTATTTGTGACAACTTGTGGTACAGCGAGATGGAATGTATAAATGCCGATGACAAAGAACGATGTACGTAAGTACTAATGAAATGTTAATGGTGATCTTTTTTTTTTCAATTATTTTTCACGCAATTGAATAGTCGCTTTTCGTCACCGTTCTCAATTAAAATCCCCGCGCATGGAGCATTTTTGTTAATTCAGGGAGAGATATAAATCGAGAGTAGATAGTCGAGTCGGTATTCCGTGATGCAGGCCTAGGTTCCTTTTTTTGTATCTCGATCGTGCACGCACAGGCCACGATGCGCGATCTCCAATTATTCTTCTCTCCTTTTCTAAGCACAAAATTCTCAAGCAGCGATTCCGACTAGCTACGATAATTTTTTTTTTTTTTCGATCAAAATTTATCAAGTTCAAACTACGACAATCGCACGTAAACTCACGTGCATGAACATATTTTTATCTAATATAATATATTTTTATATCTTGAAATATTCGAGATACAACAATACCTATAGTTTCACGTTGATTTGAATATAAAAAAAATCTTCTACGTTATTTACACGCGAGGAAAAGACAAGGGTCAGTTCCGCGTTATCACGCATCACGTCAGTTAGACTGATGCTCATAAACGCTATTGTGTTTTTTTTTCTCTTCATCTCAATCACCGCGTTCTCTAATTGTTCGTTCGTTTTAATTAGCTGGAAATATATGTCGTAATATTAAAAAAATAATGAGTGTTTCGCGCTAATATACGATGCAAACGTGGTCGAAGCCACATAGTTACTTTTTGTTTGTTTGTTGGAAAAGCGAGTTACCGCAGCACGACGTCGTAACAAAAATTTATACGAAGCAGCGCATTCGAGGACACCAATGTAGCTTCTATAGTTAGTTCAGATATGTTCTTGTATTTTATTGGCAGGGCGCTTGCGAAGCCAGTGATCCGTAGTGGCTCAATATTGTGTCGTGTAATTCAGGCTTCTCGGAACAATCTCTTGCAGTTTCCTACAGTATCGACACCAAAATAGAAGTTTTCTCGTCGTCGCGCTTGTCCCGACCGAGAGTTCGTTATCGACACCACAGGCCGATATGAACGAGGCCGTTGCGTTTATTGCTAATGTAATTGACGAAATACATCGAAATAACGATTTTTTTTCTCCACTACATATTCCGGACACGAATAATCGTTTTCATTCCACTATAATTGGCGATAGAGATATGTTTTAATAAAGTGTCTCTCAGCAGACAATTCAAAGATTCTTGAATGCACTCGCTTCGTATAAATTTTTGTGTTTCTCGTTCTATTGGCTTTTCCAGCTGTTTAAACCCACTACATTGGGAACCGAATGGCCCGACGTTGAATACAAAAGCATAGTAACGATTTTCGGCTCGCAGACGTCGTGCTGTCCCGTGGTTAGCGTGCGCTTGCGCCTCCTAATGAGTAATTCGTGCCGGCGTGCGTGAGCCCGACTGCTCATGCTCCTCACGCAACTCGAACACGCCGAAAAATCGCGAATTACAGAGCTTCGATAAATACAGTTTTCCCTTCTCCCGAGCCTCGTAACACTGGCAGTCTCGTTATTCCGCAGGGTTCCAAGAAAATACCCCGGTTCTGTCGTTGCAAAGAAAGTCAAAGGGTGTTTCTTTTCGTTTTCTTTTCTGTTCTGTTTTTTTTTCTTTTTTTTAAGCTTTGCAGAGCAGCTGGACAGTAGCGTTGAAAATATAACATCAACGAGTTTCTCGGTTTCGTCGATTAGTTAGAATTCAGTTTCGCTCGATTCAAGAACAACATTTTAGACTATCTTTACAATTAACGCTATCCCTACTAATATATATCGTACGACACTCGCGGCATCGCTTCGGGGCTCGTGCAGACGAGCGTGACATCGAACAAAAATGCATCCACCTCGTCTTTACGACGCGAAATAAATTTTTTTGCGGGTGGCTCGTTTAAATTCTCGTCTCGTCTGAACGAGAGCCCACCGTCGAATTATTCTATGTCTCTCGATATGCACGAAAAATACGTGAAAAATGACACGGTTATTGTTACGAACGCGAATTTAACGGTAAAGAAGAGTCGGGCGATGAGAGGAAAAACGGTAAAATATACATGTATGTCCACGCCTCGCAGAGGTCGCGTGCACCCCTTTTTCTTTCTTTCGCTGAAACCGTAAACGATAGTCAATAAGAATTATCTAGCGAAGCGAGTATTTTTTTCTTTTTTTTTCTTAATTCTCGCAAAAAACGAGACGCGACCTAATAAATCGTATCTACGAAACGCAAGCCGACGAGAGCCATTCGCCCCAACACTTCACGACTCTCGACTTATATATCTGCATTTTTTTTTATCATTATCATTAGTATTATTATTTTTGTTTCTTTTTTTAATATCGTTTTGTTCAACCCCCTTTAACCCGACTCCCAATGGCAGTTTAAGAGCTAGCTTCCTCGTGCCCGGATCTCTCGAAAGAGATCTCGGATATCTTATCTCTAATCTTTCGAAGCCTCGAAGTACGAGGCTCAGCATTCGTCACACACCGACCTCTCGCAATACTTCGCACTCACCAACTTCAAATCCTCGATACACCATCACACTCTTCATTCTCTTCTTCTTTTTAATTGTTTTTTTTCAATAATTATTAATCTCTTCCTAGCTCTCATCATACTTTATCCTTCGTATGTTCGAAATCGAGAAAAAAAATCAAAATTGTGAAAAATAAGGTAATTGATGAAACAGTTTAAGAAAAATTGAGTCGATGAACCGTGAATGAGCTTGATGCTAGATCGGAAACTAATAACAGAGATTGGCAGTTTGTTTGTTTGTTTTTTCGCGGAGGTCCGACGTGGGCGAAACGTTTTTTTGGTACGGGTCATCGAGATTGACATCTCGATTCGTTAATCGTCTTAAAATATGAGCTACGGTTCTACGCAACATTTTTTTTTCCTTTTTTTTGTTTGTTTTTTTTTCATTTACACGTTATCTTTCATACTCTCATGCACACGTTTCACACGCGCACACTCGCGCATATATATATATATGTTTATATATATATATAATTTCTACTTATATTTATGTATAATATGCTTCTTCTCTTCGCTTTTATAATAATCTATGGAGACGGCACAAAGCTGAACGGCTAGTGTTAGATACAAGTATATTACAAGTACACGCGTAAGTAACTTGAAGTAACTTCCTCGTTTTAATATCCACAATTCTCGTCTTTAATTTTAATTTTTTGTTTTTTATTATTTCGAATTGACCTTACACTATCGCTCGTTCTCACACGATCGAGCACTCTGATGGCTAAATCCTCGAAGCGTATTATTATTCCTCGACTTCGTTAAAACTTTACTAGAGGAGAATTGGCGAGAAAAATATTATTTAAAAAGGAAAGTAATAAAAAATGTTGAATGTACCGCGGGAGAGAAATCCGAACGCGTTCTCTCCCAACATCCCGTAAAATACATCGAAACACCTTGGCTTACGCGAAAAAATCTAACTACGCCAACGAATCGCGAACACGCAAATATGATAGGTATTTTTTATTTTTATTTTTTTTCGTCGTTTATGCACAAGATATCGGATTCTCATATCGTCAACGCGCGGATCCTCAGAAGCACTTCCTACCCGGATTATCATTTTCTCTCATCGATCACACGCGAAATACAATGTACAATCATACAAAATTCATTCGATCCGCCGTTATTTTTCTCCCTAAACATTCTTCGCACTTTATTTTAAATCTTCGCCTATTATATTCATTTTTTTTTCTTCAAATTCTCGTCTCTCGTCGCGTGACCGTCGAAACGACGCGATTTTCATCCCTCAAAGTGGCGGCATGACTCGAACGAATTATTCATCGACTCGACGATTTCGTCCGGGTGTGGAAAAAAGAGCTTTTTTCGGCCACTCCCACGATTCGCGGTTTCGTTTATGAGTTTTACCCAAAATACAAACCCTCGTCGACTCCGCCGATACGGATGCGTCGCGCAGCCCCCGAGAAGCCGCGCCGGAGCTTTCGCATCGAAACTTTGCTCCGGGTGTCGTGCGCTTCCGGGGGCCCAAAAAGTTTTGTGGGTCACCGTGGTGGGTCGTGGCGGTTCGGTCGGCTGGCGCACCTTGAGAGCGGCAACACATCGCCGATGTTTCTCCTCGACGGTGCACGCAACGGGAGTTTGTCGTCAGCGTCGACGCCGCGACGCTGATTGGCGGCGGTACATATAGCGTAGTATAACGACGACGAGCGCTCGTCGCGAACGTCGTCGCGGGGCGCGGTGAAGGGCACCACCGCAATCCCCGTTTCACCCTGCGAGCTTTGGTCCAGGTCTGCCTCTGCATCAACGCCCAGAAAAGAGAAACGATTAAACGGGCTTTCGTTACACGAGTGTGCGAATTAACCGTGCGCAACGGAATTTTCAAGCTCGAGGGCATTCGCAATTAAGGGGACACGAGACGAGTTAGTAAAAATAAAATTAAAAAAAAAGCAAAATAACTTTTGTTGGGCAAACAATTACAGCGTGGAAGTGCGATTTCAGTCCGAGGACATTCGCAATTACTGGGACATGTGACGAGTTAGTGAGAAATAAAAATGTTAACTTTGTTAGGCAAATAATTGCACCGTGAAAGTATAATGGAAGTATAATTTTCAACCCGAGAAAATTTTGAATTGAGGGAACATGGGATGGGTCAGTGAAGCCGAAAATGATAAACTTTGTTGGGCAAACAATTATACCACAAAAGCGTCAACTTCTTTTTGTTTCAAACTGGGATCTCCCAGTATCCTCGTTAATTATTTATGAACCGATGAACGAAAATTCTCGTTGGAATGTATATGTCTGTTTTTCGAGCTTCCAAGCGCACGCGCCCGTTTAAATTGGAAAAGTGCTGACGCAGCTAATTGCATGTTGGGCGAGACTCACCTACACAAACCATTCATCCTTTTGGCTGGAGGAGATGTCACTGAAAAAAATAATTAATTAAAATGAATTTTATCGAATTCGCTGTTTGAAAATAATAATTTTCGTTGGGTGATTTTGCTGCTTTTTTTTTCTTAATTATCAAAGTGTCAACTAACCTGTCCGAGCCGTGGCTCCTCACTTTGCCTGGCAGTAGAGGCGGACCCGGGCCGCGCTGTGCCCGAGCCTGAGGCCCGCAGGGTGTAGCCAGTTTCCCGGCCGCGGTAGGGTCGTGGCGCCCATTAATCCCAAGCCCGTTCCCATGTTCCCCATGTTCCCCATGTTTCCCATCGGGCCCAGGGTACCGACGGATCCCTTGAGCGTCGTCATGCCCACCGGCATCCCGGCGCTCGCTCCGTTCGATCCGTACATCTGTTGCACTGGAACACCGTCGAGAACATCAGTCCCGCCATACCACCCTCAAGTCCCGTAAAGTCGTGTGCACACACATCATCTCACGATTTTTACATACATGGCACAGCCTACACACTACAAAAATAATTTTGTCAAATCGGAATACGAAGTTTCGTTAAAAAAATTTTGTCTAATAACATAGACAAAATGTCCAGCGGTCCTTCAAGTCCTTAACGTCCTGGAACTGTCCTTGAATTTCGTATGGTATTTTTACTGCACACCATGAATAAGAGACTCGTTTGTTCAGGCTTGAATATATAAACGTGTCCTTTTATTTCCCGCGTCGTTAACAATTATAGTTTGCACTTTTGTTTGTAAAACCAGAAGTCCAGGACGGAGCGATCGGAAAATTAACAAATAAAAAATTGTGGACGTTGTCGACAACAAGTTATTGGAAAAAGTACAAACTTTTCTTTACCGTGTAAGAGAAGAAATGAGAAAAATATTACGCATTTATTCCCTTAACGGAAAAAAGAGGAGATAATAAGGAGATACGTTGTAAAGAGAGCAAACGAGGTACAGTTGTAAAAACTGTTTTATTACTGGCATAAAACGCTGGGTGTGCTCCGTGCACGGTTCGTCTCGCAGTGGGTCACGGTGACAGGAAATAACCGAAGCCTCCCACGTACGAACTTATTTTCATCGATAGCCCACGTGCTCCTTTCTCCCTCTCCCGCCCTCGATGGATAAATAATGCCATATAGATATGTGTATTCTGTATCCGGGGAATATAGGTCAAATGGATTTTCTCCGCGGAGCCGGTGGGCTTTGCGAACTACTTCTTTTTTCTTCGTTTTTTTTTCTCGCGTACATCCCTCCATTGGTCTCGAGGATTCGCTCGTACGCTCACGTACAAAGCAGCCGTATTCGAGACTGTTATACGAAACTTCCCGAACGACCGAGCTATGCCGTGAAATATTTCGCGAAAATGTAGAGCTGATCCCTGGACTATCGTCGGAATACCAATGACCGCATACGTGTGCGGATCTTTTGAAAAACGAGATTATATCGCCCGGGTTTGTACTTAGGTGTAACGCGCGACCTAACGGAGCTGGAAAATCTGGTAGACTATTCCGTGCCTCAGCAGATTTGAGTCGAATAATGAAGTCGAAAGTTGAGAAGAGATCATTTTCCATCGGCCAGAAAGTTAAAAAAATTGTGTGTTAGGAGTGTCGCTTATGTAAAACAGCTATCGGAGTCAATACGACTCCAATAGCTGGTGCGAAACAGTACATGAATATACGTGGTTCGAAATATTTTTAGGATCCTCTGATTTGATGGGTAAAATTGCGAACATTGCAATTCTTCAATTCAGCGCTACCTTCAATGTGTCTGCGACTAATTTTGTTCCTCTCCGAATATTTCACACGGAGAGCTGCGTCAGAAGTAAAAGAAAATACATTTGGAGCCATTTCCAGCCACAAATTACTCTTGAAGAGTAAATGTTTCGCCCGAGTAAACGTTTCGCCAGAGTAAATATTGAACAAACACCGCGATATTCTGCAGAGTGCTCTGGTATTATCAATGGCTAATAATACAGAAATTAAGTTTGTTAAAAATTCCAAGGGATTAAAGTCTCAAAGGATGCTGTGACCGGATACCGAAATGCACCGTTTTACCGCGAGCTCTCGAACGAAGTAGCCGAAGTAGCCGAGAGCTGTTGCGTGAGACTCGAGGGATGGAACGGAAGGCCGCGGCCGCGTCGGGGCTAAAGTGGATTTTCCGCGAAGGCGGAACTACGTGGAATATGTATGAAGTCTTGTTTCGGCGCTCAGCTTCGGCGGTAGAATGAAAGAGACAAGAAGTCGAAAAGGTAAAAAAAAGGGCTGAATTGAGGGGCACGAACGGACGGTACACGAATAGGAGGAAAGTAAAGAAAAAAAAAATAACGAAGCATAAAATAGAGAGAAAATCCGATTCATGCGGTCTCCGTGGAGTGAAGCTCGAATGGAGGATTTGTCAGTGGTAAACAGGAAGAAATATGACGACGACCAATCGGCAAGGGGCTCGTGAAAGCGCCTCCGTGATTTATACCGCTGCTCGTGCCGCTCTCGTTGCTGGACCAGATGAGGGGTCGCGTATGTGCCCCGCCGTGGGTCCAACGGTATAAAATCGTTTGAATGCCAAACGCCCTGAAGTGGGCCCTGACCGGAGAGGATTCCGCGCTGAAATAACGAGCCGAACAAACGGCACGATTGGTCGTACATTTACCGTTGTATAACGACACGGCCCGCATGCACCTGCAGTCGAACCCATACAATACACATGCATATCCATTCATCCGATGGTTCGTTAATAGGGATCTCCAAAACGGCGCGTTTCGATCCAATTCCCTTCATTTCCGCTCCCGTCCATAGAATTCAATTTTTCGGGCGTTCGAGTGGTGCAAAAATAAAAAATAAAATTCAACTACTCGACGCGCGGTGCACAAACGTAGGCGGAATTAGGTTTCTCCTCGTTAATATTCAAAGATAAGCCTTTAGTGCGCTTTGTTAAATACCATGCACGATGTGCGATACAAGACAAGGCGGGTGTTATCTTGTATCGCATATAAAGACACTTCTTATCAGGGCTCTCGACTGACGAGCGGAAGTCTCAAATTTTTCGTGGAAGCTCACCGTCGTCCGAGTGAGCGGGGACGGCTCATAATTTTTTTTACAATAGCCCGCGGGGTTTCAGAGATACGCGTGCATGTACGGAAATTCGGCGGACCCGAGGTCCCGAGAGTAAGCAGAATTGACAACGAATTTATAGTGTGAATCGATCGCCTCGTATATTCATCTCTTTCGATGCTCGACGCGTCATATTTCTTCCAATATTAACAATCCTCTAAAAAAAACAAGGAAACTTTTTCGAACATAATCCCATTATTCATTTTCTTTTTTTTTAGGATAATTTGGTATAATTTAGTGCATTTCTTTTAGTATTTCTTTTCGTACAATTTGAGAAGATTGAAAAATTAAATATTTCAAAAGTGAAATTTTGTTGCAATTCTTTTGATAAAAAGATATGTTGAGCTGTCGATAAAGATTGCGATTTTAATACGAACGAGTACTTAGCGGCCTGGAGGGGTCGACCGAACGCTCTTGGCACCCGAATCATGTCCGACGTTATCTCCCCGTGCCCCCAATCAGCCTCGCTCTAATAGCGTTATCATCGTTATCGTGCAATCGGACAATTGCGACCCGACGCTAATAGCGTGTTTGCTCGCATAATTCACAACGAGCCTGCGGACGACGAATGTCTAGAGGTTCGCTAATTATTCCTCGTACCACTCGATAAATAGCTGATTGCTAACTAACCGGACGAGATGACCGTCCCCCCCCCCCCCCCCCCCCCCCCCCTGAGATAGCGAGCGTGCGCGCTCCCGTGCAAGTCTATAATTATCACGGGCTCGCGTGAGCAGTCGCACACCCTTGTCACGAGTTTCTTTTCGGCCCGTCGAACCCGATCGGTATCTTCGTTATCTCATCTCCGTGCCCGGGACAATAATACTCGCGCGATAAGTCGGTCGCGAATTTAATTGATTCCGGAGCGCGGTTCAATCTTTCGCGGACTTCGGAAGTAGCGATCGATCGCCGCACCGCGCACGAAGAAAAAAAAAATTGTTGGTACAACAAGATTTTTGTTAGCGTAATGACGAGCTCGAGACGCTCGACGCCCAAAATTAAAACAAAGAAACGCGGGGAAACAGTTCCTTGGTATTTGAGTACAAAAAAAAAATAGAGTGGAATCGTGAACCCTTGAAATTTGCTATTTATGGATGTGCAAACTGCGAAAGGTGATACCTTTCGGCGTTTAATACATCCATATACAGCAAATGTCAAGAATTCGCAATTGCAAATACAGACATTATTCCAATATAATAAAACGATAAAATACGAACGCGGTAAGTTTATCTTCAAATTAATGTATGTACGTATTTATGACTATCCTATTACCCGTAATTACTCAGGCGTCGTTTGTTCCCATAGCAAACTAAATCGTCGCAATAACAAGAAAGTTATGTCGTAATAGCAAAACCAAAAATTGCTTCTACACGGAGACAAATAGTTCTGTTTCTCTAACAAAATGTAGATCGCTAATAATTTATTGTTGTCCCTATATTGAGCAGGTAAATCAGTTATGGTAACAAAATTCTTGTTGTCCCAACAATTTTTTTTTCTCCGTGTACGTAGTAATTTTTTTTTGCTTTCACTGATCGTTTTGCTGCGGGGACGAGGTCATTGTCAGCAGAACTCACTTTGTCCGAGCAGCAAAATAATTTTTCTCCGTGCGGGCTACATCGAAGTTTTGGGCGGACTTCGGAGCGCGCGCACTTATCTCGGGCGCGCGCCGCAGATGTGCACGGTGAAAATCTCGGTCGAAAACTTTTTTTTACTCCGGCTGTCGAATCGTCGAGGAGAGGTGACGTTGCGAGAGGAGCGAGGCCGATGGTACTCTCTCCGCGCATGAACGGTGCCCCGCGTGCGGCTTCCCCGAAGTAGTTACATCGCGGTCGAGATTGGCATACTTGCATACAAGCCGCAGTGGCAGCGGTACTCACGATTCTACTCGAAGCTTTCATCCGACTCCCGTGAGAGTCGCTCCGGGGATTCGGAGGCTGAAACGTCGAGAGGGTTTGACGGGATACATACATATATATTTATATCTTTATATATATATGCATACATATATACACTTATATACATTGGCAGGCATCCGCAATCCGCCTCGGTCTCTCCGGCCGCCCACCCTCGACAGACCAAACTTTAAATTGTGTACTCGGCGAAACAGGGCTCTAAACAATTTCGGATAACTTTGATAATATCCTTCTTGGCCAAGTTTGTACGCGCGGCCCCGAAGAGCGCCTCGACGAAAGACCCTAGTCGTCACGCAATCGTTTATACTTCCCTGCATAGTTTTTCCCTACTTTAAGGCCATTTCTTCCGCTCTCTTTCCACTCGAAGATACAAAGCGCCGTCGAGAAAGATTTAACGACGCGAACTGTCCGTGCGATATCGACGAGCGAGTCGACCGAGGAATTAGTGCGAAGTCTAATCTATGGTTTTTTTCCGTCTCAGTTTCGCACACGAGAGTGCTTTGATAATCGAAAAGACATCGTTTTATCGTCACTTTATTACAGCACAAGTCGCAACAGCCAATTCGCGAATATATACACAAGCGTTGGGTACAACGTATCGTTGGAAAGAGCTGAAGCGACAAAAAAAAAAAAATGAAACATGAATCGTAAAAATTAATCACGCTACAGCGTAAATGAGCCGTCTTATCAGTCGGTGATACCCGAGCTCAGAGTCGAGATAGTTATCGTTATTTAAGATCATTTGATACCCGAGGAATCACACGCTATTTTCGATGAATCAAACAAACACAGGGTTAATAGAAATAAATAAACTTAATGTAATCACTCTTGCGTCTCTGGCGTATTTTTGCAATACTTTTCCCTCTCATCACTCCGGCAATGTTCGTCGATGTATCGAAAAAAAAAAAAAAAACACAAAAACAAGAGAAGAATCTTTTATCGCAAATTCTTATCGAGATCGTTTACGTCGAACGGTCCTTCGGCGAAAGGTGGCTCCGATCGCGTTTTCACAAGGTGAAATCCTCGATATCTCCTGTCGACCCCGTCACCAGCGCGAATGGCCGGAAGCCTCGGTGGACAGAGACCCAGTAGGTACGCCAAGAATCCCGAACAGGGCCATCCCCAGAAGCCGATCTTGCTGTTGACGGATTCGGCGAAATACATCGCAGCTCGATGATGATTGCAGCCGAAGGGATTCTTGTGTTGCCAGCAGCCAGGTTGATTGATACCGCCGTTCATGTAGAAGTCAATGTGACCGCTGGTCTCCACCTTGCCCTGGATGAAAGCGTTCGTGTGGAAGACGTCGACGAATTCGGCGTCGCTGGCGTCGAGTTTGTCGTCGTTGCTGACGGTTATGAAGAAGGGCATGGCGGGATCGAGTCCGGTTATTCGATCGAGCTTGTAGGGCCTGAGAGCGTTCGCCGCGAACGCCGGGACGTGAGCGCCGAGACTGAAGCCGATAACGTGGATGTCCTCGGCGCCTCGATCTCTCAATCTCTCGATCAGTTGCGCCAAGCAATCGCCGACGTGGGGCACGTTGTGCACTGCGATCGGATAGCAGGGCGCAACGGCTAGACGATGCCAATCGACGGCGATGAGATTCGAGGGCTCCTTCTCGAGGTACTCGTTCCTTATGTCCACCAGGGAGTCGAGCTGCATGTCCGAGTTGTAGCCGTGGACGATGATCTTCGTCGGTCTTCCGGGCACGAAGAGCGTGTCGTTCAGATTCGATGACGTTTCGTTGACGAGGACCTGGTAGCCCTCCGTGGGATTGTTCCTCGTGTAGAGGAAGAACGTCACCTCCTCGTCGGGGCAGGTCTGGTTGTTGTGGATCAGGCACGGCCCCAGGAAGTAGTCCCTGCTCGGGTATCTCTGGAGTTCGGTCGGGTCGACGATCTCGTAACTCTCCCGTATCGCGCTCGACACGACGAGACTCTGGGAGAGCGCCTTGCCGAGCAGGGTCGTCGTGATCAACGAGCACACCATCAGGAGGCTCAGACCCACCAGATGCCTCGGACAACCGTGACGATTTCGTCGATGATGCGAATGATCCATCCTCTGGGCCTCGAGGTCCACGCAAGCCCGCGACGCCGACCAGCAACCTGTCGACGATCCGATGTTGCTCAACTTTGAAGTTATTGACGGTCTCGAGCTAACTCTATCGTCACTTTGTTTTTTTTTTTTTTTTTTTTTTCTGCGATACCCGCGGACGGGAGGGGTAGACGCGCGAACGACAACGAGCCTCGACCGCGACCACGATGACAATGACGGGCGCGGAAAGCGCTCGTGCTCGAAACTGCTAATGCGGTCGCCCCGGCGTTTCGTCATCGTTGTCGCCGGTTTGTGGACGGCGATAACGATGGGTGCCGAAGGCGGGGGAGACCGAGACGAGGGGTGAGGAACGCGCACGCGAGATCCCGCTCCGCCAGGTGAACAGACGCTTCGTGAATCCCTGAGAGCTTGTTACAACTCGTGGTTCGCGGATGCGAAGACACGCGGTGACAGACACGCGCGCGCGCACACACGCGGATTCTCGAAACGTGCTAACGATTTATGCTGCGAGATAGCGTGCTAATGAGAAGTGAGAAGTGGCAAAAAGTTTTCGAGAGTGGGGGAAAATAAAGTTTAGTCGGAGGTGTGACGGAGACGCGAGGATTGCGGAGGAGCGCGGCAAGAACGATCTCAAGTCGACGACGATGAAGAAGTAACCGCGCGGTCAGTTTTCACTTTTTTATTTTTGTTTTCTTAAGCTCGAATGCCATTGTTCCGTACTTCGTCTCTCGCGAGCCGTTTATCTCATCACCGCGCATCGCGTGGCGCGATCGTTGAGATTATAAAACAAATTCAAAGTTACATCAGCGACGGCGGGGAGATGGAGAGAGAGCTGGCCAGGGAGAAACGGTTTAATCTCTCGTTTAATCCCGCGATGCCCGGAGTTTCGAGGGCGAAAAACCGGGGGATGGCGGAAGAAGAAAAAATTCTGAAGGGCGGGAGATACACACTAGAGTAGGTTTGTAAACTTATCCTCGAGGGACCATAATTTTATTCTCTTGTTAATTTTGCAATTTCTTTTCTCTTATCAACGAACCGTGCTTTTGAACTTGGAATAAAAAAATGGACGAATCAACAAGAAGAATTTGCAAGAAAAACGTAAAAGAACATTTTTTAATTAGCAAGTATTATATTTAGTATTTCAGTAATTATAGCAAATATTTTTCAAATGTACAAAAGAATTCTGCAGCGTAGTGGCACGGACTATGAAGAGGTGGATATTTTCTCGAGAGGTGAAATTATATTTGTGTGAAAAGTAGAAACTGCGAATATTGTCAATATCCGGTTCCACAGTAAAAATCCGCCGCGACTCGGAGATTTTAGGCTCATTAAAAACGAAAACGTATGCCTTAAGCGGATCGACAAATATCGTTTCAATGAAGAGAAACCACCCGTGTCCGGAAAGTACTTCCGATGCGGAAGTGTATGAAGGTGAAACGTGTGCAATACGAGTGGCACACCGGGTCGTTTGTACGCGTGGGGTCTCAATCGACTTTCGAGACTCGTCGCTTTGAATACTCGATTGAATGGAGCGATCGGAATCACTTTTGCGCTCGTTTTCCCGCCGCGAACGCCGGCGGGTGAGAGTTCGTTCGAGTGGCTACGCAGCTCGAATCGACGAATAGCGAGCCTTCATTGAAAATGCGCCGGCATCTTTGACCCATTAAAAAAATAAATATAAAAAATACTATACGCCAAATTTCACTCGATATCAGTTCTTTGAGCAACGCGAGGTCTGTGTTGAGCGAAGGATCTGATAGAAATTGCCATGAAGCTGGTAAAAACCGACAAAATTTTCAGGTATCAGGTCCTGCCAATCATTCGTATTAAACTTAACACATTCTGCTAGAAAATATGGTAATTTTCGCTGTTGCGGATATTACGCGAATATCTCGTAATTTTTACTTGAATATGAGAACTTCTTGCTAGAGAATATAGTAATTGGTGGCATCGCGATCGCGAACTGTTTGCTTTAGGTTTGTAGGTCATACCGGCATATTATGTCGATACATTTTTTTTTGTGAATCCACACAGAAAAAAAGTTTATCGACGAATTACTCGGTTTCAATCCATAAAATTAACGAATTTCATGGATTAAAACCGAGTAATTCATCGAAAAAATTTTTACCTGCCTTCTTGGGAAAATGAACATATGGATTGAGTAAAAATTGCGAAGATGAACGGCCCAATTATTGATCGTTTATTTTTAGTTTTATTACCAGATTCGTTATTAACTTCGACTAAGTCAGATATTAACGGTATTCGTTTATTACCGAAATCACTTTCCGTTAATCATGTTATCCACGATAGAAAATTCTTATTATGTCCGGCATACTTGAGTGCTAGGTGTACACTTTTGTTCACACACGAATAGAGAATGGAGGAAGAGATACACAAGAATGCAGTACAATTTTTCTTTTTTTTTTCGCACCGAAATGTGGCAACGTCTATATATGTGAGTGATAAGAATCGATAAGACTGTGACCCGAACGTCGGGCACTTTAATGTATCCTCCATATCCACGTTTTCCATACCTGCGTAGAACTACCGGAGTAGCATTTCCAAACAGCCGAGGATCGGAAGGGCGTAAGTCTCGCGCCAAGTGCGTCAAATTACGCTCCTCCGACTCTGAGCGGTCTACACTCGACTTGTCACGCCGAAGAACAGTTCCAGAGTAGATAAAAGCCACTTTAGATTACGCTGCCACGACGATGACAATTTTGCATTCCGCGGCGAAGCAATCTCGCAACCAGGTAAACAGCGTCGAAAACAGTGAAAAATAAAAATAAAAATAAAAGTCTCCGCAACGTCGCAGCCTTCATTGTTACTGAACGAGTTGTTTGCAACGCGACATTCGCTCGTGCGTCGAATCGCAGACAAAGTACCGAGATAGAAAATTTATCTCGGATTAATTTTCCGTTCATAATAGTCGGCTCATGTACCGTAGCTCCGAAACGCCGGAGCAGCGGGAGACGAAGAAAAAAAAAAGATAATGATAGTAATAAAAAAAAGGCAAAAAATAAAAATAAATGCTCCGGCAACGCAAGCAGGTACGTTTCGCGATATCCCGTATGCCGTGCGGCTCAACGGTTTTCGTCGTATAACTCGGCAAAGCGTCCCATCAATGTTCTTTTGGAAACTGGCCAGGAGAGCCTACGAGTACAACCGACTGTCCGGCTCTCCATTCCACTCGTGCCGTCCGCTGCTCGGGCGAATTTTGTGTGTCGTAAACCGCGAATATCCGGCGTTTGCACAGGCTCGCTTCCACTCTCCGCGTACGTGTGTGTTTGCATGGGGGAGATATTTCGCGCGAGAGGTAAATTCGCGCGAATGACGAGAGTACGAGCGAGTTCATTATAATGACCGGGCATAGTGGACGTAAATAATGCGCTTGCCGTACACACGCCGCCGATCGGGGATGTGTGCGAATTTCATCGGGTCTGGCCTCGCATTAGCGACGGCGTAAAAGTACGCGGGACAGCGCAATTCCCGTGTTCCTGGACTTTTTTTGAAATTATTAAACCGAAGCTCATCTTACGCGATATCCGTCGATGGGAAATAAAAATTATGTACTCGTATTCACTCGCAGTCTGTGTTATACGAATAAAGTACCATACAATTCCGCGAAGGCATATTTCAATTTTTTTTTCTCACACGATTTGCAAACACATAATTCGTTTGTTATCAGTGTTCGGTAAAAACTGGTTTGACGAAACGCCGATACGGTAAGGATATCGATAATTGGCGAAGCGCAGCTGTTGCATGATCGATGACTGATCGGAGTGTCGAACGCTGTTGCTTCAAGATCGCTCAAATTTTACACTCGATATTTGTTGAACTTTAAGACTTCGTATTGCGCGACATTCGTACTCGGCTGGAAATACCACGAGAGACATTTACTAAATTTATTGCGGGAGAGACTTTCGAGCAAAACAAGGTATTAGGCGAGTGATTGGTGATAATCGTGAGCCTCGGAATGCAAGGCTATACCTGGCTCAAGATAGACGAGTGCAGCGGAGAATGGGGTAAAACGGAACCACGAGACAAAACGGACCGTTCGTACTTATTCGCTTCGGAACATAAAACAAGTTGGAACCCACGGAGAATGCCGGTCCATCTTGCCCCGCACTTCCTCAATTCAACCCCCCCAGCATCAGTAAACGCGTCACAATCTACCGGTGCGGGTGACGATACAGCGTGAAATATAACAGCGGCATCGAAGAAATTCACAATAAAAATGTCGGTCCTTTCTACAGCTCGAGAGCCTCGAAACGAACTCAACACACACACAACTAGCGCCGATTCGTGCTCGGGGAAGCAAAGGAGTACCCGACGCGACAGGCGGAATACACTCTCAGGCATGTTCCCATCGAGCGCATGGGAGAGGAAGATAAGAGTTCGGTAAGAGTTGGTACGGCCCGAGATTCGAGCGTCGCGCAGATCAGCGGCGAACAGAGGGGCTAAAAAAGTTTTGTCCCGGCGGGTTCGATCCGATACGGCACAACGAGAAATTCGAATTCGCTCACTCGGTGGAAGCTCGCTGATAGTACAGTTGCCGAGAGAAAAAAGGAAGCGACGGAGAGGGCCGGCGGGCCTGGATAACGCGAGCACGGCCGAGTGCACGCGCGATTCGCTGTGTCGATGTATCGCGCGGACTCCTCTCGCTGCGCCGGCTATGCACACACCTGCACGGTTAACTGTACCAGTCAGCCGTGCATACAGCGCGGAGGGTGTACCGACGAATTCTATATGCGTATTAGAGCATCGGACGCCTATGGGCGTCGATAGGCAAATATAAATATAGCTGGGAGAGAGGACTAGCTCGTCGGCGTGCGTGTATGCGCAGCGCAAAGTAGAGGGGGAGAGCGGGGCAAAATGGCACAGCCGGGCAAAACGGAGAACGAGGCAAAGGGCAATTTTCCAATAACTTTTGGGTGGCAATGGTGGCGCGTGGGGCAAAACGGGCTTGAAAATCCGGATATATCGTTGGGAGAGAATGGAGCATCCAAAAATTGTTGGAAAAATTGAGTCTTGCGCTCACCGTCCCATTTTGCCCCGCTCTTTCCTGGTGTGGCTCGTCGGTGTGCGTCTCCGCTACGGTCGCCAGGGGGGAAATGCTGTTTCGTTGAAAATTGTATGTACGAGTGTGCATACCTACGGAATTCACTGTTCGGCGTAATACTATATGAACTGGCGCGGCGAAGTAAATAGGATGGGAGTAAAGAGGCGCGAGAGGCAGCGGCACCGTGTGTGCACAGCCGCGACGAGAATCAGCAGCACCAACACCTCCAGCAATATGTATACCGGCTCTGCCGATGCCTCCCGAGTTTGCACAGGGCTGAATGTGCGTCGCTATAGCGGGTCCATGAGCGACTGGGGGCTGTTCATTGATTTCGCTTAGGTTTTCGTATAAACGTAAGCGGGCCGCGGCGCCGAGCAGCCGTGCGGCGCTATACTTCGGCCGAGCGAGGGCCGGAGCGGGGCCGCGAGGGGAGAAGAGCTTTGGACCCCGTTATCCTACCGAACGAGGCGCGGAGCGAGAGAAACGCCATCGACCGAGGATGACATCCTCCCGGGTCCTCGGGTATCCACGACAGTGCACCCAACCCCTCACCCTCCGCTCGATGCTCGTTATTCGATAATAATTTCGAAAAGCTTTTTTAATCGAGTAAAAGTATCGCTCGCGGCTGGAGGAACAAACTTGTCGTCGCGGAATAAATATCTTTCTCTTTTTCAGGTTTTTTTTCCCTCATCGCCAGATATTTTTATCGAGGGAATTGGATCAATCGTGGCGAACTATCGGAAGGTTTTGCCACGATTCAGCCTCGACGAATTTGCCTGTGAGGCTTTTTTTTTTGTGTTTTTGCTAAATTGGGATCTGAATTAAATTTCGTTCCATTTAATTGTCAGCGTAATCTGCACTGTATGAATATTTATCGTTCGCATCTATGTTGTTTCGATCAATCGGAATGTAAATTTTTCGTGTTTTTTTTTTGTTTCTGAATATGTATGCAACTCTAGAATTGACTTTTGTTGACGATTTGTTTTTTTTTTTTGTTGTTGTTTATTTTTTATTTTTTTTTGTGAACGGCAGCGACTAAATGACAAGGGTGAGGAACGTTACGGCTTCCGCCGAGGGTCAAGTTAGTAGGGATCAAAAGACGAGGGTGCACCAGAGCCACTGGTGGCAAGCCGGGCAGCGCCAGTAGTGGAGCATAGAGGCTTAATCCTCAGTTTCGCGAATAATTCAACAGCAACAGCCAGTGCTGCACTCGAGGCATCTTCTCTCTCGAAAGGCCCTAATAAATCTTGCAATAGCGCGGACCGTTATCCAGTCTACACGCGCCATTAAATCGAGGCTTTCGGTCTCTCCAACCCCCCTCCTCAGTCTCTCTGCTCCCCCACCCCCTCCACAATCGCTTATAACTTCGAATTCTCCCACATGGCTTTCGCAGTTTCCTTTATTCGCGCGATTGGAAGCTTGAGGTTCCATTTCGAGACAAAGGTAGTTCTAAATTAATGTGGCGACGCTCGTCTTGAATCATATAGTACAACTTCTCCCTATTCCACGATATTTGTCCTGCTAACACGGACCTCCTCTCGATACTTTATTGGTAAATATATAACAACTAGCGAGTTATATTTTTTTTATAGCGTGCAAGTCTCAGTGCATGGCTCTGTGTTAGTTTCTGAGTGACTCTTTGTGAAAGGCTCTGTGAATGTCCTGCGAGTTTCTGTGAGTATTTGTGTGATTATCCAAAAATTCGTATGAAATTTAATGTACCGGTACTGGGAGTTTTTGTGGATAAACTGGTACATTAAATTTCATGTACAATTGTGATGAAAAATTAACGTACAGTATATTAACATTTTTTTATGTACTTTACTTTTAATAATTTACTTGAATTTGGAAACGAGGAAACGATGCGCAAATGTAATTGACTACCTTTTTGTACAATGATTTGACTTTTCATATCAAACTTTGCATCCAGATATGGCATTCTTCAAGATTGTACATAAGAATTTGACACTACTTCCACATTTGAAATTTTGAATTCTGCAATGGAATTCTTGAAAAGTTTCTGTTAATATCTTTCAAATATTTTGGCTCAGGATATTCGCACAATAATTCTCAATAAAAAAAAAGATTCCGAATTTGCAGATCAATGCAAAAGTATTTTGTATTTTATGCTCAATGGGCCTAAAAAGTACTTAAAATACCAGATAAGTATTTGAGCATTTAAAATACGTACATAAAATACTGCCCAGCTCGGATTATTTTTAACAGTGCACTTCATTACATCATAGATGGCACTTATAGAACCATTCTACAATTTCCACGATTTATTTAATTAAATGCCTCTTGGCTCTACCTACAATACCAATTTTTTTTTTTTTTGCGGATGAGCACTCGGCGTACCGAAACGATATCGACGTTCCCCAGATGAATACAAAAAAAAAAAAAATTCAACCCGTTTCCCATTCACCCACAGACAGGTTTTCCGTGTCTCGTCGGTTGTCCCCCGACCGCGATGCGTTACGGCTAACCGCACGCTCGTTCGATAAATAATATCCTCTGGCTACGTGTCCAAAATGCTTTTTATCGAATGCAGCATAGTGCGCGCCGTACACTGTGCGAGGAATCATAACGCGCGTGAACGAGAGGCACACAGGTGTAATAATGGTGTTACATAAAGCGACGTGTTTACTGTGGAAATGAAATAAAAAATATTATGATTTTTCCTGCCCAACATTCAATACTGAAGCGAAACTGTGCTGTGACGGATGTGTGGGATTAAAAACAGAGGGAATCTAATCAAACACAGTCGAAGCTTGGCAACGGATGGCGTGAATCGATAACGAAAAAAGTGCACCCTTCTTTTTTTCATGGAATGACTGCGCAGCATCTATGGATGGCAGATATGGCGTATATATGGCGAAGCGGCAAACACGTAACGACAGTTCGCACGAAGAAGAAACGAGTTTTTTTGGGTGCGTGTATAGGTACGTATACATATGCGTTATGCCGAGCGCATTCGTTCGTAGTATATGGATCTCGTTGTGACTCACATGGGAAGCTAACTGGAGGGTGTGCCTGTGCGTTGTGCGCGTTGTGGGGATGCCTCGGGGTCGTGACGCGGTAACGGCTGTAGCAGAGGATCGCAGCAGCCACCAGTCCGGCCATGCTCAGGACCAAAAGGACCAGAGTAACTGCGAACCACGTTGTCAGCATTCCCAGAATCGTCGATGCCTCGGTGTCTGCAAAAAATCAAAAAAATTCCTTTCGTACATCCTTAATCATACATGCTTCGCTGACCTCGTTCCGCGTGTCATAAATTATGTCGGCGTATAACCGAGAAATAATAATGAATGAAAAAAAATATGTATCGTGAGTGATCGATCGAAAAATATCGATCGTCCATGATTTACGGCACACTGTCGCGCTATCTCGAGGAAACAAATACGGTCGATTGATTTTCGAACGGTGATTATAAAAATTTTATGTCACAAATTATTGTCACTTGCTCCGGGACTACGTTCGCAGATTTTTTTTCTCGCAGCTGTTGACGAAGCCGCCATTTTATTATTCATTTTACCCTCTGCTTAATTTGTTCGTAAGAACTCGCGTTTGAAGTGAGATATCAATTTTTGATGAAATTAAAAATCGCGGAAAGTCGTAGCGGTTCGATCGATTATTGCTGGATTCAATACGGAACAGCTGCAAAGTAATTTGAATCCAAAAATCGATCAGCGAACTTTCCCATAGACAAAGCTACGCGCAAAAATCTTAAGAAATGAGGAAGCATGTGCAAATTACTTTGCAGCTTCCTTTCATGAAAATACAGTTTTATCTGACGAAGAAAATAAAAAAATAAAAAAATTCTAACATTTATAGGATTGAACGGAACTGAACACGGGGGTGAAACTTACTGGCACAGCGTTCGGAATCGGCTTCGTCGGAGCCGTCCTCGCAGTGGTTGACACCGTCGCAGAGAAGATCCGTACCGATGCAGAACTCGTTGAGTTTGCAACGAAAGTCCTTGCACGTGTGCTCTGAAACCGAGGTATAATTATGTCAGTACGATGCATACACATATATATAGATAGACGGTGAGAACGTGTTAAATTGCTCGCAGATATGCAAGCTTAACATCCCGCGTTTAGCGGTGCCGACGGCTTGAATCTCGCCCGCGACGAGGCAGCTATAAGAGGGTAATCGCGAGAGCTCTGCACTTCCACTGCACTCGTGTGCCAATTCAAAGTCTCTCGAGCGGCGTCATAGCTTGAACGATAGGCCAGTTTGAGAACTGAACACCTCTCCGGGCACTTGCGCTCGTGAGAATTTTCGCAAGTGTGTTCCACCGGCTGAGCTCTCTTCGATCTTCGCGCTTCTCGCGCACCATGGAGTTTCGATTTTTGAGAAACGTGTCACGATCGGACGAGCGGAAGCGGCCACGAGGCAGTCCAAAATTTTTCGCTAAAAAATAAAAAAATACACGAGCGCAAAAATCTCTCACTATTGTATGAAGGTTAATAAATAGTGCGACAAGATATCCGTCCGGCCGTCGAGCCGCTGGGTCGAACATACCGCGAGATTTCCGGAACCATCGGAAGGAAATTAAAAAAGTTGGCCAAGTTTCATCTTTTCTCTACCATCTTGTGTCTTCCCTTCCTGCCCGCGTCACTGTCTTCTTTCTCATCGTAGATAAATCGACGTTTAATAAATCAAATATCTGCCACTTCGTGCCTCCGTCCCGGAAGATCGCGAGACTCCGGAACCTCGAGGAGGCAGAGAATGAGGCACGGACGGAAGGAGGAGCGCCGGAAACTAATTGCTTTCGCGTAATTACCTCCCGATCAGAAAAACTTCTGACGACCGTGGCGAATATCCTTCATCGCCTCTATATATAGATTTCATTATCAGCAAATTGTCCCCGGAGACTGTTGCCTTTCAACGTTTCATAGGCAATAAAAAAAAAAAAATTATCTCCACGGTTCCGGAGTCGGAGAAAAATCGCGGAGTCTCAATACCGCGAAACACGGTGAACGTCTTCCAGCGCCGAGTGAGGACGAGACGCGACGGTTGGGGAAAGTCGAGAGGGAAGCAGGCAGTAGTCGAGAAAGTGTCGGGGCAGAAGCTCGAACGGGGCGACGAAGGAACGGGAAAACGAGGGCCGACGTCGGCGTAATTTTATATAATTTAATAGCACAAATTCTTTTAGTCACCGTTTCGAGCACACCGTCATCCCGTCTCACCCTGCTTCGCTGCCTCGAGCTCTGTGAGCGAGCTTCGGAGCTTCGCCGTCCTTGGCGGCGAAGTCGAGGCCCTCGAGAACGCGAAGAAAAAAAACGGCCGCTTACGGCCGTGATTAAGCGGCTGAGACTTCGCCTCCACGCGTTACCTTGTCAAAGCAACGTGTCTTTCATAGTCGTCCAAAATGACAGACACGCTGTCTCAACCTCCGATCAAAGCGATGTGACACACCGCCCAAACCGGAACTGATACGTTAACCAACATTGTAATTGATTTTTTCATTTACGGGTACTAACGATTTCCGGTTAAAAGCCAATTCTTATACGATCCAGATATTAATCCAGTGTTATCAATTCACGTCCTTTGAATTTCCTTTCGAACCGTAACTAGCGCGTAATCTTTTAGCATGCATTCTCAGCCAGGCCCGGATAATTTCCCGAAAGGTTAAATTCGAATCTAGGCATAGTTCTGATAAAGCGTCACATGTAATAAATGTCCAATGGGACGAGAAATGTTCTTCGCTGTAGACAGTGAAAAATAATTTCGTCAAATCGGAATACGAATTTTCGCAAAAATAATGTTGTCACATAAGTGACAATCTCGTTTGTTCAGGCTTGAATATACAAACTTGTCCTTTTATGCCCGTGTTACACTAAGAATTTTCTTTTATACTTTTGTTTGTAAAACTGGAAGTCTGGGATGGTGCGATCGGACACTTGACGAATAAAAAAGTGTGGCCGTTTGTGGACGATAAGTTGTTGTAAAAAGTATACACTTTTTTACTGTCTAGGTGCAGAAAAAACGCTGATCAGGACGTAACACCAGCGTCGTCTAGGATTTGATTTCGCCCGTCCGATATCGGTATTGGAGGACAATTGAATTACAGATTCAATTACCGACCGCGATATTTCGCATTGTCTCAAGGGAATCGGAGGAGAACGGGCATTCCTGAGCGCGCCGCGAACTAAGACGCCCATTCTACGGTACCGGAAACTGAATGAAGTACCCAACCAGGCATGCCCGCCCGTGCCGTCACTCTCGCATTCTCCTCTCGGACCAGAGTAAATGTTTGACTTCCGGCATAACTACCGAATCGTTTAACGCTGGATTAAACCCGTAATAACTCCCCGTGTGTGCGCATATTCGATACAGCCCGCCGATGGTCCTTCGCTCACTGTTCTCCCTGCAGTGCTCTCCACCGCGCCCAGTTATGCCCGGGCAAACCTCCGAAATTTGCGGTCTCGTACAGCAAATGTATACCGGCGAACACGCGAACGCCGACGGACGGACGGATGAACGGACCGAGGGAACGGAATCTACCCTCCGACATATAAACATAATGTTTGTCGGGGGAGGGGGGGAGGGGGAGGGGGAGGGACGAGTGAACAAAACCCACACTGCACATGTGAAGCACGCGCGTGTGCGCGTTAATCGTACACGTAGGGAAATCCGTGCATGTAACTTGGCGCACAAGAGCCGGGTATTCGGGCCGTGCGGCGCAGTGGATGGCCGCGTTCCTTCAATGGTCGGCAGGCCAAGCGTGAAAGAGCCGCGAAGCTCGTGCGAACCCCACGGAGATATGGCAATAACTGCCCGTCGTGTTCTTCCCGAATGGCCAATGGCAGTGCGGACGAAACAGCTCGCGCCACAGTCCCTGCGTGCACGTAATTTCAACGGAGTCTATGTAAACCCTTCTATAATTTCATGTGTCTATATGATCGAGCGAGTGAGACGCCAGGAGCGTTACCCACATCCAGCACAGCGGAGGCCGGGGCTCTTTGCTCGATCCCTTTCTCTCGTCCGCCGGCACCGTTGGCGTTGGAATGTGTTTGTACATTCGCTGCGGGTAGTCGGCTGTGCACGCACGCACATGCACCCACGAGTACCGACGTCGTAATCGTTTACCCGAGGGCCAGACTGTATTCCGAGCGTGATTCTCGTGGAGCTCACCGTGCCATTGGTACGCAACGTTTAAGCTAATTTTATTAATTAATCGCTCGCCACCGCTGCGGTTCCTCCCGCACATTTGCTTCATCCGTATCTGCCATTATGCGAAACCCGCGGAGCTTTCGGAAAATCCCGCTTCGCTCCACAACCACCGCCATCGGCAACATCGCGAACGGCACCCTTGCCCTCGTTCGCATACGTTTTCCTGCCTGAGAGACACGTCGCGAATTCTTCGGTGATATCTCGCTCGGTTTTCCTGTTATTAAATGGAAGATCGCTGCGGGAGGAAGCGTCGAGGCACACCAGCTATGCGGCATCAAAATGCCGTGAGATAGAGCCCGATCCCCGTGCTGCTAGAATATTTCGTTGCATCCTTCCGCCTCCCCCCCCCCCCCCCCCCCCCCGAAACACGGATATTCCACGAGCCTTTCAACGAACCCTGCTATGTGGCGCCTCTTGGCTGGAGCGTTCCTGCAGCGGAGCCTTTTAATGTTTAAATATGCGATGAACTTCGCCGAGCTCGTACTCCGCCCAATGTGATTCGCATAATCTCGGGGAAATTGCGATGTTTGGGGGTAAATAGGCGTAATGGGGAGTTTACGATGCGAGGTTGAAGAACAAGGGACGGAAAAGAAACGTTCAATCGTAGTGGCGTTCGTCTCGATGTGGGAAGATGCGGTGAATTACGAGGAATTCGGAATTCGTGGGATGGTGGAAATTATTATCTTAATTGTGCACGCCAAGAAGGAGGGGAGGGCGAAACGGAAATTTTTCTTCGATGAGCCGCAAAAGAATGTGTAAAAAAAAGTCCGTCTTGCACGACTCTCCAGTGGTTCGACGAAGTTGCGATGAAGAACTCCGACCGATTACTTTCCCGCTTCGGTGAAGTCAATGCGGGTTATCTACGAAATATCGAAAACCCATAATGAAAAATGAATTACCGTCTTCCTTACCGACTGAGACTGTTTCACATGGTCTGGAACGATCGATACAATCGAGGTCCACGCGAGTTTCGGTCCGTTATTAAAGTTCCGAGAGACCAAATGCAAAGTAGTCAATGGCAGTAAACGGAATAATTCGCGCAACTAGGGCGGGGCAAAATGGAATAATGCGACAAAACGCAATTTTGAAGAGAACTTTTGGGATGGTGTCGATGATGGTAAGCGGAGCAAAGCAGCGTTGAAAATCCGGATGTATCGTTGGGACAAAATTAGGGATCCAAACATTGGATAATTGAGTTTCGACCCCGCTGTCCCGTCTTGCCCCACTGTCCCATTTTGCCCCGCTCTCTCCTAATCCGTCTCTGACCAATAGAAACAATCATCTTACAACGAACGCTTTTCGTCCCGAAAAAAAAAATACGATCAGAGCGGACGATACGGATGTGTCCGTGGCAATGCCTCGACGATCAAAGTTCGATCGTGCGCCGGCTGCATTTTATCATGCAAATGTGGATCATACTGCTGGTTGCATTCATCGAAACGATTCCGTGGCCGCGAAGAAAGTTGTAGCCGGGAGCTCGCGTGAGGGCTTCGCGTGCATCCGCCTCTCGTTTCTCATACTCGGTTAGAGAAACCTCCCCGCCAAGCCCCTCCAAGATAGCCGATTACCGTAATGACGCCGATGACGAGGTTAACGATGGTAATGACGAGGATTGCTGTCGACTATCAACCATGCCTCGTAAACAGGAGTCACCGCTATCGTTTTACGATCCCTTGTTGCTCGTAAAGTTTTGTTCGTTAACCCTCGCGGTGTCGCCCTCTCTCTCTCCGCATCTCTTCGGGCGCCCATTCATGACATTGCTTTATGCGACCGCTGTTAACTTTCACTCATTGAATACTCTCGTGATTTCATTTATACCTCGATGATAACGATACTTCGATACAGAACCGCCGCCGTCGAGGCATACGGCTCATTCGATTCCGATACGTTTTCAATGCTCGCGCGCCAACCGCCCGTAATTCACGGACGAAAGAGTTATAACGACGAGGCGAAATTTCGCGCGTCGAGATCCGACGGACACCCGCGGGGTTGGTTGAGTATATTTTGAAACGGTAGATATTAATCGCTGGCATGAAACGCGGGAGCCCATTGACACGCGACGAGTAACGAGTTAAGGAATATGCTTAATAAAAAAATTGGGGGGACCGAGGCGAGATGGGCCAGCGAAAAATCAGGCTGACGCGGGGCTTAATGGGCCACCCCAAATAAGATAACTAGAAGGCTGCAACGGAGGATTGTTGGCGCATGAGCACTACTGATGGGTAGAAGTTGGAAAACTCAAGATGTATGAATAGTACAGGCAAGGGCTGTACAGATAGGTCGGCCTAGCCAGCTAAAATATCTTATAAGGCTAATGGATTTTATAGTTTGACCAACTAAGCCGTCTGGACCGCCTAAACTATTTTAGCCGGCTAATCCGATTTTGCCGGCCAAGCTATATTAGCCGGCTAAGCTAATACAGTCTTGGCATTTTTTGACAAATTTTTATTTTATTTTTTCTGATGTTACCTGCAACGTATTTCAAAGTATTTTCGCCCGCTGAACAGCCCTAGTACAGGTAGGGGTTAAAAAAGTGAACGATTTAAGGGTAGCCCGTCTCGCCTCAGACAATTTTTTGAAGTTCAACGTTAAAATAATCATTGCCTCAATCGTCGAACGAGCACGGAGCTAATACCAAAGAGTTCGAACGAAGCGAATTTAATTTACATTTTATTTTTATTTTGTTTAATTTTTTTATCGTTTGTATTGGAAATCGGTCGTGTCGTGTAGCGGGCGGAGAATCCTCCATCGCTCGAGAGCCGATGGATGGGAGAGAAAACCGGAGCCGTTGCTAATCCCTCGGGGATCAATTAAGCCCGAAGTAAGATTGCCGCGGCCGAGAGAAAATGCGGCGAGGCGAGAGAGCATCATGCGGGGAATATATATATATGTATATATCTCAGTAGATTCCACCGAAATCCATGAAATCGATCTTCGCGAGAGACCGAGCACGCGGCAGAAACAACGATAGCGGGGATGGCGCGAAATCCCAACAGTGAACGGACGAGCAATATCGTACTCGGAGCCGTCGTTGCTTCCGCTAAACCACGACGAGGTAATACCGCACCTCTCACAGATATACATCCGCAAGCGGCCGCGGCGTTCGTGAGATTGGCGATAACACGAACGAATAGTATTTTAACGTGGCCGGGGCTCAGCCCTCTCGCACGCTCCTTCCTACGTTCTTCGGTGTGCTCCTGCTTCTGCTGCTGCGTTCTTGTGTACTATCTAATAAAGATATCGCCGGCTAAACCACCCCAACCCCTCCGAACCAGACCGCAACGATGCTGGGTTTTTTGTTTCATTTGTTCGATTTTTAGATACAGCCTTACCTTTAGATACCTTTTTGTGCCAGATTTTCACGGAACTGCGGGAACGATCTAAAGGCCGATTGGTGATGATAAATAGATCATTTATTGTGCTAGTATTGTGTAGAATTGGCAAACTATTATACAGTTGTTTCTAAATTTCAGAGCGTCACATCGGGCCCTGATGAGGACCTAACTAGCCCTCTTCAGGAGCTTATCAGACCCCGATCGAACGCTCTAAAATTTCTCCTCCCCGATCGCAGAGTTAAATATAACTGTAAAATCGGAGAGTCAACGAAATGTCGTTTGCCATAGACAAACTCGTTTGTCTTTTTGTCGTGTCATTAAAAATGATTTTTTGTTTGTTTATAAAACTAACAACACAAAAAGATCATGGACATTCGTGGACAAGAAGTAGTTGTCGAATGCATCGTCTCGGTTCTATGCGGGAAGGAGACAAAATGGATCGTCGTCATCCACCCGAGATGACACTTTTATTTTTATTTTCAGTCTAAACAGTCCGTTCTGCCCCGCTGTTGCCTACCCATGTGCAGCGCACCTGTCAACGGGTATGCCTTCGAACGAGGCGCCAGAGCTGCGGTCTTGCAACTCTCGGCGCTGTACGGTGAGGTCGCTCTTCTCATACATCTATAGTGTGTATATTTTCAACCGACGCACTATACCTGTACCGGAGGTACAGACACACATGTGAGCGCGTTTACTACCCGGTCTACTGTATGCCAGGCCAGTTTGCGTGATGAATTACCGAGCATTCATCCATTACAACGCACGGAGGCGACCCTCGGGCTGACTGCATTCTGGCGATTATTAAGGGAAGCTGGTTGTTCTCCGGTGTTCGCTGTGGCGTCGAGTCAACGATTGGTGGTTGTGTGACGACGGGGCTCTGCCATCGCAGCTGGCTGCTTCCCTAGACGTTCTAAAATCGCGATGGTACCGAAGCGCGCAGTGATTCGCACCCGACGCCTCGCCTAGTGGGCTTGCTCTTGTACATACGCACTGACACTACAAGAACAGTCGACATTACGTCAACGACAGCGCAAGCAGTCGCAACCGCGGAGGAAAGCTTCCGTTTGTTCGACCGAAATGACAAGAACATACCAGCATTTTTTTATTAGCCATTTTATTCGGGAAATGCTAATGAAGCCCTTCTTTTGGCTTTGATTATTTTTTTAACGATAAATTCCCTGCACTCTAGTAGGAATAAAAATTTGACAAATTACAAGTTGTCACGACAAAAATATTGGCTTGCCTCGAATATGTTTTATTCGACCGAAGCGAACAATCGTTGAACAAGGTAATATTTAACTCTCAACAACAAAAAGTTCGTCCCAACGTCGATGCAGACGTCGGCCAGCCGATAAATTTTTTTTGTTCCTCTATGTACCGAGACAATACGCGTAGGCGTTTTTAATTTTGGACACACCTGCCCGATCGTGACTCGATCGGATCGTCGAAGAGGCCTCACGGCTGAAGAGTCGCGGGGCGAAATTCACGAAGCGAGGAGCGAGGGCGAGAAGAATAATGACGAGTGTGCAACAACCGAGCCGAAGGAATGACGTACGCGTTACGAGCTGTTCGGACCCGGTCGATTCGACGACGACTATTCGTCAAATTGTCCCGAGGGAATGTACGTGCAGCATTGAAGTGGGAATGTGTGTGACTGTGTAGGGTCGAGGTATGGGAGACTTCGACACCCTTCTCGTGTCGCGAGAGTCCGCGATCACCGGCCGGGGACGGGCAGGGAGGGGGTTACGGAAGAGATTGATACGTCGGCGTTAGCCGGTGCGTGTCGAAATGTGAACAAAACGGCAAAAATAAAAATAGAGGGCGAGAGATTGGGGGTAGAAACAAGAGAGTGTGATATTGGAAGGGCGCAGACCGGAAACGACTGCGCATTGGAATCGATAGGCGCGACTGTCGACGCGGACTGCGGGGACTACGGAGAAAAGTGAGCGTATGGGAGAGGCTGAGAGGGGAATGGCGAACGTCGAAGCGGAAGATTGAAAGTGCGTCCGTTTTCGCTTGGGAAAGAATTGAAATAGTTCGATGGGAATGCAATAGCGAAAAGGAACAAAAAAGGATGCTGAGAGGGATGGAGAGAGTAAGAAGTGTGAGACAGATAGCAAAGAGAAAATGCCAGGAGTACAGGGGAGATTGGGTCGAAACGGACCGTCTGTGCCTATTTTAGGCGAGACATAAAAAAAAAAAAAAAACGAAGAACAGCGGTCCGTTTCGTCCCGGTGTTCCGTTTCGCCCCGGTCTCCACCGAGCGGGAGTGAGACGAGAGAAAATTGGTGTGGAAAAGTGACATGAGGAAGCGTGAATGGTGTTCGAGCGAGGAAAGGCGATCGGTTCGCCATCCGCAGAGTTTTCCCGAAGCCACGGTGGAAAGGGAGATATCGGAAGGGGAGAAGTGGAATGGCTGTGAGAGAAAACTGAAAGCTTCCGACGGCCTGAAACTCGAACGGAGCGGAAGTTGAGGCGCGATTGCGCATAAATCATCGCACTCGATGGATTTCCTCTGCCGGGACTCTCCGGGCTGTCTGCAGCGAGGGAGCGAGGCGGACTGGACGGAGCAGCCGAGAGCCGAAGGCTTTTATTTGCCTTCCGGGATCGGGATTGTACACCCCGGAGTCTGGGCAATTATTAAAATCGTCATAATCCGAGTTCTGCACTTCGCGTGGAACGTATATTCGAAACGTCGGATACCGTAATTGCGGAATTTCATCTTCGTAGTCTTCGGCAGGGTTGCCATATTGAACGCGTAACGCGCCGTTCGGCTGAGAAAAGGATTCCGACTTAATTATACCGGATCTGGCATCACCGATCTCTTCGACACCACTCGTTTATCCTCTCGAGTTATATGTTTCACGCGAATTAAAAGCTCTTCGCCGGTATTCTCCCGGCCAGCGAACTCCGGTACGTGGAGTGTAATTTTATAAAGATAGAAAACGAGACGAAGGTCTGAAGTGCCGAGTGAGGGATTTTCTGGAGGTAGAGCGAGTTTCCGGATAATGGATAATGGACAGCGGCACGTCGTTTGCGTACGATGCAACTCGGTGACGAGGGAACGCAGGATGAGGAAGAATAATAAAAAAAAATGTAAATGGCGGAGGCGAGAGGGATGAGAAAGGTCGAGAAACTGCTGGTTGGAAAAGCAGTGCCCGCGGTAGCGTCGGGCCGAAGTGCAGAGCTGTTCTGGGACGCGAATTGAAATGAGGACAAAAAAGAAAAGAAGAAAAAAAGACCGTGAAAATCTGTCGGCGACGAGAGATAGCGGCGGTGCCCTGTTCGCCGACCGCTCTTCTCGTTTCCCAGGAAAACCTCTGCCTCTTCGGAATGAAATCGCCTCGGACTCTATACCTGCCCGAGCCACGGAGCAATTTATCACTGCGAAAACATTGCCGGTTCGCGAGTGGGAGAGAAAGAAGCGGGAGGAAGGGAGAAAGCTTCTGCCGAGATTCGACTGACCACACCGCGAGCACTGAATTGCTTCTGGTCGCAGAACTGAATCGTCCAAGAGAAATACTCGGTGCGGCGAGAAACGAGAATCAACGGTTCGGACAAAACGAGCATAACGAATAACGCGATTCCACGTTGGGCGCGGAGCGAGGACGCGGAGAAACAAGAATCGTTCAATGGGAATTCGGAGTACTCGGGATCAACCGTTATTTAGCGTCCGCACGAATGCCAACGTTTGACGCCAGGTGTTCGGCATTAACACGGATGAAATTATGGTCAGCGCGTTAAACCGCCGGCGTTGCGGTGGCTCTCGAGACCGATGAGGAAACCCGAAAATAATTAATAATCAACGAAATTTCAAGCTGTAGACAGGCGATATAGAAACGTGTATTTACTCACTCTGATCTTTGATCGCCGTGATGACGAGACGAAAGCCATTGGCGTCCATTCCCCATCCGTCGGTCACGTATTTCAGCGTAACGAAATTCGTACGCGTGTAGATAGCGCCGACGCTCACTTTGGTGTTTTTGCACGAGAGGTCGGCCTGAAAAATAACGAAAAGAGGGAACTACTGTAATTACACGGCGAACAAACAAAGATCTATCGAACGGGCTTGCTCAACAGACGCATTTCGCGAAACCCAATCTTCGCATCACTCGAAAGAGTTTCTCGTACCGGGTGTACGCGGAGAGGATACATCCGTGGGATTTCGCAGAGACTGTAAATAGCTCGTTGCGGGGCGGAGAGGGTAGTACGTAATTTGCTTCGAGAAGGGTGCAAATAACACTTGTTGCACTCGAGTTCTCGCAGCGAACGGATAACGAACGAAAGAGCTGACAGGCAAGCCTCTAGCCGGCGCCGCTCAGCAATAAAATAACATCGGCATGCAACGGAAAAGAAACGAAAAAAGTAAAGTCGTATCCGATCGGAATGCTCGTGAGTCAACGGCATCCCCGCTCGATTATCTTCGTTAATTTGCCGACAGGAACGAGCGTGCGCGAGAACGAGAGTCCAGAAAGTCTGACCTGCATTCAATCATTATTTTGGAGTGAGAACGCATTATTTAGGGAAGCTGGGGCAAAACGGGTTCGTAACCTCCATCTGATATGCGACCTTTTTTTTTTGTCCATCGAAGAATTTTTTTTTTTTAATCGTCCAGTTGGTCCGGCTCTATATTTTCATACTGAGTATGAACTACTTAAAAGCGCGCGGAATAAAAATTTGTTCCGAAGTTTCGTTTCTGAATTTCGATGTTATGTTTCTTCGTTTATTTCACATGTATGTGATTGGGTATGTTGAACACGTTGGGTGAGTTGGGGGATAGTTTCGACACAGGAATTGTTGTCGGGAAACCGTATACCTATCGAAATTTACGTGGAACTAGCTTTAATATACAATGTTTCGCAATTAGTGCATACAAGCGGGGGAAATGCAGCAACGATCCAAGGATAATCCATATTTAATTAGCCTGCAGCCTGTGTTGGCTCGTATGGGATGCCGAAAGCCGAGCGAACTCTCGCGGAAGGGCAGCAGGACCGTCAGTGACGAGAGCTAACATCACTCTCTCAGAATATCGTCATCGCGGGATGAAGCATACCGTGTATGTACATCATAGTGACGGTCAGTGGACGACCAACACGCGCGCCCGGACACCCTATCTACTTGCAATGTTGCGCGTTGGTGCTTGGACAGTAGAGTAACAGTAATTGGATCAAGGATACAGAGCAGTAGAAACCCTCTGTAGCCCTACGCAACCTGGTGCGACCGCTGTGTATGCCAAACAAATTATGATTTTCCATCAAAGGACCATTGATAAATTAATTGATTAAAATCTCTTAGTCCATGTCGATAAAAGTTATGTGAGACATATATTGAAAAAGATATTTGTTATATGACAAATATATTTCCACTATAATTTCGGATATAATTTGGAATATGTTCCTTCAAATGTATAATAACGTAGTAGCAGGCATTTGAAGTGGAAGAAGGTTTTCTTCGACCGTTTTGGCGAAAATTGGACCGATTTCGAGAAACCAAAAAAGGACATTCGGGTAAATTGAATCATCTGTCGAATGGCGTTGGTTTTATCCGGATTGTACCGATTCCGTCAGCAAAGGATAATGTTGGGTGCGACAAATTAAATTTTTCCATCAATTTGGATCGTAGTAAATGAACTTTGGTACAATAACGACAATGCCTGACAATATTTTTACGCGCACTGCTTCTCGTGAGTTTCGCCGTCACGTAGATTAATGTTCGTTTTTTCCCCGATTACGCAAAAGAGCCTTTCCACCCCCGTTGCAGGTATAGAAATACGGCCACTTTTTAGCATAGTCGTAAAAAATATCCTATGCCACGCGGGAGGAGCGGATTTTCACATTGTGTGAGTGCTGCCTTTCGCTGCGCTCGGACAGCAAACCTCGGTGAAAATCACGCACTTTCCTCCCTTTCCTCCTTTTCAGCATAATATACTATTACTTGGCTATTGTTGAGGTTCAGAAATAATGATAAGGGTGAACGAGGGGAATATAACCCGGTCCATATATCGTTAATTTACGTGTTAATCGCAGTGGGCCATATTCCCCACTTTTACCCTCTATGGAAGCAGTGCACGCATTAGTACTTATTCTCGTTAATTCCGCTGAATTTAATCTATTTTCCCTCCGTTTTCGCACTTTTACCCGAGGCTAAGAAGCTCCGATATGAATCCGATAAATGAGAGAAATGGAATAGATTTGAGAGTAGTTTTCGAACCGTGTCTTCGGTCCCACCGGGACATAATGGCTCGAGGCAGGACAGCGCGGCCTCCGCGAGACAGTTGCAAACAGCTGCGCGAAGTATCGGTGGTACACCGGTGGTGAGAATTCTGCGGACGGAAGGAGATTATCATGACCCCCTGGTCACAGGCCAAACGAATGGTGATGGCACAGCGGGCTCGCGATTCGTTATCGTCCCGTTATCAAACCACCGCCGGCTGTGTCGGACAATCGGAGTCCGGCGTCTCGTATCGCCGCGAGACACGCGCCACCCGCAAAGGATGTCAACCCTTTCCCAAGTGTCTGCTCGCAACCCCCGTTCGTATAACTGTTCACCGACACCAGTGATATTTCGAATTTTTCTGCTGATTTCGCTGCTTTTTCCGTACCATAGTTTTCCTCGTTATCAAAAAATTTAAAAAATAATTACTTTTTTATTGCATCGTAAACATGAAGAAAGCTCAACTACAGGTAGATGGTCAGAGTTCACCAATAAAAACAACCTTCTTAGTAACAGAGTCGTTTCACAAGAATAGAAACAGTACCCTTGTAAACCATAAATGCGTTTACAAATTAGGGTAAAGAAAAATGAAAAAAAACAAGGAATCGACGATAAATAATATCGAAAAGAAGATGGAGAAAATACAATCTCGCTTACGACCGGGAATAAACTGTTGTCAAAGCGAGCTTGGCTGGAATCACGGCGCAGAAAAACATCTCATCGATACTTGTAAACAGCCACAATGATTACATGGAAGAATCCCGGATACTCTGTGATGAACGCCGTTCAATGGTTTTCTTTTTCTTCGTTCCAAGAGAGACACGAAAAATAATTTGGGCGTCGAAGGATTAATGGAGACTGCGTCAATGAAATACTGGGCGAACGTGAAGGGGGTAGGAAAGAAAATTTCATTCGAACACACGTGATCCTTTGAATAGACGGTGACATTCTTCATTGGCAAGGTATATTGGCCGCTGGGCGAGGGCAAAGTCAAATAAGATCCATTGTGAGTTTCGAATCCGAAAGAGCGTTGCTCTCGACGAAGAGGATAAAGGTTCGCGACGATAGTCGTCGGCGAACGCGGAGGAGGAATCTGGCAAGGTATAGTACCAATTCCGGAAGCCGGCGTCGCCTCGGCGATGAAAGGAAGTGCCACGAGGAAGAACGAGAAAGAGCTTCCCCGCGTGTATAAGGAAGAGATGGCGGAGGAAGAGCGGGGACGAAACGAGAGTAGAGAAAAGGAGAGGAAAAAATAAAGAAAACGAAGAAAACCTCACGAAGATGCCGAGATGGCACGAGATTAGATCCATCTTTGCGAGCGAGCGACCGGAGCGAGTGGGTTCATGTGCCACACAGCCCTGAATGGAACAGCAAGTCTAATCTACATTTACATAGACGTCGTTGGGCATTCTTCTTCGAGAATAGAATATCTCTTAGGGTAGGAGGGCGGGGTTTGAAGCGGGCGCGTAAAGGGTGACTGCTTTCTATTTTCCATTCTCTCTCCTCCTGCATCGTCGCTCTTTTTTTTTTTAACCCGTCGGCTGTGTCCCCACGATGCCTACTGTCTTCTTCTTTTCCGCGTCGACGATTCCGCGATATGAACGACGGCTTTTCAGCGCTCTACTCCCGAGACCCGACTTACCCAGCTCGCGCGGGATACAATAACGGCCGCTTCTTCGGGGAGAAAAAAAAATAAATAAAAATAAGCGACACACACGCGAGAGGTGTCTCGCGCATCCTATGCTTTCACGCTTTTTTTATCCGCGAGTCAATAGAGGACGGCGGTGAATATTGGCGGTATATCTCGAAGGGCTGCCGCGATCGCGGAATGTGACAAACGTTTTTATCCATTTTATCCGCGACTCTGCTGGGCAGCGTTAAAAAGGATCGTCCAGGATAAAAAAAACTTTCCAACTGGTGCCCAGTAATACCCATATTGTTGCTTTCTGACTGTATGCATATCTTTTGCTTCTTTTTGTTTTTATTTTTAATCTTTCGATATACTGTATTCTATAGATTACGAACAATGCTGCCTGTACTGTGTCACGTAGTATTCGATATTTCGCGAAATTGCCGACGCGAGATAAATACCCTGTGCATTAATGAAATGAAATTGGACAAAAGACCTCGCGGATCCTATTAATGAACGAGTGTTTCTGCGTGCCGGCACGAGATACGAGCGAGCATCGGGCGGAACGAATTATATTGCAGCCAAATGAATTATTGTTCCTGGAAACACGAAGTTTGTGTGACTTGACTCGCCGGTCGTATCGGGAGAGAATAATAACGGAAGGGAGCCAAGAGAGGCCCGGAGAAAAAAAATAAAGGGCGCCACGGAGAAAACGAGAGAGAGCGTCGGGCGCAGGGGTGGAAAACGCTTGGGCGATGGAGAGGAGGGTGACAGCCCTTCCGTCTCGGTCACGATGAATCAGCCCTCGGCAACGGATCGATATTGCGCCCCACGTTTCCGTTTGCCAAGGGCCTACCCGAGAACTCCCACTACCCTCGCCCCTCCGCACCGCACAGCCGCGATGGGGACGGGGGCAAAGTCAAAAATTCACGAGATAAGAAAAGGGGATAGCCCGAGCCAAATTGGCTCGAAATTTCAAGTTTCTCTCCATCGGAGAGCTTCGGATGATTTTCCGAAATTAAAGCACGTCACACGACCGCGGATTGCGAGGGTGAATTTTGAACTTCATCATCCCTCAGAGGAACATTACGTAAAACTTTTTCTTCTTTTCCAGTTTTTTTAGATTTTTTTTCTGAATGTCTATAACTCTTTGTTATGCAAAAGTACTATCGTGAATTCAATTTGAGCGAAATTTTATCTATCGAGTTACAATCGTACAGACTGATCTGCAAATAAATGGAACATTTATTCTTTTACTCATGAAACTTCCCTCTGTTAGTAAGTCAGAAATTTGCAAAAGATGCTTTCTTACAAAACGTGCTTCGTAAATAAAAATAAATTAACCAGTAAGTAATCAAAGTAAAGTAAAGGAATTTATTAATTTTCGGTCTTCTTTTATTATCTTCTGGAGTCAAAGAGAGATCGGAAGAGTTGGGTGAAACGGTGATGATTTAACAGTAGGATCAATTCCCGCCGGACGCAGCCAAATGTACACAAATGACAATCAATTACCGTAATATTATTCATCGTCATCGTGATCGTTCGTTAATGCTTTCGGACCACCGGCGCCAGATTTACTCTATAAATAACCGATGAAGCGCTTTAACGGAGCTCGAAAAGTGATGAGTATACTAAAACGCGAGGTATTCGCGCAATGTTTGAACCCCCCGCACTGTGAAATCTACCACAGATTGTGAATAAACTATTGACACGACGAATGAAATATGTAGGTGCGTGTGCGGGATCACCGAGCGTTTTGCGTTGCATGCCCCCACCGCATAAATTCTACAATCGGTTCAATCGTAAATCCTCATCGTTGCGGGTTTTTCGGTGGATAAAAAAAAAACCGGAAACGACTCTTGCCGCACCTCCATCGAATCTCTCATTACGACCGCGGCCCGATAAATCCGAATGTCTCGGCGTACTTTATACTCCAGTGGGTAGATTTACGTTCAACCGAAAAAGCTCGATGCAACAAGAGTCCAAAATTTGATGAAAATTATGTTTAAAATAAAAAAATTTACTTCCCCTGACCAGGGTAATTTTCTTATCGCGACACTGTAAGAAAGAGCGGAAGATGCCGGTAACGCTCCGAGATGGGCAACGGCAAATGGAAAGTGGAAAAGGTGAACGTGCTCGAGCAAAGGCAAGTGTCGTGCTAGAAGAATAGGAACGAGCGAGAGCAGGAAGTAAGAGGGAGAACGAGGGAGCTTTTCCGTCTCCGTTCTCAAGCCGCAGGCTTTTGTAAGCTCGCACGCGTACTGAAAGGCCCTCGGAAGAAGCTCTCACGTTTATCATAATTGCATCTCGCGGTTTCAAGCCCCCGCGAATCCCGTCCTCGCGATAGCGGCGACTGGCGGATCCAAGCTCGGGAAGAGGAGAGAACGCGGGTTTCGACCTCCCCTTCCCGACAGGCTCACCATCGCGATCACCGCTCGTACGAAACCTGCGTGAGCGGGCGAGGTTCTCTCGAGTGGCACGGGCGACCTCGGCAAATTAGTACCCAGCTACTTTATGCATGGGGGAATGAATTATGGATCCGAGAGTCGGATCTCACCATTCATTCGCTGCACCCAGCTCTCGACACCCATCGCCGATCGCGACGCGCCAAACTTTTCGCAAATTTGAGGTGATCTAACGGCGGGAGTTTATCACATTTTCTTTCAACACAGAGAACATAGGCCAAAATCGACTACTCGATTACTCTAATTCCTTGGTGTGTTTTATTTTCCGCAGGATTCTTATCGTCTGGCGATCGGGCTTTGCCTCCATCGCCGATCGCGACGCGCGAAACTTTTCGCAAATTTGAGGTGATCTAACGGCAGGAATTTATCACATTTTCTTTCAACAATTATATTATAGGCCAAAATCGACTACTAAATTACTTTGCTTCCTTGGTGTGTTTTATTTTCCGCAGGATTCCTATCGTCTGGCGATCGGGCTTTGCCTCCGTAAATAAAAATAGATAAACAAAAAATGGTCCCAGCTGAAACATTCCCATGAGAATTCCATCATCCATATCCATTCTTTACCCCGCGAGGGAATATGAGACCGATTCTTTTTTTCCCCTCCAAGGAGCATTTCCACTATATTGTAAATCGAGCCCACGAGACCATTTCCACTCGAATCCGCATGGCTGGCTCCGCGCGTTGACCCGCGAGTCAAGATGTACAGGAATACCGAATACAGAGGTGGAGAATACCGAGGGTGGGTTACAGAGTAGCTAACTCGTTGCGCTATAGTTACGGAGGATTTATCGCTCGCAGAGCGGTATGTACAGCGTCGGGATCATTGGCGAGTCCATCCCCCGGTCGAATATCTCTCGCTCAACCCGACGCTTACCGCGCGGCGAGAGAATGGCAGAATCACAGATTTTCCGACCAGCCCCAAAACTTGAAAATAATTTATTCCGACCCGAGGTAAAGCTGGCTTGTCAATTTTTCACGAAATCCATATTATCCGCCCCGGCTAACCGCGAATCTTTTTTAAATCTTCTTCTTCGCTAAATCGGATAGGAGACCATGAATTATTCGTCGGATTCTGGACCCCGATGCATTTCTCGTGGTCTGGACACCGCGGGCTTCATCGAATACTCCCCGAGCCTCGGAGGATATTAGTTTCGCAACTCCGGAGCCGGCGGTAACCTCTGTACAGCTATTCATCTTCGATATTCGCAAAACTTCGATCGCGCGTATCGTTGTACTCTCATTGTCCGCGCAGGTTCTCCACCTCGAAGACAAAACCCGCCGGCCGCGCGGAAGTAGCTGCAAGAGAAAAATCGCACAGAGCGCTCGCGGGCGGTGGGGTACAAAGTATCCGCACTGCTATGTATTCTCCGGCAACAAGGGGGACGGTGGAGAGTTGCTTTGTCGATAGTGCGCGAGGGAGGAGGAAACTTGGAGAAGGCCTCGAGGGCGCGTACCAGGGGGTGGTTCGAGAGAAACACCGCCGTCGGATGTATGGGATTTAGGAAGCGGTTGCGTTCCAGTGTCGCCATCCGTTGCTTCTTGACTCGAGAGCCTCGCAGATTGATGCGAAACCCTGAATCCCTCCCTCGGTCCCGACATCGCCAGTACCGAGCCTCCGGTTATACAGCCAAGGCACGGCGAAACTTCGCACCCACACAGACTCAGGAGTGAAGCGGAACAAAGTTGGCTTCGCAAAGTGAGAAGAATATAATAAACAGCGGCGCGTACAACCCTTCCGTCCCTCAGGGTAGGCGGTAATTCCCGACGCCGACTTTTCGCCGGATTTTCTCACGGACCGGCGAGTACTTAATTGCGGCGTTATTGATTGAGATTATATTGATGTCTTTTTAATGCATTATTTATTGTGACGGGGAGTCGATCGGGGCGACCGCTCTAGAAAGGGAATATATTTTATGCAAAGTCTAGACGAGCTGGAATTGCTCCGAAGTTGGAAGACCGAAGGCGCGACTGCCGGCAGCTTGTTCTCGTTTTCTATTCGCTACCGGGGCCGTCTGTTACATAAATTCGGTCAACTTATAAGACACGGCGACATTCGGCGAAACTGCCTCGATACAAGCTTCGAAGTAAGGGGTAATGCACACAATAACGGAGGGGGAGGGGGTAAAAACGGTTTGCTCGGTTATATTACGAGCAGCGGGAGCAACAGCAGCCACAACAGACAGACTGTTACACCAACAGCCGCAAAACTTGAGAAATTCAACAGTCGACCGCACGAAATCCTTTGCGCCGAGCTTCCACCGTCCTTTCGTCCCCGTTATCCTCTCTCTATCTTGGTTTCGCGGTGGTTTCCACTCTCCAGGCTCGGCGTATAGTTTCTCTCGTGGATCTCGGGTACGGTAAACAGCGGAGAGCCGTGCGCTCTGCAGGAAGAAGCGAAAAGTACGGAACTCAAGAACATCCTTGACAAAATTACAGTCTCCGCTCGATCTCGATGAAACTGCGTCAGTCCGTCGAAAAAAAACACCATTAATCTTTTTACTTTATTATTTTTTACATATTGTAACGAATAGAGAGACGAGAATGGACCGAGAGACACAATATTAGATAGATCAACGGATTAGCTCGGTATGACAAATGACAAACGGACAGATTATCGATTGACCAGGTGAGAACAGTCTCGATCGGATTTTCTGAGAGAACAGACGTGTGACAGTTCGTGCTCGAGAGATTTAGCTGGGATCGCACTAACAATATCCGCCCCAAAACCAAATTCGCGCGTTATTTATTTAATATATATATTTCTAACCGTGTATTTTTAACTTTATAATACATTTGATTTTTAATCTCCTTTCGGCTCACCAGCTCCGGATCGCGGTTTTCCTCTCGCGTACTGACCCGTTCAGCTAAACCCTTTCCCCAACTCGCGATTCTGGCAAGGATATCCTCGGGCCGAAACTTTGTACTTCTCGAATGGATTGTCTTGTAAATCACTGAAGAATTAGATGGTCGGGCGATTCGAGTTCCGCGATACACTAACGATCTTGCGGTGGATAATTGTCTCGTGAAATCGTCTCGCTTGTTCTGCTAACGAGTTTGCACGAGAGCCACGCAGACACCCAAGTATATCGGGCTCTCGGAAGTGCGAGAAGCGACGATATGGCGCGCATCGGGTCCACGCCTTCCAGCATAGCAGACTTGACTTAAGTAATAAGGATCCAGAGTCGCGCTGTATGTCTAGGTGGAGGGGGGGAGAGGGGTGGGGGGTGGTCCGAGAAACTATGGACTCGGGAGCCCAACAGTGAATTTACCCGAGGCGTGATACACGATGTCGTTACAACTTCCGCGACGCCTTCCTCTCCGCAAACCCCCCCGACGTTGCGGTCGTGACAGCGGAGCGGAAGCCGGCTCGGCCAGCTTATGCGAATCAACCTGGGTGTACGCTAGGCTTCCTGCATTGTTGCAGAATGGTTCAACAGCAGTCCCGACGGTGCTTCCAAGAGCGCAAAAAAAAAAAAAAAAATACTGGCAAGAAAGTACAGCACGAACCGTTGCCGACGCCGTTATACTTCCACTTTTCCGACACACTTTAATTACTCTTTTGTTTATTATACCATAATTATCGCGGCTCTGTGTACCTTCGCTGCGCTTCTCGGACTCATTGTTGTTGTTGTTTTTATTTTATTAACGGCATGAGAGACTTGCGAACAAAAACGTATCGTCATCGGGAATATTAATTAAAAAAATTAATATTAATAATTAAATTAATTAAAAATTGAACATTGAATAATTGTGAAAAAGGATAGAGAAGAAAAAAAAATGGCAAAAGAAAATGAAGAGGGCGGGCGATTGTGTTGGCGGTATTTACGGGCGAGAAACGAGGAGATTCATTAGTGCGGAGAACGGCAGGACTCGCTTCGAAAAAGGTGCCAATCGATACATTTTCCCGACTATCGCCAGTCGATTTTCTTTCGCCCGGTGGTGTCATCGGCGTTGGGGATCCCGATAGTGTCGAAGATTCGATACGTAAATATTATTCTATCCTATCGAACGTACGGTTCGGACAGGGGGTTTTACGGGGTGAAGCACTGGATGAGGGTAACGCGGCAACGAGCGCCGCTTCCACCGACTTTCTCTCGCCGAACCCGACGCGTATCCCGCGGCGAGAGAACGGCCGAGTCATGGATTTTCCTGCTAGCCCGGAAAATTGGAAACAATTTGTTCCGATCCATGAGAAAGCTGGCTTGTTAATTTTTCATGAAATCGATATTATTCGCCCCCCTGGCTAACCGCGGATTCCCTTTCTTCTTTTTTTATCCTCCCTTTCTTCGCTACGGCCGTGTACGAGGCAATGAATTATTTGCCGGTTTCCGGGCCCCGATAGCTACATACATGTATATGCAGGAGTTACCCCTCGGCAACAGCCCGATGAAGCTATTGAATAATTCGCAAATATTCGCCTCTTTTTCTCCGCAAGTTCGCATCAACGCCGAGATCCTTCGTAGCATCGAGAAACTTTGATTAAAACTTTCGAGCCTTCGGATAATCGATCTTTTTTTTTTTGTAACTCGACCTGAAAATTGCGTAAAATTCTTGGCCATTCGAGTATGAAATTTGGAAGTTACATTTATCAAACATTCGGTTTCAGAAAAATCTCGAGCAGCCCAGAATGTTTTTTTGTAACCCAAAAGTGGTTTCGGACTTGAAGGATTAATCCCGCAATAATTCTGGAGCGTCGTCAGAAAAAAAAACAGCGAGGGCCAGGAAAGGAAAGAAAAATTCGAGCGAGCAAACCACAGCGAAGGGGAGTACGAAGTCGGGACGAACGATTAATAATTCTTCCGCGAAAATTAGAGCATCTTAACCGGAAGGTGAGAAGGCTGTCGGGGTGTGAGTTTTCGCGAAACATAAGTATCGTTTTGGCGTGTCGAGCAAATTCGCTCCCACCGGCCGGTGAGGCTGCGCTGTTTGAACAGGGGCAATAAAAACCACCCTCAACGGGCCATTACGCAGCCCATAAAAAAGATTAAAGTTAAACCGCCATTATGCAAAGTTGCGTTAGTCTTTGGCTCGGTGCCTTTGGGCAAACCACGGGGCGAGTGTGTGCGCGTGCAATGGGGAGTCGTACATACACGTGTAACTCTGTGTGCCCGGTTTTTCGGCACTTACGGAGCCGCGCACAGACACGGGAGACGACAGACTCGGTCCCGATGTAAGGACGACTGCGATACGTACCGGAGAGCATCCAGAAGCGGCGGCACATACTAAAACGGAAGTCCATCCTTCGCATACGAATGTGCACGCGTACACATACTTATAGTCGCGAGCGACGTTAGGCGGCGACCGTCGGGGCTGTAACTGTAATTGTGTAAGTACGTCGTAGCGAGCGCGATCCAGCATCTCCCGTTTCGCGAGTTCGCCCGTAGATCTCTCGCACGAGACCCGTACACGTGATATGTATGCGCGGTCGGAATACGTGCTCGAGTCATCGTCGTAAATGCAATTACGTACGTATGCGAGGGTCGCGGTGCGCCAGGCGCTGCATAGTCGGGAGGACGTTAAACGTAAGTAGCTATGTAGGTACATAGATGTGTGCACGGGAAGATGTGCACGGGGAGAAAAGTCAGCGAGCGAGTGGCGAAGTGCGCGGAATTTAACTCGCGATTCTTGGGTGCGTTACGCATTGCGAGGCGCATTGTTCCAACTAAAATTAAGTGAAAATAGCGAGCGGAATTTCGAAATTTCTCGCGAAATCGGAGACGAGTGCGAGTCCGGATAACAAGTTCGAGCAAAATTTGCCGGCTGAAAGTGACACGTTCTTCCGGTAAGAGGTAAATTCTTCGTCGTGTCTGTGTCATCCCGAAAGGAGAATGGACTGAGGAGAGGAAAGAGGGAGAGATAGAGACTGTCTAAGGGGTTCGGGAAAGAACGTGGACGGTGGTCGGGGGTGACTGAAAGAAAAAGGCAAGCCCGAGAACGGAACGAGAGAAGCCTCGAAGAAACGAATCTTGATTAATGGTGCAAGTTTCCAGACCCTGTCTCGTTCTCGCCTGCTCGGAATTTATAATGGTTGGACGTATTAAAATTCAACCTCACGAGCGAAGGAACGCGGGTGACTATCTTTCTCCCTTCGCGCACAACGCCCTTTTTTTTCTTACGTTTTTTTTCTTCTTCATTCGCGTCTCTCGCCGTAGCCCTCGCTTCGCACCCGGCGAGTGTCGCGCACAGACGCGATTCGCTGGCGACGGATGAAAGTACGAAGAAATTGTGCTTCTACCTTCGTTCGCTCGTGGAGAAAAAAAAACGAATAAACAGAATATCGAAGACAAATACATTCCGTCTGCGAGATGATAATTCGCTCGGAATTTGCCTTGCAAAGTCGGTCGGTGAAACAATTCGCCATCTCCGTATCGGTATTTTATTGCGACGAAGCTCCGCTGAGAGGACGATATTCTTTTGGATGTGTATTGAAATTTCGGATAAGATGGCTAGGAATTTATGCTCGAGCATGTATCGAGCGGTATATTCGCTTCGCCTCGCGGCGCTTTGTTATTCGATATAGCAAAGATGGTTGGTATAAAAATGGGAGGTAAACATGCGTACAAAAATTGACGTCTCCGCGACGATAAACAGTACGACAGCGAGGAATCGGGTCGTTGGAGCGTCGATGTTCCCCCCCGTTCGGCTCTTATACGACTTTAATCCGATCTTGTTGCTGATGTCGCGCGAACAGTAAATTCGATGGAAACGTCGAGAGTCCCGAGGCGTTTTCCGGTCGATTCTCGCGATAACGGGAAGCTCGGGCGGAAAGGAGAAAAAGATCGAGAGCGGCACCGAAGCCGGGCTGAAGGTAAAGCAGAGAATGCACGAACCGACAAGATAATCGCGGTCTCGACGTTGAAGCTGGCCAACGATAACCACGCGGCTATCCAATTTCGCGTCCTTTATGGCGCACTCGACGTAAATCGAAGCTCCTCCTCGGGACGCCTCGAAGAAACGAACGGACGGACGGACGGACACAAAGAGGAACGCAAAGCTCGCAGGATGCGACGGAGATAATGATATATATATAAAAAACGAGTGCCGTTTGTGGAGTAGCGAATTTACTCGTTAACGGGCTCGCAATGTAGGGAAGAACGGTCATCATTGGACCACTTAAGGAAAAGTGTATGAAATACTCAGGAACATCCCGTGAGGGATCGAGCTCGTTTATTCTTACCTTAAAGTTATCGACAGCGTGAGCCCCGTCGTAGATGTAAAGATGATCGTTGCAGTCGAGCTGCAGCGTGTCGAACCGGAGCATGAATCGTTGAAGGATGCTGTGAGTCTGGAAGGTTATGGCGCAGTTTAGATTTCTCTCGTTCTGCGAGGTCAGCACCGCGCCGTCTATCTTTCTGTACAGATCGTTCATAAAGTGATGCTTGCAGACGATGCTCATCTTGTCTGAAACACACAAACATTGCTCGCAATTAGCGTCGGCGAATGGTGAGAGAAATTTTCGACGAGACATCTCTTAACACTTTTATTCAACCCAATCATTCGATCCAACCGCCTGCATAGCCTCGCTTTCTTTCGCGAGGATTCTTCTTGTAATTATAGGGCTCCTGAAAAATTAGTCACTTTTATAGCCTCGCCTTCATCCCCGTGGTCGAGAAAACACGTTCTGAAAACCGCAGCGTAATGGCGCGAAGGTTAAGCACGACAATTAATATTTTTAAATATTTTCAAGCTTCTTTCACGCCAACGTTTTTCATCTCCCAGCGGGTACATCCGCTTAACGCTCGCCCCAACAAATCCGACCCCCTCCCGTCCCTGAATATATCAGGTCGTTGGGCAGGTGCACACGTTGTTTTACTATGCTTTATTCTACCCGTTATACTTTGTACGACGAGTTTAGCACGCGAGGGGTGTTCTCGGGCTAGTACTAGGAGAAAACCAAACGGCGCGCGTAAAACTCTACGTAGTACGTATAAAGAGTGTGTATGAGTAGGGAAGGGAGCGTTTGAGACTTTTTTTTTTTTCCTTTTTTTTTTTACTCACTGGTGAGTCAGGCGAGCAGGGAACGGGAAAACCGCGTGGGGTTCAGCCGCGCGTAGTACTCTACTACCCTTCGGTGTACAAACTACCCCTCGCGCTTCGGCGCCGACCTACCTACTTCATTATACGTCCTATAGCCCTCTCACCCCCCTTTTACGGTACAAAACGTACGTACGTAGCGCGAACCGCGTGTATACGGTGTACCGGGCGAGACAGAAAAACGTGACCTCCCTTAACTAATGCATTACCGCGAGCGCGGTCGGCATTCTGAACGGCGATACGTTCGCAAAACAGCTCGTCCTGCACGGCTCTTTCTACTTCTGCTCTATATGCTTTTCCGTTGCTGTTGATGTTGACGTTGCTGCTGTATACTGCAAAGCTTTCCCGTCCGGAAGAAAACACCCGTCGAATGGAAATAGACAAGAATTTATCCCGCGAAGAAACCATTTGGTGTATACGTAACATACTTTCTCGCGGATTTTTATTTTTTGTTTCTGGCTTTTGTTCATATCTCTTCGTTCCATATTTTCCGCGTATTAGGGCTGACTCGAAGCGGTGGCCATAAATAGAACGTTTTGGAAATACCAACATAGAATATATGTTATGTTTTAGAGAAAAGAAAGGAAAGATAGGCGGAATGTTTATTCCGTCGAATGACGTTTAGTGATCGTTCGTAACAGACAATCGTCCGTTCGTGTGAAAGACCTGAAAAAGACTGACTCAAATCTACGATCGCTGTGATGTCGATCGTTCGTCCGTCGAATGCCCGGCTGTCCGAGCGTTTCTTCATGACCGCCTACCGAGGATAATCGCCTATCCGATCACGCGTACGATATTCGTTACAACATGTGTATTTGTTCATTTTTGTTCCAGCGCAGATTTTCATATCAGAGATTGAGCTAGGATTATGATAAGTGGCGGGTTCGCCATGAGCGGAGAAAAAATATCACATCGGATCTAAAACACGATCCCAATATCATTTTTGGTCTAAAACTAAGTCGGATATCGATAATCGTCGGAAAAAAAAATTTGTTTTCATTTTCACCGCGATTGAAGTTCCTCACGAACAATTTCCATCTGCAGACGCTCGCGAGAGCCGATCAGCGAATGAATAAATCGTTCGCCATTAATGTTTTCCTTTTTTCGTACGATAACAGAATAAACTTTAAACGACCGTGAAAACGTACTGTGTACATAGTACCAAGTTTCTGTATAATTTCCTCTATCTCCGACTGCATCCCTCAATCTCTCGCCGTTCGGCACTTTGCAATTACCGTCATCGTCATCATTGGGGCGCACATTATCACGGTCGAACGACCATTGCTATTCGACTGTGTGCTCTACCCGTTCCGATTCTCTTCGGGCAACGCCGTTACTCGTTATATTCCCCTATCTCTATATATGTATATAAATATATATATATGTATATACATATACGTCGTCAATATATACTCGAGTGGACGAGACATTCGAGTTTAATGCCGGTGCCTCTCGGCCATTGCCGTCGAAACTCCATCTCTCTCTCTCTGCGTCTCTCTCTATCTCACTCTCTCCCCGCGCGTCGAATTATCCGATCGATTGGCAGCCGATTGATTTGTGCCTCGGCGAGATAATGGCTCAGCACGTTCAAGTCCGGACGTCGGCCTCACTCTACGCTCTATCCGCGCGTTGTGAAACCCACCGGCGCAAGCTTCTCCATGCTATATAGGCTCGAACCAACCCTCCGAATCCCTGCCCGTTCTCTGTGCTTGCGCTTTCGCGATTAACCTCAGTCTGCTGCCTTCGCGGATATAGTATATAGAGAAAATGCAAGAACCGAGAAAAGCTTAACGCCCCTCCTGTCCCTTTACGTTCGGCCCTTCGCCGCCTTCTCTCCCCCCCCCCCTCCCCCCCTCCTCGTGGGTCCATTAGTTTCTGTTCGATAGACCGTGAACGAATGCAAAAAGAAGAATAAAACAAACGATTTAACATCTTTAGCCTCCGTTAGTGAAGACGCTATGCACGATGAGAGCGAACAATTTTAGGAACGATTTTAATGTCGCCTGAGAAAAACGAGTGTATAAAAAAAAATTATTAACATTTATCAACATATTCATTAACAAATTATAGAAAATGTAGAAAGATCTCGGGACAACGGTCGAATCTGACCAGCATTTACATACATATCGGTGGAATATGAGATATTAGTTACGAGTATGAGATTCCTGAGACTTTGTGCAACATTTACCGTGATTGTTAGCGGCAAATGCTTGGTAAAAGAATCTTCGTTGTTGAAAGATAACCCGGTCGGTCACCACCAGCCGACTATAGTAGTTTTTCCGCGAATAAACGGTCATTATTAACTAAATCCTTGTATCCGAGAATTCGTGCGACAGCAATCGATACGTTAACGCGATCCCGTGAAACGCATGTTATTTCGGTAATTCTGTGATCAGTGACTTAAGCTGCTTATCGAGTATTCGTCACGAGCAGCTCCGCGTGTATTTTCGAACGCCCGTACGGAACATCGGGAACGATTTGTAAAAGCTTCGGCGAACTGGAAACTTTTAAAGCCTCTTGACAAGGAGTTTACTCGATCGTATTTCAAATCACCGCGCGCTCGGGATCCCCCGATATTATAGAAGTGATTCATCGGACGATTATTATTTACGCTTAAATATCCATGTTTCCATGATTCGTTCCGATTGATAGACGAACGATGAATGCGGGCATTACGAAAGTGTACATCGCTCCGCATCGCAGAATGAAAAGCGATTCAGCGAGTTCCTAGTGCGGGATATCTCGTGACAATGGAAATAAGCACGGGGCGAGTACAGTGAAATTGTGTCAAGGGTCCGGAATGAGAGAGAGAGATGGGCAGATAGTTTTCCGGATGCGAGCCGACTGAAAGCCCGTCCGTCGTTCCGGCGTATGTAGGTCGAACGTTTCGTCGAGGTCGTGGACTCGGTATGTGCGGAGTGTCGTGAGGTTGACTGATGTCTGTGAGCGGTGAACGTTCCAAGGAGATGAGGTCAGGATTGGGCACGAGGCGAGAGGCGACGATTTTCGAGACACTTCGAACTATGCCGACGATCTTGCCTAAATGTTGCACGCTGCCACGTTGCCCATCCCTTCGACAGAATCTGTGTCAAGAGATTATTCTTTATTCAATTAATTATGCGACTAACGATTGGGGGTGACATTGGAAATCATCGTCCAGCCCGATTAGCGGGAAAATCAATGAGGCATATACCGGACCACATTCACAACTTTTACTCTGATTCATTAATCTGTCGATATTCATTCGGATGGAGTAACAAGGCTCCGAGTGCGAGAGAGGTCGCCTCAATTTTCCAATGAACTTTTGTCAATGGTAATATTTCCTTCTTTATAAAAGAATAAAATAAAATGAATTAAGAAATCGTGTAAAAATAAAACAGTTCATTACAGTTTTTGATGCCGACTGCCGTATTTCCGCCTTAAATCTAATTCAGACATAAAATTAAAAAATGCCGTTTTCACCTGCCAGCATTTATTTTTATAAAAATGTTTTAATTGCCAAAGTAAATTATGCTTTATTGTAATTTGAATCGGAGTATGTCGGGAGGGAATTGCGCGCGGGCTCGTTGAGAATTCTTTTGAATTCGTGTAATGCAGAAAAATATTGCTGACGAGAGGCCGAGTGGGGCACGTATATTCCATCGTATTTTCGTGACGGAAATGGATACCGAAGCTCGAACGAGGGGGACCGCGGGTCACTAGACCGGCTAGAGTGGCGTGCTCGCTCTTCTTGCCGGCAGATATATATACGACGCTTGTGGAAAGACGAGCATCGAGGAAGCGAGGCAAGCAAGCGGCAAGCACGGCTACAATGTCGGTGCACGGAGTGAGAAGGGCAAATGACGAGGAAAGCTTGCGGCTGCGGCGACGGAGAACGCCGATGGAGAGGACTGGCTACGAAGGGAGCGCGAGTATCTCCCCTGGCCCGCGGCCTACGTCGACTCGCCATCTCCCACTGCCCTTGCTCTACGGCCAACGAAGCGCACCCCTCGTTCGCTCGCTCACTCTCGTGCCGATGTAAGCCCCCCCGGCGATCAATATTACTCTCTTCGAACGTACACCGGCTCTTCGTTCAACGGCACTAACGAGAGAAGGACGTTTCGAACGAGAAAAAAAGATCGAGCTATCGTGTCAAATGTCATTTTTTATTGTTGTACTCTTGACTAGATTCGAACGTATTACAAAAAAAAAAAAAAAAAAAAAACAGAAGAAAAATCTAGACAAGGTGAAACATGTAATTTGTATGTCGACACGTTACGTAAATCGTTCGATGGGAGAATGTCGAATCTGCATTAGCGAAAACAACCCTGTCAGATTTTGTACATACAATTGCGGGATTACATTTGGCAACACAGGGTCAATGTGATTTTTAGTAATTTAATAATAAAAATTTGTTTTAACAGAATGGTAGATATCGTATAAAAAATACTATCGATATTGATAGTATTTTTCGTTATCATGCTGACCGATGTAGACTCACAATTTTCATTTTTCGCTCGAGTATGTCCGGTAAGGGCCCAAAGAGCGAGGAGGAGGGTCCAGCGAAGCACCGGCGGACCCTCCGAGCGATACCACCACATAATTACGAAGATTAATTGACACAACCCGTCACGATAATCACCGGCGTCGAGCGAGCGCTCGTCATCGTCGTTTCTTTCACTACCGTACGTCGGGACATCGTTCCGAGGAGTGACGCGGCTGTTCACGACTTCCCGTTTCTTTTTATTAACGATCCGCCACGGGATTCCATATCAACCGGAGGACACGAGGCGATCGACGAATAGAGAAGGAAGAGACGTCGAAAGGATATCCGAGCAGCACGGCGCCCGGCGCGCCACTGAGCTCCGATTTTGCGCGCTTCCTCTCGATCCTGTCCGTACGCTCGCGGCCGCTACTACTGATACTACGTATAGTATGTCCTCGCCGTACGGGGATGGTCGGGGCGCTTGCGCGTCACGAAATTAGGGTGGGTCGTACGTTCTCCCGTCACACACCGCTGTGACGCCCGAGCATCGTCAAAGGATCTCCATGTCAGCTACAATCAAAAGTTTTTTACACCCCCTATCCGTTGCTCGATGCACCGTCATCGCGATCAGAAAAACTTGTTCCCCATTCTCCACATCCATCGTCAAGCGTCTCGCGAGCAATCCTCGACAACCCTTCGCAAGACTCAGCCAAGTTCGCAAACGAGCATCTTGAAGTATGATGTATTTAATAATTTTTTCGAAGTGTTGCAATATCAGAAACTTCGTAAGAACATTGCTCGGGTTATATCCGTACTAACTGCTAAAGTTCATTCCGGCAGTTTTGTGTGTGTTTTTTTTTTCTTCTTTCTGTTGTTTGGATCGAAAGTTTTCCGCGAGGACGGAGAGAAGGAGGTTTGCAGATGTCATTTATCTGCCGGTCCGCTTCCGCCACTTGAACGCAGGTAGTTTGTATCAGCGGACCGTGAAGTTGGATGTTCTTTCGGCTAGTGCAACAGAGAAAAAGTTTACGTGATTCCATGGCGGAGGCAGCGCAAGCGGCGGCCACGGCTGTACACACCGCCACTACTACTACAGTCGTCCTCTCTTCCCGGCCGCTTTTGCACAACGCCGGGATTCGGCGTGGCCTTGTAATTGCGAATTTCACAAGTCTTTTTCTTCCATCTGGTCGTCTCTCACCTGCCTATGCTCTCTCGCTATCGACGGAACTGCCGCTCCGTTTTTCGTTGCTTCTCTCGTTTCTCGCTTCCGGCGAGATCTTTTCACATTTTTTTTTTTTTCTTTTACTTCAATCCCTTACTCTCACCGCGGATTCTCTCAAACCCCTCTGGCCAATCTCTCTGTTTTCTGCAGTACCGAAACTATCGACGATCGAAAGCTTTGCCTCCCGAACTTCCGGAACGTTCGAAACTTTCGGATTCGAGTTTCCCGAACACGCCGAGCAAGAGCCTCGATGTTGCGCACTTTTATTTCGTTTTTTTAGCCCGTTTTGTTTTATCCATTCGAATCGCGTGTGGCTATCATTCGAGACAAAGATTACGAGGGACCGCAATGTTTGAAAAATATTACTTCCCGTAAACTTCACTTATTAAAATCTTTAAACCAAAATGAAAACAAAAAGTCTTAGGACATTATGTTTGAAAAATAGTATTGACACATTTTTTCCAACATTTTTTAGATTTAAATTGACGAAGAATTTTCGAAAATGTAGTGTATTGGGCATTCAGGTGTAAACACTCGATAACGATCTCCCGGTGCGAATCTATGTGATTATATAAAGTACGCGCCTTCGTTCAGAAACGAGCGTTTCATACGAGGTTGGCAATGTTGACAGGAACTCGACAATTTCTATCTGATGACATTGATTTAGTCGCTGTGCGACACCGCACGGTAACGCTAGAGACGTACAAGGTCACTATAGAAATGTTATACGTCTACAAACTAGTGAATATAAAAATAGCGGATGCACAAACATTTCCGTTTCCGTCGACGGGACATTGCATGACGTCCTAACTTTAAAATCTGATTAAAATCTAACTCTCCGTCTGCTTATCTGTGCATTTGTAACTGCATGACTAGCGTTCTCTCGATTGTTTCCGCTGTTTTACATTTACTCGTCGATGTGAGTCCCTGTCATGTCATCCACTGTTCCCTTTCAGCGACACGAGATTTGTACAAAAATTATCCATGCCCCCTCCTCTTCCACACTGAAAAAAGTTCACGCCCAGGCTGTAGTAAAATATATTTTTAAATTAACTTTACTTATTATTACAATTCCAACGACTATATTTTTGAATGAACAGTGGATGAAGGAAAAATGTATTTTTTTTTACGTCGCCCCCGAGCCAATTCGTCTTCAGTCATTGATATTTTTTTTTTCACCAAAGTGACCATTAGGAACATAACAGGATAAAAATATCTGAATCGAAGGTCTTCGCTTCCTTACATTTGAAATTTCTGAGACTTCTATCGACTCTCCCGTGCAAAAGGAACTTCGTACCTTTCGTCGCCTGGCATCGGCAGTAGGGCTCGCTTTGCCTCCCTCTATCTGACAGCGTCTCGTCGCTTTTTCTCCGGCATTTTCATTCACGCTTTTTTTTCACAGAAGATCAAAGCTCTAACCCGCAGCGGGGTTTCACGGGATCCGTCTCACTCGGGCGAGTCGTCTCGTACAAAGTAAATGCGCACAGTCGGGTGCCGGTGAGACTGCGGAGAGAGGGTTGAGTATTATACGAGAAAAGGGCGAATACGAGAGCGCGCGCATCTCGGTTCGCAAGTCGTCTCGAGGGACGTCTGAGCGAGTCATGGGGGTCGCGCACACACCAGCATATCACGATCGTACCCTAGGGTATGTCGTCATTGTGAAATGAAAAAGAAAGAACAAGGAGAGAGGGGGCGAAATAAAGAGAAAGATCCTTAAACTTTTCACTCTCGTCTATCCTATGAATATAGCGATATATATACCAACAAAGCGTTATCCACCGCGGGAGCACGAACTCTTCCTCGGATTATCCTCACGCGAGATAAAATGAAGCTCGCAAATTTTTCAGGATTCACTCGTCCGTCAGCACTTCCATTTCGTAGCATCAACTTTATATAATACCTGTGGATACTGACGAGCCGCGGAGATATGCTCCCTCTCACGCTCGTTCACCGGTGCCAAGATACATATATATATATATACATATACATATATATATATAGTAGCAGGCTGTTGCGGTTCGGGCGCTTCGCATCGTCGCTTTGGACTGTGTAACTTAGAAACCGGAAATTTAGATATCCGGAGATTTAATGGCGATTCGAATACGTCACTTCCTGTCGAAACGCTAAGGTTGTAAAAACCGAAAGTGAGATTTTCCCCTATGATGCCCCCTTGCGGTAAAAAAAACCGAGGTTTTCAACCAGAAGTGACATCTTTCTTTTTTTTTAATTTAAAAAGGCCAGGTGTGACTTTCGTGGACCGGAAATTTGGATATCCGGAGATTTACTGGACATAAGTCACTTCCTGTCGAAAAACTGAGGTTCTAAAAACCGGAAGTGACGTTTTCCCCTGTGACGCCCCTTCCGGTCGTAAACCGAGATTTTTAAACCAGCAGTGACGTTTTTCGTTATTCTACAAATTAAAACCGGCCAGATATGACTTTCACGAACAGAGCCGATAAACGAGAAAACGCGCGCGAATCACGGGGATGATGCAGGTGGATATAAAATTTTCGTTCGAGTGTGAGAGTTTAGCGCACGAGAAGCAACGAACCGAGTAATTAACAGAGCTTCACTTCGAGCGGTGTGCGTGTGCGCGCGAGTCGGCGAAGGTAGGCAAACGGCCGCGGAGAAAGAGAGGACGAGAAATAGGGGGTCGGGGAAGGCGAAGGGTCGCCGAAAACATTGCTTAAAAACACGACGTACCTCCACCTCTGGAACCCATCTCATGCACCGTCCCAACCGTGCCTCCGGCTCCCTCGAATAAACTCCTGTGTATCTTTCCTTTTTTCTGGTCTTTTCTCACTCACAATATGCTCTTCGGGTAAAGGAGATAACGCGAGAAAGCACGCTGTACGGGCGGAACAACGAGTCCGCACCGTGAAAGTGACTGCCGACTTCCGACAGTTTTTACTACCAAGTAATTAGCTGGCGTTTCACGGTAAGCCTGTAAACTTCACCGTGCGAATATCACACACGGTTGTCCGTCTCTGTTACGCCTTTAGTCTTTCCGCGCGATGTTTCATCCCTCGAGCCCTCCGGCGTTTTACATATATCCTCTTTTTTTCCTCTTTTTATCGTTCTTTATGCACTATTTTTCGTCGGTCCATGCGAGAGCTCGGGAAATGGCCTCGCATTTTTTACCGTGCAAACGAGACTGCTCGCCTTTAATTAATAACTACGAGCCCCAAGAGATGCGCGGGGGCCGAGGATGCGTGAAAGCGAAAGCCAGAACCCCGCGAGCCCTGTGGGTGTCTCTGGAACTGGATTAGTGATCTTTCGCACCCTGCCGACCCACGCGAACTTCTCGTAGCGCACGTGAGAGTGAGAAAGCTCTCGCAGCGGAAACCTCCCACGTTTACAGGGTCGACACGTCGTGGACTCTACTCGCAGTAACTACTGGACTATGGCCGAGTTTCCGGTATTTTCGCTCCAGCTTTGTCCCGGCGTTCTCTCGTAAACCGTCATTAAAACACACACGGGGGTCTCGTGCACGGTTACCGGTCGCGGACGTGAGACTATGCGCGTTCTGGAAGCTCACACGGCTCACGACTTTCGTACATCGCGAGTTTCTTCGTACGCGATCGCCTCGTTCGCCGTCTCCATACGTTTCAATGTCAACCCTGCGTCTGTACACTGGGTCTTTGAAGGAACAATCGAAATTTGAAACTCTAAATTTTTTTTCTCGTTTTTTCGAATGTTCTTCAATTTTTATTAACAACGGTTTTTAACTTTTGACTCTGGCGTTTAACCCAGCATTTTTTTTCAGATTCTTCGAATGCCTAGAAAACTTTGAAAACCCGACTGTTCTCCAAAAGACCCAGTGTGGACACCGTGTCTGAAAATATAGTGTACACACGCTGGGTTGATCAAGCTGTATCTGTCAGACCGGGACAAAACGGACCAGTGGCCGATTCTTCAATTTTTATTAACAACGGTTCCAACTTTTGACTTTGGGAACTTCTGGGCCATGTAGTAGACACTTCAAGAAGTAACCCAGAATTTTTTCAGATTTTTCGACAGCCTGGAAAACTGTGAGAACCCGACTGTTCCCTAAAAGACCCAGTGTACACACCGTGTCTCTGAAAATTTAGTGTACACACGCTGGGTTCATCAGGCTGTATCGGGAAGACCGGAACGAAACGGACCAATGACCTCCATCGCAGACGAGCTTGTTATAAACTTGCTGCAAACAATCCGTTTCGAACCTTCTCGCCCACGATAAAAATTGGGGTTCTTCACATTTCCGACCTTCGCTCGAAGAATTTCGTAAATCAATTGCAATTACTTTTGTACTGGGGTTAGGCACCCCATTTCGAATCGTGTAGAGAAACCGGGAGGTAAATTTGACGAATATGGTTACGCATTTAAGTCTTATCGCAGCGAGAGAAATCTCGAGAGCGAGGGAGAAATTGTTTTCCGGTGTCGGGTCCTCGAGACCGTTTGGAGGGCGCGACGACGACAATGAGTGGTTGCGAATGGATTTTCGGACCGCGGTGGCGTCGAGAAAGTGCGGGGGGTGGGGGGTGAGAAATACTTCCGGTTTTGCGAGAAACCATTCCGCGTGGCTTTCAAAAAGATGTATATATAGACGACCGCCCCAAAGGTTTCTGCCCTGCGCCAGAGGCGAAAAGAAAGCGACGACGAAACGATTAAAAGCTCTTTCGACGGGTAAATTAAATTACCGAAGCTAACGGCGCTGAGGAATGAGGAAGCTGGACGGCGCTGCTACGGAGCCGAGGAATAAGGGTGTGGCCACTGAGCTGCGCTCTCCTGAGGTACTTCAAGGTCCGACGTGGATTAAGATGGAATTCAGAGCTCGGAGAGACGTCGAGTTGACTGACGGAGAACTATTATGCCACAGAGTCACTTTAACTCTGGAAACCAGATAGCTGTCCAGTCTGAGGCTCGCCGGTATATCACGATTATTCTTTCATCTTGTCGACAAATTTCTTACGATAAAGGTAAAACAGTTGTTTCCTACAGTGAATAAGCTTCGAACATTTAGCAGACATGTCTTATCGATAACCGATCACAATTATTCCTCTTGACGGTTTTACAATTTTCTTTTTAAATACACCGTTCTTAATTTTAAAAAAAGTAAAATGAACAAAACTGTTATTGATCTTCGTGGACGATAGGTTTTTGGTGAATGTCCAAAACTTCTTTACTGTACACTGGTGTAGTCTCGGTTATTTGGAAAGCTTTTGTGCGACAAATTTCTTACGATAAAAATCTCAAAGTCGTTTCCTACAGTGAATAAGCTTCGAGCATTTAACAGACACGTCTTATCGACAAACGATCACAATTATTTCTCTTGACGATTTTACAATTTTCTTGTTAAAGAAAAGTAAAATGAACAAAAAAAAGTCATCGATCTTTGTGAACGATAAGTCTTTGTGAACAGTAAGGAAGTTTGTACATTTAAATGTACAAAACTTCTCTACTGTACAGTGGATGCAGTCTCGGTTACCGGGAAAGCTTTTGTGCACCCTGAAAGGATACGTTTCACGAATCGGCGTTATCCGGGTCCAAGACACACACCCCTTTGAAGAGGAGCTGCAGTCCCGATGCATACCGGTTATACCGCACCGGCTCGGTGACTCTCCGGCGGAGCTCATCGAGTACGGGAGAGGTGGGCGACTTGTCGTTAAGCGTCGGCCATTTAAATAATTGCATTCTCGCGAACGACGGTAACGTTAACCGACCCCTTTCTGGGCGCTCCGGCGAACGTCGTTTTTCCCGGTCGATGCACCTACCTACATACCCGTTCGCCGCAGGAGCAGCTTGCCGGGCTCTCGGAGTCTCGTTTTCCCGTTTCGTCCGCGCCTTCCGCCTAGAAGAGAACTCGACCATTGGAACGAGGAGGTAGGCAAGCGCCCGCTCCAGGGCACGAGAGAGGACGATAAAAATAAAAATAAAAACACCCGACGGAACGAACGGAAGTTCGAAGAGGATAAAACTGAAAATAAATAAAAGAGGTACGGGGGAGTATTATTGTTTCGATTTTACGACCAATTAATTTTCGTCGACATTTTTACTGGCCTTCCCGCTCCGGGTACTCAGCCGGGAAAAAGCCACTTTCTGCGACTGCCGAGACTTCCGTCTCGGCTTCCGTCTCACGCATGATTGATGTGCGGAGCGAATAAAAAAAAAAAAAGATCCAAGCGCTTCGAGGGGCGGAAAGAAAAACGAAAAATTGATTGCTCGGCTTATCTTCATATTCCCTCGACGAGGGAGACGCGTCAAGGTTGTTTCATCCTCGAAGATATCGCTGAGTGAAAAGGTACATGAAAAAAAATTGCGAGATGATCTCGGACTAATTCCAGGCTCTGCAAGCTTGGGAGATTAAAAACTTTTCCGCGTGGGATGCAACGATCCTCCTCGTCGTAATGGTCGTGCACGCGACGCTCTATCAGCCCCACCTCCGCTTCTCGTTCCCTCGCTCTTTCTCTCCGGTCCGTGAGACTCGAAGTCTCGGCAATTACGAAGTCAGATTTCGTTGGATCCACGGGTGCCCGAGGCCCGGTAACGAGGTCGATTAGCTCCGAGAGTACCGTGGAATGAGAATGGCGCGAGAGAGCGCGAGAGCCGTCGCCGCTTCCGTTAGGCCGTCTACGAGCTCGTAAGACCTTACGAAAATTCTTACGGTCCCATTAAACGGATCATCGGGTAACCGCGAGCACGTCTAACGCTCGAAGCTTCTCCAGCGAAGCAAAAAAAAAAAGATACTAATTAATTCCCAACGTTCGAGACTCTTTGCCCTACATGCGCGCCGACGAGCTTTCCTGATGAAAAAAAAAAAAAAAAAAATTAAACCTGACGTAGCAGACATCCATTGACCGATTAGTCGCTGCCGCGATAATGCGTTGAAGAACGGGCTGTTGGTAAGACCGTCAAATATTTTTCCCTCCAAACTCCCGGAGCTCGCCTAACGATCAGCGAACTTCAAGATAAGCCCGTAATTACTCTCGAGACTCCGCCGAACGATCATTCACCGAAACATTCCGCGAACTTCGTTGAAGAGAAAGAGAAGAAAGAAAGAGTTTGAAAAAAAAATTCAGAAAAAAATTTCCGAACGAACTTCACGGCAACTATATCGTACGCGATCGTTCGAATCCTCGAATTGCTCGATAATCGGCGCTCTTGGCACGGCCTACTGGCACCGCGTACGCCGGCTGCGATCCGGAAACGGTTGCGAGCCGGTCCTATCTTCTTCTCGCCAGACCCGGCCTGCGCAACGAGGGCTATCGCTGTATGACACACTCGACGCACGGCTCTCGTTCGCCCGTTGCGCACCGAGATTCTCGAGGAACGTTTGCGAAATGAATGATGTCCTCCCGCCCGTCCGCGACGAGGACAAGAGCGGCGAGTTCGCGGGCGACGAAAGGAAGAAAAACGAAGGACGCCGGCGGAGTCCGCACGTTGGCTCTCGTACGGGCCACGGCGAACTCGTTACAACTTCGTCGAGCAGTTAATTTGCCAGCGTGCTGATTGCGAGAAGGCTTCCGCCGGGGAGCCCGCTCCCATCCCGTCTTCTTCCCTTCCGCCCGCGTTTCGGTGCACGCCGGGATTGAGCCTGCCGACGGGAGAGTCCTTTGGCCCGGCCGACAGTCATTGGCCATAGTGCACACAGTCAATGGTCCCCGAACGAGACACGTCGGGGAGAAAGAGACCGAAGAATGGATGTCCCACGCATTGCCGGTATTGGCAGCGCCGGTCCTGTGTGTCTTTCCCACCGGGGAACGTGCCAGGTCCTGGACGAGCAGTCGCGTCCTGAACGGCCAATCACTGAACGGTCTCCACTGTCTACCGACCGCTGGCGGCATTAACGGCTACAGGAACTGTGGAGAGCGGCGCCGCACCCTCCGGCGAACTTGGCCATTCCCTTATTTTCTCTCATCCCTGCGCTTCGGAAACTGCGCGCTCTGAACGTTTCTGCTTTTGGCTCCGGAGCAACTAGAGCGCCTTCTTCCTCGTCCGACTCAGTTTCCTCCTTCTCGTCCGGTCCCCCCTTCGACCCTTCGCCACGTCCCACGAGCGCCACGGCGTGCGCGCTTAAAACATTTAATTAAGATGCAGTTGTCGCGAGCTCTCTCACCCCTTCCCCCCCCCCCCCCCCCCCTCCTCACCCCCCTCGCTCCGTGCTGGGACGTCGTCCTCAGTGTGCGCGATGCGACGGGGAACGTTCGGAGAGTTTATCCTACTTTCCAGTTTTCACGAGCAACTCGACGCTGCTAAAATGACGTGCCCCGTTAAAGTTAACGGTTCTTCGGCAACAAAAGCCCGGCAGCCAAGGGTTTCCTCGAATCGGTTAAACGGTAGGCGAAATCAACCAACGATTTTTTTTTCGGGACCAACGGCGACCTATCTCCGATGTGACGTCACTTCCGGTCAAAAGAGATTTCCCCAAACCTAAAGTTACGTATTTTCTACATGACGTCACCTCGAAAAATGGCGAGGTCGCGAAGTGCCCGAGGGACGACAACCTGCTGGTAGCTTTTAACTCGAAGTTGCTTGTTGCGGTTTCCAGCTCGTTGGTCGTACTCTGACTCCAGAAGCAAGGTTTCGAAGGAATATAGAAAAAATTGTATTTGAGCTTCTTCGTTAACATCGCGAGAGGAAATAACTGCAGATTGCACGAAAGTAAAAAAATTCACGGAGAATCTTCGCCAGACAACAGAATGTCAATAGCGCAAGCGAATTTTCGGGTTTTCCGGCGTCGTTGGAGGAACATGCCCAGGAGCCTTGGCTCTTCCGTTACACAGGCGAATGGAAATGGGCAAGCGGGATCGATGCCCGCGAGAGTTCAAAGGATCAAAGGACTACGGGAGCTTCTGCTGCGGGAGCTCGGTCGTGTCGATATTACCGCTGTGCTACGGGGGTTCCGCCCGTCGAGAGATCACTGCGAACGGCTGCGGGGGATGCGGAAACACCGCGTTGTTTCATGCAGCGTGCTTGAAATTCTTGCATCCCTTTTTCTCACTCGCGCATTCTCCATGGTTATTATAGGGGAGACCGGGGCAAAATGGCACAGCGGGGCCAAATGGGACAATAAGGGAAAAACTCAATTTTCCAATAATTTTTGGATGCCTCATTTTGTCCCAACGATAGATCGGGATTTACAAACCCGTCTTGCCCCACGTACCACCGTCGCCACCATCCAAAAGTTATTGGAAAATTGCCTTTTGTCTCATTATCCCGTTTTGCCCCGCTGTGCCATTCTGCCCCGCTCTACCCTAGTTCACGTTATGTCTGTTCGTCTCATTTCGACGGTCAAATATTCACTCCGAACAAGAAATCGTAGATCGCAGGTTGCGCTTGTCCTTCACTATGTTCCTTGAATTTTCGGAATTTCTAAGAGTATTTTCAACCTGAACGATCGTGGAAATTATAGATGATAGTAACGATTCACCATAGGAGACTGGGTTGAGATCACTCGGCGATAAATTCCGCGAATTTTCACACCTATTTCATACGATTTCATTTTACTGTTTGCGCGTACGTCAACAAGTGCACGTACAAGTGCGAACAAGCGAAAGCCCTCCTTTCGGTGAACGATTGAAGAGAGCTCCGGGAATAGCAAGTGAGTGTGTATTAGTAGCTTGATGTCAGCTCGCAGGATGTTCGAGGTATTATGCAAGACGGCGTGACGGCGAATAATCGCGGAAGGGAAGGAGGGTGGAAAAGCGCTTCGACCTCGTGCCCGTGGATGAAAAGAATGAAAGTCTCCACGGAAAATAAGAAATAAGCGATCCCCGTCTGTGCGGGAAAGGGCCTCGAGCATGAGATCCGTGAGACATATGCATGACGGTCTCGACGTGTTGAGTTTGTGCTACGCGAGAAGAGCGGCACACACACAGCACTCCGAAACTCCATCAACTCTCCGCTCCGCTATCTTAGGGCGCAATCAAATTACCTACTCACTTTCCGGGACATTATCGAACCGTGAGTTCTCTCGGCTGGGCGCGCTCGCTCGGGATTCCCCGACTCCTCATGTACAAAACCCATCTCTCTACCCGGTAGAATTTCTGGGTAGGCGGAATAGTTCACGAGATTCGGGATGCTGCCGAGACTTCCCAAGTAATCCTGGGGAGCTCGGAAGGGATTCAATACTCGGAGATACAGGAGACGAGAGAAAGTGGTGTTTATTTCGTACTCCACTTCTTCGCAAACCTCTAAAGAGAACCGTGCAGAAAAAACAACGAGCAAAATTACAAAGGGTCCGATGTCCGATAGCCAAACCAAAACGAACTGAAACCTAAGACAAATAAAGTAACGAGAGGAACAAAGGGCGAATTTAGCGAAAAACACTTAAAGGCGAAGAAAACAAAAGAGACGAAAAGTAAAGTGAAATAAGGTAAATTAAAAACACAGGAATGAGAGAGGTCTGGTGAAAAGAAGGGACCGATATAACTAATGAGGCGAGAGTACTGGTTGAATTAAGATTACCGAGTCGTACGTAACAGAGTGCGTCGGACGAGCAAGTAGATGTACGGGGCTGAGATTTAGGAAGAAAAACAAAAAAAAAATGGACGAGATCCTTTTTCGCTGCGCCAAGCGGTTGAAAACCCAAAAGCGTGCGGCAAGCCGGCTAATTGGTTCCGAACCCCTAACAGCCCGTGTCGTGCAGTTTTCATGCCGGACTGCTTTATCCGGTGTGTCTTTGTGCCGACTACTTAACTACGCTAGAATTCCGAGCTAAGTAAAGCACGAGACAAGGAGAGACCGGCAGCGAGAAGATAGTAGGCAGAATGGAGAAAGACCCGGATATCCGGAAGAAGAGGGCAGCGCGTATTTGTATCCCGCACCGGGGCAAGTGCCTGTCAACGTAACGACTGAGAATAAGACGTATCGCTCGCTTCCGCAGCTCCCTCCTTCTTCCTTCCTTCCGCTGACTCTCCCTCAAAGAACGAATCCAATTACCTCTGCGGCTTGCGCGATTCCTCAAAAGATATACAAACTCACTATTTTTATAATTGAGTTGTGAAAATTCTTCCCTGGCAATTTGTACGAATAATGTGCCAATAATGCGACGCGAAGTGCAGGAAGACGGGACAAACCGCGAGAGCGGAAAAATTAAGAACATTTAGATTGAGCTACAATTTGACTGCTTACTGACATAAAGATAATGAAATCGATAGTAATTACTTTGGGGATCTGAGAATACTAATGGGAGCGCCACACAGAACTACTAATGTCACAGCGTCGGGCAGTGGTCGCTAAACGGCGGCTAGCACCGGTCCTGTTGCGTTATTCCCACCAGAGAAAGTTTACAGTTCAAGGCAAAAATGAGCTGCATCTCATTGCTCAACGTCACCACGGGAACTGCCATTTTTTTAATTGGTCCCGGTTTAGGAGATAACTTATTGTGTCCAGTGTGCACGTTACATTTAGAGACCACTTTACCCCAGTTTCACCAGTGCCCAATGAATATATCGGAAAGATTCATGGCACCTCATCGCACCCCAGTTCGTTATGCTTATTTTTTAACTCCCGACTGCCCTTCGGGCAAGTTTCACTGGGATGACCCACTTTGGTGTCTTTTTAAAGGCGCCAGTGTTTGTCGAAACGACAAAATATTACTTAACCAAATTTTTTGGCTCACAATGCCTACTCAGTCGTCTCATTTTTCTTTTTTTAATTATTGTGTTGTTGATAGTTTTTCTTCATACAACATCATTAGTTTCGCAATACCATTTGACGTTTGAAGCCTCTTTGACGCGTCTCTTATTTTCTGTATGATCGGGTTGAAAATAAGGACCGAAGTCGATCGGTCAAACGTCGAACTATTCGCAAAGGTCGCTCTGTCACGGAGAACAGGGTGTCGAAAAGGGAGGAGGGAGCTTGATGCGCTCGAATCGACAACAGGAGGGGTGGGCGGTTTGCCTGCGGAATCGAACAAGGTGCCTGGAATACCTTTGGGTTAGTTACGTATGCACGGAAACCGCAGAGCCTGCCGACCACCTGCTCCAATTACGCTTGTTAGGGGTGGTCGAACGAGGCGCTCTCAGCCTCGCGGAAACTATCACTATACTGGCCGTACCTCTCGCACGGACACGTTACATAATAAACCCTTACTTCCAACGCAGCGTAGACATGTACGCCGTAACTCTCAATTTCGCAGTGAAACTACAACTCTGAAATATACTCGTTTGTCCTTCGCATATTTCTCGTATCTCTGAATACTTTATGAACCACAAGCCGTGTTTAGTTCGCCGATGCTCCGCGTGGATGTAGATTTTCGTCTACTGTTTTAGTCTACCTTAGAATAACGTGGCAGTATTTTGATGGCTTTTGCAACGTCGAGTTTGCGAAAATTTAAGAAATCATCTCGTGGCAACAATTGTACAAATGATTTTCCGTCTGTTTGACGATCGATTCATCGGACACCTAAAAAGTGTCGTCCCTGTTGGTTGAAGTATCGAGAAGCTGTACAAGACGAACGAACGAGATAACTCCGAAAGTGGCTAAAAAATAAAAAAAGAATTCGGCGAACAAAGCAAAGAGCGAGGTATAGAGGCGACAGCTTGAAAATAGCTGTCCGGAATGGCCGATCCGGAAAGTGTGTAACCACTTCGGTCGGCATGAACGAGCCCAGATGGTTTCGCCACTCTGTGGCTCTCGTAGAGTGAGCACATCTTTCTTTTACTTTTTTTTTTTCCACCCAACTTTTCGCGTTCCCGGAACGTTCCATTCCACTCACGTCCACCAATTGGGAAGTTCTTCAAAGATTGTTCGTGAAAGGACGATGCTCACGGCGTTGGATAGCCTTGTGGTTCTCATCGGAACCCCCCGCTCTCGTCCTCGCACGGTGGTGTAGAGTTTTTTTTTCTTTATATATATGTACAAAAGAAGATCCAGCAATTTTGTTGTATTATGTGCGAAAAAATGCTCAAGGAGAAAAACACGTTTCCTTCCATATTTCCTGGATTTTTGTTTGTTTTGCGTTATCTCGTAAGATAGTGAAGTTTTTTAATTTTTCTGCGAGGATTTCATAACTCGTCGTCGAATCTACGAGTACGAGGCCAACACACCGTAGAATCTCGGGACCATGTGTACGCGCCGATAATTCGCGAATGCGCTGCCCGTACGAGTTATCGCTCCAATTTAGTTCGATAACCGTCGCCTGGGGTTTAATTATCGGCACCGCGACGAGGACGAGTGGCGGTGGCGTTGCATCCAAGGAACCTCCGTGGTTTACGTTCGAACCCTCAAGTTATTACAGGAGCGAAGGCATAAGGTAAGCCCACCAAACGAGGCCACGAAACTTACTTGGGACTCCGCGAGCGCAAAAACGATTATCCACACGATCGGACTTTAATAACCGTTGACTATATAATACACACGAGTGATGTGTTACGTAACCCGATTTTGCACGAGAATCTAGATGGATAGCGCTGGTGTAAGATGCAGGAAAATGAATGGATCACTCACTAAAGAAGTTCCATACTTCACTCGATGCACATTCTTTCGCAACCGACGGTTTGTTTTTCGGTGCGAAGTTGAAGTTTTAAATCATTGTTAATCGAACGGTTTTACTTCCGATTTTTTAAACACTATTTAAAATGTCCACAAAGTTTAATTATCAATACGTTTAATACAGAAAAGCTAATGTCCCAAAATGGTAAAACACGAAGATTACATGTCAGAAAGTACACTCGACAAATTCGAATAATATCGAGAATGAATCGAGCTACGTGACATCCAAAAATCCGTGATCGGAAAGGATAGAACTCCGAAATTGTGGTCAAGTAAAGACTAACTCGTGAGTGGTCAATTGTTATATGATCCATCACAATGGGAAAATTTTTTCTTTTATTCTAGGGTATACAACAATGTGAAACCGGGCACCGATAAAAATATCAACGTCGAGGTCCGTCCGATTAGAAGTGATGAATTAGAATATCACGAACGGGAGATTAGACCCGACTCGCGCAGGCGCACGACGATTGCCCCGCATTCAACAGCCGGTTGAACCTGTTTCAGGTTTCTCTGTGACTGTACAACAGATACACGCGCCGCACGAGTTTATCCCTTTCTGCGTATACCACAAGTCTCGTCGGGGTGGTGGAAACCTCCGGGGTGGTCGAAACCTCTCCCATTCCAGCAGTCCTTGCAACTGTTTCATCCCTCGGCGCGAGCGAAGTAGTCCGCACGCCAAAGTAGGCACTTGCAATTTACCCCCGAAGTTAACTCTCTCATCCCTCTCGACCGAGCTTCTTCCCCGGTACTGCCGTCAAGGATTTCGCGAAACTCACCAACACTCTCTCGCCTTACCTGCCCGACCAATTACTGCACTCCCGGCAACGCTATTTTCCCTGTACCCTTGCTGAATCGCCTCGAGCAGGTAAGTCAGCAGATGGATTCCGTTTGTTTCCTGGATGCTCGAACATGATAAGTCTCCATTTTTTTTTATCGAACTGTTATCACGCTGCCCTACTAAAGTTCCGACCATTTTTGCAACCAAGACGACGGATTCGCTTCGAGAGAATCGAACATATTTACCATCGATGAGCCGACGGATATTTGCCAAAAACTCGGAAGAACAAGTCGACAGTTTTCGGAGCGGTCGAAACTCTCGACTCGATGAAGAAGTCGCAACGATTTCGGACTTAATTGAACGGAGAATTAATTTTATTCCATGCTGACGCTCGGAATAAATTGTCCGGAATCTTCGTCCCGATCGAATGCATTTGGACGTGCAAGCGATGACGAGAGTAGCGGAGGAAAGTGTGCCTTCGAAACTTTAACGGAGAACAATGGTCGGTGCAGTCGTAATGCGATAAAAGTAAATAGCCCAACGATTCACCTGTACCCACGGGTAATGTTATGGAACTCCGGCTGTGCGCTCCATTTACCAGCAATGGTTAGTGCAATTACATACGAGATCGAATTATTATTTTCTTTTTTTTTGTTTAAGGTCGCTGGTAGGAATTTTCACGGTGTCCGTTTCCGTGCGCTTCAATGTGTCTGCAATATGCATCGGGCGTTGCTGCACTTGCGTGCCCGGTGGGTTTCCGTAATCGAAAGACAAGTGTCTGCCAGGCTGCTTTATGAATTTGTAATTTTATGAATAGAGCCTGTCTATGTGCTCGCTCTCGTACGGGTACTGAAACTGGAACCGCGTGAATTTTTCATGTTAAGTACATGATCATAGCCCATGTGAGTGTGCACACACGTAAAACTCGAGTTATATAGGAATCTTCTGTGCTGGGAAAAAAGAAACGCATTCGAGAAGTAAACGGACTCGCACACGATCGCCAAGCTGTGACGGTCTGCAAGCCGGGTATGTATAGCGAAGACGTGTCCGTATCTACGAGATGCTCGATGGAGCGGGTCAGAGGTGGAAAAGTGAGTAGCTCGAAAAGCAGATTCCCTCTCACGACGGTGCACATCCGGCTGTCGGAGCCCCGAAAGGACTTTCGGCCACTCGTGGATAAAATGGCGTTTCCGGTGCCAGTAGGGACGAATGTCCTTAAAAAATCAAGACTGTCGAGATTTCCGTTTGCTGGAGGGATTTTTCCATTTTCCCGACGATGCGTCGTTGACGCGAATGCAGATGTACCGGCTAACTGGATCCAACAACTTCCGGTGCAATTCGAACTAGCCGAAGGTTCGATGGATATTTGATATTCCAATCATTTTGGGATTTGGCTTATCAGCATCAATCCCAGCAAAATCAATGTTACCAGCATCGGATATGCGCACTTAATACGTACATTATCGGATAGCCGATGAATGTGCGAATCGATTGATGACCCACAGAGCGAGATTCGCGATGTTAAGGGCAGCGTAACACTGGCAACAACAGGAATTTAATTATAATAGGGCAGATCTGGGAATGAACGTTGCGGCGAGGTACTACTGAGCTTGTGGTGGATGCACTTCGAATTATAGCCGTGACGGTAATCAGCATCGAGAGGGAGAGAGATAAAGAGAAACGCTGCGAGAGCCGGGAGAGTGTGAGCCGGCAATGTGTGCTACCACCGGTTTTCGTGATTGCCCCTTTTGGCAGCCGTGTCCAATCAGCGATGCAATTAAGGCAAAATGTGGCCGAAGCTAGCGGGCTCGAAGCGGCGCTGGTCCGCGATTTTAATTAAAGTGTCGCCACGCGGTCTCGGTATTTCCGCTCACTACCGAAACATAATAAATATTTATATACAGCATAGATACACATATATATAGGCAGCAACTTGTCCAGGCGCGGGCGCTTCGCGACCCCGCTGTGGCCCACGGAACTTAGAATCCGCAAATTTAGGTTTCCGGAGGTTTACCGAAAATACGTTACTTCCGGTTCGAAAATGTCTTTCGTCGTCGTCATCTCATTTCTCAAATGAAAATAACTTCATATCGGAAATACGTCAATTCCGTTTCGGAACATTTACTTCTTGATCGGAAGTGAGGTAGTTCCGTTATTTCCGGTCAATTTTAATTTTTCAATATCCATTTTTTTCGTGCGCTAATAATATCTGACTGTAAAATATTGTCATGATGCGGATTAACGAGCTGGCGGGTGCGAGGTGTCTCTCGTCAAGTTTCACTAGCTTCGCCTGCTTCGCACTTCGGTCGTTTTCCACGGCATAAATAATCCGTGTGGATGCGATTTTTATTTTCTCTTTCCGTGTTTAGTACGTGTGTTACTTTATCCTACCGGGGCCCTTTCAAACTCTATATGCACCGCGCGTGGCGGTGCATCACACGTTTTATCCGACAACCTTGTAAAAGGAAACGGGGTGCTCACCCTCGTGTTATGTATATACAAGCACTGTATACGTAGCGCGATACGCTTTCAGCGCGAGGTCGGTCAGGTGAAATCTGTTGACATATGAAAAGGATTCGAGACCTGTTTTTTTTTTTCCAACTCTACCCTCTCGTTGACTGAAAATATTGAGCCCGAATAATTTAATCCGGGTTGTGCTCGTCGTCGACGCGCATTCACAGAGTGTCGCGTTTTTCCGCCAGGTCATTTAACGCTTTTGGAACCCATTTGATTCCACGCATTTACATTCCAGTTAAAAACATTCCTATCCCGGTTGAGTGACGCGCGACCCATCAGAGATAATAAATCTGCCACCGAGCCGGGATCGCTCGAGCAAATAAATGATTATTCCCTATCGTTGTAATGACGAAAATTGTTTAATTTTCTTGTGTTTATTCATTTTTTTTTCGTTACGAAAATATAGAGTCAAAGAATCGGTTTCGCTAGATAATAAACCATTTTTTTTATACAGTAGATATTACCGCTTTCCATGCAGCTCGGAGTGCGCTTCGCCGTTGAAAACAAGCAGCACTCTCAGCGATTGCCTGACCTCGGTTCATCGGAGAAAAGTTCGCGGACCGAAATGTCTGGCCAGATTCTCGAACTGTCTCGTTGCACCTGGACTTTGTTTCTTTGAAAACCAAGAAAAAAAAAACAATTCTGGCTGACTTCGCATTCCGTCCGAAAGTGTTTACTGTGCCAGACTTGATAAGGCGACCTCCCAGTACAATCTTCGTGTACCCCACCCGAACCGCAAAATTGAATAATCAAGAAACAATTAATTCCACCGGGCACAGAATCCCAAACCGGGTTTCGCTAGCCGATACATCCCAGCAGTGACCCAACACTGGCCAGGCTGCCAGACCTGGCGCAGTCTGGCGCCAGTGCTGTGGGATGCAACCAGACGAGCCAGACCAAGATCACCTGTCCAGGTCGTTGAGGAGAACAGCAAAAAAAAAAAAATTGTTTGCCGATTTGCTTAGCGATAACCCCGTAGTGTCGTGTAAACAAACAAATCGGCAGGTTCCTTTACGGGCGAATTCGATAGGTTCGCTTAGTCATTCAAGTCCCGATAGCGACGCAACTCAGAGCTTCTGGCGCGAAACCTCGTCGATTCCGCGGACGAGAGATCCCCTTGCATGGCGAGTCTCGAGGCGGTATTCCTAGCACGAGCGTACACTCGTATACTCGGATAGTATAAGGTTCCGTAAGCCGATACAGATACAGATATTTATATATATGTGTGTGTGGATCTTGGCGGAGATAAGGAGCAAGTCGCTGGCGCACCGGGATAGTGCATCGAGGATCCGAGGGATAGTACTGAGCCCTGAGTACCTGCGTTACGTAGACTACGTGCTGCGAGTCCGGAATAGCGAACGAGCCGGTCCACAAGGCTCAACTTCTCTGTCCTTCTCTCTGTCTCTGCATTACTGGCGCATAATGTCAGTGGATATCCAGTGCACGGTTTGCAGCAGTGACCCTGCCCCATCGAGGTATATATATATATATATATTATATCTCGCGTACAACTACACCTCGCGGAAAGTGTGGAAGGAGGAAGCGCGAAATTCCAGAAAAGCCTGTTCGGAATTCTGCCGGCACTTTCCGGCTCTCCGCACTTCGGTCCGATTGAAGTACATCATTGGACAATATCGATTCTTTAACGACGATTCTCGGATTCGTGGGAACCGCATGAATCGGATGAAATAATCGAGATTTCAAGCTCATTTGAATTTCACGTTCAAATGAGCTTGAAGATTAGTTGTTACCGGATTTCTAATTTATCACCACCATTAACGATTTCCAATCGAGAAATTTTCCGGCTCGTACCGAACCCTCTCCCGAAGATGTTCTGGGGTACCGACCGATTATGGCAGGATTTACGAATTACGGAGAAATATATTCATGAATGGAGACATTCGATCCTGGAGAACGGAACATGCGTTTCGCGTCAACCGTCGTTGGTATCGACGCCGGACGAATGAAACTTTGGCCAGATTCACAGTTCGAGCATGTAAGGAGTAAGGGCTTAGGCAGGGGAGAGATCGAACAGCGGTGGCGAGAGGTACGGTGGGAGGGGAGTCTGGCTGGATAGTTAATAAAGCCAAGCCACAGCGATTGGGACCCGATTGCGTTGCCGGTTCTAATGCTGGAACTGCAAGTTCCGTTCGCGGGGCGGGGATCGGGTAGCAGCCCGACGGGGTTAGCCGTGGAGCTTAACCGCGGATTTGAACCAGGGGCAAATCCGTAAGGGGGGTTACGAGACCAGAGTGGAGTATGTAGTCGAGCAGAAACTGGCTCGACTTACGTATCCGTACACGTGTATATCGCATCTGTTATATGGTTATACTGATATATATATGCAGTACAACCACCTATACCTACCTATAGATAGGTGCGCCATGGAGCACATGTACGTACAAATGAAAAGCCAATGTTCGATCGAGACGAGCGCCGACAGCGGGCGAGGTTGGGCCTATCTAAAATAAGCTCTTCGACGGCTTACCGCTGCTTTTTTATACAGCGTTTAAACCGTCTCTTCCTCTAACTCAATTGAACCCGTTCTACGCCCGACACGGAAATAACGTCACATTTGTAGTTCGTTCCGAGGGGGCACTTAAATCGCATGGAATCTTATCATTTATGCAGAATAAATTGACGAGTGGGCAGCGTATGCAACTATGAATATAATTATTTGATTATAACTAACGGGCAATGGGAAGTAACAATGGTTATACATTTGACAGCGATTTGTCCAGGAATCTCCAATTTTGTATATGCTAAATCATATAAGGACAAGTTTGTATACGCTAAATCTGTGTACTATGTCGTAGAAGTTTATAGGAACAAGAAAATAAAACATTGACTCCTGTATCGTACAATGTATATTCGGTACCTCTATTTGCGTCGATGACAATCTCTCCGAAACGGTACAATTGATCCGTGACTAAAAACAGAAGGCCTTAATTGCTGTCGATCTGATGCAGCCGCAAAGGTTGCACAGTTCGAAGCTCCGTCGAAACTCTGCGAGCCCCATCGTTGTCAATACGGAAAGCGGAAGAGATCTTTTCACACAAAAAATTCTAATGGCTCCAGAATAATAATAAAAAAAAAAATTGATGACGCACATCATAAGTTTTTATCACGGAGTCTCTAAAGGTACGTATTTCATGCGGCTCGAAGACGTGAGCCCAGAGAGGATCTAAAAAACATGCCGCGGAAAGAACGAAGAAGAAGAGGAGGAGGCAGCAGCCGGAAAGGCGGTGAAGGATCTCGAGACGTGTACGTGAAGAATGCCTCGATATATTACGGGGGAAACTCGGGTGGAGTACTTCAACTCGATGTGCGCTCATGAGTTTGATGTCCAATATGTCTGAAGCTTTCGAGAGTCGGAGCTTCGCTGTGCGCTTTTCCCTCTTGTATACTCGCGAGGGATCCAGGCAACTACACAGCCATTCCGCAATGTAGGTCAGTTCCCATGTGCCCGTGTGACATTTCCTTTTCGCAGCGGGGAAAACAGGGTGGCCCTGAGGCAGGGATACAGGCTGCACGTATAAAACGGCGCACACAGCTCCGTCGGTGGACTCGGTACAAGTATAGCGGAGGAAACATACTACGTACGTTTTTTCACATGTTCGCACGAGACGAGAGTCGCACACACGACGATTTCACGCACACCGATCGGCGAGCTTTTCGTGCACACGGTATATTGCTCCGCTATTCTCGTGCTCCATTATACCAGACACAGACGCAGTCTGGCCGTCTATTCTCGTAGGATAATCGATACAGTTGTTGGCCTTTCGCCGACGACTGCCCACTTCGTACGGAAAAACCCCGCGAAAGCTCAATGGACGGTAAGCTATATAGAAGTCATGTCAATAACTAGCAGTTTCCCGATAATCCTTGGTCGGTTTCGCAAAAACATTTAACCTTCGCTAAATTCAACCGGAAAAGGTCGTTCAAGGTAGTCGGTACAGTCAAGTCCGTTGCCCACTGGATTGAAAAAGAGAATTGTACTTATTTTAAGCGACAAAGTACCGTGAATTGAGACGGATCTCGATCAAAGAGTTCCTTCTCAATGGAGCAAAAAAAAAATGTACATTAATTTAAAGGAAAATTGATTTCACATCGTATACGTTCGGCTCTGTTCACAGATTCATGAAATCAATTGCTCTTCAAAGTTGAATAATTACGCAAACGAGTTGAAGTACAAAGTTATCGTGCGATAATTATGGCATGAAAATTACGGTAACAGCCGCAACCTTCGTTGTTAGACGATGAGAGAGCCGCTTTTCCACACCGTGGGTAATTGCTATTGACGTCGAGACCGTTATCAATTATAAAACTATCGCGCTGCGTCGGATGCTGCGCGGGTTCCGGGAAGAGCGGGGCAAAACGGAACCCCGGGGCACGACGGACTATTTTTGCCAATTTTTCGCGGAACATAAAACGAGTCGCATCTCGGACGGAGTGCAGGGGTCCGTTTTGCCCCGGTGTTCCATCTTGCCCTGTCTCCGGCTCTCCCGAGATTCTCTAATCCTTCGCACAAACCCAATTATTCGCATGCCGGGTGATGCAAAACTTTGATAACCATCGACAAGCCTCGAAGCTTTCCTCCTCCCTCGCTCTCTCCTGTCCTCACGGTCTCCCTTCCTCGCGGAGCGTGAAACGCGAACCTCCACCGGAGACCCTCCGCGAAACTCGAGCTACACCCTCGTAACGCGAAACGATGCGAGGGTCGCGCGACCTTGACCCGTCACAAAATGTATCCGCACAGACAGCTCTACCTGCCGCTACGGAAAACCCCGAAGAATTTCCATAATTTCCGAATCCACGAAATGATAAGAAAATCACATGGGCGACGAATTTCCGCAGGTCTCGTCTCGATTCGTCTCGATGCTTCGATGACACTTCCTGACGATGATCGATTCGGATGTTGGCACTGCGCGACGCGATACGAAGTTCGTGACGGAGTGTACAGCATATCCGAGTTGGAAGTCGGTTCCGAGAACTTGGACCATGGTCCGTTCCTGATGGTCCGGTCAATTTGCATTTCCAATCAACGTTCGGTCGCGCGGATGTGGCGGAGACCGGACCGCACGTCAACGTTGACGTCGAGGATCGCATGCGAGGGGTCAAAGGTAGGACGACGACGGACAATGCATACGCATGGACACAGAGAAGACGGACGAGACGGAGAAGGATCCTGGAATCCAGGAGTCCGCGACTAAATTCCAGTTCTCGCCTGCGTGAATCTCCGGCGTCGTCCTCGCGCTTACCATCCTTCCCTTTGTCTCGACGCCCTCACGGGTACAGCGGCAGGATAGGAGGAGTTCACAGAGGTTGCCTCTCCACCGTCACAGAGTTCGCCACCTCCCTCTATTTCTGGGATGGTTCAGGGTGATATTGCCAGCCGGGTGATAGCCACTCGTTATGTGTCTTTAAAACGCTAGCGAATGGCCCTGATGCTTGCAAGGATCTTTATTTAAGTCTACACAGTGCCGTTGCACCACCGACAAGATCCTCAGTCCCACGGGCATCACCGAAAAGGCTTAGTGGCCGTATTACCCGGAAATATTTAATGGAGTTCATAGTGTACTGAAAAAGTAGTCAAATTGCAACGTGATCGGGCCTACTATATGTGACTCCTGAGACCTTTGAAGGAGTTCCTTATCCATTGCTATTGAGGCCACGGTACCCGGAGTGTCCGGGCAATAAGTAGTTCCCCAACCACCTGCGTCGTTAAAACCCCCCGGACGACTAATTTGGCTAGTTGCCAACTAACCGTTTATCCGCCAAACGGTTGATTCGTAGGTCCAACCAACAAATTCTTTGACGACCAAACAAATCGCTTGGAGCGTGTTCAATCCCTCCGTTTGGTCAACCAATTGATAGACACAATTATTCGAATATTCTGTGTGAAATTGTCGACATGCATGTTTATGCAGTACCTCACCGCTGGTCTTTCAAGGCTGTACATGCGATACAGCACCCTTGTTCAAAAAACTATGCCCGTATCACCCGATATTCCCCCGTGTGTCCTGTACGATACGTACGCAATGCACCGCGTACGCAAACGCGAGCTGACGTATCATCGGTGAGGGGTTTGCAGTATGCGCGAGAGCTGCAGCGTGTCTGGAACGTTGCAGCCGAGGAACGACGTACCATCGGGTTGCCACGGGACAAAGGCGGAAACACAGGCCAACGGGGACGGCGGCAATGATATAACGTCCTGGCCGCTATGAGTATATCCCTCCTGTCACGAACTCGCGGGGGTCCAACACACGAAAGCTTCGCCTTCGAGCCCCGCCGTCCTCCATCCGACGCTAGTTTATGCGCTTTACTCATTCCCATGAGAACAAGGCGCGCGCGAAGCAAGCCGGGGATACAAACCGGGACTACGTCGAGACGGTTACAGAAGGATGTGCTCTCCGCGCGACGCCTCCGGGACTGAGGGGACACGCCAAGTCTGTCTTATACTATATACACAATCCATTATCTCTTCCTCGCGTTTGAGACATAGCTAACTCGCACCGGCGAAGATAAATGTATTCGTGGCTTTATGCGTGCGCGATGCTTGCATAATTCGCTTGTGTTTATGGGCTAAGCCCCTAAGTACCATCGCGAATTACACTGGAGGAAGGCAATTTGTCTCATAATTGGATATTCTAATCCACGTTTCTGGAGGCTTGGGAAGATGAGCTTGCGACCTGGCGAACAGACTCACGTTGACTGAAACAAAATTTAAGTAAAGATATGTTGTTTTTCAAACCCAGGGAGCGCGATTTTTCTCGGAAGATACTCCGCACCATCGAGGAATTTCCTCTTCACCTTACTCGGAAAAAAACCCATCTTTTGTGAAAGAGGTTTAGAAAAATTCCTAACAATGTTCGAACAAGGATGTCAACATTCTGAAAATGTACAAATTCTCTCAGGTTTCATTGAGCCGTTTAGGAAGCCAGTACACATTCAACGGATTGACAGACGTCATGCTAAAAAAAAGAAACGAAAAAAATACCGATGATCCAGCGATAGCGCAAAGTTCAGTCAATCCTCGAAATGCTGTGCGGAATTTGCAGTGATTTTATTGAGTAGTCTTCGTAGGCGGTGCGATATGCTCATGGGTTGTTTCAATACTCCCTCGCGGATTCGGTTATGTATGCACTACGTGACGATCGATGGTTACCAGTCTTGCATCCTACCAAGAATATAATATAGTACAGATGGATGCACTGCGTGCGTTCGGTTGCACGAAAGCGTCGAGGTGCGGAGAAACATGACTGGCTTACATGTGTCCATCCATGTATCGTACAACACAACGACGCGGACCTACATTACTGTTGTACCAATATTTGCATCAACCGAATGCGCGAGGCCGCTCAGTCTCTCTCTCTGCCACTCACAACTTCTGGAACGTAAATTTTCGAGATTGCGCGTCGATGCGTCCTCACGTACGGGTGTGCGTGTTTGCGAACACCGACGGAAAATCTATGCGTACGCACCCAGTGTATGCACAGGGGAGGGAAGATAAGAAATAAACCCCGTTCGCATGAATTGACTGTTCGCTAATAAACATTGAAATTCGTAATAATTATTCCCAGCATAGGGGGACGATTGAAGGGGCAAAATCGAACACGTATGAATCTCTGAGTTATCAGGAGGAGTAACATCTTTGAATTCGTTCCGATTCAGGGTTTAGGGTAAATCAGCCAATTAATGGACAGGACCAGTGAATGGACACTTCCCCTCAAAACACGTGCATGAAAAAGTCTATTCACTGGCTTTTTCGTCTGCTTAACGGTGCATTCATTGGCCGGCTTACCCACCTCGACATGTCCTGTATGCACATGATTTCTAGGGTCTTCGTCTCATCCCTGTTTCTTCAGTGTTCCGAGGATTTTTTTTTTTTTAAGTTTGTCCATTTTACCAAGTTTCTGCAGTTTACAATGTCACCGTTTCGTCCCGATCTCTGGTATGTCTATATGCAGACAGGCGCAACGTACTCCGCTCGAGACGTATAATTGAATTTATATTATTCGATGCGGATTGGACGTGTTATTGCATTTCGCCGGCAAAACGAAAGCCCGCCGATGAGGTTATGGAACATTTGAAACTCGATTAAATTTGTAATCTCGCTCGGGCGTATCGAGAGAGACAATTCGCGGTGTCGTGCATAAGCGTCGATCGACGAAATTGGTCCGGGTCGAACGGGGTAAAAAGCAGAGACAATATATCATTCGACGATTCGTCAATAATTACTCGCAGCAGGAGAGTTCCGGAACCATCCTGCCCAACGAAATCTGCCAGATTCTCCGTATTCTTGCAACGAGTCGACGAAGCGTTAATTAGATTAACGTTTCCGTCGATCATGTCAGCCCGTCCAATTCAGGAGATTAAATAAGTCGATCATCGTTCGAGCACTGTCAACTTCCATCCCATTCTCGATTGGGACTCTCGAAAACCAAGGGACTTCATTTTCGAAACTTGAGCATCGCCACGAACTTTTTTTTCTTTGCTCCTACAGTCTTACCGGCGAAAAAGATTTTCCACCACAGTTGGCCAGGAGGAACTCTAACCGTCGAGAACACCTCGTGTCACACCTCGGTGCTTTCCGTTCATCCACGAAACTTCCAACCCCAACACGGTAACGTGAGGGGCAAAGCCGCACGGAAATTCAAGCTCGGGCAAATAGTATCGAAACCAAAAACAACAGTAATATGAGTTGAATGTGTTTGGAACAAAAGAGCCGTTAACTCGCGCGCGATAGAATATTATTTAAACGAGGATCGTTAAATTTCCGTAGAACACTACATATATATATATGTAATATCAGACTACACAGTTAGATTATCAATGCCCTCTCGTCAATATTACGCATTCAGAGGATTGAACATCATATCCGGTGGAACGGTTCGCGCCCTCCACCCGCATCTCCGTCCATCGGCCAGCAATACATCGGCAGTTATGGCAAAGGAAGCGCGTTCGATCGTTATAACCAGGCGATCAATGGGAGTGTCGAGAGAGAGCCGCGTTCCCAACACGCGGAGTAGGAAAGAGCGACGAGCACTCGGCGAACACTTGAATTCTGAACTGGATTCAGTTCAGCTATCCTATTGGGGTTCCGGCTATCCGCACCGCGGTCCGCCGAATTTTGATCCCGAGCAATTTCCTCGCCGAGATGGCTCTCGTAAATCCGGCAGTGTGCCGCGAACTACCCGTTAAAACAGACCCCACGTAGCCGATGCTCGCTGTCGCCGCGCTTTAAAGGCACGATAGGTGCAGAACGAGAAAGCGAACGTTGGCCCCGAAATACTGCCCGCCGATCGAGTTTTAACGAATTTCCTCCTCTCCCAACTATTTTCCCGATTTATGCCCTCCGTCGCGACGCGTCGAAACACTCGCGTCATCTCCGTCTCGGAATAAAATTTCAGTTTTTCTTAGCGACACATTTTTACTTCTCGCCCTCTCTCCGCTGCCCGCGCCAGTTTCGAAGTTCATTCCTGTTTCATTCGCTGTTATCTTCTTCGCACTGCTTACCCCCTCCCCCCCCCCCCCCCTCCCCGGATGAGTATCTCTTTCGCGAATGCGTAGGCGCAGATTGGAAGATATGGCAAACGGGAGAGACCATAACTCGACTGGGTTTCGTTTCCGGCGGCGCTAACGTTACAGGGCGCTGCCACTGAGCGTCCCGTGTAGGACGCGAGGGTCGAGGAATTCCGGCCAGGTTTCGAAGCGTACAGAGACGTAATTTATCGAGGCCCTCTCGGCTCGTCGATGCGTACACGTGTATAGTACGTACGGTAGGCTGGCAATGAATTACCTTTCGGATTATCTGAATTACGCGCGTACAGTAACGTCGCGGGCGAGAGATAGAGAGTGGAGGGGGGAGGGGGGGGGGGGGGGGGGAGCGAGAGCTTTGAATCAATTCCTAACGCGTTCGTGCAACGCTCACAGTTAAATTATCGTTTGCCGATCCACGCTATTACGGCACGTCGCCGTAGGTTATACCGAGGGGGCGTTTCTAGAAATTGGAAAATGACGCTCCCAACCGGGTACGCTAGGAATACGAAATCGAGCTGATTCCCCCGCCTGTTGGGACAATAAAGGGACGATATTGATATTCATGGATGAAACATGTTTCATCCCCTTCTTTTTTATCTTTTTTTTGTCTAGTATATTTTTTTCATTCTACTCTCATTTATCGGATCCCGCGAAATTGAATCTCTGGTGGAAAAGCGAGTAGATACGAGTTTCTCGAAAGGTTCGATCGTTGAGTAATGGAGAATCTATTGAGAACGATGGATCTCGCGGCTGACGGGTTACAAGCCGGCACTGGAGCGACTCTAATTAAGGACTGCGGGGATCACTCTCAGTCTCGCTTCGATTGACGAACAACCTCGGGTATCAGGTCGAGGGTAATACTGTGCTGCGTGCCGTTGGCGGAGGATGGAACAGCGTGTTGATCAAGGGTAATTCAACCTCGATGAAGACAAACGGGGTGAGCATGCACGAGCCGCACCAGCGAACGAGCGAACAGCTCTTACAACGTACATCCTAATACAGCAAATATCACGACCGCTGTACGCAGTGTTGTTCCAACCGACTCGATCTCAGTCGATAACAATTAACGGTTCAAGGATTTGGCTAATAGTACGATTTAGGGACTATCGAATATTATATCTGTTATGTCAATCTTACCTTATCAAACGTCCGACAGTTTTCATTAGATATTGTTATGACCGAGCGAAATCAACCGAGTATTTGGTTTTGGGGGGAATATCATTCATCACAATCACCGTATTTTTCTCAATTACGAACTGTCAAACGTCTGATCCCTTTGAAAGTCCGATCAAAAATGTGGTCTTTTAGCCAATCGGCAATCTGTACGTTTGTCACTTGTCATACCGAGCTATTGCAATCATCTATGTAATATTGTGTGTCTCAATTCATCCTCATCTCCATATTCGTTACAATATTATTTCTTTAATCCGGAGTTTTGTCTGACCCTGATAACGCCCCAACGAAGCCCTTTTGGGAGTGTTGAACTTGGTTCTAATTTAACAACTCTAAGTTTGATACTGAGAACGTTGAAAAGGAAGAGATGTGAGAAACGATCGTGTAAAATGTGCCGGGCAACGAAACAAGAAAACTATGTTCAATTCGATCCGTAACCTAAATTGCTTCTATACAAATAGGGGAAACCGGGGCAAAATGGAGAATGACATCTGTGACTGGATTTTCGAAGACAGTTTTTACAACACTCGGAAAGTGCCTCTTTTGTCCTGTTCCCCCTCATGCTTTACCGACTCGTGTACCATACAATGCCGTTCTTCCAGATGTACTTCTCGGCGCTGCTCATCCCTGAGAGATATACGAGATGGCTGAAATGAAATAAATAAAAATCGAACGAGTAAAGTAAAAAAAAATGATAAGGAAAAAAAGGAGTGTCAGTCGAAGGCAGGGATAGTGGATAGATCGATCGTGGCGGATGTATAAGGAAATAAGGAAATACGAATACTGTGTACGAAGAGGGAGAGAGGAGGAGCATCTTCGCCGAAGCTTCGGAGCCCTCCTCGACTCGGCGAGCTTGTGCCAAGAGGAAAGCGAGGAGGACGATGGGGTTGCAGCCTCCGACGGCTGGCTCGGGCTCAAGTGCGAGCAAGAGAGCCGGAAAATTTCTGGCCCGTTGTGAAGACGAGAGGCAGTAGTAGCGGGTGCGGGAAACTCGGCGAACTGTCGGGGGTGTAGAAGCCACTTCGTTTAAGAGGGGAATGCGGGTCAACAGCCCGCGGTGAGTACATCCGATCCAGCGCCTAGGCACTAACGGTGAATACCTCGTCGGTGTCCCGACGTCTTTCACGATATGTTTTCAGCCAAGATAAACGCACACGATCCGTACACCAAAATTCCTTCGCATGCCAAAAACTTGAGAGCCTTGAAAGCGGAACCTTTCGTCGAAATCGAAAACGAAAGAATCGAAAGGTTGAACCGCAGTGATGAAAGCGCAGACCGATAATCCAGTGGTTGGCAAACTTATTTAACGAACACTAACAAATGTTTTCAGCCAAGATAAACGCACACGATCCGAAAACCAAAATTACTTCGTATGCCAAAAACTTGAAAGCCTCGAAAGCGGAACCTTTTGCCAAAATCGAAAACGGACGAATCGAAAGGTTGAACCGCAGTGACGGAGGAGGACATCGATCATCCAGTGGTTAGCAAACTTATTTAAAGGACACTAACGGTGAATACCTTGTCGGTGTCCCGATATGTTTTAAGGTGAAGTGAAACACGGTCTTTGTCGCTCTCTCTTACTTCACCGTAAGACCAATGGCGCTATCTCTCTCACACCCCTGACTCTGTAACGTGACTTTCACTTCACCTTAAGCCAAGATAAACGCACACGATCCAAACGAAATTGCTTCGTATGCCAAAAACTTAAAAGCATTAAAAGCGAAACCTTTCGTCAAGATCGGAAACTGAAGAATCGACAGGTCGAACCGCAACGATGGGGAAGCACATCGATCATCCAGCGGTTGGGAAACTTATTTAAAGGACTCTAACGGTGAATACCTTGTCGGTGTCCCGACGTCTTTCATTATATGTTTTCAGTCAAGATAAACGCACACGATTAATACAGGAAAATTCCCTCGTAAGCCAAGAAACTTTACAACCGCACCTTTCGTCAAGATCGCCAACGGAAGAATCGGACGATTGAACTACAGTGATAAAGGAGCAGATCGATCATCTACTGGTTCGCAAATTTATTTGAAGACTGACCTCAATAAAACAACGTGACGAACGAAAAGTAAATTATGAAATTACGACGATAAATTTTAATATTTAGACGTACGTTATACGAAGACCAGTCTATGATACCGGGATTACCAAGAGACCTCGTAGGTCATTCGAAATAATTTTCCTTGATACGAATTCCATGCGTCAAAAGAAAAACGATCATCGAACTGTTGACTTCGCGCTCGGCTGTCCTCGAATGTAAGCGTAGCCTGGACGGCATGGAAGCCGAACTTGCAGCAGAACCTCGAACTGGAACGTAAAAACGTACGACGCTTTTGCAGACTGCTGGGAAGCTGCAGCTCGTATCCCACATTGCCCCCAGATTGTTTTCCCACATTGTATCCCACATTGTTTTCATATCGAACGATGTGAGATACGCTCTACCGGTTCGCAGCAGTCGGTGCAACGTGTACAAGATGGTTTCGAAAAATACTGCCAGAGAATAAAGAATTTTGCGCAGAGAAGTCAATTCAGCAAATGTCAACACTCGCGGACGATTTTAATGCCGCCAATTCATAGAAATGTGGATATCGGTGGAACTGTTCGCTGCCCTTTTTGCATGTTCAGTGACGCAAATGTGCGTAGACTAAAGTTTCTCCGAATGTGCATTGCAACAAGAAAAAAGAAAGTAGGATAGGGCGGGGCAAAACGGATCCGCGTTCCCGATTCGAGGCTTTTTTGTGCCGTCTCAGGTAGACTTGTTTCACTACGACTTAAATTGTAAATCCGGTATAACAATGTAAATAATTACATTAATATATTCGAGCTGATGTTCACAATGGATGGAGCTCGGACCATCCACGATACGCAAAGATGTACGCGATATCTTTTTTCACGAGAAATTCATTTAAAAAGATAGTCCGTTTCACCCCGCTATCCTTGCCCAAAACAAAAAAAAATCGTGCCAAAAAACTCGAGTCGAGGATGGCTGAGAACAATGTGCAACAAAGACTCGGAGAAACGCGATGCTTTTCGCGAAGTATGCAAACTACGCGGGTCTTCCAGGCCCCAGCTTTCCCTCGAGTACTATTACAATCAAGAGCGTTATTGTTCAGCAGCGGGAAACACGGTCCGCGAAACGGTCGAGAGATCCCAAAAGATGCTAAAGCCTCCCGAGCTGCAGAAACGAAGATTCGAGTCTGACGTTTCGGGTTCTCTTGTTCCCTCGTCGTTCGAGCACACTTCGTCCCTCGATGCTCGATTAATCAGGTCACACGCTCCATCCTCCACCTCATCGTCAAACAGCATCGTCAAACAGCGGTTTAAAAAAAAAAAAATTCTTCCAACAAATTGAGAGAGTCGGTAAAAAAAAAATCTCGGGCCGAGGATGAAACGAGAATAAACTAAGGAGGGAATCCGGCGGATGTCGAGGGTGAACGACGTAGGGGAGAGCGGGGCAAAATGGCACAGTGGGGCAAAACGGCATAATGAGACAAAACGCAATTTTCCAATAACTTTTAGATGATCGCCATCATCTAAAAGTTATTGGAAAATTGGCTTTTGTCTCATTATGCCGTTTGTGGTCGTACGTGGGGCAAAACGGGTTTGAAAATTCGGATGTATCGTTGACACAAAATGCATCCAAAATATATTGGAAAATTGAGTTTTGCCCTCACTATCCCGTTTTGCCCCGCTGTGCCATTTTGCCCCGTCTTCCCCTACTCCACAGCGCTGCACGGTATCCTCGCGAGGCGGTATGTATGCTACAGTTACGTGAAATCGTAAAATTCCATGTTATCCGGTCGGAACGACCTCCTCCCGGATAACGTACGCCGGTAGAGAGGGAGGAAGTGCAAGCATAGGAAGTGCTCGTTGGCGGAGGAAAAGAATGATAGAGAAGTGGGCCGAGTGCGGACGAGAATGCAGAGTCATACGGAGAGAGGGTTGAAATGGGGATTAAGAGAGAAAACGGGTGAGATGAAAACGGTGGTCCGATGAGGGAAAGAGAGAGGGTATCGGTTAGGCAAGAGAGAATGTGCGGAAAGCCGCACAAAAGAACGAAGCAACGAGCTGGCGAGGAGATACGCTGAAAGTAGAAGAGGGCTGCAATCGCCAAGACCGACCGATGAATTTGGTGCTTGCGAAGGTCCTCGGCCAAATTAGATATAAAAATCCTTACGAGCTCTCAGCGAACCGAGGTATTTTCCCCAGGGGCGTACACACAGGTATATATATATATATAAGTATATATATAAGTATATATATAAGTATATATATAAGTATATATATAAGTATATATATAACTGCGAGGAAAACTTTGTAGTTTACCGTCGTAGCTACCGATCCGTGCTGCTTGCTCTTCGGATTCTCTACACAAAGAATCTCTCTGAAACTCCTCTGGGACACGAGTAGAATATTTCCGAGCTTGTGCAACGATACACCCCCCCCCCCCCCCCCCCCGCCTCCCCCGGACAAATTCGATAAATTCATTTTAGACTCGATACTATTCGGTGACTTGAAGCAAAGTACTATCGGATATATATATATGTTTGCTGCTGAAATACAGATATTTTTTATTTTTCAAGATTAATTTTCGTTGAAGAGAAAGTTGTTTCAGAGATTTCCGTGTAAACGTATTAAGAATGTTCCACAGCATAAAAAAATCATATTGAGAAGAAAGGTATATGTGTGTGTCTGTGCTTTCGTGTGTGTCTGTTCATTTTATTTATTCTTCCATTTATAAAGCACACTCTAAGAGGATGAAAAACAATACGGAATGGTTGTTTGTATGGGACGGGCGTAGAAAAGGAGTTCTGACTCCTTTGATTTACACGAGTCACAACTGACTGATTTACACGAGTCACAACCCCCTTTTCTACGCGCATGTCGTTCGCATAATTTTTCCTAACAAATTCACGAAATTCACGCTTTCCGTTCCCGTGAAGTGTGCGTAGAAGGGCACTTTACCGCACTAGTGCGGGAAAAAATACTATATTGCTTTTGTACGCATGCGCAGTCTTTTTCCCGCAAACGATGCGAAAAAGTGTCTTTCCGTGCACACTTCACAGGAATGGAAAGCGGGATTTTACGTGCATGCGTTAGGAAAAAAGCTTTGTAAACAAAAGTAAATGCTGGGACAGCGTAAAAATTGATTATTTTCAGAGTTCTAACTTTATTTTTTATTTTCCGTACTCTCATTAGAATCTCGTGCACTATATCTCGAGTGCGAGAAGCTCTGCCCTTTCCCGAGCAATTTGCGGATACGCGACGGCGGAGACCCAGTTAGAACAATCGATCCGGCCCCCTTAAGTGCATCTCGCGTGCAATAAACGTCCGAGGGCTTGCCCGTATCGAGTGCTTCAATGAATTAACCTACGTAATGCTCCGCCGTGCACGGGAACACGAAGCTCCAAGACGCTCGATTATTATCCGAGTCACCTTCGTATAATCTCGAAAATTAATTACCATCGGCCGTCCGCGGGAGAGCTACGGGAATTACAAACCCCTCCGGTGTTCTCTTTATGCTAATCGAGTCGTCACTTTTTTTTCCATTCTGTCCAACGTCTCACAATTTCCCACGTATATCCATCACCGGCTAAATTCTTTTTAATTAAAGCGTGCCTCCCGAGCCTCGTGACACATCAAACTCGCAGCTCGCAAACTCGCGTGTCTCCGGAGCGAGGAAAAAAAAATTTCAAAGGAAAAAAGAAATTGCATCTATACGTCATCATCAGTAAAAATTAAATTCCCCCAGAAGACTTTTACGACCGGTCATAATCGTCGGAGGAAAAGCGTGAGGTGCGACGGGGGAGTTTGAGCTCCAGCGTGTGTGCACGTGGTCCGTTCTGTAACGGCGTGAGAAACGGTGCGGAGGATGAAAGGGTGAAAAAGGAAGAAATAATAATCCTCGGACTAATACGCTCGTAAAGCGAAGTCGGGAGAGGCGACGATATAACCGGAAGTGAGCACGATCGCTTGAGCTGCCATGGTAGCGCACATATTCGGCGCGTTGGGCGTCCGAGGGCGAGCGCGAGGCGGGGGTGGAGAGCTCGATCGTATGTAGCTTTCGCGGGGTGGGGGGATGAATTCGGAACCCCGGGCCGGTATAGCTGCTGCAGCAAAACGTGAAGTCTCGGTTGTAAAATACAGTTTTAATTCGCGCCAGGCTCCGTCCCTCTCGCCCTCACTTTCTCCCTCGTTCCGCTCCCTCCCTCCCAGGCGGTCGAGCACGAGCTTTAATATTCACACGGCGAGTTCTACCGTGTCGCGGCGTGTGCACAGCTCGTACTAGCTGCGCAATAGAGGGAGAGCTTCGGGCTTTCCGCCGACCGATGTATGTGCGGAGAGTAGATCGGCACGAGGAAGACGAAGAGGAGGAGCGGCGAAGGGAAAGAGGGGAAAACCCGCTAGTCATGAAACGGAGTGGAGGGGGGAGGCGTAGGGGCGGGGGGTGGGGGTTAGTTAAATTACAGAAATAAATCACGGGCATTGTTGCGCCAGCACGATTTTACGGTTTGTCCGAAACTGTATGTGTATAGACACCCCTTCCACTGTTTCCTTCACACATAACCGGCCGCCTCTGCCAACGCCATCGTCAGCCCTCACGTTTGCGCTATGCTCTACGTGCGTTACTTTTTACACGATTATTATTTGTGTCTGTACCGAAAAAATACATGGAATAAACTTGGTGAATATGAAACGGCGCGGTAAGACGAACTAGTGCGAGTTAATATACGGATTTCGAAAAAAAAAGTTTGTCTTTTTTCACTTGTATCGGTAATAATGTGGGATCGTGTGTCGATACTTGAGATTCAAAAGTATCGCACGACGTTTCTTAATTTTCATAGGTAATGAATTATTTATGACTAAAGAGTACAGACATTCGAGGAAAATTTACTCGAAAGGAGTACGAAATTATATTTATGTAAAAATAAAAGCGAATACCCCGTCTGGTAACTTAATTCCATAACCTTAATTAAAACTTGGATTTTGATTTAATTCTAAAAAAATGTCGTCAAGGTGGTAATGACGTTTGCCCCCAATTTTCATTTTTAATCGAGGTACCCCCTTTGCCCCCATCTTCCCTACTTAGTGAAGCCACAAATACACACAGACACGGATCTCGTCTGCCAGTAAAGCCGGTAATGTGTGCAAGCGACCAGTACGGAAAATAATGCGGTTTTACGTACACCGAAAAAAAGGTTTGGTAATATCAAACTAAGCTGCGGTTGCGGGTGGCAAAAGAAATACTTGGCCGGTTGAACTCAATGTTTGTTAAATCCAAGTACCTATTTGTTGAATCAACTAAATATTCGGTCAAAAAACTAAATATTCGTTCAATAAACTAAATATTTCTTTCGCCACCCGCAACCGCAGCTTAATTTGATATTACCAAACCTTTATTTCAGTGTATGTTTGATATATTCATCCTGACCGACCAAACGCGGCACGAAGGAGAAGTAACTATTTACCGTGGATACCTTTACCTGCTGCGCGTATGTACTCTCGCCGGATATAACGCGCCCCATTTGTATTTTACGTATAACGTGTTTCATGTGTGGCCGCGCCGTGTTGTAATTCACTCACTACCGACCGACGCATATGCATTCCCGTGCCGCGAGAGCGCCCGTGTACCCTCGGGCGCTGATTGTTCCGGAGATCTCGTGTAACTTTAGTAACTACGAGACTCTCGTGACGATCGTATGTAGTTCAACGTTGACTAACGTGCTCTTTGGTTAACTACAGCGCGAGCACATGCGCTCGTTGCTCCGCGGGTGTGTTTTTGTGTCGGTAGACGCGCGGGTCGTCTCCTCGTGTGCGTTCCGAAGGGAGGCGGGAGAGAGAAGCGGGATGGGAACAAAACCACCCCGACAGCCCGCGACGAGCCGGTGGGGGGTGTTACGTTCACCGGACACGAAAGCTCGGTCTTTCTCTGTGCCCGTGCCCTCATCGATCCCCTCTTCCTCGTCGCCGCGCTCCCGTTCATCCTCTCGCACCTCCCCAAGCGAAAACGCGAACGCGAGAACGAGTTGTTACCGACGGTTTGTGTATGTATATATACAATATCGCCACTTGTACACAGAGCTCTGCGCTTTTGCCGCACGCATACAAACGCACTCGGCGCGGCCCCGGTTACATCACCGACACCAAAAGCGCGTGCGGTCGCCGATGTTCCCTCACGCTCGGTTAATCCTCCCCCCCTCGGACATTGTCAGGCGCCGCCCGATTTCTCTCTGCCCACTCTCGTGTGCGTAGCCTAACGCCCATCTGCATTGTTGTTCGTTAAAAAAAAAAATATTTTTTAAAATAAAAAAAGATTTGTTTTTTGTTAAAAAAAAAATCCGATGAGTTTTTCTGCTACAAGCGATTTCCGTGCGAGATCGAGTGACGATAGAAAAAAAGAGCTCTCTCTCTCTCACGATGAAAAAAAATTTCTTCACATAACCGTTCACTTTTTTTTCCCATGGGTGGCGCGTAGTGTGCAGCGGCAGTGTAAGAGGGTGGCATTAGCGGAGGCCGAAGAGTGACGGCTGGAGTCGTTTTAGTATCGCTCCGATTCAATTTAGATTGCGCGACCCTCCGTTCCAGCGATTCGTGCCGCTGCCGCTGTATTACCGCTGCTTCGATCCCTACCGGCACCCTTCGGCCGGCCGTTCCTTTATCGGCTTTGCAGTGAAAATCGGCGGCCTCATCGCGTGAATGGGGCCGAGACGAATTTACCTCGATGGCGGTGGTGCATCAGAGAACAAAAAACTATTTCATTTAATTCAATATAAAATATAATTTTTCGGAAAAGACTAGTCTCTTGGGTGGGGTGAGTAAGAAAAGTCCCGTCGACGGGGGAGCAGCAAATCGCGGCTCGCGCCGGAGACCTCTCAATTGCGAGTTCTTGCTCTCGCGGGAAGGGAGTCGTCCCTCATCCCCGAGCCGAATCCGCTTCCGGGTCCGCGGGAACAGACGGTCAACTTCTAAAACAATTTGAATCGCGGCTCCGTACCACGGGCCAGCTCCGGCCTTCGTCGCACGGTCGGACGCAGCTCGGGAAAAGTCTCATCCGTCGGCTCGTCGGTGAGATTCTCTCGGGCCACCGGGGAATCTCACGGAGAGCGACAACTGGCAAGCGGCGAATGAAATTTCGTCGAGTCATCTCCGCATTCGTGTCGTCGGGATTTCGCCGTGATGACGTTCGCCGAGCCGGAGGGGCCGTTGCTCTTTAAAAGTTTAAGAGTTCACGAATTTTCTCGTCTGCCCGACGTCCAATTGTGAGGAGCGCTCATATTTCATTTCTCCACCGAACGAAAGTCTCGCACGGTGGGTGGGATTTTTTTTCTCGACCGTGAAAAACAACGTTCCCACTGTAACGTTCGTTTCACGTGAGATTTGGCGAATCGGAGATTTAGCCGGAGCTAAATTGCACCGCTGTGTTCCAGCTGGCGGAGAACCTAATCTCGCTGGCCCTCGACCTCACTCACTCAGACTCTTTCCTGATCTCTTCTTGATCCACGATTATCTCTCGCGATAAGATCCGAGCCGGAGCGCGGGTTGCGGAAGAAGAAGATGCTTGTACCGAACCCTCACCCCCTCCCGATGTCGCCCGATTACATCCAGGAGGGAGATAAAGAAAATACACTGGGAGTTAACTGAAGACCGAGCGAGCGATCCGGGGAAAAACTGCTGCAGAGTCGTCAGCTTGATCGCGTATAAACGGTCGAGGAACGATCAGGGAAAGATCGTTGCATCCGAAAGGAAACTTTCCACGCAGATCGGAAATTGGGGTCTTGATAACTGATAGACCCGGTCTTTCTTGTTTATCCCTACGATTTTAGACGGTCACAACGAGAGAGTTGCAGTAAAACGACCGTCAGTCGGTTACCTCATTGTTGAAACATCGCTCGAAACAAAGATCAGACCGTTTTTCCATCTATACGGAATAGCTGATCGATTTTTTTGAGAGCTTCACTGACATGACTCTGATCGCACGAGTTTTTGAGATTTATCCGTCCTGAAATGTTCGATCGAGTACAGCAATCCATGTACCCCAAGGGGGTTGACGGGGATATAGATCTTATCGAGATTCGAGATTCTGGAGGCGAAACGACGAGGTTTTCAGGCGCTATACCTAAGCGAGTACAGGACTCGCGGGATTACCCTCGAAAATCCTCGTGAATCCTTCTGGCAATCCCTTGGAAAGAACGATTTTCTCTCTCTCAGTCGCATGTGTAACGCGTAGGCTATATGGAAACTGCCGGACAACCGTCTGTAGGAAAGACCGAGGCGAGCCATGGAGCGAACGGATCTCCCCGAAGGGTCCGGGCAACGCTGTTCCTCCTTATTTTTCTTCACTCGACGTAGCTACACGAAAGAGGCTGGTCATCCGTAAACGTTCGCCAACCCTGCCCTTTTTCTCCCACTTGCCCCCCCCCCCCCCCCTCGCCCTTTTCCTCCCGAGCACGGCGAACAGATCGCTCGAGTTTCGCAAATTTGTTTCTCCCCATTTCGCCCTTTCGCCTCTCACCTCCGCGGCTATTTGTAGAGCCCGGGACAAAACGAACTCGCATGCGAAATGGCTGTTTACTGATAGAAGAAAAATTAAATCTGTAACAATTGATCCGAGCAGCCAAGAAAAATTGCGGTTCGGGGCAAAATGCGGTATCTCGCAACCTCTCGCCTATATATCTAGTGTTAAGAAACGGAAAGGCGTACCTCACATAATTTAACATGTGAAACTAAGTGAGATACACTGAGAGAAGGATCTAGTAAAAACTGTCTGAGAAAAATTATCACAGCACATAGTAGTAGGGCACTGGGGCGCCTCCTATGGCGGAAAGTCTAAGAATTTTTACCACAATATCTACGAAAAAATTCTTATACATTCGATACATCCTGCCATAGATAGCGCCCTAGTTCCACACTACTATTCGCTGTGGTAATATCTCTCAAGCGATATAATCATATTTACTAGATCCTTCTCTGAGTGTACCGCCCTTCTGTTTCTTGGCAGTCGATATAAATCTAACCAATGTCTCTCGGTGAGTTCTCGGCGCCAGACTTATCGTTCGAACATCGTTGTATTAAGAGTTCCTTAATGTTCGTTAAGTGCAAAACAAAATTCTCGTTGATAAGTGTTGTTCACCGGAAAACAACAGAAGTCCCAGTACTCGTCGCGCAGCTTCCCGAATCGAGGATAACGATTGTTGCGGCTTCGGCGATTAAAGTATCAGGTTATCCGAACGCCGACTCGGAGATCGCCCCTTTTGCCGGTGTTTCCGTTAGCTCCGAGCTCTTATGTGCGACACCCGTGAAAACGGCAAAGCCGGCAAAGAGCCGGGGAATAAGAGAATGAGAAATGAGCGAGGCCAGTGTAATCGAAACCGTGGGGGTTAGCGAGAGGATAAAGAAGTATAGGAAATGAAAAGGAAGCGAAAAACCAGTCCCAAGGCAGCGGGACTCGAGCGGGACTCGAGCGGGACTCGAAGGTAAAAAGAAAATGAGAGTAAGACAAGAAGGGGGGGGGGGGGGGGGGGGGGGGGGGGGACAATGAGTCTGTAACGACGGAGTTCCGCTGTTTTGCTAATTATCCAGCTCGACGGAGCCACCTATTTCTATAGCCGCGTAGCCGGGCCGGTCGTCCTCCCTCCGCCTCCGAACAACCCTCCCGGTCTCTCACCCTCGGCCCCGTTCGCGACCCTCCCCGTATCTTTCTTGCGGGTGCAAGCTTGTCGTCCACCCCTTTCGCGTACCTCCGTATCGCTTCGCGTCACGATAGGCACTCGTTAGTCAACGATATTCTCGCGAAAAGCTGCCCTCGACGCGGCGGGGTGCGGACACGCCGAATAAATTCGGTACCAAAGTCGGCCGTATCATATCGCATAATTATTATACACACAGAGTTATTTCGATAGAGATATAATTCAACGCCATAAATTTGAAAGAAGCAAAAAATTTAAATTAAGTGTAAACTTGCTGCGAATAAAATTCGCGCGTTTGCTGGTGGGTCTGGTTGGCGGTTACATGCCAGCACTGGCGCGAGACCGCGCCATGCCCGGGGGTCTGGCAAGTCTCAAGCGAGTGCCGCGATGTAACGGCCAGCCGGAATAAACTCTACCTGGGTTGTTTCGAAAGCATGAAAAACGTGGAAAAATGAATGTGTCAATATTTCGTTGGGACATTTTCGATACAGAGCTTCTTTCGCGAAAAATGAATTCTGCTCGCTTGGCGGGAAAGACGCCAACTTGGTATGAACAATGCTTAATAATAACTCAACGATATCGTCGCCGCTGTATGGAAATAGCTCGAGCGAGCGGTACCTTGGTAAATTTCCTTCTCTCGCTCACCCAATGTTTCCCGTAAATCCACGAAGCTCCCCTGTACACGAGACGGAATCGCGGGGACACGGGAAGCGAGGGCGCGATTTGCGAGCGCAAACTTTCCGCGGTAGGGAAACTTTATCGGAGGGTTGCCAATGATGCATGGTCCGGAAATGGCAGGGTGGTTCCTGACCGGAAGCACGCCTCGTACGTACAGGGTATGTACGCGCCCTCGCTCGCTTCGTGCTTTTTCCTTCCACGAAACACCGCGGCGCTTCTCGCTCTGCATTATATAGGAGAGCGGGTGGCAAAATAGGGGCACGCCGTGCACTGCAGAAACGGGGCAAAATGGTCTGTGTCCATTTTTTTCTTCCACTATTATTTGACGTCCTGAAGAGACTAGGGTACAATTAATGGGTAAAATCTGGGCGTAATGATCATGCAGGGCGCAAAGATAGATCTCTCCAAAATCGGAGCGAAATTGAACGACGTAACGATTTAATATGTACCTCATTTTAAACCGTATCGCGATTTTTCTCGGATGCTCTGAACAGTTGTTACGAATTTAATTTTGTCGGTAAATGGCATTTATTGCCCAGAGTCGCGTTTCGCCGCGGTCTTCCCAATGCCCTGCACTGCATCGATTGCAAACTGCATGCATCGATGCACGCGCAACCCAATGTTTCCGTCGTTACCAACCCCAGTTGTGGCGTCGAGAATCGGTTACAGCTCGTAAGCCGGTATATTCATGGATACTGTTTTACCGACTGCAAAGGGCTTTTGGGGGCTACGTATCTGAACCGGCATCGCTCTTTCGCCCCTTTTTCTTACATGAATTATAGACGAGAATGATGACGTGTGTTGCATCGAGATGCCCGGAGTGATATTCACGCGGAAAAGCCGACACGTGCCCGGAATAATCGATTGTCGAACGAAAATGCTCCGTCATCGTCCTCAACGAGCTTCTACACTTGACCTTTATGTGTTAAACACTTTGCTATATTGAGAATAGCCGGATTGACGGTAATAACTTGCTACTTTCTTTTTTTACAAATGTCATGTAATCAATTATATTTGAACTGGGCCATATTCACAATTTTTTACTTGCATAAATAAATCATATTTAGATAAAGGGATTCGTAATTCGCGGTATAACATCTATGAGCGAATCGGGTGAGAGAACCAAGGCAACTGTTGCTTGTACGATGATCTCTGTCTTTCGCTATAAAATGCTATACTCCATGTGTCATTCGTGTCCGGTGCACTCACTCAATGTGTAATGTGATCCCAAACATTTATATATTTCTATAGTTCTAACTCGATCGCTGTAGTCTAACGTCATGTCCGCAAAGAGATTAAATTTGCGATACAATTTTCTAAATGTTTTACCTCTGAAATGTTACAAATATTGATCTATACGATAAAATTCAGAAAGCACAAGAGGAACATTTTTATTTAAATAAACACCCAACTGTAAAAAGCATTATACATTTTGCTATAAACAGAATAAAATAATAACCGTTGGTCTATAATTTTAATAACAGCCGAGAGACATCTCCTGTTAACCTGCTCAATCATATCTACATATGAACTCATAAAGTTGATTTAATTATTTCTTCAGGACAGGTCGCCCAACTGTTATTAAAATGATGAAGAAACGGTTATTATTGTTTTTTTTTTATAGCGTAATATACAATATAATTATTTCTACAGACGGGATTTAATTTTTTACCTTACCGTTTTTATGGTATGTAGGTCAAGCATCGGAAAATATATGACGTCGTACAACCACGGTCAGGTTTACCATCCAGATGACGAGACTTGCGAGTTCGCGTTTCGTCACGATTTACGACGTGATCCTGCACCCCTTAGGATCTATATATATGTATATATGTATATATATACACATATACGGGTAGAAATTTATACGTATTACGAGTTACAAGTGTGTTAAGATCGGGAGCACCGATCTCGGCTTTACCTTACGAGCCGGAGCTCAGGAACCCGCGCCCGGGTCAGCCGCACGGACAGAGCTTATCGGGTCAGGCAATTTCGGCTATTAGGATCTCGAAACTGGCCACACTATTCTAGTAAAATAGTTTCACTTTCAACCGAAAAAAAATTCTGGAACCATATTCTGAATATTTTTCGGTGTTTCATCGGTTTCTCCATGAATTTCCATTTCTATTTGGATTTTATTAAAAGCCCGACAGTAGGAACCCGTTAGTAGGGCAAGAAGGTAAACGCAAGCCGATAGTACGTGAATAAAATAATTAAAACAATTAAAGAAGAATAAGAACGTAAGAAAAGAGAATAATAATCATTCATTAACTGATTCTATCGGTCGTACGCTCATACAATTTTCGAAAAATGCATTGACCTCTCAATCCCCTTTTCTCATCTTGTAAGAATAAAGAGGTCCAAGAGAAAACGCTGAACTATTTTTATATCGTTGCTAAATCGCCACGGTACGTTTCCGCGTAATGTGGAAATTCATTTCGCGGTTGAAATGCTAGACAAGCTTTCCAGCTCCGTTAGAGTCGAGACAGTGCATTTGTGTACGACCGCAAGGAGACGCCGGAGGTGGAAAAACAGGGACCTCGGTAGGAATACCAAGGAGAGCCACCCCGGGCACGTCCCTAAATAACCCGGCTTGTGAAAGTACAAACTCCATTTTGTATTTTCACGGAAGCTTGAGCAGCGCGGAGGAACACGCGAGAAAGGGAGTTTCGGTGGACGTGGAGATATGAGAAACGGAAAGAGTGAAGCTAAGGTATGGTGGGCCATTTGCCCCCCCCCCCCCCCCCCTCCAACCCCCTCGCTATTTACGCGCGGCGCACCAACCTGACTCTTACCCATATTTCTCACCCATATTTTTGTAACGGGGTGGAAAAGTGGGTGCGAAGGGTGTCGTTAAGTAACGCAAAGCCTCGATCACGCGAACCGTTATTTCACCTATGATAATACAGTAACAAAAAAGGAAACATTTTAGGTCGCGGTAGAAACGAGTCAATCATGAAACAAAAAAAAATCGAAGTTTCTCGCTGCACAAAATACACAGTAAAGTTTCGGTGTAGTCGCACCGCGCCGCGATATTCCCGAGACTGCAAGAACTCTCCCCAAGAATATTCACGGAATTATCGAGTTTTCCATCCGATTAACTTATCTCCACTAAAAACCATCATTCTCCCGGTACTTACTTACGGCTTAAGACACGGCGTGAAACTCACCGACACGACGAGCAATGCGACTCGATACGGAGTATCTTTTGCATAAAAAGAAAAAAGCCAAACTCACCTGCAACAGAAAGAGAACGGGAGTTGTTTAAGAATTTTATTTTCATTTAACAATTGAAATAAAGTAAAGCTATTCATCGTTTTACATTGAAAATTTAATTAAAGAAAATTAACGAAAGCGACTTCGTCGAGGCGGCTTCGTTGTTCGATTTAATTGAACCGCCCGACTTCCGGCTGGCTCGCGGGTCTGCGAGACTCTGGTCCTCTTTTACATCAATGTTTTCCATGGAGACCTCGGAAGGATAAACAAGTTTCGGCGAGAGGAGACGGCAACGGGCGGCGGTGGCAATCTACCACGCAATATCTCGACGGGAACTTCAAACGGCTAGGTCGGGCTCGCGCGGGCGATCGATGCTCGTGTTGCGGAGGGGTTGCGCCGAGCGCGCACACAACCACTGGAGGCACAACCGCCCTCCGCGCGTCGAGGGTGCGGGCAAAGCAGCCCCTGAGCGGTGCGCGCGACACCGCAACCGCCGAAGAGAAAGGAGGGAAGAAAAGCTGTTTGTTTCGGGAGATGAGGAAAGGTGCCGGAAAGGAGAAGACTGTGCAACCAGCCGAGCCCTCAGCCGGTCGCGGTCTTTCAGAAAATACCATGATCGGCCGGAAGCTTTGCCGGTCGGCTCAACTCGCCTATATATTCCCGACTTCGCCGAGCCGCATCTGAGTACACACGTGTGTGTCCTAGACGAACGGAAATTGTCGGGTGGGAATGGAGAGTCGCACAGTGGATACGACATGTGCCCCAGCGCGAACTCGGCCGCGCGCACACACACACACACACACGGCGGAGCTTCCGAACTACTTAGGGCCACGAGAGTACAACGAACTTCGATCCAACCTGGGAACGAGGGTGCGAAGTACAAAGTCTACCCCACCGTAAACGGGCCACGGTTTGCTCGGATAATATAAGCGCTTTCGATCGACTATCCAATATGGATGTAAGTGTTGGCCCAAGTTTTATACTTCTCCTGCGAATAGACGACTCTGTTGGAGATTCTATTTTACCTTTTTTTCTGTCTTGGTTGGGTGACAAAAAATATTTATTTTTATGCATCTTTTTCTTTGCTTCGCACGACCGCGTTGTTACTTTGCCGCTGCCGGTCCGCTAGAAAGTAACAACGGGACTATGCGGCTCGAATATCTTGAATTCGGAATGCACCCCTCGTTCTGGCAAGCGGTTTCCCCACCCGCGGCAACAACAGCAACTACCGGCGGCGTCGTTCCCGCTACCACCGTAATTCAACTCTACCAGTACCAACTTGAATTACATCCGGTCTGTGCCGAGTTTTCATTCGCTGGCGGGGCGCAAAAATACGGTGCATCGGTGCTGTGCACCTATTCCGGCTGTTGGCAGCGGGGCAACGCCCGAAACACACCGGGCTGGGAAAAGCGAAGCTAGCCGGCATCTGTAAGTACAAGCTTTTCCAACGACCGCACAACTAAAACTACCACCCGGGGCCTTCGTAGTTACAGCTTCCGGTTTCCTGTAACTCCGACTAACATACCCAGGTACCCGCTAATGAATTCGTTCGAGCGGTAATCGAGTTATCCAAACCCTCCCTCCCAACGCCCCTCTGGCCCCCCGCACCCCTCATTCGCATAGTCGCGCTCGAGGGCGAACGAACCTACCGCTCGTTTGTAACGTAGCAATTGCACGAGAAACACGCAATTCTGGAAGTTAAACGTTCTAGCGGACGCAGAGATGGAGAACGGGAGCGGGCACGATTTTGAAGGCTGTAATTAGCATAATATTCGGGAACGGGCTATCGCCATGTTGTCGGACTAATTTATTGATCCATTTAAATTTTTTTATAGCTCGAAGGAATGTAAGGTCGTTGTTTTTTTTCACATTTATTGCGGAGCGAATATTAGCTTTTGGAACCGGGTCATGACAATCCACATGAAGAAGAAATCACGGTTTTGAAATCTGTCATTAAAATAATATACGGGGCCGAGGCGATCGACATTCATCGGACTAATTTATTGACCCCCTTAAATTTTTTGATGGCTACAGAGAATGTACCTCTCTTTTATTTTTACTTAATTTTTTTTAATTTATCGAAGAGTAAAATCTAATTTTCAGGACCAGGTCATGAAAATCAATATAAAAATGAAATCACAATTTTGAAGTCTGTCATTGAAATAATATATTTGGGGACAAGGCGATCGGCTAATTTATTGATGCGCTTAAGTTTTTTTATCGTTCGAGGGAATGTGTAGAATTTTTTTTTTCAATTCTGGGATTTACTGTGGAGAGAAAATTTGTTTTCGGGACCGGCTCGAATCGAAGTGAAGATCGTGAAAAAAAAACCAAGCATGAAAAAGTCTCAAAGGTATACGGACTTTGCGGTCTTCGTAAATATAAACGCACAGCAAATCTACGAAGGGTCCACGTGAGTCCCGTAATAATATTAATCCACGCGATGACGTATCTGTACGGCGAACATATAACTCCCGACACCGGAGACATAAATAATGCATTTCCAATCTTTGGTTACGTGCCGCCGAGGCACGACTTTTGAAATGATGTTTTATGGAAGACCGACGCGGGCTGCGACGAATCCTCGAGATTTTCTTGATATCTTATTCGGATTAAATCGAATCCCGATGTAACACCGCCTCCCAGCACATGTTGATACTCACGGTATTGAATATATTTATTTATAATGATTTATCGTTAACTGTCGCGAACGAAAATTCGAGAGACCGGGCGAATCGCTGTCATGCAAAAAAGTAATTAAATAGAAAGCCAAAATGGTTTGTATATTTAACAAACACTTCTGATTCCCACACGACTTCATCGTTTTTAATCTCGTTTATTTTTCAATTTCTTTTAAGTAAACAAATATGATTTGTAGCAAAAAAAAAATCTCGGATCAGCAGAGAAATGTATTCATTTTTTATTCACGTTTGTGAAAGTAAAATGTTTGTAAATGACTGAAGCATTTATTTTTATTTCTTTATGTATAAAAAACTCATTGTTCCGATGTTTGTCATTTCAGCATTCGACGAATAAAGGCCTCGAGTCGGCGCGAGGCAAACTTCACTCGGAACGAAAAATCATCCGTCGCACAAAATGTCAAGATATAATTAAACGCGAAATATCTCGCGCCGCAGCCGCACTCGGGGGAGGAAGAAGATAAAATTGCAAAATGATTGTCATGATCGACCTGGGAGCTCTACTGTGCTGTTTCGGGATTTGCATCGGTCTCTCGCTCTGCTGCAAAACGATGAAAGGTTAAGCCGTGTTCGTCGCACTTTTTATTCTGCGACGGTATTTTACGAAGCCTCTGCGAAAGACACTTGCGACCAATTGGTTAGCTTGGGCGACGATGGCTCCATAAATTATGGATGTACCTGCTGGGTGCCGGTGCTATTTTGGTACATGTACTATGTAAACTATGCTATATACATCGACATACGTAACACGCAGATGCCGGTAAGCCGGTGAGTTTCGACGAGAAAATGGAAGAACGAAGCTTCGGTAAAGCGCTTGGTCTGCGATGTCGCAGAAAAGTTGGGACGAACGATAATCGATTGCATTGATGACGAAGGAGGAATGTCAACTTTCCCTCCGATACAACTTTACCCGATACGGTAATGTGACCTTTTCATTAATTCACCGCAATTTTCAGTAAAGAGCTTTTAAAATTCATAATTTTTTTATAATTCATAATATATATTATTATGACATTTGATATAACTTGCACTTAACTTTTAAATAGTGTGAACTAGAATGTCAAGCTTTGGATTTTTTTTCATTGATTGTACGTAAACTAGTATTTTTTTAAAGTACTCAGTGACTTTGGTTTGCTCCGAGTATTAAAAGAAAAACCTCGGAAGACGCACGGTTAATCCGCTTCCCGGTTAATCGGAGTTATTGATATACTAATGCCATCATTTTGTCCTTCGAAATAGCACAGAACGGATCGACGTCTACGCACTTCGTTCCATCGAGCAGACGAGGAAACGGCGTGGGATAAAAATAATAAAAACGCCAGAACAGCCAGAGAGAACGTGAATACGTACGTCGGAGATACGAGTTTCAATGCACGTGCGGGTAACGGCATTTTCCGGCTCTCCATGAAAAATAACATAATGCCACCGCCTATCGGACATGCATAATGCACGCCTTGTACCGGGATTTCACGCCGGGCACCTTCCGCCGTATAATTCGCACGGCGATGCAACACCGAAAGCGTGAGGCGCGTCGCGTGAAAAAGATAAATTGTCCCGACGAAGCGGATCGTCGACCGGCGAGATGCATTTCGGCTCGGGTACGTTTTTTTTCGCTTCGATCTCCGCGCCAATTGCCCGACTCGGTTGGGCGGATACGTGGGGGGAAGAAGGTAAATGGCAAAGTCGTTCGAAGTATCGCAGCTCCCTGTAAAAGTCATCGAAAGACCGGATGGTACTGCATTTACATTCACCGGGTTAAGGTAGTCCTTGCGAACAGTGTTCACTTCGCATAAGTTTCAGAGAAACGAGAGGAAATTGCAGACACTTCTGGATGGTATAAAAATCTGAAAAAAATCAAGCACATTAAAGGTGCTGAAAATATTCATTTTGCATAATAATAATTCCAAAATAAAATAAATAACCAAATTTGGTGAACAATTTTATTGTTCATCAATGTGTTAATAACATTTTGGAATTATTATTATGCAAAATTAATCTTTTCAGCATCTTTGATACGCTTGATTTTTTTCAGATTTTCGTACCATCGAGAAGTGTTTACAATTCCCTCTCGCTTCTCTGAAACTTATGCGAAGTGAACACCATCAACAAGGACTACCTTAAAGAGGATGCGCGAGTAATGTATTTGACTGAAACCTTCGATAGTATCGACAAACATCGATTTTGCTTTCGGGAGGGGGATGAGATAGTGCTGGGGGACAATCGCTGGATCGGGCAAAGAGGTAATTATGGCACTGGCGCACCTTCGGGACCGTGGAACGAAGTTCGCTAGGAACGAAGGATGCCTCGGTGTTCTCTCGCTCCCGCGGCGAGGGCGGGCTAATTTATCCATGCGCTACGCCTAGCTAACACCCTCGTCGCGGAATCAAAGCTTTTACCTCTGACGCTGCTTCCTGCTCTGGAAAAGGGCTAGTGGTACGTACACCTCGCACCGGCGAGTTCCACCGGCGAAATCGCATTTGCAGCTTCGTCAAGGAAAGCCGTTTACTCTGCCCCTCAGCCGCTCCCTTTCCATTCTACCCAGGACCCGATGAGTAATCTATCGACGTCGGCTCGGTTCATCGCGGATGGTTTTAAACCCCCTTCACACCGAAAAATTGTCTACAACTCTTCATCATAAAAAAGAAAATACATTTTCATCAAACTTCACCTTAAATGTGTCTCGAATCGGCGAATTCCAGACAGTCGTTGGTAAAAGTTCATGCAATAAAAAAAAGTAAACTCTCTCACCGACGAAGCCCTCGACAACTCGACTGAATTACAACGAAAATAATATAGTCTCTACGAGTCCGCGACGGCTGTGAAACGTTCTGCGATAAATTGACGGGAGTTTCAATGATAAATTACGAGACTATTTCGTTGAGGTGAGATTAATGAAGCTGGCACGAATAAGATACTACGGAACTAATTATCATCCCAGTAATTTAGTATCTGCCTGGCTCGAGTCTACAGTGCGAGTTGTCGATGTTTTCGTCGACGTCGTCGTCGTTGCCGTCGTCGTCGTCGGTTCTCATTCTCGTCGTCGTACAGTCGGTGCGGAGGGAGGCTTAAGGGTTGCCACTCGCAAATGAGTTCACCGCGGATGTGCCGGAGAGGGATGAGAGATGGTAATGGTCCAGATGCTCCGGCGTGGTCGGGGCGAGGTTTGGCTCGGCGAACGAACCGGGAACGAGGGAGGGAGCCGCAATAGGATCGGGACTTCGCGCAGGGCTCCGACGTTGTACCATTGCGCTACCCCGTCGGCGCTGGAGCCGCTGGGTTCTGCCGGCTCGGGAGGACGCGTCGAGGTGACTAGGAGTGACGTCAGGGGGGTGAACACTTTATGCTCGCTACCCTATGATTAATACATGAAGCGAGCTGTCCCATCCACGCTGCGCCGGCTCAATCCCTCTGTCGGCTGCTTCGCGGCGGAAGCGAAGTTCAACTGCATTTTCTACTTCGCGATGTACGCTATACCCGTATACGCTCCGCGAATCCGGATCTCCGCTCGCCATTTCGCCTCGGGAAAAGGACATCCGTCGGGCGGCGGATTAATCTCCGAGTTTATGCGGGGTCAACAGGTGACGCGTATTAACTCTTTCACCGGGGGGGAATCAACCCTGCGTAAATATAGACGGCCGAATATAAGCTGGCATGGCCGTTTTTATTGTTCCCCGAGCCCCGGAGAGAAATCTGGGACACGCGGTTAATAAAGGACATATTTAACAAACATCTGTTGTCCACAAATGACCAATTTTTTTTCGTGTTTTTACTTTTTTCTTCCAACCTATCGTACTGGCAACTGAGCAAAATTGCAATGCTGACGAGAAACTATGAAATCAAGAAGAAAATGTTGGTCGCAAAAAATTGTGAAATTTAGTAGAATTTCTTGAATAAAAAAAAAGTGCTGAATGTTTTTCGATGCAAGATGTTAATTAAATGTCGAAACTTCTTTGTACCGTGCCTTCAAACGATCTCCCGCTCCGCTGCTCAGTCTCCCTCTCGAAGTTTAAACTCCAACAAAGTTCGATGGCATAGAATCTTCGAGAGATATTAATTGTTGGGCAATATCGATCAAAATTCGGATCTCTGCCAGTGGCAGGCTTGGCCCGAGGCAGACGTCCGACCTGCCAGCCACCTGTCCCCCCCCCCCCCTTCCCCTCCGTTCCCCGTGCACTTGCGCGGCTATCCTACTTGTACGCGATATCCCTTAACGAAACTGCCAATCTTCATGGAAGATGCCTGCCCGGAGTTCGACGCTTCGGGAACTCGACGGAGATGCCGCTCGCCCTGTCCGGCGAATGTTACCTCGCCCTTTTCGGTGTACAACTGAATACTCCGGAATAACAATATCGGAGTAACGGCGCAAACTCAGCGGAGTTTAATCCGTTCACGAGTCGAGAATTCGAACGACCTCTCGCGTATGCCAAGCTCGGCGGAGTTGACTATCGGTGCCGCCGTTTCGCCCCCCCCCTTATCGCGAGTTTCATCGCTGCAGATGGCACGCGAAGGCGTCCGCGGATGGCGAAGTGCAATGCCGAGAGGCTTGCGGTTGGCGCGAACCAAACGCGTAATAAATGCTGCGTACACACCAGCGGCTCCGACGTTGGAAGAGGAGCGGGAGCAACACGAGCAGACGCATACCTGCCCAAAACGGTGGAATCGAGCCGCGAACGTTTCTCTCGGTTCGGAGGACTTTACGAGGCCGAGGCGAGGAGGGTTTACGAGCAGGAACGATCGACGCGTGCGGCGACTATGAACCGGGAGGACAGAGTAGGAAAAGCTCCTCATCAATGACGGTGTAAACCACCGCCCCGTGAAATTTCCACCTACCGTCTATAAAGCCTCCTTATTACCCGGCAAGATCGGCGGATCGCCCTGCGAACTTTCTCGTTCGGGGATCGCCGAAAACAATTTGTCGCCCATTACGATCGACATACTATCGTAAAACGAGACTCTCGGCCCTCGACTTTACTATTTAGACTGTAAAATAAAAGGAATGTAAAAGAACCGACTCGCGGAGAGGATCGCGATAAGATCTCACGTTTCATTGTACAATCTTTGGCTCCCTCGAGAGGATAACAAAAAAAAAATTGATCGTCACTTTTACGGCGGGTTTTTTTGCAGCGCGTGGAGGCAAGACGGATTATTTTTGCCAATTTTTTTGCGGGGCGTTAGAAAAGGCTCACTCCAAGTGGAGAAGCGGGTTCGTTTTGCCTCGGAGTTTCGTTTTGCCCCGCTCGCCCCTGTAGCGTCCAGCGGGTTGAATGACCCGTCCGACGTAAGCCCCGACGCGAGTGGAGAATCCTCTTATGTCACGTCACAAGCACTTTCGGTCCGAAGTTGGTGTTTCGTGGCTGTTATTAATAGCCGAGGCTCATCGATCATGTATGCGATGATACGGCAGGCAAGTATCGGTATTTTTGGTCACCGATCGTTTGGTTCGTTGCTGATGCCGCGAATTCCGCTTTCTCTGTACCCCCCCCCCCCCCCCCCCCCCAAACTCCTCCCTCTCTGGTTGGGAAAAATCCGGAGGACACACGTGAACTAGTTTCACCTCTTTCGTTCGCACACTCGTCTCTGCTCTTTCGCCATTGAAGGCGATATTAAATCCTCGGTGAAAGGAAGTGGCGCTCGCAGTCGCACCTCGAGTGACCCGACCGGGCACCTCCGGGGGTGAGGACGCGAGAGCCGGGCGCGCTTCCCGGACCGCGACCAGTTATGAGGGTGAAAGCTACCTAAAGCTTCCGTGATTGCCTCTCGCCGGGGCGCGAGGGATCACGACGGTTTCTTTTTTTTTTTGTTTAATTTTCCTGTTACCACTCCCCGACAGAGCCGTAAGCTCCGACCGACAGCGGCGGAGCAACTGCGAAAACCATGCGGCCTTGTCATTACAGAGACAGAAATTTTGTTACCTTTATTTTCCATCGCCTCCGCTCGATGGACTCGTCCGGGAATTAATAGCGAATGGAAAAATAATGCAATTGAACTTTGGCCGCGCGGAGCGACGGAACAACTTCGATAATCAGAGGGACGGAGGGTGAGTCGGGTTTCGTCGGATGGGAAATGGTGTACCGAACGGTGGTACAGCCGGAGAGCTCCGATGCAGCGCGGAAAAGTTTTTAGGATCCAATCATAAGGGGATATTGTGGGATCACAACGCGAGCTCGCGGACTTACAAGTCTTGAAGGACTCGTCGCGGTGCACCGGAAGAACCCGTAGGGCTTCCCCGTCGTTCTCGGCGGTGAGAAACCTTCGGCGGTCCCCGCTTGCGAGCACGTTTTTAAAAAGGCTATTTTTATTCGATCGAGAGATTTAGCAAAGCCGCAGATTTTCTCTAAGAAAGTCTCAGCGCTCCGAAGCGGACAAATGAGCGATTCAGTTTTTAAATCAGTTTTAAAATGTTTTATGGATAAACAGACCACAGTGGATTCTCGGAAATATTTTTATCAATGTTTCTTTTTAGATTAAGGTCACGTGAAGCGATGCAAATCGGCTGTATATAGTGAATTCATGCATAAAGCACTTAAATTTTATCGGCACACATTTGGGTCGGGCAGAGTGCTGCAGCAGTGGCTGCTACCGATTTCACGTAAGAGGCTTCCGGCTCGGGTGGAAAATTGTCAGTGAAAAGAAGCGTCTCGCGCCGCTTCTCCGTTAGCATCGGAATGTAAAAATTTCACATTTTTCCATGATTTTCAATCGGAAAAAGTGCCGCGAACTACTTTGACAATGGAGGTGAATGTAGCTGACTCGACGAAGTTCCCTGCCCGATAGAAATCTGCTCCGGTTGATTCTGGCAAGGGCCCGAGGAGCCCCGCTTGCTGATTCCGCAGTCAGTGTCGCGAGCGTCCTCCTCCGACGGGCTCCTCGAGGATTTCTCACGGTTCCTCGTGGACGAGGTGAGCGTACGCGGGACGCTCTTGTTCCGGAGCCCCGCCCACTGAGCTCCCGAGAATTCCGTGCCGCGTCGTTCTGCGAACCTGTCGAATAGCGAGGAAATCTCGGAAACTCATCCGTCCTCCTCACCAGCCCAACTGAGAAATCGTATTTTTCTTCGGTTCTAATTAAAATTTCACTTCCAGACCGAAAGGTTGCGAGCCGGCAATGAAGAGTCCCGGCCGAGGACGACAACGAGCCAAAGATCTGGCCGAGAGTTGAAAGCGAGAAGGATGAAATAGACCAGCCGTGGAGGGGCCCGGAAGGACTCGGGAGAGGCTGGAATCAAGATGGCAGGCGTTTATCTTCGGCCAAATTAATTGCCCGCTGCCTACATCTCTCCACGGACATGCCAGCGATGTTCGCTCAACGCGAGATCCCTAAGTTTTTCGGGAATCAGCTTAACCGGAACGTTGTCCTCGGGAGCGGTTCTCGGGCGAATGTGTGCTGGCCAGAGAAGGCGAAACGGTTGCGAAGAAGTCCAAGTTGGAGTGAGGATTCCGGCGGGTTCGTTGAAAATGGACGAGGAGCGGGGAAGCACGCCAAGTCGGGAGATACGACTTATCTGGACGCAAGGGATAGCTCCACTCCACCGCTTCAACAAATTTAGCCACTTTGAAAGTTTCCCGACGGCGGAGATGGAGTCCGGCATCTTCCCCGACTGCTCGCACCGTTCCTTTTCCTCCCCCCTCGCCCATCACGCTCTCCGTCTATCTGCCGTTGTACAGCCGTAACAACCTCTTACCGCAAACCTGGGAGGCTCTTAGGGAAACCCTTGCTTTCCCGGTTGCCTCCGTCACCTGACTACCAAACGCGTCGGCGCTCGGCTTCTCACAATTAGAGCACCGGAGCGAGTCCCCCGCGAGCCCGGAGAATGCTGCGAGGCATCTAAACGGCTTCTGAACGTGATTTCCCGAAAGTGCCATCGCAACGGCTGCAGGAGGGATTACACTCGCTGCCCTGAGTCAGGTTCCGCCGGTGCTCGTGAGATCAAGGCTCGTGAGATTTCCGTCAACGACCCTAGCGGGACCAACGCACGGGACCGGCCGACGCTGTGCCGATACAGGCCCCGTGCGGCACTCACGCTAGGGGAATTTCGTCCGAGTCGTGTTGTGCTCTGTTGTCCGATTCGACAAAGCAGAACCGGTTACTGGGAAACAGGCGAAGGCGCACGCGGCGGACGAATAACGTACATTCGAACGATTGATATCGACTAGGCGCCAAAACGGAAATAGACGCGACGCACGCGATCCGGGCTTGCCGCTTTGAAGTTGCCTTACTTCCTCCCGTGTTGCTTTTCCGTATCGTCGCCGACGGCACGGACATGCGAGAATTCAATAAGGGAACTCATCAAGTTCGGCGGACGTACCAAGAAGAACGTGACGGACTCGCGCAACCAACGATTTCCGGATTCGCTGCGGAAACACATCAGGATTCCGTTAAAAATTTCATTGGCTATTGCCTGGTCAATTTGTATTCGGGGAAGGGAGTTTCGCATCTCGAGACATCGGGTGAAAGACGAAAAGGTCAGAGTCCGCGATCCACGATAGATCGATGTGGTACGCGACGATTCTTCAAATGAGAATCTCCTTCGTTCGTAAGGTCGCTCAGTGGTCGGTTTTATTCGGCATTTTCTTTTTTTCTCGCAGCGGTAAATTGTTGTTGATCCGGAATGATCCCCATCGCAACCCGATCCAGCGTCTGTCTGTAGCCGCGCCGTGAGGACCGTCGAAGCGGTAGGGGACACTGCCGAGTGTTCATGCTCGAAACCAGACGCCACTTCGAGCCTCTTGTTTCCCGAGGGAGCAATAAACCGATCACGTTATCCTTATGCGGGAAGCTCGCGTATACCTCCGACGGTACGAGAGACACACGAGAGGCCTTCGACACTAGACCCTGTCCGTGGATAGACCGGGACGGTGAAGACCGGACGAGGAGGAAAGGGAGTCTCGACTATACGACGCCGGGACGATCGAAGAACATCACCCCGGTGGACCACTTCGGGGTCAGGGAAGAAAGATACCGGGTCGAAAGGTTCGTGTCTCTGTGGCAAGGGTCTCTATCTATCCGCCGTTCCCAAGATCTACGGGTACTTTCGCGAGAACCCTTTAGCACTCGCTCATCGGATATTCCAAGAGTGTGGCCCGAGTCGAGGCAACAGAGTCGATTGGCGTCTCGAGACTAGATTAGATTTATCTTAACCTGCGAAGTCTCTAACGAATAACGTAACTGCCGTTCGTGAGAAACTCGTCGAGGGTTCGATGACGAAGAGCTCGTCTTCGCTGCTCCGGCGAGACGATGGAAGGTTTGTGGGACGGCAAAGAGTCCGTTCGGAACGGACTCTTCGTCATTGAATAACAGACCGCGAAAACGGCGTCACTTTGACTGCCAACGCGATCCTTCGCACACCCTCCATTCATCGGCGGCGAAAGAGCAACGAAGCCGAAATCCCCGAATGGAAAAAAAATAAATTGTCAGCGATAATGGCTGTCTGCTCACATATATACGTCGGAGGGGGGGAGTCGCCGTGGACTGGTCCAGCGTAAAAATTCCATTTCCGGCACATTAATTCCCCAGTAAGGAAGCCTTTGTAGCGGCACAGCCACCAGCCACCGTTGGCCCCCAAGTTCGGATTCAATGGAACTTTTGCAGACAATGGCCGCCTGTTCGCTCGCTGGCTGGGGCTCTTGTCGGCGGCTTGATCCGATGGGGTTGCTCGCGAAGAGCGGCCTCGTGGCAGACTCGGGACATAGTGTACGGAGGAGCCTCGTGCAACTCTAAACGCAGCCAAAGTCTGCGAAACCACCGCTGCCTTTGTGACCCCCTCCACATACAGACCTCCCAGCACTCCCCGTACCGCACCAAGATTATTCATTCGGGTCCTTAATTGATTTATCACGGGCCCGGAGCTCTCCGCGCGACGCCCACACCTTTAGAAAATCCTTTGGCAAATTTGCACGATACAACAAACTGGGAGGTGTAAAGGGTTTCTATTCTGCTCCGCGTTCGCGTACTATCTGTATACCTGTGTGGGTGAGTCGGACGGGTAAAACCAGTGGCACTCGATTTGCAAGCGCGTTCCTCCCGGAACTTCTCATTGAAATATTCATTTACGCAAAACACAATAAACCACTCCTCCCAGGGCAGGAGCCAACGTCGGGGGTCGAACAATCAGGCGAGGAAACTTTGTTTTCTCCGGATAATCCGGTGTCCTTAACGCTCTTACTCCGCGGATACCGCGCCCTCGGAGTCTTCTATATCGTTCCGTCGAACGGTGGGCGGAGGAAGAGAAAAAGGAATCGTGTGGAAGTGACATCCGGAGGAAGGTGGCCAGATAATAATTGCTGTCGCTGGATCTCGAGGGTAGTTACCGGGGACACGAAAGGAGTCTGAAGCAAAAGGACCGCGAAGAGGAGAGACCGAAGGAAATCGCCCGGGGGGATTGAAGAGTCGGTACGAGAGACCGCGTGCAATAACCCCCGCGCGACGAATCTCGCCCGATGTCCCAGATTCGACACGTGAGGGGGGTGGAGGAAGAAATCGAAGAGGAGGCGAGAGATATTGGCTGTTCCGAAAGTCAGTGCGGGGGGACGACTTTTTGCCCCTCCATCGAACGAGGGCGACGAGCCGTCGTCCACCCTGTCGGTAACTTCGGGTAGCTAAGGAGACGACGACGAAGCGGAGGGGGTGGAGAAAAGCCAGAAAGGGACGAGGAATCCTTTCCTCGGCGAAGGAAAAACACCCCCCTCTCCACGGGCCCCTGCGTCCGGGCGTTCACTACGGGCCAATGAGACTGCCGGTAGGTGAGATAAAAACCGAGGGAAGACTCTCATGGACCGGGGCGAACCGGAGAGTCCTGGCTGGGTGGATCTTTGCCTCTCCGCGAGAAAACTATTCGATACTCTCGCTCTCTCGTTTTAACTTTCCGAGAGTTTTACGAGCCTCGACTGTAAACCCAACACCCGTTAGCTTTATTGCCGATTTTGTGAAGTCGTTAACGGGAGCTTTTCAATTCGTTTTATTGTAATATTCTTGACTGCAGCATTTTATTTAAATGCGTGGTTTTCGAAATGAGTTCAAAGACGGGAGCGACGATGTATTTAAAAAAATAAAAGACACGTCCATCTCGGCACTTCGTGCTAATGTAAACCATCGACGAATGAAGCGAAGGGACCGGTAGGGAAATTACACTTCAGCGAATATCGAAGAAAAACGGTGAAAGAGAGCTCGTAGCGAAGAGCAAACCTGTTTGCGAGATTCCTTGGGGAAGGTAAAAATTTCGTGTTATCCACAAACCGGCGACCCGAAGAATCGAGTTTTTCCTATATATACGTACCAAATATTGAGCACAGGGACCCAGCAAATTATAGGATGTAAGCGTCGCACCGGATTCTGGCAGATGTAATCTCGCGAAACTGGACCATCGATTATCGATATTGGAACGAATATCTGATACTACTACTATCTACTATGTATCAGCTCTCAAGTACAACGATTTTCCATTCTGGTTATACGAACCGGCTCGGTGACCTCTTGCAGTATAGGGGACACGCTGCCGATTCTATAACCGTAATCTCGAGACGGCTACGACTTTCCTCGAGTATTCTCGCTACCGGCTCTGGGAAAATCAATATCGATCCTGAAATTTCGTCGTTTTTCAGGTTACTCGCCGCAGTTCCGTCGGGGTAAACAAACTCCGTTCCTAATACAGAAATTTGTCCCGTGGATAAAATTTAATAGGGGAGAGCGGGGCAAAATGGGACAGTGGGGCAAAACGGGATAATGGGTCAAAACGTAATTTTCCAATAACTTTTGGATGGTAGCGGTGATGGTGAGTGGGGCAAGAAGGGCTTGACAATCCGAATGTATTGTTGGGACAAAGTGGGGCATCCGAAAACTATTGAAAAATTGAGTTTTGCCCCACTGTCCTGTTTTGCCCCGCTCTCCCCCTTTCCCATTTTATCGGAGATTATTAACGCGGAGAAAAATAAATAGTATTAGGTCAATATCCGATATGCTGAACGGACAGACATCATCTGTTCCTATATGTAGATTTTACACGGTAGTACGAATAATGTTATATCTAGTAATAATAATGCACTAAGCACGGCATTGGAATTTATTAATCATTGTCACAATAATGTTCACCATTACAATAATTGATTGCTGTTTATAGAAAATTAGATTTCTATATTCGAGTAAAACCTATTTTTAACGTGAAGCTTCGAGCAAAACTGTATCTGTCTACGCTTTTCGAATCTTTTTTTAACTCCCGACTGCCCGCCAGGGCAAAAAAGACGGGAGTAATGATTTTCACCGCGATCCGCCGGCTAGGCGACTTTCCGCCGAGCCGGCGGATGACTGTATATTGTTTGCTGACAATATTAATTATAGTTACATGCATTAATTATTTCAATCTTTTTATACTTTTTTGCAGTCCGGAGTTTAAAAAAAATGTCTATTTTTATTAAACTCGCCTTCTACCCTATTAAAATCCGCTCAATGTTTCATTTAGCGAATTAAGTGAGCATCTATTTGAAGAAAAGTATCTCTATAAAAAAACCAGACTATGTGACACTCGCGAAATCCCTGCAAGAAGTTCACGCTATGAAAAAGAAATGCGGTATCTTAACTGGACGGTAGGATGAATAATCCATGGATTGCACAGTCGATTTTGAAACAGCGTCTGCGGGGCGAATTAAAAAAAAAATTGTTCCCGTTGCATGACCGACGGACGGTTAACGACAGACCAAGTTTTTTTTACCCTTGATTGCCCCGCAAGACGAAAATAGTGACAACTTCTTCTGACAGAGGGCCGCAAATGAGCGCCATCTTTCGGAAACGCGGATTACCAAAACGTTTACTGCGTATCGTAACTACCGTTTTCCTGCCTTCCAATGTACGAAGAACGCGGATCTCCCAACAAAAATCATACACATGCGACAATCTTTCAATAAAAAAACAAAATTGTTAAATTTTCATGATACAAACCTCTATAGACAAAACCGTATAATTTACCAGTTTACCTATACAGGCAAACTGCCGATATACCCGGTTTGATCCCATTATGGCGAAACGCGATTTTCACGGAAATACCTCGGTTAACTGTGCGGGACACCGAAGCTCGGGGCAGGAGGGGGGAGGGGGGGGGGGGACTTCTCCTCATTGCTTATTCCGATCATATCGATATCTCTACAGACCGGGAATACGATTCCTCGCTCGCGTTCGCATAATCGAGTATTCGTCGAGTAAGCGGTCGAGGTACTCTCTCTCTCTCTCTCTCTCGCGCTCGGTACAGAGGACCGCGGATGAATTCACGGTTTCGTGCCAGCGTGAACTCTCGTTGGCGATACGCGGAGCCATGAGCCGAAGCGGGCGGCAGAAATGGGGGAGGAACACCTTTGCATCCCGTAGGGACTCTGTGCGGGAATCGAATTTAGATTAAAACCTCCGAGCAATCTCTGCGCTTGCCTCGAATGAAACGACCGGCAACAGCGACAGCAGCAGAAACATTAAAGGACCAACAAAATCCTGCCGTAAAAAATAACGATCTCTGTGACCGTAATTTTATAACAAAAATCAACTCTCCTAAAATCCGGATTGCATCGACTATTTGTTGTAATCTTTCGTAGGGTTTGAAGCTATAAAGTGAATGAAAAAATTTATTTTTCTTGTTATTGTTATTACTTTTAATAAAAAATTTTATCTAAAAGAATTGTAGCAAGGCTGCGTGTTGCAGTGGTTATTGGTTGAACCACTGAACATAGCTTAAGACTTGCGCCTTTATATCCACAGATTTAAACGCCTTGAATGCGATCGATACGCGACACAAGGAGCTGGACTGTGGCTTTTATTGACGATAGGAACATTGTCGACAAGTAGAATATAAATAAAAACGAGTTGAAACAAATTTTTATTTTTCCCTTTAGAGCGGTCTCGAACCGTCGCTCTCGCGGTAGGATACGTCGTGCGCCACGGCGCTTAGCCCACTCGGCTACTGCGGCGTTCCGAGAAGCTAGCTTCTCACCGTCCACATTACGTACGCCGCGATAGAATAAACAAAACGAATTCTTGGCGAATGTTGTAAGAGAAAAATTGCAAACGTCCATTACGAGAGAAACAATCGACGATTTGTGACAAACGTAAAATAGCGAAAAATAAAACGTGAGAAAAAATGAATAAAAATAAAACATGCAGAGGTATTGCGTTCGAGGCAGGCGAAGACTGCCATTTTTCCCCGCGGGGAAATGACGTCACGATCATACGATTTCTTTCCACGCCACTTACCGAGCTACACGGACTGTCGCGAAACGTCGGGAATTTGAAACAACGTTTCACACTTATATATGTAAAATGATATACATATATGTATGTATACATATATGTCTATACATAAACTTATATAAAGCGTCGAAGGTCTACCGTATACTATATATTCGTCGAACATTTATAGTTTCTCGGAGTAAATGTAGGTACTATGTAGTGTGTATAAGAAACCCGTGCGATATTCAATTTCCGAGAAATTCGTGCGAGAAGGAACGAGATTTTGGATGGGAATGTGAGGGGGCATCGGGGTGTATAGTGTGCCGATGGCCGGGACCATAATACATACCCCTAGCGTGAATGAAAGGGCCTGACTCTGACGCGGGGCTCTGTTCCCGATTGCCGGAAGGGTTTGGGAAAGGAGCGGAAAGTGGAAAGTCACGGGACAACTAAACGAGTACACGGCGAGGGACCGGGGGGCGGTACAGCGGGGAAAACCCATAGATAGTACAACGGAAAATGGGAGAGAATAACGGAAATCATAAACTCGAGGCGAAATAACGTACAAACGGGCAAAATGCACTACCGTCGAAACATTAAATTTTTCAAGATATACGAGATTTCGATATGCGAGGAGTAAACGTATTTTCCGTCCCCGCCGCGGCTCTCATTAATTGCACAAAACTGTTACACTGAAAGAGATAAAGAAAAAAAAAACGTAAGGGAATAAAAATTTGTCGTAAATATTTTCATCGATTACCATTAAAATATCGACCCGCTATGAGTGGAAGATTCTCTCTTCGCGGCGCGACGATAAGGGGCTATTTTGAGCTTCACGATCGATAAAGGTCTTGATGTCTCCGTGAATAATGTACTAAAGGCATAGGCCAAATCCGGCTTGTGAACTAAGTCTGACAAAGAAATAGAACATTTATTTAGATATATTTTTTACTTAAATTTTCGAACAAAAAATGTATTTAAAAATTGACATTTTTCCACCCCTCATTCAATATATATATATATAAAATGAGAATGCGATCGTAAAGAGGGGAGAAAATTCTGTTATAGCCGTAGGTGGATTGCAGCGACGATAGATAGTTGCTCTTGGAGGGCCAATCGATACCGGCATCCACCCTGTCCACTCGTCGGTGCTACGACGAGAGCGACGCAACGTTTTCCAGAAAACCCATTTCCAGCATCGACTGGCCATTTGTCCGTGTACCGAGTACAACCGAATCATTCTATAGCTATCTTTCCCCGCAGCTATCCACCGACACTCTCGGAGGCCGTACAGAACCGTCGGGTTCTCCCTTCACTGCGAGACATCAAACGAAACATCGAAACACTCCGAGTTATGTTGGGATTGTAAATTTTTTTATTAAATCTTATTTTCATGGAACGTTCCCCGCGTATTCTTCGCTCCACTCCCTTTGTAATTTCTCTCTCCGTTCTATCCGACCCGAAGGTGGATCGCGTCCGACGGCCCAAAAGCTGCGGGAGAAGTCGCTACTTTGCGAAAATGAAATTCCGCTATGGGAGGACTGGAATTTTATCGTTAAGCGGATAATCGCGCCGCCGCACGGTTACCGCCGACCTTTCAGCATCAGCTTCGTGAGGGGGGCATAAAGGGCACGATATTCACGTGACGCTTTGACGTAGAGTTGAAAGATCGTGCTGTGTAGCGTGTGAGTTTCGTACACACGCTCTTCTCGCTGGTTGAACATCGACGGATCAATCTAGGACGCAGTTAGGGGCAAAATGGCCCGCTAAGGAATTAAGGCCGTTCGGATGAGTCGAGAGCTGTGCTTTGACTGTTTACCGACATATTATTATACATATTCCGAAGACCCGAAAAAAATTAGGGTTAGGGACAAAATGGTATTCTCGATGTCGGCGTCACCGGAAAAACGGACATTTTTTAATTCGTCCCGCACTGTGTCTGGAATTCCCATCTTACCTCAGTTTTCCCGAGTGTTTCGATTAATTTTGTTGAACATTTTCCGACTGTCCGTTTTGCCCCGTCTCCCTGGTGTACAAACTTCCCCATGTTGCCCCAGCCTAACTTACTGCGGGAGTGCAAACTGAGCATCTCCGAGGATGCCTTCGAAACTTTCCGTTAACATCACAGAAGCCAGGAATCTCGCGAAATATCAAATATCAAATGAAATTATTATTTTTCCATTTTAAAGCAAACGGCGGCGCTCTCTGGCCCTCGCATTCCTCGGCGAACCCATCTCGAGAAAACGTCCAACAATCTCTCGTGAAATTTTTACTCGGATGACGAGAGATACGGAAGTACGGCGCAAAGTTAAGATAAAAAAAAAACGTTACAAAAAAAAGGAAGAAAATACATTCAGTTCGTCGGCAGTCGGTTTTGCTCGGATGACGAGAGATACGGGAAGTGAGGTATGAAGTTGAGATAAGAAAAATAAAATAAATAATAAAAAGAAGAAAATACATTCGGTTCCGTTGGCAGTCGGTATGCTGGAACGGAAATCGTTTGCTGACGGTAGCTCGTCGTTATATACCCGGTAACGCTTTCGATCCCGGTTCCTCGTTTCTCGTTGGAAAACGTTAAATATGGCCTCGGGATCTGTTTGCATTGCCCTCGTGCGCCGCGAAGGTGAGACAACATTTACCTAGTCTGCACCGACCGGTGCGCGGGGGCCGACGACGTTTCCTCTCCGGGTTGGCCCGCGAGACGTCTCACGGTTTTCTTTGAGGTTTGTAGGGGCCTCGAGAGGCTCGGTCCGACGAACGCGGAACGTTCTTAATCTCGAGTTTCCCCCTCGGTACGATGCCATCCTCCACTTCCTTTTCCTCCTCGTCCCGCCTCTTTCGAGACACTATTAACCTTCAACCCTCGTGCTTTATAAAAAAAAAGCTCCCTAGTTCTATACAGTTGCCCTCGAATTAAAAAAAATATATTGTAACGAATGTCGTACGCGGTATAGGATAGACGATTATACTATTGAACATTCGTCTGGTGACTTCACTTTTTTTTGTTGCGCATAAATTCCTGATTGATTCGCGAGTCTGGAGTACTTTATATTTTTTCTCTATCTTTGATCGAAGTATAGTAATTCGCGATTTGAAGATCAATTTCGCCAACTCTCCCGTAAGTGCCGTGTAAAATGTTCGGTAAAAGCCTTCGAGATTTTGTTCAAGTAAAATTTGATGGTTAAATTACATTACTACCTTAAAAGTGAACAGACGTGTGCCATTACGTGACCGGGATAATTAACGTTTATCGTTATTAATAATATCCGCTCCAAAAACCAAGTACGCGCCTTATTCATTAGCTCCGTAGTTAGAATATAAAAAAAAATTATAAGAAGAAATAAAAATTCATCCCAACGTCGTCCGATTAATGTATACTGCAGCTTTAACGAATAATCGTACGACAAATATATAATTATATAATTCGTAGCTACGGGAGATGACCGAGGGGCGCGATCATTCGAATAATAATCGTATCGACGATCAAACGATCGATCAATTACAAGTTATCCGTCCGTCCAATGATAACGAAGCCCCGGTATCAATTGCCTGCCGTAGTAATTGGCTTGCTTGATTAATCAATCCGCGCCGCGTATGGAACTTGTGTTAATTGACTTTCATTGTCGAGAACGGGAAATGTAATCAGCGAATATCAATGCGACGTCTAATTTCCGATTGTGCGCGGGTGGACCGAGGACGCTGCAACAAACCCATTCGCTTATGCGCGCTCGGTCGGTCTGATTAATGAAACAATGTTGTTTGTTAATTAACTAGTAATTACACGCCGCGCCGAACTCCCACCCAGAGGGTGTTCGAACTCCACTATTTTTTATTTCTTTTATTTCAGTCTCGCGAATATATTTCTACGTTTCGTCGGGGACAGAACAAAAATTTGCTTTTGTTATCGAAATCGCACCGCGAGGGTCGTATGAATTCCGCGTACATATATTTATGTACGTGCCATATATTTTTGCCCCCGATACGGGGGAGGCGCATTTCGCGGCTTCCATCGCGAATGGAACGAAAATACATAACATCACCGGTAGGGCGAAGCAGAGGCTGCGGACTGGGCTGGCGAAGTATTTTTTTCTACCGCACCTTTTGTGTATGGTTCCCAGCGGTGAAATAACCATATCCCGACGACCGCAGTGCAACGGTCGGAGATCCGGTCTCCGTACACCGGTACAATAACACGCTGCAGCCAAATGTGCAAGGATAGAACGTAATAAATATACAACGCGGAGGAAGCGGGAGGGAAAAAAAAAGAAGAGACTAAAGAAAAATAATGGACGGGGTTTGGGAGTAAGAGGCTTAAACGCGAGCCACCCCTTAGCACCGTTCAGGATCAAGGGATAGGATACTTTTTGCCCCCTCCCCCCTCCAGCCCCATTTCCATTCTCCCTGCATCTTAACGTCCCTCACTTTCTATCCGTTCACTCCGTTTCTCCACCCTCTCCTCTCTATTTTATGCCGCTCTACGTTGTCTCTCTACACCTCCTCCGTTCCTTTCGCCGAAGCTCTTATATTTTTGTTACACTTTTTCTTTACTTTTTTCTCCAAGTTCTCTTTTATTCCCCTCTCTTCTCGCGAACTCCCCTCTCCACCCCCCCCCCCCCCCCCTTCCTCTTGCACCGAGAAAGGGGGGAATCCTCCGCGATGCTCCGTGCAGAGGGAGCTTGGCGGAGCGAGCGAGCGGGTGATTCGTTCGCAGCGGGACGTCCGAATAAAAGCTCTCGAAGCTTCGTGGGATCGCGGTGAGGCCCGCGGGGCCGTGGAGAGTGAGAAACGAAGCAGCGAGAGTCAGTAGTGGTAGCGGCAGTAGTTTCGGTACGGTACATTGCGCCCCCGTGCCGTTCGAGCTTTCGAATCGATTGCACGCTCGAGCCAGCAGCGGAACAGGCGAACCGAACGGGCGAAGGAACCGGCCCGATAAGAGCCTCGGGGGCTACACAGGGCACCCTTCTTCCACACACACACACACACACACACGCTCGCTCTTCTCCCGTCGCGCTTCGCGGCACGGGACGTCGCGCGCCGGAAATCCCCGCCGCTGTCGGGTAGAGCTTTTGCGTTTCTCCGGCTCGCTCGTACGTATCGTCGAGGGCTGCGGGCCCGGATGAAATAAAGGAGAGGCGGCGGCGGGGGAAATTTGGGTCGAGGTTGTCATGTAGAGCGCGAGATACTCGGATGGAATCGGTCGGCTCGGCGACGGACGAGGACCCCATCCGCTCGTCTGGCGAGGCTGCGGGTGGATCCGCTCTGTACGGTGGACAGGCCGGTGAATATTGGAGGAACTTTCTAATGGAGCGCGATTCGTCACGGTCAAACGCCGAACGGATGCGCGATTGGCTCGGGATACACACATCGATGTTGCTCGCCGTATGACGAGAGTTCCTTTTGTTCCCGGGCCGCCGCAATCGGAAACGGCGTGCATGATTTGGTCTCCGTGTATGCGTCGGGTACGGAGGAGCCGGAATTGGATCGTTGATACCGCGACGTTACATCTCCGGGGCACAATGGGTAGTTTCGCGTTTACGATGTACACGAGGGACTCCGGATCGGTGCAGAGCGCGGAGTCCGAGGCAGTGCCGAGGAAGTTTGGCGACCGTATTAGACCGAACGGACGAGGCGGAGATAAATGGACCGCGATGGAGCCGGGCGGAGGCTGTGAATGAAATATAGGTAGGAAAGAGGCGAAAGATCACGACGGGGCTGACCGAAGGGGGGAAGCCGAAGGGTGGAGGAGGCAGCGGAAGTTCAATTACAATCTACGACGCTTTACACGACATTTCGATAACGATTGGCGAGAGGCGAGAGAGCCATGGACGGAGTAACGGGGCTCCTCGAGCTCACGAAGTTTGACGGGAATTGCGGCTTCCAATTCGGTCGAAAGTTTCATTCTCGCTTCGCTGAGTGCATTGTCGCGGGGTGGGCGTACTGTGTCGGGCGTAACACTTTGTATCACTGTACTGTCAGCTTTCGCTGCCCTCTCGGTGGAGAAGTACAAGCTGGCCAATTGGGTTACATCAAAGCTTTTGGCAACAATGATACGGGAACATTTTTGTTGCACTTTTGGGGAAGCTATTTTCGGCGGTTCCGCCCATCGGAGCTATCTGCCTTGGAAGGGACGAAATTCTCGATGTATTTAACGAGAGGGTACTGCGAGTTGGTAAGTGCATTGCCTGTATATAGTAAAAAACGATTTTCGCACATTTCACAACAATTTGCTGTCCACGGGAGGCGAAAAATTTGCAAAGGATATTTGCACAAATATCTGTTTTTATGAAAGGCAATACGTATAGTGATTTTGATAATGCTGGTAGTAAATGGTGACATTTAAATAAAAATTGTTGGTACACTCAGAATTTTTTTTTGTGAAACGAACTGCATAGATTTATTCAAGTTAATTTGCTTTCGTTCAAACTTCTTCGAATTTCTTGAAATGAATTTTTGGTACAATCGATCAATGCAATTTGTTTAAAGCAAATTATGTTAGATCAACTAAATCCGAGTTTATTAGACCAATTAGGGTTTAATTTTTTGTTGGTTTTAATTCTATTGCACGTCACCAAATTTTTCTTGAAAATTCAACCAAATCTTAAAGTCAATTGCAGCGTATATTTCGTTCGCCACCAGTAAATGTAGGATTTAACTTCACTCACGCAAATTTTCTTTGCCGGTACTAAATCTTTTCATGAGTCTATCAAGACATAAAAAAATATTGGATTACTAAAACCTTACCATCAATTTATTTCGCTGCACGAAACATGACACTCCGATTTAACAAAGTCATTATTTTCCGTGTGAATTCCAGGCGTAAAAAACGGAACTAGTTAAACATGGTAACAAAAAAAAATGGTCGAACGAGCCACAAATTTCCAGTGATCTCGGTAATGGTCGTCGAGATTGTACCGAAATTTGTAGCGTAGAAATTCGGTTCGTTCGGAATTTCCCGTTAGAGTTTCCGCGACGATGGGCAATCCCGGCGAGGCGAGTCATTAGAGAGCGGTGGGCAATGGGTGGCTGTACGGTCATGTAACGAATATCCGGAAGCTCGCCTCGGCCGGCACGTAAATGCAGGAGATACACGGTGCAGCCGTTCGCTGCGCGGGTCGTCCGGAGAGGAAACGGTACAGCGACTTACTCGTTTCCGGCCGGTGGAAACTTCTTGCGTTACTCTCCGCCGCGTATAACCGAGGTATACGGTTGCCGGACTTTGGCAAGAAATCAAGCCCGCCAGACAGTGACAGCGGTGCTCCCGGCGGGCCGGGAGGGAGGATGAGAAGGGTCGGTGAAGCGTCGAGCTCGGGGCGGAGAAGAAAAGGGGTTGTACCTCGCAAGAAACACAGAACTCGCCTCTCTGCGCTACTCCAGTAGTTACGTCTTGCCGTTCGCCTTCTTGTGAAACTCCGGAATGTTTGAACGCCCTTTTGCCGAGCGGCAAACAAAAAGAAACTATATTTGTACACGGACGGACGCGGTTCTGGCCACTTGTATCGTTTCGCTTCGTAGCTGATCCGCAACCGTGTACCGACGAAGGGTAAAATGAAGGATGGGGCTCAAAGTATCAAAACCCGGGGACTTCACGTTACAAGCTTAATACGAAAACTTACTAAAAAAAAGAATGTCGGTAAACAAAAACAAACTCAATATTATCAACGACTATGGTTGCAATTGCCCGAAGTGAAAAGATTCCTATTCCGTATTATAAAAAAACAAACAAACGAAAACGTCTCGATGCCGCCGGTAATTGAAAAACAAAAGTCATTTCGATTCCAATATCAACGAGCAAGAAACGCCATTGTGCGCGATCCACCGGGACGAAAAGCCCTCGAGACAGCTCGAAATAAATTTTCACCCGGCGCCCAAAATGTGACGAGATAAAATGATAATACAGTGCGAAAGTAGGTGAAAGATTAATGTACGTCGGGAGACTCTACATCAATTTTCATCCACCGAAAGAGCTGTGGATAAAAGTATAGAAACTAGACTCTTCGATCTTTAACACCTCTTATCCGTGTATACAGTGGCGTCAGGGTGGGGAGAGGGAGGAATAACGCCTGTGAGTTCGCGCATACAACGCACGATGAATTCACAGGGTGCTTTTTGGATTCGACAATGGTAGCCGTGAAGGCCCGCATATGCACATATATACGTATGTATGTACAGCGATGGAAAATAAGGGTAGGCGACAACGTATGTACCCCGACGTCATAAATCTACCCACTTCCGTTCCATAACGGAAAGTAATATTAAAGGTGCAGGGAGAGGCCCTCGGGGCGTCGGGCGATGGTGCACGTCGACGTCCACCCTTTCCCATGAGCTCCGGGGCATATCTCTCTCACCCTCGCTCACACTTCGTCTTTTTCTAGCCAACCTTACCGCCCCCACCCCGCGCGAAAACCTACAGCTCCCTTCGGTTTTCCTACTTTTATTTTCCCTTCCAACCAACTCATCCCCCCCCCCCCCCCCGCCCTCCCCCCCGCCCCTCAGCCCCGGAAGTCTATCTCGCTCTCTTCCTCGACCTATACCTCCGAGACTCTGCATAAGCGATATATCGACGTTAAAATGGCGACCGGTGAATCGACACGCCAGGCGAATTTATGTATACCTCGACGCTCCCAAAGCTATATATATATGTATATATGCCCGTCGCCTTTCCCAACCCCTGGACTCGCCGAGCGCTTTTCCTTCTCGCAATCTTTTTCTTCTGCCGTACCCCCTCAACCATCCGACGTCTCCCCCCCTCCGCCGGTCGCCACGGCGTCAGTCGCGCATATTTCCTAGCGAGCGGTTATGCCCCGCAGCACCTCCGACCGTTGCCGCTCGCCGATCCGCGAGAGGCAACCTACCGTGGGCGACACTCGACTTCAATATTTCTCAAACGGGTAAAAGTGCCGCTGTGAAAACGAGCGTTAAGGAAATTTTCCTAAAAGCTCGTCGTTTCGACTTTGCACAGGGAACATTACGCAAAGTATCGCGAGGAGGAATTGAAGAAAGGGGGAGCGGCGGGGGAAAGAATGAGAGAAAGTCGAGCCCGGAGCGCGTGGTTCGGGGCTGCGGTTCGAATTTTCATTGGTGGTCGAAGAAACGGCCGAGGAGATCGTTGCAAAAATTTGTATGCAATAAATATATTAAAAAGATATACGAAAAAAATATCAAATTATTCGCGCGAAACTATATATGCATTTAAAGATATATCTGCTCGTATATATCCGCTATATACATATATCTCATAACATAAAAATTAATTGATTCATTAAACGAAAAAAATATTCTCGTATGCTTTTTTTCCATGGGGAAGAGCTCGACGGAAGGTTCAGCCGCCGCGTTGATCGCGTCTCGGCAGGACGGATGATTTGCTTCGTCACGCTTTTCCGGCCGCCTTGACGACGCGGAGGCGTTGAGGAAGAAAAGAGCAAAAGGGAGTGAATCGACGTTGAAGCGCGAGCCGCGGAAAACCGTATCGAATTCCGTGCCGCAGGCCTGACGGAAGTAAAAGCGATCGGTGTCATGGCCGTTGGTCGTTTACGCTCGTTAAACAGCGTCGTACGACGAAGGACGAAGAACGAAGTCGACGTGGTTCCCGCATTAATCGCCCGAGACACCTCGCTCGTGTAATTTTCCATCCCGCTCTGAGGGTGTCCGCACGGTAGAAACGAACGCATTCCTTTTGCGGTTGACTCCGGTAATTACTCGATCGGCACTTCTAATTATTTCTACGTTGCGCCCAGCCGAGTCTTCGAGTACGCTTTGTCATAGAAACCGGGCGTAAAGCGTCGAACGTCCGCGACGCACGAACCAATCAGCGAGGACGAGAGTGAGGAGCGCGCCCCAAGCCTAGGGACGGTTAAGAGGATAGTGAGGTAAAAGTACCAATTGCCGGACACCTAAGGGAGCACTTCCGGTCCCTGGGCACACGCAAAAAACCAGCGTGTTGGTTTCACCACGTTTTGTGTCGTAAAAAGTGTAGTCACTTTTTACATGCTTCATGGTGTTTTCATTCTCGACACATGTCGAAGTGTGTAAATTTTACACGATTTACGTGCATTGTCTCAACACGCTTTAATTCCATTCACGCATGTAGTTTTTGCACCGTTCTACTACCATGTATAGTTTCGTGAGTAAGTGTTGGGCGCTTCATTTCATTATCCCCCAACAATTACACCGATACTCCGTCTAGAGTGGGAAGAATTTTTTCTGAGCTCAAAGGCAAACGAGAAGGCAGCGATGAGTCACGTGACTTAGGTTCGTGAAATCCACGAAATAATACCCGCCGTCTCGATGTAATTACTTCGGTAAGCCGAGATTTCGTGGTTCGCGAGTTTCAATTAATTAATTTCTGACTACGCGAGGAAGGTACGTGGATATCGAAATAGGTAGCGTTACAACGTCGAGGAGAGACGCCGGAGAACCTGCGAGCGAGCGCCCGATTGCCACGGGCACGCGTCGTGCTACGCTAATTTCTGTTCGTAATTAGCTTCGTTTATCCGAAGGCGTCTTCCGGCAGGGAGGAAACAGCTGCGGTCGACTGTGGGTCGTGAAGCGATATTTGCTCCTTCGTTAACTATTCCAGCCCGGAGACACGATCAGTTAACGACCGTTCGCTGAAATTTGCATCGCACAATATCACCGAACCTTCCGCTGGACGACCATCGACTTTGCAGCGGCCTAAATTATCCTCGTATACTGCGATTCATGCAAGTTCTGTTTTATTTGCGACCCAAAGACTCGAGATGCTGTCGAGGCACTTTTTAAGGTTTAAGGTTTTTGAGGTTTTTGAGGTTTTAAGGTTTTAAGGTTTTAAGGTTTTAAGGTTTTAAGGTTTTAAGGTTTTAAGGTTTTAAGGTTTTAAGGTTTTAAGGTTTTAAGGTTTTAAGGTTTTAAGGTTTTAAGGTTTTAAGGTTTTAAGGTTTTAAGGTTTTAAGGTTTCAAGGTTATTAGGCCTGTTCAGACTTTGGCAACCTCCGATTCGCAGTCTCGTTGCTCAACCCGTTCAGAAAACGGTAATTTATTATTTTTGAAGAAACCTTCCGGATTATGATGTCTTACGATACATCAGGCTCGTATTTTTCGTATTTTTCTATAACTGTGTTATCGTTGGAACGTTAAAACTTAACTAACGAAACGCCATAGCGCATGGTATCGGAAGCACGTTTTTCGTCGAGGTAGTACGATAGTTATTTATACGACAAGGGATTTGGAAGGGAGTTCTTGACGAATGTGGCATTGACACGAGTCAGGACTCCCTTTTCTACCCCCCATGCATTCACAAATTTGTCCCTAACAAATTCACGAAAATCACGCTTTTCGTTTTCGGGAAGCGTGCGCAGAAAGGCACTTTCCCCCACTAGTGCGGGAAAAAATACCATATTGCATTTGTACGCATGCGCAGTATTTTTCCCGCACGCGATCCGAAAAAGTGTCTTTCTTCGCGGAGTTCACACGAACGGAAGGCGGGATTTTCCGCGCATGTGTTAGGAAACAGTAATTCACGATACCAGTGCGATAAAACTTTTCCTGACAAGACCGAGCTTGCATCACGAGCCGATGGCGACTGCTGCGATCGCGCGAGTTCTGTTTTGCAAGCGTATCGCACCGAGTGCGATAAAAAAAGGTGCGAGCCGACGTAGCACAGAGAAACGTGTGTGCAGCCTATGCGACGTTATATTCTGCACCCAAAACGATTCTGCTATCGTTCGTTACCGAATACTAAATTCACGACGACAAACACGAAGCTGCATTCGCAACAAAAATATTTGTTCACACTAAAGCTGGTTCGATAAAAGTTTAACCTCTATACATCTACTTACAGTGTTTTCCCGGCTCCCCAGTGACGCTCCATGGCAGCGTACCGAAGACGAGAACGACGATCGAACAGAGTAGAAAAATTGGGCTCGCACCGCTCTCGCACCGGGATCCATGGAAAATCCGGCCGCGGCTCGACGAGCCCGACGACGTCGAGGACATAATCCTCTCAGACTGACAGCGGTGTCTCTTCCCGAATCGACATGCCCGCTCTCGTTGTCGCCGTCGACGTTTCTCTCCCACGATGCACCACCGCTATCACCGTCATAACCTCAAAAGTCGCGGTACGCTTCGCGCGACCCTCCCTCCGATAACCGCGAATAAACGAATTTAAAAAAAAACAGTCCCCTCCGCACGCTTTCTCCGTGTGCACTGCCCGGCTCTCTTGTCACGACGACACTGCAGTTAACTTTCGATCCCCTCTCAGTACAGTCTCACCCGTCCCGCGAATACCACGGGAAACTCGAGCCAATGCAAACAACAAAACAGCTACGACCCGCGTCGATACACGACGCGCGATCTCCGCGACGGAACTAATTCACGCTCTTCGAACCTGCTCACTCGACACCACAATATCGATTCGAAAGTAATCGTGTCACGTACCAGCCACGCGCGGCGTGTCACCTACTCGTCCACTGATTGTTTTTCTTTTTCTCCTTTCTCGATGTCAACTTATTATTATCTTTCAGTTTGTTTCTTTTTGATGCGAAACTCCGTGCCGCGAACGAAGCGACGTTGACGTTCGTCGGTTGTGTGCACGAGTCAGCGGCTAGTCGGAAGCTGAAACCGCATTTCGAATTCGGCGCTGTTCGTTCACCGTCAGTCGCGACGCGTGTTCGCTGTCTTTCCTCGCCTCGTCGCCGGCGACCGGGGACGCGTGATATGCCGCACAACGATAGTCGCGAAGCCGGGTCCGCGCCACGCACGTTATTGACATCGAGAGCACCGAGAAGTGAGACGAACGGCGAGGATCCTTCAGGGCCAGGTTATCGCGACGACCGCTCGAGGCCGGGCGCCCTTATCGATCCGTCGGCAAACCTCCCCGCCGTCGACCGTGGCGCGACGATGCTGCTGCCATTTTGCTATTTTACCGCCCGTGCCGACCCTCCCGCCGCGACGAGGCGTCGGAGAGGTGCGCCTGCGCACCCCCGCCCACTTTGACTCGGTTCGCACAGATTGCGCGCGACACCGAGACGGCGTGACTTACGAAACAATTTATCGTTCGACAAATTTTTATGTCCTTCGGTTGAATATCGCGAAATAAAAATGAGGCACGATCTCGTTCATCGTACCGTGCTTTATTCTTCTCATCTCCTTTTCGTTCTACGATTGGTCGAACGAGTGAACTCGACGCTGTATCCTCGTGAAAGAATCGTAAGTACACGATTGGTCGTTGTACTTTTCGCCGGCTCGAGTCGACACACTGGCGTCACCTACTGCAGATTCTGTCGGTCACTCAGCCGGCAAGCTGACGACTGTTACGATAACTTTTACCCGCTTTCCGATGGCGTGTGTGATACGGTGATGCAAACGTAATGTCCTCTATAACTAGAATAATAGCCTTTTAAATAATCCGAAGGTGAACTTACGATGACGGTCGACGAAACATTTTTTTTGTTCTATGCGGAAAACGACTACACGTATTTCACTGCAATGCTCGTTCGCTGTTGAACACATCCGCAGGTAGTTAAATTCAAAAGTTCGATAAATTATTGGCGCTTCGATAAAAGATCCACCGCAGCGAACGATCGGGAGAGAGCCTTTTCTACATCGCAGCTCGCCGAAGATGTCGTAAACCACGAGTTCGCAATCCAATATCCGACTCGACCGCAACTATATATTTATATTTTTTTTTTTATTGCACATCTGCAAACGATTCTTCGTGATTTATCCTCGATCGGCCGCGTATCTGCGGTTCGTTCGAAGGGCGCGTTACATCGTTTCTGTAATAGATATATCGCTGTACTACCAGAAAATAATACAAAATCAGAATCGCGTTTTATGATTTTTTGAGGTACTATGTCAGGATGAAAAAAATACGAGGACGGTATGTCAGCGGATAGTAGATGCTTTGTACGTTGCACGCTATCCACGAGCGAAACGAGGTGCAAGGCCACTTTTGCCGTACACACATGGAAGCTAGCTTCTGTTCTCGACCACGCACGTATGTATATGTATGTATATATATATATACCCGTTGCATGTGATGCGCCAGCTTTATCGTCGATATCGCTGCATTTCTTTCGCCGATAATAACACCTCGATATCTCGATCGAACGCGTCGATTGACGTCACATTAATGAATATTCGTGCCTAAAGTTGTTCGAAAAATTAAATTTCTTCGCGACAAATTGTCGAATAAATTTGACCTGTGACACGAAAAAATCTTGCGAAAAAAATGAAAGTCAGCTTGTAGTCTCGAATACCGCTTAGGAACCGCATAGACGAGAACTGGTTGTTAATCGTACCCCCTAGACCACAGGCTGACTGATAGAAAACGGTGAAAACAGCGAAGGCACTCCGCGTTGGATCGAGCGCGCCGGCTGTCGATTGAGCTGCTAGCGCCACGCGCTACGACTGCTGTCCAAATACCTCGGTGAAGGTTTGTTTCTTTTATTTACCTCGAACAATCTTTGAACGCATTTTTTTAAACTAAAATTTATTGACCAACAATAAATCGCCTTGCCGGTGCATATGCTGGTGGCTTTGCTGCACAACGCAATACTTTCATTATTATTATTATTATTGTCATTATTATTATTATTATTATCATTATTATTATTATTATTATTATTATTATTATTATTATTATTATTATTATTATTTATTTTTATTTTTATTATTATTAAATGCGTTACGGCATTTACGGTACTTACGTCAGTGGAAACGCACAAGAATTAATAATCAAGGGGTACCAGGGCCAATTGTATGGAAATAATTGCTGCGTGCGACTCGGCGCTCGCTTCTCCGGACGCCGCTTACTGCCTGCAGCATCGTCAGTCAGTCTTAAAGTTTCCACGTATTAGGTGCTTCGAGGTAAAAATAACGGAAAAACAAAATTATCGTTCCTGAATCATCTATCAATTACGTCGCGCAATTAATCCCGAGAGTTTCGACGAGTGGAAACGAAGAAGAAAAAAAAAGAATCATGGTTGTGCGACAAGACAAACGTATTCCTGTGGGTTTGTTTTTATTGCCGTCGAATCGGGTCATCGTGTTATCACGTTAAGCGCCGACTGCGGCGGAGGGAACGGAACGATAGTCGCTAGTTCAGTCTGTCGTTGTGACTCGAGCGTGGTCGCGTCCGCTATATATGCACGGCGCAATTTGCCGTAATCCGCGACTCGTTAATTTTCAGTTTTATCGTCAACGAATGTCCCTCGCTATCCGAAACGAACGAGGACGAAAATGTTCGTTCGACCAATAACACGCTTGAAATTACTCGATTACATGCAGCAGGCGACCCGCAGTTTGACTCGGAAAAACAAGAAACAGTGGGGAGGAAATACAAGGAGTGATGAGTAACGCGGTGATTCACCGAAAGGCTGACCCGAAATTTTCCGTAACAATGCGATCGTAAATTTAACTTTTTGTCCTTTGAAAAAAAAACAAAACCATCAAAATGACTCAGCAATCGGTCCTGTTTGTTTAAAACAAATGAGAAGACGTTGACGCGCGGGGATGTACGGAGAGTTCGCGAAGATCAGGCACACGGGATTGAGCGCAATTGGATTAATGCGGCAATCGGCTTCGCTTGTCCAAAGCAAGGCGCTACGTAAACTCGTCGTCGCCGGGCGAAACGACGTTCAACGAGAATTTTTTAAGTGCGAAGACACTCGGTTATTATTATTATACCGGCCGTCGACCTCACCAACGAATGTCATTAAATCTCATATAGGATAAAGGTCGTTAAATTTTAGATCGAAAACAATACGTAACTTGTCGAACGTAGAAAGAACAACGAGCAAAGTCGACACCAACATTTTTTGGCGGATCGAATCGAACAGACCGAAAAAGATCTGTTGAAAAAAATGTAGTACCTAATTTAATTTTTTTACGTTTATCGAAGTTGATAAGCACAAGTACAATAGGCGAGTAAATATATTCGGACGAGTAGGTATCTAGGTTCATTGATGACACGGTTTGTGTCCGTCCCGTGTTTAACAGTCACTCGCCAGTTCGACGACTCTAAACACACCAGCGCCCATACACGCACACACATACACACTCGGCCGGGAAGGTGATTAAATTAGCGTTGCCCCGAGAACTCGATGGTGGGTGCGATAAGCGGCCTCGATGCTTTGCGGATAGTCGAAGTCCGTCTCTGACCGGGTCAGCATAGAGTCCAAGCGCGCTCGGAGTGAACGCTTACGTTTCGAGAGCTCTGACCCTCGTCGGCCGTCGATTACCGAGGACGAAGCATACACTGCAACTGCCGCATCGAAACCCGCTGTTACGTGCCTGAATAATCCATGAACGATCGAGCGAAGGATATTCGGAAGTGAACGTCAGTGAGAAATGCGTTGAGAAAAGAAAACGAGAAAGCAACAAGTAACACGAAGGATCGCATCCCCTCCGTGACGAAATTTTTCACACCAGCTGTTTGCGACCTTCCGGCAAGCGGCCGTAAAGCGTCGTCCAGTCGAACTTGAGACTTCGAAGAGTTAACTGACCGCTCCACGCTCCCCGTGTATCGTAAAAGCTGTTCGAAGCGCGTGACAAATCTGTCCCCATATCGATGAGCTTTGAATCGCGGAATTTCTCGTATCTCTAGCCGGGTGGGAGAACCAATTCGAGGATAAGAGCGGTATTCCCCACACACACAACACACACACACGGATCAGCAGCGAGCGGGCGATAGATTATTGTTCGTTCCTCGGCTCTGTGGACACACTCGGACAGTCGAGGATCGAGAGTGGTCGAGCGGGAACCGCGCGTGTGAAAACAAGAAACTCGACTCGGCAAATGCGACGACGGACCCGTGTGTAAACACTAATAAATCCCGGTAGTGCGCACTAGCTCACTTTGACGTCCAAAGTCCAATATGACACAACTCAGTTTTCGGACTTCATAGCATTAAATTCGGAAAATTAAATTTTCTCCGTTCGAAAGATAATAATAACAATAATAATGAAAAATAAAAGCACCGATAACCGGTAGAAGTCAAAGCCGCACGAGCGAGTGAAAGTGGATATGAGAGATTTTCGATTCAATTTATCATGATTAAATGCGACTAACGAGCCGTGGCTGTTGTGTATCATCGGTTCGGATGGGAATATTCGGGATCGAGGAGATCTCCGTGAAAGTCGAGACATCCGGAACGTTTCGAGGGCTCATTCAGGACTCCCCGGAGCTCCGGACGTGTCCGCAGTTCGACGAGTTTGCATCGCGGCAAACCGAGAAGCCGGTAAAGTGTGTATTATAGGGAGCTCGCCTACGTAGAGGTTATATCGTACAATGGCTGTCCGCGCGCGATTGAAACGTAATAGGGTGTACGTAGTGCGCTCGGATGCGATACAGTGATACGGATAGTGGATAAAATAGGAGATACATGTGTATACGTATATCTTTTTTTTGTGTCTATATAAATGGGGACTAACCGCACGAGTTGATCTCTCGTCGTTCGTCACCAGTCGAACATATACGTGTTCGCGTCCGTATTACGAGTTGATGGCAGCGCCGTTGCGGGCTCGTGCTCGGATATTGGCTTTCACAGTTTCGATTCGCGATCTCACTTCTCTCCACCACTGCCCGTTCGCTGCCGTATAGCGCTGCTCACCGCAGTTTCGATTATCGCTAAGGGTATCGTGATTATCGATATTTTACCATCGACGTGCCCGACGCGAACGCGCACACCGACGGAGACCAGAATCGCTCTTGCCGCTTCCGGCCTTCCGATATCGAATGACCGATAGGACAAAATAGTACATCGCGACTAACAAATCGCTCGATGTGCAGAGAGAAATTGTATATCGAAACGACGCAAGCAAACTGGCGAAAGTGAATCGATGTTTAAACGAGTTTCCACTCATACATTTTTAATAGATACGACCAATATTTAATAATTCGTCGAATTATCTCTTGAATATCCTCGATTTTTTTTCAGTTCAATGAGCTTATGACGCGCTATCATTAATTTGTACCGTAAGCTTTATCGCGAGGGATTGTTCGAGCTACGTTACTCAACGCAGACTCGCAGCTATAGCGTCGATGTAATCATTTTTCTTTATCACCCCCCGCGAGCTTGAATTGTATTTTCCTCTTCGTTCCGTCCGGTGACGAATTCACTTCGATTAAACATATCTCGGAATAAAAAATAATTATCTAATCGACCGATCGTATAATCGTTGCATTGATTTCTGTTTCATTCGACAGACGATCAAGAAATCACAATGTTCTATCTGAGCGGAAGGGGCAATCTCTCCGGACATCCGAAGAGCGACCGGCAGGACGAGTTCGGTTGGTATTTCGGAGATCAGGAAAGAATCGAGGACAGAATTTACGATGATCCGGATGGCGCTGTCCGATCGCCGCAGCACGGTAACTGCGTCGACGGCGTCGAGTCGACGATCGGCGTGTCGTCCTCCCTGGGTTCCTCGACCTCGATGCTCACCTGCACCGATTCCGAGGAGCCCGAAGATTACTCCCTCGTCCAAGACTTCACCAAACGTGAAAGCGGTGACGATGACTCGGCGACCGTCGAAAACATAGAGATGAATTCGTTGAAACGACCGGACGACCTGGAACTCGACGTAAACGCGATCGAACGTAACGCCGATCGGGTGTTCACCTCTTCGGTGCGATCGACGGGGGATCGGAGAGATTCGTTCGGAGAAGACAACGAATCGGAGGACGAGAGTCCGCGCGCGATTTGCTACACACCCGAGAGATTGGTGAGATCGCAGGAGTACCGAATACTCACACCGTCGCCGAGATGTTTCGGGATTCCTCGAAGCACCCCGAACGGCATCGATGACACGAGCCCGAGGAGGTATCGCGGCCATCGAAGACGACTCGGCGATCTCATCGATGCCAAGCAATTCGGTAAGGCTTTTTATATCACTCGGTGGCAAAACCATTTTTACACCTTGTGAAGTAAAATTTCACATCCGACAAATTCACAAGTGATCTTCTACTTCATTCGTGAAGTAAAAGAGTTTGCGTGCTGCAAACTCACACTCGTCAGGAAAAAAAAATTCGCACTAGTATCGTAATGGTATCGTAATAGTATCGTGAACTACTTTTCCTCCTCGTCTTCATATTTTATCAACTCTTGATAAACGCTGATGAGAAGTTGTGAATTTTGTGACGATTCGGTAAACTTTTCCTTACCACAAACAGGAGCATCACACCTGGAGGCTCTACTGGATCCAGGAGCGCCGGAAGTACGTGTGCCGATATCCAACCGACGAAGGTTCACGTTGCACGATCGTACGTCGAACAAGAAGAGCGTCGATGCCGTGGTCGGTTCGCGAGAGCCCTTGGCCATAGCCAACCGAGAGAGTCCCGAATCGTTTGAAACGCCCGATCTCACCAGTAGCAGGTCGAGCTACGAGAGGCTCAACACCAGTTGGGACGGGAGCTCGAGGATCGTGAGAAGATCTTCGCAGGACGACACTTCCGGCGTTCACAGCAACGACTGGAGCAACGACACCCCGAGCGATATTCAGACTCCGGTGTGTCTCTGCGACGAGCTTGCGACCGCCTCGCGGAGTTTCTGTAACGTTACGGAATCGAGGGTAAGATTAAACGTTACTCTATCCAATCCGAGAGATCGATTATGCGATGATCGAACCGTGGACATTTTTTTTTTTTCATGATGTCTTCGTTTCGCCTCAGAGTCGAGGAGCTGCCATAAACGAAGTCGTGTCGATCCTGGAGGACTTGGAGAGGGATCCGGACAGGGCGGCTCTTCTGCTCGACGAAGATCAATTCTGCGAGGCGACTCCCGGCCACGATCACTTAACGAGGCTGGCCCTCTCGATCGAACCGGACGGCGCGGTACCTCCGGTGCTCACCGATCCCGAGAATCTACTCATCGAACTTCGTCGCAAAGTCGAGAGACTCCAGGAAACGAGCAGGGACATCTTCAGGGACATCGGTGGTCTCAGTCGGGACTTTCAGGTTCGTTATTTACGTTAGTCGGTCATTCGAAAAGAACTTCGGTGTTGCAGCTTTAAGAATGCATCGCACATACATTCCCAAACTAAGATTTAATTCGCTTAAAATATAAAAAACAATCAGTCGTATTAATGATGATGATGAAAGACCTTCGATGTGGCATAATAATAATGTCAAGGTGATTAATAAATTATTTAAAAAATTTAGTGTTTAAAAAAAATATTATAAAATCGTTTACTTTGTCATTTTAAATGAATTCCTTGATGCTTTTGGAATGCATATTAATTTTTTTGGAATTTTCTTACATTTCAAATATCTTCTTTCGAAAATTTGAAAAATCGTTGTAGAAACACGACCTTTGGATACGTTTCCGTATCATGATTCCATAGTAATTTAAAAATATAAGAATATTAATGTTCTTTAATGTTCTTAGCGCCTTTAATAAGTTGATTTTTACCAGATTTTTCTACCCTTCGAGAGTGTTGAAATTCTCAGCGATCTGACCTCGGCTGGGAATGTACGTTTGATGCATCCTTAATTCAGATGTTTCATCGTGCAGAGCAAGGGAAATTATCACGCTGGTCAATAATGTTTGACTACTGAATTGTGTTTTCAGTGTAACGAGGGTAAGATCGATGAACTGATGGACGAAACTGTGACTCTACGACGGGAGATGAATGAGATGCATTACCTCGACGATCTGCTTAATTTACTGGACGGTGAGCTCGAGAGGATATCGCGACGAAATTGGCCGTTCGTGTTCGGCCACAGTGAGCATCGAGCTGAGGATATGAATCTCGTAGTGTGATCGAGACGATCGTCTCGGATATACATTTAGTTGTTCAATCGTAATTGTCTTTTCAACTGCGAACATGATTATGTTCTTTGCGTTTATTCCGTTTTCGTGATCCACGCCATCGGATCTTAGCGCAGTACTCGTTTTCCGAACATTCTGCTTTTCGAACGGTCTTTCCTTTTTCTCTTTCGTATGAAGTTGCGTGTATTTTGTTGTAATAAAAGTCGAGACGCTTGGATGCGTTGAAATATGAAGCGTGTCCTCATTACGATCCCTGCAACATCTTCATTCGTCGAGCAAACGAGATTTTTCTGTTAAGCTAGTTGAAAAGTTTATTCAACACATCGATATTAAATACAGAAATATAATCTATCTAGTTCTAGACGATGAGAAGAAAAAAATATCGGCTCCGTCGAGTTCTGCATTCAACGAAAGGTAATGCGGCAGGCGATAGAAAAATTGATTGATTATGACTTCGAGGAACGATGGAGAGAGAGAGAGAGAGATTTTAATGTTTGCCATACGGGTAAAACTTTCTGAAGACAGCTGAGATCCCGATCGTTTCCTTCTTTACCATTCCATGTACCGTATTGTATTGAAATACGAAAATAATCCGGATACTGCTGCGCTAACTGCACGACGATAGTCGGTATTGAGATTAGAATGGCTCATGGCTTTTCGCAACGACAAATTTCTGTTTGCATTCGCGAATAAAATAAATACACGTTCCACACGTATACGATTCTGTGTGTGTCTGTGCGATAAACGTACAGTATTTGTTCTCTTTTGTACCGCGAAATTATGCACGAATTTGCGCGTTTGATCAATATTCTTTGAAAATTTACGAAAATGCTACCTTCTTCGTTCGCCTTTCTGGGTCTTCCGTTTTTCCTTTTTCTCTTCCTTGAGTTGCTTCTGCTTCTCCCTGAAATTGAAAAAAAATTATGTATATTATATATCGCTCGGTCGGAAAATTGCAATTTCGCCTTTTCCCAATTTTGTACGATACTTGAGTGAAAAACGGTTTCTGAACTCGTGTTGAAAAACACTCATCAGAAAAACGTTTTATCACACTAGTATCGTAAATGACTATTTTGTAACGCATGCACAAGAAGTCCTACTTTTCGTGCCTGCAACCCGTAGAGAAAGCGGCGCTTTTCCCTCGAAAGACTGCTTTTTCACTCTAGTAATGCAAAGTACGTAAATAACAGCCGTTTACCTATCCTCCTTGTCCTTTTCCTTCTTCTTCTGACTCTCCAGCTTAGCACGTTCTCGCTTCTCCCTCACCTTGTGAGCTATGGTAGCCGCGTTCATGTTTTTCTCGAGTCCGCAGTCACCGCCGGCAACTTCTTCCTCGCCTTCCTCTTCGCTGCCCTCCTCGTCCACAGTTTCGCTGTACTGAGCGAGTATCGCCTCGCGAATCCTCTTCTCGTCATCGGTGTAACTTCTCTGGGCGGTCGTTGGAAGGCTGCGCGATTCCAGCATTCGAGCCAGTCGCACTTCGACGTCCTCCGCCGGGCCGACAGCTCCTGCGGTATCCTCCGAAGGAAGCCATTCTATCCAGGCAGCCAAAATTTCTGCTACGTGCCTGCCGATATTGTCCTCCTGCGGGGTAACGAAATGTCGATAAAGACGATGTATTAAAGTTAACGTTGCCGACGTCCATCAATTAAAGTTACGATTATTATGTTTCAGGATCGATTAGAACGATAAATTCGACGGGTAATGTATCTATTTTCGTCCTTAATCGGACTTTTAGCGAACGCCGAGCGCATTCTAACCTCACATTCCAAACGGTCCTCACCGTTATCCCGGCAAGTATGCCTTCGAGGGCCTCGCTCTTCTCATCCTCGGTCTCGTCGCCCTCCAATATCCCTTTGATGTATGAACCGAATACACCCTCGTCGGTGTTCAACGCTTGCAATTTCTTGGTGAGCCAAGAATCGAAGGAATTTTTAGCCACCGCCATTACCGGAGAACAGCTGAGCGGCGATAAATGGGCCGCGTTTCAATGGTTGCTGCAGGTTTGGACGCGTTTCGATATTGGCTGCGAGCTGCTAGCACATTGTAGCAGACAACTCGCTCGTTTTTTATATTTAGCTCAAAGAGCTAAATCTGTTACGCAGTCTATCAGCTGCAAGTAGAGTTTAATTGTATTTTTTTTATCGTTAATAAATCTAATAATTATTCTTTTTTTTTTCTTCATCGATCACCTCGCGACGCAAACGATGCAAAGTTACGAATTCACGAAATTCCCAAAGTTTTAATGAATAAAAAAATGTCGAGATTTTTGTTCGTTTGTTAAGGAAAATAAGCGCGTAGTTTTATTATTAACTTCTTAACCACATATCGACGTAGAAACACGCAAGATGTTTCACAAAATAAACGTTGGACGGTCCCGACGTCGCTGCAGTTTCGAAGTCGATTTTAGTGGACTAGGTGGACCCCCCCACCCCTCCATCCTCTGTCGGAGTGAACGTAATTGTCGCGGAGGTTCTTTCGCAGGCTGTTTTTTTAATTCAATCGCGCAATAAACCATGAACGTGATTGCGAAGTCGGCGAACATCGCGCCCTTCGCAAGGGCGACAACCAACGTCGTCGCGAATGGATCACGACCGGTACTCGGAACAAGTAAGGCAACGAAACCTAAGGTAGCGGTGCCCCAGACAGTCAGTCGGATTCTAGGCTGGTCCCTCAGCCAGGATCTTTCCCGTGGAGCAATTCGCGTTAGCTCTGGACCCGCAGGTTCGTTCGTTAAATCACAAATTTTTCGTAAAACAATCGACGATATTCGATTCTCTTTGCTCAACGAAGTAATTTGTCGTTCTACTGTTTCGCTCTTGGTTATGTAATGGTAACGAGAAAAAGTGCATAGTTTAACAGATCTCCGACTTATCGGCATCGCCGTCGCTATATAAATTGTAAAATTTTGAAGTTGCCTTTTGTTGTGCAACGATATTATAAATAAGCTCGATCGTATCTACGCTGTAAAAAAATTCGAATGAAATTTAATGTATTGGTACTGGAAGTTCTTATGTCTAAACTGGTATATTAAATTTCATGTACAATTGTGATGAAAAATTAACACACAGTATATTAAAAACTGTAGAAATACTTTACATTTAATGACTTGCATTAATTTCACTGTAAAAGTTTATTAATCTTTTATCACAATCGTATGTTAAATTGAATATACCAGTTTTTGTATAAACACTTTCAGTCCAGTGGATTGAATAAAAAAAATTTGCTAACAGTGTACACTCATGGATGTATCGTTTTTCGTTTACTTTTCAACGAGCTACAAACAATGAAAGTCTTTGTACTTTTTGTCGCTAAAATTTAAGAATGAGACAACGTTCATTGTGTTTCAGCGAGCACACAGGTAATCCAGGCTCGTCTGGCGCACACGGACGTCAAGGTGCCTGACTTTTCATTCTACCGCAAAAATGTTACCTCGGACCCGGCAACGAACAGCCGTCGCAGTCAGCCTGAGAGGCAGACCTTCTCTTACCTCATGGCCGCAGGTGAGATTCTTTTTCTGTACCACGCTTCATGTTCCAGTAGAGTCATGTGCCGATAGAGCGATTGACCAGTACTGAGCAGACTCGTACTCTAAGTACTGTTTCAATTAAAGTGTCTAATAAAATGCAAATGTTTAAGTATAAGGTTTAGGTGTGTATTAAACTTGCATAAGTTTAGGTACAATCTATCAGTTTCTCTCTCTATTTCATGTTTTCTTTATTAGGGTTTTTTTTTCGCTGCAGTTACTTTTTATTTATATTTTGTTTTATTGTTATTTTGGACTTCGATAAATGAATACTTATTTGTGAGCGAATCGTCTACCGATGTTGCTATTAATCGATTAAACAAATAGACATTCGAAGTTTGATCTCTAGTCGTCGATCATTAATAATAACGGATATTGTATAAATTAATTGATTATCAGGAACCGGAGTGGCCGGAGTTTACATGACCAAATCGATAGTCACCGACTTTGTGATGATGATGGCCGCGTCTAAGGATGTCTTGGCTGTTTCCAAGATCGAAGTCGACCTGAACAAAATACCCGAGGGACAAAGCATCGTCTTCAAGTGGCGCGGAAAGCCACTTTTCATTCGTCATCGGTAAAATAATTCACGAGTAAAATTGCCGTAAAAGCTGTGCAATTTTATTCTTAAGAACAAATTTAAAATTGTCTAAAATCGTAAATATTGCCTGTGGCGATGCCACAGAGAAGGATAATAGCCAACTATTCTTTCGTCCGATATAAAAACGCTGCGCTCGATTTCAAAGCCTCTCAGATTCGTCGAGTTTTTTTTTTCGACTATCGTTCGACCTTTGGTTTTTTTTCGTTAAATAAAATCAGTTTGTGACTGTTCTCAGAGACGCCAGGGAGATTGCGAGGGAGGAGGCCGTTTCCGTGTCGGACCTTCGCGATCCTCAGACCGATCAGGAGCGAGTGAAGCGTCCGGACTTTCTGATCGTCATCGGTGTCTGCACCCATCTCGGCTGTGTGCCAATAGCGAATGCCGGTGATTTCGGTGGTTACTACTGTCCGTGCCACGGTTCTCACTACGACGCTAGTGGAAGAATCCGCAAAGGCCCGGCTCCTCTCAACCTCGAGGTACCAGCTTACCAGTTCATCGAGAACACCGTCGTTGTCGGTTAATTCGCGTGCAAAAACGCACGCACGAACATCGGCATGTAGTCGTAGAAGAAACAAATAACATCGTCCACTCTTCGAGGTGAAACACCATCGTGCGCGCAATTTGCAACATCGCGCATGCGCGTATGTCGCACTATATTTATTATCAAATTTCAGGCGTTCGATGAAACTTTAATTGTTTTTTTTTTTTTCATCGATTCTGCTCGAACATCCGCGCACCTTGGACCGTCGAAAGATGCGTGAAAAAATGCTGTATAATTGTTATAAGTTGTACAGTCTCTAGAATAAATTGAAATTACATGAGAAACTCTTCGACCCATGTGAGCCTCCCTTGTTAGTAAAACCGAAGTCACCGACTAATCGCTAATTAAAGTTAATTTTCCGTATTATCTCATTCCAACAACTTTTGTCAGTTTTTTTCAAACATATTGACGAAAAAATCCATGTAAAAAAGATGGTCGGAACCAATTTCGCAACAATCTATTGACGAGGGAAAACGTGAAAGAAATAACCAACTATGCGATTCGACAAAAATCGTTGTAGTAATTGTTTGAATTTTGATTGCGCCTTGCATAAACCGAGTACACTTGCGATCTAATACATTTATTCTACTGGTTTACACATAGATCGTATTATCACGATGTTCCTGTGATAGCCGGCGTACCATACGGTCAGCTGCACCTCGTACCATTGAAAACTCGAGCTTCGGGGGTGGTTTTCGTCTACCTCCATAATAATAATCACAACAATCCAACGAACCCCGTAAGTATCCCTTACGAAATCCGCAAGGAGGCGCCATGAGTTTGGTAGGAGGTAAATTTTCGGTTTCGCGCCCGGTGAACAGGGGCGTCCATGGCCCGCTACGTTTTCCCCGTCGATTCACGGTTTTCAGTCTCCCTCGCTGCTGGCGGCGTACGGACGCGGAAAACGCGCTCTACACGAAATTCACATAGCCGCGGTATTTATCAATCGACGATCACGAAACAATTAACGTTGCTCACGCGGTTTTCGGAACAAACGAATAAAGCCGCGATCGAGACTCATCCGCGCTTGTGTTACTCTCATAAATTCCGTTAAACAAAAATCTCGGCGAACTGCAACACCGGGTGAACCGGCAACCCCTCGGCCGCCGAACGTAAACTCGAAGAAAATACCCCTCGAAGCTAGGTTAACGCTGTGAACACACGCTCGTAAGAAGAACAAACAAACAGGGGAAGGAGAACGAAGAAAAAATATGTATGAAAAACAACCGGAGCAGATGAATTAACCGGATATTAAGTACGAAGTGGCGAACGGTCGAAGAGGAGGGAATGAGAGGGAGGAGCGAGTGAGAGGGGCGCCAACAAGTCAAGTGAACTTTCATGCCAGAGGACTCGATCCGGTTTTCCGTGAGTAAAAAAAACACGTGCGTTACACATTATCGCTTAATAAATTTGTTCCAACGGGATTCTTTCGTATGGTACACGCAAATTTCGCAGTTTCGGTCCGAGGTGCATGTCAGGTTAGAATTGCCGAAAGAATCCCAAGGATACTTGCGGATTGATGGGTAGTTTGTTTTATTTTTTTCTAAAAATCGTACAGTCAATGTTCATTCCGTATGTAATTTTGCCTAACCGTAATAGTTTTCGATTTTACTCGAATTGTTTTGGTTCGAATAGTTTCGAACCAAAATAAACATATACATAATTTTATCGATAAACTTTCGATCATCGTTGTTTCGTACACTGTCATCGATGTCCCGATCAAATTCGTGTCGTACCCGAACTGCGCCGGTCGTTTAATCCTCCATTCCTGGTAAATACATTCGTGAATCGTTGGCAGGTCTCGTCATCGTCGAGCGACATAGTTTTTCCACGTACACACCGGGCGTAGCGTGATAGCGTGTTTGCTCTCTGCATGTTTGGGTTTTTTCACGAATGACTTCGCAGCCCGAAACGTTTATTATATCGCGCACTACGTTCGCACTTTGCATCCCATCGATGGACGGCGACGAATCATAACATATAATACGCGTGTACAATGCGCAGGTATATGTACAGTCAGCGATCGTACTGCGTATCGATGCCGGATCGCTCTCCCCTTCGTTTCGATTTCTGTAAATACAGCGGAGCTCGAGTCTCGCTCGCAGGGCTCGAGATGGCTTGTAAGCCGAGGTGCGTGTATAAGGTAGGAGGGGGCGCGTCGATCGCACCACCGGCGCTGCGTCTGACAAGCTTCTCAAATCTGCCTCGATGAAGAGAGTGGCACAGGTCTTCGCCAGGGGACGAGCTAACATCGAGCTATATAAAAAAAAAAAAAAAATCTGGCTCGATACTAAGTAAGTCACATATTATTTTACTCTCGTCGCTCTTCAATCTCGTCCATCCGTCACGGGGCCTTCCCGCATTCAATAGCCGCTACATTAACGAGACGCGTATCGCACATTAATTTGCCCCTTGCCATTCGTATAAATCCACGGAAAATTGACAATTACTAAATACATCAGCTTCGACGTATTTCAGCGAACAATAGCATCGATCGCTTTGTTATGATTACGGCGTGCAAAATATTCGCAACTGGAAAACCCTCCGTAGGCGGCGTCGGTCGATTTTTACTAGTAAACGGAATCTGAAATTATGTTTCGATAGAAATGTTACCAAGGCAAAATTCGCCTCGGTCACGTTTCGCAGCGATGAAGCCGTTCGCCGACTTACGGCTATGTGTATCTATATTTGTAAATCGACGGTTAAATATTTGATCTACAATGGGGTGTCGCTGGCACATTGTACAGCTTACACAATTGCAGCGAACAATGAGATGTGCCATCGTCCCTTAATGAAGCGTTACAAGGTAATTTTTATTTCGATTTAGGGCAGGTCGATGCGTTAATTATTCTCGAGGTATGTTTACACGAATCGTACGCACACGAGCAAATATTTCATGGTAAAAAAACACCGAATTACACAGCACTCAGGTATACCCAAATGCTGTGTAATTTCGTTTTTTTAGTTTTTTGGCTAATGTAACTCTTTTTCAACATTGCAAAAAAAGAAAATAGCATCTTATTCAAAGAATTATTTCTTTCTTCAAGTACAAAATTCGCAAAATCTTGCGACAAAACTTGAACGATCATTATTGTCTCTCGTGCGATGTATCGCGGTGAATAAGTTTTCGCTGAAGCTCGGGCACACGTACGAGTATCGCGACGCGCGCGGAAGCCACGCCGATACACAATATAATATAAATAAGTATAACGCGTACCGGTCAAGCGAGTAATTCAACGTTATAAAATGTAACCGATATATATTAGCGTGGCGTAGCCAGTCGAGCGGGTCTCGAGTGCGGCACAAGTAGCAAAAGTGTATATAATTCACCGGATAAGTAACCTGCCGGAGGTTTTTTCTTCAGAAGTGCCAGCGAGGGGGGGGGGGGGGGGTTTAGGCAGCTAGTGAGAAAAAACCAGAATTCGAGTGGCGCTCTACAGGGTGCTCATTCCTATGCAGTCGATACAAAGTATCGAACGACGTTGCTTTACGAGCTCCGGTAGGTCCCATAGAAAAAAAAAAAAAAAAAAAAAATAGAAGGATGCACAGCACGCCGGCGGGACTTCTATGCGAGCTTCTGTGTCCGCTGCCGTGTGTAAGTTCTCGCGCAGAGGCCTCGTTCGAAAACGTGATTTTTTAAGTGGCGCGCACCGTGTACATAATTCCAATTCATAAACGACGAGCGAATAGATCGTAGTCGATAGGAACGCATACAGGGAAGGAATATTCTCGAGGGCTGCGTAAGGGCTCGTCGAAATCCAGTTTTATTCTCCCTTTATCTTTCTCGCGCTTAGGGTCTGCATGCCAGCTCGTCCCAGCGTGCCTGCATGCGTCGAAATTTTCTTTGTGTGCGTGAGCGGATGTACATGTGTGGGTATAGATACGCACACACCGTACACATCGACCCTCCCTTGCATCCAACCCCTGAACGTTGCACTGCGTACGCGCTCGGGATTCCCTGCGCGTACGCGCAAACGTGTACGCAGGAAAGCCAAACGATCTTACGCACACAGAGATAATGGGGAAGCTCACGCACACCGTGCACCCCGAATGCGTGCACGAAAAGTGCGTGCGCTCTGGAAAGCGAGTTGGGAGGCCTATACGTAGAGCCCGAGAACGGCTAGCAGCAGCAGCAGCAACAGCAAGGGAATCAATAGATGCGCGTTGCATCTTACCCCTCCGGGGTCCCTTTCCTTTTTTCGGCAACCACAGCCGCCCTGCTCTTCGATCCTCCCTATCTATCCCGCTCTCGGCATCGCCCTTTCGCAGCGAGTACAACGATGCGCAAAATGAAAAAAAAAACGAACGAATGTTGCTTTTAATCAGTCTCAGGAATATTGGCGAAAAGGTAATTAGGTGATTAACCATTTTTTTCGGGGGCTGCAGCGGACGATTTATTAAAGTATCAATTATCAATTTCATTTCACTTTTTTTTTAAAGCCAGTTTTGGCGAGGAGTCTGGTAGTTTCATTCGGTCTAAAAAATAATTACTGTTGCTGCGCACCGCACGGAGTTTTATCTCGATAAATTGTATATCGAAGTTCGATGTGAAGCGTTCATAGTAAAAAATAATTTCGTAAAATCGGAATACGAGGTTTCGTAAAAATAATTTTGTTAAATGAGTGACAAACTCATTTGTTAAGATTTGAATATACAAACCTGTCCTCTTATTTCCGTGTGATTGACAATTTCAATTCTTACTTTTGTTTGTAAAACTAGAACCGGTTGGTGGGCCAGGGAAATTAACAAATAAAAAGTTGTGGACAGTAAGTTTTTGTAAAAAAGTACGTTAAAGACAAACTTATCACAAAAAAAAAAAAAATTTCCGTCTAATTCAAACTTTACTTTCAAGCTCGCAAAGCCTATTTCATTCCACATACATATATAATTTTTTTCATAAGTCCCAACGATCGATCGTCCGTTGAAGCAATTGTAGATCTTGAACGATATTAGCGAAGGCATCACCATCGGCGGTGAGATCGAGAAACCAAGAGCAGATCGACGAGACTTCCTCGAACGGATAAAGATCTCATCTGTTCGAGGAGGTCAAAAGGTCGGCCCCCTTTACCCGGTGACAGAGTTGCGCCAGAAGCCGGTGTTGTAGCGAGCGTTCACAGAGGAGAAACATCGGGCGCGGAGGTACACGAGGGCGAAGGTTAAGGCTAAGATAATCGTAAAGGTGAAGCCGGTCGCAGCTTCGACCGGGGAGTCGCGGGCGTTGTTGAGTATGAACTTGGCGCGGGTGTGTGCGCGTTCACCGGGCAAAGAGGTGGATCGGAGGCGAGCGTTCCTCCGGAGCAGCGGCGCGAGGGCAGGTGAAACCGAGAGCCAAGGTAAACCGAGTTCGAACGGTAGTTCGATAAAGCAAGAAAACGATATAACCGGAGTGGAAGGAGGTTAATGATTAGTTCTTCCGAGGTCGGGGGCTGTTGCCGGGTGCAGGTTCCACGATTTCATCCCTTCCAGCCCGTCCCTCCCCCCCCCCCCCCTCCCCACGCGAACGCGTCCGCGTACCTTATCACCCTCGCATCCCCCACATCCGCGCCGGCAGACCCGCGTTCACTCCTTCCCACCGTTTCGTTGCCCGCGTTTCGGCCAACCTTCCGAAAATTCGGCAACCCCCACCACGACGAGCCGGCGCGCACACGCACACACGCACACATCCCCGCCTCTGCCGCAACGCCACCGGCGCCTTTACGCACGTCGGAGGGGCGCCAGGGGTTGCAAGGTTGTTCTCCCCTCCACTTCGTCCTGGCAGCCAGGGCCGTATCCTTCGTAGAGCTTTTCGCGGCGACCCCCGCGGAGACGCAGCTTCGAAAGCGGTCTTGAGTAAAAAAAAAAAGTCAGGAAGATCTCGAGCTACAAATAGATCGTACATGTCGGCGATGAAGACTCAAAGTCGAACTATTTTGCTCTGAGGATCGACTCCCTTAAATTAGATTCATCAAAAAATGGAAAGAAAATCGTTACTAAAAAAAAATAGGCAAAAAGGACTATAGATAGAAATCTTACGAACATTGTTTGGGGAAGGCCGAAGCGACGAGGACATCGGTGACGGTTTGTGGATTTGTGGACTTCGATCTGATTCGACGTGAGGGACGAAAAAATATAGGGAAAATTTGGCGTGTATGAAAATAAGCTCCCGTTTATGCACGTGGTACCGAGGCGGCCCTGAAAGTACTTCCCCGCTATCGAAAGTGTAGGTACTATATAGTGGCGCAAGGGAAAGTGATGGCCGTGCGACGGGCTGCGTAGGAAAGACGCCGGCCGGGGTTGCGTCGGAGGAAGCGCGGAGGCGGTGGTTGGCGGCCCCGAGGGCCGAATAGCGGGAGGGCGGTAGCAGCGGTAACCTTGCAACCCCCTTTGCCGGCGAAACTGGGAAGGGGAAACGGCAGGAATCCCGGGGTAGGGCAGAGAAAGCGACGGAGAGAGAGAGAGAGAGAAAGTGGTCGCCGGCCGGCTCGGCGGGAACGGGGGTGCAAGCACGGGGTGTCAGTGACGGGCGTGACGTAGTCGGAGGAGGATGTACACCCCTATCGGTGACGGCCCCAGCAACCAACAATCATCCCTGGTCAATCCATGGTGGCTTCATCCACCAGGTATTTCCAACCTATTTTCACTATGTATATTGTTCTATGTTCGTTCGAGGAAGTGCACATTGCATGGTCGGGATAGTCAAAAACAAAACTGTTGTCCTGGATCTATATCGGTTTCGTCTTTAGCGTAGGAAGGTACGAATTCGGAAAGGGTAGAAATAGAGTTTGTGCTTCCGCAAGTTTTATGTGTGTCTTCGTTACAGCGAAAAATAGGATTTTTCATTATTTGTCTTGTTCGTTTTAACTTGGGTTGACAGAGATCCAGTATTCGATAGATCGTAGGCCGATTTTTTCCATCTCGGTGTTTATCTTTTATTTCAGCGGATAAAATTGGAAGTTTGTGTTACATGGCGACCTAACGGAGATTCTATGTTCTGTCAAGTTTTTTTTATCTTAGAGCGTCGTGGACTTGGGACGCAGGTGTTGGAAACTTTTCGTTCGCCGTGAATACTTTTACGATATAATTTATCGTTTTGGTAATTATATGTATCGTAAGGGTAACCGGGCAGAGGAGTTCGCGCACGGCCTCCGCCGATACCGCTCGTTACGTGATTTTTCGTGAAGAAACCTTTCGCCATCCTTATACCTCTTTTCCTCGCCCTTCCTCGCCTCCTTCTACATTCTAAGCCCACCGTCCTTGCGCACGGGCAAGAGGAATGGAAGAAAAAAAATACCTCCCAATGTATTCCCCCTTCCCTTCTACCGGGAACTACTAACCGGCTGTAAGGTCATCATCTCTCGGAATTCATGGCAACGTACTTATTCATGGTCACGACGGTTCTGAAGTGATGAATTTCGGCTTCCCTCCTCTGATCGAATGTGCTCACTAATCTGTACGACTCCCATTCGTTCTCAATCCCACCAATAATATCGATATATTATCGACCCATCGTAAACAAAACAAAAAACACTGCAAACTTGCCGAATTATTGTTCATTATTTAATACATCAAATTAACTTTGAAAAAAAATATCATAATGAGTTTTAAAAAGAATATCGGCTTCCCTCCTCTAATCGAATGTGCTCACTAATCTGTACGGTTCTCATTCGTTCTCAATCCCAACATTTAATATCGAACCACCGTAACCGCCACAAGCCAAAAATCACCCCAAACTTGCCAAATTACTGTTCATCTTTTAATATCTCCAATCGACTTTGAACAAGAAAAGAAAACATCATGAGTATCAAAACAAAAATACGGATGTAAACCTTCATCCTTTTATCCTCGTCCCGCTGTATCAGTCTCAGCGACGGAAAATAAAATGTTAATGTCAGGCCTCGAACGATCGAAGATTCCGTACGTTCGCTCTCGGCATAGAGTGTTCGTAATTAATTGCCTGTACCAGTCTGAAAAGTATCCATCGAACGGCCACTTAACTGGGTGAGCGTAACGGTCACCGTAAACCTGCCGTATCCCTCGTTTCGCCGGTACTCGCCTGAAAGATCTGCCGATCACTGTAATTCGTCGAACAGCTGTACACCCGTTCATCCAAACCTAAACAGTATGTGTGACTAATCGCACTGACACGAGCGAGTGCTATGTGGTGGCGAGTCGCTGCCCGCGTGTACACCACAATCGCAACGCGACCACATCCAATCCCCGAAGGCGAGCGCGTAGGGCCGTAGCAAAAGTTTGCCTACGGGAGCGTACAGCAAAAAAAAAAACGAAAAAACAATAACCTAAAATAAAAGAGAATCTAGTGAGTGCGCGTAGAAATAAAGAAGCCTCGCGCGCGCGTATGCGTGTGTGCGTGTGAGCGTATGTGAGAAAAGGAGAAACTCGCGTCGCGGCTCGGCATCAAGGTACACAGAGAAAGGGAGTTGAATGCGCCGCGAGCGCCTGTCGGTTGGTAGGAGCGAGAAGGATATATAGGTCGGTAAGCGGACTGCAGAGGGCCCTGGAACAGTGAAGCCGGGATCGGGCTTCGTGTCAGCGCGCGCAGGCCCATTGGCCGTTCGCGCCTGTAGGTCGTATTTACCGGCGATGCTCTGACCGGCATCTATCGCGATTTTGTTTTTTTCCCCACCGGCCACTGCTGTGCGAGCATCGAGAGTCTGCCGGCATCCGGTAAAGTAACGCACACGCTTCTTACATAGTTCGGGTTCCTATTCGTCGTTCGTCGAGAGACGATCGCAGTCGGGCATCGAGCGAGTCCGTCGTTCGTTAGGTTCTCGCACGCTCGGTGTTTCCGTTCGATGACGAAAAACGTTCGTACGTAAACTCACCGGGGTTAGCAGCAGAGAATATAACAAACGCCGAGAAGTGAGACCGCGGTGGGGCACGATACACCGCTCATATACGTATCGTGAGAAGAGCGAGAGACCGAGATAAGTGGAACAAGACCGATAGAGTTGGGTTTTCGGGGCGCTCTCGGCGCTATAGGCTGTATACACACAACTTCCGCGTTGCGTTCCGCAGCGCGCGCCTTTCGGCTATGACGCGAGAGCCCCCCGAGAGCAGCGGACTGTTGTAGAGCTTCTGTCCCTCTCCGTCCATCGAAGACTCCCGATAAAGACGAGAGAAACGCAGAGTGGCGGTAGCCGCGTTCCTGCTGCTCGCTTCTCTCCTTCCGCCTCGCCGGCCGCCAGGCCTCTCTCCGTCCTCCTCGACCGTTTCTCAGTTGCGCCCGAGTCCACGTGCGCTTTGTTCTACGCTGCGCTGTGACGACCGGCTCTCGCGCGGCTACTCACTCTCCTCGCCTCTCCGCTGCCCCGGCTAAGTTTCTCTTTTTAGAGTGAATGAAACACCATTCGGGCTATCGTAGTCGAGCGCGGGGCGCCAGCGAGAGAACGAGACCGTGCCTCTCACCGGAGAAATCCTGATAAGTCCCATCGGAATATCTATTAGAGACGTTGAAGATAAATAATAATAATAATACTGGGCGGTGAAGAAGTGTTGTGCTTTTCTGTTTGGCGGTTACGTGCGCCGCGGCTATCGTCGAATGAGTGGCAGTTCGCTGAGCGCTTCTTGCTGTTGTTTCGTTTATTGTACAGTTCGACATCGATCCTGAAAATCTCGTGAGTTTACGTTTAATTACCTATATCGTTGGACGAACTGCGCATCTGTCGGCTGTAAGCGATGCCATTGATGGATCGTACATAATCTATAGATATATATTTTTTTATTTCTCATTAAATAATATTCATGTTACGAACGACAAAAATATGGACCATGTGTATCTTTCGTTACCGGCGATGTGCGAGGGAAATTTGTCATTGCCGTGCAAACACAGTTTTCTTTTCTAATTATATTCTTTTTTCGAATTATTTATTTTTCTAATAATATTCATATACATATAACTTTCAATTCGTATGTTGCAAGTGAAATAAATACGGTCTATGCATTTCTTTCGCTGCCGGCGATTTGCCATTGTCGTGTAAACACAGTTTTTTTTTTCACAAGGGTAGGTTGTAATGTTTGAAAACGAATCGGCGAAACGGGTCGGCGCATCTAGGGAAGAAAGGAAACATCGCGTGTAATACTTCGGGAGAGAATATTTCGGTGTTCGAGGGTAATTCATGCACCCGTGGTCACATGTGTGTGCATGCGTGCACGCGTGCAACGATGCGGTAACACCTGCTGGTCCCGTGGGCGGTGAGGCCGAGCGACCCGGCGCTCCGGCCTCACTTCGACCGCGAACAAAACGGACGCCTCCTCTCTCGCTCAAACTACGCGCGCGCACCTCGTTTCTTTTATTTTCTTTTTGCTCAATTTTTTTTCTTGCTCTACGTTTAAATTGCTCACTGGTCGCGGCGTTACCGCGAGAGCATCGATTATGCGCATAATTTGGGAATTATTCATGTACCTGCCAGCTCATGGCGTATAGGTTACATCCGTTGTTGTGATGCTCGCTACCGGTAGCCTTGCTTCTCCATTGTTCAATCGTGTTTGTTTCCGACGGCCTTTGTCACTTTTTTTAAATTTTAATTTTTTTTCCTTTTATCACAATTGGAGGAATAAATGGTTTACAAACATCGCGCGCTCGTGCATTTGTTTTGGGCATTCGAAATCCTGTAAACAGTTTATCGATATTTCTCTGCAATACCCGATAAAGACGATATCTAAAAAAAAAAAGATAAAACATTTTTTTTAACGATGTTTTACCGTCACAGGGTAAACGGGATGAATACGGCCCAGACAATATATCATCGGTCAACGTGTTAATCGGAGTCGTTCATATCGTCCACATTTACCCCCTTCTTATGTCAGGATTCAATAACAGTCGAATATACGACGGATCGATATAAAACACTTCATTGGGCAAAAAATTTGAAAAAAAAAATTCATTTCAGAATTTTTATGATAATATTTCTCCCGTCGCCGGTGCCCGGTTTTCGTGCAAAATTTTCATCCTTACCCGAACCCTTCCGTCCCGGGATTCCTGGGGGTTGCGTTTTCGCTCATTCCACCCTCCGGCAATTACACTCAGGGTTCCCGTGCGCGCCAGTGGCGTCAGAAGCTCGACGTTCCCTCAAACCGGGCTTCCCTCTCTCGCTCTTTCCTTTCTCGTGCACGTCCCTTGTTCCGAGAGCCGAGAGCTCCGTAGAACGGGGCGAGCTCTCCGGAGGGTTGAGGGAGCGGGAGTTAGGGTAGCCAGGAGCAAGTGAGCGCCGGCCCCCGTTGCATTATCGACTATATATTTCGCGGGGACGAACACCGGCGGACCGTGTTACCCTCCTGCAGAATGCGAGTTTCCACGACGTTATCACCCTTCGTGCTGTCCTGTTTTCACTCCATCTTTTTCCTCTCACTCCCTCCGGCTATTCCCCTACAGTTTCTCGATCCTTTCATTTTCCCTCTCCCCCTTCTCTCGCCCCTCCGCCAAATATTATTATAGTTATTACTAATGTAGTTAAAAATGAATTAAACAAAAATTGCTATTATATTTACTATTGTAACAACCGTTCGAGCTTTCTGTTTGTAGAATGATTTTTTTTAAATGAGATATCAGTTCCGGCTCGACTTTGGGCCGATACTGACATCGGATTATAGTTTCCATAGATTTTGTAACTCCACTAAATATCCTATTTGGTGTGTTTTTGTTTTTCGTCGATATATCGCTATTCCCCTACAGTTTCTCGATCCTTTCATTTCACCCGTTCCACTTCCCTCCCCCCTTCGCGAAAACTCGGCGGGCGTCGCTACCATCAAAACTATTATAGCAATTACTGTTCGAGTTTTCGTGAAACGAAACATATTTTTGGGATTCCACAAAACATCTTATCTGGTCTAGAGTGTGTTTCTTTTCCCGTGGAACGTAATAGAAACCCGGGTTTTTCTGTAACTCCGTCGGTAAAGTAGAACCATCGCCATTCATTTTACCCGCTCGTCAGCATCTCATACGCAAATCCGCGTTAGAATCAAAAACGAAAAAGAACAAATCATCATCGACGTTAAAAAAAACGTTTTCGATGTCCTGAAGTAAAACAGTAATTTACGATACTAGTGCGATAAAAAGTTTTCTAGCGAGTGTGAGTTTGAGGCACGTGTTCAGAAAAAGTTTTTCGCACGAGTGTCGTACCAAATTCAACTTCACAAAGTGTGAAAAATTGAGGATTTGTTTGTGTACGAGAAGCGTGCGTAAAAGTGCGATTTTCGCACCGAGTACAACAAAGGGCTTTTATGTCCTTCGGGCATCAAACCGTCGATACCCACCAGCGCCGAAGTGCTCGCACCAAACATCCTGAACATCGCACGACCAGTAATAACTATAATTTATCTGAGTGCAGTCTCGATTCTCGGCGGTTCCTCCGATAACATTTTGTAACCGTTATTAGCTCGGTGACACAACGCCGAGCGCGAGAGCCCGCGACGTAGTCGAAGAGCTCGAGAGGGGAAGGAGGAGGAGGGGAAAAAAATAAGAATATCGTGAGACGAACGCGCGAAACCTTGATATCGCAACTGCGTCGATTCGTCGTCGCCCCCCTGTCCCGACGTCAGCCGTGCAGCGCGTGGATCGCAGCCGCGACGTATAGGTACTTGAGTACGCCGCCCTGACGCAGCATCGGCCGGGACGAGAAGTCGGGATCGCCCGACAACAACGAGGACGGATTTATCGCGGAGGAGAAACGGCCCCGTAGCCGGTTCGTACGACGAACGAACACCAGAAATTAAGCGAGACCTAGCTGGGAAGATACGCGCGTGCGTTCACGCGTGTGCGGTGCAGCGCCGCACACACCCGAAACGCTGGGAGCACCGACGCATGGGCGTAGCGGTCGCGGCTGTATGCGTGAGCTGGAGGCGCGCGTGCGGCCCCGCAGTGACCTTGAGGCTCTCCCTCAAACGCTTTTTTTTCCTCCCCTCCCTGCGCAACATCCCTCCCCGCCGCTCTTCCACCTCCACTCGGCGCGCGACTCTTCGATGAAGCGGTCCCAACATCGACGTCCTCCTATCGCCGATTGCCGAAGTTTTGTTCTCGGTCCGCTTCGCCCGTTGAAAAAACAAAGATCTATTCGTTCCTCAACCGTCGGTCGATCGCTGTAGAGAGGAGCAATTTTTTTAAAATTTATTTACGATCTTTATTTTCATCTTCCTGCGATCGGCGCCGCTTCTCGCGGTCCTTCGAGCCTCCGCAGCCCGGAGGGAAACCCTCCCCGCTCGTCGCGCCGCCGAAAGATCGGCAGATCGCGGAGTGGCTGCTGTGCCTCGCAGCGCTTCACCACTCGCTGGGCACATTCGCCGCCGCTTACGCCCCTCCCACCCATTTTCGCGAGAGATTTTTCGGCCGCGTGCGTCGGACGAGGAAGCCTACGTGAGCGTTCGCCACTGCCACCTCCACCGGCTCAGATTCGCCGCTCCGGCGGTATCAAACCGGCGAGCGAGTCTCCTACTCCGAGCGGTGAATGCCTTCCGCTTCTGACCACCGCCACTCCTCTCTCTCCTTATTCCTCCTTCCCCTCCCCCTCCCCCCCTCCCCCGCGGGACTTTCCGTGCCCGCGCAACCACCGAGTCGCGCTGCCGGCCGAGTGCAAGCTGAATTTTTTTTCGCCCCTCCCAGTCGAGAAGATAATACGGGGGGTCATGAAAAACAAAAATATAATAATAATCTAGTAAACAAACACATGAATATATAAATAAATTTGACTCTGCTGGTCCGATTGAGAAATAATACACTACGAAGATCAAACTCCGATAAGCATCACGTGATTAAGGAAGCCGTTGCGTAGGCACCAAAGTATGAACTTCCGGCCGCGTAAGCAGGAGAGTGTTGGAGGCCTGCGGTGAGAGCGGATCAGGAATTTGTGTGGCCGAGCGGGATAGGAAGTCGATCCGTGGAGTCCGAAGAGCGCAGTTGCTGGCTGACACGCAATTGCGTAACGGCCTTCACCGGACCGAAATTATCTCGTGCATTATATCTTTCTCGCCCATCTGGCGGCTCTGAGCATTAACGGGCAGAGTCTCCTCGTCGGCGGGAAGTCCAGAATCCGTGACTTTCACCTTGGCGCGATGCGGCACCGGAGGAATCCGTCCGGGAACGCGATAGGGAGGCGACACGGCGTACTGCATCTTGGGAACGAAAATACGCGATGAATAAGAATGTCATGGCGACGGGCCGTGGGAGAGCGAAGGAGACGAAGAATGGGCAAATGAACGAGACCGGCGACGCAGATCTTCGTCGCGAGGCGCTCGCACGATCGAGTTTCAGAGAGGGAAATAATGGATGGAAGCGAAAAGAAATTAAACGGAAAGAAGAAACAACAAAAATCGTCGTCGCTGTCCACGTGCGGTCGTGTTATCGCGGCGATTTTTAAACGACTCCCGAGCCCGTGACCGGAAGGCTCGAAGGAAACTGTCCGGCATTCGAAACGCCGCGACGAAGCGCAAAAATCCTCCGTCGAAAAGATCGTTTGGTCAGTCACGTGGCGCTCGTCGTCAAACGCTTAGTATCTGTCAACGAGGCGTCGGCGTTTGATACTTTTGCGCTGGCCCACTAAACTCTTTCTCTCGGAAGTCTGGCAGTCGATTTGGCCGATACGAAATTCCACGAGAGAAAGACTGTCACGCTGGCGGAGACGGCAGGGAACGTCTATCCTGTCTGGAGATTCACTGCGCACGAGACGGAGGAAAAAGCGAAAGAAGTCAGACAATGAGAAAAAAATTATTATAGTGAGTTATTGGCTTTACCAAGATGCAGGAACACGAAATCTCTCCTGAACGCCTGTTACGACTCGGCCGAATGCCTACATTTCTTAAATGTACAGAATGGACAGATAAAAACAGTACTCAATCATCTTGCATACTTCGCATATGACGAGAAAGTAAAAACGTAGCTTCCTCCGCTTGGAAGCAAAAGATCCACAAGATCTATTTAAAGTATCCTTCGTCCCATGTATTTCCCCCATGATCACGAATCTTTAATCTACTCCACGAAGAGCGAGGGAAAAAAATGACTTTCCTTTCTGACCGTTTACGGAACTGTCCGAAGCGCGCCTGCGAATCGATAGATCGTTTCGGGTCTTAAACGACATTTCATCCGACCCATAAAAAAAAAAAGTATATCCTATTCGCCGCATCGAACCTTTGCCGTCCCAGTTGCCGTCGCCTCTCCTTCGATACGCGCATAACAACGGCAAAGACAAAATGAAACCTTGAAACATCGTTTCGGTGTCGGTAACGTCGGTGATCGATGGTACCGGTCTACGGTGCTTCGACCCTGGCACGTGTTGGATTAAGCCTCCGCGGGGACGCGATCGCTGCGTTGTACACCTCTGGCCTCCTTCCGTCTCTGTCTCCGCCGTGCTCACACAAACTGTATGTACCGAGCGTGGCGTTAGAGAGGCGAGAAGTGCGCGCGCGAACGGCAGAACGAGACGGAAAGGTATAACGCATCGCGAAGTCACGCATGGAACATCCCGAGTCCCGAAGCTCTAAGCCGTCGAGCACGAGGACCGCGTGCCCCGGAGCAACAGAGTCCGAGCGAGCGAGAGAACTGTATCACGGTGTTGAGAACGCACACACATCTGAATATATATAGAGCCTCTCGGATCTGGGACGGAGACAGCAAACGCAAACTCAAGTTCGGCAATCCTAGCCGCGGGCCAATTTCCCCACCCGCGCCACACTAGATTCTCTCCGATGTCTCTTTCTCTCTCTTGGTGCTTCTCTCTCCTACATACATATATACATATATATATACATATATATATATATTTATATATCAGGTATATATATATATATATATATATATATATATATACATCTCTTTCTTTCGGGTTCCCCCACCCCCGAAAAGTACACTCCTCCGTCGCACATCGAGGAACCTCTTCCCCTCCTCCCTTCTCCTCACGACGACTCCCTCTCTATCTCTCGGCCCGTCTCGCTCTCTCCCGAGCTCGTGTGCGCGCACAACACGCTCGCAACACCCGCTCCGCTCGGCGCAAACGGCAGTCGTCTTTTTTTTTTGTTTTATCTCTCTCTCTCTGTTTCGGTCTTCCATCTTTGTTTTTTTTTCTCTTATTCGACCACAACCGCATTTGCATCGACGCCGATGACCCATATACACGAGACTCGGGCGCGCACTCTCTACTTCGCGCTACACCTACTGTACACACAGCGGTCCGGCACGAGTTTTGTTTTGCGCAATTATTTTTGGATTGGGATTTTTTTTTTTGTTTTTTTTTTTTTTTAGATCGGTTCCGATAGATCGGTGGAGGATTTTTTTCGTGGATTCGGTCGCGTTTCCGAGAGCTTTTTCGGTCGTCTTCAATCGTCCATTGTTTCGAACGAGCGGCCCTACCTCCACCCGGCATTTTTCGTAGTTTCGCGCTCTCGACGGGCCGATAGTGGCGGAGTTGCGGGCCAGCAGTTGTGCGCGCCGGTCTGTTACGAACGCGAGTGTCTCTCCAGCCACCGCGTGCATCTCGTCTCCACGGATCGGACTTCGGTTTTTTTTTTAGTTTGTTGGTTCTTCGTTGATTTCTTTTTCTTATTAACATTGTTGCTCATCTCGGATCGTGCCCTTGACATTTCGTCCTCGAATTCGCCCGGACAGCCCGCAAGCCGAGGAACGGATAAGAAACTCGCGGCGGACACGTGCCGAATTTGTGTTCCCGATTTTTGTTTTCCAAGCTCGTTGTGAACCCACAATTTTTGGCGGGAAAAACCAAAAATCTTTACCGGTGAAAACCACGTTGTGTCCTAAGAGTTTTCGACGCAGGATTGGATTTTCGTGGCCGAGAGGAGTAGAAAGAAAAGAAAGGGAACAAGTGAGAAAAGAGAATTATATAGTTGTGCGATGAAGTAGAAAAAAAAATTGAGGCTCTGTAACCCATGCGTTCTGATTGATTTTCGTTTGTCAGTGAATCGAGTGGATTCGACTACGAATCTAGGTAGGTGTTTCTTGGGTAAATACGTGCTTAATTTTCAGCAATAAATTATATTTAAAATAAAAAATAAAAATACGACCAAAAGTTTTCTTCAGTAATTGTTTCTAATTGTATTTCGTTTCGCTCTACCGAACGAAATAATTTAATGACATTTTCGTCGATGAAATCTCCCGTCTATAACATTTTTTTGCCACCGCAACGTACTCGACCGAATACCGCAGACATTTTTTTTTCTCATTTTGGAACTATTGTCTTTTGTATGCAAAATTAACGAAATTGCTCGAAAATAATATTTCTACTCGGTGCAAGAGCCAGACCCGAGTGTAATCGGGCAGCGCTGTAACGGTGGTCTGCATGCATCCTCGGATAGGCGCAGGGACGCGGGTTAGGCGGAGGGGGGGGGGGGGGGGCGTAGTGGGAGATCTTCGTGCATCGATGATGGAATCGATTAATAAGCCGATATTATAATTTTTTTTTCAGCTGGAGGAGCAGTTGGTCACGGGTGCGATCGAGAAGGGAAGAGCGTACTGGAAGGCGGTGGCAGTGACAGAGGTGGCGAGGGTCACGGGATTGGCCCGCAGGGTGGCATCATGGACTCTCATCAGCAACAATTCTGCCTCAAGTGGAACAGCTTTGGCAGCAACTTGGCGACAGCCTTCTCGAACCTCTTCAAAAGCGAGAGTCTCACCGATGTCACCCTGTTCTGCGAGGGTAAGTGTTGTTAACAAATATTACGCGACTCATGCTCGACGGAGATTGATCCATATTTATTAAATAATTTTCAATGCGCCTCAACGTATAGGCAAAATTTCAGAATTGTTACATTTTTATTTTTCACGAAACAATTTTATCGTAAAGCGAAGTACCTACAGATTTTTTTAGACGAAGAGTAAAAAAGAAAAATCAAACTCGACATTTCAAAAAACATTGCAAAAAAAATCAATCCACTCGAATCGAACGTTTCCTTACTTACTAAGACCATTATTTCATTCGATCAACCAAATTTTTTTTTGCCTTCCGTAAGCGCTCATTTTGTTGACTCAATCGATTTTTTCCTCTCAGTGAAGAATAAAAAATTCTAAAATTATTAAAAATGATAAAACTATTTAAAAAATTAGAAAATTCCCGTCTAGTAAGTCGCCTGCATCGAGTGCGCTCGCCGCCGCGGGATGAAAGAGTTCGACATAGAGCATTGAAATTTCCGCGGCGTCGAGCTCGCGGTTTCCTTGCCGCGTTGCAGTTCGCCATTGCTTCGGAACTCCCGCTCCTTGGCCGCTGCAGCACTTGCAAGCCGCGCGGCACCGCGCTTGTCGCGAATAGTAGGAGTGCCGGCGTGCCAAAGTGGCGTAGGATGCACCCGTGTTTGCCTTTTGCCGCGGCCGTTGGTCGTCGTCGTCTCTACCCCGTCCAATCGGCGCACGGCGGAGCTGCGTTCTCCGAGCTCGCTCGAGGCATCAAGACTCTTACACACGCGAATATCCTCCAACGAGTCTCTCTCTCCGCTCGTTGCATGCGAACACCCGTTGCATCGCTTCACGGGCGGGCGTTGCTAAAACGCTCTCTCTCGCCCTCACACACATTCCCGCGAATAGCCGTTCTCCGCGAATACCAGCACACCCGATGACGCTCGCGCTATCCGGGTGGGAAAATTTCCTGCAGCGAATACAGCAGTCTCGAGCCCACGGCCAGTGTCTCGCTGTTCGCGACCGGCGCATGGTGCAACGCGGTTGCAACACGGCAATGCGCGAAAAAAATCACGAAAAAAAATGAAGAAAAAAAAAATACACGCGATCAGTGCCTCGCTGTTCGCCACGGTGCAACGGGTTGCGATTCGCTAATTTCTGAAAAAATGTTGCAAAAAAAAAAACCTGAGAAAGAAATGTACAAAAAATTACAGACGAGTGTGTCGCTCTTCGCCGCGGGTCTGCTGTACAACACGCAGAAGCAATGCGCGAGTTCGCGAAAAGTCTGTAAAAAAAAGGGTGAAAAACTCACGGCCAGTGTTTCGCCGTTCGCGGCGCACGGCGCAACGCGAAGGCAACACGGCAATACGCAAAAAAACAAAAAAACGAAAAATCTTTTTAAAATAGCCTTAGAAAAGAAGGTAAACGAAATTACACACGATCAGTGTCTCGATGTTCGCCAAGGGTGTTCGATGCAACGCAGTTGCAGCCCGCCGATTTGCGAAAAATTGCATCTGTAAAAAAAAAACTTGGGAAACAAACGTTTCAAAAATGCCACCGGTTAAGTGTCTCGTTGTTCACCACGATTGTGCGGTACAACGCGCAGATGAAACGTGCGAGTTCGTGAAAAAAAACACCTTACCGAAAAACCTTAAGAAAAGAAAAGGTTAAAAAAAACCTCACGACCAGTGTCTCGCAGTGCGCCATCGGCACATCACGCAGTTGCGGCCTTCGATGTCCCTTAAAACAGATCTTTCCAAAGAAACTCGAGGAAGAAAAAAGAAAAACAAAAAAAAAATCGCCCAAGAGACAAAAATTCAGGTCGATCGATCGAGCGAAGCGGATCGAAATAAAAAGAGGATACCACGCCTCGGAGTCTGGAAATTCCGGTGGTGCTTTCTGGATGCAGTGAGAGAGAATTTAACGAGGTGATTCATCGTTACGGATACCCGGAATATAACAGTAGTGACGAGCGGCTCAAGCATTCGTGAGCACACTCCTTTCGAGTTTAGAAAGTGCATCTCTTTCGGTCCGTTTCGTAACCCGCGATCGGAGGATAATTCCGGTGCTTTCGCTCTTCGTTTATCTCGCTCTCGCCTCGACGATTATCGGTGGAAGCAACAGTTTCGAGTGAACGAGCCGCCATCCTCCTCGGGTTACTATAATGCCGGGGTTTCGTGTCCAAGCTAATCATTCGACGCGAGCGCCGAAACGTTGGGCAAGCGAGGAAGGATGCGCGCCGGTTGTCGGTAATTTGTACCTGCCTCCGATACGCGTGCATGCAAGCGGACATGGACGGAGCCCGGCGAGAGAGTTCTCCGCAGGAATCGACCCAGCGTCCGGCCTGCAAAGCAGACCTACTTCGGGTTACAGTTAGATCTAACAGTCAACTTTGGGCCCTCCTTCGAACGCCGGTAAAACGTGAGGCCGCGATGGCCATTCGATGCACATTCTCGTCGCTTCTTCTATCGCCGGTCAAACGGTACATGTACAACGACGACACCGGAGCCACGCATACCCCACAGAGTTCCTGCCTCGGAAACACGCCGAGCCACAATCCAGCTCCGCACTAACGTAACAGCCGCTGCGAGTGGCACGGAGCTCTGTCAACGTTTCGACTCGGTTCGTGCACCATAAAAAAAATACAACATAAGCAAAGAAACGGCACCGGCGAGACTCCTTGGTTCATTCCCCACCGTTCGAAGTACTTCCCCGTCCCCGGAAACGTTCTCGACCGTGAAATGGAAACTGTGTGTGAATTGGTTCACGGTAACGAAGCTCCCGGACGGAAACTGCGCGGTGAGCGCACAGTCATCGGGTTTTAATTATCCGGGATCTTTGTTTTAACGTAGCTTCACGTTTGATAAGAAACAAAAATTAAATTAAATTATGAGGATGGATTGGCGGTTTAGATTAAAAAAATATATATAGCGCGGAGCGATGCAACCCGTACGGATTTGGTAGACATCATTTTCTGAGGTTCCACGGGGAAGCCATGTGTGAACATACGCGACTGTGTGCACAGTATAAGGGGTACCCTGTATGACATACGTTATCTCTTTGTGGGTCAGAAGGGTCGTCCATGGTCACGAGAAACTGGGTCATCGACAGCGACGTGAGAGAACCTCACGTCCGCACAGCATTTTACGGTACTCAACGCACCGCCTCCCGTCAACGGGAACCAACGATTGCGTGTTGCAACGCGCAATGCGATAAGAAACACACGCGTCTATTTGCTTGCACGTGTGACGAGCCGATCTGTATGACGGCCGTACCCGCGCCCAGTGGCTGCGCTCGACGTCTGCCGCATCGAAAAGTTATGAGGGCGCGATGAGAGAAAACACACACACGCACATGTCGCTCGAATCTAAAATAGAACGAAATTCCCGACATCGAAAGCTCGCGTTCTTCGTAAAATTTTAACCGAACTGGCGTAAAAGAAAATTGTTCGAACAATCCAGATTCCATATTTAGCGACGACATATCACTTTTTCTAATCGTCGCTTTATCTCGTGGCCTTCGTCGAATCGCATGAACCGGGTACCGCCCGCAGTTTTTTTTTATTCTTTTTTTTTTCGTTAGACGAACATTAGGCTAGAGGCGTCGCGTTATCGCTGGTTTGTCAACGAGGATTTTTACAATGATTAGAAAATTTTTTAGGGCAGATAGATATATATATATTGAGTACGTGGCTGAGTCGGCTGCATCGGAGCGTCGACGTTCTTTTCGTCACGTAATTCTCGGGCTGTGCGGTGATTGTTAATCCTAATAAAATGAATGACCCTGAAGATATCTGCATGACATCAAATTTCATCTTTGGCAAGTCTCAATCAGTGCACGGCTTTGGGAAGAATAACCAATTGTTCACTTACAGAATTTTGATCTCCAAGTGAACTTCCTCGAGCAAAGTTTGTAAGATGCAAAATACAGCCGTTATAACTTGATGAAATTTCGGCACATGCAGATATCTTCATAGTCATTAAAATGATTCAGCACTATCGTGCACGCTCCGATATAGAATATCGTAAGCATTTTTTGATGAGTCATCGATTATTTTTTTTTTGCAATTATCGAACTCGCGAGTGGCAAAATCTTAATGGGCTCGAAATTGGAGCGTCCGGTACTTTTCGCTCGTCACTCCGTGCGCCGACGATTGCGAGCGGATAGAATGCAAGGCGCTCGTGAACGCTCGAACTGTTCTCGTTCGATGGTTCGCTCGAAACTTCGTAATTCCCGAAGTGAGGCCATCGAGCACGTGGGCGAGCTGTGTACGAACTCTGCTCCTATCGTACTCTAGCAGAACACGTTCGCTCGCCGGATAACTCGTTCGCGCTGTCACGAGCGACCGGCAAAGTATACTTCCTGGAGTCAAGGCTAACTCGCTTATGCAACAGGACAAGCCACATGCCAGGGCCATTGACACTCGGTGTCCTCGAGAGCACGATAATATTGTTATTTCCTCACTCGTTTTTGGCACTTTGCATTCGTATCCGTAGTATTTATAACGCACCGTAGTGTAAAGCATAAAACATAGTGAACCGTTCAGTTTCGCTGCTTGAATCTTTTGAAGGCAACGCGAAAGAGTCCTTTGAAACAATGCTCGACGCTCGGCTGTGACGCGGAGAACAAATCCGGATGCATCGATAATATTTTTAATTCCTCAGCCACTTTTGGTACTTTGCATCTGTATCCGTAGTATTTATAACGCCCTATACTGTTTTGCCTCGTAAAACTTTCGAGAGCAACGCGAGAGAGTTCTTTGAAATAATTGAAACAAACCCGAATGCATTGATAAGCCTCGACGTTTCAGGATCGAAAGATTATTGGTATTCGACCTACTTTTTCCGCCCGCGATGTACCGACGAAAATATTTTATCGATGACATACGAAATCATAAATCTAAAAATGATCAGATATAAATTCGTTGTTGCATGGAGATTCGATCGTAAAAGGCTCGAGCACGATAAAATTACAAAAAAAAAGAAGGGCTTGTCAGCGAATCAATATTGAGAGTAAGTCGACGCGAAATAATATTCGGTTCAAGTTATTCGAGTTCCCGAGGAATCGTGCAAATATGTACGGACGTCGTTAATTTCGACTGACATAATCGCGTAATTATCGCGCAGTCATTGCACTGAGAGAAGGATCTACTAAATACGACTATACAGCTTGAGACTTATTACCATAACACACAGGGTAAGTCAGGGTGATTGCCATGCGGGTGATATGGCCAGTAAAACCGTTTTCTTTTTAATTTGGCATCCGAAACATTTACCTGAGGTAATTATTGTCTTTTCGAAAATATCGAAAGTTCCGAGTGAATTATATCGATTCGATGTTTCCAGAGTTGGTTACAACAAAAATTTAAAGATATTCCTAACGTTAAATGTCCAATTTTCATGGTTAAAAAAAACATGGCCATGTCGTTCCGACTGGGAAGCAAAGCGCCGCCTATGACAGGAAATACCGGATTTGTAAGAATTTTTTGTAGATATTATGATATGAATTCTGGGACTTTCTGCCATAGATGGCGCCTTAGTTTCAAACTGCCATAAGCTACGGTAATTTTTCTCAGGTGACCGATAGTTTTTCCAATCCTTCTCTCAGTGTGCATAATTATCGCGTTCGTTGCTCGACAAATCGCAACTACGACAAGCATTTTGCTGCAGCCCGCGGATACAGAAGCTTTAAAATAAGTAGCCCTGCAGACTGTCAAAATCTTTCGTAAATTATGAACTTCTTTCCCTTTCTTTCGCAGAAAACAATGAGATGTTTTGCTTGAATTCTTCGGTCCGCGAGAGAGTTGCAAGGTTTTTTATTTGGGTTTAACGTGCTTCTCACTGGTTCGCTAAATCGGTGTCCCCTCTTTCGATCCTCCTCTCGTTCGCGGCACTCACTGAAATTCTCTCTTCCTGGTTTCTCCGCAGAGATGAAATCCCCTCTTTCCATTTAATTTTTTTGTTCTTCTTAAATTCTCCCCTTCGGCCGCTCACCTTCATTCTCGCTTCGCCATTGGCTCCGGGGCCCGTCCTCTCGTCGGTCCCTCGAACCCGTGTTGTTCTTCTCTTCCTCTTCCTCCTCTTCTTCTTCTTCTGTTCGGCGTTTTTTTTTTTTCGTTCCTCGTTCTTTCTTTCTTATTCATCGTGCAACCGGGGCGGCATGTGCAAAGAGTGGCCTTGGTCCCACGCGGCCATTGGCCGAGCACAGGGGAAGTCGAGCGTCGATTGGCCCCCACTCCTCTGCACAGCCCACTCGCTCGCTCCTCCGCCGTTGTCGAGAGAAAAAAAAAGAAGCGAACGACTAAAAAAGAATCAGCCCGCGCAGCGCGGGCCTTTGTACTCTCTGCAACGTCCTTGCGAGTTCGCTGACCCCGTCATCTCTCGCACGAATCTTTCGCTTCCGATTGGCTCGTCAGCCCCCTCCCGGCCGCTTCTCGGAAATTACGAAAATTGAGCTGTTATGCGCATTTGACATACTTCATGGCGCGCAGCTACGGACCCATCGCTTTGCAATTTCTAATATCTTTTATTCTTAACACTTTTTAATCTCTCGTTCATTTATTTTTATCATTTTTAATGCACGCTTCGATAAATTCGATGAACTCATCATCGATTCTAATTATACGCTGACGAAATAACCGCACTGTGGCTATATATATATATATACATTTTTCGCCAACGGGCGAGAGGGCTGGAGTCCGACGAGTCTATTCCTAAATCCATGACGCACGAAGTTCCGAGAGTTTCCGCGTGTCTCATCCGTTCCTCGTGCAATGTATCGCATATAACATCGATTCGGTTTTCTTTTTTTTTTTTCAAACCCTCCGCGAGACGAGAAGAATTATCGTGAAAAACCGGGTCGCCAGTTACGAGAATCTTTCGTAAAAATAGGAGAGACGGTAACCAGGTTGGTGAGCTTCGCCCGCGAGAGATTTAGCGGGAACATTCGCGGCGAGGCATTCCTGTTTATTTTTCGACACGTACACAGGCCAGTCATCCGGAGCAGTCTGGTGGAGAGCCACACGCTGCCGCACACTCTCGATAGTGTACGTACAACAGTGTACACTATGCAACAGTCGTATTTCAGCGGAGCCGCCCGCGAAAACACTTTGCACGTGGCGAACCTTTGGCCGTCGAGCGCGCCGAGGTCGCATGACTCTCTGATAACGACAGGCTTTAATACTGTACAGTTTACCGACACGATCACACCGCGGTCCTCGCGCCACTCTCGCTTCTATCGTTTTGTCCTTGGATAACAATTTTTTTTTTCTTCTTTTTTCACGATGACAATCCTATAAGCCCGATAGCGCGGTCATTGAACTTCATACAAGGATGCACTCCGCAACCGAAAAGATATCGGATCATCGACACGAAAATTAACACGCTCTATCCAAATTGTTGTCTGTAGTTTTTATTTATTTAATTAATTTTATTTATTTATGGGATTTTTTTATGAAATCCTCGGAAGACTCGGTCGGTATTTTCTGTTTTTTTTTCTCTTTTACTCCGAAAAAATGATACATCTATGCGAGATTGTTATCCGGTCCGGATGATAGAAAACCTAGTCTGATGTTCATAATTACATGATTTTGTCTTCCGTTAGTTTGTTTTCAAGCGATTCAAGACACCTGGTTTTTCCAACCGGCGAATAAAATCATTCCGATTAAACGGCGGTCATTCGCCTCGACATTCCTCATGCATACGTGCCAATATGCATGTGATTATGATACGCGAAAAAAAAAGAAGAAAATGTACGCTAGAGTAGCGGGTGTCAGCGAAACGGTTACGCAATGCGTGACGGAAAAGCGATAAGAGGTCGGATAGGGGAAGCCGAAGCGAAGTCTGCCATCCGTGCCCGGAGCATACGTAAGCAACGAAACTTCGACACACGCGCACCCACACGCGCGAACACGCACACACACGCATACGAAAAGAGCGCACGGGTTAGCAGTCTAAAACGTTGGCCTTGAGATACGAATAGATATCCGCGAAGAGTGCACTGCTCCGTTGCGCAACCTCGAGTTTTTTTTCGAATTCACGTATTTAACAACACGCTAAACTCGTTCTCATGAATATATACATACATATCGCTTACACAGCCACATGCAAAGTGGCTTCCCAGCATCCCGCTGGACGCGAAAATAGTCGCGATAAAGAACTTGCAATCGAATTTTCCAATTTCGATTGTTCCTCGCAAATAAAAGAAGTAGAATTGTAGTTTGTTTTTGTGGTGATGATAGTATCGGTGAGAATTCGAGCGTCGCTCCCGGGGCATTCGGCGTCCTTATCGGCGGACCGGCGAGCGTATCGATAAAACTACTCGTGTAATACAGATAAAGAAGATCCAAAATATTTGACGGCACGTGCTAATACTATATAGTTGTTACAAAAAAAAGTAAAAAAAAAATCGCACGAATTTAGTCTACTATATCATAGTAATAGTTATCGCTTATCGCGAGTATTATCAGCTCTCATTTATGACCCGCAGCCTCGTCGTCTTCTTCGCTTTATTCATCCTCCTTCCCGTGCCCGGTGGGGAGAGCGAGGAGCATATTAGATCAAGTTGGGCTCGTGTACGAAAATCATCCTTGTGCGATACACTATATACACTTGTGTATATAGTACCGCAGCATTATAATACGCCTACGAACGCACACGCGCGAGGGAGCTCGTTCGCGGCTCTCAGCCACGGTCGTTGGCCCCTGCACGCGGCGAAAATCCACCGAATGTGGCTCGCATATGTTGGCGCACTCGTCTCGTACGCGGGAGCAGAACCGACGCACACAGACCTTCCTCCGTCCTGCCTCTCGTTGAACGTACGTTCTCACGTATGCAAACATACACGCGCTAGGCGAAAGAGTTTGCGTTCATCCGTCCGCGAATACCCACCGGCAGGTTTTTTTTTTCTTTTCATCTTTTTTTTTTTTTAAATCCTTATTTCTCTTCTCTGCGCTCGAACGAACCCCCGGAAGGTCGAGTTCGTAGCTCTCGAGTCTTTTAAACACCTGCAGTGGCATCGTTCCTCAAAACACATGCAACTTGTATTTTTTTAGAAATTTTAAAAATTGACCATTTCCAGCATAGGGAATCCTATGTTAAATTTTGCGAAACGGCACTTTTTTTCAAAAAATTTCGAGATATCGAATTAAAACCTTCGCCATTGTTTTCAAGTGGCATATTTACCAACCGATTTCATTAACGAAAAAATTCTAAAAAATTTATTTTCAAAAATACCATTTTCGTCGAAAAATTGTAAGGGTTACCCCTAATCATTTTTCCACTTTCAAAATGGCCAAATATTTTTTTTCGAGATATCGAATTTCTACCACCGCCATTCGCTTCAGGTGACCCATTTCCACACAGAAAACGTAAAGCTGGAACCTTTTTAGAAATTTTAAAAATTGTCCATTTCCAGCATAGGGAATCCTATGTTAAATTTTGCGAAACGGCACTTTTTTTCAAAAAATTTCGAGATATCGAATTAAAACCTTCGCCATTCTTTTTAAGTGGCATATTTACCAACCGATTGCATTAACGAAAAAATTCTAAAAAATTTTTTTGTAAAAATACCATTTTTGTCGAAAAATTGTAAGGGTTACCCCTAATCATTTTTCCACTTTCAAAATGGCCAAATATTTTTTTTTGAGGTATCGATTTTTTACCACCTCCATTGGCTTTAAGTGGCCCATTCCGGCTCAAAACACATGCAACTTGTATTTTTTTCGAAATTTGAAAAATTCACCATTTCCAGCATAGGGAATCCTATGTTAAATTTTGCGAAACGGCACTTTTTTTCAAAAAATTTCGAGATATCGAATTAAAACCTTCGCCATTCTTTTCAAGTCGCATATTTACCAACCGATTTCCGTAAAGAAAAAATTCTAAAAAAATTTTTTGAAAAAATATCGAAAAATCGTCGAGCCTTCCTTGCTCTAGGAATCTTTATTTCATCGGAATATTCTCGCTGGATAATAAACGAAACGAATGACTACTGGCCACAGTCGTAAATCCGAACGTGGCTCCCACGTGCACTCGTGTGTGTTTTTTTCCTCTTCTTTCCGTCCCCCCTCGGTTCTCACACGAAATAGCTGAGCTCGTTATCCATTCACGCATCCATATACATCACGTAAGACTTCCCATGAGGTTAAATAGCCAGTTTCTCGTTACTTCGGTTCGGCGAGAGACACGAGCCGAAAAAGGGTCCCTCGGTGACTATGTGGGGAGCCGGCTCTCTTTTTCTGATGGTCATTACTCGATTTCAACTCGTTCGTAACGTTTCTGTTTTTTTTTTATTCTTCTTTTTTCCTCGCATTATATATGGCTTTGTGCTGCGGTCACGGCGATAGACTTCATGATATACTCGCAGTCGGGACTAGTCCATCCGGAGTTATCAAGGCAGTGGGTAACTCGATACATTTCCGAGAGGGCGGAGAGATAGAGAGGTAGCTTCCCGAAGACAGGTGCTCCTTCGAACCACCTGGCCTTCGTCCTATCTCTTACTCTATCCTCCCTCCCCTCCCTCCCCTTCTCCCCCCCCCCCCCTATTTTTCTGACGACTTTGCTCTATCTTACTTCGAGTTTCTCACACCTTACTTCCTCATTCTGACGATATCGCGTTGCCGCGATCGACGCCCCCCTGCTATTTTCCTCCTTGTTGAGCGGCATCGGATAAACCGCCACGTGCACTGTACTCAATTATTTCCTACGAGGATCTCCGACGGTCCCTCTTATCCCCGACTGGAGCCGGATAATTGCTTCAATTCATTGAAATTAAAAAAGAATAATCGGGTTTATAGTCTCAAGCTATGTCTGCTAGACTTTTACTGCATGGAACTTTTTTTTTTTTTGTACCGAAGGAAGTCTTCTCTATCACTTCCGACGCGGATCTCCGACAGTCCCGCTTGCACTGGAAACGAATCGCCATGCCGATCGCCGTGCGTCGTCGCAACGAACTGCTCGTTTCCTTTTTTTTCTGTAGGCCGTTTCATTTTCGCTTCATTCTTTATGTACGCGATGATGCCGAGCCGAAAAAGCCCTCGAGTACCTGCGTGTCTTACCGCGATGTGTCCCCGCGATACACATCGTGTCGCGAGGCTTAGGGTCGCGAACGGTCGTCACTGGATACGCGCTCGCATAGCCGCCCCCGCGACTCGAGTATTATTCGACACACCAACACTGCCACGCGGGCGCGTCGCGCGCGGCCTTAAGGGTAAATGAAATATCGCGGTCGGTAATGAAAACTGTAATGAACTTTTCTCAAAGGTGTTAATTTTTTTTTAGCAAAAAGCAAATTAGATCCGGATGCGCATTTTTCTCTCAAAAAAATTGGCACCATCGAATAAAGTTGATTTGAAAATTGCAGTAATCTCTCTTGCACCCATATGTCACGTCTTACAGGTTCCGCCTCGCCTTAAGGTAGTCCTTGGGAATGGTGTTCACTTCGCATAAGTTTCAGAGAAATGAGAGAGAATTGTAAACCCTTCTCGATGGTACAAAAATCTGAAAAAAATCAAGCGTATGAAAGACCTCTCGGAGTGCGTTCCTCCGGGTCCTTCTGAACGCCACGCAGCCCTACCCAGCTCAAACCCTGCGCTGTTTCGCATCAACCGAGGCTGTCGAGCCGGGACTCCTGCGAGCTTGTTCGCGATCCCCGTCATTACCGACCACCGACGTCGCGAATAAAAATACAGCAATGGACATCCAGCACGTGCGATGTGTAAAAAACTCGCATGCGATATTTCCGATAAAAATATATAGATATGTACAGACATATATAAATATATATCGTGACACCGACTTTCTCGAATGAGCCGACGACACTATGATGTATACTGTGCGGCGTACGTTCGTGAAGCATAAATTATGAGATCGAGGCGGAAGATGGCCTACATAACCGGCGGCTTGCGAGAAAGGGCAGAGTCGTCGTTCGAGCTGCCTGGCGCTCAGCTAGCGTTCTTTATACCGCCCTCGCTCACCGGTTCGTTCCTTCGCTCGCCCGATCCTCCGCGCACACAAATGTATACGTGTTTGTGTGTGTAACGCTATAAAAAAAGGGTTCGACGCTCGGCCACTTCCTTCGGTCGCCAAAAACCCAGCGGAGCCGCCCGAACCGAAGGAAGAAGAAAAAAAACATAGAGTCGTGAGAAAACGAAATTGAGCGGATTTCGAATAATAAATCGCGCATCTCGCCGCGCGGTTCATTTATTTTGAAATTTTCTCCCGAGTAAAACGGATTGCGCGCTCGAGGGAGTCCGGCGAACCCTTTGAGCGGCAGCAGAAGCGACGAAGCGAGCTGCATCGTCGTTGCGATACCAGCGCGCTATCGAATCTTATCGACTCGGCGCATCGCCCGGTTACCCGACACATTCATATACTGGTATATGTTTTCGAACTATCGTTTGCTGTGTCGTCACATCTTCCGGGAAATTGTTGAGCGACTCAACCCTTGAAGCCCACATTTTGTTTTACTAACATGAAGTTTAAGATACATCGGTTGGTTATTAATGCATTTTTTTCTGAATTAAAAAAAGTGTATCACATGCGATACACCGAGCTTCGAAGGGTGAAAACCTGCCGGACGGTCCAAAGAGGCCAGCTCTCATGGATTCTCGTAAGGGCTGAAAGGGTGTCAAGGGTGCATTCTAAAACGTACTCTCGTACGCTGGAGTATCGTTCCTTCCCCATCTGAAACAGCGGGGCGACTAAGGAAGACACGATACTCCAGAGTACGAGAGTACCCTAGTGGGAGCGCCACGCAGGGTCAGTACTGGCACAGCGTCGGCCAGTGTTCGCCCAGAGTCGGCCAGCACCGGTTCTCTGTTTCATTCCTACCAAGGTATGTTTTAGAATGCAGCCATGGTACGAGTTGACGGATTTCTCAATGCAAACTCGTAACTCCCTAACGCGCCACGTAGCGAAGCGATCGCCACAGTCGATGCAAAACTGGCTCATAAGAAATTTCACACATTCGAGAGAATCGAGCAAACGATAATGTTTTTTTTTCCACTCGTTTATTGTTTCAGGCGTCACATTCAAAGCTCACAGACTCATACTCGCAGCATGCAGCAAGCACTTTCAGGAGCTTTTCGAGGGCATGCCACCCCTACCCGCGGGCCTTATCGTCATTCTGGACGGTACGAGCGCCCACAACATGGCGTCCCTGCTCGAATTCATGTACCGCGGCGAGGTCCACGTCTCCCAAGAGTCACTCAGCTCTTTCCTGAAAGCTGCCGAATGCCTTCAAGTACGTAACATTCCGTTTTCTTCTGTCTTACGCTCCGCAAAAGGCGGATTCATTTTATTCCTCGCGTCTTCCGTTCTCCGCAACCCTTTAACGTTATAATCGCGACAATGTCGTTGCTCGTTGTCCGCGTAAACGCTGTAGACCAGAGCTGAGCAAATACGCTGAGTACGATGCACTCATGAAGTACCAAGCACTTGAAGTACCGAGAACTGGATAGTACTTGAGTATTGATGCATTGAGTACTGGCAGAACTGCACCGCTGAAGTTCTGAGTACTAAATACTGAGTCAGTATTTTATATTTAGATGCGTACTTCAGGTACTCAGTGTATTTGCCCAGCTCTGTTATAGACATGTAAGACGCTGTACTGCGTGTAATACAATTTGTACTATAATTTCATTCCTCTCTTCTTCTTTTTTTTTGATCTCTTGCCGAACGAAAAAAAAACAGGTGAAGGGTCTGTCGATAGAGCACGAGAAGCTCGCGGTCGCTCACAGACACGCAGCGGAGAACAATAACTCCTCGACGGACTCGGGGACCGGCAATGCCGAGGTACTGGAGGCCGAAGTGGCCGAGCGAGTCATGAAGAGAGAACCAACCCCGGCCCCATCACCGGCGCCAACTTACGCGGTACCCAATGTCTACAGTTCAGCTCATTACTACGAGAGCCCTCAGAAAAGGACGAGGTTAATGAGGTGATATATTGTCATTTATATTTCTTTCTTACATTCGCAACAACGAACGGCTCGCGCTAATCGGGGTTTCGAAGGCCCGGAGATAAATGAATGAAATACCCATGGAACATGTTCGTTATCGACCCGTCCACAGGTCACCGAACGAAATGGACGCCCTCGGCAGAGTGAGCGTTCTCAGGGACGGTGCAGCCTTTCGACCGGCATCCGCGCCGCATCCTCTGCTCCTGGAGAATCACCTGTACCAGCCGTTCACCCATCCATCAGAGAATCCGACCCATCCGCACACGGCGCCTCACACCCCGACGGAACTCGAACGGGAACTGGAACGCGACAGATCCGAGGAAAGAGGAAACGGCGAGCACAAGGAAAGCGTGGCGGAAGGTGAGAACAATTCGACATAAAGTGCAATAAATCCACAGTGTTATTTTCACCTATTAAAGTGTTTGTTGAGACATGAGCTGGGAAAAGTACCAACAAATACTTAACGAAGAAAGTACAAAGTATCACAAAAGCGTTTTTTTTAAGGCGCAGAAAAATGTATGCATAGCTTCTGCATTTATTACAGTTTTGCCCATAGCTTTCTCGATCAGAAAATTCGTCGATCGATTTTGGCTTCCTCATAGAGGAAGCTATCTGCAAAATAGCAATAAATAAAGAGGCCATCTTTTTTTCAATCGCGATAGTTTGTGTTTCATTTTTTGATATATCTACGGGTGTCGATAATTATCTGCTCTGAAAATGAAAATATTAACTGGAAGATACTTCAAATTTGCACGAATCGCCATATCCTATTTTTTCATAGTTTTTCACTCGTTATCGACAGCGGAGAGCAAGTGTCTTTGGTATCGGAGGTTAAAAACAATCATTACGATTTTTAATGTTGCAGATCTTCGAATAAAACAGGAACCGGTGACCCTTACGGATCGTGAGAGGGCGGAAAAATTGGCGGAGAGACTGTCGGGCGAGGTTTACACGGGTGGACGAGGTTTCGAGCCTTCCAATTACGGTATAACCGGCGATCACAAGCCGAACGTAGCGCAATACGGACAGGGCATTGTGCCGCTCGCCCATCCGCCGACCCCCGATCTCAGTCCAGCACCCACAACTCCGGCAAGGTGGAATTCAAAAATCAACAAGGCCGGCACTGTCAGCACACCGGACGGTGAGTCTTTCTATTTTGTAAATTACTTCGACCCTCCGATCACAAATCGCCGAGCGCACTGGACAGCTTTGCTGGCCGTTCTCGTCCACCTGCCGTACACTCATCGCGGTGTAACGAACCGAGTCTCAGGCAAAAAGGACCGTTTCCACGATGATCTTGCATCTCTCAGATGCGACTCAAATATTTCGTTACGGAAAACAAAAAGAAACGGTAAAATTTCTTGGCCAACGAAAGACGGGAAGAGCGCGGCTAAACTTTTATCAAAAATCTACTTGAATTATTTCCCTCGAGAGCTCGAGAAGTCAGAAAAAAATACGGCGAGCTTTCATACGAAGCGTCTTAAAACACGCAAACATATGAAAATTTATGGAGTGTAACTCGAACGTTGCATAACATAAGGTCTATCTAATCTAGTTGTGCAAATATAAGAGCCAGAATGCTGATTTATCGTCGAATGCTTTAATTCGAGTATCGAAACGGGTTAATTGACGATTGGTTGTAGCTAGCCTTTCGGCGTCGTGCGCGCAGAGTTATGGATCGAACGTTGGGTGGCCGGATAGATCGAGAACAGTCGCTAGTTTTCGACGCGCGAGTTTGCCGAAAGAGATAGTCCAGAAGGGAGCCGTGCGAGCCGCGAGAGCGCAAGACGTTCGCATGCGAGCTCCAGGGTCGTCCGACGTTGCGGACCTCCGTGCCGATGGCGCGCGGAGGTGACAGGGGAGGGAACAGCCGCGGGAGTGCGATTGACACAGTGACTCACGAGTTGGCGAGCAGGTTCGTTGAACCTGCCTGCGAACGCACGCGTGCTCATTTAGATTACGTACGTCAAAGATGTGCAATGGCGGCAGATTTCGATCTGCGAAATATATTCGAGAAAATATTTAGAGGAAAAAAATGCAATCATGAAAAAATCTATTATTAGGCGATTAGAATAATATACTCGTAAAAATCCATACTACAGAAATTACGCGGCATTACCTTCTAATGCCAGTTTTTATCAGGGTTTTATTTCATTAATTTTTTTTCTCAAGCCATTTTTTTTTGTCATCGCTAAAAGACGTAACTTCCAGTGGAACGCTTTATCGGTTGCTTTCTTGCGAGACGACAGTTCCGGTACTCGTATAATAATTATCGCGGACATTGTAGAATCGTGACAGCCGAACCGACGACGGTTGGAAATCTCATCTTGTGAAACTATTTACGAACAGCTCTCGTCCGGGTGCCCAAAAACATCCAGAGTCGCCGAGCCAGAAGCGTGAAAAGCCCCGCGGATGTTACCAAATGCACTGCGTAACTCTCCCGCTCGCATCATCGGAGTCGCTGCACGTGGAGGCCGGCCGGTGTTGCAATGATGTGTTCTTCACCAGCTCGTCGAGCTATCTCGAGATTGTATGGGACCCAGGCTCGAGCTATGCTGGTCCGAGGGGACGAGACAATAGTCCAAATGTACCTGCGAGAAATTCGACGATTTCGGATAAGCCCCGGACGACCGTGAGCCCAACCCGTCCCTGGGAATCTACATAATAATAAAGTTCATGTCAATTGGATACTCACGGACACTCACACAGATACTCGCACAAACATTCGCAGATGCTCGCACAAACATTCACAGATACTCGCACATATACTCACAGATTATCGCAGATTCTCGCAGACTCACAGATACTCGTACAGATACTGCGGTGGCGCGAGGCGCGCGAGCCAACATAACCGCTTGTTACCTAATGACGATAGGGTGAAAGTGGTCAATGTTGCCCATGTACAATTGATTTGCCTGATAATGGGGGTGGCCGTATTCACCCTTTTACCACCATTGCTTCGAGGAATCGTCTTTCCCGCCTTCTTTGGACTCTCACAACTTCGTTGACTACTGCGTCACGCATTATCCTCCGATATAGCAAAACATCTAGTCGAGCAATTTAATTCGTGCCATCTGTCGTGTCTAAATCTGGTTCCCTTGTTTCCCTCGATCGAGGGCGAGCGGCATATTCTCCCGTCCGTTCCGCGTACGGGACTACAATCCGAAACATCTTTTATGGTTTTCGTTGATAGAAGTGCGTCAAGATTGGCAGGTGCGTCTCCGGCGAAAACAGAAAAAGCTTGTCTTCCGCCCCTCCGCCAGTAGGAGCGGCGCTCGATATCGTCCGTGTATCGCCGGGGATATCCGTAACCGGTAGTTATTCCCGATCGAGTCACTTCGAGGCTTCCTCGCGATAACGATGTATCCGACAGAGTTGTAATTTGCCTTAGACCAATGGCGACTCGCGCCAGCCCTGATGCCTTCGAGACTCTCGAAATAGACGTTACATTGTAATTCTCGCGGCAGGTAATAATGGATCGTTACACAGTAAAAGTGCCTCGAGCATTTTCGGCATCCCCGCGAAATCGCGGTCATTCAATCACGGAGGCAATATCTCCGCCCATCAGACGCATAATCATTCATTTCTTCCGAAAACGAATTTTTCGACTGGGCAGTAGATGTAAATTATTTGAATGCTGATTTCTACATTTTTTTTTAACATGTTGTCTATCATTAGACGAATGCAAATTTCGGCACGGGGAAGGCGAGCCATAATGTTGACCGGAGGCGGTCTGTGCCAGGGACCGAAAACCATCTCGCTAATCTGAGAACATCTTTGAGAATATCGTCGAAGCTCTCTCTCTCTCTATCGTTCTAACTCCTAACGGTGAATTTCTTCGCGCTCATCGCCGTTTTTAGCGCGGATAAGCGGTTCACGAAACGGTGCGAGATATACCTGAAATTTATTTCCACCGTGTTCGAGCCGACTCGACTATCACGGCGCATCGGCGATGGAATTTTTTTTTTCCCTCTTTCTTCGTAAATTAGCGTGACCCCGTATTCGTGACCTCGTGTGAAACGCAATACAATATATAATGTCGGTACGTTTCAAACGTGAAATGTATATACACGATTTTTTTTTTTTCGTGTATATACTTTGGTCCGCGGAGCTCCGCTAAATATTGACCACGTCCGCTCTAACTGTGATTCGTAGTCTAACGACGTTGCCGAGAGCCGAGCCGTGCGAGCTCGGGGAAGTGGAGAATCTAGGCGGTTCGTAATCCGTTCGCCATAGCGTCCTGTCGGCCTCCTTTCTAACGGTACATAATTCGACTGTTCTAACGATCCGACTGCAAACAGGGGGAACGTCGTCGTCCGCGCACGGAGCGTAACGTCCGAAAAAAAAAACGAAGTAACAAAAAATGTATATTACGCACATCCTACGTGATTTTGATAAACATCAGTCAACCAACTTGAATATACCCCTTTGGTCCGCGTTTGATGAACTTTTGATTACCGATGATAAATTATTCTCGCTTCTATGCGCCCGCTATGTTTTGTCGCGATATTCTATTGTACGGTGAATTTCGACGAGACCGCTTTTAATTTATAATTAAATTCGTGGATGAATAATTGAAGAGATTTGCTCGGGGCATGCGAAGCCTCGATCCGCATACACGCTCCGATATCGCTCGCTCGCTCGCCCTCGACCTTACATTATTTATAACCGGACGAGTGCCACGTGCATCGACAATTTACTGCACGAGCGATAATTCTCGGGTCATCGTCAGCGAGAAACGAACTTAATTTTTTTTTTCTGAAAATTTTGTGAATGCACGACCACCCCGCCGACGTACGGCAACGCCCTTCCACGCGTTTGCCGATACTTTGCGAGCTCGAGGCACAACTTTCCAGACAGAACTCTACGAGTGTGCACTCGCGAGTTAGAAATAATTTTATACACTGTCCCGGGCTCTCGACGTCGGAGTTTTTTTTTTTTTGTGTGTTCGTGTAACTCCCGCTCAGGGGGAAAGTGCAGTGGCCAGAAGGGAGTCGCAGTTTCGATACTTTTTTTTTGTCCCGTTGAGGGAAGGTGAAATTCCTGTTATTCTTATGTTCGAAACTCTTACGGTTTTTTTTGTTCGCGGATATTATGGGCGTACAATTGCAGGGCGAAAGAGTTCGCTCGGGGTGTAACAGGCGGTTCGACGATCGGCAACACGCACAGCTTCGGTGAACGAAGCGCAAACGCTCGGTGCAGAGTCGTCGGATATAGTGAAAAAAATAAATAACGCCGATCAACGTGCACTGAGAGAAGGATCTAGTCAAAAACTACCGATCATCTAAAATTGAATTATCAAAGTACATAGTGGTAGGGCACCAGGTTGCCAATTATGAAAGTCTCAGATTTTCCAAGAATTTTTACCATAATATCTACGAACCATTCTTATAAATCCGGTACTTCCTACTATAGGTGACGTCCTTGTTCCCTTCTACTATGCTACGTGCTACGTGCTATGGTAATATCTCTCAAGCGATATAGTCATATTTACTAGATCCTTCTCTCAGTGTGCAGTCACTGATTGCTGTCGATCGCACTTACACACCATGCGCTGGTAAAAATATTTTTGGGAAGTCATGCCTGGTTATTTACAATACAAAGATGGAAATGACGGAAAGCTAGCTGAAGCAATAATTAATCAATTTCACGTACGAATACATTTATGGACAATACATTTATTTGAAAAATATTTTCCGGAGCGGATCTCTTCCAAGGAGGACGCACCATTTACCCAGTGACCGGAGTACCAATGTCCTCGTTTCCACAACCGCTAGGAATCTCGTTTGATCTTTTATTTTCGACTCCTTATTCAAATTTTTTTTCTTATTCATTTAATTTTATTTCATCGTGAAACACGTTATTCCTCGGAGTAATGGTACGAGATAATCGCGAGGTCCGGCGAGATCTTTCCGCATTGAGAAACCGGCCCGGGTCTAACCGGGTTTGCTCGATAGATTCTTAGAATCCATTAAAGTACGTTTTTAGCCTTGCCATTCTCTCTCGAGGCTCATGGAGAGGGACGTTAGCGAAGAACCCGGCGTTTGCTCGCTGGCCATGGACAGGCGCACACAACCTTCCAGCAGCAGCGCGCTCGAATCGAGCAGCGATCCAAATGGTCAAAGTTCTCGAAACTCAGTTGCTCAATGCATCGGGAATGTGAGGCTATAACCAATTCTCCTATTGCACAGGCGTTAGGCGTTTTTAAAAAAAAGGACGTCAACGTTATGATGTATGTAAGCCGCCTTGCCGCCTCTCTCACGTTTCGTTGCGTTGACCACTCGCCGATCGCGGCCTCTGTTAACTATTTTATCCTTGGTGATCGCCTCTACTAATTCAGCTCGATATTCTACGATGTATATATACATATATATTTAAGATGACGAACATGCATTTTATAGACCTTCTGTTTCTTTATATTTAATTTTTGAATAATTAATCGTTCGTGGAGAAGAAGACGGGAATTTGACGTAACTTTTCGTATCGAGTGTTAAGAAGCGGACCGGAAAATTCCGGACCATTTAACATGTATAAAAGCATTCGCCTGGCCTTGAGATTCCGTAGGTTTTTTTTTTCTCGCTATATAGTTACATAGTTCTTGAGGTGCGCGCGGACATATCTCCTTTTCGCGCCTCGTTGTCGTTTATCGACGCCGATAAGGTCGGCGGTCGAGGGCAAAACACGTACGTAAAAATGCATGCATGTGTTCCCCACGCACGCACCAACGGAGAGGCAAAGACACACGACGCGACATGTGGGAGATCTAACGCCATGGGACTTCTATAGTCTAGCGCGGAATGAGATGCCGACTGTTCGGGGGTCTCTGTTTGCCCGTACACGACGGCAACGCTATCTGGGTCATGGTCAGAGAGAGACCGCCTCACTCTGAAAAACCGATCGACGATAGTGTTGGGACACCGCGTGCATCCCATGGAAGCGTCGGCGGCAAGTGTCTCTCCAGCGAAGCCGCGAGACCGTGCAAAGATATTTTTACACAGCCCGTACTTGCCGCGGTGCTGTGAACCGCGGTCGAATTTACATCTTCTTTTATTTTATTGAATAATTTTTTAATAAAAGTTTCAATCAATTCAACGAATTAACTCAATCAATTTTACTTGATGAAGTCTCAATAAAATCAAGTATCATTTTTTACAAATGCTAAGGATTGCATCGAAAAATGACTTATTTATATGTTGTTGTTGTAGTGCATGCACCGATGCCTGAGAAATTTGAGAGTCGATCATCGAACATTTCGACGAAATAATCATTGTCGAATGTCAGACAATTTAGCATGCGCGCGGGATTGGAGAACTTCATTGTATATTTTTCATCTTCATCGATTAGATTACATACCTTTCCAAATAAGGAACCAAAACGTACACTGGGGCTTTAACGATTCTGTATATTCCATAAAAAAATAAATGATCACCGAACATTAACGTAGACAAACCTTCAATTATCTGAGCCCAGTTATCGCGCTGCGTCAGCCGCATTTCTGTTCATCCGAGCGTGCTCCACACGCCGCGCACCGCGTACGGGGCGATCCGTCCATCCCCCCTTACGTCACGCGCCTACATCCTTAAATGTAGAAAAAAGAATTTTATATTTGATTTACATCAAAGATGATAAATAAAAATACCTCTTAAAAAAGATGTATTGTAACGTATTCGTGGAATTAAAAGACACTGCGTATTATAAGAATAACAATATGCGAAATGTTTATTATCTCGAACGATATGTCGTAACGTCACGTAACCGTGTATCCGTCAGTTCATGTTAAAGTCCCGAAACAGACTGACTGTCAAATCTACGATCGCTGTGAAGTCGATCGTTCGTTCGTCCGTCAAATGTCCTGCCCGAGCGGTTCTTCATGACCGCTTACCGAACATAATCATCTATCCGATACCGCGGACGATATTCGTTACAGTATATCAGAGCTGGGCAAATACCCGAAGTACTTGAAGTACATATTGCAGTAGCAAGTAGCTGAAGTACCGAGCTCTGGCTAGTTCTTGAGTACTGACGTATTGAGTACTTGCAGAACTGAATTGCTGAAATTCTGAGAACTGCGCGCTGACTGAGTGCTTGAAACTTCAATACGTACTTCAAGTACTAAGTGAACTTGCCCAGCTCTGCATTATACATATATATCTATTTACAGAATATACCGATACTGAATCGATAAAGGAATGCACTTTGGTACTAAAATCGTGAAAATCCATAAATTTCCGTTACATTCGGTGAGTCTCGTTGTGAGCTGTTGCATAAAAACTCAGTCCTCGCGAGTCAATCCCGCGAGTAGTTAAGCCATGGTTTATTCAGACGAGCGGGTCCAGTAGTCATATACCTTGCTCGTCGGCCCTTCCTTCCGTTCGGCTCCCTCGGATCCTCGGATTCAAGCTCGAGTCCCCCGCATCGAGAGTTGTCGGTGGCTGCATAGGCTGCGTCGAAAAGTCGGGCCGAGGGACGGACACACAGGGTTGCGAGCGCGTGGGTACGCGAGGAGAGGAAAACGAGAGTATGTCGTACAGTGAGAGAGCGAGAAAACGAGAGATGGGCACGGTAGGGATCTCTCTTCGCCTTGTGCGCTGCGTATTGATCGAGGCGAGGGGGCGGTGTACAGTATGCGGTGGGCCTCGGCAGTAACCTGAATTAGACTCGGCGCACCAACGTCCGTGCGAGCCCGGCTCGGCTAGCCATCGCGGCACTGTGCTCTACTGCAAACGCACCCCGAATTTCATGCCTCCGTAGCCAAATGTAATTCCACGCGAAGTCGAAGCACTCTTGACCGTTGGCTCTTGGATGCAAGAGGGAGGAACGAATGTAAACGCCGACTATCATTAAACCCTCCGGAGATTTTCCGTTCCGAAATTCACTCGACTTTAATCCTCGGAGCGGAGACTGCACGGATAGGGGTTTAAGGCGGGGCCCATTGATTGCGTGCCAAAGTAAGGTGTTTTATTTTCGTTCTCGTTAACAAAAAAAAAAAAAAATGTCAAAAGATCGCCGATCGTTCGAAACGATTTTTTTCTATATGTAGAAAAATTCTCCGGTACTAATTTAAAAAATTGTACGAGGGGTTCCATCTTTCCCTATCTTTGTCTGTATTTTTTTTTTAGTTAAGAAAGATCGAACTCCTATGATTTTTTAAATATTTGCATCTGGGTTTTCTTTTATATGATGAGGATATCGTTGTAAGTCAAAAATCGATTGTGGGGGATATTCAATCAAATTTTCTTATTGTCGAGAGAAAATAAATAGAATGTGTGTGTTTTTTTTGCGTGAAATCGACGGAGCTACTGCTGAACTCGATGAAAATTTGGAGGTCCGAAAATCCATTAAAATTCCAAATCCATTTAACTGTAACTTTGTCACTATCGTCACCGTGACGCTGTGCTCTATTTCCCCTATGCTGTTTGTTAATCAGACGGGAAAAGGATTAGCTGAAAGTCGAATGTTAGGCTCGAAAATGTAGTTAGTCTTAACTTTGTTTTACCGGGCGGCGGTGTTCTGGACATTCGCGGGCCGCGTTCCATATGCTTTTAGTTTACGAGACTGAGAATGGATTAAACTCGCTGCAGATTTGTCTCCCTCGAAAATCCATTTAACTCTCGCACTCGTGGCGTCGGATGGGGATTTTAGACATCCCATAGTTAAATTTTTCTCTTTTCCCGACACCGTCCGAGCCCGCCGGACTGGCCGGAGCTCAAAACTCACGGCAGATTCTCGAGTAACGAAAATCCATTTAACCGTAATCCTCCGCGCGTCCGATGTTCGACACCCCTACTTCGTGCTTTCCGCGTGTGATTCCTGTGCTCGGTTCATCGGACCAAAGCATCAGCAAACTCGACTGCAGTGACTTTAATTATCACCGACAAGCCGTGATGGTCTTTTAACTCCCGAGTTAAAAAAAAAAATCTCTTTCCAGCCAAATTACACAAACGTACACAGCAGAAAATATTATAACGTTTCTAACAAAAATGGCTTGTTGGCGAGAATCCACAATTTTTTTTTCCTTTAATTTAACATTTTTTTTTTTCAACAGACCGTTTTTGTGATTAAAGAAAAATAGTTAAATTAATATTTTTTAAAAGTTGGCCTATCTTCCTACATATTGTCTGTGACAAAAAATATTCTTATGATGAATTGCGGACAAAGAAAATAATTTTGTAATAATTTCTCACGCTGTACGTTGCCGTGTATGAAGTTGGTTCGTCTCCGGTCTTACCGGCCCAGTCGCAGGTCTGCTCGCTCCCTGCCGCCACTACTGCCGGCGGCCTCGGCCGTTAGTTTCCCAAGGGATCCTTGAGCATCCCGGAAATCGACGGAATTCTCGCGTTCCGTCGAACCCTTCTTCTTGTCCAAGTTTCTCGCCTCTTTTTCCGCTACAATCTTTATCCAACACACCTCGAGCCGCTCTTTGTCGTGCACGTTCCGTGCCTTCCACTTCGGAGCGCCTTCTTCCACGTTTCTACCAAAAAACTTTGTCCGAACGAAATTTATCCTGGAATGGTCGCAACTTTGCCATATACGTTCAAACTCGCGTTCGTGACGCCTCCCGCTGTGAGCAAATTTGCGTGGGTCGCTGCTCGAAATTCTCAGGCATTTGCATATTTAAGCGCATAGGTCCATGTACATATATATATACAAAATACGTATATATAAAATAGTATGCGCATTTGTGTATGGCCCTGAGTTCGCGGGTGTGTAATTTTTTTTTTACTTTATTCCGCGTCACGCAATATGGTCCACTCTATGCGCTGTACGTGGACTATCGTGCTACCGGTGTCGAAAAAGCTTCGTGAAACCGTCTGTTTGTTTTATCGCACACGGACGCATCTGGCGAACCGTCACAATTGCGTACGATACGATCATGAATCGCATGCAATCCCGTATTCGGGTCAAGTTATTATTTACGATAAGGCCCTGCGGCGGGATACGCCAGTCTCGCGGGGACCGAGCCCGCGCCCACTGGCATGTAACTTATAGAGAGCGAATAAAAATGTCTTCTGCGAAAGCAAGGAGAGAAGTTCTCGCTAATCTATGCGTGAAAAAAGGACCATGCTCGGAGGACATGTGGTGAAGAGATTTTTAAGAATAAAATGGACAAAAATATTCTACCGAGCAACAAAAATAGTCTCTGAATTTGAAAACGCTCTTCGCGCTATTGGCCGTAACTTTGTAGGCTTATACGTATCTATTTTTACATATCTATTTATTGTGTTGACATTTTGTAACCATAAATGTATATTCATTGAATAGAACTGTGCGCGTCTTGAAAGTTATTTTTAGCGACTCTCCGCACGGAGAAAATAAGTATGAGGCATATATATATAAAAAAATACATGCTGCGTTTATCTGTGATAACAGATATTCGCGGAATTTTTTTTATTTTTTGGAACGTATAAAAACGCTGGATTTAGTATACTTTGATTACATCTCATTTTCGTGATCGGTTTTTTTTTGCTGTGTCAATCATATTCAATTTGTATAACACGACATTATTCGCCCTCGGAACTGACGGCCCTGCGGTACACTCCGAAACTATCATTATCAGTAAACCCATGTTTCGACCGCATAGCGTGTGCCACTCGCCGTTACTACGCGACTGCGGCGAAAGCAAAGTGGCGCCGTATAGTGGATTAGGAGTTATACATATTTGAAAACCGACAGCCGCGCACTGTAATGATCCTCGATAGACCGTCCTCCGTGACACCGGTATCGATTGCGGCGCATCCTCGAACGTGTCATTTTCCGACCTCCCAACGCAACGAGGGTACGCGTAATTCGTAACCATGCCGTACTCTCGGAATTCGGTGGCGCCGAATTTTTTTTTTCTCGCGGTACATTTCGGCTGTAGCAGTATTTAAAAAAATAACAATAATAAAACAGCGTAACGAAGGCACGCATAATTCGTACTGCCGTGCTCTCGGAATTAGGCAGCGCCGAATTTTTTTCCTCGCGGTACATTTCGGTTGTAGCAGGCTTAAAAAAAATAATAATAAAACGGCGCATCGAAGGCACGCGTAATTCGTACTGCCGTACTCCCGGAATTCGGTGGCGCCGAATTTTTTTCCTCGTGGTACATTTCGACCGTAGAAGCCTCAAAAAAAATTATAATAATAAGAACGAAAAAGGAAAAGGGTTACGAATAGCCCAGAGCCCTCGTACCTACTCCCTGCCTCGAATGCGTTTCCTTTTCCTTTCTTCCCCGCGAGGACAAAAGGAAGTAAGGTGGCGGCTTGTCCTACATACCGTGCACGCGCAGAGTACGTTCCGAATGGCGTTGGAGTATCTATCTCCCGGTTATCGTGTACGAGGCTACGTGCGTGAGAGAAGGAAGTTAAAGGCGAGTGGGTCGGAGCGTGAATTTCATAGGGCCCGGCGCGAGTGTGTCGGTGAAAATAACGCACTCCCAATCTGCGTTACGCACACCGGTCTCTGTCTCACACGATTGCGTCACCGACGCACATGCGTGCGTTTCGCCGCTCGGTGTATGTGTACGCCGCTTACACACGGACTCGCGCACACGCGTCGCGTTGCGTGCGGGTATGGCATTGCCGGAGCTTCTGGACGCTCTCGTAGGGCGACGCCACGTATTTCCCGGTTCTCTCTCTTTCTGTCGCGTACCGAAACCGGCCAGAAGCGGGCAGCTCACGCACGAATCAATACCGCGCGTAAAGTGCGTATGCGCGCGCGGTTTTTCGCGCTCTCCGCGAGTGCGCGTGCACGTGTCACGACGGAGCCAAAGAGCGAAAGAGCGAGACGGCAGACCCAGAGAGATCTGGCTGCCGCGGACACGTACACGTTGCTGTAGGTGTGTGTGCGTAGAGTCAACGCTACGCGAATGGCTATCGTGGCGACGAAGGCCTCCGCGACTCGGTGCGATAGCCTAATTTTTTTCCTTTTTTTTCCGCCGTTCTTTCCGAGCTATTAGACTCCGGCTCAGATAATGACACACGACGAATTATGGGGTTGATTTCAGTTCGACGATAGGGGAGTCGGATAGTCGGATTAATAACATCGACGTCTCGACGAAAAATGAAATCGCTTGCAAGCGATGCGTTCGCAACTCATGGAACAGTTTCCAACTTTTTTCGTCCTATCTTCTTGTACAAACTAACAATAGGTAATTAATTCCAACGGCAGATTCTGCTCATCGACGAGACGATTCGGCACTGCGTCCCAGTATCCTCGAATTCGAATACGATAATAAAAATATCATCTCCAGTGGAGGGTTGTCGAGTTTTTTTTCTTTCGAGATGGTCGGAAAAGCCCGAAACCGCGAATGACAATGCCATGGTAATGTTCGAGGATGAAGGTTGTGGAAAGTTGTCCGTTGTGCAGGTTATGGTTTTCTCGGTCGTTCTCTCCGACGAGGGGGTCCTCGACGGGGTGACTAGCGTTTCCCATGCAGCTGAGGAGATCCTCGCGACGGGGAAAAAGAATCGGGCGTGAGGGCCGCAAACGACGAGGGAGAGGTGTAAGGCGGAGAGTGGAAATGAGGGCCAAGCCTTTCTCGATTTCGGTGGGGTTGCGAACCGCCCGCATTGATTTTCCTCCCGGTTCCCTTACTCACTTTCTTCCTCCCCCCCGCGCCCCCTCGTACCTCCTTTTTTTCTATCGACTCTGCCGCCTCGTTCATGGATTATGTTTCCTCCCCCCCTTCCCGTCGTCCTTTTCCCTCCGTTTCTACCCAGTCTAACTCACTTTCTTACTCTACTTGTCTGAGTTCCGCGTTGTCTTGGACCCGGCACATCCTCTACCCGCAGAGCCCGCCCAACGACCAATTTGGCGCCACCGGGCGAAATGGGTCAAGGCCTGACGAGAAACCGAGTCTCACTTCTCTTCTCCTTATCCTTCCTTCTCCTCCGCCGCTTCCTCTTCTTATACCGCTCGCACGCCCAGCCACTCGTGCACGTACACACGTACTCCGTTCCCGCTCCACCCAGAAGCTGTAGCAGTGTCGAAGCGGTGAGAGAGCACTCTTTCCCCGCCGGTCGTAAGAACGAATTTACGGTAACGGGACTCGTCCAAAACAGGATTGTATTACCCCAAATTCATACATCGGGAGTTATCCACATTTTCCCGACCATAACTCTATCTCGCCATTGTTCTCTCGAACAAAAAGACCCGATTGGCCTTCTCGTCGAGGAGCCGAAATTATCGTATCCATAGCGCCGATGTACCAGTACTCTGTCCCGTTCCTGCGGGACTGAGGCATCGGCATTGGATCTCCGAGGCGGGTGTTCCTGCCGGTTGGGAAAAAAAAAAAGTTGACCGAGGCCTCTTCGTACGCGGCCCTCGGATCGGTCCCACTCACAATTACTTTGGCCAGCGATCGTTTGACACGAGGAAGGCTCCCGCGGGCTGCAGCTGCGAGCGTTACGTTCCTCACGTGCAGTCGACACGATCGTTGTTCCTTGACGAGAGATGCCACTTCTCGAGTGGGGTAATGTACAGCATGCGGGTTGCGGTAGGGCCGTATCGCGGTTTCGTGATGGCTCTCCGGGCGTACGCGCAAGAAAATCGTGCGGGGCGGGGGGTGAGGAGAGCCCGAGAAAGGAAAAAGGGTCGGATTCGGCTGTGGGCTCTTCGAAACGGAGGGCGGGGATGGATCAAGATACGCACACAGACGCGCGGGCCTTGGTCCGCCTCGTTCTCCGACCTACCGGTCGGCACAGGCACGGGCTGCGTTTCGTAACTTCAACCTTCGCATTTCCCGGCGTCGCTCGTCGCACACTCGAACGATGCCCACCTCTACCGCTTCCCGGAGTCCCTCGCGTCAGCGTTTCCTCCGGCTCTCCTCTCGCCGCTCCCGGCCTCCGACGAGATCCTCCGACGAACTTGCCGGAGCCGCGGACTCTCGCGGCCCTACGGCTTTGACACGCACGATACGCGTTACACGCTATCGCCACACACACGCGTCGCGGTTCTTGTAACACACGAATATTTGTCGCTGTCGTGCGTTTAAATTCGAAGGTCGATTCCAATCATCGCCGTTGCATGACGTTTTCCTACCAATTAGTCGGTCGAGTGTGTATCTTTTTGTTTGTTGTCTTCTTTTTTTTGGTAGCGGGAGGGGAGATGCGAAGGGGGAAGTCTTTCGAGGCCTTCGCACGCACGATGCGTCGTTCGTCGCGACGAGTGTCGAAGACGGCTGCACGAAGCCGAGATCGCGGATTTCTCGGAACTTCTTTTTTTTTTTTCCGTTCCACGTGTCTTCCGAATCACAGCTGGAAGCCATTCGTTCGACACCTGGGGCATTAGTACCGCCGAATAGCGCGCGTTTTTACGGTTTCCGGATCTGCGGATGCCTCCGGGATAGAGCGGAGAATATGCTCTTCGGTGAAACTTCGAGGATTCGATAATTTTCCATCGGCGAGGTGGAAACCTACGGCGGGCCGGATGGACTTGCGGGCTTTCGTGGAGGATGATATCTTTCGTTGGGGCTGCAGGCATGCGCGAGAGAACAGTCTCACGAGGGAAACTGTAATCATTATTATCGCTCGAGTCGAGACCACGGCCCGTTCTCCACTCGCCGGTGGTCCTAAATGAGAAATTAAATTTTCAACTTTTCGCAGCCTCAACCGTACCACGACTCTCGGGGCGGGTCGATAAGTAACACCCGAAAAAAGCATCCGTAAAAAAAACGAAACAAAAAAAAATCTAACGAAAGTAAAGTTTCGAAAAAAAAAACCTCTTCATTGTCGCTCGATGCACGTCGACGAGCTGAATTTTACGCTAATGAGCAATTAAAACACGGTTTTCTTTGATAATAATCTTCAGAGCTTTTCGGGCGTCGGGAACCTTTAAGGGCGCAACAGCGATAGCTTTTTCGTTGCACACACCGACCTGCCAACCCTCATCCCACCCCGGTCTCGTTGTCGCGATGGTTAAGCACTCTTCTCTTGGATCCATCCTCTCTGTGTCGCATCGTCGTCGTCGGCGTCGTCGTCGTCGTCGTCAGCGCAACCGCCTCTACACTCTTCCCTCTCGTTTTGTCTCTCTTTTTTTTTCTTTCTACTACTCTTTTCGTTTTTTAAGCGCACGTCTTCGAGCGCACGAAGAAGTGTGGTTCCGCCTTTGTTCATATAGCGCGTCCACATCGGCCGACCGCGGGCCGGTCCTTTGTGAATTTCATAGTCAGCTGCACGAGAAGCGGGCTGCGCTGAGCGTGTGCGTTTCTCGTGCCTGTGTGTGGGCCCCGTCCGTGCTCGTGTGTGAATCGCGAGAGCCGGAGAGCGCGCACGGCAGCACGAGCAACGCCACGGCCCCATTACGTTTTTCTAGGATGGTCGATGACGGCCTCTATTTTTAGGCGGTATCTACCGAAAAGACTGTGGGGCTTTCGGCATCGTCTATACTTACGCGAAACGTTGCACACATGTTATTCCCCTGCTCGATGATGCCGCCTCTTCCTCCGCCGATCTCCCCAATAAGCTGTGCGCCTCTTGCCTTATGAAAACAGCATCCGCATACCCGTCGTGCGAGGAACTCGCACGTTCGTACGTCGCTAATCGTAAACGGGATGCATTCGTCTCTCCCGAATGCCTCAAAATTGCTCGCTGACACTCTTCGGACTCACAAACGGTTGTCATCGTTTCTTACGCAGAATAAAATTGATCATTATTCAGACAAAAAAAAATTAGAAACAACGCATGGGAATATGTGGTACGGAATATTTTTTTTATAAACCATTGACTTCTTGCAAAAATTATGAGATCTCTGCTACAGCATAGTTTGTGTAATATTGATTTATAATTTTTTCGTGGGAGTTTGTCTAAGTTTGTTGAAAAAAGGAATTTTGTTTACACATGTATGCGAAGCCTTGGATCTTTACTTTTTCCAAGAGCGCGGCGGTGGGGCGATTCGATTGTCGATCTTTCCCAGCCGTTCTCCCCCCGGTCGATTACTCAATCGAGTCGGAGGCGCAGGGAAGTGAACTGTTCCTCCGAAAGATTTTGGCCTTGCACACGCGCGCGGTGCCTATGTAACTTCGGCGAAGGCATTGGCCTGTTGCGCGGTTGCTATAACCACCACGAATATACAGCGGACGGAGAGACAACGAGGAGGAGGAGAAGCGTCGTCGTTACGCCGGGTTGAACTCTCGCGGGTGCGAGCATAGTGATTCGTTTCTACGAAAGGGCCCACGGGCACACATATCGACGGTTGAGAATCAAAGGGGCCCAACCGCGTATGATTCGAGACGGTGGTTACGAACTCTCGATTCTCAGCCGCCGTTTCGGAGAGGGAGAAAGAAGGACCGGGGCTCTCAGCGAACCTGATGCCTCTCGGTCGGTTTTCACAGTGGAAAGGGAACTTAATGACCCGGGTCACGTGGACTCCTCGCAGCTTATAAGCCTTTCTATGCTCCTCTATACGCTTTGGCATGTACAGGCATCTCGCGTTCCATCGGGCCTGGAGATAGGACCGAACGGGAGAGAAAGAGCGAGCGCTTCGCGAGCATGGACAAAGAGGCGAATGGGCAATTCCGTCGGAGCCGGGCCGCCTCCGGCCTGCCGCTTCGCCCCGTTATGCAATCGTGGCTTCACCTCTTTCTTCGATATCGAGCGAGATACCGATCATTGTATAGCACATCCTCAGCGCAGTACGAACTGCCTTCGTTAGCTGTCGTTCAGCGTGATACACATGTTTTGCGTCACGAATTGCCACGCCGTGGAGATTAGACGATTGTGAAGAATGACGCAGACTCGCGACGCTTTTCGCTCGCCTGTCCGCCGTGCGGCCTTGGGCAAAATAGGAGAACCGCGGATTGAATAGCAGCGAACGGAAGCACAATGCCCACTCGGGTTATATTGTTGTTGGAAAAATAATCAATTAGAGCCCCGACTGCGGATAGCACACGACGATTATGGAAGGTCGGACCTTGAATGTTATTTAGCCGCTTCGGTCGCCGGGAGAGATAACGAGGCGGTGAAAATTCGTCATACTCTGATTTTTCTGGAATCAGTCGCACGAAAAATTATCTTTCGACTCTCGAAACGATTTCAACAGTTCTAACGATTTATTGAAATTTTTTTTTCTCGTACTGTAACGATTCTTCGTTGTTTTTTTGTTAATCGAAATATTTGACAATTTTTTGTTTCAGGAAAAAAATTGAAGTGTCCGTTCTGCGAGAGACTGTACGGCTACGAGACGAATCTCCGTGCCCACGTGCGACAGCGTCATCAGGGTATAAGAGTGTCGTGTCCGTTCTGTTCGCGCACGTTCACAAGAAACAACACGGTACGTCGTCACATAGCCCGCGAGCACAAGACCGAGTTGAGTCTGAAGGCTTTTCAGCAAGCGAGTCATCCGGTGGCGGACACGGTGCCCCAGTAAGTGTCCGAGGAACGTCTGTTGAGCATTGCCCCCTTCATGGATTCGGGCTGATCGCCACTACGGTAAACATGATCCATGAACGAGCGTGTTGTAACAGTCGGCACTTGTGAAGTCCGATCCGGTCGATACGGCCGGACAAAGCTGCGTGAAACTGGGAACTTCCCCTCGTGTGACACGCAGGGACTTCACGACGCGGTACCAAAATCTACCTTGCGACTACTACAGTTACCTGTGAACTAGCAAGAGTACAAGAGCTCCCTCGCCCTTCACCCTTCCGACCATCCCGATCCCCCTAAATCGTCGCCGACAAGTTCGCCGCAAACCCGGTCGAGTTTTCCGGGTCCGAGCGATCATGGAAAAAAAAACAGAAGATCGATTGCCAGGAGGATGCGAGAAAGAATTTTGCTTCGAACGTAAGTATACTATTCTGATCGCATCTTTGTTATGAGATAAACGAAAGAAATGAAAATAAGAAGAAGATGACGGAGTACCGCAGACCGGCCAATCGGACTCGAACAGTGTGAAATGAAGAATTCGAAGCGTCGAGACGTTGCTATATATAAAAAATAAAATAAGAAGAAAAAAACGAGAAACAAACCTGAACGAGCGCTAGGACATCGGGATTCATCGGAGCACATCGGTGGAACCGGAGTCCAGTCGCCGCCCTACGAAACGCTGCAAATCACAAAACTAGTCAATGAAAGTGCAACGGTCAAGTAAGGTTTATTAACTCTACGGTTAAAAGAGGAAGAAAAGAAAAAAAATTCATTACAAAGATGACGAAAAAAATACGATACGTAGCGGGTAAAGTGTGGAGAAGCTGCGACAATGAGAGTGAGTGAAAGAGTAAGGAAAAAAAAAACAAAATACAAACGAGCAAGAGTTAAATGAAATAGCATTATTATAGTCATTGAGGTAGCGGAAGCGTGCGTGAGTATGAGAAAATGTGTCAGAGTTATGAGTTTAAGAGAGAATGAAACAGATCGCAACCAACCAACTCAGGTAATTAATTAATTGATAACGGTTAAAAGAATTTCAAAGGCGCGAATGTTGCCGCATATTTGTTTTTTTTTTGTTTTTTGTTTTGTTTACCTCGAGCATTATTTCCTCGCCACTAAGTAGTCCTAAGAGCCAATTTAAGGCGGACGACAGATATACGTAAAAGAAACAAATGGCGATACAAAATAATATCCTACCGCAGACTGCCGTAGATGAGAGAAATATTAATATTTAAATATATATATATACACACAACGCATTGAATATATACACACACACATATATAGATTATATATTGTACGATATATAAGAAAATGCTGCCACAACTTTTTTCAATAGAGACCACAGAGTTACTATAATAGCCGCTGAAACTACCCGGTATAATATTTAACTGACTGAAAAAGAAAAAAAAACAGAGAAGAAAAAAAAAAGAAAATATCAAAGCCGCAACTGTTTATCTATTTTATTACAAATGTTGAAACACATCGAGAGCCTAGGGACGAAGTTTGCCCCTTCGTTTCCGTGGCCGTAAAAGTTTTTTCTAGTTACGTCAGTTACCGTGCCAAAACACACACACACACACACACAGCAGCAGACATATATATTGATAACGAAGCTTTTTCGAAAGCTTCAACGATAATGACGCAAATGGATAGGCGACAAGTTTTTATACAACACAATGATAGAAACATGGGCGATATGGATTTTGGTTTTCTTTTTTTTTGTGTTTTTTTTTTGTTTTTAGTAAAACGAAACGGCACACACAACTATAGATACTACTTGATGATTAACAGAAGCTAACTTAACTATATAGATGAAGATAGTCGCTGTCGAGATATTTGGAAGAAAGAAAGATCAGTGAAACAACGCGATTAAGTTTTTTTTACCTCGCATGGGATTCCTCAATCGCGATGTACGATGTGCTACTTCATATTTTTTTCCTTGTCTTTCTTCCAAATATTATCGTCAGCGTCGGGAGACTACGGCAGAACAATCAATACCACTTTGTTACATATTTACAATGTTTAATAACGGGCGGGACTTTTGTCCCGAGCAATAGTCGCTAAACGAGAATAGTACGAGATATTATAAATAGCCGAATGACCGATATATAACGAAGAAACGCGAATAAATAGAAAGATGAAAAAAAAACGGGATATACAATATACAATTAACGTAATAGTTAGATTATTCCTAGTCAGGATGGCACCACGATATTACTTGTTGCAGTATTTATACAGTTTTTACGGATTATTCTTCTTCGCTACGCTTCTTCTCCCCAATCTCTCTCCTACCAACGTTTCTTCAACGCCTTTCCCTCTATTTCTCTGTCTCTCTTCTTTCTCTCTCCCCTCTCTCTCCTATTATTTTTGTTACAGAAGTTTTGAAGATATACCTCACAACGATATGCCTATCATAAGTTATCAAAGACAATAGATAATAGAGATTTATTTAGTGTTTACGACGTGGCGCGACGTGGAGTTAACATTTTGCGTTTACACTTTTATTTTCATTTTATAGAAGACAAAACAGAGCAAAAAAATAATAATAATAGTAACATAAATAACAATAAAGTTAAATTAGAGTAAACGAAATACGTAACGATCGTTACTGCAGATCTGCCAAAAGTATGAAAGCACTACCTCATATAAAGATAATTTTTTTTCTGCGTAAAAATAAAAGAAAAACCATACAGGGAACACAACCAGTTGTAATTAAATGATTAGGCCGATTAGTGTCGGAAACAGCTCACTCCAATACGGGGAAGATGATTGACCGAGAATCTCGGGAGAAAGGATATCGTCCTTACATTCCCGATGAATAATAAAAAAACAAAATCTACAAGTTCACGGAGATGTCGAAACTTTGAGATTCTCGGGACGATTTTTTTATACGAAATATGAAATAAACTAGCTGTTTTTTTTTAAACCGGAAACCGTTGTTACACGAGCATAATCTTAACTGTCTGTTATAATAGACGAAAAAACAAAACACAGGGACAAGGTATGACATGGGGTTCGGAGTGAGAGATGGAAATAATGATAGGCGTGACCGTTTTGTGTGACTGGATTCGATGATTAATACTAAAACAGAAGAGAAAAAAAGTGAAACAGAATGCGAGAACTGGATAGGAGAGTGATTGGGAATATAAGAGATTTGTTTAAGAGGAGACTTCACTGTGAATGATAGGAAAGAGTATAGCGATTCGAAGTTGTTGAAACATAGATAATATTGTTTTTCTAACTGGTAAAGAAAAAAAAAAGAAGCGCGTTACCCGCACTCACGGGCGTTTCTTCGTGAGTGAAGTAACATCGTTAGTGATCAAACACGCGACACACATAAGCGACACACACTCACATTGAATAAAAAAAAAATCGTACTACACCCGGTGACTTGAGAGGTATCCAACGTACTGTTCTCATGATGCATAGAGCATTGGATTAAACGAAATTCGGCACTTCACGATAGATTTTGGTGCGTGATAGTGAAAGCGACAAAACTTGATGGGACAATTGCACAGTTGCAGCACGAAAAATTGTTGACTGTTTGATGATATAAAAAAAAAACAATGGAAATCGGACACGGACAAAAAGGGGAAGGTTGAGAGGAGTAAAAATTTATAATTAGTGGAATAAAATATAAAGATTGCACGATCGGGAGTGAAATTTGAACGATCGAGTCGGGATTGAATTTATAATCAATCCCGGTGAAAAAAAAATTTACGTTCAGGCTTACCTTATCGCATGTTGTCTCGTTATTACGGGCACGATTAATGACGGTTATTTATCGACACGAAAACACGCAAAAAAAGGAGTATAAAAAAAAACAAAAAAAAAAATACACAACGTACACAAATTAAATTGTCGGTGATGTAAATAATATTGAGAGCGTGAATAAATCGGGATATGGAATACGCGGATAATTGCATCTTGCTTGACTCCTCTGCGTAGCCAGGGTATGATTGACACATTGAGAGCTCGAATAGGTATCGGCGAGGAGGACGTTGAATTAATGAATAAGTATTAACTTGAAGGTACTATTCGATGGTTTGTTGTAACCGAAAAATATTGAGCTCGGTCGCAGAGTGGAGCAAGCAAGATTCGAATGGCCGTTCGCCTGGGCTCTATTATAAATATATATATGCGTGTTGTTTCGATACGTAAAGGGTAAAAAAAATGTATCCACTGGCACGATCACACCAATTTATTAAGTAAAAAAAAAACAAAATTACACATAAGACACAACGTATAAAAGTACGAAAACACACACATACAGACAAACACAAACAACACAGTTAACGCAAGAAGCGATGAGGTCGACTTACACTTAACGTGTAATCGATCGATTGTAGACGATTGAATAATTCGGTTTAAGAGTTTTCCGCGGGGAAGTAATTTGAAACATGTACCTAGATAATCAATGTAGAATTATGGTGAAAAATTTAGGATTAAAAATGAGAAGAAAAAAAATAATAGGAGGGCTAGGATTGAGAGATTTCGCGTATTGTGCTCGTGCGAGCGTTTAAAAATGATAAAACAACAAAAAAAGAAAAACAAAAAAAAAACAAAAAAAACCATTGTGTATAATTATGTAAATGTATGTGAGACCGATAAGGCAGCCGCCGAGAGTTAAGAGCGTGCGGCTACAGTTTTAGTTTTTTGCTTTCCCGCCCCTGCCCCCCCCCCCCCCCCCCCCCCGCCCCCCATCGTTAATATCTTTCTTGAATTTCTTTTTTTCTTTCTTTCGCAGTCATTGTATATCATTGAAATTGTTCGCGAATGTCCATGAGACGATACTGCCGTTAAGAGCTCTGAAAAAATTCCTCCGGGAGGAAGTACAGACGAAATTGTAATTTTTTTTCTTTTGATTTGTATAACAATCATTTACTTATTATTATTATTATTATTTTTAATGTCGTTTAACGCAAGCATTGTTGGATTAAAATTTGTTTATCGACCTTACGGAAACCGGTCGAATCGTCACTTCGCCGTAGTTACGTTTTTCTTTTTTTTTTTTTTGTTTACGATTTCCAGTTAGCTCATGGAGTTATTTGATTAATCTCTCGGTTTCGACGACGGGGTCGTCGCGACTTTTGTTGTAGCTCGTATTCCGGTCGCAAGCTCGTTTCTTTACCGAGTTAACGAACGTCGGTAAACACCACGACGAAAATTCAGGATCGATCCGAGTTAACTCCCGGAAGTTTTTCCCTGGTTTAAAAATACTTTATACATGTATATATACGATATATACAGAATTATTGTACCACTACGCCGTAGAGTAATATGTAGCATGTTGTTTATATAATATGTGTTTATGGATTCAAAATCCTCCTATAAATGTCGTGTGTGACACTGCTTTGGCGAAGCGTTCACACCGCGGTCTCTCGACGGATTTAAAAAAAAAAGGAAGTCCTAGTTGAAATTGAAATACTTCTTCGTTTGGTAATGCAAAAAAAAAAAAGTTTACTTGGCCGACACAAAATTCGTTCGCCAAGTGCTTCTCGGCTGATCTAAAAAAAAAATTATTAATCGATCCATCGTCGATCAATTAATGGGGTTCCATCGCGGGTCAATCGCGGTGTGAACGGTGTTTACGAGTCAAACCCTCGAACCATTTCACGATATTTACGATTAATGAGAAAAATAAATAAAAACTATAAAAAAAAAATTCTGCATCATACGGATTATCCACGTACAATGAGAAATTAAGATCGATGTCATCGCTGTAACTTACACACCGGGCACAGATGGAAAGAGAGCCAGATAGTGAGGGAGAAATGTTGAGGGAGCATAAGGAATGAAAAGAAGAAAAAAAAAGAATATGAGAAAAATGCGCGCACTGACAACTATACAGTTTGATCGTATAGCTAGTAAACATACCATAGTAATAAATGAGGAAAAAAATAATAAAAAAAAATAAATAAAAAATAAATAAAATAAATAACTAAATAAGTTACGTACGTACACGCACGCATACTTGGTAAGTTTAGTGGTCGCAACGCGGGGCTTCGATTAACGGGCGAAGGCGACCTGCCTTGGTCGCGATTCATAGTACAAAATTTAACAAAAAAAAGAAACATACAAACAAAAACATAATAAAGCTAATATTAAGACGTAACGACGATGCGTATTGAGAAATGACAAAGAAGAAATAATAAAAAATAAAAAAATGAAACAGAGAAACAATTTTTGTAACTTACTGTACAAGCTGTGAATGTACGCGATGATCATTTGGATCGGCGTGTGGTCGAGCCTCTCGAGATTCATTAATCATTCGAGCAACATTCTCTCTATTTGATCTATAATTAATTCTCGCGACCTCGTCCACCGGCCGACACAATAATCGACTCACGATATTAACGTCACAACAAGTACAAATGCTACCTCAAAAACAAGATTGTAATACAGGGTGCACCGAGATGATGCTCTTTAACGAGTGTGTCTGTACATACATTATACGATTAGCCGCGATATTTCACGATGGACGATAGCTCATTAACAGAAAGAGATAGTAGTCGAGAAAAAAAAACACAAAAATAAATGAAAATACTAGATGGAAATAAAACAGGATGGATTGAATAACGCGACGATAACTCTGAGTCGATGAGAAGAAGAAAAAAGAGACGAAAAATAATAGAAAAGGAAAGAAAGAAAGAAAAAAAAAGATGTCGGGTCCACCGCGAGAAAACTGGAGAGACTCGCAGCACGCTCCCCTTCGAGCCCTTCTCTCAGGAATAATGAAAACCAAGTACAAACTACAAAGTATAATAGTCGTTAAGTAATGCATACAATAAAATAATAAAAAAAAAGAAAAGTAAATAAATAAAAAAGAATACAAAACCGATGCAATAGCCAAGAGTTAACGAGTAAGGATATATAGTTGGTGACCTTGTCATCGTTTTTTCAACTTTCTTCGCGTCCCGTGAAGATTTTACGATTCACGCAATTTCATTCTTCAATTTCGCATCGAATAACTCACGTGTTTCATAAATGAAAAAAAAAAAATTGAGAAGTCGAAAAATTAAAACACATAAACATCTTTCCACATCTACCTTGTCCGTTCTCTCATTTGAGATTTGATAATCGGGCTCTCCCCTCGACTTGACTCGCGAACCACAGATAGAAACATTCATCATCGTTAAATTCCTTTGCCATTTTCTTCGAGATAACAAAAAAGTACCCGGGAAGAATGCCAGGAGGAGAGTGAAATGTTCGTGTTGAGTGACGTAATACATAAATATACATTTATATATATACATTGCGTACAAGTATACGAAACCACTTTCCACCTCGGACCATCCCTCGTATACATACGATTTGATTATTATCATTCGATACAAAACCTGACCGTACTCCGACTCTGACTCCTATCGGAGCCTCCACGAGTCCCCAAGTATTATTCATTCATACAATAATTACACAACCGGGCACTCTTGTAGAAGAGTGGGTCGACGTGGTGATAACCGTGCCCTCAATAACGTACTAAATAATTGAAAGAATATGAGATTAAGAATTTCGTGGCTCGACTAATTCTCATAAACCCTTCAATTAGACTGTTTACAATTCTGACGAAGAATTTTCAGCCCTCCGTCACGAGTATCTGAATACAACGCGTTCCTCACTCTCATTGATTTTTTTTTCTTCATAATTTATTTATTTATGTTTCTATGCGCTGGACGCGTCTATGTTACACGTAATCGCAACGTTAAACGAATTACCCTATACGCCCCTCCCTCCCCCAATTGATAAACGAAGAGAGTACACTAATCCCTCGATATATATGTAATATAATAAAGGTATATTATATAATACATTAAGAGAAATTCTTGTTAGTTCGTAAGTGCCCCGATGTCGTGGTCCCGCAATGCGATGAGTGAACAAAACAAGAAAATTATTGGAAAAAAAAAAAGCAAGAAACTCAACTTTAATGAACTCACAAAGAACCGGTGACACGTCATCGCGCATTAAGAGGCCCTTTCCGAATCCTCGTTACGTCCGGCTCTGATCTTTAATAAAAAAAAATACGTAATGTTGATATGCCTTTCTTTATTTTCTTTTTTCGACGATTGTACATCATTTATTTTTATTTTTTTTGCTTTCACTCGCAACCAAGAAGATCCGAGCCCGACGAAACGAGCGACGCGGAACGCCTCGAACTCGTATACTAAGAAGTGGTTACCAATTTTGTTTAAGTAAAATGGAGATATTTACGTTTTTTTCCTCTGAATTTCGCATAACGGGTCAAGAGATAACCGGTGGAAACAATTGTCGAAATGATCGAGCTAAGAAAAAAAAAAAAAAAAAGAATTGATAAAAAGAACATTACAATCGAGGATGATCGTTGACGTCAAGATGCAAAGGATTTTTCACTGATTCCGTCGATGAGAGATAATTTCGCTAGCGACAACCGAGAGAAAGAGATATAGACAAGTTTCTACGATTAAACGCAAAAATGAAAACAAAAACCATAGTTGTATTTTCGAAATACCGATGGCATTCATTTTACATTATTAGAATTTATTTTATTTATACGTGTGATCGGGAGTGAACAATGGAAAAGCGATGAAGAGAGAAAGAGAAAGACCGTTCGAAAGAAAAAAAGAAGAAAATTATGTCTGCTTGCGCGAGAGAAAAACGAGTGATTGTGAAAAGGTAAAACGTCGAACTCTGCCACCACAGTGATATCAGACTGGAGGTGTAATTATTAAAAATGAAAAAACCGTTTTTACGATTATTAAAGAAAAAAAGATAAGAAAAAGCAAAGTTATGTATAGAATAGTGGTTACTTTATTACTTTTTTTTTTCATAAAAATTATTCATCAGTGCATCCCGAGTCTGGTACCAAGGTGGCAGAGATCCGCGCTAATCAGTTGAGTGTAACTCACGATTCTTTTGTTTGTATAAAATTAATCGAAATTTCATTAGACTATTAATAACTGTTCAATTACTGTAAGACAAGAAACTTTACCATTAATTATAAATTACAAAAAAAAAAATATACATCGTTCGTCTTGTCGATTAAACCTTTTCCTCTTCACCCTGCGACTTATCGTCCCGCTAACTTTTCTTGAATGACCTAACTTTTCTCGACAGATCACATTTTTAAACCGGAAGTGGCATATCATAAATTTTATTAAAAAAATATCTTCTGGGTTTTGTCTCGAATGCATGCAATGACAAGGCATTAATTCAAACAATACAATAAGCAACAAAGAAAAAAATCGCGGGGACCCGGACGCGAATTCACGATGCTCAGATTGCCTCTTACAAGGTTTAGTGCGCTTAACAACAAAGCGCTAACGAAAAAAAATAAACGTTTGTGGCTTATGTTGATGCGCACGCTTGCCCAAATTATTCGATTAAAGCTAAATTCGGTTAATTGCAGCCTCACTGCGCCATCTATAGTGTTCAAGGTTCAGATACATGGTCTTTCTGAAATCTAGTTACTTTTTGGCGGAAATAAGTTTTGCCTGAAATGAATTTGGACTAAAAATCTCAAAAGTCTATAAAGATCGTAACGCACCAACATTTTAAGAGTGCGACAAAAGCACGAATTAACATTTTTTTCACCTTTCTTCGGTTTTAGGTCTTTCACCTTCGTATCCACAGCCGGTATCCTGAATAACTACAAACTCGATGCAGACAAGCGGGATTTGCGATCTAAAGAGGGAGCTTTGATCAGCGAGGTTGAAACTTCGTCGGTACGGAATTGAAACAATCTTCCTTTCCGACCATCGGCAAACAAATCGACTGAGTCAACTGCGTCGGTCGAAGTTCATCAATTGGTAAGTTACCATTCGCTCATAATTAAGATTCACTCTTTAAAAAATAAGAATAGAAAAAAATGCATTACCGAATTGCATTAATCCGTACAACGGCGAGGTACTCAAATCGTGCGAAAGGGTAATTTCGACGAAGCACTCAAATCCACTTTCTCTCTTCCCAATTTCGCAACTTATACCACTTAATCACGCCATCCAAACCTTATCCTTCAATCATCCCCCAAGATTATTCTTGTCGATGAATAAATTATTCTGCTTTACTATCAAGATTCTCATCCTCCACAGGATTATCAGTTATTATCATTGAGTCTTAGCTATTCTGGATCCAATTTCTCACGATTCGCTTCATCCTTTTAAATACTTTTTTATCAATGAAAAAAATGTCCCCTGTTGGTCGAGCGATCATTAGTGAACTTATCGACATCTTTTCGCTTCAAGACGAAAAAAACGGGGCTATTTATCGAAGCCTGTCCTAATATCATCCCTCACCGTTCAACCTTTACATCCCACATCCACGAGTACTCTTAATAGACCGTGAACGACATAAAAATGAAGAATAATACGACCGAACGAAAAATCTAATCGGGCGTTAAATTATCGGAGGTGGATAGTCGACAAAAAATAATGGGGAAACGAGGGATAGAGAGCGTTCCTGCGAAGGTTCGACGGTGGGGTTGTGCGGCCTAAGTATCGTTGAGGGTGCATGCGCGTTGCGGTTATCAGGAAACTAGGGATGACGGGATCCTGGCGCGCCTGGATTTCAGCCCGGGACAACGGAAAATTTTAGTTGGCCTCCGGCCCGCAAGGCACCGCTACGGTTGCCACCACCGGGCAATATTATACTACCGAAAAACAACCACATTGTTCACACGACGAACGGGGGTGAAAAGTTGTCTAAATAAAATTTACCACGCGGCTGAGCGGCGCGCGTGGTGACCTTCGGATCTACGCTGACGAACGTAGGTGAACGCCTGTTGCGTACTTGTTACGCGTTAACACAACACGTGCTACCCTCCTTCGTAGGAGACAGATCATACTTTGTTTCTGTCGTCCGAAATAGACTTCCCCGTCTACATATTCCGCATCGAACAAAAGTCCGGATTTAATCTCGAATAATGCCTCAAAGACATCCATAAAATTTGTGCAAAGCGTAAGAAAAAAAAATCCTATCGCAATAGACAGTCCTATTTTCTTCCGTGATTCGACCTATTCCCAGGTGGAAAATACTTGTTCGGAGAGTACTAATTTACCGGTACACAGTAAACAATAATTTCGTTAAATCGGAATGCGAAATTTCGTAAAAATAATTTTGTTAATTAAGTGACAAACTCATTTGTCACTTATTTGAACATACGAACCTGTCCTTTTATTTTCCGTGTCTTTTGTTTGTAAAACTGGAAATTACTAATAAAAAAAATGTGGACGTTTGTGGACAACAAGTCGTTGTAAAAAGTACGATATTTTTTTACTGTGTCAGCCGTGAATCCAGTGATATCGCCGCTTCAAGAATTTAACCCGCGACGAACGATAAAGAAAAAAAAGCGACCCAAAAAAGATATTGTACATGATTTATGGAAGGGTACTGTAGCATAAATGCCCGCGATGTATGATAGATTGAGTCGATTAGCGCGAGCGGTAGTCGCGCAGATTATTCCAGCCACCCACTCGATTATCGCCCATGCGCTGGCGATAAATTAGTTAATTACTGAACGACTAAGTCTAGCGAACTGTTTTAATAACTTTTATACGAGGCAATTTTAACCGAGCCTCGACGGAACAATCGGTCGCTCGTCCGTGGAATCGAATTTAAACAAAAATATTGTCGCGGCGTGTGTCATTTATTAATAGCGCAGACAAAGTAGAGCATCTGCCCAATCGCTCATAATAAAGATCCGGGAAGAAGGGAAAAAGTTTCGTAATAAAATAAAAATAAAAAAGGGGTCGCGCGTTTCTCGAGCAGCCCTCGCGCCCGTTCAACCGCCTTGCCGGGCATCTTTGAGCTTTGGTCAACCCTCGACGAAACTTTTCGTTGGCTCGTAAATCTCTCGTAAACTTTTGTTTCCAACTTCCCGAGACGATCAAATGAATCTCTTCGTGACTCTTGAAAAAGTAAAATAACAAAGAAACTGAGAAAAAGTAATGGCCAGCTTAACTAAGGCGCGTTGGCATGTGTTCAAAGGCCTTATTTTGTTTGTGTAACAAAAATGTTGGTTTGAATCGACATATCTTGAAAAGACTGAAGCAAATAATTGTTGAACTAATCAATGCGTTAATCACCAACCAAACTATAGCTTCGAAATCCTTCAAATCCTCAAGGGACGATGTCCTAGAGCTTTATGTTCAATAAATAATAATAACAATAATAAATCTAACCATTTTTTTCTCAATCTAAAGATGAAATTTTTTTATTACTAAAATTGAGAAAGCAAATTTCAACGCGCGATCACAAGCGACGAACGGCCGAACAGTCTCGTTTATAATTGCAGAACGAATTTGCGAGTCCACGCGTAGCGACCGCTAATGAATTCTTTGTCATGTATGTAACGATTCCACTCATCAAATAGCGACGGACGTTGATTTCGAGCGAGAGATTCGCGAATTCTCTCGCGGATACCAAAATACCGCGAATAGCTCGGTGAAATTTCCACGTGGATTGGTAGTTTGTGTTCCGAATCGGTCCATCGTAAACTCATCATTTCCGGTTACTATCGGGCGCGCGGTAATTCGCATAACTGTCGAGCATGCATGCGGGCCTTCTATTAGCGGCGAAGAGAGGTGCGCGAGAGGCGCACCGTCGAAATTAAACGCAGGGAGAAATAGTCGGATCTGTCGAGGATGATTAATTTCTGTGAATGCACGCTTTTCGATTTAACGCGAGGGGAGTATTTCCGACTCGACGAACATTCCGCCCGTCATGCCAACCCTTTTATCGGAGCATACAGTCGAGCGAGCGTCGGACTGCATTGAAATAGTCGTTAACATTTTATTCTGATTTTATGATTTTTTATTCAATCCTTTGACGATTATACATTTTTTAAATTAAATTCACATATCACATATTCTTTTTTTTGAGCCCATAAGAATTCATTACACATGGACGATTTAAAAAAATAGTTGCGTGTACGAACGGCATTGTGCTTCGAAGAGTCAAATCACGGAATGTAATTGGAATTCTCTCAATTTTTTTTTTCCGACGTAATGAGCTTAAATCGTCGCCACCGTGCGAAACGTAATTTGCCCTTCGGGTATCGCAGTAAAACTAATTAAACTCGTGACCCGTATGTTAATCCTTGTGTTTCAGATCTCGTCCCGCATAGTTTTCCAATCAGCGGCGAACTCTTGCTCGCGGCCGCACGGATTCATTATAACCCTTACAAATGGGAACCGTTGTGTGTCTACCGACGAGCACGGACTCGGTGGTTCGCTTCTTCCTGGAGTGTCTTCCCCGTCCGTCGGCTTCGGGCTATACGCCAATTTACCGGAGGATGGTCCAGCGATCCGGAGGTCAGTAACAGCTTTAAGTTAATGTTTACCGGGGCGTCTCGGCGACGTTCCCGTCCCTCGAGATTTCGAGACGCTCAACATTTTCATGAATCTTTCACGAGAATCGAGTCAAGTGGCACGGGAGTGGAAAGCCACGAGCAAATGAAATAAAAATGAGCCCGAGCCCGCAGGTAATACAATAGCCGTTGGCAAAACCCCCGCTATCGTTCAGAGCTCCGTCCAACCAGTGGCAATTGCGTAAAAAGCTTTTTGTCCCTCGTAAAGAAGGGTCGCTTCTTGACACGCACACTTTCCACGGACATGAACACACGTGCTCGTACACGGGAAGAGAACAAGTCGCGTGGAACAGATCGCACTTTACTCATCCAAGTTCGGTCGGAAAGCTCTCAAGCGCTCTTCCGTTTTCGGCCACCGAAAACCATTTCGACGAAACATAGCGCATAGCTTTGAAACAACAGAGCCAATTATCGGCCGAGTTTCATCGCGAAGTACGCTCTCGCGTCGTGTTATCGAAATGCGAAAGAGTCGGATAGGAGTCGCGAGGGAAGTGGCCGGGGTGCGAAGAAAATACCGCGAATAAGTAAGTTTCCGAGCGCGCGGACAGAGGAACTGGCTATACAGGCGAACGAACGGAAACGACGAAAAAGTTTTAGCGAGCTATGAGAAAAGCATCGCCTCGCTTTGCGGAGAAAATGCGAGGCTGCTGTTGAGTCATTCGAAGAGGGACCAACTATGAGAGAGCTTTCGCAGCGGGGCAGTTCTCCGTCGAAGGGTTAGTCGTATAAATTTCATTTTCCGCACGCTTCTCGCCTCCTTACAGTCCGAAACTTTGCCGTATCCACCCCCGATATGTTTCACGTCTGCGCCCGATTCTCCTTTCATGAAACTTTCATTACGGTTTGTTATATATGTGCGGCATTCGCTTAGTCGCTTCGAGAGGAGCTTGAGAAGATGGGATAGGTATTTGGGGAATAGGGAAGAAGGTTGCATACCGAAGGAGGATGGCCGGTTCGGTGGCGTGCCGGAACGTCGTTTCCCGTCTCGATTATCTTCCGTTCCAAACGCGAGTGGCTTGTTCTCTCGTGCTCTAGCGAGAGAACAATCTACGTGCGCCAGCTATTCGGTCTCGAGTGGGGAGTCTCGCGAGGTCGATGACGATCGCCAGCTAGAAGAGGAGTGCGTTTGGGGATGAAAGATGTGAGAGAAATCAATCGACATCTTCGCGCCCATATTTTTATTCGACCGCTTCGGTCGAAATCGTCTTGTGTATGTAAAAATTGCTCGGTATTTTTATATATTTTTTCAGAGGGTAGATCGTAGATAATTCATATATTAATTTGTATTTTTATAATCGATTTGTAACTTCAATTAAAAATGCACCGGTAGTTCGATATCCGGTGGATATTTTCTGATACGATTTTCAATGCTCCTGGGCGGAGGTAAAATAATTATTACTGTTGTTAAACCGATCGTGAGTTTATCACAGTGTTCAATATGATCGCTCATGCGATTAAGATCAATTTAATTTACATGGCAATATCAACGCCAAGCGTAAAAAAAACAATAATATTTATTGTATTCACTGCTGGCTAGCTTGATTGATTCGCCTCTGAGATACGTCAGGCTTGTAGCAGGCAGACTATCGCTGGGTTCTCGAAATTTAACCCCGAGGCATGAGCGAATCAGTCGAACGAAGACCGTCGCTGTCTCTCGTAGACGACATTTTCGTTTCGAGAGCCATGGCTTCGGTGTCAGAGCTGACTGTGTTTCTCCCAACAGCCTCGCGACCTGCCTCAACTTAGTTCGAATCTTAATTTATTTTTATTCTTTTCCTTTGCTTCAATACGTTTTTGCGAAAGAGCACTTTCTTGTCTTGACTTTTAACTTGATAATCCGCACTCTCTCGCTCTAAAGAGAGAGACACTCGATGATAAATTGCTTCACAATTTTTTCTTTCTTAACGCGATCTGAAAACTTCAAGGAGGTTCGCCCTATCCAAGGAGAGGTAAGATATAAATGGTTGCTTTTAACCATTTCTCTTACTCTCACTCACCGACCGTAACTGATGATTTGTATCACTTCCACCTCTCTCGTCCCATGATGCATTTCTACTTTGGGATCGACCGGCCTATCTATCTGTCCCTGTCCCTTCTATGTCGTAATTAATGAAAAGGCCAAGTGAATAACCTATATCAATTTCGTGATAGCGCCTGATGGCCGCGTCGCGTATAACTGTTATCCCACCTAGCACATAACCCCGAGTGTATACAACATATATCTCGGGCTCAATTTCAATATCGGGCCGCGTCCTCGTCACGAGAAACCACGAGTTAGCCCTAACTATGTTCCCCAACTTTAATTGGATTCGGTGCTAATCTCACCGCCTACTACCGACAACTCGGCACTAATGACAAACCTCAGTCGAATTCGTGTTATCCGTGACACCATGCCTCATTCAAAACCACTCCCAAAACACCCCATCCACCTCTTATCAAAAGTCTCCCAAACTATGAATACCCGATTACTAAATTTATCAAATTCACGAAAACGAGCAAGTAATATAAGCGTCCGATTAAACCCACATTATTTCAAGCACGCAACTAATCAAAATATATATATAAATATATTAAAATAATAAAATAATGATGACTCTCGAAAGTCCGTTTCTTACAATCCTCGCGAGTAAATATCGACGAGTTCGAATCAATTTGAATGAATATCTCGAGGTGTGAAATTCATACGAGTTATATTCCACGTGCCGCCCCGCCAGGATATTTCCAATTTTCTCACCGCCTATTTATCCATCAGACTCGGCGTTTGTTGATTTTGTTGCTATTTTTTTTTAACCTTTTTCTATTTATTTTACATTTTCGCTGGAAGCCTGCTCGATTCGGTTTCTCATTAACTACACCGGTGATGGGTCCGGTTGTCGAATGGCTGTGTATAATCAATCGCTCGACCGCCGATGGATAGTTTTATATCATCGCGTAATTTGTCGAAGCGTGGAACTTAAATGCCATTATTATTCCACCGGGCAGTGTGACTCGCGGAAACACCGTGGTATACCGATTCGCGGTAGTATTTCCCACGGTTTTCCGCCGGAACTTTATTAACGGAACCGACGGCAAGAAGGGAGGGATGCTCGGCAAAGTGCGAGAAGATCGAATATATATATATATATATATATATACGCACAGCCGGAAAGAGAGGAACGAGGGTGAGAATAGAGATCGCCGAGAACAGGAAGAAAGGGGGACGAGATCACGAAGGGAGAGACTATACGCTTGAAGGTATTCGGTAATCGAACGACAGGAATCTCCAATATGGGGTGGAATAATGAATAATTCTCGTGTCGTGCCGTTCCTTTTATCTCTGACCTACCAGCTTATATTTCGAGCTGAAGCTTTCCGCTCTCTCGCTGCAGTCGCGGGCCATAACGGAATTCGTTTAAATCGCGGGAGAGCCAGACTTCCGTCGCTAAGGGGCACGACACAAAAAAAAAAGAAAGTACATTTCTCTAGCCCGACGCCCACCCTCGGAGCGTCGCGTGAAAACTCGATAAAGCACACGTGAGGTATATTTGAATTTTTACGTGACACGCTCTCGCGAGAGACAAATGAATGTTCCATCATGCGCGAAGATCTTTTGAACAATAAGATAATCATGTTTGTTTATTTGTTTTTTTTTTTGCCAACGTCGAACATTTTCCGGTGGCTTTCGGGGAATTCCATGAAAAGGTTCGCGCGCCAATACGGTCGGGAATCGGAGCGCGCGGTCGTACTCGACAGCGGTAGACGCGTACAATCGATAGACCCGGTGGGAAGCGAGGACCGGTGAGAGGGAGTCTGTGCTCTAAAAAAGCTCCTGGCTATCGGTGGGCTTAAAATACGAATGCGGGAAATAGAATCGGTACGTGTCGACGCTACATACATGTACGTATGTGCACATTTAACCCGGGGCGGACGTGCTTCGACCGATGGACGGAGTCGAATTATTAATTGGCCGCGATTCCACAGTCGCGATAATGTTTAATGTTATGAGTTATGACCGCGGCGTAGGTACGGCGTTAACACGAGTGGCCAATGCGGCTGCGACGCTGTATCGCTGGTGCAGTGCGACTGCGATTCGTGAATTAACTACGGCTTGAGAAGGCCGATGAGGATAACCCCGGAGGAGGATTTCACTTCGTTGCAATTTCTCTCTTTCCTGTGTTGCACCGGTTCGTGCACGCGAGTGCCGAGAAGACAGGAAAAATAGGGGAAAAAAAGCTTGAATCTCTCCTTAAGCGAAGGCAATCCTCCGGAGGCTCCGGACGGTGAAGTGATGGACGAGTGGGCCTCTCGGTTTTTCTCTCCCACGTATTCCACTCCGCTGTCTTTGCCCCGATCCTCCCGGCGTTGGCTAGCTAGGCCAAGATATACGCGGGTATAGTGTATGACCCACGACGAGCAGAATTCGCACACGAGAATCGTGAAACGTGAGAGCGGCGGCGGGGGGGGGGGGGGGATGGCCTGCAGGTAGCTTTGCATGCATGTGAGTGACGGTAAGGCGAGGCTAAAAGTCCGCGATACGGCACGTCTCGCCGAAGACGTGGGAAATAAAATACGCTTTCGTACGCGAGTGAGATTCGCGACAAATTTAATTCGAAAATAAAAAATAAGATATTGGGACACTACGATAAAATTCACTTTACCGCCAGAGGACATCTTGTTAAGTTCATACAATTGTTATACCAGCGGCGCTACAAGCTCTCGACCGTTATCCGTCGCATTATACCGCTCGCGTACAATTTGTCCCGAGTCTCCCCCGCGGTTTTTGTTGAACATCACAGGCGGTCGGGTTCGGGCGAGGGAGACACGGAGCTGCGGGAGAATCGTCGAATTAACGCGGACGTTTTCAGTGCGCCAAAACGGGCGGAGGTATAAAGTACGGCGAATTATAGCGCGCATGAAAATGCATGCGACAGAGCTGGGGAATAGTTTTGCCTCTCGCTCGCGTACTTCCGGTAGAACAACCGGTCTACCTGTACGTGGTTCAAAAAGCGTGGCACTCCGTCACCGCGGCCTGGATGGCCTTCCGCCACCTCGAGTGCGACGAGGAAGAGGAGGGTCGCGACGACGACTATGACGACGACGACGGCAATGGGTAACGAGAAGTTTTCTCGTTAACTTTTACGACATCTGCCCGCGGGCGTTTCACTCGCCGTAGCTGTATTTCGCGCGTCTGTCTCTCGCTCTCACCGTGCACAGCTATCTGTGAATTAGTCTCGAGCTTTCTCTCGTTCCTTCGAAGACCCCGCGATACACCGGAGGCGATAGACAAACTGGGAATTATAATGGCCTCCAGATTTAGATAGTAATCGGGGGACGAGTGCGATTCCGGGACTCTTTTTCACACTTTCATTGGACTGCAACAATTTTTTTAAAAAATGGTTTTCAAAAAAATAGCATTGTTATGTTTATATTCTTTTTACAGTCATATTAGCACTGCGAATTATCAGGAACAATTCACAACCCATCTAACTAAAAATTTTATCTCAAGTCAAGTTTCATTACGGAGCATATTTTTTTTCTTTCTTGCTTCCGACCGACATTGATTGACTTAGTTGAAGAAGTCTCCGACGAAAAAAAATCATGTTCATTAATTCATCGATGAAGATCGTTAGTCGCGACGAAGAGAAGCGAAATACGCGAGGCATTTGCTTTCTTTTTGTTGGGGACCGCGAGAAATGGAATATTAAAGCCGAGAGACGGAGGTAGAAGAGAGAGGTCGTGAATTATTCGGGAAAGTTGAAAACTTGGCCGACCGCTTACGGGCCGCGCCAAGCCGGCTCTCGCCGAGTGTAACCAACTCCGCAAAGTACGAGTAGGACGTGCACAAGTAAGCCGTTCCTGCTTCCGCGTGCTCGCGACCCTTTGTCCCGTCTCGTGTCCGGGAGGGATCTTCTCCGCTCGCGGATTCCCTCGCTCTCGTCCCCCTCGTCGTCGCCGGTGTAATTAACAATACCGGGTCAAGCACGGTGCATTTAATGAGATCTACAGTGCAAGCGCCCATACGACGGAAGCCGAAAGGTCGCTCGTTCCTCGTACGCGACGAAGACGTCGACGATATCCGTCTATCGCTCGCGCCAAATCTCAAGAATCTCGCAAACTACGCGCGTAGATGAAGAAATTCTGCGTGCACGAAATATCGAGGGAACAAAAAATATCAAATAAAAAAATTATAAAAAAAAGGAAATGAGAGAAAAAAACTGCAAACAACTTGGAATCAAAGAGTGTCAAGAGTTCTCGAGCAATTTATTTTTTCCGCTTCGTTTCCCACCTAACCGACAGGAATGGTAGTTCGATCGTTCAGTTGCGTTTCCGCGGAAAAAGTGAAAAAGGTATCGGTTCATTATGGAAAACGATATCGCGTTTCTCCCCCACATTTTGAGTCGTAACGACGAACGACACCCCGACAATGCGGACTCGCACCGCGCGCTCCAAAGCTGCTGGTTCTTACATAAAACATAACGAGGCGTTGACGCGAGAGCTTCGCGGGGGCGAGTCAGACAGTTTTGCAGAATATCGGTGCATCGTACTTGCGTAACGCGTTGAACATCAGTGTTGCTGTTTCCCGTTCAAAGAGGTAGGCTCGCTTTACGTAATACGTTGCGAATCTCTCGGCACACGTTGCGACGCACACAACCGCGGTTACAATATTTTACACGCTGCGACACATGACTGATTATACGCGCGTCGTTGCTTTTGGGCTCTGGCATGTTGGCCTGGAATACCGCGAAATTCAATGGGTACTTTTAACGAGATTTTTTAACCGCCGCATAGACTAGGAACGCTTGCGGCAGCCTCCGCTGCTTTGTTGCGATCAGAGTCGGTCAATTAAAAAGTTATAGCCATTAGAAGTGAGGCCGCAAAGTTTTACCGTGCTCGAAGCATCATCGCGCTCCGGAACGCTTCGCAGATGGTGAAAACCGAAAATAACGTTTTCCTCACTCGGTGCGGAAATTGCCACTTTTCCGCCCGCTTCGCCTGCGTAAAACCGCCATTTCCGCACCTTGTGATGAAAAATTTCGTACATCCCTCGTGCGAAACACTTTTTTTTACTCGTGGAGTGATGTACTATGGTTTCGCTCCTGGTCGCGGATTTTCATACGAGATACCGAGCTTGAGGGTAAAATGGGTATGAGATTCGTGAACAGCGAGAAAAGAAAATATAGCGGATACATGCTTGAAACAACTATCGAACAAAAGATCTTTAAATAACTAATAATTACTATCTCAATAACAATGCGGTATGCTTTTTTATTGACGAAAATTCTAAGCGTATGCATAAAATGTGACCTCTAATAGGTACATCAGTGGCCACTAATAGAACCAAAGACATACATTTGTATTTTTATTGATATTTTTTCTATTTGAAAATTGATTACTGTACATATTGGGGGTTTTTGGTTGCCAATGAATTGCTCTTCCCACTGGAATCTATTTCAATGACCAGAATTATTCATGGTTATTTGAATATCGGTGGCCATTAATAGGTAGATCGAGTAGCCACTAATCGGTGCAATTCTATATCGGGGCTGCCACTAATAGGAACGACATTTATTCACGCTTTTATTCATATCCTTTGAATAACATTTATTGTTCCAACCAAACCTCCCAAATGAGACCAATTATTTATAATTGGTTGCATTTGGGAGGTTTTGGTTAGGCAATGAACTAAGCTTCCCGATGGGATCGATGTCAGCGACTGGATTACCCATGGTTGTATAAATGTTTTATGTTATTTAGTACACAATTCTTAAGCGAACATTAATAGGAGCATTCACCTTACCAAAAGTGGATTCGACCGCATTTCAGTTCATACCGGCCGATCCACGTGGGTTTGAAATTGTCACCGATTTAGATCTTTTTACACACAGGACGACCGTTTGTGCGCTGAAGAACAGAGTCGTGCCAGAGCGTAGCGACGCGAGAGAAATTGTAGGATTTACAGCAGACGTAGCGGATGGCACTCAACATCGATTCGCAGGAAAATAGAAGGCTCCGAGATTAGCGGGAGAATTGTACACTTTATCCTTCCCAGATGACATTTTATCTTAGCGAGGCTTTCAGCTTTATTCTCATGGCAGTCGAATAGAAATGCACAGACGTAGCGCTGCCAGACCGGAAACTCGAACGGTCTCGAGCTTTATATAGGTAAGTGTTGTATACGATACGACGAATGGTATATCTGTACTCGGCACAGAGCCGTGTGCACGCACGAGGTGGGCGTCTTCGAAGATACAGGAGGTCTTCGAAAAGCTCCTGGGATCACCCGGATAACGCCGGTGAGCCAGCCTCGGAATCGGGACGAGCAGGATAGAGAAGCCACCGTGGAAAGGCGAACAAAGCGGTCCAATTCGCAAAAAGCTTCGTTCCCCTTCGCTCCTGTTATACTACCGAAGTTAGTATTGAAGACGAAAAAAGGAGCTGTGAAAAGACCGGAGAACCAAGGCTACCACTGAATTAAGCACCTGTTCCCTCCTCGCTGTATTATTCGTTGTCTCGACTTTCTTTGTTCTCTTCCCGGTCCATTGTGCTACGTACAAAGCCACAAAAAAACCCGCGAACTTGGTTAATTTTTTGTTTGTTTTCACCGTCGCATCTGCGAACGGATCGACGGTAAATTTGTTCGTGTCGAAAAATTTGAGGCTGAAATTTTCGGTCCATAGAATCCGCATTCGCCGTTGGAATTTTATCGACAAACACTAAGTTCGAGAGAGCGAAGTGTTGCTCAAGCATCTCGTACCTAGAAGTCAACCTTTTTTTGGGAGCAGTTTCACGACCGAAGTTTCGATCGTTCGTTATGCGAGTGTACTTGTAGTACCGACGTGCCATCCGCACCGCGACGGGACGGGCATCTTTGCTCGACCTGCGTAGCACAGAATGAGCGTCGGTCAGAGGAATCTGCATCCGCAGGCTCCACCGCGATATCTCTGTCTTTGCCACGTTGTTTCTCGTCGTGGCTCGCTGCGTTTGTCGTCCGAGACCCAGCCTCCTCGACCGAACCCTTTGCGCAAACGTCGCCCAACCTCGACACTTCCGTATTGCCCACAGCTTCCGTGTTCACAAGTCGTTAAGCCTGTCAGTCCGCGGTCAGGACAAACCCCGGCCCCGGTCACGATTGTTACTAAATCTAATTTGCCGTCGGATCGAGCTCGATTAACAGCCAATCGTACGGTACATTATGCGACCGGACGTCGACGTTTTGTTGCAAGACTGTCGAAAGCAACGCGGCTGCTTTTCATGCTCGTTTTTGCCACTCCACGGACGAAAATTGATGGCAGCTGCGAACTCGGATGTAATCACGGAATTCAATGGGAAAGGGTGATGAATAATTTTGCCGCGAAATGCCGGGACGGAATGAAATCGAAGGATTTCGTAGAAACGCGTCGGCGTCGGGTTACTCACGTAGCTTAAATCTTTTCAGTGACAAAAAAAAAGGGGAAAATTCCAATCACAGATTCCGTTCGCAATTTTCAGGGATATCGTTCGCTTGCTCAGTGAGTGTTCACTTCTGGCTGTGTAACCAATCCATCGGCTCTCTTTGCCGGTCCGGGAGCTCCGATTCGCGTCAACTTTGTGATGAAAGAGCCGGGGTTTTAATCGAACGTCGCTCGGGCGAAACTTATTCTCTTTATTTTCTTCTACTTTTCGTTCCGTATTCGTACTATCGGGCTTCGGTCCGACGTCGAGGCGGAATATATTTATAAGCGCGACGCGAAAGAGTCAACAGTATGACGACGAGCGTACCGACCGGCTCGTCGATCGATGCTCTCAGAAGCCCTCGAACCTGTATTGAAAATGACAAAAGAAAAAAAATACACACACAAGTAAAGGTCACCGGTGGTCGTGGTGGTCGTATAAAACGTATCTGCGAGCGTATGTACGAAAGTGGAAAATATAAAAAAATATTGAAAAGAAATGCGCGTCGTTCCCAATGTCAGGCAGAAGATTCTATCAGTCCGTTTAAATCCGACATATCCGTGAAAAGGAAAATATCGGGAGACCTCTGGGAAGCCGCATCGGTTTTTCTTTTTACATTACACATCGGACAAGGTTCGCGAGATCTTTGCCGAAGAATCGTGGAACAATCCGCAGTCGAGATTAATGGAAGATGGGGCCAAGCGCTTATGAGAGACCGGAAACCAAAAGATTAATCGCTTCCATCGGAAAAGTCATCTCTGATAACGTTCGCGGGTCGTTTATATCCAGAGGGCAGAGATAAGCCCGTACTTGCGGATGTGTCTTACTTCTCTCGACGGCTGTCTGGCTAATGATACCAAATAGCGTCTCGTTGCTTTTAAAGCTGGATAGTTTAAAAAACCGCGACTTATCGTCGTCGAGACAAATCCGCGACAAGCTTGATAGGCGAGCCGGAGTACGAAGCAGCTCAAGAGGCTTTGACTGTCAAGGGCCGGCTGTGTGCCGGTAAACTTTCAACGTCCAACTTGACGACCGGGCTTGGTAAAATAAAAATCACGAGGAACTCGATGAAAAGCGGATTTTGCCCGCAAACCCCAGGGCGGTCTCGGTCCGTAAGCTCGTGGAACCCTCAGCTTCGGTGTCTCTCGGCTTTTGTACCGCACTTTTTTGTACCGCATTACCACTCGACCTCTTTGTGTTTAATCACTCGCGTTTTCAGACGAAACCCTCGCGGCCTATTCTTTTTTTTTCAAAATTTTTCCTTTTCAAGTGCCATCCGTCGCGATTCCCTCGCTGCTCACCTACCGCGTTGAATGGATCATATCGCTGGAGCTTGAAACGTGCACACACGGATTCGTCTGTACGCCAACATATTCTCATGAATTCTTCGACTCAGCAGAAAGCCCGCTCTCCGGAATATGGGTTCGAATGCATAATACGAAAAGACTACGGGCATTCAATGGATTGAAAGTCGTGTGCATCTGAGCGTAATATGTCACGATGTTAGATCAAACCTTTCTTTTCCATGAATACGAGGGCCCGTAACATTGCTTTCTCATGCAGGAAGCGTTGTTTTGATGAAAAAAAAAATTCGAGATTTTAATGAAACCGCATGCGGTTTCATCAAAATTTCGAAAGCGTCGAAAAATCTTATTTAGAATAAATGTCCGGATGCATGTATGTGTGCATGCGTGCGTTCGCGAGCGTGTATGCGCACGGAAAAAAATCGTTCTGTTTCTATAACAAAATGTAGATCGTTAATAATTTATTGTTGTGGCAGTAAAAATATTTGCTGCCACAGCAAAATATTTGCTGCCACAGCAAAATATTTGCTGCCAGAGCGAAATATTTTATTGTCCCTATGTTAAGCAGGTAAAGGAGTAATGGTAACAAAATTCTTGCCGTCCCAACATTTTTTTTTCTCCTTACGCGTGTGAATCGGTCGCGAAAAACTCAAACCGCTATAATTCGAGAATGCCACGACCAATCAAGGTGAAATTTCACTAGTCAATCAATAGTCAATGTCCCCTCAAAATTTATTGAAAAATGTGTAGTTGTTTCTTGTCTACGCGATGTGTTTTTTTTTTAATTTGACTTTTACCATTGAATTCCATAGCGACGCTCAACAACAAAGATGAACAAATGACCCGTAACATAGAAAGGTTAAAGCAGTTTTAAATCATTATTTCCCGTCATGTGCGACATTGCTGGCTCCAGAAAAATCCCGGTCACGTCTTCGCCTCTTATCTAGGACCTCCTGGGAACACTGAAGCCGTCGCTGCAGGTCTCTTGTCTCTGCGGTCACCGCGTGTGGCCAAAATCTAACGCGAAAGCTTTGCGGTTAATCAGCATCTACAGCCGACAGAATTCGCGTTTCCATGTGCACACAGACACACACACACACGTGAAGTTTCATCGAGCGCGGAAAATTCCGTTCTCATCCTCCAGCGTACGTCTCCTCACGGTTGAGCTGTTTCCCTTGTTCGCTCCTCGTAGATTTTTTCGGTCGGTCGTGATGTGCATATGCAACGATCTCTCGTCAGAGCTATGGATGTCATCGAATCTGCACTTTCCCTCTCCCCCCCCCCCCCCCCCCCCCCTCCCTTCGAGTGTCTCTCGTTGTATATCGAGGCGCATCGAGTGCACTTGTGCGCATGCATCGACGTCCGTTGGTGTGGCGTACGACTCATTGAGAGTGTGGGAATGCACACAAGGGGGCCATAGAAACTGTACAGCCTGCAGCAGGTATCGAATATCGGTGAAACGTTGGCACAGTGGGAGAGCAAGGGAGATCCGGGATACGGAGGCGGATAGAGGATGAAGAGAGCGCAGGGAGAACTAACTACATGGACTAAACGAGATCGGGATGCTGTGTGCAAATCGTACCGCGCTCCTCTGTCTCTGTATGCGTCTCTTTATCGATATGATGACGAGGAGGTGGAGGATGAGGACGATGAGGAGGTGGAGGAGGAGGTGGCGAGAGTGCGACCAGCGTGACGTTCGATATACCCTCTATCGCCTACCCGTGTCCCGATACGAAGGTACGCTGGCTGTGCGGGAGTTCGCGAGGGTGGAGCCCGAACGGGGATGGCACGCTCGATGGACACACATAACGCTTTACCCTTGGACGCGCTTCCCCCCGATATTACACACCGTGGTTCGACGCTCACGTTTCATACGACACACGTTACGACGGTAGATGTTCCGGTTTACGCGCCGTTCGACCACTACATGGATCATTCGAGTCGCTTCAACGTCCCGATCGCGTCCGTTGAACGTCTCAGCCAAAATACGATCTCGAACGACAAACGTTACGGTACGGTGGATGAGCAGACGCGCCATCGAGTGAATCATTGGATGCTCCTCACGATCCGGCGCAAGCTGCATTCGCGAATGTTGCTCTTCTCCCGGAATACGCAATCGGTTGGATGGAGAGAGAATGGTCTGAATGGTCCTGGTACGTTCCGAAGTCAGAGTTATCGGGAGCGAATCTATATTCTAACAGCCCGGAGGCAACGGGAAATGTGCCGGATGCTCATGCTGAGGTTAGCTGCGTATGTTTACATTACATGATAACAGCTTCATTACCATAAATTCAAACTTCAGCACTCCAGGGAAAGGGAGGATGGAGAGGGTGAGGGTGAAGAGTATATCCACCATCACGTCGGATTGACGATCTATTTGCATAAGCTGAGTTTCGAACTGCGCTCGGTTTAGATTAACCACGGTGGGAACCAAGTTGGTCCAGTTTAGTCGTTCATCGGCCGTTCATAGTCTCAGTGCCGAAAGCAGGGTAGGGTACAGTAATGAGGAGCTTTCTCGACCGCTCATGCTGCCAGAAACTGGGCAACGCTTCCCCTTATCGGAACACAACATGCCGGACGTTATTTGGGGCAGGATTGTGTGTACCGCGCTGACGCTAAAGCTCGACTGCTCGCTCACTCGCTCGCCGGCTTGCCCTTCGGCCCATCGGGGGTGGTCCGTGCGGATACTCTCTTCGCAGACGCGATCATTATGTACCTTTGCCATTAAAGCATCCCCTTTAGTTACAGAATTTCACCTTGCAGTCGGCTGTTCTGCGGATACAAAGTGCCCGTCAGCTACACCGCGGCGATCGTCGCCAGTGGTCGACGACGAACGCGAACGAGCTTACCTCCCCTAGGGTTTTGTAATGCCGGGAGGCGAATCTTACACGTCGCTGATCGACAAAGCGGCCCAGCATCGTCACGTCGACGTATTAATATCTGGAGACCCCTTCGTCCACTTTCACAACACACCCTTCTTCTTTTTTTTCTATCTCTACGCTCGGGGTCATCTCTCACCCCTCTCCCTCTCTATACACCCCTCCCTCGTCACCGTCCGCTCTCCTATCCACCGTTCTCGTCTTCTTCTCCTCTGCCTCTTAGTAGCTCTATAGACGGGCATCTGGTGGAAATCTGAAGCCACCCCGAACCCGATCACGGCTGATAGATTTACGTGGATAAAAGTCGATGTCGACGCGGCTGCGGAGCCGCTCTCTCTCGTTCAGTGGATGCTGGCTTCTGGCAGGTGGATTATCGACTCGGGACTTGTAACTACCCGCCAGTCGATGCCTCTCATTCGCAAGGCACCCGCGATCAGATCGCACTCTCTTTCACACGTGGCGTAGAATTGAGATTTTTTTTTTTTTTTGTTTTTCGTCCGAAGTTTAGTTTTTCTGTTATATCGGTCGAACGGTGGCGGATAGCGAGGAAGAAAGTGGAGAATCATTGGATTTATGCTGAAAATTACTTCGCCGATGGATCTCGATAAATTGGTGTTTGATTAATCCGATGGTAATTTCAACCGTCTGTTTAACTTTTCGCGGTGCGGCGAGGAGGATCCGTTTAAGAATAAATTGGTCGAGATTCGTGAGACGGAGAAAGAGAGACAGCGAGGGAAGAGAGGGCGAGGGATAGCGCGAGAGAGACCAGCGGTCCGTTGCGCACGCAGATTTTCGCGCTCCCGCGGACTACGGGGCGCGAAGGCCGGCAGCTGCCAGTAACTCAGCGCCAGTTTGTCGAAGTAGTCCCGAGTGGGACCACGCTCGTTTTTCTCGAGCACCGAGTCAAACGTGCTCACGATTATTGTTTTCTGATATTTTTTTTTTTTTTTTACACCGCAACGTCGCGCTGAATTATTGTTCCAACGCAATACGAAAGTATATTACATCGCTCGAGATCCAACCGGCGAACAACGAGCTCGTCGGATAAAACGATTTTTCATTCGTCGCTTTTCACGCGCTTTTCACATTGATAAGCGTGTGTCAACTGCAAAAATTTTAATCAATTTTTTTCTGCTTTTTTTTTTTACCGAGGGATTGATAGTTTATCGAGATTGACAGCGGACAACGTCATGTCTCAGTAAAATTGAGGCGAGACAGACAGAAGAGCGTCACATCGATTGATTAATTTTTAAAAAAATGATTTCATTCCGTCTTTTTTCCGATAAAAAATTTTGATATTACGATATTCGCGTCCGGCCGCGGGTCGGTAATGAGCTACTCTGCTAATTAGAGTTTTTACAAATCTACTCCCGATTGCGCGCTCACGCACACGAGTTAACGTTTCAAATATTAACGCCGAGCCGCGCTCGCGTGCGGTCAAATTGAAAAGGCGGGGATTTCATTAGCTCCAAAAAAAAAAGTATCACGCTGGTGTCGGCCGAGATTAAGGCCAATTTTATCTTGCTCCGCGTATCAACTTTTACGAAAGTTATAATTGCGAAATAACATAAGCGCGCACCGACTGTCAGACCGGTGTGGATTTTTTTACATGAACGAATAAATCCGTGATCGTTCAAGATAGAGAAGTTTCAGGATGCAGTGATCCGGGGAATCAGTGGTTTACTCGGCTTGACTCGCGTGGCGATGGACAAGGAGCGACATGCTCGGGGTAAGTTGATTTTGTTTTATTTTTTTTATTTTTTCTATTTTGTTTTTACATTTTGTTCATTGTATTGTACATTGTACATTGTACATTGTACATTGTACATTGTACATTGTACATTGTACATTGTACATTGTACATTGTACATTGTACATTGTACATTGTACATTGTACATTGTACATTGTACATTGTGCAGCAGCGATATCGTATTTGTCGCCCAGCATGAATTGGTTCGAGTGCTCCGCGCGCCAGTGGGTCATTTGAACTCGCGATAATGATCGAGAGTTGTACCGATGTGTATACTACGGGATATATCGAACGAGTTCGACCTAATTATGATCGATGGACTCTCGAAACGTAGTTCGGCAACGAGGCAGACTCCTCGTCTAGTCGCTGGACTGCTCTCACTCGGAACTTGAATTATCAGCAACTTATAATTGGCGGAAAAAAAGAGTAAAATCAAAAATAACAAGTAACTCGTCGATGTACTCCGCCGTCTTGCACTCGGACTTCCGAAATACACTGAAACTCTTTCTCCTTCGGAGTTTCGTTGCCGAACTTTTCCGGAATATAACTTTGGCCAATGGAAACCGCGAGATATCGCCGTAGCGACTGTTCTGTTATTTCCCCCGTTGCTCCGTAATTGAACGATCGTTCGAAACGAATTGGGACACTTTTATTTACCGAAACGCTCAGCCGTACTTTAATAAATCACAATCTCACCGAAAACCGGCCCGATAAATCAAAAACTTTATCTCCGAGACTATCGAGGGCGGAACTCCCCGTCGGAATATTAATAGCTTCAATTTCCACGAACCTACGAATTTTACTCTTGCAGCCGATGCAAAACGACGCGTCGCCGGTTCCGATAGATGGGGGGAAAAAAAATAAAAATAAAAAATGGATCGGTGGACCGTGTGACGATGGATGCTGTATGAAACCCGTAGCCACTGGATCATTGCAGCACTGACTGGAAAATATTTTTTCCCCCATTCGTAACGAGACTTCGGATAAAAAAATCCAATATCGTACCATGAGCCTTTCCAAGCAATGAACAATGTCGAGAAAGTATTGTGGATATTATAGTATTATAGTATTATAGTAGTCTGTATTTTCTGTACATCCGTCCTGGTTTTTACACAGCTTCCCCCTTAAACATATTTCCCCGCTTACAACTAAAGATAAATATACAGTCCCTCCCATCTAAGATTTACAGATATTGTATATAACATCATATGCTATATTTTAGATCGATTCCAAGAGTAAACTCGCGCCATTTTTCGGTAAAAATGAGTTATTGATAGTGAAGTTTTAATTCAGAAATGAATGCACGGTTTAGCAGTTTCAGGCCCGTTCTCTTAAGTATCCGTTTGGGCGAAAATTGCAGTTTCAGAAGTGTACATTAAAGCTTCGACTTCGAAACATGGCTCAATTCTGTTGGAGCAATGGAGAGAGAAAAGAGCGCGCGAAGCAGGTAACGAAGGGCGTTGAGGGTTGGGGGTTGTTGCGGGGTTCGCACAGGCTGAGAGAGAGAGAGAGAGAGAGGAGAGATTGACGAGTCGGAATATTGGAAAGTGCTTAGCTTGTAGCACGGTAAGTACGTGCCATTTCGCCACCGAAATGCGCGTTCCCGAGGAGTAATTGAAGCGGCTTTACACGTGAACGCGGTGCCGGTGGTGTGCGCGAGACAAAAGAGGCCAAATGAAAACGGAAGTCGAGAATTAATCTGGCTGATGAAAACATGCCACTCGGCATTTTCTCGTCTCGTTGGTTTACGGAATATAATGAATATAATGAACACTAATGATAATTATTCACGTTTAAATAAATCGCAACAATCCACTCAGACCCGTGGCATTTCCGTCACCCCCTGTGCAATACATAAATTATTTACATTCAAATTATGATGCAGACGAAGAATTATAATAATTGTATCAGCTGACGAGACGTTGTGCATAATAGAAACTTTAAAGCTTCGTTGAAAACTAATAGTCAAAATTATATTCCCTCTTGTTAATTTAACCCTGCGTGTGTACACTATATTTTCAGAGACACGGTGTACATACCGTGTCTCTGAAGATATAGTGTACACACTGGTTTTTTTAGGGAACAGTCGGGTTTTCAAAGTTTTCTAGACTTCCAAAAACCTAAAAAAAATGCTCACGAAAAAAACGACTGCAAATTTTGTGATGTAATTTTGGAGAAATATTGCCTATTAACCACACGTGCTGTGCGCGAAATTTGAGCTCGATCGGTCGAGGGATTGTCGAGTTATAGCGGTTTGAATTTTTCGCGCTGAGTCACACACAGACACAAATACATCCGGACATTTCTTTCCAAATGAGATTTTTCGTTGTTGGAACAATCTGAACACAGTTTCATTAAAATCTCGATTTTTTTTTTTTTTTTCTAAGAAAGTTTCCTCTACAAGGAAGCAAAAGTAATCAAACGTAGGGTTATCACGGGTCAGCCTGAACAATCTTCGTCAGTGATCTAACCGAGTAACATACTTTCGGGCCAGTGTGCACGCATATATATAGCCCGCCAGTAAAGCTTTTCTTGCTCGCCCGTATCCCGAAGGACTGTTCCAAGCTATTAATCGACACGGATCTCTGCACTCACCTCATCAGCGAATTTTCCGCACGATTGGCCTCCAGAGGTCCGCCGGGATAGCAGCGATACTGCTACGTAGGCCTGTAAAGAAGGCTTATTCAATTCGACTTCAGAGACGGGAAAATACTTTTTTTTTTCTAACTGCAGGTTACGTACCCGCACGACCGTCGTCTACCCTGCGCTATCCCTCGAGTCTCTGCGACGATTTCGTTTAACTTATTCAGCATTAGCTTCCAGCAGATTGCGAGTGTTCCAACATATCCCCTGGCCGCTGACGTTGTCTAGATCTCCCCGTCTCGTGCAATTCTGAACGACGATTTTTTTCGTCCGCATACATATGCATTAGCGGAACGCGGTGCTGACCTCTGACGGTCCCGCAGCGATCATTTCAGATCATCCCATCAGCGTTTATTCCACGCAATTCTCCACCAACTGTGCTATCACTCTCCCGCCTCACGATCTAACCAAAAAATGCTCGTAGACCGGGACGAAATGCTTTTCATTCAAATGCGAAAAGAGATTTGTTCGTTTTGCCGCTATCGACGAATGTTCAATTTCTTTTTCCCTTCGCTGTATTCGTTCAAACCCGTTCTTGATACTCTTCGAGCGGGCTACGTGGATCGTCATTGAAAAATTTTCGACGCGTATGTGTGCGTATAGGCTGTAGGTTAATCTTTAAACACTGCCGTTTTATCGGTTCTATTTGGCAGACATAAGAAAGCGAGACTGTATCTCGTGTAGCAGCAATGTTTACATTTTTTCTACAAAGAATATTCTAGAAGACGGCACAAGCGCCAGAGAGACCGCTGATTGGTCGGGTGAGCGGTGGAGGGGGCACGGAGCGACACGCTGCGTTGTAGCGAGCGGACCGGTTCTCGGAAAAATGTCGGTTGTTACTTCGCACGTATCCACGAACGCGATGTCGATATTTTACAAGCGGTTCGTATGTAGTGACATTGTCGGTGGGTAAAAAGTTGTGTTTCAACAAGTGCTCGAGCTTCGAACTATTTCACACGTGAATCGAGCCTACGGCTTGTAGACTCTCTGTCGTATCGCTTGGCGACAAGGTACTTTTTATTCCTCGAACGCATTTGGATCGCGAGGCGCTTTTTCGACGGACATTTTATACGTGTCACAACGTGCAAAAATTTACGATAGAAATTAAAGTCGATCGAAGTTTGACCGAAGATGTTGCGGGTTAACCACGAATCGTAAAAATGTCGACAATTCGAGGGGGACACCGTTTATTTTATAGTATCATCGTGTTAAGGAAAACATAAAATAAAAGTGAACGAATTTTTCGTTTAAATTGCATCTGTGGACCGGAGAATAACAAAGTAGCCTCGAGACGTGGACAGCTGTAGCGCGGCAGCTGATTGGCCGAGTGGGCCTTGGAGGGGGAATAAACGCAAGCAGTTGCGTCGTACCGCGCGGGAAGGCAGTCGGCGCCCGTACCTGCACCGTGTCGGACGTATACGCGACTCCGAGTTTGTCATTTCAAGATTTTATAGTTGTCTCGTAATTGGTAACAACCACGCGTGAGTGGTAAAAAATAATGTTTAACGAGGTGTTTGAGTGTTTGTCGACAATCGATTAAAGTTTTTTTTTGTTTTTTTGTTCCTAATTCAAGCTTTTGATTCTCGCGTCGCTTCACGACAGCAGGAATTTTGCATTCGTCGAGCCTATTTCGGTCGCGATCGTGAGTTTTTGTGTTCTTTCCTTCATACCCTTAACGTAACACGCGAAGAAAATGTACGAAGGAGAGAAGTGTGCAAGCTCTCTGGCGAAAAACTATCGATAAAGTGAAGTGAAAAGTCAATCGAAGTTTGACCGGCGAGATGTTGGATATCCACGGGTCGTAAAAGTGTCGAGCCGCCGAGAGGGGACAACGCCGGTTTTATTGTATCGTCGCGTTCAGGAAAACATACTATCAAGGTACGGAATCTTTCGTTTAAATTGCATCTGTGGACCGGAGAATAACAAAGTAGCCTCGAGACGTGGACAGCTGTAGCGCGGCAGCTGATTGGCCGAGTGGGCCTTGAAGGGGGAATAAACGCAAGGAGTTGCGTCGTACCGCGCGGGAAGGCAGTCGGCGCCCGTACTTGCGCCGTGTCGGACGTATACGCGAGTCTGAGTTTGTGATTTCAAGATTTTATAGTTGTCTCGTAATTGGTAACAACCACGCGTGAGTGGTAAAAAATCATGTTTAACGAGGTGTTTGAGTGTTTGTCGAAAATCGATTAAAGTTTTTTTTTGTTTTTTTTGTTCGTAATTCAAGCTTTTGATTCTCGCGTCGCTTCACGACAGCAGGAATTTTGCATTCGTCGAGCCTATTTCGGTCGCGATCGTGAGTTTTTGTGTTCTTTCCTTCATACCCTTAACGTAACACGCGAAGAAAATGTACGAAGGAGAGAAGTGTGCAAGCTCTCTGGCGAAAAACTATCGATAAAGTGAAGTGAAAAGTCAATCGAAGTTTGACCGGCGAGATGTTGGATATCCACGGGTCGTAAAAGTGTCGAGCCGCCGAGAGGGGACAACGCCGGTTTTATTGTGTCGTCGCGATCAGGAAAACATACTATCAAGGTACGGAATCTTTCGTTTAAATTGCATCTGCGACCAGTGGCTAAGCTCGAAACGTTGGCTACTCTTTTTCGTCCGTTACTTCGACACTAAAACTGATAGTGAAAATGGCGGTTAACTCGTATAATACGTTGAGGGCGCGCGAATCGTGAGCAAAATTTACAATCCACTCACAAAATGGCGGCGACTTCGACCAGTAAAGAAATGCTATATTATCGATTTAACTGAGAACGCTCGTCCTCCGATTTATATATATACATAAATATTCCACAAACGGAAGTTCAATCCCATTTGAAAAGCAAAAATTACGAAATTAAAAATCGAAGAAGCAAACAACAATATATATAGATATATCATAATACACTTTTCAGGTTTTTCCTAATACGTTTGCTATTTTTTCCGTAAAAAATAGACATAAAATTTTTATCGAGGGTGATTTATTTACGAAGGCCCATTTTGTGTCTGCAAATATTCCGCCAACCGGAAGTTCATTCCTATACGAAATTAAACATTGCAAAGTTAAAAATAGAAGAAGCAGAAAAAAAACACATTCGCTATAATGATAATAAACTTTTAGATTTTTTTTTTCCAATCCGTTTGCTCATATTTCTTCGTGAAAATACAAATAAAAACATGTGCAAAAGCCGGGCATGGGAGGAAACGTGGGTGCATTAGCGGTTATCGTGCTTTAGAGCGTGGACAAGCTCTTGGCTGTTTGCACTGTGGCAGTGATGCATCGAGACAATTTCCCCGGATTCGAGTGTCATCGCGTAAACTCGTCGATCTTTCTGCAGCTGTTGTTGCCGTTGGCGAAATTCGCACTCAGTTTTGAAATTAGGACCGTCGAACGGACGTTATAGTGTGTTCGCCCTCCCGCCTCTATCGTATTATACTCGACGTCAATCGCCCCGAGCTAATGCCTCGGCGCTACAAGCAGAGATTAGCGGTAAATCAACCTACATAGCGTATCAATCAAACGGTCTCGTAACACGCCTCTCACACCGCTGCCGCGCATCTCGACAGCTCTCTATATCTTCTCTCGTAAACTTCAATCCACCCATGATGAACTTCGCGGTTCTATGAACTATTCGACATCGATGCTTCCCTCTCCTCTATTTTCGCATTAAAGTTAAAATTAATTATTTTCGCGATAAAAGAACTTTTTCGCCAAATTATTACTATTATTGTTATTATTATTTTTAAACAAAATGTGCAAGTATTATTATGTATTATTCACTTCTTTTTTAATTTTTCTTTTTCCTAATCGCAGAATGGTATATAGAAAGAAAAAAGAATGTCGCGATGCTCGTTTGAAGTTACGAAAAAGAGCGAGATTGAAAAGTTGACCCGCTGCTTCCTATAAAAATAGTTTTGTTTTTCTCCATTTTGTGGCAGGTGATGTTTTTTTTTCGCGAGTACACAGGACTGAAAATGGGGTAGTTCGCGGCGAACGTTTTCGTTCGAGTTCTCGGCGTTTGAAACAGCGGCGTTTAATAGAATGTCTCAGTTCTTTCTCGCGACTGTTTTGACGGTTCGGCTTTGACTAGCCCTGGAGCCGAACAGGTTTGTGGGTCTCGCGGTGACGAGAAAAGAAATTTAAAGAAAGGATCAAGAAACAGCAGCAGCGAGAATCGATTTCGAGGAAACGGTCCATGACCGCGGTAAATTGAATTCTGCACGTTCCGCGCTGCGCGGCAATGGGCTCTGGGGAGACGGGGACGGGTACAAGCGAGGTGAGGAAGGGCGATCGCAAAAGAAAACCTCCGTAGAGATAAAAGAGCATCGAGAGGAGCCCGGCTAAGAAAGCATCGCTCGGTTCTCGCGCGTTCGCGCTATTCCTGTCGTACGTGCAAGAACCGAGAACGATCGAGCGAGAAAGCCCTGAAGGGGGGGGGGGGGGGGTTGTCTCTTCGTAGCTACGTATGTGGTACTCGACGTTCAACGTTTCTCGCGTATGACCGATAAATTTTTCGACCACCCCAAGTATCTCGTATGTGAAGGACGCCGGACCGTCCTAGACGATTCGAAATATCCTCGACGTTGAAATCGGTCGATAAATTTTTCCCCCCTAAGCGCATTCAGGGTAGACAATACACAGCCAACAACGCACGATAATAATTATATTGAAACTTGTCCGCGAAGAAAATTAATTTTGTTTATTAAATAATGAAAATTTTTAAAAAGTAAAAAGGAAAGGCAAAAAAAACTTGGTGAAGATAAAATCTATAATGCCTTTAGATTGGAAGTTGCTCTGGGAAGTTGGCGAAGCCATAGGCACAGTGATTGGAGGTCGTATAATACGTACCTCAATGTTAGAATCGATCGATACATTTTTTGTCCCTTGGACCATTCGAGGTACATAATTATTTTGCGGTAAAACTGGACTGTTCTGGTTCCCCAGCTCAACGGACCTACAATGCACGTATCCACCGGAATTAGAAGATGTCCACAAAAAAAATTAATTACTTTTTTTGTAATTAAATTTTGTAAATTTTTATCTCAGACAAAAACGAAGAGAATAGGAAAAATAAAATAAGAAGATAGATTTCGAGAGGATAAAGTTTATAATGCCTTCAAATTGGAAGCTTTCTGAGAAGTTCGCGAAGCTAGACACTAGGGATTGAAGATGGTATAACATATACCTTGGAAGATATGTATATACATATAGACGTCTCAATTCCACAAGGGCGTAAGAGCTGTGGATAAGCATAGCTTGCGTGTCCTTCTGACGTCAGAGCATAGATATATATATTTGTGATGTGTATATATATATATCAATATATATACATGATATATATATGTATACACGAGTTCGTTGAAGAAAACCCAATCTGAGAGGAAGTGCGAGTGGAGACTTGCATCGAACAGATAGGAGAAAATGTTCATTATCGATCACGCGATGAACCGAGGCTGCTGATTGAGCCGCTCTGTTCCTGGCAGACGTGAACTCGCGCGCGCTCACTGGAACATTCAGGCCGAATCGTTAGATGGCTGATTAGAGCCGGGGGAGAACCTCGGCCAGGATTCACGATTCACTCGCGCGGTTCTCGCTTGCACCTGACGCATGATGAAATGTTCGAATCTTTGTTTCCGCCTTTTCAAATTCTGCAAACTCACTTTTGACCCAATTTTCCAAAATATTTCGAAATTCGTTATGTTTCTAATCGTAATTTAACCTAATAAAAATCTAACAAGGTACTTAATGTACCTTATTATGAAAGTATTACGAAAGTGTCACCGGAATCGCGCGGCTGGTCACACAAGTCAATGGGGGAAAAAAAATTGAAAAAAAAAGTTCTGCCAGACTGTAAACATACGGCAGTCACCGCCGAGACGGAAGTACCAACTCCTTCCTCGGGGGGGCCCCGCTAGCGCTCATACATAAACGTAATCCTCTTAAAAGACCGGCAGCTGGCTTCGTTCCATACATTATTGGATTATTTGTCTTCCACAACTCCTAGACCTATGACCGCCTTAATGCCACCGCGAATTTTTGAGAAGCTTACGTCGGTAAACTTTTTTAACGCGGTGCACGCCTCGTCGAATTCCTCGTACACATGCATATCACGGCCAAAACTTCAATACCTTCTCACTTCCTTTCTTTATTAATTTTTTTATATATCATTCTTTTTCAATTATTAATTTTTCATAATAATTTAATAATAATAATAATAATAATTAAATTTTTTTATATTTCAATTACTTTTTTATATATAAACATTTTTTTCGTTTATTAATTTTTTTCGTTCGTCAATTCTTCGCCTTATCTAAATCCAGCGCGTTCGCAGGAGAAGCGTCAAAGTTTACAGGTCTACGATGCCTGTACGCGTCTTCCGCATCGACGGAATCGACATTTGTCCTGGTCTCTTCTCCGATCCCGTGCTCGGATCGTCGCCGCTGTAGCTTCACTTTTATATATCAAAAGCTTCGAGCCTTTCTATCGAATTAAATTTACTCGGCTATGTTTAGATCCTCGCCCGAGGTCACGTTTATATTTATCGGTCGAGAATACATATACATATATATTCCTCGAGGGTAGAAATCGAGAGGAAGAGAGAGAGAGCTCGAAAGCTCACCCGGTATACTCGACCGTGTCCTGGGAGTAATTGCTCTAATGGACTCGCGTCGGACAAGCGAAGCACACGACGATAAATGCATCTGACGAACTTGCATTAGCGATTGACCAACGACCGTTTTCGGCATGTTCGAAACAGCCTACGAAGATTCACCCTTCGTCATCGAAAGGGGTATTGAATTTTGCCGACGTTAAGGTGGAGGACTACGCGCGCCGCCCTTGCTATTCCATCCCGGACACCCCGATGTGGGTTCCAATCGTCGGAATAACGATTACGGTAAAGCGTAGCGGAAAGCGGGCCGCAATGGGACAGTGGGGCAAAACGGGAGCAAAACTTAACTTTTTAAACATTTTTAGTTACCCCATTTTGTCCCAGAGATACATTCGGATTTTCAACCCCGTTTTGCCCCACTCATCACTACCGCCATCATCCAAGTTATTGGACAATTGCGTTTTGCCCTATTACCCCGCTCCACTGTCCCATTTTCACCCGCTCTCCCCTACTGGAACGCCTAAGAGCATAAGAACGATTGCAGTACATCCAGAAAAGTAATATCCTTGGGGCCAACGTTTATTTGGTTTAAGTAAAATATTTATTTGATTTAAATCAATATTTATTTCATTTAGTAACTATTTACTTAATTTAAATAAATATTGATTTAAATCAAATATTTTACTTAAACCATACAAAAGTTGGCCGTCAAATCAAATTTTTTTTCTGGGTGTACCGTTGTAATTTAGGGATAAGGTCGCAATTAAGGGCCAGAATTAGCGGCCTGAAAGTCCTCCTAGGAACGACCTCGTTTACTGCACGAATCATCGGTTATCCGAACCGCCGATTATACGGGACACTACTCCATTTATTTTTAATTAACGAAAGAAATGACTCTGATTGATTCGTGTAATTGGCAATTCATTGTACCCTGCGAGCACCGGAGCGGAGAATGATTTCTTGCTTCACAGCAGCACGGTAGCGGGGAACGATTTCTTGCTCCACAGCGCCATTGGTCCCGAATCACTTAGCTCGGAAAAGATCTCGGTTTTTTTATTTCGCTGTTTATCGCAAGATCCACGGAGAACCGATTAAGCAAATTGCCCTCAGGAGTTTTTTTGTACTTTCGGTAGTACAAAAAGTTTATGGAGCTAGCTTGGCAAATTTTTTCCAATTCACGAAGGGCTCCAAAGCTATGAGTGTAATCCGTCAAACGCTGCAAATTTCTGCTATACGAATTAAGGTTCCATCATACAAAAGTGCGCTTGCGCTTCGCACAAAGTCTTTACGATCGAACTTGCAACGGTTTTACGGAGTCAATTTAGTTCGTCGCTGTTTTATGAACGCTAAATGATATCTGTGCAAACCCGCCATGCGACTTTGAAAAATCGTTGTTCTTTTTCACCATTCTGAAAGAATTTAGTTCCCAGTTATTCGTAGCGTCGATTCTTTTCTTTTTTAGTGTCCCAAAAAAAACTGCATTAATTTTTCATGAGACCATCCAGCAATGTGACTGTACAGCGCACCAATAAATTTTATCGGGTAATATTGGTATCGAGCACTATCGGTAAAAATAACGAGTTGAGGCGGGGGGGGGGGGGGGGGGGGGGGGAGGTCGGGATCCATTCAATATATTCACGTCGGGTTGTCGGCCGAAGACGATTTTTGGAGTAATAAGCTCGTTTGGATGCATCCCGGTTATATCGGTAGCCGATCTGCATTCTTCGCAAAAGAAGAGCTTATCTCTCGGAGCCGTGGAACCGCGGTCGAGAGAACACCCACAACGGGTAAGTGGGTGAGAGGTGATGCCACTCCGGTTCCTCTCTCTTCTTCTTTATCCTCGCTCCCGCCGAACCCTCTCAAGATAAGGGCCAGTTTTCTATTTGCTTTTTTTTTCTTCAATTTTTTATCTCGATCTTCAGAGTCTTCCTCATCTTTGCTTACATTTTTTTGTTTCGTCATCCGCTGTGTCTGCTAAGGTCGCAGGACGGTAGCAGACCATGTCAAACAACCTCCACGCCGACATTTCTTACGTAAAACCTATTGCATAATTAAAGGCTAAGTAAAGGCTATTAAAAACTTCAACATACCCGTACCAGGTTAGTCGACTTTACCGGGCTCTTTGGATAACATTGATGTCCCGAATTCTGAGATTTCATAGATCCTCGGATCAACCGAGAAATGAAATTAACTACCGGAGTCCGAAATTCGGAGGATATAGCGTTGACTGATAGGATTTAACTCTCGGTTGTAGAGACGGAACGTGCATGACGCTTGAATAGGCTGTATAATTCATAGTGCCAAGAACACCGGTACCAGCGCATCAGTCCTTCCGCCGTCGGGCATGCTTCTGCCGATTCAGTAATGCGACTGTCTACACGCAAGACAGAGAACTTCTCTTTTCGAGGCGAAAATTTAATTCGCTTACGTTTGTAATTATCCGGTAACCTTTACGTATCTACCGCCCAAAAATTTACCGAACAACAACTGATGGTAACTCCAACGCTATCGTATTATGGGTGTAGAGGAACATCTCTAACGAAATAAAATGAAACTCTATGGGTATTGAGACAACGATGTTTTGGATTTAGAATAAAACTGTAGGAATTGACTCGCTGATGGTGGAACCTGATCGTGGAGCCTCAAAGGTCTAGGACATGTCAGTAAAAAATAATTAAGTCGGGATCGTTACCCGAACGGAATAATTATTCTATTTCTGAGGTTATTGCAGATTTATTGTAATGGGTTTTAATTGAATTGAAGCGACGGGAGTGTGTGAAAATGAATAATTAGTAGACGTTGAAAATAACGAAGATTGTTTCGATATAATATAAGAATTTCGCGTAAAGAGAGAGTTTTATTTCAAGTCCGATAGAGTTATTTTTTTACTTTTTGGTAGAGTTCTATTACGGTAGAGACGTAATGGTGCAATTTTTATTCGGTGATACGAAAACAATCAAATAACTCGATCGCGTACACGATCGAGCGTGAAAAGATAACTTGGTGAAAATAATGTTCGCATGAAATGAATAAATTATACAAAGAATAATAGCAAATGGCAGGCAGGACACAACATTAAAATAAACAGAGTAACACCTGCAGCCCGCGACGGGGCTGGACGCGGGACATATATATAGTGCGATTGTGGTTGTGATTTCGTTACAGGGTAAATAAAAGCAAAACGAAAATACCTTGTGTCAACAGAGGTAGAGTTGTACTCCGGTACAGTTTTATCGTAATTCCGGTAGAGTTGTTTCGTCGTAGAGTTGTCAGCGACGAGTTTGCTTTGGTAGAGTTTTTTTAAATCCTCACTGTGCACTTTCATTTAACTTTCAAACTGTTAACTTCCACACACAGTTTTAATACGGTAGAGTTATTCGCGCTGTAACAGATATTTAGGTGTAAAGTGTAGTTAACACGGTAGACTTATTTCTGTCGTAGGGATTTTCGTGCGCAGTTTTAATACGGTCGGATTATCAGCGCTGTCTTTCTCGTACAGTTACAGCTTTTAGCGATTAAAATGCGCCCGATTCTCTTACATTAGTATGAACTTCTATTCTTATTAATTTTTCATTTATTCGCGCAACGACCTTTTTTACGAGAAAAAAAAGCTCCGACTGCTCGCACAGTTCTCCAAGCTCGAAAAAAATTTACACGTTCGAATTTACATAATAATTCGCTACCTCGGGACTCCGACTAGGTTCATCTGTGAAATTGTCCAATAGGTTTTTATTTTATTTTTACGACTTTACCCTTTTCAAAAATGTCCACGAAGGATATAAATTTATCAGAAATTTGTGGAAACTTGTCCCGTAACAGTTAAGAGTTGGGCAAACTTAAAATTACTGGTATCAGTTGAAGTAGTCGAACTTTTGGTACCGGGATGATGCGATGGAGAGCCTCAGAAAAGTGCCTACTTCGAATATTCAGCCCGCGGAACTTCCTTGACATCCGCGACGACACGACTCTCGTGAGAGCTTCCCCCTCGTCCTTTCATCGGCATACTTTCGCGGTTCCTTCCACGTCGGCGAGCTTCATATATAACGTAACAATTTACATAATTGAGTATCGTTGTTCCATCGATTCCACCCGCGGAGCGTGAATGGAGTCTATCTTACGCTTATCGGCGCTTCTGCTTCAATAAATTCGTGAAAATTAATCGTCCGGAAGAGCAACGCGGTCCAATACAAAAGAGAGTCAGTCCATTCAATTGATATTTCCCAAACGTCGCACTTCGATGTCGTAACAAAAATAAAAAAATAAAATCGATAAATTGAGGTTTCGACGATAACCGAGGTGAAACGTTTTGAGGGCGATCGACCGCTTCCATCGCTCCGAATGATTATTCGATTTTCCGCGAGTCTCTCCGCTCCGAGCGAACCAACAATGTAGAATGTAATCTTGTCCCTTCGAGTCGCCTCGACGTTTTCCGGCCATCGAAGAGCTTGCAAGACGTCGAAAAAAATTATTTAAAAAATCTAGCGTCAATCCGTTTCGTCGCCTAAATCTTCGAGGCGGACGGGCTCTGCCTATTCGATTATAGTATTAATCAATTTTCGTCAAAGTCTGACGGAACGGGGAGAGCGTCTCGCGACGGGGGATGCGGACAATCGAGTTACACGGTCCTCCATCGTCGCCTCGCGGAGAGTTTCGAGGCAAATCGATGAGGACTATGTTACAATGAGGCTTTGACGTGGTAACTATACTCCCGGAGATTTAGGGTGAATAATCGAGTTTTCGACTTTCGTCGAGTTCGAGAACTGCGTCGGGCATGGAAGACGCGAAACTCCCGAAGAAACTGGAAGTAACCGTGAGCGCCGGATAAAACGTCTTTGAACTCCGCGACGATTAGGTCGTGGTCGAACGATTTTATCGAAAAACCGATTCGTCGCCCGGTTAAAGGAATTATGCATCGAAGTATTCTCGTATCTCCGAGCGATCGTTCGTCGACGCTGAGAATAATTATTTTCCAATATTACCGAGTTCTTTGACCTCGATTTTAAACTTACCGAGAGCCCGGCTCGTCTTCGGTCCCCGTTGGCTGCCTCCTGCGCTGTCATAAAATATTTAACGCTCTTCCGAGGAACCTCTCCTTTTCAAGCCCTTGTGTATACAGTAGGACCGCGCTTATCAGACCTTCGATCATCCGAGCCCTCCGCGTTAACCGAGGTGTACACTGAAAAAAAAATCGCTTGCGGGTTGCCGAAGAAATAAATGTTTGTTTCAATTCTTACAATTTCATATGATGTTGAAACAACGACGCCGAAACTGTCAAGGTAACATGTTATCGTTTCAATCCGGTGCAAAATTGTACGAATTGAAACAACATTTTGTTTTCTTTGTCAGCCCGCAAGTAAATTTTACTTGAATCATTGATATATTTTTTTTCAGTGTAGGCTCGCATAGTACGGGAAACTCGGATAAAACGGATTAAGCTGCATGCCCGCGCGCTGAGTAGTCTGTAACTTGTAAACTTGTACAAGTTTGCTGCGTCTTTATATTGCGAGCTGTAAATTTATCAGTTTCGATTCTATAGTCAATGGTAGAAAATCGTGATGTCTCAGAAAAGGAAAAAAGTCGAAAATTAAATAATAAAGTTATTTTATAAGAAGTGGAGTCTTATTTTTTAAATACATAACAGTAGTACAAGTTTCAACTGAGTATGTTATACGTGTTATGCGAGTTTTCGCTCATGCGACGTACGCTCTTCCCACATTACCTCGGATAAACGGGGTTCTACTGTATTTTTTGTCGCCTCTTCCGCCGCCCAACTGTGGTGAATCAGTTTTACGAGAAAATTGGAAATTTTTATGGCACACAATGTAATTACTTGCCGGGCTTTACGGTGCTTAATTGATTCACCGTGCGACCTCACAGTTTCCTCGGAGCTGCCAGCGTTCTCCCACCGGAACTCCGAATTAACCGCGGCGAAACGGCTTGTACAAGCTATTTACGTGCTTCCGTCCCATCTTGTGCCCTGTGCGGCGAGTAGACTGTACCCCGCTTCTGATGCACCGCTAAACTATCTGCAACAATGTGAGCGAGAGTTGCAGACCCGTTTCACCCCAGATGCGAACGGCATGCGGTATTTCCATGACGGTACGTGTACTTCACCCTCCGCGAGAAACGTTTGCGATCGATACTTATTTATAGGAGATTTATCGTATATAGCTTTACTCCCGAGTTGTGTCTGGCGACAAAGGTGAGCCTTCACGTCGAAACGAAAAGGGGAGCACCGAGAGTCGCGCGATTTATCTACCTAACAATGGACTTCCGGTTTTCGTATTCTATGGAATTTTGTTACTTCTTGAACTATCGAGTAAATTCTTCCATGGCTACAAATACTTTCGAATTTTTACACTTTTCTTCATTGTTGCTAATGATAATTTTTTTTTTATTATGAGGAAATTATAGTAATCCAAATTCACGTGGAAGCAAGTAAAAACTTTGTAGCATCTCGGAGGATATCCGGGGCAGAGTTTCAACCCCTGGGTTATCATCCGAGTCTCGTCCCCCTGGAGTCGATAGGGACGGTGTCTCCGACCATCTCTGAATCTCGTACCAGCGGTCGTTGCCGCGCCCCCCGGGTGAGGAGCGAGAGATTCGTGCTCGGTCGGTAATGTCCCTGCGGAGGGATTCTCGCCGGCGTTGTGCAGAACTCTGCCCTCTCTGAGCTTTAAATTTTGCCCACGGGCTTGCGGAGCGCTTGCGGTGCGTCGGTCAATTTCACATCGAAGCACTGCCAGCGGTTTATTACAAACTGCAATACTTCGGGATTTCATGCCGCAACAGTTTTTTTCATCACCTTGCGAAAGTATCAAGTAGCCTCGTGTCCTCACTATGAATAATCTTCATACCGTGCCAATCTGTTTTATGCCTCGCAATTATGTCCTGCACTGAGAAAAAGGATAGTATTTTGTACCATACCACTAGTTTCCAGGGGGGAACGTCTATATAGATAGTTTCCGATAGTATATATTCAATTGGTTGAATTATAATTATAGTTACAACCATGATTTTTTTTCACTGGCGCAACTATAAAATGTAAACGTTGCCGCTGAGAACCATTGTTTATGTTGAAAAGTCAGTATTGTTGCTTTTGCTATGTAAATTTTTTCTCGGTGTGAGGACCGTTTTAGGCGCTTGGGGAAAGTGACACGCAGGAACGGTACTGGCCGACGCTGTGCCAACACTGGTCCTGTGTGGGTCTTCCACTAAGGCGGTTTTCGCTGCAGTTAATAAGCGAGAAATTTTTCAATAAAGCATCCCTTGCGCGGTTGAATGGCACTGCTCGTGGCTACGGAAGAGCTCAAGGTCGAACGGTGGACCGTTGGGTAGAGGGTGTTCGCGAAGCAAAGTTTTTCAGAGTATTCTCGCATCCGAGGGCCGGCGAAAAGTACAGCGCAGGATCGCGAGAGACGGATGGGAGGCCTTGGGGCTGCGTTTGCGGGACGTTCAAGGCTGCAATAATCGGATTCTTGGGAGGTCTCGACGCGTCGATGGAGACGCACTCAACGGAGAATTCACCCCGTTCTTGCTCGTATTTCTTCGAGCAGGAACCTTACAGAGGCCACGAAGAGAGCAAGCTTCGCGGAAGGGATGTCGGAAGGACGAAGAAGGAGGAAAAAAATTGCACCGCCTCTACGGGCCATTACACGAGCTTCTCCCGTACTCAACTCGGATGCCCCATTCAAAGTACACCCTCGGTTCCATCGTAAAACAACCCCACCCACAGACCGCCTCGTCTTCTCCGCCCCTCGATCTTCGTCCCTTTTACTCGCCTCACGTCCCGCACGATAGTTCTTCCCTCCAGCCTTCGAAGTACCAGCTCCTCGATGTTGTTGGATCGGAGAGCCTTGCCGTCGACGGGACCGTTACAACGCCGTTAATGGCAAATGGGATCCGGCTTGCAGCGGCTCACTCTTTCGCGGGCTGAAAGCGCGGATTGCATTGACTTCGTTATCTTTTTTGTCGTTAAGAGAACGGAGACTAAAACTTTTATCGTCATTGGGTACCTGTTTATGGTTGTGGAATGCGGCACATTTTTTTTTCTACATTTTCAATCTAATCAACTTTTTGTGTGCACTGGTTTTTTTTTTTCTCTTCTCACTTACTTATTGATAGCTGCCGAGCCGCGAACGTACACACTACCTGTAAAAAGTTAATTATAAACTCGACCGTTGCGGGGTTGTACGAGCGTCGGAGAACACGCACACTCTGACACGCGCACACACTCACATACACGAACGGAGAAACGCACACACGCGCGGAGATCGCTGACACGTGAACGTCGCAAAATGGTACCTGTCCCCCCCCCCCCCCCCCAACCTCGCGGTCGTGTACACGTGACTGATGTCGACGGTGAGGATAGGGCAAATTTGCAGAGGATCGATCGCGGGACTAGGCCGTTGCGTGGACTTTGGGGAAATTATATCGTGTGTGGCACCGGCAATTGCGCGGCAGTGTTTCTCATTACTATTCGTTGTGTACCAGAAAGCACATGGGTGTATGGTGCGCGTGCGTGGAACTAAGGGACAATCTCCAGAGCGGAGTAAATAAAAAATAATCTCGTTTTCGTGGTAACGCCGAGGATGAGAGGATTTAAAAAAATCGCATTCGTTTTTTAATGCTCGGTATAGTCATAAAGAATTTCTCGTCGGTCCGGACGCATCCGAACGGGATGTAGTTCTTATAGGAACAATAATTAATAGGAATTTGATGTTTTGTCACTGAACAGTAATTTCGTAGGTCCGTATTAATCGAAACACGATTTGTTTCTCAGCTAGGCCGTTTTACCCCGAACCGCAATTTTCCTCGACTTTTCGCCGATACAATTTTTTTGGTAGTAAACAATAATTCCGTAGGTCCGGACTCATTTTATGGCTTTCATTCCTGACCTACCCAGTTTTGCCCCAAACTTCCCCTATCGCGGAACCCGCTATGCGAGCCCCTCTATATGTGCATTCGAGACAACGCGAGACACCAATTCATTTCATTTCTTGTCAGTCACGATCATCTCCGAATCCATTCGGTAGATTGCCTATTTTTATTATCAGCGGTACGTTTTTTTATGTCGCACGATTTTTTATTCGCTCTCCTCGCCAGTTACTTTCGACCGCTGGAAAAACATTGCGCACTCCGCCGATAGCTTACGGTTCCGGTGAATCGCTTGGGTTTCGTGGGATTTAACGATTCTGGATAGCGTCTGACCGATTTCAATCTTTTACTACTTTCCGCGCGACTCAGTGATTCCAGATACTTTTTTCCGTCTGCCGCTCTTTATTCGGCACCTGAAGCATCAATTCGCGTTTGCCATCCCGCAAATGTGTTCTCCCGTATATTTGCATATCCGCGGCATCGACAGACCAGGCAATTTGACGGCCCGTAGTGCAACGCATCGTCGCGAAGAAATTATGCATCCGCACTTTACTTTTCTTCGACGCTGCGGATCTACCGACGGTCTCGGTACGACCGAATAAACAAAACACTAAAGTTTTTATAATCCAAAGCTATCAACGGGGCTAGTAGGGCGTTACTTCCCGTTAAATTTTTATACCCCTTCGGTAAAAGTGCGAAATGTATTTCGCATGCCGTTCATTCGACGTTTCTTACCGTGTTTTAGCGACTCTCAAGAACATTCGACGGTGCGAATGGATGCATGCAATTATTCCCGCGGTGAGTAAAAACGAGTTTTACGGTATTTTTTGCGTTCGGATGATTCTTTTCTTTCTTTGTTTTTAATTAAGTTTTTTGAAACTAAACCAACATCGGCGCGACAATGTGTTCGTTCCGGCGATGCTGGATTGTTTGGAAATGAGCCAAACACGGGTGCGATATAATATTCAGCAGGGATGACAAGTTAATTTATTTTTACGACACAGTAAAAGGTGTGGAATATGGTCTGTACCGATTGGCACTTAAACAGATGATATACGGACCGAGCCAAGTTCGCCACTTTCTCCCGGCTATGCATCAACCTCCGACTGCGGATGGTCGCGAGTTTCCTTGCATTTTACGATTCGGCCCTTTGCATGTTTTTTCCCCGGAAAGGAAAATGTCAATAGAACCGGGTACACAAGGTAATTGCCATCAATTACCGTTTCCAAATATTTCTCCAACAAACATCCCAAAGAGAGCATTCGTGTGACCTCGGCTCGGTCATTACTCATTACTGCTATAAATGTCCTAATGCCCCCAATCTTTTTGTCGTTAATTCTCGTCCCACTAGTCCAAAAACCAAGTACTCCATTTCATTTTCTACCTCTTCTTTCACTTCCAACGTTATTCTTTATTTTCTCCTTTTTTCTTCTTTTTTTTTCACTCCCTTGCAACCTCAAGGCCTCGGAGACCCCGGTCTTTCTCACGCTGGCCCTCTCTTCCACTCTACCTCTTGCGGCACTTTCTTTTTTTTTTTTTTCTCTCTCTCTCTCTCGCTCTCTCGCTCTTACTCTCGTCGAGGCTCTTTCGGTTTCTCTCGTCCATTTTCGCTCGGCTCCGTATGTATATCTATATATGGATCTCTTGCTCATTCAGCCCTCGAATTAAATTACATCGCGGAGGTAGGGCGAATCCGCTCAGGCACCAGCCTCATCGTCGTCGCAAGGACGCTCGTTTTTCCGGGACTCGAGTTCGTCCCTTTAACCATCCTCAGACTGTACGTTCCCGGCCGTCGTGTAGCCGTCTCCAATTTCTTCCAAACTCGACGATCCACCAGGAGAAACAATTCTCCCGGTGTTGACGTCCGCCGATACGTGGCCCATCCTTGTGTACGTGTCTTTCGTCCGCGCTGGCACAGACGTCACTCGCGATCCTCTTACTTCGCCACGTTTCTCGTCACAGAAAAATTTCGGTATTTGTCCTCGCTTGTTAACGCCCGGTCAAAGCCGAAAAGCCAATTCCACGACGAACGGATCCGAGTGTCCGTAAGGCGCGTGATATGTCGGCGATTTTCTAAATCGAGCCTCTAAATCCATTTTCTCACTATTTCGATCCGTCGCTGGTGAGAAAAAGTGACGGGGCAATCAACGTTCGAGAAAATGAAGTTTTTGGTAAAGGAAAGTTTGAAAGAACTTCAATGACGGTAAATTTGTTTGGACGCTTCGAGACATGAATTACAAGATTTTTAGAGCTTAGTTTTCGGGGAGTTTACTAGAACTGACGTTTTTTTTTCCCTCAAACATGGTGTTACATTACACGAAATAAAGTTTCGTAGAAATAGAAATAAATTGTCGTTGAAATAGAAATAAAGTTTCGTGGAAATAGAAATAGAGTTTATCGTCAAACGAAAAAAAAGTGAACGAAAAGTATGAATGCCGATAAATTTATTTGAACGCTTCAAGATATGAACTACACGATTTTCAGAGTTTATTTTTCGGGGAGTTTACGAGACCTGACGTTACCGAACGAAATTGGAAGTTCAAGTTTTTTTTCTTCTTTCGAGTACCGTGTTATATAACACGGGATAAGGAAGATGAAGAGGTAATTCTTTGAGTCGCCTCGAGCTCGGCGAGGGTAACGCGAGGAAGGGATCGCAATATTTCAGCTCCTCCGGGTGATGATTTATCTTTGCCGAAGGTTAAAAAACGATGTAAAAAGGATGAGCGGAGGATCCGCTTTTTTTACCAGCGTCGCAATAAATGTTCCGTTTTTCGCTCGATCGGGGCCGATCATTGCTGTCGGCTCAATCACCATTTTTTTCCCGCTTCTTCCTCCACTTAATGGATGACCGAAATAAAAAAGTTACTCGAAGATACAAGTCGGCTGATGCCGGAGAGACTGAGAAGAAATTTCAATTTCATTATCGCCCCGGCTCAAAGGATAACCGCGGTAATGAACGAGGATTAGTCCTCGCCGAAACTTAAGCCTCGAAAATAAATTGTTGATCCCTCGAACAGATGAGGAAGTTTGACGACGAACGGAGCGCTGCTATCACTCAAGCGCGGATCTCGAAGAGCAATCGGGCTTCCAAAAAAAAAAAAAAAACGATGGAGGATTCACAGTTTCCGAGGATCATTTTTTATTGCTATCGTTAAACAGCTTTTTTTTATTCTTCATATTTTTTTATGTGCGTTGCATACTACGCCCTGCGCTGTTCGGGAGATTACAGTAGCTCATAATTCTCCGTGATTTTACCCAGCTGACCGAGGACATAATCGCGTTACTTCGCGTACCTTGGCTCGTAAAATTGCCTGCAGCATCCGCATATATCGTCCTGTTGCGTGATTAAAATAGACGATCGCTGTCTGTTTTATTGTCGTTGCCGAAGGAGCACGGAATTCCAGAGATGGGACTTTTCCCTTCGTATTCGTCTTTGAAACGCTACGGTCGGTTCTTAATAATAAAAGAGACTACAAATTTTCCGATGAAACAGATAAATTCGTCGTAAAACCTGGAAGACCATACGCGTCTTAGGGTTAATTCTGCAGCTTCGCATTGTCACTGGTCCGTCTCCGATGGTCCTGGCTCTTAAATATCTCAGGGCTCTTAACAGCCTCAACTTCCGAGGATCACGTTTGAGGGTCGTAGCTATATTACAGTAATTTACCGTGCCGTACGGTATACGAAAAAGCTTTTCATCTTCCCCTCTGGCTTTTTATGCCAAGCTTCGCAGCTCCATTTATCTTTCGGGCTAATGTCATAAAACCCGACACTCGAAAAGAGGAGTTAATAGGGTCCTGGTCGCCACAGGGTTTGACACCGTTTCAGCTGGCACTGTTTTATCGAGATGCTTTGACGATTTTTTATCATCCCGCTCTCGGCGGTAAGAAACCGCTGTAAGGATTCGCGAAAAAGCTAATTTATCGTTTATCGTTTCTCTCGCGCCGCCTTGACATGGAGATAATTTTTTTAAATCACTTTTATAGCGTTACCGCAGGTATAGCCGGGGAAAAATTGCGACGGAAAAAATGGAGGGTACAAACCCATCAAACGTGGAGCAGATCGATTGCTGAGATAAACCGCTGACACATTGTATTCTCCACTTCGGCATCGAAAGGCCAATCAGGGATTCGGGTGTTTTGGGGCTGTGACACTGAGAAAAAAAAATGGTTGGATTAACCCAATTCGCGGTCACATACGTTCAAAGCTGTTATTTTGTTGGTATAACTAAATCATTCTTTTGTTGAACGATTATTCGCTTCAGTCGATTCAAAATATTTCGATCAAAACAAAAATTTGTATTGTGCCAACTAAATAACGCCTTTGAACGCGGGTGAACGAGACTTGGTTTAATCCAACCATTTTTTTTTCTCAGTGGAGTCATTTATTGTACGAAATTTCGGCCTAACTTTAGACCTTCTTCGGACAATTTATTTAACAAATAACAATTATATAATAATAATAAATAAATAATGATACATTTTTTTTATTAGTCAATTTTCAAATACACTAAATACATAATATCGTACTCCTAGGACGACAGTGTAACATCTTTTACGGGATTACCATATAAGTTGTTATACTGTTGTTCTGAGGGTGCGATATAGTAAGATCCCCTAGGAGACATTTGATAGCGTTAGTCGCGACCTGCCGAGGACCTGACTATGTCCTTGTCAGGCTCTGATTGAATGCTCACTACTGACGTTACGCTTACTACTAAGATACTAAACATCTGTCAGCAATTCATCCCTTAAAAGTGAGTCATTTTTGTATTTTGCTGATATTAAACACACATCGTGGACCTCGGATCTATGCAAACAAAATTTACGATTTTGTTACCTTCAACCGTAACATACGTTCAATCATGAAACGATCGAAACAGGATATTAATTAATCAAAATTTAATTGTCACGCTTCGATTTCGCGTCACGATTAAAAGAGGATGTCGTCGAGAGTGGATCGTCACGTGTTTACGTCGCCGGAGCGATAAGCCTCACTCGATGAATGGACACGATCGGGTCTTCAGTCAAACGGGATTTACGCCAATGTAGGAATCCGCAATGAATTCTGAAGGCGTTGCGTGCCACGGAGTGTCGGCAGACGATTGGGTGTCTCTTACGAGCAATTCACTCACTCGACTGAAACCCGATAGGGATTGGGAAATTAGAAGTCTGATCGAAATCCTACGGACTAGCCGGTTCCTCCTTCGCCTAACGTTCGATCGGTCTCATCGAAGTTGCGGCCCAGGCACGAAACGTCGCGCGGAAAATCCATCCCACCCCGGCACTGCGTGGGTTGTCGTTACGACTCGTGCGTCACGAACGATCGTGACTGCTTGATTTCCAAGGTGGGTCGACGACCAATGGAAACTGCCCTCTCGATCAACCAGACAACCCAGCTTACATATCGATGGCCTAACGCCAGAAAGGAATGTCGGCTACACCAAGAAAAGAGCTTATTTAATGCTAACGGAAATGCTAAAGGAAATTCATGTAAAATTCAATGTACCGGACTTGAAGTTTTTATGCGAAAACTGGCACAGTAAATTTTATGTACATTTGTGATGAAAAGTTGATGTTCAGTGCATTAAAAACATTGGAAATACTTTATTTTCAATCATTTACTTTAATTTCAGTGAAAATGTATATGAATTTTCCATTACAATTGTACATTAAATTGAATGTTTCAGTTTTTCCATAAAAACTTCAAGTTTGGTTCATTAAATTTACAATTTCTTTACAGTGTATTCGAACGAAATAAAATTTAAATGATAAAAAAAACTGTTTGACCATTTGGACATAATAAACAGAAATCACTTGTTTCTACTAAAATTTCTTTAACAATAAATGAACATTTGTTTCGCCATGTTCGACAAAACATCGCTTAAGGTCAACCAAACGCGTTTCTCAATGTAACTTTGTATACGGCTTATACAGCTTTATGGTATTAAGCCGTCGATGCGGTACGACTGAAAGTATATATACTTTCCTTCGACGATCGAACCCTAGTACTCTTTTTATACCGATGTTTCGGCCGCGTTACCATGCCAGCGGGAATTTTGTCAATACTCCCAAGATAAAACAAGAGTCGTTATCTGGAAATAAAAGAAAGAAGACAAACAGAACGAAACAAACACGACACTGTAAGCGACATCGTTTCTTATCGTCGATGACAAATCGTTATTAGCGAAGATTTCGTGACAGATCAACGGGAAACGGATATAGGTGCTATGCGGGTATGTCCCCCCCCCCCCCCCCCCCCCCCTCCCTCATCGCTTTCACCCTTCGGTTTATTTTCAGTCTCTCAAACATACCGACCCGTGACCTTTCCTCGTGTGAATCGTAGACGGTTATCGTTAAACCCCTCGCCTCAATTATTCTTCATCACATTCTCACGCGGTCCTTGCGTTATGCAATCGTGAGCATCGATGGCCTCGGTTAATGCGAAACAAATAACGAAAATCCCTCGGTCCTGAAAACTGAAGATAACTTGTACAGAATAGGAAAGAAAAGAAAAACAAGGGGAAAAAAAGGAAAACAGCAAAACGTAAAGAAAGGGGGATGACGAAGTTTTGGGGATGCAGAGCTCGGGCCTTGGGAAAAAGAGGGTGAAAAGTTACCATCGGAGAATCCTCGCGTTTGTCGTCGACGGGCTCGAGGTCCAAGGTGGCATCTACTTTCTTCAATATCGGAAAAGTACTTCCACCGAACTGTCTGTTTGACTTGCGACTGGGAGTAAACGGCGATGGATGCTGCCGCTGGATTTTCCCCGCTCGCATATCAGTACCCAACGGGGTCCCGAATGTTCTGCCGGGTCAATCACCGGAAGTGAATGAAATAAGTCGGACAAAAACTCGCGCGTCAAACTCGTGACAAATTTGTCATCTGGGTTTGTTCACAAGATTCTCATCGAATTTACATATTCCGAAGTCGCACGAGCTTCGACAATCCGGGAAGAGTGGCGGAGCGGGAATTAACAAGGTGCATAGAAAACCGGCGTAGCTGGAGAGGGAACTGTCGAGAGTCCAATCACTGCAGTTATTTGCTGTGCACACATTTATTCGAAGCCTTCGATAAGCACTTTCTTTTCACGGCAGGGCAATCTTTTCAATTTCTCACTTTAGTTGGATCTTTTTTTTAACGCTTTGTTTTCGTAAAAAAAATGTTGAGTTTTCAATGAAAACGTGTTCAGAATGTTCCAAAACGTCGACAAATCACATTTCGAAAAAATGTCCGGATGTGTGCGTGCGTGTTTTCATATCGCTTTTTCATAATGTTCCTTTATTCGCGAAGTTTCCTCCATTAGGAAACCAAAAATACAGAAAATGTTTTCTCATAGAAGAAGCTTCGCGAATAAAGAAACATTATGAGAAAGGGATATAAAAATTTTAATTTACTACTTTTATGAGAAAGCTACAGGAAAATTTCAATTTTTTGTCTTTTTTTTTCCCTCTCACTGAGAAAAAGAATCGGTTGGATGGCGGACCCATGCGTTCACGGGCTTTCAAACGAATTTTATTTGGCTCGGCTAAAAAAGCAGTTTTGTCGAGAATAATTCGATTCACTCGGCTATATGCTCGAGGCGATCACAATTTTCGTTGCGCATACACAACCAATTTTTCTTTTCTCCGTGAGCGCTTCATATTTACCATAGAAGCTCACTGGTATGGAAAAGCCTACCGACAACTACGTAGCTCTCAGCCTTTGAAAATTGTATTCGAGTTCGCCGTTTTTTTTTAAATTTTAACCCTTTTTTTCATTTATTTTTCAAACCTTGCGCGCGTTACATTCGCCGTGTAAACTCACTAGTATGGAAAGGTCCGCCAATAACTACGTAGGTCCCGCAGCCCGGTCTTTGAACATTTTTATTCGATCTCGTCGTTGTCTTTACAATTTCAATCGTTTGCTTTTTAAACCTTGCACCCCGTTTCGGGGCGTGTGCTAACAAGCGAAAAAAAAAAAACTGTTGGCACAAAGAACGCGAAAGAGCGAATCAGTTAAAAACATCCTCGCTGTGTTTCTCTCGCGGTGCTAACGCATCGGGAATATTTAACGGCGAGAGATGAGAAATGGATTCAACGGAGCTCAGTTTTCTGAACCGTGACATTCCCGCTTCGTTGCTTTCAGTAGCTTTTCCGGCCTATCGGATTACAACCCCTTGTCTTCTTCTACGCGTCGCGACGCTCTCGCCTTCTCCCGGAGCTTTCCTTCCACTAGCCGAGACGAGACTCCGGCAATTCTGCGAAACCTCCGTGTTATCCCGCGGGCATGCAACACGTACAAAAAGTGGGTTTCGCGTCATCCTTTTTTTGTTTCAATTTTTTATTAAGTAAATTAAGAAATCTGAAAAAATTCGTACGTATTCAGAAAAGTGAACGAATCATTTTCATAAAAAATCAAGTTGGTTTGCCGGGAGATTTGTTGAACAATTTTATTTTTCATCAATTAGTTAATAACATTTTGGAATTATTATTATTATGCAAAATGAATCTTTTCAGCACCTTTAACATGCTTAATTCTGCTCATAGTTTTGTACAATCCAGACGTGTTTGCAATTCCTTCTCATTTCATTCCACTATTCGCAAGGACTGCCTTAAATTTCCATCCCCACAAAATGGGTCACGAATTCCCGTCCGGTTTTCGGTACGGTGAAAATGTTCGTTCCCCATCCGAGTTGAAAACATTTCTCGCGTTGTGCCGTAAGCTCATTAAGAGATGTATATCGTACGAGGTGGTTTACCGATGCAATTACGGGTCTCGCGAATAGTTTCGCGGGGAATTTTATCGATCGGCAGGATCGCGCCTACACAGCGGTTTGCCGCCTTCGGGTCTCCGGCGGGGCGGTTTTCTTTATCGCACACACTCGTGCCGGGTGGTGCGAGCGAGCGTGAAAAGTTCTCCGTTCGGTCCGGCACCGCTTGGCAGAGCCGTGAGAGAGAGAAACGGAGACAGGAGGGGACGAAAAGAAAGATAGTGCGACGCCGGCACATTCGCCCGCTGGTTCGCGGCCGTCGGTGCTTTTCACGCTTGCGCGACTTCGTAGACCCCGAAGCTCTCTCCGTGCTTTGGCGTCGGAGCGAGGGAGCCGTGCGACCCACGAGGCACGTGGAGTCGTCGCGTAACATCAGTACACGAAGTCTCGAGTCGCGCGCGCAAGCTTCGTTCCGTTTTATGACGAAAATATCCAAATCATCCGTAAATTCCGAGAGATAGCATTTAGAATTAAAAAAAAAAAAAAAACGCCAACAGGGCTGCGAAGAGAATAGATATATACATTTTTTAGAAAAAAAAATAAAATAAAAATTGGACTTTGAGACGATTCGTCACAGAGTTCGAGATCGCAGCTATCGAAAGCCGCAACTCCGAACGACCGTGGCCCGAGGAGACGAGTAATCGCGCATAAAATCTCCGCATATTTTTATTCTAACTGGCGGCACATTTCCCCCCGGGAAATTCGACGCCAACTGATCTCACTCGGCGTCGCTCGGTGTCCCGTACTCGTCGGCGAGTTACGTAATTCCGGTGAAATTGCGAGGGGGGGAAATAAGAGATTTCGACGCCACCGACGAGAGCGAGTGTGTGCTGTGTGGGTGTTTAGGGGAAAATAAAAGTAATTGAAGTACCGAGTAAGCGCGACGTCGCGCCGAGCCACCGATCGTGGGTTATTTTATTCACGCGTCTACCGTTCGACTCGTGAGTAGACGAACAATCTCCTTCCCGCCTCCCTGCTCGGGGAAAAGAAGACCTGTGGTTTTTTTTCAAAGCTTTGAACCAGCCGTTTGCCCGCCAGTCGCGAAAGATTTTTTTAATACGTTATTTTTATTTTCTTGCGACCTATAGCAAGGCTAGCAGGCGAAAAGCCCGAACAGTCTGACGCGTTTTCAATCAAGCACGACGGAAATGAAATAAAAATGTCGAGGTAGCTCTCTGAAAACGATCGTTGCAAAAAATCGTTTGGTTCGAATAGCGAGCTTTTCTCTGGAGAGAAAAAAAATATATACCCCGTTTATATGACGTATAAAGCTTCCTGCAAATCCTTCGTGCGGATATCACATCCGCGCTTTTCGCGCGGCCGTCTCTCCAGCGGCACGAAAATTGGATCGGATCAGTGCAATCAAGTGAATCGCACCCCTGGCTATAACTGCTCGTCGCGAAAAAAAAAAGAACTGTAGGCAAAAGGAATGCAGCGAGCGAGTAACATCGCAAAGAAAATGATTGGCTGAAATTTCTTCGCTATATGTGTATATCGCACCCCTAGAACAACAGTGTAACATCTCCTATGGCGTAACCACATAAGTTATCACACTGTTGTTCTAAGGGTGCGATATGTATTATAACTAAATGCGCATCGACTGCTGAGAAGCAGAAAGGCGTATCCGAAAATCGTATCACATCTTGAACGGTACAGGACAGGCCCGTCTGTTTCTCATCACTCGATGTGTCCCTCGTTCCATCGTTCCCGTCCTCTCTCGGGACCCTCTTCGCTCGCAAGCCTCCTCAGCATTTTCTCGATCACCCCGAAGTCTCGTGAGCCGAACGCGTCGTGTGACTTTCGCGCTTCCGCACTCGAAGATTGATAGACTCGGGCCTGAAAGTAACGCGATATTTATTGATGAGACAAAAAAAAACTCCCTCGAACGATTACCAATAAAGGGGGTCGGGGCGCAGGAAGGGGAAGACCGGAAGAGGACAAGAAACGAAAATGGGGAAAGAAAAGCACGAGCGTATGTTCTTCCCTCTTTGGGAGCCTCGTTTCCGCGCGTCTCTCCGGACCACTCGATCCTCGACATTTTTTGCCGCTTGTCCCTCCGGCCACGTCTCGCTGAGAGCCCCGCGAGAAAGGCGTGCCACGGAGGCTAGGCCGTAGAATTTTTTTTTCACATACTGAAGATTCCGGGCGTTGAATTCGAGATCATAAGAAAATAAAGAGGGTAAAGTGCCGGGAATTTCGGGGCGGGTTTTGGTCCTCACAGTGGCGACTCCGCGGACCGGAGATGGTTAGCTCTCGATGCAAATAGGCTCGAACTAGTTCGAACCACTTCACACGTGGGCGACGTCACAGCTAGATCTTCGGTAACTCGGTAACGTGGATAGAGGACGAACGCGAGAGTTTCGATGGAAGCATGCACGCCGGTTTGCGAGCCTCGAGAGGGAAGTAAACGGCGATACCGTAGTCGACCGGAGGGGGTTTTTGAGAGGCCGAGATGAAGGACAGAGGGAACCATTGTTAACGCGAACAATTCGACATCGGCGAGGTTCGAGCGTTCCGCCGGATCTCTCGAGGTAATATCGACATACCGTCGATTTATCGGTTGGAATTCGGTACGGATATACGCGTGCCCACCAATTATTTCGTCTCGGCCGATTGATCGGTGATCACGGTGGGGGGGGGGGCGTTGGTTGGCACATCAGCCACGCTCGAGGGTTGTTGGATAGTAGTTGCCGTACGTTAGCTCGGCGATCGGAAGCTCCCGTATGCCTCCCTCTGACCGGCACGCGATCGCCTCGATCCGATGCACCGAGGATTTGTACGAGCTCGTAACTTACACTGGGGAATAACTGTGCCGTCGCTCTCTTTCGGTAGTCCTATTATCCGTCCGGCTGAAACATGCTCGCACGACAGGCTCATCGACCTTTCGCGACACCGGCGAACGGCTGGTACCGATTCCTTGGCGTTTCGTTGAATCCGCGAATTCGCGAGATTATCGCGGCACATTTACATCTCTACCACTCATAACTCTACCTGATAACAACTCTGCCGTATTGGAACTCTGACAGAATCTCTACCAGAGAGTAAAAAATATCTACCAGAATCAGAATAAAACTCTGCCGGAATTACAATAAAACTCTATCGGAATTACAACAAAACCCTACTGGAATTACAATAAAACCCTACCGGAATTACAATAAAACCCTACCGGAATTACAATAAAACCCTACCGGAATTACAATAAAACCCTACCGGAATTACAATAAAAATTCTATCGGAATACAGGATCGGAATACCGTCTAGCCTTGCATTCCGATAGTTTTATTTCAATTCCGGTAGTTTTATTTTGATTCTGGTAAAGTTTTTTTAAATCTTTCTGGTAGAGATTTTGGTAGAGTTCTAACGCGGCAGAGTTGTAATATTGTAGAGATGTTTTCTGGTAGAGTTATTATTCGGTAGAGTTGTGAGTGGTAGATATGTAAATGCGCTGATATCACAGGTCGCAATGGTTTTTTTTACCCCAAACTTGGTCTGCTCGTTTTATTCTACAAACTGCGACGGAGCGGAGTAAAACGAGAGAAAATTATAAAGTAACTCCGGTGTGAGGGGATTTTTTTTCTTTTTTTGTACCGTGTAGTCATTTCGCTCTTGGGTAGCTTTGGTGGATACTATGAACTGCGGAATAATCGTCATTCGAATAACATTATTGCAGAGGCAATAAAAAGCCTGCAGTAGCTCTTGAACGCACACGACGCCACTTTCCGACCAACAACCCTGTCGCCGCAATCTTCCTGGCAATAATGTAAATTAAATGCTCGTTCGTGACCGCCGCGTCTGCTGTGGACGATAGCTCCACGCTCGTCCGCTCCGTCGAGGCGCAACATTACGGAACATTGAATCGCAATCGAGTAATGGTTGGACGATAAAGTATGAGTGACCGAAGTTTGAAGGGCGGTTCGGTGCACGGAAGAGGAGGCGGAAGGATAGGGCTGCCACCGCCTCCACCGCCCCCGCCACCTCCGCCTTACCCGCATCACAAACTCTTCAAGAAATGCAAGAGTGCGACCTTTCAGTTGGACGGAGCGACTTACACCATAGGTAATCTTTTTTTGATCTAATTAAATTTAAGATCACGTCGAGTACACGCAGTAAAAAAGATTTGTACATTTAACAAACCTTTTTTGTTCACAAACGACCAAAATGATGTTGTTAATTTCACAAAAACTATTCGCGAAATCGACAGAAATTTTTGTAAAATCGACAAAATTTTTTTTTTGTAATATTTACATGAAAGGAATTGTGGACGTTTGTGGAAAGGAAACATCGTTACCTATTTTACTGTGTACCGCGGTCGGTGAAAGAAACTGTAATTCATTTTTTTTAACCATCCTGACCAGTTACATTTAGGAACAAATTCTGTTATAAATTTGAATTTGAACTCTCTGCATGCAAGAATTTTCTTACGACCGGAAGTGGTCAGAATTCGTGAAAATAATTAAGTACCGTCTTTGTCACTGACCAGACATTGATCGGGCGTGCAGCAGTCGTCCCTCACAAGCTCTCAGTTGAAATTGGAACGATCTTGGAGCTTTGTCGCTGTCTTCCGTTATCGCTAGAAACTAGTCGAAGATTTCAGTCTCACAAATCTTCTTCGAGCCTCGAGACAAATACTACCGGTAGAACTTCGTCCGAAAATCCTGCGATCATATTTCACCCATCACTGAATTTTCGATCTAAATCGAAATCCCCGATCGAACTTTTTTAACGCTATTTCTCACGGAAAACGTCGATTCGCCGGAGAACTTAAATTCAAGCTGAAACTTCGCGGATGTGCAGAGTCCGGCAAACTCCAAGTGCCCTTAGAGATATACGCTCTCCCAAAGGCCCTCCGCGACCACTCGAGACTTCAAAATGCATTACGCCGAAGTACCGACTTTTCCTTTTTTTTGCCGCCCAACCTTGCCCGATCCCAAGACGTTTCTGGAATTTGACAAATAATCTGAACGAATTTCCGTTCGATTCATTGTCTTACCGCGGCATTGTCTTCCGTGATGAGACAAAAACGTGTCTGTGCATTTTCCTTATCCACTTCCGGCCAGTGGATTACAGCCTACAGGCTATCCCTCAAAATAACTTGGCGTCGAGACGCTTCTTCGTCTCTTGACATGCAGCTCGCGATGCTCGGCCGAACACCGCGAGAGCCTAGCATGCCTCAAAAGACTCCGATTAAGGTCGGAGCCGGGCATGGAACAGTACATTTGCGTCTGCGGTCCCTTTCGCGGGAAAGCTTCTTGCCAATTGTATAATCGAGAATTCTGAAGGATAAAGGTCGCGGACGACTGAACGGGAAGTCGTCGTTTCTAGATTATGAACACAGTGTACACTGGCACGGTAAGAAGGAGCCGGCCTCTTCAAGCCAAAACTGGAGCGCGCCGAATTGTTGTGTTTCACCCTTCAGAATTCTTAGAGCGGGGTTGCACTCGGTTTGAATTAAGCCTGGGCGTATTCCGGTCCGTGTGCCAGTCGAATCTGCCAGTGGCTGTGCCGGCCGCTGAAGGCACGGCCGAGCGCGGCTTCCCCAAGAACGAAATTCTCTCGAGGCCAAGAATCCGGCCGCGACGGAATTGTAGATTCGACCAAGTTGTTCCCTCGACGTCTATCGCGAGAGCGCCACCGATGTTGGTGAGAGAAACGAGGGAGCTGACGAAGTTCTCCGCGACGTCTAATGGAGAACGGTCAAGGACATCTCCGACGGCTCTAAATCCTCTTATCCTTAATTTACATCTTAATTTACATTATTGTACTCGCGATAACTCGCTGCGCCGCGTGTACAGAGAGAGACACTTCACGAAACGAAAAGTGCTCGTCACGCTCCGCGCCCAACTCGACGGCCCGGTAAACACGTAAACGTGTTCACCGTCTTTCGAGCATCAACCCTCGCGAAGCCGGTCGATGATAACGTGTCGCCGTGAAAGCTATTGTACGGACGACAAAATTTCGCTGGGTCGTTAATTTAATCTCAATTTAGACCCGAGCGCAATCAGCGAAAGTGTCGGTTCTTCGAGACTTTGGCCGTCGATGAAAGGAAGAAAAAAATTATCAATGAAATCATTTCACCACTTTGGGTAAATACGTGGATATTTTCATCCTCAATGGTGATTGCATATTGGAAAGGTGCATCGAAGGCTCGGATTGAAAAAATGTGAAAGAGCTGCTCGTATATCATTCGCATGAAAGTGAAGGAAAATTGCGGAGCGTATAAATCCGGCCATCAGAAAATGTTATGTCGGTTAAATCAGAGATGGATAGAGTTCGAGATTTTACGGCGGTTTACATCCGTCACGCGCGTCCCCGAGCCCGGATGCTCGGCGTACTTCGAGTCATCGCGTCTCTGCCGTGTACCAACTTCGCGTTCCCCTGCGGCTATCCGGTTCGAGAACAAATAGACGGGGGTCGATTTTTCCGGACTGCCACATCCATCATTCCAATAAATGCGCTCTGCCGTGCAAGGGGTGTAGGGTTTTGACGGCCTGCGCGCGATCTCCTATGCTCGTGTGATCCACAGATTTTTTCATTTTTTTTTTTTTTTGTTTCCCTGTTGTCAAACCAAGTGCAAACGATACCAGCGATGCGGTGACTTTCGGGCTGCAGATACTAACCGTACCGACGATAGCGGCATCAGCGGTTCGAGAGAGTCTCTATCGGCCATTCCATTTTGCGGAACGTTTCGACTGTGAGAGATGGGAAACCGCGAAAAAAGTATAGAGGCCGAGCTCGTAACTCGTTCGGCGTTCATCGAGATCAGATTTAATCGCTTTTGTTGGGTTAATATTCGTAATTCGACATGGCACGAATTTATCGCTTCTGTTGGGTTGATATTCGTAATTCGACATGGGCATTCCAACCGGAATTCACGCGCTGCATGCAGAGGCGCGACGTAGTGCAGACTCATCGTGCATTAAATACATTTTTTTCTGATACTCGGATTTTCGTTTTTTTTTGTTCGGTTGCGTTTGTGCAACGAGAATAAAAAAGGATTTGCCGTAATTTTAACAACATGATAAGCATTGTTTATCGTCGTTTCAACACCGCCTTATTCTCTCATAATGGGGTGTTTATCGTGGTTTATATTGGGTGTTGGACGGTATCGCGAGAAATTAAATGAATTTTTGTTTCGACTAAACACCCGGAACAACGTGGTTAACGAAGCGCAGGTGTGCATGTTTCGGTGCTCAATATTTGGCGCGCAAGCCCGATATGATAGGCGCATTCATTATTTTTACCCTGTGAATAAACGTTCCGAATCGTTGCACGGCTATCGATGAATTCAATACGTATTTCGTGGAGCTTTTGGAAACGATATTTGTGGTCCGGACAGGCCGCCAGCCTCACACTCTTTCGTTCCACGTACAGCGCGAAACTTTGCATACGACACGCGGTACACGCGAAATTTGGTCGTATCGTGTGAACGGTCCACACTTTCGAGACTAAATTTATTTTGGGAAAACACGGCGTTTTCCCCTCTACCGTGCCACGCTGCGGATACGGAAATTAAGCTGCAAGTCGGTTTCACATCGTTCGACTTTATCTTCACGATTTACTTTTTTCTTATTCGAGATTTTTTCGCTTTACAACAGTGCAGAACATTTTTCATGCGTCAGAGAAGATTACCATGTCAAGATTACCAAATGTTTTCATTATTTTGTCAGTCAATTACATTTCGGTATTAATGCATTTTCGTTAAATCTGGAAGGGGAGATTTTTAACCAAAAGTCTTAATCCAAATTTGAACGAACAAGTCACTGATTAGTTGATTCTCAATCAAGAACACATACCTGTTAGATACTTTCCTTTGAACATTTCATAATTTCTTATATTCTTACTCGAAAACAGATAAAAAACATTTTAATAACTCAATAAAGCCGTGCGTCAAAAGGCGTTGGATTTCAAGTCTTCGCTTTTACCTCCTAGTCGGGACACGCGAGCGGATGCAGAGATTGAACAGCAGAGACGCAAAACTGGCGATTCGATTAATTCACCAGGAATGTTCTTCGAAGACGTTAAATTCCACATTCCACCGAGGCTGTGGATTCCACCAAGTTGGACTCGTTTATCGACTGGTGGCATCGAAATTGTTCTTCTTCCATGCTTAAAATCTAAGGCTTAATTTTACCTATTCACTAACGAAAACATCAATTTTATGCAGGATGACCCAATTTTCCGAGAATGGCGATTCACTCGCCGCACGAGGATCCTCCCGCGTCTAATGGATTGCATCCAGGACCGAATAGTAGTCCGCAAGTTTATCTCGAAAAGTGTCCAGCACTTCGGGCCCGCAGTTTACACGCTCGTCGTCCAAAGTACACGCGCTATGCCCGGTTTAATCCGGAATTTTTCTCAGCAACGTTTGTTTTACGACCGCGTCGTAACACAGCCGAGGTGCGAACGAACTGCGAATCCCACGACTCTCGCGCCGTTGAACTTTACGCCTTCCATTTTCAATTTTCCGTAGAATAGACATACACAAGCGTCGCACGCCCAGACACGATAATAACTAAAGTGCGCTCCTCGCGCCTCGGGTTTCCGGTTGTTTACTTTGGAACAGCAAATATAACGCGATAAGTTCGCCGCAGCGCATCCCGGGGTTGCTCGGGATTTGGCCGACTCCTCCGGAGGAATCGTCTTGGCATTCTAATCTCGCGGCGCGCACGTGAACTGCGGTGAATTCGGCTCGCTGGCTTGGCTCACTTTACGACACCATTGTGACTCTGGAAAGTGTATGCGGGATTTCCAGCTGCGGTGAAACGGCGGTGGCGAAGATAGCGAGGCAACCCGGATACTTTGGAGAACGTTTCGCCCCAGATGGCTCCGAAACTTAGAAAAATTCCAGCGGAGGCGAAAACTCAATCGCTCTTCCGTGCAAACGGTTTCTCAAAGTTCCCTCCGCACTCGAACTGCCAATGTTTTCGATCCTTTTTTCGCGGACCACTATGTTTCATCGTTGCTCGAAATTTCTTTCGAGAAAAGTTGCATAATGTTTCGAAAATAAAATTAATTCTATAGTTCCGGAATGCCGGTCATCCGTGAAGCAGACGGCTAGGCAGGAAGGCCGAGGACAGTTGGAATGTTTTCAATTTCTTCGGTCTCGACCGTCCGTGAGTAATCGTGACCCTGAGATTTTTCAGTCTCGACAGCCTTGCTGGCTTGCGCTTTGCTGGGCGGATTTAAATATAAAAATGCATGAAAAATCAGGCAGACGTACCGCCAACGAACTGGATAAGCGGAGGATAACCGAACTTTATTATGCGCCCTTGCACGTTTCTTCGCTGCGTCTTCGTACAATCTCTTTTCGCATGCACGACCATCGCGCAACAACGTAAGATTGGTCGGACGCCTACACGTACCAAGCTCCCTTCGTTGTTGCGCCCTGGACGGCTGCCACGTCGGGCAGCGATGCCAAGATCCCTCGAGAGACGGATGGCGTAGGAGAAACGAATCGGGTCGCGGGATAAACTCTCTCGTTGTACCGATTTTTGGTAAAAAGTAAGAAAAAGCGCCCGTGGCCAAGGTCGAGGGAACGCCGCGATCCCGACCGAGCGAATCGGAGAATAAAGTGGCCCCACTCACTCCAAACTACCCGTCAAGATTTATGCCGCTGGCGATAAGAAGCTTTTCCGTCGGTGAGAAAAAGTTAAATTTAAGGAAGAGAAGAAAAGTATTGCAAAAACCTTCTATCGCGCAGAAGCTCGCCGTTCTCGTTTGACGATACACGCGATCCACTATGATTATACACACTTAAAAAGATTTGTACATTTTACAAACGGTTTTTGTCCACAAACGTCCACAATTATTTTGTTGTCAATGTCAACAAATATTCGTAAAATTGAGAAACAATTTTGTAAAACGGTCATCTTTTTGTAAAATTAACCTTAAAAAAAATCGTGAACGCTTGTGGAGGAAAAAAGTTGGGAACTGTTTTACTGTGTAAGAACGAATATCCGACAGCAACATTGGTTATATAGAAAAAACAAAAGAAAAAATAGCGATCGATTTACAGTCTACGTTGCAACAAGAACGTTGATGATGAACGAAAAAAAGAATCTCCCAAGTTCAGTGTTTTTTGCGTTTGCCAGTTACAAAACTCTACGGTGAAATGGGTAAATCCGAGAGTTGTAGAATTTCAATCAGAATAGGATGCACGAAATTGCTTCTGTAGGTGTTTCGCTCTGTCGCCGCGAGAGAATTTAAGGGCCATCGTTATAAAAACGAATATCTCATGGCAACGTCGGTTGTATAGAAAAACAAAGAAAAAATAGCGATCGATTTGCGGTCGACATTGCAAGAAGAACGACGATGATGAGGGCTGAAATAAAAAAAAGGAATCCCCTAAGTTCAGTGTTTTTTTTTTTGCGATTGCCAGTTACAAAACCCTTCGGTGAAGTGGGTAAATCCGAGAGTCGTTGAATTTCAATCGGAATGGGATTCGCGAAATTGCTTTTGTGAAGTGTTTCGCTCCGTGGCCGCGAGAGCCTTTAATCTCGGTCGGGAGCTTGTCTTCCGGTTGCGGGCCCTTATCTATCAAATTCAAATGAAGATCAGCCGGTGTCAAAGTCGCCGGATGCCAAGGACATTGGGTCTTATCTTTGATCCTCCGCTGAAGTGGCTCTTAAATAAATAATATCAGTTATGCGACCTATCGCAAGGTCCGACAAGCCCGGAAGGCAAACTCTCGTCCTTTGATGAGAAATTCAATGACCCGCCGGTCGCACTCCGATATCGCTCGAGCGGAGCAATCGACCTGCTCGTTAAATCCTCGAGAATATACGGTGGGCTCTTTACGAGGAAACGAAGGAGGACGAATTTTATCGACGATAACTGGCGCGAGTGAAATATTGACGCGCTGCATCGACAACAGCAGCCTCTCGGTCGTTCTCCGAGGACCCTCGGCGCCGCGATAAAATCGGTAAATGGTTTCCCTTCCTGCAGGCTGCTGTTGCTGCCGCTGTGCAACCAGTAAACGTTGATGTAATAGCGTTCATTAGCAAACGAGTTCGAAACTTCCACGCGCTGAGCAGCGAAAGCTGTGAATTTCTTTGCCCATAAAATGTCCAATTAAAATGGGAACAGGAGACAGCTGTCCGGTCTCTCACGTTCGAAACAACGGTTAATCGAAATCGTCCCCTCGTACCTCCGGCTATAATCGAAACGTCTCTGATTCCGATTTTCCTATTAACTTTACAATAATTATTGACGGTTCGTCGGTCAATTCTTGCGCGTTTACGGGTATATAAAATCGTAAACTGATGGGAAATTGTGTTCGAGATTCGAACATCGTCGATCAATGTGTGGGAAAGTTGGTTATATAAAAATATATACATATATACATATGACCCGCAACAAATTTTCGTCAACGTATGTTCTCGTGCCTCGCAGCGACACGACGGAATCGAATCTCGCATTCGACGTGACGAGATCGTCGACGAAACGGCCAAACGATGGGAGTGACGAGAACGAGAGTGACCGGTGGTTCTGGACATTCGATCAAGCGAATCAACGTCCAAGCACCGCCGATGTCCGAGCTCTGCTAGTCCATGAACTACACAACGTCGGGGCATATATCGGGGAATGAGAAGTTGCGGACGAAATAAAATAGATCGACCGTCCGAGCTCGTCGTACAGACAAAGCGCTTTTTCTCTACAACCCGTAAATTCGAATAGCGAGCGCGCCACGTCTATGGATACAATCGAGTATTTTTCTGATTTAGAAAAATCATCTCTTTATTTATTTTTATTTTTTTAGTATTTGGCGTCGGGACTCTTGATAATATTGGATCGAATATTAATGTTGAGGCTTGAGAAAGAAAAAATTTGATTTTGCATTGATACATCCACTATAAATAATTCGCTAAAGCTGGTGGCTTTCTCGACAAAACTCTTTGGCCCTTTTTTATCAAAGCTCATAAAATTAATCTAAAAATAATGAAAGTACGTTCTAAAAAAAAAAATGTGACAAGTGATTGAAAATATCGATCGCCGAGCGGTGATCCGTCCGACCCGCACTCCATCCGCTTCGACTCTCCGCCTTCGCCGAGAAGGTTTCTCTCGTTATCTCGCGCTACCAGCTGACGTGCCGACATCGATTACGAAACTTTTTTCGCCGATCAAGTTATTTCGCAATTTCAAAAAAAAAAAAAAAAAAAAAAATTCCCATCGAAATGATTAATCGCTTCTTGAAGAACATTCTCATCATTGCCGGCGAGCCGTGCACCGTGTCCTGAAGGGTATGTACTCTCCCTTGCGTGATAGATCGATGGTTATTGTTTCTGCGGAGGGAGCGCGTGACTGGTGGAAGTGAGTCGAACGTGGTACGGATTTGGCATGGAGAATGTTAAGGATACCCGGGGAGGAGGAAGAACGGTCGCCGTCTATAAGAAACTCGATTGTTTTATTCATCAGTCGGGTCTCCGAGTCTCCGTGTGCGTGCGGATGCCGAGGATTCGGTCGGGAGTGCCAAGAGACTTTTGGGAGACGCGAATATTGCCCGACGCCTCATGGACGAAGAGCACCGAATAGAAAATAGATTCAGTTCGCTTCTCGGTCTCGAGCACATCGTCTCCCGCGGGATCGACCTTGCCCGGTTCTCCGGAATTTCTTTGGTCCTCCTTTCGGAAAATTCCTTTTTTTCTTCGACTTCTCGCTTCGTCATCCGTTCCTGCCCTCTCGATCGCGGAGGCTCTTCGAGTGTGCTCTCTCGTTCGAAAAGGAAAAAAACGAAAAATGGCGCGTGGTGAGTGCCCTCCGTCGACGCTATTAGAGAAACTCTCTTGCGCCCTGATTCAATTAAAATTTATTCGATTCAACCTCGCGGCTTTCATCGCGGCCCATTGACGCCGTCGGTTATTGAAATTCGATGGAAACATCGGGCTCTCTGTGTTCTCGAATAAATCAAAGTTGTATTTTTACCTTTATTCGCTTCTACTTTCTTGCTTTTTTTTCTTCCTTTCTTTTGATTGAAACTTCGTGACACCGCAAGTCACGCACAGTTCGCGAAGAACGGTGAAACTTCTTCGCGACCACTCGCTCTAAGCTCCTTCGTTTCTTGCTCGTTGTAGTTAATTTTTTTTTCTACCCTCTGTGATTTTTTTTCGTCTTTCCAGACTTCCTGTTTCGTTGCTCGCTTGGTTTTTTTTCCTAGTAGCGCATTATGTTCCGTTACGGGAGCTTTTCCGAGTTGTTCCATCTATATTCGATCATTGCGGCGAACAAACAAATACAGTGCAGTCACGACATCGAGGGAAGGTGGACGCGGGGACAGAGCGAAGGTGGCGAGAGAACGGGAGCGAAACGGAGAGAGAGTCGGCTGGTATTGATTTTCCTTTTACCCTCATAGTCACGGCAACGTATAATGAATGCGCGACGAAGACAAGCCAGACAGGTGTCCGAGTTGCTTATCCTATTCTTTTATCCACCGCACAATCCGCTCTCTTTCTCTCTACGCTCTGCGTCTCTTTTGTTAGAGAACCTAAAAAAAAAAAAAAACATTAAAAAAATATCCATCTGACATCCGAGCTCAGCTGTTTAATTCAAACGAAGCACAAGGGAGGTAACATCGGTGCATGTGTGAAATAAAGAGGATGGTCAGTGCGAATTACGACCAGTACTGGCACAATACTATGTACCGGAATATCCTCCGACCGATGCGCGGAAAGTGGGCTATGAATAACAGTCGATCGAGCCAAATGCGACTCCGCGCGAGGGAAGAATAGCTCAGTCGAGGCTGGTAATGAAAGTTCGATTCACTCGGGAATGTTCCCGAGCTGGGATGCAAAACCTTCGACCTACTTTAAGTCGGCCGTATGCATGACCGCACCGAACTTCTTTTTTGCCGCGGAGCTCGAACTTCGGTTGCTCGTCCCGTTCTCCTTCGCGGCGCAGATGAGAGGGCTAAAGGTAACTGCTATTGTCCAATTTGGCATGGGTCGGTGACCTTTACGGTCGTCTGGTTGTTCGAGCGTGGCCACCCTGGTGGGAGCGCCGCGCAGGGCCGGTGTTGGCGCAACGCTGGCCGTTGTTGGCCCAACGTTGGCCGGTACCGCTCCTGTGTGTCATTCCCACTAGGGCAAGTAAAAACAAATGATATCGGAGTACAGAGGCTATCCCGTTCGCTGTGATTATCGGTAACGGCCTTCGCCTCGCGTACTTAACGCCGTTCTCGAGCGCTAACGAGAAACCCTCGCGGGAAATGCGATCATCGCGCCCCTTCGTCTATCCAACGCGATAATTGCCATTCTCCACCGTGTATATGCAAAATAGATCGCCTTCCGGCTTTCTCCCACCCTCGTATCTCAGTTTCGTGTTGTAAGGCCCTCTTACGCTTCGCCATGAGCCTTTAATGCCTCGTCGCTCGGATACATATACGCTGCGCGGATAACGGCGCGTTGTAGTGGGCTTACACGTACTTCAAAAACTCGAGAGAGAATTCAATGCGCGAGGTAATTTTATGCCTCCAGACGTCGGCTTAATAAAATTAATACGACATAAAAAAATTCATGTCGGGGTAAAAGAACAAAGGTTGTTGTACTCGTGCTGTGATTGGCTGGTGCACGAGGCTGGAGCTGGAAGGTATTCATGAGGAACTTTGGCCGCGCCACAAACGAGGTTTTTTTGTTGTTAAAAACACGATAGACTCAAGAGTTTATCTTTTCGCAATTCCGCAGTGCAATTCCGCCGGAAAGTAGAGAAAAGAGAGTTTGTGAAAAGACAAAAAATCTTCACATTTCGCAAAATAGGTATTGGACCAAACTTTCGTCCTTGGACGTCTGAAGCCTAAACCGGAGATATTTTTAAAATTTTATATTGCTGATCATTTTACTTGTTTTAGGTTGAAAACAACATCTAATATGAAAACCTGCGTTGGAAGCGAATAGTCGCTTACAAGACTTTGAATTTATAAAAATTTGGCAGCAAAAACCGACGATTTTATGATTTTTTTTTTGCTGATACCCGATAGATGACTCGAAAAATGTACTATAACTTCGTTGAATCTATTTTCAGAAGGGGAAATTATGTAATGTTAAATTCAACGTAAGCGTCGTTCCCGGCCCTCATTCGTGTCGTAACTTATGCCGAAGTATATACGCGAGCTTGCATTCGCAGGATTCCCATGCCGTCTTTATACCTTATTTGAATATCCACCCGAGGCACGCAAGCTCGACCCTCGCACTCGGGGCTCGATATGTGCCTGCCCTATTTCAGTTCATCTTCCCTCTTCTCCTCCGAGACGTTCTTTCATTGCGTAATAAAATGCACGGTTAGATTGTCAAGTGGCTAACACGTTCCACGCAACAACCGTGACGTGTTATCCCTTTATTATTTTTTGAAGGACATTCATTTTACAGCAGGTAAAAAAACTAGGCCGAGATAAGAGTGATATACACGTGGCAGCAGCGAATCGCATAAAATCTTCTTCATATGAAAAATTCTTTTCTTATCCACGCCGCCGAAATTGCCGTTGGCTTCCATTCGTCTTCTTCAAGAATCCTCATATGGATCACCTTTATTCAGCAGTCCATTCGTCATTACTGCATACGATATTCATGCAATTATTGAACGGTGGGTGGAACGTTAATAAATAAAGGATTTAGTACTTTCGTTCGAACCCCCAAAATAGATATCTGTCGGTCGAACGACTTTTTGCCATGCCCATGGTACAGCACAGTGTTGGCAATAAACTTGCGAATGTATAACGTATGAAGGCTCTCCTCGTTAGTGGGTAAGATCGATTTGCGATAAACATCGCACTTCCGGTCTATCGGGCATAAATCGGACGTTTTTTTTTATTTCTTCCCGCCCGTATCGTCGACCGAGGGAGCCTCGGCGAATGGGACGAGAACACGATGGCCAAGGAGTCAGAAAGAAATAAGAAAAAATACATTGTGGGGCTCGGTGTGGAATGGGAAAAAAAAGGAAAAGCGAGGGGCGGTAGAATCGGGCCACGGAGGCCAAAGATAATTGGTTCAGTGTCCGGTTTCCTGATGGTGCTACGTCGGATGTAGCCATGAAGGTACGAGGGCGCAGATATCTCCGGCACTATCTCGCCGTTTCTATTTCGCTTTCTCATTGCGAGTGTACTGTACAACGATCGATGCAGGCTTTTCGCTTCGTCCTTTCGGGAGCCCTCGGCCCTACGGACAATTACGCCCATCCGGCGGCGAATCTCTAAGGCACCGGGCTCGTTGCTAAATTTCGCGATGCGGATTAATCAACCGTACCACGGTTTAAACCCGTGGCGATAAAAATATCGGAAAACCTTTAACCCAGTAGTGTTTTTTTTTGTCGCAGCAAAATTTGATATCCCTCGAGCCGGATTAGCAGCCGGAGAGCCGCGGGAAAGTCTCGTTGAAATTCGCCTCTCGAATTATCCTGTAAGAGCATTAAACGCGGAAAGTTTTTTACCCGGACCAGCGTGATCCTGTCTGCGCTCAAACTTGAGTCTGCGTAATTAACGAGTTGGTTATAGGATTAGCCGACAACGAAAGTTACGGCCTTACTCCGGCTCCCGTAGGTTCGACCTTCGAGTGGTTTGGAATGCTTGCTAATTAACGCGGTCACTCGATTAAATTGGAAAGAGAAATTGTCAACCGTTATCACATTATAAGTTATCGATATTGCCGGCGATATGACTAAAGACTACTGCAATCACCTAAATAAAAAAAATAGTAATTTTAATAGGCACTTCTTACGTGTAAGGAGTGAGTGCCTAAAAATATATATAAAAAAGTTAAATTAATCGTTTTTTCATTTTTAATTAAACAATTGAATTAATTTTTCATTTTATAAACAACTACAGTCCTAAAATTGTATCGGGGAGAACGAAGCATACAAAATCTTATCAGTAATACAATAGTAGAAAATTGTATCTAAGAGATACGATATTTCGAAAATTGTATCGCTGACCTATATCACTTTGTCAATATGAGGTTACCCTACAGCGATCGAGTTAGAACTGTACAATCCAATTTGTTTACTAAACTCCTTTGCAGTCGGGAGTTTTTAATTTGTGTACATTTTTATTCATTCTTTGTAAAGTAAAATTCATGCCACGCGACGGTGAATAGATTTGCGGCAGTGACGAATTCGGCAATAGAGTGGGGATCGCCGATGTTATTTTCCGATATGTCACCGCGAACCTTTAACCTGCTTTCCCGGATTGCGGTTTATTTCTATGAGTCCGTATCTTTGCTCACAAATGTATTGTCACAAACGTCGATCAGGCTATGAAGATGTACTATACAAAAAATTGTTCCGTCATAGCGCGAGACCTCGCAGTCGCAGTGAAACGCTTAACTGCCGTCTTGTCTCGCTGGCGAGCAATTAGTAGTAAAAAAGAAAACACATGTTGATCGATAATATTGTCATTAAGCATTCGAAGTACCTGCCCAGGACATCAAAAGGAAAAAACACATAATTCTCATTTATCTCGTTTCGTCACCGAGCCTAGAAAAGTGTAACTTCGTCCACAGAGTACGGACATTTGTTTCGTATGCAGAATCCGCTCGAGAAAAATCGACTTACGATCGAGCTTACCGGAAATCGTATTCCGCGAGCGTACCGGGAACGACTGTACGAGGAGTCGGGAGAATTTCAACCTGTTCCACCGGGATCACCGTACATAAACCATCGCCGTGTGGATCGGCGCTAGCTTTTGCGAAACGTTTTATGGAAGCTCGTATCTTATCACCGACATTTAAGATAATACGTGCAAGCGCCACGGAATTTTATCACCGTCCAGAATAAAATTTATCGTTCAGTTTGTGTGATACACGGCAACAGTTCTTCCACGGCGGAGGGCCGAGCTTTGTCTGAGTGGCCCTTCCATGCATGCATGCATGCGCGAGCAAGCGAAAATGAGGAAGGGTGAAATGTACACGCCCCGCGCGTGCACGCCGTCACGAGGCCAGGACACGCATCTCACGCACCCTCTTGGGTCTCATCGTCCGTCTCCCCGGCTGGAGTTCTCTGACCTTTTCCCATTTGCATTCCATCGCGAGTCCCATTATTAAAATTAGCTTCGAACGATATTCAGCTCAGAATTTAATCCACTTAGCAAAAAAATAACAATATAAATAAAAAACACAAAATAAACTGAATTTACGCTGCAGCCTTACATGAAAAACTTATTGGTTAAGGGGATTCACAATATTGATGGAGGGATGAGAGCTTTTTCGAAAAGCCGAACGAGAAAAAACGTTTCTTTGTCGAGCTGAGTGGCTGCACTTCACGGAAGATTTAGAGTCGAGCGCGATGGCCGCAGGTTTACGTAGGGGTTAAAAGCGACAAATTGCTGCTTCTAGCAGAAAACCAATAAGCGCGTAAGACGATGTAAAAAAAAGGAGACTGAGAGTGGTTGCGAGGAGAAAATAAAGTCGTTAAAGAATACCATGAAAAAAAAAAAATGATAAACAAAATTGTCAAACGAAACTAAATGGTTGTTGACGTAATCCTCAATGGTATCAGAACGGTGGAATCTGAGTAGTATCGGATGACGTAATTGGCGAGAATCGTCAGTCGTTGTCCGGAGTTGAATGAATCGGTAGGGATCCTAAATAGAACGTAGCGAACGATTGAAGGGCCCTAAGTAAGCCGATTGCCATTACAAGTTTCGTGCGTCGTGAGATTCTCAACAGAGCGTTAACTGCCACAATCTAGTCAGCGAGCGATTCATAGTCGGATCAATAGGGAGTGATTAGAGAGGGTTGGATGTGAAGTCGAGAATGCGCATCATCAGTCGGGTTTCTGTTTACCGTAGTTGGATCGAGTTGTCGTCGTACAATGCGGTTCACTGTGTAGAACGAGTTAAGCGGCCGGGTTATCGGCTACACTCCGATTACAAGAAACAAAGTTAACGACCATAATAAGATGACCCTAAACTTCTTTTGATGAGGTATTCTCGGGCAAAAATAGAACAACGTAACGAGTTCAGACATTTTTCAAAATTGATTAATGCCTCACGAGAAATAATTTCGAAAGCAAATTTGACCTCCAAAAGCAAATCGTAGAACTCTACAGCTTCCGTAAAAAAAAATAAACTGAGATAATGAAAGTTGAATCCCCAGTTTTTTTTTGAATGACCCAATCCCCTCGAAGCTCAAACTATCGCACAGTTTGCCCTATAGAGAGTCGGCGTCGTCGTCGCTGCAACTTCTCTCCCGGTTCCTGCCGCAGCCAACTCCCACCGAATTGATTTCAATAATATGCCTTTCAGCCTCGCGGAAATGCCGGGGGCAACGCTGTGACCCATACTGCTCCCGCGAGATAAACCTTATTGTGAAAGGATTATATCCGCTAGGCTTTTACGTAGAGACTCTTACTCACACCTCTTCCACTCGAGCCCGGTGGCACTTACGTTTTTTTCCCCCGAACGATTCTAGTTCTCTATATTATTCATTCGCACAAGAATTAAATCCTTTGCATGAGCCCAAGGTATATTTTTCCCTCCGGAACAATGCTTCAGCTCGTAGAATCCGTTATTGTAGTTGTTTTTAAAAATAAAATGAATTCACATAGCTGTTATTATTAGGTATAATATATATTTCAACTGTTAGAAATTGAACCCAAAAAAATGCAGACATTTCAGAAATTGAAAATTTCGCCCTTACCGCTGGCATAAATATTACTTATAAGATTTATAAATGCGACATATATTTTTTTTTTTACAAGCTTCGTCACACGTGCCGTTGGTGTTTCGAAGTTCTCTCATACGCCATAGGGTCATCCCGCCCCTTTGGTCACACCCGTCTGGGCCGAGTAATTGCGTTACGGTGTGACGGCCGGGGATGCGCTAATTAAGTTCCACCAAAGACATTAACCCCGGTCTAATGTATCGAATTACCTTAGGTGCCGGACGTCTCTCACGTGGCACGAGACGACGCATCGTCTCGAGAGTGATATGTCAAAGATGCCAAATACGCCGGTCTCTCATTCCCGCCCTATCACCCTCTTCACCCGATCTAATATTATAGCCATGATAAACGCCGAAGTGATGTTTTTTTCCTCCCCCTTTACTAAAAGTACCTGCGGACGGAGGGTCGAGCCGAGCTCTATGCAGCGAAGCTTTTATGATCATTAAGAGTTACGAAGAGCCCCCCCCACCCCCTCCTTCACCAACCGAGGAAATCCCTCGCGTAGATTCACGTGCAGCTAATAACACATCAAGCGATCCTTATCTCCGGTTAAAAGTCCGAAACACGAAGACCTCATATTTTTGCAGTCACTCGCGTGCACGCGTCCGGCTTCCGACTTCCGGCACCGAGAGGGGTTCCTTGGTCCCGCGATCGCTCCTCACCGGCTTACACCGCTACCATAAAGCCCCGTTGCTCCCCCAGCCGTGCCGTTACCACTGCCGCCGTACCATTAGCGTATTCCCAACTTTCGCCTTTCCTTTTTTACTCGGGCAACGCGCCGAGAGGCAATGGCCCGAGAACCGCCACTAAGTATCCTTCGCTTTAATGAGAAACATTCCCAGTATGAATTTTTCAGCCGGCACAGACTCGAAAAATTAATACAGTAGGACCGCGCTTATCCGACCTTTGATTATTCGAACCTCAGTGTTATCCGAACCAACCAAGTCGTCCGAGCTACTCCACAATTCGCTTGCGGGCTGTGGAAGAAAAAAATGTTTGTTTCAATTCTAACTTCGATTCTTACCATTCCATATGATGTTGGAACAAAAACGCCAAGACTTTCAACGTAACATGGTATCTTACTAACGAAACGGATCGTCGATCTTACTAACGAAATGGACGATGCCGATTGGCTACGATAACTGGCTTCACGATTTCGATTATTTCGATACATTTATCTCGATCATTCGAGTGTCATGTCCTTTTCAAGAGGGGAAATGGTAGAACATCGTGATGTCTCGAAAAAGGAAACAAGTAGCAAGTTAACTCATAAAGTTAATGTTTATATGAAGTGGTGTGTTATTTTTTAAATACATAAAAGTATCACAAGTTTGAATTGAGTATGTTATCCGAGTTTTCGCTTATCCGACGTACGCTCTGCCCACATTACCTCGGATAAACGGGGTTCTACTGTATTCTATTTCTTTTTCTCTTCCTTTTTTCGTTCCTCGGCAAACGTCTTGGTTACTTCACGCTGGATTATTTTCAATCCACTCGCCTTAAAAAAAAAAAAAAATTATATTATTTTCTTTGCTTTTTTTTCTTCTTTTTTTTTCATTAGGCCGGTGAGAAATTCTCACTGAGAGCGAAGATGACGCTGCCGCGGAAGGCGTCGCTCCAAGGTATCCTCGCAATTCCTGTCTGTAAAGTACCTCCGCGGCTGTACTTTACGTTGGTGCTTTAAAGCTACACACGACAGTCCGCGGAGCGAGCTCGGCCGGGTGAGCGAAGGAGATGGAAAGGTCGCTGCTGAAATCGTGGCGAAGCGCACTTTGGGCGGTCGTATTCACCAGCGGCGCGAGAGAACGATGTGCCGCTGGATTCGAGCCAACCGAACTCGAGTAGCTCGTCGCGTGGGGTATCTCTACCCCTCATCGAGACCACCGATCGATACACCATGCCGATGTTTCCATTGCTACCCGGGTTATATCGCAACTACATGTGTCGATTAGACCGACCGACGGCCTTGTCAGCAATTACTCTCGACCGGAAGTGGAAAAAAAGTACGAAATAAAAACACGTCTCGCAATTCCCGATATTTTGATAAACGCAAGTCGCATCTATATCGCTAGATATGTATAAGTACCAACAGTCGCAGCCGAAACTCCACGCATATTTTAAATAAATAAATAAATAAAAATAATGGTAATTATAATCAAAGCATTCATTGCATAAAAAAACCTATCAATCGTTTATTTCATAGGGTCCGTCAAGGATGTTAGGTGGGCGGGAAAAGGGGTAGATCGCCAAACGACGTTAGGGGATGCGGATAAGGTAGGAATCGAGTGGAGCGTTGGTAGAAATGTGCAGCGCTTCGTAGTAGCCTGTTAGTGAAGTACCTGGGTACAGACAGCAAATTTCCCCCTATTCCGGCGGCTTCGCGGATAACACAGTGCGCTGCCCGTATTCGATAAATTCTCCCCGTCCGTGACATCGGGCGCAGTCTTCTTATCGTGAAAATTTACGATGTAGTTTCTCGAGGCGCGCGGAACCGTGGCTCATGCATATCTCCATACGTATGTGTATACATATATATGTATTCATGCAAACTAGCGGTAAAAATACGTGTGTGCTGTAATATATATAAAGCGCATATGAGTTCGGATCGGATATACAACGACGATATCATCTCTCGAATCTCGTAAGGTATTCGCGGCACGCACGCCGTATATTATTCACGCGTTAAGGCCTTAATCGGGTCCGTGAAAGGGATAATAATATGGCATACGTTAGACGGTTCGACAGGATCGAAATATACTGTCTTGCGTTATGTAGATACATGTATTCTCAATATATTTTCCATGGTAGTTTTGCCTCGATACTTGGCCGATTCACGACGGGGCTGTCGTTCAGCGGTTTAAAATTACGAGTGATAAATGCACGCCGTTGTATGCGTGGAACGCATAATCGATCGGCACGATAATAAATAAACCGTGTCGTCGATATTTTGCATTTTATGAAAAGTGAGACACGGAGAGAGACGACGATAGGTATTCCGCGGTGAGATAATAACCGGGCTTCGGATACCCTCGAGCTGCCACCGTGGGGGGGCTTGACCCACTCGCATCATAGCCTCGCCGTGTCTATTACCACACTTTCCGTAAATAACGATATCGGTATAATTTCACACGAATCGGAGCCATCGGATATCTGTATTTACGAGTGATAGGTCGACCTCTTATCAACCACTTTTATCCCCCTTTTTACTTTCTCATCACATACCAACCATGTGAGGGGAGAAAGTGTATTAAGGGATATCCGCCTAAATTATGCTAGTCGCGTGCTACGATGAAGTCAATATTGACTATCAGTTATCACCCCGGGATTCAGAGCCCTAACAAACACCATGTCCTTCCTATAAATATCCAATTGTTGACTCATCGGAATAAAAAGGGAGTAGATTCTTATCTCTGTTTGGTGTTGTAATTCAGGCGTACTTAAGCTCAAGTGCGTATTATCTCGCCGGTGGATCTTGCAAAAGTTTCTCGAGGACGAATGATCGATTATCCTGCACGTCGACTGATTCAAAAACTGGTTAGTTTTTGTTTTCACCCGCGCTATCTGAAACCATCGCGTAATTAATTCACTCGACGCCGGTGTTACGAGCGTGCCAGAAAAGCTTAAGCCACAATGAGGATCAACTTGGCGCAGGTCATGACAACGCTCTCTGATGGATCTCCCACGGGCTTGATCAAGGCCGCGGGTACAGTTGTTCACACTAGTCACTCTCACCTTACTTTCTCTCTCTGTCTCTTTTTCTCTCGTTCTCGCTCCCTTGCACTTGCATTTTTATTTTTCTCGTCTCACTTCCACACAATCAGTCTCCCCTCGCGCACGTCACTGGCTGGCCATTGTGACGTCGAAATCCTTTGTTACGACAATGCCATTGAGCATAACGCGGGGATGAGACCCGTAATTTCCATTCCGGTTCGATCACGACTCAAAGGAAAGCCTACATACCACGCATGCCAGTTGCCGCGCCCGATAATTAACGCGCGATTCCATTGACCCTCGGCGGAACCTTGGAGGTCATCAGCAAATATTACTGCATTTCAGCCCGCGAAGAAATCAATCTACTTACAAAGTTTCATCTAATTTGTTCGACGATTTCCGGTATTCGAAAATAACGTCTAGAGTAAAACTGGCGAATACGGCCTGGTCCATATATAATTAATTTGGGTGCTTATCGAGGTGGCCGATATTCCCCAGTTTTACGGTGTAGTTCGATTTACCGCAAATAAAAAAGCATCTAATCCAATGTGGCAATGCAGAAAAATGATAAATTCAATCGACTTATCGCAAAACAAAAATCCCTATATTCTTTCCCGTAACAGAAACGAATGGGCAAAATCCGGTCGACAGATTGAAACAATATTACCAAAACTGCAGTAATTCATTACTACCGGGTATCATAAAATTTGGTCGAGTGCCAGCTCGTCTTTCACTGTTTGCGGAGAAATATAGCGAGCATGCGGTAACTTAGTGAGATAGGAGTGTGGAAAGTGCCGGCGGTAAAAAGATCTCGGGTAAAGGTCAGGGTACGTATTCCGGAAGGACAAAACCGCTTGTCGCTGCTGCGGCGTTGCTGGGTGCGCTTCGCGTATACGAGCGGTGTTAGCCTCGAGATTGCAGATTACGTTGGAGTGTCTGAATGCGAGTTGGCTATACGGTGCATACTCCGAGTCTGAGCTAACGCGAAAGTTCGGAGTGCAAGACCGTCCGACACTGGGTGAACGCTGGGCGAACACTGGCCGACGCCGTGCCAACACTGGCCCTGTGTGGCATTCCCACTAGGGCGCCCAGCCATAATTTCTGTTTCGATGCGTCCTCATGGCCTTCGTGTATTCCGTGTGCGCGTCCCACACGATTCTCTGACGCGCGATCGAACTCTGATATCCATTCGCGATCCCAGTATCGCCGGATGCGTTGATCCCCTTGTTCGATATGACTTGGAGCATTTGCACTTTCGCAATTTAAATTTTATCGCGCCGACCGCGAAGAGGACGTCGACGACGACTTACGCGCGTAACAGCTGCGACTCTGCGTCGTCTCGTTCCCGCTCAATCATCGAGGTAGCAAAGACACTTGGCGATTCAGCAAATGCGCCGCGCTCGCGCACACGCTTCGCGATGCTGATGCTGCTGTCTGACCTAGGGACTCTTCTAGTCGCCGCCGGCGCGCCAGTGAGCGATCCAGACTACGGTCGACCCCGAGTTCGTCTGGCGGATCTGATATTTCTACTCGCCCGAGCGCCTCCGACAGCGACGCTGAGGTGCTCGTTGAAACCGCGGAACGGAGAAATGTAAGGTAGAGGGTCGTCAGCGGGTCGCGAGGGCTCGGACGATATAGCATCAATGGTAAACATGGACATTTTTTAAATTCTGTTCTGTAAATAAATATTCATTCGAATAAAATAAATATTTATTTTTATTTAATGAGCGTTTATTTTTGTGAAACATACATTCGTTTGCGGGGTGCCTGACGAATCGTCATCAATCATTTTCATGTCAATATTATTGATATCGATAGTATCGATGATTTTATACACCGAAAATACAAGCTTGGTATATATTTTTCGAGTACCAACAACTCTTTTGTATTTAATTAAAAAAATATAAAATGAAACATGTAAATAATACTAAATAAATACGAACGAGCTGGTATAGCATTGACACAAGAGCGTTGCAACAACCTTTCGTGCGCGCTGCCCACGACTGACTCACAGAGTCCCCACTGTGTCCGATGATTACTTATCTTTCTGCTTGCCAGCTATTACCGTTACTGACTGGTCTCGGCTCTTCGGTATCGAGCTTTACGATCTGTGTAATTGAACGTCGCGATACCATAAAATAGTCATGAACGGAACGCGAGCAATCAAGTAGACAAGCATCACGTAGAGGTATAAATAAGTAACCTCCTTACAGGGCGGATCAAACTGCCACCGAGCCCGTGTCACTTTTCTCTCCACATCAGTTTCCGTATCAATTCTCGTTTCTCTTCGAGATTCGAAATGGCGCCAGAAACCTAAATGAATTATAGATTAATCGAACGAAAGAGGTAAAATAAAACGTGCGTGGCTAATTCAATAAAAAAAATTATCTGTGAAGTGTCTACCCAAATGACTTTGTCACTTTAGTGGAGTCATCCCAATCGTATATATATATATACTTATATACCACTGGCAGTCATACGATCGTATAAAATTCAGTGGCGCTCGGAAGCAAAGTTGGGGTTCGAGCCTCTGTATGCAGTTTTCATTTTTTTTTTCATGATTTTTATTTTTATACGATATTTCCGCGAATGGAGTTCACATGACCTTTTTCCATCACCGTCCGAGGGACGAAAAGAGAAAATTCGATAAACGATAAACCGAGTCAGCTGGGTCCTGTTCACGCGAGATAAATTAATAGGTTTAACGTCATGGCGATTGGATTATAAAGTTCAGTATCCCCCTTTTAACATCTCGAGGGATATAATCTCGCGAATGTATATGTCGCTCGGTGCGCCGGTAGTTGTCTTCGGCCAATGCACGTCTCGGCGCTTTTACAACTTGACCCACATTAATATTCTAATTTTTTTTTGTTTTTTCCTCTTTCTGTTTCAGGTGAGTTTCCATTAAAACGCTACCAGGATCTCTTCGTTTCTTCTGCGTCTCGGGAGCACACTTTGCCATTTCACGTTACACCCACTATTCACCGTATTATGGCGTAACGTATTTTTCTTACGGTAGTACTTAAACATTATTTCTCTCGTGGTGGGTGACCCGTTACTTATTTTATTATCGTTCCTGTACAGAGCAGAATGAAAAATGGTTGTAGCTTCATTGATCCGATCTAATTACATTTCTATTGCATAGTCAAGGGGCTCCATCGACATAAAACAAATTCAATTAAATTTTTCATTTTTTTTTGCTTTAAGTCTGAATAGATACCTTTATATCTCTATACTTTCTATACGTTTTATCACATGAGCTATGGTAGTTTTTCCCACACGACTCATATGATAATTTCCTCGATTAGCTCATAATTTTTATAATATTCTTCTTTTAGTATACGAACTCCCCCAAAGGGGGCAGTTCAGTATCTCTGAGTATCTTGCTCGACATCTCGTCCGTGACAACTTTAATCGTAATGCTTTTTGAAGGCACTTTTTATTCAAAAGTTTCGCTAAAGCTATTTTCACATTATTTTAAATTTCGAGCTTCGCATTTTTCTCAGTACTCTAAGTAGATGTTGTCACTGCTCTTGTTTTCCATTCACGCGAATAATCGAGAGACGAATGATAAACAATTTTCGACCTTTTATCCGACGAACCTCGATTATGGTCGAGCCGGGCTCCATCGAAGATTGACGACAAAGCGTTCGCGTCATCTTCCCGTTATGCAACCGCATGCCGGAACAATAATATTGGCGATAAACCGATAATGCACCCGGGTAAAAGATATAAAGAGCAAGGGTCGATCCTGACGCCCAGGGGCACATCCACCACATTATTTTTCCCTCGAGTTTTATGATTATGCGTTTAATTGGTTGGTACATAGTGAACCGTAACGATAGTGGGATAGTGCCATAACTTCGATGTGTAGTATCGGTGTTCTTCCATTAACCGAGAACGCGACACGAACGTATGGCATTATACGACGAGGCCGTATACTTTACTTATTCCGTCGTCCATTCGCGTGCAGCAGCGAGAATGATATATATCAGCCGCTACGTTATATTGCTACCACCCGTTGAAAACGTTTGGTAATTTCGCGTTCGTCTATCACAACCGACGACAACTTTAATACTGTACTTATACCGGTATTATGCACGCGCTGAACCGCCAACGTAAATAGTCCACAAGCTCCGCGTTCTCGCTGCTAGGAATCTCTATCCTTAAACTTTGAATTAAAAAAATTCTTCGCGAACTTTCGCGATACTCGTCACTGAATTTTTATGAAAAATTGCTCGGGAGTGCCGCGAGCGGGGTAAAACGGACCGTTTTTACCAACGTTTTGCGAGACTTTAAATGAAGGGTTGTGTCGAATGGAAGACACGGGTCCGTTTTACCCCACACGATGGTTAGGGAATATTTTCAAGGTATCTCGCACGGCGAGAGACAAAATTGGTTCAATATCGGATCTACCAAAACTAATGCCGGGATGTTCATTTCGTTTGTGCGGGGCTTTATATAGATCGCGGTTTCTTTGAGGATCCTTAGGATATCTCCAAAGGACTCTATTCCGGTAAGGCGATCGCTCGCGCGGTTGAAGGCAATGCCTTCTCTTGCACTGTGTTTCCGTCGACCTCTGACGATATTTTTCTACGACGCGTCTATCGCGTCCAGTACGTTTTCGAGATAATATATACGCAGAGCGGTATAGAAAATTCGCCGGAGGGGGCATCCCCGATGTTTTACTCTCAAGTCTTGCGTCGCACGTCGGTCCAGAGGGCGTATTTTTTTCCCACTGTTTTCTTTGTACAAGGCTCCCTGCGATATCCAGTTTTATCAGAGACGTGTGCCTTCGCTGCGACTCGGAGAAAAATCGAGACGAGACAAAAACATAAAACAAAGTGTGTATATATATATATATAATAATAATAAAATGAAACGAAGGGAGCTATGTAGTGGGTCGAATATTGTTTGCTCCGGTGAGCGTCACACTTCCTCGTCGGATTCGATAGATGGGAGAGTGGAAGATTACAGGGTGACTAAATTGTGGATGGCGCACGACGATGTATCAGGCTTACCAGCACAACGAAGAACGGAAAATAAAGCCAATTATGCTGACGTAACGACACTTCATTGCTTACACACACAGTTCGTTCGAGTATTTCACGAGAAAAACAAAAATACGAGGTAGGCAACATCTTTTGTTGCGAGCTTCTTTTTTTTTTCCACCAATGCATTCGCTTGAGCGTTTACAGTATTTCGGAAGTATTGTTACATTGAGTCCGACGAATGGTGAGTTCGAACGGTAAGAACCATAAATAAATAGTCTTGCATAGATGCATACAGAAATAAACTCCTGGTTGAAACATTTATTTCTGTATGCATCCTGGGCCATCTGATATTCTCTCAGAGGCTCCCTACGTCTCTGCAATTTTCCATGGAAATTCACCGCAGTAGGGCCAGTAAATGGCTAACGCCTTGACTCAAAGGCGAGACCATTTATTTATGGTTCTCACCGTTCGAACTCACCATTCTTCGGTCTCAATGTAACAATACTCCGGAAATATTGTAAACGCTCAAGCGAATGTATCGGTGAAAAAAAAAAAGCTTGCATCAAAAGATGTGGCCTACCTCTTATTCTTGTTTTTCTCGTGAAATACTCGAACGAATTGTGTGTGTGTAAGCAATAAAGTGTCGTTACGTAATTTACCCCTGCCAGATTCGTATATAAAGTAATATGCGTAACGGGATATCGGGTCAGAGCGAACACGCCAACGAAAATTGTAGACATTATGCAAACTTTCTCATATTTTTTTTAGCACCCATTCGTATAGCTCAATATGGTCTGAATAATCGCCGCTTCTTTTGCGAATGCGTACATCGCTCTATTTTTAGGAGCGAAAAAGCTAGCAAGCGGGGGCCAGTGAAGCGACCGAAGAGTGATAACGGTCACGAGGGATTTTTTTTTATTGCGACGAAGGGTGCGCAAATGTTGTCATGAATTTCAAAAATCGCAGCTTATTCGACACCCTTTGCCAGTGAATATAAATGGATATGGGGTTCTTTCTCGCTACCCAGAAGTATTCTCCGCTGTTCGACCGCCTGAAATAAATTTTTTTGCCGGCGTATTCTAGCCAATTATTCACTCAATAAAAAAATGTTATCCACGGAAAAAAAAGAATTAGTTCGACCAACAAAAAAAAAAAAATAGTTTTCCCAACGAATTGAATAATTTGCTACCTTGTTGCAATCAATCGACTTGTTTGATCGAACAGCACATGTTACCAAAAACATTAATAAAAAATGAACATAAAATATCGATCTCCCCAGCAAACTCCCGTGTGCTCTGTTATTGTTTGTGTAACCCTTTGAAAAACATAGTGGAAAAGTTTGCAGTGGATAGGTTGATTAACAACGTAGATACAACAACAATTATTTTCACGGGTTCCAATTTAAGCGGTTTTCTACTATATCTTACTCAGCCGGTCCCCCAGCATATCGGGCCAACGACCTCGTATCTCGTCACACGCTGTTTGTTTACCGCTGTGAGAGACGCAGCATGCGCCTATATCGAATCTTCTCTCCTGCGAGTATTCCTCTTCGAATCCCCGTTGCCAAGCGCCAGTCATCGAGGATGGGTCGAGTTGTCGTTCCGGGTCAAAGAGACTCCGATAAAGAACCCACGCGAAGACGAAGATTCTCCCTTAGGTCTTGCGGCGAGATCGCAGTTTGGCGCGCATGGGCTCGAATCGTGGGTCTCGCGATGTGCTTCCGAGGGTCTCGGGCAACAGCAGCGTCGTCACAGAGAAACATGAACGACAAGAGCTTCAAACGGAAAAGCGCCGAAGACCCAGTCGATGTAGATAAAAGGAATTTAAGGCAAATTCACATGCCGGTGAGAGGACGGCAAGAGAGGACGAGGCGGCGACGTGCAGCCATGCGTGGAAAGGTAGAAGAACCGTAGGATGGAGTTCTCCATAGGACGGAAGTGTCGCGACCGACTGGCATGCATCGTGTGTCTTTTCATCCAACAAATTCCATTTCACTGAAGAATGCCAATCGCCAGTGTCGCGTGACGGTAGATTTCGACCTGAATAGAATTTCACGCCAGCGAGGGACGGGGTGGACGGAGAACCGGACCGAGAGGAGACACGTGGATGCAGTGGAGTGTCTTCGGACACTGCGGAAAAACAATTATGTGACGGGTTGACCCACAAAAAAATTTATTCGATATAATGGATATTAATTTCACAATAATAATTATTTATTTAATAATAATGATAATAATAATAATAATAATAATAATAATAATAATAACAATCTATTCGACGCAAATAAATATTGACTTGATCAAAATAAAAATTTATTTGAAGGGAGCCCGTGAAACGAATTACTTTTCTGGACGCGTCCGCGTGTCCGGCCTGATCGGTCGCGGTACAGAAATCGTTAGACCACTGCGGAGAGAAGCAAATGCGGCACGAAAGCACGGATAGCGAGGAACCCAGCGCGAGAATGGTTAGAAAGCACGTAAAGATACGAGAAATTAAGAAAGATAAAGTAACGGTTCCGAAGAGAGGAGAGTTGGAAGAGTGCGAGGCGCACGCGAGAAACCGGTACAGTGATAACGGAGAAAGTATTACGCGAGCGGCGTAGACGGTAGTGGGCGATGAGGAAAGAGCCGCGGCGAAAGCAGAGTGCGCGCCGAAGGTGAGGCAACGGGATAAAGAACGAGACCTCGGCGTGCGAAGCGTGCACGGAACGGTGATAAGAGCGAGGGAGAAAAAGCGGCATCGTAACAGAGGGATCGAGGAACAAGAGATAGAGAGGCCGCGAGGGAGGGAAGGCGAGGGCGAGAGCCCGAGACTGAGCTCGTCGCGAACGAACGGGAGGGTAAGGGGGTTGAGCCGGTGGAGGATTGGGAATGGGTTCAGTTGTGGCGCTACCGCGGTTCGGGGCACACGTGTGTCCATTTCGCGCTATCGCAAGTCCAACGAGACACGACGCTGTGCACACGCCGGGCGTGCTGAACGCGTCTGACCACACACGAGGTTTCTCCACTCGTTCGCGGTCTCCCCCGCGAGATTCTCATTAAAAAAAAAATTAAACTAAATCTAAGACCAAGACTCATCGTTGTACTCGGATAAAAGACCAAAGACTGAAAATTGATTGTTTACAAACAACATTTTTTCCCACGGTATCGTCAAACTTCGAGCTGTGAAACCGTGTCCAAAGGACTGAAGAAATTTGTTTGTTTTTTTTTTGTTTTGTTTTGTTAATGTGGAAAATGCCTACTGAACGTTTGACTATTTGAAAGAAAGACTCTTGTCGATGGTGCGATCGATAATAAACACTCCAGTGGGTGCATCGACGGTTTATCCGGATATTACACTTTAATGGATTGAATATTATCTCTCTTATAAATAAATTTTCGAACCGGTTCGTTGGAATCGGCGACGTATTTTTCGATTCCGGGTGTCACGAAAATTAATATCGGTCGTAGTTAATCGCGGGTTTGTTGCGTCGTCTCTGTTACGCAATTAGCATCGTCGCGTGCGTAAACAGAGACCTTGGGCGGAGAGAATACCCTGACGCCGTTGTACTTTCGATCAACGAACGTAACCACATTGCAGAATAGGGATGGCTCGCTACTCCCGTCCTTGGTGTCCTCCGCAGTATCGCCGGTTTTGTGCTCCCGATTAGGTTCCGTGTGTCCACAGCGGTTACGAACCAGTTTTCGCGTATTTGACGCTCGGCGTTGTCGCGGCTCGAGAGTGAAAAGGCCAAGGGTCGCTTTTAAACACTCTATCTCCCTACCAAAGTAAACTCTACGATCAAACGCGCACCGTTCATTGTTTCACCGAGCCGATGACTCTGTGAAAACATTTTTAAAAAAACACACACAACGTAATAAAAAAAAGAGCGAAAAACAATTGCCTCAGCCAACGGGTCGAACGATGAGTAAAAAAAGTTCCTGTTCCGAGGAAATTAAATGGAGTAAGAGAAGTCACTCGAGAAGTAAATTTGAACAGCGAAAGGAGGAGCAACGACCGGTCGGCCACTGTACTTCGGGATGCCAAAGCAGGCAGAGATGAATTTTAACGTCGAAGAAGACTCGTCGTCGACAAACATTGGGTGATGTTCCCGATGTTGCACGCTCGTCAAACTCCGGTAGTGAGTCACACGTGGGCGTAAAGAAGTAATGGTTTCGCGGGCAAACATGGGGGTCTCCGTTTACGAGCGCGAGGCTGAGCAGTTGCCCGGACTCGGATAGAGGGTTGGAGGCCTCGCGAGGTGTCGGAGATCGGTGTGTACACATTCAGTGAAAAACGAGCTTCCCGCGCGGTGTACACCGGAGAAACGAGCAAAGAGAGTCCCGCAAAGTTCTCGAGTCGCGCGCGAGATTCTCCGGTTCTTCGCGCTCCGGCGGAGGTCCGGCCGGTACCGGCCGTTGCCACTGGCGAATACGGCGCTTTGTAGTCCGAAGCGCCCTTCCACCGGCCGGCGAGCGACGTGTGTGCAGCCGGCTGGTATTGCAGACTACGAAAGTTAAACGAGAAACAAGCCTCTCTCCGGCGAACTATCGGATTACGAGTCGGCCGCGCGCGCGAAGTGCGTGCGGCTTCATTTTCGATCCGAAGAGCCGGCGCGGTGGCGCGCCGTGGCCTCGCCGCGACAGGCTGACCGTCGCGAAGACGGATTCGCCGCACCGCGCACGCGACACAGACAATTTTGCCGGTTCCTCTGCCAACGAAATAACGGAGCGCGGAAAGCCGGGTCCGAGAACGATCGTGGCCAAGTATAACCGGCGCGCGGTAAGGGGGACAGCATAAAGGCAACAAGCAAGAAGTTAAGCCGGGAAAATAAATCAGAACTCAACCGAGCCATCGCCGTTTCCGTATGCAAGAACGAACACCGCAGTGGGGAGAAAAACGCGCCTTCGCGTTCCCGCACCGAAGCCGTCAGCCGGCCGGCGGAAACTTCGAGTGGTCCAAGTAGTCGTAATTCACCGGAAGCGGACGCAGCGGCATTCCCGGCTGGAAGTCCCGCGTCTCCGTCGCGGCTGAGAGAGTGGAAGTGGTAAAGGCGGCGTCCGAGCAGACGATCGCTCGATAGCGCATCCCCACGGTTTTCTCCGTTCGCGGCGAGCCGCATGCAGCATTCGTGGCTGCGTGAACTGTCCGCCAGCTGCATCGCCGCACACAGACTCGTCCACGTGCTCCGCCGCTGAACGCGGTACGTAACGAGCCCACCGGATCGTAGGAACGCAGACGAGCAAACCGCGCGCGCGTTTGTCCCCGGGCGATCCGAGTACGATTGCACGAGGGAGCGTCTCGTTGCGGAACGGCTCGCTAAGTTCGTTCCTCGCTCGAACGTCGCTCGACGAGAAGCGGGGATACACGGACTTGCGGATGTAAATTTATGCCCGCCCCGGCGTAAACGCAAACCTCCCCCGTAGCCGCGGGTGTGCGCAACGTATCGAGCCGAAAGGGGAACGACTGAGATTCTCCAACCGGGACACGATATTGCCGAGTCTGTTGTAACGAGTCGTACTACGAGCGGCGTGTCGTTGCACAGCGACGTTCGACGGTCCGTCTCCATCCACATGTGAACGAGAAAGCCCCGGGAAACCGACGGGTTGACTCGACGTGAGAAACGTACCCGGGACACGCGGCGAAAACGGTTCCACTAGATTGGCGAGTGTCGAGGCTGACTAACGAGCACCGCGGAGCGACTCCTCGTCCCTCCTCGCTCTTGCCCCGCTCGCTCCGTCTTTCCGCAGTCGCGTCACGCCGAACCTCCGGAGACCCACCGTGATAGACACTCGAGACCGAGAGGGGAGAGAAGAGAATTTTATCATCATTTTTTTTTTCTTCTGCAAACTATCGCTCGAATCTCGCAAGCGTTCCCTGACGCGATCGACGAGACGAATACGATTAGCCCGAGGCGAACGCCGCTTCTGGAAACTCTATGAGAAAGGAACTAGCCGAAGCGCATCCTTCGCACCGAACGACTTACACGAATAAAAATTGTTACAAAAAGTAGAAACAAAAATAAGCTACGATCGTTTGACGGTAGAGCGTTAAAGACCTCGTGATATATAGAGATCGATGTCACGGGTCATTGGAACACACATATCGCATCGTCGACGAGCTGATTTGAAAGTGATACAAGCGAGCGACATTGAAACCCGAACGAGAAACGAGTTCGGGTTCCCGGCCGTAATAATCATTGAGCGAACGTTTGCGCGAGCGTGAGAGCGATCGGGTTTTATCGAGAAAGCGAAAGACGGAGAGGGGGTGGGGGGAAGAGATGGAGAGATAAATAAAGGAGAACGAGAGCGAGGATTATCGGGAGAAAGGAAGATATGTATCGGCGATTGGCCTCGCGTTACGACGCGGACGTCAACCGAAAGGCCTCCCGGTTAATCTGAGGCCTCTCCCGCGAAAGTATATCATATATCCCCTGACGAGAGGGGGGAGAGGGGAGCGCGTTACGGACTTGCGGTTTCGGGCTTGCGGTCGGGTTTGCTGGTCGCGCAAAGGCCAACATTCGCGGTTTCGTCGCGTACGACGCCTCGACGCGCGCGCGAGCGGGCGTCGATATCGGGTTGCGTGCAACCTCGGGCTTAACGGCGGGCTCGAACCGGTTCCTAACGCGAACAATTACAATTTCGCGAGAGAACGCGTCGAAATTTGGGTCCAAAAAATTACACAGTCTTCCCGAAAATATTTTAGCTTCGCCTTATCCGTATTGACGAGGCGGAAAAGTAAAGAAGGATCAAATATATCGGAAGGAAGCCGTCGGATAAGGAATTCGTCCAGCGTCGAATTTCCGGGAGTCGAGAGAGAGCCCGAGTTAAGCCGCACGGCCGGATCGTAGAATCGCTCGAGTGCAAACGGAGAGCGACAAAAGGAGAAAGGAAGAAAGTGAGAGGGGAAGGTGAAAGAAGCTTAGAAGCCTTAGTAGGGAGCCGAAGGCTGGCGGAGATAGTTCGAGAACCGTTTATTGGCTCCCCCGCCGAGGAGAACTACGGAATAGCGCGAGAATACGTGCACGTCCGTGCGGCTGTGACCGGAACCGCACACGTATGACTCCGGCTTTGTCTTTCGGTGTTTGCGGCCGGTCAGGCCGGATCGGCATATTCTGCCCGCGGTAGTTCGTTGCTCGGGGAGAACGCGGCGATAGAGGCGGAGAGCTCCTCGTGATCGGACAAATGGTCCGCGGGGCGTATCGGCGCGAAAGAGTGGTTGAGACTCCTCGGGGTGCCAATTCGACGAGGAAATTCACCGGAGTGTTATCTCCGAGGGCGTTCGCATGAATCAACCGGCAGCGGTTCTCATATGCCTGATGCTCACCCTGATTGTCTATTTCACGGTTAAGATCGTATACGGCCAGATCATCGGCATGAAGTGAATCGACGACGATCGCGCAAGGCGAACTTCCGGACTCGCTGAAGTACGCCGGTAACTCACCGACGAGCCAAAACACTCGAGGTTTCGAAGGGAAAGAAACACGTGCCTCGAGATAGAAAAAATCCCGACGTCTCTCGAACATCGGTACGCGGAAGCGGAGGGTGAGGATTGTCTGGAGCAATCGTTGCGTACGTGTGTGCAGTTTGCACGAAAACCGCTCGAGCGCGATGGAAAGGCGAAGCGTTCGCGCATCCGATGAAAACGTGAATCACGCGCCAATCGAAAACTCATTTAGCCGATAAACTCCGATCGTCCCGCGAGGGTAATAGGGCTCTCTCGGTGATTGTGGAATATCGAGTGTGGCAGCGGGCCGGCCATATCGGCGCGCGACTCTTTCACGGATCACATCGCGGACGCGGTATTCCGGACGTTACGAGTGCAGCCGGAAGTCGACGTGCCGAACAAACAATTGCCGGAGGCGATGCGCTATCTGGATTTTGTACCGCGATTCCGAACAATTACCGCAACGTCCAGTTCGCCGGTTCACCGGAGTTTTCGTTGTGAACTGTAAAACTGCAGACGAACCGGAGCGTGCTTGGCTTGGTGAACCAAAATCCTCGCGCGCGAGCGGGATACGCGAAGGAAGAAATATAACACACCGGATCTTTCCGACACGGAGAGATAAAACTGCTATACCGCTTCCACGTTCGGCGGAGTTCACCGGTGAGCCGAAAGTTTTTCCAACTGCATCCACAACGCCGGGGGAAACGAGGGCTGCGAGACGGAAGGAAGAGTAAAGTACGAGACAAAAAACACCGTCGCCGTAGATTTTTACGTGACAAAAATCGATAATGGACATCCGGGATTATTCGGATCGCGAAGCGGCGAGGTACCGCGGCGAGCGGAAGTGGTCTCGGAAAGTAATAGCTGTGGCCGAACGGTGCGCCGGATCGCCTAGGGACTGCGGTCGGGGAGGATCAATGGAAAATAGTGTTTCGACGATAGAGAAGAGGGACCGATAGGATACAAAGTTGAAGGAGCGAAGGAGGACAGAATAAACGAAGCTTCGACCGACGAAGCCAGGTGAAGATGTCTAGACAAAACAAAGACCCGGTGCACAAGTGCCACTCGGATCCGGGAGCCGGTGCTGGAGCCGTGACGCCAGCGACCCCTTATGCCGCTGGTAAGCGGATTTCACGCAGGCACGTACTGCCCAGCCTCATCGGTTCGTCTGCCACTCGCAAGTGCGTACTCACCCTAGACGGATACAGTTACGTTATCGGTGAGTACCAGACGTATGACGGGACTGAAGGGGAAACTGTCGAGAGCTTTCTCTACGATTTATACAAAGGGGTGATAATTAGAGTTCCACGTTTTTCGCGTTCGTTGTGCGCGTTCTCGCGCGGTATTAATTTTCTCACGCGGCAGTTTTTTTTATTGCAGTTTGTCTTTGCATGGACACAATCGGATAATCGACATGTGCGCATGCTCATAAAAACGGAACCATACATGTCTGGTCACTTTACTGTGAGATGCAATCGATCTAGCTAATTTGAAAATTTCAACTAAATCGATCGCTGACTCTTGCAGTGTACAGCGAAGCGTTTTCGTCGCCGCAGCGCAAGAAAATCGGTAACGCCGATTTCACACGGTAAACAGCGTTTTACACAAATTAAAAAACTTTTCTGTCCACAAAAGTCCGCAATTTCTTTATTGCTGATTTTATGATTCCTTCGTTAAAATTTATAAGAATTTAATTGAGAATTGTTTACTAACGAGAAACGTTTGTTAAACGGACAGACGCATTTTAATGTGTACAACCCACGCTGCAATATAGTTAAAGGGCTATATCTCTATGAAACAAAGGGGGCGAAACAAAAACGTATCGTGATACACGAATAGGCGAAAGTGTACCCTCAACGATTCAATAACCCAAGTGCTATTACCAAAGCGTGATACCTTCCAATTCTGGCTCGCCGTAACAAGGTATATCTAATCATGAAGGCCATTCATCACCTTGTTATTGCAACAAACACTTATCTTGATGACTATCCCAATGTAACATCTATTAACTATCCCACAATCGATAATTACGTTTCCGTCGTCTCTCTCCGCTGTAACACGTTATACTTTTTCGGGCGCACGATATATATATATATATATACACATGTATAGTATATATAGTGAAAGGGCGGAACGTGCCAGACATAATTTATGTAGGTACCACTATAGGGTACTCTGGTTAATAGAGCTCCGTTATCTCGTCGTTGGGTTGGTAGCCACTGGGTCGGCTCATACATTCCTCTTCCTCACACTTGCCTTTCTCCATCTCACTTTCGGACTTTTTCCCGTTGTTCGAGCTGTTGTCGTGCCGATCGCCGCCGACGCCGCGGGCGCGCGGTGCCCCACCGGCGTTTGATAGAACGTTCGAGTCGCCGATGGCTAACTCCGACGATCGAGATATCGCGTGCCGCGTTACATCGCGGAGTGATCGTCATAAAGAAAAATGCACACGCAAAGTTCGCGTCCCGAGTGACACGGTGCGAGAGACGGTAGAGGGAAAGACACGAAGCATAAAACCGGCGCCATTACCGGTCGAGCGATGTTGCATCGAACCACGGAATCATCGATGTGTCTCCCCGACGTGGTTCGACCGCGGCGTGCACTTATCTCATTCGCGATAATATCCGCCGGTAGCTCGATCGTTGGAGGATCCGGACGCCAGCTCGTGCGAACGACTTGCAATGAATGGCTGTCGCGTGACGCCAGAGGGCTGCAGCGCGACCGCTTCGCGAACATCGCTGCAACGACGATCATTAAAATATGCTCGTAATGCACGGTTATTAAATTGAAAGCCAGTCGGACCAATGGTTCAATAAGGTAAAAGGGGGCAGAAACGATCGAGCCCAAGGATGTGCCCGCGGTTGATGCAGTAACCGAGAATCGGCGGATTATTGAATTCCCAGCAGGGGTATTCAACGGACAGGCCTTATTTTTTGTTTCAATTTTTTTTTCTTTTATTCATTTCGTTGCGGATTTTTGTGATCCGAGCTTGCTATTGAACCTCCATCGCACATCGGCGAACAACGAACCCCGTTTTGAATGAACAATACGTTTTTACTGAAGTCGGCTTTTTGAAAAGAGTAATTAAAGTTTTTGTTTTTTAAATTATTTTTTGCGTCTTTTTCATACAACACGAGAATTGTTTATTTTACTACGTTTTTGAAACAACCCGAGGTTCAGGGGTGTGTCCTTTATTGTATGATCTTGTTTGGCATTTCCCTCGACCTCGCCTTATGTTTGCCCGGACTTGGGTCGGCGCGAAATAGCATCTCGTTACTAATACGAAGTCGAAACAGCTTTAGGCTAATCCGGATATGCAAAACGTTTTCATGGACCTCAAACTTGGAGCTCAAGGCGTGTGTGTATGAACACATAGAGAGTCACAGCGAAGCGTTCGGTGAATGTGCAGAGAGGGAGAAAGGGAGAGAAAACCTGCTAGGTGAAGTGAGTTAGCAAACTTTCTTACACGAGGCGTATAGTACGCGATTGTTTCCGTCTACCAGGCCGGAAGAGGTACCTGAGCGACTGAGGTACTTCAGGATGTGAAGCTGCGAACGCCACGGGCCTTTTTTGCGTTTCGCTGCATCATTAATGCGCGGCGGGTCGCATGGTCCAACTTATGCACGTGTATCTCTAAACCGCTGCCGAGGTGGTTCCGTCCCTCGGTACTTCGAATGCCGGTCGCACTGCCAAAGTTGTCTGATTATACAATCATTCAGAATATAGTTCCTTTCGAGGAGTCGCGTTGACCCCAAAAAGGGTGAGGTACATCGTGCCAGCTACACTCGGCACGCGGGCAAGTATTTTTCACGACGTACAGTATGCAAACATTTCGGCTGGCTCGGCAACGGGGGACGTGGAACGTGGACTTTCGGGAACGGAATAAAAGTACCGCACCAACGTCTAGACTGCGGGGCTCTTCAGCCCGACTAATTAATGCACGGTGTGTAACGCCGTCGTGCACTCCAATACTCTCATTAATATTCTCTCAGAGAAGAGCACTTTTTGAGCAATTACTCGTGTATTCATGTATACATTCGGTATTCGATGCTTTACACGAGTCGTTGACCTAGAATGGGCCGAGTTACCCAATGTATCTGGATCATAATCCGGATCTTCACGTTGTATACAAATATACCGCGAAGTGGGGGAGAGGGAGATAAAATGGACCTACGGTTTAATACCGGCCACAGCACTGCTGCCGCAGTCGACACTAAGCCGTTTAAACTGGATAACATAGTACCGATCTGTTATGATTATTTTCACGTTTTCGCTTTACGATGCGGTAGAGCAATTGGCGCATTTGATTTTTTTTTGTAAACCACAATCGAAGCACTGACAGACTATCTTTCTGGGGTTTACGCAGTTATTCGCGAATTTGTTTCACAGTGTGTCTTAACTAAAAAAAATGTCGTTTGAGAGAAGGAATTGACCATATCGAAGCGTACTGCATTGTCGATTTATTCGTGCTGTGATTGGTCGTTGCGCGAGGCTGCGACCGGCGGTCGCTGGGGGAGGAGGAGGAGGGGGGGGGGGGGGTGATCAACGAGTAACTAAACCCGCGGTGTAGACAAAATATAGAATATAGGGTGAATGCACCAGTTCGCGATCCAGGCGAGTTAAATATGACATTTTAACGATCGAAGTGTCTTCTTACTTGAATACTATTAATAACAATACTAACGAAGCAGGAAAGAAAAATTTATTAGCTTCTCAGGGCAAGTCGTAATGAAGCACCTTTCGTTTCGATCTCAAATTAACTTTAAAGATATTTCTTTGGCCGGGCCTTGAATAATTCTTTTTTTTAAATCGTTGATAAGGTTTATTTTTGTCTTTTTTCTGTCGAAGTTATATCCGCAACAGTCGCCGCTTAGTAGCCTAAAGTAACTTCCGAACCATAGAATTAAAAAAATCCACAGTCGAAAACCTCCGTATATCTGTGGCGATCATTTCAACATCATCTGTGATTTTTATCTAAATTTTCATCACTAAATGATTTATCTTCGATGGAGTACTTTTTTCATCGACCATATAAGTTATTTCGTCGATACACTGGAGCACTCACCCTAGTAATCGTGTGAACTAAATATTATTTTCGGTCTCTACCATTTACAAAACACTGCTGAGCCGCCAAACGCGCTGATGCCGCTAGTGCTGCAAAACAGTACTGTTAAAATTTTTGAAACATCCTCTTTGCCTCACTTCGCGCGGAACATCTGAAGTGGCAATCGTTTCCCCATAGTACAGCGTGCGCGATTCATGTGATAGCCTGTATGAGAATTTACCTCTCGATATATAGGTGGGTTGTGGCGTTCGCAGCGGCGAAAAGGAAAGGTTACCAAGGTCCGAAGTTTTATCGCAGCGATGATTCTTTATAACTGCCCTCCCACGTCATACATAAATACGCGGTAGCGAATGCCCGCGAAGCGCCGTTTATCTCGGGTTCTCTCTCGGCAATCGTGTCCAGTTTCTCCGATCCCCCTCATTATCCGTATGCGCTGGTCACTCGCTAATTGCGAATTGGTCGCCGTACCGTACAGGTTTCCAGTTGCTACCTCTCTGCACCGACAGGAATTCTGTATCGATACATGGATGCGATACGGTTTCAGCCATACAAATATAATATCGTTGCTGCGCGTCCGCCCGAAGGAGTACCCATACAAAACATCGACGTCAGCGAAAATACATCACAAATCGGCACGGTAAAAGAAAAGTTGCGAAACAGGTTCAGCGCGCGTTCGAAGCGAGTGGATAGGATAGGGTAAAAGTGGGGAATACGGCTCGGTCTTAACACAAACCATCCATCAAGTAATTTCAGAATTAAGACTCATTCGTTGAACAAATAGGTACTTCGAATGCAATTTACCACTTGCAAATCGAAGAGCCAAGATGGATGTACCTGCTTCGGACAAGCCGCGAATTAAGTGACAGCGAAAAACGTAATCCTGCACACGAAACCCGAGAACGGGCGTTCGGACGTGCCTGGCATTATGGAAATTAATTGCAAATTCGAGCCCTCGGGGTCGTCGTTAACGGCCAAGTACGGAGGGTACTCCACCAACTTCGAAGATGGTTGCAATCAAAGTAGAATACATTTTTTTTTATTGCATCGATTACGGTCACGCCCAGAATCTCGGGACAGCAAGCAATTTTCAATTTCACTCACAACACGACTCTCCGTAATCCAAGGTGCCTTTTACTTCACCACTGGTGGATTTAACTTCTTCGACGTCTTTCGCTTGATATTCGAAACGCGTGGCCTATAGTGCGTCACAGTATATTACAGTTTCATCAGGATATTCGCGCATCAACGAGAATATACCCTTTCGATAAGCTACGCCAGGAAATCCTACCTTGGGCTCCTGAAATCTCGATCACGATCTAGCGAAGATATATATGATCTTCATAGCTCGCAATTTCGGAATCGCGATACGAATTCGATTCCCCGCAGTTACGCTCGCTTTGCCGGTATAACGCTCGAGGTACGTGTTATGCCCAGCAAAATCCAGTCACGTATGGGGTATGTGTACGTCGCTATTCGGCTCCATGAGCGACCTACGATATCCGACGCCTGAATCCTCTCTATCTCTCATTCCCGACCTACGATACCAGACGCCTGATTCCTTTCTATATCTCGTTCCCGACCCCCGTTTTCTCTCATTCGGCATCACACCGGTTCGAGAAAATCATGGACATCGAGTAACACCCCCTGGATCACAGATTCGGTCTCGGTACGTGCAGCATGCCGAAAATTGGACGTTTCGAGGATTATTCTGTGTCCACATAAACCGAATGCACCGACATCCTCTATTCCTACGCTTTATTTCGCCCATCTCTCTGCCTTCATAAAATTTTCATTCAAAGCCCTTTTTTTTAAGAGCTTTCGCTCGAGCACAATTCGATTATTCAGCGCACTCTGGCACGCCACTACTGGCAATGGATAATAGGGTTGCTTCATTAGGCAGCCGAGCTACGAGGTGGAAAAAGAATAAATTAACAATTTCACAATAAATGCGAGGCTATAAGATAAACGTTCGTCCATTGATATTTCCATCGGACGAGAACAGAGACTGGCATTTTAACACGTACAATCGGCCGTGTCGTTCGCAAACTCATCTCTCGATTCTGTCGATCGGACAATTCAGTTTTTGTTAGGGAAACGAACGTGCCAGATATAGAAACCGAGAGAGACGGCAAATATGTGCGTGCCAATGAAGTATGAAGAGCTTGAATTATCCGTCGGGTTCGTGTTTTCCTAACAAAGCCCCATTAACGTCACCTCGAGTTTTGCGGATGAGACGGACCAAGTATATAATAATGCTGGAAGTAGATGAACGGCGAGTGCTTTATTCGATGGATGCGATTTTCAAGAGAGCATTTTTTTTCGATTCGTATGTATACACCCGTTACATCCAAATGTAATAAGTACGTAATGTAATGGTGCTTCACCTACGGTAGTTCGTGTTGGTCCGAGTCTCGAAAAAGTATCGCAGCTGTGGTCACGTCCACTTGTTCACATCGAAAACACTTGAACATCCTGAACACACGTGCAGATATATTGCTCGGTGCCGTACATGTCGAACGAAAGAGCCACATTTTATGATTGAGATCTGCAACCGGATACACTGAGAGACATAAATAAAAAAATCACTACAACGAACTCGGCACGTGGAATATTGTGGGGAAGTGGAGGGTTATGCATTCTTTTTTAAATTTTCTCGTGGCACATGAGAACGATGTAATAATATATCGTTTCTGATGTACGATAAATGTTCTTAGGACGGCGGACAATCGTAAATATTCATTGATATGTAAGGCTGTCCAATAACGCCCCATATCATTGTTTGTGCTAACGATTCTTTTCCATCTCTTTTTCTGCTACCGTTTACATTCCATAACCGTTTTAGGGCGAAAAAACGCGTTCTGAAACGCGAGTTTTGGCTACGGCAACTCTGATTTTCAAAGATCACGTATATGATCGTCGGAAGTTGGGCTGTGTGCGAGAACGGCGTCAAACAATGTGGACGAAATTTTCGGATGGTAAAAAAGTGGATTTAATGAAACGACTAGGCTGGTACGAAACTTAAGCGAAACTGCGGCAGTATCGCGACAGCGACTTACGTTTTCAGTTTCTCCGGATGTGAGTCTGGCTGGTGGGAATTCGGTAATCCACACGTATATACACCACCGCACGTTCAATACCAGGCGAATTGGGAAAAAAGGAAAATTGGATTCAGGTTTTTCCTCGATGAACAATCTCTTTGCTGCCTCTGGTCGGCTCTTGGCACCTCTTTTTTTACACACGGTCGGGCATCCCTCGGGATGTCCGGAGGTACCGTCCCTCTCGTTATTCTTCTCGCTTTTATATTCCGTCGTTCCTTTTTTCTTTTCTTTCTTTTCCACTGCGCGTCGGCTTATCCTTCGTGAGCCGGAGGCAGGTGAGAAAAATCCGGCTACCGCGTAACGTGATGAACGAGTCTCGGTAGAGGGACGTTTATCTGAGCGTCGACATGACTGCCTCGCCTCTGCGACAAAATCACGCCAAATGTTCGTCCGAATGTATGATTTTTTTTTTCGTATGTATAAATGTATTTCACTGCAAAGATTAATGCCCACTTGGTTTTCGATACCGAACGACCGCTAAAGAACACACGACCAGGTCGTGCGGTGATAAATAAAAATAAATCGAAACAAATGGAATTTTGTGAGAGACTTCGAGCAAAGGCGGATAGCGCCACCTCTCTTTGATAATATTGCCCTGCCTCGAGAAAAAAAAACCACGTCACGAAATAAAAAAGAAAAAAACGAATGAAACGAGATCAGCGACGCTTGGGATATCGGCGAAGAATCGGCCGGCGGTCTATGTCTGAAACTCGATCGTCCGAGCGCCATATCGAATTACATACATACGGTTAGACGCGGTGCGCCCACAGGCATAGCCATTATGGACACGCAAACACACATACTTATTTTTCATATCTTCTGGTAAAGTAAATAAAAGCTCTCGTAGCTTGGTTGTCGCGACTAGAATATCGACTTAAGAATTTATTATCTATCGATTGACTAGCTGAAAGTGATCAATAAAGCAGCGGCCAATATGACAGCGGCCTTGATAAACGAAATTGCGCTGCTATCACCACCATTGGGGATCTCTTCATTGTTATTGCCTGTTCTTTCCTGATCGGTGATTATGACGAGAGCATTCTTCGGGTCGAGATGGACCTTCGTTAGATCCACAGATGCTCTAGAAAATTAAATCGAAAATATCGATGAGCAGTGAGCTAATTTTAGAGAATCGTATGGTTCGTATTTATGTTTGAATTGTAAATTACCCCTTTTTCAATGTCGAATCCAACGTAGCTACTTCAACGACGCCCTTTAGAGCGAGGTTGGTGGGGATGTCATTCGTCAGATCAACGGTCTGATTCGCTGTTGAGAAATTAATCACGAGGAGCACCGTACGGTTGGCTACAGTACCGTTGCTGTGTGTACGCAGAATCGCCAGAGCCTGGTTGCTGTTCTTCACAACCGTCGTGAGCGCGCCCGTCTGCAAGGCTGGTTCTGTATGCTTCAGGTTCGTAAGACTTTTGAAGATATGGTAGTGAGACTCGTTTGCTTTCATCTGAGCTTCAAGATTCAGACGGTGGTAATTATCGTTAACAGGTAGCCACGTCTTTTCTGTTTTGTTCGAACTGAAACCTGTCAATCGGGAAGAGAACAATCTTCTTTTTCATTTGCAGCGTTTGCATGGATTTTTTTTTATTAATCGATTGCGAATCAATTACCTGAATTGTCCGTGCTGTCCCACTGGAAAGGTGTTCTGCAAGGATCTCGAGACTTTTCCTTGAATTTTTCCTCACCGGCCTGACAACCTTGGGGATCTTGTGTGTCGTTGAAGGAAATATCGCTCTTGTCGACCATACCGATTTCCTCTCCATAATAAGTGACCGAGACACCCGGTAAGATCATTGCCAGCATCGTCATCTGATCGCCTCTTCCCGGATACCTGGTCTCGATTCTCGAACGATCGTGATTTCCCATCTACCACGGAGAAAGATGATTCATTTCCAATTCACACCCTGGTGGGAATGATACACAGGACCGGTGCAGGCCGACATTGGCCAAACACTGGCCGACGCTGTGCCAATACTAGTCCTGTGTAGCGCTCCCACTAGAGCACTATTGTATTAGCCATTGTTGAAGCACAGGATTAATTCCCTTACCACCCAGTTAGATGTACCGTTCCTCTTGTTCGCCTCTGTCGTCCAGTCGTCAATGACTTTTTTAAACTCACTGGGAGTAGAGTTTTGATTTACGTCGATGATGAATTTGAAGTTGAATGGGATATGAGCGCCCGCATCGTAGAACTCAACAGTTTTCTCAAGACCTGTGTACGCCTCGGTCATCATTATCTAAAGAATAACGGGGAAAAAATGCATTATTCATTTTTGTCGTCATTTGATTATATTTAGCGTTTTGATTCTGATACTTACCCGCTCATCACCGCCCTCTTCCCTCGCCCATGAGTCAAGAATTTCCCTCCAACTCTTCACCAAGTCGTAAGTTTCTGGCTGATCCTTGGTATACGGATGGTCGAGAAAAGTGTATTCGCTCTCGGTCGCTGACGGATTATTCGATAGCGGCTCATCCCGTAAATCCTCTACTTCGAATAGATGCGGCACAGCGTCCACCCGAAAGCCATCGACTCCTTTTCCCAACCAGAAGCGTATCACGTTCTGATCGAAAAATTTGTGATTAAGATAAAGTGTTAGTAAAGGAGCTAAAACATACGTAAAAAAGTGTTTCCGGTAAAAAAAAAAAAAAAAAAAAATCAATTCAATCGAGCTTACGATAGATAGTCTTATCGCACAAACTGTCCGGAAGTGTCGAACGATAACATGAAAAGCATAGGCCAACCCTCTCAATGCCCCGAAATCCTGTTTGTTACGTCGATAAAAATCTAATCTAATCTAACCAGTTAACACCGATCGATGGCTACTGACACCAACCGGTGTTAAGTTGATACACTTAAGTTGATACACAGTTGATTCACTAAGTGAAAAACTTACATAGTGAATAGTTCCCAGGGGGGGACGTCTACATTTTACAGTTACGACAATAATCAAAAGTTATAGTTGTAACTATAATCATAGTTTAATCAATTGAGTATATACTATCACAAACTATTTATATAGACGTTCCCCCTGGGAACTGTTCGTTATAGTAGGAAATACCATCTTTGTTCTCAGTGTACAGTGGTTATTCTCTTTTCACAAACTTTTCATCGATTCTAATCTAGGGATTTCAATTTTGCCAGGAATACTTACCGCCATCTCTTTCCTCACTGCGCGACTGTTGTAGTTCAAATCGGGCTGTTTCCAATGGAATTGGTGAAAATACCATTGTTTTCTTGTCTCGTGCCATGTCCAAGCGGGCCCACCGAATACGCTGATCCAGTTGTTCGGCGGAGTTGCGGATGAATTTTTGGAGTTTCTACCATCGCGCCAGATAAAGTAATCGGAGTATTCTGCTTCCTTCTTTACACTTTTCTTGAACCACTCGTGCTCATCCGACGCGTGATTCGGTACCAAATCCAAGATGACTTTTAATTCGAGCGTTTTTGCCTTCGCAGTCAGAGCTTCAAAGTCCGACATATTTCCGTACTCCGGGGCGATGTCAATGAAATTTGATATATCGTAGCCGAAATCGATCATAGGGCTCGTGTAGATAGGAGAAAGCCATATCGCACCGATCCCAATGTCGTTGAAGTATTCCAACTTGTCAGTGATACCTGGTATGAATAAATTTATCACATTTATTAACAAATGAACAAATTAACTATCGATATTATGTACATCGATGGTTATAATGAGGTACATGCGTGGTCACGCATTTGGTCTAATTTGATCGTCCGTCGACGTAGCAAACAGTCAATCATTACATGGAAACGTATTACTTTTGGAACGATGAAATTAGACGTAATGTGATATGATATTAGATATGATAGAAAAAAGTGCAGAAGCATTTTTTTCTGAGCGAGTGGATGTGGTAAATGGGGGTTACATTCTTAAGATATCCTCACCCGTCAAGTCTCCAATTCCGTCTCCATCGCTATCCATAAAACTCCGAGGGTAAATCTGATAGAACGAAGTCGTTTTCCACCATCCCACGTTCGAAATTAAAGGTGCTCGTGCGTTTAAAGCAGCGGCAAGGCCGAGCCCGAGAAGCAGCAAAACTCCGTAGCAAATGGCACGCGCCATAGTGCGAAAACTTTCAAGGACTGCGCTACGAAGATGTCGCCAATCCTTTATATACCGTGCGATAGGCCCGGGAAAGTGGAAAATAAAAAATAAAAAATGCGGCGACGATACAGTATCGATGCGTTGCTGGGGTAAAAAAATGTAGATAGTGGACTAAGCAACGCTGATTGCAAGAGGAAATCAATAGTGGAGTACTGCCACGTACGCTCATCTGAGATATTCTGAATTCACAGAAATCTTTTACTGCGCCGTCGAGCAATGTGTTTACTTGTCGTTACGACTCAACTATTCACAGGAATCACGCGCAGTTTATCAATAATTACGATCATCACGTCTTCGTTAAAGCTCTAATCGGCTTGCCTTCAGCACGCGAAGAGCGGATAGCTCGACTGAAGAAAAGTTTCGCACTGTGGAAAGCCTGATTTTGCTAACTGCTGAAACTTCGTTCGCTAACCTCATCCACCCTTGCCGCTGCCGCGGAAAAGTTTTCGAAGCTCTTTTTAATCCGATCACCGCGCAAAAATATACAGGTTATTATATCGACAGCCGACCGCGATGTACGTGAATTTCCATGATCGGGATCGTCGCGACGTCATTTAAGAGATGATTACACCTTCTTTCCCAAACAACTTCTCGCCTGGCTGGCGTGAGTCAAATCGCGATAAGACGAGTGTTCACGCTAACGAAAATTGTTCTTTGTGCATTTTTGCTGAAGCCCAAGAGGAAGATCGGGGAGTCCCGTCTTCCGAGGCCAATTTCATTTTTCTACACGCCACCGAGTGTCCGTACCAAAGTGGATTTGAAAAAATACAAACGATAGCGTGAATTTACAGAAATACTTTTTTATTATCATACATATATGGATATATTTTTTAAATTTATGAATGGACGTAACGTTACTATAACACAAAACAGATAGTATCTAAAAAGCTTGTCTAACGTAGACACGACGTCGGCGCCGTAAATTCATAATCTGTAAAAATGTCCATGCAAATACTTTGATAAATCTTGAAGCATTTTACCCGCGTGGAACGTCATCGTTGTTCTATCGATACTCACCATTGGTAAAAAGCACGAGTTGCAAATCATTTGCAAAGTCTCGAGAGCGACCTTTCATCGTCGATACAGCTACGCTGTTAGCGGAGTAACGTAAATCGCTGCGCCTAGTGGAGGCACTGGGAGACTTGAAGAGGATTCGCCTTCTCTGTAACGATCGAATTGAGATTTAAAGATTTTTTTTCTGCGAATAACATCACACCAACATAAGTAAATAATTAATATTTTTAATTTAGTGTTCATATTTTGAATGTTCGTTCGTCAGCATTGATAAGCCTCATCGTTTCTCTCATTGTGTCCAGGGTATTAATGGGTTTTATTTTTTTTATTTTTTTTTTACCGATCGCAATATGGCACATAGATGCGACGATTGCATTGCGCTTGTATTTTTTCGCGGTCACATTTCGAAGATTAGAGAATCAGTAGTAAAAAGAAAATCTTACCCGGGTACCAGGAGGGAATCATGTTGGTATGTTGAACGATAAACGGCGAGTACATTGGGCACATGCTCGAAAACATTGAGATCCACAACTTGCGCTTCGTTTTTGAAGTTGAATATAACGTAGACGGATCTTTGGCCCAATTCTTGCCTGAAACAATCGAATTTGTAAATGGTACCTTATCTGACGACCCAGTAGTCTAGAATCAAAGCGGGAAACAGCACGTTTGTACCTCGAGAATGCGAAGATATCGTCGTTGATGAGGCGTGTGGTTAAGTTGCCTTCTCGGACGACTGGCCACTTTCTCAACGCGGAAACATCGCGGTACATCTTGAACAGCGAGTCACTCTGAAGCTTTTCAACTGCGAGGTTCAGCTTCAAATAATTTGGGTTAACTGGCAGCCATGTGTGCGGGTTCGTCGAGAAACCTGCGATAAAACGTCACTTGTTCACTCTCTTGTCAGTGTTATAAAATTCAAGATAAACGAAGTCACGAAGTACATGGGGGTTTCATGCTCAAGATAAAAGTAGCAAACTAGATTTACCAGCGGACGTGGAATTGTCCCACTGGAACGGCGACCTCTCCGGATCCCTCGAAGCACTCGCGTATCCATCGATCCCAGCGTTACATCCTTGCGGATCCTTAGTGTCCTCCCACGAGATGAATGTGTTCTCCATCCCGATTTCATCACCCAGGTAAGTAACACCGACTCCGGGTAGAAGTAGGGTCATGATGGTGACCATTTGGGCGAGTCGGGTTCCATAGCGTGTCGCCAATCGAGCCTGGTCGTGATTTCCTGCCTACACAGTTGAACGAAGATTAAGCATTCGTCAAGTCGGCAGGGGTTCGGACGCTCAGAATCTCGCTCCGAAGACCGATCTTCGACCTAAATCTTTCTGTTATCGCGTCGCGATAAAAGAATAACCGTTGACAGGCAGGAGCCGAAGAAAATTGTATTAAAGGAATACGTGTATACGCTACAGGATCAGCGGCACTGGTATCCAAGATAATGAACTTACCACCCAGTTGGCAGTGGCGCCTTCGGGCATTTCCGACATCCATCTGTCAACGACGCTCTTGAAATCCGCCGCCGATGAGTGCTTGTTGACGCTGTTTATGAACCAAAAGTTGAAAGGGAAATGTGCTCCGTATTGGTAATATTTCATCGTCAATGGGGTGTCGGTGTAAGCTTCGATCATCATCACTCTCGACGCGCCATCTTTGGTCTTGTACTCATCGAGTACCTCGCGCCACTGCTTAACAATATCGTAAGTCTTGGGTTGATCCTTTGTGTAGATGTGATCGATGTAGCCGTAGTTGTTGACGTCCTCGGTGTTTCCAGTCAATGGCTCGTTCAGGAGCCTCTGATCCTCACAGAGATGTGGCACAGCGTCGATCCTGAAGCCGTCTACACCCTTGTCCAGCCAGAATCTCATGACGTTCTAAAATCAGCGCACAAAAATCGGCTCGTTTTAGGGTGGCAAACAATAATTCCATAATGTGTGACGAGGGGACAAGAGTGGAATGTCTCGATCCAACGAGGCTGACGATATGAATGGGGAACACTTTTTTTTGCTCATTGTACCTTCATTTCCTGGACGACCTCCTCATTTTCGAAGTTGAGATCTGGCTGCTCCGGTGCGAATTGATGAAAATAATAAGCCTTCCTCTCGTCGTTCCATGTCCATGCTGGACCACCGAACACGCTCACCTGCAATTCGATCAATCAGCAGATCGGTGATAAATCGAAGCTTGAGGTTCCGTAATAGCTGAACGTAAATAGCTGAAAAGTAAATCTTTACCCAGTTGTTCGGTCTGCCGATACTGCCATCGTCCTGGATGGTACCGTTCATCCATACGTAAAAGTCGCTGTACGGCGCGATGTTCTTGACACTCTTTTGAAACCACTCGTGCTTATCGGAACTATGGTTTGGCACAAAGTCGACGATGACTTTGATGTCGGCGGCGTGAGCCTGCTCGACAAGGTTCCCAAAGTCTTCGAGCGTACCGTAAATTGGATCGACGTCAACAAAGTTCGAGATGTCGTAGCCAAAGTCTACCATGGGACTCGGGTAGAAGGGCGAGAGCCAGAAAGCGTCGACGTTTGAGTCTTTCAGATGATCAAGCTTGCTCGATATGCCTGCAGAGAAATATGTTTACTTGCAATTGAGAAGAGTAAACAAATTTTTTTATAAAAACGACACTGATAGCTGCGACTCGTAACACGGTGGCTCGTGACTTTATTTAATTTCCTTGATTGTGAGATTACGTAAAACAGTCCCTGCTCCGTAACAAACGCGGCCACCATTGTCGATGGGTGACACACCGCGACGAATAATAATAAAGATCAGGGCAAGATTCGCGTAATCGTTGACTGACAATTTGCTCGTCCGTTCACCGGAAACAATTATCTCACTTGGTCATGCAATTACATATAACGAGTTTGGCTGCTAGTTTAAGTGCGGCAAAAGTACGGCATTATTATTTTGTCGATGTTATGCCGATTGGTAACTCTGAGATGATTGGGCGGTAGACCAATGGGATTAGATCGTTGAGAAATTGTAAGATAAACGCAGTGAGATAATTTACCTCTGAGATCTCCGACGCCGTCGCCGTCGCTGTCCATGTAACTTCTCGGATAGATCTGATACAGCGACATCGTCTGCCACCATTCTTTTTCCGCACTGATCGCCAGACCGAGTACGGTCACCATAAAAAGTAATCGAGGTAGAAACCCCATCATTGACATGGCAAATTTGACTATCGATATTATCTGTAAAAAGAAGTACTGGTAAGACAGATGACAATCGATCGATCCAGATAAGATATTGAATCATTTTTTGGATACTCGATATAAACACTAGGAGGCTCGATCTGTTATCGAAAAAGACTCACGCTTTCTATCTTTCTGTACCACTGGACGCGGACTGCCGAGAGTAGAACTTTGGATTCCCCTTTTATACGAATCGCCTGATTATATGCCGGATATGCGGTTGCGGAGTAGGGTGTACGTGTTACGTCCAATCTGATGAATAGTGAGTCCAACCAGTGAGAACCAAAATCTTATCTGTCCAGAAAAAAGCTTTGTGAATAAAGCAACATTATGATAAAGCGATATGAAAATTTCAATTTTCGACTTTTTAAATTTGTAATATATATCCAATTTTTTTTCATCGTCAACGTCGTCCTTAATTTTTAAGCAAAACGACTGGCTAGTGTCTAGTGTCTTAAAGTTTCCGGGATTTTACTACTTTTCCCAAGATTAAGAGTTTTCGAGCACAGGGATGGTTGGGAAACTGGAACATGCGGATTCTTTTTTAGAGAGGAAGGAGCGCCTGTGAGTGTGCAAGACCGAGAACGCAGATGAGTGAGAGATTTGACGACTGAGAGTTGTGGATAATTGAGGGGGTTTTTGACCGTGCGGCGTTCAAAACTTACTCATTATTGTGGAATTTTGTATTATCATTGCTTATTATTTATTATTACGAAAAAACATTTGGTGCGAAGTTGCATAAGACGTAACATACGTGATGACGCGCAAATTGGTTGAGGAGACTTTGGGCTCGTAACTTTATTATCTTGAACTCTTAACTCGACGGTTGTGCGTCAAACTTCGGTAGACGGGGGAAGTCCGCGGAATCATTCGAAATAATGGCAAAAATATTAGATAAGCGAGTTCATAATCATGTTGATTGAATGCGACGTGGTTTTCGAAACGGACGAGTGCGAAACCTAGATTAGCAACGGGTTAATTGTTGTACGTAACAGTTGTTGTTTTGAGATTAATTGCGTAGTACAATATTATTATTTTTTTGCAGAAGTACATCCTCTTTATTTCCATACACCGCAAAATAATGACGTTAGTAAATAAAGTTGAACAAAACATCGTTTATTCGTACATTTGTTCGATATACAAACGATGCCAAAGAAGTAGTCTCAATCGTATTCTGTAAGAATAAAGAGAAACATTGAGATAGCGATTAATTTGTACATGTATTTGTGTCGTGCACGGGCCATTTTCGGCGTTCCGTTGTTACTTACCATTGAAAAGGGAAACGAGCTGAAAATCATTGGTAATGCGACGGGCGCTGCCTTTCGTCACCGAGGCCATTACGCAGTTTCTGGAGTAACGTAAATTACGACACCGCTTCCAGGAACTCGGATCTTGGCAGGGTCTACGCTATCTCTGTTACAAACAAATTCAATTAAAGGAAAATTCCCCTAAGCCTAAAAATAAAGTTCAGGCCTTAACGAGAATAAATTTTCAATTTCATTCTTAGCACTTTAAGTTTTCCATTGACTCACTTGAGAAGTGAAATTCAGCATAATGCGATCGATGAATTATAAATAACAAGGCCTTACCCACGAACAAGTTTAGAGTTCAGTGAAGCACGATAAATGTCGAGATTAGTTGGGACGTTGTCGAAAGCAGCTTTCAAATTTACAAGTTGCTCATCATCGATAAAATTCATGACAACGTAGACCGATCTCTCATCAGGATGTTCCCTGTAATACATACATTTTGATACTGTATCTTTCTATAATATATAAAAGATTAGCTTCATGATACACGGAGCCTTTCTTCGTTCGGTGAAGCTGACCCCCCCTCCACGGCTGAAATATTCTAAATCCCCCTTGAGTGGCCCCTCAACCCGAAATATTCCGAGTCCTGTAAGAGGGGGGCGGGAGGGGGGGGGGGGGGGGGGTGATTATTCTAAGACCCGGTGAACGTACTCAGGCTTTGATTATTTTAAGTATTTTGGAGACTCTTCATGCGAGCGCGCAAAGCGCGAAAGCCATCTGAAGTACTAGCATATATATATATATATATATATATATCCACAGAAAGCAGAGATCCAATCTCTCGGGACCGGAGATACGCAGAAACCAATACAATCACCCGTACCTCGAGAATGCGAATACGTTGTCGTTGAGAAGACGAGTAGTGAGATTACCCTCTCGTAGAGCTGGCCACTTTCTAAGCGCCGAGATGTCCTGGTACAGTTTGTAGAACGATTCACTCGCAGCCTTTTCAGCTTCGAGGTTGAGGGTCAAGTAGTTTTCGTTCACCGGCAGCCACGTGTGCGGGTTCGTAGAGAATCCTGTGACGTACGGCTTTGTTAATAGGGTGCTTTGCGGATTCTTAGATATATTTTTCAGCGGCAGTTATTCGAGGAAGACATTCGTTGACGCGCTCAGCGTAAAAATGAGGATTTGGATTTACCAGCGGAAGTGGTATTGTCCCACTGGAACGGTGTTCTCTCCGGATCCCTCGAAGCTGTGGCGTAACCTTCCTTGCCAGCTTTAATTCCGGACGGATCGACAGTGTCCTCCCATGGAACGAGTGTGTTCTCCATTGCGATTTCGTCACCGTAATAAGTCACACCGATTCCTGGCAACAGCAGCATCAATGTGGTGACGGCCTGAGCACGTTGGGGTCCGAAACGAGTCGTCAATCTTGCATTATCGTGATTACCGGCCTTAAAGTTTGCAGTCGAATAGTTACATTATTTTCGTAGCGCTTGTGTAATGCGATCTTTAATTTCAGATGTTTCTTTTTTTCCCTACTTACCACCCAATTGGCGGTAGCGCCTGGCGGCATGTCGGACATCCAACGGTCCACAATTGTCTTGACATCGGCAGCCGATGACCGCGCGTCAACGTTGCCTATGAACCAAAAGTTGAAGGGAAAATCTATACCGTACTCGTAATATTTCATCGTCAAATCGTCGGTGGTGTATGCTTCGACCATCGTCACTCTGGGTATGCCGTCTTTTTTCGAGTACTCATCGAGCAGGTCGCGCCACTGCTGCATCATGTCGTAAAGCTGTTGCAGATCTCTCGTGTAGATGTGATCGAGATAGTCGTAGATAGCAGGGTCGCTGGTCTTTCCACTCAAGGGCTCGTCCAGGAATCTCGTATCCTCGAAGATAAACGGAGTAGCATCGATCCTGAATCCATCCACGCCCCTGTCCAGCCAGAATAGCATGACGTTCTGACATTGAAGATAAAAATAAGATGCGTTATTTTATCGTGAGAAAAATTCAATTTCACGGCTCATGTTGGCGAGAGAGAGCTCGGTCGAATTTACCGTAATCCGAGAATCATGTTCTTTATCAGTAGAAAACTTTTTGCTATCCTGTACCTTAATCTCCTGCACGAGCCCGTCATTGTTGTAGTTCAAATCTGGCTGCTGCGGAGCGAACTGATGTAGGTAATAAGCCTGCCTCTCGTCGTTCCACTCCCAGGCCGGACCCCCGAACACACTGACCTGTAATCCGATCGATCAGCTCGCTGGACTATCTCGCTCATGAAATCTGCACTGTTCGAGCATAAGGCCGGACATTATTGCAAATTGTGAATGTTTACCCAATTATTGGGTGGAACGACGGTACCGTTCGCCAGAACGGTACCATTATTCCAGACGTAGTAGTCGCTGTAAGGCTCGATATTCTTTGCACTCTTCTCGAACCATTCGTGCTTGTCGGAACTGTGATTCGGAACAAAATCGACAATGACGCTGATGTTCAAGGCGTGAGCGTGCGCAACCAAGTCCGCGAAGTCATCGAGGGTACCGAAAATTGGATCGACGTCCGTATAGTTTGAGATGTCGTAGCCAAAGTCTACCATGGGGCTCGGGTAGAATGGTGAAAGCCAGAAAGCGTCGATGTTCGAGTCTTTCAGGTGCTGCAATCTGCTCGTGATACCTGCCGGATGGAAAACTCGTAAATTTTCCAGGGCGAAAGAGGAACTAAGCCATATTTGTGTTCAATCGTATTTGATATTAGACGAAAAATGCCAGTGCACTCGTAAAACAAATACCTTTGAGATCTCCGATCCCGTCACCGTCGCTGTCCTTGTAGCTTCTCGGATAAATTTGATAGAGCGACATTGACTGCCACCATTTCTGCTCACCCGTGACTCCGTGACTGAGAAAGCTTGCTAGGACAAGTAGTCCCAGAAATATCGCCATGATCGTTGTCCTTTTCAAAAACAAAAAATTAAAATTAAGAAAATTCACAAAGTTCTATCTAAAATTAAATTAGTGACACAGGAAAAATGTAAGATCGACACTAATTGATGGATATACCATTGTTACGAAACTCACCGTTTTCCCGTCTTCGAGTGTGACTCGCACTGACGCAATAATTTTTTTCCGTATTCTCTTTTATACGATCCGTTTCCATCCCGAGTTGAAAACAACGGCTGATAACGCAGACTTGACACTAAGATGCTTAAGTGATCGATGAGCGTTGTGCTCACAACTATCTTTGAAGATGCTGCCATTGAAATGACAAATGGGTGAATATATTGACGTATACCGTCCCGTATGGTTCTCTACGTACCTATACAGAGTACTGCGAAACGGCCAGACCGTTAAACAAGCAGTACGATAATTACGATAGTACGCGGCAATTCTTTAATGCCTCGACTAAACAGTTTTGCGAGAATTCTGTTACCTTTTAGAATAATTTGAACATTAACTTCACTTTGGTTGCGTGACAAGTTCCAGGCTGAAGGTGGCCGTAAAAATGTTTACAACTAATGCGCCATAACCCAATCAAGAACTGCCTGACGTAACATCGCCGCAGCGATGAAATGCCAGCGGGCAATTGGCCCGAATCGACGAGAGTAATTTAATCTCATAACGTTCAAGAAGTGATCACATTAAAACAACTTGTCTATCAGACAAATGTATGTAGACATACATATGTATGGATATATACATATGTATGGATATATACATATATGTGTCTGTCAAGTGCAGGCATTAATGAATAACATTGAACATCCCGACTCCAAGCAGGACAAAACGACGGGAGATATCGGGAGTTTTTAAATATTAAATTGAAATGCAAAAGCGTAGCGAAGACATGCGCCATATTCAACCACATATAATAGAAACGGTACGTTATTTAACAATAAATAACGTTTTGCTCCGAAAATACAACGAAAAACAATTCCAATAATGAGAAAACAAGAACTAGGTTTCGGTCAGTCGGACTTGTGACGGACGTAAAAGCGCGGGACGCTTATTATTATTTATGTTCCGAGAATTTCGCGTTCTCTTTCGGCAGAAAAAACATTATTATATTTCGGTAGATGGCGTGCGGGACGGGCAAAGCTCTATCCCTTCTCGTGAATGTTGAATGAAGCGTATACATCACGTACACTAGGGGAAACAGAAGCGCATCGCTCGGAACATTGTTGAGCCCTTTAAGCGCGAAACCAATTTATGTTCTCCGCGGTCGCGGACAAGGCGATGAAGTAGTTTGCTGGTAGTTCGAAGCTACCGTGGCTGGCGATGACTTTCTCCGTGCGGTTAATTCTCCGCGAAGCTCGTGAAATAGCCCGAGAAACGCGGGTTTTACTTAATTTTGACTCATGGGAACTTAACAGCGAGAGAAAGCTAATTCGGGAGGCTTATGGCAGCCTGCGCGGGACCCCGTCAAAGACAACAAACTAATTTCATCTGTGCGGTGACGATTTTCGAGCCGCGAAACGGACCGCACCTAATTCACAGACTGGCACACACACAGCTCAGTCTTCGCTCGCTTTCGCTGACGAATCGCCAAGAGACCTCTCGATTGCCACGGAACTTTCACGAGCTTTCCCAATTCTCGCGGCTGTTTGTTGGTTCTGTTAGGAGGTCGCATGGAAACATCTTTGGCTGAATTCCAAAGAAACGATTGAAAACCCAGCGATTCCTGTGCGGTAGGAACACGTTCGCTGGGTCGAACCCGACGAAAGCTCACGCCGCTGGCTCTTTCAACTTTCATCAATCGAAGGCGAGCGTGGTCGTGGGTTTTTTCCTTCAATTAACCATGGAAAATTTAAATCGTCGTCAGAGCAAAGAAAAAAGTTCCACCTCGGAGACCTCACTCATATCGGCGTTTGTACGAATTTTTTTTTCTCGAGAAAGAGACCTTTATCACAGCATTTTTTTACCCTTTACTATTTTGCAAGCCGTTGGCGCACGCGAGGGAGGAGGCAAAGAAATGTTTGGCGGTACTCCAAAGAGCGCGGAGAAACTCGTGGAGTTTCACGCGAGGTCGGTCGCTCCTTCTCACTCGCATTCATCGTCGTAGTGTGGAATACATCGCGGCGGTACGAGGATTTTACCGAAACGCCCGGCAAGCACTTTCTTCACTTACCCTTTTCCATTCCGCGTCTGCACCGTCGACGCGCCGCAATTCAGTCCTCCGCCTCCACGGCAGCGGTAAGGTCGCGCCGGCAGAAACGCAGAATCCAGCATCCAGCACATCGTCAATGCGAAGAGTCCGACGCGAGGGACCGCGGAACCGTGCGAGCGAAATGTCGAGAGAGGCTCGACGCAGAAGCGCGTGCCTCCCGCAATCCCGTCGGGCTTTTGACGCCTTTCCTATTTTTCCCTCTACTTTTCGCTCGGTATCCACACTGACAAAAAAATACGGTTGAATCAACTAAGATTCGGGCAGGGACGTTCAACTAAATATTTTGTTGGTACCAGTTAAAAAATTAGTTAGTTCAACAATTTGTTGAGTGATTTCACGAAAATATGTTTGAGTCATTAAAACATTTCGTTCGACCAACTAAATATTTATTTGAGCGTCCCTGCTCGAATCTTAGTTGATTCAACTGTACTTTTTTTATCAGTGCACTTTCCGAGAATCGAGCAGACACGTGTGCGTGGGCAGTGGAAAATCGAGATAAGAGGATTTCCCGGGAATTGTTTCACTTATTTGTTTGCAAAAAAACAGAATCCAAACAGCATATCATCCTGAGCTCTTCGCTATTCTTTGCTTTATCCCACTCACTCCTCAAGGGCAATATTCCGTCCACATTCGGTGCATCGTCGCATTGGAGTGATCTTCAGGGAAATCTTACGCAGCTCTTCAAACATTATCGAGCTATTTTTCCCCGGTTCGCCGCCGTCGGGCCTGTGCGGACCTGGAGGTAGAGATTTATCCGCTCGAGGGGCCTGTGAATCATTCATGTCAGGAACAGTAGACGGAAGCGAAAGCCGGTGGCGGGGGCGTACTAATAGTCAATTCCCTTTCAAATATCCATGCTCCGAGGCGCTTTGGTTATTGCAGACGCCTCGGCTCAGAGAAGAGAGGAGGAGATACATTCCTTCTTCTCTTGTTTAATTTATCCCTGGATAATGCCGGAAAGACTATAATTCGACGATTCGTGAAATTAAATGCGGAGCTTTGAGTTCGTTCGAAATGTTTTTTTCGGGATCTGGAAAATCTCACTCGGGGCAAACGGAGAGCTTTTTTCCCCGGCGGGAAGGGTCGCGCGGGCTGTCACACAGCCACAAACGGCAGGCCGCGCACTCTCGTCCTTCGGGGTGTCGCGGAAATGAGAAAGATACGGTTGAGGGGAAAGGGCGACCGAAGGAGCTTGGTGTAATCTGGGATTCCCAGGCTACGGTGGCCATGGATCCCGGGGTTTAAGGGTGGGATTGATGAAGGAGAAGCTCGGAGGGAAGCGTACGGCAGCAACGGTGAGGCGGGTCGAGCTTTAACGGACGGTTGTAGAGGATCTGTGCCAGCTACACGCAGGTAACGCGCCGAGTACAACAGTTCGCGCGAGAGCTTTACCTACGGGCTTGCCTGCCTCCCGATAATCAATAATCCAGGTGCACAGCACGGGCAGTTATTATCGTTACCACGAGGATTATATTCGGTCAACGTTTCCGAAATAATATGCGACCGAACGTTGCGTGCTACGAGAATAAAAATTCGAATCCTCACGAGCTCTCGGGCCATCGTGGTTGAAAATAAAATCGTAAAGGAGACGAAGTTGGGAACATTTTTTTTTTTTACACAAAAATGAAATGCTCCCGACGAAAAATCGTGGAGAAAATTCGTGTACAGAGAGAACTGGATGAAAAATAAGGAGAAAGTAGCCGAAACACATAACTCGGTGAAATCCGAAACAGTATATCGCGAACCCGGTCGTAAGTGCACCGCGCAAGCGCCACGCGATATTAAACTTTTATTTTTTTTTCTTCCTCATTAATTTTTGCCGAGCAGCGGCGAGAGTCGGCGTGGGTTGGATCGTCCAGGAGAAACCACGGGCCGGAAACGCGGCTAATTGCGGGCTCTCGGCCGGTCTCGCCGATCGGCCATCGTCCGGAAGAGACCAAAAACTATACGTTTTCCCGGCGCGATGAGTCGGGATGCTTCTCTGCCGAGTCCATAATTAATTATTAGAATCCTGTAGCCAGTAAGCGGGAGGAGATTAACGTGTAACTTATTTAAACATCAAACGGAACACGGGCCAACGAGTAATCATCGATGCGATGCCGATCGTTTATCCAATCGCCAAGTAATTTTTCTCGTCGCTCGACTCTAGCTTTGAGCCTCGACCAAAAAGGGAACTATTTCGATTCGCTTGCAGGCATCCAGCCGAAATTTCCTCCGGGTTATTTATCGGAGTATGTGGGCAATGGAATTGCACCTGACGAACTCGCGCGTCGATCTCGAAGACCGATAATGTAGCCAGACAGAGTCGTCAAAGCGAATTTCAGCAAACAACAATCGTCCCGTGAGCGCTCAAATTAATAGAAGCGTCTCGACAGAAAAATTTCATCGAGCCGTTTAGGTCTTTTATCGATTTAATAGCATCGGGCATCGATATTGAGAACAGCGTGTCCGAGATTGCACGTAAAGATCGAACGATAAATCGATCTCGTGCGCGTAGCTTTATCTCTCGATCGTTAAATTTTTTTCGAGGGTTTCGGCGAGAGATAGCGATCGATGAAGTTGAAATCTCGTTACATCGGGTGAGAGACGTCCGTGAACGTGGACCAGTGCCAGAGCCAAGATTGCCGACCCATACGGCGGTGTCCTCCTTACTCCGAGGTACGGAAATGCCGGAAGATTCGGCGAAATCTTGTCGGAAACTGCGCATCAATGGACGTCCGGTTGTCCGGCACTCCGGACCTCGAAGTTTCTGACGTTCGATGGTTCTGGGAATTTAATTCCCCCGTGACAGGGAGGCCTCCGGAATCGAACGAGAGAGGGGAGGGAGACCCCCGGAATCCGATATCGTAACCGAAGCTACATTGCTGCGAATGTGAAAACCGACGGAAGCGGAGAGGCAGAGTTGAAGGGACGGCTTCAAAATTACTTAGCTGGATTGCAACAGTTACTCAAATCAAGGGCCCGTTTCAGAGTCGGCTACACCGTAACTTTGAAGTATCAATAATCCGGAGTGGTGCAGTTGAATTGCGGAAAAATCAATTATCTCGTCGCTCGGAGACGACGCTTGCCATTCGGGGAATGAAGTAATTAAAGAAACTCGATCTTAATTAGAGAAACGTGAGAGTCCCGAGGAAATGAAGAAACTCGGAGCGATCGGTGCTGAACGAGAAAAGAGGTCCGCAGAGGCACGGCTACAAGTAAACAGTAGTTTTCTTATCGATCTTACGATACTTTATCGCCCCGATAATGCGACCTCGTACACGCACACGACCGTTTTTTCTTCTTTTTGTCTCCACGCCCAGAGGAACCAACTTCACACGTTCGGGAATGACCGCGCACGGATTTTGGCGATTTTATTGATTGTTATTTCCAGATAGCGTATCTTCGCCCATATCTACGAGTAAATAGCGAATCCTGAAGTGCCCGCGCCTCCGGTATTTATTTGTTGAAAGGCTTATCTTGCTGGGCTGCGTGTTTTCTCGGGGCGCGCGATCGGATCAAAAATCGAAGATTAAACACCGAACCGAATCGTCTGTTGCAGTGGCAAAATAAGTGTACGGAGTTAATACGGCACCTCGCGTACACACTCGCTGCGGCCCACTTTCCGTGCCGCGTTTACTCTTAATCTCCTTATCTACCGACATTCAGATTTACCCTAAGAGACGCTCTCTAAACCCGACGCTGACGCTTCACCCGACACGCTTCGAGGCAGCTTCGACTCATCGGATTTAATAAATCGGAGCCGAGATTTTTCCATTCACCGGTGTTTCTCTCCTTGCATCTACTCGAACAGTCACGCGGTAGCAGCAATCGAAAATTCGCTCGACCGAAGAGCGCATTAAAAGTTCGCTGATAAATCGAGTAAAAAAAATAAAAAAAATAGAAAGGTGGAATCCAAGGGATTCAGCCACAGCCGACTTTCACACAGAGGTTCGAAACTTTCCGTGTGCCTCTCGTCTACCAGACGGTGGAACACAGTGGTACGAGCTCGGGAGCTAATTTCTTCCATTACCCGGCGAATTGCTACCCCATTGCGACACTGCGGGGAGTCGCTTATGATCCATACGAGGGTCTGAGAAGGGTTCGACTGTTCGGTACGCTTCCATCTCGGAACTAGCTAGAATTGTTATTCTTATCCGACGCAAGTCTCGTGCGAGCTTTAAAGTCTGACGATGCAATCGTGAAACTGCGAGAAGTACATGGCTTGCCCGAGGAATCCTCCGGAGCACAACAGCCGACCTCCGCCCTTTCTCAGTTCCACGCTTATTATGGGAATACACTGCAAAAACATTTTACCGCTCGGCGAACTACACGAGGATTTTTCCCGTTCGACGGAAAATTTTCCTACGCACTGGAATCTCCGTGGAAACATTGTCTGCGATCCTATTGTGCGATTCCCGATGTCAACAATTTATTTGCCTCGCCCCGACGATACATCAAAATCTCGACGAATGTCAGTTTCTCCGAGAATCTCGGATTTAACAGCTCCGACCGATATTAAATCTTATATTGCTCTCAAACTCTTCAAAAGTGTTTGACAAAGGCTCCGCCGCTCTCGCGGCTCCCGTCTCAAGCGCACAATACTCGAGGATTGCTCGGATATTGCCAAAGGAAATAACGAGGAGCGAGATAAATTGCGGAGAAACGAGATTCAACGAAAACATTTGAGCTTCCAATCGGAGCGAGCGTACTCGTCGATTTTCTCGAAACGTCGAGAAGCCTCCGAGGGCAGGATAATTAAAATGCAATTAATTAAGAATTCCCGTCGAGTGTTCCCTTGATAGTCGAACGAACGTCCGGAGATCGCAACGTTTTCTCGTTCTCTTGGTTTTCTGCGGCAGCGTTACAGGCAAACACGAGCGCGTTCCGCGATTTATCGTGACGGTTTCGAATTTTTCGTTTTTTTAATTTTTATCGTACGGTGCAGCGATCGATCGGCGGATCGAGCACGCGAATTAACGTCAATAAATCATCAGGCGCACGATTAATTGCGGTGATTGGGGAGCTCGTATAATCATGCCCGTCCAAGAGCCTCGCTCACGATCGAGATTCATCACCTGTGCTCGTCGCTCACCGGCCAAATTGATAACAACATGCGAGTCGATTTAAATGCGGATCATCACGATTCGGCGTACCACGGATACGTGCTGCGAGGATATCCAAGAGAGCCGAGGTCTACGCGGCGTTGTCAATCAGCATCGATTGTCCGCGCGTACATTCAGTGCGACCACGCGACTCTCGCCTACGAGAACGTTTGATGCAACGTTAAATTAACATTTTAATCAATGCAAACGAGTGCGCAGTAGGCTTCTGGTCCGCAATTTTCCGCAGGGTCGAACGCCCGTGTGCGGCTCTCAAGTGGCGTTCGACGGCCCAGATTTTTCCCTATTACGACTTCCAGCCGAGGGACTGAGGAGAAAGGTCTCGAATAAATACGTTCGGAGAGAGTCAGCAAAAAAAATAACGTAAAGCAATAAAGAGCCAGAAAGCGGGGAATGCGTGCAGATCAGGTCCACTTCACTCCGCGGGCGGAAGGGGGGGGGGGGGGGGGGGGGGGAGTTGGCGCACTTCAGCATCCAACTTCCAGAGGCTAAATCGACTGATGTGCATATTAAATTCCACTGATCGTTTGGGCATTCTAAATTACCGCACGATCGTGTAATATCCTTTTGCGAGCGAAGAGTTCAATATCAATGAATATTTGAATGTTAAATACTATCAAACAATCAAAGTTTCAATATTTAATTCTATCATCGAGCAGGATTGTCGAGGAGTTATGATTTGGATGGTTTTGCCTCTCGAGTACGTTTCAATGACATTCATAAGTCCTCTTGTGCGACGTCCTCAGAGCGGAACAGTGAATAATACGAACTCGGACGGGAAATCTCTGATAATAATGTATGCATATATGTCCTCTATAAAGGAAAGGCCGGAGGGTATTGGCACGAATTCAAAACGAGCGGGTTTCACCAGTTCGTTAGTATTAGCTCCTCGACAAAGGTTCTCTCGTCCTTAATTGGAATTATCACGACGTTGGATCGACGTGCACCTCCTTCCGCTCCCCTCCCCCCTCTCTCCAGAAACTATGCCCCGATCGTATGAAATTATCTCTCGATACCCGAATCTCCGAGAATCCTTCCGCACTAACGGATAATCCTCGAGACACTCGTGGTTTCGCCGAGTCGGTGGGAATCGATGGCACTCGCAGGTCGATGCACCAGACGCAGTGCCGCAACAGCAAGAACGGCTCACCTGCCGTTTATTCGGGGCTCTCGGGAAGGAAACAGGTTGCATGCGATAACCCGCGCGAACGTACGGTTGCACAGGTATTAGCGCATGCACACGGACACGTAAATTTATTTTTAGAATCGAGGGAATAGATCGGTTGAAAATAGAATAAAATCTGATAAGAAAAAAACGATGATAAACACCCAGAAAAAAGTTTATTTTAATAAGAAAGAAATAAAGTTTATCAAGGACGAAGGAAAATGTTTATTTGTTCATAACTTAACAGAGCGTTTATTAATTTTTCATATATTTATTTGTTTGACAGTATTATTCTTATTATTTAATAATGTTTACCTGCACCTGATAAACAAACATTTATGTTAAATAATTTTGATCGTATGGGAATAATGTGATATATGAATGATGCAGAAATGAATTTTTTGTTGAATAAGTCATTTTTACTATCAACGAAGCATCGACAAGCAATGTTTTATTATTAAATAAGCATACGGATCCGTTATGGAGCCACGCTTTCACTAATCACGTTGCACATTATTTATATTCATAACGTAACCAATCTCGGAATTGGTTCTTCGAGGACTCATTATACAACCACAATTCGATCGAGGTACACAGCTTGAAGTAAACAAAGTTGCACTACAATGTTGTGGTTCGCTGTAAGAAATACATATAATCTTGTACTATCAGCGAGAGATGTTTTCAGACGATTGACGCGGTGATAATAACGGATCATGTCTTTGTCTTGACGTCAAACATATGATTTATTCCGGGCGAACAAACATTTATTTTCAAGTACAAACTTTAGATTACATTTTTTTTACTTACACTAGAGAATAGCTGTTATTTGAATCTAACAAGGATTTTATTAAGGCAAGTAAATATTTCTTTTATCTTAATAAACGACATTTGAAGATCGAACTTTATTTGATTTTGATAAATCTTTTTTTCTGGGTGATTGAAGCATAGTAGAGACATCAGTGAAGGTAATATAAAAGTAATTGAAAAAAAAACAAACAAATGGTTGTATCACAGTTCACGCACGCGATTTGCCTGCGACGTTTTGAGCTTTCGATGCTGAACGGGGACGAAAAAAAGAATCCAATCTACGGTTCGGGACGTTGAACGAAATTCAGAATGCAATTTCGCCGAGAATTGGACTGCGCACACGGGAGTGATCGCGACCGATGAACTCGTTGCTTTTCACCGAGCATACATACGCACAGAAAGCGAGTGAGAGCCCGACGGCCAAGTGTACAGAGTTTTTTTTTCCCCCTCGATGAGCGGGGAATAAAGAGCGGGCTTTTCTTTTTTGCAACTCAATTCCCTCGTACAACGGTGCAGCAACCGTTTCGAATAGCTTTCGCGGCGCCGTCGCCTCCGCTGTTCGAATACCGGTGACCCGACCCTTCGAATCTGGATAAATACGCGATATGCGGTAACACTAAGAACGACAAATGAGCGCAACTCGGGAGTAAACAGTTCGGGAAAAAGGGACTTTGCCGGCAGCTGACAAAGTTGTACGAAGAGATGCTCGATTGGACGGGTACTTCCTCTCGAATAACGATGTTGCGTTTTTCACCCCCCCCCCCCCCTTCCTCCGCCACCCTGTTTTCTCTAGTGGAAAACTCTCGAGGGCTTCCGCACTTGCACACTTCTCCCGAGACAGAACTGCAGTTGTACAACGAATTTCTTCGGGATTTCCGTCCCCGTTCCGCTCTCTCACTTCCGCTTCGTCGTTCGTCGAGGCGAGATTGCAAGACCGGATGGATTGGACTCTTATCAGAACGGCAAACAATTTGCAAATACAACGACGGAGCGCGCGAGAGTAAACGGAACAAGAGAGAAAACACGGGGGCTGAAGTTAACTTTCTAACGCAATCGATTTGTTCGCGATGTTCGCTCGTCGAGTTCGTCGCAGATTTTTTCATTATTTTTATGTTTATTCGGCACTGCCAACGTATGGATGACGTTGAAAAAAAAATGCCCGCCGTTACAAACGCCATTGGTAAAATGCGTGTGGTAAATTCCTTAAGTTCAGAAATTAATAACATAACGCGATCAGATCGAACGAATAAACCGACCGTATCAATCAACTGTATTATCCGTATCATCGGTATCTCTATCGCATTTTTTTATCCCACTGCAAAATATTCAGACGCGGTGGTCGGCTGAATTGAGCGTAATGTTATATTGATTCGAGAGTGCAACGTGAGAGATTTTTTTTCTGATCGCGTGATTGATGGGAATTTAATGAGAGTGGAACTAACCGATGTTTCGATCACACACGTAAAAATTATATTTACTCGTCGCTCTTGATTGGCCATTTTTTTTTTTTTTTGCATTCGTTCTCTGGATCCAATTAAAATCCTCTCACTCACGGAAACGTTACATACACCATATCTGCTATTGGCAGATGTACGTTAAAGTTATTTCCTCGTTTCTAGACATCTCCTGTATTGAATCACCCATGGATCCTATTCTCGAGTCATTCATGTGCAAAAGGCATACATCCCATCGCTGTATGCGTACAAACATACGATTTAACACAGCGGAACAGAATGCATGTTTACGTTTTGTATGATGTTTGGTCTGTCCATATCGGAGCAGTCAGCCCACATCGAGTCTCGAAATCCACTGCATCCTGTTATTCCATGCCCGCGATTCAATACCGTTGTACTCAACGAGATACCATGCTTCATGTCATTTCAATTACCGAACCTCAATGGCGTAGCCTCGAGTTAAGGGACGATAAACAAAAAAAAAATTCAACAAAATAAAAACAGCTTCAATATGTACTTATATTTAATCGAAGGAAATTCGAACGGCGAAGACGATGTTTCAACGTTTCTGTTTACTAAATACAGAGACGATGTTTCCGTGTTTTCGTTCTTCTTCAAAGGATCACGAAACATCGGGGACGTCAAAGCTTTCAAGATTAAATTCTGGCTCTACCCAAGCGAATTTGAAAGCTGCCGTGCTCTCCCCACTCAGAGTTTTCCTGCTAACATCCACGCGTAAGCACAGTAAAACGGGAGACGTGAGGCCGAAGCCTTGTCTGCGCAGCTGTAACTCACATTTAATTATTCGTAATTGTACGTAGCGTACGCCGCTGTACAGTACATAGATGTATACGGACGCCGGTAAATTCGCTGGTGGTTTACACTATAGAGATCGGGTGCAGTCTATCGACCGTGTAGCCCAGTGAGCAAACGCACATTGCATCGACTATGCATTATCGTGCTGATCTCATGGTTCCCCACCGTGGAGCAATTTAATGAAGCGCCGATAATTTAATCTATTATATATAACTAGCAGGTTATTATGGCTCCGGCGCATTGCGCCCTCACTATGAACTGTGAAATTTAGAAACCGGAAATTTAGATTTCCGTAGATCGACCGGAAGTGACGTACACTTCCGGTTCGGAAAACTTATTTTTCGCAGTGACGTCACACCCGAAATACGTCACTTTCGGTTCGAAAGTCTCTAAAATATACAAACGACATACCGCGCACAAATTGATAAGACGAGATTTTCCGCCAAAACTTTGGAATTTCAACCACGCGTCGAACATGAATTATTCAAGGCGAGAAACCCCCGCGCGCGCTCTAGCTGTAATTGCATGCTTGGTTGATTACTCTTTTCCGGCGTACTTTTTTTCATTATTTGCTTAATTTTTTTTTCCTTTTTTTTGTCATTCCTGCTCTGTGATGAGCACTCCTCTCGCGCGTGTTCTCTCGCCAAACATCATTAGCGAAGCGTCGCTCGATTCATGGAAGTTCCGCATGTGGCGTTTGTTTATCGAACTGCAACTGCACAGCTGCCGTTGCTCCATGATTACCTTGACAATTACGGTAATGCAGCAGGGCAATTACCGGCCTCGTGAGCTGACGATAACACACAGTCGTTAGCGTATCACGGACGGCTCATTGTGTCAAAACGAAATCGAATTGACCCAAACTATTGCTGGTGCCGAAAAAAAACCCTGACAATTTTCAAACTTTCCGAACGACTTTCCACCGTTGCGCTATTCGTACGCAACACGGGATTATTTAAACATAATAAATGGTGTCGCAGAGGCCTCCAGGCCATCGAATCCTCGACGTCGCTTGCGGCGTTCACGCTTCGGCGTTAACGGCCCGTACATGTTTTTTAATCGGTAACGGAAGATCTGTCCCCAGGGTCGGGTCGAGCCTCTCTCTATCGCGACATCGACGGCTTTTCCAGTACAATGAAAGCTCCGACGAAAGCCGATTAGTTCGAGTCGATTGGTCACGTTAACCTTACCCGATCTCGAAATACACACTGCCGATATACCCACGTTCGACTATGACATCGGCGGCTTCGTGTTCGCCACCCTTGCCCGTGGCCGATTTTATTATTATTTTTCATTTTTTATTGTACGCAGGAAAAAGTGAAGAAAAGACAAAAATGGAAACGAGGAGAACGGAATTAATGGAACGCTTTAAGATCGTTATGGATGTACAATGGAACATACGAGCTGATAAAAATTGACGAGAGCATGCGGACAATAAGGACGTTGGAGGGCCTGGATCGATGTACGCTACGAGTGCAGTGTGCGGTGCCTCCTCGTCCTCGTACTCGGTGTATGCACAACGTACGACCTCTTCTTTACGAGCAATTAAAAGTTCTTTCATTCCTTCGGACGTAATGATTTACCATCGGCTCGTGCGTTTTTACGATCTCGTCGTCAGGTACTCGTTCCTCGGCTTGCGCGAGGCCGTGTTCGTGTGTACGACAGCAAAGATCGGTCGGAGGTCCCGGAAGAACGCGTCGTTCACTGCTGGCATTCTGTCGCCAGAGTAGACTCGTATCCAGCCGTTTTTTTTTCACGCATCACTCGCAGTTTCGCACAACTTCCGTGATATTCCGCCGGTGCCTCCTCGCATTCACCGAAATAATGCTGTCTGCTCGAAACTACTCCTGGCCTCCCGTTCTTTTTTGCCTGCCTCGCTGTCGTGGATATCACGTCGACATCCAACCGTAATTTATCCACTCACCCCGCGATATAACTCCACATTTATTAAAATCCACCGGTTCGCGGCATAAATGCAAACCCTCGGGACATTTTTCACTTCAGAACCAGGCACGTCGTGTATGTCTGCAAGTGCATTTTTAATCCGTTGTTTCTCGAGGCGTACGCATGAGGAGTGGGTCAGAAAATCTGCGAGCGACGATCGCATTCGCAAGCTGCCCTAGTCGAAGCTGCCGTTTCAGAACTAATGGATAAGCTGCGAGCGTGTTTTTGTCCATGACGTGTTTCGATTAAGCGCGCGATACATAAGTCGCCATAAACAGAGGGAACTGAAAGCGATTGATATTCCACTGCTGACGCTGCAACTGGCTCCGCTACAACGCGAACTTTCCATCACGGCAAGCGGCACTGCAGCGAACTGGCATATCCATTTCGGATATTCGTCAACACGAGTCGACGCACGGATGTTTACGATGTTACTTAATCGAACCCCCGAGTGATCGGAGATCGAGTTGCATCACAATACGTAATCACCCAGATCCGATGATTGTAAAATAGCGATTTCTTCGGTACGCTCTGCAGACCTTACGAAAGACCGATAAGAGCGTTATCGGATCGAATCGGTCGTCGGGGACAACGGGAAAAAGACCTCGTACCGCGTAACTGGGACAATTCCGATGATATCGGGTTTTTCGCGGCCCACTGGCACAGACCAGGACAATCCAGTCTCCGCGTTTCGTTATGCCCGTCACGTCATACCGGTCCACCTCTCGCGATAGGACGTGCACGACCTTTCCCTCGGGAGCGGAACAAAAAGGAACGACGGAAACAGTTCACATTCCCGTAACAACACACGATTGCTCATGGCGAGCACACAAAGCGAATCTTTTTTTTTTTTTCTATGTCCCACAATCCTTCCACTTCTCCAAGTTTCTCTCGTTCTTCGTCTTTGCGATTCTACAAGCAGCGGAAAACCTTCGCGTTGAGTCAATAAGCGCCGTTTCCCAAGTTGAATGAAATCTTCATGCGACGCGTGGCAGTCGGAGCGTCGAAGAAGGGATTATGAATATAACATGAAGCGAGCCGCCGAGGAAGCACGGCGAACGGGACCAGAGATGTCTTCTTTTTTTCTTCCACGTCGAGGGGAAACTCTTTTCTTCCTCGCGAGATCCAATATTGACGAAAAATAAAAAATAAAAATAGAGTCCCTTCATCGTCATTGCATGTCGTCGTTGGGTGCATCATTTTTTGAGAGCACGATATTCCTCGGACGGATTACACAACGGGAATCGTATAACTATATCGACGATCGCCGATGTCAGGATCGATTTCCTTTTCATCTCGAGGCGGACGGTCTCCGGAGTGGTAGTTCGAGGGTAAAGGTGGGTATTGGACCGAGGGGGTCGGAGTGGTCGATGTCTTGTGTTGAAGTACAGTTAATTCGAGTGTGTCGCCCGAGCGTCCAATCGATCCCGTGGAATGAGCCAATCAACGGTCGACAATAGATTTGTTGTCGGTCGGGAAATCGATTGGCTTCGAATCTAATTTGCGGCTAACGGACAGGTGCTACAGATCAATAGGCATTCCTCTCCCATCACGCAGCCTCCCATATTCCGTAACTTCGTCGGTCAGTTTCTCCTGCCCATTATCGCAAACAATTCTGAGGGTACTCGCGTCGCGGCTGACACTGGTATTTGGACGTTTGGAACATGCGCTGACCGAGCGGCTCGGTATTGTTCTAAATAATTAAAATCCTCGCGAGCCTGTGGTGGAATGCACCGGGCCGAAATTTTATCTCGCATTCGTCTGCCAGACCGTGCGTGGTTATTCGGCGAAACAAACGGCATAATTTCAAAACGTAACGTTATTACGGAATTCTGATTAAATCAGCGTGCGCGTGCACGTGGCGGCGCGGACTTCCGACTACGCTATCTCTCAGCGTATACGACAACAACAACGAGCGTACCGTCTTTTGTAGATTCTGTCCACAATGTATAATACACGATGATGCATCATGTTCGGTAATTCAATAACACGACCGGAATATTAATCTCGTCGTTCGCCAGTTTCGGCGCTGCAAGCTTTAACGCTGGATAACCACAGGCTTCATATGGACGGTGTAAGGTACTGGCTCGAGAAAACAAACAAAAAAAATTACAATTTATATCCCCGCGTGCAAAGTAGCAGCAGCTTCGCCGGTCCCCGTTGCAGCGTGGTCAATAACTTCCGTCGTCGTGTCAGGGAAAATCGCTTCGTTAGGCTCACGTTCAAACTGTCAGGAGCAGGCGACGAGAGCCGGTTACCGGCCCGGTGCTGGTCGAGGAAAGGGTTGTTGTAAATTACCTTGTTTTTCTCGAGTGCTCTCTCGGGCGTGAATATCCTTGTTTTTTCTTCCTTTTGGCGGAGCCGACGCCTCTCATGTTTTAAACGTGTTGTGTTTCTTATTTTTTTTTTATCCATTGCAACCGTGCACGCGCGTGCTGTGCTTGTCGTAGGAGCGCGAGCGTAGGGCAAGGAATTCTGATGGAGGGAGCGTAAAACAGGCGACACCGTTGTCGCGACGTGCAGGCAATTTTTCGGTTCGACATCGACTCACCTCCCGTTAGTCGTTAATTCGTTCGTCACTCCTCGAGGACGAGCTCCCTGCGAACGATGTCTACTCGGGAACTTGTCGACCTTGCCGAGTAAAATTCACCTCGGCCGTACGCTTGGGTTGTTTCAACTTCGGCGAAGCGGGCTCGAATTTCAACTGAACCTGGCGAAATCGTCGGAACTTACGGTCGGCACGGATGTTAAACGATGAGTCGAAGTTCAAATAGGCTCAATTGCCCGGAACTCCTGCGGGAAGTAAAAACTGCTCGTTTCGCTCGATCTATCGGCAAGTCGCTTTAGAGATTTTTCGCAAGTAGAGCGGTCATGCCCGCCAGCCTGCGAGAAAGTATCGATGAAGCGCAATCGCTTAGAATCAAAGATGATCCAAATTTGCCATCGAATCGCCAATATTTATTTGCCGTGCAACGACACTCGTCGAACAAACCTAAAAACCAGAGACTTGTCCATGAGTTGCAGATCACTAGATGTGACAAAGAATCGGCGGGTTTAATTGATTTGAGCCAAGATGATCCAAACTTGTAATCGAATTTCCGAGATTCATCGCCCGTGTATCAACACTTGTTAAGCAGAACCAGATGCGAGCACCAGGTTGCTTACCGAGCTGGAGATTATCACGGGAGAAGTTTCGTCCGAGTTTTGAATAACAACCGCATCTGCAGCGAGAGCGACGAATCAGCGATTCCGATTTGCCTGATTGGTATATAGATGCCGTTTCGTAGGTAAAACTTCGTCTACCTATAACGAACAAAACTTCGGATGAACAGCGAGTGACGATCGTTTCTCAGGCCCGCCTCGCGACCCCGCGAATGCATCTGCAGGGTCGACTCTCTCAATCGAAAGTCGATGGACCTGCGTCATTCAACAATCCCAAGACGAACAATCGCCCAATGACGCGTTGAGCAAGTATAAGTCTTTCCTCGCTTCCCGCTTCCCTGCCACCGAAGTTCGTCGGGTATTATCGCGAACACGTGTAAGTTTCATGGAAATGAGAAAAGGTCGCAACAACGGTGCCGCTAATGAGATCCACCATCAGTAACTTCGCGCCTCCGTGATATCGATCTGGATACACGTGTAGATAGACGCAGTTGCCAACCTCGTGTACGCGAAACCCGCGTAACTCGGTTTCCGTATTGAATTCCGCATGGAGTGTCGCGAAGTACCGAATGATCGAATTACTATACTGCCAGTAGGGTCGGAAGTGGATCGCGTTGCCGTTAGTTTTCCTACCGCCGTTGACTATTCATCCGTAAAGGCTTCGCCGCTCTACAATAGAATTTGCATGTGCCGGGGAGGCCAGCCTGGAAGTAAATTCGTCCCACGTTCGTCAGTCACTCCGGCTGTTCGCAGGACTGTAAATAGACCGTAGGATAGCTGATAGACGCAAGCATATTAACGCTTTCCGAGCTTGTGCAAGAGGAACAACGACGTAGAACACTTCCACCCGATAGCGGCGTATCGACTCGCACCGCTTGTCACGCTTTAGCGTCACGATTGTGACGACGTCCGGGTCGCGATTTGCGGATTCACCGTCGCCTATTCTTGCGGGCAATGGATGCGCGCAATTTATTTCACTGTATCGGAAGAGACATGGAAAATCGAAGAAATAAATAGAGACTGGATTTGAGGACCATCAATGAGTTTCGAACGGTAATGTTTTACGATCGACTGGGCTCGGAGTTCCCATGTCAAAGTGAAACGATATCGAGATTGAGGGGTTTTTTTCATCAAGGCAAAAAACGATACTTTTACGGATGTGACGCAGGAGGTTTACCGGAGAATGAAACGTAGTTGTAACGAGAATTTTCATTTATTTCCTTTCAGTTGCTTCGCCACCCGACAGAAGAGTCACAAGGGACGACATCGCGGTGGCGACGTCTGCACCTGCGACTTCCGCCTCCGCGTCCGCAATCGTAAACACAAATGCAAGCACGAGCTGCACAGGTGGCAGTCCCGGTGCCACACACTCGCACAATCCTCCTTCTCCAGGACGGAATGGCCAACTATCGAGTAAGTTTGCATCATGAGCATGGAATAATAATAATAATAATACGAACGTATTAATAATAACGATCGAATAATGAATCACCATAACAGAATAATTTGAGCATTGAATACAATTATTATTATTATATTATTATTATAAAGCGGGTTTTCAACAATGCCCCAATCCAACAACCAATCCCAATCCCAAGGCAACAATGCCCAGTATCTTACGAAAACGAAAAGAAACAAGAATTCTTTCTATTGAATATTTTTACTCAACCAGGATTGAGCGTGAGTATTTGTGTTCACACGAACATACGAACATACGAACCTACGAACCTACGAACCTACGAACCTACGAACCTACAAACTTATTAGAAATTTATAAGATTTTCGCTTATTTATTTGTATTGCGCGATCTACAATGGAGTTAGAATATAGAATATTGAACAGAGAGATGTCAGCGGCGCGATTGCATAAGCCGTGGTGATACGAATCCTGACCCTCTGGAACTGGGCGCGCAACCAATCACGCGGTTGTCTGAGGATAAGCATGCCCCCGCTGTGTTGTGGTAACCGCTGGGATCTAGTGATGGACACAGGCCCGAATGCCTTTCCATCACCTCAGAGGTATTACCGGTTGACCAACGAAGATTGGAATGTACGATGACACTTCGAGCCGCAGTTTTACCGGGTTACCCGTTTTCCAGTCAACAAGTCTGTCAACTCTTATCACTTCTTATCACGTATGCTGCTCTTGCAATAAGGCGAGCCCGGGGGATAGGAATTTACGTGAGGGATCAACATTACGTAAATTCTTTGGCTACGATAGTTGGCGTTTTCGCAAAGCCGCAGAAGTTAGCTGAAACGACTGCGTTCTCTTGATAAAGAATATACAAAAATGCTATCCATGCTTATCTAATCTCCAAGTCAAGTACATAGAAATTCATAATTGAGATCGCTTCTTCTTCTTCTTCTTCGTATCACTCCAGAAACCCCAAGACAGAAAAAAATCGTATCTCTCAAGTGGCGGAGTGTTCCGATCGCTATCCGTTATACCGACAACAATGACGATTCCAATACCGATTCTTGATCAGTTTTATATTCGAATGAGACTAAAAAAGGTCTGCAAGGACATTTGTGTATATATACACGAGAAATCACTGTAACTTATTTATACGTACAAGACAACAGGCATCACACCTATAGTAGATAGATTCGAACAACTCACCAAATAATTTGCTGTTAACAAATTTAAAAACATTGAACCACTATGCGTGCAACCGCAACACCCAGCAACTCGCAATTATAAATCACCTGCGCATCCACTGAGAGAAGGATCTTGTAAAAAATATCGATCATCTAAGAAAAATTACCGTAGCACATAGTAAGGCCTAGGGCGCCACTCACGGCGGAAAGTCTCAGATTTTCCAAGAATTTTTACGATAACGATCGTCACCCGAAAATGGTGTTAATTCTGGGCTGAAGGAGTTCGGTCGATGGCTCATTGACAATGTCTATGACAATGCCTACGTCAATGGTGTAAATACTATATAGAGCGGTGTATCCAGTTATTGCATAAAACTACGCGATATTGTCAACAACTGCACTTTTATTATTACCACCTATTCGTCGTGTAATTAAGCCTCGTCGATTATTATTTTACATGTATTTTTTTTTCTCATTGCAGAACAAGGCACACTCACGATAGTACGCCGCAGTTCTGGCAAGGGTAAAGGTGGCGGGAGTGCAAGCGTCGACAGTCCAACCCCGACCGATGTTCCCGATGCCTACATGAGAGGCCAATCTGTAGATCTCGAAGAGTTACTCGATAGTATAGACCTCGAGACTGACTCTCTGCCAGCTGTCGACACGCCCGATGCCTGCGACAAAGCTGCCCTCAGGTTAGTCACAAACAGAAAAAAAAATTCCTTTTCTTATGGAGAAAAAAAAATTATTCGATACTTCAATTTGCCCGTTTTCTTTTCAGACTCCGTTGTCTGCTGCGGCAGCTTCAGCACGGCGAAATCTCCGCCGATCTTCTTCAACGAAATCTGCATTATGCAGCACGCGTCCTGGAAGCGGTGTTCATCGACGAGACCAAGTAAGTGTTGATTTGATAAGCAGCAAAAAGAAAATGAATCCAATGAGATCGACAAGAAACAATAATTTAAGTATCAATAAACGCGTGTGCCGAGTAGGAAATTTTAACAGGCGTACGAGGATTGAGCGTCTCAAAAAAAAATTAATGTAGATAAAGGAAATACTTTGCTCGAGGAAACATTTGAGGCGGAGAAACGAGAGGAGTCATCATAAAAGTTCAACTGTTCGAGGGTTAAAAATGGAGGGTGGTGGTGCCTCTTTAGCTCAGTGGTAGAGCACTGGTCTCGTAAACCAGGGGTCGTGAGTTCAATCCTCACAGGAGGCAGATCACTTTTGTTTCCTCCTGCTCACTCTCTCGTGTCTCTTTCTTTCCCAATTTTTTTTTTTTCATCAGTAAGTTATTTTCCATTCCTCTTGCAAACTGCCGATTTTTTTATGCTCCTTTTTTTGCCTCGGAAAAGTCACATACCGAGCTACATACTCGATCGCGCGACCCAACCCTCGTCCATCCCTTCTTTAAATGATTTATACCGTTTGCGAAGCGCCCACCGATCGCCGTAGTCGATCCGAAGTTACGACACGAGCCCGCTAGGGCGGTATGCAAATACATTTTATACTAAACGCTTTACGGATGCAAATTTACTAGTATCGATATTGTGATTGAATTCACTGTTCACTCTCTAACATAAACGGTTACGAAAATATAATATTTGTTGTTTTCGATGTTTTTGAACATATACAATCTATCAATGTGTCTCTCCATTTCGATCGAAATCGCTTTCCTGAAAAGTCTCTCGTAAATTTGTCCAACTGAACGAGTCTTTCTCACTGCTCGCTCTCACGGAAGAGAGCACAACAGCGATTAACAAAAAAAAATCAACAATTGCTCTCCACGCCTGTTTTCGCTTTTTTGTTTGTTACTCCTATTCCCAATCCTGAAGTAACATTTTCATATCAACGTTTTCCTCGCATTCAATAAGTATAACGAAATTCCTTGGTCATGAAATAACTACTACGAATAAAGAAATTCTGCAATTGCTATTCACGCCTTTCTTCGCTTTTTATTTTCTTCGTTACTCCCATTTTCGATCCAGAAATGATATCTTCATACTTACGTTATCCACGCATTTAACAGGTACAACGAAATGGTCGTAGCCTGAGACAAAGTTTTCAAGTGATATCTGTACTAATATATTATTTTCAGCGACAATTATCGACTCAGTGGATAACAATTCGATGGCAATGAAAGAGTGTGAAATTTTTGTCGTTGTTTTTTTTTTACGAAATATCATGTAAACAATATCTATCTGTTTCTAATTCCACGTTTGACTAACGAGCACTATCGCAGGGTGAGTTCGGGTGAGAGCACTCGGTCATCGCGTAGGGGGGCGGGCCACGCATCGACGGCCCTCGGGGGTGGCTTGGACACGGACGGACCACAGGGCCACGCGGTGGCAACCCAGAAACGGAAGCTTCGCACCCCCGTGTGGGCAAGGTTGCGAAACATTCACATTCCACAAAAGCCCTGATATCCGATCACCACATAACCACGTCATACCGCTCCCTCCCCGCCGCCAATCCCTTCAAGAACAAGCCCCAAATATTTTCATTGCCAAACAGCCAACCGCCTAAAGCCCGAATTCCTGAAACCCTCGATGTTATTATGATCACTTACGATATAAGTACGTGAATGCATTTTGTGTGATCCATAAAGTGAGAGTTTGCCAGCCAAGTTCGAGCGTCAATATTAACTGAGAATACCGATCGACAAAAAAAGAATCAAAATATCGAAACGATGAATATGAATTTGAAGATACATTTTTTATTTGAAAAGATATTGATTAAATAAAAAAGAAATATTTTGATCGTTATTCTCAGCAATGAGACGTGATTTTTCTCTAGAAATCGCTAGACACCGTCACGATTTTACTGTGGCCTTGAACAAGCACCCTCCTCTCTTATATATACTCAAAATTACTTTACTTTTAACCTCTCGTTCATAATCTCCAAAAGACAGCACGACTACAACAATTAGTTCGGTTCTCATACGTCGAGTAGTTTTATCCAATCGGTCGCGAAGATTAGGATTCTTAGCTCGATAGATAGATGCGCAATATTTAACGACGAGAATTGACAATCTAATGAAGGAAAAAAACTATATGCAACGTTACTTCGCGATTTTAGATAAGATATTGCAGCCGATATCGATGATTTTCCACATAGTCGAGAACACACGATGGCATTAGCTCGCCTGTTAGTTCTTCGATTACACGAGGGTGTAATGAATCATGTACCTGCACTGTGAAAAGACAATGAATGAAAAAAGAAACCGGAAAACATTTTTTTTAAATGATCCTTCAACACAGCATGATGATGTGGTCGTCCCTCTGCCTGCCTGTCTTTCTCTCATGGTGTCTGCTCTATCTATCCTCGATCTACGCTCTATCTTCTATAGTTTCTTCTAGGTGTAGCCTGCTCGTTCTCGGATTCTTGCCCGTTCCAACTTAAAAATTTTGCATAAAAAAAAAATGGAAAAAGCAACGAAGAGTGTTTTCTTTTATCTCTGAATCGCGATGCATGCCTTACATGTATTACATCGCCCCAGTCATCCTCGTCATTATTGTTACCATACGAAGACGTTAAAAAAAAAAAAAACATTATACTCAATATAATACCATAAAATTTCCTTAACTTTTACGATTCGTTATCATAATTCGATTATAATTTTTTTCACTATATGTTTATAAGATTGAAAAAAAAATGTATATCTTAGTTCGATGTGTAATGTAAGTGTGATGTTGTATTCCTTGGTGTTTCAATTGTAGAGAAGCGGAACGTATGGAGAAAGCAGCCCCCTCGCAGCCGAGCGTACGTCGTAGGTTTGTTCAATATAAAAGAATAATACAAAAAATTAATTTTCTCATCCCACCTTGACTATCTCTATCTCTTATAAAATTTTCGCACTGATCGACTCAAATTATATATCTCTAGGATCATTGATAATATCTATAAACTATCTATATCTATTCCCTCCTGCACAAACTATTATCACGAAATATTGATATTTTTTTATACACTTTTTTTCATCCTTAATAAATAAGTAATTCGTGTCGCAAGCATTGTCAGTTCGACCTATCATTGTATATAGGTTTCAAGAACAAGTGTAGTAACCAGTCATCGTGGAAAGACGAAAAGCTGACTCCGAACGCGTGTCTCGGCAACGTCGCTGATTATTTTATTTTAAAAAAAAATTCTTTATGTCACCTATAATTCATTGTTTTGTACAAGATAGTTTATTCCCTTTTCTCATTAACATTCTGTCGTGTAACTCGTAAAGCGACACTCTCTCGTCCCGCAAGAGCCCTCGCTCTTTAATTTAATTCCAAGTATATTATTAACGTGACGTGACCATGCTTTGCTGCATGGGATATAAATACGCTATATACGTTCAATTCCATTGTGATACATACATACATATCTACTCGTGGTCAGCGTCTGCATGTCTCCGTTTTACACCACTCTTGTGTATTCCGTTCTGTTACTGGCTAGCAACACACGAGCCGTGAATCATTTCCCACTTGGCCCCGTTACGTCCAACTCCGCCGTGTGTAATTTAGATCGTAAACTTTTTCCGAAAAATTCAACGCACTCACCGATATAACGCCCGCTGTTTCATCGACCGTATTGTCCGAAATTATAAAATTCACTGGCACCGTGAATTAAAAAAAATATATATCAACGGGCCAATGACAAAGGGCGAACGGGCTATGATTATACACAGCCGATCTGCCCTTATGGAATTGGGTCATCGATATGCATTTTTGTCAATTATTAAAAAAAAAAATAATCCTTTTGTTCACTTAGGCTCGGTCATTGCGCCGTTGGCGATAAATACTGCGGTACGCCAGGCCAATATGCCCTTTTGTTCCGACACCCTCGGTACCGCCCACACGTATCGGCTCCTCTGGAGTTCACAATAAACATTACTCTCCCGTCGTTTGGCCGATTACGATGGAACGTACTCGAACGACTCTTCAACCCACTGTTTCCAACCACCTCGCCCGCACCCTTCAACGGCTCGCCCGTCGTGTGATTACGCTTTCGTGTAACTCGAACGAATTCGCATGTATCGTTGTGTTTGACCGGGCGGTTAGTCGAGTACGCGATCGACGCAGGTTCATTTTATTTTTACTCATTTGTCACTAAATTCTTCTAACCCAATAAATTTTAATCGCGCTCGGAGCGGCGCTCGCAACGTACGAGCTATCCGATCCGATTCACCTCCGTAAATCGCCCTCCTCGAGACACGAAGTACTCGTCGTTAATCGAAACAATCGATGATGGTTGACGCTGGTGAAAAATAAGTTGTGACATTGCGTTTGTTTTTTATTTATTTATTTTCCTCGATAGAATACACAGATCATCCATGTGATCGATAGGATAATTATCATCGGGATATTTCGCGGGTTCTCATTAGTGCATCGAGGTCGCATATAGTCGAAGGCTTCGATATGCTGCAAACTATTGTTAACCGATCGATAGAGTATCATCGTGAAAAAGTTAAATGGCATTCAAGAGAAAACAAAAATCATTATCGTGCGCAAATAAGTGAATTAGAGTTTCGTTGAGCTGGGCGATTAACTTTCGGCTCGAGGCTAATACCAGGATATCCGGGACTTCCCCCACTCTAGACGCTTGGCCGACGAAGACGACGAGCTTTCCGAAGTTCAACCGGACGCTGTGCCGCCTGAGGTGCGCGAATGGTTGGCCTCCACCTTCACCAGACAATTGGCAACGACGAGACGCAAAGCCGACGAGAAACCAAAATTTCGCTCCGTCGCTCAGGCCATAAGAGCCGGTATCTTTGTCGAGAGAATCTCGAGAAGGGTAGCCAATACCGCTCTTATGCAATTTCCTCCGGATGTCGTAAGAGTTCTGAAGGTAATGGCGGAAGTTTTTTTAAAAAAATAACTTCCGGTTTATTTTTATTTGTTCTCTATCACGCGAGATTTCCTCGACAATTTTTTTTTTTTATTTCTAATGGTTGTGTTAAAAATTTCAAGACTCTCGACGACTGGTCCTTCGACGCTTTCTCGTTGAGCGACGCGGCCATGGGCGCACCAGTCAAGTACCTGGGCTACGATCTTCTAAATCGTTACGGCATGATACACAAGTTCAAGGTTCCACCGGTCGTACTCGAGAGTTTCCTCTCGAGAATCGAGGAGGGTTACTGTAGACACAGAAATCCTTACCACAACAATCTTCACGCTGCTGACGTCGCACAGACCATGCATTGGGTCCTATGTCAGACGGGCTTGATGGTGAGTATTGTGTGCTGATTCCGGCACTTCCTCGTTGCCCATCGATCAACGACTGTCAGACGAATAAACTATAGGGTTCTGGGATCGATAGAGGCAGAACGGTAACGCTAAAAGCACGGAATTTCAGAACTTGATCGATCAGCCGAAAAACCACCGTGTGGCATTGCCGTTTCGTAAGCTCATCATTATTTCAGAACTGGCTGTCGGATTTGGAGATTTTCGCCACTCTCGTTGCCGCGATCATCCACGATTACGAGCATACCGGAACGACGAACAATTTCCACGTTATGTCAGGAAGCGACACCGCTCTACTGTACAACGATCGAGCGGTTCTGGAAAATCACCACATTTCAGCGAGCTTCCGGTATATTCGAGGACATATCTTTTGTACATTTTTTTTTCGTCGAACAATTTTCTTTTAATTTTTTTCTTGCTCACTAATAAAAAAATACGGTTCACTGAACTGAAGATTCGGGTGGAGACGTTCAAATAAATATTTTGTTGGCACAGCTAAAAGGTTGGTTAGTTCAAGCATTTTTATTTGTGATTTCACAAAAAAAATTTTTAGGCATTAAAATATTTTGTTCGTCCAACTAAATAGTTACTGGAACATACCTGCCCGAATCTTTAGTTGATTCAACTGCTTTCTTGATAAGTGTAAAACCGACTAAACTGACTAAACTTGATCGAATTAACGGAATACATTGCTGTTCAGAATCCTGCGCGACGATGACTGCAATATCCTTCAGAATCTCTCGATCGAAGAGTTCCGCGAGTTCAGATCTTTGGTCATCGACATGGTACTCGCCACGGACATGAGCTTCCACTTTCAACAACTGAAGAACATGAAGAATCTGCTGAGTCTCGCTGAACCGAGCGTCGACAAGAGCAAAGCCGTCAGTCTGGTACTTCACTGCTGCGACATCTCGCACCCTGCGAAGAGATGGGATCTTCATCACAGGTACCTAATAGGGAAATTCAGAAAAATTGTACAACTCCCGAGCATGAATAATAATTTCATCGCAGAGTTCGTGGAACCTTGCTTATAAAAGATATACGAAGAATCTCCTCGAGTCAGAAATGTAAAAGCTGTGATTTTTGTCAGATGGACGATGCAACTTCTCGAAGAGTTCTTCAGGCAAGGCGACAAGGAGCGAACCCTCGGACTACCATTTTCCCCGTTATGCGACCGAAACAATACTCTCGTGGCAGAATCGCAGATCGGCTTTATCGAGTTCATCGTGGAGCCGAGTATGCAAGTCTGCAGCGACATGCTGGAGGCTGTTTTAGGACCTTCTGCGAAGGACAATTCCGAAGATCCAACAAATGGTAGGATTGTTTATTGCTGTAATTGCCATCGTGTCGAAGAGGGTAGATAAAATAGAAATTAATTAATTAACAGGTGACGGTGAGAGGAGGTCCAAAATTCAAAAACCTTGGGTTCAATGCCTCGCTGAGAATAAAAAGTTCTGGAAGGAGCAGGCAGTCAGAGGTAAATTATGTCTTCAGACATTGTTGTAAAGAAACTCACAGCTGCTAATGAGTGCAATTTATTTTCCACAGATGCTGAGGCTAAAGCTCAAAAGGAGCAAGAACAAAAATCCGAAGAGCAACAGGAAGAAGAATCCGGGAAGATTGCCCCGGACGAATAAAGCAGACCGATCACACAGGCGAGGAAGAAACAAAGGAACTTTATTTTACAAAACTCTTATCAAAGTCCGACCACGACTCGGGTTTTTATTTCGACACGTTCGACGCGCGATAATCGCATGATTCGACGTGACCCACGAGTCGACAACTAAATTACACTCGTAATAAGAATTTCGATACCGTTTGAAAAATGACACGCTTCTTTCGTAAATCGAAAAAAAAAACAAGAATCTTCTAAGAAACTATTGTAGAAAAGCGAAAAATAAAATTAATATTGAAAACGCAATGAAAGCTCTTTGTAAATATAATAAGATATTAGATGTTTGCTCCGGCACGGAGTGTAATATCGTAAACGATAACAACAATGACATAAAGATCTCGCGTTTCTCAGCTTTAACAAATATCATGTATAATTCAGAGAAAAACAAAGAAACAAATTATCATTAGTATTTATTCGACATAATTGCTATTTTTTTTTCTTCGTGTAAATAATGTCGACGATATAGAAATGCATATTTTGAGGCTACCGAACCTAGAGAGGAAAATTAACAGAGGTTAATACGGGTGGTTGCACGTGAAAAAATTGACAAATTTTCGAAACGTTCGTTATTCTCAAATTTGTGAAGTAAAAAAGATTTAAAAAGTAAAGAAATTAAAGCGAGACTAAAGTAATTTGTGAACCCAAAAAAAATACTATTCTAAGCGATTGAACGGTGTAGTTACGTAATGTTCTAAACTCCGAGGTAAAACATATCTGTCCCACTTCACCTTTCTACTCCACGTTTTCTCGTAAGAATTTTAAAAAATTCCGTTGAGCCGGTGATTTTTGTCAAAATGTGAAGATAAATACGCTGCGAGAAAATGGGAGTCGAGCGGCGCTTTGTTTGTAAATAGATGACAAAAAGAAAATTAATGAGAAATAATACATCGGAGCTTCGTTAAACTTAGTCCCGTTCGAGATAAAATTAGTAAATTAATGGATTTAATGGGTACAATTTAGACTGTGCTGTGGAATGAACCGATGTACCTAATAGAAAGAGCCCTCAATACACCACCGCGTAAAAAAAAAGAATAATTTAGCGTTCGATGTGACTTTTCTACGTTTTACCTCTGAGTCTGTGATGTTTAGGGAAACAAGGTGTGGCACCACGTACGTCCGATGTCGACGCACCTATATTTCTGTTACACCTTACCTCGCAAGGCAAGATTAATCTATTAACATTGTAGAAAATGAGACACTGTCGAGAACACGCTTTTTTATTATTATTTTTCATCAATTCGCGCCATACATTGCTTTTTCGTTCAAATCGTTCACGCTCTCACTGTAAACGATATACGACCAAGACAATTACGTTTTGTCAATGAAAAGATAACTTTACAATTCCTAGTTAGTATACTTTCTCCGATTTCCATATTGTTTTTTCTTTCCAATATCGACGCAACTTTTTGCAAGTGTTTTTCTGTCCGCCGCGTTAGTTGTAGTTAATGGATTAAGTGAAACGTACCGTTTTCACGGGAAACAATTAAAGAAAGATCGATAGTTTTATTCGTATTAGGGAGCGTTTTACGAGCTCCCAATCGACCGGGATGATAGCTTTATTAATTAGGCATCCGCTGTGGCTCCGAGGCCGTTGCAAGGAGCAACGAGAAGGAAACTGTTTTCCTATCTGAAAAGCTCTTTGCGTCTTACCTTTGGCAGTTTCCTCAATCAAATTTATTTCACCTTATCGACTTTACGAGCTGCTAATGATAGAGAATATCGGAAGTCATCCGAGACAATTCTGCTTGTATCGGTCGAGGGGCCAACTCGCGCAATAGTAGGTAAAACAAGTAAAAATAACAAAAATAAAAAGAAGATCGAATTTGGAAAGCGTTCCTTTCGTGTAAATAATTAAACGCCGTGATAAATTAGAAACCTTCCTATATCTCTATCTCTCTCAAATCTGCCTTTCAATTAAGCTAAATAACGTGTGTACGTATGCAAATTCCGACCACAATTGTGCGAATCAAAAAAACCCCGAATGCTCCTCGGCGTTCGAAGATTATGCGAACCAATGCATAGGACTCGTTGACCTCAACTCGTCTCCGTTTTTGTAGAGAAATAAAAATCGCGCCTGTGAACTTGCAGCAAAAATGTTATACAGTAGTAAAAAAAAATAAGACAAAATAACGCAACGAGACGAGTTTATCCGAGGTACCAATACTTGACCAATAATTAATAACTATATCTTTAAGCTAGATGAGAGATAAAAAAGACATTTAATGAAAAAAAAAAAATGTGCTGATAGACTCAGAGTCCGAGAATGTATTTCCGTGCTGAATATGATGTCAAACTAACTAATCACGCGCATATGTGTACGACAGCGTAATTCGAGATTGGCTCGTCGTGTTTTTACATTTATTTCATGAAACTGAACGAAAGAAATGAAGAAGAAGTTCAATCGTCTGGATCAGCATAGACGGACGGACAGAGAAAGAGAGAGAGAGAGAAGTTCAGTTAAGAGATTTTTCAATGTGAATCACTAATCAAATCAGATTGTACATTTTTACTATAACAATGTTATTATTTTCCAGCACAATTTAATGAAAAAGAAAAAAGAGTTGTGTACATATTCAATAAGCAAAGCACCATGTCCGTTTAAGTGTAATGTACATTAAGTGAATCGGCGAGAGATGAAATTAATAATATATTACACAAGTGAATGAATAAATAAACAAACAAATAAAAATCTACATATACATAATATATAATTATTGTATTGTGCGTAAATCTGCAAGATAATAAAGATAATCGGTTAGATACATTCCTGCATTTGTATTACTGACCCTATATTTTGCGAACAAATTTAACGAACGCCTTAACTTTATCATTTTTTAGAACTGTTATACCGACCGAGATTCCACATTTTTTTTTCTCTGTCTGTTTCAGATAAGGTAAGAGCGGAACGCGTCGGTCAGTAAGCCTCGGAGGATCGTGCAGTTTGCGATTCGCAGTCGTTAGAACAGTCATGGATCAGTAGTGGATACAGGTAGATACAAACGATAAAGAATCAGTTCAATCTTCTTCCGATAGATGGAATGCATGCTAAGTTCGGCTTTTCGAATCCTCCTAACGGGACGGAACAGCTGTCGTGATTCGAGACCCGGAGGGTGGTGTCTACTGTCAGATGCTCCGCCTATAAATCAACCCCGCAGCTCGTCGAGAGGGGGGCGGGAGGGGGGAGAGACAGGCCGACGCCATGTTAACACACATAAACAAACCTTGCGCATCCTGACTGATAAACGGCTTAAGCAACGTGCAACAAGCGATTTCATCGCTCTAAACCTCTTCAAAAGCTCCACGAAATTCCCTCACGGTATTCATACCGAACGATCCATTTTATTTTCAAAATATAGCAATTGTGTTTTTCTACTGAATTCAAAAAAATAACAAAAAAAAATGGAAAGCTAGGGGTTTGTTTTTCGAAAGAGTCGTTATTTTTCGTGGCGACGAATGGTCGATACTTACTCAGCTATTTGTCGAAACTAAGGAGGAATCAAACGTTGGACTAATGATAGAGGACTCTTGTCTCAGTGGCCAGACCCGGGACTAATCAGCCGGAGCATTAATCTTCCTGGGGGATGGCAACGGGGACCCAATTTTCTTTCGGTCGAATAGCGAGACGAGGACGTTGATTGGATTTCACGTCAATCCGCAAGGATCTTGATCACACTTCGCTATCGTTTTGCACGTACAAGCCCCTTTCCCATCGTTTCTTTTTCCGTATCCCATTACGGATCGTAGATTCACGTAAAAAAAAATAATGGTAATAAGAAATGGTACTCAATAGTTACAGATTTTATGTAATATATTATTGGAGGCTCGTTCTTGGAAGCTTGTAACGAAGCGAGAGAATACATGAGCCCGATTAGCGCGTCTGGCTTTGATCTTTATTCGGGCCGTCGAAATTCGGTGCAGGAATAATAAATGGAGCAGGTAGCGACGGACCGATGCGCGCACGGTGAACCTTCGAGGTTCCTCCGAACGAGAATTTCTCGGGGGTTCCTCTGGTGATCGATCGTTCGACAGGCCAACTTAGAATTTCCATTCCATCATTCCGGCCATATCCCCAGCACGTATCCAATTATCTTAAGCCACGTATCAATTATCCGTATTGTTTTACCGATAGTGATTAATGCGTTCACTTCTGCACGAGAAGGAAGCGAATCGCACAGGGAAAAATAAAAAAAAGGAACGAACCTCCTGGCAATAAATTTGCCATACTGAGATTCAGTTCGACTGGAGCCTATGAGCTCATCGCCCAAATAATTTGTATATCAGTTCCTTTTCAAAGGAAGATTTCGAGACAAATATCCCACTAAATGCGATCACTCGAATTTCCGTCAATTTTAGTAAGGAAAAACCCAACTATCTATTATTAATGTACACGTTTGATCCTTAAAAACGTAACACCAGAAACGTCATATTTCAGAAAAATTACTACACCGAAATAAAAGATCAATGATTGCAGTAAAATTTTCTCATGGGCTGCCAAAGAAAACAAAAGTTATTTCAATCCTACTTTCAATTCTTAGAATCCCATACAGAATTTGACCGATAACATGTCACCTTGACAGACTCGCCGTCGGTGTTTCAAATCAGTCAATATCATATGAAATTGTAAGAATTGACAATAAAATTGAAACAAATTTTTTTTTCTTTGGCAGCCCGCAAGCCATTTTGATTCTATCTACACGAATAATCGCTGCCGACGCAATTGACGCACTGACGGAATGGCAGAAAGGACTTTGCCCCAGCTCGCCTTTCTGCCAGTCCGGTTGTCATTAACCCTTTCGTTATTTATCTCGAGCATAAAATTTCTGCAACACTCTCATAGCATTGATCTATAAAAAAATGTCATCCTCGCAAAGTCGCCTCCACGACGTTCAAAAATTTGATGTATGCAACTCGCAGACACTCGCAGTGTGCAGCACAATGTACTTTTATAGAGCCCCGATATGATTCACTACGATGTTGTCGAGGGAGCGGAGTAGGATAAGTCGGTTGTCGCATAGAAAGGAGCGACGTTGGCTTCTGGTGCCGGTTATCCGGCGGTGGTGCGATCATCCCCCGTTTTAGCGATCTCTTTCTCCCTCTCCATCCATCGCTCTCTCTTGTGTAACCCAGAAGCCGTTTATCATCTACGCCGCTCGGGCTCCTCTCGTAGCTCGCGCAGGCGTCTCCACGGAGGCCGGCTCCGCTCGTTTCTCTCCTCTCCGCGAAGAGTTAAAACCTCAGCATGACTGGGTGCCGAGGAACGAGGAAGACGCGACGGAGACGGAGGGAAAGAGTGAAGCAGCTCGGTAGCCGATAGACGTGTCACTTATGCATCGCACGAATCAATAGCCCGCTTTACTTTACACCGCGAACTTTACCGTCGGATCATCAGTCATTTCACGCTGGGACCCCCCTTCATTGTCCGTGCCTCTCGCGCTCAACCGCCTGTACCGAAATGCTTGTTCCTCGTGCCCATCCGATAATTGTTTACAATGGAAAGATTGCATAAGAACAATGGAAGAAGCCTGCCGTGTTGAGGACGCAAAAATCGGTGTTTTATTTTTGTTTAATTAATTAATGGATCCGGGGTGCGCCTTTGGGACTAGGGTGGACGAGGAGTGGCCGCGTCACGCGCTATCATAACCGATCGAACACTCGAAATCTGTCGTGACACGTGGCAACTAATCATCCGTAGCGATGCCCAATAATACGCAACCGGCCGAAGCTCGGTCGGTCGTCTCTCGCGAAGGTTCACGCATGCGGACAAAAATTTCTGGCTGCAGGAGCTCGGGGCAGAAATTCTCCTTTTTTTTTTATGGGATTAGTACAACCACGTCTATCGAGGAGTCCCGTTGGCCCGCGGCCGCCTATATACTCACCAACTTCGGGATGTCGCGCGGCGGATAGCGGGAGGGGTGAACACTCGTATACTCGGGTTTCCACCCCGAGAAGATTTATGGACCGTGCCAAATCGGCGAGCAAACCCTGACCTCTTGATCGTCCTTGTGCGCGCGGAAACGGTTTACAAGCTAACATCTCGTATGATCGTAAAATACGTAAAAAATGGGTTCCAAAAATGTAGAAAAAAAAAAATGAAGTCACCGTCACGCTCTTGAATCATGCTAAAAGATGTAGTTGACGCCGTTTCGTCGATGTGAAACGAACGAAGTGGAGTAAAAAAGAAAGAAAATTAATACTGTTTTATTCGAGAGCGATCATCAATTACAATCACTCGCCCGCTTTGCACAGTGTTTTGTGCGAGTATTTTGGCGCGTGAATGCGAAAATTTATTTTATTTACGGGAACGAATAGTGTGTTGGTGCGATACGAGCAAGGTGCGTTTCGGCATTAGAGTACGTGCGCGGGAAAGGGTGTATAACGAAGTGCTTGCCGAGCTGAGGCTATCCCCGTGCACAACAAGAGGCGTAAGTTGCCGCGCGCCGGCGTTCCTTCATCTATCACGCGAACCATGACAAACCGAGGCTCAAAAGCGGCCGCCGTAGCCTCCGCCGCGGCCTCTCTCGCACTCTCGTTATTCTTCGGCGCTCCGCGAGAGTTCTTCGGCTCTTCGCCCATCCTCGTCGGCCTCGGTCACCGCTGAGCGCCGAAGCCTTTACCTGTGGCCAAGGGACCCCGGCCGAGACCTCTATCAAGCATCTACATTTGTTAACGTTTAAGCGTTAACAACATTTCTCTCGCGCGCCTTTGCACTCCCGCGACCTCGGAACGAGAACGAAGAGGGCTTCCTCCCTCTCGACCGGGCTGTCGCTCCATCACGTCCGCGGGGAGACAAAGAGATGAATGGGAGACAACGAAAACAGTCGGGGAGTCGGTCTCGCCTCTCTTTAATTAACTTACCGCATTGCCTTCGTTTCTTCTGTCTTTCTTTACACCTGTTACATGCAAATACGCGACGCACTTTGAATCGCGGGGAATGACGCGCGCATGATTTATCCCTTCGACGGTTCACCCGAGGGGAAATTCCATCGCAGGATGTTGCGAGATCGAATCGATTCCTGTCTGCAAGTGGCGCATCCGGTAAAAAATATTTGTTTGATAAAATGACATTTTATTCGATGCAAATAATGTCATTTGAATCAACAATTTTATTACGACAGGGAGGAGAGGGATAAAATTCTATTTGGGAAGCGACTTTCCATGACCCCCGAAAATTATTGAAATAGTCCGTGTTGTCCCCCCTGAAGTCTTCATCGTGGGAAATTTTTCTTCACCAATTTCTTTTCCATGTTGATTAAAATCGAAAGTATTTTTCGATGTCTGCGCACAGCCAAGCCACCCCTCCGATTTTCGTCACGGAATCCACAACATAAACATATGCGCACAACATAAAGGGTCAATATTTTCAAAGTCGCGAGATCAGGTCTCCTTTCCGATGGAGGAATTTCAAAAGGAAGGTGAGAGAATCTTTGTCATTCGAGTGTCACGGGGTAGAGATACGAAGTGGCGTGAAGTAGTCGTCCCTCGACGATAGTAAGATTTATTGTCGGTCCGGGAGCGTTCGCTCGGGGCAGCCCCCGAGGGTGGCTAACCCTTGACTCCTCTGGCCGTCCGGTCGGACGACCCGAAAACCCTCTCTCCGACTCTTCCGCGACTTTGGCCACTGGCTGGCGGTCGCCAGTACATTATCCGATAAGAATTACATGAAGCATCGCTTCACCGGAGATTTAACTCTCCAGCCAGAAAGATCTCTTCGCACAGTCCCCCAATAGTGAATCCCGCGAACACATCCTCCCGAACGAACCCCCTTAGTCGAGTATTCCAGAGTAACGGAAGAAACGCATTTTCCTCCCGGAATGTCACCGAGAATTTTTTTTATTTTTTTTTAGAGTTAATGACACGTATCACCACGACGTCGGGAGAGCAAGGCTTACGTGGAACACGGAGCACTAGGTATATAGCTCGTTCAGAGGGGTGAACCGAAACGTCGAACGATCTGCCGTTCTGCTGGAGAATTGGGTGGATGGGGGAGGGGGGGGGGGTCGTCTCGTGTTACGTGTCGGGGGTTTGTGGAGAAGCGGGGGTTGTGGATCTCGTCAGTAGCAGTAGCGCAGATGCAACGATAGCAACAGTTCGGTCGTGCGGTCGACGGCACGAAGGCCACATATGAGGTCGAACCGTGCGGCGTCGTATGGGACTGACTCACGCGGGCATCACGCGCTCCCGTCGGCTCATCCATCATTGTCACGAATTCTTCACCGATGCACGGCCGGCTCCGCGCGAACGTTCCCGCCGGCCTTCTCTCTCCCCGCCGTGCTGTATGCAACGCCGCTTCGCAACCCTCGGCTCCTCGTGCACTCGCGAACGTGTACGAGTCAACCGACGTTCTGCTGCTGGATTTGTCGTCACTTCTCGCTCCGTCCCTCTCACCCTCCCATGATATAACGGAGAGGAAATTCTATTCGCCGAAGCGGAGCTTCGGTTCCTCGAAAGAAGTTACTTTTTCGTCTTTTTTTTTAACCTAGTCGGACCGACTATTTCTTTTTTTTTTTTTTAGGTATGTTTATTTTAATTACCACGGAGCCGAATTTAACCGCTGGTACTTACGTGGTCGGAAGTAGAAAATTGTTCGTTCGAGGAGGCGATAATATTTTGTCTACGGGCGAAAGGGTTGATAGTCAATAAACTCGAAGTTTTCTCTAATAATCTGTATTTGACAAGAGTGTGTTTTGTGTTGGTGGTAAGGTCGTGTGGATGAGTGTGTTCGGGAATGAACGAATGTACACGTGCGATAATTTTTACGTTGTTCCAAGCCGGTACCGCAGCTACAGCGCGCTAATGCATTACGGATGGATAAACATTGTTTTTTTTTTTTGTCTATTTTCGTTTGTCTTCTTTTACCAAAAAACGATTAACCGCGCAGCGTACTCGAGTACACGAATTATTTATGTATATTTACAGAGGAACATTTCATTATGTATAAACAATACGACGGCTCGCAGCGTCCTACGCACCGACGAATCAATTGTATTTAAGAGTTCGCTTGAACGAACGTTATCGATATTGCCTATATCGAGGAAACACGAAATAATCATAACAGTATAACGGAACTCGTAGAAAATTGACAGAATTCTCTTAACGATTTATCGCGCCACCAGTCGCACCGGTAAATTTTTACCGTCACCAGTCACGTCGTAAACTATATTGTTTCATACAGCGCCGTTCATTGTCTCGTTCGAACAACAAAAATTATTATCATACAATTAATCATGAACTATGGTACAATCGCGCGGTTAAAGTCACTTCGCGCGATCGTACGATCACCTTGCATGTCCTAAACTCACAGTCAAACTTGCCACACCTCCCCCCTTCCCCCGAACTCAATTCGATTGCACTTTGATTTTTCCCGATTAAACTTCGCCGCCAAACGCTCAACCTCGAAACCCCTTAGATTGCCCGCACGATCAGTAAAGTTCGTTCAGCAAGTATTGCTCCTCGTTCCAATCGAGCTGAACCGTACGCTCGGCCTCCAGTTGGACTCAACTGAGCTGATAGTATTCGGGCGCGAAGTCGTTTGCCAAATTGCTCAAAAAATTGAAATCCGAAGAGCTGTTGCTGTTATCGGCGGATACCGGCGGCGCGGCCGTCGCGTTGTGCACCTGATGATCGCCGTAGTAATTTCCAAAACTGTTGTAACTGTCGTTGTTACTGTCGGCTTGACCGGTGCTATCGGGAGGGGTGATTACAGCGGCGGTTGCCGCGGCAATGGCAGTCGCGGTAGTCGTCATTCCGGGCGCCGGAAAAGGATCGGGCGACGAAACGTAACTGCTCGGTATGCTCGAAGCTTCGCCCCCTTGATGAACGTGCAGCTGAGCGGTCTGCTCGTAGTAAGTATTCGCATGACACTTGCCGGTTGTTCTGTAGTCACCGGGACTCGAATGAATCGGCGTTTGATGAGCGACGTATCCTTCGCCGTGATGCTGCTGGTGCTGCTGCTGATGCTGCTGCTGTTGCTGCTGTTGTTGCTGCTGCTGTTGAATTTCGCTGTAGTAATGCTGTTGGGCAGGTTGCAACGATACCGCTGCATGACCGTGCTGGGAGACGAGGTTCTCGCCAGTTGCGTGATAAGTTCCGCTCGTCGGATAGCCGTAACTGCCGCCGGACATGTAGCCTTCTGCCGCTCCGTCGGCTTGGGGGTTCGACCCGTAACTCTGTTGCTGATGCGATGCACCGGTGGAATACGCGTTACCGGTGCCCTGCTGCATGCTTCTCGCGTGATAGGACGCGTGATAGGCAACCGCCGCCGGACCCCCTTGAGATCCGTAACCATTGTAATCGGCCGCGGCGCTGGAATACTGCGTCTGTTGCTGATGGAACTGCATCGACGCCGCGTTGTAAACCGGCCTCGTTGCGGCCGACGTTCCCGCCGTCCTTCCGTGATGAGCGGCCACTCTCGTGGCCGCGACCTGACTCTGACGATTGTACAGGGCGGGATGCATCTCGCTGGGATAAGACATTCGCTGCTGATAGGCAACGTCTCTCGAGCAGTAGGCGTTCTGCGATTGACTGTGCTGACTGGCAGCTGGGACGGTTTGTCGACTGTTTATTGGAACGCCGTTTCTGTAGTCCAGAGTTCCCGGCCCTCCCTGATAGACGTTTTGCTGCTGCGGCTGCTGCTGCTGTTGCTGCTGAGCGAAATGAGCGTTTGCGGGAATAGCCCGAGCCGCGTGAGGCGACATCGTGGCTGGATTGGAGACAGGGTGGATCATCGCTCCAGGCATCGCACCCGGTACCGAGCTCGTCGACGACGGAGAGCTTCGCGGTCTCTGCATGTAACCGGTATGAGTCGCCTGAAGACCCAGAGGACTGCCCTGTTGCAGCTGCACGGAGACCGGAGTTCCCGGCGTCGACGACGGGGTCAGACTTCTCGACGACGTCTGACCCGCCAGGGCGGGTGTGCTCACCGTGGAATCCGGCATCGCCAGAAGTACGCCGTTGCTCGTCACCGAGCACAACTCCTTCGTGCTCGACGGCGGCGACTTCTTGCTGACCGTGATCTGATGCTTCGACGGATTCGGGCTCTTGTGCCCGCTCTCCACTTTGATTCTCACTTCGTTGCTTATGCCGAGCTTCTTGCAGCTTATGCTCGGCGACGTAACCTCGCTACCGTCCTGCGATCTTGAATCTTCGTCGGCGATCATCTTCTCGAATGAACTCGATACGCTGTTCGTACTGCCGACGCTACTCGCCCCGTTGCTGTTCGTGCTGAAACCTGCACTGCTGCTGTTGTTGTTGTTGTTGTTGTTCGTTGCCGACGGTGTGTTGTTGTTGTTGCTGCCGACCCGACCAGACCCGAGGTCGGTGACCTCGCCGAGAGAACTGCCCACATCACCCACTCCGGAAATATCACAGTTGTGGCAGCTCTTCTTCTCGTCCTCGTCAATCGACAGCATCTTCTCGCTCTTGCTCTTCTCGACACCGTCCGAGGACATGCCGTCTTTCTCGTCGCCGTCCTCCTTGCTCAGCGTCTGCCTCTTGTGCTTCATGCGACGATTTTGAAACCACACTTTCACCTGCGAACACACGGTCGTATATTGAGGATTTTGACGTAACAACCGGCAGGAGCATTCTCTCCCCCCCAGAGTACCTTTCCCATTCGATAAATTGCGGTTATTTGTCTCGGTATGATCGATCATGTGGGTTACCGTCGACGCAGACACGCGGAGGAAAGGAAAGATACAGAGGGACGGAGAGAGTCGACGGTATCGTTTTACGCAACAAGAATAATGTGAAATCGTTCGTGAGCCCCACCTGCCTTTCCGTCAAGTCCAGCGACGCTGCTATCTCTATTCTTCGCGGTCTGCAGAGATATTTGTTGAAGTGAAACTCCTTCTCCAGCTCCAACAGTTGCGTGTTCGTGTACGCCGTTCTCAATCTTCTCGGTAGGCCGTTTTCTGCAACAACAAAACAAACCAACAATGTCGCGGGTCTATCGCAACAGTACAGTGGCCTCGTTCTTGTACAGAAACGAGTCCGAAAAATATTGTCGCGGGGATCCTCGTTCGGTCTTTTTTGTCCCTGCTCTCTACGGAAAATCATCCAACGGCGTGAACTTCCGCTCGGTTAGGGAATCGGTAATTATTCGAGTCATTCCTGGAGCAGGAGCTCGGGGCTCCGGTTAGCATGGGGATTGCGCGAGCTTCTTACGCTCGTGAGCCGATATTTTCTTTTTATGCACGCACTCCTTTCCGTCTCCACGGTCGTCCCGTAGAGTCAAGGGTAGCGAAGTGGAGATGCTAAACTACCCCATGGCGTGCGAGCGGATGTAAGGGTGGCCGCCGCCGGCGCGCTTTCGGGGTGAGCTTCGAGAAGCCGGGTGAGTGGGAGATAGGGAGGAAAAAAAAAACTGCGCCAGCAGGCCGAGGGAAAGCCCGGAGGGTGGGCTAGAAAGCACAGCGCGAACGGAGACCCGATGCCCAGCCGTACCGCCAGGACGGCGAGGCTGAAGCATCGCGTGATTGACGTGGACCTCATCAGCATTTTCGTCTCGCCTCCGATTGGCTCGATGGAACTGTCAATCAAATATGATACACGCCTATCGCCCAAAACGCCGGGGCTTTTAAATCCTGAAACTGTTGCGTCGTACTTCAATATCGCTTCCGCTACACTCCACTCGTGAGACTAAATAAAAAATAATAATCAGTCAAAAATTGTGCCGTCGGCTCGTTGCTCGAGATTAATTTTACTCTAAACTTAATTGTTCGACTTTTTTTCTCTGTATCGACATCTTTTTTTAACATCCCTGAACGGCTCGATAAAACACCCAGGTGCGGTTTTAGAGCCGTTGATGTTGGACCAACTATCACCGCCTGAGTTAGGAAGTTGACCCGAATGTAGGTCCGACGCGCAGTTAACGTCGGGATGATTACATCCGCCCAAGGTTATCAAACGACCTTGACACGACGTTACAATCACTCGTTACAGAAAATATCATGCGATACTAGTTCAGTGCACCGAACATCATACGCGGACTGTGAAGTCAGTCGCACTCGCTGCTTGCGTATAAAGGTCGCTTTATCGCACTTGTATCGCAAATAACTATAATACGCGATAAGAGAATATTTTTATCGAGCTGCGCGATACTTAAAAGAAAAAATCATATTTTTTTTCTGAAGCTGAATTAAAAACACACAGACCTACGCACGTGTTCTTAAACGCTTTGTACGATAGGGTCATAATTTGTGCAAATCTGCGCACGCTGTGAAGAACAAGAAAATCGAGTCGTCGAGACTCTCCTGCCACTTCTTGCCGATACGGAGTACGAGACGGAAGAAGAAGACGAAGGCATGCGTCCGTGTGTGTGTGTGGGTGTGTGTGTGTCACTGGCGAGATGACGAACCTGTCAGGCACGGACATGGAACGACGAGCGCGGAGTGACGGGATCGCGTGCGAAGTGAAATAGATAACGAGCTTAAAAATAGACCGAGATCTTTGTCGGCCTCCTCTCTCCTGTTACGCTCGAGAGAAAACGGTGTCGGAAAGTGAGCGAAGCTTCTCGTGCTTGTACAGTGTAAAGTCGACGAAATTCAAGCGTCACTTTCCGCAAAGATCCCCGACTACGTCCAAGTCAAGTTAAATTTAATTACCGGCAGTTGAAGGAATTCCACAGAGAAGCTTATAATTGCCTCGCGTTATAATTGAGTGAAATGAAGGTAAAAAAAATCGGCAATTAATCGTTCCAAATTTCACTTATCTAGCTTCGTTTTTTTTTTTTTTTTGTATCAATTTTTTAAACCCTTTGTGGAGGTGCCGAACAACAGTTACAAAAATAAAATTAATGGAGCATTCTCGCACTACCGTCGGTCTCAGAAGTTCGGAAATAACAATTAACTTGAAGGGATGCGCGGGAGTTCTCCGCGAGTGTATCGGGCTGACGGAGTGGTATTATTTTGGGCAGGTCGTCAGTCATCGAGAAGAACGACGCGGAGAGGAGTCGAGATGCGGGTCGCTTCGTTCCGACGTCGTTCGGCGGCCGACGGCCGTCGCTTCGCGCGGAACACGCGCTTGGACGTCTCTTCGACGATCCGTACGTGCGCGGGTCAAAAATCTTTCGGCGCGGCCTCGCGAATCGACGATTGACGGGCTACAGCGATATGTTGTTTTTGCAAGAAAATTCTCGGGTTCCTCGTGCAGGTTTCGGCAAATCGGGCTTTTCAGCTCGATCGTCAATGGCTTCAGGCACTCTCGTGTAAGGAACTGCACCGAGAAAATGTTATTCAGCTAACCGGTGCCTAGTAAATAAATATTCATTTAAAGTATATTAATATTCATTGAAAATAATTTAATATTTATTGGGAATAGTTAAATATTTACTGGGAATCGTTAAATATTTAATGGAAAAGATTAAATATTTAATGGAAAAGATTAAATATTTAATGGAAAAGATTAAATATTTAATGGAAAAGATTAAATATTTAATGGAAAAGATTAAATATTTATGGAGAAGGGTTAAATATTTAATGGAAGTAATTCAATATTTATAGGAAATAATTGAATATTTATTTGCGGGCGAGCCAAATGAACGAATTTTCTGGATGCAATTCTCTATCCAGAAGGCAAATCCTGGCGAAAATATCATTAATTTTGTCTCTAGTGAGAGTCATCGATCATCCCTCGCATTAGAGCTAATTACTCGCGGTTCACATGAATAACAATTAACAAATTATCTCCGAGCTCGAACGGTGATCTTTCGCATCGGATCAAAGCGCGGACATGCGTACGCGATCCAGCTACCGATGTCATTACGAAGATCCGCGATCGCGGCGCGTACTCAAGATCCGAGATTCAACGCTCGACGTTCCGCCTCCTCGATTTATTCTCTTCGCACAATAGCACAGGAGCATATTCATGCGCGAGGCACCTGCGCCCGGAGAAACGAGTAGGTGTAACGCGTTTTTTTCCTCTCCATCCGTCCCGTTTCTTCTCCGCGGAGAGCGGTCGCTCTCGCGACAGCGGTGAAGGAGATCGAGGGATGTTGAGGAAAGGAGGTCGGGGAAAGGAGGCCGAGGCGCATCTCGGTCCTTCGGAAGGAACACTGCAAGACAAACGGCGAGGAAGGAGAAGAAGAAATGGAAGCGGATCGCGGAATGAATCAACACGCGATTCTGCAAGGTGCCTCGGCTCGCTCGTGTATCCTCTCTTGTACGCTATTTATCCATCGCGCTCCCTTTATATTTCCATCCTTCCCGTCCTGCCTTCTCGCCGGTCCCCGCGGAGGATTCTCCGAGGCTTCTCCGCGGTTTCCATCTCGCCGGTCTCGAACGTCCCGGACGAGAGGCGTTTCAGACCATGGACAGGTGGGAAGGGTCACGTGATGGCCGTCTCCCTGTAATTTGTCTTTTGTTTTTCCCCACCCCGCCGCGAACGTCGGACGTTGCCGAGTCGGCTTGTTTTCCCCCGTCGAGAGAACGTTGTAAGAAAAGTTGTACGAGGGAGGAGGGGGAGGGGGGGGGGGAGGGGGCGGTGCGGGGAGAAACAAAGGGCGGAAAAGAAGGTCAACGCTCGGTGTCCTCGGGACACGCCGCTAATAGTTCGGAGCAACCTCGTAAGTAGTCGGTAGTAGAGAAAGGGAGAGCGGGAGGGAGGAAGGGATGAGAAAATCGGCGAGGGTGAGGTAAACGTATGAAAAATGAGTGACGACGGGAGAGAGTTTGAAACAAATGGCGAGGGGGCAGTTCACGGTTCCGCGTTCCCGTACGTCTCCGTTCCGCTTTGGACCGCTTTGCCGATGCGGGGGAAATTGTAGAAATTCTTGGGTACCCGCATAGAGACGGGCCTTGTGAGAGGAAAATTGCTAGTTACGGGGATCATTAGAAGAACTGGGAACGATCCCTGCGGCCGGACTTGATTCATCTCGAACTGATCGCTCAATGAACATTAGACGCATGAACCATGCAAAATGAGAGCATTGACTTTGTGCAGCTCGAAAAACAAGAGATTTCAATTTGCTTCGTTTGTTCATTATCATTCGTCATTTAACACTTTGGTACGGAATAATTTTTCTCAAAATGGACGCTTCGTCGAATTTCTGTAAGTCTCGAATTATGAACAGTTATATTGAATATTATTAAACGCCGATGAGGCGGCTTTGAGAGGAGCGTTCGTGGACCGGTTTATTGGGTAATTTGCGGCGAGTAGACGCGCCGTTTTGCAAGCAAGCGTACAAGCCCGAGATAGAGAGAATATCGCCGTAAACTGCGCTTATTACAGATTTATGGACAAGCAAAAGGGAAGGGTCGGGAGAGTCCGATGCTAAACGGAACAAAACTGTGCTGTAATGCACGGGATAGCCACGGAAGGCTCTGGGGGTTTCTCTGGTTCACAGCCACGCGGGGGTTTACGAACACATCCGCACTACGCGAGCGTGAAACGAACGGTAGGGATTTCGAACTATAATCAATTAACTATACGGGGGGTAAAACAAGAAACGCCGGCGAGTGGACCTTCGACGCGCAAAATATCGTCTATCGCCCGAATCGACTGCAACAGCGCTACCTAAAATACAATTTCCTCCTGACCGTCGGAATCGTATCTTCACGAATTAAAAAAATAACATAATAATAATAATAAAATAATCAATTAATACTCTTAATATCCACGAAATTAGTTTTCGTGATAGCTTCAATTAAAAATTAAATCCCCTGTCACGTGGGTGTCTTTGAGAATCTCGAGGACACATTGAAGCTCGGGGATCGCGTTTTTTTTTCTCTCCGGTACACTCGAGAGAAAATCCCGTCGTGGGCTGAGCAAGGGAGCTCCGGGAGAAAAAGTGTGCGGGCGGGAGGGAAGGGCGAGGATCAAGCGTGCACAACCCCTGTCTTCGGGACCCTCCGTCGAGAGCCCATCGGGCTCTTCGGCGCTGACGGCAGTATCTTCCCGGACGAACGATAATCCACCGAGCCCGTCGATTTTATGCAAAATCTCTCGCGGTCTTCCGCGCGAAACGTAGCCGCGTGTTATTACAATGGTAGCGCAGGAAAATCTCGATCTTCCGCAACGAGGACCGAGCGCCGCGATTCTCTCGTGCGTCGTCGGTCCTCAGCGATTCCTTCCATCCTCTCATTCGCCCGGAACCTCCCCGTCGCCTCTTTCTGCCCGCTTACCCTCCGACTCTTCGGCATCCTTATTTTCCACGAACACCACCGCCTCGCACACGCGCCTCGGGACTCTTGTCAAGTCGCGAGTCCGTGTGACGCGGACTCGCGCTGACGTTCTCGATACATTAGCATAAAGTTTTACATAGCTATCTCTCCTTCTGCCATCGTAATAACAGCGTGCAGCTTTACACATCGTATCGTCGCACTGCCAACCTCGTGGGTCGGAAAGCATTGACGAATGAAGAAAATAAAAAAATAAATACGATAGAGACGCAAACACGCTGGAAAAGAACACCTTCGGCGGTAGATGAATTGTTAAATTATTACGTAGAGCCTGATTACCGAGTTACAGAGCTCCGGCTCGGTGCCGGTAAATAATAAATGCGTGATTACATAGGCGATCGTCTGTGCATGTAAAAGGAATAGAAAACGAGAAAACCGGTCGTGACGCCTGTGGCTGGAAAAAATATTGATGAATCTACATATATATATACATTTGCCCGTGCGAGCGGGAAGCCTTGGCTTTCGCCGAGATATTATGTGTATACGCGTAAGTTTAGAATGATGATAATAATAGTTTCGCAACTGGCAAGCGTTCCTCTCTCGGAACGCATTATGGAGGAGGGAGAGAGCCCGGGCAGGTTGCATCGCCGGAAGGTTTGAAAAATATCGGTAGGCCAAACCGAGCCGTGTGTATACCGCGTGTATACCATGGTATATTAGTTATGTATAGCATACAGAGAAGATTGAGCTTGCCGGTGAGGCGGCGGCCATGCTGCGGCCACGCAATGGTGAGCTCGTCGCTCGCGGCCTTTTGCTAACCCGTGATTACGGTGCCCGCCGGTGTGTGCATGCCGGTATACACGACGCGAGAAACGATGTCTGCGCTCTCGTATACACGTCCAGCAGGAAAATTGGACGGACGGGATACGCTTGGTGGCTCGCGAGGGCGAAGCCGCGATCTCGCTCGTGGCATGAGGCTTTATACCTATATCGTATACCTGGCCTGATACGGTCGAGCCGGAGCAGAGGCGGTACCGGTGCAACCTGCAATCATCGGGGTGGAGCGAAATCCTTCGCGCTCGACGACCCCTACGAGGCGAGGTTCAGGGCGAAATTGCGAGGCCGAATCGAGAGCGTACAGGCGAAATTTAACTATCGGACATTGGATACGAGCATTTGCCGCTTGAATATGTCATTTTTTGAATTTATTTTCATTCGAAGAATGAAGAACAGGAACATTTTTTGAAAAAAGTACGAAACAAGCGCACAATTGCCGAGGCTGAACCTGAAAATAGGATATTTTAATTTTCTATGTACTCGGTTAGATAATCGTGTCCAATATAGGATGTATTGGATACGACTATTTACCGTCTGCACATGTACTTATTTATTGATGTAATTGTAAATAATTCAGACTGGGGGCATTTTTTTGAAAAAAAAACAAAAAAGATCGTCGTTATATTTCAAGAAGTTCGAGGAATCCGTTCACTTTAGCATCGTGATTTTATATCCTGTCTGGGATTGGCGAGAGCAAAAGTTTATCCCTGCGGAGTCTCGATAACACGGTCCCACTGGCTCTGCGTGCTGAAATCGCTTACGGGGTATGCACGAAACATTCTGCGATCACGCGAGTGTACACCGTAAACGATCCTCCCCTCCGATTCTCTTGTTCCATCGGCATTTCGTGTTCACCGATCGTACGAACGCGCGCCTCAAGTTCGTGCCTACGGCAATCGCGAGGGATAATATCAACCTTCATTTTTTGTTATTGTAACAGCCGGAACTGCCCGAGATTCATCGGATTAATATTCACGAATAAATCTCCGCGTCCCAAAGCACTGCTCACAATTTTTACTCCCGCACCACCGAATCAACTTTCGCGCACTGCAAATCTGCGCAATCGAGTACTCGGCTTCGAGGCGCTACCACGCCTGTTTGCATTCGCATAGGAATAGAAAATTCATGTAAAAAAACAATTCTATTTTCCGACTGAGCGAAGTTGATTTTCCGCCAGAAGCGAAACCGAACTATCCACGGATTTCTTCAGCCAAGCGCAACTTTATTCGTTCCCTCGCTTTTCCCGCTCTCGAGGTGCCGGTCGCTTTTTTTTTTCTTCTCTCATTCTTTTTCACAGAAGGCAGCGGAGAGGCAACTTTCGCGAAACTAATTTTCTGATAATTTGCGTTCGGAAGTCGCGAAGAGAGCGGACCCTCCCGCGCCGACCGAATCTCATCCCTCGGCGATTCGCGGAGTTCCGTCTTTCTTTCTTCCTCTTATTCGCGGCCGCCCTCTCTCCCGTTGGCTATGAATTCCAGCGAATCTCCCATTCGCAGCATCGGCCCTTCGCCCGGTCGTGATTCCCACCGTTCCGTTCCCGCACCGTCGCGCCGCGGAGCTTCTGTGACATCGGATATTTTTTTTTTCCACCCTCATTATCGTCCTCCACCATGCAGCACGGGTCTCTCCGGTTTCTCCGACGAATTTCTGCCCGACTCTCTCCGCGCGGATAAAAAGGAAAGTTTATTTTAATCTTTACAAATTTTAAAACCTCCGCGGTCTTTCCGCGCCGTGTAACGCGGAAGAAGAAGCCCTGGAGACCAAGCAGCTTGGAGCTCGTGCCGCAACCCCTAAATCTCGCATCTCCTCCCTCGACCGCGGGTAAGCTTGATCCGCCCATACCGCGAATTCCGTAATACTTCCTTTCCCGCTCGAGATCGTTCGCTCCTCGCAACGAGAAAAATTTTCCTCTCTCGAGCGGCGATAACGATAAGAAAAAATATTGATTCTCGATCGTGAGATCCTTCAGGTTAATTCGCATAAGACCGTGGCTCAAAGTCACACAAAAGTGACGTGCAACGGAGCCTCGCACCGTTTTCATCTATGATCGTTTCGAGACGGCGGGCTAAAGTGCATCAAGGTTGAGAATAATGATGAAGGCAAGCCAGAGAGTGACGGTGTCGTCGTGGACGTTGGACGAAAACAAGCGACTCGTGGGCGTGCGAGAGTGACGAGAGAATTATTATGGTGTCGCCCACACTTCCGGTCTGAAGCCTCAAGGCAATTAAGGCGCGGCCAGCCATTCGTCGGCTTGCAGTCTCTCCCGGATTCCAGGATCAAGCTTTCTCGGCCTCGAAAGAGTCGACAGGAGCCCAAAATAAAAAAAATGCTCAGTGACGTCACTTCCGATTTGAAATTCTCAGCTTTCCTTACGTCCCTTTCAGTTTGAAAATCGGGTTTTTCGTCCCAAAGTGACGTCATAGGAAAAACGTCATTTTCGGTTTGCAAATTTTGATTTTCACCGGAAGTGAAAATCGGAAATTGGATATCCGTCACTTCCGAATTGAAAATGTCATTTTTTGCAGACCACGAATCTACAGAAAAGGGCACAAGGTAGATTACTGTGCCCGATACAGGCGCAGCAATAACATTTTTCTTCGTCGACTCGATATGTTGATTCCGACTCAATACCGGGTTTGGGTGGATATCGACTTGGGCGCCGGGCGGATACAAAACTGTCTTCAAGTGGTTGAATCTCACTGGGATATTTCGCCGAGAGCGTCGAATGCAATCTAAGCGAAGTCAAATTTTTCGACGTATCGACACAACGGATGATTAACGAGCGAGATAAACACTGGGTCAGTTACAGTTCAAACGAGAGAAGTGCGGCAAAGTAATTAGTAATCTTCGAGATCATCCGTCAGCGGGAGCTAATTGAGCACTGCCGCCGCCGCCATCATCGCCGACGACGTCGTTTTGGCGGGTGCACGGCGACTGAATATTTCATTTGTACCGAGGGCAAGGAATCTCGCTGTACATTCGCCGAGTACGAAATTTACCCGACAATTAGGACAGTTAGGAATTACGGGAATAATCAACGACGAATAGTAAAAAAAATAATAATAACCGTGTATGATAGACGGATTTTCTTGACGAACGTAGTGTTTCTTAGATTCGTATAGTGCGCGCCTGCGATATGGCAATTAATCACAATCCGTCACGAGTTATCCGATCAACTTCGAGCGCTTCCACCCTCGAGCGTATTATACGCCGATTTCTAATAGTTCTCGGTTAATTAGCGGCGCAGAGTCCCGACGCATGCGCCTCGCTGCAATCAGAAATGGCGTTGCGAGAGATTTTTATCAAAACTCGAAAGATTTATAGGCGACGTGTCATTATGGCCGTATAGAAATATAGTCCTGTATCACATTTATGACGCGGATGACCGCAGCTAATTTCCCGTCGTCTCTCTCACATTCTCGTATACGCATTTAACATTTAATTTTTTAATTTTTTTTTTGATACGGCGAAAGTTACACGCGTCGTATCGCGACGGCGAAAGTTATACCCGATGGATGAGTCGCCTCGGGTACGACTCGACGGTCAATCGAAGGGATCGCATTACCGTAAAGTCAGGAACATCGATTTCCTATGCAAAATATATGTGTGAAATAATAAAATCCATATCCTCTTGCGACGGACGCGAGCGTCAGCTTTTATTATTTTCCACGTATAGCGTCGTTCGATTGTCGCTAACTTAGCATTTTTGGTCGCTTCACGTCAATTAGCACTATCGAAAGAAGTCAGTCTACGTTTATCATCCAAGTGGCTCGCACGTCACTTTGCAGTCAAAGCTCGAACTGACCGATCTGCCACCGTCAGTCTTGCATAATTACTAGAACCGAACAGTCGACAAGCTCTACCAGTCTCTTATTTTACGCGCAACAATTAATTTGTATCGAGTCAATCTTCGTCACTTTCAAAGTCTGATAATTGTCAATGCTTGTCATTGCTAAATCACGTATTCACGTCACATTTTATTTGTTTAAACTCTTTCTAATAAACCTGCAGTCAAACATGTTAGCTCTGGAAAAGAATATTTATTCGATTCGGAGAACGGCCTTTATTTACGCCGTATTGTTGCATGTATGTCGTCGCAAAAAGGCCTGCGAGACTCTACGATTGGGCACTCACCTCCGAATCCCCGCGTTTAAGTTTAAAGGCACCGCTGAACGTCGCGAACAAGTAATTCGCACGCCTCCGAATCGCCCGGGCACGAGTCAAAAATATTTAATCCACCCCTGAGACGTAACATTAATAAATTCCGAATATAATATTTGCACACAAGGTATTTCCAATGAGGGTGATCTTTAATATTATTTTTCGGTGAAATAAAAAACATTACAAATGCCACAGCGATCGCTAAGAAAGATGCTCGATTACAAAACGGCACGATAATTCAAAGCCTAACGAGATAAAGAAAGGAGTTCCTTTTCCTGGTGAGGGGATGAAAGATAAAACGTTGCAGAAAATTCTTTGGCCCTCCGCGAGAGAAACGAGGAGCGGTAAAGGATACGTGCGGAGAGCAAGGGATCGCACTCGAGGCAGGCGCCATGTGTATAATAATGTTAAAGAATGTTAAACGAGGGAAGGGATCGGGCGACCCGGGTCGCATACATTAGTTGTTAACAATGCTATAAAGGACACTCGCTCGCTCTCGGGTCGGTCCTCGTGCCGCTGGCGGTGGCGCACGCCGTTGCGAGAGGACTCTCGCGACACCCCTAGCACTTCGTTCCCCGTTTCGCGCTTCGAGATTTACGACTCTGCGTCTCTCCTTTTCTGTGCTCGCGATTCTTATGTAACGCGCTCTCGCAGGGAGGGGTGTGAGGTACGTATCCGTAAACGCGAGTAGACTGTTACTCCGATACGACTTTCGTGTCGGCAATTGCGTTCTCGTTCGTACGATAAAAATTGCTAGAATTCCACTTGCTGTTGCATTCCCTCGAAGTTATCTCTCAAGCTTCTGCGATACACGATAATTTGCCACCGAAAATCTTAAGTTTATTTTTTGTCAATGTTTTTTTTACGATTGTAGATACCCAATTTTTTCTCGTCAATGATTTTTTTATGATTATTGAGATAGTCACGTAGAAATCTTAGAGCGTTAGATCGGGGAAAATTTGGGGCCTTATAAGGCTGTTCCGGACGCTATCAGAGCCTCGTGTAACGCTGTAAAATGTCTACCAGAGATTAGCTTTTTTTCTTCGTATTTCAAAGAACCAATGGATAATATGAAACCATGTAAAATTACTGAACAAGCAAGTCCCCTGATAACTGGAGGTCGAGCAACTGTGCGAACACTTGACCAAGTACCTCAAGCAGTAGCTCTTCTAAGCAACCCCGGCGCAAAAGCGAGCAATAACTTATCACCCCCTTGTCGCGTAGCCGGCAGCCCTCTCTCGTGGAGCCCGCACCCTCCGGACCCTCGTGATAATTGTTTAAAGCGACCACTGGCCAGCGGCGAACCTTCGTCCCAATTCACTCGACTCCCATTCCCAGAGCCGTTTGTTCAACGGCCCTCGAGTCGGGGCTACGCAAGGCGCACACATGTAAGTGTAAACCTACGATTTTGTTCCCAACGTGCACCAGCGGCGAGTGTACCGACCCGGTGACTTACGCCTCGTACGCGCCCGGCGTTCGGACCTAATTACGATCCAATGGCGCGCGCTTAACCCTGTTAAGTTGGTTCTGCAAAAATTTGTAAAAAAAAAAAATGTTGTCCTTATTTTTCCGATCTGTACATACTTACAGATGGGACGACGAGAAGACAAGAAGTAACCAAAAATTTTATCATCGAAACTATAATGAAACTTAACGATATCCCGAGAGATCAATTTTTTTTCTCTATATCGCAATTACCCAAGAAATTTTCATGAAAATAATCCAAGAAAAATATTAACATTGGACACACAAAAGCTCGTAAAGAAAACCTCAGCAGAAGCATAGGGCAGCGGGAAAAATGAAGGGAGGACAGTGCAAGGGTAGAAATGATACTTGTAAATTAGAGGCAGAACCCGGAGCCCGAAACGGGTACGGAGTCCTCGTGCTCTCTCGGCGAAATGTTTCCCCTCTCGCATTTCTCTTATTTTTCTCTCTCCACCTCTCCACATCCTTCTGGAGCCTCTTCCTTTTCCTCCCCCCACACATAACCACAATGGATAAGGTTTTTGGACGGCCTCCAGAAAATATAGGCGAGAAGGACTTCTCCCTCTTCGCAGTCGCGGGGGATGACGAAGAAGAAGAAGAAGAAGAAGAAGAAGAAGAGCTTGAATATGCACGCTGCCGGGTACCAAAACGAACGAGAGGACTCTAGCGAGCGGTTCTCGCGGCACGACGATAGGGAGCAAATAATAGGGAAATGATTCGCTCCTTGTTAGATAAAGAGCCGAGAACGGGAGCGACTTGGTTGCTGGGGAATGGGACACACAACGACTACGGTCCACGGGGGAGGAAACGGTGGAGCGACGAAGGGAGCGCCGGAGAGAAGAGATATAGACGGAGCGAGGGGGGGGGGGGGGGGAGGAAGAAGAGAAAAGAAATATTGCTCGACGCCAATGAAAGGAATCGAGGCAGGGAACGAGAGAGAAGCGTTCGCTTGTAACCGCTTCATCGACCGTGGCGGTTTTTCTATATACTTACGGCTGGTTCGTTCGACTCATTCCCGTGTGCCGATGATATATCGTATGACTCTCCGAATCGATTAAAAAATTCTGTAACGACAGTTGTAACGAGATTCATTGGTTATGGGACCTCGTATTCGCGTTATAGCCCGGTGTACGAAATTGCCATTATAATCGGAGCATGATTATCTCGGCAGTGATCTATTTTCTTAATTTTTTTTTATGCTGCGTCACAAGTTTCATCATTTCTACGGGGAGGAATCGTTACGCACGTCCCCCACGGTATACACGCCTCCCTCCTGTTATCGGAACGATCGAACTGCCCGTCACGTCGATTGCATCGCGGATCGATATTCGTGATAATATTTTTTTGTTTTCTCAAATATCGTTCGTTATCGTTCTACGGCCATTAGCTCGAAGAGCATTGCGTAGACTCTTGGTCAATAAAAAATATAAAAATAAAACAGTCATCCGACGCAATCTGGATTGAAAATCGTATCCGGACTTTGTTCGAAGGGTCTCTTCTTGCCGCGGGAAAATAGCGATTCGTATGGCCGGTACCGGTCATTCGCGGAGAAGGGTGCGTGGATGTCCCCGGCCACGCTGGCTTTCCCCGAGGGTTAGCGACGCCAGTGGGAGAGAGATTCGTCGGTGTGCTTCGACCGAGTCACCGCTGGTATATGCATACAGTGGCAGAGCGTGGCAGTGGTGAGTCCGGTAGCGATCATCAATCAGGAAGGCAGTCACCCGTCCGTTGGTCGGTCGGCCGTGTGCTCTCGCGAGCGTCCAGCATGCGAGCGAACTGGGCGAGAAGCGCGGAGTTCCCCGCCGCGGAATCGCGCCCTCTCCCGTGTCAGAACGACCGGGAAAACCTTCCTCCTGCGGAGTTCGCCAGATCCGCGAGTCACGCTCGGCCCGCTATCCCGCTCGCTCGACCGATCGATCTCGTCCGGCTCGACCAGTTTTCCTCTATCCTACACCCCGCCGAAGCAAGGCCGTTTCTTTGCCATTTTCAATTACGATAATTAAAATAAAGCTCAACCTCCTTCGAGGCAATGCTTATACTTATATTAGGTACACAAACTCTTTCGACGTCGACATCGAGAGCAATGGGGCAATTTTTCATAAAAATTCTCGAGACTGAGAGGGCTCTTTGGCCTTTTTTTTTTTTGCTAAATGAAAAGTGTCACGGAAGAGGTCGTGTCGCCGTCTGCTTTCTCGCGGATCTTTCACGAGGTTTATGAGCCGGGTGAGGGCGGCGGAGACCGCGCCGGAGAGGGGTGCGGACGTCTCGAGGTAATTGCGGAGCTCGATAATGAAGCTCCGACGAAATTTTCACCCTCGTCGCGGAGAGTTTATAAAACCGAGGCTCCCGCTCTCGATCGTCCTCGCTCTCGTCCGCCCGGAGGGTCAGAGCATGGCCGGTTCGGCGTTGCATGACTTTTTATCGGCGGACTGACATTTTATAAACATAGTGCGCCGCGGTCGTCGAGGGGTGAGAGGAGAGTGCCTCTTGGTGCAGAAGCATTTTTACAGCGGAGAGTGTAGAGCCGAGCCGTCGCTCCCTCCGGGAACGGGAAATCTTCGAGCGGGACCGCACGTCCTGTATAGCTGCGGGCTGCTTTCTGGCTCCGGGCTAATTACCCGCGGACAAACCCGGCGCCGTCGAACTCCCTGCACCCTCGCCTTTCGCTGACGACGACGACGACGACCGCCTCGTGCTTCGGCTAGCTTGCACGCAACTTCCCATCATCCCGGCGTCTCGCCGACGGGAAAGGAGAAGAGGCTCAAAGGCCTTTCCGTACGGGACAGGGCTAATGTCCCTTCGAGGCAAAGTGGAACTCAATTATAAGCGCCTCTCGGTCCATTGGCCGGACGCGATTTTCTCCAATGTGGTATTCGGATAATAACTTCGAGGTTTCATTTATAAATTGAACAAACTTGGCAGGGAATGGCATTGGAAATCGGTATTTAGGATCTGTGGTTTCTGTCTGAGGTCTGCAGACATGAAGGTAATAAACGTTTATGTCTGAGGTCTGCAGACATAAAGGTAATGGACCTTTATGTCTGCAGAAGATTCGGTGGTCCGGTGTCGATGTCCCTCCGGTTGATATCGGGTCGGATCCTCGCAGTGAAAAGAAATCGAGAACGGGCGAGAGAGGAGATGATAACGCGTCTGAAAAGATTTCTTACGTTGCAAGAAGAGTGGGAGATAAAGAGCGCGCGGGCGCGTGCGATTGTGTGCCGCGGCTCACGCTTTGATCGTCCGATGACTGGCGAGTTTGAATCACAAAGCTAAACAGAGGCTCCGTTGGTGTACGTACGGCCAAGCGAGATACAGAGATGAATACATGTATGTACGCTTTTCTCCGAGGCTTTGGTCGTACACAAAACTTTTTATCGTCCTGTGTGGCCCATTACGGTCGGTAGCCAGACAAGAAAGTCCAGAAGACAAACATGGAATACAAACCTCAATGCTTGCACTCAGTGACGGAAAACAAATATTATTATTTCTTAAATTATGTTCAACAAATTTTCTTCCGTGCTCCTTTTGTCTATGACGATGGTATGAAATTCATCAAGTCGTATCGTTTATGCCATTTTCAAAAGTTTTACCTAAATAACGGAAAGGATAACCTTAGAAAGTGACCGAGATTTCGGATTTCATCGATCGATGATGAATCTCACTTTTCCGCCTCGACATTTTCTCCCTTTCCTGTATTCTCGATTCATCCCTCAACAGCGAAGCCCGTGGTGGCTCTGCCGGATAGTCCCCGACGCCGTCGACCCTTCGCCATGTCGGGGGGCAAAACTCACGGAAGAGAGAGTCACCCTCTCGGCATTCGCATGGCTATGTAGCCCGGATCTCCCGGAGTCGGGGGGTAAAAAAAATGCGTTAGAAATTCAGATGACCAGCGGCGGTTGTTCGCGTAGGTGGTAGACTGTAGCGCGCGGTGATGGTTGCTGGAGCTCCGTCGGGCTCTCGCTTGGGCCGCCGTCCTGTACGCGATTTATCAAATAAAAAGGCGGCAGTACAGTCAAATACCCGTTCGTCGTTTCGTTCAGTGGAAGCGACAGTTCATTTTTAATATAAAGGAAAGCGCAACGCTGAACGCTTCGTCGCTCGACTTCCCTCTCGTCTCCGTCCGTACACGCGACCCGCGGTCCTGGAAAACAAAGCAAAAAAAAAAAAAAAAAAACACATCTTCGAGGAAGGAGGTTTACGCCAATGGCCACGACGATTCACGCTGTGTTTCTGCTCGCGAAGTTACCGGTTTTCTCCGAGGTTTGTCGTTTCCCTGCAGCTCTCCGGCAGTCACCTCGGGATTTACAGTAAAACGAAGGAAAAACCTTTCTCACCCTCCGCCACCGAGTTCCCCGCTATGCAGAGATTACCGTGCCGTAGATGATTTATCAACGGTGGAGGCCGCCCGATCACGAATAAACGGAAATACGTCCAGCAGACTGGCAGATAAATGTTACGGGACGCGATAATTAATAATTTTTGCACAACCGAGACCCGGTCGAGAGCTCTCCGTTCCTTCTTCAAAGAAATAAATTTTATCGTCGTTCGTCATGAGAGCATTCGATGGAATCGCCCGGCAAGAGACCCAACGTCATACATCGGTCGGGCCTTTGACCGGGAACGAGAAGCACTCGGTTGCGCTCCCCGACGTATGTTAATAATATTCATAAATAATATAATTGTGAGTTTCGCGCGACCTGTCCGCGTCCATCCATCACTTCCCCTCCCGTGGCACAACCTTCAGCGTCTCTCGATGTGTTTCACGCTCGGGACTATCACGGGCTCGGCTCTCTTCCCTTCGCTCGCTTTCTCGTTCGCTCCACCCGCGCTTCCGAGGCCCGCCGTCCAGTCGTTTAAACGGTTTATAAACAGTTCCGCGGAGACTCCGACGATTCATTAGCCCCCGGTACAGTTCGAGAGTTTCGCTCTTTCCGACCGAGCCCCGTCTGCACCGGCCACGCTGGTTCCACACCGCGCCCGCTAATCCACTTCCCACCTGCCAGCGTTTCTTCTTTCCCTTCTTTCACCGCGCTCCCGTTGGCAAGTAAAATCTTCCCATTTCTGAACACTCACGTGCCCGTTACACCGCCTCTCCGAAGACGAGGAAGAAGCCTGAGAAACGAGACCGCGCCGGAGCGTGAAATTTATATCGGAGCCGCGATTAAGGATCACGCTATGTTGGACGCTCGGTGCTCCGGCAAATTGGCGAAACGAGGATAGACAGTGAAAGTAGAAAACTGCATGATGAGTGTTGTGTTACCTCGAGCAATTAATTAACGAGCAGCGGCGCGAGGAGGCGAGGGATAAGAGCGTGAAGCCGCGGAGTCGGAGTCGCGAGAAGATTCGCACGAGACCGAGAAGCCATCCGCCATGCCGGATGTCTGTTCTCGCCGGTTGGTTTTCTTCTCGGGAAACAACGCGGCAAGATCCAAGCCCCCGGTTTCGTGGGGCAGCGCCGTCCTGCACGAGACTTCCGGGTTCGTTACCACCTCGGCGATTATCATCCCGTATCGCTTCTCAACAATGACGGAAGGAATTGATTATCAGGAATGAGAAATCCGGAGGGATGAAGAATCATCGAATCTTGATTTTCGGCGTCGTTCCTCGTCGGCGTGTGTTTTCGCGCAATTGCCGATGATCTCTTACGGTACGAACAACGCGCTTTTGAGAGGCCAACGTTCTCGCTTGGCTCTCGTGTACTTTGGATTTGGAGTTACGCCAAAGTCTTGTTCCCGAAACTGAGTGACGAGCGGGAGGAAGGATTGAGCAAACGCGGCTGAAAATGTTGCAAAGTAGCACTTTGCAACCTGCTACTTCTCCAACTGATTATTATTATTATTTTTTTGTCGTACTTGTTTCAATTTATTTTCGCTCGTTTTAATCGGTTGGATGGCGAGGAGCTGAGCCGTTGTAGCACGATAATTGTCGTGCTGGTGTAAGCGGAGCTGAGTAGAGGAGCTCGAGAAAGAACGAAGAAGATTTTTGGGCGAGCCACCCCTGCGGCGTCTCCCACGACGAGAACTGCGAACTCCCGAGGGTTGGACGAGGGAGAGAGCGCTGAATCCTCCTTCCCGGCGCAGAGCACAAGGCGGCAACACCCCCCTCCGACGAAGCTTTTATAGCGGCCCATTTGGCGCGACAACGAGCGCGGAAAGTTCTTTTAGTATCGGGGGGGCCCACAGATTTAGTTCAAAATATGTGTACGGTTATGGGCCACGGGCGGGGTTTCCGGATTATCAATTTGTTGCATCGTGTTTATTATTTTCACTCGTCGTTGTCGGGAGTATCGTCGGGTTGCGGTTAACGCCGAGCTATGTATACATGTGAAACGCGCCCTGAATATTCTCGCGATTCACAGTCCTCCACGCCGGACGTGACTTCCACGTGAAAGCTTCGCTATATAGTCGCGATGTATGTTACGAGAGTTCGGTGTCGACGGAGTCGAACAGATGTTTGTTTTGGAACTGTGCCGGCTGGCTTCTGCGTTGTGATACAATTTTAGGGTAAGATTGAAAAAGATAGAAAAAAATGCAACGATATACTTATTATTTCGCATGACGAAACTTTAATGCCCGACCATAAAAGTTTGAATTCTGAAGATTTCAAAACGTATCCTTCGTTTCGGTGGAAAAAGAAAGAATTGGATTCACATGTTTGACGCATTTGATAAGTCCCGAAGACCCGAGCAGGAATTTTCGAGCGTTACGTCAGGCCCGATAAGAGCCCGACAAAGTCTTATCAGGACCTTGTCAGGCCCCGATGTAACGCTCGAAAATGTCTACTCAGGGGCTCATCAACGACATGCCTATTCGAGTATCCACTTGCTGATCGATTGGATCGCGAATCCCTTCCACGAGTGACTGGACGTCTGCTTGACGTGAGATAAGAGCTTCACAATTTTCGAGATACGAAGACGACGAGTAGAGGCCGATGGGCGCAACCACCGTCTTAAGTCGCCGGAGCGGTAGGAGGACAAGCAGGAGCGGCATCAGTTTCATCCCCGTCGTCGTTGTAACCGGTGGATCCTCGCCCGTTTCTTCCTATCGAGAACGGTGGATCGAAGCCGTTTGGATTTTCTCGAGGGAGTTATCTCTAATTCAGCCTGGATTTACTCGCCGATGAATCTTTAAATTACATGCCTCCCCCGCTCCCCGCCGCCCCTACATCTTCGCTTTCCTCCTCCGCAATGGCTTTGCCACTGGATCCGTAGTCTCGAACACTCGATCACGCATATCTCGAAAATCGTCCGAGGTGCCTGACTCGAGAAAACTCCTCGCTCGCGTTCGAATCTTTCTCCCGAATCAGACCGGAACACGAGGAGTGTAGCCGGTCGGAGACCAGACGAGGAATATGAGAATTCGCGAATTAACGCCACAGGATTTATCGGTCGCGAGTCGAGAAGCGGATATCCGTTCGCTGCGGGGGAGAGCGAGGAGGGATGAAGTTGAGCCTCGGTTGACCAAGATGAGAGTCGAGACACTCTCGCGCGGCCCTGTAGAGTCCAAGTTTGCGAACGACATAGAGATATGATAAGCCATCGTCGCAACGGCTTCCCGAGGGGCGCGCAGGGGATTAATTGACACATCGGTGCGGCGTCTTGGTGAGAAAGCGAGCGCGGAGAGGCGCACTTGGGAAAGGAGCGTCAGAGGTCTCTCGGATGGTCTGATGCTTCCCAGGGCTTACTCTCTAGCCGTTCGCCGTTGACTGATGAGCCGTCCTGAACGGACGCGTCGTGAAAACACTCCACGAAAGACGGTCAGTTCGCTCTTTCACTTTTTTGTTTCCCTCATTCCCCGCGGATAGCTGACGGGTCCGGAATCGCCGGTGTCGCGTATCGAATGATGAATAAAAAATAATGTTTCATGCATTTTTTTGTCAGTTCGCATGGGAGTCTCGTCGGGATGCTTTCGAGTGCTAATCGGTTGCTTGACTTCCTCCCTTGCATTTCGATTCGAGGGATAGGAGACGGTGGCATATGGGATTCCCAAACACACACGGGCACGCATACACGCAATTTCGACGATAGGATAGACGAGTCGCCGATGTAACAGATTGGAATTTAATGCGAGCCGCCCGGTGACACCCGGAGGATGGAAACGGGATGCTGTAGCGAAGGTTTTCGGGGGGCAGGGGGGGGGGGGGAAGCACAGCCGAAGAGGGGTATGGGAGGAGAGAGAGTACGATAGATTATGGATGAGAATCTTTGGGGAAGCGGGAGAGAGAAGGCCGAGCTATATTACTTGTTGGAAAGTGATCAAGTCTGCTGTGCGAGACGATGAGTTCTCGAGAGTCCTTCCACTCCTTCGGCTCTGGTCTCGGCTTGTCGTGCGTCTCAAACTTTGCTTCCGCGCGACGGCCATCTTAGCAGTTCGCCAACGATGGGGCAAAACTCTCGCGTATCAAACTCCCGAGAAGGGAACGTATCATATCTAAAAAGAGCTCGATTCGTTTTCTCAGTGAACAATGATTCATTCAATAAAAGTGCACAGGGCACACGACAAATGGGGCGGAGAGTGCTGAAAGCTCGTGGCAACGGTGGTAGAGAAACTCCGACGCTCTTCACGCGTCCTCGAAAGCTCGCACGGGACCCGAGTGCGCGGGCGAGGGTGAGTTATGGCCGTCCCGACGCGCTCTCCCGCAGCCTCGACGCTCAATTTACAGATGATTCCGCGTGTTACCGCCGGCCAACGGCCGGTTAACCTCGCTGCTGCGGACACTCGATCTTCCGAACGGGCTCCGTCCGGCATGCGGCACATAGAGCTGGTGCGAAGCCGGGCGTGCGTTCCGACGCCGTTAAATCGCAGCCACGTCCTCCGCCTCACACTCCCGTCTCTTCTCTATCTTCTCTTCGTCCTGCCGCCGTCCCTCGCTCCCGGTTTCGCCCATAAACCGACGCTCACCCTTCGTCGCCGCTTGTGCGATCGTCGTTGGGTTGTTGCGTACAGTGGCTCGCCGAAGGAAGATCGCAAGCGTGCCAGGACCTCTCGCCAGATTTATCGTTCTTCGATGTCCTGCCCTCACAATGGACCAACAAGTTGGTGGAAAACGAGCCTTCGACGCGATACTTCCGCACCGCGGTCCTTTTTTTCCGGACGGATTTTTATAGCTACCGCGGAGGATCGAAGGTAATCGTCGAAGTTCTCCAGGAATCGGCGAGGAAACGTGACCGTTCGGGCGAACAATAATTCGTTTCGGAGGGACGAATCGTTCGTTGGATTCTGTGGTTAGAGCCATGCGGTAACGATATCGTTACCGAAAGGGTTTCTCTCGTGGGTACCGTTCGGCCGGGAAAATTACCATCTGCGGGCCATCGCTCACACGAGGTCGTCTCCCAATTTCCACGGTGGTCCTCGATGGACGTCGATTGACGCGCTCCCGCCCCGACACCACCGCTCCACGCTCTACCGTAGAAACGATACGGACATCCGTAATTTAGGGTTGTGTTATACACGACGCTTGCGGGTTCTCCGTCTTTTCATTCACCGAATGTTTGCGAATGATGGAAAAGACTCGAGTGAAAACGTGCGGTTTACCACTGGGCGCGCACCGGACGCTATGTGCACCAGATGCGGGCCGCGGTTGTACCAGAGGGTTGAATATAGGAGTGGTCGCCGAGTGTCATTAGCCGACGGAGAGTCCCAGCACCCCGTAGAGCTATGCGCCCTTTGCGAACCTCTAATTCGTACCGAATGCCCTGTACTAATGTCTAATGAACCAAACAGAGCGATCCTGCTGAGACAACACGAGCAGCTTGTATCTTTTGCTGGTACCGGAGTAACAAACATTGCCGGAATTTCATACAAACTCGTGGTAAATCTCCGAACTCTCTTGTACCGTGTAGTCCTTACCTTGCTGATTGTTCTTCCTCGTCGTCTTTTTTTCCTTCATCCACGGATACTCGGGGACATTGACACCCGATGGATCCGCAACCGCGTGCGGATCCAGCATGGTGTGATAGCCAGGGTGATGAGTGCCAGGACTCATCGGTCCACCGGCACCTGGTGAATGCTGAAGAGGACCATCGCCGGCTAGTTGAGGCAACGCAGTCATGAATTCGGCCATCGACGGCTGACTGTTGATGAAACCAGTCTCGGCGGGCCCGCAGCTCGGGTCCATCGTCGGATGGGCGCCGTGCGGTGGCAGACCGGCCCCGGTACCGGCTCCAGCGGCAACCGAGGCCAGCCAAAAGCCGCCGCCGACTCCGGTTGTACCGGAGCACCCGTCGTTCGCCAGGACGGGTGTCGTCGACCTCGTCTTATCAGCCTGCTCGAGCTCCTCGCTCTCGACGAAACAGCCCAACTGCGCGAGCCGCAGACCCACGGTCGCCTGATGCACCTGAAGACGGTGATGGCTCTCTTCTTGCACGTTAACGGGCTGCTGCTTGCCTTGCATCAAGGCTTCCCGATACCTCTATCGACGTTACAACGAGTTTCTCCGACGATATACGATGAGGTACGCAAAATTTATCGGACTAGACGCGATCGGATCCACTCTCCGTTGCCGCGCACTTCTTTCTCGTGCACTCACTCGTCATCACTTAAATCATTACAAATCAATCAACTTGATCACTCGATCTCCGTCGTCGTCCAGCGATTCTCTTCCGCACTATTTACGGATAAAAATACAACGGGAAAACAAAAAAATCGCGGTATCACGAAACCTGCACTTTTGCAGCTTGCGCCGCCGTTTTCAATTTCTCCCTCCTCGTTTCACAGCGCGGTTAACGGTAACGCGTTCGATCGGCCCTGACCGAGAGATGATTGTTATGAGCAATGACGATGACGATGATGCGCGCGGTTACCGGGGGCAGGCACTGTCACTCCGATCGGCCGGAACCCGGCGAGCGGCGTACGCGAAGTGAAGGAGGACACCGGTGATAGAAGATGGAGAAGGAGGAGAAGAGAGGAAGTTGGAGGTGGAGAAGGCGTATTGTGGAGGTGGGAACTCCAGAGGCCCGTCGTGTGTTCCCAGCCGTTCGGTGCAAGAGACCCAGAAGAAGAAGTCTGGCGCGGAGTGGGTAAGAGAGAGATCGGCAAGAGGCTGCTGCCACGGGAACGGAGAACCGGTGGAAGGGAGACACCGTCCGATACCTCGCCAGGCAGGCAACCTCGAGCGTTACAAACGTGAGATCTGGCACTGGTGGCGGCCAGCAACGGATCTCTCTCGCAGTGGTGTAACCACGAGACTGTGCAAAAGAGTCGGACGAAGGCGAGGCTCTCGAGAATCAAAGATAGAGTAGGACGAAACTCCGCGAGTCTTTCCGCGATGGTGAAAGGGTGATGGTAGCGGCAACGTTGTCGAAGTGAGAAGATACACCACGGAAACCGTTCTCCGCTATCCACGAACCCGCAAACTCCGCGATCCTCTTTTCCTCTCTTGTTATTCGCTGCGTTTCTCCATCTCCCTCTATCCATGTACTTTTTATTCGCCTCGCGGTTTTATTTTTAGCTTTGTCCCTTTTCTTTCTTGGGCTTCTCGAACACGGGCACAAATATACACATACACACACACACACACACGCGCGCGCGCGCGCGTATCACCGTCAGAATGTCTCCGCGATTGCTACTGCGGGAACCACCGCGCGTGTCCCTCCCGATTCTTCTTTCTCCGCACCTCTTCGTCTACTTCCTGTTCTTCTTGCGCGCGATCCGGTCGCGCTTGGCCGCGACAGTGTGCGTGTCTCTGTCTCCTTCGTTCGGTTCTCTCGGCGCGTTTGTCTGCGATCACGTGACCCCCGCCGCGGCACGACCGCCAATGGGAAGCCGGTATCGCGGGTACGCGGAGGCGCAACCCTCTCTTCGGCCTTCGGGGGCGGTCGCTACGTCCGACGTCGCGGTTCTCTCTAAAGGATGGCAAAATAGTCTATTTTCCTTCTTTTCCTCTTTCGGCCACCTTTCTTCAGTTTTCCTCTCGCGGATTCTCCTCTACGCGCGTCCAGGTGCTCCGGAACTCGAAGTTGGGATGGGCTCAATGTGGACCGCTCCGAATCTGCTCCCTCGGTTGTTTGGCTTCGTTCTTTTTTTTTTTAATTTTTTTTACTCGTTCTGTTTTGTTCTGCGTCAACTTTCGGGACTGTGGACGCTCTCCACGACGCTCGGCCTCGATCCGGACGGCGCGAGTGCGGGCGGGCGACTCTCAGGAGCACGCTGGCGAACACACCGTGCCGCCTCGACAAGGGCGGCGGCACCGACGTCGACAGCCCGTGGGCGGGACACGCGGCCGCGCACTTCGTCCCCGTTCTTCTTTCTCGCACTCATCCGTCCGTCTATACATACGATCGAGTAAATCGTGGTGGGGACTTTGCCGTCACGTGCTCCTCGACCACGCGGTCCACTCGCAGGACTTGTGATCCTTCGAGATATGCCATGAGATAGAATCAACTGGATCGACATGGTAACTGAGCTGGTCGATCGTCTTATTCTTCAATAAAATCGATCGGTTGTATCAGAGATACAACCGATTGATTTTCGGCGATGGCAATCGGTGAATAATTTTATCGTCGATATTATTGCGTAACGTTGTCAATCACCAGGCTGTATACTCGCAGTGAGAATATACAAATAACATTCGATTCAAACATATAATACAAAATCTTGCTGAAATGCATAGATCTTGAGTGATTGCATAGGTCGGCGCAGTACGAATTCGAGGATGAAATTTGAATACATAGTCGTTACACATTGAACACAGTAGTATTGGTTATAGGAAGTGGAACTCCGGATTGTCAGGGTCAAATGGAAGCGTGACGGTGTACTCGGATGGGTCGGGACGCCGGCTGTTGTCACCGGAAAGCGGCGCAGGGCAGTTTTGATGACAGATTACCCTGATCCGCTTTGTGGAGAAGTTCTCATTTCGACAGGCCGTTTGATCGAAAAGTTCACCGGCATTCGTCTGTGACATGCGTAAAAAAAAAGAAAAAAAAACATTTGTCCCAGTACCCCGATCACCCGGACACCGATTCATTTTGCAGACAGGAGGGAACGCAGCGGCGGATTTTCATGCGTTCGCGATCGTTGATCGGTCATCGATCGAAAAAAAAAAAAACGAACAGTTTTCCATGGGCATATAAATTCTCCGTTACGTCTGCAAAGTTCGACTTCCTTCGGAGGATTCTATTTTTTTTTTTTTTTTTCATATACCACATACCATGTATCGATGGCACGTCATAAACAAATGACAGGTCGTATGGCTCGAGTCAGTTTCGTCCCGGGCAGGACTGCGGTGAAATATTTGATTTCCGAGTGGATTCGAGCGAAATTTTGAGAGAGAACGAGAGAGGCGCTGGGAGCCTGTGCGAAGCTCAGAGAGAAACGGAAGGGTGAGCACGGCGGTGTAACCCACCCCCGAAATACTCGAGCGGAGGGCGCGCGTTCACTCTCGGGCCGCGATGCTGGAACCGAGAGAGATCGAGAGAGAACCGCGCAGCCGAGCACCGGCCACATCTGCTGCCAGATTTAACTATACATTACAGACACACGATATGTCAAAGTCCTATACTTCATATCGACTGTGCCATTTATTAAAAGTTTCATCGCCCGCTCCGTGTACGCGGAACTCCGTCGAGCACACACAGTCGACTGCACTATATTCGCCTTCGGTGAGCTTCGCTTTTTCGAAGCTGTCGCGAGAAAACAACTTGCCTGCCTTTCTTTCTTCTTCGAGTTCACGATTCGTCCCAGGAAAGCTTGAAAATGTCGTCTGGAAGTTGTCGGGAAATCCTCGAAAAAAAAAATGCAAGTTCGATACACATATTTCGATTCGCTTCTTCCCAGGTGGGATTCTACCGTGACTGGAAAACGGCACATTCCTGGCCCCACACTGGCTGCCGCACGCCGATACGCCATATCGGTCCTTGTCCGGTCGGCGTAGATGACCAGAGCTAAGCCGACAGTTTTCCGAACACCAATAAACACTGGGCAATGCTACTATGCCATTAATTAAGGAATACAGGAAAGTGAGTAAAAGCCCATCCGCGATACAGCTCAAATGTATTTGCAGTGAATCAGGACCGCAGTGGAGTGGACCCGAAGCAGATTCGAGGTCTTTGAATAATATTCGCAGAAAATGAATCTACTCAATATAGGACAAGCTCCAATACTGTGCTCAGTATAGGCGCAGCGATAACATTTCTCGTCGAGCCTATATGTTGGGTCCGACTCGATACCGGGTCGGAAGAATACAAGCTTGGTTGTCGAGCAAGTGCAAGTCACAGTGAAAGACTGCCTACAGACGGACGAAATGTGTGCCAAGTGTACAGAATTTTGCAAAAGAACCCAGATATATGATGCGTTATAAATCTTAAGTGTAAACTGTCACTGCATATAGAACTTTTCTATATATTTTTTTTCTTCTCTCTTTTTTTTTGTTATCTTTGTATTTGTGCCACTTGTACTATGTATATGCTATAGTCGCTAATAACCCGGAAGTTGAGGCGACTATAAACAAAATAAAATTAAAAAAAAAAGGGCAAGTCCCTCGGCAACTGATGCGGTCCCGTCGATAGCTCTGTCGATGGTTAAATCTAACCTGGTGTATAAATAATGCTCGATTCAAGTAAAACAAAACAACACGTCGATTGACGTCCCGAGCATCTTGATTCAGTGCTACGATTTCTCAGGTCCTCATTCGAAGGATATAAGATAGGCAAGATAGACTCGAAAGACTTGCGAAAAGGTAGCGAGAAAACGGTTGAACGCGCCCTGCAAGGGAGTCTTCCGGTCGAGCCCCTTTTTTGTGACGACAGCCATAGCAACTCCGGCATTTCTATCTGCCAGCAGGCAGCCGGCAGACCTCTTCTTTCCTCCGTCTGCCACCGATTGCGAAATGAAGTTTTATATTAAGCTCCGAGTTTTCTGTCTCGGCTCCGCGTCTCATCCCCTGCGTTGCCGACTCCCGCGCGTTGTACTCCGCCCATTCGAAACCCACCCTCTCAGTCGCTCGGCTCAGTTCGCTCTCGCTTCATCCCTTCAAATCTACCCCCGCTTCGACGTCTCACCCTGTATATTTACGTACCGATAGATCGTTATGTCGACGTTTGCATATATATTGACATTGCTCGATCTCTGTCCCTCCCGCATGCCCGGGGCAACAGAATGTGCGTATATCTACGGGATGATCCACTGTACGAACTGCGGAAAGTCATCGCGTGTCAAATATCACAAACGTTTTGACAAATTGCCATTGTGTAATACTAAAACTCGAGGGATCGAACGAAACGGCAAAGAACACGTAAGAACAATAAAGACAATAATCTCCGCACATTTGTTCAATAAGTATAAGCAACTGTAAAAATCCATACAAGCCACAAAATACTTCAAACCTCTACAAGCATGCCAGAATGAAAATATTTTGAAGGCTTCAAAAGTTGGCGAAATGAGAAACTTCTTAACCTCATAGCTCAGTGTAATTACGAAGAAAAATGAGCCGGGGCGAAGAGCGGAGGAACAGAGTATGCCAGGATTGCATTTCCGCCATTAAAAATAAAACATGTCTCTCGTCGCCATTTTGCAGCAGCCTCGTTCGAGTCCTCCCGAGTTGCCGCTGCCGCGTGGCTGCTAGCTGTCAATCAACGGATCACCGAAACGTTCACCCCGGGCGGCTGAGTCGAGAGGCTCGCAGCGTTGCCAGGGTAGGCTCTTTCATCCCCCTAATATCCTACTCTGTCGTGTCCCGCGCCCGATACTCGATTCCGCAGTCCCTTTCCCCAACATTTTTTGTTCGTCCGCCTTCTCCGCGTCTCCGGCGAACTCGTTATCCGTTGAAGGGAAAAATTCAGTCCTACGCGATACCCGCGGACAAAAAAAAATAAAATACACAGCCGGTAGAGAAGGAAATTCCGCGAGACTATATACGGACGAGTGGAAAGATAGAGTGAGTGTAAGATAAGCTTAGACGACGTAGAGTCTTGTTAAACGGGAACGGTGGTAGTTCTTGCGCTGAAGGAACAACCCGACCGGAGATGGCTAGGGTGAGGCCGAGAGCTTGTGCTCTCGGCTCGCGAATAGTAGTCTGAGGTTTTAATTAAGCATTCACTGTGGATGATATCGCCATGCCTCTTTATACTTCATAGCGGCCAGATGTTGCTGCGGTAGCTTCGGCGGTCGTCTTACGTAGCACCGCGACGCCCTGCAAGATGAAGACAACGAACGGAACGCTCTCCCGCAAGGTACACAGTGGAACCAGCAGCAGCAGCGGAGGCAGTCGAGACGCAGGAGCAGCGGCTCGACGTTTAATTATGCATGTTTAATTTGCTCATATTCCACTCATCCCCACCGCAACTAGAAACCTACGAAGACTCGCCGCACAGACAGCGAATTCGTCGAAATTTACATCGTAATCTCGTTAATTACATTTTCCCGATGCACGAAGTGCGACGCATCGTTCGGTTTCGCACACGGCTTGTTTTTTTATTTTTTATTTTTTTCTCAAATTTTTCCCTCGGAGACAGGGAGCAAGAACGGAGATAAGAGGGATAGCTTTTACAGGATGTAACCTCGAGTTTAACCGTGTAAGCTCGAATGTGAGGCCAGTTCCAAGGGTGGCCGAGAACAAATCTACCCCGCGCTCGAGAATATCCCACCGTAGACGGTCGCCGCGAACAGGGTGCTTTTCCCGAGGGCAGCTTTCCCGACACTTGGCGCAAATTGCCCCAGTAAGTGTAGTGCATTAATCTTTGGTTTGGTCGGCCCGGAGGCCACCGCGTGTGTTGTGGCTGCGTTCCTCTCGTCCCTCCCTCTCCGTGCTCCTCGCGCACCACCGTCGCGATCTTTCCTTCTCTCCGCCGATGCTGCTGGTCCGATGGGCGTCGAAAGAGAACGCGTTCTTACGCATCCGAGTAGGTGTGTACCTACGTACCGGCATTCACCCTCGAGAAAACCAACCCAGCCGAGAACCAAGGGCCAGAAGATATAATGCGAATACCATGTCCTCGCGGGAATTCCGAATCAACCGACACTTTCCCTCTTCTTTATGCGATTATATAAATTGGTAGCGATTAGGTGTTACCCGTGTCCCGGGTCTCTTTCCGGCCCCGGGCAGAGAAAAAGCTTGGGGAGAGAGGATCGGAAGAACAACTATAAAAAGAAAACTTTCCGCGTCGCCTCGATTCACACCATCCGCGTGGATTCCGTGCAGCCTTCGTCCCTTACATGTAGAACCCGGTAATCCATTTAATTTATCACTTCGAGACGTTTATTATCGAGTACTTTGGACCGTTGAAAACGCATTTGCAAGATTCCCGCGCCCGCGCCGGTTACCACCGTCTCGCTGTCGGAACATCGCAAAGTGCGGTTTAGACTTGAAAATTAGACAAAGTCCCGGGTTCACCGGGCGCTCCAGCCGAGCTGATATATCCACGTCCTCGGGCTCCACTCGTGTTGCCCAGATTGCGCTGCAAACGACGTCGTAAGTCGGGAACATAATTTCGGTGAGTCCTCGCCGATGAGCTTGCCGAAAGAGCCCACACATCGCATGGTTCGTGCGGTTTTGATAATGGAGAAACCAATTGGTGTAACGGATACGTGACTGTCGGGTAGTCACGGAGATTGCCAGGAAATATTTCGCTGGGACGGAGAGCTCTCTTTCGAGGGATGGGTCGAATATTGCTATCGATCACGCGCGAGAATTTCGTAGTCATCGCTATCGCAAGGATTCACGTGCGCATCAACTTATTCGCGCGTTGCCGAACGGCTCGTCCCCTTTTTCCAGCGGCGGAGCGACAGCGGCTCTCGACAGCCTGGCGATCGCTGCAGCCCTCCGGCTCTTTCCTCATCATCCATTCTCGGTACTGGTCGGTGACTTGCACGCGAATGACTCGACACTCGATGGCAACGAGGCGGCCAAAGTTGGCGGACCATCGACCCACGTGTTTTCCATGACCGTACACGAGTACTTTCGTGATGTACCGCGATAATGAGTAGCTTGGAATGAACTCGGCGGATTCAGCTGCGGCATCGACAAGTTATTTTTTTTGTCTGTCTACCCAGAAAAAGATTCATCCATTCTCGCTTGCATGCGATTCGAGTGGAGGTCGTTGTTGTCTTTAGGAGAGACCGGAAGCTTTATTCGCGCAGCGATTCGATGGTTACGAAAGTATAACTGGGCAGATGCACGGATGCAGATGAAATCTCATCCAAATCGTCGACAATAGAGAATGGAGAGAAGGGACGAGTGACCGTTCAACGGGGAAAAAAAACCATTGCCACCGTTCGTAGCGGGCGCTGGGCGGTGGCGAGTGATTGCCGATTATGATGGACGAGCGGGTCGCACACAGGGTGGATATAAAAAATAAAAAAAATAAAAAAAATTTGCCGATAATAGAGCACAGGAAATACGTTCGATCGATCGATCCCCGGTACATTTTTGTCGTTGCGTGAGAATTTTTCAACGATTCCGATGGTTATTTCGAACGAATAGTTTTTGGTCCTTTGGTTTTTGGCGAAAGTATTTCACCCAACGCATACTCCTCCCCCCTCCGACCACCGGTGGAGCTCAATTAACTGGCGCGGTGACATATTTAATTTCCTCGGGATAATGAGAATGGGTTTTGGGGTTCCACAAGAAACAGCGGACCCAGGAAAGATACGAGTGGGAGTGCCGGATGCGAAGGAAAGATGAACGTTGTCTTGTTAGCTGGAAACTGTGCGCATGATCCGACGCTTGCAACCAGTGCAAGAACTTGAAGTATTTCCGTGCAAAAATTTATAAGCATGGATCGGATAATTACCGAACTATTTATTGCCTACCGTGCCCGATTTTTTCACTAATGTTAGCAATAATCAACCGTCATTGAAAGTTGTTCAAGGAACATTCGTCGTTCGGTCCGTCGACGATCTCGATATATCCGAGCGTCCGTCGTACGTTCCCGTCCCGTAAAATCTAGGAGGATGTTCGTCCCCGGAACAGCAGGAAGCAGGCTCGTACCGAATTCGAAATCCATGATTCGCAGTCGCAGCAGGATTTCGCTCGTCGGAAGCTCTTATCGTCGGACTTGTCTCCTCAGCCACGATATCCTTGTCCGGGTTATCCAAGTGTGTGCTCTGGTCCGCGTGTGGGGGTGAATCGTCGCCGTTGTACGTACGTCTATTTGTCACCGAGAACGCTCCGCGCGCTCACCGATGACTACCACCAGGACCGCGTTGAACGGGAAAGTCGACGGGAGTGTACGGTATCGAGAAACGCGGGGACGACGATACTGCTTCGGCGTCGTGACGCCCGGATGCTCTTTCTTCTCGGGCTCCGCTCGTTCCCTCTCCAGGGACCACTCCATCTTTTCGCCTCGCCACCGCGCCGCGTCTCTCTCCCCCGCTCGATCTATCCGTTTCTTACGTTCTCTTTCTCTCGGCCCCGCTCGGACAATGGGGACCGAGTTCGGACAGTCTCTCGTGCCCTCCGACCCCCGTTAAAGAGGTAATTTGTGTCATGAGCAATCCGGAGGGTTTGTTCTGAAACTGTCCCAGGCGTTGCCCATCCGGTCACTCCATACTTCAGTGTGACTACAAAGCTTCTTCTTCTTTGGTATGCTCGAAGTGTCGACCTTCGGCAGCGATCTTTCACGATTCGTTGAATAATCTACGGATACAACGGAAGAGGAACCTCTCTTGATCGATTAATGGGACGCTCGGAGGGATTTTGTTTCTGGCTTTGAGAGACCGCGAGAATGGTCCGCGTAAGATATGTCGCGGTCGGCCTTACGCGAACGGACGAGGACGCCGATTTACCCCGGAATCGTTCCGCTCTCTCTTCGAGCTCTCCCACTCTCTCACGAGAAACCTGCTCGACTTTGGAATAAACCCCGGGCGGAGCCAAATCCCTATTTTACTTAGCTACCCCGACTCGGAGCTAACGGCGGGGGAAAAGTCGGTCGTGTACTAAATTTAAAAGTAAAACCTCCGCCTTTGTAGGCGAATCCCCGCGCTGAAAGAAGCTGGCTGCTGGTTCTTTCCCGTTCCTTCTCGCTCTCCCGCCCGCTATCCTTCGGCTAACCTCATTCCGCTTTTCTTTCTCTCTCCGCCCGACGCTCGACCCATTCAACAGATTTAAATGGAGCTCAACCGCTCGCTCGCCTCGCACTCTTTCCCCTGTACTATATCGCTCCTGGCTTTTCATTGTCTCAGGAAAATTGAGTCCTCATCTCTTGCAGTTTGGAGGGGTGAGACAAAAAAAAGGTAAAAAAAAAAAATTGAGCTCGATATCCTTTCATTGAAATCATTGAGATTAGATCGTTCATTTCTTATTCGATCGTCGACCATCGGGAAAGATTCCCGAATGGTTATAGTCTCGACGGGACTTTGATCGCTGTGGCAAATTATCTCGCGAGCGCCTCGGCATCACGGCGGCGAACAAGGTGGAGATAAAAGGCCCGTTCCCATTGTCCGACCCCCTAATAGAAGCTTAATTCGTGGACAATGTGAGATATTTAGAGGCGCGAAACGATTACCGTGGCTACCGCAGCGGCATCGCTACCGGTCCGCCACGGCTATTGGCTAAATCGATTCATAAAAGAGTCGTAATTAATCGTTTCATTGTGAGTTTAATCGTCGGCTACCCGCGGCACCGCCGGATTCACAGCCTACATAAATCGGCAGAGCGAAAGGTCCAAAAATTCTACCTCGAAAGCTGCACGGAAACCTTCGCCTCCGGAAGTTAGGAAATACGTGCATCGTGAAATCGTTAAACCGGCACACTGCAGTGGCATAAAGGCGAATGGGGCCACGGAGGCAAACGCGTATTCTTCGTGTGCGGTTGCCTAAAACGTTTTTCTTGCAGGCCCGCCGTTGGAACACGAAATTGCTGCGTCCGTGCACCGCAGTGTGGACAAAAAACTATAACCCTTGACCGCAGGGAACACCTGCCTCTGTCATAAAGGACAATGATATTTTTATAATTGAAATTAATTGCCGGTGCTCGTGTGGTCTAGCTCTATTAGATGCGTGGCACATATGCGCTCGCCGGGCGGCAAGTCGTCGTAAAAGTGTCGAGGAAAGGTCGAGGGATCTCGTCCCTCGACAGTTTCGGACTAGAAAAATGGATAACGGAAAAAAAAGGAAGAAAAAAAGTTACAAAAACCAAACATGGTAATAGCCTGGAAAAACAGTCCCTTCCGAGGATGTATCATTAAGCGTTGAACAATTAGGAAATTCAGATTCGGGACTGTGACAGACAAGTCGATCCTTCGTCATTCGTCGACGGGACTCTGGCCTCGAACGCCGCGGGAGTTAGGCACACAGACTCTACCAAGAAATCCAAGTGCACAAAATCTTTCCAAACTCTTCGCCTGTAAATAAAAAAACGAAACAATAACTGCACACTTTTGGAAGATCTTTCGTCGGTAGCGAATGAAAAAAAAAAATCAACAAAAAAAAGCACCAGCTGTTGCCCCGACTCGGTGTATTCTCGGAACTTCGCAGAAAACAACAGGAGCTCACGGTCGGACGAGGGACTTATCAAAAATTCAGTCACGATTATAAATATAATGAAGCATTTTGACTTAAATTCGGGATGCTTTACCGGGATGCCGTTGGGAATGAAGGAGAAGGAAGAGGGGAGAGAAGAGAATTTATAAAGTGGGGTCCAGCAGGGGGCAATTATGGCCGCTGTGAGTCGAGGGTTGGTTCGTCGTTCGTGATACCTGTTGATTGCGCGAGAGAGAGTACTATGGTGAAAGAGCGCGGGGTCTCTGAAATGTTTTGAACGCACATTCTGGCAGTGCGCCGTGCGCGTATCCGTATTGGTAAACGAGGAGCAGCGGGAGGCCGAGATGAACGACGTTGGCCACAGCTTCCTACACTGTGGAGCCTATCGTGATGTTGACGCGATGGCGAGAGGAGGCCCACGGGGTCCCATAGAAGACGCCGGTTCGGCCTGGCGTCTCGCAACCGATAATCAAAGTCGCATTTTCGAGCGTAATGGGTGTGTTTAGGCCGGTATAACGGAAAAGAGAAGAAGGACGAGCGAGACGGAGAACTTCGGGACGAGAGAATATGGAAAATAAAAAAAAAAATTAAAAAGAAACAATAATAAGAAAAATAAAAGGAGGACGTAAAGAGGAGACGAAGACTGCCGATCGGTACCGTGGAAGGCAGCGGGACGCCCTCGATCGTGATCGGGCCCTATAGCTCGGCCACGACCGCACCAATAATCATCGCCGTGGTCGCAATTACCATGCCCGAGGCGTCCAATGGCACGGAGGGCCGACGCGCGTTCCCGGATCGACGTCGCGGTCCCTCGACTGCGCTCTGTTATTAGGGAGTATTATCGTAATGAGTCGAGAGGGAGCTCGGAGATCGGCCTGGCCCTTACGCCATGTCGGAAACGTGCGTCCTGGGTATACGAGGTAACGCCGCAGTCGCGTAGAAACGCTTCGAGTCCGCCACCGATAATCGAGCCTCCATAATCCAGAGTCTCTTTTTTGTTTGTTCGTACAAAAACGAGCCTCCGACTGTTCTGATGTTTGGCAACATAACTCGAAAGGTAATGTATCCGAGATTGTGGAAGCGCAATTTGTATGGACGACGGGAGCGCCGCGATCTACTTTCGGACGAAACAATCCTCTCTCGAAGATCTTCCGCAAATCCCAGAGTTGAAAATCATCAAGCGTACTTCGCCATCGTCCGAGCGCGGCGTCGTCGGATCGCAGGTGCTCCAGAGGCCGCGACGAAGGAACACCGCGGAGTAGAGGCCGACGATCTTGCGGGTCCTCGCGAGTGGAATCGAGCTCGAGGTTTCCCAGTGTGGAATGAGCAGAAGCAGCGGAGGAAAAAGAGGAAGGTTCGAGGGTGGCTGTGGAAGCAGAGAGTTCTCTTTTCCCGGTGGGACGCGCTTCTGCGGGGAGTATCGAGGGGTGCTAATGTTCCCCGGGCAGGAAACGCCGTCTCCATCCTCCCGCTGTTTCCATCCCTTTCCCGCTCGGGAGAGCCGGAGCCGGCGTACCTACTCGCTGAAGAGGAGACCCTCTATCTCGGGCCGCACGGGTTCTCCTCGTTCCTCGTCCCTCCTCCCCGTCCGCGCTCGCCTATTTTTATTCGTCTTTATCTGTGCGACTCGAGTCGGTTCCTCTCCATTTCCTCCCGAGGACGGGCGGGCGAGGATAGCGAGAACCCGAGAAAAGCGCAGTGAAAGGGACGCCGAAGTGTATCGTCCCTCTTCCTCGCTCATTTTTTTCCTTCCTCCTCTCTTCCTTTCTGCTCCGGCTCCTTTGCATCGTCGCCGAGGCGAACCCTCGCTCGAACCACCCTCCCCGCCGAAACCACCCCCGGGGGCACCGACGCGGTGACAACAACATGCAAACATTCTGGTATTTGCAATTCGAATGCCGCAAAACGGGTGCGCACTTGGCGGTGTGGGTTTTCCGAGAGGAGAATGGAGAGAACGTCACGGCTACGGGAAAACGTTCGTGTGCGTGTGTGTGTGTGTGTGCGAATGGTACGGATGCGTGTGCACGAGTCCTACAAGACCGGCCGCGGAGTTTCTATTAGGCACCGGTGGTACGCGGTGTGCTGTTTGGGTCTCGATAAGCCGCACTTTGGCGAACCTCCGAACCGATGGGTTTGCGGCGTAGCAGTGATATGGGAAACGCAAGAATGGAAAGTAGGAACGGGGAGCGACGGAGGCGGGGAATCGCGGTAAGTGTATACCCGTGCACCCGGTGAATTTCAAAAGCAGATCTCGCGAGCCACGATAAGAAAGTAGAAAATAAACGATCGCGCCCGCGATAGACGCTCGACAATGATGACGGATTTTTTAATACAACGTTCCCGCGAATTTTTATTTCGAAATTACAAATTCGCACGAGCCGGTGTGTGATGTGCGAAGGCATCGGTTCCGTGATCGCGCCCAACGGAGAACGAACGTCGCGGCCGGCTCGCAGCCGCGCGTCCACGGACGACTGTCAGCACGCTTCGTAGCGACACTTTCGAGTTTTAATCGGGTTTTCACGATCTTCAGTGGATTATAACGTGTGTACCGGCCATAGAGTAACCGCGGTTTTACGGCGGTATCGCGAAGTGATCCAAGCCTCGTCGGTGAACGGATCCGACGACCGAGTCGCAGCTTCGTGTGTGCGGTTCACGTGTTATAATATATAATTAGGGATATTATTACAGGCCCCCGGAGCGAGAGGCGAAGTCGCATGCCACGAAAGAGCGCCTGCCGCCAATCGGAGTATCGCGCACCCGGGCTCATGCCTCGAATATAATTTCTACTCGCAGCTCGCACGCAGGCGGCAGGCATTCCCGTCCGTCCCGAGATCGTATCGCGTAGGTTGCTCTCTTACTGGCTACACCGGGTCTACAAATATATATTTTCGAGTTACACACGGCAGCGGCCCGGACACTGACGAATAATGGTTGGATGCTCGGCCGCGTGCGTTCGAACTCGAGTCGACGGCGCTATGTGGAGCGATGGCGACATCGAGCTCGACGTACCTTGCGCCTGGGGTAACGGAGCCATTTTGTCCGGGACTTCGAAGCCTATCGCGACTGGTATCATCGCACGTAAGTTCCAATGTAACGCTCCGTGTATATATGTATGTCGTCGGCTCATCGAACAGGGACACGCGATCCCCCTGTAACTTTCAACGCGTCCCGGCTGGTATCGCCGAGCCGCGATCTGGTCACGCCTGGTAGACCGAATTTCCGGTCGCCTCCTCCATCGCCCATTCTAGATCGTGGATCTAATTCACGCAACGCTCAGTAAAGACACACAAATTTGAGAAAAGAGAACAAACACCGAACTCACATATTTTTCACTCGTAGAAATGAGAAGAAAAAAAATGTACCAAAGTGCGAGCTTAGTTCTTTGGAAGGGGGGGGTAGGAAAAGAGTGAAAGATGCATCGCGTGACTCGTGGGCGTGCCGTGTGACACGCTTCGTCGTTCGAAGAAGCCGACCAACCGGCTTTGAGATACCGCCCTGCGAGATATATTTTATGCATGTAACACCGGCCGTTCGTGCATGTACGAACGGTCGACGTCGGAGAGAGCTTTGATGTTTCCAGTCACGGGAAGCGTGTGTGGTGGCGCTCGGCGGATACGAGAGTCCGATATCAATTCGCGACGGCTAAGTACAGCTTCGCGTGCGCACACAGAGGAGAGGTACGACCAGTAAGCTCGTGTCTGGCCCGAAGGACGCTGCTCGACGCCATCGACCAGGCAAATTTGTATATTTTTTTTCGCTGCTGCGTGTCAAAGGAGATTTCGGAACTCTCGCAAGACTCTCGGAATCTACGTACCGAGTCTAGACGTCCGGAGGCGACGCGCATTCACCGTGAGACTTGGCTTCTGGGCATCGATTTTGTTAATATCACCGCGATTTATAATGTTAATGAACGCATTTGTTATCGGAGCACGAAAGCCGTTGGGGACGGCTGCGCAGCATCGTCCCTCGATTGATGAAGTTCCCTCGAATAAAACAAAAGCAACACCGAGATTTTATATTCATCGGAGGGGGGGGGAAGAAACAAGAGGAAATAGCGCGAGACGGATAGCGACGGGGAAGGTGGCGGGGATAGCGACCATTTGATTCCCGCGGTGACGTATTAAATATGTGGTAGCAGCCACGGTGTCAGAGGATTGCTTTAATCAGTAGATTAATTCGTCATGGCCTCACCGTGTGGCTCGTCCTTTGTCGGTCGGCTCTCTGCCCGGTGCCTCGCTGATGTACGGGCGAGAGAGCGAGATAGCTCGCCCAACGCGGAGCCTACGTACATAATCAACTATTTGTGGTAATGAATATTATGCGCCCCGGACGCGTGTCATTAATAACGCCGGACCGCGTGCTCCGCAATACTGTGTTTTTTTTTTATCGTACCACACTCCTCCAGTTTTCTTCCTTTTGCCTCGTCCAACCCGCTATCGCTCAAACTTCACCGATGTTAGGACGCGGTGAAAAAGTTTATCGGAGGCAAAGCGTAATGGCATCTGATGCAATTTTTTTCGTCCGGGAAGAATCGCGAAGCGAAGGATCATCGGCAGAAGGGAACGCGGGAAGAGGCGTCGAGAAGAGTCCGGGAGGCTGTGCGAGGATGAGGAAGGTAAATGAGTCTGGTCGCGGACGAGGGGAAGGCCACTGGCGACCGTCCCGCGGACGTTTCTCGACGTCTGCAGGGGTGAAAGGGCCACGTCGGACTGGCCACGCCAGGGTGAGACGGCCGCAATAGAGTGTCGGAGCGGAGCGGAGCTGGAAGCTGCTCTCCTAAGCGAATTGGAAGGAGTGTAAGGGAGACACGGTTAGCGCCCGGCTCACTGTCCTCGCATTATTTCTTGCGGCACTCGCCATGCTCCCTGGTCAAACACTGTGTCGCCTTTGGTATTTATCGGGCAAGTTCTCACCTCAGGCTCATTTGTCTTCCGGCTGGTCGGTGCCGTGTGGGTGGGGGGTCGTCCCGGGGGTTGAGACCCCCTCGAGCACGGGCCGGCAGGACCCTCGAGCGAACGGGACCGAGCGAGACGACACGGTACGGAACCAGGAGAGAGAACCAAGTGAGCGCTGCTTTTGAGAACGAACCACTATTACTCGCCGATTCCGCCCGGGAACTCCGGGCTCTCAACGGTCTCTGGTCAAACCCTCGCTGGACTGTCCGTGAAATCCACTAAAACTTATCCACTATTGTTACGCTCTTCGCGAAGCCGAGAGGAGAAAATGATACGTGGAAATGATCGAGGGACACAGAAACGAAGATCGGTATGCACGACGGTGATACGAGCCGCAATGAAATATCGGAGTAAATCGCCGGGCACGCTTTCTCTCTGTATTCCGAATACGTTAGGCTCGATATATTCGGATCAGGAGCCGCTGTGTGCATGGAAGACTGTCGAGGATGAAACGAGAAAAAAAAAGAAGGCTCGTGACTTTTTCCCGTTCGACGATCTCGTAGCATGTGGACAATATTGCAAAGGGCAAATCTGTCCTGGTATATAATATCAGCCGTATTTTTCGTGGATTTTTTCTCTTTACTTTCACGGGAAGAACTTTATTAAAATCGAGTATTCGATGAGCGTGGCTGAGTTACGTAGCGCGCGTCTCTCGGCGAAACATAGCTTACGACTCTATGGCTCGTCTTCCGGTGACAGCAGCAGGTGAAACATGAATCGCGATCTACGCGACCCTGACGCGATGTTGCGCGATGATGTTATAAAGGATCGGGACACACGTGTGTCAGAGATATTAAAGCGAGATATAAAAGGTACTCTCGGCGGTGGGAGAGAAGTCCGGTTATACGTAGGTCGAACGCCCCCCGGTCTGGGAAGACAGCGCGCGGATCCCGCTGAAGCTTTTTGCCGTTTCGGGGAGAATGCTGCCGCGCCTCGCTTTTCCACCGGTATCACCGGGATGAAAAAGTATTCGTGTGCTTTTAGCGGGGGCATCGGAGAACGGCTATGTGCGCATCATTTTTCAACGGCGCCACTACGTGTGGAACGTCGGTCCCGTGTGCGTCGAGAAGGAACGGGCCGAGCATGAGGCCGAACCGCTGCCGCCGGCGACGTCAAACGTCAGCGAGCCGGTGAGCCCGGATCTAGCGCCGCGTCTTTTCTCATCCACTCGGTATAATGTGCCCGGGCCGTCGTTTCCGTCCATTCTTTCTCGATGCAACGAGCCGCTCGGACGGTCGAATATTCGGAAAATATTATTATAGATCGTAGGCGTCGAGCTGTAAACAGATAAAACGATACGCTTATGCATTTATGACGTGTTCAATATTACATACATGGCAAATTCAACAATTATGAGAAATGAGAGAGTTTGGTAAAAAAATATGATAATACTTTCTCTTATATACACTGTGAAAATAAATTATAAATTTAATGTACCGGAACTTGAAATTTGCTCACATTACTTACAATAATTGACTGTTGATGTATTTTTCGTAAAATGAAAAATACCGCATATCAAAATTAAAAATCTTAGCCCTGAAATTTACAAAAAAAAATGTATTCAAGATACAAATTTTACTATGAAATTGCAACGCACATGTGTTTAAAATTTTAGAAATATTTTATGAAAAAAAAGCTTCCAATACCGTTCATTAATTCTCAAACAACATTTTTTTACAGTGTATACTTCGTATGTGATGGGAATGTAAAAATAACTAAACGGTCAATCAAAATTGCTTTCGACTTCATTTCTTCAACGTGAGTTCGGCCGTATCGCTCTGATAGAGAATGATTGCGAATAACAGCAGGGAAATATAAAGGATTCGTACGTATCGCAGACATGCGAAGGAAGCGTGGCGGGCTCACGAAAATGTCCGTGTATGGTGATGGTACGGAATCGACGTATTATAGCCCGAACGTACGGCGGCAAAAAGAAAATCAGGCAGCAGAGAGTATCTCGGTCGGTCTGGGCTTGGTACGTAGGGCACGTTCGGCCGGGGACACCGCCAATGTATGCCGCCCGCATAAACTAACAGGCGCATCGGATTTTACATAAAATTCACGGTGAGGGGTGAGTGAACAAGGGCGGTGATTTCAGAAGAGATGAACGGAGAACGTGACGGCCGACCGCCTCGAATCATCGGAACAAAAACGGACGCGCGTCCGTTCTCGAATTATGATTACGGATTACGAGCTGGCCCGCAGCGCGTCGGACATCTCTCAACCATTCGCTTTCGCTTACCTCGATAATAAAAAAAAGAACACGGAAAAAGTAACCGACAAAAAATGTGATTAAATTTCGCTGCAGTCTCCGCGCGTCGCCGTCAGAAACAAAACGAAAGAAAAAGAAACGAAGGAAATAACAATCGTTTCGTTGTCTCTACGTGAACGACGTTTCTCTGATGCATATTGTGTTACATTTATTAATCTCGCCGATTTCTCGCAAAAGTCACGTACCGCTGCGGATATTATTCGTCGGAGGGGAAAAAAATGCTTGCACCCATTTCCGTTCTGGTTTCGTTGCAATTTGAGCGTAAATCGCGCCGCGAGGTGACTTTCTCGCGCGACGATGTACATACGTACAAACGATGGGGAAAACGACGGAGCGGGCTAGGGGGGCGGCTACGGAAGGGTGTCCGGAGAGTCCCGTAGCAGCGATCTCCGCGGATGGATGGATGCGAATGCAATTGTTTAATTGGGGAAACGGGGAACGACGACGAGAACGAGGAAGCACGTAGTAGTAGTAGGCCAGGAACGTGGAGAGAGAACGGGGGTCATCCATCACTCGTCCTGAGGCTGCGCGTTCTAGGCGCGAGCACGGACCCCTTCTCTCTTACGGCGATATCAGCATGGCAAATACGGAACTGTAGGCTCTGACTGAAGAAAAGATACGGGCTGTGTTTGTGTGTATTGGTGGGTGTGTGTATGCGTCCAAGGAAAAGGAATTAAGACAAGACAGCCGGTAGGCGTGCAGCCATTTAAATACGGAAAGAGTTAAAACGGATTATTCGCGAAAATAAATAAATTGACATTTAACAACAAATTCTGAATTTTTAAACAAATAATCTGAATCAATTATGAAAAATACACCGAAACTAAGCCTCACCTCAATCTCCGGAAGATTGTTGAGCTCTCGCTGCAATATTCAATGTAACCACGGGCACACAGCTCAACGATGATTCCCTTCTCACCGGAACGTTGGGCGATCTCCATGGTCCGATCGCTGTGGAATATTCTAACCATTCAAAGTAAAACTAAGATGCCTTAAGCAAGATCGTTACTACTTCAAGGTATTATTCTAAGCGCCTCCCCACTCGGACTCTAAGTTGTTGCAGGCCTGCGTTCTCGGCGGCGTCGACATCACGAATAGCATATCGGCGTAGTATATACGAGCATAGACTATAGCCGCGTAATAGGTTGAAGAAGAAGAAGAAGAAGAAGAAGAAGAAGAAGAAGAAGGAGGAGGAGAAGAAGAAGACTCGTCGAGGCCAAGCTGGCGTTCCGTGCCGCCGCGGCGTCCACCCCTGGACTTTTGACTAATGAGCCGGCGCGTCCTCGACGTTATTAGATCGACCGAAGGAGTTTTTCGAGAGAAGGTTGGCGATGGCCGCAACGAACTGAACGAGATGGAGATAGAGAAGGACAGAAAGCCGGTGCAATGAAGTGGGAGACGTTGGACGAAGATCGTGCAAACTTACATCGGGGAAGAAGAACCACGGTTCGGACCACAACGCATCACCGAAGAAGCCGGTGGAAGAGCCGAGGAATAAGAGTCAGGGCACCAACCGCACGCTGCACCGCGAAGGATGGGTAATGATACGCCTGGATCCCGTTTCTTATTTGTCAAACGTCAAGCACAAAAGCCATTGCAACGAGGGACCCTGGACGCTCTCTCGCTAGTTCCTTCGGCTCTCGCTTCACTTGGCCGCTCCTCGTTCCGATTCTCTCGTGCCCGGGTCCCATCCTTGCAAAAATCCACTCACCGACATCCCGATGCCAAGTTCACAAGGTCCTAATGCCATGAGAATCCAGGAAACACGGGTCGCTTACGGAATAATTAACTTGGCGAATACATAATATGCTCATCAAATGTAACTTGTTTTGTTTCTTTGATGTCGCGATGATCCACTTGGGAATGCAAATATAATTTCTAAATGCTGCAGGCTGCGTAGTGTTTAGACTATACGCTAACCCAATTGTTGTTTTACTTATTTCGTGCCAAACGTCCATCTGCGGTGGGTATTTTTTTCTTTCATAATGCGCGGTTCGAAGGAATAATGGAGGCTCTGAGAATCGAGGTATCTCGGTCGTCTCGTCATTATACATACTTGCGAATGCATGATATGCTCTCAGAAAATGTAGCTTGATCTCACGCGTTTCATGGGAAACCAGGACCCGAGAGGAAATGAGACGAAATTAGGCGTACCTCGGGGAGTGAAGGAAATAAATAAAAAAAAGATTGAGAGACGTCGAACGGCCGCGCGGAGCAGTCTATATCCTCGAGGCCAAGAATGAAATTGGTCTGCGGCAGCAATCGGCGCTTGCTTATTAGCGTTTGACGTTCGATCAGTCAAGTGCGCGAGAGATTCAGTCCCGAGAGCGTTTCGTGTTTAAGACGATGGTTATTCTCAAGGTGCTCGTGAAGCGGGTGCAGAACACCGCCGCCCATTACCGGCACCAAGAACTCGCCTGGGATAGTTTCGAACCTGCTCGAGCTGAAACTTCGTTGCCCCGGAGGAGTCTATCGCTATTCGCCGCCATTGAAGTTCCACGTCAATCTTCGCTGTAACTTTACGAATTAGGATTTGAGGACTAAACTTCTGTGCTCTAGGTCGGGAGAAACAAAAACTATGCAAAAAACATTTTACACTCGTATAAACAAGAAACAATTAAATCGCCAGAAGACAGGCGCCAACTCAAGCGAAGAGTTGCCATTCGATTTCAAGCAGCCCAATCTTTGATGCGACAAGCCAAGTAACTGTTAACCAGCGCCTCAGTGCGCAGCGCGTCGTGCTACGCGCTCCGAAGTGTTCTTGAAAAATTCCGCGTAATCGTTTTAGACGTCTATACAAATATATTCTACTACATAAGAACGTTGACATTTTTAGGTCTTTAAAATCTATGAGAATTTGGAGTTGTTTATTTTACAAAAAAATAGAATTGACGTTAATGATTTGACGCTTATTTTATCAAGATACTGAAAAAAGTGAATTCAACAATCACCTCTTATGTGCAAGGCATGAGTGTCTAAAAATTAATCAGCTTAAAAGAAAAACCTCTAGAACAGTGAGGAGTTGACTAGAATCCATACAAAAGTTTGTTTTCAAAAATTTCGTCCGCCTCGGCCCAGTCTCAACGCCCACGGCAGTGAACGGCAGGAATCTCATAAGACTCCGTGTTATTCGTTATGATATCTCGTTCTATTTTCTCTCATTTCGCCTTCGGCATCGCGACTGCAAGAGAGTCCGTAATCGGTCTCGAAGCCCGAGGCGGAATGCTCTCGAGTATTCGATGCTGTTGTGGTGTACGGTGTCGGGGCGATATAACGCGAGCTTCTCTCCTGCACACTGCCTCTTACGCCTCTCGCCACAACCATTTATCATATTTTGTTGTCTTTTTTAAAGAGCCACGTATTCCTTTGTCACCTGGCGTCTTTATACTCGCATCGGGGTTTATCGCGGCGGTAGGTATATACGCGGAGCTCTCAGGTAAATTGTATGGCCAGCAGCAGTTCGCTTCCTCTCGCTTCCCTCACGGTAAAGTACAAGACACGGCTTTCAGAACGCATACGTGTGAATCTCGCGGAATGGTGGGTGTGAGAAACGTTTTCAATCCCGAATGAAAGTCCCGCCGACGAGCAACAACTCGTGTCCGGCCACTGGCTACAGAGAATGGAGACAAGGGGGAAGACCGATCTGACTTTATACCGAGTACCATTACGCAACGGTGATCTTTTATATCAAAGCAGTGCAACTCAGCGAATAAGATTTATTTCGCGACACACGAGCCAGATCGGTAATGTGTGAGTTTTTATCGCGTAGTATGACCGAGACGGATGGGATCTGACAAGATATAATTCTTTTGTTTTTCAATATTTGTTTCTTTTTCGAAGAACGGTGCTAGGAAAAGGCACAGAGGAGTCACCGTATTTCTCCCTGTTCGCCGATCCGCTAATCTTCTAATAACGCAGCCGGTCGAGTAGCCCACGGAAGTTGGATTTTCATCACACGTGGTGTACGATCGCTGACCACGAAAGATCTATCTCACCCAATCGTTATCCGTTGACTCTCATCGTAAAAGAACCTCGTAGGGTAAATCGGCGAGACAATGTCTCGCATCGAGGGGTATCGTAAATTGTCAAGTCCCGAAGAACCCTCTGGGTGAAGAAGCGAAACAGGGGGAGAGAGAAAGAGGGAGAAGAATCATAATTTTTAATGAAAGTGTAGTCGAAAAATATACCGGTTTCACCCAGCGACAAAAATAATGGTCAACATTTCCTGGTCGTATTATTTTTGCGATGCCGGTATACGGGCGTTTGCTGTACGCTGGGTGCTTCTGCTGCAGTAGGGCCGAAGCAACCAGGAGCAGCAGCGCCGTAGGATTTACGAGAAGCGAATGGAGGCAGAAAATTAACGATTCTCTGGTTGCGTGGGAGAGGTTGGGTGGAGAGAAAGAGAGAACTGACGAGAGAGCATAGCGCAGCAGCTAGAGGGTAAAGTTTTTCTTAGTGTTTTAATATAAATGCGGCTGGCGGTTGGCCGGCGCGACTTCGTCGAGTTACGCGAAGCGAGCCATACCCGGTACCACCGTGCAACCGACCCGCTTGTTTGCGGCAGTTTGTGCCAAGCCAAATGAAGAATGAAGCTGAAATTATTTGGTGGAAAACAGTGAAACAGGACGTGGAAACGACAATGTCGAGATTTACAGGCAAAACGCGCGAGCGCGAGACTCCGAGACCTCCACTCTCACGGGTGGGTATTAGCTGAGACTCGCTATCGCGAGATGCTAGGCCGTGCATTCTTAAACGACGCTTTAGCGCCCCTTTTCCCTTAGACTTCTTCGCAGCTGAATTTTGCAGTACTACTCTAACGAAACGATGATAAAATGTGGGTAAAAGCATGTGTGCGATACGTCGAATGTAGCCAGCGACAGATACGGATTACTTAAGGCATACGCGGTTATTGTAAACGTACTTAATTGAATGTAAGGTAGTATCCAAAGTATCCAGCGAGTTTTCCGCGAGATTCCACGATCCGTATAGCTGCAAGACTCACTGCTCTATCTCCGATTCATCCCCTCGTGAAGTTTCCGAGCTCTCATACCCGGCATTACCCATAAACGCCCCTCCGACTCTCCACTCTTTTTCCTTCCACTCTCCTCCACCTCGGCTGAAATCTTTGCGTTCGTCTCCTTTTTTATGGCGAACCAATAATGAACTTTTTTTTTTGTATAAAACTTGATTTGCAGCTGCGTCTCTCATTCGGGTACGGAAATTCTTCCGTGCACGAAAGAGGAGAAAGAGACGCTGGGACCATCGGCTTCCTCTTTTACCCTCGACGCTACTAGGTTTCTTTTCTTTCGCCAGCGGACCAAAGCCAGCATCATGAGAAGTATCTCTCGGTCTAGCTCACGATATCACTCGTGGCATTGCTCATTACTCACGGCGCCTTATCGTCGCTGCTTCCCTCATAGCGCTCACTCGCTCTTTCACTACCCCCGCACAAGCCTCTGCAAGACTACCGAGAAAGCCTACTTTACCTACCATTAACAGCCAGAGAGATTCAGCTATTGCATCGGAACGTCAACTCTTTCAGTTCATTTCCTTCGGGCGTATTTAATAAAAAAACATTGTTAAACAAATAATCAAAAAAAATTTCATCGTATGAAATCTATTCCATTCGATTCACCGAACTATTTCTGTGCAATAATATTGTAAGAAAAGGTATAAAAGAAGGATTCGACCACAACGATTTGACTTTAATGATTTTTAATGAAGCATCGAAGATTTACGATTATTTTTATTTTAAGCACTGTCTCGAAGAGTGTGCAAAGTTGCTGCTGTGTGCAAATCGCTCTCCACTCGACTTTACTGCCGCCCGGTGTGAGGAACACGTACAGTGCCACGGTCGGGGCGGATGCCGTAACTCCAGAAGTTCTTTCTCGATACCGCGACTACCGTATATACCCTGCCCCCCTCCTCGCGCTACCCCCCGTGAGCCCTTACCGCCGAGATAGGAACCAATAAGTATTGAGCCGAGCGTTGGAGGGGTGCGATGGGGCGAGGACCGTCCCTCTGAGTGTTTCTTATCAGTGAATTAGCAACGCCGTGGGTTGTCGACGAATACGACGTCAACGACAACGATGTCGTGCTTTGCTGGTGTATGCGAGTCTCACAGCGTTTTCGCATGCTTCGCGTCGCTCTGATGATGATGAGCCCGAGGTATCCAGGAAGGGGACCAGGTATCAATCACCGACCATCTCCGGTGACTCTCCTTCCTCGATGGCTTTCTGATACGGAACGGCTTTATTCGGAGATTCGTGCGACCACCGTTTGCTTTCATGCACCTTCCCAATGTACCTGTTCGCGAAAGATCAAATGTTTGACTGGACAAGTCGCGGGATTTCGATTCGAGCCAAAAACGATTATAGAGTTTTTTGCGGCAATGGAAGAGCGACTTCGTTTAAAAATATTAGCTTAATCTATCATAGATTCAGCATCGCCGGGCACAATAACTCAGGAATGGAGCGTGAAGACTCAAACTTTCTTTCTCCAACGTTTTCCTTTTTCTCCCGAGTTTCGGGAAATTTTTCTCGGGCCACGCTGTCGTCGTGTCAAAAGATGAAAGACTGCGACGAGAATCGCATCCCCGTATCAGTCCCGTGTGCCAACGCGGTCACGCTATATACGGTGGCGTAACTCGCGCACAGTCCCGTGAACACTTCATTTATTATGCCGTTAGTTATCGGAGCTTTTCGTCTGATTTCCCTGGCAACAATGCCCGCCACTGCGGGCCCAAGGATCCGAGGGACGAGCACGGTTTCACACCGGTGACGTTTTCTCATCCAACAGCCAACCTTCCTGACGCTTTGCCATACGTCACACCGCGTTCAGCTCGTAACTATCGTCACTGGCTCCCGCTTTAGGCAAAACGCAGCCTTTCCTTATTCCCTCGTTTCTTCAACCCCTCTATTTTCCCTCCGAGCTTCACCGAAGTGACACCAACTCGTAGTGACATCGGGTTTCTTTCATCAAAATATAGTGAGCGATTCATTAAAATTATTCTCGTTTCATCCACAACTAAATCTACGTCTCTCGCTGCCTACGAGGAAACTAAATCTCGCCTCAGATGCTCGTATCAGCGGTATTTGAATAATTTATCCACGAATTCTCCACTCGCACGACAAATTTTCCCTAATGTACGCGAAGCTCGTGGAAAATCCGCGTTTCCCCAGCAGACAAAATCGCTCGTGTCAGGTAAGGTGCGCGAAGTACACGAAATCTTGAGCCAGTTGTGTTTTAGTAGAGAGATCCGAGGTACGAGGGAAGAAGCCGGCGAAGAGGAGCGTCGGGGCGAACGAGGAGAGCGGCGTAGCTTAGCGAGCGAGAAGAGGAGCGACGGCAGAAGTGATGGATGAACGTCGGGCACGGCGAGCATGCCAGCCTGACATGTTTATACGCAACCTGTCTGTAGCCTCCGCCGAGGTCTTCCACGTTGACGACCCGAAGCACAGAGATCCTGGCGGCAGCGGCATCGGCAACGCACAACACCATACGCGCGCCTCTTTGTAACCTGGCCCAGAGCGTGCCCACGATTTATCCCGTGAATGCCCCAGAATTTCTATGCTCACCTCCGCTCACCCATACCACCGCGACGTTCGGTTGTTGCACACTCCGCAGGGAACGCGAGCCCAACTGTAACGTAGCTTAGGTGTAACGAGACGGAGAAGGAGAGTAAGCCGAGGAGAACCCGACCGAGACGTAAGCGGGAAATAATACAGTCGTTGTGATTAATCAACGGTTGCTCTTCCGCCGCTCACATCCCACCGTTGCGCTGCTGCGTGTGCGCTGGCAAGTACGCGTCCTGGACCACCTACGAAGAAATCTCAAACTGTCCGTCTTCTCGCTGACCGACATAGCCGATCCTTCGGTTCCTTACACTTCGCCCCACTTTTCATCGTACACCTTTCATACACACATTGAATATCACGGGATACAAAGTATATGCCTTGGTTCCGAATCATTTAGTTATACATAGATTAAACTTGACCGCGGTTGAATGAATGGTAACGATCCTGATCGTCGGGTCATGGTATTCATGTGTTTGTGCGGGGATGTGTTTTATGCCCGGCTAGAAGATTGAAGACGGTGCTCGAAATGTGAGCGAAAGGTAATATGTGGACACACGAGTGAAGCCACTTCAGCCGAAGCGCATTTTACCCAGAGCAAACACATTTGATAGCTCTCGAGCATTAGGGGATGTTTGCCCGACCCTGGCTCATTTGCCTTCGGGTTTGTCGTTCTTCTTGTGTAGTCTCGCTATTATTAGTTACTGCTTTCAATCTAATGTCGTTTTTATCGTCCGCCTTCCTTTACCGTTTCGCGCTGCTATTCATTAATGCCGTGGGGAATCTGAACAGGGCCGCCGAAAGGAAACGGATCGAGCGTCAGTAGAGAGCACTTTGAGGGTCTTCGCAGTTTTAAATGTGGAGCACATCTTTTGTGCGTCGAAAGGTGCAATGAAGACATTCATCAATCAGCCTACAACTACATATCGCACTCGGACGATTACTACCAGTTTCATGGAGTCCCGAGGAGAGTTCACATTCGCGGATTCCGCGGTAGATCGTAAATATCTCACGTATTTTCGGAAAGTCGCGAGTTTTATCTCGGGAAAACGCAGCAAGAGAACGGGGATAAGTTGCACCGCTCCTCGGAGAAGCGGGGCGGAAGATTTTTGGGTGGAGTATGAATAAATTCATCGACATTGCGGGGAACCGAGTGCCACCGATAGGATTGCCGCTGGATGGTTCTCCGTGCATGGGAGGGCGAGGGAGAGAGAAGGTCCCGGGTCGAAGAACACGGGGATGCGGTGTGTGCGCGGCGCGAGCGGCCAAAAAGAGTTTGAAACTGCTCGGTCGCCCCTATATTATAAATATCAGCCATGAAAGATGGCGCAGACAGCAGTAGGGAGGCAATGCTGGAGCAATGGCTGTGGGGATGGTTGAAGCGAAACGCGGCTGGGTAAAGGAGTGGAACAGAACCCGGAATTAGCATAATCAGAATAATTTCCACCAGCTGACAGCGCCCTCATTCTTTTTCCGGGCGACGATTCTGCCCAAGCGCGTCCCAAGTGTTCCTTGCCCGGCGTTCTTTTTTTCTCATTTTTTTTTTCTCTCAAAATTTTTCCGCTGTTTTCCAAGCCGCCTTTCGGCCGCCACCACTGCCAGCCGCCTCTCCGACGTCAGGAATTTCCCGCGCTACACAGAACGTTGTATCTGGAACGAGACGGGATCGATATAAATTTTTCGGCACTGTTCTTCAAATTACAATGGCTCGGCCCTTTTTATCCGTCGGTACCACAAAACTTTTTAAGATACCCTCTGGTTACTCGAGAAGCATCGGCAGCAGCATCTTCACCCGTATAAGCGACTCGGGAATACCGCGTGAATTTAATATCGTTCGTCGTTATATCGATGTCCCGGGTGAGGAAAGTAACGGGGAAACGGGAGGAATGGGAAAGAAAGCGGGAGACGGTGGCTGCTCCTACGTCGGAAAAGATGCTACCGGAAAAGTTGCAGGTCACGTATAGTTTGGATACTTGCCGCAGTATGGTGCCTTCCACGAGGTTTTCCCCAACGTTCCCGAATATATCAAAGTTCATGCGTTTCTACCTAATATCACTCGCGTGTGCAGCGCTCGCGGGACTCCAGGCGGAATCAACCCTCCGTCCCCCGCTCGTTGAAACCCTCGAGCGTGCGAGGAGAACCGCTTCACGTGCCGACCACCAACGCTCACCTACCCTTCGAAGGCTATCCTTTCTCTCCATCTTTCGCCTTTTCTCCTTCTCTGATCTCTATTCATTCTTCGCATAACCCATTTCAATTTTTCTGCGTTTTAACTGTGAGTCGACGGTCTACGAGGTTTCGTGTGCCGGGTGAATCTTAAGGCGTGTCGCAAGCCCGCCCGCGACTTTTCCGGATTCTCACGTATCTTTCTCGAGATTCGGAGAAACGCTCGGCGAACCGAGCTCGAAGAACATAGGTGCTATTATGCATAAATGCGTAATGCCGAGTTTTCGCATGGATCAGACCTTCATGAGCGCGATAGCCAATTCCTTTCGAACATTATCCATCCATTATTCATCGCTTGCGGGATAAAAGTCGTGCCCTTCGCGGCCGCGAACCGTATTCCGGGTAAATCCGGACCGTGAGAATGCCCGATTCAGATTCAAATATGTATTCCCGAGCCGGTCTGCGCGGTCGCTTCGAGCGTCCTACCCTCGAACCATTGCATTTATTGGCCGCATACGAACGGCCCCAAAGCTTCGATTTTGGGAGAAAGTATATTATCAGTTGGCTTAGAACTCGGCAAAAGTTTACGTCGAAGAAAATAAAAAGTACAGTGCATGCAGATGCGATCGAGAAATACGCGAGGGTACTCGAGTACTTCGGGACAGAACCAATGAATGGGGAGAAACGCTATGCGACAAGTGTGATGGACGTGGAGGTTGCAGTGCGCCGAGAGGATCCGAGGATCCGATAGCCGGATGAGTTCCACGAGTACACACTCGTCTGCGGAACGTACAGAGCTACGTGCGTGTGAGTACACGGCGATTCAGTAAAAATATTCGTTTTAGTACCGATATATTCATATAGCGACAGCACCTTTTTTTTGGCTCTTTTATATCTTTCTCGAGGGTACAATTTGCTCGTAATTAAAAAACATGCTTTTTTTAATTCTTAGAAAACTAAACGAGTAGTTTATCACATACCAAGTATAATCAGTGACACATCGAATGATTAAATAAACACGCTGTTCCATATCAAAATGTCAAGAGATAGACTTCCACAAATATGCTCAGTATCTTTACGCTGATTAATTTTTCAACGCAACAAACAGGCATGCAGGTGAAACATCTCAATTCTGAATCGCTCTGTACCCCACGTAACCGTAGTTTCACGAACACACGTAACCGTGCAAGACTTGCCACGTCACCGGCACTCGGATCCACGTCTATCTGTCAGTTTCCAGTCTCAAACAAGATGGATGGCTGGCGAATGGAAATCATGGTTGAAACCTACCCGACCCCTCCCGTCCCTCGTTCACCCTCCGCCGACGTCGACAGGGTCCCTGGCACCCTTTCCTTGCGCCCATACTCTCCAAACGCATTGCCCGCGTTGTAACGCGAGATCCACACCCCTCGCAGCCCCTCCGACCGCTTATTCTATATCCCACTTCCTCTCGCTGCTCTCCCTTTTCGCATCATCCAGTCCCTGCAGCATCCAGGGCTCTCCAGATATAAATATATTTGTATGCCATATTATGCCCATCGACTTACCTGCTACCCTCGCGATCGGTAAATTCAAGAAAAAAAAAGAAAAACCTTCTCTCTTCATTTTATTCTACTGACAGCATCGAGACACTTCGCGCGTTCAAGAGCAATTTTAGGTTGGTAATGGCCAAAGGTAATTTATGTATACATTTTTTTAACTCCTTTTTTAACATCAGAATGCGAGTTTCGCCCGACGCCGATATTGAGTTGGACCGAACTCCAAATATATTTGGGATGTATCACCCACGTTCTTTTACCTACTTTCCTGTGTAGAATCTCAATTGACTTTTCGTATCAAATATCGAGCCGAGTAAAATAACTCGCAGATACATGATCAACGGAGCAAAAATACATCAGGTATGTAAATCAGGTGTGTATAGGCCCTAAAACGGCGAATGACAAAAAAATGTATAGCTAAATTATTATTGTTCATTTTACGATAGGTAGCGATTCCTCAGCACTTATCTATACATCAGGAAAACTTAAGAAATGTCGAGGAGAAAAGTTATTGGGGAAAAAACATATTTTTTAATGACTTGTCAATCATATGATATAATTATTTTTACAATTGCTACATCTATATTTACAAATGTGCTAAATTTACTTAATAACAATAGCAATGCAGAAAAATAGAGATTCGATCCTTAGTCTAATTGGCATTGAGTTAAGTATAACGAGGCACGATTGAGTGGCGTATATACATTAATTGTTTGCAATTCTTTTTACAATTACTATATCTATATTTACATATGTGCTAAATTCACTTAGTAACAATAGCAATACAGAAAAATAAAGATTCGATCCTTAGTCTAATTGGCATTGAGTTAAGTATAACGAGGCACGCTTGAGAGACGTATATACATTAATTGTTTAGGTAATTGTTGAATTTACCAAAGATAAATAAAATAACTCTTTACAGGCTTGTAAAGTTCGCGGTGACGTCGTGACTTTCCAGAGAATCATCGACGCTGATATCGCTGTAATTTTGTTCGATCATTATCGATTGAGACTGATCGGGATTCTGTTGAAGCCAGGAGGTGAGATCCGGGAGGATTGGCAGGGAGTACGTTGAGTGTTCGAGTTGACCGTTCGATTCTACGAACGAGTGAAAATTGTTGACATAATTCGTCGGATCATGAGAGTAAGCAATGTCCGACTGTTGGTATCCGCAGTTGACTTGAGGATATTGGCCTGGCTGAATGTTCCAGGCCGATTGGTGGTTGTGGAAGTAGGCGGCCTTCTCACACATGAGATTCTCCGTGAAGATGTTCTGCTGGGGCTGATAATACGAGCTCTGGTCGAACTGCTGCTGCGTTTGATTTTGAACAAAGCCGTCATTTTTTTCGCTCGACCTCCCCTGACACTGAACCGGAAGACAGTTCATCAAATCGCTGTCATACCGATAGCAAGAGGTCTCGTCCTTATAGTCGCAGTTGGGAATCCTCTCGTACTCCCGATGAACCGGTGACGCCATTGTCGTCAAGTTCATCTGACAATCGCCGTAGGAAATCGTCGAGCCGATTATCGAAGACTCCTGGAGATTGTTCTCGTTCTGCATCGTCCACGAAACTTGGGAATTCCTCGGCGCTATAATCGCCGACGAAGATTCCTTAGCGGCGACCGGGGATTGGCTCGGTGTGTTTTTCGGCGATTTCGTCGAAGCCGGACTTGCCGCGGATTTCAGATTGCTGTGCTCCTTCTTGTACTTCATACGGCGATTCTGGAACCATATCTTGATCTGTCTCTCGTTGAGACCCAGAGCCGTGGCCATTTCGATTCGTCGCGGACGACACAAGTATCGCCCGCAGTGAAATTCCTTCTCGAGCTCGACGAGCTGAGAGCTCGAGTACGCAGTCCTCGCTCGTTTACCGTTCGACTGCTTGTTGCCACGTTGAACACCTACTGCAACGATAAATAACAACGATTTTGCCTTTTAGCATATCGCACAATAATAATCTTCCAAGTAGAAGCCACTTACGTGGTTTCGCTAATAATGTACACCGTTTCGGGGAGAAAGATCACTTATCGCTGATTCATCGACGTAATAGTTATGAGTATTCGTGCGCATTTAGTTCGAGTGTCGAGTCTCGCAAGAACGCAATGAAATTCAGTATCATTAAAGCCGTTCGACGACGGGCAACTGAGATCGAAGATATCGACAAATTGTCTCGGTGTAACGCACTCGTAAGGGACTGAGTCGAAAAAGTATAACGAGCGTCATCGAAACGTATTAACTTGCAATTAGTCCCAACGCAAAAAGGCTGTTGCGCACTTAGCATTATTTTTCCGCATTAAGGACAACTCGTGCTGCCGTTTGGAGTCGTTTGCTGAACAGGAATACTCGATTTTTCTTTGACTAGAGGTATATTTAGTTTTTAATTGAGTTCGTGAGAGCGAATGACAAGTGACATATGAGTATTATCTTCAGGCTAATGGTTGGACGTAGTCGAAGCGACGAGCAGAGAAAACTCGATCAGGCGTGGCTAGAAAAATCATTTCGACATTGCCGATGGCGTCAGAAAGCGTAAAACTTGTTGAGGCTCCGGAGTCGGCTCGCAGCGGGGTGTCCTCGGCTGCCAACTGAGGAAGCTACGATTCCCGCTGGGCCACTCAAAGCCCCAAACACCACCAGTACGCCCGTGTGATATTGGATTAAACGGTTTGTCTCTCGCTCGTGAATTTACAACCCTGCAAGGTTGGACGTTTCGTTACAGATTTCCTCCGAAAAACCCCTACAGCAGCCCTCGCGACAACGGGGCTAGACGACATTACGATCTACACGATTTCGCGGATCAGCTCCGAGAGTTCGCGAGTGGATCAAGTCTCCGACAAAGTTTAGCGGGAAGCATTTGTCGGAGCCATTGAATGATGTTGCACACACGAAGTCTCGAATATATCTTACGAATGTTCCCGGGAATGTAGGATACGGACTGCGTCAGAGGCGTCGCGTTAAAAAAATGGCCCGAGGGCACCGACCGACTGTGGACGTATAATTCTTATCGCATTCTCGCGCTTTGAGTATTTCTTAAAAATATTGACAAAGAGCACGAGGTTATTCACCCGCCTTTATCGGTTCGAATTCAATCTCAAAGGTGAATCGTTAGAACAGATACCGAGACTCAAGCTCATTATATTCCGGTCCAAAGAATACCTTAAGTATGCGTGACCAATGTTATGTGGTAGCAAAGATATTTTGATTTTATGAGAAATTATCGAAATTTGAGCACCAATTGGTGTCGCGCAAGGTGCAAAATATCGATCGACGAAAGGGGTTGACGTTGAAGAGTTTGGAGATTATGTATATAAGGTACGGTGAGACTGCTGCTTTTAGGATCTCCGAAGGAGATGGAGAGTCAGAGTATAAGCTGCCGCGGGGGTGTCGTAACGAGGGTGTTGCCGAGCCGTTTAGGGGTTGTCCCGGATAGGAAGCGCGGGGCTGCAATGTATCACGTACAAACTGGCGGTCTTGAGAAGGTACTCAATGACCTATTAGGACTCTGAGGACGGTGTGCTGCTGGTGGCCCGTTGACGGTGATCTTGTGGAACTTGTGAGATCCCTCGTGAACTCAACGCTATGCATTAACTGTATAGTCACCGTACACTATACTATACCACTATACAGCAATGTATTGAAGCGGTCAATAAACTTGTCAACGCCAAACCGAGACGATACTCCATCATCCCTTGGACCCTCCAAAAGCCGGAAAATTCTATTCGCTCGATATATCGAAGCTGTGTCATTCATTTTATAATCTTCCCCCCATAGCAAACAATTCAGTCAGTCAAACGCTACCATTGAGTTAATCAATATCGCTTAAATTACACGAACTTTAACAACAACAGAACAACGACTTTCACAAATAATGCTGGCACGTTCTCGCTTATGTAATTCGTACGTGCAATAGAAAGTTGCTTAGAAGGGAACGAGAACGACTGCACACAATTGCTCAACTATTTTGACAGCGAAGCGGGTTTGGAAAAATTTGAATTTCGGGAAAGGAGATATACGTGTGTGTTTCACCAACCTTGATTCGTAGTCGAAGTGGCGCTCTGTCGATTAGTCTGCTGCTTCGTGCTGAGACCATCTTCCCGCTTTACGACAGCCTGATCGTATTGATCTTGTCTATGAATCAGGGGATGATGTTGCTCCTGTTGACGAAGCTGTTCGTTGCCAACGATCATCGTCTGCACTTGATCGTTGCTCTGCCACGAGGTGTAATGCGGTGGATTCTGACAGTACGAATCGTTGGTCCGATAATTGTTGTAGCCCTTCCAGCTCGTAGTTGACACCGCGGACTCCACGCTTACCGGTGACAGAGGATAAATCGAATTCTCCGGAGAAGCGAGTCCTCCAGCGCGATGTCCAATGTTGGCGTGTCCGAATTCAATGAGAGTCATCTTGCCTCCGCTGCTACCGATTCTTCTCTCGACTCTGATTTCCTTCACTTCCGAAGCTACGATCGAAATTTCGTTGGTCTCCGCGAAGTCTTCAGTGCTTCTGAACTTAACCGATGCTCTTCGAGGTTCACCGTTCGAGATTCGACCGTCGACTGACATGTCGATGATCGGTGACACGCCAATTTGTAGGGCACCGATCGCCGGCTCGTTCGACCAATCGGAAACTATCGGCAGAACGGAACCGCAAGAGCGACAACAAACCCCTTTTGTCCTTCACTTCCGACGGTCACCGCCCACGTCGTATACCTTCGGTATTAGCGGTGTACCTTGGATATGGATACTATTGCGCACGGAGACATTGACCCGGTCAACCGCGCCGTCCAGACACTTCGACCTGCACGGCGACGAACTCTCGGCGCTTCGATGACTCTTCTTACAATATTTTACCTGAGTTATTCACGCGACACTGTGCCTCCGCGTCTGCCCTCCTCGAGACGACGATAATTAGCGACAAATTCGTTATCCTGGCGCGAGCCAAAGTGCGTCCCACGACGAGATGATCCGACTCACTCCTCTCGAATCGGAGGCAACGAGCAGGTGCACGAATGCAATTTTTTAAAATCATTTATTTCAACGTTTAAACGATAATTACTTATTTAAAGCAATGAAAAAGACGAAGTATACAATTTATAAAAACAAACTAAATTTTATGAACAAAAGAGCTCGGAATTGCAATAATAGAAGACACCAAGGCTTATGCGTGAGCTCGTCAGAGCGCACTGACGGGCCGTCGACTTTCACATATCTACATCCATATTTGAGAACGATATTGACCACACTGACGGAAAAATTTTCGGTGACCACACAAAAGCGAGGTGAGTGTCTTTGTCGCATAGCCCGAGGCCAATGGCCTTCCCGATCGGTGTTCATCCCGACAACTATTACATTGCGCGTTTGGGACAAATACTGGACATCGACTATTCGTTCGTCGTGCTTATAGAACAAACACTCGAATTGTTTATCTATGGAAAGAAATCGGAGGTACAAAGCAAAAAGTAACGATTCGTCGATGAGACAGAGAGAGAGGGAGAGAGAAAAGGGAAAGGGGAGAAAAAATGTTGAAAGAAATAAGGGTGGATCGGTTGGTAGTCCGACGAAATTCGAAAGCGAGAGATTGATCAGCGTCATCCTGTCGGGCTGTTTCCTCAGCAGCCTCGCTTCTTCGTCTTCTTCTTCCATCTCTTTCGTCTTTTCTGTTCGTCTCGTCGCAATACCTCCACGTCCTATATGCTCGTTTTCTCACTCCCTCGCCCGACCTGGGCGAATCCAAGCTCCGGTGTACGTTGATGCGGACCCCGGCATCGCACCCTCGGCAGGCTCGAGGTCCCCATCCCCCTCGTTCCGCCACGCGGTAAGGTGTGGGTGGTGAGTTTCATCCTCACAGAATCAGCCATTCTCCATCCGCGCGAGAGCTGTCTGCGGATCCGCGCCACCGGTTTTCCGACCCACTCGCATCCCCTCGTCGCCCGGAGGAGAAGGAGAGCACCCTTGCAGCGAGATCTTTCTCCCTCCCGATCTCCTCTCACGGTCTCTCCTCCGCTTTTTCCCTTCTCCGTCGTTCCATCCTCTTTTTCTCTCCGACATTTTTACCATCGCCCTCTCGCTTCGCAACTCTTTGCTTCTCTTTTCCCATCTCTCACTCGTCTCAACACAAGCACACGATCTTCCTCGTCTCCCTCTCCCTCCGGCCGAATCATCGTTCCCTCCGCAATAGGAGAAAACCACCCCGGCGAGGCGCTCGCCATTCCCGCTGCGTGTTTTCCTTCGCCGCTCCATGCCGAACGTTTTTCTGTAGCTCCTTCGAGAACTCGGACGAACGGACAAAGATCGCAGAGCATGCTTCCTCCTCCCGTGCAACCGTATCATCTCGGAGCGTGGTGAGGCGGCAGGCCAGCGGGAAAATCCCCTGGAGTTCTCGAAGAAAAAAAAGAAGCAAAAAAAAAAAAAAAAACGAGCCTCGAGATGTTTCTTCCGCTAATTCTTTTCTTGCAATCAACTTTTTGCTCGCTTCCTCGCGGTGGCAGCGTTGCTGGTTCGTCCTGCACGTACACGAAGGAGATGGCACGCTATAGGTTGTAGACGCTTCTGCTGTCCGAGAGCTCGGTCGCTTCGGTTGTCAAAAACTAGGGCAACATCGGTGCGCCGATGGCGATCGAAGAGATATACGGAAAAAAAATATTAGGGAAAACAATTACGCGAGCGAAATGACGTCGAAGTGCATAGACGCACCGAGCGCAGAGACAGCGGGGATAGAGCGTCAGGGTAGAAGGGGGACGCGGTCTGGCGTAACTCTTCGTAATCGTGATCCGATCGACGAGAGTGGAGGCGAAGAGTGGTGGGTAATTTTCCCATCCTCGTAAGCTAATCCATACTTAGGAAGTTAAAACGCCATAAATTACGTGGAACGACGATCGCTCCTCGAGCGTGCGGCACGGCTCTGGACGTCGTCCGCACGGTGACGGAGCGATCGAACCGTGGATTAGCCGTCCGTTGATAAGACGTTTACGTGATACCGGAGCGGCTTAAACAAGGAACGAGCAAACGAACGAGACAGCCGGAGCTCACGTTTGACATTCGCGGACATCGATCTCTCCCGCGTCGTCGATTCGTCGCTGTCGCCGTCGTCGGTCAGTCGCCGACGCTCGAGATTAGAGAAGGAAGTGAAAAAGCATCGGGGAAGCGACCCAAATGAAATCGATTCCGAGAAAAGTATCGATAGGTAAACGTCAATCCCGTCGTCGACTACGCAATACGCCATTCTCGGAGGGGTCCGATAGGATTACAGTAACTCGAGCATTTACCGGAGTAGCTGCAGACTCGTATTGCTCGAAAGTTAATGACAAAATTGTTCAAATGTCTTCGAATGCAGCTTGTTAAAATACGAACGCTTCATTTCCCAGCGAATTCGAAACAAGTGACATGAAGTATGATTCAATTTTTTTTTATCGAAGTAGATTGGAGTTTCTCACCGATCATCCCTCACCGCAGAGTTTCTCGTAATTGAAACTGTCTCTCTCGTTCGTACCGTCCAATATTGTCGGTAGTATTCTTGAGGAGGAGGCAGCCTCGCGGTGCGGGAAACGTAAGAGCGTATCTCCGCTTTTGTATAATATAATCTGGAAGTTTGACGGGGTTGAAGGAAAGACGGGCGGGTGAGGGTTTGCGGAGCTCGGGGACAGAGAGGGACAGGAAGGGGGACGGACGGGAGGGTGGGTTACGAGGGGATTGGTTGGAGTATGGAGAGATAGTGCGAGACCTGAGACGTGGCTGAGAGAGCGGAGCATAGGAAAACCGGGTTTGGTTAGTCGGTGGATAGTCCGCCCGCACAGCCACCCCGTGCAACTCCCGGTTGCGGTGGAACGGAGTAACGTCGGAGGGTGTCACGAACGGACGGGGGGTGACTTGCCGGAGAGACAGAGAACGGCGAATCTCCAAGGAAGAAGAGATAACGCGAAAGACCGGCGAGCGAGAGAGAATCGCGACCCGCTCTGTGCGTACAACGGCGGCCCAAGAGGATTTTGGGTGAGGTCGAGGGAGAAGGACGGGGAAAACCTTTCCCCGACCCTCAGCGCTCGGCGCTATTCCCGGTGTGCGGTGGGCGCTCGCGGATAACATCGGCGGCTTCTCCCAGCGCAGGAAATGAAAATCGCGCCGACACTGTTTAATTTAGATAAAAGCATATGTTACAGGACGTGGCGGGAGCGGGCAGAGGGCGAGGGCGAAGGGGGAAGCGTTCGGCCTTGTAGCGCGACCGCTCGGGCGCGAGTCCCGCGAGAGGAAAAGCCACGGGGAAACCCCGTTGCACAGCGGAGAATCTCTCGTGGATCCCCTGGCGTTCGGCTCACACAATTCCCGCGGGATCTTTCGCGGATGCTTTCCATTCGGTTGCTCTCGCGCGGGTAGACGAGAAACAAGGAACGAGACTGCGCCGAAGGTGCGCAGGTAAGGACGCGTTTCTTCTCATAGATCGCAGAATCGCTGACTGAGACCGTCGATTCGTTTCTTAGATCATTTTAGTCGTAGGATCCAAAACGCCCTTCTTGTTTCGACCGCGACGTACAAACTGGAGACCGACGGAAAGTACGGGAAGTACGGGAGACTCGTCGGGCAAAACGGTATCTCCAGCGTCGCGTAGCAGCGCAACGAGCGCGAGAAGGTTCCTCACATCCGGCGAGAACGGATCGTCTCGCTTCTCGCTCGTACCCGCGCTTCGAGCGAAGCCCGGGCATGACGGATATGACGTGTTTTTATCGTGAACGAGAGCACTCCCCGTTCTCCCAGGCGGTTCTCTTTTCTCGTCACCTCGCTCACCGGTCGCCCCCCCCCCCCCCCCCCCCCGCACCGCCCCTCTAACGCATAAGATTCTCGCGGCCAGATAGAAAAGGGCACATACTTTTATACTCTGGAGGTTAAAGTTTCGGAAGTTATTTTGAGTTCGCCGTGTCGAAGAGCGGGAGACGACGGCGAGGAGAGTCGAACCTTCTCTCGGTGGTTCTTCGTCGCGAGGTTTCGTTCTTGACGGGCGTCCCGACGTCAGGGTGGTTGACGCCAGCGTCACAGTCACCCTTCAACGACGATACTCGCCACCCTATCTCGATATTCTTCACCCCTTCTTTCTTCTTCTTCTTTGCTTTTCCAGCTTCCTTCTCCTCCTTCTTCTTCTTCGCTTCTTTCCGCAGACTTCCTCCGTCCCCCCTTCGATTCCCCCGCCCCGCGGCCACCGCGCGTTCTCCGAGAGCCGTTGTGCTCGAGTCGGGCAACAAAAAAAAAGTTAGCAATCTTATAATAGAAGTTTGCTGAATACGAAATCAGTGGGCTGTCGCGCGTGTGTTGGCTCCTCCACCCGCGGCCAACTTGTATCGCATAATGGAACCGGCTCCGGTTCACTCTCGTACGCGCTCACCGCTGAATCCTCCGGACTGTGAAGCTCACCTTCCTGTTCCGACGTCCGTCGGATAAACGCCGGCAGAAACCGTGCCGCGCCGGGCAGCTTCACGTACGCGCGATTATTCTCGTGCTCGATGCGTGCAACGGGAATTCACGCGGACTGACGCACGTCGACTTTCTCGGCGGCGTGCGCATGAATAACATTCATCATATTCGAACGACGCTAGCCCGCCAATTACGGTCCTCGAGGATCGTGCCATGTATTCTCCTCCTCTCCGGTAAATTTCTCATCCGTTTATTTCGGTGCGGATTAACGTTCGAGAGGTGATAAAAATAAATAAAAATCGTAGTCCCCTGGCGGGCGATGTGTAATCGATCCCGACACGGAAGACACTGCCGTTTCGTTTGTCGAGGCTTTGGCGGGGACGCGCGTAAAATCAGAAAAACCTCGGAGTCGAAAGCGAGGGATTCCTCGTAATAATTTACAACGGGGGACCGAAGAGCCGGATACTGAACCGGGTGATGGAGCCGATGAGGTCGTCTCGGAAGACGACGCGCGGGATGACCGGGCCGAGGGTAATTCAGGGAATTTAGCGCGCTCCAGCGAGACCCCTCCGCACGATGACGTCCAGACGTCGCCGGGCTAAGCGGCTGAGAGTATAAGCCAAGCGCGCCGGCCACTGCGTCAAATCCGCATTGCGATATCCCTCTTCCGTCTAGACTGTCGCGACCCTCCGAATCCCGAAGACGCACGTGCGATCGCTCGCTCGCCGTCGATGGCTCAACAATGTCCTCGTCGTTGACGCCGACTTTTTTTTTTACCTCAGCAAAAAGTCGTCTCGAAGGCAAATTCGTAAATACATTCCTAATTGCCCGTCAAACATAAAAATTAATCCACTCAAAAAGACAACTCCACGAGTCGAAATACAAATTATCCGTTTGGACTTTGAAGCACGTCGTCAACAAGCTTCCCGCTGCGAGTTGGGACTCCTTTTTTTTGACGAAAGTATCGATTTCCTTATCTATCGAAGCTTTCGTCCTCGGGGCTGTCAGCCAATCATGAGCTCAGCAGCGCAGCCGAACAACACTGCACGAGTTATATGTGTGGGTAGCGCGCAGTATTTATCAGCGTTACGGTATTCAACCCTCCCTCATCTCCACTGAAAATTCAATTCCAGCCACCCTCTCCACATTACCCGGAGCGGTGGGGCTCGAAACATATAATCGCGTGTACGAAGATGTCTTATCATAATCGGGCGGCGGAGGAACTCAACTTCCCCATCGTCTCGTTCGATCTCCCTCTCGCGCGCGCTGCGTCGACGCGGTCTTCCTTCGGTGAATTCCGGCACGGCAGAGGACCGAGAGCCCTCTTTCCGCCGCGCGGATTCCGTCATACTCTCCGCGAGAATAGCTATTACGATGGTTCCTGATATTTGGGTGAACGAACCGGAGGACTCGGATGCTGCGAGGCCGCTACGGCAGCAGACAGCGAGAGACGAGCGCGACTCGCCGGATCCGTTCCCTCTTCGCTTCTCCTCCTCGCTTCCTCCCTCGCTCCCGAGCGTGCGTGAGCCACCGAGGGATGATATATTATCGGGCGCTGTTTGCACTTTGACAACATCGCGCGGGCATAAAAACGCTGACTCATTTAAAGCGGCCCCCGGGATTGCCGCAGCGAGGCAGCTCCGATCCGCGGACCACCCGGGAGACCCGAAGAAGATCCGCGCGCTGCCGCGCTGTGCCGAACGCCCTCTGACCCATTGTTCTCGTCCTCCCGCGCGCTTCTCCGCTTCCTCCGCGTGTTTTCCTCCCTTCTTTTTATCACTCGCAGTCTCTCTCCGTCTTGGTTCTTCCCCTCTATCGCGAACCGCCCTGCGAACGCTCACGGCGCCCTTCGACGAAGCCTCGAGGCCGCTGCACAGATCGCAAACTCGCACCACCTCCCCGCGTGACTCTCTTTTTTTCCGCGCCAACGGCGGAAAAGTACACCGCCGGACTTTTTTCCAACAAGCGGTACGGAGCGATGTCTACCACACTGCGGAGCATCGCGGCCCCCCCCCCCTCGACCGGCCGAACGTTCGTTTATAATTGCGATTCGTCTCTTATAATTTTTTATTAAGTCTAATTAATTGCAATGGGTTGTATAATTCGATTTGCCGAGCGAACTGAGGGGTTTCTCGAAGCCCTCGAGCCTCGAGAGGGAGGCCCTTGGTTCGTATTTCATTTCTCCGGCGCCCGCACGAGCCTCGAGTGTGGAATAAATTTCCGCAAAAATTCCCGAATCTCACCACTTCGTTTCTACTTCGAGATACATTGTTTTTCGATCGCGAAATTCGAGCCTTCGGTTTCGGTGGAATCAACTCGAAAAATACATCGTCGGGGATATTTTCGATTCGTTCGAAAAATATATCGGAAGGGACGCGAAGCTTCCGGCGGTAACACCTCGGATTATGAAACGGAGCGGAAACGTACAGCGGCGGAGAGGCGTATATACGGTATAGAGATCGGGCGTTCGTCGGAAATGTGGGTCGCGGGAAAGCTCTGTCGAGTGGAGCCCGTGGCGGGCTATTCAATGGGGTAAATGGAGTATTGCATATTAAATACGACGTCGGTGCTTTCGCGAGGGAGAGCGAGCGGAGACGGGGGACGTCGACGGCTGGGAGCCGGCCGGATATAATACAGCCGGGGCCACGAAAAGCTCAGGGGGCTTGCAGGAGGGCCGAGGGGGAGAGAGGGTGGAAACTTGCGTGCCGAAAGAGCAATGCGTGTGTAAGCCCGATGCGGTTATTGATTGCGGCCCTCCTGTCATTGACGACGGGCCGTCACACGCGGCTACGTTGACGGACTCTCTATCGTCAATAATATTCGTCTCTGCATACGAATTTGGGCGGAACGAACCTATCCAGACAACGGCATTTGAAGAAGCAATCATAGGTACGAAGCGTACTCAGTTGCCCGAACGACAGTTGATTATAAATCGTTTAATTATTCGTTGTCGATTTTCCGCAAACGATTTCACAATCATCGTATCAATGTGTGTCCGCGGTTGTCGGCAATTTTCGTTCCGGCGCGCCGACAAAACTATCAGCGAACTGTGGGATAAAGTAGTGCAATCGTTGATACCATAATTTCGAAATGACTTGCCCAATTTTGACGAACCGTTCCGGCGAGAAAATTTCATCTGTTGATAGTCGAGGGATTGCACGGCGAACGATGGTTTTTAAGATATTATTTCAAACACATGCGCTTTGCAATTTTACATTAAAATTTTTATATTTTCAGGTAATTATAATTTTTAATATAATTTTCAGGTAAAAGATTTGTAATTTTGATATTTGGTATTTGTAATGTTCAATGAATGTTATGTATGTAAGCACATTTCAAGTTCCAGTGCAATTTATTTTTACAGTGTACATTGGAGCTAATAAATAGAAGAAGAAAAAACTGAAAAAAAAGTGTCGCCGGTTTCTGTTACCGTACACGCCGCAATGACTGCGCGGCTTTTGTCGTTTCGACTCCGGAAGCCAACAGGACAATGAGTATATGGCCCAGGTATCATGCAGTCTCAGGGAAAGTACGTCCGCCGTCGTCGTGACGCCGTCAGAGGTCATAAACGGTTTGGCACGAGCCGAAAAAGGTTGCTGTGCGTCCGGCTAGCCGATCGCTCATCGGTGTTATACCTCCGCGGAGAGGAGCCTGGCCCATGCATACAGCATGTCGAGTCTATAATGCCTTCGGTACTGTCCAACTCGGTTCAATACAACAGAGGTAGAAGGGAGGCTCTCGGAGTTCGCCACTTTAACGCACTGTCGGTCCCAAAATAATCATCATTATATCTCCCTGGTATCTCGACGGCGACGGGAATTAAAAGTCTGGAGTTTATATTGATCCGAGGAACGAGCGCCGAAGACCCTCAACCCTTTGCTGTTCGAAGGTGAAAGCAAAAAAAGGGAAATTCAATAACTTTTGTCGTCAACTTTTGCCTCGCAGGCTTAAAAAAAGGGACTTCCAAAGCAAGGGTTGAATTCTTCTGGCCGGACGTTTTTCAGAGTCGGTGGAAAAGTAATTTCGAAAGTCTCTGAAACACGGCCGATACGAGATGGTATTGGGATGTGCGCGCCGACTTTCGTATCGCTAGTTCGAGGAGGAGAAAGGGGATGAAGCGCGACGTGTACAGTCAGCTGAGAAAAGGGTGGAACGGCTCTCGCAAGGAGGACATAGACGGTAGCGGGAAGGGGGTGGGGGAGGGGGGGGGGGAGAGAAGCGCGCCTGTTCGTATCCGCGAAAGCTCTCGGCATCGCGAAGCTTCACTCTCTCCGCGATACTGGCTCGTGCTGTTGAGTGATGGCCGCTCAGTCGACCTCGTAACCGACGCCATACATCATTCAAGATGGCTGGCTTCTCACGCGACTCTCGTCGCGCCTAGAGACAAGGGTGACAAACCAACCCTCTCCCCCCCCCCCCCCCCTCTTCCCTCCAAAACTCACGGCAAACTGTCTTCGCGAGTCTATATCATGGTTTACCAGACGACAACTATACCGCGAACTCGCTCGACACTTTTGACTCGCCACGTCTACGCCTTCATTGGTAATCCGATTACGGCCTCCGTCGATGCCTAGGGAGAAAGTGGTGAATATGGCCCACCCCGATTGGTACGCAAATCAGTGATACATGAATCGGTTCGCATCCAAGTACTTTTACCTCGACTGTTTTTAATTTTTTGCTATGAGGAAACAAAATTATTAAAATCTCATTGTTTCCGTAGGCTTTTGTTTATAAACAATACTGTTTTTTTTACGTGTATCGCTACGCGATGATGAAGCTTTCCGATATAATTCGTCGATTGCAAGGCAGTAAAACAGAATTTCCGGGCTGCTTGGTCCGCGCGAGGGTGTAGGATGTGTTCCTATACACAGCGATATTAAACTATACACAGCGGTAAGCGAGAGTGGGAAATGTTAGTCCAATGCAAATCTCGGGTACGAAGAAACGCGCCGAGACCGAGAGCCCTGTAATTCGGGTCTCTTCCCCGGGAATATATATTTTTTGCACGTCACCGGTGCCAACACGTGGCGCACAGATCGATCGAAATGTGGCCGGGATCCCCCGGGGTCCGTGCCCGGCGGCTCGGCCGGCTCGGGAGATGCATAAATAAGTGGTCCCCGGTGTCCCTTTAATCCGGCGTACCGCGAGAGTGTACAGTGTGTAACGCCGAGCCTACGTTTTTAATAGGATCGATTTTACGCGTTACCGAAAGAAATTTAAAAAGCACCGACTCCACGCCCAGATATCGCATAAGTTCGTCCTGTACACTTGTCGTTACCGTCCGGATTAGTATAGTGCTTTTATCTTCCTCGCTCGAACGCGCTGACGCCAACGGGACATTCTGACTCATTCCCCAGTGGTATAACGATTAACGACTAATATGATGAGCTCTTTACTGACTCCGCGTACAACAACTACGCAGATAACGAATCGGCTCGCTCATTTCTTACTCGAGCATCGCACGCTAATATTCCTTTCGAACGATATTATCAAAAACATTCCAAAAATTTTACAACCCTGTCTCAACGAGCTATTTTTTTTAACGAGCCTTCTTAAGCTATGCCACAATCGCGTGATCCATCGATAAGTTGGATGGAGACTTTTCGTTCTTTTTTGCTTATTTTTTTGTGATTAAAATAATTGCTATGGCTACGAAGCTTGGATATTATTTTGGTGATTTTCGGGGGTTGAACAGCCCCTTGTTACGCGCTATCTGACGTTCGCCCGAACAACCAAAATAGCTTCTCCAGCCGAACCGAGGGTACATCGGAGCTCAGTACAGAAAGCGTTCTTGCCGACGTCTGATGCGAGAAAGTGGCTCGGGAGGAACCTTCTCTCTCCCGATGCGGCAGAGCTCGAACTTGTCCCGCCGGCTCAACAATAAAACCATGCTTTCTTTCCCACGGCCCTCTTGGTCTTCCTGATTTTATGTCAATTCATTTGTCACTCGCGATATTCGGGAACTGTTACGGTTTCTCACCTGTCTCAACGATGGAGAATCCCTCCCAGAGTCTCAACTCCAGCGACGCGAGATGACAGAGCGAAAACACGACGGATAATATATAAAATTCTCGGAAATTTAATTAAGCCGAAAGTGCGAAGGGCTCGGAGCGGGGCGAACAGCGCTGCCGCGTTATTAATATGATTCCGGGTCTCGCCGCTTACACATTTTCATTTCTGTGGCCTCGTGGACTCGTTCGACTGTACATATTAAAATGCCCTGTATAAGCTTTTCCGTCGGATGCTTCACGCGGTATTCCGACTTTCCCTCGTACCGACTCGAGTACTCGAGGATTTTCATAAGCTCCCCGAGAACCGACGAACATTTGTCTGTCTAACCATCGGACGATTCACAATTTCACAACCTCGAATCTAATTTTTTTTTTAATATATAAAACCAGCTCCGAAATCACAAGCTTCATTTTATTTTTATTTTTTAACCTTGAATCTACTCGTAGGCTGCGTGATTTTTTTCCTCCCCAAAATAAATGGTTATCCATTTCCGAAGACAATAACGCCCCGTCTATCTATCAAGCGTTCAGGTAATATCAGCATACCGATATATCGGACGTAATATTGAAATTGTATTTTTTCTTTTTTTTTTCGTAATACGAAAGTTATTTATGAAACGTAGCAGGCAAGATATGAAGGCGATGGGAGAGGGCGCGTGGGGTCTGACGCCTCCGCTTTGGGGATCCTAGCGAGCTGTGATATGATGCGACACGTGATGTGAAGAGGATCGACGTCGTTTCAATATCTACATGTGCTCGCTACACGCTCGCCGATACACGAGGATATAAATATACAATGCGTGGGGACGAGACCGTACTACGCTTCGTACCTTCAGCAATATTTATCCGTACATAATAAACAATACATACATCATTCGCAAAAAGACCATAGCGAGAGAATTTGAAGGAACTGCAAAAAGCAAAGGCGAATGAAATTCTTATCGTTGCGCGAAAATTGAACCAATGTTATCTTTGATTTCCGTGAGACTTTCTCATTTCGGTAGCATCGTGTAGCACGGACCGGTTTGAGCGCAACGAAGCGACAGCTGTTCGCCGGTTGGGTGTGCTATTCGATTGTCTCGCTCTTGATGATTGATGATCGTTTGGGGTACAGCCGCTGCTGTGCTGCCTTGACTGTACATTCGGTCTGTTCCCCTCTCCGCCATCCCTTCCGCTTTCCACTACACTCCCTCGTACTCGCAACTGTGCCTCCATCTCCGCTTCCCTTACGTTTTCCGAAGGCTTTCCGGTTTTTTTTCCTCCTCTCCCGAGAAGAACGTGCCGTTCTGCTCGAGCGACCGAAGGACCAAAGAATTTCTCGGTAAAATCTTCGTCGATTTCGTACGAGAATCACCAAAGAATGTCGAGACTATTGTACGGTACACGCGCGAGAGGTTCGGCACATACACGTATGTATTTTCGCCGACGAGAGGAAGAATCTCACGCGACCCGAACGAGTTTCGAGATTCAATTAGAAAGTATACGCTTCCGATTGATTAATCGAACGCCACAACACTGACTTGTAATTAAGCTCTCAATCAACTTTGAAAAATAACGATACCTCGATGAAGATTCAAGCGGTCGAATTAGACACCGTGCATCTCAGAGCGGATTTGTTGATCGCTTCTTATATTAATTTTTTTTGCTGTTCAACTTTTTGTCCAATATACTTCTTCCAAAGAATTTCTTCTCACACCTCTATCTCGTTACCTCTGCCCTCGCCACGCGGGACTTTCTTTGCCCACTTTGCCCGGCTCTTCGTCGTTAGACCGCGCGGGTTTTAATATTAAACTCCTACCGCGAGACGGACGGACAGACGGACGGGTTCGCGTTATTACTTACCGGGTGGGAAAAATAAACAAAAAAAACCTCAACGTGCTCGAGCTCTGCACAGCACGCTTAGAGCTGTGCTTCTTTCGTCGGGGAAAAAGCTTCCTTGTTAGCCTAGATTCTTCGCATTCCCGTCACCTTACCAAACCGAGCAAGCCTCAAGCTTAATACTTTACCGCAACGTTGAGTTATCCAGTCTGCGCTCTGATGGCTCTTGGCTTTTTCTCGAATCACAAAATAACGTTTCTTCCTCTATTAATAACACTGCGAAAAAAAAAAAAAAATTCTTCGAAACTTTTCATTTCGCGTTTTTCGAAAAAAAAATCAAATTAAATAAAAATATTTGATCCGCGCAAACTTTCGAAGCCACGGCGCAATTACGTCTCGTTCCTGTCGCAGAGATTCATACACTGAGAATAATCGTGGATTCATGAACGCGGGCTCCGGCCCGAATCTGTAACAGCATCGGCCGGCTCACGGAACCGGCTGCAGTTGCACGAGAGGAAGAGCGTGCAAGGCGTTAAAGCAGCCAGCAACCCGGCGGAGTCGTGAATGGCGCCGTACCTGGTTCCCCCTCGAGATCATAAATCATCTCCCCGCGATACTACCCCCTCGTATTCCAGGCAGCGTTGCCCCGCACGTCGGCGAAGCTCCGAGGCGCATCACCTGGGGGCCTTCGGCGAGGCATCCGCTTCTCACTCGTGATTCTGAACGGAACCAGAGAACGTCCGGAAACGAGGTGAGTAAATTTTTGGTTAATTTTGCCGTTAATAAGATCGCCGTGTTCGTGAATAATCGTCCGTGAATAATGTATCTTCGTATTTGCAAACACTATTGACTGAAATCAAACAAACTGCAGTACATGTATTTATCGCGTCGATATTTGGGTCAGTGATGGCGGTGAATTCGACGCAGATATACAGTGCGCGAGTGGCAATTTATTGGAACGAACGAATCGGAGTGGTTCCACGCCAAAACGCGTCATTAATGGCCTCGGCGGCCCCTGGAGCCGCGGCCCCTCACGGTCCATGGCTAACCCGATCTGGTGGGGGACCATAAATTTCGGCACACTTCACACAGATTCAAAATGAGCCCCCTTTATTGCACGATTCCGTCGGCGTTAGTTGTGCCGCGTCCCGCCAGCCGAACAGTCGTACAGCCATTCTCCTCCTTCGATTGGGTATCATTGAAAATAATTCCGTCACTCGACGGTTCTACTTCCTTATCTATGCAACGTTAACGCAACCACTGTAAGAAAAATTATTAAATAGCTTCAGTTTTATGTGTTGAGACAGTGTTTTTTTTATTCTCAAGACGATAAATTAGAGTTCGCAGTGATGAGGTACGTCAAAAGTTTTCTTATCATTCGCCAAACTGAGACAGCGGTGCGTCGCAACATTTCGTGAGATTCCCCGAGAGGGATGAAAAATCGTTACTGGACCCCGGTGACGTCATATCGGCGAAGAGGCTCGTATTTATGTGAGAACATTTTCAGGCGATTACAATAGAATCGACGAAGTTTCAAATAATTTCGAGATTAATAGAATTGCTATTTTGTGGTGGACGCGAGGGACAGGTAAATGGTTTAAGGGTGCAACAAAGCCAAGCGTGCCGCCGCGTCGATTGTTTCTGCTGCGTGGAGGGATGAAGCAAGTGGCGCCTCCCTCGTCGAAACGCCAAACTACCAAAGTTCCCCACAAACGGCAAAGATGGCTCCACTCTCGGCGAAAAGACCCTCGGCTTTCAACGCCAACCCTCTCTTCAAAGGGCAGAGGCAGTTGGATGTGCAGGGGTTGGGATGCGGCCAATGTCCGTGCGAGATTCATCATGGCTCGTATTTCAATCACCAAGGTTCGATTTCTTTTTTTTTCTCGTACATCCAAAATTAACGATACGATCAAAAATATTTTCAACCCTCAAGGAAAATGAGTCACCACCAGCACATGCATCAACCGCATTTGTATCTCATTGCATTTCCACTCCCGTATTCGACGGTCACAAGTTTTTATTTTTCTCTCGTTCAAACGCTCAAGATATCTCAAAGCCAATCGCGCGTTTCATCGCTCCACGATGTTCCGGGCGGATCGAAATGGTGCGTGAAAAAGCCATTCGATATACAGTTTCAGCCATTTTGTATCTACGTTGCAAGTGTATTGATCGAGTCGACCAAAAGCCCGACATCGTACGTAGAGTTTCGGAATGACAGGCTGGCAGATGGAATCGTGCACCCCTCGCGCGCTCCCGACTCACCCCTGCCTGCTCCGGCCGCCTCAACATCGGCAGCAACGAGCAGAACAGTCCCGCGATCTCGATCCAACCCCCATCGACGCTTTCATCGCGCGTTGCCTGCCAGCCCCGTGTCTCCGCCTATGACCCCCTCTGCAAACTTCTACATTCCATATTCCTCTTGGGCTCCGGGCTTTTCAACAGCGGCACCGCCAGGAGTAACAGTTTCACGTTTCGCGTTCTCCCCCCTCCGCCCTCGAACCAAGCTTCGACATCTCTGCCGCAGACTTTCATCCAGCGCTCTCCCAAATGTACTTTTTTAATTAAAATCGGACGATCATGCTCTCGCCCGCGCCGCGGACAGCCCTCGGACGAACGGCCGCACAATTTTCCCCTTTTATTGAATCGCTCGAGGGCGGGCGAAGCCCGGAACAGCACTACGGAAAAATTACTGCTCTACGAATTGCGAAGCAAGAAAAATAAACAATGCTAATTAAAATTGCGCCATGCCCCGCCGTAAGAAGAACCTCCTGTTTTTTAGGGAGTCCGAAACGGAGTTGCGAAGAAAATTCTTTTGTCGTCCAAGTATCGTGGGATAAACAGTGCCGATATACCCCGCAAGATTTCGATGCCTCCGCTCTCTCGGCTGCCTCTTGATTTCTCCCGACAAACGTCTCACTCCCGGGACAATCCGATGGATTACCTCGGGGGATAGCGATAACGTGTTTGCGTCCGCATCCACTTTGCTCTGACAAATGATCGCGTTCCTTTTTCCCTCCGTTCTCTCGCGTATCAGTGCGAACGCTCCGCCTCGGAAAGAGACATCTTGGGAGGCGAAAAAAGAGTAAAAGGCTAAAAAAAAAATACGAACACGCAACATTGCTTCTGGAATTATGATCGGCGGGCGGGTCCATCGATAATTTTATCGCTGCATTGATATCGAGGTCTTCCGGTCGCGAGCGCGGCCCATCGACGAATTGATTTGATAATGAAATTACGAATTCCGTATTTCGTGTGAAAGTTGGCAAAGTCACGCGCGGCAAGTGTTTAGGAAACCTCCCGTGCACGCGGGTTGCGTTATATAGCGAGCATTCCGATGAACGTGCCAGCCGTACGTTGGAACGGACGGCCGAGCGAACAGTTACGCGGATGCTAGGAACTTCCGGTTGGCACGAGGACGCGTGCCGTCCGACGGCGGGTTCCGTTACCGTCCATGAATTCTTGACTCCGCGAAGCTCCTCACCTCGAGCTCCCTTGCGTCCCACGAGCAGGGTCAGAGGAGCCCCTCCGCGGAAGCAAACCCTCTCAAAGTTTCGCACTCCATAAATTTCCACCCAAACTCCAGCCAATTTCTAGCTCATCAATCTTAATAAATAAATACTTCTGCGTCCAGTATGCGCATAGATAATACACGCTGTGCCAGAATTTCCAATGTGAACATGAAATACATTAATTACGTCTTTAATACCAGTGGCAATATAAGTTTCATTGCTGGTCTGCCGTAAAACAGGACTCTGTCCGGAGGCGCTCGAGTCTCATCACTATCTCTCGAAAGCGGGAGCTCACAGGAAAAAAAAGCAAAAGAAAAAAAAAACGAAAGAGGATTTGTTAAGATACGAGCGGGAGACGAGGGTGACGTCCGGCCACTGTGTAGATGGATAAACTGATAGGAGAAACGCTAGATATACAATAGACGGAGTGAGGAAGCATAGAGTCGAGAAAAGAAGGGAGACGGTGGAGTTAGGTCGAAGAGAAAAAGCTGAAGAGCCGAAGGAAGAGACAAGAGAGTGGAGTGAGAAAAATGGGGTGAAAGAGGAGGTGCGGGGAAGTGGAACTTCGTCGGATGGTAGAGGGACAGGAAATAGAGAAAAAAAACACAGCACAGAGAGGACGAGAGAGGGAGAAGGGGGGGGGGCGAAGGGAGGACTAGGTGGAAGAATGGAAAGCACTATCACCTCGGGCGAACGAGAGAAAAGCGATGTGATGTCTCGCTCACGGCTATCCAACCCTCGCGCATCCACAAAAATGCCCCGCGGGAGCTGCGTCAACGTCCTCGAAACGCAATCCCCCGTGCGGACTCCACCAGACGAGAGACCCTAATAGCAAGATCGAGGCAAAAGCGTCGCAGCAGCGGGGATAGACTGACTGCTCCTTTTCCCCGTGAAACGTTCACTCCCAAATCCTCTCGTCGTTCACTCTCCACGACCGTACGAGATCCTTCGCTTCTGCCTTCACCGCATTTACGTCGCAGACCCGAAGACGCCTCGCCGTACTGACGACCTAAAGAGCCGCGCGACTCGCCAAGGATAAATTGTTTTGATTCATATATAATATATATAACACATATATAATATATAATATATATAATACATACTATATATAATGTATATATACAATATATAATATTAGGAGGTTGTCGCTCGTTTGCTTCGCGCCCTCGCTACGGGCTATGGAATTTCGAAAGCGGAAATTTAGATTTCCGGAGATTCACCGGAGATGCGCCACTTCCGGTTTGAAAATCTCATGTTTCGAACGGAAGTGACGTACTTCCGGTATGACGTAGATAGTGGATTAATTGTTACAGCAGTTCTCACGCTTAGACCGTACACTCGCATAGTGATATCCGTTTGTGATTAATGGATGAATTTTTGATTGGGCAAGAGAGGACATCGAGGGTGGTCGAGTGCGAGGAGCCCAGACGGCAATATAATCGAGTGAACAACCGTGAAAGCGAACGCGTGATAAACCGAGCGGCGTTAACGGCAGAGTCTATGAATAAAAGATACGAAATCGATCGACGCCAGTAGCTACGATATAGTGCAAAAGCTATTCTTCTTAGTCTACTGGCTACCAATTTTAGGATAAACAAGAAGCCATCGATAAATAATGAATTGGCGATAAGACCGAATAATTTTGCATTTTTTTATCGGTACTTAAGTAGAGCTATTTTTTTTCTTACTCAAATATTGTTTGCGGCGGAAAACGTTTTTACGTACACTTTTACACAGTAAGAGTGAGAGAGTTGAAAGCTTTTCGGCTGAATAAATTATGGAGTCACGAAATATGGGGAAGTCTGCGGTGCGCTCGCGCTCATCGTAGTACTTCCGCTGAATGGACGACAGTGTGGATATATACACGGTCTGCGAAACCCACGGGGTAGAGTTTTGCATAAATTATGATTAAACATTATACCGGCGAACTCCGTGGTTGCCGCTGGGCACCGGAGAAATAACATGGAGACAAAAGTCTGACTCCTAATGGTTCGAAGCACGGTACGTTTTCTTATTTGCTTTTAATATCATTCTATCTTCAATTCTTCGCGTTTTGATAATTAAAATGAACAAAATAATTGCAAGCTCGATATCCATCAGTGCTTACCGGAATAAGATTGAATCGATGTATTCATTGCTGGCAGAAAAATCTCGTTCCCGGAAATAAGACAATTGGCTGCGGTCCAAGATTGGCCGCGCTAGAAAGAAATTTCCGGTATAGATGTGGCCAGAGGCAGCTCGAGAGCGTGAGTGGAGCTCCAATCGGTATTTTATCAGGCCGCAGTTAGAATTCCTTAACGACGAACTTACGATTGCGATTCAATTTGCGGAGAGGGATATTTTTTCGAGGGATCGGCGAGGGCAAAAAGAGAGTGGACCTAAATTCCGTAAAAGAGGGCGGCATGCAATTTCTCGTCGAGAAATCCTCTCCGCCCCCCGGCCTCCCGGCTCATCTCAATAACATTAGCTCGGTCGTTTCAGCTTTTATTGCTACCGACTTGTATATTTATTCCGCAAAGCTTGTCGACAGTTGGGATGGCCCAGTGGTTTTGCATCTCTCGGCTCCACCGGTCCAGACTCAAAAATTTTATTTCACGCTTTTTGTTTCAGTAAGCCGTGAGTTGTTTATTCTCGGTCGTGATTTCTACAGCGACGGGTGATCGAACGTCGAACATTCGAACAGTATGATCGGTAGTCGGGGATTGCGCCGCGAAGAAGAGAGCCGACCGAACCTCATTGACATTCGAGTCACAGCCCCGGACGTTCCTTCCTCCTGCCGTGTAACATTCCAGCGTGATACAATGGCCCGAGACACCACTCGGTCGCAGGGTTTCTCGCCAGTCGTGCGTCCGCACGGTAACCGTGTGGATATCGTCGTCAGCCCGCTGCTGTCGCACCGGAGTTAATGAAGATTCGAGGTAAGAATTGCTTACGGAATTGAAACTAATTCTGAGCGCGCTCGAACCGTCTCAGCTGTGACTCGGATATTTCTTTCAATTTCTATCGCAACTCAGTATATTCACTTAAACGAAATGAAAAAAATGAAAATATACATATTTTTAGCTGGTCCCTGTTATCTTTTGCTCGATTGCATTTATCAATTTAATTTTTTATTTTTCGTAACTGGCGATTAATAACGAGAGATATACAATTTTCCTAAAGCACACTCTCGTTACCCCTCCGTGCATTAATCAATAGATGGTTTTCACATTAACTGCGTTATACGAGTGGATCGTGGTCGTAAACGTTGCCCGGGAATGCGGACACTTCGAGTGCCGTTGCACGTTGATGACCCGGAATAAATTTCGTTCTCTGTACATCCAAGTTTTTCCGCGTTATACTATCCACCACCTCGCTGTACCTGGGGCGCGATCGATCAAAAACTTGACTAGTTATAACTTTCTTATTACACGCGCAAGATCCTCTTAGTATGTAAACACGTACCGCCGGGACATGCAAGAATTATTTGCGCGGGCGCACGTTGAATAATTTATAATCTTTCCGTGAGAGAATATTAAAAAAAAAAAAAAAAAAAAAAATTCAACCATCGACTCCCTACCGTCCGATAAGTATCGGTTTCATGAAACTATTTTATAGCCCATTTTCGTTCTCTCGAGTGTGCGCACGCGGGGCCCGGACCGTGAATCATATCACAGGGGATGATAAGCCTCCCTCTCGGGCGCTCGCTGAAGGCAATAAAAATCTAGATTAACGGCCCGGCGAAGAGGGCGATTGGAAAAATTCATCGGCACGCTTAAAAACCCCCCCGCCCCCCTCCCCTGCCTCAACAACTGTCCGGCCAAGTAAAATACCTGTCGCCCGAACAATACAATCGGCGAAGACCTCGTTGAGAGCATTTTGTATCGGTATCTGCGTCGCGTAACCGACGAATGATCGATCACTGGAACTTTGCCTCGCCGCTGCTTACCGTTCCATTATCCGGGATCGGTCGAATATTCGTGACGGCCTCGCGCGAGAACGTTTGGTGTCCTCGGGCTGTCAGATCCGAATTGCGGTGCTACATCGACGGGCAGCGGGTAAGTAGGGAACGACAGGCGGAAAGGTGGCTGAGTGGCATGCGACGTGGATGATGTTATGACGAGATGAGTGGTGTGGTAGCGATTTATTGAGTAGAGGCATCTCTTCTCCTATCCCGTCCTCGCCCGTAGCGGCGGCATCCGAAAAGCTCGGAACCACCACCACCGCCGCGAGATATATCCCTCGAAACGCTAAAGTTCCAACCCCTTAGCCGTGCGGATATACCGGCAGCCCCCTCTTCGCTCTTTCGATCCTCTTCTCGCTCGCGGAGCGTCTCGCTCGCTCCTCCGCGTCGAAGCAGCCTCCGGTTCGGGACCAGGGTCGATCAATACGCCGGGAAACGTGGAATAGCGTTGGGAGTTTGAGGGAGAAAGAGCGTTTCTGTGTACAGGGGTGGAAGGGAGGGTGGGGGGAGGGAAGGTAGAAACCATAGCTACTTTTCGGCTGGTCTGGACCACCGTTGGGCTTGAGAGCGCGAGACAAGGAAGACTCGGGAACGCCGATTTCTCGCAAGTCGCTCGAAGCGTTCCTGGCTACGTCGAGATGTATGTATGTGCGTGTGTGTGTCTGTGTATCTATGTATATGTGCATGCCGGGTATGAAAGAGAAAAGATGACGAGACCGGAATGGCGGGGGTGAGAAAGAGCGAGACAGCGAGGTTGGCCGGGATCGCGGTCTCAGAGGGGTTGACAGGGTGGTACGGGGGAGCACGACCGGGTACGGGGTGGGACGAGCACAGGAGCGTCCTTACTGCGTACCGAGCCCGGTCCATATCTGCGTTACTTACTGTACGAGTTGTTCAAAATATATAAAATATATAAAACGAGTTGTTCAAAATATATAAAAATATATTTTCGATGTCGTGTCGGTGAGGCTTGCATAATAAAGGGTTGAAACTCGTGTAAGCTTTCAGGTGATTCATTCGCGTCGAAGTTAGAGGTAAATCATAATAATTGGTGATTAATATCTACGAAATTTTGGCGTTTCGATGTATTTTTTTAAATTCCAGCATATTGTTTGTTATCTGATTCGAGTTTTTGATTTTTTAAAAATACTTGTATCTACACACAAGTTTGGAAATGTTTCTCGGAAAAAATTTGTCCCAGTCGCCCCTTCCAGCGCCGGTATTTTCATACGTTCCTGGACGGAGGCAACTCTGCACCGTGGAGGAGGGTGCGCTCGGTCCAATCATCGCAGAATCCGGGAACCCCCTGCTTTAACCCGGGCAGCCGCGACGAGGAGACGCCCCGCGCGCGCCTCGACGTTTCGCGTCGGGACGCCTTCCCCATCGCGGTGAAAAGGATAGTCGGGAGACCGCGCGTCGACGAGGGGCGTTGGCCCGTGTCCTCGTGGAGAGCGACGGACTCGCTGCGAGTTTAGTCGAATTTTCGTACGAGTTCGTCAAGGATTTTGGCATCCACCGCGGAAGGAACCTCTTCCGAACAGTGCATCCCCGATCAGGCGCGAGCAGGAAGTTTGGATTCTTCACGATTCAAAACATTATCAACAAGCTTTCGCATCACGTAAAGTAAAAAAATATACATACAAATTTACATTATTCAACTTACACATCGTTCTTCATTCCCTCGAAACAGCAAAGAAAAATTAAATAATGATCCATCAGATCGAATGCGTTGGTGCGTCTTCGCGTTGTTTTGCCTCATCGCTTGTTTCTACTCATTGCTTGTTTTCACTAATTGCTTGTTGCTCATCGGAGTTTACATCGCACGTAACGCTTATGTTCATTTTCTTACATTTCAGAGTCGCAGATAGTGGGCGGTTTTTTCACGGCAAGTGGCTCCGCGGACTCTTCCCGGCTGCGAGGCAATATTTCTCATTTTTGTGTTAGTGTTTATACGCATACGTGATCGGATCCATGCAAGTGAACTCGTGCCGCTCCTCCTGTGTTTGTCAACTCCCCGTCAAACGCTTGCCTACTCGTTGCCGTAACATCGTTTCGCGCTGCGCCTGAATTCGAAGCAATTTTGAGAGGATAATAAGATTGGCCCTCCTAAAAAAAAATAATAATAATTGCGTTAAAAAAAATGAAACGGATTTATACACATCCGACGCGCGTAAGTCTCGAACGATCGACGGTTTCCCGTCGCCTCGATGGAGAATTTGATAGCTCGTTAAATCCTCGAATCGCAGTCACGTCAGGTACACGACGAGTGAGGATCCGTGACTTCCTTCGACCGTATTGCGAACGCTGATACCGGGTCACGTTCCTCAATCGTCGAACATTAAGGACGTCACGTATCCGACGCGTGGTGCGGAACTGGATATTAACTGTACCATAATAGGCATCGCCAGAAGCTCATGAATATTTTCTAATCCGTAAAGGTGTTCGGCGGGCTTCGCTACGACATTAAATGAATTGTTTTGCTGTAAACGCATGTTCTGTTACAGATTTGAGAAGGCAGGTGCTCAACGAGGACACTCAAGGTTTCGCAAGTGGATTCGAGCGATTCATTGACGATGAGCACATTCGGGATCCATTACTTATAATAGGCACATTCGTGATCTACCCTGTAGATCCGGGCTTTTGTAGAATTGTAGATATCAGAAGCTCGTCTCTACAGGTATCTTACGGATGACACGCCACGCGACTCTGAATGACTAACGGACATTAGTCAACGACGATGGATATATTTATACGACAAGAATTTTTTTAAAATGTATATTTTATGGACGAATGTTATTCCGCAAGTGGATTGAATAAATACGCATTTTTATTCTATAAATGAATCTTCTCAAAACATGACTTCATTTATTGCCACACTACAAGTACCAAATAACTGTATCTTTGGCGCCGGAGACACAAAACGCTTGAGCGTAATTCATATTCGTTGACATTACTTTATTTATTTATTTATTGGTACACAGTAAAAAACATCTGTACTTTTTACAACTTATTGTCCACAAACATCCATAACTTTTTATTCGTTAATTTTCCGATCGCACCAAGCGACTGTAGTTTTACAAAAAAAATTATCTAAAACTGTTAATGACACCGGAAATAAATGGACAGGTTTCCATATTTAAAACTGAACAAACGAGTTTATCACTTATTCAATAAAATTATTTTTATGAAACGTTGTATTCTGATTGTACGATATTATTTTTTACCATGTATATTGACGGGCCAGGCCCAACTACCAACGCAAAACGTAAACGTACCGGCCAAATTAAAGATAGAAGATTAAGAGAGTACGCCACAGAAATAAGTAAATATATTCGCTCAATAAAGTGAAAAAATAAAAATAAAAGAAGTCTTATAAAATGAAAAAATAACAAAAATGTATCTCGTTACAAAATCCTAAGAGCAATACGTGTCACAGCGAATTCGAGAACAATATACGATTTATTAATCTGACAATCATATCACATGTGCCCAGTCATTAGAAACACATCCTGTTGGTCTTAAATAAAAACGATACTTTATAAGTAATCTTGTGAGCGGCATTGTTCATGTATTTCAAAATCATTTTCCAACCTGATCATATCGGGCATGCGGCAAAACAATCAGATAGCATCCGCTCTATGGATTATATGTGAGATGGGGCAGATTATTCGGTTCTGTCAGTCAAAGTCCCAATTATTTCATAAGTCGATAGTCAAAAAATATATTTTCCAAGCTTCAAGAATCCGTTCGAAAGTGGCCGAGATGGCAGAAGAAACGAAGAATCGTCACGCCTGATCACGATGTCGTCTTCTACTAGCTACTGTTGTAACACACGAATCCCGTTGGGGAATCAGGTTACAACATCCAAGTGGTGGGGGTCGGGTGGTTCGTACTTGTAGATAGTAATTGGCGTTGTCCCCACTCCATCGACGAAATTTTTACTCGTTGATCATTGGACAACGGAAGGTTCGACGTGAGCGCTGCCTGGACAACACTGCGAAAAACTACAAGGTGCGCCGGTTCCCTACACTTCCAACAGCCGATGACTGGTCACATTATCGTCAGAGAGTACGTGTCCGAAATGAGGTAGGACTGCGACTGTACCGACATGAAAGAACAATGTCCTATGACCAATGGATTCCACGCGGCAGACGGCGTGATCGAGGATCGACCCTGAACTGCATGTTGGTTGCAGCGAAACTATAGTTTCCTACCATACCAATTACAGATGGCGATGATGTAGCCTTATGACTCCAAATTCCGCCAATTTCTCTTTGAGCTCACGTACCACAGAGACCACAGCGAACCCCCTTGCCAATGTGCCAATGCCAAGTACGTTTGATGAAACAAGCTCTTGGAGCGGTAGGAAAGTATTTTGCAGCTTAAAAACAGTTAGTGGGTCAAGAAGATCCAATAATACTTCAAAGTCAGTCGAAAGAGCTGTCCTCACACTCCGGAGATCTAATCCTCCTACGATATTTCATTTCGAGACTGGGGCAGAGGGTTTCGAAGCCGAGTCCAGTACACTCGCACAAATCTTCCCTCGCGGACAGTCTCGAGAGTCTCTGCTTTGAGAGGGTTGGAACTTGAGTGGTCTCACCGTTGAATGGGGTCAGTCTCATCCCCTGGCAATGTCATTTCCTCTCGACCTCGCCGAGCTATCGCTGAAGGCGCAATATCCTGTTACCAGAAATTCTCGTTGCATCCAACCTACTGTAACCTACTGTGTGTGTCTGAGCGGTCCCTCCGCGTGGTCCATATCCGCCCGTCTCTGCTCTCTGCTCGTCAGCCTCGGGGCTCTCGCGTTCCTTCAGATCGTCACGGTGGTATCGCTAATACCACTAGGATTAATGTTACATGCCGTTAGTTCCCACCCACTATTAATTTCATCAGTGGAACAATATCTCACGTGGCGTGATAGCGCGGCCAGTTTCCGCAGCGCACAACACCGGGCAACTCCGAGCTACGGGTTACCTGTCGCTCTTGCACGCGTGACGTTTATCACGTATCTATCAACGAGGCGGTAGTCTATCACGTTATCCAGCGACATTTTGTTCGACTTAATTCAACAGAAAACAGACAATTACTATATTTAAAAAATCTCGACCAAAGTGAGATATCCTTCGAATCTTAATGCCGAACAGGCAGTAAGTCACAATAGTTGAATTTTTTTGCGCTCACACCCCTTCAGCATCAGTCCGACGGTATAGAAATGCGACGAATACTACCGATCGAAAGTTACAACATGTAACCAGATTTCCATCGCCGACCGGTTAAAGAACGACCATTTTTTTTCTTCTCGTGATTAAATTTTTTTGTTATTATTGGTTAAGATTATAATTTAATCGCATCCCCGGGACGTTGAAAGTACACCACTGCGCAATGTAGAAAACCGAGTAGTCCCCAGATGGGTTCGCTACACCACGGCGATAACATATCCCAGCAAAGAGAGCGAGCACACGGCTTGACGGCTTTGACTGACGAGCTCTGAGAGCCCGCGCTGCAGGAGCACACGTCATTCGTGAGCACGGAGTGATATTTATCTCGAGGTAATTAGGAGTTGCTTGGAATCACGCACACACGTACAACCGGCGATATTGGCCTTTTCTCTCGCACTTTGCCGATTACCGGCGGCCAACGGTCTCTCATTTTCTGGCCACACACTCGCGACTACCTCCGTGCACCTATCGTACCCCTCTCGCAGTCATCCTCGTTGCACAGAGCCGGCCGGCAGCAACTTCCCCGTCGTTCGCCGCACCGCCTCGACTTCACTCGCATAATATTCGCTATAATAATTATTCAGCTTCCTGCTATCATTTATATTCAACTCTTCGCTGTGCAGTGCTCCCTTCTGCCGTTGGAAACGCCTCGAGGAAGAGAGTCGCGAGACGCTGTGCAGGAAGCTAACTGCACCTCGTTGCACCGACGAGAATCGCATCGCCGGCTATTTTTGTCATTATACACATTTACGGGCGCGACGGAGGAACGATGCTCGGCTCCTTTGCGCATTGAGAAAGTATATATAGATATACATATATATATTTTTTTAAGCTGTATTTACGGGAATTCTTCAGGGAATGTAATTGACTGTGTCGAGAATATCGCTTGCAAATTGTTCCCTGGAGTCCGTGGCTTTGACCCGAGGGATGTTCTTCACGGATCCTCGAAGAAAGCGTCGAACTATCCCTCCCGATTCTCAACCCTTTCGCTTGCATGCAGCCTCGTCGCGTCACGCCAATTTTCCACGTAGTACCTGGCGCGCAAAATCTTTCGCATTTATACTTTCTCCGCCGGCGACGCAAGGAGGCGACGGATTTACGATTGGTGCATCATGCGCGTGCAGCGGCGGCCCGTACAGCGAGTCGCGCACGCTGCGCTGCCCAGGTAACCAAAGGGTCGAAACGGGGAAAACAATAGAACGACCAACAGTATTTTGATGCGGTCGCCGGGCCGCCAGGGATCCTGAAAGGGTTGTAAAATATTTCGTCTGCCCCTTTGCTACCGGAGGCATGTGCAACCGCAGGACTTCATGCAGGCTCATCGATCCATAGAAAAATCGACTGTCGCAACATTGCTTCGGGGGCCGTCTTCCCATCCGGATAGTCGACTTTGGTGCAGAAAAAGTCGCACCGTACACCAACCTCCTCCGTACCCAGAATCCACCGCACCTCTCCGTTCCTCGGTAACGCACTCGGACCGCAGTACAGCGCAATTCCATCTCCCGTCTGGAAATTCCTCACAGCCATAACTGCCACTGCACCGCCATATCAAGTTCGTCGACGTCCGGAGCTGGATGACGGGGCTGCGGCGTTGGTCCCCGCAACGCGCTACTCCCATGGATATATCCTGCACGCGAAAGCGTCTCCTCCTGCGGGAGAGAAGATGGTTCCTCGAAGCTTTCTCACTCCGTCCCGCGTCTTCCCGTCGGCGTCGTACGTACCACCGGAGCCTCCGCGTACGTATACCCTTAGCGAAGGTACCCCCGGTTGCCCGGCTCGGTGCTAGCCGTGACACGAACGTGATTAATGATCGCACCGAGGAGCTATGCACCGTATAGCACTGCTATATCCCACGACCTACGCCTGTCTCTCTTCATCTCTTCGCTTGTTCCTTTATTTTTCTCGGTTTTCCACTCTTCTCCCTTCCTTCGCCCTTCGTCTCGATTCCCCTCTGCGTTTCGCTCACCGGCCGGCGCTGCGTTCTTCTCTTTCGCCTCGGTACGTCCCTCCGCTTCCAGCATACTTTCTATACTACTTTTACTCCGCCGGCAGCGGCAGCGGCGTGAAACCAACCCCGATGCAACCGGGATATGTGTACAGCGATGTGCAGCCTGGCACAACCGCCTCGGTTGCGCGGAGCTGCGGCAGCTTTTCTCATGCTCTTCTTCGAGTCTGCTGTGGACTAAAAGCATCCGAAGGCGTTATACTGAGGATTCTCCGCTGAAACTGTCGGTGTGCAAGCGGGAACGTCGTCTCTCGGCTCAGCTTCCACGCGTTTGGGTCTATTGTATCGTCGAAGTGGGCGAAGATTATTAGAATCTAGTTCTTCATGAGGTGAGCGGCGGTACCCTGAAATTTTTGCGAGCGATTCTCCCGGGGATTGAGCTATCTGGAGCGGTCGCTCTCAACGACCCTGATGGGAAGCCATCAACAGGATGGCAGTGCGTCTTTGTGAACATCAGTCTTCATACCATTCTATCAAGAACGGAATAGAAATATATTATTTTATCGGTAGAATTACAGAAAACTCGGAATTACTTGAGCGGCGGAAAATTGGATGATAAGATTTTCAAACAATAGACATATCATTTAGGATTTCCGGAATACACTTCGATAAGCTATATCCGAAGTCCTAAATCCCATGTAGCAATTAGGACTTTCGAACATTCGTATTAAAATTAACACATTCTGTTAGAAAATAGAGTAATTCTCGTTATCACAGATATTGCCCGAATATTCCATAATTTTTGTTAGAATGGTAGTTCTTCTTACTGGAAAATATAGTCATCGGCAGCGTTGGGATCGCGGACCGTTTCTTTTAGGTTTGCAGGTTATACCGGCATATTATGTTGATTAAATTTTTTATGTATACATGCATAAAAGAATTTCATCCATGGAATTCTCAATCAGATACGCAAAATTTTGCCAATCGGCCTTCTGGGAAAAATTACCACATGGTTCAGATAAAAATGGGTCTCCGTGAAATTTTCACATATCGCTGATGTGTCGTTTGCCTGGCCGAAATTCCCTACATGACTCCGATGTTTTGCCGCGATCCTTCTCTCAGTGTCCCGCCTGATAGGGATAAATATAAAAACTGTAATACTGGTTCGTCTTTGCTGCCGTTTAATCTTCCTCCGCAAAAAAGGAAATCCCATTTTTTTAATACCAGTGCTGGAAACCTTTGCCATCGCCGTCACGAATGCGTACTGGACGACCAGAGGGAATACTCGGATCGGGTGACCGTCGTTCCAATGGCTGCCGGTCGATACCGCTCGAACGTTGACGACGTTGCGGGCGGACTTCTCAGTCTTCGTTGAATATTGGTGCACCCCTCGGCGACAACAGCATCACCGAAGCGACTTTCACAGTCGAGGGGAGTGCTCGCAAGAGAAACGGGAGAGAGACCGGTGACGCGTCACTCCCCGCGGAAATCAACGCCGATGTTGTTGCGACCATCCCACCCACCCTCCTCTCCCTCGACCGATGTATATCCAACCCTGCCTGAAATATCCGGTCTATTGTGTGCCCCGCGAGCTCTGCGGCTGCGGATCGCTGAATGCTGCTGACGCGACAAGACTCAGTGCAAAAAGCTCGACTGGTAGTGCCCTCGACGGAAAGAGCTTCTTAAGTGCTGCCGCTGAAACCGTTGAACAAAAAAAAAAAAAAAAGAAAATACGCAAAATATTAAAGAAGGAAAATAACGTCGACGAAATGTACAGGCTAGGATTGATGGGATTACGACGCGAATCCAGGGATGAACTTTGATCTTTGCTTCTTGTTTAAGTTTTTCCGGCAGAATTTTGATCGCAGAAATTAATCGTAGAAAGACGTTTAATTGATATTTGTATAGAGGGTCTTCGCACGATTCTTCCACCGTAGGGTGGATTATTAATTCATGTTAACCACAGAAGTTAGTCTCGTTCTGATCGTCGTCTGGAGCATACCGCGTGTATACACGGGTACGAAAATCATATTAATTATACGAGCAGTCGGAGAGAGTAGGAGGTAGCGGCAGCGCTTAAGGGCTTCAGAGAAGTTCGGAGTGTTGCGTCGCTAACGATCATTTCATGCAAATCGAGTGCCAACTCGCTTAAAAGGCACAGCTTAGCGATAACGTTTCTCTCCGGCGTTATCGTTGCAAAACGATCACCGACCGACAACAGGTTCGCGACCATAGTTCTTACTCTGAACAATAAACATTGTATGCGAGTTATGTAATTTTACGGTATTCCGTTCGGTTACATGAGTTAAATAATTTTTAAAAAGTACAAGTAAAGGCGTGCCGAAAGAATGATAGTCAATCACCACAGATAATCTTATGTGTGAACACTGAACGCTCCGTGTCGATCTTGATAAAACGTTATTAAAAAATTCATAAATCCAAGGAATGATTAATTAAATTTCAAACAAGCGTGTTCAGCTGCGACCTCGAAAATCGAGATTTTGAATGCGGAAATGACGTCACAACGAAATTTTTCGAATTTTAGTGCGTGACATGTTTTTCTGTTTAAAAGTGACGTTTTTAAACTGGAAGTGACGTCACGGAGAAAATGTGTAATTTTTTTCCACGACTCGACCGAACGATTGTCGCGCCTACACGTCTGACGCGCGCCAATATTAGCTGGCTCAGCACAGCCGGTGCTGTTGCGGAACCAGGCGGCCCTTGGGTGTCGGGGGGATGAAATACTCGGTAATATTAAACATGAATAATGTAACGGGCTACCACGCTCGGATCGCAATGTTTCCAGCAGCGCCAGCAAAGTAATACGGAGCTGTAAGGCCTTGCGTATTAAAATTCGCGCGCAGCGCCCCCAAACAGGTTCGCGTATATTTTTAAAACACAAAATACTTTTTTTCAAAAAAGTAAAAATGGTACGCCAGGTACTTAAAACGTTCAGAAAATATGTTTATGAAAAAAAACCTCTTAAAAATTAAAAAATCTACCAAAACAGATGTATATCCGAACAATAAAAAAAATGTATGTGTATTAAAATGTAAAAAAGTTGAAGATTGAAATTTTCACGTCGCTTTCTCATAAAGTTCCTTTATTCGCGAAACTTCTTTCATGAGGAAGCATTGTCTGTATTTTTGCCAGGAAAGGTTGGAACGTTCTGATTGGGATTTAAAACTTTGTTTTGGATATAAAATATACTCGAAATTTCAGCGTTCATAGCGTATAGGAGTGAATTTCGAAAAATCCAAATCCCATGGCACAGGGGAGAAGATTTCGAAAATCATAAATAATTCCTATATGCTATATGCCCGAAATTTTAGCGTTCATAGCGGATGGGAGTGAAATCCGAAAATAATAAATCAGTCCCATATACTATATTCTCGAGATTTCGGCGTTCATAGCGCATGGGAGTGAAATAAGAAAAATCCTGATCCAAATTCACTCATGGGAGTGCATTTCGAAAAACCCGAATTTCATATAGCACACGGGAGTAAAGATCTAGGGGCTCTAGGAGACCCGGACACATGTACCTGTTTCCCCTACATAAGTATACGCCTGGTTCCCGTGGGTTATGCCGTCGGTACTTATCTAGGGGAAACGGGGACACATGTCCCCGTTCCCCTAGATGGAAATACTCGAGATACATCGTCGGACCTCGCGAGTATGCCTTCGGTACATATCTAGGGGAAACGGGGACATGTGTCCCCGTTTCTCCTAGACTACCGCGTCTCTTGATATGTTCACTTCAACATTTTTTTTTTCATTTATGCGACGCTTTCGCCCAAAAGCAGCTTTTATTAAAATGACGATGATACCAAGACGAAATATGATCTGTGAAATTGAGTGCATGAAAGTGAAAATGAACGAAGAGCGCGAGGAGGCTCGTCGTTTATTCGTACGGTACAACAACAGACGGAGAGAAAATCAGTGCCGAGTGACTTGCCGTTTTTAGTGCTGCTGAGGGCACTATAGTACAGAGCTACGTGGGCACGGGCCAGTGACTAAGTGTGAATTCAATTAACGGGCTTCGCGCTGTTCAAACATCTATCACGAGCCTCGTTCGAAGCTCATTCATTATTTCGGATAACAAGATGAAAAATGTTAATTCGATGTCGATACCGGACGCACTCTGAAACTCCTGCGCGGACACCGCACTCCTGCTGACGCGCGAGCGGTCGCGCTTTTTTTTATATAAAATAGCTCGATGCCGCATGGCGTAGATATGACTGATAGATCGAAACTGTGTTACTTATGAATTGGTGCGTGCACTCGATTAAAATGGCGCATTGATACACATTACATGAATTTTTAAGAATACTTTGAAAATGTACGTTAGAAACATTTCATGTAACTCATGCACAAAAGTGCTACTTTTCGTGCCTGCCGAGAGTGGCGTAAGTGGCGCTTTACAGCCAAGTGCACTATAAATACCCGGCTCTTGCATACATCGGGCCGATTTTACTTTACGCCCGCTTCTCGTGCTTTACGCACGCTGGCTGTCTAGCCCCACAGTCAGCAGACACGGAGTAGCACTTCCCATGTATTCGTTTCAAAAAATATTATACTATACTAGTGCAATGCACTGATCGTCATACGCGGACTGTGAAGTGAGTCGCACTCGCCGGCGCGTATGACTAACTTCACTGCGTGCGTATAAAGTTCGGTTTACCGCACTTGTATCCCAAATTACTATTTTTAAACCTTCTGTCCATTCGACCAGCCAACTTACAAAAAAAGTTTCATTGTATCATATTTTTAAATTAACTAAACTTTGTAAACAATCAAGAACCAGTCTTTAATTGTCTCGCAAGATTAATCTATAACCACGCGTTCCTCGTATATTCTTGAAGCGTCCATGCCACAGAGGCAGCCATAAAGGTTCGTTCGTATGGCTCGAGGAGGAACAGCAGGGCGTAAGGGACGGGCCGGCCTCTGTCGAGCTCGAAAAAGACCCTTCTCCAATAGGCGAAAGCCAGCGTGAATGAGAGATGCTGCCTGCTCCTGCTGCTGGAACGTCGATGAAATGGTATGGGGCGGTTCCTCGGCCCTGTTTCCCCCTAGGGTTCTTAATTGTATCGAGAGGGGGGCCACGTCTCGCGTCCCGTTCCTCGTGTAGCTCGTCGGGCGGCAAAGACTCGTGAGAGAAGCCCGTATGCTGTCTGATCCGTGGAAACGCCGGGGCCAACAGCGAACCGAACAACAAACCCGAACCCGTAAACATCTACCATTTTATCCCGAGAGCCCTTTCTCTCTCGCATTCCCCGCTGTTTAACTCGTATAATAATAGGAACGAGAACCAATGGCCTACCAATTTTCTCAGATATTTCGTAATTGCCGATCAGATTTTTCGGCTCCGCCAGTTGTATCGTCGCTCGCGTTCAAAATAGGATTCATTCCATAATGGAGAAATCGATGGTCCAGTCTTCCATCATACAAAGCGGTGCCATAAGCACAGAATGGTCCTGAATTTCGGACACTGTCGACTAACGAAGTTAAACCGTGAATAATTTCACTTCCCGTGCCGACACCGAGTCGTCTCTTCAATCTCTTCAAGTTCTGGTATAACGGAGATGGAATAAAAACGGGGATAAAAAAGGAACTGAAGAAAGACCATTTAATGGCCGTTTCTTGCTTCCCTTCTCTTCGCGTTTCGCGGTAAGCAGCTATACGATAGTGTCCGAGTTGGGAAGGACCATCATCTCTTTCGGAGGGATTTGGCAGCGAACGGTGGTTATTGCGGGTCAAGCCGGCAGCGGGATAAAGACCGGGAGTTTGGAGTGCCAGATACGACCCTCTCGCCGCGACGATCCAGGAAATGACCAGCGGTGGGATTACGGGATTAATTACGTTGAGGGCGTTGATGGCCCGACGTCGCCAATTCCGGTGAAGAGGGCCTGCACGAGATGTTCTTGATGCAGCAGCACGACGAGGGGCTCTAAGTACTGCCGGACGTGCGAAAATCATCCCCTCACGAGATTTCACCCTCCGAGGATACACATTTAATCAACATCACGGAGACACTCCAACGTTTATCAATTTTTTTTCTGCCACTGTATCAAATTTTGGCGGTAGATTCGAATCTCGAATTCTAAAAATTATCCGACATTGCTGTCGTCGTTACATAATGCCGATAAACGATGAGCTTATTTGCGATTTCAGAATTCACCGACAGAAGTAACGTCTTTCTCGAAAAACCTAAACATGCGTTATTTGCCAACCGCAGGATGCAGAATAACAAAATTATTCATTGTCGGTGATTCGACATTTTGCCTCGCATCGTTTCCGATCTGTCACTACGGCGTATCGATCAGAGTTAAACGAAAATGCAATTCCACGCTGTGAGAGGCTGGAAAAAACTCACCTTGTATTTTTTTACATACTGGCTGCCAGCCACGACGTCATGGTTTTAGGATCGTGCTTTTTTTATTAAAAAAAAGCTTGTATTTTTTCTGTTAGCGTTTGCCACGGCGATTTATCGATCGTACCGATGCGAAGGGTAGGACCTCCTGGTGCAGGGTGGACTAAACAAGAAAGGCGGCGGGGCTCAGGAGGGACAGTAGCTGTGCCCAAGCGACGAGACGGACCGTTGTCTCATTGCTATTCCGAGCGTAGGGGTCGCGGAGAACGCTCCGCCGGCAAACATCAGCATCTCCGTCGCCCCCGGTTGCCGTCCATGCTTGGCGGGGCTCCTCTCTAAATTGAAAACAGAATCCATCACGTATTTCGCGGGGATGAAGAAAAAGAGAAGACAATTTTAATGAATAACAAGAATCGAACGGGCGAGATTGGCCGGCGCGATAGGAAGAGGATCGAAGCTGCCCTCGTTCCTCCGACGACAGGAGGGATGCCCGATATTCCTAAAGATTCAGGGGCCGAAAGTGTTTCCCCGCCGACACACCATCCCTGGAGAGAACGGATTGACCGAACAGCGGCGTTATAGCCGGAGCTACAAGACGGACAGACGGGGCTCTCGAGACTACCGAAGGGTTGAGGGTGGCTGCGAGGGCGAACCAGCGAGAAGACTCTCGAGCAGAAACGCCGGAGCCCGAAGCGCAAAAGAAAAAAGGATGAGGGACGAGCGAACGAGGTGCTGGCCTGACGAGATGACGGCGAGAGGGAGGAAAGGAGCGAGAAGAGTCTCGAAAGGGAAGAGAGTTCTGCCGCGAGAGATGAGGAAGAAGAAAAGAGGAAGAAGGAGCCGGTGATGCTGGTACTGGCGTTATAGTAGCCGCTTCTGGTGCTGCCGCTGCAGGCCGAGAGAGAGTCGATGAGAAGGGGTGCTGCGGAGGCAGGGCGAAGGGAAGGTTGAAGGCCGGGGGGGGAAGGGAAGAGGGTTTCCGAAACAGCTCGCCGCTATCTCGACTGATCCGATCAAGATTAATGAACGGGAGAGCTCGCAAGCGAGTAGCTTGCGAGAGCCAAAGCTTGGCTCGCGCCCGCGAGAGACCGAGTTCCCCGGACGAGGAGCGCAAGTTCCCGGTCGTCGTTGTCGGCGTGAACGACAGGGCACCGTCGCGAAATTCTTGCGAATCTTCTTCGTTAATAACACGAGATTGTCGACGAGTCGACTACTCTCCGATGCCGATGTCCCGATTTTCTGCTCACCGGCGATTTCTCTGCGGTCCGTTCTCCGTTGCGGCTACACCGATACCACGCTCGGTCGGCGACGAGCCTCCGGGTGCACCGGACCAGGCAGCCAAAAGTAACTCATCATTGACGCGTGCTTGCATCGAAATGATTCCGAAAGTCTCGATGTTTCGGAGATGACTGCGAACCATCGAGGAAAATATGACGTTGAGACATCGGAGTGAAGTTTCTGTTGTCAATCGTTGTATTTCGACCAAATGTCACTCCAAGATGACTTAGAATTGTCTGCTGTCCGTCGCTAAGATTAGAGTCAGTCCGATACCGTCAATGACGTTGGTCTCGATGCCCAACCGTTAAAACGGCTTGACTTCCTCCAGATTATAAAACTTCATGAGATTCGATCGATGCTTACGACATTATGCATGCGGGCAGTCTACATCAAATTCGAAATGCAGCGTCGGTGTACACTATCACTCTTACGATGCACCAGGAGACTCTCCCGATCGAAGAAGCGGTTCTGGCACCGCGCTCGACAGGTATATTATCGATAGCCCGGCTAACAAGGCTCCCGGTTGCTACCGAGACCCGACCCGGAGGTAACTGTCACCTCCACCCGAAGACGTGACCAAGGGGACGCAACGGCGCACGCGGGACGATAAAAATACATGACCCTCATCGAGTTTTGTCTCTGGTTCGCAGCTTTTCTATCTCCCTTCGCTCGCTTAATGAATCGAGAAGACTCGTGGAAGACCGCCCACGTCAAACAACTCGCGGACTCTTCTTTTCTGACTGTCTTGTTTCTGTTACATGTTCGAGCATTCCTCGTCGGGTGACAGCTACCGGGCTTTCGGTGTGTGCGAATGGAGAAACTTGTATGCAATCGAATTGGTACGACGCAGAAATTGTTCGTGTCATTTAATGTAGACCAGCAGCATTAGTCGGTTTGCGCACCACTTGATGGTTTGGAAAAGATTTATCAAATTACCGAAACTGGTAAAAAAAAAAATTCACTTCCGGCGCGACTCAACTTACGCATCAAGAGATTCGTGCTACAGCTTAGTGGCTCTTAACTTGCTCTACGAGGAAGCCAAAAATACAGAAACTGCTTTCTCATAGAACGAGCTTTGCGAATAAAGGGATATTATGAGAAGGCGATATGAACATTTCAATTGTGAACTATTTTTTAAATGCACATATGTCTTGCCGGAGATTGTCAAAGCTTAAGTTTGATGTAGGTAATTGTCTAACAAAAAGGGGACAAGCGGGGGTATTTGTTCTCACCTTCGTGGTTCATTACTTTTGAATCCTTTCTTTCCTCTTGGTCCTTCGTCCCTTTCGTTTAATTCTCTCACGTGCGATGACAGCGAGGCGGCCCTTATCTCCGTTTACCGACCAGACGAGAGAGGTGTATTTTGGATGCGAAGTCGTCGTTGCCCTGGGGGATGTCAGTCAAGCGTTCTGGTGCTGGCCCAGGCTCCGGGAAACGGGTGACGAGCGAAACGTCAGGTCCTCGCGACCTCACCGAACGTCGGAGGGGTTTGGCTCCGGCGCGCGGTAGACTCAGTCGCAACGCGAGATAGAAACCCAAAGCGGTTCCCTTTCCTCGTGTCAGTCGCCACGAGTGGAGATAGGGATGCTTTGTAATTACCAGACCTGATAAATGGACTCGTGACTCGTTAATCCCCTCCAATTACATCTAATGAATGGGGAACGTTCGCGAATCGCGCCACCCGGCGCGCTCTTTTCCACCACCAAATCCTCGACGCTTCTCGTGTTATTTTCGCAGTCACCGACACACACACTCTCCCGTCTCGCGAAACGCGGAAATTAAAAAGAAAAAAGTTAAACTAACAAACACAAAAAAACTTGCACCTAAGTATCGCACGGCATTATCGACATTAATATTCAACGAGGGCAGTCATGACGTCAGTTCTGCTCCCGGTAAAAATGCTTGGGTTCAGAAGTATTTTTTTCCGCACATCCTTATCGAACGAAATTACCATACTACCTATGGTATTGAAATAAGATTGAAAGAAATACGTGAAAAAAAAATTATATGTAAAAGAAATGATATAGAAGTAGGGACTGGTTACTCGCGCGCGTCGCGTGTGTCGATCGTATCGTCACGTGGCTAGGTGTGTGGCCACAAGGCCGGAGAGCCCGCGGACCAAGAGAGGTCGAAGAGTCGGAGGTGTGCTTACTCGTATGATATTCCCCGAGATATAACTATGTAAACTCTGGTCGTTCCATTCTGGACCGAGAGCTCGATCGGGCCGGTTGTCGCGCGAGCGAGCGTCTCGACGCAGTGACTTGCTCGGCGAGGAGGACGCAGCATCGGCGGGACTGCCAGAACCGGCAGCCAACTCTCGAGATGGCTGACCACCCATTTCACGTCCTGGTCAACGGACCGCATGTAGATCCAGCTACGATTGTACGCCGAGTGAGGGATACTGATAAAATGAGCAACACCGAGAAGGCACCATTCGTCTCTCCCGAAGAACCGAGACGATGGGGAACGAAATGTGTGCCGGTGTTGATGCTTTTTCGAGGCTCTTCGCTCGCGGTATCGAATGCGTATCCTTGAGAGAAAAAAAAAAAAAAAAGAAAAAAAATATATAGAGACCCGGTCGAAAGAGATGGAAAGTGTATTATACCGTATACGCGTTCTCGTTCACGAAAGGTACCCTCCGCCTTTCTCGCAACTGATGATGTTTGCGACTGGCAGGTAGAGCTTCTGTGAGGGTTGATGAGGGTACACACCGCGATATTATACACCGTCGGTGTACGCTGTGACGGGACGCATCTCCGAGGCCGCGAGCAGTGTTATTCCTGTTATACGATATTTAGCAACACGCCGGGGGAGTGGTATCCCTTACTGTAATGAAGGATGTTGCGGTGAGTATCTTCGGTAATCGTCTGTACAAGATTTCCCTGAGACCTTAATTAATTAGTAGAGATTGTCTTGTACACTCTATGAGGAACTTCCGTCGGGTTCCTCTCGCAGTGCTAGACCATCAACCGACTGTTGTACCACCACTCGACCACGATCTAAAGCAACGCGGTATCTGTGTAGCGGCAGGTGTAATTAGTCTTCGTGGGTGGCTGCAAGATGATAAATCCCGTCGTCCAGACTTTCATGTCTTGTGTTCGGATGTTCAAGTGTTATTTAGTAGGTATTCTTGCGCTTCGTCTACTCAATCGTTGTACGTTATTGTTTGCACCCATAGAGATATAAAAACAAGTTGGTAGTTGGATCCTAACTTTTGGCACTGAAACGTCAGCCATTGGTGGATTTCAATGGCGGAGATAGAGCGGCCCGGCTACCATTCGCTTGTGTGGTGCGACCCTCTTTTCGAGGACTGGCGATCATCCCTTTGCAGGGGAAGCGGCCAAAGGCCTCGCGACCTGCGCCAGGGCGAATTATAGGAGAGATCGCAAGACTGGAATTTTTTAACATGGAATAACGTGGTTCGGAAGAGTTGTAGGAGCTTGATCGCCGCTTTCGAAATGTGCACCTTCCATGGCCTTCCATATTTGACGTTCTTTCCATACGCTGCAGAAACGCAGGAGAGCGATATGTCGCGTTTATTTTTACATCGCAGCTGCGGGCTTCCACCGAACAGCTGCGGATACGTTTCGAGTTTGTCGAGTATATCAAATACGTGGATCTTGATGATAGTGATTGAACGTCACGGAATTGAAGGCGTTATGATTGCTCGGGCCGGAGGAGTGTAGGTATCCGGGAGTAAAAAAGAAGAGGACGAAGAAGAAGAGGAAGATTGCTTTTGTGGCCGCTGGACGAATATAACCCGCATTCGCATCTGCAACCCTCTCCGAAACGTCACTGTACTCCCACGTCAAGAGAGCGGGCTGTTGAAGAGCCCGCTTTGTCGAGAAATCGCCCACCCGCGTTCTCCCGCTGCCACGATCGTGACTACTTCTACACTCCGCACCCCGCCAACCTCATCCCGAGGGTCACGAACGGATCCTGATAAAAGTTCCCCCTCCTACGAAGTCCGTTGTACAGCCGACACGAATATTGATCCTTTTCCCTCGCATGCACCGTTCGCCATTTACGTATTTTTATGGCGTTCTCCTCCGCGAATGGCCGACAACCGATCGCAGCGGCATCCAATAATATTTCTTTGAATTCCAAGGAAAAAGAACGCTGTTTCACATTTCGATGGCTCGTACTACTTTGCAGTAGTAAAATAAAAAAAAGTCTACGAAATATTTTTTTTTTGTTGTATGATGATTCGATGGCTGATAATCGTGGGATCGACGGTTACCATGAACAGAGTAAAATATACGGGATATCATATTATAAATTACGAAACATTTATTTAATCATTTATTCACGTATTACGATTGTATTTCATCTGTCCGATAATATTTCAATATAAACATAAGCACTGTCGCGTGTCGAATTACAATTCTTATGTTACAAGACTATTTACATTTGGGAGATTGGGGTGTTACAGGGGGAGTATGGGATTCTTTTTTTTTTTTTTTTGCCGCGACGCATAATATCTAAACGTATATTCAACGACCGAAAACTGAAGAATCTCTCGTGACACGCTGATTCGACGATAATTATGATGAATCGCCCGGCGAGACGTATTAAACTCTGCTATACATCGTTAATGTATAATGTTTCGCTTACACGCTAACTTTTTTTCGTATCGACTATTATGGTATTGTTTTGGTATATCGTCACAGCGATTCTGCCTTCATCCGTGAATCTCGTTTGATTTGTTACTTTGCTCCCTCGATCAATGAGCGCGCAATCTCGTACTTGTGTTCCGTTCCGATGCCGTTGATCGATCGCCGGCTCCACTAGCTTTACTCTAGTATTGGTCATTGATTACGTTCGCGCAATAAAAATATATGCTATTTCCGAAAATTTTATACCGTTCGTACATGTTTATTTACAAAATTTGCGTGCATCTGTGCTCAAACTGGACTGTCAATGATGGTTAATATTTCGACAAAGTTTATTTCGTTCCTCCGAATCAAAAAAGTACGCTGATATCGAGCCTATAATTGAGATAAACTTTCCATACCGGGACGAGAATGAATTTGTTGTTTATTTTTATTTTTTCAACCATAAATCACACACTTATCGTTAGACAATAATGTAATGAACGTAAACACTGTGTATCGATAACGCGTCACGATAATACTCTTCTTTACAGACACTTTGTACAATATGTTAAAATCTACGGGAGGGCTTTTCTCTTTTAATATTTACAATTATCCGAAAAATTGCGGTAAATGCATAATAGACTTCGTTAGACAATTAATTCGTAGACACGGATTTTCCTTCATTTTTTTTCAATCTAATTTTTTTTTAACTGGCCTCGATCACCGTGCAAAAACCCAACTAAGAATGTCTCGTTACCCGCAAGAATGGCACGTCTGAATTGAAACACCTTGCTCCGAAAAAAAAAAAAAATTGTAGCCGCAATCACGAAGCAAAATTAAAGATAAACTTGCCCACCTCGAGTAAGACAGAAGGTACACTTCCAGGTGTCTTCCGTTCCATGTTTTCTCGTCCGCACTTCGGCAATCTCCAAAGATTCTACAATATTTCACTGGGAATCGCGCACCACTCTCAGCAATCGTCCGCACACATTTGAGCCTCAAGGCGCATCGTCCTCCGGCGACGCACACACTCTTCCGTAGATTCGCAGACTTTCTGTCTGGACTCGCCTATAGCCACTGGTAATCCGGCGATGAGTCTTCCGAACCCACGAAGTTCGTCAGGTCGCACAGTCGCGGCTGCATTGACGTAAACTTCGGCGGCTCGTGTTACAGCGGCGTCAGATCGTAGTCGGATTTGATGGTGGGTGTTGGTACGACAGCGTTTGCACCGCTCATACCCGGAGGACTCGCGGAAGGTGCCAGTGGGCTTATGCTACCGGAGCCCATGTGTCCCATTGGCACACCGTTGCCGTCTATCATCCCGGCCACGTGACAGTGACTCAGCTGGGCCTGGAGATGGGTCAGCGAGTGCGGATGACCTTGGAAACCAGGATGGCTCGAATGCGGATGAGGATGACCGCCGCCGCCACTCACGGCAACTCCATGAACGTCCGGAAGATCCATACCGACGCTCCCGTCCAGGCTGCTCTCCATACCGCTCGACGGCGAATGGTTGTTGTTCTTCCTCTGGTTGTTGTTGTTTCCGGAGCTGCAGCGATTGGCGGCCTTGCTTCGGCCGCCGGAACTCTTCGCGGGTTTCGACGGCTGCGCCTGGCCATTGGCGTTTTTCCTCCTGACGTTCTTCGTGTTCGGCAGCTTGTTGTCCTTCTTGAACTTCATTCGACGATTTTGAAACCATATCTTGATCTGCCGCTCGGACAGGACGAGAGTGTGAGCGATCTCGATTCTTCGCCGTCTCGTCAGGTATTTGTTGAAGTGAAACTCCTTCTCGAGCTCGAGTATCTGGTGCCTCGTGTACGCTGTTCTCTGCCGTTTCGGCTCCATCCCAGGCTGATAGGAACCGTTCGCTGTGAAAAAGAATCAACGTTTCATCTGTATTATTGCTGGGACTATTGGAGTTTTGTAAAGACTTCGACATGACAGGAAGATTGTTTCATGCTCGGATTTCCCACGAGAAGCGTTTGATGGGATGTTCAGGGCGGAGTGTCCCGAGCAGTTTGTTGCGTCATTTTAACCCATGCCGCTCTCAATTGGAACCATTCAAGCGCTCATAATTGACATCGTGTCGGCGACTACACGTCGTCAGTCGGCCCTCGACACAACAAGTATTCTATTCGCGCTAAAATTCATAAGGTTTCTTTCGATGTCCATAGATCAAATCGATCATCAATAGGCCTGACTTGACGCAGTCTTCGTACAATTGTATTGACTGCACGAACTGCGCCGCGCGTATTGCACGACACCGTCGATTATTCGCGGCATTCGCGAGTCGGAGAAAGAAATTAAAAATAAAAAAGGCGGTGTCGTTACGCAATGTCCCGTTTATGATGCATGTCTTACTACAAGGCTCGCCACACGTGGCCTTTTCAGTCACTCATTGTCATCTCGCGACTGCACCGAGCTACAGCTGCAGCATTGCAGGATTTCATGTAGCACAATATTGTTCATTATCAACGCTATAAATATGTATAACAAAGCGATTACCAGTTTGCAATGCATCTTGAATCACGGACGCACGAACAGAGCCGCTCAGAAATGCCAGATCGATATATAATGAGAACTTGCCAGTTTTTCTTTTTTTTTTGTGGGTAAGCCTGTGCGTCGGTGTGCAAATTAGATTCGCATCAATGAGAGCCGAGTGAATGAAAGAGTCTAGTAAATTCGTCGTAAGAGATGTCGTTTTTTTTTAAACTTTCTGTTCATCCAAAGAAATGCATTAAACAACCGCGACGCTCTATACATAGGCCACATCAACTATAATACTCAAGGCCGCTCAGTCGCGAGACTCTCGGCTTACCGCTGACTCGTCTATTCGGTTCGTAACAGCGTGCATGTGCTGAACGCGGAGAGATGAAGAGAAGATAAAAGAAAAAAAGTTTGACGGACGTGGGGATAATAGTCGATGCCGCGAGCCACGAAGACGGCGGAGTTTTCTTGGTCTCCTGGCGAACGCGTGGACCGCTTTTTTGGGATGTAAGATTTCTATTTTTTTCTCGTTTTTTTTTTTAGACAAGCATTCATAAGACAAACCGTTCGGGGACTGAGCAGAAGACAAACGCTTCTTCGTGAGGCTTCAAATCAATTCGAGAAATGCAAATTAAAATGTATGAGAAGAACGGAGAATTGTTTCAATGGCGTCCGAAGACACGGTCCATTCTGCGGAGGTGTTCACGGCGGAACTGTAGGAGGGAATCCCTCGGTGGTCCAGGCAAAACCACAGGAAGCTGAGGAACGAACACGACTTTAGAATCCGTGCAGACGCATTCCATTTCGCGTTGTGTGGACTGACCAACATAAACGACCCCTCCTCGCTGTCCGGCGTCCGGTCTCGAAACGGCCAACGAGCCTCCGGCATTCAGAGGGGAGATTGCGTCGGACGGAGAGAACCCGTCGGCAGACTCGCATACCTAACAACGGTGAGCCGAGGACCAACCGCAAACCGTAATCAAAGCCGGTCGGAGCATTCGGCATACCACGGGAATCCTTTCCTCGATTCCAAACGCGAGTTCGAAATGGCCGACTTTTAGACGACCAATGCCAGATATACAACTAGAGAGGTTTTTGCTTCTTGGCTATAATCAAAGATTGATTGACGATTCCGCAGTTCGGAGCGGCTTCTATCGCGAAAGTAATAAAAGCATATGCCGGTGACAATATGCCACCAAATGCGAAGCTTTGTTCGATCCGCCATACGGGAACCTGGTAGGATGAAAAATGATATACATTTTTTGAGAAAACGGAAACCCGAGCCTCGTACAGATCGTGGAAGATAGTTGCAAGCTGGAGTGAGTCGGTAGATTTTTCGTTATTGTGGAAGAATGGAAATAGACGAACCCATGGGCGTATAACAAGAGGCGAGCAATTTTGGGAAATGTTACGTTGCAGAAATTCGACCTCTTCGATGAAAAGGTTCCAAAAAAGGAACTGCGGGAGGCATTCGCTCGACAGTCGGTACAGTTGTTGAAAATAGGAACTATCATCGAGTCTATTGTGAATGCGTTTATCAAAGATTACGGATCCTTAATTTAAAAAAACATTCCTGTTACGCGGATACGCGCTTTACTTTCTTCTTTAAATCCCCTCAGATGCGAAGAAAAGAATCTGTGCATCGCCCTTGAAAGAGTGTGATGAATTGTCTGTGACCGATGCTGCGCTAAGTCGGTGTTTTCCCACAGGTGTGTCGCGCATACAGGTGAGACGGAATAGGTGGCCGAGAATATAAATTGCGCCTCATAAGTCTTCCGTCGGCAAACGATGGCCGCGCGCTCCGAGCAGCACTCGAGCAGATGAACGACACGACATAAATCGTTGGATCGGATGCGTGCGAGGTGCGTAACTGAAGACTGTATTTGACAATGGGTGTGTCTCCCCGAGGGATGTTTAAGCAACACTGCACAGGATGATTGAGAGTGTGAGCAAGGTGTCGCTACCCATCCAATTCCCAAATACATCCCGAATTTCGTACCAAGTGCGGCAAAGCTCTGCAAATGCGATTCGTTCCGTTTGACTTGAACGAAGAAAAACACCATCGGAATGAGAACTTACCGACTCCGGCAACGTGGATCTTCTTCATCCAAGGATAAACAACGCGTTCACCGTTTTCCTCGTCGTCCTCGTCGTCGTCCATCATGCCGGGCGATCCTTCCATCATCTGATCGTCATCCAGATCGTCCTGATCCGAAACTTCATCCATGTGAAGCTGCTGAGAGTTTTGAATGTGTTGCGAGTGTTGATTCGGTGGCGGCTGTTGCTGAAGATCCGGGGAGTTGTCCCGATGCATCGACCCTGAGCCCGTCGGACTGCACGCGTTGACATCGTGCTGTTGCGGCTGTTGAGGTTGCTGCTGCTGCTGCGTCTGAGGCGGTGGATGCTGCTGCTGAAGTTGTTGTTGCAGCGGATCGGGTTGTTGAACATGACTAGTCAAAATGGAGGGCGACAGTGACGTGGAACCGAGGACAGTGGACGAAGGAACTGGCGGTTGTTGTTGCTGCTGCTGCTGAGGCGGAGGCTGTTGATTTTGCATGGACGGTGGACAAGTGAGCGGGGGTTGTTGAGCTTCCGGTGGCATTGCAAGAGCCCCAACGGCGTGATGATGAGGATGCAGGCTCGCATGGTGAACCGCGTGAACCTGATGATGTGGGTGATGAGGACCGTAGTATCCACCGTAACCGGGATAGCCGCCGTTCAACGGAACGGCCGCGGCTGCACCGTAGGGCGTGGATGCAGCTTGATGATGATGCTGATGGTAGCCGTACTGCAGTTGATGCGACTGCGGATGGTTGAGGTGATGACCGCCGAAGAAGTCCGCACCGGTCGATGGAATGTAGTTGCTCTGGCTGTACTCTTCGGTCGGTGGAAACTTAGGGTCAACGACGACCGACGTTGCGGCGAGATGATGCTGGAGACCCGGTTGCTGATGCTGCTGATGATAACCACCGGACGGATTCATCAGGAAGGAACTCATCCTGGTTGAAAGTCTGACAATACCTTGACGAATCTTCAGGAAAGTTGGTACGATCGGTGCAGACTATTTATTAACCGTTGCGATACGATAATCAACCATGTAGAACACTTTCACACATCACACTGCAATATACCGTTGCTGTCCAGCCTTGATAATTGTACCCATCGTTTCTCGAGCAGCTACGTATCTTTGGACTCTTCACGCTTTCATCGATTGGTATAGATGCTTGATGGTATAATTTTTTTTTTTATTATTACGATTGCTAGAAGCGATTGTCGGATCTACTTGCTATCCTCGCGAGCGGACTTTCAGACCGCGAAACCGCGATCTTCCGTGTACGGGCGACAGCAGCCCGCTAAGTCCCGACCCGTACGGGCTGCGGCACAAGAGAGACGAAGCTAGTCACGGCACCAGCAGCCTCGGGTACCCGCCCACTGGAGACCAATTACCATACCACGTGATCCGACTGGCGAACCAATCAGAACAAGCCCGAGCCCGCGACCATGATGGATAACAGGCACACATGCAACATGTGAGTGTGGCGCCCCGCGATACCAATGCGGCAGGTGCAACAACTTCTGGCAATATTTCTCCCTCTCTGACTCTATATATATGTATATATGTATATATACGTATATAATTCTCCACCCCTTGTCAAACCTTCGCGACTCCGTGTACCTTTATAACGTTTTTCTGATCGTCGACACACCGCACGCGATCGATTCCCGCGTTTATTTTCTCGTTGCTATCTGAACTGCGATAAATATATTCTACAAAATAGTCAATACTCCTTTCACTCGATGAATTATTTTCTATTGATTAAACAGTCCATTTTCGATTTTATCCACTGGATTTATCCAATATATTTTTATTAACACTCGTACATTTTCTTTTTTTTTAATAACAAAGACACTGTACTCGAAATAATAAAAAATATAGTTCGACCGTGTATTTTTTTTTTATTTTCAAATTGACTCACCGTGAGTTTATGACGTAAACATTTTTTTAAAACAAACTTCACTTTGCAACAACGATTTAAAATATTTCTTTTATTTTCGAGAAACGCCGAGGCGGCGAAAGGGTAGAGCCTCGTGTTTCTCGGAGAGTGGCGCGGGTGTGTGAGCAGCTCGCAGTGCCTCGGCACGAACTCGTCTGGCAACTCGGTACGGTCGGCGAGAGCTCCCTCCAGCTCGGTTGGACGGCGGCTGCGGCTGCGACGGCGGCGTCTCTTGCTCGGTCGCTCGCTCGCTGGAGCAAACGTCTCGCTCCACCTCCCGTTGGTCCGATCCCCACCCTTGTGGAACCACGAGGCCAACCCCTGCAAGCTCCACGCAGCCCGTGAGTTCCGCTGCTCCTGCTGGAGCAGCCGTGCCGTCCTTACGTGCAGCGACTACCCTCGTGGCTGTTCGAACGGGGGTGGTACTCCTACGCACGGACGTCACCCTCTTCCCCCGACAACACGCCTACGATTCTGGTTCAACATATCCCACTTTCTCGTCAACGATATTCTCAAACATTCGAGAGAAAACAAAAAAATTAAATAATAAAAAAATATAAAAAATTAAAACCAAAATGTTATCAACGAAATGTATTCCTATCATGTGAAAATATACATGTGAAAATCTGGACTCGGAGCGCGGGCTGCCTTGACCATCGCGAACTCCATCGCTCTCGTAACTTGCTCTAGAAAGTGTTTCTTACAGCACACTCGGCCAAGTACACCTACCCGTTCGCAGAGAACAGTCCTCGCGCTCTCTATGTATACCCACTGTGGCACCAAGCGAAACGCTGAGTCATTACGCAAAGAGTCGACTCACTCCGGGTTTTATACCGCCGCTCCGATACCTCCGCGGCTGCAGCCCGACTACCGCGGCGATTGTAATACAATGTAGTGGTGTTTATAATATTCGGCTACGATAACAATTTCAGCTCGGTGGCTGAAATTAGTAAGTACATGGATCGCGTGCATCTATCCTCGAATAACGCCCCGCGATGAAATTAATGTGCGTTAATAGTTGCGAGTTACACGCTCATAATTCTGTCTTGGGGTCGCTCGGGTATGCGCGAGCGTCGCGAATTTTTGTTCAAACGCGCGGTGACAAATATCGTGAGGACGAGGCCAATTTCGCAAATCAAGAGATCAGCGTGAAGGAGTAACTCCGTTACAGCATCACCGGCGGGCCGAGTGTCCTGCGGGCATAACTTCGATCGTGTGTGAGCTCGACGCACACGCGGACACGAACACCGTGGCGGTGACAGAGACCCCCGGTATGCACGCACAATAGGACACGACCGTTGCCGTGCTCGTCTCGCGCGACAAGGCAACCGTGAATAATACATATAAATTATTCTCACTCACGGATAGCAGAAGTATAAAAAGGAGAACGAGCGAGAAAGAGGGAGCACACATAACGCGCCCGCGTCTGGAAGCTATCGATCCCTCTGACGAGCGCCCGGAATAGACTTGCATAAGAAAGAACACGAATCCTCCGATACTTTGTAGCATATTTCGCATCGCAGTATTTTCATTTCTTCAAATACATCGATGCATGAAGCTCAAAAATCTATGGGGACAATTTTGGAAATTATTTTTATTGATTCTTCTATCGCTTCACTGATCCATCGTTTCATGATTTTCAAGGTCCGAAGAGGTGACGAGATACACGGGGAACATGTCTGAGGGTGGAGGGGCAATTCAGCGCGAGGAGACTGAGAGCCGCGTCACCTGCTTTTTGTTCGTAAATATGACGGTGACGATGGCGGGAGAGCCAAGTAGAGAAGAGACCTCGCTTTTTCATAACGCGAAGACGCACCGACGCCCGTTCGCCCTATCTCCGCCGCGGGTCTTCCCGACGAGACGTAGCCTTATTTCTATTTTTCTTTTGTCCGTCCACTCGACGCCTCGGGGCTTCTTCTCTCTCCCTCTCGACGGCATCGCCGACGTTCTCCTCTTCTCGTCCTCCGAGTGTCCTGGAAAGCGAACGAGATGGCCTTCTCGAGTTGGAGCTGCTTCGGCGGCCGCGGTGGACCGATTCCCACAGCGGGGGCGGCAAACCGGGTGCCAGCGAAGACAGCGCCAACGGAGACTCTGTGCCTGATGCTCGTTTTGCCCTCGGCGTATTTCTTCTCTTTTACTTACTCTTATCCCTCGTCTCTATCATGACCCGAACACTACCCTGTTACGTTGCCGAAAAATGTTCTCACCCTTTATATATTTCGCTTGCTCTTTCTCCGCCGCTCACAGTAGAGTACGCAGGCCACCGCAGCGGCTCTCGTACTCTTTCTCTGGGGGGGGGGGGGGGGGGGGAGGAGTTTTCCATCTCGCTTCGTACATCTTTCAGGATACACGCCGTGTCGCTCTTTCTTATTTCTCGCAGTTCTCTCTCTATCTGGTCGCATCTACCCTCGCGACCGTCGGCCTCATCGTCGTCCTCGCTCCGAGCCCGGCGCGTCTCTCCCGGCTCTTCCGGCGAAACACGATCAATCACCTCTCCGGGTCTTCTGGCATGACACCCCCGTTTTACTCCCACCGCCACCCTTAGCGCGGTGCTCCCGCGAAACTCGAGCGAGAACTCCTCGGCTCGGGAGCCGAGAGACAGAGGGAGAGCGGCGGTCCTCTCCGTTGTTCTGTATTTTTTTTTCTTCTCGACGGATCGGATACAGGCCGAGTGTATTTCTCTCGTTACACCGTTCGCGGACTCGCGATACACGGGTAATGCATAAGGAAATGAGAACGCCCGATGCAGCTGGACGCTGCACTTGGCGAGGGGGTGAAAAAGCGTCTCTCGAGATTCTTTATGTATTACGATAAACGGTTTTTTTTTTTTTCTTAAGTACGAAATTGTCGACGTGTTCGCTGAACACGGCTGGTCAATGGACACAAAGCCGTGGATCTCTTCGTTGCTCCTTCGCGCGCCGCTCTTTCTCGTGATAATGATAAATGAAGGCTCGGCACGAAACGTGCCGCGTTCACAATTTAATATCAATCTCGAAGGAGGAGCGGTACTCATTATAGCCCATTAGTAAAGTTTTAATAACGTTGCCCGAGAGCGGCTGGCCGCGGGGTTGAAGAGACCAGCGCGCGGACACCGCGACCATGAGCGCGCACCCGCGGTACACCGCCTGGCAATCGTCGCCCCCTCCGAGCGACCGGCGATTTATCTTTCACCTTCGGATTATATTTGGCAATATCGCCGAGTCTCGGCTGTTATAACTTGTTGATCGGTGACACGGGAGTTTGGTTGCCGGGTGATCGGACGATTTGAAACTTTGCGAGGGTCTTCGGTTGCGGGGTACGAAATGGCTTGAAAATTTAATTAAGTCGTATCGCCAGCGACGACGAGATGAATTAATCGAGCTGCAATTAACTTCGTTCCATATATATAAAAAGTTCGAATCAGCCGCTTATCGTGGCACTGTATTTGTCACCGGATACGATCATTTGATTTACTGCGCCGTGACATCTGCGGTGTCGTTGAACCTTCGACGTCCCGAAGATCGATCCTCGTTCCACAATATTTTGACAATTCATCCTCAAGCGGACACAGATATCGTTTGTATTTACCGGTGAGACATGTAATACGTGTAGAATTAATTTTCCGGGGAGCGATCGCTCAGCTTCGCGTTTCACGGCCGTCCACAGCGATTTTCGGTCCATTGAGAAAAATCGCAAAATGTTTTCGTATACGTGTGCCATCTCGTGTATAGGAGACAGGGGGATGAGGAGGCGCTGTCAGGGCTTCAAAGAAAAGCGCGCGAATCGCGTGAGATGGCTGAAAGACGAGATGAGTCTCTCGAGATTCGATTTCGTTTGCTGAGTCACGGGATCGCGAGCGCATCCGCCCGCAGCCTCCCGTGTCAGCGGGACGCGCGAACCGTACCGATCTCGAGGGACGTTTCCTCTTCTCCTCGCTATACCTTCGAGGACGCGCACGCATCCACACGTCTCCTCGGTGGGTCCGACCTGAGCAAGAATCCTCTCTCTCTCTGCGGAATAAATCAGATTTTCCTCAACATCCTTTCATAATTCGTCAGCGAAAAAGTGTTCCGAGTTTCAGAATCTACCATTGAATGAGTACAAAAAAATAGGATTCCGTTATGATCGACAAACTACGAGTCAAATTAGTTAGCTCGCGAGAACTTTCGGGTTGTGTTCCCGAGCCCAGAGTCAAGCGCAGCCGAAGCTCCTCGAGATGATCCTCTCGAAAGCACTCGAAACTATCAGCGAAGTTCTTCCCTCCAACGACCGATCGTCAGCAAGAGACACAAAAAAACTTCACCCGACGCGACGAGGACTAAAACTGCTAATTGGTGAGGGATCGCTCGCTTCACGAGTCTCCGGGTAACAAAGTGTCTCGTCACTTTCCGGGTCCGCACTAACGAGTGGTAATCAGCTCGTTGCTGTTGTCGGAGAGTCTTGTCTCCACGATGATTCCGAGCCGCGCGCGACTCGGTGCTCCACGTTTGCCGAGATCTTCGCTCTGCGGTGCTTGATGAGTGAGCGTGTCAACGACGAAGAGTCATCTTTATTTCTCTTCTTGCATTCCGGTTTTTCCAATCAGCAAATACAATTCAGCAAAAAAAAATCTCATATTTCGACCGGAAGTAACGTCGTACCGGAAATACGACGTCGATTTGATTTTTTTTTTAGCGTCTTGACCCTAAACTAGGCGCTTCCCGATCTCCTCAGTGTGCACTCGACGGAAGAGGTAACGAGGTGAAGGCCGAAAATGGGTCTCACGACCCTACCAATTGCCATTTTCCGGCCTTCAACCCCTTCGCTCTCATCTTCACGGTCTACTCGCTGCACTTTGCGTACCAACGCTAAATCGTCGAGCATCTTTCCGTTCAAGGGCAGCAACCCCCGCAGTCTGAGCTATGACCCAGTTCACCTTCTATCAGGAAGTGCAAATCGCCTTCAAACTGCTCGAGTGCGGTGTAAAATACGCTAAGGATAGGATTCTCCCTACGCAACTTGTCTTCCGAATTCGATGAGTCAGCCTCCAGTCATTTGTATGGTTTGGAGGAGATTCACGGCGAATAGACTCGCCGTGTGTAACTGCTTTATAATGACGCTATTTTATTAGATCTACACATCGAAGAAGTGTTTTCGAAACATTGTCAGTGCGACAGGTCAACCGGAGTTGACCTTAAGTCAACCTCCTTTCCGTGCGACCTTCCTCCGGCAATTAGGACTCTTCTTCCGTTCCTCGGTGCTCCAGCCTCCGTCTGGTACAAAACACGTTTGCATACACGAAAATCGTTTCGGTATATTGTTCGCAAAAGGGTAGAAACCCCGTCGACTCGGTTGACCCAGTTAACGTTTCCCCGATGCCTAATTGTCTTTTGCCGAGCCTCGAAGAGCCCGCTCGAGGATCGACACGAGACCTCTCAGTTCCGTCGTTATACACGAGGATGTTCGACCGTCGCGAGATCCTTTCGTTTTCCAGTTCCTACGACTCTGCGGCGGACTCGAAAACGAATTTTTCTCGCCACTGCAGGTCCGTAAGTGCAAAGGGATGTTTCGAAGCTGCTGGTTCGGCTGCCGTGTTCCACGCTCTCGTTCTCCTCCGCCACCTCGCCGCCCCTGCCAGACTGGCCTCGCTTCACTCGCGAGCGAGCGAACGCTCCGGCAAACACGCACCCGTCAAGATTAATGGATTCGCATTGTCGGTATTTTTTCAGACCATTTTCGGGGCCCACTTTTGAGTCCGGAGAACGTTCATTTTTCAAAAAATCCGTTCCGTCACATCGGGGCCCCGCATTTTCGTGTTCACTTTCGGCTCTCGGTTCTTCGTTATTGCCGTTGCTCTACCACGTGGTCCGGGAAAAATTGCGCCACCGATTCGCTCCCGTGCTAATGGTTTCGTATTAAGTTCGTACATTTTTTGGGTCAAAGTCTGTCGCGCGATCGAGACCGTTCATGGGCCATGCCAAGACGGAAACAATTGCTTTCATGCAAAGGTCCAGGAAGCACTATAAACTTTGAAATTAGTTTCCGTTGAGAATCGAAGAAAATAGTTAATCTTGTTAGCGGAGCTCGAAGAGTCACGTTGGTTCGAGAGACAAAAAGAAGCCTCGAGATTCCGTAAGAGTCCCGAGGGAGCGCGGGTTCGAGAATAAGTCGAGAAAAGGCGGCAGGATCGGCAGGGCGTTACCGCAATTCCTATGCGTTTTACGACTCGCCTGGGACGTGATTCTCATTTGCGTCTCAAAGCGCCGAAAACCGAGCAATTTGCGGTATTTATTGTTAATTTGAGGGTTTACAAGGAGGGAACATCGCGGTGCAAGAGAATGCCGAGCTCCGCAGTGCGACCCAAGTAACGCGAGGGTTTTTCGAGGAGGCGGGCGAGAAACTACTTGGCGCCTTGGGACACCTCTCGTCGACGCGTTCGCGCGGGGCACGAGACTTGCGAGGGAATATCCACCGCGCAGAAGATCGCCGATGCAGCGACGAGCCGTGACCGATCGGCGCACAATGAACGTTCGCAAGAAAGTACCGCTAGCTTTTCATCGGTCGCTAACGTTCTTACGTTAGAATTGCGGTAGGTGCGCGAATATCGTCGTCGCCGGTCTGTCTCGCGGCTGGAAGGAACCTTTCTAAAGAGCTCTTCCTTCTATTCTGCTGACTCGGACCGTTGGGGTCGCTCACTGGTTTATTTCAATCGAGAATCACTTCGTCGAGAGCAAAGCCGGATAGACACGCGTTCGGAGAGTAAGATGACTTTAAAGGGACAGGCGTATGAAGTTATATTATTTTCGGGCCTTCTGACCTACATCAGGCTCGAGCGTCACCAAGGATTTTCGCGAGCCTCAAATTCGGCCGTCTGACCGTCGACGTGGCTGCTCCTCAGACGGACAGACCCGCACGAGTCGGCAGGGTATTCGGTAGTCGGCGGACTGCACTGCCGTCTGGCTGGAAAAAAAAATTCGATTCGCACGGTAATAAATCAGTCATTGCTTGCCTACCGACGGCAGCAACCCTTTGGCTACTGCCAGGCTTGAGGCCGCCACTCCACCACGGGCTCTATGCAAACCATCCCTTCCAGACTCGACTTCGGCCATCCGGCTACCGCTGCTATTCGCCATTGTTGACTTCCAATAACGCTCACAATGACGGCTGGTTCCGCCTGATTACAGTCTCTATTATTTACAGGCTGTAAATTATTCAAATTTCGAAAGTTCCACGAGCCATTTCTTCCGTCGTAACTTTTACTGAATCTCCTCTGAATTTTAACTCTTTCTCCGGGAACCCTTTCACCCTGCGCCGCGCGGTCTATCGTCCCTGCATCTCTCGGGCCTCTTCTTACACTTCCGCGAAAGGAAGTTTCTTTGAACAATTTTACGCGATGATTTTTTGAGCGTATGTGAAAATTTTATATTTGTCGAGATGCTCACGTCCATCGTTCTTGGTCCGTCCACTTTGCCTCGGCGATGGGTCGCTTCGGGCGGGAACTCTCAAAGTTTTCACAGAGAAACTTTGATGAGTCTATCGAACGCCATTATTCCGCGCAGGCCACCCTTGCTCCGCCCGCCTGGCCCCGCAATTCTCCTGCCTTCCGCGTTCTTTAATCATTCAAAGTGAATCAATCACCGATCCGGCAGGAGGCTTCGCAATCGCCCAGTCACTCTCGGCTCGGCTCGCTCGCTCGCTCCCGCTGTCTCTCCACGTCATCCTGGAAAACTTTGTATCCCTTGTTCCGAGATCGGAGTCGCCCGAGAGCCTCCCCCGACGAAGCGACAGAGACGACGACGTTATCAGAGGCAGGAAGGACCATCTTCTCTCGTGTTTCTCACAAGTCGTCTTCCTCGAGACCCCTCTAACCACAGATGTCTCCAATTATTAGTCTGCTCGCGGTTCTATTTTAATTTTATTCGATCCAGTTACACACCGCCTTTGTGTAGCGAGAAACGTCCCGACTAATGCCTGAAATGCTGATACTGATGTTCTTGGAGGATTAAGGATGACTGAATGAATACATTGGAGCACTCGCAGTCGAGTTCATTACATTTATTATGCAATGCGGCCGTTACCAATTTAACGCTATTTTCAACTACACCTGTACACAAAACGAGGCAAAATTTTTCTGCATATTGGTGTAGAAAAAGTTCGGTTTAATATAAGAACCATTAATTTGAACGTAAATGTATATTAAATTCAGTCTGTCAGTTTATGTATGAAAACTTCACATGACGTATATAAATTACCATTCAGACATTTCCTTAAAAATAAATGTACTGATGGAGTAGGCTGCATTATCTCCGCATAATGGAAACTTCACCTTTTAGTTCAATGTTTCCCAGGGTTTATTGCAATAGAATATATCGAAATAGGAATATCGAATATAGGCATCTTCGTAGTTCAATTTTTGCGAAGTAAATTTTTACTGTATGTGGTTCCGTTCGTCCGATGCGGCTAGCGATAGCAAATGTATTCTGATCGTAAATATTCGCTATCGCGATCAAGTCAACAACAATGAAATGAACGATGAAAAGTTCAAAGGTTCCTTGAAATTATCCGAACGAGCCCTCAACTCGCGCATCCTGTTCACAGAGACGATGGGGTGGCGCGCCGGATCGCCGCGCTGTGTTTAATAGGACATCGTCGCTGTCGCCCCGACAAAGTCGATGAGAGCGAGTCTGTGGCGCCGGCAAATTCTATCGAGAGCAATATAGTACGTAGCGGAGCCGAACGGGGCTCAGCCCCGATATAAATGCGCATTTTATTAAAGGATCTCCCGCGCTATGCTGCGGGCTATCGGCGGCCCGGGGGTTCGTTTCAGCCCCCGTGGGGTTCCCGTATATGCTCCGAGGGGGAACCCTCCGACGGTCTGTCGGCCGTGAGCCAAGATCCGCCGAGGCCACGAACCAATCAGCGGTCCCTCGAATAACCCCTCGGCCCCTCGCGCAACCCCCGCGCGGCCACGCCTGCCAATATAGGGTACGTACCCTCGTCAGATCTACCCTTATCCTCATCTTACACGCCTTTCTTTCTCTCGTGTCTCTCGTTCTTTCGTCCCTTCGCTCTCCTTTCTCTCTTACCCTCGTCCGCACGCTGGACCAAACTTCATTTCCCAAAATGGACACCATGGCCGTTTCCATTTGGAGCACATATGCAGAAATTTCGATCTCGCGTTGCTCTTCGGCAATGTTGCCTACTGCGGTCATTTTGAATTACCGGTAAACCGTGACTGAAGTCAATCCGGATTCTGAGACATTTTTACCACACTGTTCGTTTCAGGAACATCCTGAGGAACGAGTTACGGCAATTAAAAAAATATATATCTTTAGTGATAAATCCTTAAAAAGCTATGTCGGTGTGCGTAAAAATGATAATTTATACAGTCGTATGTCGTTCAAGTCGATGAATTCTATCGAAGACGATTCGGGGCCTCTCTTGCTATATGACCGGCCGATATCTATAATAATACGTGATAGGCTACTTGAGTCGCCCCTGATGCATTTGCTGCTGCACGCTGCTCCTGCTGATGGCGGCGATGTCGAGGAGCGGCTGAACGGCCGCGCTGTCACAAAGGCATGCGCCACCCACCACGTCCACGAGACCGTGATCGTTAATCAACTCCGGCGGGACCCGAACTTTCGAGGCACCAGATCCACAGGTACGGTCTCAACATCAAATTCTCTCTCACGTCGTCCCCGCAGTTCACATAGACTACACGAACCACTCCCGACATTTCCGCAACTCGATTCAACAAGCCAATACAAAGTTTCGAGAGTCCATCGGTTCGCCCGTTCCGCACACGAGGATCGATAGCTTGAGATTGCTTTCTCGTGAAACGTAGATTGAAATTAAAGATACACCGGTGCGCCCTCGTCGAACTTATCGTTGGGTTGTCGAAATATCGGTCCAATTACAAGAAAAAAAAATAATAATCATCTCGCCGTTTCATATATTAAATACTGAGAAGTTAAAAAAGAAATTGCTCGATAGGCTGATCTTTGAGTTTCAAAAGATGGATCCAGGGAGAAAAAAATAATTCTATCGAACAGATTTCACAAAAGTGCCTCTGCATTAGAACTCCGAGGTTACTTCGGGACGATCGGCGTCACGAGTGGCAACGTATTATGCGCCAGTGATTATAATACGGCGCTGATTGTCGCGTCACGATTTTTCGGAACTCCGCCGTCTACGAAGCTCCCAATCGCTACAATCCTCCTGCATTGCTGTCGGTGTGTCGGTCCCGAAAGTTGCCATTAGTCATTGAGCGGCGCACGCCTCGCGGTCGGCTTCTTTACTTCAACGCAACACAAGAAGAGGATGATGATGACGAGGAGAAGAATGAGACGGACGGAACGAAGGGAGTACACGGTGTACCATGCCGACGCGGTGCTTCTTGGTCTCGGCAGCAGCGGCGGCAACGCAGTGACCAATTGATTCTCATTACCGCAGCCCGAGGATCGTCGTAACTCGTGCCCGACACCCAATGCCCTCATCAGGTGAAACTCCTTGGAAATGGTAGTCGAGGCTAATAAACACTATTATCATATTACACCGAGTTTGTAGGGTTTTTATTAATATTATAATTATTATGATTATTTTCTTACATTTCATCCTATCGTATCACCTCAGGGATTCACTGAACTCCCAAGATTGCTTTCAATTCTCTATAAACTCGCTTGTTATTCCCGTAAAGACAGAATTCTATCACTCATTCTGGTTCACACATACATCCGGGCATTTTTGTAAATGTGATTTTTCGATATTTTGGGACATTTTGAACATGTTTTCATTAAAATTTCGAAAAAAAATGTAACCGAAAACAAACTTCAAATTTCCGAATACTCTTCTGCAAAGAAACATTTGTCTTCCCTTTCATTGAAGAGCGTTGATCTTATGTCGATGACAACGTTGATGCTCGTTTGGTTTATCGTGTATCGACGGTCGATCCGTGTATACAGATCGGCTTTCCGCCCGAGCTACGGATGTTTGTAAATAATAACAGTGTGCGTGGGCATCCGTTTGTATTATTGCTCGTACAATAGAACGTGAAAGTTTCGTGTGGAAGGCTGCTGTTCCCGGTTCGGGAGCCCTACGCGGCGCATACAAACCGATTCGCGATGACGACGCAAGTTTTTCCAGAGTCGACGGTGAATCGAGCCCCATCACCGTTGCCACCGGGTTATATGGCTCTCGTACGCGTACACAAACTACTGTCAAACTTTCACAGGAGCTAATCCGCCTGTGCCGGCTGATACTCGATCCAAACTTTCAGCACACGCACCGCCGTCGAAGATTTGCGCTTCGCTCGCATCCCATATGCTCGATTATTCGCGGGTCGTCCACTAATCTGATAAGAAATAGTTATCAGGTATTTGAATGCGAGAAATATCCGATTGAGGGGACCGGGTCAGCTGAAAATCGGAAAAATAAAAGCTCAGTGCAATTACACATTATAATGGATTTAAACATTTGAGGAAAACCTACTTGACTGACTGTAAAAAAATTGAAATTTTCATATCGCTTTCTCATAATGTTCCTTCATTCGCGAAGCTTCTTCTATGAGAAAGCATTTTCTGTATTTTTAGCTTCCTTATTATGAGAAAGCGAAATGATTTTTTTTTTAGCACAACAAAGCTTCCTTCATGAGGAAGCAAGAAAAGTGACACATTATTTTGAAAATTAAATAATATTTTCATCGATGAAATATGTTACAGAATTATCGTTTCACTGGTCAAGTGAAATTATTTATTTAATATACAGAAATTTCGGGATATTTAATTTCCAAAGTAGTAAAGTCGCTGTGTGACTTTTGAATATTTGTATTCGATTAAAGGAGAAAAGAAACTATTTTACGGATGTCAATTTTCATTTCCTGCACGATGCGAATGTCATGTAATTTTTTCTTTTCACGTAATTTGTCGAGCGGTTACTGAAACACACATGGAATGACACCGCGCAGAAGGTGGAGGAAGAATTTTTCCATCTGTCATGGCCGACGCTCTTCGCGCTCGTCTCGCTCTCGCGGTTGCCTCATAAATTCAATCTTCGAGCTCTCTTACCACCGTCCCGACGAGGATCCGCTCGCGGAGTCTCGTGCAACCTGGATGAGAGCTCCAGCGAGAAGATATCCCATACGAGACAGCGTTCTAATGCGTTTCTCTTGCTCGGCCACTGGAGTCTCTCTCGCGAAACTATTTACCAGCGGTGTAGGCCGATGCCATTATAAGACCGCGAGTTCTATACCACCGTATAGGTGTGAACGGAGAGTAGATGAGAGAAACGTGTACGTAGGTGCGAAGGTCCGTAATAGCGTAGTGTGTTGGCTCGCGTATATGGATACCGTTAGCCATCTCTCCGCCAGTCGATTTATTATTCTCGACCGCTAGCTGCGCCCTGCCGGACCGCCGGACATCAGGGATCCGCGCCTCTCCCTCTACAACCCGTTCCTCCAGGATCACACGTTTATTTTTATTTTATTTTTTATCACGGTTTTACTATCGATGAACTTATAATGGAATTTCGTTCGTAACGCAGCTCGATACATCGCCAGTTGCTGCGTCTCGCAGTTTACATTTTTCTCGATTATTTTTATACTTTAATAATCTTTTTGTACAGGTCCAACAACATTCAATAGTTACAATAATAGATTCATGTGCTAATGGATTCCGTCTGAATCTGCCCAGCTGAGAATTGCAAGACTTTGCTCATTCGTCGCGCACAGCGCAGGATTCGTCGTTCGATGACAAATAAGCATTAGAGAACGCGTAAGCTTGAATCGAAGCAGAAGATAGGACACGAACGAGGCTGGGCAATGTCCATATACCAGATTATGTATACATACACACGAACATATAGAATATCTCTCGCAGGGTGAAAGAAAGAAAGCTCTTCTCCGCCCGGTCTCGTCGCGGGCCGCGCTCGGCAACGAAGAAATGAAAGAGCGACGTCGCGAGTTACGAGAAGCGTACCAAGGCAGAGGGCCACGGGAGAGCTCGGGGGTATTAGACGGCTGAAGGGTGGATGCGAAGAAAGAGAGTTCCCCAGTTCTTTCTTATATATTTTTTTCCCGGGGTTATTCCGTGGCGGACGTTGGTTGGGAAAAGTTTGTTGTTCGAACCGGGAGCGCGCAGTGTGCCGGAGAGCCCGTGCTCCGCTTCGCTCTCCTTGCCGGCTCTCTCGCGGATCCATTAATCATGCCCGAGTTTTGGTTTGACTAGGAGAGGCGCAGAGGAAAGCGGGAGAAAGAGAGAACCCCGTGTGCTCGATCCAGCCTCGGTGGCGGCCCCCGTGTGCTCCTCGCCGTGCCACGCTCGGCTCGGTTCCTGTTACGCTCAAAACGGACAGAAGCAGCATCCACGGGGCCGCTGGAACGGCGAACGCGGACCGGAGGACGGAGAGAACCTCGAGGGTTGGTAACGACGGCGATGGCAGCAACAGCGGCTGCGGAGTTGTTCCATTCCGCATCCCCTTTCGCTATGCTCGTCCCTCTCGCACTTTCATGCGCTTTTTTCCGCCCCTCCGTCCTACGGTGAAAGGATGGAGAAAGAATGAAAGAAAGGGGGCCATAGTACTTTCTTCGCGCTGGGGGGATCGTGAATGGAGAAGGGATGAAAAGAGGGAGACGAGCGAAAGCTTTTGGCATCCCTTCTTCCGCGTGCACGCGGTGCAGATACTCGCCTACCGAGACCACCTCCCGCAGGAGGCAACCATATTCGGGAATATATTTGCTTTGCTCCTGTTGGAGCGGTTTATGTACGAGGGTAGCTTTCGCTGACGAAAAAAAAAATTAAATCTCGCCTCCTCGCCTTCGACCTTTTTATACGCCCGGCGACGCCATTTCTTCGTCCATCACCGAAGGCCGTCTCTCCTCTGTCTATGTTGACTCCGATGATGAATTCTTCGACCGATGTGCGTCTTTCTTTGGTTTATTTCTTACCGGGTTACTTCGGCGCGCATCGACGGCGTGACGGCGGAACGGTTTTCCGTCCGATCGCCACTGGATCGTTGGCGAGATTTTTTTCTATCCTCGTGTATAATGGTAACAATGGCTCTCACGATTCTACTTTTTTATGATGGAGCTCTTCACAATTTTTTATGCTCTGCAGACACGGGACATGGAACATGGAGGTTTTTTTCGTTGGTCCAATATCCTATGATTAATTTTTGTATTTTTTTCTCAACGGGTGGATCGTTTGTATTTTGTGACAATGTAATAACAATGTCTGAATAAACAGACAAAAAGCTGTAACAAGAGAGTTGCGTATCTGTTGACTTAGCTTAGAATGTCCTCGGAGATGTTTGCTTGTCCAGCGGCAAAATGTGTTCTAAAAATTATCCGAGCGCGTACGATTTCGATTATGGTACATTTTTCGATTGAGTTTGTTGGAACAACGCGGATACGCCGGACGAGCATAAAGACTGGACAGCTTGCATTCCCTTCGAACAACAGCTCGAATCAATTTGTTCCCTTGATTAATCGTCCAATGAAGTCGAAGGTTTCTTGCACTCGCTCGTACGTCGAACAAATGGGAAGGAACGAAACGTGAGCGCGAGTCGAGCTTGAAGAATGATTCCCTCGTTTATATCACCAGTTAGTTAATTCACAATATGTACACTGCTAAAAGTGTTTGGCAAATTTAATCATTCGACACATTAAGGACTTTAAAGGAAGCTCGACAAAAATTTCAACTCGGACTTTCATATGAATTTTTAATTCACCGATCGAAGCGTGAAATTAAAACTTGATTTGCTAGATATACATTTTCCCACAGACTATCGATACAACGTACTGAATTTAAACGGACACGCGAGAATCGCCTGCAAAAGTAACATTTTCCAGAGCATATGTTGCAAATATTACGCTGATTGACAGATCACGGCGATAAATACATATGGGCAGCAATCACTGCCTTATATCTTTAGGTACGCGATTCCGTAAACGTACGCAATTTCTTAAATCATTATAATCACTATAAGTAGTGCGTCGGTAAAGCCGCTTTATTACTTAGTAATTTTCTCCGGCGCTTGCGGAACCGGCTGGGTCACTTGCTATAAGCGAAGGAAAAGTAAATGGACGGCGATTAGCAAGGTATCGATGATACGCTGAGACCGGAAATTTTTATTCCTCGGCGCCGTAGCTTAACACGACTCGCCGAGCGTTACCGCGAAAATGTAAAACGCTTTAAATATAAATGCATAGTGGGAGCAGGAACACGACAGGTAGAGTGCTGACCAATCGACCCACACAGAAAATGCGAGAGCAAAAACCGCACGCGTCCAATATCGATCGACCAGTGGTTCGATCCAGCGGTGAATGCCGGCGAATAAACACTCTTTCGAGACGAATCCATGAACGCTCGGTGAATCGAGAATATGAATTATTTCCTTATATGTGACACAAGGTTTGCTGGTGCGCGCGTTGCAGCGTCAATGAATATCGGCCGGATTACACGGCCAAATGGGATTCCAGCGGCGGTATCAAAGGGGCAGCAGGTGGTCAGAAAGCCCCGCGGGGCAACGCGAGGTTCCTCTTCTCCCGTCTGGTCCTCTTCTTCTTCCACTCCTCTGTCCTGCTCCTCGCTTATTCTTTTTCTTCTTCTTCATCGCCTTCGCATAAGCATCGTCGTAACGTATATATGTAACTCTTTCTATTCTCTCGTTTTTTTTCCGTATCGTCCCGTCGAGCGTTCTCGTCTTCACGATTCCCTACCATTTTGTTGATCCCTGGTTTCTCGTCTCGGGATTATTAATTGCTTCTCTATCCGTCGTATCCTTCAACGTCCGCCCGTCCCGTCTCTGTTTATCGTTCTCCAATGGCCTACCACGATTGTTTTCAGGCTGCAACGATCGATGGAAGAGAACGCGCAGGATATTGGTTTTGAAACGTTAGTGCCTCGCAACCTTGCACCGTCCAGCAACTCTTGCAGGATGTTGCAGAGTTCGGACTCGAGAGAAAGTAAGGCGTGTAATATGTGGATCACTTCTCGGGATAGAATATCTTCGTATCGTGTCGAACGCCGCGAAACTTCAGCCGGGCTGAAGTCGTAAATATATTCCGATACGGCAACAGACCAAGATCTTCGGACAATGGAACACCTTCGACCATTTTGTCGGCGCGGTCGGAACTTCTCTTGGGAGAGTCATTAATTGCAACCGAGTTTTCGTCGAGGCGAATGGAGCACGCGGGATCTCTGAAACAATTCACAGATCCTTCGACGCGAGGATGTAGCTGGACCCTTAATGATACTTCACGGAATGAATATCCCACGGATCGTCGAGTATACCCTCAGAACCGCTTGGTCGAATTTTACGTGACGCTGCTAGTTCTTTTTTAGTTTTTTTTTACGCAGTCCACCGGCGATCTGCATGGCAACTAAATTCGTGCGGTTGAAAACCAATCCTTTCAACGTTCTTTTTTTTTCCAGATCATCGAATCTTATTCCCAGGTCGTCGATGACTGCGGTCGAAATCTCTCGAAACGTCGCGAAAGGGTGATGACAAAGCTAATACACACACAAGCTAATATAACACAGAAAAGTCCGATCTAGGTGGGATTCGGTCGTGACTGGAAGAACGGCATATCCGTGATTCCGCATTGCAACGCCAAATCGTTTCGCATTGTAACGCCATATCGTCACTTTCGGTTTGAAAACTTCACTTTTAAACCAGACAAAATCTAAGTTTTCAACCGGAACTGACTTCATACCGAGAGTACGTAACTTCCGGTTTGAAAATCTCATTTTCCGACCGGAACTAACGTCGTACGTGGGTCGAATACGAGGGAGATTCATGGTCTTCCTTCCATTAGTGTGCGCAGACCATGAATCTACCAAATAGGGCACAGTCTCAAGTACAGTGCTCGTTACAGGCGCAGCGATAACATTCTTCGTTGAGCCGATATGTTGTGTCCGACTCGATACCACGGCAACCGAGGCGGTCCGGTAGCCGTGCCGATGGTTAAATCTCACCTGGGGAGCTACGACGAGGTAGGTATAGAGCCAGATACACCGACAGTCACGAAACAATCCAAAGGGCAAAGATGATCGAAACTGGCCAAGCTTAGGACTCCCTGAAAGAGTTAACGTCACGACGCTGCCGTGATGAGTCGGGGATCCGTGGTTATTTCTCGCTCGGCGAAATACGAAATTGCATCGGACTCGAGTAGCTGCGGAGACGAGAAATATAAGAAGAGGCTGCTCCAGCGAATGCGCGATGGTGGAGGTCGAGGAGCGAGAATGAGAGGGAGTTCGAGGATTGGACGAACGGCGACTCCTCGGTTGGGGCACACAACGAGTCATCATTAATATTGTACAGCGCGGCGGCGTCGGCTCGTCACTCGCGTCAGATCTATGCCGACCTCTTTCCCCGTCGACGTCCCGTCGAACGATACGGGTCTCTCGTTTCGCTCTCGGTCTCTCGAGAAGTATGCAACGGGATCGACCGTTCCCAGCATATCTTCCGGTGCTCCGCGAGATCGGCTCAGAAAGAAAGAATTCTCTCGGTTAATTTTCGATATCGGAGGGTAAGCCTCGGTCGCACGTGATACGAATTCTTCGCCCGATGAATTAGCATCGTTTCATTCGAACGTGTCCGCGCATATAGTGCACGAAGCTGCGAAGGGTTGCACCGAAGCCAGGTCGTACCTACTTCGTGATCGCGCGATGATATTCAGGCACGAAATTGCAGACGGGCCAGAGCTCGGTGACGGACTTGATGGAGGAGGCGTCATCAGTCACTCGACGAAGCAGTCGCAGTGGTGAAGAAGACTACGCAGGAATTCACGTTTTGCAGGAACGCTGCTAGGCTGTTTGCGCAAAGAGTTCGTTCGGTTGAGAGTATGGGCACAGTGAATCACCCTCCTTACGTGCTGACGCGGAAATCGCGGCGGAGAGACCCTATATCGGTAGACTCTTATCGCAACCCTTCCATCTGCCTTGAGCTGCCGCTGCCTTGCTGTCCTGCGTTCGGGGAACTGACGAGCGAAGCGGAAAGGTAAGATAGTGGCGGAATACCGAGGAATCTCTGATGGCGATCGGCCGAATTTATTCGGATCGGGAACTGCTCCATCCGGAGCCGACGATAGGTTTGCGAGAAAAGTTGATGTAAGCGAAGCCTATTCCCGCGGGGATCTCTCTGCTTTTCTGGTCGCGAGTCTCGCATCCGCGGGAGAGGCAAGATTTTCCCCTCTCGGCATCAACGGCCCAGCGGCGCGGTTCGCAAGCAGGCGGCAGCACCCTCTTCCCTTGTCACGAAAATCATTAATCTTCCTATGTTTTCTCACACACTCGGATGTGGATTTGGAACTGGAGTCGTGAGGATATCTTGGCACGACGTCTCCTCATTCTATATTTTTTTCTCTTTTTCTCTGTGGCTCGCGACGATTCTCTTTTCCTTCGCCCTCCCAGGATCCCAGCTTATGTGGGCCACGTCCCACCCCTCGCGTCATCCACGCATGGCCGCGTACACGTTACTCGCGCAAGACCCGTCGCTCTCGCGAGAGTAATGGAAAGAATTCTTGATTACCGCGCTGGATAAAGTCCTCTGCCGCTTGATACTTTCTAAGGCGACTTGGAAGAAACATTTTCAGTTAGGTAAGGTTCAAAGTTTCCTCGGGTACTGATGTCGCTTCGGTAGAATTTTCGTTGATTAAATTTATTTTCTAGATATGAAAAAAATTAAAGGTAATACAAAATATTTAATGGGTAGAAATATCCGACCCAAGCAAAGAGCCCGGCAATTGAAAATTTCGCAGTTTTACTCAACAAAAAAACTTGACCCAATTTTGTTCGAGTTTCTCTAACTAGTGCTGAGCGATGAAAGTGCAGTTGCAATATTTTTGCAAGTTTGCTTATAGCTGGTACTAGAATCTTTCTATCGAGATATGCTGAGTCGTCTTTGTTGCGTCGCATAAAGTTACAAAAATTATTTACCTTGGACTTGTCCACAATTTTCTTTTTCTTGCTACCGACACACTTATCGTCGGATTATCTCGTTACTCTTGAAGAAGCGGACATCCATTGCCGATGGTAGAAAAAAATTCTCTTCTTATTCGACGCATTACGACTCACATTTTATAATGAGTCATGACCTTTTTCTTTGATTCTGTACAGCGGCGCCGAGTTGCGAAATCCAACCCATTAGTCGATACAACGCGTGAAAAGTGGACGGAACGACTATGTACAGACGCATTGCGGTGGTAATTACACCCGTGCATACACTTCATTAGTAACGAACTCTACCGTTGCATAACGTACCGGTGGTTACGACTACGCTATTTTATTAAGATGCCTATTAAAGATAGATAGAAATATACGCAGCGACCGTAGACAACTTCTCAAAATTCATTTTTCGCATGTTAATTATCTTTCATAAATTAATTCAGCGAAGCAACAAGAATTCCATCAACAAAATGCTTAATTTCGAAGGGGACAAGGTGTTGAGAGGTTCCGCTCATTACACATTTATTTATAGTCGTCGAAGCGACCACAACTGACATTGTGTATTTCTCGCAGCTATTCAACATTTGATACCACCTGTACAAGTATGCATTCGCTATTATAATACAACATGCACAAACGTAATTGTCGTATATCGATGTGTAATAGGTCGTGACACGAGGCTGATGTCACTGCGGCTTACCTCTGACGGCCGGTAGAAAAGACCGGAATTAATGATGTATCATTTTTGTTCGAACGATGATGTTTCCCGAAGATATTCTTCTGGGTTGCTGTCGGCTAGCAGAAATTGGCTTATTTTCTCGTAATCTCTTTAAAAAACTGCCACCGACATGTATAATGTTACGCTTCATCGTTCTGTAATTCTTTAAACTCCAAGAGCCGGTAATAATATAACTTTTAAATTTTTGTTAAAATCATTCAAAAGATAATTGTTGAAGACTTCGACCAGTCTCAATCATATTGCTACTGACAGGCCGAAATCAACGCAAATAGCACGATGATTACACTCACGAAGGAATCGACGATTATTTTTTTATTCTATGTGAAACATGCCATGGCGAGAGTGGTACATAGTCCTTATAGCGGATGTGGAAAGAAACGCTGAGAATATCCAATCGTCATAATGATTACTTGCTATGGATGTAGAAAATACTACGGTACATAATTACATATATTTATGATAAACTAGTCGTTGAAACGTTTGACAGATCTATTTATTACGTTTATCGTTGTTTCAGACCACCGTAGCACTGTATGCACCACACAAACCTCTCTAGAACCGAATTTGTCGCCTCTTTTCAAACAAATTCGGATCTACAGGGTAGATGTAGAGCATTAACTGGGCCTTCTTCTCGTTATCGAGATCGTTCGATTTATTAAGATATTTTATTCACTACCAAAGTTCGCCGATCGGTTGGCCCAGTATAGGTAACAGCCTGTTTTCAACTAGTCAACATCCGGTCCTCTTAGAGATCTGCAACGAAAATAAGTACTTGTAAACAACTTAATCATCGTGAATTAAAATTCAAATTGAAAAGTATGCACGAACGCAGTCGAAGCAAGTTCTATTCAATTTTAATGTTTTCATAGTAAATCGATCGCTCGCTAAATGACAAGGAAACGCGATGTAATTGGCCCTCTTCAGGGGCGGATACTGTATGTGAGTTTTTTTTTCTATCTTCGACCGACCTACAGCTGTTCAGGGAATTGGCTCTTTTCGCGGAGTCATTTAACACGGAAGGACCCACTACAAACAAACTGTCGGCTCTCGACTGGCCTTCGCTCGGAATAATACGAGGGAGACTGCTAATCAACGATCTTGTCTCGAACAGCGGGTAGAGAAGGATGCATTTCGTCATGCGATCCCAAAAACCTATTCGATTATTTACGGTTACGGTTTAACGTTCAATTACGGGATGCTATTTGTCATTGTATCATTTAGTTGTCCGTCCGTGCCTCCTTATCATTGCAGAAGCGATAATTTATCAACGAAAAGCGTCATGTAAGCAAACTCAAGCATTTTTCGTACGAAAATTCATGAACGTCGGTAAGGAAGGAATTCTAGCAGCGAGAGAGATTATGCGAATCACAATTTATCTATACTAAAAATAATTAGCGCGATCGCTATCGAGAAAAAAGAAACACACGTTAAACAGTGCACGGAAACGGCGATAAGTGCAATCACAACATAAATATCGAAACATCGACAATCCGAGTGCAAATTGCGGATAGTGAAAGGCGTACCAGTTCTGTATCTATGAATAGATTGGAATAAATTATCCGTGTTCGTCGCACTCGCGACTAAAATAATGTATTGCTTGACAAGGTTGAAGATAAGTATGTTTCTTGAAATGTAGAATAAGTAATTCATAAAAATAAAAATTACTTCTCCAAATCCGTTCGGCAACGGTTTCCATTTTCCGCGAATTCCAGTTACGAACAGCGCCTGAAAATGTTTTCCATCGCGTATCAATGATTAAATACGGCATTTGTCGGAGCATCTGTTAATTGATACGTGCGCGTGGACCGCGAGGTAAAATCGATGAAGAAATTTCTGTCTCGTCACCACCTGGCACACTTCTTACCTGACGTGCAAACACGATCCGGGACTATCCCAACGCAATTGAGAGAGATAAAACGATCGTTTCGTTACACCTGCACAACCGATATACCGCGGTGATTGATTCGGTCGGCTATCCTCTCGCGGCATATCGCGCCAGGCTGCGCCCCGTTAACGGCTCGAGGATGACACAGCCGATCGCAGCAAGGTCGTGCTCATCTTCTCGTCTTAGCGGTACAACTCTTTCCGTTCTTGCGCGCGGTTCCCTCTTCGCATCCGTGACGATGCACCATCCTGGCTTCCCTCGGGGTTACTTGGTCAACGTGTCATCTTCGAGGATATCTGCAATCGTCCAAGTTAAAACAATTATCGACTCTGAATCGACGCTCCGTTCACTTTACCGTAATCCAGCGATGTTTACAATTTACGTAATGAGGGCACGGCAATATGTAATATATAGGTAAAAATATATTATATTATATAATAATAATTATTATATCATCTTAATATTATATTATGTTGTGTACTATATTACTATGTATTACATAGTGCTGTGCTCGCATTACGTAAATTGTAAATATATGGGGCATTCCTTTCACATCTTGGATTGGGGCCGCGATTTTATACATGACTGAACTAACTCTCAAAACCACTCCGTTTTTTATTAGATTCAAAAAATTGTTTATAATTATTTATGTTAAAAAATGAGCTTTTGAGAAAATTCTGAAAAATCTTGTGTTATATATTTTTAAAAAAACTTTACGATTTGAGCCGGAGTGGGACGGCGCTTACTTCTATTTTTTTCTAATTTCTTTCGAAAAACCAGTGAAAAGAATTGAAAGAAAGAATGGGTCGTTTATGGGTTGTGGCTTGACCATTTTTATATGCAACACTGCATTTTTAATTTTTTTCAGATATTTCCGAAGAATTTCTTTATTATTTTTATGTTAAAAAAACTTTTCTTAAAATCTTTTTTTCTTAAAGTCTTAATCTTAAAGTCTATAACAGGAGTAAATACTTATTAGACATCGAAACTGAAAGTTTTATCGCATTGGGCGATAGCCAAAAATGAATTCAATTAACTCTCGTATTAGAATAATTATGCGGATGATCGCGATCGTGATGTCGCAACTATGGAAATTGTTTTAGGTGAACGGACAAGTTCCGAGCCTGACCCGAATACCGGTTGGCTATTTGAATGTTTTTGCGCACACACGAATCCGAACAAGAACAAGGTGTTACATCGACTGGCGGAATGAATGCTCGACTCGTTTCAAAGAGATCGCCACTGTTTAATCAACGGGTTTCTTATCTCTTAAACTCGATCAAGTTCGATCGAACGGTAGCTGAACAAGAACAAATCGTCGGAATCACGCCTCCCGCATCCGATCGGAGTTTCGCTTTATCGACGGTGAAACGGAATCCTGGTGTTGTGCGAGATTATGGATTATCCGGTGCGACTGTATGCAAACCGAACGGATTCAATACCGGATTAAAACATCGAAGGACAAGCAAACTTTGCTTCCTCCGAAGGATTCCATTGACGAGTGAAATTCGGACACACCTCCTCGATATTTCTAAAATTACCCGTGGATGTTCGAGGGCCAATATTGGCCCGGGATTAGGACGGCTCTCATTGTAACGTCTTCCTCCGCACCGAAACAAATTTGTCGTATTAGAAACGAGATACCGCTGTTTAACGAAGCGCGAGTTTGTCGGGGGACGGTGGAAGTTTTAATTTTATAAACGTACCCTTAATCGGCTTAGGCCGCCTCCGCGACGTCGCCATTAGCCTCGCCGAGGCGTCGGAAACCCTCGGTCGAATGTCAAAACACGTCTCCGCTCAGCGGGAATTTGACTTCTCGACCTCGCAAGACCCGAAAACCCTTTTTCCATTTATCCTCGTGTCGGGTGAACGAGACTCGTCGCCTTTCGCTCTCGTGACGGAGATTTCGCTCTCTTCGGGATTCGGGCCGAGTCCTTCCAGGGCGGATGTTCGTCTGCATAAACGCGCATGTATAGATGCAGGGTCTGAGATGGAGCGAGCGAGACGGGTGCGAGGGAGATGAAGAGAGAGAGAGAGAAGGACGATGCGTATATCGGGGTGGCTGCCGAGAGTTTCAGTTTCGTGGCGGGCCAAGGGTGCTCGGCCGCTTCTATCGACCCGACTCTCTTCGGCACGACGCCATCGCGTTTCGCGTACAAAACGCGACGCCGACTCTCTATCGCCGCCATCTCGACCACCCCTCGACTCGGCATATAATTTCCTCCCTCGAAATTGTTCCTTCACTTCTCCTCCTCCACCTCCGCAGACTCGAGAGTTTTTTTCATCGATCGCGAAACTCGGTGTTTGACTTTCCGTCCTCTTCGAGGAAAACCTGAAAATTAAAGAAGGGAGAACGAGAAAATTATGAAATTGACGAAACGAGTTACCGCAGGATATTTTTTATTCGAAAAATGTATTCTTCATTTTTAAAAAGTAACTTTTCATCTTAAAAAATTTATTAATTTATTTCATTAATTCCATTAAAAATGAAATTAGTTTCTCATTGTTTAACATTAGTGTTTCATTTTTCATGCGCATGCAAAATATGACTTTACGTACCTCGTGAGTGAGTGTCGAATCGATGATTCTTTCAACGGTTCGGTATTGCGGCTTCAGCCCGTCGATACTTGTACTCCCCTTTGAGCATCCTCGTTGGGTCATGAACACCTAACGTTTCTCGTGGTACATAGTAACCCGACACAAAGAGACTCAGTCTCTCTCCGTCTCGTTGCTTTCGGGCGGGACGGCGAGGCAGCAGCAACGAGCCGGCCGCCAGTACCGACGAATAAACCAATAAACGGGGGCAACCATCTGCTCGCCAGCCGGCATCTCGTTCCCTTCGTCCCACCGTTGCCGATCCACTGTTTGCCTCTCGCTTCGCCACTTCTCCCTGCCTCCCGTTCTCATTTTATAGTCCCTCTGAAATGAGATCCACGAGAAACTGTTGCGGCATGAAATTTACTCGACGCTCTTTTCCTCGGCAATAATATTTGACAGATAACTCTGGTGCGAAAAAAAAACGCTTCGGCGTTACTGCCAACGATGTAACATCGATAACAAGTTTCATTTAATTTATTTATATATGCGATATTCGAATTTAGCACTAAAAACAATTTTTTTTTTATTTACGTAATTTTTGTGTTACGTAATAATTACCGTTTCAGTTTCGGCTACGAGTATCTAAATAAAAATTTTCTTTTGAATAAGAGCAATTATGTCTTTGTAGAATTTTTTAAAACGCAAGCGAGGTCCGAAGTGCTGTTGTACGTACCGGGCAATTTTGCTGAGAAAACAATTTTTTCAGTAAAGCTAAAATAAAATATGATCGCGCAGTAGAAAAACGAGCTCGAAGCTACTGACGGAAAGCGATAGAAGGATGTCGTAATGTCCGGTTGACCTGACCCCATCCCGACGCGGAAGGCCGCGGTAAGGGTAGAAAGTGATAATTCGCAATGGCGAAAACGAGGGGCTGTCCGATCGATCGCGCTCCACCCCGATGCTATCCCATATAGAGTTACTCCAGTCGCCGTCCGAAATACTCGTACACCCCAACTCATCCGAACAGTCGTGCAATTGCGCTCCGGATTCCTCTAAATCCAATCTAGCTCTCGAGCCTTCGAGCGAGTACGCAAGAAAGTTTCTTTCTCTCAATCAACTTTTTTATTTCAGCAACAGAATTGGTAGATTTTTTTTTGTGTGAAAAAGAATTCTGCTTCGAATGGATCAATATATGATTCGGTAATCCGTCCCTGGCCGTGACGGCAGACCGGAGTCATAAAAGAGCCGATCCAAGGATGCTAGCTCGCCATTTTTGAGGGGGGTCCGTTAGAAAAGGGCTTTGTTACCTGCTTCCCGCCGGCCTCGGGGCTCCGAACTCTACGATTTCAACGGAATGTTCTCCTCCACGTCGCGATTTCTCAGTGGTCGAAAGAAATTTTATTCCAATGTCGCTCTATCAATTTCAACGTCGTTTAACCGCGAGTCAAAGCCACGGGCGAGAGAGCTCCGCGACGTTTCTCGAGAATCCTGTCGAATGGTATCTGTTACATAGTACCAGCCAACTGTGGGAATTTACTGCTCCGTGGCAGCATACTGAAAAGGAACAACGAGACCTCGTTTCGTCTCTCATGAACGAACTGCATGACGTCATGCCCCGCGGAAATGGTTCAATTTATGCCGCGCCGTTGTCGGTTCCAGGCTCTTCGTTATACTCGACAGTGCATTGCGAATATTCGCGGTGTAAATTATCACGCGCATCCCGAGCAGCCCTAGAGTCACGATGTGAATGTGCAACAAAGAAAAAAAAAAGAAAGAAAAGAACAATGAATAAATAAATCAGATAAAAAATAAAAAACCGGATGCATAAAATTCGTATACGAAACAGTCTATCGATTCAATGTAATACATTAGCGAATAAACGACACTATCTGTCTGTCTATCTATCTATAGCAAATTATATTTATCGTGTAATCGCAAACCAATTAGACGGTCGACTGAGCGGTGTACTACATAACTAATTGAGGTAACGCGTGACGTTGAAGATACAGATTTTCATTCGAGCGATAAATATCAAAATGGATTCTTTGATCGAATGGTCCACATTTTCCGATAGACACATTCGCCGGTGCAAATAAATTATAGCGCGAATCAGTGACTTCTAATGTACGCGAATCTTTACCCGTTTCCGCCTTTACGTGTCAGCCCGTCGTCAGCCTCAGCTGGAGTTTCGTAAGAATACCCGGGAGCCTCGTCAGCTCGACAATCGATAATCGATCGAAAGTCAATAATTGTCCCGCACGCTCTCGTACGGGGCGTGTTACGATCGTGAGCCTTGTCTCTCGACACATTGAGGGTCAATGTGTATCTATTATACCCGCGCTGAGATTTCGAACGGCAGGACTTCGGTCAACTTACAGAAATAACGCGACGAAAGAGCATCGATCATTTAAACGGACTTTGTCGCGTCATCGCGCGTGGCTTCCTTCTCGTGTCCATTAACATGCCGATTCACGGCTGCCTACACGATATGTCAATAAGCGGAGAGTTGGCAGTTAATTGTAGGCTTTAAAGCGGACCCGAAGACTGTTCGGTGAGGTAATTTTTTGAAAAAATATATGTATATAAAAGTTGGCCTGAATCAAAGCGGCAAGACTTAAAAAGCTGTTGGGAACGAGCGACGGTACCGAGACAAAAGCTAGACCGATTCTGTTACGAGGGAATTTCTGGGCTAAGCTGTACCAGGGATTGGAAGGTTGAACGTGGAATGCGGGCGGAGCTGAGTCCTTGATTGGGCTCCGGCAGCCGGTTTACCCCTCACACACACACACACACACACACACACACACACACACACACACTCAAGATGCAGACATGAGTGTAAAGAATATCGCGGCTGGGAACATCGTATAATATCGACTTCCTCGAGATTATTCCGGCGATTTAGCGTCTAACCGGAAGACCGTCTGCGGCTCGAACTATATTGGCCACGGACTATGGAGCTCATTGTTTCGCGCGGGATCCGACGGTCCACGAACTGCTCGTTTGCAAATGAAATTATGGTTGTTAGTTCCCATAGAGGTAACTTCTGCTAACGCGTTTATAATTTTTTTTTAACGAAGCTAGGGAAAGGTTGCGTCCAATTATTTGCGTCTGAAATGTCGGTGGATAAAAAAAAATTTTAAGCGGAAATATTGAGCATCGTGAAATTGCATTTCGGGCGGCTAGCCGACTGCTGGGACGACGTATTCAAGTTTTCTCGACTTTCGTTCTGATAGTTCTAATGGATTTTTTGAAAATACAAGTTCAATGCGATCTACATTTTTGTCGCTCGGTCCATATGTTAATTACGCGTCAGTATATAAAAAATATAAAACAATTGAAATCGATGGGCCATAAAGATAGTAAATTGAAATTGTCATAAAGGCAAAAATTACGCCAATTAATGCTTTCTCTTTTCCATCGAACCTGGGATAATCAATGCCGCGAACAATTGCTTATTATTATTATTATTCAATATCGATGAATCAAAGATTCGGAAGCAAACTGAATAGGATTAATAAACGATGAAAGATGAATAAATCCACGACCATTCGACTAGCGCTGTAGGCCTAATTCGGACTTCTTCCAAACTCTGTTTCGTAACACGCTCGACTCGATACTGACACGGGACGGCTCAGACTGCGGTGATTAAAATTCCAAAATTATTACCTCGGTGTTCAATAATTCCATACACGTCGTCATCGGAACATCACGGAAACAAAAAATCAACGACCAACGACAAAAATCTGTAACACAGTAGAGAGTATGAAGTAGAAACTGGCGAAACGCTGAGTACCGACACAGTGTAAATCGATCGGCGTCGAGCAAACCCCACCTCCCGATTTACGGTACCATGAGAAAAAAAAATGCCATCCACCACTGCTGGCGCCACTGTCGAGCGTGCTTTCACCCCCGAAATCTAGAAACATACCCCCGAACGCTATGATAAACGCCATCCTCCCATTTCAGCAGCAAAAGTGAAATCCCTCGGAAATCTATCGACATGACGAGGCTAACCAACCAATTCCCGGCGGCTTTGTATTTTTTGCAAACAAGAAATAAATTGTAATTGCTGATTAACTCACCGAAAATTTTAGCGATGATCCTTCCGCCGTGCGAGTACGATTCGGTTGCTGCGAAGTTCGCGGAATCATCCACGGGCGCCATCGACTCTCGGCCGTCGTGAAGAATTTACTCGAAACCTCGGACAAGTCACAGCTCTTCGGTTGCGTAATCGACGATTCAATCGCCTTCTGTTGTGATCGACGCTCCGATGATACCGGTGACAGAGAGATGCGAGGCCAGTGGAAACACTCCCAGCAGCCGCGAAGCCGGAGAACCGTGTGCGTCGGAGTGTGGACCTTGCGTCGGCGCATCTTCGAGTCTGCGTGCAAGGGGAGTTGAAGTCTGTCTGACTGCCGGGTTTGCTGGTCGCCGTCTGCCTGGCTGGGCGTCGCCATTGCGTAGGATTGAGAAATTGGGGGCCGAGCAATCGCGTCGTCGACCCTCGAATCTCGAGAAGGGGTGATTGAACATTTTCTTTTTCAACGCGCTTTTACAAAAATATCCGTGAGAATTCTCGAAGTGAGCTCTTGGTAGAAAAAAAAAACCAGGAATATCGAAGGTTTTACGATTACCCGTCACCGAAAATTTTCTTTCAACGAACCCAATTCGATGGATTTTTTATGCTACTTCTCGACTATCGTAGCGTTCTGATCTTCATCGGTAAAACGGAAGAGATTCTAGCAAAACGCGTCTGCGCGACACGGCGACGAGCTCCGGACTGTCTCGGAGAATCGGCGCGGAGTGCCGGCCCGACGGTACGAACAGCCATTAACATAAATTATCATTGGCGACAGCTACCACTACCAGTGTAACGGCGCAACTGGCTACAATACACGACGCGAAGGACCGGAGCTGGAAGCATTTGTACGAGAACTGATGTGTCCTTCCCATGGTTTGCCGCTCGTCGGGCGCTGTAACACAGTAACAGCACACGAACAGCAGGAATCGAAACGTTGGAAGGAGCCTGCTGCCGCCGAGTCTCCGGCACTCCGGTGCATTTATCACCGGTCATAAATCGAGAGCGGCCCGTGGAAGGTCCCGCGATACAATAGTACGAAACTTTCGCCTCGTTGTCCTTGCACACCTCGTCGTAAAATGGTGGTGGCTTCATACCTGGGCAGGGTTTCACGTGCTGCAGGCATTATTTCCAATGCGTTGTTGCAAAAATGGGGAACAAGGGATCTTTTCGCTGCTGCCTTGTATCGGTTGAGCTCGGTATTGATCGTCGGATGAAAATGCGGTGTTCTTCAGGACCTTCGGCGACTCCGGCTAACTTAGCGATCGAGTTAACTTACCGACTCTTACGCACTGACGGTCAGTACGGATACCAGAGTCTCGAAGAGTAGGACTGAAAAACTGTTTTACCGGACGCCTCTCACTGACCCTCCGCTCGCCGCTGGTTCGGATGTTGGCTGCGAATTGCGCTAATCCAAACTCGAGGGCGCTCCAGCTTATCGGTATTATATTTCTCATAGTTGCGACTTTTGCCGCTAAATTCACCGCTGTTACCGGTTATTTGAGGACGATCAATTCCTTAACTCAGAGCAATCTCTGAAGCTCTCATAGTACATTTCACGTCGCGATATATTTTTGGGACAAAGTTAACTACTGTATGGATTAAGGTGTGGACTTTCTTAAGTGCGTTTCAGTTTCAGAATCATTTTTGTTTTGAGTCGTTACAGGATGGTGAAAAATGTGGATAAAGATGATTAAATAGTGGGGTAGGTCATGATTTTTCATACAATGAAAATTGAACGTTTAACGATAAAAAGAAAACCTTATCGAAGAAATGTTCTGATTAATTTGTTTTATGCTGAACACAAATCTGTAATTTATTGTACATATAACTTAGCATTTTATCTGAAAATTCACGACACAAATGTAAAAATAAAAATAAGAATTGGTGTTTACTATTCGCAAGAAGTTTTGGAACGTTGGCAGACGCAGATAAGTGAGTGTCAAAGTTATGGGCCCTCTTCTGGTAAGCGAAACGTTGGTAACCGGCATGTGGTAACATGGTAAGATAGATTTCGAGAGTTTGTTTTGTCGATACTTATCGGCATCAGCTCAAGTAGTTTATAATTAATGTCCCATAACAGAATTGCACACTAGTTGTGCGATATTATTAATTTGTCGATATTAAACTTTTTTGCATCTGCATACAATTGTAGCTTCACTTTAATATCGATTGTTGATTAGAGTCAGTGGTACGCCATTGCTGGAACATGGCAGGTGGCCAATGCAGGTCACCCGTGGCCGACTCCACCCTTCGAGCATAAGGCACGACCGAGGAAGCCAATCTCTCGTCACCCCTCGACTCCTCACTCCGGCTCCTCGACGACGGTTTGATTCATGATGGCTGCTTAACGATTCATAAGCCATCTCTGAGAGTTTCTTCCAAGCGAAGCGTGAACTCTAACAGGGCCGCGATAAAACAGGGTCTCACCGGATGTCAATAAAACAGAAGTCAATTCACGTTTCGAAAGTCCCGAGAGGGCTTACACCGGTCCTTACAGAGGGCGGAACACAATTTTGGCAAACCGAGTGAGCGGTGTGAGTTTTTTTGTAACCGGAAGTGACATCATAACGGAAGTATGTCACTTGGCAAACGGAGATACGTCACGTCAGTTGACTGTTGAAAAATGAGATTTTCAAACTGGGGAGCCAGCAGACTCCAGCTACTGGGCCGTAAAAAATTTAATAAATAATATTATTGAAATCGTAACGATAAAAAAAAAAAAAAAAAAGAAAAATTATGAACTTCCTCGGTCGCGAAATCTCGAAAGGGGTGCGTGCCACTGAGCTATTGAATGCAACCCTCCCGCCTGGCCCCTTCCACTCCAAGCAAACACTATCGCGTCATAACGCCTGGATAACCGTAGAGTCGTGCGAGCAGCCCGTCGCGTCGTGTTTGCAATCGTCGAAACGTTATCCCCGACGTCTTGGCAAACCCCGGAAGGAAAAATCCCACGGGAAGAGTATTCCGGGATGTGTAACTGACAGTGGACGGGAAGAAAGTGAGCGTGACGCATCATTGAAGGCGACGTGAATCGCGATGCCCGCATCTCGCGGCACACGTCCGACCTCCGGTGTCCGTTCGAATTTCCCGGTGAAATTGTGGAACAACGTGTTTTTCAATAAAATATGAAAAATCGTAAGTGTATCGCCGTTTAAATTCGAACTTTAGAACAAAATTTATGTTGCCGGATTTTTTTTTTTTACATAAATTCCTCTCAGCTATTATCAATCCAATAATAAACTCGTTAATTCTTAGTTCTAGTAACGATTCTCGTAACTCATCAGGCTCGATGCGCCGATGAATGATCATGTATATCGCATCTCCTCAGAAATAAATAATGATTAATCTACCGGCGGTTGTCCGCGGTGCCGGGTCTGGCGCACGCTCGCGGGGCCGAACCCCCTGCATTCGCGATACGAGCAAGCGTCTCTTTTCTCCGGAAGCCACAGTCGAATCTCAGCACGTCACTCTTGCGGAGCGTGATTGATATTCCTCTCCCATATCCACTCTATCCACAGTGCCATGCGCACACGACTGTTATTCCGTATATACCGGCCGAGTATACGCGAGACGCAGGAATTAAAGCTATCTTCATCCCTTGTCATGTCGTTGAAAAGTGCATCCTCTTATAAACGCGAGGAATAAATACAGTCAATAGATACAGTCGAATCCCATCGAACAGAAGAATAAATACAATCAATAGATATAGTCGAATATTACCCACAAATCATCCTACGCCTTAGCAATTACCGTCCAAATCGACGAATCGCTAGACGGGAAAAAATAGTTGCAGAGCCATTCGGAAAACGGGGGAAGAAACGATTTAAAAAAAGCATCTAGGACCCCGCCTCGACGGTTTCCAGCCCATCCGTGTTCCGCGAATGGCCAAAACTTTTATTTCCTGCCGACGAGAGAAAGAGTCTTGAGTGACAGAACTCACCAAAGGAGAGCCGGAGTCTCTCTCTCTCTCTGCCGTGGAACCGGTAACACGTACAGAGAGTGAGCGAGAGGGTTCTTCGAATTCACCCTTGGGTCTCGCTCTTTTTGTTCGGTCTTTTTCGCTGCTGAGTGTCGGGCGAGGGGGCGGCGGCGGTGAGGGCTGGTCCGCGTTCGCACTGCGTTAACCCCGCGTCGAGCAAAACTATTACAATTCCACGGTGTAGCAGTTGAGCAAGGAGAGAAACAGAGGGTGAAAATGGTTTGGCAGATAGGGAGAGGGAGAAAGAAGGTACGACAGTCGCGGTTGTGAAGGGCACGTGAGGACGGGAGGATGAGACGAGAAGCAGTCGCGGCAGCAAGAGCGACGGTAGCAGAAGTGTATAGGAAAGCGCGAGAGGGTCGAAGTAGAAGGGCTGGGCCTGTGTACATGCGCGGGGGGGACGAAGAGCGACGGGGGTGGTTTTCACCATCGGACCCGCTCGCTCGTTCGCGAACCCGGCATCGCGCGGACGTCAAGGGAGATTTATAGCAACTCGAATTCCTCGACTACTAGTCGGGCGGCGGTGGTGGATACGCCTGAGGCCCACCGAGGGCGAGGTAAATAGCGAAAGCGAACTAGTGTAAGCAGGAGAAGTACGCGGCAATGGGGGGGGGGGGGGGAGGGAAACACTGAACCCCGCTACTGTGCGGTGTGTAAGCTTTCGAGGGATGACGGCCGTCAGGACGACGCTCTTTCGAGCTCTACGTGCGCCGAACCAGTCCTCGCGTGTGCTTTCTGGAAGAGCGCGAACACGGCATTACCGTCACCGCCAACGGGCTCTCGTCACTGCAGGACGTGACGGTCACAGAGAAATACCGGCGGCTCTTAGGTTCTGGGCTGCTGCTGTTTCTCTATGCCATTTACTCTATGCAGACTTTCCATTGACAGACAATCGACGAGAGCGACGGTGTCGCAGGTTTCTCAGTTTCAAATTGCATGGCCAACGATCTTGACGTTGTCTCGAATTTAGGTCCAAAATTATTCGTTTCTTGAGGAAAAAATAAAGATCGTAGGATTTACGAGCATAGCTGACGATCTGTTTCGTGTTTACGAGAGATTTTTGTGCAGATTGTAACCATGACCATTTAATGCTGTCGATGAGGAGGCACGGGGGGTGCCGGGAGGGCAAAGGTAAAAGGTTCGTGTTCCGAGCCACGAACTTAATTACGGACAGATCGAAAAACTTCCGAGTACAGACAGACCGACTGGCACAGGACATTTCTTCTCCGTTTTTTTTCGCGTCCCTTTTCTAGCGTTTGGATCGCAGACATGAAAGTAGCAGGTGCCGAAGGAAAGACACGGGGGCAGGTTGTTGGCGTTCGGGCTTCACCCTCGTTCTATACCCCACGGTGGCACGAGGTTCATCAAGTAAGTTGAATTGAAGTAAGTCTTATTTTCTTTGTCGAGATCGCCAGACGAGATACTTGGCGAGGGCCTTGCATTCGATGCAGGGGCATTCTCGTCGTTCCAGTAGTTTTTATACAGTGAGGGTTGCGAAATCCCCTAATTTTCCGAATGCCGATCTGATAACAGCGCCGTCGATTGGGCTCGCCTCACTTTCGATCGTTATTCTCGTTTTCTAGTCAATTCAGTCATTTACAGTAATTTCGCTCAGTCGCTGTCTTGGGAGCGTAATCAAGGATTACCGATCAATCAATTCGTCGATTCGATCGTACGATTGATGTCAAATTTATCGGCGATATCCGATAATCGAGCGATGTTAAATGCAAGTGCAGTAAGATTGCGATGAATGAATCTGATGGAGAGATGTAATGGAAAAGCGGAAGATGCCGAGAACAAACTCGGCACATAGGTACACGAGAACGTAGTTTGGTGAGGTGGCACGCGGAATTTACGAGATAGCCACCCAACTTCACCCCTTTTATCCCTACCTAGCTCATTGGGGCTGCTGCTGCTGCTGCTTCCGCCCCTCAACAGGTGGTCGTTTTGCTCAACTTCTGTATTGTAATTTATAATTTAATTGATTTATGCCGCGAATAAGTGGAATCTCGTCGCAATGCTCGACGAAACAGTACCGAGTGTATACGAGAACTCTTCGTAGGGTTGTTGGGGCTGAAAAACGATCATCATTACTTCCACGATTATATAAATATTAATACGTTCAAATAGATAAATTTCCAATTGCTATTTTATTCTGATATTCGTATAGATCGCCGAACCATGGACACTTGCAAATCATTCCTGAGGGTCAGTTTTAAAAGGTCCTTCTAATTAGCCTGCAAATGCTTGACCAGTCGCATTGTTTGACCTATGCGAGGACATTCTTGGCTTCTCGAGCCTAAACAAAATAACTGCGAGGTCCTGCCCGAGCGTAAATGGCGCTCGTCAAACCGTCTCAGTCCTATTGTCCCTGCGATACCCTTTTCTGCAAACAATTCAGCTTTCGCTCGAGCATGCCGCAAAAGGGTTTCGCTCTCGTAAATCAGGCCCGGACCGATGTAAGGCTCGGCGAAGTTTCCACTCTTCGCACGAATTCGGCAAAGTGTGCTTAGGTTCGACGAAAATAGCTTTCAGTGTTTATGGATTTCTAGATTAGCACGTGGTCGTCTCCTCTCAGTTTTGTCTCGGAGGGTTGTTGACGAGCATACCGCGAATAAACGTATAATTGGGAATGCGAGAGGAGGAAAGTGGTGGAGCAGAGAGTTGAGACAGGGACATCGAGGGCTGCCAGGGATGATTAATTTTAGCTGAAAGCACCCTTGGACCTCGTTTCCCAGCATCTCTTCCACCTTCTCCTCGCCCTTTTCGTTCTTTTCAGCCCCCCCCCCCCCTCCCCCCTCCCTCTCCCAACCCCCTTACACTCCCAGTCTGTGCTCGGCATACTACTCTCCTTCCACAACCGTCACCGTAGAGACTTTCCCGTTTCATTTGTACTCCAAGCGCGTCGTTCGTTATTACATCACGAGAGAACTCGCGGATATTTGAAATTCTACATGGCGCACACCAAGCCTGCGCATAGAGAAAAACAGTTCGTCGTCGGTTTATTTCAGCTTTGCATAATTATTTTTTTTACTTTCTCATCACACAAGAACTATCCTAAGAAACAAAGTATCGTGAATATAGTTGAGAAAAACAAAAAAAATGTTGACGCACCTATGCGAAAGTTCTCGTGAGCGCAATGCCCGAGTCATCCTATAAATCCAATGCAAGAAAAATCTTGATGACCCGAACACGAAACACGGAATCGGACATGCTGAACTCGCTGGGTGGCTCGGTACCAGTGACTGTTGGCAGAAGGGAGACGGAGGAAGGAGTTCGAGTTCCGTTAATCGAGATTATGCTGCTGGGCAACAGGGGGAGAGCAACGGCGGTAGCGGCGGCAGGAGATAGCTCGCGATATCGACTATTTGCATAAAGGCTATCGTCCGGAGTCTTTGTCGAGAGAGGCGAGTCGCCTCCCACGTACGTGCGCGAGGCTGTCACTCAGTTGGACTCAGGATTCTGCGGGCCTTCGCTCACCGGCGATGGAAGGACGAGGAGGGACGAAAGAGCAGGACCTCATTTCCTCGTCGTTCCTTTTATTTCTTTATTTATTTGCCTTTCTTTCTCCACCGAGTTCGAGCCTCACTGGCGGAACAGTCTTCCCGTCGCATGTATGCGTACTATATATATCCTACACCCCGAGCTGCAGCCTCCTCTCTCCGCTGTACCTTGCCTGCATTCCTGCATACCATTACGGGCCAGTCTCGCTTACGCATTTTGTGCGTAACTGAGCCGCGCGCGCGTAATTTATTAAATTGAAATTAAGGACGAGGAGGAAGCGGAGGCGCGAGAGAAAGGTCCTGCGGATAAGAAAAATCGAAACTACCGACCACAGTTCCAGCATTTGAATCTGCAGCGAATGATCACGTGACCGGCGTCATTAAAGCCATGTGTTTTTTTCCTCCCGCGACGCAATAAAGTGGGAACCAGGATAAATTTTCATCAAATCCGTTTATTTATGAAGTACGTACAGAATGGATAGACGAAGAAGCAAAGGACCGCGCGGCCTCGGCAAGATGCACCCCGCGTCTACAACTGCGCTGGCGTTGCCCTCATCTCGCGCCCAAGCGGTCCGCAACAGATAAACTCGAACTGGAATGGGACCAGAGGGTACAGCGAGATGGAGGACAGAGAGCGTCCAGTAGCAGCAGGGCATTAATAAAACATCAAGGGTTTTGTAGACGATGTATCGATGTAGTGTTTATATTATCTTCTTTGATGTCGACATGTGAATTGGACAGATTTGTTATTCAGACTACGTACATAAAAGTGGTGAAGTCTTGCTCCGCTCCGTTTGTGGACAGGAGAGGACGGCGCGGAGAGGGTTACCTGGCCGCCGATCGGGTGCAGCGGGCCCTCGGTCCCGGGACAGGCCACGGGCCTCTTCGAACCAACCGTCCAACGAACGGACGGACGGACGGGCAGACGTGGACGTGGACGTACGGACGATCGGTGAAGAGTACGACGTGTCCCGCCTTATACCGTGAAACTTTCAGCTCTTTCTCTTTTCTCCCTCGGTCGCAAGCCTGCTGCCTGACTACCGATACAACCCCCCGCGCGCGCGCGCCGAAGAAGCTTCATCCGGACTCGCAAACTCGACTCTCGACTCTATCTTTCTCTTTCCCCGTGTGTGTCTTTCTTTCTCCCCACGTCGCGATTGTACCGCAACGATCGCCAGGCACCGACGGTTTTCCATCTATAGATCGATCGTTTATATCGGCGAGTTCCACGATAAAAGATCAGAGGTGCCGGAATGGTATTGGTACGTTTCTTCCAAGCGTCAAGTAATTTCTTGCGCACCACGCGCAACTACTCAACTCGAATACAGGTATAACGTGTCCATCTTGCTCGCCGATTGCCCGGTAAAGCTTGCTGACATTGGTTTCTTTCTCTTATGACTCGTTCACATACGTTTTACGTCTCCTCCTCGGCGGAGCTGCTGACATCGGAGATTGCGGGTATAAAGTATTTGATACATGTGTGTATTAAGTTATGTTTTTTTTTCTTCGATTTGTTATTAGTACAAGAACCTCGGCAACTGGTGCGGTCTCGTAGCCGAGCCGATGGTTGAATCTCACCTGGCTCGTGAGCGGGCTAGAAAATTGAATTCGACGCGCAGCGGGACACGGCTCGACGTTGTATTTTTACTGACGTCTGGATAGGCTATACGCTGCTATCGACATATCCATAGCAATGTCGCACGAACCGTCACTACTGCGACGTGTATGTCGATGTTACCAGCAACGCGCGCCTACGACTTGTCACTTCGATTCTCTCTACTGTGTGCTGGGGTAGGTCGTACGATTGTTGGCCATCCGCCAAAGATTGGCAGACCCGCGAGAGGAACCAGGACACAAGTATGTCAAGATGTGAATTGGTACAACGACTGCCAACAACTGTCGGGGGCCAATAATCGTATCACTCACCGTACCACCATTACTTACACTACTATTATACCCTTTGCCGTGCTCTCGCGCTCCCCAACGTCGCGGTATCCAACACTGCTCTGCACTGCGCGATCACGAACCTTGACTCTTCATTAATCACTTAACTCGGCTATGGTTTCTCGAGATCTCTCAGTCTCTCGGTCTCTGTTGTGGTATCAATGACCGACCGAGTTACCGCGCCGGATAGTTGACCCAGGCAACGATATTTACCGAATGTGACGAAAAATTCAGAAGGTACTGTAGTTCTTTTTTTCGATACATGTGAGTCAGGTATTGAATGGCGATGGTAGCAATGAAAAAAGGAACAATTTCTGTAAGTGTAACAAAGTTCGATATCAAAATGTTCAATTTCATATAAATGTTATTCATTGCGGAATCGACAAATTATCTCATATATTCGCAAAAAAAAAAAAATTTGAAAAGAAAATACAATAAAATGGTATTGGTAAAAATCGGGGTAAGCAAATGGGAAGGATCGAACATGAAAAATATTAAGAACTTACATTTGTCTGGAGATGAATGCTTCGGTGGATTGATACGAAACAATCTTGTGCCGTGTACCAGATTGGCTACATTCCATGCGGAGGAAACGGCCGGTGCGGACAAGGTGCGCGGATATATCAAGGCTAAACGGGCTTGCGAAGTCCCACATATAACTAAAAGTAGTGACGCCGTTGTGAAACATTACGAGTCATAGACAAATGACTGATTTACACTTTGACGCATGTAATTACCATTAGCATACAATAAAGAACCGAGGAATTCAAATAACCTAATTAAGGTAAAATTCAACTTCCCGCAACTCTAATTTTCATTGGTATCTTTATTTTCGTTACACCAATAATTTCTTTTCGTATTAACGAAGATCGGGCCACTGCTGAGAAGGTAAAATATAGTCGCGAAAAAGATACAAACGCGTGTTTTCACAATAAACTAATATGCATCCTGATAGGAACTGTTCGAACGATTGAGCTCTAACGAATCCGTTGCGCTACATATAAGGTCCGATAATTTGAGGACGCTATAGATTTAAAAAAGTTGAAAATTGAAATTTTCATATCGCTTCCTCATAAAGTTGAAGATTGAAATTTTCACGTCGCTTTCTCATAAAGTTCCTTTATTCGCGAAGCTTCTTTTATGAGGAAGCATTGTCTGTATTTTTGGCTTCCTCTATGAGGAAGCAAAAAACAAGTTACGTTCATTCATGGAAGAAGCGCAGTTCAAAACTAATCCGAACAATGGCTTCGTTACCACGTGTGATAACGATAATATGTAACGATAATATGTAACGTGTACGTAAGCATATATCTACATTTAATCTATCCTTTCAATAGTCGAACGAAAACCTTGAACTAAAAACACTCGATCGGAAATAACAGTTGAAACTTCTGCGAATTCATTTCCGCTCTAATTCATTTAGTTTCCTGCGATAAACCCAAGAACTCTTGGGACTTGGCCTTCTCTCTTTCCATAAACAAATATTCAATTAATCTATCGATCCTTTTTTTATTCGCACGCTCGCGCTCGACACACGATATCACCATAATTTAACCGCTTTACGGCAATCGAATGCATGCTAAATTAGTTTACTTTTAACATTTGTAAAACGAAAATTAGTTTTAATATAATGTTTTATCAAGAAATGGCTGAGGAGAAATAGACAATTAAAAATCAATTCACCAGAACAAATTAAACATAAGTAGACCTTAAAACATCTATAAAGGAACGTGAGTCCCGTCACTAATATTTTTAACCCATTCAATAAAACTGTGAATTATCAGATATAAGAATTTCAAGTTCAATCTTGAATGTGAAAAAAGGCCCAAACACTTATTACAAGTTTAATCCTACTATCTCTGAGACTTCATGTCCACGTCGATTCAGTTTTACCTCTGAGTTTTCTCTGACTGCCAAGAAGAGTTTTCTCTGACCGCCAAGGAATGGAGAGAAGGAAGGACGATTTTTGAACTGGCGTTACCATCCACTGTATTTATTCCCGTTAGTAAAAATTACATTTCGATATCTCCTACCTTATAAGGTATCTCCTTCAAAGATACACTTCACTAACCCAAGTTTTTGAATTAAAAATTTATTTATTTCGTCATCATTATTGAATATATTTTCACTTCCGCATTCCTATGTTAATCGTAACGTTATCTGCGAGACCAATGCTGGCGCATTTGACCCGAAGTACTCTCTAGGAGTAGTTGAAATATCTGGTACTGTTGTTCATGTAACCTTTTATGGTTTGACAGACAATTTGCCATAAAAAATACGGTCTTTTAGGACCGAAGTAGGACAGAAATTCCGCAGTCGTATAGCTTTATACGGCGAAATCTAAACTTATCAGCACCAAGAAATTTTAATGGTGCAGGCGATTATTTTTACAGTTTCTGTCTGTACGGTTGCCCAAACAGTTTTTTTACAGATTGGAATGTTAATTTGTTAGAATTTTATAACAGGCCTAACTTTGTCGCGAATGCATATACTATTAATAATATTAGCATGTATTTCAGAGTCTTGTGTATCCTCATTAAACGGCGGGCTTTTCGTCTGGCTGCTGGCAATGTTGATAGTGGATCTTTCATGAGATATTGTCGGAATCCTGGTGCGTAAGTGGAAAAATAGTCGGCCCAGTCTAATTCCCTGACGTCACAGAAGAACAAATTACGGTCAACTGGACTCATTCGGTCGACAGCTTTATTCGTTTCCGATATGTCTATCCTCCACTGTCCGTTGATGAAGTATACCAGCAGTTTAAAGAATAATGACCCTTTTTTGAATGCCGGCAAAGCTCTGAAAAGTGAAAATGGATTCATGAGTTGGGTAATAAAAACAAAGTTCAATTTATGTTTGTTCGTCTATTTTTACTCACTGCGCTTTCTTTCCTGTAGAGAGTAAGTACGCATCGGCGATTACTGCTGGTACAAAGTGAAACAAAAGGAAGAGAAACACAAAACACCATAAATTATCGGAGAATATAACAAAGGTGTGATACATTTGGTGGATCGTCGGTTGCAATAGAATGCCATCCGAGTCCTGGGGAATAAATCCCTGAAAACCCCTCATCGTTATCGGCTTTACGGCACTACTTCCGTAGTTGTATACGAGTGATCGGGGTTCATTTGACCTGTAAAATGAGTGAGTGAAAATAATTCTACATTATTGATTCCCATTGATTTAATATTCCATTGATATATCACCGGTTATTCACGGCATCCCACATTGAAACCAGCATCGAGTTGACTGACATGTCTACAGGAATGAAATCGAGCACATTGTCTGCCTTATATCCTGTGTGCAGAAGCCCCAACCCATAACCGAACAACAATGCTGCTGGACCGTTTAAATTGTCAGCCCAGCCCGTGAGAGGCTCTTTCCACGTAGATAGCACTGAAAAATCGAAGATATAGTTGTCGCACTTTTGCTTCCTCATAGAGGAAGCTTTGTTTTTACATCGTGATACTACCGTCTGATCGAAAAATTAGTAATTCATTTTCTAAGGTTTACCTATAGACGGACGGTAGACTATGCAAGGGAATGATGTTTGCTTGCTTGCGTCATTGACCAAACCCTCGGCGATAGCTTTCGTGAACGTATAGGTGTTGGGAAATTTTCCGAGAATATTCGGAAGAACCGCTTTATTTAGACCCGCGGGACTTACCAAGTCAGCCGCTATCAGGTCTTTCACCATATTCATATCGGCCGGAGACGGATACGCTTCTTCCATTATATGTTTTATATAACAATGAGAATACGCAGTGGACACATAGAGAAATCCTTCGATGTGCTTACATTGCTTAGCTAAATCAAGCATGGCCTTCGTTCCCAGAACATTGATCTTTAGAGCGGTACTCATTCTCTCCAAGAACTTCACATTTGATGCGTTATGAAATATTATATTCACTTCGTCAATCATGGCGTTTTTATCTTTTTCCGACAAGGCCATATCGTCTTGCATGAGATCGCCTTCTACCAAATGTATCTTTGAGGTGAGATCGGGACATGTTTGTCGCACAGTACTGAAGAGCTGCAAGTATAAACAAAATTGTTAAATTTGTTTGGGATTTCTGTAATGAGATCGCTTCAGTGGTTTAATTAAAGAATATATCATCAGCTTTATCTGAGGGATGGCATACAGATTTTAAAAAATTTGACGATGAGCGTTTTTATTTCTTGGATTGAGAAAAGACTGGTAAATATGTCTCACTTCGATTGACACATAAATCAACGATATATGGACCAAGTTATGTTCACCACTTTCCCTCTATTTAATTTTCTGAATTATACGCAATGGTTGCGACTAGAACATTCGTGAAAAATAGCTGACATCACATTTACGACATTTTGAGACTTGATACCGTCAGTTTCTGTTATAACATCACTTGATAAGGGTCCATGAACGGCATCGAACAGTCGAAGTATTGATTGTCTTCCTTTCTACAGGAGTATTAATTGATCATCCTACGATCATAACCTACCACGTCGTCGAAATATTTTTGTAATCTTTCCCGAGCCGACGACCCTCTCTTCGGTCTGACCAGGATGTAAATTCGTTTCAATTGGGGACAACCTCTTAGCAATTTTTCCACTAAACACTTTCCCATAAACCCCGTCGAGCCAGTGAGAAATACAGTTTTTCCGGCATAGTACTTCTGAATGTCACTTTCTACACAACGCCCTTTGTCAATTTTCGTGTCATCTTCAATGTGGTTGTCACTAATCATCATGAAGCTGACAAATATTGTGTGTTTTTGCAAATAAAAATTAAATATACACGAGGAAACTAAAGTCTATCCACGACAGTTGATTAATCGTTCAACATCTGATTCTTCTTTCGGCCGTACGTCCACTCCAGCGTAAACACTTGAACTGATTGACTACGATTCAACTATCCCGTGTCTATAAACTACGCAACATTGATATATGCAACTTTTTGTCGCATTTGTGTCAGGCGAGTTTTTGTCATATTCATAGCAGAATGCCAAATTCAGACAACAAATGTGCTGAGGCATTGCATATATAATTTCATGTTTACGACATGACCATATGAATGTGTTTCCGGTTCTAGGAGACGCATCGAAACCGACCACAAACAGACAAAGTTCTCGTGTGCACACTACATTGTGATGCATATTCCGCATATATCAAGTTTAGACTGCCCGTTCGTCATGAATAGAGGAGCAAAACGTAATGGCAAGTTCAAGGCAACTACCAAAACATCGTTAGATTTTCTGCAACACGGTGATGCAGAGATTCATTGTCACGGACAGTCACAATACGCAGTGACGTCACACCTGAAATACGTCACTTCCTCTATGACGTCACTGCCGGACGAAAAATAAAAATTTCAAACCGGAAGTTTCTCTCCCTGTTACACATTTATCGCATGTGACGCTTGATCAGAATAATGTTGTTGATTGCCAGCAAACACCACGTGGTGTTCGCTATTTAATTCGACTTGGTGCGTATTATGATGTTTACTACTTCAAACTGAAATGACACTCCGTGTGTCCCTAGCATACCGTAGTAGCGTAGTGAAATAAAGATCCTGACTCCCAGCGTTACGATGACCGATACTGCGTCGAGGTTATTGTTATCGCGGACCGGCTATTCCATCCCTCTGCACCTTGGTTCTCCTTGAGGAAAATCGAAGACTTCAATTTTGAATCTTTCGCTGTTTAATTTCGAGGTTCGATAGAACTTCGAATTCATTATGAATAATCCTCGAATCATTGAAAGTAATTGATTATTGATTGGTAAATAAAAATAAAATATTCGCAAAGGATCAATGAAAATAAAATAAAGTGTCTGACATACGATGATTCAAATTGAATTAATTGGGCAAGTGAGATGAAAAGATCAAAGGTAACACCGGAATGTCAGGGGTTCGGAATTCCTCGTCCTTCCTTCATATTTTCAATGGATGTCGAATGAATCGATGATAAATGTTGAGAGTGAAGAATAATTTCAGGTGATTAACCGTGTATGTGTAATAGCTCTCAGTAATGAGTGCTGACGAGCCACGTTGCTGGTTTATCGAAAAAGGTGACTTCCGTATATGTAACTTCCCGACAATAGTGCTTCCGTTAATCCACCCTTGTTCCGCCCTTGGATGAGCTTTTTTTTTTGTTTAGAAAGTCTGCGTCCTAGCCACTAAGCTTCCCATTCCATCCGCTGATGTTCAGTAATCCAGCAGCTGATCCTCTTCCGTGATGATTATCGATCGGTTTTGCAGTCTTACGTCGCTTATTTTAATAATTTTACAATATTAGTTTTTCCATTCATTTTCCGGCTAAACAAATAATTCTCTCAATTTTCGTTTCAAATTAGATGATTTTGAAATTTGTACGAACTTTCTACGTTGTTTTTATCGAGGGATATGGCTTTGATCAATTGACTTTGTTCAAATATTCCCTACAAATTCCAGTTTTTAACGACAAATTATTCAACTTTGCATAATTTAACTTTGATTGTACTGGAGTAATAATTTAATTGTTTATTTACTGGCTACTTCTCTACAAATATTCGACTCAAGTGAACGTATGATTAATAATTATTTATTATATTCTTAATAATGATTTGAATAATTATCCCCTGAGAGGTACTGCACCGTTGGGTGCGTACGTACGTCGCCTCGCTCGGCGTGTAGAGCAATAAGGGGTCATCCACTCGGCATGTGGACAAGATTCGTATTGCTTTTGCGTTCTAATTAAGACAATGAATATGGACCCAAGGTAGATGAACATCCTCATTGTTTAATATTATTAGTTATAGGATTGCTGCTATGCCGATTACTGAATAGAATAATTCAGCGATTTAAATGCGCAATTATCAATTATTTAACGCGCAATCATCTATCAGTGGTTATTTTGCTAGTGTGATTTTTCAACATTGTAATATGATTCAACGATTGTTTTTATATCCCTTCTGAATTTATTATTTTATTATCCAATATTTAAGGATTCTTAACCAGTTGCATCAGTGAATGTCGTTGAGAATTCACAGGACGTATGAGTTTAAAAATTTTCAATTTTGACCGGAAGTAAAGTCATATCGGGAATACGTCACTCTCGGTCACTCCGGTTTGAAAATAAGATTTTCAAACCGGGAGTGACGTTACAGAGAATTTTGTTTATGTTTCTCTGTGAAACAGTGGCGTCGTAGCGTAATTATTACCCAGTGCTTATCAGTACTCAGAACACCGTCGGTTTCGCTGCTGCTACTTTCGTGGGCCGGAAAAAGGACCGATGTGTTGTTTTAGCATACGGCGACCAGTTTGGAGCCAGCGCTGTGCCGTTTTTTCCGGTTCCGGAAGAATCCCGCCTGGGCGCGCCTTCACGTTTTTGACACCAATACTTCACATGCGTTTGGATCATGAAAGGATCAAGTGAGGCAAAATAGAATTTGGCGGCGCAAACGCAGCTCGGTTTTTCAATTTATTTTCTTGAAGATCTAAGGCCAGTTACATAAAACACGAGATTTTACCGATTGAATTTTAAGCTTAGAAAAATGTTACAACAGGCCTAACTTTGTTGCAATTACATATACCATTAATAATATAAACGCACATGTTAAAGTGTAGTGCGTTGCCTTCAGAATGTTGGCTTTTCTTCTAGCCGCTGGCCATGTTGACATCGGCTCCTTCAGTATATATGTTCGGAGTCCTACAGCGTAGTCTTTGGAATAATCCGCCCAGTCTATTTTTCTAACGTCACAAAAGAACAATTTCCGGTCAACTGGGCTCATGCGGTCGACAACTTTATTCATTTCTGATATGTCTATCCTCCATTCTGTGCTGAGGAAGTATAGCAGCACTCTCCAAGACAAAGCCGCTTTTCGGAGCGCCGACAAAGCTCTACAAAGTAAAAAATGGATTATTCCGTTTAATAAAAATACAGAACTCAAGTTTAGTTTGTGCGTCGATTCGTTACTCACTGCAGTTTCTTTCCTTTGAGAAATAAGTACAAATCGACGAGTATGGCTGGTACACCGTGTAACAATACGAACAATATCGCAAAAACCACAACATTATCGGTGTAGATTACAAAGGTATGCCATATCTGGTAAATTGACGGATACAATAAAATCCCGTTAGCTTGTCTAGGCATTAACGTGTCCAACCCCCTCAACGAAATTGGATTGACGGAACTACATCCGTAATTGTATACAAGTGGTCGTCGTTCACTAGATCTGAAAAATTAGTTGGTAAAAACAATTTAAAAATATTAATTCCGATCAACTTGATCGATATTTCATAGATACGTCACCTGTGTTTTACGGCATGCCACATCAAAACCAGCATCGAGTTTATGGACATGTCCACGGGAATAAAATCCTGTTTGGTATCTCCTTTAATTGCTACATGAATAAGTCCTAATCCATAGCCGATGAACAACATTGCTGGACCGTTCAAATTTCCAGCCCAGCCTCTTATAGGCTCTTTCCACGTGGATAACACTGAAAAATGTAGAATTTTAGCTGTAAGTATACTTTTCGAACGTGATCCGAACGTCTTGTTAAACAGTTGGTGATTTATTTTTTGGGCTCACCTATAGACGGACGGTAGACTATGCAAGGAAATGATACCTGTTCGTTCGCGTCAGTAACCAAACCCTCGGCGATAGCTTTCGTGAACGCATAAGTGTTAGGAAATTTTCCAAGAATAGTCGGCAGAACTGATTCGCTTATACCCGTGGGACTTGCCAAGTCGGCAGTTATCAGATCTTGTACCATCTTCAAGTCGGCCGGGGAAGGATACGCTTCTTCCATTATATTTGTGTGATAACAATGAGAAAACGCAGTGGACACATAGAGAAAACCTTCAATCCGTTTGCATTGCTGAGCAAAATCAAGCATCGCCTTCGTTCCCAGAACATTTATCTTCAAAACGGAACTCATTCTCTCATTGAATTTTACATTTGACGCGTTGTGATACACAATATTTACTTCATCCATCATTGTGTTCTTATCTGTTTCCGATAAGCCCATACCGTCTAGCATTAGATCACCTTCTATCAAGTGTATTTTTGAAGCGCAATCGGGGTACATCTCGCGAACAGTACTAAATAGCTGAAATTACGAAACAAACTCATTGAATGTCTTCAGGAATACTAACATAATCTTGATTCTAGTCGTTCGATTAAACCTGATACCATCTACTATTAGATAGGTAGGAGTTTTTGTTATCTCATAACGTCAATTGATGCCATAATATCATTTGAATAAGATCTAATTAATCTAATTAAGGAGTTTGAACCATCAGAGTATTAATTATCTATTTTTCTTACAGCAATAAAATTATTACTCATTACTTACCACGTCGTCCAGGTATTTTTTTATTCTTTCCTCGGCGGTTGAGCCTTTTTTTGGTCTGACCAGTACGTACATTTTCTTCAAATCAGGACAACCTCTCAACAATTTCTCCGTCAAACACTTTCCCATAAATCCCGTAGAGCCAGTGAGAAACACGGTTTTTCCGGCAAAATACTTCCGGATTTCACTTTCCGCAGCATAATCACCTATTATTTCTATGTCATCGTCCGTTCTCTTGTTAACAGTATCCATCTTGGCACCAATAAATTCTACGACTATAAAAAAAGGGCCAGTATCGAAGTATCTGAATTTTCGCGCTTGACGAATGCGCTCTCCGGTGAGAACTCTAAATGATTCAGCTCCATTCAATCCGCCGCGATATATAAGGTCGGTAGATTTAAAGGGGCTATGGTTTTCAATTAACGACCGTAATCATTTTAAATTCATATAAGAAGCCAAGACGAAGACCCATTCAAACAATGCCTGCTTCGGCACGTGTGACTATAATCGATGTTGATGATCTACTGTCAGAAGGGTGCCTAAGCATAGCCTGTACACATTTCATACGCCCATGTTACTTTAGGCCATCCATATAAATCGAGGCTTTCTTCGAGCAGTCTATGTTGTGTACACCTAAGCTGTATAGGTATTCATTTGCAGAATATTGCATATCTTGACCTATAGTCTTCGCCGTATAATTTATTCTGATGTTAAATTTGTCATGACTGGACACCGATTGCGCTTTCTGGGCCCATATTATCTCTTCTACCGTGCCTCGGTGATATTTTATATAAAAAAATAATTAACAAATTAAACTAATCAATATATTCTTTTCGCATCACAGTATCCAATGCGACCGAAAAGACACAGTCGGAATGGCACTCGCAAAGAAAAATTTCCGACGCGTTCATAATAAATTATGTAAATGAGTAGCGTATAGAGGTATGGAATGTCAAGTATTGCGAGCTCACACCTTTGTGTCCCGTGATCTGTGATTTAACACCATGAGCTGGCCAAATTCGAGCTATGTATATATTCATCAAATGAATTAATCATCACAATAAGCACGCCACTACCACAGTTCATTGCTATTCCAGCATCGTTATATATAGACGGCACAGGTGGCAATAATCGATTTCAGAACATTACCAATGTTTATCGATCGTATCCAAAGCTCTGTTAGGATGCTGTGTCGATTCAAAAAGTCAATTCTCATCGTCGTATCACAATTATTTATTAATTATCATATTTTCTTCGCACAGTAGTAGGTGCAGCAATAGTACTCTAAATCGGAAATCCACTATATCCGTCGTGCGATATCAAGAGAATTGCTGGGTTTATTGTTTTTATTTATATTGTGTTTTCTCTTTTTTAAATATTTTTCATTCATTCCTTCTTATACTTTTTTATTTTTCATAACCTTGTTAACATCAGCCCAAGATCCAAGTGTAACTAGGATAGGATTATACATATTTTTTTTATTTTTCATATTAGTGTAAAATTTATTTTCGAGATTTTAATGAAAACGTGTTCAGAATATCCCAAAACATCGAAAGGTCACATTTAAAAAAAATTGTCCGGTATACCCAGAATATTAGTAGAATGTTGCAATTACCTTGCGGTAATTGTAACAATAAGGTAGATGAACAAGAAAAAAGATGAGCACAGTTCACCGCTGAATAGCTCTTTTATCCATTTTCACATTCAGCCCTCGATGCACAAGTAACGCATTACCTATGCATTACTCACAAAGAAAAAGATGTCCATAAATTTCCGTACTTCGAGAGACTGAGCCAGGCGCCAAGATCGGCACGAAAGTCACGCTAACGACCGGTGAATTTCGAACTATCCCAGCAGGATACATTAGTATTAATATTTATGGAATCGTGGTGCTGCTTCCCGTGGCACACGCGTGTCCACGAGTAGAATACCGGCGGCATATGCTCGCCGCGAACGTCGTAGTACATTCTGGAGAATCAGTGGCCGCGTGACGGTACGATGTGTGCGGTTGAATGGGTGCGAGTTTCACGTGCCTTCGCGTGAAGGAGCTCACACAGAAGATAGAATTACTGAAAAAAAAGCATATGTATGTATATATATATATAAGAACGCGTGAAGAGATGAGCGAGAGGAGAACGAGGTAAAGTAAGAAGCAGGAGGAAGCCAGATACTAGCTGCTGGTCAGCGGGGTGCAAACCAGCGATCCGCGACATCCGAACCGTAAATAACTCAAGATTGCGTTATCTCGCCGCGCGGCCGAATATTCTACGATCACAGGTAGCTTTTAGCCTCAACTGGTCGCTCGTTTGCTCGCATATTCTGTCAGGTCGTGACTCCGCGTTTAGTGCATTGCCGATGACCGCTTCTTTTGTGCGCCTACAGACGTTCTTTAAGTGCGTCATTGCCGCGTTAAAAACAACGAATATGTACCGTGACCGCTTCCCCAACGCAGGACAGTGGTGAACTTGACCTTTTCCTCTGCTTGCTCTACTCTACGTTCCGGCGTGCCGAGACTTGAGCGTTAGCAAACATGAACACAGATAATTCTTTACTCCGACAAACCCGACAAGAGCTTCGTGCGAATATGAATAAAATGGAGGAGGGGAAAAAACATAATTTGAACCGTCGAAACGCGCGTCTCGCTCGAGAACTCTGCCATCGAATGATTTAACGGCCTTACGAAGCTCGTATTTTCTTACCGATGACGCGAAACACCAATCTTAACGGACTTTAAAAATCTTCTCTCTTTAATCCCACAGGAAATATTATGCTGTTGGTAAACCTTTCTACGAGCTTAGAAAAATTCTTCACGTACCGTCGCTGGATATTCTGCGAGTATATAGGGGCGACCGAGGCGAGATGAGCCCTCTAAGCAAATAATGCATAATTTATTATTTGTCATCAAACAATGATAGTTGTATAGCGCGTGCGAAAAAAAATTGTCTGGGGCGAGACGGGGTACCCTTAAATTGTTCGCTTTTTTTAACCCCTGCCTGTAATAGGGTCGTACAGATATGCCGGCCTAGCCTGCTAAAATATATTATCCGGCTAATGGATTTTATAGTTTGGCCGGCAGAGCCGTCTTAGTCGGCTAAACTATCTTGGCCGGCTAATCCGTTTTAGCCGACCAAGCTATTTCAACCGGCCAAGTGCATAAAATCTTTATGCAAAAAAAGGCCGGCGGATTCGTGTTCAGCGGGCGAGAATGCTTCGGAATACGTTCTAGGTAACATCAGAAAAAATAAGATAAAAATTTGTCAAAAAATTCTAAGACTATTAGCTTAGCCGGCTAATATAGCTTGGCCGGCTAAAACGGATTAGACGGCTCAAATAGTTCAGCCGGCTAAATCGTTAGCCCATCTCGCCCTGGGGGCCTATCTCGCCACAGTCCCCCTATTAACTGTTTTCGTTACGAGCCGAGGTGTTTACGCAACACGAGAAGGAAGTATTAATAGTGGATAAACAACGGAAGGTGAATGCGCGGGTTTTTGCCTTTGAATAACAACGACCGGAAGCTAAGTATTTCCGGTATTTATTAAGTATTTACTATTGTTCTCAGTCAAGTAGCGGCTCGATCTGACTATCTACGCAGGCCGGAGAAGCACCAAAATGGCGTTTGGGCCTACGACGGCCAGTGCGACGTCAACGATGTACCGATTTCTAGTTACAGCAAAATCCCACCTGGACAGATTGTATCTTGGGCGCTTGAGCTTCCTCGCGCGGCTTCTGCTTCCCCGATGCACTGTAATAAAAAGTCCCGTAAAGAAACGGACGCGTCATCGTCCGCGGTAGCTCGACTCCCATTCGATCAGAGGCCGACGGAAAGTGATCGTGACTCGGGCGTTTACTCCTCCCGCTGATCACCGCCTTTTTCTTTTATTATTTCTTTCTCAGCCATATCGGACCGTCGTGAACACAACTATAATGTGGCTTGTCTCCTGTACGGCTCGTCATCTCAATCCTCCTTCTCCACTAGGGCGTGAATTTCCAACGCGTCTGCCGATGCTGACTGCTGCTGGTTGCATCGCAAGGACCCCCCGCGGACGTCACGCGATAGTATCTCGACCAACGAGTCCAACGCGAAGATACGCGGCGAGACGACGATCGCGATCGATGACTCTAGACCCCGCACTGTCTCCCCGATCGCAGTATCGATACTCTCCGTGATTCGTTGATTGACGCGTGCCTTATCGAGGGGGACCGAGTCGCTTGATATTTGCTGACTCTGGTAAAGAAGCATCTTTTTTATACATACAACGCCTTATAGACAAATTGTGAAAAATGATTTTCTCATCGAATTGGTTCCGGCAGAAAACTTACATGCTAGTTTGGTTTTTTTTTCCACAAGCCGATATACATTTTTTTTAACTCCAGATTTTTTCTTTCAAAAGAGTCAATACGTAGACAAAAGTTCCATATGCTATGCAAGATGAAGTGATATCCCGAAAAGGTTTTAAAAAATCCAATTTAATGCCAAACAGACGATTCACGAAGAGATTGCATGATGCAGAGCGATTATACGAATTTGATTGATAATCTCCGATCAAAGATTTCTTCAGTCAGAAATATTATCTTAATTGGTACAAAAAAGCTCTTTCAATGAAACACTGCGCTACAGAGATGTTAGCTCTTTAAAACGGTTCATTGGATCGCGGCATGCTTCAGAAGCGGTGTAACGATCGTCGAGTACTATTTTTTGTCTGTCCCCTTGTTCGTTCAGCTAATCTCCGGCGTTCCTTTGTATCTACTGGTCCTATATTGTGTTGCGATTTTAGCAATTCATAAAGTGGACAGAGGAAGTGTGATGTACGGGCCTCGACGCTGGTCACAAAGTTCACGTATTGTCGGTTCGACGATAACGCGAAAAGGAAAAACACACGAGAAAGCGAGGGGGTTTTATGATTATCGGAGGCGGAATCGGTCGTGCGGCAGTATTAACACTGCAATGCTGCTTTTTCTCTCGATCTCTTGTTGTCAGAAGTCGTCCGAATGATCACGGTCGCTGGTCCATAAAGTTGTGCACGTATACGGCAAAAAAAAAACGAAGGTATAAAATAAACTGAACTATAAGTACAAGTAGTGGATGAAGACTGGTTTTTCTTTACGTCATGCCATTTAATAATTACAATTTAAATTATATATAATTATATGATCTTACACGTGTACGGTGCTCTAGGTTTACGTAGTTCGTAGTAAGTAGGTAGTTTTTTTTGTTTTTTTTTCTTCGTTTAGTTAGACTATTACGTATATTACATGGAATGAAGTAACATTTTGAGAAGAGACGCTACGCGAACGTAATACTTGGGCTTAATTTAAGAATCTTCTTGTAATCGCGCTCTTCGACGAAGCATCAGTTTCTTTCGTTTTTTTCATTTTTATTTGTTTATTTTCTTATTTTTGTCATCATTTTTAATTACTCTTTTAAAATTTGTTCCGACCCGATAGAGCCGGAGGAGTTCGGGACAAAGTTTTAAACTGTCCACGAGAAGCGAGGAAAATGTCGAAATGTAAAGAAAAACCAACAAAACAAACATATATACATATAAATGTATATATATATATACTCGTATCGATCTTTCAACGAAATAAACTTCCGGTCGCGAGCTCGCCGGAGAAATTGATCAAAAAAACAAAATACAGAAGAGTTTCGTTCTTCGCAATTCAGCGCAGATTATTCTTCGGCGGCATCTCGTCCGTAATTTTTTTGTTTTCATATATAGTTTTAGGTACGGGAACGTGTGATCGCACGACACGCGGCGCGTGAACAACAAAACAGAAGAGAGAAAGAAAGAGAGAGAGAGAGAAAGAGGAAAAGAAAGAAACTCATAACGAAACAAATAAAATACAATATTAACACTGGACCGAGTCATCGGCAACAGACTCACTCGCGATATAATTAATAATAAAGACAATAATAATGATAATTTCAATAATGATATAATATTGATAATAATAATAATAAAATAATAATATTAATAATAATAATAATAATAATAATAATAATAATAATAATAATAATCATAATAGTCGTCGCTATTTATTTATTTAAATACGCTCGTGGTACCAGGCGTTGAGGAATATAAGTGGGTCAAATAAAAATCTCATTGTCGACAATAAAAGCCGAATAATAAATTCAGCCAAAGTAATTGCCGTTTTATTAACGGACATCCGGTATGTTATGATTATTATTGTTTTTTTATCCTGAATCCTGGCATCCACGTGAAACATTATCAATATCTCATTTCTTGCTTCGCACTATATATATACTCAATTAATTATTTACATTTCAAATATTCGTCATACCAACCGTTTTACACACTAAAACTGCTATTCGTATACTTCGTTAGATCCCTGTATGCTTCCGAATTTGCTTCCTCGTAACGCACGACCTCGTTTTACAATTATTAATAACTAAAACACGGAGCGACGGCTTTTTTTTTTCTTTTTTCCATTCTTCCTTGTATCACAAGATATTACATCCAATTACGCGCTCACGCACTGAAGCGCAGCGGGTAAGAGAGAGCTGCGGGTAAGTGACGGCGTATTAATACCTTACGCACCTGCCCCCCTCGGAACGATTCGCGCCCGGCTTAACTGGCCAATTTGTTCGCGAATTAATCGACCAATTAATGAGAGAGAGGGAGAGACACCATATTGCACTGCTCTAATGGCGCTTGTACGCAACGGCGCACGTGCTTTCACGTGTGCGCGTCGACCTGCGTTGATGCGCTATCGCACGTGGAACACTCACGCTTGTCTTGTACGTGATACGTTATACCGATCTTCGCGACCTCTAGTCGCGAACAGTCGTGTCGCGGAACTCTGGTGGAGTTTTGCTTAACCGTTTCAATAGCATTTTATGTATCGACGGTAAAAAGCAAATGGTAATGAATGCTAATACCAAAAAATAGATATGCACTTTAAATAATGAACACGATATCGAATTGATCGGGCTCATTTCGATACCAATTTTGAGAGCAGAAAATAATTTTTTTTAAACTTCAATTTTCTTTATCTTTCACCGGTTTTGGCGAACGTATAGATTCATCAGGGTAGAAAATAGTTATATTTAAAAATAACTTCGTCAATTTGGATACAACAATTTTGGAAAAACGCCCCAATCAGCAACGCATCATAAAGACATTTCTTTTTACAATAATTTCATTATGTTTTTTTAATTTTTCAGAGCGACATTTGTTCGAATATTTTGATATAGAAAAGTTTTCGAGCGATCGAGAAAAATTATTATCTTTAATAAAACCGTGAATCGGGCGAACCGGCAGATATTTTTTATCCGTCAGTAGTGTTTTTCAATTTATACCATTTTGCATCGACCGTCCATACATAAATCTGAATTAAGAGGTGTCAAGAGTTATTAGAACAGACTTCATCACGTCGATAATGCGCTGTTGCGTTCCGTACGTCAAGGTTTTTCAAACGCGGTTCGTACAATATGGCGGAAAGATTATGATATTTACAAAGAGCTCGCCGGTGCAGCACAGCTGTTCACCGTCGTTATCGTGAAATTGGCGGTTGGCGAATTACTGCCGTTGCCCGATGCCGCTGATGCGTAGACTCCGCCGCGCCTCGATACCGATCAATGAAAATTAAACCCAGGAAATTATTCCGTTTCGCAAAGGAAATTGAGACGTTGAAAGGTCGATATTAAAAACGCGTTTACGCGGTTGGGGCAAAGGGTAGATTACATTTTTTTTTTGCACGTGGACAGAGCAGCAGCGCCATCGAGCCGCGACTAACGACCGATCACTATTCACCCGTCGACTTTGCTTTTTGGCCGAGAACACTTTGAGCATTAGCAGGCATTCTTAAACGCTAAATTATTAGGAGCAGAGAGAAACTTTATATAACATGTAGACAGAAACTACGTTTCCATTGTACACTTCTTTCTTTTTTTGTTCTTTCTTATTTTGCATTGCGCGTCGCTTTTTTTTGCTCGCTGTTTTTGATTCTACCGTTCACCCGTCCATTTATCTGAGTTACGTTCTCGCTGATCGTTAAGTAAGGTGATTCAGGGGCCAGCATATTTCAGTAAAAAAAAAAGTTAATTGTTTAACGAAGTGCAAAATGCTTCGGGTTATTACATTTATTGTTTGCGTCTTTATTGACGCATAAAAATTTCGAGTTACCGCATGGAGAAGACAACAACCGGAGCTCCTGACGATAGATCCGGGGTTTAGGAAAATAAGTACACGTATGTTCGGACGTAAATTGAAAATTAATTGGAGCAATCGGGACCCGGGAGATTCGGCGCGAAAACGAGAGGAGTGAGAGCGATGTGCAGTCGGACAGAATCGGTGAATTCGATTAATCAGACGTCTATTAATATATCTACGACTTAGTAACTAATGAGATTCGTTAATCTCGCCCGCTGAGTAGGACCCTTGCCGCAAGTTTCGCGTGCGCGTTTATTTTTTATTTAATTTTTTCATCATTGTATCTCCCCCTCTGTGTCGACATGTAACTTGCGCGCTTCATTCATTCTTATAATCGATGACTTACGTAATTTGTATAATTCACGCGTGCGGAAGAGTCCATTTCTCGGAGCGTGTCCAGTCTCTAGGGTTTTTGTTTGGCGTACGGCTGTTACGCAGTTTCATTACTTCCTGGCTTTTATTTCAACTTCGTATAACGTCGTGTCTATCGACTCTTACGGGAAGTTTGCGCGCTGGCTGGTTTCTCGTCGTAAAAAAAAAAAAAAAAAATTGAAACGATAGACAATGCCGCGAACGCGCGATAATTTCGTTGATTGTGAAAGCCTTAGAAGTTCTGCTCGCCGTACATACCAGGAAACCGGACAGCGTGTGCCCCGAGCTCGGCGGGCGAGAACTCGTCCTATGTGGCCAGATGAGCGAACTGACCGGGGTGTGGGGCGAATTGGTAGGGATGCCCGTAAGGGGACATGTGATAAGGAACGATATTCATGCTCGCCATTTTGTGCTCCTTCTTCCACTTCATTCGACGATTCTGAAACCATATCTTAATCTGACGCTCGGTTAGGCACAGAGCGTGAGCGATCTCGATGCGTCGTCGCCTCGTAAGGTAACGGTTGAAGTGGAACTCCTTCTCGAGCTCGAGGGTCTGATACCTCGTGTACGATGTCCTCTGACGTTTCGTCTCACCATTCGCGTTCACAGTACCTGAAACACGGAGAAACAAAACGAAACGATTTTTATTAATTGTCATTGAGAAAATGTATTTTCAAATAATACATTACCATACTAGTGCAACAAGTATATTGTGAGTTACATAAAGTATATTTTAAAAAGCCTAGTATGCAGTGTATACATTTTTTGGACTCCTGTATGATAGTTAAATTGAGATAGATAAGATAAGATGGTAAGACATCACAAAGTTTTTTTTTTTTTTATGAACGACGCTCCGCGGATTTCATTTACTTTCTCATGACCCTAAATGCGATTTTTGCTTCTATCGCTGTCTTATCTCCGCCTACACTCTCACGTCCGCGTAAACTTTTTATCAGACAAAACTGAGCGTTGAAGGAAAAAAAAACCCATCTATCGCCCTTGGCTGCAGATCGCAACTGAACACTGCGCGCAACTGAACAGTGTGCTCCCGTACGCGCTTCACCCCCAATCTGCCCCTACCTCTTTTGCGGAAGACTGTAACGGAGTTGCCCGAAGCTTACGAGACTCGGGTAACTGTGAGGGGCGGTGGGGGCATAAAGACAGGTAACGCATGACGAGCTCGTTAATTATTTCAACGAGTCGTGGTTAATGCCTCGCGGTGCCGCGCTTTCGCGCGCTACCGGATCCCGAACTGGTCACTTGGCAGCCGTTTTACCTATTTGCTCGACACGCCTTGGCCATAAATAATTTTGCAAACGCTATTATTACGATACTCCGCCCTCCGTTGCACACCTACACTGATACCCTCCTCTCCTACTCGTCTACGGATCACCTGGAAGCTTCCCTTGCGCCGCTAGTTCTCTTCTTTATAAACTGATTCGCATAACAGCTATCTGCATGGCCCTCTCTTCGAACTGCGGCATTAGAGATGCTATCTATCGCATTTTGGCCTTAATTTATCTAGACGCCTTCCAATTGCCACGTAAATCATAACCGAGTCGGCAATTTACTCGCTGTCTCTACCTATCTCGAGAGCTCATATCGCTGGACCATTATCCGATTATCGAAGCATCTCCGAGAGCATTATTACCTGCGCTAACAACGCGAGGGTCTCGGTTCAACGAGCTGCAGGCTCAATGATTATTCGACAAATAATCGTGTTTTAACAATATTTTGCCATAGATGCAATTATCGACGTAATTCTTTATATAGACGCTGAAAGATGGTTCCTTCATTAAATACTTTATTTATGTGTAGAAGACACAAATAAGCATTTCGAAATTACAAAGCGGAGCATATGGCGATAAATTAATCTCGACCCCGATGTGGAGCTTTGCATCAAGTCAATTTACGAATATTATGTTGTAATAACAATAAATAAAATAGTGAATACTTTTTTCTCCCCATCTCTATCAGAGACTTGAGAGTGCTAATTCGAGGCTCGATAAGGTTTTGAAACATCCTTAACAAGGCCCGATTGAACGTTCTCGAATTTCTGCGATGATGTACCACTATAATGTCGATTAAACTGCAATCTGTTTGAAGGAGGCTCTTCTATTGGAAAACACACGGTATGGTATTGTCAAAAACGTGGATGGCTGCATAGCAGGTGGTAGCGGCGTTTAATGCAACAGAGAAGAGGCTGTTCGTCGGTGGTCGCCCTGCAGTATGGGTGCTCACACGAATGCGGATATTAAAGAGGCGGCTCATTTACAGCAATAATGAATGCGCTATTAATACGCCGTCGCGAAGCTGGTTCCGAGGGCGAGCCGCGGAGGAAGCCGGTCGGTAAACGGCTTCAGCCCGCGTTTGCTCGAGGGTATCTAGCAGCGCCCAGCACCAACTTCTTCTTCTTCTCCTTCTCCGTATTCCGCGTACCGCGACGCGAACGCACAAACGTCCGCGTGTTCGCGGCAAGCCGACGAACAAGAAAATCCCTGCGCGCCCGCGCCACGCACAGAGGGTTGCCCGACGATGAATACCACGAAGAGCTGAACGCTCGTCGGAAACTAAGTGCACAGGGCTGCGCGAACATCGTACGCGAACCGACCGGCGATCCCCTGCAGCAGCCCCGTTCGCGAGAGCTTAATGACCGAACCGCGTAAGCGTTATCGCTTTCCTCCCGATAAAGCACACGCCACTCCGCGCCCGCCCGAGCTGGTCAGTGTATTAAATTTCATTATTTCCCCTTTTCCTGCGACGAAAAGAAGAAAAAAAAACAAAAATTTAATCCTATTCCTCGCTTCCGTCGTTTCGTTATCGTGCGGGACTTCGAAAATTTTCGTTTTAATTTATTCTGTCGGGTTCGAGTGCAACAGCGAAGACGGCGTCGATCCCCCCCTCTCGTAGGGCTTGAGATAAGAATAAGGGGGAAGACGATTGTGAAGGCGTTTTTGTTAGATCCTACGGACAAAGGTTACATGCAACCCGCGCATGTCCGACACACACGGAACACTTATGGACGATTCCTTATACGATGTCGCCGTCTCTCTCTTTCTCTCTGTGCATTGAGTCAGCTCACATGCACGGATTCCGGAGCCGTTCGTCGAGCGGCTATCTCCCGGCGTGTGCGAGGGCATCCCCGATCTCATCGGTGATTAATTGATCCCCGTGTTCCGCCGACATCGATACAGAGCCCCCGGGATGAGAGCGCAAGAGAGACGGTCGCAGCTCCGCGAGGGACTGCCGAGATAGCGGCGGGCGGGGGAAGGAACGAGTCCGTCGAAGGTTGACGGGTAAGAGATTTTTTCCGCGACATTCCGAGCGAGCCGATTGAAAAATACCTTCTTCCGGACCGGGCGAACGGGCCGACGTATCTCCTCCTTGTGGGGGAGACTCCTGTTACTTTCAATCGAAAAAGAACCCCCCCCTCCCTCATCCTCCTTTTTTTATTTCGTTGAGTTTAGGGTCACGGTGCTTCCGGTTCATCGACAACTCGGCCACAGTAAAATCGCTCGAATGTCACCGACGAAAAAAAAAAAATCAGGATACACAGATACAATCTAATATTAAATCAATGCTACGTAGCGCGGAAAATTATATCCCTGGCATGAATGAATTATCTATCGCGACAGCTGTAAATTTGTAGCAACGAAATAGTTTCCCGCGTCGCGAGGTGCTGATAGCTATGAATAATCTTGGCAAGAAATTCGAATTCCGCGTGAATCGTTCGCGACAGCGGAGAGCTTTCTGATATACATGCTCAGTGGTTCGCAGGCGGGAAGGGGATCAGAAGATATTTTTTTTTCAGCTCAATGAAAAAGTGGTTATATAGAACGTTATCCGCCCGAGTCGAACGAGAAATTGCGCTCGGGTTTGAACAACGCGGCCCGATGTATAATCGAAAGTTGCGCGCGGGGCATTGTTCGACCGGCAATTTTATCGTGATCGATCGACTTCCTCGTGCCTTCGGCGCGTAGACGTCGCACGGGAGAGACCGCATCGGCGTAATCGGCGGCCTCCGCGCCGATTAAATTTCACGCGTGTCAGCCAACCGAGTCTCTAATCAATATGCAAAAAAATAAATTATCCGTCACAGACTACTGCAATTTTATGGAGCTCAATTATTATCGTATGTATCTAAATATTCGCGTAAAATAAAAATACGCTTCGTACAGGGTATTTCAATACATTAGCGTCAACACCCGAATATCGGGAGAGCCTAAAAAAAAATTCCACGTTGCATATGTAATGGATATTTATTTTAACACGATTCTCCGATTCGCAAGCGTATGTCCCAATTCTCGAGGTGACCCGACCTCTTCGAATAATGATACATACCCACATATATTTATTGTACGCCAGCGGCGTTTAGCCCTGTACCGGTATATCCACAAAACGAGGAGAGATCTATCGCATTACGAAATAAAAAAGAAATCCACATCCGACGTTGGAGGAGACGAAAATATAGTCGAGACACAAAATCGATCGGCCGTGTCAACGTTGAACGTGTCGAGAGGAGTATCTTTCTCTCCGTGTACCCCGAGACTCCTCTCGACACTCGTGTATATATATATATATTCTTTTTCCATTTTTTTTTTCGTGATTTTTTTTTGTTCAGCGAGAAGAACGTTGAAGAGAGCGTTGTGTCGTCTCGAGAGTCGCGCACTCTTCAGCAGGGTTTATCCCGTCGTCTCAGCGCGCGTTGTCAGTCTGGCAGGCAGGCAGGCTGGCAGACAGACCAAGCAACGGACTCTCGGTCGCGTTCCCCGAGCCAGAGAGCCTCGATTCCCGTTCTTCTTCCTCGGTCTTCGTCTTAGTCGTTTCTGATGTTGTTGCTTCACTCTCATAGGCCGCGAACATGAACGCTCGATGCGAAATACAGGAGCGGCGCGGCTCGGACTATAGGCTATCTTTCCCTGCGTTCTATTAAGAGCGAAGAGCCGAGAGGGGCCTTTAAAGCAGTGGGTTAGGCATATAAGAGTCTCGAAGTAGAAACTAAAACGCTTTACCGAGTAGATGAGGAAAAGAGCGAGAGACGCCGATGGCGGGGCGGGAGGGGGAGGGAGGGGGTACGAAGAGGGACCGCTGCGTAGAGAGGCTGACGTGACATCGAGATGGCTGACACGAAGACACGGCACTGCGCTTAGACCGCGAGCATGTTAGTTACCCCGCCGTTATTCGTTTCACTGCCCTCCTTTCCCTTCCCTTCCGCTCGCGATCCGCCAACGGATGCCGCGACCATTTTTACATCGGGAAAAGATATCTTCTTTTTTTTTTGTATTTTTTTTTCTTTTTTTGTTTTTTTTTTTTCTTTTATTTTCTCAACCCCTTCGGAGCCACGGAGCTTTCGAGGTACGTGAGAGACCAAGGAAACGATTCCGGGTACTCGAGCATTCATCCGAACAGTCCGAGACGGCTCGTACGCATGTGTCTCGCGAGTGCACGAGGACGTAGTATAATTCTCGGATGCGGAAGATTTTCTCTCGAAGATCTTAATAATCCCATCGCGTGGACGGGGTTATAAATCTAACCTGGGGGGGTTTAATACCGACGGGAAACGGAGAGGAGCGTCTCGACTGTGCTGATCTCTCGCTGCTCCATTTGCGTTTGACCGGCAAAGCGGCGACGGTAGCCAACGCGACGGGGAGAACGAGATGAGCTTTGAAGATCTTGAAACTGCTCACTTTGAGGACGAGGCGGACGAAGGGATTTAATATTAGTTGATGGTCGCTGACGGATCGCGTATAATTAATTATTGTCACGGTTTGGATACCGATGGCGACTTCTGCGCCGGTTTTATTTATAATCGCACAAAGCTGAGATCGGGAGTGAAGCGGTGATCAATGAGGAGGAAGCTTTCTCACGCTCTTGCATGCCGAGAGGGCACGGCAATTCGAGATCTGATGCACATGTGCATGAGTCCCGGAGACGCGTGTGCGTATTTTCACGCACGTCAGCTAAAACCGTCGCTCCGGGACGTTGAAACGTTTACCGACCGGTGAAGGCGATCGGATTGATAATTGTCCAAGGGTAACATTGTAGTGGAAGTCGATCGGCTGTGCACTTCGGCGATGGTTGGACACGCCGAAAGACGATTATTGGCCACTTGGACGTAAGAAAAATACAGCTATCGTCAGACTTGTGACCTCGGCCATCCAACGATCGGCTGAGAACGAGAGCCAGCAAGTGCCAACGACTGCACAGCTCGCGGCCCATCTCATCCAGCTCCGATGATCTGATACGACGAGCGCGTGACACGCATATCGATTAACTCGATCTACGAAACCGATCGCAAGTACATCCTCTTCACGTGCGAAGGACACATAGCTATATATGCAGCGTAAGATTATCCGGGCCAGAAATGCAACTTTCAAGTGAAATTCCGTATCTAGAATTTTGCGACTTTGTAAGAAATCTTATCTATCGAGCAATCTGAGAATTCATTAAACAGATTACATTTCTTCGATCGGTAAGATTGTTCATTGAAGACATGCAGATCGTACGAATAGCGAATTCGTTGAATTTTGACAGGGTCGTGTGAATGGAAATGAACGCTGAAGTAGATGCGGTATAAACCGGCTGTTGGTATTGAAGATCGTTGGGGCCAATTATCGTCACGGGCGACCGGAAGCGGGGTGGCACCGTTCGCAGGGCATCGCGCTCCCGCCGCAGATACACTGCTCTGTCAGTTCATATAAACTCACGGGTGTGTTGCACCCACGATAGCATCGAGGGACACATCGATACCCGATGCCACTTTGACTGAGTGTCCAAAGAGATATTATAGTAACTTATAAATAACTCAGGCAACAGCTTATCTGATATTAATGTAAAACTACGATTAAATCTCTCTCTGCCTCGGTGGTCTCTCACTCCTATGCCAAAATGTTTTCTTTTTGTCGTCGTCCACTTGCAACTTAGTTACGGGTCGGTATTCATAGCCAGGTTTTCACACCAGTTAAAACAGTCCCGGGATAAGATTTCGAGGGATGAAATTAAATAGACTATTTCCCATAAAATATTTTTTGTAATTCTTAAAAAAATAATTTTTTGCGGGATTGATGTATTCTTTTTTAGTTTTCACTCGGCAAAGATCTGGTATCGAGGGGGACAAAGCGTTAATACCAGCGGTCGAGACTAACGCGACTCTCTGGCTCACGGCCAGTCCTAGTCAGTCCCGACGAGGTAGGTCGGACTCGTCACCAACAGTAGCCGCAGAAGCATCAGCAGCAACAGCGGCAGCAGCATCCACGGTGAGTATTTCGCCAAAACGTCGAATCCGGCCGGCGTCAGCTATGTCGCCTTTCCCGCACCAGCGATTTAAATTTACCTAAGCGCAAGGATTTTGCGTAATTCGACTACGAAACAGAGGGAGACAGGGGATTTCGCAGTGAGACGGTAGTCACGAGCGCGAGAGACCGAGATGGCTCTTGCTCTGATTTGCGAGCCCGCGAAGAATGAACAGCTGTTAGCATTCGCGAGAGTACCACACGCCGCGGGCCAAAGATCGCGCCGGCGACGTGGCTCTTGCGAAATCAACGACCTGTGGACATTCCACAGTCGCGGGCTCTGCAGGCACCGACTTCTATGCTGCCACAGCATCCACAGAGCGAGCGGATGCGAGCACGAACTTTGGTTGCATTATACAGAAGTATTACGTCGAGGTGGCCCGAGAGATCCACCTGTTACCCGGCTTCGGCGAGGCTCAAGATATTAACAAGTACGGTCTACCGATTCGAATTAGGTAGGGAAAGTAAAATAAATAAAAATTTGGTCCGCTGAGCCGGGAAACCGTGCGATTTCGGACGACACTTGATCGGATGGTCGTGAGATAAACATTAATAATATACGACGACAATCAAAGTGATACGAAGCTGTGACGAACTGAAAGTATCGTTAATTGAATCTCTCGGTTTTCCACCCTTCATCTGTCTCGGCCGCGAATATCATCGGCGAAAAGAGGTTTAAGAGCCGGCCCGTAGCGGTGAGAAACAAACCTATTTGCGTCGGAGAGCTTTATACAGAACCAACCCCCTGGCGCAGATAACAAATGATCATCTCGTCTTTCTCCCACTTCAGCTCTCTCCTCCTCCCACTATCACCCTCTCTCGAAAGCTTCGACCGTGCACCCTTTCCGAGTATCCCTCAGCCGCAACGCTTCGCAAAACCCTCCTTCGAGCTCAGCCGAACGTACCCGCTGCTTGTTCCATTGAAGTTGGAAAAACAATATTTTTTTTATTCTACTTGTAACGACCTTTTACAATTAATATCGTAAACGGTTTGAAAATCGAATCTTTCGACCGGAAGTGACGTCATACTGGAAATACGTCGCTTCCAGTTTGAAAGTCTCATTTTTCGCCTGGATGTGAGGTATTTCCGATAATACATCACTTCCGGTCGAAAAATAAGATTTTTTTCCCGACCTCTCTAAAATAACCACATTTCTTGCGTGCAATGAAGGCGGAGAAAGTGTCGTATGCTACACGGTAGGGAGCGGATTTTCACCTCGTGTGCGGATTTTCTCTTTTCTCCCATGTAGCATAATATACTATTTCTGGTATGACGTCACTTCCGGTCTAAAACTAAGATTTTCAAATAAAAACTGACGCCGCAACGAATACCGGAATACCGTTGGCTTCACTCTGGCTACGTAAGCCGGCCGGAGAAGGACCGACATGGCGTTTTGGCGTACGGCAGCCAGTGTGAAGCCAGCGATGTGCGGTTTTTCCAGTTACGGCAGAATTCCACCTGGTCTCTTGTGAGGTAACTGTAGAGCCGATTATTGATAACGTTTCTTTGTCAATTCGAGAAATTCTTCACGAAGAGACCGAAGAATGAACTCCCGATGCAGAGCGAGGCGGGGAGTTACTTTGCATTATAAGTACATTCGAATTCGTAAAGAAACGGAGCAATGGAAGGGACCTTTCGGTTGGTAACATCGGTCGCTTCTGCTGGTTCTGTTTGAGGGCACGTGAAACGGGAATAGCGAGGCAGCAGTGGCCGCATCTCCATCCATCACGCGAAGCCTCCCGCCCGATCGAGCTCTCGACACGCGCGAGCACGAGACTCAAACGCGAAGTCCAACAATCTCGGAATGCATTATCGTCGAGGCTACTTCGCGAGGGATACGGGAGAGTCGTAAAAGAATCTCTCGGCTACGAATATATATATACATACATCCTCAACGGTTCGTCGATCTCCATACATTGCAGTGAAATATTCACGTAACATTCGCGAGGTGGTCCGGTATGAGAATAACAGCGGGCTTTTCTTTTTATTTTCGTTATTAATTTTTTTTTCAAATCGATCTAGCGCACCTATCTTATATCGCACTTTGGATGACGGACCATTTACGCGAGAAACAAAGTCCCGATGGATATTCCATCGCACCTACGAGCGGGATTGTAGCATTCGAGTATTCCGTTATCCACCCGCAGCCGCCTAAGTGTCAACGAGAATATGTCACGAAGTACCCCATGAAGATCGGACTACGAATCGAAAGCGCGTGAGCCCAATGCTGAAGTATGCGGGTAACGACTTTCCGATTCTCGGCCGTCGATATGATAAAGCGTTTTTTACATCTCACACCACCGCGCAATTTGCATACACCGAAGCTTCGAATCTACCGAGATCACGGAACGACGTTTGCATAAGTTGATGCTGCACTATTTGTCCCGGCGTCACGTGTTGGGCCCATATAAATTTATCGATATCCGGACCGATAATAAAGCGCCCACGTGACGTCCAGTTTTAAGGAAGTTCGAAGTTCATTACTCGACGTCCGGAAAGAACGGATGTTAAACGCCGATGGAGCCGAGTCGGAGTAAGTATCACAACGGATCGATAAGATACCGAGAATCCTCGTGGCCGAACAGGTAAGACTGTGCTGCGTGGTCCGAGACGAAGCGGAAAAAAAAAGAATCTCAGGACTATTAATTGACAATGGTCAAACGGACGTGAACGTTTATGGTCGATGTTGCAACTTCTCTCGTGCGGAGTCTCCCCGGGCTCGCGCGGGCACACACGACGAGACGGCGGGATATCTGGTGGACGGCACCGACACCGGGGAAAATTAATGACTTACCTTCCACGCCGTGGAACAATACAGTCAGCTGGTCGAGCGGGCGAACAACGTGAGCCCCGGAGTTTCGACTTGACGTCCGCGGAGCTCGCGATGCGTCTGGGACTAAAGGTCGTGGCGTGCGTGCGTAGATATGACTCGTGGACGTGCACACCCAGCCATTAAATACGCAACGCCGGTACCTCGGACTACTTACGCATCTATATCGAATTATTTCGTATCGAGGGCATGAGCATAATCCCCCCCGGCATTTATAATTCCGGGATGGCGTGGGAAGCATGTCCCAAAGCAGTGAACATACCCCTTCGCCTTCCCCCGCCCCCGACATCGATTTTACAGCCGCGATAAAACACTCATTAATAATATATAGTATGAAGATCGATTTGCGGCTCGACGAGCGAACTTCCGGTTACGTGGAGCCACCCGATGCGCGGTGCGCGACTCATAGAGCGGGACTCGATCACCCTTAACGATTAACAAATGCGATGGCAATTACGGTAATTTGAAAAATAAAGAAGTATAAGTCCTTGTTGTAGTGCTCAGGGGAAATACAGACTTTTTTAATATCTAAAAGACTACATAAAAAAGGCACGTATCTTTAGCGTGGGAGATGTCCAAAGTTAATCAAACTTTGGACCTCTTCTGATAAGAATTATGAAAATCATTCATCATTTTTATCAGACCCCTTCATCTACCCGAGTAGAAATTTTCACGCATTACGTCGGGCCCTGATAAGGTCCTGAGAAGGCCTGATAAGGACTTATCAGGACCCTATCAGGGCCCGATGTAACGCTCAAAAATTTCTACTCGGGTAATCGTCCGGCCTACGTCCGATGATGTTCGCGGTTTATCCTCGCCGGAGACATCTTCCACAAAGAATTACATCTACGCGGGTTTTCTCTTTTTTTATTTTTATTCTTTCATTCGCGGATTTCGCCGGGTTACCAATCCATGAATCATGCAATGGCCATGTTTCAGGCCGGGCCGGGAAGAGGAGGCTGTCCGTTTCGATAGTCCGCGGCGTGCCTCCTGGTTACACGCTAAACTCCTGCTCCGCGCTTTCCTCCCTGTCCCTCGCTCATACACTTCTCCACTCCGCACGTATACGGGCTACCTCGAAAGCTCGGAAGATGGTAAGCCTTAGCCGCCCGGCTTGCCGGCTGCACGGACGGCTCACGCGCGCGAGCAGAGCATTTATTTATGGCCCTCGGGTCGTCGGGGTGCACGTCGGTAACGCCCCTACACCGAGCACTTTGCACCGCGTGGACTACCCAACGGAATGAAGTCGTTTCGCGAGTCTTCCGTATGTACACACTGCTCGCCCTTGATCTCGTCCCAGTCGAAGTGTCATTGATTATTCTCGACCGATTACGCAGAAAAGAGGACACTCCGTCTGTTACTCGGAGGACCAATCGCTGTACCCATTATCCTGAAAATCATCCGAGGCTACAAAAATTTGGAAAAAATGTTAGAGCGTTACATCGGGACAAGGCCTGACCAGGCCCCGGATGTAACGCTCCGAAAATGTCTACCACGGTAACGTTCCAATTGCCATGCGACGGTTCTCCGTTCCGATGTTATTTTCGATCGGTTTTTTTTGTATTCAATATGTGAATCCCGTGGGACAAGATTTTTTGATTTCGTGACCAAGGATTTACGAGGGTAGTTTATTGAAGGGTACAACGAGAGGGCTGATCGTTTCAATGATGAAATTATTGCCCGAGACATAAACTCGCACGCCGTTAAATGTCACGCTCTCGAGGACCCGAAGAAAGCCCAGAATGAAGAGCGAGCTGTTAGGAGTAGAAAAAAAAGGGAAATAGAAGACGAGAGAATGGGGAGGAAGGCGCGCGGCGATGGACTCGGGGTTTTGAGGGTAATTATTGTGTCGTGCGGTCTTCCGGGGTACACTCGTGTCGCGTCGGAAACCGCGGATTCTTCGGGAATGGGATCGAGAGCGGGAGGTCGAGTTAAAGGGAGGAAAGGAACAAGCGATTCCCCCGGTCTCCATTGAGGCCACGCGGGTCTCGAGAGCTCGTAAATTCTCGGAGCCGCGGGGCCGATCCACCTCGGGGGGGGGTTCGTCGGCTGCACGGTGCTGTTTCTGCTGCTGCTTCTGCCACGAAGAACGGGCGTAAGGATCAAGGATCCCCGTGGCGGCGCCGGGGCGCAGGATACCAGCAGCAGCAACAGGCTGTGGTCCGACTTCGCTACCCCCGAAACTCTCGCGCAATACCGACGTCCTTATGCTCTCGGCGAGCAACCGAACCCGTGCACCGTGTGGACCCACCGTCGTTCGGCCGCAGTTGCGTTTCCCCCTCGAGTTCAACATCCACGATGAGAATTTATGTTCCAATAAGCGATTTGTATATTCCGGAGGAGATCGCACTTGGGAAACGAATGTGGATGCTGGGCGTCGCGAAATCGGGAACGAGAGGGAGATAGAGGGTTCGGCGCCTCACGGAATGACGTGCCGACTGCGGATGGTCGCTTGGGAATGGAATATTGATGCTCGGGATTAGTTTATTCAAGGTCATTCTTTAGCGCAGAATTTTTCGACTGTCGAAACTGACACGTCTTTACCAGCTTGTTAAACCTCATTAATTAAATATTAATCTTACTCTTGGTCATTATTTTTTTATCAATTAATTTATTTATTTATTACATTATTCATCGATTATTGTTTCATGCATGGTCCATTATTTTGTTTGCCGATTATTTTCTTTCTCCGTTTGCCGATTTTAATGATGTCGACCGAATCTTAGAAGGGCCTGGATTTTTTTTTCCGTCTAGTCACCGCGTATATGAATGATGTACGAATAAATTGAGTTACATTGTCCTGGTCAAATATTTCTATTTGTCTGAGCCTCATTAGTCTTCCGATAAAAATCGAATTCTGATCGAGTCACTTAGATTACATCGCTTAAATTAATTGAACATTAATGTACTTTTTCCTAAAATAAAAATACCAGATATTAAAATTACAAATCTTTTGCCTGAATTTAAAAAAAATGGCAATTCAAAAAAAAAAATATACTTTAGAATTACAACGCAAATGCGTTTGAAATTTTAGAAACAGTTTCCGTAAAAAAGCTTCCAATACCTTTCATTAATTTTCAAACAAAATTTGTTTACTGGAAAAAGAAACATTATAAAATTTTCACGAGATATTTGATGCGCCCGTTTAACAGAGAGCTCGCGCATGTTCGATGGTCTATCGTGTATCCGAGAGGTTCAGGCGTCGCTTTCATTTGGAATTGCCATCGACAGTTAACGGTACCGAAACGTTCTCGTTAACTCCCCCGCCGTCAAGCTGAAAACGACGCGCCTTCACTTTTACAAAAAATGTGAACCAGATTAAATTGATATAACGGAGTTTTCCACCGTTGCATTATCAACGAATGCTGCGGCCGGTGCGATCCACGCGTGACCGGACTTGCACGACTAACCGCGCGAGTTATTACGCAGACTAGAGAGCGTTAGCTATTACGCCGAGAGGTAGTTTTATCGGATCGTAGAGGTCTCATAAGCGAAACTCGGGAGAGTAAACCGCGGTCTATCATACATCGTATGTTGTTATAAAGTGCGAACCCATTTGAAAATCCGCACGCTCCCATACGCTCTTAACTCTCGCTCTTTCTCTCTCGTAATTGCTATTGCTCGTCGGGCAGGGGAACCAGTTCCCGATAAAATTGACCTTATAAATCATCGCCCGAGACACATTGTTTTTTCTATACTCTGCGCATATGTAAATTCCATCGACGATAACCTCGCGAGATTGTCGGCTTGTAAAAAAAAGAAATAATAACAAAAAATAAATATAAAACAAGACGTTTCATAAATTCTACGCAGAATTATCGAATAATTATAATTTTCAACGAACTCGGCGTCAACGGGCCTGAAATTCTTTCGCGAGCCGAGTCTTCCGAATAGGATGCGTAGGTTCTCGTGATCGCGGTTCGTTCCGCTCTCCATACAGACACACACACACACTTACACACCATGTAGGCCTATCCTTGGCGCATAATCGGCCCGACACCGGTCAGAGCGGAGAAAAGCGGAGTAGGCTGTTGGCAACGTTCGGTCGTCCGTTCGCAGCCTTTATTTATGGCGGAATGATCAGGCCGTAATTACAATGCCCATCGACGAGAGCGAGAGGGCCTCGAAAGGGCCATCTTCCGCATCCCCGTACCCTCGGCGCCCTCTTTTCTCGTGTATACCTTCGATGGTTAATTCTCGCCGACTCGCATACGGATACACCGAGCTAGAACAGCTCCATAGAACACACGGTCGGACGTGCAAATAATTCGATTCGCGAGCGTAACATCACTCAATTATCTAGAAACGACCACAAAAAAAATCAAAAAAAAAAAGGTAAAGAGGGAAAACGGAGGAACATTCACTTTTAGGCAGCCCTTCGCGGTCCGGATCATCGACCTTCCAGGCTGCAGGGATCTCCGACCAGCTCGATGTCCAACGACCGGAATCGGAAAAATGACGCAACTAGGCTGTCAGCCTCTTCGGCGGAATTTTCACGGAGCTTGTGAAATTTCACGTACTCGGTAGGGAGTCCGTACGACATGGTTGTCGGGAACTGTGTGTATGTACATGGCTCCGCGCGCGTGCGATTATCGCCCCGCGTTCGAGAGAGCCACAACCGCGTATAACGCACTATAAATAGATTCGTTTCTCATCGGGCTCGCTCTCGGCTCCGCGTTACAAGCAAAGCTTGGAGGGACTAAGAGATCCGGGGGCAGAGAAGTCTGATGCCTGGAGTCTGTGCCGCGAAAGGAGCCAAGAGCGCGCGAGACGAAACGTCGCTGCGATGTTTAATTCTTCGGGCTTCGCGCGTACACGAGGAAGCTTTACGCAGAATCTGCGTACGTAGTTTTGCCCGAGGCTCGCGTGCCGTATCGAACGACGTTTTGTTTGTTAGAAAAGTCACTCCCGTCCCGAGTCTTTTATCACGGCGCGATGAGCGGCACTTACAGCCGGCGGTTGAGGGCGCACAGAACGCCGATGGACGGGTTTAGTAAACGCCGCGTCTCGGCGTCTGGTTTTTAAGAGAACAAAAAATGAGAATGTCGGGCGGACGAATCAATTACACATCTCATCGCGAATTTGCGAAAATTTTATTGTTTACAAATTCCGGCGCGCGTCTGCGTTATTTTGCGGGTTCCGTTTGGCGAGGAGAGAAAACCGTTCGGTTGTCATGATTTTATGGCGATACAAATAAATAAAATATTTGAATAACGCACAGTCTATTACGAGAGATACGACAAGTTGCGTGCACATCGGAATTCGAAAGTGGATAAAAAGAAGTACAATGCACGTAAATATTAAAACAGCAATTACGGGAATATTAATATGAATTAATTGAGGCATTTTTTAATAAATAACTAAAACAAAATCATGTATATGGCCGGATGTAAATTTTTATTCCACCAAAGACAATACCAAAACAAAATGTAAAAGAGTTTGAAAAATACATCACGAATGAAGGGCGTATATGGCCACAAAGAAATTAATAATTAAGAATGAAAGTTTCCATAAAAAATTCTCATTCACACATCCACACTCCAAACGTATTTCATAAAATGAGTCGGTATTTGTTCAGGTCAAAGAAAAACTGTATATACTGTAACGTGACTTTTTTGAACAATAAACGAACACATAAATAATAAAGCTTCAGATGATGAGGCGTTTAATTTAGACACGATTGTACGGGGACTTATCAAAGATATGTAATATTGAAATTATCAAGCCGCTATGGCAGCTCAGCGAGAAGTGATTGGCGGACAGACAAAACATTTCATATAGGTGGGAGTATACGTCAGCCTCCCACATGTGTCTCACTAGCACTGATATCGGCATATTTCTGCGTCTCCACACTGAAAGAAGGATCTAATAGAAATTACCATAAATCTGTCAAAAACCAACGAAACTTTCAGCAGATTCTTAGGCTCATTATTTGGAAAAATGTTTTGCGAAATTGGTTGGCTTGCAATAGCGGCGAGCTTGTCCTTGTCCTTGGCACATGACTGACGTCGATTTAAGGGTTGCGCGACCTCGAAAGGCTTCAGGCCTTTGAAAAATTCATTTTGCACGTTTCCCCGAAAACCGAGACCGAACAGGGCACCGTCGGCCATTCGTAACTTCGCCATTTCGAACGTAGAATCTAAAGCGGTCCTGAAATAGTAAAGGCCGCCGAGGAGTTTAACCTTGAGGTCGATCGTCGAAAAGGGTGCGGGAGAGCCTCGAAATTTAGCGAGGGCGAGGTATTCTCAGACGGTCGAACGAGGGCGATCGCTCGTGAAAAATGAGCTACTCCTTTACGCACTGCTCAAGGTACATCTCCGGAGAGGCAAATTCTTCAAGGTAAGAACGACGAATTAGCGAATTTTTCCCGGACGAATAAGGATCGCGACAAAAGGATCTATTCTGGCTTTGCCGAAGATCCTTCGAAGATCCTTCCGTCCCTTCCAAGTTGTCAATGACGTCCAGAAAAAAAAAAAAAAAAAATGCACACCGTCAAATCCTATCGAACCGATTACACAATGGGAAATTAGCTGAACCTGGGGCGCGCGGATGAGCAGCGGAAAGAACGAAACTGGCGCGATAGCAGCTTTGCATATTCGGAGCTTGGATTCCGTGTGCCGTGCGAGTCGTAAGGCCGGGACTCATCGAAGCCCGTAGACAGAAGGAAAGAAGGATAGAGACGGAGGTAGGTTTTGCTTCGAGTGAAGAAGCACGCACGAAGAGCGATGGAAGGAGCCGAGCGGAAAGGGCGGATCGAACGGTGCAAAGAGTAAAGGAAGAAGACGACGAAGAAGAAGAAGAAAGAGGGGGCCCCCCGCTTCACAATGCGGCCTGATTTATGGCCTGGCCGCACATACATAGAGTTACACACGATATCATAATACCATTAATTCTTCGTCAAATTCCCCGCTGACTGAATCATACCGGGTCGTGGCAGTAAATCACAGGGCGACTAATGCTCGCGCGCGCGAGCCTCGCCGCGGTCGCGCGCTTTTAGTTCAATGTATCGTTCCCGAAAGTCTCTTCTCAGCTGTGATCTCGAGCTAGCGCTGCCTTTTATCTCGTTCCATCGTTCGCCTGCCCCCCCCCCCCCCCCCCCTTTTCCGATCGAGCGCTGTCTTATCTCATCGCGGATAAACGTCCGAAAAGCCGCGAGGGCAGGTGGAGCCGTTCGGGCCGATGAGGCGGAGCACCGAATCATCTCGAGCGTTCGAAGCACGCATATCGTTTCCGTATTTATGCTACGGCCGACGATTCGTAGCCGGTCGACTCGTCGGGAGGAAGATAAAAGGAACGGGGGGCAAAAAAAGTAAAATAACAGGATAGAAACGAACGAGCGCCTCTTTCGAGACGCGAGAGGCTCGTGCCCTCGCGCGCTTTCGTTAACATCGCCGTGGAGAAGAGTCTTTTCGAGTCCCGAGGTTTACGAAACGGGTGACTCGAGTAATTCGTCCCGCGGGCTTGATTTATCGCTCGACCTTCTTTCGGTGGACTCGTTAATCGAGATACACTGTGGTAATGCTGCTGCTGCTGCTGCTGCTGCTGCTGCTGTGGTGGTTCCGATGCTCCTTCGATCCACGGATCATCTCGATATCTCTATCTTCTTCTCTCCTTCGTATTTTGCTGCGCTAAGCGCGTTAACAATTCTTTTCCTTCTTTTTTTTTTTCGTCACACCGAATTATCGAAGAAGTCGCGACTTCGCGACGCTGCTTCAGACATACACACGGCTTTCTCGCCGTATGATTTATTCGAGGCGGTAGTTCAATTTCTCGCGAATTCGAGATGTTCGGCGGAAAGAGCGTTAAAAATGTAAACATATACATATATTTGAGTCATTCGCCAATGATACTCTCGTAAATTAACGAAAGACGGGACAGCGGGAGCGTCCGGTCATTAATTACGTTGATGTTTAGTGGACCAAAAGAAAAAAGTACAGTTGTTATTAAAACTGGCTAGATTCTTGTGGTTGGCATCCCGAGTTCGCGAATTGCGTGTCTCGCTACAAAATTCCTTGTTTTAATGTGTATGTTTAATTGCGAAGTGATGCTAGATGAACATTTTAATGACTCACTTTGTCGGCAAAAATTATTTCTTTTCGGAGTGTTCGGCGTTTGCGAGAAAGCGAGCGGTAGAGAAGGAGCCGCGGCGTGAAGGCTCCGTAGGCCCAAAAGGCGCGGAAGTTTCGTTCCATTGCTCGGGGGAATCGGCACACGTGGGCGTGTACGCAAAAGACACGCTCTTCCTTCTTCTCCTTCCTACTTGTTTTTTTTTCGTAACTTCAACGCAAGAATGCCCCCGGCCAGAGGTTTCGTACATGTGGTTTGTAGTTGTCGTGCAGAAATACGAGTACCTCGAAGGAAATTTCATCTTCTTTTTGTTTTTTTTTTGCCTGCCCGGTTTTTCTCACGAGTCGCTCTTGAAATTCACGGCGAAGCTTCCCGGTGGTCTTTGGGACGTACGAACAACTATTTACTCCGGTAATCTACTGGTACGCACGCCTTCGCAGGTCTTTACGAGGTGTTGCAGTGTTGTAACACGGGAATAACTAAGTTAGCTCGTCGGTAATGTAATGACTGATGGGAAACCCGCCGAGAAAGAACTTAGCTATCGTGACACATTAGCGCCTAAACGCTTTTTTCGCCTCCCTTCATCTCTCTCTTGGTCTCGGTCTCTCCGTCATTCCCATTCTTCGACGACGACGATCATGAATCATACGCCCACAATGAAAACCTGAGATCATCTAACATCGCACGAGACTTCGAAGGCTTGTATAGGTGGTAGGGTTATTCGTGGATGTAACATCGAGCGCGCGCGCTTTCGTTCGCCGATCACTGGAGATCGCAATGGCCTTGTGTCTCTTCCATCGCTTATAAAACACTAAACGATACTCCTCTCTTCGTACCTTCTAATTTTTTTTTAACTTTCGATAATCTCTGGTCTAATCAGGGTGTTTGATGCTGAACCATCAAACTAACTCATTAACCTGCGTAACTATCGTTTAATGCTCCCATTTGTGCTAGACAATTTGACTCGGCTCTGTTAATGTGTCTATTTTTCAACAGACGAACGACGGCTCGAAACACGAGTAAACATTGGTGATTTTTTGTCTGGGTACGTTACTCGTGTATTTAATTTATATATTTTTTTTCTGTGGTCGGAAACTTGAGATTCCGTTGGCAGTCCACAGTTAAAAAATGTTTTAATTTAAGGTACAGAATTAGAAGTTTTTACGCAAAAACTGGTAAATTGTACAATTGCGATGAAAAATAAAATATTCCCAATGTTTTTAATACACAAAACATAAAAATTTTCATCACAATTGTACACGGTAATTTAATATACCGGTTTTTGAATGAAAACTTCCAATCTGGTGCATCAAATTTCATACAAATTTTTTTTACAGTCTACCGGTTTATTCGTATTCCCTAAAATTTGAGTAACGAATGCCAAAGAATCTCCTTGAAAAAGAATTTCAATAATTCCTACAACGCGGCGTTCTTATCAATAGTTTTCCTTCGCGTGCAGATAATCTCCGATCCGACGAACTTTCAAGCAATTAACATCGGATCCAAGTTCAATCGCTGTCTATCCACTAAACGGCGATTAATCAAAGGAGATTGATGAAATGTTTACTCACTCTGTCCGATGTGAACCCTCTTCATCCACGGATAAATCTGTGGTGGATTGCCTCCGCTAGCGTTTCCCTTATTCGACGAATTATTCCCGGTGCTCGATGTGCTCGACGTCGATGATGCCGGCGACGAGGCCGACGAGGCCGTTGTCAGCGTCGAACTACCCTCGCCGGCCCCTCTGGAGCTGCCGCTCGGCGGTGACGCTGCCGATGCGGCGATCGACGACCTGGACGAGCTTCCCGGTGGCGATGTCAGACCGGATGCCGTTCCCTTCGAGGTGCCAGGCGTGACCAGCGGTGTCGGACTGTTTCTCGATGTACCGGTCGTCAGGTCCTGTGGCGATGCAACGCTCGTCGACGACGTGGAATCGGCGTACTTGCAACTGGAGGTCGAAGCCGCCGAAGCGGCGTTTGGTACTTGAAGAAGGGGCGCCGTCAGATCCTGATGAATCTGGGACTGTGGATGATGCTGCTGTTGTTGTTGATGATGCTGCTGTTGCGCAACCGCTTGCTGGGCCGCGGCGTGCATAGCCGCGGCGTGTTGCTGTTGCTGTTGCGACGTGGCCGTTGCGTTCAGCCTCGGCTGAGGCTGCAACTGGGTGTAGTCGATCATGCCGGTCGGCGGTGCGTGCTGCATACCCGCTGCCGGGGTCGCGTAAGGATGCTGGGGATAATGCTGTTGCGGCGAGTAACAAGGCGTCGGATAGCCCGTCGACGCTGCATTCGGATTGTAATAATCACCACCGGCGGGCGATGCGGCCTGAAGCGGTTCGCCGGGCGAATTCGGGGTCGGTCGCTGCTGCTGCTGTTGCTGGGCCTGCTGGCCAGCGTAGCAGGAAGCTAACGAGTTTACGAACTGATAGGAACTCATTCTCACCAACTGGCTGCGTTTTTTTTATTTCTTCTTATTTATTGGTTATTAATATTATTATTATTGTATCAGCTATAGACTGCTTAGCGATATTTTTTTTTAAATTTTTCCTTTCAATCGCCGGCGAAGATATCGAACGATCCTCGGGAGAGTCTCTTTTTATTTGTATCTACTACTTTGGACACTAACACCGCGCACTTTTGTCACGTCAAACCTTCCGCTTCATCTTCCTTTTTTTATTCTTAAAATCGTCCTGGGAAATTTTTGCTCTTTCACCGACGAATTTTAACGCGCAGCCGGAACAACAAAAAATCTGACATCACAATCGGGTGTTGTTTTTTTTTTTTTGTAAATACCGCGGTCCGTAGTTTTCCCACAGCAGAACGGTGAGTTACTTCACCTGTCGATCTATCCGGGAGAACGGGAAGCCCCCACGAGTTTCCGCGACCTTATTGAGATTCGATAACGAACGACGTGGGGGGGAGCGGAGGTTTAGCCGACGACTAAATGGGGTGTCAGTCGTATTTTGCGGCGGTGAAAAAAAAAAAAAAACAAAAACAAAAACACCAACAGGGCAAACAGCGGCAAAAGCGCGAAGATGCGCGGCGTGCGGTGATTCTCCGGAGTGGCGAACGCGAAAGCCCGCGCGATGAGAACAAGAGGTGCGAGGGTTTGCTTGCTTTACGAGCGCCACGTGGGCCGGGGCTATAAAACTGTCTTCCGCTTCTTTACGACCTTACCGGGGCGCAATTACCCACGGGGAACACGGGGACCCAACGTGCTGCCGTTGCTGCCGATCCTGTTAACTTTCCTTCCTCTTCCTCTCGCTTGCTCCTCTTCAGTACGTAGTACGAGCCCATTGATGATTCGGAGGACCATTGAAGAAACTCGCGGCGAAGAGATGACGATAAAAAAAAACGAATAAGAAGAAGCAGACTCCTCGAATTATTAGAGGGTACGAACAACCCTCGTCACTCGGCGTACAAACAGCGAGTCACCCCGTTCGTATCTATCACACAGATCGCACCTTTTATCGCTATGTCAACACTGAATGTTTCATTTTTTTTTTTGCTCCTCTTCTTCCTCTATCGTCGAACCAAACTCCGCAGCAAAAAAATAAAATAAAAATAAAAACTGTTTAGCCTCGTGTCAGCCCCGAAAGAACAAAATCAACTCTCGATGATATCCGCCACACCGACAGCCCCGTCGAGCCGTCAATTCGGTCGTCTTGCGAACATTCGGTTGTTTCGTAGATTCAAAAATTAAAATAAAATAAAAACAACAAAAATACCGTCGATGGACGCGTGCGTTTATCGCGTCTTACCGACGTCTCTGCGTTTTATCTGTTCGGCCGATACTGAATTTTCCCGGTTGAAGCACCAGAGCGCGGTCCGGCACCGTGGCTCGTATCGAACCCGAGTGACGGCGTATCGTCGAGGACCGGCTCGGGTTACCGTCTCACTCCGAGAGTGCAGCACCACTACGCCGTAGGGCACACTGTGAAACTGCTCTCCACACGGTTAAGAAAGTAGGTGGTGTTCTCGCGGAGTGAGAGAGAGTGAGAAGAGAGACGAGGTGACTGGGAGGGAGCGGGAGCGAGAGAGAGACGAACGAGCGGCGGGTAGAGCGGGAGCGCGAGCGGCCGCAGCAGCCGAGCGCAACACACACGGAGCGCGGAGCTCAGCCTCGGCAGCGGCAGCGGCGGTGGCAGCAAGAGTGGAGTTTGCGGCAGCGGAGCGCGCAGGCAGCGTGTGTGACGGCGAACGAGCGCAAGACGGAGCGAGGTATATAAAACGCGTGTTAGAGACTCGCGAGTAAGAGATGAACCGATAGCGCGAGCGTACGGGGTAAGAGATCTCTGTGGAGAGAGACGGCGCGAGTGTGAGGGAAGAAGGGAAAAACCGCGACGGTGTGGTTGACGGTTCTGCCTCTCGCTCGCACCGTCGAGAGTTGCGTGCGCGGAGGGAGGTGGTATCGTACTGAAACTCGCGGTATCCTCGGAGTCGCCGGTGCGGTAGCTGTCACGTGCCCGCGCTGCGTGTCAGGAGAGCGGACCAATCCCCGTCGTTCGTCAAACCTTGATTGGTCTCTCTCCCTCGCTCCGTCCTTATCTCTCCCTCTCCGTTCCGCTCCTTCCGTCTCGTTCTGCCCTCTCGGCCGAGCCGACGACGACAGCGACGACGACCACGACGCCGCTGCCGCTCCGGTGGATTCTTCAACCCCGTTCCCTCGCTCCCGATGCTCACGCCGTTCCCGTTCTCCGTCTCTCTGCACGCCGGAGGGGCTCGACGCGTGCGAGGGGCAGAGGCGGAAACACGGGGTTGAAAGGCGGCTGGAAAGGGATGGAGCGAGGGGTGCGCTGACGTACCGAGCCTCGCGGAGGGGGGAGCCCGAGAGGGATACCATCAGGGGGGCTAATGGAGAGATATTCGGGAGCTCTTCGTGCTATCGAAGGTGGAGGGGGCTTTCCTTCTATCTTACCCTGTTTCTGGTCATCTCTCTCGGCCGATGGAGAGAGATAGAAGTTGTTTTTTTTTCTCTCGTTCTACTTGGATTCCCGAGCCTTTCCAGCTTTTCCTCGGGGCATAAGGTTTTCCCCACTCTTGGTCACGGGTACGGAGCGGAGACTTCCCTTCTTGTCTTCGCGTCGCTGACGGAGCGAGGGGCACCGCGCGCACGCGTTACCCTCTCTATCTTGTTTTCTCTCGAAAAATCCCCCCACCCCCCCCCCCCGCCGGTCCCGCGGTACCACCTATACGCCGCTGTCAGTCAGGGCTGATCGTTCATCGGGGTACGATGATGACTTTTTTTTTCCAGGCACAGAATGCGTGCTACGGTTTCGATTTGACACTTCCCGAGGTATTTATAATTTTTGGGAAATTATCTGTACCCCTGTATACAGTGTAATTGGCGTTCAATGTTCTTATTGTCACAATGATTGACTACAAAATTATGAATCTTAAGATTAATTGATTTTGCGTATAGATTATTTCTCTGATCCGACGTCCTCGAGGATTTTAGGCCTAAATCTTTAACAACCGATCCGCAGTCGAGTGTCGTTCGTTCGGTATTGCCGGTCATTTGCCTCGGCGAAGTAATAATTTATCCAAAAACTACCCCTTCAGCGAAGGGGTTGGAAACGAGAGGTACCTCTCTCGAACGGGACACTCGGCCCCCCTGGCGATGCAGCGCTAGAGAAGTTCGTACGGAGGATCAAAGGGAGAACGATGGAGGGAAGCTAACCGTGGGTGAACGAGAGAAGGAAAAGACGGTCTCGCACATAAGTCAGCCGGGCGGCCGCGGCTGACAGTTTTATGAGAGTTTGATAGCCTCGGTTGCTCTCCTCTCTCGCGCGGCGAGAGATACAAGCTCGGCGCGAGAGGCGGGAGGGGGACGAACGAGCGCGAGAGACAGAACGAGAGGGAGAGTCGAGGAGGGAGACGGAGGGTGAAAGAGAAAGACGGCGAAAGTGAGGAAACCGAGCGGATAGATCGGGCAAGGTGAAAAGAGAGAAAGAGACACGCGCACTACGCACAAGCACTCTTTATTGTCCCATAAATTCAAACCTGTTGCCCCGAACTCGCGCGAGAGAGTCGGACGGAATCGAAACGGAATGGACGGGAGGGAGAGAGGAATATGAAGCCGCGAGGTGAGCGAGAGAACCATTCGGTGTACGGTTATGGGAAGACGACGGAGGGAAAGAGACCGAGAGAGATCGGGCTCGCGAGGTTGAAAGCCTCTCCAATCGCGATCCGATCGACGCCCCGTTATCGCCTCGTTCACCGAATGCAGAGGCTACTTGGCGTAATCCGCGATAGGGAGGGATATGCAAAAAAAAGGGTGTAGAGGAATCGAAGGTAAAAGGGAATGGACTGTTGCAGAGGCAGAATGGTGAGGCACGAGCGAACGACTCGAACGACCAGGAGCATGTGCGGTGCCGAGAGCTCTCGCCTGAAGCGAACCGGCGGAAGTCCTTGTGTGCGCTCTGTGCACGCTGCACGCTCCCGGCCTGGCGGGGGATACACGCGGCTTGTCGCACTCGGGGGCGGCAGCTGGGGCAAGGGAAGGGGGAAAACGTGCCGTGGGGGCGGAGCTCGGTAGCTTTGAACCTTGCGAATATATTTTGTGCTACGCGATCCTTGCTACCGGGAAATAAAAAAGATCAATTATTTTCGATCTATCGATCGCTGATTAGTTGCAGATTCTTCGACGTCTGAGGTTGACCTTTTTTTTTTTACTTGTTCCTTCATAAAATCGCTCGAGTGTGGAAAACGTTTATCAAATATGAAGGAGTTAAAGATTTTTTTAAATGGGTTTTTATGTTCGGAGGTAAAATTTTATTTTAAAAATTATGCCGAAAAGTAGTCGAAGAGATAGAGGCTGTGGCAGTTGGACAACAGATGTGGTGAACGCGCCGCAGTTCCCGTTGAATTGATGCTCAGTCGCGACCGCCCCCGACTTCCCCCTCTCGTACTTTCGCGCCTCCCCACTTTCGGTACTGACTCTCCCTCCACAGCGTCCTTAGCCGTGGTCGGACGAGCGGACTCGACAAAACTGGCTATCTCTTCCACTTGGTGCAGCACCGCTTTTGAGCCTGGCCGCGATACGAAACGGTCGCCGCGGTCCACACAGCCCTTCCGACGCTTCGCTGACCGGATGTACGAGTACGAGTATCTTTTTTTGTTTTTTTTTTGCTGACGTAATTTCGGTAGCCGAATGTGTAAATCAGAGAGATAAATCAATTATTACAACCTTTGATCTGCCTCCAGATTTTTCTTTCACGGGCTTATTTCATCAGCACAAATTTATAGCACACAAGAAAAATCGATTCATTTATTGGATATAAATTATTCCATGGATAAGATACATGGATAGAATTCCACGGATAAATACTGAGAACTTCGTGGATTAAATTTTTTTATGTATGTATACATAAAAAAGATTTGATCGACGTAATATGCCGGTATAACCTACAAATCTAACGGTTCGCGATTTCGACGCCACCATTCACTTAATTTCTAGTAAGGAGAACTTATATTGTAGCAAAAATGACGAAATATTCGAGCAATATCTGCGATAGTGAAAATTACCATTTTTTCTAGCAGAATGTGTTAAAGTTTAATACGAATGATTGCCAGGATGTCGCTGTAGTTCCCACAGACCTACCTGAAAGTTCTGTCGGTTTTTACCAGATTTATTGTCATTTCTATCAGAGCTTTCGCTCAGTGTAGAACACTGTATATATCAATTTTACACTGGCAAAAAAAAATAGCTAGGTGTTATTGGAGCCAAACAACAATTCGGTTGTGTAAAAAAAATTATTCGATTGGTTAACAAATTGGTCGGTTGACAACCACTTAGTTGGTTGGACAAACTAATTAAATGGTCGACCAATATCTTGTCTCCTCCGGACACTGACCGTAGCGACAGTGCCTCTCTTCCATGTTTATCAATTTTCATTAAGCAGCAAAATTTTCGAAGTCAAACCATTCCTTTGGATCGTCGATAAAGTCATCCTGTCACAGTCGCTCGGCTCGCACTCACCACGACACAATAGCGTCAGTTACGATGCTGTTTGTTCCACTGGCGGTTTTCATCGTTCCGACAGAGAAGCCCCGGCGGATACTGGAGCAAGAAATCCACGCGCGATTAGACCGTTTCGTCGGAGAGTAGGTCTCTCTCCTCGTTCCCGTCCCAGTTCGCCTCGGGGCTCTCGTGTCACTCTTTGCCGGCTGCCGCAATGCCAACTCGAGCCACAAGCATCCCCATTAGAATTTCTAATAAAGCCGTTCCAGTAGGTGTAAAAAACGTATCGAGACCTTCATGAATCACTTGTCGCGAAAGCGAGACGCTTGGACACATGTATCTGTTACGCTTCGAAACAGAGGAGATGGTTTATGCACCCTCCCTTGCCCCTACTTGGCGAGCCCGTCTTCGCTTCTTCTTCTCTCACCGTAATCATCTTTTGCCCCGCGGACGCTTTTCTCCTTCCCGTATCGTCCAAAAAAGGCTTTACAAAAACTATTGACAAACAAATTATCGAATCATCTTGGGACGCAGTACAACACGTGTAATTTTTTCATCACGATGAATTTATTTACGACCGGCAGGTGGTCATGGCTCGGGCGCTTCGTACCCGCGCTATTGTCTGTGGATTTTAGAAACCGAAAACTCACATTCCCGGAGATCTACCGGAAATTTGTATTTCCAGAGATTTACCGGAAATACGTCACTTCTGGTTTGGAAATCGCATTTTTCGGCCAGAAGTGACGTCTCACTGAAAATGCGTTACTTAAGAAATGGAATGTCAAAACCAGAAATGACGTACTTGCGGTATGACGTCACTTCAGTCCGATAAAAAAAAAAAAATTACTCAGAACGATACCGCTGTTTTGACGATTAGCATTATTGAAAAAATTATCGAATAATTTTAGTTATCAGTCCGATTATTCTACCTTCATCGCATTAGCTATGATCACGATATCACGCCATGCCGATTGACCGACCGAGTCGAAGAACCGCGAATGTTCGTATCTTTGTAATATTTTCGGAACAAACATTCTTGCGGGTTAATAGAATTTCTTCGAATATCCCTTGCGACGGTAGGTGTTTACAATGCCCCTGTGAATTCAGAACACGAGGGGTTCTTTGCGTCGAGCTGCCGCAGCAGTGGGTTAAACTCGCGGGAGTGGGTGGTTGAAGAGTGCCAGACCCGTCACACCGGGGCTGAATGATAGAGAGTTGAGGAGGAGAGGACCCGTCCGGAGCCGCGAGCAGGGGGTGCAGGCATCCACCCTGGTTCGCGAGGGTGTTTTACGTGTAACCTCATAGCGACAGCTCTTGAAAAATTACCGGGATGCTCGGAGTAAAGTGTCCGCTAATAGATTGGCTGCAGTGAATGGTTTTGCATTATTAAAAAGGTGTCCCCGTTTTCACGCCGGTCGTATCGGCGGACCACCGTATACGCTGGACCCTCTGATACGCGCGGAACCGTTCAACCGCGAAACTGATAAAAATTAACAAGTACGAGCAATTAGCGGAGCCGAAGAGCGTGACTAAAGATCTAGTTTTACACTCACGATGGCGTGAAAATTATGGTGGTTATTACAGGCAAATATTAATTGCTCGTACAACTTTACCACAGTTATTTATTTGGATAACACCCGAACATTATCATTCGAGTGATTAATCGAATACATCAAATTTCTAATATTCTGTCTCGACAAGTGCAGTTTTTGCAGATAGGGGAAAAATAAATGGTCCCGTTCGTGATTATTAAATTTTCAGAAACCTGCGGTACGGAAAATAAATTCCGTGCTCCCAGAATTATACAGCAAGTGAAAGAAAAGTATTCAATTTGTGTGTGAGGAACTAAGACGCGTAACGTGAAAACCAATACGTCTCCGCGGGCCGGCCATGATGGATAGCCGGAGCTATGGGAAACTATCTGTCAAGCACAATATCGACCCTCGCCCTCTGCGTGTTCAACCCCCAGCAGAGCGACAGCTCTCGGGGTTCCCTTGCTTGCCCTCTCGCTCTTTGTGCCCCACGTCTACGTCTACGTTCTCGCCGCCGCGTGTCCCGGAGTATATTCTCTGCATCGGGTCGTGTGGGTTTTACCACCCACACTGGTGCAAACATCCTAGCAGTTCGGTAAAAGTACACTATATAGTCCGCTTTCTACCAATTCTTCAAGCATCGTGCAAACATTCTCCCCCCCCCCCCCCCCCCCCCCCCCCACCGCCCGCGCAAACGGTACCCACTTCATCCGTCCATTCGCACACCCTCTATTTGCATAAAAACCGAAACTGAAACATATCCTATTAATTCTCCGCACATTCCAAACCCATTTATAAGTAACGGTGTCGTGGAAAAAAAAAGATGAAGGAACGTCCCGTACATGAATGAATTAATGAAAGAGTGGACCACACAGTTTCGGAAATAATTTATTTGAGAGCACATAATATGTATATATATATATTTATATATGTGTCGAGGCAGTAACTTATCATCTAATTATTCGTTATGAATGGACTAGTATTTCACTTAGGTATTACACAGCTAAAAAAATATCGTATTCTTTATATCGATATGACTCTCTTTCCTTTGTCTAAATATGAATAACATAAAATATGAATCCAATAGATTTAGTGTCTAGTATAGAATTTAACTAGGAAAATCATTACTGTTCAGCTATTTACAATTTTTGTTTGTTTGTTTTAATTACGAATAGGAACTTTTACGATGAAATTGACACGAGAGATTGCGACTTGTTTGGAGTATTTTGAACGACATGCGTGACGAGTTCAGTTGACCCGCGACCACGAGAAAATCATTATATCGATCAGCCTTCGGTGCGCTTCGAAGACTAATGAATTCGGTGGCAGGTAACTTTTAGCACGAGGAAACTTTCACTTTTCGCTGAAACTCCAGTTTTTCGGATGAAGCAGCGGTTCACTTTGACGCGAAGAATTTAAACTCGACTTTATAAATTAATTCGTCGTAGTTACTCATAGGTCACTATTAAATTAAAAAAAAATTAAATCAAAGTCCCTGTTTACATCGGCCGATAGTCGGAGTCACCATCGTATTTCTCTCAAACGTTCACAGCAACTTAAAGAAAAAAAACTGTCCGAACCACGGCGCACTTTATACTCAAAATTATTAATAAAACATTTTAAAACGAATAGTTGCTTCGGTTAAAAAAATAAAGAAACTAAGAAAAAACACGAGAAACCGTTCGCGACAAGCCACGCGTTCAGCCATCTTGTTTCCCAATGAAACGGCGCAGCTGCACGACGAAGAGAGCCCCCCACTCCGATCTTCCAACCCCTAACTTCCAACCGCCCCGAATGGTTGCCCTATGTTCTTCCGAAGATATTGCGTCACACTAAACTCGCAACGGCACAGCATGGTCTTTGTGTGTTATTTTTTTCCCGTATTATTGTTAACAAGCTCATTCATTCAGAAAGAACAAAAGAATTGCAATATGTTTCCTCAATCTTACGCGAGCCCGTTTCCCATTTCATCAATCAGAGATTGTATGAATTTTTCCGCGAGTCAAAATATTTTCGTGATGACTTGCATATTTCCGTTATTGCAGTTCTTCAGCGAAAATCCAAAAGACCGAGTTAATTTACAGCAGGTTAGGGCACAGAAATATTTCTGCTCGGAGCGCATCGCGAAATTTGCCGTGAACGTGGTAGTCCGTTCGAGCGACGCGCAACAGAGAACGAGCCTCGAATACCTGGCGTGGGATGCTTTCGGCTGTTTAGCCCGTTTAGTTCATAAATCATGGTGGTTGGTTGCGAGCATGGCATGGGTCAGCTGCTGCCAGGCCGTCCGGCATTCCCGCGCGCCGGCTTCACCGATCCCTCGTGCGAAGCACTCCGCAACTTCTTCGGCCTCTCCGGACCTACCGGTTGCCGGATAAGCGGCACAGTGGTCGGCTAGGCCACAGTAAAAGGCCGTCGGAAACGCGTTGGTACGAGCGAGACGCATAGTCGTCAATAACCAGTCATTGGCCGCATTGTACCAGAATCAACCGCTGTACCGTTTATCCTGCCTACCCGTAAAGCGCCGATCTCGTGAGCGTGGTGTGTCGCTGTTGCGTGGATAAAACCTACCGAGCTCTCTTGTGCATAAATTTACTGTTCCGATGCTTCTAACGATAACTAATTATAACTGATGATAGCCGGTCCGGTGGATATACCGTACACAGAAGAAATATTTCCGCTTCAGGAACCAGTGCGAAGCTCCAACTTAGCGGGATGCCCGTATCCCAACATTTGTTGGTGATGCTGTTGCTGCTGATGATGGGAATAATCGGTAGTCGGGTACAAGTGTCCCTGTTGATGCTGATGATAGCTCAGGTACGCTGCCTGTAAGTTCTGCGAATGCTGCCGCTGTTGCTGTTGAAGGTGATGATGAAGAGCTGGATTCGTCTCGTGAGCGGTAGGATTCGTCACTGGATTACTCTGACCCCCGTGCAGCATCATGGCTGATCCAGTGGGCGATGAGGTCATCTGCAAAAGTCCATCCCCAGATTGGTGTTGGTTCGGCGAGTGGGCTTCTTCCCCTATCGGCATGGCGTCCATGGAATTGTATCCCCCTGTTTTGCCGTCCTTCTTCGCTTTCATGCGCCTATTCTGGAACCAAATCTTGATCTGCCGTTCGGTTAGACGGAGCGCCTGGGCGATCTCGATTCTTCGTCTCCTCGTCAGGTACTTGTTGAAGTGAAACTCCTTCTCGAGCTCGAGAGTCTGGAATCTTGTGTACGTCTGCCTCGTGCGCTTTTGACCAACCCCGGTAACGTCACCTGCAAAAATGTATCAATGATTATTCCAGCCAACACACAACCTCGATCTTTATCCGTTCTCCTTGCAACTTGAATCAACGATAAATTATCAGAGGCATTAAAAAAAATCAATTTGATCGTCGCTTTACTCACCATTTGCATAATTGGATTTCATCCAGGCATAATCGACAGGTCGCTGCGGCTGATCCTCGCCGTATTCGCTGCCCGCGTCGGGACTCGTTTTTCCATTATTGTTGTTACTTCCACCGGACGGTGAGTAGCCGAGCGGCATAGCTTCGAAGGGGCTGGTGGGAGAGGAGGGCTTCATCATGGATGTTACGCAATTTCCGGTCGACGCTTGATGCGCGTAGGTTTGTTGATACGGCGTCTGCGGGTATCCAATTCCGTTGACCTCGATCGAAGGTGTCGTTCGGCGCGTAGGCTGCTGGAACCTTTCCTGAGACGAAGTGTCCATCAGGAGTCCGCTAAGAGGCGACGTCCTGTCGGAGGACGAGGAGGGGGTGTAAGGCGGCGTCTGAGACGGTATGTGCGAGGTCGTGCTCGCCTGACCCGCATTACTGTTGCTCTTTCCGTTCACGGCGATCGGGTAACCCTCGCTGATGGCTTCCTTACCGTGACGCAAGAGGGTTTCCAAGAGACTCGACGGTGGGGGGTGATTCGGCGGGGATTCCGGACCGTAAGACGGAGGACTCGGCGGCTGCTGCCGATGCTGCTGCTGCCGTAAGAGCTCCGACTGCGATTGCTGCTGAGGGTGTAGGGAGCTCTGGGGAAAACTGTTCGGATGATAGAGACCCGAGTCGAAAGAACGGATGTCACTGATCTGTTGGTGATAGGGCCAATAGTTGGTTTCGCTGGTGGCGTAGTAAGCCGAGCTCGTCATCTTCTCGATCGCGAGGCGACAATTGTAAATAACCACGGGCACGAAAATCACCTACGACAGACACTCGCCTCGCATAACCCTACGATCCTCAAAAAAAATGTCACGAGATCCTAAAAACTTCACAAATTCTCACAATATTTGAACACCGTAACACTTTTCGTCGATCGATGCTGAAACTTATTTGGCTCCGCAGAGCGGTGATGACCGGTCGCGCGCCGATTCGCTTCTGCCCGAAGTGCGCGTGTCGACGGGACCGGGTCCGAGGAGAGTCTCGTTGCTTAGCTGCTGGAAGCACGACCGGTACGTACAATGCGATAGAAACGAAATGATTTGTGTGACCCCCGGGTGACGATTTTGTGCCTACGGTCTCGAGGGGGGCGACGGCTACAGCGAACTGCACACGGGGCGAAGTTACGGGCCTGTGTCCGGGGGTTGGCGCGCGTGCCAATGGGCCCCCGAAAAACTTTCACCGGTTTATTGCACCTAGTGCCTTAAAAGCTGAAGTGCAACGGAGAGAGGAACAGCGAACCGAGAAAGATGGAGACAGAGAATGCGAGATAGAAAGGGCGAGCGAAGGTGGTGGGGGCTCCGAAACTACCCCCCGAAGCAACGAACTATGCTGCTTCTGGATCCTACTGCAACGCGCTTACCCCGCACTGACTTTCATTCGGGGCTGCCCCCTATCAGCTGCTCGAAGACCTCGGCTTCGCCACGGGGCCACCCCCGAATTCCCCGCATTCGCGTCGATGCAACCCCGTGCGTTCGTCCCGTACGTTCGATTCGGCCAGCGATACCGTGGACCTCGTCCCCTCCCACTATTAACGCTATTGACACAGAAAATCCCCATGTTTCGCCGCGAGAGAAAATGAGATGGGTATGAAAGAGCGAGAAATCTGGAGAAGCGACAATGAAACAGCCGCCATGTGTGTGGCGCTGGGAGCCAACCCCCGTGCATAGCGCATGTAGCTGTGCCTCCTGCGGAGAAAAATCTCAGAAAATATATTTCAACCCGACAGGAGCTGGAGTCAGTATCGCGGCCATTTACTCGATATTACCACGTATCTGAAATGTTCACAAGTCCGTACGTCACAATTTTTTAAGTTTCATCATTCGATTCCATCATCTGTCATCGATCCGAGGAGGTCAGCGATAGGTACGCCGGGCTCCGAGGTAAACAAAAGCGCGTGCGACAGGATACGGAGACGTAGGCAGTCTTGCGAGTGACGTCTCTTTCTCTCGAATCCGTCGCGGCAACGGGATAGAAACCGGCGGAAGGAGGAAGGAGCAAAGGGAGAGACGGAGAAGTCCTTGCTCGCGTCGATTAATCAACCCTCTCCCGACCCTCCCGAACCCCGTTATACACGTGCATTTAGCACGGGACCTCTCTCCGTATTTTCATTAATCCCACTTTTCGTCCGCTCGTTTCGACGCATCGCTCGCCTCGTTGTTTTCCGTGGTCGTTGAAAAAAAAAAAGAAAAGCATTTCGCGGAGAAGACAAAATACGAGAAAAGAGCGAACAAAAAAAAACCCCTACGGATAGACGAGGAGACGAGAAAGAAGTCGAAAGGAACTGAAAAAAGACGTGGATCCAAAGGCTCTCGGTCGATCAGTCAACCCCCCAGGTGGGATTCAGCCGTAAGTGGAAGAACGGCACATCGCTGGCCCCACACTGGCCGCCGTACGCCAAAACGCCACATCGGTTGTTCCTCAATAAAATTTTATAAGAATTTTCGTCTCGCCGATACGCTCGGTCCGAATCAATACCGGGATTGGGTGAATACGGGTATTCGCGCCGAGCGAGTACAAGATCTCGCGATCCCGCAGCCGTGACGATGATCGAATCTCACCTAGCCCGGAGAAAATCTCGTGACGACGAGTGAACAAACGTATCGTCGGCGCGTGGGCTCGGCGTGCGGCGAAGTGTCAATGAATCTCGATGATGGGGTTGACGTCGTGCGGACTTTGACGCCTAGCATCATGAAACGCTTTAAAACAATTAACGCTAACAGGCGAGATGGTAATGGGCCGGGGACTGCGGCCCGCCAACGAGGACAACTGCATGTCCGTGTCTCTCTCCGACTCTCGCTGTCGGCGCGTTCCCTCCGCACGTAAATGACCGAACGCCGCCACGGAAAAGTGATTGATGAATGTTTCGCCTGGTGTATCCAACGACGAACGCGAAGTGGACGAGACGCGGACCATGAGAGCACCGAAATCGCGCGGTTCACCAGACTGGCCGTGCACTATAGACGGCTTTTGTGCAATCGCACTCGCACGCACCGAGATGAAATAATAAAAATAGCAATGGAAAAAAATACACATACAATGCGAGCATCGACATACATGGGTGAAGCTGATTTTCGCACGAGCGCTGCGTCGGGTCGACTTGGGCGGTTCACCCTGGCATAGACGCTGGGATAGATCGCATGAAAAATTCGGCTCTGGCGGTGAAGCTGACGCATTCGCTAAAGTCCTTGCAACGAAATCGGTCAGCCTCACCGCACGGAATTGGGATAGATTGAAAGTAGAGCGATAGGGCTCCTGCCGACGCGCCGCGACGATAATAAATAATAATTCGAGGGAAGGGCGATCGTGCTTTTCTGGGCGTCCGTTCCTGCCTCTGTGGGAAAGGGACGAACGAGAAACGCGGAATGAAAGGAAGAGCGAGATCGACCCGGACAGGGAGCGAAGGGTCCTGAATATGGAGGGCAACGCTCGCTGTAAATGCTGTACAATCATAAATGATTCTCGGCTACTGACTTCATTTTCGTCAGTCAGATAATGATTGCCGTTGCGGCTGAGGGCATATACGAGTATACAGACACATACACACACGGACACGGACACCTATAAAGCAAATGCACGGGAGTAAAAGAGATCGCGCCAGTGAAACGTGAAAAATATGTTCTCGCGCCAGAAGCAACGCGCCGTCCGCGAGCGGATACGCCCACAGCAATGATATATTACTTTGTTACACGTTGCGTTCATTAATATATTTATCTGGGCTGCGAACATAACGTTATGCTGCAAGTGTAGGTACACCGCGCGTGGAGGCCCGCGGATATGACTGGTCGATCTCGATCACTCATTTTTTTCGTGGCGTTGCCGCTACCGGACGCCTCGACCGCGGCGAGACCTCGGGCGCGATAGAGTCTTCTTCAGCGTTGAGGGATGATAGAGATGCGGCGACTTTTTGGGCCCGGGCACGATTTCTCTTTGAAACGTCCTCTCCATACCTGGGGACGTAATGACGCTCGGTGTGGCATGCACCTGGGTAAGAACGCCAATCCTACGGGCAATAACTGCTTTCGTCAATATTTTATGGGGCTGAGGGACGCCCGCGTGTTTCCCCGTCCGTTCCGGCAGTCCTGGAGGAAACTCAACGCGCCCGGTCGAAAGCGTCGCACGAAACGGTCCCGGGGACACGCGCGGCCACGCGCCTCCCTCGGACCCTCGACTGCGTTATTCCCGTCGCAGTTGTGACACCGCTAGCGTCATATTAATTTTTATTTCACCTCTCCGAGCACCGAGGAGAGGGCAAACAAAATTATTGCCGTTCGTCGTCGTTCTCAGGTAAACCCTGCGACGCTTCGCGCCTGAAATCGGTACTCGAGTCGGCCCGTTCCGAAAAATGTACTTCGACCCACGATGACGACAATAAACCGTAAAACTTTCTCTTCCGGAGGCTCGCTCCTCGATGGAACTTCTTACTTCGGATCCGACGTGCGCCTCTACAACTTACCCAAAAATTTATCTGCAAGACGCCGCGGACCGTGACGACTCGAGAAGAATTTTCGATCTTTTCTTTTGAACATTTTTCACGTTTACCTCAAGCGATTCGTCAGGCTTTCTTTCAGCTCACGAAAATATTTTGCCATCCGGTGGCTGTTCCTCTGCTCTTTGAGTGCACCTACCGACCTCCTTTTTTTCGTTCATGTTGATTGGTCTCACCTGGAACGGAGTGAGATATGCATCGGATTTGATGACAGCGTAGCGGAGCTGCATTTCTTTCGAGGATGTGGGTGAAGGTCATCTTTGGGTAAAGAAAGACATTTTTTTCCTTTTTTCAAGCTTTCTTTGCGGGTTATTGGGTCACAAGGGTATTGGGATTTTGTCACAGGCATGCTGCGTTAAGGGCTACGAGGCAATCGGAAATCGGCTTGGAACGGTAGACAGGCTCGTCTTGGTATTCTTCCGGACGTACAAATTAAATCGGGAGTTCTCTTTCACCTCACGAAAATATTTTGCCATCCAGTGGCCGTTCCACTTTTCTTTGAATGCACCTACCTCCTTTTTGTTGTTAACGTTAATCAGTCGGACCTGGAACGAAGTGAGATATGTATTGACATTGACGACAGCGTAGCGGAGCTGCATTTCTTTCGAGGATCTATCCGGGCGAAGGTCATCTTTGGGTAAAGAAAGACATTTTTTTCAAGATTTCTTTGCGGGTTATTAGGTCACAGGGGTTTTGGGATTTATTCACAGGGATGCTGCGTTAAGGGCCGCGAGGCAATTGGAAATTGGTTTGGAACGGTAAGGCCCGTGTTGGTATTCTCTCGGATGTACAAATTAAATCGGGGCGGTTGTTCTCGTAGCGTGAAATGGCGCGGATCCACATGGATCGACATATGTGCCCCTGTTCGGCGGCCTGGCTCGCAAGTTGCCGCGTTGCTCGGGTTCCCGTGGATCGTTCCTTCTCTGGCGAGAGGAACGGACGAAGACAGAAAATGCCGCAAAGCCGACAAGGGTAGCGCCGAACCCCGCTCGCCTCTGCGTTGACTCGAAAAATGCACGGGGTGTATCGATGTTGGCGAAGGGGGCGGCGTTTGCAACCATTTGGGAAAATTGGGAATATCGGGAGCGACAGAGCATAAGGCGAGCGCGGGCCGAGCCGGTCACCTACTATTGTACACGATTGATTTATATTTTGTTTGCGGTGCTGTGTGTACCGCTGCTGGATGAAACTGTACGCCATACTGCGATATCCTCTGTGCGTTGCATCCCGCTTTTGTATAAATCTATCTATTAGCTCGAAACTCACGATTCTTGCCGATCGTAGATTCCACTATGATGAATCGGAGATACACTTCGTTGGGACGGAATCAATTACGATCAAACAGGGTGGAATACATTTTCCGTAGCCAAGTGTAAACAGAAAACAAATCTGATTTAAAAAAATTAAAAAGTAGGATCAAGGGGTAAATGTGCAATTTTTTTGCGCCGATCGAAGGGTGGCGGCAAATGTTCCAGCTTTCACACTGCAAAGTAACTTTTCGTAATGAATCCGAATCCTGCAGCTGTTTTGTTCCATTCTTAAGCGGGAGATTGGTAATCCATTTAAACAAAACTTCGACTTCTCTACATTTTTTTTAGACAAATATTATTCGGAAGATAAAAAATTGTTAAATAATTTCTCATAATGCATAGAACATTTCCCGTAGCCAAATATAATAAGAAAAAGAACTGGAAAAAAATGAAAAAGGGTAATCATGCAATTTTTTTTTTTTTTTTGCAGCCTTCGAAGGGCCCCAAAAATGTTTCAGTGTACATATTGCAGGGTAACTTTGCGCACGGAATGCGAATCTTGCAGCTGTTGTGTCCCATACGCAAGCGAGGCATTCGTAATCGATTCAAAAGTAACTTCGACACCTTTGTATTTTTTTTGACAAATTTTATTCGGAAGATATGAAATGATTAAATTATTTTTTGCAATGCAGTCGGCCATGGGAGATCGCACGCGAGAAATGGTTGCAAGGAGTGCGTACATGCGAGCGGGCGTTCATGATGGGCGGAGCGCAAAAAGTGCTGATGCATCCTCGGATTCTCATCGAGTATAATCCTACTCATGCCGGAGAGTCCATTTCTGGTCGCTCCGGCGTTCTCCGATATCGCTCATAGCGGAAGGGTTGAAGGGTCTATCCAGGTACCGCAAGCTCGCAATTCGGAACGTCAGAAGTCCCTTGGGAATTGCCCATCGCGTAATAATAAAAATGGCGAGATCCAAACAGAGGATTATCCCTCTCCGCCACTAACGCAGGTATCCGGGTAAAAGCGGATCCTCCAAATGACGAGTCTCCGGAGACTACGGCTTTGGGAAGATTAGCACCGAAAGGAGTAAACATTTACACGAATTAGCTGCACGCCTCGGATTTTCATTATTGTCCTTGTACCCGATACAAAAACTGTTCATCTTGAGTTTCTCACTTTACGCCCACTATTTAAAATTCCTCGGGGATTTGTGGACAAACCGTCGGAAAGTTGTGAAAAGCACCCTCGGGAATACGAGACAAAAAAAAAAATACCCGGTGTAAACTGTTGCTCGAAAAATATTCTTAACGAGCGATATGTTAATTCAACGACTTTCATTCAACATCCGAAACACAAAGAGATATTTTCATCGGCCAGACCTCTTCGCGTAAGGATATCCGAGGATAAATGGACGAATGAAAATCTTGCGAGTATTCCATCCTTTCATTTCAACTGTATATAAAGTAGAGTACGTAGAACGGAAGAAGATTAACAGTGCATAGCGCCGTGCCGGATGTGAGAGCCGGTGAACCGTCGCTCCGTCTGCGGGGATCGTCGTCGGTATCAATGCCGCGGAGATTGACAGTACGAGCTATGATAAACGATGTTTCCCCTGGCGATGCGTATACTGGATGCTCTCCGTTTTACGGGCTCAGCTTGGCGCCCCGGCAAGACCCACCCTTGCGGACCCTCCGGAGGGGCTCGGAGGGAACTCTGAAAGCAGAAGAAAGACCGCTGTGTGAGAAGTAAACACGTTATACAAACGAAATTCCGAATCGATTTAACTTGTTTCAAATGGAACAACATAACATTTGTGATATTAATTCGGATCAATTTGTTGGATTCTACTATTATACTAAATAGTATTTATTATTACTAAACTACTAAATAGTATTTATTATTATTTATAATGATATTTAATTATATCATTTTAATAATCGTATTTATTAAAACATGAAATATTATTTTCTCAAGTAGGGTAAAAGTGATGAATATGGACTGGTTTGTGTATCATCGATTTACGGGCTAATCGGGGCGGGCCATTTTCACCACTCTTACTGTACGGTAAACCTCGGGAAAAAATCCGGGAATTTGTAAAAATGTGCTGAATCTATATTTGCAAAAAAAAACATCCTCAATAAGCCATTTCATACGCTGTCCGGGGGCCCGGTGCCCAAAGTTAACGAGTATTTCGCGTGTAGCCGGAAAGCACCGAGCCGCGCGATGCTATACTATTCTGACGTCTGGCACAGGACAGACAGAAGGAACGGTTTCCACCCTGCTCTTCGACCTCCGCGGAAGTACGTGCGCCTCTGTTTCCGACGCTTCCATGCCCAAGGGCCACGCCACTCCCTGGCCGGGCACGCACGTTAAATACACCCGGCATTCGCCGATTATGACGGTCGGACGATACAGTCAGCGGGGAGAGGCACTCCGCAAAATAAACCCTAATCGACGGTAACTCGGTACGAAATTACCAAAAAACAATTATAGTTCATTGCAATTAAATTATTTCTTCGAAGACTCATTCATCCATCGTTTTTGCTAATATAGATCGTAACTGATAAAATTCATAATTTGTCATTAATATTAATTATTAATATATGGGCTGAAGGACAGAATGCCCTTTAGATTGAGATAATAGGTGTAAGAAAGGTAGAGCATTGTCAATAAATTTTCTGTCACTACTACTACTATTAATATATTTTATTGTTAATTATTGACGTTAATTAAAATCATTAAATTTTGTTCCATCGCCGGTTTTGATACAGATTTTGGTAATCTTTGGTTACCGGTCCAGTCAACGATTCATACCGGTCGGCCGAATTGACTCGGCAAGAGGGCACGATAAATTGTTCTTTCAATTCTCCAGCTGGGGACAGTGCAGCTATTCGAACTGTTGGTAGGCAAAAAAAGAGAACAATAAAAACATTTTGTGGCGTTGATCCGCGGCTGGGCAGCTGAGCGGCGATATCGAGAGTCGTTCGGCGTGCTGGGCTCTCGCCGGGGCAATGCATCGTTAGTGAGAGAGAGCATACAGAGAGTCTCGGTCAGATAAATGACGTGGTCGCCTCACGTCTGACGTGAATGAAGCCAGGAACGGTTCACCTACGCCTCGTCGACTGTCCAGCTCGTTCGGTATAAACCCTGCCGAGCGCGTGTCCACCCGTGCGCCCCGACTCGGGGGACCGTGGGCTATGCACAGAACGAAGGTGAACCGGCGATCGCGCAATAAATGCCTAATGATACATTGAACGAGAAGCACTGCTCCCAGCACCCCGTCCGAGCCTCGAAGAATTCTGCCGAGGCATTAATAAATTAAATCCCCAGGGAACGCCCGATAGTGCTTTGAACCTACACGAAAGTCCTTCTCGCACGCATTAGATTTTTTTTTACCATATTCTTCTGCTGCACTGCAGGGACAGAATTAGAAAGGCAACCTAAAACCTTCAGAGCATTTATTTCCGCGCAGAAAATTAATATTATTAACTTTAATACATTTTATAATTTTAAGAAGATTTGATTGTTTTTTTTTACACTAATAGCTATGTTATTAGTCTATTATTTTTAGGGCTGAAACTTACGTGACATATACAATTATAATTTTCGCGAAATCCTTATCGATACATTATTGGCCTGTTTCGAGAATCTGGAGCACATGCGTTCCGCTGCGAGGGGGTTAAAAAGAATGATATTGTTATTCCACAATAATGAGGGGCGTGATACATTTGCTCGAGAAAAAAGCATCAACAAGCCGAGCGATGCGGCTCCGAGCCGAGTGAGAAATCGCTGTCGAGTGTTACAATGAAATAATAAATTGTAAACAATTGATTGACTTTATCTCGCTCTGTTACCGGGAATTCGCGGTGCCAGCAGTTATCCACTGCGTATCTCAACCGAAGTCGAGAGTGCAGGCATGCAAACACCGCGAACTGTACCAGACGGAAGTTCGAGATAATTTTAATCGGTTATTGACTGCTGGCGATGAGATTTTTTTTTAGTTATTATTTTTCACAGCATTGACGAAACACAGCAGTGCGCCTGCGACGGAAAACATCGTCATTGCTTTATGGAACGATGATGTTTTACATGTCTTAATTTCTATTCGCGGCGTATTGTTCTACGGAAAAGACACTGCATTCAATGTAATTAATCGGTCAATTTATCTCTCGAGGGGAAAAAAAGAGTTTAACGCAATGAAAACAAAATTATATAATAGAGTCGCCACACGTTTCGCATTCGGAGTAAACATCGGTTGCGGGTCACTTTATTTTTCTTTCATTTTTTTGCGTTCGTGCGGTCGTGGATAATTAGATGTACGATTCCCCACTTGGAAAGCAATTAATCACCGCTCGGCGGTCTCTTACCTGTCCGAACAATTAGGTGCACCCTTTCATTTGCATCGGACATTAAGAGAGAGAGAGAAAGAAAAAAAAAGAAGAAACGTTAACTCGATTACATCGAAACTACAGTCCCAGCGAGAGTTAAGTCCACAGTAGTGCACACACAGCATTAACAGTCCGCGCTCAAGCCGGTCTGTCGTTCCGTACGCGAGTTTGTTCTTTAATTCGCGTTTCCGGTGAGCAAACTCCGGCGCGAGGTTCTCACCCGGCAAGCAGAGTAGTGTGTACGTTTGAAGATTAAATCAACACCGCCACTGCCTTTTCTCGCGATCGGGAGAAAAATAATTCTCGCGTCGTAGCTCGAACGAAGGTCTAAATACCAGACTTCAATTTTTCTTGTTTATACTTCCGATGAAGAGAGCGCCGGTACCGACGTACAGTTTATATTCTCTCTCGTCATCCTTTCGTCGAGATATTTCGTCGAGATTCCATTATTTTCCGAAGGGTGTTCCGAGTTTTCTTTCGGAACGCCGTATTCAACGCGATATGAGGAATAAAGGAGATCGGCGAAAGCGAAAGGAAGACGGAATCTCGGGGTACGCTATAAGCGCGTGCGCCCCGCAATGCCCAAATAGAAATTCAATTGATCTTGTCCGTTGGTGTCGGACTATCCATCTTGGTCCTTCCGACGCTGCTGGCAGCCACGGCGTCTCTCCCAGCCAGACCCCGAGTCGGAGAGACGAAGACTCTCGCTTCTCCAGTCCGATGGTTTTCGCGTCTTCCACGCTTCGACCGCGACGACGTTTCACCACGGGACAAAAGTATGAGCGCGGGGAGAAGCCCGCGAGCCTCGCGCACAGCAACGGACTGCGATCTCCCCGCCCGTTCGTCCTGCGGTTTGCGCCAAGGAAAAAAGGGGACAGCTGTCCAGCCGACCGCCAAACTACCCATTAATTACCGAACCTCTGGAGACCCCGCTTGTTTGTCTTTGCCGAACCCTCCGCCAAACAGCGTAACCAACAACCGAGCTGCGGAAACCATATAGGTTTCGCGAAATTCGAATGCCCTTCGTCATTCGCGAGAGTCGCGCTCCAAAGTTGGACAAAGTTGATGTCGAGGGTTTTTGTATTTATTTATGAAATGCTACATCATTGCACAAATTCATCTGTAAGGAAAATACATTCTCTATGTGACAGGGTCAGGTATTTTCTAATGAGTTGATAAAGGATATGAGCGTGCACGGAAAAATCTGGAAAACGCTAGGAGAGAGAGGGACAAAATGGGACGGTGGGGCAAAACGCATTTTTCCAATAATTTTTGGATGCCCCATTTTGTCTCGAGGATACATTCGGATTTTCAGCCACGTTGTGCTTCGCTTGCCACCACCGCCACCATCCAAAAGTAATTGGGAAATTGAATTTTGCCCCATTATCCCGTTTTGCTCCACTGTCCCATTTTGCCCCGCTCTCCCCTACTTTTAAACCGAAAGTAACGTCACGCAAATATTTTTTTTTAAATTTCTGTGTGACGTCACCTTCGGTTTAGAAATCTCATTTTTCGAACGGAAGCGACGTCATATCGGAAAGAGGTTTCACTTCAAGTCGAAAAATAAGATTTTTTCAAAATAATTTCTCAATTTAAAAAAGGACAAGGCACCACAGAATTTCGTTGATTCATATGCAACAATACAATTACCGATGCCAAGGCGAGAGCCGACCTCCCGATTCTCAAGAAACGATTGGGCGCGTTCGCAAACACAATTTTCCTTCGATCTCTAACACTAAGTGTTATTCAGCGCGCGATCTGCATCGTAAGAGGCTTATAAATAATCCTCTCATTCCGCAAACTAGAAAGCGCCCAAGATCTTTATTAACCGATTGAAAAAAAATACAATGTACGTATATTATTCAAAAAGCCTCTATTAGCTCAAGGTTATTATTAAAGTATTACGGAAATCCCCATGGAGGTGAAACCCTCGTGAATTCAGTATGATTCCATAAGTATGAAAATTATTCATGGTAGAGCGAATTCGCATCTCTGTCCCAGAGCTTCGGAGTCGGCGATGCGCCGAGTCCGAGCGGTGTCGAGCGTGCGCTTCTCTCTGTCGGACAGTGTAGTTTTTGGTGCAATGCAGGCATGAAGCGGACACACAGCAGCGCGTACGGTAACGCTACTGGGTACGAAAGGGGATGCCTCGTTGAGTCTATAGCACCTTAAAGTGGATGAATGATGTATCGTAACGACGCTAATGACGATACGCTCGCTACCGCCCCGAGTTGCGCGTGAGGTATTTTCCTTCTGGGGCCTCTCCTTGCGAGGCTCCCGATCTCTCATTCTCTCTCTGGCTTCACTCGCTCGCGCATTAAGCTAATTGGTGGTACAACATTATTACAATGCGTTAAAGTAATAGGCTCGCGGACGCGTACACACCATGCAGCCGATGAAGTGGGAGAGAGTGAGATGCCCACATACAGCGATGCTTGCCGGGGGTTGCGGGCGGGCGGGGAACGCGCAGAAGAGGCGGAGGACCGTGAAAGAGCGCGTGAGTAACAGATTCGCGATAGCGATAACAAACGAGAGGCCCAGCAGCAGTTCTTCCAGCACCCATAGGCAGCCTATATAAACCAGCGTACCAGGGTGATTCGATAAAGCACCCATGAAGTAGGTACGTAGCGAGCGAGCGGATCCAACTAATAGGCCGATAAGAGTCACCTTCTCTCATTTTTTTTTCTCCCTTTTTTTCTTCCTTCAACGTACATTCTGTAGTAGTAACTTACGGTCATACACTCCACTTTCGCGTATTATATAGTAGTTGCATATCCTCGATGCCTGGGGGTGGGAGAGGGAGGAGGGGGGTGGTAGAGCAGGCATGGATCGAGCGGCCAAACTCGATAATCAGGAAACGAGATAACATCCTACCGGCACATACACTACCGTCTATTTATGTTTTTGCATAAAAATAATATTACGCGCCTTTTCATCAAAGAGGTGAGCGAGAGAGGGCGGGGAGGGGGGCAAGTAGTCCAAGTGTGTATTATGTATAATATTTCAACGGCGGAGCGGTGGGTATGGGAAATTGTTGCGAAGGGGGTGAAACGTGTGAGTCAGATGTGGCGAGAACTATTATTCGGTGCAGGGTGCGGCGGAGACGGCTCAAGAATTATTGAAATGTAACTATAGGCGGAAGAGGCACTAAAGCGAAGCGGCGTTTTAGGCTAAGAGTGATCTACGCTATGGTCTCGGACACTCGAAGCGCGGCGGTACTTAAAATTCTTGGAAATCGTCCAAACACACGATTACCTCATTGTTCAACGAGTCCTCTCTGTGCGTCGGGAGTTCACAGTCGGAGTCCCGATAAATTAACGGCTGCGAAATCGATCCATCCGTTAAATCGAGAACAAAATAGAAAAGGGTCGCGCCGGTATGATCGCGGTGAATCTGAGTTGCGGATATTGCAGATTGATTGAGAAAACGCGAAGCGGGAACCCGGGTGCGTCGGCAGATCTATTCCGTTCCGGGTGAGATGTCCCGACATTCCCTTCCTGCGCGGAATCTCCTTTGACGAAGATGCTCTCGGTTCTTGGGAGCTTGCGTTCGTTAAAAAAAATAATAATAAAAGAAAAATGAAGATATAAATAAAAAGAATAAAATCGTGCCACGTCCTAAACAGCCCGTAACGTAATTTACGCCGACACTCTCGGCCGACTTTAGAAAGAACTTTGAGTATAGAGTCACGCATCCTCTGGAAAGTCGCGCGAGCCACCGTCGCCACTACTTCGCATATATCTCGAAGACACGGGCTTGTCGCAGACTCTCGGCTCTACCAGGGACACGTGTCATCGCGATAAATCGTCGATGCGCCCGACATTCGCTGTTTGCTTTGGCCCAAGCCGCGATGCTTAACCGACATTGTGCGACCACGTGAGACACAATGACACGTGTGCCTCGAACATCATCGTCTCGAAAGCTTGCTTAAAGGGTGTAAGATTATTCGGGCGACCTTAAGAGGAGGCTAAACACGTATCAGCGCGAGACAGACTGAGTTAAAATTTTAAATACATTTTTCGCCGAAACGATTCGTTTTCTATTTTATAATACCGTTTTGGAGAAAAATGCATTTAGAATATTTTGACGTATTATTGATTTTTAGTGTCACCTTAAGTCATTGCTCGGTGCGTTTTGGGATGAAAAAAATAACGGCCAGATAGCAATGTCACATTTCACGTGAGTATGATCTGTAAACATTCTCTATAAAAATGCTCCATTTCAGTTATTAATTAATTTCAAGTATATTCCAGCAGTACTAATTATTATTATCATCAATTATTATTAATATAACACGGAAGAAATTTGACAATAGAAAAATTATTATGTAACACACTCGTACCACGCGGTCATGCCCAAACATATATAGTTAGTATGAAGATATTAAAAAAAATACTCATTTACAGAGTGATCCATCACGCAATAATTTGTCTCACGTATTCGATCCTCAATTTCGGCGTCGCAGTCCGTGACCAGCAGTCGATTTGTAACTCCGCAAATCCGCGTAATTAAAATTTTTCGCGTAAAATCGATAAACGTTGCGGAGCATGCGGTAATTGTGATACACCCTGTAGCATCGCGAGCGAGATTTCCGAGGCGGACGAAGCCTGGAACAGTCTTGAGAAGCATCGTCGGGATTATATGGGGCGCGTCGGTAGCGCATCTCGCGTTCTCGCTGTTCGTTCTTCCGTTCCCGCGTCGACCCGACGCGGCATCCTCAACGACGAACAGTCTCTCTCCGTCTCCTCGCGTTCCTCTCAGAGCGAGAAAGTTCGCAGGGTATAACGCAAGAGTCTCGCGGCTGAATCGCGAGTGCAAAACGCGGCCACGCACGGTTTACGCTCCACACCTCCTGGCCATTATTTGTTGCTTCCGTTCCCGCTGCCATAGCGGATCGTATACTATTTTAATCATCATCGTTGCGAGACGCCCAGAAAACCGACGACTATCTTACTCCACTCCCCCCCCCCCTCTCCCCCTCTCCCCCCACCCGACGCACCGTCCTGTAAGATCCTATAACCCGCACTATCCGGAGTTTCGAGTTCAAAAGCGCCGAATTTCCGATGAAATTCGCCCATCTCCCGAGATGCCTCCCGTAAAATTTGCGCGTCCTGCCGTTCGACGCGACTACCGTACGACTCGTCGAGATAAACGGGCACTGGTTCTCGGTTATTAATAACGTTGACAAATCTCGACGATATTTTTACCGCTTATAACCGCGGAGATAAACACACAGACACATACAGAAACGGCACTTGGTGCTCACCGGCCTCGCCTTCCATATACTTTTCTCCATCAACGCGCGAAGATACCGCATATATTTTATATCCCGCGTCGTCTAAGTAGTGTACCTAAATTAATAATTCCGGACAGAAAGAAGAAGCCGATACTTAACGAGCGTTATAATTAATACTGTTATTTTATTTTATTTTTTATTTATTTTTATTTCCTTATTCTTCTCTTTCGCGAATCTCTGCGGAGTGAACGAATCGCTATGCGCGCAGCGGTGCCACGCGCCTTATCGTTCTGCTTAATCAAGCGATTGATTGTGAGGGGTAAATGCAAGATCGTATGGAAAAGAGTCTGGTGGATGAGAAGCTCTGGAAACACGAGGGCACATAGAGACAGAGAGAGAGAAGAAGAGAGAGGGTGAGAGAGAGGGTGAGCTTGTTAACTTGAACACCGCCGGAGTCGCCCTCCCAAGCACTCGTACGGTATATATAAAGCAGGATATACAGAGAGAGAGAGTGGTGCGCGACGGGGTTGACTGATTAACTAATTATCGGCTAGGCGGTGGGACCGCTGCCCCGGATCATCCTGAGAGTATAGTCATAAACCATTTCGAGAGCCACGAGGAGCTACAGGTTGTCCCGAACGCCGAACGCATTACCAAGCGGCTGGCACTGTGCGCTCTCGCTCCCGCTCCCGTAAACCCCGGCTCGCGACATTCGTTACAGAGATACCGGGGGTGCGCTTTGCGAATTTGCACATCCGCAATGGGCCGGTCTCGCTCAACCCCTTTCTCGCCCTTCAAAATCCTTTCGGACGCATTAATGGAAGGTGCGTGCCGCGCGGCAACGAATTGATCAAACATCGGGCGTGAAAATGTATCCACGCTCGTTGAATCAAACGGGTTTGATTCCGAAGGGGTTGTTTCACTCGACTGGACGAGCCGAACGAGTGTTTTGAAACGCGTTGTAAGAAAGCGCAGCGAGAGAGCGAGGGGAGACGGGCGATGAGGATGCTGAGGTTACCCGCTCGCACACGAGGCTGGAAACGTACATCGAAGGTGATGAAGCGACGCGAGACACGTTAAATATTGGATCGACTCGAGGGAACAGCAGCGAGAGCGAACAGACGATGAAACACACGATTTAATGAGGCCGATGAAACAGGACTCTCGCTGCTCCACCGTCTGTGTATCTCGCGTTCTCCGGAGTGTAGAAACGCGTTTTACCCTCGATATCGGGCCCGGTACCGCTCATTAGCGGGGGATTAATATGATCCGGTCTCGGCGTTCTCTCGCGGCGAATGGGAGAACGCCGATGGGACAGAGTGCACAGAAGCATTTTTTTTTTCCTGAGTCGCCTCCTCCGCCCCCTTCGTCGAAACGAACGAGAGTCTTCGGCATTTCTTCTGGATTCGTTCTGGAAGCGAAATCTCGCATATTGCCGGTCGGAATTTCACGCATAGCAAATAGGTGAAATGTCGACGGGAAGATGTGGAGAAGGAGCAAGGAGCTCGCGAGGCGGGGGGTCGGAGGAAGGGAGAGAAAAAAAGTGAATCTCGACTCGACTATTTGGGATTTCGTGCGGAATCAAGACCTCGGTTTTTGAGGCCGGGGACACGAGGAGGTAATGGTGTGTGCATTATTCTGATAAATCACCTACGTCGGTGTCAAAGCTGACATTGCGCAAGCCTCTCAGCGCTCGGCGGACGAGAGATCTCCCGAAAGTCAGCGACTCTGTCCGGAAAACCGATGAACATTGCACGGAGCACTTATAATCAATTTCGGCGATATTAATTTATTGACACAAATTACGAAGTTTTTACGTATAAATCGGTTTACTGAATTTCATACAAAGATTCAATGTAAAACTAATTAAATAAATAAAAGGCGATTCCTTTGGAGTCAAGAATCGATATTCGCGGAGTCATTTCTCGCCTTTCTCGGAGACGACGAATGTCAAGGATTTTTCTTGCATCTTACAGCATGTTGGATCCGAGTTAATATCGGGCTCGGACGAATACTGGCTGAGCGCTGGGCGAGTACAAGACCCTTGGCAACTGGTGCGGTTCCGTAGCTGCGTTGACGGTTAAATCGCACCTGAGTAGTTACGATCGTAACCGCGGAACGAGCTCAAAATTTGAGAGGACATGTAGCAAATAGATGCCGAGTGCGCATATTAGCCGTGAGGAGAAGCGATTAGTTGGGTGTCAATTGCAGAGTGGCTTTTGCCACCGACCTGTCGACTACTTCGTTGGCTCCGTTGCACGTTATTCAGTAGTTCAGTCCTCGATCTCTCAGTCATCGGTGCACCGAGCACCCCGAGAACCGACGAACGCCGAGCTCGACGACGGACCATTAGCTGTTTAATGCGAGCCTCTTTAACCACGACTAATTAATTACTGGATATTAGGGTAATTGTAATGAGTAGAAATTACGGCAATCACGCGGTTCGCCACTGTGCGCCGGGGCTTCTCTCTATGTCTCCCTTCCTCTCGCTCACTCTTCCTCGCAGACTTTTCGCTCATTATTGAAAGGGTGCGCTCTCGAACGCATATCCCCCTTTTCCTCGCAAAGTTTTCAGAGCGTCGATTGAGCAACGGCCTGCGTTGGAAACAATTTTAGTCGGAAAATTCTTTGACTCATTTGAGTGTTAACGAAAAAAAATTATTTCTTACTCTTTAATTCGTTTTTAAAAAATTATTGACGATTAATCTATGAATTGAATAAATCTTTTATTTCACAAATGTAACTGGGTAAAAAAAAAAAAATTCACGATTTAATTAGTGCCAAGTGCATACTTTCGGTGTGAGCGCACTTTCATATTACGTAACGTCGGTAATTCATCCACCACTCTTCTTGTCCGAGCTGCATCGCACGCGCGCCGGGCCCTCGAGCTTAGAGGGTTGAAAACGTTCTCTAAACGATGAGCCATCTGTAGGAGGAACCTCGAAACCGCCGACGAGCCGCGCCGCTCGGCTCGCCGGTAATACCGAGACGTGGAGTTATCGCGGTCGGTGGTGGATATGGTAACATCAGTAGTCGACAAATGTTCTAGCTCTCTCGCCGGGGTACATACCGAATGCAATCGATGATAGGGGAGGCGAGCCACTGAATTATCCTCGGACCTTTTATCCCGAGATACAGCAAAGAAATGAAAATTAAAAAAAAAAGACAAAAAAAAGTGTCCATATAAATCATGCTAACAAGAAGATAATATTCGGATAATCAGAATGACGAGTTTCGATATAGTCATTTGATAAATTGCTCGTAAATGGCGCGTGATGAAGATTGTTCGATCTAAAAGAGAAATTACGATAGATCAATAATTTGTTATTACCTCGATAAGGAGACGCTGCGATGATCCGAGCGAATGGGCAGTCGAGAGATACGATCGGAGCAAGAGAATTTCCATAAATTATCGCTAGCGATATCGACGAAAGTGCGAATCCATTATAAACTCGAGAGAGCTCTCGACGAGCCTGCAACTATATTTGGTATTTTTTTTCCTTTTTTTTCCTTGCTTCCGCGGTAACCGCGCGATCGCGCTCTAATTATTTACGTACGTGCGAATGCGCCCACCGCGCGAGAGAGCGTCGAGAGCACAATCGATTTGCTAGCCAATGTCTGCTCGAGGCAAATTGGCTGCGGCCGGCGCAACCCCGATGGACATTAAAATAATAACGGCCATCCGAATTAATGGCTTCTAATAATTAGAGAAATTCTTCCCGTGTTGAAAATTGATCCTGTTCGCTGGCTAGGCGGCCTCGCTCGTTTCACTCGAGCTCGGGCTTATCCTTTCCTTCCTCGGGGCGCGGGACTCGAAGGTTCTTCGAGTTCTTACGCCGTTCGAACATATTCGAAGCGTCGAAATGAGTCACGAGCGGGTAGATTAAGATCCATCGTCTTCCCAGCAAAAAAATGTCGGATCTACTCAAACTACACGACGGTCCAAAAACGAGGTCAATCAAACGAACGTTCCTCGGCTTCCTCGCAGACCCGAAAAAGCGGAGGCGTTGGCGTCTTGGCGGCGCCGCTAATCTCTTCTCTCCAACCCCCCGCGACATTTTTCCACCGAAATTTTTCGTCTCTTCCTTCCGCTTCAGAGTTTCGCAAACCCTTCGACCCTTCGACTCCGCGTTTTTACCGCAATTCCCATTTGAAACGAATCCAAAAGTTTCTCCCGCGACATTTTTCTCGTGGAAAATGCCAAATATTTTCGTAACAGAAACGCACGTTCTTCCATGATTTATATCGACGCTTCGAAGCACGCGCCGAAGCTAATCGCTGCATCTGGGAAGACGCGGATAAAGTTTCGCGGACGTGAATTTTGAAGTCGAGCAAACTTCGCCGGTATCGAGGGTATGATTAGACAAGACGCTCGGATCCGCGGGGCGGCGAGTAACATTTTCGGCAAAGTAGGAACGCGTTAACCGGCTGCTATCAAAGTTCGTTACTGTTCTCGGTAGAGAGATCCACCGCGGCTACTGCCGCAGCGGGTCACGAGAAACGAAGGGCGTTTTAATGGGCCGCGATTAGTAAAGCGAGGCGCCGGGGAGTCGTGCTGAGGAGAAACTGGCGTTTCTCTGGGAAACCACTTTTCACACATTCGCTGTGAAAATCGTTTTCGAAAATTCCTACGGAGCAGAGATTCGCCGAGGAGGAAAGCGAGCACTCACCTAGCTCGCTTCTCGAAGGTCCGATCTCCGACATCCTAGGCGTGTGTTTAATTTTTTAATTTTTTTAATCCACCCATCGCGGTCGCTTCCGTTATAGCGCGGTTTGACTCTCGCAACCCCCGGCATTCGCACGTTGGTCTATCGCACCGTCGAGGAAACAAGAATCGTATAATTTCCAATGCATAATTCACGAGAATTCGAAATAATTCGAGAACCCGGTCGGTCGGCGTTTTCCGAACAAGCGTGACTAGCGTCGAACGGATATTCCACCCCCGTCGCCCCGGAGGGTGGTCGCGACGGGAGGGCCGGTCCTCTGGCTACAGAAACGATTCTCGGTACCGCAGCCCGTTCGCGCTCTCGCGGAACCCGGGGAAATGTGTAATTCAAATGAGTTACGAGGATATCACACTCTTGGGAAGTAGGTGCTAAGCGGTCGGATATGCTGATAGAGAGCGGTGATACCGCCGTGGGAGAGTTGGCTTTTGCGGGCGGGCGAGGACCTCGGAATATCGCTATGGACTTTGGCAGCCGCAGGGCCGCAAGAACAGTCTCGGTCACCTCGAGACATTCTTCGCTAAGAGGTTCTTAAAATTCGGGGATGGAGTAAGAAAAATTCCTCGTCAAGAAATCATAAACCGATTGACCACCTCACTCCCGAGAGCGAACGAGCTTTCACTCCCCATCAAGAAAAAGCACCCTAAAAAATTGTATCCATCACAAAAAATCGCATTTTACTCAGCCATGATTTAATGATTCAACGTAACTTTTTCTCCGATCTACAACCGTAAACTTCGTTGTAACCAGAAGATCGAGCATCGTCGGGCATAAATTTTCCGTCTCAGCCGGCGAGTATTCCAGATTCTAAATCACCCTGGTAGGTCTTACGAGGTACAAGTCGCTCGGATCAGCGATGAGACGTAACACTGGCCCTGCAAGTCGTCCCGTTGAAACAGAGGCAGCGTAGCGGGGTTCTCTATGCGGTCTGCACGTACCTACGTATTATACTCGTTGCGATGGTGGGACGCGATGAGATGTGATCGCTCGGCGATGAGCTGCGGGCGACCCGATGGTCCCGACGCGCTCGTCCTCATCCTCGTCTCCCTACCGCCAGTTCGCTCTCTCTCCATCCCTCGCTCGTATCCAGTTACCAGCCATATACCCGCGAGCTACACACCCCCTCTCACTCACACTTCCCATTTACAGCCTCGTTTAATTCCCTCGCCGAGCACCGAGCGCATACGTTTATGCATAGGTCAGGTGCGAAAAAAAGCTCCGACCGTTCCTATGTACTCTCCCGTGGAATTGAACGCTCCATCATCCGCTTGTTTTCAACTCAATCAGGTGTCGAAGTTCCTCTCGCGGGTTATCCGGAGGAATTCCCATCCCTCCTCGCCATCCGCGAATCTTAATGTCGTCAAGGCGAAAACGTTCAATCCTTCGATACTCTCCGTCCGGTAATCAGCGCCCGGGGAGGAAACGACAAATCCGCTTGACTGATGACGACAAGTCGCCGTCTATTTATCTGCAGGCGTTGAAGCAAGGAGGGCCGTTAAATGATAAGGTAATCAAGTGATAACGCCCGCTTCATTCGTCTCGCCGTTTTTCCCCGCGAGCGGCGCAGCTCGCTGAGGCATCCGATGAAATTGTACTCGATAATTACTGTAATTATTCGAGGAACTCTAAGGTAGACCACTGCGGCGGCAGCTCGCGCACGCATGACGAGAGTTTATTATCCAACCGCTATTTAATTCTCGCGGAGAGCAATCGAGGATCAGCGGGTCCCGGTTTGGCCTGCGCGTTGCCGCGCAATATCCACCCCGTCGACAATCCCGCGACCGCTCGCGCTGATCGTGGCGGCGTAATGATGTTATGACGTGACGGGAGGCTACGGATAACGCAGCGGAGCGACTCTCAACGAGAGCTCGAAACGCGGTGAGGAACGGAGAGCGGCGGCCTCGCGCTCGGAGCAACAACGAGAGACCGAGGAAGCCGGGGACGAGCCGGAGCGACGGAGACGCGGAGAGAAAAGCTGTTGCTGCCGCTGCGAGATGAGAGACCAGCGGCGAATGTATCAAGTCCGAGTTAGGCCCTCGGCCGGGGCTCTCTCGCTTCGTCGCTTATTATTTGTAACCCCGGTGTTCCAACAGCATCCATTTAATCTCTCTCAGTGAGGAGCGTTTCTTTGATCAGCGCGCGACCGCATCTGCCGAGCAATATCTCAGACTGGTCCCCGCAAACGGGGTCCCGGGCGCGCGAGCTCCCCGTCTTCCTCCGCGCCGGGGCATTTGTTTCTGTCAACCGAGCACCTCCGCTCCGCCGTGCGTGCCCCGACGTTACCCGGCTCTCCCGGTCGCCTCGTCTCTCGTGCCTTCTCCGTGGCACCGCGCTCGCACACACCGCGCACAGCGTCTCGTTCTCGAAAGCATCGGAGAGAACGATTCCACGGGAGTGAATGAGCGAGCGAGGAAGATTCCCTTGCGCAAATGCGCGCGATCCGCGAGACGGGAGGGAGTGCTCCGGGAGGGAAGAGATCTTCGGCGAACTCCACCGGTTTCTCGGGACTCGGGCTCCGCGACGCCTCCGCCACGGCTACCTATAGCCACTGTGCGAAATTTTAATTACCTACTTGCCGGAGCGTCGCGCGGAATATTTCAGGCGAGTCGCGGAGAGCGCGCCTATTGTCGATGGCGCAACCGGTTGCGAGTCATTTGCGAGTCGATTATTAATGCGAGGATGGATAGGCGTGAAGCGTACGCCGGGAGTAATGGCGATACCGAAGGCCTCGGGGGAGGGAGGGAAAAAAAAGAGAAACGCGGAAGCTCAATTATCGGCAAAGCGTGGAAACGATTATCGGTATTACGTAGATCCCGACGATTGCGCGGCGAGATGGATCACACGAGGGAGCTCTTATCTCGTCCGCACAATAGATTCTATCGGTCGTCGGTTGAACCTGCTATTATCGAGCGTAACACTACCACTTAATGAGCCCCGATACATCACTTCCGCGTGTCTCGCTCGAGGCTGGTTCACCTGCGGAGAGGTACGAACAAAAAAAAATCTATAAAAAAAGGTTGAATATAAACGAACGGAAAAAAAGAGGAGCAGACGCGAAAAAGAATTCTCGCGTCCGATATTCGAGTTTTTCGTCGGGATCGCGCGTGTTGCGTGGATTATTATGAAATGTAGTCGGCAAAAAAAAAAAAAATCACCTAACGAGTGTCCGGATTTGCAGTTGGAAGCATGAAAAAAAAAAAGAAGAAGCGGGCAAACATTTTCACTTTTTTATGTTTATTGGCTAATTAATAAAGGCCAACCGATTTCAGTAAAGAAAAAATTCTAAAAAAATTTTTTGAAAAAATACCATTTTTGTCGAAAAATTGTAAGGGTTACCCTTTCTCATTTTTCCACTTTCAAAATGGTCAAATATTTTTTTTCGAGGTATCGATTTTTTACCACCTCCATTGGCTTCAAGTGACCTATTTCCGGCTCAAAACACTGGCGACTTGTGTTTTTTTCGAAATTTGAAAAATTCACCATTTCCAGCATAGGGAATCCTATGTTAAATTTTGCGAAACGGCACTTTTTTTCAAAAAATTTCGAGATATCGAATTAAAACCTTCGCCATTCTTTTCAAGTGGCATATTTACCAACCGATTGCAGTAAAGAAAAAATTCGAAAAAATTTTTTTGAAAAAAAACCATTTTTGTCGAAAAATTGTAAGGGTTACCCTTTCTCATTTTTCCACTTTCAAAATGGCCAAATATTTTTCTTCGAGGTGTCGATTTTTTACCACCTCCATTGGCTTTAAGTGGCCCATTCCGGCTCAAAACACATGCGTTCCCGCATGCGTTCCCGCAGCGAAAGGAGTGGCGGAAGGCTCTCGCGGTGGCGAAACGTCATGCAGTCTCGCGAATTCGCGGGGAGAGCATATTTGTCCGTTGCCGGTTCTACGCCGTTGCGCAACGTGAAATAAAAATAAATACATCGTCTCTATGGTGTACGAGAGAAAAAAATATATATAACAGCGATCCGCCGCGATAGCGTACAAGCATCGTGATGGAGACCGAGAGCGAGAGAAAATTCCGGGGAGTCGAACGAGCGAGAGAGTCGGGCGCCACGGACGGTAATATGTAACGCAGTTTGGAGTAATGCCGCGTCAAATCCAGCGCCACCGAAAATATGAGCCGGCTGCCGAGCTCCCCGCTAATGCACCCTCATTTATTATGCTTACATTATTTCGGGATTATTAGTCCGAAGGCTACTCTCGAACTCCCTTTACGTCTCCTCGCCCATTGAATTAAAACAAAAAATTAACATGTGCCGCGCGACTGTTAAAGGGTAAGAAATGTTTCATTTCTTTACTTAACGATAAAGAAAAAGAGGAAAAAACGTTGAGACGACTTTGCGCAATGTTTTGACGTCGCAACTCGCTTGCAGTATGAATACACGCTGATCCTTATTGATAAACATTTGGGTATGTTTTTCAGCATTTCTCGTCGGGCACTGAGACTGATTAATTTATTCCAGTAGCTGCGGAGACGGTAAAACAAATGTCTCGGAAGAAGTCTGGGCCATGTGGGTGTGAGAGGAAGCTCGATGTACAGCAATGTACCGAGCGTGGCTAAATCGAGTTCTCTCTCTGGCCCTCTCGAGAAGATTCGATCGGGGCATGGCGGGTCCATTCTTCTCCTTTGGGACTGTAAATATTTCAGCGCCGATAACAAACAATAACGTTGAGCTGATAAGAGGTTGCGAGTTCCACCGATTCCGGGAGAGGGGGTTCGCATCGGAAAACCGAGAACGGGAAACCATTGGAATGACGAGGGTCGCGACCGGGTGTACCCGCTCAACCAAATAGAAAATGAACGGTTTTCTCCTGCGACGAAGGAATAAGAATTGGTCGATCTATACAGATATATACATACGTATGTATATGGAGCTACCGTCGTTCGCTGAACAATTGCGAACGGGGCGTAAGGCACCGTTTACTAAAAAGAAAATGTCAACCTCCTTCACCGCCCCGCACGTACCTTCGATCAGCCGAAACGAATTGAAATCGACCGCGGGTAACTTGCGCGGTGGGTTGTCTTATGGCAAACCTTTTTTTCTGCTATCCCTCTGACCCCCTGTTAAAAAAAAGAAACTCCCCATCGCTCGTTCTTCGTTGGAACTCTTCGGCAAAGAACAATTTCTCAGTTTTTCTGCCGATCTTAAACATTTCCGAGCATTTATTTTATTTTATTTTTTTAAGGTGCATGGACCATTGCGCAGCAGGGCTGAAGTTCTCGCTCTATGATCGACAATCAACATCGGTAAAATGGTAAGCGGAAAATTATAGGCGAACGCGAGATCGAAATATAAAAATAGAGGGATAAGAGGCGCAAGAGGAAGAGTACGACGACAAACTGCGAGGAGCAAGAGAGTGTACTGATCGTGAGGGAAGGAAGAGAGTGAGGCTTAGGTAGTAGGTAGCTGCTCCGACATCGTCGGGTTGAAACGGGGAGGGTCGGCGTCTCTCGCGGCCTCCAGTGTTTGTGCTCTCGCCAGGGAGCACGGAGAGAAATGGCAAGGTATTTATCAGTGCTCGTGTCTCCGTCTCCCTTACACTCCAGCATCTCTTCTGCGGCTGTTCCTGCGCTCCGGCAGCGGCGGCAGCAGCAGCTACCCTTCCCAGCAGCAGCAGCAGCAGCAGCAACGTTCCACATCCAAATCCATTCGCTCGTCCGCCATCAACCCCCGGGTATATACGTTCTCCGAGCGTGTATATAAGCTCTCTCTCCGTTGCGCGCGAGCGATGCCCTTTTGCGCTTTGCGCACGTATGGGTACTCGATCTTCCCGGTGCCGACTTTGACAGCTGTCCGAATCAGCGTATAGGCGCCCGGAACCTCGTTCAACCCTCGTCCCGCGAGATGGAACTCAATTCCATCGAAATTAAATTGCCTGTTTATCGTAAACAGATCGCAGCGTTTGCAATCCTAGAGCAACATTGCAGTTTCGTGTGATAAGGATGACGATAATTTAACGCCGTTACACTTTTGTTCCGGGGAGACTGCGAATATGAGAATGTGGGCAAAAAAAAGAGGATCTGAAGAGGCAGGATACGCCTAAATGGCGGCCGAGTTCTTGTTTCTTCCTCGGATTGGTTTTAAAATTGATGCCCAAGCTTTCTCCGTTTCGGTTGCTAATGGTACCTGGGTGGGGCCCCGCGCGAACCAATCGTATCTTCGGGGCCCGACAGCCTCTCCGCCTGGGATCGGAGTACGGCGAGAGAGCTGCTGCTGCTGACCGGCAGCGTGTGGGCATCACCGACAGCCACTTGGAACCAATACTGTCGGCCTTTGCTCGATTAGCCGGACTCTTGGAGAACCTTTCTCCACACCGGACGGCCGTTCGCTACCTGCGAAGTGTCACTCAAACCTTTCCTGCTCTTCACGGATAAAATGACCTGCTGTCGTGCGAATGATTTTTTTAGGCTTGCGAATATCCGCATTGAGACACGGAATCTATCTGTAAAGTGACGAATTGGGTAAAAAGGCGAATATGGTCCACCCCGACCGAGACCGCAGTCGGGCCATATTCGCCACCTTCGCCCCACTTTAAGATAATGATGAATAGCTCGTAAGATTTTCGTTGTTTCGTTCCAACATTGTGGCGGTGTTTCCAAAACAGACTCTAAGACGGTCGAGTCGAAACTTCAAAATGGGCAACAAGCCGAGTGAGTCGAAAAGAATATTCATCCTCCTTGTGAGCTATGAGAGACGTGAGCCCCAGGCGCGCTTGCCGGTTACATGCCACGGCGTAGGCGTATTCTCTCGTTATACATACCGTACGGTATATATCTACATTGCGTAGGCCAACGTGTATATACACAGTGGATTGAGACGTCAGACGCCCGTGGTGCTTGATGGATGCTCTTCATTCACCGGACCGAGGAGATCTTCGCTTGCGGATGTTGCACCAAGACTCCTCGTCGGCAATCGCGAATCCGCAGAACAACTCCTCTGCACAACTCCCACCGAATTCACTCCTCTGCCCTCACTTCTTGTGCATTTCCGATTCATTTTGCCAATGAAATTCTAATTTGCCAGTTCCCGCGATGTGTGAAAAAAAATGTCTGCATCCAATTTACCTCGCACAGGATTCCCATTATTCCCAGAGAATAGTATCGAAAGACGCGAAGATCGTGAGAGCTTTCGTGGAAGGTGAAAGAAACGTGGGAAGGGTGTAAGGGTTTTCTTGAAGCACGGAAAGGAGGATGAAGGTTTTACCCACACATCCACCACTGGCTGTATCCGCCGCGCGTACACGTACGCTATACCTAGAAGAGTCCATCTCGCTGGCGCTTACAAATTGCCCCCCGGTTTCCTTGCATTTGTCATTTAGTATACGCAGGAGGAGAGTCGACGGTCCCGCGGACTACGCCGGGAGTACCCTCGAGGTTCTTTCATTTCCCAAATAATTCCCGGTACCGTCATTAATAACGTAACGCGCGCCTGGACGAGGCGAGCATCGGTAGGAGTCACGGCAGGTAGCTCCGGAGCATTCCATGCTTGTTGCCGTGCTACGTACGAGAGGCAGAGGCGGCGAAGTGGTCGGCGTGGAAGTTCTGCTTCCCGAAGGATACGTCATACCTCCTGCGCGAGGATCGGCCCATGAGAATCTCGCACGATATTTCCAGCGAGGCAAACTGCGTGGCGTACACCTCTCGTCGCCGGGCTTGCCGAACAATCGATTCCTATCTTTAACCCGTGACCGGACCGGGAACGATCCCGGGATTGAAACGTCTTCCGGGATTGATTGCCCGTTGTCAGGTGAATAGAAGCTGCTTATTGCTGGCACGGCTCTCGGCTCCTCTGAAGGATCGTCCCGCAGGTTTTTCTCGTTCTACAGAAGCCTCATGACGCTGAAAACATATTCCCATGTTCATTCCCTAACGATATTTTCTGCAGCTCGGAGTAATGGCGGTTTCCCGATAGGCCCCGACGGCCAGGCCCTCTCTTCACGCTTCGCAGCCAATTGAAACGTTTCGAAGAACGATCAATACCCGCCTGTCACTCAACGGCGAACATATTTAATCCTGAGAATATCCGCGCCATTTTGAATTCCGGCTCGGCGCGCGGTCGGAGAGCAGTCGCGGAACGAGCTTGAGGAATCGTAGGCGGAGATGAAGGCTTCACGCAGCGCGATGGAACGAGGAAAGGATACGCTCCGTGCGAGGAGCGTGGAGAACGAGATAGGAAGAGAGGCGGAAAGGAAGATGGAAGTCATCGACTGCTAGGACAACCGGAGTTCTCAGTGGCGAGGATGCGTGGAACGCGGGAAGAAAGATGGCTGCGTATCGACCTCGCCGACACGATACCGGGCGCACCTTGCTGGACGCGAGGGATTCGTAAGAAGGAAAGCCGGACCCCCGCTCTCGCGTCTCGCAACGCAGGTTTATGTGTGTTCAATGCACACTTGACTACTGCCGGGGGTCCGAGGGCTAGAGACCAGGAAGGATAAACGCTGTGTTACGAGAGAGGCGCGCCCGAGGCCTCATTCATCATCCAGAAGCTCATTAAGGCCGAATCTGTTCCTCGGTGATCGGAGTCTGCCGAGTACACGAGGAACTCTTCTTCCTCCGAACGTCTCATTGGAAACTTATCGAGTTCTCGTCGCCGATCCATCAAAACATCAAACGTTACCCATCCAAGATTCAATCAACTTTTATCACCTGGAATTTGCGAATTACCGACTGACCATGTCATCCGGTGGCCGTTTCGCAGTCCGACTCAGCCAGGTTGACACAGCTCCGAGGGTAATGTGAAAAAATCGTCAACCTCGTATAGATCACCTCTTGGAAAAGAGATGTTCCATCTTTGCGCGGGCGCGCCCGCGTCACGAGAAAATAAGCTTCTTCGGGGGCTCTTTCGCTCTCTCGTATGCTGACCTCGACGAGTTTTTCCGATCCCGCCTCGAGGAAAATCCCGGGAAAAGCGTTGGATATATCCCGCGCGTACGGTGCATTAGCTACTCCTCTTTCTGCCGGGGGTTGTCCGCGAGATCGCCGCGGCCTAATGACACCGACGCCGCGACCCCACAGGGATCGTTCGCTCGTGATTTCTTTCTTCCATGCCCTCACCCTCCTACACACCCCCTGGCTAACCGAGGCTTCTTCATCTTCTTCGTCCTCCTACCGTACGATTCGTTTCCCTCCCCTGGCCTTCCGTATAGCCTTCGCTGTACCACTTCCCGGACGAGCGATGAGTCCTCGAGTCGCAAAAAAGTCTCGTCCATTTCCGCGGTTTACTATGGTCTTATAAAAAAAAAAAAAAAAAAAAAAAACAGGGGAATACCGAGAAGACAGCTCGATTCTCTCGGCTGACGGATGGGTACGATCGACGTGAAAACTATTGAAACAGCCGGATTGGCCGGGAGATCGTTTTATCGACGTCCCCTTCTTACCCGGTTTCCTCAAATTTTCATAGCCGTTTTACTTTTGGGCGGGGGCTTTGGCAATCAGTTGAAAAAAACTATTCCGAGAATAGTTGAAGCTAGCCGTTCGCCACATCGTGAATTCGCACCGGGAGAGGAGCAATCGCGTGGCATTTGTCGTGAGCCAGGGAAAACACCGGGAGTCTCTATCAACGTCCCGAACTTTCTTCCCACCGTAGTTCGCCGGGATTCAGTTCTCCTTCAGAACACAGCATATATGTACTATTCCGTGTGTGCGGCAAAGCACGACTGTGCTACCGGGCGCTCTATCGCTTTTCGGTTTTTGCCAGAGAGCCTCGCGCGACTCTCACGCGGGGCCGTTGTACCAGCGGCGAAAAGAAGAAAGTAAGGACGAGGACGAAAGAAAGCTCTGCAACAGAGACGGGAGATGAACGTCGAAAGAGGAGGCGGCGGCTGCTGCTGCTGCCGCCTTGTAAAGAACGACGGAGGAAAGCGAGTAGACCGGCACCGGTGAGAAATGCAGCTACTTTTATTTTGCCAGTTCTCTACGCTAGCGATTTTTCCATCACCGCCGTACAATATTTCACCGGCAATCTAAGAGTCGCAAATGGAGTCCACAATGAGGCAGGAATGGCTCGGCCCACCCTGATGGTCCCTGCGATTCGTCTTCTCCACCCGCGCTCACCCCTTTACCGTCTTATTCTTCTTTCTCCACTTTGCCCCTCTCCCCTTCACATTTCTATTTCGACCCCGCGAAACAGACTCCGCATCACGCAGATTCGATGACAATGTCGAACGTTCAATTCGGAACGTCTATTATTTAATCCAATATTAGTGAATATCAATAGATTGCTGGTGGAAAAATATTCCAGCCAGGATGAGACATCTGTTCAGAACTGTGGACCTTGAAGGGTCAATTGTGATAAAAAGTGGCAGTAAAATAAATTGGCAGTGTCGGCAACCCGAAAGATTTTATGAATGGTAAACGCCAACAAATTTTACTTGTCTGTTTTCTGGTGCGAATTTTAGTAATCCATATCGAGAGAAGCGGTAGCGTCTCGACGCCAAGTACTTAAAAAAAAATTTTTAAGCGAGCGAAGGACGCTACCAAGTAGTTATACTCCAAAATGCCGGAAGTATATTTTTGCACTACGATACCTCTTAAATAAATCATCGGATCGAAAGGATATTAAAATTTTACTATAGAATGTCTATCCAAGCTTTCCAGTTCGCTTAATTCCGAACACATTCGCTCGGTGGATTCTTGTGTACGATGATCGCGATCAGCAATCGATCCAAAATCTTTCGATTGTGCGTGAGTTTACGCGATAATTTTCGGACGGCTCGATCTCGGCAACGAACCATAGCATCGAAAACTCAAGGACACTTTAACCATATGATACGGACCCAAGCTTTCCAATGGGCCTAATTACGAAACTAATCGTCTAGCGGTTTGCGAGATATGATGAGGCGAACCTGAAATACGGGTGTGAGGTGAGATCGCACGAAATTTCCGCATCTTTACGTGCTACGGAAAATCTTCGGGAATTTTCACGAGACGTGAATAGTTGAATTGATTATTATGCAAAATCAGTCTTTTCAGTACCTTTAACAGTTGTAAATTGAAATTTTGATATCGCTCGTATTTACAGGATTTCAAAAATAGGTGAAATCAAACACAAAATACTTTTTTTCAAAAAAGTAAAAATGGTACGCCAGGTACTTAAAACGTTCAGAAAATATGTTTATGAAAAAAAACCTCTTAAAAATTAAAAAATCTACCAAAACAGATGTTTATCCGAACAATAAAAAAAATATGTGTATCAAAATGTAAAAAAGTTGAAGATTGAAATTTTCACGTCGCTTTCTCATAAAGTTCCTTTATTCGCGAAACTTCTTTCATGAGGAAGCATTGTCTGTATTTTTGCCAGGAAAGGTTGGAACGTTCTGATTGGTATTTAAAACTTTGTTTTGGATATAAAATATACTCGAAATTTCAGCGTTCATAGCGTATAGGAGTGAATTTCGAAAAATCCAAATCCCATGGCACAGGGGAGAAGATTTCGAAAATCATAAATAATTCCTATATGCTATATGCCCGAAATTTTAGCGTTCATAGCGGATAGGAGTGAAATCCGAAAATAATAAATCAGTCCCATATACTATATTCTCGAGATTTCGGCGTTCATAGCGCATGGGAGTGAAATAAGAAAAATCCTGATCCAAATTCACTCATGGGAGTGCATTTCGAGAAACCCGAATCTCATATAGCACACGGGAGTAAAGATCTAGGGGCTCTAGGAGACCCGGACACATGTACCTGTTTCCCCTACATAAGTATACGCCTGGTTCCCGTGGGTTATGCCTTCGGTACTTATCTAGGGGAAACGGGGACACATGTCCCCGTTTCCCCTAGATCAAGGTGACAGTAAAATAAGTGGCAAATTTGCGAAAGACGGAAAACCATTGTAGATAGATCGATAGATAGAAATTTTATTGGTACTGAGATAAATCCGCTAAGTACCACACAAGTACAAAAGGTTGCAGTGATGTGTAGATTTTTCTCAGTCTAAAGCAGTAGTAAAGAGTATGTTACAGAGTATGCGTACTATGAATAACAGATACGAAACAAGACTGTTTACTATCACCATACTATTAAGTCAATTAAATATAGCCTTGAAACGTCGAGTGGCAAAAAAATATACATATTCCGGTACTTTTAAACGGCGTAATTGAAATACCTCCTGATCACCTTTCTCGAATTCAGAGACTAGTCGAACCAACACCTCGATTCGAGTGTTAATAGAACTATTAGATGCAATCGCTGGAGTAATTGAGACAAATCGGTACCAGGACCCGTCCTTCGGATGAGATTTTCATATTTGCGTTGGAAAAAAAATGTCCTCAGGGTACCGGTCAGACCTTGAAGTCTGTCCGCGAACGTTGCATTAGTGGCAGGACGATGGTCGCCTTACAACGTTATATACGGGTACATACGACAGAGAGTCGAACCCCAGCAGGGAGAGAGGTAGCCCACACGATTGCCACCAGCATTCCCGCAATTATAAGGCCATCAGTGGCAGGCGAACCACCGCCACTTTTTGCGCCGAAGAGCAGAGAAACGAGCAGCGAATGTATACGCCGAAGTGGGGAACGTCGACGGTGGATACCGGCAAAGTCGGAGCCGGAGCGAAACGTTCCCTCCTCTCAAGCATACCGCGATCGCTTCGGTATACCGCGGGGCTGCTGCTACCACGCCGCGATCTGTAAGTATGCGAGGCGTCGGAGTGACTCGAGAAATCGCGCCGGGAAGGTGGATAAACCTCGCAGAGCATCTCCTGTTATACATATTATTATCCAAGCGTATCATAGCTATCTTCGGGGTAAAACGAGACTTTTGTGAAACGATGATGCCCTTTTAATCGAGCGAACGATGCTCCGAACCTTCGGGCGTATCCGCAACGAGACTCCGAGGCTTTGTGCTCACCGACGGCTCCCTTCGAAATGTGAAATGCATAAATTCAACTACATTATCTTGCCATGCTTCCCAGCCGAAGGTCTAACTTAACCCTTCCATCCAATGTCGAGTTGCCTTCCTTTTTTGGACACCAGTGATGCGAATATCACTTTCCTGTGTTCCTTAATTCACACGTTTCTGTCACCGGCTGCATTCGAGATACGTTCGAGAGAAAAATGACGGAAAAATAACAGGGAATAGAAGAATTTCCTCCATAACGTCACTTCCGGTTTAAAAATCTCACTTTTAAACCGGATGTGTCATCATACCGGAAAAACGTCACTTCCGGATTGGAAATCTCATTTTTCGACCTAAAGTGACCTCACACCCGAAATCCGTCACTTCTGAAACCAACACGTACGATAGTGTTCCTCTCGAATTTCCGAACATAGCTGGCATTTGCTCTTCATCATCAATGGTCAAGTCAACAAAGTGCCAACCCTAAGGTTCCATCAACAACATGCCGATCTTCGGTTCATAAATCTCGAATAAAAAATCATAAAGAAATTTAACTGCAAAATTACATCCACAAACATTCCAAAATACGATGAAACGAGTCACACGCGTGGCATACAAAAATATGTACTGTAAAATAGGTGGTACGTCCACACGTATTCGAAACGGCAGAAACACGAGGGAGGCATATAAATACGAGTGTCTCCGGACGGGGCCCTCGTGTGTCCGTGCTGATCGTTATATCTCCATCTGACCGTCGGCCGAGGCAGGAGGGGGTGGTCGGAGGGTTGTTGTGCGGAGGCGGAGGTGGACCCGCGGTCCGGTAATACATTCAAAGTTGAACGCCGGCATCGCTGTACAACCCGCTGCGGATTGCGCGGGCACGAAGGGCAGGCGAAAGACGGAGAGGCCAGAAGCGAGGGAGAGGATCGGAAGGTTCCCGTTGGTACCTTGATGGCGATGCCAGCCAAGCTTTCCGCGTATATTTGCGCGCGGGTACAGCGTTCCGCGAGCTTCTCGCGTGTACGGTCTACGGTTGTGTCGGGTCGAGGAGAGCCCGAGAGTGAGACTGAGGCGAGGCGAGAGGCACGGGGAAGGTTTCTCGTGTTTCATTTCCTGAGCTCCTATATAACTTTGTGCTCAACTCGACACCAGATTAATAACGGCCCCACCTATCCCCGGTGAGCGCGTGTTCTATCCCAGCCGCGAGAATTCCGCGTCGAACGGCACGGTGTACGTGTTTGGCCTTGCCCGACGTTCTCCATACCCGCGGCCGGAGTAACGAGGACGATGACATCCACGAATTCGAAGCCGAGCTTTTGTTCCGTCGTTCGATTGATTTTGTCGATAATGTACGGGGAAACGCGTTGAATCGTACATTGTTGATGCATCGGGCGTGGAACTCGAAAACGTGCATTTCACGGAGGCCTTCATCGATTCGCAAAGAGCCTAATACACTTTCGTGGCATTCGTGATTTTCGTCGAGGCTCAGGCGATGGCATGTTTAAGGAGAAAAAGATTGCGTGGAATGTATTGTTTAATACACTTATAATTTCGTGGTTGACCGTGATTGCCGCGTTGCGTGTGGTGAGGCCTCCTGTAATTCGCTCGATGCCCCAATGGGCACACGCCAGCTTGTTATTAGTTTATTACTTACCCAAACGCGTTGGTATTCCGGGTTCGTTGTTCGTGTATGCTCGTACGCAACGCTCTGACGGAACGCCATGGCGGATAGAACAACATTAGCGCGCGGGGTCTATAGACGGTGCGATCAAGAATCGTCCGCGCGCAATCACGAGACAGGGGGTTGGCCTGTAGTTCGACTCGAATGCGAGAGGGAGATGGAACGAGCGAAATCGAGCAGAACGGCTTTCGGGGGTGGGAAAAAGCTCCGGCATCGGGAGGGACGAACAAACGCGGTAATGCGTATTTGATTACACCTACGAAGAGCTGACCACTGCCAGCAGCATCGCCGAACCAGCCATTTTGGTCAACGCGCTTTACCGATTCGTGTTTGCTCGGATCCCTCGCCGGGAAACTCTATCACCGACTCGATTTAGCCGCGATGAGTGATTCTTAATAATTGAAAAGGAAAAAAAAAAGGTAAAATGTTCCGTATTTTATCGAGATTAAAGGACGATATGAATTACATGCTATGAAAGATCAGTGATTCTTGGAGCCCCTGATAGATTGTTTTTTGTCACAACTATTTTCAACTTCCGGCTGAACCAACGATTTTTTGATTAATCTTTTTTTATCAGATTCAATAGTATTATTTTTTTTATTATCTATTCAATATTAATTCGATATTGTTATGAACAAATTTTTGTTTAAGATGACCTGGGTTGGAAGTGGGTCACCTGAAGTCAATGGCGATGGCAAATGGCGTTCGCCATTTTGAGAGTGGAAAATTAAGAAAGGACACATACACACACATACATCAGGACATCTTTTCTAAATATGATTTTTCGATGTTTTGGAACATTCTAATCACGTTTTCATTAAAATCTCGAAATTTTTGTTTTCACCTTAACAATGAATTCTCTATGAGAATCTCCAATATTTACTAGTACCACTAATATCACTATTATTTTGCTTTTTATGTACCGCCACAATACATGTGACAATACATGTACCCGAACCACGCACACTTATGCAACGTAAGCTTTATGTGTAACCCCGTTTAGGTGACCAACAAAGTACATGTACTACTACTACCAGATGCAACTGTGAATATTTTCAAAAAAATTCCCGCTCGAGAGCATATGCAAGATGTTAGATAGAAATTCATAGAAATGTGATTACATATATCTACGCATCGGTAGCCAAGCACAAGCAACATGTAATGCGCGAGTAGAGCTGGTGCCCACGGCGCGAGAAGTACTTGCCACTGGCAGTTTATCGTAGCTGCTAATAGCGATAGTGCGCGAAAGAGAGAGCAATGGAGCAGGAGATAGAGGGAGAGAGCAGTGGCCGATGAGCAATGTTACAACTGGGACGGTAGACGAGATGGGATGGAACGAAATGGGATGGGAGGTCGGGCGCGAGCGGCGATAATGATGATGATGTTGACGATGATTACCCGCGTGGTCGAAGCGACTCTTCGCTCGTTTCTCTCTCGTTGGAGCTTTGGACCAGCGGCTAACACTGGCCGCCATCCTGTTTTGTGTTGCCCGTCGAAAACCTATTTCGAAAGGGTAAAAAAACGTGACGAGGTAAAAAGAATTGAAGCTGAAGATGCGCACCGTGAATCGTTACGAATTTGGCCAACCCCTTCTACACAATCTTCAAACTCGATCTTCTTAAATAAACAAAATGTTCATCCACCAGTTTCTCTCTTCCCCCGAGCAGATGTTCATTTCCCGCTGCAGTTTTTCCATCATTGATAATTTTTGTGCGAAATTTTTTGTTTTCTTTCCTTGCGATTCATCCATTCCTCGTCCCACAAAAGTAAAAGAAGGCGGATAATCAGCGTTAAAAGTTCAACGAACGAATGGAATATTCGGGGGACTCCGCAGTCGGGAATTTCACGACAGCGTCTCAATAGCGTACACCTTTATATTTTTATCCGCCCGATCCGCCGAGGCGACTCTCGTTCTCGTGTCCTCTGATTGCGTGCATTTTTCACGTACGCCGAACGTCGACGGGGAAAAAAGGAACGAGGTCCGAAACGAAAGAAGGAAAGGTGTAGCGGAGCGAGAGAGCAGACAGAGGGATCGTACTTAAGGGTCTTCGTGGCGTTCGAGACCTGCTTCCAGCTCGGTCGAACGCGTTTATTTCACGGCGATGCGGACACGCGCGTGTGTTCGCTCCTACAACGCGATACGGTACGGTATACCTTGCGATGGTTAAAGCCGGTAGCAAAGAGAGAGACATATGGCATTCGTTACTCGGGATACGCAAACGGATGCCCACGCTTATTAGTTTAATCGATTCTCGTTATAAGGGACGTATATACCTAATTAACCACGAAACTAAATTAAACCTCTCGTTGCGACGCGTCGCACAGTGGGCGAACGCGAATCTCGGATGCACACTCGCATCTTCGAACAGTCCGATTCAAAATAAGCGGCATTAATTCACAAACGAGCGTGATCTTATCGCGTGCAACGGTGGACGAAAAAATCGTCACAGTCGTCCCAATTATAATGTTTATTGAATGAATTATCCGTCCGGGCATGAAGCGAACGAGCCACATCCATCCACTTGCAGAATTACGGCAAGATACGATATGTCATCGCTGCCATGCAGCGAAGCAGTCATAGTTAAATACCCTTGTTCATTTTTTACAATCGCACATCTCATCTCATCGCATATCATCGATTATCCTACGATTCCCAAATTCGTCGAATCCATCATCCTTCCGGACGATTTTCCGATAATCATCTATAACTCCTCTAAACCGCAACGACATTCGAGCAATTATGAAGAACCGAGCGCATACACTTAAATAATTATGGGGAAAGAGAGCCGAATGTACGGGCGTAAGTTCCACGATGGCAAGATCCTTCGTAGTAATGAATTTGGAAAGTGCAATCAGTAGCTCTCGAAGGGGTGGCCCCCCCCCCCCCGAGCTCGTTTCTGCTCGAGGAGTCGTAAGACTGCATGCTCCTCTTGTTCCCATTGCTTCCTCCGCTGGTGCTAGCTGTTCGGTTCCACTGGGAAGTGCTGGGGGTTGATGGGACGTTGGTACAGGAAAGGGGGCGAGGAGGAGCGAGGGGGGACCGGGAGGCAGAGAGGCGCAGGCGGTGGGTTCCGGCGGTGGTGGAGAACTCGCGGGGGCTGCTGCCGCTGGTAACGCGCAGGGAGGGATGAAAGAGGGCGGATGTGACGCGGAATGATGGAGCGCGGACCGTGGAGAAAAATGAGAGTGGCGGAAAGGCGAGGGTGGAGGGACGCTGATGGATCGGCGCTCCTCCCTCCCTTTCTCTCCCCGTGAGCATCATCCCCGCCGCTTTCTCGCGCTCTCACTCAACCCCCTTTCGCTCCGGAGCACTCGCGCACTCTCTTTCTCGCATTTTCATTCCGACTCACTCTCCAGCGGCGGTTCTCCGATGTCTTTCTCGCTCCGGCTCCAACGTTTCGTGTGTAGCCGCGCAACCATCGACTTCCATCCCCTCGGAAACCACCCCCGCCCACCCCGCCTCCTCCTCCTCCTCCTCGCCGGCAGCAGCCTCCGCGCGAGTTTCTACTCCCAGGGGGTGGGAAAAGCCCCGCAATATTACTCATAGTCCGCGGGCCTCACTCGCTCCGGCCGCATTACGCTCGTCCTACGATGCTACCCCTATTATTTATTCATGTTAGCTACTCCGTTTGAGTTCTTCCCCCGTTGTTGTTCGTTTATTTTTCTCGCGCGCCACTTCCTCTTCCGTTTCTTTTAGCTTCGAATATCCCCCTTTCACTTCTCGCTCTTCCTCGTCGTTCCCTCTGTCGTTCCGAGCGCTCTTCTTCTTCCTCCTCTTCGCGCCCCCGATGCACGGGCGTTAATGGTGATTGGTGATCGATCGATTGTCCACGCAGGTACACACCGACGATCACGAGCCGTCTGGTAATTTGAGTGGAAACATTAGTCATCCTTCGAAAAGGAATAACGTCGTTTATCAATTCGCGATATCGTCCGGTGGATTGTAGATTCACGGCTTATTTTCGCGACTTCTCCCTGTGTGCGTCCCGGCAATGCTCGGCGGAACCGGGCGGTACACGAAACTCGCATCCCGACGTGCAAACGACGCTTAACGAGCCGACGGGCATCGCCGACAAATCCGCGTATTTATACGTCGCGTTTCGTGTAAAATCCCCCGGGCCGTATGTGCGCCGCGAGTGCATACCGCGTACGCTATGTATACCTGTGTAACATACGACTCTCGTCGCACCTGCCTTTTTGCCAATCCCGTGAATTATACGCTTGCACTTCGTCGAAGCGGATTTTCCTCTGTCAAAATATCCGCGACAGACAAGCTCCTCCTCGAATTGTGTTAACTCGACGAGCCAACACACCCGATACCCGCGGCTCCGCGCAGCCTTTTTGCGAAAAGTTTTGCCACTTGGCCTCGGAAGCTCTTAGTCGCGCGCACCCGTAATGCGTTCGATTAATTTAACGAGTCCGTTCTTTCTGACGAACGGCACTTTTATCTCTCCCGACACGGAGGGCATGAAAGATAATTGACATGCGCGTAATCTATCCGTACGACGACAGCGGCTCGTGATGTCTTTGTTTTAACGATCGCAACGTGATCTGGGAGCAACACATTTTCACTCTACTTATTGGTACGAATTTTGCATTTTTAATCGAATATCCGTAGATATTACCTCAGCTCACTAACGAACGACACTTTTTGTCTTTCCTGACACGAAGTGTGCGAAAGATAATTGACACGCGCGCAATCTATCCATACGACGAAAGCAGCCAATGATGTCTTTATTTTAACGATCGCGACGTGGCGTCGGTCGAACACTTCTTCATCCTACTTTTTGGTACGAATTTTGCATTTCGAATCGAATGTCTGTAGAAATTACCTCTCCTCACTAACGAACGACACTTTTAATGATTCTTGACACGGAGTGCCTGAAAGATAATTGACATGCGCGTAATCTATCCGTATGTCGACAGCGGCTCATGATATCTTTATTTTAACGATCGCAACGTGATCGTCGGGTGAAAACTTTTTCACTCTAATTATTGGAACGAATTTCACGTTTTGAATCGAATATCCGTAGAAATTACCCCTCCCCACGGACTCACAAAACCTCTCTTCCCTCCTCGCAAAACTCTATAGTCAAAACGACGATGAGTCGGGGTGAAGGCTGTATCGGAGGTTTGGAGAACGCGCGATGTCCGCACGCGGGGGCCGGGACACACAGTATATATACGTACACATACACAGGCATTCGCGAACAGCCAGCAGCAGCAGCAGCGCGATTCGGTGGCTCGACGGCTCCCGCACCGACCGCCATTACTCAACTATTCACTCGGTAACGCAATCATACGTCACAAAGGCCTTTCATTTGCAAGCGCATTGTGGAAACCGGGCGATATTAATTGCCGTGGCTCGTTACCCGTTCTCCGAGCGCGTTACCTATACCGCTCGCGCGATTCTCTCTTGCTCTTCAACCCCCGCAGAGTCGTCCACGGCGAACCCCTTCGCAGCCGCGGATAGACCCGGAGAGAGAGAACGGTCGTCGGCTATTCCGCGTATTACGTATTCCGCTCTCATGCGGCTCGACGGTCCTGTCTGGCAGCCGCTAGTACCACCCTCCCTTATTCTTTCCTCGCTACCCTTGCCTTTTCCTCTATGCAACCGCCTCGCGTACGGCCCCCAGCTCTCCGGGAGCGTTCTCGCGTGTGACAAATACAAACTCGAAGACGCCGCACGGACGGCCGGAGCGGATTAGCCTCGAGGCCGCGGCTATACGGCGGAGTCGACCGTACCCCACAAACTCCGAGCCTTTCACCCTTGCGAGACGGCCCCCAACCCGCCCCCTGCCCCCCCGCGAAGAGCGAGGAGCGCGTGCGAGAAAAAAAAATGAGTCGACTGAGCGAACGGCTCTCTCCTCTATGGAATAAAAAAGAGAAACAGTTGACGGCCGGGTGAACTCGAGGTCTGGGGGGGGGGGGGGGGGGGGGGGGGAGAACCCTGAGCTACAGAGAGGCAGAGAGTCGGTGCGGAGCGTCATTGCATATTTATGAAGGCGATGATACCATCTCCTTTTAGTTTCGTTAGTCGAGCGCAAGATTTTTTTTTTTCCTCGGTATAACACACGCGTTACATCGGACAAATCGTGGAAACGATAAGAAAATATCAAACTATAACGTAACGTGTACCGATTTTCTATCAAGATGGATAAAGCGATGTTCCGAGCGATCGAAACGCTTCAGCGATTGTTCGGCTCCATGTCGCTCCGGGATCTCTCGTGCTTATCCGACTGAGGGAATACACGGGGTTTATCGGACGCAAAGTCGAGTCGAATGTTTTCCCAGTGTCAGGCAGCCGGCGCGGTCGTCAAGCAGCGCGACCTCGAAACTGGCAGCTTCGATTGACGTGGGTCCTCCCGTGGTGTTTGATAAATGTCTTTTGGCCCGTTCGTCTCTTCGGTCTCGTTCTCGCCGCATCGCCGCGGAGCTGTGAAAGGGAGGACGAAGGAAAAAAGGCATCAGGCGGTCTTTGAATCGATGAACGGCGCTGCACTCCTCGAGAGCGTCACGCAGGCTCTTCTCGTGGGATTCGAAGTGGGACGGTATCGAAGAGGCGCGTCCTTGGTACCCGCTCCTCCATCTTTTCCGGCAGTTCGCGCGACGGGACAGCTGTGCCCTGATACATGCCTATTGCTTCGATACGTATGCACGTATACACGGACCTCCATTTCGTTGTCTCCTTTTTCCCGTACGCTTTTCTCCGTGCAGGCTCCGCGATTCGAAAAAAAAGGGCAGAGCCGATCGTCTGACGTTTGACTGATCGCGGACGCACCGGGTCCGAAGAGCCTTCGGCTAGCGCTGCTGGGGCTTCCGAGGGTTTTTTTTTTTTTTTTTTTCTCCGCCATGTTTCCAACCCTCCGCGATACCCGCGGCCAACCCCTCGCGCCGTTGTACCACGCCGCTCACGCGCTATCTAACCCGTCGAGCCTCGACCAAGAACAAAGACATCAACTTGATTGATGCCAGAACGGACCACGAACGTCCGCGCAACGCCGCTCATCCACAAGACTCTCGAGACAATCCTGTCGTCTTTACAGACATAGAAACCGGTGAAAAATAATGAGACGGGGAGGGAGAGACCGGTGACGGCGAGCTGAATAGAGGATCCACCCTTCCTCCGCGGCACTCTATCTCAGTGAATCGACGAGGGGGGAGAGACCGAGTCGTACAATGCCGCCGGAACGCACTTCATTATCTGCATTTTCTTCGGGCTTTCCGAATCTTTATCTTTCTTTCTGGATGATCTTCGGAACGGCCCGAATCACCCGCAGAGGAGCAGACATATATCTTGCGATCGGTCGACGAATAGCGTCGTGAAAGAAGTGCAGCGAGAGTGTATCGTTGCGCTATCTGCCGGTGGAGGGCTGAGGCTGCTCTTTGGGGGTTGATTTATGAAGGTGGAAAGGAATTATGGCTCGTAATTTCGAGAGGAGCAGTACAATGGTTTATTGAAGGGTGACCCTTGGACGCTGCTCGTTCGAAAGGGTTTGGCCTTTTGCACCTTGCGAATCTCTGCAATTAGCGTATTGCGCACAATGAAGCGAAAGGCTGGACTCTCATTAGGGAAATAAATTATTATGTCCAAACAGAAGTTTCAAGGACTTCGCTCGGGGTAAACATTTATTGACGGACTTCTCGTCTGCAACCCTTTGAGTCTGCCAGGTATAACTGTTTTCACCTGTCTCGTCTTCATCTTCGATCGTGCATAAATTATTTGCCTAAAGGTTGAGTAATTATTTAGTTAGCTGAAACCGACGGACAGATTTCAACTGACATGATTTTTTCCGCACTTCGACACAAAATGGCATCAGGTCTGAAGAATCTATATAAAACAAGGCGATCTCGTCGAGAGCGAAGTTCCTTCGATCCGGCATGAGGGAGCAGAGCGGCCATGCTGCCACTGGAGCGCACAACCCGGTCATCATCATTAGGTTGTCAAGAATCGCGTTATTATGCTTTATCTCAGTGTGGCGCCGCGTCGCAGAGGAGGCGTGCTTAAGGCCTCGCCGTAAAACGAAGGAACGGCGACCAACGAAAGCGAGGATAAGAAAAGCTTGGGCGCGATGAGGGAATCTCGAGACTGCATGACAGTCGATTAAATATGCTAAAGTCGAAATTTGAATAACGAGATGTTGACGATAGGTTAGCGTCGGAGTGAAGACACAAGTGCCTCGCGTCATTCGTGAAAGACGTTCGAGCTCGAATTTCATGAATTTTTTTGTCTTTTGAAAAATTGCCGTCGTAGCTTTAATTCGAGCGGATGCCGATCTATCCAGGGAAAATTTGATATGCGAAAGGGCTAATCCCGAACACCGTTCCGAATTAGCCGAATTTTCGAATTTCGTGAGAGTCCAAGGGATTTTTAATTTTATTATTTGGTAAGAAGAAATTATGAATTTGATAACGGATTTAAAAAAAAATTCAATGGCGACACCAACGTAATTTATCGTTATAGAAGCAATAGTATCGTGTTCTTCGTGGAGTGGATGTCGCGTCCAGCGCGTAATTTATATCTCAACGCTTCCGTTTCGCAGTGACCGGACGGTACGTCGTAGCAGAATCATCCAGGAACTCTCCGCATCGCGAATCTACACCCCATTTCCAGCCCCGTCCGTCCGTACGTCCGTTCGCCGAGGGTTAGGCCGCGGGCGAAGCGACGAAAAATTTCAAGAAAATCGCCCACCCTACCCACGAGACCCGTCGCCGCTCCCGGCGTTTGATGCATTGCCACCGATAATTTTTAACGCGTCTCTCCCGCCCTTCTCTGCACTTTCGTCCCCGGCACTTTTCTCCTGAAAACCCGGTCGCCCGAGACTTTTTCGCCGGCCTATAGACTCAACTCGGACGCCCCCACCACTTTTCCTACACGCCTCCCGATGGTCATGAATTTCATGATCTCTTCGGATTCGCTTCCGGCACGGATCCTCAACGCGGCCCTCTCGCTTCGAAGTCACCCTCCTTCCGGCATCGCTCTCCTTTCTGAGAACTTTCCGCGAAGCTTTTACTCCTCTGAGTCTTGGAAATTTCAATAAAAATATTTTTTTTTTCATCGACTCCATGCATTTATGCATTAATTCGATCGAGAGAAATGAAGTTTATGAAAATCGACTTTATTAAAATGATTCGGTGCTAGGAAAATTCATTTCTTCATACGACATATCGAGAATACACTGAAATTAAAATATTAATGACTCAAGTAAAATGTGCTTGCTGGCTGCCAAAAAAAAGAATTCGTCGTAAAGTAGAATTGAAATGAAAATTTGTTTCTTTGTAACAATCGAAAATTGTTATTGACACCGGAAATAAAATGACAGGCTTGTGTATTCAAACCAGAATGAAGTCACTTATTTAACGAAATAATTTTTACAAAACTTCGTATTCCGATTTTACGAAACTTCTGTGATTTTACGATGGTGACACGCACGGGTGTGGAATTTAACCCTTTGTCCCCCAGGACGTCGTGGTGTCAACAGGATGTCTCGTGTGCGACAGACAAGACGGGAACTAAATCATTGATGGGAATATTTATATAAACTAAATCATAGACGGGAATATTTATATAAACTAAATCATAGACGGGAATATTTATATGAACTAAATCATCGATAGGGATATTTTCTGTTGAACTAAATCATTTATCTTGCAAAATCTTGGTGGTCACAGTCTTCACCGAACGGTCACAATTCGGTTCTCCGAGTATCCCATGGAGAAAGAAGAGTGACGTCGCGCCGGACAGGCCGAAGGGTAGGTATATCCGGTTCGTGAGCGAGATATGCATAACCGGTAAGGAAAATGACGAAAAAGGGTCGAGAGAAGGCTGTACAAGAACGGAACGAGATTTTCTTTACCGCGGCGATGACCTCGGAACGCGATTTACGACCGAAGCCATTGTCCACCGTGAGCTTGAATTTCTACCAAAAGTCAAGGTCGCTCGCCTTTCAGGAATACGGCAATGCACGTATGTTCTCCGACTGCTGCTCGCCAACGAAATGATTTCTTTCAGCGCAGCGTGAAACGGTCCGCACTACCGTAAACACTGCGGGTCCGGTATGACGAATGGAAACGCTCCATGGGTCCTCCTCGCGACACCTCCGTGAATCCTTACCCGGGGCAGCGAGAATCAAAGCTTCCCGGAAAATCTGGAGCGAACGGGAAGCCTACAGCGAAGTGGTCTTCCTCATGCATCCCTCTGGACTCCAGCCAATTCGCTCGCGTAACTTACTATACTCGACCGAAAACATGTTATTTGCCATCGGGTATCCAATTCCGCACAACATTTTTGGAGATACACCTTCGCATCCATTTTTCTACTTTTTTTTTTTTTTTTTTTCTAGCAGCGGTTTTACAACGCCGCGTTCGCGCGACAATTAATCAACCCCGAGAAATATTGCCTCGCCCGTGATATATACGCTTGTATAGATATTTGTTTTATTTTATTTTTTTATTACCCAGTCTCCGGAGTGGCTAGGTGAGAGAGAGGCGCGCAATTCTTTTTGGCACTCGGTGAAATTAGAATGATACTTTGATGAAGGGGTTGGTGCGCTCGCGGACTGGCCTGTATGTCAGGTGTTGGGTTGCCTGGGGTATAGTGGCTCTAATTAAAAAGCCGTGTCCGGCGAACGGGTAGCGGTATACGCCCGGCAGCCGCGTCACGGAACTCCAACCCTGGACGTGACCCGTTGCCATCGTTCGTATTTTTTTTTTTTCGGTAGCGCGCAGCGAAACGCGCTTTTTCTCTTCTTAACTCTTCGTTATTTTTTTCTCTCTCTGTGTTCGCGTATGAATGTATGTGTTTGTGTGTGCGCGTGTGTGTGGGTCTTTTTTTAACTCTCCAGCATCAACGCGCCTTTCATTTTTCAAATGGATGCTACGCGAGAGAACCGGCGCGCTTGTACTTTGGTATAGAGGCGTACCGCGTAGTATATTTTTACAAATGTTGGGGGTACACAGGGATACGGAGCATCCCCCATTCGCACGTTCGCGCCAACGGCACCGGCCTGCACAGTACCGCGGTAATGCGTACCGCGACTCTTGGTCGCTCGCGGCTCGTGCAATAAATTCTTCGCACCCTTTACAATTTCGGAAACAATGGGGCAAACCCGAAACGAGACAGTTCGGTGGTAAAACCTCGCTGAGAACACGCGGCCCGAAGAATTTTTCCGTCCATTCTAACGACCGAAACAAACTCACACGACATCTCGAATGCGCATGAAGCATTGAACAATTATCGCGTACGTCCAGGAGGAATCATCCAAGGAAGATTCTCGCGAGGATTTGTCCCGTCTTTGGTATGTGAAACTTTCAAGAATTTCACTACTTCGGATGGAATTCTCATTCTCGGAATTAAGATTCATCGAGTTTAATTCGAGTATGGCCGCGGCCAATGACTATAAATAATTGGAATTACGTTTTTGAAAATGTAAAAATATAATTTCAACTTATCCGTCTTAACATGTTGGGTTGGAGAGGAAACATTTAACAAATGTTTTTTCTCCATAAAGGTCCACAATCATTTCTCCTATTCATTTTCCGCAAAACTATCCGCAAAAAGAGTGCAAAGTTATTTTTTTTTATATTGCCAACGTTTGTGAAATACTCTTAAATAAGAAAAATAAATGGTTAGATTAACCCTGACGCGGTGACGTACGTTCAAAGATGTTATTTCGTTGGTACAACAAAAATGTCTGTTTGAATGTCAAAATTTCGAATCGACTGAAACAGATAATCGTTTAACAAAACAACGTTTTATTTGTATCAAACAACAGTTTTGAGCGTATGTCACGGCCACTTTTCGTTAATCCAACAATTTTTAATAACTTTTTTCTCGTTCGTATGCAGATTGAAATTTGTGTTACCGTGTGCGGTCAGTGACTGGTGCATCGACCTTGGGCAGACTTTTTGAATGAAAAAAGAACGATAGTCGAAAGAATTCACTGGGAAATCAAGATGGACGCTGGTTGGGATCGAGCGCCATGTCGGACAGACGTGAGTGACATCCCCTTAACGACGTGCCCTTCCAATCCGTCGCATATACCGCACGGAGTCCTCCTCGTCCTCGTCGTCGTCGTCGTCGTCGTCGTCGTCGTCGGCGTAGTTTCCCCCTCATCTCCTCCCCCCTAAACTGAACCGAATTGAACGGAATCCCACCCCTATAGTATACGTGAGCCACACGGGCCACGGCCCAGCGGAGACCTACTCGTATTATCCACAGTGACAGGACGCCGGAGTTATTAATGGCCGCGACAGTGACAAATGACGAACTGTCGGCGCAAGCAAGACTGATATCATGGCGGCCTTCGCCTCGCCTCTCTTTCACTCCGCTATCTCCTTCTCCCTCTTTTTCACATTCTCCAACCTTCGACCGTCCTCCTCTTCTTCTCTTTTTTCACCCCGCGTCCCGGCGTCTCCGCGCGCTTCGTTTCCTCCTCGTTCTATTCTTCCTCCATCCTCAACCCCTCGCGAATAGTTTGATACTTTTTTTTTTCTATCCCTCAGTCTTCACGCTTCTTCATCCCCTGCCCGAAACGTGCCGTCCAGCTATTTCCTTCGCCTCCGTCCTCCGGTATTCCTGTATTTGTACGGTCGCGATATTATGTGTACAATAAACAGAGGAACCGAATACAGCAACAGAGAATCAGCGGCAACGAGGGGTGACACGAAGTTCTCGAGGGGTTCGCGGTTTACGAATCGTTTGATTGATCGCCGAAAGCTTTCGGTGTGTCTCGTTGAGTCAACGGGAGCTACACCCTTCAATTCTGAAGGCGTATAACTGCGATCCATTTTAACGGCTAATCGTATGGGCAGCGAACAAAAATTAATCAGAGAAAAAAAATGTTTCGAGAAAATTTTCTTCGGGATCAAATTCTTGGTAAACATCGGAGATACGTCTCGAGTCGCCGGCGAGTATCCTCCCCTCGTTCATATTCCTGTCCTCACGAATCCCAGCGAGGAACGAGGCGATCCAAGCCGCAAGAATGTTCGCGTTATATCTGTGAAGATCTCCCATCGGGGCGAGGAGAGGTGACATCGGTATACGGCCGAGAGCCATTGGTGTCTCCCGTAGAATCGAGAAATTCTCGAGCACGAAACCCCGGCGGCGTTCTTGTGCACTTAGAATCTCGACGGTGCCGGGGAGGCGCTGGTTATATCAGGGTAGCCGGGGAGAACGAGACTGAAAGGGAACGGCCGAGGAAGCTGCAGTCGCCTCATTTATAATCCTAACTAGGAGCGGAGAGGACTATCGGTTTCGAGTTCTCGCCGCTATCGCGCCCCCTCCCAAAGCAACGAAACAGGACGCGACACATGTACAATGTTCGAACGAAAGAAAAAAAAAAAAAAAAAAAAAAAATGAAGAGAACAAGAAAACGAGAATCCATATAAAGAGGGTTGTGTACAAAATCAAAATAAATATATTTACAGATTATCCACGGCAATAACTCATAGACGGTTTGAATAGACGGCAGGGGGTCCCCTCCGCTTCTTCTTCGTCGAAACTCTTTTCCCTCCGTCTTCGACCTGTTCGCCTCTCGCGCCCTCTCCCTCACTCGCCTTCTCCTTCTTCCTTCTCCCTCTTATCCGTCTTCTGCTTCGTTGCTCTTCTGTATCTCGTGCCGGTTTCGCGGCTGCTTTGTATTCCGAGTAGTTCGCCTCCTCGCCGCTTCCAGCATCCCTCCCTCTTCGGACCCCGTCACTCGCCCGACCTCCTCGACTCTGGCTTCCACTTCCCGCCTCTTCGTTCGCTTCGACCGCGCTGGATACTTCTTTGAGACTTGGGAACGAAAAATCCTCGTTTTCCCCGAGCATATACAGCGGCCGCGAAGACCATGGCTTGACACTAAGGCTCCTTGATCCACCCCTTTTCACCCTCCCTCGCCGCAAGGTCCCATCCGGGCCGCGCGTAAGACGAGGACCGACGCGCCAACGTCACGAGCTCTTTGATCCTCGTCGAGCGCGAGCTAAACTTCCTCGCCACCTTCATTCTTCGACAAACCCGCTCGTCTTATATCTTCCTTGATATCCCTCGAGTCGCCTCGCCAAAAAGGATTTTCTCAAAAGAATTCATAACTTCCCGTGCAATGGCTGGGTGAAAGAGAGCTTTCGCACATATTCGACGCGAAAACTTGGACACCGAGGATCTTCGCCGTTTCTCTCTCCCGGTCGTATACAGAATACGTTTGTCGGAATAAATCATTCGGTTACGAGGTGCGGATAAGGAAGCTCGTACAGAAACCTCAAGCGGGAGATATTCGAGGGTGCGCGAGTGAAATTTATGAGATACAACGTTATGATAGTTAAATTAACGAATAATGAATTATATTAATGAATCAAAACGGTTTTGTAAGTGACAGAGTTTAGCCAGCCACTTCTCCGGGCCAGCAATAACAGCGACTCTGCGGCGAGGCTCGGAGGGGTGAACGTCGAAGTTCCGAGGGAAGCACGAGGGAGGTCGCCCTTCGGGCTTTTAATCGCCCTCGCGGACCGGACCCTTGGCCGCCGTGAGAGAACAATGGATGGATTCTTACGAAATCATCGATCGGCACGCGGCCAATGTGGAAACACACACGGGGGATGCCAGGGTGAATCAGGAGTTTCGGGCGAAGGAGCACGAGAGAGCGGGACGTCGGGGTGCGGGGGTGGCCCGAAGGCCTCGGGGTTGGCATTCTGTGCCGGAGGACGGAACACATCGGAGAAGGCACGGGAAAACCGTGGAACAGAGACGGAGACGCGGAAAGGAAACACGAAAACCTGATCTGCTCATGAGCGTGGAAATCCCTCGTGGCAGCCCTGGGGGTTCCCGAAACATCAGCGTGATTGCGTTCCTCGAAGCGGGAAGGGATTCCATTACACGGGGTGAGCGGGAGCGGGTGCCCTCGTCCTTGCGTTACCGCCCTCCGCTGCCACTGCAGCAATCGGCTCCCTTTTCCACCGCTTATCCCGTATCACCCGCCCCCGTCGAATACACTTCGGGGCACGCCAACCCCTGTCGGCGATACGTGCCAAACCACTTCCACCGTGATCCAAGTAAATACGGAGCGATCACGAGCGAATCGAATATAATCGCATCTACACGATGTAAATTTGATTTCATTTATGGAATGTAATGTAATATAATACAATGTAACTTGATGACGTCACTTCCGGTCGAAGGTTGTCGCGACTCGAGCGATTCGCGGCTTTGATTATGGAATTTAGAAACCGGGAATTTCGATTCAACGTCACATGTGGTCGAAAAATGATATCTTCAAATACGTTCCGAAATCTTGGTTTTTGGCCGGAAATAACGCCGTGCAACATCACTAAAAGTATGTTCAATCCTTACCGTCAATTTTTCTCGTCGCAATGGAAGCATATCGGATAAAATAAAACGAAATATATCGAAGCAATTGCAATTAATCTTTCCTCGCAGAAAAACTCGCCACCTCAGAGTAGGTGAACTCCAATCTCGATGCATCACAATCTTTGCGTTTGTGCAATGCACGATACAGAGATCCGGCAGCGTGTCTCCTATCAATCCCCTGCGTCCCGGCCAATGCTGGGCACAAATACCTCGACTCCATACTCCATCCAGTGTGTATATCATTCGCGACCCATAACAGCACACGATACTTGGCACAAGAGTAAACGCGGATCTGACGATATGCACATATTTGTTGTATCCAACGGTGCACACAGTCACCCGCAGACTCCGCGAAGCTTACCGGCGCGTCGAGCTTCCCGTCCGGGACACCTACCGAGCATTCCGGCAAATCCGTCAGCTTCATCGTACGACCTCGGTTTAGCGTCGATACACACGTGTCTGCGTATGCCGTGTGCCCGATTGAAACTCCGCATGCACGTACGACGCTCCTCGCAATCTACATAAGCGCACATAACCGGCCAGCTACATTATGTGCTCCCAAGATACAGAGTACGTATATAGCTCGGTGGAACCTCTCGGTACATAACGGTTGTGTATGGAGCGTGGAAGCCAACGGCGATCGGATTCCGCGAGCGAGAGAGTCACGGACCGGGAAGCCGAGAGCGGGTGAACGGTGGGGTTGCACGGCGAGATTGGTGGGTGGGCAAAGGGGTGGCCCGGCGAGGAGCACAGACTCCGCGAAGGTTGGGAGGGAGGGCGGGTAATGGGGTTTGCTGGGAGTGACACGGGGCTAACCGAGCGGAATCACGAGCTCCCAGGAATCGAATCCATGCGTCACCTCGGCTGCCAACACCATCCGCAAGCTCGCAAGTTCTCGAGATCCCCGTATAGAATCCAGCCTCGCCGTGCTCCTCGCTCTTCGTCGGCTGCTCCGCGCCTTCCTCCGCCTCGCTCGCCCAGCCTCCGTCCGATATCCCTCTTTCCCGGTGTACTCATCTCCCGATTCACCGGCTCCCTCCCACTTGCGTGCTATCTCTCCGCGGTCCCGAATTTTTCGTCCATCACCGTTTCTCGACTCCGAGAAAACGCTCCGGTCGGGCTTCACGAAGACGAAAAAGACAGGGTGTTCAGTGGATTTTTGTCGGCGATCAATCATCCCCTTCCTCGCATCGGGTTGATTAATTTTGCTTAATTATTTACGAATATTATGATAATTTTATTATCAAGACGCTAAAATGGAAACGTGGTTTTGTAGAGTCGTGTGCTCTCGACGGAGGCAGCTCGGGGATGGATGACATTGTCAAGCGCGAAGAATCGCGGGATTACGACAATAAGAGCGAGACGTTGTATTTCAACCCCTATATTGTATACACACACACGGAGACGAGAGACGCTACAGTGCGCTGCGGGCGCGTGATACCTAAGCAACCATCAACCCCCGTTTCTCGCTTCCGTCCGAGAGAGCTTCGTTCCCGGCGTGCTCGTTCGCCTCTCTCTCCCGCGACGGTAAATGATTGCGACTCCGGGCATTATCTATTGTTGCGCCCATTCCATTTAATATTGTATTCCACAGCGCAAACAATGGTAAAATGCGAATTAATGTCGCTCGATTTGTCACGCTTTTGTGGCAACTCGCTCACCTCGGAACGCACGACGAACGGGAGAGCCGCGAATCTCGCGCCGCACAGTACTAAACGCGTGTGCACAGACGGATTCTTCGAGGCCTGAGTGTACGCGATAATGGACAATAATGTTATCGGAATTTGCATGAACGATTTTGCGTAAGATATATTTTTAGGGATCGAGTTTCGGTCGGCGGTACGAGGGATATATGAGCTGGAGAGCAAAGTCGTCGAGCATACACTGGGAATGCTTTCCTCGTTTCGAGCAAGGTTCAACGGAGAAACGAGCAGCGGAACGAGGATTGGGAACCACAGCAGGTGACGCTCGCATACTCCGAGGCCGGCTCTACCACTTGCTCATTTTTTTTTTTTTTCTGTTGGAGCCCGGGCATGCTAATCCCCGAAAAGGATGCTGCTGCGAAGGCCACATCTTCCGCGTTTCATTCCATTTTTTCTTCTGTTTTTTTTTTCTTTTTTTTTTTCTTCCGACTCGGTTTCTTCTTCGTGTCTGGATAACCTTCTGCGATCGGGGGTGGATGATTGATGTAGAATCGAGATCGGTGAAAAATCTAAGAGAACGATGCACGCGAGGCGGAAGACGAAGTTGAGGGAGATCGCGGGAGTGGCAAGGACGTAGGATCGAAGGTTTTCCGGGGGGGGAGATGGCTGCAAGGGGCTCGGGGGTAGTGCGGCTAATGCGCGATGATTAAACTAACGCTCGCCACCAATCACCCTGCCACGAAAAGCCCAGTTTATCTCCCTTCGCTACCGGAGTAACGTACACGCGGAATGCTACCGAAAGAGGAAGAGGTAAAACACCAAGGTCTCTTTTTCTTTGGCCATTTTTTTTTTTTGCAACATTTTTATTGCTCCTATTCCGAGCCCCGTGGGATTTCCATCGACGAAGATTGACCATCCACCCGGGCTTGTTTATTGCCATCTTCTCCGAATTGCCATCTTGTGCAAACATACCGCAGGCCGACGACGCGGTGAGATAACGAATGCGACTTCCGTCGAGAGTTCCCTAAACGATGACGTCAGAATAAATCTCGATGCGACGCAAAGTTGGCATCGATAATCCACGGAGGGAGAGCCGGAACGTGTCCATTAGTTTCCGAAACAAGCGGGACACAGGCGAGCGAAAAGGCCCGTCGGGGAAGAATCATCGTCGGGACGCGCGTCAACGCGACCGAAGAGGCTCCGGGTGGACAAGTGGGGTAAAGTCTTGGTGAACTGCGAGGAGGCCCGAGGGAGATCGGAGGAGAGCGCGTAAAGCGCGAGAAGTCTATCTCATACATTACATTCTCGAAGCCCCCGTCGACGCATCCTCGTTTGAAAAGTCACATAATCTCGAGTGATTTACGGCCTCGCGCGGGGCACACCGAACGCCGAGCCGGCTCGACGGCGACTCCACTCGCGTTCACCGATTCCTGCCCCTCGCACCCACGTCACCGTACCGCCGTGGCTCCTCTTCAACTTTCGGATACGTATCTCTCGCCTCGCTGTCTCTCGGCCGGGTGGTCCGTGAATCGAAAATTCCTGCAACGTGGACAATTATTGTAACGATGATCGGCCGAACGACGAGCCTGCGATTTCTTAAAAATATGGGCATGAGTTTCGTTCGTTCTCGGATTATTCATTCGAGATGTTGCAAGACGTTCGATAAGAATTTAATGCCATACAAATCGACAAAATTGGACACGGCCAACGCGTATTGTGTCGATCGTTAACAAGCCGTAGACCAACGCAGGGCGTTATCCAAAATTTCCCGTCGTTTTGATGGCCGACAACAAGAGTCTCCGGTGCATCATTAATCAAACCCCCGGCAATGAGACCATCAGCGGAAATTCATTTGGCTACTTCATTCATTTATCATTATTAAACGCTCGCGAGCGAACTCGTTTCTTTCCGTTTATTTCATCTCCAGGTGCGTTGTATGTTCTCCTCTCGTGAGGGAGGCGCGTGGTGAGTTCGTTCACGGACTCACGCCTCGCAGATGGCTTTCGTTTCGCGCCTCCGTAGTTACGCACCCGCGCTGCCAAGCAGGAAAAATATTTATCATACGAGCGTTGAATATGAATATATATACCATCGCGAGACGGCGGCGATGAAGAATCCAATCTTGCGATTAGCCCGATATAATGAGACAACAATCCGGTAAGATATTAAGAGAACAATCGCAAATTTCCCTGCGCCTTCCGATTATTAATTGTAATTTATACCCCGTTCCTCTCTCGCTCGTTTTCTTCTGCTTCCTGTCCCGACAGCGCCTCAATGTCTTTACGCATTAGACGCGTCCCGAGCTCTCTTGAACGGGCGGATACACTCGATGAAGCCAAAATCAGACGCAGAATTATAACTTCAGCTCGGGAACACTGAAAGAGCGAGAGTCACGCCAGATATTACGAGAGCCCAATGCACCGCATCGTACCATAAAGCCCGCTGGAAATAAGCCAACATACGTCGTGCCTGTCCATCTCTCGCTATTCTGCAGATTACTCTTCTCGCACGTCAGCCTCCTCGCTCGGACCTCTCGGACATTCACGTTGTGATCTGTTCGTCTCGGTAATTTTCATAATTGTATCACACAAGGACCCTGATACCCGACAGACTTCACTGTCGCCCGTTAAACAGCTGCTGGAGCCAATTCAGCCGTCTTATTAAACCAATAGATCTCTGCGTAACTCGCTGAGAAAAATAAATACCAACCTCTGACGTTCGACTTCGTCTTGTATCTCGCGAGGCTCGACCGCGTCTCAAGGTTTTGCAAAAATAAAAAAAAATGTAAAAGTCAGTTGAAAAATAAAGTTCTTCGATTCTCGAGGAGGGGAAACAGCCGCGGCAAGAACAGCCCGCGCCATACCGCGGCCGAGTATCCGACGTCAACGCCGAGATCGTTGCCAACTCCGCCAACTAATTTTCCGCTTCCCGGAGTTATATGATTTTCCGCTACACGAATACGGTCAACTCCGAGACATTGATTTTCGTCCTTCCGTCCTTGTCCCTCGTGCGGTCCTCCAGCTTCTGATCCTTCTGCTGGCGTCAGGTTTACTCGGGGAAAAGCGAAACTCGAGATACGAAATATCGCCCGAGACTAGGAGAGTAAACGGCTCCTGACACGAAAATTAATGTATCGGGTTATACGTATTTGAGGTATATGATGCTCAGGCTTCTTTTGGTAGGAGAAAACGGAACGCTGTCCGACTGGCATGACGGTCTGTATTTTTTAAAAATTTCTGATCGACGAAGAATTTCGGTAAACAAATCTCGAATTTATCACCGATTTTTCGACGAAAGTTTGCACATCGTAATTCGAACTTTTCGCGTTTCTACACCGTTGAGCGATATTCTCAGGGAATAAAACCTCTTGACCCGCCGGCTCGAGTCTCTCGGTGAGAAACTCGGGATGACCTGGTTTTCATATTTTTCGAAGAAAGCGGAGAATAACACGCGAAGATGGGGAACTTCGACGAAAACGTTTTTCCACTCGTCGAAAGATTTATCTCGTATCAAATTTCATCAGTCGGGTAACGCAGGAAAAAAAAGAAAGAAAATATATTATTACATCATTTCATGGCGCAGCGTTTGGAACGAACTGGTAGGAATATTTTATTTTACGATGAGCATGTGCTTTAAAAAAATTAAACGAAGGTGTATCTTCATAAAATAGGACAAATCGAGTGATGTTTTTGCAGAACCTTTGCAATGAATGCTCCTCTACGTCAAGGAGTAGAAAAATATTTACTGTTGCCTATTGATGCATAAACCTTTGCATAAAATATGTGTAAAGAATAGCACTCTTTTGACTGCACTGTAAAAAAATTTTGTTTGAAAATTAATGAACGATATTCGAAGTTTTTTTACATAAACTATTTCTGAAATTTCAGGCAAAACATTTGTAATTTTTATTTCTGGTATTTTTATTTTACGAAAAAGTATATTAATGTTTAATTAATGTAAATATTGTAAGAATATTGCAAGTTCCAGTACATTAAATTAAAAATTTATTTTCACAGTATAGTTTAGAGCCGTCCAACCTCCCCCAAAAAATATACCTAATTTTACTCAGACAAATTTATGTAAATCGAATGAATAATATCTACGAACGCAGCAGTCGATGTATCACGTTGGCAGCATGAGTTAACACCCGACCGAGAAGTAGCCACGCATACCGAACCGATTTTCCCAGTCCGCCACATCCGCAAACGTTTCGCCGAGATATCAAAGACTTCCGACGTATCCTTGGATTCGTTCTAAAACCCTCGGCAAGAAAGCCAAAGCCTCACCGCAGCACCGACCCAACGACGAATGCCCAGATTCGCAGGATCCTGCATGAAAAATCCCATTTCTCTTGTCGCATCCCCACCGTTCGATTCTCGCAGTGCACTAATTTGAAGGGCCGAGTTTCCCACATCCGCAAACCCGCTCTCAATCTTGAAGACGTTCGGTGGCCTTGCGCATTCGTCGTAACTGAAGCGGAGCGAATTTTCTGCAACGATCCTGACGGCAGGGATGCGTCCTCGGCACGTCAGTGTCCGCGCGGCGAACATCCTGTCTGCCGAAGGGTTCGGCACGGTCGGAGACCGAAAGTTAGCAAGGGTTACGCGGTTATGCAAAATAAATGCGAGAACCTTTTACCTGCGCTCTGCGCATTGCACCGCAAGGTCTTGGCGACCTGCTCCAGAAAGCCTTTCCGAAGCGTTCGGCTGCGATCCCGGGATGCGAGGTCCTGGCGGAGCCGGCCGACGGCGAATCCTTCCGGCGGCGAGTCAGCCGCAAATGCAAACAGAACGAGAAACGGGATGCACCTAGCGAAACTCGGACTTTTGTTCTCACCCTTTGATTTACGGCGTCGAACGAGCGAACAGACTCCGAAGACCTCGGAGCAGACTCGGCGTCGCAGTTTCCTTGCCAAATTTCTCGGCATCTTCGAATCCGTCGCTTCCGCACGCAAATTGCGAGATTCAAGGCCGCTGAAGGGTTCCTCGCTCGCAACTGGCTCGCCGAAACTTCACCAGATATTAACCCGGCGGATATACCTGCGGCTCAGTTGCGAGTCAAGTGCGCGAGCGGATGGACGCCGGTTTCTTTCGCCTCATCCGAGATCTCGCAGTCCCGATAAGACGCGAGGAATTCGCGAGAAATAAGCACGAAGAAGAGTGAAAAAAAAAAAAGAAACTGTTGATACCGGTGGTGCAGCGAGGCATTTGTGATTCTCGCGACTTCGCGCTCGCGATGAAAATCCGCGCCGTTTCGCGCTGCTTCGACAGCAGCCTCCGAGTAAACACGTAGGTGGGTACGCGGCTGAGAAATTTCCGTGTTAACGTTATGGTTCAACGACTCCGAGGAAAGTAGCTCGACGAAGAGATGCGCCGATCGCGTGCAAGCCATTATGGCTCCGGTCGGGAAGACCTCGAGCAATGACCAATCGTGCGGCCGCGGCTCTTCGCGGCTCTGTCCCGCGCGCAGTGCCTGTTATCATCTCGTCGATAATCCGTTACATCATGAATTTCGCAGATTGTTCGACGAGTGAGCGTGGAATAACCCCACCGCGAAATTCCGCAATTCTGTCAATCTTCCCCGAGGCTCCTCCGGACTGGTCTGGCGAATTGACCGTGACCGTTAGGAGAACCTCGCGATAGCACAGAAGCCATTTTGAGCTCGCAACGGTTGGCACGTGAAATCGAGATCCGCATAACGCCCCGGGTACGGGGGGGAGGGCATTTTTAACTCTCCTTCGAACCTGATCCTAATCCGAAGTGGCGCGCACTTTACGATCCCCGGTTATGCGGCCCAATCGCGAGCCCGCAAACGGCTTACCGTTCGTGCTCCGATCGGAGCTAAGAAATTATATCCTCCGGCTAATGATACGTGGAACTATCATTAACCAACGACTCAATTACCATCGGCCTTCCAATAAGTAATTTTCAAGATTATTACAGCGTCGCTTAAAGGGGGGTCGGGGTCAATCGCACTTTAGTTTTTGCTTATTGCTGCTGGTTAAACGCCGGTACTATTCATCCGATCGGCATTGGCCGAGGCTGCTGGAAATTTACGGCAAAGCGTATATCAACCGCCGATTTCGGTTCGTAGCGTTCGATCGCGAAGGTTTCGTATCGATGACGGAACTTCGACGGGCCCCGTCCTCCTCCACCGGGCCGCAGATAACGCACGGGAAGTCATATTTCGGCACCGCCGTCCATCTTCCGCCGGCGGACAGCCTCCCGATTGTGCCGACGCTAACTCTCCCGTTCGTAACTCAAATCCCGCTTTCGAACCGTTCGACCGTTCTCTCTTCTTCGGCCGACTATCGCTATCATCGTTTCGTAATATTTCCCGGTTTTGGCTCGCTGGCTTAACGGGGTAAATCGACAATGACGAGCCTCGATGAGGTCGGCCCGATCTGGATGTTGAGTAATACAATTACCGAGATCGCACAAATGAGATATTTAACGAGCATTTATATCATTTTTCATTTCTTACGCTTACCGTCCGAAGATTCCGAAGATTATTTCAAATAGGTTTTCTTTTCATCGTGCAATTATTTAAGGTACGAAGAGATAGAGCGTTTTGTTTTGTGATTTTTACCCAACACGATCGCCTTAATCGACGAACTTCGAATAGCATTTATTTTTACATTTCTTATTGTATACTTACCGTCCGAAGATTCCGAAGGTTATGTCAAAAAGATTTTCTTTTCATCACGCAAATATTTGAGGTACAAAGAACAAGAGGGCTGTTTTATTAATAATCGTTATATTAATCGACGACTTTCGTATCGCATCGGCTATTTTATGATACGACATTAAGTTCGAAAAGGAAAAAAAAATGGTTTTGTTGGATCTCAATTCCCCGATCAAATTTGCGAGTGCAGCGACTCCCATTGATCATTTCTCAGAATGCAAATTAATCTCGACGACGAATGAATATTATTTATCATCGGGTCACGACATTTGTTCATGAGGAATGACGAATAAATTAATCGGTTCGAGGTCAGCGATCTAGATTCAAATTGGCCAGAGATCATCGGTTGCTCTATCCGGGCTCAATCGCACGTATAATTTGAAACTATTAATATTAAATTGTGGATAAACTCGAGCATAAACACACTACCAGATGTTATTCCTCTCGCAGATAAACGAGTTTTTTCCGATGTTATTCCTCCCGCAGATAAACGAGTTTTTTCCGATGTTATTCCTCTCGCAGATAAACGATTTTTTTTTTTACAAAACTATCTCCCGACGCCGCATAGCATAATTGCAGAGCTGCGAGATAAAATTTTATTAAACTTTGTCACGGTTTTTAACTATGATTGCAGGGAAAATCTTCGTGTTTTTCTATTGCCGAGTCATCGCGAAGTGAATTTTACAAAAAAGTGTGAAAAATAAAACAAAAAGTGACACGCTCTCCTGTACTTCTTCGTTGTCCGGAGAGACGTCACGCTGTAATACGAGCCTCCGGGCATTGTACGAACTCTGCACCCTCCGTGTAGCGATAACACGCATAGTCATACATATAATTAGAAGGAGCATGAGTTCGATTTATGGAAGTTTCACACGTGGCGAAGAGTCGACTTTCCTTATTATCGGCGCATATTTCTCATTGACTTCGATTTTTTTTTTCTCCACTGAAACGTAATTCTCTTACACTGATAAAAACCAACGTTTGGATTAACCGAAAGTCACCGTGACATACGTTTAAAGCTGTTATGTGGTTGGTACAAGTAAACCATTGTTTTGTTGGACGATTATTCACTTTGGTTGATTTAAAATGTGTCACTATAATCAAGCATTTTGGCCGTATCGACCAAATAACAACTTCCAACACATATCACGGCGCCTTGGTTAACCCAACCATTTCTTTTTCTCGCTGTACGGAAAGAAATGCCATTAAAAAGGATTAAACGAATGAGTCATCTCGTATAATTTAACGATTAAATCGGAACCTAAAATTGTCATGCGATAGTCAATACATTTACTTGAAAAATAGTTAGTTGTTCGCTAATTAAATTTTTATCCATCGCTTTTCTTCATATCCAATTAGTTGTTTCGTTCTTAAATAATTTTCTCGGCCCTTAAAACTGCCAATGAAGCATCAAACTTTTCGAACCCGAATTCAAAAAACCCTAAAAATGGTAAAAAAACCAAAAAATTATAAATCCTCACGCGCAATCGAGCGAAATTTGTGCAGCACAACAAAGTCCGCGAGCGACGGTACGCGTCCGAGAAGAGCGCGTTCCAATGGTGGCTGCGGATGCTGGAGCGCGGGTCCACGGAGTCGGAAGCGTCGGCCGACGGGCGATGGCGGTTCCCAGCGGCTCGTTACAGAATTCCTTGATACACGAGAACGCGGATCACGTATGCTCCGTGAAAAATGTCGGTGGATTTCAACGGTCGCGTCTCGTTAAAAACGACACTGCCGACGAGGGTCCTCATCTCCGCACCTAGTTTTCGCGACGACGAGGACGCGGCCGCGGACCGCGACGATTCTATTAATAACGAAAATATATTTTCGTCTCTCGATGCTGCCGCAGTTCGGCAACGCTCGGCCGCCTTTTACTACGGGAATATTAATCGTCGCGTGCTTCCATCCGAACTAGAATTATATATGGAACTGAAACAACCCGCCGCGGCAGACCTTTGCGAGTGAATTTCATTCATTATCATTGTTTTTTAAATGAATTATAGTTTCGCCTCTCGGCACCCCCTCGGTGCCTCGATGTACAACAAACACCGATGTCCGTTCAAGGCCGCTCGAAGTTTGCACGGAAACAGCCACGAGAGTAGCAATTTCCACCTTCGTCGGACGCCAAGGTCTCTGCGTACCTCAGACGCGGGAGATTTACAGCGCGAACATTATTTCGATTGAATTTTCTACGCATTAATAATTTATCATGGAGATAACTAGCGGTTGCCAGGCGATGCATGCGCCGGCCTCTCCCGTCGGCTGGCGCGATATCGGACACCCGCCTCTTTCGCCACGGAGGTCGCTTTCGTTGCAGCGGTACGAAAACACGCGTGATCCGCGTATCGCCGCTCCACGCGATAATCCAATTCGCACGAATTTTTTTTTTCTTCTCTTTCGTACGTGTATCCACCGCGACAAGGCGCTTTCGGGATCGGAGCATCGTTCGTTTTCGGCGATTAAATCCCCGGAGAGAAAAACCGTAGCGTCGGAGAAGAGCCGCCGATCTCGCGGATTCCGTTGCCCCGCCGCTGGACGGAAAATGTTCACATTTTGGTGAGGGTTTATATAAATGCTCGTACATCTATTAAGGCCACTCACGGCTCTCCCGCCCTCTCTCCCTTTCAACCCTTTTCTACTCTCACTCCCGGCAGCTCTCTCTCTCCTCTCGAGCGCGCATACAAACGCCCGCGAGAGTTGTATTTCGAAATGAATGCCCCGTGACGTGGCACCGCGACGCTGTCGTCGGAGCCCCGCTACGAAAAGTGAAATATTTCCGTCGTATTTTCACGTGTGCACGCCCGCAAACCCCCTCCCCCCTCGCGAGCCCCCCCAACCCCGTTGGACAAATGGGTTCGGTGCGTCCGACGGGTACGCGACGCCGACGCGTCGTTGCTACCGCGTTTCGCCGGGTTTTTCGCCGTTTTTTTTTTTTTGTTCATTCCTTTTTTGTTTTATTTTTTTGCCGTAAAAAATATAACGTCAAATACGTTACTCCTTTATCAATTACGTTTCGCAGCCGAATGCCGAGAGAGCTCTCGTGGCAGCGGAGGAAAAGAAAAGCAAACGATAAAAAATATCCCCGGTCCCGGTAGACACGCGTGCGAGAGAAATATCACCGTCGATTTCAGCGAAACCCCCTTCCCCCCTTCGGTACGATGTATCGCTCGTTGCCTTGCGAATTCGAAGCTTTGGAGATAAAAAAAAAAAATGAAGAAAAATAAAAACGAAAATCGAGCGCTCGAACGTCGCGTCACGCGACGGTCGGGATTTTTCCGTGAAGTCGAGGATTCCACTTATGTGCAATTCCGGTGGAAGGTAAATACGGAGAGATTCAAGTGAATTTTCCACCTCGAGTCCTGATGAATACTCTCGTTGAGTGTCCGATCGTACACACGGGGAGGGGAAAATGGGAGGCTCAACCGCAGAAACCATTCACTCCATTAGAAACTTAAATTGCTACCGCTTGCACGCGAGATAAAAGCGAGGTAGCGGATGATGTTTATCCTCTCGCGTCACTGGCATATAATAGTCACGATATCCGTCGATGATCGTACGCCGGAGACGATCGCAACGAGCTTACGTGTACACACACAGCTCGAAAAACCAGCCGTCCGTCGAGGCGCCTCTGTCTCTCCCGCCATTATCTTATATCTTGGTTTTATTACCGTATACAAACTCGTTGCGTCCGATGATAGTCGATACAACCGACCACCTTAAGTACGTACTAACTGCCGGTTACACGCGGTCGGACTTCTGCCCTATCAAACTAGAACTCCGTAATGTAAAAAAAAAAAAAAAATCGTTCGTCAAGATCAACCGATTGAGTCGCTTGCACATTGAGACATTAAGCCTAACACGATACGCAAGAGACCATCAATTTTGATTATCGTCGATAACGAAACAAAACAAAAACCACACAAAAATAAAAGAAAATAAAAACAATCTGAGAATCCGGCCATCTTGGGAATAACTCCCGGTCGCCACAACCGGGTAAGCTCGTTCCCGAATCGAGGTAAAAAAAAGACACAGCATCGGATACTACGTGAGAATAGTGGGACAGTGATCTGGTATTGCTCATCGCCATTTTGAGAAGAGCGCACAGGGAACGTTCGGTCCGAGGAATAGTGTTACCGAGGAAATAAGAGGAAAGAGGAGATAGAGAGGCGGGCTATCGAGAGGCAGAGGATAGCGTGTCCGGGCTCTCCGGTTCCATGGCCCATGATGGGTCCAGCGGCGGGTATCCCGCCGGCAGACTACACGGTTTACAGGATCCAGACACGGCCTGGTGGTCGACGCGGCCGAGTTGCTCGGCGTGGACCTCTCTCCATCGCGCACCATACGAGGGGAGGAGAGAGGGAGCGAGAGGAGCCGCTGATGCCGGGGCCCCTGGTCCGGTTCAGCCGTTCGTTCGGACGGAGAGTTGCCAGGGGAAGAGATGGATCATCCATCGCGGTAGCAATGAATCATGGGAGTGCTAGCTGCCGGCTAGAGAGAGCGCCGGCGAGCGCGAACGCCGCCTCGGCCCCGATGTGGATTCTCGTCGGTTTGCCGAGGGGAGTACGAGGAGGACGCGGCGAACCGGAGGGAAAGAGCAGAAGAGAGGAAGCAAGACAGAATAACAGAGAGCTGAAAACGAGGGAGAGTGCGGCATTATTGTGTACGAGAGAGTCGAGGGGCTGCTGTATCCAACAGCAGAGCTACCCCTATCCCCACCCCCCCGGGAAAGGGGGTCGCTCTGTGTATACAATGCTGTGCGGGAAGGGGCCGGTTATACGGGGGTGGCTTCCGGAAGTGCGCACGGTCCATTTTTCAAAAATAAAACGCGAGACCGCAACCCGTGTCCTGTACACCCACCGGACCCATTGTTTCGATTGTCGCGGAATACTCGCTCCGAGTTGGATAACGCGAACTCTGTGTGATCCAACGATGGCTGCACGTACAATCGTATTAGGACCGAATTATCATTTATTTTTTTGAGTTGAAAAAGATTGGGAGATGCGGCGTACATCGGATTGACTCTTGATGAAAGGGTTTTTTATTCTCTTCTGCGACTACGAAAAGGTATCTGAAAATAGAAGAGAAAATTCTTGGTAGAAATTTTGGAACTCTACATTAGGCCCTGGTAGGGTCCAGTTCGGACCTCTTGAGGTCCGATGTAAGGCTCAAAAATGTCTACCAGACATATGGAAGATTGACTTAAAGGAAGACTAAACACTCTTTGAGTGTGAGCCAGAGTTAACATTTTGAAACTATTTTTCTCCTAAACGATTCTACCAAATTAGAAACGAATTGCGAGACGCACTACGTTAATCAAATACGCAGGGCACCCCGCAATTCGTTTTATACTTTCCAAAACCATTTCGGGAAAGATTGATTTAAAATATTTTTAGATTATGTTGGTCTTTAGTCCCACCTTAAGCTAAATTTTATTCGATCGGTTGCCGCAAGATTATTTTTTTGTATTTAAACGAGCCAATCTTGCGAAGTCTTAATGACGATGACAGGTGCGTCAACATTTCTGGGTCTTCGGATTCGCAAATCTCTGCGACAGAGTGACGTAACCCACCCGCCGAAGAGGGGAGCGCAGCCGGAAGTCGGCGTTCTAGAGGTGCTTATCACATTTTCGTGTCAACGACGCGGGTCGTTTGCTCGAGGCACGATAGCGTCTTCGCGAAGACGGGACCACTCTCTCGCGTCATATCGGACGTGGCACAGCGGCGACTTCTCACTCCCTCGTCTCGGATCCTTAGCGAGCTCGGGTAATTAGCGCTCCGTGGATGCTTCATCAGTCAACCAAGACCGGCGTGAGAGACACGTCGAGTGTCGTCGCAAGCCCTCCAGGTCGACATTTAATCGGAGACGTCACGCCTGTCGTGGCTTCATCAGAAGCGCGACCGCGCGCTCTCTGGAAGCCTTGAAACTTTTTGCAACGACCCTCGGCGATTGTATCAAACGGGAATGAAAATCTGAACTACAGATGTTAACGAGAACTTCCTCGAAGTTCGAGTTTGCGTAATATCCTTGCGACACAGCGGCGAATGATTTACGATCGCAATGCGGGCGAAAGGCACTCGAGGAAAGTACGTCGTGAGTCACCCTGCAAATTTGCATCTTCACCCTTGGAAAAAATGTGGCTTCGGCCAAAGTCTGGCCTACTTTCACGGCCTTTCTCGCTCTCCGGCGCTCTTGTCTTTCCTCAATGTGTCTATGGCGAAAATTTTCGAAAGTACCAGTCCGTTGCTTTCTTTCCTCAAGTGGCGAAGGTTTATGGCCGTTGGGGTTGGCGGCTGGGGTTTGGCTACCGGGGATCCAAATTTGCCGACCAGGATGGCCCACGTGTGATGACGTTGGCGTTGCGTTTCCCGCCGAGGGACGGGAACTTCGGAGGGCCCGGTTGACTGAAGCAGTAGGTGCTCGCATGTACGGTTGGGAATCGGCAAACGGTCGTAAGACCTTCCCGGGAACGGATCTGTGACCCAGTTGCGTCACGTCACGTCACGGCGCGTCACGGTAAACGGCACGTATACAGCGAGACAGAGACAATGAGACCGCCATCCCGCAGGGGCCATAAATCCCAGGCCATTGCGAATCTATCGGTTCGGCTATGTCGGTCACTGAAGACGCTTGGCATTTTATGCGAGCATAAAATTCTTCTACTTCGTAAAATGTACGGGTCTTCTTTCCAGTGACGAGAGGGCAAAATGGATAGCACTAATTGGTAGATATCTAGTAAATTTTTCAACTAGCGAGCAAACTACTGTTGAACTTAGTTTAATGTTCGTAATCGGCAGGAAAATTTACTTCGGATGTAACCAGCAAACGAAGAGTTATTTTTCAAAGAATCCACCCAATGATTTTGAATTTATATCTACCTACCCAGGTGGTATGCTGCCGTACGTAGAAAAAATCGCTCAATCGCATATCCTATCGTCCGGAACCCGAATCCGACAGCAATTTTGAACTGAAATCCAGTTGCGGATAAAAAAAAAATCGGCAGAAATTCGAAGGCGACCAGACTCGGAATACATCGAGGAGTAGAAAAAAAACGGCAAAGACGGGACACTGCGATGTTCGCGCAACCGAAGGTATCTGGCGCATCAGGAATAGGATTGCGGGGGAGTAGCGTAATGTAGGTGAATCAAGGTCGCGTTTCGAGGCGCACCCGGTGGTCGTAGTATTATAGTACGGGTATAGAGTAGGAAGAGTAGAGAGCGTGAGCGTAAGCAATGAAAGCCAGCAAGGAAGCAAGAGAGCGAGCGAGCGAAAGCTGGTGCTCGCGCGCGATAGCCAGCAGCAGCAGCAGCAGCAGCAGCAAGTGGCTCGTATGTCAGCCGGTGGCTCGTAAACGTCAGCGGTGGTGCTCGTAAACGTAAACGTGATGCTATAAGGGGGATTCACGGGGGCGCGGGGGGGTTGCTGAACGAGTGGCCGTGCCGTCGCATAACCGCTCGGCAAAGGCCCGGCTCGCAGATAGTAATGAAAGAGAGGTATGTATAGAGCTCTTCTCGCCTTCGCGTTCCGCGACAAGGCGTGGGCGTGTGAGAATCCGAATCTCTCTCTGCCGTTCCGATAAGGGCGAGAGAGGGCAAACTGGCCGGGCGAAACGCAGCGAAAAATCGAGGACAACCCTTCATCCCCAAGCCGGAAACAAATTGAAACTCGTCGGCGATCGAAGTCTCGGCGTGATTCAGGTACGACTCTGCTTTTTTATTTTTTCTCTCCAGTTCCTACGATACCTCGAATATATTTTCTGAATAGAATTTCCGGAGGGCGTTATCGGTATGAAGTGGGCCGTTGAGGAATTCTTCGATGCTGAGTATCCCGGCGCGGAATCATAGCGGCTCGGACACTCGTGTCCACGGTCGTGTGTATCCGGGTGGTTGAAACGCGGCGGCGCCAAGGCATTCTTCGTTTTTATTGGTTTTTGCAGAAAACCTTTTACGCCACGGTTCTGGGAGAGAGGGAATTCCACCGGGCTGGGCTTTCGCGTGTATTCTACACCGCGGGCTCGTCGCCGCCACGGCTGAGAACGTTTCGTTGAATTCCACGACGAAAACATTAATCGCGGTTGTTATCCGTCGCGAGCTCGCCGCGAGCCGAGCGGGGAGGCAACGCTTCGAGGGACCAACAGGATCGCCGCTGACTCTTCGACGCATTAATCCCCGACCGTACACCGAGGATTAACAATCGACGGTCGACATCGGCATCACGGGAAAAAGAATTATGACGAATATGCAGAAGGTGCGATCGGTATTTTTTCCGCAACGGAAATCACCGAAACGATTCGTAGAATTAGTATTCGATCATCTCTTTCGACAACCGTACAGCAATGATAATTATTGCTGGGACCCGACTTCCAGGAGACCAATTAACAATTAACTCTCCAGGGGGCCGCTGCGAAATTACGCGGAATCGAAACAAAGCGAGTTGAATTCACCGGCCGAGAGGATCCGCGATGAATCGAAGGGTTGGGAGACTCGATGAAATTTCCCCGTGACGCGAGCTCGGGTGGCTTTCGCGGGAGGATTCGCGGGAGTTATTGAATGGCGTGAAGGAATGAGCCGGGCGGCTTTTCACGGCCCGGGCAGTGATTAAAGGGGGTTGAATAGTTGAACGGGGAAGAAATCCTCATGCTGCGTCGACGCGCTGCCCCGGGCGCGAAGGTACCGGTGCGAAAGGGCGAGGCGGGGGTGGCTCTCGGGGATTCGTAACAACGGCATTCTGTGTTTAATCATGTCCGAGGGTCGGGAACGATGGAAGGGTGGAGGGCTCGGAAATGGTTGTGGCATTTGCATACAGTCGAGAATCGCGCGGGTTTCCTGCCGTCAGCGCGCTGGGCGGAAACATCCCTTGGAGAGAGACCGAAGGGACGTTTCGAACCGGACGAGCATCGAAACTTTCGTCTCGCTGAACTCCGCTCGAAATTTCATCGTGCTCTTTTATCGCTAACGAATCAGTCTACTTCGGTCGGCTCCTCGCCGGACGGGCCCCGCGCATATCCAACCCTCCCGGTAAGCATTTTGCCGATGGAGTACACCGGTAATCCTAGGGTTAAGAGAGCTGCGGGCTAACTATCTCGACGGTAATGCGACTCCCGGTGGATGAACGCCGGGACAGAAGTAAAAGCGTACACGAGAGCGAGAGAGTACCGGACGTGAACAAAAAAAGAGGAACAAAAAAAAAATAAGAACAAAACAAAAAGGAAGCCGCGATATCTCAATCACCGATAAAAGCCGGCGTGCACGCGGCAATAATTTGCGACGTCGAGAGGACGCGCAACCATGGCCGGACGATGATTGCGCGGCGACGCCGGAACCGCGTAGAAGGGTTAGCATACATGCGCTTTTGATGTAGTATATACACGGTCTCCCGAGAAGCGGCGAGGCTGAGGCAAGAGCGCATCGCGCCGGGGCGGGGGGGAGGTAGGGGGAAATGCCTAAAATTATGATAATGATTCACAACGGTTTTCAGTTAAGACATTAGGCGACGTGTGTAATTTTGGGGTGAAAAGCAGGCACGTGAGGTATATACTCTATACTCGGGGAATCGATTTCACGCCGAAGAACCGTCGAGCACTCTTCACCTTCCAATCCATAAATCGCCATCTCTCTTTCTCCCATCTCGTTGATCGCTCGCGAAGCAACGATATAATAAACTTTAAGGCATATTATGCATATTATGGTCGTGTACAACGGGGGGAGGGGGGGGGGGGGAGTGAGCCCTGCTGCTGGCCTCGATAAGTTTGATCTTTAATGCCCGGTCGATCGGGGATTCTCATTGACGGGGAATACTGTACCGTGCAATAAAAGCCGGGAGAACCCGACTGTGGGGATGCTGCGAGAGACTGGGGAAGCCGCGGAAAAAATTTGGTGTCTACATCTCGATGATTTAGCCTCGAGAGCGGTATACTTTCACGCCCGACCGGCAACCACTTCGTCGGATTACCCGGTAAATGTCTCAATTCAAAAGTTAAGACTTTTCTAAACGGCAACAGCGAAGCGTGAAGACATACGTATAGGCGTATCGTTGTATCGTATTCACGAGTAGTGGGTTGTGTGCGTGTTTCGCTTTCACTCAGAAATGGACCGGAAAGAAGAAACTTGGCAGGGCGCGATAGAATTTTCGGCCGCTGAGAGCCACCATTTTTCAATGCGTCGACCCTCTGACCAATTTGGTAAGCGCGAGGAGCGTAGGAGGGCTGTTTCGCCTCCCCGGGGACGAGGAAGAGAGGGAACTACGGAGTTCGAGGCGGCAAAAAAAAAAAAATCCACGCGAAAAAGTGAATGCCGAGAGGCAAGGACGAGGGAGATGTTGAAGGAGGAGAGTGTACAGTACATGTAATAAAAAAAAGAGTTGAAAACAAAAAAATTCAAAGTGAGCTCCCCGCTCTCCTCTTTCGCCGCTCACTTTTGTGACCGGAGGGGGTAATGATGCCGAGAGGTCTCGATCGAAATTATACCCGTCGATAAATGAATAGTTTACGAGCAGCGAAAATCGCTCCGGTAAAATATCATCGCGCTGTGGCCGAGAGGGAATACGTGCCGAGGAGAAGCTTGTTCATGCCCTCTCTCGCACAGAAAAAAAAACAAAAAAAACAAAAAAACAAAAATTGTAAAACACAAATCGAAGACCCTCTTTGAGAGCCGACCGCACGTGTACGTGACACCATCTCGAGTATTGTTCACGAACCTCTATTTAATTAACCAGAAAGCTCGAGCTTTCTGGTTAATTAATTCTATACTTTGGCAAACGTGCTGCGGTGCCATAGAAAATGAATCAAAGTGAATCCTCTCTTGTTCCCCGAACATCAAGAGAATTTCCCGAGCAGTTTGCATCGTTGCCGAGGGGGGCTCCCAAGCGCGGACCTCGGACGCTAACCACACGACGATTCCGCACGTGCCTGCCAAAAGATCGCGGGACCGCGAGATAAACGAGAACGGAGATGAAAAAAAAAAAGTACACCGAGACATCGCGAACGCTCGGTCACGGGCTCGCGGTACGAAAGGTACAACATGCACGAAACCGAAAACGAATTGACCGTTGGATGGTTGATGGACGTAGCGGGTGGCTCGTTATGGTCCAACCGGTGCGGGGCAATCAAGGAGGATTCTTACGTCCGAACCGCCCGACGTGTCGCTCATGATGGAGGCCCACCCTGGACAGCCATCGATCTCGCCTCTGCCTCCTCTGTTTGCTTTGTCCCTCGTGGCCGGCTCCGTGTTCGTTCGTACAGGGCGATTCATAATCGAATTTTTCCTTCGCGCCGGCGCGACCGGCGCACCGCTGGGCCTCGGTGCTCGCACGAGACAACAACCTCCACAGCATCGATTGTCGATGAATATGAAAGTCCCTTCCGACTTGTACCGTCCATGCCCTCCATCAAACGAGATAAAAAAAAAAATTCGAGCCGAAAGTGAAGAGGGACTAGCGAAGTCAAAAGGATAAGGAAAAAACGGAGGAGGAGGAAGAGCGATAAGACAGGCTACGGAGGACCATCCTCGGTGCCGTATAGAGCGAGGCACACCGGCGCTCCGCTGATGGATGACAAATGGCTTCTCCAGGACGCGTCACTCCGCTGGGTGCACAGAGGATGCTGGGGGCTCCTCCTATACGTGATCAGGCTCGGTCCGGTCCGGCATCACAGCCTGACGGGGAAGCAGCTTGGAGGGTTGAGAACGTGGTGCGGATCTCTCCCGCCGACTACGAGGGGGTTGTAACGCTCGCAATGCTACATACATACACATTGTCCATCGGCCCGTCTGTAGTAGCGGCGTACGACGTCGGTGTAGACGGAAGCTGAAGGAAGCGAGGAGGAGGGTGAGGGGGGTGGCGAACGGGTCGGCGGAGATAAAGTGGGACGTCTGATCCTCCGACGAGCGAGCAAAAAGATCCTCGCGCTTCGCGTCCCGGGAGACGGAAGCTGGGAACGAGGAAAAACTCCCCCAACGCTCGAACCCGACCATCGCCGGGCCACCCTCCTCGTGCGCGGCCTTCCACGGTCCTCTCACACCCTCCTGACCCGCACTCTCATCCACCTCCGCGAGAAACGAGAGCGGCAGCATGGGCAGACACCCCCGGCCGCGACCGTGCAGAAAGAAACTTTGAAAGGAAAGAGTCTTCTTCCACCATCTCCTCCCTCCACTCTCCTCTCCTCCGGATCTTCCTTCTCTCTATCCGTCACTGCGAATTCGTCTTTTTCCAAAGTTGCACTTATTTTCCCCTTTCCACTGACTCGCGTTCGGGGCTCTCTGTACCTACGATATAGCCTTGGTACCATCATGTCTTGCTCTCATCCATCTTATCTTTTGTTTTTATTGATGTTTTTATACACGAGCGAATCGATGGGTCTGCCCGAGAGCCGCTCGCGGATAATCGTTCCCTCATCCAGCCGGCTTGTTTGGTCGCTCGATTTAATCGAGCCGCGTCATTAATGACTTGAGGCCAATCTCCTATAACTAGAATAGTCCCATACGCGTCCTGCCGAACGGGGCCCGGAGCGGGAGAGTATTGATGGCCGATGTTAATGCTCCTGTTGCAGGGTCAATGTCCCGGAGGAGACAATCTTCGGAAGCAAGCGTCGGTGTTGAATTGCTTTAAAAAAAAGGCGTACTAAATCAAACAGCTCGAACCGTATCGACTGCGCTGAAGAAGTCCGGTCACGGCAGCTCTTCGTCCAGAATCAACAGACCACGCCGTACTCACGGGTATCTCGTCCTACCGGGCTATTATCAGCGTTGATGGGATTTCCACATCGACGGAATTCCTGTCGCGCTTGTCCGGATATAATGTCGTGAAAGGAGCCGATGTACCTGGACTCGAATTCTCCTCGGTAAACCGTCGCCCGATTAGTACGCCAAGAGTGCCCAAGCCGGCGGGATAAATCTGATAAGTAGGCGGCGCACGACACCCTGGCGCGGTCGCCACAAATCCGCGGATAAGCCCTGGGAGCGTCGAGAGACTCGAGTCTACGACGTTCTCTCCGCCGTACTCTCGCTGCTCTCGTTCTTTTCGCGAAGCTGGACGCTGAATGCAGTATGTGCCGGCGGTGGAGGAGACCATGGATGGATATAGGTTGAGGAGTGAAGAAAATCGCGAGCGAGCGAAGGTAGGAAGACCGAAGAGATAGGGCGATCACGTGGTGCGGAGCACAAAAGTATATACACATATGCATGTGTACACACATACAGACGTGTGGGAGAATCCGAGGAAGGATGAACGGCTGATCGAACGTCGTCATTACAAACGACGTGACAATCTGGAACACGAGGCCAGTACTATATGCCCTCTGTATATATATTGCTTGTTACGTCGATTGGCCGACGCGTGCCCGTGGGTTTCTCGGCTGTAACAGCATCTCTCATCCGTGATCCTTCATAAATGTCAAGCAAGACCGAGATCGTGTGGCCGAGCCCTCGAGCATTACAACGTACGCTCGCTCCGGTCTAGCGGCTCCTTCGCCTGTCTCGCTGTAAATGGATCTAATGAAGTGCGAACTACGCGAGCCCTTTCCCGACCTATCGTGATAAGGGAGCCGTACACGAAAAGCTTCGTTCGCGACGAGGGGAAGTTACGGGCTGGTTATGAATATTTTATGACGATATTAATGACAACATTATAGTCAGAAATTAATTTGCTACATTTTTTTTTTTTAGCTAAATCGTTCGACAAACGCAAACGTTTCCTTCGCGCGATGTAACAAAGTGGGTCTTGCATTGGAAAGCTGCACAATGGAAACTGTGCAGGGTGAGCGGCTCGGCGGCCATGGCATCTTCTGCTGACGCAACGTAAACGCGTGACAAATACGAGAGCAGGAGGGTGACTGACGTAGACCAATTGCACCCCTATAGCGTACGCCACCATCTTGGCCGTCCCTAGACGACGCGCATCGCCGTGTGTTCTCTATCTCGTTCCCTATATCGCCATCGCGTACGCAGCCTCTGCGTGATCTCTCACACGCGTACGTGCACACACGCACACGGTCACAACATCCGCGCAACCCCCGGCGTTTGCACGGACGCGCGCTAATTCAGGTTTTCCCGAATGACCCCCGGTGAATCCCCGGGAACATCCCCTGTTTTCTTAATTCGTTTCGTTAATTTCTCCGCAAGGGCACATGTGTGCGCACCGAAATAATCGAACGCCAGACCGTGCAACGGACATTCTTGCTACGAAAAAAAAAAGATAAAAAAAGAACACAAAATGGAAAAATTCTGCCCCCTCCCCCCCCGAGAGAGTTTTCTATGGAGAAGCGTAGATCCGTTGGATGGATAACGCGAGGGAAGAAAAGAGTGTCCTCCGAGAGATGGAAGGAGACTCGAGTGTGAGAGACATGGGGATAGGAACGGGAGTGTGCGGAGATCGCAGGAGCTTCGCCGTCGTCGTTGTCGTGGAGCTCACCTACAGAGAACGCGATGGGAAATCTGTAAGCGGGTCCGTCGGGGTGGGAAGGAAAAAGAGGGGTCTCAGGGCGACGGGCGTCATTAATAAAAGTGTCAATGGTGTCAGTGGACTAATGTCGGTAGTCAGTCGCGCTCCTCGCTGCGCTGCCGGGCTCGCTCTCGACGGCGATGGGCTATGGGTGGTAGCGCGCTGGGTCCCTCTCCATCCTATCAGGGAATTCCACCCTCTCGGGGCGAGCCATCTTCCAGCAGGCGCGGCTCCTGGCCCTCGCCATCCCCCCCGAACGACGCGCACAGCGTCGGTCTGTGTGGACTCTTTCATCTCTCCTTCCCTCTTCTCGCGCACTCTCTCTCTCTCGAAACCTCATCTCGGTTCTTTGTAACACGTACCGCGGAACCCTACTTGGCCCTGTACACGTGATTCTTCGCGTCATTTGTTCCTTTTTTTCTGTTCTCCCCACCCTGTCCCACATCTCCTTCGCGTCATTGTCCTTTTTTCTTGGATCCCTTAGGCTTCCTTTGTTTCTTTTCTTTCTTTTTTCACGATTTTTTTTTCTCTTTTTCCACGAGCTTTCTTGAATAGATGAGAGAGCCTGCGGAGATCTTCATCCACCGAGATCCGAAAAAGGTTGACGTCGATAATCGGTGAGCACTGAGAGAAAGATAGACACGTGGATGGCTCGCATGTGGCGTTTGTTGGCGAAACAAATGATTGAGGATTTTAGGAAACAAGAAGGGTCGCATGGAAACTACTTAGGAGACGTCAAGTAATTCCTTTCCGGACCGCGACGAAGCAGCGGCGGAGGCGCGAGGAACGAACGCGATGACAGCTGCGCGTCACCGATCCTTTGATCTTCGGGCTCGCTTCCTCCCAATTTCTCATTCTTTTCCACACATTTGGTATATTTAATTTCGTCACTTAGGACCTCACTGATGTGAAATAATATGTCAATGTGTGTGTTTTTTTTTTTTTTTTTAGAGGGGTAGACAGCCAGTAGCGAGGCGATTCCACACACGAGGTGGCTCTGAAAAATCGCTCACGCTAGCGTTCGCATGGTTCGCCACTCCCCGGGGAACGCAAATAGCTATAGAATCTCGTCGGGACGTGTGTGTCCGTGTGTTAAACCCCGCAGGCCTGTTTCTTCTGTGTTCACACTCTGGCCATGGCACAGAGATCGATATTGCACTTGGAGCGGAAAATAATATTAGAAGGAGGATGCAAGGGTTCGTAACTTGCTGCTGGAGCGCATAACCGGTGAACGGAAATTTGTCAGTGCTGAAGACCATCTTTGTCATCGTCTTGACGCAACGCACTGTGGACAGGGCGGGTAACGAGAGAGAGAGATCCATGCCCGCCGGAACGGCCAGAAGAAAGTCAAAGACCGTCGACCAGAGGAAATCACGAATGCAATTCGAGACCGCAACGTCGTCATAAGTGATTCAGATAAGCTGGTAGCTCTTGCGAGGGGTGGGGCGGCGGGGTGCAGGGGTAAATTTTTGTAAAAATTCAAACACGAACCGCGTCGTTCGGTGTAACCGTACACAAGTACATAGTTTATATTCTGGCATGGAAATTTATCGAACGCTCGAGCACGCCCTCTCTGTCATCATCATCCACTACGGCGTTGAACCCAGCAGCATGAACACCCTGCAACCTATCTTTCTCTCTCTCCCCTCGGCATCCGGAGCACCAACGAGCGGAATACGACCCATCTCCTTCCATCCGCCCGAGCCCGCTCGCTCTCCCTCACCGGGAGCACCCTGGGCAGCTAAAAAGAAGATGATAGCTTTCCGAGCTAAAAGAGAGTGGATGCAATTCCATGTTCAATTACACGTCGCGCCTGCGGTTAAAAGTTCGAGAGAGAAGTAAAAAAATTATAATAAAAAAAGGGAAGAAAAAGGGCGCGTCCGGCCGAGTTCGCGAGGAGGTGAGAGAGACAAAAAGGAGATCGGGGTATCGACTATGTTAGAATCGACTTGCCGGCGAGGGTTTAATGCGCATTGTCGTGAGAACACACGTAACATAAATCAACCTTCCTTGGTAGCATTTTTAGAGCGTTGAATCAAAGCCTGATAAGGTCCTGAAATGGGCTTGTTAGGTCCTTATCATTAGGTCATTCGACGCATTCTCCAAAAAAGACAACCCGACCAAACTCCATTTTTGATAATTAATAATAATCATTAATAACAATCGTTAAACTAATTTTCTCCCGTCCGAATGTAGTGAGTTGTACAGATCTGACTTGCTTTTTTTAATTGCCCGGAGCAGACGGAACATGCCCCGGGCTTATCGAGCTCGTCCGTAATTGCGTCATGGCAAAATAAAAGGGGAACCTCGAATTACGGAGAACCCCGAAAAAGAGCAAACTGCACGAAAGTGGTTTGCCGATAAGGGTGTAACGTGTATTGACGTAAGACGAAGGGCGTGCACGACGGATCGGAGGGATGGCGAGGAGGCAAGGGGGTGCCGAGGGGATGTTTGATACCGCTGCTGGAGGGTTTGAAGGAACGGGGATGGTCTGAGGAATATCTAATAAGAGCCCGGTGCTCATCCATTCTCGGCGAGCGAGGGCACCCGGGGGCTGTCACCGTGGGCGTCAGCGCGGCGCGAGGGGATGAGGAACACCACCGGGTGATTTACATAGTAATAATATCGGGTCGCTCCGTCGTGAGCGAGAGAGACTCGCGTCCCGAACGGCCTGCGAAACTCTACGTGCAGCCATCGAGCCGGCCCTCGCAGGAGCGCGTAAGACCCCGGCAGGAGGTTTACCCCGTCGAAGTTGCGCGTCTCCCTTGCGTCGATGCAGATCGGCGACAATCAAAAAAAGAGTCTCGACCGAAAAATTCAAAGAATTCTCAACAAAAATAAGCGTAATTTTTTTTCCCACCGCTTAAAACCGAAGACCGCATGTCGCTAAAACCTCTCGCCGTGTTTCGATCCAGCAGCCTTTTTTCATCGGCTCGAATCCGGACGATAGAAAAACAAATGGATATCGGATACCTTTTTAATTGCAGGGGTGGAACGTTTATTTTTCGTCTTCGACACACAGGTAAATACAGTGTTTCGACGAATATGTATAATTCATGAGACCGTCTTTGAGATAGGATCTCGACTGTCGGATGGCCGTCCTCGTCGATTGTCTTAATTTCACGAGAGTTGACGGTCCCGCTCCCAGGGAAAGCGCGGAATGAGAGATTATGCGGAGGACAATGAGCGATGAGTACAAGAGTTAGCTGGGAAACCCGATTAGAATATCAAGCTACTAAAGAAACACCGTTCTGTCCGCCCGTGGCAGCAGGCAATAAACGAAAAGACGACGACGACGACCGGCGACGATGAAGAAGAAGAGGAAGAAGAAAGACTGATGAATCAGGCGAACGATGAGGAGAGGGTGAAGGACGGGTGTGCCGCGCAGGGGCGCACGCACCTAGCATAATGATCGGGCGAGACTAAACAACGAAAGGGTTGTCGCGACCGGGACCGAAGGGGGTCAAGAGTGAGTCGTACACTATTACGCGCCCGCTTCGTAAACCGGTGCCCACTATGGTTGAAGGCATCGGGAACGAGAGGAGCATGCCGCCGCTTCTTTTTGACGTCTCACTCGGTCGAGCGGAGCAATGTTAATTAACGAGAGATTCACTCCGGGTGATGCCGCGCGTTCGTTAGTTGCCCGTTGTGTAAAGAGATCTTGGTGAACTATAATGTGTGTGCGCGCTCCTTTCCAACTCAAAACGACGAGGCTCGCGATTGCGCGAGCGGGGCAGAGAGAGCATCGCGAGAGACGCTCGTTAATAAAACGAAGACTAGGAAGACTATCCTGTACGTGGGTCCACGGGCGCCCACGTGAAGGCTGAGACGCACGAAGAACAAGAGCTCAACAGTGAGGCACGCACTTGCGCCACGTCGGCCGAAGCACGCGGGCCTCAATCAACGGAGGCATTCATGTGCCCGACTTCTTTCTTGCATTCGTTTCTCCTCGCTCTCTCGGATTTTTACAAAGAACCTCCGGCTTGGTACACGCGCGCTTTCGCGGTTTCGAAACTATTTCCCCGTCCGACCCCATTCGCCGGCTCATCCTCGACCGAGGTCGCTTCTTTCTTCCAGTTCCCCTCGGCATCTCTTCGCGGCTTCCATCATCGCACGCTTCTTCTTCGTTTCCGCTTTTTTTTTTTTCTCTTCTTCCCGATCCCTCAACCGCTTCGGCATCCCTCGCATCTACTCATTGCCACCCTCGCTAGGTTTCTTTTTTCCTCCGGAGTAAAACGACGGCTAGGTCCACATTGCTCTTTGTCCCTGTTCGCTCTTCCTTCAACCGTGCTCTTTTGCACTCCGGACGAATGGGCAGAGTTTCCTGCGCGATGCTGCCGCTGTGATTCGTGTCCAGGCTGAGAGCGTAAACGCTAAGCGCTGGAAGAACGCGGAGACAACATCGCCGAGGCTACACGCACCCCGACGTCGTCTGACGCGCATCACTGACGCCGCGCGTCGGAGGCGAGATTAATGGGGTTCGGACTCTGAAATCCTGGAAAATAAATAGCGAGGGAGCTCGTCCGGTGGTGGGAGAGAGTTCTTCGCAAGGAATGAGGACGAGCCGGGGTGCGACGGAGGAGAACCGTGTAGAGGGACTGAGCCGAAGCAGAGGACGCGAAAGAATAAGTGGACGAGAGAAATGTCGGAAGTTAGGATCGCAAGACGCGACTAAGTTTTGCTACACTTTCCGATCCCACGGAGGAAAACGTTAATTCCGGATTAAAAATCACCATCTTTTTGGGAAGTGACGTCATAGGGGAAAACATGATTTCCGGTTTAAAAATCTCAATTATTGGCCGAAAGTGACGTCATGAAAAAAAATGTCACTGCCGATTGAAATTATTTATTTCCAAACCGGAAATGACGTCACAGACAAAAACGTCGTCCGGTTTGAAAATCTAAATGTTTGTCGGGTTAATAATATATTTTACAAAAAATAGTAACTGAAAAGATTACTACAGCGTGCGGTCGATGAATCCGACGAATCGTACACGAAACTATGATGAGGTGTGAATGCAGAGATTATTCGCGCGCCACGTGGAATTAAACCTGGAATTTGTATTAAATACCGAATGGCCAGTAGTTGTAAGACCACGGTATAATTGTTGGGTCGTTTGCATAATGCTTGCTCTGTAACTGCTCTTCTCGCAGGCTTTCCTCTAGGTTCTCCGTCGTCGCGGAGGCTTGTGTAGAATCGTGTGCACGTACAGCTACGAAGTGTTTCCGTTTCTGTGACGCACGAGTGTGTCTGCAGCGAGACCGGCGCGAGCGAACGAGATTGCAGTTTACACAGCTACGAGAGCGAGAGCGAGACTGGCCGAAAGATTAATTGCTAATTCTTGCTACTGCAGCAACCAGTTGCTGCGGAACTAGCGCAGACGACTGGACACGCCGGTCGAAGCCCTACGTCGCCAAGCATCTTACGGAAAATTCATTCGTCGACATAACTGAAAAGTCTACGGTCATTCGGTCGGGATAAAATTCCGAGACAGATTGATCGATAATCTCGAAAGTTGATATAAGCGAGGAACAGGGTGGTACGAAACGCTCGTGCACAATACACCTCACCGGCAATCTAGTCGATTCCGCAGCTTAATTATAATTTCTTGCTTCTCCGGCCATCGATCAGCGACTTCCAACGGCTTGCTGCCGGGCAACCGAGTCGATGATTCAATGACGTCGGGACGAACTCCCGTTCATTACTCGGACATTAATTACTCCGTATCCCGGTGAGCGATCAAGGCCACCGGAGATTCGAACTCGGGGAGGGAGTCGCACCGTGAAGTAAGTCAAATTACCTATTGCATCGCGGCATCCTTCGTAATCTTTATCGCCATTACGCAATCTTGTTTTCCGATTCAATTTGCATTTTTTCACATTGACGTTATTATTTTAATCGATGTCGGGGAATAAGAAGAGGCTAAGTATCGTCGAGGATACCGGAGGTTCGCGAGAAAGATGAGGGCCGTTTGGAAATATAATAAAAAAGCAACTAATACGAGGAGAAAGCTAAGAGTGACGGGAAGTCACCGGTATAGTACGACTAATATTAATAACGTGGCAAAGTAAAGAAAAAAAATATTTACCCTGTGTTACAGGCCCGATATGAGGGAAGCCGGGAGAGGGAAAGAGGAGTTTGCGGCAAGGTATAGAAACTCTCGCGGCGGGTACCGAGCTGCGCTCACGTCGTGATTGATCGGCCACGTCTCCGTTGCTGCCTCGTTTCTATATCGCTTCTCTCTTCGGGGTTGCGTCGCGTACGTATCTCGTCTCCGTAGGGATATTGCCTTGGCACAACAGCGGCAGCAACAACGGCAGCGGGAGCGGCGGCAGCAGCCACGTACGCGAAGATTCTCGCTGCTTCGCATCGTGAACCAACAAACACACCCTTACCGAACAACCCCCGTGTGTTCGACGTCGCTCTCCTGCCTAGCGGCAGACAACGATCTCTCTGCAGTACACCGACCTGAGAACCGAATCGAATTATCCTCGCCTCCTACTTCCCCCGTGCCACTCTGTGCTCCGCGTTTGGGAATGATTCATGCTATATTTTCCCTTTCCCTCTTCCTGGACAGGGCGAAAAGTACCAAAGACCCGAAAATCCACGATACCCTCCACTGTTTCATAGACAGATATGATTTTTTACGGCCCAGGTTGTTGAAAGTTTTTTTTATGAAATAAAAAAAAAATTATTGAATACGGAGAGAACTTGTATGCAAAAACTGATGCATTAAATTTGGTTCACAATTGTGATGGAAAATTAATATACTTTCCCAACGAAATAAAAATATAATATTCAAATTAAAGTAATTTGTTAAAAATAAAGTGTTTCCAATATTTTTAATACACTGAACATTAATTTTTCATCACAATTGTGCATGAAATTTAATTTTTGCATAAAAACTTCCAATCCGGCACATTGAATTTACAATTTCCTTCTACGGTGTAGATTACTTTTATTTTTAATATAATTTCCATCAATTCCCCGATCGTTCTTCTATAACCGTGCTGCTTTGAGAACACGATCTCACTTCGTACGATTTTAGCAGCCGTTTTTTCATTCGGCAGGCGAGTTCAACACGGCTCTCACCTCTCGCCACATCCGTAACAATGCAGCCAGATGTAATCCTCCATGTAGACGTTTCGTTTTCATTCGAGCCGGTCAGCTTTGCTCATCCGGATCCACGAGAGAATCTCCGAAGACGTTCGACGACCGACCAGGGGAAGCTGCGACGAGGTCGACGAGGGTTGCTCGAGGACACCGGCGGAAGAGGGGGATGAAGGAAGACCGTTCTCCAAGGATCCACACTCGCCGCGCGGTCGTGCGTCATCTTCAAGAAGACGGTACACGCTGCTAGCTCGTGTAAGCCGTCACGTGGAGTTTACCCACAGCGGACGGGTGTTGCGGGGCTCTGTGTTGTCGACTGTTCCATGCGCAACGAGATGCCGGGCGAAGTATAGCACACACGCGGTACACTGGGCCGCCACGTCGTATTACCGGATAGGAAACAACAAACAACAGAAATCCCGCTGGCAACCCCCCGCGCGGGGAAGATGAGCGCCCGAGAGAGCGCCCGGACGAAGGAGCGCTCTCGTCGTGCGTCTCGACTCTCTCTCGCGCGTCCCGCATGATAATCCGGATAATATTAAAGAACCGCGGCGCTGTGTGCACGTACGAGCGGGACCGACGGGGAGGCGCGTGGGAGGCCGAGATATTGCCAGAAGAAAAATATGCTGGTCTCCATGGGGTTACACGACAAGCGAACGGAGACTCCTCTCTCCCGCGCCATCCTTCATACCACCACCAAAGACTGATTAATGGCACGAAAAAGTTTGACGCGCGACGCCCTCGGAAAAACTTATAAATAATTTTATAGCCTTGAGACGGGGTAAAAAGAAATGGAAAATAAAATAAATAAATAAAAACTACGATCGATCAAGCGAGTTTGCGGTTGATAGAACTTTTTTTCTTTTTTTTTAACGCATGCATTAAGAACCACTTAACTTCTATCAGTAAAAAAAAAACGCGAGAAAGAGGACACGAGACAGTGCAAAAAATGAAGTTAAATATGTTTGATGCTTTTAGAATTAAAAAAACAATATACTTTCGAAGACGCGCTCCGTGTGATACGAAGAATTGGAAATAATAATTTCCGAAACGAGAATGTAATCGTCTTATCGCAGCGAGAGAATCTTCGCGAAAGATATCTGATGTAACGTAATTCGACGAGGTGGATTTATGAGCTACTTGTCGAAGGATAATATTTCACCGTGCGCCGCGGAGATCGCTGCGGATAATATCGCGGGATCGCGATAAACCCGCCCGAACGTCTGTATATCCCTCTCCGGGCTGTACCTGCGTGTCCGAGTAACTCCGCGTGTTCCTTTAATATCGCAATTTTTATGAGGAAGACTCCGGGCTTGCAACGCTTTGGGGCTAGGCCATAATGTAAAACCAGGAATGACAGTGTCGCGACGTCTTGGATTTTGTCTCCCCGTGGCCGCGTGTCAGTCCCACGCAAATAGCAGTCGTCCGAGAGACGGCTAAAATCGGTTTTTCGGAGCGATTCCTCTCAAACGATCCTCTACACCGACCTCCGTCCCGAATGAGCCGTGTTCTCATAAACGAGCCACGATAAATCTAAAACGCTGCGTTGTTTCACGACGAAATCACATGCGTCAGCTAACCGACGCGCCGCGTCTCGATTTCTTTTAATCTGGATTTTGGGTTCGCCGGCCAATCGTTCGGTACCTTTTTTTTTGTTTTTGTTTTTTGCGAAAGAAGCTACGTGGATTTTTTGCCGTTTTATGTTCGAAGAAGGTAATCGTGCAGCTGGCTCTTCACCCATTTTTTCCAGGAAGGTGCACAGGTAAATAATAATTTCGTTAAATCGGAATTCGAAGTTTCGTAAAAATAATTTTCTTAAATAGGTGACAAATTTTTCTGTTCAAGTTTGAATATAAAAACCTGTCCTTTTATTTCCCGTATCATTAACAGTATTAATTTGTGAAACTAGAGCCGGATGGTGTGATTTGAAAATCCACAATTAAAAAATTGTAGACGTTTGTAGACGATAAGTTGTTGTAAAAAGTACAACCTTTTGTTTACTGTGAACCAGAGAAACTTGTTTGAAGGATTCATTTAAAAGTCGAGGTCGTGCGGGTTCGTCCATAAATTCCGAAAATTAATCGCCGATAAATCGAGGCTCACTTTCGCGAATTACGCGGTATCGAAGCGACGTTGCATGGATACTATAATGCACGTTCTTTGCTCAAGTTACTCGTGTGAACTTGACGACGAAGTCGCGAGAGAAGTGGGTGCGCCTAAGATTAAGTTGTTTTGGCCTGTGGCCGGCCACCAGAAACTGTCCAAGCAGTCATTAGAGGATCATCAATCTTGATCTCGATCGTTGCAGCCGTTTCGTGTATTATTTATTACAGTGGCCCACCGAGGATCCATCACTCTCCAATAAGATCTCGATCGATTCGTCAGACGCACAACGAGAGTCACTAACTTTCGGTCGATGTGCAAACCGATCGAGCTCGTCCTGATATTCCGACGGCTCGAAGAAGAGCTTTCGCGGCGAACGTTAATGTTATGCGCGCCCTCGAGAAGGCCGTCGGAACTTCCGGTCCCAAGAAACTCAATAGAAATACCCTGCAATGCTTTCTCCCGACGCCGAGTGCGAAATTGCATTGTTCAGAGGGCATCCACGTGTCGCTGTATGGGGGCCCTAAAATCGGACCTCGAAAATTGGAGCAATTTATGGCCCTCGGGAAAAATGCTGCAACATCGAACAGCCGACGATCCTCCGGGCCCGACGGTAAACCGATTTTCCATTTACAGACTACGCGATACCTCGCATGTTTTTCGAAATTTAAACGTGTAAGGGATTATAGTTTATCTTACCATTGGTCTACTTTACGACATGCAGCTTGAATTATAATTTTTTTTTCGCAGCTTTGTAAATTTGTTCGGAGCTAATAAAACATTATTGCATCCCGTTAGTCTAGGTTCTTAGGTGTAAAACAATATTTCATGCATTCTTTTACTCACAAATTCGATGTTTTCCCTTTCCTCGCTCCGTCCTCGATTTTTTTTTCTTCCTCAGGTCGGTTCCGCCGATGTTTTTCTGCTCCGAACTTCAACCCCCTCGAGGGGACGAACAGGGACCAGGTGGAGTTACCGATTTTCACGAAAATCTCGGGATCGCGACTAGTTTCGGCGACCGAACGTTAAAGATCGCGGGAGCCAGAAGAGCAGCGTCCGTACGGATGAAAAAATCGATATGAAATGTGAACGTTTAGTTCGGGATTTCGCCGAGGGGGTGCAGCACCTCGCCACGATTTCTCCGGTACGAAACATCGATGGCCGCATTTTTTTGTGTTTCGGGGGTGTTAGATTAGGCTAATGCGATGGTTCCCGATGAGATATTGCCTGGCGAATGAGAGAGCCCGGTCGACGAGGCAGGGGCGTGCCGTACCCTGGTAACGGCGTGCCCGGGGCCACAGTCACGACGTGGACTAAGTGCTGGGTGGAGCCCGTCTAGGCACTACCTACCGGGGCGATGGAACCATCATCCTCTTGCGTCCCGGTACCGTCGAAAGGTTCCACCGCCTCGGCAAAACCTAATGGCCGCCGGCGTGTTCTCTCTGTCAGCGAAATACCCGCCAATTTCAAAATTTACCGCGACACCCGACGACACCTGAGAGACATGGTCAATAATAAAAAATAAAAAAAAACAAAAAAACATCAACCGAAACGAGCAATCTTTCATTCGAGAAAGCAAAACATAGTTATCGACATCGTTTACCGGATGCGTGGATGCGTCGTTGGCTTTGCAAGACTTTTTGATGGTTCGATAGGGGTTGTAATCTGGATCGATGCCAATCTCGTCGAGTTTTGATTTCCATTCGCATTGCGTCACGGTGTCAATGTATTTTTCGATTTCCACGACCCCCCCGACGAGCAATCGGAAAAATTGGATCCCCAGCTCGATCCGTCAGCTTAATTTTTTTTTCATCCCTCCCGCTGCCTCGTATTTCAATTCGGAGCTTGTACCCTCTCCCGCCCCCCCTGCCCTTATTCCCAATCTACTCAGCCATCCCCCCGAGCTCCCGGGATGCCGTCGACATAAATCGAATAAGTTTTTATTATTTAGATTTTTTTTCCTTTTAGTTTTTTGACCCGCCCCCCCCCCCTCCCCCTCCCCCTCTTGGAGTGACGGTGCGTGTTCGCGAATTGGTCCACGAGCGAAGGTGCCCACGGGAGGGTGGCGGGAGCTCTCGGGGACGCACGAAATTCTACGCTCCGGCGTACACGGATACCACGCGGTCACACTTGCACAGAGAAACTCGTACATGCAGAGTTCACCGAGGCGGAGGGGCTGGATGTAGCGGAGCGGCCACCTCTCTCGGGAATAGCCCGCCAAGTGTCATCGGGACATCCGGCTAATTGCGAGAGTGTTTTGTTACCCTCTCGGAGGCCGCGGGCGAGCCAGCCCTTACAAGCTTTTGCATTTAGCCTTTGTCGGTCGTCCCGCTGCCACCGCGACTCCACGGTCTCAGGGGCTGAACCAACCCTGCCCAGGTATACAATGCCTCACCTAACTTTGCTTTCCCGTAAAACCGTTTTCAACTCCTTGCTGTCAGGTCACCCTCGGCTAATACTGGATTATTGAGCCGGAAGCTACATTCGCGGCAAAATAATTTTTTCTTTTTTTTATGGATAATCTTTTTTGCACAGGGTTTTCGAGTTTCGGAGCTTGGGTGACAATTGGGGGATTAATGGTGTGGCAAAAGGTGGTTAAAATTGTAGACGTCAGCGGAGACGCGAGAACATTGATTGCGAGAGAAACGCCCGCGTCGCGGCGTTGCAGCAGCGGTGGAGGAGAACGAGGGTAGCGAGACGACGCCGGTGTGCTGGCAGAGGGTGTCGGTGGTTCAGCAACAGAGGCGGTGGGATTCCGCGAGGAGCGGTGAGAACGGGGGGGTTGCGATATTATTGATTTATGTCCCGTTCCACGTCACGTATATCCAACGGGTGCCACCGTACGGAATGCGATCCAGTGGTGGGCGATGTTTAAAAAAAAAAAAAAACAAGCGGAAATAATCGAATGCGGAAGTGATCGATGCTACACGAGATGGATGTTGTGAAACCGGATGCCTTTTTAACATTGATAGTAATCGATGTTCGCAATTCAATTGCTCGAAGCGATTTTTCGAAAAATTAATCCCTTTAACCCTTTCATTTCCTTCGACGTCTGTATATTTTGATAGCTCATCATTCTTGCATTAAAAATAATAAATGTAACCCGTTCGCGTGTTTAAAATAATAAATTTAAGCCTTCCTGAGTAGAAATTTTTGGGCTTTACATCGGACCGTATAGAATCTAGAGGAGGCCTGACTAGGCCTTGCCAGGACCTTGCCAGGGCCCGATGTAACGCTCAAAAATGTTTACTCGGTATTTTCGGGTCTAAAATAATAACTAACTCTTTCTCATGTTCAGACTTAATTTTTCGCCTCCCTCCTCTAGGAACTAAAAAAAATTGCAACTAAAAGAGTAGAGAGAAAATGCTCGCACATTTCACAAAAAAAATTGTCCCAAGCCTAACTAGAATTCGGTATATTCAGCAGAAAAAAAATCACATACACATAAGTAGAAGAAAGCAGCGGAATGAAGACTTGAAGATCAGCTAAAGCCCTATTTAAGTGTCCATTGTCACGGTTCTCGAGAAGCGACAGCTACGCTATGTATAACCCGGCAGTATTTATAGGGAGCGGACATGAAATATCGCTCCCTGCTCTCCGGCTCGCCACACAAGTAGGTGTATTCGCTCTCTTCAGATTCGACTTCATCGCGGGGGCGCGGTACTTAAAGTTGAACAACCGCCTGTCCGCGCGTTCATAAAGATTCATATCTTCACCCCGCAGAGGAAATATACACGACGCACGGCCCCGTTCGCTGGAAGAGATTTGCCCTGTCGTGCACACGTGGTAATCCAACTCCGTCGCGAGTACCGAGCGGGACAAGTTCGGCTGAGCGGGAAGGGTTGAAAATGCGGGCGAACGGACATGCACAACGCGCATTCAATTATGCCATCATCGACGATGTGTACAGATATTAGTCATGCATGAACGGCGTTACACCGACGCATGTACATACAACGAAGGGAAGAGCTCGGGAATTGGCTCGAGTGTCGTAGCGGAAAGTGGCCGTCCCGAAAGCACGGTCCGCATTCAATGCGGGCCGGGGTGGATCGCGCTCACGAGGCGAACGAGTGAGTAAGCGAGGGGTGGAAGTGCGCGGCAAGTGCCGAAAATTGATGCATTCCCTATGCAAATCAGCTGAACGACGGTGGCCGAGTCGCGGTCCGCGGTTCTCGCGGGCAGCGCGACACGAGCCAACGATTGCCGGGGTTCCGTTATAACCGATGTCTATAGCGTCTATCGTCTCGTCCTCTGTGCACATGCACGGTGTTCCGCAACATCGTTCAACCACGCTCCGAACACGACTCTATACGCCTCTCGAGGCGCACACACCGCCGCGGCGTTCGGCTGCGTGCGATATGCGCGCCCCATGCAATTCCACGCGCTTCCGCGGATTCAAATCCGACCGGATGCATCGGTGCATCGCCGCGTCGCGAGTGTTCGTTCAACACACACTCGGAGGCTCGGTAGCGATGCAGAAGCGGTGAAGGACTGCAGCCGCGGAGAAACACACCTACTCGAGTCGGAATCGAGCGGTATAGAAGCGGTTAACACTCTATTAACACTAACGACGCTCATACATAACATCTCGCCAGCTCGCTCTATCACTCCGCGTCTCTCGCTCCCGCGACCGCGAACGCCGGTAAGGACCGGGCACACAACGCCGCGGCGCTCTTGGCCCACGAGAAACTCCGAGAGCGAGAGCGAGAGAACGTTTGGAATTTATGGTCCGTTAATGGGGGTTACTTTATGCGTTCCCGGCGCGTGCAAGCAGTCCTTCGTTCTCGCGACTGCGTCAGGTATCGCGAGGCAAATTTCACGAGGCTCCTCGATTCAAAAGTCGAACATTTTCTTTCTCTTCTTCTGATTTTTTTAAAATTAATTTTATATTCTTCCGGAGAATAGAGCATGGAGATTGCACGGAATTGCACCGAGAAGTACTGATATTTTCTGCACAAACTGACTTACTGACAACTAGTTACGCAGAAAAAAAATTGGGAATGCCCAATATTTTTTAGGTTTGTCCTGTATCACCGACTACCCTGAAAAACCGACGACTAAATCATACATTAATTATTATATTTTTGTACGTTCTTCTTTTTACGTGCTCGAAGCTTCACTGTGCTCGTAGCGTGCCTTCGTGTATAGCTGGACCCGACGCGATATGTAATTGCTTGTACGCATATCGACGAACGATGGGAAAGGGATAAAACGGGGAGTCTCGTTCTCTGTTCCGCGAACCCGACAAATAATTTCGAACCGTCTATAGCATGGAGTACATATTATATATATATGTATATATCGTTGGTGCGCTTACGGCAGCAATCCTCGTAATAATACAGCAATTTATGAGAGAACGATGATGATAATGATGATAATATAGACATCGAAGCGAAAGAGTATCAGCGGGCAGCGCAAGCTGTTTATACGTACAGAGATGATGGAAAATATATACAGAGAAATAAAGAGGGCATCGCAAGAGTTTAACTACTTCCTCGATATATATACACATATATGCGTATATATAGCTATATACTCTGGATACTTGCAATTATGATAAGAATTGAAAATAACATCGCGTTTAACCCCTCTAATACCATTCCATTAAAAAGTGAACTTTACAGATTTTAACGGCTTCCACATCGATTTCATCATTTTTGTCAAAGCATTTTTATATTATTTATGAAGTTTGAAATGTATTTTGCACTGGCAGCTTGTTGTGGCTCGATTGTTTCGCGCCTTCGCTATGGACTATGAAATATAGAAAACGAACATTTATATTACCGGAAGTACGTCACTTCCGGTTTGGAAATCTAATTTTTCTACCGAAAGTGACGTCATACCGGAACTGCGTCAATTCCGATTGGGGGGGGGGGGGGGGGGGGGGGGGGGGAACGCTGTGTCACAGGTGATGCACCTCTTTGAAGTCAGAAATAATGCATCAATAACCGACCGATGTATTTAAAACTTCATGCTTGTAAAAAAAATGTAAAAAATGTATGCTTCAAAAGGTTATATAACCCTTCAAAGGGTTATATTAAGAATCCAGAGGACCCCTGGATTCTTGACAATTGAGATTACCAAGCAACTTTCCAAACATATATAAGCTTGCAAAAATTGAAGTCACGGTAATGGCGATATCTTTGAGCTAGACAGTTAAACGAGAAAAAAAACAGAGAAAAATACCAGTAAAGTTTCATACATTGCGCAAGCTGGATGCGGGAGAGCAGACAGTGAGCAAGGGAAGCGTGTGTCGTAAGACTGGCACAAGGTATTCGGGGTTAAATTCGTGCGAACGTTGAAGTTTCAGGAGTTTCTCACCTCGTCCCTCCGCGACGTCGTCCTCGTCCTCGTCATCGTTTCAAGAGTTTCCGAGCTGCTGCTTCGCGTAGAGCCACGGGGGATGGAGAAGAGGAGAAGCCCCGCGCGCGGAAGACTCGAGTGCCAAAGTTCATAGTCGGGGGAGATCCTCCGCGTGGCCTCCTCGTCCTCCTCGTGTGGCCACCGCGGCGGCGGTAGACGGGCTCGGCAAGGCCGGTAAAGTGATAAAGCGGCCATAAATTCTGACCGTGCACCCAGCCTGGAAGCGCGAGGGAGAGGGCGACGGTGAGAGAACAACCGCTTCAACCCCCTCGTACCCGCGAGCCGCGAGAATCCTAGGCGCACCGGCGAACTGCGAGACGAGAAGAAACTCGAGGAGGCTTCGTCGTTTTTTTTTCTCTCGCACATTCTACTTCACTACGTGTAACGTCTTCTGCTTTTATCCGCAACCGGCAATTTTTCGCACTTTCGTGACCAACACCCTCCCCGATCGTCCCTCGATAGCTTTTATTCCATCGGTCCATCGGAAACGGCGGGACTCGGATCTTCCTTCCAGTGACCCATCTGCCCTCACACCCCTCTCGTGGTCCAGCGCCTCGGGCCGTGTTCTCCAGTCACGAAGTAGTACGCTACATCGCGAGTGTACGAAAGCGGTCGCTGCGTCTTTCTCGCACCGCCGACAACGGAAAAGGAAAGAGGCCGGAGCCTCCGCCTGAGATATTCATAGCAGTCACAGCAGCCTTCGGAATACGGCATCGGGAGTGCCGAATCTCCACCTGCGGGGAGCGAAAGATTGGGAATGGATTTCCATTATTTTTTTAATCACCGCGATCCTCAATTTCGCAACTTCTTCGCCCGTTACGCAATTTACCGCACCTGTAACACAGACAATTTTTATGTTACTCGGATTCTTCATTAATTTTTTGGAAAAACATCCCTCGTTCAGTAACGATACTCACCCCGCTTGAGACGCTTCGTATCGCTTTTAGGTTTTATTTTTTACGTAATTTCTCGATCGCCGAGTTGCGGATTCGGACGAGTTTCTTGTTCGTGTCGAGGCGTCCGTTCGAGTCTTTCGCTGAATCGGGAAGACGTGCGGGGCAAGGTGGGGTTCAGAGGCGGGAATTGGGTCCGAGGAATATTTTTCTGCCATGGGCGTAGTGCCTCGGGTGTGCGAGACTCAAAGCGTTTTGTACTCTATGAATTCTACACCGGCCTTGCCTCGGACTCGATTCCGAGGGCAGACGGAGGGAAAGGAAGGCAGCACAGCTGTTCGACTCGGTCAGAATTTCGTGAGCGAGTCGCGACTCTCGGCTTTGTACAGCACGAGCGGCGAGCCGTGCATTTCTACCTAACTGGAAGGTGTGAGAAAGACACGGAGAGATGGACACGGAGTGAAAGAGAGAAAGAGAGTAGTAGTAGTTGTAGTAGTAGGCACGGCATGTTCGGTGTGCTGCAGGGGCGAACAGACAGAAAACCCAATAAATCATCCCGTCACGAGCCATGAGCCAAGGCGGAGCCTCTCGCCTCGTATTAGCCAATAATAATCCTCTCTGAGTTGGTGGCCATCTTGGATTATACAATGGTTCCTTCCGCAGCGATACATATATAAATGCAAACTCTAGTGTCGAGCTAGTGGCACCCTTCGGTCTGGACCCCCCGCGACCTTAACGACTTTTCCCTTTGCGTTGGAAAAGAAAAAAAAAAGAACAGCCCCGCTCCCCTTTCACTCTTCTCCGGGCCTCGCGTCAATGAAATTCATTCCATTATCGAGGTTAAAAATAAATAAATGTTCGATTAAAAAAATAGTCAATAATTGAAATGAAATTTGGTATCGTAAAAGAAAATTGATGAATTGCCACCATTCATGAATCTCGAGCACTGGACTTCATATTCAACCACAATTTATTTCTCGTTTCCAAACACAGTTATTATAATTAATGTCGTTATTATTAATATGGACAGACTCTTAAATATAATACAATATGGTTTTTGTTTTAGACTCGTCGACATAGTAGCCATTAATACTATTATCGTTATTCTTCCTTCGTAATCGTTCGCTCTTTCTCTCTCTTTCTCTCTCTATCTTTATCTGTCTCTGTCTCGTTAATATCTCGGCGCGCGCTCGACAGTAGTACAACTATAATAATACTCGCACACGGGGGGTCGCGAGTCATCCACTCGAATAATCATCACGTTTCGTTTACCTTTTTTTTTATTTTTCGCTTACTCTCTCTCTCTCTCTCTCTCGCTCTCTCTCTCTCTCTTTCGTACTCGCAGCAGTTTTTTTTTTTTTTAAGGTAGGTTGGTAGTAGTCACTGTCTTACTCGCATACTTCTTTTCTTTTTTAATGTGTACATTTAGCTTACATACTGCGGGGAAACTACAAAATAATTGTATATTTATCGTACTCGTAATTATATCATTTGTATATATAGATTTATTTATTTATATATCTTCATTTATTTATAACTTTTTTTTCATCATCGTCAATAGTCATTCGGCAAGTTGTGAGACCTTTGCAGCGTCTTGAAATCACCGAGAATTTTTTTTTTCCTTTTTCGTTTATTTTTCATTTTTATTCTTTCTCGTTTCACGAATGGGACGCATTTATTATTACGCGCGTTTACGCTCGATTCGAGCCACGTGAGGGCGATGCACGCGTCCACTTGCGAATCGTGACTGTACGAGCTTGTATGAGCGGATAGAGCTATTAGGACACGAATCAATCCATCACGCGGTTTCGATTAATCAGACGACGAGCTGGATTTCCCGAGACCTTGGTTGACCACACCACGTTTCAATTAATCTCTCCCGACGACGTTATAATCAGGACAGTTTTGGTAATTAACTCCATGCCCCCTCAAGATGCCCCCTTTTTTTCTACCGATACATTACATTTGCATCAGATGAGTGTGGTATTAAAAAAAATTATACTTCATTGAGTTTTTAATATTTTTTATTTATTTACTATATCGACATTGTTGAGTGCGTCCAAATTTAACGGGCCTCTGATGCATCGGAAATATACCGATGAGAGCGATAACTGCAGAGCACAAGAGCGTTTTCGCGAATATATTGTCATCTCTTCTGTAAAATATAGCGCTGTAAAAAAAAAAAAGGAAAAACGAAACAAATGCTTTGCGATCGATTACTCGCAAGTACTACAAATCCCCACCCTTCTGCGACGCGACGCGCAAGATACTTGTTTTTAACTTCAGGCATAAAAAAATGGGAGTGAATTAATTTTTAGTAGCTTACGCTAAGTTTTTTTTTTTTAAATAAATAGTGGCAAAATTTTTACAATACACCCGTGCTAACGCCGTTTTTGTTTATTCTAGAAACAACAGGTACCTACTTTACCTACGCGGTATCGTATACAGAGTTTCGCGGTTCGCGAATTCAGCGTCGCAACGTCAGGCGTCGTAGTTGTTCGGATTACCCCGGTCGATTAGAAAAATTTTCGGCTTTCACTCAGTTTCGTTAGTTCGTGCTTTAATCGTCTGTGTTTTATTTTTATTTACTTTTTGTTGCTCTCCCGAAGATATCTCCAAGTTAATTCAGTCTTTGCGGTATTTTTTTTTATTTCAAGAGAATTTTATACTAATGATCGATAAAGAGGCTTGAGATTTCGCGAACTCGTCGAGTCGAGCTCAGAAAAACGACGATTTACGTATTTCGGTTTCATTGCATCTCGATTCTTAAGTGACCATTTTTTTTTACCCACTAGAAAAGAAAGGAGAACTGAAACGACACCCGCTATATCGTGAGAGCGACAGAAGGGCCAGGAACTCTCTTCGGCGTCTGAGCGAGCGAGGACGTTGGCTGCCGACGAGTATATATACAATCATCGGTTTTATCGACACAATTTTCGTAACCCGATGTTCCTTCCGATGTATTTCATACCAAAGTCGGAAATCAATTATTAAAGAAACAAAAAAAAACACAACAATGTGATTGAATTCGTTGTACGATCGAAAGATTCACAAAGTACACAACGTTCCGTTGTAAAAAATATTTATTACAAATAATAATAAATTCGATGAAAATAAAAAAAAAGAGAAGTGGAGAAAGATGAGAGGTCCATTTAAAAATAATAATAACATTGATATAATGTATCAATAAATACTACGCAACTAAATACAGTACAATGAGTCCGACAGCTTGATTCGCACGACGCATTATATTTCTCTTCGTTTAGATTTTTCATTTCGCTTTCTTTCTTCATTATCATTATTATTATTATTATTGTTATAATTATTGTTTGTATATCCCGACGCGTCGTACACGGGCTATATTGTATCCCTCCAGTAAAATATTAAACTATGTACATCACCGCAAAGACCCCCGCGCGGTCTATCTTGTTTTTCATTTATTTTTTTATTTTTTTCCTCTCGACGATTCTTTCGTTACGCGGCGTCTCACTCCGTCCCCTCGTATTATCGAGAAACAAAGAAGAGAGAAGGGAAAGTGCGGCTTTCGGATGGTCGATCGAATTTCTTACGAACCATCGCCCCCGCCCGCTGCAACCGAAACTTCCGTTCCCTTATTTCTACGAAATCTTACGCAAAAAATAAAATGAGAACCTTATAGAAACTTTAGACGATATTATTATTATTAATGCCGCTTTTTAATTTTTAATTTTTTTTCTTTTCTTTATCCCAACGACTATTGGTTGGCGCCTAGTACACCCACGTACGCACGCGTTTTCTCGATCGTTATTAAAAATCTACTTTACACATACCCACCGTTTTTCTTTTTTGCTCAATTACGTATTTTTAGGTTTTTTGTTTTTTTATATGTATATCGTTTAATATTCGCGATCACGAATTTGCTTTTATATACGCGGCTATCAATACGAAGTAGAAGTAAAATATATAATTTTCATTTACACCAGGTTTCTCGTTTTTTTTTTATTTCTACCAAATCAGCCAATTTTTTTTTCATTTTCGTGGGCCTAGCCACTTTTTGTCGATTTTTTTTCTTTTCGTAGGCTCTGTTTTTACGTATATGGGTTCGTGGCGATCGCTCCCTGCAACGAGACGCGAATTTCTCGATGCTCGATAAAAAAAATGTTCTGTTTTTTTTCGTTTCTGTGCAACTATACTATATAGAGAGGAGAGTGATATAGAAAATCGTTTCGTAATATCCGACACGGTGGATGAAGTCGGGACACCGAGGCAAAACGAATTCTCTCTTTGTATCGTCGAGCGCAGTTGCCGCACCCTGCACTTCAATGTCGTCATTAATCGACCCACATAGATTAGATCGACGATTGTTTCGCGATAAAACGGGCTCACGGACCCTGGGCGTCGACGAAGCCGTTTGATATACCGAATGTGAAATTTGCTGTGGATTAAAGCGTCCAGGAAAATAAGCTAGCAGAATAAATAATCCGTGGACAAATGTTGACATTTGTTTTTGCGTTTTTTGTTTTTAAGATTATACATTTATTCATGTTTTTTTTTCGAAATATCGAGAAATCGTTAAATATCGTTTTACGTTGTACAGCAGGGGAGCTACTCGAATTGCACTGTGAATGCCGCGCGAGTTGCAACGAGCGATGGCTTGGGCATTAATTTATCGCGCCTCGAGAGTGGATACTCTTTTGCAGTTTATATTTGTTTATTTTCATTTTTTTTCTCCTTCTTCTTCTTTAACTCTCACGAGATCGTATGAGATTCACAATAATTTTACATAAATAAATCTCGCGTGAAAGAAAGGCCGGTCGTGGGCTCGGACATCTGAGAATATGCGCCGAGCCCGGACCTCGAATTACGTATATCAGTTACCATTCAGTTCTATATGCTTCTCGTACAAACTCGCGGGGTTCTATTGGATCGTTGAGGGTGGTCGGGAATCCGTTCAACACGCTGAACGTCGCCTCCCCAGCACCACCGAACTCTCATCGACCCGTCTGCGAGTATCCGTTAATCCTCTCTCTCTTTTGTTTTTGCTTTTTGTTAAAAATATATATACATATATATGCATGTGTATATATATATATATATTATATATATCGTCGTTTATTTTTATAATATAATATTCTTCGTTACTTATATCATTATCGTGCGTTATTCAATCATAATGATAACGTTAATCATAATAATGACGATAAAACTAAGTGTCGAACTAATTTTACAACACAGCACAGAATTCGCCGCGGCGCGTCGTGTTTTGTTTTTTAATCTATTACGTTTTCTCGCTCTCTATCTCGATTCGACTACCGCAAACTATAAGATTCACCCGCGCCTAAATTGAAATTCCATTATTTTTTGGACTGCAAATTGCGTTTTTTTAAAAATTTTTTATTGACGCGGGCGAGTTTACGGTTCACGGAGGTCGACGATTCGTTCACGCGCACAACGGCAACACGCATGGCACTCTCTCGAGTCTCGGATTTGTTGAAAATTTTAGATACCGGTTCATGAAATAATAATAATAATAATAATAATAATAATAAAGTAGAGCGGACGGTTAGTTTCTTGTGATTATCCGGATTCACCGTTTCGCGTGTCCAATGAGATAATTTCATTATCTGTTTATCACCGGGTAAAATAGATCGCAAAAAATAGGTGCGGGCATTTTTCTTTTTTGTTTTTAGTCGAGTAAATTTACGAGAACGAGCATTTTTGAAATGAACCCGGACCGAGAAAAATTGACCTCGAAAGTGCCACGCGTTTCCGCAACATCCTTATACTACACTATTACGTCACTGGTAACTTGGCCTCGCGTCCGCGGAGAAACGGTATGAATTTCTCGAACTTCTCTCTTTCCTTTATTTCGGTCGGAATTAAATTTTTAATCGCGCGCGCGCTTCTACTGAAACGTGTCGAGCTTAGACGGTGATCGATGCGACAGGCACGAGACGTAAAGGACTGACCAAACAACGAAAACAAAAAAGTAACGATCGTGACAACGCGTTTGTCTTTCGTGATCACAAAGAGAAACCCGTAATTTTTACAGGACTGACCTTGTCTGATGAAGATCGACGATGCGAATAAATAGCCGAGTCGATGCGTCTCTCTGCTCCGTCCATGGATTCCGTTTTTTCTCGCATCACTTTTTGTTTTTCTTTCTTTTTTTCGTCATCATCAAATCAAAGCTTATCCGGACGAATTTTTACACTCCCGCAGTCCTTATTATGAATTTTTCTTCCTTTTCATATTCGTCGTTTGATTTTCACTTTCTATTTTTTTTTTTTTTAAGAAACGATAGCCTATCGTCGAATGAAAATATCCGTTTCACTATTATTCACGCAATCACCGGTTGCAGTGACTCGATCATTTGTATTATTTAAATTCGCGCACTTGTTGTTTATTTTTCATTTCTTTTTCCTTCTCTGACGTTGCTGATTGACTGGTTTCGCATTATGGACGCGGGACTTATTTCTTCTTTTAATTTTCTTTTTACGAGAGAATTTCCTTCCGAATTGCACACACACACACACACACACCGTTCCCTCGTCTCTCCTCGGGAGAGCTGCGAGAGGGGACAATCCAGCGGGCGGAGAGCGAGGGAAGGCGTCGAATCCTCCGCGGAGATGGGGTTACACACACATTGCATTGGCACGAATCGCGAAATCTCTTGTCAAATATCCTTCCGACCTCGCCGAGCCGCCGCGGTATGGTGGATGTAATCTATCTAAACGATTCTCTACAGATTACTATAAACGTCCAATCTACGGATCATCTATTAGAGACGCAACGGGGGAGACGGAGGGGCTACTTCTATATAATCATTTTTTTGTTGTTGTTATCTACACTAGCGACAAAACGCCTACGTACGCACTACCGCAATTTACACGTACCGACGTAATTGAATAAATAATATAAACGCTTCTTAAGTTTCGTGTTTTTCTCTTTTCTTCATCAAACGCAACTTTCACTCGTTGTACCAATTACTCACCGAACACTCACACATCGCTGTCTCGTAGACATATCCACACGCTCATTCGCACCTTTATCGCGTCACAGTAGTTTACATACACAATAATAATGATAATAATAATAATAATAATAATGATAATAATAATAATCCGTTTTACGTCTAATATAGGCTTTAGTAAATTACATTCGATTAAACGTAATAGAGGTTAACGCGGTTCTGATTAGCATGGTGATCCAGTTTCATTACAAACTCATTCGCTCGATCTTTCTCTCCCTCTTTCTCTCTCGACGTTTCATACATCTCCAGATTCGTTAATTTTTTTTCCTTTTTTTTTTCATTTCGATTAGCATTGCGCATTCCCGTAACTTAGTCGGATCGACGACACGCGGTTCTCACACCTCTCGCGTCTGTATTTATTTTTTATTCTTTTTTTTTTTTTTATTCCATCATCCTCACAATCCTGCATCCTCCCTGCATCTTTGTCATCTTTTTGGTACGAGCAACTTGATTAACATGAACAAGATAAGCGTCATTGCTGAGTGTGTGTGAATTTTTTTCGTGTACGTGTGTGTGAGTGTTTTATGTGTGAAAGTGTTTGTGGGTACTACTCGGAGGTCACCGCTTTGGGGGCTTTGGGGCTTGGGCTTGGCTGCTGCTGCTGGGGCATTTCTCTGCTGGGGCTCTCGCTGTCGGCTCTCTTTAACTCGGTTCGTCGTTTCGGGTCTGGAGGTAGTGATGCTGCTGCTGCTGCTGCTGACGCTGCTGCTGGAGACAAGAGTCGCTGGACCCTGAGAGAATTGAGAAGCTCTTTGGAAGACCTCGGGCATCCTCGTCGTCGTCATCGTCATCTTCAACATGGTCGATATTTTGTTCAACCCTGCGGCGACGTCTGCGGCGAAATGTCCGTGTCACCGTCACCCGAGCCAGGCTCACCCTTCGTTTTGTTCTCCTTCTTCCACTTCATCCGCCTGTTCTGGAACCAGATCTTGATCTGCCGTTCCGTCAGACAAAGCGCGTGCGCAATCTCTATGCGTCGCCGCCTCGTCAAGTATCTGTTGAAGTGAAACTCCTTCTCGAGCTCGAGGGTCTGGTATCGGGTGTACGTCTGCCTGCCGCGCTTCCTCTCTGCAACAGATTAACACGACAGAAAATTATCACACCGGAAGAACTCATTTTCCCACGTAATGCCAATTCCTGAGTGTTTATTTATTAATAGCAAAAAGCGCAAGTATTTTTCTTTGTGATGAGCTGAGATTGCGACGACGAATGGCAGTGGTTTGCTTCGGATTGTAGGTTAAAAAAAATAGTGAGTAGTTTAATCAACGAACCAACCGATCTCTTTTTACTCTATTTTAATTTAGATGAATTCGATGATTTGCATAAAATCAGCTAAAACTCAACGGCAAGTAAGTTTGATGTTAATTTTTGCAATGGTTGATTCGACAATTTTGCGGTTCCTTCGAAAGCCTTGGCAGGGTTAATTTAAGCAATGCGCAATCCTTTCTCATCGTATGCTATATAGAACGTAATCCCTGATTATAATACTCAAAATCAGAAGTATTTTTCTCTATACCAAGCCGAGCCTGCGGTCACAAAATTGTAGGTGTTAAAAAAAATAGTGAGCAGCTGTTTAACCGACGAACCAACCGACAATCTTTCATTTCACTTTTATGTCGATGATGTCGATAATCTGCATAAAATTAGCTAACACGGTAAGTAAGTTTGATGTCCATTTTGTAACGATTGCTTCGACGATTTTGCACTTTCTTCTAACGCCTTGAGAAGGTTAATTCAAGCAGTGCGCAATCCTTTCTCATCGCATGCTGCACAGAACGTAATCACAGGGAGAGGGGGGGGGGGGGGAGGTCGAGCTGTCAGGATTGTTAGAGGGGATGGTGGCAGGCGAAAGGGTGCGAGAGAGAAAGGTAGCGCTCACGGTCCGTAGTACGGGTCGACAGGGCAGAGAGGGACGAGCGGAGCGCCAAGTGGAGGAAGAACGGGGCGGATGAGAGGAAGGCTCGAGAGGAGGATTGGAACGAGGAACGAGGAGAAGAGAAATAAAACGAAAGAAAAGAAAAGATTGAAAAAAAAAAGAAAAAAAAAGAAAAAAAAGCTTAAAAAAACGAATAAGTGGAGGAAGACTGAGAAAACTTCTCGGCGAGCATTCGAGGCAAACGCCGCCCGTCGCGCTGTCGGCCGATGAAGACGGATGGCGGTTCTACTCGAGCGGTAGAGAAAACCCGCGCGGGCTCTCCTGAGCGTGCAAACGAGCGAGACAGGCAGAGAGAATTCTCCGGGGGTAACGGAATCGGCCGACGAGAGATAGAGACCGAGTGAACGAACGATACGGATAAAGAGCGCGAGGGAGAATACGTGGAAGGAGGATCCGCAACGATGTGCCGCGAAGAGAGAGAACCGGAGACGAAACGATGGAGCGAGCGAGAACGAACGAAACTCTGGAAACATGCCTTGCACCCCAACATCGCCGAAGCTGGCCGTCTCTTTCTTTCACTCCACCCTGATTCCCTTCCTCGGGCTACGCTCTCAAATTAACAGCATACCAATCTCTAGCACTCGCTGCTCTCCGGCTCAAAGGAGGCACTCTCTTCCTCCGACCTCTGCCGCGGAGATCAGCTTCCATGGCACAGGTACCAAAACACCTGAGAATTAAACGATTCGCGAGGCTGGTTATACAATGGACCAGCTTGCTGCCCACTCGTGGCCTGCCCATTCATAATCCGCGGATATTCTAAGATCGATTCCGCGTATTTTTGTACACCGTTTGGAAAGAGTTTGTTTGTCACCCTGACAAGTATTCCCCTATTACACTATTAGAGAGCACAATAACGTGGTGAAGAACGGCGATGTGCGCTATCATCGTGTGCAAAAAAAAACTCATTTTTCGACCGGTAGTGTCGTTTTTCTGATATGTCACTTCCGGTCGAAAAATGGGATTTTGAAACGAGTAGCGACATAATTCCGTCCAACCTTCGGAAATATACATTTTCGGTTTTTAAATTCCACAGTCTATAGCGAGGGCGCGAATCGACCGAGCTACGAGAATCGGCCAGCGGATATGTATTTATAAGTGGTATTTAATTCTTGATTTCCGAAGATTCCTGAGATAGTGCTGACCGCAAATGCGCACTTTGCCACGCCACGAAACGCTGCGGTCTGACACCCGTGAAGCGGGAGCGAGAGCGACAAGGAAGGAGTTGAAGTATACCGAATCGCAGTACCGAGCGATTCATAATTGTAGAATTTCATCATTTTTGTGCTATGCAAAAACGTAGATCATTTATTTATGCAACTAGTTTGATTTAAATTTTCCATTCGAACTCACTAGAGCTGGCCATTTTGAACGGTTCGCCAAGCTTCAAATTGGCGGTCCGACAATGTCAAGATTTGGGTTTGCAAACTTTCCGAGACAGATATTGAATTCTCAAATTTTTCCCACGATTTCACTGATGAATGAAAAATTCTATGATATTTTCAGATTTTCCCTGACAGTCGACTGCGAATCAACCAAGCTTCCCCTGAGCATTAAAAAAATGTATCTCGTTTCACGTACTCGAACTACCCACTAATGTTACTTTCGAGATTTACGACCGCTCGAAATTTGCAAAATTCTTGTAGAATTTTTTTTTAACATTCTTGTGTAACGAAATACTCTGGATTGTGGATCACCGTGTATACTTGCGTAGAGCCCTCTGTCGTGGCACGCGGGGTTAATTAAAGAGGCAGCCGGCTCTCCGGTTCGCGTTCGCCAACCAGTGCCTATTAATATGTGTGTGCGAGAACGCGGTGGCGGTCTCGAGGCACCCAGGATCAGGCGGCCGTGCCGAGAGAACCCGTCGACCGGAGGCATACCACGACGGCGACGAGGTTCTATCCTATCGTGAACTGTGCGAGTACCGCCGTGTATACCGAGCCGACCATATAGGTACATGGATGTTTCGTTTTGGCGCACAACCTAAGTGCCCGAAGGTAGGCGCGTCTCGTACCTGTCCGACACGCCAACTAGTCAGCACCGAGAACGAGGCTTCCATGCACACGTGGTTATCGAGAGATAAACCCACGACCTTGCAGCGCTAAGATACCTATTAATTGCCTTCGATCCCTGCGCGTCGGGCAAATGAGAAAATCTTCCGGCAAATGAAAAAATAAAAAAAAATTAAGATTCACCGTAGCATCCGATTATCCCAAAGTAAGACAGTAGTGACGGAACGAACTAGTCAGCCGGGCGAAATAAAAAGGAGACCGAAGCATCGTGTCTGGACGAATTCGCGGCTTCGTCGCGGGAATCCTGATTCCATTGTCGCGTCACGCTCCGTCTTATTCGGAGTGCCCGAAGAGAGAAGCCGTGTTGTCGGACCACCCAAACGGGGTGCCGGGCGACGGCGGGTCAAGGCAAAAAAGTATGTCGATGTCCGGCGTTTCTGGGGGTTGGCATAACTCTGTTCGGAGCGAACGCGGCTCGTGTCGCTCAAGCTATTTTCAGACAGCCGAGGGGACGAAGAAGCCGAACGCTGTTACGGTACCGTGGGAGGGAAGGGGTCATCGAAAGGGTGGCGTACAGTCCTATTCTCGCTATTCCTCTTTGTCCCGTATTCTCAACTCTATTCAACGCGCTTCTTCTTCTTCCCTCTCCTGCCCCCGTTCCCGCGATTCCATTGCGAGAAGCGAGGTGAGCGTGACTCACGCTTGAAAACTGGTGGCTCATGTCGGCCAAGTGTGCTGAGTCTTCTCTCGATAACAAGAAAACCCAGTCGCCGGCGTTTCTCTGATCGCGGGCGAACGTCGCACCGGCGCGTTTTCTGCTGCTTATGCGGCTTATGCCGAACGTTTACCGATGCCGGCAGAGTGTACCGCGTGTATCCCGCGGTACGGAGGACAGCGGGGCGAAGCCCGAGCGTTCCTTCGGTTCGGCCCGTTGCTTATGCCCGCTCGCGCGTTTCATGCCTTCCCGCGCGTACGGAGGTGACTTTAAACGCGGGGCAATAAATTAACGGCGTTGGGTTACGCAAGGATCAAATGTCCCCCCGGAGTATGCCCGGGAGATTTATGGGTCTGCCTTCACCGGCGCGCGGGCATGAAGGAACGAAACGGAACAGAACGGAGCGCACAAGACCGTTCGCTTATTATAGGCTACTCGGTGTGGTGGCTGTTTCTCTCCGCTCTTTCTCTCCCCCTCTCTTCATCTCCGTCCCCCTCATTGCCTCCCTCCTCTCCGTCTCGCTCTTCACCGATCTTTCCGTTCTTTATCTCGGTCGGCAAGCAACAGTCGCCACTGCCCGGTCTACTGTACCGCCACCGCGGCCTCAACTTCGGCCTCCGCAGCCTCTCACACGCTCCCCGCCGCAGGACACGCAGGACTTTTCAGATTAACAGCTAGCCGGATGTTGTAACCCCGGCTAATAAGGCGCGGCCCCTCTGCGCTGTCCCGGGCGCAGACGCTCGCACACATGCCCGATCTACGGCGGCCCCAATTAAGCCTAGGCTTTCCTAAAGGCCACCACCTCGAGGGCCTTTTGATACAACCTTGAAACGCTTCTCGATTAGATATCCGACTCGCGGGACTCTCGAGGCCCCCATTAATTTCGTGGGGATCCTACGTTTTCTTCCCGGTTATTTTTTTTCTTCTTGTTTCGCTTGATTGTTCTCCGCTGTATCCTTTCTCCGACCACGCGAGAGCGGGATTGACAGAGAAATTTGTTAAAAATCTGGCGTTAGACGGAGGGCTTCGAGGGAACGAGAGGTTGAGAGTTGTAATATTTTTGAACCTGATTCCCATGCAATGAATCAATTTTTTTGTGCGTCTTCGTGACGGGGAAGCCGCGAGGGTACGAAGATGTAGCATCCGCACGTTCGAGCTACTTCCTTTCACGTGCGTGTACACACATGACGATATTTATTTTTAGCGGTTCCAGAGACGGTGGAACGTTTTTTTTTATTTTTTTATTTTTTTCGTATGTCAGTTTCCTCCCGAACAGTCACGTGCATTTCCGTCGCTTTCCGGGAAGGCCGGTGGGCGACAAGAGACACACTGTGCCATAATCCCGGCAATCTTTCTATTTGAGGCCGGCGAGGATTAACGAGCTCCCTCAATCTCGATAATGATCGAGGCCGGGAGGTTTGCGGAAAGGGTTGAAAATAATTGAGTAAATTAATGGTACAAACTACGAGAGAGACTCTCGCGATTACACAGTAATCCAGATCTCCCCGCGCCTTCGTTGCTCGAATACCGCGGAGAAATCCCGAACGCGCTTCGCTTTCCGTGGCTCGGCCATGGCGGCCCTCAAAAGCAAACGGTCCCGGAGATTCCGTGGATCATCCATCATCGTCAGACGTCCCTCCGCCTCCTCCGGCTCATGCCACGGCTGGCCAGACTCCCTCGCTCCTCCCTCGCTTCCCCATACTCGCTATCTTTTTTTCACTAGCTTCATCGCCGCTCCGACTCTCTCGTTCCACCGGTCTCTCACGCTATTCCCGCATACACTCCGGCTCCGGACTCTCCTACGCCACTCCGACCGCGCCATCCCCTTTTCGAATTTAACCCGTCTCCGCCATCGCTCCGTACCGTCGTCAAGAGTTACCGGATCACGCCGATACCCGGCTATCGCGACGCGTCCCTTTATTTTTTTATTTCGTATTTTTTCGTTATTTACCCACGTAAAATCTCTGAATTCCCAACAGTGTCAAGTCCCGTCGACCTGCGGTATCGCTCAAACTCGAGCACCGAATTCCTAGCCGCTCGGACTAGGCTCGAACGAACTGACGGAGCGGATTAATTAATTCCCGGAGTTGGTGCGCATCCAGAATGTGGAATTCCAAGATCGCTTTGCAACGAAGCCAAGAGAGATCTTCGACTGTCTGGCGTTGTCCGCGCCACTTAAACCCGAATTTGTATCGAGTGTTTCGTACTAAAGAATGTATATATATTTTTTTAAATTAAAGGATTACTGAATGGCAAAAAAAATTATTGTAGATATCAGAATCGTATCTGACCGAGGGCCTTTTGAATTTTTTTTTATCGAAGTATTCGCGCCCGTGTCGTCATCGGAGCTCACAGTACGATACCGAGTAACATACTTATTCACGAGCTGGCCTATGCGCCTGCGCCCGAGATCATAAATCTTTCCGCGAAGGAGGATTGCAATTATCTCGCGCATATTAAAAGCTTCGTTGGTGTACCGAACGTTTTCCACTCTCGTTTCTCACTTCCCTTTCTCTCTCTCCCTCTCAGCAGCGATCTCCTTTACGTATGTTTGCTCGTTTTAATGTATTTCGAGTTGGATGTATAGGCGAGGAATAATTTTCAGGATTGCATACGTACGATCACGTCGCAGGATCCGCTCGCACGCTCCGCGTATAAGCCTCGATAGCGGTGGCATTTACATCGGCAATAAGTAACATTAGTATGCAATCGCGGGCGAGCGAGATCGATGTCAAATTAAACGCTGGCTGCGTCGGCGATGTATACATTTTGTAATCCATCTTTAATTTTCATTTTTTCTTTTTTTGTTTTGTTTTTATTTCACGTCGATAAATTAGTAGCTTCCCGAGACTACCGGCTTGAATTACCACCGGCTAAAAGAGACCCCGAGTTCCGTGATTAGAGGCGTAAACGATCACTGCGGGAAACGCAATTAAGTCCGCTGCGCGCCCTAGTGTGTGTGCCCGTACGTGTCTATTATACGTTCCCGAGCGCAGCTTTTTTTTCTGCATCGCGCCTCTTCGGCGCTCTGATAGGAAATTGTGAGGTCACGACTAGAGTTACGCGAAGATTGTCGGCGTCTCTGACTGACGCGATCATTTTCTCGTGCGTGGAAACCGAGATTGGAGCTGATAATGCTGATTGGAGAGATAAAAGTATGAAAAGAGCGAAAAAGAAAATTTCCTTCATGGCCGAACCATTAACTAATTTCAGTCAATTTCCTTCATTCTCATAGAATTCGTACAGGGATGGAAAAAAAATTAATTAAATTCGGAGCAATTGTTTCTTCATCGGTTGGTTGCTTCGTTTGATTCCTGGCATTGTAAGCGAAGATCGGAGGAGCAATCGGCGCAACGACACCGTGCTGTTTGACATATAGCGAGCGGACCGTCCGTTCGACCGTTTCAATTTACCGACCGGACAGCTTAATGGATGCGAGTTCATAAAACACAAGGTTCTCTCTCCGAGCTCACGCGAGGAAAAAGAAACAGAAAATAAAAAAAAAATAAAAAAACTCACACGCACAAATATATAACGGGCATATTCATCATCGGGCGCGCGGTCCGTCCCGGCACTCATCTCGCGAACTCTTTTCAAACCTATCCGATTAAGAACTTCTTTTTTGTATCTTTCACGCGTGGAAGCTAATACCGCACAGTGTGCGTCATCTAACTCGCCACCTCGTTCGGTGGATCGTGAATTAGCGGGAACAGTTCTGGCACGGAAAAATAAGCACCTTTCCTCTTTCATTTATTTTTTTAGCTCGCAGAGGTAAAGACCGAGGTAGTTGGCCTCTTGTGCAGGAAATGGCAGATGATAATTGACCCGTGCCTGTTGTCTCGGGAAGCCAATCACGCTTCGACGTTTTTCGCGCTAGCGGCTCGAGCGAATTTCACCGGCAACACCCTTACGAGGCGACCCAAACGCGCTCAAGGCGACCCGAGCCAACAACGGAATCTCAACGTTTTCACCGATAAATACCCGTGACGCATGCATCCATATAAAACGCGAAACTTTGCATTATTCATGGGGCGGCAGCGAGCGCGCTTACCGCGCGCTTAGTTCCCTCTCGCCGTGTGAGTGTGTGCGTAAGCTATTTTGCAATGCGGCGTTATGCAGTGTACCTGCAGATTCGCACGACGAGACCATCCTGCGACCGTCTCGAACTCTTCGGGAAGCCTCGAATGACTCGGGACGGAAAGCGAAAATTTAATGACAAAAAAAAAATTTGAACTGTTCGAGATTAGACGAAACGGGAAGAAAAAAAATTATGGGGCTGCAAGGATTGATGTAGAGAGACGTAGTAACAACGCGAAGGAACGTCGAATCGCGACAGGAACACTTCGATTAAACAGGATCCTACCGACATCTGTGAACAACTGTCGAGACCTCGTGCTCCTCACGAGAGCTCACGTAATAAAACACGGTTCTCGCGTGTGCAACTCGTTTTCCCTTCCACCGGGGCATCCGCGTCGCGAGCGCGCGTACGTACATTCGCGCCGGCGACTCTCCTTCAACCAACAGCGGAACACGCTTTATCGGCCAATCTCTCGTGGGGCAAGCGCCCGTTCAACACCGGTGTGACCGGCCAGCTTCCAAGCACAACCGAGAGATGGTACGAGATGTTACGGACACACTGGTAGAGAAGGATCCCCAAGAGGCGGCCGGCTCCGCGCCAGGAGGATCCTTCGAGACTGCTTCCCGGTCAGAAGTCGATAACTCTGCGGTACTGTACTCTGAGAAAATGTCTGGTCCGGGACGGAGATTGGAGAACCCGCGAGGTTGCACCATCGAAGATCCGGGATGAACTGATTCGGGCTGCCGAGTTTGGACGGAAGAAACGCAAGCCAGAAGAGACCCGGACTTTTATTGGCGATGCAGATCCAGGGTTCCTTCCGAAAGACTCCCGCAGCAATATACCATAATTCGAAGCGATATTTCTCGGTGTTCCGGCAGGACCCGGCAATATAAAGAGCCGGAAGGTTGACGGAACAAGAGCAAAATCAGCGGGGGGTTTTGGTTGGAGCCCAACCTGTGCCTCGCCGTCCTCATCGCCGGCTAAGCCCACGGTCTTCGTCTCCGATACACGACGGGGATGGCCGCGGGACCAACGTAAGTTACGACCGGGCCTATTATCACTTCGTTATAGCCGTCATAAATTCTCGTCCGGTTGCGTCGCAGTTCCACCGCCGCCCGTGACCTGTAGCGGCATCGAGAGTACGGAGCACCGCCCGAAATGCGAAAGTCGGAACCCGAGCCGAGTTCCTCAACCTACCGAAAACTTTGAACTACCTATTCGTAACTCTCCGTGACCTTTCCTGGAAAGTACGAGAGGGGCCAAGGCGCTCAGGTAAATCCACGCTGCCGGGTCGTCGGAGAAACTTTGTTCCTGCTCCACTCCAGGTCGGACTTTTTATTTCGCTCCGCTTTTTTTTGTTGTTTCACCGAAAGAACGTGCCTAGTTACTCTTGCTCATTCGAATTCTCGCGTGCCCGATCGCCACGTGAGTGGAATTACGTGGGAACTCGAGTGTCGTGTCGGACGAGTTCGGAAATCCCGGGGAAGCATTGCCGGTGATTGTCGTCGACCGGGAGTGTGGAAGTTGAGGAGTACACTTTCGTGGGGGGGGGGCGGGAAGGGGGGGGGGGGGTCAACGTCGTCGTCGTTGGAGTTGGTACGGACAGCCGACCGATAAAACGAGCTCCACGACTTTTATGAGTCCGGTCCAGCTGTTGGTATACATGTAGGTAAGCGGTGGTAACTCCTGGTGAAACCAGCGCGCAGGAGGCCAGCAGCGGAGAGGTCAGAAGAGGCAATAAATAACGTGGAATCGCCTCCTTGCGTATACCTAGAAGAGACCCAGCGACATTTCGCCGCTGAAGCGTCGTTCGCGGTTTCCTCTGGCACGGATACACGCGAATCTGGTCTAGTTTGACGAGAAGGCCGTCCACCTCTTTTTCTCATTGCATGAACCTTCGAGATCCCCGTGACCCCGACAGCCACATGTCCGCGGGAAACTAAGTTATCGGGAACAGCTCTTTCGAAATCTGGTGATTCCACAATTTGCGAATAAAATGTAATAGCCAGTGAGTGTGAAGGAACTTCTCTCAATCTACCGTACTGTACGATGAGAAAGCTTCTTTACCATAAGTTCATTATTTGGCATTTAGCCGAGAGCCGAGGTACGCGCAATGTAGCAAAAGTAAAGAAACGCCACTCACCGAATTGACTTCTCATCCAGGGATAGAGGGGACTTGGTAGGTTCGCACTGGCTGCACCCTGAGGCGCGCCCTGTTGCTGCTGTCCAAGCGGCGACGTGACGACACCCTGGTGCTGCTGCGGCTGCGGCGCTTGTTGCGGATGCATACCACCGGGCGGTTGCTGACTGTTCGTCTGCTGTTGGGACTGTTGTTGGTACATCATGTGTTGCTGCTGCGCCTGCATGTGCTGCTGATGCTGCGGCTGTTGTTGATGCTGCGCTTGCTGCGTCTGCATGTGAGGGTGCTGTGGGAGCATCTGATGATGCATTTGGGTATCGACGAGGGGAGGACTGTCCGGGCCGTCGAGTACGCTACCCTGGTGATCGACCGCGGCAGCTTGGAGCTTACAGCTCGCGTAGACGATCGGCGTGGAGGGATGACCGTTCGGGGTCGGTGTGTGACCCATGTGGGCCATCCCCGTACCCGGTGACGTCGATCTGTATCCAGCCATTCCGTCCATGCTTCCGTGATCCTGCTGTTGCTGATAGTAAGCTGCGTTTCTGATGTCCATTCTGTCGTACGGTGGAAACCTCGGATAGGGCATACCCTGCTGTCCTCCGGTTGCACCGTAGTGATGACCCGGTACGCCCTGCCTGAGCATGCTCGGGTCGCACGGATCGGTGCCCTGTTGCGGCTGTTGCTGCACGCTCTGACCCTGCTGTGGCACCTGTACCGCAGCCCCATAGTGCTGCTGGTGCTGATGGGGATGTTCAACCCCGCCATTGCGCAGGTCCGGGATATACGAATTCGCGAAATACGAACTCATGCTACTGTTTCCACACTATTATCCACACTCTCGGTCTATCTTTATCGTTTCTCGTTTGTCTTTTTTTTTTTAAATCTTTTCTTTCGGATACTCTTTTTACAACAATGGGTTATCTTTCTTTGCGTTGCGTTTCGCCTGTTATTCCTTCCTGTTACACCGCGTGCCTTCCACTGCACCACACAGTCGAATCACACACACGAATCACACCACTGTTAAACTGGAGCACTCGATGCTTTATTTTCTTTCAACTCGTTCAGAGATCACTGTCACACGTATGCATAGATCCAATCACCCTCTATTAACGCCTTTCTTTATACCTTAATTACGTTCACTTAACTCGCTCACGCGCACACTTCGTCTCGGCGATATTCATATATATTTATATATATATATTTGTTTTGTTTAATCTTTATGTATATATATATTTTTATATACCTATCACACTATGCACGCCGGGATCCCTCGATCATTCGAATTATCACACTAGCCTCACCAACCGAACGGATTTATCGGAGCACTCTATTATCAATGTCGAAGCTTCAGAGGTACGCGGCAAGTTATACTCGTGCACCGAGGATCTTTTTTTTTTGTCTCGTATCGCCGTTCCTCTTTCGCTTTCGTTTTCTGCTTTTGTTTATTTATTTTTCTCTTTCCCTTCCTCTTAATTCGTGTTATTTAAAACGACTCACTGGTCACACGAGTTCCTCTTCTCGTTAGCCTACGGTCAGGTTGTCCCGTTCAGTGTCCCTCGATGACGACGTGGTCGATGACCCTTTCCGATCTTCCGTCCAGCTCGCTGACGACGCTACGCCGCACCTGTAACAGGAAATCAGCGCGTGCTACATGAGTTATCGTCGTGCGATCGGCTCTCCTCGCGCCGTAATCGACGTATCGAGCTCGTTAAGTTCATTTACATTTTTGTGGATTTTTTGATTCGGTGAAAAATGCGCTAGCTGAATTTGCGGTCGGTTTCGCGTTCGAACGAGGGGCGCCAGCTCGCAGTTTTACTCTCGACATCAGTAACTGAATGAGAGGAAGCGTGTGGCCGTGGCGGTTCTCTGAGTGACGGACGGCCCGAGAGGTACACACGTGCTCGTCACGGTGACGACCATCGCCCAGACGTTAGCGTCGTCTTGCACCGGCTAACTTGGGAGCAGCGTGTGGGCGGGCATTCGAATCGTTAAATCTTGAAACGAAAAAAAAAAAAACAAACGTTTCTGGTTGTACACCCATTAGCCGTAACATGGCCACCGTGGTGCTCGAACCCGCTGTAATGCAAAGCTGCGTACCGATTAAATACATCTCGGCTTATCGCCGGGGCTTTTAATCGACCGATTCTTGCCTCCGATGTGTTCATTGCGATTTACACGCTCGGGAGATCGCAGGCGCCGCTACAATATTGCGATAGTACCGAATTAATTCAACGACCGTCATTGTTGCGAATCATGAATGAGCCAAAGTGTTGAGAACACTTGGGAGAGCGAACGAGCGTGCCAAAAGGGGTTGATTAATGATCGCACGCTCGAGTGTCGAGCGATGGTGGCTTAAATAATTGCTCTTGAAAATCGGTGGGAGCTTCGAGCAATGCGTGTATTCCCTTCCTTCGGACCTCCCCTCCTTCTCCTCATCCCCATCCCCTCCAGACAGCGGAGCCCGTGAATATCGGCACCGCGTATCGGAAGAACGCTGAACCTTCTTGTGAAATGGGCCCGTCTCGATCTCATCCGCTGATGGAACAACGATCTTCCCTACCGACTCGGCGCCTCACCCCTGCAATACCCTCGAGCGGGATTAATGCACTTTGAAGCGGCAACGACACGCGTCAAGATTACCCTAACATTAATCAAAGTTGCGTCACGGGCATAAAAAAGGGCGACTAATATTCGGGATTGGAGGGGCTAGCTGCTCGACGTGTGTACTATTCGGACGATTACTCGTTCACTGACGCCCACCCTCTTTAAATTCACGTTTCACCTGCGGCCATTGAAAATAAAAATGGTCAACCCTTCCTCTCCCTCACTCCCGCTCTCCCTCTCTCGCTTTCCGTTGCTCCCGGTCGGCGGTTCGTGTCGGATATCGAATCGAATGGAATATACGCGTGGCGTTGTTGCGGCCTCGTTGGCGGCGTTGGTACGGGGGTGCGAGGGTGGCAGCCAGCCCTTGGGAGTTGCCGGTACACGCGAACGCTCCGGCTGCTGCTGGGCTCGGGGTCGGACCCGGGACGATCGCGATTAACATTCCGGCCGCTGGCTCGCTGTTCGCGCGGCGCTTTCATTAATTCCAGCGTATTGATTCCCCGGATTGATGAATGGCCGCCGATAGCGATTCCATGCGCTCCGTATACCCCGTATAAATTTCACCCGCCTCCCATCGTACCACCCTCTCGTTCCCACACTACTGTTCTTTCTCAGTCTCGTCTGTCTCTCTCTCTCTCTCTATCGCCGACTCTCTCGGTCTCTATCTACCTATCTGTTTCCCCCATAGACTTACACTCTCTCGGTATTCGACACTCAACTCTCCTCCAAGTTTCCGCACGAACGCTGTGGGGGGAGAGGACTTATCCGACTTTGCCGGATGGATGAATCGATGAGTTTTATGGGAGACTCGGAGGAATCGCGCTATTTTGGGCGAAAGTATCGAGGTTTCATGGGATTTTTAAATTCTCGAGATAGCGGAGTACATTACGACACCTTTTTAATCATAAGAATAATTTAATGGTCGGCGTTTTCTTTTCTACATGTCGACACTTTTTTTTACCATATGCGAACTATAAAAAAAAATTGTTACGATTTTTGTTGCTTGTACCTTAGATCGATGAATAGCGTATTATTTCTGTTAAAAATTGAGAGAATTGATTCTTCATGAACGGCCGGCTATGTCGGACCCCATAGAGAGGCGGCATCCATCGGAAAAGTGACGAAACGACTGGCCCATTCCGGGATTGAGTTGTGTACACGGAATGACCGAGAGATGGCAGCATAGATATAATATCGGGTAAGTCACCGAGTGGTAGGATTGGGAAGGAAAAAAAACGGGGTGGAGCGTGGCTTGACAGCTGGGTGGGTTCGGGGCCAAGGTGATTGAAAAGAGGGTGGAGCGTCACGTGACGCCATCGCTGGATATGGAACACGTGACGTCACACCACTATGATGGCCTCTATTTATCAAAATGGCTCCGCGGCTCTCTTTGTTTCGATCGACTTGCCGTATGCCGAAGGCGGCCTGAGGCCGAGCCTTATCGCGATTGCCGCATCGTTGGAGATTCATCTCGCCGCGACCTACGAAATTTCACGCTCCGTCTGTCCACGACCTCACAAGTTATCGCGCAATAAATAAATCTTCCGTTCGATGTTCGCAGCTTATATTCTGTTCGCGAGAATTAAAAAAAAGAAATGTATATCCGATCAATTAATATGTTGATGAAGAATGAGAAATGTGCGGATAAAAATTATCGTACACAACAGTGGGGCAAGACGGCACCGCCCGATTCTTCTCGCCGCGATAAAGTAACGCGATTTTAATTCATGGGCCAACATTAATCTTCCATTTAATCCCAGGTCGACGAATAATATAGTGTATTGTAATATATTCGTGAATAAAATATTGAAAATAAAAATACGAAAAAAAAAAGATGCGGTAAACACGGCGAGTGGGACACGGGATAGCCCGCGAGTGCGAGATCGATGCGACGGCGTTGTGCGAACGCGGAGAACAACGCCGATAAGATAAACGGCTCGGCGTCGCGAACAGCTGGGCTCCCTAAACTCCATCGGGCTCCATGAATGGCTCTTGGATGTGACAGTTATGGGACGTCGAGCTCGTGCCGGTCGTTGGCACGCCGTAAAACAGTCATAAACTAAGCACGTCGTAAACCAAATTAAAAGCACCCGGGACCGCCGATGCTCTGCCATCCGACAACTACGGAGGCGTGTTAAAAAGTTATAGCGCGACGGTGGCATAGTTAGCGGCAGTCGTATATTTGCCGAGCGAGCCGAAGCTCCCGTGGGTCGACACACCAGATTGCAAGGTACCTACGGTCGTCGGTCATTCCCCATTTGAATATCTCCGATAATCGACAACTTATAAATATAAAGAGCTCGAACAACGTCAGAACGATTATCGAACCCGATGTTATTTTTATTTTTTATATTTTTTTTTTCACTATTTCGCCATGCAAATAAGCGCGTCCGAGAGAATTTACAGTGACGATTATGCAGTAATGCTCGGCGCTCGGAGCGTTTGTGATTTGCGTATCAGCAAACAAGTGAAAACAAACGTAAGCAACGGTGAACTCCCCGGAACGTTTGGCGGAACGACGGAGTCGCGCATATGCGCGGGATTAGCATAATCGAGCCGAGGGACGGGTAACCAGTTTGCAAGGACGCTCTCGCTCAAAAGCGCAAGAGATCTCGCCGACAGAGCGACGCATACAGAAGACACGTATGCAGACGCGCACACATACGCGAGCATACAAGCTTACGCAGTCCGCTGGCCCGAGGCACGTTCTTCTCGTCTCTTCCCTCCGCGGGTGCATCCGTAATTCCGTTTTCCCTCCCCGCGATCTTCGGCGACGTTATTCCGAGAGAGTCAGCTGTGCCGTGGTCCAGAGGCGGACAACCGGCTCTCCGCGGACGAGGAGACCGTCTCGCTAACCGCTCGTCGATTCTCGTCTCTCGAAAGCCGAGAAAGCCGAAACAGGTTCGACGAGCAGGCGGCAGGCCCGCGGCTCAATGTACATCGATAACCGCACGATCTATACACGATCGATATTAAATCTTCGTGTAAATCACTTCCTCCCGATTGTGTATCGATTACCTCGATTAAGGTAGTTCTTGCAAATAGCGTTCACTTCGGATAAGTTTCAGAGAAATGAGAGGGAATTGCAAACGTTTGTCGATGGTACAGGAATCTGAAAAAAAATCATGCCTCTTAAAGGTGCTGACACGATTAATTTTGCATAATAATAATTCCAAAATTTTGTTAACACATTGATGAAAAATTTAATTGTTCAGACAATGTCCCGAAAACCTAATTTTTTTTTTTATGAAAATGATCCGTTCATTTTTCTGAATACGCATGAATTGTTACAGATTTTTTTCAATTCACTTTGAACTTTGTGACTTTCTACACATTTTCCCCATGTAAAAAAAATTCAAAGTCAATTCAACAATCTGAAAAAATGCATACGTGTGCATAAAAGTGAACGAATCATTTGCATATAAAACAAAGTTGATAACATGGAATTATTATTATGCAAAATGAATCTTTTCAGCACCTTTAATTTGCTTAATTTTTTCATATTTTGATACCATCCAGAAGTGTTTGCAATTGCCTCTCATTTCTCTGAAACATGCGAAGTGAACACCATTCGCAAGGGCTACCTTAAAACTTCCGATCCTTACGGGAGAACTTCTGGAATGTCCCGAGTAACGAGATAACCTTTTTGTTGTGTTTTGTATTTATTATTTATTATTCCTCGTCGTATTTTCCCCAAAGCCGGGGATTCGCGGAAATCGTAGAGTTTCGTCACTGCACACGCAGCGTCACCGGTCCCGGTAACCGCTATCTGTATTCCGGTAGGACGAGCGATATATCGGAATCCTCCCGCTCGCTCTCCCGCGCCACAATCGCCCATCCGTTCAACCCCTTCGCTACACGGGCCACCTCGACGACCCTTGAACCGCACTGCTTTTCCTCCACCCGCAGAGATACATTCCCGAAGCGTTACACACACGTGTAACGGATATCTCTTCCGCGCTCTCCGATACTCGCGTTTATTAAATACCGCCCCGGTTTCTCCACCCTCGAGCCCTCCGCCCGCGCGTTTCCGACTCGGCGAGGCTTTTCCACCCATCGAGATAACAATCCTTCCTGCACTCCTCACTTCGTACCTCGTACCGGATGTATTTTCGTCCGGCAAACGGCATTCCGGCTACGTGGACAGTTTTTTTTATAATCATGCAACTTCCACGCTCTAATCCTTACGAGGATTGTTAATTAAATTTATATATTTCGTCGTGCGAAATTCTCCCCCGAGGATCGAGCGCTCCCGGTAATTAACTCTCATCGCACACGCCCACACGGGGGCGACCGGCAGCCCGGGAGGACGAAGGCTCTCCGGGAAGTCGAGCGTTGTGGAAACGATAAGAGCTCGAGAAGCGAACTCCGATATAACTTGTTCATCCTCGAGCCGTGTGTGCGCCGTACGTGGATATCGCTCTCACACCGACGCGTAATTATCCTGAGGGTGAGTTCGAACGAGTCGAGCTTGCAGCGTGCGCGGGGAGGTCGAGAGAAATTCGCGCACAGCTCTTCTTCCGATTACGCGCGACGCTGTAAGAATCGGCTCGCGGATGCATCGGCTCCGTTCTCGGATGTTCGCGAGGAGCGACTAAAATCGTGCGAGATTGGTTCGGTGCGGGAAGCGCGGGAGTCTCGGCCGGATCGAGGGAGAAGATAGACCGAGGAAACTCCCGGAGAGATCGAGGGAAACTCGGACGAAGGGAAAGTCGCTACGGGGTCGAACCTTTTTTGCGCAACTTTCGCGCAACGGGGCGTCCGACATCTTTTGAAAACAGAGATGAGCCGGCGGAACGGTTGCGATATCTCCCCGAAGATTCCGTCCGCAAAGAGAAGAAGACACCGCTCGGCAGCCGGCGCATCCTCCTCGACCGCTCCTTCGGGATCCGGCCCGGTCCCTAAAACTTTCACATTTTTTTTTTTCCCCCCGCTGCTCCGTGAACGCTGCGGTGCGAGCGCGGCCTTTTTTGTTTCCGAGGCGTTCGACCTGGGGTACGCGCGAAATTTGGGACGGACCGCTTTCACCTCTCGGACTCGGGAGGTAAACGGGCGGATGGGGAAAAAGCGTCGAGGGGTCAGTCGCCGTAAAACCGGCATCGAGTGAACGAAATTTTTGCTCCGTCCTCGGAGTGCTTCGCTCCGGCGACTGAACGGACGTCATAAAAGTCATAAAAGTTTCGAGTCTTACCCACCACGAAGTCCGCGCGTTACGGAGCTCGAACTCCTGCCGAAACAGGCCGAACGAACCTGATCCGGTATAACGAGGAAACGAAGCGCGACGCGAGAAGCTAGAATTTTAATTTTTTTTTTGAGAAATGAGAAAACATGAAAAAATTTAAATAGTAAAAAAGCAGATTTATATGGGAATGAGGACGGCGCACTGAGGATTTCATAATGTATCGTATTTTCTCTCGAATCTTGTTAGACTTTATGCGCGTTCATTCGGAGGGGTTAATTAGGATTCATGAAGGAACGAGCGAGCGAGCACAGTTATTTTCCGGAGGGACGGCGCACAGCTCGGGAGCTCCTCGTCGCCGTCGTCCCATACGCGGGGATAATTCATAATTTACGCCCATGTGGGTGACTGGCGAGATTGAGATTATACCGTACACCCTGAGCGTCGCGGGGACGACGTACTCCGAGACCCTTCGTCCTAGCGACCCGCACCACGAGCCGCAACTCGTGATATTAAACTTTGCCTATTACACGCCCTAATTGAGATACTTTCTCCGGCTGTGAGCTTCGACGCGACCGTCGACCCGCGACCCGTTACAAACTCTCGTTCCTCCGCGTAAACATCCCACGAGAATTCAACCGTGCGGTTGGCAACGACGGGTTCAGGTACGTCTATTAAAATACCCTGCCGCGAACGGAGATCCTGGTTGAAATTTTTGAGCGTTACGTCACTGGCCGCCGTACTCCAAGCCAGAGCACAGCCGACGGTCTTCCTCACCCAGAAAAATCATTCATTTATCAGGCACCCACAAATAAATATTTATTTGATTTAAATACATATTTATTTTAATTAAGTAAATATTTTACTTGAACCAAATAAATATTTATTTGTGGGTGCCCGACAAATAAATTATTTTTCTGGGTGCGAACACTAACAAACACTGAGTGATGTTACTACGCCATTGCTTGTCAGAGAAAAATTAAAAATATTCTCTGTCACGTTACTCAAGGTTTGAAAATCTCACATTAAAAAATTTTAACTTGGTTTGAAAAATTTCATTGCGACGCGTAGTGACGTCACGCCGGGAATACGTCACTTCCGGTTTGAAAATCTATTTTTTTTCGACCAGAAATGATGTATTTTTACTGTTCTTCAATGGAATTCTTTGCACCGGAAGGTGAAAAAGAAGTGAACGAAAATTTACCGCCTCGATGGTTCGCGTATTCCGAATATTGTACCCTCGCGCCCACAGTCGAATACATCGGGTCGTGAATCAAGCCCGCGCGTCGCTGAGGCCAATCAAAAGGCTCATTATTTATCAGACATTAACGACGACGCGCGAGAGACCTTTGAATGTTTCCGCGAAAAATTTATCGTCCGGCTAGCATAGTTAGCTAAAGACACGGAGATGGATATCTACATATAACATACATCCACACACACACACACATACACATATACACAAATACATATAAACCGCTGGTAGTAGAGAAATAGACCGAAAGACAAACGGCTCATCGGAGCCGCACGGACGTGTGCGTGCTCGGCTGCGATGGTGCCGCGGCCTAAAAATTACGATGGGCCTTTATTTCGGGACGGCGGAGAAACGGATCTACGATGGAAGAGAGACGGAACGATCGGGTCGAGCTGGGAGGACGAGCGGAGGGTTGAAACGGGCGAAGAGGACGATGGGTAGAGACACGGTGGTGCAAAGTTTTGACGCCACCCCGTAAATCAACCACCGCACGTATACGAACAGAAACCGCGCACACATACACCCGGGACATCGTTGGAACTCGACGCCACCGCAGGGAGAGCGAAAGAGAGGAATCGAAGCCGAAAATGTTGGTAGCCGTGCGAGCGAACGAGAGAACACGAGCGGCCGAAGAGGCCGAGCGGTTTCTCGGGTGCGCACACGCGAGGTACACGCTGCCGGTGGTTCTCCCGAGGCTCCGGCACGCTCGCCGTATGTCTCTCGATCTGCCAGACACGGATGTACACGGCGAGTCAAAAATTATCGTCGGTACAACGGTACTCGAGGAGCCGAACCCCTTCGCCCGCCGAGGGAGGAAGGAAGATGGCGAGAGGAGCGCGTGACCGGGGCAGCGGAGACTCCGAAAATAATTGCCACGGCGAATTTATAACCGAAGCAACGCCCTTTTAGCCATCCCTACCCCCTGGCTCTCATCTGGTTTTGTACAGAGCAGCGGCATCAGCAGCAGCAGCGTCAGCGGTCACGTTAAGCGGCGTCAATTAAAAAGCTTGAATTAAAATCGTTGACGCCTGACGGAGCTTCGGGCTCCGCGTTGCGGCACTGATGTGCCAACGATTGCCGCAATGCTCGTTGAGGAAACGAGGATACTAGCGCCAATTAAACACTAATTAAATCCGTGTCTCTGCACCGAAGCGGTGTGAATAAAAATTAGATAGTTTCGTCGAAACTCGGGTCCCGCGAGTTTATCGCCGCTAATCTCCTACGCTCGCTAGTCCAGCTCTCGCTCACGCCGTAATTAATTGTCTCGAAAAATTGTGTATTCAGCTTGGTTTTTTTTTTTATTCGTCTACTCGCGTAACGGTCATGAGTTCAACGACGCTGGACGATTAGCTGCCTTTTCTCGACGCGCGGTGGGAAACTATAAACATTTTTTTTATGCGGTGGTTAAGTTTTATTTTTTTATTGAAATAGTAAAGATTAATAGAAAAATAGTATTTTAATTTTTTTTTTTTGCTCAATACAGTAACATTAATCAATTACATTTGGCAATTTTTTTTATCTTCTCAATATATAATTTCGTTTTGCTCGCTCACGTTGTAATTAATTGTCTTGAAAAATGTTGTATTGAACTTTTTTTTCTTCGTCTATTCGCGTAACGGTCAGGAGTTTAACGATGCTGAGCGACTACAGACATGTTTTATTCGTCAGCAAAGTTGTATTTTTCCGGAAATAGTTAACAGTAACAGTGAAATAGTATTGAGCATTTCTTTTTGCTAACTATAGTAAAAATTATCAGTTATGCTTGGCAAATTTTTTTATCTTCTCAATGTATATTTTCGTTCCTTGCACACAGTTGCGTAAAATAGAAACAGGTCATAAAAATTATCCAGAAGCGCATCCGTTGTCTAAAACCAAAGAGTCGCAATTTTTCCTGCAAACACGAAAGATACGACCTTCTGGTTCCAACAATGCGATATGGCATTGCGGCGGTGCGAGCGATTCCATGCAAATATCTGTTACGCGATTGTGCGGCCTGCGAGCTGACTGTTATATATGTAAACGTTGAAAAAAAAGTAAAAAAAAAAAAAAAAAACAAGCTTCGAAGAGCGGTGTATGCAGTGTCGAGGCTGCATAGCAGGCGCGCAGGGGTATAGATATCAAGCCGCGATAATCATGGAAATATCCGCTATACGAGGGGAACGTTTAGCGGTAACCTCGTCTCCTCCGTGTGTTCCCGCCGTAGTCGACCACGAACGCGAACCGCTGTTGCTTGCTTTCGCACACCTACGTGCGTGCGTGCTCAAAAATATCATAGATTATGCGCACATTTCCCGTGTATTAGTGCAAACGCGATCGTCATGCTTTTACCGGCATGGATTTTCGCGTCGTATACAAACTCGACGCTGGAAATGCATCGTGGTCTTTCTCCGTCACGTTGCCGTTTTATAATTGCAGGATTGTAAATCGTATCTCTACGGTGTATAAAAAAAAAAAAAAAATGATAGATGTGTAACATTTATGCGCGTGTCAAGTGCAAGTGCGAGGTGGCACGAGGTTTCCCACGGTATATCAGCGGAGCCGGCTCGATATCACAAAGCGGTCTAATGAAAATTAGTCTATCCGGAGATTAGATATGTTTTAATGCGTCCCTGTCGTCGTCTTTCATCGCCGTCGACTCCCGCGCACGCGCGCGCTGCAAACCCATAAAGAATCATTCGAATTCACCGAATTCTCCGTAATTGCCGAGGTCGCTTCGACTCGTCCGTTGCGCCACAGCCGGCAGCTGGATCGGGACTTCGACTCGGAGCAATTACGCAACTGCAGCGCGTTATCCGCACCGTAAACAGTACCGAGAAGAGGCCCCCGATAAGTTAACGGAAAAATGAAGACGGTCCTGCCCAGGTGGGCGTGGAAAAACAAGCTGCGTTACTAAATAAGCTACCGAGTGATACGTCAGTGGAGAGTTGTCGATCGACCGTCCGATAACAGTCCCACCCTCTCGCGACCCGATAATTAACTTCCGGAGCAGCGGAAAACCCGTGTATAACGAATATGTTAATCGAGCCAACGAATTACTAACGAGATATTTTAATTTAACATTTCACGTTCACGCATTTCGTTGGATGTTTACGTTGGAAAAGCTTCTCCGGGTTGCTTTGACGTCGATGCATCGAAGGGACGGAAGTGGAAAGAAAGTAGAGAGAAGCTCGTGGCAGCTGCCCTCGAGGGCAGCTTCCATTCCGGCTCGTCTCCGGCCTCGGCGTCCTCCGTTCCGTCCTCCGTGCGGCTCTTCTCGGGGAGGGGTTGGGAAGATTCGACGAGGGACAGGAGACGGAGGGAAGCCGCGGAGAGAATGGGAGAGGTGGGAAGAACGAGGAGGAGGCGACGCTGCGCCGGTGGACTGGGAACGAGACTGGAAGCGATATCGGGATGTGGAATAGGAACAAGAGGAGAACTGTGCGGAGCGAGAAAGCGGGCGGGGTATTGGATAGCTGCCGGGTCGGCTCGAGCGTCGCACTGTATACGGCGGGTGGAGGGAAGGGGTAGTTTGACAACTTGACAAGAGCACAAAGGGCGAGCCGGTGGCCTAGACGAAGGTGGATAGGGACGAAGGGCCGGGAGAGGCCGGGGGGAGGAACGTCGCGAGCGGAAGGAGGCCGAGGGAGGTTGGAGGACGAGGAGGCGTCGCGAGGCTCCGCGGAAGGGTAGGTCGAGCCAACAGACAAGGGAGGAAAGCGCGCGGACTCTCCGCAGCGTGCAGGGCCGTGAACAAAGGGTAGCGTCGCCGACTTCGAACCCCCTTCGTATAACCCGCGATTTCGGGGCACCCGACAAACGCGAAACTTCGACGAATTTATCGCCCGGTTTGTGCGCGGGCAATCGATTTATCAGGCCCCCCCCCCGGTTTGATTCGCCCGATAAATTATTTTTCTAACTACATTATTATTCGGTTTAAGGTATTGTGTCGCGGGGAACAACGAGAGCCGCACGGAGAGTTTTATACAATGCGGCGCAACTCGGCTTATTAACGCGACCGATGGAATCGAGCGGGGAGGCGCGAGCGAAAGAGGTGATTTATCGAGTTCCGAAATACCCCTTGGTGCAATCGTTAAAAGGCTCTCGGTTTCCGATAGGACGGCTCGATCGTGGCTTGAACTGGGTCTTGCCGGTAGAATCGCGGTGGATGAAAAGAGGCGGGAGAGAGGAACGATTCGCTTCGCGGATGGTGATCGGTAATCGACAATCGATCGATTAGATTCTTTATTCCTGCCAGCGACAGTCATCGTCGACGCGTGCGTAGATCGAAGGCGCGACGAATTTTTAATGGCGCTTCGGAGCCCGAGCCACACGGTTCGACGACTCTTTCACACCTCTCTTGAATACCCACGCATTAATTGCGCTGTAGATCTCTCGCGCGTATCGCAACGGAGCGTGTGTGCCGCGGTGTATAATTAACCCGGATAATTGTTACATATCGTCGCGGGCAAAGTCGGAGGAGTGCGATAATTAGCTATCGGAGTATAATCTTAGTCATCGGACGACGTAACGATACGGCGTGACTCTGTGTACTCTCACTCGAGGGAGTTTATTTTCTTTCGGCGGTTCCGCCCAGTTCATCCGACATCCGAGTGAACTTGAACCCCTCGCGGATCTCGTGTGTGCGCAACCCCACTGAAACCCGGACCGAAACGGCCCTCGCCGCGCGCTCTTTTGTTCGACCCGATATTAGACCGAACTGATGCGGGTCTCCCTCGTCCAAACACACGGAATAGCACTCCGGCGTTGCAACCTCGAGCCGCTTCCCCGACGGTAGCGGGTCGTAAACCCGCACCCGCGAAACTCGCCCCCGCACTCCGAAGAGCCACCCTCGCCGCCTCCGGTAAATCAGAAACGCAACGAAGCATCTTCGGCTTCGCTCCGCTCGCCCAGCGGTGATGGCGGTGGCTGGCCGGATAGCAAACCGCTTCCACACAAAACCCCCAACCTCCCAACAGTAGCGAATCGAGCCATCTCACTTCGGGGTCGGGAAGTTCGCTCGCACTTACCACCTCAAGGTGGATCGCCCGTTGAAACAATCCTCTCCCCGCCGCCCCCGCGCGACTCCCCGCGATAAAAGGGTGAGTAAACAGCGGCCGGGGAAGCCGAGGGTCGACGGCTCTCGAGGACGGAAGTGAAAAATTGCCATCGCGCTCGAAAATCATTTTCCCTCCCGGCCCGCGTATCGAAAGGCGAGCCGCGCCAGTTATCGCGGAACGTTTGCGAGCGACAGGAAAAAAATAAAGAGAGGGGAACGGAGAGGAAGGATAAAATGCACACTCGTTTGCCTCACAAGTTCATAGATTGCGCGCTACTCGTACGTCCCGCCGCTTAAATTATTCTCCGTATACATGTTATGAATAAAACGTCGACGCACACGATATCTCGGAATTTAAACGGTCGACGCGATTTTCCGTTGCTCGGGACGAGTCACCGATTCATTCTACGGTATAGGAGTTTTTTTCATATATTTTTTTTAAAGGTTTTTCCGCGGAAAAGCCGGCAATCGGGTGCATCGTTTCGTCGAACAGGAAACAAGTCGGTGGAAGCGTGCTGTCTATAGGGGAAGAGACGGAGAAGAGGAAAGACGGAGATAGCGCGAATGGAGGGGAAAGGGCGGCGAACGGTCGCTGCATTATTATGCAAGACAACTATGTTATCTGGCGGGTAATGAAGTGACCCGTTGTCCTTCGCTACCAGGTTCCCGGCGGGGCACACCGGTATTCCCGCTCCGGACGCACACGGATCCGACCGTCCTCTCTGCATACGCCGGCCCCGTGCTGGCTTCTGCCGCGGCTGCTGGCCCCGGCTTATGACCGCCAAAGGAAAAGGAAACGACAGCCTCCTTCTATAAACCATTGCCATACTACAAGCCACGTTTCTCTCCCGACGAGATCCCAGATCCCAGATTATCCCGCGGGGGTGTCGCACTTAGCGGGACATTTGTCTCCTGGCGTGCCGTTTGTTCGTCCGTCAGGAAAAACGTGGCCTTTAATCCAGCGTGCGTGGACAGACCCGGCGCATCGGCGGGCCACGCGCCACTCTCCGGCGATAACATGTTATTTTCAATAAATCTCTTTTTCCCAATACGTTCTCATTGATTATTTTTTTACTTAAAATTGAAACATTTTTCCTATTTTTTTTTCTTTTTTTTTTTTTAATGGAACATTAAAGGAGATCAAATACCTTTCTTCTTCTTGCGGCGTGTATCCATGAAGTTTCGTCCTGGTTCTCGCCGCAAATGCGTTTACCTCACCGAGGACATACGGCACTAGAGTATGGACGCGTGCGGGAGTCGGCATGTGGACCAACGCGTGAAAACCCCGCGGCGCGCTTCGGCCAAGCTCGGCTATCGACCAATTAACATTCTCGATAGACTGATAGGCGGCGACTCGCGCTTATTTCTTTCTTCTTTTCTTTTCTTTTCAGAAATTACTTCTCGTCCGCCGTTTACTTTTATCGTTTTTCTTTTCTCCTTTTTTTTTTATCGCCGCCTCCCGCTCACGCGCACATATTTTTTTCCGTTTGCTACGGCGAGCCGGCAATTACCACAAGTGGCGAGTATTCCTGTGCGATCGCTTATCGCCGTGGTTGTCGCCGCGACGCGAAAAGCATCGGGGCGACTGAGCAAACAATGCCAATTACATGTACACAGGTGTCGATTCGTCGTCGCAGTCGTCGGCGACGTTTGCTCGACCCGTATACACGTCTTTCACGCGTTTTATTTTTTACTTCTTTCTCTCACAACGTATTCACAGTGTGCTTCGCGTCGAAATTTACAGTGCCTCGGAACTAGTCTATTTTTACTTCTTTTAAATGAAAATTATTTTTAGAAAAAATATAGTTATTCAATTGGCGTCGATACTGATAGTAAGGAATTCATTCAATCAAACAATCGTCGCGTCGACTGAACGGCAGAAAAAAAAAACAAAAAATTGAAACAAATAAGAATGTCGCCGAAGCCACGTGCACGTGCCACGTGAATGCCTAATCGCCTTGAGTTCACGAAGACACTTCACTGTATCTCGAGTTTCCCCCGACCGTTCGATCGACCGAGCTCACCGGACTGTCACTCGATGTGCGGCGATAAATAAAACAATTCGATCCCTATATAGCCTAACGAACTTTCACTTCCCGCGCCGAAGTTATCGCCGAAAATTCGTATGTGCGCGGTTCGCCGAGAAAAATAAATAAAAACACAAACAAAAAAGGTAAAAAATAAAATAAATAAAAACACGTCACTAACTGGTAATGTATCGCGTGTGCTGGATGAGCGCCGAGACGCCGATTCGACGCAGCCAGCGCGACCCCGTGTGTCAGAGCTTCTGACTCTCTCTCGGTTCGAGTTGTGCAGACAGAAACGGAGCTACGCCGATATGACGGTCGGAGAGCTACGGTGTAGTAGACACTTTCACACAAAACACCGAGCCCTCGCGCGCGCGCTCTCGCACATACATAGAAAACCGAGAGACCGAGAGTGAACCGAAGGGAACGGACAGGAGGAGCGCGAGAGATAGATAGCTGGAGAGCAAGCGTGATCGAAGGAAGAAACGAGACAGGAAGAGGGAGGGATAGAAGCGCGAGAGAAGCGAAGAGAGAAAGCAAAAAAAAAAAAAGAAGGAGAGGGAAGTTATAGCAGAGTTGGCACTGACAGACACACGCACACACACGAACGTACCACGTGCAAGAGCGAGCACTTCACGCTTACCGACCAATACACGCGTGTACCGATATTTATAAAAATGTATGTACACGCCTGTGTGTGCGAGATGCAGCCGATTCCATGTGTTAACCAACACCGCGTCGAGAAAGCGTCGGTGTGTGCGCGCGGCACACGCACGCGCACGCGTGTGTGTAACGTGAGTGCGCGAGCGTGAATGTGTGCAGAGAGCCGTATCCTCCCGTCGAGCGTACAGTATAACGCCGCCGGACGAGAGCGTCGAGCTGTCAGCGCACCCCAACCCAACCCCTCGATTCCGGAGCCAACCCCCTCGGCAATGGGCAACCTCCTACCCCCGTACAGGCTTCGGCAACACAGCCGAGGCACGACCGGAAAAGCACCCCCTGCTATGCACACGCCATGTCCCTTTCCATCCCTCTCGTCTCCCGTTTAGCTTCCCGCTCGCTCGAGCCCTCTCCCCCCCCCGGCCCTGCGACCAACCCCTGCGAATCGAAGAACGACGGGAGGAGAGAGACTGGCAAAGAAACAAAAATGGAGCGAACAGGGACTTTCAATTTCCGATTTTTTCCATTGCCGGACGGTAGCATCCAGCTGGTTTGAAGAAGGAAATGAGTGAGGAGCTCGGTATTTTTTGTCTTACACGGAGAAAATATCGATATTGACAATGAAATTGACGAGGCAAGTTTAGCTTATTGGGCAATAAAGTACTCGGTGTGTGAGGGTTTGCTTTCCGGACTTTGTATTTATGGTTTTACTGCTGAGTTGGTCATTGCTTGAGGATTTTGTTCATCGTCTGTGGGTCAAATGCGGACCTTGTGCCAGTTTATGCAGTTTCTATTTTTCTTTATACATATGTAGATTTTTTTTTTTTTTTTTTAAGTTAGCGAGTGTCGGCATAATTTTATATTCTACATCGTTCCAACTTTGATTGCACATAGATTTTTTCATTTAGCCTCACTCAAATAGTCTCGTTTAATTATGCAAGATTTTTTCTTCTTCTAATTACAGGCTCGATATCGACAGCGACGCAGCTGATAGATCTATGTCGCTGCCTTTTTGCCAGCAGCGCCCATTGCATTATGTCTGTCATTCCGTCCGAGCAAGAAACGTGGCAGGAACCATCCCCGCGGCGATCCGAGAATCTCTCGGTGTCGAATACCTAAGCAGCCACTCTTTTCCCCTGATATATTTCTTGTTTGCTCAGAGGCCATATCCTCGCAGTGGTGCGCAGCGACGAATGTGTTTCTGTTCTCCCCGCTCGACGAGACGTGGGAGTCGCGCTGCCAAAATTGTGAAAGATCTATGGCCGTCGGAAGGGGAGGGCTGTCCATAGGAAACGACGTGAAGAAAGAAAAAAAAGAGCGAGGATTGACGAAAAAAACACACACACACACCGGACGAGCGAGGCGAATGGCGGCAAAGAAAATTTCGTCGCAACGCCGCGGGGGTGGATCCGGTAACCTCAGCCTTGAAGTCCTAAGTCCCTTAAAAAAAAAAAGAAAAGAAAAAAAAAATATGTCCCTTCCCACCAGCTCGGTCCGACGTTTCGGAGCTCCGGTCAAAAAATGCCTCGATTGAGATGCCCTCCAACTATCATTATAATAATTACCCCGCGGCGTTTTTCCCAATGGGCGTAACAGAGTGGCGTACATACCGTTCCCTCTTTTGTTTCCCGTTGTTTTTTTTCCCTTCCCCGAGAGGAAACTGAAAATGAAAATGAGTTCCTGGGGTGTTCCGCGAGGGGTTCCCAGACACGTGTATGATGACTCTATCCAATCGTCTAGCTCGATTTCTCATCCGCGTTGGTTCCCTCCGAGTTCGATCTGTTAGTGGGCGCGCGGGAGTGAGCGAGCGAAGCGAGCAACGAACGCGGTTGTGTACGCGGAGAGGGAAAGAATAAACGAACGAACGGAACGAACGATGGAGAAAAGGCCAAGCGCGCGCTGGGCGAGAGGGAGAGAAGCGCCTATGATTTATGGCGGCCATTACGATCCCGATAATTATATGCTGGCCCATAGCCGCCCCCTCCCCGACGCTGGCCGAGCCAGCGCACGAGGGCCTTCGACTTTGTGAGGAGAAGTATGTACCAGCGATGTGGTATAGATGATATCCTGGCCTCTGCCTGGTTGCATGCGGCTCGCCTGCCAGGCCCTCACTTTTATACACAACGTGTATGCGCCGCTTTCGTTCGTGTGCGTTCGAGCTTGCAACATTGCGAAGAGGAGAGAACTCCGTGAACTCCGCCATCGAGCCTCGCACCGTTCGCGTTCGGCATGATTACTCCGATCCATCGAGGAGAATCCCCGGACTTACATGCGCACGCTGGCCGGCGAAGAGACCGTGGAAGGTATTCGTACCCACGATATTTTCCAATCCGGCCGAACCGGCGATTCCTATCTGACAGGGGTATGTATATGGTTGCAACCAAGCCGCGAATTATCGTGTTACTTTATAGGCGTACGTATCGCGGACGCGCGCTCGAGCGCGCGTCTTTCCTGTGTCAAAATTTAATTCCCGTTCGGCTCTTCGCTGAGGGGATAAATCGGTAAGATCGGTTTGCACGTACACACGGACGCCCCGGTGTAAATGAAATAAAAATGTCGATCCGCCGGGTAGCGGGAAGGGTGATCGTCGCCGATAAACAGAGGCCGAAGTCTTCTCGCTGGGAGAGAGCAGTCGAGGGTGGGAAAGGAAAGAGCGTGAAGCAGCTCCGCATGCTCGGCGGACGGCTCATGAAAATCTCCACCCTCGTGGCTGGAGCGTCGGGTCTCTCGTGAATATTGCAGCGCGTTCGAACGGCCACGAGACCGAAGATGCGTAGTCGCTGTAGGAACACACTACGGAGCATCCTTCGAGGTATCCCCCGTGGACCACTTATTACCGCCGAATCTTCCGACCCCGATCATCTGAGTATTTCTTAACAACGGCCGTTCCTTCTTACGGAATCGCCGATAAAACATCGTTACCGCCACCTGGACCGATGGAACGTGACGCAACTGGAGATCATTAGGTTTTCATTATTGAATCGGCGACGATGAAGAAAAAGAGCGAAAATGTTGTCCGTAAATTGAGACCACATTCTGTTTCGTCTCGGTACCGCTGTGATACAACGCTCGTCTTGCATATAAAGCATAACCGATTGAGACATTGCTGGCGTCGGTTAATGCGGCGTTACGTCACGCGCCGGAGAACTGTTACAATAATAAATCGGCGAGGGCATTATTGTCTTCCTCGTTGCGTCCATAACTCGAGTACCGTAGTGTGTTTTGTGTCTGACGTCCGCGCACAGACACGATCGCCCAGTTATCGTTCGCGGATGTGTGAGAGCCTAAAGTGGCCGAGTATGCGGAGCGTGGTAGGCGAATTATGTGTGTCTGCGTGTGTGTATTCATGCGGGCGAGAGCTGTGTGGGTCATTAGCATAACCGAGAAGCAGCCAGCAGCAGCAGCAGTGGCAGCGAGAGCAAGCCAGTCAGAAACGCCGGGCCATGAAACACTCGCACGGTTACCACGTTCGGTCTGTGTGTAACGCCAACGAACACACAAAGGACCGCTCGCTTACAACGTGTAAACTTCATCGTGTCGCTGCAGCAACAGCCACGCGGTGAGGGACACAGAGAACCGTGTGCGCGGAGCTCCACGCGAGGAGACCAGGTGGTCACCTTAGGATCGTGATCCTCCGGCGAGACGGCTTTTACCTGATGCGCACCGTCAGATAATTAAAAAAAAGAGGAACGGCCGTTGGTTCCGATTACATTTTTGGGCGCTTGCCCGTTCTATACGGCTTGGAAATCGGTTGATTTTTTTAACGAGAACCTTTCTTGCCATTTTTGGCCATTTAGTTTGGTTCGATTGAGAATCAACAAGAATCGCATGTTCTGCGAAAAATGTTGCCGTTTAAGCCATGGCTTTTAATATGCAAGATTTCGAAGAGGTAGTTCAGGGGGAGTTATTTTTTAGTCATTCGTTTGTAAAACGTATACGTTCTGTCGCTGTATTCATTCGTATGTTCATACGCATACAGCGATAGAGTGTATACGTTTTGCGAACGAGTGACTCAAAAATAACCCCCCAGCATCGGCTAAATCATAAATGTACTTCCATAGTTTCCTCCGCTAAAGTAGGACCTATTTTCCGTGCGCCAAGTTGACCGGAATACGGAAAGGCGACAGGAATCTGTCTCTTCCGATCAGACGTTTCCTCACTCGGGTCTGAAGCAGATGAGAGGACGGAGCGGAGTACAGAGAGCGTAGGACACCGGTGCGCTGTTGTTCGCCGCGTTGCAATTAGCGCGCCATAAATCCCCGGGATAACGAGACACACGGCGCCCCGAAGGCGTCACGATGCTCTATTCGCTCCCTGGGGCATGAGAGGATACCGAGAGAGAGAGTAAGAGTTTCCTTCGTTCGCCAACTCTTGGGGCTCCTCGTCTTCCCTCTTCACCGCCACGGCTGTCTTTCTCATTCGCCCTGGTTCCGCTGTACGCTCGGCGTTCTTCGGAGCGGTTCTCGTCTTTCGTGAACTTCCAACTTTCTTGGTGCTCTCGCGAGGAGAGAAGACGCGGGCGGCATGGACCGTGGGTGACACGCTCGACGTCGCAGTTCCCGACGACGACGCCGTACTCGGCTTCCTCTCTTCGCTCAACTTCGCCCCTCACGCTCGCTCTCTTCCTCTCTTGCCCCTCGTGTGTCGTCCCGCCGATTCCGTACCCGCGGAGCCTGATGTAGCCAGAAAACACACGCCATCCATCTTGTGCCACTCGACGAAAATAACTCGAATTTAAGAAGTTTCGTCGTCGCCAAAGGAGTCTTCGTCGGTGGATGGCAGCGCACGAAAAACAATACTGAGACACGAAGCAGTGGAAGCGAAGCCGCGGACTCTTCGCCACTCAGCCTCATACCCGTTGCGCAATGGCCGCTATGTGCGAGAGGAATGGCGGTTTTGCTGGGGTCATCTTCTTTCTTCCACAATGTTTCTCTTTTCTATGTAGGGACTATTCGTTTTTACACTAATGTTGAAATATCGACGGTTCTTGTCGCTTTATCCATGTGGCAAAAAAGTAACGTACGGTTTATTGAAAACTGTTAGAATACTCTCCTTTTAATAATTTACTTTAATTTTACTGTAAAACTTCATTCATTTTTACTCACAATTGCACATTCAATTTAATGTCCGGAGCATGGAATTTACGATTTTTTTAAAATAGCGCTAAGTACATCGCCACTTCTGCAAATGCATTGATTTACAAGTATTAAAAAACATAAAAGTTATACCAACGGTGTTTGTTCAAGTAATATTATTTATTAGATTGGTAATAATTTGTTTTTTGCTGACGGGCTTTATTAAGTCTCTCATGACGGAAAGTGCGTCAGTCAAATTAAGTTATACTGTACTATCCGTCACTTGTTGCATCGCGGATATTATAAATTGAAGCCAATCTTTTGAAAAGCACACATTTTTGTAAAATTGGCTCTAATAAATTTTTGTCGTTCGCCACCTTGATCCATTTTTTACGTACTTTATCCCCCCGATAATGAATCTGCTACTTATTTCATCCCTATCTGAATATGTGATGCGCAAAGTAGCTTCGAGAATTTAAAAAAAAATGTTAATTTCCATAATTAGCTGCTTTAAATCATTCACTCTCAGTAACTCTCGCCGGGTCAAAATGAACCGAGAGGGGAAAAAGGTAGGAATACGAGAAGTAACAACGTGAAAATTTATTCGCTATTGATGTCCATGAAACGAAGGTCGTTAGTAGGTACTCGTGCGGTCAGGCACATAATGCGATTCCCGCTGGGTTTTGACTTTCTTAACCTCGGTGCGGCCAAAGTGAGAGCCACGTAGGGGGGAGGGGGGGGGGGGGAGAGGGGTTTTCGGCTTTTCCACGTGACACAACCGGGGGATTTGCTCGGTGCTGCAACCCCTTCCCCTCTATATTCCATCGTTCGCTCTCACTCTTTCCGCAGCCCTTCCGCCGGCGTCGGTGATTTATCGCGGATGGAAAATACGAGAAATGAGAAGCGAGGCAGCAGCAGCAGCAACCCCGAGAGCAACGTCACTGCGACGCGCGCCCTCCGGAGCTCTCTGCCACCACCCCTTCGGCACAACCTCACTCGCGCGCGAGCGGACGAAATAAAAATACGAGTAAACCGGGCAGAGCGAGCGACTGCGACCGCGAACAAAAAGCAAGCACTCCCTTCGCTTCTCTCCCCGCAACACGGAGCTTTTACCACCAAAAATTCGGCGACGCCCGACGACGGCCCGAATTATTATTCTTCTCGCGAATGACGTTAACATCGCAAAAAATCACCCGAATGTTTTTCGCGGGTAAAAATGTCTGCAGAGCGGGCAAACATCGTTGTGCTGATGCCCATTTTTTGGCAGCATGAGCCATTGCAGCCATTCACTCAAACGGAATTAATTAAAAATAAAAAATCCACCGGAACTGCGAAGGTGCAGTTTGTTCCTTCGGTGAGAGTTTCTTACGTACAATAGGAGTTAGGTAGCCCGGCATTAGGCGGCGTGTCACAATAACCGGGACCCCGACCGTGAACCCGGAGGAAGGGAACAAATATACTCGGCACCTTCACGGCGTGAATAATCCCTGACACGCAAAACCGGAGCAAAGACACGAGAATTCATACATTTCAATGGGATTCTTTCCGGGGTATCCTCAGTCAGTATCTAGTTCACTTTCCAAAGTCCTTCGGTCCGAGGTGCGAGTTGTATCGGAAAATGGTAAGCGTACGCGGACCCCGAGCCACGGAGAAATCGGGTGAAAGTTTGCGTAAGAGCGTCGATGGCCCTTTGAAATGTGGCATTGGCCAGGTGAGATTTAACCATCGGCACGGCTACGGGACCGCATCGGTTACCGAAGGTCTGGCTGTCGCCCAGCGCCCGAAATCGGTAATTATTTATTTATTTATAAATAATGTTTGAAAATCGAATTTTCCCACCCCAAGCGACGTATTTTCGGTATGACGTCGCTTCTATTCGAAAACTAATATTTCAAAACCGGAAGTGACGCTTTCACCTATGTCGTCACTTCCAGTAAAAAATCAAGATTTTCAAACCTGCAATGAAGTCGCAACGAAATTTTTCAGCGTGTTGTCACTTCCGGCTTAAAAGTGAGATTTTCAAATCGAAAGTGATCTCAAAGAGAACATTTTGAATTTTTTTCTGCCAAGCAGTGGCGTAGTTGAATTGCCCAGTGCTTATTTGTGCTCGGAAGACCGTCAGCTTCGGTCTGGTTAGCTACGCCAATCGGAGAAGGACCGACATGGCGTTTTGGTGTACGACAGCCAGTGTGGAGCCGGCGATGTGCCGTTTTTCCAGTTACGGCAGAAACCCACCTGGGAGTGTTCGGGGTGCGGGGAGAGCCGTAACAGAGGCATGAGCAGGAGCAGCACGGAGACGCACGGGGAAAGAGAATCGGGACGAACGAACGAAGAAAGGAAGGGGGAAGAGAAAAAAAAAGAAAGTTAAAACCTCGTGAGAGTATTGTCGGTTGCGTCACCGGGCGAGGGGTAGCTAGCCGAGTAAGCTTGGCTCAGCGTTTCCCGTTCGGCCGATGGCAAGGAAACCGTCAGTGAGGAAGAGAGTGTGAGCGGGTCTCGGCGCGCGTATAATATCGAAATTTATGGCGGTGGCCTCTGTTTTGTTCTCACCAGTCCTCCTTTGCTACGAGGCCCGCGATGAAGTTGACCGACTTACCGCCGAATGTCTGCAGAGAAAACTCACGCAACCTCCGGTGAACCGGTCGATTTCACGGCGAAGCTGAGGAACACGGAGAGCTAAACGCTGCAATGATTGGCTCTTTAAGAACCGGCATAACACGGGTTGTTCGCATGGTTTTATCTCTTTCCGTCGAATATGTTTCCGTAGGCGATCCGCTGCGGAGTGGCCAATAAATGTTGCCCAACGGAGGATGCCATTATCGCTTCATCCTTCGACGATCTTCTTCTCCCGGCAGTGTTTATCCAGCGTCAGCTTTGGCAAGGTACATCGGCGTGCGCTTCTTCCTCGTTTGTCCGGGCGTTTCGGTGAGCTGCAATTTAATGTGGACTCCGTTTGAGGAATGCTTTGCCCTTCTCCGTACAGCGTATCGTCAACGTAAGCGGAGTTTCGAAGACGCGCACGCCTTGCACCCCGAAGAGAGCGAGCAGTGCAAAGAAGGAGAGAAAGTTTCGGCCGACGTGCCGTCGCTTACCCGGAATCGGCGGGGTCCGCTCGCGGATTAATCGTTCGATAACGAGAGGATGGCGTGACTAATCGACCCGATCGAAATTGCCGATTGATCGATGGTCCCGTAAATTCTTTGTCTCGGTGTTCGTTCGCCCCGGGGTGAACGGAAGAGAAAATGAAGCGGGCCGATGATCGAGATCGTGTCGGTCATTTGTGCAGGCGATGTCCATACATTCGCGTACACAACATATAGACGCAGCGAATTATCCTACGATCCACGTTGATCCACGCACCGACGCTCTGAGGAAAAAATAAATTTTCCACCTTCGCCGAAGTTCCGGAAAAGTTTCAACAGCTTGATCCTATCAGGATTCCGGCGACGCAGTCGCGAATTTTGTCGAAAGAATAGCGTGCCCGTTAACCCTGAAAATTCAAGGGAACGGCACGCCGAGAGTTGCGGAGAAGCAGAATAAGTGGCGGCGATGCCGGTGGTACCAGAGGAAGAAGAAGAAGAAGACTAAGAGAGAGGCGAGAATCACACTTGCACGGAATAAATCACCCGGCGGTGCCGGAAGTGGCGGCTCTCGAGACCGATATAGCCAAAGCATAGAAGAGAACTAGTTCCAACTTCTTCTCCTGCCTCGTCCGATCTCGCTTCCTCCTCCGCCATAATATACACGTATACCATGCATCCACTCAATAACCATTCCTCAAGTATATCAACGAATCGCAATATCATACCGTCGTCAAGAAAATGTTTTCTACTCCGTAAAACCTTCGAACGAAGTTTGCCTCGGGTTCCCGCTTCCGATGTCATTGGATCGTCATTACTTCCTCAAACTGATAAACCCTCTCGTCGTTGTCGCCGTCGACGATCCTACGCGTGTGCGGCACGCACGCACGTTCGTCGATGCACGTCCACGTTCGTTTGGGTGAGCGGTCGTCGAGAAAATTTTTTCTACTCCGTAAAACCTTCCAACGAAGTTTGCCTTGGGTCGATGTTCCCGCTCCCGATGTCATTGGATCGTCATTACTTCCTCGAACTGATAAACCCTCTCGTCGGTGTCGCCGTCGACGATCGTGCGCGTGTGCGGCACGCACGTACGTTCGTCGATGCACGTCGACGTTCGTTTGGGTGAGCGGTCGCGAGGTAATCGTTATAATGATCGGCGCACGGCGGTCGAATTGACGTATCGGCCGGGATAATATATAGGACGTAAACGCGGTCATCGCACACGCATATACGAGGCAGCAGATGCGTTGCACACCGCGTGACGTGGTCTAACGCGTCATTGATAGTCCCCCGCTCTCCCAGTCATCTCTTCTCGCCCTCCCCTCTTTCGCCTCATCCTCCGATTCGTCGTTCTCTCCGTACGCTCCGTGCGCGATACTGTATAAACCCTCGTGCCGCCGAGCTCGACCCTCTTTTGACCCGGCCGATCTATCCTCCTCGCCCGTTCCACCGTTTCTCTCCGTCTCTCCCTCGCTGCCACCCTCGATCAAATTTTCCAATCACCCCCCCATCCACATTCCCTTCATTTCCTGCCTAGCCGGAACCCCTCACTCCTCGCGCTCGCCGTCACCGTTGTCCCCCCTCATCCGCCCTGCTGACGCGGACGGAAGGGACGTAATACGTACCGCGCGAGGGGACTCCGTCGTCCACCAACCAGCACGATGCCAACGGCATCGGGACTCAAGAATTCCGCCATCTCTCTTTCCCATACACTTCCCTGCAACGTTCACACATTTTCGTTCGACTTTTTTTTTTTTTTTTTTTACACGTGAAATTTTGATGCTTCTGCCGACTGACGAATGCTTCGCATGTCTGAAAAATGGCGTCGGTTGTGCACGTCGATGGCGGGATTTAAAGTATTGCCAGCGGGTTTAGGTGTGATCTTGTAACACCAAACGGATATATAATTCGATACAAAATGGATACTGCATTGAATCAATTTTGGATCGATCGATCTACTTTGCTGAGCCCTCGAGCAGAGAAGAGACTTCGCGGTGAAAATGCTCTCGCTGAAAAAACGTGGAATACCGGAAGAGTGATCAGGTTAGAAGATACGAAATAGCGATGGCATGGATAGCTTTTTTTATTGCGAATAAAAGCATTTGGGCGGGAAGATGGAACGTCCTCGACTCAATCTGATCGTCGAGATTCCTACACATCCGAAACTCGCGATATTCCGCCAAGTCGGCGCTCCTTTAATTTTTTTTTTTCGTTCCCTTCAATGAGTTGAAATGAGTACAGAAGAGAAGATGAGTATCGCGTTTACAGGACAGTGACTCGCGATGTGTGTGGCCCCCGGGGGACACGGTCGTCGAGCGCGGGGAACGCACCGAGTCGTTGGCGAGGGGGGCGGCGGGAGGTCGGACGAAGAGTCGGTGGCGGCACCCTCGTGGAATTCGATTGGCGCGTCGATAAAATTTGTTGACGGTAGGCGAGTAAGAACCGAAATTGTAACGCGCTGTTGGGCGCGCAATGCCGGTACGGATACCGCGGGGTCTCAAGGTGCGTTTGGCGCATCGTGCACGCCGCCGCCGCCGCGGCGGCCACCGCCGTCGCGGCTCCTCGGCGAATTGCGAGCGCCGCCGCGGTGTGTGCACAAGAAGCCCCGATGAATTACGGTTAACAGTGGAATTCGTGTTTCTTGCCGGTTCGCGCGAGCGCGAGCAGTAGGTAGATGTACGAGAGTAGTCGTAGGCAGTGTAGAGGAAGAGAGTGACGCGCCGTTGGCGCGCGAGGAGCGGCAGAGGTCCTGCGGAATTCAACCGCGGGCACAATTACAATTAAGAGCGGTTAGCGAATTAAGGAACGCCGGGAAGCAGAAGCACGGCAGACCGGCCGGCAAAGCATCAGGCACGCGGCCGTTGTACATAGCACACTCCGGACGGGTGAATTCCACGTATCGTTGTGCTTGCACTCGTTCCCCCCTCCTCCTCCTCCTCCTCCTTCTTCTTCTCCTCCTCCGCGTACATATCTCGAGAACGATGTCTGGGAGATAAGGGATCTCGTCGGATCGTGACGGACTCACTGGGAGGCCGCGCAACGACGATTTTCATCCAAGCGCACTTGCGCGCCCCTCCGGAATGACGTACGACCGCTATGTGTATATAACCATTTCTCGTGTACGCTATCTCGCGGGTACATTGCCCACGTGCTCGCCAACGCGTTAACGAATGAAGAACGAGGCACGCAGCGGGACGGGAAGATGAGCGACTTACTCGGGATTAACTCCGAAGAGTGTCCATCTTTAGCGACATTAATCGCCCGGAGCATCGGCGCTTCGTATCCGTTCAACGCAAGCTATATCTTTCCGAAAGATGGATGTTTTAGCTCGCGAGAGGTTTTCTACATTTTCGGCGGTTCTTGCTGATTATTTGTTTAATGTCAGTTGATTGAATTGTGAGAATTCGAAAACATTTTTTAAATAATAGCTTTAAGAGGAAAAACCCCCACGATGATAGTCTATAATAGTCGTAGACAATTTAATAATAGTCGTTGACAATTTCATAATAGTCGATCATTCTATTTCCTGAGAATCTATAGAAATGTTCGTTGTTCCGAAAAATTGTTTGTTCAATATCACTAAAGAGAACCGTGAAAATCGACAGATTATGGAAAAAAAAATTGCCACTTTAAGACATTTGGGGAAAACTCCTACGCAATCAGCCGAGAGTTTATAATAGTTGATTTTTTTTTCTGGTTTAATTTTTTTTTTTTTTTAGATGCTCACCTCCGTCGCCTCTTTTTCCGTCTTCTCCGTCGGCGTCTCGGCCTGCCGACTCTCCCTCTGATAGCAGAGGGAGCGATAGCTCTCGGCCGCGTCTTCAGGGCCGTTGCTACGCTCGCCTCTGGATCCTCCTCGTCGTCGTCGGCCTTGTATCCCTGCACCGGGGGCCTTGTATTCGCCCCGGCGCCGGGTTCCGTCGTGGCTGATACTCGCTCTTCACCGAGCACCGCGCCGGCTCTACCCCCGTCGGCTTTTCCTCTCGCTTATACCTCTCCTGCCCTTTCCAGTTCGCGGCTCTCGTCGTCGTCTTCTTCTTCGCCGCTCGGACACGCGTCCCGATGCAGCCGACGCCGCCAGTCACCGATCCAGGCCCGTATCTCTTCGCGCGATCTTCAAAGACTCTCGCCCGGATCTCAGCACCATTTGTCTCGATCGTACGATCACCCTTTCGCTCCTCTAAAGGCGCCCAGGCGTTCGTTGACCCATTAACCATCACCTCGGCCACTTACTTGGTCCACCCTTTTGCCACGCGAATCACCGTATTATCAAACCGATCACCCTCCTCTCCCTGGCTAGCTTTCTCTTATCAAAATATTTATATTCTCTATAGTCTCACTTTAATTTAACCTTTCCTGCCCATTTTACGATAACATTAAATCATCCCCGCTCGCACCCCCAGCACTGATTGTCCTCGAGTTTATTGTTCGCTCGGATCTAAATATCATCTCTCAATCTTCACGAAGCATCATTGTTTTTTATTTTTATTTATTTATTTACCGTTAATATTGTTTCATTTATTGTCTCTTCGTTACGTTATACTCCGTGTCGTTGTGTTGTAGAAACTCGTATTTTGTTTTCTCTTTATATCGTACATACGTTTTTGTTTTATATATAATATATATGCATATATCCGTTATATAACTTCTTTGATGATTCTGACCCACTGCCGCGGCTGCCGATGAAGAACAATAAAAAATAAGCGAGCGGTCTTTCTAGCGGATCATGCGGTGATCAGGTATCAATTCTACGAAGCTTCCCTCGCTCGAGAAACTTCGGTAATTTTTTTCGTTTTTTTTTGTTTTTCTTCTTTTTATTGTTAATTTTATTTTTCGTTATCCTCTACGAGCGTTCGTTCGTCGTTGCGTGACATTCGGGAGGTCGAAAAAAAATATCCTCGTCACGATCGTCCATCGGGATTCGAATCGTCGGGCCGAGGCTCGCGTCCGCCCGCTTCCGAGCCGTGTAATATCCGGTCAATCGCGCACTGGCAAACTTTTTACCCGGGTTCCGGAGGCTCGTCCCGAATGACGCGCCGACCACTGACAGGAATTCTGACGTGAGCTCACATCGGCGCACCACGAGTATATCTTCTCCCTTCCACTTCTTCCCTTCGGCCGCAGTTTTTACCACGTCCTTCGGATCCCGTACGTGCGAAACCGGCGTTCGAAGATTCGCTGCCCCTTCCCGAAAAAACCCCCGCCGCGGTGCAAACTTTCTCCTAGGAACGCAACGGACACGCTCAATCGAGATGCTAGCCGAGGAGTTTTTATTTATCGGAGCAAACGACGATTGTGCGTACACGAGGTCAGAGTCCCGGCTCCTTTTTGTCCGAGCTCAACTTTCTCCCGGGCACCAAGGCCGAAGGACTCTCGAAACTACAGGACATTGCGCTTCGTCGTAGTTCTTCCTTTCCTCTTCCTTCCTTATTTTTTTTCCTTTTTTTTGTCTTCCCGACGGAATCGGAAGCGAGACGCAGGGACGCTCTGCCCCGAGGGCTTTCTCTCGCGGACCGGGGGATGAACGCCGGCCGCACGTGCTCAGGGTCCGTTTCGCGTCTCCGCTGGCGAAAGAACCGGACTCGAGTCCTTGAACGACGCAAACCAAATCTAGCAGATCCTCCAGAGATCCCCAATTTAAATCATCAAAGTTAGACGTTATTTTTGTTTCGATTTTTTTTCTTAATTATTTTTTTTAATTCGAAGAAATTCTCACGAGAGTCGAATTACAGTCACGGTGATGAAAAAAAATGCACAATGTCATCATCGCACTAGTTATAAATCCTTGCGGGAGGTCCAGGCTGTGCTTGGGATTGTCATGGAACACTTTCGCCGGCGATGCGACTGTTCCGATATTTGTGTTATAATTTCCACCACATCGAACGAACGGCGATGTCACGCGGACGGCGAGCGACCAGCCGGGATCTCTCGCCTCTTCGCGCGACGATACGTTCGAGACGGTATTGTATACGGATTATAAAAAAATAATTGTGTCTATAATTTCTGTTAATTTTTTTCTATCAATTTTTGTTTCCAAAATCTGAGGAACGGCGCAGAACGATCGCGACAGTAGCGTGTGTACCTCTATCGCGATTTGTTGTGTACGCGAGGACGCGGGAGGTACCGCGGTCACGTTACTTTCCAAGAGATGGGACGACTGTGGATCCGCGAATTCCGTTCTGGCCGCTGCCGCTTCGCAGCCTCCGCGCGCGCGATGGTACCGGAGCGCCGCTAGGCGCCCTGCACATGCGTTGAGGCGTCTGCCCACCCACCCTTCCTCTCCCGCTCGGTGCTCTCCCCGTTCGGACCGTGTTGCCCCCGCGCCGGAGCCTCCACCCACCCATTTTCCTCGCCCTCTCCCGCACTCGGCAGAATTTCTCTCCGAGCCGTTTCCATACCGTGCGTCTCACCCTCGATTTTCCTTTCCGCCTCGACTCGCTAACTTTCTCCCTCTTCCTCTTACCATCTCCAGCGTTCTCCGATGTCTCTCGCTTACCGAGGCCCGTTGAACCATCGCGCTCGCTTCGCCGTGGCGCGGCGTATCCCCTGAAAGCAGGGGACTATCGCCCGCCGTCACGCCGTTCCTTTGTGCGTCAACAAAAGCCTGAGGCCGTGCGCCCCGTTCCACCCTCATCCCTCCGCCCGCCAGCCAACCAACCACCCACCGACTACCCACGCGTTACAGCACCGCCGCCGCGTTCACACGTACGCGTGGATTTGCGTCAATGCCGACTTTCTACGTTGGTGTTATATCGCTACCCCATATCACCACCACCCCCCCCCCCCCCCCCCCCCTCCCCCCCTTTCCCGGCCTTTTCACACGCGAGACACTGGCGCAACGGTGCAGACTTCGATACTGGGAAAGGCTGTCGATAAAATGGCCGTTTATTTTCGGAGGGGGCATAGACATTCGGGGAGCCGATAAATATCTCGGATATTTTCTTGGGTTAGTTTGGCATGACTGACCGGTGTGATGGCTGGGTGGCGAATTGATGACGGGAAAATTTGGTTCTTTGGGAGTCAGGTCAATTGTCTGTGTTACCTAAGTTCGCAACGTGCAGCAATGAAATTACCTCAACTATCAATCGTACATTAAATGGAGATAACTTGCTAAATGTTCACGTATTTTAGTACGAATTGAAATGGATTTAGATGCAAGCTGTGTGCATGCTGAAAATAATCACACAGTAAAAAAGATTTGTACATTCAACAAACTTTTTTTGTCCGAAAATGTTCACAATTATTTTGTTGTTATCTTTACTCAAAATATTCGTCAAATTTACAGACATTTTCGTAAAAAGGACAAGATTTTGTTTTTGTAAAATTAACATGAAAAGCATTCTGGACGTTTGTGGACAAGAAACGTTGATCTCCATTTTACTGTGCATGAAGCATCCTAGAAAGTTGACCGCAGTTTCCCTACAAATCTATCGTATGAATAACTTTCCACACGCGAACAACTTTGGGTTTGGAAATCTCAGATCGTCAAAGCCTATTTTTTTTGCCTCACATTTACGAACTTCTGTTTTAAGTCTTTGCATAAGAGATTTTTTTTTGTAAATATTTTTTTTTGTTAACGTGTCGATCACTTACTGTGAGAGCGATAAAGTTAGAAGGTCGGCTGGGCAAATGTTTGAAGCGTCAAAAGTCAAGACCTAACAAGACTCGACTCCTGCCCTGCAAAATTTCTTCCAGGGTTTTTCTGTCCGCAAGTACCGTTCACACAGACGTTTTTTTTTTGTACAAAAATCAGAGTTCGGTTGCTCGCGAAATCGCAGAAACTCGATTAATTCTAAGCGAGTCCGTTGAAAGCCGCTGTCAGCCGGTGGTGCGGGGATCAGGAAGGTGAGAGACAGCCGCGGACGATTCGAGAGCGAATCGAATCGAGCGCGAGAACGTCCGTACGTGCTCGGCCTACGTCCGTCCAGCGGCCGGCCCGGAGAGAGTGAGAGAGAGACCCCGACTCGAGTCTCCGACGCGGTTTGGAGGTGAAGAGAAAGAAAAAAGAAGAAAAACGGAAAAAAAAAGAAACGTCGGAAAATGGCGAGGAAAATCCCTAGTCCGTCCACGCGCGTTGAACCGCTGACGGATTCGGCCGTCAATCTTTCGCCGAGCGTCGTAAAGCTATCGCGCGGTTTGCGGCTCGGGCTGCAGCTTCGTCGTCGAGATTGGATATAGCTGCGGCACATCGTCGGGGAAAGTCGAAGCTTTCTCGCGAGGAGAAGCTTTCGTGGCGCGAGAGCGCCGCGCGGATTCGACGCGATCCGCACGTCTCTCCGTCCATCCGTGCGTCCGTCTCTCCGCTCTCCCGGTCTGGCTGAGCGCTCGAATTTTGCACGGGCGACGGGTGTGCAGGTTAACATCCACGGGAGCGAAGCCCGCCTCTATAAATAGTTACGTAAACCCGACTCCGGCGACGCGAATGCGCGAGTGTCGATGAGAAATCCACCTGCGTACGAGTTTCATCGTTCTCTGATCTTTCGGGAGGCCGGACCGGAGCGGAGTGCCGCGCAATTAGGTGGGCCGGATTCCCAAGACAGAGGCATAGTCAGTGTCACACTTACAGCTATTCGGATTATTATAGACTCGGGTGCTACACTCACCGAGGCGTCAAAATTTAAATTGTTTCCACGAATCAGAGACGGAACGGCACGCAATTAGCTCAGAGGCGGAGAAGGTTCTTACCTGCAACAAAAAGAATTACGCACAGGCTTATTAAATCATGTTCCGTGTAAACACACGCGTAACAGGGGAGGGAGGGCTGGAGGAGGTGGGGGGTTATTAATTATACTTTTTCGCGCTCCCGGTGCAGACGCGTTAAATCGCGGACCGCCGTAGCAGGGATTTGCAGTCTGCTGCCAATGTAGACACAAGATAATTAATGAGCATTTTTTTTTTCTTCTTTGGATCGTATGAATATTAATTCCGAACCACGAAGCGGGAGAGAGAGGCAGGTAGGCTCTATCCTGTACGTAGAAATTCTCGCAACTATCGCTCGTTGTGCTCCAGATATCGCGCGCACGCTCGGTCTATGCCGTCAGCCCTAACACGCTCGCAGGCAGGCAGACCAGTGCCAATTTACGAATGTAACGCGCGGAGGTCAGCGCGCCATGCTCTCGCGAATCAGCATTTCATTATCTCGATATAAAATAATTTACGAAGATATAGATCGGTACACGGGATTCGTTCGTGTAACTGATCGCCGTATCGGAGCGCCCGAATTTCCATAGACGATGTACGGTTGTACCGCGAGGACGGTCGAAAAAATGGAGGGGGAAAAAAACGGAGGAACATTGTTCACGCCCCGGCTAACGAAAGACAATTGGTCTTTCGTGGCGGAAAAGAAACTCTCGGGGAGGCGCGAGATGCCGTGGAAGCGTGACAAGCCGTCCGGAGGACGCGCCTCGCGATAAATTACTCCGACGAGAGCACGCCGCGTCGTCCTGTACCAGAGAAACGAACGAACGCGGCGAGAGCTTCCGGCGTGACGGAAGATTTTCTACCTTCCATGGCCGCCGAATTTCCCGGAGCGATCTGCTTTCATACGCCGCCGGAGTTCCTCGCGAGTGTCTCGATGGAGGGAACGAGGGGAATAATCTTCGAGCCGCGGATCAGGAATTCGGGTCTGTTCATCGTCCGGTATTGTTCGTTGTCCGGCCCAGAGTCTCCGTCGTCGCGAGGAAGTTCGGTCGGCGGGTGAAAAAAAAAGGGGTTGGTGTCGGTGATTTCGGAAGGCGAGAAATCAGCAGGACACGTCGGACGCGTTGCGCCGCTGGCTTTTCTCAGTTGCGGAGAGCCGCGGCTCGTAAAGTACCGAGGGACGAGGCGAGACGGGACAGACGGGAAGCTGAGAGGAAGAAGGAACGGGGAGACGCAGAGAACGGAAGTACGCGGCTAAGGAGAGAGGGCCAGCGGCCAGCGGCCGTGAAACAAAGGCGGTAGCCGCCAGCCCGTGTAATTGGACTTCGCGGAGAGCTCACTTCTCTGGTTACTCTTGTTTTTCGTATCTTCCTGTTTTTTTAATTTATTTTTTACATATATTTTTTATATTTTTTATTCCATCGTTTTTACGTTTCTCTCTGCGGAGACGAGAGGGCTTTCGGAGTGCAGCGAAGAACCTTGCACGTCCAAGATGCATTCCGGCTGATCGTCGGTACGGTGGAAATGGAATACGGATCTACACATCCGTATCCGAACGCTCATCGATTCCAAGAATTCCATTCGTCTATTCTTCCCGGAACATCGCACGTCGCACGGTCGTAGAGTCTCGTGTCCACGGCGATCGAGTCCAGAGCCCCGAGCCGAAAAGGTCGGACAAGCCGGATGGTCGGAGCGTATCTCGGGAGGAGCAGCTCGGTGGCTGAACATCGGGCACAGCCAGTAGTCACCGTTTGTCCAGCCGGCGGCGAGGTCTCCCTGATCGCCGAGACACCGCGACTCCGTGACTCTCTCGGCACCGTGGTTCCAGGCTCGTTGCTGATGCCGCAGAGGCATCTTCGGCTCCGGAATATATGTATATGCCCCCTCTCGTCCTCTTCTTCGTCGCCACCGCTGTCGTGGGCCTCTGTCTCCGGAGTTGCTGGGAGCTACCGCCGCTGCCTCGTCTCTTCTCTTCGCCCTCCTCCTCCTCCGCCCCCCGTCCTTCTTGTCCAACTCCTCTTCAACCCGACGACCCATAATTCCTTCCTCTCTGATGGCTGACACCCGCCGTATCTCACGATCGTAGATACGAGCCCGATGTCTGCTCCGCTACGGGAGTACACCACTACACAGCACATCGCTGTAAGGAGTGCCCCCGCCTCCCACCTCCGCAGCATGTGCTATAGCCACGGGTACAGCAATAGCATTGTGGGCATATAGCGTCATGTGAGCCCGGCATGCATAACGCCGTAGGTATAGAATGCTCGGTGGTTTATCGTGATGACCGGCTCCGAGAGAATTCTATGCCAGAGACCGGAGACTCCGGGCCTCGGTACGACAGAGTCAGAGATCTGACCCAGTTCATTGATGACGAAGAGCGTGACCTCAACAGCGATCGGGCGCTATAACAGCTGTGACGGGCTCGTCGTTAATGCCTCGTTGGTATCGTGTAATCTATGCTTCTCGACGTCCGATCGTGAAGGTGGCAAACGATGCGGTTATTTCGATTCCATTTCCATCGGGGTCCCTATCACATATTTATAATTGAGAACCACTGGGGAGTCGATCGTTCGAGGCTCGCTCAGCCGTGTCGTTTGCGCGCCAACGCATTCCCCATTCGGATTTCATTATTTTCAATTCGAACCGATCGGCCACTCGTCGACGGGTATCAACTGCAATTCCCCCTGCGACTCCGTGCCTGAATGTGATTTTTTTGTTCTGTCTTTGATTTTTCAGTTTCGCAGCCGGAGCATCTCTCGGATCATGACGGATAACTTTTCGCCTCGGATTCCCGTGCCGTTCCACGTTTCGGCCAAGTTTAATCGGATTTCCTCTGTCCCCGAGGTCGCCGACGCTTTCGGTGTAGCCGCGAGGCCGGAGGTTCGGTTCGCGTGCGCATCGAAAGACCGGACGTCCACCGAGGGAGGAGAACAGGGAGGCTCGACGGTTTCTATGGACGTCCGGCTGTGTGTTGCCCGTAGAGGGTGCGGTGTAACTAGCACCACGGCAGCCGAGAGGCAACGTCTATAGTGAGGAATCCGGCTGCAGTAGGAAACTCTCTGCGGGGAATAGGTCTCTCTCGCGGGCGAGCGAGGGAACGCGGAGGAGTCCAACGTCGGAGGTTGGCGTAGCAGGCGAAGCGACCGGGCGAAGTTTCGCTCCGGGAGCGTGACGGGGATGGAACGCGGGTGAGCGAGAGAGCCGGTAAGGGTGGCTATGCCGTCGGCGTTCCACGGAGCTGCGCGGGGGTTGGCGAGGCTACAGGGGGCGAAAGGAGGGTCTCCCAGGGAGGCGAGAGGGACGAGAGTGGCACGCGGGGCTAACGGAGCCAGGGGGCAAACTGGTCGACGCTCGCTTCTCGTCGGTTCACGTTGCCGCTGCTGCTACTGGCGGTGGTGCTGCTAGTGCCGTTGCCGCCGAGCGACGAGGGTGGCCGAGGGGGTTGCGCGCGCGAGGGGATGAGCCCCCGGAGTTGGAGCGATGGCAGAGTATTGATTTAGTGGGTTTCACCGTCTCCTTCTATTTGTCTCCTCGCCCACTCCGTTCTACATCTCCCGCGAGAAACCGCCGGCTCTTCGCCGACACGAAGATGTACGTAATCGACCGCGCGCCACGTCTACGCCGATTCCAAGCGAACGCCGGCGTATAAACTTCGGAGGTTTTTCTTTTATTTCTGCGATCGAGAATGTAAGACATTTTTTTTGTTTTTTTTTTTGGGAAGGCTTATAAGGCAAATCATCTTTATTCGTGAGAAATCATGAGCCGCTCGGATTAGGCGGTGTTATTCTTTTTTGCGCTGACGGAAAAAAGAGATATAAAAAATAAGGGGGATGATGAAAATATGTCCGAGTTGGCATCGCAGGGTCAGCATGTTGGTCAGCGATTTCATGTTTGCCAGAGAACCGTCGGATGGGGCATTTCGTATCGAATATGCTTCGGGCGGATCACAAATGAAAGAAGCATTGAAACATGAATTGTCATACTGATTTTTTTGACAATGGTGAAATAATGGAAAAAGAGTGTCTAATCGAGGACAAATCGAGTTGGGTTATAAAAATTTGTACGGATCGGGGTTTCAACGACTTGGTATGCATCGGAATAAACCGACGGTATGGTTCACCACGCTCGCTGTTTGCCCCGTCCACGTGGAAGAATTTCGAATGAGACACAAGGTCGAGCGAAATGGAAAGTAAGACGAGTGTGTGTGGATCGTTGGAGCGCGACTCGGTGCTGAAGCGGCTGCGCGGTTTGATTGATCAGGTGTTCCAATCGATAAGTTTCGAACGGGGCCAAGATAAGAACTGTCAACGATGATGATGTAAGCTCGATGCTGAGACGTATTTTTCGAGCGATTTTGTGCACACATGTGGGCAGGGTAAAAGTGGTAAATATGGCGCGATTCATACATCGTTGATTCAGGCGCTAATCGGGGAGACCGCATGCCCCGCTCTTTCCCTGCACGGATAATAATTTAATATGCGTTTTTGGGCAGCGGTTGAAAGTCGGCGATTAATCACGTTTCACTTATTGCTCGGCCCCAAAAGCGTTTAGGGGATGAAGAAAGCTCGGCGAAGGGACCCACCAGAACGGCCAAGATACAATCTCTATATAGTTAAGAGGTGTTTACAACTCCGACAGTGAATCTGTGGGTAAGTGGGAGAGAAGATGGCAGTAAATATTCCTGGAGTCCTACAGCACTTCGTGCGGCGCTTCCACCGCCACTTCCATCCGTTCTCCCTTCCTTTTGCTTTTCCCAGCACGATGCCGCTCGCTCCCTCTTTTCGTCTCTCCTTCTCCGACTCTCTCTCCGCTACCGACAACACTATCGCCACCCACGCGCGCTGCCGCCCTGACCCAGCCGTCGACCGGGACACTCGTCGAGTCGCGGAATTCCAATTTAGCCTCTTCTCCGCACCGTTCGTTCGCTCTCTCGATCGCGTTGTATCTTTCCGCGTTCTCCATTCTCTATCGATACCTTGTCACAGCTTCGAAAACGGAAACAATCGATTCGTTGCACGCAATTTCCCACTCTCGGCCAGGTGAGATTTAACCATCGCCACGGCTACGAGACCGCACCGGTTGTCCAGGATCTTGTACTCGCCCGGGACTCAAGCCGGTATCCGCCCGATCCGGGTATCGAGCCGGACCCACCACATCGGCTCGACGAAAAATGTGATCGATGCGGCTGTACCGGGCATAGTTTTGGCGCCTGTCCTCTATCCCGCAGATTCATGGTATGCGAATATTATTCGAAGGCCATGAATCTGCCCGAAGACCATGAATCTGATCCACTATAAACACATTTGCGATGTATGGTGCACGTTCTTTTACCCACTTTCCTGTGTTCCGTAATTCGTGTTCCGTAATTACTGACACTGGCTGCATTCGAGATACATTCCACAGAAAAATAAAAAATTTCCACTTCCGGTTTGAGAATTTCGATTTTCAACCGAAAGTGACGTCATATTGGAAATGCATCACTTCCGGTTGGAAAATCTAATTTTTCGGCCGGAAGCGACGTCATACCGGAAGTAAGTCACTTCCGGTTTGAAAATCTCATTTTTCTGCCGGAAGTGACGTATTTTTGGGGTGGCGTCACGTTCGGTCGAAACATGAGATATTCAAACGATTTTGGGTATCATGTGGATGAACAGTTAACGTTACAATGACTCCGCTTCGGTCTGGACGATTGCGTTATTTATTTTCTTGGCAAAGTTCGCCGAGAATTGCTTAAGCTTCGTAGGGCTCAGGTGTAATTTCCTTCGGAAGTTTTGTTTTCCATTACGCTACATAACTCAAGAGGGCTGCACTCCATGCTCGACAGCTAATGGTGAGCCACTGTGAAGAGGGACAGACGCGGAAGTCGACGAGGGGTGCTGACGCAAAAGGCAAAGTTTTCGGGTCTGGCGAAATGGGATCGCGAAGTGCTCGGTGAGCTATGGAGAACGCAATTTGCTAATGGTGTCCGACGGCAAGGACGGCAGGAAAGTACCCTGTTCGGCTGCGTGCCTCGATTTTCGTGCCCGGGAGAAGAGGGAAAGTCGGATATCGAGGAACGAAGATTGAACCTACGTATATAAGACCGCGGGGGCTGAACTTGCCAAAATGGAGTGAACCCTCGGGCTGTACGGGAAGTCGGGAGAAAGTTATGTAAGAAGGGAAAATTGTCCTGGAGCCAGGCTTTTTGTCGACTACGTATTATTGGACATTCCAGTCCAGGAGATTTTACGCCCGGATCAGGATGACCCAAATACTAGCGGACCGCTCTATCTGTCAGGAGGACGATAGTCTTTTTCACAAAAAAAACAAATCATCGACATAGAAAATCGCGGAATTTCATATTTAAAGAATGTTTTGCCGGCAATTACCAATATGTCCAGTTTAATTCCAGATTAAAACTGATTTCGGATTTGTATTCAACGCGAGAAAATACATAAGGTCATGTAATTTAGAACTTTTTTGGGAACTTTTGCAGCCGTACCTGAAAAAAGTTCCTCAATCAATTTCGTTCGTTCCTACTGCTGATTAAATTTTTTTTTCCTTCATAGATTGAATTGAGCAACATTGCCTCGTGCGATTCCTCGTACATTTTGTCGTCGCGCGATGAAGCCGAAGTAGGGTGAGAGAGAGTGAGATCGACCGTAGAAATGTGGGAGTCGTGAAGCGCCGCGGGATCGGCGCAGCTGCCGGAGTCCCTCGGGCAAAGAGAGAACCGAACGCGAACGGTCTCGCGCCCGCGCCCGGTATCGGCACACGTCGTGCACTCCGTTCCGATCGACAAAAGGGGGATGAGAAAGCGTCGCTGACGGCACGGCGTGTACGGCCGATATCGAGTGAGTGTATAGCGTTCCGAGGCTGAGCCACCACCGCGCAACGTTGCTGAAAATGAAAGAGCAGCCTGGTCGATGGGCGATAACTCATTCGTGAACCGAACAAGTCAGCCAGCTGGAACCAGCGGATCCCGCTCTCTCCCGCCCGACAGCGGCAACGATCGGCTTCCAGGAAACCGAGTTCCCGTTTTCAGGGATAAACGCACCGCATAACAATTACGTGGTATCTTCTGTAATCGCGAATAAAAAGTATAATTATTTTGGATTTTTTTTTTTCCTTCACCGCAGATCACAAAATCGAGAATTAGGCATGGCGAAGCAGTTGGACATTCTTTTTTGGTGCCATGTGCGCCGTTGTTGCGGAAAACGGAGGGTTTTTTTTCCACTGCGTACCGTGGAAAAAAAAGTAAAACTCCACGGGAAGTATTTCCTTTGTGGAGTGGGGGAGGGGGGGACGGTGTGTTTTTCCGAGTTTCAAAAGAAAATAGGGAAACGTGAGGTCGCAGGGGTACGTGGCCTCATGGTCGCGACCCTCGGGACTCCGAAGCCACGAGACTTTCACTGCCATAAAAATGTAAAGCTGACTTTCTTTCTCCCGCAACGTTCTTTGCCTCGGGACTCACTTCGCCGCATCCGAGGCTCTTGCCGCGCTTACGTGAAATCGGGAGCCCTAAATCATCACCCCCGCTACCTAAGCAACTCCGACGAAGAGCATTATTGTATACATCGAAGGATGAAAATAACAGTTGAAAAAAAAAAACGTACGAACGTTATGGGAATATAACGTCTCTATTAGCTGTAAGCTGTGAAGAACATGGCGTTACCGACCAGTCACTTATTAACAGTTTGGTTCTCCTAATCGAATGTCTTTGCGCTATGAAAGCTTTTTTGTGTATTACATTTTCATCGTTTCCTCATGCAATCAATTCTTATTGTCACAAAAGTGTCACAAACTGGACCGTTTACCTCACCGTCGAATAATTTTTTTCGGACAATTTCATTAAATTGTATCCGGGAACGAAGTTTTTCGAGCTCGATTCAATTTGGTGCAACTTCGTTGGACACCCCTGGTTCAGCCGAAAAAAAAATTATACGTTCGACTGTACCCCAGAGAACCTCCCCTTTCCAGCGGGCCTGCGTGGCAGGGGTAGTGCAAGGGACCGTTTCCAGCCGTAAGCCGCCTGTACGGCCTCGGTTAAAGGGCGGGGGCAGTCGGCACGAAACGGAAAAGGGCGATTTAGACATCATCCACCGATGTGTTCGTCCCGTTTCCACCCCCTCCTTCCATTCCCTAAAAGCCTCCCCACTCCAACCAGTGTTCTCTTTGCCGCCGCCTTGATGATAGACACGGCCAGAGTGCTATGTCGGCTGGCTCAAAAGTTCACCAAAAGTGATTTCTTACTCACCGACACGTCGTCGGAAATAACACGCAGTCCGAGGAACACCTTCGTCATCTCTGACCGAGGTTCGTATATCATTTCACGAAGGAAAAAAAAAACGTAGTAAATATTGCAGCCTCGTGGAGTCTCAATGAATTTTTCTTTTCTCGTCGTTCGTAGATTGAATTATTTTTTCACTCGATCAAGAAAAAGAGCACACGAGGGTAGAGCGAGAACTTTTTCTTTCCCCCGTTGGCAAACTTTCGGATTCTCTCGCGACATTAACGTTTCGTCGAGGGCGAATCGCACGCGGGAGAGCCGATGGAGAAGACTCTCGCGTGGCCGAGCATGGTTTCTCGGCGAATTAAACGGGCGTATCGGAGCCACGGGGGTTGACGTGGCGTCCTCCGCCTCCGCTTACTTTATATAGTATATATCCAGAAAAGAAGAGAAGGCGAGGAGCCCTAAATTTTCGACCGGTGCCGGGATTAGCTCATCCAATCAGGCAAAACATTGGAAGGGCGGGCTTAATTAAAATCCCCTTCGGCGCGGCGGTAGTCTCGGGTTGTCTTCTTCTTCTTCGCCGTCGTCCTCGCCGTCGTCGCGGAAGCTGCTATAAGACGCTCGCCGTCGGCTCGCCCAGAAGCCCGCGTACGGTACACGGGGACGACGACTTCGCCGGGCTGCACGAGCGTGGAAAGAAAGCCTTAAGTCCTCCTGTCTACGTGGGTGAGCGATTGTATTGAATGTCTTTCCTTCTCTCGCCTCACCTCGAGGCTCTCTCCACAAACCCACCCCACCCCTCCCTCCCCAGCTAAACGAAGATTTATTATCACGATGAAAATTCCCGTCGATGATCCGGCAGAACAATTAGTGACGGACCCAAGGTAGCCTAGGATTTATCGTCTGAGAGCTTTCGGAGGAAAAAATAAATAAATAAAAAACAATGGCGAGACGCCGTACACACACGGTAGTTTCGGTGCGATCCGCGCGAATCGCGACAAAACTGAGACCGTGAGATGGAGGGAATAAAGAGGGAACCGACAAACGCGTACAAAGTCAGTGAAAACCTCGGAGAGGCAAAGGCGCGTACGCGAACGGGGGTAAATAAATTTACATATCGTTTGCTATTCAAATCGCTCGGAGAATTCGCTCTTCTGATTCTCAATGAGGGAAACAACTGGGAGCCTCGTGGACGACGCGGACCATCGCGTCGCCGGAGCGCGGCCGTATCGGCCGCGTTGCGTGAACACAAGCGAAGAGTGCGCGAACGTGTGCGACCGACGATAAATTATCGTTACCCGGTCGAAGGGGGCGAGCACGGGGGATAGAGAGACGTGGACGGAAGGATCCCGTGCCGTTGCGCCTCTCCGTCGGCGATAGCCGCGTCATTAATAAGCGGAGAGAACGATGACAACATCGTGGGTGCGGTTAATTATAGTAATCGTGAATCTTGGACCGGTGTACGATCGGTACAGGCGAACGGTATCTCCGTGAGCGCGAGCATCAGCCATCGGACGAAACTCCGAATCCCTCGCCACAGAGAGACGTGCCTCGTTCGCCGTCAAACAAATTTCCCACGTCCTTGAAAAATATTTTTGCTTTTGCTCGCGCGTCTCCCGATGAGGATAATTACAGGTGAGCCGATTGCGCGATTAATCAGCGAGCGGAGTCGTTGATCGTCGTGGCTCGCGCTGGTCGAACAGCGTTCGAGGAGCGTTCGATGCCGATTGCACTCGTCCACCGTCGGAGGTCCGTCGACGCCAACCCCCTGTGTGTGTGCGCGCGCGCGCGCGGGATGAACTCTTCGACCCGCGGGAAATCGCGCGGGCGCGAGGTTGACCCGGCAAAGGGCGCCTGACTCTTGGCCTCGTGCGTCGGGTGAAAAGGCGAGGACGAAGTCGAAGATGAGTTATCGCTCGGAGATATCCCGGATGGATTCCGTCCGGCCACGCAGACGCGCCGGACGATCGGCAAGTCTCGCCGTAAGTGGAACTATAAATCGCAAAACCTTCCCGATCTCCAGCCTGTATTTACTCTATTATGCATCCGAGTGCCGGTTCTAATGCTTTGATATTTTGCGGTCTCTATTTTCTTCGTAATTTTTTGTAAAATTTAATCCTGTTCACTGAAGCCTCAGAGTCGTTTTCCATATTCTTTTTCTGTAGCGAGATAGAGCGCGCGCGCGCGCGCGGGGGGGTTTGAGTTTAACGGCAAATAATCGTGCGGAGATGCCGGTTCGCGATAGGAGGAAGGTCCATAAATCGTTTTGTGGAAGCGTCGAGGGCAGACCGCGAGCGAGGAGGAGAGCTCGTTCAGCCGACGGCGGTAGGGACACGCGTTCCTAGGTCAGTGCCAGCGAGAGAGACGACCGACCGGTGCCAGCATCCAGCGAGCAGCAGCGCAGCATCTCTCCCCGAGGAGAGAAAATCCCGGCATTCCCGCCACGAGGTACGGAAGGTTGTCGGAGCAGAAGCGGCGCATGCGACGCCGCGCTGGGAGCCCGTGTCGGAGGGTTGTGGCTTTTACGACCGCCAATATAACCGGCCGGAGCAAAGCGGAGCTACCGTCGGCGTGCCGGATGTCGAAACGAGAGAACCGCCATCTCTCGTGTCTCGCCAGCAACCACCCGTCTCGGCGACGCGTTTCCGTCGAATTTCTCCAGAGGGCTGAAAAGCGCGCGCGTCGCCGGCGACGGGAAATCCGTGAAACTTCCCACTGTGCCGGCATTTTCAACCCCCCGTTCGGGGAGCGACGCGCGCGCTCGACGCTTTCCCTCCCGAGCTTCGGTGCTCGCTCGCTTGCACCTGCAATCGATATCTTCGCCATCGAGTGGACAAAAAAAAATTGAAAAATTTGCTCGGAGACTCTCCGTTCGAAACGGTACTCTGCGGCGTAACAGCAGTTGGGAAGCTGTAACGAGTTCACCGTTGCCGGGAGCCACACGAGTGTGCCGTTACGGCGAGCGCCAGGATCACGCGGTACCTCGGCTCCCTCGCGCTCTTCGTCAATTACATTCCTCGTGCTCTCGGGCGCGGTGGCCGATACAAATCATTCTCGCGTATGTGGTGTACGGGACCGAGACGCGCTTACCGTAGATACCAATTAGCATCTCGGGAGGCCTCGGGGGTGGCCTTCTGGCACGTGCGGTAGTCCCGAACGGAGGGAGAAGGAGAAGACACAAAAAAAAATGAAATAAGAACGGTGCAGCCTGCATCCGAGAAGTTCATTGCACACCGTACCGCGGGTAATTGAAACGAGAGCCGCGAGTAGCCGGCGTCCTGCGCGGAGTCGATCGAGCGCAAAGACATCGATCAACGTCGGTTTCGATGATAAATCATAAAACGGATTAATGCCCGATCGATGAATAATGGTAACGATAATTTATCGAACTCGTAGATCGACTAGCGAATAACAGTCGCAGTTCAATGCATTCCTTTGTGGAAGAGACTTCGGGGACCGGCGGGTTGGGAACGCGCCGAAGCGTTCACCTGGGGGCGATCGACGTTCGCCTTTTCCGCGTCCGCGACGCGCGTGGCTCTGCTTATCAATCGCCGCGATCGGCCTACCTCTTCGCTCTCGTAATACCAATCAGCCTGAACACTCGGCGATACGGGCGATATAAATTGCGGGGAATATGGATGAGGAAGGCGAGCGTGGCGCAGCGCGACTCCTCTCAGGAAGAGAGCTCGAGCGCAGCGGGGACGCTGCGCATTTGGGTGGTCCTCGGGAGAGAGAGCTCGCGGAACCGGCCTGCAAGGTGCCAGGTCTATTATTACCCGGTTTCGCGGCACGTGAAGGCACGTCTCGCTCCCTCTCCTCGCTGCTTTTGTTTTCATTTTTCTTTTACCTAGCCAGCGGGGGAGAGGAGAGCTATTAAATTGCGAGGGTGTGCGATGTTAATTGAAATTCGAATTAATGTGTACGGGAGGCATTTGGAGTTGAGAGCGAGGCGGAAGGAGGAAGGAAATAACTGTGGGACTGCATGTTTGAGTAATCGTAGTTGGATCTGCCAGCACATAATGGTCGCTCGATGACAGCGCTAATTACGACAAAACTCACGTGGAAACGTGAAATAATTGAAAAGAGACGGGTCGGTGCGATGTGGGTCGGATAGCCCAATGGCAATTAGAGCGGGTTTACATACAACAACGGGGACTTAACTGTTTTATCAAAGGCCTCTCCACATCCGCACGGGACGCGGATGAGGCAAGATTTTTATCTCGCGGCGACGATAGTCTAATGCGGAGATACATATACGTGCCGGCGACATACTCGGGCTATTTCTGGAATCGAAAATTCCAGGAAACTTTAAAAAATATAATTTTCGTGTTAGGCTTTTTAATTTATGTCTGGTTTGAAAATTCGCCTTCATCGTCATTTTTTCGACACTTAGCTTCGTATTTTTAGGAAAAAGTTGAATATCTTATGTTCTACTGTCTAAGTCCCATTCGTTTAATTTTAGTTCTCGATTTTTATTATTCTTTTCTTTTCCATTTGTTCTAAGTCATGTGAGCAAGCTCCGCATTATCCGCTTTATTTATTAAGCATCCTCCCCACCGTGTCGCATTTGCCACGGCATATTTACCACGGGCACAGGAAAACTGCGGAAAACCATATGCCGATACGGTCGGTCCCAAGTTCGCTTCACGGCGCCGGAGCTGCGTCATGCCAAAGCCGAGAATGTAAACATGGACTACAGCTATATATACGTGACGTATGCATGTACAGGTACGTGTAGGTGACTCGTATATACATCTGGAGCTTTGTCTCGCCTATATTTTAATTTTTCGACTAAGCGACGGCGTCGGGATTCGAACCCGCGACCTGCCGTTACTCTGGTCTCGAGGCAACCGCACCGGTATTACTCGTTAATAAAATAAATAAGTCAATAAATAAATTCTTTTGGTACTGATTATAAATATTTCATAATTTTTTCGAAATGAAACGAATCAAATGATTTTCTATCGTGTTACAGAAAGGCGCTGGAAGCTCTGGTATAATGGTGGACCCCGGGACGGCGAGAGTTCGCGGTGCCGAGGGCGTAGAAGGGCAACCCGAAGCGGCCGCCTCATCATCCGTCAACTGTCAGACGTCCGGCCAATCCGGCACGCCGGAATAAGAAGCGCGGCGAAGCATCGGTCTCGCGGCTGCTCCGGCGAGCGTATCAGCCACCCACGGCCCCAGAGGCAAATTACTACACCTAACTTCGCCTCCTCGACCGTGGCCGGTTCTCGACCCGCGTCGCGAACGCCCGTTCCCGCGCCGGAGACCTCTGTCATCCACACACTCACCGAAACTCACACGAACGCATGCACGGTAGTAAAAAAAAAAAAAATCGCAAAAAAAATCTCCACTAGCAAAAAAATTTAACAGAGGCGAACGGGATAAGAATGCGGGCGGTTTGATTTACCGTCAGCCTCGGGGCGAGCAAAAGGAGAATAAAATTAAGAAAATTGGAGTTTCGCACAAGCTGCCCTTTTGTTTATCGGCAAGAGATTCGTCTATCGGGCTGCGACCGCCTCCGGCAGGCTCATGAAAGTCATGAATACCAGTAACCAGAAGCTCTCCAGTGCGGGAGACCAGGCAGGTCTCTCGGCGCAGCATTGCTTCACTCGACAGGTGGCCGTATATTTCGGGAGATCGGTATTCCCGATCTCGTTCGAAACATCGTGGAAACTGAGCCGCAATGATCGTTTTCTCCTCGAGTGAGAGCTGGATTCTCGGTAAGTAAATCGTCGGTGCATACGAACAGGCGTTCATAGTCGAGGGAAACCGGCCGACGACGATCTATCGGGAGCGCGCGCGTGCTGCGACCGAAGCCTGTGTTACGTGCCCAGCTCGGATACTCGCGTAGTCGGGCAGGCAAAGAGAGATGGATTTGTCGTCGCGAAGGAGCGTGCCCGAGCATTCGCACGGCCGATCGAGTGCATTCAGCATTCATGCTCGCAACAAGAATAGAAATAATTGCTACCTGCGGCCTGCGCGTCGATTGCGTCGATGAAACGGTATTTTTTCTCGGAGCTTAAATAGTAACAACCTTACCGATATCGGCGCGAAGCGATACGAGAGCCGGCTCGGCGAAGCCTTTGCGGCCGATGGCTGCCCGATGGAACGAGGATAACGCTAGCACCCGCGATCCAGAAAATCCTTCGCGTCCCGGCGAGCTGCGCGCGGCACCTTTCACGTGCGCGCGCTCGCTCCGATTCGCAGCCTCGAGATCCGAGGGATCTATCGATCTATCTGTCCGCGGATCCCTCCGGCTCCGCGGAAGGTCGATCCCGCCGTGCACCGCTGTAACAGCACACCGCGAGATCGCCGGCAATTCTTCGCCGAGATTACGAAATACACGAATCACGATCCGATCGCATCTAGCGATATGCGCGTACATATATATACATATACATATGAACACGTGAAAGATATCCCACGAGAGACGGGCGCTTCGGTGAGGATGGAGAATCAAAAGGACGATCCTCTTTCCATCGAAGTAAAAAATCGGACACGGCGTCACTGATGCAATTGTTTATTTCGTTGATTCATGTTGGAGTCACTTTTTTATTTATCTATTGATGTTTTAGATTCCTTACACTGATACGCTGCTGTACGTTTATCCGGATAGAAAGACTCCGAATTTCCAAAATTGATTTTTTACTACAAAAAAAAATCGGTTGTTTTCACTATGAACGTCGGTTCGATACTTTCGACACCTTCTTTCTCGGATTCATTATTCTGCCGATTAAGAAATTCGTCGACGGCGACGACGCGATACGGCGGAAATCGGGTCAAGAGGCAATTTTGGGAATTTCCGGATTCCCGTATCGCGTACATTCAGGGGGTTCGTCGCGGCTACTACGAGGTAACGGATCGAGACGCGCGGAAACACTGCTGCGGGGTTATGAAGTGCGATGTTGATACGATAGCGCGGCGGAGTGAAGCAGGCAGGCAACAGCGGCGGCGGCGGCGATCGCGCGCGGGAAACACACGGACATGCACGCAGCGCGGAACGCTCACATCAGCGGCGGCGCGAAGCGGTGGGTCTCGGTTTGCTGATACAGTATGCCCCACGTAGGAGGATCGAACGAGGGGGAGAGAGAGCGAAAGACGAGGGAGAAAATGATAGAGGAGGATAGGAACGAGAGATAGAAAGGAAGCGGGGAAGGGACGAGTGGGACAGGAGGATCAGAATCGAGGGAGGGAAAGCTCGCGAGCAAGCGAGAAAGTGATAGAGGGCAACTTCCAGGGTTGTACGCGTATCTACGGGGTGAACACACGCGAAGATCGACCCCACAGCGACGAGTCACACGTGACCACACCAAGGCACCGGCGTGTCTTACGGAGAGGTTTGGGGGAGCGTGTGTGGCTCTCCGAGCTATTCGCACGCGTGTGTGGCTCTCCGAGCCATTCGCACGCGTGTGTGGGTGTCTGGAATGGAGAGCCTCGGGACACGGGACTTCACGCTGGTGAACACGTATTATATCTCTCGCAGAGTACCGCGATGCTGGACCACGCGGGGCCGAACTGAAGGTAAGCTGGAAAGTGTACGGGAACTTCTGGATTACGTGATCAGATCTGGCGTTTTTGTATCCGAGCAATCTTTTAATAGTGTGACACGGAGAAAAAAAGGTTTGTTGGTGCAACGGGATTTTTTTACCGTAACTAATTTAGTTTGTCAGTATTGGGGTCAAATGGTTGGACCTCACCCCGACAGGAACTCGATCCGGCCATTATCGTTCCTTGGTAGATTCCAAGCCCGTTTCCGCTCTCGCACGAGCCAAGGCGGTCGTTCCTCGATTCGGGGATTCCAGATCCACTCCGCGGATTCTCATGCAGCAGGGGCGAGAAGGACCGCGGCCTATATACGTAATTGCCTCGCTAGCGGAGAATGCTTTTAGCCCGAAACGGGGAACGCTCCTGAAGGGAAACATTGGTCTAACGCGTTTTCGGATTTCTATCGCGCTGGCGGGTTAACAGGTCTCTGAATGTTCCCTCTCGACGGGAAACAACCTAGCACTTTGCACAAGACAACTTTACCGACTCTTGGGGTCGCGCGACCCGAAGAGTACCAATTCGTCGACGAAACCAAGACAGATGAGCACATGGAACAGAGAAAAAGGAGAAAAGTAACCAAATCTCTCTTCAAAGTCAATTGCGGTTTGAAAATCTCATTTTTAAACCGGAAGTTTTCCAGTATGACGTCACTTTCGGTCGAAAACTGAGACTTTCAAACTGGAAGTGAAGAACTTCCGAGAGAACTTTCACGGAGAACATTTTTTTATTTTTCTCCACCAATCAATGACGGAGTAGAATCACCTAGTGCTTTTTAGTGCTTGCAAGATCGTCGGTTTCGCTGACCACCTCTGCCGGCCGGAGAAGGACCGATGCGGCCTTTTGGCGTAGGGCGGTCAGCGATGTTCCCTTTGTCCAGTCACCGCAAAGTCCCACCTGGTCAACTTTGCGAAAAGTCGAAACAATCGATGCTCGCGGATTTCGATGTTGACCCATGTGGGGGATGATCGGCTAGCTGAATCGTTGGCGTTGTGGCGAATGGAAACCGAGAGAGCGCAGGAGAGTTCCAGTCGGCACGTAAAATCGCGCTCGGAGTCGGTAGTAGCAATTACGTATCGCGTGATTTGTGGCCGTAACTCGTCGCGACGGCGGCGTCGTGACGCTCCCGGTCCGCGTGGTCCCGTGCAGGTGGCCACGGCACGAAGTCATACATAGTACATTTAATACCTAACCGACTATATACATGTTCGCCATAGGTCTCGGGCTCCTTCGACTCGTGTGCCGGGAGGAAGGGAGGGAGAACCCGCGCGACCTCGACGTTTTTGGGGAATATAACGGAATATTATTGCGAACAGATATGGAGAATATGCCCGTGTAGAACATCAAACCTTACAACGGAATATCATTGCCGGTGAGGCAGTGGAGAACCGGGCGAATGAGATCACGCGTGTTCGGCAATATCGTACGAGGCCTCTCGTTGGCACACAAAAAAAAAGTTCGCGACTCGCTATATTATCGAAGTGGTATCTCGGCTCGTCTATTCGTCGTGCGACTTTCGTGATTGTTTCACGCCCGAAAGAAGCGTCGATGTCGGCTGCCGTTGACCCACAAAAAATATATCCGTTTTCTCGAGGTGAGACCGGGTGGGCAATAAAGAAAGTGAAATTATTTGACTTCAGAATTATTTTCAGTGATAACAATAATTTGAATTGATAATTTTCATCCATACTTTGCATTAATAATTTCAGTTGATAATTTTCATCGATACTTTGCATTAATAATTTGAATTGATGATTTTCATTGATAATGTGCATTGATAATTTGTATTAATAATTTACATTAATGATTTCAATTAGTCATTAGCATTAATAATGGGCATTGATAGTTTGCATTAATGAACTGCATCAATTTTCTTTATCGATAACTATCTCGGTAACTTGAGCATCCACTTTGCTACCTCGTGGATGCGCGGCACGATCAAAAAAGTCTTCAACAGTTTATTCAAATGAGCTTTTGTCACCGCGAGAATGATGCAGACCGTGAGCGAGTATCGTCGTCGTCGTGCTCACCGTCTCGTTCCCGGGTCTGTTTTTTCTTTCCTTCACTCCGCGAGCTCCTCGGTATACCTCGTGGAAAGGTGTGTTGATGTCGTGTCCCGCGATCATTAGTCCGTCCTGTTTTTCGGCATGTTCCCAAAAGTGAAATAGAAACGACTGCGACGAGTCTCGCGCACGCAACATTTATTACAATTTATACGCCACCTCACTGCGAATACCGGGAGTTTTTCGTCGTGCTGGAAAGGTCGAACGACCGTAACACACGGTTATCGGTGAATCGAATATTTGTCACCCTGGCACGTCTCTTGTAACTCCGACAGTTACAGTAATAACGCGCGATAAAAGTTTCGCACGAACGTCGGATAAATAAAAAGAAACAAAAACGAAGGGTTTCAATTTCTATAAATTGTATTCAAAGAAAAGCCTACGCGTGTACGTTACACCAGGTCGTGAGAAATATATAATAGGAACGCGCAGAGCAGTGAGAAACGGCCGAGTCTTTAGAAAGTATAGTCGGAGGATCGAGGATGCAATAGCATTAATTCATTCACCGTTAATTGAAAACGCACGAATTAACACGGAGCTCGAACTGGTTGCCCGACGAAAGAGTCACGGGAACGATTTATAATGTCGCCATAGTCGCCAGCTCGGTGTGTTCCACTGAAAGAGCCACGGAGCGGCCTATCCGGAGGATGAGCGTGTCTCTGCGTTCGCTGTGGAATCGTCAGGTATTAAAATTTGTGAAGGACAAGTATTAATGTAAACCTCTCTGGCTGCTGGTCACACGCACGGATATTAGACTCCCCGCTTCGATACCTGTTCTCGATCGATTCTCGCGATCGATCCATCTTACCCGGAAACCGGAGCGGGCAACGGCGTATCGTATTTCTGCACCGAGCAGCTCGCCAAGCTGTGATCAATAATGATGAATTCTCGTTATTAAAAAAATTATCGAATCATTCCCATCGTGCAATTAATCGAGTTTATTATAAGGAACGGAGCTTGCACTCTGTATACGTGCAGCGATATCGTTCATCAATTTGCACTGCCCGAGTAGGATTCTAGATAGATTGACGAGCGGGTTCAACGCAACCGACGCAGAATTTTTTAAAAATCGCAGTGGGTGTTCGCGTTCTAGTCGTCGGCGTAAAACCACCATTTGATTCGAGTTTAAAGCCTTTGAAGAGACTATTAAAATAAATAAACTGAAAAAAAATTTGTTTGAAAATTAATGCACTGTGTTGGAAACTTTTTTACATAAGCTGTTTCTGTAATTTCAAACACATGTGTGCTGCAATTTTATAATAAAACCTTTGTTTTTAATGATTTATCTTTGCATTTCAGGCAAAAGATTTGTAATTTTTATATTTGGCATTTGAGTTCGAAAAAAAGTCCATTAATGTTGAATTAATGTAAGTAATGTAAGCAAATTTCAAGTTCCCGTACATCAAATGTGTAATTTATTTTAACAGTGCAAAGCTACTAATAACTTTGCTAAATTTAAATGCACACTCGCACTTTTCGTACCCATAATTGATATTTTATCATGAGCAGAGTTGAGAATAATTAATTATTCCGATAATTCATCGTCGGTTTCGTTCTCCATCGTTGATAAAATTTGTAATTGAATTCTCCACCAGTATCCAGTATTAACGAGGAAAAAATGGATAATCAAACTCATCTTCATAATACATTTCCGGAAAAATTGATAACAGAACCAGTTTACATTACAATTTTTTTTTCTTTGTATGGATCTCCTATCGAGTACCTCGAAAAAAAAATGCGAATCGCGAGGCATTCGGCATAATTCCCTCGCGAACGTTCGCCGCCCGTGGAAAGTCCATCGACACACATCGACCCGATGTGTGCACTACGGGGAAACGGCGCGAGGGCGCGGGCGCTCGCGGATAATTATCAAAGTCCATTTGAGGGGGCAGACAATAATTATAATGATTATATTGAAGTCGAAGGTGGAGAGGTGGGGAGGCGAGGGGAGGGGATGGGCGGCTCGGGGTGAAGGAGAGTGAGACGAATAAATTACGGGTTTGCCGTTTGCACCGTCGAGTTCGCGCGAGGCGTATGTTCTAGGTATTCGCCTCTGCCTCCTCGGCGTACACAACGCGGAATAGGTCCGTGCTCGCGCGTTCGATAGATCCCAATCGCTCGGAACTCGACTGGCGGCTTACGTGCGATATGTCCGGCGCATGTGTATGGGTTTGTTGTATTCAGTCCCGTTTCGAGGGCGCCATACGTCCAGCTGCTCGCTGCCGCTGTTTCCAGTTTCCGCACACACACACACGGGCGAGCGCGCGCGCACACCCTCTTTCTCATTTGCCACACAACCACCGAATAACGTCCCCTTTCGTATAAGAAAAGTAACTCTCCCGTGTAAACCTCTCACCCACGCCGTGCACGCTGACTGCGCCTGGGATACCTGACGGTCTGTGTGCCTGCCTCCCGGCAACGAATCGGCGCCTCGCCATCGCTGATTGCCTCCGCGCAATCATCGCGAAATTCGTAGAAACGATTTGAGACACTACATAGCTCGCCCCCGGCCCTCCATCTATATATAACAGTGTAGTATAGTCGAGCCTCCATGTTGCAACACTCGATCGGTCATTTTGTTTCCAGGGTGAAAGTGGCGAATATGGCCCAGCCGGGTTAGCGCAATCGATGATTGATTAACCGGGCCGTGTTTAGTGATTTTATCCTAAAACGTGGTTTCAATCATCGCCTTTCCATCCTCTGATGTCTTACCTTACTCTGTACGGTAAAAATAAAATCGTAAATTTAATGTAAGATTGTGATGAACAGTTCCTATATACTTGTAATTTACAATGTACTTGAAAATTGAAATTAAAGCAAATCATAAAAATAAAGTATCTCCAATGATTTTGATGCAATGAAAGTTAACTTTTCATCACGATTGTCTATGAAATTTAATATACCAGTTTTTGCATTCAAACTTCCAGTCAGGTACACTATATTTAATAGAATATTTTTTACCGTGAACCTCATTATCGCCACTGTACTTACGGGATTTATCCCAGTACTAAATGAATTCCACCTTTCTATAAAATAGCACCGATAACCTAGACCAGTTATTATGAGGACGAATGAAGTCGACCGATAAGAAAAGAATTTTAAAAAATAGTATCACTCAAACCCCGATCGGGTTTCGCAGCTTCAATTCACCCAATACGGCTATTCAACGCTGAACCGCAAAAAGGATAAACCCACCCTTTAAGTATCCGACTCAAGGTACAGAATCGACGCAATCTCGCGCGATCGACACATTGGCACGATCTGCGAATATTTTTTTGCAGTGCGTACACACCGCGGTAGTTTCCGTGGGTCGCGAATCGGATGAGGAGGGCATTACGCGTATCGAGATAGCCGATAGCCGGACCGCAGCTCTCCCGTCGCGATTTCAGGGCCCTTGCCGGGTGTACGCCCATTGCGAGATCGGCGAGGAAACGCGAGGTGTTCGCGAGTGCCGTGGAGGAACGAGATCCCGGGCGATACCGTCGCCGGGACTGAAGCGGCCTGTACCAATGTGTCGTTTCTCTCCGCTCTCCTCGCGCCCCTTCCCACCCCTCGCGGATATTGTGTAGTGTTGCGCCGAGACACCTAATTATACGATTGTCGTTTGTTCGCCGGAGAGTCCCGTCCGGAGGCTCCGCGATACCGGACTCTGTTGCGTACACGCTGCTCCGTCGGAGAGTTCGCGCATCTTCCCTCGTCCTGCACGGTCGCGCAGCCTCTCTCGCTCCCCCCGTCCCTGCCTCGTTCTCCGAATCTCCCATAACCCGGGTATACGAGCGTTTCTCACTTTCCGTACCGCACACTCCGGTTGCGTCTCCCTTTTTTTCGCGCCCAAGAGCCGCGCTGGTCCCGCACGTCGAGGGTCGGCTCGCGCTCGAGCTCTCGTCTCTCCCCGAGGAAGAGGAGAGCCCGGTCTCCTCGCCGTTCGGGCGAAGATTGTCGCGCGATTAGTCCGAGGCCCCGACGTCACGCCGGGAAGATGCATTGCCACTCGCGGACGAGGGCCGTTACGTACGCGCACACGACTTCACCGCGGCCCGCGGATCCCTTTTGCTTCCATGTGTATCGTCCGCGTACCTACCCATTCGCGTGGGTATACATTACACACATACGTATGTACGACACATGTGTGTACCCGCGCACGTCCGCCGACTTTGTACTCGTTCTTCCTCTCCTGCCTCCTCCCGCTTCGTCGTTACCCCATCTCGGGCCATGGACACCACCGTTTATATACGGTAACGCCGTAAGTGCATAATCGCCGATCGCATCTGCTCGCACTTCGCGTCGGGGATTCCCCTGCACCTTGTGAGTCGGCTCCGGCAGCGACGCAAGGTACCTCTGCGTATGGAGTTTACCTCTCTGCCTTTCCGCGCACGTCGCTGCGCTGTAGATCCGCGCGTCTCCGGCTCGATTAGATTCGTATTATAAGGAACGTCGGGAACGAGTCGACGATCATGCGAGCGGAATGTCAGGTGGAGGCAGTTTCATTCGCGAGATCGGGTTGCAACCCGGCTCGTCGCGTTTTAAATTGAAGCGTGACGAATCATATATGCGGGTACTTCGTAACCCGGATGGATGAGATTGTTGATGATTAATCGAGAACAGGTGGACATTTACCGGTTCGGTTATCGATTATTTATTGGCGATTAACAGGGTAACGATATCAATTACTGTGTCGAATATCGATGCCTCGGATAAGGGGGTTTCGAAACTGTTTGCCGGTTTACCAAGAGATGTTTCTTTTTTTTTCAGGATACGATCGGGTTGAAGGAAGCTGCTTCTCGGAGGACTCTACTTGTACAATCAAGGAAACATCAGACCGTACCAATGACCGAGACATTCACCTTAGCTGGTTATTTTTTATTTCTTTGTTTCGTCAGATTCTCACGCCCTCCCTGAATAAAAAGATTCCCAGGATTCCCCGGCGACGAATGGCGCTGCGTTAAGATATTCGTAGTTCCGCGTGTGAACGTTAAAATGCGTGAACGACGATTCGTCCGAGTGTGCACGGGCGGCACAGGCGTAGAGGCTCCGAACCCGTGAATTCCCACCTTATTCCGTGTCCGTTCGTCGCTGAATACTCGTGGCAAAGAAAAAGGTGGCGTACAGAAGCGAAGGCATATGTATATCGCAGGGACGTTTGTATGGCAAGACGATGGCAGCTCTATCGCCCGGCGGGTTTCTCGCCTCGCGGATTCTTCTTCCGTTTTGCGTATGCGCCCCTATGTCTCTCCGGCGAACAACTAAAAATCGGCGCGGTCCGGTGCTTTGAAAAAAAAAAAAAACCCGAATCCCAATGAAACTTGAAGATGCATCGTTCGAAGAGGTGACTCCGAAGCCGCCGGAAATCGAACCCGATCGCGACTCTGGAGCCGCGGCCGAGGAGAAGGGACGAGCGAGTCCGGTCGGGATCGACGACGGAGGGACCACCGCGTGATTCACCGGTCCTCATTACTCAACCAGCTTTTTTACTTTAATCACATTAATGAAGCATTTAATCTCGCCGCGTGTTTTACAAGTTCACCGGTGTGTGGCCCGTCCACTCTCCGCTCTTTGACGAGCCGAATAAATATCTCCTCCCGGCCGTTTCTTCGTCCGCTCTCTTCGGACACGGGCTCGCCGAGACTTCGTCACCGCATTTCGTTATATATTTATTCTCCGGCAAACCGCGGCTATAGCTTATCTTCAGTATTTTTTTTTTTTTTTTCTTAGCTTACAAAATAGTTCCTCACGACGTAGAGAGGAGTCTCGGAACCACCCGCGGTGATCCCTAATAACCGCATCTCGTTTAAACTCGATTTACACCTGCAACGCGTAGGCAGCGTACCGACCCATTCACCGATATATTTTATAGTTACCCCAGGCGCCTCCGAAGAACTCTCGGTATATCTCGGGCTCGCTCTTCCCCTCCCCATTATCCCCCCCTCCTCCTCCATTGCCATGTTATATTGTATCAAAATTGATCCGTTTATCGCTAAATTATGTGCATTATCTGTAACCCGTTTTTATCATTATCATTATTCTTTTTCGGCGAATCGTGTATGTTAGTGTGTTACATGTGCACGCGTGCGCGCGCGAGGATGTGTTTGTGTGCTGTTGCGCACTTACATTGTGATGAGGATGGTGGATGCTCACATGTGCGATGCGGCACTCGGGGCGGTCCAGCGTCACTTACCTGAAACAATAAATTGAAGAGAACACCGGTTAAACACGACGTGAATATTATACGCTCGCATAGACAGTTTCGACATGATTTATGGGGTTTCGGCCCGACGCGGAGGCACGGGAGGTCGCGATTATGCTCGATGTTTGTTGTACACACAGTCGGATGTGTGCGCACTGTTATCGGCAAGAAGAAGCTTTCTCTAAACGCCGACAGTGACGACGATCGCTGCGCCGATAACTCAATGTCGCTCTGTCTGGAGGTCTTTTTAAACGTGTGTCTGCGGTACGGCATATGATAAAGAATGAATATGTAGCGGACAATTAATTTTGTCTGCGACTCAGGTAAATATATCTGTTGCATTTAGCGAATGCCCGAGTTGAATCGTATTTGTATACTCAATGGTATGGTCATGGATTTTATTGAAGTGGAAATATTGCGATGATAAACGGGGCGATAAAATGGGTTGACAGTGATCGTCTAGCAGCGATTCCCAATTGAGCGTTGAACGATTTCTCGTGAACATTTTTGTGTCGCATGATAAATTCCGAAAAAGGCTCGTTTGTTCGGGTTTGAATATACAAACCTTTCCTTTTATTCCCCGGCTCATAAACAATTTTAGTTTGTACTTTTGTTTGTAGAACTTAGAGCCAGACAGAGCCTGAAATAAAAAATTGTTGACGTTTATGAACAATGAGTTGTTCTAAAAAGCACAAACTTTTTTTAATGTGTACAACAGCTGTGTTTTGCATCGCACAAACTTCGATCGAGAAAATTCACTTGGAGAATAAAAAACTACAAGTGACCAAACTGTTTTTTCTTCCTAAAGCAGCGCATTGACAGAGACTTGCCAAAAATAAAATTGACGTCACGCACATATCTTCAGGGTCATAATTTACTCGTATTTCTATCACAATCATAACGCGACTCGTGAACCGTAGGAAAAGATTAATTAACGATTTACCCATCAGATCGTCGGGACGCGCCGTCATTGTCACTCGATCGTTCAAACGCGAAATCCACTCGGCACGCGAGTTCCAGTGCACTTGGCGCGCGAGGACGTCGTACGATCGGATTGGCCGCGATGGGCTTCCTCCCCTCGTCCCCGCGCACTCTTTATTCCGGAGGTGCACACCGAGCTCGTGCACGTGGCGCAGCAGATTTTTGCTGTCACGCTGCATCGGCTCGAGCCATGCATGTGCGCACGGTGTTACGTGAAACGCGCACTGCACCACTGATCAACGCGACAACGACGATGCAACGCACGTGCGGATTGGCTCGGAACGATGAGATCCGATCGGCACTGATTGGTCCTCAATGGTTGTTCCCGTATTTAAAAAAAAAAATTTAGTCACAAGGAATCTAGCAATATCTCGGTTATGAAATAACTGACGGCGTCGCGAGTGCAACCCGCGAAATGCAACAGAAGCCGAGACGAGTGCACTACGATAAACCTTCTTGGCCGCGAGCCACCGCATAAATATAATAGCAAGGTAGGCCGCGGCCGCGTGATGGTCGGTCGGCATTGCCCGCCGAACCGTCACGAGAGTCGCCTCTCTCTCTCTCTCTCGTTCCCTATGTTTTACCTTGCCTGCGATTATAGTGTAGACCCGATGGAGGGGCATTTCTCGCGGGGGAGTCGGTGGGGGGAGACGGAGAGATACGCGGAGCCCGGCGACTCGGATACGAAGAATAACCGGCGAGGAAACATGAAAGAGGGAGACGGAGAAGAGTCAGCGGTTCTACACGGTGCAACTCACACGGCGGCGTGAAACACGGGGAAACGGCGGAATGATCGATGAGATTCTGCGCTGTGGAGAGCATAGCGTTGGATCTTCTACTCCTCCTCTCCCACCCCCTCCCCTCCTCCTCCCCTTCGGCGTCCCTCACTCTCCTTCATCCCTTCGACCACTGCCAAAGCCCGTGGGTACGACTTTCAGTATGGGTCGACACACTCGAGTCTACGAGTGTGTGCGCCCGAGAGGGGGAACACAACACGAAGCTATTCTCTCCCACCCTGCGGACACCGGCGCGTAGACATATATCGCGGTCGGGAAACAACCGTGGTGGGGAACGAGCACGTGGGCTTCCCGAACGGTTTCAGCAGAAGTCGGAGAGATGTCGCTTGCGTAGATTCTACGGGGCGCCATCTCGGTGGAAACGGCTGAAACTACTCGCCGAGGCAGGGCTGAAAAGGCGGGAAGGGCAGAGACACTTGTATTTACGAAAAGGTAGTTTTTCTTTGTCAAGTGGAACGTCGGCGATTGCTTGTCAAATTCTGAAAGTTACATGCAGTGAAAAATAAAAATATTAATGACTCTAGTGAAGTTTGCTTGCGGGCTGCCAAAGATAAAAATTGTTATTTCAATTCTACTTTAATTCTTACAATTCCATACGGGATTGATAAGAGAACGTATCACCGCGAGAGTCTTGCCGTCATTGTTTCAATATCATATTGAATTGTAATAATTGAAAATAGAATTGAGGGTTTAAAAAAATTTCTTTGGCAGCCCGCAAGCGAATTCTTTTTTCAGTGCAGCGTGACGTGCAAAGGCACGCAGTAAAAAAAGTTTGTACTTTTTCCACAAACGTCCACAATTTTTTATTTGTTAATTTTTCGATCCAACCATCCGGCTTCTAGCTTTACGAACAAAAGTACAAACTAAAATTTTTAATAACATGGAAAATAAAAGGGCAAGTTTGTATATTCAAGTCCTAACAAACGGGTTTGTCACTTATTTAACAAAATTATTTTTACGAAACTTCCGAAATTATTTTGTACCGTGTAAAGAGACAAGTCAACGACAAGAGAATATTGTTATTTTCTCCGCCATTTTCTAGCCGAACCGATCAAAATAAAATATCACAGCAAAGAGCATACTTCGAAAAAGATTGTGCCCAAATTTGATAAAAATCTGTAAATTTTATAACTGTTGTCCAAGAAAGTACACCGCCTCTGTTTCTCTTACACCTTGACCAAAGCGTTGAGCGCAGCGCCCTTGCCGCTCCCCCTCGCTATCCTAGTAAGGATATCCTCCATCTGTACAACTATTGTTTAGAAAGATAAATTTGTATTCATTACATATGCGTGTCCGTGAAGTGGAAGAATTTAGCGAAGACAATAGGCCGATCACGGTGGCGCCGACTAATCGCCGGATTCATTGCCGATGCAGATCACGTATCGTTACATTCGCGCGCCTCTATCCGCGTTTTCATGCCGGTGCGAACGAATGAGGAATTGCGCGAGTGCGAGAGCATAACTCGTCGATCGCGTACTTGTCGCACGGTGGTGAAATTTAGTTGGACGACGTAGCGCGCGCACGCGCCCATAAAACAAGAACGCGCTGAGAATTCGCGAGGGTGGACCACCCATGGCTCTCGACGGTTGCCTCGTCCTGCAAGAGCACCAGCAGCTACGGGCGAAGACTCATTATTTTAATCACTCCTATACCTCGGCCATTAATTTTCACCGACGACGACGACTACCGCGCGGCCCGATGCAGAAATAGCACACGCATACATGGCATGCTCGCGCAAACGTACACAAACGTCGACCTTATGAATCTCCAAGATGAGAGCTGTATAAATAAAAATTCGTGTCGGGAACATTATTTAAATAGGCGGTGGTTTCACGCGGTGTATCATACACCGGAGTACATTGCGCGGGCGTAAGGAAGCAAAAAGTTTAGTGTTAATTTCCACGGAAGGGTCGCGAGGGGACGGAGAAATTGCGGGGGTGCGAGCGGGACGGGATGAGGCGTAGGGGTGGTGTGTTGGTAGAAAAAAAAAAAAGAAAAAAATGGCATTCCCGTCTTAACGATCGTTATATAATTAGTCTGACTCGCGCCGGGCTCGCGCAGCGGGTCGTGTGCCTTAGTTTCAGGGGTGTAGAAGTGGCGGTGACTACGGTAGTGGTCGTTGTACGAGAATACAGTGAACCGGCCGCGGTTATATCGCTGCATGGCCGGTGCGAAAGTAGCGCAAAGCACGGCGAAGCAATTGATCAATATAGCGCCACCGCGCGCAACCCCCCGTTTCTCCCCGTCGCCGCGTCTCGCTCCCCCTCGAGCACGGTTCCATCTTTTTTCTCCGTCCCTCCGTTTCGAGTTGGCGATGTTCTCGCAGCCAGCAGCGGCTTCCCCGTTCCGGAAGCATCGGGGACTCCCCGGGAGTCCCGGAGCGGCGCGAGAGGGCCGAAGAAGAGAACGCACCCCCATAACAAGTTTCTTACTCATCTTTTTCGTTCAATAACTCTCCATCCAAGATGGCCACCGCGGTCGTTCCTCATTGGCTGGGGATGAGGTGGTCGCCGCGGAGCACTACGGCCGCTATAGCATGGTATACGATCCTCGGCGAACCCGAGGGGGAGGAGGGGGGGGGGGGGGAATAAGGGGATGGCGAAGCGAAAGGGAGAGCTAGGGGGCGAACGAGCGAAACCGGGACGGACAGACACACGAGGGAGATACGACGCGGCCTTCGAACGGGGGGGAGGGGGGTTCGGTAGACACCGGGGGGGTTGGTGCGGAGAGAACGCAGTGACGCCATCTATCTTGCGTTGCCTTGGCTCGGCGTAACATAAGGCAAGATAAATTGCGGGATCTCTCGGGTTCTTGAACCTTTCTGGCAAATTGCATAAGAATATCCACCGGTCCCTCTTCCGCCCGCTTGGCCACCGCCGACCGGGAGAGCTCCATCCGCAACCCACCTCCACCACAAGCTCCAATGGAATTGGAATTAACTCGAATAAATCACCCCCAAGGCCTTGCAACGCTACGCGCTCCAACGTGAGGAAGAATAAGAGGAACGAAGAAGGAAGCGAAAGAAGTTGAAGTGGAAGCGGTCGGGGAGGAGAGGGTTGGAAATTTTCTTCCATCCGTAATGACGCGCATGTACGTGGCAATTCGAGGCTGGAGATCCGGGCTGGCGATAGGGGTAGTTTTATACGGGTCGCGCGATAGAGCCAAGAGGAACCGTGTCTGCACTGTCGGTAGAATAAATTTATGGGTACTCACAATCATACAGAGATTACGAGGCGCGAGAGTGCCGAGGAATCGTCAACCCCCTGTCGGAGAATCGCGGATTTTATTGAGCGTGAAACACACTGTCGTGACGAGCATGAAATCTGTACGACAAGGTTCCATGCGGGGAGATAAAACGATCGAAGGAGTTGAAGCGAGCGGCAGTTTCGCGGAGTCATAAAGCACTCGCGGCATCTCGCGGACAATCGAGGCAACGAACGAAACAGGAGTGAGAGACTCGCCGGTTAGATAGGGGCGAGAGTAACGAGCGAGCAAGAAACGCTCGAAGGAGTGACGGAGACGAAAGAGCCGGTGTGCGCGCGCGTCCAATGGCCCATTGATCGGAAGAGCGTATATACGGCTCGGATAAAATTCGTCGGATGAAGAAAGTGGGCCGTAAAATTCTCGACGATTCACCGACCATTTTGTACGCACTCGAAACTATCGCGGGCCAAACATATGAAACCGAAAGCACCTAGGAAAAAAAAAAACAAAAAAACAAAAAAACCAATCGTAAAAAAGCCACCCTCGACGATGCTGCGGCGGCTCTCGTGGAAAAAGCTGTCGTGCGAAATAGCGTTAAGTGTATACATAGTGGATCGGTCGTTGCACGAGGGAGTCACAATATCCGTCCAGTCGAGTGTCCGTGGACAGAAGCGATCACGAAACCGAACTTCCCCGTGCGTCGAGGAAGTGGCGCGTTCAGCGAACCGGGCGGGTTGGACGAGGTCAGTAAATCCGAAACCGAGCTTTACGATTTGTTTACCCCGGTAACTGGGTGATGGTGCCCGGTTATATAGCCGTAGGTATGCGAGGAGCCATGTGATCATGGCCATAAACGCGGCTGTTATGCGCTCGTAAACCGGGCGGGGAAGAGTGTGTTCGTCGTCTCGGTCGCACTCGCAGCGAGCGATCCGAGTGGGGAATCCCGTCCCTCTCGCACTCGCAGGCTCCGGGGCTCGGGATCGTAAAATTCTTGCTTTACGATTGCCGGGTATCGCTTGCGGTGCCGCCACCACGTGGCATTCTCGCCAAACTTGTCTGACTGCCGTACCAGCTCCACGTGTGCGCCGCGTTCGCGGGGTGCGCACACCTCGCGTCACGGTCCGTCCGTGTGCGCGGCTCCGACCGGGCCGTTTCCACTAGCTCCGACCGACTCGTCCTGCGGCACGCGAAAAACGATGGAGTACAAACGCGTAACCGGGCACTCCCTCGCTGAACTCCAAGTGAGAAAGGGTCAGGAAGAAAGCTCACGATGAATTATCGTCCTTGGTCGAAGTTCGAACTTCACCGAGTTACTAATTTCGCCAAAATCCTAATACGATCTTCGCTCGACCTATTCGCGCTGCCGGACGTCCCGATGCATCATCCGATAAGACCTCGCACGCTTTACCGGCTATCAGATAAAATAAATTGCACCTCGCTACTCTCCGCCGTTTCGCGCGTTCTCCCCTTCGCGATATCGGGCTCCGCGTCATCGTTCCGTATCTACTCGCTACGTCACGCTTTCATCGTCCGTAGGCCGTGTCCGTGACGTCAGCGCTAACGTACCGGAGAGAGAGAGAGGCCGAAGACCCGATGACGTAACTAGTTGAGTGTTGCCTGACTGCCAGCCATGCTGAGTGTGTAGCGTTTCGGGGTAGGGGAAGGAAGAAAAGGGAGCCATTATAGAAGGGGCGCGACTAGGCTGAATCCTCCCCACCGACCGGCCCACCGAGGGAACAGCTGTCAGCTGCGTGGAGTGCGGGACCCACCCTCCACTCTTCTCCTCTTCTCTTCTTCTTCTCTTCTCTTCTCTTCTCGTGCCTGCTGCTGCTGCTGCTGCCGCCGCTTCTTCGTCCCTTTCCCCGCTGTGCCGGCGAAGCCCTCGGTCGCCCTTCGACCGGCCTCGCGCAACACACCGAACAAGCCGTGTCGCATACCCGAAACCCATCCGCCAGCGAGGCTCCAGCTCCGAAAACCACCCACCCCAACGTTAAAATATTCCGGTGGGCGAGCCACGGCCTGCGACGGGCTCGCTGCACGGGAATAGCCCGACGAGAGTTATGGCCGACTCCGAGACTCAAATAACTCTTTAATCCGCGGGCGCGTGTACGCCACAAACGCGAGAGCCCCTTCTCGCTTCCACCGCTTCGAACTCACTTTCACTCCTCTTCATTTCTCGCTCGCTGTCTCACTCTGCGCTGCGTCCCGTTTTCCCTACCGCTCGACAGTCGGACGCCGACTATTCCGTGAATCTTGTCACGGGGTAATTTCAGTGTCGGCGGGGCAATAAAAATGTTACGACGAAAATTTTGAAGTGTTCGAGCTGCGATAACCTATGATCGAGCATAGAATATTAATCGGAGTGGATATATGTATTTTTTGAAAATCTGGGTAATGCCAAAGAAGAACATGGGCTGAAGAACTTAAGCCGATAGCTTATTGGCAATTTGTAATATTTATCACCGTGAAGACATCTGCACGAGACAGAATTTCATCAAGTTATAACGATTGTTTCTTTGCATCGTAAAAACTATGCTCGGGGAAGTTTATTCGGAGAATGAAATTCTACAAGTGAACAATTTTGTTTTCTTCCTGAAGAATCAAGAGAAAAATGCCAAAGATTAAATTTGATGTTGTGCAGATATCTTCGAGGTCATTAAAATTGTGAACGTTTTTAGACGAGAAACGTTGCTACCTATTTTACTGTGTACTACTGTTACCTAAAAATTAATTTACGACCTTTGACCAATTTAGAAAAAATATGTATATTTTTAATAATTCCCTCAAACTGCGAAGCCATACATCGATGATGTGAGGCTATAAGAGCATGTTGTGGAATTTGGCCACCGATATTATTTCCGGAAAAAAAAAAATGTCAAACAGATGTGTTGACCCTCTCAGTGCATCATAAAAATTTCGCAGTTTCATTCGGCAGTCGTATGTGCGTCAATATTTTAATTACAACGAACGGTTCGAACCGTCCAAATTGAGTTGTGCACACATCGTCGCGCGTGTGTGTATATCAGTGAATCGACAGTAGATTTGAGAGTCCGTAATTTAATCCGTACTCTCGCAGCCCTTTTTTTGTTTTTTGTTCTCTCATTCGCATGGAAATTGGCGTGGCCGGAACACACGTGACCGTATACGCGCATGGCAAATTAAATATCGGTCGCGAGAGAGCGTGCGTTCTTCTCATCGTTCCACCCCCTCCCTCTTTCCCTCGTGTGCGTGTCCGTCTGCATGTATACACGTATATATGTTCGAGTGGATAAAACACGCGTTTCTGCAAGGCGACGCCAAGATAAATCGCACCATCCCCACGCTAATTTGTTCCTCTCCTGCGCTCGCGGATATCCATTATTAGGTAATCTGCACGCAGAACTTTTACTCCGCTCGCCGCGCGCGACACACGAACGGGGAGGTGAGCGAATTTATTGCCCGAGTCCCTCACTCATACCACGGCCTCTTCCCCGAGTGCTGTATCAACCACGTAACGACTTCCCATCGAATGCCCTCGCTTATACCGCGGACGCAGCGATGCCAATGAAACAAAAAAAATGTATCCTTTTCCATTCGATCTCGAAGCTCCGAATGCAACGACGGTGGAAGGTACGGTAAAAAAAGTTACTTTAGAAACATATTTTTTAAACGATCGGTATTCTATACACGGTAAATGTATTGTATCGGCCGCTAATTTGTTCCTCTCCTGCGCTCGCGGATATCCATTATTAAGTAATCTGCACGCAGAACTTTTACTCGGCTCGCCGCGCGCGACACACGAACGGGGAGGTGAGCGAATTTATTGCCCGAGTCCCTCACGGCCTCTTCCCCGAGTGGTGTATCAACCACGTAACGACTTCCCATCGAATGCCCTCGCTTTATAAAACAAAAAATGTATCCTTTTCCATTCGATCTCGAAGCTCCGAATGCAGAGCAACGACGGTGGAAGATACAGTAAAAAAAAAAAGTTACTTTAAGAACATATTTTTTTAAACGATCGGTATTCTATGCACGGTAAAGTGTATTGTATCGGAGTCTTTCTTCGAGAAACGTACAAAATTCCTTCGGTGATATATTGTGCCCGCTCGGTGCCAATAAAAGCCACGTTTTTTTCTGGCCTCCATCCCGAAGAGCCGAAGAACCGAAGAGCTCACAGGCAAGATTCGTGAAGGCCCGACCAATTGACTGTTTGGGGTTTATGAAAGGTGCCCGGAAAAACTCGGCAAAGAAGTCGCACCGTTAGGTCCGAGCGCTGCTCGCTATCCCGTACGAATTTTATTGCCCGCACTCGCAGGTACTCCGGTGAACTTTCGGGCACACAAAAAGGACAGCCGAATCGGCAGTGGAAGGACGCGCGGCGGAGAAGTAATGGTGAGTCGAAAAAAACGCAAGGCTGCGACGGTCTCGAGGCATCGAGGGTCTCGCAGTCAAGGCCGAACGGCGGAGTCGTGAACGCGGACGAGGGTTGCCACGGTAGATAAGCCCTCGCAGGGATGACACACCGGAAGCGAGCTCTCGAGTGTCGGGGCAGGGACGGCCATGGGAGAATTTTTTCGAACGCACACCTTCTTCGGCTGTGGAGAGCGAAGCGCACCTCGTTCGCGAAGGCCACTCGACGGCGCGGTCCGTGCGCAAAGTTGACCACTGCCAAAGTGGAACCGGAGAGAAAGAAAAATAGAGACCGCAGTCGGTCAAACGCGAAACTATAAATTCACCCGCGAGATTTTCGAGGAGCGGAGTAGAAAGAAAAAAGAAAAAAAAAAGATCCGAAGGAGGCAAAGAAGGGTCGGACGGTCGCGCGTTGAAGAAGAGACGCGAAGGAGCAAAGAAAAAAAAGAAGCGGCGAGTAAAAGAAATGAAGAGAAGAAAAAAAAATAGAGAAACGTGAAAGACTGGGGATGGCGAAGGCTGGCGGAGTCCGAAAAACCAGCGTCGCCAGCCAGCTTGTTATAAAGCGGCGACGATACCGCGCGGGCCAGCGGCCAACAGCGCGACGCTTCGAGGTGGAGTAGAAAAGCGAGTGCGGGACCGGGGACGCGAGGCGGAGAGGAACGAAGGTGGAAGAGGCTGCACGGGAGAGGAGACTCTCCGCGAAAGATGGAACAATGCGCGTCGCGGCGAAGAATGCGGTCCGTCGGGCCACGCCGGGACTCGAACGCGAGACGCACGAACGCGTCGCGCCGAAGCTGCTGTTGCCGTTTCTGTTGGGAACAACCGTGCACCGGAGCCGCTAGAAGGAACTGGGAACAGGAACAGAATCCGTCGATAGTCAACGAGAACGACGACCGCAGCGGAGAACAGGAATGAGGGACGCGAGAAACTCTCTTCTCCTTCGGTGTGCGCACCAACGAAGTTCCTCACGACAAATCCAAGGGTCGAGAAATTTACGGTTTCCTTGAACGTCTTGCGTCATTTAAGAACCCTTTTTCTCAGCGACTCCTGGCGATCCGTTGGATTTACTTTGATCTATTGGTCAACGGTTAATTTACCGATGTCATACTATGAAACGATGTTGTACTATGTCCAGAACAATCGGGACTTACGTACTCGAGAAGCAAATCCTCACTTCCCCAAAATTCATAAAAATACATGCGATCGTGGCATTCCATACATTTTTTTTGTACAATGAGATTTCATCAAATATAGCGTACTAGCAGGTTGTCGTGGCTTGGGCGCTTCGCGCCCTCTTTATGGTCTATGGAATTTAGAACCCAGAAATATAGATTTTCGGAGATCCAAACATTTGCTGGAAATGCGTCACATTCCGCTTGAAAATCCCATTTTCCAAACCGGAAGTGATGTATTTCCGATATGACTTCACTTCCGCTCTTCAAAACAGTAGCAAGCGTAAAGAGGACTCATTGAAGTAACGACGAAAAAAGCCTCTACAAAGTAATTTTAAAAAACCCTATAGTCGCTCCGAGCATGATTTCGAAACGGAGGGTCAGGCGACCCTGTGAGAGAATCGAGGATCGCTTTGCGTCTTTGCCCGGCGAGGTATTACGAGTGCGTGCGTGCTCGGACCGCGAATGAAGTGTCGGGTTCGCGAGAAGAAGGAGAAGACGAAAAAAAAAAAACAAACGAAAAAAAGCTCTTAATTAATATCTCAATTGCCGGTCAATGGCGCGCGTCTCGAGAGAGATAAAGACGTCGGCCGCTCATAGAGGGAACACACTCCCACGTTCACATTAGTATCGCGGCACCGTCGTACATCATCACGCTATATGTATACGCGCGTTATACGTGTACATCCGCGTAACACATGCATGAATCTAAATTCCGTTCCGCGCAAGAGAGATGAAGATATCCGATGGTAAACAGGCGCGCGGGTGCGCGAGGGTCGCGCCAGTTTACCATCGATACTGGACCTCTCGCGCAAACGTTATCGATATAATTGCAAGATACAAGCTGATTTATGGCCCGCGAGCAAGTACTTCTTGCGGAGCTCACAGTTTTATTGCCTATGTGTTACCGAGCTCGTTGCCGAGAGAAACGGAGAGGGTGTCCGTGCGTGAATCTCGGAACGGGTCCATCTCCTCAGAGTGTGCGCGGTCTCTTCTGCCCCCGCCAGGGCGGAACTCCCGCCGTACGTGTAAAACTACGTTCTATTGTGTACAAACTCTCCCATCTCATCTGTATTCGATTTACCCTCGTGTACGCGAGTTTTCGTGTGCGTCACGAAGTGGGCGAGCGAATGCAAGAGAGTACGACGGCGAAACTGGCGGATGGCCGCGGCCGACCGAGCTCTAAGTCGTACAGAGAATTGCCGCGGCAGCGTTAATGTCACCCCCGCGCGCTCTCGCTCCCACCCCGAGATAAGAAGCCAGCTTCCCGCTCATCCCCCGCTCAACCGTTGTCCGCTTGATTTATCGCCACGATTTTTTTATTATTCGCGCGCCTCCCACTTCTTTTCCCTCGTTCCTTTTGCCCCCTCTCTTCGCTCCTCGCTTCTTCTTCCTCTTATTTTCTATCGCCGTCCAACCCCCTCCCAATGTAAAAACGGCGGCGAGAAGGACGAAGCTAGAACGGTTTTTCCTATCTGCGAGGAACGACGACGACCGCGCTCTCGTAGGCGCCGGCTGTCTTCCTCTCGGCGGGCAGAGCTGGAATGCAAAACTTTTTCCGGGTAAAAAAGCTCGAGCGGAACAGCGGCACAAAACTCGTTCTCCTCCTTGCACGGTCTTGGCTGCGGCCCGCGGTAGGGAGGCAGTCCCGCGAGGGTGCCACGGAAGGTCCAACGCCGAGGGAAATTCCCGAAGAAAACTATCGCCAGACCGCCGCGCGCGTGATATAGCTTATCGAGAGAGTCTTCGCGTGCGGGACCAACTCAGCCGCGGGAAAGTTCGCTGATTGGTGGGAGTACGCAAATTACGCTGAGAAAACGACGGCCAGGCTAGGTGAAGATGATAATATCGGCGCGACACTATATAACGCGCTAACGGTTCCCTATTTATGAAGTCCGCCAAGAAAGATATATTTTTTTTTTAGAAGAAGATTCCTTGAAACTGTCAAATATATTGATTCCGTGATTATATGTGCATCGATGTATTTAAAAAAATTGATACCAGCTTTGGAGTAAAGTCAAGCCGGAGATAATTAATTGTAGAATATATATTTTGGTGCGACACACTTTTTCGCCCTCGTGGAATAATGTACTATTGTTGGCCTTTCCGGCGCGTCTGCAGTTCCGTGTGGATCGCTTTTAGCTTCCAGCGAGCAAACAGTCGTTGTCGATACTTTCGATTTCTTCGGTCCACTTCCGATCATAATATTTGCCACAATTTTTATCGCGATACGTTGCAATAATTTCTTTCGTGTCCGGTAAAGTAAGATTGACGACGAAAGGTCGTTGGGAATTTTTCTTTAAACCTCTAAACTGTCGAGATAACGTGGGAATCTCGAGTAAACATTGCGGCAGTAAAGAATCCTGGCGTTAAACAAATTGTCGAGCGTGCGGGCGTCGTCGCGCTATGTTATACCGTTCTCATCTCGTAAACGCGTAAACGCGATCGTTATAGTTGTACGGCACGAACTCACGTCCGGTTTCCGGTGTATTAGAGTACCTATACAATATATACGATATATATACAGTAAATATATATATATATGTACATATATGTGTTGTTCACACATACGCCGAACGCAAACGTAGTTACACTTCGGGTCCGCGTGTGTGCCAGCGCTCGTGAGCTACTGTACAGCACGTATTACGCTGGCGTATCACGGGTACAGAGTATACAGTACACACCGGGCAGGCGTCCACGCGCACGGTCGGTACGCGCGCCAAGCGAACCGGCCGGAGAGTTATGACGCCGCACAATTAGCAGTTCGTGTGAGAGAGATCGATCGCCGCCGCGAACATACATCAGCCGCGTAATGCTGGGGACCCTCTCGCAGCCATTCTATATATATTACCCCCTCCCTCCCGGTTTACCTATAATGCACTCTACCTCGTCCGCCTATTTTCGCCGATTTGCCAAAACCCGATTCTCCACCTCTTCTCTATCTTCGATGTCTCTATGCACGCGTTTTACACGGCTCTGACTCGCTCGCCCGTTTCGTCCTCTAACCGGCGACGCTCCCCGGTCGATTATGAATTTTCATTTCGGCTCAAATCGTTATTTACAACGACGGGGCGGCTAACCCTCCGCCCCGCCCCGCAATCCGGAAATTGAACGACCATTTTCATTGAACATGGCAACGGCAGTCTCGCTCGAGTGTTTCTGAAATGCATTCGGAAAATGATATGTTCGGTCCTACGATTCGGATATGCTACCAGTCACTTTTTTTTTACTATCATCCCTAGTAGACATTTTTGGAATTTCATCGGGCCCTCAGCAAGCCTCGTGTAGCGCTCCAAAATATCTATCGGTCCTATGACTCGGACATATTGCCGATAATTTTTTTTTTAGAATCGTCCCTCGTAAACTTTTTGGGATTTCATCGGGCTCTGAGCATGCCTCATGTAGCGCTCCAAAATTTCCACCAGCGTATAAAAAAAAAAATAATGTTTTTATTTCAACGACAACGATAAAGAAGAAATTGTACGTGGATTGATATTTTACCTGTTCGCCTAGCAGAGGGATCGACGTCGGGACGCAAGCCCGAAAAAAAATCCCAGTGAATTGTATTTTTTTATTTTATTTTTTTATAACGAAGATGCCTTCAACGCGACACCGTGAATACACTTTTCCAAGAGAAAGCGCGTAGGTACACGTTGACCTCTCGTGTTTCCTCCTCACCGGGACGAGACCTCCCCGGGTTAACGCAGATAATACGAGGCTCCGACGTTGGTTCGGTGGAGAGCGAGAGAGAGTCGAGAGAAATCCTCGTCGTGATCTCCGGGACTATCTCGTTCACGTGGGCGCGCGTGCCACGCCGCCGCCTCCACCGGCCGGCTAAGTTACGAGGCGTTTATGAGCCATAAGCGATTCCACCGCGTGGACCCCGGGGATAGAGTTACCTCACTGCGCGCTTTCTCGAACGCCCCCCCTCACCAGCCGAGGAGAGCAGTCACTTTATTTCACCGGGCTTCTTCTTCGCCTCTCCTTTTCACCCTGGGTTTCCTTCAACCCTTCCGACACCACTTTCGGTAGCGCTCAAATTTCACCTTTTTTTTTTAAGACGGCCCTTTATCTTCCTCTTCTTTCACTGTCCGTATTGACTTTTCGATCCACTTATCTTCCGGTCTCGTAGGCTTTGAGGTTGTTGAGAACGCGACTCAGCGCGAACCCGCGATGTTCGCCGAAAGGCCCAACGGGAACGATCTCTCGCGTCTGCAGATCGGATGGACCGGCCGCGACCGCGGCTGATTTACTATGGCGGTCCGGACTCGTCGCTCGAATCCCCGAGACCTGTCCGACACAGTTGAGCCCCGGTGCCTGCTTCCTCCGACGAGTCACACACCGAACTCCGGTGATGGGGTTTCCCTGGCAGTAGTTGTATGTTATACGGGGGTAAATGGGGGATGGGCCTAGCGGAGGGGTCGCGTTCATCGAGGGGTGGGGCTTCTCCTCTGTGTCCCGAGGGTTAAACCGTCGGGCACCCTCGTCTCTCGCTTCTACAACCCCGAATTCCGAGTGTGCGTGCGTGTGATGCTGTACAGCTTTTGGTGCTGCCGCTGCTCGTGCTGCTGCAGCATCGGTACAGACACGAGGGTTCCCCCCTCCGTGTAATCGCTCGGCTAGGCAGCCGACCGGCCAGGAACATCCAAACACCGGCACACTTTGCCGCATGCAAGACGTATGCGCTTTATTAATACGCCATCAAATTGATGGAGGTGAAAATTTGCGTCGTGAGGGCTTTTTTATATTTTTTTTATACATGATATTCCGGGGTCACGGAGAGAGAGAGTGTCGGGAATGAGGCACGTGGATGATTACGAATGGGAATATTATGGGCGCGGGGAGAGTGACTCGTCCTTTAGTGAATGATAGGGGAGAGGCGAGGCAAAACGAAATATTTTTATGAATTTCTAGCGGGATATTGAAAAAAAAGTTTCATCTCATACAGGAGTCCGTCTTGCCCCGTTATTTTTTGTGTGATGAGTCGAAGATGATTCTTCGAAAAAAAGAAGCTTGTGAATTATTTTTATAAAATGTATGAGACGTGAGACTTCTTGGTTACTTTTTTGGTATCCGATCCTTCGAAAATCGGTCGAAACAGCGTGGGGTGGAGAGTTCTATTCTACGAAGCTGCTCGGGCCGACCCTCCCCCGAGCGCTTTCGCCCTGCAGGGTTGAATAAAAAAAAAATGCGTGGCACAATAGGGTCGGGGTGCGTCGGCCAATGGACGTGATGTTTTCTTCGTTGCTAGGAATAATTTTTGCCTCCGTCCGTATTATAATGTAGAATGGAGTGGCTTTTCACGGATCGGTGAATTTCTTTGGATATATTAATTGTATATGTACGTGAAAGGCGAGCCGAGTGACGAATGGCTGCGGTCCTTTTATCTGTAGCTGGAAGCTCCGAGCAGCCTGTCCTATCGCATCCTTGCATTCACGCCGTGCGGGCATTTTGTGTTTTCCTTCTTTCGTAGCGAGGGTAGAGCTGTTTTGAAAACAGCATGCGAGACTGATTCTCAACGGGTCCTCGATCCTCGGGACTCAACCCCATCGACCCGGCGAACAAACCTCTATTTGCAAACGTAATCAGCCGGAAGTGCCTCGCGACACAAATATATGTATTCAATTTTTTTTTATTATTTTTTTTTTTCGTGTCGGAGAATAATTTGGAATTTTCTGTGAACAGCGTAAGGGGCGAGACCCTCGAAGGATCCGGATAAGCAAACAGTAGGGAAGTACTGGGGTGGTTAAAAAATGAAGTTTGCCTTCTATTGCTGCAAACCCCTCCAAAGACTAACCGTTAAAAAAATATACAAATAAATTCTGCAAATCGGCATGTGTTGTCTGAAGAAATGGAAATGTAATCAGGAACATATTTTTCCACCTTGCTAGAGCAAAAAAAACGGTCGATAAATCACACCCGACGGAAAAGTATAGTTCAGCTTGTATCGCGGACGTAAAAACGCACGACAGCTCGATGCAGCCAGTTCGGAGTGCGTGCGCAAGTGGGTCCAATAACTGCTCCATTTGCAATTGATCTCTATGAATACGAGGGTCTCGCCGCTGCGCATGTAGGCATCGAGTGATCAACGCGCCATCAGAAAAACACAGCTTTTTCAATAACAAACGTTCGCATTTCCATACCGGCATCTCAATCCTCCGGACGCGAAGCCTGTAATGAAGTTATCACCTTTCTGAACCCGAATCCGACACATACGAACGTTAAATTTCACACAGTGATAACGATCCGGTAAAAATGATGGCACGTGTGAGTAGTAGAGATGTGAATGTGTAAAAATTACAATATCACCTGCGAAAACTGCCTCGTAACAACTTCCGTGCGGTAAAAAGTGTTGAATATGGCCCGGTCCATAGGCGAATCATTTTCAATCAGGGTGGATCATATTCACGACTTTTACCGTACATAGATATTCCAAAAATTCTCAAAAATCTCATACTTTTCTACAAACGGCGACGCGTACTGAACATCCAAGCAGTTATTTTTTTTGCAATGTGTAAAACACCCAAGATTTTCCCCACCGTTCTATCGGCACCGGGTCGCTCCATAGAATCCCTCAGTTTCGGTCGAGCGACCGAATCAGCGAGTCGCATACTCGCTTTATTCATGCATTAGTCCGCGCGTCTACGATACAAGCTCGCATTGCCTCGTTCGCGTTCCGCAGGCAGTAGCTATCAACGCTCGGTACGGAGAGCTCGCTTGATTGGCTCTATTACAATTACATTATTCCGCGTACGGTGAGGCGTCGAGTGGTACGGCTACGTTCCGCGCACCGGCCCTCTACACGGGGTGTAATGTTGTTCGTACTAACGAGGAGAAACCAGTATATTAACTACGCTCGCAGCGATACAGCGGCAGCAACAGCAGGAGGAGCAGCAGTACGCGTAGCAGGAATACTCTCCGATGTATAGACGAGAGACGAACGTACGTACACACCGGCAACGAGTAATCCCGGGTTCGGAGGGGGCTGTCAGGTTGGCTCGCGTGGTGCGCGGCTTCTGCACAAGGGCAAAGGGAAGTGAGCGCAGAGGGACTCAAGGTACGATGATTCCGCAGCGGCGTGCGATGAAGGGAGAGGTTCATCCACCCTCGGGCTCGCCGGCCCGGGAGAAGGACGGGGCAGAATTGAACGAGGGTGGGTAATATGGCGGCAGTGTATTACGCAACAGTACACTCGCTCCAGGGTCGGGGCTGGTTAGGTGCCACGTGTACACCTATATTACGCCGTCGGTGGTGCACTGGATGAGAGAGGGAGAGGACGAGAGACAGAACGGCCGGGAGCAACGCCGGTGCGGAGGGAGATCCGGTGGGAGGTTCGCTAACCCGCGGGATGTGCGGGAGAGACGGATAGAACGCGCGAACTGGTCTCCGCGCGAGTGGAGCAAAGCATTTGCCAGAGTGAGAGATATCCATACCGGCTAGCGCTAACGCCGGGAACCTAGTGATGAACGACGTCACCCCAGTTGGCCCGGCATCGCTATGCTAGATGCATAACTGTCATCACTAGTCCAAACTAGATCAGCCGCGACATGTATGCCTCTCGTATGAGCTTCTCTCACGGGCTCGACCAGTGGCGAACGGGCAGTACGTACAGCGGTGCCAAATTAGCTGGCATCGCTCGTACAGTGCCGCGCTTCACCGGCTTTTCGCATTATTCTTCTTAGCGATGAATTCTTATGGTGAAGGTATACATGGCGGTTTTACCGGGGAGCTGGACTGTGTTGGGGGTTTGATTCATGAGAGGGTTATTCTTTTTAACTGATAAGTGGGACACGTAAGCTGCGAAGAGTTAACTTAAAGATATGTTGATTGACGTCGGGAATTATTAGGCATCTTTGGCATCCTCAATGAAAGCTAGACCGCTGAAAAAATAATTAACTGTAATCGTTGAAAAAGTTGGGTAAAAGTGCGAAATATCGCTCACCTCGATCGGTACGCAAATAAATTATGCATCGACCAGGCCATATTTAGTCGTTTGGTTCACGTTTGAAAAAAGAAACACTTTCTGTTAACGTCGATGCAGATTGAATGAGAAAAAATGGTTGCGGTATTCGAGTAGCGTGCTGTTTTATGGAGTAACGTCGGCCCTCGGCTAAGAAACATAAGAAAAGGTACCTCGGTACCAATTGCACGAAGGAAGCGAACGAAGGGAAGAAGGGCGAGACGGAATGTTACGAGAGGCTATAGGTAAGTGGAACCGCGACCGCAATGTGGGAAGTGAAACGAGCCGAGCAGCACGGGCTTTTAATGGAGTGAAGGAAACAACATTAAGTTCGTAGAGACACAGAGAGAACCGAGAGAAAGCAGGGGTGGGGGGGGGTGAGAGACGGAGGGAGAGCAAGTCAGAAAGTGAGAGGTAAAGGGTTGAAACGAGAATACGGGGACGGGGTGAGAATTACACGGAAATAGCAACGGGTGGCGAAGTGCCACGGCTCTGCGTTGGCGGGAGAGAAAGGGCGTCAGAAGTGAGAGGGTGGCCGGAGGATACGATTCATAAAGCAGCAATTACCCAACCAGCAACCCCCTTCTCGCCGTAGCGGAACTCGGTCTCGCGGCCTTGAGCACGGGCCCGCGCAGACGATTTTCCTTCGCCAACCGTGCATCGGCGCGAAGTGCACGAGGCGAAAGAAAAAGATTCCTTTTATTGCAACACGATTCTTCGCCCCGATCGGGATCGGGCATTACGAATCGATCGAGGGACCACGCAGTAAACCGGGGCCCTCTCGGATCGATCGACTCGTCGGGCATTACCGATCCACTTTGGCCCGACTCGTTGCTCTTATTTCTTACGGTCCCTCCCACCGCTCACGTACCCAACAAGAAACCCTACGCCGTTCGAATTCCCGATTCGATCGATCCGCACCGCAAATTACTTCTTCGGCGGTTTAACATAAATCCCGAAATAACAATAACAACAACGACAATAATGATACCGCCGATGATGATGCATGCGCGAGTGTTCGCGTCCGTGAGGATTTCGCGTTCTCGAGAAACTCGCCCCGACTTCGCTCTCCCCCTTCCTCGAACGTGGCAGCGTCGAGGACAATTCCCAATTCGTCGTTTAATTATGTCGAAGGTGGTGATGAATACCGAACGGAAACGAGCCGAGCGGTAGGGGTCGAGTACTGGCGGAAGCCGGTATACAGACGATATTGACGTTTCGGCAGGAAGTCGCTTGATATACGGTCGCGCAATTTATCGAATGATAAATTCCGTCTAGATAGGATCGAGAGCGCCGCGGCTAGATTAAACGACAATTCCTTCTCGGGATCTCCGGTCTGTGTACGTGTGTGTTCGGAGGGTGAAGGAGTGAGCGAGGATTCTTGGGAGGGGGGGGGGGGGGGGGGGGGGGGTGCGCCATCCCCATCGGGCAACCGGAGAACCGCGAACTCTCCGCGGCACGAGCGACGACGAGTCCGACGACGATTCCTTCGCCAGGCTCTCGCTCTTTCTCTCGCGAAATTAAATATAGGGTCGAATTGCAGTTGTGGCGGCAGCGAAGTTATAGATCCTCCCCCCCCCCCCCCCCCCAAATCCCCCCGGTCCACCGCTCCGGGCTTCTTATTCTCGTCCCACTCTTGCCGCAACTTTCGCCGATCCCCTCCCACGATTCCGGTTTTCCCGGCGTTTTCCTTGTCGCAACCCCTCCGGGCGAACACAACCGCCCACAAAGCGCCGCTCTCGCGAGGATCTCGAGTCTTATCTGCGGCCGCAGACTTTGCCCCTCGGCCTCTTCCGCGCCATCCCCCCCGCGTCCCGGCAAACACCGGCCCGACGCTCACCCTCCTTGTATCTCGAAACCGCTGGTCCTGCCAACCAACGAAAAACTCATCACTCCTCGACTGCTCAACGCCCCGGGCTACGCGCACGAACGCTGCCTCTGAGAGCCTCTCGATTTTTTTGTTTCCCCCTCGTCGCTGTATCTTTTCTGATAATCGAGGTTGGGAGGAGAGAGAGTACCGTAACTACGTGTTCCAAACGCTTTCGCTATCTCGACGTTTGATAAAAGTGGATGACACGGGAACTCGAACGGGAGACTGTGGTCGCGTAACTTATGGAGTAATACTAACGGTCAGCCTTTAATTGAATATGCATTAGCGCGGGAGAGTAATTCCGAAAGAGCTCGGAGGCGACTCGCCCGCGCCGAGCGTTGGGTTAGGATTCCAGGAGATTCCTCGGCAGGCAACCACCACCACAGGCGTTTATACTCATTCACAAGAAGGACTCGTGGCTGTAACCTGATTAAAAGGAAACGAGCCCGAGCGGGGGCCGCTGTGGGGGTGATAAAAACAGGTTGGGCTACTGGCGCGCGTAATTACCGTGTTCAACGGGAAACGTTCCTGCGGAGTCACACGTGAGCCGGACGAGAAATCCCGAGACTCCGCTCGACGTCAGAACTCGGGACTTTGAAGGGATTCTAAAAAAAAAAAAAAAAATGCCCACGAGTTCATTAATTTCCCGATGGGAAATTACAATATTTCTTAGTCACACAATTTAGGGATGGTTAAATTTGCTCGAACACCGGCAGTGACAGCTGCGCACCGTTCGCCCTTCGTTCGCGAAATTGGGACGGGAAATAAAAAAAAGGGAGGGGTGAGAGGGAAGGAGAACGGCGACCCTCGGTCCCTCCTTCGTTTCGCGATTTAATTGCAAACCGCGTCTTGGGAGCCACCATCGGCGGTACGAAGAGGAAGGAGAGGCTCTCCTCAGCGGGAGCGAAGAGTAGATGGGCGCGTCCTCGTTATAGCCGGTGGCTTGATGCCGCTACCAGCCCGGATTGCCGGTCGAAGACCCTTTGTTTTCAGAAACCCAACAGCAGTTTCTTTAACGCGCAACGGTTAGGGGAGGACGAAAAAGGCACTTAACTATTTCGGTACGATTCGTCGGGAGAGACACACCGAGACGACGAGACCCCGGGGACACGTGAGACAATATACCACTCAGGATACTCGGTGCACTCGCTGTCTGGTGCACTCGTGAATGCAAAGTGCTTCCGGAATTTGAAAAAAAATGCGGTTCGAGGAATTCAGGGAATCGAACTGAGCCTCCGACCCTGGAATGGAATCAACACTCTCTGCCAAGTGAGTTCTCTTTAAATTATTACGTTGAGAGAAGGATCTAGTAAAAACTACCGATCATCTAAAAAAATGTACCATAGCACATAGCAGTAGGGCACTAGAGCGCCACGACTGGCGGAAAGTCTTAGATTTTTCAAGAATTTTTACCACAATATCTACGAAAAATTCTTATAAATCCGGTATTTCCTACCATAGGTGGGAACTACAGCCCTAGTTCCCTACCATTATGTGCTATACGATGTATATGGTAATATCTTTCAAGTGATATAGTCATATTTACTAGATGCTTCTCCCAGTGTATCGACGACAATATCGTCCATGAGTAAACCAAGCATCGACCTTTTCTTTTACTTCGGACTGCCCGCGAGGTAAAAGACGGAAGTTATTTAACATTTTTGGAATGAGTTGCAACCCCTCACGGATCAAGTCGCTTCTCAGAAGGGTCTTCTGGCTATGTGCTCAGTGTAAACAAAACGGTTCGTTCCCTTCGATAGATTAACAACCCTTTTTTATACTCACAAGTAACTAAGGCTTGAAAATTACGTGTTCGCGAGTAAAGTGGAGCTAATTTCGTGGGTTTCGCGCCCTTGGATTCCACTTGGATATGGCGGGGTAGGAGGGAAAGGGGGAAGAAGGGCTCGGGTTGCTCGCTGCTTGTACTACTCCCTGGTAGACACAGCCCCTTCGGGCAACCAACCCCTTGATGGGGTCTGAGGCTGAGGGGCGGCAAGAGCGAGGAGCCCTGCGAAAGGGGGTTGGGTTGGACGAGTGGAGTGTACGACTGGCAAGAGCCAGAGCAGAGGAGAGTAGCAGCAGCAGCAGCAGCAGCAGCAGCAGCGTGCTGCCCGCACCAGGCGCCCCTTCGCATATTTCACCGGGAATTTACGAGCCTCGATACGACAGGGAAATTGCAAGAATGGCGGAGTAATCTATCTCTCCTTGCCTCCGCGCGCGGGCGCGCGGGCGGGCTCTCTTCTTTTCCCGGGGCTTGCCTCGCTCTCACCCTCTCGCGGGACCCCCACACTCGAACATCCCCCGGACCCACCTCTCTCGGCTCTCCGCTTCTATACCTCTGCACTTCACCCTCTTCCTTCTCTCGCAGACACACACACGAAGAGAACCGTCGAAAAAGAACACCGTAACACACTACCGTCTCTCTACACTTCTACATATCCCACATAGATCGCACACAAAAAAAAAAAAAAAGAATACCGGAGAAAGAAAATTCTCCTCCGTCTCCCTTACAGATAAAAGGGATTTGTCCCTTTCGGGGTCCCGAGGACCGCCCGAAGGCCTAATTGTGCCCTTCTCCACGGATAACCCGCGATCTATCGCCTCTCGTTATACGAGTGGAGCTAAAACCGAAGATATCCTTGGCGAGGATCTCTCGGGGGTTCTCCTCCCCCGCGGATGGGGAAGGAGACGGTGAATTATCGACGCGTCAACAATTTTTTGCTCCCAGACCTATTTCAGTGGAAATTAACAGTTCTCCCGTTAAATTTACGATACTATTCCGTCATTTTCTTATTTTTTCTTATGCGCAGCGAATTATCGTGCTGACTTTCGTGAATATAGTGTTTTAGATTCCATAGTCGCGGAAATCGCAGCGCCTGCGATTCCCGCGACTATGGTTCGGCTAGGGAATTGTTCAGACTCAATCGTACAGTTCGTATGTGGGATATATGTGTATATATATAGAATGCTGCAAGAACCTGTACCACTCCGGACGGGAGTGACGTACTGCTGGTACACGATCGTTCATCAAGGTCTCCGGGGGGGTGTGTGTATGTGCAACCCCCGAAAATCTACCTTCGACTCTCGGCCCGCCACAAAAGTACCGGCGCTGGGAGAGTACATTGCTCGTACGTGAGCGCGTTCGCCTGGACTCGTACTTTGGAGTAACAATTTCTCTGAATCTCGACGTTATAACGGAAAAAAAACTGCTTCCCTTGCTTTTTTTTTTATCGCCGGGACCGAGCGAAGTACCGTGAATAATTCATTTTCCAACTCGGCGGAACAAAACTTTCGTTGTTTTATTATTTATCGCGTAATGCGTATACCGCGCGAACTATCGATGTACTTTGCGATACTGTTCTTTAATTTATCATTCTTCTATCCGTGTGTTTTGCGCGGCCGCGCGTTGAATGAAAACTCTCTTGAATCAGCGGGCGACCACTCGTGTTCGAGTTTACGAGCGAGGCACTCGTGATGAATGAACATGGTCTCGCTCAATGCCAGTCGGCTCGTTACGCTCGTCTCGCTATCAGTCCAATCCAGACGCTCCGGAGCGTGGAACCCGACCGCCGCGAGAACGAGAGAACGAGGGAGATCCCCGAAGCCGACCCGAAATTGTAAGGGTTACCCCTTCTCATTTTTCCACTTTCAAAATGGCCAAATATTTTTTTTCGAGGTATCGATTTTTTACCACCTCCATTGGCTTTAAGTGGCCCATTCCGGCTCAAAACACATGCAACTTGTATTTTTTTCGAAATTTGAAAAATTCTCCATTTCCAGCATAGGGAATCCTATGTTAAATATTGCGAAACGGCACTTTTTTTCAAAAAATTTCGAGATATCGAATTAAAACCTTCGCCATTCTTTTCAAGTGGCATATTTACCAACCGATTGCATTAAAGAAAAAATTCTAAAAAATTTTTTTGAAAAAATAATATTTTTGTCGAAAAATTGTAAGGGATGAATGGAAGAGGATTTCGTTACGAAACATGGAGAATCAAAGTTGTAATCAAAATTTCAATTAGATATTACGTTTAAGATCTGTACGAAACGCTGTTCTCATGTGCATGGAAAAATAATGGATTCATCATCAACTATATCCCTTCTGGTGATGGAGCCTCTTGGAATCAAAGTGAAAGGGTATTTCTTTAATTTTTTTCTCCTGAAAAACTTCAATTTTACTCATTCAAACAATATTTATTTATTTATTATGTAATATTAATATTAATTGTATGAACTTTAGAGGGATACTATAGGTAATATGTAATATTAAAGATTAATTGTATGAACTTTAGAAGGACACTAAAGAATATTATAAAGCTTCGTCAACAGGAAGTAGCTGACCAGTCCGTACTCGAGATGTACAAGCGGTACTGTTTCACCGTGAAAATGCATGGAAGTGTTGTACAGGCGAGGTGAAAAGCGAAAGAGAAAGAGGTACTCCGGTCTGGTCTGTGCACGGAACACAGAGCTTCTCCCAGCCCATATCTACATGCCGGTACGGTACCGCGCCGGGCGGCTGCCGCTCGGTTTAATTTAACACAGCAGCTGTAATCCCATCCATTACCCCCGTGGTAATATACGATCGCTCGAGATTCATACTCCGTTTTTTCACTAATTAACAGACGGGACAAATCGCTCCGGCGATGCCCCCCTCCCCCGCCCCCCGCCTCCCTCGGCGGGCCGCGGGTTGCCGCCGTTGCTGCACCCGCCAACCCCTCCATGCACGATCGCGAAAGAGCGCGAGCGAACAACCCGTTCAACCCCTTTTCCCCACTGGCTCGCCCACACTCCGGCCTCAAGGTGAAACGAGGAAAAACCTCTTCGAGAATCGAAATTCCGCGAAGCCGGTGACTCCAGACGACACAGGTTCGTTAGTCTCGACAATTTATGTACCCGAAAATTTTACATCGATTTATTACGCAATTAGTGCGATTAATAACATTTCTCGATATTCTTGGAAGATGTCGATAATCTCGAAAATTCTTCACAAATTCAAAGGATCTTGATACTTTTAATATGTAATCTTAGACTTGTCACGGTAGACGTACTTAAAGTTCGTATTTCATCCAGATCCGGTTTTGATCGATGAACATTTCATAAGACCCTAATTACCGCAATAAATTAGCAGTAGCAGTTAATGTATTTATTGGTGTATACAATATCGTCTGAGCACACCTGTTTCGGCAGTTTTTATTTTTTTCAGTGCAGTTTCCTTGCAGTTTAGAAGTATTGAGTGAACATATTTAATTAATGGCCAACAGCTCGCTTGGTATATTTAAACAGCATGTTTTATACGGATATCATGGTCGCAATAAATTAATTTCCCAGTAAATTTTCAATGTTTCCATTTTAAGGACTCCGAGCATCGTCGATGGAAGGATAACAGGGAAGCGAGGAGGCGTCGTTCGGTTCGGTTGCGAGAATGAGCGGAACGAGGTGGGACAGTCTTTGGATAGACGAAGACGCGAGAAAGTATAGTAGTAGGCAATTGCGGGTATAAGTCGAGCGGTTCGGATGTCGGGACCGTGGCGGTATTCGTAGCGCCGGCCAGCGAGCCCCGCCAGCACCAACGCGTACCGACACGGTACCCGGGGATTTAATTGGATGGACACCATCGCGCAACGGTGCTTAATTAACTAATTAATTTCGCGCGGTATCACGAACACGAGAGTATACGAGACGGTCTCGTTCAACGACCACTTCTACATCCGAGACTCGACCGAGGACAAAATTATTTGCTTTGACTCCGGCGTCTCACCGGACCTGTAAAATTCGCAGATTTATCAGATCAGCCCGATAAATCAGTCGGCCCGGCTGGGCTCGCGGCGACGATTCCGCACCGGCCGAATCCGGCGAACCCGGTCCGGAGATCAATTTTCCACGAGATTTGTTCTGGCGTGAGAAGCCGCCTCGCATCCGTTCTGCGTCCTATGCGCGGGGTATAAATAGGTATCGTGAGCCGAGTATCAAACGTGTCACCGGCACCGCGTGTTACGGGCACGGGGGCAGGGAACGAGGCGAGGGCGTGTGGAGGCAGCAGCTCGCGACCCCGATGAGACTGGCGCACGCTGAGAGGACGAGGAGGGTCGGAGTTAGCGCGACATCGGAGGAGGGACGAGAAGCGGCGAGACAGGGTGTAGGTACGTGGCCACGTGGGGGCGACGACGAGAATCGCCGAGGGTTGCCCCGCTGCTGCTGGCACGAGCGAAATTTGCATTTCATAAAACATATGCCACGGAAGTGGAATAAGAAAGTCGCTTGCTCAGCTCGACGGTAGCGTCGACGACGAAGAAATGGCCGAGGGAAAAAGAGACCGGGAGGAAGAAGTCTGCGAGGCTGGATGGAGAGAAAAAGGGTCGTCGCGTTCGTGCTCCCCCCCTGCGACGGATCTCGTACGCCGGGGTTGTTCTCTCTCGGGAGGCTGACGGAAAGAAAGTCCAATATATCGCGGAGGTGTCAGTTCTTTCTTCCTCCGGCGAGTTCTTCGCTCCTCTCTTGTTCCCGTTCTTTCCGTTCCTCTCACCCCCTTCGACCCCCTCCCTAGCGTCTCCTGGGGGGCATCGAAAGAGCGAGAGAAGCAGCCGGCAAAAAGAGGAACGCGGACGCGTGATGTGGTGAAACAAATCGACCGCTCGGATGGCTCGGGTTTTGTGTCCCTGGCGAGCTCAAAGTTTTTAGTGGCTTGACTCCAAATATTTGGCTTCGGGGTCGCGAACGGAGAGCCTCGCGAGAGGCTGTGCGCAGCGGGTACGGAACTCATCGCCGGGGCGAGAGGACACTCCGAGAGTCACACTCGGGAGACCCGCGGACGGATATACTCGAGCCGCGGAAAAACGGCAGCGACTGTGCAGCGGGTTGCGTACCGCGAGGAGGAGAAAGATGGTGACGGTCGAGGCTGCTCCGAAGCCGGAGGAACGTGGAAAGCGAGACGCGGGTCTCTCCAGTCCGCACTCTCGTCTCGGGACGGAGCAGGGAAGAGTCGGATGCACGGGGCCGCATCAGCGACCGGAGGAGAGACGGAAGAGCGCGGACCCGCTGAGCTTCCGAGCCAACTAACCAACACGGTCGCGCATCTCGCAGACGTGCCATTGCACTCGTTGTGTGCCAGAGCAAAGTTCACGGTGGTAACGGAGCAGAGTCGTTGGCCAGGCTCCAAAGATTGGCCACGAGAAGCCTCGAATATAAAAAAACCAAACCCTGGTGGGAATGAAGCGCAGGACCGGTGCTGGCCGACATTGGGCGAAGACCGGCCGACGCTGTGCCAATACTGGCCCTGTGCGACACCCCTACCGGGAAACCTACGACGATGCCAACTACCAACGCTTGACTATTCAGCGAATCGACTGTGCCGCTGTCCCGGGGTTCAAATCTCGACGAGGAGTGAGAAAAGGATGACACAAAAAATAAAAGATAGAGACGAACGAGAGCGAAACAGAATCCCCTGGAAGCTCGTCGCTCTAGAGCCAAAACCTATACCTACGGGCAAAGTCCAAGTGGCCTGCCAAGAATAAGCTGGAAGCCACTCCATCACGCGCATTATTGTATGTTGGTATAACTCCGCTTGGCGCGATATTGCATCGCTGAGGCGTTTTTGGCTTGCTCGTACTCCGCTTGTTGATCTCTTTTTATTTTTATTTTTTTTTCGTCGTCGAGTGTCGCCGTACGTCAAAGTCCGCTTTGCCTCTTCGTGTCGTCCGGGGAAACTCCGACCGGAATTTCTGCAGCGCAGCGACCACCCTATCTCGGGTCTGTGCGTCCAATCTTCTCGCTCATTGTTCCGTTTGGGCGATCCGTTTAACCGCTGTTTCGGGAAGGATCGAGGAATCATATTTTCGCTCCGAGATGATATTACGTTCGGACGGCGCGACGAAAGGCTCGATGCAGTTGATTATCATACGAGAACCGGAGTGCAGAAGGTAAACAACGCAGTTCACGGTAAGGAATGGTAATGTAGACAGCGCAAATGTATACAAGGAATAGCGACGAGGCTCCTCAATTATCAAAACATTCATGCAAATTTATGGAAATGTATTTGCGATGCGTCTGCCGAGCGGTGGATCACCGTCGCCGCAAATAGTGAGCATACAGTAACGCGATAAACGAGCAAGCTAGTTTTCTCGTCTCTCGGTGAAAAGCGCGCCGAAGGAGAGGAGGGCTTTGCCGAGGGTAAAGAGTTACCCGGGCGGGCTATCGGGGCCGTTTCTCCGTGGCGGAGCTTGAGGAAGACCGATTTAATTTCGCGTTAGGGAAGGATGATGCGAAAGAGAATTCGGAATAAAGTCACGGCAAGTTTATAACGCAGCGTTAACCCAATTTGAATGGCCGAGCGATAAATTTGCAAATTTGGAAGTCTAGTTGGATTGTTAAATTTTATCTCTACGGGCTTTAATAAAACATAGTGAAACTAGCAAACAATTTTTCAACCCCTAAACATATCTCGGATGAACACAAAATTACGTTTTCTCATTCGGTAATGTTGGACGAGTGCCCGCGCATGTCGCCTCGCCGGGGAAGAGAAGAAGAAAAAAAAACTACCAAGTTTAAGAATTCAAATGACATTCAAATGAGCCTTATACGAAAGGTTAGGAAGACGAACGACTCGCGCCATTTGCAAACGCGAAAATCGAATTCTATTTATAGACGGACGAACCGACGGCCGACGACAAAGTTGCGAACCGAGCCGTCTCGTGCGCCACGATGGATGCGCTTTCGGGTGGGGTTGAACGGGACACGCCTAATTTGCAGGCAGAACTATCGAAAGAAACAGAAACCCACAAAACTTCTCGTGATTATCTCAAAAAAAGTTGAAAATTGAAATTTTCATGTCGTTTTCTCATAAAAGTTGAAAATTGAAATTTTCATATCGTTTTCTCACAAAAGTTGAAAATTGAAATTTTCATATAGTTTTCTCATAATGTTCCTCTATTCGCGAAGCGTCTTCTGTGAGGAAGCATTGTCTGTATTTTTGGCTTCCTCATAGAGGAAGCTTGGCGAATAAAGGAACATTATCAGAAAGCGATATGAAAATTTCAATATTCAACTTTCAACAATTTTGAATTTTTAGCCATACACATCCGGACATTTCTTCTAAATGTGATTTTTCGATGTTTTGTAACATTCTGAACACGATTTCATTAAAATCTTGAAATGTTTTTTCTTCACCAAAGCTTCCTCTATGAGGAAGCAAAATGCATTCAAATTTTTACCCGCGCCAGTGAAACTTAATGGAGGCGATAAACAAAGATAAAAAAAATTATTGAAACACAGATAAACTCGGAGCTTTACGTCCGAGCGGATAAGTGGCTAGCTCGTCGGGGAGACGGATCGGCGATAATTCACATAGAAAACGAATGCGCGACTGCCGTATTGTGACAGTGGGAAGTACCGGGGTGCCTCGCCCATCAGCGTTTAGCGGGGCTTCGGTAGCCAGAAAATTCGGCAATAAGTTTCGGGCGGCGTGTACGCAAGTGAGATCGAGATGTGGCGAGAGCGCAAGAGTAAAGACGAAGAGAGCTCTCGAGGTTTCGCGAAGAGGCGCGAGAGGATATTTATTAACGTCGCCCCGACACCTTGGCCGCAGTAACTTCAAGTACGTTGCGCACAGGGCCGCTCGCAAGATACGGAGAGAGGAGAGAATTCGAATACCAGACGCTTGTTCCTCCTCCGAAGCGAGCAAAGCGTCAGCTGACGAATGGAGTGTCTTTGGCTACCACATAGTATGCTCGCAATATATATATCTGACCATCGAGCGAGCACAGAAACGGACGGAAATAGTGGCATGAACCTGCCCGCAGCGCGGCAGATGGCCCCTGCTTTTCGTCGTATTTGTCGCGGTCGTGTTCTTACATCCCGAAGGCTTTTGGGAATTTTTTTTTCACCCGCTAGGAACCGTCGACCCCCCAGCGAACTCGACGATCCCTCGTGCCGACTTGGAACCATTTAAGGAGAGGCAAAAAAAAGCTTCAAATTACGACAAAAGAAAACCTTCACCTTTTCCATGCAAGAAAAAACACTGCGATAAAGTAAAAGTGGTGAATATGAGCACATAAATCAACGAATGTTTGCATTCTTTTAAGGAGGTTGGAGCGCCTCACGCCAGACAAACGAGTGCTAGTTTTTTAAAGTTGTTTGCACAAACTTTTACGCATATATTTACTACGGTGGATGGTTATTTGCATTACAGCATATGTCCTTAACTTAGAAAAACATTGATTGCAATGTATTTGCAAAAATATACACTGGTTTGTGCTAATTTTCGTAATCCGTAATTTTTGCTCGTTTTTTTTATGTATCTCGGTTCATTCTCTTGCTTGGAAGATGTTTTACGAATTCACCGTCTAGATATTCGATAGTATTTTTTGTGTAAAAATTACAGCAGTTTCTTTACGAAGGAATTTCGCCGATGGATAAACAAAAGGCTGCCATCTTCAAACGGAAAATACTATCGAATATATAGACGGTGAATTCATAGAGCATCTTCCAAGGAAGAGAATGAGCGGTAACACGTAAAAATTGAACGAAAATGACGGATTATTATTTGAAAACATTGAACGAAAATGCACCTTTTCGAAGATTAGCACAAACCAGTTAATATCTTTACAAATCCATAGCAATTAATGTTTTTCTACATCAAGGACATCTGCCGCAACACAAATAACCATCCGCTATGATCAATAGATGCGTAAAAGTTTCTATAAACGACTGTAAAAAAAGATAGCACACATTTGATATGTGTGAAGCGCTTCAACCTCCTTAAGTCCGCATTTCTGTCCACATGTCCGTCTGTCTCACCGCGTAGGCCAATATTCACCGCTATGCGAATTTTCTGTTCGCACATTTTCTCAGCTCCGCCGATGTCCAAGGAATTCGGTGTCCGCTGGCGCTTGAGCCGATCGACCGCGAGGTCTTGTACACCGATGCAGCGGACAGCGGCAGCAGCGGCGGACAGCAGCAGCCGGAGGGAAGAAAGAGGGATGAGAATGGCAGAAGAGAACGAGGCCTCGTCGGAGGTAGCAAGAAGTTTGGTAGCCGCCGGGGTTCACGGGAGTCCGACGTCGCGTTGGTCATCGCTGGTGAGGCGGTGTGCCGACGAAGTGTACCCAGCAGCATCGAAAGACGGAGGTGGAGGAAGAGGAACACGGCAAATGGAACGTCCGCCGACGCGACGCCGCCGTCGGTCCGTTGCGGATTTTCTCCCTCCATCTCTCCGGACCCCTACGAATGTGTCGGGACCGCTCCAGGGGCGCGCACAAGCAGCGGCAAGAAGGCAAGTAGCTACAAGGACCCGGCAACCATCGATCAATGTTGCCCGTCCCGACGGTAAAACAATACGATGTTGCCTCCATAATTGACGGGAATCCATCATCCAGACTTTCGCGACTTATTTCTCCTCTATACACATACCAATAAGGCGTTTTATATACTGCTCCCTCGCTCCCTTACCTTGTCACTTTCGCATCGAGCGCGGTTCGCGAGGTGGCTCTTTGCGCTCTCGTAAGGCAAACCGCGCGCGATCATATTAAATTTTGTATTTATACATCTTCCACGCCTCTCACAGTCGGGCGCTCATTCCACTCCTATAAATCACGCGGACCGAACAATCAGACTCTTTTTTTTATCATCTAACTCGTGAACATTTTATTACCGATTTGTTGAAAGAGACGTCAGAATCGCGATATGATTTCAATATGACAATGTCGTCCCAGGGGAGACGGCTTCTCTCCGTGAGATCTCTGTGGCAATGCTTGTTTTTTTTTGTGGTTTTTTTTTTTTTTTTTGTAATTCATTTCTAATCCGTTCGAACCGGCTTGAGTCCGCTCGGCGGAGAGTTGCAGGTGAAGTCCCGAGAAAGGCTTGGGGGCAACAAACACGATAGTCAAGCCCAAAATCCTCGCGAGCTCCCGAAGCTAATACCACCGGCCGTCGGGGTCTGCCGGTATGACGTACGAGCGAGCTGGTCTTCCGGGGCTAATTTCGAATAAATATTCGTAATACAGATTATGCTAATCACCCTCCATGCTTATGCTTCGATGCAAATTAGACAGGGTGTGCATAGAATAAAGCGGAGTTTGTGTACGCGACGATGTATTCTGCGGAGTACTCGACTTATAATAGAGCCCGTGTCCTTCGCTATTTAGTTTTTATATTCGCAACGTCGATGCTCGCTCTTTTAGTATGTAATCGGCGCCCCTCAAACAAAAAAAGAGATATTACAAGATATATCAAATCCGTCCGTACAACGTACGGATGACCAAAATTTCATACACGGAGAAAAAAAATCAATTGAGTCAACAAAATGTGCGCGTACGGGTGGCGAAACAAATGTTTGGTTGATCGAAAAAAATACCTCGTTCGAAAAAATGTCCAAAGCAAAAAGAAAGTGTTAAAATATTCAGTCTCAATTTTTTAGTTTTCCATCGTTCAGAAAAAAGAAATGTTAAGTAATCGACCATCAATGTTGCAAAGTTCTTTGTAATATTGTTTCTTGAACCCAAAGTATCAGTTTCAACGGCCCGTACTTCCTAATTCGAATTGGACTAACATAGTGACTGGTAGCGGGGCAAGGGATCCTAATAACGCATAGTTAGGCAAGCTGTGCCGGTGACTGAGTGAGTAACGAGCGAGGTCTGGCCAGATATAACCGACGGGAGGGTTGGACCGTATAGCGAGACCGCGCAAGATGACTGCGGGCCCGAGGACTGTGTCCTAAGTGGCAAGTACGTAAGTAACTTGGAAGTTGCATACGGCGAAGGAGCTCACGGCTCGCCGTTCTCCGCAATTCTCGGGGTATACACTCCCGCGGTTGTGCAGACCTACCGAGGGCATTTGTATCGGGCGGAGCAGCCGCAAGGTGGTCACGGTTTTCGTGTTACCCCTTCGGCGGCGAACGCCCGAGTCGCGGGAACGGGACAAGGACGGGCCACATTCGCCACCCTCTCGAGGGGGGGCCGCGGAGTTTACCTTGGCGGTAAAGTCTAGAGTGTGTATAGTTAACACGTTTCATATATATTACGTATATATATGAATAGGTGTGTATAGAGACGGGACCGCACAGGCACCGCGAGCAGTACGCGAACTCCGCTCCTAATGCGGAGTAATGTTGATTTACGCTCGCGTTGGTCTCGTTCTGCCAGCTAGAACAGTAGACCTAGCTCCTTCCCGGCTAAGCAACCCCTCCGAGGCCCCCCTGCCGTTTCACCCCTTCGGAAGACGACACTGTGTCTCGCGCAATAATTCTTCGGGACAGGAAGCAGCTAGCGTTACCTCGTTGCTCGCGCTCCGAACAAATGTTGCGACATCGTTACTAATAATGCGACCGTGCTGATCATTCATTAGCCATGTAAATACACAAAATTAGCAAAAACAATGTTTATATGTTTTTTTCTTTTTACATTTCAAACATTTATTTTTCTCATCGTGTTTCTCATTTTAACATACTTTTTTCATATGTTTGTCATGCTATATGGGATTTAGGATTTGCGAAATCCACTTCTATATGCTACGAAAACTGAAATTTAGAGAATATAGCACATGGAAGTGATTTAGGTTCGAAATTCACTCTGATATGTTATCTTTTGATAGTTTCATAATTTTCATGAAGCCAATCAAAAAATGTGTGGCTTATTTTTGGCTGTATTTAATTGTTTGCCTTACGGTTTCCTGGAGAAGGTTTCGGTCCAAATAACAAAATAAATAAGTTTTCTGTCGCGTGTCCCAAAATTCCGGAATTGCTAGACGTGTCGGTATATCCGATCGGAAAAACTTCGAAAAGGATGTGGGTGACGATGGAGGTATAAAAGAAGCGAGGTGTCGAGCAGGAACGCGGCCGAGGCTCGAGTCTCGAGGTGCCGATGAGAGGAAATAAGGTATGGACGCCTTTAATGGAATCTCGGGAGGGATCGCGCGGATCTCTCTCTCAACCTTGCCCGCCGCTTCGCACAAGCTCGGTCCGGACTCTTTCTCTCATCCGGTCCGCTCCGACGTTGACGCAGCGCGGGAAAAAACGCGTCGCTTCCTAGCGCGACTCGGACGAACGTCTGCCAGAAGCGCCGTACACCGCGCACCGGTCTCCTCCGCCTCGGCGAACCAAAACCCAACAAGTACTCCCTACTGCAGCGAGGCTGATACTAATTGAAACGAGAAATTCCAGGCACATATCGCGACAACACGCGTCGCGAAACGTCGAGCGATTCTTGTCACACGAGGTAATACGACGCTCACGAACCGAGACTCCGCATCGCCGCTATCGCGAATCCAGTGAAGACATACACACCTACGAGGCCAGTCTGCAACCCCTTGGCAGATCACGCGAGCCTCGTTGCAGTCGAGAACAACGCGGACTGCACCGGCCGCTCGGGGTTGTTCGCCGCGCAGTTTATCTATATCATTTCCTCTCCGCCTTTCGCGTCTCCCGTAGAGCTCGTTTCGCGGCCCGAGACAGCCGAGACCGCGCTATCACGCGGCGTATGTAGGTACCCCGCGATATTCCCGGAGATAGCGATAGCGCATCGCGCACGCACGTTCAGCGGAGCATCCTACCCGAGCCGGCGAGACTGGGCGCGAGATGGGGAATCGATCGGGGATCGCATAAAATCTCAACGACGAAGTCGAAACTCGAAGATGGAATAGAAGTCGCTCGCGAAGTGTGGAATAACTGTTGCTCCGGGGGAAAAAACAAAAGTAACGAGTACGTACAGCGGCTCGTGTACGCGTGGGTAAGCGCTTTATCGCGGGACTTCATCCTCGCGCTTATCCACACACGCGGCCCGGTTCGCCGCTCGTACCGGCGGTTTTCACTGTGCGTCGTTGTGTTGCGAACGTGCGTTCGTGTGTGCGGTACATTCGCGTGTAACCCGGGCACACGTACCCGGAGAGCGTCGCAATAATATACGGCCTTAAGGCCGTACGTTGTTGTACTCCGTAGCGTGTACTCGCGGTGTACACAGGGTACATGTTCCTACCTACCTACCAACCTACCTGCGCGGCATATCGGTACGTACGTTCGTTGCACGTAGCTCGAGAGTCGCTCGCGACTCGCGCCCGTGAGGAACGGCGAGAGGAGGACGAGGAGGATGAGGAGGAGAGAGATCGCGGCGGAGTGAGCGGGCGATACAAATGCATCAGTTTCACGGCTCGTCGGACAAGACAACGAGATTCATGCCGTCCCGCTCATGCATGAATCAAGAAACCTTTTCCATATTTACATAACAACGCACGACGAGGGGAGGAGGTGGACGACGACGAGTAACGGCGACCAAGATCGTATAAGTCGTATGTTACGCGCGGAGGCTTGGTGCCGGTGCTCCTGTTGTTGCTCCACTCTCCGGAGAGCCACGGAGGAGGACGAGGAGGAGGATGAAGAAGAACGGGAATGGCGAGGCGAGGGGAGCCGGGCCGCCTTGACAGATTGGGACTATCGACTACCTCCTGTCCTTCGCAAGGTCTCCACGCCGGGAGGGGCGTATAAGAAGAATTAGGGAGGACGATTGAGAAGGTGAAGTATATATATGGGAATTTTACTCGAGTCAGCGGAATCGGGAGGCATCGAGATTTTCACTGGGCATTGATCGGCTTTTGTGGTGTGGGAGTTTGAACTTTCGGTGGGGGGAATGCGGTGAGTACGGACCGGTCGGTGAATCGTTGATCCACGGAGTGGTCGGAGTGGACAATTTTCACGGACATTTAACCCATTCATGAAAATATTGCATTTATTGAAAAATATATAAATAGAAATGTATGTGCGAGATTGAAGTCGTGGAATTCGAACTTGGCTGATACTCGCGAGGTCGATTTTATGTTGAGAATTGTATAGACTGATTCGTGGTTCGTTGCATCATGGAAGACTATGTGATACTTTTTTTTCTCGACTTTAGTTGAGTTAAGCTGGAGGGGTTATCCGAGTGCAACATACAATCGATCGAAACTCCTGCGAGCACACTATTTTCCGGAGAATAAATATCAGCTGCAACGGTTAGTCTGTCGGTGAGCGCGGTTCATGGTTCATTGATTCACGGACTGGTCGGGCTGGACCATGTTCCCCCACATTTACTCTATTCATAAAAAAATTCCATTATTCAAAAAAAAAATCACAAGTAAAAATGTGCAAGAAGAAGTCGTGGAATTTGAACTTGGCCGATATTCTCGAGGTCATTTTTATCTCGAGAATGTGACAAGACCGCTTCGTGTATTGTTGCATTATGGAAGACAATGTAATACTTTTTTCTCCGAAACGATTCTGTAATATGAAAAACTGTTTCGGACAAAAATGGATTCAAAATATTTTAAGGTTGTGCTGATCTTTAGCCCCACCTTAAGTTAAGCTGAAGGGGTTAACCGAGTGCAACATGCACTCTATCGAGCCTCCTGCGAGCACACGATTTTCCAGAGAATAAATATCAGTTGGAAGGCTCGTGTGTCGGTGAACGCGGACCTCCGCCATCGGTGCATATGCCTACGTCGCACGAAGGACAAGAAGGATGAAGTAATCCTCTCGTTACGGAACCGGTACGCGACGCGTTCACTCTCCGTTTTCACAGATCGACTACCACACGCGCACCCACACGAACGGGCGCGCACACAGACGTTGCAATAACCTACGGAGAGCGCCGTGGAGCATTCTCGCCGATAGAATTTCAAAATGCCGTACGTAAAACTTACAGTCAACGAAAATCGCCGAATTTTGTAGAAATAATGAAAAAATTAAAATACAGAACCTCAGTCAGGCAAAACGTTTCTCGACTGCGGAATGAGATCGAAAAATACCTGCGAAGTTCGCATGGTTCCGTTTGCGATTGCAAAGTAAAAATCTCAACCAGGAAAATGCAGAGATGTACAGTAGAACGCCGGATAATCGAAGTCCCGGTTAATCCGAACTAGACAACGAAAGTATGTGAGTCGATAATAACTAATAATGCAACTTTATTTTGACTAGTTACAATGACAATTAAAGTTTAATTTAAAGTTTTCGATTTTTTTTTCATTGATAGTACGTGAGCCAGGTTTTTTCTGGAAGTACTCAGTGACTTCGGTTTGCTTCTTGCACATCCTCCGATTTTCGCCCATCACCTGTTTTATCGTTCCGAACTCCGCGCATTAAAAAAAAACTCGGAAGACGCACGGCCAATCCGCTTCCCGGTTAATCGGGTTTCTACTGTATCTTTTAATTAACTCATCCACACTCTCCACGATTCGCTCCAAGCACTGCGAGGAGTTACAGCTCGAATCGATGCCTTTGACTGCAGCTAAACTTTCCCGATTTCTTCCAACTCTCGTCAAAGTCCTCTCCGTCCATCCACGCATCAACCAAGACGCAACTACCTGTTCCAGTTGCCGATTGAGAATCGGCAACGCCATACGACAAAACGTAACAACTCTCATCCTTACAGCGTAAGAATGCCAAACAAATGGACAAAAATCAACGTTGCACTCCACATTATACCCCTCCGTGGAATTCGATCTAACAAAACGTTTCCACATTTCGATTTCATACGAAATATGTTCCCTCGATATGTTTCTCATCTCCTTGTGTCCTCACTTTTTGCTACGAGCTATTCGACGAGTCCTGAGCGAAGGGCGCGCTGGACGGGCAGGTCCTCGTCGGCGCGAGAGATTGAGGATTGCCGAAGCATCGCCATACAACAACTTTTATATATATATATATACATATGTATATCTGTACCATATATATACATATATGAACGTGCCGGGGACCCGCGAGGCCCAGCACGAAGAGCGCGAGAGCTGCTCGAGGAACGACGACGACCGGCGGCGCTCGATCGTCCTCGCTTATTCCGCGTGTGCTGGTGGGCAAGGAAGGCAAGGCGTGACACGACTGCGAAGTAAAAGGAACCAGCAGCAGCAGCAGGAGAATCGAGCAACAGCAGCATAGAGTCACCCGCGCAAAGGGTGACATGCTGCCGAGCCGGTTACGGCGAGCGAACGCGCGGTGCGGGGACTCACCCGATCGCGCTCGCCACCGTCGCCGACGAGGCAGGTGAATATAAGCCCGATTCCCGTACGCGTACGTACGCCGTCTCGTACCTGTGTTGCGACCAATACACGGAACGCACGAACTCTGTGTACGGGGAGCGAGCCTCTGTTTCGCAGCGCACTCGTCGTTATCCTCAAACCCCCTTCCCGTCCCTTCACGAACGCCGAGACATTCCCCTATCAACAGTACTGCTCGCGCTGTTGCTTTGCCATTTACACGCATAGATCGCAACCGCACGTATGACCGCCGGAAGAAAAAACTAAAAAGGCGGGCAAAAAAAAAATATTATACTTCTGACTTTGTTCTCGAGTCACTCAATTAACTTGGGTGTGAACCGACAACTTCGCTGAAACGGCTTGCTGTTTTTTTTTGTTTGTTTTCTAATTGACTCTTAGAGAGGGTTCTACTACGCCGGCGAGAGGAATCGTTTTTTTTTTCAATCGCAGTACATTCTCTTGATGCTCCAGAACTTAACCTTGAATCTGGGTGAATTTATCTGCCTAAGTGACAAAAAAATAAAATTGTTCGAGAAACTATTCTCAGGATAGAGGACTGTTCGTCGAATTTTTCAAAAAAAAATTTATCAAGTTTGCAAATTTCATTATCTTATGATTACAGCTTCGCCAACGTAGCGAATATTGTAAGCCGTCAGTCCAAGGGTCGAGTACGCCGAATCTCCCTAAACGTCGTACAAATTACGTCCGAACTGTCGCGGAAGTCTAAGACCGGTCATTTCCCTATCCGAGTCTATTTCTCGTCCGTAACTCATTATCCGTTTCAAGAAAATTGATCTCGAAAACTCGACTAAGGCCGGAAGACAAACGATCCAATTAGTTAGAGCCCGGTGCGGGACATAATCGCGCACAGGGCGAACCAGAGCGGACTCTCTCCATTCCTCGCAGTGGACGCGCGCGCTTCCCGCGAGTTCGCGCGCCTCGCAAATTACACACCTCATTAATCATCGGTCCAACTAAACGTCTAGCAGTCTCGGGGATCTCGTCTCGCAGACTCTCACTCCTTCCCCGTCGGTTCGTGGGCCTCGCGAGTGAGATTGTTCGGCGAGAGGGCAAACTGTTCTCTCGTCGCGATCTCGCTGCTTAAGCGGCTCGCGCCAAATCCAGCTGAATTTCACCCGGTTCGGCGGCAGGCGTGAGCATCGAGAGATTCCCCGAGCGATTGCATTGTGGTATGTATAATTCTTTATGTACCGCAAGGGGAAAACGGTTCGGGACGTGAAAGTCTCGGGATGCTCTATTCGAGAAGGAACGGCCGAGCGAGAGTTCGTAAAGATAAAGCCGCGGAGATAGCGCAACGAAGTTCTCCACTTCGCCGCTTTTCGACGCGGGAAGAGGAATCATTTTACGAAGCTGTTATGCGGCGACGTCTTCGAACCTCTCGTGTTGCGCAATCGAAAGAGCTAATTTATAAGGATGAGTCCTCGAGCTCGTGACTGGCACGATCTCGCGGTAGCGCGCGCAGGCCAGAGTGGATCTCCGATAAACACAGCCGATCTCCGATTTTACTCGTCGACGGATCGGGATGGGATCGAGCGTGGTCGCTGCATCGGAGATTTTTCGGGATGGGCTTTTCGAATTGTTTCCTCGCGACGCACGTACACGTCAACCGTGCGGGCACGGCACGTGTGTGCATACGCGAATCGCTCCCCCCCTCACACGTGTTACGCACCTTTAATCGGTTCTCGAAGTACGTGACCCATCTCCACCCATGCGCGCGTTACGTCAGCGTGACACACGCGGTTAAACTTATTGCCTGCACGATTTTGTTCTTTCCACAATTATCGTCGTTCACGATTGACCCCGATTTTTCGAGCCGCCAATTAACACTTTACGCACGAAATTCATATATTTTTATGGTTTCTGTGAATCGTGAATTGTATGCAAATAATTTTTATACTTTTCGTGGAGTTATTGGATTCAATATCCGGAGTTCAATTTTCATTTTTCGTCGAATTGCGAATAGATGGGGCCTTAAATGTACCAAAAGAATATGCGAAAATATGCATATATTTTATGAGATATACGCGACGGATGTACACGGCAAATACTTTTTAGAAACTATATTTTCGCCTACAATTTATTATAATAAAATTCGACACTTTTAATATATTTTTCGCATATGTATGTAAAGAATATATAAAAAAATGTCGAACGCGCGCGAGAAAGGAAAAACAAATTCTTCGAAAAAATCCCGAGAGATTCTGCGAGAGGGATTCGATCTTACGTATTCCCGTTGCGTGAGTGTTGTGTAGCGTCGCAGGGTATTCCAACGCGCAGACATTGATACTGTCTGTATCTTACCTGAATTGCGTCAAAGCGTGTGTTTCGCAGAATAAATTCACCTAGAAACACAGGAGAATACGTGGAAGCGCGATGCGAGAAGGCTCGGCTATAAAGCGACGGTGTACCGAGGCTGTAGCTCACAGGAGACCCCGGCAAACGGCAAGTAGGTTACTCAAATGCAGGTCGTGCGAGTGTGCCACAGCCGCATACGTGTAAACACACATACACATTATATATATCTATATATATAACGATATAAATATACAGCCGGCTATGCCGAGCGTAAATATCATCGGTGAATCTTGAAACGCGAATCGTGTAATTGAATCGAAATTGCTAATGGTACACAGCTGGCAAGGTGGTGCGCCGCGGAGTCAATAGTCTCATCGGATTCTCTTCATCATCGTGCGATGCATCGAACACCTTATTATTTTACAACTGGAGGTAAATTATTGCAACAATTTTCTGGCACATAAGCGAGGGTCTGCACAAACAGACGAGACAAACGGAGCTTTGTAACTCGTTCTCGCTGTCGAGCTGCTCGGACCTTGAAGAGTCGGTAATGCGCAAGAATCTATTTCAAAGCGTCTTTTTTTTAAATTAAATTTAATGTAATTAATTTTTCGTTTTTTTTTTCGATAAAATTTTAGGTTTAGTTGGACGGTCATCTTCTTCCTCGTGTCAGAATGATGAAGGTAAGAGGAGGAAGACGAACGATGGAAAGATGGCCGCATCCAAAGTCGCCAACCGGTTGGACCCGACGGAGTCTTCTCTCTCTCCTCTCTCCGTCTCTCTCTTTCGTGTTTGCTCTCTAAGCTCTCGTCGCGCATCCGAACGAGGGACCGAACGAGGCGCCTGCGGGCGGCGGAGGCATAACCGAGGCCGAATATAAAACCCACCCATGCGACCGTACCTCAAAAGTTATTTCCTATGGCCACACGCAGCATGCGCTCAATGGAGACTTCCCCGTTTAACGTCCACGTCCCAGCGGCTATTGCTCAAAATCATCGAACTATATTTACACATCCTCGAATACAATTAAAAGAAAAAAAAATTTAATAAAAAATTAACAACCCCTCTCCCGCCATCCAATCCCGACGGATAATGCGCATCAACCCGACGGAACATTGTAATCAAACGAGAGTTTCATTACTACACCGTATTTATCCTCCCTCAACCGGTAGCCACTTTGTCCCACTGACATTAAGAACATTATGCAAATAACGTATACCAACCCGCTTGTGATCACAATAATTTATTTAAAACAGCAATTTTGCAAGTTTGATTATCGCGAGACCGCAGGAAGAGGCGAACCACAAATCTGCTCTTCCCTCCCATGCTCTTCCCCGGTTTCCTCCCGCCCAACTTCTATACCGAACCTTACAGCGCAGTTTGCGACGGAGCTCTCTCGGCTCTCTCGCCGGGCTCTCGGCTTTGTGTGTCCGACAATTCGAATGAAATCCACCCATGCGCGTTCTTCCCAACACACGGAGACCCTCGCTCCTCCGCCGGTTCGCATGTTCAACGTGCACACACTCACACACACACACGTGCGGCGAGGCCAGCCAGAGTCGCCGTTTCCCAAGACCGTTTTAACCCTCTGCTGGAATCTCTAATCCAGGCGAGAGAGCCGTATTCCGAGTACAACACACACACCGTGCCCGTTCTATCGAGCTCCCTTCTCTCCTCCGACGGCTCGGTCTGCACTTACTGTAACGGCAAAACGCGCATTCGGAGAAGCCTCTATCTCCATTATGCTGGCGTGTGTGTGTCCCTACGTGTGTATCGGGTATATCCAGCTAGCTGGTTCGCAGTGGTCTTCCGCGGCAAGAACGTTACACGCGACTCGAGATCCTACACGATCTAATGCAACGAGGGCCGAAGCCAGATCGGGAGAATCTCCCGGCGATATCGCGAGCACGCTTCCACGCTACTTCTCTTCCCGGTTTCCCCGAGGCTTTGCGAGCTTCCCCGCGGAGCTTCCATCCACCACTGTACCCGGTACTTACGCCGTGGTGTTGCGCCGGTGGTCCCATTGTGCCGGAACGAGGAAGAACCTCAAGCCTTCGCTTCCCGAAGCCTCTCCTCCTCCTCCGTCTTCTTGTCCCTGCTCCGACCTCCCGTTCACCGGTGATCCTCGATCCTCCCCCCCGCCGCTGCCACCCCGAGGAGATACTTCGAACGCTCGATTCCGCGACGGCTCGAATCTCCGGGGAAACTTTCGGTGCGGTTCGAACTTAGTTTCGCTAATCCTCGGCGAGCCTCGGCTGCATCTCGCGCGCTACCGGAAGTGGCGCCGATCAAAACCGCACTCCGATGGGACGATCCACTCCTACGTTGTGATGTTAACTCTCCGATGTTTTTTTTTTTTTTTTTTATTTGTTGTAAATGGTTTATTGATTTATTATGTTTCTTTTGTTTTTTACCGATCGTCACGTTAGGTCAATTTGTTTGAGATTTAATGTAAGACGGAAAAGGTGGCAAAGTTGAGTTGATTTTCTTTTTGGTCGCGAGCCTGTCTAAGATCGCTTAGAGCCATGCCGAGCGGCCATAATGCACTGCGGGTGCCGGCGGACACACGGCGCGGCAACGGCACAGAAACGAATAGGTCAGCACACACGAGGCCCTGCGAACGGTGACCACTCCCCCTCCCGTGTCGCGCCCCCCTCGAATACTGGCCGACCACCGCCGGCAGCCCCGCGGAGCACACGCTCATCCTGGGAAGCTATATCGCGTTCACTTTACACCTACACAAACGCGGGGCTTCCTTCGTTTCTCTTCTCTCTCTACCGATCGCTTCCAGCATTTACGACCTCCCCCTCCCTCCCTCCCCTCATCCCCTTCCCGCTCTAGACCTCGTCCTACTGCCTGCGATAGCGGCCTAGACGGCAGCTACGAAGTGCACCGACAAACACTTCCTCGCATCATCGAGTACGTCGCACTGTCTGCACTGAGAAAAAAAACAATTTGAAAATTGGGTGACGTCGGAACGGATTTTTAGTCGATGCAAGTCATTTTTTTTAAGCCTCGAACATGTAGAGTGTTAAAAAAATTCGGATGAAATTTAATGAACCGGATTTAAAGTTCTTATGCAAAAATAAAAGTTTAATAATTCACTTTAATTTCAATGAAAAAGTGTATTAATATTTCATCACAATAGTACGTTAAATGCACCAGTTTTTGCATAAAAACTTCCAGTCCGGCACATAAAATATCATACGAATTTTGTTTACAGTGAGGCGAATTGACAAGGAAACAAATATTCTAGTCGTTGAGGCAAAGATTTTGTTTGGAGGTTCGTGAGCGCAGGCGCGTTGAGCATGCAACCGATTTTTCTTTTTTTCTCGTTGCATCGTTAATTCTTTCCTCCTTCGACTCCCATCCAGTCTCGCGCATGACCAACATCATCTTCCTATCCCGGGCAATTTTTGTTCCTTCTATGTATATAATAAACGTTCGACGCGCGAACATTCTCTTCTGCACGATCGGCGCGACTCCGCGCCGCACGATCAGGGCCGATGCCGATTTTACCGGAGTAATATATTTTCCGAGTTGCGATCGAGCGCATCGGCGGAGAGACCGCTCGCATGCGCATGGTTTTACCCGCCGGTGCAACTCTCGCCGATCGCCGCTTATATCGATCAACTGCGCTACTATACCGATTCGCGGGGCTCGTACAACACCTACGCCTGGGATCGGATAGCGCTCACGGTAGGGGGCTCGACTTTTGCTGCTACCGGATTTCGATTGCGATAGATTTATCGCCGCGGTTGTGCATTTATATAATTTATCGTACAATGATCACCCCCGGGTGAGGGGCATCGTTCGACGAGAGGATCGTTCGTCGTTGTTCGATTATGAGAAATTTGTCGGATCCGACGAAACCACAGAAGCGAGGATCGGTGAGTGAATTCACTAGCAAGCAAGGTAAAAGTCCGAATGACCGCACAAATCGTGCGTGCAAAAAAGATAGAAATCCAATTTTTCACGCACACGGAGAAAAATAGTTCCGTTTCTCTAACAAAATGTAGATCGTTAATAATTTATCGTTGGGCAGCAAAAATAATTGCTGCCACAGCAAAATATTTTGTTGGTAACAAAATTCTTGGTGTCCCAATAATTTTTTTTTCTCCGTGCATGACCGAACCTGGGACTGCTAAGGTGTCCGGTCATTGGTACGTCTACCTTAAGTGCCAAATGTCGGACAAGTGATGAAAAAAATGGAGAAATGTTTATACATGATTCTATTCCGCGACAAAATCCGAGAGTCCCAAACCGAAGAAAAAAAATCCGGCTTCGCGCTCACATACCTTCAAAGCTGTTTTCTGGTTGCTACAACTAAAGCATTCTTCTCTCGAACGATTATCCCCCTAAGTTGATTCAAAATATTTCGATTCAAACTAATTTTTTCATAATACCAATCAAATAACGACTTTGAACGCGCCTCGGTTGCGCCAACAACTCCTTTTTCCGAGTGCACCTCGATCGAGGTACGTCGAAACGCTGTACCGCCGACGATTAAAAAAAGATCTTATTTCATTTAGTTCCAGGCCATTTCGCGGATAGAGAGAACAACCGGCAAATGAGAAACGATTCGCTCTCCCGGGAACCGATCGCCGTGTACTTGTTGATCGGTCCCGCGTCAGTCGGGTACTTTACTCATGGCGAGGCTCTCAATGCCCGGTGGGCGACGCAAGCGTGTGCACACGCACACGGGGGCCTATCGGGGAGAGTGCGCAGCGTGGAGTAATACAGAGACATCGGTAGCCGACGTAGCCGACGGGGAAGGGAAAGAACAACGGGCCGCTCGCGGAGCCGACGGAGAGTCGACGGGCGCGCGAGAGCGCGGGGGATCTCTCCCGGGAACCAGTTTCATCTCTTGAACGCTTAATTAAGGTACACGTCGAGAGGTGGAACGGGCATGCGTAAACCCGAAGCCGGGGGCGAGGGCGAGAGAGAGAGCGGCAACGAAAGCGCGGAGCGAGCCGGAGACTCCGAAGGATCTCCGGAGCGTTCGAGAGATCGTACGAAGGGCGGCTGCGGGAGCAACAGGATCCAGGAGGAGAACGAGGAATAAGAAGAGGAGGAAGAAGAAGAAGAAGAAGAAGTCGAACTTGCGTAAGAGAGACGTCGATAGGCCGCGTGGCGAGGAGAGAACTCTCGCGGGACCGCGGCTTTATTCTTCTTTAGTTTATTCCTTCCCTCGCGTTCCATCGCGTTCCCTCGCGATTCCCGGGCCCCGCCGGGACGCCGAGTAAAAATCGTGGGTGGGAGAAGCGCCCATTTCGCGTTCGTTATCGTTTAACGGCTTTATCGCAATCGGCCACGACGGAACGAACCCGTTTCTCAGTTTATCGGCCGACCACCGCGCACGCTCTTTTTCTCTCCGCCCCCTCCCCAACATCCAACTCGCTCGTTATAAACTCAACCGCTCGCTGAGTAATTATTGTATCGGTGCGTGCACTGCCCTGGACTCGGTCACACAGGTATATCGTATGTTTGTTGTAGTCTTATTACCGCAGTGCGTGTGTACGAAATTCGCACACACGGTGCTAAGTTCCGAGCGGGTATGGAAGTCGACGCAGTGCCATAATTAGAACCGGGTTGAGCGAATGGTAACCGAGCAACGCTACTTCTCTTACGTGTAACTCGCAGTATTTTCAGTGTATAAGCTACTCGGACTTTTCGCTGCTCAAATGCGTTTCGCGTGCTACCAAGGGGGAACGGGGGGGGGGGGGGGGGGGGGGCTGAATGTACCTTTACTATAATGCTGGATAAACCATTTGAGGGAATCCCCATAAATAGAAACGACCGAACAACGACGCGGTAGAGTCGAGGAACGTGGCGAACAGGAAACGTTCCAGTCCGTGATTGCCCGCTCAGGTGACTACCTCGCGCTATGCATCCAGACGATGCCAGCGATTCTCTCTCCCTGTGTCTCCTCTATTCCCGACCACACGCCTTCTTATCTCCTTTCCAATTAATATAATTGTTTTTCTATATGTGCATTTATATTTCATTTACACCCGCTGTGTCGTAGCCAACGATGCGTTTTTTATAATTGGGTGTCATGGGATGATGTTAGTACTTCCGGGCGAAGGTGAGCTCGGAAACGGGACGTTGCCAACTCAATTCCGCTCGAAACCGGCTTTTTCTTTTGCACTTCGTCGTACCGGGTCGAGAGTTAAATACAAGCGTACGAAAATACCAACCGTGGAGAATCAAACGGCCGAATTATAAAAATGAACGTGTACAAAGGTCGATAGAAAAAAAAAAATTACTGAACTCAATGAAACGTTTTTTCCCGAACAGTCGCCATAATTTGTAAGTTCGATCATGTTGATGCAACTTATAAAAATAGATATAATAAATACCTGAATATCCACCGAGCTAACATTTTTAAGTGACTATAAAATAACGGATAAAAAACCATTTCGTTGATATCAGTAATTTTTTCCCCCCCTGATGCAAGTAATGCGTACCCGCGCTCCCGGATCACCGTTGCAGCTAATTGCTTAATCAATTATCGTATTAATTTTCCCCCCGCATATTACCGGCATATTATAATTTCATTCGCCGTTTAATATTCCTATAATACACACATCGAAACGGGTATGTTAATTGTATACCTTCGATAAATGATACCGGCCACGGTATAACCCGCAGGCACACTTTGCATGCCGGACTCTGTGTCCCGGGTGTGTAAGTACACTACGGGAGAGCTCGTTAAAATTAGTCTAAACGAAGAAGAAACGGATGCTTATCACGCGTGGCTAACGTTTTGCCGAGGCGGCACGTAATACGAATGTGCATACGGTACCGAGGAGAAGCCAAAGAGTGAACCGTGAATAGAGAGAAACCCCGTGGAACGCGCAGGTGTCTCGGGGCCCTCCCATGTTAATCAGCGATATACGCCGTTTCGTTAATCTCACTTCAACTACCTCGTCTCTTCGTTCCCTATATATTTTCACTGTATACACGTGTATACATATATTTATATAGATTGCCGGTTCCCTCGACCAACCCTGTTCTCGTTGTATCGTTGCGGCGCGTTCCTACACACATATGCAAATACGATCCATACGTATTCCACGCCGCGCGGATAGCTACCGCGGAGACTCCCGCGGAACGGTCCGCGGTTTCACGCATGGGAGAGGCCGAGTGATAAAACATATTTTCTATTGCGCCCCCGGAGTCACCGACGAAGGAGAGAAGAGCGCTCTCTTTAACTGTTCCACGGTCGCGATCCCGAGCCGACGATTTATGTGTACCGCGACCGGTAACAATTATGAAAAGTACTATATCAAGCGGGGATTTTTCATCGCGAAACGAGCGAGCATCTCTCTGCGTCCCGCGGCTCTGGAGTTCGCGAAACAATCGACCTCGCTCCTCGACTCACTCGGATTAATGTTGATACGAGGTAAATTAATTTAGTTTGCGAAACAAATCGGATATGCGCTCGGGTCTTCGCTGACAGAGGAAGGGTTTTTGATAATGGTTATTTTATTATCCGGAGGAGATGAGTGCATCGAGGTAGAGACGAAGTCTACGCATTGAAGGAATTGTTGAGATGGTAGAGGAATTTGTTTTTCTTTATCTCGATTAGAGCGCAAACTCGAGGGGAATTCATAGGTCTTGCTTGGACGATTCTTTTTTTAATAAACAGCATTCATGAATAGTCGAGAATCACTGTGGAGTTTTCTCCGAGGCGTGTAACAGTGTAATGTTGTCGGGGTAATGTTGATACGAGATAAATTAACTGCAATTGTGAAACAAATTTCATTTCCGCTCGCGTCTTCGCTGATAAAGGGAGAATTTTTTTAATAATGGTTATTTTATTGTCCGGAGGAGATGAGTGCGTCGAGGTAGAAACGAAGTCTACGCATCGGAAGAATTGTTGGGATGGTAGAGGAATTTGTTTTTCTTGATCTCGATTAGAGCACGAACTCGAGAGGAATTCATAGTTCTTGCTTGGACAATTCTTTTTTTAATAAACAGCATTGATGAATAGTCGAGAATGACTGTGAAGTTTTCTCCGAGGCGTGTAACAGTGTAATATCATCGGGGTAATGTGAAACAAAAAAATTGTGAATCAAATTTGATATCCGCTCGCGTCTTTGCTGATAGAGGGAGCGTTTTTAAACATGTCTATTTTATTATGCGTCGAGGTAGAGACGAAGTCTACGCATTGAAGGAATTGTTGGGATGGTGGAGTAATTTTTTTTTCTTAATCTCGATTGGAGCGCAAACTCGAGGGGAATTCATAGTTCTTGCTCGGACGATTCTCTTTTAAATAAACAGCATTGATGAATAGTCGCGAATTACGGTGGAGTTTTCTCCGAGGCGTGTAACAGTGAGACAGTATTCTATCGGGGTCTTACGCGCGCGCTTATGGTTGCAGTCACGGGAGCGCGGAATGCGGGAGCGCGGCTTTTGCACCCACAAAGGGGACACCGAGACGGCCGAGAGAAGTCAGCTCGGGCGCAATGAGAGAAAGACTTCTCGGGACGTCGAGGAAAAATCTTCATAAATATTAAAAAGGGGAGTTGCACGGCCCGGGAGATTCCGCGAGTCTGCGAACTCGTGCGTCGCGCATGCGCGAAGAGTCGAACGGTGAGCGCGACCCGAGATAAACGTTGATTTCAGCGGATTAAATTCTTGCATTATATCGAGTTTTTTTTTTTTTACGCGTCGTTCGTGCCTCGAAGCGGGAAGTTTACTGTTACGAGCAATTCGCTTTTTTTTTTTTTGCTCGTAATTAATTAAATTTTTCTACTTCATCACTTAATCAATGAAACTATCGGGTGAGGATGCTGCGATTGCGCGTTCAGCGCCTACTTTGTTGTGTTCTCCGGCGAGGAGCTCGTTAATTGACTCTCGCTGACAGACTACCGACAAGTTTGAACAGTTTTCTCAACGTCTCGTTAACTTTACGAGCTGTGCTTCCATCGCGGTGCGAGCTCGGTGCGTGGACGGGGCAGCAGGCTATAACAGCGCGAACTCGAAGGTAAAAGAGAGGCCGCGAGAACGCTCTCGTGGCTAATGCGGACTTATTATGTGAACTATCTTGATACACGTAACCAGAAGGACACTTGAGCAGGGACTGGGACTCGTAAAGTGTATCGGACGATCTACGTGTCGCATCGCTCTCGACGACTCGGCGGCTCGGACTAGCGGGCTCGGATCCCTCGCCTAGCGGACATCGATTCTACACGACAACAAAATGGTTCGTGCGTTTGAAAAAAAAATCGTCTAAAAAAGTGCATAATTTTTTTTCTTGCGTTATTTTTCGAATTTTTTTTTGTCTTGTTAATTTAATCATTCCTTACTGTCTCATTGCACACGAAATAAGAAAGGGAAGAGAGTATTGTTTATTGATAACTTTACTATTTTTCTGTCTAATTAAAAATACTATTTAAAAACGAGAAAACGTTTAATTAACATGAAAACGTAACAAGGGGACGAAAATTGTTTGTCACGAGTTCGAATCTTTTTTTGTTTTAATTGCATGTTTGTAGTCCGGAGTTCGAGATTTATTACTCTGTCGATTATTTAGTGAGAATATAAGATTGTAAAATGTTTGTTTTGACGTCCAACAAACAAAAACACTTTCACCGATATAATTCGAAGGAACGAGAGAGCGTGCAATGTATTCGACAAATATATTTCAAAAAGAACCAAAACTTCTGGAAGAACCGAAGAATATCCATCGGAGAGTTACGGATTTGCCGTCACTCGACTCTCCTTTCGGGTGACATCATCGTTCACCTATGTCCTCCTCTCGACCTCGCTCGTTCCTTCGATCACATTTTTTTTTTCTAAACAGCTCACGTAGGTGCTTGCACGCTGTCTCAATATGAAACTACCGTCCGACTCTTCGACAAAACAATCGATGTGTAAATATTAACCAACAAAGCGAAAGAAAAACCGACTCACCGACTCGTCGAAATGGTCGTAAAGAGTGAAGACCCGCGATGGCCTTTTCGATAATGAATTCAACGCGTTCCCAACGACAGATCAATTGCTACCTACCGACAAACGATGTTCCGTCTAAGCTACATTTCTGATTTTTTTTCTTCAAATTATGCACACCACGAGTATGAAAATTTAGCGATTTATTTTTTTGTTTCTTTTCAAACCGGTTCTCTTTCCGGAGGAAAGGAGAATCCCGCAGCTCCGCGCGATCCGAGACTCGCGCAACGAAGAACCCGGCCTTCGGGGAGGAAAAATATAAAAAAACCTCGAAGAGACGAAGAATTCGAGCAAACTGGAACCCCGAACGTGACCGCTCGCCGGGATGTCTTCGGCACTGTTCTCCCGGCTGGCTTTGCGAAAGAGAAGCCAAACCAGGACGACCCGAGAGAAACAGAAGAGTACGGACAGCGAAGGAGTCCGTGCCGCTTGCACTCTCGCGATCCGCGACCGAGGACGACCGTTACCGTTACCTTCTAACGCACTTCGCGTCGCGCTGTTTTTGTGCTGTACCGACGATGCTGCTCCGTTTTTTTTTTTTTTTTTTTTACAACTGCGTTCGGTGCTCCCCTCGAGTAATTTACGGTCCGGGGGATGAGGTTCGCTATGGTCAGGGTCGTCGGGAGAAAGAAGGAAGGAAAGGAGCTGCTTTTACCTGACGCGAGCCGGATGCGCCAGGCTGCTCCTACAGGTGACGCAATTAAGCCGCGCTCGATGACCTTGCTCCGAAAAAGATTTTTCGCAACACCCTGGAACAATGTTGCGCGGAGTTTTCCTCGCAGACCGCCTTCGGGCTGTTATTCTCGTTGACTCGCGTTCGCCTCGTCTCGACCAGAAAAAATTGGACACAAAGAAACTGCTCTCCTCCGGATATCCGGACAGAGGAACCGAAAATGTGGATCCCGAAGATTTATCGGACAGACGGAGGGCGGCTAATTTTATCGAAAACAAATTCCTTTCTGGGCTGCGCGCCAGCTCTACAATTTAAGGGAACTATTGGGAAGGTCTCAAGGGCTGCGGTTGTCCCATTGATATCAATTTCAAAATAGTTTTATTTTTTTCTTGGTTATTCGATGATGTATCTAAAATATCCAACGATCACTTGTTCGAAACGGTCTTCCGATCGTGTAAGAAAATAACCATTATAAAAAATCGTTAAAGTTCTATTTTTCTGAGTAAGAAAAGTGTTCTATTTTTATTCTCGGTAACAAAATAATGTATCCAAAATACTTAACGCTCATTCGTTCGTAACGGTCTTCCGATCGTGTATAAAAAATACCCAATATAAAAATCGCTAATTTTTTTTTCAATGTCATATTTGTTTTGATATTTTCTATTACAAAAAAAAATAGAACTGACATTTTTTGCATTGGAATTTTTTTTTACGTGATCACCATTGTTACGAAGTTGACAACTTTTTATTATCAAGAACATAAAACGTGTTCTCTTTTGTGCCTGAAGTCGACAAAAATGATTGAATCGTTAATTGTCAATGCGTTAGTAATATGTATATATTTTTTCTGGGACTTGTCTCAGCAATATCACGAAGGAAGATGGCAGGCCGCGTGCAAGTGCGTCGGGAGAACGGTAGAAGACGGAAGGCGCGTGGATCGCGATCCGACGGCGGCCATGCCGTTATGGCGGTCGGACCGGCGCATTTAAATACTCGTAAAGCTAACTCTCATTTCTCTCTCGCTTTCTCCGGGTGGCGGGAGATGGACGTGGATAGCAGTTCCGTGGGCCAACGGGACTGGTGCAGTAGCTTCGTAGTCGCGCGAATCTCACCGCGATATTCGTTCTCGCTTTCGTATCGCCCTCGGCACACAATCGGCGCGCGCGGCGTGCTCGTCCCTAAACATCGTCCGCGTTTCTCCCTTTTCCACGTTCGCCGAGCCCTATAACCCGTGTCAACTACCCCGGCTACTACAATTCCGCTCGACTCTCGCTTTCCCCGGATGCTCGCGAAAACGGCATGCGACGGGGAGGAGAACAGCCAGCGTTCTCGCGTTGTAAACACACTACGAATGAAACTACCGGATTCTCGCATCGAGAATTTAACGAACCATTTGTTGGACTGCCCTGTGACACTGCGATAAATATTTACCGACAGTCTTCCGATTCTGTATCGTATTTAAAAACAAATCTTTTTCCTGACGCATGTAAAATCCCGTTTCTCATTCCTGTGAAATGAGCGCAGAAAAGTAATTTACGGTACTAGTGCTATAAAACTTTTTCTGACGAGTGTGAGTTTGCAACGGGAGCCAAAGGCGAGTCGCTGCAATCGCACGAGTTCAGAAAGTTTTTCGCACGAGTAATGTACGAAATTTTACTTCACAAGGTGTGAAAATAGGGGTTTTGCGTACACGAAGCGCGCGCAAAACTGCCATTTTCACAACGAGTGGAATAATAGTATTTTTCTCGTGCGAGAATTTTCAAAAACGAAAAGCGTGATTCTCACGCATTTGTTAGGCAAAATTATGCGAATAGCGTGGGGGTTGAAGGGGAATCCTGACTTGTGTAAATGTCGCGCTTGTGCGGTATTTTCACGCTCGTCAAGAACTCCCTTCCTATGCCTTTACAATATTTGCCGCTATTCAACTGTTTTACGCAAAAACGATATTTATTTTTTTAAAGAAAATACGCCCGACGGAAGAAACTAGATGAACCACGAATATTTGACAAAGTGATCAGTAAAGTTGGGTCGATAATAAATAAATGTTTATCAATCGTCTAAGAATAATAAACAGCTGCAACTTCGCTAGTCACGATGGATTTTAATTTATCACGATAATTTTCTAATTTATCGAACGTCGCTTACGAATGCGTAAATCAAATGTGTTTCATCCGGCGAATGATATTAAATTTGCGTTTTATCGGGGAGCAGATTCAATCGTTGGGTCATCGCATGTACGGACGGATGTATTAATTCTATGATTGTCTCGACGTTATAAGTTACAAGACGACCGCAGAGATATATTGAGGTGCAATATTTGAATGAAGAAAAAAAAATCTATTAACTGATTCGTTTGATGGCCCATGACCGCTCTCGCACGAGGGACCAAAAGTCTCGGACGTTCAGAAGCCCCCGCCGCGTAACCGTAGGACGATGAAAGTGGGATCAATGGAACCTCCGCGGCCGTACGGTTCACGAACGATAAATTTACGATAATTAGTGGCGTCGGACGAAGCCACGGGAACTAGACGGAGGGAGAAGGGAGGGACCAGGGAGATTTAAACTTAGCCCGGGCTTCTAGCCGGTGTAAATCCGCGCTCCGCGGGCTCGTTTCGAAAGATCTAATTCTCCTCGCGACGAACCTCCAGCGGTTCGTCCGGAATATTAAACAAATAAGTAAAATTCTTTCCTTCAAGGTTCACCTGCTCGTTAACCGATAGGCAGACGCGGTACAGTGAATTCCGATTCCCGGTCTGACCCAAAGAATCCGACGGTAGGTCCGCGTTTTCCACGGGTTTTTCACCGTTCCTTGTAAATTTCATAACTCGCGAACGAATAATTTTTTGCATCCGTTTAGAGTTTGTACTTGTCGGGCGAAGTCTGGCGTTTCGATTTTGCCACAATTGAATCGAAATATGCGCGTTAGTTCGGGAGTTACGAAGGAACGAACGTCCCACTCTGACCGAGCATCTTTGACGACTCGGGGGTTCAAGTCGGGAAAAAGAGATCGTTCGAATCCCGATTTGCGCATTCGTGAACTCGACGGCCTGCACTCTCGCTACCTCCTGTCCCTCGCGCCTTCTTCCCGGATCCTCCGAGGGGTGGGTTGGTTACATAAATTTTTCGGCACCACCGGCCGAGTTTACGCGCGCGACTCGCTAATTAATCATGATTAAAGACGCTGCACCGAGGCTACCAAGAGCTCGAATAGTGCACCGCTGACAAATGGTAGGAAAATTCTTCCTCACCCGAATAAACTTCCCGGTAAAAAAGAAAAAAAAATCCAAAAAAGAAGCATTCGAAATCCTTAATCCAACCGGGCGGAAGAATTATTCCACCCAAAAAAAGGGGGAAAAAAACGACCACACTCAAAAATATTCTCCCCCACAACGAGGACATAACTGATGCTGGCCGCGCAGCGAAACAGTCGAGAGAACATCGCAAAGTTTTATTCGCCATTTTTTTTTTTCTTTCCCTCCAAGGGTGAGCTTGATCGAGGAGCCCGGGCGCAGGGCTCTTCATCATGCAGCGGGGGTTTGTTAAGTTTCGGGCGTCACTTATCTCGCGGCCGCGGGCATTCTCGCTCCTCTCCTCCTCCCTTCCGATAGAGATAGGGACACGCGGAGGAGAGAGGAGAGAGTGGAGGAGCCCGGAGAGAGTCCCCGGCTCGTATGTCGAGGCGGCGAGGGGGATGCAAGGTGTCGCGAGGGGGGTTGGAGGGCCCTCCGGGTCGGAGAACCCTCCGGGTTGGACTCTCGCGCTCCTCTCTCCTTCGCTCCCAGGAGGGGGAGGGGGAGGCAAGCAGGCGTCGGGTGACGTCGCGACGCCCCTCCGGGGTACAGCGACGTACACCGCAGCAGCAGCAGGAGCGGCAGCACCGGCACACACCAACTTCTCCAAAGTGTCCGGGAGCTAAACTGATATGAGAAACGAGCGTTTCGTGCTGCCCGTAGGGGCCGACGCCGCACGGCCACCACCTATTCGTTATATTACAGGGTAGTACGTCCCGGGGTGCGTTTCTGGCCCCGTGTACACAGCCGCCGGTGCACCGACGGCGGAGACGTGTCGGATGTAACGCCGAACACGCCAAACGTGACGCCTTCGCTTCGGAAACGCTACACTCCGACTTTAACGGCTTTAGAGCGGCGAAATTTAAAAAAAATTACTAAAGAAGTTCAAGGGGAGTGAAAGACGAAGAGAAGATTCGTTCGTTCTTTGCTACACTCTATTGGAAGTTCGAAGTGCCGTTTCCACCTTTTTTTTTCTCTTGTTGGTATGAAGACGAAACCGGAAGTGGAGAAGTTTGGAGAAGTTTGGAGAAGTTTGAAATTAGTTTGGTGCTATCGGGGGATTCATAAGAATGTGTGGGACAATTAAAACCTATCCGGGAATTTATGATGTTTGCTCGTCGATCGAGGGTGGGGATTTATAGTCATTTTAAAATGCGTTGCGTAGTCGCGGGTCGGGGATAATGCGAAAGCGTGACTACAGTTGCACACAGTGCACTGAACATTTTTATTTTTTATTTAATGTACCCGACTGGAAGATTTTAGGCAAAAACTACTACATTAAATTTAATGTACAATTGTGATGAAACATTAATATCCTTTTCAATTGAAATTAAAGTAAATTATTAAAATTTAAGTATTTCCAATGTTTTTAATACACCGAACATTAATTTTTCAGCGCAATTGTACATGAAATTTAATATACCTGTTTTTGCAAACAAACTTTCAATCCGGTACATTAAATTTCACACGAATTTTGTTTAGAGTGTGAGTGAAGTGAAAAAAAAATGTCAATGACGCAAGTAAAATTCGCTGCCATAGAAAAAATTGTTATTTCAGTCTTATAATTCCATACTGGATTGAAACGGTAACATGTCACCTTGACAGTCTTGCCGTCGTGGTTTCAATATCATAGGGAATTGTAAAAATTTAAATAAATTTTCCTTTTTTCAGTGTTCAGCTTTGATGGTTGCTCTATCGTGGAAACACCTTGCGGAGGTATTGAGATATCGTGCATAGGCGAGTGAGGAGGGTGGCGAATAGGTCGACGAGGAAGACGCGGAAAACCCGATTCGCCGGGGGGCAGAGGGGGTTTCAGTGGAGACGGCGAAAGGGGAATGAAAGAACGCTTATCATCGGCCGCAGCCGCCTCCGACCGTCGGATCCTTATTTATGGCCTCCGTCACAGAAGTCGGAGAGCGCCTCGCTACATCGCGACTATTTCAACGTGCAATCTCCGAGCACCTTCGCTTCTGTAGCATGATTTTTCATCTACCGGTGAAAAAAAAAACAAATCGAACCATCGTATGCCAATTTTTTCTTTTTTTTTCTTTCTAGATAAAAAATAGATGTGTAGAGTTAAGATCGACGAAGGTCTCGCCGAACGGAAAAATACTGCGGCGTTGCGTCTTTGGGATTCAGCTTTGAATTTTCGATCATTATTGATTTTCTCGGTATTTAAATATATTTTTGTTTCGAGTTCATGAACTACTATGTGGTTTTTACTGTTTGATAAGAATACTAATTTCATTTATTAATTTAGTTACTTATTTATATTATTCTAATGATTGTAACTAAATAAGTAGATAGATACAAATTTCTTCCAAGCTCCTAAGGCAAATATTTATCTCTCGTCAATAGATATAAGCTATTGCGATTACAATCTCGAGTCAATCGAGGAACCTTCGAACAGTATTTTTTTTAGGGAAAATAAAATTTAAATATGTGTAGATTTAAGAACGACGAAGGTCTCGTCGAACCAGAAAATACTGCTGTGTCGCCTCTTTGGGGTTTAGCTTTGAATTTCCAGCCATCATTGATCTTATCAAACTCGATATTTTTATATATTTTTGCTTCGGTATTCCGCATTCATAATTCGTTATTTCCCTCAGCATTTTATTCTACGATCACTCATTAAGTCGTGACGTCAAAAACCGATATGTCTTTCTTTGTTCTTTGATAAGAATATTAATTTTATTTGAAACATTTATTTATTTATTTATTTATATTATTCTGATGATCATAAATAAATAAATAGACAAATAAAAATGTCTTCCAATCCCGTAAGGCACACATTCAACTCTCGTTAATATATATAACCTATTGCGACGACAATCTCGACCGAAAATTCATCGATATTTAATCTGTAAAACAAGTAGATGCGAGTTGCGGCTGCCCGTTCGCAGCACGCACGTGGTCCGGCACTGCATCGTCGATAAAAAGTCGTCGGAATAAAATGTTATCTTGTCATTCGCTTCAAATCATCGAACGTACTGTACGGAACGATTTAAGCTCGAAATAAAGGAAAATGGACGACTCCCGTCGAGGTAGTTCGGCGCCCGACGGGTCGTGCGAGTCACGCGTCAATTTGGCGGGAGGTTAGCGAAGCGTCTCAAGATTCCGTCGTCGGAATTATTGTATCTTTCATCGACACGCGTACGCGAACTTCGTTCCCCACGAATTTTCGATAATAATTCGGTCGTACGATCGTGCGTTAACCCTCGATATTATTATTTTCCGCTCGGCAAAGAATAATCAGCTGACTTACCGTTCTGCGGCGAAGTCGGGTTTTCAGCGAAACAGCGTTGCCGGTTGCGGTAGGAGTCTCCATTCCCTCCCCGTCATAGTGCGGGATCTCTCGTCCTATCGACGGTTACGCGTCTCCCTCGTGTTCCTCTTCCGCTCGAGCGAGTTTCCTCTGTCGCCGTTCCTCTCACGTTCTATCGTCCGGCGTATCTTCCAGCGTTTTCCTCCTCGCGTGGCAGCCTCCCACTCTCCCGCTTCACCGTCCACGTCAAATAAACAAAAAATCCCCGTCGGAATATCGCACGTTCTAGCACGAGCTACAGCGAAGAAATAAAAAACAAACAAACAAACAAAAAACTAATCTAGTTTCACGCCAGTCCAATGGCGGCGGCGTGAGCGCAGACCGTTGCCGGTCGGAGAGACGCGCTGCGAAGAATATTCGCGTAGTCGTCTACGTACGAAAAAAAAATAAGAACAAGCACCGTTGACCGAGGATAAAATAGAAACGTCCTTCGAGCGTGTTCGGGCGTGACTGCGTTGCGCGCGAGAGAGGTGAGTACGGAAAACGTGATAGCGAACAATTCGTTTGCGTGTCTGTGTTGTATTTTTTAAATCTTTACGTTGTTGTTGTTTTTTTTTTTTTGTTTACCTTCCAAAACACGATCGACAAAGGCGGCCGAGACGACGAGAGTACCGAGACAGCGTTCGTAACCGACGGGTTGGAAAAACAAAATTTCTCGGCCGTTGAAAACGCTCGTCTCTCACCCCGAGCTCTGCGGACTCCTGCGGGACTCTCGCGTTACGCTCTCTCGCGGCCCAAAGCAAACTTGTCCGATGGCAATACGTGAGTTAAATGTTCACCGCGGATGGTTTACGGCCGATAGTCCCCACCACGGGCCACCACGCGGCGCTGCCTCCGTCGTGCCGCCGTGCCGCCGCTCCTGGCTAGGCTATCCCGCGTGTGCTCGTCCCTCATGCTGCTGCTGCCGCTGCTGCTGCTCTCCCCTCCCTGCCGCCCGCTCCCGCTCACTCCGCGCTGGCCGTTACTCGCTCGCAAGCGTTTGTGTGTGTGTGTGTGTGTGTGTGTTTGAGCGTCGGTCGGACGGACGAGAGCCGAGCGTGGAGAGTTTATATCTAGCAAACAAGAGCGAGGGAGACGATTCGAACGAGAGACTCTCTACCTGTGCAGAAGAACGACGCGGGACATCGTGGCTGGATGCACGAGCGAGGGAGTAGAACGAGGTAAGAGCGACGAGGAGTCGAAAGGATTGCGACGGTAAGCTCGGGCCTTTTCGAGGTTAGAGCGAGCTCGAGCCATGCGAGAAAGACGAACGCTCCACGGGATTCGGTAGTCGAACGGAGACGAATGTACCCAACGACGAAATAGCGTTAACACACAGTCTCGCACAGGCCGTAGCGCTCAACACAACTATAGAAACTGGGATTTATATGCGAGGGCGTTGTTAATGGAAGGGAGGGGAAGCCGCGCGCGCGACTCGGCAGGGGAACGACGAGCGCGAGAGTGGAGGACACTGCCGACGCGAGGATCCCCCCTCTCTTCCCCACCTCCAAACCCCCTCCCTTCTCTTCGTCCTTTGCCCGACCATGCTCTTCCTCGGCGCTCCGTCTCCCTCCATCGCATCTCGCTTTTTCTCTCGAGGCTTTTGCATCGCATAGGCCCTCGTCCCGCTCGTCGAGCTTTCCGAAAGCGGGACGGCGCAAGTAGGCCACGTGATTCTTTTTGTCTTCACATTTTTTTCCTATTTTTAATTTATTTTTTTTTGTAGAAAAGTCAATCCAAGAGAGGTATTTTTTTTTCGAGTTTTTTGTTTGATTTTTTCTTTTTTTCTTTTTATTTTTCCGCAGGTAATTGCGATTTCGAGAACGGACTGCAGGAGCAGCGGAACAGGGAGGGATCTTCGGGCTGCGCGGCGGCCGCGGCGATGCACTTGCTGCCGATCTCGCTCTCTCTTCCACGGGGAGGCTGGTTATCATCGCATGCACGCGCAGGATTGAGCCATTACCTGCTGGTGCGCTGCTCAACGTTATAGCTATAATTATATAGCGTCGCGATACACATCGAGTAATGGTGATTTGTTGCGTTGCTCCGAGCGCGTACAAGAGAGGACTATCTTCCCTCCTCCTCGCTCAATCTCTCATTCTATCTCATACAACCGGGGGATAGCTCGCCAGAAGTTGCTCGTTTATTGCGTGAGCGTTGCTCACTCCTTGGCGAATCCCCCCCTATTTTTTCTTTTTTTTTTTCTTCTTTTTTTCCTCTACGTCTTCTCTCTCGGGTACGCCATTCTCCCTCGTACGAGCCTCACACGTGGTATCGGGGATCCGGTATATGAAAACACGGCAATAGAGATACGAATCGTCGATGCCCCGGCTCAATCGTTTTATTCCTCTTGATCACCGGCGAGAGGAGGATTTTAAAGCGCGTTTATCTTTATTTTCACGCCTACCGAGCGAACAAGGTGCAGGAGAGCCGCGCGAACGCGGTAGCGATCTCGAAACGACAATTTTTATTTTTTTTATTTGTCTATGTATTTATTTATACGTAACGCCCGAGGAGCATCGCCGCGAGGGATGTAATATTAAAAGTCGGTGGGAACAAAAATCGTTGACTCATCGCGGACCGATCGATAAGAGGCTGTTATGAGATTTTAATTGAAACACTCGGCGAGGTGGTTGTTATTAGCCATCGAACGGAGATTATTTCTCTGTCCGCCGGACGAGCGGTACTCTCGCACTGATTTTAATTGAATTCCCGATTAAACTCACCGAGCCCGCGGAATTGATTGCCGTGTCAACTTTATGTTACGCGAGCGTTATTTTTTCTTGTTTTTGTTTTATTTTTTTTGATACTTCATTTTCCCTCTGCATGCGTGGGAAGGTCGGTTCTCGGATCGCCACTTTAAATTGGATTGACCGGGGAGGAAAACGCGAAATTGTGTGTTTTCACCGACACGCCAATTTTCGACGGGCCGAGCGTACAGCGGATTTTTGAATCGCGAGCCTCCCCGCGGTATGCACCGGGATGCGACTCCGCGGCGAGAGAAAATTTAATGCCGAAAATACCACGGTAACTCGGTATCTCGGTGATGGATTCGACCGCGTATATTTTATGCAATATTTGTTTCGCCGGATACTCTAAATGTGTAAAAGAACAACAGACCGCTGTTTTTTTTCGGTAAATACTTTATTTTTGAAAAGTTTATTTTTCCTAAACACAGCTTCAAAGGCCAGTGGCAAAAATAGACTTATTTTTTTTTATTAGATTTTATTAGATTTTTGTTATATAGATACTCTAAATGTAGAAAAGAACAACGGACCGCTGTTTTTCCGCAAAATATTTTATATTTTAAGTTTTTTCTTATTTTTCGTAAACCTAGCCTCGAGGGCCAGTGGCGATTCGTCGCGAAAATAGACTTATTTTTATTTTTTTCGACAGAGATATTCCGTTGTGGGTTTCGTGACGCAATGAGTGGTATCGACATTACGATATATTGGAAGAGGTAAATAATGTTCGACGGCGTAAAATCAATGAGTCCAGGGGCTCCCGAAGTTCCTTCGATTCCGGTTCGACGGTTTGTACACGGTATATCGTGAAATTTTTATTCCAAGACATAATAATTAATAATATCGTTAATATTTCAGGTGCGCGGGTTACTGGTCGATGCAAATGAAGGCTCGAATTTATGAACGGAGAATCCGTGTGAATGAATACGGCTATCGTTTATTGTGTGTTCGTGAAAAGCAGTTTTAACACACACCGGGTGCCCGTGCACTGGGAAAACTCGTTGGTGCGAGGAGACCGGGTTGAGTACCCCGGAGTAGTACGAGTGGGCACGAGTGAGCGCACATTCGCAGTTTGACGGAATGTTATTGCGGTCATAATCGTAGAGGCGCCAACAGGTGCGAGCTCCAGCAAGCCTAGTACATCGAGGGGGTGAGTACCCGCATATACCGGTCGATCCATAACCGAAGCTTTTCCTTTACACCTTTCCACGGCGATAGAGCAACCCGATCGATAAATTAACGGTTAAGGCGATGGAATATTTTTACACGGATCGATTCTATTCTTTGCAACGGTATTTCCGTTCTTTTGCATAATTTAATTTTTAATCCTGTAACAAATCACCCACCTTGCCATGAAATATTCGCATCAGAAATGTTCGTTTACTGTATTCATAGACGAAAATGCCATAGTTTTCATTTACTTACTGGTTTACTCCTCAATTCTTGGAACTCAGTTATTTTTTCATATTTTGGTAAACGATATAACAAGGTGGATAAAAAATGAAAAGAATTAACGTCATTCTTGAGCGTAGTCGCAAAAATTAGAAAAAAATAGACACTTTGTTCCATAAAAAGAAAAATGCGAAATATTTACACACGCAACAATTTTATTATTTAAAACAGTATTTCCGGTCTTTCCAATACTTTAATTTTTCTCCCGAAAAGCAAATTTATCTATGAATCACCCAGATTTCTATGAAATATTCGCTTCAGAAATGTTCATTTCCCTCTTACTTAACGCTCACTTTATTCAGAGACAAAAATGCGATAGTTCTTATTTATCGATTGGTTTGCCCTACAGTTCTACGACCGCAGTCATTTTTTCATATTCCGAAGTCGTTCAATTTAAAGAACGCGACGAGAGTTTTAATGTTTAAAAGAAAATCGATATAATAAGATCGATACAAAATAAAAGACATAGCTATGGCCTTCTTGATCGAAGTCGCTAAAATAAATAAATAAATGATAGACGATTTGTTCCGTAAAGCGAAAAAAAGAATTGAAAAAATAGACGGCTCGAAAGTTTGAATGTGAAACCGACAGTACCGACGTCCATTGCGCGTGCAGTGTGGGTGGCGCGAGATGATAGCTTACGCGTCCGATATATCTGTATCTTCACCACGGAGGCAATAACGACTGCCGGTGTCTATAATCTGCCCGGAAACAATAACTAAACAGTTGTATAGCTATTCCAGGATCCGGAGAGAGCGGGAGCGAAGCTTACACCAGAAACTCGAACGACCCATCAACTTCGTGTACAAATAGTATTATCTGCTTCGTGTACTCGAGGCAAACAGTTGAGATAGCGCTTTCAGTTCGGTAGTTCATTCATACCGTCGTGGCATCTGCGCCGGCACTTTGAGAAAAGATCTTACAATATTGTGACAGGCTCTCGGTCTCGTCGCCCGGCGAGTCGTTAAGAACAGTTCAGCCGGCCATCAATCCCATCCCTTCGTCGACCAACAGCGGAACCGGTCGTCACTCCACGGCAAAAGTGAAAGTGAGCTGTCTCGTGAAAGCCCGAAGGGATGAAGTTACCGATTCGACTACCTGTCGTCCAGCGAAGGATAATTACGGCCCCGGGTCGACCATTTTTCCTAAATCTCGAATTTCGCACCCTCCAAAGTAGTTTGCAACTCGTTATACCTTCTGCGCTACAAGCCACCGGTCAATATTTTGACACGAGTTTCACGCCGACTAACCAAAGATGAAAGGTTCTTGGCTCGCGAGTCCATCGATCTCTCGGCGAAATGTTCGCAAGTCGATGATGGAACTTCGAGCAATCCTTGCAACTTTTGCGAATTCGGACACTTCGCTACCTGCATCTTCGCAAGGTTGTCGGAGGTACGAGTGAGACTGATCGTTCGAGACTCGAAGGCTTACAATTCGCCATTGTCATTCTCTACCCTTCACGATATCCTCGATAATCGCATGTTTTTGAGCAACGCCCGGTACAAACATTACGACCCAAAACGAGTTTCACGCTCATCAGCCCAAAAATAAGCGGTTCGCCGCCGGCCAATCCTCCCACATCTTCCCTAAAGTCGGTCAGCAACCCTTTCGAAAATTTGCGAATTTCTACGCTCACCCACCTGCGCACCGGCTCGGAAAGATAGCGCAGGTATGAGCGAGATAAATCGTTCGTGGTTCGAGCATATTTGCGCACCGCCATTGTCGTCCCAACCGCTGAATAATATCCTCAATAATCACATTTGAAAGTAATACCCCCGGGACAAATGCGCATTGTGTACGAACAAACGAACGCACTCGCATTCGCCGACGTACTTCGTACACGCTACACTATATTCAACCGTAAAGGAGACCGTGATCTTGAATCCGCGGTCTTCTACGACCGCCGCGCGATTCCCTCTCGCGACTTGGTTCTTCGGCACGTGGTTCTTCGTTCGTCCCTCTGTTCCCGCATTTGCGCGGTTCTCTGGCAACGCAGGAACTTCTCTGCCCGATGGAACTGTAAGCGCGCGAGGCTCGCAACGCCGGCTGCATACCTGACGCGAGAGGATTTTCCCATATACGTAAGAGTCCCTCGCCGCCCGAGCTATCGGCCACTGTACGAGCTGGCAGTATAAGACGTTTGCGACTATTTGCCGACCGTCTATAAACGGCGAGGTACAGCCACCGAGCAGAAGTCGGAGTAGGCTAGTCGTTGGGTTACTCGTCGTCGTCCTCCCGGTCGATGCAGAAGTACCGCTTCGGCGCGTACACGCATAGCTTATAGTTCTCGATGCTCTTCTTTCGCGCGCGATCTCTCTTTCCCTCGCGGGACCATCGAGCGGCTTCGACGATTTGACCAATACCCTCGTGTGCGAGGTAAAACGATGAAAGATGGAAGGAGAGACGCACGCACGCGAGAGTACGTGTCCGACAGGACGGCCAAAGCCTGACTATCGTGAGTAGGAAACTGCCGACGGACCTCGAACGAATACCGTTCGTTTGAGTTTCCGTGTGGAACGCATATTATCTGCTGCCGCACCTCCTTCCCTCAAGACTTCTGGGCGACGGGCACGCTGCACGCAAGACTCTGCTTTTTTTTTTATTCATTTTTTATTTTTTTTTGAGATGCTTTCCACTGCTGCGCGTCACGTACTGTACAGATCAATTTACCAGCGATTCGCGGATGTCCAAGTTGACCATGATAGTTTCTAGGCGCATCCCATTTGCGGCAGTTTTATTCGTTGGATAATGGTTCTAGTATCGAAGTGGGCTTTCATTAATCGATTTTTCGCTTTCACGAAGGAAAACAGTTTTGAAGAAAAAAAGCTACAGAGTACAGTCATGTAGGCCAAAGCGGGGCAAAACGGTCCTCCGTTTGAGATGGGAACCTTTCTTATGTCGCGAAAAAAATTGGTGATAATAGTCCGTTTTGCCCAGCTCTCATTTACCACTCACATTTTTCTACGAATGTCTGAAATTGGCGTTTTAATGGGAAGTTATCATTTCAGCTGTTCCTTGAAGAGGCAGGCACACAATTATCGCAGCAGACAAATGAAAAAAACAAAACGCATTAACAATTATTCAATTATTATCAATAATAGCAGTCGAATTAATTTGAGAGCTCACGTTTGGAAGTTCGCGAGTAAAAAAAAAAAATTGTTTTCGTAGTCAAAATGGTGCAGTCGACAGTGGACTCGCGAGTTTCGCGATAGCATTCGAGTCCCGCCGTCTTTGCTTGTGTACGGTATACATCTATGGTATAAAGGATTCCGCGAAGTATCTCACCGCCCGATCTACTTCCTTATCGCGGCGAAATTGTCCTGCCCGCCAGTGGCAGGCTCCTCGGCTTCCTCGAGTACGCCAGTACAGCGAGAGACGACGAGGCAGGGGGGCGGGCAGCCCGAAGGAAAGACCGGGAAGAAGAGGAACTGCTTCTAGAGTGAGCGAGAAAACCCGCAGAGAAGACCGTACGTCACCCTGACGAAAAAAAGACCATCCACGCGAGACGTTTAATTTCCGAAGCCCTTCCGCCAGCTCCATTCACGACCCCCGGAACACCGTGCACTATACCCTCACCACCTTTTTCCATCCTCCCTGTACACTCGGCCACCCCGAGAACTTCAACCACTCTCGCCCCCCTCCCCTCTCGTACCGCCCCCATTCGCTCCTTCGTTATATCTAGAGCCGCACTCGAATATGTTCCATACATTCATTCAACCGTACACGTATTACGTCAGTCCTCGAGACTAGAAATACGATCTCTGTACTTGGTCAACGACCTGACCGATAGATAAACACGGGCTTAAAATAATTTACGTCTCGCGACTTTTCTGTCGACGATCCCAACGTCTCTGCCGTCATTTTTTTCCCATATTCAGATCTACGCAGTTAAAAAGGTTTCCCGAGGGTCGACCATGTTTTGTTTTTCTTATTATTTTTACTGTAAAATTAAAGATAAAAAAAAGAAATGGTTTTTGGAAGTAAAAATCTTTTTTACCGGCCGTTTCGAGTGTCGCGGAAGCGTCAATTGAACGGATTGATTTCGAGGTGGGAGAGGAAGAGGGATGAATACTTCGAGGTTTATGTAGCTAGGTGAATTTCGCTCGGGCATTATTTTGGGATGTTTTCTCGAATGGAATTGGTAGTTCTTTCTCGCACCAGTGAGCTAGAAATTTGCGGGCTCCGGTCATGAATTAGTCGGAAGACGTTCGTTCGTTGCCGCCGGCGAACACGTAAAACAACCCCCGCTGTTGCTGTTGCTGCCGTCTCTTATGTATAGCACGTAGCAGGTACACACAACGATATTTAGTGTGCGTGTGCGTGTGTATATATATAACTGTGCAGTTTGGCGCGTAAGTCTCCGAGGGTCTCCCGTTGCCTCGTAAATCCAGGACTAATTCGGTAAACAGGAAGCGTCTTGGATTGGCCCTCCCTTCGCGAGAATCTCTCGCGTTAAATAGTGCGTAAGGGGTTGTACGACAGAAGCTGCCGGGAGAGGCTCGAGTTAGAACGAAAGAGAGATGCACGCACAGCCCCTCGAGACGCTTACGCCTGTTGGCGCAATTGGGCTAAGCCGTTATGGCGTCAAAAAAGCCTTTTCCCTTTCAACAACGCGTCTATCCTTCCGCCCCTTGGCTTGTTATTCCTGATTTACCGTTCGAAGTCTTCGCGAGAGCTTAAGTCTCGGAAGCACCGACTCTAATCTTTTATTTGCGAATACATTTATAATGCAATGGTATCGTTATAAGAATGCACTATGAGAAAAGTCTTGAAATATTTTATAGTCTCGTTGCGATCCGTGAGCTAAAATTCAACTGCTAGAAACTTTAGAGAGATTTATTTGGCGCCCTGCGACACGTCCCATCCGGAGACACATCGTCTTAGATCACATGATGCAGAAGTTGTACAATAATAGCAAATACAAAATACAAAATCAATAACAATAGCATATACAAAGTTCATTTCATTCCGTGAGCTCGAATTTAACCGTTAGAAAATGTTTGGATATTTATGATCTATAGAATGGAAATTATTCCATTATTTGGGCTAAATCTTCAAATTGTTGAATTTTTGCTCATGGAATGGAGCGTGGTAGAGATTTACTGTTTTTTTCTTGGAACCGTAATTTACCTTCAGTACGACTGCATGCAATATCACGGTGGAATAAAAGTATCACCGATGACTAACGCTCGTCTCATCTCGAATCTCCGAACGCTATAAATTGCGGCCTCGTTTTGATTTGAGTCGCGAAGTAAAATCCGACGTGGCACTTTTGAATATTGGCCTCTCGCCAGGAACGTGCTAACGCGTGCCCCGACTCTTACATAGTTATAACCCTCGACTCTTTTCCCTTTCCCTTGCGACTCTGCCTGCGAAGCAAGATTCCCTATCGATCTTTGATATTCCAAGCGTTATCCGTGTTCGTTGAAACACGCATTAATTCATCAAGCTCGTATCAAACGCAGTGATCATAGCGATTAGTTGTTTCACCAGATGCCTCCACAATTCCAATGTTGACATAAAAAAAAGTGAGCGATTGCAATTCATTAAATGTTTTTTATCGATCGAAACCAAGTAGTAATTTGCCATACAAGTGACACAATTTACCGCACGCAAAGCGAACTTTAGACGCGCTCTTTGCGGCTAGTGCGAGTCACTCCACAGTCCGCGTACGATGTTTGCTACACCGCTCTAGAATCGCATATTTTTTTTCACGAATGCAGGAGAAGTGCTATTCCGTACCTGCTGATCGTGGCGCATTACAGCCAGCATTTGTAAAGTACGAGAAGTATTGATTTATACGATTATTTACACTTGGCTGTAAAGCGCCACTTACGCCACTCTCGGCAGGCACGAAAAGTAGCATTTTTCATGTATGGGTTACATAATGGTAATTTATGATACCAGTACTAAATTTTATCTCACAATGTGTGAAATGAGGGTTAAAACTATAATTGTCGCGCCGAGTGAAATAAATTATATCGAATATCGTCGCCGGTATTCGATAGTATTTAATGGAAGGGCGTTCGCCGTCCCATCGTTCGTTCCGAAGTCGGGTGTGAACATCAAAGAGATTTCCGTAAGTGTTACCAAAACGGTGAAACGTAACGACGCTATAAAATCGAGTGTCGTAGCCGAGCGGGGGTGGCACGCGACTCCCGAGTTGCCCGTAAAATCACCAACCCCCTGTGGACCACAGTTTCGCTCTCTCGTAACTGGTGTACAACCTCCGGACTATTTTTCCGGCTGGCGTGAGTCCTGTGTATGCGGATGTGCCGCCGCTGCTGCGACCCCATCCCCGCCCTCCCACCGTGCTCCCGTATTTTCTCATTTGCCCTTCGTGTTTTTACAACTCATCTTTTATATCGCAAAACCGCGCGCGCGTAACGTGACGGATGTGTTGGGAACGCGGTGGTCGCAAATCACGGGAAGCTCACGGTGCACCGGTCCTCACGACCGCCAGTTTGCGCTGAAGCTCTTCTTCATCTTTTTATTTTTATTTTTTATTATTTTTTTATCCTATTTTTATTGCACGCATGAAATATCAACTGGGAAACGGTACAGAATTTTAAAAAGCCATATACAAACGATCTATGTTTTCGACCCTTTTAATTTTCTCGCGATCGATTGGGTCGGTTACGATAAACGAGCGGGGATCGTCAAAGAGTTGTAAGCGTGCCCGGTAACCGCGACCACCGTCGATCGTGCAAATGCCAGACGTGCCCGGGGTTAATTAATCGTAGTTGAAAAAAAAAAATTGCGGGCAAGTAAAGTCTGTCTGTATCGGCGGCAGGCCGGAGCGAGTCATCCTTGTAACCGAGAGACCGTGGAATTTTCGCATCGCGCTTCCAGCCTCGTCGTGCCGCGTTTAGTTCGCCACGGTGGTCGATTCCTGACCAACATTCGCCCGTGGCTTCTTGCGGCTTCGCGGAGACTCCAAGCATATCGTGGCTCACCCACGAAGACTCTACTCTCTATGACCCCGTAAACTTTGAACGATTGCTGAAAGAATTTTAAAAACACGAGGAGAAATCTAAACAAAAAGAAATAAAGGAAAATAGGGTAATAGCACTTTGCGATATTAGTGCGATAAAGCGGACTTTACGACGACGGTCACATTTGTCGGATCGAGCGGTGCAGCGGCACGAGGCAAAGCCGAGTGCTTCTCGTAGCGCGAGAGGAGGAGAGTCTACTTCACAAACGCTGTGTGAAGTCCTCTTTTTCGGACGAGTATCGCAGATTACTTTTTCGCGAAAGCTGGTGCGAAGTACGACAGAAGTGTATGAGAAGTAAATTTGCGTACGAGATTTTTTTTTTAATACGTATGAATTTTTTCAGAATTTTATGTAATGTTTGAAAATTGGGTTTTCTTTATGTTAAATATTTTTTTTAATCTCAATCTTCAAACATTACATAAAATTCTGAAAAAATGCATACGTATTCAGAGAAAATGTCAAATCATTTTCATAAAAAAAATTAAGTTGCCGGGTAATTTGTTGCACAGTTTTTATTTTTCTGTAATTTGTTAATAACATTTCGGAATTACAATTATGCAAAAACAATCTTTTCAACACCTTCGATACACCCGACTTTTTTCAGAATTTTATCCCATCGAGAAGTGTATGTAATCTCTCTCATTCTTCGCTCGAACTTAGGTGGCGTCAGACACGAAGCACAGACTAGCTGAAGGGCTTCTCCGTAGGGGAGCGCATCGAAAAATAATGCGCTGACAATTAAGAAAAGGGGTGAGCCGTTACACGTTACAAAAAAGTGGTGAAAATGGCCAACCCCGATTAGCAGGCAAACCAATGACGAGCCACGTTCACCACTTCTACACATATCCAATGTACTCCGGTCTTTCGATTCGTTCCCAATACACGAAGAAATTCAACGAATTTGTAGATCTCGTGTCGGGTGTGTCTCTCACATGGATGTTCGCACACATGCGGTCGACGATTTTCAATTATATCCTCGAGAGCCCGGTTCTCGACGGAGAAAGAGGCGTCTCGGGGCATATTGCTCGCGTGAGACGACGATATACGTACCTCATACCGAACCCCATGCAATATTGTACGTGAAAATATGTAAGTTCCTCGAGCGCTGGTGGTGAGGGTGGCTGCGAGACAGAAGCTGCAGAGCAGAGGGCGGGAGGGTTGTAGGGCGTGCTGCAGGAACTTCAGCACCGGAAGCGTGACTGATATTGCTCGTGGAACGCGAGCTCGCCGAAGGGAGACGATATCTCCCAAGGGTCTTCCCCGAACCCCCCGTTGCCACTGGATTTATCATATATATTAACAACAATAAAACTTATAATTCGACCTGAGCCGGGTGAGCCCGGTTGACGAAAATTAAAATGTTCGCTCGTTCGGGTCGCACGGAGAGGGCGATAAAAATAAAAATGATTGCTTCCGATCTACGCGGCAACATGGCGATTCATCCGATCCAAGCAGTATATGCCAAGTACGAAAACAAATAATTAAAAAAATAATTATAATAAAAATAGGCACAAGTCGCGAGCTCAAAGTTCCTCAACGAAGTTCCTCACTTGTTATATCTCACGACATTCGTGCGTTTCCGCCTCAGAAATTCGCCAGGAGCGCGTTCGCGAGGGAGAGCGAGCAGCGTCAAAGTTTCGCACGCGCGCGGTCGTGATAAATCTTGGGAGAGCCGCGAGTTCGCGAAGGGAGGTGGCTCGAACAGTCGGATCAGCAAGATCCCTAATGAATCCTCCTGCGAGGGACCCTCGAAGCGGAGCTACCGCTCCGCTGATATTCGGTCCAACTACCTCCCTGCCGACTCTCGAGGATCTTCACCGTGAACGGCAACGGGCAAGTTTCGCCAGTCCTGCGGCTTGTCGGTATCTCTTCCCAAGGGTCGGTGCCGACCGACTTGCCCGGCTTACCTTTCCCGACACTTATCCCACTCGAGCGGAGACGTACACCTTCCACTCCCGTGCAGTTTCCAAACAACGGACATACGCGAACTGCAACAAGAGGGCAACAAGAATCGAGGTTGAGGGTGGGCCCGTTGAAGGAGCGAGCAAAGTTGAGGAGTCGCCGCAAGGAAACGAAGCACGTGCTCTCCACGGTGGACGCCCGAGTTTCCGAGCTTTACCCCGAGAGCCTTGCGGTTCCATCTAGCTGGAATACCAGCTCGGATGCGAATAGGTCTCTGCGGCAGTGTGCTTCCTCCATACGGACCACCGAGGGGTGTCCCACCCTGCAGTCTCGCAAGTACCCTTCCTAGTCTTCCGGCCTCTTCTTAATCGTCCTCCTACACGTACTTCGCCGCTGACCGCGAGCGGCCGCGAGTCCTTCTGCTTCCGTCCATCTATAGTTTGGCAAAACAACCGGCCAGCATCCAGCCAGTATTACGGCTGACGATGGTCGCGTTACGGTAAACCGAGCGATTTCACGCTCGTCCCTGAGACTTCGCTCCTCGACTCGGCCAAGATGCGACCGCAGGCAGACGCAATATCCGGCGACGCCAGAAGGGCATCCGACCAACCAGACTCCGTACCCGCGCATGTAACGCGTTCTTCGTACATAGTCTCGCCGTCTTGGGCTCCGGTAAGAGCCTCGCCCGGAACCACGGGGATAAACAACGGACACCGAAACTTTAGCCCTACCCCGCCTCGCTACTTGTCTAATGCGCTCTAAGATAAATCGCACCCGCAGGGAATATTAGTAATAAATACACTCGGTTATGTATAAGCACCCACACCGACGCAGTCATAGAAACGGTAGGGAAATGGAATATATGTACATATTTTTTTTTTATGAAAAGAGGATTTCAACAATAGGAGCTAGAATTTATTGCTCTCCCGAGTAGATTATATTTTCTTTTTTTTATTCGGGAATAGAAGCAATAGATCTTTCCGAAGCGGTCGTGTTGCGTGTGCGTATTTCCACATTCTCCATCTCTTAGGCAAAATCGAGGCTTTTTTTTTCATCCCTCTTCGCGGTACACTCGGGCTGCTTGCTCGAGACGAGGAAGCTCAGGAAGCAGGTTTAGGGGTTCGAATCTGTTCCTGCGAGAGCCGAACAGGTACGGGGCTGCGCTGGGAGTTCTGGCCGCTGTTGCCGGACACGGACCGAAAATGCTGCGGAGCTCGACTATGGGCCCGGACCAGCGCTGTACAACTATAAGAGCGCATACACGTGGTCCGTACCGTGTGCGGCGCACGCGAGAAAGACAGAAGAGCCAACACGTGCGAGCGAGGGAGGGAGCAGGCGAGATATGCGAGAGAAACGAAACGCTCTGCGCGCAGGTATATGGCGTGGTAGCGATGGCGGCGTGTTGGTAGCGATAAATCATGGGTTACCACATTGTAGCCCAGTAAATCATCGGACGCGGGGAACGCGAGAGCTTCCCAGCGTGAAATGAAACGAATTCATCTCTGTCAACCCCCACTACGAGTCCTCCCGATCCACCTCTCGCGCGCACTCTCGCCTCCTCTCGTCCGGACTCTCTTTCGGTTTCGGTTAACTCGCTCTTTCTCGCCCGCTGCTTTTTCGTTTACGTACACGTACACGCTTTCTCTCGTCATCCCTCCTCTTTCTCTCGCTCTCCCGCACCGATCCCCACCCTCCGCCCCGCGGTACCGACACTGACACCCCCATACATCCTCGGCGAGTCCGCCCGCGACCCCCGTCCGGCTCTCCTTCGCTCGCTCTTTTCTATCCCTCGCACGCACCCGGGACGGTCGGCCGACTCCCAGCAGCCAGAGCACACTCCGCACTCCATACTATTTTACTGTGTGAATGGCCCCGCAGTCGCCCCCACCCTCCCGTCCACCGACACGAGAGGAAATTTTCGTGCTCGGGAATATAATAACGCACGAGCGTGGAATCCCTATCGCTGCCCTCACGTGTGCACGGAACTTTACATTATGGAGCTCCAGGTGTGTATGTACGATCTTGGCACCACCCACCCTTTCCCTCTATACGCCATCGCATCCTCCGCAACCACGCGCTCACCGCGCACACTTATTCGTTCCCTCTACTCCATCTCCATCTTCCGACCTTTCTCTCGCGGCTCGTTCCATCCACAAGCCTCTTTCCCGCACGCACCGATGTATTCCACCGGCATTCGAAACTCCATCGCGAAACCATTTTTATTATTAATTCACTCCGCTTCATCGCGGCATTCGAATGACCACTCCATACTAATAAAGTGATCTTTTTCCTTCCTTCCTTGTTTCGCTTCGACTCCATTTTTGTTGTATCTTTTTTTTTTTTTTGCGCACTTCATTAGTGTCTGCGCCATGTAGAAATTTTGCGGATGGTTGGTGAAATGGTTGAGTTGTTTTGTTCTTTTGTAAAATCTGGGATGAAAATAACAGATTTTGGATGCAAAAAGTTCATCGCTGCATTCGAATGACCACTGTATTCTAATAAAGTGATTTTTTTCATGCATTTTTTTGACATTACTCATTAACATGTGCTCCATGTGGAAATTTTGTGGATGGTTGGTGAAGAGTTTTTTTTTTAGAATTTGAGATGAAAATAGAATAGTTTTTGAATGCCAAGAGCCAAGATGGATGAAGGCTGCCCGGTGAAAATTCTTTCAGTCTTCAGAGCGCAGCGGGGTTGGGACCAGAGACGTACGTCACTCCTGGTGCGAACGCCCATGCCAGGCACACGTCGACGTTCCCTTTTATTTATCGTAATTTGATACAAGCGGGAGATGCTGCTGCTGGTTGCTGGTCGAAACAAAAAATTACAGGGAAGCCAGAGGAAAAGCGGAACGGGGGAGAGCGAGCGGAGGGATGCGCCCATAGATCCGCAGCAGCTCAGACGCAGCCGCGCCTCCGAGCTTCGCGCGCCCGGCCATCCACTTCTTCTCCCGCGTTCTTCCGCCCCGCGCTATTTCTCTTCCACGTCTATCCATCTCCGTCCGCTTCTTCTCCACGGTATTTCTTTTCTTTTCGTTTTCCCGGCTCGCTCCACCCCCGCGTGGCCTCCCTCCGTTTCTTCGACTCCACGAACTCTCACGGGGTACTCGAACTCCCCGCGCTCTCATTCTTCCTTCGTACCGCTTTTTTCTTTGGTTCTCTTTTTTATATTTCTCACACGCCCACGCCAAAGTTTTTTTCTTCCCTCTCCTGCCCACGACCCTCGATTCGTCGTTCATCATATAAAATAAACAGTCCAGGAGGGTTGGACGCCTACCGGATTAAGCGCGGCATTCGTCGGCCTCGATCACGTACGAATAATCCTATGTGGCAACCTCGTAAATCTCCTATATTGGAACCTCTGCGACCACTCGGCCTTCTTTTTAGTTTTTCTTTTTTTTTTTCGTTTACTCAGGAATTTCCTTATTCGTTCGAGTCGTGAGGATATCAGGATAGCTTTCAATGTTCATCAGCTCGGTGGCCGTCGAGCGTGTACTTGATCCTCCACGAGACGAAGAAGTGCAAGCTCAGGCTGCCGCTTCGTCGCCCTCCGTATAGCCTGGGCAAGGGGGTAAGAGGTTCGAGATTTTCCTCCCGGAGACTCGTGCGCCGGAAGACTATTACGCGAATCCCATAAATCGGCGGCGACACCTTCGCTACCGGAGTGGGGGTGGGGGTTTACGTAACGATAAATCTCACGGAGTGAAATAATGCGCGCACCTCATTTCGTAAATGGCATTGTACTTAAAATTGTCTAGCTCCATGGCGGTTCATTGTACATTGAAAACAGTGGACCGCTGCCTTATTCCATTACGTTTTACTTTCATACGTTTCCGAAAAAAAAAAAAAAAAAAAAATTATTGGCTCAGGTAATCTTAGCTTTTATTTATTTATAACGGAATCTTAGTTACACACAAACTTAATAAAGTTCGGACAAAATTTTAATTTATTTTTTTTTCATCAAAACTCAGGTCCCACGTGCTACAAAGGGAAGAGATACGAAAAACGAATCGATATTGCTCCGTGGATTTGGCCTCTATGATTTATAAAGCGCCCTCGAGAAAAACTGTCATGGCCGACTGTTGGCCTCGGGTCACGAGCGTCGTCGTGGGGGGCTTTGGTTTTTCGCCGCCCGGTTTCTCTGCTCTCCTTCCCTTTCTCTTTTCGCTTCCTTATTTTCTTTATCCGTCCACCAATTCTCGGGCCGCTCGCGCGAGATATTGCGCCGCGGCGATAACTCACGGGCTCCCATCCCTCCTATCAGTCTGCTCGCGAGTCCCGGCCAACCCCTCTGCGACTGTCCCGTTCTCTCTCACACCCGCCTTCTCCCGTATCTGTTTTCACCCTCGCGCCCGGCTTCGGTAGCCCTCCGCTCTCGTCCCACCCCATCGTCGCTGCCGACTGAACCGTATCCAGAATCCACCAGCCTTATAGTCGACTTCATTGCGCGCCTGGCGCACGTTTGTCTCCCATCGTTCCCGTCACACCCTCCGATACTCCCTTCGAATTCGCACCCAAGCTTTCCGGTTTTTTTTCTTCTTTTTTTTTTTTTTCTTTTAGTTTCCCTCCTCGCAATCCCTCACTCAGAATTTTTTTTACTAGAATCCTACGGCATACACACACGGGCATACTAATACCCTTCCCGTATAACATATTCTCTCCAGCTTTGACTATCGTTACTCTCCTGTCGAAAATAACGAATAACAGAGCCGAGCCTCCTAAGTCTCTATTTTCTCCCTCGGCCAGACGGTTTCTCTCTAATGCCGCCATTCCGATCGGTCCGAGCCGTCAATCTTCGTTCCAGAGATTCCTCGGGTGCGAGGCTTTTATTTTATTGACGTTAATGCTCGCGTGCGCGTATGCGTGCCGGCCCGTAGAAATTTGGATAAATTTGGATACGCTCCGCGAAGGCGATTTAACTTCGTATAGACGAGACACGATTCGCGGCGAATTTAAATAATTTATCGATGTGAGTTCGATCCCCCGAATTTCGAATCAGCGAAAACGTTATTCACTCGGACTTTGCGATGAAATAAAAAAAAATCTAACGTCCTCACTTCATTCCACGGACGACGATGCAGTATCGCAGAATTAACTGAATTGACGTTTAACATTCTTAATCTTTTTTTATATCTTTTCGCTACATACACCACGCGTGGAATTCGATCAAACTGACGTGCGGTATGAAAAAAAAAAAAATGGCTCTTCCCATTATCGCGAGAGAATAAAGAAAGAGATTGCCAAGGTGGAGGAAGAAGAAGAGGAGGAGGGAGAAGAAGTACGAGATAAAGGTAATTGGTTCGCAAGACCCTCCGATGATCTCCGAAGGTCTCGGGCGCGGTATACCCTCAGGCAATTTAGCTCTTTGCCACGGAACTAATAAAAACCCCCGTGACGGCGAAAAATACAAGGCGTGCGAGAGAGGGGAGCGGATGGGGGGAGGGGGCTGGTTCCCCATGCGTACTCTGTCAGTGCCCTCGTGGTGCTGATGCTGTGGCTGCTGTGGTGCTACGTTGGGCTGCGCGAGACAGATAGGAAATCTAATTTTCGTGCACGAGGGGTTCTGGTACAGGTTCAGCGTGAGCGGGACGAGCCATCTCTCACTGTATTATTTATACGAGGTCCGAAATTGGTGCCTGGGCATGCCGGGCACGCGCTCATCTCTCGCCCATACTCTCGCTCTTTCTCTCTTCCCTCCCGTTGTATGGCTGCTGATACCGCTGGCCGGTGCTGCTGGTGGTTCCTGGTCACGATGCTTCTTACCACCAGTCGCGTACTGCCTTTCTCCACGAACACCCTCACAAAAATATATGTGACCCTGCGATAATGTATTCCACCGCTGAAGTCATTCAAGAACATTTTCCAAATAACCGCCCTCCCCCCGACAGATGGAACGAGGGAGTAATGAAATAAGCGTATTCTCGAGGAATCCACGGTAGGAATTTTGGAGCCATACATCGGGGCCTAATAAGAGACTGGGTCTTATCAGGGCAGAATTCTGAAATTTTTTAATGGGGCATAGAGAGAGAAACGGCCCCATGTTTCTCCATTTCAGTTGACATGAGATTTATCTATAGGAGATTTATGGGCTATATTTATCACATTTAACCTATCCTGCGAAAAAAAGGTTCCTGTATATCTTTATATCCCTATGTCCGTAGGTCTGGAATTCCAAGGTAAGACCGGTCCATTGCATCGCGCGATACGCCGCAACTAAGAAGGCTTTGTTCGGTACTTTGTCCTATAGCAGATTGCAGCAAAGCGAGTGTCACCGAGTTTCTTTTTATTCTTTTTTTTTTCGTCTCTCTCCACGAATAGGAAACATCGCGGGGCTTACATCATGGAGTCTCCGTGTTTTCTAATTCACCCTCTGCCTACCCGACGTTCATGCCCCCGCGTACAAATGCGTAAAGCCGCAGCGGCGAGAGCGCCATAGCGCAGCATCAGCTTTTGTTTCCATGCAAATTCGTTCGCTTCGTGCCAGATCATAAGACGCCCGAGTTTAACGCCTCTTTCTATACGCTACCGTGCCCCACGCAGCGGCGGCCGACATCCTATTATCCGCGCAATAATAATCCCCCGTGCACGGAGCCTTCCTCCGCAGCGCCATTGTTTTCCGTGGGATTGGAACGACTCCTGAAGTATTCTCCGTACGCGCGAAGTGCAAACAAATTCAGGTACAAGCCAGTGCAATCGTTGTATCAACCGCGATAAAGCAGAGAACCGAGAAACGAAAGTTCGAACCAATAAAAAAAAAAACATATCTCGCTGGTCCGAAAGCTATAAGAGTGAGACACCTCGAAATTTTTATGGCGGCACGTGTGCCCCCGTTTAAGTTCGCATCGCCGGAGAGGGTGAGGTCCTGCAGACTCCTGTGGGATCGCCAAGATATCACGAAGAAACCTCCGGATTCCGTCTCGGTCGGCCGTATGGCCTGGTCATATATATGTAATAGATCCGGAGGGATGATGAAAAAAAAACCAAGGGTAAAAAAAATGTATAAAAAAAAGAACGAAAAGGGAAGAGCGATCGAAAGCCAATAATTGGAATAAACTCGGCGCGAGGCAGTTATCCGCGAGCCAGAGTTCGATAGGGGGTTCCCATCTCGTTTCACGCCTCGATTCTGTCACGAGCCGCGAGTTTGGTGAACGGGCATTACTCTCACGATCGCTGTAGCCTCAGCTCTCCGTCCCACCCCTCACCTCCTTCTTCCGCTCTCTATCGCCCGAAGGGGTGCCGCGATAACTAGAAAACTTCTTTTCTGTTCGGGACACACAGGCAACCCCCGAGACGTTCGGTTCTCGCTGCTGCCGCATGCTTGCAACCCTCGCCACGCTCGAGCTCCACCCTCAGCCTCCTCCCTCTTGTACACGCTGCGAAGAAGTCGCGTTATGCTCCGTGTTACACGGCTTCTCCTATATACGTGGAGAATCCCACATCGTTTCTCCCTTCGTTTTCCCGTTCGTCTCCCGCTCTAGGAACCCACCAGCGGCGCCTTAGACGTGTTCACCCAAATGCGCTGTTAAAATTTTGAACACAATCTCACCATTTGTCTTGGTGGGTCCGGAAATAAATCTCCGACGGCTCAGCCGGCTAAGAAAAAAGGCCGCCGTGCACCCTCCCTCACCGACTCATACACACACACACACACTGAGTAGGTGTTCCCTTTTCCTCCCTCTCGCCTCTCGTTACTTTCTCACTCTTTCACTTCATCCACACGATTTTGCTTTTTTTATTCTTTTTCTTTTTCCTCTTCTTCTCTTGATACCTCCTATTTCGCACCTCTGTATGTAGCCCTCGCCGAGCACGAGCTTCTTGTCTTTTTCTTTATTTTCTCTCAACCCTGTCTATCCGCAAAACTACCCGTCCTCCCCGTGCAGGCTACCAAGCCTCCTCTCTCCTCAGATGTTCTATCGATAAATCACAATATTATTAACATTCCTAGCACTTCCCTCCTATCTCGTCCTCACATCGGCGAGTTCTCGACTAAAAGCGCATCACTTCGGTTGGTCACTTTACCGATCTTTTGGATGAGTAATTAAAAAAATAAAAAATAAATTGTTTTGCGCTTTACTACGTTATTACTGGACACGATACAAGATAATAATCATCAATAATACCAAATCATCTACCCAACATATGCAAAGGGTCAATCAAAAAAGATAACTAGCAATTAATTAATCGACCAGGGCCCGAAAAGTTCTCTCCCGGACCTCATCAGGGTCCGTTGCAGCGCTCCGAGATCCGAGGCGTTATCGCAGCCCCGCTCAATATTTTACATCCGAAGATTAATCGATCAACACGAAAGATAACTGCGAACCGAATATTAACAAGTGGACGATCTTTCACCGCGCGCCACATATGACTTCATTAACTGAAAGGCTCGATACAATAAAACACGGTATTAATCTACATACAACGGTTGCGCTCACAACTCCCGGCCGTGTCCGAGTGCAGACAAACTACCTCGCCGGACGCACGGCCGAATTATTCATCCGCGACAGATTCGCGCACCTAAATAATTCATTCGCTGGTAGCGAAAGAGAGAGGGCGAGCGGGTGGGGGTCCGCAGGGCCGCCGCGCTTTGCGCAACGAGAGCAATCTCCACGCGTACCTCTCTCGTAAATCGAAGAGAGTGAACTCGTGCGCGCGTTTGCTTGTCCGCACCGCGGCACACATCATGGAAGGAGCAGGAGAACGAATCGTTGTGCGAATCGATGGGAGTCTCGAAGGCCGAGAACCCGCGAGATCCGAGAGAACGGCAATCTCGTCGATTAATCCCTCGAGGAGATCTACCCAGTTCTCCCCCACCTCCACGTACATAACGTTTCGTTCGGTTTCATGATGCTGGAACGGTCGGCGAGTCTCCGCGGATAGAAAGTGGAAGATTAAAAAAGGAAAATTAAAAAAAAAAAAAAACAGCCACAAGAAAAAGTATTTTATTCCACAGAGAGTTCCGACGTCTGACCGACGACCGTTCGATTTATATCGAAATCGTTGAACCGCCCTCCACTCGGTCGTCTTCGGTATCCTCTTCGATTTTCGCGTTGGGCCATGCGTGGCGAACGGATGAATGAACGATCTCGCGCGCGAGTTCCGCGGCCCGCGAGAACCGCTCGACCGACGGCGAACGAGAGTGAACCGAACGAGAATGAATGAATGACAATGACGCAGTATATCAAATCGACAGCGGGGCGTGTTCCCCCGTGTGCTCTCCTACCTGTGATGGCACACGCTTTCGTATACTCGCCGTACCTAATGTATCCTCCCTCTATGTTATGCCCACATCCAACGAGGCATAGGTGAGTTATACCGGTAAAACGCGCATCGCCCGTGTACCTGTGTACGAGCCGAGAATCGACGATTTCTCACGTGTGAGAGGCGCACACAGCCTCGCGACGACGCACTCTCCGCGGTGCGCTGCATAACACGGTGCACCGTGGGGTGCCCACGCGGTTCGCGGCGCGAAGAAACAACGCCGCGTTGTCACGGGGACATCATAATGCGTTATTTACAATCGAGCGTCTTGGTTACCGACGAAAAAAAAATGGAGAAAAAAAATCGAAGAATTCAGAACTCGATTTCGCAACGAACGACGGAAAATTCACCATATTTGACATTTCCATTGAATTCCCAAGAGTCGCCGAGCGCCCCGGGTAACTCGGCAGCAGAACGGTAGCGAGATACCGGTAGGTACAGACCGGATCGGTGTCTATTACACATAGCCGAGGTAACCGGGGAGTAGTGTCGAGAAAGGAACGAAGCCGGAGCCGACGGAGAGCGAGTGAATGACAATGACGCAGTAAATCAAATCGTCGTGTAAGCTCGGCGGCGTTTCGAGTATGTATCCCCGGCGAGTTCTCCACTGTCTTCGGTAATACGAGATATACAAGTTGGAAATCCGAGCGATTCCTCACGCGAGAGGCAGAGAGAAGACGCGCTCCGCCGTCGAGACGGCGGAGCGCGACGGAGGATCGGAGGAAGATTCCCGATCGAGAGGCGCGGAGCCGAAGAAATCGGTAACGCTGGATGCGCGGCGCGAAGAGAGCTCGCGCTCTTTGCCGATTCTCGATGGGGTGTCGCGGGGCGACGCGGTAACACCCTTGCCGACGCCGACGCGGCTTCGTCGCGGAGCATATGCGGACACCGCCGCACACAACCGCCCGAAGACGTATGTACGTTTTGGCCAAGCGCCGCGCGAAACGATAATTCAGAATACTCGAAGATTCGTACATACGCAAACTATAACTATACGTTGACGTCGTATACACATACGTGTACATGCAGGGAGCGTTGCTGAAGAGAGCCGGGGTAAAATATGTGTCTGGTATCTTATTCTTCACCCAGTTCCACGTCGGTTATGCGCGCTGCCCGCCGGAGCACGGCGAAGTGGTAACCGAGGAGAGGGTTATTTCCTTCACCGAGCGTATCACAGTGCACGCTATACGTATTACGTTGCGTTGTACGTTTGATACATACACGGGATACGTTAGATATTTCATTTCTTATTCTCTTCGTCTTTCTCGTCCTCCTCGCGCTCGGAGCCGCGGAGAAGGAGAGAGAACGTTCGCCATGAACTCGGCGTGACTCAGCCCGGAGATCCCGAAGACCTTTTTCCTCGGTCCTTTTTCTCTCGCAAGACACACAATGAAAAGAGACGGGAGCCCGCGCGCCGGCTTCACCGTCGTTCGACGCTACCCGCGAGAGCATCGCCGAGAGACTCCTCGTGTTTCCGGTTAAATTATTATTATTGTGCGAGCCCGGGAGAGAGGAGGGCTGGCTCCGGGGAATGTGGCCGCTGTCACATTAGCGTCTCGCTCGCGGGCATCAAGGGTGGACGGTTCGCTGCGTCCGCGTGCCCGGCTGAGATCGAGGAGGAGACCACGGAGAATTCCGCGGTTCGACCACTTTTTTTATTTTCATCATCGGGATTAAAAGTACCAACGATTCTATTCGCTCGACGATGACTCTCGCTCGTTTATCATGTGTAATTTAAACCGCGGTTTCTTTGCTCTCGGCGTATCGCGTCGAGCGGTCTCGATACCAGGCTCCTACCGAAACGCTTGACCGACTCGCGAATAATGGAATTCGCGCTGATGTTTCTGCCGAGCAAAGTTCCGTGGTCTTTGATGTCCGTTATCGTGATAACGGGCATCAAAGATGTCCATTATCGTGATAGATGCGCAATTTTATTTAATGACCGGACGATCCGCGCGCTCGATCGGCTCATTCCGCGGGGCCAATCGGATAAAGATAATCAAGGCGCACGATGCGCCAGGTGTGCGGGCGCGGGTCCGGTCCGGTGGCATTCACGAGGTGATAAGTTAGCCAGGATTTGGAAGGTTGAGCGGAATTTGGCTGAAGCCCGGTTAACGCATCGGATCAAGCGCGAGAGGAAGGGGCGGGGGGGGGGGGGGGGGGGGGGGAGCGGGGCAGTCCGCAGTACCTTATATAAGGTTCCAATGCATTACGAACGTAGGGATTGCACAAGCTGCAAGGTTGATGGCGAACGAGTTAGGGAGAGAGAGAGAGCGAGAGAGCGCAGGGTGCGGAGAGGGAGCGAGCGAGAAACTCGGCAGCGATGGTGGTGGAAGCTCGCGCGAGCATCCCGGAATGGAGTCGTAGGATAGCAATTTCGAGCTAGCAGTAATAAAGCACGTCTGCGCGCCGAAATCCTGATGAATGGTCGCGCTTAGGCTTGAAATGGAGAAGCGACGAGCCACTCGCACTTGCTCACTCACTCCTCCGCCCTTTCAACCCCCCCCCCCCCCCCCCCCCCCCTCCCCCCACCGACTCCGGCTCAATTCCATTTCTCTCTCTCTTCCCCCTTTCGCACACCCATCTCTCTCACGCTCCTCGCGCCCAGAATCTGCAAATTCTCCATTCGTCCCTTCCCCCTTTCGCTCCGGGTAGCCCAACTGACTCGCATCCCTACCCGTTAGCAGCTCGCCCAGAGTAGCCTATCCAGCATTCCGTGGACCATGTTGCACGAGAGAAAGAGAGTTACCATTGCGCCCATTGCGGCTCGACGTCAAACCACCCCCGTCGAAATTCTCATCCCCTTTTTGTAAACGCTCGCGGGGCCGGTGCCGCCTGCCCACGTGGGTTCTCGGCGATGGGAACGCGGATTTCGCTTCGGCAACACTCGCACACAACCCCGGAGCGTACAGCGGTCGGCAACGTGCATGCACGAGCCGGGGCGAGGGTGAACCGAGGGACTCGCGGCCGAGGCAAGGAGAGTACTCCCGAGCTTCAATAAATCTGCTCATACCAAATTGAGAATGTAAAATACATGCTGAAAGTCCCGGGTTCCGCTGCATGCGCGGATATACCCGCGGACGCCTGTGCACATGCCGCCCGAATATCCTCCCTTGCCGTCTCACACCGCCCCTCGGCCGTGCGCTTCTTTCATGCACTCGCGATGACACCGGATGCACGCTCGTGTGCGCCGTCCCGTCCGTGAGAGTGCGGCGGAATGGTCCGCGGAGAGCTCGAAGGGAACGACGCGTGCGTATAGGTAATACGTGGGTCTTTTTTATCAGGTCCGAACGACGATGGTCAGGTACTGCGTTTAATTTATTCGGTCCGCGCGGCGATTCAACGCCGCGGAGAGAGGGGCTTGCCGTTGTATCCTCTCTCCCACCTCCCGGACCATCGCGCGATCTTGATATTACGCCGTCTTAATTCGACCGATTTACGAAGGCTCCGTCGCGTGTGGATAGTCCGATCGAGCATTTAAAATCACCGGGATACTTCCCTCGGCGCCGGTAATCGATTATTCCCAACAAATCGACAGATTTTTTTTTTTTTCGTTTTCGTCACTCGTGTCTCTCACGCGTGAGGACCGTGGTGGATATATAGTGTTCCCAAGTGCATAACCGCCGAGACACGGGGTACAGAGAGCCCCGCTTGTCCAGGGAACCCGGCTAGAGCGAAGGAGGAAGAGAGAGGCGAGGAGGGCCACAGCTAGCTATAGCACCGACTTCTGGGCCTCTAAATCAGCCTCCGTGTCGTGATTCATGGAGGGCAACCTCTCGTCCTCCTTCGCCCCTTTCGTCTTCGCGCTCCTCACCCCGGCTCGCTCCCCGTCCCTGTCGCACCTTCCTCCGCACTCGTCTCACCCTCACCTCCGAACGTTCGCCCACCCCTCCCCGCGGCCTCCTCCGCGGGTCCGCCAACCCCCTTTCCTCACGCTCTTACCACTCCTTCGGCAGTGACCTCCCGGCACGACCCTTTTACCTCCACACACTTCCACCTTCGCATCGGGCTTCCTTTCCCTCTGTTGTGTAGCACACTTTTCGGAGCTCCACCTTCATCGCGCACGCTGTTGTTCCGTAACGTACGCCGCTACCGCCGCTGCTGAGGGAACCGTTACGCCGTTCCTCTTCGGCATCTCGCAGTGGACCAAAAAATACCTTCCTTTTTATTTTCTTTTTTTTTTTTGGCTTCTTCTTTATTCATCATTTTCGCTTTTATTCTTCTGGCCTTTTTGCCGCAACTTTGTGCGACGTAAACGAGGCATCGTATGAGACAGTTTGCAAGATGGAGGAGCGTTTATTATATAGCCCCGGGGCTACGGCGTACACTCGGCTGGTCCTTTATTGCCGGATAAATGGCAATCCGTCAGTCCCCCGGTGAACTTATAGCGAGAAGTACATGCACGTAGCGACGACGGGAGTTTCTCTCTCGGGCGGAGTAGTCGTATGTCTCGCAGCCCTCAGGAGCTAGCCTTCCGGAAGACCCGGGATTCTTGCTGCCCCCGGAGAACCCGAGTGTCCTTCGCTATCCTGCCTCCGCGCAGGCTCGAACTCACGGAGTGTGTTACACGCACGTTCGCGGGTACATAAATAATCCTCCTCAAACATGTGCGAATGTCGCTAATGGCGCGTATTTTTATTTATTTTTTATTACTTTTATTCATTTCTTATTTTTTCTTGATCGCACGAGCAAAACACCAATGACGGCGAAGCTTCGAAAAATATGAACATCTGGATCGTCGTCGAAGTGTGAGAAAGACGTGTCTCTCCGCCGGTCCGTGTTAATCCCACTGTCCAAAATAACGAATGGGCTGTCCAATTTATTTTTCGAATGTCGTCTCGCTCATTGACCAACAGCGAGAAATTGCCGTTCGGCTCTCTCGCACGCCATAATAATTCGACCGGTGCGTACATTCTTCGTCTGTATTCTTTTTTCTTTTTTTTGTCGCTCAACATCAACGTTTAGGTAAGATATAGAGACGCGAGCGTTCGCGCGAACGCGCGAAAGAAACACCCGCCGAGGAATCCCGTACGTGTCCACGGGAACCGGATTGTAGATTCCTGTGAACCGATAAGAATTTCCGAGTTTGCGCGAAAAACAGTTTCGCGACGTGGAACAACTTAAAAAGAGGGGGGAGAGGGAGACGATTAATTAACATAATTGAATAAATGAATGAGATGTTTCGTTAATGAATGAAACTCGATCGCGCAGCATCGGAGACTCGCAGACACGAGATGTACACGGTATATGTTTATATACATATATGTATGTGTGTGTAATATGTGGAAGGTATAGACGATATTGCGCAAGGATGATATCGTGTCAGAAGAAGCATGGGTCACCCATGGCCTTCATAAAGTATACGCCCTTACATGAAATCCCTCCGGATATCCGTTAGAGAAGCCCATTTTCGAGCTCATTGAATAGAGAGAGCTATGATTCCATGACCGCGAAGCGTGCCAACTCCATTGTAGCGCGACCTCCAACACTTTATTCCCCCACTCCATTCTATTCACCGGCAAAGTAAGCCTATTCCTTATACACGTTATTTGGAAGAAAAAAAATATATATATAACCATCAATTATTGGTATCGGGAGTGGAACATCGTAAATTTCGAGCCTGAAAACGTTTGACCAAGCAAATGCGATGAATGCTCATCTTTTCATCATTTTTTTTTCGTTTTTTTTTCAAATTATGACGGAACGCCATGATTTCGTAAAGAGAAGAAAAATAACGTGTTCGACGATTAGACATCACGCGATTTATGGAACACATCGATTTCGCATAATTTCGTTAATCTCCTTGCGTGGAATAATATATTCGTGCGCGCTGAGACGGAGAATACGTTAAGGAAGCGAGGCATGAGCAATGGCTGGCAGGGGCTCCGTAATAATGTTGTCTTCGTCGAATCGGTTTTATTTTCTCGCGGCGCAAGAATGTAGCCTACAGTCAGGCTCAAAATTCGTTCGCCGGTTGCGCAACGCCGATCGTTGGAGCAAGAGAGCGAGAGAGAGAGAGGGAGAGGAGAACAGCATGCGCGGCACGGAGAATACGACTACCATGAGTGCACGACGGGAGGATACACGAAACATGGCTACGCGAGCAGGAGGAACGGACGAGGCACGAAGTGTATGGTGGAGGACCGCCGAACGTGAGTAGGCTCGACATCGTCGACCTACACCCGAGCGAAGAAACGAGTTTTCCCGATAAAGTATGAAAGCGCATAGGCATCTCGATTATCCCGAATATACATAGACATTTACACAGACATAGATACATCAGAATTCTTTAAATTCGAAAAGGATCATTACAAATGGTACAGCGGTTAAATTTCCACGTCTTCATGGTTGCGGTCGGAAACACGTACCCCGCCGTACATCGTCGCGCAGGAAGTGTGGGTAGCGTTATACACGCGTACATTACCAGAGGCGAGTAAACGACAGTGGGTATCCGACGATCAAAACGCCGTAACCGTAGATCATACGGGGGGATAACGATGGGAATTGGCTCTTGCAAATACATTAGGCGGGTACGAGCAGCACCACGACCGGCAGGGAGGTGGGATGGCTCCGGAGGGTGAACGGGAGGAGATCGTGAACGAGCGAGAGCGAAAGTGGTCCAACTGAGTGAGGGGTTGTGTAGGTGGCGGTTTGATATCGTTCCGTGCTGTTGCTGCCGTCGGTGGTGGTGGTGTTCGAGAAAAGATAGGGGGACGGAGGAGGGAAGGAAAGAATATATATAACGCTGTACCGATGTATACCGGAGATGCCTCGGCCGAAGGAGCCGGGCATGGAAGCTCCGAGACGCGAGATAAAAATGGAAAAATCGTCAACGGCCGAAGGACCCGCGGCTTCCTCCCGCGCGACTGAAGGAACCGAGGGGGGCGCTGTGGAGAAGATACACCGGGGCAGGGAGAGAGTTGAGTTTCTTCGTCGGCGAAAAAGTATAAATTTCTTTAATGGCGCTAATAATTTCATATCGCATAATTTACTTACTGCGAAACGTAACGCCAGTAGCTACCAGAGGCATTAACGAGGAGCCTAATATTTATGTGGTACTCGGTCGACCGCCACCCAGATAACACCCTTGCCGCACGGCCCTCCCCCCCCCCCCCCCCCCCTCATCCTCTCTCACCCCGCGATTCCGCCGCTGTGCGACTCTATCTCTCGCTACGCTCTCTTCTCGCTTATTCTTCCTCTTCTTTTTTTTTAGTCTCGCGGAGCAATGAGATAAAAAAAATAAGGATAAAAAAAGGAAAAAATAGAGAACGAAAGAAAGCGCGTCCCTCCTTTGCGGGGGGGAGATAGGTGGACAGGATTGGTACTTTGGTACAGCTTCGCTTCCTTGCCTCGGAGTTTCACCCTTGTTCTTACCCAACCGACCCCCGGGAGACCCGTCGAGAATGATCGCTCTCGAAGACGTAGCGCGTTGAAAAAAAGGCACCACCTGAGACCGGCTGCGCGTTGATCGAAATGAATTTCGTTTGATTGGAAATCAACCCGACCATGTGCGAAAGATACGGCCAAAAAAAATTCGTGCTACAGCTGTGAGTGTCACAAAATTTAAATCCGAATATCTCCGATAGGATGTGTCGACGGATATTGCGTATGCAAATAATATAGTTCGACACCGAACGAAAAATGTTGATTTCGGTTAATTATAAAACGTTAAATCGTGCGACAGCGTTCTGTAACGAATGAATGAATTAAAATGGCAAATCGTGAGTTGACAAGCTGATGCTCTCGTTCTATGTATACGTACTCGGAAAATTTGTATCCAAAGCGCAGGAGTGCCGAAATTCGCGTGGAACCGTTGCAGCGGGTAGCAGGAACCGAGAGAAAGCTCGAGCGAACGGGCGAATATGCGCGAATGAAAAAGCTTAATGCACCATCATTTACCCGATAGTGGACAAGCAGTTCGCGTGAACCTCGTGGCACGTGTTTACGCGTTCATAACGAGCGCGTGACGCAAGAGTTTGCGTCCCGCGAACGGTTAACGTGTGCCCTCTGGGTTGCTCGTTTCGGGGGTTTTGGTACGTATATATGTTTATGTATATATATGCGATACAAGCGCATTATACCGCCTATATGTGGCGTAATGCGAACCATCCCTCCCGCGCGTACGCCACCTCCGCTCGCTACCTTCGCATATATTTTATTTAGACCCGACGTCGTCCACCAACTACCGATATTACCGGCAATAATTAATGAAACAAAACTATTAATTTAAATTCCATTGTTCCATTATAAATAATTAGCTGATAATAACCCTTCGGATCCGCGGGACCGCGCGACGCTGGGATAATGCGATCGGGAAAAGCGAACGTGCGCCCGTGTTTATATCGATGGTGGGCTACTCCTAGGCCGTTCATTACACAGGGATTGACCATTTGGAATCCCCGCGGACCATCACGCTGCTTATAGTGTCTACTATGTTACAACTATCAATAAACATTTAATTCTGTTGCGTGCGGACGATACTCTGTGCATCAACTATCGCGTTATCTGCTAAAAGTACAAGTGGCTCGGAAAAAACAGCGCAACGCTCGATGCCAGGAATTAAATTAGTTGTAATGAATATAGAGATGAGGATTGACTGAGACTCACGATATTGCATACACTGCAAAATAAAATTTGTTTGAAAATTAATTAATCGTGTTGGAAGTTTTTTTTACATAAGCTGATTCTGAAATTTCATGTGCGTTGCAAATTCACAGTAATTTTTTTGTTTTTCTTTACGAAGATGGTTGGAATAGCTTGGTATAACAAATAATGACAAACGGACAGGTTACGGAGTGGCGAGATGACGAGAGTGTTGATCGGGCTTCGAGAGAGAGCAGACGTCCGACAGTTAGTACTTGAGATAAATAGTGGTGATTGTAATGAATAATATCCGCCCCAAAACCAAATAGACGTGTTGTTGATTTCACCCGGTTATAAAAGAATATCAATAAGTAAAAGTATAAAACGCTTTCTACATTAAAAAAATATTTCTTGTCCTTCGAAATTAATAATTTTCTTTTCTTGTTAATCTTACAATTTTTATTATTACATTGTAAAATCAAAAAGGAATCATTTACGAACATTTGTGGACAAAATTTTTTCGTGAAGTGGGGAAAAACCTTCTTCACCATGCGACATCCGTCATAAACCATTGTCGAGTTTTCATCTTTCAATTATAAATCTGACCTATCCTTCCGGTTCAAAATCCTCATTTTTTTAGACACTGCTCATGTGGCTAAAAGAAAAAAAAAGAAAAAAAAGAAATTCTCCGCGACTGTTGAGCGATCCTTTCCAGTCGACTCTTATCAAGATCGCTCGTCGTGTCGTCGCGGCGCATCAGAGATAAAGCCTTGCGGAGAAGCGACCGGGCAGATCGAACTCTCGAGAGACACCTTCGGCCGAAGAAAGTGGCCGTACACGGTTCTCTCCCTCTCGTCTTTCGCGTACGTGCCGCATGATCGTCAATGCCGTTCGCCGTCGAAGCCGCCCGGCCACGGCCGATATACGTTTCTTCCGTCGGGCTCACGTTCCACCGTTCGCCCCCCTTTGCGCGCTTCTTCGACTGCATGTCTTCCCATCTGTGTAGCGAATGTGGGCAAAGGCTTCGAGGATTCCCCGAGACGCACGCCCGAGTACGTCTTTCTTATGTGTGCCTCTCCGGCTCTCCCCCCCCCCCCCCCTCCTCTTCCTCTCCCGGTGGATTCAATTAATCAAAGGCGAGACGGCGCTGATTACTCTTGCGATGCACTTAGTCGCGTACATGCGATTACACGCTGTGAGATAGACGGATGACGCTACGTGCCCGTAGTTAATCTTCGGCACGTCAAACCCCCGTACCGAACGGAGGGGACGCACGAGCGTGCACCGCCGGTTTCTACAGTGACGAGAGCGTACCAACACGGTTCTCCGATCGATGCGAGTACCATTGCTTCCTTCGCCGTATCCTTCGCTCGTGTACACGCACGTGAGCCCGAGTCACGTACCCACTCACACATGGAATACACATCGATTCTTTATCCCGAGCTCGACGCAGGCGTGAAGCCGAGCAGGCCCATCGGTATTGGTTGTCGATGTCGGGATGTGTGTATGAAAGTGCATTTGACACTCGCGTACACATGTACGACGGAACCCTCATCGGTCCTCTCGAGACTGACGAATTTCGGCAGCGAGACATCCATACCAAAGAGGTATAGACGCGGGACTGGCTGAGAAACGTAGTCGGAGCTCGCCCTGTCCTAACTCGGTGCACACACTCGGGAGTGAGACCGGCGGTCAGGAAATCACGATCCGTCGTGGCTCTCCGGCCATCCCACCTGGTCCCTCCGAAGTAGCCGGGGCCACTCATTGTTCCGAGAATAACTTATTGGCGTCCGGAGGATTGACCACGATCCGGGGAGGGCGAACTCTCGTCGAGATCCGAGATCCACCTTCCTACTTCGCAAATTCGATTTCGAACTAGAAAAATAAATATTTTGCTATCGTCGGCCAACGAGAGACTGGCAATAATTTTTGACATAGTCATGGAATTTTCTGTCTGTAAAAATTTCAACCCCAAGGTCTCCATATAATATGTTAAAAAATTATCGCAAGTCTTACACTATCTTACATGTAGCGGTGAATTCGCTGAAATATAAATACAGTAATTTTTTTCGGGGCGAGCATTTCTGTCTTCGCTAGATGCTCGTCTCGCCGTGTCCACTCGAAACTTTTCCAACTAATTCCCGCAAGATATAGCGTGTCCGCCGAGCCCGATCGAAATTAGCTCGTTCGCGATCGAGAGGGAAAGTTCTCATCTCTACGAGTCTTTTCCATTTCACCGAATAAACTGCCGAGGAAAATTTGTTCGACCAGAAATATTAGCGAATAGATAGTGGAACGGGCGGACGGGGGGTGCGGCAGTGACTGGAAGAGGACATAACGAAGACGCAGTGGCTGCCTTGGCAGGAAAAGAGAGATGGGAAAAGAGTGAAATAGTTGGGGATAGGGTGAAAAAAAAAACAGAAAGAAAGAAACGGAGAGAAGAGGCGATACGAGGAGGCAGCGGAGCGCACCGGCGCCCGAACCGGCTCCGTCGAGGCGCCGGCGTCACTTCCGCCCTCCGCTCGGTCCCCGCCATTCCGCGACTAGAGACTCTCTTCCCAGGATCCTTCTCTTTCGCTCTGCACACACCAGTCCCCGTACGAACGTTGTTCGCCCGTGGAAATCGCGAAGCTCCAGCTCCTACCGCCGTTGGAACGAGAAACGCCGAACTTTCAACCCCTTTTCAACCCGCTCGCCGGGGAGGGCTTTGAGCGGCCGCCTATATACCGAGAGGAACGATTGAACGAGAGACCTCTTCTCGCGGAAAACCCGCGCCAGAATCCTAGAATATCTCTTCGTCCCTCCTATCTACCCTCGACAAATAAATATAATACGCGTACAGCTCCGCGGCAGCCACCCCCGCGCTGCCACGCTTCTGAGGGCCGAAGCGCCCGACGTAACTGTCCCGGGGGTTGTTGATCCTGTCGTTGCTCGAGCACGTACCTAACACACATACACATATGTACATATATCTCGGCAGGGGAGTCGAAAAAAAAGAACGTAATATATATACGCAAAGAAAGTCGCGGACGAGATTTGAACTTTGGATTTAATGGATGATCATAATAATTCATATTCATGGCAACACGTGAGACCTTGCCGTGTGTTTCGAACTCGGGAGGATCATGCCATCAGGATTTCTGTACGTCGTTTTTCTTGTTTTTCCGAAACTTTATTTATTTTTAAGGCGACGCGAACCGAAGCTCCGCTGGCCGGAAGTAATTAGCTCGGGATGATTAATCCACGTTCGTTGAAGGTTGAAAAAAAAGAAAAATAATCGAGAAGCGAGAAGCGTACGAGAACGGCTTCGAAGCGTTATTACCGAGACCTTGGATATATCCCTCCGTGCACGAGAATTGCATCGTGACATCGAGAACCGCGCGCGTTGCCGAGGTGGCGTCGTGAGTCATCGCGACGGGAACGCGCGCGAGAACGGAACGAAATGGAACACGTTGCGGGGAAAGAGAGATAGGGGTAATGACAACGTCGGGGAGGACGGAAGAAGGCAGGCTCGCCTGAAACGTTTACACACGGGCGGTCTCTCATATACGGATGAGGGTTTTAAGGCAACGCGAGTGCCGAGAGCGCTCGGCGAGACGCGGCCCGAGTGTCCTGCATGCGGAATGAGAGCCAGCTCGAGTATAAATAACCGACGGCAATAAGCTCGCGTGAAATTATGAATCCTGTCATCCGTGCCCTCCTTCCTCCGGGCCGTCGTCCTTTTCCTGTTCACTCCGATTCGGTACACGAGCCGGACAACCCTTCGTCGCTCCTCGTCTCTCCCCTCGATTATCGTCCCTTCGGGACTCTGAGGGGTTTGACAGCGAAACGGCCTAGCGTGCGCGAACTCATCGGCGAATCAGGGGCTGCCGAGAATGAACTTGAGGCGCCGAACGGTGCGAGTGTAAAAAATGCAATCATCGGTGCGAATCGATGATACGGCAATGTTCCATGACTATGCAAAAAATTTGGAACGTTAATCGACTGTCAGATCGAGGCAAAATAAATTTCCAGGTTTGTTTTTTTTATGCGAATTTAAAAAAAGCCCCCACCGATATGAATCGATGATACTGTAATATTCCATGACTATGCAAAAAATTTGGAAAGTTAATCGAGTGTCAGAACGCGGAAAAATATATTTGTAGGATTGTTGTACTCAATACGAAAAAATTGCTATTATTGGCAATTAAAAAATGGTCTCCGAATTGAAACAGATAGATCAATGGACTAATGTATTAATCGATTAATCTATCAATATCAGGATTAAACAGCGCTCCAGAACCCAAAGCTTGGCAAGATTTTCAACCGAATTTCTCAAATCAATCTCTTATTTCTCCAAGTCTGGCCAGTGGCCATAGAATATTACACTAGATCCAGCAGGTAATAATAGTGTACCATATAGTACCTGTGGGAGTGGGAAGGGGGGGGGGGGGTGTAGTTACCTTCCAGGTTCCTGAATCTAACGGGCAGCAAGTTGGCTACCGCTAGTCGATGTCGGCTGGTACGGAGCGGTGGTTTCGTGGCGCTCGCGCGGGGCGCTGTGGGGAACCAGACGCTGGTAGGATATTTATCGTAACGAGGACTTATGGCGACAGATTTAGGAATTAGGGTATCGCGCCAGTCCCGGCCCGGCTCACGAGCGTCGCTCGACCGCTCGCGTCCCCGCGTCTCTCCCCGGCGAGCCCCGTGCCAGCACGTACCCAGACGAAGGGGTTGTTTCCAGTTGCGCGCGGGGCCATGCCCCTGCTGCCACTGGCTGGCCAGCCAGCGGTTCCTGCGAACATTGCACACGCTGCTGCGGCGCTGAGACCGCTCCGGCCGCCGCCTCGTGAGCGCATGGACCCACGTGATACCGCAATAATCCACGAGGATTATCCTCCGTGTTCCGGCGAGCGCGTCCCGCGTACTCTCCGGTTTCCGGAGAGCCCGAGCGAGAGAGAACCGTGGTCCGTGGCTGCGGGAGCGAGGGACTGCATCGGAGGACTCGGTGAACCGACCGAATATTCCTATCACGGAGAGAGCCGAGCAACGCCAGAGAGAGCGAGGGCCGTTTCCCGCAGCTCCGGTGTCCACCAACAGCGCCGTCACACACACACAGCATGCGGAAATACCTAGTCCCACGGAAAGGGATATACACCTGCACGCAAATAGGTCTACGCTTCGGTATTCATGTACCTGTATCCGACTGTACTTGTAACCGTGCAGATATAGCAAAACCATCAGCTATTACGTAGATGTATGGTGTAACGGGCAAATAGGATCCGATAAATCTTTGCGTAACGGTAAATCGCGGGACGTAAGTAGGTAAACCGTTGAAAAGCCCGACCGGAGGTTAGCTGTCGGGTTGCCGCGGGGTGCATCGGAATAGCCGATTCACGGAGATATCGGACCTTCATTAAATTCTTCTCGTGCGTAACGCGGCCGGGGGGGGGGGGGGGGGGGGGCGTGGAGTTGTGCGAAAATGACGTACGACGAACGATACCGGGTGTTAAACGTCGGGGAGGGGATATATATCGTATGGTAGTTGCGGAGAAAGGTTGAATGCCGGAGGATAGAAGGGGTTGTACACCGTGCGTTCGCACCTCTATTCGCTCGCCGCCAATTTATAACCGAGATTCTCTCGCGCTCCTCTGATCCGGCAATCTGTACGTTCTCGCGGGCTTTATGATTTACTCTCGACGAGCCCGCGGCCGCACGATCACCCCCCGGGGTTGCTCGCGACAGGGACTCCCCCGCCCGCGCTCGGTGACGAGGCGATAGCGAGAAAATTTGAAACGTGCAGTATTCATTCTATCTTTTCTATCTTTTATGATTTAGTTTTTTCTCCCTGTTCCATTCAATCTCGCGCCACACTCACGCTCTCGCGAGAGTTTCGATTCAATCGACACGAAACTTTATATATATTTTCGTCATCAATCGTCAAAACTATACCGAGTTCATAAATCGTCGGCCCGATCGAGCCGGAAGAGATTCTTTAAATATGCATCCTTCCACTGCGGGTTGACAAATAAATAAATATATAAAGCGAAGAGCCGAAAACAATCGGCTATTCAAATTGCTCCTCGATTGAGTCATACTCTCGAATTTATTGTCTTTCTATTCAATAATCACGGGGTCTTGTACATAATATAACATATGAAGTAAATTTACCCTTACCATTAAAAAAAAAAAAAATGGTTTATTCTTTAATGTTTATAATTCGTTCTTTAATGAAATCCGTTGGGAAATATGCCACTTGAAATTAATGGAATAGAAATAACCATCGAGAGGGACGTTGCTCGACTATGTGAGGAGCGAGAGTTGCAAAGTGGTAAAAGAAGACCATACGGTACAAGAACAATAGATCAATAGCGCAAAGCACGGAAAGGAGAGAGAATAAAAAGGGTTGAAGAGAAAAATGAAGACGGCCGAAGCTCCCCGTAAAGGGGGGGGGGGGGGGGGGGGAGAAGCATAGAAACACGTCAGGACGGCGCAAGCGTTTGCCGAACGAAAAGCGAGCACAACTTCATCATGGGTCGGTCACGATGAAGAGTCCTCATCGTTGAGGCGCAAACACACCTTAACTCTTTCACGGAGCACTTACAGTGGAGGCTCTCGTAAATTCGAATCCCGCCCAATCACTTACTCGAAGCGTACTGAAATAAAAGAAAAAAAAAGACAAGATAAAGTACAACCGAAGCTAGCCTTGAGACATCGTACCGACGAGGCTCTGAGGAACGGAAAGTCGACGCGCGTCGCTTGGAACTTACGTGCGCTTCCACTGTGGATACTACAGGCTCTCTCGCTTGTCTAGGCGTTCGTGCACGTACCGAGTATCTGGAGGTAGGCAGAGACGGAGAGAATCGTTCTCGCAATCGTGTACGCCATGGACGAGGAGAAGCCCGAGCACAGAAGCGGTAGAAGCGGACGAGAGGGTGAGAAAGACGGTCGACGAGGACAAGGGGGGAGGGGGGGGGGATTTCGCGGGGCGGGGGAGGATCCGACTCCGCTGCTGCTTCCGCTGCTTGCTCGGCTATACGGTGAGAGAGAAGAGCGAGAGCGAGATAGGAAGCGACGTAGAGCCCGTAGTGGGGGTGTGCATTGCGGATTTATTCCCGCCAACACATTCATCATGGCGGATTTAGCTGAACCCGTAACGCATGGCCATGGATATATATCTGCTACGGTATTCCCCTTCCTCCCTCCCCCCTCTCCCCCCGCCGCCCGCCACCTTCCCGCCTGCCCTGCTGCCTCACGTCGAGCAGCCCTCCACTCGCGAATCTCTATACTTTGTCTCACTCTCGCTTCTCGTCGCATTCGGTATTCCGGCTACGTCTCAGCTCTTTCGATGACTCCCGCTGACTCGACTTCTTTCGAGGTAAAAAAAAAGGTGTAACGCTGCCAGCTCCGCTGGCCGCTACACGGCCTCCTCTCCCTCTCTCATTCTTCGGAGGGAACGAGAAATTGCTAGTTTGTTTTGTTTCCAGTTTCGATGCGCGATATTTATGGGATGTATAGTGAGAGTGAGAGACATATTCGCGAAGAACGAAGTCTTCGCGGCGAGCGGGCCGACGAGGGGGATGCTTGTTTCGCCAATTTCAATGCTCCGCAAAGAGCGCCTCCTTCCTCCCGACCGTTTACGTATGAATGGCCGGAAAATAAATCCGGCTATCTCAATCGTCGTGAGTTAGGGTTCCGAGGGTGCAGGATTTCGTGCAGCAGTCTATGCTCTTCGTTAAACGCACTCCGGCGGTCCCATCGATCGGTACACACATCCCTCTTTTCTAGCAGCGCAGCAGCAGCACCGGCAGCAGTGTTGGCGCTCCCGGTAGTCGGATTCATTGCCCCGGCCGGGAGAGTAATTCCGCCCGTGGGCTATCCCGGCCTCGTTGCAACGACAAACAAAAACGACGGAGGAAGGAATTCGCCAGTCTTATCTCGAGCGAGACACCGGGACCAGCAGAAATCCCTGTTTTTGCGGGAGGTCTCTCTCTCCCCCCCACAGCGGCGGGGGAGGCCCTGTGTATCCCGTGAGATTGCACCACGGGGGTGGGTGTTTGCTCACAGTTGGCTGCTGCTCAGGCTGCTGACCGTTTGCCGGAGGAAGCCTCCTCGCAAATGCCTTTTCCCTTGATAAATCCCCCGGAGGTCGAGTGAGAATCCTATCGGCAACCGATCGACGTGCATCATGGGCCAAGAGCGTTGACAGACCCTTCGAGGTATCTTGCGCCCCGGCCATCCAGATAGGGTCTGCTTCGCGTAATACAGTCATCGGCATCCGACCAGGGATTGGCGGCGCCGACGGGATTTACCCGCGGAACCCGCAGACCCGAGAGAAACAGCCCTATGCCGATCGCCGCACCGACCGGACCTCAACTCCGAGGCGCTGTTTCTGTACTCGGCCTTGCTCGCTCTTCAACCCTCCGCGAAGCTTCCACCCCCGCCGAGATACGATATTACCGAGGGATCGGAATAAATCAATGGCTCATCCATCCACATTTTATCCCCGGCGAGGAGAGAAACCGGGCTAACCCTCGCGGACCCAGACTCAGGCGCGCACACGTGCCACCATCGCGTTTCATCCCTCCTCCTCTCACACCCACGAAGAACCTTCGACTACACCGCGACTCACGTGTCTCTCCACCCTTCGCGGGCTCCCCCTCCTCCGCCTCGACCTCTCACCCAACGCGCTTCTTCACCCGGTAAAAGACGCCGAGAGATTCTTCAAATCCGATCCAGCGAGCTTCGCTCCTATCGAGATTCCAATAGCTGGCCTTATCGAGCCGGCGGCTTTGTGCTATGAGGGATCGCGACCGAGACGCCACTTTCCGCAAACTCCCTCCTCCGCTGCCTCTCGCGACGCGTTCGTGTCATCCATATTTTACATTTATTATCATAACCGCCGAGAGCGATCGTTAATCATATCGCCTTTATCGAAATCACGCGAGGCTGGAAAGGTGCGGGCTGTTTGATTTTGAAAAAAAAACAGTCACTCAGAATGATTTTTAAGAAAAAGTAGAATTGCGTCGTTGCCGATTAACATATATTTTCAACTCGATGGGTTCTCCGTGCGCAGAGTAGACTGAGCAAATTTTGATTTTGTCCTCAAAAAAATTCTCTTAGCGGCGGATATAGAAATACTCGATCTGTCCTCGTTCGTAGAAGATTGACGCACCGTCACTTCCCGTTGATTTTTTTTTCTCAATATTCCGATCAATTGTCTCGCGTCAAACGGTATATGTACATATACTCTTCGCGTGATAGAACATTCGCTGAACTGTCGGAAGACGTTATATTTAGATAATTCCGAAATTCATTCTCGTTAGCCGAGCCGAAGTATACTGAGACGAACGTGTGAATTCCTCGGGGCTGTGAACTCCCCAGGACGAAGGGAAGGAGATTCATTCTTAAGGGCTGTTTCGACCTCTGAGAGTCAGAATGGCTCATCCCACCCGGTTTAACACGTAAAACGATGTTGGGATACGCTCCTCTGCATCCTGGCAATCGACGTGGTAGTCGATGCGTATCGCGTATTCTTCGCGAGGTAGCTGCACCCTGACCCTCCTAACGAAGCGGCGATTCGCATCGGGCGAGACATCGTGCGACAGCTGTTCGTTGGCAGCGTCGAGTCGCGCCGTCCCTCCGTCAGCATCGGCAGGGGTAGGTACAGAAAAATACAAGGGGGGTCGAGCGAAGCGAGCTCCGGAACGAGGGATCAACCCCCTCGAAGCCCGCCCGACGGGATCGAAAAATGGCCTCGGTCCACCTTATTCATCCCTTCCCAACGGGAACGGAGCGGCGCGCGGCAACAGCGGCGGCAGCAGAATCGAGGAAAAGTTATCTCGAACTTCCCGACGGCGTCCAGGTCGTCGTGGCGGTCGTGTATCGTAAATTTTTCCACGCTTTCCGGCTATTTGTCGGAGTTTGAATAAATTCACCGGCTATAGAAGGGCCGGAGTTTGTATTCGATTCCTTCGACTTTCCATCGGATAGAATTTTCATGAGGACGGGTTCGCGAGCGCGCGGTGCCACGACCGCCAGAAAACTATACTACAGTTATCCATCTAACCGTGGTAACCGTATATAGAGTGTATATAACTATCCCGTGGAACGAGGAGACAACGCGTTCGGATTCCACCGGGTCGTTCTCGCTCGGAGCTGATCTCTCGGTCACGCAGGCACTCGCCTAGTTTTTGCACGAAATCCGGAATGGAGTATCGCGAAAGAGCGACGGAGAGCCGTCCCAGGACAGAGCGAGAGAGAGCACGGATTCTTGTATCGAGGGAAAAATAAGAGGAGCACGAAACAGAGTGAAAAAGAAAAATAGCCCGAGGATGGCGGGAGGTATGGAGAAGCTAGGCGTGCACTGAGCTGAGCGAGGATGGAGAGATGCTGTTGGGATTGGGAGAAAAGAGATCTCACGACCCAAATCTGAGAAACGCGGAAAAGTTGGCTCGTCGATCAGCGGAGCGGAAGGAAGGAAGGAAGTTCCGGGTACGCGAGAGGACAGAAGAGCTGCGCTCGCTCCTGGTTCTTTTTCTTCTTTCGTCCTCCTCCTCCTTCTCTTATTTTTCCTTCCCTCCGTTTCGCTTCTTTCCTCCTCGTGTGTATCTTTATTCTTTCGCACAACTAGTCCCGTGACTTTTCGTGTCGTTCACCGTCGTGTCGCACTGCTCGACGGGGCCGAAGAAGCTGGAACCGGAGCCTCCCGCACGGAGGCCAAAGTACCAAGTTTACCTTACGCCGCGGTACTCTCTTATTATTCTTCGCGGAAGTAAACTTGCCACTCTTCTCCTCTCTCGCGTTCATGCGGACACAACCGCGCCTGTACTGCCGGCGTCCGGTAACGCCACTTAAGTCGGGACTTTTATTCCCTCATAGTTGCGAGACACTTTAAGCCACTTGAGAATAACGTGATAAGTCACACGGTAGATGACAAACTTTCGAGGCGCGTCCCGTCCGCCCTGGCCATCTTGCATGCATTCACAATCGATCAAGCCCTGTCCTCCCCGGCGCGCGAACTTTCTTCTGCTATCTCTGCAATCTACGCGGTCGAACAGGAAAACCCCATTGACACCAGAAGAAGAAGAAGAAGAAATTCTGATCTAGGTGTCGAAATAAAAAAAGGAAATCGCTAATCGTCGCGACAATAACGATCGATTCGAACAGAGCGAGTCTTGTTGCGACATCCATATAGAGAGCATCCGACAGCCATTGGAAACGACAGAACGTGCTTCACGCCTGTGATTAGAGGCGCGACGCGAAACCGGACGAGGGATCGTCGAGTTTTTTTTTTTGTTGGTCTTCTCGTTTTTTTGAGAAACACTCGAGAGCTCGCTTAGACGAGACGACACGTACCGGTCAGCTCTCGCGCCACATCGGCGACATCGACACAATGTTTCACAGCTCTCGTTCGAGATCCGCGGTTCTCGACAAATTCTCTCTTTTCTTGGGGAGGGGTTTTTAATCTGGTCACTAAGTTTTTCAAACGGCGGTACAGAAACGTCGCGAGAGAGCGAGGACACCGTCGGAATCCCAGCGTGAATAATAATAACCGAGAAAAGGGACATAAAGAAGTATCCGATGGTGTGCGGGGTAAGAATGTTGAACTCCACGTCCCGCACGAAACCGGCGTTACAAGAGCGAGATAAAGGAATAGATTGAAGGAAGACCGGCGAGAAAATGGAAGGACGGCAAAGAAAGACACGAACTAAAGCGAGATATCCATCGTCCGTTATCCCGGTCGTTTATCACTCTAACTGAACGGTCCGTCCTCGTAAAGCATAGCCTGTCTCATCGTCTCGCGCGGTGGGTGTGCCTAAATCATTTTTCCGACACGAACGAATAAAAAAGAAAAAAACGTTTCCACGAAATCCGAGGGTAGAGTCTTCGTGACCTTGTCGACCCTGGAGCGCACCGGGAGACATGAAAAGAAAACGAAAAAAAAAGCTACCAGCACACGATCCGACGATCGAGCATCGGACACTTTACACATTCTAACACGTTGGTCATCGCCACGAGCGGCTGCATAGTTTACAAATTGATAAAAAAAAAAAAAAAAAAAAAATTATACCAGTAAACAAAAGTTAAGGGACTGGTTCCGGCAATAGAGCGAAGGGGTTGGATGGTTTCGAGAGGCGGAGGAGAGAAGCTGACGCAGGATCCTTCCCGCCCTTGGTGCCTCCTCTCACTAGCCGCTTCTTCCTCACCTCCCCCCACTATCTGCGGAGTCTATCGGGCAGTAAACAGCGAGCGGCAGATAAGACCCGGAGATATATTATGGACGCCCGTTCCCGTCTCGTGGCTGCCGTTGCTGCTGCTGCTGCTGCTTCTGCTCTTGTGCTCCTCTGCCGGAGAAAATGCCCGCGGGCGAGAGATCGTCGTCGGCGCGAAAGAGAGCGCGACAACATAGAAAACTGCTAGGTCTGAGATAGAGAGGAATTCGCGCGACTGTACACCGTTTCTCCGAGCAGCCAGATAGAGAAGGATGAGAGCACCGTCTATACCGACGACCCCGCTATACATTCAGCGGGGGGGGGGGGGGGGGGGGGGGACTTTTTTGGTCGTCCTCTCTCGCACGAGAGGCGCCCCCTTCGCTGCTTTCATTGGCGACGTAAAAAACCAACCACTACCCCCCTGGACTCGCATCCTCGAGCCATCCAGAAGTGAACGAGTAAAAACCCCGAAAGCGACGTCTGAACAGTCGCGGAGAGCGGCTTCCCGGGTCCGCGAGTTCGCCTCGGTTCCCTATACCGAGGACGGAAGTCGGTTTGCAAGCCAAGCACGGGCCGGCGGCGCCGAGCAACCCCTTATTTTCCTCCTTACTTCGCCGTACTGGCGATTCCCGCGAGTGTGCGACGCTCGACGACGAGCCTTCCAACTCTCTTCGCTTTCGTCCTGCTCCTCTTCTTCGGCTCCCTCCTCGTCCCTTCTCCGCTTCGTCCTCCGGCTCGTCTTCGACTTCTCGTCCCTCTCACTTTTTCCTCCTTTCTTTCGCCGCCATTCGTTATTGCCAGCGGGCACAGCGGAGTCTGCGGGAGTCTCCCGCACCACCCTAGGGGACACCCCACCCACTCTCGAAGCCCGTCGCGGCCGCCCTTCGATAGCACCGCCAACCACCCCCGAAGAACCCCCCCTCGATCCTCTCGCTGTACTCTCCGCAGCCACTGCTGCTGCTATCGTAAGTCACCGGAGAACGTCGAGCGCTCGCTCCCGCTACTCCTGCAGCCGACTCTCCTTCTCTCCTCCGGACACCGGCTTCCGTGTACTTCCGTACAGTTCTCTCTTTCCTGTTTAAATTCCTCTTATTTTTGTCTCTCTATATCCTCATTGTTTACGGCGGCAACCGATACTGCTTAGTCACAGTAGCCGCGCATGAAAACAAAAAAAGAAATGATCTGGAAGGGAGTTTATCGTAGAGTGGTTAGTGGTTTCATTTTTATTTATCTGTTCATTTGTATGTGTATAAAACACGAATGTATGAAATTTATTGCAAGTTTAAGTTCAGCAGATTTGCAGGCTCCCGTAAAAAATTGACCTTTTCATTAACTCCCGTTCCTCGAAGGGGAGGGTGAGTGCGGACGAAAGGGTTGCGGCCTCTAATTTTTGACGTATTCTCGGGAACACTGCGGCGTGCCACGCTCGTTCGGGGAGGCCCTACAGTTATTACACGAGCCTGTCAGGCGTACCATACTTCGTGCGTCCTGATCTGCATAACCATCGTGGTTTCATCCCCTCGTTCGCCCCGTCAGCGTCGCGCGCCCTCCCGTTCGTTTCGCTATTTTCTTCCTTCCCTCGACCATTCGCTCTCTTGTTTTCTGGCAGTCTCTCGGCCCCCGGAGAACGCTTCGCCGCTCGATGGAGAAAAGGCGCGCCCATTGGCTCGACCACGAAAACGATTACAAATTAACTATCTCGCGGTCGCTACTTCTCGGCCCGTTATTATTAACTTCGTCGCTCCCGAGGGAGGTGAGAGCTCTGTCTGTTCACCGTGAAGGGGTGGCACCGCAATCGCAACCCCCCCGCCGTTACAATTATTGCGGTCTTTGTTTCGCTATCAAACGATCCCGCGTCGCTACGCCCAGCTTTTTTTTACACCCGGGGCATGAACGCACGTAACTAAAGTGTCTCTCGCCATAGTTATTCTTCCATTCGCTGGATCGTCGGAGTATCGAGTTTCCCAAGCAATCAACCGGTCATCGGAAGATCGCCCTGAACAGCCGTACTGATTTTGTCATTATTCATAGAGGATTAACAAGCTTGTTCAGCCTGAACTCTCCAGAGAAATCGTTCGATGCCGAGACAAAAAAAAAAGCGAGATCGGGATTCGTATCTCGCCTTGTTAAGAAAAATTTGTAAATACCGTCGAGCACATGATATCGAAGTTTGCCAGTTTAAAGAAAAAAAGAAGTTCAGAATTGTAATTTTTAAATCGTTTCTCATAAAAGTTGAAAATGGAAATTATTATATCGCTTTCTCAGAATGTTCCTTTATTCGTGAAGCTTCTTCTATGAGGAAGTCTGTGATTTTGGCTCCTCATAGAGGAAGCTTCGCGAATAAAGGAACACTGTGAGAAAGCGATGTGAAAAATTCAATTTTCAACTTGTGTGAGAAACAACATAAAAATTCCAATTTTCAACTTTTATGAGGAAGCGATATGAAATTTTCAAATTTTTTTTTTTACCATAACAAAGCTTCCTCTGTGAGGAAGCAAAAAGAAAAAACCTCGACGTCTCGTTGCTGAAGAGTGTGCGCGAGCCTGGGTGCAGCGCGAAAAAAAAACCAGGGAGAATGAGCTGGATCCCGGAAAAATAAGAGGCCGAATGCGGAATAGTGCCGAGTCGGTAGTCGGGATGCTCCAGATTTACGATGTGCGGTGCCTCGAGAATTCGTTCCGGTCTTCGAAAGAAAAAAAAAAATCGGAGCAGCCTTCTCCCACCGCTCCTTCGCACTCCGCTCTTATTTAGGGACAATGGACCTTACCGTTTTTTTTTCTCTGACTGCCTTCGTTTTCTGCATGTCGTTGCCGTAAAAGCATCGGGGCAAAAGCCGAAAGAACAATTTTCGCCGTGGGACACGGAGCCGCGTGACGGAGCGGCTCGGCCGCCGTTTCCGCAAACACTCGAGACGGACCACACGGTCGGCATACCGTTAGGTCGAGACGGCAATTGTCCTATTAGAGGCCAAAGGTTCCGGAGATCGGAATCCCCGCGCAGGATACCATCGGCACCTTCGTCGTCGTTCAAGGTTTTTACGAAGTTACGCAAAAATCGTCCGCGTCCGTGAGGGTGCACCGGTCAGAGATGCGTCGTAAAAATTGACCGCGTTTATTGCCACGGCCATGCGACCCGGAAAATCAGCATACCGCGAGCCAAGTCTCGAGGTCGGGACCTTGCCGAAAATCTCCCCCACGCTAAGGACATTCTCGTCGTAATATCGCGCGAGAAATACGTGCCCGCTCTATTTTTCTCGACGACCTGCCCTGCCTCATTGTCGGCCCCGAAGACAGTTAGGTATCCTCCACAGGCACAGGTAGTCTGCGAGTTCGGTCGTCGTTCGGCAATGACCCTCGAATTGTTCGGCGGATTTACGATAAGAATGCGCCTCGACACCTCGTAGATTACAAAAAAAAAAGAAAGAAAAAAAAAACCTGCGTGACGTCGCAGCTGCGTCTTCCAAATTTAACGCAAGGTCCCGAGAGAGTGATCCACCGCGTGTTTCGGGAAGCGGTCGGAGCCGGAAACGAATTATCGCTGCGCGCGTTCGTGCGAACAGCGGCGAAAACAAATGACGAGAAATAACGAAAGTTCCGTCGGAGGAACTGGCGGGCATGCATTACAATAACCAGAAGACCGAAAACCGGAACTTAATTCATAATTAAGTTCTCGCGCCGGGTAACGGACACTTTGCGGCCAATATAATCTCTAATAATTCTAATAATTCGCGGGAGCGGAGAGGGGGGAGGGGAGTCGTTGGGCGAGCACGCCTCTCCGCGTCCACCTCGCACCGACTATCTCGCCCTCGAGGGTGGAGTGCCCGCAGGAACGAGCGCGAAGGGGTGAGGAAGGTTTCCTGGAGAGTTGCCCGCGCTGCCGGGAGGACGAGACGAGAGAAATCGGAGGAGGGAACGGGAGGAACGAGGCTATGTACGGTGAGGAGGAAGCGAAAGAGAGGAACGAGAGGTCGAGGAATGGAACGAGGAAACGGAGGGAAGGCCAATTAGAGGGCGGGAAGATTTATCTGCGGGCGACGGGTGTGCGGATAGCGAGGGGCAGAGCTTTTCCTCTTCGTCCTCCCGTCCAACCCCCGTCTTTCGGCTCTTCCATCCCTTTTCCACCCTTCCACGTTAACCTCCCTCCGTCTCCCGTGTCGCGTAACTCCCTCGTATTATTCCTTCTGGCTCGGACGACCCCCGCTCGCCGGGACGACGCGAGACGCTGTCCAGCTGCCAATGTCTGATATCGAGTGCTCGCACAATGGTAAAACATTAATAGCGCTGATAAATCAAAATTTTATGCCCAAAATCACATGGAAGTTAGTCGAAATAATTGCGAATCGAGTAAAAGAGACTCCAGTTATAATTTTCATTTTTACGCTCTTTCTCGTTCGGCGAAAAAAAACATATATACATGTTCGCCACCTTGTCGGGTGATTCGTGTGCTAATCTCATCTCGCCGACGTCAACACGGTCGTTTTCTCGGAAACCAGTTAATTATGCGTGCGAAAAAGCGACGTAAAAAAAAAAAATAGCAGTCTTCGGTGACGAGATTACATTTACGAAATTACACGGCAGTTCTCGAAACACAGTAACTGTACGAGCGACGAAATTAATTCAAGGAAAATTAACGAATTATTCCGTGGATTCGCGACTCTCCGGAGAACGGGGAGGCTGGGCGTTCGCAAGGTGAACGAACGTGTGCTGCCGCTGATGGTGATGCCTGCGCGAGAAAGCATTTCGCGAATAGTCCCCGGGGTGGATGGGGGAAGGCGGGAAGAGGTCTTCGTGGAAGCCTCGACGAAGTCTCGCCGCCCGGTACACCCGAGGGCCTAAATTATTTTAATAAGAACGGCTGACATCTTAACTGCTCGGATAAGCAGATCAAAGCGTCGCTGCACCAGGTGATGCCAGCAGCGTACGGTATTTACACGCAAACCAGCAAGAATGAAATCGTCGCGCGCACACGCGGACGAGCCCGATTCCCGTTGGAAGTCGCTTCCTCCTTTCTTTCCGCCTCCGAGCTCTCGTCGCGGCGGCGCGATTCTCTCAGCGTCAACACGACGTTTTTATAGACTCGCTCGTACGAAATTAGAAACTGACTCTCGTCAGCGGAAGAAAGAAAAAAAAGCCGACCAGGGGGGGGAGAGTCGGCGGTAAAGTGAGATCGAGGGTCTCGCAGCGGTCCGGGGAGGAACGGGGCGAGGGGAGAGCGAAAGAATCCGCTTTGAAAGAGGCACGCCCAGCGAGTTGCGAGCAGCCTCGTCGTTCTAAGTTGGTCGCGCGAGTACCTCGCACGAACGAGGAAAAACGCGGCTGAGCGATGGCGATGAAGAAACCCGGCTCTAGATATATATACTTCGGAGACTGATTTAAGGGAGGCGCGTCCATGCTCTGGGCGAAGTTAATAAAAAGGCTGAAACGTAAAGTGAGGAAGGTGGGACGAGGAGCGTCCGTCGTTCGAGCCGAATTGAGAGACGATGAGGAGCTTGCTGATTGAGGTAATCCTCCGATCAGCATCGGCCCTCGGCTGGATGTACGAGTAATAGCCGGGGCTGTGGAACCGGAAACCAGAAGCTCATCGGAGCCAGCGGCGTATCCCGGTACTCCCACTCCGCTTCGTCCTTCCGCTCTTCCACCGTCCTCTCATCTAGACTGCATCCAACCCTTGCAGCGCCGGCAGCACGCTTCGTTTCCGTGTTGTTACATAATACACGCTGCGGCGCGGTTACGCGGATGAGGGATGAGGTGCCGCGTTGCCTAATAACCTCCCTGCTTCCCTGCCGACCCCTTTCGCTCGTCGCGAGAGCCGCTTGCGTCGACCTCTCTCTTCACCTCGCTCTCTCACTCCTCGCTCGCGTTGCACCAGAGATACCGTAGTCTCGGATATACGACGGCGAGGTGAACTCGCTCGCGACGTGCACGCTCTACACGCAACCCAACGGCAGCGCGAACCCTTCCGCTTTTATGCTGTTACAGTGGAAACCCCGAAGCTACCCCTCTTCGTCGGGGCACTCGCCACTTCTCTGCACCACCGGTACAACGCCCACGTACCGGGGAAGTAATTATACGAGGGCGTAACACGCTACCAACACCCCGGCGTTACGCGACGCGAGAAGGGTTGCGAGACCCTTCGAGGTGAGAGATCTCCGCTCATCGAACGCACTACGATTTGTTTCCCGATTTTTTTTTTTTTTTCTTCATAAACTGGGTAACAAATCGTATTTTTAATTTTTGTATTTAGTCAACTTGGATTTTCTGTCAGCTGTACGAGATGGCCCTGTAATTTTATTTTTTTGTCAGTGAAATTATATATTCAGTCTTTCTTTTTTTCTTGTCGGAAGCTGTGCAGTGTTTTCCTGCTTTCGAGAATTTATATTTTAAACTTGAAGCTCGGTACATTGTAGAATTTTGTATACGTCGCTATTCGTGACGAAGTGCCGCGACCTCCCCGACCTCGACTGGCACTCTTGCCGGCCTTCGCTCCGGCCGTTTGGAGCGAAAAATTTTCTCTGCCAAAACCATCTTGAGAAGCTGTTTGCAAGAGTCGCGGAACGAAGGAAGAGAGAGGCAGCTCGAGAGATTTCCCGTCGAGCCCGTAAATCGTCGGTCGCTTTATACGACAGCATGAATACACAAAATGTATTCTGATACGCGTATTTATCTCGCCCTAGGCGCAAGATGGAAGATTGCCATTTATTGCCTCGAATATGTGAAATTCTTGCGGACTAGGTGTGTTTCTATAGAAATCCACGAGTACAACGCGCGAGTCGTCGCGACTGTGCACACACTATGCGAGAGGGTACCGCGACGTCGGGGGTTGCGGTGATTCACGTCCCATCGTTTCCGCCACTGGCTTCGATAAGAGCCAAGATTTTTTTCTCCGGGCCTATCCGACCCTCCGTAGACGGGGAGATAGACAGAGAATGGAAATTATTCCAGCCTGCGTGGAATACACTCCTCATAGATCTTCCAGTCTCGCGATGTAAAAAGATACGCAAAAAGAAAAAAAAAATTCAGCACTCAAAATTTAACAGTACGTTAAAAATAAAAATATAACAATAAGTCAAACCTTTTTCCTCTCCGTCACGATTACCGAGCAAATTTTAACCGTACGTTCGAAAAATCAAAATAAAAAAAAAACGAGCTTATACCACAGATATGTGTGAGCTCGTACACGCCGGAACTTACTGGGATTCAATTACCGCAACGTCTGCGGAGCACGCTATATTCCCAGCGCCCCTTCGCCCCGGCCACAGTGCAGCGGGCCGGCGAAAGACAGCGAGCGAGAGAGATACGAAACGGGGTGGCTCCGAGCTCCCTCTTCCCTGTAGCCGCGCCTTTTGCGCCCATCTTCTCTCCAAGAACGAACAGGTGCTCTCTCCTCCGTCTGCTGTAAATTGCGCGCTCCGTGTAATCCAAAGTAAAGCGGTCGTTTTATCCCGAGCTCCGGAGCGCGCGACGAGATGGATGCCCGCTACGTCTTTCGGATAATGGCTTGCGCGCTTTACGCAGTCGCTCTCGCGACGGCGTATAAACCCTCTCCTCCGGGATCCCCGTGAAATAAAGAATCCTCATTCTCGAACGCCGTACACCACCCCTCACCCTCGAAACAATTACTTTCCGACGTGGAGACAATATTTTTACTCGCAACGTCGCTGATAACCGCAACGATTCTCGATCACTCCAGCCTTCCCTCCTCCTCCCTTATTCCTCCCGTATTTTTATCGCGTTGCGTATGAGAGCTGACAACCTACTAGTTTTTTTATTTTTATTTTTTTCACTAACACCGCGAAAGCCCGCCCGGCCGAGCGGAAGGCAGACGGAGTGTGTCATGTATGGACACCGCATGTTTCCGTGTATCGCAATTCGATCGCCGCGGGTACATAATTCATCGAGCGTGCACCATTGTCGGTAGCTTCATTAATACAAATGGCGTCTGCTGAATTTTACCCCGCTGATGCCGTATCCGACAACAGCAGTCTCGGCGGCACGTACATAAACCTACATACAGAGACTCGTGTGTCGACCGGAGCCCGTCGGCACATCCCCCGGTTTTTCGTTGCGCCTTTATCCGCGTGTATTCGTGTACCATCCACCAAGTTTCGAACGAGTACTCGGAGAGTGTGCGCGTGTTTGCGTTTGTGTACGAGCCTGCGGAAACCCTCCGGCAAACTTCGACACAATACATTCCGAGACCGGCAAACGCTACGAGGAATAGAAGCAGCGGCAGGAATAGCGCGCCGCAGCGAACCAGCGAGACATATTTCTCGCGGTCCTTGTCGACTTTCATGAGGGCGTCTTTTCGCAATAACATATTAATATCGTGGATATACCCGGGCCACGAGCTTTCCTCCCCCGGATTTTTCGCGGAGACTTATCGGTCGGTATAATACGTGGATGCTGTAGCGAGAGAAATCTTGTGGCTGAAGGGGGGGGAGGGGGGAGATCCTCGAGAAGAGGCGAGGTTCGCATCCCTCGCCTTCGGGATCAACGTGGAATGAAACGCTCCGGCCATTACAACGAGACCCGACGTCGCTCTCGGTCCATTCAGCGCAAGATGATTTTAAGCGTCGTAAAGCGAGCGTCCCACGTATATCGGCTTCCCAGGGCTTGGACCGTCCGAGAATTGATAACACACACGCACGGGGTCGTGGATGTACGGCGACGACAAGAGTGAGCCCCGAGCCGGGGGGGGGGGGGGGGGGGGGGGGGGCGAAAACGAGTAACGAGAGAGTTTAACGGCGGAAAAGAATCGGTAACAACGCGCTCGACCGACTCCCGAGGGATCGGCGGTGATATTCGCGTCGTCACTTTTATGCCCCGTTGCCTCGGAACTGTATCGCTGGGAGGAATTCGGTTTTTGGTTTATCGAATCTGGATTGTTTATCGAATACCGTTATCGTCCGCTCGCTTGCTTCGAAGAATCTTTACTGGTTGGTATTGTAACGATGGTTGTCCACTAAAGCGTTCGTTTTGTCATTGTGTGCCATTGGACGCGCTGAATGAATTGGTATTCTTCGTCGACCTAATAGTTGGAATCTTGGACATCTTTGCGAAATTATGGAATTAATAATTTTATTTGATAGTTGTTAGCAAATATTGCAAAAATCGTCGGTTAGAAAGGCAGATTTACCTTGAGAATGGTTAACTACTTGTCGCTTTAGACTTGAAATGTACATGAGTTTCGTTCAGTTTTTTATTGTTCATATATTTTTAGTTTGAAATGAACGTGACTTTGAATATAGAAGAAAAAAAATGGGACATTTACCTTACGACGATCCGATTTTACGAGTGTAAAACAACGAAATAATGAACGAGGTGTTGGGAAGGATGTGGCGGAGAGGGGATACAAGCTGCGCCGGCCTGGGCCGCACGAGCAAATGAATCACACGAGACAAAGATCGTATATTCGAGTTCAATTCGTATTTATTGGTTTTTTTCTTTTTTTTTAGCAATTGTATAATCAGCGTAACAGTATAATGGCGTTCAGAACGGCAACCGCCCCTATAATATCTCTTTTAGGATCGTCATCATTATCATCATCATCGTCATCTCATGCGGTTATACACACAGCAGTTTTGTTTGTTTTATTTATATATTTTTGTTTAAAAATTGTTTTTTTTTTTCGTTTCTTTCGTACAATACCACAATAGGAAGCAGGTGCGGCCCTGGCCGCTTTGGATACATACATCAGGATCAAGTCGGTAAACAATTAATACTCTAATATATTACAAAAAGAAGTTAAGAGGGAGTTTTGAGAAAGTATTATTTTGTTTTTTTTTTTCGCACGTTTACACGTCCACACGATAGACAGCTACCAGGCATTACTTGTATTCGTAGTTTTCGACCCACCGTCGCTCGTAAGCGGCGTACTGTGCGTCACGCTAATTAAATCTTTACCTACAATAATTACGTATAGTACAGTGGAGCGATTAGAGGGCTCTTTCGGAGATCCACAAAATAAATAATCGTTAACATTACAGTCCTCTTAGAAATACTGCGTTTTGTTTATTTTATTTTCCTTTTTTTCTTTCTTTTTTTTATCTTCTTTAACTAACGTTGTTTCTATATCGGCTCTCTCACTCATTCGATACAGAGCACGATTTTGTTTTTTTTTTCATTATCGTGCTTGCTCTCGAAAAACCCTTTCACACGTTTTTCAAAATTTCTCCCGCGTTTCTCACACTTAGCGACTACTCGTATACAATCGTTAACTAGAATAAAATTACTATTAGAGTATCGCCACGTTTCGTTGTCCTCGTCTTTTTGTTTTTTCTTTTTTATAATTTTTTTTATTTTCTTTCGGAACTCTGGCGTCATAGGTACTAGGTAGGTACGTACATAGGTTTTTTTCCTTGCTTTTCTGTTATTTTTTTTTGTCGTTTATCGTGCAAATCGGGCATTTTTTTTCGAGTCTCATACTTCATCGAGGACAAGTTCTTTAAAACTCCCCTTAAATATCTGACATATATATATATGTATATTTCATTCACTCATTCATTTATTTATATATATAGATTTTAGTTCCAAGGAAACGGGTATTGGATTCGAACACCGCCCAATCCGCTACCATCTCTCGTTTAGATATTGAGCGAATTCGTCTTGTTTTTCTTCTCATTCTTGTTTTTTATTATACATAATAATAACAAAACTTTCGAACATCAATATACATATATGCGTACACTGGAGCGTACACATACAGTCATATAATACCTTGCGACGATCGAGGCAATACGCGCTTTCGCCATGTTCCAACTTTGCCCAAAAGCCGCTTCGGGCAGAATTTCATTTCGAATAAATTCATCCTCGCGATTGTTTGCGTCGCATTTTATACGTGGCTCGGTGGAATATTGGCGAAAGTGAAATGACACCGATCGTGAGCAATATATACATAAAAAAAAGATATAACAAAAATACATAACATCAACAGCAGTTGTCTCGCGTATAGTTCATTCGTTAAAAAACGGACACGCTCGGCCATTTGCAAGTTTTACTGCGTCTAAGCAAATCAATAATATTAATAATAATAATAATAATAATATTATAATAATAAAAATAATAATATTAATAATAATAATATCAATCAATAAAAAAGAACCAAGATCTCGATGACTTTGTACACCGATCCACTAGAAAATATATCCTACTTTTCACCGGGATCAAATCCTCTCGCGGACTAAAATCGCGCGCTGTTTCTTTTGTTTTTTAGTTGTTTTTTTTCCTACACGAAAAATAAAAACGTACATCTAATAAATTCCTAATTACTTAATCGATACTTCGTAGCCTTTTCTTTAAATTAATTACGTATCTCGAGTCACCTCGTTTATCATCATCATTCGTTATCGTTATCATTATTACGTATGTATATAATATATATATATATGTATATATATATATATGTTTGTATCGACGCGCAGCCGATTGACACTTTTTCGCTTGTCTTTCATTCGAGTCACCAGCAGCGGCACTGGCGCCCGCTCGAATTTCGTTGCACGGTCCCACAATTTCGATGGCGAATCACTATTTACTCTTTAAACTCATATAGTTTCTTTTTTTTTCTTTAATCTTATCGCGCAGTAAAAATTCGTTTTACTACCGATGCCGATGCACCACCGTGATATAGAAAATCGAAGAGTTTTTTAATTTCATTTTTCTCTAGTCTAATGCGTGATTTACTAGGATTTTGTGTTTTTCTTTATTTGTTTGTTTCAAGCCGTGCATTATCGAACACGAGCATGGCCGGTTTGTCTGGATGTGTGTGTGTTCATGTTGTATATTGTATTATCCTACGTTGCGAGTGTCAAGTTTAACTACGAGAAAGAGAGAGAGAGAGAGAGTCCGGGGTTGTGTGTTGGTCACTCACCGGATGCAGCATCCGTTCGCCGCAACCGGATATACGTAAGACTATCATCTCGCACGGACGGTCGGCACGCACATCGACATCTATTTGGCATTACAGAGACGCTTGGAGCAGCCTGCCACTCACCTGAAACAGATTACAAAAAGTACGAAAAATTAACACAAATCGATTTATCAATATTGTTAATTTTGCTTTCTTATCGAGTCGCTATTGCAGTCACCAGTCAGAACGGCGTTACGAGAACGCCGTTCACCGCGATCCGTCGGATCGCGAGCCCAGCTTAGGCCCCCATTTTACATCTAACGCCTTTTTTGTTGTTGTTTCAACCATACTTTTTTATTCCTTTCGGTCCGAACTCTTTTCCTCTCGAGGTTTCGGAAGGTACAGCAGCCCCCCCCCCCCCCCCCCCCCCTAAACTCCCTCCCACTCCCCCTGTTCTTCGCTGTTATTATCTTTTTTTTTTTTTTTTCATATCATGCTTCTCAACCTCTCGCGCTCGCTTCTCTTTTTCCTCTCATTCTCCGTTTCCATCACCCGTACCCCGACGGATTCTCTCTCACTCCGCCCCGTAGAAGCTCGGGCTATATCCCCCGTCGTGGCGAGTCTCACGTGGCGTGGCGCGCCAAACGGACCGCGACCAAATATCCTCCGCGAAAGTAGAAACCCCATTACTCATCCTTAGAGGCGAACGTGAAAAAGTTGTTTGTCCTGCATCTCTCGGTCGTCCGAGAGAGGAGAGTGAGAGCGAGGGCGCAGGGGCGGCGTCTGGCGGCTCCCAGGACGATGGAGGAGATGGAACGAGGTATGGGGAGGGTGGCCGGGGTGAGTTTTCGCTGTACACGACGAGGAAGAGATCTCAAACTCTTGGCAAACCCGGCCCATTTTACTGGCCTCGCGGACTCGCGCCAGCGCTCGATTCGGGGCTGCAACCCCTTTCGATACCCCGCTCCACATCAACCCTCCAATCTTTTCCTGCCCTCGCTGAAGTACGTTTTATTTCACGAGTGAAACAAAAAAAACTCGAGCTATCAACTATCAAATTGTGGTACGACAAAAAAAAAAAAAATGCTATCAAAAAGTCAAGTTGGGCGTTCTTGAACTCGTGCCTGATAATCCTTTTTATTCGTGCCACGTAAACGATACGAACACCGAAAGAAATTGATGTCGCTGAATGGTATTCGGATACTTCGTGTAGGGACGATAATAATGATTGCCATTCGTGAATATAATTATTGGAATCGTAAATATTTATTTTTTTAAAGGCGACGATCCGCACAATAAATGCATCCAAATGCAAATAGCTAGTATAAAAATATCAGAAATATTATATTTCAAAAATCCCACTATCTATATCTATCACTAAAAATACGAAACAAAAACAACGAAACGATTCGAAAAAAATATAATGATCAGCACCTGCGAACAGCTACGAATCACAACAAAAAAACGAAATCTCAAACAAAATTGCAACTCTTCTCAATTCCAACACAGAATAAATTTCCAACTAAACGAAACACACCAAGCGAAGCTTTACATCACAATCTTGCGTGCAAAGATGCTGCACGACTCTCGTTGCTTCGGATTGCCGGTAGCCGAGTAAGACGACGAAGGAGGCGCAGAGAGAGGAGAGACGCGTCGAGGACGGCGCCGGAAGGCGCCTGTACAAACATTCGCGACGAATGGATTAACGCTATTAGAGTTCAGCTGCCCGAGTATGAAGCCCCGAGCGAAATGGAGATGGAAAAGCTCGTGGGTGTGCGAAGAATTCGCCCGACGGAGTAAGCAGGCGGCGCTTTTGCCTCCCGACGATCGCGAACGGCTAGCGGACGATCGTTCTCTCGGCGTTCAAGGAACCACGTTTATTACGAATGCTCGCTGTTTGTACAGGCCCTCCGAAGCTCCGCGGCTCTCTCTCAGTTTCCATCGCGAATCTCGTATACAGCTCCGAGTCGGGGTTTGCTCTTCGGCCTAGAGCGACTTTCCTCAGCGTCTCTTTCTCAGTTTCCGAGCGTCGGAACCGCCGGGCGGCACCGCCGGCACCGGCAGCAGAATCCTCGAGCCATCCTGCCGTCGGCTTTCCATTCCGCGGACTCGACCTCTCTCTCCCACCGAGCTCCGCCATAGTTTCGTACGAGTCTCGGCTCCTTCGCACATTTATCAGGATTTCAAGGGAGGCTAGACTTTTTAAGCCGCAATAAATTCGTTCCCGCACGTTACAGTCCTCTGGACCGGAGCACGCGTGCGCTTCTCGCTCTCCCCCCCCCCCCCCCCCCCCCCTTCTCCGCGAAGAGCGCACCGGAGCGCACGCGGGTCTGTATAACGATAGTTCAGAGTTCCAGAAGGAAAAGAGGTCGTCGTACGTAGACGCTGGTCTACAGATTAGAAAAAAAAAATGCGCGCCGGACTATCCGCAGAGTCGTACAAAAAAAAGGGGCAAAAAAAGTTGCGAAATAAAGGAGGTCGAAGAAAAATATGTTAGATTATCTTGGCTGGCACGGGAAGGTTCTGAACGGGGTCGTAACGGTTAAAAATTCGCGTGAAACCGATGCTCAGCGTTCAAGGGCACCGCGAGGAAGAGCCCCGGCGAAAGATAGAGACCAGAAGCGAGAGAGAGAGAGGGAGACCAGAGAGAGAGAGAGAGAGAGAGCCAGGGTGGATCCTCCGGTGAGGTGTGCCGGGTGGGTGGTTGAGCACGAAGCGGTTATTATCTATCGCTCTCGTTACCACAGGTTGCTCGTAAACCGGCCGCATCAGGGGGGAGGGGGGGATGGGACGACGAAAGAGAGAGACCGAGACCCTCCCGGAACGCGTACGTACGGTATACTATATGTACCGTGTAAGTATAGAACAGTGTTACAGCATAGGTAGTCGTCGGGTGGATGTTCGTACATCGAGTCCCGGGGACCCCATGGTCGTCCGAGCGTCCCCCGACCCGGCTCTCACATACACGCCGGGGGTGGCGCAGCGGCGTGCCACCCCTGCGGAATATCACGCCGGGCGTTGAGTGAACGCGGACGAAGAGTCCTCTCGCGCACCCCTTCCGCCGTCGAGGGGGTAGTTCCGAAACCTCGGCACTTCCATCCGACGAATTGCTCATCGTTTTTTTATTCACCCCCCCCCCCCCCCCCCTTGTTACCCCGCTCCGCGAGTCCGTCCGAGCAATCCCGGAGCGGCGAATATAATGGAAAATAGATTGAATTCGACCTGCGAAAAGAAACTTATCTCGTCCCGATAGCGAGCGAGTTCGATCGCTCCCATACCGGGCGTGTGTTGTTATGCGCCTGATGATTGTGGCCAGGCGAGCTTCTCGCGAATGTGCGAGAGGGACGCACGCGAAGGATACACGAAGCGCGCGCGAGAGGCGCGAGGGACGGAACTGGAGGAGAGACAGCGGCGAGATAAGCTCGCACGGACCGTAGCGCCGGTGCGGCGTTGCAGCGGGTCTCGGAGGTTCGTTCCCTCTCGCCGAGGATCGGATTGAGATCGAGTCCAACTTTTTATCAGCGCCCCCGTTGCACGAGCGCGAATTGCGCGTAACCCCCGCGGGGTAACAGCGTGCTGTCTCGACAGGGGGCTCGCGAACGCGCAAGTACGATCGGCCCGACGAACGGGACGACCGACACACCGGCGCGTTATATTCCCGGCATTCCTATCTCGCTCGCTTTCCCGCTTCATCCGTCTCCCCGTCGCGTCGCTGCACCGACGCGCTGGTATGAGTGCGTCCGTTCGTGGCGCACCTTCCGCCGACCTTTCGCCGACACACCGAGATACCCTGGCGTGTGCAGTCTCGCTGCCGGCTGGGATACATGGTTCGGGGTGAACGAGAGAGCGCGGTATCAGCACAGTACCAGACTACGAACACCACGCCAGCTGACGACACCGCTGCGGAATACCATCGCGAACTCCCATACGTACGTAGCCTTCGCGATACGTATGAGCCATCCGAACACGATGCAGCCCAGCGGTCTCCACCACCACCGCGGATCGAAGCATCACGTGTGCACGAATCAGCCGGCGGGACGCGTACGGATACACACGCGGACACATACACACATGCGCGAGGTAACGCGAGATGCAACACAAACTCGGGGGGAACACAAGCGCAGGATCACCGACACCGACACCATCCTGCCGGCGAAACTCTGTGGCGTGTAGTTGCTTCGAGCAGCCGCTGCAGCCAGAACCCATAAATCTCCCAGGATATAGATGGCTCTAGTGTCGCGTGAGCTGCTGCAACCTACCCCATGCGATGCGGCGGGGTGCCCTCCGTCGGAACGGTACGCCCCTCGCAGCTCCCTTCGCCCGACGGTTGCAGCTACGAGGACTACCCATCCTGTCCCACCCACTTCCCGAGCCGCCGCTCTCTCTCTCTCTCCGTCTAACCCGCAGAGGTTTTCGGCAGCAGATTCGAAGGAGAGATGGACGGTAGGAAGGTCTCCCGAGGATCCCTGACCGAATTACCGGAATCCCACCTTTCCGGCCATGGGACAGGTCGGAGGCAACTCGGTGGGATATGACGAAGGAGAGCCAAATTTACGGAGTGGGAGAACGAGACGAGAAATTCTTGAACGCATTATCGGGACGATGGTTCGGTCAGGGCAACGAAGAGGAACACCGGCGTGGGAAGAAACGGTTCACTTTGACTATCTTCGGAGCGCGAGTCCGCGGCAGGATGCGAGAAATCTTGGCTCCTCGATGGAACAGTGAGGTATAACGTCGGAGTATCTCTGGGGGATTAGACAAGATTGGGAAGACCTATTGGAAACCTTTCGTGTTCCGTGCCTATAATTAGAGAAAGGGAAGACTTAAGGACGGGTATTGGAAAATTTCAAAAGGAGGGTCATCAATAGCGCCGACATCTTGCGTCTCGTCCTCGAACATACGGAAGAATCTTGAAGGCTATTTGAGGATGTAAATTAGATAAAATTGGATCCGGAATTGGATAATATCGATGATCCTGGTGGAAATTCTCGAAAAGTTGAAGCCTTCGACCAGTTCCCAAAATCTATGCAATCGGGGGCAAGAAGAACGACATTGGAGGACTAGGAATCGTTCGAGCACGTGTGCTTTCGAAGCGTTTCGTCGTTCCTTCGTCTATTCTCGTGGAATAAGGCACGAGGGGCATAGCAGCGGCGTTACAAGAGAGACCGGGCGAAAGAGGAAGGAAGAATGAGCGAGTCGGATGCTATCCGTGGCGGCCGTCCGAGGAAAATATTACTGTATCTCTTCATGCCGGTGATATCGCGCCGGTGATGCATTGCCTGAGATATTTTACAACGACTTTCGCGTACCCACTTGGCCCCTCGCACGGTGGGTGTAGGCCGCGCCATTATACGTCGTGCACACATACAGAGACGGTGCTTGAGAGTGTAAACGAGGTCGCGTAGGTGTGACCATCGTGGCATCACCCTCGTGGGCAAACACGCGCTCACACACGGACGCCGCGGCGAGCGACTATTTCTCGAGCCGACATCCTTGGCGGAAGGCGAGGTTGGCGAGGATGACCGAAGCGTTTCTTTCTCTATGTCTACGTCGGTTGTAACACACCAGGCCACAGCGTTTAGCTTCGACCAAAAACTCCACACACGGGGATACCACGAGAGTTCCGTCGCCCACTTGGATATTAAGCCCCCGAAGAATCCTGCCGGATTCTCAAAGATTCTGATGCGCTGTGGAGGTAACTTTCGACCTGACCAGCCGGCGACCTTCCAGCACCTCCTTTATAGTACATGTAACGGATACACGGGCATCGTTCTCGCGAGAAGATACCCAGCTGCGCGAGAGAAGCTTTACCCTCTCGCTCGTTCGGTCGAAGCGCCCTGCGGTGTACACGAGCTCCGAAGAAGAGAACCCCCCCCCCCCCCCCCCCCCCCCTCATCCCCCCGTCGCTTCTCTTCGTGGGAGTACGAAACGAGCGGTACCGAACAAGAGGGCGATGCCGCGAGAGGAGTACCGCGCGCGCGATTGCGGCTCACCGGGATCCAGGTGGAGGAAAAGAAATGAGGATAAAACGAAGGGGTGCGAGGCGGCAAAGCAGATGAAACGAGGTGGGCCAAGAGCGGAGCCACGGTGAGAGTCAGAAGAGGATTCAGCAGAGGTGCCCGGACGTTCGGCGGCGGCGGCGGCAACGGCGAACGAGACTCCGACTCCAGCTCCAACTCCGTCGGGACAACTCCGCGGCGAGACCGGAGAAATGAGAAGGACGTAGTGTTGTTCGGGGCATCGAGAGAGAGACGGGAGAGGACTCGAGAGAGAACGCGGAGACGCCGATGATGAATCACCCGCCGGGAGTGCAGCAACGCGTTGCAGGTATATGGCGGGGTCTGAAGGGAAACAACGGAGGGGAAAGAGGAGGAAGGACTCGGGGGGGAAGAGAGGAAAAGAGGCTTCGGTGGTGGATTGGCGAAGTGCCCGCGGGGTAAGACGCGGAGAAACGAGAGACGGGGAGCGAGAGGAGCAGAAGCACCAGCAGCAATGAAGGGACTCGAAGAGGAGACGAGGGAGACAAGAGCAAAAGGAGAGAATGAAAAAAAAAAGAGGAACCAACAGCGGAGAGACGCGCTAGAGCGGGTCGGTAACTGACTTATCTGGACGGATCGTGAGGCGAGGTACACCTCTCGCTCCTCTGCCACGGCAAGGTTCCACGTGTTACTGATACGCGCCGTATGCCGAGATAACCCACATGCGCCGTTGTACAGCTGGATAGGCATAGCACCGCAGTCTCTCAGTCAAGATGACGCAGGGAATTCGCGATGGAGAGAAACGCGGAGGATTCCATCATGGACAGGACACACGAGTTTCACGGCTCGTGAAGTAGAGTTGATTTTATGTTTTACGGGCAATAAGCTTACACCGACTCTCGCGAACAAGTTTCTTGTTTGAGATTTCATCGGGCTTTCGTTACATCCCATGATTTTCCAGCAATTTTATTTGACACTTTTTTTTCGTCACTCAATGCCTCGATTACATCAAACGTTGTTTTCTTCAACTCGTATGCAATTATGCAGATGGCCAACTTCCGAAGAGGGTATCATCGATCCATACCCGAACGTGATTGGATGATTACGGGTGCGGAAAAAAATGCTCAAGAGTTACGAGTCAATGACTAACGTTGCGTCATTATGCTCCGTGAAATCTGACTTCCCTGATTTTTTTGCGCATCGGAGAGGCCGGGCTGTGATATGTTTGTACCGGCGATTCGTGCCCCGCCGTGAGGCAGAAACCAATCCATGTCGCCGTGCACGCGGAGCACGTTCGCCGCACCGGAGAGAAAACGTGGTTCAGCAACACGCTCTCGCCAGTGGAAACTGTAGGATAAATCCCCCTCCTCCTCCCTCCCCCAATAAGAGAATCGAAGTAGTACGATCGAGGAAAGAGAAAAAGAAACCGCTAGAAGACGACCATGCAGGAGTTTACGTGAAAAAGGAATTGGGTTTCTTCCCGATTCCAGCGGCTATCGCCGCCGCGACGACTGGCTCTCGAGAGCTCTCCTCATGGAGCGTTCTCGAAGAGGAGCGACAACGCCTAGCGCGACTCGATATCCTTCGCAACCTATCCGTTCGCACACCCTGAACCGTCGCCCGAGCGACGGAGACAAGAACCAAGGAAATAAAGAAGTTCGGTGGGGTATCATCAAAGTCGGGCGTGTACGGTCTATATGGAAGTTGCGTTCGCTCGGTCACGGGTAATGGTTTTACGAGCGTCAAGGGTGATATAAAGAAAATGAAAAACACCGGCTCTGCCAGCATGCACGAGCTCGGCGTATAACTAACTACGTTGTCCTCTGTTGCTCTCTCGCTTTCTCCCGTTTTACTGCTTTACTTATTTTCATTGTTTTTTTTTCGTCCCTCCCCCTCCACTCTTGGACTTCCCGCGCTTCCCGTGTTCCCGCTCATCCCCCCGGCTTCTTCTACTTCTTCTCAAGTTATACCTAGAAGCGAACCCCTCCGACACCCCGTGCCCTCTTCGTCCGACCGTTCGGCTCCCCGCGGAGTGTATCACAATTAGCTCGCGCTCGACTCCTCTCCCTCGCCACCCACACCCACCCTCGCGAAGCCACCCTCTCCGTCGCGCGCGCACCAAAGCCATTCCGTGCCACTCTCGTTTCTCTTTTTGTTTTCACCCTTCCTCCCTCGTCCGCTCCGCGCCTACTCCGAAAACTCGGCGCTTAAACTTTGGGAAAGCTTATTTCAATATTACGGTGAATAAGTGGAGCGGAACGGAGCTACCGGGAGGGGCAACTCCGCCGTTGTTCCGTATAATATACAAGTTTATTACTCGGCTCCACGTTTATATACTTGGTAGCGTGCAACGGTGGACCTCGCGTGAAAGAAGCGGCCCGAAAAAAAAAAGAATAAACGAGGGGAGCGAGAAAGAAAAAAAAAAGTAGCAAGTTGAATAGAACTCGAAGTAGACGTGTGACTGTGTAGACGAGCCGGGAGGATAAGGAGGAGATGCCCACGCCCGCTCACTCACGAACCACCCGAGACAGTCGGACACGTCTAATGAGCCGGCATTAAATTTAACCGAGCTCCGGCGGGGTCGGACGTTTGCGTAGGTAAGGTTGATCTCTAACCGAGGGGTTAACGCACGTGCGTATGTACAGCTCGTAACCCGTCCACTGCGGGTTGTCTCGCCAGAAACAATATTGCGCGTTCGCCACGCACGACAATTTATCGCTCCTCTCCACCGTGCCGCGCACGGCGCGATACTAGGAAAGGTGTCTCACCCGCGCGAGGCTGGAGGAATGGAGAGAGGGACGCGAAACCCCGAGAACCGATGACAAATTCAAGTGGAAAAGTGATTAGTGCATGGGCGAGTTATACGCGAGAGATCCTTATGGGCAAACCATGCCCGCCGGTGCACTTTGTAAAGGCCTCGTTTGCGGACGATGTAAATCTCTTGACTGTTGCGGGTAGCATCGGACGTTAGCGACGGGCGGAGTGAAATGTTCTGTACGACGTTCTATGACGATGACTGAGATTTTGGCCGGTGGCTCCGACAATGTTGCACGGTGGTCATAATTCGATGTCCGTCGGACAGCGCGATCCAGACGTGCTCTTCGCCCCAGGCTCATCCTGCGCGGTTTTCACGTTCCCGCGAAACTGTTGAATCTCGGACGTTTGCGCGTGTAATATCACGCGCGGTATTCGCGCCCGCCGTTAATTGAACGTCCCCGCGGACTTCCAACTAAGTAGCCGGCTCGGCGACGCAGTGATAAATTGAACGAACGATATTTATCGAGCGGCCGGAGCACGCGCGAGCGCAAACGAGTGGAGTACAAACGGGGAAAACGCCGGTTCGGATCTCTGCAGCGTCACATTAACGGTTGATGCCGCTGCTGCCGCTGCTGCTCGGGAGCGATATAAGAGCTCGAGGACCGCGGCGGTGCACGCGTGCTGCTGATTCCCCGACGGTGGTCCGTATAAATATAGCACCTCGTGGAAACTGGACACTCTCGGCGGCAGCAGCAGCAACGTCCCCGAGAAACCTTGACCAATCCAACTGCGGTGACTCGCCCGCGGACTCGGGAGAATTCTTGACAGACACTCGCACGCGACGCGCATTTCATTTATATCTCTTCTCGCTTTTAATTTTTCGTTTCAATACGAGGGATTGGAAATCCAGAGAAAATAGGAATATGGCAGAGAATTTTTTTTGAATCTTCTCTGCAACGTCACTTCCGGTTTGAAAACCTCAGATTTCGATCGGAAGTGACGTAATACCGAAAATAAGCGACTGGCGGTTGAAAAATGAGATTTTCCGACCGGAAGTGACGCTACAGAAAAAATTTGTTTTTTTTTTCTAGAATGTTTCTCGCATGCAGCGAGTAACAGAAACGTGAATTGAGGAAGTAAAGAAAGTGGGTGATCGATCTGAAGTGTATTTGGAGTGGAGCCGGCGTGCACTGGGGTGGATCTGAGGCAGATTCATGGTCTTCGAATAATATTTGCAGACCATGAATCTACGGCATAGAGCGCAGGCTCCAGTCCTGTGCCGGGTACAGGCGCAGCGATAACATTTTTCGCCGAGCCGATATCTTGGGTCCGACTCAATACCGGGATCGAGCGAATACCGGCCAGCGCGCCGGCCGAGTGTAAGACCCTCGGCAACTGGTGCGGTCCCGCAGCCGTGCCGATGGTTAAATCTCACCCGGGTAGTTGGACATTTAAATTGCCGAACGATCTTATCGCGCGATCGGATAAGCTCCGATTGAACGATTACACCACGAGAATTTCCCGGGACAAGATTTATTCACTAAATTTCATGAGATCGTGGAGCCCGAAGGCCGCGAGACACACATACATATTTTTTTCTCCATTTTATGTTTCTCTATTTTAAGAACCGACGAAGCGTCGCCTAGCGAGCCGCCCTCTCGTACACGGCTCGGGAGTTTGCGTTATCAAAGCCGATAACTCGGCCGCGGAGTCCGCGCTTGACTCGACGCACGCGAGAATGATGGATGCACGCCACCGTGAACGGTGTGTAACTCGCGCGAGATCTCCGTGTATCTCTCTCTCACACATACCGCGCGACCCGCGAACGGGTTAAGCCCGCATCGCGAACGAACGTTCACGTTGCCGGTTACGCTCGATCCGTTTTACTCAACCCGTTTCCCTCTAAATTACGAGTGGCCTATCCGACACCTAAGTGCAATTCGCGTATTATAGTCGTGGCACAGAACTGGTAGAAAAAAAAGAAAAAAAAAAAAAAAAGAACTTGTCTGCGTTGCACGGGGATTGTGATTAATCGGGATAATAAAACTTGGCGCGTGATTGAATTAACAGCGGCAATCTCGCACGGGTTACAACGAATGCTCGCGTTTTATTCAACGAAATATCTATGTTTTACCTGGCCACGTGCGCCGAACGGTGAACAAAGTGTACAAACGCGCGCGTACACACGCGAAAGCGTTTTACAAGCGCGCCGGTAGAAACAGAAATATGTTAGCTCTCGGGCGTTCCGCAAGATTTATTCGGGATTCTGATATCCAACGAAAGAGAATAACAACGTTAAAAAATCCTCGCGAAGTGTCATCCCTCGCGGGACAGGGGGGGGGGGGAAGGTGGGAGAATCAGCGACGGCGCATGTATACGGAATTTTAATCCACCATACCCCGCGAGCCGTGTCACCATTGGTGTTCCGAACCTCGTGCCCGCGCTCCGCGCTGCTCGCATTTCCGGGCAATTAAACTCTTCCGCCCGTTCCATCTCCATTATAACCCATACAGCGTGTAGCAGAGCAGCCACGGCAGCGGCAGTAACATCAGGACGGCCTATGGAAAATATTGTACGCGGGAAATGACTTTACGCGACATTAGGGACTCACGCGTCGATAAGCTTCTATACGTGACAAGAGGCGATAGGATGCAAACAATACGGGATCGGGAAGAAAATTGAGATGAAAACATTGACGCGTCTTTCATGCTCAATTTTGCACACATCAAGAAGCATCACGTGACGGAGGCCACGAACGCACCCAGAAAAATAATTTATGTGACGGGAACGCCGCAAATAATTATTTATTCGATGGGAATAAATTTAATTAATAACTCAAATTGAAAATATATTTATTTAATTGAATAAATATTTATTAACGGGTCGTCCGTCAAATAAATTATTTTTCTGGGTGTGATTTGTGGCAATTATTTCGGACATCGGTGTTTCCCAGCTAAATCGAATTGCGTACACAGTAAAATGGGTACCGACGTTTTCTGTCCACAAACGTCCACAATTCTTTTCATGTTAATTTTACAAAAAAAAGTCTGTTAATTCTACGTATATTATTTGTGAAATCAACAACAAAATAATTGTGGACGTTTGTGGACAAAAAATGTCTGTTAAATGTACAAATCCTTTTTACTGTGTAGGTTTTTCTCGGCGAGATAAAAACATTGACGCGTCTTTCATGCTCAATTTCTCACCGATCAAGACGCATCGCGCCGCAGAGGCCGCGAATGATTTGCGAGGGCCGAACGATTGCGGCAATTATTTCGGACGTCGGGGATTCCCGGCGAAATCGAATTACGTGGCTTTTTCTCGGTGATATTAAGCGGTCACGTAAGATAATTTGGCAACGTCGCCTCCGCGGCATCTCCGGACCGCCATGACTCCCTCGGATTCGTGGCGGCTGCGGATGGGCTCTCCGGCAGCAGCAGGCGTTGTTGAGTTAGAAATATCTATGCGATGAGCGGCGTGAGCAGCGGCGAGCGAGGACCGGGGGCGTCGCGGGGCGAGAAGGGAGGAGGCGAGAAAGGAACGTATGCTGGACCGGGAGAGGGAGAGAGACTCGGGTCTCCTCTCTCGCCGAGAGCCCCAAAAACCCGACGGAGGGGAGAGTGAAAAAAAAAAGAAAAAAAAAACAGAAACACCGAGTTTTCTCCGTGTGCCGCTGGCTCTCGACTCTCCGGCTTCATCTCTTCTCTTATTCTCTAGACGAATATCTCTCGCGCGTTGTTGCGCCGTTTCTCTACCAGCGGTCCAGACCGGCACTCTCTGACTCGCTCTCTCGTTCTCGTCGTCTCTTCTCTCCGTCTCGTTTTATCCTTCCCGTTAAAACGGAGAGACTGTGAAATCGTCTACCCTTTCTCTCCTCCACGGCCATCTCGCTCGCTCCTCTCCACTACGGAGCCCCGGGATTCTGGGAGTTTTTAGAGTGCGCCCCCCCCCCCCCCTCTCCCTCATTGTTGTGTAAATGCGGGCACCAATGGCGCCGCTAGACGGGGCACTACTCACTTTTAAATGCTAATATCGTCGCTCTCGCCAGCTTTCGAGAATTTCGTGTTTCGTACGCGGAATAAGAGGCGAACGTGCGAGAAAACCCCCTCTGCGGCAAGGCGATGCTGGGAGAGGTCTTGCGCGAGCATACGGGTCGGGAACGCGACGACCGGGGGAGCGGGGGGGAAGGGGGATGAAAGTTTTCTTGCTCCGTAATTAATTGGCTTTGCTGGGGGAAAAAAATGGTAATTCTGGGAGTTGAACGAAAAAAGATACACTCCAGCGGGACTCGAAGGTGAATGAAGTGAATGAAGTACCGAAGTCAAAGTATAGAAACAAAATTTAAAAAATTTGATCACAAAAATATCATTAATACAAGGGTTAAAAAATTGTTCTATATCGTCATGGCATCTCACCAGGACGCGTGAATCTTACACGGAAAAAAACAAAATTATCAAAATTCGCTTGCGGGCTTTCAAAGAAAAAAAATTGTTATTTTTTTAATTAATTTTTTCAGTGTATCGTATCGATTTGCTAAAATCAAATCCAAAAAGGTAAACGGCAAAGTGGCCCAACAACTAATGCAGGGGTGTAAAAATATGTCGGTCTCTGTATGACAAAAAAAAACAGTCGTATCAAAAAATTATTTCGGAAAATAAAGTAAACGAGTCTCACGTTGTAGTTATGGAGTTTCTGGCTCGTCGCGGTAAAAACTTACGAGCGCAGTCTAGCGGGCAATCGTTCAAGCCTTAAGCCTCCCCACTACGGCCTAACTTTGCGCTCCCCCCTCGTCGGCCCGACTACCCGCCTCCGTTCAAGAATGAAACGAGTCGGACCGCAAAGGCGTAGACTTTACGATCCTCGTCATCGACTTACGTCCACCTGATAATCACTCCCGTTAATGTCACGATTAAATCAACAATGTTGAAATTTATCGCCGCCACCGTTCGCACAACGAAAAGGCGTCGAACGATAATAAAGTGTAATCAAAACAAATCGTAAAACTCGCGAGAGGGTGAGAGTGTTACTTAATGCGCCCAACGAACCAGTCTCGCGAGCGAGCTCATTGTCAAGGACTTCTGAAGCAATAACAGTTAACGCTGGCATTATAGAAAACGATAAGATTAAAAATTGCCATAAAAAAAAAAAAAAAAAAAACACAACCTTATCTATGATGCTATGAAGCTCATCGAAGAGCGCCGGAAGGGAGAGCGATGCTTCCGGCGCGTCAAGTTTTTATACCGAAAAGGGTACAGTTGGGCTGGGTCAGGGTCTGATTGCAGGAAGGAAGCAGTTAGGCCCGGTTAAAGTCGTTAAGCCAAGTTTACGAGGTGTTACCGTGGAGCGCAACCTGTAAATCTCGAGGCGGGCGGGCGCGTGCCAGTGGCCGCCCTTGCTGCGCTCCGAAACCGTTGGGTAGGGGTAATGGGTTACGTAACGCGCCGAGAAGAAAGAGAGAGAGGGAGAGACAGGCGTAAGATCCGAGAACGTTGCCTTTATGGATCGTAAACGTCTTCCTTTACAACCAATAAAGATTCTCGTCTCCTCTTCCCTTGCGGGAGATCCGCGCGAGCCGGCCCGACATCGCTTCAACCGAGAGGTCATCGATCCGTCGGAAACGTCTCGCTTTGCTCGGGCAATAAAAATCACACTCGCTTTATTTTGACTCGAAGCGTAGAATTTTATTGAACCCCATTGACTGATGGAGAGAAGATTGCGGAGCTAGCCGAACGTGGAAAATGTGGGTGGAACGCGCGGGGTCAGCAACTATCGTTCGCCTCGCGACGTCACGAGGCATGTATATAGACGGTGTTCGCCGGCTCACGACGCCCCCGGGGCTTCCCCCGTTCTGCCCCTCGAAACACTCGCCGACTCGTTTGCGAATGCGCGCCGAGAGCGGCCTCGCCACGAGTTACTGTACGACCGTCGATAAAAACAAACCATAAAGCGTATTACGGACGATCATCGAACTACCGAGCCGGACGTACGAGCTTGGCGGGTAGGGGAGCAGGCACTTCTGAATTAAGCGATATACCGATCGAGAGCCGGTAAGGCAGGTCGTGCGCGGCGATACACGGGTGGTGTGAGTCCTTTATGTAGAGCTGCCACCTGTCGTACGAATGGCCAATAAGTAAAAGCAGTCCCTGGCGCGCGGCGTAGTAACACCGGTATCGTCCGCTGTGCGGGGAAGCGACACCCCCCACCTCTCCGCACCTCGTGTACAGCTTGACAAGTTTTAAAGAGCCGTCACGTAGATACGCGAAAATAAATATACCCGGCGAAAGAACACACGTGAAAGAGATTTTTTTCTCTCTTTTTTTTTTTATCTCTTTACTTTCTTTTTTTGTTCGTTCGTTAATTATACATTCAACGGAATGTTAAGACTATGATGGTAGTAAAGTTGTATCGCGGATTGCCTACTATGCTGCATCCATTATTTATCCCCGCCTACCTGGCCACGCCCACGACGCCCCGAGGGGGGTGAGCAGCCATAACTAAGGTGAAACGTCGTTAACGCCGTTAGATGGCGCTACCGGCACTCAATAACTCTCCTACTCGAATGAGAGACTCCGTGAAACTACCTCTTTTAGCTCTTTCAGCTCTTCTCTCGTTTCTCCCTCTCGCGTTTCTCTCTCTTTCAACGAGCGCGGTCTCTCGACTTCTACGAGGACTTTTATCGGCGCCTCGACTGATTTAGACGAGCATTGTGACGTGACTTTAATTGATACATCCAACTCCCGGCAACTGCTGGTTACGGAGGATGTCGTTCTTTTTTATTTCTTTTTTTTCAGTTTTTTTTTTCTTTTTGTTTCTTCTTGTTCCTCTCGTTGCATCGCAAGTCGTCCACTCCGGATCTCTCGGAGATTGTTGCATCTCTTAGCTATGAATAATTACTAGATTTTGAATACAATGGATCGCGCTATTTACTTTTTGCAAGCACACGCCGGAGCGGAGCGCGGGACGACGCGGTATAGCTCCGAGGGTAAAACTTTATGCACACGGGCCAACTTCTGTTTCATGCATAAATCAGAAAGTTCCCAGGGAACCAGATAGAAAAATATTAAAAACACTATGCGCATCTGGTATCATTCTATAGACGAAGATATTTGAATATCATCTGTGAAAACTCGAGAGCGAACAATAAAAAAAAAGTTCAACGAATTACATTTTTCAAATCTAAGCAATACTAAATACATTTGCATTACACTTTTCAAATCTAGGCTGCCAATACGTAAATTTCGATCGAAGAAAATTTCAATTACCCGATAGACCAAAAAGAAATTTTTTGAGTAAGTAAAGAATTTTAAGTAAGTTAAATGATACAAACACAATGATTCATTGAACATATTGAATAGTTTAAATGAAAACATTTAATATTACCGACGCAAAGAAAACATTTTCTCACTACATGCAGTCTTAAATTTTCATGATTCATCGGATGCCCCCTACAAATAAAGATCATCGTTCCGTGAGCCTGCCGACCAAAAATGAAAGGAACGCACGAGCGAGTTTGTATTTTTTACAAGACGATGGCCGATGGGCGCCGTGAAACGCGTTAGCCGTCCCATCGGCAACTTCCTCCCGGGAATCGTTCCGGAGGGACGGGATCGCTAGTTAAGAAAATATTCTCGAGACGTATCACTTCCCCTTGTCTGTCGCACGAGTTTCGAATTAATACGGTTTTTCTTCGGGTGTTACTTAGCCGCGGACGATGAGAAAGAGAGACGACCGAGGTGCGCATCGGTCTTGTACATGCGTACCACGTTTCGTGCCCGACGGCCACGGAAGACACCGCAATAAGAGAATGGCATGTGTGCGCCGTATAGACGATAAACTTCTTTCGGTGGCTTCGAATCCGACAGTCCGTTCGGTGTTACGTCGAATAGTACGTCTCCGATCGGACTCCCGCGCTAGCTCTCCGACGGAAGCGAATTCTCAGTGATGCGAGCGAAGTTCGGTCGGACGTAACAGCGATTTAGATCGCTGCGGATCTCTCGGATCGGCGAAACCCAATGAATTCCCGCGAGTCGCGTTGCCGGCGGCAACGCAAGTTATGCAAAACAAGTGCACACATAGCTGCGATAAATCCTCTCCTCGGTAGTTTCCCCGTTGGCAACCGAACCGATCGATCCAATTATCCGGCAGTCTCTTTCCAAGTATACAGGAAGAGAAAAAGAGTTTCTCTTGTGCGGGACCAGCGACTTTCCGAAGTCAAAGTCCCATCGAGTGTGGTCGCTGAAGTCGTTGCGAGCGAAGTCGCTGAAGTCGTTGCGAGTGAAGTCGCTGAAGTCAGCGCGACTCCAAATCGGGTAGGTCGTTGGGAAAGTTTCCTAAGATAAATAGGAACAGAATCTCCCTCGTGTGTCGGCGATCGACGGACAACCGAATGGGCGATCGGTATTAGGAACTCCATGTTGAGCTCTCTCGAGCGCGCGAACCGCAACTTCGCGGACGGAGACTATCCGGGAGACTTCGCGGCGAGGAGTCGACGACCAGCGGTCGCTCGTTAAGCCACCGTCGTGCGTTTGTGGGCCAGCCCTCCGCACGTTGCGTACAAAGTGGTCACCAATACCGACGACCGGACTTCTCGGTTAACCCGACTCTCTCTCGAGCTCGCAGCGGCAGCCACCGTTGCTATCTCAGGAATGGCCTATTACTTCGATTGCGCAATTCGATCGCAGATGGTCTCCGAGATATATAAAGTCCCGTAAGCTCAGCGCGAGCCGATAAGTGAGTTTAATTTAATCGTACAAGCGTTGGTTTGTCGGGGATACCCGCGGAATCGCACCGGTAACACTCTCCACCGTTCGCTTTATTTTTTATTTTTTCCTTGCTTTCAATCTTTTATTTTTCACTCGCGCACCTCTGTAGTTCTCCTCGCTCTTCAGCTTCCTTCCTTTTTCTAGCAGTCGGAATACATGTGTTCATGCGCGCTACGCGCCATCGACGATTCACCCTGCGGAATCTAATTTTCCCCTCGACGCGCAAGTAAAACCTGATTCGCCTCTGGGCGCCGCGAGCGTGTACGCGTCGTATCTATCCATCTCTCATCTGGATTGAAATATACAGTGAGAGCGCGACGGCGGTTTACGTACGGGCGCATCCGCGGTAACGAGATTCGTGGCGATGAGGACGGCTCAATTATCGACGCGGATTGTAACCACGGGAGTGTATAGATAAGCCGGCGAGACACGGCCCGATGACTCGTGGGACTATCGCTTTGCGGCATTTAGATTGATCGTTATACCGTCGAGATGTGCGTTACTCGGCCCGGCGCGAGAGATACAAAAAACTCGCCGCCGTGCGCATAAAAGCCATCGGCACTCATCGGCGAATCGATCAGCGATACATGAGAGACGGACGAGCCGAGAATGCTCTCTCTCGTGTCGTTTCCATTAAGCGGTGGCAACTTCCATCGAGAGTGCACGATATCATTTGTATTAATATATACAAACTTCCGATGGACTCTCACCGACGCTGCGTGGAAGATCGATCGGACGAGTTAATCGATCGCCCGTTCGAACGTCTCAATAATATAAACTGGTTGTATAGATCGGCTCGAAAGGAATAAGATACGAACTTTGGAATATCGTTTTACGGTAAAGCGAATGAATTAAGAGAATAAATGCAAAAAAAATAAAAATAATAAAGGAAACAAAATTGTAACACACACGTTGGGAACGAGACTGAAGACAAACATCGTTACGAATCGTCGTTTTCGTTCGGTTCCTTTCACCGTCTCAATTCCTTGAAGTATACAACCGAGCGAAATACTTCCCTGACGATCTCACGTCCCCCCTCCGAGAGTCGAAACCGTCGCTGGATTGGGTTAGAGCTCTGCACGTTTGTGATTGTTTGAGGAATTTCCATAAACGGCACGGAGAGGCCGGATTTCATATGCATAAAATCGCGTCGGAACTGCAGCGGGATTGGAAACGAGGCTCGTTTCGCTCGCACCGGGCGATTTTCGTGTCGTTGTTTTATTGGGGGAGGCGAATGGGAGACGACAGGCGAGGATGGCACCGGCCGCGCGCTTCCCGAATCCGGGGACGAAATAATATCGCGAGCACTGTGTTCGAATACCGGCTTTGTCTCTCGGGCGAGCCACGGAAATAGATACGTCGGAACACGCGTCTCCCGGCACCGCGATACACACTTATACGTCGGACGAGCGAAAGAATGGGGTATATGAGCCGCACTTATTTCAGGGTTCACGAGGCGTATCACAAATCAGGCCCTAAACGGAACGAGACGCAGAGAGTGAGGAATCGCGTTCTATATTCTCCTTCCCGGTCGAACTCCGAAAGCACGCCGACGATGTTCTCTCTTCCTCGCTCAGCAGCCCTTTTTTTTCGTCGTCTCGATCTTCCTCATATCCACGAGGCGGCGAATGAGGAGAAGCCGAGTCGTTATTTCTAAAAACATCTGGAAGCAGCTTCGAACTTCCGACGCGAAGGGAGAAAAGCACACAGCGGCCGAGAGAGCGGCCGGAGCGAGACTGAGTTTTAGGTATGACGGAACTCGATGACCGGCGATCACCCTGTTCGGATTTCCTGACGAAAAATTTGTCTCCTTTTTTTTTTTTTTTTTCACGTTTTTTCCTCTTCGCTGTACATCGGACCGGCCCCCGACGCATCTAGAATTCGGCGAAAGTTCCCGGAGAAAGTGCGGTTCGAAGGCGCGCGGAACCTTTTTTTTACGGGTAAGCGCAAGGGTGTGTTGCGTCCCCGGGAGAGCGAAGGGTCATTCTTTTTTGTCCCCGGGAACGAATGGCACTCGGGTACCGGAGGGGATGACCTAGCCTGCTGTTGCGAGAGAAACTACCCTTGTAAAAATACAAATTATATAGCGCGGCCAGAGAGGCCAACACGGCGAGGATCGCTCGTGGAGATAGTACCGGGGAATTGGCAGCGACGTCCGAATTTCTTCGTTTTTTTTTTACCTGCGGGTAAACTTTCTAAAACACGTTTCCCCATTGTATATATAAACGACTCGCGTTTCGTGCCGTAGTACCCGAACTCCGGAAAATTCGGATACGTGTGTGTCCCAGTCCGTTTTACGATCTTTTCATGGACTTCGCGGAGAGCACGAGGGAATAAAATAAAAATAAAGATACAACGAAAGAGAAAGAAGAAGCAATAAGTAATTGCATCCAGGAAACTCGTTACTCTGTCTCCCGGAGAGAATTTCTTTCGCCGGTTGCGTGCCGATGAGAGACGCGCCCGATTAGTGTGAAAGAACTCGTCGCAGGAGTGCATATAGAACCGCGGAGAGGGCGAGGCACGGCGCGTCGCGAAGTGATAACCCTCGACTTTTAACGGAGCGGTGGAAGTCGTAGGTGGCTCGGTAGGAAAAGGGGGTAAACGCCGAGACCCCGAAGGTGCAACTCTCTCGTGCAAGCTCTCGAGCGCATCGCCGAAGTGCAGCCTTCGCGAGTTCTCCACTCGGAATCACGAAGCTGCAACATTTCAACTTAAAACATAAACCGCGGTGTGCCGGAGAGCTCGTTCGCTTCGGCGAGAGAGAGTTGCCCCGAAGAGCTCGGCTATCTCTTTTTAGGTACGTGTTAAGCGGGAGGCGTACGCGGCCGCACGCGAATGGAATAACTTAGCAAATTATGAAGGTGCGCGCGGCTGACTGCACGCTCGTGCGCGGTTTAGCCTCATTAGATATACCGTCGAAAGATATATTTCGTTGTGGCCGGACGGGCGCCGGGGATGCGGTCTTGGTACACGGGCACGGATAGTACATAATACTGGAGAGGATCTCTCGCGGGCACTTTTCATCTTACGGACTGTTCGCCGCCGTCGGCGTACGGTCGAATCCTTCATCCGATTCCCGAGGCCGAGCTCGCGTATGCCCACGTTCGATTTATAATTAATTTATCGACGATAATAATGCGAATAGGGGGCTGTAAATCCTACAGTGTCGAGTCTGTCGAACGACTTGCTCGATCATAGAAATACTGCACCAAGTAACTAATTCACTCTGTGTAAATTATCAATTTCCATTCTAATTCCGTGTAATTAAAGTACTGATTATTTTACCCCACACTTGTGTATATTTGAAAACAGCGAAAAGACGAAATTATGTATATTTTTTATAATTTTTTTAATCATGAGAAGATAAGGAATACAAAGTTAATTGAAGTCTATGCATTTTAATAACAAAGTCTATGATTAAACTTTTATGATTTTAGGGGAGAGCGGGGCGAAGTTCGTTTCAATTTTTATAAATTTTCTTTCGGGGCATGAAAACAATAAAACAATTAAAAAGTTTAGTCTCATCCGAAATGGAGGACAGGGTTTTGCCCCGAAGGTCCGTTTTTCCCCGCTCTTCCCTATATCGAGAGAAGTCAGATAAATCGTCAGTCGATTCGTGCTTGAACGCCGAACGACGGATTAACAATTAAAGCTCACCTTAGTATAGCTGTGTACATTGCGGTGCTAGGAGAGGATGGTGTGGATTGGCGTTTGGGTGGTCAGGGGGGCTCCGGTGCAGGGCGTACCCCTAGTTGCCCCCGTCAGGACCCCCGCCTCCCCCTTGCTGTTGATGCGCTGCCGCGGCTGCCGCCGCCGCAGCTTTTTGTGCTTGCGCCTGTTTCTCCTGCTCGTTCAATTCCTTGATAGCCTGGATCTCCTTCTTCAACTTCATCCGCCGATTCTGGAACCAAATTTTGATCTGCCTCTCGGTGAGACACAGCGCGTGGGCCATTTCGATTCGCCTCCGCCTCGTGAGGTAGTGATTCGTGTGGAATTCCTTCTCGAGCTCGAGGGTCTGGTAGCGCGTGTACGTCTGTCGACCCCGTCTGCGCAGGCCGTTCGCACCTTAAATCACAAAAAAGAAAAAAAAATTAGTTCTACAAATATATTTTTAGCAATACAAAGTTTAAAAATTCAATCGAATGAGTAAATGCAAAAGCACTCACGATTCAACTGTCTCGCATACTCGATCATCGAACGATCAAATTCATAAAAATACTTTCGATTATTTCGATCCATTTTGGGTCATGAATTTCTTTCGGATAGAATTTTTATTTTTCTTGTTTTCATTTATCCCGCATCGCGCAGTCTCGCACGGTTATATATTCCATACGCTTCGTTCTTTCTTGCATACATCGTCTCGTCTGTATGGTATACGAGACAAGCTGCTATACTCGAGCCCAGAGCGAGAGGGCGAGCGGGAGAGGCGGAGAGAGTGTCGGAACGGTTTCACGCAGTCTCCAGGATAGCTGGGCTGGTCCCCCTCGGCAGTGGCAAGAAGCAGCATTGGCCGTCTCTCTTACCCGAGGAGGCCCTGCGACAACTTTCCGAATTAATTGGCCTTCGAATTCCAGGACCCGGGCCCCCGGAGGAAAATGGCTGGCTCCCCCCCGGCTGGCCTCCGGTCCCTGTTAGAATCGAAAAAACATGTGCGACCAGCGGCGTTGCAGACGGATAAATCATTTTTAACACAAAAAGAAGAAAAAAAAACACGTCATTCCGTTCGGTGGAGGAGGAGACGGAGAGTAGATTTACGCAGGATAGTCTTTTGGAGTTTCTCGTGTAACGACGAGTTAGCGAGTAATCTCGGTAAAAGAGTACAGGACGTTTGAATGGTATGAAGTGGTGAATAAAGTGTGTATATAGTTCCATCGGGCGAGGAGGAGAACGAGAGAAAGAGAGCCCGAGGAGAGGAAACCAGAGAGTATTACGAGAGTGAGGCTGGAGTGGCTGCTGCTTGCTGCTTGCCGGTGGTACTGCTGAACAGCCACTTGGGTGCTGTAGCGGAATAAGCCCCGTCGGGGCGCGAGCTCACCTTATCGGCCGTTACTGCCTCGTAAAACCCCCGTTTCGCCTCTGCCGCTACGATCCCGGCAACCCCAAACCATCTACTCCTCCACTCCGATGCCGTACAACTCCCCTTTACCGTATAGCTGTTGCCTTTTACTTTCGCGAGAAGCTTGCGCCCACCAACCTTTTCCTTGTCGCTTCACCATTCACGAGTAATATCGAGGAACCTATATGTATACGCGAGAGCGCGCATTCGTTGGCTGGAAAATTTTATTCATCAGCCCGTCGAACCGCCCGTTTTACGATTGAGAATTAGGGGATGAAAAACCATCGAGCGTGATCATTATAGTGCGAGAGCGAGAAATGAAAAAAAAAAAAAAAAAACAGAATTTCAAACCGCGATTATTAACGGGATTAAGCCCGTCATGCGGTAGAGCCGGATGACAAACAACCCCCCGGGATCTGCCGGAGTCGTAAAATTACAACGAAAAATCATGGAGCCCAAAGGGTGGTAACGAGAGAGCGAGCGAGAGAACGTTAACGGTGATAAACAATCCGAAGAACGCAAACGTGACCAGTTCGATGATTCCCGATTGCGATTCCCCGCGGTGTGTCCACCAATCACGGCCTGTATACGCGGACCACTCGATTTTACATCGATACGGACTAAAACTCGTAGACGCACACACACACGCGCCTGACGCATGCGCGCACACACATGCCGTGCCTTACACCGATAGACCCGAATACGAATGATCCTCCCAATAAACGCGTCATATTTACAATCGTATCTGTGGCAGCGATCTGTTATTGGCAGAGAGACAGAGTACGTACGCAAACTCCTGGGGGCCAACAGCGTTATACAACGTTGCGAAACCGGGACCGGGGGGGTTGCGAAGTGAGAAGAAGATAGAGTTTCGGGATGGGAGTGAGAGGAAGCCGGAGCAGCGGGTTTAGTTCATATCGGCGTCATGTTTATTATCGCGACGTAATCAAGTGGCCCGACGACCGGCCAGCGCGGGCCTCCGCTATTCTCCATCCTCCGCGAGCCGACACACAAACACCCTCCCGGTCCACCACCCCATGATTCTCATTCCAGGTTGTCATGCCGCGTCGCGAAACGCGCGGGGACCCTCGGAGTTATGGCGCGGCGTTTATAAGGGTTATTTGTCACCCCCCCCCCCCCCCCCCCCCCCGCGCCGGAGTGAGCACGGCACTGTAACGCTCCGCCAATGTCGCAGCAAAGTTCCGGAGGAGGGTTGTTAGAGAACGCTCTTGCCCGCGTCCTTCCGACGCTCCGGTGAACCACGCAACCGCCCCTCGTACCGGAGAGCTCTCCTCTCCGTAGCTCGCTCGGGGGAGGACGGGGCGCACGTCGCTCGGCGATAGACTCCGAAACTTATAAATAAAAGAGGAGGGGCTTTCCCCCAATTAAGCCGGCTCCATACGTCTCCCCGAAGTAGAAAATGTGACGGGTACCGAAGCCCGGCAGGTCCCTCTCATCGTTTCCTTTTCTTATCTCCGTCACATAGCTTCGAGAACTTTTATTGATCCTCCTGATTCCTACCGTCTCGATAGTAACTAGCCTCGATTGTCTCAATTACGTGATAAAGTTTCGAAATTTTTTACTCCATGCACGGTCTGGAAAGTTTCTTAGGTATCCCATTCCCTCAAAGTTATATCCTTGAATCATTACTCTTTCATTCTCTCCGGTTGTTTTATTCAGGACATCTTTCTTTCGCTGAGGGCTAAACCCTCGGGAAATGCCACGCAGGACTCATCCACCACCGGCCACCCCACCGCATCACGGTCCCTCCTCGCTTCTCTCTATATATCTCCTCCCACGCCCCGATACTACGTCAGTCGATAGAAGTTTTCGAGTTTTACCGGCGTTCTTGCGGACGGAATAAGAGAGAAGACGCGGAAGAAGGCGTGCGTGAGGCTGTTTAACCAAGGGGTGGATAAATTTAATGCTAAACTCGTGGAACGTGTTTCATCCGGGTGGGTGGGACCGACCGGCGGTAGTCCCTGTTTCTCTGGTACAGAAACCCTGGAGAAAGAGTATATATTCAGCTGGCGGTACAACCGAGAGCCTCGGGTACGTAAAGGGAGGGTGCGGTGAGACAGAGAGAAAAAACATCCAGAATGTAAAAGATGGTGAGAAGGGTGCGAGAAACCGTAGGCGCACGTTTCCTCGAGTCTTACAAAGAGAGGGGGAGGGGGGGGGGGGTGAGGGCAGGACCTAAATATTTCCTACCCTCACCCGTTACTCGCGCATTTCTTCGGGCATACTTTGCATTTTTTTTTTTTGTTCCTCCAAGACTGTCTGCAGACCTCTCGCCCAAACACCGAATTCCTTTCAAGAAATTATCCTCACGAAGTTGTACGTTACAATTGTAAACTATCATTCTTCCGACGCTGCACGGCTTCCTCCGAGATGGAGTGCGGGTCGTGCCCGCTACTCCATGAGAGTGCATGAAAAATATCGATGCATCTTCCGGGAGGTTCGGCGCGGCCAACAGTTGCCAACTCTAATAAGGGGAACCAATACGTTGATTGCGCCGGGGACTATAAATCGTCGCGCGGTTTTTCGCGAATTCGCAAAACACGATGCCAAGCCTCGTCTCAGCCTCGGGCAACCCCCGAGGCGGTCGGGCGTGCGTGGGTGTAGCCTGAAAACCGGATCATACGCGAGGCCAATCAAATCAAAGTAAGTGAATTGGCCCGGTGGACGAGTAAAGGCCTCCTCGGGGATTTGCGGCGAGGCTACGAAGTCGATATACTGTTCCTTCGGAAGTCGGGCTTCTCGAGACGGAGCTCGCTGTCTCGACAATTTCGTCTCGAGGCCTAGGGAACACGACCGAGGAGCTCTCGGAGCGAAGCCACCCTTCTTCTCGGCTTCCCGATCCCGCGTCTTGTTCCGCCTCCCCGTATACGTACCAGCCGCACTGTTTTTGTTTGCAAGATTAGCGTACTGTACCGCCGCGGCCCATGCGTCATTCGATCCCTTCGATTCCACTGCCGTTACCGCGGGGATCGACGAGACTACAGTTCCCACTGAAATTGCCGGATTCGTCGAGGCGTAAGTTTCTTGCGATGCCAATTTGTTACGAAACCGAGATTGGCTTCCCTGTCGGAATCGGCGAGGGGAGGGCGGAGAGAAATGGGGAATGTGATCGAGGTCATATTTACGAGTCGCCTAGAATCGAAAAAATCCCGATGCTTTCACCCCGAAACGTTGCTTACACTGCGAAAAAATTAGCTTGAAAGTTAATTAACGGTACTGGAAGCTGTTTTACATAAACCGTTTCTGAAATTTCAGACACATCTGCGTTGGAATATGACAGTAAAATTTTTATTTTCAATGCATATTTTTGTAAATTTCAGGCAAAAGATTTGTAATTTTAATATATGGTATTACAATTTTGCAAAAAAAAAGTACATTGATGTTGAATTAATGTAAGCAACGAAAGAAAATTTCAAGTTCTAGTACATTAAATTTACAATTTATTTTTACAGTGTATCCATCATCGCAACCTATCGCAATTTCTATTCGCATGTAAGATAAACATTTCCCTAAATTTCATCGAATTTTTTGTTCAACTTCGTATGAGCGAAGATGACTGATACCATTGTGATTCCGCACCCCTCACCGAAGTGGCAACGCTCGAACGACATCGTCACGATAATCGCAACTTTGCACTTTGTAAAGCCGAAAAAAAAAAAAAAAACTACCGAATAATCTTCCAATCTCTCGCGCACGCGGGTGAGGTTTGGTGAAGTAGGCTTAAGCGGAAGGTCTTTTAAATATCGATGAAACGGAAGCCGCAAAGCCTACCACGGAGGTCCCCCGGTGATATCACACCGACGGGAGAGAAAAGCAAGATGGTAGCCGGAGAGAGTCGGAGAGGCCGAGGGGTGAAGCGAAGGTCCGGGGTGTTCTTACAGCTGGCCCTCGTTACCCTTATATTTCGTGCATAGTGGTACGCGAGGAACGCGAACCCGGGGGTGTTAGGCCATCCCGCGAGCGTATTTATGGCGGACGGGCATTACGTCACGGCCGAGCCAGCGGCAGGGGTGTTTTCCCTCGTCTTGCCACGGAGCCGGCGGGCCCTCTGGCGTTCCCTCTCCCCGCGCGAGCCACCCTTTGCAAAAGGTGTGCAACACGTTCCGTTGGGATCTTAGAAGCTTTAAAGCCTCGGTCCGCCTTCGGTTTCCTCGTTAACCGAGGGTATACAAGAGGCTGCTTATACTTGTGTACTGTTACGTATATAATATTACACGGTATACGATACACATCTACATAAGTTATTAATTAGAGTTGACTAATGCGCTCCAGCTGTGCCGCGCAACGGCCGGTATCTTTGCTCGGAACACCAGCAGCCTCACCAGCGGCGCTGCCGCGAGCTCACGCACCCGAAGAGTCTTCAACCCCTCGTCCTCGTCTCATTCCCTCGCCACGCCGCCAACTTCTTCCACTTCTTCCCTCCCCCCTTTCTCCGTCCCCGGCTTGTCCGAGAACTTTCTCCCGAGGAAGCCCGGCATCTACGCGGAACCAACCCCCTCCGACGAAGATCGCCGCGAGAGTAGCTAAGTACAAAGAAAGAAAGTGAGAACCGCGGGAACGAGAGGAACGAGGGGGGCGATTCGGATGCTGCGAAGAGCCACTGAGAATGAGTTCTTGCGCGCATTCGAGAAGGAAGCGGAACGGTGCGCCGCAAAGGGACGAGGGTACGGTTCGTCCTCGAGGGGGAGAGGAGCGACAGAGACTGAAAGAAAGCAAAAGGATGTAAACCCTCGCAAACAAAACAAAGATGAAAAGAAATAGAGAAGGAAGAGACGAGCGAGCCGGTGGGACAGGTACGAAGAGAAGGGAGCGAGAGGGAGTAAGCGATGGCGGAAAAAAAGGAAAGGAAGATAAATGAAGATAGAGGAAGGAAGGAGGAGGATGGAAAATAGGAGTGAACGAGAGACGAGCGTGGAAAAGGGGGCGGAGGGGGGGGGGAGGAGATGGCAGGGATGAGGGTGAGGGATGAGAGGGAGAGAGAAGTGGCGCAAGGGACGCGAGGCAGTAACTCACGCCCCCGAGAGGATTACCTCTCTCCGCCTCGGCAAAGGCTGCTGCTTCTGCCGGTGGTGCTCCTGCGAGAGGAGGGTATTCGTACCCCAAGTTGAGCTACGGTCTCGCTGCGTAGCTACGCGTTTCTCATACCGAATGTCTCCGGCTCACGAGGCGAGGTTTGTCGTTGCTGTTCCTTCTCCCGGCCTCTCGCCGCGCTCTCCTTCTGCTCCTTTTCCTCGTGTACAAACACACGTACATCGGGGCCACGTAAGCCCGATGTACACGAGTGTCGGAGCGTAGCAGGAAGCGGAGAGAGCCGGAGAAGCGGAGAATGGAGGAGGGTACGTATAGGCAGGATTGCAGGGTATGCGCACACCGAGCGAAGTTCCCGGTCGTACCCGTGGGGACGGCCGGGAAAGCCAACGGGAACACGCCAGCCCGGGAAAAGCGTGTACGGAGACGCACGCGTTGTTCGCGAGCCACCGGGCGAAACTTACGATACGCGAACGAGTTCGGGCTCCCTCGAGCAATAAGGGTGCAGGGTCGAGTCTCTCCTCCGAGCACGACTCGGCGACGAGGAGCGCGAGAAAGCAGTCTCGTTCTCGGGACCACTTTCTCCACCGGTTACGGAAGGGAGCCCAACCGCCCCAAGGAACGAAAGAGAGAGGACCGAAATTATCGCAATTACGAGAGGCCTCTGGCATCCAATTTGTGTTCTCCCGACGAGCGGAGAGGAGAGAGAAGGTGTCTTGTTATAGGCTTTTCCTTGCCGCGCGAGAGAAGGGTCCCGAGGAATTTCTCTCTGTCTTCACCTTACTCGCACTCCAGGCGTGTTTCGAATCGTTTTAGATAGAACGGGAATTTATAGAGTCGTTATATTGTTGCGGGTAGGGACAAAGAAATCTTGTAATTAAATGAGGGAGGCTGCGAACTCGAATGCAGGCGCGCGCGCACACACACACCCCTGTAGTAATATTATAAGTATTGCCGTATATAAATTGTTGGCTCTCCGCGACTCGGTTGTTCGCATTGGTGTGAAAATCGTCGCGTCGAAAGATTATTACAGTACAGTATGTATAATCGCGTGTGTGTCTCCGAGCCCGACGGTTACACCGGTTATAGTGCTGGTTCGGCTGGTCCATATAGTATCGCGAGCAGCAAAAGCAGCAGCATCCCGGGAGCCCCGAAGTTACGCGACACGAGCAAGAATGTCTCTCGCGGCTCGATCGCCGAGAGGGAACGGAGAGCACACGCACACGTACGCACACGCGTACGTCGGACTCGGAGCTCTCGGAGCCCATAAGAAGAACGAATGGAACGTCCCTGAATAAGATATCGGCTTTACGTACCCGGCCCTCTTTTTGCCACCGCGTGCTCGGAACGCACGAGATATAATGTATATATGTATTCCCGGAGCGGCAAAGCGTGCGCTCGGGCCGGACGACGATCCTTATACGATCAACGCCGACCGGCGAACCCTGCCATACGAGGCACGTACCCGGACCGGCAGCGAACCGCGCAAGATTTTCTCGATTCTGAGACGCTTATCGCCGATGATTATTGCCTTCGGCAAAATCGACGAGCGCGTGTTCCGCTGGATATTCCAGTTCTCCTCGGTTTTGCTCATTTAACGGTCGTTTCTGTAATTGTAATTCTCACCTATCGAGCTCGCGTTTGAAATTATCAATGGGTAGCTCGAACATTCATTATTCTATTGAGATCAACTTTTTTCATTTAATTAATGGGTTTTTTTCTAAACGCTGATTGTAATCTCCAGAATTACCAACTTTTTTTTATTTAATTGATGGGTTTTTTTTTCTAAACGCTGATTGTAATCTCCAGAATTACCAACGCGATGTATTTCGATCGCAGCGATGAGACCGCGGATCTTTGAATTTCATGAGCGGACGCCGATGTGCTCGGTCTCGTCGTACAAGTGCGGGGTCGGCTTATGTAGCGATATGGTATATCGTGTGTATCTTATATACGCGCCGCTGTTGCACCCGGTATACCTATCTATCTCGTCGATGTTGCCATGGGAGTTGGGATATCCGCTGTATGCAAGAAAGCCGAAATTTCCCAACGGGCATCATACGTCTCTCGACGTTGGTATACCCAGCTAGCTGGAGGCATTCGACTCTTAACGTCAGGTCGAAGTTACTTCCACAAGCTCACGCTACAGTTCTCTCGCGAGTACGCGGCGAGAAAGCGCCGTGTTGGCAAACTGGTGAGCGCTTTGCAGGCACCTTCTTAAGAATTCTTTTTACGTCGTACAGTTTCTTGCCAGGGAAAGATAATTATTCAGGAAAAACAGACGATAATTCGAAGCCCACAAAATATATAAAATATTTCTGCAAAATATATAATATATTTCTGCAAAATATGCTTGCATAGCCGCTGGCAGGACGACGAGTGGCTTCGCGATCAAAGAAATTCGATTTTGACCGGTAAAGCATTTCAAACGGGTGTGACGTCATCAAATCGTATTTTTGGACCTGAAGTGACGTCATCTAGGGGACATGTCACTCCCGGTCAAAAAATGGGATTTTTAAACCATGACTCACGACAATGTCAATCTTACAATGCAATATAAATCTCGCGAGTCGGTACTTCGATATTTTTACCAAAAATATCGTTTATCTTGTATATTTTGAATTTAAGGAGATAATAAGGCGAGACTGTCGAGCGGACGAGAGAACAAAATATTCGTACTCGATCGTCGCATGCGGGATGCGACGATCGAGTACAAGCCAAGATCATCGTGACGACAGTCTCGCGTGTTCGCTTCACATGCCAAGGGAATTTCTCTGGTCCTCGCGAGAGAAACTCTCTCGCTCCCGTGCGTGAAGTCACGCATCTTAATATATAAAGCACAGAATTACGTAAAAAAAAACTCAAAAATAACCGCTGGAAAGATTCTTCGTATTCACCTGTCGGGTCTCACTAACGACGTCGCACGATAATTGCAACGGTGTAATGATTACGCAATTATATCGACGACGAGAAAACGGTGAATACCAGTTGTTCCCGAGTTCCATGAAGGTGCAAAGAGGCGACTCCGCCGACCGACAGGAGGTTTTCGTGAGAGGACGAGAGAACAAGAAGAACAAGAAGGTGGACGCGATGGAACGGAGCGCGCTCGCGCGCGCGAAACGAGCATCCCGAGTCGCGAGATGGTGGAGAAGATGGCATGCAAAGGAGGCTCTTCGGGCTCTCTTCGTAGGTAACCTAAGCGAGCCGGTTGTAAGGCGACACCTCTCCGCTTCTCCAAATCTCTTCCTCTCTCGCCCCCTCCCCTCACCTTACCTCGTCCCTCCCCGTCTTCGTTTCACCGTCGAAACTTTTTATTTTCTCTCATTCATTCCTCTTTCTCACTGCCCGGCTCCTTCCTCTTTCTCCCGCGGTATCCTCCCGACCCGTGCGGACCTCCCTCCGACTCCCGTGTCTCACGGAGCGCGTCCTTTACCCTTTCCCTCGCGTTCTTAACCTTTCCCCGTTTCTCTCGTTCCTTACCTCGCGAAACTTTTCGCTCGCGTTCCCAGGGTCCGCCTCGATTTTTCTCGCTCGCGAAAATTTGTGATTCACGTCACGACCCCACCTGCAACCCGGAGGTAAAGGAAACGCTCCGGGAACGCAGAAACGCTGTTGCCCCCGAGACCGGGGCTCCGCGAGCTCCCGCGCGGCCGACAGTGAGAAGGAGAGGAAGGAAGATGTAACGAATGAGATAAGAATGTCGAGAGATAAAAGATGGAATAGCGCACGGTGGGTAGAGAAAGCCGCGCAGAGCAGTGATGCAGGTGGGCAAAAGTCCGGGACACGACGAGCCCCTTTAACGAAACAGCTCGTCTGTCTTACTTACCCGTTTCCATGCCGGACCACGGCATTCACGCAATCTCGAGTTAAATACATACGTTTGTACATCCGCTGATGCGTATACGCGTTACGTTTGTATGGACGCCGGTCAGGGAACGGACACGCCGTGGCCCCGACCGGGACCGACCCAGCACCGGCCAACAGCCATATATCTGCGTCCTAAAAGGAATTCCAGAATATATTTTACATATGCTTTATTGTCGCCTTATTTCCAGCTACGCGGTGGAGGGCACGGTCCGTGAATCCGAGAGAGAGAGAACGGATCGAACAGGGTGCGCGAAACTCTCATGCAAGCGGAGAGTCTCTTCTCGAGATGTCCCGAGATCCTTGTCGTACACACACGCGGTCACAGACACAAAGCGTACACGAGCAAATCGAGAAGATTCGGCCAAGTCCCGCAAAGACGGAAAAAGACTAGCTGGTGCTGGTGACCTTGCGCATGGATGAAATTTTGTCTATTGTCCTACCGTGCACAACTTCGTGCCAACTTCGGAGTGTAGCGTATTCACGAACAGCATCATTCGCATTAAAAAAAGGTTGTCAGAACTTTCAGAAGGTTGGCGAACAAAATATATGAAACACACTGCGTCAGTTCTGCGCAGTGTCAATGAATGGTCGGATGTCGAGGGAAAGACGAATTGGCGCAAGTTGACGTAATAATTCAAATACAAATTTGATTATAGAAACAAATTCGTCATTACACGTAGTGGAGCAAGCTGACGTAATGATTCCATGAAGAATTCGTTTATGGAAACGAATTCGTCCATTGAATCGTCAACTGGTGCCAATTCGCGTAAATGTATAGACTTTTACCCTATTCGATGGAGCATTTCACTCTCTCCTTTAAGATTTCCCAATTTCCCGAAGGACAGGTTTGATTTTAATCGAGCCAGGAAACTTGAATGGCGCAATGGCGGCTATTTTCCCTTCGAGAGCAGCCTGCCCCGTCGCGGTCCAATCCAGAAGCCCCATAATACCCCGTGTACCTGGCACGGCATGCCTATCCATAGTTTTCCATCTTTCATTATACATCGCGCTGTTACAGGTCTCAGGGAGGGATTCAAGTCTAATGCATAATGCATGTCCCGACTTTGCGCGGTGCACGACTGCATTCCACCGTAATGACTTAACTTGTAGTGGTTAACACAGTACCGGGGCTAGATGATTCGATAATTTGCGATTTCTCTAGTGGCGGTGCTACAGGGGAGGGTCCCGACAGTTTCCCTTCTCCGTTCCTCGCACGACGCACGAGGAACGGGGCCCTTTCGCTCCTCTCACGCGGGTTCCTTCCTCCCTCGTTTTTCTCGTCCCCTCGCTAGCTGAACCTGGAGGCTCGCTCGATCGGCGCGAAGGGCAGGCCCTAGCATCGGTCCCGGGGCCCCCCCGGGGCTCGACTGGACCCGGGCCTCCGAGTCCGAACCAGAAATCCAGTGGAGGGGAGAGCCGGTTCCCGACAGCCGAACCGGGAGACGCCATCACGCTCATATATATATACACCCAAAGCCTTCTGCCTTTCTCGCGATCGCGAAAAACTATCATTACACCGGGATCGTACGCCGCGGTGGCTTGAAAATTTGTATATGTTTTGCCACAGCCGATTTGCGGAATTGCGCGGTACAGAATCCCTACCGTGGAATTACATACGACGATGAAAAAAAAAAAAGCAATCGAGATCAACCACGGGCTCACCGCGAGTTCTGCAAAATTTCGACACCTGTAATATGCGAGGTCGATGTTCAATCTTAATCGGAGACCGGTAAGAAATCAGATATTTCTCGTCGTGACGACACCGATATTTAGTGGACCAAGATTTAAGATTGCGCGTTTCGCGTCGAACTGCGCAATATTTGAATAATCTCACCGCGGTAATCACGGGCAACTCGCGAGTAAATTTCGATCTCCACCCCTTCCATTATAATTGCCCGAACGCGAGCGTACATGTTAAAAATATTCACACTGATTAGAGAGCGATCGCCAAGTGTGTAACGCACTCGGGCATTATTTTTTCTGACCGCTCGGCCGCGAGATCGATCGAGTGCAAACGAGATCATTAGGGAACCGGCAAGTTGCACGTACAGCTATATATAGCCGGAGATCGATATCGATTAATGGGAATCGCTCAAAATTTTGCGTGCCGTTCCTGCAGAGGTGGAACGCAGACTCTTCGAGTCGTTAATTAACGCCGCGATAAAACGAGAAGAGTGCAGGGGGTGGGAGGAGGGGGAGGGGGGTTGGAGCGAAAAAAAAAAACACGACTTCGGGAGGCCCATTATTCAGAGTGCCACGGTTCTCTCTTCGTGCCTCGCTCTTTCTGCGTGTTCGCTTGTGCCGTTCGCGAAAGTCCCATCTCCCCGTGTGTATGCGTGTGAAATTCTATACTATCCCGTCCGAATGCGCGCGTGTGTTTGTGTACGTGTGTACGTGGGTGTAGCCACCGAGCGGCGTGGCTCTCCCGCATCGCGCGGCCACGATTATTCGAGCACGCAGAAGCCGCGCGAGAAAATAATAATGAACTCGCATAAATCTGAAAAGTTAGCCCCAACTAGTTCCAGGGTTCTCTCGCTAGCGCTCGGGCTCGCGAGCGTTCAGCTACTTCATTCCCGATCCGAAACGGTCGGCGGCAGCGGCGGCGGCGAGCATTGCCAGCGAAAAGTGAGGCGCCCGCCACCGGGATCGTCCATGCTCTCCCAGGTAGCTGCCAAAAAATGCGTTCCGGGTCAACGTTTATTTTGTTCGCTCTTCCCGAGCCTTTGCCAGGATACACTCGAGAAATGAAATTATTCCGTCGGATTGTCCGGGAGTTCGAACGATATTTCAACCCAACGAAGAGAAGATGGAGGATTCGAGCAGGGTAAGAGGAGCAAGGAAAGAGGCGGAAGCGGCTCGGGAGGATCGCCGGTCGTAAGAAGCGACGAAGAGACCGAGAGACGACAACGAGATGCTGGAATAAATAAGTTGTGCGGCAGGCCGAGCACGAGCGAGACCTTACATACACGGAGCGGCTCACTTAATACACCCCGTGTACTCGATCTACATGCCGGGAATCCCATCTTCATCTTGTGCGAAAGGACAATAACTGTTTTAACTACCAAATGATCGTGGCATTATACGCGTGTACACGATACTCTAGGGTTTCGATAAGCTACGGGAAAGTGCACTTTCCAATGAAGACCAACAGCCCTGACGACCATCTCTTACTTTCCTCCCCGGAAGGGTCAAATTTTGATGCATTAAAAACCCGCTGGGATTGGCTCCGGTTGCTCCGGCTGGCGCTTTCATTCCAGCACCGGCGCGAGACTGGCCAGACTGCCGGGCTGGGATGCACCCGCCAGCCAGAGCAAACACCATCCGGGCTCCCACATCAATCCCGGTTCCATCGTTATCCAGGGAGTCGTACACTGCAATGGAGGAAAGGCGATAGATACGAGAGGGGGCGAAACCGCGAGGACCGCGAGGACTCTCACGTTCGTCTGCCGCGGTTACATAGTTACAGGTTGCCGCGTAAACCGTGTATTCAGAGGTCCGGGCGTTCGCCAGTTTCTGCTGCACCAGGGCGAAGACGAACGAGGCGGCGCGGCACGAGATCTTATCCGGCGCGGCAGCGGCCACTGAATCATCCGCTTTGAATAGAGCTCTGCCTCCCCTCTCGTCCTCCCGTTCACTCCCTATACCCACATCCCCCCCCCCCCCCCCACATATGCGTATATATAAACCTACGGGAATCGTTATTATACAGTATACATAGCCGGCGTGCGTGAACGAACAACACTACGCCTACGATATACCTGTAAGGGTTATAAATATGAGTTTAGTTACCCACAGTACTTTCCCCTCTTTCGCAGGTTCTGAATGCATTCGCACCGCTGCTCAACCTCTCTCCCCCCTGCGTTCGCACGAAGGTACGCGAAAGCTCTCCCGGACAGGCATACGCCACTAAATTAAGCTAAGATCGACGCCGCATCGGGCGACGAGGGGGCTCGGGTGGAACACAACGAGAAGCTGGAAGGTGGTTCCATCGCGTATTTCCTCCGTTTGAGAACGGAGCTTGCAAGCGGTTTGCGACTCTGTCGCTGGGCCAGACACCGCTATAACAGAGTCTGGCTCGGCTCTCCCTCTCTCTCTCTCTCTCTCGCTCGCTCCTCCATGACTTACAAGTTAACGATAACGCACGGCTACCAGAGTCTTAATCAGCATAAATCATAGCGACAATGCACGCTCTCTCGGTGTACAACGTACCCGCGCGGGCACACCGCCACTATACGGCCTTGCCTTTGAATCCTCCGTAGAATTACGTGCGGCGGAGGAACAGCTTCGTGTGCTCTGCAGAACGCGCGGGGCCTCTTCTCTCTTCCTCCCACCCGGCTTTCTGCGGCTGCTGCTGCTGCGGCGAGACTATCGACGCTGCAGGTAGATTCACAATATAGCTATGTCCTCGTTTCGTCGGTGTGTTCTTGTGCACTGTTACTACAAGTTGTCGTCAGTGGGTGTGTGTGTGTGTCTGTGTCTCTGGATATATGTGTGCAAGGGGCCGCGCAAGTTATGCCTGTGGACTCTGAACAAACTGATCGATCGTTGCCTCAAGGGCTTCGATACGAGGCGTACGCGCGCGCGCACGATATAAACGCACGTACGTTCCGCGCGTACCTGCTGCAGAATCGTCTCTCATTGTGTCCTGTATCGTAGATTCCTGGGTACCTGGAGTAGATATAGATATACGGGTCGGGGAGGCTTGGAAATGAAGCATGAATGGCGAAATTTTGGAAAGAATGCATGTTAAGTAGATAAGGGCGGTAATTGACGGTCTGAATCGCATCGGGCTTGAAAATAAAGACCGGATGCCGAAACTCAGAAAAAAATGTCCGTTAAGTAGATGCAGTCTGTAAGAGACGTACCGATTTGAGTCGGGCTTGACACTAAAGCTCTCGGTATGATAAAATTCCAAAAAATGTTCCGTTAAGCAAACAAGGATCGGACGGTAGGCGTATCGAGCGTACATCTTTGTCGTGTCACGACTTAATTCATAAATTGTTTGCTATAGCGTGCGCACTTCGATATACGAATTAATCGCCTTCGCGAATGCTCCGTCCGCGGGTGTAATGTCGAATATATACATATACATACATATATACGACAAGGAACGCGATCGGGCTCCGGCCGACATTCAATTAGCTCTCGTAGGCTGCACGAACGTCGATGTCGAATATTTTTAATAGTTCCGTACATCATCGTTAATTAGCTCGGGGGGGCTTTGAACGACGGTGGCCAAAAGCACCGGAGAGAGAGAAAGATAAAGAGTGTGGGGGAGGGGATCAAGATCGCTGTCGATATAACGACGTCGGTTAATGAATTTTAATATGCACATTAATTAACTATAATCGTTTCGTCCTTATAGTAGCCAGTGGTATATTTATATATAGAGTTGCCGCGTTGCCGGGTATTAAAATATACCTACGATCTCTTATTTCCATTAATTAATGTATTTTTTGGCGTGTATCGCGCGCGGCTAGCTCGCAGTCGACGAATTGAGTAAATAAGTGTGACGCGCGGTCTTTAAGAGACACCTAAAAGCTTTTTTTTCCGTCACTCCCGGCATTCTAATGTGCTGCCGTATAGTGTTACTCCGACGGGATCGCCATCGGGTGTAGCGTTTCTCTATCAATCCTGTCGCCTTTCGCTCAGCGCATTCTAAATGTCACGAACTGAACATCGACCACTCGATACGGTTTCAATCGGATGCATTATCTGAATACGCTACCTTATGCGCCTCCGTGCACGGACGCGGATTCAGGTCTCTGAGACCTCTCGCGCGCTCCCGGAAGATAGACCGGAGTTTAATTAAGCCGATACATAATACGAGAGGCAGTGAACGCTTTACCGAGAGTTAATGGAAGGTTATTGGCAGCGAACGGCCGTGTTCTTCCGAGGGCCGCGACCTCCCACACGCCGATATCTCCCTTTGGAGCGCCGACTGTTGCTCGCATGGAAATCCAACTGTAGCGGAGCTCGAAACCCCTTAAGGGGATGAATTGTCTCTCGGAAGAACGTGAAATAAAAATTCACATGCTAGGGAAATTTTATGTTTTTTCAACTACCCCTACCCCCTCCCCCTCTCCAAAGCTTCGATATTTTCTCGAGCTAAAAACAACACAGACCGCAGTCTTGTTCCGGCAACGAAGAAGCCGGAGGGCATAAATTTCGTAGCACCCTCCGTGGCAGAATGCGCCGGGCAGACACGAAGGATTTGGGTGTAACGAACGTGTATCTCACGTGCCGCGTACGTGGTCCAGGAGAGCCAACGCTCGATCCATTTTGGGCTCTGCGGTGGATACGGAGTCTGCTGATCGCGTGGGTGTGGATAATGAGACGAAGTCGAGTCGCGCACGCGAACACGCACCAGCGTCTTCTCAAAGGCTGAAGAGATCCGGATGAGAGTACGGCGTACACGTATGAGAGCCGAGCCTCTCTCGCTGTGTACATTTGCGTTTTACAATGAAGGATAAAGAGCGAGGAGAGCTGGCTCCGAGAAACGAGACGACTGATAACGTCGCGCGGACCTCCTCAGCTCGTTTGCCGAAGAACCACGGGAACGATTTACACCCTCGAGGAACGTACGAAAATTTCGAAATATCTACATAAAAACGTCCCTCTCTCTCGTTTTCTCTCGGAACTAAAGTATATATACAAAACACCGTAATTGTAAACATTGGATTAATGCAAATGCGCGCTTAAAAGCTTAATTGCTTTTGATAAAGTATGGCGAGGCGCTGCGGTGCTACCGTTGCTGCCGGGCTCGGTGAGGCGGCGCGGGACGAGAAGGTGGAGTGGTTGATGGGAGGCGAAGAGGGTGGCGAACGGGGAAGGGCATTAAATTCAAATGCATGTAAATTCATTCAAATTTATGAGAAATAGGTGGACGCGGAGCACTTACAGGGATACAAAAAAAAAAGAAGAGGAGAATGAGAAAGAGAGAAGAGAGGAGACCGGAGAGGAACGAGATGGAAATAAAAATTAGTCCCCGCGGAGCGACGAAACTCTTTGCTCGTTCCTCGTCGTTCGTTCCTTCCTACGTCGAATATCCTCGAAGGTTTACTTTTTTTGTTCTTTTTTTACATCGCTTTACGTTTTCGTTATTCTTCGTTTTTCTCCTCATCGGGCGCCATGTTGCGAGCGAGATTGGGCGGCGGGGCGCAGGGAATCCACCCGGCAGCTCGTACACTATATTTACGGTACATCGACATTTTTACGGACTTCGCGTATATCTCTCTCAGTCACTCGGGAATTACTCGCCTCTCGAGACTCCGAAAACGCTTTACGTCGAATAGAAAAATATAACATCACCATGGTAAAAAAAAAGTATCTCAAACGAAAGTTATACTCAAAAAAAATTATATTAAAAACTGGGTTTTTCAGGAAACGGTCGAGTTTTCAAAGTTTTCTAGGCATTCAAAGAATCTGAAAAAATTCTGGGTTACTTCTTGAAGGGTCTGTTACACGGCCCAGAACTTGCTAAAGGCAACAATTTTTAACTATTGTTAATAAAAATTGAAAAATGGTCGAAAAAGCGGACAAAACGGAGAGTTTCAAATTTCGACTGTTCTTTCAAAGATCCAGTGTACCCACGCTGGGTTAAAATGGAAGACAGGGTTGAAGCGTTGTTACTCCTCTGCACGGATAATAAACCCATTAAATTTGCCCAGTGGAATCACGTAGCTGAAAATAGGAGTGCTAAAGGGTCAGTTTTATCGCCCGGCTACCGAACCCAGGATTTTACACAACCGTCTTCAGTGTATCGAGAATGATCTCACGGATGCGTAAAACTGGTCGAAAGTGGTGGTCCCGGGGATTCGAGATGAGTCAGAGCGAGGAACGAGCTGGATCGAGAAAGATGATTGATCCTCGCTGGAGCCGATGAGATGGAGCGGCGTAGATCATAAAATGAAGACGTCAAGGATCGGCGAAGACCTTCCGCGAGCGGTTTCGTTTGAGATCAAGAGTGAGTGAGTGACTGGATCGCGCCGAGTTGGGATCTCTCTCTCTCTCTCTCTCTCTCTCTCTCTCTCTCTCTCTCTCTCTCTCTCTCTCTGGGGATCTTTCACGATCCAAACCACGACGCGGAGAAAGTTACATATATCTCTGATATACACGATTCGGAACGGAAAGAGATGAGGTCTTCGTCGGGAAGGATGATTGGCGACTGGTCGATCGAGAAATATGATTGAGCAACAACGCACGTCTTCATCGTCGAGGCGAAGATTTTCGAGCGCCCAATGCTGAATACCACTATATTCAGCATTGGGAGGCATGTTGAGGCCATTTTTTTTCGGCACTCATCGATAACATCGCTACCAAGCTGTATGGACGCCGGTACCCACGTGGGATTCCGTCGTGACCGGAGAAACGGCACATTGTTGAATCCACAGCGGCTGTCAAAACGCCATATCGGTCCTTCTCCGGCCGACGTAGGTATTAGCCAGCGAAGCCACAGGTCTTCCGAGCGTTTCATGGAAAATTTTCCGAAAAACAATTTCCCGAAAACAGTCCCAAACACAAACTTAAAAAAAAAAAAAATCGTGTCTGTCCCCATATGAGCTGCGTAAGCCTCGAAGCATATTTTCGAGAAGTTGTTTGATTTTCGGGAAATTATTTTGGGTCATTTTCCGGATACCCTTCCGAGCACCAACAAGCATTGGGCAATGTCACTGATTGGCACAAAAAAATGTAACATGATTCTCTGAGTCGTCACTTCTGGTTTGAAAATCGCATTTTCTGACCGTATAAAAACGTTCGACCCGTCGATACGTTTGGTCCGTCTCAATACCCGGATCGGGCGAATACCGGCATGAGCGGCTGCGATTACAAGACTCTCGGCGACCGGTGAGGTCCCGCAGCCGTGCCGATGGTTAAATCTCACCTGGGTAGCTGCGCCTCTCGGCTCTAACGCGTAAAAGCGAAAACCCCCTTCGCGTTCGGTATCAGCGCGCGGTGTAATTACCGTGGTGCAACTCAAGATAAAGCTCGATAACGAACGGGTTTAAACGTCAGTCGGGAATAACAGATGATATTTAGCCCGGCTACCGCGCCGTTGGTCTCCTCCGAGCGCGGGAGAGAGCGATTCCACTCGCTTACCCCACTCGCATGTACCTACCTACTCTCCACCCGATACACCCATACATCTCCTTCCTTTGGCCGTGCACTTTCAGCGCGTAACCCGCGCATCGGGGAACGGCTCGAGCACTTTGCGTTATACGCACTTCTCGCTTAACCCCGTTAACCCCGGCTCGGCGATCCCGTGAACGCGGGTTTTACCGGCCTTAATCGCGGCTACAACCTTCGCGCGAGCCGCGGAGTTTTCATCGCAACGAGATAACGAGCCGCGAACTAAATAATCGTGTGCGCGATGCTCGCACATACACACACGTATCCGGGGGACGATCGAGAAGACAGAATATAAGAAACGCCACGACGACGGGGATCGCGGCCGTGCCAAGGACGTCGGGTCGATCCGCGAATCGGTATATAATGGCGAACGTGGAGCAATGCCGGCAGGCTACTGCGCCGGCCATCAGGGAAGCTGAGGATCTAGCGCACACAGTATAGAAACGAGTGTTCATGTATGTATGTGTGTATATATATATATACATGTATATACATGTGCACAGTGCTCGGGTATATCTATAGGATGAGGCTCGGATCGTAGGTAGTCATTAGAGAGAAACCCCCCCACGCCCAGTACATTAAGTTCTTATAGAGATATCTTTAACCTTTTCTCACCGGCCGTGCGAGACATAGGGCGAAAAAAGGAAAAAAAAAAAAACGAAAATAAGCCGTTGATAATGGAGAAACCTGCCGTTCCGCAAGCTTTTTCCGCGGCTCGTACAATTGCCATCAACTTACCTCGCCGCTTATTGCCGGATGCGCGCGACACTTGTCGAAAGAAAAAATAAATCACCGCCATACATTAAGATATGCATATCCTGCGTTCGTGTATTCGTGGAAGATGAAACGATTAAAAATAATCTGCCGAGGGTTTGAGAATTTATAAGACGATCTGCCATGTCTGCGCACAGCGAATGTCAAAAGCGCGCCCAAGCGTTTCGTCTTTATTAGAGGCTTCTCGATCCTACCCGCCCAGGAACGTTTAATTTTGGGATCTCAATTATCAATATTGTTCGACGGGAGCATCGTTTAACGACGCGCAGACATAACGAACTCTCTATACGCACCCTCGCGCAGGGGAGCGCGACAACGCTCGCATGATGAACAGCGAGCTCCCTCCCCGTTCCTTTTTTTTCCTCTTCCTCTTTACCTCGCATATATATCTTCCTCACGTCTTCCATCGCTTATCGTCCTTCCTTCTCTTTCGCCCGTGACTTTGTCACGCGCAATATCCCCGGCGAAATTCGCGTCGGGCGGGAGAGAGGGAGTTCGGGCAACGAGCGATGTCGACGAGTCGCTCTAACAGCAATTACCCTCCCTTCGACCTACCCTTCGCCCAAGCCTTTCGCTCAATCCTCACGCGTTCGCCTCTCTCCTCGCCCCCTTTTTCGCCGCTCCGTCGTTTCCTCCACGCACACGCACACGTACCGCGTCTCTTCTCTCCTCTCCGCACGACCGGAGCCTCCTGATATCGGGCCGTTTCTTCGTTATTCGCAACCTGTTCGAAAGCCACCATCTCGCCGACGTCCCGCTCTCTTCGCCGCCCCGGCCGAGATACACCGACGGTCGCGCTCCTTTCGCCAATTGGCCGGTTATACGCGAGCAGCCTTAACTAAAAGTCCCTCCTCGGAAATTGCCCGTTATTACCGAGGTTACCGTTTATCGATGCAGCGATTCCGTTTACACGCTGTGCGCGCATACGCCGCGGCGTCGGCAACGAATCTCGGTCCCCCCATCGAGACCCCGCTCGTTCCCTCCTCTCTTCCACCCTCGGGAGGCACGGATAACCACCCTGCGGAACGCCGTCGCGGCACGGCCGAAGGCACCAATGCGAAAATCAATTTCTACATAATTTCAACACTGATTACGATAGGGAAGCTGTGAGAATAATTTTTTTACGAGTCGAGAAAATTAATTTCTCGGTGGTCCACTTCGGTATCGAATCCGCGGCTCTGGAATTCATTAAATCGGCACGTGGAGGAGCCAGCGAAGCTCCGTACTATATTTGTAAATTATATACCGCGTTTTCTACGGCTCCTCCGTAGTCGTTGTCGGCGGCGGAAAAAAAAGCTTTGTTTTCTTTACGTATTATTGCGGGGCTCGAACGTTCGGCTATCGAACCGGTGCGCAGCTTCCGGCGAAATGGCTCGAGGCGACTCGGCGCGCATTTTCTCGTCGTCGATCTCGCGTCTCGGCCCGCTAAACGCACAAACTACCAATACCGATAAGTACTAACGGCAAATTGCCCGGTTATTACGTGCGTTACACGTTTATCGATGCAGCGAGCGGGATGTATATAACATTGCGTTATGTTCACGTACGCCCAGCTCTCGCGCCTCTTCCTCCTCTGCAAGGCCCCGTGCGTCCGACGTTATGCATGTAAAACCCCTCTTCGGCGTTCCTCTCGGACCACGTCGATTACTACTCAACCTGGACGAACAACAGTATCGACTCCACCGATCTCACTCTCGAAACGATTTCCAATCTTTTTCACGATCAATCTGTATCGCATAGCCGCGCCGGCGCTCACTTCGATCAGTCACGACATACGATATGAGGCTTCGTGCCGGTATAAAGCACACGATGAAACTTGAGAATCTCGGGGAACGAGTCAATAAGCCTTCGGCGTGATACGTAAGACATTTTTTATTTAATGTTTATTTTTTTTTTTTAACAAATTTTACAAATGTTTAATCCATAAATACGATAATCGAACAGCATCGATTATCCGTCTCCGATAAGTCGATGCGATAAGAATATCACTATACATTTTCGTCACTGTAAGTGATGAGCGCATGTAAACTGAGCCAAGTTAATATTTGTTCAATTTTTTCGACCCATCCGAGTCACCCACCCGAGCACCGACCGCGAACGATCTTGCTTGACTTGGAAGATCACCGAAGCCGTGCGCCAACCGCGCATCGACCGCTGTCGGTTGAGCCAAGTTAATATTTGAAAGGACTTCGTAGAAAAGAATTATGATAAAAAATTACTATGATAATTCTTTTGCCTCTTCCATCGCTGGTCGTTTTTCTTTGAGGATTGATGCAAAAAAATATTAAGAGTGACTCTCATTCTCTCTGCCTCGCGTCTGGTCCTTCGTACGGGGCTTTCGGAGGGGAGAGGGAGATACGGAGTTCGGCAAAAATCGGTTTTAGCAGCCCGTGTGCCAGCGGGTAAGCGAAAATAGTTGCGGCAGCGCAGAACACGCGGTCCGCAAGGATGGAGAACGAAGGAATGGCAGAGAGTCGAGAATAAGAAGAAGACGATGAACCGAAGTTCAGAGCTCGAGACGAAGATGAAGATGGAGGTGGTATGGTGAACGAGGGGATCAAGCAAGGGAGGGGGGAGGAGGGGGGAGGAGTTGGGAGGCGAAGGAAACCAGAGGAAGATAGAAAGAATGAAGCGTGTGCTGTGTACCAGAGAAGAAATGGGAGGACGAGCCGTACCGCCGACGAGCCTGGATGCTGTTGCTGCTCCTGGTGCTGTTGGGGCCCATCGAGCATGCCTCGAGAACAGGGTTGCTGGAGGGAGTGAGGGAGTTAAGACGCGGCGGGATAAGAGGGGGATATCAAGAACGGACCTCCCAAGACGCGGCGAGATGGCGGATCATCATCGTCGCATCATCCGTGAGCCGAATACTCGAGAGGCGAATCGACGAGAAAAAAAAAGAAAAAAAAAACCCCGAGTTCTCTCGCATTATAAATTTTTGGGAAGTCGATCATCCCTTCCCCCTCGTTCGCGTCCCTATGGCCCGACTTCTGGCTCTCGCATCGTTCGCAGACATTTTCGTGATTTTTTTGTGTTCGTTTCATTATCTACCTGAAACCCGAGAATCTTCTGGTAATCAATGCCGTATACTGTCCGCTCGATGTATCATTTTTCGTCAAATTGAACGGTACACGGTGATCCGGTTGATGCTCGCGAACCGTTCAATTTCGCGAGTGTCGGACGAGCCCGGACCGCAGTACGGGCCCGACGACGATGATGGGTCTGCACGGAGCCCGAGGAAAACGTTGAACGACGAAATTCCGAGGGTAATTCCATATCCAGTTGTTTCTGCATCGTTGCCGCGATGGATTTTCAGCTGATTGGCCGGGGACCCTATTGGCATGAGCGTGCATGCTGCGCATATGGGGTTCTACGAAAATTGTTTTTGCCGGAAGTTCGACACGCGATCCTAGCGTGTAACGCACATGCTCGCTTCGCTTTACGTGCATCGCGAACGATCACTTTTTTTACCTCGCCGTCGCGTTGATTCATTGCACGCTATCTCTATTCAGGTATAATGGAAGTTTAAAAAATAAATAATTAAAAAATATAGTGTTACATTGCTGATTCCCTCGAGAGGTTCGATGATGGCGTCGCCGTTCGAGAACTGAGTAGGCGCTACGAAGATTGCAATGTTTGCACGATAAAGCATATCCTGCTAGTCGCTTAATAAAGCTTTCTCTCTCTCTCTCTCTCTCGAGCTGGGAACAAGTAATTCCGTCCTTTCATCATATTATACGCGGGTGTGCTCTCCGGCGAAGCAATGCAATCGGGATCTCGTATGCAGTCCCATATATATGCACACACACAAACGCACACACATACACACATATGTATAGACATAGATATATATATATAGAAACGAAGAGAGCTCAGCATTCTCCCGTTCTCTCGGAACTTCGCTCGGCGACGTATGATATTGGTCCAACAGATATTAATTTCGGGGATGTAAGAGATATTTCAATGTTGGTTCTGTACGTTCCCCCCGTGGCTCGGAGGTATAGCGCGGGCGTGCAAGGGGAAGATAAGGCACCGCTTGCTCGGTGAGGCACGAACCGTAATCAATGGCCGACGATGTACAAAGTTACTCGAGACATTTTATCGCATCTGGATCGAATAATCGAAACGACTAGTTTTTTTAAATTATTTTTTACAACAATACATTTTTTTCAACGATCCATTTTTTCCGTCTTAACTAGCTAACATTTTTATGATCATTTAATGGTCTCATCGCTGAAAGACAACTTTTCACAAATTTATGTAACGAACAAACTCGAATATCGTTAGAATGATAAAGGACGATCAAATAAGCGATAGAGCCGTGAAAATTATGAGAAATACGCTCTGATAATATACTAGGGTGTTTCTCAAAAAAAGCATTTTTTAAAATTTTCCTCCCACCCTTTTAATGTATAGATTTCGATCTTAAATTGAACCTCACGACAGGCGGTCCGTAGCAAAAAAAAAAACCTAAGAGGTACCGCATTCAACATTTGTACCCAAAAAATTCGACTTCTTTCTTTTTGGGTACAAACGACGAATGCGGCTTAGAATTTTTTTACTAGGTACCGCCTTTTGCAAGAATAAATTTGAGATCGAAATCTGTACTCTAAAAAAGTAAGAGTAAAATTTAAAAAAATGCCTATCTTTGAAACACCCTATTACATACACGTAAAGAAAAATCGTTTAGATTATTGAGATGCGAGCCGCAAGCGATTGGGTGTGGAAGAGATATCAGTTACGAATTCATTATATTGCGAGGCGGGGAAAAACGCAATATGTCGACAGGAGTGTGCACGTTCGGAGCAGGGAGTACAGCAGAGAGCGTGCAGCGTTGGAAGGGGAGAAATAAAAGCGCACCAGGAAAGCGGGAGAGCAGAGGGAAACGTAGAGAAACGCAGCAATCCTCGATACATCGAATTCCCACGAGAGAAAAAGAGAAAGGTGTAGAGAGAGAGAGAGAGAGAGAGAGCTGGAGAAAGAGGAACGAACGTGCAAGGGGGTGGTAGCAGTGAGGGATGTGCAGCGCATATGGCGACCACTATATAGCTCGACACACGTTGCGCCGGTTTGCCGGTGCGGCGACCGCGCGCGATGGCAGCTTCGATGCTTTACGAGTTTTTCGGGTAAATTGGCGAATTGTAAGGCCGGTGCGCCGCTCGAGGGCTAATCAGGGGAATTGTTGCGGATGTGGGCGTTCGTTACTGGACCGAACACGGCGGCAACGGCGTTAGCAGACAGGAGACAGTTGAAACTGGGTAACTCGATACTCTCGTATTCTCGTTAACTCCGACGAGAGCAGCGGCGGCGGAGCAGCCTCTAGTTCGAACGCTGACGGAGTTACGCCGCTAACAACGACGGCCCCCACGTCGAAAGGCATTCCGGGGGGTTGAAACCTCCCCAAAGCTCCGCCGGACGGACAGCCGACGAACGCACGAGGAGAGATCCTTTTTCGTCTGCCGGGTCGGAACGGCGCCCGCCCGACATCTGTCGTACTCGTTTCCACGTCAAAACTATCCCTCAGGCGACCGAAAAATCCACCCACCGTCTCCTAATTTTCCAAATGGACGCTCTAAAATGGCTTCCACTTCAATCTCGATGCAAGAGCGTCGCACACACGGACACTGCATTTTTTGGTCCACACACGGACAAACGATTTTCAGTCCAAATTGGCTCGGTCCGAAGATCGCTGCCGGAATCGACGTACCGAGAATAGAAGAAAGTGTAATTTCATTGAAGTCGTTGTTGACCCTCCCTCGCGATTCCCAAACGTCATGGAGCTAGGATTCCGCGTGCCGGTAATCATGCAACGACATTCGTTACTTCGCCCCGGTTGTTGAAACAATTTGCGCAAAATTATTAAAATTATATTCGACATCGTTTACGGAGGGAAAGGCTCGGAACGAAGAAGACGTCGGGAGTTAGCATGCGCGGACGAAATTTATTATACCACAGCGGTGTTCGCTCGCGGCTCCGCGAGCAAACTCCAGACAATCCTCGGTGCAAACTGAGGTAACACTGAATACCGTGGAATCCCGTCCGTGCTGTTGTTAGCTCTCTATCGTTCTCTCTCGCGGCGTATCTAGATACGAGAGCTAGCCCGTGCGCTTCCCCCTACCGCAATATGAATGTCTTTATTAGTGAATCTCGTTTATCTTTCTCGGTTGCCGGTGTGGGTATCGGCGAGAGTGGTGAGCGTAACGAAACGGCGCTTGGAATCTCGAACCACTGGGTTTCTGACTCGGTAATAAGCAAGCGGGGCGGAGGAGGAAGCGGCATGGCAGATAGACGCGGGAGAGGCGAACGATACGTGAGGGGAAAGGGTTGGAACGGAGTGGCGGCACGGGTATGGCCGTACACCGGGCGGCTCCTCTCCGGCCCAGTCGGAGAAAAGGCGAGAGAGTGTCGACGAGAGAGGAGCCCGACCGAGAGATCTTGGAAGGAAAGAGCTGGAGAAACCGTACGGGAGTCTCTCGGTTGATGCACGAGAGTCGAGGGCGCTTCGTGGTCACGATATCGAAAAGGCGAATCTCTATCCCTCCACATGGTTGTCTTCTCCTGCTCTCCGTGCATACGTAGGAAGCCGCCGGAGTGAGGAGACGAGAAGAGAGACTACCCTGCACGCGCGCTCGCGCCAAGTTGGTCTCTCACGAAGTGCAGATCTTGCTTCGTCGTTTTTTCATCTCCGCTTGCTTTCCTGCCACTCGGGTACTCGTGCGGAAAGAAGTGGAGCAGACAAGGCGGTAGCTAATAAATATCGGAGTCTCTCGCGGACTCGGGTAAGCCGCGATAACTATTGGGAGAATGAGAGAAATAAGACGAAGAAGGGGATGAGGCGGAGGCAAAGAAAACCGTGAAGTGTCCAACTTAATTGGTATACGCGTGCGATTATATCGCGGGTTTAATGTATGAGGATAGAGCGAGGAGACGCAAGGTGCGACTTGTTAGTTTTGCGGGATCGCGGGCCCCGGTCTCTCTCCGTCTAGGCGATTCTGCGTTGTCGATGACGTTGCGGGAATTACTGTAAAAACTACGGGAATCCCTATCGATCCGTCCGAACGTACAAGAAGAGAGAAGCCCGCCGTTGCTTCGTAGCGAGGACGAGAGCGACGGAAAACCGGGAGAGGAGGAAAGATCGTAAATCAGCCATCTTCTCTTGGCCGTCTGTAAGGCCAGCAGCAGGCGTGCGTGTCTTGCGTTTCAAAAGATTTCTCTCTCCATCTCCGTCTTTTCCCTTCTGCGTTCATCCTCGTCGCGAAGCCACAAACTATATTTATGTACCTCCGGCACATAAATACGCATTGTACAGTCGTTGGCGACTGTTCCGTGTGGAACGTTCGAGCATTCCTCTAAATCAATTCACCATCGTAAAAGTCGTAATTAGTATCGAGGACGGCGAATTCCAGCTCACTAAGGTCTACCATATATGCCTCCTTTCTCCGGTATGAAATTCCTCGTGCATCTCTATTCGGTCACTCCGACTCAACCGAAGATCAACCCGAAGAATCAAAGATTCAACCATGGTCGTCGCATTAAAGCTGGAAGCTATTTGATTGGAGCTCTAGTCGCATCGACTGATGCTGCTAATGAAATAAAACTTTCGGCATTCGTTGCTCGACAGATTTCGATGTTCCAATTCATCACAACAAAATCAATTCATATTTACCCCTCCATGCCGTTAACTGCAGTCTCGCCTGAGCAATTAACGTCTCGCCCGTCTCTCAACATCCCTATCTATTCCCACACTCGCATTACGTTAGACAGAAGGGCATGCCTAGCCGGGAAGGCTGCGGGGAGTTGGGTGATCATATTGTGCCCATTAACATGGCGAAAAGTTGGCGTCGGGAGAGCGCGGTAGCGAGAGCACGGATAGGACCGCGGGAGAGAGCAACCGCCAAGCCTTTAAGCCGCGGCGGGAAGTTTCCCACTGATCCTCGGCGCGGGGGAGAGACCACCGCACCAGGTTCGCTCGTGGCTCTCCGTGCCCCGCGCTCGCGGCTTAAGCCCCGGGATTCCGGAGTTACTGCCGTCATGGAACACCATGCACCAACGGGCGAGCAGGACGGAAAAGATCGGTACGGGTGCGACTGAGATAACAAGAATTCCTATAGATATGTAACTTCCACGTTGGTATTATATCCTACAGATATAAACCCCCCTGCATGTAGCTGAGTTTGCTCGAGTGTACAAGCTCTACCCGATGCACCGCGGCTGGCTCGATTCCCGTTCTCCGGGACACTGCCACACCACAACCCCGCCGTAGGCGTTGGATATACCAGTTCTACTGCAATACTTCGCCATATCACCCCTCTTTACATCCCCCTTCTATTTCCAGTTACCTCGCACTTTAACCAACATTCTATCGCTTGCTCACTCACTTACAAACGCACGCCCCTTCCCTGATCCCCCACCTCTCCTACCAGTCTATATCTATTTATCTCATCCATCTCGGCGCGCAAATGTTTTTGCGAAACTATAGTATATAGTGTAGTGCATATATATGTATGCATACTATAGCGAATTAATATTAATTTAAAGATCTGTAACTAGCTGCACTAGAAATACATTCCAGAGAAAAAGAAAACAATTTCTCTGCAACGTTACTTCCGGTTTGAAAATCTCACTTTCAGATTGTAAGTAACGCCACGCATAAAAATATGAAAAATTTCGTTGCGACATCACTTCCGGTCGAAAATAAAAATGTTCAAATCGGTAGTGAGGTTTTACCGTATGACGTAACTGCCGGTTTAAAACTGAGATTTTGAAACCGGAAGTGACGTCACAACGAAATTGTTCAACCTTTTATAACAACACGTCACTTCCTGTTCAAAAGTGAGATTTTCAAATCGGCAGGCTATCTACGTCGGCCGGAGAAAGACCGATGTGGCGCTTTGATGTATGACAGCTAGTCTGGAGTCTGTGATGTCCCGTTTTTCCAGTTACAGCGGAATTTCACCTGGGATCATCGACTAGAACAGCTCTTCGCTATCTATGGTTTTCCGTCCTGCATTGCGATTCCCTGCACACATATAATGCCAATTACTGATAAGGTGCCAATGATTGCCCAGCTTTGAGCTTTCTCGCTTTTGCCTCCGATCGCCATAGCCCAGTAGCAGCAGCGGTAGCAACGGCAGCGGCAGCAGCGACGATCTAGTGCATCCCTATCGCGACAACGATCGTTCTCCGCGGCGGGACTACGGTAGCCGATATTTACGGGCGTTGTAGTATAATCTACGTACACAGCGCCGTTCCACCGTGTGTCCCTATGCGTATGCCAGGTCCTCCGGACTCGGGACCGTTCCCTCGCCGGGCCTATGTCGAAGTAGTTAAATTGTCGATAATAAATGTGCGTTAGGGGAGTGATTACCGGGTGGCGAGCGCGAATACGCGGGGCTCGCGGGCTCTCGCGTGTTAACTCTCCCCGCTGCCGGACCTCTTTCTCCCGCTCGCCACGAACTCCGACTCTCCTCGGGCGAACCGAGTTAACGCGTTTGACTTTCGACCAGGTCAATTCGCACGGATTTCGAACCCCACCAACTTTCAGATTTCACTGGCCGATGTTATCGTCGCCGAGGAGATTTCACAACCGGGAAGTCGTTTTTGTATCTCCGTCACGAGTGTATCAACCCATTATAACGGTCGGGGTTAAAAATAAACGCTGATGTTTGGGAAATTGACGCGAAGCACGAAATTGAACGAGCGAGAATAAGTTGATAGGATTCTTTTTTTTTTCTTTATTCGGAGGGTGCAAGAGAAACGAAGTCACGTAGCGTACAGGGAAGATCCATGGTCTACCATTAAGGAGTCCCTGGTCAAGTTCCTGATGTGTTCAGTTGTTGGTCCAAGGGTCGAGGAGTTCAGTCGAGGGGTCGTCATTATCGCGGTCAAACGGGGTCAGTCCAATTACGCGGGGTCCGAGCACGGAACGGCGTACACACACGGCTTTCTCGTACAGGATTTCGCGGAGTGGAAGAAAGAGACGGTAGACTTTTAACTGTACACAAAGTCACGCCGTCCTCGCCCTCGTCCCATTCCTCTCTCCCTCCCCCCTCCCTCACGGTTCCCTTTCATCCCGCACACACTAATTTATTTTTTTTCCTTCTCTTCCTCCGTCCTCCGATTCCTCGTGTTACCCTCAGCGAAAGAGACCGCTGGTTTATTTATACCGAATCAGCGTTGCGTACCCGAAGATCCGCGAGGGCTGATAAGAAAGCTCGCGAGCTCTTTTCACGATGGACGAAATAAAATATACCATAAGTACGTATTACGCAGATAAAATTTATTCAACGCGTGTGTACGCCCGTGTACGTACGAGCCTCGAGTCGTTCGGATTGCCCCGAGTCGCTCTGTAATTAAAGTACTTGCCCCCCTCCGGACGGTAATTAAAAATCGGCGGTTCGCGCGCGATATTAATCAGGGACGCGTTATCGCCGCGGTGGTCGAGGTACGTGCTGTGGCACGTACTCGGTTGGTTCACTGATAGAAACGCGGAGGAAAAAAAAATTGAGAACGTCGAGCGAACGAGCAAGCGCGAGCAATGGAGAAAGGTACGAGGAGAAAGAGAGAGAGAGAGCGAGCGAGCGAGCGAGCGAAAAATACTGTAAGGGAAATCGCAAACAATCTGATTACATTTGCATGAGACACCCGGGTCGCACGAAATCTTGATAGGAGCGCGAGCCGAGGGCGCGACTCGGGCCGCCGTCGTCGGTGCGCGGGCACGAGAAGATAATACACGTTGCGCGGAAAGGGGAACGAGAGCGAGAGGCTTGAAAGACGAATGGCGAAAGTCGGATGCAAAAAAAAAGAGATAAAACGAGTAGAAGATAGAGAGTGCAAGAATTTAGTGGAGAAAAAAAAAAGAAAAACGAATGAAAGAGTCAATGAAACAGTACAAGTGCCTATTCGTCCCGGTGCTCTCGGGCTATAGGTTCGAGAACCCGAGGTACTTCAACGTCGTGACTCTTTTCGCCGAGTGGAAAAGAAAAATAGAGCGGGTTGGTACATCGTGGAGAGCATTCAGCGGCTCCCTAAGCTTCATGCAAGGCAAATCAAGCTTCTCTTTCCCGGCGCTCCCGCGCGCCCTCTCACCCTCGTCCCTCTTTATTCCGCCTCCTCCTTCGTTCTCGCTGAAGGCGCGGGGAAGCTCTCGCTATTCCTGGATTGTGCCACACCAGCAGACCTTTTACTTATATTTAAATTTCAAACTGTGAGAGAAAGGGCGAAGCAGCGAGAGCGCGCACGGTCGCGCCCGTTAGCCAACGGGGAGAAAAGCGGGTGGGCTTCTCCGCTTTCTTTTCCATCCTTTGCTCCGGCGAAAGATTCTCACAGTACCGGCGCAGGGTGGGTGTGTGTGGGCGCTTCTGTATCTGCATACGATGGAAGCCTCCCATGCATTTGCAAACGACTAACAGTCCCGATTCTAATGGTAGATGGAAAGCGCCACTCTCTTCCTGCTACCGGCCTCGTCTCACCCCACGTCGAATCGACTTAACCCAAATGGAATCGGGATACACTTAAACAAATTGCGGCACGTGAATAAATCTTTACGGAGAGATGCGCGTTGTATACACCGCGGAGAACCGCGAGAGGTAACGGGGATTGATTTGCATATACGACGCGGAGAGAGCCGTAGAGGGTAGCCATTATCGAGCCGAGTCGATCGGGTGTATCATCGATGCTAGTTCGCTGAGGGGAGTCTAAAGTCAGTGGCACTCGCTGAGGAGCACTCGTTGCGATTGGCTGCCATCATTGTAAACGAGCGAATACATCGCAGTCTAAAAAAAAGAAACAACTCCGCAATGTCACAAGAAAAAGAATAGCAAACTGCCTTTTCTGATTTATCGGTTACAGACCTCTTTTTTCATATTGGTTATAAGTAAGAATGATGGTTTTGGAAGTTCTACGTTGTTTCATATTCCCCGCTGAATTACCGTGCAATTGGGAGCGAAGGGAGGGATTTCCGTGGGGGCGTTTTTCATGAAAACGGCGAAGAAGCCGCCGGGGTCGAAAGTGAATCGAGAACGATTTTTACCCCTGCTCTGAGCAAACAGCGGACAATCGAGGAACACGCCAGCGGTCACCAAAGTGGAGCTCGTAAATTGCATTGGGACGCCATCACGGGCGACAGATCCGAGTATTTTCTGCGGACACACGCCCCACCGAGAGCGCAGTACGACGTCCAATATCTTGCGGTCTCTTCGCGAGGAGAGCGTCTTCCCAGTAGCGGCTAAGCAACTACGTGTAGTAATTAAAGTGCGCAGTACTACTGGGGAATCCGAAGAGGGGTGTCGCGGTGGCGGCGGTGCAACAGCAGCGGCGGCAGGTCCATTGGGGTTTCCAGTATAGCGTGTAGCATCGACACGGTGAACTTTGCCGAAGGGGGAAAACTCGTCTATCTGCCGGCTGGCCTGCGGAAGCCCGAGAGGCCGCGCGCGGTGTGGAGAATCGGGGAACCCTCATGGGTGATGGGGTGATGTATCGGCCAATAAACTGACGCGGCATCCTCCGCCCGAAATGGCCGTAGGATCGGCGCCATTATTGGATTAGCCCCGAGGCCGGCACGAGCGTTTCTTCCTAATGTATTTCTCCCGGCGTTGCGTTCGGTGTCTATCGGGGCTATCCGGTAAACCGCGAGGAATCGTGGACGAGGAAGAAGTTGCGGAAGAAGCGAACGTCGGCAAGAAATGTCATCAGCGTGAGAGAGTTCAGGCCCGAGGGTGGTTAGGGTAAAGCGAACTCGTTCCGCATAACGAGAATGAGACCGGAATGACTCGAAAGGGAACGGACTTCGTATATCGTTTTTGCTAACTACCCGATGGAAAATGCTCCAGGAGCGTGTATACGTCGTACAGAGAACGAATTTCAAGAGCCCTTTCTTTCCGAGGGTCTTTCTGGTACGGCTGAGGATGGCCGAGACAGCGTCGTACCGCCGTACCGATGACCGGGTTCTCTTACGAGGTAAATAATAAATAAAAGATCGTCCTACCGGTGCTTCCAGGACTTTGGACCCCTGCATAATGCACCTTCGGCCACTCTCGGGTTGCCGCATCACATTTAGAGTGCGCCTCTCGCGATGGCCAAAGAAGTCGATCGGTCTCAATTAACCCGCTATCGCGGGAGCTCCCACTCGGGCGAGTAAGAGATTATTCGTGAATGGCATTGCACCGGGACGATTGCGCCTAATTAAGTTCGAGCGAAGTGAATGACTACTGCCTGCTTATTATGGCTCGAGCGTTCCAGTAAATTACTTCAACGTTCGCCCGGCTACCGCGACGCAGTTGTACGTACGCGGTCGTTGGTACTTCCACTGGCGGGGAAAGAACGTCCGCTGTTGTGTCTGGTTATGGAGAGACGCGGGAGAGGGCAGCTGAACCTTTGGGAACAACCATAAAAGTATTCGCGGAGCTTCGTGAACGTTTTTTTGTTACTTCCTTCTTCGAGCTATAAAATTGACACTGGGAGTAATGGAAGAGGACCGTAGTTACGCGACAATAAAAAGACCGAGAAAACCCGGCGGAAAGTGCATCGACGGTTCGTGAAGTGCCCCGCTCGCCCGCGCCCAATAGTCTCTCACCGGTGGCGAAACGGCTAGGATACGAGAGAGCCCCGAGCATTTTTGACCCCTCATAAATTCACCGACTCACTCACCCCCGAAGCTCCGGCCACTTCTCTCCGTCTTCCTCCGTTTTCCTTTTTTTACCCTCGTACACTCGCGCGGGCGCGCGCCTTCTGGTGAAAGAAGAACTGCGCGCCGCTCCGATCGCCGGGACATCGGTGAAAGTTGCGGAAACAATGCGCGGAACGCGTCGGGTATAACGAACCCACACACAGAGACGCAAGAACGAAGAAGAAGGGTGCCTGTGCAGATCCGAAGGAAAAAAAGAAGAAAAAAAACCGTGACTAACAAGGGATGGGCGAAAGGAGAAAGTAGTGAAAGTTCGGTGAAAAAAAAGAAAATACCCTCTTACGCCAGAAAAAACGTGATGGTCATTGAGCAAGGATGACTTCCGTACGGGACAGAAACACACTACAAAAGCTACACAGTAAAAGAAGTCTGTACTTTTTACAACAACTCATTGTCCACAAACGTCGACAATTTTTTATTTGTTAATTTTCTAGCCATACAAACAATAGTCCAAACTAAAATTGTTAATTGAACGCGAAATAAAAGAGCAGGTTTGTAATGTTCAAACCTAAACAAACGAGTTTGTCACTTACGTACCAAAATTATTTTGACGAAACCTCGCATTCCGATTTTACGAAACTATTTTTTACTGTGTACCCTAAGAATTAACGACCAACATAATTTCGTCGCTAAAAATTGCGAACGGTCAGGGTAGAATCGACGAGGCTCTAAACCCCTTGAAACTTTAATACCACTGCGCGAAGAGTGAAGGTAACCCACTGAAAAAGAAAAAAAAAGCAACCGGTATGAACCCTAGCGAACAAAGAAGAAGGTCTCGCCGTCCGGATGGAAGGGTGGAAAAGGGGTTGGTTCGCCGAGTGCAGCGAGTGCCGGGCGTTGCGTAAAAACTTGAGAATGGTCAGGAACGGGAGGAGGTGGTGCAACGACGGGGCTTTCGGAATCCGGGTGGTTCGCGCGAAAACCGGGCAAATGGGGTGTTCGCGTGTGGAAAGCGAGGAGGCGAACAAGCAAAGCAGCCCTTTGACCTCGGAGGGATTTCATTGTGGCCTCCGCTCCCCGCGTCCGGCGTACCGGGCCGAAGTCCCAGTGGCCTCGGCGACCATTATTCAAACGTCCCGAGCAAACTATCCGCCGTTGATAGCTATAGCTTCTCCTCCTCGCGAGCTGCCACGAGAAGCACGAGAGGCCCTAGAGCGAGCGGCCGGGCGTAACCGAGAGAGACATAGAATAAGATGGATAGAGGAGACCTGCTATGATACTCTGGATGTTGGCGTGTAGAATAAGGTATACCCATCGAGAAAAAATACATGAGATAGAGAGTGCATTACACTGCGACACAAAATTGCAACGATCGTTAATCGCGAATCTTTCGCCGAGGAGTATATTCCACGCTCGTAAAGCGTTCGGGTGGTCTCGAGGCATCCCGTCCATACACAACCCGGGTGAGCTTCGCTCCGGAGCAGAGAAGTACGAGAAAGGGCTGGTAACAGAGGGAGAGCAAGATAAGAGAGCATTACACGTATACACACGAGAGATTGAGACGAAGGATGATGAAGGGTGGCGAGAAGGGGAAGAAAAGCGAAAGAGGTACGGGATAAAGATAGAAACATCGCGAGTGGGGGCGGTAAAGATGATTTGTGCGGTAACGAAACGGTGCCGAGATCGTGGGAGGGCGGAGCGCTCTCCTCTTCCTCGGACTCGATCTCCTTTCGCCATTCGTATACTTCAGCCCTCGATGGAGAACGTGCCGCACACCTTGCGATCTGAATCCTCCTCGAGGGGGCAACGAACGTTGAAGGATGAAGAAACTAACGATAGTCGTCATTCAAACGAGAGCGAGGAGGGAGGGGGGGGGGGGGAGGGAAAGGCAGAGATGGCAAAAGAAGAGAGGAGAATGAAGACGAGCAAGAAGAGGAATGAGAACTAATGGAGTTCTGGAGCAGTGATGAACTCCGGTGAATATATCAGCCGACTACCCCGGCAGAAGGAGAGTTTTATTGGATTTGTTCAGCATCTTTTTTTTTATTTTTATAGCGGTGCTGACTGCCGACCAGCGGTAATCAATTTATTATATTAATATTATCAATCGATCAATCGATTATTCGCAGCGACGAAATCGAGGAGGTCAAAGACACTTAAACTTTCTCGCTTCCATCGTTACTACCGTGTATACTACATCAGGATGACCGGAAGGCGGCTCGGTATAATTTTATCTCCCCTCCGGCGGCGGACCCAACCCTTTTTCCGATCGTTATTGGTATCGGGTGACACGACGAGGGAGAGACCGTCCTCGTGGCCCTTGAGGGCTCTTGGGTAAGCGCGCGCACACACACACAGAGGCAACAGAGCCAACGAGCCACGTCCGAAAGCGCACCAAAGAACACAACCGAGAGCGAAGAGAGGAGTCCGAGAGTACGGTTTTGAGATACCTGCACGAGTGTGCCTCGGAGGCACGCAGTACGCCTGGCCATCCAGGGTCTCGTCGTTGGATGAAGAAAATAAATAAATAATCGATGACCGGCGGCTATGGCGGCTGAAAAGCCAACGGCATCCCGGGATCCCTGCGAAAGAGCGCGGGATCTCTTCTCTCGTTCCCTCTCGAGGCGAGGGTCCGAAACCCAATTAAGAAATGTTTTGTCCGCGACGGTTAAGGGAAAGGGTATATGAGCGGCGATGGGCACATACGTGAACGCGCGCGACCGTAGGATCGGGCAAGAAGAATAAGAAGAAGCTGGACGAAGGAGACGAGGAGGAAGGCGAGTAGCGAAAGCAGCGAGCAAGGGATGAGAACTGCGACGACGACGTCGACGAAGGAGAGAACCGAGAAGTCGAGAAATAAATCAAAGCAGCGGGGGGATGGACGGTTCGCGAGAGGGAGAGGAAGATGACCGAGCCACCGCTTCTTGCTCTTCTTCTTCGCGTGCTGGGCCGAAGGGAGGACGCGAGAGAATAAGAGCACGATGAAAGGAAACGAAGAAGCTCGCGAGCGGCGTGCAGCATGAGAGGACCTGGAAAAGAGCATCGCGGTCTCAGCGATCGAGTATCACAGCGTGGTGCCTCTTCGTCGATGCCGCACGGTAAGCGCGGCGAGGATCGGGCGGGAGAAGTCTATATAGGATCGAATGTGCGCGAATGGATCCTCGCGGTGCGCCGGGAATACCGAGGATCGATGGTGTATCTCCTCTCCGTGGGCCGCGTCGCGGATGCTGATGGTATATAAAGCTCTCATTCTCGCGAGGCGCGGCTTTTACGGTTTCGCGGGCCAGCGAACGGCAGCTGTTTGAGCGAGCAAATTAGTAGCCGGCGCGTGATTGGCCCGTTGCCGCCCCGTCTCTGTAGTCGAGGGATACACGCCGCATCGGGAAGATCGGCATCCCACCTCGCAGGATCATCCGCTCGGCATACATAACGTATATAAGAGAATCAGCAGAAGGACCGGCGAAAGAGGCGAAAAGAATGAAAGAAAGAAGGAGAGAGAGAGATCATACACACACGCTCGCAATTTACTCCCGATATCTTTATGCCGGGATTTACGAGCAGATAATAATCGGAGGGATGTTCCGGCATTTTTTTCACGGCCAAATTATTATTATTTATATATCGAAGAGAGCTCGGTTGCCGGAGAGTCGGCTAAAGGATATCGAAACCCCTGGCGCGCGGACATCAATTAAATCTTCGGGGGCCTTCATGCCCTCCTTCGATATAACCCTTCTGCAAATGACTCTATTATCGATCCCGTTTGCCTTTTCGTTTCTTCGGCGGAAGACACACACTTCGCGGGAGGAATAAAATTCGATAGTTCGGCAAACGTGGACGAGGCTTGCTCGGGTCGGGAGAGAGTCCGGTGCGAATCAATGGAAAGGCTGTTCGATGCAATTAGTGTTTCACCGGAGGATCGATGGCTACCGTTCGAGCACATCGCGTCGAGCGTATCTGGACAATTAACTGGCGCGGAGCTTGGAATGACATGAGAAAATGAGACGAGCCAGGCGATCGCCCGGTGAGACGGAGCGTACTATCGAAGATGAACGTCACGGAACTCCATGGACCAGAAGCAGAAACAGCAGCGTGAGCGAACCCGAGGCACGACTCATGGTGAATCTCGCGCTGAAGCCACTGATCTACCTATCTAGATGCGATAGAGGCAGCGCCGAGAGGAGACACAGAATGCTCGCTCTCGAGCGGCCACCTCTCTATAGTAACAGCCGATGTAATCCCATTGGCGATTCGATCCTACGGGTCCGTGCGCCCGGATGAGAGTAGCGTGTCCCGTGTTCTCTGTACACACTGCGAGGGCACAGCATCCCCGGCGCACAGCACGGACGCTCAGTAAATCCTCACTAGCTGCCGTCACGGAGGCTCGAACGAGCTAGCAACGAAGCAAGCCACTACCTAGCAAGCTATCCTCTCGATTCTCTCTCCGCCTACTCTCATCTCTCTGCCTCCTCGTCCTCCGCAACGGCAGCATCCTCTCGAATCACCATTCTCTCCGACCACCACTGACTCTATGTAACGTGTAGACGGAGGAGAATAGGCTCGGAGATCGTCGATCCTCTCATCGACTCTTTCAACGATCGTCAGCGTGTTACGCCGTTTTTTTTTTTTTCGTTTTTTTTTTCTTCATGGAAGTTCCCGCTGGTTGAGCGTCGAGGAGGAACTCATCGAGATGAGGATTTCATACGAATTGCGGTATTGTGGCGAGGAAAGTTGGGCAATCTAAATTGGATGCGATTGTTTTTAAATGATTTTTTTGCTTTGAACCATCAAAGGCTCGCTACCGACTCTCGTTACTGCCAATGTTCTCGTGCAGAGCTCCTGCACTGCACCCTCAATGTAATTTTTTTCTTTATTTTTCTTGTTTTGAAATCGTTCTATTCTCTTCTATATTCCCTTTGTCTTCGCATCGTGAATTCTATTAGTCACACCCGAGGCGCTTAGAAATACGTGTATTATACATACGGTTCGAATAGTAGATAAGAATGCCGTTCGAGGACATTACTTTGTTCGCCTGGGGGGAGGGGGAGGGGGGCGGGGGGCCGTCACGGATCACGAGCACCGGGTAAGACCTCTCTCGGTAACCGATACAGAGTGCGGTAACAGACGTGATTTCACAATAAAATTCGCTCCTACCGGTTTGCGCGAGACGATAAAAATTTGAAAAATTTTAAATTAAAAAAAATTCCAAGTAATTCAATCTATGCGTTTAAGTAGCGTATTGTATTTTCCTACTCACTCGCGCTGTCCCGATTCTCTCACAATACCTCGCCGCGACAAGTCGTTAATAAAGAATAACACTTGATCACGTGAAATCCTTACCTGAAACAAAAAAGGAAACAATAACGTTAAAAAAAAATCGATCGCATCAACGAGCGATTGGCAATATTAGCAGAGTACAGCGAGAGCAATTAAAATTATTGTCTATACGAAGCGATAATAAGCAAGCTTTTTTTAAATATAATGTGACCATAGAACATGTGTTTTGTAAGAGTAAAGATCTGCAAAGCAGAGCGTAATGACCAACGAAAGCGAGTCAATCGGCTTTTCCAAATGAATAGCGTTCCTCCGACAATCTCATCGAACAGTAGCAGTACCAGTAGCAGCAGCCACGTACAAGCAATATCTCGGATCGGAGGATAAAATTGCGCTGCGAGCTGGTGTCTACGTAGCGAGAGATAAAAGTAAAACAAAAGAGGTTGTTAACGATGCGACAGAATGAAGGTAAGAAAAGCTTCATCAAAGAGGAGAGCGCTCTCCATGAAGGTCCGCAGCCAGGGCGTAAAAGGCTCGAGAAGTGCTGGGAAACTCCTATTTCTTTACCCCCGTCTCTCCCCCCGTCATCGCCGTCCTCATCGTCTAGTCGGGTTTCGATCCACACGTGTCTCTCCTCGAATCATCACTTAATCGCAGCCTGCAATTGTCTCCAATCAGGGCACTCTTTACTTTGCAGATAGAATCTCTCTCGAGTTGCGCGAAAGAGCAAACGACTTTTTAAACAAGGCTCAAGCTCGACGACGGGTATTTCAGGAAGACCGCGATGCCATTTGCGGCCTGAAGCAGTTCGGACGCTTCGGCTGGACGTTGAGACATTCGACTATATTGTCCGCTATTCGAGCGCGGCGGAGATTCGTCGGCGCTGGAGCGCTCACCGTGTGCTTCTTATAATTCATCAGTTTCCGTTGCTAGCCACCTTTCGGATGGATTCAAAACACATTTGAGACGTATCACATACGTTCTTTTACCCACTTTCCTGTGTTCCTCAATTCACATGTTTCTATCACTGGCTGCATGCGACATGCATTCCAGCGAAATATTAAAAATATTCTCTGCAACGTCACTTCCGGATTGAAAACCTCACTTTTAGCGGCAAAACGTCATTTCCGGTTCGAAAACACAATTTTCGATCGGAAGTGACACATTTTTGGTACATCGTAATACAATACCGTCCAATTACGGCACACATTGAAATAGGTTCTAACGTTTCTTGTCCACAAAGGCCCACGATTCTTTTCACGTTAATTTTAAAAATCTTGTCCATTTTACAAATATTTTTCGTGAAATTAACAACAAAGTATTTGCGGACGCTTGTAGACAAAAAAGGTTTGTTAAATGTACAAATCTTTTTTACATTGCACGAACAAAACGACGATACAAATATCGAATTTTAAATCATTTCGATAGGAAATTGCAATATGGTGGCCCACCATATTTTTAAGAGTGGACTGACAATGGATGGAGACAGGTTGAACCATCTTGAAGATGTGCAGTACAAGCTAGGCTGGGACGACATCACCGCATGAGGTGCCTGTTTTATCAGGGGTTATTCGCAATTCGGCAGGTGCGCTTCAAGAACCGTCGCCGAGTGCGTGCGTCTTTGCGACGAGGGGAGAGCCGAAAGGGTATGCGGGAAGAAACGGCCATCCAACCTGATCAGAGGAGGACCACCTTTCGCAAAGTTGCTATTCGAGGACCCGGTGGAGTCCCGAAGGAGGAAAAAGTGGCCGAGTAGGCTGCCGCCGTCTTGGCGGTTCGTGATGGCGATCGCAAGTCGAGGACTCCGCATCGCGCGGATTGTCTGGTCGCCATCGAGTCGGTCGAGCCGGCTGTTGCCGCGGCTATCTTGGTAGTCGCGAGAGTTCTCCTTCGCGATTTCACTCGCGGATGGCGGCTTCTTTCGATTCGCGAGGGAACGCGGTCGACGTTCTTAACGAAGCAGCATCGGGGCCCTGCGCTGCGCAGCTCGGCGTTGTCGGCGTTGTCCGGTGAGAAAAAGTTGGACGAGCTCGAGTTGGATTGCGGACCGCACGAGAGTGTGGAGTGTGCGAGCGCGAAGAAAGGAGAGGGGCAAGAAGAGTAAAAAGAAAAAAGAAAAGAACGAAGGAGAACCTGAGGAATGGGCGGAGGGGGAATTCGAGAGCGCAAGGCGGACGACGACAACGACGACGACGAAGGATAAAGTTAGAAAGAGATGAGGTATGGAGGACGCGACGAAAGATTGAACAAGAAGCGAAGAGTGCAAGGAACTTCCCCTGATCCCGAGGATGAGCGGCAAAAGAAATCGGCTGTTGCCGCGTGCTCTCGTTCCTTCACGCATGGCGGAGACTCCGGCGAACACCGCAAAAGGTGGGTTCCTCGGGGAGAAGCATGGCATCAGGAAGAAAGATATAGAATGGGGAAAAGAAGAAGAATAAGAGGAAGGGATTGGCCAAGGGGCCGGGGCTAATGGGACGCAATTAAACGATTCGTATCAAAGAGCGCCGCAGCATGCGCACACGGGAATGTCGCGAACTAGAAAGGCCCGTATTCAAGATCTCGCGCACAGCCACGACGGGCGAAACGGGGTCTCGTGGTCCCTCGGATCGCCGAAGAAACGGCTCTTCGCGGTTCTCTTCTTCGTTCCCGCTCGCTTCTGAGTCTCCTCCCGGTGTTGGTGTTCGCTGCGGCAGAGAATTGCGGTGGCGGAGAACGATCGTCCGGACGAAGGGGCCGCTGACCAGGAGAGCGCGGCGCGGACCCCTCTAGAAAAATCTCGGCCACGTCCAATTCCATCTCATTAGCGAGGAAACGGCAGCTGATGCTTGTCTCCGCGTGCGCGCGCGAGCGCACGCTCGGGGTCTTAGCGCAAGAAGAAGAAGCCTTCGGTAGCCATGTATGGAACCGGTCTCTTGCTCTCTTCTCCTCGGAGTGCGGCAAAAGGAGGAACGAAGAAGCGAAGAGAGAAAGAAGCGTGCACAGCCCTATCTCTATACACCGTGAACCTACAGTTGCATCGGCCCTGAAGAGTTTCGTATACCGGGTGTCGTTGCACCCCGAAGAAACGCGCGAAGCGCCAATGAGAAAGCTTCGGCGAACGCGATTAACCCGATACTTCCATCAAACTCCATAGGAGCCCGGAAATTCAATTAAATTCTTGAATTTTTATTTACACTTGTATTTCCCATGTCGTCGCTTCAGTCCCATTCCGGCCATTGGTGCAGTTTCTCCCATTCCGTCCCTCCCTATGTATACGCGGCGACCAGCGAGAGCTCCGGAGATTCGCGGATAAGACACGCCGTTTCACCACACCTGGTCGACCGAGAGAGCTATACGCCACTACGCGCGACCGGCCAACAGCGGAGGCGATTAATGCACGAGATTCTAGCTGGTGACTCGACCGAGAGACCGTGCACATAGACCGTACAGGGCACTTCTCGAAGCAACACATACGGAGACCCGTGGCAACGATCGAATTCTCACGACTCGAAACTATCGAATTTCCATGCTCTCACAATTCCAACGCAGTGATAACTCCGAACTCGATCAAATCGTCCGATACTTTGCCGAGTGTATATCATCCGTCGCGACGCCGTTTTATACGTCCTACCCTATCCTTTATACAGCGCATGTGGCTCCGGTGCGCTTCCTTCGACATAACAACCGGTGGAAGGCACGGATGCGCATGCACATGCACGCCCGGCAAAACAAAGCGAGCTCGTTAGTAGGTGCATCGGCAACGAGTACGCGAGGGAAGGGACCTTCTCGGTCCCTCGTCGAGCAACCAGAAAGCAACGTCTTGCTCGTCCTCGACGGTACCGCGTTCGCCGGTAGCGTTGCATGGCGGTAAGAGCTCAACCGGTGGAGACTTCTTCGTGGTCTCCGCGTTCGGTTCCTTCCGTGCACGGATCCCGAGAGTCCTCCCGAACCCGTGGGGGAAGCAACACGAGGAACGGAATAAGCAACTCTCCCCGGTATAAGGTAAGCCCGCCAAGAGAAGAGGAGCCTCTCGTGACGCGCAACGAGCGAAGCGAGCCGACAGTACTCGCAGCGTCGAAGGTTTATACTCGGACACGCTTTCGGAATCGTGGCTCTCTCTTGGCGCACCAACGGAAGATCGCGTACCTCTGCCTACGTGTAGCCCGTAACCGTACGGCATGCAACGTTCGGCGCAAACCGTCTGGCCGTACGGCTGCCATGGATAATTGCCTCGGAGCGAGGCGGGCTCTCCGCGCACGGTGGCCGGCACGGCAACGACAGGAGAGAATCCCTCGCGTATACGCGCCAACCGGAGTCTGTATATTCTCGGTGAAGAAAGAACTCGGCATCGAGAGTTTAACAGCGACCGAGTCGCCGGACTACCGATCGTGCAACAGATTCCGGCGGGGCTGAGTCCTCTCCGAACTCGCACGCTCTTCTCGGTGCCGGCCGCGATAATGCGAGCACGTTCGCACACCCGTGAACGCGATGGCTCCGCTGTGAGAGAAGAGGCGAAGAAGCTGCGTGACCGATCGAATCGATATTCGGTCCTCGTGTAGCTGCTTCTTCTTCCTCTTCGTCTTCCTCTTCGTGCCTCACCGAGAACTTACACACCCTTTGTTCCCGAGATAGGAGAGTAAAACGATGAGTCAGGGTGCGAAAAATATGGCAGATAACGCGGTGTGAATGGGCGATTATCTTTACTTTTTTTGCACTATTTTTGTGCTGCAACCATCGCGATAAGTTGATGGTCTTGTCGCGACATTCTTCATTATAGCTCGAGCTCGCTGTCATAATTTCCATCGTTCATTTCACGTGGAATGTCGTATCTGACGTCGCGATCGAGAAAAAAAATATTGCGGAACGATCGAAGAATCTTAATGCGTCGAGGGAGAGAAAGAGAGACAGGGATCGTCGAAGAGATTGTAAATTTCGAATGCAAATCGATCGTACGACGATTAGCTACGCGAACAGAGCGATCGAGCTTTCCGATTAAGCGTGAAAACCCGTTCGCGTGCTGGTTGCGTTTTGTACACCGTCGAGGAACGCAGCCGGCGACGACGTTGCTTCACGGGTGGCTAGAGATAACAAGATCTATGCCCACGATCTTATCGCGGAACACGACGGCCATACACCGATAATTATTAATCATCGATATACACTTTAATGAAGACACCGGAGTTTCTGGCGTGCGGCTTTTATTGGCTGTGACGATAATGCACAGCGGATAACAAACTCGCGGTCTGTGCACACAGCCGTGTTGCATGTACTTCGAGTACCGCACGAACTTCGTCGCAGTCGATGATCGACGCTTCTGGAAGGACACGATTTCTAATCTCGTTGTTGTAATTTTTTTTTTCTTATCATGAGAAAACTCGGGGTCTCGAACGACTCGGAAGCAGTTCGAAAGGAACGATCGAGGCAATGGAGTCACACGGAGTGTAGGCAGCCCCACGTGTAAGAGCCCATGTGGCTTCAAAGAACGCCTCACGAAACGCTTTAGTTTCCGCGTCACGTTGCGGCAGTTTGAGATCGTACAAGCGTCCCTCTATGGGGTATTCGATATGAAATATGAAGTCGGACCACGTTGGACTGGTTATTGGCTTTTCTCTCCGCGGCAGCATGAATTCCGTAACCGGCATCGCGGGCTGCTGTGACGCGATCTAGGACTACGTTATGTCCCGTCGTTCGTCCGGGGCTCCTCGTACGTCGTTGGTATTAGGATATTTACGATACCGCGTAAATAAAATTCCGACCTGCACGGAGGGTAGAGAACCACCGTTAGACAATGATACCAGAAATTCGTGCGTCACGATAACCCCATTCGATTTTCTTCTCATTCACCGAAGGAGCTCCGCCTTTTTCGCGATATATAAAATGGCTGGTGAACTCTCAACGGGAGCGAGAGATGCTGGAGAAGAAAGACGAATACGAAGAAGAAGACGAAGAGAAGAAGAGAAAGAATGAGATGAAGAAGAAGTTCACGATACACGAAGAGGATCGAATACCACGCACGCCGTTGCTTTCAATCCCACGCACGAAGGCAGTCGGGCAGGAGGGATTACCGCGGCGGGAGGTGAGTTCCGATGCTGTTAGAGGTATTGCCAGTTTGTACATATATGTATTATACACAAGAAGATCTCTCTCTCTCTCCCTCTCCACCCTTCTCCCGCGATAAACTCCCGAAGACTGAATTATCGGCTTATTAATGCCGATCGCTTCATTAATGTCCGAGAATTTCTGTGTGTGTGTGCTGCTCGAGTATCCCGCGTACACGTCCGTTCTTTGCACGCACGGTAGGATATCTTTCTTCATTCCTCTTCCTCCTTCCTTCCGTCTTTCATGTGTTGTTTTTTAATTTTTAATATTATTATTACCTCGCCGATCAGACGCAGAAAGAAAACGAGGTCGACGCACGTTCGTCGATAAACCGCGTGCAAAATCGCGAGATACGCGCCGGTTAACACACGTGAACCGTGCGCATAAATTCTTCGAAACCGGCACGACCGGCCGATCGGCGCCCTCGGTCGCTTTTCTCGACCACCAGAATTTGCCTCGGTCGGAGTCTCGACCAACGGGAGGAAAGCGATAACGATATACACAGGTACGTTGGGAGAACAAGTCGGAATTGAATGTAAGTGAGTGTGAATTGATACTTCATTCTCATCAACGTCGCCATCATGGGCGATTATGAAAATCATATGGGACGCTGATGGCGCGAAACATCTCATCGCGTGTAATACCGTCGTTTTATTAGCGACGCATACATATATCTCACATATTGTCGTTGCGTATAAATAAAAAAAAAAAAAAAAAAAGTTAAATGAAAAGAGAAACAGAAAAAAAAGCGTGCGAGACTCAAAGGCCTTCGACCAAAGCTGGGGTCCGTTGGACGAGGCGATATATTTTTTCCTCACGGCCGGCTTACCAGCGCGGAGGAGCGAGTGTGTGCCGGAGCACGTTCGCCGATAAAGAGAGCCCGGAGCGAGCGCAGAGGGTCCAGGATCCTTCATAAGCGCGGCAAACCGCATAACTCCCCTCCCGCGAGGGTAGCGTCCCCTTGAGCTCTCGGGCACACGGACAAGGCGGAATAAGAAGAAATATGGAAGGTGATCGGCCTCTCTTCTTCTCTCCGGCCCGGCAACTTCTCGCATGCTTTGCTCGGCCCCGCGGTGTCCCACGTTCGCGAGCGAGGTGGAGTCATGCGAGCGCGCGCAGTGCCAACGGAAACGCGTCGATGGAGGGGGATGGAGGGACGATGAGGGAATAAAAAGTAAGAGAGTGAGAATATCACGGAGAGCGACGGGACGGAGGATACGAGGAGATGCGGAGAAAAGGCACGAAAGAACGAAGGGACAGAGAGAAAAGAGTTGAGCAGCTCCGAGTGAGATAGCCGAGTGCGAGAGCCGGAGAGGAGAGAGAGAGGAGAGCGGTCCGTATGCGCCGCGGACATAGCTCTCGAGCCCCGCTCCGCAGGACGAGTTTATGCGATTTTTACACTCGATCTGATTTTTTGGCGGCATCGCGCGCGGGGTCCCTCGCTCTCCCCGCTAGCAGGGCCCCGTTTCGCTCGGCTCGACTCGAGACAGATATATGTCCCACGGCGTACAAGAGAGCCTGGTCGCGCGTATAAAGACATCGAGGCGAAGCCAACGAGAATTCCTCATCCCATTCCCGCCCGCCCCCTTCCTCTCCTCCTTCAACGGCGCACGGCGCGTACACAGCCCCCCCCGTTCCCTCGCTGCGCGGCTGTATCGTTTGCCTCGTTCCTCCCTGTGTACCGGCTCTTCCTCTCACCCTCTACCACTTCTTCTTATTCCTCATCTCCTCCTCCCTCCTCGTTCTTCTCATTCCTCATCTCGTCGTCCCTGTTCGATCTTCCCCTGTTCCGGCTCTTCCGATGCGCCAACATCGTCCTCTCTCTTCACCCATACTTGGTATACCTCCGACTTGCTCATACCACGTCGCTCCTCTTATTTAGCTCGGGCGCACTCTTTATTCTCTTTTCGACTTTTAAAATCGTCCGAAAGGGGGGGGAGCGAGGCTCGCTCCGGGCCCGACGCGTTGGACCGCGGGCATGCACGCTTGATCCTCGGAGCCAGGGAACGTCGAGAAGCAGAGGCGGAGGAAGAGTGGACCTCAGAAGAGGAAGAAGAAGATGAAGAAGAAGAGGCGAAGGGCCTCGCCCATAACCGGTTCACTCTCTCTCTCTTCGTCGATCGCTCTCGCTCCTCCGTACCCTCCGACCAACCCGAGTGTGTGCCGCTGCCGATCTTGCTGCTGGTTTGTCCGGCCGAGCGAGACTCGATTCTCCCGGCATCGCGTACACAGCCCTGGACCGCGCACGTACACACACGGGCATAACTGTATATCGAACGGCCGCTCTGCTACACGGCCCGTGAGGAACGGAGCTGGTGATAATGGACTCCCAGAGGAGTGAAGCGAACGCCATACGTATCCAATACCGTGTATTACACCGCGGGGGCAGCCTCATTGTTTCTCAATAAACGACCCAATTTCAACGGAACGATCATTTTTCAAATGACCGTAGACAATCCGATAAATTAGTTGGTGGCTGTAAATGAAAATTAATCGTTCGACGGTACGAAGGCCGGTGGGTTTCGTCGATCGGGCCCATTTTATGCAGCACCGCGGGGACCCGCGGAACCCCTCGGCTCCGGCCGGTCCTTCTCCTTTCACATCCCCCGGTCGTGCCTCCGCTCTCTCGCTAGGGCTACGTACTCACGCATGCATGAGGCGAGAGAGAAGAGAACCTCACCAACGGCCGCCCACCGGCGGAAACTTCGCCGTCTCGCTTCTTCGTTCTCCTCTTCCTCCTCCTCTTCTTATCCTCCTCTTGTCGTCGTCGTCTTCTGCGGAGAGCGCAAAAGGTGCACGACTACCAGAACAACGATCCCAACAGCGGAGTCGCACGATCGAGACCGCGGGCGTGTATGTATAAGTATTTTATACAGTATGCGCGTGCAGCACGCCGTTTCGTCCGGGGCTCCGAGAGAGAGACTCTCGGCACGAGAGGAGAGTGCAAAAGCGAGGCAAAGAGTTAAAGAAGAACGCTGGAACAGCATCCACTCATCACGCGGCGTGTAGCCGCCTTTACATAAGCGACCATGCCGCCCGGCGGCGAGACCGAACGCTTTTACAACTCAATGCGCCCGAGAGCTCAGAGCCAGCCCGAAGGCCCCTCACTTCTCTCTCACTCTCTCTCTCTCTGGCCATCTCTTCTTCACCGGTCTCTCCTTCTCTCCTTCTCTCTCGCCACGTCTCCCCGAAGCGGCGTCTCTCTTGCTCGTTCCGTGCATCCGCGAATCCCTGTGGCCCTTGCGAAACCCACGAATACGTTTTGTACGTAGGTACAGTCCCCAACCGCCCGAGGAGCGAGGGGACTGGATATATCTCTGTATGTCCTGTGTATCGAGTACCACGCAGCTTCATTCCCATCGAGAATTCATATATATTCACGCAATGTTTGCGCTCATTCGCGTTTCGTATGATACACGACGAGCTCGATGTTCGGGGAATATATATTTACGGGATAACGTGAAATATAATGCGCGAGCTCGCGAACACGAAGGGGGAGAGGCCCCCACGCTGTCTGGAGATGAAGCGGTGAGGCCAGAAGATTTTCTTCTTGTTCTTTTTTTTTTTTTTTTAGTCTGAAGACATTTTTTTTCTGCTCGCTCTTGATATTTATTCTTAGCGATAATTGATCGTTGTGGAACACGAGGATGTGACGAAAAATTGCTGTGTGGCGATGAGACTTTTTTTTTAACATTGAGAGCGAAAAGGGGGACTAAATTGAGGGCAGACGCAGGTCATTCAGAATCCCGGACGGAGGTCCGGGAACAGTCACACCGGGCTCTTTCTGCCCCTCCGGAAAACATAGGTATACACGGATACGTGAAAATCCTGCGAAACTTTCAATTTCCTCCACGCGCGACGTCGGGAGTTTGGGCTCCGTGCAAGCTGCGACACTCACGAAAAAGGAGAAAAATCGATCGAAAGGAGGGGAGGCTCTTCTTCCTTATGGTGTATACCATTCGGGAGAACACATAAGAGAGCGAGAGTGCGGAGCCTCGTCGTTATCCGGTTATCCTGGGCGGTTCCCTAAATTGATTTCCAAGTCCCACTCTCGTTTCCCGATACCGCGCGGCAAACTACCCTCGCGAAGGTATTTCCCATTCCGTAACACAGAAGGATACGGCGAGGAGATAGGGAAACTCTTATCTGCTAGCGTCCCTCGAATCTCTCACGTTCTCTGTGTATTCTCGATCTTGCAAATGATTTTCTTCATCGCCCTCTCTAGGGTTTCGCCCCTCGGCATTCGAGGCCTCGTATGTTCCTTTTTTTTTTTTTTCGTTTCCCGTCTTTCTCAAACTGTCGGTCCGTCCGATTCTCGAGGCGCGGGACCGAGAGTTTCCGCCCGAAGCCGCGGAGGAGGAGTTGTCTCGTGTAGATACGGCTGTGTATCCTCCTCGTCGGCGATACACCCGCGGCAGTATACTACTCGTGCGCGCGACCGCGATCACTTTTAGTTCCGCCTGCACGCAGATCAATCTTTCAATTAGAGAGAAGATTTACGAGGAGCAGCGGGACGCTCCGCTGTGGAGGCAGCGCAGTGTAGATTACTATACACTCTCGCAGAAACACGTATCTACGTTCGGATACACGAGGATGGTGTACGTAAACGGCGCGGAGCTCGGCACTCTCCGTGCGGCAGCGGAGATATGCTTTCAGCAGTAGCATAAGGCATCGGGGAGATTCATTTATTCGGGATGCCCGGGAGAAACGGAGAAGAGAGATTACGCTGGACCGCGTAATTTAAAGAGAGGAGAGAGAGAAAAAAAAAAGGGGGCAGAGGAAGAGACGAAGGGATGAGGGCTCTCTGGTACTCGTTCTGCCGCTGCCGTGAGATACGAAGAGCCGGAATACCGCCCGGGGTAATGAGATGAAAATAGAAGTTTATCTTTAACGTTGCAGTTTGTTTTTCGCGCTATTTCAACGGGACAAGAGTATAATCTGAGAACGACTTTAGCAAGTGGAAAGCTCGCGGAATATACTTTGCTAGAGAGCTTCGAGCGAAATGCAGATAAACAGGAAAATATTGTTCCGACTGAACGAAGCTAGACACCAATTTCTCGTCAAAAACATTTATCCTCGTGTCTCCATATTTTTAATTGGGTAAACATTTTTTTTTCAATTTTTATTTTCATTGAAACTTAAAACGTTTCATTGGCATCGTTGTTTGCAGATTTTCATCGCAATAACTGTCGTCACGAAAAATTAATGGCACGGTTTGGTGTTGCGTCTTGAGAAATTACAATTAATTAGATAAGACTTTTTGCATGCATGTGTCAGATACCGATCGACGCGAATGTCCATCTCACACAACAACGATCGACGCATTAGTCCCACAAAGATATCGGGGGTTCGCGATGACAGGATAATAAATTTATAAATGCAAAATAAATTTAACGACACCCGGGACGAATTAATTGATTCACAATGTAGTTGTGTGTACATTGACGGAATAAAAATTATATCGCGACTCTCCGCGTGCCTCTAACCCCCCCGAGGTTATCACGATAACTTTGTTTGGCCTGCGAACTCGTGCATCTATCTCGTCGTCGAAACGCTCGGGCTCTCTTCAGCATTGCCGGGATCCGACGGCATACACACGAGCCCGGTGCCGCGCGGTTTTACGACCTCACTGTTTCGCCATTCTTTCGCTCCCTCTGGCTGTGCATCACGTAGAAATTTTCGTTTTTACCGTGTTTACACGCCATTCTCGCCCGCTTCATTTTCAGGAGTTGAACATTTTCGAGATACACCATTAAAGTTTTGTCCGAATCTGTACCGCGCACTGTCGGGACTGAGCTTTTATCTTGGAGCACTTTCTTTCTTGAAATAAATGTCTTGCAAGACGATCTTTTTTATTATTTTGATGAAAGTCTAGACTCGATTTTCCGCGGCTCGCATTTTCGACGTTCAAGGATCATCAACTAAATTTCATTAAAAAATAAGGTTAGTGAAATAAACTCTAGATAATGATAAATACCAAAATATATCTTTTATTATTTTGATGATAGTTTAAACGCGAATTTCCGTGGCTAGTCTTTTCGATGTTTAAAGATCGTCAACCAAATTTAATTTTTAAAAAGTTTAGTAAAATAAACTGTGGATGATGTTAAATACCGGAATGTATCTTCCACTAGGAAACGTTTCCTATATTCAGTGTAGCGATAAAAAAATGCTTTACGCATGATTAATTTTCACCCAGAAGTACAAAAACCCGAAGACTCTCTGTACGTAGCTCGATTGAATTCCGTAAAATCTGTTTCTTCCATTCCTATCGAAGTCCCGAGGCGCAACAACCCGTTTCCGCTTGGGAGTAAAAATTAATAATCGAGCTCTCGCCCGACGCTCACGGTTGGCGCGTGTTTCGATAGCGAGACTTATCTCCGCAAAAGTAATGCCGCGAAGATAATTGGCTTGGGTAACGAGGTGCCAAATCCTCCCAGCGATATTGAATTGATGCCAGTCGTTAGGCTCTTGTGTAACAAGGTGGAAAATTCCGATATTAGACAAGTAAAAAAAAAAAATGAAAGGAAGACAAAAACGAATTCAATTTGTAACGCGTCGTATAGTGCGGTAAAGACGATCGAGAAAAATAAGTGTGGATAAGTAAGCGAACTAATAAGGCAGCGGGAGAGCGGAGGCTATTATCAGGCAAGGGTCAGGGGCAGTTTGTGCTCTGTGAGCTCGCTCGAGCGAACCTTCAATTATTCATCAACTTGGAAGCGAATTGTTTATGAAATGCGTCATTAAGCTGATGGCTAAAGCGTCTTGGGTAGAAACTATAATTACTCCGTGCGCTTGCTGCGCTATATCCTAGCGGCAATAGCACCGCCACCAGCAGCATTTCGCCCGAGTGAGCAAGCGAACGGCGATCTCCCCGCATTGTCTCACGTCACGCGAACCCTCTACTCCGCCTCACTCCCGGCACGGCCTCGCGAAAATTACGATATCCTCATTAATGTACTTGGCTCATTTAATCGAGAGCGTTAACAGGATTTCTCGGTGCGCCCCCCACAATGCGCTTCTGTCGCTGATATACAGACCGCACGATCGTACAAACACCGACCTCTGACACCGCTGTTTTATGAACGGCGCAACATGAGATTTTGCGGGAGGGCGGAGTAAGCGAGTCTCGACTGAATTACTGGCAATTAACAGTGCCGATGGCGAATAAGTACGAAAATAAACGAAATTGGAAAATTCATAGAGGCCTAACTACAGTCATCGATCGACGGCTCAACGCATGAACCATCGATAAATTTACCGCTTACTGCGTTAATAAAATGTGCAAGTTAATAAAATATTTGAGTTAATAAAAAATTTTACTTGATAAAACATTCAACTTAAAAAAATATTTAAGTTAATAAAATAAAGGAACGCGAGGAGGAAAAGCGTGCATTACCCTCGGACACGCGTGCCGCTGTACAAAGCGCATGAGCGATCGAAAATCTCGAAAGAAAACAAAACATTTGTAGTAAAAAAAAAGTATATAAAAATCCATTTTATTTTATTACGCACCAATATTCCCGGGTAGAGGAGGACCGTCTCTGAGTTCTGTGAGAAATACTTCGGATCTCGGTAAGCATCTTCATTCGAAACGTCTCAAAGTGCGACATCAAAGTTTGCGATAAATTACACTGGTGTGTTATGTCGTGGAAGACGTGGGGAAGGAATCGCAGACCGCAAAAAAAAAAAAAAAAAGTTCAACTCGCGTTCCGAGGTATGTTGGAATACGCTTTAAAAATAATATAAAAAAAAGTGAAAAAAATAAAAATAAAACAAAAACTGAGAAGTCGAAGAAGCATCACAGAATCTGAAGAATGAGTCTCGTGTTCCAGCTGTCGAGTGGTAGTGTTAGGAATGATACACAGGCACACACACAGGCACACGAACACACGTGGGGCCACACATAGCAATGCACACACGTGGGGGTAGAAGTAAAGATGGCCACGGTACTCGGCCTTCCCGGACTGTTCACATGTGAGTTAAAAAACTAAATAAATAAAATCGATTACGATTAACAAAACAGGCACAGGTGATTATCGTGTGTACGTGGCTCACGTTGATAATCGTCGAAAAAAACTTGTTTAGCCGCGCCGTAACGTTTGGAAAGTAAAAAGTGAGGAAGGTCTGATGCTTGTGCCGGGACGCGACCAGCAGCCATGTTGGCTCCCGAAGTTCCCCACCCGGCGCATGCGATGCGCGACCAGCGACGAGTCTCGGAGCCGTGCGGCGCAACCGTTCGAGCCATCGACCGGTTTTTCTCCCGCTGCACAAACACACGCACGCATGTACGCGCACGCACGCGAGCAGCGAGAGATCACAGGGATGCTGTGTGCGGTCTCGTGGCCAGCGGCGGCTCCCGCTCGACTCTCGCCGAACTGCGCCGACTCGGGCGACTCCCGACGCCATATTGGAAAAAAGAGCCGGCACGCTCAGTGTGTGGCTCGCGCGCATCGTCCGGCGCCGCCCGTGTTTAACGTCGCGACGCCTACGTTCTCATTGGACACACTAGAGAGTACCGAAAAATTGTGAAGAAAATTGCAGTGAAAAAAAGGGTTGCGAATATCCGAAAGATCGATCGAAGTTGTTCGTAAATCGGAGACCGAGCATTCTCCGAGAGGCGAGAGTGAAGCGTAGAGAACTGTGCGAGAGAGACGGAGCGAGATAAGCGCGGCGGCCATGATGGCCACGGAGAGACACCGCCGGATTTCGGGGTTCACACTCTCGTGCGAACAGCCTCCGAGAGACACGTTTCTTACACTTCGTTTCTTGCGCAAAAAAACTTCTCCGCCGAACGATTTACACTAGAAATTTTTTTTCTGACGCACCTGCGCGTGCGACTTCCTTCGCTCGTCGAACTCTGCATCTTCGTGGCAAACTCTCGGCCCGTGGACACTCGTACGGGACCTCTCGACTCTTCGCCGAACTATACCACGTTCGCGGTGACTCTAGAACCACGCGTGGGTGTCGCGTGCGCGCGCACTCGCTCCGACTAGTCGAGATAACATTACATAAAATTCATATTATTGAGAAACGCACATTTAATCTCGTGGAACTCGGCGATAATGTATTTCTCGAGAAATATCGAGAAATACATTCGAAATCCGGAAGATCCGTTGATCATTGAATTTTCGGCAATCGTCTGAGAAAATCTGCTATTATATTTCTTCAATGAATTTTAGTCGCCTTTCCGACACATCAATCGACACTTTTAATATTTATTCCACCGCCTCGTCCAAACAATAAAAAAAAAGCAAACCCGTTCCGAGCGGACGGAAATTGTTTTTGCTCATCGACAAGTTCGATACTTCCATCGAGACACGGGCGAAACTTTATAAAAGTGGAGAGGGTTCTAGTCTGATCTACCTGAGGCAATCTATCTTCGCCTCCACACCGTGCATATCTCGGTTCGGGCGTTGAATTAATGACCCGGCCATCAATGCATCCAGAGATAAAGCGACTAAAAGCTTTTTTTCGTTGTAATTTAGACACTCGCTCCCCTCACCGACGACGAATTTAAATAGATTCCTCTCCTCACTTCTTCGTAATCATTCAACAAGCCGCTCTTTCTTTTTCCTCTCTACGTCCCGGACACACTCTGTTTGTTCGTCCAGTGACGAACTTATGGGGCTGGATTCTCCGGTCGAACAGCCAGTTTGCGAGGGAGAGACGCCGTATCGACCTTGGATAATACGTGTTATATTCAAGGTATATGTATATATATATATATAGTCATACAAGTTGATCGTGGATTGCAACGAGGGTCCCGCGTGTCCCATCGCGGCGAAAACAACGACGAACCAGCGGCAGCTAGCCAGCTTCCCAAGAATCGAACCCGTGTATATAGTTAACCCTAGCGTGGCGAACATAGGGAAAAGGAGACGAGGGGGAAACATCGTCGCGCGATAAATATTCCTCGCGTGCTGCCCCCGCGTCAAAGAATTTCCGTACGAAACCCTTCCACCGTGCGGTGCGCGCGTCCTCCGCGCGGCGACGTACCGCCGATAAATATACGGCCAACAACTTCGTTCCGTCCAGCAGCACATGCAGCGCAAAACCCGCGCCGAGCCCTTCCCCCGTGGGCTCGGACACGAATCAAGAATGGAGAAAGAGAACGAGGCAGAGTGAGACGCATAGAGAGATCGGGAGAGTTTCGCGTGCGTCGGTCCGACACTCGCGATTCGACCGCCAACGCGGAGCATTTGCCTGTGCGGTGCGTGCACGCACGGCTGTGCGTTACGAGACCGGAATCGTAAACTCCCCGCCCGACGACTGAGAAACCGAGTCTCCGTATGTCGAAGTTTTGGCAAGGCCACGGATTAGAATTCCGCCGGTTCTGAGTCAAGGCGTTCCCGAAGCTCGCCTCACCGAAATTCTAATTTTAGGAGCCGTAAGCCCGGATTAGAAACCGAATGAGAGGCTGCAAGGAGCCGACTTCGAATCATTGTAGGGACATTGAAAAAGAAAGAATGTAAAAAAAAACGCAAATTATAATTCGCTTCAGAGAATGTGTTCCGCGCGTTTCAATGAGAAAAAGTACCGCTAACGAACCGAATTGAGCGATCAATGTATCATCTCCGTCCCGCCGGAAGATGTACGAGGCCCGGTCGTAAATCATACCGCGCACTGGCGCAGTACGGGTACTTGCTCGTCGACTTTCTCTTCCACGATCTCTCGCCCACGAAGGATCTTGAACCCGCGGTGAATTCGCGAACGTCGTGTCGTCCTCGGATCCCTCTGCGGCAGCGAGAGCCAGACTCCCGGAGTTGTGCGAAGCTCACACGTACGGAGGAAGAAGGAGAACGAGCCCGGATAGTTTCCGCGGTGCGGGAGTTAATTTACGCCAAGTCGAGCAATAAACATCGCGCCTCTCGCTAGAGAATAACGCTCGCACCGCCGGGAAATGTACGTATACTTTGGAGACCGAGAAACCCCGCAGAGAAGCGCAGACCGCGAGGCATCCGCACACCGCGATAGAGACTGAGTGTACGAGGAGCGTGCGATACCGCACCGGTGGAACGGGAGAGGAACCGACAGGAGCGGCATAAAGGAGCGACAAAGTGCGTTTGTGTGTAAAATGTATGCATACGCGGCGAGCGGAGAGATGACGAAGAAGTGGATAGAGGAGAGCATACGCGCGTAGCGGGCACGACGGCGCAACAGTAGCCGTAGCGCCGGTTAATTAGGGTTTAAGTTTATGAGGTGCAGGCGCGCCCGGTCCCAACCTCCTCCTCGCCCGCAACCCCGTTGGCCTCTCCACCCTCGCGCACTCCGGCTTGTGCTGCTTTCGCCCACCGTCCGCCAGCATCCCGGCAGCCCGGTGCCCGGCCTCGGCCGTGGCAGAATAGAGGAGGCCGACACACATGGAACGGGTGCGCTCCCTCGTTTCCTCGGCACTCCCGCCGCAATCGCATCGCCGCAACCTACCGTGGGCCTTTTCTCTTTCCATGGCCCGCGAGAAATTTTGAGGCGTTTCACCGGGCCCTGATAAGGGCTCTTCGGAACCTTACCAGGCCCCGATGCGATCGTCGAAAATTTCCAGCCGGGTGGACGTGTTTTCTCCGCCGATCCACCGTTCGCTTCCCACGATCTGTTCCGATCGAGTGCGAGTTGACTTATCGAAACGTTTGTCGGATTTCATTCGGTCATTTGGGAACGCGATGAAGACAGGCGATCGGCAGAGCTGGGAGGATGGTTCTCGAAGAACCCAGACTGTAAAGCTTAAGCCGGATAACTCGGCAGCGAACGAATGGGGGGGGTGTCTTCGAGCGACGAAGTATACGGATTCGCGTGTGCATCGTGGTAGCGTATGCGTGTGTACGTATAGCCCGGAATGTTCCGGCTAAAAATAACATCGAGCGGTATTCGAGAGTCCGACGAAGCGGAGTCGAGTACGGGCTCGTGCCGTCGGGGCTCGACCACGGAGGGGAACTGCAACGGCAAACGTGCCGTACGACACTCAGCCGCCGCGGATCTCCTAAACCCTCGTCGCCGACTCGCGGAGCTGTGAGCGCTGTAATCTCGGTCGAAAATACTCGTGGAGATCCTCGAGGTCGGCGCGACGGATAACGCGAGAGAGGCGCGGACCTCGCGCTGGTTGCTCGAGATATTCCCTAATGAGGCGAGACACCAATTAGTTCGGATATGAGGACCGAAAAAGAAATTTATTTGGGGGGGGGGGGGGGGGGGGGGGGGAAGGAAAAAATGTAAAGGTAACCCATGAGAATTTTTTGTGCATTCCCCCATAGAAATGAAGTATGTGCATAAATATATTTCTGGATGTATATTATATATACATGAGATATATACTGGATATATAAATAATGTATCAATATATCCTTATATGTTATTATATTTAATATGTATATTGAAGCACATATATAAATACATCGAATTATACATAATAAATATATAGGAAAATGTTCAATATTTATATGTACGATTATATATGACGTGTATATAATCAGCATGTATTTAAAATGTAACATTGTAGCATATCCCGTTATATATCCGACATGTACTTCATTTCCATGGGGGATACATCGGTTCTGAAGATGCTTCGTCAGGGGCTCGCCGAAACCTCGTGTAACACTTAAAAAATTCCAGCTCGGTAGTTTACTCCCCTATTGAACCGGATGGACTTCGAAGTTCTAAAAATATGTGTCACGCGAGCAGATCGCGTGATATCGGGGGGTTTTGCATCGAGCTTCATCAATCGAGCAATAAGAAGTAAGACGTGAAAGCCGACACAGGGTGGAGGAGACCGAGTAGAAGAGAGGCAGCCGGCGAGTTTCGCGAAGCTAGAGGGAAGGCGCAAGGGAAAGAGGGAGAGCGGAGCTTCGCGTGCTTAGTTCCTTCCTCAGCGGTCGTCCGCCCCGGTGATATCGGTTAGAAATCTCCTCTGTGTCGCGGAGTTTGCGATTCCGCGCGAACTCGGCCCCTCGCGTGTTGCCATGCCACTGTGCCTCCGCGACGTTTGCATTCGCTCCGATTTTACTCCTCTCCTCTCCTCACCGCCGCCAGACTCAAACGCGCCGGAACAGTTCGACAAAAAGCTCCGGCGATAAGGTCGAGGACTCTTGCCGATTCTGCATGCCACTTTTTTCGACCAACTTCTTCAGCTTACCAGCTACTACCGGTAAGCTTACCGGAGGAGAAAAAACAACACGGAACTTTGGCTCTATCGCGATCGAGTGCGATATAACTTGAGTTAAGACGCACGCGTTGAGCCCGGAGCCGCGTCGCATTCCGCGCAGAGCCACGCAACGCACGGAAGTGGAAATATAAAGCATCTTCAAACATCATCTTCAAACATTTATGCCTCATTTTTTTTTTTTTTCGGAAATAATTTTTGGAATTTTTTTTTTTTACTTTTCATACGGTCGGATCTAAATAAGCGCACTGCATCTGTGACGAACGTTCATTACGGAATTGCGATCGTGTCGTACACATAGAGCGAGTGGATATATATGTGTACATATAGAAGAGCGAGGGGGAGAGGGGGTTTATTCGAATCGTGTTCGCCCAGCGGGCGAAGTCCGCTTGGACGTGAAATAACGTACAGATATAAACCAAACTGTTCACCGCCCGTGTAATTAAATCATGCCGACGGTTTTGCAATTAAACTCGATTATTTGCTCGTCGCCGGCCAGCCCCGTGCTTCCACGCTTCCTCGTACCACCCTCGATTTAACTCTTTCGACCTCCGCGTTCCCCGGATCCTCTCTCTCTTCCCCCTTAAATTCCACCGATTCGAGCCCGACCGGCGATCGCTCGCACCCCTCGGCTCGCACCGACTTAGACCCGCAGCAGCGGCACACAATATCTTTCTCGCTCGGTCTTCCCCGAGCGTTTTCCCTCGAAGCCCCCTCACCGCGAGCTTGAAGCCGTTGGGTAATATCGCCGCCCGAACGGTCTCTCGCGCGGCGTGCTGCGCCGATTTAGAAAAGTGGAACTCCCGGAGACAGAACTAATTATAACGCCGGATGAGCTGCGGTGAAATTAATTGGTACGCTACCTCGTTTCTCATTGGGAACCGGAGGGTAGGTAAACTATATCGCTGTGTTCGGCACGGTAAAGTAACATAGACCACCGACGATATTGCGCATCAGTTAAGCGGATAGAACCGACGGAGGCACGCGATAACGTTCTTTGCACTTTCTTTTTTACCCTTTTTTCTTTCATTTTTCTTCTCTTTGCACCCTTAGCTAGTTTGGCACGGTCAATCAGATACATCGACAGGTACTGCGGTATAGCGCATTAGTACCGTACTAATTCGTTCTAATGGCAACCGGCTGGAATGCTTTACCGTTCGCAGTGTATACTGTGCACGTATACAGCGATGCTTCCTCGCTGCTATAGTGGTAGAGAGTACTCGTATATTCCTGAGTCGTGTTTCGCGTGTGCGGGCTCTTCCCTCTCGCCGGGCTCGTTACTGCAAATATCCAGCAGCAGTAGCGGCCCAACACCGCAGCAGTTAACGTATCTATATCTCTCTGCGTATATAGTATACCTCCACCTCTACCTCTACCTAAAGCCACATCCACTGACGAAACTATGTAGTATTGTGTAGGCAAAGTTTACGGATGCAGATTGGCCAGATATAACTTACAGCCGCATCCAGCCGCTCTCGTGAATCCATTTCGCGAGGATTTATGCGACCGAGAACTCGACTCCTCGCGCGAATGTCGAAGAATATGTACATATATATATATATATTTGCGTGTACACACAGGTATCAGTTGTTTCGCGTTTTGCAAATTCGCGCTCCAGCTGACGGGGAGAAATTCGGTCGGATGCATTTTCGTAGATCAATTTTTTTAACTTCGATGGTTTTTTTTTATTATTTGTTTGTTTATTTATTTAATTTTTTTTTCACGCGGATAGTGTAGTATTTCGTTCGAAATTTTTGACGGTGGAGAGATTTTGGTAGCGAGAGGCAGCTGACTTCCGAAGTTCAACGCAAAGTGAATCGCTGCGGGATTTTCTGGTTCACGGTCCGTTGCGGAGCAATAAAACTATTTGACCGCACCGCACCGTACCGAAACGTTCTTACCGCAGCAGTCTAAATATAGGGCAAACAATATGCCCCCCTGCAGGTAACGGAAGATCGCGAGGAAGACGAGTCTCGGCTGCGAGCTCTGAGGCGGAGGTTCTCGTTTTTCGCAAAGGCATTTATTGGGCGCTCTTCGATAAGTCCCTTCGAGCGAATGTTCATGAAATTTTATTATATGTATTGAATTATAGAGGACAGTAAAAATAAATAGAACTCAATGTACCGCACTAAACATTTTTAAAAAGTTTGTACTTTTTACGACTTATTGTCCACAAACGTTCACAATCTTTTATTTGTTAATTTCCCAATCGCACCACTGGGCTCTAGTTTTACAAACAAAAGTACAAACTAAAATGGTTAATGACACGGAAAATAAAAGGACAGGTCTGTATATTCAAACCTGAAGAAAATAATTTTCTCACTTATTTAACAAAATTATTTTCACGAAACTTCGTATTCCGATTTTACCAAATTATTTCTTTACTGTCTAGCCGTGTAATTCGTACGCTCAAGGAGGAGATCGAGAAAAATCTAAGCGAATCAAAGGTATTTTTCGCTCTTCGAAGAAAAAAGTTTCTAAACTGATTCCATCACATTCTAAGCGACGAAGTGCCTCTCGCACCGTTGAACTTTCACTCCGGCATTTTTTTCTCACCCCCCGGGTAAAAATGCCAGGGAAAGTCGGGGATAGTCGAGAACTTTCACCGATGACCCACCGCCGATTCGGTCTTTTTTTACAGCCCCTAAGGTGCCTCGCTGTCCGTGCTCGGTCCCCGATCTCGCGGGCCCTGCACAGGCGAGGTGCACTAAAAAAGAAAGTCCCGGATGCTCCGGGAAGTCAAAGCAAAATCTACGCTCCTCGCAGAGTGGCCCATAAAAAAGTAAAAGTCGGCGGTAAGGTCCCTTTGTATTCCGACTCTCCAACCTCCAGCGAAAACATCCGAAAAGATCCTTCCTCGCGGCGACTTCCCGGCGTGGAAAAAAAGGAAACAGCGGAAGGAAAAAGAAAAAAACTTTCACGATAATTGGACTTTCGGATTTAGGTAAAACGTTTCGGTTCTTCGGCACGTAGTTGAAAAACGCTCTTGCGGCCGGGAGAAAGCGGTGCGAAAAGTAAACTGCACAGTCTCGCGACCCTCGACCCGAGCCAACTGCCGGGCCAACGAAGTGTAACGATCGTTATTAAAATATCGTTCAATTATTTCGTGACGAAATCGTCAACTTCCGTGACGTCAAAGTTTCGGAACCGCCGCTCTGAGGGCGGCCACTGCTCAAACCCCTTTCTCGCTGTCTGCGCAGCCCAGCCCGCCGAGCAACCCTCTCATCCCTCTCTGTTGCGGGTAGCGAGAGCGTCGAGAGCAAAACGGAGGATGCGACAATATCCGGCGCCCCGGCGTCCGACAACTGATAACGCCGGCGAGGGATGTTTATGCGCCCGCGTATTCGCGTTACGTCGCTCTCGGCGCCCCAACTCTGTCCCGCGCTCTCTCAGCCAACCCTTCCGTTTCTCTAACCCTTTATCCGATTCTCGCGAAAGAAACTTCCTCGTGACAACGATCCACACACACTCATACGCGCGTAAGCGTCACGTATTCGATAGCAATTATTCAACTAAAAACCCCGAAACATTATTCTCCTGGCCACTTCCCGCGGCAATAAACTTGTCTTGTTTTCCACCTACCGAGAGAGAAAGAGAGAGGGGGAGGAGGCAGGGGGGAGGGAGAGAAAGCTCCATCGTATCTGTATGCAAATAGAGCCGAGAAAATATTCTCTTCGGGGAGCGGGAGGGATTTCGTAATTTAAACGAAACGTGTAGGGTGAGCCGATGCGAAGAGGTGTTTTATCTCCCTGCAGCAAAGGGCCACCCAGGCTCCGAGCTGAAGAAGAAAAATAAACCCTAAAAAAAACGCGTTCTCCGCAGAGGATCGAAAGCTTCGTTTGCCAAAGTCCCTAGAATAATTGACGACCTCGTACGATGCCTCGGCCCTCGGCATCCAGCGCTTCGAACACCCTCGAGGTAACCGCGCCACTTCATTCATTCTATTTCCATATCGTATCAGCCCTCGCCGCCCGGCTGTCGATGCTGACGTGCGTCAAGGAGTTACATAAGAAGGTGCACCGCTGTGCCGTCATTCACCATAAACCATCGATGGAATATAATAACAACGATAATTTGATATCTGTCAAGCCACGCCCAGTATTGTCCGTTCACGTGCTCTCGGTGGCCTTACGTGCCAGCCCCAGTAATTTTTACGGGCACGAAGCTTCCACTGCGTGTGTGTGTGTGTGTATGTGAGTGTGCCTTTGCACGTCGGCAATGATATATTCCGGAATATATATAAGGTACATACAGATATATTTACGACATTGCGAGAGGAGAGAAAAGAGCGAGGAGGAGTGAGAGGCGTATATCTGTAACGAAAGATAGAATGAATAGAGAGAAATGGAGAAACGTGGCTGGGGCTCGGAGATAGCGAGATAGGAATACACGGAGAGAGGAGGGAGACGGGTGGGGGTGGGAGGAGGGTGGAGAAGAGCGAGGAGCTTTCGGAGTGTACGGAGAGCTCCGCGGGGGTGGTTTCGTTCCCGGTGAGCACGCCGGGCTGGATGAGAGGATGCTGCGAGAAGGAACGAGGAAGCCATGGACCAGGGATGAGAGGGGGCGAGGGATGGGTGGAGAGTGGAGGTGGATTCGTTCGTTCCTACGTCCCCGCAGACGTCCGACCGCTGATCTATGACTCCCTCGCGCATAGCGTATAGCGGCATATAACTTTTATCTTATACCGGCTCAACGTGATCTTCGCCACCGGGGCGAGAGAATGCCGGGTGGCGGAGAGCGATGGAGAGAGGGAAGATGAAAGAAAGAGGAAGAAAGCCGGATAGATATCCCGACGATATTACCAGCACCCAGGCGTTTTGTAGTGGTGGAAAATGGACGCCCGTGCGACTTCTGGCGTACACCCTCGCGGCCGGGGCTCCGGCAGCGGCGGCATCCAGGAAAGCTTGCGAACACCCCGGACCCACCTACCCCGACGGCGGGGAGCGGGCCTGTGCGAGAGAACGGTTAACGCAGCCATTTCACGCCTCGAGAAGCATCCAGCCTCCCCGTTCGCTTACCTCATCCAAATTCTGAACCGAATCCGCTGGCTCGAGCTCGAACCTACCGAACCTACCGGCAGATTGATAGCCTGGGTTTTTGGGCTCTTGACTCGGAGCTGCAACCACTGTCAGATTCGTACTATGTGCGAAAGAATACATGGATGTGTGTAGTCATGCATCGGTCACTTCCTTTGATTCTGGTTCAATATTTGATACGAAAATCAGCGTTAAAAACGACAAAAAAAATTATTTTTGGCGAATGCCATTTCAAAAGCCGTCGGAAGAGCGCGAAACGCATTGATGCCGCCAATAAAAACAAGAGACGATTTATACGAGGTTAGATAGGTCAGAATGTACTATCAAGCTGTGTAGCTGTATAAGCCGCACGGATCCCGATATTACTTAATGGACCAGTTTTTTGCATCTTTCGTCGACCGAGCGAGAATAAATAATAGATTTTGCGGTGAGGAGAGTGTCCAAGAGCACGGTCCGAAAGCTCGGTCGCCGCTCGAAGAAGAACCATTTGCACGCCCGAATGAAGACGGGGGCATGCGAATGGTTAACCCAACGATTTCACGCTTCGAGGAGTCCCACGCCGGATCGTTTCATCATCCGGAACACCCAACACCGGCGCGGTATCTCGTGATGCTCGTGAGATCCGCGAGAAAAAAACACGGATGTGTACGACAGAATTACAGTGCCTGTGTTTGGATTTCACCTTACAAAGACAGCGGCAATAAAGAAGGATCTGTACAAGGGTAAAAAAAAAATAAAAAAATAGGGAACACAAATAAAAATGCACTTGGATCAAAAGGTCGTTTGGACAATTCTAACATCGAAGGGGACTCACTTTCCCTTTCGGTCAAATGGCGAACGTATTGAGAGAGCCACGTGTGTTGGATGGAATCGAGATGGAATAAATATGACAAAAATGAAAACAACATATAAGGATAACGAAAGAAAAAAGCACACGGTCTGGCAAATCGATATTTGACGAAGCCACTGCCTCATCGAAATCGGGGTGAAATCGTATCTCGATTCGCGGCCTGCTCCCTCGGGTACCCCCGCGTGTGTGTGTGTGCGTGTTTTTTTTCTCTATCCGCGCACCAGTAGCATCTCCACGCTTATTGGACGGGTGCACGCACACATATATATGTATATAGATGTACACGCAGGACGTGCGTCAGTTCGTCGTTCGTCCCGACTTTTACGACAGGCCCGGTGCGCCTCTCTCGGCTCGTAAATCCTTGAGCACGGGCTCTCGTTACCGCTCGCGCTCATGCCCCTCATTCGCTCGGGCAGTGACAGCAATTTTTGGAAGCGCGAGAGATCGCCTGGGGCCTGAATTGAGCATGATGCGTCCGGTAACATTCACCCGATATTCGAGGCTAAAGCAACCTTTCCGGATGTGTTACGGGAAGGTCCAAGACATGAAGCAATAGACACCCTCCAGGATTGCAGAGGACAGATCATGATCATCGAAGAAAAACGGGTAATGGGAGTGACCTAAAGGTAGTCCTGGAATGATTCGTCATAGATGATCAACAATAATGCTGTTCTCAATTTTATTTTTTAATCCAATAAACTTAGCCTGCCTTCCGAATACATTTCTTCCCTCCAATGATGAATTTCTTAGATTAACAAGACTCAAAATTTTTTTTTAGAAGCTGAAGAATCATACATTGGATATGATTTTTTATTAACGGTGATTCGCATTACGGACCGTGCCGCGTTGCCCGCTGAGTCCAAAGGGTAGTATGGGGTATCGATCAGAGGTCGCGGACGAAATTACGTCGAGCGTTTCTCGATTGCCTATACATCGGGATGTCGGGAGAGGGTGGAAGAGAAGGGGGACTGGAGGGAAATCGACAGAGAGGGCTGGTTATATCTGCCATACGTCGTGTGCGAAGCCCGTAGGAAAGGGGGCGGCAACCGCAGCACGACTGTCCTCTGCCGCCGCCGACGCCACCGACGCCAGGCTCTCTCTACCCCAATTCAACCGGCAGGCATATAACCCCCTTCGCGTTCACCCACCCATCCTCGCGAATTTCCGTCTCTCTCGCTCACGTTCGACAGCCAATATTTATTGATCACCCCCCGAAGGCATCGTCCCGCGCCCAGGAGCCGCAGACCGTTTCTCCACTTTCGCAGTGTGGCAAACACGCCCTTGGCAGAGAGGAAAAGCGAAGAACAACCAAATAACCAAAAAACCGGACAGTGTTTTGACTTCGTTTTATTTTTGGATAACAAAGGAAAATGGAGACATGTTTTTTAAAATCAGTCATGAGAGGCGCGTCGACCAAGTTACGCAGCTGTTACTTTCCCGAGCCGAGGATGAGACTTTTAGTTTGTCCATCTTCGTTCCGATGAAGTTCGGGTGAAAAAAGGCTCGGGGACCCCCAAGCGTGAAGATTTACCCCTCGGCTCTCCATTCCCGGAACGTCGTGCGGAATCATTCTCTGCTCCCGATGCCAGCCGGGAGGAGTCAGAATCCATGAGAGGCAGGACTTTACGAATTTCTAGAAAATTCAAGAGAACCACCCCAGGGGTTATGAGCTGACGGGGCTGTGCGCTAGAGACGCGGACTGAAGGGTGCCCCTTCCGAACTATCGGCAAGAAGCGCTCGGTATTAAAATCCCATAAATCCGGAAAACCCTCCGTTTGCGAACATCTGACTTTATACCGTCATATATCGTGAGCTCTCAAAGTCTACTGCTACTTTTGAAGAGATTTTGTTTTTTACACGGGGACCGTCGGATCCATCCGCGGAGAAAGAGATCCACACAGATATACGAATATGTAAACATAAAAGCTCAATCGATTTCTTTCGCGGAAATTATTTTGCAAAAAAGCAGAACTCACCTTGCAACCATGTCCAATGCGGCTTAGCGATATCGTCCTTACCTGCGAACACAAACAAGATATTCCCTCAGTATGAGTCTTCCCCATCGTCGTCGTGATCATCGTTATTATTATTTCAGGGTAAAAAGAAATGGCCCCGTGGTCGTATAGTTTGAACGCGGGGGGGCAAGAAAGTGAATTACCGAGAGTTTCCAGCAGCTTGCCGTGCTCGTTTGGATCCGCGCTACCGGCAGGGCAAAGAAAATGCTCGCTTTAGCTCGCGATTGCGGAGCGCTGAGGAAGACTGTCCGGGGGAAACGACGCTGGAATTTTCAGGGTGAATCAATCAGCGCGAGTAACGAGAGGCCGCGCGGCCGCTACCGCTCGCCGCGAGATACGAAACGCGGATAAAAAGTGGTCGATGGCTTCTGCGGGCGCGAGGATATCCGCAATTGCATCGTCGACCGAGGCTCTCACCCTCTCTCCGTATTATCCGCCCGCGGATAAAAGTTGTTTTCCTTGGGAGTCCTTGTTCGCGGTCTTCGGCGGATAGACTCCGCGCTGAACCCTTTCCGCGGCGGATCGCGGAATCGCGATAGTAACGCCGCATCGTTTGCCCCGGGTGTTGCAACGTACGCGATACACGCTCGTGGAGCGCAACTGGCCAGCTCGCGTCTCACAGCCGCGGGCCGCCAAATGATCCAGAACACCGGTGGGAATTGGTTTGGCCGCGATGGAGCGGCTACAGCGAACTCTCCCGCTATAACTCCGACCCGCCGCCTGATCTACGACCTGTTTAGCTGTTCTATATCAGCAACGTCGGTCCGCAACGCGCCGCTGCGGCAACGTGCTGTGCTCGCCACCAACGAACACGACCGTACGAATCAACCATCCCCTCCCGGTTCCACACCCTCATCGACGATACTCTACGGCCAAAGTTTCTATGAGACTTTCCGTTAATTTCATATTTTTAGGCCGAGAACATTTTCGAAAGCATTTTATTGGGATATCATCTATGTTCTTCATTTCCTTCATTATAGGCAGAGCAACGTGCTTTTTTCGAGGTGCTCATCGATTTTGGAATTATTTGTAATCATTTGGACTTCGACGGAAAATTATTAAGAAAAAGTCCATTCGGGATAACAATGGTTGCTAGGCATTTTCTTTTACCGCGAACAATTCTAATTTTTTGATCCCAACCAGATCCAAAAAAATTCAAGATTATCATAATCTTTTTTGGCGACTCATCTCAAGTCTTATGCGGTATTGCTTGAATCTTCGCATGTTTGAGAGCTACATCGTTAAAGGAATCCCCATTCAGATCCGCCAAGAAATATCTCGAAATGTAAATCAGTTTCGACGATAGCCTTTCTCTCTGTCTCCCCCTCTCTTTCCGTCCGATTAATCCCCGAGAGCGTTCGATTGATAACGTACGAGGAGTAATTCGAGAAAGGTAACGAGATAGTGAGAGTTCGCCGGGTCTGGGCTCCGCGGAGGTTATTGGTTTCCGACTAACGTCCGGAAATCTGCGAAGACCGATGGCTCGGGACGCATTGCCGGTGACTGGTTATTAGATTATTGGCGGTATCGACAGCCCATGCGTCGCTCGTACATACCGAACGTCGAACATTGGCCAGGATGGGGTAGATGCGACTCTGCGACGGCGTTACCGCGCCAATGTCTCTCGCGTACACGCATCGCACAGTGCCGGTCTCACCGCGTACATGCGAATAGACGAGAGTCGCCACAGAGGGGTAAGCGGAAGCGAGCAGAGGGTACACCGTACAACTGCCCGGGAAGGGATGAAGCAGCCAGTGGCGATGGTGGTCGCGGGGCTCCAACGGGGAGGAAGAGGAGGAGGGGAGACAAAATGGGGAGACCGTGATAACGATAACGTACGATCGGCATTAGCTGGCGGCTTGCTGCCGCTGATGGATGCGCTAATTATCAGCAAGCAGGAGTTACAGTGTTTCGCGTCGTTCTCTATGCCGCGCCAATGCTTCCCCGATCCTCCGCAGCCCTGCGCTCTCATGCGCCCCCCGGCACTTCTCGGCCGGACGCGAATTTTCGCTAAAGAGATTTTCATAAAATCGACACTCGGCATTATAAATCCAGGTGGGATTCGGCCGTAACTGGAAAAACAGCACATCGTCGGCTCCACACTGGCTCCCGTACACCATATCGGTCCTTCCCCGGGCGGCTTCGGTTGGCCTTCTTCCGAAAATCTTATTTTTCAACCGGAAGTGACGTAACAACAGAAATACGTCACTACTGGTTTGAAAATTCAATTTTTCGGACTGGAAGTAGCGTCATACCGGAAATACATAATTTCTGGTTAGGAATTTTCATTTTTCAGCCGATTACAAGAACCTCGGCAACTGATGCGGTCCCGTAGTCGTGTCGACGGTTAAATCTCACCAGGGATACCGAGCGCCGATTAATATTTGTTCTCGACGATGAAGCATCGGAATTTAAATACATTCGGTTATCTGGTATCGCATTGTATCGTTTCGCGTTTCGGTGCGCGATCGAAATGGTAAGCAAGCGGAATCACGGTGGATTCGCCATCCGAGGCGCGTTTCTCCGACGCCAATTCTCTTCCACCGCGTCACGTTGCTTCTGTCGCGGGTCCGAGCTTCGTCGCCCATATAGCTCCGGCCTGGAGCTATCTCCGCTTGTATAACTGTAGTATACGCATAGAACCGCAGTCCGCGGTCTAAGCCCTAGACAGCGGTGGGATGGTTCTAAACCCACCGGGCTAGAGTCACCCCAACAGCGAACCGGAAGCACGTGCAGCAGCATGAGGATCGCGCATACACACATTGGCCACCTCTCTCTGTCTCGCTGCAAGCCGCGATCGGAGCCGGCCCGTAATGAACATGGCGCTTGGTTTATTTAATGGGAAATTCGGTGGCGCCATAAAGCTCGAAGAAGAGCGAGGGGGTATAGAAGAGAGGCTGCGGGCGGCCAGGAGCGCGTAGCGCGAGAGAGAAGCTTTCTCTCTCCGCCGGTAGTAGAGAGTACGCAGGGTTGAAACAGCTATTAAATTTATGTTTTCGGTTTACCCGCACTGACGGATCGCAATACGCGACCGCGCAGCTCTGCAGCGGCGCTGGTGTTTACCCTATTGGTAGTCGAAGGTAATCCAAACGCAGATATATATCCGCCCGGGGGGGTGCTCGGAACTCTCGTAGGGCCACCAGGGTGGGACGGGGGGATATAGAGTGGAGGTGCGATTGCTCACCGGGCATCGGCGGAGGGTGGGTTTGCACATCGGAACGCGTGACAGACAGCGCAATGTCAGCGCGTAAACCGTCACACACGTTTCTAAACGCCATTAACCGATGGTACCGCGCACGAAAATTCATGACTTCGTGATGATTATAGATTAATCGTGTATACAAACCACCGTCCCGGTCGTCCGACTCGCATATTCGCTCATCCGTTGAACATTGCATCGGTAATTATTAATTGGGCTGGAGTCAATCGAACAGACAAATTTGTATCGCTGATCAATACAATGTATTATTTAAAATATCTTAATTTCCTTTTTTTTGGGGGGTCGATTGTTTGAACCTTTTGTTTAAACAAAGATTGCTAAAATTGTTGAATAAGAAAAGCTTCTTATCAGCGAAGTGAATTGGATGGCTGATGGGGGAGGGCGGGCGGGGTAAGTATGAATCCATGAGAAAGTAGAGAAGTTTGGCTCGCGATGTGTTATCTCGGCTCCGGTCTCTTTTCCAACGAGGGAATAATTTCCTCCGTGGATGCGGGGGCGTTATAAAAGTTTTCCGTCGTACGCCTCGCGGCTTCGCCCAGCGACTTTCCGCGGGTGATCAAATGCGCGCTAGAGTCTTTAATCTCGAGGAAACAGGGCGGGCACGCGATTTTATGCGAGGTGCAAGAGTAGCGGCTCAGCTAGCTTTTCTTAGCCCCGGCTCGGTGCTCAATCTTCGAAAGACCCTAATTACCGAATTTTGTTGAGCCTTAATTTAGTGGTATAATTGCTTGCCGACCCCCTTGACGAGGGGTTGGCCCGACGTAGAACCGGGGGGGCACCATCCAAGACACACCCTTGCGTTATTATACCTAGCTGGCCCCGTTCGTTCGCGCTGCACAGAGCCAACCCCTGCGAGAACAGTCGAACCACCCCTGGCGCTCTCCACATGAACGGCAGAGTGCTTACCTCGCTCCTCGCTCCTACACCCAGCGAGCGCCCCCTTCCCAACGTGGCCGCTCTCAGCCAATACCCCCCCGTCCTTCCACTCGCCGAAAAGCTCGTATCTGTCTTTTATCGTGGAATTTCCTCGACGAGAGGCTTTAAATTCTCGCGAACGCGTGTTTAATCGAGACTCCCTCATCCCCTCTCGACTCTGGTCCCTTTGTACTATCTCGAAGCGCGCGACCCCCCCGTCTGGATAGCTTGATAGCTAGCGTTCCCGCAACCCCGTAATCGACGGAGTGTAACGAGGAGTGAGACAACGTTTGCGCAGGAAAAGCACGATAAATAACTGAACCATCGCCGCAGAACCCTCAATTATAACGAAATAAGTATATTTGAATAATCTTTTTATCGCTGCCGAACGGCGCGCACATAGATCGGTTTATAAATAAATATTTATTAGTGTTTTTTTTTTTGTGTAATATCCGTCGAGAGTGGTTTAGCCGGATAATCAAGAGACGTCTCGACGCCAAGTACTTAAACAAAATTTTTCAAGCGAGCGAAGGACGCTACTAAGTAGTTATACTCCAAAATGCCGGAAGTATATTTTTGCACTACGATACCTCTTAAATAAAGTGCATATCTAGGGGAAACGGGGACACATGTCCCCGTTTCCCCTAGATCGAAATACTCGAGATACATCGTCGGTCCTCGCGAGTATACCTTCGGTGCATATCTAGGGGAAACGGGGACACATGTCCCCGTTTCCCCTAGATCGAAATACTCGAGGTACACCTTCGGTCCTCGCGAGTATACCTTCGGTGCATGTCTAGGGGAAACGGGGACATGTGTCTCCGTTTCCCCTAGATAAGTACCGAAGGCATAACCCACGGGAACCAGGCGTATACTTATGTAGGGGAAACAGGTACATGTGTCCGGGTCTCCTAGAGCCCCTAGATCTTTACTCCCGTGTGCTATATGAGATTCGGGTTTTTCGAAATGCACTCCCATGAGTGAATTTGGATCAGGATTTTTCTTATTTCACTCCCATGCGCTATGAACGCCGAAATCTCGAGAATATAGTATATGGGACCGATTTATTATTTTCGGATTTCACTCCCATCCGCTATGAACGCTAAAATCTCGGGCATATAGCATATAGGAATTATTTATGATTTTCGAAATCTTCTCCCCTGTGCCATGGGATTTGGATTTTTCGAAATTCACTCCTATACGCTATGAACGCTGAAATTTCGAGTATATTTTATATCCAAAACAAAGTTTTAAATACCAATCAGAACGTTCCAACCTTTCCTGGCAAAAATACAGACAATGCTTCCTCATAAAAGAAGCTTCGCGAATAAAGGAACTTTATGAGAAAGCGACGTGAAAATTTCAATCTTCAACTTTTTTACATTTTGATACACATATATTTTTTTTATTGTTCGGATAAACATCTGTTTTGGTAGATTTTTTAATTTTTAAGAGGTTTTTTTTCATAAACATATTTTCTGAACGTTTTAAGTACCTGGCGTACCATTTTTACTTTTTTGAAAAAAAGTATTTTGTGTTTTTATTTGATACAGAAATTGTTATTACGACAGCGACGGAATTGGATTGAATACGATTCGCAATCGATATTTACCCGCAGCCGATGTCTATACTTCCCTCGAATTATAATTTCAATCCTCCAGCGATATGTGGCATATACGAGTACTCTTGCGAGACGATATTTAGGCGTTGACGTGCGAACGAGCAGAGCTCGCTGCACGTGCCAGAGTACATACAGCTCGCCACTGCCTACACTGTTTGTCACGCAGTCACGTCTCCGGTGGTGTTTACGCAACGACGATAGCCCGTTGCACGTTGCACCCGGAAATCTCCCTCCGAGGAACGCAAATCGCTCCTTATGTCATACCGGGCGAGTGCCTGTGTGTTGTATTAGGAGGGTATTCGAACGTTTCTCGACTTTTCAGCGATCAGCGCGACGCAGTAACACGCTTGCAACGCGGATATTCCTGGCCTCACAAACCCGCAATACAAATTTCGCGCACCAAAATTCTCAATGCAAGCATTGCAATTGTTCGATATTCTATTGACAAAAAAAACCTATTTTTACTTATATACATAAAACTCACGATACGATATTTTTTTTAAATAAATGAACTGACACACGAAGTAACAAAAAAAGTTGAAATTTTTATATCATTTTCTCATAATGTTTCTTTATTCGCGAAGCTTCTTCTATGAGGAAGCATTGTCTGTATTTTTGGCTTTTTTCAACATGAACGTCATATTCGACTTTTATAAAAAACGGCTGGCTTATTATTTGGAACATTCTAAGCATGTTTTCATTAAAATTTCGAAATTTTTTTTTCACCATGACAGAGCTTCCTCTATGAGGAAGCAAAATGTCGCGGAAGCTTTTACACTGTCGCGTTCATTACATTTTACCAAGCAGATAACGACAAGATCCAATTTGAAATTGCTCGAAGCGGGATGGATAAATCGTGCGAGCCGTTAAAGTAACGAAAATGAAGAAAGAGCTTAAAACCATTTCGTCGTTAACGCGGGCACCGTCGGTTAGAAGAAATTGCTGAGACCGTTGGAAAAATCGAGGCTGCCGCCCCGGTCGTACGAGGGAGTATCGCGAATTAAGGCCGTGCCGTGTGCCGACGGGAAGAGGGGAATCCGCGACCGAAAGAGATGAGGAAGACATACACTTATATACGTGCCCGACGGTACAAGGACCAGACATCGTAACGTCATCGGCTATATTCAAGGGGGTCGATATAATTTTGGCACGCGATTCGCGACTCTTTCCTCTTCCGGTTATTTCTCTCTCCCTCCCCGGTATCATCTCGCTCGCACACTTATCCATATATCCATACTCACACGCACGTACATATTCACGGATAGGCACCGAGGAAAAAAAAAAGAGCCGCGCTCTACCGCGTATACAGCTCGGCTGAAGTATAATACGTAGGAAAATGTAGTGGCTCTTTGTGTATGTACTCGTGTCCATAAAGAGTACTGCATGGTACACTTTTACATATATTTATATACATATGCATACATCTATATACACAGTGTAAAATGTACGGTAGCACTTTGTGCGTGTATGCGGACGAGAGAGATTCTCCCGCGCGCATTCGGCATTATGTGCCGAGTGGTCCCGCTGCCGCCGGGAAGTGTATTATGCGAGTAGCGAACGACGTCGCGGTGTATATAAAAGTCAGTTTACTTTACGTTACATATAGAGGCCGAGAGCGTTGGGAGCGAACAGGGAGAAAGAATAGAGAAGTAGTATAACCGGAGAATCGCGGTAGCGGCAGCAGCGACGGTATTCACGTTGGGAAAGCGAGCTATTCAGACTTTCTGCTGGCTCTAGGCGAACGGGGGGGGGGTGGATGGGTTGGTCGTAGACAACCCTTGCGCCTCAAGCCGACCACCCCCCGCCGAACGGAGTGGGAAACGCGTCGCCTCCATCGTTGTCGTTCTTTTCGTCTCGCGCAAGAGCGAAGCTGCACGTTGGTCCACCAGACGACGAGAACGGCGAGAAGGACGGATGTCGCGCTGGAAGAGAGACTCGATATACTCCTAGAGAGCATCCGTTTTGTCTCTTTCTTTTTTCCTTTTTTTTTTCTCGAAAGATATCGAAGCGAATGAAGTCCCGAGCGTTGAACGTCTGCTCCGGGCGTCCCGGGACAAGAGTTACACACTGTACTTTCCAAGAGCTGTATGGCTCCTCCGGCTTCTCTTTATTCTCTGCGGCCTAGCCCGAGTCTAGACTAGTTTCAAAGGAGGGAATAAAAGAAAAACACTCTTTGACCGCTCCACCGTGCGAGAAGTTTCGCATAGAGCGGCTGAGCGATGTCTCTCTCCGCGGGCGGTGAAAGAGTTACAACACTCGCGGAGATACGAGCGTGGAAAGGGAGGTGTAACATCAGCATCGCTGCGAGGAAGTGTATCAGCGACCGCGCCCACCGCGGACTCCGGCTTCCCGCAGATATGCGCCGCTCAGCCATCTCCGGATGCGTCCGCGTATGCGAGGGTTTGTAAAAGTTTCCAACCACCTCGTTATTTACGCGTCACCGTAAAGCTTCGGTGGCGTCTTCCACCGGTCGAGGAACGGCGAGGGAAAGACCCTTCCGAGGAACGTCGGCTATTTCAACGGAGTTCTCACTTCGGAGACACCGTGCCAGAGAACGTCGGGAAGGTCCTTCGTTGGTCTCGCCCTCTCGAGACTTCCGTGACGATTCGCGCCGGGTCCCCCATAATTATTTCCTGGAAAGGGTTGATCGGGATGTTTCGCGTGCCGCGGAGTCCATGAGACGAAATCCATCCTTTGGAGGAACCAAAATTGCTTCCTTGTATTTCGCTGACGGAAATTCGAGACTCTCGCTGAATTCCGACGACGGAAAATTACCTCGCGACATTGAAATCGTGTTTTTAATAATTGAATGCCCGTTCGGAAGTGCGCTCGTCCGTCGTCGGTTCGTGCAGAGCGTTTCCACGGCAGAGGAGAGAGTGTCTCGCGTCGTCGGTGCGGTTTGGGAAAGGCGATGGAGTGTGGGAGTAGGAACAGGGGGGCTTTAATTCCCTCGAAGTATTGTCCACGTTAGGTACCATTACACTCGCATGCCCGTGGCGCAATTAGCAATGTAAATGCCGGAGGGGGTTAGTTAGTTAGCCGTGTTCGGCAAAGCCTGCAATGCGGGTCGAGGAGAGGAAAAGCGGGATCGAGGGGGTTGCTGGATCCACTGGGTGGGCATTCGGCTAGCGAGAGATAACGGCCCTCCCAGGCGAGCGATCATCTCAACTGCCGTGTTGATAACGCCCGCGGAAACATCGATGCTCGGCGAACTTTTATTCTCCTCCGTTAGAAACCAGAAAACAGTCTATTATCACCCTCCGATCTACCTCTCGGTCGCGAGCGTTCGGCACTCGGAGCCATTAATATTAAATTCATAATTATTTTTTCAAACGACGGAAAGAAGGGACGTTGATGCCTCAATCGCCATTCTTCGTCCCACCAGAACATACCGCGCCATACATCATTCTCCGAAGGATTAATCGGGGAGATCATTACGGAAATAACTTTTAGTGAATACAGTCGTTATCCAGGATTTTATTGCTTCCGGTCGAATGGATCTCTCTCGAAAAAGATGTGAGAAAAGGGGAAAAAATTCCCAAGAGGCAGAGTCACTTCCGTCGGGCCGTTCTCCGCCTGCCCTTTTTTTCCGACGGACGAATGTGTCCCATCGTACGGTATTGAACGCACAGCTTTGGGTCTCGTCGAACCGAGAGTCCGGCGACGACGAGACACGATAGTCGATCACGGCACTTAAGGCTCGAAGATAAAACAGCGCCCGCACGAGGTTTGCCCTCGCGCTCGGTCTCTATACCGACGAAACTACAGTGTGTGTTCGCACTACGCGGATCCTCGGACCTTCGAGGGAAGAGAACTCTAACGAGGTCGCAACGCGCGGTGCGACGACACGTCGCCGACCATCTTCAACATACTAAAGAATTCACCGACGTTTCTACGGTATATCAATACCGTTCCGGCGGTGCATTCCGCTAGATGCTCTTTTGATTCGTAAGGGCTCTTCAGGTTACAGTCTCGCGATGTCGGGATTCGACAAGGCAAGACAGAGAGCACGCACCCCGGTTGATGCGGAACGTCGCCAGCCATGCTGGTTCGATTAGTCGCGCAGGTATGGCCGCAGGGGTGGTTCCTGGAGAACCCGAAGACCTGCCCCTCGAATATTTCCCCGGCTGCCTGGTGTCGCCCCTAATGATACTTTCTTCGGCGGCCATAATGCCCTCTTCCACGCTCGTCAAACCTCGTGCCGCATCGGACCTATCACTCGTCGCCTCGCCGACCTTCCTCAATCTTACCGAATCATACCGAAGGTGTAGATTTCTTGGGGGATGGTTTTCGGTAGCATAATGTCTTTTTTTTCACTCGTTATCAGGCATCAAGATTAAATTGCCGCCGTATGCAGTGTAAATTCAATCGAATATGCGCGGATGCGACTCGTGCCTGACGCCGGGTATTATTTCCAATCGTAAACCAGCAACGAAACGAGCCTCGTAATAATCGCGGAAGCGCGGCCGCGTGGATGCCATACCGCACGTACGTGCGGGGGAGGCGACGTACAAACAGGAGTTCCGTGAGACGGTGCAGTAAAATCATTCCGAGCGTCGCGAATGACAGCCGGGTTAAAAGGGGAAAATGAAGCGATTCCCCGCTGTTTATAAGCGTGGCTACCGCGATAATAAAACAGTCGGGGCGAGCCCCCTCCCCGCCGGCGGTTTCCATATCCCCACCGTCGGAAGCAACTCCATTGCCTCCGCCACTATAAACCGCCGACCTTTCGTAGGACGGCGCCGAGTCACGCACCGAGGGGGAGACCCTGCTTACCGACCGACAATTCTATAGGTCTGCAGCGAACCGAGGCCCTCGGCATTGCGACCCGTCATCGAAAGATGGCGCTCGAGTTTCTGGGCCGCAACCGGAGGCCCTTTTGCGAGAGAGCTCGATGTCGCCAGGACCACGTGCTATCGACATCACACGGGTCAGGTTGGGATAACGCGGACGTCAGATTTTTTTCAACCTCGTCAATTTTCCAAATTTACGTTTGCTTTAATTTTTTTTTTTTTTTTTTTTTTTTAGCTATGAATTTCTTTATCTTAAGGAAATTTATATAAATTAACAAATTTAAGAAACATCCATGTAAACTTTAAAAAGTGTGAATGACCGTTCTACAGACCGTCGGATATGATTGACTTAGGATAAAAATGGAAGTCGGTCTGCCCTTTAAAGGTCGTTCTTGGCAGAGCGTGGATAGAACGGGTCCGGAGAACTGGGACGTGGAATTTCTGTGTACCGGAAGTGGCACTCCCGCGGAGCCGCGGGAGTCGCTCAAGTTTCAGCGGCAAGACACAATGGCTGGAAGCTTCCCCAGGGAAATATCCGTGTCGTCTGACATTTCTGCGAAGTAATTGCGAAAAAAAAAGACCGAAAAGTTACACGAATGAAAATCATAATGACGTAGCAAGAGATATGGGCGTGACGCGATCTTCGGAAGAAACGAGACACAGCGGGCTGCCCATTATCGCGACGTTAACCGCTGTTTTCGCGAAAATATAGTCGTGTAGTAGTCGTCGCGGTTTGATAAAACACGATCGGAGATTAGACTATAGGCGAGTTACTCGACGAAATGTCTTCCGGTCGTTGGATCCTAATGGGCTCAGGAACGGGAACGACTCGCGCCCAATTCAGGGTCACGTAACGACTGTCCCTTCCTTTTTTTTAACATACATGCATACTTTACGATTGTTTCTTCTCTTTTTCACGCATATCTCTCCCCCTAGGCCATTCCGCTCGTCCCCTTATATTTCCCTCCGTAAGCACCGAGCAACTGTGAAATCGACGTGGATCGTCCTGCCGGTGAAGACCCGCGAGCCTTTTCTCTCGGCTCGCCACACAGCCAGTCGAACAGCACGCGTACGTTCTTTCAAGCTCGCGACGAAATTAGGCTGCTACGTAAAGCGTCATATTATATTTTTAGTTTCGACGTCGTTTCTCGCTGAGCCCTGGAGCAGACCGTCCCTTTTCCCTCGCGAACGCTCGCGACCGAGAGGCAGTAACCATAACTTTTCGGGGTCTCGCGTGGCGTGACGCTGGCCATCCACTAGCTTGCTCACGCATACCAAACTTTGTCTCTCTCCCTCTCTCTTCTGTATCTCGTCGTGCGTTTTATCCACATCCAGAACCGCCGGCTGCCGCCGGATCTAACGCTCGTTCGCCTCACTCCTCCATTACCGGTCTTCGGCACTTCGCTTCGTCCTCCGTGCGCGTCGGCTGTATCCTCGCAGCCTCACGAGCGTGAGGGAGTATCGGAAGTGGCGCGAGGAAGGAAGGAAGCGTATCGGGAGCGTTAGGATTTTCGCGAAAAATATGTGCAAAAAAAAGGAAAGAAAGAAAAGTAGAGCGATGGTAATTCTACGTGTAACAAAGTTCATCAACCTCAACAAATATGTGTATACATATAAGGATGTTTCTCAAAAAGGACATTTATTTATTTTCTTTCCTCCCACCCTTTTACAGTATGGATTTCGATCTCAAATTGAACCTCACGAAAGGTGGTTCCTAGCAAAAAAATGCCTTTTTTGAAACACCCTAATATGCATATTAGGATTAAATTGCAATAAATAGAATTTGACGCTTCAATATTGTAAATCGCATCGTCGACCTATTTTTTGTTGCGGCTCTCCAAGTCCCCGCGAAAATCCGTATCTTCTCTTCCTCCTCATCGCTCCGGTTTTCAACCACCGAGAAGCAGCTTGTCTCTCCGCCTCACACCGTCCTGAAGAAGGTACCCAGCCTCCTGTCTACTCATGGCCGCAAAAACCGCGCAGCCCGCCTTACCAGGCCAAAATTTATTCAAACGAAAGGCGACGAGAGAATGTTCGGGGGAACGGCTCGGGAAACGATTTCCGGCTTCGATCAGGGTCACGAGTGTGCCCTCGACGCCTATATCGCTAAACCATAACCCATCCCATCCCGCAAAATCAACCCGGCGAAACGCGCTTGAGAGTTCTGGCTGTTGCCGAAACCCTGACCTTGCGCAACACCCTGCCGAGTTTGTCCGCGGAGGCAGTGCAACCCGATCTCGCACACGCCCGAGCCTCTTTTTCGTGTACGTACATCAAACTCTCGACTACACAGCCTAATATACACAGTGCAGAAATATTCACCCTTTGCAAAGTGATCGCTCCGGGGTAACCCTCCCGTGGCTATGAGCGCGATGAATGAGGCCATTAATAAACGCCCCGGTATAGAGTGTACAGCGCGTTGGTACCGCACTGTAGCGTGCGTACTGTCTACCCACCGAGCCACGAATGTATGCGCGGAGTATTAGCTCAGCGACGTTGTACATCTCTCCGCCATGTGTCGGTTGCAACGAGCGCGCGTACGGCGCTTCAGAGATTTCAATCAGGTGTCATGATCCCCGCAAGATTCACGGTATCTGCCCCTATAAATTAGCAATCGCGTGCGTATTGTTTATCCACCCGTTGCCGGAGCTCGGAGGATGCGCGCGTTTTCTCCGCTTTGTATCCTCCCGAGCGAGCAATCAATTCGCGACGCGGAGGCTCCGAGGAGGACGAGCGTTTTCTGAATGAACTCTCACCGCGTCCGGCCTGGCGGTGGGAAATAAACGGCACGATCTCGACGACGGGTTCTTATACCTCGTAATTCGTCATTACGCTCGATAGCCCGGTCGGACGACTGTGCAGAGGCGAGGGCCCACTCGAGCGCGGTACAAATGTCGGGTTGCTCAGGGACAAGCGCGTTCCTAGCGCGTCTCGAGTGTGCGGCGGGATGCTGGACCGCGTACCTTGATGGTCCACAGGGAAGACGGAGAGACGGAGTATCGTATGCACGCGAGAGATGCGAGCCCGCGCGCACGCAGCCGCACGGTTGAAACGCAAAGCTCGCAAATCATATCGATGCATCACAGCCGCAATTACACGGTGAGGCTTCATTTAAATTCGATAAATAATCCACCACTCATTCCATCACGCGGAGATATACCTCGCGCGAAAGCGGGCGCGGTTTGTGTGTACACAGACGATGCACGGGAGGGGGGGGGGGGGGGGGGGGGCGAGTGGACCACAGGGTGAGAATGAGAAGTGGAAATATTAATGTGGAGAACGGGTCGGAGGAGCGGGACGAACGGGTTAAGCTCGAGGGTGAGAGAATGAGTAAATTACCGGGTGAAAATACGCACGGGAAGATTTGAAAACCGTAAAGTGTCCGCTTCGAGGGTTGCCCCGACGTAACTGGACAGCGCTGTGTACACACGACAGTCGACGGAGAGTCGTTGAAGATATCCGGTGGCGAACGGATGCGGTGTCGTCGACCGAGAACCCGAGGAAGCGTACGGGGGGGAAACCTTTGATGTCGGACTCTCGCGAGCGTGCGCGTATCGTACGACTCGATCGTGACCGACGCACCCCCTATAAACAAGGGTTGCCCGAAAGAAATCGTAATAATTTACGGCGACCCGGGCCCGCGGGAGCCGTGCCGGCGATCGCGTGTCGCCGGCGAGTCCTCGTTCCCGCTGCTCCTGCTTGCTAGCGGGCGTATTGCCGAGCGACGTTTTCATATGGTACACACAATCGAAACGGACGCGTTGCCGGACTGTAATACGCTGCTACCGTACATTCTCGCTGTGTTTCTGGCAAATCGGCGGGTGGGCAACAGAAGGGCGTTTCGTGGGGCATTTGACGTGGACAGGTATGCGAGATACGCCCTTATGCTTCTCGGCTGACGATACGTGTACCTGCGTCTACGTCCCCTCTGCTGTTTTCATGCGCGAGTTCTTCGACTGAAATTATATATCGGGAAAGCACAGGAGTCGTGGTACAATGACGAAAATAAAATACAAGGGTGCCCGCATTAAATATGACGAAAAATAGGAACAGAAAAAAATGTATAAAAATTGTTAATCAATTTCTGGCATATTATTAAAGTTTTTCATTAACTTCTTAAAATTTTATTTTAGTTGTTGAAACTTAACTCACCCGCGTTAATGAGCGAAGGTAAGGCAAGCGGGAAAAACAAGATAACTACCTGCGTCGATGTCCGCTCTGCTGTTCTCGACCGCGAGTTGGTCAACGTAAATTACAGCTGGGGAAAGCACAGGCGGGGCGGTAAAATGACGAACATAAAAGATAACGGTGCCCGCATAAAATATTACGGAAAATAGGAACTAAAACAAAATGTATAAAAATTGTTAATCAATTTCTGGTGTATAATTAAAGTTTCTTGTTTTTTACTGTTTTACTTCGGTTATTGAAAATTTGTCCACGCGCGTTAATGAGCGAATGTATTGCAAGCGAAGAAGCAAATTAATTGTGATTGATGGCGATGAAGTTGGTCCGATATAGGTCGGTCAAATGATGATGGGTGCTGCCGATCGGTCGAACGACGGAGCTCCCGGTCTACTCTCGTCGCGGCTCCTAAAGGGGGTTCAACTTTATGCAAATTGAATTCGCACGGACAGGTGAGAAGACGGGCAAGCCTCTTTCTCGCGCTTCGGCGAAGCTGGGTCGACGATGGCGGCGGCTCAACGGCAGAAGCACCTTTCTCGCCCTTGCGAAGATTACAGGGATATGCTTTTTTATTTTTATTTTTTTGGATCTTTCATTTATTTCCTTTGTACTCCTTCGGTGAGCCGAGCGCGATCTCCCGTTAAGGTGCAATTAAAAATTAATAATTATCGAGAAGCCCGATTGCCCGTTGGCGATTTCGGCTTCGAACTCCCTTCTTGCACGCACACGTGCGCCCTTTTTTTTTTTTGCTTTTTTTTCGATCTCACGTATCGCACCGACGGCGTCGACGAGGTTGGTTTCACTGCACGCAGACGTAAGCGTAATTCGCGATGTAAACACGTGTCTATGATGTGCAATTATGGTAAACGCGACGGTGAACGTTACACTCAGGTGCGCGGTTTAACTATTTTGGTAACTGAAAATTACTCGTCCGCGGACGAAACACACCGGAGGGACGCATCGAGCCGGTGCACAACACCCGTACATCGGCACCGGGATCTTCAATTATAATACTCCTTCGCTCCTCTGTTCCATTATACACCGTCATGCGAACGCAAACTCGCTCGCTTGTCGGTAATGAGCTATAGAGCCTTTTAACAAGTGAATATAAGAAAATGCATAAACGATGGTACAACCGAGAGCTCGTGGAGAACGAGTGTATAATGCCGGTCACACATTTTTTAATAGCAAACGTGTAGACAATTGTTAGTAATTTTAAACGGCACTTAATAGCCGCGCTTTAGTGTAATTGCAGAAAAAAAAATGAAATAAAAAATAACACCGTCATTTCCCGATCGTGTTTCCCACTTGTTACACATGCGTAATACGTAAGCAAAAAAGAAGAATTCTCATAAGCGAGATCACCGCCTCGTAAAGATTGCGTAAAATCATTGCCAATTCGTAGTCAGAGAGCGTAGAGACGAGGCAACAGCCTTGCTCTCGCGCGAAAGGGACATACACGGATAAACGCATACACGGAACAGCGATGCGAGGGACTGAATAAGTAATTAATTACTTCGCAATTGGAGTAAAGCCAAGCATTCTGGAAGACGTCCAAAAGCTTTCGACGAGGCGGGCGTGTGCGGGAGAATCCGCCCCGGTCTCGCTCTCGCCATTAAATAATATTATACTTTCTCTCTCGTCCCATTTTTTTTTTTTTTCAACTTTTCAAGACATTTTTTACACTTTTTTATTGGTACGCGATAAGACTTCCAGGTGGAGGGAATAAACAAAAACGCGCGGCTCGGGACAAATTGGCTGAATCTTTACGATCATTCTAATGCCCCCCGCCCTCTCCCTTCCCTCGTACGATTACCATAAAATATCCAGCGGTCTCGCGCGATAAACAGTACGACAGCGCATTAATCTTCCTCGTAGAAACGAGCCTCGAGAGTTCGGAAAAAAAAAAAAAACAAACAAAAACAAAAAAGATGTATTTGCAGCATTTATTAAATACGCAGCGCGAAATTCTCCGCGATTCGAATATAATATCGCGATGGGCCCTTGAGCCCTATCGGCGCTCGGCATGGGTGCCATACGGGGCCCGAAATCCGGGGTGGTCCGGCAAGTTTAAACAAGAGGAATGCAACGTAACAGGAATAGTCCCTCTAGTCTCGTTCTTATTATCATTGTTGTTATTATTTTCTTGGCTGCTTCGAGGATCCGAGGCCTCATGGGCTAATGGAGGCCGGTGGAGAGAGAAAGAGAGACCGAGAGGAAGAGCAAAGGAGCAAGGAGAGAGAAGAGCTCGACGCAAGCAGACAGCAGCAGGCAGGAGCGGAAAGGAGGCCGGAGTGCGGAGAACTCTGAGGCTGGAAGCGGCTGGACGCGAGAGCGACCGAGAAAGAAGCGAAGAGATGATGAAGAAAGAGAAAGAAGGATGTGGAAGAGGAGAGGAGGAGGAGGGGGGAGGGGTCGGTAGGACCCGGGGCCCACATATGCGTGTAACGCCATGCATCATCCTTCGTTCTTCGGACGAGAAAGCAAAGGCCACCGCGGGGTGCGTTACCTTACTCCTTTGCCTAAGACGCTTTTTGGGCACCCAGAGGCGAGCCAGGACGTTCCCCCGCGATGCATCCACGGTCACGGACGGTCCTCTTTGAGCTACTCCTTCAAACCGGAGAGTAAGAAGCCAAAGCTGAGAATCTGAGGGATTTTTTTTTTTTTTAAATTTAATTCAATTTAATAACGAATAAAATTGCACGAGAGTTTGATCGATCCGTGCGCGGAATGAACGAAACGTGCGTCGCAGTGCGCAGAGGAATGCGCTCTGGATCGGCGCGAGAGTTTCTTCGGCACGAAACACGGCTCGTTCGAGAGCGGGCGTGCTCGAAACGCGAATGATACGAGGATGCACCGGGCTCCGGCCGGACTATAGGGGGGCCGCCTCTCGGAGCCCAGCGTGGTACCATCCGGGGATCGGGTAATGAGACGGCCCCCGACCAAGAGGAGTCTCCGATAGCCCCAGAGCGGCCCGTTACACGAGCTTCTTCTCTCGTTTTTCTTGTGTATTCGTTGCCCGTGGCGGGCTAACGACCGACGGTCTCTTTCGATGTGTTTTCCCTCGAGCTCCTTGGTTGCACTTTGGAAGATTTGCTGACTCGAGCGTAAGGTGCAACAATATTGATTTCTCTGCAAGGTGTTTCGTTTTCGTTTTCGTTTTCAGAGTGCGTAAACGCAACCGGTAACGTAGTGCTGAAACTAAGATGGGCTTGTCTTGGGACTCTCGAGGCTCGAGCTAGCAACGAATCGTCGGCGCAGCACCGAATGGAAAAAGGGAGCTGAGGCTTGTTCGAGCATATAATTTTGTAAACTTTTCGGAAGTTCGTTGATACGATAAGATAAGATAAAAAGGAAAATACAAAGCAGTGGTGGGCTTTGTGGACAAAAAACATCTGTTACGAATACAATTATTTTTTACTGTGTACTGGGCAACGTTCATCATTCTTGTAAAAATTGGATTCATCAACACACAACCGAAAGTGGAATTTTTTTTATAATTATTTCGGTACAAAATAGTGACGTCTGAAATTCACTCCGAATTAAAAGACAATAGGCTTATAGAAAAGAAAAAATTAAACAAGAAAAATATTTATATATATCGAGAAAATTAAATTAAAAGCTGCAGCTACGATACGGATTTTATTCGCCAGCCCCGAGCGTTTTTCTCGCCGCCCAGCGGGAGGATCGGGATGCTAATGCACGTTAAATCGTCGAGTGGAATAGGAGAAGAGGGAGCGAGCCCGGCATCAGCCAGGTATATAAATGGCGCGTTGCCTAAATGGCCGAAACGTTTTTGTGGAGCAGTTAATTTTTCTCGCCGAAGCCCGGAGCACGCCAGGGCTCCGGTAATTGTCGATAAATAGAATTGCGCGATGGCGCCGAGGAACGGTAACAACGACGGGCGAAACTTTTATCGCGAACGGTATATAAACAATACGTAATAGATCTCGTTTTCCCGACGATTTGCAAAAAAAAAAAATTCGTTTTTTGCTGAAACAAAAAATAAAGTTTGTTTAAACGGAAGGAATAGGTGAACGCTCAAAATAATGCGAAAGGTGCTCTCACGGGTGCCCGCCGCGTATGATCATTAACGGCGACCGACTGACATTATCCGTAATCGTTTCGCTGATCGGCTTCGATCTTCGTGCCGGTCAGACGCGCGCAGGGGCTTCTCTCGTTCAGGAATCAGGAGGAAGAACGTGACCTCGTGCGATATACACGAGTCTCGATTGCTGCGAGCAGCCTCTAGCCACTTCAGTGGGTCTCATCGATGCGGTATCTTGTGCATCAGATACTTTCATCTTTCGCCATCTAGCGCCCGCGAAGATGAGAGATCGAGGGAGGCGCAGGTACATTCCCGCTCGGGATCTCGTCGTGTTCGGTGAATTTATACAAGCACGAATTACCTCGCAATTGAACGGGGAGGGTACGGTAACTTTATCGTGTAAATTGAATGAATGAGGGGTACGCGCCCGGGGCACACGCTCTCGCGGTGTGTGACACGAATATCGTGGCCGAGCTGAGGCTCGGATCTCACGATTATCGGAAATATCTTAGAACGAAATCGTGTAGCAATTTGAGCGTTTAACCGCAAAAATTATTATTATTGAGAGCCTCGAACGCCCGAGATATATCGACACATGGGCAATTAAGGGAAGGAGCGCGTGTGGCCTCGAGTACGTCCCGCTCTAAGATCTTTTGAATTATTATAATAACGAAATTGCTGTTCGAATGAAAAATAAAATAATGACAACAACAACAAAAAGAGTACTTGCGGTGTCACAGCCTCGAAGCATAAAAAAATGAAGAACTTTGCCTCTGATAAGTATTTTTTTAAAATACATTATTGAATCCAACAGAGCTAAAGTATCGCTCTGGCAAATGAATTTAATGCCTCACAAGCCCTCAATCTCTCGATCACCGGTGCGATGGACGGTTTTATAAAAATCGAGCACACCCCTTCGCCGGTGGAATGTAACCATCGGCACGGCTGCGGTACGGCACCAGTTGCCGAGAGTCTTGTACTAACGCGGTGTTCAAGTCGGTAACCGCCGAACCGCGGTATTGAGTCGAACAGAAAATACGTCATTTCCGGACGCAAATTTTATTTTTAAACCGGAAGTGACATGTTTGAGGTGTGACGTAAGTTCCGGTAGAAAAATGAGATTTCCAAGCCGGAAGTGACTTATTTCCGGTATGACGTCACTTCCGGCCGAAATATGAGATTTCCAAACTGGAAGTGACTGAAGAGCGGCAGGGAAGACAATTAAAAAATTAAAATGGGCCGTGAAGTAAAAAAGTGGAACGCGAACGGAGGAACGAGAAGGAAGTGAAACGAGTTGAATCGCTGCCGGGCCGAGGTTGCACTCGATATTGGGACCGAAGGAGTAACGTATAGTGCATTGCGTCGTTTATACGTTCCTTCTTCTTTCAACCACGGTTTCTTTTTTTATCTTCCTCACTTTTTTTTTTCTCATCGTGTATTCCGCAGCGCGGCAGCGGTACCCAAAACTCTTTTACCTACGAGAGCTCCCGCCCCGTTGAGTTTTTAGGACTGGCTCGGTGTGGGCAGCCGAGGGCTCACCAGCAGCGATCCTCCGCTGAGATATCGGTGGCTAACCGAAGCGGCAAACCTGCCGCGAAGCGCATCGAGCAAAAAGCATATTCCAGCCTGGAAATCGCGAATCTTGAGGATGCGGGATTCGAGCAGCGAAGAAACCACCGCACACGGCGTGCAGTTTGCTGAGTACACAAGGCGAGAGGGAGAAGAGCGGCCGAAGAACGACCGAGCAGGAGGAAGAAGATGCACCGCGAGGCCATTATGGGCAAGCGGCATTGCAATCTTCCACTTTGCGTAACACCCGCGTATTTGCGTGGAAAAGCTTTGAAAAACACAGACGCACACCGCCGACCGTCAGGCATAGATTAGGTTCGGCGAGGAATTTGCATCATCCGGTCACACGAAAGAGACGCGCAATAAAGGGCCCGGCCATGGAGATGAGGCGACTCCGGAGCGGCCTGGGCTATTCCGCCCAGATTTAGCGGGCACACATGAGCGCGTGAGCGTGCTGATAGTGCTACTTCGACTCCGCCGGCATGCACGGCGGTCCATACACCTCGCCCACTACATCTCTCACCACACTCCGACACCTTCTCGCGACCCTTCGCGCAAAGTGGCTGCCGTTTTCACCCTCCGCTGGACATTATTTTAACCGATCTCTTTTTCTCCTCTTCGTTCCCCCGGACAAATTAGTCATCCCGGTTTGTTTTCACGCTGCGAGACGCTGTTACACACGCTCCAATTCCTCTCGCTCTTTCGGCAGCCTTGTTCGGATGCAAAAAAAAAACGCGAGAATGGCGCAATCATCCCTTTGCCGGCAGACCGCGCCCAGCGGGGATATCTCCGGACTTCCTTCGTAATAACCGATCGTCGCACTTTCGGAATCTGATACAGCAAGTGAGGAAAACAACGGGGCAAAAAGTGGTCTTGATTCGCAACGACTCCCCGGTAATTTGAATTTATCCGGCTAGGCTCTCTTAATGATACAGTTTCCGTCTTTATTATGGATACAGTATTTTTTCTGTATCCCGTCGCAGCGAGCTCGGGAATTCACTTAACTAGGGGATTTATTTTTTTATCTTTTCTTTTATTTTTCAACGTTAATATGAAAGTGTTTAAAACGCGATTGCGGCGGCCTTCAGATGCGCGACAGGAGAAGAGTCCAGAGCGTCGGTTCTGTGTCATGATGTATTCCGCGACGGCGAGAGAACTAAGATTCGCGAAGGAGATCAAGGCTTTAAGTGGCGTTTCCACCGTATCGGTGCCTGGCGCGAGCTCTCTTCGAGGCCGCAATTATGCAAACGGTGGCGTGCGCGCTCGCAGCATCCTTAGATTGAAGGGTTGCTCATTCTTCGCCGTCAGGGAGCCAAGAGGAGAGGAAAAAAGAGAAGTACCAATAGCGGTTATGCATAAGCGATTCATTCGAGAGTCGCTGTGGTTAAGGACGCTGCAGCTGCGCAATACGAGAGATGAACGAGAGTGAGGGCAATGCAAAAATGGGTGAAAAAAGCAAAAAGTGAACGAAATATTTAACGGGAGTGTGTAGAACCGGGTGCGGTGTATAATTTTCCTACCGACCTCGTCCAATCCAGCCGATACCTTAATTAGTTACATATAACTAATAATCGTGGGGCCGACAATTATAATACTTTTGGATAGACAGTGTGAGCCTTCGTGTATTAATTTGCATCACAAATTATCTTATTATTAGAATCTTTTCCCTTGCTTTTATTTTTAATAATTTGTTTCTGAGCTCGATACGATTTTCATCCTCAACTCCGACAAATACGCGAATTTTCCATTTAAATTCATCGACTTTACTATATAAATAAAATAACATTGCATGTGACAATGTCTATGTGAATGTTGTAATTACTACATAGAGAAATGTACGCAGCTAGTGAATACAACTTGGGTATTACGAAAAATATATTTAGTGTTAATTTGCCATCCGTCACACCGATTATAAAATTGTTCAGTGTGTCGATGAATAGCAATCGATTATGGGACAAGATAACGGCAAAAACATACAAAAGCTTGGACATCGGAGAATGGGTCTGGGCGGGCGATGGTTTCCACCATCGAACGGTCAGCTTGGCGGCGGAGGCAGCGGAACAGCAGGCAACGGGGCCCCAGCATGGGCCGACCGTAGCGCAGGGGGAGCGAGATAGGGCCGCAGAGAGAGAAATGGTCGACGAAGGCGCAGCGAGGACAGAGAAGAGAAGACAGCGGTACGGATACGTGCGGGAAAAGGAGCAGAGGATGTGAAGAGTGCGAACAGAAGGGAGGGAGAACGGCAACCGGCCGTTCAGCAGGCCAGTGATGGACGTACTCCACTCGCGTCCCGGACGCTCCGACCGCCCAATAACTTGGTGGCTCGGCTACTCCGAATGGCATTCGGATCTCGCGATAGACATCGCCGATTCTTTTTCCGTTTCACGCAGGTGCCTTGTTCGAAACCGAACGGACACGAGAGCGTCGCGCTCGGAGAGACACACCGCGGGGTCGCACGAGTCGATCGACCCTCTCCGGTCCAGCACCGGAAGCACAACTGACTCGCGTGTCACTGTTGCCTCCCGAGAGGACTATCCATCCTCACAAATCATCGTGACAGTCACTCGTCTCCTATACGGCGAATCGTTCGACACTCGGAGCGCTGTTCCATCCCCGACATTCATAGACGCAAAGATTGTTTTGTTCTGTACGGACGACAAAAAAAAAGTTGAAAAAATGGAAATCGTAAATTTTTGTTTCTATGAGACGTCACAATAGGACTTCGGGGTGGCAAAAAAATAAATCAAAATATTCCGGAAGCAACGCGGTACTTCAAAAAAAAAAAATGTTCGGCTGCGAGGCGAGGTCAACGCCGGGTCTGGAATAGACAAGTTATGGCACTTTTGTGGAATTTTATCTCACTCATGCTTTGGACATTTTTATACTGTTCGGAATTACAAAATAATCCACCTGCTTTCCTGTGGCATATTTACCAACCGATTTCAGTAAAGAAAAAATTCTAAAAAATTTTTTTGAAAAAATACCATTTTTGTCGAAAAATTGTAAGCATCTTGTTTTTTTTTTCTTCCGCGTTTCGCCAATTCGACGATGCGAAATCAATCACGAATGTAACGCGGGGGAGCCCGTGGTCCCGCGCTCGTGCGATGCAGAGTGTGTTCCTCTGTTGCTTGTACGGGGTCTCCGGAGCTCTCAGCACAAGCGGTATGAGATCCGGCGCGCGCGCGCCCCGTGCTACAGGGTATGTAAGCTCGAATTGAATACCGGCGATAGGTAGGTATGTAAATCAGGCACTGGGATAGTTCTTTTTGGTAGCGTCCCGCTCGTAAATCGATCCCCGGGCGTATATACCCGTGCCCGCGCCACAGCCGCCGACGACGCCGTTGCTTCTCCGTTGATTCGCGTTCCAAAAGCAGTTTGGTGCCCCGTGCTCTCCTTCTCTCTTTCTCTGCCGCTCCTTCCCTCGTCCTCTCTCGCGGGCGATACTCTCTCCAACGGCCGCGACGAGGACGGCGATCGATGGCGGCCGCGGGCGCTCCGGTTCCGCGAGCAACGGCCCGCAGGTATTTTTCCTCTTTTTTATCACTCCTTCCACTGCATCTTCTTACTCATCTGTTTTTCCACGGAAGAGACCGCCCGTTGCACTCCTCCGTCCATTCTCGCATTTTGTCAACCGCGGAGATTACAGAAGTGCCGGACGAAAGAAAATTATAAAGGAAGCCCGTAGTTTCTTATCTTAATGGATTTTCGCGAACGACCGGGAATTTCCGAAATTCTTTGTAGTTCCTCGGGCTTTTTCTTGCGCATCCTTTCGGTCGTGACGCCGATATGATTTGTCCTCGCGCGAGAATCGTTTGACTTGAGAAAAATAAATAAATTAAATAACAATAAAAAGAGTGACGCGGGAAAGCAACGAGAGGAGTGAATATAATAGGGATCGTGACCTGGCGTAATCCGATGCCTCCTCCGATACCTACTCTCGATCGGATATTATATATTTGTATGTATATAGATATGATATACAATGCGAGAGCGCGGAGTTCGAGGGAACCTCCCGGCACCGGATGAGAGAGGAGAGGCTCGCCGATGAAGGTCGCGCGCAGCATCCTCCTGGCCTCTCTTTCATCTCCGAGGGATACATCCCACGAAATGAAAAAAGGAAGAAAATCGATAGACTCGAGCGGTAGAAAGAGGAGGGAAAAAAGAACGAGAAACAGCGATAGAGCGAAGAGGTCGAGTGTGGTAATCGATCCGTCCAATTTTTCCCTCATCTTCACTTCTTGTTGCTCCAATTCGTGAAACGAGAAAAAAACTGACCGGCCGGAGAATCGCGCAGGTACGCTCGAACCCCGGCTTGCGACGGAGGTTGGTATAATAAAAATAAAATAAAAAAATAAAAGAGAAATAAAAGAAGCGGCTCTATTAGCATACGATTGGCACCGTCCATCTTAATGCCCCGGCGCGTCCCGCTTCTCTCGCTCTCTCTCTCGCGGGCTGCTTTTGTCCTCCTTCCCCGCCCGATCTTGCCTCTCGTCCCGGTATACGTACGCGTATCTTCCCAACAATGTTTATGCTCGTGTTCGACGGTGTCCCGGCTGTAAACCGCGCACGCGCCCCCGTCCACCGCCGCGCAAGAGTTACACATCGTCCTGCGACGTATACGCGTTTAGCACACTTGCATGCGGCGAGCAGATTCCCTCGCGCGAAATCCCGCTCCTTTTACTCGCTTCGACTCTCCGGGCGCGCACACGTGTGCGATATTTGTTTGCTCCTACATACAGCCCGTGCCGCTGGCCCACGTATGCTCGGCGCGGCCAACACGTGGCCTGTGTATTCTCGCCGGACGCTTTGCTCGCTTATCTACTACTCCGCGTAATAGCCTCGCACCGCTGCCTCCCGGTTAACTCTCCGTGCAGTCACTCGCACAGACCGCGACTCAACGTTCGACGCGATAATGCCTCCGACTTTGATATCTCAACACTTGCCGGAACAAATTCAATTAAAATGCGGAGCCTTCCAGCTCCCAGCCAATCCCCTTTATTTCCGCGTTTAGCCTCGCCGGTTATTCGCAGGCTGCGCACACACAATGTCATTGACGAGCGAAAGACAACATTTTGGCTCGGTAAAGTTTATGGACAATTTTTTATTTTTTTAATTTATTGAAATTAAGTCCGTCTGCACTAGCGAAAACAATAATAAAAAAATTATTTATATTTCTCCATAGGATGTATTAAACCTTTGAGGAGGTGTACGTAATATTTATACTGAATTCGTTGTTGCTGAAGGTCAAAAAAATATATATTGAAAATATTAATTCTTCGGCCTTCGTATTACACGTGACCGAGTAATACCGGGTAAGAAGCCGAAACGAATGTGTAAAGATCGTGCACGCTGGGCAGTATCTCGGAAATCGCGTGGATAACTGGACGTATGAGAAAATAAACGCGGCGCCAGAAGGCGTCTGTACTCATTGCCGCGAAAACGATTCTATGAACAAATTTGCAGTCGTTATTCACGCCCGAGGTGCGGCGACTCGAAGACTCCGATGTTGCGCTGAAGTGCATAGCGGCGATTTTCTCACCGAAGAAAATGAAGTCGAAGAGGTGGATGGTAACTGAACTTCATTCCATCGCCGCGTACTGGATGCTCGTATATTTTTTTGAATGTACACGCGTGTGGATTTTACCCGGCGAGGTGAAACTCTCGGGACATTCAAGGGGCTTTATCGAATTATGTAGAGTCACGAACTCGTTATGGCAACGCAAGACGGATCGGGACAGCCCGTCCTATAAAACCACTTGCTTCAGCCCCGTAAAGCGCGAGGGGTGGGCCGTCCTAACTGGTTTACATTTCGTTCGGCGGTCCTGTGTCTGCAGTTTACGTGTATTTTCGGGTGTCTAGTTCGTACGGCAGCGACCCGGAGACCCCGTTTCGTTCCACGCGTTTTACCCTTCGATCCCTGGGTCTCGCGTCATAGACATTTGGAATTCGACTTCGCGTAAATCAGGAACTACGGTGACGCGACGGCACGAAACACGGAACGCGTTGTACGGGGGAGAAAGGCTATACAGGAGAGATAAAGTTTATGGGCATTAATGCAAACGACTGCGAAACGACCCGGAGGATCTAATACGAAACGCAGTAATCGCGATAGAGGTGTTTTATCGGACAAACAATGCGTTTAGGAACCCCTTTCATTAGTTTCAGGCTCAGTACCTCCAGTACAAAATCCTCTTTTTTTTAGTAGTTTGTGTTAGAATAAAAATTCTGGTATAACGATAAAATCCTTGTACCTATATTTCCATGCGTGCTCTTGTCGGGTCGATCGGGTCCGTAAGCGCTTGTAATTTTATTAATGAAATCTTTGCCACGAGTATGAATTATTATACGAATGAAGTGCATAGTTTAATGAACGTAAACCGAGAAGAGGTTTACGCTCGGCGAGAATTTACCCACCATAAAGCGGACAGAAACAATGAAGGGAGATAGAGAGCAGCGCATCCGCATTCGTGGCGCCGGTGCAGTGGAAGCCCGGAGTGAGGCAGCTCCGACGAGGAGCGCGTCCAACCAGCGAGCGAGGGAGAGCCCCGGACAAGGCAACCTGGCACTTTCGTTTCACGCAAATTCCAAGTTCCACGGAAGAAGATTACTGGGTGGAAAGGAGAATCGCGGCGTCGTGCCAGCCGGCGGAAAGGAGTCGAGGCTCCTTGGAGAAGCTGAGAATGGAAAGAGGAGACGAGAGACGGACGGATGGAGGAAGGCAAAAAATAATGATAAGATGAGGAAGAAGAAAAAGATGAAGAAGAGGAGCGAGACGTGGACGAAGCTGGCGCATCACGACGAACACGTAAGAGTCTAGCATTACCGGATCCCGGGATGTAGAGAGGAGGAGTGGCCGAGACTGGTCAATCGGCTGCCTCTCTCGTTACGTGTACAATACAATATCCCGCGAAGGGATCGAGAGAGGGAAGACTGAGGATAGATAAACCGAACGGACGCGCGCGCCCGTTGCCGATTGTCGAGCTCGTTCGGCATGAAAACATGATAATGCAGAAAGAAAGAATGAAAAAGATATAGCGATTGTGCATACACAGGTCGATGAGGAAGATAAGAGATGGGTGAAAAGCGTGACAGACGCGAACTCCGAGGTATGATTTGACTACTTCCACGGTCGACGGCTAGCGAGAGCAACGATGAGCAATGGACTATCGACAGCAACTTTACGAGGAGAATTCTTAGATAACGAAGCTAATAGCTGGCTCCCGATATGAACTCCCGTGGCCGGTAACGCGCGTTTATTACGAATAGTTACGGATAGTTGCCCAAACGCAGCCGAGGACTGGAGCTATTCGATTCTATCCGAAAATACCGTGAACAAGATTTCGTATTCTCCGACAACAGGACAGACCGTCAATCGTTCGAGTCTCGTGTCGCGAAGTTGCAACGCGCCTACTGCAGGCAGCAATCACGATTCTCGCCGTCCGTCGGCTCGGCGCGGGACTCTCTCCACGTCGTTCGCGTTAATCCCGCTTTCGCGCTCGTTTCGCGGATAAATAACGAGAGGTAGAATGGTACGCGGATGGTGAGGATGAGACGAGCATCGAAGCTGAGATACTGGCTGATAAGTGTGTCCGATCGTAACGCGATTAATCCCGATATTCCTTTCCTTCGCCGCGTATCTTCACCGCGAGAGACTCGAGAGCCTCCATCTTCCTCTTCATCATTGGCACTCCTTCCTCCGGAGTCCTTCCTGTCTCTCTCTTTCTCTTTCTCTCTCTCGCGCCTCTTTCTTTCTCTGAGGCCACCCACGGCACCATTACGTAAGCGAGCGCGAGGGCCCGAATGAGAGACGTTGTTGCCGGTATTCATGCTCTCCTCCGCACGGGACCGCGCGCGATGACGATGACGCAGAGGAAGAAAGACCAGTAAAGAGAATCGCTGGTGAGATGAGTTTCGGAGGCGAATATAACGAAGCTGCTGTTGCTGATTGCAGCCTCTCCTGCCCCTGTCGTTCGCTCCGATGATGAACGATTGCGATTATCGCCCGTTCGCCCAGAATCCCGTTTAGCAAACCCGTTTTTCTTCCGTCTTGTACCCTATCGTGATTTTTGTCCACCGACCGGGTCTAGGGTTCGCTCTCGCTCCAGTTTCTCTTCCTGCATTCCTGCGGTGAACTACCGCGCGATTCGTGAAACATCGACGATGAAAGGAAGGCTTCCCACTTGTGCTGCGGGCTCGATGCCGACGCTTGCACGAGCCGTGTCGTGCGCTCGGAAACTCTTGTAGATGGGCGGAACTCTCCCGGTGGAATCACGTTCGTCGGAGTTACTCAACGCCGGAGTCCCTCGGAAGATCCCTCGACTCGCCCCGATCGGCGATGAGATCGTTCGGATTGAATTAATCTTCGCCGGCGTTCTTCATCTTCGTCGCGTCTTCCTCTCGCTCATCGTTGCGTACGGACGATCAAATTTTGTTTTTGGTTTTTTTTTCGACGCTACGAAAACCGATCGGTCCGATCATCCGACTGATCGTTATTCCCGAATCTCATTCGCCCTCACACGAAACACAGATTGAATTATCTCCACGATGTTATCGCCGGCGGAACGGAGCGGCGAACGAGAATTTACAGCCTCGACCTTTGTCCGGCAGGGTTGAGCCTCGGCGGATTTGACGAGGGAGGATTCGCGATCCTGAGCACAGAAAATAAGAGATTCCGTCCCCACTCGACAGGAATTTCCGGTCGCACGGAAATCGGACGCGATCCCGATCGACTCATCGATCTCGTGACAATAAAAGCAGACGCCGCGCGGATGAGAGAAAAAAAAGCGCGTTCGATCGCCGCGATCGGAGCACCTCGGTGGTTTCTTCCGGACTGACCGAAACCGGGACTGGCCTCTGTGATCGACGAGGATGAAGTTCGGTGCGAGAGAAGAGGAACGAGAGGAGGTCCAACTATTGCCCGGGGGTCTTAAAAGAGACTTCGACGGACGCGAGGGATTCCTCTCCTCGGTATTATACGAGGTATAGTTTAGTCGGCGGTTGTATAACGTGAACGGCTATGGCAGAGGCCGAGAGTAACAGTTATTCCGTTTTCCATTGTCGCCTCTCAAAAGTTTCGTCGGGTCGCCGGCGTCGGTCTCGCCGATTTTACGACGTTTTACTCCGCTAAAAAAAAAAGAAGAAAAAAAAAGAAATCTAACGGTAAAGCGCGAGAATCGTCGGTGGCCATAAAACGTTTATTGGCTCCGGTTGAGAGAGGAAGAGGAAGCGAGCGAGAGGTCCAGCGTAGGATTTGGGCGTGTGGCTTAGCGCCTAGCGGTAAATATGCAAGGCAACCTACGGCCGACTTCGCAGTCCCGTGAACAAGTGGACTTAGGAAGCGTTCCGAAGAGCTACAGTCGCTGAACATCGAACCGAACCGAACGTGCCTCCAGTGAAAACGAACCACCGTGATTTTTATTGCCCCGGGTGTGTAGGTCTCGGCGAGCCGAATTACGAGCTCATCCGACGCTTCCACTTCCTTCTGTATCGCCTCTTCCTTGTCCCCCCGTTCTGCTTCTCCCGGTCTGCCGGGCAACCTCGAAATACTCACGTTCCCTCAAGGATTTATTGCCGAATTGCCCGAGGTGCAAGTGTAACGGAGATACTCCCTTGCCGGGCCTCGGCAATGATACTATGCTAATAAACGTTTTGCCTCGACTGTCACGACCAGGTAGGACATTGCGCACAACGCCGTACCTCCGTACATCGTCGGCAACGTTATTTTATCCTCAGCGTTTTTCCTCGCATCCTTGAAGACCAGTCTCGGACCGTCTGTGGATCAGGTCGATGACTTATCGACGATTCAATTGCGGCAAGTGCGTCGAGATTAGTGCCGATTGATCGTCGTTACGGCCGCGAGACTCGTCCATGTGGACTTCGGTGATATAATGCCAAACACGTTGCATGCTTCGGAGCACACAGACACACGAGTGTGCGACGTATCGCGCATCGCCGATGCTGCAAGAGATCGGCCGTACCGATCGAATCAGCCGCAGACTAGTCGTAAATCTGACGGTTTTACATCGACAAGTTTATTCATAGCCGACTAAGTTGCAAATCTAAAACTCGAGACTCGTCGCATTGACTCATTTCCGGAATGGATTATCGATCTAGTGGCACCTTTCGTTCGCATCGATATGTCTGAGTAATCAATCGTTATAATAGAGGCGTGACGGATAGTGTTTGTGCTTTCGAGCAACGCAGCCAATTTCGCGCGCACACACGCACCGAGGTACGAGCGATATTCGCGTACCCTGGGAAAAACCTGTTTCCGTGGGAGGGGGGGAAACGGAACTCTCGAGACCTCTCCGCTTGTGGTACGGGCAACCTCGGGTGCCTTTTAATGACGAGCCGGCTCTGTAACCGCTTCTGGCGTTCCTAGCAGGGAACTCGCGAGATGTATTATTATCAGTGCCATTTTGCCAATTTCGCCGGGACGGACGCATTTCTACCTGCTGTATGTGCGTGCGCTCGCACACACGCGAGATTCTCGATTATTTTCCCGTAATCCAGCGCGCGTACGCACAGTGCGGGATGCCAATCAGTTCGAGGAACAACATCCAATGACCTGTGGATTTATCTTATCCGTTATCGACGACGCGAATGAGCATCGGCATGCACGGGTAGATCGATTGGAATCAGGCTGAACATAACGGAAGCGTTCGAGCGGCGAACGAGCGCTGATTCTGCGTGGGGTTATCGGGCTACTAATGATATTCATTATTTTCAATCCGCGATCGAGGATCTCCGACCTGGACGAAATATATCTTGGGCCTCGAGAAGTCCGCGGAGAATAATCGGAGGGAATCTTATTTCCGCGTGCTCGCCTCACGTATCCTGTGGCTTCCTGGCTCGGTCCAAAACTGCCGATTTTTTTTTTTTTTTTTTTTTTTTCACCCGTGGACAGGACAACGTGGAAGAGTCCGATGAAGAGAAAGAAAGAGCGAAATAAAGAGAGTGAGGGCGCTGAAGAAGCGGAGAGGGCTCTTGCCGCAGAGCACGAACTACGGGCAACAGCATAAACGCTATCGCGCGAGCCGCCTCTCGTAAATTGCTTCGGCTAATGGCGCAACGTTCGGGCACGGCGTTGCTGCCGCTTTGTGGCCTCAGCAAAACCAACGCAGCCAGTATGCGCCCATCGACGTCGACACTGGCTCGACGTTTGTCGACACACGCCGCGGCCAACGGCAGCTCGTAATGTCCGTTAACGCCTGCCTAATATCGCGTCGTTGTCTCACGATAAACATGTCGTTCGTTTGTACTTTGTCATAACGAATACATGGAAAGAGAGGGATTCGGAGGAGGCACGAAAGGACTCTCCGGGTCGTAACTCGAGTCTCTCGAGCGGCGAACCTTTGTTTGACCCCCTAAGAGGATTACGCGAGAATTTAATTTTTTTTTCGAACATTCACAAATTTTAATAAATCATATTCCTATAAAATCGTTTACTTTATCGACGATTTCAGTTATTCTAGCGTCCCGGTATTCCCGTTTGCTCTGTCTCCCGTGTATTTATATCAGATTAGATATACTAACATTCCGCTCTGTCCACTCCGTATACTTGTATTTATATGCACTCCGTTAATACGTAGTCCTGGTCGGGCGTTACGAGTGTTACCTATGTTACATGTGTATTACATGAGCGCTCATGACCATTCATATATGCTTCATTCGCACTGAAAAAAACATCAATCATTCAACTGAAAGTCGCTTGCGGACTGCCAATGAAAACAATTGTTATTTCAATTTTACTTTCAATTCTTACAATTCCACACGGATTTGAAACCATAACATGTGACCTTGACAATAAATGTTCAGTTTGTACCCAACCATTTTTTTTTAACGGGTGCCTCACAACAAAATTTTGATTTAATAGAAATAATATTTGTTCAATATAAATAAATATTAATTTGGTGGCGACCAGTCCGAAAGATTTTGTTTTCTGGTTGAAAATTCCCTGAATCGGGGTATTCGATTCAAAGCTTCGAATTAGATTTTCATTTCTTCATCAATTTCCGATATTCTCGCTCGTTGGATGCTTGATTCGCCGTACTGCGGTGCACTCCGTAGAATCGTGAATACACGGTCGGGGACTCCATCGAGGAACGGAGTTTACGAGAGTTACGCGCGCGCGCACGTCAAACGAGGCGCTTAATCGCTCTGGCACAATACGAGAGAGCGACCACCGGGTCTACCACGTGTGTGTATGCGATACGACTATGTGTCTATGCTCTCTCTCGTTCCCGCGTTCTCTCGCTCACTCGGACGCATATCGATAAAACGACCGTGGCGTGGGGCCCCGCGTGATGAATGCGTAATTCTCACTCTCGCGGTCCCCGAGTTGTATATGCGCGGGATACAGTACAGTGAAATGGCTTCGGGATTTTCACTCTTACGCGTCGCGATGAAGAGCCACGAAGTCGTCGGGTGAGAAATTAACGCCCGTGATGTGCGTTCGAGACAGAGTCCAGTAACCGCGTTTACGCTCGCAGACAAGTCCCCCCCTTTTTTTGCATTTTACGACCTGTTGATTTTTGCGGTTAGGTTCTCGAGCCCATGGATTATCTTACTCGATGATTTTCGAGAGATCGATCGAGCGGAACTCATAGCGATTCGACCGGAAAAAAAAGTTGAAAAAGATGTTTTCATTGGTTCGTTGAAATTCGAACGATCGGCTTGACTGGTGGAGCCTTAGAAGGGTTACAGCCTTAAATTTTTACCAGCGATTCCAGAGGTATTTAAAAAAAAGTTTCTATGAAAAATGATTTCGATAACTTCGCCACCCCTTCGAAATCTGCCGAAGATCCTCGCACTGTAAAAAAATTGTAAATTTGATGTACCGGACTGGAAGTTTTTATGCAAAAACTGGTACATTAAATCCAGTGTACAATGATGATGAAAAATGAATGTACTTTTTCATTGAAATTAAAGTAAATTATTGAAATTAAAGTACTTTCATAGAAAAATTGAAGTAAATTGTTAAAAATAAAGTATTTCCTATGTTTTTAAGACACTGAACATGAATTTTTCGTCACAATTGTGCATTAAATTCCATACAAATTTTCTTTACAGTGAGGTTTTGTCCAGCGAACGGTGAACCCTAAGCCGATGATGTACCTGCAGCGCTGAAAGGCTTCCCCGTAATTGCCTTGACACTTTGGCATAAACTCCAACCGGCTTCAAAGACGACCCCTGGAAGGTTGCAACCGATGGCTCCAAACACCTCTCTTCATGGTTGAAGGGCCAAAGGGTAAATAGAGTTCACAAATAGGGAAGTAAAGAGGATCCCGCGGAAGGTAAATTACCTTGGCGCTGACTCGACGACCAGGTATGTATGGCGTACACCCCGGTTACTCTCTCGCTCCCCCTCTGTGCATCTCTCCTCCGCATCCCGAGAGTAAAACGTAATCGGTTTTAAGGTAGCAGGTCTTTACTTCGACGTGCCGCGCGCCAGCTTCCAACTTCACGTGGTTCATCCCGATGTCGAAGTGGCCTGGACGTCCAGAGAGAGAGAGAGGACGAGTACATACCGAAGCCTCGGGCGAGATCGATGTACACAGCGGCGGCGGCACAGCATGCCGGCCAACGATTTATTCGATCGGGAAGCCATGGGAGAGATATTTCGCTTCGTACGGAGGCAGCCACCTATAGCAAATATGATGCCCCCGCTGCTACCACTGCTCGTCTTCGAGGCCGTCGATCTTTCCCGTAATGCATCGAACGTGCCGAGTCTACTCGCGGTGCACGCATCGTGAGAGAGGAGGCTCGGGTTTCCCCTTCTGGAGGACTCCCAGTTAAACGCGGCGCGAAGATCCTGCGCGGCTTTCGCCCACCGATCGACGACGAGGTGAAAACCTGGAATTTGCCGAGGAAGAAGGAAGAAGAAGCGGAGCTCGGGCACCGAGGGGAGAACTGGGACAGGGCTGAGTGCGGACGCGAGCATTGTGGCCAGGTCGCCACGCACAAGTTACCGCCAGGGTGGCAGGTGTTGGGCGTAATGGCCGCCCCATCGCGCGCTGCAGACGCGCGTCTTCCGCACACGGGCCTCGGCCGGGCTCGGCCGATCGCGATGGCACGGCGCGCTTCTCTCTCGCGTGGCTCGAAGAAAAACTTATGGTTCCGACGAGTTACGAGCGAGTTTCTCGACGAGTCCCGACGAAATCTATCCTGTGGGTATAGTATGCGTGCCACGACTCGGGACTGTGTGCGTTCGCGGGTAAACACGTACGTGTACGTGAAACGAGCTCTGTTGCGCCTTGGCGATTGCATCGGGGCGTATTAATTGAATACGGGCTGCCGGCGGGACGTTGAGCCTCGCGAGCGCGGAGGTTTGTTCGGCGAAAAACGACCCCGAATGGCATGGCAGGACGACGGCGGGGACGCCGTGGAAGGTATAAAAATAAACAAAATTATAATTCGAGACTTCGGTTGGCTCGTTAAGCGGACATAATGTGAGTGAAAATTTCAGAGCGATACATCGGTAATACGTCACTTCTGGTCGAAAAATGTGATTCTCAAACTGGAAGTGACGCATTTCCGGTATGACGTCACTTCCGGACGATAAATAAGATTTTCGAACCGGAAGTCACGTCAACTGGATTTTTCTTTATTTTTTGCCATCAAGCAGTGACGTTGTAACATTGACCAGTGCTTATTAGTGCTCGAAAGACGGTCGGCTTCGATCTGGCTACGCCGACCGAAGAAGAGTCGATATGACATTTTGGCGCAGCCACTGTGGAACCAGCGATCTACCGTTTTTCAGTAACGACAGAATCCCTCCTGGAACATTACTGACTCACCAAAGCGTCAATAGATGAATTTTGGCAGTAAGCAAAATTTCGTTTAGGGTTAAAAAAAGAATTATTTTTTAACAGAGAAGAATACCGTAGTTCATTCCACGAGAAAGAATACTAGATCCGCGCATTTCGTGGCATGTGGAGAGCGAAGAGTCTCTTCTTTGCCCGAGAGCTACGAGTTAATTGATAGCGCAGGCTTAATTGATAGGAGTCGCCGACGACGGAACGCGCTCTTCGTGGTGGCGAATGAATCTCGCTGTTTGTGTGTTTGTACGGTAATGTCCCGTGCGACGTTGCGGTACAGAGATGGACGGAAAGAGAGAAAGATCGAGAGAGAGCGGGAGAGAGACTGTGTGTGTGTACAGCGTACGAAGAGCTCAGCGCGGACGAGACATAACTCTTTGCCGCATGAAATTTGCAAAACGGCGAGATAGCGAACGAGCCGCGGAGTCGTGTATAACCCGAGAGGCTACCTCGGTGCCGTACATGCGAACAGCTCGTTCATCAAACCGAGGGAACGTTGCACCGCAGCCGGGCGTTGCATACAACATACACACACACCGACACACGGAAACAAGCGTACACTGCCGGACGGAGACCAAACTATGGGAATGAGCTAAACGTTGAAGCGAGATGAGAACATAGGAACGGAGAAATAATACTACAGAGGAAAGAGCGGCCCGTGCGCGATCAGTGAGTGGACGAGGCTCTCTCGGGTACCGCGTTACGCGCGCGCCTCTTTTCGCGCTCGTTTAAAACACACCGAGTTCGCGCTTTTATTGTCCCACTATACCATTCTGGTCCACATATATGTATACAACCTCCGCGGATCATATAATTCTGTGCCACGCTGAATGTAGGAATTTCAAACTCGTCGACTTTTCAGAAATAAAATAATTCGGCACCAACTCCCGTCACATGGGAATTGATGAACGACGGTGCAATATTGACCAAGTTCAAAAAGTCTTTCGGCTCCATTTTCTCAACCTTAATATCTTTCACATTATTAATATTATTATTATTATTATCATTGTGGTTATTGCTATTATTATTGTTATTACTGATATTATTATTATTATTGATTCAGTTTTTTGGGCACAATTTCTTCCATAACTTAATTGTTTTAATTATGACAAAAAAAAATTGACTGGGGACAATTCTGCTACGATTTTCTCCAAACACATGTAAGGCATGTTTTTTTTGTTTTTTTTTCTACGATTCGGAGGATTTCGGATACGTTCATTTTTCGGAAGAGTACCGTATGTTTTTTGGACGCGCAGTAGGCGCGGGCGTGGAGAGAAGGGAAAAGGGCGTAGTAAGTCATACGGAGCGGCTCGTACGTCATCCTCCATCCGGGCCACGGAGCGCGCGAGCGTAACACATGGAAGCGAGAGAGCCTTGGGATACTCCAGCAGGGATATAGCGCGGTGTGTGCGCGAGCGCACCCACTCCGGGGCTGCCTCTTTAGGTCGGGGCCATTGCTATGTTGTGCTCCTCTGCCTCGCCGCCACTCTTTCTCTCCCTCTCTCTATCCCGCATTTCTCCCAAGCCGTATATCTCACCTCTTCTCATTCTTCCACGATATATCTGCACCTATGGCCCAGAGGCAGAGCCACTCGATCAAATTCAGCGGAACACGCACGCCTACATTCGACGCGAGCTCGCACATGTGATACTAACTATTCAAGATTCGTATGAATAATAATAAATAAAACAAAAATTCAAACCGCCGATGTGCAACGAGGAACAAATTAACGACTAGTCAATTGTAGAATTTCAACGTCGCTTTTTGCCAATTTTGTGTTTTCGACGCTTGTCAATATTCCAAGGAAAAATGAGGAATCACCGATTAGATTACCTAAGTGTGTACGATAAATGGGCACCGCTCTGTGTAGATAGTCAATTGGAGTGAACGAGCCGGATGTACGGGTAAACAAAAAAATACAAAAAATATGCCAACCGGAAACCTCGATGAGTGTTGAAAGTTGGCGAAATGGTTCTCAGCGCAGACACCGATATAGCCTGTGTCTGTACCGCAGGTAATTAAGATAAGCGTGGCGTCCGCGGGCGCGCGCGCTAGCGCCGCTTGAGCGTAACCGACGTAATTCTCTTTATGGGGACCCTCGCCGACTTTGAGCGATAATGATACGGCAGAGGAAGTACGCGTTTCGAGTTTCAGCCATTGACAGGACAAACAATTATCGTCGACCCATCAATTCGCACGATAAACATATAGTTTTTTTTTGTCGTTAAATTAAACGGCAGGCTCGCTTAGAGTTGCTCGAGACTGGCGGTTTTCTATCAACCTTCAATTAAGAAATCGTCTCTATGAATTATTGATGGCGATCGACGTTGAATTGCAAATTAGACGATTAGATCAATTATCGGCGTGATTGGTGAAAACAAAAAAAATTAATGCGCTCCGTTTAATCGTTCTGTCTGAATGATCGACGCGCATAAACGATCGTAACGATCATTCGCAATTGACGATGCGAACTTTGACCGCCCCTCGGAAATCGGGACGCTGTCGTACTACGAGCGCTGTGTCGGTACAGTCCCATTCCAACAGAGTTTCGCCGTACCGACTGATCGTCCGCCGTTGACGGCGAGTACGAGAGAGAACGAGAAGGAGAGAGAACGGCGACTCGTAGAGTTGGGAAAGGCGAGGCGAACCCGAGGGTGGGAGTAAACGACCCGAGCCGCGATTTCGTCGTCGTAAACGTCAGCGTTACGGTTACAGTGGCTGTTCGTAGCTGGTTTATATTGAACGAGGTTACTCCCCGAGGTACGTAACACCTACTGCAAACGTCGCGTGGAGTACCGAACGCTACGTATATACCGGAGGTGTACTACACAAGTGTATTACGTACTCTGTACGCTTTTGCCCGCAGCGAACGCCGCGTGCTCCAGAGGATATCTCGCCACGTGGAATTTGCGCGGGAATTCTTTTTTTGATCTGTTTCCTTGATTTTTTAATTTAGCGATATCATAGCGCTTCGAAACGCTTCATTAAATGTACACTGTAAAAATATATTGTTTAAAAATGAATGAACGGCTTTTATACATAAAACTGTTTCTGAAGTTTCATATGCATGTGCGTTGAAATTTTACAGTGAAATGTTTTATTTCTATCGAATTTTTTTTTAGTAAATTTCAAGCAAAAGATTTGTAATTTTAATATCTGGTATTTTTCTTTTACAAAAAGGTACATTGATGTTCAATTAATGTAAGCTAATTTTAAGTTTCAGTGCACAACATTTACAGTTTATTTTGACAGCGTACACACCAATTACTTACAATCCCATTTTTGGAAAGCCTATCCTGAATAACCAAAAAATATATTTTCAAAATTATTTATCCATTCGTGAAAAAAACCGAACAAACGAAATAAAAATTTTTCTATTTCATAACTGCGGCTCGTACATCCAAGTACAACGAACGAGCTTCTTAAATGAACCCGAGCACGCCCGCACCGTATTATCGCTTGTCCGGTTTTATCGCGACGTTTTTCTGTTTCGTTTTTTTTTTATGTCTTTTCAAAAAGGTATTTACAGGCGGACATGCAACGAGGCACTTTAGATCTTTAAGGAAGTGGCGGTGAGCGAAGAGAAAATACGAAGAGGCGTGAGGGCGACGTAAAATCAGCGGGACTTCGAGATAGCGGGCTCCACCCGGAGCACCGTTCCGCCGGTGCGAGCGCGCTCGGTTCTCCCTCACCCCCGAGCCCTCTAATTACCCTATAGACCGGTCCGCCCGTCCAACCCCTCAATGAGGAGACCCATAAATACGCACGGTCGCATCTGCGGGAAAGTCGACGGGTATCCCGAATCGGTGAAAGTGATCTGGCTTCGAACTTTGCGGAGAGAAAGCACATTGTGTCTGTCACCGCGGGCGGGGGTCGGTTAAGAACTTCGACGACAATTGTATCGCCCGTTCCAGAGCACGTGCCGAATAGAGCCCGGCGCGAAAGCTCTCAAACATTACCGACCAAGAAAACCGGCGATCGTTCCGCGGTGATCGGAATGCAGTCAATTAATCACTGCCGGCGAGAGATAGCATCGATAAAACTTCCCTTCCTCGAGTAGATAAAGCATCGACGCGTTTTCCTCGCGAACGTTGCAACTCTCGCCCGGTCTAGGATTTATTACCCCAACGAATGGGCACGAGTGTCAAGCATGCTATTATACATGAATGTATTACAATTATTCGTTGAAGCGTGTAAACTCGAGACTCATTAAAACCGCGCGCGTCCAACATTGACATTACGGTCACGATTATGAACGCGTGGGTTTTAAAATGTACATTCGTATCGTGTTTAAAGGCTGCGATTAACACAGAGTATCGATATCGGTGGGATAACACTCTGTCTCGCGATCTCCGGACTCTGTCGGATCGACACTAGCGGGGCCCGCGACTTGTACAACTGCTGTATGGATACTCGTGAGGTTGTACGTACACGACTGTGTTCGCGCTACCAACATGTGCACCGGTTGTACATAAGTTTCGACGCGTTGTGTACGCGATTAACGGGCGATCGGTTGTACCGACAGACCGGAGAGGATGGCCGAGCGGGAACGGCGTATCGAAGAAATTACTAAACAGCGATAATATCGCGTGCCCCGCGGCATCTGGGAGAGCTCTCTTCTCGACTCTCTTTCTCTGGACCAACGAAGAGCAGGACGAGGAACTAACTAACACCACTGCACGCTGGTTGCAATCGTTGCCACGGCTAAATGAGTCAATGACTCGCTCTCTCTCTCGAGGTCCGTGTGTGTACGTGGAACCTGTTTTCATCGCCGAGTGTGCAAGCTCCTTTTTCCCGCTCGTAGAAACTTCCCGTTCGTTGAATGAATAAATTAATTAATAATCCTAAAAAAAAGAATGATCGGTGGAGATTGTACGAAGTTATTTCAGGATCGGTAAGTTCGGCAAGTGAATTGACGAATTAATTCAACGGGAAGGTAAGGATGCGTGACAATTGTTGTTTACCTGTAAATCGATTACTGAGCAGTAAGGAATTAATTTTTTATTGATCAGGATGAAGCGTGCCAAGGACGGGAGGGAAAGGGAGGAAACAGCTGGGCGCTCCATGGAAATAACATATGTATATGAAAAAAATTTATTAGAATATATCACAAAATATATGGGAAGTATAATTCTTTTTTTTTGCGACACTGAAAAAAAATATCAATGACTCAAGGCCGCCAAGGAAAAAAATTGGTGTTTCAATTCTACTTTCAATTTTTACAATCGAATATGGCATTGAAACGATAAAGTGTCACCTTGACAGTCTTGCCATCGTTATTTCAATATCATATGGAATTGTAAGAATTGTTTTTCCATTTCCCAAAAATTTCTCCCAATTTTACGATTTTGTTTTTTATTTTTGTAAAATCACCGAAAAAATAATCGTGGAAAGTTTGTTGAATGTACTGATCTATTATACTCTGTATATTGCCCATTGAATCTGATACATTTTTCAATACATTTCGCAACCGGAGTAGGCAGTGGACGTCAAGGATATACAGTGAGGACTCCCTGATAGAAATTTCTGAGTGTTACATCTTGCGCTGATAAGCCAAGCCCTAACCCAACGTTCCAAAATTTCCCCCAGGACTTCGATATATGAACTCTTGAAAATTCGCGTGCATAAAAAATCAACGATGGGAACTACCCTCCCTCGAATCAGCAAAGCTGTCCAGCCGTAAGTCTGGATGAGATCTACCATAACAGATAAACGTTCACGTTCATCGTTTCAAAGACTTCGTTTCCCTGCACAGCCGATCTATCCGCCCGGTAGACGCTCGTTTGTGGGACAAACCGTGAAAGATCCCCGCAACGAGAGTGACGAAGAAGACGATTAAAACAGCTGACTGCCGGAATCCGGGTGTTCCGGAGGGAGAGACCGAGGCACCACGCAGGGCGCGACACGACCCGACTAAAATCACTCGAACATCTCGCTCTCGCCCCCAATCGTTCTGGATACGAGCTCCCGCTCCCCCATTATATCCAGTGTACCCGACGATTTTACACGCACTTGACTCCATTCTCTCTTCCCTCTCCCCGTGCCAGTTGTGAAACGCGAAGCGGTACGGGACGTTGATACGCGTTTCTCGTATTCACAGGGAAAGGGGCTGTTTTAACGAACGGGGCGCGTATAAACACGGGCGCGAGGAGCGGCGCACCGACTGTTCCTTCTGCTCGGTCCAACTTCGCGTGCAACCCTATCTTTTGCCGTGCTCCCTTCGGTATACCCACGTGCTTGCCAGGTACCACTATATACCATGATACAAGGCACATACATTACTCTCGGGGAGTTGGCGCGATTCGCGGCACAGACGGAGAGAAAGAGGGACCAGGGGGTAAGGTGAAGGAGCTCGGGCACGCGAGGGTTGTACGGACACGAAAAGGCGTGACCCCGAGAGAGCTCGTATTTATTTATTTATTATACCTCCGTTATTGCCGAGATCTCGTCGTCAATGAGCGAAGGGGGAATGAACGAAACGAACGAGATGGAGATATTAAAGAACGATTTTTACCGAGGTTGGAATCGAGCCGGGGCAGATGCTTGGATTTACGGTTTGTGTATGAGAGACATAACTTTCTCTGTAAAAAATGGGGACGAGGCTCCTCACGCGGAAAATTACGATTCGAACATTTTTCAATTATTCTTCGATAGGCATTTCTTTTCGTTTTTTATTTTCTTTGAATGTTTCTCGATCTTTTTGGTCCCTTCGACGTTACCATTATTTTTCCGGCCCCCTGCGAATTACGAGGACAATAGAAACGCTGGAGTTGCTCGACAGTCCGGACGGCAGGCCGGTCCCTCTATCTCCCTCACCGGATCGACTGCTCGTTCGGCGCTTTTCGCTTTTCCACTTCTATGTTAGTTATTGCTATTTCGCGCTCCGTTCCCGCGAGAGTTTGTCCAGTCCATTCGATTTTGAAGCTTGTACAAACTATCTGTACATGTTTTATGCATACATACGTATGTATATGGTCGTACGTTCTCGCGTGTTTGTAGGTGGCGATGGAAATTTTTTTAGTTCCTGGACGCGCGACCCGCCTCCCCCGCGAGTACGATAAATTCGTTATAACTCTTCCGCGGGGGCATCGCGCACCCGTACTCTGACGGATGTGTCGTATTTCGATTGGTCGAATTCGTGAATCGAGGACGAAAAAAAAAGACAAAAAATTAGGAAGATCCTATCGCGAGACACGACACGGGAAAGCCGACGCGTCAAATTTTCGTCGTCTCCGAAGTGGCAAGCCGGAGGTCGCGGAGTGGACCTCGCTCCGATCGTCTGAGCCACGATATAAACTATGCAAACTGGATCCCCATCGCCCGCGGGCCAGCGAGACCACGTGCTCGGTGTATAACCCTCCGGTCGTCTTCCTCGCTCGTTCTCCACTTTCGTCTTATCCTCTCCATCTCTCCTCCTCAGCCTCTCCCGATTTCCCTCTCCACCTCCCCCGTGTCGATGATGTTTCATTCCGGCAATTATGACGATCGTTCGTCGATTCATAATACGAATAAATTTCTCTCACGATAAATAAACAATATTCAAAGAAAATTTAAAAAAATAAAAAAAGGTACATCGCTTTATGAATAATACGTCTTTGGCGACTCACCTGCAATGGCCATCCAGGGGTAGAAGGTATGGTTGGCGGTGGGTTGTTGGTGCAGTTGTGAGGCAACCGGTTGGCTAGCGCTCGAGTTCAAGCTGCAGGTGTTCCACGAGGACGTGAGGGACCTCGAGGATCCGTTGTTGCCGGGACTCGAGGCTGGATCGCCGCCCACGAGGCCGCCGTAGCTACCGACCCTCGTGCCTTCGGGCGTGCACGCTGACGGCCGTACGACCGGGTTGCTCTGTCCGTTCGACCCCGAGGTCGCGCTCTGCCAAACGTCCTTGACAGCGGCCGCGGCCATCACCGCCGCGTAACCGTTCTGATGCGCTGCTGCAGCCGCTGCGGCGGCTTGCTCCTGCTGTTTGCAGTCTTTGCTACCGGTACTCGAGTACGAGGACGTCGTGTGTCCGGTCGCCTCGGGGGTCGACGAATACAATTTGCACGCGGTCGCGACACTCGCGTCGTACGGCGAGTCCTGGGGTGGTCTCGTGTTGGTGCCGCCGCCCGGATGAATGCCGAGACTGCTGGATGTGTGATGATGGTGCTGGGTCGAGGCGTACGGCGACATACCGAGACCGAGGGGAAAGCTCCGGTAGGCCGCTGCCGTTGCGGGATCGTGGTGCTGGCCCGCTGCACCGGTCTGGTGATGGTGACTCCCGTAGAAGCCACCGCTCTGCTCAAAGTACGAGTTCATCGTTATTCCGGGTATCTTGGAAACACTTTGCACTCAAACAATCACTCGGAAAAAAATTGAGCTATCTTTAAGATTTTTCAAAAAATTTCTTTATTTTTATTTAAACAAATTATCGACAAAAAACCTATCGATCGTGACCCGATGGGACGACGGTTTCGAGTTTCGAAGTTAAACGTCAGATACAGTTTGAATCGTGTTCCCGCGGTTACCGCGTGCCTCTACGGTCCCGGGACCCTTCTCCTCGAGAAGCTCGAACTCTGACTGCGGTCCACGCGACACCACGCGAGCCCTCGACCCTCGATGGTGAGAGAGAGAGAGCGGAAGGAAGAGAGAGAGAGAGAGAGGTCGTCGATCCTCTCTTCTCCCTCCTCTTTTACCGACGACTTTTTTTAGTAGCGAATTTTTTATTTTTTATTTTTGTAATCCGTGCTGTATCAATGATTTTTTTGATGGTTTTTTTTTTTTGTTTTTGACAACCGGAAGCGTCAGAAGGCTGGCGGTGCAGGTTCGAAGATCATCGGCTAACCGATGACGCCTGGCGGTTTTCCCGCACTCGGGACAACTGCTGTCAACAGGCCGAAGGATCGTGGCTCGAACTTTCGAGGCTGCTCATGACGAAGCGATTTTATGGTATCTCCTTTTTATCCCCGGTTCCCTTCTTATTCCCTTTCCTCCCGGCTCCCAAACACACTTCGGCGACTTTCTCGTCTGCTCTCCCCGTTCGGTCGGTAATAATGCTTGACCGGTCGCCGAACGACCGCGAACCGCTTGACCGCGCGCGGTTTCCGAATCCCGAGAGATCGCGACGACAGTCGTTAAAGCCTTTTAACGATGCAATAAAAAGTCCCCGGTGCAATGGTCCAGGCCGGTCCGGGGCTCGTAAAATCTGCAAGGTAGTAACCGGCAGCTCTTCGCCGTGCTTCCGTTGAGCCGATGCCGGGTTAACCTCCCGAGGTGTCGCGTCTCGATGTTGTCCCGCGCGCACGGACTCCGGCCGGCACGCGACTTTGTCCTCACCTGCGGACGACGACGACCTTTCTCGCACCCCGATTACCCTCCTCGGTATATCACTTCGATCGTCCAAAAAAAATCCTGCACCACTCTCGCCCGCGACAAGTAATGTTCACTATTCCCCAAAGAAAAAAAAAAAAACAAAACAAAAAAAATATTTCAATCGACTCTCGTCGTCGTCGTTGCCTCCTATTTTCGTTTCTCGTTCCTCCTTTTATTTATCGTTATTGCATCGCGTCTGTTCGTCGATCTTAAAACAGTCCCTCCGTCTCTGCCAGACGTTAGACTCGACGAGTAGTTTTTTATTATTACGATTATTATTATTGTTATTATTATATATATTTTTTGAAAAAAAATATCTCTCACTCCCGTTTCGGGAGCGGTCTCGATCGGTTAAGGTCTTCACTGCACTAGCACTCTCGTGGATATGACGATAGGACGATGACGGGCTATCGGACAGAAGTACCCGAAGGGGATCGTAACGAGCCACGGTATGCCAGTGCGGTGGTCCACGGCACACTACTGCTTTTCTCGCGCCCCGTGTACACCGTCCGCTCTGTACCGCCGTTCGTCTCTCGACTGTCTCTCACCTTCTTCTCTCAGTCGCTCTCCCGTGCCAGCGAAGCTCGGCCCGTGTTTTCCCCCCTCGCTCGTGCACTCCCGTCCCCGATTGTCTCTCTCGGTCCCACTCCCGTGCCGCGGCCGATATATCGCCTGCTCGCGCGCTCGCGCGCGCGCTCTCACGCGCGCGTTTCTCCCTCCCTCTCGCTCGCTCGCGCCCGATCGCGCCGTCCAGCAAACCCACGGTCTCTTCCTGCGAGAGAGCGAGAAGTGCTCGCGGTGTGTGCGGACGAGGCGCGCACGATTACCGATCTCTTTGTCCGACTCACGTGGCCCCGCGAGGTTTCTCCCTCCACCGGCGATAACCAACCTCTCTGTGTTTCGGTCTCTTACTGAAACTCCGCTCTGCTCTCCTCTCTCTCTCCCTCCCGGTCGCTATCCGTCGAGCCCCTCTCCGCCAGTCCATCGTTCTTTCGCCTTCACTCCCGCAGCCGAACGTCGTCGTATCCCGTCGCGCTGCAGCGGAGCGCGGAGCGCGTCTCGCTCGCTCCCACCCTCGTTCGTGAGCCGGCGTGCGTGTGCGTTCCCCCTTTCTCTCGCTCGGGCTTTCCCTCGATCGCCCCCTCTTTCTCGCCGCCGCGGCAGAGCGACCGAGAGAGAGAGGCGCGCTCGCGAGTTCGGCGATCTCCCTCTCTCCGTCGGCTCAAAACTTCGCTCGGAGAGTCTCGCGAGGGCCCCCTGTCGAGGCTTTCGGTAAACCCGACGAACGTGCCGCCCGGATTAAGTTCGGCTGGAGATCGCCCCTCGCCGCGGGTCCGTGCCTGGGCGAGCGATGCCTTCGGGAGACGGTACATGCCTCGGCGAGCGATGCCTTCGGGAGAGAGTCGAGGGTACGGGGTTGCTCGCTAAAAATTAAGGGGGGTAGAGGACTCCGGGCCGCTCCACTGTATCGAGAGATGAAAAGCCGCCGTCGGGAGTGACGGAGATGGCGTGCGCAATAGTCGCGGAAAAGTCTCCGTGGTGGGACGGCGAGACGGAGAGAGAGCGTGGAGGCTTCGTAGGGGAAGAACCGGAGCACGGTGCGAAGGGTGGGGAATGGAGGGTTATGCTTAAGGACCAATCAGAATTGAATTCGTCACGAGCGCGCAGCGGCCCCGCGGGACTCCGCTACGCTCCGCGAAAGTAGTTCCACGCCGGAACGACGCCCATGCAACGTCAAGGACCGCCCACGATTTCCCCCACCCGGCCAGAAATATTTCGAGAGGCGAGCTCGCTACGCGCTCTCTCGTCGCTCGGTCACGCGGCGGCGGCGGCTCACCGTGCGCGCTTAACGCTCGCGAAGCGCGCGTGCCAGCGCCGAGCGCGGCTCCGCTCGCGCGCTCTCCGACGAGAGAGCACCGCTCGCGTGTGCGCTCCGACGCCGAGCCGAGAGCAACGAAAAGCTGCGGCGTCTCGGCAGCCCTCCCGATCTCTCTCGGGGTTACCAATGCAGCGCCACCTCTCGGACAAACGCCGAACCCGAACCTGGCACATCCATTCGGACTCTCAAAGTGCGAGGTTCTCCGAGGGTTTTGCTGCTTACTCGTTGCGAAACGATTATTGGCCCATCCGCGGCGGTGAGAGAGGCCGTTCTCCACGTCGTTCGAGCTTTAGCTTTCCTTGGTGCGGAACTGACTTCCCTGTACCGGGTCTCGAACGCCTTGGCTTCTCTATACTTTCTATACGCAATCTCTGTTATCTTGATATCTGCTGCGAAACTTTTATCGGATGAAAACTGCTCGGGGATTTTTTTTTTTTATACCTGAATTAAGAATGCGCATACGTAAGATGTCTATGAGCGGTAAGAAAAGAGGGTTAAAAAAAGCGTGAGAAATCCCGGATGTCTGTGGAAATATCGTTCGGGCAACCGGTCGGTGGCGATGAAACAACCGATGAGCCGTTGGAATACGGCAAGACGAGGATTATACTCGTTTTCAAACGATTATTGGGCAATGAAAAGAGAATCTTCTCGCTTCTGGCACGAGTTTATCGTGCCGCGCTCGAAGCTTCGCGAACACTAACACCCTGAGACACACATCGAAACAGGCTAACACGCTGGTGAGGATGATTCTCAGAGCCGGTTTTCTTGCGGCCGAATCCGAAGAGTGAATCTTCACGAGCAGAAGCCGCTACCGTGTAGAAATCTCCCTCTCGTGAAGACGTCATCGGGATGATCTTCGTCGGTCGTCGTCGCCGTCATTCAGTTGGTGAACACCGATAGTGGCTCTTTAGCCAGAGTCATGCAAGCAACGCCGAAGCGTAATAATTTATGAAAATCAATCGGTCGAGTGAGTCTGGTCGAAATTTTATACCAAGCCCTGATAAGATTGGATCTCGCCAAGGCTTCATCAGGCCGATCTAAAGCTCTAACATTGCTGTCGAGGGAGGTCTCGAAAAGGAAAATTGGAAGTCGCAATTTTTGGTCGGATAAGGTAAACGTACCAATAGCTGGAAATTTAAGCCGATGTTTGTCTCTAAAACCAATTTTTACTATCATACGTTGATCGTTTTGGCAAATAGCGGTACCTAATCTCAAGGTTAGAGTTTCTAATTTTTGAAACGCATCCATTAAATCCTTTGGCGAATATCTAAAAATATATTTATTCACAAAAGCGCTGGGAGATACGAATGTACCAGTGGCTAGGACGACTATTTATGGGTTTGTACCGATTCGGACAAGACATGTCCCAATATGTCCGATAGTCGCAAATTCCGAGAGTAATGATACACGAGACTAGTTCATGGCCTGAAAAAAAAATCAATGTCTCAAGTAAAATTCGCTTGCGTGCTGCCAAATGATATTTTAACGCTAGTTCTAATTTTTTTAATTCCATAAGGGATTGAAACGATAACACGTCACCTTGACAAACTTGCCGTCGTTGTTGCGATATCACATGGAATCGTAAGAATTCAAAGTAAAATTGAAATAACCATTTTTTTCTTTGGCAGTCCGCGAGCGATTTTTTTTTTTACTCTAGCAACATGGAAAAAAACCAGGATATTCTATTGGTTCATCAGTATGTTCATAGAATATACATGAGATATATAGAGTACATGAGATATGTTGCATAACGCCTTTCGATTCACGACTCCGCGTATCAGTGTTCAGACACAAAAATCGACTATCGTTCAAACAAATATAACAATTAAATTATTATTCACGGATGGTCTATGCCGATCTGTTGCACGTATATCAATGACTAATTCCAGATACCATTTTAACAGTAACGGCTATTTTTTAACCGTTGCATTCGTAGTAAATCCAAGTCTGCAGGCTCCTTGTCCAGTCACTGAGACGTGTCCAGTCATAGGTGCCTTTATCGTATGTCACGTCGAAGCTTCCGATGGTTGTGAGGATTTCCAATCGGTCTTGGCGTTTCAACTCGGGAGTGATCTTTGGATCCGGGCGAAGGAAGCTGTGCCTTATCGTAAGCGCTTTCACGAAAGGGAGCGAGATAGAGGGACCCTTTATGCTTTACTGCCCAATTAGGCGGTCGTACAATTAAAAGGTCGTAAAAGTGTGAGTAAGAGAGCTAGAGCGTAACGGTGAGAGGAGTCCAGGGAGAGGCTCCGGAGAACGCGTGGCGTGTGTGCCCGCCGGTATCGGACTGTTTATTGGGATGTAAATGTCGTTGGATTATCGCCCCCGCGGTTCGCACCTCGTAAATTATTCCGTAACGAGCCGAGTAATGCCCGTCATAAGCTGCTCTCTGGCCGGCTGGCCATTTGCCTCCTCTCTCTTACTCTCTCCCGACCCTCTCCGGCTCGCCGTACATGCTCCGCTACCGTTCTCCATCCCGCTCGGCTACCCTCCCTCAACCCCTTTCCAGCTCTCATCTCGCTATTATTAATGTTTAGTGTTATCCACCTGCTTGGCCGAGTCGCGGTGGAAAAGGAAGCTGTATCTCGAATAATGTCGTCTTGTAAATGTACCTATTTCGTTTTCCAAAAATATATCGCCGAATGATAAAATTAAGACTTGGTCCACCACATTCGCCGCTCGCCGCATCGGAGGCTGCACCGTCGAAGCCACGGTCCGAAAAGTGGAACCGGCCGTCGGTATCGGAATTTTTTTTAACGAGCAGATAAAGACCGACTCTTCACGTGTGTCAGAGGCCAAGTCCATTCGCCCCACGGTAATGAAAATAAAAATTATAACGCAAAGTTACCGAAAAAAAAAAATGCCTCGAGCGAGACCGGTAATCTCGAACGATAAATAATGACTGGGCGTAAAAAAAAAATCGATCGCACGATAATCGAGTACATTGGCGGCAGATCCGTCGGGCATAAATTTATCGACCGAGTGTACGCTGCCCTCGTGACGGGAGCGGAACGGTACGAGCGTAAGATGATTTTTACGATCGTTGAATAGAAACGAATGGCTCGGACATAAATTCGTCTGTGCGTATGTTTGTTTTATTTAGCCATCGGAATTGGACGTAAGGTGGCTTGTCGAGTGTGTGTCAACGGGACGGTGGTGGAGGATGCGGCGGGATAGAAGCTCACCGTGATCGTGTCCTCTCTCTATACGCAACGGAGAAACAGCCCGGTAGTCATTGCTCAGAGCGAGAGAGAGAGATGCCAGTCGTGGGGGCTCCGACAGGTGGCAGGCAGTTTGCTCGATAATCATGACGGCAGTAAACTCGGGTTTTATGACCACTTGAACAGAATCGTAAAAGTCAGGGCCTTTAAGCGCGGCGTGCGGCGCGCCGTGGGGCGCGTGTCGGTTACGGCAGTCGAGGCAGTCCCAGACGCGTTCTCCAACGTCCTCGTCCTCGTCCTCGTCGTCGTCGTCGTGCGAATAGTCCAGCGGCTTAGCCAGTTTCCCCGTTCGCCGTCCACCGTTTTGGCACGGTTTAGGCGAATTGCCAAAATGGGCCTGATGCCCCATTCAAAGCGCCATCAAAGATACGCGCGGGCAAGAAACGAGCCGTCGAGCCCGATCTCTTATCCCGCCAGCGGGAAAACATCCAGACCCGAACGATAGTAACGCGAGATCTTCTCTTTTTACGATCCGCTGAAACGAGCCTATCAAATAATTATCCTCATTCTTTAATCCGTACGATTTCTACCCACGGAACTCGCTATCGTATTAATATAATCACCCATGACAGATTAAACTGTGCTCTATTCCGTAAATTTGTGGTCTGCGAGTATTATTCGAAAACCATGAATCCTGTGCACTCGGTCAACTCCAAATACATTTGTGATGTATGATGCACGTTCTTTTACCCGCTTTTCTGTGTTCCTCAAGTCACACGTTTTTGTCACTGGCTGCATTCCAAATAAATTTCAGAGAAAAATTACAAATTTTCTCTCTAAGGTTACTTTCGATTTGAAAGTCTCACTCTTGGACAGGAAATGAAGTCATACTGGAAATGCGTTCGAACTTCCGATCGAAAAAATTAGATTTTCAAACCGGAAGTGATGTCGCAATTTCTCAAATTAGTCTGTCCTCCGTAGAGCGTCTTAACGTGATTCGGGAATATGGAATATTTACTTCGGTGTATTTCGGACTTAGCGCAAGAGACTGAACAGTGAGAAGAGGAAGAATGTAAATGTTAAAAAAAGCTGTGCGAAACTCAGGAGGGTTGGGAGGTGAAGGAGATGGCGAGAATGCCGCGCGGGGAAGAGAAGGCGATCGAACGCCGAAACAACGATGGATGATGGACGTTACCCTTGGGTGTTTCGAATAAAACCGATGCGAACAAGTACCGCGATGGGGTCCATCAGGGGCGAGGAATTAGGGGCCTGCGAGTGGGCCGCGGTAACGAGTAAAGGGAATATATGAACGAAGGGAGAGCGAGAGAAGCAGAGAACCTGCCAAACGAGAGAATGAAGAGAAGCAAAAAAAAAACTTAAAAAAGGATAAAGATGAAGAGAAGCGAAGAGTAGACGCAGAGGAGGGAGGGATCCGAGCGATGAAATAAAAAGGGAAAGAAGAGGAACCGAAGCGAAAGGGCCATTGCTCCCGCGAGTGGCGCAAATCTGGGCTCTTGCTAAACCAGCAACCATTCTTCATTCCTGAGAGACGACGCCGGGCGTCGCGACGCCTCGTCTCTCGCTCTTCTCCCTTCACTGTGTGTGTGTATTTTTTTTTCGGCACACACGAACGTTCGACGATAATCACCGGAGATCATGAAGCTCCGGGCTACTCCCGAATTCCTGATGTGTAATATGGCGACGGTGCATTCTTCCCGTCGGTTCCCGGAGAGGGTCGCGCGATGGCGGGTGGCGAAACCCTTCGGGAATCTATCGGCAATATCCGAGGGGTCAAATTCCTACGAATGGCGCGTGCGATCACCCGCGAACTTTTTTTTTCTTTTAATAAACGGTGCGAATCGTGAGATGGGTGTTTCGGAGCGAAGCCTCGCTGATAACAAAGTACGGTTGAATCAACTAAAGATTCTGGCAGGGACGTTGAAAGTAATATTTTATTGGTACAGCTGAAAGATCGGTTAGTTCAACAAGTTTTTGGATGATGTCAACAAAATATTTTTGAGGCATTAAAATATGTTGGCCGAGCAACTAAATATTAATTTGTACGTCCCTGCCAGAATCTTCGATTCAACCGCATTTTTGTATCAGTGCTTGAAAGACATTTTTTGAACAGAGCGATAAACAAAAATAACATCGGAGTGAATTTTCGCGGCTCACGATTGACTTTAAACCTTTTCTAATTATTATTTTTCTCTTGAAAGTGCATATAAATGTGTTTTTTGTCAGCTTTGGGTCTTTTGTAACAAAAAAAACGGAGTCGGCAGTGCCAAACGATCTTAGAAAAAAAAAAATTAATAACAAAAAAAGAAAGCTTGGCGAATAAAATTTTGAGCGCGCGTATCGATCGAAGGTTCGGTAAGAAAAAAAAAGCGTGGCGTTGCAGACTCCCGAGTCCAAGGACCAAGTGGAAGCAATTCCCTTTGCCATCTGGCGGTTGCGCGACGCATCCTCCTGCCGTTTCTGCCTGCTGCATCCTACGCCCGCAGTTCTCTCGCCCCGAAGGATAAAACCCGTCGTTTCGCAGTCGATATTTTCAGATTCCTCCCCGAGCTTCCTCGTGAAAATAAATGCCGTGTCCGGCGAGCGTGGGATTGTCGGTCGTCGTTATCGAGTTACCCGCAAGATGTTTAAATAATTTTTTTAATACACATGTATTTTTTTTTAAATTAATAATTATAGTACGATCGAAGTAGAGCAAACTTTCCTTACAGCTGCCCACTTGCAAATCAAGTAACGCGATACGTCGTGTCGGAGTTCCTGGCACCGGGGTAATATTAATTACCGAGCACTCAGTGGCCAGCAGCGCATATAATGAATAATTCGCGATGGCTCTCGAGCCTCTCAAGACTCGTCCGGAAAGTGATCCCAGGCTCAAAGCGATATCTCCCGCGAGAGCACTATACTCCCAAGGACTCGTACGTCCACCGTCGACGTAATTGGCGACCAATTTATTTAAACGCGAGTTTAAAACTCGTTAGAGAGCGAGCGAGAGGCCCACGGCGCGTAAGCGGTGCCTACCTTACCGGTCGCTCGCCCATTAAACTGCTGCAGGCGCCGCGTCCGCTGCAATTTACCCCGAACGATTCGACGCGCTCTCCGGACGCTGCGGCCGATAGCCATCGCACGAAATTCGGCACGAGCACCTGTTTTTTTTTTCATCTCTGTTTTTTTATGTTTTTTTTTTTAATTTTTTTAATGAACGGTCTCAATACGTGGCTGGCATGAGTTCGATTATTCCTCGTCTCGCTCTGTCCAACAGGAGATAAAAATGGTAGGTCACAGGTCGAAATAAAAACAAAAAGTTGAAAAGAATTCTGTTGAAAAAATATTCCCTCGGAGAATCGATGAGGGGTCTTTTGAGCGGATGAAACACCTGCGCAACTCGCACAGCGCGAGGTTTGGGGGTGTTGTTGAAAACTACCGTATAATAGGCTATTAGAGAAATAAAAAAATGGTATATATATATATACCCATCGACGGAGGGGGAGGTAACAGAGAGAAATAACGTATTGGCGTATACGGCGCGGATGTTTGATAAGGATCGCTAAATCGAGCCGGTAATGCGCTCCTCGGACAATAAGTAACTCGGACTCGGGCTGGAGCTATCGTCGGCCTCGTGGCTGCTGTACGGAGAGCCCCGGAGACCGAGAGAGGGTGTCGGCGGCGAAGGAGTAAGGGCATAATAATGGGTACTTAGCCGCTATGGGCATCGCTCGGGCCTCAGACGTGTGCGCACCGCGCGCATCGCTCGGTCGATTCAACCGAGCCGGGGCCCTCCCGAATGAATGAGTGGCAGTTTGCATGTAAACAAACAAGTATCAATGCATCTAAATTGAAACATAAAACGAAATGAACGAGCCCATAAATACGCGGAGTTAATGGCAGGGTACCAGGAAAGCTATTGCTCTCTGCCTCGACGAGAGTTGCGCGTTTGCTCTCGCGACGCTGTGCGCATTGCGAACGGTACTTTGCTTAGACAATGATCAAGTCATGTTCATAATAAAAAATATTGCCCCCCAAAAATATATAAGCAAGCCGCCTATTTTCCGATCCTGTCTCAATTTCTGACATTCACTTTTTTTTTGCTCCGTTAATAAATTTATGTTATGTTAGTAAAGGAATTTTACCCGGGGCAATTTTATTTTATACGGGGTGTGTGAAAATTATGTGTCGCCGCTCGTGCCAAGTGAATGCCTTTGGTTCATGTCCTGCGAAAATTACCTCCTCACATAGTGTCGCAAAATTTATCTTGATCTTGAAATTCACGATAACATTTTGTTTTTTGGCTTAACCAGCTCGGCTGTGCTTATGCGTGGGTGGCGCGAGTTACCGAATGGAACTGGACATTCATTCGGCGAAGTCGCGACACGTCATTGTTATACCCTGGGCGGCAGGGTGTACACATTTTTTTGTCAAAATTCGTTTTGCAAAAATGGTAAGAAAAAATATTTTTTACTAATCTTCTATCTATCGAATTTGTCATTTTTACCTTGAATTATCGACTTCTTTCATCCTGCCCCGTCTCCGGACTCATCGACTTCTTTCATCCTGCCCCGTTTCGATTTGTAACTTCGCCGGAGTTCGTCTTCTTCGCAGCGGAACATTCTGAAAGCACAAAATTGCGCGTAACTTGCGACGCTGTCCGGTAAAACAAAGCATATTGCGTAGAACGTACGAAATTTTTATAAATTATAATCCCTTCGGAATACCACAATGTTTTCCATAGATTGCGACTCGTTCTTTATAGACAGAATAGATAAAAACGTGCACCGATACAACAGAAACAGTGTAAGCGCAATCAAACGATTTCATTGATGACCTTTCCATAAATCGCTCGTCTTGACGACCTCTCGGACAACCGCGAAGTTTCTCGGAGAGAGAAGAGACAAAATCTGCTGTGTGGCTACATCGACATAGTGCACATATAGACTGGTCCATTGAATCCTGCAGACATTGGATCGGCCCCTGAATAAAGAAACCGATTGATTCCGCCCACGTACAATGATTTTTCTGTTCGGCAACGAGACACACTGGAGTCCCTTGTTCTCCATATCCTCGCCGCTCGTACACAGCACGATCGTGATGACATTAATATTCCGGGCGCCGGACGAACCGCAGGAATGATCGAAGGGCTATCTCTCGACTTCGCTCCCACATATTTTTGTTCCGTTCTCCTGGCAATTTGAAATTCAAAAAAACGCGTATAACTCGAAACCATTCCGTTCGCGCAGGCTGGCTTTCTTCACCGTGAAGCATCGAATCCACGGTCGGCCGACCGTGGGCTCGGATAGTCTCGAGTTTCGTTGCGAGGTTAAACTTTATCGCTCTTTCCAGATAAGAAGAAAAAAGTAACAAGCAACGAAAAGCGTGGAGAGAAATAAAAGGAGGAAGGAATCCCAGGGTATCTGCTGTTACGCAACAAAGGATATCGCGGGCGTGTATCGATAGTCTGTCGGTTTGTCTTGCGAGCGAGACGGAGAGAGGAAGGATGAGAAAGATAGCCAGAATCGAGAGTCATGCGCGTAATAACGACAATGCCTTGCCCGTAGTTCAAGACTCCCAGCGGGGCGAGAGAGATCGGGCTGGGCCGTACACACTCCGTACACTCCTTCCTCAACCTATACAGTGAGTACACGACACGGATTTGCAATTCAAACGTCCGCTGGCGTATAATACGCATAAATCGACGTGTGCTGCTGCGCCTTGCTGCAGGGGTTTGGGAGAAAGGGAAGAGATAAAGAGAGTCGAGAATAGTACGAAGAAAACGAAAAAACAAAACCAGAAAAAAGAAAGAAGCGAAGAAGCAGAGAAGGTAACGGAGAGCGGGTAACAAGAGATGGCGAAAGTAAAAGAATATCGACGAGAGGCTCGAGGGGGATAAAGCTGGGAGTGCGCGTGTTGCATAAATCCAGAACTTTTGCCCTCGGAACCGCGGAGAATAATGAGATCATTGTTCGCGATGAAAGAAGGCATACGCGAGAGCGTCTGCAGTCTGTTGGAGGAGAGACTGCTCGACCGACCGAAAGCTCGAGAGGTTGTATTGCGCGTGGATAAATGAAGCGAACACCCGCAATGCTTTAGCGGGTGTTGGATGGTACACTGCTGAATAATACTGCGGGAAAGTGCCAGTGGGATTCTCGGGTGGTCAGGCATTGAGCTGCATGGCGACGAACGGGGTCGCTGAGGATGTAACTTTGGCCAGGAAGAAATGAGGGTAACAGCCGATAGATAGTCCTTCGCTTGGCCGGGGATGGCCCTGAATATTCTGATGGAGGACGACGAGAGAGAAGCGGATGAAGAGGGGCCGAATGAAGAATGTCTTTATCGAAGTATTTTATCGGGATGTACCCAACTTTTGTTAGGGCCCTTCGCGCCATCGCTCCCTTCGCCGGAGTGTGCCGAAGGGAAAGGAAAGCTTTCCTTTGTCGTCGAACTCTGTTCGATCTGAATACAGCTTTACGCGCATGTGTGTGTACTGTCTACTTCGAACCGAGTAGCTTGATGCGGTCGTGAAACGGAAGGATGCATAGAAGAAGAAAAAAACAGGTCAGGCTTGCCATATGCTACGAGCCGGTGATGGCAAGGAGGAACCATTTTTTTCTTTCTTTCCTTTCAGAGCTACGCAAATGTCTTAAATAACAAACGAGAGCTGCAGAGGTGCGCTGTTGGGTAATTAGATCGTTCCAAGAAAGGGCTATCCGTTCCGGCTGCGTAACGGGTGGAAAGCGAAGGTCCTCAGCCTGCGCCGCGAAGAACTTCCGAGGGGTCGCTGAAATGGCAAAAGGGGCAAAGCCGCTACGAAGTTCGTTCTATCTCTGACAAACGATGGATGCCCTTTTTTTTTTTGAAGTTGCGACGCTACACAAAAGGAATGAAGAATGTCTTTATTAGATGCCGCTCTCGGATCGAATTGGGTCTGCGAGGTTTCCCATGGCGGGAATGCCCGGCCCTCAACGGCACTCGGATCGCTCCAACATGGGCGCCCTCGTCGAGGTGGTCGACTCGGTGGAGCCTTTCTCCGAGCGGACACCATCGGGACTTTCTCGGCACTCCCTCGATGCTCAAAGGGGGCAGGGACTAGGGGGCGATCCTTCGGATTTTAGATTTGTTTCTTCTTCTCTTTGACGTAAAAAAATTCTTTCACCCGTACGAAATTTTACTTTCTTCGACGACCGATCTCGCGCCGATTGGACACAGGTAGCTTTACGGGCTGGGGTCGACGAGCCACGCCACGGTCGCGGAATCGAATCGACCAACGATCGTTTTTGTTTCGTGAATTCTATGGTACACGCACACTGTCCGACTTGACGTACGACAGCCTGACCGCGTTGTGCGTGGTCACTCGATCGTATGGGTCGAGGATGTCGCGCTTCGTCGTACGTCATTTCGAATTTCTAAACTGTTCAACTCGATTTTTATACATTCACAAGTCGAAACGGTTAAGTAGCTAAATATAGAGGTGTACAGCGGTACTCGAGAGAGAAGAACATCGGCATAATGTAAGCTATTCGCTACACGGTCGTAATTCAGAGGAGAACCCGCTTCGCTTCTGGCCGAGCGGACAGCCAAGTCGCACTGGAATAATCCCTCGGATTTCTATAAATCAAAGTGTATTGCGCAAGGTGAACGTGAGTATATTGGGTGAAGTATGAGCAGCGGTGAGTCCCTCCGTTCGTCATCGTCTTAAAATTTGCTATTCGCTTCGGATCTCAGCAAACGACGTCATCGACCGGAAATGCCTTTTTCCACGTAACGGATTTCTGTGATCTTTCGGCCAGAAGTATTGTCGAGTGTCTCGACACTCGCCAACAAAGAACACCTCGCACAAGAGCGCGACAACGATGGCGGACAACCAGCAAGAGAAATTCCCTCTGTGAAAAAACTGGCGCAAGGGGGAATATTTAACATCTCGACCACGGGTTCACGGATTATTTTTCCACGTTCGCCGGAAGCACGCCGAGCGATTAAAAGTGCCCTCCCCCGTTCGGGCCGTACGAGAGTAAATCCACCCCTGTCATAGCGGGATTTGAGACAAAAACACAGCGTGCACTCGAACGTGGCGACCGGGGCTGAGTGCGAGAGAGTGGGAACCGTGGCGAGGAACGAGAAGAGGCAGCGAGAAGTGGGTGATGAATAATGGATCGAACGCGCGGACGCGTTTCGCCATATCCCACCGGCTTTCTCGCTCCGGCCGGCTTCTGCCGCTCGGATATCATCTCCTCTTCTTCCCTCGTCCGACCGCGCACGGATCTCTGCCAGACCGAGGAGCGACGCTTCCCCGTAACTGCCAGTAAATTGGCGAACCGCGCGTGGACAATGAAATTGCCGAGTTCGCCGTGTAAGCTGTCCCGTTATTACGCATTTCTCTTGGCCTTATGATTATGTGGCGCGGGCTATCAACCCTCCCGCACGTTCGCGCGCCGCACTTCCGTCCCTCTTCCGCCCCCGTGCGACTCCTCTCGAGCTCATGATGACGCGAACGGTAGCCAGTGCACGCTCTCTACCTATGGACCGAGGATTCTAGAATCAGCGGAACTGGATCGTCCATTCGCCGGAGCCAACGACTTACGAGGCTAGCTCGGAGCTCAACCCTCGGACGCGGCATTCAGCAGCGGGTAATTACGGAACGAAGCGATCGTTATCGCGCCTCTCGTCGAAGCTATCCGGTGCCGTGTTATACGAGTGGCCGTTGTGGACTCGCCGATGGTCGCCGGACCGGACGGAAACGTTGGGGGAAATCGTGTAGGATCGAGAATCCGCGATTACGCCTCGACGAGGCTCAACGTCGCCATCGGCTGGCGCGAACGTTCAGAGATCGGTTCTTCGTCGTCGTTCCTTAATCCCGAAGATAATCGTCTCTAATCTCCGAGACGATGTTACAGCAACACTGCCAATGGAACGGCTCGTGAATTTTACGGACGTTTTGTACTTTGTAATCATCGGTAAATCGCGATATCCGATTGAACTACAAGGTTTTAATCGCTTCGCCAAGCGGGATGTAGTCGTTGAATATGAAAAAGTTGAAGTTATATTTTAGCATTGGAACTTGATATCTTTAAGTATCGGATGTTTAAGGTCCGTTTTTCAGATACGGCGGTGATGGTCGGAGAAAGAGAAAAAAGTAAAGAATTTCGTGATCGGAATAGCCGAGACGGTTGAAAAAGGCGGGGAGGACGATAGAGGCAAAGCGATGGTGCTCGCTTGGTTTTGGCCGTCGGCGGACGAGATGGCGGCCTGCACCACTGGCTGCCACCAGCGGCAGCAGTGCGCCTCTTTTCTCTTTCCTCTTTCGTTCCCATTTTCCGCACGCCGTTCCATAATTTTCAATTATCTCCAGCGCCGTTTTTATGGTCTAATTATTTTTTTTTATACGAGCTCACGCGCTCCCTCGACGTGCTCTCTTCCGGCGTGTGAGTGTGCGTAAGTGTGAGTAATCGGAATGTAGGTTGGCGATTACGAAAAGTGGCTCTCCCCGACTCTCGGCTCGGTCGAGTCTCGCGCGTTGAATAAACGTCTTGCAATTATAACGTGAATATAGCACGGTATAGGAAGTTCATCTCCTTCTCCCCTCGCCCCTCTCTTCCAACTTGATTTTCCAATCAAAAGTAATAGCCGTCGCGACGCTATTCGATGTTTATAATGGTTATCCATAATAATAGCGAAACCCGATGATATTTACAACTGGTACGTGCGATTTATCTTATCAGCGTCGGGCAGTCTTATCTAACAGGGCGTCGGAGACTTGGCGTGCAAAACGAGCTTTTGATAAATTGTTTCTAAGCTCGCTGTACACTCGCCGATGCACGGAACGAGTGTGAGGCGGCGCTGCGTTAATTAACTTTTACGTCGGGCCAACCGACACGCAAGTTTGAGCTACGACCTCGCACCTAAACATTATAAAACCGAGAATGATCGACGGACTCTCGACGGCGTTACAGCCGGCTCCGAGCCGCGAAAATACGAAGTGTCGATGTCTGGCCGGAGTTAACGACTTCGATACAAGGCTCTGGACTATGTGGGTCTAATCTGCATTCCTGAGAGCCTGCGGAGTACAGTGAACTCACGCGTCGCGAGTAATCTGTCGCAAGCGAGACGGTCCACGGAGTTATCAAACGAAGGGACAGAGAAGTATCTTTGAGCATGAACAAGAATTTTAAAAATATGTTTTAATCGTGTAAAAACAAAAAGAAGAGAAATTACACTAAAAATGGAAAACATTGTTTCGAAGAATCGCTGTCGCGTTCTGCTCGGATAATGTACATTCTCATATTATTTTTTTTTTATATCTATTTTTCGCGCTGGTGCACGCGATCTCCGGGCACGCAACACAAAACAAAACATCGATTATCGAAGTACGGGAGGGACGAGCGAGGCAGAGAGAGCCTCTCGGGTATACGAGTTTGAAAAGCTTTTAACGACGCGCCGCGCGCCCGCGCGAGTCTTGGATCGTATTTCGTCTTGTTGGAGGGTGAACGGGAGAGAGCTCAGCCACGCTCGGTAAGAAACGTACGTGAGAGTGCGAGAGGGGGAGAGAGAGGGAGAGATCGAGAAAGATCGAGCGAGTTAATCTCTTCGGTGGGCGAACGAGCGAGAAAGAAGGTTACGAAGGAGGCGAAAGAGTAGAGGGTGGCCACTTGCACCGTGCGCGCATACCACGGAGAGCCGCCTCGGGGCCATAAGTAACGTCTCCTTAAATTATGACCTATCTTATCTTACGGTTACTTATGCGCCTGGCCGTATGTTTATGCTGGACGATCGTGAAACATTTCGGTGTCCCTCGCGACCGGATCACTGACCGCCTCGCCTCGGGAGACACACGACGCCGTCGTGGTTTACGTACGTTCGATTTTGCTACAATGTCCCAAAGTTTCACATCTCGAAGACCGTATACTTGAAGGAGGTAAAAAAATAATAACATAAATTTCAATCACCCCTCTTTTGGGATTATTATTATTATTATTATTATTATTATTATTATTATTATTATTATTATTATTATTGTTATTATTATTATTATTTTATTATTATTCGGGCAACCTCGATTTAATTAATTTTAAGTGAGCAGTTTAGCTCGTTACCGGGTCTCTGCATTGAATCAGCGTGCATGGGGAGAGGAAACGGGCACGGGTGGAGAAACCATTTTTCCGACAGCCATAATGGCATCGTTGATCGAGGGCGGTACCTTCGCAGGTAGTCTCTTCGTGCCGATGTTCGCACGACGACAGACGAGAGCTGGCCCTCTCTTTCTGTTTCTCTTCATAAATGAGCGTGTTTGCCGTTTCAGCTCACTGCCGAGTCCCATATCCGAATGTTTTGACAAAGTCGCACAACTGACGGCAGGTATACCGAATGTCCTTAATGCCGTATGCAAATCGGCGCGGCCGAGAGCCATTAGCAGCTACTCTTGTTGCGGTAAAGACGTCGAGAGAAGTGGCGTGGCGACGAGAACACGGCCGGCTCCCGAGGATCTTTCCCCGAGTCCGGTGCGACTCCGGTAGTCCTGTAATGACTTTTGCGATCTCGGGTCCGGAATTATATGACCGGTACAGCGTCGGGGACGGCAGGGTCGGTATGCCATATACGAAAAATTACTCTCCCACACTACTCGGCCTACTTTTTTTCAGAAGTAACGCCAGATGACGACGAGGTCCTTGGAGGATTCCGACGACCGCATCTTGTCAAAATAAGCGATGCTGTACGAGGTCAAAGAATTTAGCGATCCTCGGCCGAGTTCCTTGTTAAAAAAAAAAGCCCTCCGGACTCTTTACCGGGAATATATTGCGATAAACTGGACATCCATGCATACACATAGATTATATGGAAATGATGGATAAAGCGTGCACGCAATAATTATCTCAGTGCGCGGGCAAGCGTCCGTCGACGTCCTGGCTAATCACTCGGAGCGTCATTTTGCCGTTCACTATTTTACTCGCCATGCGAGCCGGGGACTCTCGAAGCCGTGGGTATGCATTTATCCTCGTTTGTAATTATATTTCCCCGTCGTACGGTCGCACGTTAACACCGCGTGCATAGACGAGCGAGAGAGAGGCTCTCTCGCAGTCTCGCTGCACCTACTTAACGCTGAACGCTGTTGAGGCTCGGCGTGCATGATCGTCGCGAGCTATGCATGAGCGTATTAACGACGGCGTGGCGGTACGATAACCCCGCGGGGGCCACTAACAAGTGCAACGCGCCGATATCCTCGGCCTTTTAGATTGGGGAGATAAGCTTTACCCGTACTGGCCAACGAGCTCGTGTCTGTTACCGGACTCGTGCAATGTATGTGTAAACGTTGGCGAGCTTCGTACGCGTACCTCGGACGAGACGCGGCTTCAGTTTTCATGAATTCCTGAATCTTTGGCACGATCTCTTAAATAATAACTTTCCTGGCGAATAAACGCGGACTAACAATCTCTTACCCGATTGCATGTTTTTTGACTCGTGTCATTATAGTTATTCATTGGACGTCCAGGATGTGCTAGTTCTACCCACGGACGTTTTCGAGTCGCATTTTTTAAGTGATTGCTTTTCTATTTTTGCTGAACTACGTGTTATTATAATTGTTCATTGAAACTTGAGGATGATTCGTTTTACCCCCAGACCTTTTCGAGTCGCATTTTTACATTGAATACTTGACTATTTTTATTGGCTGATTCGTACGCGTACCTCGGACTAGGCGTGGCTTCAGTTTTGAGAAATTTATGAATCTTTGGCACGATCTTTTGAATAATAATTTTCCTCGCGAAAAACGCGAAGTAAAAATCCTTCACCCAATTACATATTTTTTTTCCTCGCGTTATTATTATTATTCGTTGAACTCGAGGATGGTCCGTTTTACCCACATACGTTTACGAGTCGCTTTTTTACAGTGACTACTTTTTTTTTCCTGATTGGTCGAATAGTGTTTTTTAGAATTTTTTTTTAACGAATTCGAGGCGAACTGACTGGATGAAATAACATTGTTGGCTTATTTCGGCTGCGCGAGGAATCGCGCACTTAATAAACGATACAGAAGCTACTTCGCATCGCGAGGTGAGTAGCCAAGAGCTATAAACAGTCTAGCCGAGAAAGCACCCGGGAGAGCGTTATCGGCGATTCCCCGAGGCGCTAGTGAAGCACCGGGGAACGCCCAGCGGGATCGAGCGGAGGGAAGCACATACTCGTGGAAATACGAGAGCCTTCATCCTCGAGCGAGAGAATTCAGAGAAGAAATCTCAGCCGGATGTCCAAGATGCTGGGGTCGTCTTCATCCCCGACGAGACAGAATCGTGAAGAATAAAAGAAAGAAAAATATTGTCAGCTGACATCGTCGACTCGCTTTTCACGATCCAACGACCCGGTGCCAACGTAAACAGAGACGCCACTCGGATTTACAGGCTCTCATGCATAAAAATATGTGTCGTCGCGGAACGACTGTTTACCAACTTTAAGCGTCTGATTTTTTTCTTTTTTTCGACTGAAATCGAGCACATAATTCAACGATAGATAGATGGAACGAATCGCTGCTGGGAATACGCGTGCATCTGCATGTACGTAGCTCGGGCGAAGTTTCAACCACATACGAACGTACGTGCATATGTGTCTGTGGAACACCCCGTACGCGTTCGAGGTTCAAGTAGATCTCGACGTTGGTTTACCGTCACGGCGAGCATCATACACGGTTCGCCTGCTGTTTCTCCGCCTCCCTCGTGTGATACGTGGCGAGCGCGTTTCATCAAGTGGGTTCATCGGGGCCAAGAAGTCTCGAGGGAATGCGCGCTCCTCGGTCCGCGATCTGAAGAAGCCCGCGAGCCCGCGGTTCCGCCGCGAGTCGGGCCAAGAGCCAAGAAGAAGAAGCGCGGTCGAAAGGCACGGGGACAAACGCCGAAGACGAGGACGACGACGCCGGCAAAAACACGTTCGGTACCGTCCTCCACCGCCTCGTTCGCCGTCTTTTCGATCCCTTCCCGCTGCACCCTCGCCATCGGAGCCGTCGGTCTCGCTCGCGATCCTCTTGCGTTACTCTCGTGGCCTCCTTTTTTTTTCCCTCGCCTCTCGTCTTTCGTCTTCCTCCGAAACCGCGAGCGTTTCGCATTCGTTGCTTCCCTTTGGCTCTGCTCGATCTCTTTCTCTTCCACTCACGACGTTATCCGGTCGCGGCCCTTTTTCTCGGCGCAGTACATCGTCGCGCCGCGGGATCCTTCACGGTCATCCTTCCACGCTCTCTCCCTCCTCGTCTTCTTTCGGCCTCCGTCCACCGAGGCTTCGTTCGTCTCTCTTTATTCTCATTCCCTTATTTATCCTTTTCGTTTTTCTCCGTTGCCCAACCAAAGTTGGCCTTCCCTGCGCTCACCGTCGCGCTCCTCGCTCGATCTCTCGCCGGGATCCTCCTACACTGCCTTCTCATCGTCCCGTCCTCCTCGGCTCGCTTGTTCTCCAACCGGCGCTGGAGAGGAGCGAGAAACTCGGACGACGCTCTCGCTGATTAATATCCAGATCCACTCCGAGAGATAGTTCTTGTTTGGATGAAGCAATTCCAGCCGGTTTTTCTGACGATATCTCGCGCCAGCACGATCTCCCGGGGTAGAGCCCTACGTGGCTCTCTCGTCGTCGACGGAACTTCGAGCTGAGAAGGAGACCATGCACAGCTATGTAATTTTATTTTTTCCTTTATTTATTTATTTTTATTTCTTCCACTCTCTCGTTCCACGGTTCTTGTTACCGTCCGACTCCTGTTGTTCTGCTCTCACACGCGGCCGTTTTATACGCCTCGAGCCTGAACACGTACGTGTGCATATATAGGCGCGGTGTGTACCGATCTCGGCAGCGCATACAGCCGGAGCGCGCATTGTCGGCCATATTAGTTTCTTCTTGCCCTCGTGCCCATGCTCTCTCGGCCTTTCTCAGTCATCGCACGGTTCGGCCTGAGCATGCGAGCGTGTATAAACGAACGAACGATGGAAGAAAAAAAAAAAACGAAAAAACTTAACTGGTAGCCAGCAGCAATGCCGCCACTCGTATATATGGTAGGAGTGCTGCTGCGCACCGCCTGGAAAATGATCTAAGGATCTCTTTCGCTCTCTCTCTCCCCCTTTATCTCTCCGAGTTCCCTCCGCAACAGTTAATACCGCTCGTGATTTAGTCACGGTAGCTGTATCCACTGTGGCTCCTCTGTATCGTTTATTCCAATCGATATACACTCGATCATTGATCGATCTTTGAGGATGGATTTATCGTATGGTTTTCTCTTATCTCCTTACCGATGCTCGATACTCGTACACGGTATTCTCGTCCGAAATGATTCACACGACCGCTATGTATATAAACCGGATGCTCGATCGAAGATCTAATGTCACGGTGCGAGCAATCGCGAATTTATCGGTAAAGCAATGCATCGGCGTGAACGTGTTGAAAAAAGAACGACCGGTGCACCGAGCATTGATAAAAAAAGGCCTACTCACTGAAAAACTCATTCTCTTGCGGCTGCCAAGGAATTTTTAAAAATTTCTATTATTAATTCAACATGATATTGAAACTACAATATTCCTTTAACGCAAGGAACGTAAAGGATTACGCCTAAGCCTATGACCTCGCGAAATTTTTATCCCGTCGCTCGACTAATCCTCCGTCGGCTATTTAAAAATAAGAATCCATGAAGAATTGCTGGTCAGAGGATCCTGAACGGAGACGATGAGCTCCGTGTCTGAGGGCCATTAAATATCTCTCCGTGCAACGAAGCGCCTGAGTCGCAATGACATTGGCTTAAGCGGGGCCAAAAATAAAGGCACCGTGATTCCTCTCCGCGTGCCAAAACCGTGTGCGAGCTAAGCACAGCGTTCGCACACACACACACAAAATCCTATACGGATGCTAATACTGGAGCGAAGAATCCCGTCAACAGGAGGAAACAAAAGAACTCGGCGTGCATCGAGTTATTATCGCGTCGACGGCTGACTCTCTCCCTCGTGAGAGGGAGGGCGGTTAAAAATAACTCGCAACAGCGCTGCAATGCAACGAAGGAAATTTCGGAGGCAGCGCAACAGCTCACCGCTCCGTTCGCTCAGAGGCTCGGGTAAATCAAAGCTGTATGATAACCACGAGATTCCGAGGGTACAAAAGCCGCGATAATAACCGTGGTACATTAAACTTAAATTCTTAGGGGGGGTTTTCTGGGTAGGTACGCCGGGTAGAAATTATTTGATGAAATCAAGAATTCAGAGTTCGTAGGGGTTGTAAATAAAGCGGCAGTAGGAAACGCGGTGGCGGAGGCGGCAGAGGCCATTTCTCGCGTTCTCGCCGTGATTAAAGATACGAGAGAGACGGCGAAGCCCGATTGGTGGGGGTGACCGAGTCCGCAGCGCCGATCTGCCGTGACCCCGCGACGCCGTTCGCGCTTCGCGTCACGCCGCGACGGTGAGGAAAATCGCGAAAAAAATTCCACGGGGCAAAGAGGGTTCGTCGCCGGTGCCGAAGAAGATGAAGAGACTTCCGCTAGTTTGGATTATTAGAGAAATACCTGAACGATGGCGTCAGCCGACGGATCGTCTCGCGCTAGTTTCCCAAAGTCTTTCTCGGGCGCTGAGGGCAACCCGCGCGCCAGTTCATCGTGCTCTCTCCGCGGCACTGACTCACGTGGTGACGCCAAGATGGCCGCCCGCCTTGGGCGTGGCCGGCTCACAGATCGCACACGAATTATCTCGTCTCCCGAAGCTCGAGCGGGCACCGAACACCTCGTCAACGATTCATCACTCGCGAAACATTCCGTGAGATACGCCATTTTTTTCGTTATCAATTTCCACAGCGACGACGCAAGCCGCGAGTTCCGACGCCGATGCCGCCGTCCGACCGCGGCCATCTTGGATTCTTCCCCTCCAGCTGTCGCCGTGTCGGTCCATCTGGCAGCCTCCGTTCGGAGCGATGCCGCGCCTCGATTCGGTACTTTCGCCATTCGTGAACGACGATCTTTCCATCTCACTTTGTTCTATTCTGTAGTCGAAAAAGGAGACATCAGACGTGTTGATAATTTTTATTTTTTCACTGTAAAAAAATGTTGTTTGAAAATTCACTGACTGTGTTGGAAGCTTTTTTACATAAACTGTTTCTAAAATTTCAAACACATGTGCGTTGCAATTTTACGGTAACATTTTTTACTTTCAATTAAAATTTTTGTATATTTCAGGCAAAGGATTTGTAATTTTAACATCTGGTATTGTAATTTTACAAAAAAAATTTACATTAATGTTGAATTAATGTAAGCAATGTAAACAAATTTCAAACTCCAGTACATTAAATTTGCAATTTAGTTTTACAGTGTTTTTATCAATTTCGTATGAAATAATTTTTTTAAACATTTATAGAGGCGTCTTTTATACAGGGAATAAGTTTTTTTTCTCGACGAAGAAGCCTGGAGTATTTTGAACGACCATTTGGGCCATTGTAACGCGCAGTGTCTATTGATTTTTCAACCTCCCGACTACTGACGAACGATACTTTTCATTTTCACCGCTTCTCCAGGCAATTCTAAAATTTCGACAGATATCGCCGAGATGTTACTTACGAAAATGTTTATTTAATTTTTATTTCACAGTATTATTTTTTACTGCAGAATTTTCGATGGATTTGATGCGCCGATAATATTGCCTCCCCTCCGTAGGCTGCTCCCCTACCCTTAAGCGTCATCCCTGCCCGTCTCGCTAAACAGCTCAGCATCCCGAGTCACCCTGTGCGCGTTCTCGAAGCTTGCGTGCGCGTCGCTCTCGGCGATCATTCGTACGTTGCAATGATTTTTTTCTTTATTTTCGGGTTTTTTAAAAAGAAAAAAATGTTTTTAACATCAGTGTCGAGGTATCGGGAGCGGTGGAAGATAAAAATAATCATGCTGGCAAGTGAGGAGAGTCCGAGAGGGAAGAAGCCAGTGCGCGGCGTCGTGTCGAGAGTCGCGTCGAGATAGACGCTCGTGTGTGCTGGATTCGAGAAATAACACACGGTACGGGTGGTTCGTGGTGGGGATGCTCTACGGCCATCTTGCCACGAATGAGCGAGCGAACGACCATGGCGCTCAGCCGTCGGCGTGAAACTCGGCTCCCTACGCTTGCGCAAACCTTGTACTTTTCTTATTTTCGTTTTTAACTTTATAATCTCAATTTTTCAACGTTCCCGAGGAGGAGGGGGGGGGGGGGGGGGGAGTTCCGGCGCGTCCTTTGGTTATTATCGTATCTCTTCCACTATTCCAATTTCCTTTGCGTCTAATGCAGTCGGGAGTCTCGTGAAAAACTTTCAGTTACATCGGTCAGGAAACATCCACTGGCAGTGTACATGATTTGGAATCGGCCGACCGCAATTTCATTTTCAATTTAATATACGATTTACACTGTATAAATAAATTGTTAATTCAGTTTAGTTATTCCTGAAACTCTTGTAAATTTCACTTTGAAAAATGTCTGGACGAAAATGTATACAAAGTATATGAGGTTCTCATGCATAAACGGATAGATTAAATTCAATATGCATTTATGAGATAAAATTAATGCTCGGTATATTAATTCCAGCTTTTTGGGGGCGTTTAAACTACCGGTAGCTTAGTTTTACGTCGATTTTTGTAAATTAAATTTTATGCACCGGTTTGCGCATAAAAACTTCATAGCTTTGCATATTCCATTTTTTTGTAAATGAAAATATTTTTATATAAAGTGCTAGTTATAATGTGTGAATCTATAGATTAAAGTCCCAAATGAATCGTAAAATTTCTAACATAGCAATTTATTTCGCGATTGTAAATCCCAATTCATCTACAAATACGTCAACGTCTGTAATTTCTCAAATATTTTTTTCCTAACGTGACGACAGTGTCACGGTCGGAGTAGGCCGGAAATGGCTTTCGACGCGTTATCTGTTCGGGCTCTCAATAAGTTCACAGAGGCCCAAAAAAAAAACTTCGTCAGCGCAACACACTCGAGCGAATGGATAAACTTTTTCCGTTACTTTCAACATTCCAGCAAATTGTAGTCGAGCGATTAGTTAGAGAGGCTTAAGCCGATAATAGAAAAAGAATCGGTCTAACCATACCGATTGTCAGTAGATACAATGTCCACAGCGTCGGTTATCCATTGAACAAGAAAAAAAAATACTGTGACGCGAGCTGATAGTTGCAATCTGGTTACATTCGCAGGACAAATAAAGAAAAAAAAATTGCAAGATTACATTCGCGTTAAGAATGGTCGACCTTTGACCGCGCAATCGATGAACTCCGAGGCCTGCTTTTCCGACACTAAGCTCTGCGCTATAGTCGTTCGCGCAAGATTACATGTTTCATTTAATTATTTTTTTTTTTATCGCGCAAAAATTTACTGCACTTCGCGATTGAAACATGCTGTTCTATGTGCAAAGTGTTACATACACTGTTAGAAGACGGTGCGATCACTCAACGGAACGTTAGGCATGGACAGTCGCTGTGGCCGAGCGTGAGAGGGTCGAAAAACTCATCGGTTAAGTACATTACAATTAGACGAGACACTCAAGAGTGGGGGAGAGCGAGCGAGAGAGAAAGAGAGAGTTAATATCGTAAATGTATATTCGAACGATAAGCGCGACATTTGTTATACGCTCGCGCTAGGAGAGCCGACAGAGCGCCGCGCGGGCCGTCGCTATGCAATAACATTAATTTATTCCATCGTGCTTGAGAGCACACGCGAACGAGAGAAAGAGGGAAAGAGCGAGAGGGTTTCGTTTCGTACGCTATGCAGTAAATTGGATTCGTGCACAGATGTATCGTTTACGAGGCACACACTACTAATTCGATACGCATTTCAAATAATTAATTGACGATCCGAGTAAATAGTGGTCTAGTCGTGTACTCGTATGTAACGAGGAGGACTCGGATATATTCTTATTAATCGTTGTGAAAATGAAATCCTCGAGGTACTTCATAATAATTCTCGGAGCCTTGTGTATTTATGCATATATATATATATATATACACGCACGATCTCTCGTCGTGTCTGCAAACTATGAGAACGAGAGAAGCCCCGAGGGAACGAAATTTTCTCGTTGAATCTCCATGGCTTTATAAACAGAGAAAAAACGAGCTATCGTCGAATCTGCAATCATCGCCGTATCAGTGAAAGAAATCAATGGGTCCCGAGGGGTAAATCCCAGGAGAGAAAAAAATAACCGTGTCGTTTGAGGCGAGAAAACATTCTTAGATCGCAGATTCAAAAAAAAATCTATCATCATTCATCTTTTTGAGCTCTGATGCCAATAATAACGAAAAATAATTATTCCCCCAAAATACATTATTGCGCCATGAAGAATTTTATTTTTTATTTTATGAAACCCTCAAACTCGAAACTCCCCGAACTGGAGAATCCAGGTAAAGTGCATGTACGATATATACATCAGGGCGAGAAACCTTCTTGCAACGAAGCAATTCTCTCGCTCGCGGGATAGCGGTGAGGGTGTTGTATATAGGCTATACCGAGGCCATTTTCGTTTTTCGTTCACGAGAGCGTTTCTCCATTAACCCGTGGACGGTCCTTTCAGACTTACTGCATATTGATCCCATCGATCTGGTCCCCCCCCCCCCCCCCCTCCCCGTTGCCCTGGCTGCTCTCTCTCTGCCTCCCTCGCGAGCTTCCCCGCAGAACGACGGAGGCGCACGCTATCTTTCTTCGGCCCTTCTTCTCTCGCTCGCTGCGCTATCGTTCTCTTATCCCCCTCGCTTCGATTCCCCGAGCCAAAACCCTGTCCCAAGAGTGAGAAAGAGTGGCGAGAAAAGAGCACGGCGTACAGTGTGTATCGGGTACAAGCGAGAGCTCAAGCCAACCCCCTTAAAGCACTCGCCGCGAGGCTGCCCACGCAAAAAGGCAAAACGCAGGAGATGGAATGTTTAACGCGTCGCCAAGATAAAGAAGCCTCCCCGATCCACGAGCTTTACCTACACGAACGTTTCGCACTTCCAACGTATCCCGGGGACTATATAAAACCCATAAAACTTCGAATAAGTGTCCGCCACCGCGGTCACTCGCTCGCGTCAAGTGCGCACGCTACGATGAATAACAAGAAGAAAGCAGATAAATATGTGAGAGGCACGTAGAGGAGATTGATAAAAAATAAAATAAAAATAAAATAAATAATGCCAAGACGTTAAGCGGAGACGAAGACTGGGGGAAAGAAGTGTGCATTTTTTTTTATCCTCACTTACTCGATGTCCCATTTCTTCAATGTCTTTACTTCTTCCTTCGATGCCCCTTGTTTTTGTCGCTTCATCTTCTATACTCGATTTTGCTCTCTCGAATTTGTTTCTTTTTTTCGCTATTTTTTTTTTAAGCGGTGTATATAGTACGAATACCGGTGTGCTACGAACTGCCACGTCTCAACTCCGTTCTCTCGCTCATTCTCGACTCACGTGCCTGCGGTCCAATAAAAAGTCGCCTTTGTTTGATAGCCGGCTAAATCGACCTGCCAACCCCCTAATGCGTCATTACTGTCGGTCTTTACGGTCGACTCGTATCATTTCACTTAGGTATATTGATATGGCAACGAGTTCCCGACCTCGTCCAACGCGCAAACGGCATACTTTCTTCGAATGACGCCGCCGGGCGACGACACCGCGATCGGGGGGGCTTGCACACTTCAGCAGAGCTTATACACGAGTCGCGCGACTGGCCTATCCGGATTTCTTCTTTTTTGCATTTCCTTTTTTTTCGCTTCGTCAATTATTTTTACCTCGCTGTTCTCACGAGCGGCCATCGAGTTTGGCTCGCACTCGCGCTTCCGGTAGCTGATTATCGACCGGCAATAGTTACTTGTCCGTTCCTTACACGGGCGTCGAGTAAATTGCTCCGCCATAAATTGATATTGCGCTATCGTTAGCGCCTCCTGTTAACGCGATACCCCGTGAAATATTGCGCGACGGTTGTAGGGACGCAGATTCGATGGATCAGTTTCGTCGAAAGAGCGATTTCGAGAGGGTGGTTGGAAATGTATTACTTTTTTTTGTTCGACATCTCGATAATGAAATATTTTTAGGCGAATGGAGGGCGAATCAGGAAATTAAAAAGATTTTTCAATACCTCGATAATGAAAGATTCTTAGGTCAACCTAACGTGAATCGGGACGTTGAAAAGATTTTTCGATATCACGATTATGAAAAATTCTTGGGTCAACGGAACGCGAATCGGGACGTTGAAAAGATTTTTCGATACCTCGATAATGAAAGATTCTTAGGTCGACGGAACGCGAATCGGGACGTTGAAACGACTTTTCGATACCTTAAAATCTCACCTATTCGTAAATCCGCGCTGTTCCTCTGGCAGGAAACTTACTGATCTCACTGGTCGAACGGTCGGAAGGAAACTAAAGTCTCGAACGTAGTTTAACCCCACGCTAGAGGCTCTCGGCAGTCCTTATACAACCCGACCATCGTCCTTCGAGGCGAGCAGCACGAGAGAAAAAAAAAGTGCTGGAAGAAAGAAAGAAGAAAAAAATATTCCAACGGGGCCCTAAAGTGGGTATTTGTGGGCTATTGCGAGGTCACGCCGTTTGCCGGATGGTTCGAACGCGCGCAGAGAGTCTAGCTCTCGGGAGGAAGTTCTTCGTCGGAGCTCGGAGGTCCGTTCCATCTTTTACGGGGGGCCCCCCGAGTGATTCGACTTGCACGAGGGATCTCGACGCTCGCAGGTTGCTAACCCTCTGTGTGCCGGTTATATGACCCTTTACAACGGTGTCCGGGTCTAAAAAGTACACCCGCAATAAACAGCCGAGCAGCTTCAGGGTCACCCCGTTTGAACGCTGGCTCTTTTTTTAAGCCCGGCTCCGCAGGGTCACGTCCGCCCGTTTTAACAACCCTTGAGACCTTAGCAACCCGCAGAGTCAAAAAGCCGCACTGTTGCAGGAAACGCCGAAGACCGCGACCGGCTATTTCGTTAACTCGTGTTTTCAGGCACGCAGCCTTGAGATTCCTCGCGGTCGGTCCCGGCTCGTCGATACCCTGGCCGATTCTTTTTTTAAGGGCCGGAGGTACCGGGACGGACATTGACTCACGGCACTTTTTACAGTGTCACATCGAATATATTCACAAGTGGAAGTTCAAAGATTGCAAATGCATACACAAATAAAACTCGCTTAACGCGAGAGGATTCTACAAGCTGCAAATGACGATCCACCTCCGGCAAAAAAAGTGCCGTCACACCGAAAAACGTCAATTCTGGTTTCGAAATCTCAGTTTTCAAACGGAAATGACGTCACAGCGGAAGTACCTTGCTTCCGGGTTGAACATTTTTTTTTTTTTACTAGAAGCGACAATTTATCGATTACATTGAATATTTTTTATATATTTTTTTTCAGTGTACTATTTCGTGTACTTGGCAAACAGTTCGCGCAGGTTGCCAATTCTCAGGTCACCCCGCGACGACCCTCGCCATTCCCAAGCGCCAAAGTCCCGGGAGGTACATAGTCGTCGTTGCAGCCCTCGTCATAAAACCCGAAAGCCGAGGGTCGGGGGAGGGGAGGGGGTCACCCCGTTAAACGCTTTTTTAAGCCGAATATACTTGGCGCTCGGGTCTTAACAACCCTTGAGACCTCGAAGTTGCCTAGTTTCCGTGACCGTGTAGATCGGACTGTAGAAGCCCGACGGCGCGACAAGTAAAAAAGCCGCACTGTTGCAGGAAATGCGAGGAGCCGTGACCATTCTTCGATCGGCATCTAGCCTTTTTTAACTGCTCCCTACGCAGCCTTGAGATTCTTTACCGCGTCCACGTCTCGCTTTTTTCCTTTTTTTAAAAAGAACCAACACCCACGGAGACTCACCGTATCCCATCGCGGCAAGGGTACGAGCAGTAAACGAGAAGCTAGCGAGCACCCCGATCGGAGACCCTTCGACGTCCTTGACGAGTCCCTGTCGCCAGTCCTCGAACGAAAATTGCGCGAAGCGTGACTCACTTTTTTATGGAAAAGGTAATTCGTGCGCCGAGCACAGGTAAAGAGACCCGAAAAGCAGACGAGCATTTTTTTAGCGCTCTTCGCACCAGTCTCGCGACACACTTCGTCCGTGACGCGTTCGAAAAAGCCTGCCGGCGGTTTAGGCTGCATCTTCGACAAATAATTCCACCTATTCCCAAAATCTTATCGATCAACTCTGCTGTTTCGTCTCGTTCGGTATAACATTTCGTGCCCAAATCGCTAAATTTTTTTTAACGAATCCAATTTTTGTTTCAATACCCAGAAAAAACCTTATCAGGAAAAATATAATTTCACTACAATTGTTTTTTTTTTGTTGAGGAAACAATTTTTTTGTAATCTTATAATTTAAGTGCATTTAAAATCAACGCAGGTCAAACGGTCCTGATCGTAACAGCGGGGTTAACTCATCGAGTAAAAACATGACTGGTTCGCTCACCGAGGCGTGCCGTTTACTGTAAATTAGTTTGAACTTTAGTACCTTATACGTTGGGGCGGCAAGTACACGCGAAGCTCGAGGAGCATCGAATGAAGACATATACCGAAGGAGGCGCACTGTCTGAAGCTGGGGATCGAGATTGATCATGCGGCGGTGCGGAGGCTCGGCGTGACGGACAACACGGGTACAAACGAGAAGCGCAGAGAGATATGCCTAGAGCCCACCGCGGCCATCGTAGGATACTCAACTTTCAATAAGGTAACGATCCACGAGAGATTGCAATAACGAACTCCTCGTTGAGCTCTCCGCAGCTCCTCGACGGCCCCTGCATGCTTGTGTGCGCGCACACACGAGGCGTTCGTGAGGGCAATCGTTATGTATTATTCAGAGTCGTCAACACGAGCCCGAGCAATAATAATCTTGTGAAATTTTTCCTCCGTCCGCCTCTCGAGAATTCCGTTCGTTTCAACCGAAGCCTCGATTCCACCGTTTCGTTCATCGCGTGAAAGCGCGATATGAAGTGAGAAAAAAAGAGGAAAAAAATTAATAAAAGAAATCCGCAAACAATTTATTAACCAAAATGCCGCGTCTTTAGCCGACACGTAACATTAGCGTTCTTGCGGACACACGCGTGCTGAAAGATCGTGTAATTGAATCGTCGGATTCGCCTCCGTATGCGTGTGTGTGTGTTTGTGTGTGTACGGATTAATTATTACCTAGCCGAGGCTCGTACACACGCGTGCAATTTACAATTATACGGTAGTCGGCTACCTCCTCATTGCAGTTGTTGTATAATAACAGACATCTCATTACGCTTCGTTTAGCTCCGACTGGCGTGTGTCTTTCTCCCGCCGTACCCTCGCATAACAGACCGCTCTATTACGATTCGCCACGTCGATTTGACTGTCACCTAACGCTTTTCTGTATCTTCCACATACGAGACAGTTCATATCGCCCCGGTTATGATTCGGGGAGCAACGAGCATTTTCTATCTAATTTCTGATTACTTAGACAAATAAATGAAACACTTGTTTTCGGCCGGAAATCAATGGTAACGACAGCCTTAAAAATAATTTGAAAACATAGTGTATACAATAGAATCAACCGAACACCGTTGAACCTCTTGAATTCGACTGGTCATCCCTGAGGGTCGAATTTGGGAGGATCGTCGAACAAGCTCACCCTTCGCGGGGCATTCGTATCGACAGTTATCATACGTGCTCAGGTGGGATAGCTTTCCTCGGTCTACACATCGCTGAACCATCGCTGTAGCTGCACACTATCTGCAGTGTCCACGTCGTGCCGGGAACGAACCGCACAGCCCCCGCGTACAGAGTTCGGTTCGGCGCATCGGTTTTCGCTGGCGAACCAGCTACCTGGCTCGGCGCTGGCTAGCCGCTGCCTAGGCAGCGAGAGCCACGTTGTTTGACTCTCCGTTCGGCTCTACGCGTTCGACCGATGCTCTGTCGGACAGCGGAAACCACCGGCAGCGTTTGCCCGCGTTCTCTCCGCGTAACACGCGCACCGAGGCAGTAACTAACCGGATTCCGGGGAGGGCAATGGCGACCGGACCACGGACCATGCAGCGCCGAATATGGGAAATCTATGGGCTCATATCCACGACCAAACTGTACACTAGCCAAATGGACGCGGCAATAACGGCCCGTTAACGCTAATTCGCGAAATTCTGATTGACGACGAACGCAGAGGGAGGCCACGAGGATGGCGCTGCACGAACCAGGCTCAACTCCTCTCATCCCTGTGTACATGCAGTGTTTCCCCGCTACGACCGTGGTCTCTCCTTCCATCTCTCGTGAACTCGCATGCCGGTCCTCTCGCTTCCTCCGCCCCAGCAACCGACCAACCCCTGTGCAACCTCGTCCGAACTCAAACACCAATACCAACGAGTAATGTACCGTGATGCGGTATATCGGCGATAGAGGGTAATTAAAGTCATCCTTATTACACAGGATTTCAAAAGCGATAGGAAGATCGAGCTTGTTCCAATTTTGTTTTGTTCTTTATTTCACTGATACCTAAAGTGAAGTTATCGAGCCCCGTCTCTCTTTATTCGTTTCCGGTCAGGATTTTAGCCAACGCGAAAAATCATTTCGAGATCTTTTTTGTTCTTTCGCGCACGAGACATTAATTGGTCACGTATTAATTGAAATTTTAACTGAGACGATATTTCATTTATGATTCTTTTATGAGTGAAAAACTCATTTCCGTTTCGAGGTTTCGTGCCTCTACAACACGGTCGGTTGTTAAAAAAAAAAAATGGTCTCGTCCGAGGTACACGAATTCCATCTCACACGAGACGCATTATCGCCATTTCTACCACCTACGCGCACGAGAATGGGGAGAGTCTCGTTTCGTAATTCGCGTAATGGGGTGACGATCGGGGTAGGCCCGGAAGCCGAGGGAGCTCTGTCCGCGCCCTCCGCATCACGTCGCGTCCATCTCATTCTCCACGTGTGCGTCCTCTTCGGCTCTACATTTGTATTTTTCTCTGTCTTCCGCTCCCTCCGTTTCTTCTGCCTTTATCACACTCCCCGACTCCGCAGTACATCGAGGTCTGAGGCCAACAGTTGATTTATGGACGCGCCCGTGGTCCAGCCCCTCGTTCGGGACCCTCGCAAACTCGTTCGATCAACCCCCTATTGCTCCATGGTTTCTAGATCACGTAGCCTGATACACGCGTTATAGGAAACGCCTACGGGCAACGAAATACGACGAACGACTTGTACGAAATTGTGGGGCTCTCCTGTACACCGCGGCGCGCGCTGCGTTCCATTTATCGGTGGATCATAATAAAATAGATTATTATAGTGCAATACCAGGAGAGCAAATGAAATCTCGAGTTTGAGATATTGGAAAATATATCGGTGCACGGGCCTCCGGGTGGGGCTTGAGTTTTCATTTTGGTAACGCGATGCGTCAGTCTCTACGACGCGGGTCAATGTTTTACATTGAACATCACGTTTTTTTTATTGCCAGGAGAGCGTCGGAGCGAGGTAGGGGGAGCCAACTTCCCATTAGAGGCACGTTACACTAACGCGAATCTCTGTAAAAATGATCTAAGACGCCGTATCGCAGTTCGAAACACTTGCTGCCTCCCCGCCGTCGAAGCCGTCGAGGTAGACGCTATTTGCATTTCTTTTTTCTCTCGAGCGGAAAGACTTTGCGTTCCCCTCTGAGAAATTCCGAGGGGAATCGGAGAACTCTGACTCGCGGGGCACGGCCTCGGGTTCATCCGAGGCTCGGAGGGTGCGGAGAGCCTAAGGGCCTCCGATATTTTTCATCATCCCCGTCCAAAGATCATCTTTGGGCAAAAGCGCTTGGAGAAGTGAGGAATATATCTAGTTGAAAAAGAAAAACATGACAAAGTTGTTTTTTTAGCGAAACGATCGTAAACTCTCGGATTCTGAGGACCGCGACCACTTTGTCCCAATCAACATTAGTACTATCCGCGACTCTTCGGCCCCAATGATGAGATCATCGATCGTTTCAAGTGAATTCCTGAACGGGGCACTTCGTTACGAAAGGTTCGCGTGCTACGGAGGCATTCCAATTAAAGTCGCTGCTTCGTTCGAGTGCAATTTCGCTGTTTATTTATAGGCGTATAATTATCACGCAGGAACACACAGCCGCTCGTTCGATTATCGTTCTGCGCACGGTAAACGCTTGAGTACGCTCGAACGAATCGTCTGCACTGCTGTTTTCCGACAACAATGAACGTCGGTAGTGTCTCTGGTTGATCGTATGCGCCGGATGACACTGTCGCTAGAGACGATGGTTCGACCGATGGTTTCAACGGCCCGCCAGCGACGATGTGTTGGAAATCGTTGAATAATGTTCAAAGTGAATAATGAATTCAATCGAATAATGTTTTGATAATAATTTGAGCGAGGAACCGTGAGGGATTGAAAAACCGAGTGTGAAGAGCCTCAAGCGATGGAAAGACTAATTCGGCTGCTGATGCAGGGCCGAGACCCGCTGGACCAGTCAGCCATCTTGATCTCTCCGGGACTCTGCTGCTGGTTCATGGGAGCGAGGACGTGAAAGACGAGGCCAACGAGAGCTCGACGCCATAGCTCTGTGTCAAACGATATTCCAATATTCATTGCCATCCTCAAATAAAGTATTTAATCGTGTTAAAAAAAGCGCATATGCTTCATTTGACTCGCAAAACAGGAAAAAAAAAATCGCGCCGTATGTCTCAAAAATGCCGAAGGTCTTTGAGTGCAAGAATAAAAATGGTGTATCGGTTCGCGAGGAATATAACATCGTGAAAAAAAAAAAAATTTTAATTCACGAACCGGAGTCCGAGGCACCCTCGGAGCCGCGGGTTCACGCGCAGTCCCGCGTGTGCAACCGGCAATTTTGGGATTGCCGCCGGCTGCAGATTAGGACCGGAGGGGGAGGTGTGTGGCTCGCTCGATAGCTCGTTGGCTGGTGGCAAGTGCGACCGTATCGCCGAATATTGCTGGATAAGAGACCGGACCCAATTAAAACGCTAATAACAAGCCTCAGCCGACAAACCGACGAGCATCATGCCCGGCGTTTCAGCGTCGATTCTCTTGCCGACGGCAAACCGTGTGTTAGCGAGAGCTTGTACGCAAGCTTCGAGCTATCCTTCAGCCGTTTCGATGCTCGCTGCTGTACTCTGTGATAATCTGACGATAGTACAGAAATATTCGAATCTCGTAATGACAATAAAAATATAATTATCAGTTGCAAAAAATAAAGATTTCAAATTAAGAATACTAAAAATTATACTTAAAAAAATTGCTCCGAAACCGAATTGCAGTGAGATGATTAAATTGCGCGTAAGATCTCGAAATGCAGCTGTTTTTTTCACGAAAAAAAACCGTACACGGTAAAAATATGCGACACAAGATACGCACAGAAGCGAGGAGCGTGTCGATCAAACGTGACTGCAATTTCAACTCCCGCACGTTGTCGACTCGGGCTTTCCCCGATCTGTGAGAATATCGAGATTCCCCGAAACGTCCGGGGCTTATAAATTCCCAATCAATGACCCATCGAAGCTTCTTTCTCAGCGATTTGACGATTCCCGGCTGCACTCGCCATTGAATCGACACCTCTCCTAGGTGGGAACTTTCGTCGCACAATAGTCCACGTTGCGATACTTTAGGAAGTTCTAACGAAAGTGTCTATTTAGTCGAAGCAAGAAAACGTGTTAACGTAATGCCGCAGAACTATCGCGGACCGACGGAACGTTCGATGGTTCCCACGTCTTGGGCCGACGTGTTTTGAACGTTTCGTTCTCAACATCCCATTCAACCCCCGATCTTATTGCACGTTGGCTTTCTCCTCGCCACGATTCTCCGGAATGAAGAGCTTCGATTTCTTTGCATCTTATTAGCACCGAAACATGCGTTGCCAAAATTTTCGTGAAGTTTTCGGGAGGAAGACCGCTCGCCAGCGCTGAACTTCAAAGGACTTTCTGGCGAACGCTGCGAGCGTGCCGTCGGAAGATTACGAGCGTCGAACAAAGCGGGCAAAAGAGAACCCAGCCGATTCCGACGTCTCATTAACATTTGGCTTGAACCATTAGCGTCGAAGATTGCGCCGCGAGAGACCAAGCAAATTACGGATTTTCGAGCCCCTCCGAGGGCTTCCCGAGTTGGCGGGGAAGACGGAACGTGGAATAGAGAGTTGGCGAGCGAGGGAATGAGCGCGAATGTCGTGGCACGATAGCTCAGCTGCAATTGAAGCGGCAATATAGTGAATCAGATTAAGGAAGTGGAGTCTGCCAGAGCTCTATGAACTGTAGGCGCAGTGTAGGACTTTCTCGAGCTTTCCTGTACTCTTCGCAAACGTTGGATTCGCTCGGGCCAACCTCGTCATAAAACTACCCACGAACGCTTTTTTGTTATTTTTTTTCTCGTCTACACGACCGACGGAGCTCGCGACGAAACCTTCTCGAATAACGTAGAAAGTCGTAGGATTTGTATGTGCACTAATATACACTGGCGAGATCGGCCCGGCGCGTTTTCGCTCCGAAACCACGAGAAAGACGAGACAAAAGCGCTGAAGCGGCAATCTTATCTGCCACTCGTTTAGGTGACGGCTCGACAGCTCCCGGGTGCCATTTCGCGATTCGATACTTTTCCTTTTTGATACCCCCTCAACACTCGTAATGTCCTCGAGTCATCTTCAGCGCTTGAGTATTTTTATTTTTTTCAATAAAATTATTCGATACAACGCGCATCGGTAATCTGTGGAAGGTTAAGAGAATCTTTGCAAGATAGCCTACCCGAACCTCACGACATATTCAATGTATGCAAAGAATGTATTCAAAATGTATTAAATATTGCGTTTTTATACGATTGATATGTTAAACACAAAAATCGTTACATATCTGAAGACACATATTTTCGTAAATATATTCCAAAGCATACGGGAAATATAATTTTCTCTCGACATATGCCACAGTCAAATGTCTCCATTCGGACGACACACCGATAGAATTATTTATTTTATTTAAATGAAATTATTTCAATGAAATAATTAATTTATGCAACTTCGATGAGTCAACTTTCACCGGTTAGATCGGTTTCCCTCGAAACCTGAAAATCTGGAGGAGGAGGACAAATTTCGCTATCGTTTAATGGCGTTACAAGCTCACCGTCGGGAGTGAGCAGGAAGCCAGCAATGCGCGTCGTCGTTGGTACTCGTCGAGAACGGTTTTACTCTCGCAGCAACTGCCTCTAAAACCTGTATCCTGACGAGCTGGCTCGGGAGACAGGGGAGAAGACACATTTATGGAGTGCGCGAGTCCTCTTCTCATTCTCCTCATTTCGTCGATCTCTCTTCATCTCCATAAGCACGCGTTCTATGTCTTCGACGCTCGCCACTCGGAATCCTCTTCCGGCGGGACGCGAGGATCCCTCATTAAAATGAGAGCCTATATACACGCATGTATATATATATACGCACGAAGTCACTAGCTCACCCTCGATTTCTTCCCGAAGAAAAATATTCTCCCGTCCGTTCGATCGCGAGACGTGACGGTATTCTACTCGGTGTCGCGTTTCGCTTCATCAAAGAGCTCTCCTCAGTTCGTGAGAGGAAAAACTCGTCCTCGTCATCTCACCTCGGTGACATTCCTTCGTTCGACACGATCATCCACTTGGCAATTCTTGGCGAGTATCCATGGATTCTGCCCTTTTTCGTTCGCCAACTCAAGCGTAAATTGGCGTAACGAAAGTTCCCGATTACGCTGACTCGTTCGTTAGTCAGTCTATCGAAGAGCGGAGGCTCGCAGCATGTGCCGGAAGTCGGCGGATTTAATCGATAAACTATCGGTCAATGTACTGCGATTAGCAGCAATATCGAAAAAATTTAATTTACAGTTATGATCGATCATTTTCCTTTTTCTTTTTTTCTTGTAATTTATAGGATGTTTGTTCTATCAAGTGTGTGCTTCGTTTTACGCCGCTGAAACTTAATCTCGAAGAATTAATAATACAGCAGGGCAGCATCGAATTTTCGTGATCGCTGGACTCGGTGAGTTCTGCATTCTGCTGGGCTTGGGAAGTGGACGTATATACGTACAACGATGGAGGCACGAGGTGCACACTGGGCTCTCCTTTGAGATTCCCTCGCTGATAAAGGGGTAGAAAATCAGCGGTGTGCACGTGCAGCAGGGGCCTGTCTCCCGACAGGCCACGAGCACGGCTCTTATGCCTGCCTGGCTCTTATTCGTCTTCGTGTCTCGCGTACCTATAGCGTGCATCTACTATACTTTATACTACCCTCTATTTTCCCTCCCGTGTACCCATGGTTCACCGTGTCGGACCACGTTTCTCGAAAGCATTAATCACCGCGGGGAACTCGGTTCGCGCACGAGCATGCATCGGGCTTCTGCCCCGTTCTATGCATCTTCCTCTTGAATGTCTATCTACTTCCAGAGACTCACCTGACTCGCATCCCGATCTGTGCATTCCGTATAACGACACAAAAAATATATCTATTGTGTGAATCGGTATAGATCCAGAAAAATTATTTTATATTTGTTTAATACTTTACTCGCAAAATTGTAAAAAATGAAGCCATGTGCAAATTACTTCGCACCTTTTTTTATATGCAAGCTGTCGAATGTAATTTTTTATAGGCGTCTTTTGAAACCTACGTGTTGTATGATCATGTTATATTTTAATGCAATATCTGTAAAGTCTATTTTTTTTCCAACTGGACAGAGGCTTCGGACTGGAAGCGTTAAAAGGGGGTGTTCGGCCTGCACCACGAAATGGAATCAGGCCATGGTTCATCTACCGTCTCGCGTGACGTTTATACATAGAACGATCGTCTGGGCTCTCGAACAGGAGCGGGGGGCGATCTCGTCTCAAATGAATCTAACACGCGCATCCAGATGAATAATGTTCTGGGAATGAAAAATCGCGAATTAATAATCCCTCTCACCTGGACCGACGGATTCGCGGAACGAAATATAATTACGGATATCGCCAGCGTGCGTTCGCAGTCGGTCCATTTCGCCGGGCACCAGCGCTACCACATAGTAGCCTATATGAATCTCCGGACATGACGCATTGCTTCTCTCCGTTGGACCACGGGAACATATATATATACATAGTATACAGTAGATATACATAGTACACACACAGTAGGTGTACACTGAACCGACTCCGAGCTCGGCGGAACTTCGCTTCTCGATGAATTATTCAAACGCGCGAAGCTGCGCGATCTCCGCGAGAGGATGAGAGCCGGTACGCGCGAGAGAACATAACAGACACCCTATCTCTATCTGGCCTTCTTCTCGTTTCTCTCTTCCGTCTCTTTTCGCAGTTTCTCGCGCGCGGGACTCACAAGCCACCAAAAAAAAAAAAAAAAAAGGTGAAAAAAGAAAGAAAACCAACGAAGCTCTCTCTGTACCAGGCGAAACGCACGACAACGACGACGAGAGTATGAACATTCCTGCACGCATTCGCTCGAACGATTGTAAATCTCTCTCTTTCTCTCCCCCCGTCGAGGGGTGGGTGGGGGGTGAGGCTGGAAAGAGCCCCTCGTGGCTTATACGCAGCACACTCGCGATGTTATACGCCAATGAGGCCTCGGCGATGAGATACTGGCTCTTGCTTTATTATATTGGCTTTGTCGCCGTTTCTCGCGTGTCGTGAGCCCGCGAGACTGAGGCTGCGCGGAGAAAAGCTCCCCTCGCGGACCTCCACGGCTCATCGACGTCGCCCTCCTCGGCTTTCTCAGGCTGCCCACTGCCGATTTTACTCGGCTCTGGCGGGCCGGTACATCCTGTCGAACGATCATCGGATTCGGCCTCTTTGCCTACGCCAACATTCGAGACATGTCTCCCGCGTACATACGCCGTCAGCGAGCTCCTCGTCCCGCCGCAGCGTCAAAGAGAACGCTTTGGAGTTCGAGCCAAGTTTCCGGATTGTCGGCGAAGCCACTCGGGAGCGAGATCGCTGCCAACGAGACGGGAATAACTCTGATCCGGCGAACCAGACTCGGGATACACTCGCGACGGTTCCTGCGACGACACCCCAATTTAGTTCGTGCTGTGACGAGCCCCGGAGACAGATATCGCATGCGTGCCTATAATCATAACCGGCCGACTGACGAACGGAGTTTGGGTGTGTATGAAAAAACATCGACTACCCTGTGTACGAAAATAAATTTTGCAAATTGTCAGGGTGAATAGATACTTTGGACACTTGTGGGCCACGAATCTTCTCGCCAGATCGCCACCGAAGCGGCAACTCTTGTTCAGGTTTATGCGGGGCGAATGCACCTGAGAATGAACGGTTGGTACTCAATGAAAATTTCCGTAAATTTTCACCGTTACAACCTTCGACAAACACGTCAAAGCAAAATTCATTCGACGGTTACTTCGCTCTTCCTTCGGTACGAGAATCGATGGACTCCTCCGAGATGTCCCGAACTGAACCCGCTCGCGATACCGAGTGCCGGAGCCCGTGCGAACTCAGTGCGCATGTATGCGGTATAATATCCTATGCATTCGCGATCGGAGGTTACGACACGAGAAGGAGCAAGAGAGCGAAGTACCCTCGGGAACGAGCGACCGATAAATAATCGATTCGCAATGGCCGTCCCCGCGAATAAATCACGACTCCTCGCTTCACTCGTCCTCCAGTGCCGCTCGGTGTGCCGGACTTCGGCGGAAATGTGCGACATGCCACGCGGTAGATAACTTAAGAACTAGCCGTAAAAAGATAAATAAAAAAAAAACCCAAAAAATTCACCTACGAGTGTAAAATCGCGCCAGATCAAACTCCCGGCCACATCTCTTTTTCTTCTATTCAGATTCCCTCGGAAATTCTTTCACTCGGTCTATCCATATACCAACCGCTGTGCGCCGCGTATGACACGATCGTATATTCCTACGAATCCCGTACGGGATCACGTAGAATGCACGGAGTGGAAAGCACATCGGGCGAGATCAGCGTGCACGATACGTGGCGGTGTACACGACGTTGAAGAGGGTCAGTAGCGGCCGTAATTTCTCGTCTGGCACATGCTAGTGAGAGAGGAGAGATGAGAGAAAAAAAAAGAGAAAGAATGAAAGACCATGGAACGAAGTGGTGTTCTCGCGTGGTCGAAGGTAAGCCCGGATCATATTCTTAACGAGAGTGCTTTACGACTTGTAAGTTCCTTTATCTACGGCGGCGTTGCGTTGCGTTGGCGTTATCCGAGCCAAAACGCGAAGGTGAGTCCCCCCCGTCCGGTGTGTACAGCACATGTATGCCGTGTCGTGTGTTGTATACGGTCGTGGAAGGGAGAAGAGAGGGATAGAGGGAGAGGTGGGTAAAAGATCGCGTCTGTTCGAGGATCGAGGAGCGAACCCAAGAGGGAGAAAAGATCTTGATGTATTTCGCACTTAGCCACGCCACGCCATTCTTATTCCAGGGTATATCTACTACGTGTGTACTCCACGCTTCGGGCGAAGCTTTTGCTTACCTTCGAGCTTGGAGCCTTCTCCTCGGATTGCCCGTAGCCTCGCTCTTTATGTCCCTTGTCCACTTCCATGTACGGTCGCGTCGAGTGTACATACGTACCTACTATATCCAGTACTGCCGCCAAACCGTCTATATATCTTCCGTCGTTGATTTCGCACTAGCTCTTGTTCGCTCGGTTCGCACTCTTTCGCAATCATTCCTCGACCGCGAGGGACCTTCGGGCTTTTGCAGATACACATATGCACTTTGTTCTCGATGCGTTGTTCTCCACTCCCTATTTTTTTCTCGCCCGACATTCAAACGTCGGCTTTGCGTAATTGTCTTTGCTCGTTCGCCGGTGGTGACTGAGAACCGGGGTACATGCATCATGGAGAACCGTGCGGGGAAGAGCGGGCCTCGAGAGCAAGGGTGCGAGAGAAACTTGTGGCCCGCCGCTGGGCTCTCTCCCATCATTGGTATTGTAGTTGCTCGTAATTTTCTACACGAGAGGGAGACGACACTTTATGTGTACTGTGCGATAAGTGCCACTAGACTACCGATGGTATTTCTGGGGAACGGGGAACGTGTTGCTGTTGGATCTATTGTTCGCGACGAGAGCGATTCATCTAATGAGCACGTTGGAGCTACCAATCCTCTCGATCTGTGTTATTGATGGGGAAGCTCGGAGAGAAGTACTCCATGTTTCCACGAGTTTCTTCCTTCGGATACGTGTTCTCTGTCGACCGATCCTTCAGATCGCTTTTTCCCCTCCACCAAGTTTTTTTAACTTTGTATCCGTACTTTCTTACACGCAGAAAGAAATACATAATAAAAGCAACAACTGAATTTTTACCATAAAAATTTTTCCCAAGAGGAACGTCTACATTTTATAGTTACGACAATGTCGAAAAATCATGGTCGTTGGTAATCAGAATTTCACCAATTGAATATATTCTATCAGAAACGATCTATATAGAGGTTCCCCCTGGGAACTATTGGCTATAGTAGGAAACACTATCCTTTTTCTCAGTGTATCATTTTTCGCTAATTTTGCGACGGTAAAACAATGTAAGGACCAATTGCCAGATTGAATAAAAATGTCATCTAAGAGAGCTCGAAGTCTTCTCTTTCTGGTGGAACACGCCGATAGCCGCTCAAGCATAATTTCTAAATCAGCGGACACCAGTGGCAAGGCGTCGAGGATGCCTCCAGTGTCTCATCTACCTGGTAACCATCCTGGCCATCGCGGCTACTTGACAGCCTAACAACCCCACCTGTAAATACCCTGGCTTCTATTTATCCCCCGTACAATTTAACGACACTAATTTCTCGTAATAACTATATTAACTATAGCCAGCGAGATAAACCCGAGGTGAAAGAGGCGAGTTCGAGACTTTCGTCGATGCCTCCGGTCGGATCGCTCCGCGCTCTGAAAACCCCATAAAGATACCAATACACGCGCATATGGTGCTTATGACGCCGAGTATCGCTCGTTACCCATCTAAAACCGCCTTCTCGACCTTGCTCTGCAGGCAAGCTGGGCACGACGACGGGGTACACCAAGCTCGGACACGAATATGCGTTCCTCCCGAAGGAACACACACTCTCTCTCTTCGGCTGCGCTCTCTTTCTTCACTCCATCGAATCTCGAGGGTTGTAGCTCTCCCCCGCTTGTTCGGAGCAGCGATGTTCGGAGCTCGACTCTCCTCGGGATCGTTCACCCCGGTGTGTTCCCGCGCACGTGCGCCGCGGATAAGATCCTCGGCGGGCTCTCAACTTCGAGTACGCTAATTTGCATTCGCTCGGCGAGAAATCGCACCGATAGAGCCTCTCGCCCGATGTATCCTCTCGTGTGTGGACGGTTTCTCTTTCTCTCCCACTCTCTCTCTCTGCAGCATCGTCGATCTCCCGGTGCATCGTTGACGCTGCCTGCGCCGGCTGTACGTCGTCGATGAATCTACGCAAATGTTGTCTCGTTGTCTGTATGTATTTTCGCGGCAGCAGCAGCATCACGCGGATAGTCTTTCGCCAGAGCGGTACACGGATACGGGGCAGTGAATTATTTTGCATGCACGCTCCTTGCGTGTCCCCGGTGTGCCCGAAGGGAAGGAAGGGAAGAGACGCGGCCAACGCAGGACGAAAGGGACGAGACTGGCCGTGTACGTACGTGCGAAAGCCTCTCCACCCGACAGGACATCGCTCACGTCGCAGCGGCACCAGGAGCAGCAGCACTCCCCAAGGGTTTCGCGCTGCGCGAAAGACCTGAGTGCATCGCTCGGTGAAGGCCCACGCGAGGGGGTTTGGGGCCAACTACTCGCCTCGTTCTCGTACTCTTGTACCTTCGTTATCCACTCTCCATTTATCCTTCACACATGGTATCTCGGGGGTCTGTGTGTACTCTTTTCCTCCTGGCCCCGCCTGTCTTTCGCGCTATCTTTCTCTCCTCTCTTTGCGCCCGGGTCGTTCCTTAGCTCGCGTCGCGGGGGGAACTCTCCTTGTAACCGGAGACTCGCGAGCGCCATTACGCTCAGGCGGAGAACATCGTCGGAATATTCGTACGCTTGTAGACGAACGAAAATCTTGTACCGGGGATAGATTGTTCACGCCCCGATTGCACTTTTCACGATTCTTACATGCCTAGATGGTTCCGTGTCTATCGCTGTGGGATCGTCGATTCACGGTACTTAAATCGGAATTTTTCATTCCTGAAAGATCTCTCGGGTCGCACCTTAGCTCGGGTCGCTGAAGGAGCTTGTCAGGCGACTCAAGTACAGAATGCAATTACTTGGGTGTTCAGCACGCCTGAGAAACGTCACTTCCGGTTTGAAATTGTTTATTTTTTACCGGAAGCGGAAACGTCTTTGAGGGAAAACGTCACTTCCAGTTTCGAAATTTCGGCTTTTTTTAAATCTCACCTGGGAAGTTCTTCATAAACATTTCATCTTTCACACCTTCGCTCGGTGAATTCAGTGGAAGATTCGTTTAGGACTCACGCAGGCGGTCACTGGGACATTCGTATTTTCGTTACTTTTTACGGTAGCCTCTGCTTTCTTCCTTCCGGTCTTTCGATCTCTCTCTCGAGATTTTCCCCGAATGCCGCGGTGGGCCATGTGGCGAATTCATGCTGCTGCGCCGCCACAGAGAATAGGAAATCTCCGCTGCAACGAAGCACGGTCACCGCGGTAGCCAAGCCGAACTTGAAGAATCCCAACAAACCGAGTTACTTCCTAATGCCGGGATAACGGCGAAAGGACGCGGAGGGTTGTTTTACGAGGCAATAAAACGAGCGTCGAGAGACGGAGAGTCACACACGAAGCTGGAGAGTAGCGCACAGAGGAGCACGCCTTATGCGGTCGCTTGCGCACGCCCGGTGTTTTCAACTGTGTGTTATGCTGGTGCAAACTCGCCGACTACTGCCACTTCGTGTAATGGATTCACACGGCTATAAAATTAGAGGCTCGGACAAATTTACGACCCCGTATACACACCCGTTCCGTACGGTGATCAAAAGGAGGCGAGCGGGCGGAGACACCGGCTGCCGAGACGTGCGCGCATCAGCCACAAAAGATTTGATGGCCAGGGCGCGTGCCATAATCGGGACAGCGATTTCCCGGAGGATACTTGGCGCACAGTTCAATGGCCTATCGATCGGCTCCAGCACATACACACTTCGCGCGCAATGCGATTCGGAAGAAGCCGATGTTCCTGAAATCCCTCTCAACCGGGTTGCCATAAAGACAACGATAATTTTCCATTTTCCGCATAACCACTCAAGCGCCTTGTAAATTAATTCCTTATTGCCTCGTTAAGTAATATAAATAACGGTGCCTCCGAACGAAACGGGAGCATACATATCTCCTCCCTCACGCGCGCCATTATGCAAGACTATAGTAATGATAATAATAAGGCGTCATCCCGCGGATTAGAATAGAGTCGCTTGGCGTCCTTATTAAGACTTAAATTGGAAGCTCGAGCTCGGGCGCGAGAGGGTGTGTATCTTTGTGTGTGTGTGTGTGTATCTCGGAAGCGAAGATATATAGGGTAGTAGTAGAGGATGCTGGAGGCGAAACCACACAGGGATGATGGTGGTGCATCGGGCGACGCGAGAGGCATTATGGCCGCCACCGACGCCCGTACGACAACGATCCTCCAGTTTCGGAGGGTCGGCCTTCGCCAACCCAGCTTCTCTCTCCCTCTCTCGCATCTCTGCCGGATAATGGTGGGACGGGGTCGAGGACATCAATCTTCCCCCACCGCTCCTTCTCTCACCGTATTCTCTCTTTTGCCGCGAGCGTCCCCGGAATCTTCCCCTTGCCGCTGTTTCCCCCGCCGTTTGGCTCCTCGCTCCGCGACGCCGTACATCCCAGCTTCCCCCTCGCCCTTCCCGTCCCGCACCGGGGTTCCACAAACTTCACGGTGCGCGTACGTCTTCGGCCAAAGGGGAAGACCCTACGTCTTTCCAACTCTTACCGATCCCTTCTTGCGTTTCCACCAGCCGTACAGTTGACTTTACACTTCTCCCGCGGGGCCTCGCCGAGATATATTCTTCCTGCAATCATATATCTTTCGGTTTTCGTCTCTCCGTCTCGCGTTCGCTTCCTCGTGAATACTTTTATCGCACTCTCTCCCGAGCCCGAGCTCGACCCTTCTCGCGCGAGACTTGTCTAGTTTCGCCTATACCGATGATTTCATCATTTTATTTTCCTCTCGTGTTGGCGGATCGGTGGACAAAATAATTTTGCGATGAACTGTTCTATCCGCAGATTTCTGGTCGCTGTGGAAAAAGTGTCCACTTCAACGCTCGGCCATGAGTGCGCGCCGCTGGTACTCTGCACTTTTTAGAGAAGCCATTACCCGCCCTCCGAGTTTTTCCATCGTTGTTATGCAGCGCAGCTCTCTCTCCGGTTGACGAGGAGAAGCGAACTTAATCCCACGCGTGATTCATCTCCCGGTGCTCCCGTATATCTGGATTATCTGCCATCATCTACATATTTACGAGCATCTGGAGCTGCTGGCCTCTTTTTCCACCCCTCTTGCGTCCGGCTCCAAGTTCCCCGACCGCTCTTTCCTAGCTTTCGTGCACCTCTTTTAATCCACCGTTGTCGGGAGCTCGTTCGCGTAGGAAGTACACGCTGCGCGTGTATTCTCATGCAGCGTACGGGCGACATTGCGCCTCGAGACCTCGGCGTGCCCTTATACGATTTACCCACGTACGTCGTTGCGTTATGATGCGACGAAGGAGAGAGAAAATATATGCAAAAAAAAGTGCCAACGACGGGCACAGAGTCGTTACAAAATCCCGAAAAAGTCTCGCAAGGTTTCTCTCGATACGAAGCATTATTATTCTTAGCGCGTTGTTGTGATGCAGTCCCGCGACGTATGCAATCCGAAGCCGGAGGTCAATAGTCGTTGCGTTGCACTTGTAGAGCCTGATAGAAACTGTAACATCGGATGAGCATGGCGTTGGGGTCTCTTTTTTGTTTTTACTTTCAATGCAATGTCGTCGCTCGCATCAAAGTTATGGATTTTTTTTTTAGGCGTGGCTCATTATATTTCCATTATTTTGTGGCACCTCGAGGAATGAAAAATGTTGAGATTTTTTTTTTCTTTCAGAGCGCTGCATTATCTTCAAGGCAAAAGCATTATCCTCGCTGACGCGGTCAGCTGCAACGAGGCCAGCGCACATTGAATTGGGTCCAGTTGCACGTCCTCCGCAGGCACGGTAAGCTTAGTAGATTTTACGAACCGCCCCCGCAGAACCCAATCACGTTGCGGATGAGTAACGAGTGCATTCGAAACCAATCTGCGTCGGGGCGAACTAAATTGGAATCAGCCAGCGCTCGTTGTGCATTATACCTATGTATCGTATAGAGGTACGTTCGACTACGGTCATTGTATACGAGCGTTATACGAGTACAGCGTTGAAGCTCTCGTGCGCGGCCCTAGGTACACCCGATATTTTTCACGCTTCGACGAAACAACGACCCTCTCCGCCGTTATTTTACAATGAGTTATACATATTTCCTCGAGCTATACCAATCCCGTGGACCGGAGCAATGTTTCAAATTTAAATTATTTTTAAAAAACGTTGGAAATAAATTTTCGGACTATTTCGCCCGGAACTGCAGGTCGGATTCGTCAACGAGCGGGCTTGGAATTCTTTTTCGGGATCGCGCTGATCATGTGTAACGTAGCTTTTCCTCTTCCACATTTTCAAACTTTATATCCGCTGGATCTTTTCCCGTCCATCACGAACCTGCCACTTACTTTAACGCCTAGCTCGATATCTCACATGAAAAATCGTGCCCAAAGCGAACAAATTTTATTTTTGGTTTTTACCATTTGCACAAATTTCCGTATCGCGCCGAGCGGAAATTCGGAACACAGCTTTTTGTTTCCAAAACCGACATTGCCCGGTCTGGCTGAGGCCAAAAAGAGTCCTCAGGTTCGTCGACCCGCGTCCAACAACGAATTTGTACTCCACATGTTATGTACTGGCGTTAATAACACCTCCCCTCACCCTCCCCGCCGCACTCGAGTCCAGCGTAAAGCGACTGTTATATCGAGGAAGTTTTTTTTTTCAGTGTCGGCGTTTAGCCCGATAATTCGACGTTGCGGCGCCACGGAAACTCGCCCGGTTTCACGCGGACACATCAGCGAAGATGAAATAAGATGAAGGAAGGAGTTCGAGGCCGTGTATCCGGCGCTCGGTAGTTCCGCGAAAAAGATAATCGCTCGTTCTCTCGCTCGCTCGCGCCGGGAACCTCGAAAGGGTTGGCGTGGCCGAGTATAATCGCTCACCTGCCGTGATGATGGTCGCTGATTAATTTCCGATTGGCCGACAGCGAAGTTGCGAGACCGGAGACCATCGGGGGAGATCAGCAAATTGGCTACTCATCGCGTAATAGCGGCGACGTGCCGCCCGAAGTTAAACGAATCAGCGTGCATCGGCGAGGCGTATACACAAGGCACGGAAAAAAAACTTGGCAAACATTTCCTGCAGGAATAACAGTGAGAGCTGAGGTATCATCTTGTTTGCAATACAATATGCATTTGCTCGCAATGATCATTAAATCCATCGAATTTTTTTTTTTTTTTTTTTGAGGATACTACCGAGATGGTACAACGGATTGCCATAACCAAAAAGATAAAATACAAGATAAGCCGAAGGTGCCAGAAAAGCACAATGAAGAAAAGCGAAACAGAAGACTAATTTAGTATCATGACTAACCGAACAATATTTTGCGAAAGAAAACAAAGTGAAGTCGCTGAATTTATGTTAGTGTCAAGAATTTCTCTGGAGGAGTCGAACCGCTTTCGCGTCTGAGAACGATACTCGCGTTCGGCTCGCTCTCGCGAATTGCGTTTCGTAAGACAATATTAGTAAATTCACGTTTACCACATTTTCTTCGGTGTGCACAATCGCGAGGGGGCAGGTGGGGGGTCGGAGGCGTTATCGCGTATATCATCAATCAGCGTCGGCCCGTTATTTTCCAGTTGGTTTTCCACCTGCAATGGGGCGCAGTTTAGTCAACATTCGGAAGCCATACCATTTTATCACGGCCATTCAAACCCCATTGGCCGTGCAGCGGAGATACCGCACATATCTATACGCCAGCGTCTATATACTCGGATCTGGTCGACGTCCCACCGGTACGTACTGGGTGTTCGAGAAATTCGCTTTTGAAATTTTTTCATCGCGACACGTATTCCTCCGTCGGCCTCGGTAACTTTGACTGTGATTACGATTAGTCATCCCGATGGTGCACGGTCGCGAAGATTGATCGAGGACGCGCTCGGTGGATCGATTTCCGAGAGATGAACGAAGTTCCGAGTCCTCGGTAAATGGTTCGCGGACTCTCGCTCGTCCGCACGATAGATGGCTACTGACAGGAAGCGGCCTCGCCATTACCCGTTCGCTTCGATGACATAAAGATAGCGAACAACTATCCATTATCCTTGCCCGATACACTGGACACAGATACCCGCTTATTATCTCGCCATCTCTTGGAGCAGATTGTAATCTCTCGTGCGTGAGCCTCGATCTTTAATCACCTCGATTACAGAAACGTCGAATCAGCATGCCCGTATTGGCTCGGTTTACGATCAATCACACGTTAATTGAATATAACGCCATCGCGAGATTTAATTAAAAATCGTATCATCTCATTCTCTCGAATAATTCGCTCGGTGCAGAGAAATTGGCTGTCGATTGTGGGTAACGTTCGAGTAAAACGAATGACACGCGATTATAATTGATGCATGAAAAAGCGGTAAACTGACTGTAAATCGTTATCGGATCGTCTGGTCAACGAGGACATAAATTCCTCGCGATCAATCCTCGAAAGTGCGACGGGTATGTAAATCTCGTGTTCCCCCGAAGGTCGACAGTCTGGAGTGGTATCGTGTCTGCCGTCGGTAATGTAACGCGCAGGCTGCAATTACAACAACAAAAAATCGCCGGTATCGATAGTTATTGACATCGGACACGCTTATCCTCTCTGCTCGGGTGCGCAGTTCATGTATTCATGAGTCGAATGATTTTTACGGTCTGTTAATATGAGATCGTGAAATTTATGCCACTTTTTTTCACTCGCTACAACAAGATTTCTGCTACATCACCCACTTGACATTCCGACCTTCGGTCTTCGAATCGGCGAAGATTAAACTAGTTTCAAGTCATCAAAGGGTATTTGGAGGTTCCGAATTTCGACTCGGGAAGCCGAATCGTTTTCAACGTTCGATCATCGGGTAGTGCTCCGGAACTTACATTGAGAAAAAAATTAATAATGTAAGATGTACGTCATTACATCGTTTCATCGTTACCGTCCAACGAAATCATAGAGCGCGCTTTCGATCGGTAACGAGGTCGAGATCGGACGAGTGTGAAACTAGGAACTTGGTAATTACGTAACGGGCTTGAGGTTCCTCTTCCTTTTTTTTTTTGTTCTTTGTTGGTTATATGTCCGCTGGATGGGACGAGAGCGTGATGGCTGCGCGCTATATGGAAGCGGTAACACGGTGCTATAGAATCTCCCGAATCAGCCATTACAGAGTGGCGGTAATAGGCCCCGGGAGGGAGTCGACTCCACGCGTCCAAGGTCGACCTGTCGGGTTGCCCAAAGCCAGCGAGAGGACCCAAAAACCGCTGCTCTTCCCCGCTTTAAACGAGAGTGGGGGGAGAAGAAGGAAAGCATAGAACGAGGCCCTGGACCGCCGTCCGGCAGCAGGGCCGTCGAGAACTGAGAACTGGTTGTACGCGATCCGAGACAGCGGTGGCGGCCTTATACACAGAGTTGCCTCCGAGCGCAGTTTCCAAGTCTGGAACGACTCGTAAGAAGAACCTATCGATAGCCTGGACAAGCTTAAGCGCCGATAAGGGGACAGGCTATGGCCTGTTGGTCTATTGAGAGGCGTATCTTGAAAATACTTGTCGTCGACGAAGCCGACCGGGCGCGGGGAGCGTCGCAACGAACCGCTTCTCTCCCTCTAAGCCTTCGTATTCTCGTGCCGCCTTTTCGGACTCTTTTTACAGGTGGACAGAAAAAAAAAATAATAACTCCAATGACCATTTATTAAGCGGTGTCATCACCCTATTTATCAGCGATATATACACATTCGAGCTATTCTCGTTTATGGCGACGGTATTCTTTTGAAACGCGCGTATGTAGTCGATTCTTTTTTTTTTTTTATAGTATACATGAATATGTATAGTAAGAAAAGATTCGAGCGACTGGTTGTTCACTCCGCCTCGATCTGTACGAATGTACACGCGCGGTGGATCGCGTGTTTCCGTGCGAGCCAGGCCGGAAAATACATTAGCTCGAGCATAATTTCCCCGAGCTATATCAGCCCCTACTAAGCTTTTACCTTCCTCTCGACTTCACCCTCCGAGACTTAGCCCTACAAGAAGATTCACGAGCTCGCTTCCCGTGCCCGTGAGCCGATAAACTTGCCGGTAAGCACATAGCGTTTTCACAGGCGGTATTATCAAGATTACTTAATCTCTCGTGGCGCATTCTTCGCGGAGATTTTTAATTTTTTCCATAACATAACATTTTTGTAGAATTACTTTTTTTTCTGCCTTCCATGGATTCGCACGAGAGAGCCAATAGCGAGGCAGCGATTGGAGACTGCGGGGTGATGTAGAAAAAAGTACGAAGGCGAGATGAGCTCCCCGTCGGTGTAAGCCACCCCCTGTCGAATTCCCATCCTTCCGGTATCCGGCAGACGTTCCCGGCGATTCTGTGCTCGACGAGTGGCGAATCGATTCGGGTCGTCCATTGAAAAGGGCGAGCATTACGTTGGATGGGTGGGTACGAAGCCCATTCGACCCCGTGCCGAAACATCGCGTCGGTGGATAGTCGTCTCTCAGACCGGAAACCGGACGCGGGACCGCGGGCTATGCCGTACGTAGTTGTCGACGAGCGTCGACGACGTGCCACGTCAGCGGGAGCCATTCACCCTTATGCCTCTTCTAGGATTCCCACAAACGGGCCTTTTTTTTCTCTCTTCTCATTCCCCTCACTGCCCCGTCTCGGTTTCTCCGGATCCCTCGCCTCGTTTACTCTTTCCTTTCTTCGTCTCTGTTCTCGTCGCTCGTCGGTTCGCCGCCGGACTGAACCGGAGGACCAGAAACAGCCATAACCAATGGCAGCTACCGTCATATTTATTCGTTTCGCACCCCGCAGTAGCCTCGTGTCACGTGAACAGAAGAGCATCGCCATAGAAACTAAAATCTCGTGCCGTTGTAACACTCGGAACTCTCCATCGGGAAGTCATCCAAGCGGAAAATGATTTGCTGCCTTCGACGACGGCGATGACGATGATGATGGACCCGCGTTCGACCGCTCAGAAAAACGCCCACCAACGAACCGTGAACTCGGTACTTTCCGGTCGACGGCTATCAAAACTCCTTCGCCATAACGAATCACGATGTACGACATTCATGAATCATGAGAATCGTTGATGGATTCCATTGGCTTCTCGGCGGCGTGAGAAACACATCGCAGCGATAATGCGATAACAGCCTCCGATCCGGAAGATCATGGCCTTCGGCAAAGGGACGAGAAAATCTCTAGAATCTCATGGCGGAATGCTCGAAGATTTTTCCTGACTCGTCCAAACCTTTCGGGGAATGGTACAGATGGGAGCTTAGTCGCACAGCGGGTCGTAGACTAATACCGTGAGAAGGAGGTAGGGGATGGAAAATAGAGAGACTTCGACTTCTTGATTAAAAGCGAACGACCATCGTCATCGACATCGGCTAGGAGAGCGCGGAACCGAGGACACATTGCGAGCTGAGACTAGCGGATCCGGCTGGTTTAATGGCGTCACACCGAACTCGAGCTCGGCAGAGCGTGAAAACCGAGTGTGCGAGGAGGACCGGAGCGATCGCAAATTTAGAAAATCTTCTCTCGGTGCGCCTCGCTACCGGCGCTAAGGGGAGGAGGAGCGGAGCTTCTGCACGTACGTACCGTACGGTGTATATAGCGCGGGCAAACGTCGGCAAACGTTCGCGAAGGTGGTATTTGCGCAGGCCAAACGACGCAAATAGAGAACAAACAGCGAGCCAGGGTACACAGAGAGGAAGAGAGAGAGAGAGAGAGAGAGAGAGGTCGGGCGAGAGAGTTTCTGCGGAAGAAGAGAAGAGAAGTAGCGATAGAACGAAAGCAAACGATAGAGGGTTGAAACGGAAAGAGAGGAACGCTGTGTGGAAGCACGAGGGGGGGTTGGGTTGCGAAAAGGGAGGAAATGGTGCGCGTTACGGAGAAATGGCGCGGAAACCGGGGATAGTGACGGGCAATGGGCTGCTCCGACTCCCGAACCGAAAACTCGAACCAGCAGCAGGATTCGTGGGAGGAGTGCAACGGCAGCCTCGATATACAGAGAACCGGAGAGCAGTCCCTCTGGTTATTCTTTCTCTTCTCTTTTTTTTAATACTTTTCCATCCACCACGTAACCCCGCATCCTCCTTTTTTTTTTTACCTCTCCTTTCTCTGGCTGTGCTATCCTGACGCTTTTACTTCAATTTTTCGTCTTCCTCTCCCAAACGCTAGTTTTCCCTTCGTTGCACTTCTCCGGGCTCAGCGGGAATACGAAGGATATATGTTATCGATGAAATTCGTACCAAGTATACTATATATATGTATTCGCTGTATACTTTCCGAGATCTCGGGATGGGTAAATTAAGTGAGCCGAGGGGTTATTTTTCCTCCCTTGTTCGTCGGGTTCGCGACGAAAATACTTCGGAGGTGGAGAACGAAAGAAGGATCGCGGTGACGGGGTGAGAGTCGTTAACGTCCGGCATTGCCGTTGTGGTCTGAATCGAGAGAAGCTCGCAGACTCGAGGAATTTCTATCGTGGAGGGGCCCACCTCTAAAGGCCGGCTGGTCTCAATGGACCGCGAGAAACGATACGAAATATTTGCCAGCGACCGGTCTCGAACGGTCCCGTCGTGTGTGTTTCATGCTCGACTTTTCCGACCGACCTTGGGTCTCCGTACACTGCAAGTATACAGCAACCCGGCAACCCTCCGCCGGATCGTACGGACGGAGAGAAACAGGAGAGCGAGGGCTGCGTTGGAAACCCGCGCGGCTAATCGCCCTCGAGAAATAGTCTCTCGGTTTATCAGTCTCTCCCAGGTTTTACTCGGATTTCGCGAAGGTCCTCCATATAGTCCCGCGTCCTACGCTGCTTCTGTGCACTATATCGCAGGATTAAATGGGCTGGTTGTATCTGCCGGCGGAAGAAGCCCTTCGACGATTTGCTTATGGGGGATAACTCACTACCCTCGAGACCGCTTTCCCGAATCATCCCTAACTCTCCGCACGACGTTACGATGTGATTATTTGATGAGCTCCGCGTCGATCTTCCTTCGCTCCGGAAGCGACGGTTCTTTCCGAACGACCTTGATGATCTTCGCTCCTGACATCGACGAAGGGGATCTTTTTTTTCTTCAAGAGCTGTCGAGACATGCCCGTCGCGCATTTTTACGATCGCGGGCTCGCTCGGTTCTCTATAAAGGGAGGTCTGTGTTATTTCGGATGGTATCGACCCGTTCACGGAGCCGAGGGGCCAGGTATACCGTGCAGTCTTCTTCGTGGTAACGGCAGGGAACGCTGGTAAGCGTGTCGTCATCTAGCGGGATACGTTTCAAGTTTTGCATCGCGAGAATCGTTCATCGGCACAGAATCTTCTCGTTCGATGCATATCGGAGAGAATGGCCGTTCGGTTATATCACCGAATTCAAACAGGTATGCACGGGACACGTTCCGCTCATTAACGCATTTTTATTTTTCGATGAAAGAAGAAGGAAGAAAAAAAATATTGAAATTCAATGACGATGAGTCAGAGCGAGATGGGGGTCAGGAGAGTCTGGCAACGGCACGGCGTAGCCGGTAGTGGCGTAGAGGTCTTACCGCTTCGAAGACCTTGTTGCAGGCCTCGCTATAACACACCCCGCTCGTTCTCATATAATAACGAGGCGCCACGAATGCGGCGATAGATTAAATTAAGATTGCTCGACGCTCGCAAAATGAGCCAATTATGAATTAATTGCGCGGTGCCCAACGCCGGTAGCGTTATTAGAGTCTTAATATCCGATTACGTCTTAACAACGTATCAGCGTCAGGTGAGCGGGGCTGCCTGTAGCGCTCAGATACAACCGGCTTCTCCGTCGGTACATCGACACGGAAGAGCCGCATGTGTGAGCGTTCCGCTTTTGCACCGTTCTTCCGCAAGGTGTCGATGATCCTCTCGATTTCGAAATTAATCGACACCCTCCGTTCGATTGATAATTAAAATACAAACATAATTCGCCGATTAAAAATTACTGGGTGAGAGCCTTCCTGTTATTACATCTTCAGTAAAATGGCCTGACGAAAGAAGCGAAGAAGCCTCACTTATCGCACATTACCAATTTACGTAATTTATGAGAACGACGTGGAGCAGCTGAGTAAAAAAATTATCAACGAACCGAACGTGTTCTGCGCCAGCCAGAAAATTAATGTCTTTCACTGGTGTTCCGCAAATTAAAAAAAAAAAATTCTGGATGCGTGAATTTAATATCACAGTATTAAGTCTCGGTTCGAAATTGTGCTGGAGTCATTTCGCAGCACTCGGGCGAGCACTGTTCTTGCATCTCCTATCTTTCGCGCCTTTTCTCTCTCGTGTCCGTAATTTTGCTAATTATGTTTGCGCGACCAGCCGAGTCGATGTCCGAAGGGGATTCCGCGCTGCCGAAGTAACGTACGGTTTCTGAGGCTGTAATTATTCGTTAGCGGGAGCTAACACACACTTGCGCACACCCATAGACGGTAGGAAGGTGATAGAGGTAGGGAACTGCAGGAAGCTCGAGCCAGCGGCGAATACTCGCGACTCCGCGTACAATCCCCCTGTGCGATATCTTTGCATTACGGTGCTCTACGTACGCGGAACCGTCGTGCGAGGGGGTGAGAGGGTGAGAATACAGAACGAGAAAGCGGAAGGGAACCACACTCGCCATTACCCACCCTTTCGCGGCGTTGCACACCCGTAGCAGCCCATCGGACCCCGTTCGCTCCTCCCGCTCTCTCGTTACATTTGATCTAGAGCCGCAAACGTTATTCCCGAGCGTACTACATCCTCCTACGCCTTCCACTGTGCAATACCGTACGTCATCGTACATTGCGGCACGTTGTCTCGACGAAAATAATTGGGGAGCTGTACGCTCGTGCGGACCGTTCCACACGATTCGACCGGGGCGTTAAACGGGGATGAGACTCGCCTTAGGGCGGTGGAACATTTTTGTTAACATTGACTCCGTGGTCCAGGAGCCGTCGCAGCATCCTATAAATCGTCTGCCACCTCCCACTACGAAAAGGAACATTCTTGCGAGATCGGAGGCTTGAGACCCGAACAAGCAGAATACAGAGCAAAAAAAGATTTGTATATTTAACGAACTGTTTTGCCCACGAATGTCCACAATTTTATCTTCCCGTTAATTTTACAAAAAATATTTATAAAATGACGAGATATTTTTGGGAAACGGACAAATTTTTTTATGATAAAGTAACAAGAAAAAAATCGTGGACGTTTATGGACAAGAACGTCGGTCCCTATTTCACTGTGTAGGGAAAAAAATAACGAAGCTGGGACGAAAGGCAGGAGGCTACGCGGGAAAAGGGTCACAAGGAGCATTCTTTGACCGCATGGAAGATGGAGGCGAGGTAAATCTTCGAGAGACGTACTGTGAAACTGTGCAGCACGTGGAGACTCCAAGGATGCATGGAAAAGGGCCCACCGCTGCTGGCAAGCCATACCCGCGTAGGTATAACGGCACTTCCTTCCGACTGCATTGTATTCTCGAACTTTTACTGCCCTGCCTCGAAGTTACCGGCCTCGTCACTTTTTTTCCGTGTTTTTTTTTCCCCCGTCGCTTCTGTACGAATACCGTTCAACCCCCGTTTTTTACGGCGATGCGAACGGGTGCCCGTTGACTTTTACAACGAGACGACTACGACGACGAGTCGTTTACGACGCCACGGCGAAGCGGCGAGATTGTAAAAAAAAGGAACGTCCTCGAAATGCGCAAGGTCAGGAAAGCCTCTTGACCATACTAGTGCAGTATACTGTGCAGTCTAGTATAGTTTTTGTTGGACTTTTGCTGGATTTTCGCGAGTACGATTCGAGTGAAGCCCCGGCTAGGGTAGGTAGAGAGAACGAATAAATGAAAAGTCGTGAAAAAATCCAATGCGTTCACCTTGGACTCTCCAGTCGCGAGAGTGCAACTCGAGTTTCAGCGAATGATTCGCTTGGAAACAAAAAAAAAATGAAGATCTACGATGTAGATTGCAGATAAACGAGAGACACACTGTGTGGCCGTGGGTCGCCTCGTGTTTCGTGAAAACCGAGCTCGGCAGTTCATTCTTGTTTCCTGAAATGTTATATGCCAGACTGAAAAATGTGAACGCAATTACGTTGACCCAGAAGCACGCGCCACGAGGCTCATAGTTCACTCATCGCCGAGAGCCTCTCGAACGCTTTTGCATGCGTTCAATTTCGTAACATGTCGCCCCGTCGGTTTCCCCGAACTTAATTATTTCCTGCCAGTAATTATGTCTCTTCTGTGGCCACCGTAACATCTGCGTTACGATCCTCCGAGCAATTTGGTGGCAACATGGGCGCTCGAGAAACACCGGGTCTCTTGTTTTTACGAGGCATGCACGAATCGTCGATAACCGTCTCGATTGCGCTTTCCTCTCGTGGTTCAAGCGTCTCTTCGTGCGAAACACCCTATTTTCTCGAGCGTTGAAGCCACAAAGACCGTGGAGAGCTTGGCGGTGCTCGGATGCATTATTTATGAATCCACGTAGGGAAGCTCGAGCGGGAACACCGAGATTTCAGCTATCCGAACGATGCACAGAGGTAAGAACGTTTATCGGGAAGATGGAGGATTGAAACGAGCTCGCCCTCGACTCGACCTGCGGTAGAAAATCTCTCTAGGATAAAGTTCATCTTACATTGTCTCATCGAAACATTGTTTTGAATTAAATCGTAACCATTTTTTTAACTTACATTTTTCGAATATTCCGATTAATAAAAGTGCCGAACGGTTTAGACAATTTTATTTTATATTTCAGCAGGAAAGAGACTTAGGCCTCAAAGGGTTAGTTCAAATTGACTTCTCCACTCCATCCTCGTGACAATAATATTCAAGCTGCGGTCGCAATAGAAAGCACAGTGAACGTGTGGATACGTACCAGCGTGTTATACATACGTACGAAGGCGTACACCGAACACAAACTGCACTACAAAAAAAAAGTCCATGACAAACGCTTTGTCACAAGTCAGCGAGTTATACATCTGTGTGTATAATTCCCGTGAAATCATGCACAACGATACGCAGCGTACGTGCCAGTGTAGTAGAACGTACGTACACTGTGCGCGCGAGAGAGGCTTGAGTTTCTGGTAGGTAAGAACATACATGCACAAAGGGACGGACAGACAGTCATGCACACCGCAGCAAGAGATCAACACGAGTACGAAGTAACCCGGTATAAGCGAACACCTTCTTGCGCCCGGCGGCTTGTGTGGAAGCGGCGGCACGACCCGAGGCACACGGCGCTTGCATTGCCCATTGGTTGCCTCAGCAATGGCCTATTTCGCTCGAGAGTACGACCCATTTCGTGCTAAGGGGTCGTCCTTCGCCTTTGCCTTTCCTCCACACTGTTACACGACCCTACGTGCACGCTGTGCCCCGTATCTATGCGGACACAAGCCCAACGGGCAAGAAGGTGTAAGGACTTTTCCCCGCGCCGCAGCATATACGAAATCGCCCCGAGCTCTCCGGAGCGACTTGGTCCCGCTCAAACCGCACCACCGACACGCTTATCGTTCTCCATTTCTTTGGGGAAGCAGAGGAGAAAAAAATGGGACAGCGTATCTCGAAGTGAACGAAATACCCCCCGACTATCAAACAGCGCCCTGCGTTACATTCTCGTGATATTTTCGTCGGATGTCCCGGTCCTCATCGAGCGTGTCTGAAGGGATCTGTAGTACGATTTGGATAGGGCGCATATTTTAGACTTACTTGCCGTGCGATCATTCGGATAAAAAAAAATGAAAGGTCTTTTTTTCGTTACGCCTATTTTTCAGGATGAGTCTAGAGCCACACGGTGTACGGTGGTTCTACTATCTGTAGAACCATTTAATGACATTATTATTTCGTTATTTATGCCCAGGGAAAGCCTTGTTCGAGTTTGTAATTTGTTCGACCACCGATAGACCATGCGCGCGCCCGAATATGTTCGTTTACCACGAAGCGAAATTAATAATTCCCGCATGCGAGCGACGATGCGTAGACACACACGCGAGTGAGAGGGGTGGGGTTAAGTGGCTTTAGTTATTTGTATCGAGGGTCAGCGGCGCGAAAGAAGTATATCGCCGATACTCTCTCCAACGCTCTCTGGTTCGCTCGATCGAGGGGTTAATACACGTTAAAACGCTCTTCCTCTCGCTCTGCCGTTTCACTTCTCTTCGCCGGTCTACGTCAGTGTGTTACACTCGTTTCGAGCGCGCATGTACGCGACTCGCCGCAGTTTATGCCCAACATTATCCCGACATTACCTGGCTTTTGTGCGCGCTCCATCTGACCAGCAAGCCGCGAGAACCGCACGCTCGGAAAAGCTCTCTATCCTATGTGCGTTCGCGCTTGTTTACCGAGCGGGCGCAGCGCTCCGGTTGGCAGTAACCACCGGAGTGATTAATCATCCGGTCTGCGTCGTCCAACGGTTAATTAATCAGATATCCGTGGACGAAATTAGCGGACCCGGAGTACTCGGGATACTCAGTTCGATCAGTGCCAGTCCAGCGGTTACGCAATCAATCCCCGGGCTCGGTCGGAAATTCCGGCGAGCGTTATGTACCGCGTTACAAGCGCGGACGAAACGTCCGACTGATTTGTCGAACCACCGGAGGATAAATTACAAGCGACTCCGCGGAATATACACACGCTCGGGTCTGATTTCGTGCTGGCACAATCGAGAGGAATTAATTTTCATATTGCATACGAATCGGTCTCGGTGGATTATATTTATCGAGCGGCCCAACCGCTCGATGGAATAATAAAGACGTTCCACGTGAATTCCACGTTAATGGAAGAAGCCTTTTTTAATAATCATATAACGCCGCCGGTATGTGTGTTCTCTCGGGGTTCTTTATTAGTTCTAGCTGAATGAGAGGCGGAGGTTTGTACGCGACGGGGTTAGCTCGGTTTTTCTGTGTTTTTTTTTTTTTTTTTTAGTTTTGGTAATTCACGAGAGCGAGCGCTCGCGCGCACCCCGGTGAGAGCTGCGAGGTACAATATCGACGAGTTATTGGTCCATTAACATAACGCCGAATGGACACTCACGAACGTGTTAATTACCCGGAGCTCTTGGGGCGGTAACGAAACTCGTTATACCATTGCCTGGAAAAAAAGAAGCCTGTATCTCACGACCCATGCCGACAATTTACGATATGTACCGGAAATTCTTCTTGTCTCGAAATTCGCACAGGAGTAGTCATCCACACACGTACGTGCGCCCTCGAGTGGTGACACCGATCGGAATATGGAACGAATATGGAACGAAAAACCAGAAATCGCCGAAGTTCTTGCGAAAAAATAATTTCATCCATGAATTCGCGTCCCGTACAAATGATGAAATACACTAAAAATATTTTCTCCTTAAAATACATTACGCACATGTGAGAGTTCAGAATAAAACCGCAAGCTGTAAAACGTTGTAAAAAAAAATGATAAAAACAATCGATCAAAAAGTGTAACGAGAATTGCCAATGAGACAATTTTTCTCGAAACTATCATCAAAATTCGGCGACTCACCGAAAAAAAACGCCATCGATTCCTCCCGAAGAAATGAATAACCAGTCGATCATCACGCCTCTCGCATCCGACTTGTTGTGCCACCCTCTAACTCCACTGTTTTGATGTACAGAGTAGTAGAACTGAAAAAAAAAAGAAAAAAGAAATCAAGTATACAAGAGACGGAGACGTGAGCGAATCAACGAGGCGGCAATAACGTAGATGACGCAGTGTCGAGCGTGTTTGCAGGACACTCGGTACGTGGGATAGCTTCTGTATAGTTTTAGGGGTAGTTTCGCGGAGGATGGCCCGCAGCGGTGGCGGCGGAGAGGAGCGAGGGGTGGATAGACGGCGCAGCCCCTTCTGTGCCTGCGTAACGGAGGGAGTTGGCGCGATTCGATGTCCGGGTGGAGGCCGCAGGGGCGAGAGGGACGGAGGCATGCAAACGGGGAGCGGAAGAGACAGAGATGTCGGGCTCGCCGCGTCGAACGGGCGAGGGAAAGGGCGACGGCATTGACTGCGGTGTTGGAGGGCGAGCCAGGGGTAGTACGGCAGTAGCGAGGGTAGTTGAGGGGCGCATGAGCACCACTTTTATTGATTCCGTAACTGCCGCCATGACTGCCGGGCGCCGCTGGGTGGGTGGAGAGTACGACGGCGGATAGGAGCAGCGGGGATGGCGCGCGGACGACCCGGGAACGGGGAGATGGCTGGTTCCTGGCGCAGGCAGTGGCGGAGCGAGAGAGAAAATGAGAGAGAGAGAGAGAGAGAGAGAGAGAGAACGGGAAAAGACGGAGGGGTGAGGCTGATGGGGTGGAAACTCTGCGGAGATAAAAAGGAACGAGGGTTGGTGCCGCGGGAAGCATGGTCCGTCCGACGGCGGCGGCAGCGGAGCAGCAGCGATGCGGGTTGGAGGTTCCGCGTTTTACTATACATGTATGTAAAATGTATGTATGTATACATCTATATATATGTATATATATATATATATTCCCCGATATATTCTCGGTGGCCGGAGAGAGCAGGCAAGCCTGATGAGGAGGGAAGAGAGAACAAACTTCGTCCCTCTCTTCCGACGTTACATCGGCGGCCCTCGTACTCTTTCTCCCTCACGCCGGATATCAACATATCTTAGCGCAAAGAAAAATACACGAATGAAATATGAATAAATTTATGGGGCCCCCGGAAGAGTAGCGTAGGTAATGTTCCGGAGGCGCAAATGCGGGAGGGCATTTTTCTACGGAGCGTGTAGATTTTTCCTCGTTGCTTTTGCGAACTATAGCGTTCTTTATACGATAACGCGGTTCGTACTTTGAGAGGGTATTTATGCGAGATGTGAAGCGGAATTTCTTTGATACCTTAATTTTTTCATTTTCTCTGGTGCGAGGGCATCGAGTAACGGGAACTTATCTCGCCGAAGGGATTAATTTCTAGCGAACGATAAACGCGAGGTTGTCCGTGTACCGATAGCAAAGGGTTGAGAGAGGGCGAGAGCCCGGAGATGTGCCGAGATAATTAAGCCCCGTGATCTATGGACGCTTCGCGAGTTCGCTCGTTATCTCCCGGGCATACTCGCGCTCCCCGTCCGCCGTTGGGTATTTAGCTCTGAGTTTCGGATATATATGTATACGCCAAAATCTGCCGGGGATTGGTAGTGCGGTCCCGCAACACGACTCCCTGCTCCGTCGAGCTATCGCTCGCCCCACGATACGCGGAGAGATCCAATGGAGGAGGAAGCGAGGCAGAGAGAATTACTCAGCGCCCAGAGGTCGACGTTCAATGGTCCAACGTTTTCCGTCTAAAACCCCGCGATCCCTTTATCGCGTGCCTCTCCCCCCGCCCGTCCCTCGTCCCTTCGGGTCCTCGCAACTCTATCACCCCCTTGCGTCCGCTGTTTTCCCTCTGCTCTCGCCTCCTTCTCGCCCACACCTCGATCTCGCTCCGTTACGCATCGCTTCCTCTTTCTCCTTTCAACTCTATCCTTGGCCGTTCCCCGACTGCTTTATTGTCTGGAGCCGCTCCATCGAGGGTGCATCCCATTCCCGGACTTTAATTGAGACATAAATAAGGTTTGTTTGGCTTCGCCCAGCCCGCGAATCCGACAACGAACACCAACGGTGGCGGCGGCGTCGAGTGAGAGAAAATGAGATCACGATAACGTCGTTGGAAATATTCGAGGATGGTCTCGATTCTGAATATGTAAAGACACAGCTAAAGTGCGACAACTCCGATCTGAACTCTACGGTGAAAAATAATTTAAAAACAAATAAAATAGATAATTTTTTGAGAATTTTTCTCGTTCCGAATCCCAATGGAACAATCAATATTTAAATCTTTCCAGTGAGAACGGCAATCATCACAGCTACAATGATATTTAATCGTTCCGCTCGCGTTTCAGTAATCCGATCTATGATCTGGTAAAATTAGGAAAAAATGTAATTATTGGTCGGCACTTCGTCGTAATGACACAGCTGAGCAATAAATGAGAATAAACGTACCGGTGAAAATATCGTTATCACATATTCCACTCCGAAATAATTCTTCGTAGAGAGCGAAAATAATTCACGACCACCCACGTGAAACCGCATTTGCACATTTTTCGCGCGTGAATCCTTTGGCGTATAATCTCCATGTTCTCTTTCTCTCTCCGTTCGCAGCGAGCGATACAAGGCGATCACGTTGAATTATGAGAGTCAACGTTTAACGATCGGACGACGAGAATCTCGTGGCGTAACTAATCCGAGAGCTCTCCCGGTCCCCGAGAGTTCTATCTCTCGGGCAGTACATGCGGCGCGTACGGGTAGGCGTGTACGCGAAACAGCGTAGGCGAGTATGGACAGAAAAAGGGAGAAAAGTGGAGAGAAACAGGAGAGTCACGGAGAAAAAACAAGGGGAGATTCGCGAGAGAGGAAATTAAAGCGAACGCGATAGAGCGAGAAGAGGAATGGATAAAAAAAAAAGGAGTGAATGATAGAGATAATAGTAAAATAACGCCCGGAGAACGAGAGATCCCTCGGCGAGTCCGGTGTGCTAGTAAGATCGTAATTCTCGTTGGTCCAGGTATCTCGCGGAACTTACGAGCCACCTTTGTGCGCCGACTATGGGGAGGCAGCGAAGTGCCAAGGGTGCGGGGAATTACGGCGAGCGGGCGCTTTATACCCCGGTACAAGTTAATCCGGGAGACCCGTATCGGTGTGGGGCAGCGATTGGTTACATTTTTTTTTCTATACCTCCATATTCTGCACGGATACACACACACACGATTGAGCTTTGTTTCGCACGTGTGTCCGGTACATCCGCCTCTCGACCGAGCCGTGCCTGGAGGGCTATCGCCACTCTAGGATTCGTTCAAAATTTCAGTGTGTAGGTTTTTAGGTGTTCGTAGATGCATCGTCATTCTTCCATGCGACTCTTTGTTTCTTTCTCTCGTTTTACGTGGGTGCATGTGTGTATGTATCTCGTTCTCCATCGTGCATTTTTCGCGCAATTTTCTACCCCATCCGACCGTTTCTGGCGCTATTCTCGCTTCGATATATTCGGTGGATGGTCCATCCACACAAGTGCAGCGTCATGGTATCCGAACGCTCGAGCCTCGGCGGTACTTGCGGGTTATCGAAAAAGCCGCACGACCCCGAAAAGCGAAGCGGGCCGGGGTGGACGAGGATGGGGGCTGGGATACCGGAGAAAACAGCCATCGTTCGTCACCCCCGGGCTTAATCTCGCCTCTCATTAATGCCGCTGGGAACCGCGACAAAAACAACGCGATTCTACCCACTCGTCGGACCGACGGTGATTCCGCTGACGTATCTTGACCATTCCGAATCCCGGCTACCTTTTGTCTCTCTTGTTCGACGGCCCTCATCCCTTTTCGATCCGTCTATCTTTTGTATATTTTACGGTCACCGCCTACCGAACGTTTTTTTTTTTTAATTCTCGCCTATCGATATTGGCCCTTACCCAGAAAAACTTACCCGTTTTTCACTTCCGATGGAAAATGGTAATTTTCAAACCGCAAGTGACATTAGAACGAAGCTTTTACAATTTTTTTGGCGTGACGTCACTTCTGGATTAAAAGTGACATTTTCTGACCGGAAATGATGTCACAGATTTTATTTTTATATTTCTCTGCCATGCAGTAGTAGCATTATCCAGTGTTCGTTAGTGCTTGGAAGACCGTCGGCTTCGCTCTGGCTACCTACGCCGGCCGGAGAAGGACCGATATGGCGTCTTGGCGTACGACAGTCAGTGTTGAGACGGCGATGTGCTGTTTTTCCAATTATGGCACAGACCCACCTGCATATTGTTACCTACGGTCTAAGCTTGAAATTGCTTACACAATTTATACAGAAATATTATGAACTTTCGAGAATTTTCTGATATTTAATTAATTTTTTTAGTTATGTTTCAAGACACCTCGGACCATACATGTTTTTCAAAAGAATTGAACAACTTGTGTGTCATGTACTCTCCGTACGATATTACGTGGGGATGACGTACGACCTAATGTTGGGCGAATCCCATCGAGCTCGATATAAGTCGGTGCGGAGAGCCTCCCCCGACCGCCATTCCCGGGATTCTAATCTCGCTTCCCAGCTTCCTGCTAGCTCCTTTGGCGAAGGCTTTGGCGTGTTCACCGGTTAACGTTCGTAGCTGTTCCGCCGCCGTTCCCCCCCGCAGAGCGAAGCATCTTCCGTTAATGAAACGCGCCGGTGAGCTACCGCCGCCGCGTGCCACTGACTCTCGTGTTCTCAGCGTTATCTCTCTTCCTCCCGTTTCGTCGAGTCTCTACGTGGTGGTACACGTCTCTCGGTCCCGCTCGCTCCCCTCGCCTCAACAAAATTACAGGCGAAAGCTACGGGCCAGAACGGGCCAGTATCAACCCCTCGGAGTTGCTTCCCCGTGGCCGCGTCTGGAGCCGGCGGAACGCGCGGCGGGGCTGCGGGGAATTATATTGAATTTTCTTTAATTTAACTCCGAGCCAGGAGGCAAGAGGTGAACGAGCGAGGAGAGCCGAGAGATTGTCGAACGAAAGAGAGAAGACAAAATCAACCACCGAACGCTCGGTAGCTTTCCGCCGAATGAGCCAAAACGTGAGATGTCCGCAGCTGTGTGCTCGCGCGATGACCTAGCCACCGCAGAAAATTCTACTTCGGCCAAGTGATGCACGCGCGTGACCAGAATAATCTGAGACATTCTGGATTCGAAGTCGCATCGATGATATTTATACCGCTACCATGGCAGGAACTGCAGCATGCGAGGGGAGGTTCCCTTCCAAAACTTGGTGTATGGACCTTCATACTAATTTCCCAGTCAATTCCACCGTTCCTTGACCTTTTCCGTCTATTCCGCTTGGGGATTCGGGGGTCTTCGCGTTGATCGTATATCGCGATTCTGGTTGACATCAGGGTCAATTTTGGCGGAGACGAGAGTGTACGACACAACACATCCTGGGAAAGGAGACCGCGGAAGCACGTGAGACAAGAAAGTGATGAACGGAAAACGATTTTCGTGGGGGGCGTTACCCTCCGACAAGGAGATTGAACGTTCTTGCGCTATCTGGGCGTGGAGTTTCTTTACCTGCCGCTGCTACACAATGTTTCCGCTGATTCTACCCTTGGCACTATTTTTGTTAGGGGATTTCGGGTGTATAGGCCCATCGTAGCAAAGCAAGACTGCTATTGCCGATATATCAAGGTTACTGCCGTATAAAGGCTTTGAACGTCGTATAAATGCGCGACTGGATCTTCATTACCGAAGAGAAAAGCTGCTACTCGCAGAGAGGAGCGCGCCGGTATACCTAAGGTGACTGGTAGCAAAGGGCTCCTTCTCCGTGGCGATACCCGCCAAGACGGACGTGACTTACGCGCGACAGGCAATAACCGTGTCGGGATGTGTGTGTGGTTTTCGTTGGGAGAAATTCGCGAGAAAGCGAATTCTCCCAGCTCACGGACCGCTCGTAACTACGGATCTGCCTAATGCTAATTTAGTACGTTCTATCGAACGACGACGTTAACGATATCTAATGCGAAGACGCGAAAGCTTGGAAAGGTGGAAGCCCGGAGAGGGGATACGGAGGTATATATAGTTACCGCGTCGGATATACCGTGGATAGAAGAATAATAATAAAGTTCGCCTCTCTCCGCGGCTCCTCGAGTCTCCGCCCAAAGACGCTTCGCGAGAACGCTAACGTATAAGATTCGCAGATGCCCCCCAATAACCCTGAAAAGTTTTCTCATTTCCGATTGACTCGAATCCGGGCTCCTCGCTAGAGAGTTTCGATATTCTGTCTCTACACCACGAGATCCGAATGCCTCCTCGGGCTCTCTCACTCGACGTTTCTGGCCTCCGCAGGCTATACCGTGATTTATACTGAAAACCCGCACGGAATTCTACAAATGGCTACCGGCCGTGAATAACATCGTAAAAAATAATTCGTTGGAAAAAGTTTTTTTCTTTCAAGCTTGCGTATCTAAAAACGCTCTTACAGACCATAGCAATAATGAGAATGAGGGGAAGTTTTGTGTGTCGCAAGATGTTTTTTTGGAAAAACGCCGAAACTCCGAGATGGCGAGTGTCTTTCTCGATCGCGTTAATCCTTTCCGAGTATTCTTGACTCGTCCAATTAGCGAGCTCAGTCGGCGAGGGGGGATATCAGAGGTGAATTCAACGTTGGCATTTAAATATGCAATGGTGGTCGCACGGGTGCCTTGCATATCTGAGATCCCGAAGGAGTCCTGGCGCGTCTGGGCGAAAAAGTCCGGGGAGCACGCGAGGGGAAGGGAAGGCCGGTGGCTTTTCCAAGTAGCGCCGAAGACGGTGGTGAGAGTGAGAGAAGGGCAAAAAAGAAAGAAAAAGGAAGAGGAGGACGGGCAAGATGGTGGGCGGTGCGATGTATGTCGGGCACGTAGCCGCGGGGATTGCCTCGATGTGCCATAGAGGCAATCATGCTGGCAATGCAGAGGCCCATCTCGCCGCCTTACTCGCCCGCATATACCTATCCTCTCCTCACTCCCCGTTTCCATCCTCTCTCGTCGCGCTATCCCGTATATATCCGATGTCTACCCTCACTTTCCAACCCCTTTCCACGGTCCTGCTGGCTTCCCCGACTGGCTTCTCCGCGCCCTCGCGCTACGAGCTGCCGGTACACCCAAGGGCTCTTTCTGAAATCTCCAAGATCGACTCACTTCAATTCTAGGTACCTCCAATTTTCCAAATATCTCCCGGACACTATAAGTTGCTTATGCTTCCCTCCTCCATCATTCGTCGTGTAGTTCGTACGATTTTAAAACCTCGCGCGGACACGCTTATCAATTAAAAGCCACTATAAATTCCTCGAGACGACTTTAGAGCCGGAACGAAGAGTGTTCGGGGATGAGAAGGATTCCAAGCACGTTCAGCTATAAAAATATACGGGAAGGGGGTGTTGTAATATTACAATGATACGTGCGCCACCCCTTTCCTTAGGGCGCGGACGTGCTGGAATCCCCGCGTGTTTTAAGATATCATGGGATATTCGTAAAAAAAAAAAGAATATGAATGACGGTGAGGAGATCCTCGGATACTCGAGATACAATGAACCTCGTAAATCCGGAACGTTGGAGGCTGGTTGCAACAATGGTAAATCGAGTGGACGCACGTATCGTTTAACAGGGTCAGTTTTACCCACACGAGCCATTTCAATGAACTCCGAATAAACCATTTAAGACGTGTGTACATTGTGCTTCGGGTTGCGAAAAATCTTGGCAATCCTGTTAAATCGAGCAGAAAGATCAGCCAGCCGGATATGCTATCATAAATTGTGTTTCATTACAGAAAGCGTGGGCCGTTGTGAACGCGAAGCCGGAGATCCTGCTACTGCCGCTGCCGCCGCTGCCGCTGGGAACTTGGAAGCGTATCAGCATTCAAAGTGCTCGACGGGCGTGCGGAAAGAGAAGAGTAGAAGGACCGCGCGTTCGAGGGGCGAAGCCACTTCGGCACGGAGAAGAGGAACAAAAACCCCAGGAGAGGAGGATGTTGCATTAATATTTATACGGTGGAGAAGAGTGCGAGAGGGCGAGACCTGGTGCCGGTGTGAGGGGGATGGTTAGTCAGGGAAGAGAGAGAGAGAGGGGCAAGTAAGCGGGGACGAAATGAAATGCAAATGCCTTAACGAGCCACTGAGGAACTGCCGGAGTACCTTCCAGCATGAGCTGGAGCAGCAGCTCGGTCACGAGTCTACCTCTATCCGCTTTCTCATCAACGACGTCGTCACAGTTGTGCTCTCTACTCCTGAACCACGGATCTTCGTAATCCCCTCCTCGATGTTCGTGATTCAAAATAATAATACGACCCAATTATATTTTTTTTGACCTAACGCTTTACTTCTCTCCCTATAAGTTATTTGCGTATAGATGATGATGTTTTTTTTTTTTTTTTCTTAACAGGGTAGTAGAGCATGAAATTATTATAATACACTGCAATGCAATTAAAAACAACCCACGAAACGGTCGCAGGCATATAAGAACAACGGACAGCCGGGTGTAATTGAGGATAGCGCCATTTTCGCAAATTGCTCACCTCCTCTTTCTCGCCAACATAATATCCAGATATTTATAATAAAGTATCTCCACTTTATATACATAGTACGAGGCTCCTCAGCCAGTCACAGGCCGGTCTCTGAAGATTTCACCGTGCGTGTCTCGCGAGCATTGTCCATGGAAGCGTCAATTTAATTAAATAAGCCCGGCCTGTAACGATCCTCCGTGGCTCTCTCGCGCGGTGGTCCCGCACGCAGATGTGTACGCACTATATCCGCCAGCGGTGTTTGGCTCATTAAGCGGTCTATCCTATCCTGTTAACTACGAGAAAGTATCGAACAAGGGATACAGGTGCAACGTCTGCGTCCAACGCGAATTTATTTCTTCCTCGAGAAATGCCGTCCGGGCGGTCCAACCCAGGTCGCCGTACTCTCCCGTTGTCTCCGCTCGCCTGGGCCTTTGTTCCCAGGTTTAGATTGCCGGATTCGCCGTACCGGTACGTCGGCGTTTGCCGCTCACGCCGCCGGCTTTCCTGCCGGTTGGTAGCAGACGCTCCGAGCGCCCCCGCGAATATAACCCGGTGTGATAGGCAAACGTTTGTTATTTGCAATTTCACCCGTGGGATTGCGATGGGGGTGGAAAGCCCGCGGGAGGGCGATGGTTTAGCGCGGCTATTATACAGATCACGTGGCGATTGGATTCCTTGTCGAGTGGAGAGACAGAGACGAGAGACGCGAGCGAGATACCGAGGAGCGGCAAGGAACACCGTAGCGAGAGTTGCTATCACGTCCCTCACCAACATACTCTCTTCGCTCACCGGGCTCTCCCGGCTCTTTCGATCTCACTCCACGGAGCCCGGAGTATACCGGGAGGGTGGCAATACCCTCACAAATCCGAGTCCAACTCTACGGCTTTCATTATAAATCCAGCCCACACTCCTCCGGAGAGGCCCCTTCAAGCCCCTAACTCTCAACCCCTCCAGCAGCAGCGGCAGCGAGCAAGAGCACGGGTTCTCTTCTCGCGATCCATTATATCTTTCGGCTGGCGAGCGAGCGAGCGAGTCAGCTCCCTCGATTTCTTCTTCCGTTCGCTCTCCGCTATCCACCACCCTCTCGATGGGGAGGGCAAGTCTTCTACCCTCGCGCAAAGAAAACATTGCGAATGTGTTTTTCAATTTGGGCTGGTGCCAGTTGGACGCTCGGAGTTCTCCCACGCGCCCTCCTTCTCTTTTCGGCTCTCAGGGAAAATTCCATCAGTGCTATACACTCGCGACACGCTCTTTCTCCATGCGCTCTCCTCCCCGTCTCGGTCCTCTTTTTCTTTGTCCACCGATGAACGTCTTGGCCCGAAATGACAGAAGGGAATAAGAGAAGCGAGTAAGGATTGCTTTTCGGAAAAAGAGTCCACGGATCGATAGTCCTCGAGTTTGATTAAAATTGCCGTCCATCGAAGATAATCTCCGATGATCCAGAATAAGTATCGCCTCGATGAAAAACAGCGATTCATAGCGCCCACGAGACTCTATTGCAAAACAACTTCTACGAAGTGTCGAAATTCAACCACCGAATATCGGCCAAAACTGAATAATTAATCGATATTCCTTGCAACGCGTTGCACAACTAATTTATATTCCTGGCAAGCAGGTAAAATCGACAAGTCGTGCATCCGAAACGAATACTTGCCCGGTGTCCCCGGGTTGCATGATTCTCGATCCTTGAGCCCATGGAACGTGCCGTTGGTGCTCTAGATTGCGGCGATGCGCCCCGGGAGCGGCGGGGGGGAGGGGGGGGGGGGGAGGGGGGGGGGAAGGATTTCTCAAACGAGCCAAGTGTGCAGGAAAATCCGTAGCACCCGTTCGCGTTCGAGTCTCTCCCGATTGTACAACGCCGCGTGGATATGCGGAGTCTGCGGGTAAGAGAGTACAGAGAAGCAGGGGAAACTTCGCAACTGCGCTTTCCAATTTGGTCGGTTGCCAGTCGGTCTCGGCGGCCATATGCAGGAACGAACGTGGAGGCATAGAGGCCGCACACCGATCGTAACGCATCTTAATATCCGTTCCCGCAGGCCGGGAGGGGTCTCAGGGGTTGCTTCGGGGAATGATTTAAACTTTATAAGGTGCTTCCTTCTCCCTTCCTCTCTCCTTGGAGTTCGCAGCACGGAGAGGATAAGCGCTCCGGGCATGGTTGGGAAGCCCCTGGTTGGCAGTTCAGTTGGCGCTGCCGAGAGATCCTCCGCAGGTTTCTCGGCATGGAGTGGAAAGCGCCGGATGCGCGTAACGACGTCTTACCTACTCCATCGAGAGAGAGTTGGGAGGGGCGGCGGAGGAAGACGCGGGGCGAAAGGGGGAAACAGGGCTTATTTTTCTGCCACCCTGAACTGCCTCCGCGATAGCCAATCTGCTGAGGCTGGTGAGCGAGCGAGAAAGCCCGTATCATCAAACCCCCCTAGCTCGCAATCGCGCGCCATGCCCTACGAGAATCGAACACGTGTTTCACCTCCACTAATCTCCACTCGGCTTGCCGTTTAGACGAGAATTCCGAGCAGCCCGTATCTCGCGTATATGCGCGGTTCCAGATGCCGTTACAAGCCCAACCGAGCTGACCTCAACGTTCCCGAAACCGCGAGACGACCGCCAAGATATCTTCGGGCGAAGGGGGTTGTGGGTCAACTGCAATGTAAGTGTGATCATCGTCGACGATTTGAGTAGCCGTTTTGATAGGGCTACTAGTTACATTCGGGACTTGTACATGCCCAACAAACTTTGGCCCATAATATTGTATCTCACATCGTAGTGAGTTACACAAATGTCAAGTTTAGCTCTTGGACGTGATGGTCACGGTATTCTAGCATCAGTGATAACTTAGCGAGAAGTACGTGATCTTATTCAGGAGAGACCAGCAGGTATATCTGCTGTGTTGTTCCAGCCCGTACAGCACACTCGCCGGGTTAGATATTATTGTCGCCAGTTCCCAGTTGTCGGGTAGTCTCTCCCCCGTTACCGGTGGTGTGACGTTAACTAGCAGAGGATACGGGGAGGGCGAGAGAACAGAACTCACCACAGGCAGAAACGGCCCGCGGGCTCACACCGACGCGAACCCGTAATGGCACGGTAGTAAAACCAAATGGGTCATTTGATTCGGAAGCGATATCTCCCTTATGAGGGATCTATCTATATGTGTGTTTATATACCTGCGAGCCGCGGGGCGGACCACACGTTGTACACCATACGCTGTATATGCTGTTGGCTACTGCCATTGCGAAAATATATAATGCTCCCGATATCAAGGGCCATCAACGGGAGCGAAACACCCCTTTGATGCAAAAGCCTCCTCTACCGGCTGTGATCTGTTGGAGTTGCCGCAGCATCCAACCTATTGCCGGATTGCATTCCCCACCATTATTGCACTTTCTGCAACCATCACGGTCTCCATATAGTGTATTATCGCTGCTTTGTCTAATTGAGTTGCATATTTGGCAACGAGATATTTCGAATTATAAGTACTGAATATACCACGCAGGTGAACGAATATGGAATGTTTCCAAATGCGAAACAAAGTTGGCTATAAGGTTTTTATAATGCGGCCATTTTTATTTCACATTGAAATTCTTTGGTTAGTCCGTCTACTATCATCTAGTGGACAAAGTAATTAGAAACTTTAGAAGACTACGTGGAATTTTGGGTCTCTAAGGATTCGTTGATTGGCAGCTACCGCAACCCTTCGCCTTCTGCGCCGCAGCCTCCTCGGCAAGTAGTACGAATCCGAAATCACGCGGCGAAGTTAGAATCTCCAGCACATATCAGGCCTAAACGGCATTCGCAGACTATTCCCTAATTCAGGCTGACCCCTGCTAGTTGGCGACTCGCGATAGTTGACGAGGCTTAGCGAGCCTTATAGCACGGGGCCCCTCCGGCAATGCCGCTAGCCACGAGAAACGCCCTGTTCCACCGGAGTAACGCGGTGTTTATCGGACCGTATACCCTGCACGCTATCCCCCCAGTAGCAACTACCACTCCCGCAGCTTCCATTGCTGCCCCCGCGCTTCGATGGACCAGTTGCAAGGGGTTACTCGTAATCCCCCTACTATACGTTGGCCATCATGGCCGCCATTTGTTACCCCGTTACTGCAATTCCGCCAAGATCTCTCGAGCCATTTCAGGATAGCCTTGCACTCGACTGCGCGAACACACGCAAACTGGAGAACACAGACACACGAACATTTCTAAAGGAGTCGAGAAACGCTCGACCAACTCTGGAGTACTCTCTAGATTCGTTCTATCGTCACTCATTATTCACGTGGAATGCTTTTACCAGAGAAAGCATTTCCCAATATTTAGTATACGAAAGATGTGGGAAAGTGTATAAAAATAATTCATTCTCATTTCTCTTGGCTATTACATTGTCGTTTGTGCGGTCGAACGACATGCTCGATTTTCCCGCAAAAATGTCGTGTGCTCTTTCTGTGCTGAGAAGAAGAAAAACGGAATTCTGGTACAAGGTATGCATCAAGAACCGCCAAGTGAGGGAAGTACGATAGCACGAGCGTCGATCGTCAACGATAAAAGGTCCCGGGCAATCGAGCCGGCGGGCTGCAGCTCAGCTCTTTCCAGTAGAGCCCTACTCCTGAAACATGAGCAGGCTCATTCTTAACGATCGTGCCACCGATTCGTACCTGGGTGTTCCCTAATGAGCCAATTTTATAGGGCTGACTCCGATCTTTGAAAACAAAGTGAATTAATTACATCTGCTAGGCCTGCCCGACTGCTTATTCGTCGCGAACGAACGAACCTCGGTGGCTGCTTTTATCCTGCTTATATCAGCGGAAACTTGTTTCGCGTATGCATATTCGCCGCACTAATACATATATTTGCCCTACTCCGGCTGGTTGTTGGCACTCAGCATTCTCGAACAGCACCCACGCATGGACTTTTACTCGATCGGTTAATGAACCATTTTTTTTCGATCCCACGTAATTCACCGATCGCACATTAAACCGTGAAAAGTAAACAGTAAGATTTTGGGAATTCTTTTCTTCTGAATACTTTGATACCGGCTATTTTTTAAAAATATTGTTACATAGAATGAGTTGGGAAAATGTACAATATACATTGACAATTTTTCTATCCAAATAGGGTGATGGCAGATATAAAAATATTTGAGATTTGCAAAGATTGCTGAAATCTGAATATGTATTTTTCTCCAATAATTTTTGATAAATTTCTATGCATTTGGGTTACCGGTCGGTCATTAATCGATCGGATTACTGCAGTCGGCACGATCAGAACGTAGTTTCCGCAGTCCGGCATGTTTATGGCGATTATTTGTGAAAATAGCCTGCTCACCCTCCCCAGTTGGCTTCGCGCTTCGAAACGACGAAATAGAACTGCACAAGCGCCCGTTGATATTTCGCGTATGCACTGCCGACGTAACTACGAGTTGCATAAATTTCCCCGGAGAATGTTTATCGCGCCCGGGCGTGTGATGTAACCCGTTGAAGCTCTCACGGGACGTTTGTGCACGTCCGCCATCGGTGAGAAAGTGCGCGCGCCTCATCGCTGCGAATTTTCGCACAACGTTCGGTCCTGCAAATTATTCGACGTTTGACTACTATTTTCAGCGCTACGGGATCGAATTCATTGAAAACACGGATAACGGGATAAATAATCAGAGCATCAGGGTATACGCGCGTCGATATAATTTTCACAAACGTTATTCCCCAGGTGAGATTTAATCATCGGCACGCTTACGGGACCGCACCAGTTACAGTGCACCAGTTCTTGTAGACCCAGACAAACATAACAAGTTCAAAACATAACAAGTCCAATGTACGCCACATGTGAAAAACTACACGCACTAAAAAACATATCAATGATTTAAGTAAAATTCGCTTGCGGACTGCCAAAGAATCAAATTGTTATTTCAATTGTACTTTTAATTCTTACAATTTCATACCGTATTGAAACGATAACATGTCACCTGGACAGTCTTGCCGTCGTTGTTTCAATATCATATAGAATTGTAAGAATTGAAATCTAAAAAATTTCAATTCTTGTAAAATTTCAGAGCGAAGACCGTCGGCTTTGCTCTCCCTGCCCACATCGGCTGGGGAAAGATGGCATTTTGGCATACGGCAGCCAGTGTTCTGTCAGCGATGTGCCGTTTTTTCAATTACGACAGAATCCCACCTGGGTCACTGCGTCGATGGAAAATCAGGTTCGACGAGCTAAAACTGCGTCATCGACACTCGCGAGCATTTCAAATCGACACCCTCTCGAGTTCGCACACGAGTGCGGACGAGCTCCTGAGGTAAATACCTGCGGAGGAAGGAGGCGAGACAGAGGGAAAATTCTCGTGATCTTTTCACGTACGAGTCCCATGGCGCCCTTTCGGGACGGTGCCATCGGTATCCGCTCGCAGCCGCGCGCTCAACGAAACGCGGCGGAACACGCATTTTTATCAAACGTTACGACGCCCCGAACGAGCCGGATGAAAAGCAATATCTTACGGACACATGGGAATTCGACCTCGACACTCGCATTCACCGTCTCGCCGGTGTTTTTTTTAAATATGTTTTTTTGTGTTCTCTGTGTTCCACTCTCATCCTTTCCGCACCCGGCTTACTCGTTTTCCCGCAACCATCAGGCCAGCGCGAACTCTTTTCTCTCCACGGGCTCGTCTGGAATTTTCAAATTCTATTACCAGGAAAAAAAAAATATCTCTCGCCTGAGAAGGAAGAAAGAAAGGATAGAAACTGTTCTATTCTAACGTGACAAAAGATGAAGTTCGGAAATGGTATCTGCAGTACAGCCCAGTTGGGTGAAGGGGGGGGGGGGGGGGGGGGGGGGAGGGGGGGCTCGTAAAAAAGAGACACACTTTTACAATGTCTTCAACGAGGCCGATGATCCTGATAAAGTGGAATCGGCGGTGGATTTGCGTAACAGTAAAGTAGCCCGAGGTTATTGGCTGGTGGCATTTCGGAGAGCTGAGAATCTGGTTACTCGCTTTAAAGTTTTGGACCTGAGGGAAGGTTACAGGAATTGGTACTCGGTCGACTCGGGGGATGAGCGACTCTCGGGGGGTTGAAAAGCGCGTGGTCGCGTATAAGAAGTCTCTAATCTCGTGCCTCGAGGCGAGAGGAATTCAAGTCTGTGTAAGTAGTGGGGGGGGGGGGCAGAAGAGTTCTCGTAACGCGCCGTTCAAGTGGCAGTTGGCCCTTAAAGGATCCTTACCACGAAGGGCAGGGGTTCGCTCGACCCTCCGGAAATCTAAGTTATGCCAACAAGAACGCTCACGACGATACGAGCTTTTTCCTCGTGATTTTTTCTTGCTTCTCCAAAAACAACCACAATCTCTTATTAATATTACAATTTTAGTTCTAAGTTTTTAAAAAATACGCTTTATTGATACCGATAATGGCAAAAATAGCAAGAAAGAAAATGGTGGACCTAGGTGGAAAAGAAATGTTTGTAAAACGTTCAATGCTTCTTTTTTTACTGTTCACACCCTACCATTCATTTTAACACCGTTCTCCTTACCAAAGCCCTTCGTATAAATGGCGCCGGTTAAAAAAGCTGAAAAAAAAGAAAGAGCGTTCCAAGCCAGTACCAGTCGCGTCGCATGCATTACGCGGAAAAGAGGATTTTCCTGGCTTCTGCCGTGAATATAATGCGACTCCGAGTGTTGCGAGGCGCTGGAGACAGAGTTGTACTTCGCGCGAATACACATTCGCGAAAAGTAGTAGAAGGAGTACAGTAAACTCCAGAGAGAGGACACCGACTCGGTTGCCGCCGACGGGAGGGGCGGGGGTGGGGGATTTAAACTCGAGCGCGGAAAGCTTATACAAAGCTCTCAATTTATTGGATGGAAATCCTCTGGCGGCATAAGCGTGCTGCTGGGTGCAACTTTCCGTGCTCCGGAGAGAGAAAAGAGGGAACGGGATACCGAAGAGCTCTGTTTCTCCGGTAGCGTTGCTATACCTCTCGCGCGCCCGGCAAACTTGTTGGCTACTGGCGCTCGGAGAACGCGAAGCGGATTAACACTTTCCTATCTCCACTCGACTCGATGCCGCGGGGACTCGTCGGGCATTATACTCGTAGCGTATTCTCGGTCCCTCCGCGAGCACGTTCCTCTCGTTTTCCCGGAGTCTGACTCGCCGTGCGCCCGGCAACACGCGGCATTTCCGCGAAACAACAAATCTTTGGTATATCAGAAAAGTTCGGCGAGTGCCCGCGCAAGCGGCGGAGCATTCGCTATTCATGAGGACGATAAAAGAGCGTCGTTGTCGCCCGCGTGAGGGCTCTAGCCGGTTCTCAACGGCGCACCGGGAATCCGCTATGCGACGGCAACAACGACGGAGATCTAAAACGACCGGGTAAGTCCGGAGGCTCACGGGGAATCTCTCCGAGGATCTTACGAAATGGCAGAGGAAAACTGTAAGTTCTCTATACTTCAATGCCACGCCGGAACGGGTCAGCGCCGAGAGCAGCGGCAGTCTATCGAATGCCGCAGTCGGTTTCGTACTCCGTGGCAATTAAAAAAGGAAACCGAGTAATTTTCACCCTCTCACAACAGAGCCCACCCTCCAAATCGCGTTGGGGTTTTCTCCAAAAGAGCTCGACACTTCAGTGACTGTTATACGAGACCATCAGCGAACGAAACTGCCTCAACTATACCAACTAAAATCGTTCCGCAGTGGTGAACGTGAAATACGCAACGGGTTTCGAGCGAAACGGATCGGCAGAGAGCTCTGTGTGTGCTCTAGGTACATATGTATATATATATATATACCGTGTACTATGTAGTTCGCTCCGGCTAGTCGGCGAACGGTCCGGGCGTCCTGCAGGTTCATCAATTGCAGTTGCAATAAACGGAAAGAACGGGCGCGTGGGCCATGGTGCTGTAGAAGAATACACGAAGCCAGCAGCGGCAGCTATTTTGCTTCGGTATACGAGGATGGCGCGTAGATATCCACGGTAAAATTTGCGTCCCCGGAGTCACCAGTTTCCACCCTGTCTCGCGTTTCCCAACCCCCCTCGCGGGAGCATACCGATCTATGTGTGTATAGTATACCATATACACTGTAGTATAGAACGGTATATATAAAACGTGGCGATGCTGGCGTCGGTACGGCGTCGTCCGCGTCGTCGGCTAGGTTGCACACAGCCCGGGCACTCCGGCAGCGAATAAACAAGATATATACCCGGTGCCGCACTCCGCACATACAATTATCGTTATAATCGTATTTTTGCGCGAACCTCCGGGCCGGGGTCCATGACGCCGCAAAGGCAGGAAAGCGCGCGAGAGAGAAGAAAAAGGAGGCAGGAGAATGAGGGTAAAAAGGAGGCAGGAATACGAGAATACGGGTGGAAGCGCCGAGTGGGGGATAGGGGGGGGGGGGGGGGGGCTTTGCCGGAAAACTTTGCCGCGAGGGATTTGGGAAGTGAAGCGAAAACGCGAGATGCTGGCCTCGCTGCTGCCGCGAGACGCGGGAACGGGGGGTAAGCGGGGATAGAAAATACTATCCGCCTCCGGGGGGCCTTCCCCGGGAAAACGGAAAAAGAGGCCAGCTACCCTTCTCTCAGACCCCCCCCCCCGGGGCTATCGCGACGCTTCTTCTTCCACTACCTCACCAGCTTCTTCTTTTTCCAACGGCATCCAACCCCTTTTCCGCTTGAGCAATGCCTTCGAAAAGTCGGGTCGACGACACATCACCGGCGAACGCTCGAGCTAAGGTTCCGGACGCTTCTGATATTTACTCAGAAAATGTTGAATCATCAAGAATTACAAAAACTTGACAATGGTGCGGGTCTCGGTACTCCACGACTCTTGTACGAACATTTACCTTACGGCAATTTATCTCATTCTCATTTTCGCATATTTCATGACTAAGCGAACTATTTGCGCATTTTGTCCTAAATGGTACCGTTAAATCTATGTTTCTGGAGACTTAAGGTCAATAAAATCGGAGATATTTTAAAGTGGGATACTAACAAAGAAACAATGTTCCATATTTTCCCGAAGCTCTTTTAAAAATGATGACCCTCACCCTCGTAAACCATCCTCCGATCGTAAAACTAAACGATCCCTTGATTACAGGTACAAGTTTAAACAGGGGGTCCTAAACATAGCAAAGTCTGAACTCGGGTCACCATCAGCGTTCTCCATCAAAACGGTTTTTTTCTCTTCTTTCTCGTCTGCAAGAGGGCTCGGGCGCAGGAGGAATTGTTCCGGCATTTATGGAGTTAACGTTTCTAAAACTCGACGATCCGGGGTGGCACCCGCGCTCTGGAAGGAGCTCTCGAAGCGATAGCGGGAGTAAAAAACGAAGAAGTGGAAAGGAAAGAAATAGTAGTAAGAGGATCGGAGAGTGGAGAGTTGGAAAGGAGGAGGGAAAGGAAAGCGAAGAGAAAAAGGCCAAAAGTTGAAGCGGGGGTGGAAGAGGAAAATGGTAGCGAGAGTAGAAACGGCGAGGAAAGAGGGGTGGAGTGAGATGGAAACGAAGAGAAAAAAGAAAGCGGAGAAAGATAGGAAAGCGAGCGCAAGAGCTAGGAGCCCCCGGTGCCGTCGTAGCAGGAGAGCCAAGCGCGAGAGCGGAGCGGCCCCCGACGTCGTTGGTCGGGGGTAATGGCAGTCTTGGAATTGCGTTATCAATCTCCGGAACCCCGCAGTTCCCCTGTTCCTCCCCCTCGTTGCTACCGTTCGTTCGCTCGCTCTATACCGGAGCGCGAGCCCTACGGCACTCTGCGTCGCTCGTCTCGACTCCATTCCATTTCGCTCCAGCCCCCGGGATCCCGGTCTCGGTCCGGAACCCTCGAGTCTCTCCCGCTCGGTTCCCTCTGCCCTCTGGAACGGGCCGAGAAAACCACCCCGTCAAACACGAAGCTTCCGGCGTGGCTGGTTGCTCCCGCGCAAGTCCGTTTTCCTCTGTTTCTCTCGACCCCGTGCATCCTCTCCTCAACGCCGTAGCTGAGATCGCGCAACTATACACGCTGCAGTCGTACAACGCCTCACGTACACCCACTGAACGTATGCATGCAAAGAGACCAACTACCACTGTCTCAGAACGCAGACGAGTTGGAGAACGTTCGCCCGTCCAAAGAATACTACCAACACACTATTATAATACCTACGCAAGGGCGTTCCAACACTCCGCAGCACTACCACGAAGATTTTTCATCATCCATGCGTACACCAATACCAATCAAGTGGGCAGAGAACGGTTGTGGAATCGCGGGGCGAGCGTTCGCCAGTGGCACCTCGGAGGAAGTTCGTGCCGGGAGGCGTATGTACCATCGTTTGGTTAAACTATAACCACCTTCATACCAATACCGCTACCACCGCGCTTGCCAAGAACCCTTATTGCATTTTATACTATACATCTATTTCCGTTCTGTGCCAGCATGCCGCCACGGAGACCTTCAAAACTCGCGACTCGGCTGAACGCAGTAGCCACAGCAAAGCGCAAAGCCGCCAGCGATCCCGATCAAAACGACTTTTTTTTCTTCACTTTCTCTTCGCTTCTTCCATTCGCTACTTTCTTTCTTAGTCTTTCTTTTCCTCGCTTCGGGCAAACGGGCGACAACGCGACCCCCCAGCGGAAGACGAATCGTAATGGATATGGACCGTGGCCGAGCTTTTGCGGAGTCTACTCTAACTCGGCGCTCCCATTACGCTACCATCGCGTTATTAGCACTCACGCCGATTGAACCTAATAATCGTCCCCGTAACTAACGTCTCGTATGGCTGCGAGAGAACGCTGAGTTGTATATGGAGTAGAACAATGTGAAGAAGTTTGACCAGGGAAACTTTTGCACAAAGGACACTTTGTGAGTCATGAAATGAATATCCAAATATTGGGACGAGAATGAAGAAATGTGCAAAAGCGACGGGAACGAGACTCTCCCCAGTGATCATTGAGAACATTAAATGAACATTTTTTTTTCTCTTATCAGTCATAACTTGTCAGTCTATCATACATTCTGGCGTAGGACCATCGATATAATGGAGAAGCCACGTGGCGATTCACCCTCAATGTTTACCCGGAACAGGGCAAACTCTTGATTCGTAATCCAACGTGATAACATCATTCTCCGTGGGGACTCCTCAATCCACACACCTGCCCAATGGGACCTCGAAGGGAAAATTCATCCTGGGGCTTCCGGGTGAAAAAGATAAAGCGCTGATAAGAGAGACAATGGTGTTCGGACGGTGATCGCTACCGTATTGGCCTTTCTGGACCCTAATGCATCAGCTAGAGCCCAGAAGACGATGCGGCTGGATATTCAACACCAGTTCTTTGTACTATCTTTTTCCGTTTGTCACCGTGACTTTTGGAGCAAATGAGAAAAAGCGGAAAAGAAAATGGAGAAGCAGAAACGTAGAAGTGATCCGGAAGAATCAAGAAGCAAAGGTTCCCAGAGCGTTATCAAAAAAAAAAAAGAGGAAGCGAAAAGGCAGCGTTCATGAAAGTCCGTGAAGATCTTTTCCGTACGGCCGGTTGGCCTCCGAAGAGGGCGAGCAAGCGCATAGTCGATAGCGTATCGCTTTCACAGAGACCCAAAGGTTACCGAATCGTTTCGAGACTATCTTAATGGTCGGATAGATCGTTCGATACTATGGCCGAGTCGTAAAGGCTATTGCTCTGGTCTCTCCTCAGACCCTCGACCGGCATCCCCGGTAGAGGCAGCAGCCCCTTCTAGCTCGAAGCCACCCCTTCCCAGTGGCGCCTCAACAGCATGAAAGCATCGGAGCAGCAACCCTTAGCTCCCGAGAAAGCCGGCTTAGCGCCACCCAGCATGGATACCATGCAGGACCGATGAGACTCACTCGGGCTACCCGACTATCGCCATCGCCCTTCTCTGCGGCAACCTCTACTACGCACCTCATTTATTCCCTGGGGCTATGTATGTGACGGTGGCGTACCCGAGGACATTCTCATCCACACACACGCACAATCGTTCGACGATCGACTTCGTGCCTTACTCGAGTTTATTACTCACATCGGCAATTAATTATCTCTCTTCCAGGGCTCATTGTCGGTCAATGAACGCTGCAATAAAATTCGGTCTTCTTCGTCGCGACTTTGCGGAACAACTATCGTCTAGAATGATCACGGCTATGAGGAGTATAGTTGCCGAACGAGGGCGAATAAGTTAATTAATAAAGAGAACAGTAAGATGCACCTCTTTTTGTTTTACTTCCTCATAAAGGAAGCTTTGTTTTCATGAAATAATGTCTTCTCGAGATATTTATGAGAATGTGTTCAAAATGTTCCAAAACATCGGAAAATCATATTATTTAGAAACAAAAACTTTCTGGATGTGTGTGTGTATGTGTGTCCCATACCCGAAAAATTGAAACTCTTATGTCTTGAAAGCGTCTTCATCCCAAAAATCGAACTGACGCCCCGCGAAACTCCCATATTTTTGGCGTGCAATTGAAAATTCATGAGTCTGCGAAAGTTTCACGGAGCGAGAGTTTCATGGGGTGGAAACATTGAAGCCAACTAATGCTCCCGTACTCCGGTGTGACATTAATACGTAGCCGAACAACGGGGTACGGCATGTAACTTAATTAAGTCAACGACGCAGAGACCCGCGACCACGACTCTGTGGCTGCTTCCGCAGCCCGTGGTAGTATAGAGACCGAGACCCGCCAGTGTTTCCCTATATCCGTGCAATATTATCCCCGACCGCGGACCACGGTCGTGGCGACGATGGCGACTCCTGCAGCTAGGTGTGCAATGGCCACGAGGGGAAATTGTATTTGTTGCGTTCTACGTAACTATCCCCTTATTACGTTAAATATATTTCTCAAATACAGCTGCACAGTTTTTCTACATACATTTCAGGTTAGTCAAATTTACAACGTTCGATACATATGTAAAGAAGCGAATATGGAAAAAAAAGATCTTTCTAGCTTCCGGCAGAGATGATTTACGATGTTGCGGATTATTGAACGAGACGATACGAGAAGACGGGCGGGCGGGAGCGAGATCGTGGTCGCCGAATGGTCGGCCAGAGCGCCGTTCGTCCGGCAGTACGCATAACTGCCCGATTAAAAGTAACGACCGAGGCGTAAACTTGATTTACGGGCAATCGTGCGGCCGCGCCACCAACGCCTGTACTAGAAGCATCCAGACGAAAGGTTCGGTGGCGTGCGGCTCTTCTCTCGTCCGCGCCCCTGTCATTCAAAGAGGTGTCAACAGCAATCGCTTTTACGAGATACTTATTAATTGTTACGGCTCTTTTACGACGGCATAAAAGTGCGCGGGACGAGAAGCGAGAAGGTAGATCGGAGGAGAGCGACGGAAGGGGTCACGGAAAGAGAGAAAGGGATCAGCGTGCAGTCAGACGAGGCGGAGATCTCGGAAAGGGGGAACGCAAACTCGACGGATTGTATTACCGCAGTATGAATGCATCGGTGGGGACGGTATACGAGCGAGGATTCTGTAAACACCGGCATTAATACCATGGGAAAGGGAAGATCGAAGCGAACAACCGTGTTGTTGGATACGAAAATGAAAGAAACAAGAGCGAATGAGAAAGATGGTCCCGTTCTCTGCTGCGGCGGCAATCGGGACCACACAACGAGACACGCGCGTTTTGCACGCGAGTACGGCGTGCTGCATACTCGCCAGGGGCCGCATAGACGAACGCATCGAGGACCCAAAATAAATAAATACAAGAACGGCAGACTTACCGATCAAATTACCGGAACATTTTGTCTTTTGTCTTAAACTTGTGTGGATTTTTTTTCCGCTCTCTACGAGCAGAGATTTAAGCGGACTTTCATAATAAACGTGAAATAACGTCGGCACGATGAAAATGGCGTGAGGGAGCGTTCAGAAAAAAAAAAAAAAACGACACCGTGGATGGCGACTTAAATGATGTGGGCGTTAGGGGTGGCTTCGCGGGAGGAGCAGAGGGTGTGGGATTCTGCCGGGAAGGGTCGAACTTGGCTTTGGATAACGGCCGAGTCGAGGCGACGGTAATGCGAGTAGCGCGCGAGCTAAAGTAAAGGAGAGTTTTTCTTTTCCCTCCGGCTTTCCGATGTAGCCCCTTTTCTTTCTCTCTCCCGAACCGACACCGGCCCCTCGCGCGGGCTAGCGCGCAGCACAGCGCGGCTTATCTCTCCACTAAATCCAGCGATTTTAATACGCGTTCTCTCGGCAATTTCCGCTCGAGCTACACATTCCTCCGAGCTGCTCCCGGCTCGTTCGCTCTCCTCTCAACATTCTTTCTCACTCCTCTATGGTAAAACGTCGGCTGTTTCAACCCTCGCGAACTCATGCCCGTGCAACCCTCTTTTTTCCCCGCTCAACTTTATTCTCACTGCCTCGTTCAGACCAATTTTTTATTTCCCTTAATTCATATTCGTTATTTGAATTTTTGTTTCAGGTTCAAGAAGCATCGAGATCCGTCGTCGTTTCCAAGCGCGATAATATCATCGATAAAGGAGGAGTCTTGATGAAGCGTCGCGGCGACGTCCCTTGGAGGCCAGGAAGCTTCGCATACTCTTCCTCTTCCTCCCTTCAAGGACGAAATTGACTCGGATTTGAGTTATTGAACGGCTACCATGTTCCGCAACCGTGTAACGCGGCGGCTGGGCGACATGACAGCCTTTGTACAGACAAATAAAAGTGTACACACGCACGTGCGAGGGGTTGGACACCCATCTATACTGGCGGATGTTCATCGCTATCATCACTCGTGATACGAAAGTCGGGAGAAAAGATCTTGTAAATACAAAAAGGGCAATGGGGAGGAAAAAGCATCGTACTACGGTGCATTGTCTCTCGGCTGTCGTCTCGTGATCGAGGAGATGACTCCCTGATTTCGTTTTTCCCCTCAACCTCCATGCGCGAACGAGAATGAGGCGAGGGGTTAATAAAAATCAATTGTTTCTCTGTATTTTGCTCAATTTCTCGTGTGAGAACCGATGATTGTCACTTTTTCTACCATTCCTCATAATTCACGAGAACTACCGGCAATAACATCGAATTCCCTGGCGTCAAAGGTCTTAATCTACCCACAGCAATATCGGGTTCAATAAACAACGAAGATAGATGAGTTATCATGGGTCAGAGTATCAGCTATATTAGCAGAACGTAATGGTGAGCATTTATTCTCATGGGGTTCGTGGAGCGGAGAACAGGTAAAGCAATAATTAAGATGTCTCCGGAGCACAGTACGAGAATCAAGGATACGACCCTGGTAATAAATTTGACGGATTCCCACGTTGGGGTTCTCGAGAGCACAGAAGAGAGAAGGACCTTTCGGATATGTAGAGCCGAGGAGGAGCACGTATATAGGCAGATACGTCGAGAATCTCGCGTATTCATATATCCAATCCGGTCGAGCATTTAATCACGAGAGAGAGCGAGCTCGGAGGAACGTCGTCGTTGTCGTAGTTGTCCCAACGCTGCGAGCAAGTTTCCACCGCGTGATATAAATTCGGCCCGGCAGGGCAATCACTCGCCCCGAGCTCTCGGCGTGCTGTGCTGACTCGAAATTAAAAGAAGAGAATTCCCGGGGCTCTCCTCGGGGTCTCGTCGTGTTGCGAGAGCAAACACGGGGCGGAGAGAACAAGGGGAGTGAAAAAACGAAGGGTAAGAAGAGATGAGATACAAGAAGAAGTCGAATCAAGATGGGAGGAGAGAACGAGAGAAAGAGAGATGAAGATAAGAGACACGGAGTCGCGCGGCAGGTAGACCAGGCGATAAATATTATTTTTGTGTGAAACCGGCTGCGCTGGAGAGTATACCTCGATCTCCAGGGGTGGTCCACGTTCTCGTACGTCACTCGCAGGATCTCGATCCCTGGGTCTTTCTATCCTGACTCCTCCTTCTACGTCTCCGCTGGTCACCAGCACTGCGAGAGAGTCGGGTGAGAGGATCCCCGATCTTGTCGAGGGTTCCAGATTTGAGCTCGCAGCCCCGAGATCGTAAGTTAACGCGCCCGGCAAAAGGGAGGACCGCCAGGTCCTCACCTCTCTCTCTCTCCTCGCATCTTAATCTAGATGTTCTTCTCGTATTATAGTATTCGTCTCTTTTTTTCTTTTGTGTTCTTTCTCAGCGTCCCCTGCGTCGCGACAACCCTCTTTGGTCTTCGTTCCCCATACCATGACAGTGGCCCGACCCACTAATCCCGAAGAGGTGCTGCCGGTCCTCGAAAGTCTTTCTCCTCGAATATGTATCCAGAACAAAATGCATTGGCTTTTTTCGTCCTTTCTATCCCGTTGATCTGCTCAACGAGCTTCTCGAATCGAGTGTGCTATGAAGTTTTGTCGGAATTCCGATGACTCTTGACCCCTGATATTGCCGTTATTGTAAACGCTGAGTATATGCCGTGAGGAATATGCTTGGTAGATGTGACACTTCACAAAACGCGTGGGATTTCCGCCGTCATAAAGGAAAACGTCACTTCCGTTTTGAAAATCTTGATTTTTTACCGGCAATGATGTCATAGGGGAAAACGTCATTTCCAGTTCGAAAATCTTAATTTTTTACCGGAAGTGATGTCGTAGGAGCAAACGTCACTTCCGGTTTCAAAACCTTGGTTTTTGACCGGAAGTAACTTCACAAGAGAAAACGAATTTCCCGGTGAATTCCAGTAAGAGTGACCGAATCGTGTTTCGCATATAATGAGCGAAAGGGGGGTTGGAACTATATTTCACACGAGAGCCGAGACTGCCGTTCGATGCATCTTGATGTAGATGTGTCTTAACCGCTCGTTAAGGATTCTCGACCCTGTTCGAAATCTCTCCTGAATATACTCCGTCGGATTTCAAGCTCCAATCTCTTCATCCTGTATGCCCGTGACACTAGTGTTCTTCATTCGAGGACATTTCACGCTTTTTCTTCTCACTCACACGCTTTCTTTCTATGCCTCCCCTACTATGCCTTTTGTCCTTTGTGCGGCCTCTCGACCAGTTTAACGAGTTTCTTGTGTCTGGAACAGAGCGACTCCAGATCCGCACCTTATAGCCCGATACCAAGGCAAGCGGTATCTATCGACGGCACCCCGCTCCGACAAAGGAGCGATTCCACGTTTAAATCCCACTATGTATGCGTGCGTCGAAACCAGACAAAGATCTTAACGATCTCTCGGACCGAGTCATCGAGTGATACAAACGCTCGTCTCGGGATATGAAAAGACTGGACCGATTTATCGCCATGAGGAACTTCTCCATGCGCTAGCCTCGAGTGCTTCGCGCCCTGTTCGGATTGAAAAGTCACCGGGAATTAATTGACCTGAAGGCATAAAACGACTCGATCATTATAACGATCTACTACGAGGAATGGAAGGATGCGTACAGGGAAGGCCTACTCTTCAATTAACAATCCCACTGTAATGTCGGCACTGGAAACTCATGTGTCGATGTGTACAATAGACAATTCCACACACGTAATTGTATAATAGTACTAGCTTACAATTGAGTATCTCAGGTAGGTAATATCTTAAATTAATTCAAACGACCGCATTAAAAAGAATTAATAACGTAACGTATAATTCCGACTTGTAAGCAGGGAGGCAGGAATATGAAAATTATACGCGCAGTCCGGATAGCGTTTTGCATAAAATAATGTACCAAAGTTGCGGTGCGCAAGGACCTTCCCTTGTGAAATGTTATATTTAAAATAAGAGTGAGGTTAGCTGAACGAAACTGGGTGCGATAGGAATATTTCTCGGAAGTTTCACATTATCTATCCTGCTGCAGGGAACTCTGCCGGCATTGCAGAGAGTGGAGGGGTTGAAGTGGAGGACCAGGAGCAGACAACGCGACCGTCTCCCATACCCGCGAGAGACCGTAAGATTTACGAAGCCCGGTATAAACATCGAGGGAGATTACGCGGAGAGTTCGCTCCAAGTTTTAACGAGATTCCCTCAGCGCGGTGTCGCCGACATTATCAAATAATTGAGTGGTGTAACTCTCGGGCTGCGCTATCCCCAGTCTTGGAATTAACTCCTCCTCCGCTCATTTCGAATCGCTACTTTGAAGACGATCTCTCTCGCGCTCTCCGCTCTCTCCTTCCCTCTTCCCTACCGGGTTTGCGACCGGACCACCCAAAACTTCTTACCTATTAATGAAGAATTCAGCAGGTATGCAAACTAATTCCGAGACCTCTCGATCATCTACTCTATAAGCCATGAGAAAAAAAAAATACTCGTTGAAGCGATTAATAAAGGGAAATTATGCGAAATGAAATCTAAAACTCGTAGATGTAATTCATGTCGGACGAGTCAGGTAATAAGAAGCGAGGGGAGTCGCTAGATTCACGAGTCTGGCAATGATTTGATTACAATTTCCAACGGGCATCGGGTATCTTGGCACTGAATCTTTCGAGCGCGTTCCCTCATTTATCCGTCTCTCGGTGTGACCAAGTAGAACGGAGACAACACGAGCTGACGGTGTTTCACGGGAAAGAGGTAAGGCGAGAATTATAAGAGGAAAGAACCCTTTGAGATTGTGTGCGTGTCTCTGTGTGTGCGAGTAAGAGGAGAAAGAGGATGCGAAATAAACAAGCCGACGGTAATGCGCCCGTACATCTCGAGAAAAGATTAAACAGTTAATAAGAATAAGAGTCCCGTGGAGTCCCCTCGTGTGCCCCGTACCATCCTGGCTACCACTACCATCGCTGTTATTCCGACACGAGCGCAGCAGCCGAGGTTCCCGCGGGTTCCCTTTTCACCCACACGCGACCACCCCCGCAGGCTCATGGACGTGGCACACGCACACGCGGGGCAAAGGGGATTCCCCCCGGGTGGTTGGAGGGAAATGGCGGCCATCTTTCCCGCTGGCTCTTCTCGAGAACCAATCGCCTCTCTCCAACGGGCGTTAAGGCGGCAACTCCCGCTGAAGAATTGCCTCTGCCACGTTAGACACATTTTTCTCGCTTTTCCTTTATTCTCGCCGACGGTGCGGGCCCGCGAGCCTGCAGATCTTCTCTTTCTCCAACCCTCTCATACTTCCTTTTCCTTTACTCTCATTCTCTGTATATACCCTTTCCCATCCTCCGTCCCGACGTTCTCCTCATCTCTCGCCGTACACCCGACCGAACCTTTTCCCTTCCCCTCTGCGCCATCTCTACAAACTCTTGATGCCGTTGCTCTCGTCGTTTCGCATCTCTTATTTTCTTTGTTCCGCGCGCAACGTCCAACCCGACGACCGAACCAACCCCCCGGTCGACGTGGAAGAGAGATCCGTCCACCGAGAAGAGCGTTCACGTAGGCAGCGCAGGGGCTCCCGGCTAGGTACCTCTGTATGCGCAGGGATATAATGGTCTGCATCCCTGAAGTGAGCTCCATCGAGCGCGGCAGGTGGCTGACCTTAATAACGCCGCACATAATCCAAATAAAAAAATAAAATAAAATGAAGCGCGGTGAAGAATAGAGAGGAGAAAAAACGATGTCAAAAGAGGATGTAGGGATCTCGAGGAGAGAGACACCGCGTGTGACTCCATCGTACATAATACGTTGTGGAGAAATGTCCTGTGTCACCCTCCTTTCACTTCGTCCTTTTAGTCTCTATGACCCTCCGTTGTATTCTTGATGGATACCAGCGATATTTACGTGGTCCAAAGAGATCCAGTGAAAGACTTTCGTTCTACATCGTGCGGTGAGAAATAACGCCGTTTCTGCGATACGCTTACACACCGTTAAGAGCTCGTAATGGGATACCCTATGAATGTACCGTGCATTTGTCACGAATGCTAGAAGAGAGCCCGACTATTCTTCGCGGGAAATGTTTATTTCCTTTTTATTTATACAAACTTTCGTTCGGTGGCATCTCGACGGCCATTGTGGTGGGATATTGAGTCCTCGAGCTGATGTGCGAGGATCCTCGATTGAAGGGGAGTCCAGGTGACGATCGGTACACTCGCAATTGTACAGCCTTTGAATTACTCGTTGAACGAATATGGGAGCATGACTAATGACACTTACTCCTATGGCATGGGGTGAAAATATATTCCGGAGCACGGTCGACCCAGACGTATCCCACAATGGCACTTCGATATGGCGGTTTTATTCACGTTTTACGAGTTGTTTTGCCATCGGTGCAAGACATTTACAATTCATGAAAGAGCCCATCTATAGTCTCTCCGCGGAACCAGGAACGTATATTTCGCTCGATATGGTCTGCAACATTTTTCCATTATTGGTAACAGAAAGAAAAAGAAAGAAAAGATATTCGATGTAAGGTAAAAGTGGTGAATATGGCCCACCTCGATCAACACGTAAATCAATTATATTTGGACCGGGCCATATTTCCCACTTTTACCCTGTCAATAATTTTGCGAGGAGAGATATGTGTCTGCTGTATGAGTGTAGTTTATGAATTTGTGAACGACGTTATTAAATTTAATATCTCGAATGGGAAATAAATTGGCGACAGTCATTATTCTGTTATTAATGGTACAAGTGAAACCGAGTTGCGTGACTAGTTTCACTCATAAATAATAATTCCACCCTACCCGCCGTTTATCTCCCATGGGAAAATCACGCTGAATACTAAAGACGTAACACGAGAATGTGCCGTGGATAATTGTTATATTCCATCTTTTCGACATTCTCGGGTCTATTAGCGATTATGGGAACGATCATTGGGCAAGTGGGTACGTAAATGTCAAGCCCTTTTGCCGTCTAGGGGTTCGCCGACAGGGGAAGCCCCCACTGGTCTTTATAGTTCCAGTGAACGGCTCATCCGTGCTCTCCGGCGGGGTACCTCGGAGCCCCGTGCTCGGGATACCTCCACGCGCGCGGTCGTCAAAGTCTTTTACGATCGAGTAACGGGATTTAAAGTGACGATGAGGCAACCTCAAGGTACTCACTCTATCCTTCACGGCCTCGTAAATGTAACTGATGACATTGTCAGATACCCCACGCTTCACTCACTCGTTCACGCCTCGCTGTATATGTGAGTGCTCCTCACCCCGCCGAGGAAGGAACCTAAAACGCGAATAAAATTCAAGCGACCTAGTACGAATTTATACCGCTCCATAAACCACCCGATTTATCCATTAAATACGAGGAATAACTTTTCTAAGTTATTCGCCGTTAAAATACTGTTCAAGCTCAAAATATGTCGAAAACTCTATTTATAGCAATTAATAAAATTTCCAAACAATCAGGTCTATGCCTAGGTCTATCGATAAAAAAACAAGTAACATTTCATAGTTGAACGTATAAAATTTTGGTACTGCAGTGCCAGCTTCGACCATTTACAGCGGCAGTTCGGTGAAACGCTGAGCTTGATTGATTCAGCGCCCCAAAAAAGTACCATGTGGCGCCACCTGGCGAGTGTTCGCTACTTCCAGAAATTTCGTTCAGATGGCTCGACAATGTCTGTCTATGGTGTTTATTAAGCTTGACATCGTTTATGAAAAATGCTTTTATGTTCATCCTTCAGATTTTGCGATCTGTTGATGTAAATTAAGAATCCGTTTGTCGGCTGTAGGAATGACCTGTGCCATTAAAACAAATTTTTTTTATATCGATAACTTCAGGTATTTACAGAAAAATTATGAACATTTTTCACATTGTGTTTAATGGGGTTCTTGTTCCGGACGTCCTTAAAAAAATTATTTTGTTTTTACCGAGTCATTCATACCGACGGAGACCCTCCAGAAATATGCCGCTCCATCTGTGAGGCTCGCCGGCCAACTCTCGGCGAAAGCACCCGCGGCATAAATCTGCTTGGAGGGTAACACGAGCTCGATGCCAGATGGTCAAATACCTCGCGGTTGGCCGAGCTGCTCGAAGTCACTAAAAGTGCCTGCCCTCGTAGATTTACGATCGAATTAAAACTGACAATTATTGTTATCGTCTCGTCATATAAGGAGGTAACAGATAATAAATTCGGCCGTAAAACGTTAAACTAGTGGATACGTTTTGTAGGGCTGGTTTAGTGCTGAGTCGCGTGCAGCGGCGCTCGTTAAAACAGCAGTAAACCGACGTAACCGTCAGTCGCGCTGCCAGTCGGCCACATAGCCCATCTGTACCAAATCTAACCCGAAAAATCACTCCTTTCGTTCCCTGACACTTCTTGCACGCGGAAACTAAGTTTTGCTAGACTTCAGCTCAATTTTTCCCTTTTCGATCTGCTGGACGGTTGATCATTGATTATATTTATCAATTCGGGGATATAATGCAGAGTCATATCTTGCAAAAACAGTCGGTAATCCAGAGATACTTCAAAAAAAAAGGTATTACCTAACGTTAAAAAAGTATTACCCATAGATGGTTGTTCTAACCAACCCTCGGTCAACGGTCGTCCCTAATCAGACGCCGTGATCTAGTTTAAGCGTCGGCCGTTAGAGTGACGCACCATCTGATTCTCAAGTAGTCAATGCCGTTGTCGTACGGACGAACTCTTAGTTCTGTTTTCTAAAACCCTTTGCCCTTTGGGCAGGTATTGGATCCGAATGACTATACAAAACATTATTTAGGCAAATTCTCTTAATAATTTTTTGAGATTAAAAAAAACCTGCACATAAATGCAAACACCGTATCAATAAGCAATTCGAATAAATTTCGCCTCACTTCGGTAATTTTTAGTAACGTTGCCAATGAAAAGAAGAAAAAGAAAAAAGATAACAATTGCAGAATCTGCCGTTAGGAGCGGTGGCGTTACGACAATTCCACCCTTGGCACCCACCTTCGATTAGCTAAATATAGATTTACTACTGCGGTCAAACGAGTTCCTGGAACTAAAAAAAAATTGAGTAATTCAAATGATATTGTCATTTGCCTAACAATAACGGGACGTATTTACGCAGGTCAGCGATTCGATCACCGTGGCCGCCGAGTGTCGTCGATTAAAGGGTGTCGTTTGGAGCCTCGCATGATTTGCGTTGTGGCGCAGTTTCAGCCAATCGTAGCAGCGTAATGGCCGTCGCGGGGGAGACGTTTCGCCGGGTTACTGCTAGATGTCGGTAGTGTCGAGAGTCATAAATCGTGCTGGGATTCCCGCCCATTGCATGCTGAGAGGCGGTGCTTGGTCTCTCCATGACTCTGGTCTTTCTCCCACTATGTTCGCCCGTCGTCCCCACTCTTCGGGTCGAGCCCCTCCAGCGAGCTTAACCCCTCGCGGAAACTCCACGGATACCACCATCACGGTCATCTTCATAAATGCGTGAAGCCGTTTGAAATCGTATCGGGTCTAATTTAAGCCTTGCACACGAGTGATACACCGTTTGTTTATCGCTTGTTAAAGCGTTCTGGATTAAATATAAAACGTTGACGAGCGCCACGGCGTCTCTAAGCCAAGCTAGACTGTATGGCGCTCGCCGCCGGGAGCCGACGATGACTGGCTCCCCGCAAATCCGATACCTCGTGCTGCGGTACATCTGCGACTCGTCGTCACGTTCAATTTTTTTTTATATCCCATCTACAATTCATTCCTCAAACAACACGGCAATAATACCATCAGAGAATCATCAAAATATTCACGAATGGAATTCTTTGAAAGAGAAGATAACACGTAGACTCAGTATATCGAGTCTGGCGGTAGATTAGAAGGAAAAAAAAGATCGAAATCGTAGATCGGTCTAAATGTGATCGAAGAACCAATGTCCACGCTACACGTACCGCGCGTTTTCGTCACGATGTTCGAATGTCTCTTCTCTATCTGTATTCGAGTCACAATATTCCCGAGGAAATTGTGTTTATAGGAATAATAAAACGTATTCGTCCCCGGGGAAATATAGACCTTTAGTCTGGACGCGCGAGTTGGATTGAGCGTATCTTCCGCTGCTTTTTCGCCGCTAAAAAGATCAATACGCCATCGCGACCGCGCCGAGCCCACGGTTCCTCGCTCCATGCCTCCTACGGAATCCGGAGAGATCTTGCGCGATTCTCCACAGCACCGTTCTCTGTACATCTATATTACCTATACGACAACGTCGTACTTGATACAGCTATCATATCGTGACCGAATGGCGCCTCCGCAAGCTCGGGCGCTGTGTTCGAATTCCGAAAATAAATTCACTCCTGGAGGTACGGCGACGAGGTCGTCGCGTGTACAGCCCCGACTTCACGATGACTCCTAGGAACACCGTCGACGACGTCTATTACAGCGTTAATTTTACATATAGTTATTTATATCCACGGAGCGAAAGTATCGATGGGAAAATGAAGAAATTTTCTCGGAGGCTTAGCGTCACGTGCGCGATCGTCGCTCGGAAACTTTAAAATGGACGTCGACGACGACATCGAAATAATATATATACATTCTTTTTCTAATACCCATCAGCTGCCGAGACTTTTTCTCCCCGCAGCGTCCCGTGGCACAGGATGTGTTCTGGCTGCGAGAGGATGAGAATACAAAATTTATAATCAAATTAAGACCCCGAAGGCACAGGCCGGAGCGAAGGCTTGAGAACAAAAAAAAACGTAAAGACACGGGCGTCTCGACGCTCCCCGTCGCAGAACGGTAGCTCACGGCTTTCCAGGGTTAATCTCGTCGGTCACGCTTTTACAAATTTCTTCTATTTGCATATTAAGCCCAGTGGCAATCGTGAGCTACATGCTCAATGCGACATTGTCCTCTTACTTTTTCGGGATAGATTAGCGCCGCGTGAGTGTAATTGCGAAAAACGAGGCGCGCCGATTGGGCTCCGCGGGGTCGGAGGCCAATCGGATCTTTGCACCAAGTCACGACACTTAATTTTGGGTATAACAAGATCTGGACAGTGAATCGATAAACATCGGAGACTCGGAGAAACGACGATTTATTGGCGCAGAATTAATCGATGGGAAATAGCGTCTTAGGCGCTGAATTTTTTGCACATGTTGTACGGGAATCCGGTGAATAAAAATTTAAGTGGCGTGCGTGGTTGACGGGCACGTGTTCAGTAGCGTGGCTTATTACACACTTCACAATACCGCGGTAGTACGAGCAATAAATGGTATCGGCCGGAATGGATGTTTTTGTGCTTTTACGACTCGCTTATTATGAATACAAAGTGTCAGATGTATAAAAGGCCCCACTACGGTCTCCCTCCTCTTTCTCGCGCGAATCACTGTGGTGTAATCTGCACGTCTCTCTTTTGTTTTTTCCTCTCTTCAACTTGTGCCGCAAACTTCCCTTCGCGTGTGTCAGCTGATAGTCTTGGAACGAATTCCGATCGGTATTCGCTCTTCGTGTTTTCAACACGCCGAGGAAGTTTCTTGTCGATAAACAGGGTCCCTGCTATCTTCATGTTCCAGTCTTACAACACTTGATTCGTAAACTAAACATCTTCCTCGGTATTTCAAATTTTTCCGGATAATGGGGGCGATGCGGATCTGTGAGTAATATGGTTCACTTGTGTTACGCGGGATCTGAGAATTATATCAAAATGGAAGGTAGCGTTCTGACTGTGTCAAGATTTAATAAAAGCATCATCTCATCCTTGGTGTTTGTCTACAAAAAAAAAAAAGAAATAATCTATTTTTTTTGTAATTTTCACGGTACACTGTAAAAAAATATCGTTTGAAAATTAACGAAGAGCATTGGAAGCTTTTTCAAATAAACTGGTTCTGAAATTTCGAATGTGCGTTGTAATTTTACAGTAGAATTTTTATTTTTAAGTAAAATCTCTGTAAATTTCAAACAAGATTTGTGTTTTAATATATGGTATTTTTACTTTACAAGAAAGTACATTAAAATTACAATTAATTTTGATGGTGTATCTACGACATAATATTGATACGAATTCGTCTGAACATTTATTTCGGTGATATAAAAAAAGAGCTTCTACAACGCAGTCTTGAAAATATTTAGTCTATGAAGTCTAGAATGCCAATTCACAAATTCTTGATTAATAAAAAAAGATGATTTATTTTGGTACATGCGATACGCGCCGATCCCCTATCAACGCTGCCAGTTAGATGTTTGTTTGATAATACTAAAAAAACAGAGCTACGAAGCGAATCATGTTATCACTGAGATTTTCCACGAGCACCGACTCACTTCTAATTAAGTAATATAAGAACGAAGAGGCGATACTCCTCGCTTCTTTTTTTTCTTTCTTTTCTCTTCCTCCTGCCTCTATCGCTAATGTAAAGCATCTCGAGATACAATTACGGTGTCGTACCGTTGTACTCTAACCCATCCTGCTTCGTCCCACTCGTGTACTTAAAAAAAAAAAAAAAATTATAAATGAAACGTTACCGATAAATCGTGTGCGTGCCCGGAGGGGCCGGTATATCGCGCGGCATGTATACCGTATATGTAACCAGTTTATTTACGAGCCGTTCGGCTCTGCCGTAATCACCATCGAATCGGCTGTCTAATGCGGGCGTTAAATGTTTATGATTCGTGAAGAGGATATATAGAGAAGAAGTTGAGCCAAGGGAGAAGCTCTCTCCGTCTCCCTTCCTCTGATATGCCGACGGCAATGTGTTTGTTCGGCTCCTTCGCCGGACAGGTTGTAAGTGCGTATGCCCAGATATCTTCGCGGCAAATTTCCACAGCCTCCACACACGTCCACGCAGTATAGTTTCGGATTCCTGCTTGCGTGCCTTCACGCATGATAGCCTCAAAGCTGCAATCCCCTCGCGGGAACTCTGCCCAACCACTGGCTCTCGTTATCGCTTCCGATTACGCCTGCTTAATCATCTCCAGCGTCACATAAATATGTCCGCGAATCAAGATTGCTCGCTTTTACTCGATACAATTTATTCTCAAACGAGCGATTAAATATTACGCCCGAGGTGGCGCGACACAAAAAAATGACCCGATTTGAGGAGGATGGAATGCTCGACAAACACTTCTTTCGCGCATAAAAAAAAAACTCCGTGTTTTCTCGCGACGCTAATCCGAGAGACGAAACTTATCACGTACCGGAACAATTAGCGCAAAGTGTGCTCGGACGACAACACGCCGTGACGGGGACGCGTGCGTTGTGCAGTAACATCTCAGTCGTAAACTGCACGCGAGCTCGTTCTCGTATACGTGAAGGCTTCAAGCGCCGATGCCCTGTCTCCTCGGCATTGTGCACAATTGAGTGCGATGTAGCGCGAAAGAAACGAGTAATTTGCGCTGGAGACAAGTGTCGCGTATGTCGCGTGACGGAAACGTGTGCGCATTACCCGGGCCGTGCACGCTTCTCACTGTGTTATGCAAATTACCGTCGACAATCGAGATCGTTTACAGCCCGATAAAAAGCAGTTGAACAAACGCGCGAAAAATTACTAAACTAACTGGGCGAAAAAAATGTTACTTCGGACATCGGCGTCGTTTATAAAACACTGCCAAGTCACACTTCGTTTTATTACTTGCGAGAAAAAAATATATCCACCGAGCGACACTGACGGACTCTTAACCGTTCCCCGAGAACCGATCTGCCTCCCGGACAGTTCGTGGCTATCGTTGCGGACTGCGAGTGAAAGACTTTCTCCGACGGTGGGAAAAACGGCAGAGCCTACGGGGTCTGAGTGCGCGCGGAAAAAAGGTAAAGAAGGGTAGAGAGAAGCCCGCTGCCCCGTGGAAGGGTGGTCAAAGGCTAAAACTTTCACCGATGGATTGGTCAAACGTACTCTTCGGAGAAGAAGAAAGATACCTGAAATCTTTGCACCATCTGTACATCGGTCGGGGTGCACTTTCTAACTTTCCATTCTTCACAGTTTGTGCCGACGATAAGGGGTAAGAAATGAAGACATGAAAAAAACCACAGTCTCGTATTGTCGAACTGCGTGTAACGAGAGAAATACGAGTGTGATGTGAAAGTGGAACGTGCGACTCTCGCGCCGAATAAAAAAGCTTGATCCGAGGAAGGGTGGAGGCGCGAGACGTCCGCAATGGGGATCGACACACATACGCACACATACTCGTGTTACATGCCAGCGGTGAGGAGTTATGGCGGCGTAGGCGTAAGTGTAAAGGTCCTATCGAGAATGAAGAAGGAAACACGCAGGTATTCCTTTGTAGGGTAAGCTGTGCCACGAGAGATGAGACGACCTACAACTGCGCCTGCATCTCGCTCCGGCAACGGGATACGCGCATCCTCTCGCCGCTGCATCGTGATGTAGCGTGGGAGAGACAGCCACGGGAGAGAAAGATACCGATTCGGCTGGACCAGAAAACCCGAATAACAATCGGGCCTCGCGCGATCCTAATAAGTTACCTCACTACATCGACTATCTCTCCGAGCCCATCGGTTTATTTTATTTTTTCCCCCAACTCCATCTTTTTAACCCTCCTCCGAATTCGATACGCTGAGTCTAATTCTAAATTGTCTGAGACACAAATGTACGGAATGAAAAATAATATACAAGCGGCGAAACCGAATTTTCCATGCAAGCTTGTTTATTACTTGATTTTAATAAATGGGCTTTGGTAACAATACAATACCCCTGATACACATTTTTGAGCGTCGAATCGGGCCTTGTCACGCCTTATCTGGACTCGATTAAAACTTTTATTTTCAACTTACGTACATTAATAACAAAATACAATTGAATCAACTAAAGATTCGGGCTGGGACATTCAAGTAACTATTTTTTTGGTACAGCTGAAAGATCGCTTATTTCAACAAATTTTTTTGATGATTTCACCAAAACGATTTTCCGGCATTAAAGTATTCGGTTCGACCGACTAAATATTTATTTGAACGTCCGTGCTCGAATATTTAGTTTATTCAATCCCATATTTTTTTATCAGTGTATGAAGATAGAATCTATTTCAGCTGCTCTGCTTGAATCCATATTGATCCGCAAATATTCGTGAAATTCGAGAGGTCGGTTCGGATGCACAATTTGCACGAGGCATCTTCGTTGACGCCTGAACCTACGATCTTTGCAATTAAGTACGTCGAGACGGCGATTTTTATTTTTTTAAACCGCGCGACGTATCCCACTGAGCGGAAACGTGATACGTAGCGGGACCGCGGACGGTATACAGTCCGTGGTTCGTAAGTAAGCGAGCTGGAAAGTCGAGAGGGACAATGAAAAGTGAAGCAGACACGGACGCAGACGGGATTGAGTAAACACATAACTCCCACCCTCGACACAGTCCCGTCGTGTAGATTATCCTCGCGAAATTCGTCGTCGCGTCACCGCGTTCCGTGACGCGATGGCTCTGTTCGAGGGAAGGCAAAGAGCTCGGAGAAAGGAATAAAGGGAGACGAGCTCCCTTCGAGACCGGGTAGGGACTCGGTGTCAATGACTGTGCCGCCGGCTTTGTCGTCGCGACAACCATCCCCCTACTCGCGCCTCAGACAATCCTTATCTCTCGAGCCTCGTTACATTATCGTTGCGGTTATCGCGCCGTCTACTATACACGACTCGCTCTTGGCCTCGCGATTCTTCGGGTTACTATACACGGATTGCCCTGCTGCCGGTGCTGCCGGTGCGACCCGCTCTCCTCCTGCCCCCAGATCGATCTCAGCAAGAGATAATTACGTGTTCACTAATAACTCCTACCCGGCTTTCAGGTATTTTAACGAGCGTGCGTGCAGCCATTCGCGACCACGGCGAAGAGATTCGTTTAGTTTTATTTCAATTTAACCTTCGAAATGTTGACCGACTACTTTGGCGCGGGGGCTCGGATAAATTCCTGACGATCCCGTGTACTCCGGCAGTCTTTTCGTTTCTCCGAGAAAATGAAAACTAAAGTAAATTGGCGAAGATCTAATTTACTTAGTCCGCGGAGGGTGATTCTAGCTACGAGATTCGTCGAGCTCTGTAGTTTCTTTTTTCGCCTCCGCTTTTTTTTTTTTTTTTTTTTCAAACTCGGAGGAAATAAAAGACGGAGCGTTAAGAAGGAGCGTCGGTCCGACGAAGGTATAACAGGTCCGAATAGATCTTGAATAAATTGCTGATTCTCTCTCCGCTCCTTCGTGCACGTTTTCTTCCCTCTCCGCTCTTGCTCTCCGAGCTGTCCTTTTATCTTTGGCATCGAAGAAACTGCGGGTACGACTGTATCAGTGCGCTCCTTCCTCGCCAGTCTTCCTCGCTGTCTCAGAGAGACACACGCCGAGCCGGATGGACGATTCGAATGAGCGGGAGGACGGATCGTAAAAGAATTTATTGTTGGAGAGCGGGAGGGTGGGATCGATCGGAAAAATCACTATGTCGTTCCGGCAAATTTTCGCCCTTGCTATCGACGACTCCGCTGCTGGCGAAAAATGCTATTCGCTCTCGTCATCCGTTTCTCATCCCCGATCGACCGGAAAAATATCGATGCCGTTAAAAAAAATTCCTCTCCCCTGATTTCTCGCATTTTCTGAACCAAAATATACACAAATCGTCGGCGGCAAAAAAAATCATATTTTTCTTCGTCCCTTATGCGTCCCTTCATTAGAATTCACCCATTCGAAATCTCGCACACGCCCAGAAAAAAAAAGAATCGTTTTCGGTACTTTGCCGTTCACACCTCTCGATTTATTGATATAAATTCCGACTGGTGTAATGTTACGGCAGGAGTTTTTTAACCCCCTAAATCCAAGCTGGAGTGAGAGGAGAAGATTCGTGCTCCAAATTTTTACGATGTTGATGCACCCTCGAGGGTGAAAGGGCGGAAAAAATAAGAGAGAAAGTCAGTGTTGACGCAACTGTGACAATGATATGCCATGCATTGGACAAATGGAATCACCGATTCCCCTCCATTGGAACTATCCTGTATACTTTTTTTTTCCTTGGCGAGAAGGCCCGTAGGGACTCGTCCCATTTCTCCTTCTTTCTCATTCCTTGCTCTATGCTACACGCTGTTCCGTTGGATGAGTATGCCGGCTCGTCCCCGTTGGGCCCTCCGCCTTTCTATCCTTTTACCCCGGTGCTCGAGCGCGGTAGGTCCACCGGCGAAACCAATAAGTAACGCGGAATGGTCTCCGTCCGAGGCGGGAGGGGAGAAAGAGCCGGGGAAAAGAAAGGAAAGAGCTAGGAGAAAAAGGCGCAGGACGAAGAACGCGGTGGAAGAAGGTCCGTGAAGACAAAACGAACGCGACGGGGAAGAGGGCCGGTGATATATACGGTATGCTCATCTCTCGTGCGAGGACCTCAGCCGCAAGGACCCGAGAGTACGTTAGTAACCCCCTAAACCCCACGCATTAATATTTTATTCGCGTCGCTTACCGGAGAGTCCGGCCGATTGCCAATGGCGTACTAGAGAGACCGCGAAGCCCCGAGCTCGATTCCTCTTGACCGTCTGAATTGCGAGGATAATTTCGGACAATGGACGAATGAATGGGGACGTCCGAAGGAGGTCCGCCGGTTCCAACGAGACTCGCATGCGTTCTCACAGCATCGTTTTTCCTCCCGTTCAATTTATCATCGGCCGACCACCGTGGCTCTGCCCATCCCGCAAAATATCACCGATCACTGATCTCGCGATGAATTTCTTTTGTTACTTCATTTTTTTTTTTAAATTCATTTCTAGGATTTGCGAAGAGCTGGTATTGATATAAGACGGCCCGGCGGTAGTTTTGTCGGCGAGTTGCCCGAAAAATAAGGATTCTCGGACGATCACTCCTTGATCTTTCTCGGAGATCCACGGCCGCGCGGAGGGACACGAACTTTCGGACAAAGAAACGGGAGGACCTGTTCCGATCGCGATTTATTTTTCTTCCTATCTCTCTCGTTCAATTTATCCGTCAGAACGAAACTCGCCGCTCCCGGGGCCTCGCCCATTCGGCCCGTTTCGCAGAGAAAGAATCTCTCTCGACCTACGGGATTTACTATTTCTCACCGATGGTCGGTCGACGGACGAAGAGATATCGGAGGAATCATCGGGTTTCTTGGAAGCGACTGAAGAAAAAAAAAACCAATCCGAAGTTGATTATTTCGAACACGGAATCACTCGTCAAAGATTTCCAGAATCGAGGTTAAGTAGAAAACGTAATTAACAGCAGTTGTACCGTTATGCGGACGAGTAATCGTCGAGGCAAGTCGCCATCTCGGGATTGATTGATATTTATTGGTGATTTTTCGAACGTCTCCTGGATCGGGTAACATATCTGTCGAGATCGTATGAAATGAGATCATTGAAAAATCTCTCCGCGGTCAAATCGTATGCTAACGCCAGATGAGCTCGTTCGAGAGAGCGTTTCGAGAAAAAAAATAAGGAAACGCATCGGCGCGATATGAAAACGATATGCGACGACCACCCAGCGCCGTGACAGCAATACGAGGCAATGATGTCGTGTTTACGTTATTAAACGTAGCAGTGGTAGAGTATGATTTTTGCCAAACTGATCTTCATCAAAGTTGATCTTCGCCAAAACGTTACTAGATTGTAGAAAACCATGAAGATGCCGCTTATACATATTAAATGGCGTTACCAGTCTGAGACCGCCGAGTTAAATTGGCGGTTTCGATAATCTAGTAAATTTTCGGTAAAGGTCAACTTTGGCGAAAGAAATTTTGGCGTTGATCATACCCTACCGTAGCGATGTTGCGGAGAGGGTTTCATACCGAATGGGGAAGCATTTAGCATGAGGAAGAGAAGAAGAGTCGAAGAGAAGCGCGTTCACGGGACTGAGGCGAAGCGGGGAATCGTACGCCGATCACCCGGGTGAAATTTAACCATCGTCACGACTGCGGAACCGCACCAGTTGCCGCGAGTCTTGTACTCGCCCGGCACTCAAGCCGGTATCCGCCTGACCTCGGTCTGAGAGTATTCTTCGAAGACCATGAATCTGCGTCGGCTTCACTCCAGTGCACTCCAGGTCCACTTTAAATGCATTTGAGATGTACCACGCATGCTCTTTTACCCACTTCCCTGTGTTTCTTAATTCACACGTTTCTACGAAAAATAAACTTACACGAAAAATAACAAATTTTTTCTGTAACGTCACTTCCGGTTTGAAAATCTCACTTTAAATCGGAAGTGACGTCGCGCAAATTTTTTAAAAAGATTTCGTGTCAAGTTACTTCCGGTTTAAAAATCTCATTTCCGGCCGAAAGTGACGTCATAGCGGAAATAACACAGCAGGGCTTCCATGAGCAGAAAAGTGCCGTGAAGCACGACCAGCATTCGGCAAAAACGCCTTCGCAAATTCGAAGAACAACCTGAAGAACAGTCCGAAGACACGAAAGCGCTCGTCAAGAGTTTTATACGCTGTTCTACCATGTAGATGCCGCTCGAATGTCGTTCAAAGTTTGTTTCAAAGTGAGCGTAAATTTTGCTCAAACTTCTACCCATGTCCGAGAACTACATATGTTTTTTCTTTCTCATACCCTGCAGACTTATGTGCGCACGTGTGGCTATGTAATCAAAGGGAATTTGAGTTGCATACGCGAACAGGTCTGCAACGACGAATAACCATTTTTCAAAGCCCCTTAAACGCAAATAAATGCGCACTTTCGCTCCAATCTCTATGTCCATACAGTTATTGGCTCTCCGAAACGAACCTATGTCTATAGTTTTCGGCACAGCCGCATCTCTCGCCGGCCAATCACTGCAGCGCCGGTAGTGATATTGTGCGGCTTACAGTCTCGAGATGTGGCAAGGTATTTGCCAGCTAGTCCGCAACACTGCTCGCAGTTATTCGACGTATACATTTTTTTACGGGTCTTTCATCACCCACTCGCCGAGTCGTAAATTTTTCGAAATCATTGCCCTCTCAGTGTTTCGTGTACGAGCAACGTTAACACTGTAATTTACCAGTATTTTTCATCCCGTCCGTTCGACTCTCCGTATGTACACGTAGGTAAATTATGTACATAATGTGTATCGACCGTGCTTTTTTATTTTTTTTTGTTTCCTCACTTTTGTTTCTCGAAGCATCACCGTGCTCTCTTAAATCTCGCTCGAATTCGTCGTCGAACTTGGACGACTCCGCGGTGTAAGAGCTGACTCGACAAGTGGATATCTCTCCTGAGACGAGGACAGCCTCCTCTTCTCGGGCGTCTGTTTATACTCTCCCCGTACACTGCCAAACCGAGCTCATTAATAATTTATTTTACTGCTATACCCACACTCTCTCACCGGGCGATTGGTAAAATTCTCGAGAGCTTATTCCCATCTCTGAGAGAGAAGAAACCGCGTATTCTCATCTCTCGCGAACGCTTGAAAGAAAAGAAGAAGAAAAAAAAGAAAAGACAACAAAGAAGATTGAAAGTAAAATTATAAAAAGAATTCCTCGACGCGACCCGAATAACAATGACACGAGAGATTTGACACCGAGGAGTAAGGCACTGATTCACCGAGACGACGAGACAAGCGGAGACAAATTTATTCCTCACTCTCGTCTGGCATACTAAGGGACAGAACTTAAGCCATGTCGGTCATCGGGTCATCCACTCTAAAAAATAGGCAATTACCAATTTTATTCGGAAAATTGGTCCTTTCTCTCGAATATTCTTACCGTCAAGTATGAACGAACTTGTGATATCGAAGCCGGTGAGTTCAGGGGTTCGGTAATCGTCCCGAACAGACCTCGGAGTAATAATCTAAAGGGTCGAAAGACATTTCGCTGGTCATCTCCTCGACGGTATGGTGCACGAGGGGCCTAGCTTATTCCCCTGAATATCCAGAAACGGAAGCATACACGACCGGTTTCCATTTCAATGTTCCGCTCGTCCGGGCGTAAAAGTGGCGAAAACGTTATCCACTGGTGGTCACGGTACAGTGATGCTGCTTATGCTGGCTGCGAAAGGAGAGTGAGTCGTCGAGAGGGTGATGGCGGGAAAGGGAGCTTTTGCCGCTGCCGCTGCTGCTGGCTGCAGCGCTTTTGGCGCGGGCTCTCGACTTCTTCGCACCCTCGATCGCCCCCGCTCGCTGTGTATCGTGATTGGAAAGGATTTCCGGAAATGTTTGCAATCGCGGACATAAGCGCGACGAGAGCGTCCGAGGGAGTCAGCCGAGGGTATTTCAAGCGCGGAGGGAACGGAAAAGCTCTACGATGGAACGAGTTTGATACCGAGGTCCGGCGAAGAGCATTGCCGATCGTGTCAGCTCGATAAACGTAACGAAGATGCGCACAGCTTACTTTTATCTCTTCAAGCAATCGGTCGGTGGACGACCTTTCACCTTTGCCAATCAATTGATTGCTGTTTAATCATTGTTCGACCGATAAAACTTCTGCGGGAAAAAAGGGCGATACTTTATAAATGTATCGTGAAATCAGAAATTAAAAGATCGAAATTAAAAAGAAAAATTGTATCAGAACTCTTTTAAGTTATGGTACGCTTTTATTTCGTTTGTATATCATAGATATAGCTTATGAGTATAATTCTACATCAAGTGTTTTCGAAAAATGGATACATTTACATTCATTGTCAATAGGTTACTCTCCGTCATAACTTGTCTCTCGGCCTTCCTCGCCTCTTTTAACCCTCCCGCCTCATTCGCCTCTAGTCCCGATAATACTACTTGTTTTTGTGTGGTTTCTTTCTTTCATTTCTGTTTTATTTTCTTTGTTTTTTTCATCCTCAATATTCGATAGACACGAGATTCATCGTCATTACGGTTTTGTTTTTTAAATTACTTTTTCACCTTATTTCTTCCTCATCTTTTCGCTCCCATTCGGTCTCTCGGTTTTTTTTTTATTTTCATCACTTTTTTTGCATTACTATATATTTAATATTACCTCTTAACACGGTAGTTCGGTATTGTGGGACAGCTACGCTCTCTTATCTTTATTAATTAATAGTTGTTACATTTAATTAGGTGACCGTGCGCCCTTCGAAAGGATTTATTTTTATTGTGCACAACATTTGCGCACACCATGTCCCTTTCTCTTGCACGCTAGATTCGATATTACTATAGTTAATGTTAATATTTACATCGAGAATTCATGAAGTAATAGACGAGGTGGGCTCGGCTATGGGGAATAGGTAAGGTAATAATAGCAAGACAAACACGTAAGACGAATTTGCACGCTGGACCGAAATATTAATATCGTTTTTTGTGTTTTTTTTCTTCGTTTTTTATTATTTCATATTTCATAATCGATCGATGAACATTATGGAATCCTGTTGGTTAGGCTAGGGTTTGCTCGGGTGATGGCAACTGTCTTTGTGAAACGGGAAGCTAGCTAATCAATTACTAATTGTTTTCCTTTTTTTTAATCGAGTTGTACGACGTTAAGCGTGGGTAACAACAGCTTTGCTTCAATAAAAATCTACGCCTCGTTCACCGGGTGATTAATTAGTACTGGAGTCATTCGACCACTCGTCTTATTGACTTCGACCAATGGTCATTAAGCAACGTATTATGAATCTTCAGAGTCATTTATAAAATCATTATCGAGCTAGATTGCATGCACGAACAAAACATACTATAAAAAAACCTACACTCACCGAGTCTGTCGCGAATTTGAGTGCCTCAATAATGTAAACGTTGAGCTGCTCGCATTTTTCAATAAAAATAGAACAAAAAAATATATGCAACAAAAAAAAGGATAGTAATAATAATAATAATTAAAAAAACGTGAAATACTTTAGTTATGGCTGGAATCCTCGAACGGGAAGTAATATGAGAAGCGAGAAACGCCAAGCGATCCACGAGAGAGGGTAACGAAAGCGAAAAGCGAGGTCTCTGGCCGACGGTTTGCGCCCGTAGTACTTTCAATGTTATCATTCGAGGTAATTTTTTTTCTTCAATATTTTAAACTCGCATTAAACGGGACAGCTGCCTATGAAGAGAAAATAAAGAAGAAACAACAAGATACTCGGTACGAGTTTCTTTCTCGTCCGTGACGCGTACACGCAACTGTTGCGTGAATTTAATTTGTGCGCGAGCGTTCGCGCGAAGATAAGAATTATATTACAACCAGTCATTTGGCAAGAAACGATGAAAGTGTTTCGTGTATCGTCCTGTATAAATGACGCGCGCTAACGCTCTATTCAACGCGATTAAATAATATTTTCAATTAACAATGACGAGTTTTAGTTACGTATATGTGTATTTTTTTGTTGTTGTTGTCGTTACATTAATTATCGTTAGAATTATCATTAATTTTTCTCGCCCCGAACGCGATTGTGGAGCGCACATTAATATTTATAATTCGTCAACGAAGACCGACACGAAATCACGATCACCCGCCCCTTCCAAGGTCAACATTAAAGTTCTATATAAGTTTGGGAACAGTATATAAAAAAAACCGTAAGCGATAGTCACACTACACTGCTATTTTATACATAATAATCGTTAATAAACAAAACAAATAAAGAATGATATCGTTTTGTCAGTACCTTCATCGCTACTCGTCTCACATTAACAAAAAACAAATACGAAAGAAAAGAAAAAAAACGCTAATACGTAAAAATTAAACAGTTTCATAAATAAACAATGTATCTATAAGTAAAGAAAATACAATAACAAACAATTTTATTTACTTATTAAACTCGTTTCTTTCTGTGCGCTCCGTGTGACGGATTCGGCTACTATTTAAAATTCTTATCGCTCTCTATTTCTCTCTCTCATTCTGTCTTTCGTTCTATTCGTTACGAAATTCATTTGCTTATACTTTTAGTTATCGAGGATTATATCTCTAATTCACTGGGATCGATGACGGGTCGGATTATTCATAGTACGTAATCGACAGCCAGAGAAGGCCAGATCGATTCAGACCTGAGCCCACGGCTTTTCCTTCAGTTCGTTTTTTCTTTTCTTTTTTTTTTTTACCGTTGCGGACACGAGCCACGATTGCCGACAATCCATCGTTTCATTAACCTCTATACTTCAATTTATTCTTAATTCGGATGTGAGAAGTTCTCGCTTGATCGAAAATGCGTCCCGAATTTCTTATTAAATCCGGTTGACTCGATTTTGGATCGGCGAGTTTGGCAAGTCCGGCACGTTGTACTAACGCATCGCATTCGTGTTAATTGAAAGTTATAATAAATCGCTTACTCGGCTACGTTTTATGTATAATATCCACTTCGATATAATACATTCATTATTAATAATATCGTAAGTCTAGAGCGAGATAAGTGGGAAGGGAGATAGGGGAAAAATGGATTTGGGATATTGGGAGGAAAATGACGTTGGGAATAGTGTTTAAGAAAGTTACGTGATATGATTACGCGTCGCTATTAACTAGTAATTAATCATCATCCGAGTTTCGGAACATGCCGAGACCGGTCGAGAGAAAGCTCGAGTGTATGTGTGTGTGTGTGTACGTGTGTGTCAAGTGTATGTGTGTGGACGGCGTCCGCTAGTTTTATATTTTCACAATTTCTCGTCGTTTAATGTATCATCTTCTTCTGCTTTAAACTCGAAATTTTTCTCTCTCCACCTGTTGTGGCACTTTGCTTCGACGAGATCAATAATTTTTCATTGACAAACGTGATCAAAATTATACTACTTTAGAGCACAGTTACCCGACCTTCAATTAAATTACTAAAATTAAATAAACGATTGTTGATTTTTTAATCCGAACAATCGAAAGGGTTTGTTACTTCGAAATAATCTCAATTAGACGGCGGGGGATAAACGCGAACGAGAGTACTAAAATAAGAGTCCTAATGTGCGACATTTTCAGCCGCGTTAAAAAAGAGAAGATATATCCGGTAGGATATAGCCTCGAGCTCAAATTTCGTAACGAAAATAACTTCCTGCTGTACAAACGTTCTATCAATTTTCTTTACACGTTTTTAATTAAGTTTCTAATACTCGCGTCGCGTTAATTCAACGGCACATAACATCAAACGTAACTGGCAATAATGGGTCATTAAATATAAGTATATCGATATATAAAGCTTTCTACAGATAGTTATACACACCGCTCGTGTTTACGCTTCGTTGATATCTGTTATCAGCAGATCACTCAAACCCCCCGTAAAACATTCTCCTCATCGATTCTCATCTAATTTTGCCGTATACATTTGCCGTGGATTTTTTTTTTATCGCGGTTTTACAGGCGCTGTGGATCACATTTTTTGACGTCGTTTGTTGGGTTTTTTTGTTCACTACTTTCACGAATGTCAAAATAAAACGAAATTCTCCCAACTGTAAGGGATTAATTATAGTTCGTAACTGAGGATACGCGGAGCGCAAACGATATTCGTAATCGTATATAATATAGATTCATATTTATATATAATATTCGATATCTATAGCTATGAGTTTTATGCACGCGTTCAGCTTTTAGGTATTTATAGATGGGTAATATCAGTTTTGATCTCCGATCATTCGCGAGCTTACTCGATTAACAGCCGTACTTGCACCAGACGAAAGATGAGACAATTTTTGTGAGAACTATTGAGATTTTCACTGGTATTTTTTACATTGAATATTCATTCTAGCAGCCGTCATTTTGCACTTCGTCCTGCTTTTTTTTAAGTCTCCGTCCGAGATATTTTTGATCGAGCTACGCGGTCCTGTTAATTCTCTCGCACTAATTGAAATTACTTGAGTATATTATGCACCGAGAAGTGCTTAATTTGAACGCTTCAGCTATTTAATTCGTACCCGGTATCCTCATTTACTGAAAACCTCACGTTTACCAACACGCGTTAGTACATTGTGTATAGAATAATGTACTCTCTCGTTTATTTTCTTTTTTATTCTCTCAATAATATACGGATACCCTAAATATTGATTTATCTTTAATTTGTAATAGTTCTGTTCAGCCTCGAACGAGTCTCGTTCTCCGAATACTGACCGCTTTATTAAAAACCTTTTATATAAAAAAAAGAACAGATCATCGACTCTGCCGTGAGCCTTTCAATTCCGTGTGTTCGTCAATTATCCGAAGTTGACGGATCATTTTCTTATTTTTCACTTTCCAATGATGACTAACGTGGTCATCATCAGGAAATACAAGACTCGTCCGTACGCGAGGAAAAAATAGACAATAATTTATTACGATTTCGAAATGTCGCTTATTTTGATTAACTTCCGTTCTGGGAGGGTGGGGGGGTTCAGGATTTTTTAATAGTTAGGTAATTAGGAAGTTAATACCAACAACAGGCTTTCTATAACTACGGAAAGGTCTACCCTGACACCAAATTACGTATTTAATGTACTAAGAGTGAGATACTCGTCCAGGTTTTTTGTGCCCCCTCCGCTTCGACGTTTCTTTTTTTTTTTTGCATCGACGAAGGGGTCACGGTGTCCGGTAGGTTAGCGAATAACATCTTCCTCATCGAGGAAGCATGGGAGGACAAAATTTTAAGAAAAAAAGAAAAATGAAACAACTGACGCCGAAATAAACCGTAACTGGCTAACAAAAAGATCAACAGCCAAATTAACATGAACGCGTGCGGAGGCTTGATACGAACACACCTACACAAATTCCGGCAGAAGAAGATGATGAATGAATTGCAAACAAAAAAAAATACTAAACAACACCCAATAAGGGTTAAACAATCGAAACTAATTTAAAAAAGAACGTCACTACGAACCGATTAACTTGAATACAACGAGACTCTCGACAACATAATCGAATATCACTCAATGACGAAAAAAAAATCAACATGGCCGCCTGCGAAGCTAACACAGAAAGAAGAAACAAAAAAAAACTAAACTGAACCGGGATTTGTTGCTTTTTCTTTCTTCCTTTCATAGAATTTTTTGTCTTTGCTTTTTCTTTTTTTCAATCTTCGTGTCTTACAACGGGGGCGGAAACGTTGCAAGGTTTGGACTTGGAGGGACTGTGCTTAATACCAATCGGTGTATTAATTGTTCGTTTGCTTTCTTATCTTCGATATTTCGTATTTTCACGAGTGAAACTCATCGGAGATTCATCGTTATTTATTCGTCTCGCTCGGGGTGTGCTGGCTGGAATCCGACTCGCCTTGTATGCATTCGATTCGCACACAAGCGCTCGTCTCCCATGTGTGTTTATTCTACATACGTGTCTCCATGTGTACTCCCGCCTATATACTCCCCTCGTACAGCACTCGTGTGACTCTCTGAGATTGTTAGTTATGCGCGTGTGTGTATTTGTGTGTCTTATACGTGTATTACGGTTTTTTTTTCTTTCATCTTCTTTTTGCTGTTCGTGTGAGCGTTGGCCGCGTTGTAGCCGTGGCGATACGGAGCGCGCTATCGATGTCCGAGCTCTTCGGGGATATCAAAGAAGCGGCCCACCTTGAGAGCCCGTCGTTTATATGTACACCCGGAGAACTCGCGGCGGTAATCGATACCGGGACCGGCCTTCGAGGATCCGTGCTCTCTGCCAGCCGAGTGCGCGCGTGTTCCCACCGTCACTTTTCGCCAAAGTTCCCGCGTTCAACCGCACGGGAAGACCTTCCCCCGATGACATCTTCGCGAACTTTTCGCGCTCATGATCCTCTCCGATCCACAAAACGTTCACTCGCGAATCTAGTTTCGTTTTTTTTTTGTTTCTTTACTTTTTTTTTTTAAGTTCCGCAATTCGCGGAGATGACACTAGGGATGGATCGGAGACGATTTATGTCGCAGTAGCACCAGTGTTGTCCGTGGCTTTGTGAGAATTTCCGCGAAACGCGGAGATTTAAAACTCTCCGGAGACGCTGAAGACATCGACAGTCTACACGGGACTCCCGGAGAGCCGGGTTTACCTTCGAAATGACAGCGCACACCTCGAACTCACAGTTACGAAGCTAAGCTGTTGTAAGCGCAGCCTCTCGCTCTCGTACTATCCCCACTTCCGGTCGGGCTCATCATCATCGTCGTCCATCTCCCCTCGCTTTTAAAAAATACATTCTAGGAATCAGTCAGGCGTGGCTCCGGGCACGAACAAATATGGCGGTTCTTCCACGGTCAGCCAGGTAAGTACGTAGTCGAGGGTATTTTTTTATTCTTATTTTTCTTTTAACTCTTTCTTCTCTTTCACTTCATCGCCGTTCTCTCGCTATCGTCGTGGCGTTTCTCGTGACTCTCACGGTGCGGCTCTCGTCTCTATCTCTCTCCCTGTTTCGTTATTTTTCTTCCGTTTACTTGTTTTTTTTTTCTTTTAATATTTAATCTTCTACATAAACGAAGGGAAGAGCGATCGCCACACCGTTTTCGTGGCCTCCTATGTGGGCACCTTACTGACTGCCTTGAGTAGGTCACTTTGTGCCTTGTCCAGAGCACCTACGTGATGCTGCTGATGCTGGAGTGCGTTCTGCTGCTCCTGCTGCATCTTCGCTTGCTTCTCCGCTTGCTGCTTCTTCATCATGTCCTGCTCCTCGCGCTCTCGCCTCGCCTGCTCGTTTATCTCTTTTACGGCTCTAAGTTCCTTCTTCAGCTTCATCCGCCGATTCTGAAACCATATCTTTATCTGACGTTCGGTGAGACAGAGCGCGTGGGCGATCTCTATTCGCCGCCGTCTCGTCAGGTAGTGATTGAAGTGGAACTCCTTCTCGAGCTCGAGGGTCTGGAACCGCGTGTACGTTTGCCTACCCCGGCGCCTTGGACATCCGTTCGGACCTGAAATAAGGAAACAAGTGGTTAGTTACGAGTTTGAAAAAAAAATACATGTTAAAACTATCATTGAATTACATTTAATCAAACCTTTTATGAGCTATGGGATAGCTCGTTATAAAACATGAAAAAAAATAGACATGTGATTATATTGTCGAGATATTCTTTCGGCATCTCTTCAATTCGCGGAAGATCTGGGCAAGAGCCGGAACTGGATAACGAAAAAAGAGACATGGAACGAAGAGACAGGATAGCGAAAAGAATTTTTCCTCACTCTCTTTCCTTTCGTGCCTCGCCAACAGCGTGCGCACCCTTGCCCGGTGTGTCACAAATCTCAACTCTCTCCTCTCACCCTTCGCTTTCTCCGAGGAGACACGACAAAAGAATGATTCCGGCGATGGGTCAGTTTATTGCAGGGGTTGAGACGAGCGCGCGAGAGCCCGGACAAAAAATAGAAAGTTCCTCGCAGGAACTCGCCGAAAAAAGTTGACCATTATACGCGCCCGTGGGTGCCGAAAACCCTTTTCCGAAAAGGCGAAAGAAACAAGAAAAAAACACAACGTCGCTTTTCTCGAGACGAGAACTGCGCGATGCGCTGACTTTCTCCGCGCTCGAGTCGGAGTCGTAAAACTCTGACACGGTCGACCACGGAGACTTCGCCGGCATCGTTTTTTTCTTTTTCCTCCGCCCGACCCCGTCATTTTATGGTGTTTAGGTAGCGATCTAAGTGTCAACGTGTAACACGCTGTCTCGTCAGGTAAAATTTTGCCGCATCCGCATCGCCTTATACCTGAGCAAAAATGATTTCGTAAAAAAAATGTGACTCTTGACTGCGCACCTTTTTACCGAGAGTTCGAAACATTCTTCTGGCCCTTGCTGTAGGCACGAAGTTCTTCATTCGTCGCCGTTTCGTTATTTTTACCTCAGCAAGCTCAACGAATAAAATGACACGAGAATACTCTCGATCACTCCGATACGCTTCGGGTTTATTAGTGACTTTTTTTTTAGTTTCAGAGGGAACATGAAGATCCCAATTCGGCTCGGTGTAGAATAAAAATTCAGAGAAAATGGATCGATTACCTTCCGATTTTTTTTTCTACCTACAGCAGCGTTCATCCGTAATAACTGCAATAACTGTGCCAGCCAATACCAGTGAGCCGCGTAGATGTATTTGTTCCCATCGTCTCTACCAATATCATGCAGAGTCAACCGGCGTTGAAGCATCGCGACATTGGCAACGACAAAACGAACGTACCCAGAATATCGATATGCCGAGGACACTGCGATTACGTACTCTCCCCATCTATCAGGCGTTGCAGTTCTCGCGATGTAAATCGCGAATGATAATTGGATGTCCGAGTGCAAACCTAGGCGGGGAACCCGGCGTCGAGTCGTGCCAGCGACTCCAGGCGACGTACTGTCGACTGCGTGACAAGCATACACCCGTTTCCTATCTGTACTATCTTTACTTGTTACGACGAGAACTCCGTTCGGCCGGCTTGTCCATGCGACGTCTCGTCGTACTTTTCATCGCGTGACGTTTTTATCCGCGAGCTGTTGGCGGAGACTTGCATTTCTCTGGGCTCGACGTCAGCATCGCTTTGCTCCCGGAAAATGCTGACGTTCGAAGGCAATGCTGGCTGTAGCGACGTCTCTATGCAAAAAGCGCATCAGCGGATCGCAGTTCGTTTACCAGTCCGTACTACGAGCGAAGAAAACCATGCTGAGGCTGCTATATAGCTTAATTCCAGCCTCGGCTCCCCACGCTAAATATTCATTCACGTATTCTCCACGTGTCAATAAAGTATCAGCCCATAGAAAGATCGAGTGAAGTATACTTTACTGCGCTATATACCCGCTCGTGAGTCATCGACGACTATATCCGAATGAAATATGCTCTGTTCGCCAATCCTGAATAGTCAATAATCCTCGATTATTGAACGAGTGACAGAAAAAAAATTAAGAGTTCACTTCAAGAACCTCAAGTTTTACGGATATTATACTATTTCCATTTTATCATCGACCAGAGCACAAGTATAACGAAACAATCTTTTTTATGTTGTTCCTTGCGTGAGTTTGATGTTGCACTCACTCGTATGCACGGGCGAGCCAGGGAGGATGAGAGGCATTAGCCGAGTACGCTTATCGCTCGTTCGGTGCTCCGCGGTGCTCTTCGACGAAAAAAAAAGATCCATTGGAATCCGGAGAATGCTGATATTGAATTCAACATGGTCGCCCAGCGATCGTGGGCCTGTGCGCGCCAGCATCCGCATGCTTTCTAATACATCGACGAGAATTCTAGCGTGTGCTAGGATTTTACGTCAATGTGCGTGCGTGCTCGTCGTCTCTGTGTGAAACGAATCTGTATAGAGGTGTATGGATCTGGGCAGAGTGCTTGGCGCGGATGGAGTGCGGGCTGCGCCGTTCAGGGTGGTTCGCCGATGCTGCCGTTGGCGGGGAGACTCGCCGCGAAGGGTGGAAGCGAGAGAGCAGCGTTCGAAGGGTGGGCCATAGGTTACCTTGGCAACCCCCGGTTCACAGGGGCTTGCGAAAGGGGGGAAAACCATTCCGTCCTGCTGACGGCGTATCACAGGCCAACGGAAACCCTTGGCTGCATCCCTGGATCCTTCCCTTGTACGGGTGGTCATGCCGGCGCTTTCCGTTTCTCGCCAGAAGGCACAGGCACGATCGCACGTCGATGTGTGCTACGCGAAAGTCTGTGTGCCTCGCATACGCGTATATATTCGCCGGAAGATTCTCTGGCGTTTGGACCATGCACGCTGCCGTAGGAGCCAGAGTACCGAAAGTGGGCACCAAATTCTACACGGAAATACCATCGTGTCGATTCCGAGGACGGTGGCCGTTACGTCATGGAAAATCGTCAACGATATTAGCGTAACGGGAGATTTATTTGAGGCCGTCACCCCCACGGAACCACTCACGAAGACATGTTTTTGATGCCGTCATGCCTCGGTGGCACTGTGAAATAACACGTTCGAGTGCGCGGTTCGCGCCCCCTCGAGCACTGTATGCGCGCCCTCCTGAACGTCAAGGGATTTATGGTCAATCCGGCTTCTTTTTTTTTCTCTCGCATTTTTCTCTCGCATGATCGACTCTGTCAATCTCGGATTTTCTCCCCGGCATTCGAAGTGCCGAGATAGTTTTCGATAGATAAAAGATTTATTTTTAACGCGGTGCGAAGAACGCTTCCTATGTTCGGCTTTCTTGAGGTCGTCGACCTCGTCTCCGATGTCCATCAGTCTCGTCCAACAATAATTTTCCAAGCCCATTCACGCGAAAATTGCGGCGAGCCCCGAGAGAAGGCCAATCTCCGAACGTTCCTAACTCACTCAGCCGACGAGAAGTTCGTCGAAGCCGATACACCGGCGAACGCAAAAAGCACGCGCACACGCAGACGTGCCCCACGAGACTTGACGGAAGTTAACGTACAAGTTGTACAAATCGTAGGAGTGAAAGCTGCGGTGAGCGGTGAGTGACGCGATGGTTGGTTACGTCCACGCGACTTGTCCAGCACGCGCCTTCCTGACGGCGAACGGGATTCCCGGTTCGGAGCCGTCGAGGGGTATGGGTCTGCGGCTAATTGCATCCGTATATTAAGTTTAATATCTGCTTTTGGCTCTGTCGACTATTCTCGTTCGCAAAGTAGCCCGGAATATATGTTTCCCGCTTCACCAGAGGCACCAGGAATATCGACGAAGTTTCCTGTCGGTCTGCCAGTCCCCGAGCTCTAAGTTGGACGCTGCAGTTTTCCACCGCGCAGCAGTGATTGGCAGTCCCGATAGGAAATCGCCCGTGATGACGAGAGGACGAACTATGCCAATAAGTGCTTCCCTCGCCTCTTCGAGTAGCCAATCATTGGGGCGTTTATTGCAGCCCTCTTCACCATGGAAATGGCATCTCACGAACATAGAACGAGAGGATTCTGCGACAGTGCAGAACCTCGTCGTCCCGCTCCTCCCCGTGGCACCTCCACTTCCTCCCGGTTTCCCGTCAAAACCAGTAGCGCGGCATCGTCCAAGCACCGATCAGCCAAACGACCCTCGAGCAACCGTACCGCCAGCCTCGGCTCTCGAGGCTGGTCCATCGGGGAATCTCGAGAGATATCCCGAGCACCGATAAATCGCTTCGCCAACGGTTAACGTCATGACCGGCTCATCCGTCTCTCACCCCATTGCCGTTACCATAGCTGCGGCCATTTCGCGGTACCTCAAAATCTCAAGCTCCCAACTTTCACGAGAGAACCCAATGGATTCTTCGTAGGGTCGAAAAATCGTCGAGCTCTTATCGCTCAATATTTACGATGACGCTTCCCTCTTCAGACTTAAACATTTAAATTGCGAAATTTGTACTAACTAGGGACAAGCAGTTATTAACGGATAAAAAAATGACACAAATGTCAATGCTTTATTTTTAAAACTGTTTATCCGCGTGTCCGCCGGATAATATTTCTCGCGCTCTCTGATTTACATATCCTCACATTCGACGGATAAGATAAAGCAATTATTTTCAATTCGAATTGCTATTGTCAGGCTTATTGATCCCCCCCTCCCCTTCTTCGCTCACTCTCTCCCACCCGCTCTTCGTTCCTCTCTCGATGGACGACGCGAGAAAAGCGATACGAGACGTCGCACCGCGAACGGCTATGGTGCGCGACGAACGTGACGATGGTACAGCCGTGACGGTTCGTACAGCGTGAGAGGGGTGTGCATGGAGAAACGCTCGTAAATCTTGAAGAACGATTAAACGTCGGGGCAAGTCTCGGGCGAGGGCCTCGCACGCTCTCCCGTCGTATCGTGCTCTTGTCCAGCGATTTCGGCTGGATCCTCCGCGCCTCTCCAGCCGCCCGCCTCGATGCGGTCAGAAACAATAACGCGATTTTAACGGCCGTTTAAAGCCGTTCCGGCGGACATTTACACACTGACGTTTTATTGAGGCGCACACATGCCACGGCCGGGGTGAGAGCGGACCGGAGAGAAAAAGCAAAGGCAGAGACGACGACGAAGCCGGTAGTTAAAGAGAAATAACCAACTCGGCGAGGTTCTCACACTCTCCTTACCCCCCCGTTTAATCTCGAGTGACGACGTCGCCGTCTCACCGATATAGCCCGATGATTTATTGAAGCTTTCGTAGTCGTGGCGGTGCGGACTCCAATCGAATTCACAAATCAAACTAACGAAGGTAAATTATAGAGCGATTATGTTTGAGCCACGTACGCGGCTCTCTCTCGCCGATGGAGCCGAGAGGCTTGCGTGCGATATTTTCACTCGAAGAAATAGTGTATAGGTGGAATAGTACGTACAGAACTCTAAGCAGCGGAGCTACAAGGCAGATCGCACGCTTGTAAGATAATTCAATCGAGCATTAAGGATAACGTAATCGAGGGTCCGTATCGGTACATCTCCCGTTTAAGGGGCAATACGATTTAATCATAACCCGTTTTCGAGCGCTGGTGTGCAGCGTCTCTACGCGCGTATACGTATATGTCGTAAGTACATACGAAACGATCTGGGATGTAATTACCCGCAAAGAGCGTCACGCTTACAATTGTCGGTAATGAACTTTGCGGCTTGTTTCGAGGGGTCGACGTTAGAATGTATTTCACTCGGCGACAGACGAAAACGAGGAACGCTCGTTATTATTGAGGAAACTTCTCTCCCACTCGGGTTTCTCAAATTCAAATGTTTCTACGATTACTGCGAGTTAATGTTGCTCCACGTTTTTTTATTAAATTTTTTTTTTAGAATAACTGTCGAGGAAGTCTCAACACTATTAGGAAGACCACCCTCCGCGATGACCTCAGGAAGCTCAGAGACTTTTCTCATGTCATTTTTTCCTTATCTCTTTGTGGACTCACGGAAAGCCGACTGTAATTTTACGGGGCTCGTGTCTATCGAAGATAATTTTCGAGCTTTATAACCGAATGGTCAAACTGTTGGAAGACCAGCGCGGAGGTAATTATTGATAAGTATAAAATTATCATGTTTAAACGGCGGATCGCGGCTCGGCTAGCGACAAAACGGTCGTACTCGCGTGCTCGATTGATAATTATATTCCGGCTAATAAATAAATATCACAAATTTAAATTGACCGACAAAAATGTGGCAAATAGCCCGCAGCCTATTGTGACAGTGTAAACGAAAGAAATTCCGACAAGCGGGAGAGGCGAACGAGGTTCGCGTCCGCGCGAAGTGAAACCATCGCGAACGGGCTCGTGTGGTACGCCGCTGCATAAATTAAGGAGCAATTTTTACAAGCGAGCGAATGAAACTGTCAGCGAATCGATAAAACATCACTTCGCGTTGGGATCTCGTCACGGCGGGTTTTTGCGAAAGAAACGAGAAGCGTGTTCGCGGGTGAGAACACGCTTCGGACGGGAGGTAACGTCTCGCTGTACCAGAGTCGTGCCACGGCAGAAGCAGCAGCAGCGAGCGGTTGGAAGGCGGGCAAATGATGTTCGTGGCCTCGTTGCACACCTCTCGATTGATTTGCACGCATCCCGGTGCAGAATGCACGCTGCGCGATGGCGTGTACGATGTGCATCGAGCGCCAGCGAGAAAGAAGAAAGTTTGAACGGATGGAAGTTATCTCTCGGCCATTTTCGACTCCCCGTTCTGTTCGACTCGCCTCGCTTCTCGCTGTGCCCCAGTCTTCTATTCTTCTTCTTTTTTCTTCTCCTTCGGCCAATACCTCGCCGAGCCTTTCTATCTCTCTTTTTCAGGCTCGTTCGCCCGAACGGTCTTCAGTGACCCGGGACGCCGATCGCGCGAGTCGCCATATCTTATCTTCTCTCTCTTCTTCCCTGTCCATTCGCTCGTCGCGCTCTCCCTCTCCCGCTCTCTGCCGCACGATCCGTTCTCCCCGTTCTTTCTCCCTTTCGCCCCCTCACCCATCTCGGCAACTTATGCGTTATCCAACTGGCCCGAGAATTTTATTCCAACGCGGCGGTTCGCCGCGAAATTAAGCCGTTTTGAGATATTTATGAATGGATCTCTCGGCGGGCGATGCTGCGGGAATGGGAGCTCTCTCCCTCTCTCGCCCCGGGAGAACTGATCTCGCTGAACAAAGACATCCACGGAATAACGCGACGCCGTATGTATCTCACGTCAGTTCCGTGATTTCCGACTCATGCCGACATCAATATTCATCGCGCAGCGTGCGCATGCGAGTGGATAATTTTTTGTCTACTTGTCAATGGCGAAATGAATTTTTGTCTCGTTGATCGGACTTCGTTGCCTCGTACTCGACACGTATGCGTTCTCGAAACGGCAGTCATAGGATTCGCAATATGGAATACACATCAAAGAATGATGGAGACGTAGGGGCATCGTAAAAATAACGTTAAAGTCACCGGGGGCTCCGAGCGTTCACGGTCGGGTTGCATAGCATGTGTGTGTAGCGTGTGTGGTGTGGCACACGACTCTGAGCGTGTAACACGCCCGGTATTCTCTCTCTCCGTCCCCTCTCTCACGGCGTTTATAAACGTCTCGCATAAAAGCTCCTCGCGCGTCTCCTCAGAATGACCGATAAAACCGGACACTAATTGAGTGCGAATATCCTCATAATATTCGGAATAATTATACAATAAGGCTCTCCCCGCCGGGCGGCGGCAGCGAGGGGACAGCGAATCAGCGAATCAAATTGCAACGCCCGTTCCTCGACGACGCACGAATTCCACGGTAGTCTCCCATCGCCGGAGAAACTTCTTCTCGAGCAATCCGACGAAGAACAAGAGAAAATATTTTCAAACAAAACAAAAATAAAACCTTAAAAAATGTTCGCGATCACCGTTCAAAAATAAATCGTGTCGCCGCGTCGCATTCGCCCGGGGAAATCGGCCCGTTTCGAAAATAACCCCAAAAATAGAAATAAAAACAAAGGAATCGTAAAGAAAAAAGCGCTCTTTGCCTCGGGCGCGACACCCGATAATGCGGATTTATCCGCGTCGGTATCCGGCGACGTGTATACACCGGGGCGACTTCGGGTTTCTCGAGCTCGTTCTATCTCTCCCCGAGGCAGAAAAACCTCCGGAGTGCCGCGTTTAACGCGTTAATCTCCCTGTCCGCGAGATCAATGGGTGTAATAATTATCGCGGGGCCGCGAGAGCGCGCCCGTAAGCTACGGCGAATGCAGAGGCGACACGAGTCGGCGTGTGGGTGTGCGCCGGTGTAACCAGACTTATCGCAAATATTCCCCGGTGGAGTTTCAACCGCGAGAATCCCGCGGCTACACCCTGCAGCGAAACGTGTAACTCAGATCCGCGGAGATTCATACGTGCGCGCGCAACTGAATCCACCAATACAACGAGAACGCGTATTTACTCGTGCGTGTCGATAGACTCGTAGTCTGGTCAGCGGCCAAAGATATACCCACAATATCGCCTTGCCTCCCCCCCCCCCCCCCCCCCCCGGCCCGATGCCAGTGAATGGACCACGGAAAGATATTGGACGGAAAGAAGCATGCGCCACGAACGCACGGTACATCGAACAATCTGCATGTGCGAACGATTTACAAACGATGTAACGCTATTTTTCAGATAAAGCATAAAACTAGTTACTCGGGAGGTGTGTATTTTCCACGTACAATGTACGGTTCGGAGAGCTACGGCAATGTCTCTCGTATATCCCGCGCATAGGCGGTACACGGAGCTATGCCGGGGTGGGAGCGCGTATTTATGCGTGCGGCTTTGAGAGCGGACGCAGCGCCAGGAGCAGCGGGAAGAACGGAGGGAGAGACCAGAGGAACGGCGGAGGCTCTCGTTCGTTTTCTCTCCGGGGTTTGGGTTCTCTCCTCTCTTCGCGTCCATCGCGGCTGGCAATAGACTTAAATCCTGATTGGTTGGACAGCTCGTACGGTCTGGGTGTACTCGCGCTCGACGCCAGGTACGTGTAATACACACGCGTAGACGCTGCGCCTCAACTGTACGTAGGTCTATGTGCTCGTGCATTATGTAGAGGCACATAAGCGTGGAAGGTTCGGAGATATATATATATATATATATATACATATATGTGCAGAGCGTACATAGGGATGGTGTTCGTATATACCGAGTAGTAATAAAGGATTCCGACAAGGATGGATGACAAGAGTGAGGTAGGGAGGATGCGAGTGGAGAACCGAGCGCGCGGTACTCTGCCATTGTTCCCCGGTGAAATCCAAACGCCATCCATAAGGGTGCCTCGCATTATCCTCCGTGTATCTGCCAGTGGTCCCGCACTCACTCTCGATTACATACGAGCGTGTGTTATACGGGGGGAACACACAAACCCAGTCGGCCGGGCAGACAGATAGCGCGAGAGGAGGGACACGCACGCGTAGAGCCGCCGTCACGAGGGAACCGAACGGGAACGTGCGTGGATCCGGGGAAGAATGGCTTATCCGGAGGGAAACTTTTAACCATTACTTTATCGCGGGATACGTGGGGACTTGGCACGTCTCGTATTACGCGAAGGATGTGCCGTGGGCGTTTGAGCGCAAAAGCGATACATCGATCGTTCGAGAAAATCGAATCCTTGGAAGAAGAAGACGTATCAATTTATAGATCAAGCGAAGAATTTAACATGGTTTGATGCACGAAAAAACGGCGCTATTGGCGTGAAGAGGCCCCGAAGGTCTTCGGGAAGGTTAGCAATGAGAACGAGTGGAAAATAAAGGTATGTCGAGCAAAAAAAATCTGGTCAACAGGTACCCTGTACCTACGACGGGGATAGGAGAAGAGCGTAAGTGTACGTGAATACATATCCGAGAGTACCCAGGTGAGATTTCACCATCGGCACGGATACGGGATCGCACCAGTTGCCGAGGGTCCGTCCAAGCCCGGTATTGAGTCGGACCTAACACATTGGCTCAACGATTTTTTTTATCGCTGAGCCTGTATCTCTATTGCGTAGATTTATGATCTGCAAATATTATCCAAAAACCATGAACCTGCCTTGGATTTTGCCCACTTTTCGGTATTCGTTAACCCCTTGAAGCGTACTTTTTTTTTACAAGCATGAAGTTTAAAATACATCGGTTGCTCATTGATGCATGTTTCTAATCTCAAATAAGTCTACCGCCTGCGTGCTTCAAAGGGTTAATTCACTCTGTAACGTCTCTTCGGATTTGAAAATCTCATTTTTCGATCGGAAGCGACTTCATACCGGAAACGCGTCACTTCCGGTCGATAAATAAGATTTTCAAACCCGAAGTGACGTCGCAGAGAATTTTTAAAAAATGTTCTCTATCAAGCAGTTGCGTTTTAGTATCACCTAGTGCTTATTAGTGCTCGTAAGACCGTGAGATTCGCTCTGGCTGCCTTCGCCGGCCAGATGAGTCGCCGTTTTTCCAGTTACGAAAGAATCCCACCTGGGAATCACGGAAAAGATGCATAGGACACAAGACGAAGAAAAAGAGGAAGAAGAGTGCTGCCGGTGGCCGGTGCGCAGTAACTTTGAATGGAAAACCAATTTATCGCGAAGATAGAGAGGGGCTGGAGACGACCGTAACAATCGGGTAGTACAGTTCCGGAACGGTTCATAAAGTTTTTTATTACCGTCCGCGGCACGATGTGCACGATAGGTATACACAGTCGTGCTACACGGTAGCGCACACATTGCAGCTCGGAGGCTTAGACGGGCCCCTCCGATCTCGATCTCTGCTCTCCCGCCCGGTACAGACAAACTTATACACATTTATGTATACACATACGCACATATATATATATCGGTTGTACAAGGCGGTGTACACTGTACGTAAAAGTATATGGAGTATACTATACACGTCGTATAAGCCTCCTCGTTTCTATCTCGTATATCTCATTGTCGTCGGATTCGGGCGCGGCGTGACTTCGAAAATAAACCACTCTCTTCGGCAAGGCGCCAGGGTGAAGGTGAGGGGGAGCGACTGAGAAAGACGGCTTCTTACTTTACCTTCCCCCCCTGAAATAAATGTAATCACGCCTCTATAGGAAATCTCTCCCTGTGGAAGCTTCCTTTCTCACCCTCCCGCTGCGCAACAGACGTGGCCCTTCGTACCGCCCTCAACAGAAGGCGATACGATCGAATTAAATTTTAATTCAAGAACAAAGGATGACATATTGAAACGACGTTGCTGCAAACGTCGTTTCGTGCCAGCGCCCACCCTGATGAGAACGGGCCCGAGAGTCTTGGGGGGGGGGGGGGGGGGGGCGGCAAAAACAGCGTGAAATATGGAAAGAGTCCGGAGAGTAAGTGAGCCCGAGTTGCGAAGCAGAAAACGCGTGCTGCAGAGGGTAGCAACCCCTGACGCGTACTTCGGCAATGGCGGTCGCTACCGAGACGCGCCCACCCCCGTGGCGCACGAGGACGAGCCATTTCGCGGAACCCCGAGGCTCTAATTACGGCTGGCTGCGCTGCCTTCTCGCTGTTGGCTGGCCCTGCCTAGCCCCAAAGAGGCAGCACAACCCGTATTTATATCGCCCTCCGTAGTCGTTACATGCAAATGCCACCGGTTTTTGTCTTTCTCCGGCAGCGCGGAAGATCCCCTTGTCTCTGTTGCTTCGACTCCTCTCTTAATTCTCGTTGCTCTAACGCTCGGATACCCAACCTCCTCTCTTGTCTCGCTCTTTCCGCCAATAAAAAGCACTACCGGCTGTCCAAAATTAAGTATATTCCACTCGCGTGCCCGGTCCCGTGCACGATATTGGAATTCTTCCAATAAAGCCGTTCCTCTCCCCGCTTAAAAACAACGAAAAAGAGGGGGGAAAACATTAAACATCAAGAGCCTTCTCCTTTTTGTGCGTAAAAGAATTTGAAAATTCTAAACGAACCACGTTTCTCACTTTATAAGTGAAATTTTTTTATACTATATATCCACACACAACGTGGTTAACGGTCCAGTCGTTGGCATGCCACATGTATCCATCTGCCACGTGACAATCGTCGGCGTTGAAATACTCGAGAAAATAATTTTTTTCTATGTCGGTCACGAGGCTCGATCCATCAACGACTCAACGACCGAACAGAAGTCCTCGTTAATATATGCATACAATGTTGTGATAAACTAACTGGTAATGAAGGACGAGAGAGGAGACACTGCCGGAGTTCATGAGTTCCTCGAGTCTCATTTATGTCCGCGCGATTAAGTTCAATGACCCGGGATACAGCGGTGCTATCGCACTCTCTGCGGGAAAAAAATCTTCTTACTCGTGTCGGTTTCACCCCATTTTGCTTGGGAATAAGGGCATCGAGCGTGTGTATAAGGAAACTCGTGGAACCCGCATAATGTTTAATCAGCGCACGTTGCGGCTTTACGATATTAGTCGAGGTTGCGTGTTCGCAGCACCCTCCTCAGCCCTCTATGCCGGAGACGGTGCCCTAGCAGAGAGTTCGTTCGATCCCTTCAACGCTCCCTTCGGCTGTCCCCTGTTTTATCCCGGACGGGGTTCACTTCAGCCAGAAGACATTTTTCTTCAAAACAAATGTCCAATTGTTTCTTCCTTTGCCATCCCCCAATTTTTGTCAGCACAATTTTGTTTCTTTCTAGCGAATAGATTGTCTACATGTGAATACAGGCATCCCCAGACGGTAATAAAAATGTAATTTTATACAATTCACTGTGCACCGGCCAATGACTATCGAGTGGACGATGACTGTACAACTTGCTTACTGTATCTTTTCCAACCTCCATTCGCCTCACATTCGCACGACATGTTTGCTCACCGGCCAGCTTGCTTTCGCACCCCCTGCTCGTCGTCGTCGTAGGGGGTGTCGAAGAATCCCTGCAAGACCTTACATATTGGCGTAGCCATAACCGCTCCATGAAAATGTCGTCACCCCTGTGTCTCAATGCACGGCAGGGCTTCGGCTCCTCGCGATGCAAAGTTTGCATATAAAACTCTCGCCACACTGGCACTCCATGTAAAAAATGCCTCACACGGCTGCGAGCATGATAAAATCGCCGTGGATCCATCGATCGATTTTGAATGGATATCTCAATTTATTCCTTCTCATCGTCGCTTCACCGAAATCTATCGAAACAATCAAGTATTTTGCCGCTCCGTGGAAAGACGCTGGAGACGGAGGGAAGCCCGAGAAATCGAGGCACGCACGTACTCAGCCTGAAAGCGAACGAGTGATCGAAGCAGAAGTTACGACCACTCGGAGGAGTCTTCCCCTCTATCCAGCACCTTTTCTCGGAGCAAGTTTTTTTCTTCTTCCTCTCGGGAGAATCTCAAGATTGATTTTCCGAAAGGCAGAACAGCACCGACTTCTCGGACGGTCTGCGAGCACGGCGACTGTCGCCGGTTGGCTAAAATAATCGTTGTGATTCGATCTTTGCCAGTCGAGGCGTCGGTCCAGCGGCCGTAAATGACCCCACTCTTCAATTGAACGATCTTCATCTCGCACGCTCTGTCGACACGTTCATTGTGTCTGATGACTCTATTGAGTTCAAGGCGCAGAAACACGTCTCGTCTTAAAGAGTCCTGATTCCGAAGACCTTAATTCGCTGGTGCTCGTCAGCATGTGCAGTTCGTCGCTTGCGTGGCTCCTTTCACTCTTCATGCGTTAATGCGCCTATTAATTCTTCGCTACTAATTAGCGATACGTTCTCCCCGCCTGTACGTTCTTTATCGCAAATACTCTCGATGGCGCTATCAGAGATTTTCAACCGGCGATCTCGGGAGAAGGTACGCAGAGACTGGAGGTACGCGATAAATTGGCATTTGAGTCAAAGGCAAAGGAAAACCCGGTCGCGGTTCAGTGCAGCATTACCAACCCTCCCGACATCGTGAGCAGACAGGTCTCTCGTCTCTGCTTCTCGTACTCCCCGACCATACACTTGGCTCTGGGGCTGCCGTTGAATTTTCCGGTTCGCCTGGCAGAGAGGCGCGCTTCGCTGATTCCTCGTGGAGTGGGAAGGTTCCCGAGAAAGCCCGCGCGCGCGCGCCGGTGCGCTCCCGATCGCGAATTCGCCGGAGGACGAAGGAGGTAGAAAACCGGGGAAATCGCTACGAGGCGATTTCATCGAAAGGCACGATCATCGTTCGCGCAAGAGTCGTGTCGTACGTTGGGCCCGAGAGCCCTCTCGTACGATACGAGCAATTCGGCCGGTCTCGCTGCTCCGCGACTAGCTGGATTACGTTTACGGACAACGGGAGGGCTGTAGTCACTGAGCGAGCACCTGTACCGGTGGAAACTCTCGTACATACTCATAGACGCCATGTCGTATCGTACATAGTAAAGCGGAACAACAAAAAAAAGACCCTAGCAAAAACAAGCATCAGAGGAAGAGAGCGAAAGCGAGGTAGGAAAGTAGAGAAACGAAAGGGAAGGAAGAGTCTGCCTTTGGAACAAACATATAATAAAAGCAGTAAGATGGAAGGACTCCTGTGGGAGCCCGACCTCGTTGGCTCCCTTGCATTGGCCGCTGTGCAACGCGCAGCACCGAAACTCAACACACATACATGGACTTCGGGGCTACCCGCCATGCGGTGGACAAAGGGGGATTCCCCGCGCATGCGTTTTCGCGCTCCTTGGCCCCCGGTAACGATTACACCCCCGGTTTTAACCCGCCTCTGCTGCGCTCCATCGTCTATGTGGTACATGCCCGGTATAGCGTGTTACCACCAGCCCAGCAGCGGCACATGCACATTGCCACGGGGCTTCAACCTTCCTTCCGATTTCGAGCTACCACTACTGTTATACGGATGGCATTCTCCGTAGCTGTTACACATATCCGAGTGTGCGTTACTCTATGCAGTTGAATGCGCACACATTCGCAGGTGGATTATGCGGTATCTACATGTTTTTCACGAAGGTCACTGACACAGAGGGAAGCTCCGGTGGTAATCCGGAGCTGGATCGAGACGCCGGGAGGGATGCTGCGCGCTTGTGTGTGCGCCAACACGTATGGAACTCACACAACGGATGGTTTTCCGTGCGTGTTTGCGTATTCACCGGAGGTTCCCCGGTTCGCGTGTATGCACAAAGGCGACAGACAGGAAAGCCCGGATAGGCCAGTGTTCGCCTATAGGTAGGTCGCTCAGTGGCACGTAACATACACACACGTACACGTAGGTGCACGTAGAGATCGACGCCGGTCGGCGACCACGGTCGCGCTTACAAAAGCTGGAAAATGGAGCCTTTAGTTTTTATCGCGGGATAAAGTCGTGATAAGCTATATCACGAGAGCTCGGGTAGAGCACACCGGTGTGAAAGAACGAGAGAGAAACGCGGGGAACGTATGCACGGACCACCGACGTTACCGAGCCGATATCCCGCTGTGAGACGAGCGCCCGATCCGGCACGCTATATTCTCGTTTCGTTGCTTCTGCTCGCGGAAACTACGGGAATATAACCTTTAGCTGCTGCATTTTCTACGGTTTTTTTTTTTTTCGTGGTCTCTCGAACATCGCGGAGCAAATAATTGTATTGCGGTTCGCGTTTTGCACCGCTCCAAAAGGTCGTTAAACTCTGTACCGTTTTTATAATTTCTCATTTTTTTGTGGCATGAGCCATTTCATCGAAAAAAAAATACGTTAAAAGAGATTATTTGCCGAGCACGTTTTTTCAAATCAAATATTCCATAAAAAAAAAAAACCATGATCCGAATGTAAGATAATGGAATACACCTAATCTTAGTTAACACAATGAATTATGCAATCCTCGCAAACAAATTAGATGAAAGTTAATATTACCATTACGATTAGAAAAAATTGGAATGCAATTTTTTGTTTTATGTTTCTTATTTTTATTTTTCATGTTTCCGGAAATTGTTCGATATTCATGCAACTACCTTTAACGAGCTCTCAGCGGAGTGAGCGTTCCGGGAACAATCGAGCGATCGTGTCACGCGAGTAACGGGTCACTTCGCCGGACGCAAGAGCGTTTTCGCTAACGATCTTCGTACATGATAAGGGTCACCAGAGACTCCCATCTCAAAGTGTGTACCGGCTACACAATCTAAATGTAGTACAGGCCCGCAGGGTATATCGTCGAGGCCTATTACTCGCGTCGCCTGTTCGGGTATATGACGCGAGTACTATGTAGCACGGTTAACAAACGTTAACACCGCAATTTCACCGGCAGTTTCGGGCAGTTGAGGACGGCTGAGTAGCTCAAGGGCAGTCTCGATGAGAGATAGACGAAGAAGAAGATGACGGCTATACACATACACGTACATAAATAGAGGCGTGCTTGTGTCCCGTCCAAAAAATTTCAGCCCTGGACGAGTGAGAGGTCGGTGAGACCGAGGGGGAAAAGGGAAGCATAACGACGGTACGGAAAGAGAGCAAGTGCGCTCAAGGGCGAAGCTGGAGAACGGTGAAACGGAGATAGAAAGAGGAGTCATGGAATGGCACGGTGATGCTATTCGGTATTGGCTATATCTCGGGCGTAGATTACACAGGAGCCCCTGGGAACGCGAAGCACCAGTATAGCAGCATAGCCACCCTATAGGGCTATGGCCCGGACGTGCACAGCGGCAAACCCTAACCGATCCCCGCTCCTGCGTACAATCCCGATGTCCCTTTGCTACAGTATGCACACAGACACACCGAGGTGCTCTCTTCCCACCAGAATGGTACATACACCTACCCATCAAGCAGCCATCTCCCTCGCCGGGCTCGCTCTCCACACGCTCACGCCTCCGCGCTATATCGCGTCTCTTGCCCTACAGCTAAAGGTCTATATCGCGCACCGTCAAACCTGCCCGAATTGCTCGTCGTCGTGTTATGCAAACGGCCACATTTGTTGGCGATAGTAGCCGCAAGGGGCTCGTTCTCCACTATGCTTGTCGTGCCACCCTGTCGTTCGCGCGGATGCAAAGCGAGCGGCAGAGCGAGAAGCGTGGATAAATGGGACGAGTGTATGAAATAACCTAGGCCCCCCCACCGCCGAATGAGCGAGAGACCGCGCTTTGTTATACCCCAGTCGCGACTCTCGGGGCTTAGGTCGCGTTTATTCGGGCGGCAAACACGAGTGCGATGACGGCGACGACGACGACGACAGCGACGTCAGTGGGGAAGGAGCCGAGGACGTCTGGACTGTTATGCTCTACGTCATCGTCCTCAGCCCTTTTGCCCTTACCAGCCTCAATTTTCTCTCTCGCTTTTGCGTCAGTTTCACTCCAACTTTCCAACCAGTTTGTCGAGAGCTTCTCCTCAAAGTTTCTTTTTTTTCCTCAACCGAGCACCTTATTCCTATCTCCGATTTTTTTTTCTTGCCTAACTCTTCCAGCTCTGTTGTCTCTCACCACTCAGGCTTTTACTCCGTCAGAGGCCAACAGCCGCAAAGTCGCGGCTTATTCCCCGTCGTCCTCTCGTTTTCCCACGAGAAAATAACTCGGAAAATTGAATTCGATAAACGGCCGCTGCTTCGACTCTGTGCCTGCTGCCGAGAAGCTTTCCCTTTCCAGCGGATCAGCAAAAGTCTCTCTCCGTTGCTCGCTCTCCCTCCCGGCCAGCGAGTCGCAACATTCCGGACTCTTACTCTGCGACTTTAGATGGCGTTTTCGCGCACGAGCAAGTGCAATTGAGAGCATTCTCGGAAAAGTCTTTTAGCTCAGTATAGATAGTCGTACAGTTTGCTCCCCGTGGCTTTTCTTGACGCGCTATATGCCCGCGTTATTACGCCATGGAAATGTTTCAAAAGCGGTTGGATTATGCCGAGGCACGTTTTCCTATTCTTCTCGTATATGACTTCTCACATGTTTCCGAGTTGTTGCGTGTATTACACTAGAAAGATGAGACATCGCTTGAGACGATATTGCCGCCAAGATGACTTCGAGATTGAGAGTGTGAATGCCGGCCGGTGTTCCCGCTCCCGAGAGGTCGTCAACACCCGGGCGAGACGCGAGGGCGATAAGAAGCCGGCCAGTTCTCTTGGTCACCGAGCGAGCCGCTCTGTACGTGTATTTATATTTGAAATATACAACTGTCAAGCGTGGAGATTAGCGGCCCTCGTCTAATGTACACTCCACACGAACGAACGAACACTGTGCTAAGAAGTGCACGAGGAAGACTAAGTGCTCGCTAACGCTGCCAGACGCGGACGCAGACGACACTATTAAGGATCCAAATGGCGACAGAATTGTTGCATTCACTACATCCGACTAGTTGGCTCACCGAGCGTAATATAAATTACACAGTTATCGAGCTCGTTCACCGTAGCGCCGAGCGAGAGAAGTTTCGCCGAATTCAGTTGGGAAAATTATATGAAAATTTTCTCGTGGTCCCGCGAGCCAAAACTCACGGTTCCTCGAGAGCTTCCTATTACCTCCCTCAGTATCTACCTCGTCAACTACCTGCATCCGCGAAACTGTAAAGTTTTCATTGAGTCAATTGCGACGAGCGGGGAAGGTCCGTGTGCCAATGAGACGATACGCTGCACAGATGAGTGAGAGCGAGGAGGAAACAGAGATTTCCGAGCGCTATGGATGGCAGCCATTTGTAGTCGATAGCCGTTCCGCGGGGGCCTGAAATAAACCGTTCCATTACCATAATCGCGAGGGCTCACGCTCTCTTGGAATATATACTTTCAGCTTGTAAAATTATCCCTCGCGACTCTGCTTCTCACTCACTCGATAGGACGGGAATTCTTACTGCTATTACTCACGGTGTGCATTTTTGTTGCATTTATTTTACATTCATGTGACTGAGGCATTCCATCCCGTTACGGGCGGTGTAAACTGGACCATTTAACAAAAAAAAATCGTATTTCACCACAATTCGAAATTATTTAAATAAATGTTGGTCATGTTCTTTACAATTTTTTTATAGTTTTTTATTATTTAAATATGCCAAAATCGAAACTATTAGACGTATAGAAAAATGTTCAAGAAATGAAAGATGGAGATTTAAATGAACTTTCGGAAAATGTTGTTTGAAAATTATTATTTTTTATCGAAAAAATGTTAATTTCCCTATCATAAACAGGTCTCGCGCCAGGCTCTTTATTTTCTCGAAGTTCGTCGTCCTCCTCGCGAGCCGGAGCTCGCGCGGGAGGAACTGAGAGAACGCGGAATGTACACCGAGCAACACTCGAGCTGAGAAATTCGCCATGGCGAATACCGTGCAACCTTGCAAGCTTTGCCTCTCGTTGCTGGATCGGTAGGTTCGAGCGCGGTAGGCGAACACGGAGGAGAACCACGGACGGATAATGACCGCGATATAATTACACTAAATTGGTCCGGCTGGCTGGGCCGCGCACGAGCTATACGATATAATAATTGTGCTCTTCCAGTTACACGCGTATATAACAGCGGATAGCTACCGACAATCATAATAAAAATTAGAAAAAAAAACTGAGGGGGGGGGGGGGGGGCAATTAAAGTACTATACGCTTTCTTGGAGAACAATACAATTCATTGCGGATTGTTGACGGGCAGTGAAACGTGTCGAATACCGACGAACATCGACGTGAAACGATGACGTGACACTTGGTTCCAAGACGAATCTACCTCGGAAAGTCGTGAGAAACGAAGCCTTTACTTTCACCCCGGTGAAACGCGACAAACCTTCAAGGGTGAAAACGCAGCATGATTTACAAACTCTTCGATGAGTGAAAAAAAGAATATATACAGCCACGTTTTACCGAGTTTCTCTTAGTCTCGGTTATTTTTTCCGCTCGCTCACTGGGAAGGACGTCAGGTAAAACTTTATTGCTACCCCTTGGCAGACGAAGAGCGTCCCGGGAACAGCACGCCCGCGAGACACTGCGACAAAGGGTGCGGAGAAAGTTGCGTCGGGTTACGGACGAGAAAAAAACATTCCTGTGCCACGAGACCGGAAGAAAATTTTCGGTCGAAAGTCTGCGTCACGGGTCGCCCGCCGAGTGATCGGGTTGCGTTGACTTTCTAAAAAAGGCTTTCCGCACTCGAAGCTGAACGTTAGGCCTTTTTTATTTTTTTCGAAAAAACTTTCTCTCAAGAGACGAATCCTCAGTGCCAGCCGAAAATGTTCCCAGTAGAAGTTCAGCAAAAAGGGAAATCGATTCAGGATCGATTTAAAATAAAAGCATGAAGATTCCCATACCGACGAATCCTCGGTAAGGTTAGACAGTTTCGCGGGGATCCAAACGGAATATAAAGATTCGTCGGGCAGTGTGCGGGAGGTCAGAAAGAGAATCGACACGTCGAAGACACGGAGGTGGTGAGGTGGTCGAACCTCGGGTCTTCGGGCGTATGATGGTTCCGGCACGCGACAACGGGGTATACGCGCCACGCCGAGCCTCTCGCTCGGCGCGTCGTATGACCATAAAATAAACGTTTAGGGTGGTGGCACACGGGCGAAGGCACAACCTGGCAGCACATAAACACTTATATAACGGCAATTAAACTGCTTTTAAGGCCCCATAAAACTGCAGTTTCAATAATCTCTGTGACAACACGATTCTGACCTGACCGGGGCCACCTTCGGCTCCTCCGGGCTAGGTCTCTCCTGACACAGTTCGACCAGACGTAGCTATAACTTCGTGACGATTCTCACGACATCCGAGGAAACATCCTCGATTCTCAGACTCACGTTTTTCGTACTTTTCAAACAGTATCTTAAGAAATCGCCACCCCTTCCGATCCCTCGTCATTGAACGGTTGAAACCACTTATTTCTTTATCGGAAGTACTATCATTATTATTATTGTTATTATTATTCTACCGATTTGTTGGCTTGTTAATAACGCCCAACGTCCATCGCCACGTCCACAATTAACTCCAACTGCGCTGTATTAATCTTCTCTCAAGTAGGTGTGTCATCAATTTTTGCCAATCAGGCGCTCGATCCTTTGCCACATAATATACGCCATCGACTATCCTCTCAGAAAGCGAATAACATATCTATATATATTTATATATATATAACCCAAGGGCCGCTGGGATATACCGATTCTATAGAAGAGAAGATACTGTTGATTGGTTCCAGACGTTTTCGTCCGAGTTTGCGGCCTCACTTTGGGTGATCGAAGGAGCCCGAGAGAGAAATGGTGGATGCTGGGCTACGCTCGAAGAGTGAGAAAGGAAGTTATACGCCATCCACTTGAGGGCCGTTGAGGAGAGAGCGAGAGCGAAGGGGGGCGACGAACACACCCTCGTCGCATATGCGTTCCACGCACACATCGACGAGTAACGAGGGTGAGCGAAAAAGATAGGGACCGAAGTCCAGGCAGGGCAGATCAGGGATAGGCAGGGATCGAGAACGGTGAACGGGGGATAATGTCGGGACGTCGCTGCAGGACGCGCTCGGCAGCCATCATCGAATGCTAATGAGGGGTTGGCGGACGGGGCTCCCGGAGGGCGGAGAGGATCCGGCTGGCCGTGCATCGGTGGAGAACCAAGGGGAACCCGCCGAACGCCACGCCGGATCGGACTGATTATAAATTATGCATTATCTCCGGCCCGGCTAGAGACCACATAGGTTATGTACCTACCGCTGCCGAAAATCCGAACGGACGTAGCTGCTGCTGCTGTCGCTTCGGACCCTTCCTCGCGCCTCTGCGTATATCATACATCCCGGCACGAGAACGACTCATCTGTACGCCGAACCCTGTCGAATTGACCACACCGGGAAGGAGGATAATCTATCGTCTCTACGTGCTTGGACAGCATTGATACCGACACGACATGTTGTAAAATCCCTCGGGCACAGCGGGTTCTAATTCCGGAAGAAATATTCACTGACATACCGGGGGGATTCGTAATTGTAATTAGTTGCAAAATCAAGAAGTATTGATTTTTTTTAGCCGATGTCGAGGTCAAGCGCGATAAACGAAATCTTTGTTGGTTTGTTTGTGGACCACTGGGACTTGATACGGCGATGTAAAATGTTGCGAAGCGGATTTTCTGTTTAATTTATAAATTTGTGCCGATAAAGTATCGAAAAATAATGAGCGCAGGGTCGGGAGTTCCAGTGTTAGAGCGTACTCAACAGCATTATTCGGCCTTTTCTCGACGCGCCGCGATTGCAAACAAAGAGACGCATAAGCCATGGACTGGAGAGTAAAGGAGTCCGAGGGAAGATTAACCAAAAAGAAAGAAAAGAAAAAATATAGAGTAGCAGAAACAAAAAGAAAAAGCTCCGAGACACGCTGGATGCCGAGGGGGATTGAGAAAAGAAAGACGAGCAGAGAGAGGCGCTCCCGAAGGGAGTAGAAAAATAAATAAAGGAAACGAGCGTGTTGCGGGCACGAGCATAATGGGTAAAAGAGGTTAATGGGAACACCGAGAAGCGAAAGAAGCCGCTAAAGTATAGATATACAGACCTATACGCGGCGCATACATTTATATGGATCGTGATAAAAGCTCAAGAATGCCATTATGCAAATGGAGGTGGGGGCACGAAAATGACGCCCTCGGGAGTTCGGAAGATATTTCGCGTGCTATATCACTCTTTCGTTGTGACTCGACGTATTAGATACTAGATCTTTCATGGATCCGGCCATTGCTGATATTTTTTTTTCCACTTCGCTCTCTAATCTTGATCTGTTTTTATAAAAAAAAAAACAAACACAAAAAAAATTTTGCAAAGTGCGAATTTTCCAACTCGATTTTTAAAGTATTTTTCGATACAAAAAATATTTTTAAGTGGCATAGTACAATTTTTTTTATGCGTGGAAGTTATTTTCTTAGTACCCCAGAAACCAATTTGTCCTTTTCGTCGTCGATTTTCGATTCTATTGACCAAAACAAACTGATGATCGTTCAATGCGCTACGTTCACCGTCGAGCGTAGAAAATAGAAGTATCGTAGATTGGGAACAACGTCGTGCGCCATAAAGTAGTATATATCTGGACTCTCGAGAGTCTCACGAGGGTCCCTCGCTCCGTCAGATTGGTTTACAAGGATCAGGTGTGGTCTACGAAGGCGCAAAGCTCGTCGTCGAGGACGTAATGATTTTATGAGGTCGGGCAGCGCGAGTACGACGCTCGCCTTCTCGCCGCTTCATGGTGCCACCGAGATCCGTGGTGCTCTAGCTACTACCCTCTTACTGCCAATTTCGCTTGTTTTCCCGAAGCGAGCGCTTCGGAAAGTCGTCGAGTTCCCGGTCGGTGCTTCCGGAAAGCCATTATTAAACAGGTCGTATAAATGCAACTTTGGAAGACCGGCGGGATTGCCTCTTGTATGTAATTAGGCTCAAATCTCGCGCCACTTTACAAGACACTTGTTGTCCTCTCCCCGCGCAAGTCGCCTTGATTTACTTCGGTAAACTACCGACCGACGGTGCAAAACAAATTAATCTGTATTTCCCATTAACACACCCAGTGGAATGTAGATTAATCGTTCGGAAAGATAACGCAGCCGATCAAATATGTGGCCCCAGAATCGACATCGACGCAGTGCTGTCGTCTCGGCGGCGCCGGTCACCAAGTGGGAATAAAGAAACTGCCGCGGTCTTATAAAGAGCTTGAATTATTAAGTAGCGAACGTGGGCCCGGGAGGCTCGGGCCGCGCATACAAACTCAGAGACTTGGGGATATTTATACATATATATATATATATACATGTGTGTGTATATATCTATATAGTCGTACAGAGTTTTATGCGTCCACGGCTCGCAACCCGTAGGAATTATGATACCGACGAATTAAACAAACCATAGCGATAAACGGGTGACCCATTGCGAAATCTTAATTGCGTTCAATCGTCATTCACCGTGGCCAATGTGTGCCGGCAAGTGCCACCATTAAAAGATAGGCGAAACGGGTGACGGAGAGAGAAAGAATGAGCCACGAGGAGTACGCTGAAGTGTGCTGCTCGCATTGTACTTTACGGGAGCGACGACAGGTACAACCGACTACGTAAACGTGCCTATCGCGTGCTCCACAAGCGTAAGTATTAGCTATATTATACGTACGTCGCCCTCCCTTGGGCTCCCGCGGGCACTCAGGCTTGTTAAAATGTTGAACGCTCGATGGCTTCGGGGTTTCGTGCAAGCCCCGGAAATATTAACCTCCCGAGATGATAATACGCCGAGCAGAAATTCAGCGACGATCTCGAGCCATCTGGGTTGGTCACTTTTCGGTAATTTATACGATTCGAGCTGCGGAATCGGCGAGTTTGAAGATCTGTTTTTTTCCTACGCCCTGTGCTGCTTAATCGATGACAGATAACATTTTCTTTGCAATACTCATTGTCCGTGGAGACCCGAGAATAAACGAGTTGATCCGGTCAATTAGCTGCGCGATGGGAATGCCCTATGCACTCGGGTCGCAACGCGAAAGTGCTATATTCGACAACATATTCCAGTAAGAAATTAATAACGCCAATTATATCGAAAGCCTCGGGTACCAGCAATCTCTCCGAGAGCCTGGGTGGCCCGCGTCGGTGTGTTCGCGGTCGATACTTCCGAGGATTAAATCGAGAAGAGCCGCGAGCGGGCACTCAGGGAGTGAGCGAAAATGTGGTAGCCACATGTGCCGAGCGAGCCGCGCTGCACCAAAGTCAATTTCCTTCCTTTATATTTTTTTTACGCGCTACGTTCGGTTCCAACGGGCTCGCTCTTCGCTCCACTTCAGCAACTCACCATTTTGCAATACACTTTAATATTGCACCCTAAATTCGTCACTTAATGCCATACGTGGGTATCCATAAAAAAAAAAAAAAATAGTGTATCTTTAATTGCACGCTCAAGTGCAAGTAATAATCGATTTTTAGTGTCAAGATAAAGGATTAGTAGTAATAAAGTTACGATAAATATGAAAGTTCAACTCACCGCATACGACTCTGTCGAAGGGGCTTATCCAGTCTGTAAAAGAGAAAACAAGAGAATTACGTGTTATTCCTTCTGTTTCGACCCACCCCGAAACAACCGAGGGGGGTAATTGGACGTCGGGAAAATAACATTGGCTGTGTGGTTATATATACTTGTAATGTGTGCGATACGGGAAGCGCTGAGAGGGAAGGGGCAGGGGATGGGAGAGGGAGTACGAGAGAAAGAGCCTCGAAGTAGATGTAGGGTGTGGGCGTCCAAGCGACTACTGTATTCGCATTCAAACGGAAAACGCATGCTTCTAGAGAAAGGGGTAACGGCCGGGAAACGGGGAACCCCGACGTCGACGATTCGGTGCCCGAGAGCCTAACTGTTACCGAGCGGAGAGACGCAATTACAAACCAGACGAGAGATTAGGACTTCTAACGAGACTATAGACGCAAAGCTCCGCGCGGGAGCTTTGGGCACGGTCATTTGCCAGCACCCACATATAAGACCGAACAGCGTGGAAAGTTCCTCGAGCCGTAGCGCTCCGGGGATTGCATCTCGAGGGTTCTCCGTACCTTCGCCAAAGTGATTTAGACACTGTCGTATCGTAATTATTCCGACCGGAAGCAAGAATTTCTGGCGATCACCTTGATTCGACGAGAGTACATCAAATTTACCAACTCGCGAATGGAGTGTAACATTTTTATTGGTACATGAACACAGTGGCCAGGTGGAGCCGACGGTGTGCCGATCGCGAAGGGAACGACCCGCCTTTGGTATTGGAAGCTTGTATGAAGACGCTTGGTAGTAAAATTCTTGTATTTTTTTTTCCTATAAAATTGTGCAGCTTGCACGGCTAACTACTCGATAGGCAAAGTCTCGAGTGTCCCGCAGCGAGATCCTTCTGATATTGAGCGCGAGAAAATGAGGCTATCAGACTCGCAAATCTTAATCGTCCAGAAGCACAAGCTATACCATTAGCATATCCGAGTGCCATTAAAACTTAATCGCCATTGATTCCGTAATCATCCATGGTCGTTCTGCGTGTCGGGCGAACCTGTATTTACCTAGCCACTGATGAATGGACCGCGATGTAAGTCCCGTGCATATTTGATCACCGTCCGGCAGTAGACCACTTTGCACGATAATTATTCACGATGTCTCCGCTCAGAAGGAAACCGACAATCAAGACGTCGAGTAGCTGAGCAGGCTAAGGAAAATTACGGATGGTCTTGATTCGCAAAAAAAAAAACTAATAGCCAATGAAAGATAAAAATGAAATAAAAATAATTCGGGAAGACGCAGTGCCTGCTAGTTCCTTCGTGATGTATTCTGATATATTCGAAAATGGCGAACGTGCGAAGAACCGAGCGAAGGAATGCGTTATTGGGCACGAAGAGAATGTTAGAACAATTAAAAATTCTCTCGAGAACCGCGTTGAATGTTAAATGTGATGAAAGTGCGTCGACGGCCGACGAAAGGCCGATGGCGCGAGTTCCGTCGGACTCGATCCAACATGAAGGCGAAAAGCTGCATGCATGGCTGCAAATGCCCGAGGGCCGCTTCCATTAATAGCCCGAGCTAACACGAGCGAGACAGGAATTGAACCACGAGAAAGATAGTGTGATAGGGTGTGTGTGTGTATCTGCCATTAAACTTAACGCGGTTGCAGAGTGATGTATTGGCGAGATGGAAACACGCGTCACACATCGGGCCGTTCCCCATGACGAAGTGGAAGGTGAAAGCGTCCTTCGGGCCTTGAGAGAATCTTACGAATGCTTGGAACGGCTGCTGGGAGCGGCTGGGAATAAAGCGTCGCGACGCGGCAAGATGCGTCGGGAAGCGACGGAAAAGATTCCGTGAACCGTTTCGCGCCTCGCTCGCGCCGTCCTTTCTCGTCCGACGATCCGAGCGCGGCAATCGGCTAAAAATACACGACGATAACAACCATTGAAACGAGCCATTGTACCGGCGTCAAAAGAACGATTAATCATAACAAAATTATCATCATTTGTCAGAGAAGAATCCAAACGACAAGGCGCCAGGAAGAGTTACCCGGTGGGCCGACATTTTAAGCCTCCTAACGAGGACCCGGTCGAGCGCGTTACGTTCCTGGGAATCGCAGAACGGATATTCACAATATAAAATATATATATTTAGTTTCCAGAGTCTAGACACTCATGTGGGAATCGCGAGGACGATCGTGACGCCGGTACACGAAGACGGAATTAATTTTACTGTATTATCATATCGTGGAAGGAGGGTACAGTGAATGTATACGGTTTCTCATGCAGCATGCAGGATCCACGACAAGTGACGGGAAACACGGAGAACAAGTGTATACAGACGAACAGCACAATGTACGAAACATAAATAAAAAGAGAATATGAGGCTTGCTGCCGTGGACTTACCGGTGATTGACATCCACGGGTATCTCGGTATGTCCGGAATGCCAGGCTGTCCGGGATTGGTGGGTTGTTGACAAGAGGTGAGCGGATCGACGACTCCCGATGCCGCCGCTGCTTGATGGTAGAATTGAGCGGCCGCGGCCATAGATGCGGATGCTGCGGACACGGCCGATGACGCGGATGCCGATGACACGAGTCCACCGGGTGTACCGCCATTCTGATGATGATGGCTGAGTGTATAGTTGACCATTGGATCGGATGAGCTGGGCGCCACGTTGCCCGTCAGACTCGCGGTATAACGACACGATTTGTCACCGGTCGCCGCGTCAACCGCAGCGGCAGCAGCGAGTGCCGCGCTCGAGGCCGCCGAGGAACCGAAACCCGGTACCATCGAGGAGGTAGCACCAAAAGCAGCAGCGGCAACGGCCTGCTGCTGCTGATGATGATGATGGGCCGCCGCGGCGGATACGTACGGATACATACTGGATGCTGTGCGCGCGGCCGGTGACGTTGAGGCTGAACTACCGGAGTGCTGAGGACTCGAGCCCGTCGGACTCGGTGAACTGTGCTGTGCGTAATTCGCGGCCGCAGCCGCGACAGCCGCTGCCGATAGGCTCGACTCGAGACTCGACGCTGAGCCCGGACCACCCGAACAAGACTGACTCTGATTAGATGCACTTGCGAACAATTGTTGATGATGAAATTGCTGGTGATACTTCGGTAGCATACTATCGATTATGAATTTCGAACTCATTGCTGGACGGCACGAGAGCGAGATGACACACTACCGGCGCACGCGGGGGAACAACGGGCGACCGAGGGCTGTTACACGCTCCGTCAACACCCGATGCACTGATTATGGACGCGCCCCTGCAGCCTCGCCATCCTCACGGTTGTTTTCGTTGACCCTTTTGTTTTAACTGTAATCGTCTTCTTATGCTGTACGTTTTCAATGAAGTTCACAGTCGCCAACACACCCACAACGCACGACAGTCTTTCCTCGATTTCCAATCACAAAAAAAAATAATAATTAACGTCACGCTGACAAAAACCCACGTTCTTGTGTATCTCCCTCTCTGTCTGTGTACCAGCCGCTGTACACACGTACCACGCGCGCATTAAACGCAGAGCCACGGGGCTTCTCGTGTTCCAGGTGCGGGCTGCACCCGGTACTCGCGTCGATTTTCCAGCGTGCGCTCGACGCACCGCTTCCGAAGCCACAGAAGAGATCGGAAGAGACCCCCTCCTCGACGGACACCCTGGTCCACGTTGCGACCGCGAGGATGACTCCCTCCACGCAACCCGGTCTATGTCGCTTGTCTCTCTTTATCGGCCCCTTTACCCTCACTTGTTGTTTCTTTCTTTCTCTCCCTCTCTCTCTCGCTCGCTGGCTCTCTCGGCGCCAGTTCTCTCGTTCTCCTTCTATTTTCCACGTTTCTTTTTTTTTTTTTACTCTTATTCGTTCCTCTCAGTATTTTATCGCCACTTACGCAACTGGCACATCACACTGCACGACGAACAACATAGATGATAACGATGACAGCGTTATTGCGGTGGGATCGACCTTGATATCCGTCCGGATTGTTCCCAAGTTTATTCCGGTCTCTCGTTGGTCCAGGCTTCAGTGTCTCTCGAACTGTGCAACCACCGTGTCCCTTGTCCGCGTGACGGACGCCGGTGATGACCGATAAAAAAAAGGGAGCAGCGGTAGGAGAACGGGAGGAAGAAAAGAATAGAAAGACGTTTCGAAACACGACGATGAAAACGAACCGGGCCCTCACGTTTAAGATCCCGAGGGTTTGATGTCAGCCGGTGCAGCTGTTGTTGCACACAAGCGACGGTGACGATAAGCACAACGATAACCCCCGAAGATACTATGTATTATTGTTTAATTTGTTGTTTTTTTTTTCCGCGCTGTTTACGAACGTGCCGATTGTCAGTGTTATCGAGTGGACGGTGGATCGCGGGTGTCTCCGTGGGTGATGAAAATTTAACGGCTGCGGTTACAGTGGCGAAACACGACGACGAGAGAAGGAAAACGCTACGCGGCGTAGAGAGCACGGGGCGCGCGCGTCAGGGCCTGTCAGGTGTTAGAAGCCGTTTCTTGCGTACTTCTCGGATAGTCGACGAATCCTTTATGGGCCATGCATGAAGGTACTATAGCCCCCTATCCCGAACGCCGCGTACTACACACCACGGCCAGCTAAATGTAACCCCTTACAATAATGGCGCCGCTTGTCTCTCGACGGGCAATCCCCCTCTTCACCAACCTACTGGCACAGCTGGTAAACAGAGCCCGCCAATCGGCTCGCGGCCTTACGAAACGTCGGCCAATCCCGTCGAGGCTAGGCGCGCCAAGATGAATGGGTCTCCGCGGTGCTTCGTCCGTCTTCCTCTGTCTCCTGCTCGTTCTCGATTTTCCGTCTCGCTCGTGTTCTCTCGGCCCCGCTCGCACGAGTCGCCCCCTCGCTCCGTCTCCGTTTCTCGCACGGTCTTCCACTCTCCGGATTCCTGGATCTTCGCTCTCGCTTCCACGCTCCCGAACCGAAACCGAGACGGAGAAACCCGAGTGCGAGCGAGACGGCCTCCTCGCTCTTTCTTACTTCGATACTCGCGGCTCTCTTCGTACCCGAACTCGCTCTTGCACCGCGCACATCAGCCACGGCTGTCTTCCTCTCGCTTCGGTCTGCCGCCACCGCGGCTGTCTCTACTGCCGTCGCTGGCGATCCTGGCCCGAGGTATAACCGGCGCTCCGCCGCTCCGCCACAACTGGCTTCGAGCCTCGCTGCTCGTTGTACATACGACTTCTCTCCGAAACTCCGCGTCTCTCCTTCCAAGGGGCTTCTCTCCCTGTGTATACCCCGTGTACGCCGCCTATACCGCCGGGCTGACGACTTTTCCACGGACGTATATCCCTCTCGTCGATGCCCACTGCCGCTACAGTTACGCGTTCATTTTCTCTGCCCGAAAACTCAACTACGTCTGCGTTATTGTTGTAGGTCGTTCCTTTCGCGAACCGCACGAATAGCCGACCTCACTGGTTATATCTACTTCGAATGATGACTCGGGAAGAGTTTCCCTCCATGTTAACCCGACGAAGTGCGGGCTCCGGGAGTTTCTCGCTATCGTTGCGGTAGTTGCTTCATCCGGTTCTATTCCATCGGGCATATTCGGCGTTAACACTTTCCCTCGACGTTATTCATCTGTCTCGCACGGTCGGGACTACCCTTGTAATTATACACCGGTATATTCCTCACGTCGTTGATGTACCGTCGTCTCTCCTACGCACGGTCCGATCGCGTAACACGCGATCTGTTTGCTCGATGCGCCAGCAACTTTATATCGTGCAAACGAATTTTACGCTGTACACGGCTCCACAGCAGCGAGATAGTCCTCTCACAATGCCAAGTCAGTCTCTTCTGCGTTTCAGCCCGTCGACGTCAACGACCCCCCTCGTTTTATTATTTCCTTTTGTCCCCTGCAGTTTTCCCAGTACCGCCGTTGCCTCTCTGATGCTCACTTCCAAATCTTCCTCTTCCTCACTCTTCGCCCCTTTTCTCTCGCCCGGTCTCCGGTTGATCTGCACTTCCATGTTTTTCTCTCTTTCATCTTTTTTTTTTTTTTGTTCTCCCATTCTATCCTTCCCTCGGCACACACTCGTGAAATATCCTACCACGTTATTGTATGTACCCATTCCATGCGGCGATCGCGTCTACTAGCTCGCTCTTTCTCCTTATCTTTTCGGATTCGTTCCAACTCTCTCCTCGTTTATTTTAGCTCTCTGCCTTCTTTCAACCCTCTCGGTTTTCTCGTTCGCTGTATTTTCGTTTCTCTCCTCTGCCTCGATCTCTCCTCTCCTTCCCTCACTTTCCCCACACCCGTTGTCTCGGACTTCGGCAACGGCGAACCCGTGCTTTCACGAATCTTTGAGGTTTATCCGTCTCTCTCTCTCTTTCACTCCCAGATCGCCGTCGGCATCTGCCAGTGTGTGCACCAGTGCAGCACGATGCTACGCTCGGGATATATTTGCCTCCTCGTTCGACGTCCCCCTTCAACCTCCACTCCCCAGGATTTCGCCCAGAAATCGAGCTGCGCCGCCACGAACTCTCGACTTCTCCCTTTGAATTCTTTCTTTCATTCCTTTTTCCGTACCTCGATGCTGATCTCCGAACGACTCGCTCGCCCGATACCATATCGCACTTCGAACTCCCAAGCGATTCTTTGTTTTTCGACTTACGTCACTCCATATCCCAGAAGAATAGTAAATGTGCGGCTGGAAGTTTATTTTATATTTTCGAAGATAGAATTTTTCGAAGAGTAGTGACTCTTTTGTGGGTCAACCATTGTGTGGTCTATCTGTTGGAAACTTTTCAAAAATTGTCTCGCGAAAAATAAGAAGATCTCATTCTTGTCAACTCTGGTCCCGACTTAAGCCCGACGCAGAGGAAAAATAATAATAATTGAGGATTACTGGAGTTGTAATTTCTTTGGCTTTTGCAGCGAGGCGATAGTGAACTCGTATTTTTCACGTAGGTTTTTTTTTTCACTACGAGAATATTTCCCCGGTGGAAAGACCACCGAGGTCTTGGCAAACGTCAAACTCGTCCCTGTTGGAATATCGAAGCATCTTTCCCGCTCGCCGACCGACAGCGGTGAGCACTCACTCCCACTCATCTGCGTGATCCGGAGAAAAAAAAGAGTAAGAATTTCAGTTGGGGGGAGGCAGCAGCAGCAGCAGCAGCACCAGCATCATCGTCTTCGAGACGAAGAGCGGCGAAGATCGGGAGGAAACTACCTCGAGAGAATGTGTTGCGTTGAGAGGCATAGGGAAGGTGGGGAGAAGAGATATAGGGGCGGGAAAAACCTCCCTTGCCAGAGCACACAGTCACGATCTTCTCAGTTCGTTCCCCCTCTGATGTGGCCAGCCCCATTTTTAATACCCACTCTCGCCGGTATTCTTCCCACAATTCAACGGGCAAATTGTTCGAAAATTTTCTCGACGACTCACAAATTATCCGCGATAAATCATAAATAGATTCCAGCCAACTTGTCCCGAGCGAAAAATATATTTTCAAATAATAACGAAAGGCTCGATTGAATTTTTTTTTCTTCATTATTATCGAACTCGGTGTACGATAAAATAAATAATTGGACATACGTATCGTACGTAGCGTAAATGGGGTCGTAAATGGACTAAATGTTTCAAACGCATGTCATGTCTCTCCAAATAAAGAGAAAACAAACGATCGACAAAACTTAAAACACCAGGATTTAAAAAAAATCAATCCCTCAAGTAAAATTCACTTACGGGCTGCCAATGAAAAAATAATTGTTACTTCAATTCTACTTTCAATTCAAACACCATGTCACCTTGACAGTCTTGCCGACATTGTTTCAATATCATATGGAATTGTAAGAATTGAAAATGGACTTGAAATTGAAAAAAATCCTTTGGCAGCCCATAGCGATTTGTTTCAGTGGTTTTATAGGAACAAGAGAAAGTCACGAGATGAAATAAAATATTATTCTTAGGTATGCCGTAATCGACGTGATCGGTAATTACCGACAGATCGGTGGTATGCGTGTTTTTCCTACTCACCACTTTGATTGTCCCCTCACTCTGAAACAGATAAAAAAAAGCTATCGTGATTATTTCAGTATTTATAGCATTAATTAAATTTATTACACTCTGCTTTGGCATATACAAACTTACGAGACAGATCTAATTTTGAGGGTAAGCTCGTTAAAACGCTCGTAAAAAAACTTTTAAATAATCCCCGTCAGAGCCACTGACCACCTGTAGGACAGGGCTGATATACCTGAGATGCCGGCGAGAACTGACACCGAGCCAACAGCCGAAAATCCGAAGAAACAGGCGTGTCTGTCAGGTAGGCTCGAGGATGCTGCCGTCTCCGGAGAGACTCTCTCGCACCCCGCTATGCATGATATATACAAAAAGTTCCACCCCCGGTTCTTTCCAACCCATTTTTCGATGCCATTTTCCTGTTCAGCCCGAGAGACCTCCGATATGATAGGGAAAAAAAAACAATAAATTGTCCACACTGTAAAATTCTCCCCTCTCTACGAGAGCCCCCCTACAGAAAAATTACACCCAATATAACAAGAAATAACGCAAGAAAAAATCTCTCGGGATCCTTTGTGTTGTTGAAGACAGCGTGTGCGGATGATCTACATTCGAGTGCGGCAATATGCGAACGAGAGGCAGAGACTCAAAAAGGGGTTCGATATATTTCGAGGGTGCAATTCGTAGCAGGAAAGAGCGCAGCCCACCGGTACCAGAACTGCTTGTACGCTTCGCATAAATAAGGGATGTTGCGGCCCTTTCCAGACCCGATTAGGTGAATAATTCCCTCAAGAATATAATTTAAGAACGCGAGCTCGGCGAAACGTCGACGGGGGTAGGAAGAGCGAAGAAAATAGGATCCTCTCGTCCTCCCGGTCTCATTCCTTTTCGTCTTTCTCGTTCGACGATTTATCGCGAATCTTGGACTCCCCTCGTCACGCCCCAAGTCGCTGCGCTCCGGCCCTTCGGGGGATTTTCTTTGGTCTTGCCTGGGTCGAAGCATACAGCAGAGCTGGCACATAGGAGGCAGCACACGGGGCGAAACGTACGAGCCATCTGGACTTCGGGTTGGGGCTGGCGGAACGCGAACCTCGCTAGAAGGGAAAAACTCGTGTACGGCTCGGGGATACGGCCTTCGCCGTGAGTTGTTGGGCTGGTGTGCGTGTTCCAAGTGCACCAGCAACGTCGTATGCAACGAGCGACGGAGATAGAGATAATAAAAAAAAAAGAAGTGAGCTAAGACGTACACGGTGGCGTGCCGCTGCAACGAGAAATCGGTTGGAGGGAGGGTGCAATGCCCCGAGGAGTTCTTACCGATGGCGCTTATAGCCACCCATGTCGAGCTTATGCGCGAGGGCACGAGGAGGCTCGAAGGGAGGGCAAGGGAGAGGGAATGAAAGCGATAGCACAGAACGGAGCGGGCTATCCCCTACGTGACTGTCAGTTACGTGATAGATAGATCATTCACAACGTCCCACTGCAAATTCTCGACACGTAGATCCTCTCTCGGTACCGAGTGCACCTACCGCAGCTACATCGGTTCTTCAATGTTTTATTTTTTCCTTGCAATTTCCATGAAATTATCTATCAAGAATTATCGTCATTGTGATTCGTGTTTCGATTTTTTTTTTTTTGTATCCAAGGTCGAACAACCTGTCGCGACTGATTAACGGGGACTCCCTTAATCAGATCCGACAGGTCGTTCGGCCTCGGGGCAAATATCGTTTAAACTCCGCGGAGTCGTAAAAAGAAATTTTACTGCCCCTCGATGTGATTCGACAGAGGATTCGGACAAAGCCGACGCGCGTGTGACCACTGGCACGTAGGGCCCGTTGTGCCATGCGATCACGACGGGAAGTGATTTGTTGCTGGTCCCAGAACGCACTGCCGGTGAGACCAGCGGAGTCGACTGGATCAAGAAAAAAAAAACCCGGGGAGATTCGGGGTCTGGATAACGAGTGTGTTGTCTAGGCTCGAACTCTTTGGAATTTCGAGGATCTCGCCGAACGCTTCGTTTTTTTTTTTTTTTTTTTCTGAGCACAGAAGCCTGCAGCGGAGGTAGATGATGACGAAGAGGGAAGAGAGCCGAGGTAGCGGAGAAGGAGTGAAAAAAAGTGAGGCGCTGCCCAGCGGTTCGAGAAACGAGACACTATCGCTCCGCGAGTGGGACACAGGATTCGAAACTCATCGCAGCATCGGGGAGACGCCCTGGACGACGCTGCCTGAAAGAGGCACCGAGCGCGCCATCTTCTTGCGGATCGTGGAAACTTCTCGTTTTACACGACCTCTCTCTTTTTTTGTCTCGTTCCTCGTCGCTGGCTCTTTGCCGTCTCTATCCTGATATGACCAGCTCCGGGCTCCCTTGTCTCTGATCAGCAAACGAGGGAACTTTATGTCATACGGGAAAAATCAGCTGGATGATGGTAACCTGGTGATATCGTTATTATCGTTCACCTGCTACGAGAGTTCTTCGATCGGTTCTTACAATTTTTATCCAGACGGTAAAAATTCGATATTATCGTTGTTTTGAATGCGCGCTGCATTTGTGGAACATTGCATTACGGTGGCTTAATTTACACCGTCGATGATCCCATAGGGCTTGTATAAATATTGATACTTGTAATAACGATACAATGCTCGTTGGCGGGAACGTGCGATAGGAAGAACGTGTCCGCCCCGCTGGAAATACCGCCGAGTAGACGATGGGCATTCAAAAATTTTACGATCATTTTACACGCATCTGTCGCACGAGTCGCGCGTAGTGTAGCGGTTCCCGGCAGAGTTATCGAATAGCCGCGGCTCTGCGGTGCCTCACAGCACTCAAGTGCCTTCGAGGCTATGAATCAAAGTCACCGATCTGCTTCGTGTCCGAAACGCTACAAATGTCTGGGTACCGAAAGAGCAGCCTCTTCACGAGTTGAAATATGATTTTTAAATAAACCATGAGCATGGACGAATTAGATATATACATATTAAATTCTCGAGTCGATCACGAGAGCTTAGTAAATCTTTCGGGAGAATCTTTTCAGTTTTTTCTCATGGACTCTCCTTTCTATCGTTCGTTAAAAAAATGTGAAAGTAAGTGGTCTTGCTGTATCGGAGAATCGTGCAAACCGGTATTCGTTCGCCAGGTTACCGACCGCCTCGCGCAGGTGAAGAAATCTGCTGCGTTACCTGCAGACTCTCGATTCACATCCTTCGACGGTACGTTACCAACGATTCGCCGCATTATTCAACCGGGCAATGAATTTTAGCGCGAAAAAAAATTATTATTTTTTTTATTAAAAAAATCGGAGACACTATGAAGTACAGTGAAAAGGTTTTTTTTTCTCGGAGAACTATTTTCGCCGTGAGTCGAAGTACTGGTTTTGATTAATCGGAGGCACCCATCGAAATCCCGCTCGTAAAAGAGTTCGTGGTAGATCGAGACTTAACTGAGAATGGCGGGTAAGAGTGCGTCTCGTGGTCGAACACCCCCAAGGTTTTCTATCCGCGATAAAACGTTAAACGCAACGATATCGAGAGAGGGTGCGAGCTGCCACTCGGACGATCGTCCCGAGAGGAGATTCTGATTTTCCGTCTCCTTTCGTCTCCTAGCACGCTGCCAGCAAACGCCGACGAGGCACAGATAAGGACTGAGCTCGGATGACGGTCGCTCGTTTGCGAATACGATTTTTTTTCTTCTTCCTGTTTCCTCCGGAGTATCGACAGTCTGTCTGTGAACTTTCCGCGGAAAGGTTCGTAAAACCGCGAACAAGCTTTCGAACGCTGCTGCTTCGTTTCTCATCGTCGAAGACAATTCATCTACGCGGCTCGCACAGGTGCGTATCGATTCGATAATTAACGACACGCAACGTTATTTCTTTACCGGGAACTCGCCTGCCGTTACGTCCCATCGTCGTCTAATATGTTCTCGGAATGGAAAGCACTGTCATGCCATTCAGCGCTTCAGAGACTTCGGTTTCAACTGAATGTATCGTTCTGTTGGTAACTTCTACTCATTTCAATAGGAAAACAGTGTAGCATAATTTCATTCTACATTTAGGTAGGATTGAAGATAAAATCAATGTCTTTACAATATCCCCAACTAATAAGCCAATCGTTAATACCCGAATTCTTGTTGTACTTTTGAGTTAAAAGTAGAAAGAAGAAAATGGTTTTATTCTTATTTATTTTTTGACTTTTTGAGAGAATTACTATACTGAATATATACAGATCTGCACCAATCTGTTTGCCATAACGTGGCTTATGTCATTTAATTTGTACTCGATAAAAAAAAATGTATATAGTCTATTCTTTGGTTCATTCAGTATGCAGTTGGATCTAATTTCACAGACCACATTAAGGCGAAAGAATGCGACTAAAGGAACACTTTTACTGAAAAAAAAAAACGCTTTTTCTTGCCATCGGGTGAATTAAGGAACACAGGGAAAGGGTGACAGTGTCGGGTGGCGCGCGCGAACCATTGCCGCTGTCGGGCCACTTAACGGCATCAGCTGAGCGGACTTGTGACTCGATGCGTTTTACTGCTGCTTTACGTCGGTTTATTGCCCCATCAAAACATAAAATACCGCGGGTCTCGCCGGGCCCGCGTCGACCGAACGCGTGTGCACGCGTGGGTACACCCCCACTTTGACTTTATCCACTGACATCGTCGCTGTCCACAGACCGCCGGAACGAATTTGACGATTCCGCGGTGCGGATAGACATGTGCAACTACCAAAACGAGAAAAAAATTGAAACAGTATTCCCAAAAAATAAGCTTGTATAAGAAGGAAGGAGGGCTCTTCCTTCTTCCTTGACCGAATTCTGCAGCGGTTCCAACTGCACGATATTTATACCAGTCGACACGTGCGTGCGTCGGCTATTTTACATCCGACGATGTGATTGTTCCTCTAAATATTCTCAGATATGTACAGAAAAAAAGTGCCTACTCGAATGAATACGATAGCAGGTGAAAATGAGGCTTTTGCACATTTGTCTGTTTTGAATGTTGCATCAAGCATTACAGTCTGAGTGTTTTCGGAGTTTGAAAAATGCAGTGAAAGAAAGCTCGCGGGATTGTGTGGATTCGAGCTGTGGATTAAAAAAAAAGATCAGCTTTTTATCGACCTTCCATCGCACTGGGTACTCGGGAATAGAGAGGGTTGCAAGTCCTCTCTCGCTATGGGCGGAGGTTCGCGCGAAGCTGAGCTTTCTCACGGAAATCAATAACCGCTCTACGGCTGTGTAGGCTACTCTGTCTCTCTCTTTCTCTCTCTACCTCTCTCGTACTCTATGTCGGTGAATCTCGAATGGTCGGACGAAGCGCATCGTTTTCATTCTACACGAATACTCGCGGTTTTACGAAGTTGGTACCTACAATCGTGCGCTGACGGGACGTCTTTTAGAAGGATGTCTCAAACAAGTGCTTGGAGCAGAGTCGGTCAATAAAAAATTTCATGGGAGAATCAAATGAAAATGACGAGGGTGCTGCGCGGCCGCGAGGATGACCACCGGGTTTTCGGGATCGACGAACAGTGGCGTCATCCTACGTGGGGTCGCTCAAACCTGGCACGTGACGAAACCCGCTGGCTCGCGGAGCCCTCCTGCAACACCGACCGACCAGCGCCGGCAGCACGGCCTGACGATTGGCAAAACCCTCCCTTACTCCCGTAACCCCCGACGGCGAATCTACCAGCCGAAAGGTTTCGGGGGTCGCGCATACCCTCGGTGGTACGTAGTTCCCTGAATTCACACCAGAGTTGCCACTATTTTTTCTCTAAACCACCCCGAAATGTCGTGACAATGCTCGGGATAGAAACCGTAGTAGATTCGCCATTTGATGATTTAGTTAATAAACCAAGATGTAACGGTTTCCTAAAGACGGTAAAAAATCCACCACAAGTAGAACAAAATTAAATTCGCCGTGTAGAAAAGCTTCAAAATTTTCAGTAGCACTTTTTGCGATGTACGAATTTATATTACTACCATACACAATCGTTTGGATGCAAGAGATTTTTTTCAATATTTTTTTTTTATCAATAGTTATCGAGAAGTTCTTTAAAGATGTGATGCAATGTACAAGACCTCGTGAAAGGCTCGGGCAATGATATTTCACCTCAGTGCTCCAAGACTCGGAGTCTCTCCTGCCTTGACCTTCCCTCGAGGGTAGCTCGTGACATCTCTCGTTGCGTTGCAGAAGTCTAGGGGGTTGGCCCGATCAACAATGCAGTTCGTGTTCACAGTCTCGCTTCTCTTACCCTCCATCGCGCGCTCACCCTATCCTCTACTGTTACAACGTCCGTAAACCGCGACGGCTTAATAAAAAAATGTTACGACCAGCGTAGGCGTGCGCGAGGGAAAGGGCAAGGAGGGAAGCCGACAACTGGGGCACGAGTTAAGATTTCGTAGCTCTCCTCACGTGCTAGCTCGCTCACGGGGTAGTCGCCTATCCTCAGACACTCAATCTCGTCGCTAACCCCTTCGTTTTTTTACTGTGCGCAATATACTGAGGGTCGTTCAATATCTAATATGCCTTGTCATTGTTTTTCTCCACGAGATAGCTCATTGAAGATTGATGTTGCCATTTAAAAATCATCAAAAATTATTACAGTGACGAATGTCTGTTTTTACTTGAGATGATATGCAGAGTAATTATAACAATAGTCTTAGCTCCCAAATAAAAATAGTTACTCTAAAATTATTTGAAGTTTTAGATTGCAAAAATATGACCATGAAATAGTACGCTAATTTTCATCAATCGACTGGGTGTCAGCGTGAAAGATAGTAATTTAGGATTCTTGCCGAGAACGTCGTACAAATAACAACAAACCAAAAACAATTACAAACTAGATTCCTTGCTCTCTTCTTCAGTTGGACAAAAACATCCAAGGCTTCAGACACTGCAATGTTTACGAGCCAAGATTGAATTTAATCGATGTACATTCAACGGAGAAGCGGAAATTCGTGTCGAAGTTCCCCGATTCCGTCGAAGTCTCAAGGTTTCAGCAATTTGTGAAGGCGTGCACATTCTCCATGGCCACGTTTTGTCCACTGTTCTCGTCCTTATTTTTTTCTTCTTCTTTCCTCTACCGAGACCGACTTCCAGCGGAGTTCCGCCTAGTACTTTGGAATTCTTCGTTATTTTTTTGGCACGTTCGGCGCGGACGCTCGGGATTGGAGGATTCGAAGATCCCTAAGGTGAACGCAAGCTTAATATTTTCGTTAAGGAAATCGTCGGCTTACGTACTCTCGAGTCTCAATCGCCGCTAAGAAACTACCGCATATCCCAGTTTAAAAGGAGGGAACAACATAATTAAACAGCCGCGGCTCCCCGTCGCTCTCTTTTTCCTCTGATCCTGAATTAATAAGAATCGCCCAGTGACAGAATAAGCGTAGAGCGTAAAGTGCGAGACATCGTTTCGATAGCTGTCCAGCGGAATTAAAACGCGAGATGCTGACTGAAATTTCACGAGACACACGCGCAGCAAGTATGAGAATAAGAATATAATAAAACGTGAGAAGATCTTCCGATGGCACGTTCGCACTTTATGGAACTCGTTATGCCGCATCGGAACGTTTAAACGGGGCGTTAAGTAACACTAAAAAATTACACTAAGACGCTCCTACCTACCCGGAGAATGCGAGCTTGAGAGATTTCTGATTAAAATAATATCCTCCCGTCCTCTCCGATCTTCATCTCATCCGTACTAATTATTCCACCTATAACACCAATGTTTTTAAACATCAATTCACCATGCCCCCTTCCACCCTACACTTAACGAATTTTCGAACATCGCTCATTACAATTCCTCACGCTCCGCAAATTATTATTATCTTTCAATTTTTTTTTTTTTTTCCAAGTCTCTTGCTCTTCTCCCGTCCTAACGTTTCAGAAATTATTCCTCGACCCCCTCGGGTACCGTCCTATCCTCTCTTTAGGCTCGAGTTACAAAAGCGTAAAGAGCAACGTTTTTTGTCCCAGGCTTTCCAGCGGCCTGGACGAAGGGTTTGCCGTAAAAAAAAGTGTGTAGGAAGGAGACAACGGTCGTCGAAGAGCAGCGGCAAAAGTGGCTCGCGTAGAAGGGTTGGTGGTGGTTGGCCTTGGAGGGCCATTCGCACCGTCCCTGGTCAAAGCTCGATTCCCTTTCCTTTCCCTCTTTCCCTCGGCTCTATCGCCGAGATGATGCCGATCCTGCAACGTATCTTCTCCTTCGGTAGACCGCTATCCTTCGAGGAATGCACCAAAGATTCTCGTGCGGTTGATACATACTATACCGTGAAGCTATAAACACAACGAAGGCGTAACGCGCGGGGGCCTTTCACCGTATTCCGTTCGACATCGGCCAGACGCGCACTTCGTATACCTTCATCCATAGTTATATACGGAGTTTTACCATACGACGAGGCGATCAAAGGCCGAGAGTAGGGATAGACGCATCGTACGTGGAAAATGAACGGGGACCACCAACCTGACTGCTCAAGTCCCCCGGTATGGCCGCCGTGAGCGTTCGACGAACACACCATGAATGCATGCATGCATTTATGCATACACGCTCCTTGGCTAGCTTCACCGGCACCCATACGTGCACTCGTATGATTGAACTTTCGCAGATTTCCACTGCCGAGCGCTTGAGCGACCACATCCTGCATTCACCTATTCGTTTTGGAATCGCATGCGGTTTGCCATTGAGAGAAAGAGAACGAGGCTTACGCGATGTGAATGCGACTCTCCTGTGGCTGATGGCAAAGAGGGGTAGCAGGAGAGAATGAATACCGCTCCACTGCAACGGCTGCTGCCGGTTTTGCCGGTTTGGTTCGGCGCTACGATCTATGGCGATGGCGGAACTGAGATTCTCGAACTCACAGTGACAATTCTGCGAGTCCTGAAATGCCGATTTCGTGGATGAGACTCAAGAGGTTTCTTCTTCATTTCCAAGTGTCCAAATCTTCGTGCAGGCATTTCCGGACCCGAAACAATAACGATCGTGCCCACGTGTCTGCGGAAATTTATTTAAGGTAGCTATCTCAGTACGCCAAAATTGTAAACGCTAACGACTATCGTTTTGAAGATTACATTTTAATCCCTCCCGAGCGTTGTAAAAATAATGTGATAAATTAAGAAGATGTGATAAATAACAGAACGCGACAATTTTTATGTTCACACTTTATAAGATATTATTTATAAAGCCGTGTTGACTTTAGTATTGACTCGATTTCTGTCGGCTGTGTAAAGACATGATACATCGTGGCAACGCCGCATTATCGATCGACTGGTCGACCTGCATCGTAAAGCTTCCGGCATAGTCGCAGGTTAAGTTTCCGAATATTTACGTTTTTACTTGCGTTAATCGCGATCGTCATGACCAATGTTTCGATAAATTGATCATTAAAAAATGCATATCAAAGTAATCGTATAATTTGCTGGAATCTATTATTCTATCACATTACTTCAATTTAAAAAAATAATAAAAATAATAATAGCATTTCACTATTGCTAGTACTATTGTTGTATACAACTCTTCTTTTAAAATTTATTTACTCGTTCTAATATTCCGTAGTACATCGTGGCATTTTTTATAGATAAGAATGAATACTTAAACTATGACATATAAAAACATCCAGACAGATGAGTGAGGATTACTTTCTCGACATAACTACCTTAGCAGTTTCTTAATGAGTTTCGCTCTCGCGTCAATGGAATCGGGGACAATTTTTATCCGTCGTCGGCTTCGCCATACGCGCTTTCAAATAACCACGGTGATTATCAGGATACCATTAGACACGGCTGAGCTACGAGTCCCTGGAGCTTTTACTGCGGTATCATGAACTCACAGTATCATAAATAATAGCTACACGCAGGTATCGTACAGTTCGAGGATGCGTGAACAAACTACGTTTTCCCGCGCAGTACTTCACAGTACACTATACGTCGAGTCATTACTCTCGGTCTACGACCTTTTAAGACTTACACGCCAGCAATGTTTTCTCTATCTTTATCTCCGAGCGTGTGCACCACCGAGTTCAGTGAGCTTTTCTTCTTCGGGCCGACTCTCTCTCTCTCTCTCTCTCTCCCTACCTACCTCTCGCTCGTTGCACTGATAGTTAAACCAGCAATGGAGCCACGATGGTGTCAAGGAGCGGAAATATCGCTTAGCACGCACACTACGTGTTATTTACGTCTCGCCTATGTGAACTGGCGAGGCCGGTATGCTTTTTATCACTCAATCGACACCTGGCGAACGTGTCCGTAAATCGAGTGTAAATATCGCAACTACGAATCTTTTATATATTTTGCAACATTTCAGTTTTCCTACTTTCCATCTTCATCGTCAGGAATCACGCGGGGTAAAGTGTAGAAGAAGAAAAAATTTATATCCAAGAATGGAATGGAACGTCGGGGACGGAAATATTGTTCAACTTCTATATTCGTATTCGTTGGCAGTTAAACGCCAGCCAGCGATAGTGCGACTGTGGGGATAAAAATATCCCGTCTCACACACTCTTGTTGCACATCCGTTGTACATTCGTCACTGGCTGTTAGGAGAACGACGACGTCACCGTAGGAAGCAAAGCCAAGTGCTATCGAGCCAACAGAGACGAATATATCGCCGTACGTGACGTCTAGTCACTTTTACATAATGTAGCGGTTATCCTGGCCATTCGGACACTCGCCGAATGTACGGTACATACAATGTACACAGTGAATGGTAGCGATCTACCAGCCAAAAACGTATGGGCTCTCGCGTCTTCCCGGCATCGTAAATAGTACCGTGCCGGGTGTGTGCGTGCCAAACCCTACTTTTGCCTTGGGTAACCGCGATTATTTTCGTTCTACGACCCTTCGAGAGACGGCGGAAGAAACCCGAGGACTCTGTACGAACCATACCTTACGAGATGCGCGACATATATTCCCGTAATTCCTCGCCGAACGGTAGCGCCGGTACAAGATACCCCACATTCCAAAATTATCCCCTCCGGCACAGAGACCTTAAATAATCAGATTACTTCTTGCGCACAGACACCTTTAAAGCGGTCAACAAAAATTAGGTTAAATTTATCGATTATCAAGATGCGAGCGATAGGTAAAATTAGACGATGAAAAATTATTTAGCCGTCAATTCTATGTACATTTTCTTCGATGGCAAAGTAATGGATCGGACGTGACAAAGTATCGGAAGGTATGCAGACATCTTTGCTAAATATCTAAAGAAAAAAGAAGAAAGAGAATGTGTGTAAGAGGAAAGAGAGTGTGGTACACTGACACGAGTCACCGCTCCGGTGCACTTACGCGATAAAATAAAGAAGAGGCTAAAATAAAGAAAAAAGACGAACGGGGAAGCGGGATAGAGTACAGAGGGGAGGGGGAGAAGGGGGATGGAGAGTAGCTGCTGAAAGAAAGAAGTAAAGGGAAGTAGGAATCGTGTGCATGCGACGTTGCCTGTTGGCAACAGAGAAGTTACGAGGGTGGGAGAGAAGCTTCGAGGAGGAAAGACTGGAGAGACCAAGGCTGAAGACAGAGTGGAACGATGTTTATACTCGTGTAGGAGTTGGCTAGCCTGGGTGAGGAACGCTCGATTCGATAAGGTTGAGAACACCGGTGGATTTACGATGCCGGTCGAGGGATGATTACTCGCGATTGCCGTATAATGCACGGCCTTGTGTCGTAAAGCGACACTGCCGGGAGGATAAGGTTGAGGAGCGAGAAAGAACTTTGTATTGGTACGTCTGTTCGTCTGTATGAACGTACGTCGGTGAAGGATGAAGAAGGACAGGAAGATCCCGTGCCGGTGCCCTGATGCCCCTAACACCGGGCCAAGTCAGCGTGGAGGAAGTTGACGATGGACGAGAAGTGGTAGGTGGTGCGGATCGACGCGGAGAACCGTCGAAACTCCTACCGAAATGAATATATGCTAAAAGTAAGTTATGTAGAGACCGATAAAAAAAAGTAGCAGAGCCTGTTCCAAATACAGTTTCGCATACAAGTTGACATTTAGGTTGATATTCATAAATGCAACGTTCGCACACGTTGCCAACGGCGCACTGAATATATTTTCTTTAAATAATATTTCTAATTACTTGAGTAAAATGATTATGGCAAGTTTTGAACTGGTAATGAATCCTGATGTCTGGCTTATTAATATGCAGGGTAGTGTGCCTACTAGAAAGAAAAGAAATGACCATTTGGGAACGGTGATGTAAATTTTCCTTACGAGAACTTCGAGGGAGAAAAGGTTCTGCGGGTCCTCTTAAGGGGAGGCTAATCACGTATGAGCGAGAGAGAGACAGAGTTGTTTTGAATACGTTTTTGTTTTATAAAAGCGTTTCGGAGAAAAACGTGTTCGGAATATTTTGAGGTTATGCTGATCTTTAGCCCCACATTAAGGAGACGTTCGTCGATTTTAGGAAAAATTTTGTGGCTAGTAAAAAAATTGGGTTGACAATCCATTACGATTTTTTATGTGTACCAGAGAAAATGTAAAAAAAATTCGTTGCAACGTCACTTCCAGTTTGAAAATCTCATTTTCCGACCGGAAATATGTCACTGCCTGTTCGGAACTCAAATTTTTTTTGCCGGAAGTGACGTCATACCGGAAGTGCATTACTTCCGGTTTAAAAACATCATTTTTCTTGTTTACGGTCCATCGATCACGCTTCCGGCGTATCTCAACCTCTTTTCCACCTGAAATACCGCGTGGCATGTGCATCGATCACTCCATGTACGGTATCGAGAGTGTGCGAAAGCTCTCATGGCCCCCAGAGATGCCCCGGCGGCACAGCGCAGTTTCCCTCTCTCGGTTATAGCTCGAGAAGACGAGAGTAAAACGATTAAACGACCAGCGGAGAACGTGTCAAGGTCAGATTCTTCATTCTCTCAGGGTTGTCGCCTCCGGCTGAAGAGAGGAAACTGCTGTGATCCTAAATTTAATTCAATGAACGAGTACGACAGAATCTCGACGGTCAACGATAACAACTTCACTCCCGATTTTTTTCTTTTTATAAATTCCGAAACCTTTTCTCTACGTTATTCTCACGCTAGACAGAACAGACTGCATATCGAACGTCGAACGACACGTTACAAGATATGAAATATCTCGGATAATACGCGACAAGCACTATCCTAGATAAAAAAATGTCCAACGCAACGTCAGTCGAGAATCTGCTTGCGTAGGTCAGGAAAAATGTTCTCGCCGATCCTCCCGGCCCCTTCGAAAAAGTGTCCCTAGCAATTTCCCGTCTCTCCGTAGCATGCTCACAAAGGACTTTTGTGCGCGGGTAGATGGAGCTCCCTTTAATCGGACGCTCCCCCGGATAACCTTCGCGGATGGGAAGAATGCATGCATGCGTTTCGAAAAAGGAATGCGAAAAGGTAATGCATGAAAATGCGGACTGCTCCGTGTGTGGCGTCGATGCAAGCGAACGATGCAGCGGGAGAGAATGGGAGGCTAAAGCACTCGGGGTTGGCCCCCGGCAATGTAGCTCCGACGGAAAACGAAGAAAGGGAGATCCGGGACTCGTTCGCTGCCGTGGTTTGGGCGTGGTGCGAGAACCACCCCTTCGGCGCTCTCTCTTTCTCGCTCCTGCATTCTTTCGTTCGCAGCGCAGCGGGCAGAATCCACCCTGCCGAATCCTATCTCGCTCCGTTGCCCTCGTTCCCGTGCGCTCGGCGCGATGCTCAACCCTCGTTCTCGTTTTGTCCTCGGTTTTCTCCTATCTTTCTCCAACAGCAGGAGCAGCAGCAGCGGCGGCAGCTCTGCCGACCCGGCGTCGTGCCGTTGGTCGATACTTCGGGGTCGCGTGTGCCCGCCGCCGCCGTCGGCGTCGCGACGCCGGAATTTCCACGTCATGGCTGCCACCGACTTAGTGATAACCCGGAGCGGTGAAATGCCGAGTTGAACGACGATTTCTACACTCGACGAAAACCGGTGAGTTACAAACTCTCGACTCATCTATGCTATCTCTTCGTAAACCTTATTTCTTCACTCCGACTCGAGCGGAAAGCGCGAAAGAGGCTTGAGGCTATGTTACATAAGGTAAGAGATCCAGTTTCCGTACACGTACCTAATTCGGAGGCTTCTCTATCGTATTTCGCGTGTATGAGGATCATTTTTTTGTTTGTTTTTTTTAGGAGCTTTTTTCTGAATTTTGTTATTGTCACGCTGGCTGCCAATTTGTGAATTTATATTTTCAGTCGCGTAATTACGGCGGGCCAAGGCAGAGTCCGGCAATGTACTATCCAAAAGTCAGACAGATGATGGTCCAAAAATGGAAAGTCACGAAAATGGGCGAATGCAATAAAACAGCGAAGTTGTTCCGAAAGTGGTGCTTTAACACTCTTACATGTTTGTCCTTGAAAAAATATTGTCAATTAATTTCCGACGATGGATGAGGGCTGATTTTGATAGGATAATTCCTCGTTTATGTAGTTACGCAAATAGTTTACATCGATAAGTCGGAAACTCATTGATATCTCCATAAATATTTACCTGTTATTAACCTAAAATCTTTTGAAACTGGGTCTATTACCTTATCGTTAATTCAAATTGCCTCGACCATTTCACTGCCGTGTCAAGTGACTCATGTTGGAGTCGAATTCCAGAAGTTGAATTTACTTATGAGGATTTATATGTATCCGTATTGCGATCGTAGAAATCGTACGTACTCCACTTTTATGCATGCATCATGGAACGTTAAAGAGTCGACGTGGGATGTTGAGCATGCTATAAAATCGCCGTAACTGGATTCCGCGACTCTAGAAGTATCCGAACAAAATGTCTCTTCAAAATTACAGTTTGAGATTTCAATGCAAAATTATATGAAGGGAATATCGCGTATGCAGACCTACGTTATAATATCCTGTTCGCCAAACCATTGCGCTAAATCAATCACTCTTCTCCAAGAACGGGAAACAATCAATGTCCAATTTTTTTTCCCCAACGGTTGTTGGATAATAATAAAAAAAAGTGAGGAAATACTCTGGAGACATCAGTAAAAAAAAAGTTCGTAAAATGTTTATAGCCGAGATGGGATGTCGATGAGAAACGCTAAAGAGTTAATTGAACGCGCGCGTTTATCGGTAACGAATGGAAATTGATTTAAGAAGTCATTTAGTAGAAGCTGGACGACTCGGAGACGGTTGGAGTGTCGCCGCTCGCCTCGTACTAATTGTTTCGAGCGTTATTGTGCCCGGTGACGAGCGAACGATGCTATCCGCGACACTGTCGGAGAACAGTAGTCGTCGTCGGCGAGCGAGAAGGGTTCAGCGAAGCAAATTGGCATTGCGTCGTTTTTTCGCGAGAGGAGAATAAATCACGTGCTCGGCCGGCGCTGGCGCTCCGAACACGCATAGGGCGCGCGCGCGCGCCCGCGCAGTATTTGAAGCACACGCGAGATGGAAGACGAGGAAGAAGACGATGGAGAAGAAGCGGCAGAAGCAGAAGCAACAGCAACAGTAGAAAGCAGCAGGAGGAGTCAAGTTGTTTATTTGATGGCGCTATAAAAGGCCTCTTTACGTTTATCTCCCGTTTAAAACGCTCCCATAAAACCGGCGACTGCACACACAAACCATCAAATACGCATAAATCATCTCGCGAAACGCGAAACTTCCTCTCGCACTCGCGCGCGGACGAGGGAACCTCGGACCGGTGCCGACACCGCCGCTACTGTGCCTTCGCTCGTGTACGCGTCTCGATCTTGTTTTTCCGAGAAAATTTCACACGCGACGAACCACGAAAGCGTTCGACGATGTTCGACCACTGTATCATTGGGCGCCGACGTCATGCCGCAAAATTTTAACGTCAGGAATTCAGTCTCGTTTATGTCAAACTGTCGATCGATTAGAAATCGATATGCAGGATACTTTATTTCACAGAGATTCAAGAGCAAAAAAAAAATGTTCGCTCCGAACACGTCGGTACGTTTCCTAACACTGTGGAAAAGTGAATTTTTTTTCTCTTCTCGTAGCTCCGCAGTTTTCGTCGCCGCCGATTGTCAGGTGGACGAAAGGGAGCAAGAGCAATAAAAAATGCGTACGACCTTGTCGAGAAGGCATGTAACAGTAAAACAGCCGGCCGAGGCAACCCTTCTCGGGCTCGATGGACTCGGGAAGCATTTTTTTTACTCCTGGCTTTGTACAGTAGTACGTCCGTGGTGTATCCGTTCAGGTAAGAAAACTCGGAATCAGTATGACCTCGACTGCCCCGTCCCGTCGCAAGTGCACGGCGCAGGCGAGAAGAAAGGCGTAAAAAAATAAACTCTTTTTTGAGTCCCGCTCGCCTGTCAGGTAGCGTAGCGAGGAGGGAAAAAAACACGGATACGACCTTCGAGGGGATCGTTAACGCGGGGCGAACCTTCTTTCCGTCGTTCTATCGCGGGTTCACGCTCGGCCTTGAGCTCAACCCTTACCAAGTCAATGCGCGGGCCACGGGGGTGCGCGAAGAATTTTCTAGGACGACCGACCAAGATTCTCCTTCGAAAGAGGAAAAAATAAATTTATATATTAACGGAGGAAAAAAAACCACTCTATCTCGTACATTTCGCGAAGCGAGACGGTGGAAAAAAGAAAACAACTTGCGCTCGTTCTCTCCGTGGGCGGTTATGTGGAATATAATATCCCGAATTTATTTGTTAAATTATTATCAGACATGCCCGTGAGCTCTTGGCGCACTTTTTTTTCGCGTCCTCCCCGCCGCCCTTTCGCTCTCACTCTCGTGTTCTTTCATTAAATTGGACGTGGGACAAAATTTATCCGAGTTTTTAATGCTCTCTCTCGCATGGCGCGGGGCACTGCGAGAGATGAGCTCCGAGATCTTCCTCATCACGCTGGTACATATACTTTACTACGAAGTATATTCATTTACGCGCTTCGTTAAGGCAATGTGAAAAGTATGCTTTGCTGTCTACCTTTCGATTCAATTATTTTCATAGTTCGACCGGACAAGATCAATTTTCGCTATTTTTTCGATAATTATTTTTGTAAATCACGGGAAGAAAATTAACATTTTTTCAAATCAAAATTGTTATTAGAAAATCGATGATTTGTGTGTTTGCAAGGAACTTGTGCCAGCACCCGATGAACGGCATTGATAACTACTGAAGTATATAAATTTTTTTCGTTTCTCAGCATCAGCGTCACGGAATCCTGCGAATGAAATTTAATCCCAAACTTGGTTTCGCCGTCCCCGTTCGCAATACACTATTTCCGCGTTAGCTGGTCAGTGAGCTTTTAACGACGAAACTTCGAAAATTGCCAGCAGCGTAGTTGCCACGATGGCTATACATATACATACTCTGACCGTCCGGTCTAACGGAAGCTCCGCAGCGATCCTCTCAAAAACCGCACCGAGACCCAGCCTGAAACCGCAGTCAAGGTCGGCAACCCCCATCGTCCCATGTCTCGCACGGAGACGACCGGAAAAGGGTTGTTTTGTGCGTTTTACGAGCTCCTCCGGGACGGCCAGTTTCGAGATTTTTACTTTTTCGTATATACCACCGTCAAGGCCGCAGCCTTCGTTTAATGTCCTCGACAGCAACCCTTCCTTCTGGAACATAGAGACAGAGAACGTAAAAAGAAGCACTGTCTCGTTGTCCCTCGATGCCGAGGTGCGCAAGGCCTTCATCCGGGTCCTTCGAAGAGCGCACTCCGCGAAGGGTTAACCCGCGCTCGACCGGTGCAAGAGAGATGCAGCGTTCACGAATTATACGACGCTCTTCCGTCTCCCTTGCACTTTCGAAATTTTTTTCCGTCTATACCTGACCCAGAGCGCGTCCGAAGAGGCCCCGAAAAAAAGGCTAAAGTTGCCGGAAGTTTTTTACGAGGGTGCCGTGGACGCCAAGGACTCTTGCGCGAGCTTTGGGAAGCGCACGGAGTGAAGGACCGTAAAGGCACACCGGGACCTTGTGGCTCGTCGTAAAGGGGTAATCAGCCCTCGGCTCGCGGACCAGACCTTGGCTCTAATGTCTCTCAACCCCGTGCGCTCCCCGCGTTTGTTATTTCTCTCCTACTCTTACACCCGCATAATTTCGACTCTGATCTCACTTCACTTCTTCGTCTCAGAGTGTGTACGTCTATCTTTCTCGTGGACTCTTTGACGGTCTGCTCTATCCGACTGTGCTCTGGCCCACTGTCATTCTCGTCTCGAAACTTGTCTACGGAACAGCTCTCGTCGGACGCGCCACGTTCACATCCCGATCGTCCGAGCTCGTTTATCAAAACCCCGGTACAAGTTTGCGTCTTACATCTTCGTCCAATGTGATCGAAAAAAGTCGACCCGGATCGAATCGTGAGTGAAGAGTGAGAGATAACTGTGTTCCGATAACATCTACCTGACATTCCAATACGATCGGAATATGATTTTGTGACAATACGTGTGACATGTTCTCAAATTGTTGTCGGTGTTTCTTACATTGGTGTCTCATGTCTATGTCCGTTTATGGGCGCGGTCTTTCGATACGTCGATCAGCTCTCCAGTGTCAGTTTATCGCTAAGTGTGTGCGCCGAGCTCCGGACTTCCATGCTCAGGATCTTCGGTCCAACTTTGCCGTACTCCGGTGAATTCTGATCCGGGGAATCTTGCCGCGGTATACCTATACGTTGTACGCGAGATCGAGGGAAGGAGAAGGAAGCGCAGCGGCAGAAGAGGCGAACGAGTAGCCGGTAGGTCGAGTCGATAATCGACCCACAGCACCGGTGGCCATTTTGAATTCTCGCCTGCACTCGGATGCTGTGCTCTCCTCCAACTGACGCTGCACTCCGAACCATGCCGACCACGCGAGATGCACCAAGAATTCGGCGTCGCGTCCCATTAGACTCGTACGTATGATCGTCTTCGCTTCTCGCGACTTTTCATCTTCCTCATGTTCTTACTCTTCGTCATCGTCGGCTCAGGCCTCGCGGAACGCTGCTCCGGTTTCCTCGCATCGGTGCACACGGAGACTAAAAAGTCGTTGACGAGTCGTCGAGAAAGTGCGAGGATGCGCGAGAATCGCCGTCGCGCGCGTTGCTTTTACTACCCGCGCGAGATGATCCTCGGGCGTCGTTCGCGGTTTAGTCGCTTGCCCTTGGATTCCTCTTAACGCCCGGTGAGATCGCTCGCTAAGCGGTTTTGTATATCCTCGCAGTAAAATTCCGAGACTCCGAGAGCTACCGAAGGAATTCGAGTGCTGGACCGCTTCAGCATTGCGGTTCCGAGTACAGCGGACCTCGCTGGCTACCGAGTAGCTTGAATGCTTCCTTGTTTTTTCTTGCTGCCAACGACTCGCGAATTGGTACTTTCCTGCTCTTTCGCGGCGCAATAATGTTCGCGATGATACACTCGCTGCATGTTGCCGCTGTTGGATGCACAGCCGTTGGTTGTACATCAAGCCGAAGCGGAAAACCCCGGTTGCGCAGTTTCTTCTCTCGCGTTCACGCTAAGATTAATGCTCGATGCATCACCGAGATGGTTCGGTAAATTTCTTTACAACCGTGGATTCTGCGAGATCAATGTAGCAGCGGTGTAAGCGAGAGCGGGGAGGAGAGTAGCTGATCCAGCAGCAAAAATTGAATTCACTCTTCCTCTTTTGATTTCAGCGCCGAGCTAGTCCCGCAAGCGTCGGCAGCTGCGCTGTCTTCGAAGCGTTTCTTCTCGAGCTCAAGTTCCTAATGTATTTTATGGACTCTCCGAGCCTTTTCTCTCTCCAATGCTGTTAATAATACCAACTAACAAACGAGTGTGCGATGCTCGTTAAATGCTAAAAATGATATTCTCTCTCCCGGTGTCTCCACCCTGAGGATCGCTTATCGGCCTATCGCGAAAATAATTGAGGCTCGGTGTGTGCGCACTCCGTGTGCGATCGGGGCGATTTCTTCCGTCCGTCGCGTAGCGAGGAGCACCGAAAAAATTAGGACCAAACCGCTTGGCAACAACTCGCTTGACATTCCTATTAAAAACTTTCGAACAATCGACGATGAATTTAATTTTTTGTTAATGCATCGTATCCAGATAATCGATCGAGAAGTTACGACGCGACTGCTATATAAAACCGAGAAGCCGTATAATTTCGTTACACACAGATAGCTCGCACGTCGCACCGCTAATGCCATCGTTCTCGTTGCCAGCGCGACTAATCGATAACCCATCCGCATAATTGTCAGGGGCCGTCGAACAGCGTGATAGCAATTAATTATCGGCGGTATAATTACAAAATCGTTTGCTTATTCCGCACGGATGTCGGAGCGATGACGCCAGCCGGCAAGGTAAACTAGAAGCCTCTTCGCGTTCCGAGCTCGAAGCGCCGTTTCGAGTGTCGTATAAACTACATTCCGCATGTAATAAAATTGCTGAAAGGCATACCGCAAATTGGTTATCGAGAGAGATTTTCCCGATATGGCTATGTATTCGATCGAGCGAGCTCGAGTGCTCCATCTTTTTATCGGAATTACCGTTGATCATTTTTTATTTTATTTTTTCGATAATAAATATTATCTACACTATGGTCGAACGTTGGATAAATTATGCGACGAACCGTACACCGATAAGTACATGGATTTGTACGGGGTCGGGGTATATGGATTTCCTGGTCGATCGATTCAACGGTGGGAGGCCATGTCATCAGACGTCTGAGAGGGAGAGCAAACGACTGAAGCGAGAGAGAGAGAGAGAGAGTCGAGTGTAAGGAGCGTGTTTATGAATAAAGTGGCTCGTATCGTTCGGTACATACTCGTGTCTCGGGACAATGGCCAATTCATTCCTCTTACGGCGGGCATGTAGCCTCGAGCTAGCCGGATAGCTGGCCAGCCTGCCGCCAGGTTCTCCGGAGAGTGACCGGAGAGCGTCGGCTCGGCCATATTTGCTGGGAACACTGTGATGCGCGTTGGTCGGAGCCACGGGAGATTCTTCGGTCACGCCCTCCTCCGACCGTAGCCAGCATCGCTTATGCCTGGCGGTTGCCCTCTCGCCATACTCCTCTTTGTCTTTTCCCGTTTGGCTCAACGTGCCTCTGCGCGCGTGTATATTTTTCAGCAAATTTTCGTAACCGCGAGGGTAAACACGCGCGCCGTGCAGCGAATACATGCAAGAACAAAAAAATCAGCGGCGATGTCTGCTTAAGAGATAAGAGAGGAAAATGAAAGTGGTAGTGAAGAGGTGGAGCGGAGGTCTGAAATCCCGATGAAATTGCTCCACTTTACAGCCTCGTGTTATTTAAAACAAATAATTTTGGGTAATAGATTTTTTGTTACATTAGAGTTTGAAAAATAAAATAAAAATGTTGATTATGCGGACCACATTGTTTTCCGATATTTTTTTATTTTTATTAGATTGTAATTCAATCGTGGTCAACACTCTGAAACGAAATTATGTAAAAATAAGGCAATGAAAAATTACTTGTATACTATCCCGGAAATTCTATCAAATTTGACACGACATTAATGCGGTCCACGTAATCGCCGCGAATAAGAGAAAAATAGCGATCATTTTTCGGCGGCGTGTACAACCAATTCGCAAAATGCGAGCAATCTTTTCTGTAATCGGTAAATAGAAAGTAAATTGCCTCCCGGACATTGACTATCGCAAGGCAATTGTCCTATCGATTTGTCACGATTTTTATACCCGACACGTTTCTCCTATTTCGATGCAACAGCAGATCGTACCGTGAGAAAAATCCCGGCGCCATTACACTCTCTACACGCGTTGTAACCGGCCTGAACATCGAGGGGATTTAATGCCCCGGGTTGTAAAGTCAGAAAGTGCGCACCGAGAGGGAGATCGAGTGTACGCGAAGTTGTTCGCCGCTCCGACATATACGCGACGGCCGTTGCATAATTTATGCTTTCGCGCATAGTGTCTCTCCGCGATACGCTGGTATCGGAGTTGAGTCGCACGTTTAGGAGCTTAAACGCTTCACTAAAAGAACATTTTGTGGTTTATGTATTTTTGGACGTGAATATTCCGCTCGAATCGTAAGACTCCATAATTGATATTTAACGATTGTAATTATTAATATAATTTTTTTTTGAAATTGTAAAATAAATTGAATGATCTGTTTACCGGTGAAGATATCGTTACGCGTCGCTTCATGTTCGAATCACGTTCAGTAAAGAGATTTAATGATCGATAGAGTTACGATTGCTCGGATTATTGCATACGAGGTTCACGAGAAACAGAAAAAAATTAATAAAACAAGCAAGGCAAGTTGCGCACAGGACGAGTTTTCGAGTAGATTACCGACTCCTTAATCCCCGCATTACTGACGCATGCACGTTACGATGCCAACTCCGCCGATCTTCGGGAATGCCCGAGGCATAATATAATTTCCCTCGTCTTTTTCCTCGATCCTGAGGTCGATATACCGCACGGAATTACTGTCCACTTGATACCGCTGATGCTCTGTGAAAATGCGAGATAAAATATAAAAGAGAGAGAGAGTCGCATACTCCGTACGGGAAAGATAACTGCGCAATAAGGCGAGCTGTTCTACCGAATGAAATGAGAGCGGCGGTCCGCTAGATCTCTCGTCTCTTCTCTCTATCCGGAGAATTAATTCCGGGAGGGAAAGCAGATCGTCGCCTCGATCGAGCATCGTCGGGCTCTTCTATCTCCGTGGAAGGCCGGGCTGCGTCGAGAATGTCTCTAGTCGGATAATCTCAGACGTTTCAGATAAATTCTAACGGGGTTTTTCCTTTTTGCGACGAATTAATTAACTAACGGATGCAGAAGTTGAATTCAAATTTGTTACACAGTGTGATATTCTGATGTAACACACGATTAGCAATTCTGGTCGGCGTGTCCATTACTAGCGCGGCAGAAGCTCTTTCCTCAGTGGAGTAGAGTATATATGCTCCCCTGAAACGACTACCAATGAAAGCCGTCCACATTTAATGGCGTAAGACGTTGATCTCACCAGTCAGTCAGCCAGCCCGGCTAGCCGGCTGGACGTGGCAAGCGGACCCCTCGGTCCATTAGCCTCTAACGGCCTGCCTTCATTTTTTTCTCGCTCTCTTCTTTTTCCAACGGATCCTGTTTTCATTTTATATTTCCCAATCCTTTCGCGAAACTGGATCAGAAGCTGTGACAATTATCGAAAGTGTAAATTCCGGATTAGTCCCACGCGTTCTAAAACGGGAGCTTAGTGCGCATTTGGAGCGAAGAGATACGAGACTCGTGTCTCGCTCTGTGTGTGTCTCGGTGTGCGAGACCCCGACAACGGTATACTTTTTAAATAGAAGGAAGAAAATTGAAATTCAAGGAAGACCGAGATGCTGGAGCTATCTGTGTAACGTCGCTTGTTGGGGTATAAGACGCTCCGTACATCGTGCTGGGAACTCTCGATCGCCTCGAGAGTACCTCATACGGCTGGCATTAGAGTCTTCTCATCCCTGGACTACGTCCCTCACGTCCAAGCGACTTCACGATGCCGTGCACGCCCACACGTCAACACCGACCCTAACGCAATCGTGCCTTGCCTTCCTCTTGACAAAATAATTCTCGCTTGCTTTCCCTCAATTCTAAAAAAACGCGACAGGTTTTATAAGAATACCTTGAAGTGAAATTGTCTACATGAATCGTTTTTTTTTTTTTTTTTTTACGAAACGTGCCAATGTCACTCGAAAACGCTTTCAGCCGGGGCGTCCAAAGATAGTGTCACTATCCAACGTTGAAAAGTATTGCCAATGAAAAAAAAAAAACTGAAACATATATTGTTATTTCAACTCCACTTTTAACCACTACAAATCCATGTAATATTCTAATAGGATCGACCGAACGCGGGTATTTGAGAAACGGAGGCGACTACTTAACATAATGAAAAAAAGGTTCTGGTATAATGTCGGTTCCGTTCTGTTTCCTCTTTGCACATTTCCGGAGAGATCCTTCGTACAATCAATGGTCAAAGCTTTGCCCCCCGATATCCAGGTCAGAGGCAATGCCGCCTGAATGGTCGTAATGATCGAAGTAATAATCGCTCGATTATTGCTCCACTCCCGATCGGGAGGCCCTAGAATTCGAGAATCATTATATTCGCCTAGAGGGGTGAAATATTGAATGCCCGCGAACAATAAAGCTTCGAATATCGGGAGTCGTTTCACGCTGCGAGGATCGTCATGCCGGGACAGTCGGGCATAGCAATAATGGCACTTCGCGCAGGTATAATATCCCAGCCGGAGGATGTCCACGAATACACCCAGGGAGCGATGTAGGAAATTTTGGAGCAAAATTACCAGAGGTCGCACAAGTCGACGGAACGCGAGTCGAGCAAACTCGCGCGCCAGTGTGCGATCGACATGTCCCGCCATTGCGATAGGTCGATCGATTTTGCAGAGCATTCGCGCTGGGCTAGCCCCGCATTACGAGGCGCCCGCGGCCTCGTAAATAACCCGAATAGCAATTAGTGCAACAGCAGGATGAGAAGAGCAGCAGACGCAACGTGAGCACGCCGGGGGTGTACGTACCGTCCGCCGGGTTCGCCAGATCGGTATAACGTAGGCGCGGCTGCACACCCCACAATTCATCCAACCCCTCCGAATGCACGGCGGTGTTTCCCGCCCTCATAACGCTCGGCCAGGCAAGCCTCCATCGCGTTGCCATCGCGATCCGAGTATAGAATTTGCGCAATAATCGGTATTATACGAGTTATATAGACCGAGGAGGCTGGGATATGTAGTACGATAGGTATATACCGTGACTGGCCTGCGAAACGACAGCCACGCCGTGGTCGAGACCGCTCCGAGCAGCCGTATACGCATTCCCGAGGGAGAATATCCAGAAATCGTTAGCCATTATGTAAGAGCCTCACAGCAGCACCAGTAAGCTAGGTGTACTATATTACGGAGATATAATGAAGGAAATTGCGAGGGATTACCATTGGTCAAGCCATACGGACGACATTGGCCGAGCGATATCGAAGCGTTCGTGCCGAAAATATATATATATAAATAACAAAAAAAAAAAAAATGGAAATTTATAGCTTGGTATAAGAGAGTAGTTTCTGACAAAATCTATGACTTTCGCCCCCGGCACGTGATCCCTTTATATATTTATATACATATTTATTTGCGCGGACTATAGGTAAATTTCTCTCGGGACTTGGACGCGCGGCGCTATATCACATATATATATATATATCTAACGGTTACAGTGAAAGAAAGCTTTTTTGGACCGAATGACGAATTTACGATGAACATGGAATATACGACGATGTTTCATTGATTTTTAAAATCGAATCTTTTCCCTCGAATAATCCTCCGGAGCCGCTTAATTTATTTTCACTTTCTGCGATAACGGCGCTATGTTCCCACGTTGGTAAAACCGATGTCAGGTTGAATGAAAGCCTGTGTCAGCGAATCGCTCTTTTGACGTCAATTTATTAATATTCGATGTAACCGGCGCTGAGACCTCACTCGCTCGCGAATGCAGAAAAAAGTAAAAAATTATGAAAAAAAGTAAGCGGTGGACGTGAGCGAACTCGAAGGCATAGATAATATGAGGCACGACGCCTCGGCTCAACGTCATTTATGGCTCACTGGAATAGCCGTGTATACATCGTTAAATGACGTCATCTAACGAATCGAGTATTAATACAGTATTTATAGCTGTTCCCATCAGACTCTCTCACTCTCTCACCCTCATTCGCCGCCGGAGTCTTGCCGTACGCTCGTAAAATCTTCGAGACCAAACCGATAAATTTCGAGAGCACGAATACATCTCTACGATGCTTTGACTCTTTCGCACGAAAATAAGAAGCAGACGAGCGATCCTAAATTGCAATTTATCGTCCAATTACCATCCTAGATATTACCATATTAATGCACTAATTAATTGTTTTTTTTTCTCTTTCTCGAGTCATTAGAGATTCCAATTTCGATCCCCGAAGTCGGCGATCGAGATGGGAGGAAGCCATTTGGACGATGCGAAATTTCGATTTTGGCGAACTCTCTCAATTATATCCCCCTATCGCGAGGCCCACTGTCTCGTGACGATCCTGCCTCGCGTTTCAGCTGAAATTAAATAAAGTTACAAGCTATAAGAAGCTCGTACTAATGCTATTTCCACTACATCTGTATAAAGCCGACAGTGCTCGAACGACTTATACAGTCGATGTTTTTTTTTTCTTCTTTTTTTTTTTAGTACATTATCATCCGCTATCCGAGTCGTTTTTGTATAGGAGACAAGCGCTTACAGATATACGGAGGCTAATACAGCGCGAATGTGTATTGGTGGAGGCGGCAAAGACCGGATTGTAAGTCAGTGCAAATAAGGATGGGGATAAAGCGAGTGAAAAGATTCGCATCGAGACATTCCACCCGCCGTGTACCCGGAGGTGTCCATGCAACCGTCTTATATCCTTTTGTTTTTTCGTCTCTCTCCACCAGCCGGCCGTCGACCGGTCGCTCTCTTAAATCCCGTAAGTTAACAAAGTAACGACACGCGGCGAGGCATACCGAGAGTCGGTTCGGAGGATTCGCTGCGAATGTCGGAAGGAGGAGGCTGCGTCGCCCTCCCGTGAGGAGAGGTCGAGAAATCTCGCGTGAGCGCTCAACGAACGTCGGCGACTCGTATCCAAAGGAACGTGAAAACGAGGACGATGCACGCTCTCGCGTCACGCTGAGTGCCGAGGAAAGGTCAAGAGGTGTGCGAGAAAGGGAGCCGAAGTCAGTCGGCAGAGAACTCGAACGAGAGAAGAAACAAGAAGAAGACTAAGAACGAGAAGCAGCGAAAGATGAAGATAGCTCGGTTGAGGGGGGAAAAGCCGAGAGCGATGAAGAAGGGAGTCAAGGGGGGAGGCGGAGGAGGGGGGGCGGGTGTTATTTGTGAAACGCACGGGGTAAGAACGTGTAGCTATGTGGTTGTACCGTATACTTTGAAGGGTAAGAGGCCAAAGTTTCGCTCGTAAAGCGAATGGAGGCAAAAAAAAAAACAGCCAAAATTACATTAAGAAACTCGGGTGTGTCTCGTTTGCGAGAAGAGCGGGAGTGAGGGCGAAGGGATGTAAGAACATACAGTATACAATAGCGGAATGCTCTTACACGGCGAAACATCGTCACCGTCGTCATCGTCATTCGTGTTACGAATTTCCTCGCTTTGCCACTTGGACCATCTTCGCGAAAGAAGTAGCTTCTTCACGCTTGTTCCTAGAGCATACGCCGCTGCCTCTATCCTAACGTAATTCCGTGACGGTACAGGATATCACACGCTCCAAGATACACGGCTGCGAAATACCGAACAAGAAAATTGAGACCTTCGTTAATGAGAGGAAGTCTCGAGGTTTTCGTTGGCTCGAGTGGATCGTCTCTTCCCGAGGACGCGGATCGAGCTTTTCCGCTCGATGAGAAAAGGTAGATTAACCGAAGGCAGCGAGAATATGGAGGAACGAGGTTGGGATCAGCGACTCCGCGGAGACTCTCCTCTTCCGTGCAGTTTCCAGCGCAAGACGAGAGGTCGAAAGAGGCGAGTGGATGGGAGGTACGCCTTTCCTCGCCTTACCTCGCGTCCTCGCTAATACGGTATAGCTCTCCGCGTAGAGAAAGAGAGGGTGGTCTGAATATAAAGTGGATGGAAAATGAGAAGGGCAACCGCCGGTGCTTCAGACGAGAGATGCAGCTTCGCCCTTTGCTCCTGTGCAGGGTTAGCGAAGGGATTGCTCTTTCACGGTACGCTGTTGTGTGTACACAGTGTCCGGGGGTGCATGGATAGAGGCTGGGACTGGGGCTTCTCGATGGAGCCCCGTACACAGTCTTGTGTACCTTGGCGAGGCGTAGATTGTCGCTAGACTCGCTTGCACGAGTAAGCGCAGCGTAGATATAGATAATAGTAATATGTTCGAGCATATATTGTACACTATGTACAAACTTATCGAGTTAACTGTGTATACATACTATGGTTCCTTACGAACATAAATATACAGAAGTTGATATCGTACATACGCTGCACACAGGTTTGGACGGTGCAACGTTGAGCGTACAAGACTTCATGTACAAGTCGCTTGCACAACGGCGATACGCTTGTATACCTTTTTCGTCGTGTAACGGGATGGACTGCAGCGTTGTGTGTGTATATCGTGCATCAGTGTAATAGAATGAGCACAGACGCGAGACTTCGAGGAAAAGGAGGTGGGCTATCGGCGCGCAGGGTGCGCTCAATGACTGCACAATTTTCAACTTTTGCCATCGTCTCGCCGAGAAATGGAAAATGGTGGAATCCCTACAGAAAATCGGTGGGACGGCGAGAAACGGAGAGAAAGCGAGGAGGCGAAAACCCCCTTTCCTTCGCCGGCAAAGTTTCCGGCCCGCGACCGGAACGCTCTTAACCCCCTTTTGCTCAACGATCCTTTCGGAGAATCACCATCAGTCGCCCTTTAACTCTCGCTTCTCCGCACTAACCCCCTTCTTCACCCAACCCCCTTTACCGTCCGAAAGAGCAAGCATTCACAGACTCGAAAGACTCCTGACTCACCCCTTTCCTCTTTTTTTTTTACAGAAAATTAGGTATATCTATATACATAGCCAAGGTATTTTTCAACTTTTTTTCTGTCGACTCCATTTTCCGCTTGCGCAGCATATCCCCGAGAGTTAAAAATTCAATGATAATTTCAACTAAGTTGCTCATGCCGGCCTCGATTTTCAAGCTTTCAGCAGAGACTGTCTTCTTATTAATAATACCGCCTCGCCTTCCTCTCAGTGAAGATTGTTACTTTCCTTTTTTTTTTTCTTTTTTTTTTACGGCATTACCCCTTTTATCGCGAAAACTCGAGGATGATTGAGTGCCCTATTTGTCACGGGGTATTTATTTATTTGGCGAACTTGAAAGAATCGAGGGAGACCGAGGGAGAAGCGAGGATGGTCCGTGCGTGCGTGTGCGGCGGTAGAGCCGAACCATCAAAGTCGCAATAAATTAACCACGCGGCTTCCTCGTTCCCGGGGATCGTTAAGTGTCCCACGTTCCGTCGTCAATCATGCCGGACGGTACGAGCGTCGTCCGGCCGCTGAGCCAGCATCGTCCTTACCAGTAGTCTCCTCCGCATTTCTTTAATTAAGAACGGATCGGCCCGATGCTCGGAGAAACTTCGTCGCGAAGTTCGCGGCAAATCCCGCCAGCCCTGCAAATCCCTCCGTCTCGACGACGAAGGACGAATAAAAATATTGCTGAGGAACGTCGCAGGGAATGACAAAAAGTTTTCGAGCCAGCGCAATCGTTTCTGCGCCGATGTAACACCCGGCAAGCCGGAGGAACGATCTTCTCTCCAGTTAAATCGTCGTTCTCGTCGTACCGGTTCCACGCTTCCAACGTCGAGGGAATTGCGTTCCTTGGAGCCAGATGCTTTCCACGACCCGTAAGCCACCCTGTCGCGTGTGCTGCTAACGAGCGAGCTTCGTCCATGGCGAAATCCAGACGGTCGAAGATGTAGAGCTCACGGGTGGAATAATCCTGTTCGCCAAGACGCTATAGCAACGCAATAACGCTCGGTGACTGCTTAATCTAACGGACGAAAACCGCCAACCGATCTCCTAGACTTCTCGTATCTTGACAGGGTAATCACTGTCGACCGACCTCCGCGAAAACTTTCCGATGTCTCGAAGCATTCACCTGAAAAACCCAACTCTCGATCTTTCCGAAGGGTAACGAGAAACATTTCCCAATCGCGAAGTTTTCGACTCGAGCAAGACCCTTTTTTCGTTTTTGTCTTGTTCTTCGGTCGAAACTCCAATACCGAGTTCCGAGTCTCGTACGGTACACGGTGAGTCAACTAATGGAATGCGTGACACTAGTTACGCTTCCAATGTCGGAGTGCAGGGGGTCCCGGAAAGCGCGGAAGCTGCCGAACGATAAAGGGACGAAGAGCTCGTAGATATACATGCGCCCATGCATAAATGCCACGGTTGACGGGCATGCCCATGTTCCAGAGCCGTGGAATCGTATTCACCGGAGCGCGTAATCTCGACGTAGCGACTTTGCAAATGCGAATAGACGGTTATTGGCAAACGCAATATCGGCGCACACATGGACGATAGACGGGCCTCACCGACGTCCGCTGGAAATGTGTCTGCGTGTGTTTTGGATGACCCGTGTTCGCTTTTCCCTCGAAAAGCTTTCCGAAGCTTTCGATGCTACAACTCCGGGCAAGCTTCGCTGCCCTGTATGGACGACGAGAGTCAAAGGGGAAACGCCGCGGGGGGGCTGGTTCGCTGTTTCCGCGAGTAAACGAACGTGGCGGTGACTCGCCCGCGGGAAATGGAGCGGATTGGCCGTAAAAGTTGCTATCACAGACGCGATAACGGGGATAGTGTTAGCGGCGATCCGGGCTACCGGAGCCGACACACACACTCCTCTCTCTCCTCCTCCCCTCCCTCACCGTGTCTCGCTCGCTCTAAGTGAAATAGGATTCGGATAAATCCGCAAGCTTTCCCTCCGGCATGACTGTGCACTGGCTAGAGGACAATCTATACCGGCCTCCTTATCGCTGCAACCCCTTCGCCTGAACTATCGTAGCTGGGAGGACATTTTTAGACAGTTTAGATTGTAGAACGATCGTCTGGTTGATCGTTCGGAAAATTGGAGAGCACGCAGCTCCGTCTTCTTTTTTTTTTTATCCGGAAACAATTCATACAATACTCGATATCGAAGTGACGGACTTCCGTTATGACGTCACTTTCGGTCGAAAAATGAGATTCTCAAACCGGAACTGACGTATTTCGAGACCTCCAGGATTCTTGAAAATTGGGACAAACAAACAAACAACATTTCTAAATATACACAAAATAGAGACTGCTAAAATGTTGCTATACAATTTTTTCTGTGGCGTTGCAAAAATACAAAAGATAATAAAAGGAATAAAAATTCTTGTAGGAATATGATTCCGCGATAATTTTAGATGGATCAGACGGAATGGAAGGTGAAACCATTGTTCCGAGCGTAAAATTTAAGTGGTCGGGTGACAAAGTCGTAGCCCCAAAGAACGACCGGAATTGTTCTCTCCTACCGGGTTTCTCATTCCCTCGTTTGCAACAACGCGAATGGGGTTGCGAAGGGCACGGTAATTGCGGCCCTAATTGCCCTTTCTCGCGGCTCTTCTCTGTTTCCCAGAACGATTGAAGGTCGCCAACTCGTCAACCTCGGTTCGCTCCCTCTCCGCACCGTTCTTTCTGTCGCGGCTTCGATACGCCGAGGGCTCTCCGCAGGCATTTTTAAAATTTAACCCAACAAAATATGCAAATTATACCGAGCCCACGACTGGCGGTAAGCGCGTCGCTACCACGAAGATTTCATGTCGGGAAGCTTGTGATCGTGTGGGTGTAAGTTCCTGCGTGAGAAGGACAGACTCTGTCGACGAAGGAAGAACGAAACGGAGATGAAGATGCAAAGAAAAAAAAGACGAAAATGAAACGATGCAAAGAACGAGGGAGAGGGAGGAGAGGAAGAAGGTAATCCTCCTCGCCAACTGAAGATTGTGGGAGGCCGGAATGAGTCGAGGCTAAAATAAAAAGAGAGGGAGAGAACGAACGAAACGAGAAAAAGAATACAAAATGAGTCTGCAACGGAATATACACGGTATATACATAGGGTATACGAAGCTCGTGTTGTACTTCTCTATGTACATCGGCGGTAGTATATGCACAAGAGAGTGTCTGGCTTTGCGTGTTCAATGCGGTATATCGAAGCCGATCAATACCCATAGAGGAACCCACAGTCGAACAGAGGGACGTGCCCGGTTTACATTGTACAGAGCCACTGAACCATGAAACTTCTCTTTTTACCTCCTCTGTCCAAAAATTACAATTTTCCCTAATCCCAACCTGATATCTCATTGCCGCCAATTTTATATTTGTTTTATTTTAACCCTCCTAACGTTGGCGAAAATTCTTTTAATATCTAACCTTTCAAAGATTTCGCGCCGCGTATTATTTCATAAATAACTAAAGCGATGCAATACTAAAAATAATACTGGACAGATGAATGTAGAACGATAAGTTTGCCATCTTTAATGAAGTCCCCGGATGATCGGCCAATTAATTTTCGAGAGGAAAGTTTCGATTATCAATTGTAACACACGTACTTCATGAGTTTCGCGATATGGACGAAATTGGCGTTCACCAGCGATTGAGGAGACCGTATCGGAGTTTGTGTTCGGAAAGCTTGCGAAATTTTAGGTAGCCCCCACCTCGGTATCTCCCGCTAAAGATACTGCGTCGAGGTATGAGCCGAGGTACCTGATAATTGCGTGGTTCACGAAAACATGATGGCGGAATAAGGCGGGGCTGCATGGGCTCCGTTGGTATCCTTCGCGCTTTGTGCAACCCGCAGTGGGGGTGGAAGAGAGAAAGAGAACAGTGAACTTCCTGACGAGGGAAGGGAGACGAAACGAGAGAAAGGTACGGCGAGACGGAGAGAAAGACCGGGCCGCTGCGATCGCCCCCCAATTTAGCCTCGAAAGAGAACCCGTCCTTCCAATTCCCAGGGACCTGCGAAACTCCCTCGCCTCTCTCGCGCGCTGCCTTTCTCGATTTAGCTGGTTTAATTAAAAGCGCGTATGCGCGTGGTAGCCCCATAGGTGACAAACATGCGACCCATACCGAGTTCTCGATACATTCGCGTCTTATCGATTCGTTGCACTCGAATATTGGTATTACATGTATCAACGCTGCCAAGATCTTCCGCGAGATAAGCTAATTTGAGAGTCGAATTTATTAATTGCTTCGTTTCAACGAATATAATCGATCCAAAGTGTACAGTTACAATGTTGCATTATCGACCATATTATCGGGACTCACGATAATCATTTGAAGTATAATTTCCAATCATTTACGAGTGGTCTGCATAATTTTCCAGATGGCAAAAACAATAAGATAAAAACAACATGGATAACGAATGTAAAGAAAGATCGGTCGTCACTCGCGAAGCTGAAAAGTATAATAATTGAGAATCAATTTAGCGTTGATATATAAGATCGAGAATGCAAATTTCATCGCCCGGAATGAATAACGTATCGAGGTCTTAGAAATGCGACAACTCGTCTTCGATGTATTGCTCCCAAAAGCTGAATGATCCACATTTAACCGGCGTGACAACAGTCGAATTGCTTATCGAAAGAGGATCATCGTCGGGTCGGCACTTGCTCGACGAGTGGCAGATACCACTGTTGACACTGTTCGATCGAGGGGGTGAAGAGTGGGAGGAGGGTTTAAGACTGGGGGAATATAAAGGCGAGGGTATCGGTGTCGTGGGATCGCCCATTCGGCGTGACCATCGTCGCGGAACCGAGTGCAGTCGAGGTATCCGGGGTGTCGTGAGGGTTGCCATATATCCCTTCGCTCTCGGTCCGTTGGCATTGCTGCTCGCACGACCCCTCCGCAGCTACGATTCCCGGGGAATCCTACGGTGGAGCTTATTGGGAGACTGGAGATCGTAAGTGGAAGAGCGTGCAAAGAGGAATACAGGGTGGGCTCTTACGGGACAAGACTGGAAGCGCCGAGGGGTCCGAAGGAAAGGTGAGGTTCTCGTCGGCGACGAGGCATCGGCGAGGGAGCGAGCGGGAAAGAGACGGGGGGGCACAAAAGCCAGAACGAAGATCAAGATAACGCAGAGAATTTTGATGAAAGAAAAGCGACGAAAGAGAGACAAAGCAGACGGGCGGGGAAGTTGGGCGAGAGGGAACGGTAACCCGCGAAATTGCTTCGGATATTAAAGTATCGCCCATGACGTCGTTGTTCGGATAATAACAATGATAAGAGGAAAGTATGGACGATTGGGGGCTTAGCTGGATAACATTTTATCTTCCCTTAACTTCTTCCGACACTTTTTCTCGCGTTTTATTGTCCATCCTTTAACTCATAGGTGTCGTATGATATTCAGGCTGCAGAGCAGTTTCTTTCGTTGTTCTGAGCTTTCCTCGTTCATCCGTCGGTATACGACAATATTGTATAGTCGATATAGATATAGCGTGTACTACTTTCCAGCACCTGGCACAGAATATTCATATCGTAGGCGAAGCAAGAGTCTGAAAAAAAGTCCTCTGTTACTACCTTTTCCTATTAAACTGTGTGTACCGTGGACCGCGCATGCTGCACCGTCACGAAGACGCTTCACGCTCAATTGCATTCAAGTCTACCGCCGTGTGTATACCTGAGTCAGTCTGGAGTGCCTCGGCGAGAACAAACAGAAACTGTTATTCTTGCAATCAGTTTGGAAGACTCCACGCTTCTGCTGCCTCTTTCCCTAGTTGTACTCTACCTTCTTTTTTTCCACTTCGCTTCATACATGTTTGAAAGTCCCGGCGGATGAGAGAACGCAAAATTGATGCGGATGTCTTAGCGCTACTTCGTTTCCTGCTGGCAGCTACGTACGCACCCGTTTTACTCACCGACGGAATAAAAGCCCGCTCGAATTTGCATCTTCTGCTATTCATTCAATATTTTCATCGAGCCAGCACCCGTTCCACTCGGTCGTTCGCCGCCGGCTCGTGCGTAAATTAGTAAACGTAATTCCGGGATTATTCGCCGGAAGGCAGATAGACACGTTATCGCGTGTAATTTCATCCTCGGGAATAAAATAATAAAATCTCGTTGTATCATACGCGCCGGAACGTTGCAAGTATCTCTCTGGGTAAATTCGATCTCCGAACGCGTATACGTATGAAGATGCCAACGAGATAAACGGAGTGTTGTATTTACGACGATTACAAATGTTCGGAGCGGAGTGTAAAGCGTGTAACGCAACCGGCGGGGATTCGCGCCATTCTTGGAGCAAGCGGCTCGCCGTACGGTTGTACAGCGCTCGACCGGAGCTGCTATTGCAGAATATCTCAGCGAATATGGACTCACTTGGATTGCCACATTCGATGCATCGAAATACCCTTCTGCGGCATGAAAAGTGTACGTTACAAGGTTCTTTCATGCTTTTGTGGGAACTGTGAACGTCCACGTACAGTGAACTTCTCTATGTGCATGTATAAGCTTATGCTTCACGGCGATACACTGCAAGCTGGCCTCTTACAGGATAGGAAGATTATACGGCCGCACAGCTCATACGGTTGTGGGGTTCTTCTCCTTTTCTTTTTTTTTCTACTCACGCGCACTTCCAGCAATAAGGAAGATAGCGATACCATTAAATCAATACCTTCTTAGATTAGCGGACGAGGCTAAACTCTGTAAGTGCATCAGCTAGATCGCGCCGTTGCACCGGGCTCCATGCACCGTGGTGCTATAAAGCCCGGTAAGAGAGCCCCGGGATCTCGCGTTATAAAATGTAGAGTAGATTTTATAATGTTCCTCATTGGCCCACGCGGTTCTTATTCCCATTTGCGTCATGAAAAAAACGGTGACTCTCTCGGTGGACGGAGAGGGAGGAGAGAAAGAAGGAGCAAGAGAACCGGATACAGCACGAGAGAGCGACACGCTGCGTCCACGAAATAAGATATTATAATCTCGCGACCGGCTATAAATATTATTGCGGCGACGCTTGCATTACCGGAGGCGTCGTAAAGACGGGGAACGTGTTGCCCCTCGGGGCAGCTACTCAACCCCGGTGCCGTCGCTCCTGTCGTTGCGCTCTTGCTCCGCACTCTCCGCGAGGAAAACGCAGTGCGGGCTCGACGTACGTCCGTACGCTCCGCGCCTACTCGATACTGGCACAGGCGTACGCGGAGTTACGTTGGGAGCTGTGAAAGATAGAGACGAGGTACGTCGATGCCACAGGGCTCAACGACGTTTTAGGAAGCCCTCCTACCTTATTACCGCGCATAAATATCATTGATACCGGTAATCCCGATAACGAAGTAAATCGGTAGAGCGCGCTTGATCCGAGACCGGGGGAAGCCCCGTCGACTCTCATCGCCGAGATAAATGAAAAAGCTCGGGAGACAGCCTTATCGCGAGGAGCTCCAGGCGACCAGGCGGAATAATTATCAGATATCTAAATGAATTGAACCATGGAGAGAGAGAGCGCGCGCTCGGCGTCTCGACGAGAACATTATTCCTTCCATAAGAAAATTCATTAAAGAAAAGTCCGTACGGAGGGACGCGGAGAATCCGCAGGGACGTTGACTCCGCAGAAATGAAGTTTTATTTTCTTCCTTTCCTTCGCTTCCTTCCCGCACGACTTCGTGTATCGCTCGGTGAGATCGCGCTCCGCTTTCGTTGGAACAAGAATCTAAACGAAAATTCCTCGTCGGCGGACCACACGCGTGGTAGCAGAAACCGATCGGAGGGAAGTCCAGCGCGCCCTTGTCGCCCTCGATTCTCATCGTGGAACCTCCGGCCAACGCCGCCGTCCATTACAATCTATATTCATGGCTTTCCGATATCGTCGTATGCACCCTCCGGCGTATCCTCGCTATCTCTCCTCATCCGTTCGCATCAACGTACACGTAGTCCAGAAGCGGCGTTCCTGCGTTACCCCAACGACGTAGGTACGAAGTATTGTTTCAACGTACACGTACAGCTCGCGTTTTCCCAGCTGCGCGCAAGGGCACGCCGCGAGGCGAGTATACACCGATACGCGAAAGAGCTTCGACCGTGCCACGTATATACCGCGTCTATATACATACGATACCGCAGGCCTCTCCGCTCATCTCTATTCCGCATAGCACAGCTTCGATGGCGCAGCGCGCTTTTTTGCCTATCCCGCCGTGAAATGAGACTGCGGCGCACTGTCCGCTCCCGGTTCCCTCTCAACCCGAGCTATCTTCTCTCTTTTTCTCTCCCTCTCCACTTCGCCACGCTCCGCTCTTCCCTTTTTCTCTTCCCCCCTTTTTTCCTCTTCTCGTCCCCTTTCTTCCACGATTTTCTCTATTTTTCCACCCCTCCAGTCAGACTCGCGCTCCGATGCCCCTCCATGCCAGTTTTCCATCGCTTTTTTCCCCCTCCTAGCTTCACCCATACAAACCCGGTCTCTCGACGGTGATATCTTTCTCTCGCTCGCGCGATGGCTTTTCATTCTTTCTTTCACCCGCAGCGTTCTCCTTCTTTCTCCGACGGCTCCTCGACGACTGTGGCTGTATGGGACTCGTTATCTCGCTCTTGCACGCTGCCGTACTCGAATGTCGTTCCTCGTTGCTCTCTTTCCCGCTGTGCTGCGGAGAGCGCTCGCTCCACCCCACATCCAGCGAGAATACATATTTTACAGACATTCATGATGGCCGCCGCGCATCTGTGCGAACCTGTCTGGCTCGTCGCTGCTGTTGCTGCTCGGAGCTTGCTCTCTCGCCTCGTTGCCTAGCTGGCAGACTCCCCTTTCACGGACCCCGCGGACTGTCCAGCCGACACACCGATACTTGTCGACTGTGCACGGAGAGAGGTCTCTTTCTCTCACTCTCTCTATTCGTTTCAGCTTCGCCCGGCTGGTCCACCACCACCACGTTCACTCGAGTCGTTTACCTTCCCTCTCTCCCGCCGCTCGTACTTGTACAGAGTGATTCACAATCAAGCTATTCAACGATATCGGAATGTCCGGGATTCTTGGCTTCGCTTACATTTAATTGGACCGAAGAAAGCCCTCATTTGTTGAGGATGGCAACACTTTTTTTTTATCTTCCATTGATTATTTTTTAAACGGTTGTTCGTCCGGCAGGAAATTATTTCTACCGATACTCTCGATGATTATCACGTACTGCGTGTATGTGTACATTTACACACGGCAATTATTATCGTCCCGGTTTTTTTATGTTTAATCTTTTCATTAATCATTTTTCAGGCTTTCATTGATTCTTTCTAAACGGTTGTTCATCCAGTACGGAATTCTTTCTACCGATACTTTTGTGTGTATATTTACCGTGAACACGGCAATAAATATTGTCGGCCCGGTACAAAGCATCCAAATACCATACAGTAACGTCCATTTATTTTGGTGCAGATTCTAAAAGTCGCAATCTGGCCACAGGATAAACGCGATGATAGGAAGTTTCCCGTAGCGATATTATTGTACGATGCCAAAAAATGGTCGCATTTCGGTTGCCGAAGTGGTTATCGTCGAAGGGGGAGATGGTATTGGCATTGAGTGACCGAGACGTTGAACCCGAAGACGGTACGACTGGCCATATAAATGATGGGCCATTTGCAAAAAAAAAAGTACCGGAGAAGTATCTCCTTCAGTATTCCCGATAGTATTTCGCAGATGAAAGATGATTCTATTATACGGTTACACTCGTTGCCATTTCATCGAGCTATTCTCGTATCTATAAAGTGATCACTTGCTTCATCCCTCCCCGATACATTACGATGTAATTAATACATAACAATATTACATCTGTTTGTACACCAGGAGCCATCTATGTACGATTCAATTCCGGTTACGCGAGACTCAGAAGCTTCGTGCAACAGGCCCAGAGCAGCTGACGCGTGCGAAGAGCCGAAGGAGGCTTCTCTCGGATTGTATATCGCGAACGTTACGTCTTTGCTCTTCAGCGAGTCTCAGAATGTATTCCGGCGAGAGAACAGGACGGATGTATTCCGGTGTTATGCGACTTAAATTACTCGCGTAATTGCGTAATAAGCCCTCTCGTATACTCGCTGACTATCGCGCCTCTCGAAAAAAGCAAGAGAACGCTCATCCGCAAGGCAGCTCGGATGTAATAAGGGTGTATGCTTTACCCGGCTGCGCCGTATGCCCTCGATTCGTAACTCTTCCTCTCTCTCTCAAGACCGGACCATTTTGCTACCCCCGGCTACGTGCTCGCTGCGATCATTATAATAATTATCAAAGTCGTTCGTACCCATTGGTCATTACCACAAGAGCCGGACGGAAGAGCGAGAGGGCAGCGCCGAGGAGATACGGGAGAAAAATGGCGAGAGAACGCGGGAGGCAAAGATGGTAAAGTGAGATGGTAGGCGAGAGGACGAGAGAAGAGCCCTGGATGGAGCGAGCAGCTCGTGCTTTACGACTCAACCGTGTGCGATGTGCTTTTGCTGGCTCCTTTCGTCTCTTTGCTGGCCGTTTACATTGCGTGCGGATTTTACGGCCGCGATTTTATAGGCCACCTTGCCTATGACCACCGGCAGCAACAGCAGGAGGACGACACACTCGAGTTTTCACCAAACGAACCGATTCTCGCGAACAGCTTCGCGAGTGAACGACAGATTTCCATTTCATGCTTCTGTACTCCTATCCGTACGGTCCGTCGCTGAAGCAACGCCCGTTAAATTTCTGGTCGATGCCGAGGCATCCGGGTCCTCGATGGAAGAGCGATATGAGAGATTAACTTCGAAGGCTTTAATCCACGCTGATGGCCGGAGCGATTTTACTACCACCTTTTCTCCGATCCTCCATGAAGTTTGTCGATTTTCTCCGAGAACACCGAAATCGCGCTGCAAGTGTCCAAAACTTTTAAGCTGTTCGACGATGTTACTTTTTTTTACTGTCACGGATTCATACAGTCGGGGTGAACGACGAGTTACTCGGACCTTTTTTTATTCTCTTTTTTCTTGCTATTTTCTTCCTCTCTGAATAAAACATACCTGGCCTAGGAGCGTCGCGGCAATTCGACTTACACCCCGGTGGATGGTCGTAAAAAGTAATCCGTCAGTAAGGATTAAGGAGTCAGGTTTACTTGTTTTATTGGCCACTGACGCCCGGAGTGCTGAAGTCGATGCTCTAGGCAATAGGGTTACTGCTTCGAATTGTTTTATATGACTGTAAGCATGGTAGACAGTTGAAACGAAAAAAAAATAAAAAATAAAGAAAATAAAATAAAGTTTAGTCTGTCGATTGCATTACCGGATAGATATATTCTTTTGCTTTCAGATAGCTTATTTTCGTTGACGAAAAGAAGAAACAACTTGCAGGCAGTTGATCGTGGATTCTTTGAAAAAATTGAGCATTCAATCGATGGACTCATTGGGATTGTTTCGAAGTGGAAGGGATACGAGCCGGAGATTCCCACTCCGACAAGACCGCCACAACCATTATTGGCCTGACCGTCGGACTCACGAGCCAAGGATTTCGTATCCCCTCCACAGAGATACATTTCACAGTTGACGAAAAGACCTGAAGATGGCATCAGCCACCAAGGAATGTCGCGCATCGAGTCAACAGCCGACGGCGATTGCAGAAGGTGATAGCCACGACGTTTTTAATCATTAACGAAGGGTCAAACCATCGAATTTTCCAACGAAATTATCTCTTAAAATCACCGAGAACAAAACTCGTAAGACTCCCGAAAACTTCGTTAATTACCGTCAGTTTCATGCCAAGAAAACTTTTGCAGTAATAAAATTAGTTTAATAATAAAAAAAATTACAATTGACCGCTTTGTTTACCAACTCCGGAAGAGCGTCATTACGATAAAGACATATTTATGGCACTGCGATGAGCCAGGCTAATTTAGATTGCATCTCTAGTCGAGTTACAGTCCGAAAAGTAGTGTTTGCTTTTTTTTTCCTTTTTTTCTTATTTGAGACAATTTTATATAGAAAATTATCCGATGATTGGTTGATCGTCAGATGAATAAATAACCTCGAAAGGTGGATAAAGAAGTCACTAACTAACTTCAATTTCAGGATGCACCGTTGTGCGCGCCCGGGACGAAAATAAATGAGCGGGACACGCGACGTGAATCAGCCGAACAGACATTTCTCCTCCCGCCGTAACAGCTCAACTCTTACCAAGGTCTTCGTGTCCCGCCGAAACTAGATATGATAATGCAGAGAGGGACGAGGAGAGAGAGAGAGAGAGAGAGATTCGGTGAATGGGTCTATGGGTGTCTCAGCGTCTCGACCTATGAACGTCCGAGGAAGCGCCAAGGATTCGAGGGGAATAAAGAAAAGTAGATTCTTCCACGCGATTCGCCACACCGGCTGAGCTCGTAATGAAGTAATATTTTCATGGATTCACGCGCCATTATCGCTGACCAGTGCGCCTAACCTTCCTTCCAAAAGGCCAAATACCAAAATTAATAGAAAAGTCGACCCGCTTATTTGACTAATTTTTAATCCAACACCGCATATGCCGACCACTAATCCCTGCGTATGTTCTGCTTTTTGGATAGCGTGTCGTCGTCGAATTTCCAGCGAGGGCACAAACGTCGTACGCTCCCGAGCTGGAAGAATCATCGTCCACCCTCTGAAGTCCAGCGACAGCCGACCCTTCAATCCTACGGTACAACAGATTCGCCGACTTTTTCTTCGAGGCCGCACCGTTCGTACTTCGCCTTTCTCGCTCTCCCGTGAAGGTTCCTAATCTCGAAGAATGCGAGAGAGGCTCCGGCGAGATGAAGAAGAGAAGCTTTCCGATGGCAACGCAGGGTGGCGCTACGTTCCATTCTGGAACGAAGGGGTGGCTAGGGATTCGGGACACAGGCAGCAGAAGCGGCGGGTATCCCAACCGACCAACCAACTAACACAGAGAGCTGACCCCCGCAAGCGTCGCTGGCGAGGGATGCCAAAGGGGGTGGCGGCGACGCATTGCGAAGGGAAAGATGGACGCCGTGGGAGCGAGCCCGTGGCTGTTCCCGGTCGAAGCGGGAGCGAGATGAAACGCGGGGAGAATGTGCCGGTAGGGGTGGTTCTCGCCCCTGCGCGTTATCGAGTCTCGCCCCCTCCCGGCGTCCGGAACGGGATCGTTTTCACCCCCGCGGCGCAAGCATCCCGGCAAAGCTTCCTCGTGCAGCTCGTTCGGCGCCGCGACATCGAGCTTCGAGGGCGAGTCCGGAGAGTCGACGACGAAGCCGAGGCCAGAAGGACACGCGCAGAGAGCGGCGCCGCGTGCGATTCGGTGTCTCGGCGTCAGCGCCCACCGGTGCACTGCCGACAGAACCATCGTCAGCAGCAGCGGTGGTCGGTCGTCCGCTGTTGTCGCTGTCCGGAGCTCCGGAACCAGAAGAGATCGAGTCTGCATCCCGTTGACGGAGCTGCTGGACGACGCGTTTCTGAGAAAACATCGCCGAGGAGGAAGACCGACAGGCATCGAGAGACCGTGCAGCGAGTCGAAGATATCGTGGAAGAGGAACAAGGACTCGGCGCAAACTAACCGCATCTGCCTCTGTCTCAGGCCCGTTGCGCTGATTCTCGCGAGTGTGACGTACCGCTGTTACTGCGGCACCGCCACAGCACCCCGGTCGACGTCGCGATTATCTCCTCCATGGGGCCGGATCGGAGCCGCGGCGAGGCGATGTTCCCAGTCAGACACGAACCGCGCGCCGAGCACGTTGGATTCATTCGTACACATTACACCGAGCCTCCAGTCGACTTCACCGATACGCTTACGGAGGCAACGTGAGCTTACATTTATCAATCCCGGAACACCAGAAGAAGCCGAATTTTTCAGCGATTTTGTACGAGGGAACGCTTCGAGGTGGACGTCATCGAGAAACATTCGGCATCCCGATCAGGTGGTCATGCCGCTCGGATCTGTCAGCGTGACGTGAAGGGACGCGTACTCTGGGGTATTTAAAAACCGACGCGAGGTAGCGAAGGACTTGACACACTCAAACGAGCTCACTGACAGGCCTCTGAAGCACGGCTCACGATGACGTCCAAGGGAGAGGGAAGCTGAGTGGGGATCGTGGTCCATAATCGAAGTCAGGTTCTCGGCGAGAGACACGGAGCTTCTTCCTAGAAACGAGGTTGGTTCTTTCGCACTTTATTTGTGTCTGATATACAGTCATCACTTATATTTATATCATACATGACCGTACCATTCACAGTTGATACTCTACGGTCTTGTATTTTTTTTTTTTTTTTTGTATGTGTCTTGCTCCTTCGTGGTTTTGTTTTTTTCGTAGATTCAACGTGCGGCAAAGCTGCGATACCATGTCCAAGTAAGCACCGAGTACGTATACTGTACGAGGGAAATTATCGATCCCCCGTTGCCATTCGAACGGCTCGTAATTTAGTGAAGGGTGGCGTAAAGAGGAAGCGAAATGGAAAGACTCACCGAACCGACAGGCAACCGGTCGAACGCCGGAGCAAGATGGGTTTCATCGTCCCCTGGGGCATCCCGTATACTTTGCTTCCTCGCAGCGATACGGCCCCTTTTTCAACGTGAATTCCTCGCTTTGGCATCGAATGGAATTACGAGGACGCAATGAATTACCAAGCTCGCTATTTTTCTGTATACTCCACAGCGAACTACAATGCATTGATTCGTTCCTGCAACAGTGGAAACGGCCCCTGCACAACTGCTGCTGCAAACATGCGCGAAGCCTCTGCTGATGGCACATATCGACACGCCTATCCCTGGCGCACGGCGAGTCGTTAATAACTCGAGGGTGATTTATGTTCGCAGGGAGATGCAAACTCGTGCGTGCCGCTTTTCCGGAGATACGAGACCCGGCTGCCGATGATCCACGTGCTGGCCTACGCAAAACTACGAGAAGGAGGGCAGAACCCGGTCATCGGCGAATTCATGATGTTGACCGATCAACGGAGCAGCCACGAATACTCGACCAGCTATGGATTGTTTGTGGTAAGACATTGTTGGAGCTGCGTAAATATTTGCGAAGACCTGTGAAAATTTTGGCAACAGAAGCCTAATATTTTTTTGCTTGTTTGGTTTTCAGGTCAACAGGATCTGGGTAATGTCTTCCAAACGGCGGTGTCTTCCACGATGAGGAATGTGAGACCCCCTGTACGTATACTGAATGTATCCTGAGTGTATTCATTTCCGGTATACCTTCAGTATACGTAACAGGAGGCCTCACTGTTCAACGCTGGACGCAACGATGATCCGCCGAGCTCCTTCGTTCGCCACCTGTATCATGAAATCGAAGAATCCGTCCATCGAGAAATATTGATATGTTAAGCTATAAGTGATGAATATTTTGTAAGACTACTGCGACATTGAACATATGTTATTTATTGTGATAGCTCGGTATTAAATTAAGATTGGAAATAAATGTAAAAATGTAAAGTGTAGCGAATACGGTCGATAATGTATGGTAATATTGTATATCAGTCGATGAAATTGATGATCGAATAATTTATAGGCAACATGCAACTCGAGGCGCACCTGTGATTCGTTTGAATAAAGAAAAGTTTGAAGTAAACATGTATTTGAAGAATCCGAGAGTTTCGGCGTTTGACTTTGATTGTCGAGCAGCGACATTAGAAACGTAAATAAGCGATGAGGTATCCAAGCTCGGCATCTCGAAAATTAATTTTCCAACCGGGAATGGGGACTTGAAGAGCGCAAATGAAGCATTGCGTCGGGGGTAGCGCAATAAGCCGGCTTAAATTATGTTTCGTTAAAAAAACCATTTGCCCGACAATCTTCGGGCGTCGTCGAAGGTGGCTCGCTCGTAAAACTTTCACCCTTTGAGTGCAGTTCGGAAAAAAGGGTTGTAGTAGGGATGGGCCGCAGGGGTCCTTCGGAGGTGGTCGGAAAAAATTTCCAAAAGGGTTGGAGAAAGTTGACCGGACAATAAAAAGAGAGAGAGAAAAATTTAGAAAGTTGGCCGAAATGGGTTTACAGCTACCAGCAGCTAAAGGGAAGGGGTGAATTTCACTTTTTTTTCCTTCAAATCTTCGACAGTCTCAAAGAGTTGGTCAGTTTTTTCTGGGCTCGCAAACTTAAACGCACGCGTCTCTAGACGCGGCGGGATTACTCGGTAGTATTCCCGGTTATACCTCGGGTAAAGGAAGTTAATCGCCCAATTTAAGTGCCTCGTAAAACCATTTATAATTGCGGTGAAGTCAGTGAGGAGTTCTCGAGGGTCGGTTTGCGCGACGGAGTGGAAGTGCATTTTTTGTAACGATGACAGCGGCGAGGCGATACAGATAGTTTACTTCTCGGTAAAATTATTGTAACAAAATACTTGAAAAAGGGGTGAACATTTTTTTTATTCTGTAAAGGGAAACAAAAGCCTTTCCGTCCACGCGAGACATGATAAATGTGTTAAACAAGCTCGACTTCAATCTCCATCCGCGTATCTACCCCAATTGTATACACTGTTCGAATGTCAAAGATTAATAATAAGCCCTGACGCGAATTAAATTTAAATTATTCCGCAAAATATTTCGCTCAATTGTACATACACACGCTTTACACGATACAAAAAAGTTTGCCCATTCAACAAACATTTCTTGTCCACACACGTTCACAATTGTTTTCATGTTCATTTGACAATTTTAAAAATAAAAAATATTGTTCGTTGACAAAAAAAATGAAAATAAAATCAAATAAAAAAAAATTGTTGACCTTTGTGGACGAGAAATGTTTGTTAAATCTACAAACCATTTTTTAGCGTGTACATGGCTTGTCAGCTATTTCGAAGCGATAGCGCAGACCACCCGATAGAACGAAAATTGCTGGTCTGCGAAGGGGTTGAAAGTGGGTGGTAGTCGGCAAGGGCAGGGAGCAGGGGGGGGCGGGGTGAGCTTTGAAATCTGCGAAAGATGGCTCTGCCGTCGGAGCGTGTCAGTGACACGAGGGTAGCGAGTTCGGAGCGAGGGTGGATGGGACGCGCCGGCTGTGGACAGAGCCAGCGGCGAAAGAGAGCAGAGAGTCGAGTGAGAAAGGGAGACAGACCGATCGGCGGGAACGCGAGAGCGCGAGAGAAAAGGCAAACGCAGATCGTGGTAGCAGGAGCGAGATACAAAGAGCGAGAGAGATATTCTTCCAGCGGCCAATGAGGCAGCGCGCTCTTTTGGTGGCCCAACCCCTGGGCCAACATGGCCGCTGTGTTCCGAAGGGAAGCTTCGATACTGCTCTCGTCGAGAGATCTTTTCGAGCCCGGATTCTCTTTCTCTCTTCGAAAGTAGGACAGAAACACAGCGGGCGCAGCGAAAGCGAGGAGAGCGGAGAGAGAAGAAAGCTGGGTGAAGTCCGGCCGCTCTGGTCGTGTCAGCCATCATGGGATGCTGCGGGAGCTCCGAGGGAACGAAGGTCGAGCCTCGGTAACGAAAGTCTACAGCAAGTAACCCTTTATCTCCCAAACTACTATCGTCGACACGCTATCTCTCACAATTCATCCGTATAAATGATAAACTTGTAAATCCAAGAAGCGGCTGAAGTTAATTGGAGATTTCGTGGTCGATCAGTCAACTCGTTGCTGCGTTCCGGTTGAACTTCTCGGGGTCTCAGAGATAACGCGATTATTAATATGACCGACGTTCCCATGCGGGTGTTTCCGGAATCTCGACGCGACCGAGTCTTCGTCGACGCTTCTCTCATCCCGTTGGCATTTCTCCATCAAGCTTTAAATCTCGCGTCGCCGGCCCGAAGCCGGGCGAAGGCACGAAAACGCGCACCCGCGACCGCCGACGGTTTATCGCGAGACAAGCTTCCATACCGCGCCCTAGAGGGAAACGGCCTCGGTGCACCACTCCGACTCTCTGGAATTGATGGCTTTACGAGGGTGCACCACTCGCGTATATCGCAGCGAACGCGAGACGGGTCTAGCACGAAATCGTTTCTGAGATAGGCGAACACCCCCCCGAGCACCATTGTCTGCGTGTGCTCAGGTGAGTGGTCGTTCCGCGCCCCGGTATACTCGCGAAAATACGATCTTCGGTCAACCGATTCCGTTAAAGAATTTGTCACTCTGTAAGAGAATCGCTTGGAAAAAAATTACAAACTAAAATAGTTAATAACACCGGAATTAAAAAGACAAGTTTGTATATTCGAGCCTGGACCAATGAGTTTGTCACTAATCTATAAAAATTATTTTTACGAGACTTTGTATTCCGGTTTACGAAATTATTTTTTTACTGTGTACAAAGTGTTCCCGCACTTCAAGCCTTTTTCATGACGACCGGAGAGGCAAGACCAGCGGTCCGATGCACTCAAGATGCAATGCTCGTACTTGCAAGTGCTCGAGATGCCGACATCGCGGCGATCTCAAAGGACCCGAAGCGGAGGCGAAAAGCTACTCTCGTGCCTCACTCGAAACACAACAATCTCGCGATACGAACGAGATTAGAACGACAAAGTTGTAGCAGTCGTAAACCCAGAAAAAAAATTTATTTGGCGGCCCCCGTTTATTAAGATTAAGTAAAATATTTATTTTTCATTTCTTCGTACAGAATTAAAGGGACTCGGAGTCGGGCTATTAATTTCGGACTTAACGTCGGCCGGAATTCGCAATCCACTGAATTTTCGATCTTACTAGTTCCAACTGTTAAAACGCCTCGGGAGAATCGTACAGTCAGACTTGAAGCCGCAGAATCAAAGAGTTGATCGCGCCTTTCAACATTTTTCTGTTTCATTATGAGGAGATTAAGTACCCATTCGCAGCACCGAAATCCGCCCACCAATATTTTCGTGCGAAAATTATCGTACCTCGACGTCGTCGGCTGGCCTACGCCAAGGCAAACATTACTACAGCGATACCTGGATTCAATTTTTAGTACACCGCTGCTAGGAAAAAAAAAGTCGGCGAGGTGCAACAGCAATGACCGTCTCGAACCGCAATAAAATTATCCCGTTCCCGCGGCACGAAGAGTTAGTCTCGAGGGCCGAGGCAGTTAAGTGGCAACCCCGACGAGTATCATAAAAAGTCACTGAAAAGTCAAACTACCCCTTGTAATCCTTCAATAACGGTAGAATCATCGGAGCAGTCAACAAGGGCCCATTTGATTTTTTTTACATTTTTTCCCTCCAATAACAAACACGTTTCGAGTTATTAAAAATGAACTGGGAATAGATACAAGATGCCATCGTCGCAGTGAGTGCACTTCGGTGTACCCTTCATTAATTATTAATTACGAGTGAACTCACCTCCGCAGGGATGGGCGGGAATGGCGGCTCGGCATCGCGGCAGTAATCTGCAACAGAAACAACAAAAAAATCCAGTTGAAATAAATGTTAGAGTTTTTTTGTTATTCGTTCGAAGATCTTAAAAAGGGTTCCAGAGATTAGCTTCGAAGCGAGGGAAAGAAGGCGCGCATCGCCGAGAAAATCCCGAGCCGGGGCGAAGAAAAAAGGCCGAGAGCGGCCCAGCGGCGGTCCGCCGCTCGGAGAAAGTTCCTCGCGCCCTGGCTTCTTGACTTCTCGGCAAAAGGGTTGGGAGAAAGTCGCTCGATTTACAGCGTGCTGTAAAACTAGCTGAAAGGGTTTTTTTTTCTTTCTTCCTTTCGGCCGCTTTCTCTCGCCGCAGAGTCGCTTCGACTCTTTTATCGAAATCTTTCTTCAGTTTTCCTCGAGTCGCCTCGGCCGAGTCGGAAACACCGTTTTCATCTCCGCTTACCAGTCCGACTTTCCGCCGGCTCGCGACTGGTTCGGTCTCGCTCGGTTTTCGAGGATCGTAAATTCGCGGCGGTTGCCTCAAGTTCGCGGGGAAGAGTTTCGCGCATCGTCGCTGATATGTGGTTAAACGTAGGAGTCCGCGTGATAGTCCCGCGTGCTTCGGTCATTGACGGCGTCACCGAATAGCTCTTCAAACTCTTCGGGAATTACCGTTGTCGTTCTCGTCGCAATTCTATCCGAAGAAACGACGATGTTAACGAGGTCGCAGACACCCGACAGCGCGCAGGGGCGCCGCAGATTGCCCAGGAGGAACGGTATCCTCGCGACAATTTATCTGACTCCATCAAACGGTCATCAATTTTTTGTTTCTTCTTTTTTTCGCGAATTTGCGAACGGCACTGTCATTCCCTTCGTGTTACATTATTAATACGCTCATCGAGCGACGAGCACTATCGTTTCCGTCGAAAACAACAGTTCTCAACCCCGTTATTTCTAACTTAACAGATCTATATTTCACAGACTTGGTACGCGCGCAAAGTGTCGTTGAACTCGGACTTGGTACAATCGTGCCAAGATCGTCGTCGTACGATACGGAAAGTTCGAAATTTATTCTGAAAAAATAAAAATAGGAAACAATGGCGTAAGCAGCGGATAATTATTTCGGCCGACGATCCAGCGCGTCAGGTGGAGCCAAAAGATTTCGTATATAATAAGATACGATTAAAAGCGTGTCAACAATAATTTGTTCCTTATTTTTTCCTCGTGATACTTCGCTGCGACGCGAAAACGCATGAACACTTTGAAAAATTTGCATAGATGGGTCGTCATTTACAGATGATCATCTTTGCCGCTTACGCTGCAGGATGTTCGTGTCTCGGAGGAGACCTTCATGAGAATCTCCATACTTGCGCAACTGTCGAATGTAAATTGAAAAGCCTAAAAAATCGTCAGATGCCGCTCACAGGCACAGTCCGATGTGCAGTTAAAAGCGCGTATTACGAGTCTCCCGATTGTCGACTTTATTGCGAACGAACGGCGCCTCGCGAAACGACACCAGCATCGTTCCTCCGTTCTGTCCCTCTCCCGAAGCATTAAAATACGTTATTGAAAAGAAGAACGCGACTTCTTATGCGATAAAAAAAAGTAAAAATCAACATAAAATAAAACGTTTCAGAGGGAGTTATCCGCTACTCGCCATTTCACCGGAGACTCTCCCACAACCGTGGTTTCCACACGAACGAGCGAATTTCAAAATTCAATTAGGTTCAGCGCCAAAGTACACATAACGCGATATGCCTGCGGCGAAAAGTATATCGAGACCGATTTAAATCCGGCAAATCGAAATGCGCGCCGCGCCCGATCGAATCGAAGTGCACGCAACTTGTGTCGTAAACTTCATCAAATTAAGATTCAGATAATTTTTTCATATTATTTTCTTCTTTTCAATTATAAATACGGTATCAGACACAATCGTCGCCGGCGGTGAGGGCGCAGATTGCGCAATAGATTTTTTTCAGAGCTCGTTTGTTCTCATTATATCGCATTAATCGATAGCGGGTCGATGAAAGACTCGTTGGCGGCACAAGGGCGGGTATCGCCGACACAATAACGCGGAGCGGATAAGACGTTATGAGATAGGTGACGTGAATTTTTTGTTTTAATCTTGTTATAATTGCAAAGCTCGCGTTTGTGCGAGTAAATCCCCGGCGAACTGCCGCTTGATTGTAACGGTAATACACAGGCGCGTGTACGCGTGCGTACGGGGGAAAGGGATGACGTATTTCTCCGAGCAGGCAACGGGCAGCGCCAGCCGAACGCGATCGAAATTTATGCGGTCGGATTATACGAGGCAGTAAAAGTGAATTAAACAAGTTTTATCGTCGTTCGCATTATTTATCTGTGCGCCAAATGTCTCTGGCGCATGGTCCGGGTGCGGGTGCGGAAGGTCGCGGAATGTCGCGGCGACGGTGCCGGGAACCGAAAATGAAATGGAACATCAGGAAAGTCCAGGAGACAGGATCGCTGACCGACGAATCCGTTCGAGTGTCTCGAAGTATCGGTGAGATCAAACGTTGAAAGGGTCGGTGATCGAAACTCTCCCGCGCTGTGATCGGCGACTTTCGCCATTTTTTAGCCTCGGTTTCGAAACCGTCGACACACCAGCGCAAGGCATGGCCGCGGTGCACGCCCAGTTATCATATCAATAATAACTTCAATCGAGCACATAACGCGAGTGAGCTTGAGCAAGGAGTGGCAATTGCGCCCGTCCGTTCAGCTAGCCGCCGTATCTACTCGGGCAATTATTCCTGTCGCAATCAAGCCTCTCGGGCGGGCTTACACAGTCGCGACGACTACGGGGATCGCGAGACGGAGGAGTGTCCGCCACGTCTTCGGCAGATATTTATGCGTCCGTTCTGATCATACATTCAAGTCTGCTGCTGCACTTTTCGACGGTAGCTAAACGCGCACTCCACGAGTTGAATGTAACATGTAATATCCTAAGGGCCGAATGTCCTAAGTGCGATGCGTTATCGAGTTTGGAATGGAGGACTGGCTGCTACGTTGGAAAAAAAATCGCACATGAGCGTATCTTCATCGTTACACTTTATTGCATCCGATAATACCGAGATTATCTTGCCATTCATGTGCTGAAAATACTTTCAGGACAGTAACTCGTGCGTATATGTGCGTTAGGCAATTTATATTTACGCACGATATCATCGCGATTTCCTGGCTCGTTGATGCCGCAGGCGATTAATGTCATGAGTATGATACAGTTGCCATGCGCGCAGCGGAGAATCGTGCAACAATTTCTCGTGGTATTTTAATACTTTATATTACCGGCTAATCGCACCGCCGCAGCAGCAGACATGTGTAATAATTATACTCATAGAACAAAAAAAAAGAATTCGTGCGATGGAAATGAAACCACAATGCATGCAAGTTTCAACTCCGTTAAAGTAATGGAGCTGACGAATGCAGGAGCCCGAGGCGATAAAATTCAATAAACCGCCTTGTTTTTTATTGTGTCGTTCACGCCGTTCTATCGCCGCCGGCTCGTTCCCGCTGCAACAGCGTAGCAATAGCCGCGGCTGCAAAAGTGTCGAGATAAAGTGTGTACAATCTGAGTATCTCCCGTCAACGTTTTACGAAATAAAACGCGGTGAGCTCGCGGCGCTCGGGCTCGTCATCTAAATCTTTTTAAACGATAGTTCAAGTCGCAATAAAAGTGAAGACGAGATGCGACGAGAAGTGGGCAAGTTACACGATGCAGACGTACGGGTGCGCGCCATCGCTGTCTCCTGTATATCTCTCAGCTCGATCTCCCGGAATGGCTCGTGCTTCGGGAATTTCTTTTTTTCACTCCTATACGGACGTGATTCTCAGCTGAATCTGTGCGATTACGTGATCTAAGGTCGATGTCTCCACCGCGCGAGACAACGCTCGAGACGAGAAAGATGCATTCTCGAGACGAGAAAGATGCATTCTTTTCCCCTAGGGGATAGTTTTTATTGTTTGCTGATGGGCATTTTCGTGCCGATTCCCAGGTTGGATTTAACCATCGGTATGACGGCGGAGCGCACCAGTTGCCGAGGGTGTTATACTCGCCTGACGCTCAAGTTAGTATCCGCCCGAGCCCGGTATTGAATCGGACTCAACATTTCGGCTCGACGATAAATGTTATCGCTGCGCATATAGCGGGCGCAGTATTAGAACCAGTGCTCTATTCCGGAGATTTATGGTCTGCAAATATCATCCAAAAACCATGAATTTGCCTTGTGTCCACTCCAGCGCACTTCGGATCCACGCCAAATTCATTTGAAACGTATGACGCACGTTCTTTTACACACTTTCCTGTGTTCCTTGACTCACATGTTTGTATATCACTGGCTGCATTTGCGATACATTCCAGCAAAAAAAAAAAAATCTCTGTGACGTCACTTCCATTTGAAACTTTCATTTCTCAACCGAATGTGACGTCACACTGAAAATATGTCACTTTCTATTTGAAAATCTCATTTTTCTACCGGAAGTGACGTTTTTGAGCTGCAGGGTGCAGAGCTTCGTGCGATCCGGTCAATGCGTCTTAAATCACGACACTACAGCGAAGACATTGATAAACCGATGTCGCGCGAGACTTGCTCATCCTCCAGCATTCCTTCTTCGCACTCCCAAATATTTAAGATTTTCCGAGAGCGCAAGCGGGAGTTACATCGTGGGGTAACAACCAGTTACAATTTGGTTAGAAAGGAATTTCGAGCGTTTTCTTCTATACATGGTACGAGCAGTGTAAGTATAGAAGAGGCGATAGTGAAAGCAGTGAAGGGGTCGCGTAAATTCGCCACCGTCTCGAAGACGGTTTCGCCATCCGCCATCCCGGTCGGGCGGTGGGGTCGTAGCTCCCAACTCCTTTGGGGCAAAGCGGCCATTTCCTATACCTAGACACGCTACCTAGGAAAACCCCGGCCGATGCCAGACTGTCTTTCACCGTCGAGGATTTATCGTTCCCCCGTTCCGCTTCTCATTCTCCGGGCCATGTCTCGACGGATCGTTCGAAGTAGACGACGACGAAGACCACCCTCGCCAGCCGTCTCGATTTCGATCCGAGCATCCTGTGACATTCACAATAGTTCCCGCGAATATCCCGTAGACACGCCGTAGACTCATTTTCATTCTCGAATAAACTACGTGGATTCCCCGACGAGTGCGCGGACTCTTTTTCACTCTGAACAAACACGATTAATTTTGAACAAATAAATCACGAGAAGTAAACAAATGAAACGAAAACCCATCGTTGAGCTATTTTTATCCCATTCGTACGGTATTTATCGATCGCTCTGGTAATTCAGCTGTCCGGTGGTATTTCATTGCTCGTTGGTAATATTCCCAATAGTTATTCCCGTTCTTATTATCCCGACCGCTTCGCGTCTGATATTTCGAGAGGATACAGTTGTCGGAAAGGTCGTTCGGCCGGTACGTGTACGTTATGTACCTCGATATATATATATATATATATATATCCGTAAGACCCAGAGACACTTTCGCGTTCGTCGTTAGGAGAATTCGAGATGATCTGCGGAATTGAGAGAATTCGAGGGCTGTATGCGGTATCGAGATTCGATGGGAGCCGGATAAAAATGTGCGGCCTCAGCCGCGCACCGATGTACGCGGATAAACCAAAGTCTTCATGAAATATTTACCATCGGAGTCGATCACTGGTCGGATGCTGCGGGGTGTGCAGGAAGAAAAAAAGCGAAGAACGTGAGCAAAGAAACGAGAGAGCGAAAACCGGAAGGCAGAGCTTTCGCCTCGGGCGGCGATCGAGAATGTATTCTTCGCACGTGTCTCCACGTAAAATCGCGTTGTACGGAGAGAGAGAACCGCCCCGTGGCTTTAGCCAGGCGTGTCCAATATCGTCTCGAGCACATTGCAGCTTCAAAGTCACTACAGCAACCAACGGTCTCCATTACCGACACCCGCTACATTTATTTATCGTATATACCGCAGAGCGAAAAAAACGAACGGCGATGCGCCCTTCGAGCTGCCAATATGCGATCCAACGAGACCAATCTACGCGCCATGCATCGAATCGAGCTTTCCGTCGCGGAATAAGAATTCTGGGTTACGACGGATCCATTGGGCGAAGGAAACATGATTGCGTTGTTTGCTGCCGGAGAAGCCTGTGCTCGATTCGATTTAGTTTTTTGCACGGAATGTATATCCGAGAAGAGTTCGTTCGCGATTCCATCGAAGCCTCGACACGGCGGAGTAGCGATATGATCTATTCCATCGATCGGGCCTTGTTTACCGAAAGTCTCGTCGGATTACTCTAAACCCACCATTCGCAAGGCGGAAGATCCAAAATGGGTATAAAAATTCTGAATCTTCCTTGCGGAAATAACAATTCAGCTAGTCTAAAACTTTGCCATCTTATTATTTCAATGCCAGTTCACCCACCGTTCGCAAGCGAGAGCCTACATTTATATTTTTTTTCATTCTTTTTTTCGATAATTTCAGCGATTCAGTGTTGAATGATCGTTATTCTTTTTCTCAGAGTTTTTTCGTGCTTCCACTTCGGCCTTCTTTCTACCAGTTCTCTAAAATCAGCCCCGCGATTGTCCCTCGCATGTTTACACCCTCCGTTTCCTACGTTCAACCCCTGCTCCGTTGGCTGTGCTGACGACCCACAGAGTCGTTCTAGTCGTCGTGTACCGGATACGGCCGCCATTCCTATCGTCCTCGGCAATTCCACACAAACCCACGAGCACGCTTGTATGGGAGGACATCTCTGCAATAGTCGTGGGGGTTGGCGGCGACCCCAGTGGCTCGACGAACCGAGCGGCCCCCGAGGTCTCCGGAATAATCCGCCGTATAAATTGGATTGTCGACGGTGCGACGGGCGTGGATGGCAACGGAAGGGCGCTCTCACCGTCGCCGAGCGAGTCGAGAGCCCTGGTCGCGCGATTCGGGCTCCGTAGAGGTTGGCACGGATGGCGAGGAGCGTATAACCGGAGAACCTTCCGCGACGGCAATTCCAAACATGGAAGATATGCGAATGCGTTCCCTCGGCCAGTTCGGCGCAGCTTGCGAAGAATCGGGAAGACTCTGAGGCAACTTCGAAAAACAGTCGTCCGCCGGTTGATTATATCGGAAAGAGGAGCTTGTAGCGATAGGACGAAGTTAAGTTTCTGGAAACTCGATCGGTGCGACTATCTCCCGGAATATACACACATATATGCGGTATATGCGGATAATATAATTCTACAAGTTTATACAAGTCGTTGGCGTAAAGGACACGCGATACGGTCGCGTCTCCCCGCAGGATCAGCTCGAACGTCCGCCATTCGGAATTTTTTTTTCTTTTGGAAATTAGGTAGAGTCTTTATGCCCGGTGACTCGGAGCCGAGGAAAACAGAGTCTTTGTGTGTAACGCGTCCCCGAAACACGCGTGGATATGCCCTCGTCAAAAAGCGCGCTCGAGTGAAAAAAAAGAAAAAAGAAAACCAGGTATTATCGACTCCGTGGAGAATAAGACTTGCGTTCTCGAAGCCAACGAAGGCGATATACAAGAGAACGGTGGGCTTTGGCATCATGTTCTTGGCTTTGCCGTAGGGTACGAGTATGAGGATATAATCCCCTTACGGTCGCTCGAGTAACGCGCTGTCAAGAGTATGACAAGCGTTCCGTAAACATTGTGGGTCTATGGTCGCCGCGGCGATGGCCACGCAAGAGCAATATTTCCTCGGTGTATCCACGCTCGCGCGGAGGAGGCGACTCCTCCGCTAATGCCCTCTTCCTATCTCTCTCGCCCTCTATCACCGAGATTAGATTAGCCTTTCGCGTTTAGAGACGCTCTCGCCGCCATCGAAAGAGATCCTGCGATGCTACTCGAACTTATCTTAGCGAACATTCGAAAAAAGAACAAGAGAATACCAGTGTTATTGACAATGTGCATTTCCGGCTATCTCTTCGGCTATCCGCGAGAGCACTCCGCGCGCTGGAAGTAATAAGCCACACCTTTTTGGTGAGGAGATCGAAGCCAGACGATAAGTTATCGTTTCTCTCTATGCTGCGGAATATTGTGTATAGAGAACGCAGCTATGTGCACCGATCCACGCCCACTTCTAACATCCAGGGTGTTACTCAATTTTACTCGATGGTACAAACCATCGAGCTCGTACGTTTATTCCTACATAGCACGTAGCCGACGAGCACCTTGTTCTTTATTCATGTACGCGATGCCGGTTTTTTTTATTCATATACCAATATTCCTGCCAGCTCGGAGGCTGCCACTTTCGTGAGTGTGTGTGAGTGAGTCGGACCTTTTCCCGTTCCTCATCTCCCGCATGAAAAGTTCACCGGGAAGACGAGGGCGCGAGCCCCTTCTCTTATTTCCAACTCCATCGCCTTTTATAAAGTATAAGCAATTTCATACTTTCTGCCCTCGGTGTCCGTGCCTGGTCGGCGACTTCGGGCGCCTAGACGACCGACATCTTTACGACACGCTCCCGTCGTCCCTGTCACTCGAGCCGCTCGCACACAACCACTACACGAACACGCCGGATTTAACCAATTTTCCCGACGACCTCCCGCTGGTCGGGGTAATTATATCCCTTACTATATGCGATTCATTCAAATGTATATGCGCATGCGAGACGATTCTTTCGTCCGAGGTTCGTTCAATACCGTGACCTCAATGCAATCTTTCCGATTGATCCTTTTTATTTTATTTTTAGTCCTCATTTTAGCCGGCTGGAGGTAACGACGACCATATCGATGGCTGAAAAGCATAAGGGCGTATCCCAGATTATCTTAGATATCAAACGGCAAGAGATTCGCTTTTCTGTTTCTCAGCCGTCGATACACTTGTAAAACGTTGCTGATACCAAAGTTTTCGTCGAGAAACCATTCAATTCCATTTCTCCAGCGGTAATCGTCCCTATCGTTTCTCCGCGCAGTGCGAAGCCCGTCTGGATGTCGCGTTCGTTCGGAGGACACGAAGAAAATCGTTGAAATTTTATCCCGAAAAATAGAGCAGAACGAGGGAGTGGTGCGTTTCGCTCTAAGAATAGAAAGATAAATAAGAGAAATAAAAGAGGATATAGAAAGAGGGATGAAAGATAAAAGAAAGAAAAATAAGGGACCGAAGTACCGAGTCCCCGATTACACGTAAAGTTCTATCCTGAGAGAACGCCATGTACGAACTTACATCAGCGTATCTTTCGGTACGTAACTAAATGGACACTTATGAGTTGCACAGGTACGTGGGGCGTCGCGTATACGCCTATACATACGTACACACCGAGATGTGTAAAGGTGCGGAGGGGATGAGAGGGAGGAAGGTTGGATTATCTTGCCAGACAGCGAAATGGTAAAAGTTCTTCACCGATAGAGGCGTACGAATAGCGCCAGTTTCGCCAGCTCGAGGGATGAAAATGGGAGGACGGAGGAGAAAGTGCTGGGTTCGATGCTGCCTGTAGTATCTCCTGCAGAATTCGCCGTACCGAGAGAAGCGGGAGGGCTGGTTGGCAGGCTCTCTCCGGGGTTTCCGGCTCACGTTGCAGACGCAGCTGCAGCTTCATCGTATACCTATGTACACGCAGTCCCTCTCCCTGTATAACCCACCGAGTTGAGGAAATGAGGAGGGAGCACGAGAGAGTCGAGCATCTCTCTGTCTGTCACCATCGCGTTCGATCCTCACCCTTTTCCTCATCCCTCCGCTGGCACGACCTCTGCGCACGTCCGCACAGCCCTGCCGGGAGGCGAGATGGAGCCCCGGTTAGGGTAGGTTTTCGTGTGTGCGGTTTGGGCAGGCGGCCACCGCGACGCAGGTCGATTTGGCAGCGCACCAGCAACCAGCAGAAACAGCACAACCCGAAGCCCGGGGCGCCACCGTTGCTCGCTGATACTGCCATGCCAGCGTTTACCTTCCGCCGACTCCCCCCTCCGCAGCTTCGTCCCTCTCTCGAAACACTCCCTCGTCGCTTCGAGCCCCTCCTGTTGGCAACCCTCGACGCTACCCTGGACCACCGCTTCCAGCCAGCTCAGCCAGCTCTCCGACGATCGATACGACCCTCCGACGGTCGACACCCAGAACCCCGAGACTGCTGGTCCCCGTGATATTCCTCGCTGCTGCTACTGCTGTGCTCGTACTAACTAGCTCGCTACTGAAATTTCACCGGCCTTTGTCTCCTCTTGGCTACTACTGATAAAGACATTTTTTACGATTTTCTCTGTGCCTTCACTTCCGGTTTGAAAATCGTATTTTTCGGCCGGAAGTGACGTCATACGGAAAATGGTGACTTCCGGTTTGAAAATCTTATTTTCCGACGGGAAATTAAATCACACCGAAAATACATCACTGCAGGTTGAAATGTGAGAGCCTCGGCAACTGGTGCGGTCGCATTGCCGTACCGATGGTTAAATCTCACCTGGGATATTTTATATAATCGCGTCTCGATAAATAGAGTATACGACTGCACAGTTGTCTCTCATGGAGATGCAGCAAAAGATACGCGGAAAAATTCCTCACTTATATAGAACGGCGTTAATTTCTTGCGCCATATCAAATTGTGAAGAAAAAAAATGCCGTTGCGAAGGAGTATCCTGGCGGGCATCTGGCTGGACGGAGAGATATCGGAATTTTACAGTATACAAAGTTGAACTGTGTCGAATTATCGAGTAAAAACCTCGTGGTTATCGAGTGCGTTCCATTAGCGAAGCTATTCCGTATTTCTCCGAGCATGCAGGAGGCCTCGAGCTCTTTCTCTCGTGAGGTCGTAAAAGATTCTCACGATGTACTCGAGTACTCTGCGCTATAGATTATTATAGCGATGCATGCCAGTATAATACACACGCGCGTATGTGTATCGGCAAGTGTTGGCGGAGGGCAATGTCTGCACGCGGTCGAATCTTCCGACGATACGGCCGAGTCTGCACAGTCAGATAATTCACTGCTTCGTTCGACGACTCGCGCTCGAGATGCTATCCTTACGGGGTGTGAACGCAGTCTGTAATAAATGGTACTGAGATAAATTTGTATTCGCGTTAGTCAATTAAATCGATGATGATCGACGTTGATCGTTTTGTTTCGTTGAAATTGACGGAACGAATGGAATTTAGCAGGGAGGTTGGATGAACGAGGTAAATAATACACTAGAGTGCAGCAGATCGTTGACACAGTGCTTTTTTTAGCTATAAGTCCTGTAACTCCTTCTACCTCTACACCCAGAAAAATAATTTATTTGACGGACATTCGCAAATAAATATTTATTTGCGGGGCACCTGTCAAATAAATTATTTTTCTGGTTGTGAAAACGTTCAGAATTTTTTATTCATATATTTTTCTAACGCACTATCTGACTATAGTTTTACAAACACAAGTACAAACTAAAATGTTAATGACACGGGAAATAAAAGGACAGGTTTGTATATTGAAACCCGAACAATCGAATTTGGGACTTATTCAACAATTCTGTTTTTACGGAACTTCGTATTCCAATTTTACGATTTTTTTTTTTTGCTGTATGCAGACACGTCGGAAGAAAGACATTTCCTCGGGTACCGAACTCCAGGCTCGTAGAGCTGTTCGAGCCTACGGTAAGGGAACGCAGCCTACACACGGTCGAGACGACACGAAATTGCTCGCAATGAATCTCGCGGAAAGCCCTGTGGCCATCCCGCTTATTCTTATTGGTCTCCGTCGAGTGAGTTTTCCTTCGCAGACATTCCGTGGCTCTCCCCGCGGTATTCTGGAGCAAGCTGGCGGGCTCGTCAGCCTTAGAGAAGCACGCAATTACGTCCAACGAAAATCGTCTATGAACGAAGCATTAATATATCCTCGCCGTGCAGCCCGATGAAGTTCGGCGGGTTCTGAGAAGTTACCATTTTCCTTCGCTGGCATGCAGTGAAAATAGAGAACGGAGCTCGCCGCACGGGTTGCCGCAATTTCGGCCAGTAAATATTTTCTCAAATAAGAAGCAAGACGTTCGGACGATCGCGCTGTTGTACTTCGCGTAAATTAGACTAAGAGTTACGGTAATTGGTGCTAGGTGGACTCAACGTGCGGTCCATCTTGTGCATCGTGTACAAGACGTGCTTCGGACGTTTCTGAGATGTCGTTTTATGTTACAGATGGACCCTAGGCGTGGTATAATATAACACGCGGCAGTCAAGCGCACTCCCATCGGTATGTATATATTAATAGAATGCTGCTCGAAATTTTGCAACGCTGAAGTGGCGCCTTTGAGTAGATTTTAAACTTCACGTTACTCTATCGTGTACACTAAAGAAAAATATCGATGACTCAAGTAAAATTTGCTTGCGGGCTGCCAAAGAAAAAAATTGTTGTTTCAATTGTGCTTTCATTTTTTTCTTTGGCGGCCCCCGCAAGCGATTTTTTTTCCAGTGTGAACAGGAATTATTTAATCTTGCTAATTCTGTATTGACAATAAAGCTAAAATTTCTAGAAGTTAACGACGAACATTAATGCACCCTAAAAAAAGTTATCGCACCAAATTGCAATAATTTCAGTTTTAACCCTTTAAAGCATACATTTTTTTTTTTTACAAGTATGAAGTGAGATACATCAGTTGGTTCTTAACGCATTTTTCTGGATTCAAAGAGATGTACCACCTGCACCATACTTCAAAGAGTTAAAGTGTCGATCAGTTGAAAAAAATTATTATGTTTTAACGTTTGAGACGCTTGGCTGTTAAAGAGTGAAACAATTGAGACGGCGAGACAGAGCTTGTGTTAAGACGCAATTTTATGTTCCAGAGATGGAGGATTTTCAAGTGGAGGTGTGAACGAATCGAGAATCCGGAGTGAACGAGTGTACGGCGTGTCCACAGCGCTGTGCGTAACCACTTCTATTAATAGAAAGACGAGGAAGATGAGACCGAGCTGGACCCGTTTAAAAAAAATCACTGGAGTCTTCTTCGCACGTAATCCGGTTAATCCAATCGCGGAGGCGCATACCAGCAGCGGAATAATAAGCGAGGAATCAGCGGAATCAGCGTCGCCTACTACGAATCGTCCGCATCCGCGCGCGCCTCCCACTTAGTTCTCGAGTCGATTCGAGGACCCGGCGTAATAGTCTAAGACCGAAATGGCGAATCAGCCGGTTTATAAACGACCATCAAAAAGAAACTTCCTTCGGTCTTATCTCGGAGCGAGTCGAGAATTCGCGAATATCGCATGAGATGCGCGCGAATCAACTTCCCCTCTGATGCTGATGCGAGCTCTCGATCGCCTTTTTTCGTCCGTCTCGTTATATGCGCTGTTCCCGCGAATACGGCGAAACAGGAACGTTTTTTGTGTTTCTTATTCACACGATAATCCTCTACAATGTATCGACCATAGTCGGATACACGATGGAGGATCATTGCATAGGTTCTCTTGACGTCAAACTTATTTGCATATAGAATCAAAAAAAAAAAAAAAAAATCAGATACCGCCAAGCAAAGCGGGAAAGTTGCAAAATCCAAAATTAAAAAAAAAATTATCGAGATAAGGCGATCGCAATGGCAATCGGTGATAAATCGATGCTCGTGCTCATTTGTTACACGCGGAACCCCGATAAATGTAATTACCATACCCGTTCGCCATTTCAAGAATGAAAAAAAAATTCAAACGTCGTTAACGAACAGGGCTTACATTTAAATTATTAAGATAATCTTCGACTGCTGGACACAGTTTGTACCCACGACGACTGATAATTGAGGCTGACTGTAATTGATCTGCCGCCGATTATAGTTAATATCTTAACTTCTACGCAATAATTATTACCGAGATTCGACCTGTATGGACGATTGAGTGAATTATGATGAATAATAGTTGATTTTATGCCAATGTATAGTTGATGAAGCAGTTTTTGAATATCCTGGTTGAGTTTTGTTCTCTGCTAGAATAGGTGCATTGGCTGGCCAGGGATCGGTTCTTGCTCAGGTATTTTATGCCCGCCGTTGACCGTGCCATACGAGACTTTGGAAAAAAAAAAAATTCTTGTATAGCCGCCATCGGAACGTTCTATGAAGAGAAAGCTTATTGCGAGAACAGTCCTCCAGCTACCGTTAATTCTTAGCTATTTCAACGACGATTATTTTAATGACACGTTGAATTGCGCGAGTTTGGCTCGCCGTAGTTTCTCCAGCAATTATAGTCGAAACCGAGGATCGTTGGGATATCATCGAACAGGAAAACGAATTGCGAACGGAGGATAGCGGGGCAAAGCGGACCCGTGTCGTCCACTTGAGATCGGACTTTCCTTTTTACGTCCGGTGAACAATTTTTAATCATCGTCCATTCTCCCGTCTCTCCTACAGACTTCCATTATCTGCAAACCCATTACTAATCGTCTATGTAAAACTTGGCCACTAAAGTTTCGAACCTCCATTATTCTCCGATCCAAGAAAATTGGTCAAGCGCCAGCTGTCGCTAATTTTCTTTTCTTCTTTTTTTCGCGAGTCTGCATAAGAATGAGTGTTTAAGAGACGCGAGCTCGCCAAATGCTCTAATTGTCAAGTTGTCTGCAGAGCGCGGGCAGAGAGCGAAGGGAACTCCACTCTGTGCGGCTGACGCTTCGCGACTATCAAGCCCAAATAGGATATTATACTTCGAGTGCGAGATGCACGCACGACCTGGCTCGCTCGGCTGGCTGGCTCGTCGACTCTAGCCGCAATCGTTTTATTCCAGTTTAAAGCATCAACTCCGTAATTTTATGACCTCGTAAACGAGACGAGCGGGTACAGTATCGAGTTACGTGTCAAGCTGACGAGTGCGCGCGGCCTGTTCCGCACGACGCAAAGGAGACAAATCGTCCATCGTACGAGCGACTGACGACCCTCCCTTTTGCCCCCCCCCCCCCCCCCCACATTCGGTACTTTCGACTCTCTCGTACATTCTTCCTGAAATAAAATCCGAACCAACGACTTTTACCCATCACTCTCCTGTTATCAGACTTCCCTATCCGTTTAACATCTTTGATTTTTACCCGCGGCTCGTCGTAGTCGAGTAATTGGCCCGAAGGAGGAAAACTCGTCTTGTCAGTGAACGAGTTACGAAAAAAAATCCGCGAGCAACAGGTACGCAGTGTACGCGTTTTATCTCTGCAAGCCTTGCTTTCATAAAATCAGTTATCTGATTAGCGGAATAAAATAGCAATCTTACAGTCTCGCTGCGGCATGGCTCATCAGTTGTGATTTTATTATTGTGTATCTTTTTATTTCGTCCTTTCTCCCCTTATTTTTTATTCCCTGTATTCCTCCCGCCCTACGTACGAAGCCGTCTGCGTCGATGAAACGCGGAGCGGCGTCGAGCTGGGGGGCGGTGACGAGCGAGACGAGGGAAAAGCGGACGGTAGAATAAGAGGAAATAAAGGGATGCAAATCCCACGGGTTGGAAGGCGCGACGACGACGGAACGAGGGAGAGATTCGGGCGTTGAGAACGCTGCCAAGAAGAAACGGGAAGTTTATATCGCGTGCCGCGGGCTCACAGCCAAAGGGTGCGCACAGCCCGGCTGAGCTCGCTGCTAGGAAGGCGGCCAAGGGGAGACCCCCTTTGAACGCGAGCGTTCCCGGGGACGTCTTCTCTAAATTACCAATCTAGTGGCTCCGGGACTGCGTGTCCGTGCGATAGGAGAACGTGCGTGGGCACGGGAAGCTGCTGCTCCGTTTCTCTGTTATCTCGCGAGCCAAGTTCGGGCTCACGAGAGTCCTGGACGACGTACGTGTATAAGTCGTACATGAGCGGGTCGTTGCCGAGGCATGTATATATACCTAGGGGACGGGCAGTCGTGTAGCCGGGTACCTTACACGCCTTCACCATCCACGTCCGCAGCTGCGTCTGCCGTATATAAACCTCTCTGAGCTATTACATATGTGCCTGCCGTAGGCATGTAGCCATTCGCACATACAACTTCGACTCCAGGAACGGACCTGAAACGGGTCCTCCGCACGGCCATCATGGATTCCAGCCGACTTTTCTTGCGATACCGACTAATTCTTTTTTTCTCTCTCTCGTATGTACTTTACTCTGGAATATCTGATCAGCACTTTCCAGGACGTTGTAAAAATACGAACAGGGAGGAGGCAAAAGTATTCGAAACTCGCGAACGGAGGCTTCTCGTGGTGCTCCTTCGACTCGAAATGATACTTTGGGAATTCAAGGTTGCCGAGAATCTAAAAAATCCAAGAAGCGTGGGAAAGCTTTTTTGGGTTCTCTCCGCTCGAACAAGTGGCAGGTACAATCGTGATGACTTCTTCGACACATCAAACGGGGTTGATTGATGCTGAGAGAATCACGTTTTTTTGCCACCGATTATTCTAGTTACACGCGCGATGCAATGTTCGACTAGCTGCGATTTGGTATTCTATGGTCTAATCATTTGGTAAACGTTCCGCCGCGCTCGGAATAATGATAGAATCGTGAGAAAAATCCACGAGGTCTGCGCCAGCGGCATAATCCCGGACCGAATGCAGGAGGTGGGACAGAATTTTTCTTTTTTTTTTTTAAAGGAGTATCCTCGAAGCCGGTTCTCAGTGCCAGAGACATCTTTCGGACAAGCGGCGAAGCCGATGGCTGAGAGAACACAGCGATTTCCCGCCAGAGCGCAGGACCGTCCCATTTCGCTATGGCCGCCGTCGGCTATGTCGCGATTGGTCGGATACAAGTCGGCCATCATGGAAGCCATAATGGCTTGCATAATGAGGCAAATGATGGCCGACGAACGGACCAATGACTCCGGGTGGGTGTGTCATCCAGATGGCGCCGATATTTGAAAATGAATGGCACATGGGCGGAGCGACGGCCATCTTTCTACCATATGGATCGTCGCGACCACCCTCTTTTACAATGTTTTCATTGATGTTTACCGATGTCTTGCATAAAATATGGGACAATGTATCGAATATGTTCCTAAAAAAAAATTTCGGACTATACATAAATGTATCACTTATCGACGTAAAAATTGCATTGGCGCGATTCCCGATACGAGAAAGCTATACCGTTTACGTTTCTTTCGGAGAGTATAATAGTTCAACACCTGCAACGATCAACATCCAAAATAACATCCCGTGACGGTGCAATAAAATTCCCTCACAGTAGCGTGAAAAAAAAACCATAAAAAAAATAAATAAAAGATAGGTGACCCAATGAATCTTGGCAACGCAGGTGAAATGGCACATCCCAGCCACCGTTTATGACCCGAAACGCTAGCGACCGTGTATAAATAAACGAGTCTATAAAGCGGCGGTAAGAGAAAGAGAGAGAGAGAGAGAGAGAGAGTGCGAGAGAGAGATAAAGATCGCGTATATAGCGTGTGCACGCAAGCGCCAAGAATAAATCTCGGACGGCGGCCCGGCGAGACGTCGTTTCGCGGGAGAAACGAGGAGGCGCGCCGCCACTAACACTACAGGCACTAGAGCAACGAGCGCATCGTCGCGCTGCCACCGCTGAAGGTCGTTACGAACGAGCAGGCACGCAGTCGAGGTTCGCGTAAAATTTTTTATGATCACAACCAATAAAGTGACGTAACATTGGAGGAGCGGGGGTGGTCTAGAGAGCGCCGCAGCTACTACTACCGGGACCGTTCCGTGACGTCAGACCGGAAGTCGCGCGTAAATGCCACGCGGACTGATAGAGGAACGGCTGGTGTGACGTGGACGCTCCGCTATTCTAGAACACGACAAGGACCAACGGGAATGGATGAGGACATCGATGGGGGGGAAAGAAGTGGCGACGAGAAGAGGGGCTGTTGCTGCAGCCTTCCTGGCGTTTCCTGCAAGCGGGGGCAGAAGGAGTCTCTCGGTCCCTCTCTTTCTCTCCGGGTTGATGGTTTACGGCATTCCGTCGATGGCCGGCGCGCGCGCGAGCGCGTAGTGGCGTAGCAGTGCTGTTGAGCCCATAAAAATGTAACGAGCCTGTAAACGTTCGTTTATATTGCCTCGCCTTTACGCGCGTTCTCTCGTCTGTTCTCGGATTGGGGCAGGTCGCGGCCTCCCGCGAACCCGACGCGTGCGAGAGTGACGCGTCTTTGAAAACGACATCGGTATAACACACAGGCACGCGTCGTCCCCCGCTCCTCCCTCGTCCCTCCGCGAAACGTCACCTCATTCACAGGCAGAGAGACACACTGTTGGCCGTTGAAGATATCAACCCGGTCGGATGATTCTGGACTAAATATTAATAGGCTTCGTTATGAGCCGCGCGACGATGTGATAAGAGCTGTTAAATTTCGCATTAGCAACGTTGGAATATGAAACGACGAGCGTATCATAGTCGGACGGTCATTAACTCGATCGTAAATCATTTTTCAACCCCCGCTGGAGCCTCTCAGATTACTTTTATACGCCCGCATTGGCCAGATCATTCCCAGACTTGGCCCGCCACTTTTGATAACGACTTCTCCGTCTTTCCGTGGCTCATGACCACGCCCAGTGCGAACCCGCACGTAAAATCACATCACGCATACCGTACAACCGCGAGCAGCAGGCACGAACCGACCTCACGGTAACCGCGAGAGAGAAGAAACAGCGCGCCGGTCGGTGCTCTCTCACGCCGTTCTCTCGTTTACGATCATCATTACGCAACGTCTATGGTTACAATCGCGGTCATTCGTCGCACACGCTGTGGCATGCGCGACCTTGACATAGATATAATATATTCCGCACGTATGAGCCCCGTCAAAGTTTAGCTCGTGATTCATGGCCTCTCCCGGCCCGTCTCCTCCGTCGTTTCGCTATATTCGCCGGCTAAAGGTGAAGGGAAGCCGTTCCGATGATAGCGAAAGCTGCGGTTTCGTTGATCGCCGATCCGGCAAGCACGTGTCCAGCACATAAGAATGACCGGGAAGATCACACAGAGGTTCCGGCTGCGGTTTCAACTCGTGTCTTTCTATGCTTCTTACCACCTACTCGTCTTCGTCCCCGTACAGTTCTCTCGGATGGCACACTCTCGGACACATCAACCTTGTCCCGCACGCTTCCCGGCTTCTCCCCCCCCCCCCCACCCCCCCCGCGTTTTACTAACACTTAAAACTTTATTGGCGGTCGTAAAAGCGAACGTTCAGCTTCATTTGGGGGGTTGCCCAGCACGAGGGGGTAGATATGGGTTACCGCATCATGGGACTTTCGCTCACTCCCTCGCGCGTCAACTTGAAACACCTCTTACGGGTTTATATATTGTTTTACACCTTCCAACGACCTAAGCTTGCACACACCTATAGACATCGGCTACAGTTACGTGCCACCAGTAAACACTTCCGACGACGTAACGGGCTCTAACGATCAAACGAGTCTCCGCAGATTCCGGAAGCCGATACCGTGCACCCTAGCTCAGCCTACATTAGAGATTTATCCTGATTCGTCAATAGGTTCATTAACACTCTCTTAAACGTCTGGCCTCGGCCTTATTCCCCAGGAGCAATTATTTCGCGAACGGGCCTATCTTCGGGAGATTGTCCTCTCGAGAGCCACCTTATCGCGACGTATTAATGCTGCAACGATCCAGCCACGTCCCGTTCGATCCCAACCCGGGTTACTGGACCATAGGCGTAAATGAAAGCTCTCGTAAACAACGCACATCCGATGAGTGTTAGCGAGCGGTAGTGAGGTACCTACGGTACTCACCGGGAGAATTCCACCGGTGCTAAACCCGGCGGGATTCCCAGTTTTATTATCCACATCAATGTCGTCATCGGGGTCATCGTTGGGACCGGAGCATGGCAGGCTTCTGGTGTCTGCCATATAGATGTGTGTGTGTATGTTTGGGGACGACGTCGATGTGTGCGATAGAGAGACACGTGAGCGAGAGCCTCGTTGCAATCGTCGTCTGGGGACCGTCTGTCTAAGCCGGGGATACTTTGCTTCGCTCGTAAAATGGCCGACGCGCTTAATCGCGCCTCGCGAACGACGCTCACGCTTCTCTGTGGTGCGCTCCTCTACATCAGCGACCGCACTACGGACATCGGCAGAATACTCTCGTACAATACGATTTCATTCATGCCACTCCGCAAGAGCTACCGGCATCGTCATCGACGACACGTCCAGAACTCTCTTCGCGTGTGTATTCTTCTTGTTTGTTCCCCCTCTCTGCCACGGTCCGTCGGAGAGGTACGATCTAGTGTCCAGGAACACTGGCAGGAACGTTCGAGGGAATTTTATACCACCCCTCGTAAACGGCACGACTACGGTCCGCCACTCGCACCCCTCACGCGAAGCTTTACGAGGAGGAGATCGCGATCGGCGGCGAGCACTGTCGGTAACCTCGCCTCTCTAACCCATCTTTCACCCCGTCGCGTTCTTTCAGTTCTTTCTCCTGTCTGCGATGCTATTATCGTTTTGGACGAATTGCTCCGGTTCTCATGCACCAGTAGCGTTATCGTCGAGGCTGCTGAGCGTTCGCGGCTCCGCCCGACGAATTTCCACGTTCCATTTCGCTACTTGTATATTATAACGGCTATGAGAGGAAAAAATTTAACGAAATACCGTGAATGGTCTCGCACGAGCCAAAGATCTCGGAGGTGCGGACATACTTGTTTGATTCTCGAAAGTTCGCTGCTTTCATCTCGGATTATTATCGCAGATAATTCAACCATTTCTCGGGATTTCGTTCTATAATAAGATCTCGAGGGCGAAGAGACAGGCACTCGTGTATCAACGAGGTTTTAGCGGGACGACGGAGATCTGAGGATCTTCGGGGCTGCGATCGCCGTCGAAGTTTATTGACGCTTCGCGAACTCAAAATTGTAAATCGTCAGAAGATTTCGCATATGCTGAGCCTGAGTGGAAATAATCCAGTCGGAGAGTCGTTCGTATATTTTGTCGCTACGCCTGGGAGAAAAACCACACAGCGTGTAAAATTATCTGTGCAGTACCTTGCAGTTCGAGGCTTCGAGTATCCGGACATTTAATTATTTCACCAGTCAAAACATTTTCAACCTGGTCGCTTTGGCGCTGTGGTGGAATTCGGGAAAGCAAGAATTTACGTGAAACAGCGACTCGGAATTTGTCTGTACCCGCTGGCCTCTGCCATCTATACGGACAATTCTCGAAGGTTAAGATACCTTCTCTGGGCAGAGAAGAGCGGGGTAAAATATGGAACTCCGAGGCAAAACAGGCTCTCAACAAATTTTTCAATGGGCATGAAAAATGATGATTTTCGATTGTCTCACGTCGAATGGAGGGCCATTTTGCTCCACCCTCAACTACCTCCGTTCAGTGTATAACCCGAAACACACGAAGGCAGACGAAACGTTCAATTATCCCTCACGAAACCAGCCGAAGCAGAAACTCCACTATGGAAAATAGAGTCGATCGTGGCACTTCCAGCAGGAGGGAGGGCTTTTGCCGTACGAAATTCGCATACAACCGCTCGATCCCGGCTTAATCGGTAATAGGATCTGCTCCGGCGATAGGACGTTGAATTTGCGATCTCCGGTGGACATATAGAGGACGATTGAACCGTTCTGCCAGTCCCGGGGGCGAAGACAAAGACCTGCATCTCGCAATAGATCCGTGTACAAGATGAGAACCAGTACGTGATATGCCAAGAATGGCGCAGACGAGACATTCACACACAGAAAATGTATACAGAAAACTCCCATTGGTCCGAACGGGTTACTCCGGGTGTAGTGCGAGCTTCGAGGTAGCCGGTTTTCTCGCTCAGCGCGAGCAGCTCGTTCTCGACTACGGTGGAAAAAAAAGGAAGAAAAACTTGGATATCCCTTTGTTCGTGCTGTAACGCGGGGATCTTCTCGTGGGCAGAATCGAAGCCCCGCGGGACTCCATTTCGTTGCTGAACGAATCGCGATGCGAATATGAGAGTGAAAAGGAACAAAAACAAAGAGTCGACGTCTGGGATGGCTCTCGGGGCTCAGGCGAGACGCCGCGCCACCTCTTCCTCTCGGCATCCATATTAATTCCAGAGGCCCGGGGGTCTCCGTTGTCTGAGGGTATCTTTTTATTCTTGCTTCCTGCATACGTGGTCTCGCAGATAAATCGAGGGTCTTCGACGAGAAGTGTTTTTAAAAGTTGGATACGTGGATAATTATGTGCAGGATATACTCGATAAAGTTTGCAATTCGTATTCGGGGACGAAGAAAAAAAAATTCTTAGCGAGAAGTCGACGATAACAAATATATATTTTTTTCAATCCAGAAGAAAAACAGAGTTTCGGTAGAGTTCTATCCGACTCAGGGGATAAAATTAAATATGACTGTAACGGATAGCTCGGTAACGATGTGACATCGATTATTGATAGCTGATTAAGGAGCTGAGCTTCGATCGCCTCGAATTCCACGCCTTTCTGCTCAGTCGATTCCGACTTCTATTCCATGGAGAACGATTTGGTGGTTCGCCTTCGTCGCAGTCGCGCCCCCAGTGTTGTGTACATTGCTCTCTTGCAGACGGCTGACTCGGAAATCTACTTCGAGGCCTGGTCCGAGAGGTATCTGTGCGTAGGCCTCGTAGGCTACGCTCGCCACCACGTGAAGGCTCATAAATATTCTCATACCCGTTTTAAACCCATAAAGAAACCGCTCGCGGCTCTCGGAAGGGTTAACGCCGAGCGCGATCGCCTTCCTTTTTTCTTTTTGGCCAAAAGAAGCAAGAAAGAAGAAGAAGCAGAAGGTATGGGGAAAAAAAATAAATGTGCTTCTTGCTGCGAGCGAGCCATGAGCGGGATGGGCCAGCCTGCACCTCTGTAGCGAACGGTCATATAATATCGGTCGAAGGACAGAGGACTCACTGTTCGCCGCAGCACGAATATGCCGAAAGGGTTAGAGATTCCCGTCCGAACCGCACGTTTCGTCTAACTTTTCGGTGAAGGGTTCCGTGGAGGAAAAAAACCTCAGTAACGTCACGCTTAATTTTCGTACGGAGATCCTTTTTTCGTGCAGGTACATTTTTTTTTTTAAGAAAAGACTGCCGTAGCCTTACGCTCGGCCGGACGAAGGCAAATGCTCCGATGAGAACCTGAACTCGTATCGAGCGGAATCGTATTTTATTATTCGATCATAGGCATATTTTTGAGTCTTCATTGGCTCGATTAGAGAACGATAAAGGCTGATGATGTTCTCGATAAGCCGCCAGAGTGCTAATAATTTAATGGCCTACCTACGTAATATATCGGGCAGGCTCGATGGACAACCAGAACCTGCAGCAGTCGACGAAGGCCTCGGCGTATACGCGAGCGGCGCGCGAAGGGCAAACGTGACCGCCTTCATTGACTTTACGAGCAGTAAAACGGGGCTTTATAGTTTGTGGGGTCGTTCGCGTCTTCGCGTGTGGATACTTGTGCCCGGGTGTCTATCTTTTTCTTACTCGCTCATGCTCAGACTCTCGCTTTTAGTATAGTGCACAGAGTCATGTGATGCACCGACACGCGAGTCTATTCCCTTCTCCGTCTTCCGGCCCCCCACCGTAAGGAGTTATCTATTAGGTGTAAATGGCACGGAGTTTTCCTACCGGAGAGTTCTTACACATGTTTGCCCTGCTCGTCGAGTCATTGGCAATATTTTCGTTTGGAATTGACTTGCAGATTACTTGATTAAGTCCCGACGATTTTTTTTTTTCTGTTACCAACATTGCTCTGGAGTTTGGGACAGAACGGCTGTCGGATTCAATGTGAAGGAAATCGTCGTCGAGAAACGAAAGAGGACAAAACATTGCTGACGGAGTGTCCTTCGTAAAGTGCTTCGAACCTTTTTTTTCCCCGATGGCAGCTAAAACGTGGCTCCGAACGACTCGACCAGTGGACTCTACTACCCCTTTGACGCTATAAAGCGATAAACCTGCCGCTGCGCTCGGGAAGGGTTAAGGCCAAGGCGCGGTCGCTGCTCCGGTGCCGTGACTCGGCCGACCCTGGCTCGCACCTCTTTTAATCTTACTCCTTTTTTTTCTGTGTACTCGACCTTCATCCAAAGTACCGAAGGAAGACTCTGCCACGAAAAATTCTACGGACTCGCTTAGAGCATAGGAGACGACTGTCTAGTAGTAGATCTGTGTTCGCGAGAGAACGAGCAGGTTCCTTTTCCAGCTGCTGCAGGAACTTCGCGAGAATCTCACGGTCCGCGCACTCGGGAAAATTTTATTAAAATTGTACGAGTCTCAATTTCGAGGGAAGCCAGATCTCGCGGGCGAGAAAACGCGTTCGCAGCAGTCCAGAAATATTCGGGATAAGAGTTCTTTTTTTTTTTTTTTACTGCACCGCCATTCTCTCGGGTTCGAGCTCCCGCTCGGCTCTTGAGACGTAATTATTGCCGACGAGCGTATGCGGGAAGAGCGGGAACACGGGTTGAGAGAAGGGAGCGAAAGAAATAAATAAACCGCCGGCTACCGGAGCGAGAATGAGAGCGGAATAAAAGAGATCCCGCGGTCCGAGCAGCTTTCGGGTACGAGACGGTTTCGTGTGAAGTTCGGAGCACGGTGCCAAGTCTGGAAATTGGAGGGTTTCGCGGTAACGAAGGAATCCTCCTCTCTCTCGTTCGCACAAGCTCCGACGACACTCGTGAGGGAACACGAAAGAGTCCACAAAGAAATTTCGAAAACGCAGATGCGGGAGCGGCGGCGAGCGCGCGTTCGTTTGTGGTAAAGCGTCTCGATTGGTGGGCCAAGCAAATTAGGAGACTCGCGGCGAGTTAGAGAAGAGTCACGCACGTGGGACCTGGATTGTAGCCAAAATCAAACAAGAGCTTAAAATAAGAGGCATAACTTCGAGTCTCCTGCTGACTTCTGCCGCCTTATTATGAAAAACCACACTCCGCTACATTACATAGCTCGTCCACATTGGCGCCGGTAATTTGGCTCGGAAAGTCACGCATTGCGATAATATTGTCGAGCGACTCTCCGCCAAATAACACCCGAGGGATCACACAAAACGTACTCATCTAGGATTTAACTGCCCTACCCGGTGTTTCATGCACTCTATGTTTTCGACGTAATCGTGCGGGGTAAATATTGACGATGCGGAGCTCGTTGGTGCCATGTATTCATGCGTTCGGAGAAATATCGGGGATATGAGAGCGCAGGAGTTTCGAGAGGCGTCCATGGCGCCGCTATTCGCCGTCGGGAGAAGAGCGGCCGGGCATGTGAATGTGTACAAAATGAGAGCGACGGTCCCACAGCGAACGTGCAAAGTCTTGGCATAGGATTCGAAAGAGCTCGGCTGTGACAAAAATAACGAAAGAACGAAATGTCCGTGCTGGACGTTGTCTTTTTTTACTTTTTCTTTTTTTTTTTTTACGGTTTCGTATGTCCAGCCATCGAGGAAAAAGGGACGAGACTGCGAAAGGGTTATGGTACAAAGTTTCTTTACACACGAGTACTCACTTTATGTGTTGTTGTGCGAAGGAGTACGGTACGTCCATTCAGCGAAAAAAAAGAGACCAACATTTTCTCGGAAAGGAGAATGTGTAGCGCTATACAGAGCGCTCGCGAAAATATATCGATATCGAGTCTGGTGAGCGCTGGGGTCGATTTTTACCCTTACATTTCTGGGCGGTGAGGAACTTCGCTCACATTTTCTTTGCCTTATTCCATCAGCTTTCGGTATTCTTCTCTCGATAGGATATCCATGACGCTGCACGGTTGTACGGAACAGAAAGGTTTTATACTTTTCGGAAATTCGTTCGATCGACGGTGCCCTTAATCGATATCGGATGGAGCGGAGTTTTATTTCAAGATGGAGGTGGAATGGTAGCGGGTCTTACATAGAAAGAACATCAGATATACGTTTTCTCCGAGCGATCTCGTACCTTTTGTACGTTTTTTTCCGTTTCATCCCCGACGGCTCCGGCTTCGACGTGATCAATAATTAAGTCATGCCAGCATCTCCGTCTGGCCGAGATCGGGAGATCGTGAAGCTCTCGGAACCGCGAGAGAACGAGCCGGGATTGGATTGGTGAGATATACACGCGCGCCCCGACGTTCCCGTGGGAGCTCGACGGACTCGGGGAAATAAATTATATACGCTCTTTGGCCTCGAGACTCTCGATACCGATTCCTGGCTACTCATCCGACCAGTCTTCGCTTCATCGATGTCCAAAGTTCGGAGTCCTCCGGACAAAATGGAGCTCCGTCGACGGCGGCCAGCCCTCAATTACTTCGAGGAAAAATTCTCGCGCACACGGAAAAGATGACTTTGCGAAACCTTTCTCGTTCGCGTCTAGATATTTTCGTCCGAAAACGTTGCCTCAATAACGAGCATGAGCGATGCTACTTCCGCTCTACTTGATGATAATCTTGGTATTTTTTTGTATTTTTTCAATTTAGAAGAATTCTAAGCGCGTAAAAAATTGGTAAAACAGCGTCGCTGGAAATTAATATAATTAGTTTCACTTCAGTAATAAAGATAATTTTTTGATACTGACGAACAACAGAACCAGTGAGAAGAAACTTTTTGTCCTTCATCAGCGACATAGCAGGTTTTTTTCTCGCTCAAAAAATGTTTCCCTCGCGGCCGAAAAAAAGACGACTATATAGTAAGAAGAGAAAAAAATTATGCGCGGTACAGGAGTTTTATGAAAGTTTCAAAACTTCCGAGCTACCGTCTAAGCCTTAGGGGGACAAGTATGAAAACGACGAGGAACGAGGATGATAGCGAGGGGAGAATAAGTTGAAAACTTTTGCCGACATTCGAGAAAGGGGGATGGTTTCCGCTGGAGGGGTTTCAGAGCGAGTATGAAACGAAATGGCCGCGAGTATCTCGTCGCTTGGGGAAGAGCTGCAGCGCAGCCACGCGGCCGATAGTCTCATGCCGATGAGAATTTTAATTGGGCGGATCTCGACTAAGCCGCTTTTTACCGATCGTTTAATAAAAGTTTAAAACAGTTATTGTAACGCTGCTTTCTCAGAATATATACATCAAACATTTCGCAGCCATTAACTGTACAAATTTGCAGCCATGCATAATTATTTGCTGAATAATTATGCAGAGAAAAAAATATTCTCGATCACGTCCCTTCGGTTTGAAAATCGTATTTTCCGACCGGAAGTGACTTCAGAGCGGAAATAAATGTAAGATCACACACGATATATCTCACATACATTTGGAGTAGACCAGAGCTGGGTAAATACACTAAGTACGTGATGTACGTATTAAAGTACCAAGTACTTAAAGTACCGAGCATAAAACTTGAGTACTGGCGTATTGAGTACTGGCAGAACTTAATTGCTGAAATTCTGAGTACTGAATTCTGACTGGGTATTTGATACTTTAATACGTGCTTCGAGTACTTAGAATATTTACCCAACTCTAGAGTAGACCCGAGGTAGATTCATGGTCCTCGAATAATATTCGCAGATCATAAATCTACGAAGTAAAGCACAGGCTCCAATACTGCACCCGGCATAGGCGCGGCGATAAAAATGATCGTCGAGGCGATATATCGAGTCCTACTCAATGCTATCAGGCGGATGCCAGCTCGAGTCAATTCGGTAACTCGATAACTGGTGTCCCGTCCCATAGCCGTGCCGATAGTTGAATCTCACCTGGGAATATGTCGCGTGACTATCACCAGAAGTGTCTTGTACGCTTGTATACCGAAAGTACGAATCGCTGATTTTAGTCACGCGATATTTATCCACACTCCGGTTATCTCGCATATTGTTCCGCTTCAGAGAAAATTTTGCACGGATAAATTTAGCTCGTGGTTGAACGGGTGGGTTTCGCGAACACGCTTGAATGTATCAAACCTGTTTTCCATTTCGAATCAACATACATTGGCGTACAGTGTAAGAGTTACACGCGATGTCGTTACCAACCGAGTGTGCCAGACACTCGAGCTCGATATGTCCCAATAATCGTTTGCAGAACTTGGTCGCAACGTCGGAGCATCTGAACGCCTAAGGGCTATATAATTGTCCGATGAAATGGTCTCGTCTACTGCGTTTCTCCGTACCTACGCACTCTGCCGTCGCGGCACTCTCGCTCGATACCGGATCTCGATTATATGAATACAAGTTACACATATTGTAGCGTAGGGACATACGAGCCAACGACTGTCGGAGGACTCGTCCTCGTGGACTTCGTGTATCGCCGAATCATACGATCCTCGATAAATTTTCATTAGGGGAATGCATAAAAAAACCGTTTTTTAATAATTTTAGATAAGAATTTTTTAACTTTTACCTGTTTAAAAAAAAATATCTGTAGTGGTAGGAATTTAATTTTGTTCAGGTTCTTGGAACCTGTTACAAAATTGCGATAATAATGATAGCTTTATAATAAACCTTATATATAGATAATAATGACGTGGACATTACTCAGATAGGGCGAACGCGATCCTCACAAGATGCGAAAATATAATAAAATAGCTTTTTCACATCTGCCTCTGCAAACTCAAGGCTTGCGGGGAACTCAAAGTTCGCTAAATACTTTCGTGGATGCGAATGATACAATGGACAATTTACACCGACGTGTTCTAAGGATTCATTTTCGCTCGAGTTACAAGTTAAAAAAAAAAATATTTCTATTTTATAGCTTAATTGCGGTGTTTATCGTCAGATGAGTGTGTACCGGACTGAGACGGGTTGAAACGTACATCTCGAGGAAGACCCGTTCATAGTCCGAGTTCAATCGTCGTGGGTCAGAATTTTCTCCCTATATTATATAGGTATACACATAGGTGGTACGGACAGACGGCAGAAGCAGGTTGCTTTACCGCAGAGCCTAATTACAGTCTGATTGGCACTCCGCCCTTCGGCCCACCGTTCACGTGGAGCCCTGGCTCGATTATCCCTTGCTTCTTCCCACCCTCCTTCCCCCATTTTTTTTCCTCTTTTTATTCTCGTTCCGCACACTGGCGAGCCGCCACGCCAGACTCTCAGGCCCTTCTTCGATTATCTCATTTTTTCTCTTCATACGTTCTATCCTCCGGCAGATTATATCAGAGTCAGACATTCGTAAATTCGAGCACATCTCTGCGGGGCGAATGCTTCTGTGAAATATATTCTCGTAATCCCCCATGCTCTTTCACATCGTCGTCTTGATTACACGCTCAATCTTCTTTCCTCTCGTACATGTAATTGTACGAATACACTGGACCGTCCAGTAATTTTCCTCCGTTCTTTAATTCGTGTAATTTTGGAGCAAAGGGATTTTCGAGAGGGCGCGCGAGCTCCGGCGAGCCGTCGGGTGGAGACGGGCGAGCAGGATTGCATCTCTGGAGCCGGACAGTGCGTTAGGATCCTTTTTTAGTAGCATATTTCTTTGTCGGTCGGTTAACAAGACGTTAAACGTTCTCCGGCTGATCTCGGCTTAACAATCTTTATTTCGCGCTGTAAATTAATCTACCGCAGCTGCTCTCGATCATGAGGCCAGTGGGAACGAAAGTAATTCGTGAAGAAAAAATTAAAAATATATATTTTCGATCGGTGCTCTCAAAGTGCACGGAAGGATTATTCGAAGGCTGTTTGTCGGTCCCATTCGTCTATTCCATTCTATGAATGTCATTCTCGTCCCACCTTCATAATTGCGACGATCGCTTCCCAAGCCTGTAAGTCTCGCGGGACAGAGAGCTGCATGCAATCGCGGCATGGAATATCACTCATGTACGAATGTAGATAAATTTTTTCATTGAGAGCTGTCCGAGTTAGTTACGGCTCTGAAGAGAAACGAGCTGATACACATTTTTTTTCTCACAGCCCTTCGAGCCTCCGTTCGGGTCTTGTCGTTCGTTAGCATAGAGCATTGCTTCATTGGATAGAAAGCACCACAATCGCTAGCAAGCAGGAAGACCGTCGTGCGGACCACCGGGAAAATATGGAGCGCGAGCCTCAAGAAGATTTACGACCCTAGGCGAGAAAAGCCAAAGTATGAAAGGTCTGCGAGAAACTCAATGCGACTTTTCGAAAGGAATAACTCGCGAGGAAATTCTTTCTTATCTGGCGAGTCGGTGCATCGGTGAAGTAGACGTTGTGAAATACGAGTACGAAGTAGTGTCGCATCTTATCTTTTTAAAAGAGCAGGAACAGTCACGAGTCTTCCCAACCAATAGGCTGACTGCTTGCAGGTTTCTCGCATTGTCGGCCCTGCGACACGAAACAGGGAGTTCCGGAAACAGAGAGCGCGGAAACAGGAGGGATCGATCAGAAATCGATATTGTAAACAATTCTCTTGTTTAAAATTTTTAGAATCAGTCCACAGGCTTTTGTTCGTCTGAATAACCTCGTACGAAGTAATCGCCTTCTGGTATCCGCGAGTTCGATACTCGTTCGCTTTTATCCTCAAATAGAAATTCCATTACTCCATCCCTCTCAATGATTCGAATTCCACGAATAGCACGGCAGCATCCTCCCGTCTCTCGTGTATCGGAATTTTTTGCAGCGCCAGGAGCAGTATGGCACTTCGGCTCTCCTCTCGACGGGTCGACCTCACGGACTCTCCAGCGGACTTCGGATATCGAACAAGTTACGAATGGTCCCTTCGCTTTTTCGAGAGAACGAGAGAGGAAGAGAGAAACTGAGAACTTCGAGGCCCTCGCTTATCCCGGTAATAGCGTTTCGTAAGTGGCAACCAAAAGCCGAGAGACTCGGGCCATACTCTTGCCGCGGATGCTCGGTAATGCCAGGATTCATCTTCCTGGTGGACGACATCGGACGCCGTGACTTTCTGACTTTCAAACTCATTCTTCTGTTCTCCTCCTCTTCTTCCCCCCCCCCCCCCCCCCCCCAAACACACCTTCACCGCCGTATCACAAGAAAATTGACCAAGGGAGGCATTAAAACTTTTCTCATCTTTCGTTAATCTTGAAAAATGCTCTCATACCAAGTTACAAGTTACAGGACTCTGGTGTTGACGTTCGACCGTCGCCGGAAACTCCACCTACCCGGAACTATCGTCGGCGCAAGTATGCCTCCTGGCTACGTTCGAGGCACAGGACACTCGGACTTTCGACCACGCAACAAAGATTTTTTTTTTCGGCAATGACGCTCACCGTTACAACAAACGACTTGGAACTGGTATAAAAGTAGAAATTGCTCTTGCAAAGATTGCAGGAAGAGATACACAAGTTTGAGCTGTCTTTATGTTAAATAGCGTCTAGCCGTACGTGAGGCAACGTCTTCTCATGCCGCCCGTAATTTACACGCGAGTTGTTTATCCGTGTATTAATTTTTGCTTTGCAGTCAAACGATTAATAAATTTCTTTCTTAATGCAGTTTGGCTTATCTGAGATAAAAAAAAGTCTGTCGGATACTTTATAGCGTGGAATTTATATATCTTTCGTAGAAATATCAGGATGTCGTGACTTTCTGTATCTCAAAAAAAAAAAAAAAAAAATAACATGTTTAAATTAACAAATAAATGAATGGTGGCAAAAACATGAATTTGGTAGTCGACTATCATTATCGTCGTGACCTTTACGGTAATGTATGCGTATACAGCGCTGTTGCAGCGTTGCGAAACGGTGAGGGAAGTCGCCATCGTTCCGCGACTGTCGCATCACCGGCGGGAGGGGGTAATTACCTCCCCCCCCCGGGATGGACCGCTCCGCCATGGCGCATTATTCTCGTTGGCGGAAAGCTAGCTCGCGAGACGAGCTCCCCCATTTCCTCGCGCGCCCCTTGCCGAACCCCTGAACACTGGCAGCGATCCACGTGCGTGCTGTATGCAGCTTCCTCGCGACTGGGGCGGCAACACGGACGCTGCAGTATCTCAAAACTACCCTCGAGGAACGTTCCCTCGTTACAACCCCGAAATGACGTTCCAGATGTATCTCGCACAAAAGGAGGAACGACGTTACTCTTTCTGTCTCTCCCGCTAGCCTCACGGGAATATGAAATAAGGCTTTACCGGAGGTTTTTTTTATGTCCCAGACTGTGTAACGAATTTTGCGCGAATAAAGGAGCGATAGATGGAAAAATAATTCCGTGTATAAAATAGCTTCTTTTTGCGGGATGAGAGAGATTCTTCGCGCGATGGAATTTCACGCCCGACGAGTGGGGTGGAATGGACCAGCTGCGGGTGAGGTTTTTTACGGTCGGGAGCGCCCAGACAAAATGCATTTTGGAGAGGATCGGGTGATAGCGGAGATAGCAGGTTCGGGAATCCCCGCCGAATTGCGATCAAGGGGTGCGCGCTCTGCTGCAGGGGGTTGCTCCGAGCCACCTCGCTTCGCTCCCGGTGTGTCCGGATTATCGAACAGCTGCGCGCGCAATTCTCTATCTTCGGGATTCCGGGCTGCGTGAGGAGCCAAAAAAAAGGAACTGAAAGAGGAACGAAGACCCGGAGGCTCTCGACGCTACCGCGAGGACAACTTTTATCCGAGCCGGTATATATTTATGACGATGGAGGTAAACTACACTTAACGTTGCGCGTGATCATCCGCTCGGCTCGTACGGCGGCCACACTCGGTGTCTCGCGCGTACCACTTATATCATGTATATTATGCCTTCGGGAACATGTAACAACTTTGCCGACTGCCGAGAGTCGTTACATCAGAAGCGTGATATGGAATCGACAAGGCCGCGCCGTCACGATTCGGGAAAGGGATCGATGCCGAAACGGATGAAGTTGTGCGCCCGACGAAAGACGAGGCTTCGTCAAGGCCTTCCCGGTCAAATTGGTCGTTGAATCTCATCGTCCCGGTAAAATATTACACGGATTTGAATATACGGATGAAAATATAAATTAAGAAAAAAAAATATATACTGCAGCGAGATAAAAGTCGATTATCATAATGAGATAATATTATTCGAATTTTTTTTTTCAACACGAAAGTATGTCGATAAATAAAAATGAACGAAGAGTTAACAGGAGAACTGCTGTATTTTTTCGCCGGGGGAAAAAAATACGAGTTCCAAGTCAACCGGGCGGACAAGAGGTTCTTTATGCCGGGCAATCCTTTTTTTTAGAATGCCTCGGCAGGGAAGGTCCGAGGCCTTTTCCTACCTTTATAACCCTTTACCTTGGCAATCTCCGACGAGCGCCCATCGGTCAGCGTAACAACCTGAGCAATTGGTCGTTTTAAGGTGTAGCACAGACTCTCCGCTCGGGTCGTGCTCGATGTTTCACCTTGACAATAAAACACGCCGGAAGGGTTTAGGTCCCCGGTTCGCCCCCCCGAGACGGTGTAATAAATCGATCGGAAGACTGTCTCCGGAGGTAAATTTCAGCATCTAGAGAGCAATATACACCGTCCGGGCGTTTAGGCCTTCGGATATCGCTGTGTAGGTGCACATAGCTATACCGACGTTTCAGTGTGCCCGGCATAACACGAGGGAACGGGAGAAGGGGTGAGAAGCGTCCGGCGCGTACCCCTTTCTTCGCAGCGCAGCAAAGGGGTAGAAGAGAGAGGCCGGCATTTTTACTGTTATCTGAGTGGAAAATCGTCGCCGAGGCTGGAAAAACCACGAAACGATCGCCAGGTGAGAATGGCACTGCACGCAGTCTGTCGCTTCAAGGTCTCCGGGAAACCTCGGGCGCGCGATACTCCGGTGCGAAACATTAAAAGTGAACTTCTATATATTTTTTTTTCTCAAGGTTCTCGCGACAATTTTTCGTGGACAGTCACGCAACCCCTCGCACACCTCCGCGGGACGGACGCACCACGGACACTCCATCGATATGTGAGTCAGACTACTTTATCCCGCGACGATCGAGGCCGTACGAACGATATAAAGCGCATCCGTTGTAGATTGGAGGGGAAAAAATTAAAATAACATAACTATGCTAAATGAGTAATTATCAATTACCGAGTCCGCCGGTCTGAAGCGTTATCTCGCGAATATGCGCGCGGAAAGTCCGATAGATATATTCAGCCTTTCCTCTCGAGCTATCGGGCCGCGGACAGGAGTATGTTATCGTACAGATAAGATCGTCCAACGTTTCGAAGCGATTCAACGATCGACTCCCGCGGTTGATCGAGAACGGGGGACGCGATTATATCGTACAGGGTAACGCAAAATCGATTGACAATAAACAGGGGATAAATTTAATTTAATACTGACACTAAACAAAAATTAGCGTAACAAAATTTGATACGTCCCTGTTATGAATCTATAATATAATTTCCAGCTTAAAAAATCGTCTCAATTTGCCAAGCAAATGTTTCCCCTTATTAATAAATTTCTCTATACTTTTAAAACAACTTGTTTCATACTTTGAAAATTACAGAAAATAAAATATAAATCGAGCAGTTTATCCCGCAAAATATAATTAAATAAAATACATCCTACTTTCTGCATCGGCCTGTAGACCAGAGAGCGTTACTCACGGAGCCGCGGACAGCACTATCGAGCCTGCGCTAAGTTTTCCCGCCGCAAGCTTGTATGTAATGGTGTATAGCAAACTATGATCCGCAACATTCCCCGCCAATTATACGCGTCTTATGTTAATTGGACGGGCCACTCCGATGTATCTCTCCGCAGGCCTGGTATGCGGAGGGCAGAGCGCGTTATCTCCCCCTCCTTTATTCCCGCAAGTGGATAAACCCTTTCGCGCGCGCTGAGCGGGAATATGGCCTTTCCGTGTTTACCGAAGCGACCGAGACGATTCCATAGATTAAGCCCATAATGAGCGAACTCCTCGAGAGGCTTTGAAGAGGGGCTTGCTTTTGCGCTGCTCGTATACGGAATTATCGTTTACCGCCGCGTCATCCGATAGCCGGTTAGTCTTCGGAGGGTAAACATAGCGCGTCGACTTAAACCGAGCGTCCCGAGACACGGCGCAATGCGCCGTGTTCATTGTCTCCCATACAACGCGCTCGATCTCGCTCGCATGTGTGTATTACACGAGCCACGTGTTTCGCAGCCACGGGAATCGCGCGTGTGTGCGTCTTCGGGCGCGCGTGAGCGCGGAACCGTGTCACGATGGAGGACGTGGGCAGTACGGTGCCACAGTATACACGAAGGACCGCGTAATATACCCTCGAGTTTATTGTAACGTTCGTCGGGCGGCTCACCGACGAGCTCTCAGGGGGCTGCCGGTGCTACACGATTGCGTCGCTACACACGCGTCTTCCGATACTTCGGTCTGTAACTTAGCGGGAGAAGCCGCAGCGACCTATCCGAGTGAGACTCGCGAATTATCCTCCAAATATATTTGCCTCCAATGCCGAAAAACATCTTTTCGGGAGTGTCCTTGCGTCATTTCGTACTGGTTTGTCTTTTAAAAAAAAATGGATAAGTGTGAAACAGGGAAAAAAAAGAATGCCATTTGTGAGTCGAGAGGGACGGAAGAGCCGCGTAATAAAATGAAGGAAAAATGGAATAAGATAGGAGACGGAAAAAAAACCAGAAGAGGAACGAAAAAGAGGGGTTACGGAGAATCCGCGAGTGGGCGAGCCCGAGGTAGGTCGATGTTTCAGCTCCGATGAAATATACCTATGTATAGTCGACGGAGGGCGGAAACAACAAAAGTTCAATTTCGAGGAACGACGGTGGGAAAAATCTTTTTCGTGTACATCGTTTTTCGCCGGTGGGCACAGACCGCTAGTCATCGCGCGCGCTATTACCGCGACGGAGTCACCGTATCGCTCGTGCAGCCTTGCGGGTGGGAAGGGGGAGGATATCGGGGTCGGCCGAGAGCGAAGATTCCGCGGGGCGAGAGAAGAGCGCGGAGACCGAACGAGGGGCGGGATCGGAGGTCGGATTCGCAGGATGCCTGGCGAGAGGACGGGTTGACTTTTTTTTCGCTCCCTCGAACTCACCCAATTTTTCTACGATGGTCCTCGACGTACTCCACTTTACGTGTTATTACGAATGGAATAAAACTTTTTTTTTGTCGTGCGTGTCCGGAAATATACGGGCGTGCATGAAAAACCTCCATTCCTGCTCCCTACGCAGCACTCTCGCGCCTGGATTCGTGCAGGGCGATCGAGTGAGACGGAGGGGGATCGTGAAAAGTTTAGAACCCCTGTGAATAGAATGCAAGAATTCACCTCGAAAAATTCTTGCACGTAGGGCTTGAAAACAGTCGCAGAAACAAAAAAAAAAAAAACAAAAAAGACAACGAAGAAAATCTTTTACATTTTATAGACGCGGAGAAATTTCACTGGGAATTGCTGCGAAGTGAAACGAGGCTGGAATGCCAGATGCCTTCGAATTTCGTCCTGAAATTCGTGAAACTGTGTGAGGACGGAGGAGAGAAATAACAATTAACTTTGCCGAGGAGTAGAACGCTGGTAGCCGGCTAATTTAGAGTTCGTGCCAGTGCATTCGAGAGGATTTCGCTGCGGAACAGCGAGCTGGCACAACATGGCGCCTCTCGATATAGCACCAACACTGCAAATTCTCTCTCCCCTTCGTCGGACACAAACACAAGGGGTGCGTCTTTCGCAGCGATGGAGAGACCGTAAGTTTCTACGGCAGAGTTGCAATGTCAGTCGAAGAGAGTTCGCCGGCTCATGCGGCGTGCCGCCGGTTCATCCCGGCATGCCGCATGATTCTCCGCTGTATTCTCCGCTTGCCTTCCAGCTCGCAGTATCGGTATTCCCTTCGCCTCCTCTTTCGTGTCTTGTCCCTCCCACCAACTCGAACCATCTTTCGAGGTTCCCTCCGTGGCTATCGGGGAAGGAAAAGAGGTCATTTTAGCATACCGCAGCTTACAATGTAGAATACAGCTTGGTAACGCGGCCATACCATACAAGGGGTGTCCAATTTTTACACGAAAAAAGGAACTCTTCCGTTAAAATTACTGTCCATTTCTGTGAAGATCGAATGGTTACTGTTCAAACATAAAAATGATACGGTACCAATGGTAATTTTTACCGATTTTGCTGTACAAATCTCCGCATTCTTGAGCCACTGGGAAGATAATTAACGACATATTTTTATTCGCCGTATCTACAAATACTTTCATAAAAAAGATTAATTCATAGAAATGCCTCGAAAATTTAAAGGTCACTTACATTAGAATCAAATAAGAATCGATTTTTTTTTCGAATGTCGTTACGAAATAAATTTTGCCAAATTGGAAATAAAGTACCTTCAAATGACCCTATAAAAACGTTGCTCTTTGAAGTTGTAAATATCGTGTTATTTATAGATAAAAATTGAACACCCGTTGTGTGTATGAATGTATTCAGCATAGATAGTACGTACAAGGATGGAGTATAGAAGGATCAGGGCTTCTGCTGGCTCCGCACCTACCTCTCATGCCAAACAGCAAACGAAATATATACATATATATAGGTAGCCGTCGGGAGAACAAGTAGACCAGAGATATATAAGCTACTGGTACTCGCGAAGCTGGATGAGACGCCTGGGAAAGTAGCTTCGAACTCATCACGCGGATACCTACGTCCCAAAGTACACGATCTATCCTCCGCCCCTCTTCGCTCTATCTCATCCTTCACTCCTATCCTTCGTACAAAAGCTCTCCTGTTCCTTGCAGTGCCTATTTACCTATGTATAGTCCTCGCTCTTCGTTTTCCCCGCTCGAAACGTTACCAGCACGATCCTCTCGGGACTCAAAACTCTTCGCACTTTCTTCGCTTCGCACTCGTAGAGCACGGATTAAACGCAGATTCGTCTCCTCGTGAGAGGGTGAAAAGGAAGAAAAAAAAAAAAGATAAAGAAACGAAGAGAAAAAAAAAGCGACAGAAAGCAAGATTGCGCGCTCTGCTCTCGTTTCCCACTTTCCCACACTCCCCTTTTTACTCTTATCCGGCTGATACCCAATCTTACGCCGAATTGAATAAGTTATTTGGTGTGGCATCGCGTGTACCGTATGTACATACAATATACGTAAATTTGGTCGTTGGAAAATGTAGCAAGTATTCGGATGCAAGAAGAAGCTGTGAGTGGTGATAGTTCGAGGGTATCGCGTGTACTTCCGCTTTCTGAGGCAAATGCACAGTGCTCACGAGGAAAAAAGTTACGGAAGCTTACGAACAGTGGAGGCCACTACTTTGTACCCCATGGGAACGGCGAAGCTCACTTGGCTACATTTCAAGCACATACATGACGAAGGATGTAAAAGGAATGTAATAACGAAGGTATAGAGAGGGGGATAAATAAGGATCCGGAGAAGTCCCGAGGTGAGGACCGAATTCTGAAAGGGCTGCGCGAGGGCAACGTCGCACGGAAAATGGTTCTCGAAGGCTGATGCACACGCTCGTATAGAAACGAGAATTTGCTATTCCATGCATGTTCCCACTTCTCTGTAAATGTATTATTCAAAATTGCCTGGAATATCCGAGGACCCTTGCAGAAGTAGCGGAGGTCGACGAGAGAGAATGTTTTTGGATAGTTCGGACGGGAAATTTTAAAAAATATCTTGAGGGTTCTATCTAAAGAAGCGCATTTTTGTATTATCAGCCGCATACAATTTGTATATTAAAACAAATTCTTTGTGTAGGTTAATACATTTTTTTCTAATCGTCCGGCGGTTCAATTGTGGGTTTTTCGAATTCTCGACCGACAGTAAATATAATTGTTCGAAAGGGTCCCGATTTTGTTTATGCACGGATAAGGGACATCTCTCCATGGGTACTGAAGAGCGAACTTTTTTCGGTCCTAATAACGGAAGCAAAAATAAAAATGCAAAAAAACGAAATGCTTCGGTTTGCCACGGTCTTCGCTTCGACATTATTTATTAATCATTCTAACTCTCTGCTATTTGTTTCGCGATACATTGTCTAAAAAACGATGTTCCGAAAGTCGCGGGTAAGAGTTGCGTCGAGTGCGATGAAACGTCAGAATATAGCGATGGACGCTGACGCCGTCGGCGAATGACCGCCGGGTCGGCACGAGACTGTCGCCAAATCATCCTGAGAGCCTGGCTGATGGTTCAGAATAAAATTACCATTTATACACGCCAGAGTCAATTACCATTCTCCCGTGGTAGGATAAAAGAGTGGCGAATGTACACATATTTATGACGTACACTTATACTCCTGTCGGTAGAAATACTCGGATATCTGGGAAACGGCACTGGAAGAGTGTATCAATGCTGAGCTCTCGGCGGGGCTCGATCTTCGAAGAGCACGGGGAATCGTCTCGTCGACCGGTCATACATGCGATCAAGGAGTGAGTGCCATTGACGATTCGGCGTAATGTTATCCGACTGTGAATTAAACCCGTTCGGTCTGTCCGCCAAGTCGTCGAGCCATAATACGAACCTGATACTTTGTTTGCAGAAAAAGCGAAATAACGAATCCACTCTCGACAAAGTAACTCCTCGACCACGAGTCGGCGCATGTCGCGACAGCATCGAACAGGATGACGGGCGAATGTACATTCGTTTTTCCACATTCATATTCAAAGTAACAGAAAATATATTTATATTTTTTTAACGACTCTTCCTCTTTCGTATTCCAACTAACTTTGCTCGGTAATAAAATTAATTGCAATTCATTCGCTATAGAAATTATATAAATTAGTTTTTTATTTTTTCATGCCAATCTTCGTCAACGATCGCGAGATTGTATACTCTCGTGGCTGTTTAAAATTTGCTCGGGGCTGTGGGTGTGTTATTGTAATAACCGTGCAATTTCATATAGGGGACTTTTAACTACGTATTCTGGGGCTGCTGCTCGCAGTGGAGATGAATAAAAAAAAAAGAAAAAAAAAGGTAGCGGCGCTTCCTCTCGTTGGTATTCAAGGTGGAAGGTACTCTGTGAGCTACTCTCGCTCGCTCGCTCGTACGCGATAGTACCAAGGGGGAGGTACCCTTCCGCCGCGGGTCCCAGCTGAATTCCAAAATGCGAGGATCGCGAATGCAAATGGCGAACGAGCGGGAGCTCCCTCGGCTTGTAAGGCCCAGCGTAGAACGCGTCTGGCATTCCTCGCTGCAGTGTACGCGCGCTTCCCTCCTCTTCCCCTTTCTCGCCGACGACGAAAGCCACACGGAAACTTTATGTTTTCGACCTAAGAGTCTAAAATCGTCTTGCACGCGTCGCATAACTGATGCGAGCAGCAGCTGCTGCTACAGGCGCGCGAGGATTATTTCGACGGGCGGAAAAATGTTCCTCTTCGCGTTCTAATAATAATGATTTCACGCGAGGCTTATCGTCAACCCACACCTTCGTTAAAGGTACCATCTGCGCTCAGGCGTGCTCGCGCAATTTTTTACTGAGCGAAAGAATTTGTGTTTGTGAAACTGAAAAATTACTTTCTCCAACAATTATTGGCGTCGGTCGAAAATATGTTTGAGGCAACGAAAATGTTCGTTGGTACTAGCGGACGGTTCGACCTCACGTGAGTTCAGAGAGAATTGAGAGTGAATTGCGAACAATTCTCGATGGGATAAAAATCTGGAAAAATCAAGCATATTGAAGGGGCTGAAAAGATTGATTTTACATAATAATAATTTCAAAAATGTCGAAGATGCTTATTGGCATCGCGAGATCATCTTTTCCTCTTCCGGTCCGGAAAGCACCAGGTGATCGAGACCCTTCGAGATCGTTTTCGTACATCAACGCTACTTCGTTATACACCGAGGGCCCTCGCGGCACTATTTCGTATTTACGGGAAGGCAGAAGCAGCGCCAGGTAGAGGGGGCGAACCTGGCAGCAATAAAGGGGGGAACCCGAGTGAGGAGAGGCCGTAAAATACCGAAAACCTTAACGGGTTTAATTAGGGGCGAAGTACGCAGTGTCCGGAAGACTTACAAGCTTTACGGGCTCATTTCGGTGTTTTTTTTTTTTTTTGCACTGAACAGCGCAGGCCAATTTTATCCTGGCACGGCTTTTAATATTTATATTAACCAGTCGAGGGCAATTAATTTTCTCCCGATAAAAAAAAGGTACTATTTCTTAAAAGTTATCATGAAATCACATAAAATGTGTGGCCTGGGGAAGTTGGTAATCCGTTGATTCTACGACGCAATTCGAAAAAACGAAATTTTTCGTGATGAAAAATGTATTTCGAAATCTTTCGGAAACTTTTTCGACGGCCGGAGCGTGACGAGAATGTATAAGAGAAATCGTCGTTCCACGAATTTTTGTAAATATCTTGGATTCGGTGATACAGGAGATGCGGGAATGAATACAGCGAGAGAAGAAATGGTGCGGCAGGCATGGATACTCGTCGAAGCCATGCTTGGTATAACTCGATAAACGGCAAGTGTTCACGCCGCCTCGAGAGCTCCGGTTGGATATCCCGTCCGGGATCACCCGGTTGGACCACTCCGGCGACGCGAAACCGACCGACTGATTCGTGTCGCCATCTATCCGGAAACGGTCCAAACTCTTCGCTCTCGGTCCATGCTACACGATTTCCAGACGCGCGGTCTGATCGCCGTGCTACTTAACTACTGTCTCTTTTCGACGATATTGACCTTTTTTGCATAAACTGACCATCTTTCATTGATGAGGTTAAAAGTTACTTTGACCGAGGATGAATCCGGGGCGAAGACGATTCTTCAAACCCTGTCGATTGATCGATTCGATTCGAGAGGTCTTTTGAACGAAGTGATTAGGATCTATGGAGATTTCGTTGGATTACATTCGAGAGATTGGCTTCATTGGATCGTGTCGGTCATTAAACGTTCGAACTTCGAAGAATTTAATCGACACAGCTCATTATCGATTTACTTAACGCAACGCACGCATGGTAGCAAAAAGCCATAAAACTTGTAGTTTATACGTACGACAACCGAGCCCGAGAGCGAACGTGCATTTTCTTTTGCCTTTCAGGCACAAATGCCGTCGAATAGTAGCGAGCAATACCGCGCCGAGTCGCGTCAACCGCGTGTTGAAATAAACTGAATTGTTTATGGCAAAAATTAATTCGGCTCTTAAGGAGCCTCCGGCCTTCTTGCGGGCTGCCCGTGCGCAGCCAATTAGCCTACGCAGCGCGGCAATCACCTCGAGATACTCATTGCAAATTTTTAACAGAGAGGAACACCCTTCAACGTGCTTCGAAAAGAGCTTTCCGCTGTCGTTTCTCCCCCACTCCATGAAATGAGATATCAAGTTACGTGAAATTTTCACTCTCTTGACATTTTGTAATATATGCTTCAGCGATCTCGAAGCTTGTTTATGAGGTAAAATAAACGACGATCAGTAATCGTTAGTCTCATTGGGACGGAAAATAGATTAGATAGGCAAAAGCGAATGAAGGCGTGGCGAGCGACGGCGCGACGACGGTTCTTTTTTTCAAGACTGTCGAAGCAAATTCGCTGAGGTTTCGCAGGGGCCATCGAAATTGAAATCTTGCGGAAAGAATTTTGGGAATTCGGTGCCGGACTCGTGTGACCTGTACTCTCGGATCGATAGCGACAGCCGAGGACCCCGGTTCTTTGGCTGTCAAGCGCGTAGCGTGGTACGAGCACGGTAGCGAGGAAGCGGAGGGAAGGGATGCGGTGAGAGGGTGGTCCAACGAGTTTCGACTGAACCCCTCCAGGCTGCTTCCGCCCCTCCGTCGTCCCTCCGCGACGGAGGATTCATTCCCCTCCCGCAGAGCGTCCCGAAAATTGAGTGACGGAGGTTGCGAGAGATGGCGCCACGTGGCTCGACTGCACGGAGAATCCTTGGCAAGGATTCTGATCAATAGGAGTCCTGATTCCCGGACGCGAAGGTCTTTTCAGGATCCGGACAATTTCTCTTTTCGAAATTTGAGAATTTTCGCAGCCTTACTCACAAATTTTACATCAGCAGGAATAGAAAAATATTTTGTCATCAAGTTGACCAAAATCGTCTTTTTTTTTAAATTCCATTTCAAATTATTGCAATCACGATACGATGTAATTGGATTTTTTGAAATATTACTAATGAAATAGGCATAATGAAATTTATATCTTTGGAATTTGGATTCAATTATGCTTATCTCTTTTTGCGTTAATTAATTATTCTAAAAAGCATGTTTCGTTAAACAAACTAGCCGAGGTGTAAGCCGAGTGTTCGCGTTTTTATTCTGCAAACCGGTAGAGATAATGAGAGTCGTTCATAGAGGGAACATATCGCGACATTCGTTACGAGTGTCGCTGCATTTATTCATGACGATCTTATCTCGAGATAGTCGGTCGTGGAACCGGTAACTATAATTCAAGGCGAGACGTACAAAAAAAAAAGCGCGATACCAGTAGGACATCATTTTGTAGCAGTTTTTTCTGCAATGTAAAAAATTAAATTAAATCTAGAAAAAGAAGTTTGACCGTAAGCGATTCGCAGATAAGTTTATATAAATTCACCGTAGCAGTTTTATTTTACCAGGCGGAGCCCGAGCGATCTGCGTGTAAAGCGAGATAGCGATGGCCGGTATTCCTGATGGTCCGGCCGTTATGAATTTTCTCGGCGGAGGGATATCCCGTGTAGTCGTCGTCGACCAACCAACGTCGAGGCAGAAGCGTATACATTTTAATCCGACTTATAGCGAAAACCGGTTTTTCATCGACGGGTCGATTGTGCTGATCGAAGCGAACGAGGCGACGATCGCGAACCCGTTCATTCGTTTGAAAATATCTATGTTGATTCGAGGAGGCGCTTCCAAGCCCCGTGTATCGATATCGCAAGCAGGCCTATATCGCGTGACTCAAATAAGAAGGACGTATTTTTTTTTTGTACAAGAATATAAAATAAGCCTTTCTGGTTTTGTACACGCCGTATAGTAAACCCTCGTCCAGACAGGGCGTAGAGGGCAGCAACGCTCTCGGGTGCATTGAACCGGCTATGCATTTATTAATAAACGAAAAAGAAATTAACAAGAATTTAAATGCAATCAAGAGTGGTGTTCAATTACAGACGCCGTGTACCGAAAGAAAAAAATTATTGTACAATTATCGATAATTTAAATAATCCGTCCAACGTTTGCGAATGACGTAGATATGCAAAGTATCGGCGAGATGAACGCCAGATTATCATAATCGTGATCGAAGAACCCCATAATTCTACCAAATTTTAACGATTTCCGCAAAATCCCCAACTTTGTGTTTGAATTAATTTCTATCCATACGGATTACGGAGGAAAATATGGCTCTTGATATCGGCTGGGTGCAGCATCACGAGGCTCTGATGAACGATCCGTGCCAAGGGATTAATCGATAAATTCCAATCGAATCGTGCCCCGTCTTACAAATAAGGAGCATTGCCGCTATTGAAGAGAGGCGAGTCGAGCATCGAGGAAGGCATACATGAGCTTTCCATGTAACTTCAAGCCGGAGCCCGGGGGTGATTAGCGTTCAAACAAAGGCGCCGACCGCGGAGCGCCCGTCCTAAGGACGCCGGGCCTTCTCTCCGGCATTCTTGATTACCATACGGCTTATTACGTGGAATATAATATCTACTTTAACGTTGTGAACGGACAAGGGAACCGCCGGTGCGCGCTCTCGGTGCTGCCGGACAAGCAGGCGTGAAAAAAGACGAAGAAGAAGAGTCGAAGGAACGCGGGAGGGGAGGGCGACAAGAGATCTGGATTATGTAGTGTAGTATTTCTTCACGGAGCCCTGACTCGACAACGAATCTCATACCGACGGGGAAAGAGCCGAGGAGCAGCAACGCGCTCAGCGTGTTATATCCGAACGAACGTTTAAACGGTTAATTCATTGACGGTGCAATTATTTCCCGCAGAACAGTCTCTCTCACTCTCTCCATCGTTCGGTTGTACATTCTGTTCCCTTCATATATCTTGGACTACCACTCCTTTCATCCACTGGCGGAGAGTGCTCGTTGTCCGTAAATCCCACTTGCTCGTAGAGTTCCGATAATTGGTTTATAATGTAAGATGGAGGCACGGCATATCGAAAGGGCTGCCGCGATTCTTTTCATTTTTCACTCCTCCGATATAAGAAATGTACAGATAATTTTTTCACGGTCATTACTACAGATATCTTAAGGTGGGGCTGAAGCTCAACGTAACCTCAACATATTTTGCAACCATTTTTCTCCGAAAGGGTTTTATAAAAAAAATTGCGGAGCGCAGTGCGTATCTGATTAATGCGGGCGCTACATAGAATCATTACGGAGAAAAATGGTTTCAAAATTTGAACTCTGTTCCTTTCGCGCTCATGCGTGTTCAGCCTTCCCTTAACGAGAGAAATATAGGACACGAATACTACACTGTGTAAAAAAAAATGTAAATTGAATGTGCTGGAATTTGAAATTTACTTACATTAATTGTACACTAATGTACTTTTTTTGTCAAAGAAAAATAGCAAATGTAAAAATTATAAATCGTTTGCCTGATGAAAAAAAAACAAAGCTTGAGATATTTCGGGAACGCAAAGAGTCTGCGAATGTTCGTTTACAGGTGTAGATCAGTGTTACCATTTTCATATACTTCGGCCGAAGTCGTGCGGACGACTAAGCCCCGCGGCTTTCTAGACTTTTCGTCAAAACCCTCACCCCGCTCGACCCCGAGGAACGGTTTCTTGGCCCTGGGCAAGGATCGCTGCTTCGTCGCTGCTCTCGCCATTCTTCCCCCCTGCGCACCGGCAGCCCCTCGTCCCGCGGCAACCAAAGCTGGACGGAGAACAGCTCTCCAGCATCCAGCAGCGGTTTAGACGACGGCGAAGCCTCGAGAGCACAGGGAGAGGCAACGAAAGGATCCAGCGGATTTGGGAGAGACGGAGAGCGAGACTTGTCGGCCAATCGGAGCGAGGCTTTCCTCATACCGCCAGGCCGATCAATGCTTAAGGCCCTTCGTACGGACTCCACACATAGCTGCTGCTGCAGCGGCACGAACCGTGCAGTCGTGCCATACACTGGGTTACACGTTACATGCTCAACCAACTCAGCCCACGCTTCAACCTTTGCTCGGCTTCAATCGTCCCTTTCGTCTTCCCTTCGCGCTTCGGGGTATCTTCCTCCGCTCTTTCACCGGGTAATCCCGGAATCTGAATTGGGCGGAAAGGAGACGGAGCTTAGCGGCATCGTCCGCCATTACACCTTGGCCCTGGGTCATGGAACTTCACCCGGCAGCGTCGACGCGCTCGTCGACTCGAGTGGATCGTCGCTACAGCCACCGACGACTCTGTACGATGAACACCGCTACTGGCTGATGATACGACGAAAATTAATGCTACAACCTCTCCTATCGCTGCGCTCGGCAATCTACGAAATTCAACGGACGATCGCCGGATCCGAGAATTGATGGAACACAGGGTTCGTGAGACGATTGGGTTTATGCAAGCCCCTGTCGGAGACGGCGATCACTCGAGCATTTACCGGACGGAGTAGCGAGTTACACGAAATCGGGGACGTGTCTTCCTCACTAATTTTACAACCTTTCCGGTTATCCCTCCCGCTGTACTTGCACTCGAATATTCTACGGTACGGAATTGACTCTTGTAAGAATCGTACGGTGAAATATGAAATTTATTGGATTATATTTTGGAGATGCGAAGTATGATTCGTGACGCGACTTCGGCGAGGTTTTTATCCGAATGGGTATGAGGAGAAAAATTGAAAGGATTGCGACGGCCGAATGGAAAAGCTCGATTTTATTCTGCCATCGGGTAGAGTGGTCTTTTGGGTTTTGAGCAAATTCATGGCAGGTCGAATGCCGGGGACGGGGGAAAAAATATTGTGTAACGTCTTTCCGAGATCGTGCCGACTTCAATGTCGCCAATCGTCTCTTCCAGCTCGGTCTGAAAGAATGCCTTTTTTTTCGCTCGTCCTGCGCTGTATGTGCGGCGGAGTTTCTTTATCCATTCGCAGAGAGCGCGAACCATAACGCGGCCATCGTCTTTTATATTTGTCCGGTTTCACTCGAAATTCGCCGAAACCACTGAATTTACTCGCACAAAATTTAATGCGAAATATGAAGGCGTACCGGGTGACATTGACCCGGGGCGGAATAAAAGACGCTGTTCCCACAGCCATTTTCTGCGGCGGACAAGAAATGGCCGTACCAACTATTCCGCTGGCTGCCCCGACCGAGTAATTCATTTGCAACTAACTAATTTATTGACCCAACCAATAAATTCGTTGGCCAAACCAAATTTATCGTCTGGCTCCAGAAACGCTGGGCAGCTAGCCGGGGCGCCAAAACCTTTTTTTAATGTGGATGGTGGGGAGCATTTGGAAAATTCTTTCAGCGAACACGCGATTTCTATTTTCGTCTGAATGACGAAGCAACCGAGGTCTGCACTAACATTTTCATTCCTCGCTGGAGTTAAGTTAATTACTCGTCTCGCAAGCGTTACTGCCAAGAATGCTCGAATGCGGGTGCACTTCAGCGTTCCAAGGACGCATACAGGCGCGCTTAGATGGGCTTACTCTGTAGATGAATACAAATTGCAGTCGCGAGGATAACGCGAGATCATTATCGATGTTTTCTTGTACTACAAAAAACAAACTCGATAATTATCGCGCGCTATACTTGCGACCTGTTGACTAGGCACAATGATCGAGGACCAATTTTGAAATATAAGATGTACTCGTCGTTCCAAGGTAATTTTCATCCGTCGACTGGTCCCTAAAATGTATTTTTCGTGATCGGGCAAAGAATTCACTGGATGGAGGAAACTAGTTCGCCCAGCGAGCGTAGCCGAGTTTCCGATTATTCGGGTGATGTTATGCCAAACGCGTAGAACAGAGATGATACTCGCGAGACCGGCATCCGTCAGATGCGGCGACAGCAGTCAATTTGAAAAAATAATAAGAATAAGACGCCGCCAACGGTTTCTCCCTTTCGCAAAGGGCTCATCGATTATTGATGTTCGGTCTCATGCTATCCCACTGTCACAGTAGAATAGAAAGTACCGTCGGGCGAGAGGGAATCCAAATACAGAGCGTCGAAATTGAATGAATTTCTGAAACATTTTTTTAAGGAGAAATTTAGTTTTCGAACTTACCCATTGGCCGCCGAGCCGCCATCGTGCCAGTCGTTTCCGCCACATCTGAAAAATAAAAATAAACATAAATTAGAACCAACTCATTGTGAAACTTTCTAAAATAAAATAATATTTTTCAAGAAACTGAAATAACAGAGATAGTTTTAAAGAAGCTTCTCCTTTTGCCTTTATCTCCCGAGAATGTCGACTGTGCTATTTGTCTCGTCACGTTTTTCCGATACGGCACTCTCGTCCTGAAGAGAAATCAATAAGGCCAATCCAAGGGCAGAGAAAACCTCTTCTAGGCGAGACAGTAGAAGCAAAGCGAACTAAAAATCGTTGCCTGAAATGGCGGAGTCTACAACGACGAGCACTCAATGGCCGTCTTAGTTCTGTAGTTAGGAATTTACGTGACTGATTAAATCGAGGGTGACCCTGGATCCTGAATTTGGGACCTGCAGTTGACCTATGAGCTCCGTCTTTCGCCGACGGGGCTTATGTAATCGCAGTGGCAAAAAGAAATCTAAATAAAAAAGAACCTTGAGGAAAAAAAATGTCTGTAGTTTCATATTTGTAAGTCTATAAAAACGTAGAATCATAAACGAAACTGGAAGTCGAGATTGCGACCGACATATCAATGATAAAATCCTATCGCAGATATTCAAAAATATTTCGTACTGAAAGCCGCAACAGTGTAGTAAAATAATGTGGTTATGCACTGATAATAGTTACATGCCGATTCGAATGCCCAAGTTGAATTAACGACACCGTTAATTCAGCCCAGCCTATGCGTAAAATGAACGATATAGTCGACGTTGCTGCGCGAGTTGCTAGCTTTATATCTGAAGTTATATAACGTCACCTAATCACAAGTGTGGCGTAAAAGAACCAACTTCGAACGAAATTGAATCGTCAAACGTTCGACGATAAGGAATAAAATGTTTAAATATTCAAATTGATCGTACTACATTGTCGCTTTAACTTATCGCCCGAAAAAGTTTTATCCTTCGATTGGCAGTACACAAAAACTAGCCGATCAAGCCTTCCGTTATGGGACCGGTTCGACATAGTTTCCGACCGCTGCGCAAAAACCTCGGAACTTGTTCCGAACTTATCCGATAAAGTCTTATCAATAAATTTTAGAGGGAATTGGAGTTACAGCTGATAAGACCAGGTGAACCGATCGGTGTGTACCGAGTCGTTAATTATTTCCACGACCGTTCAGTCGGATAATCGAAGTACGAGCGCGAAACACAAGAACGAAGATCGTTGCTGCTAAGCGTAGAAGATTCGTGACCGAGTTCCGCGCCGCACAACAATCAACGCTTGTGCATTTATTTTACACGCCCGCGACGAGGCCGAATCGACAAGAATAAATTGCTTGGGGCAAAAAGTCTCGTGCACGAGGAAACGATTGCGTCACCTCTATCAGTTCCCTCCCCGCATAAAAGGCTCTTACGTTGTTAAATCATGGTGGCCACTAAGAATAGTGAAAAAAAAATCTGACTAGATCAAGATAAATTAATTTTTTCTGCATCGTCACTCACTTTCTCTGACAATTGAAAAATTTCCTGAATTTACCTTGATTTCCTTGGTACTCATTAAATTCCCTGATATTTCCAGCAATTTCCAGACTCTTGCTGGCCGGTGGCCACAATGTTGAACTATTTTTCAAAGAAGGAGTCTCATCCTTCAATTTCTTTCCTTTCAGGTCTCGAACCACTCAGCTCTCGTACCCCGCGAAGCAGAAATCCACTTCCGCCACGTTTTTCCCAATATATCCTCCCGCCCCCTATCAGTAAGAAAAATATTCGGAAAGATATCATCTGCGGTATAAATATATTCGGGGAAATGGATAAGAACTCTCCAACCGCAAGGTTCCTCTCGTGAACCGGCGAAGACACTGTTTCCGTATTACGGATACAAGATCCATATTGATACCTATGTATATAATATCCTACTCCCACGTGTTGTGTACGGAGGATATGTTGCTGATGCCTAGGCGTCCGCCTTCCTCACGTAGGAACCGGAGGCGAGGCTATATCAGAGAGTACATCCACGTATCTCTATCGGTATAGTACGTTTCTACATAGGCAGCGTAGAACAGTGCTGATATATCTGTATCTGAGTATTTACGGGGGGAGAGGCTAGGACCGCGCGGAGTTCGTGGCGCATTTATGAGGATAGCTTCGGTCTCTCATAGAGATCGCGCGCGGGCAATGCGCGACGGACCTTGGAGAGGATTCATCGTGCGATATGGATACAGATACCGCGAAAATATATAGGCTTCCCAGTGTTTAGGGGTCGAACCACGATCCTACGACGGTGCCGAGGGGATCGCAATTCCCGTTGGTTTTGCTACTGCTCTCGGAGAGTCGGAGAAGCAGAAGCAGTAGTAACGAGTAAGGGTAACCCTCTCACAGTGAGGAAACCACCTCTTGGCCTCGTTCGTGACGGGAACACCCGGACGTACCATACGGCTTCGATATTAGCTTCCTTTCTCTATCGCACTTAGCCTAGTCCACGTTCGCGGCGTCTCGTTTCGTTTTCAACCCCACCCAGTCTCGAACAGTGACAGCAGTGAGCTCACCTGCAGCCCGCCTCGAGAGCCCACAAAAGGGGATGGCAAGACGGAACGGTAGGTAGGTATGTATAGGCACGGAGAAATAGGTAGCCCGGGACAGTTAGGGCGGTCTGGAAACGTGCCCATCGCTATCGCCTCTCCACGGCCATTGCTATCCTCCACCCCTCGGTTTACCTACACCGTTCGACTGCTGACGCCAATTCTTTGCAGCAGCCATGTTTTTCTATATTTTTTGGGAGACATTATTCTCAATACTTTCTCGCAGGAAGCGCTGCGATCGACAAAAAGAAAAAAGTAATGTTGACGTCAGTCTTTCCGTGTTGATACTGGCACACTAACTTAAAAAAATTGGGAAATTGATTAGAAAATGCTTATTTAATGCATATATACTTTAAATTAATATTAAAGATCAAACATAAATATACATTAACAAATGTTTATTTAAGGTTTATTAAGGTTACATTAAATAAACATTAAATGTAAATGTATTAGTGAGTTGCACAGTAAAAAAAGTTTGTATTTTTCACAACAACTTATTGCTCACACACTTCAACAATTTTTTATTTGTTAACTTTCCAAGTGCAATTGCGAGATTATTTTTTACTGTGTGTATAGCTTGCATTCAATCCTAGTATCAATTACGATAAAAATCTAATGAGCATTACTATTTTTTTTTCCAGCGTATCAGAAGGGCGATACAACTGAGGCTGCGCGCGCACGGCGCGTTAAGTGCCTCTCGAAATAACCAAACTCCATTAGCATCATTCAACCCAACCCAAAGGCAAGGGACGTCGACATGCACGGAGGCAAATGCAATTGCAATAAATTTGCGAATCAAGTCAGTTGAGTACGAAGTGGAGAGCACAGAATTTGCCAATTCTGTCGCGCAATAAACGAAGCGTACGTTAGATATTTTCTTCCACAGAATCTCGAAGAAATACCGTACGACGTCGTCGTGGCACGCCTCGAGGTGCCGCAACATGGTGGGATATCTTCAAGCAAACTTTTCTATTTTTACCTCGATTCGCTTATGATTTTTCTGTCATTATCTTCATCGCCCGATCTCCAGCGCCGATAGCGGGACGCTTCAACTACACTCAAGAGCAAGGGACGTTGACATGCGCGGACGCAAACGCAATTGCAATAAATTGGTGCAATCAAGTGAGTTGAGTACGAAGTGGAGAGAACAGGACTCGCCAATCCTGTCGTGCAATAATCGAAGTGCACGTCATCATGAAATAAATAAATAAATAAATACTGCGTGTCGGCCACGAAATAGCGAATAGAAAACCGATGCTTTTATCTATAGACGCGGGGAGTGCATTTAGCTGTTGCAAGGTAACCCGAGAATATTACACCGCCACGAGACTTTCCACCACTGTATTTGCTATAACGGGTTTATTATTCCGGTCAATGTACCGTGCGCCGATGAGGGAATGCCACGATCGTCCTCTCATTCACCCGCGTAACGAGAGCCATCGAGGAAAGGTACGAAGTTTTACTCTGGAAATATTTACAGTTTTCCGCGTCAATTTTTCTTTTTTCTCTAATTCTTATAAATTCGAATACCTCAAAAAGCCAAAGATAATCAGGTTCAAATTTTCGGGGCCTATCGCCGTGAGATTAAAACTTTACACAAAGTACCGTAGAGATCGATTTCCGGAAGGTGAACGATGCGAGTACCGACAATTTCGCGAAACAAGCTTTAAAAGTTTTTGTCCGTGAGATTTTCCCCGAGTGTTGGCAGTTTTTACGGGAGGACTCACTACGCGCTTGCCAGTTTCGCTTCGAACAACGAGGAGACCCGAAACTTTTTATTTTACAGCAGCCGTGAGGAGCGTCGGGGCAGCCAGAGGACCGTGAGTATCGACAGAAGGCATATAAGTCGAGCGCACCGAGGATCTCACCCCCGTCGAGCGGAGCGAACCTCGGCCATTATACAACCCATTGGGTATGCGGTGGCTCCCGGAAAACCGGAGAAAATGGGAGCAAAAACAGTTGCGGTGCGAGGAACGATGCGCCGCAGCAGGACCCTTCTCGCACGGTTTACCTGAAGCGCTAGGAACATGGCTGCTGCGCCGAACAAAAATGCCCTATTCCCGTGCCCGGCGAGGAGATACTCGGCTCCGCGATCCCGTTAGGTCGTCGCGCTTCCCTTTTTTTTTTGCCCCTTTCTATTCTGTTCTGTATTTTTTTTTCTCCTCGTACACTCTCTTCTCCTCACGCCGCGCGATACGGATCGTGTCCGAGCGTCGCCTAATTCACAGGAAAAGTAAAGCGCTCCAGCTTTTTTGCCTCGTTCGCCCCTCTCGTCAGAGCGAAAATGGGAAAGTCCGGTAGAACGGAGGAAAATCAGGTGAAATTCGTCCCTCGAGTAGAACTTTGGTGTTACGTCGCGAAAGCCAGGCGCAGCCCTCGAGGGCCCTCCGAAGCTGACAAAAATTTTCGTTGTAGTTAAAACAAAAAAATACTTTTTATCTCGTTGATGAAAAAAATTCTCTCTGTTCACGGAATTTCGGTAGATAGTCGGAGGTACGACGAGTTGTTGAAAAATAACCGGGAAGCGTCTGTGGAACGATAAGATTTCTGTTGTCCAGGTCGTTCTCGCCTTTCCCGCATTTCCTCGTGATTTATCTAACGTGATAAGAATTCTCCGCTGCCTCGAGTGAAAAAATTTTAAAAAATGGTCGCGCGAGCAATGACAGATCTGTGGCTTACCCCTGCAGAGAGTTGTTCACGCGCGAACGGCGTTCTTCTGTCTCGTCGGCGGCGATTTATATCCGCCGAGCGACGATGCTCGTTCGATTCTTCGATAAATAGTGCGACGTTCTCGTCAGCGGAGTCTCTGCCGATGGTGTGCGAATCGGGCACTGCATCAGCTCGCACCCGCGCCCGGTCTCTTATACGTTCAGGTACGCACTGCTGCCTATTTGGCGTGTCAACGTTATTGCCACTAGATACGCCAGTTACAGAGCGTTACGCCCGCTTATCGGCGCAGGGAGTGTTGCAGGGCAGTTTCGTGATTATATAAATTTCTATTTCTTTGCGACGTCGATGAAGACTCCCACCCGGGACACGTCGAGCGCCGTCGACGGCGAAGTATAATAAGCGAGATATATAGCCCAACTGGAGCAGTCTGGCGAACTCGCGAAACCATTGCTGCGTGTACTGGCTCGAGCCGGGAATAATTAGAGCGCGATGGGAAGTGGCTATTGTGAGCTTGGATTTATCGTTTACAATGTACGATCGAGTCCGATCGATCGGGATCAACGTTCGAATCAAATTTGTCATTCAAATTTACCGCATCGAGGAATGGGGTCCGCGCTTACGCTTATAGAGTTTGCATGATGCACCCGAAAGAAGAAATTATTTTACGGCCACCGTTTATTTGGTTTAAGTAAAATGTTTATTTGATTTAAATAAATATTTATTTTAATCAAATAAATATTTTACTTGAACCAAATAAAAGGTGGCCGTCAAGTTTTTTTTTTTTTGTGTGTTAGGTTTGATGTACAATTGATACGAGTGACAACTTTCGTAGTTTTCGCGAATAAATAGCATCTCGTCTAGCGCGGATTCTGTGCGATCATTGACCCTGTTTTTTCAATTTATTTTCCAGACAATGCGCTATCGAGAATACTCGTCCGGATGCCTCAGCACGTGGGGCTTGCGGTACTTGGACGTCCGCACCGAATATGGCGGCCCTCGATATCTCGCGATAACAGCGAAGCTTGTGGATCGACTCGAGTGTTGGTGCCCACAATGACATCGGCCAGCGACGGCTCGGCACCGACCGCGGATCGAAAAGTAATTTCTTATCGGGAGCGAAGCCGGTACTCGGCAGGAGAAGCAATTTAATTAAATTCGTTCGTGCGCACGAACGTAAACCTCGTTACGGAACGTGGCATCTCGGTGAGCATGCACAACAAGACTTCGAGACCCAATAGAAGTCGACTCGGCGCGAGAGTAACATTTTTTTTCCACTTCAGAATCAAGAGACGCTAACGCACCTCCGTCGGCTCTATGCTCCTTTTACGACCATCGATCCCGACTAACCCACTAACCTCGAGATAAGTGCAGGACCGAACGATCACGAAATAAGGGAAGAGGCGTGATTTATTTATTTTTTCGCGCGGATGTGCACCGGTGTTGATACAACGCATTTGACTTTTGATCTTGTGAAAATATATGAGGAAACAAAGATGCTTTGACGCGTGCGACGAAAGTGACGTCGTTGGGATTGGAAAGTTATGGGACGGAAGGAATTTCGTTATCTCGATAAACATAACATTATTTTGGGGTTTTTTTTGTTGTATTCTACACTAAAATAAAAATCCGGTATGAAATTGTACGAATCGAAAGTAGAATAGAAACTTTTTTTTTCTTTCGCAGCCCGCAAGCGAATTTTACTGGAATCATCGATATTTTTTTTCAGTGTATGTAAAAAATAATTTTGTGAAATCGTAGTACAAAAAAAAAAAATCGTTGGTCATCCGCAAAATTGTATTCCGTTCCTCGTGTTATTAAGGATGTTTTATTTTAGTAAAGTACAGCAAAACAAGAAAGATTGCGGATGTTTTTTGGGCAAAGGATCGTTGCGAAATGTACAAATGTATAAATCTTTTTCGCCATGTGGTAAATTATTTCGAATATTAAATAAGAAAAATTAATTGAATTCGTGTTATTTGTAGATGTTTCGAACTATAAGCGACGTGACTGTTCACTGTACAATGTTTAATCAATTATAGTTGCAATAAATTGAATTCTGGAAAGGTGTAGAGGGGGTCGCACAGGTGCGACGGACTCTGTGTGCCAAAAGGGTAACTGATCTTTATATACCGAGCACAACTCGAAGGAGTAATAAAATTCGTTCCTAATGGCAAGCTCGACGAGCGAGTGAGTCAAAGTAGATTTTACTGTCCGTCCCGCGGGCGACGCTACCATCATACAGAAGTAAACTGTTTTCGCCCTTTCCCTTCGACAACCGTGAACCTTCCCGCAACGGAGCCTCAACGCGGAACCTTCACCACACCGGGCACTCTCTCTCTCTCGATACCTTTCGATTTATTGCCACTGGAAGATTATACGAACCTCTTTACGACATTGAGAGCTCGTATAACGATAAATATACTTCTCATCGTACTTGCTGCAGAATAAATTATTCGATTCACGTAGGATTCGAAATCCTACCACATAAATATCCAGACTCATTTCTCATCGATTATTCCGCAGCAAAAAAAAACGTGAACCCAAAAATGCCAATTTTTGGGCACAATTTTATTTAAAAATGTATAAAATAAGATTTTCAAAATTCAAATATTTCCTCGGATTATGAAAGTCTGTCTCTGCGAGTACACAGATATGCAGGTAGGGCACGAGTCGTAACGCGGAATAGCTGGTAGCTGGGTGTCTGAGAGCTCGACATCCCTGGAAACAACAAAGGTAAAAGGTCGTGCGCGCACTGCGAGCTCGAGCGAAATGGAGGACGAGTGTGTTTGCCTCCATGCTTTTCCGTAATACCAGCCGTAATATCGGATCTGAAAAAGAGCCCAGGATCCCTCGGGAAATACGGAGGCGCACGTCCACGGACACGCGTTTGATGCCCGGGCATAGATGTACACCACAGACCGAGCCCGCAGGTATAGGTAATTTCGTTCATATCGCACAGATATACATTTCGTTCGCGTACTTTCATACGGCAAAGCATCAGTTACCGGTCTTATTTGTCTCATATTACACCGTGGTCTGTCCCCGTCTGTCTCCGATCCTAACCCGCGATTCGCTTCTCTCCGTCGGACGAGGATCGAATCACGAAAGTGATCAGAACCCACCGAGACGCTGCTAGGATATTCCGCACCATAAAATCTCGTGAGCTCGGACTAGATCAGAAGTTACAGGCATCGGCTGTGTGTGTCCCAGTTACCCTTCAATCATCTCGGATTATTATAAGATTGAAAAAAGAAAAACGAAAAGGAAAAAAAAATGTAAGGTATGAGTGAAACTTATTTCACTCTTCGTTCTTTTTTCTAAGAAAAATAACAAAGAGCACGTAATAGCAAGTAACTCGTTTAGCCCCGGGCCAATATATTGAAATCACCCAACTTTTACAACACTCCGCAAGATAATCCAGCGAATACAAAATACCCGAGCCTGGCTCGCGAGGAATCGATGTTTGTCAGTGACGGAGGAAAAAAATCTCTGTCTCCGTGCGCCAAACTTTTAACCCGATTATCCTCCCGCTCGGTTTTGCAACCAACCGGAACGCGGGGTCACCGGAGTAAATTTCCATAATTTTCATCTTCGCGTTTCTGGGAACACGCGAGATAGTTCGACATTCTCGAGGATTCCTGGGAGAGGGGCGGGGAGAAGGCGCGATGGCTCCGGGTCTCTCCGATGGCGAACGATGCAGTGCAAACTCTTGTGTTCTAAAAAAAAATCTTTCTCATTTTCGAGCTGTACTCGGTGTGTCGGCAGCGCTGCGTTCGAGACGATGTTTCTCCGGGGAGACGGGATGGATTGTCGGGACGAATCGCATCGATAGGGAACTCCATGGCACACGGCGAAACTCTTCGACGTACAAAAGCGCCGAAGCCACGACACGGTCTCCACTCGGCCCCATGTTGAGTATACGTGACCGCGGTGTAATGAACGCGGGATATTGGATTGCCGACGTGGTAGTGGAATCGGCCGAGTGGAGCGTGAGACAGTGCAGCGCCACGGCACTGTAGATACGTACATGTATGTAGGTACATATACGTACTCACGATTACCTTCGGCTCTCGGCACCCGTAGTAACTACGCTGTAGCTTGTATACCTGTATGATCACGTGGTATCCGTCTCCCTAGGGACATCGGCGAGAACATGGGATCTCCGTTGCCATTTTATCCAAACGTGATTCCTCGGTCAAATACGAAAATTCGGACGTGGCCGAGGTGCATAAGCAGCGAGGTAATGTCGTACCTCGAAAGCTCCTCGACAGGTGCGGAAAATATTCGACGCTGAGGAAAAAAGGATAACCGAAAAATAATTCCAAGTGACGAATGAATTTATAGTCGCGCGCAAGAAAAAAAAAACTTGAAATTGATTTCATTGTTATTTCATGCTCGATACCGATTGTTGATGATTATCTTTTTGTCATCTTCTCCACGCTGAATATTTTCACCTGCCGACATAATTTTCTTTGGCTACAGCTCATGGGACGGAGATTGAAACCTCGAAGGCTTAAATTTAGTGCCGTGCACTTGTCGAGGAATCGTGCTTGATTTTTTTTTTTTTTTCGCGGGTTTAACGAATAACGGTTGGCGTGTTGTCTCAACGTTTCGTGGCCTTTCCGCGGCAAGCCTCGAGCTTCGAGTTACAAATTACAAAGTTCAGCACATTCTGGCCAAGCTCATACATATTTATGATGCGGTTGTCGGAGCGGCGAGTGCGCGGGGGCGACTAAGCAGCGAACCAGGGGAGAAAAAGGGCCACTGAGAATATGTATAGGCGAGTAGGAAGGCAGCAAAAAAAAAAAAAATGCCACTTATGCTAGATACACTTTACTGTAGGTAGATAAGTGTACGCGGCAAAGCAGAACTTCAATTATGTATAGTATACCGAACACTGATCTTTCTTTTTATATTTATAAAAGAAAAAACGCTATAGAACTATTGAGAGACGCACCCAGAAAAATAATTTATTTGACGGCCACAATTTGTTTGATTCAATAAAAATATAGATTTGATTAAAATAAATATTTATTTAAATCAAATAAATATTTTACTTCAACCAAATAAACGGTGGCCGTCAAATAAATTATATTTCTGGGTGATTCTCTGCAGTTCTGTCCAACACCTTTCTCAGGCGATCCCCTGCCCGGGCCAGATACGGTACTCCGAACCCAGCGCATGAAGAAAAGCGTGGCCGAGAACACGTTCGGGATAGGAGGAACTGTGATGGGGAGGAAAAATGTCGGGCTGCCTAGGAGGAGAAAGTTGAACGGGACCTTAAAATAATTCCACCGTTTGAGGGAAAATGCTCTTCGAAGGTGAGGGGGATACACAGTAGTAAAAGGAGCAAAATCAGTAAACTCTACTTTTTTTTTTGGCTTTTCTCATCACGGTCTATTTTTCCTTGCTCTCGTATTTCCGACTCGGCCAGGAATAAAAATCTACGGTATTTAATTCTGTCTAATTTTTTCTGTACCTTCCGGATGAGACAAGCTATTACATCGAAATTAAATTGTGTCGCTAAGCGTTTTTCGTTGACTCCAAACGCTTAATGTTAATGTCAACAGTGCGTGATAATAAAATAACTATATATATGTTTCATCACGCGAGAAAACAGTCTAGCGAGATATTGCTCGGCCGACGGAATAACGCGGCGATAAATGCGTTCGCACCCGGCGATTAGTAGGAACGTGACAAGAAGCACGTAATAAAGCAATGATCGTGGTTTATGAGGCAGTATACCACGCTCGTCGAGGCATACTGCACAGAGTACGAAGTACGAGTAGTTCACTGTGGCCAGTTACACGTGTATGCGAAGCAGTGTACACTGGTAACAACTACAGTCGCGCCCAGACGATTTCCTCTGATGGCGGCGAAACCGCGGTTGCGGTTCGCGCACGATTCGGACCGTCCGCACGCATGGCTCGCGCGCGCGCTCCTTCGATCCACCACTTATCGTACAAAGAACACTTTGTCCTCGAGACGCCGTAAAAATGTAATGCCCTGTAAATTGTCACTGGTCTGCGCCGAGGCCATCCTCTACATTTCTCGTAAAAAAAAAAATGATTTAACCGGCCGCGAGATCAAAGCGATTTAAATTTTTGCTTGAATTTACATGGGAATCTGAGCGATTTATTTTTTTACGCTCTACTGCCCTTTCCGGTGTGACGGCTAAATAAACGTTCGCAATGCTTCTTGGTATAAAAAAAAGTATATAAAAAATTGGGGGCCGTTTCATTTTTTTTTTTTCGTCATCGAGCGAAGTACTCGAGGATTCGCGTATCTCTTGATTCGGAACAATTTTCGGTTAAACTTTATATTGCAAGAGTTTTCTTCTTGGCTTCACGGTGGGGCCGCCTGCGGGGCATCAACTTTGTCGCGCCAAACAATTTCAATCGGGCGGAGAGCCTGAGCCCTCAGCGGCTCGAGGGCTTTAACCCCCGGCGACACACCCAAAACTTTTTCATCTCTCGAGTGCTACCGAAGCCAAGTTGAAGCATACAAGAAGTATCGAAGTAGAATGAGAAAAAGAATAAGTGGAAGGAAGCTGAAGAGGTCGTCGGCAATATCAGATGATTGCTGATGGCGGAGGAGGACCCGGGCGGATTTTATACCGAGCCGAAGAAGCCAATGAGGCCCTTCGAGGATCGGGATTAGACCTATCTTCCTTTAAGTCGCGAAGTATCGAGCTCATTTTTGTCTTGGTAAAAAAAAAGGAACGTGGCTTTTTCGTTTGATGAGAGAATTCGTATACGCTCTCCGAAGTTATTTTTCGAGATAAGCTGCAACTGTTTGAAACATTTTTAGCTGCTCTCGAATACCAAAATTGATCCCAAGTCAACTTCATAATTGGCCGTTGGAATTTTAGTCTATCTACCGGCTGGATCGAAATGTGCTCGAATTCACCGGGTAAGGTTGATGGCGCTCGCGTCGCACTGCGGGCATTTTTTGACCGGTCACTTGACGGTTGCGTGATGGTCAATTGACAAAAAAAATTACCGGTCGCAATTTCAGCGAAAAAATCTAATCGAAAAAATCACTTCATCAGTTATAGCGTAAACTGTACCATTGGTTGGAGCGAAGAAGTCACATTGACTTCGGATGGAGGTGGGGAATCTCAGAGACAAATCTCCTCCGTCCTCTGTTTGGTTTTGTTTTTCGTCTCACAATCTTCCTTCAAAATGTATTTCTTTCTTATTTCTCTACGTCCAACTTCCTTCGTCTCTTTCCATCTTTCGAAGTTTCTTACTTTACCTCTCCGTCGCGGGAATGAGAAAAGCGACGGAATTTCTCGAACCTCTTACGGAGCGGCAGCAGCAGCGGTGGTTTGGACCGTTCGTCAATGTAGCCAAAGCTGTGTGTGTGCGCGCAAGCGGCAAGCGTGACACAGCGCGACTCCTTCCTCGTACCCGAGTATTGGCGCAAACATGATTTGGTGTAATGCTGTCGTCGAGCGCAGGAAGGGGTTGGAATAAAATCCGAGGGCAACCCGGGAAGTCTTGGCCAAACAAATATCTTGATATTTCGCACCGGGTGTACTTACTGCTGCCGCCGGAGTAACCCCAAGAACTGGGAATACCCCGAATTCCACGGATCTAGCTTTTCTACAATGTATTCCCGTAGCTATAGAACGCGCTGGCTGATCTCGTCGCATCGTATCACGGCGAAAATGTATATTGGGATTTCTCGTTTCGGTGCCCCCTATCCTGGCATTCCGCGGCGCAATCACACGGCTGATGGGTTCCTAAAAATCCTTAGGCGAACAACGAAAAATATCGTATTTTCGAAGGGAAGCGAGCGCGTAGAGTTTTTCAATATCGAGACAGCGATACAGCGGAATTTCTCACTTGTTACTCAATGCAGGGACAAGTAAGCTGTGTGAAGAGCCAATGAATATGAAATGTCAGAGATTCACCGCTGTATGCTGAACCAGCCAATAATATTATTTTAATGCAACGAATGCACTGTGAAATTTCCTAGGTGCGATTTTGCTATAACTGGCTGGCTGCCATACGCCGAAACGGTCTAACGCGAAGCAGACGGTCTTTCGAGCACTGATAAATACTGGCTAACGCAACTAGAGAAAATTCAAAGAATGTCTCTGTGATATCACTCGGGGTTCAAAAATCATACTTTTAAACCCGAAGAGTCGTCGCGAAAAATTTGAAAAATTTCATTGCGCCGTTATGAAAATCCCCCGGTTTGAAAATGTCAGTTTTCGACCGGAAGTGACGTTACACCAACAATACGTCACTTTCGGTAAAAAAAAAAAATGAGATTTTTAAACGACAAGTGTCATATTTGAACCTTTATGATGTCGGATGGTGTTTTGAGCACGGGGTGCCCCGTGCTGCTGTTGCTGACGGTAAATGGGTTAATGTGTTTCATGGCAACAGGTGGCCGCGCTATTGGACCGAGTTCAACATCGCGGCCGGCTTTACGGCGCGGCTTGAAATAGCATTTGTCGGTGGAGAACACGGGCGAACACAGTGTTCTACTCGCTGTGCGTTCGGTGCGCTAACTCACTGGATCGACCGGTCATTCTAGCCGCGAAATTAGAATTTCGTATCGACGAGCAATCGACTTCTAATCCGTACGTAGTACCGTGGTTGAATGCCCCGTTATAGGGTATTGAATGGCGGCGAGACAGCAGCGAAAATTGCAGGATGAACGCTCGTAACAGTTAACACCGAGCTATCAGGGTACCCCCTTTCATTTTTCCACTTTCAAAATGGAGAATTTTTTTTTTTCGAGATATCGAATTTCTACCACCGCCATTCGCTTCAGGTGACCCATTTCCACACAGAAAACGTAAAACTGGAACCTATTTAGAAATTTTAAAAATGGACCATTTCCAGCAAAGGGAATCCTATGCTAAATTTTGCGAAACGGCACTTTTTTTAAAAAAATTTCGAGATATCGAATTAAAACCTTCGCCATTCTTTTCAAGTGGCATATTTACCAACCGATTGCAGTAAATAAAAAATTCTAAAAAAATTTTTTGAAAAAATACAATTTTTGTCGAAAAATTGTAAGCGTTACCCCTTCTCATTTTTCCACTTTCAAAATGGAGGAATTTTTCTTTTCGAGATATCGAATTTCTACCACCGCCATTCGCTTCAGGTGACCCATTTCCACACAGAAAACGTAAAACTGGAACCTTTGTAGAAATTTTAAAAATTGACCATTTCCAGCATAGGGAATCCTATGTTAAATTTTGCGAAACGGCACTTTTTTTAAAAAAATTTCGAGATATCGAATTAAAACCTTCGCCATTCTTTTCAAGTGGCATATTTACCAACCGATTGCAGTAAATAAAAAATTCTAAAAAAATTTTTTGAAAAAATACCATTTTTGTCGAAAAATTGTAAGGGTTACCTACGTCGATTTTTATGCCAATAGCATTTTTTTCGCGGTAGGCGGGCAAATAGATAGGCAAATAGATTACTTTATGAAAAAAGCAATACGCGATGAAATTAATTAATTATCTATCCAGGTATAAAATAGCGAACGTCGCAAATGAAGATCAGAAAATAATCGTTGTATATCTTTTTTTAATTAGCTCAACTATCGTACCAAAAAAAACTTCGGCGCGGCGGTGAATTTTTGCGCCCAACAAGAAATTGGTTATGGAACTAACTAATTTGTTAATCCAATTCTTTGTTTTTTTTTTCTTTTTGGTAATCGTAGATTTACGATTGAGAAGGGCTTTCAAATGTTTGTCGAATAAGATGATGAAAATTTATTAATTTGTTACGCAGCCCCAACTACATCAGTCTAAATTTTATCAACGAATTAAAGAAAACTACGCTTTCAAACGTTCGTTTCCGCGCTCTACCTTATCCCCTCGCATCTCGCCAAGTCACGCACGCGGACGTATCGAACTGAATGCGCTATCGTCACGCCAATGTACAAAGTGCGCCGGAGCACGAGCGTAAATTGTTGACTTTGTTGCGAGCCAGTCAGCTTTTCCTCCTTTTTAAATTCAAGGCTTATCATTATCGTGCAGCGGGATGGTCGGGTGCGATGGGCTTATTCGTCGCCGTAAAAAAGAAGACTGAAAACAGTTCTCCTGTGCGCGACTCCGAAAAGTTACCTCGCGAAGAGCGTATCAAAAAGATGATGGAGCTTATCCAAGAGTAATTTTTTATTTTGCTTTTTTGGCAGAGCCACGAGATTATCCACATTTTGAGAATGGAATAAATTTGCGTAAATTTTCTGTGTTATTCGGTTGAACTCGTTACACGTGTTGGTAGTTTCGCCGACCGGGCCAATAAGTTTCGATCGTTATACTGCAGCGGCATCTACATGGCGATCATTGAAATAGGTCGTAGATGGTATGGCCGGTTGGATGCGAACTGCTGGTCCATTCCGCTAACGGTAACGACCCTCGAACGGGTTCGAGTCTCGGCTAAAGCCTTCAACGACCCAGGCGTGGTCCATCCCTTCCCACGGGAGAATCACTCGCAGCTCGCGTCTGCGCACTGTAACCTTACCAACACGGCCGCAGCGAAGAGCGCGCAGTTTTTATCGGCGCATGCGCTCTTCGTCGGGCAGAAAGAGACGAAGGGTTGGCGAAAGGACGGACAAAAATGTACGAAAGTAAGGTTGAACGGGGCGCGGAACGAGGCCACCAAATTGATGATGAGTTGATAAGGAAAAAAAAATCAGTTCTCTCGAATTGAAATTCACATCGCGTGGTGAAGCCTGATGAAAATCAGGAAAATTGGATTGTTGTTATTTGGATGCGATCCCAAAAATTTGTAAAAATTCGAAGTTGACTCCAATATTTATTTTCACATTAACATCATCACCTTTAATGTTATTTAATTTCAATGAATAGAACTTTTGTTGTTGAAATTATTCATGTTAAAATTATTCATGCTGAATGTTTATATTTGTCGGGGATTAAAACGAAACTAATGTGACACTAAAAGATTGGCGTTTGTAGGGACACAGTGGTTGGCAGGAGAAGGTCGAACCGAGGATCAGCGCTGCCGCAGGTAGTTGATGGGCCCATTAGGAGGTTGGTAGCAGCTCGTGATGGGTATCGAAAAACCATCTAGTCGCTGCCGGTAACTTCCATTTCTGGTTTGCGACGGACGAAACGGAAACTGAGAAGTCACCCCGACGGAGCGTTCTCTTCGTTACCGACCTTGCCATCGATTGCTCCCGTCCTCGACCAGGAATAAGTACAGTCTCATCCCTGGAGCTCGGAGGGCTCGCAGGTGCAACAACGATCATCAATACGCAATTATCGTCATGTTTTACCAAAAATATAAATCTTACGAAACCCTCTCTTTACGAAACCTCCCCCCCTCTTTATACGAAACGTTTCCACTCGCGAGTCATAATCATTTCCAAGAATGGGTATCATTTTTTGTCTCCAAGATTCTCAGGCACGAATAAGCAGCTTGTTTATGATTCACACTGATCGTGTAATTTGTTACAACAATTATAATAAATTCCAAGCTCAGAGGGGTTAATTATTTTTGCAAGGAATATAATGAGCGAGTAAAGATTGAATTTAGTATCGGAGCAAAGCGATCGCTGCGACAGGTGCAGTAATGGATAATAATTGAATTTTTTGTCCAGGCGCATCAGATCCGCCGCGGGTTCAATAAAAAAATTACCAGTCCCCGATGTGTGTAATTTCAAGTTGTCTCGAATAATATGGCGGTAGCTCCGATGCCCGGTATCGCGTGCAGCGATCACATCGGGCGGTGGGCTCAACCTGCCGGCGCGCCCGGTCGTCCCCTTCCCACCGCAACGATGCAACATAATTCATTTAAATTATATACAATCTTACATACCGGGCTCTCGAGACTCGCCAGGCCGAGAGGCAGAGCCGTTTCCTCCAATGAGGCACCGGTCCCTAATCGACCAGTCCGCGGTGAGAGGTAATCGACCGGGTATACTCTGCGGAACCAATCGAAGAGACCACCGTAATACCCGACTCTGTCTCTCGAGAGAGAAGGTAACCACGCTAGACGAGATAATAAAGAAATGGAGAGAAAAATGTATTTAATGAAATCCACGAGACAGATCCTCGAATTAGCTACCTTAACTCGACGAAATATGCTAATTTCCTACAATGTATGACAACTGGGCGACTCCTTGCTAACCAAGAATATCCTCTGGATCCGACGATTTAATAAAACATTTCGCATAAGCCTACTCTGTTTCAACTTATTATTTTTGTTTAATTATAGAACGTGACGTGGCGACATTTAAAAATAATTCATTTCGGTATCATCATCTGGCAAAATGTGAATACATTTTTACAAACAACGCTAGACGAGATAATAAAGAAATGAAGAGAAACATTTATTTAATCAAATCGAGACAGATCCTCGAATTAGCTACCTTAACTCGACGAAATATGCTAATTTCCTACAATGTATCACAACTGGGCGATGCCTTGCTAAACAAGAATATCCTCAGGATCCAGCAATTTAATGAGCAATTTCGCATGATCCAAGAACTTATTATTATAGCTTAATTATAGAACGTGACGTGGCGGCATTAAAAAAAGAATTCATTTCAGTATCATCCTCTGGCAAAATGTGAATACATTTTTTACAAGGAGGCAAAAAATTTGGGTACGTGCGGTCGCTGCTTCTCGAAGGTGGCTACGCCGTTTCGCCCTCATTTGCCTCGTTACTTTGAGCTAACTGGACACTCCGGAGTTATTTACGAGACGTCGGTGTGTCGTTCACTCGAAAAACTCGCATGGGGTCTCGCGGTTCTCGTCTCCCACTATGCAAAAGCCGGCTCGAGTAAATAGTTACAAATTCAAGAACGGCGCTCGAGGAACTTGTCAACCCCTCGCCAGAGTTATGACATAAATAATGGAATTTGCCACGTGACAAGTTGAAAGTGTAACAAAGTACGCGAGTATGGGCAACATGTGTTACGAGAGACATCGGTTTTCGAAGTGCTGGAGGTCGATGGAAAAAAAAAAATATATATGAAAGAAACCGTGTCGAAGAAGAGGGTCTGCAAAAGCTAGGGAGAAAAATATCGGAGGGAATGGCGATAGAGAGCGTCACGTGAAAAGGGACGGCTTCGGCTAGGGTGGAGCAGCCAAACTATTTCCCTGATTGACCGAAGAAAATGAAACACTACATTTACGAAATTTGTTTTTTTTTTCTCCAATTCATCGCCCTGGTTCGCCGAGGCAAAATGTAAATTGTGGTTATCGTAATATGCATTAGACTTAGCGTTTATTTTTATTTTCGTTCAACCAAAGAGTCAGCAGATACATTTTAGGTGAGATTTATGTTCATGAAAGTAAACATAGATAGAGCAGAAACTGAAAAACTATTTCTTTTTCCTACACTACTTTGTCCAACGACTCTGCTCTACAGTGGACTAAGAAACCCTCTCAGATTTCGAGGTTGAATATACGTATACATTTTTTCTCAACGCATTCGACCCGACACCATTTTTTTTGCCCTGTTACATTCTCGCTCCCTCGTCTCGCTGCTGTCCTCGTAACGCCCATTGGACCTTCTGGCGCATGGCCGCGTCTACTTTTGTCCTGGCTAGAGTCCAAATGAAACTAAACATTTCAGAGCATTCTTAGCCCTCGGATATTCAATTACCGGACAATGAAACTCAAAACTGTTTTTAAAACGAAACACGCGCTTACCACCCAAAAATTATCGAATATATCGAGTGAAAGAAAAAAACTCGTAAAGAAATACATTTTTCGATCCGCTGTACCAAAAGTCAAAAATGTTATTATTTTTATTTATTTATTTATTCTCGTCCAAGAGTTTCACCATCCATTCCCGCATCCGCGTCAGACCCGCCCACGAATCTCCCACGAAGAGGCCACAAAAATTTTCGATCCCTCATACATATTTCATTTTCGTTATCACATCGCTACTCCCTCCGCCGATCTCGTACGCTCGAACGACTCGACATGCAGATCCAGAATAGTAAATTTATTTCGCGACCTAAAAGTAAGGGTAACTCCCCGCAAGATTGATTTAAACAAGTGCCAGAGAAGCAAGGCGAAGAAGAGCACTCTCCTACGACGAGAGCCCAGCGCAATGATATAGAGAGAAAGTTACACCGAAAAAAAGGTTTGGTAATATCAAACTAAGCTGCAGTTGCGAGTGGCGAAAGAATTTTTTTTTCGATTTCACAAAATGTTTGTTAAATCCAAGTAACTATTTGTTGAAGCAACTAAATATTCGGTCAAACTACTAAATATTTCTTTCAATCGACTAAATATTTGTTTCGCCACCCGCAACCGCAGCTTAGTTTGCTATTACCAAACTTTTTTTTCGGTGTAGAAAAGACAATTTGACTCTGTCTGCCGTGATTGCAGGGGGAGGGAAAGAGAGCGCTCGAGCAGAAAAAAAGATCGTCAGGGAGGCTGCGCGCGAGTGTAGTCCTTCGTGTACGTTTATTGCACAACAGAAGCACTCTTTAAAAACGTATCGTACACTTTTATGGGGCGGTGATTATGCTCTAAACCCGTGGCGGGCCGCAAGGCTCCACAGCCTCCGCACCCCCCCCCCCCCCCCCCCTCCTCGCTCCCCCCCTTGACCACGTCTCGAGGAAGATCTCCGTGAATTCTTCTGTCCAACACACATCTCTGATACATAATGCATAAACCGCCCGGTGTATGATAATATATTTATAGAAGTTCGTAGATCCATCAACGTTTTACATCGTGCTACCCGTACGGTAGTATATCATTGGCTTGCCTCTACTATCGAAGAATAATCATCGGGCTTCCGCTACATCTGAGACAGCTGATAGATCTCCCGGAGGATCGAACGAGTCGTTACGAATGCATTATTGCCTGCGCTCGCGGCGACTCTTCGATACGGTATCGATTATCGTGGCGAGAGTTGACCCCGCGAGTTGCGTGGAAGGTTGAATCACGAGCCGCTGCAGTGTCGACGGTATGCTGAGGCCACGGGTCAAATTATACGTGAAATCCAAAAATGAACAAACATAATAAACTTTCGCGTTGGCCCAAGGATAACCGACTCTCCGGCATTCCTATCTCGATGCTGTTGCAACGGCAACCAATTAATTTTGCGGAGAAAAAAATAAGAATCGAATACTATCTTGTCATTCATTCTATATTAAATAAACCGTATATGGTAGGAAAGCGCAGACTATGGAGACTGTAAAATCGAATATTGCTCGACAAAAGTTATAATTGAATACAAGTTTGAATATTGAGAGGAGATGTGCAGGCTTTGTTCGGGACTCTTCGTAAAATGCATCGCTAGTCCGCAATGCGAGGCGTCTCCTCCTAGTACTTGAAATCGATGGGTCCTCTGTGTGAGGCCCACAAAGCGTCTTCTATGTCCCTGCCATAAACAAAGGCGTCGATGAGGCGCCGATAGGCTGTTTTCTGGCTCCGCAGGCGCCGGAGAGACGAGTTGCTTTCAATATGTGGGATGTGATGAAAATATATCCGTGATATATAAAATATATTTTTGCATATATATATCCTCAAATATACAGCAATTTATATTTTCAGAAATGTATGAATATTAAGAAAACACAGAATTTAATCAATTTAGGATATATTTTATTGCCATTGGGCTTTTAATGGAATTACACTGTAAAAAAAAGGTTGTCAATTTAATGTACTGGACTAGGAGTTTTTAAGCAAAAACTGGTACATTAAATTCAATGTACAATTGTGATGAAAAATTAAGATACTGTTTCATTGAAATTAAAGTAAATTATAAAAATTAAGAATTGAGAATGCTTTTAAAATACTGAAGATTGTTTTTTCATGGCAATCGTAAATGTGATTCAATATACCAGTTTTTGCATAAAAACTACGAGTGCGGTACATTAAATTTCATATGCATTTTTTTTACAGTGTAGCTTTAACCTGATACGATTGCTCGTTACTCTCTTTCGACTCGGTACCAGCGCTCAGCAAGCGCGAGAAAATCTCGACAAATGTATTCATGCATGTTACACGCGCTTACAGTGCCAGCCACGAGAATTCGCCATTAATACTCTCGGCTGCATGTCGCGCGAAGTCTGAATGATCTTTTATCAAGCATGCACCGCTGTCGCACGCTCGAGTATGCATGCATTCGTCGTTCGATCGATACGCGCTGCATTATCGACCGCGATGGAATATATTCCCATTATTTCGCGAAGGATATAAATCAATCATCCTTCCATGTGGAACTCATTAAGCCCCGGGTATGTATTCAGTGTTTCAAGGTCGTGTGCCCGGAGCGAAAGCTTGACATGCAACGGATGCATAATGCAGCGTCTGACGCATTATCCTGGACGATAAAACCTCCCGTACGGTGCGCAGCGCGGGCCGGGGAAAGGTCAGTCTCCCGTTTGAGCAACGGCCCTGCATTCACAGCCAGTCGCGGACAGGAAGGAATTTTCTCCGTGGAAAATCTCGAAGCAGCTTGCAGATGGGGGCGCGTTGGATTCTACCCGGCCGCAAGTCCGTTACCTGACATTTTTTTTATCGGCGTTTCGACTATCCTCTGGAGGACAGCTTTTTTTTCTTTTAGTCCCGAGAAACTGACCAAATCGGAGCAAAAACACTCCTTTCTTTGGCGCATTGTCGCTCGACCCTTTACCGGGGCAGAACGAAGCGGGAATCTGAGACACCGAGATACCCGTTGTAAAAAAAAAAAAAACGTATCCGACTTGGAAAGGACCTCGGTGCTGTCGCTGCTCGTCGAACAAGACCCGACGAACTCCTTCGGCTCTCTGCGCGAAACTGCTTTATGACTGGTGGTGCGCAAAAAAAAGGGTTGCGAGCTCTACCTCGAACGCGATTGGGAAGCGGAGTCCCTGTTGCCTTGAGCAGTCGCCGCTTTGCCTGTGTTCCTGTGGGCACCTCGACGAGCCCTATACCGTTATTACGCGAGCTCGATAGGTCGTTGCTGCTGCTGACGGAAGACACCTTGTTTTCTCGCATTTGTACTCGGACTCTCGATCGCGAAGCTCTGACTTAACCGGGACGGGACTCCTCTACGATGGAAAACGTTCGTCATCGTCGCGCTGTCATTGATATTATAGTTTTATCGCATCGTCTCTCGGTCGAGGAGGATATTCGTGCCAACGCGTAGGAAGAGGGAGATCGATAGGTCAGAGTATCCATCGGGGATCTGGCCAAGGCGAACCGGTAAGTCCCGAGCAAAAAAAAATCACGCTCTGCGCATGCGGTGATGTGGTTTAATACCGGTAATTTCTTTTTTTTTATTTATATTTCATCCAAAATAGAGGCGAACGGGGAAAAATGGTACATTCACATCTCTACCACTCACAACTGTATCAGATAACAACTCTACCGAAATCTCTACCAGAAAGTAAAAAAAAAAAATCTACCAGAATCGAACAAACATTCTACCGGAATTGAAATAAAACTCTACCGGAATACAAGGCCTCTACCGCCCAGCCTCGTATTCCGGTGGAGTTTTATTTTGATTCTGGTAGAGTTTTTTTACTTTCTGGTAGATATTTTGGTAGAGTTCTAATACGGTAGAGTTGTGAGTGGAAGAGATGTAAATGTTCCTTCAAAACGGACTATATTTACGAATTTTGTCGCGAGACAAAAAAAAATCGTCTGACATGGAGAACACTGATACATTTTGCCGCGTTCTCCCCTATTCCCGCCCTTTTTTTACCGCGGTGTGGCTGTATTGGCGGGACCACTCGTAGTTATCAGGGGTTACGATGATATCAGAATGCGAATCACTTCGGATATTCATGTTAGGAAAAACTAATTTTTTTTTTCGAACGTTTACGCGTTCCCGTGCATACTGATGCGAGCTCCCGCAGTCCCCTCGCGCCACGCCCTGCCTCGCCGTTTTTCGTAGCCACAAAAATATTATTCTCCACCCCTTCGTCGACACTCGCGAGCACTCCCCCGCAAGCGATGAGCGCATACGCGAGAAATTTATCACGATACACAGTTTTTATGTAGGAACGCGTGTAGTTACATATATCGGGGCGGAGTGAGAAGAGCGATAAAAGTAACGGGGCCGAAAGAAAAACACGGAAGTTCCGGGGGTTGGACGAGGGACATGTAATGAGCGGGCGAACTAGGCGAGACGTGCCGGCGACCGAGCGCGGATAGGGTGATAGCCGATTTTTGTGAGCTCGTGAACATGTTTGCTGAATTCTGAGGGAAAGACGGCACGTTCAGAATCTCACACTAACCTCCGTCACACACGCAATTTCGTAACGCCCTTCGTACATACAATTAGCGCTCATTATAGATTGGATTTTTTTCACGCCCGTTTTTGATTATTGATCTGTGGAATTATTACTTTTTAATCTCAATTACAGCTTACTGGTTTTTATTTTTTCATTTGTATTATTGCTGGGTGTAATTTTTCCTACTTTTGTTTTCGCCAAAATTACCGCGAAAAAGAAATACATTTATACGTAAATGAGGGTACAGATGGAGGGTAAGGCGAGGAGAAAAAAATCAAGGAGTTATGCGAGAGGCGGCTGCCCGTAACATCTTCATTTGCACTGATGAGACCATTGGTTTCGGGAGTCTGCTCGTTCTCCCGGTGCTCGGCCCGAGAAATCGAGTAAAAGCTGAACGCTCGTGGGAGGAGATTCGATTTCTGATAGACCAGGGGAGGTGAGAGGGTGAGAGGTAAGAAGGGCGTATTCGCCGTGATAATAATCGACCGACGAGACTGGATATAAAAATAATTCAAAGTCTTTTGATCACGAAGTCAAAGAAAATGTTTCTTGTTAAAACGAAAATAAGTCAAGGGATTTAAAAAAAATGAATTATTCAATAAATTTTTGTTTATGCACCATAGTCAGCAGACTAAACGCAGATTCGTGGTTAAAAGGCATTCGATTACGGTGAACCTACCGATCTCATGTATATTCCTCTTCGTCTAATTTCTCGCCTCCCCGTTCGGTTTTATCCGAGCCGCTTTCGTTATTTTACGATCTATACGGTGAAGAAAAAAGAAAAAAAAGAAACATTCGAAGAAGAAACGGGCAACGCCTATAATTAGTTTGAACCTCGAATCAGGACCCACGTGCTGTGGAGAGAGACCCAGCCGGATTCTGATTCCCACGCGCGTTCTAGCGCTTCATTTTGTTCTACTTTTTAAGCTTCGATAAGTAGGTTACTCGATCGCTTTATATATGTTTAATATTCAAACATATATAAAACAACATTTTAGAATTCATTTTTTTTCTTTTTCACTGACTTATTCATGAAATTCTTTGCTCGTGGATTCTAGTCTAGAAATCGCGATTATAAAGTAAACTCTCGATACTAAGAAGTACGCGCGAGCGTACACAGTAAAGAAGCTTAACCGCGTTCGACCGGATATCCGGTGTCTGCGAGCGTGCAGCCAAAGCGCAACCGGAACGCGAACTTCTCCTCACCGCGCGCGCGTCCTTCTCGGAAATGAATTCTTCGCTGTCGTATTATCGAGCAGAGCAGATGTGCAACACAATGTGTGAGACATATCGCGGAAGGATAATAAGAAGAAGGAGGACTGTCGGCGAACTTTTCGCTTTACGACGCAGCGGGTCGTTAATTCGTCTCATCTACGAGCCCGCCGTGTACCCGTTGCGTGCGTAACATTGATTCCTCTCGATACGCTCACGCATACAACACGGCGGATTGAATTATTTCAGCAAAAATTTCAATTAATCAGATAAAATGATTTCTCCAATATCGTCGTGTCTTCTTGGAAAAGGAAATTGCTTGGCACCGTCGTAAAATAGTTCTTTGGTACGGGGATATTGGGTAGTGACATAAACTCGAACATTTTAGATCAAAAGTAATTCGCTTGAACGAATAAGTATGTTAAAAAAATTGTTTTCTCATACGACTTAAATATGATATTGGAAGAAATGTTTTAATGATTTTAGTTATTTTTTGTTTTCGAGAATGAAATTAAATACACGGTGTCTCGCACGCTGGCAATTAAATTAAATCAAATTAATTTAATTAAAAGTACTTCGCTTGAACGAATGAATTAAATTATATGAAAAATGCTTGTCTGATACGAATTAAATACGACATTGGAAGAAACGTTTAAATGATTTTAGTATTTTCTTTTAAGTGTGGAAGGGAAGTCACGGTGTCTCGCGCGCTCGCAATTACATCGGAAAGCTCATCTCTGTTGAACTAGAAATCTAAAGTACACCGGATTAGACGAAGCGTGATTGATCTGGGATAGAGAGCGATGAGAGAGAGTTGCAAAGAGAGTGATAGTAGAACGGGAGCGAGCGAGGTAGAGGGATGGTGAGATCCCGTAACGAAGTGGGCCTCGAGGGTTGGCGTTTATCGACCGGTCGGGCGACGCGCGCAGCATCGTATCCCTGGCGAACCGAGAGGCGCGTTGCGAGAAGATCATGGCGGCGCCGTCGGACGCTGCGCACGATACAGCTCCGTCATTTATACAAATTTTTCACCGAAATAATAGTAAAATTAGTAAAAATATTGACACCATAGTGTCCGTCGATAAATTAGTTGCATTCTTTTACAAAAAAAAAATCTTAATAATCGTTCGTAGACGGGAAAAACGGGAAATATCTACGGTGCTGCAGCGAGTCGGCCCAGAGGCGGCCGACGGCAACGGAAACTGTCAAGTAGGTTCCCACATTTTTTTTATTTCTACTCAACCACCCATGAGAAGGTTTATCTGAAAGACTTGTTCGCGCGTTCCTCAATCTCAACAATCTCCTGTGCAACATGCCGGACGAGATATGATGTAATTTAGGTGTATTTATGCGCCAAGTGGCAAGATTATAAGGTCTTTATCGTTCCGCTCCTTCCACAAAGTTACGACTCGAGAGACTAGATTACTAGGTTCCATGTAAAATCGTCGAGTAAGCACAAGAATTTCCCCAGGAAAACCTGAGGATGGTCCTAAATTCCATTTTCCCGAAAAGCAAAAAAAAACAGAAAAATAGAGCGTCATCGCTTTATCTAGTCTCTTCCGTTCTTTACCCACGAAGAATGAAAGGAAAAAGCATAACGGATGTCCCACGATGGCGTCCTCCGCGCAGGGCTTTATCAACTCTTAGGCAACTCTACTCCCGCAAGCTGGACGATCGCGGATACGCCGTACCTTTACGGCGGTCTTCATATTGGAGCCCAACGGTCCACAAAATTGCAGGGTATCTCGTACGCTCTCCGGCGCGCTTTTCGTTCCAGGTTTTCTCGCGCGAGCGAGCGGGGACTTCGCCGTGCCCCTTTCGTATTGCCCCGGAGCGTGATTGTCCAATCCCGGGTCCGACGTTCGTCCGACGAAGAGCTGGAGAGCTCTGTACCGAGATAGTTTTGCTCTCTCTTCCTCTCTCTCTCTCCCGCGACGGTGCTTCCTTCGGAGTGTATTAGATTGGCTCCAAGATACGTGACCGCGCTCGGGAATCAGCTTCAATTCCAGCCTCCTCCCCTTCGTCACCTCGCTGCGAACTTCGCGTACTCTCTCCCGTGTGACACGTGAATTCTATTCTACTTTATCTCGCCCTTCCGACTCTTCGTATTTTCTTTCGTAAGGCAATTTTCACGGAACGTCTCCGACACGATTTCTTGTCGCCCTTTCCGTTATTCCAGCACGCGGTGTACTCGTGTCAGCTGGAGGCCCGTTTTTTTTTGTTTTTTTTTTTTTTTTGCAGTAGTGATAATATGAAATTCGCAGAACTTGGATAACCGGTCGGTTTCTCGAGGCAGCATCAGCGACCCGGCTCGGACGGATAACCCGTAAGAGTGTCTCTTCCCGGAAATAAAAAAAATCATATCCCAGCGCACGGACTGTCGTTGACCTCTCAGTTTCGAGGAAGGACCGAACGGAACTCCAAACTTCACCGAATTAACGTTACTCGTACCGAGCAGAAGCGACGAACTTTTAGTGCGATGTTTTATAGAGTTGAAAGATATATGAAAAAACAAACTTGGCAGGAATGCAAAGCAAGCCGGACGTTCGCTCGCGTTGCCGGCAACTTGAAATGTCGCTCGAGCTTACGCGCAATTCCGTCTTCTCCCAGCTTGTTACACGTACAACTCTCCAGCTTCGATCCCTTGGCCGTTCCTCCTTTCCAAACAAATCCGGCTCGACAGTGTTCCCGAATGCTTACGACAGAGCAGCCCCGGCGGACTTCTCGCGTGATGGACCCACTCCTCCAATTTCGCAGAGCTTCGAAGCAACGATTTTTACGGCGGTATTTGGAAATTTCGAAGCTTGTACGTCCTTTCGTTTCTCGGCGAAATTGAGAGCAAGAGTTTTTCGCCGATGCGATTAAACGCCCCGGCGAGTACGAAGAGAGGAGATGCCCGACGGTTTCGTTCCGTTCATCTGTGTGTACGGAATTTTCTCTTCCGTGTAACTCTACGCAGCATTCGCCGCACCGGTGCCGCGGATCCGTGGATGATCGAAGCGCGAAACGGCGTACGGTTGTAAAAGTTTCTTCGTCTTCTTCGTTGCCTCGGCTAGGTCGTCTGTTTCTTCCTCCACATCTTTGTCTCCTTTCTCCTCCACTGTGTACGGTCTAGGGCGATCCCGAAGTCTTCGCCGGAGTACGATGTGTGCTCGATGCCGTACCACACCCGTACGTCCAGAGCCACGGCTCTGCGCCCGACGCTTTAGGCCAACGTAGCCATTTCTATTCGAACGAGATTCCCATAAAAACGTCTACCCACTTTCCTCTCCCTCGGGTGAAACAATGTTTAATATATTCGCCTTAACTTCCAACCCTTGCGTATTCCACCCTTTTTCCTTCATCTGCATTACACCTTACTTTTGTATTTTTTCCCTTTTCTTTTATTCTTCGATCTTTCGGTAAAATCTCGCAGAGGAAGAAAAATACATTTGAAAGTCTTTTTTTTTTGTTTTTTTTTCCGTTCGCTATTTTTCCTCTCTCGCTTCCCGGCTCTGACGGAGGAAAGGGTGCGCATCCTGAATATAACATAAAACAAGCTTTTCTCCGTGGCAACCCTCTCACTCGGCTCGATCTCCACCCAACCCTCGCCCGAGTCTCTTCTCGGCTGGCCTCCGTGCGATGTTCGCCAGGGCACATTCGCCGACCACCCAACCTAACTCCGCCGGGCCATTTCCTTCCGCCCCCCGGGGGGTTGGAATTCTTACATTTTCCGCGAGCTTCAACTTTTCATGACTCTCCGTCCGAATCGTCCTTTTCCCTGGCTTCCTTCACCGCCACTCTCATTTCTTCGAGGCAACGTCGGTATACTGCAGTTGTGCACTCGCTACGACCAGGAACTCGGGCCCTCGCCGCTCCTCATTTCCACAAGTCCGCGAAACCTCGAACCACCCCTGCGCCTAACGAGGCACCGGCGCCTCAGAATGCGTCGCGGGGAAACCCGGGTGTAGATAAACTGTATCTACAATGTTGCACTCGCCTGTACCTTTTTACTTCGCTCGGTGCTTCCGCACTCTCGCCGGAAACATGGAGCGAGAGAAGCCTCGCACTCTCGCTGGCGCAGCCCACCCCAATTCTTTATACTTGTCGGCGAAGTGTGGAGGTTTTTATTTGTTTGTTTTCTTTTTTTTTTTACTCTTTCCTGTTACCGCTTCGAAAATTATTTTTCTCGACCGATTTATCTTGAAAAGTCGTGGCAGAAAATGACTTGATCTTGTTTCTGACGAAACCTTCGGAGGAGGAATATCTTCCAGCATATTTGTCGGGGGAATAAAGTTGGAAATGAGGGTATCGCGGTCCCAGATAAAACTACTCGAATGAAAGAGAAAACATGTATGATGGATACGTTTACGCTCTTTCCTACAATGTTGCGATCGCCTCTATCTTTTTACTTCTCTCCGTGCCTCCTCGCCGGAAACATGAAGCGAAAAAATCCTCGAACTCTCGCTGGCGCAACCCACCCCAATTACTTAAAAATTGGCTTGATCTTGTTTCTGACGAAACCTTCAGAGGAAAAATACCTTCCAACCTTTTTCCGACGGGAATAAAGTTGGAAATTAAAGTAACGCGGCCCTAAATAAATCTACTCGAATGAAAGAGAAACCATGTATGATAAACATGTTTACACCCTTTCCGCGCAATTCCCAAGTAACTTTTGTCTTCCATGCGCAAAGTAGCTTCGATTCCATTGCCAATAAAAACATTCTCGGTTACTTTGTCCCCGACAGTCTCGACAACGACAGAAAAGAGATAAAAAAAATTCGTTAGACGAGGGCGAATGGATAAATCCTATTTGTACAAACGCGAACACGTTTCGGATAAACACAGAGACGAGTATACAGGCCGCGTCTCAATCCCGTCGATGATGGAAGCAGCATCTGGAGATCGGCGTACCGATCTCAGTTTCTCGTGACGCGGCGCTCCTCGCGCAGTGTAAACATAAACTATGATCCGAGCGAGGGCGGCGTGCTGCACGAGTACGCGGCTACAGCGGCGATGCGACAGGAGAGATAAATTACGGGTGGTCTTGTCTTACTTCACAGAGGAATATCACGTTCGCGTGGCGCGAACGAAGCTAACGTGTGCACGAAGAGGCGACATTTCGACTTTGAGGCGGACGAGCCATCCGAGTCACGTTCGTTGCGTGAGCCTCGTCCGATGCTTTCCGGTACAGCTGCCTCCGATTTGAACCTAAGTGAAGATTTAAAAAAAAAAAGCGCTACCACGGTACACGCGGACATGAAAAGGGAGCGGTAAACGGGCGCGCGAAGGTGTCGAGCGACAGGGTTGGTGGAAACACTCGCTTGTACACGTGTCTACAAGCGAATACGTGCATCATCGAAATAAAACCGGCACCGTGGAAGGTTCGCTCGTCGTGCAAAGGGCGAAAAGAGCTGAGCCAGAAAAATAGAACCGGCGAAATGGCGCGAGATGGAAGAGGGCCGAAGAGGGTTTGGGGGGAAAGAGAGAAGTACGCAGAAGTGACGGGAGAAAATATTGGGACGGGGCGAAACGGGACGCGAGCAGCTCTCTCCATGTCGCTACCGAGAGAAACTTCACCCCGGAGTACGTAGATATACGGCAACGGCGTTGCGGATCTAATCATGGAAGTTGGACTGTTGCCAAGCGAAGCGAGGACGAAAATGAAGATGGAAGACGGAGCGGAGAGTGGGGAGGATCGAAGGCGAGTTTGCTGCCGGGAAAAACTCAAATTTATGGAGGAATCGAGGTTGCTAAACGAAAATAGGGAGGATGAAACTTTCGTCGCCAGGAGTCTAGAGTTTTCGGGGTGATGCTCTCGGGAATATAATCGTAAGGAATCGAGGAATCGAATCTCCCGATTTGTAGTCTATGCGTTGAAAGAAATAAACAGTGAAATTTAAATAATCTAGTATTCTTCATATTTTATACTAATTCTATTCAGATAGAGTGATGTACTAAGTTTCAGTGTGATCTAAAAAAAATTCTCTTTTTCTATAATATTATCCGGAGATTTTTTTCGTTGAGTCCTGTGAAATTCGTAAAGGGTCGCTCCACACTGTAACTTAGTCGTATAGGGAACTAATCAAGAGAACCTTTTGCTCCACCTCGTACATAACAAGAGAATCGTTACAGTTTCTGAGAGAGTCCGAGAAATAAATAGACGGCAGGGCCAGGTATAGGGAAGTTATTCGATTCGACACTCCGGAATTCATCGCGATTGGATAGACGATAATAGAGGTAGAGAATAAGTCGTGGATCGAGCTAGCCAACGGTTTCATCAAGAACCAATTATCGACTGCCCCGAGGGCCTTATCTACCTCCAAGGTTATATAGACGAAAGCACCCCGACTAGAGCTATCTAATCCGCTTTCAGGAATTGAACGGCCAACGGGACCATCGGCCAGGGTACGAAAGGCAGGAAGATAGCGAACGAAGAACGAAAAAAAAAACGAAAGAAAAGAGCTCACCTCGTGGGTGCGAGCGAAGGTGGAGTAATGGAAGGGTGGGCGCACAAGGTGAAAAAAACGCGAGGGAGAGAAGAAAAAATGGGGGGTAGAGAAAAATAAACGAGAGGAGGAAGAGGTGAAACAGTTCTCCTATAAATGGTCCCGAGCGTGCCCGGCATACTCGACCCCTTCGCTTCATCTTCTTCTCTGGACCACTCACTCGCTCGAACGCTTCTTGTCTCCCTTTCCTTTTCGCGCGTACCCTCGCCCTCCCCTGCCCCTCGCCCACGGCGATTCAATCTCCTGAAAGTTTTCTTGATACGTGAAAGAGAGAGGAGTATACGTCCTCTTATCCTCGGAGTAACTCCGGCGACACAGGGGACACAAGGATATATATATATATATATAGCACAGAATGGAAAAAGTGATGAGCTGGAGAGCTTCCATTACCTCCGAGCGATCTCTTGCTGATTAGAATCGAAACTTTTTTTTTCTTCGCTTAAAATTGTTTCGTTCGCTTTTTTGAATGTGTCTCAGTTAGCATGCCCCAGTAAAAAGAATCTGAAAATTTCGTGTCAAGTTAACGTTATATCCAATCAGTGAGTCATTTCTCAGGACTCTGGTAGTGCTTTGCGCGAGAAGGACGAGGTATGCGTATGAAGATTGGGCTGGAAGGAATTTTCTCTCACAGGAGGGAAACGGGCTGAAATATTCAGGATGACAATCGCCGCGCGGACCGTTGGGAAGCGTTAGAAAAAAAGGGTTACAATTTTTTTTCCCCGGCGAGCCGCTCTGTCCAGACACGGAGCCGAGACGTTCCCGAAGGACCAGGTCGGGGCTGCTTGTTGTTTTTTTTTTCCAAGTCGTCGGACGCTGGGAAATTCGTCGTGCAATGTGTTTTTCTATGGCAAAGTTTGGTCTGGTAGAGGTTTCGACGCCGCTAGGTCGAAACTGTTCTACGGGAGGAGAGGAGCGTCGAAACCGTAGCAAAAAAAAGGGTTAAGCCGTTCTGCAGCCGGGGCGCGAGGGAACGGACAGTTCAGGATCGCCGGAGGCCGTTCGGACTTCCGGCACTCCGGCGGTTGTACAAATCGTGAACATCTTCGAACGGGTCAACAGTCACCGCTCGGTGCTGCGTTGGAAAGTTTTATTTTTTACTGCTGCCTGTTTCCCGAACGATGCTCGCAATATTGCAGGCGAAAATCTTGCGCAAATCGCTGTCGAATGACAGTTGCGCCGGCAATAACTTTGATAACAGTTTAACAGCGCTGGTCCCGAGTTGTGTACCGAAGCCTGCGGTTAGCAGGCATTTTTTTTGTGTATAGCTATAATTCCGGTAGCTCTTTCTGCCGGACCAATCGCAAAATCTTCGAAAGTTAAATAACCGAGTTCAGACAAGGTCTAATTTTTTTTTTTAGCATAGGTCAAACTTATGTACTTGAGTGCGTTTTGTCTAGCGACAAGCAACAGTCTTTTTGTATCCCTTTAGAAAAATTACCTGCTCACAAATTGCTGTTTTTTAGACTCCTTTACTACGCGACTGTTACATTAGACACATATACTGTTCAGTTCATGCGAGAAATATAGTAATTTCTCCCAAGTTCGAAGAATAAAAAGAAAACTTATTGAAAGCTTGTAAAAAAAAACCGCGAATATTGTAACTGTGAAAGATAGATTTACGGGTATTTCGCGTATATAAAATTTTTCGCATTCCTTAAAAAATTGATGGTTGCTCATTAGAAGACTGTATCTTGCGATCAATAGAAAAAAGTTCCTTCGAACTTACAATGAAAAAACTTCGCACGTTTGTTCGAAAGAACCAATAGGAGGGAAAGGAAAATAGCTGACACTCTGATATTGCTATGTCGAAGACGCATACATTGTCGCACCCGCGCTATCGGGGCGTCTTACGAGGGCGAGTGAATACATTTTTTTTTATACCCCATCTCGTCTCGGAGGCGGTGAAGTCGAGCGTGAAAACCGTAATGTCTGGTAGGGCGCACCCATTTTCCGTGGGTGTTCGATGATGGTTTGCCGCGAGCCAGTGACGCACCGAGCATCAGCTCGAAGCTCTCTCGGCTGGTGTTCGATTACAGTGAAGTCTATCGTGCCGCTTGAACGGGGAAAAAAGTCTACTCGGACAGACTGGTAGCGGACGGACGGGCGAATGAGCCAGCCGAGTGGAAAGCTCCGGAGAAATTATGGATAGCGGTATCACGGAAGAGGGACGATAATTCGAGCGGGTCGAGTAACCGTAAATTGTGGAGATCTCTATCCTCGCGGGTCTCCTCCACGGCGCATATTTTCCGTCACAAAATTCGTTACTTTGTAGGATCAAAGAAGCCGTGTCAGTTTTCATAAACAAAATGAGTCTCGGCGCTCGATCTTTTTCCAAGTATTTACAAAAAAACGACCTAATTTCACGTCTCAGAACCGAAAGCGTGGTAAATCATCATATTTTCTTCCTACATGGTGTCAGAAAAAAGATCAACCAAAAGGGCACACAAATATCGACGCGCTATTCAGTCAAATTGTTTCAAGTACGAGGCTAAATAATTTTTTTGTTTTGTTAACATTTTCTCGAAAGATTTGTGACTACAAATTTGAATCTCCTTCGAGAATCACCCTCGGTGTTCGTATTTATGTTTTTTTCCCACTCAATATACCAATCTACGCTCTCTTTGCTGTCTGCTTCGTTTCTCACGTCTCTTACAATGTCTGAAACGTTCTGAACATCTGGCAACGCCGGGGTAGGTAGACACAGCATCAGCTTTGCTCGCTCCGTCGTGGATCGTTGACTGCTTCGTTCCCCTTCGCGAAGATCACAAACTATGCCAAAAAGTAATCTACCACCAGGGGGATTCTCTCTTTCGCTATCAACGATTTCGGTCACGTATCTCGCTCGCGATACTGCTCCTTCTCTGCACGACCCGTCTTACCGTATTTTTCGAAATCGTTTGGTTCCGCACTCAGCACGCTATGCGCCCTGCCGACTACTCTACGAGCTACGGAAACAGCGACGGTATTCCTGATACGTTTCACCATTTTACTTTTACGAAAACTACCGTCGGCAAGCCCCTGGACTGTCGTTGCTGTACCTTGTACTACATTATGAGGTGGATCCAGTCGTCGAACGTGTACCCGTATCTTACAGGGCGCCGCCGGAGATATTTTTGCCATGAGTTTGCGGATTGGCACTCAATTAATTAGAAAAATTATAAAGAAAAAAAATCATGATCACTACTCGATCGATGATAATTTTCTAAACCTGAGCGGATTGAAATTCCTCAACTCGAATTAATATTTTTCGGCAGCTCTCTGTACGACAAATTTGAGTGTTGCTTCACGCTCCAAAAGATAGTTCGGCTCATAAAGTCAATGAAAAATAATCCATATTCCCCTCACCACGCACGTTTTAAAACTCTTTCAATGTCGTTTATGCTTCGTTCAATTTGTCAGCGAGTCATCTTACAGTCCGTACGCGCTGGTCTGTATTTTATTCAACTTTATCGCAACCCGAACTTACTTTGATCGGAGAAAAGTCACTACCGTGCAGAACTGCATACTCCGACAAAACCGACGATAAAATAATCGAGTGTAACATTGTCATGGACGTGATAACTTTGCAATGCCAAATCCGATGATAATAATTGAATTTTATACCGACGAATAATCATTGTATTTTATTTTGTTTGCGCAGGCTCAGGAGCAGACGAAGCGGGACGCGAGTTTCGCCGATACACGCGATGGTGCCGGGAACCAAGGAGGCAACAGCGTTGGCCTTGAGGCCAATAAAAGCAACGAGCAGCAACCGTTCCAGGGGCACGAGCGAGTCGCTCCGCCACCTCGATAGTAATAGCCAGAGTCAGCTGACAGAGCAGACGTTACGTTTGCCTCCGCCATCGAGAGTCGTTACTTAGTTTATAAAAACCCGAATAAAATAATTCTTCGATTGTACACAATTATTTTATTTCTTGTCTCGACGCTTCGACTGTTGTAAAAATGTTCTCAACCGTATCCATAAACTGTGAGCCGTCGGTCGATGAGACATTCTCGTATTTGCGGTCGATAAGGTACGAGCGCTTCTGCCGAAACGAGAACAAAGATTCTGAGAAAAAAAAAAAAACGGGGCCTGTAGATGCGATCTATAAATTGAGGCGACGGTATAAATAATCGGGCGAGGTGGAGGCGTGAAGAGGTTCGAGAGGGCGATCTCGAATTCCGCGTGAAGATCCCGGTTGCAGCGAAGACGTCGCCAATCCACTGGAGGCTCCCGTGTCTCGATCGCGACGGGAACCGGCGAATGTCGAGGAAAGAGAAATACGGAAAGTTCTGCAACTTTGTTCGTACCGGAGGAGGTAGCGAGTGCTCGACGTTCCCTCGTAAACCAACTAGTTTGTTGCGAGGGACGGCGACGTTCGCCGTTTTATTCGGACGGACGAAAACGCGGCGAATACGAGAACGAAGGAACGAGACGGAGGAGGAAGGCACGACAATAAGAAGAACGAGGCTGCCGAAGGGGGCTTTGCGCACTGGGAAAGTACGGTAGACAGGAGGAATTCCTATACCCACGGTATACGAATGGGATGATTCCAGCTTACCTATATATAAATCGTACGTACTGAAATGTGAAGCAAGCAAAGCGAAGCCGACTACGAAAACTTATGCCAACACACAACCAGCAACATTCCCATTTTTGCACAATATATATGTTTATATACGGAGATATTTAAGCCGTGAATATAAAATTTTTTGAATAAATTCAACCTCCCATCCACTCGCCCTCCGTATCGCCTTCGATCCGCATGCGACGGTGAAATCATCATAAATGCTAACTAGCAAGAGAAAAAAAAAATGATCCTTCTGAATTGACATTTCGTTGATTGCGACCACTGATCTCAGCGGAGGGTCCCCCAGTTATGACAACCATCCGAGCCCAGTCCAGTTTATCCCACTCACCACTTACGGCCTCATTGAGATGAGTGCATGGGTATTAAATTCACATACATAGTTTGCAAGAACCGCGGAGTAGGAGTCATCGGAGTGCGGAGTGGCGGCCTGGACGAGGCGAAAGGTTGGTCCGAACGAACGAAAGATACATGCTATTTGGAGGGGATGAAAGCTGTGGCATGCAAGTGGTAGTTTCCGTCGATGCAGGCGTGGTGGCGGTGTCGCTTCTGAGCGGGCGTGGAGGGAAGGAGCCGAAAGCTGTATAGGTGGGGCCGTGGTTCGTTGACGGGCAGGCCGAGGGAGCGACGAAACAGAATCAGTGTTACCAACCTGGCGAGTCAGCTGGCAGCGAGATTCCGAGATCCGAATACACCGACGGGAGTCACAGGTGTTCAATCCTCCGTCGAACGAGGCGAGAGATGTAGAACAACAGCAAACGGTCCGTCACACGTGGCAGTCCGAACGTCCCGCGCGCACGTGCGTCTCTTCGTCAAACCGAATTCGCAATCACTCGCGGACGGACTCATTTCACCCGAGCCGCGGAGACTTCTTCTCTCGCAAAACTTAGCTCGAATCCCGCCCGAATACGCACGGATAAACATACGCGAGTCCGCGGTTCCCGAAATCGATGGTGGGAGAGCATCAAAGTCACATGGTCAATATTGTACTCACAGAGAAGAGAGAAACATCCTCACAAACGACAAGATATATGCTGTACACATGTAGAGTAAATTCTATCCAGCGAATGGAGGAGGGAGGGGGAGGGGGGAGAGCGAAATTCGGCGGTGTGCGCATGCGCGACGAGATCACGCACTGACGCACGCGACCCGCACAGTAGTCGGGTATTAACGCGGTCAGACATAATTCGGGAGGGTTAGGGGGGAAGAGGGGGGTGGACCCGAGGAATCTCGAATTAATTTATGCGTTACACGTAGAAGATTTGTACGTTTGATGAGAATTGTGTCCGGATAGCCGAAGAGAGCGTGTTGCGCCAGCCCAGAGGCTTTGGTGTCGTGACTCGCACTGGTGTCTCTCCTGTGGGAAGTTTCTCGCGAAACGTACACACAAGGTAGAGATAGCGAACACGAAAGGGACGAGGAAGAGGAGAGCTCTACGTACGTACCGGCTTTCAGGTGGAGAAGGTTTAAAGCATGTATAGGAGATCAGCTTCGTGTATGGCCAGAGGTGCGCACGATATTCCTTGTTGGGAGTGTATAAGCCCAACGAGGCTGGTGCACACTGGCCGAGAGGCTCTCTCCTACTCTCCTCTCGCTCTCCGGAATATAACTTATACTACATAGAGGACGGTGTACTTTGGATACGGATGTTATACTGCTCCGGGCGCGATAGACACGGTCACGAAGAGTGCCAACAACTTTTCATGGCTGCTGGTTATACCGTGTACCGGTATACATGCTGGCCCGAGTATAGCAATACTGTAAGGGAATATGTAAATGTGAGTACTGGCGCGATGCTGCGAGAGGTCTGAGGATGGCATGGACGCTCCGGGGGTGTAGGCAAGATAGCTCCGGTACTGCCGTGTAGTCTGCAGTGGGAACGTAGAAAACGGTAGGTTGTACGTGGAACAGCCCCGAGCGTGTACGCCACTGGCGCATTCGAACCGTAACGAAAGATGCGGACGGGCGAGCGAGTACCAGCGCGGTGAGATTAAGGAAATAAGTTAAGGCTGGTTAAGGTGGTCTGCTTAGCGGAGCCGAGAGAAACGGAGAAAGAGAGAACCAGAGAGAATCGAGGGGGCAACAAGTCGAAACGAGGCGAGTCGGATAATTCTTGCGGTGTATTTCCGTGGGCCGCGGGAGGAGCACTCTTCATGCTCACCGCAGGATGACGCGGGAACTCTCGCGGTGCATCAGCGAGCCACTGCATGACTAGGTGGAAGAGCAAAGTTGTTCCGGGCTACTCGCGGATCTTTCCCGCTGCCGGTGGCGACCGAAGGGGGTCGGTAGACCGTCGCGCCGTTGTGACTCGTGGAAGAGGCACTAGACGGAGTGCACTCTTCGAGGCGCAGAGCAAAACCATCGTGGCATAAAGCGACGCTGGCCCAAGTGCGGGAGGGTTTATGTGTTTGGATCCTATGTACTCCCCATCGTATCCCCGGTTATGGCCTGGTCCCTCTTGCTCGGGCGCCGTTTGCCACTCATGAATCCCTCCTTTCATGATTTTCAGTCCACGCTCGCCTTTCAACGGGACTTTCCTTCTCTGGAATTAACCGCGTCGACGTCGCGGAGGAGACACGGGGGATGAAGTTTTATAGAGATAATGGCCCGATCCACGGACAAATATAATTAATTCCCACGGAAGAGTAATGTAAACCAGGAGGCTGGGCGCCGAGAGGAGCTCGGTTATTGAAGACGGAAGCCGGTGACTCCCGACGAGGACCGGCAGCTCGCAACGGGGCTTGCCTCTACTTCGAAGGCGCGTTTTAGCGAAATTGAGTTCCTCGGTAGCGGCAGTGGGTATAGAGGTAGAGCGCAGGAAATAGGTGGGTCGATGAGGCTGCCCGGAGAGTCGGTGCTCCTCTTGGCTCCGAGACTGCCATATTCTGCGCTATCGCTCTATACAGCAGGTATACCCGGTACGGGCGTACACGGCTATATACATCGTTGCCTGGGCTCTTCCTCTCGTCCTCTCCCTAACCCTCGGCTCTGCTCTCACGCTCGGATCTCTATATTCGTACGAACCATGAACATAACGAAGTCTCTTCCATCCCCGGAGAGATTGCGAACTGTGCTATATACTCGACGGTTGAGAAACTATAGATATAGAGGGATCGTGTATACGAGATTATGTTGCAACCAGGGAGGGGAAACCGAATCACGCTGTACGAAAGCCCGAAGCGCATTGGCACGCGTATAGTGCGGGGAAGTTTCGAGATTCAGCTTTGGGAGCTGATGAAATTCGCAAGAAAAAGAAGCGTGTCTCAGATGCTTTTTTCGGAGCAATGTTTGGCGAATGTAATACAGGTTTGAGGTTGAATATCTTACCTAATATCGGTGGGTTTTTCGCGTGATAAAAAAAAAGACACATCTACGCTAGCGACGGCGGGAGACAGAACGCCGAAGCGCCTGCTTCACAATCGAAACCACGACTAAAGAGACTTTCGCCCGATCGGAGGTAAAGTTTGGAAGGGAAGTATGCTCTCCGACTGTCTATCAGTCGCCGTTAAGACGATGCGAAACATGTATAGCAGAGAGAGAGGGAGAGAAGGGCGCCCACGGCGGAGTGACGGAGAATCACTGAGGATGTGTTTTACATCACATTAACAACGAGCGAGACGCGGGAGCATTAACCGTACGTGGGCGGATATACGGCTTAACATCTACATAAAGAAAACTGTTTTGCGTTTTGATGGATTTGTAACCAATCGAGTGTGCAAACGACGGTTGTCGCTGAAGCTCGATAAATGAGCCAATAAGACGATCCCTCAGCTCAGCATGAATTTACGCGTGAGTCTGTGTGTGTGTGTGTGTGTATGCGGTCTCGCAGCTGGAGGCCCGTCCTGTGCTCGCAGGTTGCCCGGCAGCGACGCGTTCGGCTCGTTGCTATGGGAGTGGAAATGGCGGGAAGGCGCGCGATTCCTTCCCGGTCGATAATAGACGCGACCGGTTTTACCGACTTCGGAATTTCGCTCGCACCCCCCTCAGGACCGAACGGCTAAGTCGCGAAACTCGCGCAGACGCTGTGCATTCGTGTTGACCCAGCGTCGTTTATTGTCGATATTTTTTTTAGTTTTCTAAAGACAAAATTGCAATTTCACATTTTTGCACGGATTAACATACGGCTAATTAGGCATCTCGAATGTCAGCCCGTCTGACTTTACAAGTATCTCGATTATCTTATTATCGGCGATTATACGACTTGCCCTTGAGCAGAATATCTTCATTATATTTTAATATACCTTCGGCGGTTGTTGAGAATATTATTATTATTTTTTTGTTTCAATTTTAAAAGAATTAAAGATTTGTAGGACGTCTCGTGTCTTCTCGGTGCGGGGAGGGAAATCAGCAACAGCATCTTTCACGAGAACCTGCCCAACACAGTTCGCTGTATGCTCGTAGGGGTAACCCCCTGCTCAGAACGGTGGGGGACACGGGTATGTACCAAAGTTTCGTGGAAGGGGGATGGAGCAAGGGAATTCCCCAGGCAGACGGCGGCCATGATGCGGCAACGTCCAATCGGCGCGCTGGCTTGTTCAGTTACGGCGTAATGGCCGCGAGGCACCGCCCAGTATAAAACCTGGCGAACGTAACGTTCATTGGACACGGGAGCGTTAAAAAGGTTTATTGCCAACCCCGGCAGTTACACCCGCCTAGGAGCCCCGTCGCGAACGAAACACTGCGGGAACCGACTATTTCGCCTATCCCGCCGAGCCGCGGGCTCCGATGGACCTCGGTGTATCGTAAAATCTCGCTACCCGGGGCCCTAGGTACGCTCCTGCCGCGAGCGTCTTGTCTGGCGTGCCCCCTGGTCGACGCCCTTCGAACTCTTCGGGACCACGGGACACTTCCGTCGGTCCTCGTCGATCCTTCACTTCTGCCTCATCTGGGCCGCGCATTTGTTTTTAATAAATATAATGCAAGTAAACGACTTTCAACCTTGGAAAACAATGCTTCCGAGGCTTTTCCACCAATCCCTAGATCGTCCTTTCAATGTCGAGATGCGATAAGAAAAAAATGGATGCGCGAGAACGACATTGCGTCTGAAGTAAGTCAGATAAATAATTTTGCACCAGGAAAGATGCTCTTCATGGATTGCGCCCCTCTTCACCTAGATCGATTTTGCGATGTCGAGAGACGATAAGAAAATTATGGTTGCGCGACAACAACGCCTGTGCACAGACCGAAGCATTATACACTTTCCTCCAAATAGCTGCTGATGACACGTTTTCAACGGAAAACCCGGTCGTCCGTGACTCTTATCGGATGTTCACCCCGAGTATTTTAGCTTCCGCAACGATTACTCCATCCGTTGGACCGTGCGTAAAACTCTGCAATTTCGCCTGAAGTGACTCGGAGCTCCGCATGGGCACGCTGGTCTAATAACTATGATACGCACGATGCCCTCCACATTCGCGAGTCCTATCCATTCCGGGTGAGTCCTCCTTTTTGTCTCAACCGTTTTGTTTAGGTTTTTTTTTTTTCTTAGCCTTACACATTACTCCCTTGAGAGAAATGTCTTTAGTGTTCGCGTGCTCCGGGACGTAATCCCGTCTAGTGTTAATTATTTCTGGCGGTTCGTTATCGCGTCCAGTTCGCAAACGAACATGAGGTCCGCATAGGTAAACCCCCCGCTCGGCACGACGATGTCCGATAACGCGCAAAAAGCGAGCGAGGCAGCGTAAGGACCACAGGATGATTAGCGTACGCGAGTGTGGCCACTGCGACTAACGGCGTCAGCGCACGATTCCTCGCATGACGTCACGTCATTCACTTGCGGCTGGCCGAGCGTTGCGCCCATATCGGTCGGTGCATCGCGTCTCATCTGCATTGTTGCTTAATGTGTAATCCGATCGAGCACCACGATTGCTTACAATGCAATTCAATGTTGGAGGAAGTTGAGGTCGAAGAGACAACGAGGCGGTTTCGAGGTCGATGATCTTGACCGTGCGACCGCGCGAATTGAAATAGAAACCCATTCATACATCGCTACATTGTGCCACATCAAATAAGATCGTAACATGGCAGAGGCTGTCGTTAACGCGTCACTTGGCAGCTTCAACCACCTCAATGCTGTGTGAATCTCTTCGTTGGATGTATCTAGATTTCTATCAACAATCCTTCAGTGAAGAGTCGCTCGAGAGATTAAGGTTGGGAGTGAACTGGTGACTACAATCTTGCGAAGCAATGAGTGTAGCTCGCGGCGCAGATTCAAAATCCCCACGTGAATATGCGGCTCTGGAGGATGGATAGAATTTGATGAGACGAAAACGGGCCGCGATTACGTAGTGAAGAATGTTCGTTCTACAATCATTTTTGGTCTTCAAACCTAAACCATTTTTTTTGTTTCTAATTTTACACTTTATCGATTTAAAAATACGGTTCATTGAGCGCTATGATTTCATCGGTAGTTTTTTTTTACATGGATCATCGAGTCATAAATTCGATTTGGAGAAAATATGAGAAAATTAATCAAGGATGGAAGGACAGTTCACCTTGACCGTGACAATATCCACCCAGTCGTCGACGAATTTCTGCCATCTGTGTCATCATCTCATGAGCAAATGTAACTAGAGTCGACACGAGTCCACATAGTTAAACCTACGTGTCGGTCAATTGAAAGATAAACAAAAACTCACCGAGCCCGAAGAAGAAGCAGAGGTACGAGGTGGAAGAAAAAAAGAGGAGGATCGATAAAGTCCGCTACCACGATCGCTGCACTCTAGTGGACCAAGCACGCAACCCCTTCCACAACCCGGTCGTCACCTTGTCGCGTGTGTACGATATAATCTCTCACGAAACTCCCGAGCTATCGCGTTTGTCGTCCGCGCTGGGACAAAAGAAAAAAAAACAATGCTTGTCCGTCTCTCCACACAATGTCATCAAAATCCTTTCGTTCCATCGCGTCGGTCCCTCGTGCTTTTTTGAACTTTCTTCGCTAAGTCGTTGATCGAATTTCCCACTAAAGTCCGGTTGTACTAACCCTGATCTGCATCCTTCAGGTTATGTGCCGGATCCACTAACTTCCGGTTGCCTCCGATGATGTAACAGTCACTCGAAAAAAAAAAATGGAGAATCTCACGTCACTGGGAGTCGAATTTTTATTCCCACAGAACATGAATCGATTCGACGCAATGGCGTATTCCAGAGATGTCTGTGCCGCCACTGGTGTAATGAGCACTGGGAGCGGTGAGTCGGAGGAAGAGATAGGCCGAAATTGCGAGCAAGGGAGACGAGCATACGGTACCGGCCGAGCCGTAGGTCAGGACTGCAGCAGCCGACATCAACCCCCTCGACGTACCACCGGCAGCTCTGCTGCTGACGGAAGGGGGTGGCTTCGCGCCCAGCGTCCGGGAGGGTAGTAACGTTACAAGCCGCCGTTCATATCCCTCTCTTCTTCGATGTCTACATATGCGCGTCGATGGATGGATAAGATGTCGCAGTAAAAAAATCAAATATCGCAAACTGGTATCCATTTTCTTCGTTTTCTTTTTATCAGTCGCTGTCTGAGCACAAAATGAGGTCTTCGCGAACGCGAATTTTCCATGAAGACGAAAAAAAGGGGACAGGAAGTTGAACGGAGCTTCGTCGCTACGCTGGATACCACCGAACAGAGATGAACGCGCCGGGGTCGTGCCCGATGACGAGGACGGTGAGGACGATAAAGGACCATGTGCTCCGTCAAACCTCGCGAACGTCACTGCGCGTGCGTCTGTGGTTTCTGACCCCAACGTAACACTCGACACAATACACCTCTCGCGTCTTCGTTCCCGTCTTCGCTGCCGCTTTTCCCCCTGCACATACGTAACAGAGGTACAGCCTTTGCAACGATGACTCGTCTATGTGTGCATTTGTGTGCGAGAGCTTCTTGTCCCCGTCTTTCTCGCTCCTGTCGATGGATACGCCATAAAACCCCGTGGAGTCAACTGTTACAACCCTCCGCTCGCCCATTGGCGTTGCCGAACGAACGCGAAGCTCCGGAGAATGATACCGAGTGGGAACGCGGGTTAAACACATCGGAGGGTGTTCGAGAGCCGTTCCTCCCTTGCGTGTCAACTGCACTGACATTGAAAATATTCCGACCTGCAGAGGTGACGAAAATCTATCTGTATATTTAACTAATATTTCTCGTCGAGAATTGTTCGCAATCTATTTCTTGCAAATATTACATTTTTTTTTTGTCAACGAATGGTTTTTTTACGAAAGAATAAAAATTGAAACATTTTTAGGGTAACGAATTGTAAAATGGGCGAGAAAAAGATTGTGGACGTTTATTGGGCAAGGAACATTTGTTGAATGTACGGACCTTTATAAGACTCATGAGGATACGATGATATAAATTTGTTTTCAGGATGCAAATAAGGAACACGGAGGAAAATTAAGATGGCAAACGGGGAGAGAAGAAGCGACGTTCTTCGTCCAGTGACCGTTCGGCCGAGAGCACCGGATTAATTTGCATAATTTATGAACGCGATAGAGACATAAATCTACGGGACCACGAGGATGTTCTTGCCGATGGAACGTTCCTTTCTCCTGTAATATACACCGTATACGATGTTGCGCGGCTTAATACACCGCGCAAAAGTTTACTGCGAAGTGAGCGCCGACGACGGTTACACGCATAGAAGTGTCGCGCATATATTATGCGGCCCCTATGTGGACATCGGTACCGACAGTGTGCAACACAATGTCGAACTACCGGCGAAAGGACTATGTGGATGTTTATTTCTCGTTGCACGCCATCGTCGGAGTGCAGCTTGCATTTATTACTTCATAGCGTCGGGAAGCGTTGAAATCTTTCGAGGCAACCAGTCGGTTTCTGCGAGCTGGTGCAGTCCCGTGGATGTTTCATAGATTCGTATTCCTATCATAGAAATTCATACGTAACTTTTATGGAACCCGCTCAAACATTGTACGAAGTCATTACGTGATATTTGACATTTTGCAATAATTATCCGAAGGGTAAAAGGAATGCTTTTAATATTTGATATTTCTTCTTAGAGCAACCAGCCGGTTCCTGCGAACTGCTGCAGTCCCATGGATATTACATATATTCATATTCCTAGCGTATAAATTCATATGTCATTTTTACGGAACCCGCTCAAAAATTGTGCAAAAGCGATTATGTGATATGAGACTTTCGTAAAGCAATCAGCCGGTTTCTGCGAACTGCCGCAGTCCCGTGGATATTTCATGTATTCATATTCCTATGGTATAAATTCATATGTAACTTTTACGGAACCCGCTCAAATATTGTACGAAGACGTTACGTGATATTGGACATTTTACAATAATTATCTGAACGATAAAGCAAGTGCTGTTAATATTTGACATTTTTTCATGAACGTATTTCAATATTCCCCTGCATTAACCGTATGGATATTCCTGCAACCAGTTTTCCCCATTAGAAAGTTGTTTTATCCCGATTCCGCAATGATTTTACATAGATCGATTTTTTTATCGGTCAGTATACCACGATTTTCATTTTCAGTTGTATATACGTGATAAAAGTTTCGCGAAGAATTTTCTCCTTTCGTTAAAAGGATCAACGTACGATATGTCAGGCGCTCGTCGCGTGTTGCTTTTTCTTCCTCTTATGTGTGCGATGGGAAAGAGGAATGCACAGTCTGCACAGCGCATCGCACGCGCACTGCAGAGATTAACGCCGGGACGACGATGAGCGCGAAAACGCGATAAATCATTATAGCGTGCGGCACGCTCGCTCGTTTATGCTCGTATCTCTCGTACGCGTATCCACGTACGAGAGATTATGCGAAACAGTAAGATACATATGGGTACGTACAGCATCTTCTGGTACGCACGAGAAGATGCCGTGACGGCGAGAGATCATTGCCGCTAATTTATGGATTAATATTTCACGAAGCGTTAAACGATCCACGGGAGGTTGTACAAGCTGAGACGCGCGAGTATTTAGGGACTCAACCAGCGGTTGACAATGATTCTGACGTTGCACGTACTGTGTACTCTCTCCGTGAAGAGTCTGCGAACGTTTCTAAACACGAGCGTACCGTTGTAGCAAGCAAGTGTCTCGGTACATCCGAGCAACCGAGGATCCGCGAGTGGGCACGACTTTGCGACTGGGAGGCCCGTAAATCCTTAAGTGGACGAGACTGTAACTTCTGGCAGCGGAGAACGCGTTTAGAGAAACGGGCTTTGTAAGGATAGTTCGATCTCGCTAAGCGACCGAAACTCCTTCGACTTCGAGCGCGAGCCCGGTCCTTGAGAATAGGAGTATTAGAGAGGGGAGGAAGCATTCCATATCCGAAAAAAAATTCAAAAGTTGACCTACTTTCTCGAGCGGACGGCAACAAGGTGTTGTCGGACGGCAGCTCTCGAGCAGCTCTCAGGGATGAAAAAAAAAAGGCTGTATATACCCTAAGGTCGATGGGACCACGTCAGCATCCCTCGAGCGAAGAGAAAGTTTGAGGCTCGCTGGGAAAATATTTGTCTCATTGGACACAAGCCAAGGGCTGGTCGTATCTAAAAAAAATATCCATGTTAAGAAAAATCTCGAAATATCGTAGGTTCTTGTTTTCGCTTAATGCGTGTTGGGAAGCGAAGAGTCCTCCGAGAGAAACACGCGCAAAGACCCAAAAAAATGTATTTAAATTTCGTCTGATAGCAGTTTATTCCACCTCAGCTCAATATTAAGTTTTTCTAGCAAACAAATTTTTTTTTTACTAAATTTTTCTGCATCATCAGCAGCGAACAATTCTTGAGCTCGCGAAGCCCGTTGCTGCTAGCACCGTGTAAATTATGTGGAATTTAGAAATAACGCTTGTATATAGCCTAAGTTCGGTGGGACCACGTCAGCATCCCTCGAGCGAAGAGAAAGTTTGAGGCTCGTTGAGAATCTAAAAAAAATATCCATTTTAAGAAATATCTCGGAATATCGGAGATTCTTGCTTTCGCTTTATACATATTAGGAAGCGAAGAGTCCTTCGACAGAATCACGCGCAAAGACCAAAAAAAAAAGAGATGTTTTCTGGTAGAGTTGTGAGTGGTAGAGATATAAATGTGCCCTTGATTAACTTATAGCTCATTATTAAATTTTTCTAGCAGAAACATTTTTTAAAATATGTTTTTGTCCACCATCGGCGTTGAACAATTCCCGAGCTCGCGAAGCGCGCTGTTGCTGCTGGCACCATAGAAATTACATGGAATTTAGAAATTGGGCCAAGGCCCAGCACGATACCCTTTCAGCCCCGTCCACGGTTTGTTGTTGGGAAAGCGAGAGAAAAAAAAATGTAGCCCTTTTGAGAAACGAATAATAGCCTCGACGCGGTGAAAGTCGATCGTGCAAACGTGCAGCTACTGCCATTCCACGAGCGCCGGTGCGCAGGGGATGAAAAAAAATCTTCGGACCCTTTCGACCGTCTCCAAAGAGAAAGTGGATAAGGCTGGTTAAACACGCGATGAAAAACGCGACCCTGCTGTTCTGCACAACCGCACCGGATAATCGTACTGGATTTCTAAACGCGACTTCCTTTTGCCTGGGAAACTCGTATATACCCGAAGTTAGCCTAGATTCGGTGTCTCGCGGGATTCGTGCAAAATACGCGAACGTTATGTTTACACGAGAAACCCGCATGCGGCGCATTAGTATGCGGGAAGCGTGTCGCTCTTCGAGGTTTATCTAAATATAGATTCCCGCTTCTCGTGTTTCGTTGCTTATCGTGGCTCTGGACCACCCGCCCGGTCCGCCACCGTTTTTTGGAAGGCGATTAAAAATAACATATGGAACCTCCGGATTGAACCAAGATTCTAACGATCGAAGCAAACAAAAATTGCAGACCAATTATCGAGTGTAGTGCTTTGACGAGTTGAATCGCATACGCGCGCGCGGTCTTATCGCTCAATCCGCGCTGAATCGCGGGCTCATTTAGCTACGGACACGCTTCTACGCCTAAGCACACCTTTTATGTTGTGCGTTTAGCTAAACGTACCGCTGTTAAAAGCGCCGATAACGGGAACGGGTAAAACGCGAGTGATATGAGGCGATTATTTTCGAGCGATAAATATTGAAATAAAAAAACAAATGCCCTCGATTAAACTTTCGCAAATCATTCGACACGAGAACGCGTGTTCGTTCCAACGCGAATGCCGCCAGGAATAAACTCTCGAGAGCAAAACCCAACTCGCAAGAAATATTCGTTTGTACAAAGCGACCGTGAAAAAAAAATAAAAAAGAAAATAAAAAAAAATAAAAAAATCTTAAGAGCCTTTTAATCGACGATCATCGATAATCGTGAGAGTATATTACATTACATCGAGTACATTCTCCGAGCTGAGGCCGAGTCCTTTGACGGGAAGAAAAGCGCATGGCGCTGGCGCGAAGCACAAATACACGAACACACACGCACGTGGCGATGTGTCGAAGCGTCGGTGTCGGACTCGCCGTCTCGACGATGGGCGTCCCAGGACTTTTTACGAGCTTCGAGCCAATCGATAACGAGAAATCCCCTCCAGTGAGACACCCGCGAGAGAGAACGAGAGAGCCCACGAGCATCATGGACTTCTCGCAACCTCGCCCGGCGCTCGGGTCTCGCGTCGTCGTGGAATTCGACGTTATTACTCTTTCACTCTTCAATCCCCTGTATATTTCCACCTCTTTCTCGCTAAAATAACGCCAATTAATTATCCGACGTTCCGGCGTTCATCCCTCGTACTCCCGCGGGTAGAACGACGCAAAAATACCCAGCGCCATCCTCGGGGGGGTCCAATTAGCGAGAACTACTCCGCGTTTACTCCCCGACATTCTTTAATCCTGTTACCAAATTTTTCTCCATTTTTTTCCCCTCGGAAAGTTATTTTATTTATTTATTAAAATATTTTCATCGTGGAAGACGAGTCTATCGCGATAATTGAGACTCGCGAATGCTGTTTTATTATTTGTGTCTCCGTCGTGACGAGGACGAAGAGGGAGAGACGAAAAACGGATGCTCAACCAGGTGGTTATCGACCTAGCCTCGAGATATCAGAGCGGTTAGGACAGAGCTACTTATACAGCATCACATCCGGTGAGGCATGCAGCATAGATGTTCCAATCAACGATGAAAAGCTACTCGATCGGGAACAGTGCCGCGACGAACACGCAGAGTTTCCTCTCAAACAGAAAATATCCACGAGCTCTGGTGTTCACTAAATGTTCTCTAATTTATCAGCATCGATCATTGACCCAGCACTATTGTGTCGTAAGTTCCAAGACTTTGTAATTTAATTCCGAGGCCACATGCCTCTTTATTTACCGATTTATGTGACGAACAAAAAAAAAATTCACATTAGCCGAATCAACTATTTTTTCCTCTCCGCTTCGAGATCGAAAAAATTATATTTCTATCATGTGCGAGGTCATGCTTCGAGCAATTTTTCTCCACGAAAAGAGTCGGATGAATAGTGCAAATTGAACAGCTTTAAATATGTCTTGAGTCACTCACCGAGATTCCCGTTGTCGTTTCCTCCGTCGAAGCCGTCGTTGATTCTCGCCGCTCCGGTCTCTTCGTCCTCGTCGTCACACTTTTCTCGAACCACATTCGCAGCACAACACTAAAGGAAAACAAACAAAAAAAGAACAAAGACCGAATTAGGAACACGATGCTCTCGAAGAATCGGCAGCACGCGCGGCCCGCGACAAACGTCGGACTGTTGCCAACGAAAAGATGGAAGCGACAGCGTGACACACTCGAGAATTCCCGGGCTCTTTCGCCATTGCCAGCTTGCGATGAGAAAACATTTATAACCCTACCATTAACCGCCGCGACTCGGAGGCGCGAGAGAGTCCGATTATTAATGAGATTGCCACACGGAGACTAAAATCACGAATGACGAATAATCGAAAGCCATACTCGCTACCGACGAGTTTCTCGACAGGCCCGTGGCTCGAAGCACGTGCACGCCGGTTCGTGCAGCACGCACGCACATGCACTCTCTTGTTCGCCTCGAGCCACTCGTCCGGCCTGACAGACACAGCGAACAGGTTATATTACGCGACGGTCTCCGAACGGTCGCGGCTTCTCGCGTATCGGCGATCCATAAATTCGTACGAAAGAATCGCTATCGAGCCCGTTATCGCGAAGCTCCTCAAAATGTAACGTTTCCGCGAAAACTTAGGCCGCCGAGTCGCAGGATAAAAGCGGGCGAGCGCGACGAGTGACAATTCTCTCTCCCAGCGGCCATGACGGTACAGCCGGGCAGACTAGAGAGACCGCGGGTGCGAAAGGAGAGAGAGCTGCGAGAACCGCCGGCAACGACGATCGAGCCACGCGCGCGCTCACGTCACTCCGGGGTTCGTTCGTTGCCGGGTCACGCGCCGCGGTTACTTCGGTGTACAATTGTATTTTCCGCGATGTTTGTACCGTACGATAATTTGAAAAATAACAACAAAAAAAAAAGAGGAATCCCAAACTCGCCTCGAAGAGTGGCCGAAAATTGATCCTACCGCGATTCCGCGATTTGTACGAGATATCGATGCGCGACCGGACTCTTTTCTGGCTCGCCTCGTTCCTTCCGTGGCACACCGGGTTTCTCTCGTTGTCCTCATTCAACGGGAATAAGTCGGCGAGAGTCCGACGATCGGGGTATCGCAGATAACCGCGATACGAGACGACACCGAGAGAACGAGAGGAATAAGCGAAGGCGATGGCGAGCGTGCAAACGAACGAACGGAACGAGGAACGAGGTGCCGCGGCGGCAGCGGCGTCGGCGGCCGCGGGAGCGGTGGCGTCGGCAACGGACCCCTACCGGCGCAGCCGTACATCTTAGTATTATGGGCAACTCACATTGGAAGATACGCCATCAAGCATAGGCCCTAGCCGGAGCCCGCCCGAGAGAGCGGGCGAGAGAGCCCCGAGCGAGCCGAGCGGAGCGATTGTAAAAGTTTTAGGGACACTTTGCGAGAACACCCTCTCCTCACCGCCGCCGACGTCGCCGTCGCGGCACAGCGCGACCACCGCCAACGTGATCGTGTGCTGCCGCTCTCGCGCTCTATGTTCTCTGTTCCAATCCTCTCTCGCTCCCGTGGTCCTCATGCCGCGCCCTGACTTCCGCTCGCCACTTCCCCTCTCTCGGCTGCGACGTTACTACTGATGCTGTTGCTGGCTGATGCTTACTGCTCCTGCTGCCGTTCGCTGCACCGGCATCCATATCCTGCGCCCCTCTCGCCGCTTCGGCCTTTCGTTATCACCGCCTACTTATTCCATACCCCTTATTCGGCGCTCGGTTCCCTTCGGACTCTTGCATCGTAACCCTTCGGACGATGTAGAGGACGAAGGCTTAGTGTATTAATGGTAGCGGACGAATGTCGGCTTATTCGATGGAATAAGCCGATATTCGTGTGGTCGATAGATCGAACAATACACTGCAAAAAAAATATCAATGACTCAAGTAAAATTCACTTGCGGGCTGCTGACGAAAATAATTGTTGTTTTAATTCTTACGATTCCATACGGGATTGAAACGATAATATGTCACGTTGACAGTCTTGCCGTCGTTCTTTCGATATCATATGGAATTGTAAGAATTCAAAGTAGAATTAAACATTTTTTCATCGGAGCACGAAGTAATGCGTCTTTGGGGATTGAGTATTAAGTTTGTTACGTTGGGCACCGCAAAAATGTAGGGTTCGAAGTCGAGGGCGAGGTCATTGTTAATCATCGGTTAGCATTCTTTGAGGTCGGTATACATAATTAATGCCTTAAGGTCGATTAATATCGGCACTGATGGTATCCACTGGCGAGTCTCAATTTGTTTCTAGGGACATCGAGTGCGGAAGAAATGAGGGGAACTTCGAGCGTATCGAATGCGCGAGAAGGTGAGTTTCGACGAAGGGAGGGATTTCAGGGTTGCACCCCGCGTGAAAATCCTTCGGAGTCGACGCTACGCGGCGGATGTGCCATCCCTCTGTGGACCTCCACCGACCCTTCTTCCTTCGGTCCTTTCTGTTTTTCTCTTAACCCCTTCCTTCCTCGATACGCTCCGTGCGCACCGCCGAGTTCCCCTCGATCGAAGGAAGAACGGAGTGGCGTGAGAGGAGAAAGAGTACGTCGAGAGGGGCTGCTATACCCTGTGGTACACGAGTGCAGCATGGACCAAGCTCATGTGTAGATACGTACAGCAATGTCTACGAAGAAAACCGACGCTGTTCAGTGGCGCCCTCCGATCGTCAAAGTAAAGGAGAACTTTTTTCGCGAAGGAAGGAAGGTACTGCAAGGTATTCGGCCACGGTCCGGCATTGATGCTGCGGGGAAGCGCAGACGACAACGTTGTTTCCAAGGACGCTCAACGTCGACGAGGAAACACTCTGTTCTTTATTCCCACAGTATTCACACGCTCAAAGAATCGAATTTCCGTTCTCAATCCCATTAACGTATGCCCATCCGCAAATATTCGTCTTTCGCATTTTTTCACCCGGTTAATAGACTTTGCAATAATTTTTATGATCCTGAAGATATCTGCATGAGACTAAATTAAATCTAGTTATAAACGGCTGCGTTTTGCATCGCACAAACTTCGCGCGGGCAAGTTCATTTGGAAAATAAAATTGTACTAGTGAACATATTCTTTTATCCTGAAGCACTGCACTGAGAGAGACTCGCCAAAGATAAAATTGATATCATCGAAGTTATTAATTTTTCTCTACAGTAGAAAAAAGATTCGCACATTTTACAACAATCTACGCACCGTGAGGCGCCTTACTTCGATAAGCCCGCGTTTTTAGTTAAAACCACTCCTGCAGAATCTTACGGTCCAGCGATTTTTACCGCACGACTCTCCAGACCGATGAGCGATCTCGAGCCCGCCGGCACTTCTTTGACTGCCACATCAGTGTCCCAGCTTTCTCATAGCTTCACGATTATTCATCCATCTAAGCGCCGATTTATTAAGCGAATCAGTCCCGTGGGTAGCGAGTGAAAGAAACTAAGTACTAGCCGCAGGCAAATCATCACTCAACCCTTTCCATGCAATTACAGCCTAACCGTCAGTAACAAGATACTTAATTAAACCGTGCGTTTAATCGCTAAAAACACCAGGATCGTCACAAGGAGATCCAGGATAGTTTTTTTTTTCAACAATCAACAAGAAAATAAGCAATAAAGAGACACCGATCGACGTTACGTACCGATTGTTATTGCCCACGGTTAATGTTTCACGGCCGACTTAGCAGCGAAAGTCCGTTCGAAAAATCGCGACGATTTTTGTTCTCCGAACGAAATCTCTGAGATCAGCCGGTCCGTATCGAACGCGCCATTTCGACGATCAACCGAGCTCTCGGCAGAGTCGGAGACTCGCTACCATCGCTGTCTGTTCGTCGTCGAACCGTGGCCGAAAGCGGTGAAAGAATGCCTTTCTCTTCCCGAAAAAAAAACTCTATTAGGATCTCGCAGACTAATCGCACGAGAAAATTAGCTGTGCGCATTAAGGGAGGGAGAGGAAGAGCCTCGACCGAAATGACGAATAAATTGGAGGTAGGCTTCCCGGAACGATTGACCAACATGCGAGGGTGTAGCTCCGTTCTTTCCTTCTTCATTTCGAAGACACCGACGCGCCGATGAATATCTTTCTCTATCGTTTACGATATTGTATATACATATGATGACTTGTTGCGAGGTCGAATGAAATGTCGGAGCCAGCCGTGGAATGGCCGGTCGGAGAACCGACAAGGACGATTCGAGGCGAGCCTGGAAAGTCCCGGGCGGTCCTTCCACGTCTCCCTCTAACTTCTTTCCCATCGAGTTTTTAAATTTTTTCTTTTTTTTTCTCTTTTCGTTCCTCCTGTTCACTGTACCTCCGAGAGATCCTCGGCCGCCCCTCTCGCTCCTCCTACTTCCCTCATAATGCCCCGTATACTCGTCAATTTATGCGCCGAAACGTATTAAATACTCGAATACATTGTGCACAATGTGTGCGCTTGAAGGTCGAGCGCTGGAGCGTTGAATTTCTCGATATTCCGAGCCAGAGAGGAGCGTCCGACGAATGGAGAACCCGCGTGTGGATGGCGAACGCCCGTAATACCCGGCCAGTATATTAGGGTTTAAATTTTAAACGCCGCGACTATCCACATTGTAAATACGGGTATTTTGTTGCGAGAGGAAAGACGATTTCTAAGAATAGAGATCCTACTCGTGCGAACTCGTTTGATCGCGAAAGCGAAGAAACACGAATAACAGTGAAAAAATGTATGAGAGAAAGAGAGGGAGAGAATTTTTGTTCGGCGATTCCGAGATGGTGGATGCGATGTCTCTCTCCTCGGCTTGCACCGCGGTCGAGTTCCGCTCATTCCCCGCCTCCGGACTCCATCATCGTCGTTCCATCTTATTACTTGTCGGGATTACACTTTTCGACTCCTTACATTTATTTATCTGGACGTGTTTATGCTCTTGTCGTTGTCGTACGGTAAAAATTCTTTGATTCGTGCTCGAGGAGCGTTCAAAGACGGGCGTGACAAGGGGTTCGGCGTATTATTTTTGGAACCGAGACCCCGGGAATTCGTAAGAAAAATGTCTTGCCGCTTCATTTATAAAAAGCGGGGATCAGAGGTGATGGTTAAACGGGGACAGCCGGTTGCGTACCGCTCGGGAGATCCATGGTATCCGACGATGGCGTCCATCCAGCTGACGCGACAGTTCATCATCGAGGACGTAAACGTCGTTTGTTAAATACGGTAGTTCGAACGATCATCAAAACAAAAAAAAATAAAAGTGGAAAAGATAATCCATTTTTGCTATACTAGGACACTTTGGAAAACCACCATGGAAGTTTCTAGAATAGATGAAGAAACGACTACGACTTGTAGTATACTAAAATTAAATTTGTGGGAACCGACAGTTGGTTAGTTTAACGTAATCTTCGAGAAAGAATTAGATTGCCTGAACCAAAAAATTGTTGACGATATCGTCGAAAATCTGCAACCATTTTTACCCAATATTTTTAAGTTTCAAACGCCGATACTGTATTCTCAAAAAAATTTAATCCCCGGATTGCCCATCAAGCGTTAAGTAAATACAAAAAAATAAAACAGATGCACGCAAAGCTTGCGTGCGAGAAACGGCGTCTGCCCTCTCGCGCGCAGACTCCGCCATTCGCCGAAGGGGGTAGCTTTCCACTGTTCTCTGTAGACGATTCTCCCCGATCTTTCCCTCTCGCTCGGCTTCTCCGAAGCATCACGTCATCTCCCTTTCTCGTCGACGTCTCAATTCGGTCCCGAGCTCACGTCGACGAATGCGATTCGAGCTCTCGTATAGTTCTTCGACCCCCCACGCGCTCCGTTCCTCTCTTCCCGGCGCGACTCCATCTCGCTCGTCCGCCTCCTAATGGAATTGCCGCGCGGACCGTATACACCGAACCTCCGAAGAAGTGTGTGCGGAATACACAGCGGTCCATGTAACGTGTACCGCGCAGTCGTCTATGTACGAGAAACACACGGAGAGAAGAGACTTGAGCAACCACTCGTACACATCCACCCGAGCTGAGCACACAGAAAAAGTGACCTATACTTTCATTCCGTAAACAGGCGTACATGCCGTACATAGACGGCTCTATTTATACATGAACTCTCGTACACACATATACACGTAGCATAAATGGTAGACTAGAGGCAACGGAACAGGGCAAGCAGCCTAAATAAAAGCAAACGATCCGTTCCCAACTGTCCCGAGAGCGAATCTCCCAGCAGCTCGCGTAATCTCCCCAAAAGTGTGCGCTTCGGTACGTTTCACTCGCTGGCCTCTCTTTCCCTCTCGCCCGCTCTCTCTGGACCATTCGTACGGCTATTTGCCAACGAACCAGCCAGCCAGTCGTACAGAACAGAGTTTATACAGTACGTGGACAACCCACCCTCCGCGCCTCCTCCGCTCGACCTCCCCCATCGCGAGTCCGACAAACTCTTCTGGTCTCGCTGTGGGAGAGCCGGCCTCCGGCCACCCCCACCCGTCCATCAACCCCGACGAACTGTGAGACGAAATTCAATCTGCCGGACGAGATTAAATAACGAGACGAAGGGACGGAAGGGTGGGCGAGAGGCACATAGGCCTCGACGACTTTACCGAGTTGTTTGCGCTCAACCACTTCCATTCTGTAGTATACTGATAGCTTTATATATCGGGGAAGTGTATTTGTTTATGTCGGGAACGCAGAGCTCTGTGCTCGTATCAGTGCCGCTCGAATGGATTTTCCGCCGCGCGAATGAGTCAAAGGCAAATGTGCCGTCAACATTTTACGGGGGTTGTCGTGTGTAGAGGGGGATGTATGGAGAGTTCACGAATGAAAAGAAAGGCGGCCCGAACGTGGGCGGAGGTTCTTCGAATGGAGCGAGGAAACTCGGGGCTTGAGCGATCGCTCGAATGGTGCATATTCATCGATATAAGAAAAATGTATTCGTCGTCCATTTTTTTGTTAGTTTTAACGGCAATAGAAAGGCTGAATTCTAAAAAAAATACCTTGGTTAATTTTGATGTGGAACTGTATGCTCGTAAATTATGTTTTGACAAAGTCACTTATTTGTCGATACCTTTTTTTTAGTCTGAAACGCGAGGATTTAGATATCCAGCACGTACTTGGTAAAGAAGGTTTGCATATTTAACAAAAATGTCTTGTCCACAGAAACCCATAATTTTATTTAGTTGTAAGTGCTGTTTGAATTAAGACATTAGTGAATTGCCAAAATAAAAAAAATGTGAACCTTTGACGACGAAAAATGTTTTTTAAACGTATCTTGTTTTTATTATGTATTTACTATGCATTGTGGCAGTAATATCTACAATTAGCTACGCCGAATGTCCTTGCCAAGCCAACAGGCAGACAACAATGCCAAAGGCTGAATAAATATCTATGTTCATATATTTTTTTCGATTCTGCGGTATGGTTGCAAAAAGTAAAATATATTTTTATCTTGGCTCTTCGAATGAAACCTTCAGCCGCGCCGGGCGTTCGCTACTGTGTACGATGGTGGTTTTTGTTTGTCGCCGCAAAGACGCAAGTTGTAATGATGCAACCTATTATTAATGGAAAAACGAAGGTGGTTCGAGAAAACGCTAGTCATTCTGTCGCGACTAGTAGTGTGCAAGTGTATACTGGACGAATATATGTAGAAACCAGGTGAAAAAATTCTAGCGCTGCTTCGGGTCATTATCGGGTCAATGATTGAATGTATTAAAAGTATTTTTTCTGGATTTGTTGATTCATTCTCATCTCCAGGCTGTATCCAATTCACGCTGTTCACGGGTATGTCACATATTTTACTCAAAGTCGCATAATTTGCACGAGAAATCACGCGGAAACAAAACAAGTTTTTTTGTTTGTATTTACCATTTACACAATTTTCTGAAATGCGCTGAAGCTGCTAGACAGATTAAAAATACTTTATCCAACACTATTTCTTCACTCGACACTTCACAACATTTTTCAAACATTTCACGGATCGACTTTGTGATGGAACAATTTTTATCCACGAAATGTACCGTCCTGTTTAATTGTTTCACACAATAAATTTTCATTATTATAGTTATTGCATATGACTGACAATTTTTGAGCACTCGTTTATGCACATGCCAGCCAAATTTGGCTACTGACCACGGACCGAGTTTGGAAGAGACTGTGGATCAACGCAACGGCTCGGCCGAATTAGAAAGTTACTGGGACGGTTTCCAAATTTTTTTCTACATCCTCAACGGTCGCGAGGGATGCATCGTTTAGCCGAAGGGTTGACCCATTCGGACTTCCCTGCAATATAATGTTTTTCTCTCACCATCGTCACGGTCGACCGTTCCTCGAGCGCTCGACCGTGCACAATGTTTTTTTTTCGTTTCCACTGTTGTTGGAAAGTTAGAAGCTTGACCCAGATCTTGGCGTGTCGTACTTGTGCGCTCTCGGCGTATAGGGTGTTTCAGCAGGTTAAAATGTCATGTAAGTATTCGTATATCACAAACATCAATTTATGTAACGTAAGAAGTGTTCAATAATATCTTGTCGCCCGCTATTCTAATCAGTGACATATTTGATTGCTAATTTTTTTTTAGTCGAAAACACGATTGTTTTGTTTATTCAATTAGATTTTCGAGATTTGGTTTAAGCAGATCTGCGAGAAAATAATTGACCTATGGTATGCATCGTCCTGTAGACGTGCAACGTTCCAGCCGCTGACTTAGATACTCCCACAATTACAGTTGTACCGTTTCCCAAGTTTTTTTGCCACTGCAATTCGTCAAAGACAATATCGCAAGAAGAGGAAAATCGACTGTTCACTTGACAATCTCCAGACAATCTTCAGATAAAAATTACATTTTGCGTCTGTTGTGAAGTACAAGTTTTAAAAAAATTGAAAACCTTTTAATATTCTAGCGGATGGATCGATTCTTGCCAAATTCAATAGGGAACACGGCTCCACAATGGTCTGTTTGTTTGAATTCTTTAGTCAAATATTTAGTAAACAAATTGTGAGAGCTAGAGTCCAAAAGTCAATTTTCGAAACATTGAAAATACTGGGAATTTGCGAAAGCTAGAACGAGAAAACACTTATTTTATTCAAAATTCGATAAAAGCTGAACCAACCTTTCAATTATTCCGTAAACTGTAACAAACAGAGGTACCTACCTGCTGTACTTCCGTGGTAAATTTCAACCCAATTGATAAAGCGATTCTTCAGTCATAGACAGTTGAATAGTGCAGACCTGGCACACACACACATCCATCCAGACTCTGTATTTGTGGTAAATTTTTTTTTTTGCGCCAGGAGATTACAATTTGTCATTTAGCAATATTTTTAAATCTAGTCTGGAGAAGGAAGTGGCAGATAAGACGAGCGGTCGATTCTCGCGGGGTCTAAGCTCCGGTGCATCTTTCGTTCCTCTCCGGTGAACACTGCGAGCTCCACAATTATCATTTCCACCCGGGCGGCCTCCGAGACTTCCGAGAGAGCTCTCCGCTCTATTGACACAGCGAAAAGGAGAATATTACCTTCATTCCTCCATGTCTTCCTCTTCTTCGTTGGCCATTCGTCCGGGATTGCTAATAACTCGTATATTTTACATAGATTCCCGTAGATAGAGCTTATACTACTAAAAAATTGCAATAAGATTAATTTCAACTCTAATGAATTTTCATTTTCAAGAAACAACATGATTGGATAGCAAATATGCAAATAAATTTTGATGTTACATACATTTTTTCAAAACCTTTCGTGAATGCGCTTAGCTACATCCATAAAGTCCACAGTATTTTTTAACGAGCCAATACATACTGCGACGATTCTTACCTACTTGCAGATGTACGAGTGAAGTTACGAGTGGCAACTTGTTGATCCGTCTCGGAGTTTTGCACACATTAATGTTGGAAGGAGGACATTCCTCCCTCGTTCTTCGTACTCTCGCCTCAAATCTTCGCAACGATTGTCACCTTTATGGAATTTTATATTTTAACGTAGATAAGATAATATGCCTTTATTTACAGAGATACACGTACATTTATACATACATTATGTTCGGACAGCTAATCATAGGCTGGATTGTATTTTTTTTTTATTAACGGTTAAAAGGATTTTTCATTCTCGATATTCCTTAACTATCTAGAGCTCTTCTCCCTACGGTATCAAAAAAAGGAAATTCTCTCGTTCATGTCGGGGGTGTGTGTGGTGTGATTGATGATTATAGACTCGTCGCGGTTGTGGCATTGTGCCTCGGGGCCTAAAAGACTAAAAAGTTTTTCCCTAAGTCAAATCGTCTTCGACACTAAGCATATGACAGACTATCCAATAAACCGCGATTTTACGCGGAAAGTTATCGCGCTTCTCCGATATTAAATAGACGCTCTTCCGTTCTACTTAACTGATTATCATTATTTACACATGTATTACGAATCGTGACTTTTCGACGCTACAGTTGAAAAGTTTTGATAAAAATATAAATTATAGGCGGTTTTACGATATAGTTAAGGGTGCAAAAGACCCGACCCTCGAGTGAATTATCTCGTTGAAATAAATACTAGTACCTACAGGGCCGAGCTCCCTTACACTTTGATAAGTATCCGAGATCGTGACGAGTCGCAATAAGACCGAGATGTAACGAATAATCGATAGCGCGTGTCATTCGAAAAAGCATTTTTCAGGCCGGAAGACCAACTCGGCCCTCCACCCCGAAAAATTCATTCCGCTTATCATTTACTTTGGCACTAATTTAACGTACTTCTTATTATTGCACTTTGATACAGGAGTGAATAATCTCTCATCGTGTTTGAGTGTGCACGCGAGCTATTTTTCATTTCTTTTTTCTATCATAGTGGTATTTACAAAAAGACGACACTATCTACTACAATCGTCGTGATTAATTGTTCAAGTATACTACGAAGAAAACTTTTTTTTTACGCTAAGAGATCTATAGAGCAGCTGAAAAAAATAATTAATAATACTTGCCAAAGTGTGTGCACGATCTGCATAAATTCCAGAAATCCATTTTATCTAGCGCAATTTTTGTTTTCAGCCCGATATCCATGTAAGTTCGTAAGTAGGGGATTTAAATCTTCCACGTGCATGATTGTGCAGAGGAAACAAGGAAAGAGGAGACGGATTTTTTTTTTTTTTTTACCGATTGAGCGCCGCGGAAGGGAATTTATGTACGCTTATATCAGAAATGGCTTTCGGCGGATATCAAGACAATATACACATTTAATAACACGGTTGTTTTTTTGTCTCCTTTATGAGTGGATTCATTGTTTTTTTTATCATCATTAAATTCATCAATCTTCATCACCATCGTCATTCGTCCATAATATAGATAATAATAATAATAATAATAATATAATAATAATAATAATAATAATAATGTTGTAGGTCTCGATAGGTACATACAAAAACAACACACAATAAAAACAATAACATAATATTAACGTGACGCTCACAATAATAATTAATAATCTTAATAACCTTAGAATCTTGTTAAACATTGTCCTCGACATAATAGTTATCACTAATTACAATTGTGCTTTCCATTTTTTATTTAATTTTTCGTCTTCTCGTTTAATGCTGCAAAAGCTTAGCGATGACTGGCTCGCGAACGTTTATTTAATTTACATCACTCGCACTCCACGCATTCTCCCCCCGCTCAACATTTTCACTTCACATGTGTATCGTTTATTAATAATAATATCTATCGGCGTGTTACACAATATAATCCATATTTATCGTGGCGGAACTATACAGCATTTTGTCGATACGATTTCCAGTTTCACGGATCTCGTAATATTTCGTAGTTTTTGTGGTTGCTTTTTCCCTTCATCGTCAACATTACGAGTTCACCGACTCACACGCGCCCACACATACATGCACAAGAAAAACACGCAACGCGAGTATATATACTTGAGATTTTTTTTTCTCTCGACCTTTCGTTACGACGAGAAACTCGAATCAATTTTCGTTCTTTTTAAAAACGTTTACTATTTTGAACTAAATAAAACAAAACAAAAAATTCATTTTATACACGCTCGAACGGACGTTCGTACCTAAACATTTGTTTTTCATCACCCCGTTCTTTTTTTAAATCATATTTAGTCTAACATATTTTTCGTCTAACTGGGCTCGTCCCTTCGGCGGAGTATTTAACAAGGATATTTTTTTTTCTTTAAAACTCGCGACTAACGAAATTAGTATTAATCACCGGGTAATTTTCATTCACCTTTTTTCGTTTTCTTTTTATTACTGTCACGCTCTTAAATAATTCCGAAGCAAAATTGCAAAGCGAACGAAATATTCTGCACCACGAGAGTCCAATCCCGAGTCCTTCTTTCACCGGTTCTATCGAAGCTCTCATCGATCACTATACTATCAGTGAAGAAGAAGAAGAAGAAGAACGAGAGTTGCATCGGCTATCGACTAATCGTTACTCGATTTTTTTTTCCTACGGAAAGGGGTCGAGCTGTTGCCGTGGCCCGTTTTTGCTCATTTCCTTTTTTCTTAAGTACAAGTTATTTATCCCATAATCGTCATTATCCATTTATCAACGACCCGTCACGACCTTCCAGAACACGGAGTTGACCAATTAATAATTAATTCGAGACTGAAACTTCAATTTTAGCTTTATCCATTCTTCTTTTTCTCCCGTTAAAATTGCATTCATTGGTAAACGAACGAGTACGGCCGGTTGCACGGTGAGAGAGCTATACTATATAACGCGCCTGACGCTCCACACTCTCTTCCCACGAATCATAGCGCTTTACGCTAGATTCAATTTTTTTCCTAACACATGCACGTAAAATCCTACTTTCCGTTCCTGTGAAGTCTGCGCAGAAACGCACTTTTTCGCATTGCGTGCGGGAAAAATATTGCGCATGCGTACAAACGCAATATGGTTTTTTCTCTCGCACTAGTGCAGAAAAGTGCATTTCTTCACACTTCACGGGAACAGAAAACGTGATTTTCGTGAATTTGTTACGAAAAATTATGTGAACGGCATGGGCGTAGAAAAGGGAGTTCTGACACGTGTTAATGACGCACTCACCTTTGGCTCATGTGGCATTTTCACACTCGTCAACAACTCCCTTTCTACGCCCTTGCCATACAAATAACTGTTCCAACCTTTATTTCCTTTCGCTATATCGTTAATAATCTAAGTGTAATTGTGAGTGGCTGGATGATCGAGACGCGGAGAGCTGTGATTCCGGTTCAATGCCTTACCTTTCGACCAATTTTCGAGTAAAAGAAGAAAAGGGTTTATTATCGAACACCTCCCTCGACGCGGGGAGACTCTAACAATCGCTATGAATGGTACAAGAATTTCCTGGCACGAAATGATGAATGGTATAAGGAGTTTCCGGTGCAACGACAGTGCACCGGACTTCAGCCACGCAACCTCGAAAGCCCCTTGGCATTTTTGCTCTCTACCTCGTTTATTTTTCCATCCTCCTCCGTGGCCTTCTTTTATCTTTCGCTAGTCCCGCTGTCTGTTCAAAGCGTCGAAGCGTAAACTCTCTTCGTCACGGTGTCGTGCGCCGAACGAAATGGCCAAGGAACGACGCGATTTCCCCCACCCCTTACCCGCCCCGCCAAGCAGCGCTCGACTCCAATACAAGGCATGTTTCGATTCCGATTTTGCGCATTAACTTTCCCTGTGGCAATCGAAGATTGAATTTCTTTTAAAACGTCGTTTTAGCTATTCTTAAAGGAGTTGATAAATACGTTCTCGAATTTAAATCATAATGCGAAGCAAAGAAATCTTTTGGGCTACGATTTGCACAATTTATATCGTTAAATCAACAACTTAACAATTAATGGCTAAGTTTTGCTTTAGAAATCATCGTCTTCGTTCGTATCTTTTTTTTCGATGGATTGAAGTTTATGCAATTAAAATGCATGTGTGATATCAGAGATAGAACTTATTACAATTAGGTTGAAAATTGCCCCAGAAAGAGTTACGTTTGTCACTGCCAAAAGGGTATCGGTTGAAAATGTGACTTACTTGAGTAAAAAAAAAAAAATTCTCAGGCATCAGCTTTCCTCCAGATCATCCAGCCACGTTAACTACGTAGAGTCCAGTGTCTGGCTCGGCCACCGGAGCACTAGGAGTGCCGAGCACGCACGTCGAAGTAATACATGGCTCTGTTGGTATACGGTGTGTTTGTGTGTCCCATCATCAGGGACAAGTCCACCGAATTTTCGTAACGGGGCAAAGGGGACAGAGGGGCGCAGGGACGACTAATTTTACACTATTCAATTGTAACTCTACGTTCGTTTAACTATATGTATAAGTTGGAGGAATACTATCGAGTTACGGCTTCGACAGATTGCTCGGAGGTCGTCGCGCACTGCACTGCACTGTAACCGATCCGACGTCTCTCACTCTCTCCCTTCATACACGCTCTAAGTTAATTTTTTTTTTTCGGATTTTTGTTTTCTTAATCTTTCGCACTCACACACACATTCGCATGCTCACATTTTCTCACCATCTCGCTGCGTGTAACGCGGTGCAGCATTCGATATAATATTATCAATTGTCTATTAAGAGTGTCACTCGACAGAGTCTCTCTCTCTCTCTCTCTCTCTCGCTCCCTCTCTCTCCCGTATCATTTATCCCACGCTCCTCATACTTTATCATTTCGAACCCGCGTCACGAGTTTCACGTGCAGAGTCCAACTCGATGCTAGCGACGTATCATATATATATAATATTTATATATATAAATTCATATGTACCTGTATGTATAGGTGCGTATGTGTACTACGATAGAAACGTCTTTCTTTTTGTTGTGATTTATTTTTTGTTTAATCTTGTCTGGGGTGTCATCGTTAGCAGCTGCAGATCTCTTCCTTGTCGTCATCCTGTCCTCTTCGAAAGTTGAAAGTCCCGCGAAGAGATGTTTCAGGCAGCAAGTCCGTGACTGGTCTGATGCTGCTGATGGCTCACGTGACTCGGCTGATGATAACTGTTCGTGTGATGCGGATGATAGGAGTGAACAGCGGCCGCCGCAGCCGATGCCGCGCCGCTGCCGCTGCTGCTTCCGCCGCTACTTCCGTGAACCGCTGCCAGTGAGGACGTCGACAACTGGGCCTGAGGTACGTGGAGGCTATGGCTGTGACCCGAAGCTACGAGGCTATGGCTGCTACCGGTCGCAGCACCACCAGCGGCACCGGTGTGAATCGACGAGGAGGTGTGATTGTGTAGATGATGCCCAAAGACTACCCCAGAGAAAGCCACGGGTCACTGATGATGCTTCGCCGAGCCATTCGCGTGGTGCGTCTGTCCAACTTGAACGTGATGACTCGACGGGCCGTGCCCACCGCCCGGATGGAGATGACTCCCGCCTCCGCCGCCGTGGTGATTCGCGTTGTTCGCGCTACTGTTGTTGTTGTTGTTATTGTTGTTGTTGTTGTTCTGCTGTTGCGACTGACGCTGACTGTTCTTCTTGTTCTTCATACGACGATTTTGAAACCATATCTTAACCTGCCGCTCCGTGAGGGTCAAATTTCGCGCCAATTCCCAACGTTTCTGTTTCGATACGTAAGCGTTGTAGAGAAATTCCTTCTCGAGCTCGAGGGTCTGATACTTGGAGTATGGCTTGCGTTTCTTTCGCACCGTCACTTGACCCGTCCATTCCAGTGGATTCGATGCACCGCAACCCACACCCATCCCCGTAACACCCACACCCACGCCGACTCCCGCCAGCGAACCTGCGGGAAACAAGGAAGATGGGGAGGAACCCCACATCACTTAACACAATTAGTATGCCGATTATTGGTTTTCCTTTTTATTCTCTTATCGACGAATATTGCAATTTATGGTACTTTGGATGGTGAAATCATGCTCGTGGATTTGTGAAAAATGGGATTACGACGTACCGTTGATTCTGCTGTTGGATTCGTGTTTCATCCACGTCGATCGTTACTTTGTGTCATTCAGTAAATTAATTTCTGATCCGAAATTAAATTTTCATAAGATTCGTGACTAGTTCACTACATTCACTATCGTCTCTGTGATTATTTATTTTATGATTTTTGCATTACAGTTCCAATTCATGATACTGTAAGTAGAAATGAAAACAACATTTTTGTGCGGTCTCGTGAGAGAACTTTTTCTTCATTGTCATTGATATTTTTATGTCGAGTCGATCGGTGGAGTGGCAGAAAGAAACAGCAGTATTCTGACGTGGCATGCGATTGAGGAATCGGAGAAGCATGCGAGGAGTGAGATTCATCGTTCCGGATTTGTCCGGAAGGGCGCCAGTTGATGGACCCCAAAAATACTGGACCGGTTTTATCTTCACAGTCGCGACGCGCTGCTGCTCCGAACGCGCTCAGAGACGTTTTTTCGTAAAACGGTTAGTAGATACGATTTAGTTGGAGCGGGCGGACGAACTCTCGACGCAACTAAACTCGATACAGTGTTGTTTGCTCGAGCTACGAAAGCCGCGCTAGCGCGTGGGCACGAGGATAGTCCCGAGGGGTGACCGCGTTTTCTCTCTATTCCCCTTCTCGTTCGTCAAAGTGATCTCGCTTCTCGCCGTCTCAAGTGGGGCAGCGGGATCAGATATATAAAAGAAAAAAACTGTGAATGTAACTCGCCCATCCTCGATGCGACATTCCAAGGCGCACTGGAGAAGTGTACTTCTTATCGTGGTGTGAAAAAAAGGGATAGAGTTTCGTTCTAATTAGAAGGATGATTACATTTCCATTCGAAGCACCGACGTGTTTTCTCACAACTCTGCATGAACAAATTCATCTGAGAAAAATATTTTTTGTCTTGTTTGAAAATTTTTAATGTTATTGTTTAAAAAATTGTAAAAATAAAATGGAAATAAGAACCTCAAAATTTAATTAAGAGACGGCAAAGTGAGTAAATTATAATCGTGATATTTGTTTGAGGTATTCAGTTTGTTGAAAATATAATGATGAGCCCGATGAAGACGAAAAATCGATCGAGTCTTATCGATCTCATTGAATCTTTAATGAATGCCTATCAGAAACCAAGCGGTTTCTTTGATGTCGGAAGGAGGATCGAGTGACTCAATTCGGCTCATCGATTATATCTATATATATTTATATGCAGCAACAAAGTACGGAAAAAGTTACATTGTAATAATTTGTATCGAAAGAAATGGAAAACAAAATAACATTCACGAGGATATTAACGTATCATATATTTATCATCATTTCCATACTCGCGGCTCCGATTCGCATATTAGCTCCCGGTTAGTAACCCGTCCCATTTTACTGCCCTCCGCGCATCTCGCTGGGCTTGCCACGCTCGCCGTCTCCCAGTGGATATAGTTTCGTCTCACTCGGGCACCCGACCGAGCCCCGTCTACCGCGTTGCGATTGCCTAAGCGGCAGGAATTTATTGCCCACTAAAAACGTGGAAATATGCAAATTATTTAACAAAGGTCAGGATTCACAGGGACGACGGTGGCCTCGGGCCCCCGAGGCGGGACAGCACGAGGACCGCCATCCAGATGAGGGGACCTTATTTTTAATCGAATAACGAATCAATTAACTCGACGGTTTGTGTGATGCCCGCGTCTCTTCGTTTCGTGAATGCCATAGTCTGTCGTGCAACGCACTTATTTTTATCGAATATTCTCGAGTAATTAAAACTCTAATTAATTATTCTTTCACGGTAATTGCAGAAGCGACATTCCTATGGTATTAATTAAGTTTCCTTTAAAGATAGAAACAAAACGGAACTCGTCAATAGCGAAGAAAGAAAAGCTTCCATCGATAACACGATAATTGACTTATGATTGCTCGGTAATTAAGGATGAAAACAAACGATAATCTCTGCAGTGTTCACCCAAGGTATCGTAGATTATGAAATGATCGTCGACCGAACAGTTTATTGAAAACTAGTTAGAACAAAAAAAATAATAATAACAACATACCAAGTCGAGAAAAAACAAACTGTCAACAATGGTCATATAGCGTAGCAATCGTTTGAATTCTCGGTGATAGTGTAGGCGGAGAACGAACAGAATCGTACACACGCCGAAATGTAAAAGGGCTCATCCGAATGGTGGGGTGGTCGCGTGAGTCGCGAGCGTAATGGAGATTTGGGTTAAGTCAATATCTTTCTTCAACGTCGGGCTTCTACGTCACGAGAATCAGAAAAACTGAAAACTATTGTCGTTGCGACTGAGAAAAATAATTTGAAGGAATTTTGAACAGTCCGCTAAAAAAAAAAAAAAAAAAATCATAATAATATACTCCGGCCCGGTTCTTCATTCTAGCGACGAGCGAGGCTTGTTGCTCGCGCGTGAGAGACGCGGGTTCAAGGGAAGAGCGATCAGTCTCGCGAGTTACGCAGTCTCAGAAATAAATTCATACGGCTTTCACGGGCCTGCAGTCGGAGAGATCGTAAATAGTCGCGAGCCGCCCGAGAGTGTAGCAGATTGTGCGTGGTACGAGGATCCGCGGTGGAGTCTCGCTGCTACTCGTAGCGGCCCACTTTCCGCGGACCCACGGACCCTCGAACTACGAGATACGCGTGGAGAGATAATGGAGCTGCCATCTATTGGCCGCGGGGAAAAGCCCGGGCCGCGCTGCTCCGTCAGTATACACAAGCCTCTACTTCGTAGCATTATCACGATCGTCGTTTATAGACGAGAAAGATCCACCGAGTCACTCCGAATTCCTCGAGTCGGTGGGGATATTCGGTGAGATGAAGCTGAAGTCCGTTATCCGTGCTTCACGAAAGCAAGAGATAAAATTATAGAAAAAAAAAGAGACAACGGTGAAGATCGCACGAAGAATTCAAGAAGAAAAAAAAACAAAAGAGGGAACTCAGTTGCAGCGGTCGGTAGATCCATGGTTTCGCGATCCCGTATAAACGAAAGGGCAATCGAGGGCATTCCGTTAGTACGGCGAACGGGTAAAACGACTATACCTACTACGGACCTACTACAAACTCTATATAGTGTCGAGACCCGTTAACAGAGGAAGAGAAAACGGAGGCCTCCGGTAAGGGTCATGGAACGGATCAGCTGATCGCGAGGCGCGCGCCAGGGTTTACGAGTTACGGCCGCCAATAAACCCCGACGCGGCACAGCCTCAGCCGCCTCCTCCGGGGACGAGGCTGTCTCCCGTTCTCTCTCTCTCCCTGGTTCTTCGCACAGCGCTACGTTTCGCGGGTTGGCTGCCGCTCTCGTGCACTCGGCAGCCGTTAACGCTGAGACTCCCGCGAGAAAAGCTTGTGACGGAGAGAAAATCGGGATCTCATGTGAACGCGACGATTTTCCGTATCGGATATGCGATTAAACGACGGGGCTCGTCCGTCCGTTCCACGGTTAATTAAAATCGAGATGAGCGCGTTAAATCATTCGCCATGCACAAATTACCGTCGTATTACCGGATACTTTGTAATACAGCCTGACTCGACTCGGGACAGCTGAGAAGCGGAGGAATGGCGAGGGAACGTTTAACGACGACTTTGCGTACACAGGCAAAAAAAAAAAAACACGGCACGGTACCCCTTCAAAGGAATAAGGCTCTCGATGATCGCGGACCGTTTCATGACCATCAATCAAAACTCCGCGGGTGCCTAGATGACTCGCGGGGCGCCCGCGTAAAGTACCGTATGTACGGCACCTACGGCGAGCGAAAGAGAGAACGAGGCTGAATTACGATGAGGAAAAGCGCGTCGAGAGTTTACGACCCCGCGTTATATGCTGCGAGGGTCCCCCAGGCTCGGAGAGATACGCTGGAGGGGGCAGAACCACGCGGTTCTGGTCCACGTTGTCCTCGCATACTTCGATTCTCACGGCTAACGGACATACACGTGCGTGTGTGTGTGTACGAACACATGCACAGCGAACTGTAAAGGACGTGGGCAAGGACGTTCAGGATGAGAACTGGCGTATGAATAACATACAAGCCGCGGAGTTGATGCTTACCTGGTGTCGGATACGGACTGGACGTGACCGGTTCCGGTGCCCCGTAATTTCTCAATCCGCCGTAACCGTCGTGGGGAAAAGCTCCCTCGGCGGCGACCATCGCGGCGGCGACCCTCCCCCGGTCGTCGGCCGCCGATGGCGTCAGGTACGCTTGCGAATGTGTATGATGATGGGCCGACGTGTCGACGGTGTGGTGATGCCTCGCTGTCGCGTACGGCGAATAGTTGCACCAGCTCTGGGAGAAGCTCTGATGGCAGCTAGAGACGGCAGGATCGGTTGAGGCGCCGGTCGAGGAACCACCGGCCGAGGATGTGGCGGCCGCGGCGCCGCCACCTGAATTGTACGACTTGTAATCGGAGGCACCGGCAGCACCGGCTCCAGCGGCTGTCGAGCCCGCCGTAGCCGGTGACCAGAAGCGCAGTGTTTCCGCCGTTTTTCTGCTGTCCCTCGACGAGACGGAGCCGCCCGTTGCCGGATCGGCGGCGAGATTGTAGTAGGTCGGTGGGTTAGCGCTTCCGTACGCCTGATGATGATTCAAGGGATCTCCGGCTGCGGTCGACGAGTAATGAGCCTCCTGAGGATTGTGGGGACTGTAACTCCAGCCGCCTTGGGAGCCCGCTGACGAGGAGTGCGAGTGCCTTATAACTCCTGCCGCACCACCCGGTGCTCCTGTCGGCTCTACGCAGGGTACTTCCCCGTATGTGGAACCACCGGCCGGAGTCGCTGTAAGTCTCTTCGCCGGTATGTGAAGAGGTCCCGCCGCGCTGTTGCTCGCTACCGAGGAGGCGCTCGGCGAGGTCGAGCTCGCGCTCGCTGTGGGCGCCGGTGCCGTTGCTGTCGTTGCCGAACTCGGTGGACCCGGTGGACTCGGCGTTGTCGACTGTTGCTGCTGCTGATGCGATCCTGGAGTCGATGTCTGCTGCTGTTGCTGCTGATGATGGTGCTGGATCGAGACGATTGACGAGGTCGGCGGTACAGGCGGTAGACTCTCCTCGTAGAGGCTGCCGTTCATCATGGTCCACCAGTTCACCCCGGTGGAATTTCCCGCTCCGGCGGCTGTGCCCATCGGCGTGACAGAGCCAGGGTGGCCCACGCCGGAGCCGCATAGCGGCGCGGCGTGCACATTGTCGTACAGCGTCGCCGTCGAGCAAGCCACGTGTTCGGTGATGGTGCAGATGGTGACGATTTTTACACGGCACAATTATAAGATCGTACGCCGCGATTGCGTCGCGAGTTTCCGTTTTTTTAATTTTTTTACGAAAATCAACGACTCGCCCGGACGCGGTTCGAGCGATTGACGCAGAGTTCGGAGATTTTATGGCGGAAGGTTGATTTTTTTTTTCGGTGAATCAACGGAGCAGAGCAGCAGATCGATACAGCGTTGACATAGTGTGTCGGTATACGAAAAAAATATGTAAAAAAAAAACAACGATAAATACCGAACCGAGAAACACGTAGTTAGTTGCGAAAGCGCGTGCGACCGGTTTCGAGTGGGGATGAGGTCGTCGGAGAGACACGAAGATCGAAGAGTGTGTGCGGGACGGATCGTGTGTGTCCGGAGCGACAGAGTCAAATCCGGTGTCGGGACACCGAGTAAGGTTTGGGCGAGAGCGAGAGCGGGACGGAGAGTCCGGGACGTGTGTGCGAGGGGTGAGATGGAGAGGGAGAAGACGATTCGGTTAGCAGCGCCGACGAAAGGACCGAAGGAGGGAGAGAGATGGAGAAACGGTCCGGGGAAACGAGGGTAGGGTGCGGACGCGTGTGTGTACGTGAGAGACGAGAAAGAGCGAGCGGAGCGTATGTGAGTGTGTGTCGAAGGTGCACGTACGGTCGCGTGCGTGTGCGTGTGTGTGCGCGTGCGCGCGTGTGTGTGTGTGTGTGCGAGGGCGCCGCGCGAGTAGCGCCACGGCAGACAGGTGGAAGGGTGGCAAACGGGTGGGAAGGGTGGTGCGTGGACGACGGACGGTCGGCGATGTGGGGTGGGGAGAAAGACGGGGAGAGGCGAAGAATCGAATCGAGGTAAAAACGACGACGCGTGTGTAATCCCGAGACGGGCGGACGATGAGGAAAAAAAATAAATAAAAATACGAGCGGCGTTTGACGGTAGACACACGGAGTTGCGTTCGCCACGTGCGATATTCGTTCGAGATAGGAACGGACGATCAAACGTTCATTTTTCGCATAAGGCAGATTTTTGTAGATTTTTTTTTAACGATCGTCGATCGGTAGATTTTTAAGAATATGTTGCACGGGAGATTCGTAGACAAGATCCAAGCAGCAGATGAGGTTCCGGTTGGTGGGTTGCGTTGAACCAAAAATAATGAAAGAAAACACAGCGCACTTTAATATCGCTATTCGCACAGGACTATTACGTGTTGTGGATGGGTTGTGTGGAGTGACTGTGCGAACACGCCGCGTTTGGTTGCCAATTTTCAAAGTATACACTTGTGTTTTTAATTTTCTGTTTTTTTAAAAATGTGTTTCTGTGGTTTCGGAGCTTAGATTCGGGTACGGCAACACTTGGCAATATTCGAAGACCTCGAATGGTTTTTTTAAATTTTCCTTATTTATTCCTTAACGAATTCTTGCTAAAGTCTGTGTGTTGCTCCGCTCGTTACGTTCGAGCGGTGCGCGAGATGTGTCTGAGAGGACGGCGACGACGACGTCGACAGCACTACGTGCGACGAGCGCGTCGAGACAGTCACTGGCGGGACAGCGGGAGCGTGCCGCGCGTAAGCCACGAGCCGCTCTTCACCACCGCCGCCTCCTCCGACGACGACGACACTACCGTCGTATTTCTGCACAGCTGCATTACAGTGTCATTCGGAGATTCGCTCACGTAGTCGCGTTGATGCGAGAAAAAAAACTGTCCCTTGCCGAAATATTTTCTCAGTCAGGATAACACCGGATAAGAATCTACTCGAGTCCTCACTGTCTCGTTCCAATTCAGAGCACAATCTTTCGAGATAAAGTTTACTTGAATCTCAGTTGAACGTAACAAAAATGTTATATACAATTTTTTTTTTTTTTTACTTCAGCGGATCGAACAACTATCGACTTTCACTGGTACACTCGGGGTAGTACAATTGCTGTAGCGAGTGGAGTCGCGCAGCGAGTGGTCACGGGGCCGATGACAGTCCGCGGTAGGACGAAGATTTCTTATTTATTTCGTGTCTCTTTTCAGCCACTGTGCAGCGAGGCTATATCTCGGCATCCGTCACTCGCCTCTCTCGACACGCTACTTCTTCCCGTCTATAATTCACGACCCTTTTTCAGGTATAAATTCGTGCACCGAGGGTTAAATGTTTTTTTTTTTTTTTTTAGACGTTTCCTTTTCTCCGGTCTCTTCTATACTGCGAACGATCGAGGGGGGTTTTAGCCGAGAATCCGAGAGGGTAGCTCTCCGTTCGTCGGATTTGAAAATTGATATGACACGCACACGCGGACCCAGTCGAAAGAGCCGCTGACGTTCGGCACTGGCACACGCATGTAAAGAGCAACAATCCCCACTTCCCTGTCGGCTGGCCTCGCTGAGCCGTACTGAACGACAACTGAGCTCTGGAAGCGGCTCGTAGCCGTCGGACTCGGACGTCGTGCCTCGAGTGGTACACAAGCGCGATCTCTCGGCAACTTCGTGAACCGCGGCGGGGACACACCACACGGTTTGAGCCGCCGACGTCGCCGCGCGGACTCTTCCCCACTCCTGCGGCCGCGGACGCGCGAGCACACGCAATCCCGCAGCCACTCGTTTTCAACAACCCCCGCGTACCCGCGCCGTACACGGAACGTTCCGTCGACGAGACTCCGCGACTCCCGTATATATCGGCGAGAGCCCGGGCTCTCCGCGTTTCCTCGTCGCGGGCGCACCTGCAGCCCCGACCTCAACCAATCGCGAAAAGAGATATACCGGCCGGACTGTCGACTATCGGGAAAACCCGTTTTCTTTAATAATTTATCGACTGGCAGTATTTTTTTTACTTTCTTTTTTTTTTTTTTACGAAACGTTCTCGCGTTTACGACTTTCATGAAAGATATCCGATACGGTCGCTCGTCTAGCGATAGTCGACAAAATCTCTTCGCGGCTTTAATCCGGATTTAATTGATTCTCATCCAGTTCCGAAATGTATTGTTTGCTGTCGTAGGTTTTAAATCGCGAAGTATCTGTTTCTAAAAGATAATTTATAGCGTTTCAAGTTGAGGGAATTTATAGGAAACGAGATTTTAAAAAATGTAGACCGCGTGCCAAAGTTTGAGCGAGGAAAGCCCTCGTGGTCGAACGGTCGCGGTGCCGGCAATAGCACCGGCAGGATTCTCCCGTTAGTCATGCCGCGCGTATACTACAAAACACGAGGCCGTTCTCGCGCGCTCTCTTGCTCTCGAGCTACCGGAGGGGCAATACGTCACGGGTGTATTGTGCAGTCTAAATCTCGGTACTTTTATGGGCACTAAAGTAAAACGGTCTGACAACAACTCGGGGCAGCACGCCTCTCCGTCCGGATCACCCGCGACCCACGCACACGCCCGACCTCGCCGGGATGGCGGTGAGCGGCAACGCGGGAGAATAGGAAGAACCCCCCCCCCCCGATCGCGGCAGCGGGGGCAACTCTGTCGCGGTATTAATTGCCGACTAACCCCACGGTCCCGAGTTACGGGAGCCACTCGACACCTACTATAACGAGAGACTCCGCTCTCGCGTCTCGTCGTCGTCGTCGACGGCTCCTCGAACTTACTCGATCCCTCTCCGTCCTTTCTCTGCGCTATTATATTAACCCCCCCGACTGGACTCACTTCCGACAATCGTAGCACTTGCGAAACGACATGTCGCTCTATCGTCATCGCACTTCCGTCACTCGTTCGTACGACCGATCTGTACTACTGAATTTCTACGAAAGTCTATTCTACTTTAATGGCTCCTCATATAGATTTCCATGTAACACTGACAAATAAACTCGCACGAAACCCCTTCTGTTAATGTCATTGTTTCATATAACAATCTTCATGTGGGGTCATCGAGATATATTCAATAATGCAATGGTTGTAAAAAAATCAATTTCTAAAAACTTTTTGATTTATAATCGAAGACGTATAGGCAGCTTTTTTGTTGTTGTATAAATTGTGTAATTTTGCTAAATAGGTAAAACAAAAATATTGGAATAATAAACTTTTTCATTTAGGAAATAATCTCTTCATTGGGTTTAACCCCTTTAGGCATACACTGTAAATCTAAATTGTAAATTTAACTGTACTGTATCTTGAAATTTGCTAAAATTACTCACATTTACAAAAATTTTAATGAAAAATACAAATTTTGCTATAAAATTGCAACGCACATGTGTTTGAATTTTCAAAAACGATTTATATAAAAATGCTTCCAATTCTATTCATTAATTTTTGCACAACATTTTTTTTACAGTGTACATTTTGACACTATAAAAATAAAAACTCAGTATTTTATGTCAAGAAATTTATTTTAAAAATTGAAAACTGAGCGAAAGAAGGTAGAACTGCCTATGTCTCACCGCGACGCAAAGGATTAAGAGCCATCAGAGTTCTGTGCTGTTTATAATTGCCATTTTATTTTGTATGGTGCTACCGATCATCCGCCGCTGTAAACGCTGGTTGTACTACTGCGGATGGTCCAAAGATGATCGCACTACTTGCGAATCGACGTGCCGCGAACTGTGCCGACGTGGCCGATGAGGTCGGAAATTTATCAATCAATTGCGCCTATTAATTGTTCAATGTTCAACAATCGTCGCCGCTCTGGAAAAATTACTAGAGCTTGAATGGTTACGCCCCACTTCCGAGAAGCACCGAAAACTCCGTCGTTATAAGAAAAATTGAGCCCGTAATGAACACGGTGGTAATTTATACGACTGTCGTGTCCTACTTGTTACGTCGACGGAATTCGTTAAGTCCGAAGCGTTCACGCGCGACCTTGACAGCGAAGTGATTGTCACGCTCGAGGTAACTCTCGTTGCAGTTGTACACGCGGGTTACGCTTTCGTTGTACGCTACCGCAGCCGCGATCATGAATGGGAACTCCATAGCTATCAGTTCACAACGCGTTCGTATGTTACGCTACAATGTTGCCGTTCACAGAACGTACTTCCGTATCGGGCACACGAATCGCCGCGATCGATATATTCGTAATCATCTTAATTCGAGATTTTCGAGTTGCCAAGTGTCACACTTAATTTAATTCACAAAAAAACCAAATTTCCTAACTTGTGATATAAGGTGAAAGAAATGATTAAATGTAATTTCGAGAATGGTTCCTACCTTGTAAACCGGCCAGGCTTGCAGACGTAAACACGCCGGAGAGCCTGAAAAAATGAGAAAAAAAAGAACATAGAGTCAGCTCGATCGTGGCGCGATAGACCTCGATCCCGAGAGTCCGGAAAACAATCGTAAAAGTCAAGAACTCGAAGCTTTCCGATAAGCAAATATAACGAACGATATCCGCGCGAACGCGAGCGAAGCTTTGTAATTTCTGGAGAGCGTTGGCGATATCGCGAGGTCGGGGCTGTTTTTGTGTTTCTTCGAATCGAAGGAAAGATAAAAAATATACGAGGGAAGTAGATAAAAGTGTCCGGTAGAGCGGATATCGTTCGATGCTGTAACAGCGAGATTATTAACTCACCCCCTGCACAGCGCGTACGGGTGAAACGTCTTCTCCACGGCGCCGAACACTTTGAAGCCTTTTATGCAGAAGTTCGCGAGGGAAAACGTCAGCCTGGAAAAAAAAATAGAAACATGACATCAGTAACATATTCAGTTTTCGATAGTTTATTACTAGTCTTAGTTCAATACTTCTGTTTGCTTTTTGGTTGTTAAATACTTTGATTTTTTTATTTTAGTTGTAAAATTTCTATTCGTTATTTTTTCATTTTATAATTTTTGCTACGCATTTTCTTTGCTGTCCGTCGATGTATTTTTGGAGCACACACAGTGAATAATAATTTTGTAAAAACGGAATCTGAAGTTTCGCAAAAATAATTTTGTTAAATAGGTGACGAACTCTTATGTTCAGGTTTGAATATACAAACCTGTCCTTTTATTTCCCGTGTCATTAACAATTTTTATTTGTACTTTTGTTTGTGAAACTAGAGTCGGACGGTGCGATCAGAAAATTAACACATAAAAATTGTGGACGTTTGTGGACAATAAGATGCTGTAAAAAGTACACATTTATTTTAGGCCAGGACATGCATAGACGATACTATCTATTGAAAGAAATGGTGAATAGCGCGTGGGCGGATACAATATAAGTAGACGATTTAAAAATGGGCTTCAGCGAAGACCGTATAGATGGGACGAATATGTTCGTCTCGCGAGCGTAGTATAATGGATCGTGTCACCGTGACTTTTATATGGAATTTAGTGCTTCGTGTCGCGCCAGGTATAAAGTTCCATTGCTTGTACTCCGCGGTTAATAGGCACCGCCATCGAAGCACGCGGTCGAAGCAAACCCCGATGTTTGCAATTTTATTTTATCTCACAAACAGCCTTAGCAACGCCGTCGAAGAGTGCGTTTCGAAAATCATAACTCAGCATTGGGTATTGTAGGTTTTTTTCATATATTTTCGGAGTTCTATGAGTCCATGAATTTCTACAAATTTTTTTATTGCATTTGCCCTCAATGGAAATACGAATCTATCTCAGAGATACAAACCCAAAGTAACGATAAAAAAATTCTCTTCTCATAATATTCCTTTATTCGCGAAGCTTTTTCTATGAGGAACCATGGTCTGTTTTTTGGCTACCTCACAGACGAAGCTTCGCGAATAAAGGAACATTTCAACTTTTAAGTGAAATAGATATGATAATTTTAATTTTCAAACTTTATGAGAAAGCGATATTAAAATTTTAAACGGTTCGATCGATTATCTCGAAATTTCAGTGGGATAATCGGGCGATCATATTCCATCTCTGTACGGGTTTTTAGCGAGATAGCTAAAAAAATTATAAGAGTGCACAGACATTTTTGACATCCGGACATTTTTTGTAAATGCGTTTCTTCGATACTTTGGAACATTCTGAACACGTTTTCATCAAAATCTCAATTTTTTCCCCACCATAACAAAGCCTTATCTAAGAGGAATCAAAGTGACTAAAAAAAAGTTTCAACCGTGTAATGTTAATTTTTTGTTTAAAAAATGAAAACGAATCGCCCGGGAATGATTTTCATCGTTCTGGATATACCGATCAGGGTCCTGAAGCAGTATTCACCCCCGTATAAATGTTGAATCGGGAGTATAGGAAGGAATACGAGGATCGGGAGGCTGAGAGAGTCTGAGGATTCGAGAACGGATGGTGCTGTACTCTTTCCCGCTCAGTCGCCAGTTGCGCCGAGTGAAGGGCAGAGGCAAATCTCTCGGGGGGGTTGCCGAGTTTACGGGCCCATCCGTCGGGGGTGCGACCACGGCGAACGGAGGCGCTCGAGGAAGCAGCGAGAGGTGTTATGTGCTCACAGAGGCCCGGCTATATGTATGCGTCGGGTCTGGCACTCGCGCACCCGAGGAGGCCGAGAAGTGCTCTGTTAACGGTTAAAGGCATCTCCTCGCATATATAACATACATATATCACTTCTGCAGTTCGTAGAGAAACTGAGAAAGCTTAGGCGGGGCGACGCGTCTGCAGAGACTTTACCTCCCTTCACTCAGTGTACGTAATATCGTGTGTCTCCGTCCATCTTCGTATCCATATTCGTTACAGTATTTTTGAAATCTCGCCGACAATCGCACCTATTCTACATCCGCGATTTTTTTTTCCCCCAATATATCAATTTCTCAATAGCTGTGAAATGTAATATCCGATAGGCGGAAAGTAGAGAAAATATTGTGCTTCACGGTAGAAACGGGGCGGTGCCTTCTAGCCGAGATGAAACTACGAAATTGTTCTCTCTCGCCGGCACTGCGGTACGGAAAAACGTCGAGGGGTCTGCTAATGGATTGTGATGGAACGCGTAGAGTTCACTGATGCAGAGTGTCTTTTGAATTTTAGACTCCAGTGGGGAAAAATGTTTTTATTCGCAGGCTCAAAATGGTGAGAGCGGAGCGTGCGTGTGTATAGCTGCTCCCTTGTCTCATTCACTCTTCGGTGCAAATGGAAATCCCGTGCAGGGGGTTATTCGCAAGGGTCTGTCGGGGGCTGGCACGATCGTGACATCACAGGGCAGCAAGAGTCGCGCCGGCTTGCCGTGGGTCCAACAGAGATTGGTCGATGACGACGCACTATGGCAGGACACGAGAAAGCTCTCTCTTTGCTTCCCTTCCGACGCGACTCCTTCTCGCCCCGCGAAATGCGACCGAGGGCTGGTCCGGGCTCCGGCGACACCTTCGAACTCGGCAACGAGCGTCCCGGCACGTACGCTGCTTCCCCGAACGGACGCATCGTGCCACATTTATCTCACATAATAACGTAGAATTATCTTCCCTCCGTCATTTTTGTTTTCTCGTTAATTTTTTGTTATCTAAAAAATGGTAAGATTAAAGAGGAAGAAAAAAACTTTGGGACGCTGCGTTAACGGGATAAATGAAGATGATAAAAATTCTAAAGACCGGTAACCATTCCGGTCTCGTGTAATGTCCTCGGGAGACGTTTTAATGCTTCTCTGCGGTCTGCGACGACAGCCGATGCCGTCACAGACCACGAGAGGGAATCCGCGCCCATAGTCTCTCATCTACTGTTTGATATGGAATTAAAAGAGGCGTCGAGATACTCGTCAGCCGGGCAACTTTGACTCGCGGAGGGAACGATGTACCACGGCTGACAGTTACTGTCCTCGAAGTGACGTTAACGATCCATCTCGATAAGGGCGATGAACGCTACCGGGCCAGCACCGCACCGGGCTTCCTGATTGGTTCGCGTGCCCGCGATTCTTTTATCGGTCCCGTTACACTTCCCCCTACCATCGCTGTATAAAAAAATGTGACTTTATGGATTTTACGACCGAGAAATTCAGATTCCTCGGCGAGATTCGACACCGGCAATGACTTTTTTTTTGCCCGTCCGAGTGAAATTGTTGACTCACCATTGCGCCATTACCAAATCGTCTCGTTCATAGGAAAATTTGCATTACTCTCGCCCATTCGATCTAGCGCGAAAAAAATGACCGACATGACAATCAACATTTTTGGAAAGCTCATTCGATCGAGAGAAATCATGGAAAGCCGTATCCCGAAGGGTAACGGTAAGTATTCGTTCGAGAACCGCCGCCGCCCCGCGTTCCCTCCCGGACGGTGCAAATTTATAGGTGATAAAATCAACCAGTATTTTACGAGCCGTTGGTATGTTTGCGAGACTGTTGAACGCGCCCCCGATGAGCTTCCGTTTCGGCTCGTACGTGGTGGTTGAAGCGAGAGTGCGCGCCAGCAGTACACATAAACTACGTCTGAAACAGCCAGAAGAAGCGAGGGACGCGTTGCTCCGGCACATTATCCAACGAGCGTAACCGGCGAGGTTGTTCCTGGTATGCATATCGGGTACTAATTAACGTTCGATTGAAGCCGACTCAGTTGTAAGAAAAAATGTACATTTACATAGATTTAACAGGAATCCCATCCTCACACACGGAGAAAAAAGACTTGTTGGGACGACGAGAATTTTGATACCGTAACTTAACATAGGGGCAACAAAATATTTTGCTGTAGCAACAAATATTTTGTTGTGGCAGCAAATATTTTTGCTGGCACAACAATAAATTATTAACGATCTACATTATGTTAGATAAGCAAAACTAGTTGGGAACATTGAACTTGCGGCGAGAGAAAACCAAGTTTGATCTTTTTTTATTATCTCGTCCGGAAGAACGCGCAGTTGAAGATAGCGAAAGACATTGCCCGTTCCGTGGGTCGGGAGGGATTAATTGAGATGGGAACGCGTAAAGGGAGGAAAACTATGCCGGCAAAGCGAGAATCTCCGACTCGAGTTTACCGGGGGTTGGCAAAAGCCGACGCAGAGTCCAAACGTTCTTCACCGCCGGTGGCAATATAACGCGAGAAACGTTTCCGAGTTTCCGTCTCATGCAGCACGTTTCGTCCCTTGTAATCTCTCTTTCTCATCCGGCACGTCGAGGGTCGAAGTTCCTCCTCGGCTTCTCGTTCGCATGGCCGATTCGGCACGACGTTCACCCGACGACACAACCGTACAGAGATGTCCAGCGGATACCGGGAGTCGCGATCGTTTTGTCCCGCTGACGTCGCGCAAGAACGGAAGAAGACCGTCTGTGTCGACTTTATTTAATCTTCCTCCCAGCCTGCGTTCGAAAAGTTGCCACAACTTTTCTCTCGTTTCAATTACACGAGGACAAAGAACGAAACGGCACGAGAAGAATACAAAAATGCCCGGTCCTGCTCAGCGAATTCAATTAAACCGACTGCGAGCCTTGATTAAAACAAGAAAAAAACTGCAGCAACAGCGGGCAGCAAGAATACGAGAGGCAACCCTTTTTCATCTCGGCGAATGGGAAACGAAATGATATCTTATTTCGCCAGGAGCCCGGCGAAAGGGAGACGAGAGCCAGGGAGTGGGCAGAATTAAAATGTATCTCGCTAGAGCTGCCGCCCTTGCATCGCGGTGTTCAGGCGGCGGATTGGGCGGTTAAGTATTCTTTTCCGCTGTACCGCGGGGCCCGAGGGGTGATAGGGGGGTTGGAAACAGTCCAACGGAGAGGGTCCGGTCTCGAACCCGGGATGAGTGAGAGCTTCTGACGAGCGTAACAGGGGGAGAGAAAACGTTTCGCGCCGGAGGGCGGGTGAGGAGACCTCGGAGCCGAGAGACCATAACTGTGCGATGTGACGCGTGCCGTTTTCAGCGGGGCTCCGGGACCGTTTTCGGGCTCGGCTCTACAGATTCTCTGCTCTCGTCTCTTTCTCGCAATACTTTTCTTTCTCATTCCCTCCGACGTTCCCGGCTCTCGTCCGGTCCTCGTCGCGTTCGCTCCCGCTCGCTCTCACCCTCGCCATGTCCCTTTCTCGTTCGTTCTCCCGACGGATCCTCTCACTCGGAGCTCACCCACTCGACGAGAAACGACGCCCCCTCGTCCCCGTCGACCGGCTACGGCCCGGGGACCAATGGCAGCCGCGCGCCGCACACCCGTCCGCCTGTGCCGGCTCCAACATGGCAGTGGAGCCACGGGAACGAGAGAGAAGGCTGGATTGCCACTAGCTAGCTCCGGATCGGGTCGCTCTCTCGCTCCGCGAGACACACGACTTCGTCGAATGGCTCGTCTCAACTTTTAAGTGGTCCCGGAAATTCACTTGCTCCGAGGTGAAACTCACCGGGGTTCGGTATCTCGACGTCATCGCCGGGGGGCTTTTTCATCCCTGAGGAGACTCCAGACATTTGCCCTTTACTCCGATTCGCCCTTGGCGAAAATGTCTGCGGGACTCCCCCCTACGTGGTTAATGGTAAAAGCTTTTTGTGCCGTTTCATCATAAACATTGGCTGATCGATTGGCCCAGATAAGCACGAAATTTTCCTTGTCATGAATCCTGAGAAATCTCGAGAAGCATCGTTTATTGAGCGAATATTTTTATGAATCGAACGGCAGCAGGTGCCGCGGAAAATTGAACGGATTTTTCTCCACTGTTCTCCTTTCCGGAGCGATGTGTGTCTTTCGAGGAGGGAGATTCGTGGGAAGAGAAAAAGGGAGGCTTAGCTATACCGTGCTACACTACGTACGGAAAGGGCAATTTCATTTTCTCGTTCCCTCGTGACTCTAGGCAGTCGCCTCGAGCTGGATGGAGAAGAGTGTAGGGCAAGAGAAAAAAAAGAAATCGGCAGTTTGTATTCTGCGGCACAACCCCGATTTCCCACTGGAACTTGGAGCAGCTGGAGCTGGAGGTACGAGCACGGGTTGCCGTCAATGCCATTTCGTTGGGCGGCAGTTGGCGCTCGACCGCGCGATCGGCGAGAAAAGAAGGAGATCCGGATGCTGGCGAGGAAAAGATGGCAACGACGAAGAGCGATGCAAACGAGGGATCGTCATACGAGAACAGAGAGAAATCTTCGAGGAAGCTTCGACGTGGACATGTCACGGGATACATTATGTTATAAAGGAAACGTGGTCCAAGCAGACTCGATGTACGGCGCGGCGAGGATACCAGGAACGCGAGCGGGGTTCATGCTCGTCGTGTATGAGTTTCTAGGGGGGTTGAACGGAGCGTCTCCATGGGAACCGTCGTCTTGATCGGTGTCGAGGATGTTGTCTTCCTCGTTCGGCCAGTCGAGCACCGGGAGCACCAGTGACGGAACTCGGGGCAGAGTGCTCTGCCGGTGGCGGATCTCCAGCAGATCCCATTTCTCAGCTATGTTGCGCACAAGCGCGAGATTCCGGAATTCGGGCATTTGGACGATTGCAAGCCTGCAGCGATGTCTAGCAATGCGGTGTATGCGCATTGCCGGATAACTCTCTCTACCTGAGAATGCAGAAGGCGGCTCCGATGCGCGAGGAATTTAGATCGTCGCTGCTGCTTCGAGCACCGCATGTTATGTACCAGCATTTTTTTTTTTTCAACTACGTTGGCGTTTTTGTCACTTCATATCCGCTTAGGTCGGGAAGACAAGTGCGGGCCTTAGTTTAGATGAGGACACCCAAAAAGGTTAATAGTAAAACTTTTGGAAACTTTATATTATAAGGGTTTTTTTCCCCGACTTTGCTAAAATAACGAAATTCCTCGTGTGTAACACGGGCGGAAAATCGCCTATTATCTAATGAGCTCTGTTAACCTGTGTGCATGCGCAGTACTGATTCATTGCTCCCTAGGGAGTGACAGCGCTCATTACTCCCTCTGGAAGCCCAATTACTACCGGGCCAGTAATGGCCATAGACGAATATGACGATTTTGCGACGCAAGAAAAGTCAGATAGAAGTATCTGTACCTAAGGAAGCGGAATTTCACCTCGTGTTTTAACCCTCGCCTCGCTCGGGCAGCAAACTTCCCACTCGGCGAAAATCGTGCGCTTCTATCCCTTGTATATACTATTATACTGGCTATTAACATTCAGACAGTAACATTTTCAGTACATAATGTCATTTTTTTGTTCTAAATCATACCATGTAGTACGATCTAATTAAGGACAGGATCAAAATATCAGACATACAAACATGACAAAATCTTACTGTCTGGGACTGAAGGACATCGGTCAATGACTCATTAGCTGGAGGAAAAAAAATCAAACACGTATGCACGCAATACCACCGAACCATCTATTACTGAGGCTAATAAAGCGCTACTTTACTACTACTACTATTCTTACTGTCTGCCTCAGACCGTAAGATTTTATGTTGGTCCTTCACATTGCTCACTCGTCCCCGCACCGAGTGGGAGGCTGTGTCCACGACTAAAATACCACAATGTATGGAAGACTTTACCCCGTTCGACCGAGTCGCTCGGAGATGCTAAAAAAAGTAGTCAAAACCCAGAGTCATTACAATATTATTATCATTAAACGAAGATCGGTAAAATCGAATCGCCGGACAGAAACGTTCAATGCCATTAATTATGTTTTCTCGCGGCACACGGGATCGTAGAATTTATGTTCAGGAACTAGAAAAAAAAAAAAAAAAAATGTGAAGACACGGTTTTGATTTGAAGTAAAGCAAGCGAGTGAGCGAGAGCTCAGCTGAGCGTAAAACAGAATTTACGGAGCGTGGATAATTTATCTGTCGCGATCGATAGCGATTACCATTTCGTAAATAAGAATCCCGTGCTTCCTTCCTCGCTGGCGGTGAGGCTGTGCACAGCGCTGCTTGTAGCTTGGCACGGCTATACGGAGATGAGGTAGTGGTATATAAGCTAAGCCATGGGGTTATATATACAGCAATTGAGATGAAGACTGGAGGAGCTCGGAGAGAGAGACTACAGGCCACGCCTTCGGAACCCGAAATATCCAGATGCCTGAAGTCTCAGCGCGGAGCCAGCCAAACCCCCTTGTAATCTCAACTGTACCAGAAATATCGGTCGATAGCTGCTCTGCTCTCCTTATCGCTGCCGGAGCCTTTCGAGCCTATTACGGAAAACTGCTCGACAGAAACGGAGGGGAAGAGTGAGGACGAATTCACATCGCTCCACGTCACCCGAGAAAGATATATGCCGGATAACGAGAGCACCAGAAGCGACATATTTCAAGAATTTCTGAAATACGGGGAAAGAGCCGAAGCTGAAAATAAGACGAAGGGAAAACGTTTGGATGGAGTCAAATGCCCGAAAGACGACGGCGTCGATGAACAGAGGAGAAGAGAGAAAAAAATAAAACTGATCTCTCCTACTCCTCGACTCTGGATCGCGAAGGCGAACGCTCTATAAATAATTCAACCGAAATAATGCGATCCCCTTGTGGGAGCTAAGACTCGAGTCCCCTGTCTGGGTTCCCTTGCTGAAAGACACGACGACGAAACTGCGACGAACAAGAAGAGAAAGTCACGTAGGATGGGAAGTAGACGTCGATCAAGGTAGAAGAGGGAGGGCAACATTGATGCAAGTCAGAATGCAAAAAAAAGGGGTAGAAAAAATTGGAAAGTTGGAGAGCAGTGTTACTGAATGAGAAGGGATCGGGAAAGGTTCACCCTCTGCGCCGGCCAGACGGTGACCCAGATTCTCGGTGAAATTTCTTCGAAACTTTTTTTTTGCGCTAGAGAAAGCCGGAGGGCACGCTCGAGGTACACAGAAACGTAGTAGAGAGCCTCGTCATTCCGGTGCGGTCCTTTCGTCAGTTCGTGCGTGCATTTTTCTCGAATACACATACGTCAGTATGCAGCGTCTTGTTTTTAATAATTGTGTTAGTAAATAATTTGCGGTGAAATTTATGCAGTTTTTTTTTTTTAAACAAAACTCTACGGAAGTCACAGAAGCGAATCGACCTAGCAACACATTGACATTCGACCATAATTCTATCGCACTCAAAATAGATTTGCACATTTAACAGATGTTTCTTGTCCACAAAGGTGCACAATTGTTCTTCTTAATTTTAGAAATTCTTTTTTGTCAACAGGCGAGAAAGAAATTGTGGACTTTGCGAACAAGAATTGTTAGTTAAATGTAGACTTTCTTTTGCTGTGTGGTCGAAATTTTACAGCCTTGCAACGGGGTCATGTGTAGGCCTTTTCCGAAGGGTGCGGTTGCATTCGCGTTGCATCCGACGATGCTCGGCAGAGACTGCGAAGAGTCTAACAGTTGCTTGACCATGAGAGTGTGCCAAGTGACAACGAATTTGACGTTCGAAAGAGAGCAGAAGAACCTCGATAGGACACGTAGAAGTAGCAAAGTCGAAAAGCAACAAGGCCCTTCGGCCAGATGCGCGCGAGATGCCCGCGGGCTCCGAAAGAGTCCATACACAGGGTGCTGCACCGCGACGAACGAGAAGCACAACGCCGGAGAGGATCGACGGCCGCCGCTCGTCCATAAAATGATCGTAAAAACTTAATTTTACGAGAGGTATATTATATTTGCCACTGCGCGCACGTTCTCGTGCCCTCCTGGTTCCACTCTCTCTCTCCTGCCAAAGTGCACCAGAAGCTCGCGAGCATTGAAGGTTGAAATTTTGTAAACGCCGCGGTACCGAGCCAATATAAACCCAGTGGCGAACAGGTACCATCTTGAGACGAGTTCGCCGGACGACGATTGAGATTCAATGGCTCCACTGCCGGCGAGATGAGACGAAGAATCGTATTTACAAAAGTACTTTATGTCCGGGCGCATATACGATAAAAATGTGACTTTAAAAAATATTTTTCGTAAGATCATTCCGTTGATGGTTTCGGCGGACGAGTGCGCGGACTCGCCCGCATCGCGCACGAAGGACATCTCGGATCGAAGTGAGCTTTCGGTATCCTCGGCGCTGTGGATTTACGACCAATTAGCAGCGGTTAAGGGAATACACCCGTGCCTATGCGTGCAGTGTATAAAAAAAAAAAACGACGAACGATGAAACGCCTGAACGAGCGAGACGTCAAGCCGGAGGATTCCCTCTTGGCTCGGATACTCATTTAAATACCCATAATCAAGGGAGTTAATTGTTTTTATTTTTTTTTAAGGTATCCATTTTCTCGGTAATAGCGTCCGATGGTCGCAATAACGAACAAAATAATGCGGTAATCCGAGGCTTTCGTTGGACGGAGAATCGAGGAGGAAGACTTTAGCCGGCCCGATTGGAGCGGATCCGTCGCGGCGAGCGCAACGCCAGACGACGAAGCTGCACCGATGGCGTGCAGGTGGGTGGTCCCGACACGCGCTCGCGAGACTTCCGCGGAATGACCGGCGTGTCGTGTTCAAGCCGCGTTGAATACCTCGCCGCCGCGATGGTCGGAACGAGGCGGACGAAGAGAAAAGGTTTCTTCGTGCGTGCGGCTGCCCAGTGCGCGGCGCCGTAGTCGGCACGAGAGGTGGACACGTGGTATTAAGTACTATGAATCAAAGGCCGCGGCAGTCGCGAAGGGAACTGCTATCTTCATCTTCAATTTACGCGAGGACTGCATAGTGTATACTAATAATAGTCGCACGCGATAATTGACCGCTGAAATTCCTTCGCAGCAGGTTTTTGTTTCGATCGGCTTAAAAAAAAAAATGCCACAATGTTTTGTCAATGATGAAGTTGTTGTTTTGTCATTTTTTTGGGCGAAATTCAAGAATCGAAAGAAAAATGTGATGTATTTCTTGCGCGAAACACGAATTCAAAAAACGGGGACGTTCAAATAAATGTTTAGTTGGTCGAACAAAATATTTTACTTTAAAAATATTTTGGTGGAATCATAAAAAAAAATTTTGATGTAACCAATCTTTTAGCTGTACCAACAAAATATTCGTTTGAACGTCCCTGGCCAAATGTTTAGTTGACTCAACCGTATTTTATCAGTGTTCGACGCGACTGAAGTTCCTCACGAGTGGCTTCCAGCTTCAAGCGATGCTTTCAATTATCTCAATGAATTTCGGATCATGGACTTTTCTTTTTTAGAAAATAAAACCGTAGTTTTTAGTTTTTAATTTTCGGTAGCTCAATCGTTCGTTAAAATACATTGTCGATCGTTGCCAATTCACGAAAAAATATTGGCTAAAGTTTAAGATTGCCATGCGTCCACACACAGCAAATTGGAAAGAGATGGTTAAACTAACCATTAACTGCATTGCCGACAGGTGATCAGTAGCGAGGAAATGAGCTTGCAAAAAAATGTGTTCCACTGAATTAACGATGTTCCGTGTGTTCGGTATAAACATTCCCTCGAGCGCGGCATTGATATACGAGTTGCAAGTGCTCGGTAGCGATTTCGCCGACGCGTGTCACCCGGGATCCCGGTCGACGTAGCCCAGTCGCGATCCGACCGCACGACGGAAACATCGACACCGACAAGCAAGAGAGTACCGTGGCCTATAATAGGTTTACAACAGTACAGAGGTGCGAGCAAGTCAACAACGCGATAGGACAGAGATGCAAACAGCTCGCGCCAGCAATTACTTTAACGACGCATATTAATTGGCACAATAAAGCCGGATGGTTACGAGGGTTTAATTATAATATTGAATTATGACCGACGTTTATTCTCGTCGCGCAATATTAACGACGAGCTCGCGAGCTCTGGCACCGATTGCTCTCACACTCTCTCGCATAGTCGTTTCCTTCCACACTTTGCACACCTCAAACGGTATTTAGCTATTATTGCTGATTCCCTCGCTCTCGACAATTTACAATTACGGGCCACCGTGTCTAACGCGAAAGATCCACCTGAAGGACAATGTCAGGAGCCGTCGAGTCTCTCGACATTAATTTGAATTTTATTTGCCCATTCTTTTTATTTGTTTGCAGCCAAGATCATTCTTGGAGAAAGACCGCGCGGGAGCTTCGAGCCGTGAGGACAGGTGCGGGTCCGTCAGCCAACACACAGGCAAGCTCTCCGGGCACGGGAGAAGCATCAGCCTCCAGCAGCAGCAAATGGACATCAGCCGGAGACAGAGTGCGGTAAGCGAGAGAGTCTTGCACGAAAGCCCGCCGCTTAAGCATTTTATGGGGTGGCGGCGTAATTTGATGGCCCATAAAATCGCCTGGTCTAGTTTTGTTTTGTTCGTTTTCTTTTTACTTTTTTTTTTTTTTCGTCACTCTCAATCTTCTCCCTCTCGTTGACTGTTGCCGTTTCGTTCAGACACGCATTTAATCGTTCGTCATACACGCGTCAAAAATCCGAACGACCGGACGATTTTTCGTTGCTGTCGTGGATGATCCTGAGGGCTCTCGCCGGTGATGAAATACCGGAAAAAAAGTGTAATTTCGATTTCAGATCCGTGGACGATGGGGTGAGGCGGCTTCGTCTGCACGATTGAGCCGGGCGGGGAGGAGCGATATCCATCGCTCTGTATGAAATCCCTCGCTGTATGCGGAGGATCAGGGTTGATTGAACCTGGCGAGCACGTTCCTGGCAACGGGGAAAGAGCGATCGGTGTGTCGGGGATCCTGCTCGCCGACCGGCCAGAGGAAGTCGCAGAGCCAGCGGCAGGAAACGGGAAACGTGGTGGAAATTGAAAATGTGATGGACGACGCGGGTGAGCGGGGAGGGGGAGAGGGTGGAGGGAGGATCTGCTACGCGATGTCGGAGGGACAGCGGAGGTCGCCGGGAGCCTCGGCGGAAATTACGAGAGACCCCGACGACGGGGATGCACACCGGTCGAGGCCACGTCACGTTCCTGGATTAACCGCCGACCTCCTGGATAAACGTTTCAAGCTTTATTTGTCTTAATTTCGGAACTACGATTTTTTTTTCTTACGATTTTGTACGAGCAAGGCCAACCCTTTGTGACTGCGGATTGTGGAGTAGGAGAGAGCCTGGCAAAACTGGAGTGGGAGGGCAAAACTCAATTTTTTGGGAATTTTTGGATGCCCCATTTTGTGCCAACGGTACAGCCCCGTTTCAATCCCGTTTTGCCCCACAGACGACCATCAGCACCATCCAAAAGTTTTTGGAAAATTGCGTTTTGGCTCAATATCCCGTTTTGTCCCGCTGTGCCATTTTACCCCGCTCTCCCCCTACAGCTATCGTCGTATGTGAAAATGATTCAATTGCGTTAATAAAATTGATTTCTGTACCGGCGAGTGAAGGCTGGAAGCTCGAATATTTATTCATCAATGAGGCGCCGAAAAGCGTTGAGACATGACTCAATTAAGCACAATTAAATTGCGATATATCTAAGCGGATAGACAATTCTGTAGGGCTCTAGAATTAATTTAAGTTGCTTCGACAAGAAATCGGCCTAGGGGAAAAATATTGGAATTTTTTTATGTATCTTTATCAGTGGAATAAATTACTTTTTTAATAACGCAACTTCCGCCCGTCGGTACGTTGCATTATTTTTCCGCCTAAATTAAATCTCGACTCGAAGTTTTTAATTGTGCGTGACGTTAATGATTTAACGGCGAAGTAAGCGAGATTGTTCGAGGGATGAAATCCAGCACTAAACACGCTATCGGTAGGATTCGATGGGGCTCCAGAATGGGAAGTCCCGTGAGGGATGCTGGGAGAGATAGGGGTAGAGTGGGCGACCTGCATCGTCGCCCATGTTGTATACAGTGATCCCAGGTCGTGTTTATAGCTGCGAATATGTATGCATAGCAGTCCGACCGTCGGATCAAGCTGGAGGCAGATAGTGCGCGCTGAGCCCGAGGAACTCATTACCCCGCGTTGGAGGTATTAGCATATTCAGAGGACGTCCTCCGCCCTCCTCGTCCTGCTTCGCCCACCGTACCGGCAAACTCACCCTTCGCCACACCCCTGGCCATAGCCTTCCTACCCTCGCTGCCTTTCCCTTTCCCCATTCGCGCTGCTGCTCTCATCGCCCCGACTATATACGCCGTACCTCGCCTCCATTCCGGGGACACACGTATCTAAACGTATTATTCAGCTTCCGCCTCGTCGACGGGGGCTCCGGGAAATTGAGTGGGATTGCTCGTCAGCGCACGAGATCTTACCGGAGAAATTGCTAAAACCTTCTACGAAATATTGTAGTGGAGGATGCAAGCAGTTTTTTTTTAAATTAACGTAGCTACTGCGTGGCACTCTCGTCAAGTGAGTGCATTTTTAGAACAGTTTATCCACAATTGATCTGATGAAAATGTATCGTCAAGAAAATTTGCATTTATCAGCTTATGTATTTGCAAAAACATCTTTATCAATAGGCTGCGTGATTGGGCATCCATGCAGTAATACAAATCGACTTCCCTTACTGTCAATAAATGCGCAATGTTTTGGATAAACAATTGCGAAAATTTAGCGCTCGCTTTACTAGTATTCCGTGAATTATTAAAAACACCGAAACGATACCATTACGGATTAAATTTGTCAGGGAGCAAGGAAAAAGATTATGAGTTAGGAGGAACATAAATTATTCAAGAAGTGAGTACATTTTTTAAAGTAGAAAACATTACATTCGAATTGATATTTTGCAATATCAAATGAATGAAAGAGATTTTACCCAATATAAACGCTAATAGGACCCAGCGCAGCAGGAAAGATGTTTCATCTGCAAAATGTAGATTAGTCAAGCTGCAGATATAGGCGGAAAGCTGTGACGAGACGAGATCCGGAAAGCGTAGAAATATACGCCAGTGGGGGAGGGGGGGGGGGGGGATAGAGGTAGCGTAAGAAGAAGGTCGAGGCGGCGTTAGGTATACGCATACGGAGGGCCGTCGTTCGGAGACGGCGAGAGCGAGAGAGCCCGAGTAATTAAGGGAGCTCATCCTGAGAGACAATTTAACTTAATGAGTTCCAGCTTCCGTTATCCCGTCGTCCCTCCGTGTCTCCGTGTCTCCCGGACCCCGCAGGCTCTCGTCTCCCGCACCCTTCGCGGAGCGAAGCTCCTCGCCTCTTATTCGCGATGAGATCCGCCTTCACCGTCCTCCTTCCATTTTCCGCCGATCTCAGCGTCTGCAATTCCTTCAACGCAGCCCGACAAAACGATTTATGTTGAAAAAAAATAAATAAATAAAAACGCAGAAGAATCTGCTGTCTCATCACAACGTCCGATTCTTCTCGCTCGCAGTTGCCAACGAAACAAGCCTGGCCTACACCCACGCGCGCGCTATGATTTCGTTAACTCGACCGTGGACACTATTTGCATAAAGAGGGACTAGTGTAACACGCAATAGGGCTACGCGTGTTCAACGGGGCGCGAAATCGCACCGATGCTCGTACAGTAGAACCCCGATTAACCGGAATCGGGTTAATCGGGAGGCGGATTAACCGTGCGTCTTCCGAGGTTTTTTTTTTATGCGCGGAGCAAACCAAAGTCACTGAGTACTTAAAAAAAGACTAGCTTACATACCGTTAATGAAATGAAATTAAAGCTTTACATTCTAGTTCACACTATTTAACAATGAAGTGCAAGTAGTACCAAATGTCATTGTGACTAGTCAAAATAAAGTTGTATCATTAGCCATTATTGACTTATATACTTTCGTTGTCTAGTTCGGATTAACCGGGATTTCGATCCGGAGTCTCTTCGGTCCCAATCATCCCGGTTAATCGAGGTTCTACTGTATATCTATGCTGGCCCATAGTCGGTCGCCGCGCGCTCGTGGTCGCTGCAAAAGTTGGCCGACGCTCCTCCATGCGTTTGCTCAGAGGCGCAGCAACTCGTCGTAGTTGCATCTCCAAGCTCGGTCAAAGGTCCAGCGAAGAGGAGAACCAGAGCGAGGGTGTGAAAACTCGTCAGCGAAATTCCATGTGGACATAACACAGAGTCCCTTGTTTCCATCACCCTTCGTACTCTCCGAGCATCATCGTATATTCACAGCATCCCATCAGACTCACCCGCCTTCCCCTCGCTCCTCCGATAGTCCTCGCGTTATGACTCACTCGACTCGACGATTTCGAGAGAAGTCGAACGGTCCGCACTCGAATGACCCTGCAGAGCAGTTCCATCTACATCTACGCAGTTACTCGTAGAGCCGCCGGTCTCGTCACTGGTACGAACAACCCTTGAGTGAAGTGTGCAATATAGCCTGGGCCAACGGGTTGGTCCTCGTTTCTGGCATAAACATCCTGGAGAGTAACAGGCTAGACGAAACGCCTATAGACGAGACCTCGAGAATTTTTGATCTACAATTCGAGCTCTTTGCCGAATAGCGGAAAAAATGATTGTCAGGAAATTACGAAAAAAAATCCTATGGTCATATAAGTGACCTTCAATAGTAACCATTTGATTTCCAGTGGAACGAAAAGCAATCTTTATCCATATGGGAAGTAATATTTGCCAAGTTGCTTACAATCTTTACTGTTTTTTTTTCTCACAGGATTCGGGAAAATTCTGCCGATGATAAAATTATGAGGGCGTTACGAGCGTTTCGGGATGTAACTGAATAACATGGTTCCGATTTCACTGCGAGAGAACTCGAGAGATTCCATATAGCGGGGCGCACTACTGTGCGTGGGGTGTGTATAGTGAAACGGTAAGAGACGCGTGAAAAAAGGAGGGTCGACAAAACTGACGGTCGGCCAGTTGCGCGCCGGGTCGATTAACTTTTTACGTCGCACTCTACGAGCGAAATAGTCGTGAAATAGCGCAATAACGTTCTTTCACACTTGTTGCACGCGTTCGACGTTAAGGTACACACGAAGAGCCGTACGCTGATGGTGGGCCTGGTCGTCCCTCCACAGCCGCAGCCGCTCTGCATCCTCGTCGACCTCGGAGATGCAGGCGAAGCGGATAAGCCGAAGAGTTATGGGAAAAAAATGATTTGGTGATGGATGCGGCGAGGCCTCTAAATAAATAGCATTTAAGTATAGACGTTAAAAGAAGATAGCGCGAACTGGGGTGTATTTTAATCTCGATTATGCAGCGTTAAATTATGGATTTGATATTCTGTCCAATACATTTTCATTAAATGTACAAATCTTCTTGAGCGCCAATTTTTTTCTCATAACATCTAATAATTTCTTACTTATCAGTTCACTCAGTAATTTTTAAAATGGCACTAAAGAGTAAACACAGTACCGGCAAGTTTAATATTCGATTCATTCCATTCCTATTCCTACTAAAAAAAATCATATAACGAGTAAAAAGAAAGAAGCAACCGTGTCCAATGACGCAATATAAACTCGACATGCGACTCAATACTTCGTCTCCGACGAGAATTCTCGGCGCCTTTTTCTCGAAACTGAAGACGTAACGCCGCCCGAGCCCATACATATTTCATCCAGAAAATATATTTCTTTCATAATACAAAGAACACTCGTAATACCGAGTCTGCAATCTGAGATAAGAAAATGCCGAGGGTCGCGGAAGAAAGACGGGAGACGAAAAAAAAAAATGAAAGAAAAACATCGAAGCTGTGCGGAGTAAAAGGAAAAGCTTCGTCGAGCCGAGAGAGTGCCATTGGGCGAAGTAGAAAGAGGAGGAGGAATGAGAAATATTTTTTGGTAAACAGCCAACGAGTCGGGAGTGGTATGTCGAGCACGTAGCGCAGTCCGAAAAGCCCGAGGGAGGATTTGCCGAGTGTATATATGTGGACTATTCCGGAGCTGGCGAAGACCATTCGGGGTCGCTCCGAGGGGTCGAGCGCGGCGGTATGAGGGACGGGAAAAGGCCAACGATGGTCGGGGTGGAGCCTCTGCTTTTTTATCCGTCTGTTTGGCTCGCCGAGCTCAAGTTTTCCGCCGTTCTTTACGGTAAGTTTTTGTATGGGCGGGAGCGAAGGCTTTTTGCTCTCGTATCGTGCTCACGGATCCGGAGGGACTGCGTGGCGCATTAAATAATGACCGGAAAGCACGCGGGAGAGTTTGCATTTTTTTTCTTCGAACGCCAGGGGGTTGACGCGGTAATGGAAGAGAGGAAAAAAAATTCACTGCGAAAGCACGCGAGAGGGAGAGAGGACGAGTTGATGAAATCTCTTCGAGAAAGTAAATTGAACTACCGGTCGCGTGAGCGGTGAACTTACGGGGTCGGGTAAAATGTATTGGCGATGGTTTCGTGAGTTATGTTCGCAAAGAATTACTACATTCTTAACATCGATGTCGGTAATTTATCGTCCACTTCAATTTTTTTAAATATCCTGATCGAAGCAGAACAAGGCCTATATCGTTAATTTGTTATCTCGTTTTTAAGTCATTAAAGCATTGTAAGTACACTGTAAAAACGTTTTGTTTGAAATTTAATTAACGGTATCGAAAGTTTTTTACACAAACTGTTTCCGAAATTTCAAACACATGTTGCAATTTTACAGTAACATTTCTATTCTTAATGAACGTTTTTTGTTAATTTCAGGCAAAAGATTTGAAATTTTTATACCTGGTATTTTTATTTTACAAAAAACTACATCAAAGTTCAAATAATGTAAGTGATGTAAGTAAATTTAAATTACCAGTACACTACATGTACAATGTAGTTAACATATAGCCAAAAATTGTGACGATATTGTAATCTTTTAATTGCAAAAACAATCTAAGTATCAATTGTTATTTTTAAAATTCAGAAGCACAAAATTCGCCAAATTGGAAGGAGTTTCACTATGGAAGCGTCTAGGCATAGCATCGAGGCGGGAGTAGCCGCTCGGCAAGTGTTCGAAGGCAGTTCGAGCGTGGCACCATCTGTGACCGAACAGCTAAAACCGGAGGCCGTGTCGTTCGGCCTGCTTGAAGGGCGATGAAGAACTCTGGAAAAGGACCGTCGGTCGGTACAAGGATCTCCGGAGGCGAGAAAAGAGCGACCGGGGTTTACATATGCTTCCTACACCGCATATATAACACCGCCAGAAAAGCGTAGTTTCCTCTCGTTCCCTGAGCTTATATGTATGTATTATGGAAACGTATAAAGTCCGAGAACCGAAGGATGAAACGAGTCTTGCCACGGTGTGTCCCCGAGCTATATGGAAGGGTTGTATAAATAAGAGGGCGACTACGGAAGATGATGAAAAGTTATCTCCTCGCTCCGAGGAGCCCGGCGGGATCGAGCGCGTGGATGTAACGGAGAACAAGCGAAGAAGGGACTGCGAAGTAGGCGATGAGGAAAAAGAAAAAAAGAAAATAGAATGCCGTCATAAATTTCAGGCGCCTCTGACATAAACAAAGGGTGCGGGTCTCTCCCGAGAGTTGAGATTGCATTAGCTAAACATTGTCCGAGACGCGGATCGCTCGAGCGGATGAGACTCGTTTCTTGGGGTTTCCAATTTCCAAGAAAAGAAAAAGATCAATTTTGCGTTCAATCAACTCGATAAATAACTGACTGGCCGACTTCCCGCCGCATATGATTATCCGCGATTGAAGCGATTGAATTAATAAAAAAAATAAACAACGTGGATAATGATAATGACGGAGAGAACAAATTTAACCCCCGCAATACCCGTGAAAAACTTGGGTCGAAAGACTTTATTTGATAGTTCATTGGCAATACGCGATATCTAATCACTAATGTATACACTATTTTGAATGCAAGTACTCATTGCAAGTAAGTAATACATGCAAGTATTACATTGTCAGTAAATCCAGCTACTTATTCAAATGCCGTCGGAATTTATTGCGCCTTCATCGAATATTTCACGTTACCGCTTGTCGGTTCTTATCATTCACTCGCGAGCAAGCTTTATTGTTCCGATAACTGCACTTCCTTAGCTCGGGCACTACTACTGTGAACGGCAAAGTCAGCTACGCCTGACACGGATAACGATCGGACCAATGGGCAACCACGAGAAATCCGGTTTCACTGGCAGATATACATAAAAAATATAAAAAAATAACGACAACAACAACATTAATTATAACCATAATAATAACCATAACCATAATAATAATCATAATAATAATAATAATAATAATAATAATAATAATAATAATAACAACAACAGCAAGTATGAACTGCAACTGGGTTGTCGGTGCATGTTCATGCATACGGATGTGTATACGACGCGAGCGGAGAAGCTGGTACTGCTGCCTGGTGCACGTAACGTTCGATGAGCTCAGCATGAAACCCCATAAACGACGGTACGGTAATTAGTTACTGCGGAGCAGTGGGCCCCGCTGTTGCAGCGACAGCAGGTACCTGCTCGAGCGCCAAACGAGTCATACCTACCGCTAAGTTATTTTGTTTCTTTCTTTTTTTTTTTTTCATTCTCCCCATAGACTTTTAAACTATCATGCTGCGGACGTTAAATCTGTTCGTTAAATCTAGACATGTCAACTCTAATCGCCGTATATGATACCCTGTCTCTCGTCGACTTTGTAGCACGACTATTCGAGTGATCAAGTGGCGAGTCGCCGCGAGGACACTGAACTCATCTCCACGTATTCCCCCAACGAAAAAGTTTCATAAACTTTAATTAACTCTTTCGTGGAGCGGACCGGCAAGTCGTCGCTGAGAAGCGTGTACGAAGCCGAGGTCAACGAAGACAAAGTGCGTTTCGAGCTTCTTCGTCGAAGGGATCGCGTAGAACGGGTGTCGAGCAAAGTATCACTGGACGGTTGACGAAGTAGCACGCAATTCTGCGATCGGTACGCAACACGTGGATCGGCAGCCTCGAGGCACGGCATTGACCAGCGGAAGGCAGACACAAATTTTTTTGCTCCAATAACGATTCTTCGAGTCCCAGGCAATAAACCCTGAGCAAATCGAAGGTCTTCAAAGGGCCCAACCTAGTTCAACAGTCGTTACAACCCTTGTTGCTTTTCTGAAGCGACGAAGGATGCGCGAACCGACGTAGCAAAAAAAAAATTACTTGAAAAAAAAACCTTGAAGAAAACTAATGACCCCGGCTGTAGCTCGGAAATCCTGCGGATGCTCGATCCCGGCTTTCCTGCGTTATACACACGCATACACACACAACTGTTATGAAAGGCGGGGTAATCCTGTGCAGCGTATCGGCTGTAAACGCCGGAGATCGGCCGATCGTTGGGACCGACGTGCCGCAGCCGTTTTGCACGACGGAATGCATGCGAGTGCATACGTCGGGAAAGCGACTGCATCGCTCGCTGCATTTATCTCGAGTCCAATTATCGAGAGGCCTTTTATACCACATCGGCTCTGCGCGAGTATCTCGGCTTCGACCGGATCGAAGCGTTCTTCATATATCGTTATACTCGCCCAGGATATACCATGGCGCGGCACTAAATGCATCGCTGTACCTAATACCAGTTATTTCATACGCCAGATAATATCAGCCGTCCGCAGCCAAGCCCGACTCTCTTAAATATTTGCCTAATAATATTCATAGATTCAGGAACACACAGAGAAAATTCGACACGGCGTCGATGCTGCTCAACGCTCTCCGGTCGAGCCCCGTGCAAGGGAGAGCGGGGCAAAACGGACTTAAGGGGAGCCCTGCTTTACGAGGCCTAAAAAAACGTTTTTTTTCGGGAATTATTTTAGGAAGAAAAAAAACAAGTGAGCTCAGTGAATTTAGAGGTATGTTTTAATGCATATTTGAACTGTACGGAAAAAATGGTTTTAGCACAAAACAAAAAAGTACTGCATGGTTATTGGCCCCCTGCTTAATTATTGGTTATTATTTTTCTAAATTGGCGGGAGTGATAACAAAAAAACTAAACGACCTATCGACTTCAAACAAAGCTCATTTTTTTCAGTGCTAAATTCTCTTCTATGTGAACCTAAAGCCTTTTTAAAAAAGTCTTTTTAAATAATTTTTATAGCACGTTAAAGTGTCTTTTCTTTCTCACAAACACATTTTTTTCTTCAAACCTGAATATTTTTTTTTTGCGTTTCCCAGGTTCACATGGAAGAAAAATATGTAACAATTGAAAATAAATTTGATTTTTTTTTACTTCAGCCAAGAATTACGAGCTGTATCTTTCCCGCCACTTGAAAACTACAGTGCAGTAAATCGACCAATAACTGCAGTCATTTTTTGTTCTGTGTTAAAAACATTTTTTCGGAAAGTTCAAATATACATTAAAACACACCTTTAAATTCACTGGGCCTACTTGTTTTTTTCCCTCCTAAAAAAATGCCTGAAAAAACGCTTTTTGTAGTCTTGTAAAGCAGGACCCCCCCTAAAAAAAAAATCCTCGTCGCAGTTGGATGACGCTGTTCGCCCGTACATTGTCCACTCCCAACTAACGTGCACCCAACCCTTCACCCTCCGTTCGTCCGAGCCCCGGCGATAGTACGGGAAACGTAAAACCCCCGACAAATTCTCGCGAGAGTTTCATCTCTCCGCGTCCCGATCCGCAGGAGTGCCAGCGAGAGCGGCTTCGCTCCCGCCGGATGACTGCAACATCAACTATCGACAATATTGCTCTGCTCGCAGGGGCCGCTTTCGGATTTTTGACATTGAGAGAAAAAAAAACTACGAGAAGCCGCTGCGGGCGGTGCCTCGGCGTGATCCGTTCTCTTCGGTAACGCAGTCCGCCGCCGCGACGCGAAACCTTCTGGCTCCGGAGGAATTCAAAATGGCCGATCCGGTTGCCGGGCCGGTGTGCGTGTGTACGTGGCGAGCTGTGCAGCGCCGCTCGCTCCAACGGCTCACGGAGCCGCGTTTACACACGCAGAGGAGCAACACGGATTGTACTGTAACTTATACCTATGCGGACCAGAACATGCGAGAGCCGAGAGCTAGGTTTCTCTCTCGAGTCACGTATTTCTGCCTCTCGCGCGTGTGCACCGTCTGGCCTCTTGCACACCGCTTCGTCCCGCTGCTTTCTCGTATCGGGTTTAACTTACGCACCGGGATCTCTCCCGGTCTCTCCCGGTCTCTCCCTCATTCTCTCCGTAGGGACCTTTTTCTCCTGGTGGCTCTCCGGGCCGAAGCTAACGCATGCAACGCGCGTTTCGAACATGCATCACGAAGAAGCGAGGGGGAGCGACGCGATGCATCGTATGCACTGCAGGAGAGGTTGTCTGGCCTCTCGGATCGTACATATTATATGTTCGGAGAGAGAGATCGTCCTGAGAGACGACCCGCAGCTCTCACGGCCTCTCCTCTCGACGTCTTATCGACTTCGCCTCTTGGCCCCGCGTTGGCGGATGGAGAGGAGACGAGAGAACCCGAGGCTCGGCGTTCTGCTCACTTTCGAGAGGATTATTTTCGCTCGCTGGTGCTCGAGTGGCCAAGGGGGTATTTCTTGTATTTTTTTTAAAGAGTAACATACAACCATTCATTCCCCTGGGGAAAGAGTATTGAGGATTTTTTTTTATGCTAAGGTCCGAGTGGAAGAGACTCGAAACGTTGATTTAACTCATGAATTTTATATCCTATCGGGAGGCGAACCGGAGACTTCGTACGAGGTTTTTAGCTAGCAATATCGGAAGATTTATCGTCGAGATAAGCGGCACTGGTGTAATGTACGCACCCTGAAGATTACGAAGAAATGAGATTGGGAAAGTGAAGGAAAAAAAATTGAGATAAAGAGGATGCGAGGAGTAAGATGGCGTCTATCGTTTATCGGAAACACGCCGTCCGGGGCTGAACTCGCTCTCAGGCTCTCCTCGCGAGCTCGTCGTCAACCAGTTTGGGCCGGGCCTGCGACACAGGCTCCTCCGTTCCTCCGTTTTACAAGGCGAAGTGGAAAGAGGGTCGAAACGAGTCGAGCCGAATCGAGAGTCTCGGGCACGTCGCGAGAGAGTCCGAAGGCTCGACGGGGAAAGACGGGAGGCAAAAGCTGAACCCGGGAGGAACCCGCGGAGGGGTAAATACGTGCGCCATCGTCCGACGGCAGCCATGCTGCTTCGAACACCCGATTTTCTCTGTTACATTCTCTCTCGGCCCTTTCTTTCTCATCTCACTGCGTGCCAGCTTCACTCCCAGGAGATTCGACATTTTTTTTATACCGTAAACTCAATTTCGTCAATGTGATATTCGAAGATCCGACCTAATTAATTCGTAAGGTGAATTAAATTGTAGCGAATAATTTTTTTTTTTTAATGCACAGAAAAAATTGTAATGCACCTGCTGCGAGTCCCTCGTTACCGCGTCAATTTTAATACCCACCAATTTTGCTGATGCGTATGTGGATGCACGTTCTCACACATGCGAGACATAGAATTTCACTCATCAAAGCTCGCGAATGTGACGCCCGATCGAATGCCATTATTAAAGGGTCATAAAATTTTATGGTCGACAATCAAGTACATTCGAAAAAATGGGAAAATTGTGTATTAAAAAAGAAAGATCGACCGATTATAGTCGCAAGAGACATTCCACTGCATGAATTGTGATAGAACTCGTTACGTAAATTCGTAGTACGAAATATAATCTTCGAGCCATATTCTCGCTCCGTACAAGACGCGAGGATAAAATTTATTCATTATTTTTACGCGAGAACCTTCATCCTACGCCACGACATTTTTCCCCGGTTTCACGCACGATAGGATGACAGAGTTTGATGCAGAATCGTAAGGAAAGAAAAGCTCCGCGGGAACGCACCTAGCGCCGGCCGTAATCGCCCACGCGCGCGTGGTTATCCGACCACCTCGGTGTACTCTTCCCGACGACCGCCCTTTGCGCTTTTTTTATTCAAATTCACCGTCAAGCGTTTTCCCCATCGCCCGCCGAGCGTTTGTTGCGTCGTCCCGGACATCCGTTCTGGCTCGGGCGATTACCCACGGCGATTCTCTCCGAGCGTCGCGAACACAAGTATCAAAAAGGAAAGAAAGAAAAAAAACGGATCTTCCTTCCCCTCCTTTCCAACGCGAGTTTCCATAAATTCTGAATTTTATTCAGTCCGTCGATTCTCGCCCTCGCGCGTCTCCTTATCCCTCTCCGCGGCCGCAAGGCTATTTGCGGTCGGACGAGAATATCGTGAACCAAAATGGTGGTCCGCTCGCCGCATGCATATATCTCCGCGGGTACAAGGGCGAAATGTTGGGGATATAATTTAGATAGCAGCGTTATTTTATAAACTTTATGTATCACCCCGAGTCCCTCGCCCGGCAGCTGAAAAATAACCGAATCCACTCGGCCTCCCTCGCTTCAGCGGCGGTTACGGACGAACGAAATAATGGGAGAGGAGAGAAATGAACGCTAAAGGCCACGGGGTGTTCGTTCTCCGGGCGTCCATGAACAAAATAATGCTGAACGGGCGTGCGCGAGTAGCTGCTGTGGTCGCAGCCGCTGCCACGGCTGACTCCATATAGGTGGAAGATCGTAAAAACCGGGGACCAAACGAACTGCTCGCGTTGATAGTTGGCTCTACACACGCGTCCGCCATCCCTTTCCCGTTTCTTCCGTCCCCTGGCACAATCCGCTCTCCGTCGTTCTTTCCTTTTTCGTCCCCTTCCTTTCTCCATCCATCTCCGTCGTTGGACCCGGCTAATGAGAGACCTCGGTCTCATCCCGCGGCTTCTACGTGATGCGAATCTTCCGAGCGCGGCCCCCTAACGAAGATCCGATCCGGTCCCGAATTCCCAATCGGCCAATCGTCGACTTAATTTATAACGCGTAAATCAAAAAATTACCCAGCGCGAACGATTAAACGTCGGGATTCAAAGCAACGTTGTTGCACAGTTCGAATACACAAGTATCACTGTGTATCCTCGAGCGATTGTTCGCGGTTCTGAAAAGGGGCCGATCATTTATCATGCAGCCGTCGACCGCATTCCCCCCCGAGGGACAGTCCTTGAACGACCGATAGAACAGCGACACCGTTGCCGCCTTATCCTGTCCCAGCATCCACAGCCGAAACACCTTTTCCTTCCGTCGACTTTTCTCGTGTCTCGCGTTACGATGAATTATTTTACATTCGGAAGGAAACAAAAAAGTAAGGAAAAACCTGTCGCTCCGACGCGTGAGACAAAGTCACGCCCGAATGGCGTTTCGCCGGTCGCAATGGAGTCGCGTCGGTAGCGCGGGAGAGCAGAGCGAGAAATCGAGCGTGATCTTCGAGTGGAAATGGCTCGAGTGGAAAAAGGAAGGCGCGCTCGAGAGCTCCGGCCGTGCGCCGGGCCCAGTACACAGCAATGGCAGTCGATATAGGTATGTATATGCGGTATATATATATATAAAGTCGTAAAAGTGACTCACCTTGCGGCTGTAATGGCGTCGCAGAGGTCGCTCTGTTGGACCGACGACGACGACGACGACGTCGGTTGGACCGCGGCGTCGGGCTTCGCGTTTCAACGTCGGCTCGATGCGGAATAGTTTGATGATCCCTTCGAAGCTCACAAAGCCCGCTAGACGCTCTTGCCCGTTGCAACAGACCTCGAAGAGCCTCGGCGAAAGGCTAGTCCATGCCTCGAGGCCTTTCAGACGCTGAAACAACCAACGTAAATTCTCTTCACACTCTCCAGCGATGATCGAATCGATTTTGTCTCTCCGTTTCTCCCCCCGCAGAAGGCACATTGGTCACGAATCGCGCGGTCGATCTTTATCCTCTCCGGACCGACGTCAGAGCGGAACATTGTCTGAATGAACAAAAGAATATCCTAGACGCTCAAAGCTCACGCAGCTCCGTGTAAAAAAAAAGTCGCTCCGACGGTTCACCGTTCGGGATAGCAAAAACACTGTGCGACTATAAAGTCGAAACTTTTCCGAGAACTTGCGAGAGCTTCCTGTTTGTTATTAAGCTTCCCGGTGCCGCGGAAGAAGTTCCGGGAGTCGTTGGGGCCGAGGCACTATAATGGTGTAACGCGATGCTGGCGGAGCACTTGGTACCATGTGGTCCATCCTGCCGTCCCGGCAATAATTTCCAGCTGAGCCCTCGCCCGGAGAGAGATATTCATCGGTGTGTATGTGTGTGTGTATGCGTGTGTGTGTGTTCCAGCGGGAGCGAACGAACGCGCGAGGACACCGATAAGCGGACGAAGCGCGTTGCCAACGCGGACCTTAGATCGGTACTGCTGTCGGACTCGCGTTCTCTATAACACTGTTTCGCGATCGATGCGGGTTCTGCGGTAAGCTCGTGTGTGCTCAGCACGCGGTTTAACCCTTCCAACTTATAACGCGAGCCCGGTGAGAGTTCCGTGTGTCACGGCGGGTACGGCGTTGTGTACGGACGAACACGCGACCGGAGTTTCGCGACGTTCGATCGACGAACAAAATCCTCGATATCCGATCTCGCGCAACCTGCGACCCCGGCGCAACTGCGACTTCGATGACGAACTTGTTCGACGAACTTTGGACGCGGAAAATCGTACGGGACTCGTGGTACTTCGCGCCCCGCCGGGGGATCGATAGAGCCGCCGTCCGGTATAGTCGATGGCACCAGCGTTAAAGTTCCCGCGGTTCTTCGGCTGCCTTCGCATAATACAGTTTCCTCGAAAACCTATAATGCACCGTGCAGGAGGCCGCGGGGGGGGAATCGCAGTTCGCGATGGTAGGATGTACTGCAAGCCGGGGAGCGTGGCACGCGAGCCTGGCACTGGACACGCACTAACGTTCGTTTTCGAAGGGTAGGCGTATCGACGAAAGAACTGCTATCGGAGAACGAGCGTTACGAAGCTGTTGCGTCAGGAGTCGTTGTTCTTTTTGATTTTCCACGGGCATATTTATTCCCGCGGTTCCCGATGCTCGGCTATGCCCGGTTAATGCGCGCGAGACGCGGAATATTAACGCCACAATATAACTAGAGTCGTATGCGCGACGCTGAACGGAAATACTCTGGCGGCGAGCTTCTCGCTCCTTCGAGAGCAGAGCCGAGTTGTGTGTAGCTGTGGCTGCCGGTGCTGCTGCCAAAGCCTGGCAGAGAGCTCTCTAGCTGGCTGGCTAGCGCGGCAAAAGAGAGACTACGAGTCGGTGCCGGTGCGGCCTCGTGCGTAGGTTGAAGGGAGAGCGAAATGAGCGCGTTGGAGAACCCAAGAGACGATGACGACGACGAGCGACCGAGATGCCGGGAATGATGAGGGTTCGAGCGAGACGGACGGATCGGGAATGAAGTGTGGGGAGGGCGAGAGGAAACGCGAAGAGGCCAACGCGGGTATTACCGCGCTCGCGAACTATACCGAGAGCGAGCGAGAGTGTGGCCGAGAACGCGCGCCTTGAGCTCGCCGCGCGAAGCCGAGCTCTAGGCAAGGAGCTCGCACTCGTTCTCTCTCTTTCTCTGCCATATTATCTCTCGTTTGTCTTTACTTTCTGTGTCTCTCCCTCTCGCGTTGCTGGCATGTTTCTTTCTCTCGGCTCTCTCGCGGATCGCCGCTCGTCTTTTGCACGCTGACTGTGTGCACGCCATAGCAGTAGGACGGAGCACGGTCGAGCGTAGCGGGCCAATCAGCCGCACACCTCTCCGTATCTCTCGCATCGGTGTATACCTGATGAACATTCGCTGGCCTCTCTCGGTGCTTTCTGTACTGTACCACCTGCTCTCCGCGACGACGCGGGGCTCTCGTACTTTGCGCGAGAGTCGACGATTTTTCGACGACACATTGGCAGGCTGTGGTCATCGTCGATTTCCTTTTTTTTTTTTTTTGCGTCTAGGTGTAGTGCTGCGAAGGATTATTTTGTCGCAGCGGGCAGATTTTGGAAAATAGAACAAACGAAAAATAAATTCCTTCGGCAATTGCAAACATTCGCCTTGTCTGATTTCTTCGGGAGGCAGAGTTTGAAAACACGCAAAAAAACAATTGTCAATTTAATATACAATTGTAATGAAAAATTTATATACTTTTCCATTGAAATTAAAGTAAATCATTCAAATTAAAGTACTTTCATAGTAAATTTAAGGAAAATTATTAAAAATAAAGTATTCCCAATGTTTTCAATACACCGAACATTAATTTTCTATCACAATTGTACATGAAATTTAATATACCAGTTTTTGCATAAAAACTTCCAGTCCGGCACATTAAGTTTCATACGACTTTTTTTACAGTGAATTGATCGCTGTTTTAAAATACGGAAAGAAACGTTTTCCTGTCCCCTATTTTACTCCCACCTCAATATTGATATAAAAATAATTCTGGATCGAGCGAATTTATATATATTCGAAAGCCAGACCAATCCATCTTCAGACCGAAAGGCATAAAGCGGGATCAAATTTATACCATCAAGATCGTCGACAAGGGTCTCGAATTGCCGATACACCGGCGGGGCGACAAAGTCCTCGGGGACGAAGGTGGGAGAAGCTGCACAGGCGAGAAGATGCGATGGACCAGAAGGAGATCGCATCGCGTTGATGGTCGTCGCGACGCTCGCCGCTGGTAGCACGAAGATGCGATTGCCCGAGAGAAATGAGGGATACAGACCCGGGGGGATGAGCAAACGAAAGAGGAGTATCGCCGATTGAGTCACTAACCTCGCCCCGCTCGGCTTTCAGTACCTCATTGGCGTTATTGTGGTATACTTTTTCTCCGTTTCTCTCTTCGTCTCGTTCCCTGGTCGACGGCCAGCAGCGCCGTAAGCCAGCTTTCTCGTTCCCTCCTTGGGTCGTTCGCGTTCTCGCGCCGCTAAAGTTTCATTCCCGGGACCAGCGAGAAAATACCTCTATCCCGCCGTGGCCGGGGAGACAAAGGTCCGACATTAATTGAGCGCTTCCCTCTCTGGGAAACGTTTAGCGTCCGCCGCAGCGGCCATCGCGCGGAGCCGACACGGTAATCCTTCCCTCCGCAGCGATTCTTCATTTCTTCCGCACTTCTCTCCGAACTTTTCTCATCCGTCTCTCCCCATCGGCGGCGAGGCATATCGCATACTTCATTTCCCCGAGACTTTAAAGAAGAGAAGATGATAATCGCAGCGGCTATGACTCTCCCGTTCCTCCCGGGGGGGGTTCTCAGCGAAAGCCTCGGCTCCGCGACTCGTCTCGCTTACTTCGAGCAACCGAAGCAGATTGCACCGAGAGCAATGATGCCGCAATACCCTCGCTGAAAGAGAGTTGCGTTTCTTCCTTCTCGACACGCTCTCTTCGGCGAGCACAATCGCGCTCTGCACGAACAGCAGCTTCGATTTCTTTTCAACCCTCGAGTTACAGCTGGAAATGTTCCCGGAAGTCTTCGGGCCGGGGCCGCTTCGTGGAATTTTTGCGAGCGGACGCTAAGCAGCAGCTTCGAGGCTTAAATCGCAGTTGCATCGCGGATGGTACGCTCGAACCGTGCATAGCACTCGAGGCAGGCTATTTATCATTGGCATTCTTCGCGCGAGAAGAGATGGGGAAAAAACAACAACCGCTTTCCCACGGAAATGATCGTTCCTCGAGCCACGGAAGCCAAAATATTTGGCCCCGGATTTGATGGATCGACGCGAGTTTGGCTGGAGCGTGATTCCGGCTGGCTGGTTCTCCACTCTCGTTCCAGTCGGTGACCCCGAAGTTTTCCTTGTTACGGTCGAGGCTCGTATATCGTAATCGTGGACCATCCTCCCAGACGCTTCCGTCATTCTGCTGGAGGCAACCCCTCTGTTCTTCATTGTAGCGACAATAAGAAGCGGGCGAGGTTCTCTAATGTCGTACAATGTCAATACGCAGGACAAGGGGAGTGTCGCGGAGGGCTTTTCTCACGGATCCGTGCTCGGGAAGGAGGATGCGGATTATAGAAGAGCGTTATTATTACAGCGCATAGCGGACGGATGAAGGGGGGGAGAGTCACGAAAAATGGTCGTTCATCCTGAGTCGCGTCGTCGATAAAATCCGAACCCGGAAGATGGGGGAGCGATTTTTCGGGGCCCGAAATGGTCCCCGAAAATATTCTTACGGAAATATATCAGCGGGAGACGAAAAGATAATGAAAGTATAAGCTGCCGGTCACACAGGCCTCTACTTTATCTTGTTGAATCTCTCAACCCTCTTCCGGAAGATGCGGCGCGTCGTGTTCGGAATAAATTGTCCTTTAGTCCGCTGGTCGTATAACTCCCCGATACACAGAAGACATTATTCGATTGGTCCCCGGAGAGCGGAGTTATAAATATAACGCATAATAACAATAATCCCGAGGGTGGATAACGCCGCTTTTGGGCGTCCATCAAATTATCCTGAGCGCCATTTTTCGTCGGTCGTTAAAAATATCAGATATCTCAATCACAACCGATCGCGGCTCTTCCAACGTTGGGATGCCTCTCGGAATTCTGCAAAATTCTCGTAATTAAAACGAGTATGCCGAAGGAGTCGGAGAAGATGTGATTGCGGAGGCAGCTCGGGTCCACAGGAAACTTACATGAATTCCTGAGGCCGGGACATTGTGAGGATCGGACGGAGAGTCGGGGATCCGTAGGGAGAGCGAAGAAGATGGAGCGTCAGGAATCCACGGTTAATTTTAGCGATTGGTCGCCCGACGGAGTCTGGGAGCAGTTTTCGTGGTCCAGCCCCACGAGAACGAGAGGGAGCCGATATCTTAATTGGCTGCGGGTTCTCTCGCTGTATGCGGAGCGAGGAGTTCTCATAATGGCCGCGATCGTGCCAACGATGGAACCTTCTATCTCGGTCGTCCTTCTCGATCTCACGCGTTTCTCGACCGCTATCGCGTCGCCGCTGCTCTCTTACTCTCTCGCTCTGTCGAATTCTCGTTAATCCTGTTTAGTTGCCGGTCCAGCACCGAGCGAAAGGGATTCGTGCCAGACCCCGCGCGCCGCTTGCGCCGGGGCGAGGCGTCGGCCAACGGAACGCACAGCTTTGCGCCTCGCTGTCGAATTATTTTCATCGCGTACGCGCAGAGCACAAGAGGATGCGTACTGTACAATTTCTCGTGAAAACGAGAAATTGTACGATTCGATGTACGATTCAATGTAAATTCATAGAGATAATTACTTTTTGAAAAAATGCATGTTTGTACATATGGAAATTTCATCGAGATATGCCGCCATCTTTTGCCTTTTCACATTGTTTCGCAGCTAATCCCATAGTGGCTCAGTAGGTACAATCTCCCGAGCATTCAGCATTTTGCTACAAATCAGCTATCAAGACTACTGTGATTTTTTGTTGCTATCATATCAGGATATTTTTTTTATTAGGATATTTTTATTATTCATGTAATCCTCTTCGCGTAGGCATTTAGGTCCAGTATTTATTTTCATTTAAACCAAAATGAAAAATGCGTCTCTTAATTCGTGGCGGATACACACAGCTGGTTTGTTGAGACAATTATCGACTCGCCGTCAAAAGCCCATCAACACGAATAACGTTCACGCGCGATTTATGCGTTTATTACTTTATAGCGGTCTAATATATACCGCGAGTTGTACACACACACACAACACGCCATTATACACAGAGACCTTCGCCGGTGTGTGCTTCCGATGGTGCCCGAAACGAGGCCCACGACCCATCGCTGCTGGTGTTCTCCAGGTCGTTTAAGTGGCGCCCCGCGAGAGCGGAAGGGAGAAAGAAAGAGGGGTATCTTCTCGCGAAGCCATAACTTATAGTCGATCATCATTCGTCAACGATCCCTGTAGGTCTAGGCCTCTTAAGATCACACTACAAAGTCCGAGAGTATACAAGATCGTGTCTATAAAGTTACCACCTCGGGGATTAAGGGAAAAACGTAACTGCCGCGGAGTTTTACAGGTTCTAAAATACGATATACGGCGCGATTCACAAACAGGGGCCACGGATGGAACACTAAGCTTGCTCCCAAGCAATTTCTACCAAACATTCCATGATAGTTGAGTCGGGAATTTTTGTTTTCAATGGTCAAAATACCAAAAGCCGGTACAAATCCGACCGAATGCGTTACTTGGTTGGCAAAACAAAAACTTTGTTTGCCTCAAATATATTTTGAATCGATCGAGACCACCAACCGCTGAATGATTATTCTGGCTAATACGACCATTTGTTTCGCTCAACGTACAATAAAACTTAGCCATTAATTTCCAATGAAAATTCCGTAGAGAGATCGACGACTGCGCGAAGGTGCGCGGATTCTTTGATCTCACCGAGCATTATCGGAAATGATGGTAATAATGATCGCAAGCAAAGCGCGGACGGAGAGGGTTAGTGCGTCGATGACCGTAAAAGCTCTGGCGCAACAACTATAACAAAGCCATAGCCGATCGGGCATTGAACTTGAGAACATTGGCCGTTCGGCTCTGGGTCTGTAGTGCGCCGTACACGTTTCGTTGGGTTCATAAAAATCTCGAACCGGTACTTCACCGACTCTCTTTCTCTCTCGACTCTTCATCGTCGTGATCGGCCGGCGTACTCTTTTTATTATTCATCGAGTCGTGCATTAACGATCGCAATTGTTGTTGGACATCTATCACATTTATAACGGTCGTTCGGCTACGGCCGGTGTGTCGATTTGTCTTGCGGAGTTGTGCATTTCGTGCCAGCCGAGTATGCAGGTCGCGCGCGATGCAACGCGGTGGTTAACGTTTCCAACGTACCCCGAGAGTGCCCGGCGCGCTTTCCGACCCAGAAGTGCAACCTCTATAACCAACGGTGGATGGAAGGAACGCCGCCACGGCACGAGAGAGCGAGCGAGGCGGGGGAGAACATAAGAGCTCATAAATGCGAATTTAAGAGGCGCAATAAAGGCACGTTGAAATCGAGAGTGAACGAGCAACCCGACGGCCGCGCGTGCCGAGAGCCGGAAGAGTCACTCTCTGCGGAATCGCACTTCGCACGCGGATTTTCACGCTCCTTCGTTAATGTCCGTTCGGTACTGGCGAAACATGTTCGACAAATGGGACGGTTGAAACTTTATGTATTTTTTCAAAATGAATTTTGCTATCCTCGGTTAAACGACGAGATCTCAATAGTAATGGTCTATAGGGATTACAAGATCCCTCGGCCGTAGAATCCACCATTAACCCTCCGTCAATAACCGCTGACGCCTTCGCTTTCCCTTTCTCGAGGTTACGCAGGAAACAAATTCTCGAACCCTTAAACACTGTTTACCCTCAGCTTAACGAGTTGTGTCGCCTTGGATTCGTCACGGTCTTGAAGTAACCAGCGAGAGGTAGATTTTTTTTTAACCCTTCGTCGCGAAGGGTTTGGATGCGTAAAGCCGTCGAGACGATTCGGGCAGTTTGGACGCAAGGGTCTATCTGGAATATTTGAGTTAGCCGAGAGAGGATCGAGCGATAGACACGAATCTTCGGCTTTCCGACGCTTGAGCAAAATACGAAGGCAGAGGTCGTGCAAGTTTCGCGCCGCTGTCAGCGGTATCGACCGCGAGTCGAGGGGCCAAAGGGCGACAGCCTCCAAGTTTCACTTGCGGATCGGCTTGTATCGTTCCTTACAGCGTACAAATTTTAAAGTATAGTTCAGAAATCAATGGCGCGTTTGGGACAAATACCCGAGTAGGCATTTGCCAGGATAGCGCCTGGCAAGGTATCTTCAGGATCTTATATCAGGCCCCTGTGTAACGCTCGAAAATGTCTATTCGCATATTGACTCAAATTATAGCTAGTCAAATTTAATGTGTTAGCTAGGAAAAATTTATGCGCGGAGAAATGCATATCGGATATTAAAAATCTTAGTATTTATTTTTTTCCGCATAGTACCGTCTAATGTCTGCGGATTGCACATTTAAAAAAATCTTAATTCGAGCTGCGAATCCTGTAGAACACGTGATAAATGTTGTTAAAAAAATGAGAAAAAAATGGCCTGTTGTGAATTGAATGGCACAGTGCAAGGTATTTATGCCCAAGTCCGCAAGTGGCTAGGCTTACTTACGTGTGACTTCGCTATCTGCACGACCTACACAAGCTTATCGGACGAGTGTGTATTGCGTATACATGCAAAGAGCTGGGTGTGCAAGTTGGGTCGGAGCTGGCCGGTAGACGGCGCTGATAGAATGCATGTACACGGCAATACACGCTCAACGGGAGGCTCTGTGTAAGTCACGCGCATAGCGAATAGCCAAACGAGCGGGGGAGCGTTGGAAGCCCGTGCTTTCTCGAGTGGCGCGTATACTCGATAGAGCGTATAGAGGAGGCGGCTCCTCCAGGTACCCAAGCGTAAGTACGCAACGACACTGTACGGCGAGTTTATGGTCTTCAACGTTATATCGCCTGTATATTGCTGACAATTCGTTGCTAATGTCTTTACCATTAGTTTCGATTGGCGGATATCTTCGGTTTGCGGGTGACTCCCTCGTGGCCTCACCGCAGATGCAAATTTACCGCGACATGTCGTTGTTTTGCGAAGCGCAAAGGAGAAACGCACAAATCATACAAAGCGGTCATTTGCGTCGAGAACGACAGCAGCTGACGACTGAGAAAAAAAATAATAAAATAAAAAAGTTAACGCATCTTCAACCGCCTGAACAACAATGACACGGCGCGATCTTCATTACAGCATCTCCATAAAATGATGAATCCCAGAATCCACGTGAATTCTCGGTAACGTAAAAAAAAATGCCACGAGTGAAAATTGCAGTGAAAATGCCCGCCAGAGGAGAATAAAGATAGATAGAGAGGGAGTTGTAATGGGCACGGATTCCGGGATCTCGGTGGAAAAGAGTGCACTTAGCGAAAGAAGCGAGGCATCTAATGGATGTGAATATATCGCTGTAATAAATTTCGCAAAAAGCTACCAGGCAGCCCGGGGCCGGGCGTTGCTCCGGCGGCGGAGACGCTCCAGCTCGTCCGTATGGCGAGGAAAAGAATGAAAAAAAGAAAGAAAAAAAAAGCAACGATAAGAGAGCCGTGGGGTTGAGCCGAGCGTAAGATAGAAAAAAGGACCAGAGCGAAAAACGTAAGAGAAGTCTGATGTTCACCCGTTCGCCGGTTTTCAGGCTCCCGCGGTAGTGAAGGGTCGACGACTAGGTTTTTGCAGGTAGGGTGTCGGGAGACGAGAAAAGCCACCCCCTCGTGCGGGGGGGGTGAACGGGTAGCTTATTTCTCTCGGGGCCACGAGCTGGCGGAAGGTGGAAGTTCGCGCAAAAGGGAAAGAGGAAAGCAACAGAAAAGCGAAAAAATAGTAAAGAACAAGATAGAAGAGCGAAGGAAAGCCTCGCCCCGCTGCGTCCATCGGGGGAGACTGCGGAGAAGCGTCACGTTTCCGGTACGTGGCGTGAAACGCGAGCGGCCATCTTTCCTCGCGGGGACCAATGAGGGCTCGAGTGAGCATCCTGTGCAGAGGGGGTGAGAGCGACCCCTCGGAGCGACCCCTCCTTCGCTCATCGCGGCATCCCGGACGGATCAATACCGGAGGGCGAGAATGTAGCCCCGACCGCGCCTACAACACCCGCGAGCTAACCCCACGGGCTGTGCAACAATGACGGCAAGGAAACCGAGCGAGGATTTCGCCGCACCCTCCGTCGCCGCAGGGTGCGCGAAGCTACCCTCTGGGCTCCGCGACGAGAGTCGTCTTCCTTCCACTCGTTGCTCCGACGGGCGATCCATCCCTGTCCGCTCTGCGCAACAATGATGGCGAAGGAAGCCGCGCTATCCTCCGCACGATCGAGCCACCCTTGGCTGTCTTTCTCTCGGACGCGGAAAGCTCCAGAGACCGCATAGCTATAGACAAGAACTATCCTGAGAAACTCTGATCGAAGTTGCGAGGTGCCCGCTCCCAACGTAGGTGCACAGTTGGGAGAGAAGTTGACGCAGGGAGAACGAGGAGTGAGCCGAGAAACGCTGCACGCGTGCCAGAAATTTCGATGAGAAAATGCACACCCCGATGTACTTGGGCGTGTGCTCGCGCAGCGGTGGAATTGCGCATTCCCTGGCAGTCCTCTATCGCTATTCATCGATGGTTCCATCGGCCCTTCGCCGGGACGGAGTTTAACGAGAAACGAGAGGTCCTCTCATACAGAGGCAGGCGAAGCCGGAAATAAGTTTCGCGAATTCGATACCGGCGGAGCGAAGAACTGTATCGGATGGAATGCGGGAGAGTGTTTCGCGGAAAGACTGCCTGCAATCTCCAGGCTAGTTTCCGGAAGGTTTTCCACGCACCTGCGATATTACATCCATCCATTTTAGCCTTTCGATATCCTGGCCCGATACTTTGTCATGCAAGAAACTCACCGCGACCGGCGCAGTCACCGACAATGCGGCCGCGAAGACATTTCGGAATTACGGGCATCGCAACTATGAACCCCGAATGAACTTTCTCACTGTGTCATTCGCAATATGCCAACGGTATACGTCGGTACGAATTCGAGAGAAGTGGAGCTACGTAGCTCGAAAAGTTTTCGAGTATGAATAGTGTACTTTGGGCTTTGTCCGACGAAGAAGATGCCCCATCGGAATTGTCGGGTGTACACGTCCGCGGATAAATTCCACTCTAGCCCGGTCTCTCCAACTTTGAGAATTCGACTCTCGCACACTGGGGAAACTTGGATCGTAAAATAAACTCTCTTGCCCACTCCTGATCGCCCCCCGGTTTCCCTCCCCTCACTCCGAGTCCGTGCGACTTACGATTCCCGGTTCCCTATCGAAACTTCATCCGACGAATCGCGAGGCTTTTTTTTCTCTCATTCTTTTTTATTTTCTGCTTCATCTCGTTTTTACGTTTCATTCGACGAAGTCGTGGGAGAGAGAGGGAGGACTGACCGGAGAAAGGACGAAGAAAACGGCATCGTCCGTTCGCGGTCGATGCCGAAAGGATCGACGGAGGGAATGAGAGAAGAAGAAAGAAGCAATGAAGCGAAGATCAAGAAGGGGGCTGCGGGGGAGCGAAACGGAGGGAAGGCGCGCAGCCCGAGAGGGAACTCTCGGGCGTTCCGACTGCATATGGGAACCGCTCTTTGATTATCCGCTGGTTCGTATAATAACAAGTTCATAAAGACGTCGGTGCGCCGGGGCGAGAGCAGCATCGCGGCAACATGCCCCGCTCGCTCGCAGTCTGGCGATGAGAAAGAGACGAAAGCCGAGAAAGAGCTATACGCGAGAGATATCTCGGGCTAAGAGCGCAGGAACTCGGCTCGAACGAACGAAAACAGGAACAAATAAAAGGAAGATAGAGAACGGAGGAAGATAAGAAGAAGCCTTCTGCACTCACATGCATTTGAATAATACGACCATTTACATACCCTCCGAGAGGCGGAACTTGCTGTACAGAGCGAACGTTCCTTTTTCTTTTTTATTTCGTTTTTTTTTTTTTTTTTTTCACCGCCAGCTCGATTCGAGCTCGAGCGAAACAGCAGCAGCGCGGACCGCGGCCATTTCCGTTCCCGTGGTTATGTACCTTCCTCTCGGGACGAACCGGCTCGGAGTCCGTGGATGATCCGACTCGAGCCTCTGCCGTACTCATCAGAGCGTAGATTATCCTAGACTGTCGGCAATTTGAAACAGACAACTTTGCCTCTCCCATTACATCCTCATCTAACTGAATTCTTGGGCGGGCTCGAATTACACTTTTCTCGAGTGCACAGAGAGCTTCTGAGAATAAACCCACTCCCGGGGGATATTTCTATTCGTGGACCGACGATGCGGCTCTTTAATACTTAACGGAAGGTCACAATTTCCATTTCGGATGTCGTGCGAAACTGTGAATTCCCAGAACAGAACTCAATGTTTTCTGTTTCTCTCATTTTTTTATTCACTCCTTGGACAAATGTCGGCTTCGGACTGTGTTAGTCGATCGTGATACGGTTGGCGAGTGTGACTCGCTGCCAGTACGTGAAGGTAGAGTTGGACGGGGAATGGCACACAGCGGGTACCGGGCGAGATTGGACCGAAGACGTCTTATTTGAAACAATGTTTCTTCCTCGCCTTTCTTGCTCACCGCCCGCGCGCTTGCTCGCTCGCCCAAACCGCCCGTAAATCGTCATTTCGAATCCCCGAGACTCGTATAAAATACCTTGATGTGCCAGGACCCCGCGGAGCCTCTCTAGCCCTTTCCGCAAGCGAGCTCTGCGGAGCTCAGCGCAAAGAGCACCCACACTCGTCCTGCCTGTGCTCGCTCCGCCGTCCCAACTTACTTCCCCTACCGCCGCGGGGAATACGCCTTTGATATATCACCGCCCGCTGTATATAACCCTCTCCTCCTGCTCTTCGACTCCCCGACGGAAACGTATCGGCGTACGTTCGCTGGATTCGGGCGCGAGCGCTCTCATTCTCGCATCGGTGCTCTGGCTTTTAGATTTCTGGCTCCCAAGGTCTGGTTTCAGTTCGAAATTAAGGGACAGTTCTGTTTTCAAAATCTAATATACGTAGTTCTTCACGCAATAACTTTTACCCATTTGTATTTAGGATACTTGGGACGTTCTTGAATTTATAATGAATCTAGAAACAATACAGGAGCTTTTGATGTAACATTTTCTCATTTATTTTGCCTCAATTGATTTATTATGATGAAAAATTAATGTACTTTTTCATTGTAATTAAAGTAAATAATTAAATTTAAAGTACTTTCATAGTAAAATTTAAGTAAATTATTAAAAATTAGGTATTTCCAAAGCTTCTAATGCACTGAACATCAAATTTCCATCACAATTGTCCATTCAATTTAATATGCCAGTTTTTGCATAAAAACTTCCAGTCCGGTGCATTAAATTACATAAGAATTTTTTTTTCGGTGTTTATAAAAATATTTAAAAATTAGTCGTTATTGAAAAAAATTAAAAGACAAAATGTACGGAAAATAACGTGTTGGAAAGCATCGAGAATCTTCTGGTGTTCAAGATCCAGCTCGAGCCAAAATGATCTCTAAAAAAAAGAGCACAAATTAGATGCGGTGCATCATTCGTCGTGTACGGATCTCTCGGATAGCAATAAATAAATTTAAAAACGCGTAAGCGCGAGGTGGCGCGCGGGGCCGCGACACGCGAGTCGTAATATTTAAGTTAATGGCTCGGTATAATAAAGTTAATGGCTTTATGATAGCCGTTCAGATGGTGGACGAGAGAGAGAGAGCGAGAAAGAGTGAACACAGCACATAGCGCGAGCTTTGTGTATTCTCTGAACTCGGTAGCAGTCGACACTCGCGAGGCCGAAGGATGCTCGAAGGTCCAGTCAGCGAAGAAACTCTTTCCCCGTCGGGCGATCACTGAGTTAGTCAAAAGTGGAGCTGGCAGCGTCAGAGAGTTATTTTAAAGGACGCGGTTGAATAGCCGTGAGGCGAAGGTGACTATGACCAGGTCGGATCCCTTTCTTGCACTCACTGAGTCCTTTCCCTTTATCGCCTCGTAAAATTCCTAACGATTCCAACGTACCGGTAGTATGTACGAAGCTCGATCGGCCATCGGCCGGCAACGGCAAGAGCACGCAATCGAGCGAAGAACGATTACCTCTATTATTACCCATGTCAGAAACGTTCCTCGCACGTACTATCCCCCTTCAGCTATAGGAGGTCAAGAATATATTCATACGTTTGACAATTTTCTTGCCGCAAACGCCCACAATTTTTATTATTGTTTATATAAAAAATAAAAATAAAAAAGGCTGTGTATGCGAAACCACTTGGTGTTGGCACTCAAATTTTATTAAGTTTTTTTTACGAGCATTTATGTGCGTGTATGCGATTTGATTTATAGAATCCTTGCAAGTAGATCGGAATTTAAGAAAAACTTACGACAATTACGTACTGTGTCCGTACGAGATAATCGTTCAACCCTCTAATGAATCGTTAAATAACTCTCAACGCTCACTCGTGCAGCTATTATTAATGGGTGTTATTCCGCACGTGAAAAGAAAGCTCAGTATCTATCTTTTCAAAGTATATTTATATATATATATATATATATATTTGTATATATACTACAAGTACGCGCACGCAGACACGTAGGTAGAATGCTATTCAACTGTCTACAGAAGACCGCGTTTGTTGGGAGTGAACCCAACGCCACCGACGCCGCGAGATTATTGCCGTTTAAACGAGCCACACTTTTCACCGCTAGTTAACGCACACACATCTAATAAACATGAAATATAGCGACAATAAAACAATCACCGTGTAATACCGAAGCAGCAACCAGCAACGGCTAGCGTTTTGCCGGAACCCGCCCTAGCTGGTCGAGAATAAAATCGAAGGAGCCAAATTACTAAATTTATCGATTTATTTTTTCTTACCTTTTTTGAGCTGTAATTTCGAGGATGAACCGACGATGGGCGTTCCTCTTTTCCACATGTGGATTTCTGAAAGTGATAAATGGAGAAATTGTTAGAAAAAGAAAATAAGACACGATTGCAGACATTGTAAAACAAATGTTGCGTACGATAATTGAGAAGGAGAATTTATGTTAGGGAAACTGCTCAGAATTGTAAATCGGCAGAATTAGTGTTTGAGCCAAAGACGACAAAGATATGGAAATAACGGTAGTATCTTGGGATAGAATCACGAGGGGACAGAATTTGCACGACATTGTCCGGCAATTCGACACTTCCTCGAACGACGTTCCATATTCATATTCAGCTAAGCGCGTTTATTAGCGAAACAATAGCGGCCACTCGATGAGCAGCACCTCGTAAACTGCGCCTCAGCAAGCTCTCTTGTAGCACGACGCTCGTTCGATTCTCCTTTCGCGCAGCGGTACACCTACGCACGGCCAAACTCTACTTCAAATTCATTTCTTTACTCTATTCATAACTCTATAAAAATTCATTTTTTTCACTATTGAAATTAACTTTCGTTGAATTTTTAATTTATCCTCCACAAGATCCTTCGATATTTACAGATTTTTCTGTACGGAAAAAAAATATCAATGACTCAAGTTAAATTCGCTTGCGGGCTGCCAAAGAAAACAATATTTATTTCAGTTCTACTTTCAATTCTTACCATTCCATTCAAAGTTGAAACGATAACATGTCACGTTGAAAGTCTTCGTCGTCGCTGTGTCAATATCATATGGAAGTGTAAGAATTGAAAGTAGAATTGCAATTAAAAAGATTCTTTGGCAGCCTGCAAGAGAATTTTTTTTCTATGTTGGCATGAATCTATTTTTTAATACGATCCAAATCCGCGGCCAAAGTTGCGATACGACACAATAAAAAAATATGTTTTAGAACAGCAATTGGTTATCGAATATTTTATAGACATTAACACTGAGCATTTTTCCTAAACGCAGTCACGAATCTGTTGCGACAAGAAAAAAAAATATATAAAAATTGCAAATGCACTCCGATCTCAATAAAATCCCGTTTCCGAGAAACCCCAACAGTTTCCATGAGAACAGGCTCAGTCTGCCAGATTGCACGAATTATAGTTGTTTTCGCATCTGCAGCACACGAATGAGAAATATGCTTCAAGGTTTATTAGCTGACCGTCGGAGAATCCTCAAATGTTGTTCCGACGAGCAGCGAAACAGTCGCAGATAAATGCCACTTTCATTATCACACAGGCTTTTAACATTGTAATTTACCGTTTACTGAGATTTACCTTTCGTACGATATGAAAGATATTCGTTCGCGTTAACGGGCTCGCGAGAATGAGTTCCATCACAGTCGTCATCGTGCCCTCTCGCCGTCGGAGAAAACATCGAATACGAGCGACCGAAACCGGAACAAGAATGCGTCGAATGGACATGCAATTTTTTAACACCAAATTTCTACACCACAAACGGGAAACGCGAATTCGTGGACCAGCGAAGATTCGTGTCAGGCCGCCGCGCCGTCGGAATCGAAACTGGCGACTAGGATAGAAAAGGCCAGCGCGAGACAAACAGTTCGACAAGCTTTTCGGACAAGAGGTGTGGAATAAGAAGAAAAACAAAAAAAATAACTACCCACGGCCGGTCGTTACGACACGGCCTTGGATTGAGCATTATAGTCTCGGCTAACAGTGCGCGCAACGGGCGGAGAGAAAAAAAAATTGGAGTATTGACGGAAGGGACTGGTCTTTTGCGGCGAGGGTGCGTTCGGTCAAAGCCAGCGATTTCAAGGTCTCCCGGTCGAAATCACTCCCACGATTGAACTTCCAGAATTTTATTTTATTCCTACATTGCGGGCCGATGTATGATTTCCTCTGGTGGAAGTGCAGCAGAAACTTCAAAACTCGTCGGCAATGCGACACCGAAAGTGTCGACTATTTGAGAATCGTTCCGCTGGAATTTGCGCAACGAAATCGGATGAGAAACTAACCAGAGCCTCGTCCAGAAAAAAAAGTGAAGGCTGCGCTCGGTCGTTACGACCCGGCCTTGAGCTTCTATTAGACTCGGGAAGGGCGGCGATGACCGACGGCAGAAAAAAATTGGAGTATATTGACGGAAGAGGACACCCTTTGGCGAATGAAAAAAAAATGCCATTACGAGGGGTCGAGTGGTCGATGGTGAAGTGACCTTGGACCATGCAAGAGCCTTTGATCGTCGACTCTAGCCAGACTTTGGAATTCTTCTTGGATACAGATGCGGAACAGTCTCGAACATGGTACAAAAAAGTATTCTCAATAAAAATTATCGTTCGATGTTTCGAGATAAAAGTCCTGGAGGTTCGACTAGTTTCCGTCGGCGAGGAAAATCACACTGAGAGAAGGAGCTGAGAAAAATGACCAAAAAGCTGATAAAAACCGACAGAACTTCCTGGTATATGGGAACTACAGCGACATCCTGGCAAACATTCGTATTAAACTTAACACATTCTGCTAGAAAATATGCCGCTGAAAATATTTTCCCTGTAGCAGATATTACCCGAATATCCCATAATTGTTGCTAAAATACAAGTTCTTCTTTCTAGAAAATATAGTATTCGATCAAATATTTTATTTATGTATACATAAACAAAATTTGATCGACAAAATTCTCAGTTTGAATCCACAAAATTCTTAGTTTTATCCACGAAATTTTTAGCCCAATATTTTATCCACCCGCCTTCTGGAATAAATGACCGTATGACTTGGGTAAGAATGATTATGGCCCCTGTGAAAATTTCACATGTCGCTAGAAGTGGCGCTCGTTTACCATGGAATTTACCATATGACTTGGTAGTTTTTCCGAGACCTTTTTCTCAGTGCACGCGAGCCGGCAGTCTTCGCAGTTTCTGCCGTCGCATATGACTCGCCGATATCGCGGAGGCGTGACTTCGATGGCGTCGATAAGGGTTGTTTCCAGCGCTCCGTAATCCCTTCCTCTTGCTCAAAGAATCGCCGGAGTCTCGTGTGGAAAAAAAGCCAAAAGCAACGACGGAGAACCGGATATAGAGAACGCGAGTGAACGAGAAATCTTGCTCGCTTTCTTGCGCGTCGGTCGTTTTCAGCATTGCGTCTCTCGTCGTCCAGAAAAGCAATCGTCCTGCGACCGGCGTGACGGCATAAATCGAAAGCCATAACGACGACGGCGCCGCGATGCTGAGTCCCGCGGCGCCCGGCGTCCTCGTGCCCCATCGCACACTTTTCCTTCCCTTTTTCTCCGGATCGTTCGCAATTCTTGCCCGCTCTGGCGAGGTGAAGACTCGTCCATCATCCGGCAACCGGCGAGATGGAAACCACGTCTTATTTCACAACCCCTGTTTCTCGAGCTCCCTTCACTTCGTTCCCTTCTGCACGATATCCCGTCAGAATCATTGCTGCGTCGTGAACCGCACAGATATCGATGCTTCGTATTCATGTTTGCGATAATATCAATTTTTCGTTTTTCCGCACGAAGATATCAGTAATATTCGGACGAAGGATAACGTTGACGTCTACGGTTTAAAGTCGAAACTTTTTATTGTATACGATTTGTCACAAAACTCGTAGACTGCTAACAAAAATACGGTTAAATCAATTAAAGATTCGGACAAGGACGTTCAAATGAATATTTTGTTACTACAGCTAAAAGATTGGTTAGTTAAACAATTTTTTCGATAATTTTACCAAAACAGTTTTGAGGCATTGAAATGTTTTGTTCGAGCGATTCAATATTCATTTGAACGTCTCTGCCCGAATCTTTAGTTGATACAACCGCATTTTTTTATAAGTGTAAATTTCTAATCGCTGATTCGAATAATTACTATTATCAAAATGTTAAAAGAAGCTGATGTTTTTTGCACATCATAGAGAAAAAAAAATGCTGTCACGTAATAATTTTTGCATAAAAAGGCATGAAAGCATTTCCAAGCTCGGAGGTTTCTATGGACGCAGTCGGAGAAATAAATGGCCAATCAGCATGGCGAAGCACGATCTCTCCCGTTAGCTTTCGCTGGTACCGTCGGGCAGAATTCCTCCGTATCGTTCGCTTGCGCAAGCTTTCCGCGATATACGACTTCCGTACGTTGATGGAATATTCGAAAAATCCGATAAAAGTGGACGAGAGCGGAGATGGTCAGACTCCGGAAAACGTGACACGTCGCCGGTGATCGAAGAACCCTCCGCGTTAATCCATGGACATATAAAATGAGATTTTTTCCTGAGCACAGATCCATCGTTCTTAACGCTTTTTCCCGCTGATCCAGCAAATTCGACAGCGTACATCGCCCAAACTCATCGAGCAATAACGGATGATGAACGTCGCGATTCCTTCTCGCCACGAATAAATCACCCCCGAAGATTGGTAGCGTTGCCTTTCTGAGACGAATCTGTTCTAATTCAATGTGATTTACATCGATGCCCGCCTTTCACCGCAATTCCGCGCAACAGTAAGAACAAAACAAAGTTTCGCGTGCGGCCGAGATCTCGTTTGAAGTGTAAATACCAACTACGAATATAAAGAAGGGCGTAAACTTTCGTATCCTATGTAGTAAAACACATATACAATACAATACACATATACATACAATATACATATCATATCATCCCTCTGCCTAAAAGAGAGAGCGGGGCGAAACGGACCGCTGTCCTCTATTCAAGATTATTTTCAACTTCCCGGAAATAATCGGTAAAAAAAAATTGTCCGCTTTACCCGCTCCTAGCATTCCCACTAGGCAACGCTCGCCGGCGTTTGTTCCGCGCATAAACGTTGAATATCACCCGGGTAGACACGTACGGAAGAGCGATGCTGGTATCAGCGGCGCGCTAGAATGTGACTCACGGATCCGATAAGCTCGTTAATCTCCTCACGAGCGTTGCTTTATCTGCATTAGTGCTCGCGGCACAGTGTGTGCATTGACGGGGCGGCAAACACGAAGCCGTGTCGAGCCGAGGGCGCATCCGACGGAGTTTCGATAGTTTGTACGGAACGGAAATAGACAACTGGATCGGATTGATAGACCGGGCGGGACAAAAACCTATTGGCGGACGCGGGTGCTGAGGAAACGAAGCCGTTCCCGAGGACCCGTGAATGATAGCACAGCCGGGACGCGAACGTACGGGCGCTTTAAGGTAGTCTGAGCGGTACAGTTCAGAAAAACGTGAGTTTCAGAGAAAAATTTAAACATTTGTCGATGGTATAAAAATCTGCAAAAATCAACCATTTGGGACGTAATTCCAAATATGTAACGATAATTCCAAAATGTTATTGACAAATTAACGATTTATTGTTTCACAAAAACAATCTTTACAGCGTGTCCCATTTACTTGATTTTTTCAGATTTTTGTCCCATCGAGAAGTGTTCGCAATTTTTTTTGAAACTCACGTTCGGGAGACTCTACCGGACTACCTTAAAATTCGGTCCACGATCGCTGAAGCACGATGTCCACCGTCGGCGAATCTCTCGCTTCGTTCGTGAAGACGTTTTAGGATCTCCCTTGCGATATTCTCTTTCTCGAGCTCGCCTCGCAGCCGCGGGCATAAAACATCGAATTTAGCAGCGTGTTGCAGCGTAAGTCGACTGGATATAGCGCAGCGCTGCGCTCCTCTCGCGCACACGATCGCAGAGAATCCGACGGCGTATGCTCGACGTAACGTGTGTGTCTCGAGAAAAATAAACGCGCGTGCAAAAAGAAATTTTGCAATCCGATAGCCGCGTCACTGCTGCCAGTTCAGCCGTCTCGCGAAACCGCGCGGATAATCCGAATGTTTACCGGCCGGGTTCTGGCAGCGACGGGAGAATTCTCCCCGACGGAGGACACGGATGAGGTTTGAGAGAAAAAAAAGAAAAAAAAAGGAACCAGGTGGTACAGTAAAATCGAAAAATCGAATGAAAGCGGCTCTGCAGCCTTTTTTCTCGTTCGCGAGCCAGCGAGAGAATTTATTTTTAGAACTCAGATTCAACATTTTATTTTTTTGGATCTTGGCAGAGATCTTCGAGCGAGTTTAATACTAGCCGTTCTGCAGGGATTCGAGGTTCGGGCGGCCATGAGTACGCGCTTGGATCGTCTCCGTTGGTTCTCCCGTGCAGCATCCAGCCAAAGCCGGAAATGTTACGGATTATAAATTTTCTCTCGCTGTGACGGATCCACCCTACGGATTCTCTTATTCGAGGACGACGATGACGACGACGACAAAGTGTACGACGTTTCCGCTCGAAAAGGGGAAAGGTCTCGGCGAACGGGCGACTACACACGTGAATACAATTATTTCTTATGTGCCCTCCAGGGGGATGTTGGACGATGGTATTTTTTTTTCTTTTTTCTTCGAAAAGTTAGGCGAGGGAATGGGCTCGTATATTACGTCGCGTTCGCGGGATTCTTTTACCCTTCGCGCGGTGGTAACCCACCCCTTCCCCCCCCCCCTCCACCCGCGGGCTCGAGTCAACGCACGTAGACTGTAGCGTAATCGTATTCCTGTACTCGAGGGACGAGGCTGGCAGCGAGAGAGCGAAGAAAAGGGGAAAGAAAAAAAAAGTTGAAAAAAAAGAGGACGACGATGAAGAAGTGGAAGGAGTGAGTGGGCGGGGTAAGACGTTTTCTCAGTGGGGATGCGAAGCGGCGAAGGAGGCACCGAGGTGGGGATGCTTCTCGTTTCTGCTGGAAGAGCAAGGAAAAGTCGTCTCGTCTACAAACGTCTCTCCCTCTCTATCTGCCTCTCTCCCGCTCTCTTGTTGTATAGACTGAACACACACACACACCTATATTCTGTGCTGCACAGCCACGGGAGGAGTGCGGGAGATACGCGCTCGTAAAATACGAAGCTCGCGCGCACCAGGGTCTCCAAAGAAAATACAAAATTACGAAGTTAGATGCAGAGACGGTGGACCTCGGTCCTCCGCAATTCCAAGAATTCGAGCTGATTCTCTCCTTTCTGTTCTCTCGTCGCATACGAATACGATATAGGCAACAAAAAAAAATACAAAAATATTGCGTTTCACAAAAAAGAATGTACTGCACAGTTTCGAAGATAAATTTACATTTTGGTCGTCCCAAGCTAGAAGTAAATTTTTTCCCCCATCAGTAAGATCAGGTGTTACTATTTGGATACATTTTTTAGAGGACATGAGAATAACTATTTTTCCTCAAATGGCGGAATTCCGTTGTGTCGCATTCTTCCCTAAATGAAATATTGCTGGTGTTATTTTCGGCAAAAAAAAAAAAAACACGAGTTTAATTGAGTAAAAGCGAATGGATTGATTTTATTTCCCAAGATAGCGAAATTTCGTTTTGCCCCATTCTCCCCTGAACGCAATCTCTGCTGTTGTTATTTTCGGCAAAAAAGCAACTACAAAGTTAATTGAGTAAAAGCGAATGGGTTGATTTTATTTCCAAAGATGGCGGATTCCGCAGTCTTCGATACCAGACAGAGCTTTGTAAATGGTGGACATATTCTGTATACATCGCGTGGCCAACCCCTCGAGTTTCATCTCGACCCTCGAAGCCAGTGTGAACTGTGGATAACGGCCAACCCGCGACACGACACTACGCTACAATGCCAATGCTGCTGTTGGATTTGAACGCGTGGGATGGTTGAATGTATTCGCCGGTTGTGGTTTCAACCCTTTCCAAGACCCGCCGGCGTTGCGATACCGCCCCTCGACAATAACTCTTGTACACTCGCGCACAGGCCGTGCGGATCCAACTCCGAAGCTTTCGTGTACCATTGCGGGAGGGTGCCCACCGCGGTCCGGTGCTCTTGTCTCTCCCGACCGTAAAGTCCACGTATTTAATTTACTGAATAATTGGAATCAAGCTGCCTCATTTGTGTGCGGTCCGCGCGTCCCGGAGGCCATCTCCGCATACCCCCCCTATGCACGCCACGGCAGAAACGAAAATCCACCCCCGGACGCAATTTCGAGAGCCGGCATGAGACCTCCACCACGAGGGTTGGATAGCTTTCTCGCTGGTACCCGCTCAGGCCTTGATTAGGAGATTTCTACGCCCTCGTAAAAGCTGCGCTTATACGTCCATATATATATATATTTAACGGCGAACTCGGCCGAAAGGGGTTGCACAGTAAAGGTCTGTGAATTCTACAAACATTTTTTTTAAATACAAAGGTCAATTCTTTTTATTTTTCAATTGTACCATTTTATTCATCTTAAAAAAAATTGTAAAATTGATGGACAATAAATGTTTGGGTGATGTACAAATCTTCGTTACAGCGTCGAGATCGACATTTCGCGTATAGCATAACAATTTTCGCATGCTTTCTCGCTAGCGATAAATCAAACGGAAATCACATGCCAAGAATTAATCTTAGGGAAAAAACACTCCGATGGACGAGTGTTTTTCTCCGACTCATTCGGACACTCTTGGCAGTGACGTTAAACTCGGGCTGTATGTAATTTACTGAATAATTGGAACAAAGCCCGCAACCTCATTTGCCTCCAGACAGCGAGAGGGGTTCTGGCAGAGAACGCGCGCGAAACAAAAAGTATCCCCTCAAACAATTTCCAGACGAGCTCGAAGAACCCTTTCGCCGCGAGGAGGGTTCCTCGCGTTCGAGCCAGACGAGCCGGTCGGGCCGGGAAGCCCGCTGCTGCGGAAGCTTGATGAGGAGATTTCTGCGCCCTCGTAAAAGCGCTCCACCCATCCGCTGGGTATACCCTCATTCCGTGCCGCTATGGCGCTGAGCCCTTCTTCGCTACCCTCGCTCGCACCGCTGAGCAGAGGGGCAGAAGCCATCCCCAACCTATCGGACCCCGGCAGACTTGAATAAAGATGGCCAGATAATGCCATGGGGGATTTCGCGCACCGCATTCGAGGGAAGGGATTATCGGCGAAGAAGCCAACAGACTCGCGGTGGTGTCGGTGATAGTAGAGGCGAATAGGTTTCCTATGTACGCGTGGATTAAACTAGACCGCGCCGTATATCGCGAAGCTTCTCCAACAAAGAATTTCCTCCGAGTTTCGACGAGAATCAGACTCATTTCCTTTTATTCCTCCTACGTGCAAGTTTCTTCGGGCACTGTTTTTATATTCCTTGAAAATAACTTTTTCGGAAAGGAGATCTCGATGAAAAGCCCGAACGAGGCAACGTGCTCGATTATCTACCGTCGATGAAAAAAAAAAAAAATCCTATCAAACTTTTCCAATATAGAGGATGAGAGTATGCTCGGTCCGGGGCTCGAGGATAAGCGTTACCGCGGATAATGGGAGTGCGGAGAAGCTATGGCGGTGGAAGCCTCGGATAGGGGTTGCTGCGGAGGAAGAGGAAGCCCCGGGATCATCGGGAATGGTGGGCGGTTTTTCGAGGCGAACGAAGGAGAGGGTTGGTTTCCGGATTAAATAAGTGGCAATAAGGGGGTTCGAGAGGATTGCTGCTGCTTACGTTCGGATGCTGTGCATCTTCCCTCGGGTAAACGCTACGTCCCTAATTCGACATTGGTTTCCGGGGGCGCGTTCGTGTGGCTCGATACACTCGAGCTTCTCTTGGATGTGTGCGCTCGCCAGTGCGGCTAACCACGGCCCAGCCAGCGCTCGAGAGAGACGGGGATACAGAGGGAGAGAAATATCGGTACCGGGGGAATTGGGTCCAGAGAGTGGGGCACGACGAGGAATCCCTGTATACCGGTTTCGTCGCGCATGCGCTCCGAGCAAGGAGAGACAGAAATCGATGGCCGCGAGGTTTCCCCCCTTCAGGTTCACTGGCTCCGAAAGCCGGCACATACTGTAGCGCGCAGCCACCGCCGAGGAGATACTGTGGAGACGGAGCGAGAGAAGAAAACGAAAATGAAGGGACGCGAGGATTCCGGGTGGGAAAGAAAGAGAAGGGAATTCCCGAAGGTCTTTCGGATTCATTGGATTCTCACGAATACAAAGTATCCAATAAACGTTTACGAATAGGCGAATCCGATCTCGAGATATTACCATTATTAAAAGTCCTGACGAAATATTGATTGGCTAGTAAACGTCTCGTCGGTTGGGCGTTAGTCAAAAGACGCGTAGACAATGTGACAGAGGGGGGAAGTGGAGGGAGACGGAGGAAGGGTTGAGAAGAGACGCGGACGTTGACGAGGGTGCTATCCGATGATCCTCCCTCGGAATCGCAGCATCCCGAAGGAGGAAAATTATGAGCGCGCGGAGCTTGGGTGGTCGAAGTCGAGTGTTCGAACCGGTACAAAGGCAAAACCTCGGGCTATAGGGAGAAGAAGCGGGACAAAACGGACCTGTGTCCGCTATTTAACTCTTCGATGCACGGTGTGTCACAGATGCACCTCTTTGAATTCAGAAAAAATCCATTGACCAACCGGGGTGTTTAAAAATTCATATTGAAAAAAAAAAATATGTTCCAAAGGGTTCAGAAGGAATAATCTTTTTTCGCGTCTCACGAAAAATTGGCAATGATCCATTTTGCCCCACTCTTTTTTCTCCCGCTACGATCGACACGACTAATTAAGTCCAGCTCGAAAACTCTCACGTCTTGAAATCCAATCAGTACCAGTATAGCTAAATCTATCCATCTTCCTGCGAGCTCGGATCCTCCACGCGTCCTACACCTCGCAGTTATTGCTGAACCTCGGATTATTCCCGTGGCATGTCCAGCCCGTGCTGACATCTCGACGGCTCTGGTACACGCATCCCTACAGAGTGTGTATTACGCGGTACATGACCGAGAGGGTAAATGGGAGTTTCGGCTAACGGGGCGTAGCAAAGTACGAGCCGTGTAGGTAGGTGTATGCGAGTCCGCACGTTGGAGCTGACCAGCTTTCCGCAATATTGGATACAACTTATCCAGCAGACATTGTGGAAGCCGGTCAACTTCACCGTGCGCGCTCGACACAGCTAACCATCCCGTGTCCAACGTTCCCTCACACAGCTCACAAAGCCCCCCAGGAGCTTCGCGTACTTGCGCTCCTACGCAAGGTTGTAATGGCCCGCTCCGTAGTTCCTAAGAGCGTACACGAAGGTACACTCACAGGTGACCAACACGGATCCGCAACGCCAGGCGAGAGTCTGATAACGGCAGGCGGGAGCTCCGACAAACTCAGTAATTACTGCTACTCCCGTGCACCGAGCTCCGACAACTTCGCCCTTGCCTTACTCGTCCGCCGTGCACGGGTTCTCTCTGCTCCCGTCGACGTTTTGCATCATTTAATGCTGAAATTACGAGATAGGAGAGAATCTCGCGGAGTTCGCGTCAGTGTAACGTCACCGGGTTAAATTCAGTGCTCGGCTAACTCACTGCTATTATGTATTTTACATGACTTTACGGGGCAAAAGTGTGGAGCTTTCTTTTACCGATAAAAATTACGTGCTTCGAGGCGAAAGAACGGAGCAGCTCGGAGATCATTAATGCTTGAGGAATGCTTTCTTATTATTTTATGCGGTCGATTGTTTAGGGTAATGAGGAAGGAAATTAAAAATGTATGCCCGGGAATGTGTAACCCAACCCTGGAACAAAGGGATGCGAACCGGTGCAAGGGCAGCTCCGGGGATCGATAGGTCACGCAACGCTCCTGCCTCCGGACTCGGTAGGTCTCGGAAGCTTCTCGCAGGATCCCTGGTGTCGGTACGACGAAGCTCCTGGAAACTGCCGTAGCCGTAACCTGGAATCTGCCGTACCTTCTTTACCAACGAACGCCCTTCGGAGAGTATCGGCCAAAGGGAAGTGAGGAAACTGTCGTGGGCCGATGCTGGTATCGTTTGGGGTCGCAATAACAACTACAATCGATATTGCAGCTCACATTTCCTTTTTTTTTTTTTTTTACATCCTGCGTTAAGGGGGGATTCTTGTAGTAAGAGAATAGCAATTTCTCATTTATAAATATTCTGAGAGCCGTCGGCAAAGGTCACAGCATTGAAATCGAATGCCCTACGAGGGTAATCGGGTTCTTATCGCTCGAGTCTCTCATAACCTTTGTTACCGTTTGGATTCATGAACGATAAAATGTGTAAATTGTAATAATAAAAGCTCACGGTTTATACGTGATGAAATTCCTTGCATGCGCCCGTTTCTATGTTTATTGTACTCTATTCCTGGCTGCTATGGGGCGGCAAATGTTGCGAGTAATTTGCGGACTGTGGATGTTGCTCTACCTGTCTCGTAGTCGGCAACGCAATTTCCTGAATGATCGACTCACGGAATGTTCCTCTTCAAGCCTTCATCGACCATTTGCTCTGCGTTGAAGAGCCGAAAAAATATGACGCTCTGTGTGAGAGCTTTCACTTGCTAAATTGCAACTCCGAATGATCTATTTTGATTATCACGGTAAATAAAAATTCTATAGGTCCTTTTATCGATTCTCAACACTGCAGAGATTTATCTTATCGGTATTTTACTTGCCTTTTTTCTAAATGATTAATTTTCCATAATTTCTTCGAATATGTAGGCAATTTTGCATATTTGTATATTGTATGTGTCAATACAGGATGTCAATATAGGAAAAAACTGGCCATGTGGTGCTCTCACATGTTGAAAATAAGGACCATCCGAAAAATGTGTGCATGGTGTATGTCGAGAAAGATGCGCGCGCACGCTAGCAATGATGGCCGCCGAAGTTGGCCGGGAACGCGATTGGATGAAGCTGGAGCTCGGTTCCCGGGTAACCCGAGGGGAAGCCCGACGGGATCCAGGAAGGGATGAATGACCACGTTTGAGATACGCCATTGGCAGAATTCCCATGGGGCGAGGCCTCTTTCTGCCTGAAAACATCATGATTCGGCGGCCATCATGGATTCCAATATGGCTGAATCTCTCGAGCTAAGGTACATTCGAATATACTCTGCCTTAAATACAGCAGTGAATAACCGATTAATTAATCGTCTCAATGTGTAAATCTTATAAGCTTCGATAAAAAAGTATATAGAATTTAAAAAAATGTCACCAGTAAAAGCAGTAGATATTCCTTTTTTATTTATAAACTTTAATGCTTTGATCCTTACCAACTGTGAATGACAACCCCACTAATTTGACTTTTAATGATCTACAGACCCACGAGAAAATGAGTAGAAGTCAAGTGGAATCAGACAAAATTTGAGAACCCTAAACTCATCGGTACAAATATTTGAGTTTCGCTCCGAGCCAACGAAAAAGGGATGATACTATCCCTACCTCGAAGACAGATTACGGCTCGAGATATACTCGAGTCAAACAAAAAAATTATCTGTCCTAGTACACTTCATTGGCTCCGTTGATTTATTCAGCCAACACTTTACCTGGCTCTTTGACACTCGTAAATCAACAAATATTAACTCACTAGCGGTAAATAAACATCGGCGGACAATGTTTGAACGGACGGAGGGAACGGGTTATCTACACACACTCACACACACAGACACACATTGTGCACAGACGAGTGTGCACTCGCCGCGCATTCTCGTAACACAATAGAAAGAGAAACCTCTCAAACTCGAAGCTAAAATTCTTCCACGACTCTCCGTTCGGTGAAATCTAATAGTTTAGAGGTATAAAGGAAATCTGCGAAATAACGATTCTTACCTCGTTATCCAACTGAATTTATTACCCGCACTTTGGATACTCTGAAGAAAATTACGATGTTGTTCGGTATAAACCGATCGTTCCTTTACTCCTCCTCCTTTCTGTATGCGATTCCCTTTCGACCACTCGATTCTAGTTCATTCACGGTATTCCCTGTGTTTGCCAATTAATAGATCGTGCCGCGAGCAATCAACATTCGGTACGACCTCGTTAAAATCCACCACGTTGTGTTCATACTCTATAGTACATATATATACATATAGGCAATACACATACATAGTTATATGCACGAAGCAGTACTGACACTATCGTGCATACTGATGCTCAGAGGTCTGCACGAGACCAAGTGGGAATATTTATCCCTTGATTTCCCTTTGAATAATTCCCGACGGTCACGACAATCGCAGTAGATCGCGCCGATAACGAAAAAAGATTTTGCATGTCCGGCATAAACAATAACACCGTAGCAGGAGTGACGAAGAGATGCGGGTCAGTGAACAGGTGTTTACGATGGAAAATAATAACAAAAATTTATGGGGCCTGACGAGTTAACGTGCGAGCCCATTACAGCGCCTCGTAAAAGTAATTATTATTACATGTCATGATTATACAGCTGACACGGCAAAATGCCTTTTCCAATGGTTCGTGTGCATCGTGGAATCACGCAGAGTCATAATACGTTGCGTTGATTAACATTTTGGGAATGGAGTTTACTCCGAAACGAGAATGTTATTGTAATTCTTCGGCGAATTTGCGTATTCGAGTTGGATGATTTATCGAAGCATAATTCAAAACTTTGAAGTCGAATTAGCGAGAATATTATTGCGCCGGGCGGCAAAGTGTTTCGAGGGAGTTGGGCGGGTCGCTTGTTTTCCCGGAATACTTATTATTGCGCTTGCGAGATGCCGTTACTGTATTTTCGAATCTCCGATGGAGCAGCGGTGCATGTGTAAATGGTGTGCATGAAAGGAGAGCACAGTTATGTGAATCATAAGAGTTCAAGTTCATTGATCCGCGAGCTCGCGCCGCCGGCTCGGCGAAATGATATCACGCTCGGCAAGTTTCTCGGGAAACACATTAAAACTCGAGTGCCGAGTGTACGGGACGTACGCACGAGAAAACGGCCCAACAAAAAGGCTTCTCTAGCCGTCGCCGTGATATATGGAGCATAACGCAAACCGAGTCAAAACGGCGCCGACTTCGCTCGTATCTAAAAAGATTTATTTTCATTACTTTTCACCCCAAAGTGCAACGGAACTGAGCAAGGAAGACACGATATACTGTTGCCAGACAACTACTAAGTTTGCGACGAGACGAGTCATCTCTTAGGTCATCTTGTAATAATCGAAAAATTTTATGGGGTCGGAAATTCTGCAATTGCCTCTATATTTGAACTTTGGTCAGATAAAAATAAATAATTTCTAAATAAGATAATGTCAAGTGGATCATATGTATTACTGAATGACTCGATCGGGAGAATTACTTGCAACGATTTATGACTACATTATATTGGATAACTCGATCGAAGAATTGAAGGATTGATTTGTCCGTCGGTCGACTTTGAGAGGGTCAAATTATTTTCTGTTTGTTAAATCTCTTCGATGTTTTTTTTCACATACCTTTTCTATCCTTTGCAGTGGATGGATTTTCCCAACTAAAAATCCTGGACGTCTCACCGGCGGATAAGTAAATTAATTAAATAATTAAACCCGCTCGCGAGTCGTCAATTAAACTTTACAGCGGAAACCAATTATCACCGTCACTGGCACAAATGGGAAGTTCAGTTTCTCGACGCGACTAATCCTCTTCCGGTCGATGAAGAGAGTCATCCTTATCGTTACGAACAAAACTTCTCGTTCCTCTTCGCTGGACAGTTAAAACGATTTTCCCCAGAAGACTTTCACACAATAAAATTATTTACCCGTCGAGCAATCCCTGCACGAATTCTTGTTTCAATCCTCCTCGTAGACTGTCACAGTACCCTGCGATCACGTGGCGTTCGCCAAAATTGCCTCCACGCCGATTGTTTCTCAAACCCGAGATGCCAAACGAAATTCAACAACCATCTTTCCCTCTCGAACTTTAACCACCTTGCGTGTCGAAATGTCGCCGGCTCCACGTGGCTATCGGTCCCTCAGCCTCTCCGATCCCTCAGTTTGTACAAATTAAAAAAACAGCTCCCGCCTCGATTAAATTAAATTCAAATAAATGCAATTAATCGGATTAATTACCGCCTCCGATAGCTTATCGTTATCACGTTTCTTTAACAGTGAACTTTAGATATCTCTATGCGATTTAATCGAGTATCGATGGACGCACGATCGAAGGAGTCCTCTCGTCTCTCGGCGGTGCCGTCGCCGTCCACGACAGCAAACCTCACGGGAGTACAGTTTCGAGTAGCTGGGCGCGTGCGTGCCGCCGACAATGTACGCGTCGCAGGATACCACAATTTTTCGAGCGCATAAAAATGGGCCACCGCCGGGTTTGTGAAACGGGGCTCATGGTATCTGCTGGATGGAACGCGGCGCGCACTGAGAGAGGACCCACACGGGTTCCCGGCCTGCGCATCGGCGTCGCGGCGCTCCACCCTCCTTCCGGCGCCCCTCCGACGTCTCGTTCTCTTCTTCGCTACGGGTCCGGCGTCGTCCGCGAGAAAACCGCGCGCGCTCCTTCCACCCCTTACGCCTCCGGCCCGCCATAGCCGCTCGAGCGACCGCGTCCGGTTCCTTGCTCCGCGTCGGCCTCCCACGCCTCGCGCGCCTTCCAGCTCGAATCCGCGAAATCTGACGGCGGCCAATGGGAACGAAGCTCCGGCGGTGAGGACCAATACCGTCGCTCCCTCGACTCCCCACCGTGCGCTCCTCTACGCCCGAAATACCTCTTCGCTTCCCCCACCGCCAGGAGTAACAGCATCGACAAGTCAGACACGACCGATGACTGACGCGCGAGCTTTTGCTTGTATACTCGTCGTACATCCACGTGCCGATTTACCTGTATGGAGGCAATCGCCGTCGTTAACGGAGAGGAGTGTGATCTACCCGAAGTGGCGTCGTATCGAACATGTATGGGGCATGTAAAGTACAGAAATGCTGCTTTTTTACACCGGAGAATCATGTGCTTTAAACGAAGCTGGAAAACTTGAACACCTATTATTCAAGTTTTTTTTTTTTTTTATGGGGACGGCAAATGTTTCGTTTATATTGGTGTATGCAAGTTTTAGTGTGGAAGGTATTGTTCCACGGTATAATATGATAAGATTTTTTATTTCAAGTCTTTTCTAGTGGAGGATTTTCCTGTTACTCGGACCGAGGAAAATTATAAACATTTAATGAGATTTTAGCCATTTTTATGTCCTGACTATTTTGGTTACTCAAGCAGAAATCTGTTTTCGTAAAAAAATAAATAAAAAAATCGCGATTTTTAGTGTCGGAGTACTTACAATAATCTGAAACGTCGAAAAATGCGATTTTTCGCTAACGTCTGGATATATATGTGTGTGTGCATGCGACAGAGTTGCATCGCTTAAAACGACGACAAAGTAAAATGTTTCGTACAATATTGCCAATAGCTTTCTTTACGAGGAAGCCAAAAATCAATCAGCGAACTTTGTTCTAGAGAAAGCTGTGCGCAAAATTGTAAGAAATGTGGAAGCCATGTGTAAATTACTTTGCAGCTTTTTGACCCTAGCTATTGTTACATAGATACTAAAATTTCGTACATGTGTTGTAAGTTTCTCATAACTCATAGGATGAAGGTCAATTCAAACGAGATAAGCTCATACAAAAATGTTTGGCATGTAAAGATCGCTAAAATCTTAATATCGATTTATCTTTGCATATAACCAGAAGTATCCAACCTAACGAAATAACAACTCATAAAAGCCGGAAACTTGGTATAACTTGGTATTTTTTCTCCACATTGTCGAACATCGCGGCGTGTTTCTGGGTACGTATTTCGAGGACGAGATACTCGAAACCGCTACTCGAGAGGACATTAAATTCGGTCCTCCTCGCGATGCAGCGGCGAATACAGACGACCCTCGAGTATCCGACGCGAGGAGACCCTTCTCTCTGGAGAAGGTCTGTACCAATTACTTGTCACACCGGATCTCTCCAGAGAGAATTCCTCCGGAATATTATACGATGACCGGATGCCGGCTTCTCTTACACATTTCCAACGTACATGTTCTATACATACACTCATAGTCAAAAGAACATATAGAGCCGTGAAGCCGCCGCTTTGCGAAGAGCTGTCCGGGCTATAGCTGCGAGACCGCTCTCAGCTACACAGCGAGCCGAGGGCGAAAGAGAGACCAGCGAATCGATCGACTAGGAGCCGAGGCCGGGGCGAAAGCCCGGGCCTCTCTCGCCACGCTGAGTCTCGTTTCCGGCGGCGCGAGCTCGGTCTCTCCTCCCGCTCACCCGTCGGACTGACCCTTCCCGATGCTCTTCTCTTTCCCTCATAGAAACGCGCGAGAAAAAATAAATAAATAAAAAAAATACCGAAGAAACAAGATTTTTTTTTATCAACCATAGAGATGATTGACGCGACTCTGCGGCAGGTGATTGCCGGCGGAAAAGTAATAGGAAAGCGACGTCGCGTATCTCGCAGATGCGTGCAAGTTCGCGCCCACCGACGTGTACCAGAAGAGTTGATACCGGGTAATACCTAATACGAGAGAAGCTAGACTCGCCAATGCTACCGTGGGCTGGAATACCCAGCGTCGACCTAGAGCCGTTGTTATATTTATCGAGATACTCAAATACGCTTTACGATCTATTAAACACCGCGTCAAAACGCTTCGTGCTGCGGCGGGCCGAGCCGGTAACGCGGAGCGCGGCGCGATAACTGTAAGACATTTTCGAACCTCTCGCTTCGCGGGCTCTTTCCGTCGGTGTGTATTTATACATGTGCATGCAGGTTCGTGCAACGTGTTATGGCGGTTATGATACACGGTGCTGGATACAACCCGACGCCCCGAGGGCCGCACCAGCGACCGGCAAGTGCTACTTGCCGCGAGACACTTGCATCTCGCAGTAATATAGGATAATATTAAATCGAGGTTCGAATACGACGGCAACAACACAGGGTCAAATCAATGCCGGAACGGGACGTAAAAGTTTGTCGTAACTGCCGCCGAATGACCGTAATTAACGATTCATCGTGGAAACGGAGAGCAATCGCAACGGACGAATCGCGCCCGCAATACCAATCGGAACATTTTTGATAGAAGCTCGTCGTCGAGAGACGGAAAGTCCATCACGTGAGCGTGAAGTGCGACTAATCTCGTTTGCTTCGAGAATTTCCCTGAGCGTGACGGCTGACGATTATTTTTATCGAATTATTCGAGCTTTCTTGAAGCTACTGCGATTCACGAAAATTAATTGGTTTTTTATTATTTTTTATTGAGTGACACTGACTGATATTTTTTTATTATTTATTGAGGAATGATGAGAAAGATTTGTCAAAGAGGAGTACGACGCATGCTACGCCGGTCCCCAGTCAGCTCTTGGCGTTCGCCTAGAGACGCTCCTATTGTGTGTATTTGAACGAACAATTAACACCTCGCCAAGTGAACCTGGAGGTTCCCGTTACTCGCGTGCGTCGGCTTTGAGCCGAGAACCGGCAAAGACGAGTCGACGAAAAAACAGCCGGCTGTTGAAGTCCACTCGCGAGTTCCGACTGTCAATTAACGCGTTTGTCCTTCGTGCGTGGATGTCATTTCGTTCGATGTACTTTCCCTCTCGAAACGCTCTTCGTACGCTGAATATTCTTCTCCACCTTTGCCTTTGGTTACACGTGGATTCGTCGATTCACATTCACTTTCAGATTCTTACAGTTGGGAGGATTTTTTAACATTCAGGCGTACACGCGTCTGTCTCTTAAGTCATATAATCGAATTGGACTGAACGGGATATTTTTAATACATCTATAATGCATGAATGTAATTGTTATTTTTTTTTTATTAATCTCTACGTAATATAGTATTTTTTTTCCCGGAGCCGTGCGACAACCGCGCATTCACCGCTGTCGGTTTATATTATTTTATATATTTTTTTATTTTAAGTATTCGAAGCAAAAGAACGTAGTAAAAGAGACCGTTTCGTCAAATTCCTTCTCTAAAGTTTTATTTTTACGATTGGGCGTACACCCGTCTGTTTCTCAAGTAACATAAACGAATTGGACTGAACAAGGCATTTTAAATACATCTATAATGCATGAAATGTAATTATTAATTTTTTTATTTAAAGTATTCGAAGCAGTAGAACGTAGTAACAGAGGCAGTTTCGTCAAATGCCTTCCCTAAAGTTTTATTTTTTATTTTTTCGGGCCGACGTTGCAGCTACGAAGAGCAGCCGTATATCTTGGGAATGCGTGTACCCATCGTCCGTACGTCTCCGCAAATTGCTTCCGTGTTCGACCGCATTTTCCAACCCTTTTTTTTCGTCGTTTCTTCCTAACTGACCAGTCCCGTCTTATGAGGTACGGGCGAGGTTCAGAGGGCTGTTGCGTCGTCGGGTTCATCGAGCTCTCTCTTGTTCCCTCGTCCATCTCCCGAGCCGCCCGTCCGACCGTGCCCAACGACGAGAAAAAGCGACCGTGCACAAAGACTCTGCGGTCGAGTTGTTGCCGGAAATATTTTCGGTAGCGTGGCGAATCGCGTGTACGTGGAACAGTGCCAGTGTGCACAAAAAAATGTAACACGGTAGAGAGAAATCTGGGTTAAGGTCTCGTGAAACAGAACTCAGCGAGGAAGCTTCGAGCGATCGCTTTTAGGGTACGTAATAAGCTCTCGGCGAGTCCCGGCGCCTTCTTTGTTCGAGAAGCTTGAACCCTCAAAGGGTCAGGCGCAAGATTTCACTCGGCACCGGGAGAATCGCTTCCGCGTTCGTAACAAAGTATTTTTTTTTTTTTAAGTTTCGGACCACCATATAACCGTTGAATCGGCGGAATATAATGGAGCAGGACGCGAGAGTTTTCAAAAAGTGAAATCGTTTCTGAAACTCGTTCGAAAGACGTAGCAATTTGGCGGCGCGAGACACGAGGACCTCATTCGGGAGCTCAGTTCCTCGGGCTCGTCGATCGGACTCGCGTCGATGTGCCGACGATGAACCGGCGAAGCTACGCCGACAAGTAAATACTGCTATGGCGTTTGGCAAACAATAATGAATCGGGCCACAGTGTCCCGAATAACGTTGGTGACGCGTCGTGCTTACGTGGATCGGTGTAATCGTTTTGAAAATATTGCGAAGAGACTTTGGCTTAATTACATATCGGTGCGAGGAGGCCGAGCGGCAAACGCGACTTTAACGACCGCGATAACAAAATCAATCTGCACCGTGCGCGCCGAGCGCTCTGCGGGGGAAAGTGGACTCGGGTCTTTGATACGCTATTCGCCTGTAAGAATCGATATGTCTAAGGTAGATCGTGAAACTTCTTCGCTCGGTGACGATTTATCTACGGAGAGAAAATAATAGGGTTCCCTGTGCAAACTACAACGTCTCCAAATAGACGGTCACTTCCGATGGTAAAACTGGAAAAAAAGGTCTCTGGATGAGTTACGTTCTCAGATATATTGCCCGCATAGGATCTAAACCACATCGTAAATTGCAAACGGACTAGTCACTTATGATTTATCTCTACATGTAAATTTACTTACAACTGGTAAATGAATTTACATGGAGAGATAAACCATAAGTGACCTGTATGTTTATCAAAACAAAATTGAAAAATTCGAAAGGGGATATTGGGGACGGACAGATTTGATAAATGTGAGGGCTCTTTTTACCATGTAGATGCATTTTTAAAAGTCTGCGATGCATTTTTAAAAGAAACATTGATTCTAAAACGACCAAGATATCCTTGTATGTTACAATGTAAATATCTCAGCAGTTTCTTCGAACCGATCTTAGTAACGATCGATGAGTCGACGATTCATCCACGGCTGTCAATCCTTCGTACAGCGAATCGTTCGAGCAGCATCAGGAACAACTGATCATTCGTGCATCGGCGAATCACCACTGCACGCATCGGACGCGGTCAAATTTCACCCGCAGCTTGGGAGCTTTTACGCGGAAAAACTGACCGTTCCCCGCGCGGTTTATCTCTCTCGATGGCACTTCCGTCGCGACGTTACGGTATAACGCGTGTCCCCCGCTTAGCCAATTAAATCTCTGGTTATGGGAGCATCCGCGCGGTCAGTGTTCGATATGGCTCTCCACAATGTGCGTAAATAACACTCGACGGGGAACGATCTTCATCCGAATGCCATTTTGGCTCAGCTGCACTCTCTCTCTCTCTCTCCGTTCGAGTCGCTTTGCCCTCGTGCTCGTTCGTAACGGAGCGCGCGAGTAATCAATCCACACCGCGGTGCAATCACTCGGCCACCGATGGGCGGAGAGCGCTAGAGGTATCTCTCATTGTACACGCGCGCCATTACCCGCGACAGCTAATCGAGAGCCAGCGGCATAGACTCTGCGCTTGCGAGCTGTGAAGCTATTTTCAAAGGCAAATCGATCGAGTGCCGTACGACGCAGAGGCGCTCTATTTTCAACGTGGCAATAAAGATTCGACTCGTTTATGGAATTTTTGAAATAGTAAATTGCACACAATTTTCGGAACGTGTGGATCATTAAAGAAATTGAATATAGACGGTTTTACGCTGATAAAAAAGTACAGTTGAATCAACTAAGATTCGGGCAGAGACGTTCAAATAAATATTTAGTTGGTCCAACAAAATATTCTAATGACTGAACAATATTTTGGTTACATCACCCACAAAATTGTTGAACCAACCAATTCTTTGACCTCTAACCAACAAAATATTTAGTTGAACGTCCCTACCCGAATCTTAGTTGATTCAACCGTATTTTTGTATCAGTGTAGTTAAACGAACGAATGTGCTATTACGTAAATTCATCGTCGCCCAAATTTTTTGTGACCGGAGTTGTTACCGTCGGCACAATTCGAGGCAAAGATAATTTTTCTATTTCCATAAAAATTTACCAGTTTTTCTGTGCAAATTTTTATTCGCAACAAGCGTTCGCGCCATATCCGTCAATACTTTTAGCGGCAAAATCGCGAGCACGACAACAGCGATAAGAGGCGAAGTTCTGCGTATCGAGAATGCTTGAAAGCTGTTGGTTTTTTTTTTTACTGCCATTTTTGTCTTTTCCTTGTCACGGTTTTATTCCACGTGCCACACAACTCGCGTCCTTCCCTAGATATCCGCGTAAAGCCTCGCTATCGTCGAAGTGTTGATACATATCCAAGAGAGCGTTTGTCCTCGATTTCGATGGTCGTTAAACGTCACTTCGAAGTCGACTTCGAATGTGTGTAAAAAAAAATTATTACAAAAATATTTCGCGAACTAAGAATGCACCGAACAAAATACTCGGCCGAGCGATGCGACTTACCCCTCAGGAGTCACGGCGGCGAGAGATCCTTCCTCCTCGCCCCTCGAAAGCGGATCGCTCCGCAAATCCCTTGGCTTCGTCTCTTCCCTCCGGTAGAAAAACGCGTCGATATTCACTCGCAATAAATATCAAAATAAATATTTAAAAAATCTAAAACTTCCTCTACGACCCTATCAAACTCAACGCAACAAAAGTAAATCTGCAAGTGAAAAAAAAAAGCTCCTCTATCCAATCTCTCAAAGAAAAACGTCCCTCTTTCTCTCCCGACGGATCATCAAGAAAAGGATGAAATAAAAAAAAAATACGAGAAAAATAGAGTGGAACAGTAAACCGAATACAAAAGATTATCGGACGACGATGCGTTAACTGAATTGCCTTCGCGTCCCAACCATGAGTAAGAGTATCTCGTGCGACACAAGCTGGAAGATGGATTTACGAGAAGCCCGGCGGCCGGTCTGCGAGGCTCCGGGGGGGTTGCTGACGAGGAACGGCGCGCGGGGTTCCTTGCGCGTCGGCGTCACCTCTCTCGGCCGCCCCGTCGGCGGCGGCGTCGTTCGCTCTATTCCACCCCCTGCGCGAAGCTCGCGGCGCAATGCCTCGAACCACCCGAGCCACCCCCGCGATTCACTGCACACCCGACCGAGAACCGGCACTCGGCGGAATTACGAGCGAACCCGGTATGTATTGAGATACGCAACGCGGAACACACACAAGGTTACTGCATGATATGTACATATAAATAGATATATGTAGGGACGAACGGGGCAAAATGGGACAGTGGGGCAAAACGCAATTTTCCAATAACTTTTGGATGGTCGTGGTGGTTGTAAGTGGGACAAAATGGGTTTAAAAATCCAGATGTATCGTTGGGGCAAAATGGGGCATCTAAAAATTATTAAAAAATTGAGTTTTGGACCACTGTCCCATTTTGCCCTACTCTCCCCTACGTCGCAAATGAGTGCAACAGAGAAAAGCTGAAGCCAACCGGAGTCGAAAAAGGGAGAAGAAACACGCAACCCCGCACCCTCGACGAACTAGCCCTTATCTCTTCTCCGTTTGTAACGCGCATCCGCTGCAACTATATAGTAAGAGCGTTCTTCCCTTTCTACTATCCACTTCTGTATAAGCTTGCTCTTGCCGCTGCACGTTGATGGTTCGGCGATCGCCAAGGTGCAGCGGGACATCACTCTGGCCGTCTCGAACCTGCAGGCCACTCCCTCCCGCGAATCCAACACGAAGTCACGAACAGCTTTTTCTCAAAGCTTGGGTCGGGCGAATGTGGGAAGCTCCCTAATGCGTATATCGTATAAAAACGCTATAATGGGTACTTTGTATAATTTTTTTTTTTTTGCATTTTTTTTATCTTTCTATGAGCGCGAATGAAAGGAGCTCGCGTCTGGCAACCCGGCGTGGGATTTACATTTGCGTGTTTTTTATATTAGAACACGATGATCGGATTTTTTTGGAAAGTCGATTCTCGAAATCGGGAATACATGGAACCAGCGTGAGAGTTCAATGATTGTCGCGAAAAAGTCGCGACTACTGCGGAGATCGAATTAGAAGAGAGCGCGGAAAAATGCCACTATTTTTGCCAATTTTTATCAGGCACATTAAAAAAATAAGTTATTTTTCTCGAATGGAGGAAATATTTTTGTCTCGCTATCCCCTATGAAGGAATTATTTTTGTCGGTCGCTGTGAGAGTGAAGATCGAGTGAGGGCACTCGAGAGAAAAAATAGAAAATACTGATTTACGTTACCGTTGATGAGGAGACTCGGAAGAAGACTCGAGAATTTCGAGAAAGATTTGTTTTCTCAGCAGTGACGAGCCGAGGCAGACACCGACGGTCGTGCCGACCAGAAGAGCCTTCGCGTTTCGTTTACAACTCTTCGAACCGCGTGTCCACGTCCGGCGGCCAAGTATTTCTTTTCCTTTTATTTGCTGACGCACGACGCTTAACGTGTCCCAGTGCTCGACTTTGCTCAAATCCACGCTATCCTACACTGCGCGGCCTCGAGTTTCCTTACGTGCGCACGATTTAGCAGATACCTATGTATTTATTGCTTCAGCATGCAGAAAACGCTCTATTTTGCCTTTCCAATGTCGCAGAAAATTTGTAATTGAAAACAATAACCAGCGAAAAATATCTTGTAGTATTTGTAGAAATTCCCGGATGGCTCGATCGACCATCTCGAATCCTTTCCCATCCAACTTGGTTTCTGGAAACGGACAGAGCAACGTCCGTAGACAGATCCGATTGACAGATATTCGGTAACGTTCATTCGCCGTTTATGACACGTGTTTACGATTTTATGCTTCGTCGTAAAGAAGCGAATAGTTGGACGCTCCAACGACACTATGCGCTATACACCAACCACCCTCTGACCTCCCCCAAGAGTGTAAGTATACACTATTACCTGTGTGCACTCGAAGCTACGGAACCCCTCAGCTAGAGAGCTTCCACACACAAATATGGAACATACCTAGTTTAACTCGATTTACACCCAACAGCAACGGAATTACGACGTTTGTTTCGCGATAAATGTTCTATGGGAAATACGAGGCAGTTTGCATTAGCATAAATCCATCGGAATCTAGACTGCAGCGTAAAAAATAGTACGTCCGTGCACATCCTATTACTTTTATACTCATCATTTTCCGATTCATAATTGACTGTTAAAAAAAGAAATTGCTTTAAACTCGTTATTTACAAATTATTTGTTGATCACGTCCGGCATACACGTACGGTACTTTTTTATTATTATCTTAGTAGTTGTGGTGGGTTTATACCTAACAAACTTATCTCTTTTCACCTATGTTGCATATGGCCGATTGCCCATCGACCGCAGTCCTTCAGCCATATTATTTTATTTTTGTCATTTTATTAATATAAATGAACGGCTCAACTTTGATCTACGTAGTCTTCCAAAAATTGATGTCGTTAATTTTTACAAAGAGGCTTCAATATCTCCATGGCCTTCGGCGGCCATCGCGATGCAGCCCATCGGCGCTTCCAGGCGACTTCTGGCTCATCGTCCATGGACCGAATATGGATGCTGGAAGGTGTACAACGCGCCAAAGTTTCGCCAACATTGGTGCGCTGCTTACCGTGTAATGGCTACGTACGTTCGGCGTAACCATAAAAGCCCGGCTCTACCGTTTTCAGTTTCGACGGTCGGGAATTGCCCGTAACCAGCGATGACTGTGTACGGGAAGCTTCGCGCTGGCTAACGATGCAGCGGGCGAGATGCGTTCTCTGCCGCGGTTGGACGAGCGCCTCGCAGACTCGCAATTTTCTCGTAACTAAATGATTATAAATTCTCGGTTGGCGGGCATGTCGGGCGGGCATTCGCGGAGGTTCGACGTTTCGACCGGCCAACGGCAGCGGGCCGGTAACTCATCATCATCGTCGAGGGTGGAGAGAAAAATAAAATAAAGCTGAGTATAAAGGAAGACGGAAAGAAGATCGCTCCGAGGGCCTCTCTCGGTTCGAGTTTTACGAACACAAATTACAGAGCCACGTCACCGCCTACCGACAGCGCCGACGCTCTAGGTGTTCGTGTACGGCTTCGCCAAAAGTTTTTCGATAATTCTCGATGATGGGGCTTTTGCCTCGTACCCCGAACGGGCGAGCAGGCGGTTCGGGCACCTACAAGCATCGAGAACGAGGCAGGCCATACTACGGATATTTCGTGCACTACCTGCGCCTTCGAGTACCTACTTACAGTAACGCTGGTTAGGTACTTATAGAACCTTCGCCGCAGGGAAACAAAACAAAATTGGAGAAAAATGTTCCCGATGCGCGAGAGATGTTCTCCAACCTTGGGTAGGTAATTCGGGCCATTATTGTTTATTGGTGTCTTCACCACTGTGTAACTCGGTACTTCGAAGTTACGGTTTATCATTTCTTTTTTTTAAATAATTTTATAGATTACTCAAGGGCATTGTGTATTCTTGGAGATGAATTAACAAGAGTTTTTTTCTGTAAATTCCGTACGCAGAAGTCTGATTTATGTTAAGCTGCCAGCGTTTCTGGGGTGTTCCTGGCCAAAGAGGTAACAAATAAAAATATTCCAATATGCGGTTATTATTGTTTATGATTATGGTTCCTCGGTATTGGGGAGTTACGATTTATCAATTTTTTTTCCTATAATTTTCAGATTCCTCGAGGGCACGGTGTATTCTTGGAGATGAATCAACAAGAGGTTTTTTCTGTAAATTCCGTACGCAGAAATCTGATTGATTTTGAGCTGCCAGCGTTTCTGGGGTGTACGTTGCCAAAGAGGTAAATAAAAATGTTTCACTGCACGGCCGTCTCGAGCTCAGCGAAGAGAACTCTACTGTTTATGATTGCAGTTCCTCAGTATTTTGGGGTTACGATTTATCGATTCGTTCTTTCTTGTAATTGCGCAGGTATTGTTTTCTTTGGGATAATCCACGAGGGGTTCTTACGTGCGCTCGGAGAACTGATCGAAGACGAAGCTGTGGAAGAAGAGGAGCTCCACGAGAGTTGCCGACGTGTTTCCAACGGAAAGAGCGAGAAAGAGAGACGATAAAAGGGAGCAGGACGAGGTAACGCCAGGCACGCCAGGACCGCGAGAGCGTCGTAAAAGAGGCCCTTTCCCGGGGAGAACGATAAACCGATGTGCGCGATTCTATGCTCGCAGAGTCCTGTGCGAGAAAGCCGTGGGCGGCGATGAAATACTATCTCTCTTTAATTATCGTATCCCCCGTCGAGTCGTTCGCGCGAAAGTGAGGGCTTCTCCCGAGAACACCGGGAGAACCGAGTGAGATGAAATTTTCGTTACTAAAAAAAAAAAGAGAATTAGAAGAAAAACTACCGAGCTCGTAACTCCATCTCGAGCACCGTCAGCCATGGTAAATGCTGCGTTTCGACTTTACAATTTGATCATTGTATCATATATGTATCGTAATAAAAATACGCCACTGTCGCTAAGGTATATCGACTATTATAAGAAAATCCAATTTTAAACGGACGAAGAAAATAAAAATAAAATACTTGAATGAAAGAAAAAACATATCTCTTACGACGACAAATCTCGCGATCGCTCTATTTTACAATTCGTACCCCGAATGAAATATATACTTCGCAATAAAAAAAAGCCATCATTACCTATAACTACTTGACAGCGATTGTCGCTTTTTATTAAATCGTTGAAGGGGAAATGGGCTACTCTGAAAATTAAACTAAAAGGGCAGCCCAGAAGCAAAGTGCTCTCCATTTTCGAATGTGTAGCTGGAGCGGAAAGGACCGCAAGGGCGGAGTTTTGAGAGGCTGCGAGAGTCTCCCCTCTTCGCTCCTTTGGAGAAGTTCCGACCCGATATTCGACATTGGCTGCACCCGCGAGGCATGGTCCGTAGATCCTTATTGAAAAGCAACTCCAAAAGCTCGTAACCATCGCATCTGCTAATTCTCAAGTCGCGAGATTCGTCCATTGTTGGAAGATCAATTTTTGAAAATGACCTAGCATCCCGGCAGCCCGCTTAGTTCTTTCCTCGTTCACCTCTATCACCTGCCAGCCCTCGGCAGACACCCCGGGCGTCAGCTCGTCGCGGCAATAATTCTTCTCGTAACGATCATCGTTCTTTCTCTCACCATTTTTTTTTTCTCCGCGCTGCTGACGCGCCGTTTCGCCCGGTAAGGTTGGATCGTCTCGCGCTCTCGCCCCCTGCATCATCGCCGTCGCCGCTTTTCTCCGCTCGACTCCTTATCCTTCCACGGACTCTCGACTCCTCCTCTCGCCGACGTTAGCCTTGTCGGAGGCGCGAGAATCCATGCATGCACGGTACGAGCTCAGCACGCCCGCCCGGCACCTAATTCATGGCCAGCGGCTCGCAGCGAGCCTCCCCTCGCCCAAGGATATCAGCCCGGCTGACAAGCCTGTCCGTCGTCAAAACCGAAAAGAGAGGTGGAGACCAAACTCGCTGAACGAGAACAAAATGAAGAAGAAGAGGCCATGCGTGGACGAGGAGAAGAAACGTTATACAGAGATACACGCGCCTTGTATCTCTACAGCTTGATCGTAAAGTACGATTAATTGGGATGCTGTCTTGTAGGTATCTCTCGTGGGACTCAATGTCGACGATTATTCGTTGTCTTTTTTCTTTCTGCTTGACGCTCTTTTTATGGAGTTTCTTTGATCGATCGATAAATTAACTGTGAGAGGCCGAGCGAACGTCTTCGTTCGCGATCTCCGATTGAGGAACGATGGGAAATGCTGCGGTCCAAGAGGCATGATTGAGAGGCATTTTGGAAGAAGAATGTAGAAGAGAACACGGAGGTGAGAAACCGAAAGATACTACGAAATGGTGGGTCCTTGAGTACTCGTACGGATAAGATGTCTGAGCGGATGACGAAAGGAAAGCGGGTGAGAAGAGACGACTTATCGAGTCTCATGAATAAGGGATGAGGCGAAATCCCCGGTTAGCATAGGACCGAGCGCAGCGAAGAGTCGCGAAGAAGAGAAGAAATCCGGCGGGTCTGCTGGCGCGCGAGTCTCAATGACAAAGTCCGTCTTTTGTATATGGCGTCACGTATACCGTACAGCGACGATACGCGGAGAGGAATGGGAAGCTGCGAAGGATCGAGCCCGCACGAGCTTACGGTGCGTCGTTAAAGTAAAATAAAGTTCGCCTTATCCGACTCGGCTCTCGTGCGGCTAGCCTGGCGGGTCTCTCTGCCGCTTCTGCCTTTTTCTTTTCCTTTCTTCTGCTACGTCTCGAAGTTGTATATTCTCTGCTCGAACAGCGAATCTACGAAGCCGGGACCACGAAGGTGAATTTCGCTATCTGAGAAGGCTACGAGCCTCGTCCCGATGCGTGAGAGGAAGCTCGCCTGGTGGAGCTACGTTGGCATTGATATCAGTCGAATATTACTTCCTATCCAGAGAACAATCCACGACCCAAGATTTATTCGCTACACCGAGAGAACGATCGCGGGAACAGTACCAAATCGTATGGTAAACTTCGACCAGGCAACTTGGCGGGTTGGCAAAACTTTGCGTATCTGGCTAAAAATTTCGTGGATAAAATATGAGAATTTCGTCGATCAAATTTCGTTATGTATGTATACATGAAATGTGATGCTGCGATATCCTACGAATCTAAAACGGATTGCGACGCCAACGATTACTATATTTTCTAGTAAGAAGTACTTATATTCTAGCAAAAAACGACGGGATATTCCGGTAATATCTGCGATTGCGAAAATTACAATTTTTTTCTAGCAGAACGTGTTCATTTTTCTATACTGTTGACTTCCTCATCCGGACGCCAACTAAAAATCAAATTTCTCACCGTTTGGGACTATTTTAAGTACTCTGATACTAAAAACTCAAAATTTTTATTTTTACCAAAACGCACCTTCCTCCATGAGGAAGCGAAATCAACGGAAAAATAAACGGACCAGAATCTCGACAACCTAATTAGTCCAGACAATCGTGCGCAAAGTGTTGTACAATTTAAATTGCCGCTCTACACGATACATTCGTCGTAGCCATACTGTTGTCACGCAGTGCCATTTGCTATTCCGTAGCGAATTCCCGCCTGTTATCTGCCTCCGAGCGAGATAGCACACGCGTGTCGTTTCTTCCGTGTCGTCGGCACACAGACAAGTTACCCCGCGCGGCGCTGAGTCACGCAAAGCAATTACTGTGAGTGCGCTACGTGTTGTACGTGCGGCTACACCGTGAACACCTCCAGGTCCTGGACCGCTGGGAAGAATCTACGAACTCCGAGAGTATCCACGACGAGACCAACGTTTCGATAATTTCAAGTGTAAATTCCGAACGGGGCCGAAGAGGTGGAGTTCCCAGCGTTCCCACAGAAGTGTAATATTTTTGTAACGAACATTTTTCTATCCAACTTATACATGGATTTCCAGCAGTCGAACGTCAATCGGATAAAATTGATTTCGACTATATCTACCCTTCACAATTTTATGTCACATCTACATTCCACTCTACGAGGCGTATCGGTTTTACGAAGGAGGAAATTACATCGCGAAGAATCGTATAGAGGGTGGGAATTGACGATCTCGTGTCCCGAGAGCATAAAGACACGAGCGGGGGAAATCATATCGAGCATAGCTCGGGCGACGACGTACGAAACGCCATGATTCTATTAGCGATACCATTAACGACTCGGCTTTATTGTCTCTCGCCCTTCGCGTTCATAGTCATAACTTGTAATATGTATATATATGTATATGCTGTAAAAAATTTTAGAAAAATTAATATACAAAATGTAAAGTTTTTATGCGTGAACCGGTAGATACAATTTTTTAATTATAATCTGTTTCACTTCCGCGATTCTTCTCGTGCCCCTCGCAAGTATCTCCGATTTCCGGATTACCGAACACTAACATTTCGGCGACTTGCAGCCAATCAACTAGCAACCCGAGTATGGATGCGGATCGGGGCGATTACGCCCTACGGGAGGGAGAAAGAATATAAACGAATGAGGAGGCGTTTCGCCCACCGACGTCAATTAGGTTTGATATAGATGTGTACCCAGTTATATTCCTCTCGGCCCATCGTTCAACCCACCCCTCGGATAAATTGTATAGAGTCGTTCAGCAAAACACATCGTGCGGACGCGCGTAATATCGAAGGCATAAAAATTAATTGATTTTACCGAATTTATATTGACGAAACAAATGTTATTTTATACTCTTTTCTTGAGCTTGCCTTTTCTTGTATTTTTTTCCTATTGGTACGTATGGTTAAATCATAAGGCAAAGAGGCTTAAGTACAATTTTTAATTTCCAGCAAGAATTTCATAATTCTTTTATACTCTTTATTTAAAAATACAAATTTATTGGTTTCACCGAATTTATATTGACGAGAGAAATATTTTTCTATACTCTTTTATTAAGCTTGAGTGAATTTGTTTTTTTCGTATGCTTAAATCACTGTGTAAAAAGAGGCTTAAGTACAACTTTCAATTTCAAGCGACAATTTCATAAAATACCAGAGTCTCCTATTCTGAATCACCCAGTACTCGCCGAGCGAGCCGGTTCCCTCGTTCCTGTTCGTTCCCTCCGGCAGGGCATCGAGTAACGACCGTGCGCGCGCGTCCCGGATCAGTAACGTGGGTGGGTCTGCGAGCCGAGGGGTGTTTTAGCCGCGAGAACCGGGAGAAGACATAGAAAGATAGAGGGAGCGCGAAAAGTTAGGAGGGTCGCTCTCGAAAGGAGGGTCGAGCGCTTCGGTTCGTCGGCGTCTTCGTACCGCCGAACGTGGAATGGATTTGTATGCTCAAAGGGGGATAGGGGGGGGGGGGGGGGGGGGGGGGGGAGAAGTGGAGGGGCCATGCCGCGGAGCATCGGGGAAATGGCGATTCCGTCGGGTAAGGGTGCTTCGAGTTCGAGGGGTGTGCCCCGCCGGATATTAGCCGGAGTCACGAGTATTGTACTCGTATTACACCAGGCGGACCGAGAAGGGTCCTCGACGATGACGCGGCATCCTCTTCCATGCGATCCCGCGTGTACCGGAGACACGTGGAACGTGTGTAACAACGTCGAGCCAGAGTCAACGAAGAACACGAACGACCCTTGGATCCAGCCCGAAAACTTCCCATACTTCGCCGGGCATTCTTCCTCCGGCTGGACTCTTGGTTTTTTCGCTCGATTAACTTCTCTCGACGAGGGTTATTACCGAGCATAACCAGCTCTCTCCTGCTCGTCTGGCATCACCGCACCGTGCACGAGCGTGTTGGTCCGCCCGATCGAAGACGTCGAGGGCCTCGAGGACGGGACGCCGGGATTGTACTTGTAGATATAAAATAAAGTCGTATAACGCGTCGGGTGTATATATGAAATATTGAGGCGAACTCAACCGAGACCGCGTAACCACCCTGTCCCTCACAATGCCAACCCTCCGAGAGGCTTCGTCTCCCTCAGCCTCCCAACCCTCTCTCCCTCCTCGCTCGTCGAGCTCGATAAATCTCCCGTCGCTCGAGTTTATTTCACAGCGCTCCGGAGCAAGCCGCGGAGCTTCCTTCGCGTAATGCTGCATGTACGCAACGTTGAACCGTGAGCGCGTTATGGATCCGTGGGGTGGTTCCGCGGCTCTCATGCCGCCGCTCTCATCGCTACGGATCCGGCGACGTTCTCATACCCGTGTCACGTAGCTCTTCGCCGAGAGCGAAGCAGGTTTACGATTCAACCGACTATTATTATTCCACGGTACGATTTCCGTGCACCCTCGCGGGTTCGTTCGGCATCTTCGGCGTCGTTCCGTACGGGAAATTCCGTACGGCGTTCGCGCATTGAGGAACCGGGCGAACGCAGTTTTATAGATTGCGAGCTTCGCGTATCGGTTCGAAAAATGTTATAAAAATCGACGGGATTTCCGCGGGACGTTGAGATTGATGCCGCGATGGAGAGCCAAACAAGCTGGCCGGGAGGAGCAGGTTTGCCGGTAGAGAATTGAAAACAACACGAGAAATCTGGATATAACCAGTGCGATCCAGCGACGATGTTGCCGGAGATTTAATTCAGCGATTATTTTTAACCACCGAGTCATTTTCACAATTTTACGACTACTATGTAAATGGGATGGAAAGTTATTTAGGGAAATCGAATTGAAGATCCTCAGTCGCGGTTTTGAGTTGTCAGTATCCTAGAACGGACGGACGGAGAGACAGAACGGGACGCTCATTCGCATTCCAGGAGGTTCAGAGGGTTCGGATGGAAATAAGAGGGACGCTGTGGAACATCGGAATCTTCGTTAATAACCGTGTCTAGCACGCTGTGGTCACTCTGCGGCAAATATATTTGCATCCAGCGTTCAGTCCGGGCTTCATAGAAATGCGAGACTCGAAAAGCCATTCGCATTCCAGGATATGGCGGAAGCTTGATGAGAGCTTCGAGCTGTGTTTGGCCAGGACTATGGACTGAAGAACGAATCACTGGAATTTTTTTTTTTTCTGCTGGTCCTGAGCATAGAACAACACGAGTCGGTCGAGCATGCCTTCGCGTAGAACGAGGAGCAGCAATTCTACCGAGATTATCGTTCAAATCCTCACTTTACGAGACCTTCGCTCTCTCTAGCAGTGTCATAAACTATAAAGGCACCCATCAACGAGCTATCCGAAATGTAAACAGTAGGTACGACGAGAGTTGAAACTGTGGGTTGCGTAGATAGGTAGGAAAGAGGTGAAGACACGAAGGTAGAGGGAAAATGATGATTCTCTATCACGGTGGTCATTGGAGCTGATAAAAAAAAATGTCTCGATATTTCCCTGATTTTTCTGACGCATTTAAATCTTTCGGTCTATTTTTTTGGACGATGCGTCAAGCCTCTAGTTGCGAATTGTGAAATTTTTCTGTGCGGCGACGCGGGGGGGGCTGACTAGTAATACAATCCGGAACAGGTTAGAAAACTCTGTGGAATGTCATCCATCCGTAGTAGACGATCTATTTCAGACCCGGAAACTCTGAGAAACTAGAGGAAGAAGAGGAACCGAGGCAGGATTCTTTGCTCCAGGCAATGTTCGGTGGTAAGCACAAGGAGCACAAGGAGCTCCACCCGGAAGGACCCTGCTGACCTTAATTAGTTTATTGCCGAGGATTACGTTCTGGTCTGCCGACGTGAGCCCCTTTTTTTTTGTGCTCGGCGAATTTTGAAAGGTCTCCACGGCTGCTGGGCTGCGTCGCTCACTTGGACGTCCAGCATAACAGACTCTCTAGCGTAACAGAATGGGGGAGACGCAACAACCCTTGGCCACAAAAAAAATTCGGTGGCCGTGGTCAGGCCTTGACGAAGTTTTATTCGATCTCCGAGAATCGCCGCAAGTCCTCGAATTTTTCCATTCGCCGGGATTGATAATTAATTATTAAACGGCTCTAGGCAAAAATGACGTCCGGTTGGGAAAAGAAGCGTCGCTCAGCGAGGCAGCGAGTGGTGATTTAATGATTTAACCTCGGGCACTCTGGTAGCCCCGATGCTTTAATGCTACGGGTGCACCTATGTCCGCATACAAACGCACTGTACAATTTAACAGCGGAGCGGAGCGTTACGGCTGCAATATATTTACACGTGTATTTACGACCGTCCACTTTACCCTTTACCCGGGCAAAGCGAATCGGCTCACCCGGTCTCGCATTCTGAGACTTTAAACTCCCCGAGCTCGAAGCTCATCGACACGCGAAAATACTGCCCTTCCCCGGAGCGTTGCAGAGATTCCATTCTTCTTTGTTCTTTTTATCATTCACCTTCTCACCACTCCGCGAAATTATACCGCGCCACTTTGGCTCGCCCGAAAATTGGTCACGCGATCTATGTGGATTAGCTCTTCGACAAGCAAATTTAACGCGTTTTTTTATTCCCAGATAATAAGTATGCTTGGCTATCGAATATTTCTTGTTGAGGAGTATTCTTCGCGAGTCTCTCTCGCTTTCTGCAGCGCAATATTTGTCCTCTCCGAGTTGTCAACTACCGCAGCAATGAACATAGCTTGCAAGGTTGAACAATATATTTTCAGACACCCAATTGAAAACCTAGACGGGTTACTCGGGACTTTATTTTTCATTATTATTTTTTTTTTAAATATTTTATAGAGCACCTATTTTTCCACGTTTCCGGCGCATCCGCGAAAATGCGGGCTTGACGAATGCACCGAAATCCAATAAACTGCTCACCTCTGTACGTTGCGTTGCGTTATATACGCACAATATCCCCTCGTAACTCACTCGCGGCAATAAAGAGGTGTCCGTCGCAGGTGCACTGTTTGCGTATGTGCATATAGAGTCGTACGTACGAAAACCCAAAGTACAGATATATAACGCATACGTTTCCCTATGCCCTGCCGAGGGTGTTACTCTCGCGCGGAGTTATCGATTACCTACTCCAAGGGTGGGCGCTCGTCCCGGACCTCTGGGTTCGTCGAGGCTATGCGGGTTTCACCGTTGCTACCGAATGGCGTGCAACAACTAAATTTCGTGCTCAGCAACAGGCGAACATCTCGCGAAAATGACGACGAACGCGTAACTCTCACCCCTTTTTCTTATCATAACATTCATACTTTTACAATCTTTACCCTACGTTCCGGCACGAGAATTTTCTTAATACTTAATATTCCCCCTCATTTTGTACACCAGCGACGACTGATGTTACGCGTTATTAAAATATTACGAGGCTCATTAAGACTTAATTAATGAGATTTTGACGCCGTTCTTAGCGTGCCTTTACGTTCATCGTTTAGTGATGCTTTTCGTTCGTTTAAACAGATCGCCTGCTGTGTTTTATTATCTCGATACGGCCATCTTGTAGTATTTTTTATTTTATTTTTTTTGAAGGGAAAGATTCACGAGTAGAAACTCCGGTGAATCGTATATTTTGAAACCCGCGAAGAATAATCCAAGAGCTTGAAATGCGAGTAGAGAAATTCTCGCCCCTCCCACGTATCTGGTGGCACGCCGACTGGAAACGCTTAAAAAGAAATAATCCCACCAACCAACGATTCACCAGTGTCCTTTTTCTCTCTTCGTTATTTTTTTAAGTTTTTTTTTAAATCTCTTCCTCCCGGTTTACCCGCCATCGCGGGATACGAAAGTTCTCGCCAACGTCGGCGACGACCAGTCTTCGCTTCGGGCGAGAGCAAGAGCACAAATCATTCCGGTCCGCGTAGAGTGCCACTCCTTTTTAATGGCTTTTTGCTCGATGCGAGAGCAGCGTGAGGACGATCGCGTTAAAAGCAAGCCGCTCCCCCTCGAGGGGTTTTTTTGTCCTCTCTTTCTTCATCTCCTCATCTCTACCCAAAAAAGCTCCGATTCCCCGGTATTTTTTACTTCGCCGAACGATGCGAGAAAAATCATCGACCCAAAGATTCGAGAAAAACATTCGTCCACCCGTCGCTTTCACGCTCGTCATAAAAAAACCTAAAATATAAAAAAATGTAAAAAATTCGGTACGCCCCGAATTCTAAGCTAGGTATAATTTTTTTTTTCCTGGCCGACATTTCGTATCGAGTGACAAACGTCTCGCCCACATAAACTCTACGAGGAATTTCAGGCATGAATAATACTCTGTATCCAATCGAGAGATTTATTTTGAATCTCCTCGCGGTTTCGCTGAGAAGGTGTCCATCTCGGTGAACACTGTGTCAGCGGAACGATGCGAGTCCTTACGTCCGTTGACGATCGCGGTATGAAGGAGAAGCCAGGCCGCGGAACGGAAGAGAGACGAGATACGCGCCAGTTGGAAACTACCAGAAACGAGTCTCGAAGTTGGCAACGACGGGGTTGTAAGAGAGTACGAGGTGAGGAGAGGAGGATGCGACGGTCGGTGGCAATAAAACGGCGAGATGAGTACGCGTCCTCGTGGACGACGAGAGATCCCGCAAGCCGATAATCGTTTATACGGTTAAGTGCGGTCCTATATAGCTGATGACATAGCTTCAGCTCGGTAACCTCCCGCTGCGTCTTCGCTTCGTCCGGAGACGTTCTCTCGTTTTCTTATCGCGAATTCGTGGAGTCGCGTCGACAGAAAATCTGAGAACGTCGTTTCTCGCGGTCAGCGTCGTTTGATAAGGGCGACGTGCGAAAATGTCCAAGTTCTACGGAAACGCTTATTTTTCTTCTTTTTTTTTTTAGTTCCGTTTTTAATTAGCTTTCCGAGAAGGGGCGCGAGCGGTTGGGAGCGTTGTTTACTCGGATAAGCAGCATCGTACGGACGAATGAGACGTACGTGAAGCAAAACTCGGGCGGAAGAAAAACCCTGCACGTTGCCGGGGCGTTTATTTCCGCTTTAGCTGTGGGGGTTTTTTTCCGGAGGTTTTTTTTTTGCCGGGATCGCGCATTACTTTTCACTATAATTTTCAAAAAACATAAAAATGAAATACCCGTTGATGGAAATTAAGCTTTTACTATAAAGATCGAGAAAACTGGTATTTATTGAAGAGCTATCTATCTATAGTGTAGATGTGATGATATTATTTTCCCAAAATAGTACTAGATTTTTTTTGCATATTTTAAGTTATTTTGTTCAGCTATTTAAGGCCTTAAGTGCATCTACATTGAGAGAAATTATTATAAATCTGCTGAATATCGACAAAACTTTCAGGTATATGAGAACTAAAGTGACATCCTGGCAAACATTCGTATTAAACTTTACACATTCCGCTAGAAAATATGGTAATTTTCCCTATTGTGGAGATTACCCGTAATTTTTACTTGAATATAAGTTCATTCTTACTAGAAAATATAGTCATCGTTTCTTTGAGTTTTGCAGATTATACCGGTATATCATCATCAAATTTGTTTTAAGTATACATACATTAAAAAATTTGATCGACGACATTTTCAGTTTTAATCGACAAAATTCTTATTTTTTTCCACGAAATTCTTAGCCAGATATGCAAAGTTTTGCCAACCCGCCCTTTCGAAAAAAATTACCCTATTCGATTGGATAAAAAAAGCTATGGCCCCTGTGAAACTCCCACAGATCGCTAGTACCGTCGCGGGTGTACTACGTTGCCTGGTTGAAATTTACCATACGACTTGGTAATTTTTCCGAGATCTTTCTCTCAGTGTATCTGCAGACGAGCGAAGGATCATTGTAAGGCGCTACGGAACATCATACTGCCATATAAGTGTATACGAGACAATTATATGAAGAGGTGATTCTTTGTTTGGCAGTTTCTTTGTCCTTAGAGGATGAAGAAGCCGAAAGAAGATTCGCGAAGTTGCGGACCGCGATGGCTGCTGAAGGGTCGACGAGAGAACGGGCGAGGGCTACCCGGCGGGCGAGGGAGAGAAAAAAGAGTTGCAAACACAACGGGCTCGCACTCTCTTATCCATCCCGGGTTCTCGGGCATTTCACGCCGGAGCTTATTCGTCCGCAACAGCGACGGTAGCATTTATGGCCGTGGCCAGCGCGTGAATATTTATGCGTCGACCATTATTGTCTACATAATAGTTGGTACGGCTGCTGGCCCGTGCTCTCGCTCCGAGCGAAGGAATATGCGGATCAGACGGCTTATGCATACCGCACGAACCATTCGATAGGTCTGCAGCGAATTTCTACCTTCACCCGCGCTCGCGCGGAAGGATAATACGCGCTCACGCGTACTGCAATCTCGCTTCGGATACACACGAGCGAGGTACCGAAATGGACGCAGGTATTATTGCAGCATGTTGTGGTATACAGCAACTGCATCCGGCGGCCATACGAAGAGTACTTGCCGCATGAATGCCTGCATAAATACGATGGAGACGGAACATGCTCGGCCACAAAGTTCTCCCAACCTTCGATTTTTTTTTTTTTTCAGATATCTTCGCAGTTTGTCTTAAAAAATGTACCTCTGTCGATAGATTACCTTGTGGTGAACTGAATTCGTCTTTTCTTATTTTTTGTTTTATTTAGTCGCTCCCTGGGTTCTCCGGGCGCATACCAAGAATCGAAAAAAATTTCATTTTTCAGAAGAAAACTGAAATTTTTTCGAGATGATCGGTAATGAACTGGGATACAAACGCAAGCGTCGGCGATGCTTGGTATGCGTCCGGAGAACCCAGGGAGCAAAAAAATAAAATAAAAAATGAGAAAAGAGGAGTGAAGAAAGCCGAGGAAGGATAAAGAAAGAGGAGATACGCCCAACGGTGTATAATCGCGCCTTCCAAGCGCGGATAGGATCTCGGGGCTCAGCTTTCGTCCACACCCGAGAGATTATATCCCTCGATCGCCGTTGGAGCGATGTTGCCCGCAGCGCGCGCACCTTAAGCCCCCCAAGGATCCTAAATCACATTTGACTCCCCTTAATGGGTGAGGAGCTGGTCTCGGGCTGTTCCAGCGGTATGCAACATCCTCCCATCGAGGATACCAGAGAACATCTCGAGAGAGAGAAGAGAACGAATGAAACCTCGCTTTCCTCGCTCACTTCGAATAGTAAATCTCCGCGAGAGACTTTTTATTATTCGTTCTTCGAGTGGGAGAGCGGGGTAAAGAAGAGGCCTCGGTATATATGTATATGGTGCTTAGTTCATCCCTCTTCGAGGCGCGATTCGTATATTATTCTATAGTGCCCGTCTGAGCCGAGTCTGAGAAACGAAGAATTTTATTTTATTTGTCTTGCGACTTTTTTCGTAGTTCGAAGTTGGATTAGACACGGGTCTTTGATTTATAGTTTCCGGATTTTGAGGGAGATTGTATTTTTTTTTACGCCTTTTTCTGTGGAAATTTTTTATCATAATTTTATCGATAGATTCCATGATAGCTCTAACCGGGCCCGGAGTATTTGCATCTACGATGATACGCAGATCTTTTACATTCGCGGGACAAAGTCGTACGACGGAGAACTATCAAAGCGAAGTGAGCTGGGTCTAAGCAGCCTATCTAAATCCGTGTATGTACGTGTATACAGGGGGGCAGGAGAGAACAACTACGGCCTGTGGAGAAGAGCACCTCTCGAGTTATACGACGGCCGACTACAGCACCGCGGAGCACGAGGTCGCGAAGAGGCGCGAGTGCCGTTTGCTCGAACAGCCGGAGAGTTGCCGTCGCTTTCGCTCCCAAGCGTTGTAGCAGCCTGTAAAGAGGCTTTTATTTAAGAGGCTCTTGTCCCACCAGCGTTTATACAACAAACATCATCCGACTTGGGACACGAGGAGTTTGTAGGGTAGAGTCGGGCAAAATGGAATCGCGGAAGGTGAAACGGCCCATTTTTACCAATTTTTCGGACGCAATAAGAAAAAGTCTCATGGCGAATGAAAGTCATAGATCTATTTTGCCTTTCGGTTCCATTTTGCCCCGCTCCCCTCCTACACGTCTGGTGACTACTCGGCGACGAGTCCTCGAAATTTCGAACGCCAGCGGACGATTCTTCAACGTCGAAAAATATACTCGACCAAAAAAAAATCGAGGTTCTTTTTACACTAAAATAAGAGATCTCGCCGAGAAACTCTGCGCACGTTGGGGGGAAAAACTTTCGAAAAAAAATATCGGCCGCCTTTGTGAGTCCTTGAGAAACGAGAGTGGCGAGAAGCCCTTCCGCGTGCCGGCAAGAGAAATCTAGGCCAACAGCATCCCATTTTTACAACCCCGCGGGATTTCTCTCTAACTACGAAAAATAACATTCCCTTCTCGTCTTCAAGTTTTTCCCGTTTTTTTTTTTTTCTCTTGACCTCCTCGTTCCAGGATCTCGAGCATTTCGTTGCATGGTCATAAACTATGTTTTTCGTTATTTATTCTCCAAGATACTTCGACCTGTACAGAAAAAAAAAAATGTTTCGGGTTGCACATTGCGACTTTGTAAAGATGGGATAGTTCGCGCTGCCGGGGCATCGCGAGCTTGCTACGTGACTCTTGTCGAGTCACGCAGTAGTCGGATCGGAGTAGTTGAATTGAATCACTCCAAGGACCGCAAATGAGTTAAAACGCGGCGAAAGAAAGATACGAGAATGGATGGAGGGAAGATGGAATACTTCGAGACAGTCGTGGCCACAACGAGCGAGCGGAGAAATAGGCCTATATAGCGTGCTCTTACGAGTGCCTCGAGCCTATACACAGAGTCAGAGAGAGTCTCGTTTCATGTGTTAATAAATAGCCTCGCGTTATTACCGTCAAGCTAATTCCTCGGCCACTCTCTTCATTTAACGAAGCCAATTATGACAGGCATAAATGTAAGCAGTTAATAGTTGTGTACACACGAGAGAGGTAGAGGCGCACGCGCCCGCGCGTGCTCCGGCAAGCCGCGAAGCTCGGTCAACGCGCTTCGGCGTCCTCCGGAGCTGGACGATTCACTGGGGCAATTTCATTCTTATGCTCGTTTTCATATCGCATCTCGTTCGAGAGTTATTACACATTCTTTTGTCAATGTCTTCGGGCAATAATAAAATCAATGTGGGTAACGATATAGACGACATAATTCTACCCGAGCTCGATATTAACAGGTCAGACAAATAACTGCGCTATATTTTTCTAATGTCCCTTCATAAAGTCTTCTACTTTAGGTTAAATTTTCGACGAATTTAAACAGAAAAAAGGAAAATATCGCATACGCTCTAGCACAACCGAAGATCAAAGAGAAAATTAACAAAATCCGAAGATCGATCTTGATTAATAAAAATTAGGAGCCCCTAAAAAAAAGCTAAGTTATGATCCGTCGATAAGGGTCGATCTGCATTTTAATGGAATGGGAATTCGTGGGAAAATTCGCGAAAACTGTGTGACCCTGGACAATAATATCGTAACTGCTGGTTCCCTCGTAATGCCATTGCACCACGAGGGGTTTATCGTTCATTAATTTCAACGATTGTCGTTACAAAATCAATTTGCTTCGATACTCGGAAGATCGTAAAGTTATTTAACGTGTATTATAAAAACAAGACTGTGTCGGCTGTCGTTGCTGCCGGAGTTTCTGTGCGACCTGCTTGGAGCTTGTGCCCCTTGACTTTGCACTCGCGTGGCAGTCTCGTAAATGGCCGCTAACTCTGCTGGCTCTCATTCACTCGTGTAGAAGCTCCTTGCCCGTACATACATATACATAGTTGTATACTCACTGCGGTATAATGTGTAAACTGCTATACCCCGAAACATAGTAGTGGACGTTTCACCCACCATAATTTTCGCGGTAACACGTATTTTCGACTATAACTACTCGAGCGGATATATTATTATATGCCCCGGTATACCAACACCGTATACGTATGGCCACTCTCACGGCTTTTCACACGCTACAATTCTAATCGCTCCTCGTTATAAGAGGTTTTAGTACTTCACTTCGCGTTGGTTCAAACAGCAATATCGTACTCGGTTCAGACTGGAATTTCTTCCATGATTCTTTGAGGAAAAAAAAAATTAAATAAACAAAAAAAGAAAGGAAGAGATAGATAAAAAGTGGTTGTGAACCGAAAGGTGCTGTTCGGGGCCCGACGGTACTGCTCAGAGGGATTCTCGAGGCACTCTCGTATTTGCGCAATTAGTTAGCGCTCGAGGCTCTTGTCAAATAGGTGAGACAAAAAACTCGGAGAAGGGGAGAGAGAACTAGAGACCCTGTGGACTGACAACGAAAGACGGCCGCACCTTGCGTAAAATCGTGGTGAGAGCCGATATAATCTCGACCATCAAAAAACGAAATAATAATAATTTTTTGTTAAAAATAAAAACGAGTATCTTGATTATAGAAACTGGGACAAAATGAGAAATGGTATTTTTTTCTAGAGAAAAGTAGTTAGATTGGATCTTGAGATTCATTTTTTGTCATATTAGCGCTTCATAGTTTAATAGGGTGAGAGAGGGAATGACCCTCTACGAGGGTGCAATCTAGCTACGCGACCTGGGGGGAGTTTGCTGAAGCCATTCACCCTGCTCACGGAAGTTTTCCCGGGCTCCAAGGGTACGTCAGGAGTCCAGAAACATGCAGCGACATCGATCGTCAATGACCGCAAGAACGACGAAACTTGCCATAATATTTTACCATGCTACGGATATCGTGGTGTGATGAGAAACGTCTATTTTTGCAATTCAGTCGATAACACACTTACGGCAGCGGATGTGGACAATCATCGACGGATGATCAATTTAGAAGATAGGATACTTCATTATCTGGACGACGAACCTGACCGCAGAGAATCTTAGGTTAAAGATGCCTGTATCAATGTTTGATTCCAGTAATTTCCTTTTTTATTTAAAATATTTAAATTCGACAATGCTCTTAACTGAAGTATCGAACTGCATGATTTTTTTGCAAACTCTGTGTTGCCCCAAATACTCTATATCCATCGCCGGTAAAAATATCACTAATGTTTCTTTATCAGTTAAGGGATGAGAAATTTCGTTAGAAATAATATCTAGAAAGACCAAGTGATTTTAATAGATCCTATTCTTTAAAGAGAGTTCTTGATGAATGTGAAAATGCCGCACGAGCCGAAATCGAGTGCGGCATTCACGCATGTCAAGACTCTTTTTTCTGCGCCCCTGCCATTCGCATAATTTTTCCTAATAACATTCACGAAAATCCCGCTTTTCGTTTCCGGGAAGTGTGCGCAGAAAGGTAGTTTCTGCAGAAAAAATACAACATTGCGTTTACGAAAAAGGGCACTGAAAAAAAAATTTGCTTGCGGGCTGCCAATGAATTTTTTTTCTATTCTACTTTCAATTCTTACAATTCCATCTGAATTTGAAACAACGCTGGCAAAACTGCCAAGGTGACATGTTATCGTTTCAATCCCGTATGCAACTGTAAGAATTTCAAGTCGAATTGAAATAATCATTTTTTTCTTTGGCAGCCCGCAAGCGAATTTTTCTCGAGTCATTGATTTTTTTTTCAGTGTGCCTTTCTGCGCTCACTTCATAGGAACTGAAAGCGGGATTTTACGTGCGTGCGTTAGAAATATCTTTTTACCCGTACGATAATAAAATATACAAAGCGGTAAAAAAAAATAAACAGCCATCGATATTTTTCCATGTTTTCCGTACACAACTATCAACGCGATTCGACGCGGTAGCCCCGTTGTAAAATTGCATAAGACGCGCGTTCTTTTCGACGAGCAAAGAACTCGGCTTCACGGCTCGACAAATTTATTGTAGGTTCCGAACGTGGTCCGGCCAACGGATAAGTTATATTGAGCAAGGCCCGACGTTCTGGTCCTATACGGATCATTCTTTTTTTCCAACTTTTATTGCCCTCTTTTTAGCCAGTTCTTTGTGACTCAACCGACGAACGGGTTTCCAAAAGCTATGCTTGTACCCACAAAGCCCTAACTCACTCCTCACAGGTGATGCTGTCACATTTCTAATCTCGAAATATTAACCCGCCAGTACAATCGCATATTGAAAAATCTAAACAAATATTCACAACTTTCGGATGTATAAATCCGATTGCTAAAAATAAACAGTTTTTCGGTCGATAAACAAAGCGAATATTGCATTTATGTAACATACACGATTAACGATAGCAACTTGAAAGATTGTAACCACGTAATTTAATAATTATATAAAACACCATAAAGATAACCTCAGAGCACTGCTACCACATCCGAGAACATACTCTCTCAACAAAGTACAATTTTGCTAAACTTTACTGTACTCTACGTTTAATTGCCGCGGGACTTTCTGATTTAAGGAAATCAAATAATTTAAACTTTCCAACTGCGGATTGTAAAATAAAAAACAAGTCGATGGGCAACACCATCTTGTAACTTCGACATGACCAAGAGCCACGCTGATATTGGATTTTCCGACGTCAAGTGAATGAGGGTGCGCGTCTGGATCGAGGGATGAGTCCGCTGGTTGGACGACGGTAGAAGTCGCGAGTGTGCACCACGCCCATGTACCGCGATGGCCGCTATCGTGCAGGGGTCGTATCCATGGAAACGCAATTCCCCCGGTGGAAAATGGCTATGGCGAAGACTCGTTAAGGGTTGCACCCCTCGAGAGAGCGAACTCGCTGAGGACCAGGTCGAGAGGTCAGGTCTTACGAAACTACGCGATGGACATTTCTCGTCTTCGTTGGTTTCATCCGTGCCGGCGAAGGCTCTTAAGTCACTTTTTTTATACCCCGGCGCTATATAAGAATATACGCGACAGCGATAGCGTCTTCGAAGCACTTTGCCGCTGCTTCTTCCACGCGAAATGGCCACTTTGATACCGCACGAATTTGCAATACCATCGGTTTTATTAGATCGTATCGAGTAGCCAAGCAGATGACCCGTGGCCACTCGCACTCTGTTATCCGCAATACGCCCGGTCATATAACACGATTTCGAAGATTTCGCGGCTCGTTTAGACATCCCGATCCCCTTTTCTCGAATAATTGTTCATATCGTGCCGCATTCGGCTCGATTCGTTCGTAGTAATTTCCTTTATCTTTGGTAGTTAAATAAAACCAATAAATGTTCGCCTTTTTTATCTTCAGAGATTTCTGTTTCGAATGTCAATGCATTCCTGGTACAATTTCTGGTATTTGATGCGCAGATAAATGGTAAATGACTCGAGAAACGTTTACGTTTGAATAGCCGCGATCAATGCTACATCCAGCATGAGTATGGGCGATTAAGCTATTGTGATACTAAGTTGTACAGTTGCAATTTAAAAAAATGGCCTTGCATACACCGTTTAGCTTTTTAATATCGCAAAAATAGGCGGGGGAAGTAAAAAATAAAAATAAAACCTTCCTCAATGACCGCGAAGGTAGTGCAAGTTTGAAATGTATGTTTGTGTATCCAAGTGCGTTAAGAAATAGTAAATACAGTATCTGATGGAAACGACAATTGCCCAGGCAGTTGAATGAAGAATCTTATTCTCTGTGTTAATATTATGGCTGATAAGCTGGGACCCTACATTTCCACACTCAGAATTTTGTTGAGGCTTCACTATATGGTCGTTTATGTTTAACGTTACATTTATATCCTCTGTCTATCTCACTTGGCGAGTAAATATAAGATTAATAAGTAAATAGTAAATGTAAGATTAATTGATATTGCTTCATGAATTATCCCCCTCGCTGATATTTACCCCGCTGCGTCAGGGATGGCGCTGTTGAATTATTTCTATAAGCCTTTTAACGGCCGTCGAAAAACGACTTTTTATTTGCTTCGTAATTGAAGGAAGAAATTCTCATCTGTGAAATACTTCATACGTAAAAATCCCTGTAAAAGAAATAGAGCGAAGAAGAAAAGAAATACAGCGATACAAAGATCACATTTCTCACTATAAAAACACCTGAAAATTGCAATCGAGAACGAAGCTATTTTGACATTGATCATTAAAGGACTAGATAGACGTATTGGAATATTCTGAACATATTTACATGAAAATCCCGAAAAAAATAAAATTTCACGAAAACAAAGCTTCCTCTCCGAGGAAGAAAAAAATTCAGACAAACTGTAACATCGCTTTTTTCACACATCAAAGCTTCTATCGAAGTGACTAAGTCAATGTACACGAATAATTATTATTCACCGTTAAAGAATTCTAAATTCATCTCCAAGACGACCGAATGTTAACGTATATCTGACGAATGTTAACGTTCCCTCCGTCACCGAACCCTATCATATACTCCCTTTCCTTTCTAATCAAGCCCTCCATTATACTACTGCGTATGTGCCCCGACCCCAAATGGCACAATTCGCTCCACAGCCTTTTCATTATCTGCATTCGGAAGCCTCCGTCTTTTGCCGTTTGATTTACAATCCTCGGAGGAGGAAGAATGCGAACGCGTACGTGTTTCCGAGAGACGGTACCGCGCGGCAGCCTCGAATCCCGCGTGGATGCGTGGAGGCATAGTCACGCTGCGCGAGAGAACGTTGTAAGTTTTATGGTACCAGGGGCCGGGATGAAAGATATACGATAGGAAGCGAACGTAAGGAGAACTCGTCCAGGGGGAGGTTGTAAAAGCCAGCGTTATTAGGCGATTCGGGGTGGGATTATGGCCGCGGGGCCAATGCAACGAGATTGACGGAGGGTTGCGACGCTACCGAGCTCGATCGTCATCCCCCGTAAGGACCAATCCACGCCTCGCAGGGCTCCCCATGTAACTCTGGCTCTCTGTCTCTCTCTCTATGAGATGCTTCGCGTTCCCTTTTTGCCAAGAGTGCAAACGCACTTTCGCGTTCACGACCGTAAGAAACGTAATGGCGTACACATTCCAACGAGGCGACTTCGTCAAATATTAACGTCGACTACTCCCGAATTAATATCGTTAAACGGATCGTCAAAGTTCAACGCGGGTAGCCGTGTGAGGCTCTACGTGGAATATAAAAGATAACGGCCAGGACGCCGCGAGGCGACCTCGGCTCTTGCAACCCGATCGCGACAGCATGGCACTCAGCTCGAAGGTACAAAAACGAACCACTTTTAGTTTTTTTTTTTTTTTGCTACTTAGATCGTCGGTAATGTAATGTAATGTAGTCATGTAATTTTTCTTTTTAAGCAGCTATTAGAGAAATTCTGGAGGTCAATTGCTATCATAGTTCGGAAGCAAGTTTTTTCACAATAAAGATTTTGTTTTGTTTTGTAGTTTTTTTCTATCCCGAGAGCAATTATATAATTATATTCTGCAAGTTAAATAGAAACGAAAATCTCAACTCTCCCAATTATCATTTAACGAAAAATATTCGTCACGACGATGTAATGAGAAAAAAACATAATTTTCTAGAACAAACGGTATTCCACGAATTCACAGTTGCCGGCAGCGAAAAAAAGTCGCGCTCGTGTGATTCGTGAATAAACAAATTCGAAGGAAAAGTAAACACTCACAACTTGCTCGAACTCTTCTATACCATCGCAGGTCCCTTCATGAGAGCGAATCGACAAATTTTTCCATCGAGTGTTTATTGATGAAATTCTAGGGTTGGAAGTTCTTTGTCGTACAATCCAACGTCTTTCTGGGATCTCCATTGTTTTTGTTATGCCTCTCGAGCAAGTCCACTCTGGCAAGGTCATGGCCACGTGTTATCTGAAAGTAAACACCGTTGCGTATAAAAAAAGGCTACTATAAATTGAGCGCCTCGGTGATTTGAGGCTAAATAAAAAAAGTCAATTGTCCTATAATGATGAAAGTAATAATTATCAATGCGTTACCTTTGAAATGTACCGAACTCTGTGATTGGTCGATATGGATGACATATGTAGTTACAGACCAATCATGGCTTGTGTAATGAACGAGGAATACCGACGATGTCTTTTGGCCCAAACGAATCGAGTCTTCATACTGCCGCAAGTTTATGATTGTGGCAAGGAATGAGCTTCCGCATAAAATGTCCCAAAACTGTCCATACTTCGATATTGTCCATTGTCTTAATACACACTCGCGTAATAACTGTGAAAATAACAAGGGAAGAGCTGGCGTGCCCTCCATCTTGAACAGCATTATTTCTGCATTAACTGCATTCTGCATTATTTACGATTGCGATCCGACATGAATCACCGTAAAAATTCATCAAATTTCTCGATACTTCGACATTGACGAATATTTTTTATTGTCTTTGTAATTGCTTTCGTAATTAATCGAAGAACGGACGATGCCATATTTATCCCAACAAAGCGACTTCCCGCACTGCCGCAAGCATATGAAGATGAAAAAACGAAGTAAATTATTGTTATTTTCATTCCTATTATGTCTTTCGATACTGTCAGATATTTTTCACTGTTCTGCTAACAGTTCGCGTATTGACCGTGAAAAGCGGCTTCCCGCACTGCCGCAAGCATTTGATGATGACAAAACGAAATAAAGTATCGTTGTTTTCATTACTATTATGTCTTTCGATATTGGCAGATATTTTTCACTGTTCTGCCAACAATTCGCGTACTGACCGTGTAAAGCGGCTTCCCGCACTGCCGCAAGCATATAATAATGAAAAAACGAAATAAAGTATTGTTGTTTTCATTACTATTATGTTTTTCGATATTGTCAGATATTTTCTACGGTTCTGCCAATAATTCGCGTATTGACCGTGAAAAGCGGCTTCCCGCACTGCCGCAAGCATATGATAATGAAAAAACGAAAGAAAGTATTTTTATTTTCATTACTATTATGTTTTTCGATATTGTCAGATATTTTCTACGGTTCTGCCAACAATTCGCGTATTGACCGTGAAAAGCGGCTTCCCGCACTGCCGCAAGCATATAATAATGAAAAAACGAAATAAAGTATTGTTGTTTTCATTACTATTATGTTTTTCGATATTGTCAGATATTTTCTACGGTTCTGCCAACGATTCGCGTATTGACCGTGAAAAGCGGCTTCCCGCACTGCCGCGAGCATATGATGATGAAAAAACGGAATAAATTATTGTTATTTTCATGACTACTAATTTCATCAATATTAGCAGATATTTTGTACTGTTTTGTCAATAATTCGTGAAGTGACCTTGAAAATCGGCTTCTCGCACTGCCGCACGCGTATGATGATGAAAGAACGAAATCAAATATTGTTACTATTATTGTTATTATTTACTCCGATATTTAGATATTGATTTACTAATCACTCGCGTTGAAACCGCAAAAGATGGGAGAGGGGTGACGACGTCCTCCATCCCAAACGATACGCGACAGTTTATTTATGGTATCAAATATACTAAAACCCTTGATTGGCCGATATTCATTATACATGCAGTTACAGACCTATCACGGACAATAAATCGAAAAAACCGGCCGTATATTTCTTCCCGAACGCAGAAAAATCCCGCGCTGCCGTAAACGTACAATTATAAGACGCGATAATTTTTCGTACAAAATGGCCGAAAGCTCGTGAAAGTTCGACATTTGTGGATTATGATTATGAATTCTATTTTTGTTTTTTTTTGTGCAAATTTCTCGCCTAATTATCGTGAAAAAACGAGGCCGGCCGGCAGCGTCTCTCACCGCTGAGCAACACGCGATACCTCAGTAAACATATTTTGCCTTCTTTACGATAGCGAAACTATATGAATTTCAGAAAAAAAAAATCTCCAATGATCGCGCAACTCCGACATTTTCGGATATCTTATATTTTTGTGCTAATTTCGATGCGTACGTTGGACGCGTGCGACGATAAACATATTTCGCGTTGCTTACGATAGCAATATCGCATAAACAATCGTACGAAATGTATAAACCCGTTCGATGCACCGATATTCGCGGATATACTTCTATTTACATTGTGCTCACTCGCGGAATAATTCCGAAAGAAAAAAAATGGGGGTACCGGCGGTGTCCGCCTACCCTGAACGGTGTGCGATCGCGTACTGCATAAACATAATTTTCGCGTGACTTACGAAAGCAAAACACATAAATAATCGTAGGAAACGTATAAACCCGTTCGATTCATCGATATTCGTGGATATATTTATATTTACATGATACACACTCGCGTAATAGACGTGGCAACAAAAAAAATGAGGCGGACCGACGTCCTCCATCCCGAACGATGCGCGATCACGAACGACCGTTAACGTTTATCCATATATGGTCACAATACGCAAAGTAGCGGATGATCTGTAACAAGGCCGCTGATTGGTCCACATTCATTATTTATCCTACGATCGGCCAATCACGGGTCGCGTAATAAATCGAAAAAGCCGGTTGCGTCTATCTTCCCGAACTCTGCGAGAATCGTGCGATATATTATGTACAATGCCCGAAGTGTAGCGAAACTTCGATGTTTATAGATATTTTACAGACATCTTGTATTGTCTGGATTTTTAGAATAATTTCTCGCCTATTTATCGAGAGAACAACAAAGCCGGCCGGCGGCGTCACCCACACTCGAACAACGTGCGATGCTACATTAAACACATTTTGCCTTCTTTCCGTTAAACAAATTCTCTAAAGATCGCGAAACTTCGATGTTCATTGAAAATTTTATATTTACTCGCCAATTTTTCAAATAATAATGATCAAAAAATTATACGGCCAGCGGCGTCCTCCACTCCCGAGCGACAGGCGATCACGTACAATAAATACTTTTTCCGATGCTTAGGACAAGTAACACGTCATGAATAGTCTTAGAAAATGTATAAATATGGTCGATGCTTCGATACTCACGAACTTTTCGTATTTTAAGGGTACTCACTCGCGTATTAAACGTGAAAAACTGAGGAAGACCGGCGACCGAATGATGAACGACCGCGTACGACAAGTAACGAATTTATATGCCCATATATGGTCACACGAAGCGAAGTGCCGCATGAACTGTAACAAAGTCGCTGATTGGTCAATGTCCATTGTTTATCCTGTCATGGACCAATCGCAGCTTGCGTAATAAATCGGAAAATAAATAATTAAAGAAAATAATCAAACGAATAATTATAACACCCACAATAATAGCCCGATGCAGACGAATCTTTAAAGTTTACGGATATTTTCTATTTTCTCCCTAGTTTCTCGCGTAATAACGGTGACGAAAACGTCCCATATCCCGATTGAAAGAAGATTAACCAACCCCGCAAACATGTCGTGATAGCCGCACACGCTCTCGACCACCGATATATTTTAACTATTACGAGAACAAACGAATTCTACAGGACACATTAACGCTGCGAGCGACTTATTGTCTGAAGTAAATGCACGCGACAGTGCAAACGTCATGAGTATGCATTTATTAATACGAAGTAATTATTAGACCGGACGGCGTACATACGTGTTACTCTCGCGAACTCCCGTAGCAGAGAATGAAACCGGAAGTGACCGACTGGACGATGATTCGCCAAGTCGGTCACTTCCGGTCAATTGGGCCTCCTCAAACATTCACACAAGATAAACACAATTGATAAACTAAATTACCGTAGCCGAAAGCCGAACTACGTATGCGATATAAATAAATAAATATCGCGAGCTCTCATCGCTAATGACAATTGCCAAACTGCTAGTGGTTTTGACTCTGCGAAATAACTGACTTCCGACCTCGTGAACGCCAGTTATTGACTTTAATTGCATTGAACGTGGTAAATAAACCCTATATACATCTATTTCGATTCTTTATAATCAGTAATCATCCAAATAAGTTTTTTTAAAATTCTTTCAGAGTTCCATGCGAACGTAACATCCAAACAACGATTCTCCAGCTCTGGAATTGCGTCATCCACCATCCGCCGCGTTCACCGAGGCAGTCGAACAGCAATAGAAAGCATAAGAGCTTTCGTCCCGCATATCTGCCGTTTAAGAAACACCCTGCAGCATGCCAACGAAACAAAGCCTCGCAGCCTACCGGCCGGCACGCAGTAAATTCCTACTCTCACGTAGTTCTCCTACTCTCGAAAAACCCGGTCGTCAGCTGTTCGTAGCGCCGACTCGTCGGTTCCGAGTAGTCGGTTCAGGATTCGGTCAAACTGAAAATCATCGCTGACAGTTTCTCGTCGGAGGCTGTGTGAGCCGCACTTCGATCAATTCCTTATCGTTATCGTCGGCACTCCAATTACAGTTTTTGTTTTTTTTTAAGTTTTTTTTTGCAACTATGCCGAGTAATCATCGTCTCTCCAGTGAAGATTGAATTCACGCCCAGAAGTACAACGAAGCCGTCGTTTTTTTTTTTTTGTACGAGCAAGCTGATAGCAAGACAAACGATTGTTACGTTAAATGACAATTCGTCATGGCAACTCCCACGAACGACAGGAAGCCCACCGTAATAGTTCTAGGAGGTAAATCTACGGTATCAAATTTGCCTTTCAATTTACTGCCCGCCAGTTCGGTTTATCTCAAGCGAAATTATCATTAACGGAGAATGGATTTTTTATCCTTTTATCTTTTGCAGGATGTGGCTTCATAGGGCGGAACCTTGTGGCCTACCTAGTGGAGAATGAACTCGTGTCGTACGTACGAATCGTCGACAAAGTACCTCCTCAGACAGCCTGGCTTAACGCTGAGCACCAGAAGGTCTTTGATAACCCGCTGGTGGAGTTTCGCAGCGCCAATCTTATCAACACAGGTATGACGACCGTTGCGAGTTTCTCTGGGACAATTTTGTCTGATTTGAATGTCTTTCCAGTATCGTGCCAAAATGCATTCGCGGGTGATAATCCGATAGACTATGTGTTCAACTGCGCGGGGGAGACTAAGAGCGGCCAAACAGATCCGGTCTACAAGGAAGGAATCTACAAGCTCAGCATCAATTGCGCTCAGCAAGCGGCGAAGATAGGAGTGGCTCGATATGTTGAGATTTCGTCCGGAAACATGAGCTCGTCGGAGAAAGCTCCTCATAAGGAGGATGACAATTCGGAGCCTTGGACCTTTGTCGCCAAGCATAAACTTCAAGTGGAACATGACTTTAAGGATATTCCGGATCTTAAGTACACTGTACTCAGACCGGCCATCGTTTATGGACCTGGCGATCGCAATGGCCTTGGTAAAACTTGGGAAAGATACAGTTTTACATAATAGTACTTTATTTCACGAGGTGTGAAAAAAGGGGTTTTATGCCAAAAAAATTTCACATATGCCATTTTTTTTTTTTTTTCCAGCACCACGTTTGGTAGTTGGAGCCGTTTACAAGCATCTGGGCGAGATGATGAAACTGCTGTGGGGACCGGATCTTCACATGAACACCGTACACGTGAGGGACGTTGCTCGAGCGATGTGGCACGTCGCTACTCGTGCCGACGCGGTCGGTCAAATTTACAACGTCGTCGACGAAGGAGACTCTACCCAGGGTTCCATTAGCGCCACGGTGTCGGAGCTCTTCAATATCAATCACGATTACTGGGGCACGGCACTGTCAACCTTGGCCAAGGTTCGTAGAGCGAGATTACGTAAAAATTGGTTGAGAAATTTTTATTTGCTTATGTTATTTTTTCGTCGATAACGATACACGTTTTACTGATAGGCCGATATGAGCTCCGTAGTCGAGGAAGTCAATGACAAACACATGGGTCCATGGGCCGAGGCCTGCAGTAAGGACGGCGTTGAAAACAGCCCGTTGTCACCTTACATCGATCAGGAACTTCTCTACAACAAGCATTTGTATTTGTACAACGGAAAGCTGATAAACGATACAGGATTCACTTACTCTTATCCGAAACTCACCAAGGATGCTCTGAAAGAGGTTCGTAACTCGTACCGCGAAACCTCGTGCCACTGTGATGATGATTCTTCTTTTCGTTTATAATGCATGTTCTTTTGTTTGTTTTTCTCCAGGTACTCGACGATTTCGTGACTATGAAGATATTTCCCCATTCCCTGGTACTGTGAGTAATTCAACTGCCAACGCTCGACGAAGCAATAGACGAACGTTCGTCCGACGACACGTAACGGTCGCGGTCTTTTAGTTTTTTCATAGAGAAAACGTTTCACCTTGTGCCTAAATGATCTAATATGAGTTATAGACTTTTTCGACGCGCATCACGCGTACCGCGTAAAAAAAAAAGATAGAAAACAAAATATCTTCACACCCTTCGCACCTCTCACGCGTACCTTACCCACGGGCACGAAAATGGCAAAATCTATTTTTCTAACTGACTTCAAATCGATTGATATTCTACACATACAGTATTCGTTCGTTGTTAAATTTGCAGAAAGCATGACCGTTAAATTGTCATATTGTAATTGGATGATGAATTCGATTTTTTTGTTAAATCGTCATGAGAAAATCAGATTTTGCTCTAACGTGTTCACTATAGACACAAGCCGAATGTGGGATCGAGGGCCTATTCGCCGTTAATTCATGTGATAAACACGAGAACCTATGTACTTAACTAATCTCCATTATCGTCTCGAGTACGGAGACACTCCGTTCGCGTGGACGCTAGTCAATAGTCGGCAAACCAGACGAGGGGCTGTGCGAAACATTAAAGTCTAAGCCCGGAGAGTATAGTCGTTAATCGAGAGGAAGTCACCAAATAATCAAACGCTTTTTTACTTTTTAAAAACGTTTTGAGAGGAAATGGCATAATTCGTACAACGTCGATCTTTTTATGAAGAAGTCGTATACTCAATTAGCAGCAGAGAGTGCTCTTTTTATACGCAATTTTTCGAGTCGATTACAGTGTCGTAACGATTTTTACTATTACGTTCTGTTTTTTTTTCTCTAGGACTGATATAAAATGAAATACCGTGATTCCTGCTTTGTGGCCAAGGCATTTGAACATTCATTCCAAAACTATGATAATTTTTTTTCCAGCGATATTATAGAGCCTTTTGATGCCGTAGATTTGACAAAGGCTACGAAAATACTAAGTTTATCGTAAGTGATGATATTCGATAGTTATATAAAGCAATGATTAGTAAAATTAAGTACAAACAAGTATGATGAAGGAAAAGGAAATATTGTGTTTTCTTGTGATCATATTCAATACGCCTAACGATCCACGAAGGATCTAACGAAGGATATAGATTTACTTAAGAATAGCTCCCTGCTATAGAGAGCGCTTTTACATTCGTACTTACCGGCTGACGTACGTTAAACCGATAAAATTATTGTTGTATTATCGAGCTATACTAAGAGGTGCGATTTTCTATGTATGCTCCGATATTTTGATAATAAAATTACTCTATCAGAAATTCGCCGTCTATCAATCAATCACCCTTTGAAATTACACAATCCGACTACGAGATTACAATGTTACTGAAAAACAAAAAACATCTGTATATACACTGGCTTAATTTTATTCAATCGTACAACAAGACGCTGTGTTCAGAAGGGTCAACAATATCATTAAACATTTCGTGTATCGGTTTAATTTTAATACTTTTTAAACATAAGATTATAATTTTTATGTAATTAATTACATGTAATATATTAAAATATATACTTTCAATATTTTTTTTTGCTTTTTTCTTTTTTTTTGCTTCCGTAGACAATATAATGTATGTACAATCGTGGGTTGAAAGGTATTTACAAAGTAACTGCACCCTAATGAACGGTCATAACCGTTATGTAAAAGTAACTAACTAGGTGTTTGTTTTGTTTGTTTCTTTTTTCTGTATAAAATAATAGTGGATCGGTAAAAAAAAAATATATATATTCTATATAAATTATAACGGTTCGGTTGTTTTTCGGTAATGGTTCATCGCGATTAAACTGTAGTAATACGATTTCGACTTGCGCCGGTTCACCGCCAACGTTGGCCTATCTTTCACTTTATCTCTGTGTTTGTAAACTAAAAACGTTTCTACTACGTGTATCAGTCGACGCGGACGCGAAAACTATATCCTGTGAGGTAAACGGTATAAAATTAAATAATAGTTATCTAGTAGGTACTGTCGTTAAGTTATCGTTAAGTAATGGGTCGGTCGCTCTTTGTCTTATGAAAGGGCGATCGATTGTGGAGGTATATTCGTTCGACTAGAGTCGCCGTACGATCTAGTTAATACTTCGTCAGTGTATGGCTCATGCAACGATCTCTTGTTAATATTGTTTTGCTTTTCTGTACAACTATTTACCCAGATAAAACATAGTTAATTCTCTTTAGACACATTTTTTTTTATCTTAAAAGGATTACCGGGAGAATCGACTGTGTTCGAGACTTTCTCGAGAAGTACTTGGCAGACTAATGTTCTACAAGTAAAGGGTATTTGGATGAAAAAAAAATCATCTTCCACCAACGATCAGTGGACGATTTACAATTATTGCTAATTCGTGACAGGCTTATCTTTCAGTAGTTTCATCAGTTGAAGAACATTTTATACAAATTATAGATCCCTGTCTTGACGATCGTGAAAAACTGAAAGTTAAAAAAAAGAATAATTTATCTAAAATATATCGAAAAACCGTGATCAGCCGTAGAAATTTGCATTACTTTGTACTCTGGAATGGCATGAACCCTCAGCACGGCGACCCTATCTTTATATTTGCAATAAATTATCTAGAAACGTATATCACATCGACGTAATTTTTTTCGTAGTACAACGCAATGATGAATCGAATGAAAATGATATTCGTGTGAATGAGACTATAATGAAAATGTCCACGCATCGGTGAAAGTGTTTGGAATCGGAACACGGAGAAGTGTGATCGGAAGTTGTACATTGCTCTTCCGGATCGACGCCTACGGGCTATACTATAGATCTTAAGAATGATTATGCAGCTACAAGTAATACGATTAAAGTAGGTTTTGGTAAGCGTAAATTGATTTTTTTTCACCGCTATCACACTACTGACACTATGCCTCATTAACAGAAACGGAGAGAAAGAAATATATATCTATATATGTTTGTACACATAAATGTCTAAATCTTAAACGACTAAATTAATTTAAACGAGAAAAAAATACGAAAAATCTACCAACCGTAAGAATTCTATAGAGATAAAAAAAAAGTCACGCATTTTCTCTATGCCTTATTAAATTGTAAACTGAAACATTTTGTCCACTCAGGATAAATTGAAAATTTCCACGAGGGTCACTGGTGAATCATTAAAAAAAACACACAATATTAAAAAATGTTAATTATAGTACAAAGACCCACTTTTGCGATAACACGTGAGACCTATACGTGCTGCCTTGTCACCGAGATAAAAAAAAAGTGCTTGAGTATATATACATACACACACACACAGATATATATGTATATATGTAAAAAAAGAAAACAAAAAACATTGTACAAAGCTAGATGCCACTGTATCAGGAACCAAAGTTCTATTCTATTATTGTATAGGAATCGAGTGAGCTCTTGTTTTGAAAAACATTGAGATTCTTACATAAAACGTAACGATGCCGAAATTACGGAAACGCATTCCTTTCTTCTTTGTCTTTTAAATAGACACTCAAACGAAAAGTGACGTTCAACAAGTACTAGACATAGTGACAGGAATGTGGAGTTCGTGAAACATTTTCTTAATTGTAAAAAAAAAAAGTTCATTATGCACCTTTGATAAGGTGATCGGATCTGTATAATAATTTATTTTCTTTTTAATGCATGCGTTGAACCGGCACCCCCGTATAGGGGTAGCGCCGGGGTAATCTATTGCAGTTGAGATAATGTGATATATAATATATATGTATGTTTAACAAAACAAATTATTCGAATGAACGAACATGCAGTTGCAAAAAAAACTGTTTGCAAAAGAAAATGACGGCTATTGCAGGCGCTTCGAGGAGATCGCGATCGCGAAGGATCGAGCGAATCTCACACGTTAAGCTATGTGGATTCTAACATTTGTAACTACGTAAACATGTATGTAGAACAAACAGATTGATCGTTATTGTTCGTTTAATTTTTTTTTTTTTCTTCCAGAACTCCGCGAAACCATTTCTCAACCATTCAGTAACAAACCGTTTGTATCTATGCTGAAAGTAATCCGTACTTTACAGGAATGATAACGAATAAATGTATTTTAAAAAATATCCATAACATCGACACAGTGAATATAGAATCGTATATGAGAAGGCGTCTGTTATTGACTTTTTTTTCTTGATCTACGAAAAGAAAGTGAGATTGTGAATGGTTCTAAGAGCGAATGAACTGGTTATATCGCGTGCCGGTAAAAGGAATGATTGCATAATAGTTTGTAGAGCATGATTGAATGTGTGAAGTAATAAATAACAATTAATGGAGGTACAGTAATAACATTGACATCTCTACGTCTCACTCTAAACGATATAACTTAGTCTATCAGGTACTGAGTTGGGTTTTTTAAAATCTTCTGTCATGGTAACATGCACCAGTCTGGTATATGTGTCTCTGCTGTTTGTTATTTTTGTTTTGTTTTGTTTCTTTGTAATTGCTCCGGATCGATCCGCGAAATAACGTTGAAAAACCATACGTGGTTGCGTAGATTAAGAAATAATCTTTGACCCTTATGAACGGAAGGAATAGCGGACGTTTGAGATGTTGATAAGAATAAGTATTCGTTCAGATAGTATTTCCGCTGCCTCGACCCCTTGAATCCTGCATCTTTTCGTTCATAGGACACAAACGGCCCATAAAACTTACACTTAGTCACAACTACGATCAACAAATGTAAATATAAAAATAAAAAAAAATTGAAGAAATCAGAATGATTAAAGTACTACCGATAAAGATTAACAAAATCTTCGCCGACCCGATCAGTCGTATAACTCTCCGAAGATCCAAATTCGCGAGGTAACACGTTTGACGGGTTTTCAGTCGCGTAAGATCGTACTAAAAATGTTTTCGAACAACCAATGATGGTTTTAGGTATAAAAACACGTAATTAAATACAAGAAAAAAATAAAAAAAGAAAGTGGCTGCATAAAGCGATTTGCCGGCAGTTTCTTAAATGCATAACGTGTCCGATTAGAATCTGTGCTTGTTCCCTTAAGCTAATAGCTCTCGTTTTATTCGATATCGGATTCACACCGCGAGTATATAATGCATTAAACGATAAAAAGAAACATGGAATGTACCTCATAAACTTTGATCAGTATTTCCGACTGATTGGAATTATGTGAAATGTGCAGTTTGCGATATCCAATTTGGATGTCCGCAGCAATATTTGTTCTTCTTTTGTTATCCGATGAAATTATCGGTACGAGAATGCCTGTGGGAAGATTAACTTCCATATCGTGAAACTTTTTATAGACATATTCACAGTTAACGACTATAATATTATGTACAATAATATTATGAATTTTTGTAATTCCTGGCGCGAGCCCCCTGCCTCCTTTTTTGTGTTATCGCAAGCCGAGAACGATTCCGAACGTGAGCAACTAGTCTGGTGTAAATTCAATCAATCGGGCCATTATTTTGAACGATATAATAATCGACGGTGTGTATCGAGCTTCGATTAAGATCGTTGAGATTGATTCTATCAGTCAGGATGAAGAATCGATCGAGACCTACGTACACGCATCAACGACGACCTATGCGAGCCAGGCACATTTTTTTTCAACGGATCGATTTGCCGTTTACCAACGCGTGTAACACTCGGGCTCACCATAACGATGAGATGATCTCGATTTTTTGCGGAGCTACTTTCGGATTTTTTTTTTCTTTTAGTGAGCATTCTTAATTCGGACGACGCTTCCATCCTAGAATGCCTCGCACGTGCCTCGACCCTCCGCTTCTTACTTACTGTCTTTAGCTCCTTATGTACAATGCTTCGCAGGGCCGTTGCGAAGAGTATTTTTTGTTGTTTTTTTGTATGTCTTCAGCGAACAATGTTCCGCTCCTACCTTACTGTCGTATCTGATGCTATTTCAAACGTCAGATCAATTCCATTAACGGTTTCATCCGTTCGGCTCTAGTACAGGAACCGACATTGGTACCGCTTTGCGAGGCGAAGAGTTGGCGCAGCCGAGATTATTGTTCAAGCTGCTCTCGCTACCGGCTAGGGTACAATCGACCATCGTAAGCTCCGTGGTGTCCAGATCGCCTTCCTGCTCGGGCTGCCCATTTGATACAGGACTCTCACCTTGTTTGCACTGTGAACCGGAAAGGACAATCAATAGGTTATTCGAAGTTTCGATGTTTCACTGAAAGATTCTCACATACCTGTGGATTTTCTGTAATTCTAAGATCCTTCGATTCGTCGTGACAATCCCAGGACGTCAACAAAGGTTCTTTGACGCAGTTTTCAAGAATACCATTTTCGTGTCCACCCTGAAACAAAACGCACCATTGTATTTCGAACATTACCGCAAGCTCAATTCTTATAGTTGAATTTCTTTTTCTGTATATCTCGGTTGAAACCAACCATTTTAGCATACGATACCTTGGTATCACATTGCGGATTCGTCGAAGTTGGAGATGACGGACAGAGCTCTGCCAATTCGATCTCGTTACAGGCAACTTGAGGATTCGCTTGTTGACTCACCGATGTTGTAGACCGCTCCACGCAACAACCGTTACCGGTTCGCATTAGAGCTCGACTTTTTTGCGACTCTACGCTCGCTCTCAGGGATCGTGAATTCTCGAACTTCCTCCGACAGTACATACTGCATAGACACACTGTTATGCAACATATGCTTATGCTCACGCCGATTATTATCCCTGAAACGGCGGAAATTTATCGTGAAACAAACTGAACGAATAATCGATTAATGTGAATTCATTTTCATTATTCATTAATGATAGAAAATTAATATTTCATCACCATACCGAGACTCTGATCCGGCTTTGACTTCTGCGGTGGTTTTTGTTCGTCAGTCTTGGTAGGAACTTTTGATGCGCTGCTGCCGCCCGTAATTATGAAAATTGGATTCGAGGGTCTTCCGTACCCTGCCTTCGTCGACGCTTGTACCATCACGTCGTAGCACTTGCCAGCCACAAGGCCAGTGAGACTAGCGAACGTTTTGTTTCCTGGTACCGTTACGTTTCCCCAGTTCATCGTCGATTCTGTCAAATCCGTCGTGTACGTGACGAGATAATTTTGTATCACGCCGTTCGTCTCGGTTGGCCTCTTCCACGCTATTCTAGCGTTCGTGCCGTTACCGAGAGAAAACCACTGAACATCCTCGGGTTTGCCTGGCACGTCCTCGCTTGTGTAGCATTCTATACTCTCGCTGAACGCGCTTGTCAGGTCGGTTACGTTTTGCAAAGTTCGCACTTTGAACTGGTACAACGTGAAGGGCTTGAGGCCATCGATAACTATTGACTGGACGTTATTCCTGAAAAACCATAAAGTTACATGTAAAATAATGTTTCTAAAGTGAAATAAGGGTTATCTTTTTATCATCGTACTTACAAGATTTTGCACTTTGTTCTATCAGGATCCGCGATATATACTGGTTGATAGCAAACTTCGAAAGTATGAACACCATTCGGATTAGGTACCGTCCAGTTCACGAGAATCTTCGTCGACGAAATTTGTACAGCTTGCAAGGCAGTCGGAATATTGTCTGCAAAAAAAAAATATCACCGTTGCCGGATAAAACTGGTATTACCAATTTTCCGGAAATAAATGGTGTATATTTACCGGCACTGGATTGATTCGATTCTATAGTCTCGGTCAAGCAATCGATTTCAACGTCCGAATTGAACATACACAGGCCAATTGTATACGACACGTTAGTCTCTGAAAATATGGACGAGAGAGATAAGAATTAATATTATAAGAGAAATTTATAGCTGACACATTATTATATACGGCATTCTCTTCATTGTTCAAAATATTCACGACTAATTTATTTATTAATCAATTAAAATAGCGATAATTCACCTAAGTTCGTGAACAAATATTCAGTCAAATTCATGGGCAGCGAGGCGTTAACGAGTTTATCGCCGTTGCTTTTTTCGCAGTAAAGTCGCCAAGAGTCGAAATTCAGTCGTGGCAAATATTCTTCCGACGCCCCTTTCCAATTCCACGTCATCTTGACGATCGATGCGTTCAAATGTACCAATTGAACGTTAAAAAAAATTTCGATGTCAGGCTTGTCGGTCTCAAGGGAAGGTAAAATCACGCTGGTCCAGCCAAACTGCGTGTCGCTGACGTTCGGATATCCTTGCCTCGTTCTCGCTAATACGCGAAGATCGTATTGAGCTCCGGGTAGCAAGTCCGTCAGTGTGTAGTGTTGAATCGAAGCGGGTACGTAATGCACTCGATATGCTGGCTGATCGTGAAGCCTCCACTGGATCTTGTATTCCTCGATGATTCCTCTCGCTTCCATCTTCGCCAGAGGCACCCAGCTCACGTTGATTTTTGTACTGCTTAGCACGTCCACGAATACCTTTGGTGCTGCTTTTGGAACTGCAATGAGCAATGGAACTTGTGAACTCGAAATTTTATTGAGAAAAATGTGTTTTTTAAAGGCCTTTTTTGTTTTTTAAAAGGCCTAACATTGAACAAAAAAAAAAAGGCGGATCGCGGCTGGTATGTTTTTTCGATGTCTGGATGTATTTTCCGACGCAAGTGATGTACTTACCACTTGGAGCTGTCGAGCACACGATAGTCGCCGACTGATCGCTTGCCCCGTGATTGTTCCACACTCGAACGTAGAACGAATAATTTGTAAAAGGTTCAAGAAGTTTGGAGACTTCAACGGATGTGGAATTACCCGCTTCCGGTGGTGAGACTTCCTCCTTTCCACCATCTTTTGATCAAGAATGTGAAAAGGGCAAAGGGATATTATTTACGGTCGCAGACACAAATTATCGGATCCTCCCTCGAAACGCCCACGCGCCGCATTGTACCTGCATCAATAATTTACCTTCGGGACTGTAATGGACGGTATACGCTGTAATACTGGTAGAAGGCAATGACTTTGGTGGTTCCCAAGAAATGAATATTTTAACGGGTGATGGAGCGTGGCACTTTAGAGACGTCGGTGCTGCTGGGCTGTTGCGTGACGTGTTTACCTGTAGCCGACCAGCGGCCCAAATTTCACCCGCCGCGTTAACCGCCACGCACTGATAAACTCCAGAATCGGACGGTACAGTCGCCGATATTGCCAGCTCCATTTTATTGCGTTCTTTCTCGTAGGTTGTTCTTCGACCTGTGACGTTCAAGGTTTAATAAAATAAGTAAAGCGAAAAGTGACCGAGCCATCGAGGAACGACCGAATTCACGTACCGTTCGTCGTTATGTTTGCCGAATCTTTGAGCCAATAAATTTTCGGCGTTGGCGTTCCTTGAGCTTGGCATTCGAATCTGGCAGTACGTCCATTTGGAAAACTCTGACTCGTGGGTTTTTTCAAGAAAGTCGGTGGTACCATAACGTCCAATGTTATATTCTGCACTTTCGGTCCATCGACAATCGAATTTTTTACCGAACACGCGTACAATCCGGCATTCGAGAGGTTTATATTTTTTATAGACAGTATCGCGATGCCTTTTGTAGAATTTAAGAGGATTCGAGGCTGCACGCTCGGAGCATCATCTGAAGCAAAATAATTCCTCAATACATCTTAAATACGATCGAGGGCGTGTCCTCGATTCACTTGCGATACGTTCCCATTAATCGTATTATTCGCATCGCAGCTATCGATGACAAGTTCTCGTCGGAATGTAATAAAACGTAAGCGGACGCAACCGGTACGTAATAAGACACGAAGATCCTTTAACATACCTGAATATCGCGGAACAAACGTCCACGTGACGGAGGGTGATGGATATCCAGTTGCTGCACACGCTAGACTCAGACTCGATCCATTGATCAGCCGATGACTGTAGGAAATTTGGGGAAGCAGTGAAATCGGTACCCGTCGCTCGTTTTTCTCAGGCCGCGAGACTACCGTCAGTTTTGCCTCTTTGCTTTTTTTGGTTTTCTTTATGAAATCATTTGTTGCTATACACCTGTAACAGACACGCAAATTCGGGCATTTTCACACATTTCTTTTCTTTCTAGAATTGGAGACAGAAAAAAAGATCGATGCTTCACCTATATGAACCAGCATCGGACAATTTCGTTGCGCTTATGTAGAGGACTCCTGGCGATACCAAATAATATCTGTAACAAAATGCATGCATAATTTTTTTAAACGTTTGCCGCATGACTTGTAAATATGAAGAACACGGCGATTGAACTTTCATACTTAGTGCTGTTACGATCGAGTGATACAGTTTCCCCGTTACGCTGCCATGTGATGTTAGGTGGAAAAGGAACGCTGTCAATGAGGCACGACAATCTGGCAATTTCGCCTTCCCGCACCGTCAGATCCTCGGGTGGTTCTTTGAATGTATGGGATAGCTCTGCACAGGGTTGACACAGATGTTTGATCGAGGAATGACACAACGATTGTGAAGTAATGATCGATGGAAACCTACCGGCAACTTGAATGAACGTGGGTGCCGATCGTAACAATCCTCCGAAATTCGTTCGTGCTATACATCGATACTCGTGCTTTTTTGAGACTTTTGTGACCGCCGGAAAAACGCCGTCGCGTCCTTTCGATTTTTGCGCCAATTGCAAATTTTGCTTCTGTGATTTGCGATGAAAAATATAATATTTCGTATAGAGTGTAAAAATGAAGAGCAATTAAAGAGAATGAATGAGAGATTATTTTATGTATCTCACGGCGAACGTTCGGGTACCTTGTAAAAGTGGAGAGAGCCATTGTGTAGCAGAGCGCAACGTGCGATCCCGCACGGCGGCGCTGGTACACCATTGTGCAACCAAGATATATCCTGATTGTTGCCGGATGACAGACAGCTCAGGGTGATACCTCTCTTTCCCAGTATCACACTTCCTCCTGGCTCTATCTCCAGTGTCGCTTCGGGACCTTTCGTCAGGCCAAGATCCAAGCCATCGATTTTTGAACCGTTTTTTCCATTGTAAACACCGCCCGATCCTCTGACACCTGTTAACAAATTACACAATCATTAGATCTACTACAATAAACAATGTTTCGCTGTATCAATTATTTTCAACAGTTTGATTGATGCAGGAGCTCAAATGATTATAATGAAAGCTACAGAATGATACTGCAAATATTGAGGCAGGTTACAAGGTAATTACTGCTCCATTTACATTATGCAGAATTACCACAAATTCTCTACATTCTTGTATGATGTACTTTGATGTTTAAAAATAATAATTAATGGTGAAAAATGAACGAAGAAAAAATAAACAGGTGGCTTCGCTTGTTCGCATCTAAGAATTAATTTGGGATAATATAAAGGAATATTACAGATCTTTGATTCAAAAAATGCCCCTCTTTGAATTGAAAAAATCCTTAAACTCAGTTCATACAAAGCTGCATACGGATAATGATACTTCACAGATTAAAGAAGATTTGTAAGGACTCATCGAATTTGAACTAGTTACAGCAGCCATGGCAACAGTTACTCACAGATATCATTTCTTATTTCATAGCTTGCCTTGTTATTACATTACACAGTAGAAAAGGTTCATACATTTGACAAACTTGCTTGTGAACAAACGTCCACAATTATTTTGTTGTTATCTTTACAAAAAATATTTGTAAAATGAGCATAAAAATAACTGTGGACATTTGTAGACAAGAAACGTTAGTACCTATTTTACTATGTAGAAGACACATTAGAAGGTTATTTCCTGCTCCATTTACTTTAAGCAGAATTTCCACAAATTCTCTTCATACTTGTTTGATGGACGTGGTTGTTTTTTTTAAATAATTAATATTGACAAAGGAACGAATAAAAAATAACAATTTTAGTTAATTCCCTGAGTAAGATTTGAAAAGCCCTCAAAATCCCTTCGAGCAGTTCAACATTCGGAGAAGCAGAATACTTTGCGAGTTTGTCAACTTGTAAAAATTATTTGAATGAGAACTAACGATGGTGGCTAAGGCGATCAGTGACCTAAAATGTAATTAGTTGTTTAACAGCATACTCGCAAGGTATTTTTGGTTCGAGCATGTAGTTCATGCACCATTGGATATACTTTATTAATCTCTGCGTCTATCCGACCAGACAGTTTGAAAAGTTATCTCACAAAACAATGCTGCAAATAGCCTCCAATATCCATGCCGTCGATTACAAGTCCTAACGGTTAAACGTTTCTTGAATGCTATGAGAAAATTACGAATGAAGATCCTAAAACTTATCATAGGTGTGTTTGGCCTTAAAAACTCTTTAACTCTAATACAGCTTAAAACTGTTACCAAAAAAGAAAAATGATCCTTAAGATATCTACACGAGACAAAATTTCATCAACTTATAACGGCTGTGTTATGTACCGCACGAACATTGTTCAAGGATGTTCACTTGGAGAATAAAATTTTTTAAATGAAACGTTTTTTTCTCTTCTTAAAGCCATGCATTGACAGAGATTTGCCGAAGTTGAAATTTGATGTCATACAAATATCTTCAGGGGCGAAAAAAAAAAGAGCGTGCATATTCCAGCCACATGGTCTATACAATAAAGTGCTGGAAGAAAACAGAAACGATTAATCGACGCCACGACGAATTATCGAATGAGGATAGAATCCTCATCTGAGCGAGAATGCGTCCAAGCTAATGCGGAAATATCGGTCAGATGCCTCGTGACTTCGCCATGTGCGTCCACGGTAAACACAGTACCGAGAATTTCGTCAGAACGAGCGTGACAACCTGTAATTCGCACTGCATCACTGGAGAAAATATAATTGCAGACAAAACGAAGCAGAATCTGCCGACGATAATTGCACTCGGTGAGGAGAAGCTCGTTGTCCCTAAGTTGACAGGTTCTCGTGGTAATATCCGCGATCGATCGTGGGTGCGTGACGCAAAAAAAATATAACCTGCTGCGAGAGAACGACTTTGGGGCGAGTTGCGATGCTGGACCGGTATTAATCGCGGACACCGACGGTCGTCCGGAGGCCAGTCAATCGACTGGCGACAAATTTTAACGCGGTATCTTTGGGACAAGTGTAAACAATGCTCGTACGGGAGGCGTGCAATAAAGAATCTTAAAATAAAACGCACCTGCGGCGCAAACGGGCTCGAGCACTTCCGTAAACAAGATGCCGAGCAAAAGCACCCGCGCCGCCATAAATACGCGCTCATCGGCACCGTTTACTTTTCATTCACTGACGAACAATCACGCTGACACGCCGCTTCACTTCGTTGACAGAATCGGGGCGCGTTATTCTTTCGCCGCATGTTTGACATCGACGTTATTCTCTGCTGCACACAACGGACCGAGCGGGCACACAGAGAGTGTTTCGGCTGAGCCGCTCGCGCGCGCCGCCGTTCCGTTCACCAAACTCTCGCCCCGCGGGTTGGGAAACCCGTGGGCCCGCGGAGAGTGCGAGTGGTTGAGCAGCGCGGACGCACCACCACAGCCGCAGCCACTCTCTCCCTCTGTCTCCCGGCTTTTACTGCTGCTGTTTGCAGTTTGCAGATCAGTGAGCGAGACCCTCGCAATTCTGCTGTTCGCCTCGCATTCTCGCGTCGGAGACGCGGAAACGCCGGAGGTTTCCCACGCTAGCCAACAACTCTGGGATCCTCGATGGTAAATTCACGATTTATTAACTTAAAAAATGCTATCGCACGCGAAGGAGAGCGCAGCCGCGGATGCCTCTCAGGCCGTCTCTCTCGTATCTCTAACGAATTTTATCAAAGATACATATAAAGTTTACTCGTGCGTTCCGAACCGCGTTTCCCGCATCCCTCGCCATCGTTCCTACTCTTGTGTAGAATAATATATACGCCTTTTTTTCGCACAAATCGCTACCTCTCAGTCGTGTGCGCTCGAGAATGAGCATAGGTCATGGTATCTGTGAGTGCAGAATATAGCAACAGGCTTAATTGTTTGTAATTTTGTTATAACACGCGACACGGGAGAATTATTTGCAGGGATCTGAAAAAAAATACAGAATTTATAGAACCATCTTATTCAGCATTCCTTCGTAGAACAGCGGCATTCAGAATAGAAAGAAACGCGCTGAGTAAGAGACAAAGGAGAGAGAGAAATGCCGTCGTACGTGCGGATGATGACTGCGTACAGTAAGTCTTCATTTCGGCGTTGAATTACCTTCTTTCAGTCCCGATTGGCGGAGACGACGACAGGCTCTTTGTAGAACGGATGCTGACGAGGTGCATGAGATTCTGTTTCAAAATACCAACGTCTATTTCTACTATCTCGTCTTTGTTGGCATCCTAGAGCGAAATTACTCGAGTCTATTGATTTCAGCAGACCATTATTTGACGTTCATTACAATTTGTCGTGCAACATTCTTTTATTCTCGATAATTTACATTTGAGGGTGAATCTGTAACAGATTAATAAATATCGAAGAATTTTTTTGATTTGCCAAATGAAAGCAAATAACTTAACAGCGATAAATCGTTGCAAAGTAACAGCATATCGAAGTGAAATTTCATGAGAGATCAATATAACAATAGTACAGCAGTAAATCGCATAATAAAAGGTGTTTGCCCCCGATCGAACACCGCAAGGTTATTCGCAGCTAGCATTGAAACGCTGCCTTCATGTCTCCGAGCAGCCGGCAATTCGCAGCGAACATTGAAACACGCCCTAAAAAGGATCAAGGGATAAATGTATCGTGACATAACCTGTGCGTGCAGCCTTGAAAATTCGAATGTAAACTATGGCGCGTCGAGGGAGCGATGCCGATTGCAACGGGATGGAAAATTCGATGGATGTTAAGAGTGTTAATTTGGAGAATTATCGAAAGCTCGTAAAGTCTTACATCGATCTGGTGAGTCGCGAATGTCTCGACCGATCAATCGTCACTGTTCGATAAACGTCATTTATGGATCGTTCGACTTTGTTTTTGTTTTTATGTTCGGTTTTTCCGCAGCATCTCTACAGCGCGGCTTTATTTTGGGCTGACAAAGTAGTGTCTCTGAGTAGCGAGGATCCCAAAGACGTTTGTACTCTGGCGCAATGTATGTACCAGATGAAGCAGTATCATCGAGCGGCGCATTTGATCAGAAATCGTGGTCTGGAAAAGGTTTGACTCTACTGTCCTTTCGTACCTACTTTCTATGTTGACGGGATTAGATGACTCTATTAGTTTTCCCCAGACGGACCTGATGTGCCATTACCTGGCAGTCCGCAGCTTGTTGGAGGCCAAGGAATACGGCGAAGCGCTGCAGGTGATAAACGAATCGGAAATCTGTACAAATATGACACAGTCCGGTGTCAGCTTCAGCGATCATACGGACATACTACAAGATGCTCCGAAAAATGTGAGTCCAAATTAGGATTTTAGTTTTTGTATACATTTTTGTTCTTGTTCTGTAATTTGCACAGTAGGAAACTTTTTTACCGACTGTAGATTAGTGTATTTTACACCATGCTGGTCGCAATATAATTGAACCGGTTGGTTTATATTTTTAATAGTTCATGTCTTACCCGCAACGGAACTATTCCTTTCTATCTACTATTTTATAAAATAAGCTGAGCAGTACTCGAAGTACGCATATACTCTTTAGAGCTCCAAGTACTTTTTTCATTTTTTGTTTTTTTTATTTTAAAAAATTGCTTTATACATTTTTTAATTAATTTCTTCTGCAAAATTTCATGAATTTTTTTTAATTGAGAAAAAGTGAAGAGTAGCTTAAAAACAGCCTGAACACCCTGAATACTTGATTTTATTCATGAATTTCATGCAGGTCCAGAGTTCCATACTATACGTGAAGGGAAGAGTTTACGAAGCGACAGACAACAGGACGGTGGCCACGGATTGTTACAAGCAGGCGCTGCACTGTGACGTATATTCGTATCAGGCTTTCGAGGCGTTAGTTCAAAATCAAATGTTGTCAGCAGCGGAAGGTATCAACAACGATTACACCACTTGGCTCGGCATCGTCGATAAAGTCGCACGCTTTAACGAACGTTTTGGACTTTGCAGAAAAAGAACTGCTGAACTCGCTGCCGTTCAACGAGCAATGTTCGGAAGCGGATCGCGACCTCCTGCGTTTGTTGTACGAAAGTAAGCTGAAGAAGTACCAAGCGCCGACCGAAGACCAGTCCCTCATAACGTGCAGTATAACGGGTATTCTCGTGACTGATCGACTTCGAGACAATCTCGACATGCAGGTCTCCAAAGCTGAGAGATTGTACTACAACTGCGACTACCATCAGTGTTTTTCACTAACGGAAAGGTAATAATATCCCGATACTCGTTTTGTCGGTAAATTGAGAACAATTGTCGTTTCATTTGCAAATTTCTTTGCAGAATTTTGAAGAAAGACCCCTACCACAGCTCGTGCCTACCGGTTCACATAGCTTGTTTAGTGGAATTGAAAAAAACCAACGGTAGGCTAATTTATATAGGTATTTTATCGTTGAATTCAGCGACGAACGGTTTTCTAATAGTCAGCATACAAATTTCAGCACTGTTCTACCTCGCACACAAATTAGTTGACTTGTATCCGGACATGGCGCTCGCTTGGTTCGCTGTAGGATGCTACTATTATGGGATAGGTAAGTAACGTGTAAGGTAGATGTATGCAATGTTCTTTGTGAGATTTCAGCGGTATATTTATTTCTTTTCAGGTAAAAGCGATCACGCGCGAAGATATTTAGCGAAAGCGACTGCGCTCGACAGACTCTTCGGACCGGCCTGGCTAGCTTACGGTCACTCGTTCGCCGTCGAGAACGAGCACGATCAAGCTATGGCAGCATACTTCAAAGCTTCGCAACTCATGAAAGGCTGCCACCTTCCTCTTCTGTACATCGGTCTAGAGTGCGGCCTAACGAATAATCTCAAGCTGGCGGATAAATTTTTCCAACAGGCTCAGAGCATAGCCCCTAATGATCCTTTCGTCATTCATGAAACTGGTGTCATATCCTTTTACAATTTGGAGTACGTACGATTGACTCATATTTCATTCGATAGGTTTCAGAAGGATATATGACTGTTGAGTCTTGATAAAATTAACGAACATTTACGACACGAGTACCGAGACGTTGTCACTATACTATTATATTTAATGACTGTGTTTAATGAGTGCGATATATTGAGTCTACGAATATTACAGAACGTCAGATTTTCCATCCTGAGTAAACTATGACGAAAAAAACAATTGCAAAGACAGGTTTTCGATACGTAAATGAATGTATGGTACAAGGAAAATAAGTCTTTGCCGATCGTTAACTCTTATTCAGTTTTATCGTTTTTCCAAGTACAGTTACAAGTCCGCAGAGCGACAGTTCAAAGAAGCCATGAAGAGGATTCAGGGTGGTCTTAAGAACGTCATATTGCCAAGCAAGTGGGAAGCATTGCTAAACAATCTCGGTCATACGTGCAGAAAAATGAAAAAGTACGAAGAAGCCTTGGAGTATCATCAGCAGGTAATTACTTTTTTTTTATCACGTATGAGTTTCAATACAGTATTCGAAGTGAATCAATGACAATTTGAACCGTTTTTCAGGCGTTAGTGCTCAATCCATTGAATCCCTCGACTTATTCCGCGATCGGCTTCATACACGCGCTCATCGGCAACACTCAGGAAGCTGTCGATGCTTTTCACAGAGCTTTGGGTCTCAGAAGGGACGATACTTTCACGACGACAATGCTCGGTTACGTTATGGAACAACTGATCGATGAAAGTCCACCGTTTCCTGGTATTTACCATTATAATTGTCTTTACTCAAATGAACACATTGCCATATGATAATTAGTAATCAGTCGTATTTATCCGAAAGAAAGTTATTTCAAGTCATTCATTTAATTTTCGTTGGATTTGCGTAAATATTCTTAGTGATAATAATAACTATGAAATTTAATCATTTTTCAGATGCTCCGACCACGATGCCAAAATACAAATTCCCCGAGGCCCGATTGCCGACCGAAGCATCGGACGCAGCCGATAATTCGAGCGCGGGTCCCGCCGGATTTCAGGAAGTCGATATAAACAAGCTGCGTGTTAATCTCTTCAAAGGCTGGGGTGAGGAATCGCCGAAGACGGAGGAAAGCTCAACGGACAAAGCTGAACGTTCGCGTGACGTCGTTGTTAATTACTCGACGCGGGACATGAGCCCCGAATATCCGATGATGGATTCGTCGACGACGCACATAGAATATTAAAATAAAACTCACACGACTGTTTTTCATCGAGCTTAGAGGCTTATGTATCGACAGAGCGCTCCTCTCCTCTCGCGTCCCTCCAAGGCGATTAGATTAACCGGCGTGTATCGGACCATTCTATAGTTTCATACAAAGTAAATATATTAACAGCACTTTTCAATATATTTTCAAACGAACTCGATACAAGCCGTGGTTCTCCACGTTATATAGTCTATCGAACTATGTACGATTCATAAAAAAAAAGAATCTTATGTCCAGCAGGCGCGAGGGGGCGGTTCTTTCGTTGCGCGCATCGTCCGCGGAAAGCCCCCCCCTCTCCCCTTTAGCTCCAACCGCGAACCGGGAATTATTCAATTCAGTTCGCCGCGTGAGGGACGCGGTGAAGAATGGGCGTATCGTCTGAATAGTGCTCGCAACAACGCTAGTTTCTTGGTCCTCGCATTCTTCGTTGTGTCGCCAACGGGGAGACAGCTCTAGTACATCTCACGTGTACATTCAAAATTGACGATAGTTATTATCATCCACGGCGTTGAAAAAAATCGCTAACGAGATCCACTGGTGGGCAAACACGCCGCGAGCGTTAGCTCGTAACGAAACATATAAATATAAAGAATTTTTTTTTATTTACTGTGAATCGTCGTTAATTTATATTAATTTATTCGAAATACCAGTGTGTTTATACTTTCAATAATCATCTCGTTAATTTAAAAAAATCGCTCTTTACTGTCGACTCCGATCATCGAATCGAAACGGAATTATAATTTTCTTTTTTTGTCTCCCCGAGTTCAAAGAATTATTGTTCGCGTTAGAGCACGCGTCGAGATAAATAAGTGAAAAACGAGAAGCAGTGCAACGTACGACCAATCAAGAATAACAAGTTTTCATCTCGAAGATGCCGACGCTGCTGCAACAGGTAATATTACTGCTCCGAAACAATTAAAATTATATTCTACAGTCAGATCGGATCAGATCAGATAGAACAAAGAGCGGGTTAAAACTCACTCATTTTAAGAGTTTTCTAACTCTTAAAATGCGTTAAATCGCGGTTAAGTAGCTTGTTCGTAGGAAAAATTTCAACAATCGCGTCGCAATTCGCAAATTTCTTTGTCCGCATTCCTGGGTCAAAAATTTACGACTCTAAAGCCGAACGAAGCGTATCCGAGTTCTCCTAAGGAAGTATGCCCTTCATACGGTGGAATAAACAAACACGGGGCAGAGCCTCCCCACACCACTATAGTATTGTAAGCCACGTGCTCGAGCCTCACCGCGAAGCTCTTTGTCTAATTTTTCACGCTCGACCACGCACTTCTGATTAAAACCTGTCTTCGATTCCTCGAACGTAACTATTGTACCGCGATATCGTCTTTCTCATTTTTCAACCCTTTTTAATTGTGAACTAATTGAAAAAAAAATTACTTGTAGAAATATTGATGTGAGCTTTTTGGGCTTCAAGATTTGCAAGGAGTTGTGACGGTCTTTTCGCTTACTAGTAGTAGTTTAGTAGATTAACGGTAGTAGTTAGTTACTTTAGTATTTTTTCATTTTTCCATTGGACAATGGTAGTTCCTCAAAGGCCTTAAAGAAGGTATGTTGGTAAACAGAAAGGAGGCGCGCGCGTTATCAATGATTGCGACACCAGACAAAACACCAAGATAACTATTTTTGGTCCGCGCGTACCGGCATCCTTGATTCGGAGATCTCCGGACTGATCGCATTTATGAATCAAGAGCGCATTCCTCCGGTCGTTCAGTTTGTTTGTAAATCATTGCGTTAATTACAACCGGCCTCAATTTAACTCGAAAATCTTTGAACGTCGGGAGAGTTATAATTAATTCGGCCTTATCTCGTATAGCCAAGCTCGAGCTATTGTGCGACGATGAATAAGCGGGAGATTTCCTTCTCGAGGGCGGGCATGAAGAATAAGCCGTCGAATTCTCGGAACTGCGGGCCCTATCCAAAACTAATTATAAAGTCTGACAATCGTGGCTATTCGCGTATTGCCCGCTGCCCAACTTGTTATCTATCCGAGATCCTGGGAGAATTTTTGTTGTTCATCGGTCCCGTTCCCGGAATTCGAGCGACGACTATTTCAAGTCCAATTTCTTTTGTATTGTCGAGAGTACGTCAATGTGTCTGTCTTAGTGTCGAGGCGTTGTGCGAACCTCGTTTCCTTTACACCCTATAGGCATATACACAAACCGACACATCGTAAGAAACCTTTCAGTTAGGATTTCTAGTTTGAGTTAGAATAGGCACACCAGTCGGCTTCTACCCGCTAAAGCGAGGACTTGTTGTTCCGTGAGCGCGCAATTATGTACGAATTCTTATAAGCTATCGAGCACATCTCTTTCGTTAATTTAATTTAAATTTGTCCGGCAATATATTAAAGCATTTTGTATCGATTGTTCAGTTGCAGATGTCGTTTGACGCCGAAAACACGACGACGGATAGCCTGGAGCTAGCCGAGCAGCAGCGGGATCCTCTCAAGCTCCAGCAACAAATGAAGCAAGAGACCATGCGAGAGACTGTCCGGGAAACGCGCGAGCGTCCGTTGCAATTGCAAACTCAACTCGATCCCCTGCAACTGCAGATTCAACAACGGGCCGAGCGCGAACATTTGCAGCATCGCGAAAAAATGCAGATGCACCAGCGCGAGCACATCGCTCAATTGCAATCCATCAACAATTTGCTCCTCGATCTCCCGCCAACGCCGAAGGGATCTTATCAATCGGCTCGGGGCCACGAGGCGGCGTACAACCAATCGCTCAAAGGATCCGAAGGCAAGGCAATATACATTAACGCAATCAATGCTCGTTTTTTTATTAAATTTTATGCAACAGATTTTTTTATCATTATTAGTATTTAAAAAAAAAAATATTATTATTAATATTACACTTGTATTTTTTATTCATCTGAAATTCATGCTAATGGAATTCCTTTTTGTTGAATGCCCTAAGGGGATGTGAAAGTAATTATATCTACAGGATTATTTTCGATGGATGAGCTCGAAATGAATTCTCGACGAATCATCCCATATAGTAATATTCTACAGTATATATAGTAATCAAATAATCTGCAGAGTTTTGGCTATGAAACTGGTACAATTGAAAGCCGAAAGTAGCGAGCGATCAAAATCAGACGTTTCCGCACCGTTCTGAAACAAATGCCGAAGCGAATGGGTTAAAATTGTTCGTTGATCGTCACCCTCTATACGACCGATCGATTTTTGTCGCAACGATATATATTCCGAATAGTTTTCACGGCAATCTGTCGATGGAAGTGTAGTTTTTCATTTGTTAGTCAATATTCAGGCTTATCGCCAGCGTGTAAGTATCGTCCCGTCGAATTCCATTGCAAATTATTAATATTTAAAGCGTGAAAAATAAATCCACGCCTTTGGGTTTCTCCAGGTGACATGTCGATCTCGGATCTCTTCGGGTTGGGATTGCCGCGTGGATCTCTGATGGGTAGTCAGTCTTCGATCGGCTCGTCCTCCTATCGCCAGCAGTACAACGGTCAAAACAACGGACATAGCCCACCGCGGCTCAGCCATCCGGTAAGCGAAAAAAATAAAAATAATAAAAAAAAATAAAAAATGAAAACGATGATAAAAAGAACATTAAAAATCTTATCCGATCAACGTTATATTTACCATTGTGATTAAATAGAACGCGTTATCCTTGCGGCGAATGTCATAATGGCATGTGTCTGTGCAGTTCGGTCTCTCTTCCTCTCGCAACGTTCGTCCGTCTATCTATCATTGGGGAAGCTTCCGACGAGCGATCGATGCCGAGAGGTATCTTTCAATTGTATTCGTGGTCCATATATACGTTCTACATATATGTCACAGCTTTATCGTCGTTCGTTCTATTCCCGTCATAAATGCTAACGATATCTCTATGTATACGCTAGCCGAATCGTAAGAGAAAAGGGAGACGTCGTTGAAGCGGATGATAAATATGCGAGAGGTTTGCTTAACGAGAGAACATAATAAAAAAAAAAAAAACAAAAACAAAAATCTATGGCAACGATAAAAGCATCGCAACAATAAAACGACATCGGATAAACCGAAAATCGACCGTTTTCATGAGGCTCCCAGGTGGGGTTACGTCCAAGCCAGAGCAGACTCCACGTGGGTGATTTCGTGCCCGACGTGACCATGCCGTTTTCGTCGAAACCGACAAAAGCACGAGGGGGGGGACGACGTATTGTCAACACGGCGAGAGCTCGAAATGGTCAATATTATGCGGATCAAAAACGTCTGGCTAGGGCCAATGCGATATAACGGAAACAATGATCATCCCCATTGGATCAATTCCAACCACCCCGTCGGGCAGGCCGCGCGAGACTCGACCGACCGACTAATTTTTTTTTTTATTTTTTTTTTTTTTCATCCCCTTTGTCACTTACATCGTGGACTCGGAAGTACCCACGGACTTAGACGTAAAAAAAACCACTGCATCACGCGAATTCCCTTGGCACGCGAGTATTTTTAAGAAAGAAAAGTTGTTTAACGTTTTTTGTTTCTCTTTTTTAGCTCGTCTCTGCGTATGTATGCACGTTTGTATATATATAGATATATGTACATATATATACAGACGGGGAAGTGGGACTTATAGACGAGGTCCGGATATACCTGCAGATATAAGAGAGAAATCGTTGAAGCTTCTCATTCGTGACGCACGAAACTGTACGTGACGTTTCAATACGGACATGTACTATCCCCGACGATAGGAAGTAGTATCTGGAAATTGCTGTCGATACGGTGTATATGAAGCCGTCCCATCGACGACGCTCGATTCGGAGTTGGCTTATCGTCCTTACGGACCCTTGCGCTATCCAGCGGCGCACACACAGTACATGCCCGAGCGTTTTGCTCCTCTCGATCGAATCACCGTCGTATTTAATGAAACTCGCTCCTACAACGAAACTCACGAAGGTTCATATTCGATACTCTAATATCGAGAAAGTTGAAGGGAAAGAATATATGTATTTTCATAGATCGTACGTACGCTGTAAAATTCGCGGGAGCCACTGAGTTTCGTGGATCGTGGATAATAATTCATAATTTATTTGAATAGTCCGACAAACGCATACAAGATGCTTATCCGCCTTTTCTGTAAATATAATCCCGACGATTTTTATTGCCTGCCGTTAGAGTCGTCGCGTGCCATTCCAGTAAGTCAATCGTGTAGCTGACAATGTCGAGACTCCGTTTCCTCAGATTTAAGAAACTCGGAGAGGCATCAGCTATGAGATAGAGTTGGTATACACGATGAAAATGCCCACATTAGGCACCGGGCGGACAATGCGGAGCATAAAATAAATTACGCAAAGCGGGCGCGCGTTAGAGCGACCCCGATTTTGTGGGAGCCAAGAATTCGGAGGCTCGAGCCAAACAGCTCTATCACACAGCCGCCACTCGCGTTACGGCCCTCTCGCTCGTCTTATTCATCTTTTTTTTCCCTTTCTTTTCTTCAACGACGAACCCTTACCAGCCGCGCTGAATCCTCGTCTAGGACGGGATAGACGCTCTCCGGAGGCAACGGATATATTTCATGATATTATTTTGGATATTATCCAACCGCGGCGCCGGCAACCTCATCTGGGTAGTCGAAGGATTGCTGGAAGAGTGCGTTCTACTATTTATGATGGTCATTGTAACACGCGTTTCGCACGTAATTGCAACTTTGCTCTTTTTTATTACAAAATTACTAGCTTTTGAAAGTCAATTTTCGTCGAGTTTTTGAATAACGTAGCTTGTTAAAAAAAATTATTCATGCGCGGTAATAAGACGATCAAGGATAATATCTGAGTTAATCCGCTCCAAACGGCCCTCCTAAAAATCGTGGAAGACATTTAAGATGTAATTAGTTTTTATTATGCGAGTCCTATCGTACATTATTCCTGAGTAATCAACTTTGGATTTTTAATGCCATTCTCATTTAACGTAATTTATTTCTGGAGGTCGTCGATGCTGTACGAATTGATCGACGCTCGATGCACCTTATTTCAATCAACGCTCGATGTGACTCAAAATATTTCCATTGTCGGAAACGCGTGCGGCATGCAATGAATCGAGGACGAAAGGGTCTTGGTTCTCTTCATAGAATCGCTTTTTTATAATTGTCAGACCGAACGAGATTCTGTTAACGTCCCGCTTTATATTTTATTTAATATATTTTACAGCAATACGACGAGTCTCACGGATACTATCCGAACACATCGACTATGGACATGCCGGGAACACCGAATTCAGTGACTACTCCGGGAAGTCCAAGCACCCCGGGGAGCGTGTACTCTAATCCGTACTCGTATTCTACCAGCGGAAACAGCAGCGGGTACATGACACCCTCACCGTCGAACCGATCTCATTACAATCTCAACTCACCGTCTTCTCCGGGACATTCGCCCTATTACGGTAGACCCATCAGAGGCTCGCCGGCTTACAGGTAAGATATGAACTACATTTCCGACATACGACGTCTTGCCACCGGGCATAACAGGAATTTCATTTTCCGACTGAAATTGAAAATGTCGAATCCTATCTCACTATGGTTTTTTCCTTTTCAGTGATTGCAGCAGTCCGACTTTGGAGTATACGCAAATGCTCGGTTTCGGTGGGTCTCGATCGAACTCCCCAGCGGATTCCGAGACGAGCGGCTACAGCAGTGTGGACGGTTCGCTGTCCGACATTATGGTAAGAGTACGTAGATGCAGAACTATCAATCAATCGATCACGAAGATGCTTAGTCGATTTGTACTCATGATTTTTTTGTCATTGCTTATTCGTCTTAGAACTACCTGTCGTTGAATCCATCCGGTCACTCGTACTACCCGCCGTCGCTGGGCGGTCTCATGTCTCCGGAATTGGATCTCTACCACGGTGGTAACCGGACGGCTGCTTATCAGCGCATGGCCGCGAAGAAGTATCAGCAACAGCAACATCCCAATATGCGACATCATCACTGCTGCTCGCCGGGAAATCATGTCATGCCTATGAAAAAAGCTGCTAATGTTGCGGATCCTCATATATCCCTGGACCGCGCGGCAAAGATCCATCGTAATGCAGCAGGTAATTGAGAGTCAGTCGATGAACTGCTTACAAAAAATATACTTAAGGAGACCTATCTTACTTTTTTTTTTATTACGGTGTTCTTTTCTTTGAATAACGTTCGATCGTTGAAACAACATTCTTCAAATGAAACTCTGCAAGCGCGTTAGTGTAGTAGATCTCCTTAATACTCGTGAAGATAACATCGCAGTCAGTGGAAAACCGTTTGAACAAAGCAGTTTTTCATTTTCTTCGTTGTGAATTTATGATAGCACTTTGCGAAGCAACGTGCACCTGGTCCGGGGAGCTGCCGAAACGTACGCTCAAGTCATCGGGCTATTCGTCGAAGGTCTTCTTGGGAGGAGTACCTTGGGACGCCACCGAATCCCTGCTGATGTCGACATTCAAGCAGTTCGGACCGATTCGCGTTGAATGGCCGGGCAAATCTATGGACGAATCGGACGACCAGCCCAAAGGATACGCTTACATAATCTTTGAATCGGAGAAACAGGTGAGTTCCTTTTTGCGAACAGGATATATATTGTTATTTGAAGTTCCACAATTTAACGATCAATTCTCTTGATACAGGTGAAATCTTTGCTTTCCTGCTGCACTCACCATTTCGGCGACGAAAAAAGCTGGTACTACAGAATCACACCAAAGCGATCAAAGCCCAAAGATGTAAGGAAATCTCATTGTGTCCTTAATTGTCGATAATTATCGTAAATTTTAACACCTTTCCATTGTATATTTAATATTTTTTTATTAAAGGTCCAAGTGATCCCGTGGCACATCAGCGAGAGTAATTACTCAAAGTCCTCGTCCCAGAAGCTGGATCCGGAAAAAACAGTGTTCGTAGGAGCTCTCCACGGTATGCTAACCGCTGAGGGCCTTGCGAAAGTCATGAACGATCTTTTCGACGAGGTCATTTACACAGGTATTTTGCGGATTCTCTCCTTCATCCTTTGATTTAGCAATAATATACCTGCTAAACTCATTCTACAAGCCGTGCAATGGAAAATCATTCCAGGAATCGACACTGACAAATGGAAATACCCGATCGGTTCCGCTCGCGTGACATTCAGCAGCAAACGTTCCTACAAAAAAGCCTGCGCAGCGGCTTTCGTGGAGATCAGAGCTGGAAAATTTACTAAAAAGGTACAAAATGCAAAAAGTAGGCTTTTATGAATCACAATTTTCATGTTTTGTCTTTCATTATTTACAGGTCCAAATAGATCCGTACATCGAGGATTCTGTGTGCTCATCGTGCGTCGTGCAACACGGACCTTACTTCTGTCGCGAGCCGGTAAGACAGTAATCTTCTTTGGAAGGAAAATTTATTATAAAAATTCACAACGGGCAGGACAAAAAGATCGATGAAATAAATGTTTTCGTTAACTATAGAATAAATGTAAGACTCGGCTCATCGGGTCCAGCTGGTTATGGGGAAACTATATTCCAAACTGATGATTGCTCTCTACAACGAATTATCCTTTTTCGTTGCAGATCTGTTCCCGATACTTCTGCCGCAGTTGCTGGCACTGGCAGCACGCTTCGGAACCGATGCGCCATCACCAGCCAATGTCACGCGGTTCCAAGACGAATCAGGTCGTCTCTCTGGGGCCAAATTTCGGAATGAACGGAAATCGTTCCTGCCGCGCTATAATGATGTAACTCAATAAGCACCGAGTGAAACGTGTGCTCGCGAGCGGTTGCTCCCTCAAACATTCGGCAGTGAAGCCGACTTTTTTTTTCCTAGCTGACTAGTTATCGATCATTTTCGTACAGACGTTTCGACCGATTTGATTTTTGTTCTGGGACACGGTTAGGCGAACACGTTTTCGTGGCTATAGGGGACCCGTGAACGGCTGGTCCGCAAAACTCGCGCGGATCTTAAACTTGAGCCCGTCACAAAGTCGCAAATGCCGTACCGAGACAATTAATTTAACGTATTTGCTCATTACGATATTAAATAACTCTCTATCGTTACGCGGAAGCCGTTAGTAAGTTTAAGAAAAAAAACACCGAAGCGCGTGGGCGTATTATCGACTAAATACGGAAGTCGTGTCTGATACGTGAATTTTTGTAAGGTGGCAACTAGTACTTTTATTTATTTATGTTTATTTGGGGACTGGCTCTCTTTCTCTCATGCTGCCGTACCGTTTTTTACCGCGATTAATCGAATGCGTCGAAAGAGATTATTATATCGGTATAGTTGCATACGGTATAGATAAATGATAAGCGTAAGGTTTAATAATGGTGAAATCGGTATACGCGGGAGTCTGGTAACGCCGATGACGACAGTCGTGAAATATTTCGTTCGGGATTATTGTAGCAGGGCACAACAGATGTTACGACGATTTTACAATGACAAAATCATGATTTTTCTTTTATGCGATTGAGCGCGAGAGATATTTGAGAGGAGTGATAAGCGCCGAGGTGTAATCGCCACCCGCTCGTAGATCGCCCGTTCCCTGTTACGAATTAACGCTCGATCGTTCAAGAATTTCAGATACATCGATGATGTTCCCAGGTTGATATTCGCTTCCTCCGGCTTTTACAGAGTCACGCGTGACGCTGTCCTTTAATTATTGTTTTTATAATGTAGAGAAAAAATGTCTCGCTATCCGCAGCGGATCAAATAAAAGCATCTTGCTGCCGGGCTCGTTACACTGAGATCGGTTAATATAAGTAATTACAATTGTTATCTACGTTCGGACTACGTAATCACGCGTGTCTCTGAATAACAGGGGAACAAGAATTAGTTCTGCGAGAAGTGTTCGATTGTTCACGATCCATTGTATTCGTTTATTGATTTAAAAGGAAAATAACTAAACCAGCTCCGCGTTACCATTGTCTGAAACGGCGACAGTTGCCAATTAATGAATTATACTAGCTTCGCGTTAGTTTTACGATAGATTGTACAGTGTAAGGGCTGGGTCGAAGGGCAGCCCACTGTAGCCAATAATTTATAATATCGTTAGTACGAGCGTGTCGGTGAGAACGGCGGAGAGAAACACAAAAAAGAACACATTCGCGTGACCAAACTGCTCGCTCGCCCGACTGGTTTATCTGTTGACGAAATGGAGTAGTACACGGTCTACGATTCTGGAGCGGATTGTAGTGAATTGATTATGTTTTTTATTTTTTTGTTGCACCATTTACGTTGAGTGTCTTTTGTTCGAAAAAGATTTAGTCTCTGATCAACGCCCGCCCTACATCGAAACAAAAAAAGAAACGCAACATCATGTTTTTCATGTTTTGATATGATTTTGTTAAATGAATTAAAATTCATATTTTTGCAGGTACAATTGAACGTTTTCTTTAATCAGTTCCGGGTGCCAAAAGGTCATGCATGTTTGTTCTCCTCATCCTTATTTTTCCTTATCTATTTCTTGCAACCGTTTCGAAACCTGTATGCTGCTGTTTTATTATCGGGCAACGAACGATGTAATCAAAAAATCTATAAATATGACGCGTAAAAATATATAAAAGCTAACTATAGCGATAGATCAAACACACGTTTATACACGCGAACTCTAGACAAATTATTGTTCAACATTGAGGATTGACAGCCGAATTTCAATGTTTTATTTCGCGACGCAGTTAGTAGTGAAAAATTTTAACGATTCCTCTTTTTATCTGAAAAAAAATGCCCTGATTTACCGAAACTTTTAATAAGTCGTGCCTTTTAAACGTATAATCTCCATGAATTTTATTCAATAAACAGTGGAGATAGAAAAAAAAATTATTTTTAAATCGTTAATAAATACGCAACTAACAGGGTGATATATAATATTGATAAGGAAGACTGATACCGAAGCGCGAAGTGTCATGGTTAAAAAAAAAAAGTTTTAAAAATCGATGGAAGACAGAAAGCTGAACTTGGCAAAGGAGAATGGTTACTTCTTTTAGGTTAATACGATGAAAAAAAAAAAGTACCTCTCTGATTCTTTAATTCTTTTTAATTAACAACGATGTTGAGTGCGAGTTATAATATTGAAACAGTATAGACAAAACCGTTACGATATAACTACATATACTATATATATACAATTACAAAATGGTAAAAATACTCGTGAAACCGAGAATTTCGGAAATGTCCAATCGCACGAGAACTGATAACGCTTTAAACCGGGCAACAATTGTTTGTAACGCTTTAGCCGATTTGACTGTAATCTTGTTGGCACACAATTGCTCCAAAAAAAAAATCCAATTTGTTGACAACAATAAAAAGAATAATTTAACAATTATAACGAATTCGTTGGTTGATCTTATTTGCAGTTGCAAGAGCAGCTGCAAGCAGAGGAGGAAGGAACCTCTTGTCAAGACCGATGGCTCTTGAAAATCTGATAGAGTCCGACGATGGACGACAATGTACCCAGCAATCCCACTTGCCAAGTTTCGAGGCAGCCTCCCCACAGCTTTCCAGGCGGCAGATAATTTATCGCATAAGTCAAGTCTAAGCACAAGCGTGTGCAAGTCAAAAGTTGATGTTGTTTTTGCTTATTCAAATTCGCGTTTCTTTTTGTCTGGTCTTGGCAGGTTACGGGATCCAAAGTGTCTCCTATCCTTGTTTGGATCTCCCCGAGTTTTCTTAAAGATCTGCAACAATGAGAATCATTACGGATGTGTAAAAACATTGGGAATCAATGCAAAAGAGTATTATCGTTATGTACATCAAGAGGGAGAGATAGAGACATATAATCCATAGGACGGTGCTGAGTTTGTCCCAAAAATCTTCATTCGTCCTTATGAGTTTTTGCTCGCCGAGCCAGCAGATATGTTCTATAGGAGAGGCCAAAAAATCTACCACGTTGCGCAGCAACTTCAAACATCTCGACATTGGGTCGGGCTCCTGTTAAACAAATATCGGATGAGAATTATAGCTTTCTTGGTGAGCACATTTGATCTTCCGTACGTGAGTACATAAGATAGAAAAATTTTATGGACAACAGCGTTGAGATACCTGTTTTCCCCATCCATAGGTCAGAGTGTCGTGCAGTATTGGAATATCATCCATAAGTCTCAGTATCACCCTGCACTCGCTCATCCGACTGCCAAAGATTTTCAATTTTTTTGTATTCTCCGAAGAATTCGTAAAACCGGTAGCGAGTTTGGCAGCGTACGACAGAGTTTTGAGAAACTTGTCGCGTCCTTCGTACGTCTCCAAGATCTCGGATATCAGAGAAATGTTCATCGTCCGATATTTCAATTGAACAACTCATGTATGCGAATTGTTGCTGTCCCCGACAAAACTATTCGAACCATCTAAACGCGAGACAGCAAACATGCAAGCGAGTGGATCATTGTGAAGGTTATATTTTTAATTTTTGTATCTTTCCTGTGAGATTCCGATTATCAATCTCTGTGAGGTTTGATTGATCACTGACTAGGCAAATTTGGAACAATAAATAAATGTTATTTAGTACATACACTGTGCATATCGATGGAGGAATAAAAAGGGTTGTACTCGATTTCGAAACGTTACACGGGCGTTCGAATATCCCGCCTGCGTACTTTGACAATCGGTATTCTGGCAACCGTGGGTTCTACCGTATCTGCAGTGAACATAGCCGTTTGCGACAGTAGCGATGATTGGAAGAGCGGTACGAACAGTTTTCAATGATTTAGAACTAAATGAAAATTGCCACGTGCAATCTATTGTACACACGGTTATTAACGATTATTGTCCAGGGCGTCTTGTCGCAGCGATTGTCCAAAATAGTCTTCGTATTATGCACTACGTTCTACAATGATAAGTGTGCAAAGAAAAAGCCTTGCCTCTTGGGCGATCGCAAGTATAAACAAATGGCTCTTAGTTACAAAAGAAGTCTAAGATTCTTCCGGTAAGGGTAATCAAGTGAGAGAATGCTTATGCACGTCAGAGTTACTAAAACATAACGCAATGCCGACCGTTAATAAGTTCGTTCAAAAACTCTTGCGTATCCGTTTTGTGATATGCTGTAATGTATTCGTAAAACAGATGTTTCCGTTTTTCCTACACCTTGTGCCTACTCCCTGCAGTGAAACGAGTAAAACTGCGATACTTTACAACGTGAATGGGCCATGCATTTTTTTTTTTTACAGCGCCATAACGTCACGGCGACAGAAGGACACATAAAAGTACGGCCGCCGGCTGGGTTGTAACTTGTTCTGAAGGCGGGAGACGAAGGGTAGCGGTGCTCGGCGTATTAACTCGAGGTTGTTGAAAATTATAATCTTCTAATTTCAAATTAGTCAAACGTTGCGTCCTGACCGCAGAAGTACGTGAAGCCGAGGGGTTCCGGGAAGGCTGCATCGCCTTTCTGACGTCGAGTTCGTCATTCATTGGACGAATTTTCAATTCCTTTCTTCGAATATTACGATCTTCATTGTGTTCTACAGGCAGTTTACTAAATTATACCTGCAGTTTCAACCCCAAGACAGTTACGGTTCGGCCAGCCGTCTCCGTCTTTTCCCCTCCCACTTCGTCCAGTCCCCCTCGTCGCTGGGACGTATTCGGGGGGTCCAGGTGGCCGATAGTCAAAAGGGACTGCACCGAACACGAAAATATTCAGTTTACTCACGACTTCCGTCTGCTCCGGATCGACTACCGTACGGCGGAAGTTTTACCCCATACGACAGTGCGCTCTCCGGAATAAAACTATTTATTTATTTGTAACCATTGCTTGAGCGTTGATTATAAAATTTACGTGGGCATTTGACGGCCTAAACGGAGTACAGGGAAAAGTTAGTTTAATAGTAAATTATAGTTTTTACAGTTCGGGGTGTAAGGCGACAAACTTCTTCCATCGAGAATGGCAGACTTTATGGACTTCGAGGCGGAAGAGAGCGAGGCAAGTATACACAGAGCGAATTCGTCGTTTTCCGTCTGTTTCGAATATCGGACCGCAATACAAAGTTTGAAAGTTGAATAAATAAAATATGAATATAAAATAAATCGGATCGTTTAATACAAAGTTCGAAAGTTACATAAAATAATTTTTTTTTTGCGTTTTTCAGGACGAGCAGGAAATGGATAACAGTGAGAGGAAAAGAGCAAAGAAAGCGAGGGCCATGGTGGAGAGCGAAGACGAAGAAGGTAGGCCCAATTTCACACCGCCCCTCGTGCACTGACCTTCGCTTCCTGCATGCGTATACGTATAGCAGCTGCCGCTCCGTTCCGAGATTGCCCGTGGTTCAACCGCGTCGGAGAGCGGCGAGAATCCCTCGAACCTCTCGCTCCTACTCGTTCGGGGAAAATCCCTGAATGTGTGCACTTCCGCTGAACTCACGGTTAAAGCCTGGTCCACCGATGCCACACATGACGCTCGAGGTCTTCGTAAGAAAGACCCGGTTTTTTTTTTTTACTTTCGTACACGAGCAATTATTGATTACGGGGCAATTATAAAACACCTCGGATAATCGAAATTTGCTGTCTTGCATATTTCACAATGACCTCAATTCGTTAGTCCGGCTTACGAATTATGCGATCCAGAACTTCGGTGTTACGCGAATTGTATTGTTCTTTTAATTTCAATGACTCAAGGACAATTCGATTGCGCGCCGCCAAAAAAATATATTGTTGTTTCCGTTTATCTTTTAATTTTTACAATCCCGCGCTAGATCGAAAAACATTTTTTTTTTTTTGCTGACAGACGACGACGGCGAAGAAGTCAAAGACTTGATAGACGACAATCCTATAGAGGAGGAAAGCGATGGAGACGACAGTGACGGATCTGGGGATTCGAGAAAGCGAAAGAACAGAGAGGAGGAAGATTTTGACGATAGATTGGAGGACGACGATTACGATCTGTTGGAAGAGAACCTCGGCGTTGCAGTTGAGAGGGTGAGGGGTTATTTATTACACTAACATTTTAAGCGGTCCAATATTTTCTGTCTTGTACTAATTTTTTTTTTTTTTTTTTAATTTATAGAAACGGTTCAAACGTCTGAAACGAGTGCAAGAGCCCGAATCGGACGAGGAAGAAGAAGTGCAGGTTGGCGAAGAGAGGGACGCTATTGCCAATGAACTATTCGAAGGCGGCTCTGGTGACGTAAGTTTAACGTTGTCTCTAGAAAAATAACGCCTTACAACTCTGACCAAATAACGCCTTACCTCCGGTGTGTTGACCCGGACCTTTTTATACCTGGGCGCAGGCTTTCCCCAAGGCTTCATTTCTCTTTATGGCTGTTCCATTCTTTGTTTTTAAATCTTATCTACTATCTATCCTTCGAGATTTATTGCACGTCGCGAAGGTTATTAAAATTTATCATCGTGTTTCCCAAGTTTTACAATTGAAAATGTAACATTTTTTCTGTCCATTGCTTCAGGAGGAAGAGCGACAAAGCGTTAGGAGTCACAGACGCGAGACTGAATCATTTATCGAGGGAGAAAGCGAAGGCGAGGACTCGGACGTCGATGACTTCATCGTTGATGACGATGGAAAACCCATCGCCACGAAGAAACCAAAGAGAAAGCCTATTTTTTCCGACGCGTACGTGAAGCATTCTGGCTCTTCATTTGAATCGTCGCTTGAATTTCTTTCAAAGCAGGATTGAACAAATTTTTGTATTTTCATTTATTCGCAGAGCTCTGCAAGAGGCTCAAGATATCTTCGGCGTGGACTTCGATTACGACGAGTTCGGAAAGTACGACGAGGAGGACGAGGAAGAGGACGACGAGGAGCAAGACGAGTACGCTGACGAGGATGACGAAGGCCAGCGACCCCGGCGGACGAAGAAAACGCCGAAGAAGAGAACAACGAGAAAAAGCATATTCGATATTTACGAACCGAGCGAGCTCAAACGCGGTCATTTCACAGACATTGACAACGAGGTAAAGATTTCCTTGGCTTTCGAACTGTGAACTAAGATAAGATACACTTAATGTACGAGGCGCGCTGAACGAGTGATTATTTTTTTTTCTCTAGATTCGTAATGCAGATATACCGGAGCGTATGCAGCTGCGTTCCGTGCCGGTGACGCCCGTTCCCGAGGGATCGGACGAACTCGATCTCGAGGCGGAATGGATATACAATCAAGCGTTCTGCAAGGCAACGATATCCGTCCAGGACGCACACCTGAGCGAGGAGGCGAAGGAGCGCGCCCGCAAAGGGCCGCAGACCGTCGGCAAGATAAAGAAAGCTCTGGATTTCATGCGGAATCAGCACTTCGAGGTGCCTTTCATATCGTTCTACAGGAAGGAGTACGTACTTCCGGAACTGAACATCAACGATCTGTGGAAAGTATACAAGTACGACGCGAAGTGGTGTCAATTACGGCAGAGAAAGGAGAATTTGTTGTCGCTCTTCGAGAAGATGCGAGACTATCAGTTGGACGAGATAATGAAGAATCCCGACGCACCACTGGCGGACAACGTTAGAGTCATCAAGGACGAGGACATCGATCGTTTGAGGAATGTCCAGACGAGCGAGGAGCTCAGCGACGTGCATCGTCACTTCATGCTCTACTACAGTCACGATATCCCAAATATGCAGGAAGCGGTGCGCCGAAAGGAGAGGGAAATAAGACGACAGGAGAGAATACAAAAGCGCAAAAAACAGATAGAGGAGGCCGAAGAGAACGGCGAGGAAACACCGCCCGATGATGAGGTCGAAGTTGAAGAAGACGAGGAACCCGACGATTTACTGAAACAAGCTGTAAGAACCGGACCGTACGCTATCTGCAGGAAAGCCGGTCTCGACAGCTTCGCAAAAAAATTCGGTCTCTCACCCGAGCAGTTTGCCGAGAATCTTCGTGACAATTATCAGCGTCACGACGTAGACCAAGAACCCATCGAGCCGGCAACGGTGGCGGTTGATTTTTGCGGACAAAAATTCAAGCAACCCGATGAGGTATTGAAAGCGGCTCAATTGATGGTGGCGTATCAACTGGCTCGCGAACCACTCGTGCGGAAGTGCGTACGGGAGATGTACATGGAGAGAGCAAAATTGTCTGTTCGTCCAACGCCGAGGGGCATCAAGGAAATCGACGAGAATCATCCAATCTATACGATGAAGTACCTGAAGGACAAGCCGGTGCGTGATCTCGTGGGCGATCAGTTCCTGAAACTAGCGATGGCCGAGGAGGACAAGATGATAAAGATATCGTTCAGCGACGTTATCGAGGGCAACACGACCGGCAACTATGTGGACGAGATAAAACAGCTGTACTACAGAGACGAGTTCAGTAAAAACGTTCAAGACTGGAACGCTCTGAGAGTCGGAAGCGTGGAAATGGCTATCAACCGAATGGTCATACCAGATCTCAAGAAGGAACTCGAGAGGAATTTGATGACCGAATCGAAGGAGTTTGTCATGCGGGCCTGCTGTCGTAAAATGTACAACTGGATCAAAGTTGCACCCTACGTCGCGTCACCCGAGTTCGACGAAGACGAGGACGAGGAGTGGGGAACGAAGAAGGGACTGAGGGTCATGGGTCTCGCCTACGTGCCCGACCACTCGCAGGCGGCTTTCGCCTGTCTCGTCTCACCGGACGGCGAGTGTACCGACTACCTGCGACTGCCTCATCTGCTGAAGCGTAAAAACAGCTTCAGGGAAGACGAGAAGGTGATGAAAGCAGCCGATCTGCTCGCTGTTAAACACTTCATAGCGACGAAGAAGCCTCACGTCATCGCTCTCGGCGGTGAGTCGAGGGAGGCGATCATGCTGGCGGAGGATCTCAGGGAGTGCATCACCAATTTGACCGAGGGGGAGGACTTTCCCGCCGTTCGAGTCGAAATATGCGAGAACGATCTTGCAAAGCTCTACGCCAACAGCAACAAGGGCATCGCCGAATTCCGCGACTATCCGATACTATTGCGCGAAGCTATCTCCCTAGCTCGTCGTCTTCAAGATCCTCTCGTCGAATTCTCCCAGCTCTGCACGTCCGACGAAGAAATCATGTGCCTGAAGTATCACCTCCTTCAGGATCAATTGTCGAAGGAAGAGCTGTTGGAGAATATATACTTGGAATTCGTCAACAGAGTAAACGAGGTCGGTGTCGACCTGAACCGAGCCGTGCAGCAGGCTTATTCCGAGAATCTCGTTCAATTCGTCTGCGGTTTGGGACCGAGGAAGGCCCAGACGCTCGTGAAGATGCTGAAGCAGACTAATCAGCGACTGGAGAATCGAACTCAGCTCGTAACTCTTTGTCACATGGGTCCCAAGGTCTTCATAAATTGTGCCGGATTTATTAAAATCGATACGAACAGCCTCGGCGACAGTACCGAGGCGTACGTCGAAGTTCTCGACGGATCCAGGGTACATCCGGAGACTTACGAGTGGGCGAGAAAGATGGCCGTCGACGCTCTCGAGTACGACGACGAGGAGGCAAATCCGGCGGGGGCGTTGGAGGAAATTCTCGAGTCGCCGGGGCGATTGAAAGATCTCGATCTCGACGCTTTCGCCGAGGAACTCGAGAGACAGGGCTTTGGCAACAAGTGTGTCACGCTTTACGACATCAGAGCCGAATTGAACAGCAGATACAAGGATCTCCGAGCTCCTTACCAGTCGCTCACCCCGGAGAAGCTGTTCGACGTTCTCACCAAGGAGACACCGGAGAGTTTCTTTATCGGTAAATTACTGACGGTCGCTGTATCGGGTATAAGTCATAGAAAGCCTCAGGGCGAACAACTGGACCAAGCGAATCCGGTGCGCAATGATGAAACGGGACTCTGGCAATGTCCGTTTTGTCTTAAGAACGATTTTCCCGAACTGTGCGAAGTTTGGAATCACTTCGACGCCGGCAACTGTCCCGGAAAGGCTACCGGAGTTAAGGTGGGTCTGGACAACGGCATATCCGGATATATACACATAAAGAACGTGTCCGACAAGCGCGTGGAGAATCTGAACGAAAGAGTGTACGTTGGTCAGACGATTCATTGCCGAATAATCAAGATAGAGGTGGATCGTTTCAGCATCGAATGCACGAGCAAAAGCAGTGATCTCTTGGACGTTAATAATCAGATGAGGTAAATGCATCAACGATTTTACAAATCTCGCATTTTTTTTTTAGATAGTTGTATATCCTCAGCATTCTGTATAGAACTTTTTCGTTTTCCATTCACGTCCAAATTGTGCCGTGGAGAATTGTAATTTTTTATACATATTTATAAATTTTATAAAAAAACTACAATTAACTATTTCGAGTTGTGGACGATTGTAGCTTATTGTAGGAATTTGTATACATTTTCTACGATAAGATGATACAACTTCTTACAATATGAGTAAATTGTAGATCTTGGATAGTTTATTGTAGGAAGACCATAATATATTATTGAAATGGCATAGGTTCTCGTTGTTTTCTTTTTGCTAGGACCTGTAGAGTATCTTCTATAATCGAATTACTTTTCAGGCCTCAGAAGGATCCATTCTACGACACCGAAGCCGAGCAGAAGGATTCGAAGGTGAAGGAGGACGCGAAGAAGACCCAGCAAAGACAAATATACGTGAAGCGCGTTATCGTACATCCGTCCTTTCACAACATCGCGTATTCCGAAGCTGAGAAGCTAATGAAGTCGATGAAACAGGGAGAAGCGATAGTCCGACCGAGCAGCAAGGGTGAAAATCATCTGACCGTGACGTGGAAGGTCACAGACGAGATTCTTCATCACATCGACGTCACCGAGGAGGAGAAGGAGAACTCATTCTCACTGGGGAAGAGTTTGCTCATCGGGAACGAGAAATTCGAGGATCTGGACGAGATAATAGCGAGACACGTTAATCCGATGGCGGCGTATGCTTCGGAGCTCTTGGATTACAAGCATTACAAGAGCGACGTCGATGGTTGCAAGGACAAGGCGAAAGAGTTTCTCAAAGAGCAGAAGAAGAAACAACCGGGGGGAATTCCGTACATTATTTCCGCCTCGAAGGTAAGCCGGTCTTCGGCAATGAGATACGACATTGTATTTCTTCCCTTCGTTATCGGTGGTGTAACTAATCCTCCCGTGTATTTCAGAGCCGTCCCGGAAAGTTTTTACTTTCTTACTTGCCGCGGGTGGAATGCAAACACGAGTACGTTTCCGTTTCGCCCGACGGTCTCGGATACAGAGGACGGACGTTTATGAGGGTCGAGGATCTGTTTCGTTGGTTCAAGAAACATTTTAGAGATCCCATACCTGTGCAATACACGCCGAGATCTACTCCAGGCATGGCCGATGGTAAGCTGCGAGAAAAAATAATCGCCGATCTGAAATCAATAATGATTTCGATATTTCGATACCAACTTTTTTTTCACGATTCCGTCTTCTCTCGGCTCGATGCTCAAAAAACTTATCGTGAAATTTATTATTTTTCTCAAGGCATCAATCAAGAAGCAGTCAAGAGAGTGGCCAAGAATCTTCCAAGCCACATGGTCCAGTCGCTCTCGCAGGTGGCGAGTCAGACGCCCCGTCACTACCCGCCGCTCACGCCGGGTTCGGTCATTGCTGCAGGATACGCCGGCACGCAAACATACCCGAACACGCCGTACACACCGTCGGGTCAAACTCCATTCATGACACCGTACCAGACGCCCCATCACACGCCTCATCACGGTCAGCCTACGTCGAGATACGGACAGCAGACACCGAGTCAGCACAACGGCCAATTTTTGCAGCCCGCTCCACCGCCCGCTACGGGGATTCATTACAGATCTACGCAGTCCCATCGGCCCGCTCCACCTGCGCCCAACTCCTCTGGAGATCACATGGACTGGAAGAAGGCTGCCGAAGCATGGGCACAGCTGAGCACGAAACAGTCCATGCAGAGAGGATCGTGAGTGAAGCAGAATTTTTTTTCCGAAAAGCTCGGACCCCCTGTTTAATTTCCTGTACGATTTTTCTGACCGATTTTTTTTTGTTTGTCCTTTCTAGAAGTAGTACACCGAGATACGACGATCCCCGTAAAACTCCACGGGAATCCGAAGACTCGTCAGGCCGAGGAACACATAGAAACAAAGTGCCGACGGCGCGAACTCCGTCTCACAAGTCACCCCGTGAAAGTCCTCGTAACAATTCGTCGAGAGTTTCGACGAACGGTGATCGCACTCCTCTGTGGGATGAGGGCGAGAACTGGGATTGAGATGAACACGACGAGGGACATCATTCATCATCTGCACTCTTGCATCGTCGAGATCATCGGTCATATGCGCTATATACAGATAAGTTATTTATTCGTATCAGATAAGTTTTAAAACCGAATGAGTATAGTCAGAAAAACCAATCACCGTGGACTCATCTGTGAATGCTCGCTATCGATTTTTATTGAATCGAACACAGTAGCACAAAATATTTTGGAATAATTTTAGAAATCTTTCGAATCTTACGTAATATCTCTGAAATACATGAAAATAAACTATCAAAATATTCCGTCAAAATATTCCAACGGAACGTTTCTTAAAGATTTCAGAAACATATACTTTCAATCTTTCAACACATCTCAAATATTTCTGAAACATGGTAATGAAATATTTTGAAATATTTTTAATTTCATATTTCACCGAAATGGTTCTACGACTGTTTACGTGTTTTTGCAAACTCGATCGATGATGCAATTTTTCACATTTCGCTGAAATGTTAAAAAAACATTTCTACAATATTTCAATGTGAGATTTATGAGCAGAGAGAAACATATTTTTAGAATGTTTAAAAAATGTTGAAACCTTTCAAAAATATTGCCGTGCTATGTGAGTAAGCAAGTATGTAATTATAATGGAGCCACCAATGTGGATAATTTGTACAAAATGCTAGTAATAAGGTGAGGAAGTGAACCCGTGAGGAAGTGAATCGTGTACAAAGAGTTTCGACAAACGGAATGATGTTGTAATTGTATATTATATACGACAATAAATAGTTATTTATCAATCATGCGTGAGATTTACCGATGAAAACAGCAGCGGTTTAAATACCTTTTGAACGATGCGCGGGGAAGCTCTTGCAATAATTAACGGTGCACCAGTGAATAAGGTTATGATAACGGCATTCAGCTTCCCGTGGACCGTGGACTCCTTCCGTGATAGCAGACTCTGCTCTCACGGCGGACTGCGGAGGAGTTTCTTTGCGTGTGTCCGCCGATTGAACCTACAAACTAAATTATTTAATACGCAAAGCCGTTCGCCTTTGCGTGAAAGAGCCGGACGTTTATTTCCTCTCGACAATGGCAGACTTTTTGGATTCCGAAGCGGAGGAGAGCGAGGCAAGTTCACAACCGTAACACGACGATCACGACAAGCAATCCGTCAATATATCTTGCCGTTTCCCGTCGTGCTCGGAACATGAGCGTTCTCGTTAACGTCTCGAATAATTGCCTAACAAGATTCTATCGACTTTTCACCCGTGCAGGACGAGCAGGAAGTAAATCACAGTGGGAAGAAAAAAGCAAAGAAGGCCAAAGCCGTCGAGGAGAGCGACGAGGAGGAAGAAGGTAAAGCTAGTAGTAAAACCCTTACGCTTGGAGCGGAGCAATGTTCATCGCAGCAACTGCTCCGAAAGAACAGATTTTCTCTCTGTTCCGATGCGTTTCAATTTCCCTCTTGCCAACAGACGACGAAGATCGATTGCGCGAAGAACTCAAAGATTTGATAGACGACAGACCCATAGAGGAAAGCGACGGCGAGGATAGCGACGCCTCAGGGGGCTCCAAAAAACGAAAAAAGAGCGACGATGAAGATTTTGATGATCGTCTCGAAGACGACGATTACGATCTCATAGAGGAGAATCTTGGTATAACTGTCGAGAGGGTAAGATATTAATTTGATGGAGTTTACGTGGATATTTTTCAAATTCAAATCTATTGTGCTTGTACATGAGAATTATCATAAAAAAAATATAAATCCATTTTTCTATACCTAACAACAGCTTATTCCATTACGTGTTTAATCTGGTTCTCAGTAAAGTTTGGGCTGATTGCATAAGTCTGATACAGTTTATTTGCACCACCGAATTGGCTCTATTGGTATAAATAGTATACGAGGCATTCTCACCATTTCACGCTGGGTCTGACCCATCACATCTTGGATTGCAACGATGATTTTTTTTATTTTTCATTTTTCTCATATACGGCCAATTTTACATTGATTTATGTGCGAGAATGTATAGCATGCTATTTGGCCATGCAAATAATGTCAACGTTACTAATCTCAATCAATAGAAAATATCAAAGATTTAACCATGTTTTGGTATGTATGAATAAACTAACTCTCAAAAGCGCTCGGTTATTTTATTAGATTAAAAAAAAATGATTCATAATTATTTGTGATTGAACAAATTTATTTATTGATTGCATTGAACTTATTATTCTGATTTGGAGACTTTTTATCGTAAATGGAAATGCCCCATATATGGCTTGTTCGCTACTTACGCTACACCGTTTACCCATAACAACATTTATTTATTACCAGTGTTTGCACATTCTTACTTCTTGCTACTATCTAACTTAAAAAAAAATAACGTTATGTTTTGAAAATTCTGAAAATAGCTTCTACAAAGTTTTATTAAGTGTTATTTTAAGTCGGAAAGTATTGAATCAACTGCTGCTTTGAACCCTTGTTTGTCTCAAATTTGGTTAATACTTACTGACGGAGTATCAAAGCAGTTTATTCAGATATAATCCAATATATATATAATAGGCTTTCGTGTAATTATAAGCTTTACGAATAAAACCTCTTGCAGAATGATTTTTTAAATTTTTTAATGTTCTCTAATTTGTGTTTTTATTTAAAGAAACGATTCAAACGTCTGAGACGAATACAAGATCGTGAATCGGACGAGGACGAAGAGCAGCAGCCCGGCGAAGAGCGTGATGCTATTGCAAATGAGCTCTTCGAAGGTGGATCTGGCGATGTAAGTAACGCGATTTTTTTCTCTTTATGTTTTGTGATTCAAGGCACAGAGTGTTTCCCATTAAATGCTTTTTTTCATTCCATTGTTTTGTTTTTATTTCACTTTACTTTTTTTTATGCTACTATCTAACTGTTAAAGGAGAGGGATGCACTAGCGGTACGTGTGATATTTCTTACATTACGGTAGTTTTTGTTTTTTTTTTAAGGAGGTTGGAGCTCTAGGCTTAATCCACGATTGAGACCGCTTGATTTTCGAATTGTTCGCACACCGGCTCATTTTTCTTTGCCTGTAGAAAAATATTTGTGCAGTCGTTTGTGTAGTCGTCGTGTTCCAACGTCCTTGAAAATTGTTGCTCGTTTGAGAATAGATTTGAGATAACGAATTGCGAATGTTGTGATGTCAGGAGGATGAGCGGAGAAGCGAGAGGAGTCACAGACACGAACCGGAGACATTCGACGAGGAGGGCAGCGAAGGCGAGTACTCGGACGCGGATGACTTTATCGTCGATGACGATGGAAATCCTATCGCTGAGAGACGACGGAAAAAGAAGCCGATCTTTTCTGACGCGTACGTGACATTCATGAAATATGAACGATAATACTCTTAGGGGTAACACGTTTTATATTCGTGACGGAATTATTTTATTTTTTTGTGGATTCGCAGAGCTCTGCAGGAGGCTCAAGATATCTTCGGTGTGGACTTCGATTACGACGAGTTCGGAAAGTACGGCGAGGAGGACTACGAGGAGGAGGATGAGGAGGAAGACGACGAGTACGACGACGATGATGTTAACGGCGAGAGACCCCGTCGTCCAAAGAAAACGCCGAAGAAGAAAGCTACCAGAAAGAGCATCTTCGAGATTTATGAGCCGAGCGAGCTCAAGCGCGGTCATTTCACTGACATGGACAACGAGGCAAGTATTCATGAGCTTTCGAACTATCGACGTGATATTCGACGCGGATACGTTGAATTAATAATTTTTTTTTCTGCAGATTCGTAACACGGATATGCCGGAGCGTATGAAAATGCGTTCTGTACCCGTTACGGCTGTTCCCGAGGGTTCTGACGAACTGGATCTCGAGGCTGATTGGATATACAAGCAAGCATTCTGCAAGCCAACGATCTCGATCCAAGATGCCCACCTGAACGAGGAGGCAAAAGAGCGCGCCCGTAAAGGGCCGCAGACCGTTGGGAAAATCAAGAAAGCTCTCGATTTCATGCGAAATCAGCACTTCGAGGTACCTTTCATATCCTTCTACAGAAAGGAGTACGTACTTCCAGAACTGAATATTAATGATCTGTGGAAAGTATACAAGTACGATGCAAAGTGGTGCCAATTGCGGCAGAGAAAAGAGAATTTATTGACGCTCTTCGAGAAGATGCGAAACTACCAGCTGGATGAGATAATGAAGAATCCTGACGCGCCGCTGCCCGACAACATTCGAGTAATCAAAGAGGAAGATATAGACCGTTTGAAGAGTGTACAGACGAGTGAAGAGCTAAACGACGTTCATCATCACTTCATGCTCTACTACAGTCACGATATTCCAAATATGCAGGAGGCCGTGCGCCAGAAGGAGAAGGAAACGAGACGGCAGGCGAGAATACTGAAGCGCAAACAACAGATAATGGATGCCGAAGAGAACGGCGAGGAACCGCCACCCGAGGATCAGATTGACGTTGAGGAAGACGATGAACCCGACGACATATTGAAACAAGCCGTTAGAACGGGTCCGTATGCAATATGCAGAAAAGCCGGTCTGGACAGTTTCGCCAAGAAATTCGGTCTCACACCCGAGCACTTTGCCGAGAATCTTCGCGACAATTATCAGCGTCACGAGGTAGATCAAGAACCTATCGAACCAGCCACGGTGGCACAAGATTTTTGCGGCCAAAAATTCCTAGCGGCGGACGAGGTGCTGAAGGCTGTACAACTGATGGTAGCTTTCCAATTGGCTCGGGAACCCCTCGTGCGAAAGTGCGTTCGGGAGATGTACATGGAAAGAGCAAAATTGACGGTTCGTCCAACGAAGAGGGGGATCAAAGAAATCGACGAGAATCATCCAATTTACGCGATGAAGTATTTGAAGGACAAGCCGGTGCGTGATCTCGTTGGTGATCAGTATCTGAAACTCTCGATGGCCGAGGAAGACAAGCTCATCACGATTTCGTTGAGCGACGTTATCGATGGAAACACGAGCAGTAACTACGTCGACGAGATGAAACAGCTTTACTACAGAGACGAGTTCAGTAAAAACGTCCAAGATTGGAACGCCCTCAGAGTCGGAAGTGTCGAAATGGCTCTCAACCGAATGGTTATACCCGATCTCAAGAAAGAACTCAAGGCGAATTTGATCACTGAAGCTAAGGAGTGTATTATGCGGGCTTGTTGCCGTAAAATGTACAATTGGATCAAAGTCGCGCCTTATGTTGCACCCGCCGAATTCAACGAAGAAGACGACGATGAGTGGCACACGACCAAGGGAATACGTGTAATGGGTCTTGCCTATGTACCCGATTATTCACAGGCAGCGTTCGCCTGCCTAGTCTCACCCGACGGTGAGTGTACCGACTATCTTAGATTACCGCATTTGCTCAAGCGGAAAAACAGCTTCAGGGAAGATGAGAAAGTAATGAAAGAGGCCGATCTCCTGGCGGTTAGAAACTTCATCGCGACGAAGAAGCCCCACGTTATAGTTCTTGGCGGCGAATCTAGGGAGGCGATGATGTTGGCGGAGGATCTGAAAGAGTGCATAGCTACGCTCACCGAGAAGGAACAATTTCCCGCAGTTCAAGTTGAAATATGCGAAAATGATCTCGCCAAGATATACTCCAACAGTAACAAAGGCACCGCCGAGTTCCGAGACTATCCGATACTATTGCGCGAAGCGATCTCTCTCGCTCGTCGTCTTCAGGATCCACTCGTCGAATTCTCCCAACTGTGCACACCCGACGAAGAAATTCTCTGCTTGAAATATCACGCTTATCAGGATCAATTGCCGAAGGAAGATCTTTTGGAGAATATATACTTGGAATTTGTCAACAGAGTAAACGAGGTCGGTGTGGACGTGAACAGAGCCGTGCAGCAGGCTTATTCGGGGAATCTCGTTCAATTCGTCTGCGGCTTGGGACCGAGGAAAGGCCAGGCGCTCGTAAAAATGCTGAAACAGACTAATCAGAGACTGGAGAACCGAACTCAACTCGTCACTGCTTGTCACATGGGTCCCAAGGTCTTTATAAATTGTGCTGGATTTATTAAAATCGACACGAATAGCCTCGGAGACAGTACCGAGGCGTACGTCGAAGTTCTCGATGGATCCAGGGTACATCCGGAGACTTACGAGTGGGCGAGAAAGATGGCCGTCGACGCTTTGGAGTACGACGACGAGGACGCCAATCCAGCGGGCGCGTTGGAGGAAATTCTCGAGTCGCCGGAACGACTGAAAGATCTCGATCTCGACGCGTTCGCCGAGGAACTCGAGAGACAGGGCTTTGGCAACAAGTGTGTCACTCTGTACGACATCAGAGCCGAATTGAACAGCAGATACAAAGATCTCAGAGCTCCGTACCAGTCGCCGAGTCCGGAGAAGCTCTTCGATATTCTCACCAAGGAGACACCAGAAACTTTCTACATTGGTAAATTAATAATGGCCACTGTATCTGGAATAAATCATAGAAAGCCGCAGGGCGAACAATTAGATCAAGCGAATCCAGTGAGGAACGACGAGACGGGTCTCTGGCAATGTCCGTTTTGTCTGAAAAACGATTTCCCTGAACTATCCGAAGTATGGAATCACTTCGATGCTGGTGGATGTCCCGGAAAGGCTACGGGCGTAAGATTACGTCTGGACAACGGCATATCCGGATATATTCACATAAAGAACTTGTCGGATAAGCATGTGGCGAATCCCGAGGAGAGAGTTACGGCTGGTCAGATGGTCCATTGTCGAGTTATCAAGATCGAAGTAGATCGTTTCAGTGTCGAATGTACGAGCAAAAGCAGCGACCTGGCAGACAAGAATCACGAGTGGAGGTAAATATATCCATTGTATTCAGTACTGAACGATAGAATTTGGAAATTGGAAATTTAGATTTCTAGAGATTTACCAGAAATATCGTCACGGCCGATTTGGTCCGAAAAAAATGCGACTCAGAACAATCGGGGTTCGCGGGGGACTTAGATAGATTCTTGTAAATTAGGACACACAGCTTTGCAAATTATATATAAGATTACTCATCGTCCAAGCGAAATATAATTAACGAATTTATTGATGAACGACTTCCAGGCCTCAACGCGATCCCTTCTACGACACGGATGCCGAAGAAAAGGATATGAAGGTTGAAGAGGACGCGAAAAAGGTCAAACAACGACAAACATACGTAAAGCGCGTCATCGTTCATCCGTCGTTCCACAACATTAGCTACTCCGAGGCTGAGAAATTGATGCAAACGATGAAACAGGGCGAGGCGATAGTACGACCGAGTAGTAAGGGCGCCGATCATCTGACTGTAACATGGAAAGTAACCGATGACATTTATCAGCACATCGACGTCAGGGAGGAGGGCAAAGGCAACGCGTTCTCACTCGGACAAAGTTTGTGGATCGGTAACGAGGAATTCGAGGACTTGGATGAAATAATTGCCAGACACGTGAATCCAATGGCGGCTTACGCCTCCGAGTTGCTGGATTACAAACATTACAAGCTTAACGTCGAGGGTCTCAAGGATAAAGCCGAAGAGTTGCTGAAAGAGCAACAGAGGGAAAATCCTGGCGGAATCCCGTATCTCATTTCTGCAGCCAAGGTAGAATCGAACTCTCGATGTGTGGACAACTACAGGCATCGCGTCAAATATTCGGCATCATTGTAATTCGTCCCTCGTTTCAGAATTATCCCGGAAAGTTCCTACTCTCCTACCTACCTCGAGTGAGCTGTCGCCACGAATACGTCACCGTGTCACCGGACGGCTTTCGTTTCAGAGGTCAAATGTTTGCGAGGGTCGGAGATCTCTTCGGTTGGTTCAAGAAGCATTTCAGGGATCCTCTTCCTGGCCAAAACACGCCTAGTACTCCTCGTGGCGCTGCGACGTCCAGAACACCCTATCACAATACCCCAGGTGTCGTCGGCAGTGAGTTATTTAATCGTGTTGTGGCCTTTAAACAACTTTTTTCCATAACATTATTGTACAATTGTTTCGTTTTTTTTTTCAGGCATGAATCAAGAAGCTATCCAGAGAGTCGCCCAAAATCTTCCGCACCACATGCTTCACTCGTTCTCGCAGGTCGCGAATCAAACACCGCATCACTATCCACCTCACACGCCGGGTACAGCTGCCGCTGCTGGATACGGCGGCATGCACACGTATCCGAACACACCGTACACACCGTCTGGTCAAACTCCATTCATGACGCCATATCAGACACCCCATCACACACCCCATCACTCGCAACCGACGCCGAGATACGGCCAGCAGACGCCTAGCAATCATCACGGACAATTTTTGCATCCACCTGCTCCACCGACAACGGGGATTCATCACAGATCGACTCCGTCACATCGGCCTACTCCTCCCATGACGAACTCTGCTGGAGATCCCATGGATTGGAAAAAGGCTGCCGAAGCGTGGGCACGACTGAAACAAACCGTGCCCAGAGTTTCGTGAGTATTAGATTTTAAGATACTAGCACGGGTACTAAAACGTCTATCGTATTATTCACTATTCGTGCCATTCATTTAATTTTAATACACATAACATTAACAGTCTCAAGATTATATTGTTATGTTGTTAATGATTGGAACGAGATGAAAATAAGTTATTATTCGTTTACTTTCGCGATTGCTAGTTGTGATTTTTTTAACCGATGCTCTATCTTATAGAAACAGCACACCGAGATACGACGAGTCACGCAAAACTCCGAGAGGCTACGAAGATTCGTCAGGCCGAGCGACACCGAGAAACAGACCGCCGGCGGCTCGTACTCCGTCTTACAAGTCACCCCGTGGAACACCGCATACAAATTCGAGTCCACGGAGTATGTCGCTAAGCGGAGACGGTACTCCTCTGTACGACGAGAGCTAACAAAGTTATTCTGTCTCATTGTGCATAGTAAATCATAAGTATATAATCATGTTATTACACAAGCGGGGATACAGAGTTCGGTCAAAGAACTCGAATTGGGTGCCCTGAGAATTGTATAAAAACGACACGCAAACGTACCGATACGTCGATCAATTGTCAAAAATCGAACTACATTTACTTCGATGTTAAGTTTATCGCAGCTCCCGTACAATTCCATTTGTGTGTTGTATATAATATTTACGTACGAAAAAGGCAAAATTGTCTCGTGGGATTGAGCTACTCAGGCTGAGCGATATAATTTTTATTATTTATACGTACTACTCTCTACGTACTTTCTACGGTATTCGAAAGAATCAATCAAGGGGAGACTTCACTATTGAACAAAATTTGTTTTAAACATTTTCTTCACAATCAAATTCACTTTTTTTTTACACTCTTTTTAGTTATAGTTATTTGTGTACAACACATTTATTTGATAATGTTTAGCATACTTTTTCGATGCTCCTTTTTTTGAGCAATTCAGTCTTAATCTCACGTGAAACGTAGTTACAAATTATACTATACAACACGAAACAGATGTTTTTTTTATCTTTTGAAAAAGCAATACGTGCGCATTTACATGCGAACTTAAAAATGTACAACCTAATCTTGTCACTCATTTGTTATTAGTTAATAACTAATAGTAGTTATATGAAAGGGGATGGTCGAAACTTTTGTGAGGCAATTTTTTTAAACATCGCCTTGTGAGAGTTTTTACTCTGTTCTGGTGGAATATACTTGTGAATTTATTGTAGTGCAGTTTCGCAAAAGACGAATTTAAAAATGTATTCGTCGAGAGATGCTTGGGGAAGACGATAATATAATGCAAGCTTGAGCTATGGCCACAATTGTTATGAATTTACATCAAACCTCTAAAGAGCATCACTGAAAGCATCACAGATATTTGTATCGAATTATACACTAGCTTTATCGTTATAATTGAATTGTATATATTATATTTTACAGAAGCGTAAACACAATTTTTACGAAACGCTTTTCATGGTGGAGGATAGTTTACAGGAACAATTCAGCAGAATGAAGGAATTTTTATTTTTTTTTTAACCATATTCTGTGAGAAGTCTCCCCATAGACCCCTTACTGCTCGTGAATGATATACGGACAAGTCGTAGACGATAAAAACGAATGTTGAGGAGTTATTTTTTATAAACTCGACAGTGCAATCATGTAATTGAAAAATAACATTAGTTTAACTAACAAAGTGACTTTTACTTATGTATATTGATTTATATATGTATATCGGCGCTTTTTACTTTTATCATTTGTACTTGTTTTGTTAATCAAAAACGTACTCGAAGTTTAAAAAAAAATATTGTTTTTGGCGTATCTCAACGGTGTTTGGGCAGTAAGGGATTGAAAGCGTACCGATATGTAGTAAACTTTACAATATATTCGCGCTCTCATCTGGTCACTGACTGGACTGAAAGGAGAGGCATGACTTCTTCCTCTAAGTTTCAGTATAATCATGCGGGTTCCATCGCAATATTCAATCACTTGTTAAACATATGTTACGTTGATTGAAAAACATAAGACAACATTCGCATATATTTTGTACAATGGCTTGACAGTGATATTAAACAACATGTACTCGACAAATGATTCTTATTAATCACCTTCCTTACAGTAATGACGATAATAATAATAATAATAATACATACATCTGATCGTTAACATTGGACATGAAATATACTGGTTTTTTTTTTGTATCAAAATAAAGACTGTTACATCGTTGATAACTGATCCTCTGATAAGTCGCCGTCGCGGATAGGTACGTTCTTGTAATGGGTGCACGTAACCATAGAGTTTCGTCGAGTAAAAAATCTAATAAATAGACATAGCGTTAGAGTCATTTACTGGTTGAGCAAAATAGTTTCGACGCTTACTGTTTCGAAGTTGCGGGCGTCACTGAAGATTCCTCCACGTAATCGATTTTCTGACGTTTTCTCAACTTGGTTTTTTGCTCCGTTTCGGGCACTTTTTCAAGCGAACCTCGCCCAGAGCTCCCGTTCTGTAATGAAAAATCAACAAACTGCTATTTATTTTTCTTCGTGCAATTGACCATTATTCTGAGCTGTAGGTTATTCGCTCAAAGGTCGGATATGTACTGTGTTTTCGAGACTCTGAGACGACTCAGGATTATTCCTGCTGGAGTTCCTCAGCTTTCTCGTCGAAGTGTTCACGGCATTCAACATTCGATCGGTCGTTCTCGTTTTTCGTTTCTAAAATGACGATGAACTAGGTAAGTATAGTACAAAATTGAACATTCTTTTTTTTTATATTTCTTTCCAGTAACTTACTCGAGGCGTGGGCTTCGTTACATCATCCGCCTCCGACTCGCTGGACGAAGTTTGCACATTTTTCGACAGCCTTCTTTTACCGCCTCTCGTTCTTCGGCTCTTCTCCGGCTCTGAGGGATTTGGCATTGCTGGTTTACTCGGTGATACTTTCTCCGCGTCCTGAACGAGCCAAACGATGAGGATTTACAATCGAGAAACTACCAGCAATTTTTTCGTTCAATTTACAATAACCTTTCTCTTAGCTCCGGTGGCCTTGGGCTCATCTGTTCGCTTTCCATTTTGATCCACCGAATTTGGTACGCGTTTCGCCTTTAAAGGACTTTTCTTATCCCTAGTATCGTCGATAGTGTTTTCCAATGACGTTTGAAGTGATAACTGCTGCGAGTTTCCCGGACTGTAAACGGCTTTGTTGTCTTTTGTGGCGATTCTCTCACCTGCAGTCGTGTTAGTATGACAACATTTTTTTTACCCAATAGAAAAACGTAGATTTCGAAACTTACCAGCCCAGTAATTCAGCGGCGGCAATATGCGACGTCCTCGAGAGCTCGTCGGCACGCCCAGACAATCCACCGACGTATTGTGCGGACGATCCCTCAGCGGAGTTTTGTTGTGCTCTAAACATCAATAATGATCACCATATAAATAGGAAGACCACAGTAAGCGGAAGTACATATATGAACATGTATTTCCCTACCTGCAGTAAAATTTTTCCATTTTTCACAGAACTGGCTGATTCTGCCGGGACAACCGCTGTGGCACAGTTTAACCAATTCTTTCGGCACCACTGAAAATTAAAAACATTTAGATAAGCACCAACGCTGCAGACTCTCGTTTCGTATGCTCAAAAACAAAAACTCATATACCATGTTTAGTATCGTTAAGATCGCCGACTAGTTTATAGAATTCCTGGTTCACCGTTTCGACGAGCTTAGCCGTTATTCTTCGACGTATGAAGTCTGTTGCAAACTTTCGATTGACAACGTGGCCAGCCTCGCTGTAATGTAAACACATAATTATTAATAAATCTGATCACAACTGATGGAAGAACTTGTATGATGCAATTTCGAATTTACTGCAAAGATAGATCTGGATAGATCTATAAAACTCTGGAAGGTCATTTTACCAGCATTATTTGTTGCATTTTGTAAGAAAACTTAAAACAAGAAATAGAAGTTTCAGGTGGCATTGAGAATAGCGGCCACAATGAATATCTAAATTTATTTATTCGTACGCACTTTAGTAGTTTTCCCTCGAAGATTAAGTGATACTTGGAATCCCCATGATCGTCACATATTACAGCGGGTACCCAGGCCGTCAACAGCTTGGGATTGTCTTGAGATCCAAACTTCGCAGTCGGGGTCTCCTTAGCCTCGTCCGTAGGTGTCTCAGCTTTTTCGGATCTTTTCTCCTGCGTCGATGATTTATCGACTTGAGCCTTGAGTGCTACATTAGTGTCCCTGTTCGTCGACTTCTTGGTAGTCGGTTCTGCAATATTCGCAGGTTCCGGCAGGGTATCCACGAGAGTCTTCTGGCTGACCGGAGCATTCTTGGCATCATTCGACGATGGATTGACCCTCGATCTATCAATGCCGACACGCGGCCTATTTCCAGCATTCTTGTCATTCTCATTGCCACCACTTGAATTCAGCCAATTGTGGGACTTTAGATTAATATCTGTCAGCTCGGAGCTTACAACAAACGGTTTCTTTTTCACTTGCGGAATTTTGGTCTTCGGCGCCGGCATTTCGGGACTCTCCTCGGAAGTTTCATCGAGTTGCTGTTCGTCAGATCGGTTGACAGTGTATGCCGTCTTCGAATCTGTTTCTACAATATCGCGACTCACCTCCGATTTCTTCGCACGTTTTATCTCCGAAGACTGATAAGCCGAATCATCGTTTTGCTCAGTCACGAAATTACTTATTACCACGCCGTTATTTAAGAGGTTTTTCTCCGGTGGATCGGTTGCATGTGCGCTACGATTATGCTCGGCAACAATAGGTTTGGCGAATGCGGGCATTTTGCGAGGCGTTTCTTGTCTGGGAGTGTTTCTGCTTACGATTGGATCGACAGGACGAAAAACTGATTCGGGGTATTTCAAACTTTCCACCTTTCTTCGATCAGCACAAATTTCGACGTTTCTACTCGGATCCGGCTCAACCGGACGAGAATTCGATACTGGGTAGTGTTTCAACGTTTCGAGCCTTCTGCCCTCTCCTTGTATATCTCCGTGTTCATCCTCAGTTATGCTGACACTCGAGTCATACTGAACTTTTCTCGCATCCTGTACTTTTGATTTTTCCACGTAATGCTCCTCATCCTCGGTTATGCTGATGCTCGAATCGTAATTATCCACTCTTCGTCGACAATTCATTTCCGCAGTTCTACATTTTCTTGGACTCGTGAATGCTCGCCTGTGCGGTGTCTTCTGTTCGACTCTTCTGTCTACAACAGGCTCCTCTTCACTTAGACTCGAATCGTGTATGTTATTCCTAGAAGCTAATGGCTCTATGTAATTTCTGGCTTTGTGAGATCCTTCGCGTGATTTTTCCAGCTCGGAGTAATGCACGCTCGTCCTGGTGACAATGGCACTCTGATTATTTTTATTGTGTCTGCGCGATCTTCGCATTCGTTCGTGAGAGCTGGAGACACGATACGTCGCAGGTCTTCGATTATCGTCGTAATAATCATTTTCTGACTCTGAACTATCATAATCGTGCCTCGTCAATTTTCTACGAGTCTGCCCGGCGTGCGGATCTTTATACGATTTTTCCGTGATCCTCGAAGCAACAGCGTCGCTAAAAGCCGACGGTGCATTCTCGTATTGATCGATTTTCGCTGCGGGATTGTGCAAACTGTTCGGGCGAATCTTCGACCTTGGCGTGCTCGAGCTATCGTGATGTTCTTCCGTTGATCGATTACTTTTGTTCGGACTACGAGGAATCTCTTTCTCTTGCAAAACTGAATTGTTCTTCTCCGAATTATTCTCTCCGGGCGATTGATAGGACACCAGGTACTTCATGCCATCGAACATCTCGACGATTTTATTTATGTACTCGATGGAGCAATTTTTGTTCGTTAGATTGTCGATTATGATGTTCAGCTTGTCCTCCTGAATAATGTCCTTCAGCGAACTGGCGCCGACTTTATCCGTAGTATTCAAACTCCTGCTGCTCGTATCGTGCGCTTTTTTGTTCTCCTCGAGCGCGAAATCCGTTTCGTTCTGGTCGCGATTAAATTTTGAATGTTCTCGAGATAAAGTGTCGGGAGGTTTGAGGGCTGCTTCGGAAGGAGTGTCGCCAGAGACATTGTGCGAACAGCTGCAGCGATTTGGATCGAATCGATTTTCAGCATCCTCCTGAACGATAGCGCGTATGGATGTTGACGCTCTGAACGACCTTGTGCGCTTTCGGGGCGAAACAGATTTCTTGTATTTGTCGAATTCCGGACGATACGAAATTTCTGTTATTCCGCTCTTTATGTCGTCGTCGCTGTCCGTTACCGCCGTTGGCCAACGGAAACTCAATCTGCTACCGTCGCTGAGGTAATTCCGCCATACTTGGTAAACGTTCTCCCAGTCGTCGGGAAAACCGTTGAAAAATTTACCGCGTACGTAATCCGGCAGTTCTGGAAAAATTGAATTAAATGAGAACGACTTTTCTCGAGAATAGTGCACACTCAACGGGATACATCGTAGTCGTCTGAATGTTTATTCTAGTTCCAGCTCATCACATCACGTCCTCAAGCAATAAAGTTCAGGTTTAAGTTCAAATAAAAACTTGTCAAAAAACCTGCAACAAAAAACCGACTTTTTCGAGGTAGAATTTTTTAACGAAACTGAGCCGATTTCGAGATTATTGATCGGCCGATTTTACATTACAGAATTTACTTTACAATTTTAGAATTTACTCTACACAATTTTTTTTTATGTTGAGACCCTTCTTTTCCCAATAATTAAACATTCGCGTTAAAAGGTCTTACCACCCCGTTCGTCAACGAGATTGCCCTGCAGATGATAAGTGTGCTTGAATATAGATTGCACGCTTGTCGGTGCGAGCCTCCTGATCACCGGCTTGCTTCTGGCGACTTTTCCACACTCCAAGATCCCCTTGATGATGAGCTGTCCCTTGTCATTGAGCAGAACCCTCCATCTGGAAAAGCTCCTCTCCTGGCACTGGCCACCGTTACTGCTCACGTTTTCTTCGTAAACGTTTCTCCCATAATTATCCCCTTGACAAACTGTGCTGGAATCGATGCTCATGGATCCCGTATGTTCGATAATCGAGGAAATGCTGCTCGCCGGAGTGGATACGGCAAAACCATTGTTGTTTCTGCTAGGATTTAATGGCATGTTCAGCAGTGGCGCACGCGGACTCTCGTCGCCGAATCTTTTGGATCTGCCGAAGCAAATACCCGGAGTCCTCGGAGGAGGCATCATCGCGCTGTCATCTGTGGCATCTTTTTCAGTAGGAAATTGATTCTCGCTGGAGGTAACCATGTTAACTCTAGGGCCGTTGTGATGCTTCTTGTGCGACTGAACGGCGTTTCTGAAATTGGTGCTCGAAGCAACGACTTCACTGCCGACTCTGGATGATTGTATCGACATCGCGGTAGAGCTCATGTCCAAATTATCGCAGTTTATGCTCGATATGCTCGGCCATGCACCCGTGTTCCTTCGGTCCGCGTTCTTCATCAGCACCATTTTCAATGTGCGCTCGAGCTTTTTGTAACGCTCGTCCATTTGCAAATCTTTGAATGTCGTCTATGAAGATTGTAAAATTTATGGTCAATGTTGATAATTTCGGTGACACGAAAGTTGCATTTATTCGCCAGTTTTATACATTTTTTTTAAATTCATTGAACCTTACCTCGTTTGCATTTGCCATTTTTTTCTGAACAAAATATGGATTATTCGTCACTTACATTAAATAGACACGAAACAAAGACATAACCAAAAAGTATTCAACAAAACATAGGATTCATCCCACCGATTGTTCACATATCGACGAGTTTTTTAATCTCCTTTTTTTGCAGAGGCGACGAGTTCTTGTTCCCTAGCAAATCATTATTTCTTTATCGTTTTTAAGGAAACAAACAAGTAAACAACTTAAATTTGTGCGATTATTAACTTCGTCGGAATATTTGAAAATCTTCATGTGTAGACATAATGGAGTTGCGCGGGCGACGGCGCCCCGGGTAACACATATAGGGATATAGGATAGGTGACCGGAAACAAAACCTGTACCAACCTGTACCATGACCAACTTCATGAAACTCGAAGTTTCTAGCGTAGGGCCGCGTTCGGAGGTGCTTCCGATTCGCCGTTACAATGATGATGCGCATGCGCGTGGTCGAAGAGCGGCAAGGGAGCAGGTCTGGACATGCTCGTCAGTTAGTGTGGACGGGGCATGCGCAGCCTTGATTTAGTTAAGCGTGATCTGGAGCCGGTCCCGCAGGGCCGCGTTCGGAGGTGCTTCTGATTCGCCGTTATAATGATGATGCGCATGCGCGTGGTCGAAAAGCGGCGAGGGAGCAGGTCTGGACATGCTCGTCAGTTAGTGTGGATGGGGCCTGCGCAGCCTTGATTTAGTTAAGCGTGTTCTGGAGCCGGTCCCGCCGCTGTTATCGAAATCGTGGAAAAACGGTTATTAGATAGACAATGGAATTGTCTCAGATGGTACTTGTTTATTATTCTAAAACAATGATTCATTATTTTACGTTTCTAGTGACTTGTACATTAGACACCGAGCATTTAACAAAGAAAATGTATTTCGGAGCCAACACTTTCTCGTACACTTACGAGAAAATGTTGGCTCCTAAATACATTTTCTAAAGCCAACATTTTCTCGTACACTTACGGGAAAATGTTGGCTCCTAAATACATTTTCTGTGTTAAATGCTCGGTGTCTAATGTACAAGTCACTAGAAACGTAAAATAATGAATCATTGTTTTAGAATAATAAATAAGTACCGTCTGAGACAAGTTCATCGTTGTCTATCTAATAACGGTTTTTGGCGGTTGAGAAATGTGGTACACCCCCCCTCCCATACAGTTCGTAACAAAAACTGTACTCAATGCCGTTTTGAGACCGCGGACCGCCGAGGGAGAAGAAAATTGTCTTTTCCTTGGTCCCCCGATTCCTCGAGGAAAGATAATTTGCTTTTTCGTTGAAGGACCGCGGCTTCAAAACGGCATGAAATACAGTTTTTGTTACCGGGGGCGGTGTTTCACATCAGCGCCCTTGGGCGCCATTTTGTGCACGCCGGCCGGGCAGCCAATCCACGGCCTGAAGGAATTAATTTCAAATTCATTTGTGGAAAAACGGCCGTATTGTCGAATCTATAATCTGTCGATCTGCAACATTAAAGCTCAATCTATCGATGTTATTTTGTGATAAACATGAATCCAGCGATAAGTGGCACATGCTGTCAGTCGATGACGATAGCCAGGAGAAAATCATAAAGAAGAAGCATCCAGCGATTGTATTATAGACGAATCGAATATTTTTGCGACGTAGTACAGTACATTCGCGAGCTCGGTTAGTAAAATCGTGAATAAGTCGGTGAATAAGTGTTGGCGGGTGTTAGTGACAGTGTTAAGTGTTAGTGTTAGTCACAGTGTTAAGTGTCAGTGTTAAGTGTTAGTGATTGAGACAGAGCGGCGAAGAACAAGGAACATTTTATGGTGAAGAGAATCACACTCTCTCTCTCTCTCTCTCGCTCCACCATGAAAAACCAATGCCGCCATCTCTCTCACACTCCTGGCTCCCTTGCGCGACTTTCACTCCAAAATGGCGCCAATTCTAAATTTTCGTGCATCGTCGAGTTGAGCACGTCCAGTATTCCACGTCTAGTCACCAGAGCCACGAGATCAGGAGAAGCGAATTCAGGTAAATTTAGCGATTTTTTACCTTTTTTTTTATTCAACATCATGGGTATCTATGGTATAATTATAATTTTCTTTGATATAAGTATGAGATTCTATTATTCTGATTTTAATAGTTGATATAATTTCTAATAATGGTGTGGCACAGTACGATTTAACAGATAATATAATAACATCTTTCACAAGGTTATTAGCATAATTCTATTTGACATTATAATCAACTACCGTATATGTGTATATATATACACGCTGTACTTGGCATCACGACGAGTAACAAAATAGTTTGTTAGTAAAATATTATCGTATTTTGGAAGGATTACGCCATAACAACGATACCACTGATAACTCTAAGTATACATAAATGAATGTAAAAGCTACTTTGTAAATTTAACGTGAAATATCGATATATCTTCTACGTAAACGCGATAAGCGTTTTCGTGTGCGTCTTGAAACTCAAGAAAGGGTCGTGGAGGGAAATATTGAGTTGCGTGTATCCGTCTCAGAACTACACACAGAATTACACAATTATGCGAATAGAATTAGTATTCAATATAATGAACATTTGTGCTCAAACTGAAAATATATATAAACGTCTTCATCGTTCTTGCAATTGCTTCCCGTAGTTACGATGGCACACCCGATTGTACATCATATTTAATTTTGGCAAAAAGAACAACTGCAAAGCGCCGCATTTACAATAATAGTATTTTATCGGCACCTTCAATTGAATCATTCCCACATATTTGGCACCGAGTGATCCATTCCGGTTTTTAGAAGGCTTCCCGCCATCCTGAAGTAGAAAGACGAAAAAATAAGTATTTAGCATGGCGAACGTTTGGTTTTTTGTGTAATATTCTCGTTGTTATCAGGATCACTTACTTTTTGATCATGTGATCGTATATGTACGAGGGTATAACGGTCACCGTGATTACACCAGAACCGCGGGCAATTTCAACGGCAATGTCTTTGTCCTTCAGACCAACCACATTCTGAAAAAATATAAAAACGTTGAGTTATTCGCATGTAGGTTTATACGATATTAGTTTCGAGACTGACCTTGCCATTCACTTCCAAAATCTGATGATCGGTCAAGAGACCGTTGCGCGCAGCCGACGAATCTTTTACTAACGCCGTGATCTTTCCATTTTTGAAATGAAAACCAATACTTCCGGAACTGTCTTTGTGCATCGTCACGGTACGTTCCAGAGGCCTACGAGATTGATATTACAAATAAATCGTTCGATAATTCAGAGTTTAAGGCGAAGCGATACGCCTTCCCTACCGCGTGCCTAGAGACCAGTCGGTATTAGAAACTGCACCGCTATTTTTTCGGCCAACCTTTCTGGGGAATCCTGTTATCGTTTGAGTCCAAAGTCATATGATAATAGGATTACCCCTCCCCCCCCCCCCCCCCCTCGACGATTAACAGTCCCGTATATGAATCGTATGGTCGAAAAAAATGGAAGTAGTCCGTATGAGAAACTGTAACAATCTTTTCTCTCGTTTTTTTGCATGCACGGTCTAAAGAAAAGTTTCATCGAATGCGGATATCATCTCGACTTTTGATGAGATTTTTCATTCAACTGTACATGCGAGAATTCGTGACAAAGGTTGATTGCTATTTTTATTACCGACCGCGGTATTACTCTCAAGGTGCTGTGGAATAGAGCTGCCGGTAACGAACCTGCTTTGAATGTCGTTTTGAGACCGCAGTCTGCCGGGGACAAAGAGAATTTTCGTTCCCTGGGGAATCGGCAGACGCGGGGAAAGACAATTTTCTTTTTCCTCGGCGGTCTGCGGTCTCAAAACGGCATTCAGTACAGGTTTTGTTACCTGGGCGCAAGACATACCACATAATCTGAAGGCGAAGGGAAATACCGTGGTCGGTATTAGCAACTGCAATGAACTTTTTTCAAGGGCGTTGACTCTGTATTGCCAATAACAAATTCGTCCAGGCTGCACGGTTGTCATGCACATCCGAAACGAATCTCTTTTTGGCGATACGCTGATAGTCACTTTGAAAAAAAAAAAATTACCGTTTTTTATACCGACTGGACCCGAGTCGGCAGGAAGGTGAGGCTTCCACGTCGTATTAATCCAATTCCCGCTGTTCCACAAAAATACTGCTCCGAATTGACTTACCTGTCGCGCACGACAACTTTGATTCCGTTGATGGGAGCATTGCGTAGTATCTTGTGAACCTGATCCATGCTGTAGCCGGCAACGGTGGTGCCGTTTATTTCCAGTATTTGATCTCCGAATCTAAGACCGGCAATTGAAGCCGGAGAATTCGGACTAACGAGACAAACAAATATACCGCTGTTGACCGAATGCACGCGCAATCCGATTTTCCCGTCTTTGTCCTTGCAGAGGGTTAGCTGAAAAAATTAAAACACATCGATATTTCTTCCCCACAAGTATTATAGAAAACAAAAAAACAAAAATTGCTTAAATTTGATATATCGTTCCCCGTTCGTATACAAACTCATTTAAGACTAAAAAATATCGTTTGAAATTTTTGTCTTATCCATTACCAACAGAATCGTTCAAAATTGTATCCTTTTTGCTTGTAGCAAACCTCAACGTAACATTTACCTCTCATTGCCTCAAAAATTCATCAAAATAGTCTGAACTTACTTCTCTTATGCCGTTTGTAACTTGGGCCCTCTGCAGGCCCAGCGACTCTCCCGATAGTGGAGCAATCATTCCTGCCAACGGTCCGGCCGGCATGGCTGGTGTAGCAACAGTCATCTGACGATAAAACAATCCTTGCAAAATATTCTAAACGGAACAGTACGATCCTCTGCAAGCGCATATAACTCACTGTTTCTCTAGCGACGATTGCATATTCAGGCATGTTATTGGCGATAACTTCTTCGCTTAACTCGAGTCCCATGTAACTTCCCAAAAAGGGATACAATTGTCCGGTGGTCAATGCGTGGCCGGGAGGCGACAGAGCAGGAGCAGAAGGTTCAGACTCTGCGAAAGTAGGCGCTTTAGGCGCGTACTGAGCCTCCATCTGATACTGGGCCTAGGGCACACAAGGGCTTTAGTCACCTCGCCAATGGATATTGATTCCTAGCGGTTATTATTTATTCAACAAGCTAGGGTGCCGGAGGTCGTAGACCTCGAACCTACCTTTATCATGTGGTCGACCTTCATGTCCTCCAGCGACGGATACAGCGACATGGTGAATGTGTGTTTCTTTTTCTCTCGCAAGTCTGCAGAGTAACGAAACTTCGAAAATTAGACCAAAATAAAACATTCGATTCGGGTATATCTTGAGTGTATCATAGATACACGATTACAGCGGATAGGGGACTTTTTATCGCCTGATAAGATTGAATCTTCCAGATCAATTGCACAAGTTGGCGAAAGAAACAATGGCAAGTGAGTCACCGGGAAATGAAACGAATGGCAAAAGTTACAAGTATGTCGTTTCAAATAACGTGTAAACACGGTGACGCAATTGTATAGAGTTTTAGAAATTCAATTTATATCAGTGTAATTCTCGTCGGAGTTAAACGTCGGATGGGTATTTTGTCACCGAGTCGTCGGAAGGAAACTCGACGTGCTGCATTAGTCATAGCGTGTTAATGCCACGGGCGGATTGACAGTAAATTTCATAGCGATGGAATAAACGAATGTGTCAACCGAGAGACATCGCATCTATCACAGCGTGAATACTCGTAGCGAGCGGCTGTGTGCGATTTAAACAGTTTACGTACTTTTCTTTGGAATCGAAGGATCCTGCCGATAATTTGGCTACACTGAATTCACAAACGAACCGTCCAAACGACGCCGTCAGTTCTGTTTAACTTTTTTTTTCCTGCAAACCCCTCGAACGTCTCGCACAACAGCGGATTGTATCAGCAACACTGCAATGGAGGGGAGCTACAGAAATTCTCCCGTTAACGGAGAGCTAATGCGCAGACTCCGTGACGTCATACACGGTAAAGTGCAGTCACGTGAAATGATTACAGCGAGCACGGTAACTCGTCAATAAGCTCTATTAAAAAAAAAATCGATTCTACAATCTCTAATGCATTTCCTGGTAAACGCGATCGATGAACAATGAATCACTGTTAGGTGCTCGTAGTTTGCATAACACTCTGTTGGAGATTCGAGAGAGCATGTACTATAAATAGCCGGTCTTAGCTTTGGTTCTTTTTTTTTATTTTTTTTAAAGTTATAATAGTGTAATACTGTAATTCGATACTAAATAAGAAGAGCTCCCTATTTATAGTAATCGGATTCCGTGATAAAATATTAAAACTTGTTAATAATTTCGATACTATCTTTTATTTCTTAATCGATATCGATCACCCACATTTTACAATTGAAATGAAGTAAACTCACTATTAATGTTGCATACACTGTACAGTATCCATTTAATCGGTTATATTGTATTTACACGTGTCTTTATAACTATACATAAATGAAGCTCACCTCGAACGACGATAACGTTGTCTAACGGTATTTTAATACCGCTTTGACATACCCGGCCCGAACAGAGAGAAGGCGAATAATTTCATACAGTAACGATCGACAATTAGTAAAAACTTATCAACAAATTACGCGCAGATTGTATTTTTTCAGCAATAGTTGCTCAACTTGAACAATCGACCAATTGATTATTCAACAATTTTATAGGAGTTCGTAGAACTGCTACATTTTGAGTTTTTTTTTAATGATAAATTCGTGAATGACACGATTTTCACACAAAGCCTGACCAATATAATAATAATAGTTTCGAAGGATTATACTTTACGAAATCTACGCGTCTTCGAAATTCTTGAAAATAAGTTATAAGTTTCTGAGCTTTGTGCTATATCGACAAGAATCCTTATCTTCGGAAGCTTCGTTCGTTAACGCTATTCTACCATATTTGATGATATAGTGTAAAAAGTAGTAGTAGAAGATGTGAGATAGCTTACTTAGTATCGGTGTTTTTGTTTTGTTTTTAATAATGAGCTTTCAAATAATGTAGAGAGCATAGAAATAGTATAACAAAATATATGAAATATTTATGAAACAGTCGTTCACCGTGAATGATGAGAAAAATATATGTAACACGATCGAGTGTTCGGGGAACATCCGACGATATATCGAAGACAGTACGGGACTGTGATACGGTAACGCGGATCTTCAACATTCACGGCAATGAGAGTTTAACAAATATAATTGTGCATGGCCAAAGCCGTGCCTTATCACACATTTTTATTATTATTTACAAACACTCAATCGCGTCTAGAATATATACTTATTTATATATCTCTCTTTCCTTTCATTTTTTTCATCTTTTTATACATAATACAATTTCAATCTATGAGCGTCCTATATTTAACGCGACAGAGTTTCGCATCTCTCGCAATTTCTATTAACATGAGTGGGCGGGATTTTTGCTAAAATTTATTCCGTATTGGTAACTAAAATGGACATTTCTCATCGACATTCTAGAGTGTGATGTGCATTTCATTGTTATAAGGTGTTTGTTTCTTTTTTTTTTTTGCTATTCAACTTTTACGGGAGACCCGATAAGACTTCGAGTCAACATTATTACACGCTGCGACTGTGACGGACGAAACTCTTTCCTTCATTTAATATGATTCGGTGAGCTTATCGGCATTAAACGTAGTGATACAATAACGGCATTAGATGCCGTAAATTTGGGATGGAACGAGGTCGCTGATAAAACGGAAGGTTAAACGCGATGAGCACGAATCTATCGTACCGATTTATTGTGTTTTTTTTTTAATTTCTTAATCTTCATTCTCTTATCCAATATACTTATACATATCTCACGATATCTCTAACTGATCACAGCGTTTCACATATGGAATGTGGCAAAGTATCCCATTAATAATAACGAAAAATACTTTCCGAGTAAGATAATTTTTCATTTTCTTTTTTTCCGACACTGAACTTGGAAATCACAAGAGTCCCTCAGTCGTCAATCGACGTTTCAACGAGAGACAAAATACTGTTATCGAAATATTACTAGTGCCATAAAATGCCTTTGATTCTCAATCGCTTCGACGAGCGATTTCACGATATGACGAGTACGATATTAATAGTTGTAAACGCGATATGCTCAAATATGATTTCCATTCTTTTCAACTCGTAAGTTCGATTGTATTTGCCATAAATCTCGTTCGAGTTTACAAACTTAAAGACAGACCCGAAGGCTGTATGAAATCAAACTATCACAGAGAAATTAAACAACCGAGGAGAGTGGAAAAAAATCATAGGCGATGTTTTTATCGACTGAGCGTGCCGAGAGACGATTCTTTCTACATTCAATAATTATCTTGCTATGCCCATTAGTCGCGGTTCTTTTCGGAGGGCCTAACTCCGGTCAGCCACTGTCGAGTACGAAATTAATCAATGCGATTCACTTGAAACTTTTCAATCGTGGCAGTGTCCTTTAAATAAAAAATTACGACCAAATTTATGCATTTATTTATAATCGGACGTGAGATAAATGAACTCGAGATTCAGGTATATTTGTGAGCCTTGAGAAGAGTCATTATTGTAGAGTAGGCCCTCAAAATTTTTATGAATCGATCATTAGAAAACGTTCGACCAGCGCTTGGCGCTTCTTTTTGTTTGCTTTTCTTCGTAATCTACAACGATAGTATTCAACCGCGCAAATGACGAACGGAAGTACGTTTGACGCATTACTTCCTGCTCTCGGTTTCGCTAGATTCTTCACAATCACAACTACTGCCTGATGCCGGCTTCGCGTTGTTCCGCGCTCAGCTGTCGCACTGATCGAATTTGAAAGATCTCGACTTCGGAAGATACTCGAATCCGTGGAAGCCCTGATACCACGACGACGACTCGTCGGCATCACCGGCGCTAAAGCTGTGCGGGAGATCGCTCGCCGGGTCCCAGCACGACGATGGTGCTACGTAGCCCCTCGGCATGACTGGCTCCTCCCGGCTGTTGCACATTGCGTAACTTGTTTTTCCTGAGTAAACGTAAATAATTTTAGTGACAAACTGTCCTCTGGAACAGATTCACGAAAACGATAGTACCTACACGCTAAAAATAGGTTCGTACGTTTTATAATCACTTCCCGCGCGGTTGAGGTTCATTGGCGCTGGGGCGCTCTCCTTGTGATCTTTAATTCATCCGTTTCTATCGCCCGCTACATCGAAGATGCATTTCAAATACGATTGAGATGTATCCCACTTTTATCCACTATCCTGGGTTTCTTTATTCACACGTTTCTGTCACTGGCTGCGTGCGAGATATATTTTAGAGAAAAGTTAAAGACATTCTGTGCAACGTCCCTGCCGCTTTGAAAATCAATCTTCTCAATCGGAAGTGACGTTGCAGAGAAAATGTTTAATTTCTCTCTATAATGTATCTTGAATGCAGCCACTGACAGAATATTTCGCATTTTCGCCATTCACGGTTCTCTTCGTGCGATTTAAACTTGGGTAAATGTTATCAAAATCATGTAGTTTAGTGACAAACTTTTGAGCTACGTTTGCGGTACATTAAGACCACTGAAATGGGTTCTGCTGCGCCACTGAATTTTAGCTCGCGCGCGTGATCGCGCATCATTGCTGCTAGTGCGATTTGATTCTCCATGAACTTCCACAATTTTTTTTGAAGTTAAGGGCATATGATACAAACTCAGTCGGTAACAAATTGATTTCCCCATTTTCTTCGCAAATATTAACATTTCAGACAAAAACGAACTGCGTTTTCGTAGGCTATATATAGACGCATGAAAACCTAATTTCCTTTTGTCCTAAATATTAATGGTAGCGGAAAAAATAGGGAAACTTTTTGGTTGCCGACTGAGTCTGCATCACACACGGTTCATTGGCGGGGGAAAAAAATACTTAAATTGACAAGAAAAAAAATGGTCTACCTTCGGCGAAATGTTTCTTAAAAGTCCAAACCTTTTTTTACCATGTACAAGATGACAAAAAGGAAGTGACGAGTATCGATCATTGTCACGACGTAACACATACCCGGTAAATGTAGTGAAAGGACCAAAGCAGAAAAGCTTTTGTTTCTCGAAGACCGAGAGGAGAAAAGATGAAGCGTACCTGGCGTGTCAGGATTTGATTGAAGAGGTGATTGAGGCGGTGTCCCGGGGATCGACGCGAGAGGCTCGTACGGCGGCGGGGGCGGGGAAGACGGCGACGGAGTCGGGGACGGTGGTTGAGGAACCTGAAGACTCTCCGGATCGATGCCGAGGATCCTTAAAACGTGATGCGGATTGGTACGGACCCATACTTCGAAAATGTCGTGCGGCCACTCGGTCTGCGTCGCTGCTTCGACGAGCCTGCCCGGAGGGATCCAGCATAGGGCGTCCGGAGGTTGCGACGAACATCTCATCAAACCGCTTCGACTTTCACGACCCGTCGGCGTCGGCAAGTTTGTGTTCCTCTGCGACGTGCTCACTAGAATCTGCAACGCTTGGATGGCGCTCCTCATCTGCAAAACGCAAACGTTCAACGTAAACAAAATGCAAAACACCTCATACACGCTTGTGTCTGGAGCTTCGTGAAAGTTTGATCGAGCGTACTTCGTAACTCAGCATCGCTATGTCCGGGTGAATCATCGGAACATTTAAATCGAGTCCCTCGGCGGAACCGGCCCGCACGTGTTCCTCGACGGAATCTTGAGCGATAACTTGAGCAACTCTGCCTCTTATCAGAGCTCCCCTTCCCACTCTTCTTCCTTCTCGGTGCTCGTCCCTACGCGAAACGGAGAATGTTTTAGCGGATCTTCCAAGCTCACAAGCTGTTATTCAACGACAGGCCAACTTGGACCAACAAAATCCAGGCAAACCTAAATTTCGCGTGTCTTGGACTAGATCCTGTGTGCAAAGGTGACCTGTTAGCCGGTGATAGCGGCGAAGTTTCGCCCTCCTCCGGGACGTTCTCGTCGTCCTCGCTTATCGACGCTAGGGGCAGTGATTGTATTTCGTTCATGTCCGTGTCTTGCTGTAGGCAAAAGTCGATAACCCGTTTCAGAAAGAAGAAGCTTCATACAAAAAAATGTTGAACCAGTGTTCAAAATTGTTCGTGATCATTTATCCGTCTCCGAACTATTGCAAAACTTATTGCGCGAGAAAACCATTTGAGACTAAGTAGAACACCTGCCAACCCAAGGCGAGCCCGGTATCAGAAACCGGAATCATTTTTTTTCACTGGCTTTTCACCAGCATGTACGGTCATTTGACCATACATATTAATTAAAAGTCTCATCGAATACTGGCACGGTATCCGATTCCGATTCGGATTTCATTATATCGTACACGCCACACCCCGTGAAACAAGTTGATTACAGTTGTTGTTACCGACGCGTTTTTGTCAGTCGCAACCGTGGGTTCGATTTACCTCGGCCTCGTATCCCTCGCGCAGATTGTAAGTTAGATCGTGAATGATGTCCTGAGCGAATTGCTGCTGATACTCGGGATACAAACGGAGAACGTCGACGAGACCCTGCATGTTTATACACTTCAGATAGCAGTAAGTGAGAGCCTTCACGTCGCAGCTCGATTTCACGACGACGTCGGTGGAACCAGAACCCCCGCCGCCCTGTCCACCGCCGTTGCTTCCGTGCTGCAACTGCACCGTTATGTCACAGCCGATCAAATCACCAGTACCTAAAAAAAAAAATATCGATGAAATACGTTTATGACAAAATTGTAGATACGAGTGGATTATTTTTCTTCCGTATTCTCAATAACGTACCCAATATAGCCACAACCATGTTATTTTGCTCAACTTCCATAGATCCGTTGCAGAGGTAGTATATGTAGGAGAGAGCGTCTCCCTTACGTATAAGATATTCCTCGGGTGCGCAAAAGTTGCTACGAATGTGTAGCGATAGCAACTTGAGGCAACCCTCGGACGCCGCCTCGAATATTGGCAAGCTCAGTATCTCACGGTGCAGGTGCATCGACACGTCGCCCCTCAGCTCCTCGGGGAACTCTTTGAGAGTCTAAAATTGATATTGGAACTGTAGTTAATCCGTGGAAACGCATATCGCCGATACATAAAGTATTCGAGAAATCGCATTCGCTTCTTGTATGCATAAGAAACATGGGATTTCGTGTGAATATAATTATATAGGGTGAAAGTGGTGAATATGTTCCGGTTCTATAAATCATCGTTTTGCGTGCTAATCGGGGTGGGCCATATTCACAATTTTTTCCCCAAGTATATCGATGGCTCAGAATCACAAGGACTTATCGACTCAATGTACTCCATACGAAAAAATATGCGTAAAATATATATTTTTACGTTCGGTTTTTTTAATGTAATAAAAAGATATGTTTCACATACTTTGAGTATTTTTTCATTCGTATGGTAAGCATCGACGATACTTCCTTAGGGCGCCAGGCCAACGATACAAATAAGTATGATAATAGCAAAGTGAGTCGTGATTTATTGATCGTATATCTGGTGTTGCATTATAATATATATCTGGTGATTTTAATATACCATATAAGACATAAAAGAGCTCACGATCGTCAGCATATCCGCATAAGATCATTGTAAAAAAATGGTTTTATATTTTTTTATTTATTTTTTATACGTGATCCGAAGCAGTAGTGAGCATGATCTCAACTCCTACGACCTGCTTACGAGGCCCGCTTCCGTTATACATAGACAGAGATAATAGATTTTGAGCATTGCGATAAAATGTACATGCCTGTCGTACCTCGTGTATGTCGATACCGTGATTAAGCGACCACGTAGTCTGAAAGTAATCTTGCATCCTTTGCTTCAATTTGTCGGGTATCTGATGCAGCGCGAGAAAGTCTTTGAGATCCCTCCATTTCGTCTGATAGAGAGACCTTCGCGAATACATTCTCTGTATTATCGCGGTCACATTACCGAAAACAACCGCGTGCATCAGAGCTGCGACAAGAATTTTTTTTATCAGAAACACATAACATTTTCTCCCGAGCAATTTTTTTTTTCTTTCACTCACCTCCGACCAACATCGTGCATATCGAGAATATCTTCTCTGATGTCGTGTTTGCCGATACGTTACCGAATCCCACGGACGTGAGACTGCTACACGTGAAGTACAACGCTGTTATGTAGCTCTCCGTGTGAGTCACGTTTTGCACAGGAATCCTCAATCGATCGGCCAGCGTATGAATCCAACCTGTTTGAATTAAATTATGTCGCCTTTAACTTTCGACGCAAAACAATTTATTGCATATCACCGATGGCATCGTCTCTCCCAATTAAACGGGCTCCGACTCGACGAGTCAATTAATTCTCTTTGAAGTGCTCGACGCTCGTACACCCTATCCGTTTAATTCCCGTTGGTTCGTTAGTATTAACCTTCAGCACGTACTCCTAAAATGTTGCGCACCCGGCCAATTAGGACGTTGAAGCAAAACGTAATGCACATGATTTAGTCGATAATTGAAAATCAACTCGGTCGCTCAAATAAATATAAAAAATTACTAAAATTTAAAAAAATTTAATAACAATACTTATTATCGATATCGATTCGAAAGGATCGCGAGTAAATTTCCATCGTTCACAGGGCGTTTTGTTGTGCAGATGAAAAAAAAGTTCTATCGAGAGGCACTATGGGTTCACCCATTCTTTAAAACTTGGATATATCCCTTTCACGAACGTATATCCACGCACAATTGCCCTGGACGGGTTTCCAAGGACACCCACGAGAGTCATAGACATTCCGTATTCGGTGTATATATATACACAGGCGTATCGCATAGACACATTGTCGAGAAGCGACGCAACAGGCAGGGTCTTTGTACAGTCTTCGTTACACCTGTGCTTCAGGACTTTCCTATCCTTTCCTAGCTCGGAGTCCCTCGGGCTCCGCGGGCTCCCGGGAAAGATGATATAAAATTTATGAGTACCATGACAGAAGCCGGGTACACATAGCTCGTTCTTTCCTCCGCAGCTGTCGCTACTTTTTATTTTCTACCTTCGTACGAGAGAATATTCGCTCACGTGTACGGCATACATTTTCTTTTTTTTCATTTTCTTTTTGCTTCCTCATAGAGAAAGCTTTGTGATGGTGAAAAATTGTTTTCTAGATTTTAATGAAAACCTGTTCAGAATGTTCCAAAACATAGGAAAATGATACTTAGAAAAAATGTCTGGATGTGTGTGTGTGTGTGTGTATGTGTGTCTCAGACCCCAAAAATTCAAATCGCTATATTGCTATATTGAACGTCTAACAGGACGTTGACGTTGAAAAAAATCGAAAATTGAAAATTTCACAGAGCTTCCTCATAAAGTTGAAAATTGAAATTTTCATATCGCTTCCTCGTAAACGTTGAAAATTGAAATTATTATATCGCTTTCTCATAAAAGTTGGAAATTGAAATTTTCAAATCGCTTTTTCATAATGTTCCTTTATTCGCGAAGCTTTCTCTATGAGGAAGCCAAAAATACAGACAATGCTTCCTCATAGAAGAAGCTTCGCGAATAAAGGAACATTGTGAGAAAGCGATATGAAAATTTCAATTTCCAACTTTCATGAGAAAGCGATATAATAATTTTAATTTTTTACTTTTTTTCATTATTGTTACGCACATTTCGTACAACTCACCGAGATCCCAATCCTTCTCGTTGCGAACCCTCTCCTTCTCGGCTATGACGTACCAGATGCAGGCGAGCCAGTGGGCCACGAGAGTGAACGATAGCATCAACAGAGTTAGAATCATCGCGCTGTACTGCGAATATCTGTCCATCTTCTGCAGCAGCCTCGCTAGCCTCAGCAGCCTCGTCAATTTTACCAGATGAATGTGGCTGTGGCCGGATTCCTGACGAATTATTAGGATTATCATTGTAGTGTTTTGAATTTGGCACAAAAAAATACATTTATTTGTTTTATGAAAAAACAAATAAAAAATTGTCTTTCGAAAGACCGATAAAAAAAATTAGAAAAAATTATTCGCAAGATGAATGTTATTTGACGATATCCGGCGAAGTTATCAACTACGACGCGAGAAGTGAAACATTCGATGCAATTCTCGTAAGATAGTGCAGTGAGAGCTTCCGTTCGGTTCGACAATGGGAATAATTGCGAGTAGCCATCGCGTAGTATCCTCCCTTCCCGGGTTCTAGCGAATTTATGGAGGAGGGAAACGGTGATTGGTCCATTCAGTGACCGACTTTGCCGCGCTGGCTTCTCCACCGTCCGCGGCATATTCATATGGAAACGTCAACGTCACGCCGGAAAAGCGGCACGACGTATCTCATCGGATATCGCTTCGATCGTTTTTCTCGCGCGTCCCACGATCGCACGTTCATCCGCAGACGTTCCGTCCTCCGGTAACGCATGGGCTCAGCAAACGAACTGCTATTCAAACCGCGAATCTTCTCCGTCACGCGAGGACGGAATCTATTATTTAGTTTTTAGGAAAGACAAGCCTCGTGATATTCCTGTCGGTACAATATTCCTGACGGTACAGTGAGAACGTGACGAGCTTTGATCGCATTTCTTCGTGAAAATTTCTAGCGCCGTCCTCTAATCCAATTTCACGACGAGAGCAAGAACTTCGTCCGTTAAGGTTTGTAGAACCAGAAGCAGGTTTGTATTGGCAGTGCAATTACTGACCTCGCCGCTGTAAACGTCCGAGGCGTAGAGAAGGTCGAAAGGCAGAGCCGCGAGTAAATCCACCAAGAACCAGCTCTTCAAGTAGTTCAGAGCTATGCTCTTACCCTTGATCACCAATTTGCCTTTTCTGCTTACGTAAGTGGTTCTAAAGTTGAGGATTATATCTGCAAGAAGATACGAGAACAACATTGAAAAAGCGCCAGAGCCAAATATAAATTACGTCGAATCGGGACATGATGGGACAATCGGCAAAATTCCCTTTTCTCGTAATGGTCATGTCTTCTTTTAATTTCTGAAACAGGATATCGCGGTTTTAATTATGGTTGCGCAGTTTAACGATGGTTCGGAGATCGTTAATACTACATGTTTAGGTGACATAAATTTTACTGGGAATCGTAAGTTAAAAGTATCCTCAAAGAGCCCAACGCTCCCTCAGGGGGACTTGGAACAATCAGAGTCTCGGAGGCCCATAGAGTGGAATAAATTCCATTCCATGAGCTAAAATTCAATTATTGGAAAATTTAGTCCATGCAATGGAATTCAACCATTATGAAATTCAAGCCCCTTGTCCTTGGAGAGGTCTCAAAATAATCCGCGCTTGAAAGGGTCTTCCTAAGATGTTATCTTTATTTTTATTTCTTCTGAGAATAGTTTTAAAGAACACCTGGGTAAAAATAGGTCATTTTATGTAGGTCGATTTTCGCAACGTGGCCCCCGTGATGCTACCAATTTGTCATATTCTCTCCCGTAATCGATTCTCTCCCGCCGCATCCTCGCTAACACATAGAACCTCCTGTACGGAGAGAGAAGCGAGGGTAAGACCGGCGTCGGTCCGTTCCCGTAAATCGCAACGGATGGTGGGGTGGTTGGCCCGAGATATCGCGTCTCTCTCCTAACTCTGCATAACATACTACGTGGCTATTCATACCGCAGCGACGACGGCTAAGTTATCTCGGCACGTACGCCGAGACCGATAACAACTACCGCGTATATAGCGTCACAAAACGAGAAACGCATGCGACTCCACACCGTGCATACTCTCAGAAATTTACGGGCAAATGTTCGCTTAAATTTTCTCGCTGGAGCTCTGCATCCGACAGAAATGCTTAGGCAAACTGGAACCTTCGGGTATGATGGAAATCCGCGTAGCCGTACAGTTTCCGTGTGCAACCGCGGGCTTCCCGTTGCGAAATTTCGAACATTTTACGTGCAAGCGAGAATTTCGGTTACACACGAGAAGTCCGGAATTTTTTGCAACGATGGACCGACATTTTTTTGCAAACCTAGACCGGAATTCTCTGCAACCATAGACCACGCGAATAGCGGTACCGGTGTCCTGTATGCGTTCCACTCTCACACTCTGCTCTAGTGAGTGAGCAATCAATCCATTCGCGGAAGTAATGAAATTTCGTCGCAACATGCGGCGGTATGATCGACGGCCATTGACCCAAATTTGTGGTGATACATCGTATGCTACCTTGTTTACATATATGCATATATATAAACAACATAGTATACGTCGTATCTCCACAAATTTCCCCTGCTTCCCTGTGTTTGGAGGTATATACATATATATTCATCCAAACACATTTATGCGTTGGGTGCATAGTGTTCTCGGTATCGTGAATAACCTGTAAACAAATTTTAGGAGAAACCCGCTGTGCAACGAAACAGCTTTATTGTCTGGATTGTCGTTTGTCGAACGGGCGTTTGATTCAATCGATTGGTGACGTACACGGGTGGTTACTCCGAAAGCAACGTTGTAATAAAATGTTAGCGCCAGATGGTGTACGGAGGTACGATAAACCCCTGTGAACTTCGAGGACTGCGATTACAGTTAAATGTACATCAGTGCTTTATCACCAAAAAGCATCTTTCTAGCAGAATCGATTTATTTCGTTCAACTATATAAGGTGAAAAAAAATTGAAATACAAATTTATTTGAATCATACAAATGCCATTCCTGGATGTATGGTTGCCATCTATATGCCCCTGTAACATTGAGCAATTGGTATAATATAACGGAGGATTATTGCTCGGCACCAGAGACGGTTCGAAGCTACTATTCGAAACGTCTTCAGTCTAGTATGCAGACGTCTCGAGCAGACGGAAACCAGTCAATCAAGTTAATTAGTGCATGTACAAGGCATCCTCTCAGCATTGTCAACGCTCGCTCCGTGCACTATCTCCTCTAATGAAGAGCTCCTACATAGGTGAACGTTGTACAGATTAGAAACCATAAATCGTCGACATTCAATCAGGCATCTCAGTTCAATTCGCTGCCTACTTTAATTTATTTTCCAAGCCGTTTGATCTACCATTTCCGTGGAAAATTTTTACAAACTAATCTGAGTGGATTTCGCCGTGCATGGAAACACCGTAGAGTCGCTTTCCCTCGGAACTTCAAAGCGACAGGCAAACGCGATTGAACGCGAAAGAAGCTTTTTACAGTTCAGTTGCTTTTACCACGTCCCGCTTCGTCCTCTTCGGTCCCGACCTTCTCTTTTTCAAATTTATTTCCCATCGGTCATAAATTGCGAGCGATAAATTTAACGATCGGAATGGAAACACAGACGCGGCCAATCGTTCCCTTTGCCGAGGACTCGAGAGCACATGAGTGTCCTCAATCGCTGCACACGTTGCAGTCTTACGCATCGTGTAAATAACCGGATACGATCTCTGGTATCGCGAACGGAGAGTCAAGAATGCGGTGATGGTAATGCGGCGCGGGTTTAAGGAGAATAAAAGGAGCGAACGCACACATCACGTCGGCGTAGGTTTTCAAATGGGACAGTGAACACGGGAGCTTTAAACGGCCAGTTGGGCGCATTTACCGCGTTCTCGCTGGATGGAGATTCTCTCGGACTTTTCATGGGTAGACTTGTTTATTATGAAAATCCGCTACAGCGATCAGCTCGAAGACCTCGAAGGTTACGCATGCGCGCTGTTAGATACGCGTTGCCCTGCTCGAGTCCGGTATCGCGAAATTTCTCTTTACATTTATATCTTCGGACAAAAAAGATCCTTTTTTTTGCTTCTTTCCGTTAAAAATCGTCGACGGAATAGTAGTGCGTGGGGAGCGCGAGAAACTCATTTCGTCGCCGACAGTTTTGCCAGGTTCTGGGTATACCGATATATATGATTTCTATTATAGCACGTACGAGGAGCGCCGCACCGTCACCGAGAGATACCCTATTTAGGTTTCCGAGTGAATCGTTCTGAAAGAAATGCGCATAAAGTTTCGTGACAGTTCGCACAAAAGCTGCTCGCTACGACGTCATTATTAAAATTTCAATGCACGGTATGATTCACACAATAAATTTAAAAGTTATTTATAGACGGGGGCTTTTCGAAACAATTAGTTGTGGCGCGAAAATCTAAATGAAACGTTCTTTTTACTTTTACTATTACTATTACTATTTATGGACCGTATCCCTTTTTTCCTGTAAGTCGATGAATTCCCCGTCTCAAATAACATGCGCGAGATTCCGATGTGCAAAGATGCGTAAGAGAGCAAAACAGCTGGATAAGCGAGTTCGTAATTGCAATCAACTCGGTTTCGATTGGTTGGGTGTTAAATGAAATTCGAGCGATTAAAGTAGCAGTGGTGAATCGGCGAAAAGTTTTCTTCTTTTTCAAGTCGATGTAACGAGATCCTCGGAGCGATCGGTGTAGCTGGTAGTACGAGGGTCGAGCACGGCTGAGCACTCGCGAATTAGGGTTATCAGAAAACTCGGGGTACGCGCGCGGGGCGGGAGGATCGTAAATGGCTGCGAACGTGAGTATTTCTCTATTTGGCGTGAGTTCCGGTCTGTCCTAACCCCGTTCGGATGAGCTTCATCGGGCTAACAGAGTGTGCAATTCCGCGTGATTCGATCCGTCTCTTAACTGATTGGAACGCTTTCGAGCTCATTCGAGCGAGAGCCTCGAAACAAAGCTCGGCAAATTTATACAGACCGACGTTACATTTTGTTCGCCGCGCGGTTTTATAATTCTTTGGTGCGAAGCGCGAGGATTTTTGTTTTCCGATCGTAACGGTTTCATTCTTTTACGAGATTACACGAAACAAAAGGGCTGTACAAAAATTCCGCTTGGCCGCGGACACGAAGCATCCCTCGAGGTGCTTTTATAATTAAATTTAAAAGAATAGTCATAAACCATGGGCTATAAGTGGATCTTCATCTGAAGATCTCCCGCAGTGCCTTTGGATCTTACAATTCCCACGGGTAACAAAATCGGGCTGAAGGTGGTGTCGGTCTGAAATCGAATCTACTCCGAATACGGTTGGGCAGTCGGGTTTCCCAAGAAGTTCGGTCTCGACTTCCCCAGAAGTTCAGTAAGATCAAGAGAAACTTTCGGAAGCAGACGTGCTCGGGTAATCGGACCTACCGAAAATAAATAGAGCTTCGACCACGACGTCGCTGACCATGGTCGGCCGATCTGTGCTTATGAAGCTCGCGTTGTACGGTACGACCACAGCTACGTAGAACGTTGCTATGAGTATCAGCCAGTCCCAGCAGGACTTGAATCCACCGTAATGACTCAATATGAACTGCGACTTCTCGGCCGCTGATGTCTTGTACTCTGGTAGCGGTGCTTCCGTGGAATGAAGTAGTGGCTTAAAACACACAAAAATTAATTTCGATGACTTCTACAATCAATCTTTTAAGAAATATCGTATGAAAGATTATTGGAGCTGCGTTGAGTGATCAGTCGTAAAAATTATATTTTTTTCGAATCAATCGAACGTTTTTTTGTTATAAAAAACAGTTAAGTTGTAAGTAATTAATTCCGTGGTAGCTAATCCAATGTACAGTTCAATTTGCTGCAAAGCCCCTCATGTACGAGATTAAAATACAACTATCCGGTTATTCTATGGAAAGATATATCCATTAAGCTTATTCGACAAATTCGTTTAATCCCAACAAACTCGTTCGTGACACGATTGATGTTTCTCCTATTGCTCGTTTTACCGGTAACAATAATGTTCTAGCGTATCGTATCGTCCACGTATCGTCAGAATAGCGGACAGCTCGACTGCAATGGACGTTTGTATAATTAAACGGCATGCGGGAAAAACATTGTCGAGAATTTTTATGGATCGCTTGCACCAGTCACAGCCATCGAGCGTATTACCCCTTGATCGAGTTCTCCTGTGTGCTGCGCTCTTTGCGCTTCACCTCACACACTCCCTCTGCCACGCGCGGGGTTTACCGCTGCCGGCGAACTGTAAATCCCTTCGGTCATCCCACTTCCTAAATCAATTATTAGTTAGCAAGGTAAAGCCGCCAGGCACGAATGTCGACGTGAAATTCGATGCAGCCGAGTTTGTACGAGCGACCCGGTGCGCCGCTCTCACGCTATTTCTACTGATGCTCGTCCAGTGTTCGTATAGCTCTAACAGCATCCAGGTGCGCCTGGCCGGTCTGGCCAGACCGGCGGTCGCACACTAGCCAGATCATACACCACCTCGGTACCGGTGCAAGATTTCAGGGGGTTAATTTATCAAAATTTCACTCGGTTAAATTAACTCGAACGAGCGAAAGCCACGTGGAAATGCCCGGGAAAGCTAGGACTGTACTGATTAATGTTCTAAACCCATCCTTGCCACTGATTTTGAAATTACTGAAATATATTGAATGTTTTTTTTTCTATAGCCGCCGTATATTTCTGGGGTACGATTTCGTATAAACTCTGATTCGCTTGAAACGATAAATTCAATTTTGGTTCAAGAAAGTAAATCTTGATGCTTACAAAAAATGGTACGGCAACTATGGTTGAAATCATTTGATTGATTTTAGTAATTTTTGTTCATCGCTTTGGAGCAATTTAATATTTACAATTAGATATTTTTAATAGTCTTACCTTGTTAAGATTAAGTTTGTGTTTGCGATCTTGCTTGTAATGGCCCGAGAGAGTGTAGAGGACGGCGCGGCTTCTTCTTCTACCGTAATTCTCAGGGGGTGCTTCGGGGTCGGGATCACCGTTTGCATCTGAAATACAGAGGTCGTAGAAGTTGCGAGGTGAGCGCCCGAGGAGGGTCGAACGAACAAAACTTCTCTATTATTTGCTTTTTCATTCTCGGTCCTTCGATACCGAACAAAATGGCAAAAGACCTTTGATCGTCCGTTTCCCGGCGAACTATACTTCTACAACAGTGTGTGAGAAGATATTTTGCATCTTTACTACTGCGAGGCGTGACCATTATTATCGAGCTGTGTGTGTCTACGAAGCATGACAGCGCCCTCTAGCGGCGAATCTGTGCAAAACTTGGTGAATTTCGAATCTCTTCGCAGCTAACGCTTACGAACGACTATCCTTGGAATTTCTTGCTTCGTGCACGAAACGAATAACTCTACATGTTGCACGTCTAGCACGTTGCCTCTCTACTGCATGGGAAATTGGCGATTCATCGTTTTATCCGTCCGCAGGAGAATCTGCGATGATGGCGGGAAGTATGAAAGAAGAGAGGCTAGATCTTATGAATGTAGGGTGTTTTCTACACTATTTTCAACAAAGTAGCACGACATACGGTAGTAGGTAGACCAGCGGACGGAGAGAAGAAGAAAAAAGATGAGTAATGTGTGAGAGTGAAATTGAGAGCGATGAGAGAGCGTGTGTCGGGGGAAGAAGCGAAGCGTGCACTCACCACCGTCGTAAGACTCACAGAGCTGAAGTTTCTTTGTGTGGGTTATGTCCTTGTGGGATGCTAGGAACAGCACGACGACACCCTTCTCATTTTTTATCGGCACGATGTCGAGCAGGCAGTTGAACGCGCTTTCTGAAACAAGGCAAAACAAAAATTTCCCGCTGTTATGCAATTTCTAGCGAATGCAATTTACCGATATCCCATTCATCACGTGAGCGATGTGGTTTTTCGCCCATTCTCCCTGAGCCCAAACCATAAATTCCCAAATTTATTGCTTTAAATTTTTTAAATTTATGAAATTTATTACAAAATTGATAAATTTATTAAATTCCCAAATTTATTTTCAAACGTACCCGAGTAGATATTTTCGAGCGTTACATCGGAGCTTGACAAGGCTCTGATAAGGCCTTATCCGGAACCTGTCAGGGATGTAACGCTCGGAAATTTCTAGTCGAGTAAGTTCGATGTATACGTAGATTGTACAGTCCGGGCAAACTTGAGATATTAATTTTTTTGTTTTTATTCTTCGATAAAACTGAACGATCGACATCCTCGGGTGTCGAGCTAGCCGCTGCTCGAATGAAACCGCGGGAAACGATCGCAGCGATTACGTTTTAATTATTCATAAATGCCGAGCGTACGGTGAGCTCCTGGCCCGTTGTGAGCCATGAATAAAGCCTGGTCATTACCTCTTTCTTTTGTTTCTCTTTGTTCTTTCATTCTCTCTTTCGTCGCCGTTTTCTTTCTCTCGTCCCAATTGCATCCTTAAAAAAGATCGTCGCAGTTGAGTGAGTAATTTCCAAGCAAATCGCCGAGAGACTCAGCAATCCCGCTTTCCCTGCCGGACGGCAACGATCACCGTTGCGATTTCACGGCTCGTGATTCTCGTGATTTAAAGTCACTTGAATAGCGTGAATTATCTCACGGCTAGTGATACCAGCTATTATCGAACAGTTATGGGTGATTCTACCCTAAAAATAACTCCGGTGCGGATAATGACCTTTCTTTCAATGTACTTCGCAACATTTTTTTCTCTCCTGCAGTCACCGGTTTCCAATTTGTTAATTGTTCTCGCGTTTACAAATTCGCCCGGAACTTCTGTGGAGTTGAGTGAAGTGAAGGGTACATGGATCTGCTGGCCGAGTAAGCCGAGCACTGACGCGTTCACAAAAACCACTTTAATTCTCGAGTGATAATGCATTCGCTTTGCGCGTCACTGTCGCAAAGCGGAACTTCGATCGCCATCTGATTCCGCCGACGTTTTATTTTTAGCGGCTTTGTATACGAATATAAGTACAGATGCGTCCACAGGCGGCAACGATGGTGCAGGCAGCATCTGCGGATACGAAGAGCCGGCCGATGAATTTCAGCTATTTACGGTTGAACACGTGCTACCTACGGTCGATCGTACACGCGAGGTATGATCGCCGTGTGAAAAAAGCGACCGATAGGTGAAGGGTAGAACTTTATTCGGTCGTTCAAAACACCAGAGAAAAAAAGCGCGGAGATTATCTCAAAATTCGGAGAGCGGCGGAGAACAGTAAAACCGGTATCGGTGGGATTAATACGCGGGAAAATCTGAGCGGCATTTCAATTTCGAATAAATTGCACGCATATCCGGGTGCCATAGCATACAAACTCGAGTTGTATGTGTTTTGTTCAAAATCTACGCCCGAATGTCGCGTCTCTCGTTCTTCACGCGTTCATTTCTCGTCGGAGTGACGCAGATTTGATTTTTTTTTGTGAATTTTTATTTTTTGTCAAAGACTATGTAAATCATGTTCCTGGCTGCAAGCCTATCCACTGTTTCGTGCAAATTAAATTCGACCGCAATCCTAAGCGGTTTGGGCTGAAAAGACTTTGCGGCTTTATCCCGTTGACGAATTAACATGGATCGTCCCGCAGGGGAGGGCCCGGGAGTTTCGTCGGTCTCCGAAACTTTTCGTTGTTTTTGTTTTATTTTTCTCTTGTCTCGAGCTATGGGGCATTCCCCAGTCGACAACCCAGTGTCGTTTCACTATATTACACACCCCCGTGTCTCTGCCATGCCAGGCTCAATCATGAGATTCCTAACTAGAAAGAACGACTCTCGCAGGAATGGAGAGTTTTTCTTTTTTTATCAACGAAATTTTTCGTCGACGGCCGATGGAGAGGAGAACTTTCAGGCCATTCGAACCGATACGCAGTGAAAGGGCTCTTTTGTGTCACTACGCCGAACCATTTCATTGACCGCACTCCGACCCGACCAGGTCGCGGCTCGAATTCGTCGGTTTTGTACAACTTTTAATCTAAAATATATCTGATGTATTCGGAGAGCTACAATGCCCGGGCTCTCGCAATTTTTCTGGAAAAACTGTGTTTGTTCACACTCTCCACATTATCCAATAGCGTACCCGGAGCACATTGTGTCGAGAATTTGTCTTATTCCGTGTAGCGTGACTGTAGGTGATACCAATGCTCCACCGAGAGCTTCTTTTTCGAGTCTCCTTTTTTTTCGTCAAAATATCAGCGTAGAGGGATTTCGTCGTAGATTTCATTGACGTGCGCTTGCGGGAGTTGCCCCGGGAAAACACGGGGGAAAAGAGAGGCAGAAGTAAGATCCCGCCGTTAGCCCTTTGATACGGCGCGCCCGATGTGTCTCGACAGAAGTAGAAAATGTAAGGTCTTCGGGTACCAAGAGATTTCAATTGTATCAGCGTACCCGTACAATCATCTCTCGTTGAGTCTTTGAAATGCTCGTCGAGCTTCGTCGTAGAGTCTCGCAGTTTTCAATTCGGAATCAGCCGTCTGCACCAGTAACGATATTTCGTTACAGTATGAATTTTTCCAAATACGTACGTGTTGCGCCGTGATATGCACGAGAAACACCCCTGTTGCTGGCCTTCTCCGAAATTCTGGTTGATGTCTGTCTGCACGGTCGGTTCGTGTACAAGCTGGCTATCGCTTGGTTATGCAGTATTCAGCGAGATCGTCGGACGGGCAGTAGCTACATAGACGTATCTCCTTGACGTTAACGACATCGAATTACTTATTCACGAGATCACTAACTTCCGTTCTTGAATAGAGGCGAAGATGTGAGAAATAGCATTGATATAAATAGATACCCCGAGAAAAGTCGACCGAAACGTTTTGACAATCTTTACATTCTATATATTTTTTGTGCTGGAAATCGCAATTTAGGTAGTGGAATTTTCAATGGTTATTGTAAATTTTTTCATTACGCATAATCTGTAGTACGATCTGAATAGGAATAACTACTATCAAAATATATCGAATATAAAGATTGCCAAAGTCTTTTCATCCATTGAAAAGTGCAGGTAGACATTTAATATGGCGTTGGTTGGAGGGTTGCGCAGTTAGGTGTAGTCGGGTGGCTGTAAACTTGATTAACCTGCCAATAACATTTTTGTTTCTTTCTTTATTAGCACGTACTATGTTACGACTGTTTCTTTTTTAATAAATAGTACGTTACTGCGAGCCTTGGCCTAGATGTAACAGCTTCAGATCCCGACCAAACGCACGTAGATCAAACGTTCACAGTCCGCAGGCTGCGGACTCTTAATTGCTTAATCACGAGCTCCACCAGAAAAAGAATATTACAAACTTTATACTATACCTATGTATGTGAGATTTTAATTGAAGTACTGATCGGCCAAAGTCAATGATATCTGGGTCAAATATTTTTTAATGAGGTATCTTTATGTTTTGCGCGGTGGTCGGCCACGCAAACCATTTCCATCAGCCTTCTTTCCAACATGTGTTATTTTACAAATTGGAAATTTGAACGTGCGAAACTTACCGTCCTTCTTGTAGAACACGACCTCGAGCTTGAGTTCAGATTTGCTCTCGAGACTCTTCGATATCAACGCCTTGTCCTCCTCCGTGGTTTCCGGGCCGTACAGGAATTTGCAGGCGCAACCCTTTTGCATTATCTGCGCCCGTGGATATCCCGTCAGGTCGCAGAAACCGTCCGAGCAATAGACGATCGGGTAGATCGTCGGGACTTGCGCATTTCCCAGGACAAAGTTGCTGTCTGCAATCAGTTCAATGGTTCACTCTTTTACTTTTAGTTGAGATATAAAATGGAAAAGAAGGTTAGAAAACATGAAGGAACACATACGCACAAGTTTATCACATTTTTTTATGACCGATCGTGTTTATTTGACATTCTATTAAATTATAATTTTTAGATTGCGCATACCGCACAAACGAAATATAAAAATAGTCTGAATACTGGCTCGAGGCTTTGCGCAAAACAGATAGATGTTGCAACTCCGGAAACGCTTTTTTAAATCACGTCTCGACAGTACGGAATAAAGCGGTCTTCAACTCGCGCAACGGAAAAATTAAAACGAATAGCCGGAGGCTCTTCCCGTGGGGAGGGTCCGATGAGGGATGTTGTGGCGGAAAGAGGAATAATCGGAGCTTATTCCGCAAGGTTGGTTGCTGTCCAAGGTTTATCGCAGTATCAAATAATAGGTTGGAGTGACACGCGCATCGTTGAGTTGAAAAAAAATCAGCGAATTCCTGAAGTGCGAAATACATTTCCCGCAAAGAGTTTCTGAGACTCGGTTGCAAACTGTCTTCGAGTCAGAGGGTTGCCGAGCTAGACTGGCACTTCTGCATTATAATTAGCTCCATCGAATCGAAAGTGCGGGTTTTAACAGCAGAAATGGCTAAAACTCAATGAAAAAAGTAAATATATCCTGAGAGTTCTGCCTCGACTTAATTCATTCTCATCAACTTCTAACTTCGCGACAGGATTCCCCTATTTGAAAGAACCAACCGCAATTACAAAACTTCCGAGATTTTGATGAGGAAATCTTGCGACTCTTCGTGGAGTAGGATCGTCAAGTCCTTGTTAAGTTCTTCGCGTTCCACGGAGAAACTTCGTTGACCCGATCAATTGCGGGGTTAAATACGATTCAGGCGAATCATCTTGTCGGTCCGACAAAATGAGCTGATTGTCGACCGATTAATTGGTTGCGCCCAGAAATTTGTCGTTACCAATTAATCTCAGATCAACAGATTAATTGGATGACAACCGATCAACAAATTGATTGGTTGGCAATCAATTAATTTATTGGCGCAACTTATTAATGTTCTGACCCAACAAAATTCATTTGTTGACCCAACAAAATAAATCGCCCGGAGCGTATTTAACCACGCAGTTGGTTGACTCAACGAGATGCACACAGTTTGCACATGTTCAGCGTACAACCGAAACTCTAATCTCGTCCATGAGGGACGAGCGTTCACGAGTATTTTCATCGACGCCTAAAAGCGATGTAAACGTTACTGTAACGCGAAGTGCAGAGCTTCTCTACACAGTTCTCCGACAAAGGCTAATGGATATACTCCACCCACTAACGTACACGAAACGCTCCACTACCTCCCGATGCCCACCGAAATTTGCCTGTCAAGGTGTTCAAGCTCTTAGTACCACCCCCTGCGATCTCCCTATTACAATACCTGTAACCTTCAGCGCCTCTGGCACAGCGGCGCCGTTCATTTCGAGACAAAATCAGCTGTGATAAAAACGATGCTGTTCATTTATCAGGAAATTGAAGCTTCCGTAACTCGCAAAAGTTGTACCATTCTTATAGACAGTCGCCGTTGCAAAAGCTTCCGTATAACGCTTCTGGCATTGAGATAAATAAAATTTGTCGGAGATAAAACTGTACGGAGAAATACGTTGATGAGTGCATCATAAAAGAGTCATTGCATCTTCGAATTAACGTCAGAAATTAACGATTCACTTGAATAGAACATTTTCGAGAGGATTTTCGTCCATGCGGCTTTGTCATGCGATAGCGTCATTTTTCTTATTTTTATCTTCTCACGTCGCAGATTCAAACGTTTATGGAGTATTCCTTTCACGATCGGAATTATGCAAAACAATGGAAATTACAATAAAATATTGCTCGACGAGTTGCCGCGAGCTTAGCCGAGATCCCTAGGAAGAAGAGTCTTTGTGATCGTTTCTCGAAACTTATAAGGGTGATAGCCTTTGCGGGAGAAACAACGAGCACTCGGAAAGTAATATTGGCTTCGAATCGTGAACGGGACGCCTTCTTCTGTCGAGCACAATACTGCGGATTGCTATGCAGCAGTGCCGTTCCATTGTTCGGTGGCTATAATTGAACGATGACTATTTATATTCTTACCTACTCCCTAAGTAGTGAATGGAAATTCACATATTGCTTCTGCGCATTGTTGTATTGAGAATCGCAGAAATCTTACTGCCGGAGAACTCGAGAGCTTCTAAAATGACAATGAGACTGCGACGAGAGGCACGGGTGTGGTATGATAATTAATTTATTATAATCCACTTTGTAATTTAACAGTATTTGTTCTGCTCAAATATACAGTGTTCGGTCTGCGTGCCACGCTTTTCGTGAGAAACTGGGAATCTTGATTGTACGTGCTTTGACTCATCAGTCAGAGGGAGACATTCCGAGGGGCTCTAATTCCCTTAACCGTTGAAACAAGATCAACTTGAAAAGCGGATGGCGGGAGGGGTGAATACGAGACGTAAGATAAATTGTGGGGCTTTGATGAAAATCTCGTATAATGACGAAGTCACTCGAGGTTATAAATTATTCCACCTGGAAATCTTAATGACTGAATATATATGTTAATCGCTCGAAAGAATCTGAAAATTTATTTTTTCTTAATCAATTCTACTTGAAGGCGAAAGCTGGGCGACTTTTATTCGATATTATTGAAAATTTCTACTCGGGATGATTTATTGATGGGTTCCTTGATTTTGTAAAATCATGTTTAAGGCTTGTTAGTTGGACATCAGCACATTTTTTAACCCGCGAAGCCTTGCTTCGCGGGTTCAGGAATGATTTACGGTTGGTAGTGACCAATATATTTTTTTTTATTTCCGACGTGCGATTCCGTGAGAGATATCGAGCTTGGTGTGAAATAAGTGTGAGGTTCGTGATTACCTTGTGAAGGACCGAAATGGCTCTTTCCGAACTTTATCGGAACCCGATATAACGCTCTAAAACGTCTATCAGGACTCGTGCTCCAGACAATCGGCGGACGAATAAAACAACAAGGCCCTTCAAAATATTGAGTTTTTTCTTAACAAAATTTTCTTAAATACAACAATTTGTAAAAAATATTAATAAGAAAGTTTTTATCGTTTAACGTTTAAGGATTCGAGGAGAATTGCTCGTAAATTAGCAACTTGAAATTCATACAACTACATTTTTATTAGAAAACTTGAGTAGCGTGAAGGATAAAGTGCCGGAGAATTTTATTCCGCCACAATGTCCGCCACAGGACAAAAAAAAATACGGTTTATTACTAAGTTTGTATTGTGCAGAGCGAAGGCCGCCCAGCCTTCCAAGTTTCCGGGCTCTCGGAAGAAATTTCACCGTCGGCTATACACCGAACCCTTTCCATCGTTTTTCGCTTTCTTCAGCGTTCTCTTTCCACTGTGTACGCCCACACTTCGTCTTCACAGTCTATCTCGTTCCCATTTGCACATCCCTTTTTTTGCATCACTGACGCTGCTGCCGCCGCTGCATTATGGCCCGGTTCGCCACGAGGCGGACAGTCATTCTCACTCCTGAGAATTCCATTATCTCGGTTTGCACAAAAGACCAGCCCTCGTGCAACTCGTCGTATTTCGGCCTCGCACGATGCCGTGGGTCGCAACGGCCCTGAACGGATGCATGGAAAGTGAGAAACAAACTTTATCGATAAGGGACGTTACATGAGGTGCGAGTGTGGACGGTGCACGGAAAGGTGGAAAAATTTGTTGAAACTCAGAAGATCCCTCTTTCCCTTTTTCGAGAATCTTGTACAACTATATTCAACGGACGAAAGACGGATAGAGTGACGATGAGTTCTACCTGGATCCGTTTCAGTATAAGGTTGCTTACGCACGAGGACGAGATGTTCATTTTGGAAAAGCAGATGCAGCCTTAAGCGTTTCAAAGTTCAATATACTACATTCACCTTCCTTCAGACTTGGCTGAACATTTTGAGAGTTGCTGAATGTAATTAAAAGTGTAGCGCAAGAGCCGTGGCTGAGATGAGATGAGATGTGTCGAGTGCAGCATAGATACGCGGTCGTATGCGCGGGCGTGAATCTTGAACAGGTTTCGTAGCCCGAAGCAGTGTCTTCCCAAGTAGAAATTTCCAATTGCCCATCCCTTTCCATTTTTTGCATGATCTTGCTGACTCAAGAAAAAAATGTCCTGCTGGTCGGCACTTTGAAATAAATTCAATCGGCGAAAATCTACTAAACGGGCTGGTAAATTAATCACGGAAAACTGCTTCTGTTGGGGAGCGAAGCCGAGAGCTATGGGAAACGATTATGCTAATTTCGTCAGGAGATATCCATCCCCTTAATTTATCCACGACACTTCTTGGAGTTCGCCGACGTGCTCGGGGTGTTCGGGTAAGTAGGGAACGACGTTTAACAAGCTCCGAGAAATAGGCACTCGTAATCCAACCCACGCCGTAATGAGCAACGGGCCTTGCTTGAGTATATTTTTTCAGGCGTGAGGATACGGCCGTGAAAGGAGTTGGCTAAAGTAATTCTATCGCCATGTGAGCCCGAGAGCCTGCTGGGGCGCCGACGGCTTCGTTATAACCAGGTGAAATAATTAGGGGCGTCGGGGATACGCAGAAACCAAGTTTCACTCTTCTGGTGTTTTGAAAAAAGAAATTTGCGGGCACTAGAAATTTTTTTATCGAATCGAATGAAAAACATTCCGTTGAAGAACTAGATCCCGTTCTGTATGGAGTCTTCAGTTGCCACTGTACGGAATTCGAAACGAGTAACGTCGTCATAACTGGCTGCTTTTATGACCATAACAAAAAATCATACGAATGTTATCACAGAATTTTCAACGGCTGACTAATATCGGTGAGTCAGTGCGCGAGTGCCTATGAATCTCGGTAGCCGCGAGCAGGAAAGGGAAGCTGCGAGGTTTTATCGGCCGGGCTCGGACGACATAACCGCCGCTCGTTTGACAATGATTGAAGACTATGCCCTGAGTTAAATACCTCATGGTTTTCCGTGGGAACGCGTGCACACGAGTGCAACCGCAGTTAATATACTGTTTTGATTGCAGCTGTACGGACGATAAAGTCTCCAATGCTTTTCGCCTGATACGTGCTGCGACCGTTCTCCAATTTCTTCCTCTTCGCCCCCGACGCGCCAGAAATCTATCGACGCGTTCAAAATTTCATAATTCGGTTCGTTGCTCCTCACGCCAGAGTTTCGACTTAAACAGCCTCTCGGAATATTAGAGGGAATTTACTTAATAGCGCTCCCCCACGTGGAAAAAGTGTATATGGCATAAATTGAAAAATATGTCCGCAATGTATGAAAAATATTGTCGCAGCAATAGATTATTCTTGTAATGTTTTTTTTTTGTATACATTTTATTTCCGTAGAAATCTTATGTGCCGGTTGTTTGAGTACAGGGGAGTAAATGAGAGGCTACTAGAGTTGCTGTTGCTTCCAAGACACCAAGTGAGTACACACAGAGGCGATGGAATCTCGACTGAAACACTTCTCGGCGGGGTGTGCGGAAGCGACCGGATTTTCTCTCGACTTGCTCGTCGTTAAGTGCAAAACCCTTCCAACAACCTCAGCACTCATTTACTTCTCCGCGAGCAGACAGTAGCTCTATATCTCGACTTCCCTCGTTCTATCCCGGCTTCAGCCTTGCAGCCGCATCTCTCGTCACCCCCCCGTTCACCGGCATCGCAATTATTTATTTTCTTCTCCGCCGCCCTTTTGGCAAGACAATGCCCTTGTACCCTCTAGGCATTTATATCATTCCCCGTTGTCTCGACGCGAATTGAATTGTCAATTAAAAATCCACGGTATTAACGTCGGAAGACTCGGTGAAAAAGACCTGAATGGAAAGAAAAAAAAGAACCGGAAAAGCCATGAAAGTTCAGGATTTTCTTCGGAACAATTATGAGATAGTTCAAAAGTTATTGTGCAGAAGCTAAATATACATTTAAGAATTATTTAACCTTTTACAAACTTTTGAATTATGTTGATGTAAAGAACAGTCGGAAGACTCGATTCTCTAATGTTCCAACGAGAAGAGGATTACCGCAGTGGGTGGTCCTCCAGATCGGAAGATCGATCGTAAGACCATCAGTCCGCTGACCACGTAATCCGCCCTGACATTTATTAACTGATTTCAATTACCGACGGATAATTGAGAAAGCAATCTCTCATTCGTCTCACGTTCCTGATAGCTTCCATTCACTTTGCTTTTGTTTTGTGCTACACACTATGAATATAACGTGTTGTAAATTTCATAAGATTTTTTACAGTGTAGAATACACGAGATGGGGTTTTTGATGGCGTTACAAATCGTTTCATTCCTACAGCTAAAGGTCGTTGAAAAAATTACGCAGATTACACAGAAGTGGTTACTTTACCGTGGAAGAGACACGGATTTATTTTAGTGTGCGCATCTCTTTTATTGTTCGCTTAACCGAGGATTTGTCCTCGACCCACGCGCTCGCGTACAGATTATAAAGGGCACGTGATTATGTATGATTGCGAAACTGTGCGTCCCGGTACGCGAAAAGGTCTCACGTCGTTGTTGAGCTCCTCTCGGTGCTGCCTAATCACGTGCCGGCGCTTAGCGTACACGTGTGATTATTATTACCGCATAGAGACATGGGCAACTATCGGAGATTTGAATGATTATGCGACCTTGATAACTAATCACGTATAGCGGATTCACGTCCCCGTCGGGTCCGCACGTTTGGTTCAGCCGTGCAGATATTTCCCTTTAGAACGAAGCATACCCGTATGTACATCCTCCATTTCCTCCGTTTCGATAAAACACATCTCTACCTTCACGGCTCGAAAAAGGATCGATAAGGTCGCCCAGTTTCCCTCTATTTCGTTTCGCATTTCCCGTACGCCTATCTGGTGCGTAATCGAAAAATATTGTCGTCGAGTTTCCACGGACCAAACACACACACGTTCACGCTTCATTTCCAAGAGGGAGGGAAACTCGCCTACATTCATTGCCGTTCACAAGGGTTCCCTCACTAGCGTACCCATAACTCAGACCCCGAGGACTTTTGACCTTCGCTACTAAACGAACTTCTCTCAACGCTCGCAAGTTCTTGAACACAGTACCTTCACTATTCATTTCCGGAAATGCGCCTTCTTTGAATAAGAAAGGGTCTTGGGTCAGGATCTTGGAGACTTGATTAGGAACACTGAAGACAGTGTCGAGGATACGAGTGATCCATGGATGTGGATGACGCCGTGCATCACGCCAAACGTTCACAAGTAGTCCACTTTTGAGATTCACCTCATAGGGTTTTTTTTCTCATATGCACTTCTTGTCTCAAATCTCCGGGTTCTAATGGATGTTTACGGGTCTATGAAGAGTACGAGGGTTGTTTACTATTATGTACCATCAGGACAAACTGCACACCCAAGAGTTTCCCCAAGGGCCTTTTATGACTCGATTCGGTCACTGCCGGACAGCAATGTGCAGGGAGCGCAAAGACTGCGGAACCTTCGGAGCAAGGTCGAGGTACAATCCTGCGAGAACGGACACAATTCACGAGCAGCGTTCAACGTTCTTAAATCACTGTACACGGGGTAGTTTCAGTAGTCGCCACGACTACTGAAAATCCGGACGATATTGAAACGTCGCACAGCCGTAAGATGTTTACGTGAGACTCAAGGGATAGATAAACCGGATCTCCGGCCACGGAAGCTCATGGTACATAGGATAATCTTCGGGAACTCTGAACGCTGTTGCATCGCACATTTTCCCGAGAAATGTTTATTGGCTCAACGGTCGGATCAACGTTGAATACACGAAGTCGCGTGTTTACAGCTTTATGCGATATGATATTGCGTACGTCGGATGTGGTGAAGTTACCCACAACAATGTAGACAAGGATGGAGTTGGCTTAATTGAGTTATGTCTTAGAATGTGCATTCATGGTAAAGAATGATACAGCAAGATAGTTCGATGTCCATTTCTTAAGCAGGTAAGTTAGTTGCAGCAACAACATTTTTGCAGTCCCAGTAATTTTTCTTACGTGAAAACATCTTTCGTTGGACATCTCTTCCGGCTCGCCAGACCCAAATTTGTACAAAATTTTGAACCTGTTGCGAGTCTGTACGGTACATGGTAACTACGCGTTTTCTGAGGTAGTGAATGGAACGAAGTGCCCAAGAGCTCATTGTTAACATTGAAACTCCGAAACACGTATTGCGCCTCGAAACCTGCTGTGCAGGGGCTCGGCACGCTAACCCTGCTTTAACTAAACTCGTGCACGATGAGCTTTCGCTAATTATAGATCAGATTTTCTCTGAACCGTGTAGTCGATAAATCGATAAATTGTTGCAACAGGCCGGGGAACGTGTCATTGGTCAATTTGATTATAGCACGTGGCTTCGACTTTCACATGATTCTGTAAAAATCGACCGGCCTCATATGTACATACACACGCACAGATATATATATACGGGTGTTCAAAACGTGTTCGGGATACAAAGAACCGCTCGGATTACTTAATAAATCTCGCCGTTTCAGAACTGATAAATGAGAGTACTTAAGTGACGGAAGGTATTTCTTTCAGTTCTGAGTGAAACAGTGAATTTCCTGAGAAGAAATATGGTTTGCGGTACAAGCCGAGAGGACTATATACGCGGACGAACTTACTACCGGTCGCTTTCACATTTCCTTTCCGGAAATTATTGAACTTCATAAGTAGGTCATAGGGGGGTTCCTACCGGTGAGATAGATTATCTCTGTTATCGTTACCCGTCGCCATTTTAAAAAAAATTGATTTGTTATTACTTCACTAAATTTTCACCATAGAGGAAAACAAGTCAGTGTTTCGAGATACACAGGATCAAGCAGTCAACTGTATACCCGATCAGATTGTCGGGACGAGAGAGAATCGAATTATTCTGCGGGACAAAAAAACTTTTTCTATTATTCGCTCGGACGACGTTGTTCGGTATTCAAATTTCGCCGCCTCGTAACAACATGGGGAGCATTTTTCCCGGAACTCTTGCGTCGATGGCAGTTTTAACGATCTATGTTTATGGAATAGCCAAGGTTTGGTGCGGCCGAACGCATTTTTCAATAGCAAGCCCTACGTCCGTTCTCGCACATGGCTTACTCGAATAATAAGAAAACTTGCCGGGAGACGTATGGTTCTTGGCATGGGTGAAGAGTGATATGCTCGGTTTCGTACGAGTATGTTACATTTTCTCGACGTCAACGGCAAGCTTCGACATTCCAAAAAAATGAATTATTCAATGCCGTCTGTAGAGCTTGTTCCGATGCTGTGCTAACGTTGAACTATTATAGAGTTGTCGCGCCCTACGGTTCACCGTCTCCACGGCGTCGTTGCCCGGAGTCTCGGACGTGCCTCCGATATATATATATGGAATTTAAAATACGTCTCGTTCTCCGGCCAGTGACTCGGTTCGAGGGTACGTCGAAAGTTATCCCAGATATATCAGATGGAAATGTAATAGTATAATTTGTGAAAATGTAATAGTGCGGAACGGCACACACTAAAAGATTTGTACATTTAACGAATTTTTAACCTACTTTTTTCTTTAAATTAACGATGAAAAAAAAAAAATGTTGTGGATATTTGCAGACAATAGTTATTCGTATCGCAAGGGCGTTAAAAGGGAGTTCTCGCCGCGTGCGGCATTCATACGAGTCAGGAGTCCCCTTGTTACGCCCCTACACTACACATAATTTTTCCTAACAAATTCACGAAAATCACGCTTTTCTTGATTTTCGTGAAAAGGGCCTTTCTGCGCTCACTTCACAGGAACGGAAAACGGGATTTTACCTGCATGCGTTAGGAACAAAATATTTGTTAAAAGTACAAAAATTTGTTACCGCCCTACCATCATTTCTTTTGCACTTCTTCTTATCTCAGAAAGCTGATTTTATAAACTATCGTTCGGTTCAAAAACTGGTCTCGGTAAGGCTCACTTAGCAATGAAATCCTCGAATTCGATACCCAACCGAGGTCTCTTTCTCTCTCAGGTGACTGCGTTCCATGAAAGCAGATAATACTACTCCGCGGGTTGGGAAGGTAAGATGAGAGAAGGGGAAGGTCTCTTCGGGCAATCCACGGGGGACCAGCGGTGGTTCGATATTCCTTTTCCTTCAACCTCGACAGAGGAAACTCCCTCGACCGAGGTTCTCGCTTTCGCTCGTTCAGGCTATCCTCCCTTGTAATACTACTGCCAGAAGCTACCGCCGACGTCACATCGGAAGATTAACCGCGGGAATTCTCTATGGTCCGTGTTTTCATTCTCAACGGAGCATCCCCCTCACTCTCGACCTCCCATAAACCGCTGAATTTCTATAGATTCGCATAAATTCATACAAATCCAACTTGTCTATACTGCCTTCACAACTTGCCTAAACCCTTGACACGTACGGATCTCCGTTTGTCTATCTGATTATTCCCGGTAAACGTTTAGTTCCCTCGCGTCAATGATGTATGGTGTCTAGGCAGATCGATCGAAAATTCCCAACAAAAAAATGTCGATCGATTTTTTTAAATTTCCTGTAGTACCGATCCACATGCCGTTGACCTTCCACGTATCATATCTCGAATATAATACCATTGGAAATATTACGATGGTCCGGCGGGAGGACAGAATCTCTCCGAAGACAAGCATACAATAGGAGATCTGGAGCTTTCTCCGGTTTACGATCTGTTAAAGGACCATGCCCACGTCGTTCGGCCGCTCTGCTTTCCCTCGCTTCGCAGAAGCTCCCTCTGGGCTTTGTCCAAACATTGAGATGATTTCTTGCGGAGGTTAGATGAAACACGTGCGCGAGAAAACGAACCCCATTTCTTCACCCATCTAGCCGTGCGGATTACTTTTCTCCTTTTTTTTTTGCTTCCGCTCATTTATATCTATTAATTGTTAATATATATGCGACCCTTGTGCCAAATGCCAATACTTCGCTAGTTCAGACACCCTCCAGATATTATTGAATTTTGAAAAAAATTCTAACGGGCTAGAGTAGAGCGGCGCAAAAAGGGGCAGCGGGGCATGGGGCAAAACGGCATTTTCCAATAATTTTTGGATGCCCGAATTCGCCCCATCGATACATCAGGTTTTTCTGCCCCGTTTTGCCATCTTGTTTGATCAAAAAATGATTGGAAAATGGACGAATAACGCTTCGCCGCAAGTAGAAAGAGTCAACATCGGTCAGACATATCGAGGTCGACAGGTTTTGAACATTCTTTCTATAACCCCGAGTGTAAATAATGACAGAGTTTGAAACATGTGTTTCAATTTTTTAATAATCAGTGTATTTGATGTGACTTCACAAATTACTGTCACAAAGCATCTCTCAGGCAGGAAGTAACGGAACAAAAAAAATATCACATTTACTAGCGTGTCAGTCGAATTTGTAGACGTTTGTTGATTTTTTTCTTCATAAAACACATTTTTTACTTGTCGAACGAAAAGTATAGGAACGCTTTCGTTCGATTCAGCAGGTCGTTCTCGTTCGTTCACAGTAGAAAAGAAGAACACCGACGGCAAAAGCACCACTCGTCGTTGAACCGGTCGATATCGGAACCTCCCTTCGCAGGTTCTCTCTTTTTTTCTCCGTCCCTCATTCACGTACCTCTCTCACTTTTACGATTATAAAACGTTCGTATTCCATTGGTCGCCTCGTCGGGCTCCTGAACAGCGAGGGTAACTTTTAATTAGCGAAGGGTTGAATCGGTGCGAATGTAAAAGACAATGGGACAATGTCACAGACTTCTCGAAAGGGTTTTCCCATGTACACGGAAGAGGAACTGGATGTGATAATGGGAACGGGGATGTTGAATTTCTTTAGAATCCAGTGCACCTACCGACGAAGCGAATATCGAAATGAGGATGAAAAAATATTTAAAAAATAAAAAAAAACTTGCCGTTATTAAATCGTCTATAACGTCCGTGCTCGACGAAGACGGTGGTATGGGAAATCTGAGGTTATTCGAGACTCTTTGGAAAGTAGATCGCTTCATATTTTTAGGGCGAATCAGAATTCGAAATATGACCGTGCCGGATATCGGGTTCGTTCGGGAAGCAGAGTTCATATTTTCGTGTCAGCGTCAAGTAGCAGCATCTCGTTAAGATTTTCTTAAAGCATTTCTAACAGCCAGCTGAGAAATTGCTTACGACTTCGCTCGTGCCGAGCTATTCCATAATGTCCATAAATTTCGTTTGTAACAGAGCATCTTTCGATCGCCGGGAATTCTTCGAATTTTGCTTGCGTCTATTATCGCTAATGGGGTTCACGAAGCGAAAAAGATTCTTAGATAATAGTAGAACAGCGATATTAATACTCAGAGTTGCAAATACATAATTGATCAATCTTATGCATACTTTGCAAAGTTGTTAACCTATTTGTTTACTCACAAATGCTCCGATTATTCTACTCTGGTATAGGGGAGAGGGCGGCAAAACAAGCTAGTAGCCTCCCTTTGAGCTGAGCATTTTTTTTTAGGTCCTTGAATAATTGGAAAAAATGGTCCGTTTTGTCCCGTTGTCCCCTACCTTTGCGTACTGACACAACAACCTGCCCATAACTTATTTGTATATATATCTGTATTAATTTTTGAAACCGGTATTTTTGTTCTAGATGGGGCACTTCCATGCGTACTTTCTGATTTCCAGTGCTAATTGCTGGATGGCTGGCACGAACGGTGATATGGTAAGCAAACAGTACCTACATATAGATCCACTAAATGTATAACGTGGGTGTGCAGTAGCAAAGGTGCCTTGGTAGCGCACATTCTACCTCGCCGAGAGCAGTAGCTTCGGGATTCGTGCATTATCGGTTCGGTTGTGAAATTAATTCATCGGGGCATGCGGCCAACTTGCGTTTTGGTCGGAAACCCCTTGCAAATTTGCATTATGGTCGATAACGTATTACCTTCTCATGGGGAAAGTGCGTGTAAACTGGACCCTATTATCTACCGTTCGATTAATGATTACCGTGGTAATATGTGTGTCATCCTATAGCGAACGCAAACATGAAGGATTATCCAAGGGTGTTGCTGCAGGGCAAGGTTGAACGTATATATAGGAAAGAGCGGGCCGAAACGTAACTCTGGAGCAAAATGGACGCGTGGCCTTTATTACAGATGCGACTTCTTTTTATGTACCGTGTAAAATTGCTCGATACTCCATTTTTCTCCCGCTTTACCCTACTGTATGCGCGGCATATTCCCTGCGTACGCTCCAATGGCATTTTCGGATCGGTAAACATTTTGTCATACGATCGCGTTAACAGATTATAGGTTGAGTCAACAAATTAGTTTGACTGAAATTTTGTTTATTTTTTTCAGTCTAGACATTTACAGTAACCGTATATATGTGACTTTGTCAAGAAATACGTTTCGCAGCACTATCATATCATAATAGTTCATGATAATATATAGTAAAAATCCGTAAATGAGCGCAAAATCCGGCTACGTACAGTGCAGGAAATAATGCATCAAAGACATGCTGGGCCATAAGGATATACACGCTTGAGCGATCGACCGAGCAAACCAGGAAGCCATCATTAGAACATAGGGAATTCCGGTGTCTCGAACAAAAGCACCAGCATACTTAGCATTTCTCTATCTCCCTTCGTTCTCTGCTTACACAAGCGCGTGTGTGGTCTAAGCTCTTTCTCTCGGATATCCGACCAAAAATTTTTTTTTTAATTTTGTTTTTGTTTTTTACTTTTCACCTTAGAAAGCCACCTTGTTCACTTTTGCATTTTGCCCGAAGCGAAATACTTTGAAGTAACCGGTAGAACGATGAAAAACAAACGGGATCTTTCGAGATTTGCATTCTCTTTACCTTTGCAATGTATCGCGATATTTGCTAGCGTTCGCGAACCATCGCGTTTTCACCCTTGGCTCCTTCCAGACGAGAAACGGGTCACGCGCTCACCGAGCCGACAGAATCGAAAGCTTCTTCCGCGAGGGTGACGAAAAATCTTCAATATTTTATTATTTCTCGACGGGCGACGTGGATAGGTTGAGAACGTGACTAAGAATGGAGACAAGATGATTTTCGCAAGGAGTTCACCAAGTTCGAATATATACGTCTGGAGCGTGTCACCGGTTTTGTTGGATCGAAGCTATCCATGCGGAAACTTCAGTACGTTTGAGCGAATGTAACATGACGACGTGAGGTCGTACCAATTCGGAGGAATCATCTTATTCATGAATATTAAAAAGTCTAGTTTATCGTGCAGTCGAACGCGTAACTCGGGAGTCATATTTTCTTCTAAAGTCAAACAGGCATCTGAAACGAATGCCTTTCGAAACGCTCTGCGATACTTTCGACTTGAAGACTCTGTTCAACTATCCACTATCAGCGTAATGAAAATCGACGATAAAATTGCAGTAGCGTCGGTCCGAGTTTTCCATTTCGAAGAGCCAACGGGAAAGTCTATCGAACATAAACATCGGCTAAAAATTATCCGCTGCCCATCGATCGGTCGAGAGTTTGCAGCCTCCCTTTATGGAATTAATTATTTGAAAGCCTTTATCCTTATCTGAGGATTGTTTTACTTGAAAATTATTAGAAAATATTTGCTGAATAAAAATACAAGGTAGTTAAAATGAATCCGCCAGATGCCGTGTGATTTTCCAATACTATAAATTCGAACGCAATACGAGGCAATACGATCATGCAAACGAGATACGATTATCTTATCTTACCGTAACCGAGTATCTGTCCCGGATGAATAGGCAAAGTAATGCGACACACGACCAAACAAGTTGCGACCAGGTAACTTGGAAAATCAAAGTTTTGCAGGGGCCGGAATAGTAGAAAGGGAGTTGGGCAGATAGCGGGGCATCCAAATTACCTGGTCTTGCTTAATTGGGTTGGTTCCCGAGGTTCCAACTTTGTTGGTCTCCGTAGTTCAATACCATTTCAATATCGGATTTGAGCGTCATAGGATTATCGATTATTCGCCCATGTTCCAAACTGAAAGCACCTTGTAGTTCGAGAAGCTCGCAGCAGGTGTTCTTGTATACCTACTCAGAGTACCACTGAGAGATGCTGCGTATCAGACACGAAATCTCCCGGCAGACTTTAGCGATTAAATCGATGTTATGGGGTGGATTGAAGCCATCCAATTTCGCTACAAGGTCTTTCACTATAGCCGTAGCTTCGCCAAGTGTAACTTATTTCAAAGTATCAGTAAGGTTATCGATTTTTGTGTAGGTCCGTAGGCTCCCGTCTGTATGCCGCCATGGGGTTCGTTTTCCCTGTGCCCTGCGGGCTTTCTTTATCTCGCTATTCCTCTCGTCTTTTTGCATTTTTTTTCCTCTCTCTATCAAATACTTGAGGGCTGCAGCGGTACAAGTGATTTTCATTTTTGTATACACGTAAACTTTGCTTCGTATCGAATTCTCTTATAACAGTGTCAGCAGAAATTTTGCGGCACGCGTTCTCGGATGCGAGCATTGTCAACAATTTTCTCGGGTTCGGAATTATATTGAAAGATATTCTCTGCACGGTAGGCTCTTCACTGTATTCTCCTCGATTCTATAGATTTGGCTGATTCAGCTCTTTTTCCCAGTGCTTCTTTTTCACTTGGAAACAGCTTTAGTACACATATATTGGGATTGTGCAACCGTTGTAACATTTATGTCCCGTTTCAGCACCAACAAATTTATGGACAGACACGAATGCAGAAGCAGTTGCAAAAAGAAATTGCAAAAAGCATTTAATTAAACAAGACCATTCTGATGTCAAACAAATTAGGAAATTTTACAGTGCATGATAACGCGTGCATAGTAACGCTTTACAGCTTTTATTAAAAAATGTATTTGTATTCTGCCGATGGACTGGTAGATCTGTTCAAACACCTGCTATTCACGCGCTGCGATTCTTGCTCCGCTCGATATCTCCACTCCGGGAAAAAAATGGACGTTGCTAATATGTATGGCCTAGGGACGACCCGGTACAGTAAACGTCATAATAATTGTAATCGGCGATGATACTTAAATGCGAATCAGTGCAATTTCCGTATTTCCGTATTCGGTATTTATTCGAATAGTTACAATTTTAGAAACCCTATTTTTAATTGTATTCTGAAATCGAAACGCCAGAGAATGTTAACTGGTTCCTAGCACCTGTACAAAATTGCGTCACCCGTCAGCATCGACTATTTTGAGAAATTGCTTTTCACAATGGCAATTATTGCATACCGCACCGGCGCAGGTGAAGCTTCGCGTGTTGAGCAACACATCCGCGGTTATACACGACGTGTATAGATATATTTGTGCGCGCAGAGTCGTGCCGTGGATGTGTCGGCGGTCTATCGCACGATTCTATTCCCGCTGGACGCGGCTCCCGCGAATTCTATTTATTCCTCGGGATATTGCACTTGAGCTCTGCGGGAATAGTCGCGGGGTTTGCGACGCTGTCCCCGGGTTTCAGCATTTCCGCATATTATTATCTACGAGCATCGGAGGCCACTGGCAGCGAGCGGCGAAAGTGGTGGATTCGTTACAGAATTATAAATCGAAATCCGGCCGGCATTTCGGGTGCGCTGACCTTCGCCAACGTTTTCTTCGGACGGGCAGCCCATCCTCCTCCGTTTATTCCCACGAGTCGGAAGGCGCCGGAGCCAGAGTGTTGAAGCTCCATTAAACTTGCATTTCCTACGGGCTCTAAAACAAGCTCTTCGCAGCAAGATTTTTTGCTTCATACCTTTTCTCCCCCCGTACATCCCATACATTTCTATAAATTCTTCAGGGACTCTCGATTTTTTTTTCCGATGCCGTTAAACTTTGTTCCCTCGCAAGCTTTACTTTACAATTCCGTACGGATAGCTACACTCTAAAAACAAGGGTGACTTTTCAACACGTTTACGGAGTAAAAAAATGTTTGTAAGTCCTGTAAATATTTCTTATTTACGAACGTCCACATTTGTTTTTCTGTATTTTTTTCACGTCAATTTAACAATTTTGTTTTAATATTAATATGAATATGATAAATAAATACGATTGGTTTGCAGAAGAGTATATTCAAAGTATTGTAACGAATATAGAGATGAGGATCGACTGAGACACACGATATCACATATACGACTAGAATAGCTTGGTATGACAACTGACAAACCGACAGATTATTGATTGACGAGTTATCGACAGTCTTCAACGCACTTTGAAAGAGAGCAGACGTCTGACATTTCGTACTTGAGATAAATAGTGGTGGCCGTAATTAATAATATCCGCCCCAAAACCAATCACGCGTGTTGTTCATTTCCCTCGGTCGTAACAATATATATAAGATTAGTTGAATCTCTTAAGAAGAATTAACCGTTGACTCGTCGTCGCAACTATCGAATGTAATTGAAATCCAATGTGAGCTCGAGACTCAGAGCTTCTATCTGCTACGAAAACAGCGGAAGTGCTGCAGACTGCCCGGATTGCAGACTTGAGTGCTATAGGAACAACATTCCCAGAGTCAAGGTCTTCTTTGTGGTCCAGCAGACAGAAACCCAGTGACGCGGTTACAAAACCTGCGGATGAACCGCGCCGATGAGAGTCGCGTGCTTTATCGATCGTTGCGTGAACCGGAAAAGAGCCCTGGAAATGGGGGGGGGGGGGGGGGGGGACTTCTCGAGCTGGTGAGTATGGAAAGAGAGCGAGAAAGCACGCGCCCAGAGAGAAGAAAATAAATGGGCCGTGCCTTGGGTACAGCCAATGCTGCTGCTGCCGACTGTGCTTTCCCCCACTCGCCAAATCGCTCGCGTAGTCTCTCCGCGTGTTCATGTCTTTTTTTTTCACTACGCATCTACGTTCACATACGCACCCAGAAAAATAAATTATCTGACGGCCACCGTTTATTTGGTTTCAGTAAAATACTTATTTGATTTAAATAAATATTTACTTTGATTAAGTAAATAGTTATTTAAATGAAAAAAATTTTAATTTAAATAATAAAAGTTTTTTTTACAAAAAAAAAATTCATCTCGGAAAAGTTGAAACGGTGCAGCTGTATCCGTTAACGTACTGCGGTGTAATATTCTCCGTTCGGAGTCAAAGTTTTTCGGCCCCTGACGGTGCTTGAGACGAAGGTAGTTGCCACTGCAGCGTCAGATGCTATCCGAAAGGGACTTGAAACTGTACTTGTCCTTCGTACAATTCCACACAGAGAACGGAAAGCGAAGTAGTTGCGACTTCAAGCTAGTAACAATAGATATAGGCGCGCAATTGGAGCGAGTTATTTAGTTCGTTGGTATGTCTAAGTTCCAACAAACGAGCAACGAACGCCTTGGTCCCGCAGTTTGACTGCGAAACGATCCGTAACAGGCTTCGTATTGCTTCGGCTAACTTCGTCCGCCGCCACCTCGTTCTCCTGCAGATTTCACTGAATCCGTGCTAATCGAAGTCTTGTGTTGTACCGACAGGAATCCAGGCACGAATTACAAAGAACACACTGCAGCGACCGCAATTGTTCGGCGGAAACAAAAATATTGTACTCGGCAGAAGATTACTTTTCTCCCGACTATCTCTGGTTGACCTCGCAAGTTTTTCTTTTTTTTCAAATGTTCGCAATGCTTTTTTTCGTCGTAGCAAGTCATGTCAGCTTCGGGAAGTTGAATGTGGTATACCCAGCCTCTCGGGTTCCCAGGAGAAATAACTACCAGAGACACTCTCGGCAGCTATCAGCGAAGAGCTTGCCGGGCCTTGTACTCCATGCGTGTATAGAAAGTAGATTAAAAAAACCGTGTCGCAGCGATGTGGTTGTTGCTGTCGGTTTTTCTTTCCGGCTGATGTACGGAACGCGTTCTCTGCTGTGTCTCCCCAGCCTGCTTCTGCATGTGTTTGCATTGTACCCTCTGTAACGAGGACCGGTGCAAGCGGAGTGAAACAATGCGGCAAAGCTTGCGGGCTTCTGGCGACTGTGTAGAGCGTACGAAGATGTTTCATGTATTTATTATTCTCGGGTCCTCCTGCATTTACGTTTTACAGGAATATCCACCCGTAATATAGTGCGCTACGGAACGAGGTTTCGGGCCTCGTGCATTTGCCAGAGTGCATCGATGCGCGTAAAACGCAAGAGTACCCGTAAAGGTTTGTACACATGGTTAGCTACGTATAGGCCTTTACCAAAATTGGCTGAAGCAGCCACCAGCGTTCGTACTTTATCATCGAGGAGATTCGAAACCACGTGCCACGACACGGTCGCGAATTACCGTATTAAGTATAAACCGAAGCAAGGAAAGATTCCGCGAATATTATGAATGATTATTAAACGTAATTCGGAATACAAGTCACGAGAATCTCTATTCGCCAGAATGGCAATTCGTGAATCAGGTGCGCATTCGTGAATCGTCTATGGTACAGTTTTAGGATATTGATCAATCAGCAACCGCAATGCATTTGTCAATGCAACACGTGCTCCTGTACGGTATAATGAGGCAAACATACATGGGCATTCGTTACCACGAATGCCTGTGCGAGTTACTAATCAAATCGGACTAATAATTTCGAAACGCGAAATATCGAGTAAATGTGACGTTTCGAGCCAATACGCCGCCTCACTGGTATATGGAGTACGGACAAAAAAAGTATACTATACGTTGTCCAATTTTTTCTCCGATACTCTCCATAACATACTTCTTTGGTACGAGAACATTTATTAGTGAAATGAACTTGCATTTTTTAATTGAAATCTCTTGAACCGATTGATTCAATTTTATTTCAATCAATTGTATGCTCATACGGTGAATGCAGCAGTGAATGGACACGTATTCGCGATCCAGGCGATACGTGTCCATTCACTATGTAGGGAAGACCGGGGCGAGATGGGCCCTCTAAGCAAATAATGCGGCTACAACGCTGCCGAAAGCATAATTTATTGTCTGTCATCCAACAATGATATTTTCACAATTTTATAGCGTTTCCGAAAAAACAATCGTCTGACTGTATTAGCTGAGCTGGCTAATATGGCTTGGCCGGCTAAAACGGATTAGCCGGCTAAAATAGTTTAGCCGGTTAAGACGGCTTAGCCGACCAAACTATAAAATCCATTAGCCGGATTCATTCACCGCCCTACTGACCCTAAAAATTAAGTCTAACACTAAGATAGTTCGATATGAATGGGTAAAGTTCGCAAGCCAGTGATCAGTTATTGGCGTAATGTTTCCTCTTTCTTTCACATAAGTTTCAGTTCGAGTGCGAATCGTCAGTTAGGTGTCAAACATTGCCCCATCGTTTATAGATCAAAGACAGCACGTCGCGCCGGACTCCAGCCGGTACTGTTTCCCGTCCGTTGTCGATCGATGACTGTGCTAATGGCACAAGCCTCAGCGAATAAAGCTCATCCGCGCGGATACCCCGTGCCGCATGTATATTTAATGAAATTGATCCGACCCTCTGGCGATTTTGTGCCGCACTGTGACATGGAGAAATTAACTCTGCGAATCAGGAAATTAACATTCGGGATTGATTGATCGATTATCAGAGCTTGGAGATATCTAGACCGAATAATTGAGCTGAACAGCAGATAGAGATAAACAAGCTTTTACAGCTCGAACCGAACGCGAGATGTCCTCGGCCTGATAGCGATGTTTACAATGCTGAGTTTATGACGAGTTATAAAATCACAAATCTTTCGCATCGTCTCGCTCTACACGATTGTACGAACCATCCCATAGTCTCTCGGTTATTGAATGGCCTTCTGCCTTTATCGGTGCAATATCTTCGCGGCGGAAACATTACGTGTCAAGCCCACGTTATGTTGGCCACCGACCCCATAAACCGACGATACTCGTCCTCTCGTTTTATAGCTACAGTCCTCTTCCTCTGAGTTCCTCTTGTTCTGTTGGTGGCCGAGAATATTAACTGTTACGTGGTAAATTTAATTTACGACCTTGCCGGACGCGTACGTTCCAATATCGAGGCGACCTACAATCGCGGAGAAAGTTCCATACCCCACACGCAGCTTTACAACGTTAGACTCCACTATCGATCCTCCGGATGTTCCGCGACACTATGGGAATTATCTGATTCACCAGTGTTTCAGCCGGAAACGCTTTGATAAGATAGAATCTAAAGTCGTCGAACGAATGTCGAATTCGTCGACCGATCTCGTTACTCTTCGCTGTTTAGCCCTACGTGGTCACAGCGGGTCAAATTGACCTTATTTTCAGAATTATTTGATGAACCGTCAGATAAAAATAAATTATTCATTATTACTTCATTATGTGTCGATAGTTATGAGTTTCTTAAACGAGACAATATAAAAATAAAGACGGAGAATGTGCATCATGCGACAGAACGATCGTCACGTATAAGCCGTCCCAATAATTTATTATTCCGACATATTGGCCATTGCTGGGATCCCCTAAATTCCAACACGGTGACATGATTAATGCGACATCTTCACGAGTGCTGCGAAGCGAAAGCCCTCACCTGTACTATTCCTCGCGTGGCGAAGTGTCAGCGGACGCGCGAACTCGGATCTGTTTTTGTCTTCATCTCCTTGAACAGGGTCTTTCTTTTCGGGCTCTATCAATTTTCTCACGTTCTTTTTGCGAGTTTTCTACACACACATATACACATCGAAACGGTGTTGACCTCCCGGCGGCTCGATCTTTCTCTATACTGTTTTTTTCCACTGAACCTGGTATTACCGTCTTCTTCACGAGCTACGAATGATCTCACACACGTTAATAAGGGTGAGTTCACCGAAGCTTACGTTTCTGCAGATGTCTCGTGGACGAAGAAAGAAAAGCTCCATGATCCGAAAAAAGACCCCGTGTTCTTCCCCCATCGTGACCTTTCGCTGGTCCATCTTCGTTTTCTTAGCCATCCAGCAGAAGAAGAATCGAGTTTATTTGTCGTCCCTTATGTGCGAATGATTTTCCCTGGGACTTCGCCATCCGACGATTGCTGCTTCACTAGCTCAGATCAATACGAGCTTGAAATCAATAAAATTCGTACTTCTCGTACCGAACTTATACACGGTACAGCTTGGCGACAGTCACGCCGTACGGAAATTGATTTTAGCGATTGAGTTGCGAGCCCGATGGAAGTAATCCGTCGGGGAAAGAGTATAGGAAATTAAAACAAAAAAAAAAATGTGGTCGTTCCGCGGTTCCGAACGAAAAAAGTTCTCCTTCCGCTCCGTTAAACAAGTAGGGTATCGTTTTCGCAAAGCCCCGAAGAAAAAAGAAACTATCGAGCTCTCGAGCGTCGAGATAGAAAAAATGAATGTCTGAACGGTGCTCGTGTTGCCGACGATATTTGCTGTCGCGAATTTTTGTGTATATCCCTGTTTGGTCGAGAAACAATAATGTCACAGTTTTCCATCGGCGGGAAGCTTTCGTGCTTTGACAAAACTTTTGACATACCGTTCGTCGCAAGACTAAAGAAAAGAACCGTTTCAAACCGATAGAGTGAAGGAAGATAAAGAGGAAACAGCGAACAGAGAACGAGGGAAGCCGATTGTCACCAGGTTCGCTGCGGTGGACAGAAGGTAGCAGAGAAAATGTTGCCCCAGGTGTCGGGACAGTGCACACCGTAGACGTAGCTATAGCCGGGACAGCTATAACGCCACGATCGGAGACAAACGAGTGTTTGAACAGTCGTCGTCAACTATCCCTTACTCCACTTGGCACTCCGCCAACTGTCTGTCGTTGAGATAGCTAAAAATACATTTGTAATTCGCGTGTCAGTGGAGGATCGTGCTTGTTCACCAGAAGCGTTCTTTCGTCGTTTTCTGTCGAATCGGAATTGTCGCAAAATTACGATTCTCCTTCGTTTCCGTTCAAGGCTGAAAAGCCCGGCGCTCGGATCTGCTCGGAGACCCTCGACGTGTTTGCTATCCCGTACCGCTCTAGCAAACCACAGAGCATCCAGTATATCGGCATGTACCACGCTTCATCTCTGAGTCGAAGTCTTACAAGCGAGGCTGCAGTGCACTTCGCCCCGTCCTGATTGATTATCCGAGGGGATTCCCTGTATGTATACGGCACGTATTTCCGTTCTCCGTTTCTCCTTGAACCAGCTTCACGAACAGCTGCGGCACGCCTTTCACACAGCTCGCAGCATCGACATACGTCCAATCCCTCGGCGCCTTCCAATTAACTGCTTACTGAATTCTCTCCGATTAAATAGATGGCTTCGAGACCGGGTAGCGGAAACGACTTGTAACGCCTGTGAGTCGCGTCGTTAAGTTTCCCTTCCACGCTCCAACAGTGCCCACAGATGCTGACGAGCCAAGCTCTACGACCATTTGTCAAACCCACAGGATTTGCGGTAACTGTTAGCTACGATGACTTTACGGCTTCGTTAACGCCCACAGCATAACACGGAATTGACCAACGCGATTCGTGGTGGAAGTGAACATGATTTCGCGGTATCAGCATACAGAGCTTGCGAGGTTCACGAATTTTGCGGGTCTTCCGGTAATCCAAAGGGTCGTTGACCGCGGAATGATCACAGGATTGAAATACCCTTGCAAACTACTCAGTATAGTCAGCAGACGACACACTGAAAAGCATAATTGACTGGCCCAGCCAACTGACGGCTCCAGAAAATTTACTTCGTTGGGCCAATCAATTACGTGGTCACATGATCAAATTATCGGTGGAGTCGGAAAAACGGTTCGCAAGACGAACAAATTAATCGCTCGACCCAATCAAATTATTTTCTGCCTCCCACAGTTGGTTTGAGGCAACAAAGCTTTTTCGCAGTGTGGCATCTTTTTCACGTTCGCGGACAAGACAGACCTACGTTAACAGTACAGACCCTTTTGTACCGTGAACAGCCAGAATTTATTATGCCGTCGTTCCGTAACGTGTTCGACATCCGAAAGAATAGTCAAAGACGTGGAGTCGCAGAAGTTTCGTGCTTGACGAGAGAGCCAAAGGAAGAAGAAAATTGAAAGAACGCCGACCGTTCATCCACGGCGATGCTGGTCGAAGTGGCGGAAAATAAGGGATGCATTCCTGTCGACCTTCACATCCCTCCACGCAAGAATTTTCTCGATAGAAAAGACAGAGACGTCCAGCATGTTTTTCTCGATTCGCGAGAAAATAAGAGACACACGAGGCGGCATGCAACGAGGATCGATGCGGTCGATGCTGCAGGTACGTAACCGTTCGCGTGTCTACGGCGGTTTTTCTCCTCACTCCTGTTGATTCAATCTCCTGCGGAATTTGCTGGTAAACTATTTCCGGTATGAGAAAACTTCTACGATGCTGACTCCGACGGGAGTGAGATCCGCGAAACAGGGTGCCCCGATATACAGGTACAATTGTCAGCAAAATTGATACGTCGTCGAAGACGTTCTCGTTTAAACCCTCGGTCACGAGATACGTCGCAGTGCGCCGAAAGCGATGGTAAAGAATTTCATACAGAAGAAACGGAGCTAGAGCTGGTCGTCGGTGAAGAGATACATTCCTCGATAGGATTCAGTCCTTATCCTCTTCGTACGGAAGAACAAGATATCGCGCAATATTTGATGGAAATACTCGGAAATATGTCCAATGCCAGAAGGGCGTATGAGCATTACTCGCGCACACCTCATACGTCCTTCTACTTCGGACTATGGATGTGTGCGACAATACCTGGACGGTGAGGTAAAAGAAGAGGAAGAGAAATTTTAAAAACATTGAATCGAAGTAAAATAACGATACGACATCAACGGCTTAAAGGCCTGTTATTTAGAAATCAATAACTGTATCTTCGTTAAGAGACGATATATGTTTTCTTTTCCCTCCGTGTATTGCGTAAACATACCTCAGACTATGTCATCGAACAACATCTGCGCACTTAATCGGATTATCGAGAGCGTGACATACCGTAGAGATGATATAATAGGATTGGGAATATCGTGGAGAGAGCGAGAAGCCCGAAAAGTCCAAGCCGGAACCTGATAGAAGCTGATTACACGGTTCTTCCTATCTGTGACTCTCTTAATAGTAGTCAGTGTCTTGTCGAGCCAGCATCGCGAGTCCGTACTACTTTAACATAAGCTTACTATCTAAGCTTATGCGATATTGCCGTCCGACTTATAATGTTAATTACCATTCGTTCATTGTCTGCGACACCGTTACGTTCGTTCGCGCTAAACGGATATTTCTCGTTCCTAGTTCGAGTCTACGGAACTCTCCTACACCGATACTGACCCACAAATTTCCTTTTGAAGCTGGAACGAAGACAACTGTAAGCCGAACTGTAGCGTTGAAAAATGGTCAAATTCCAACGTCGTTGCAAAGTTTCTCGTTGTAATTTATATAGGTATAATATCGAGGGGCAAATAATAGGAAAATAACGTAATCCCCGTGTCAAAAGATGCAAGTTCCGTTCTTTCGTCATTCGGCAGTTTATATCATCAATGACTTAGCGATTTGTGGGCGAAGAGCCGAAGCTTTTCGGTCGATAGGCCAAGAGTCTCCAGAGGAACAAATATACCTGTGACTCCTCGATATCGAATCATTTCCGATGCTAATAGATTCATTATTTTATAATTAAACTTCGGATAATGACTCCACCGTCTCGACCAGTTTAATCCTATATTTTGGTAGTCTTCCGGCTGCGGACTGACACATCGACTTGTGTTCGAATGCAGACGCGACTGTGCGTTACTTAACCCGTTCTTTTTATTTCCTCGATACTTAAGCCGCTCTGTTAGAAGCAGATTACGATTGTCCGACACGAGGGCCTGTAAACCCGACGATTTAAATCCCAACATGAAATATTCTAGTCTCTAGGTTTCTGATCCGTCATTAATCTTTCCACGACCAATCTTTCATTCCTAACGACCAAGAATCGTTCGTGACAAGAATGTGATTATACAACGAATCGAATTCCGTAATGAGACGAAAAATCCGGTCCTTAATTTCATAGGATTTTTCCTCCCTCAACAGCTTCCCCCGGTACTTGGACACCTTTTCTCTAGGGAATGAGAGGAGTTCTCGCATTTGTTCGGAATCGTTCGACAAACTGATTACAATCGTTCTTCTTAATGCTCAACAGCACGAAGTGAAAGACGAACCGTAATATCCCGGTGTAGCTGGTATCTGAATTTCTCCGGACAATCGATATCGGAAACAGAAACTCCTCCGCTACCGCTCAACTCGTCGAAGGCGAGTCGAATGCACCGAGAGATCATTTGTGGATGCTGGGTAAAATTATCAACGCGCGAAAGATCGAATTCTCTTCAGTTTCCACTGCAGAAGCCGTTGAATCTAGGTGTAATCGCGTTCTGTACTCGGGGAATACGAGACAGAAAAATATAGTCAGAGCAGTCGGGGTGAGCTTCGTAACTTACACGTCCAACTAACTAAGGTCCTTCAGGGCCTCGTGAAAGTTGAGAAGGGTACTGCTGAATGGGTTTCGTGTCTCCCGCGATACAAATATACGATTCTCTGTGAGTATGCTCCCGAACTCGCGAACAAACAGATAGCCCGGACAGCGCGCAAGAGTGAGTGTGAAACAAACTAGCGAGTCGGAGGGTTAGAGAATTTGCACTATTTCTAGAGAGCACCGTTACGGTACACACACACACACACACCCGCGCGCACATACGTATATATATATAGTGGATATAGAATGAGCACTAAGAGGAACTTTGCATTGCAGTGCGAGTACCTTTTTGTGCGGCTATATACCACCGAGGATTACCGCTGTAGCGTAGTTCCACGGACCGCAGTTTCGGTGCTGTTCCTCTGTTCCAAAATGCTTCATCCATCCCGAGGGGATTGCAAATTTAATAATTTATATTACATTGTGGAAGGTAAAAAACCACGGTGTGGTGGCAAGACGACTGAAGGATGTCCATAGTGGAATGCGTACAGACATTTGATAATTTTTTTTATCGCCCTAACCCAGTTACTTAACTTCGGGTGTTTCATTGGGAAACTCCAAGACGACTTGCTAAACTATTTTCGCACATGTGTTCGGTGGGTAAAAGGCCAAGAAACGCCCTGGCAAATGTGCCCATCAGGATCCACGGATGTCGTGTAATTTCTTTATTAATTCCATTATACCTTCTCTCACGCAACTTCACGGCCCACGAGCTTGTTGACGTACGAGCTTGTTGAGTACACATTTAGACCCCCCCCCCCAATGTATTATCTCCCGCAAGGCTCCTTACCGTCGTATAACATACATACAGTATTACATACCGAACCTTTGTCCCGTACATTCTGCCTCTGGAAAACGTCTCTTGGCGAGGTGATGTTTCGTTATTTACAAGAAACAAAGGGTTCGCTCTCCAGGTGGTGTAGTTTCGGGCCGAGACTACTGGGCTTTCCACCCCTGTGACTACACAGACCGTCACCGCTACATTACCCCTCATAGCGGAGTCAAGGCACGTGCGACCGCGGGTTACGGATTTCATGCGTACAAGCAACACCCTGTCTCGAGTCACAGAGATTCAAAAATTCCGCAACTCACGTTCCATCGGATAACACCCGAATACCTCTTCGCATACTTCCTCCGGACGCATTTCTCAATCGGTAGAGACACGCGCAACTATGTGCGCAACTTCCGTGCATATTTTACGTGCACAATTCTCAGCAGTTTCCTTTCTGTGCCGTGATCGCTGCTCTCGTAAAAAATGCAGAGCGAGTTCCTCATTCATTTTTGCCGAGGATATACGAGGCAAAAGTTCCGAGGGATTTCTGGTACAGTTCCGTTAAAAAAAATAAAAAATAACTTCGCGTTATACCTGATGACCTGTGCTCGTAATTAAAGTGACTCATCTTTCTCTCGTATCCTGGCCCCTCGCTCTATCCTCAAGCGTCTTCGATCCACAGGGCGAAGTTATAGCAGAAGCTAGAGGAACGTTTTACAAGTTTCCGGTTGCCGGGCGTTGATGCGCCCGCCGGGCGCACTCTACGACACTAGTTAGGAGATTAAGTGTTGACCGTGCAGTAGTGTACTGCTGATGAGATGACGCTCATCGTGACGCTATCCAGGCGATGGGGATAGAGAGATAGACACCGCTCTGATGGGCGATATTGAAACGGGGATAGACGGCAGAGGGAGGGAAAATCTCGAAGGGACGAGATCGAATTTTCTGGGTGTACGGTAAAACGGCTGAACAGTCCAAAGGATCAGGCGACCCTTCTGCAGTTCAATGTGAAGGGTTACTGCGGTCTTGATTTAAAAATAAACCTTAAGGTCAATCGACATGGAGGGAATGAAAATATCAAAAATTCTTGACTTTTGAAAGATTCTACTGTACAATCTCCAAGATGGCGGTAAACAATCTTGCGGTCTCATACACGTATTACATTGGCTCCAGCATATTATTATTATTGCTGCCTTGAGGGCATTCATGGTAAAAGCTTATGCACCGCTGATGCGCCCTAGTACGGTTAAATCCTCGGTATATAAGTGGTGAGCTGGTCTATTCAGAGGCATTTGTTACCAAGTGCAGCTTTTTACATGTCTTTAACTTCGCGGACTCGCTTGACAGCGAGAAATGTAGTACATTGGGCAATCTTAAATGTTTCAATCCTAGGGTATGGAACGGTTGTTCTTTAAGGGTGTGAAAGGAGTTTTTTTTACTTACGGGTTCCATCGAATCGCGTTGCGATGGTGTCTAGGAAAGTATTTTGGGGGGCGAGGAGGCCCTTCCTGGCTCCCATTGGGGCCGCCCCGCCGAGCCTTCCGGCTTCCGGTTCTGAAACACAATTCAAACGATTAATAACATTTTTTCAACGAAAGCTCTTATGTAACATTTATATAAAAAAAAACCTGCGCAATGATTTGCAAAATAATTCTCGTCCGGAAATAACTAGTCTGCTTTTATAGCGTCGAATGTCACGCAGTGAATTTACAATAATCGATGATGATCATTGAGCGAATGTACGCGATGGCTATGAATAATAGCCTCTGCGGTATCTCGAACCGGTGCGCGTGAGTTGCCGCCGACGAGGGCGATTGCAGGAAGCGTTGATAAGGGTGAGCTTCCTTCCAGTCTATCGCGCCCCCCGCTTATACTGCTTTTATATTTATAAAAAAGATATCTCTCTATTTCTGTAGCACGTTTTACCGTGGCGCTTAATCGTCCCGTCGAGTGCACGAGAAGTTCACTGATTCTCGTTCGATAACACACATGTGCGCGTCGTGTTACACGGGATGACGGAAGACAATTAACAGTTTAATTATTTTTAGATTTACACATCGGATCTTTCGTTAAGCGGCGACGATTCGAAGAATGGATCATTACGAGAAACGCGTGAATTTTCACATATTGGAATATCGAAAATTAACAATTCTTGCGATTGCGGAGTTGTTGGAATAACTCCCGATGCACTCACTCGTTGCGGATTATAATTGCCTATACATTTTCACGATGCACAACTGTGCTCTCGAATTACCTGTCCGGGTACAGTTTTTTTTTTGTCGACATTTTTATTGCACGAACATACATGCACGAAGTAATTATGTTGAAAGCACGGATAGTATCTATCGACAAAATCCTACCATCCATTACCTTTCATCGAGAAAAGAGGATTACTTATCGAATACACATTCGGTGAATTGATTTCCGCAACGATATCGAGATAAAAACAATTTCGTTAATCCCTCGGTTGCAGTGTGGAGTTAAAACGGCGCCGAAACAGGACACATACAATTCCAAAGTACACTCGTATTTGGCGTACAAAATCCAATTTTCATGACGCGTATAAATAACCATTTTTTTGTTCGTCCCCCTCATTATTCGAGACACTAAGTGATTGTTGCCTGCGCAGATGCGTCGAGAGGAGCTTTGCAATATTTCGATGACGACGTGGAAATAAAGAAAAGTTTCGCGTATCGGGTGGATGATTAATCGCGAGTGAGTCAGCAGACAACGGATCTCGTTTTTCGAGAGAAAGAGGGGGACGCAAGTAAGGCATTACGAGCGATTGCGGCTGCGGCTTAGCGTCGCCGGGGCAGATGTGTTTCTTCTTACCTCGAAGAGAATTTATCTCGGGTAAATTACATTAACGTGTAACGCTTGCGGACCCGAGACTTAATTTTTCTTTACCGGCATGGTATTATGCAACAATACGCTTTTAATATACCTGATGGAAGTTGTTAAAGCTAGGAAAATCGGCTGACATTTCCGAAAGCCACACTAATCGTGAAGAGCTTAACGACCAAAGCTGCTTCTCCCTCTTTCTCTCACCGGGCTTTAGAAGCGGCTTCAATTTCAAGCTTGTTGCATACTACCTGCGCTGTACATTCGTACCAGACAGCGCGTTAAAACGAGATGAGGATAACGGTTTTTCCGTAGTTGAACAAAATTAGAGCTCATGCTTGAACGGGATGAGCTTTTAAAGCGCTGGGCTATTGTCCCTTTCGCGTGTGTGCATGTTTTTTCTGTTCCAACCTCCCATACACGACGACCTCCTGTATCTCACAACGGTCCCAAGCTCCGCGAGACACGTGGCAAAAGTTCGAATAGCGTTCGCCGACCGAGAAAAGGGACGAGTGCAAAATAAAAAAGCTACGCGATCGCCGAATGAATACACGATGTAATCCGGTGAAAAAGAATTGGCCAATTGTCCGAATAAGGGTAAGGGGCTTCATCCGCAAATGAGCACACAATACCCTACGAAATTTTGCCCGTCCTTCTCACCCGTCGACTGAGCAATCATAAATAATAGAAATTGTGAATCAGGGTCTGCGAGAAGACAAGAATAAAATAAAAAATAAATTGGAGGAAAGTAGGGCGCGAGGGAAAAACTGTTCGAACGAGCGTTTTGCTGAAATCTATGTAACTGTATATATCGGCGTCGAGACTCTGCGGCGTCAATGCAGGTTATTCAATTGCGTGCAATATTACCTTCATAGAGCCTCAAAGACACGCGATGTACTTGAAATGAAACGTCGTTAGTTTCCCGGCGATAAGTTCCAGAGGAAAAAGCAGAATTCTTAAAGATATAAAAAATATGCCAAGACGATAAGAAGCCCGTGGTGAATCCCGTAGGTCGAGAATATAACGCGATAAAGATATACACGTTACGAGTCGCCGTTCACCGACGACGGGGGAAAAAGCTTTCCGTTGAAAGCCTCAAAAATGTGAATTTCTTTTATACTTTAGATGGCGATAAAAATAGATATTTTTTTATTCAGCTATAGTTTTAAAGCTTATCTGTAATATGACAATATTTGAGAGAAAGCAAAAGGAATTATCTGTCGAATTAACAGCTTTTCGATTAAATTCGTTGACGTTGTGGCTCAAAACTTGGGAATGAAGATCCCGAGAGAATTGACTTTCAGAGTACGATAAACGAATGGTCGAGCGGGAAACTCCTACAAAGATAATTGGAAAACAGTCGAAGCTCAGTTGGACGGCAAACTCGCCTCTCTTCATTCTCTGTTCTGTGATATAGATTAACGGGCGAATTTAGAGATCTCCGTCGTGCGCTTGCTATTGGCGTGCCGTAGACGCGACGTTAGCCCGGATGAGAGAATACCGGAAGCGGTCTGGGCAAGGAGAAACTAATCAAACCTGGCGGCGACGACGCGCTTTAATTATTATTTGATTAAACGCATAACTGGATTAGCTCAATTGACCGCAGCCACCGAATCCCTAGTCGCCCAGATGGTATACGATTAACCCTTCGCTATTTCCTCGTGAACAAAACAAATTTCCTCAATAGCACATTTTTCCGAATAGAAATTGTTGATAAAAAGTCTATGTTGAACATCCGTGTTTTCAACACCCGAATTAAACAAATTTTATGTCGTAATTGTGCTCGACAAACTTTCTTTACGCTGCGTTAAAATTTGCCCAATTTTTCCGGAAACTTTCTATAAAATGTTTTTTTATGTAGCTGTTTCGCCAAAGTAGCAGATATGGCACATTGGGCATTGAAGAATGGACGTCCAACGGGCGTTCACGCTTGCGAAATTTCACTGGGTCTTTGACCGTTGTACTATTTTCAATCTATAGCTGAGACAGCATAGGACATGTTACTTTTTGCGCGGTGTTGGATACGAACGCTTGCGGAATATTCTGTTAACGAGCCAACAATTTCGCGTGACAAATTCCTCGAGGATAGGAGCTATTTCTCTGGATGCTGTCGAAATAAATGTACTTGAAAGAGATTCGCAAGCTCGTTGAGACTATAAAGAAATCCGGAACAAGGTTACACGTTGAAAACGTGTCAACTCCTTCGTGCGATTTTATAAATAGCTAATAAGTGTTAGCGGTCATTCAGTAGTCTGTGACGCGTACTTCTCCGCGCAGGTGCACAAGTAGTATATCCAGTAGCGTATTGCGAATTGATTGAACACTTAATTGAATCAACGCATCAAAGTCAAAGAAAAAATTATGTATTACCTTAAAGAAACAACAATCTCTGTAGTTCAGGAAAACATAGGCTTAACCTAAAAAATACCCAAGGAGGAAAGAAATACTGGAGCACAAAATAGACTCTTAGCAACAAATAATAAAAGTAAGCTTGCCAAATTCCCACGGATACGAATTATACAAATAAATGACAGATAGATTATATAATAATGGCAATATTGTATAAGAACAAAACTGTTCAGGATAATGTTTGACTAGGACATGTAATTGTAGGAACGAATAAATTTCTGAAGACGGCCAGCAATTTGGCCGAAACGTCAAAGTGAAGATGTAGGAGTACAAATTGGCCGACGGGTCGATCGTAGCCGCGGTTTAATAACAACATTAATTGAATACATATTGCTAGGTGGCCTTAATCTTCTCGATGGTCTCGAGAATGGAAAAACACCTCAGGCTGGAATACACATTCTCATCCCGAGGGGTTGTATCTTCCTTTCGCTAGGCGATATAAGGATGAAGGGCACAAGGGATTTTCTATTACGGTACCCTTGCTAGACCGGAGTTTCCTTAAGTTATTCGTATCACGTGGCTTTTGGGAATCAACCTTGTGGCCTCGCCGTGTCCTCGTCTCATCCTCGTTTCTGTACGCCAGGTATCAACTTCGAAAAGGTTCGCTAACTTTAACCGTCAACGAAAGTTTGCGACAAACTTTGCCGGATGTACTATATACGTATATATAGCGCTCGGTATGAGCGTTTGCCAACCGAAGTGTACACACACCCCGATTCAACCTCACTCGCGGCTGATGCTCTCTCGCATATCTCGCCGCATTTGTGAATTCCACTTGCACGCAATATGAAAATTACCCTCGGTCTGTACCTATAGAAGAGCTCGTAGGTTATTACTCTCTAAGGCTCGAACTGCGCTATTTTCCTACTTTGTTATTTACCTCAGGCGGCTGCTAATGGAAAATTTTCAAATACGATATTCGGCCGACGGTCTAATTTTACACAATGTTACGTACGAGTTACGACGATTAATTAGATTTATCAAACGTCGAGCATACTATCTAAGATAAATGGACGGAGTAACCTCCGAAGCCATTGTGATAAATAAAAAAAATTATAACATTTCTTTTTTTTCTGGTATACGAATATATTTAAATTGACGCTCATATTTATTTTTATTTTTTCATCACCTACTGGTATAAATTTAATAAAGCTCGCTTTATAACAAGGACGAGGAAGAACGGTCGTAGTGAGGTTGGTCGCGAGGATTGCGTAATTAAAATGCATCTCGCATCACGTTTATAAAAAAAGCCTGTGGCATTGTATCCTGAAGTCCCCGCGAACGACGAGATATGCCGTCGTCGTCGACGTCGACCCATGGCAAATTAAGATTTCCCAGAGTGACCTTTCTCAAATTCACGATTTTAATCCCCAATTTCGTTGCAAAGTTGAAGCAACCTCCGCACTGCCATAACGATATGCTTATATGATATTATCAACTAACATACCCTATGAATAAATTACAGAGCGTTACATAAAGTGCGAACAATTTTCGGAAAAAGGGCAGTTACGGAGCAGACGAGGCCCCAATTAAATTTCGGAAATTTTTTACTGGTGTGTATGAGAATACGTAGGTGGATGTGACAATGAACTTTAACTTCCGCTCCGAATTCGTTTATTGGATTTTCTCGTACTCGACAAATTTCTCGTGTCACGAGAATTAGCCACACTGGAGTATGACGCATGTACATCGACCACTCGCGTTCATAGTTATAATCTGTCTTGATCGAACGTAGGGTAAAAGTGGGAAATACGGCCCGGTCTATATATTATTGATTTACGTGTTACCCGAGGTGGGCCATATTCACCACTTTAACCCTAATTAAATTATTAAATGATCCCTCATCTGGCTCGACGCCCCCACCACAATTTGCCGACGATACATTATATTAGCCTAATTTCATAAAGCTTCATCTAATATGATGAGGGGCTGACGATGAATTTGCACCAAATTCATCTATCCATCTAGCTCGGGTGCATCGAATTGATATCGAAATAGCTGCCCCTAATCTATCGGATATCGACAATCTTATAAATAGTGGCAAAATAACTGCGGCGAAATTAACACTCGCCGCTGGCTGTACAAATATTTTCAGATAGTAACTAAATTTACCGACGCCGATATTAATATTGAAATAACGCATCGACGAACCTTACGGAACGAGCAACCGATTCAGTGCACGAGCATTCTCGCGATCGTCCGCGATCCTCCGTCAATCATTATAGATCCCAGTTCCTCGGTTTTTGTTGTCGTTCTTCTCGTTCTTATAACTGAAATAATTTATCAATCACTCTTCACCCTCGTCTTCACGTGCACGAATAACAAACAAAACAAAAACTCGTCGCGGTCCGTTTGCGACAGCGAAAAATGAAAGGCACAACAAAATAACGAAGCTAACCGAAGATTGATCGTTTCAGCGTAAAATTGATATTGCCGATCGGCGGGATCGTGAAAGCACGCGCGTACCGTACGATGGCATCCGCGTAACTAACGAAACCGAGGGGAGAGATTGTCTCTATCCTGATGGCCCGGGCTCTCCTGGTGGCGGACTTGCGCTCCGCGAGCCAAGAGCAACATGTGGGAAACCGTCCGCGGTACGAAACGGGCATACATATACTCTCACTCTCACCTAGCACAAGGACCGCGGCTATACTATCGGATAACGTCGGGGCTGAGTAACCAGCGACGAAGTAGTACGTAGCACGCTTACGTGCCACTTGCCTCTCTTTCCCTTAGCGGTCGTGACACGCGCACAACGGTAGCCAGCAGTGGTAATATCGCCAGAGCTTTTACACAGCGTACGGTAGACGCGTGCGCTCGTGTACGCAACAGGGGGGCTTGCGGTTCTTAGAGATCCATATATTTCAACGGAAAAACCTCTCTCACCCACTCTCACGTTATGCTATTTTTATCACACGGAGGGATGAGGGTTGAAAATGTAAAAAAAAAATCTTCGAGCGAATTCACGAGATGCATACGATTTTGGTCCAAGACAATTTTGGTATAGGATGTGGCAGTGACTGATAGCGTGCGGCGTAAGGGAAATCGGGCCAAATAGGGCAAAAGGGACTATTTTTTTACAAATTTTTCGAGGGACGTCAAAAAAGTCTCGTCTGAAGTGGAAGACACGCGACCGTTTCGCCTGGTCATCGTCTGCGTAGAAGGGTAGTTGTATCTGCGTGTTTGACCCTCGTTCAAGCAGTCACTGAAGGGAGATTCGAGAGATTCTCCCAGAAATCTCGGCTTTCGGAGTCGGTTCGGCGTAGACGATTTTCCTTGATAAATCGATGATTCACCTCATAGCACGGAAAATCAAAAGTCACTCGTGTATGCGACAGATAAAACTCGCGGACTGCTCCATCAGCTTCCATCAAATTTTCTTCCGCAATTTTTATTCAAGTTAAAAATATGAATATTCATATTGAATAAATCTTCATTTTCTTGTCTTTTCTCAAAAGTGGGAGAGAAAGAAAAAAGTATACAAAATATGGAACACGAAGCGCACGCTATTTATCGCAAACGCACCGTCAGCGACGTTTAAATAAAGCATCATCGCTTCGGGCCCAACGATCACTCATCGTCGCGATTTTCTTATGTAAATAGTATGCAACATTAGACACACCGGTTGTCGAAATAACTCGAGGCATCGGCACCTGTGGTCCATCACGTAGTATACGCGCGGTTCATCTCGCTGTCCGTCAAGTCTCGAAGCACCGGAGTTTCCAGAGATACACTGCCACGTAGTACAGTTTAGATACAGCCGCTGCACACGGTATGGCGAAACGATCGTCAGTGTGACTATTAACTAAGCGAAACCATCTCGCGGTCGTACGCCCAAGCACTCACGGTTGGCGTTGTACGATTGTATGCTCGTAGTAAACCGCGGAATTTCTGCAGCTCGTCCGTTCCGCCCCGAGGGCCGCGACGCCACCCCTTTCTGATGTGCGCCGTACGCAATTACTACGTACGGTTAAGCGACCATCGTCTATAGCTGCTAGCAGCCCGTGGATTCGTTCCACGAGATATTGGCCATGCGACGTATTTACCGCGTGCGTGGGCAGATTCGCTGCCGCTCGCTATATCGACGAGAAAAGCTTTCGCGTCTGCCCGATACTGGCCGTATCCACTGGCCCGCTGTTATAATATTCACGCACTTCGCCGCGAGCCACACAAAATCCGAGCGGTTAGGAGACAGGCGTGCCAGCTTTTTACAAAAAAAAAAATTAAAACAAACACGTTCTGTCACTAAAACCAGTGCCCAGTCGGTCGAAGCAATCTCATCGATTACGAGCCCCGGAGCTTTATTGCGCGCGTCTGTGTATTATTCCGGTACGATTTTTTTTTATTTTCTTCTCACTCGCCCTCCGACGCTCGCCTCGCGCTACTCGTGGATTCTCATTTTCCACGCTTTTTATATCCCGCACCTACGCGTCTCGGCGTATGGCTATTTTAACGAATCTTATTTTCTCGCCGCTCGCGGCGCGCCTTGTCTTCCGTCGCTCTTAAGGTTCTCACTGTTTTTCTTTTATTCAACTTTGTTTTCATGTAATATTTCGTACAATAACAGTTTGAGAGCCGGCGGCGACCCAGCGTCGCATTACCTTGCAATAGTAATTAAAGCCTCCAGAGAGGATTGGCGAACTTGCCGCAGAGTTATCAAGAAACACAACGAGACCATGTCGGGGGACCTGAATCGCTGGCAATCGCTAACTCGCGGAAGCCGCAAGGATTTTCCGAGTTGGTTTATATAACCTACCGTGCTACTTTGCTATATATATTATGGATACGGAAAACGGATTTCTCGGTAGCGACGTCGAGCGCCCGTTTTATATAATAATTGTATGAGTATCGACTTCGATTTTCAATACAAAGAAAATTTGAATAAATTGTATTCCTTCCACTCGTTCGCGATGTTCCTTTGGAAATGTCTTTGCTACGGAAACGTGAAAATTAAAGACGGTGACGACGGTAAATCCACCGGGTTCCCGTTCGATTCCAATAAGGCAAATAATTAGTTTATCCAAAGTTTGTTCCAACCGCACCGCCACGTCGCGTATGTCGCGCTGTAGCTCGAATACCATAGTTAAATCCACAATTATTTTGAATGTCCCAACATACAGATTACGCAAGTTCATTAATCATCCTAATTATTTCGAAAGTTTGCGTGTGTGTGACGACTTCACTCCGTCGCCGAAGTTTGTTCTACGAACTACCTCTGGCCAAAGTCATTTTCGTAGACAATCAACCAACTCGTAACCGAAGCAGTACGCTCATTTCGTGTTTGAACGTATATCGTATTGTGCTACAGCTGTATCGACGATTAGCAGTAAATTCTGCGAGAACTTGCCGAGGCAGTAAACCATTTATCATCGAAGAAACTTGGCTAAATAATACTGTGCGGGACGTACGTTTGTCAAATGCTCTTTCGCAAATGCATTTGACTACGGAACTCGTGGGAAGCTCATTCAGTGAGATAGAAGTAGCGCACACATCTGCATGTACAGCGGTATGCGCGAATAGCACGCAGATAAGGAGTGTAATACGTCATTCGGGAAACGCGTCCCAGACAATGATCGATTTATCACGACTCTTCATTCCCGGCCTGGCTCGTCACCGCGGACAATAAACCCTGGGTTTCTCCATCGTTTCCTCCCATAAAAGAACCAACGTGTATTTCACTCGACCACGCAGTTGAATTAAATCGATCATTCGCACGATACAACGGTGAATTTTTACGATCCTATCAACGCCCGCAGTTTCTCTTCCCTACGAACAAACCCGACCGACATGAACGAGTCCATCTCTGATTTTTCATACATACATTAAATTACCTGTGCTTTGCCGATGTGCCGATTATTATTCGTTGAAAATACCTTTCGAACTTCTCTGCTTCTTTCTGCTTTGGGAATTCTCGGGTCATTTTTTTTTTTTTGAATTGCAATTCGAGATTACGCTAGAATTTTTTTGCTCGTTCCATTTTCTTTTATAATCCTTCCATAGTTGATCAGGAATTCACGCTCGACCCTAAAACATACGATTCGGGCCCTTCGAACACGCTACACTTGCATATTGAATGAATATAAGTTGGCGTAGGTCAGTTTCTCATCGAGAGCGTATTGTGTAACCCACGCCGAAGGGGGTCGATGACTGCACCTCGCGTGCCAGCCCATCGTGAAGCACAGAGCACGCTTAACGTGTAGTCGTTACAGATATAGATCGCGCGAAAAACGTTTCGATGGCTCTCTCTCTGTCTCTCCCTTGGCGCACATATATAATCTCACGCTAGAACCGCTCTAGTGGTAATATCCTGACGAATACTTGCGAAACTTCAGAACGGAGATACAGACGTGCGCGTTGTTTCGTCCAGGCGACTGATCGACCTATAGCGCGACGAAAAATTCTTGCGACAATTTCTCTCGACTCTTCACTGTTATCTTGTCGCGTATTTCAGTGCCAGCTGAGCATATCTCACGACAACCTTCCAACTGATGTTCGGCGCCGACGGCACCGCCGTGTCGACATACGCTCCGGCTTTTATTGCCGAACAATCGAGTTAATCTCGCGTGTTAAATTTATTACAGTATGTTTTTTTTGTTTTCTCCCGGAAAAGTATGTCGAGCACGTCACAGATTTTCTGTTATACCCCATCGAAGCATCCACCCCGATGATTCCATATGCGTTCGTCCAAATATACCGAGCATAGTCGATGTTCATTTCTTCTTTTTTCTCGGTTTTTTTTTTTTTCCTGATATTTACGTCACCGAGGCTGAATCTGACGGTCGTGCTATCGGTCAAAAGTCGCGAGGGTGCAAGGGGCCAGCGTTGCGTTGGACGACTTTTCCACAGGTACAAAGGGGCGTCCGCTGCTGGGTCAACGAGTGGCAGTAGAATTTTTCCCGACGACTTTTTGCAAGAGCTCCTCTCACACGCACGCCCGCGTTTCTTCCTTTCCGCTCTCGGTGACGATTGTGGGTGTTCCAGATTTCGCACGAATCCGCATTCCGGACCGTATAACAAAGCGCAAAACGACGACTATCGCTAGCCGCGCACGAATGGGAGCGTATGCGTTCCCTCGTAAATGGATTCCGGCAATTTCAGTTATGGTATAAATCCTATAATCGCTGAAAGCTCCCCCGGAGCTTTGTTCGGTTTTGCTGGGCGGACTTTGCGACGCGCGCGACCGCGTGTGTGTGTGTGTGTGTGGGATACGGGAGGAGAGGTTTCGATCAAAGGGTGGTGCGTGCGCGGAAGGAGGCCGAACGTTAGAAATAAAAAGTCTTAGGGCTAAAGAACGTTCGAGTTGGCAAACTTGGGTAGCTGGAGACATCGTTGTCGTTACCGTGAAATATAGGTAGATGTTGTCAATATTCCAATAATTTGAACTTCTATGACAACTACTTCCGTTTTGCAGTAAAGTTGGACTAGTATCTCATGAAGGCATGAACTATCATGAATTATTTATAATAAATTTATGATAATATTGATAATACTTGATATTGTTATTATTGTCATTAAAGTTATTAATAATAGGGTAAGTCCGGGTGATATGACCTCCCGTAATATCGCTTAACGTAACAAACGAATAGCGCTTCCGTTTGCACAGTTTTTACTATGTGTGGATACAATACGATTGCAACAAATATTGTAAGACTGTGTAAAAGACTGTGTGCAAGTGTCAGTACGATATGCCATGTGGACTGCAGCTCTTGAGTAAAGGTACTGTCCATTCGAAGCGGCAGTCGCTCGAGGAACTCAATATTCCGTAGAAGTTTGAGTTTGAGTTTCATGACCGAACGCTAGCAAAACTAACGCACGGTACTCAACAGCCTCACAGCTGTAATTTCGTTGACCACTTCCTATCTTTAGCCACACGTGAGCTTCATTCGTCTCAATTACCCCCGAACGTATTGCCACGCTCTCAACACCACATTTTTAAATAAATTTCTCTGGTCACTTTTAATCCTCAATGCTGTCTAGTTGTATAATACGTGTCTGTGAGTGTGTGTTTTTTTTTTTTTTTTAATAAATTGTATCTCGGCGATGCGACAGCTGGCCGAGCCTCGTGGCTCTAAGTCACGAGCTTACGATGTAACGTCTTCAAAACGCAAAGCCGTCTAGACTCTGCTAAATTTTCAGCTGCAGTCTCTACATCACTATTCATCACGAAATAAAACGAATGCTATTGCCCGCGAGAGTCTTGAGATGAGTGGGACGAATTTGAATTATTGAACGATTGTTCTATAGATAGAATAATTCCTGAATAATTCACCTCGAGCTTCCGGGCTTCCAAGGTTCAGTAACCGGGATAAGATTTTCGTTAGCCGGAAATCGATGAAATGTCCGATTATCTTTTTAATTCCTGTATCGATTCTGTCCATCGTGGGTGACTGATAAGATTCAATGGTTCCGGGTCGTCTGACTTCGCGTGATTGGACCGCACCCCACGGTGACGGGCGAACCAGTTACAATAACTTTGTCACGGCTGCGAAGGGCCGTTCCTTGCCAGGGTTAGTTTTAGTGTCAGTGGGTTATCCAGGCATCTCTGGTGTACCAAACAGGGGGGGTGTTCACAAAGCTCGCGGTCCATATAATCGATACACGACTCTCTAGCCCGCCGAGTGCTCGGCACTCTAGGCCGCTGGTCCTGGACAGTGAATAGGGGGACATAGGGACCGGGAGGATGAGATGGAGCATACCATAACATAGTAGACACGATACAGTCAGAGCTGCACTCAGTACGCCGCTATCAGCGTACGCTTCTCCATAGACCCGTTTCGTCGAGCTGCGTGCACGTACATACCGCGCTACCCATTACGATCGTCTCTGATAGCGCGTCGGGTGCTAGAAAAAAAAAAGAAAAAAAAACGAGCCAAAGGCAAAGGATATAGAAATGAAAAAAAACCATGATGGTAAAAAACAGAAAGGTTCGTGTAAAAATCGAGACAGGGTTGCGAGGTTCGTCCATCTTGATGATTGTAACGCGGAAACTGGGTCGTCGATGTTATTCGCCGATTTGAACACGAGTAACGATTCGTATGGAAAATGTATCATACAAGGGATATTTGATGATTCACGATATATCGTAACTGTGAGCCGAATAGGACTGCATATTCTTCCATCGACCGAAAAACATTTTTTATCGCATGCTTTTCTGGATTATAAGTCGTGGAATACAGACAAGCCTATTCGCAGTAGCAATAAAAAAGAAATTGAACCAAGGCTGAGAGGGTTCCGGTGAGAGATTTTTTTCTCCCCAACTGTAAAGAAAAACAAGATGCTTATCGTTCGTAAAAGCCGTAAAGAAGGTTGTGGGGCGTGAAGGGGGAGGAAAATGCCGAGAGGCAGCCTCCAATCGACCGGCATCCGACGAAGAAGCTGTTCGACTCCTTGAATCTCACCGTTAGACCTGGTATCTTTGCTTACAGCTTAGTTCTCTATCCGCGTAGGATCCTAGCTTTTTTCAGTAAATATCGCTCAGAGAGATCTTTTTGTTTTCCTAGGTACGAAGGTTCGATTACTATCCGTCCAATACACGAGCAAAAAATTTCGAGCCTTTGAGCGAATTTTGTCGAATTGGCGTGGGATAAATTGTCAATAGCAAAAACAAAATCAATGCTATTTATTGACAAGTGGCGTATGAATGGAAATATGTGAATGACCCAATTAACATCGGATTTAGTTTTGTGTAATTAATCGAGTCGATTTGCAAAGTCAATTTATTGCGTTGATTGCTTCTCTCTAATACATCATTAGCGAGTGTTTCGAGGCCGAAGTTCGGCGGCGCATTGGGAAGCCGCACAAAAATCTATATATACCTTTATATATATGTATATACTTAGATATCGTAAATATGTGTAATATATTTTCGCAAAAAGTTATGTATGTGGTGTATATGTCTCACTATATACATAAGGTGCACGGTCCAATTATTGACCGTGGCCCAATTACTGTTCGTTAATCTTCGTTAAGGGTCAATTCAAACAGTAGTGCGCGAGAAAAGGATGAGAAATTACAATTACGCCGGGAAATACGTAGGTCAGAATTAAGACTATAAAAACGCCGTCTGTTCCTATTACTGTCTGCACATTTCAGTCAACGCGATGAGTTACTTTTGGTCACTAATCGGACATAGATGCAAGACGGCATAGGTCAGTGATTAGCCCTTAGATAGGTCACTATATGGGCTATATGACAAAATTATATCATTTGTAACAATGCGTATATTTCGAGTTTATTCTTTTGAAAAGTGCTCAAAAATAATCAAGCAATACTTGTTTTGGTTCATTGAGACTTTACATGTTCCTGCAAGGCCAGTCATTTCAATACCTCCACTATTTTTAACAATCTTCTTTCATTTTCAATGGCATGCGGAGCTGAGGTAGTCAGTAGTTGGGCCCTTCACCTTATTCAAAAGTATATCAAAGTAATATTTCAAGTATATACAAAATATGTCTGTTGTATAAATCCGAAAAAGGATTTCATGGTATATTCTCCTATATGGATTTCAAGGTATATTCTCCTTTCCGTGGGGGTAGCGCTGCCGCAGCTGCGAGCGGCAGCTATATCTGCGAAACTTTTCACCGGGTTCATTAAAATCTGTGCAATGGTTTGACCGCATGAAGGTTTTCATAATTGAACATTCAAGCGCAGGGAGGCTGCATTTGGCACGATCGATCGAAAACTAGTGAAATGCAGATTTCAACAAACTTCGCAATTCTCACACAGATGTCGATGAATCGTCATTGAGGAACGACAGCTTTCCACATAATTGAGGGAAAAAAATTACTCGTAACTCCGATCATATTCGTTCGATTTTACCGCGTCATAGAGAACATATGTCCAACGCATGATTCAGCCAGTATCAATTTATTTATCCACTGTTTTCCGCAAATATCGTCGATCTTCGCGTTCGCGGTTTTCCGTATCGAATATGGACAATAAATTAATCTGCGTTCCATACAGCTGCGGTGCTAATCCGATGCGATCAATGGTTTCTGTGACGTGTGCAGCCTGTGACGACACCCTGGTCGCTGGCGTGCAAATATTTCAGTCATTCGAATACCAGTCCTGTGGTATTTACGCGGTTTATAGAATATTCAGTTATATAAATATCTTCTCTCAATATCATCGTCAACATCGTCATAATGTTATTGATTTTCATTGTTGCTGCTGCTGGTTTTCATTGAAAAAAAAAAAAAAAAAAAACAGAAGGACGCGTCCGATGCCACTTAACACGTAAAACTATGTGGGATAAGCCTTCTGCTTCCGAGCACTCGAGATAAAGCTTCATTCGCGTTGCGACTAGCTGCAGACGAATAAATACCGAGCGAGACTCGGATGTGGCCGATTGGAAAGAACACAAGTGTTTCGAATTGAATTCTCATCGATCATTTTCGCGGGCATTTTCGCACGTCCGATACTACGGATATTCGATAATAAAAAAACTGCAAACCGCGGCCCACGTTATTAAGAACAAAGTCAAGGAGGTATTCCTGCCTGGCGCTCCCAGGAAGTATCCACTTAAACGCGTCAAGGTTACCGAGGTATAAATTATCGAAGTGTATAAATGTCTGAGAAATCTCTTTGATCTCGGGTAAACCTGCCACGCGGGTCTTCATGGACGGAGGCTGGGAGGTATACTATAAGTTTCCGGCGTATTTCTCTTCGTACCCTAGTTTATCTCGCGGAAACGATTTTATATATCAACAATTTTTTCCTAGAAGAAGCCGGACCAGATGTTGTAATTATTCGCGGTAAAAGGATTATTAGACGAAAGATCAATAGCCCGTTTAACTAAAAGAAAATACAGATTTTCGAGAACTGTTTACTCTAAGAACCGGGAATCGTATTTCACTCTGTTGCCATGCACTGGATGGCCCGAGGTCACGCTTCGGGTGCAGGTCACGGCGTCGTTTTCTCGGGAAAATAATTATTAAAATTCGTACGGTAAAATACGATCAATTATGATTGAACGTCTCACTGAAAAAAAAAAAATTGCTCTCGAAATTTTTTATACGATATACGATGCATGCATCACGGATGAAATTTAATATAGAAGTCTGAGTAAAAATTAACGGTCGGTACATTAGATCGAACTTTTTCGACTTGTTTAATTGTACCGATCGATAAATTTTACCTCATTTCAGTGACCCGAGAGCTTATTCGGAGCATTCTATTATTTCCTCACTCTTCGGCTCAACGTCCACGCTCGTCAGTGACCTGCTTGGAGGAAAACGGTCGCCACGGCGATCGGCGCTAATAGAGTCGGGTCGTGACCTAAACTGACTTACCACATGATTCACCTGCGAAAAGTAGAGATTTATAACAACGGCGAACAGCCCGAAGCTTCATAATTTTGAAATATATATATACAACACACACGAGGAAGTGGAATCGAGGTGATTCGAGGACACATTTAACTCCCTCGTGTGTGCAGCTCGGGCGATTAATCGGTCGAAGATCCCGCCGAGCGAGCGCCCGGAGAGGTTCGCCTGTTCCCCGACTGACCCCGTTTTCATTGGGCACACTTTATCGCATGTGCCGCAGCAGAACTGGCAATAAGGAGCCGTGGCGGTCTTTCTCTCTTCCCCGATGGCAGCAGTCAGCGTAGGCCAGGTACAACGCTGCCCCCGCAATGCCAGCAACCCCGTTTCGCCGTTCCGAGCGAGTAGGGCTCGGTATATCGTGTCCAGTGTTTCACCTGGTTGCGGGAGGGAGGTCCGGGGGCTTGAACTCGCAGAGAGCGGCGAACGATCGTGTAACAACCCTCCCGCGACTGCTATAGAGGTATAACTCTCCCGGTGCCGCATTGCCGATGTCGTGTCTCGCGTAATCGGCGCTCTCTCGCCGCCGGTACTTCTACCCTGGGGCGTGCAGCGGAGTATTCGTCGGCGAAGGGGAAACGTGAAACTCGTGTCCCGCCGCCGCTGCAGCCACGCTCCGGGGGCCTTATTCGCGGAGCCGAACCCTCGCCCGAGCAAACGAGGGAGAAAGCCGCACGCTCGCAAGGGGTGGACGACTTATCGACCTGGTGCCAGTCTGCCTACTTGCACCCTCCACGAGCGGCGCCGACGGTACCCGGCGTACACGAGCCAGCAGCCAACGAACCAGCCCGCGGCCCCTGGTACGCGGTTACACCGAGTGCCACTTTTTTCTTTTCCTTCATTTTTTTTTTCTTCTTACCGTACGCTCTCCATACACCCGGACAATGCTCCCCCGACTGGTCCGCAATGCGAGCAACTGCGAGTGGCGATGCGAGAGATAGCCCGAGCATGCACAGCCCTTCGCCGCTACTCGTGTGCCTTTGCGAAGAGCCGTCGATATTAATCCTTCGTCTGTGAAAGCGAAACAAAAGAAGATCCACGATAGAGACCGCCACGCTTCAGTCGCGATCGTACAGGGATCTCGGGCTGCTTCTCTCGCTCTCTGCCTGGGCGTCGGATCTTTCGATATTCGTTGGGTGAATGCGCCGGTACTCGAAAACGTGCTCTCGATAAGCCTTGCCGAAATAATTTTCTCCACGAACATCCGTTTCTAAGTATTCCGACGATTTTCTAAACGATCGTTGTATCGTGGGAATGAACAGCGGAAATTATTTTCTGTTACGAAAAAACACCGGGAGCCTGTCGCGTTCTGCGGGGAAAAATACGGAAGATGGGGTATTCGAGTAACAATGTCGTTTTTCTCGATTCCTATATTTGCCAGTATTTTTTTTTTTTTCTCAACGTGCATTTTTCTTTTGGGTAGGCAAAACGAACATTACGTGCATCGAAGATGCTTTCTACATAGTATAAAATGCAGTGTCGCATCGTGCTGCAATTGTGATCTACCCAGGCGATGGTAAAAGTATGACGCTTCATATGTCCCAGTCAAAGAGAATCTGTCATGCGTGTTATATAGTTACACACGCGCTGTGAGGGCGCCGTCGCTCCACTGTTTTACTGATATCGCCATGAAAGATAAAAAAAATCGTCCGTCGGAACGCTTGGCTGCACTTAGGGCTCTCTTTTCCGCGTCGACGACGTAGGAATGTGTATGCGACGTTGTGAAACGTGTCAGCTTCAAGAATGCAAATACTGGAGGAATTCCGGAGGACTCGACTATATGTTTACCCACGCATTTAATTACACCGCGGCGTACTTCAGTGGGTCTGAGACGAGAGTGGTTCGAGAACGCAAACGACCGAAGAATCCTTTGAACTGTCCCAGCCGGCATTCACCAAGCTCCTCTGAATTAAATACACGCACGGTGCCGTTAACCAAAACGGTCTATGTACATCGGCGGAGGTGAGCAGATTCCGTGTATGCGGATGTACACACGGTACGGCATTCGCGCTCACCTTCGACCGAGCTGTGTCAGCATATGAGCTTGATCGATGAGATTCCCCGGATTTCCGTAACTCGGGCACAACACCCGTCCGTCCCGACGTTCACGCTTAGGCTAACAATCTCAAACGCGATAGACGCGACGAACAGACATCAGACTTCAGAGCTTCAAAGCCCCCCGGACCAATCCTGTCGTCGGATACGATGACGTTGCCCAAAGGCCTCTTTTAATGTTCAATTCATATCCAAAGCGCATCTGTCAGCCATTGACAAAGCAAAGCACCAACTCCGGAATGCTTGAACGTTCACCGATCAAAATAAATATCAAATTTTGTACTTCTTGATCAAAGATTTTTTTTTTCTTTTTTTTCTCTACAGTCCACATCCGTGCCGAGATAGAATGTAATGAAAATTTCGGAGTGGATGGTTTCATAAAGACGGCGGTTATGTTTGTGGATCAAAGTGGATCTATCAGCTATTCACAAAGCTAAGTACTAACTCGGGGATGCTGAAACATTCACCGTTCAAAATGTATATTACCTCTCTGTACTTCTTGATAACAGATCTTTTTTTGAGTGCACATCTGTGCTGCGGTAATGTTGACCGAAATAGAATTTAATCAAAATTTCGGAATAGATTTTTTTATAACGCCGGCCGTTATATTTGTGCCCTAGATTCCTTTAGAAGCCTCATCGCGCTTTCTTTGCAATACAATATCGAGGGTACAGCCTCGAAACGTAAAATACTATTCGGTCATTGTATACCGAAACATCCGTTCGGGTAACTAAATTTCCCGGTAGGAGACAAAGACCCTCGTCAACCATGTCGTGCATTCTTCTCATCCAGCTTCCGCTATTTAGCTTTTCCGTATCTTTGATCATAGTTAAGCTTGTACGCTCCTTTGACTTGGCTTGGCCTACATGTCTTTGAAACTCTCACGAGCAGCGACAGGGAGAAAGAAAGAGAGAGCGGTTTTGCGCGAAACAATGTGCTCCCAACGCAAAGGAGAGCTGAGCCCAGTAGAATACACCGTGGTAAAAATGGCTCGTCGAAAATATTTCTGAAATAATTCGCGATGTGTTTCGCAGCTGACTGGAGTAATTGACGAAATATTCGATATCGCGAGGCGTTGTATATCGATAGCGCGAGCGCCGAGAAGGGTGTAACGACCGTCCCGGCAGGTGAGAGAATCGATGAGCTTCGACCCCGAAGTCCTCATCTATCTACCGAGCCGAGCCCGAACTCGCGAAAGCTGCTTGCAGCGGGTTGTTCCACTTTTCGGTGTCGCGTCGACTCTCTCTCTCTCCGAGGGGGTTCGAGAAATCGCCGAGCGGACGATGCACCCCCTCACGACAGCCGTTGTGAGCTATTGCGCCGACTTAACCTGAGGGCCTAGATCACGCGAGCACTACTGCCTAGCGAATAAAATCAAAATAATTGCCCTCCCACGGCGATCTACCGACGTAACATCCTTGCGTAATGGAGTTTGATAACTACTTGCGCAGCGAAGCTAGGTCGAACATGCTTTTCGCTTGATAGCGCAATGGTAATTAATACCGTTTGCAATTAACCACAAGTTAACACATTCCGGAGAAGCGGGTAGACGGACGGATCGAACGGCCCCATTTCTGGGAAGAATATTTAAGAAACTGGTGAACTTTTCATATTTTCACTTTATGCGATCTATTCTTACATTACGAACGGAACAATGTCTTGCGACCTAAACAATGATGTAAACTCCTCCGTTTAGTACATGTATAATGAGTGAATAATGCGGTTCCCCCGTGTGTTTTGATGCACGACCGATAAACAGTGATAAAAAATCGATGATCAATTTTAGTATAAATTTTTTTCATTTTCATTTGTGTAATATTCTAGAGATCTTTTGTTTCCGCGAATGTAAAATTTTTAGTGTATATTTTATTTTATTTTTTCCGTGGTAAAAAATCGTCGATCACATCACTCGGTGATATGCACATCCGCGCCGAGTGACTCGGGTGAATTGATTATAATTTACAAAAATGCATTTTTTCCCTCGAGTGAACACAAAACAGAGCGTTTGAACTCTCTTGTGCAACGACGGAAAGTACCGCCTAATTTCTAATCTACTAGTGTCGATGATGCCCGTTATTGTTTAATTAATGTAAATTCTATTACGCTCCTATAGAAAACGTACGTTTTCGAAACTATGTGGATAAACTCGAACGTGCCTAATGGAGATTAACCGGAAAATAAAACCCTTTTCTTGGATGTCCATTAACGTTCGGTTAAATGGAGCCCCGCGTTTGATTATAGATCGCAAACACGCTACAATATGTGGATTATACTAAATCCCTACCGATTAATGGACTAAATATTTATCACATGCAATAACCACCTCGATTTGCGACTTTAGAAGTCTACATATCGAGGTCGAAGATCAAATCGTTCTTGAACTCTGTACCAGCAGCGTCTTTGACGCGGCATTCGTCCGCCTGTGGAAGAACTTTATCGGAGTTTTCATCGCTCACGTTCGTATTACGTTTCGTTTTATGCGAATGATTGTTAATGTTAGTCTGGAATTTCTCGATTTCTATTGTACCGGTCTTCTTGTGTTCCGAAAGTTTGTCACGATTAAGGATTGGCTTTACCGTGTCGTGACTCTTCGGGTCGGAAGTATCGTCTTTCGAGTTTACACGATACTTTTCACGATCTTCAGTCTCGGAATTCTCACTCTCGCTCATGCGACGCTCGTGGGCACGCTTCTTGTTACGCAGCTTGCGTTGGTTCTTTTTTCTTTGTCCGAGTATACTAGAGTTCGATCTGTAAATCAAATCAACAGAAGTATTTTAAAACGTCGCATCGATTCAATAAACTTTCGACGATCATTTACACACCTGTATAACTGACGAGAAACGACGTCGTTGAATCTCACGGACTTCTTGAAACTCGAGCAGTCGGACTCGGAGTTTACGTCGTGGATCGAATCGTATTGAAAGTCTATCGATGACACGAGTCCCGTTGTGTCGTCGATGCTGGACTCGGATACCGAACGAGAGAACGTACTCCGTCGGGACTTCAGTATTCCCTTGGAGACGCTACTGGCGTTGCTGCTTGGTAACTCGTCGCCGCTGCTCTCGGAAACCGATCGGGCCTTTGACAAGCCGGGTTTTCTCTCCTTTTTTCGCGACGATCGATCCAAGGGCTCGTGGTCTTCTTCGTCATCCGAATCAAGATTGTTTGATTGGATGTTGATGACGATATCCTCGCCTTCGGCAATTACTTCGATCGTCTTGTCCGACTCTGGTCGTCGTTCCACCTGAAATAAAGTAGCAATTTTTTAAAATAAGTGTCTCGACTATAAATTTTATTAATCATTATCCTTCGATATAGGAGCGTTAACTCGTATAAAAGATTTTTTTACATATGCAATATTTATGCTGGAGTACCCTTATTACTCCAAAACTTTTTTCTCATCTCCGATAAGCCCTTCAAGTACGGGGGACTTTTTGCCGAGAGCAAACGACCGTGCCTTCTTCTAAGTACAAAAACAATACAGATGTTCGTTATAAATTTTCTTCTGCGTTATCAAAAAAACAACACTTGAAGTTACGTCTGCAAATTTTTACAGATTTCTTTTTAGCACATCAATTAGTTGTTGGAATCATTCGAAGGATGCGCCTTGGCAAAAATTTTAGGTCCTCGGTGAACAAGGCTCCCGTACGTGAAGGGTTAAAATTTACACCCTTCAAAGACCTTAAATCGATTGTTGCTATGGAGAAGAAAATAACAAAATAAAAATTACCATAAGCTCTTCGAACTTGTCGGTGAGCGATATCGTCGATGGCAGATCCTTAGCTTCCATGAACTCCTCGTCCAGCCCGACGTAATATCTCGAGAATTTGTTCATTTCGTTAAGAGCTATAGTGAAAACGACGTTGTTATCCCACGGTTCGACGGTAACGGAATTCGGAACTATCGAATTCTCTTGCATCTTCAAGCAGAGCGAGTAATAGACGGGAAAAAATCCTGCTCCGATCGACGATAGAACTATGTGAATTCCCGCATTATCGCCGAGCGCTCTGTAACGTATCGATTCGGCATCGACATTCTTAACGTTAACGGTAACCGCGAGATTGTTGTCGTAAACGTTGCAAACGAACGGCGGCAGAGCGTATTTAATGTTAGGATTGACAAGCGGCTCGTTATAATCCGCGCGATTGTTAGTCCTTAGAGCCGTGTCTTCCAGATTACTTTCCGCACCGTTTATTTCACTCAACACGGCGACTGAAGGTTCGGAGTTGAAATCGGAGTTCATAGACGATCCGAGCTCGCTGGAACTGTTTTGATCGGAGACCGGCGCGATCTCGTCCCGCGAGCCCAGCTGAGGACTGCCGTGGTCGCTCTCCACGCCGCTGTCGTCCCGCACCTCCGCCAGGGTTACGTTTTTTCTCACCACCGGTAGAGTAACGATCAAATTCTTGTATTTAGGATCGAACTTGGCGTAGCCGTTGTCGGCGTCGACGCTGTACGGAAGTGGCAGTTGAAGCTTGTATCTGGCGGGTTTTTCGCTCTGCACGGTCAGCGATCTTTCCTGAACGTCGAGTGACGCGTCGCTGGCAGATTTAAGCAAAGGCAGATTGATTTCTATCACGAGTCTCCTGGGAATCGCAGCATGCATCTTGGCGTCCATGCAGTCTCTGAAATCCTGCAGATCAACGTCGCTCTGGTGCTTTATTGAGAATCTCGGCACGACGTAGGCCGAATCGCTGTCCTCCTTGTTGGGCCCAGCATCCTTGTAGTATGTGGAAGGTGGCGGGGTCCTTCGAGGCTTCTCTTCCATCCGCTTGGCCTGCTTCTCTCTAGACTCGTCGTAGCTGGACATCAGCTTCTGATAAATTTCCGGCTCCAGGTCGAGCGAGCTTTTTGCAGGTTTCTCACAGGCTTTCCTTATAACGGTGGGCTGTCCGACACCCTTGAAGCTCATCTTTGGAAACTTCATGTTCTTGCGATCCAACTTTACCTGTGAAAAGCAAATGGTGAATACTCACGAAAGAATAATTTCCTCGCAAGTCGTTATCGGTGGCAGTGACGAATTCATGCTTAATGAACGCACAAAGCCGGGGAATAATTCATTGACAGAATATTTAAAGTACACGGTAAAAAATAATTTTGTAACATCGGAATACGAAGTTACATAAAAATAATTTTGTTAGACAAGCGACAAACTCGTTTGTTCAGGTTTGAATATATAAACCTTTTACACAATCAATTTTATTTCCCGTGTCATTAACAATTTTTGTTTGTAAAACTAGAGCTGGATAGTGCTTTCGGAAAATTAAAAAATAACAAATTGTGGATGATTGCGGAAAACAAGTTGTAAAAAGTACAAACTTTCTTCACTGTGTAGCTCCAAGTTTGCAGAGTCAGATTATCGGAGTAGAAATAACTCATGAAAACGATAAAACTACGCAGTCTACGTCGGCCTGTCCCATATTACACACGACCAAGATAAAGTCGTCGACACCTTCTCGCAGAGCCAGATTTGCTAACTTTCCAGACACAATTTATTCACGCTGTGTATATAATTTGTATTACGTGTTTGTTTACTATACGGACCATAGTTGATAGACAAAATATAAAATATAACTCATCCAGAATAAACCCAATACCACATTAATCGGAGTAAAAGTACAAACAAAAACATACGCAATGTCATAATTTTATATTTCACGGTGTATTAAATCAGTGTTATAGAATTGAGGTGAAAAAAGAATTAGGTTATTCTCCCCCCCCCCCCCCCTTGCCGCCGTCGAACTCCATTTCGAGACGAAGCAATTTACCTTAAAACTAGACTCGACACCGTCGATAGCTGTGTTGTTGACGATGTCGCCGAAGCGAGGATTTTTCGATGCGAGATAAATAGTATCGGGATGAAAGACCACGTCGAATACAGTGCAGCGTACATTCTTTTTGTCGTAATCTTCTCGAGGCGGCGATAGGCTGTAGGGTATAGACCAGTGCAGGCCTCGATGTCCATCCTCGTAAGATGGTTGACTCGACGGTTTCCCGACGTTTTCGCTCTTGCTAATGTTAACGAAACACTTTGTATCGCCGTTTAAACTGGTCTTTATGACGTAACCCGGCTCGGGGTTAACGAACGTGATGTCGACGCCCCGTTCCTTCTCCAATTCTTTTATTTCCTTCTCGTATATCTTCCGATTTTCCGGATTGGACACTTCCTCGGCGTACTCGATAAGCAATTTTCTAAACTCTTCCTTCTTCAGGCACTCGGTAAAACTATTCAACTCTTCCCTTGTGACGTCCAGATCTTCCCAGCTCTTTTTCCGTGTGTCGTACGCTTCCATCTTCCAATGTAAATAAACTGTTTACAAATAAACCCCCGATAGTCCGTTGCGAAGACGCGCAGTTCTAGCCGCGTTACATGGCACGGAAAGATCGCGAAGCCTGGGGAAGCGCAGGGGGTCGGGACGATGCTCCACTACCACGTGGGCCAATGGTGCCTTCATAGATGTGTGTACACGAAACAACGACGCGCAATCGCAGACCGCACTAGCCGGCCGGCCGGCTAGTGGCGACCTTGATAACCATCCTTCCCGTCGATATTCAAAACTATCCTTTTACTCGACACACCGATCGTCGGAAAATTAACTTAACTATTTACCCGAACGTTTCTTACGCAATGCAAATTGTTTGCTACGCCCATTTTGAATATTTCTCGACGTTAACTTACTATATGTGAGATGACATTGCAATGCAAAGATGTTTGCACATTTAACAAACATTTTTTGTTCGCACACTTCCCAGATTATAATTTTTTTACGATTTCACATTTTTCTTTAAATGAAAAATACGTTTCGTTGACAAAGGAATTTTGAACCTTTGTGGACGAGAAAAGTTTGTAAAATGTACAAACTTTATTTGTCGTGAGCCGATTGTTATGTTATAATTAGTCGTAACTCCGAAACAAACTTTCGAGTATCACAAACGCTCTTCATGTATATGTATATATATATACAGTGGTTAAATAATACATTGACATAGGTGTAATGTACACGCGGCCGCGACACTGTTGCATTGCAGTGGGGGAGTTTATGTATGAAGCGATTGTCAGGATGTGGGGACGGAGAGCACGCGGTTGGAAGTCTCTGACCCACTGACATTCTCTTCAGTAACGCGGCAGACTCGAACTCTGTGATAACCTCGTCAGTTTGGTCCCTACAACGCCCGAGTTCGCCAAGTTCGAGTACATTTATCTGGCGCGACTGTCATGAATTAATTTCACAACATTTTCGCGCGAGAGATAAGTTCTTTTTCGTATAAGAACTAATTATAAAATGCGCCGATGTCGAAGCGTCTTATCCGGTGTTATCGGTTGCCTCACTGTGGCCTTCGTAGTTTTCGTCTCGAGACCAACAACGGAATCCATCGAGGGTTTTCAAGTACCGGCGTACAACGCTGACTCGCAATTGGACGCGCAAACGATGAACAATGTACAGGTGCCGAAATCATTATCATATTACGATAAACAATTTTCAAAACCAGCTGGAATTGTAGGTGCAAAAATCTTAATAAAATCACGATAATACATAGTAGAAAATCTCGGTGCATTAAAAGGTAGCGAATGCAGAGGAATTCTTGCAATGCAATTTTTCTTCTCGATCTCGATACTCTGTCACTTTCGATCTCTCCAACTCATTCGCTTCGGGCATCGAGCTGCAGGTGAAAGCGCTTTTCCTCGTCTCATCGACGATGCATCAGTGAGAAAATTTCTTCGAGCATGCGGCCGCAGTTTTTACATAGCAATATCAGCAACTTGGCCACGGCCACGCAATTGGACCTTGTAGCTCCGTAGATATTCGATCTTTATCGTCAGTGTTTATTTTTAATTTTTTGCAATACCCTGAATCAGATATTTATTTATTTTAAGAATATCAGCAACGATTCCCAATCTTGAGCATCAGTTTTTTTTTCAATAAATTAAATGATTGATTTTATTATTAATATGTTAGCTGAAGGACTGCGGCGATGGCCAATTGGCGATATGCAGTATAGGTGAACAGAGATACGTTTGTTGGGTATAAAAAACTGTTACATTTTATGTATTGTTAATAAACTTACTACTACTACTACTACTACCATTAATATTTATGAGATTTTTTTTTTTTTATTTGCAGACCCACAAATACGTAACACCGTCTCTTGCCGAACTCGGTAGCCGAGGAGATTTGCCGGAGACAAATGACCGGGTGCTCATGGTGACCCGCGTACCCGGAGCAGGTGCGGAGCTTCTAGTTTTAATTCTCCAACGTCTCCAGGGTTACAATGCCTTTAAGCACATACGACTGCCTCCCGGAGACGATGGCCTGCTCTCGACCTTGCAACAGGTATGTTATCCAAATAATTAATAATAGATTCTCGTTACACGCAGATTATTAGTAATCGACGTGTGGGGCGTTCCCCGGCTCGTAAATCGCCTCGAAATGGCTAATTTGAAAGGTTGTTCCCGGATTTCGCTATCGTACAGAATTCTACTCGATTCTTCGAACAGGTCGTTGCCTTGATTCTCGCGGCTCGCGTGTAGCTGTTTAGGCGGAAAAACCGGATTCGAGCGTGATTCCTAAGTTGAATCAGCTCAGAGTTTATTACATTAAAAAAAAAATTATCTAGCGGATAGAAAATGAATTCCGTGTAACAAAAGTAGGGAAGCGCGGAGCAAAACGGACTCGTGGCCTTTCATTTGATGCGAGAAATTTTCCCACGACCCGCAAATAATTGGCAAACACAGTCCGCTTTGCCCCGCTTATCCCTATATTTTCCTGATGGAACGATTTCATTTTATGGTTTCCGCAATTCGTAATATTTTCAATGTACAAGCATCGAAAATACGTTTCCCTGATTTCCGCTCACATACGGCGATTTTTTTTCTTGCTTCCTTATTTGAAAACAACTTTCATATGTACAAATGAATATGAAAATAAATTTTCACGTTAATGAGAGACTTTAATCTCACTCGTGTACAATCTTATCCGTTGCGAGAGATGAATTAATGAATTAGTTCTTATTTTATTGCTTCCAACATTCGTAATATTTGCCGTGTATGAGCGTCGAAAACGTGTTTCTGCGATTTCCGTCCACATACGGCGATGTGTTTTCGTCGGTCCCTTAATTAAAAATAAGTTTCAAATGTACGAACGAAAATCGGTAAATTTACACGTTAATGAGAAAATTTAATCTCGCTCCTGTACAATCTTCTCCGTTGCGAGAGATGAATTAAAGCGAGAAACAAAAGTGGCATTATCGCGCGACGAGTCATGTGCCGTTGCAAGTACGCGATGCGAGGTACGTCTCGCGGTGAAAGGAAACGAATGACCGGGCGGGTTGCATAACGCGTTCCTTGTTTCACGAACAACAATCCGTGCTGGTGGAGTAACGATACATAGTATGCCCGCTCAGCTTGAAGATGCTTGGGGAGTATAAATTGCGCGAGCAAACATTCAAAACTTTCTTGGCGCGGCTCATTCAGCGACGTTCCCATATTCATCTGGGTTCCCGCGAGGGAAATAGAAAGGCCCCGCCGGTCGCGGAAAGTGTAACGCAACTTCCAAAGTAAATCACCGTCACACGCCTGGGGCAATATACGCAACGCGTGCGTACTTTAAATCTATGTCGATTCTGCCTAACCGGTCGCCGGCCTCTGTCTTGTACGATTGAAAGGAGTTTCCGATGTCGCAATATTCATTATCGCACACGATTCGAATGCTGACAAGCTGGTTTTTGCACGCTTATTTTTTTTTTTTTAGTCACTCGATAAAACGGAGCTCAAACTGTACTGCAAGATAATTTGCAAGCGTTTGTCCGAAAGTGGGGCAAAACGCTGTATTCACCAATTCTTTTTTTCTCGGGACACGAAAAAAACTTTACTCCCGAGTGAAGAATACCGACAAGCTGCTTTGTTGAAGCAGCTTGTCGGCGGCTACGTTTATTCTTTTTAGTTAATCGATAAAACGAAGTTCAAACTGTATTTTGCAAGACAAGTTGCAAGCACTTGTCCGAAAATGTGATAAAACGGAGTTTGCACCAATTTTTTTTTTTTTTTTTCGTGGGACATGAAGAAAACTTTGGTCCCCAGTGAAGAATGCGGGTCCATTTTGTCCCATTCACCTCCTGCGATATTGCGAGATCTGAATTTCTAACCATCGTGCATCGTAGTTCAATCGCATCCTTGAGTTTATCTCGATGCAAGTACAAACATCGATCGGGGTCATGGGAGAATCGTGGTTAATCGATGTTACCACGGTGGTATTTCTCCGAGGATAGTTCTCCGGCAAAGGTTCATTTTATTGCACGTCTGGCGCAGGAGGGTCACGACAAATGTCGTGAGAGAATCCGTCTCGCACGTGTTTAATAAGGAATTTCTTCAGGAGCTGCTGGTCGAGGAAATTATGAATATCATTCGCCAAGAAGCGGTACCTCTTACCTTCGACGGAGATCTGAGATTCTTGAATTTCTCGGCTTTCGCCCGCCAAGCACCGGCTTTCGTGTCTCTGGTTCGTGATCCGATGGATCCAAAAATACTGCAGAGGTAAGAGACGGCCAATACATGTGTACACTGTCACATTAAATCTTTGCCAAGCCATTATTTACTTATACTTAATCCATTGACCAATCGAAGATACAAAAAAAGAGGCTCGGCTGGACTCTTCCGTGGATCGATATCGTATTTCTGCGGACAGGATCCGCGTTGCATGTGAGTATTACAAAATATCCAATTTTTGTCCCCGTGAAGAAGACACTTTGCGGGTTAACTTTGTAACTGATGATCTTACGATGATGGTCACGGTCGTTATCGAGAGTGGCGTGAAGATATATCGTACTGATCGTTGACCTTTCTAAAAGCGAACATGGATTTCCTGTCTGCATCAGGTTTTGCTATCGGCCACTTCGAATCTTCGCTGAGTTGCGTAATCGCCGATGGCAGATTCATTCGTTCTTGTTTGTAACACGTTTTTTTCAATGTAAATTATCTCTTTATAATAAGCCTTAACAAACTGTTACCGCAGAAAGAGAAATAACAGATGGGCGCTGAACCGCGCCAAAGACAATGTATCGCGGTGGTATCGCGTGGTTGGAATTCTCGACAACATTCACGAAACTCTCGAGGTCCTGGAACGAGAATTTCCATATTTCTTCAAGGGTGCAGGAAGAGTTTATAAGAAAATACGTACGTTGTCTTTATTGAATATTTTAATCCTGGCTTTGACTACTGAAAAAAAGTAGACAAACATATGGACGGGATTTATGACACTGTTTTCTGTTCTTCGATTTGACAGGTCCGAAGAAAAAATCCGTCGATCATGGGTTGACCTTGAAACCGATGGCTAAGAGAAGACTGGGAGAGGTATTTAAGTATGAGATAGAATTCTATCAGTGGCTCAAATCCCGTCTTCTCAACGGGACGTCCGACAATGGATGATTGGTTTCGGTTGGGCTAAGAGGCAAGTGAACTAGATCCGCAGCATCCCTCGGGGACCACTGACTAAAGCACACTTCACCGAGCGGACGTATAGATTGGCCTGGATCGTCGACGAAGATTGGGAACGAACTAGCGACGCGTGACTTGTTCGTAACGTTTGCTATGATTGAAGGAGAATCGTAAGAATATGGAGTTTCGACGGCGCCGCATACCACAAATGTGCAACAATGGTCCGGCGAAACTACGAGCGACAATGTTAATAAAAAGACAATGGATATTGCGACCTGATGATTTTTCTAATCATTTGCGTAAATAGTTTCTCCCATGTAAAATTTTCCAATAAATGCTTGTTTCAAAAGTTATCTAAAATCTGTCGTTTAGTATTGCAATTGAATTAACTGTAGGGATATAAGAGGTTTTTTTACGGTATCAAATTTCAAATTTTTCTATAACGTCTGATTTTGCTTCAACAACGCTAGTAGAATTTAAGAAATATCTCTCACAGAGAGGTCGATGCCGTTGGCAAGTTGCCGACTGCTGGTAACTGATTCGGAAACTACTGCCAACCGATAGTCACAGTCGCCTGAGTAGATTGAGGGAGAAGCTTCTTGCTTGTATCCCTCATTTTCTGCCTTACCGTTAGGGATTTTACACATCGATATCTCCTAATTAACAATTATGAAAAAGGATCGATTCTAATTTATCGCACAATTGAATTAAATAAACGGGAATGCTTGTTTTTCTAAATTTCATACAATCAAAAACTTATGTACATTATCATCAATCCTGACAAGTGTATTTTTCCTTTCGAAAAAAGGGGAAAACAGAAACGACTTCGTAAGACAGCGCAAGAGCGTTTAATATGCGGTACAAAAAAATAATGGCGGATAACTGCGGTAGAAATTCCTTCAATAAATGCGTTGTTTTATGCAACATGAAAACAGAATCATATTGATGTACATATAAACCAGCAGTAGCACGAGTGAGGCGTGCCATCACTTCTTCTTAGCGTCCTTCAGGCCAGCGCCAGCGTTGAATTTGAAGAATATTATATCACCGTCTTCAACGACGTAATTGCGGCCTTGCTGTCTGTACTTTCCAGCCGCCTATTCAAAGAACGTTTCGTTAAAAACAAAATACACAAATTTCATTTCACATTTAAAACAACATTCGTACCTTTACACCGGACTCGGAGCCTTCGTTCTTGAAGTCCTCGAATTTCATCACTTCAGCCATGATAAAGCCCTTCTCAAAGTCTGTGTGAATTCTGCCAGCAGCCTGGGGTGCCTTGGTTCCTTTCTGTTATCAGAAACAAACAAATTATCAGATTACACTGTAAAAAAATGGACATTTCATGTACTTGAACTAGAAATGTGCTTCCATTACTTACATTAATTAAACATTAAAGTATTTTTTTGAAAAATTAAGATACCCGATATCAAAATTACTAATCTTTTGTCTCAAATTCATAACAAGTTTCACTAAAATTAAAAATTTTACTGTTAACAACATTTTTTTTTTAGTATCATTTCAATTAGTGCATTTGCGCATCTACGAGCCATTACCTGAATCGTCCATGCCTTAACTTCATCAGTGCCCGAGGTGAAAAAGTACTGCAACTGAAGAGCCTTGTAACCCTGTACGATGATTTTATCTAGAGCGCTGTAAATTAACAAAGTTTCGGCGATATTGTAAAAGTTTCCTTACATTTTTGGAGGCTCTATCGCCTCCGAAGTCGAGTCACAGCGCGAATTCCGCGATATTTGAAACGTTTACAAAACACTTGAATCGGTTGGCAAAGTGGAGCTGTAGTATAGTTCGCGACCGCGTAGAATATGATTGTCTTGGACCAAACATCGTCTAATGACAGGGTACGCCCAGGGAGATCCATCCGGCTCGGACTCCTCCGACTTCGGGACTTCAGGGAATACACATAAAGCGAACGACTTAATGCTGCAATTTTATCATTTCAACTGGTGGGTTCCCTACTTTAAGAGGGGCAAGGGGGAGGAAGGGGCCGGTGATCTTGCGGTCTCAAAATAAAATCACGGCAGTTCGCTGATTACTGGGTTTCTTCTGCGTCATCGAATAATTTTCGTCGACTAGTAGATGCGTATCGTAGGAATTTTGTATTTTTTTTAGGTTCGAGACGCGACGTTCTCGAATTCTATCGCGGGCAATTACAGAACCATCACCACAGATCTTAAGTATGAGTATATAAAGTTTAAAAAAAAAACCTTTCGACGTAGCTATACATCGATTTTATTTCGCATTATCGACGAAAGGGAGAATGAAAAAAATGAAATAAAAACCCACTTATTGGGCACATGAAGAGCACGCGAAAAGAGCCTCTGGCTACGAATGACCCACTAGCCAAGTGAGCCGGTGTTCAAGCGTTATTATAGCCTCGGACGGTGAGGGCGGCAGTTTTTATGCAATTTTGCAAGAATTTGAATAACCGTTCGTAAAAATATAATGCTTGCCAGAAAAGCCTAGCTGAGAGCCGAAGCAGTTTTTATAGATGCTCAACGAGAGGTTCAAGTCTAGACGGCCGGCGAGAGAACCCTCCCATTATTCTTTGCCGATATATAACGGACAGTTACGAAAAAAATATAAAAATACTTCGTGTGGGAACCCACTAGATTCGGAAGGAAGTCGGTGCCGATTTTATGACCAGGAAAAAAAGTCACGACAGAAGTAGAACATTTTTTTGTATAGCGTAGATTTTTTAGATCCGACAAAAGGCGGCCGAGTAATAATTTTTAAATGAATTTTCGCAAACACAGTCTTACCTGGTTACTTTGCTCTCTTCGAAGTACTTCGCACGTTCAGCTTCGTCCATGTCAATAACTTTGTTCTCGAATGCACCGCTGAATGGAATCAGACTTGCGCCCGGATCATTCTTGTCAACCCACTCTTTGATCTTGATGAGCCTATGAAAAATACATCTACAATTTGAATATTGTATTTTCCGATATTTAGTTTTCGCAAGCATTAACTCGATGCTCATAAAAACGCTGGTACAGAAGGAACAATAAAAAATGATAATAGGACGGGGTTTCGCTAGCGTTCGCGTGCAGAAAAATGCGTGCACTCGGTCTAACGGTGAATGTGTGCGACAGGGAGCATCCGCGCATGCAGTCACGATACTGTCGTTTCAGTGAAAACCAATAACCGGACGTTCTGTGGAAAAAAAAGTTCTATGTCGAAAGTATTTCGCGGAAGGACATTATTTTTTTCGTACTATCATGGAAGCTTTTTTTTACGCGAATGCACTTGCACTCAGGAAGATATCGCAGAATCTACTCGAACAACTATCTGACTTTGAAGTACATTTTTTTTTTTTTAATGATTTATCCGCTTACCATTTGTTCTTCTTGCGAATGTAATCCTTCTCCGAGAGATTTATCAGGTAGATCATGGGTTTTGACGTGAGGAAGAGATACTTGTTGAGGATCTCGATCTGCGATTCGCACCAAATGATTAATTGTCATCGCTTGCCAAAATAAACCTATAGGGTAAACGGTACTATTTTTGGTCAATAATCGTGATCGGCATGCGTTTGAAGAATTCCTTTGATTTTCTTTGATCGTTATGTATATTACAATTGTAATTTACGATACTAGGGCGATAAAACTGTTTTTGACGACAGTGCGTAATAGTTATTTGTATAGCAAGGGCATAGAAAGTTCTCTTGACGAGAACGGCATTCACATGAGTCCGGATTCCTCTCTCGACGCCCGTTCCATTCACATAATTTTTCCTGAAAAATTCATGAAATTCGCGGTTTTCGTATTTGGGAAGCGTCCGCAGAAAGGCACTTTCTCGCATGAGTGCGGGAAAAAGGCTAAATTGCGTCTGTACGCATGCGTAGAATTTTCGCACGCCATGCGAAAAAGTGCCTTTCTGCCCTCACTTCATAGGAACGGAAAGCGGAATTTTACATGCATGCGTTAAAATTTTTTTTAAATTGTGGGACGCCAAAAATGTTATCGTTTACCCTATCCCAACGTCGATCACGAAATTTACCTCGTTTACGCTCCAATCTGCGAACCTGATATGTTTCTTCTCTTCCACCAAGATATTCTTGACTTTGAAGAGCGTGTCCTGGTTTACAAAAAATCATTTCATATCGTATAAACCCGATACCCGAATAAAGCGATGCGAGAGGTACGGTAATTCGTGCACAGAGGCCTCATTATATCCAGGGCGAGATAGCTCGAGGGGTCTCGAGGAATACACGAGAGATCCGCGTGGAATGAGTGCAAAATAAAAGTAAAGTAACAAAAAAAAAAACCCCCCACGAAAGAACAAGCTCAAACCGCCCTAAAAGCTGAAAGCTCAAGCTCTCGGAAACTCTGAGTAAATTGCAAAGAGGTAAAAATTGCCGGCGGTGAGAGAGAGCCGGTGGATCGCGGTGGAAGGCGGCAATCGTTCGATTGATTCGTTCCAAGAAGCGTGCACACACGTGCTTACCCCGGAGCTCTTAATTTCCTCGGGTAATTTCGCGGGCCTTGTAATATGCGCAATCCATTAAAACCGTTCTTACTGTTTCTGCTTACCGTTGAAGAGACTCGGAGCATACGCCTTTTTTTTTTTTACTTTTTCTCTTCCTCGTGACAAGAAACGATTATTCACGAGGTTTCAATAGGCGCGAGAGCACGAGACCGACCAGGTATAACGATCTGTATAGTATATAGAGTGAAAACTTTGTTTTTCAAACGTTTACCGGTGATGAGAGCGATTATTGAACGAGTGCCAGTCCCGCGATGCTTAACATTTCGAATTCTAATTGCACGTTCTCTTCCGCACTGTATGATTGTCGTGCATAAATCTTATTTAAATGTATGTCATCGGATATGTAGTCGTTACAGGTTGCGGGTTAAAAAAAAAAGAAAATCGTAGATATCTATCACGAAGCTCGAGGCTCGGTGTGCTCGCGAGGCCTTGCACGACTGTCATTATCACGTCGTCGATGAATCGATGGGTTATTGATCCCGAAGGAAAATATCTTCGCGAGAAAACAGCGTGGGTGATCTCCGGACGGTCGCGCGCGCGCACGCGGCCTCTTCGCATCAGGAAATTAAATATAAATGCTTCTATGGTGAGGAAGATCTCGAATGAAGAGGCGCGCGGGAGGTATATGATTTGTTGCCGAACGCGTGGGCGAGAGAGGACCGCGGCCTCACCCTGGCAGTGTAGATCGTGATGTCCGAGCCTCCTCGGAGCCAATGCAAATACGTTATGATCACAGAGATCGTAGATATCGATGGGGGCATTTCACGGGTCAGGACGATCGCGATACCGAGGTAGAACGCCAACGCATCGCCCGGAGGTGTCATAGGCAAAGCAGCGTCGGCAAAAAATCTTGCTGCTCATAGTTCGGGGCGACAGGAAATCTGCCGGACGTGCGAGTGAGTGTCCAACAACCACGAACGATCACCGAGAATTTTATTTTCTTCTTCCGTTTATTTTTTATTTTTATTTTTCGAAGAGAACCATTTACTTTTACTTCCCCATTTCCGGATACTTGGCGAACAAATCGGTACGGGGATGCTTAAAAAAATCATTTCTTCCGGTACTCACGTATTCGGGTTTGAGCTTCTTGTCGTTGCCGCGAACGACGAGCTTCTCCAATTTCTCGAGATGTATACCGAGAAACTCGATGTCCTTGAGTCGCAGCTCTTCGTTTATTATCTCGAGATCCCTGACGGGATTCACCTCGCCCTCTATGTGAGTCACGTCATCGTCCTCGAAAGCTCCTGACGACGGCGAACAAACACACAAACGACTCGATGCATTATTATTATTTTTCATTTTTTTTTTCAACTATATTATAATCTCTCGGGTTAGGGTACACTGTTCGTGAATAATTGATCGACAGAGATGAATCGGCTTCGAACGAACCGGTTTTATCTCCTCGTCAACGGCACGATCGAGATGAAAACTGTCGATATGGAAAATTGTGCAGAAAAATAACACGCGAGAATATCGGCCAAATGGTGAAATAATAATATCGTCGAGGCTGTTCCGCGATGCCTCGCAGAGCAGAGAAAATATATGATAAATATTGTCAGGGTCAATTGGAAAGAAAAAAAGCGAGAACGGGGCCGCCGCGTTCTTCCGAGCGCCCTCCGCGCTCGTAAACTGCCGAAGGTTCGTTATTGAATTGCAAGTGACACGCGAGCGCGTAACCGTGTCTAATTCATTTGCTCAGGCACTCTGCGAATGCTCGCCACTCGGTACGTGCACGCAGCTCGTTTTCGAAGCTGCCAATTCGCAAAGTATGTTATTATCAGCTACGCGGATGTACGAGTGCACTTTGCAATGAGCAAATGACGAGCCACATCAGTCGATAGCACGCTCGTGATCTCCGAGTACCGAAGGGCTTTTTTTACGTTTAACGACTAACAGGCAAGAAACGTTAGTTTCAGAGACTCACTGCAAAGATGGAAAATTGCGTCGCACGCGCTTATATGCGACAGGAATGCATTTCCCAGGCCTTGACCCTCGGCTGCACCCTTGACGAGACCGGCAATGTCGACGACGTTCAGAAAGGCTGGAACTTTGCTGCAATGAAATGGTGCAAAAATAAAGTCACACATTTTTATTGTGGATAAACAGGAAATTAACAGTAAATTATTTGAGACAAGGATTCGTGTATCGTGAATTTAAACAAATTCCGACGCGTTTCACCCCTTTCCCCAGGTATTTAGGGATGAGAGACGGCTTTTCAGTTGGCATGAAAAAAAAAATGTCACAGATTTTTATGATGGAGAAAAAGCTGTTGGATAAATTAATTGAGACAACGATTCGTATATCGTGAATTTAAACACATTTCAACGCGTTTAAACGCCTTTCTCCGGGTGTTTAGGGATGAGAGAGGGCTTTTGAGTTGGGATCAAAGGGCCGGGACGATTCGCGTGTGTGCTCGGGGGATGCGCGAGTGTCGACGCCCGTCGAAACGGTAAAGGGAGAGAAGTCTCCCCTTCGGTGACAATGCATTTAAATGCTAATGCCGGCCTCATTAAACAATTAGTCTTTGAAGAGAGGCGTCGGTGGAGGCAGAAGGGCGCGAGGGTGACGGGGAGGGCGAACAGATTAACTGGCTTTTATTACGGACCGCTGAATTCTGCGCGACACGTGGCCGCGAAACTGAACACACACGTATCGCGAGCTATGGTAGGCGATGGACCAAGAACCCCCGATAAATTTTCCACGGGCGAAATAAATTTCCGCGATCAATTAAATTCATCCCATTCTCCCGTCGAACAATGCAGTGTCCGATGTAACGAAATACGAATCGTCGACAAAGAGTAATAGTAAAATGAACGAGAAAAAAATTCCGAAACTTCGTAATCGGGGAAATGTTTATTGAACGTACAAATAATTTTTTTAACCGTGTAAAACGAACGTGAAAGTGAATAATTCATATTTTTTTCTACAAACCGGGACGTCAGCAACCGGTGGACTTTGACAAATTTGTCAAAGCCCCCGTTGGTGTTTGGTGTGTTCTATATACATTTTCGGGAATGAAATTCGTATACGGTTGGGAATCTGCATTGCGGATCACGTAGTACCGGCGAAACGTGCCACGACGACCGCCCTTCCGAGAATAAAGGCCAAAGACGTATGGAAATTGTGCCCGCAGTTATTCCGAATCGTTTACCACCGGGAGGGCTTATCGGGGAAGGGAGACAGAGGCAAAGAGCGAATCGTAGCACCGATAATACTGTAATATATTCTCGACGCATAGGCGTAATTTTATACATACATATACATGCATATAAATGTGACTATGTTATGCGGAGAGTACAGAGAAGGAATAATGTTCGAATGAGTGAGTGCTTACCTAGCCGGCTTGAAGTACTCGCACAGGTAGTCAAACCTAGCGTCTGGCACGGGTACCCGACGTGCTTGAACAAAAACCGAATGAGGTCAGTTTGTATTATTCGATTGCATCGTTACATGAGGATTAATCTTTCTCTTAATGTTTCTCGTCGCAACGCGAACAATCTGACAGCGAGCTTCCATTCTCCTCGCGACTTCTATGTAAACGCCAACTTCGTTAAGACCACAATCGACGTTATGAACTTTGAGAAAAATCGCAATGTACACAGCGGCCGAGATTGCTGGCGACATTCCAGGATATTTTGGCCTTGCGGCAGCGACGCCCGTGACAGCCTTCACTATCACGTCGGCAACTGTCTGCTTGAGAAAGTCCAAAGTCGGCATATTCTTCAGTTCCGTCGTCGCCGAAGTTTCGCGATATTCTATCTCCATTTTTGAATACATAGACGATCGTGCTAGGAATTTTTTACGACAATCCGGCGAACAGAACAGATACAAGTTGTCTTTGTAGAGAACACCGAGATTTCGTTGACCGGGCACAATTTTGTATTCCGGTAATGATTCCACGTAAGTCACGATGCAGTTTCCGGCTGCTTGGAGTCTTCTCGCCCAACATGAATGCTCCACGTCGATCTCTTCGTTCAAAATTGTTGGGCGTTCCGCGGGAAGCGTCGCGGTGGATTGCGGAGGGAGACAAGCTTGTGGATTTTTTGCGAAACTTTCGAGATGCTTCGGACATGTCCAGTAAAAGTACTCGCGAAACTGCACGACACCCCGGCGATCTGGCGGAGGACCCGAAGAGATCAACGAATCCTCGTAGTGCAGGCAGGACGGACAGTAAGATTCGTAGGGACTCTGACGAATTCTGAACTCGTACGGTGAGACGCACAAATTCTTCAAGCTGTGAACTTTATCGTAGTCAGCTTCGCGAAAGTAACGCTTCACACCGGCAAACTTTGAGCAAAATTCGCGGTTAGCGTAACGCCAAACGGCCCATTTGCTACCGGTAGCGTCAACGTCCGCGACGTTTTGGGCATATTTATTTAGCCAGTCGAGATAAGTCGCGGAAATTTCTTCCCACTTCTCGTAACGATGGGATATCAAGCTAGGGGGATAGAGAGGCGGTTTTTCGATAACCTCCTCGTCATCGATCGTCGTCGATGTGAGACAAAAATTTTGATCCGCTCGGAGATTTACAACGATCATCGGTCGGATGTTGATAAGAGCGAAGACTTCGGCCTCTTCGCGATTCTCGGGAAATCCGTCTAGAACGAAACCCTGAGTCGACGAACGGGGATCGATGGAGTACAATTCGACGGCTCGAGCCACCAATTTATCGGTAACTTTGCCACCGGATCGCAGTAACTCTTCTGTGTCGCTTCCGGTTTTCGTCCAAGCGAATTTTTCTATCGTCCATCGCAGCGCGTCTCCCCGTGTTACGACTCTCATACCGTAAGCCCTGGCGAATCTCTCGGCTAGAGTCGATTTTCCGCATTTCGGCGGTCCTATTATTGAAACACGCGCTGGGATCGCGGGATCGCATGAATCCATTTGCAGATACTTCAGAGGATCTTTCTTAAAAGTCTTCAGCGCTTCGCTGCCGCCGATAAAGTAAACGTAGGAGCGATGCAGAACAGTGTAAATCTCGTCTCTTTCTACCATCGGCAGATACAACTGAATCGGTGATTTCTTTTCGTACATTTGTACCGGACAGGAGCGGCCGAAAGAGCTCAGTAGATAGTATCCGCAGTCGAGCAGGTTTTCCGCCGTTTCAGGATCCACTTCGTAAGTTCGCTCGAGCGTCGAGAGCCCGCGAACGATGAGAGGCTGAAGAATTTTTCGTAAAAACGGTAATAACGCAGTCGCGTCTTTTTCGCCGTCGACTTTAATCCACGGTATTAATTCTTCTTCCATTCTACCGCGGGCTTTATCCAGCAGTTCAGCTTTGCGCTCGTAGGACTCCTCAATTTGTTGTAATAAACGCTCTCTGATTTCCTCGGGATCTTCAGCCTCTTCTTCTTTTTCTTCCTGCTGGGAATTGTCCTCTTCTAGTGCGTTTTTTGGGGGCTCGTGCTTGTCTGCGAAGGACTCGAGAAGTCCTGGTAGCAAACGTTCTTGCGTCTTTCCTACGCTGCATTCCAATTCGATGACTAATTCGGGGACTGCGTAATTTTTCAACGCAATCTCCACGTCTTCCAAGCAGTTTGGAAATGATTCAAATATTGTGGCGGAAGCGTCGTGAGGTGATTTGAAAAACTTGAGAATGCATTCGTCCAGCATTTTATGAGGTAGAAGCGCACCTTCGTTTTTGTACTTTTGCATAAAAGCCAGAATCGTATCCTTGTCGATATTGTATTTTTCATCAGACAATTCCGAGGGTAAATCTATTGTTCGCAATCGAGAGTCTTCTTTCTCGTCAGTGGGGATAATTCCGCGGTTGCGCACATAAACATCCAAATTGGATAAAAAATCTATGTGAGTCACGTTGTATTCTTCGGACAACATTTTAGCCACACTGCTTTTCCCACTGCCCGGAGGTCCGACGATGAAAATCCGTGCGACGGGAATTTTCGTTATTGGTTTTTCGAACGGAACGTTGAAAGCTTCGGGGTCGTTGACAAAATCGTCCAAAGCTTCCGCGGAAGAGCAGAGATAGACTTTGTCCAGGTATAGAGCACTGAATTCTTCTCTTCCTTTCCGCAAGACTTTGTTTCGCGCCAGGGCGACCGGGCAATAAATTCCAGTATCGCCGAGTCGACGATTATCCTGCTGCACCTGCTTGTTCTTCGATTCTTCGAGCTCCTCGTCCTCGATATCCTCCTCCTCGTCTACGTCGGTCACCGATTCGATCGTATCTTCGAACTCCCTTTCTCGTTCTTCTTCAGTCATGATCTTGGCTGCGAGACGATAACGATCCTCGACGTGTCTCGATACAGTTTCGTAAACGTTCGATGTTTTATCGAGATTGCAGACAAACGGCATTTTATCGGCTTCCTCGAGAACAGTGGTAAAATTTTGCCATTTTTTTTCGAAGTCTCTGATATCAGCCACGTAACTTTCCATATCTCTAATTTTACGCGAGTACGAGTTGTTTTGTTCCTCCTCGAGGTAACTTTCGTGCTGCTCCGTTGGATCGTCCGTTTGTTGAAATTTCTCCCAGTTGTGAATCAAACTTTTGTACGGCTCTTCCTCCATTATAAGAATTAGATCGTCGAAGACCACACCTGCCGCAGCAAGAAATCGCCAGATTTCAGGGTCCGGATACATGCCGTCTACGATCCATCCGGGCTCCCTCAGTAATCCACCGTCCAACGGCTCGTCGGGCATCATTTTGATCCGCGATATCAACAATCCCGCTATCTCCGAATTCGTTACACTTATTTTTTCCGTTCGCAGGTGTTTCACTTCGTTCTCCAAAATGGCGGCTACTTCAGGATCGTGTTCGGAGAGCTCGCGGATCGGGGGTTCTTCGTACCGAAGATCGTTCGGCGCGTAGTCACGCAGCACACTTTCATCTTGCTTTATACGCTGTTGCAATTCAACGTTTCCTTCCAAAAATTGCAGCCCATATTGTTGGAGCAATTTGCGACTAATTGCATGATCTGGTGGCTCCGAACGTTCTTCAGCCCCGTCGAAGTCGAGCTCCTCGACGATTGTTTTCACTTCGTTCAGCCAAAAATTCAGAGCCTCTAGTCTCGCATCTTCTCTACTTTCTCTCTCAGTCTCCAATTTCATTTTCAACTCTGTAACAACGCGTTTCACCGCTCCGCGTATGGCATCCGCGACATTGACGTTGATACGATCGTCGATCAATTCTTTTTCGAGTTCACGAAGATCGACGACCGTCGCTCCGAAATTTCTCCCAAGAGCATTGCTCAGCTCCGACTTTCCCGCGTATTTGGGACCGAAAATCGCGATTTTGCAGCTAATCTTTGGTCTGAACGGCAGAAGAAATGGTCGGGGATTCTCTAAAAACGTTTCCATCGCTTCGGTCGATGATAGAAAAAATATCTTGTTCATAAATCGCACCGCATTTTCGGCTTTTCCTTCGACCGTACGTCCCTTCGCCAGTTCCACCGGACAGTCGTATCTCCATTTCGAGAGGCTCCAACGAAATCGCCAAGAAATCGTCGATTTCTTTGCCAATTCCTCGAATATCTCCTCGTTACTTCTTCCATCCAAAGTGTCTTCGGTTGGCTTCTCGATGAGCTCCTCGCCTTCGAACGTTTCCTCGGGTTCCCAAATCCCCTTCGGTAAGGTAACGCGGGAAAGTGGAAGAGTACGCAACTTCGTGCTGACTATTTGAAACATCTGGGACGCGGATGTACGACCGTCCACTCTTATCACATTCTGAGGGTTGTGCTTGAGAATCTGACGATCGATGATCGGCAGAGCGTAGCGTTTGTAAATTTCGCACTGGAACTTAACATTCGTCGGCGTGTTGCTCACGGTATTCAACAAATATTTCTCCACGTGGTTATCGTCAGATACATTTTTTACAGTCGCGCCAAATCTCGTATCCACGATCTCGCCTTCGCGTGGATCAAACCGGAAATCCGTACGCCGCACGATCGCGTCCTCGTCCGGGCACACTATATAAATAATTACCGTCGGTTTGATAGGCCAAGCGTTAAAAATCTTTTCAATCTGATCCGGCGCGTACTCCTCATATTTTTCGGGACGGGGAACTTTCGTACGATTTTCGTTAACATCGAATGGATTGATACGCGCGTGAATTCCAGTGGCAACTTTTCCCCTTGCCAGAGTTTCTTCGATCGTGACACGTCGAAACATATTAATCCGAGTGTCTATATTTTTTGTTTTTTTCAGAGACGCCAGAGTGAGGAGACTCGTTGATTTTTCGTCGCTGTCGAGACTCGACGAACTTTGGCTCTGCGAACTGGAGTCTTCGGATTCTTCGCCGCAAGTATTTATCGTGCAGCAATGTTTCGACGATTCTTCGCGCAAAGTAGTGTCGTCGCAAGAGCAAGTTTCAAGCCCGGAATCGTTTGGAATTAAAGGTAAGCCCTCAACTACGTATCCTCTATGCATTACGTCCCTTTGCTTGACTCTACTCTCTACCAAGTTCATCGCAATGCTCATTTCAACGGCCTCGCCGTTCTCGAGCCTATCAGCGATCCACTTGCCCTTGTCGCTTCTCTTCTCGATCTCTTCGCGGATAAGAGACTCGGGAGATAATAGAACGCAGTTCCACGAATGCGAAACGAGCTTTGCCAATCTCTCACCGTCCAAGCCAGGCTTGCCGAATATCGCGAAGCAACAGGGATCCGAGCGAAGATACTTTTCTCGCGCAGAATTATCTTCGTAAGGATCGCGAATCGCGAACGGATCCAGCGGTGGATCGAAGTGAATTTCGCCGAGATGATCGCCGGGACTTTTTTTATTGGTTTCGGTAAATTCATTGATTCTGTCGAAGGGATTAGTGTCCTCTGCGTAGGCGTAATACATGCTTGCCCGAGGACACCAAGTCGAGAGGGGCGGAGGCCAAGGATGTAAGCATTCTGCAACGTAACCCTCGACATCTTGTAAGCTGCTTCCTCTGCTCGTGCAATAATCTTCTTCGTTTGACTTCTTAACGGTTTCTTCCAACCCGCTCAATATTTTGTCGCACATTGTTCGATTTTTCTCAACAAGTTATTATTTAGGAATTCTATCTTTGCGTAAATGTGTTGAGATTATAAAACGAACCTACAAGTTTGGCATTTACGAAACAAATGGCAATGGAAGTTGATCACATTGAAACGATTGCGATTACATTCAGTCTTATAATTTTTTTTTTTTTTTTATTATGTACATCGAGAATGGCCAGATCGCGTAACGCCATGTGTGCCATGCCGGTTTAGCACGAAATATACTGATAATAGTAAGAGGTGTAAGAAAAAAATACTTATTTTCATTGGGATCGATGGTGCAGAAAGGGAAATTCTCCGCCGCTGCCTGACTCTTGGTGAGAACGTTGAAGAACGTAGATTTTCCAACGTTTGGTATTCCGACGATACCGACCTTGAGATTGGTACCGACCCGCCCGATCAGGGGCTTCCTTTCAGGTTCTTCGACCTTCTTGGGCGGCATTCTTGAACAGACAACAAAATCGATAATTAGGTCAATTGTTCCCTTCATAAAGATTCTTAAATATAATCAATCGTGCCTGTTCTCATTTTTTGGAATCACCGGATCTCATCTATATTTGACCCAAAAAATTAAGTGCATCGATACGTTTAATGCTCGAAAAAAATGTTAGGTTTGGTTCGTCCGACCCGCTATTGATCAGTTCTGGCTAGGATTTCTGTCCCAATTCCGAGAGTTTCATTCGGAATAGCCCATAAAGCTTGACCACAGCCTAATAATCGATTCCCATTTTTTTTTTATACTATCTCCTTCGAGCTCGCAAGAATGTATAAACGGAACGAAACAAAAAAAAATGGGTCGCTGATTGCATAGCTATGCAAGCCAGTGTGGTATTTGAGGCGAGTTCGATTCCCCGTAACATTGTGCCGGTGCGAATTGAGGGGTTGCACAGTTGGACGCGAGCAGGCCTCCTTTTATCATTACTGCCAATTGGCCGAATCGTTTCCTCGCTCTAGCTTCAGACTTCCTTTCAAAGTACCTATCGCCCGACGGCGGCGAGAAACACTCACGTATATGTGTGTGTGTGTGTGTGTGTGCGTATAAATGTACACTAGACAGTGCCCCCCGCATACCTATGTATACTATTCTATTCTGCATCAACATTTGCATCGCCGAGGTCCCCCATAGTCGTAGTTGCTTCTGGGTTTGCAACGGGGTGTATGATCGTCGTGGAAATGAAAATGATCGCGGTCTCGAGGCGTGACACGCCCCTGTGCCCTCCTACCCATAATCCTTAAGTCCCGTCGTTGCTATCCCCCCCGGGTGATACAAAACACCGTGAGCGAGATGGAATATCCATGAGCGAAAAGAGCAACGAAGGTGTTCACCTATACGCGAAATGCCCCCGGGGTTAGCTCGTCGCTCGACGGCTAAGACTCGCTCGAGTGCGCTCGCGGTGACTAATTATATTAATGCGGCTACGGCATCAACCGATTGCTGTGTTTACTGCGGGAGATTGCCCGGGCCGCCGAGCGTTGTGCACCGCCGCCGTAGCGCAGCCGAGTATCAAACGAAGACGAAGAAGAGGATAACCGAGCCTAAGAGGAAGAGCGAAGGAGGAAGAGATACGAAGATCTCTTCAGATCTTTCTTTCTCGATATCGTTGTCTTTTTCTCTGGATGCGAAAGGGGTGCTAGCTGGAAGCGGAGACTTTGGCGGCCATAAGGAGAGAGAAACCCCGCCGCAGCCGCAGCGCGTGGTACTACCATAGAAGGTGTATATATATATATATACGCTATATATACTATATATCCTATATATACATAAACGGGGGAGGAATATGGCGGGCAAGGGGCCCCGATTACTGGGCACTACGACCGCGAATCACCGGCATCACGCCAAGAATCCGCAACCGCGCCTCAGGCCGCCAATCCGATAACGTCCCTCAACGACGATTCTCTTTTCCCTTCAACCCTCCCTCGCGCTTATACTCTTCATCGTCGTTCACGTTTTCTCCTCGTCTTCTTCACTTTCATCTTCCGATTTGTATACGGTATAACGTCAAAAAACCCCTAGCGTTCCTCGCGAAGTTGATCGGTTGTTTTTTTTTTCAACGCGATGTATATACATACACATATATATTTTTTTGTATGTATGTCCCTATCCGGGCTCCGCAGGAAATTTGCGAATTACAATAATGGCCACCGTCCACGCCCGCAAAAGCTTCCCGCGCCGCGCGTCCTACTACTACCCCGCCTTGGCGCCTCGTAGTCGTGACTCGAGAGTATAGCTTTTTTTATTTCCTTTTTTTAATGCGTTACCGCGAAATCAATATTATGGTGAGGAATTCAATGGAAGCGGCCCGTAAGCGATGTTGTTTTCTATCAACAAATTAGATCTTTCTCTATTGTCGTATTCATCTCTCTAACCGTCCGTGTATTATAGTGTTCGGGGTTTGTAGTATAGTGTTCGAGCGAGGGGTGTATATATTTCGTTATCGTAAAATGCCTGGTGAACGTATGTATGAAGATTGTATTTTTCCAAAAATTGTAGGAACTTGACTGTTGTTTATTCAATCTTACCCCTTCTGACATATATCATTTAAACAATTTATACACTATACACGATCATATCCGTAGCTATCACTTATAATCCCCAGCTTATCACTTATAATATCGATCAGAGAATACACTGTATTCTATAATAAATGCATGATCCATTATAATAATATTTGTATTCAAATCTATTATGAAAAAGGTATCAAGTAAAAATAATGCAAAATCGTGTGTTATCTTGATGTGTCACTATCAAAAATGCAATAACAAAAAAAATAACATCGGTTCCTTTTTGGGGTTACAATTCAGGGGTTGAATAAAAAATTTATTTTTAATTGCATTCAAGATAATATATAGCCTTTAGTTTCCATTCGAAAGTATGTGTATGTGATGCCAGTATTGAAAGAGTTAAATGTATGTGTGCCCGCTATATCATCGGCGTGGTTTATCGTGATCGCGAGTGTAATTCTGGGAAGCTGGAGATGGCTCCGTATGACAAGTCCCCCTCCGAACACAGTGATGCCCCCGTAGTGGTCGCGTTTGGAACTACAGGGTCTCTGCCGGATTGTACAAATTCTGTGTTGTAACATAACCTCCACTGGATTAGAATCAGCATATTAAAGTGTCAACGAAACCACGAAAGTAGAACGCGATCCAAAGAGTCCCTTACCGAAACGTTCCCGTCAACTTTGTGGTGTTTAAAAATAGTTTTCGACGCCCAGCAACACGCGGCACTCTCTATTTTGGACACATACGGCGTTCACAACTATCTTTCAGTAACTGCCTTGAGCAACAGACTTACACACATTTTTCCTTATCGCGATCACGATTATTAAATAAAAAATGTAATTACCTGCTGGTTTAATCCACGATAACCGGCTTCGATGAGTGTGTACTTTGTAAATTCTTCACGCACAACGTGTCGCCCGACTAACACGATAGTGAACTCGGCACGGCAGCAGAAATGTGACGTCACAATCGTCTCATGGATCGACCTCCCGCTTCGAAAAAGGCAGCTGTCTTACCGGTAGTTTTCAAACTCTGCAGTCGCTCGCTGCCGTATCATCGAACTGAGCAGAGCTCTTGCTTGTGCGATAAAACAGTACGGGATTTACGCTTCCGAGTCGAATTTGGTTAATCCAGTACTCGCTTTCGGGAGATGAATGCTCCTTAAAAATTTGAGAAAAATTTATATCCAAATTATGAACTTTTTACTAAAAAGCTTGATATTATATGCTGAGTATTAATTTTAAGGGAATACATCACACAGCGACTTTCCTACTTTTGCAACTAAAAATCACGAGTGTTACAAATTGATGAATGAGCCTTTTTTTAAAAGAAATAATTTTTTTTTTCCACATGGATTCTGAGATACATGAGCACGAACTTGTGTCAATTAACATGAGCTGAGTGTGGTGCCGTGTGAAAAGCAACATTATTTTTAAAAATGTATATATATTTCCAGACAACTTTATTATAATTTGATTTCTTTAATAATATTAGAACATTATTAGGGACGCATTAAAAAAACGAAATCGAGCTGTGCCCACAGATTTTCGAAGATATTACGAGTCGAAGAAGCTTCGAACTTTTATACGAATACATATCGAGGGGTCAACCCCTGCTAGCAACATGCCCCTCCACCACCCCCGCCATTAACAAACAGCTACCATCTGACGTGTTTCCTTAATGCATACTTGTATATTGGATTTAATTTATCGGTTTTGATGAATAAAAACGTCATATATAGGAGAAAAAAAAATGCATACAGAATTTTTTAAAAATTGTAGCTAAAACATATAAAAAAATTATAAATGAGCTCGTATTTCTGCTTTAAATTTGTATGCGTTCATCGTTGCCAGAAGTCATCCCATACAGTCAGAATGCACGCGGCTAATTCATTATCATTTTTACCGAGGAAAATTGATATAAATAGATTATAATTTCAGCGGTCGTAGCGTGCGACAGTAGTAAATATTTCATTTTCCATGATCGTGTACAGAGATACTCTATCGGTCGGGGCATGTGCGACTGCTGGCCCGAACGTTTTGCGAAATGACGAGGGTTTCATGTTTATGAAGTGTTGCTGCACATCATTGTACCACAATCCCCCCCGCCCCTCCCCCCGAACGAACCTGGAATCGAGGCAGACTGTCGTTACAAGGGACATAGCAACACGACACCGATGCGTCCCGCGATACAGTAACTTCGCTCGCTTTCCGTGTACGTATCCGTACATGAAATTGCCCGGTAACCATACCGGATCAATAATATTTCTCGCGTATTCAATTTATTTATTCAACATTCCGTTCCGTTTTCGTTGTTCAAACCTCGAGAACGCACAACAAGTAACATTAATAATTCACGTAACGCGCGTTACGTTCCACGAATAGATTTTCGTTTCGTTTGATTTATTTATGAAACATATCTGTTGCTCGAAACTCGGGAAGGCAACAACAAACAAGTGATATTTACGATTCAAGCGTAATGCACGTATCCAAGCGTGTGGTAGTTCCGTAAATAGTTTTTGAGACGCGAATTATGGTGATTCCGCGAAAAATAACGAAAGTACCTTTCTCCCCCCCGACCCTTGGCTTAATCTCCGAGAGAGAAAAAGGCCATCAAACGAGGTTGATTGCGACGCGTTCATGGAAACCATAAACACGCACTATCCCCGCCTGAAATCAAGGCAGTACAGCGGTTAAGTCGCCGAAGATATATATATATATATATGTTTATATATATATAAGTACATATATATATATATAAAACACCTAGTACAAGCCTCGCGTGTAGGTATCTTTAACTTTTTTGCTTCTCGACAAGTTCACAAGTTTCTTGCTGCGCGAAGGAAGTGTAGAGCTGAAACGATTTTACCAGCTTTAATGGATCTGCCGGTATTGTCCTCCGCTATTGTTAATTGCTTATTTTATCGAATAAAAAGAAACATCTTGGCCGCGGAGATTCATGCCGAAAGAATTTAATTCTCCGATGGCTAAGGGATGGATTCGGCCTCTCGGCGGTTAGATACATTATGTCGGATATAATTTGAAGAAATGCGTCCGATTCGAGGCGTGTATGCGTCGTGTATGTGTGTTTGCTGGATATGGCTCCGGCGTCCCGAGAGATGCGCCTTAGCCACCAGCTCTCGGCTCATAATTCGTGGGATAATACTAAAATTGCCGTGGAATGAAATAAGAGAATGAGAGAGAATGCGTGTCTGCGATGGCGTCGGCGCCGAGCTATGTTGCCCGATGAAGAGAGAATCCCTCGCTAGCCGTCGCATCGCGACTATATAGAGACTTTTGCCCCTGCTCTATCACGGGGATCACCTCGAATTATAGATTTATATCGTGGGAAAACAACTGGCGAATTATAGCGCCGAAACATTCCCAACGGAACATCATAATCGTCATCCGGCACCGTTTGATCGAATAATCCGCATAAATCTGCGATCAAGACCGTTCGTACGAACTGCAATGAAGCCTTACGTTTTAAATATACCGCAAATATACAAGATCGATCGATAAATCGTCCTGATGAAAGCAAAAAAAAGAAATCACTGCAATCACGCCCGACGAATCACTTGGTCCTACGCCGAAAGCTCGCTCGCGCGAGCCTTCTCGTTCATCCGTCGAAGGATTCTGCGGTTGGTCAACGGTCCTCTAATGGCGCGCGCTATTCGTCCTTGTAGCATGTGATTATTTCAATTATTTTATTACGTACCGTACCAATCTTGGACCATGTAATACGTATAATCAGATGGTCCATTCTGGTGGCGAGATAGAGAGAGCGAGAGAACGATGTAGAGTCGGAGAGTTGCTCCTCACGTTCCATACATGATCCGAACTCGGTCGTTTTAACGATATTGTAATTTGGAGACCGCAATTCCCCGCCCTCGCCCCCGCCCGCATGACGTCACTTTATACGTATATACATTTTTGAGTGTTGTATATACCACTGTGTATACCAGCTAAGAGCATCTTGCCAGCGCGAGCTTCTCGGAGCGGTTCGGTTACCCGAGAATTCGCGATGCTTAACGATCATTTCCTCTATCGTAACGATATTACAGACTCGTCGATCGATTATAGACATTTCGTCGGGATTAGAGATTAGACGAACCGACCGGATTGCGTTAACTTCTGTAACGAGTTGAGAGTACTGTTGTTTTTCAAATTCATGATTCTTTATACGCGGCACTTAGTGAATATCACTGCGATTATCATTGGCGTGAATAAAAGTCTTTGTCGGCAGGATATCCGATACGCGCGGAGAGCCCTAATGGAAGTGTAAAAATGAACACTCGGTAGACTATGAAATATTAGACCATGACAAATTATGCAGGTTTTTTTCCCGCTTATTTTACGACACAACTGTTACCGAGGTATATCACTGAGGGCTGAAAGTCACGTGTATAATCTCTTTTTTTTTAAATCTGCACAGCACAGCCCTCGAGTATCATGCGAATAATTACACGTTTATCGGGATCCATAAAAATTCTTATCTCCAGCTCGTTCCAGCGTGAGGCAAAAGGGCTGGTCATAGTAACACCTAATAAAATACTAGATCCTCGTAAAACTGGATGATGCAGCGGCGTTACGTTTCATATATGGAAAAAATTATCTTCGTCTCTTGTCGGGAAATGTTCACGATCGCAATTTACAATCCTTTCACACTACACAAATTCCTGAATATTTCTAGACCACTAGTAAACATTTTTGTGCATCGGTTGCCTTGTGAATGACGTTATACGCCGAAATGGTCGGTAAAGGGAGCATGGTCGGGAATGGGGACATTTACCTTACGTGCTCATAAACCGCAATGCTGTGGCCTACCTCCTCGTTGCGCCCATTTTTGCCCTCTTTTTACGACGAATGAGCGATTATAGGACGTCCGTTCGGTATATGGTCCGCGCCCGACCGGCGGCGTGTTGGGCTGCTTATGCCGATGTTCGCGGGTGCCTTTTCCCGCAAGAACTTTTAACTGCGGGTCCTCGTATAGTACTGTGCTCTATATGTATGCGGGCTTAAAACAATGAAGCTGATTCTACTTTGCAAGAGTTTCTAGCAGAAATTGCACTGCGCCAGTCAGTTTCACGGTTTCAAGATCCAGGTACGCTGTGTCTGCTTCCGCTGGGCACGCGGATGAGTGCAGCAAGTGCGCATCTCTTTGTAGTCCGCGCTTCTTGTTCCCATTGCAATTTCAACGGCTCTTGCTTCTCGCATTCCCAACCGTATTTAGCCTTCAGTTAAAACTTTGTACGTTGGGATGCAATTTATCGTTTCTCTAGCTCTATTATACTATGGAAATAGCTTTCATCTATTTTAAGAATCAGCTTCTGTAAGACTCAAACAACCCTGCACGTAGAGCAAGCGCCCTAGCGAGGATGGCTCTGTTCTTCGAGTACAACTCTCATTCGATTGCCTTATTGGTAAAAACTGAGTTCTTCCTGTGGTTATTGAAAATTTAAGTCTATCATTGATGGTCCTTCATTTCGACCGCCGATAGGCATGCAGCGTTCGGATATAAAGTGTAGCTGCCAACTTGGGCATCAATGAGGTTTTTGACCGCTTTAGCTCTGCGGTTGCCCACTTGTACTATACGTGACGCACTATGTGTGACGCTACATTTTTAATGGTCGCTTGGATTTCGGACACCCACGCCTTTACGCTTGCCGGACATGTAATATCAAAAAATGCCGCTAGCCGAAGACCGGAAACCGTCGATAATCTCTTGAACATGTATTCGAGCAATTAAGCCATAACGTTTCGTTAGAGGAACAGGAAGAAAAAAAAACAGAGGACCACAAGACGAGTGAGTGTGGTTATGGTCGTAAACAACACGGGCAAAGTAGCGGAACCTCCGCGGGAGCGGAGAGCAGCCCCGCAAGAGAGTCCGGGGTTGCCCTGGCGCGGTTCCGCCCGTCAATTGTTACCAATTGTTACCAATCAAAGTAATACGTGTCATTACACCTTAGGCGGGTTGCAAGCGAGAGGCGGCAATGTTACCGGGCGCCTCGCCGAGCTCCCCGGTATACGCGTGTACTTCGTCCTGCATATATATCCAATGCCTAAGCATAAATCGTGAGCGCGTTCGTTTCATTCTCGTTGATTATACACGAGTGAGCGCGCCTCTCTCAACGTTAATTTCAACCGTTAAATGTTGACATTTGTCGGGTTCGCCAAGGCGAACTCCTTCGGCTCGGCAATATTCCTCACGTCATATAATATCTATAGTCGAAAGATTATAGGCGCATTCGACTTACACATTCGAAACATTCAATTCACCCGATAATCACTGTTTGTCGCGAACATCCATAGACGGCGTCCGCGAGCAAAAGCTCTCCGCTTACGTATACATCTATATAGCCACCTACCCTCGCGAAACGACTTCTTAACAGTGCCCGATTGCAGTGCCCGGCAAATTGTGTATTACCTTTCACTCGAGCGCCCTTAAAGCATGGTCTTTCTTAGACAGCTACGAGTATTTGCATTACACACGCAGAAATCTCTCGCCCCGTTTCATTCGATCGCGATGAGCCCTTTTTGTACTTTTGAAATTACATCGGCGCGTGCCCAACTGATATTTTCAACGATCTCGTATTTATTTCCACCGCAGCAATCATCATCAGCACCGACTGCTGGTATACGACATGCTCGGGGCTCTCGATCGCGATATTCATCATTACTCTCGGTTAGAACGCCCCCGCTTTGAACTCTGTGATTTAGAGAGGGAGACAATTTAATTCGATAATACCGAAGATATATTGTATATAGTTTTTGCGAAATGATGGAGTTCGGGTCGGGGATGCATCGTCTCTCGTACGGTGCAACGGATATACCGGAGGTCGATCTCACGATTCGAGTTCTTCTCTCGGGCAGATCGCTCGGGCGATGCAGATAGACAGAGAGAGGTAGAAGGGCAGAGAGGTATATCCGGTCGTGGTAAAATTTTTCTGGTATTCAAATTTTTATGCCGGTACTACATGAGAAGGAACACGGCGCGGGGTTCGCCGTTCGCTCCTGCCCAATTACGTTTCTCCGCGGACGTTGGAGCGGCCAGTCGGCCAGCTCTCGGTTGCGATTAGCATACACGCTCCTCGACGAGCAAGAGCTGTTGCGAGAGACCGGTAACGGTGGAGGCCTCGAAAGACGTCGAAAAACCTGAAAGTCTAGCGTCGGGACAGCTCGTTCTCTCCCTCGTTCTCTATACATATTTTCCATCTCCCTCTTTAGTTATTTCTTTACTACACTTTGGCGAGAGTACACACACACGTACGCACGCACACGCGCGCCGTTCTGACCACCGCGCTTCGTACGTGCCGCTGCTTCTGGTCAAGCCAAGAGCCATGGCCAGGCCAAGAAGAAAACCAATGAGTTCGTGCATCGCGTGGCTGAACGCGAACGCCAACCGGTGGCCACGCCTCCTTAGACAGCCGCCAGCCAACAATTAAGATTTGATCGGGAAAAATGGTCGAATCAAAATGGCGCTCGGGCCACTACTGAATGCGTAATGCCACACGAGGACAAGAAGGATATACCGAGGATACGTAATGAGAACAAAGAGCCGTCCGAAAGTCTTGTCTTTTACGCCATCCGCCTCGAATCATTACAATTAGTTCTGCGTGCATTCGTTGCGGATCTCATAAAACGGTAAACGATCTCTTATTCACAAAATCAAAAAAAAAAAATTTAATCGTGAAAGTAGCCCTTCCTTTGGATAACAATCATTGGCTGGATTATTAACTTTCGTGACGGTCTAAAATTAGTTTGAAGCTAGTGACTCCGCTTCACCACGAAATTAACCGCAGTGACGCCTGAACTACAGGCAACCGGCTTTACACCGCCGTTAGGCTGTACCGTACACCGAGGAGTTTGGTTTTCATGTCAGGCGAATTGCCGCGGTGTCCACGATTTGCCTGAAAGAACGAATGGAAAATCATAGCATAGCTTTTGGAGTCGTTTGAAACAAAAGCGAGCGAATTAGAGGGAGGAGGGAACCGCTGGCACGTGTAGTACAGGTACGTAGGCGGGTAAACCCGTGGGTGTATAAATCACTTTTATCACGCGATTTTCGCGGTTTCCGTGCTTCCCGTACACCGGATACGGATTCGACATGAACCTTCGTGCTCGTTTCTGTCGAAGCGTCCGCAAATGTACGCCGAGGTGAATACCGGCCTATCTAGTTGGTATTGCTTATATTTTTTTTTGTATTATTTTCGCTTCTTCCTTCTGTTATTGTCAGGATAGAAGGGTTATTTCGGACTTCAGGCATAGTCGGTGATTCGCGATAGGCGTGTTGGGAAAGGCGAAAGGAGTGATATACCAGGGGCGTCGCTGGTAACCGCGCGCGAAACTCGCAAGGAGAAGCAGCCAAATTAAAATTGCAAGACCGTTCGCTGGTTCACGATAAGGGGGGAGAGGGAGAGAGAGAGCCGACATCGAGACTCTAATCATAGTACCGAGAACTTACGTATACGGTTACGTATCCTATGTGTAAGTACCGCGAGACGAAGGAGAGTCAGAACAAGAGGAACGGTAGAAAGAGCCGGTGTGCTACTACGTTACTCCTTATCCGGGGTCTCTCCTTACTACTAATGGCCCCCTAATCATGGCCCTGCAACCGATACCGCACCTATGCACTTCAACGGTACTTTTTTTTTCATTTTCGTTTTATCCTCGCTTTTTCGCAATCACTCTCCAAGAGCAATCGTGAATTCGTGGGCAAAAATCACCGTGGAAGGCTTCATCGAAGATTAATCCTATTTCATCGTATTATCGAATAATCTCGTTATTCGAAAGATTTTTCAAACTTGCGATACCCGAGTCGAATTGCCGAGTCCATTCGGAGGACACAACGTTCGAAGGTTTAACATTTAATATTAAAGCCAGTTTGCAATTTGTGAGATTCTACGTACAAATAAATACAACAGCAAAGTATCTATAAATTAACTGCTTGGACATTTTTTACTTGTTCAACGTATCGAAATTCTAACTGGTAGTCGGGATCGAGAATACATTCTGCTGTGCAGGCGTCGATGTGGGATAGCTGCCGCAACGACGGTAGTAACGGCGATGAAGCCCTCTTTAGCATACCGGGAGGGCTAACCGTTAAAGCCGATCGTTAAGTTTATGGGGAGAGCGTGAGATGCTGCGCCGGGGTTGGCAATTATAGTATGCTCTGTGAAACACCGTGATCTTCGCCACGCGAAGAAAACGACTTCTATGCGCTCTCGACGACGGGACGTTGCCGCTGACGCCGTTGCTATGATGCTGCCAGATCGCTCATAGCATTATTCGCATGAAACGCTGGGCTGTTAACGATTGACCATGAGACGAGCGCGCGAAACGATTTGATGCAAGAATCGTGGAAAATCTATTATACCGCAAGAATTGTAATAACTACAAGGTAACTATCCAGTAAAATCTTGAAAAGTCTTCGGAGAATTGGAAAAAAAAATTAATAATACATGGAGAGTGCGCGATCGCGGACGACTCTCACCGTCTCGAGGATTAACGATTTTACCGAGAAAATCGGAGCGCACGTGTACCCGCGGCCTGTCGGTGGATCCTTCGGGCTAATAATTGATCGAGCAATTTTACCCAGATGAAAACGCTCCGGAGCGCGACCATCGGAGAGTCATGAAGATGAATGACGAGAACATCGGAGAGAGGGGAAAAGAGCGGGAAACGCCACAGTGAGGCCGCTTCAAGGAAGACGAAGAAGAGGAACAAGAAGAAGGCACTCCGCGCGGGGCCGCGCCAAGCACTTATCATTAGCCGCATCTTCTCCGCCACCAGCCACGAACCAGCGAAGAGAGTAATACACCGAGAGAACGAGAGGGAGAGAGAAAGATCTCTGATGTTGGTAAGCCGGGGTAATTGTTTCCTCCGGTTTATAGTTTTATTCCGAGTCCTCTGGTACCGCCGCCGCTGCTGCGCGATGATATCTCTTCTCGACTCTCGTTTTATATTCCTCCGGGCTACGAAGACCATCATGGCGGTCGAGAGCGCTCACGATCTCTTCCCCCTTTTAATCTTTTTTTACTTTCTTTCATTCCTATAAGTGGAAGAATTCTTTTAAAGTCGCCATTTTGTCGCGAATAATAATTCACGGCATATCATCTTGGCCGACATCTTGGAACTATTTTCTATACGATTTATAGCCATACGGCGGAGAAGGACGCGCCCAGAGGGGGTTGAAAGGCACAGGGTTGAATTAGCATCGTCTAGCCGTGCCACAGAGCGAGGCCCCCATCACGATATATGGAAATATTGGTGGTAATAACAGCCTAGTGGGGTCTTGCTCTCTTTTCTTTGCAACAACGGGGATGAGGAAGTCGCGAGACGAGACGCAAAGTTATTTTCGTGGAAACCCCCTTCGACTCTATAGTCTCGTCTCCCTTCCACCGACGAGTCTCATCTCTTTCTCGCGAGCTCTCTTACCACTGAAAATTAAGAGTTCCGCAGCTCGCGGTGCCCGTGGACGAGAGAGCCTATCGTTTAAGCCGGATCTCCATGCGAGATTGCTGGCCCCCGAGGGTGGTGATTCCTTCGAAGGCGGATCTCATACTCTTCCAGCATACTCTCTATACGCCGGGCCCCACCATTACGCTCTTCTTCTTCGTCTTCTCGCTCGGTAGATTCTGTTTTTCAGCTCGTAATATAACCCACCGACAGTTGAATGCATTTGACCCTTCATTGCGTTCTATTTCGCTCAGAGATAAATGCATTGGCTGCCGTATCCCAAGTGGTATAATAAGGCGGGCACCTTGCTCATGACCTCAGGATCTGTCCGCAGGTCCGCTGCCGCCATATTGAATCTTCTCCACACTGGTAAACTTTCCGGTAGTAAACACCCGAGTCGTACGACACATAGATAAATGATCAATCTTTCAGACTTCCTTGGGGTTCCTCTCTGATGCTTCCAAAAGAATACGTTATTAATTCTCACGTGTCATGTCACCATGCTTTTTCGTGCCATGCAGACACGCATTTTTTGATGAAAGACCAGCAACGATCCGTTACTCGCTGACCTGGAGTATCATAGAAAGCCTGGAAGAAGTAATAATAATGTTCACGAGTGCGTGCCTGTGTTTTGTCGTTCTTCTACTCCTTGTCGTCGTCTTCGTCGTAGCCGCCGCATCCGCATATGAACCGATGAACCCTTGTCATCCACGCGAGCTGACCCCGGAGGGTGTGTCGTGGGGCGTGTGCAAGGGTGCCGATGCATATACCGTACCATACTGGTCGTCTGCACGCGTCGTTTCTGTACATACAAGCCTGAACTTCTTGGGCCATGCAGCATAAGGGCACGTGGGTGCACGCGTGTTCGAAATACGAGCACACTTGCTCGAGGCGATTGTCGACGTCTTTCACAATCGTGAACACACTTTTGCGTAAACCATGGTACACGCACGTGTGTAGAAAGGATCGCAAGCTTTTGCCCTACGCTCACAGGATCTGTGGGCAGAGAAGAAATAGAAGGAACCGGAAGTCGCCGGCTCGCGCGGGCCTAAGAAGAAACCGGAGCTCACCTTAGCTAACGCGCGTCTGCTCGCCTCTTCCTGTGTCACTCGAGACTTTTTCTACGGATATATTGTAGGAGAGTGCACAACTTTGAGGGTGCGCTCGTGCTGCTGGAAAACAGAGCAAACAGCTTGAAAAAAACGAAGAAAAAAATTAGTTCCAAACTCGCTCGTTCTCCATAAGGGTAACGTTAATTTGAAAAATGTTTATCCCACTGTACATTCGCGAATATCACGAAAATCGCGTGATGCGGGTATAAGTTAACCGGCGCGATGTATGAACTCGCCGAATACCGCGAACGCAGCAATCTGGGCGCCTACGCACAAGTTCGTATTATTTTTAACGAGCGCACATTTCTTTAGGCGGCAAAAACCCACTTGAGCCTCTTCGGCGCGAACGTGTCCGCGAGAAAAAGGATCAACGATGATATTCCGGTACACCGAAACGGGCGTAATGGCAGCTCGCACCAGAACAAATTCTAACGACCACGCCAAGAGCGGTAATGACTACAATCATCGTTCGTCGATATACTACAATGCCATATCTCGTGATCGGGAACGAGAAAATTGGGCGCCTCCGTGTGTTATTTACTTTATTTCTTTTATACGTTCTCTCTCTCTCTACCGTTTCTCTCGGCGAAAACACGTGCCGCAACGCCGTCAGTGTTATTTGGCAGCCTCGTGTAACAAACAAATGTAAGTCGACAGATGTTTCTGGCCGATGATGCGAGAACATGATGGACGATAAGGATGTCTGTAATAATAGCACGGATTCATCGTCGAACCGCGAATCGTGTATCCAATTCATGCTGCTTATGATACTCGCCCGGTGTTCTTACGATAAAAATCCATAAATCGCAAAAATTAATTATCTATCCCCGTCGTATGTTAGACCTTGATTTTTTTTTATACCGTATATTTTAATCGTTTCCATAGTTTAACCCGTCGCCATGGTTACCGATTCCCGTAATCTAACTTGATCGGACAGGGTCATCGATTGGCGCGGGCCGCAAAGGGGAAATAAAGATTCGAGAAGGCCGCCGATCCCGACAACTTGAATTATGGGGACTTCGTTCGTATATCTATCTTGATTCGACGATTCCGTGCGAGACGATCGGGTAGTATAATTGACCGGTGTAAGGCAACGCTCGTTTCCTGTCTATAGATACGGTACAGAATGAATTCGAGAAAGAGAATTCGGGAGTCGGAGTCCAATCTCCTCTTCTCGCCATCCACGCCCACCACTGCCGCGGCGAGATCCCTTTAAAGCCTCATTCCTTACAATAATATTGTATCGCTTCCTGTCCCATTCGAAGAGGAGAACTAACTGGCCTCTTTTACCCGGTGCCGCAAAAAGAACGCGAGGAAATCTCGCACAATGAGAGAGGCGCAACAGCATAGGGCGCGTACGCGCAGTAAAGTAGTATAATATAAGAACGATCGGCTGCCACGGAAGTGCGACTTTACAAAGCGATACTTTCGACGGCTTTTCCTTCGGCGTTATGCGTCCCGCCAGTGTCCGACCAACTGACCCCTCGTTTCATGGAAATTCTGCTACATTGTGCCTGACCTCACGCACAAGTGAGTATGTCGAATCTTCTTGTGTGAAATTAGCCGCCGTCTATGAAGACCGTCCGAGAAATAATTGTAATGAACTTTTAACGGCCACGCTTGTGTTGTTATCTACAAAAATTGTGGATCGTCGGGAGAAGGAATGTTTGTTAAGCGTACAACAATTTTTTACCTCACCGCAACTTTTGCTTTTGACTATCGATTTGAAATCACGAATGTGTATATCGTACCGCGAATTCTCGTTTCTTCCCGTATTTTCCGTGCTAGTACACAAGTTTTGCCACCGTACACGTAGTGCGCCCTCTCGAGGTTCGACTCATTCGCAGGCGAACTAGTATAACCTGCCGTAAATCACGAAGGAAACGTAAACGGTACCGCGCGATAATATTTTCTTAACACCTCGTCAAGGGGTTGGACGATGGGAGCCCTCCGACGGTCCGAAGTATCGTCCGCCAGTAAATCTACCGCGAGCAAGCGCCTCGGCAATTTCCACTCGTCGTACCGCTCTGCGTGTACTTGCCGGACAAAACTGAGAGAGGGGGAGTGAAGAACCTTTCCTGCATCGGGGGTCGTTCGAGTGAACTCGAGCCGAGCGTGACTGGCGAACGCCTCTATGGAATATATCTATCTCAAGCACCTTCAGAGCCAAACTGCGCGCCATTCATCGTCGATAGATAACGAGAACGAGGAGGCTCTTGTCTTCGAAACTTTCGAGGACTCTCGAGAACGTGGAATGAAGATTCCTTTTGGCAGCTTGCAACTACTCGTGGAGCTTCGTGCGCCATCCTTTTTGTTCTCCATTCGAACGACAGAGAGGTCTCATGATCTAAGGTCCCAGGTTGGGCCAGGTCTCAGGTAGGTCATGATTGAAGAAAAAAATTAAAGGAACCTTTTGGCAAATCAAAATAAGTGATACACCGGAAAGCTTCGTAGATCCTCGAGACTCCAATACCAGTTAATCAAGTGGTTGTATCCCAAAGTGTCGAACCTCACTCCATTCGGACCCATGCTTGGATCAACACTTTCGAGGGTTTTTTTCCACATAAGAGTGAATGGATCTGAAGATAACTAGAAAGAATTTCTATCTGTTCACCTGGGAGATAGTAACAGCTCGAGCGAGGCGAGTGATGTACGGAGATCACGGGATCGTGGAAGCTGTTCGAACATCAACAGCGCCAAAGCGTAGCAAGCGATAACGCTAGATGCTGTAGGCTGGGATGCTCGAGCCCGACGTAGCTCCGGTAATAAGGGGCTTTGAGCTCGCGGGGTTTTCTTCCATCTCGCTCATTCTTCACTCTCGAGATCGGCAGGAGGCGACGACGTTTGCCCATCGCCTGCCACGAGGACATTAACGAGCGAGGGAGCAGCGAATTCCCGTTTAATAATTTCTCTCTCGCGGACGCGGAAGGCAGTACTCGTCGAGATCAGAAGCTGCGCTACGAACTGTTACCGGCTGTATAGCAGAGCGAACCCCTCTCGCGGATCGCGAGTTCTATGATTACAAATTGTTCGGGGAGCAATAATGTGCGAGGTTGCTGGATTCCGAGTTTCTATGAAAAATCCCGGAGAAATCATCGCACTTGCGGAAAGCATCGCGAGCGTGTAATGCGAGTAAGGATGATATGTGAATGTTTTTTTAATCTCTCTTGGGCAAGGTTTTTATAGGAACGGCAATGGTCATCCGGTTGCGAGAAAAACTGCTCATACCTATTCCTGGTAAGAGTGTATCACCGGGGAAAAATAGATGGGTGAATATGGCTTATTCCGATTAGCGCATAAATCAACCACACCACTTTTTCATCGTGAACAATATTTTTCAAGATAATGCACAAATGTTTAATGGATGTGTTTTAAAAACTAAAAACTCCAACCTTGGATTGGTTACCGCTGTTTACGAAAATGATCGATGCATGATGGCGCAAATTTGGTTCGAAGACAGGTACCGCCTTACATGTCCGGCCATTGGCACGTTTACCGTAATCTTTATATTAAAAATATTTTTATACTTGCTATTACCATTTAGATAATAAAATGTTCAATAACTCATGCAATATAGTATCCAACAAATAATACCTAGTATCAAAATATTTATAATATAAAGATCGCTGAAACCTTATTATCTATTGCTTCCTCATAGAGGTAGCTCTTTTTTCTCTGTCTTCGAGCTGTGATCTCTGGATGAGTCATCGGAATCAAATCGAAGTTATTTCATCGAATCATATAAGTATTATACGCGGTGTTTTATATTCGATTTCATTGACTAATTCATTATTGTGGGAAGAGGTAATATAACACATTTGCAGATCATAAATTTCCCATCGATGTTCTATGCGCATCCGCTTGGCCCTGGGATCGTCATTCCACGAGCGCCAGAAAATTGGTTTCCTGCCATTAAGATGATAGATGATGCTAACCTCGTTCGTTCATTCAAGCTTTCGGAAACGCTCTATGCCACGCTGTGTTAGTGCGTAACGATTTTGTGTACCTTTACCGCTCGACGAAAGTCATCAACAACTCCACGCTCGGATCTCTCTAATTTCCACATCAATTTCCGACGAACACGAATCGTTCACGTATAAAGGTTTGGTCGAGTTGCCGAATATTAAATAGCGCCTAAATCAGGAAGGGGATTTCATTCAGGCTCGAAGTCAGTAAGTCCACTACTATATCTATCTCGCGACGGAACTCGAAAGTGGGCACGACAGAAGAACCCGAGGCTCGCGCGGACAGCTCCGAGCTCTTCTCGCCGAAGAGAATCGTGTAATGAGTTGGAACAGACCTGGCGCCGGTGGCTTCGTCACGGTCTTATTTAGTCGAAGACACCCTTTTCATCCTTTTTCGTGCTCTTCTCATACAGCGGTTCTTTCGGAAACGCGCCTAATAAATTATAAATGACGTCTCGTGCCAGAGCAAACATTCTTAAATCCATCACAATATACAGAAGATTCAAAATAAACGGGGGATCAATAAATATGAGTGATCAATCAATGTGCCAAAGGGTGTAACTGAATTATGAAAAGGTCATCTCGGACCGGATATCAATGCGTGAGTGGAATTGCCATCCCTATTTCTCGCCGTGTACTCCACTGTACCTAATGTTATTGAGTCGCGATGCCCAGCCAGAGTTTCATTCGGTTGTTGGCTCTTCTATCTGTATAGGCTTCCCGTCTCTTTCATACACAGCCGATCCGGTCGGACGAGGGTCTGACTGGTGCCGCTTCTTTCATTGTCGGCCTTCTGTATCTTTCACCGGCTCTTTCTTTTTTCCTGGTGTCCGTCGCAACCGATAAAGGATAGGCATTAGTAATGGGTTTTAATTACTTCATAATGAGGAGGTGACTTCGCTCTGACCTCTCGATCCGGCGCCACGATTAGTTGCTCTCGTCTCCATAACCCTTTCATTCGTGGTACAATAAAAATAAATAAAACAACGACAAGCAGGTCTATGCACCATTTATAAAAACTGGTTAATGAAAAAGTAACTTCAAAAAGGATGACATAATTCATGTATGTATCAGTAATTAATATTGTCAGTAAATAACAATGGTAATAATTAATAATAAAGAATAATAGCAATATTAATTAATCATCATTATATCAATTCGCTTATATTCTTCGCTACTGTCGGGAGACGTCTTCTCTCACAGCAGATTTATGTAATATGATAATATTGTGCTACCAAGTTTGTTTGTGTGGATACAGAAGAACTGTGTTCGCAAGTTGTCTCCCGACAGCTTGCATGAATTTATATAAATACGAATAATAAATTTTGCTATTATTCTTTATTATGAATTATGACCGTTGTTATTTACTGACGATATTAGTTATTGTTACATACATTCATTTTTTCAATCTTGTTGCAATCTTGATCCATATTGTTGTTAATTATTTCAATGCACAACTTTTTGTAGCCGGGAATTTATTATTTTGTATAGCAGACGACAAATAATCCCAAGACAATAGTAGATAATGGTGGCTGTCTTTCGATGTGTCTGAATAGGCTTTTGGCCCTCTTTTCAAAGTTAGATATCTCTGTCACTTCACATTTATTTTCTTAATCCATCGCTACGAACGAACTCCCACATTCACACAACCAGTGCGCCAAATTCTGTCAAGAGATATTGAGCCCTTCCGACAAACACTGGGGGCAATGAAAACAGCAAAATGGGTGGGGGGCTCAGTAAAACGCATAACCCCCCTCTTTTTCGCCCAGCTGGCAGTCGGGAGTCAAAATCGAGCAATACCACGGGTACGATAGAACTTTAAGATTACGTAATTTATCTTGAAATAAATTCACTATAGTTTCCCGTTAGCCGATCCAGTGTATAGAAGATTGAAACGCATACGCAGAATCAGGCATGTGGAATGCTCGAGCCGACACATATGGAAATATTTGACACTCGTTTGTCCGAGCCCGATTAAGAATTAGGAGCGACTCATTTAGCTGACTGTGGAGCTGCTACGCTGTCGGAAGAATATCTTTTCGTGCTCCTCCGGTCGTCGGTTCATCGTCGTCAGAGAGTGCGGCGCAGCCACAGAGATCGTGAAGAGCGAGCTCTTGCAGTCGGCTCGAGTTCTCGAGAAAAAGAAAGACGGCGAAGAAAGGGAGAAAGGATCGAGTGAGATGAGAAGAGGATGAGATGAAGGAGTGACTAATGTGTCTGTGGCTACCTGAAGAAGCGCGCGGCGCGGTCGGGCATCAAAGGATTCGTTGGCGCCGCCACCCTCACCCACCTCGCCACCTTTTCTCCATCTTTTCCTTCTCCGACCGAACCGGCGATCTTTAACATCGACTGTGCACCGCCGCAGTCGAGAAACATCTACGGGATCCAAGTTCTAGCGCCTCCCGACTCATCTTCCCAAGTCATCTACAAGCCAACCCTAACAAATTTACGATAAGAAAACACTAATTGACTTGTACCCGATTGTGATTACCATCGAACGAGCTCGCGGACGTACCGCTTCATACTCTACAGCGCGTAAGGAACGAATACTTAGATGGAAATCTCGGAACCCAATGAAATACCGAGATATATCGTGTCTCGCCCGTGAGCTACATACATTTTTTTCAATTCCACACGCGACCATGCGAGGTGCTACAGCAGCCAATCGAACCTCTCGTGCGCCTTGCAGCGAAGCTTATACACATCACCGGTTAAATTCGTTTATGCCCTATAACCCGATCAATTTCGCGTTATTGCCGGTGAAGTCTTATATTCGCGGTTACGAGAAGACGTGTACACAGGCACGGGTGCATGCTATGATATACGATTTACACATATATATATATGTATGTATACACCCGTATTCATCGTGATAAATCCAGTCGGCAAATTGAATGCAAATTGCAAATAAATTACAAGGCCTACGGTATATAGCTTCGGCACGGGTTCCCGTATATAGCTCACGGGGTGCATGCAACTTCTATGCGCAAAAGGGCTCCTCTTTCCGCATCTTTCTCGTTACCGAACCGTTCAATCCTATTTGCGGTTGTTTTATACATCCCCGCATATACACGATATATAGTATATCACAGAACACTGATTCTTATACTCTTTCATTAAATTGTAGCGCGTAAAATATATAAACCCCTAACTAGAATTCAACTCGTGCATCGTCCGACCTCCGCTATTTTCCGTCTTTCACGTCGTTCTCGCGTATCAATCAGCTAATTGCACCTCGAGCCCGCAATTACATCATTATTTAATTTCATTGCCAGCGCCGCGTCGAGCAATTGCTCCCTCCTGGAAATTGTCCGTTGTATATCGTGCGCTAGATGAGGTCGGTAGCGTGTATATATATACATACATATATATATTTTGACTATACTGGCACGAGTTCGCGGTTTCCAGCGAGAAATAGCATATAGTGAATAAAGCCGTGGGCGCGTATGCGAACGGAATGGTGCGCAGTGGTTCACCTGACCGCATACGAACTAATTACCCGACCACCCTCGCAATACCACTACTCGCTCGTTACTTTGTACTTCGCGCCACTCCCGGGACTGTGGGCTGAACGGTACAGTACACGCGTGTGGGGAGGCTGCATTCGTTTGTTCGTTCGTTCTCTGTAAAATGAGAATAAAGGCCGAGAGTAACGAGAGATCCTTTGCCTGGTGGAAGCTCTCGCGTCTATAACGACGATGACTCTCGTCGAGGCGTATTTCCTCGTTCTATATCGCGAGGTATGGGTGTTGATGTAAAATTTATTTGTCGGAATTTTCCACATATTTGGAATTGCGTAATAGTCAGGATTAGCTATGCGTGTCAGCTCATAACCGGATAAATAGTCAGGGTAAATAAGTGGTTGATTAATCGTGACTACGAGCTATTTCTCACCGATGGCAATTTGTCTATGAAATGAATAATATGAAATAATAATGAATTGAAAAGTTTCATTTATCGATGAACTCATAAGGCTGGTCAGGATGTGAGATTCAACCAGAAATACAGAAAGGTTGTATTCAGACAAGAGGTTCAGTGAGAAGTAGGGTTGATGACAAGAGCTCTGGATGGCTTGTTCTACCTATCTTGAGCACATGTCAACGTCCGAAGCTCGATACACCGCAGCGCTGACTGTTCAGTTCTATATCATTACTTAAGGGCATTGGCTTTCGAACCACCGGACTCACATGTATTCTCTCTGCACCGTCAGTAATGGAGCGTATCTTCATGCAAACCGTACACGCGAAGCAAAACCATTCGCTTAATGTATCATTACCACTGCAAAATCACATAGCTTATATTCAGCTATTATGTAGCCCGAAATACGCGACAGCGTCTGAATTTTTCCCTATGAATCATTCTTCAGTTTCTTTGACGATGTCGTCTTCTATGAAACGACATAATTCATTTCACTAATACCCCATGCGATCCAAGAGAGCTTTGATGATCTTTTTTTGGTTCACATATTTGACTCCAAAGAAACAGTCGATCATCCTTAATGTGTTGAACGGGGCATTATCGATCACGAAGTTTGCACGTTTTTTGTTCGACATTTCACCCAACCTTCCGACCACGAGTTTAGCAGGAAATTTTAGCATTCGGAAGATATCGCATCAGTCCAAAGGGATCCTCGAACCTCTCATCTCATTCCCATTAGCGTTGATGCGTTGCCTAAGCATCATCAGAGGGCCTAAATACAGCATTCGGAGAGTGACTTTGCGAGAGCCGTGTTTCTTCTGGCTGTGATTCCCGATCGTGAAATCCAGCCACGTAGAGCGAATAAGTGAGGATAGTCGAGCAGAAGCACACACAGGGTCCTGCGGCTACGAGGACGAATGAGTAAGGCCCGTATAGCTGACGGGGCAGTCGTTCCCGCCAAGCAGCAAACGCGTCGTACACGTTTATTCTCTCTATGTCTATCCCTTTCTCTCTCGCTCGAATATCTCAGGATTTTATGTCCCTCGTAAAGAGAGCTTCCGCCCTTCGACTTGGGGGAGTATGCCAAGAGCCACAGCAGCGGCGGGTACACACAACCGCGCGAGAGAACCGCTCTCTTTCCTCACTCGGCCGCCACCTCCAACTATAAAAGGCGAGTGATTCGCGCGCCCGGCTAATGAGCCGTGTGGGTTTATGCGTTCTGCAATCGGCTACCGGTCCTTTTGTGTTACGCGCTTCGCTCTGACGCTCCTGTTCGAAAAATGCCCCGTATCCTCGGAACACACAGCTGAACCACCGAGGCTTAATTAAAATTTATTAAGACCCCAGAAAAATCTCATCGTCACTCGAGAAATAAAACCGAAAGGAACTGGTGCAAAAGGAAAATAAGTGAAACAAGATGAATACACGTTTAAAGGTCATCGGTGTTAACCGACCTCCCAGAAGCCCGTTTCTGCAGACACACTGTCCACGGAACTTGCTGTCGTGAATCACGAAGATTTCTTTGTGATGCGGAGTTTGACATTACCGCTTTGAAATTTATTGTCTTTTCGCGAAAAAATTATCGGGGAAATGATTTGCGTGGAAAATCCAGAAATTACCTGATGAAAACGCGGAAAAGGAAGGTTTTCGTAATGACATTTTGGCACGAAATCAGCTTGACTCGTTGGCACCGTTCCCGACATCAACGTCGTCCCATTTCCTGTCGTCACACAGTGAGCCGCATTAACCCGTGCACCACCCAACGACGCCCTGGACCTCCTAGGGGTCGTCCAGGGGCGGTTGTTCGGATACCCTCGTGGTATACGCCTTTGCGCGTGCTGCTTTTGCTGCTGCTGCTGTATTCCGCTGTTGCTGTTGCGTTCATTCGTACGATGAGAGAGTCGGGCAACACCCCGCGGGGCGAAAGCCGGTAGCACACACGCGTTATCCACTCAAAGAAGATTGCGCCCTCTGTGTATATGTTCTCGCGCGCTCCTTCACTCTGTACGGCATGAATCGTGCGAGCCGTGCTCCAGAACCGGAATTATCTCAACGGGGTCGTCGTGGGCGTGACATACATACCGTACGCGTCAGCCACGTTGAGGAATAAAAAAAAAAGACTGAAAGCAAAACTATCGAGGGCTTCGGGATTTCCGTCTCACTCTTCGCCGATCGGGCTAACAATGAAAGAGCAGGATGCGGCGCGGAAATGGAAGAACAAAATGGTATAGTCTTCGTCGTCGGAGTACAGAGTGGCTCGACCAATTTACCCTCGGTCCAACTAACGAAGCTTCGTTAGAACCGTCGAGAGTTTTGCTTCGTTAAATATAGGCGTTTCCCTCCCATAGGACAGACCTTTAGCGGAGGTGTGCGAGACACGTGCAAGGTTTATTTATTGGAATGATTTGCGAGTACGTCGCGCGGGATGTACCGTAAGATTAATCCTTTTTTTGTCGATAATGTTGCGTTACGTTAGTTACGGCTATGAAGAAAGGGGATTGAGTTGCCAAGAGAAATTTCGGTCGGGACCGACCGTGAGCGACGGAATTTTGCGAACGGTCATAAAAACCGATGATGAGGGATGCTCCTCGCGAGACGTATCCGTGTATAATGGGGCTGGTTTCGTTCATTCTTCCGCGAACAATCGTAAAACAGAATAAAACTGCATGTGTACGTGTATGCGAGTAGCGAAAGGGTCGCAGAGTCGCGGCCGAAGAGCCTCGGACTTACCGAGGACCTGTTACGAATTTAATAACACATTAGGTAGAGCCTAATGAGTTGAGCAAACAGTATACGAGGGGTTCCGTCGTCCATAGTTTTTTCTTCGGTCGAAGCAGCCACAGTGTGTCTTCTGCTCGGATATATACGAATCCGAAACACTTTTTGAGGTTTGCGAGATGCCGGGAGAGAAAAAGAACGGCGGGTCGGACAAAGGGAAAATGTTTCCTCGGCGGATCTCTACCGGAGAGAGATGCAGACAGAGGGAGAGAAGAAGAGGACAGAAAAAACTCCTCCCACCGCCCCATTATTACGACCATTTTTTTTTTCCTTTTGTCGGCAAAAGAAATTTCGAAACGCACCCTGTTGCTTCTTCGCACCGGTCGAGCCTGGGCCTGTGCAGTAATTTTCTCGAATCTGTGCCCGATAAGTATCTTGCTGTTGTGCCCGCTTCTTTCGACACTTTTCTCCAAGCGATCTTGGAAAATTCTCGAAACATCCGAGGGGTGGATTTCCACTTAGCGAGTTGCGATGACATTTGGAAAAATGGTATACTCGCCAGACGTTCGCTCTGGCTTGTGTAATTAGGCGGAAAGTAATAGAGAATCGGTTAATTCGTGCGTTGGTTTAATATTTGTATAGCTTTTATTTAACAATGCATTTAAGGCTCGACAAATTTCAGTAAGACGATCATCTCAGTTCATAAATTTCAAAAATAAATACGAATATTTTCGTGAATTGCAAATTGGAATTACATATTTGAGGTAATGCATTTTTATTGAATGGGTTCATGACTGGAAAATCCACCTCTTTTAATCTCACGATCGTATATCAGAGCTCTCAAGGACGCGGTACATGTCATTGCAGCTTCCTCGTTAGGGAAGTCGTTTCTTGGCCTCTTGCCTCCGCATGAGGTGTTAATTTAACGCCGACTCGTGCCTCGGACTGGGTACTAAATCTCCAGATCTTTCGGAACCGAACACACATGACAGGGGCAACAGAAGTCTGAGACCGCAGAAACTAGTGTAAAGCTCCCCGCGCCGCACAGATGTTCGATGCATTGTCCTAAAGCGCGTACGAAACTCCTTGCCTCTTCGGTTCGTTTCGAACTCTACGAAACAAATCGGCGTCATCTGCTTCTTTCGCCGTTTGAGAAACGCAGAGTGCATATAGCTGCTGTTGCTGCACAACCCGAGTCATGCAGATGCGACGGTGTGCCGATGGTTTCCTCGAAAAAAAAGGGTCCGGAGGCTAACTTCGTTTTCTACGCGGCAAGAGTGACTTCCGCTCAATTAGCCAAGCCGTTCGATCATCATCCTCCTCCTCCTAGTCGTCTCATCAATCACCGAAGATAAACTTCGGGCTCGTTATACAAGCACACGGCAGCAGACCCAATTATCGGAAAAAGACGAGGTTTTTAGCCAAGCTTTCACGATACTTACAAAATTTTATTATAGGATAATATCGTAAAGCGACTCAGCTTGAATCCCACCGGAAGTGATATCATTAAATTAATAGTGCAAGATATTTTTTCTATTAAAGAAATTCTATTTTGGAGATACTCAAATTCGAAATTTTTTTGATACTATCTATTCTTCCTTTGACTGTATCAAGGAAGTATGACATCGCATGAGTTATCGAAAATTCGCAATCAATGTTGTAAATTTTACCTTCCCAATAGTAAGAGCTAGTATAAAAATATTTAGAATACAATGATTGCTAAAATCTTGCTGTATTTTTTCTCGAAGCTTTTTAGTTGTTTCTTTATTATTCATTTTTTGCGTAACATACCCCTACCTTGTCTGCCGTTTAACTGTTGGAACGAACGTCGAAGGGTTCTCATTGAATGGCTCACCGGTAAAACGGTCACCCATAGCAATGCAGTATAACGTTCAATTCTTTCATATCGTCGGTAATCGGATCCTCGACACTCTCTGGTATCTTGCCGGGTACCGAAAAACCGCCTTCTGACCATTCATAGCTGCGGATCCAGCTGTTTCCGGTGGGCGTTCACGAGGAAACGGGTTCGCGATTCTTTCTTCTCGGGAGGCGCGAGTTCGCCGTGCAGCAACTCGATGCGGAACCGACCCTCGAAGAACAAATGACGACGAGAATCGGCCGCGGAATGAGCGGGAGAGAGAAAGTATAAATAAATAAATGAGAGAGAAAAAAAAGAAGGGGCGAAGATATAAAGGAACGCGGAAAGTTGCCGGTCGCGCGACGAGGCAAAGGGTGCCGCGTATCTCAGAGGCGTAACCCCCGTTTGCCCTCCCGCCAAGGGGAACCACCGGGGGTCCCAAGTCGGACCACTGGGTGCCCCTCCGACGAATTATCGTCGCGGGAGGTATTGCACTATAGTATACATACTTCGGGCTCTCCCCGAACCCACTGAAAGAAGCTGAAGACGAGGACAGAGGGCGAAAAAAATCCGCCAAGCGAGTGATTGCAGTGCTCGGGTTTCCAAGCTAGCACGTGCGCTGGGTGGTACCCCATTAAAGGATTTGCAAACTATTATTTTGTTGTTTGCGAGAGAATTCAATCTCGCGCTCCTCGCGTGCTTCGAGCGTTTTTTTTTCGAACGGCAGCAGGGTCGGCACAACCGTATAACGCTCGTCCTGGTGACGTCGTAACGTCAAAGGTGTCACCAGTTAGGCGGCAAAACATAAAAATATACAATTTTGTCCGAAAAGAAGGAAGATTGGTTTCGGTCGGACAAGAGACGTAAGTGTATGGGATTAGAGATGAGGGCTTTCACCCTCCACTTGTCCTCGATACAACCTCGGAAGGTTGCTTAGGACCCCGAAAAATGGTGCAGCATCCACGCGACAGAAATAAAGAATTAGAGACGAATTGCGATTAATCTCGACGGATTAAAGTGCGAAACATTAGTCGGTCCGGTAATTGACGGTGGCGTGTGCGAGCACCGACTGCGCGAGGGTATGAGTATTAAATAAGAATGGTAATTATTGTAATCCCAGGGTTGCCCGGTGGGAGGACAGCTGCTCTCGCGCCAAGACTCTCAAGCTACCGGTCCTTCGCGCTTATTCCTATCCTGCGCCACCAACCGTGTCTAATGTCTCTCGCCGCGATGAATCCTCTACATTATCCTCGGTATTAACTTCTCTGGAGGTCCATTTCTTTAATTTGTATTATTATTAAATACCCGTAAAAGAGACGAGGCAATTGCGCAAATGGCGAATCGAGGAAGCGTATCTGGAAGAGTCTCGGATTGCTCGTCAAATGAATTTGTTTTTTTGTTTTATTTGTTGATTTTATTCGTTAAGGGGTAGGTGAAACAGAGGGAAATCCGTCGTAAGAGCCTGTAGAATTCCTTTGAACCCGCGGACTTGGTTCGAGCAATAGCGTTCGCAGGTTTGGTACCGCCTCTGCGATGTTATTGGACGAGGAGTCGTGGACGCCCATTCACCTGCGCTACCAGGTATCATACCTGGTGCCACTATCGCAGTGGGAAGGTCTTACCTGGCCTCCGGCGTCAGTGACGTCATCGGAGTCACGCCACGATTCTTGCAGGTGAAACAATTTGCAATTTGTATACGGCTATCATGCGCAGCAATGTGTGTGACATCTCGCAATGCCTGTTTCCCGCTCACTTTGCTTTTTCCGACAGTTTCATTTTTAACACTGCACCGAGAGAAATGGATGTTTCCGAATCGTATTTGAATTCTTCGTATAGGAACGACAATAGTGCATTTCTTTTACAGCATACAAAATGTTTAGCAAACGTTACAATACTCGTAGTAATTGATACTTTGCGAATAAAATTGATACGCTCGGTACACAAAATTTAATTCGGAATTGCCTAGATGAAAGAAATCCTAGGGAAAAGAAAAATTAACCCTTTAAGGCCTCTTTCCTCTCCTAGGGTATTTAATTCGGGATTTACAGGGTTCGTCTCACCGATCGTGGCGAAGCGATATGTGACCCTTATAAATGACAATAACGAGGATCATTCTTCGAGTACCAGTGGCACAGGGTTAAAAAAAAATGCAGTGACCGCACTATGAAAATTCATGAGTCCCTGAACTTAAAGGCCGATGATATCCATATTCAGAAAATGGCCGTCGTTAACATAAAACGACGTTCATTATGCGGTGCGGGTAGTCGCACATTGGGTAGGGTACGGCGTAAGGTAAGCGAGCTAGTGGAGAGCAAGCGCGAGAAAGAAGTCGAAGTACACGACGGGATATATAGTATAACACGTACATATAAGTAGAAAGGTAAAACGCGTTGAGCACACGCGTGCAGCATAACTTGAGTCGCTCCCGGGGCTCTCTGTCAGCGACATTGCGGTTTGGCATGCGAGTGAGCGTGGCTATCGTACGACCGCTATCATTTCGAGTCGTTTCATTCGACGGGTGTGACCGTGCTGCGGTAATTTGAAAGGTCCGATTAATCAAAGATTGCCGACGAGCGATACGACGCCATTGCGCGCTCCGGTCGACTCTCTCTCCTGCTGCAACACACTGCGCCTTCTTACGGTTCTCCACGCATAACTCTTGGGCTGGCTGGATACGCTTATGCTATGCCGCTTTCAATGTTATTGTACGAGGTGTGTGTATGGAACTACTTGAAAATCGAGCCGCACCTTCGAGAAAACGAGTCAGTAAAGCAGTTACACACAGTAAGATAAAGAGGGGGGAGGGGGAGGGCGGGAGAGAGCCCCACACCGTTACACTAAGTACAGCAGTTTGGTTGCATATATGCAGGCGGTAGCTGAGAGGGTTGAGCGCGCCAATACACAAACGCCGCCGGCAACCCCCGTGAGCCTTGGAAGCGCGATATAACGATCGGCATTCTTCCTGGAAGTAATCGTGTCCCCGTAGCGCTGGAAGCTCCACATATATAATTGATACTCTTGAGGACAGCCGTGGCCATCGTCGAAGGAACCAATGAGCTTGTCAATCGCTGTGTTTATTATTTTATATATATGGTAGAAAATTGTGGGTGTGTCTGTTAATCAGTTTGTTCAAATTTTTTCAAAAATCCAGAGGACTAAAAGAAAATATGTGTTAGGAAAAAGGAACCTTTAAAATATCGAAGGGTATTGTTGTCGCTTTAGGCTGTAGCCGTGAGCTATTCACGAGGAACTTTGTCCGCGCCGTAAATATAAAAATGTCTCGGCATTTACCTATTATTTTACCCCGTTCGTGTATGCTGGAACTTATATGTCCCAATGACCTTTTCCCTTGCACCTCCTATCCACCATTCTAACCATAACCAGAATATACTTCCTACGGCTGTAGCAATACAACTAAGGCACGCAATTGTTAATACCGACCTAATGTCATTTAAAACTATTATAGACACGAAACAAGTAACGATTTTCACCCTTCGAGTGCGAAGTCCCTAACAATGTCTGTTTAAAGCCCCGTCGCTGTGAAAACTATCTTAAGATCGCATTATTTGCTGAGAGTGCGATGTGCAACGTGAATGTTTAACATACGTGCGAATTTCGTCGAGTCAATATTGACGGGAAGGGTGCGATCGAAAGAGATAACGGATGGATAACGGTGATATTGGATGTCGCCGTCGTCGTCGTCGTCTCCCATGAATAGTTGCAACGTGTGCCCCAGCAAAGTTCTATATCGTCGTAGGGGTTTCCGCGTCCCTTCACCGACACGGCGACGACGTCTGCCTATGCCCTGCCGCCTCTCTGTCCATATAGTCAGCTCTCCATTGTGGCATGTTCGTTCGAGCAAATGCACATCGTCTCGCTAGTCTATCTCACTCCGTACGGTCCCAACACGCGACTCTCTATATCTATGTATGGCATTCGTTTATATATGGATGGGATCGTGCAAGGTACCCCCGTGGTATGGTATACGTAGCCGGCAAAGGTCCTGGATTACATACATATAACGTTCCGGTATCCTGCAGTGCGTGTATTTACATATCAAAGTGACGAGACCCTACGGCACCATCGGCACACCGAGAATCCCATGAGGTCACACGATATAACATGCATCAAACTCTAGCCGCTTTGGGATTTTCACCACGCTTCCCGAAGGATAATCCTTTGGATGCTCCGTTTTTGGATCTAAGACTATTTGCGAGCTGCTAATGGAGCGTCAGTACATCCAAAGTACGACAGAAAAAATGGATGGCTTGAAAAAGCTCGAATGCTACAGACACTCTTATTTCGAAGTGTCGTAAGTTTTGCATAAAAGACCAATCGTGGTTTTTTTTGAGAAATTTTAGTTGCGTTCCACGAAAAATGAAAAAAAAACCGTTCGTTTTCCCTGCTGTCCTTTACCTCTCTTCGCAATGTTGCATTACTACCAATAGGACTAAACACCAGAAAAAGCTGAACGAATACTTATTTGTAACTTTAAAGACGCGATAGTTCGGCACTTTTTATACAGGCAACAAGAATTTCTATTAGAAGGCAGTAAGAATTTCTTGTGTTGAAATACTCGTTACGCTTCCATTGAGTAAGAGTATCGGATATTTGATGAAACAAAATTAAAACCGGCACGCGTCTCCCAACGATCACTTACTAGGGTAAAGTTTGGTGGGTTTCAATGAAGTGCGGGAGTCGGGCGCGTTATCGAAAATCTAAAGTGTCAAACGGGTAGAGCGGCTAATTGAAGACTCCTCCTGTTTGTGCGAGAGGCTATCGTCTCGTTCGATCTTCGTTCGGCAGTCTCCGGTAGTCCCCAGTCAATGGGATATCTGTCATCGGGGCTCAAGAATTTGTCAACGTTATGGAGAGGCGATCGACTGATTAGCCATGGGCCCCGTGGCGGGCTGGAGGGTCTTGCCTGTGGCACCCATGGCTCCCCCAGCATGATTCCCACGTCACGGAACACAGCATCACAATACCTCGAACAATGCCTCTCTAACTTGACGTGTAAACTCGCACGCTCTCTTGTCACAGTGGAGCACTACTTATACGCGTAATAATGTAATATACGAGTTATCTCATCTGCCGGCGCATTGCAGTTGCTTTACGTCGGTCCGGGAATTCTGTCGCGAATGAAAAGAAAATAAACAGTAAAGAAAGACAAACAAAAATCAATTCAAATAAATTCGCCGCCAGCTCGAAATTCAAGCAAAAAAAAGTACCCCACATTCGCTGCACAATGAGGGAGTCAACACGAAACCGTCAAAGCGGTGCTCACAAGGTCTTGAATTACATCGAGCTAATTCGGTAAAACTTCCGTACATAAAGAAACCCCCTACAGACGATTTCCTGTATTTGCTGGGTATGTTTTTTTTTTTTACTATGTGTGGGTCTATTCCCGCATCAGCGGATATTTCGCGCACGAACGCTCGACTTGAATGACGCGTTAAAAAAAAACCTTGACAGCTCAAAAGCCTCGCACAAGAGTCAGATGTCAACCGGAGCTCCTTTGACTTTTCATCTCACTGGCAAACGTGTGCCATGCGCCGAGTGCCTGTACTAGCATCTTCCGTCCAAGTAAACAGTCGTAATTAGACGTAGTTATCATTTTACTTGCATTTTACTTGCGCCGTGTATTTCTCGCTCTACGTTTGACGCGGTCGTGAGCGAAGAAAACGAGGATAAAGTCTTCAGCCGTTGAAACCGACACTTTCCGGACATGTTAATTTGCGTTTGTCGTGCGGGCTTAATTTCAAACGTGCGAATTGTAATTTGCCGAAGCAGGTGCTTCAACCGTACTAGCAAACGTATTATAACATGTATTCTGCCCACTTTCTTATGATGCTTTTCGCATTGGTGCGCGTAAAATTTGGTATTCATGCAGGCGCACGTTTTCGTCGAACGGCTGATACGCGGAATCAGCGAGAAAACTCCACAGCTCCTAGTTCTTGTTTTCCACATGATTTAACGACCTAATTTGCCCGCTCTCTAAGCTTTTCTCGCGAGTACATCGAACGATCGCGATTGATCTCACCGACGATCTTCTTTAAGACTTCGTACATCAGTCCGGGGGGTCAAGGTGATCGTATTCACCATCAGCGTACAAAACCATACTTCGCGACCGGTATACACACGTATTCCATCTCGCTCTCTCTTCCGAGAGACCCATCAAGTGAAGCACAGCGAAATAGCAGAACGACTTAATAAGTCACGATTGCGAGACGATTGCTTCACTCGTCCGGCACATCGGGGCCGCAAAGCGTGTGACGATTTGCATACACGATTACAGGTTGTGTTGAGGGCCAGATAAAAAAAAGAAAAAAAAAACAACCGACAACACTCGAGCAGCTCTTGAATTCCCTGGACACAAGGCTGCTGCTGCTGCCTCACTGGCACAGGTTGCAGGGTGCAATGCCGAATGTTCTTGCCGCATTGGCTACGAATCCACGCTATTCATGATAAACAAATAACGCGGTCACATATGAATATGTAATGTGTAATACGTATGTAACTTGTGTCTTTGAAAGTATGAAAAAGTTTGGGCCATAAAAAATGCATAAACAAAGTCTCTACGCAAAAATCATGATATTCGAATCCTATATCGTTTTTCTACGCCAAAGTACAGCCAAGCACAGTAGTACCGGCAGCGGGATAAAGTACAAGCAAAGTTATGGCAGCATCGCGTGTGTCGTGCAACAGCAGCGATATAGAGAGAGAGAGGGACCCGCGCGCATCAACCAACCAATCGTACAACCCTGGCTCATTCTTGCTCGCATGCAACGAGCGATCCAGCAAGTCTTGGGATAGGTTTGCAAGCCTCTACATGTATATGCATGTGCACATGTATAATGAACAAAGATATATAACAACGGCAATCCTTGGTACGACATACGTTCCCCTGCAAAATTATAAGCTCTGCAGAGTAGCGGATCTAATAAACGACCGGTCATCGTATTTGCAATACATGTAATGTAGCCACGTATCCGGCGGAACGACGTCGCAGAGCGCGGAGGCCCCAGCGACGGCAAATGCTTGACATTTTCACCGATTTCCGACAATAACTCACCTTTTCCGCATGTATTATCTATCCCTGGCGAATCAGCGTGATTTTCGTACGACGGATGTGCTGAATCTGCTGGCAAAACTATATTCATTAACAACGAGTGATTGATACACGGAACACGGGATTGAACTCGCGATTCTTGTCGCATCCGTTTCGATTGTAATTGCCTTCGATGCTTATGCAGGCGCATCTGAAAACGAGTCATGCACCAGTGATAAATTCATTACACGCAAATTTTCCTCTGTCGTCAATATTTTTAGCTACGGCCGTATACTTACGAGCAGAAAGAATATAGAAAATATTTACGAACAGAACGATTGAGAAGAATTTACTGACTGAGAGTTAGTTGAGTCACTCGACGCTTTTTGCATTTAATCGGCCGATGGTTCTGAGCATCATAGCGTACACGAACATCCATAACGAGGGACGAAATAAGACGCGTTGATTATCCTATAGACACGATGAGGTATACACGCTGCTCAGTTTTCCCTCGTCGAATGGTAAAGACCCGTGGTGGTTAAGAGCTATGCGTTTTGCGGAGGATCCGTGCCAAGGACCAAGCTGATATTTGCAGCATGGAGCGGAGAAGCGCCGGGTAGAGGAAACTACTGATTTGTCGAAGCTAAGACGGCGTGTAAAGAAGAAGAAAAAAACACAAAGCCCAATAAGAAAAAGACGAAGATGTGGCGCAGGTAAAACGAGCGAATGAGCTCGTGCGGGAAGGAAGTGCAGCAGCACGAGGCTGTGCTCGATGAAGAAAACAGTTAAAGTCGAATGCACGAAGAGCACGCGATGATGGTTACCGCCATGCTTTATGAGACCTCAAAAGCGATGCCTATGCACAGGTACACTTCCTACAATGTGCAATTGTATCCGATGTATCGTCTACTATACCATGCTGTCGGACTCCCCCAAGAATAATGAAGACAAAGGACGAAAAAACGAAGATGAAGACTCCCTACATGTATAGGAATAATTTTATAGCGACGAAGTTTGCCATGTTCGACGAATAGCCACAAAGCGTTATATGCACTACACGAAGCTCCTGCCTCTGTATGGATCCTACTGACGATCAATCATGTGGAACGGTCGGGAGCGGGATGGCCGTAGCAATTACAGCCGCTGATTGCCAGTGAGCGAATTTCAATTACCCATCCGCTGTACGCAAATTTACGTGTATGTGTGTGCGTTTTGGTATATGTGTACGTGTGTATGACGATGGTTCTCGCGAGTTTCGAGGAAGCTCGACGGATTGTAGGGACCGGCGATTCATCCCCGATTTCCCCACCCCGCTATATCAATTTCGAGACTATCGTGCATAGACTCGACGTGGATGCACATAGCTCGGTGCAGTCAACGTGGTATGGGTGAAGGTACCAGTAGTTGCAGTACCTGCATGAATTATCATCCTCGCGATCCTCAATCGCTTCCTTCGCCGGAGGAACTGACACTGCTGGTGGAGGCAATACGCGATCGCGTTACCGGCGAACGAGGAAACGCGATTCCCGGCTGGCTGTCCCCTCGTCTCGTCATCTATGCATGGATCCATCTCTACCTTCCTACCGGTACTGTATTAACGAGTAATCGACCACCCGATTATTTGGATTCCCGAAGCAATCAGCCGTCTGCATCTGCTCGCTGATGCTTTCATGTAGGTCTTCGTAACTATCTTTCGATAAACGGTGGGGTCGTAAGATTCAGTATTTTCATGCTGCTATTGAAGCAAGAACCGCAATTCAAATTGGCTCTGCGATTCTCTTTATATTCGGAGCTGTTTGTTATCCGTCTTGAACTATGCCAGAGCCAGAATTGATCGCACTAGAACTTTGATATCTCTTCTCTATACGACACGGGACGGAGACGAATCGACAAGAAGAAACTCCGGACTGTCAACCCTGGCAAGGATTCGCCGGCATTTCGTCCTTCTTTCCTCTTCATCACTGTGACTATGGCCAAAGGCGGCGAAGATCAAAGAAAATCGAGAGTGCGCTCGATGTTCGTGCGGGTCCATCATAAGCTTTCCTGAGCGTTCGGTCTTGACCACTCGCTCACTTGCTCACTCCTCTTCCTCGCGAAGATCGAGACGTGACGCGGGCGAAGCGATTTATTTGCCATTGCCGCTCCTCATTTCATCGGGACGTGATCGCGCCTCCACACACACCGAGAACTCTCCGTGGTCCCCGTGAACATTGGCAACTTTTTTTTTTTCACATTTGTATCAGTGCTGAAAGATCGGTGCAATGTATATCTTCATTCTCTCAGTTATCTCTGGTTCCGGTCAGTCATAAATTTTGGACGGCAAGTAAAGCATGAAACCTTCGCCGGTCGGTGTGGCCGTTTGATGTCGGTGAATTTTTTTACTTTAAATCACGATTGCCTCTTAGAACTAAAAATGTAGATACTATTAAGTTTTGTTTTCTTTTTCGTTCGAAAGAGCCGAATCGTCGAGCCTTTCATCCTGTGTCTCTTTCAGCGTGGCCGCGCGCGACCAACAGTATCTTATAAATGCAGTTGAGTGAAATAATAAAAAAATAAAAAATTCGTCGCCGTCTTCTTGTCGTCACGTTGATCCATCTCGTCCTGTTCCGTTCTCCGCCTATCCACGCGACTCTTCGGCACCGCGAACCGACTACGAGGCCTGTAATTCACCTGATGAGGCCGCGTGCGCTCTCCGCGCGACACTCCGCCAGACAAATGCTGTTGTCTCCTATCTTGGCTGCCGCTGCTCTCCTCGAATCAAAAATGAAGATTCAACCTCGACGTCGACTCCCTCGACTCGCCGGGGACATCGTCGCGGTATCCTGTCAACGTTGATGGACTTTCTTTTCTCGTTCTCGCCCGAGCCAAAGCTTCGTCGTGTCTTTTTCACAGAGTTTCAGCACGCCTCGGGTCATTGTCTTATTTAGAAAATCTTTATAGTTCCAAATTAAATGTTGCAAGTTTAATCTGCAAAGTCTCACAGAGTTACAAAGTCCTTTTGTAAAAGCGAATAATTATAAAATGTATCGATTACGAAGATTGGAACCTTGGTCTTCTTTTTATTGAGGAAGTAAAAAGAACGTTTGGCTTTGGGGCAATATTCCCATACAGCCGTTGGAACACGTTTGAACCCTTGGTCTCTTGTTCGCGGAAAGTGCTGCCATCTATTGGAACAGCACGAGTCCCTTTTAACCGATGCGACCTACACTCCCGAAGTCCCAAGGACCCTCGGATTCTCGCGGCCGTTCAGGAAAAGAAATTACCTTGCCCACTGAGAGACTCTCGCTGCTTGCTCTCCTCCCGTTCCCTTTCCCCGTTTCGCGATGTGGGTGCAATTGCTTTGGGAATGTTAATCGTCGCAGGGACGACCCGCCCGGTGGTCCCGCGCGCGAGGCCCAAATTACATTTTCGGTCTTCATCCCGTCGAGGGATATCCTCGCAGACTCTGTGTGTGCAAACCAGCGCGCATTAAGGTCGTTCGTTCTCAGCGTGCTGCACGACTCGAATCTTTCATCGCGAAAGTCGAGCTGTCTTTGCAATCATACTTCATTCACTCGGTTCATTCATCAAAGAATATAGCGTTACGAAATCATTGTATTAAATGCTTGGAAAAATTGTAACAAAAATTGGAATTTCGCAACAACTTTCAGGTTTCGCGCTGTTGGTTGAAACGATTCGAGGCGAGTGCAAGCGCGCGACGAAAGACTCTGCAGCCTGCTGACTCTGAAAATCGCTTTCGGCGCGTTAACGAGGATCGTTTTAACGTCGATTAACCCTCCACCCCGACTGACCCCGTGGCCCGGTGTTTGCGGGGCCCCCTTCCACCCTTTCGCCCTCTTTCCATCTATCCTCCTCACCGCTCTGTAGGAAATTGGTTCGTTGCTCTTGCCAATTTCCGCAGATTGGCCTTTTTTTACTCGCTCGCGAATAACGTCCCGAAGTAGTGAACGCGCCAGGGCTCATCACTTTCTCACTGGCGCGCTGCTACGTCGCGCGTTTACCCCTAAATTGTGTAAATTTTCAAAGAGGGGGCTAACTATTTATCTTTATGGCCCGTCGGTCGCGACCGACGCTAGCGCTGCCCAGAGTTTCGACACCATCAGTACCGTCATTCTTTCCTTCTCTATCTCTCCTCCACGGTTCGATTCTCGAAAGACGTTAAGACTTTCCCCGGATTCATTTTGCCGGCGCGTCAATATAGCGTATCCTCTCGAATCTTTCGGTTTCTCAACTTCACTTATCTTTTCTTAACGTCGCGAGATGAACGAAAGGATCGAATTTTCAATGGGAACGACAGCAGTAGCAGCAGCAAAGCTCTTGAGCCCTTCGGAGTTTCAACCGCAAAATCGACCGGCACGTATTTCAAGGCAATTTGTCCCTTGAAGTTCTTCTTCGAGCAAATCGAACTTATGTACTTCGCCCAAAGACGAGTCTCGTAGGTTAGACTTGCGAATGCGGAAGGAGAAATTGAAACTTTGTGAATTCCCAACAATCGTTTCGTGTAACGAATTTCATCGTCGAGTTCGTCGACAGAGAAGCCAAATTTAACGTCGAGGGGGGTCGTATCTCGGGATAGAGTTCGGTGACTTTGCGGCACGTGACTAATTTGTCAAACTCTACTCTATCCAGTTACAATGGAGTCATGTCTCATCGCGACCCTACAAATGGAAGAACGAATCCAGAAGCCTATAAGTTCTTCGTGTATAGGATAAACTTCGCTTCCCGATAGTGTCGACCGGAGTACCGGCTGCCACCGACCGAACCCTCAGTCATCCTCATCCCCTACGGATGTATTAGCTTTATGGTCAATCCACGCTAACTGTACTACAGTGGTACATGTAGTGGACTCTCTTGGAGAACCGGAAATAGGTTCGTGCTTTCGGAGGGGATTCCAAACACTCGCCCGTTTTATCCCCCGGTGAATTTCCTCGTGTCTTGCCGGCCCCATTGGCGAACCTATCTCTCTGGTTTCTGCGTTCGCGCGCAAAAGTGACCACTTTGCTCCCCTCGGACGAGCTTCTACCGTAATGACGGCGAGCAATAAGAGCTCCTCTTTCGGGCCATGCGCGCTGTACCGAAAATCTGTGAAGAAGTTCCGATCACGTTCGTGGGTGGAGCGATTTCTTGGTATATGTATATATTTTACTACAGAAAAGGTAAAGTACAGTTAAGGAATAAAAAAAACGAGGACTACTGGAATGCAGTTTCGGGTTTGTATGGCTGCGACGGTCGAGTGGCGCGGCATTTGGTCAAAGGTCATATCTACACACGAATAAAGACAAACACATGGGTGGACGGAACGAACACACAGGGCGCTAAGCAGCCCTCGAGTTTAGTTACAGTTAAGTAGGACGGATTCCCGTAGACTCTTGCTAGCGGATACGTTTCACGCGCGGTATATATGCAGAGGAGAACAAGGGTTCCGTGGGGGCCCCTACAGGACTCTCTCACTCCCGATTTTTCTCGAGTATCGGAACGAATGATATTTATCGAGCGAGCAAATCTGCAGTCCACTCAAATCCCAAGGGTGGTCCTTATGTCTCTAGCCACCCTAGACGTCTCACATCGATAAATAATACCCACGGTTCTGGTCATAAAGTGAAAATAGTACCAGTTACCCGGGAATAGAAGCGAACGAAAGAGAGGAAAAACCAGCGGGGAACCCTCCTGCGAGGTACAGGGATCGATATATACCGAGCTGCCCGACGTTCGTCTTTTCTCTGCGCTCTCCCTATATGCGCCCTTACACTGTTCGGCAAACTATTTCCGGAAGACAACGGTTATAGTTTATTCCCGCGTATATATTCTACTGTCTCTCCACGGTCTATACGGGTACAACAAATTACGATGATTTTACGCTATACATACGTAATCGCGCTATTTGTCGTATCCACAGACACACCTCAAATTGCCACCGCGATCGATTTTCCTCACTTATGTATATTTCTAGAAAATATCGACACGGAAGAACCCCGTCGTGTACGGTTTCAGAAATATGATGTAATAATAATGCTCTCTCATTAAGTCGAAATTCTCTTGTCAAGTGGAGAGGATCGGATGTTCGCCATGCTTACGCCTTCAACACACGATCGTTCTGTTCTTCTTTCGGCGCTCATGGCATCGCGCCTATATCCGGGCACCAATGATTCGCCACGATATAATAATAATAATTTCGAAAAACCACAACACGCTCGCGACATGCTGCGAGCTAAGGACATTTTTTTTTTTTTTTATTTCGGCAGAGGTGGGTGCAGGAGGCAGACAGGTACGCGTCAGCCCTCCCGTCGCAAACTTTCCCATGAATCAAAAACCTTAAAGGTTTACGTAGGATAAATATCCACCATGGGTGAATGAAACCTTGGAGGAAGAGGCTAGAGAAAACGATGAAGGAGGACAACCTCGAGCCATTAGTGTTCCGAAGCTCACAGCTCGGATGAATGAATGCTGGTCGTTTTTCGGTTCTTACGAGCCCGCGGCGCGCGATTTCGGCCTGTCCGGGTCTTACAGCAGGTTGCACCCCGCTGCGAGCGAACTAGCGAAGGAAAGACAGCCCCAGGCTATTTTACACAGGTTGCTACACGCTGCACATCGAGCGGGAGAGAAAGAGAGACACACCTCAGCTCTACGATCTATCGACATCCGATACTAATTGCCCCGCTCGGCCCTCTCAGGTGTCCTTTATTGCCCGTCTCTGGCCTCTCTCTGCTTCTACAAACCTTTTGCCGACGCTATACTATACTCGTTTTTCCCATCCCTCGAGAGCTCGCTTCATTTTTTTTTTCACCTAGCGCACCCTCGCCGGGATGCAGCTACTGCCGGTGCATCCAGCACCAGCCAATTAGTAATAGCGGACGCGTTCTCGTGGCATTGGATTCTCTGCGTATGTGAGTTACGTGACACCACTTATTCCGCTTTTACACTGTTCCTGCTACCTCCGGGGGATTTTTTTCTTTTCCTCTTTGTGTACGCGTGGTCCTATTCACCCTTTGCTGCTTTTGTTATTGTTCGAATATATGAAGAAGAAATCGTAGAAAGATCGATTATTCTCGGTAATCGATCGGTACGCGATGGATGTTGATAAAGGGGTTTTGAAAGCCCGATAATGAAGTGGAGAATGAAATATAAATTGAGCTCGAGGAGCTCTGTGTTTGTGTCTTGTGCAAACAGGAGGGTGCATACCGTCGAGGAAGAGACGAAGGAGTTCGAGACAAGCTCGCCTCGCCTCTATAAATATCCGAATAACGAGGCGTGAACAGTAGTGGGAACATCCTCCAGAACACGGTCATAGTGAGGATATGTTGAAGACACGTGTATGTTAGCTCGGGTGCCCATATAGCACGTAATATACTACGCGTTGCTTTGGGAGGGCAAGAAACACTTGCGGGCTCGCGAGAGTTTACACTCGGGGGCCGAGCCAGCAGGTCTATTAAGTTCGCGCACGGTAATGAATGTGTCATCTTATACCGTGGTGCAGGAAAACACCACGTATGTTTTCTGGAGTCCGTAGGGACTACACCCGCGAGCGCACAGTGATTGTTATTGTCACGGATAATGGAAAACGTCACTTGCCGTTTGGAAATCATGTTTCATGACCGGAAGGGACGTTTCCCTTAGATGACGTCACTTCCGGTCAAGAAATGTCATTGTCAAACCGGAAATTACGTTTTCCCGTAGATGGCGTCACTTTCCCTTAAAAAATATTATTGTTCGACCTTAAGTAACGTCATCCAGGGGAAACGTTGCTTCTGGTCGAAAAATGAGTTTTAAAAAATAGAAAGTGACCTTTCCCATAGAAGACACCACTGCCAGTCGAATAATGATATTTTCAAACCAGAAGTTACGTTTTTCCTGGACGACGTAACTTTCGGCCGAAAGATGAGATTTTCAAAACCGGAAGAGACGTTTCCCCTAGCTGACGTTACTTGCGGTCTTAGTATCTTTGGAACATTACTTTGCAAACAAAGCTTCCTCTATGAGGAAGCGAAGCATTCAAAATTCTACTCTTTGCTTCATATTTGGTTCATACCCTTGTTGTCTACGATTTGCGAAACATTTTGAATCGATGAATACAGCCATTATAATTTTTTTTAAATCGAGTTATTAACACAGCAATTCACTCTTTCAAAAACAATTATTCGGAGTTGTCGGGCTGTTGAATTCTCGCACGTGGTTGCAGAGAGTGCGAGGTATGGAAGTGCGGATATGCCTTAAATACTCGGACGTGGCAGTATATCTCTTTCGTGTTCGTTGCCGCCCAGAGCCACATGCTGCCTCGAGAAGAGTTACGCACCCTCTTCGTAGTCGTCGTTGTCTCCTTTCGACTCGTTTTCTTCTTCTTCTTCGCACAGCTTAGCATGCACGTCTTCTTCGGCATCTTTTCGACGCAAGGCGAACAAGCATAGCCACGTAGTCGTGTGCTTGACAACGAGACGCACGCCGTAAATGTCTCAAGATCCCAAAGAAATTCCAAGTGTATCTGAAGAATAGTTGCGCCACACGGGATCTGACACCTGACCTCGTCGGCCGTGCGTCTACCAAGAACGAAGACGCCTCTGCGGTCTCTTGACGCTCGGTCTAAATTGATATTACACGCTGAACTGCGCACGTACTCGCTTTTTTGCAATTCTTGGAAGTTCATTGTGATTTAGATTGTCGACGTCCTAGCTGTAGTCTGCGGATATCGAGGATTGCTCATTCCTTTGCGAAAGAAATTGATCAGCCGGCGTCAGTAATCGTTATCTCTGCTCCAAAACGCTCGCCCCCTCTCTTGACTCAAACTGTCTCGGGGTGACTATCAATTATGTTTCGAGCTAAATTCCTTAAAGGGCCATAAACTGCAGATAGACCAGAAAGAGGGATCAGGCGCAAGAACGTGCTCCACCCTCTTCACCAGCAACGTCGTCTCGTGATCCTTGTCGTATTCGGAGTCGTCGAGCCTTCCCCGCCATAAAACAAACATACCGCCGACAGAAATCTCAACGCGTTTCACGCTGCTGTCCTGTACCCGGGGCGTGTTACGAGCTGGGCCTTTCTCGCGGGCGTTCAGACTTTATCGTCCCGCGTGAACTCGTAACTCTCTCTCCCTTTCGTCCGCGCAACCCGTTACTTTTCTTCGGTTCGAACGAAACATCGAACGATTTTTCGCCGAAGCTCCGGAGAATTATTTCCCACTTCGAGACACTCCAAGGCTGCGGAACAATTAACGAGCGTGAAGAGCTCAGTCCATCGTGGGTCGAACAGGCATATCCCTTGTTCGTTGTGACGCAGCTTGCGGAAATATTTCTCGACCTCTCACGGCTCTCCCATACGTCACACAGGGCAGGGGAGAGGGGATGCCCAAAAAAAATATACAGAAAAAAAAGGAACTCGCTCGAATTCTCAGGGTCTCGATCATAAATTTTAACGCACTTTTACAACGCACAAAATTTCGTAGCTTCGAATGTATATCCGTGCGGCTATACTCGAATGACTCTGGATGCCGCAAAGAACAACTTCTTGGCTTTTCTTCGTGCCGCAGAACACGAATCTATGTGACTGTGGCACGTGAAGGTTCGAGTCCCAACAGGGATATAAAGTTCTGGAGCAAAGAAGCACGAGGGATAGAAAAAAAAATGTATATAGCGAAGAAAGATAGCGCGAGTACCAGAGGATCCAATAGGAGTCTCCGAGTCATTTGTCATCGTGCCGCATTGTGGTCGCGCCTCTCTTCTGTGTCCTGCGAAAAAATACCGACTACGAGCATAGGACAGAAATTTCTCTTTCTCGCTCGATTCTATCCTCCTCGCTCTTCGAGTCTCTCTCTCTGTCGTCCCATTATCAAAGGAACGGCGATCTCTGTGTGTACCCCCGAATCATTGTTGCCACGCTTGCGCTCGATTCGCTCGTCGTCGACGTCCGTGATTTATGCGTTTCTTTTCTCGCCCCGCACACGATATTGTTACCGAGAGTTCCTCTCTTTCACCCCACACCGATGAAACCACTAAAACGTTCTGTGCGTTTTGGGGTCGCTCGCCGCAGCTCCCTCACCGGGCCTTCTATGCTACCGTGCAGTAAGTACCGTACATACGAGGGTGCTGTGTAAAATGAAGGTTGCTTCGCCGTGCTATATAACTATTATCCTGTGGGGATGACGGAGCTGTACGGTCGAGCATCTGCCAATATTTGTCATCCATTATCGGCTTTTGCCTCTTAAACAGGTCTTCATATAGAGATCCAGATACTTTCCGCCACGGATGGAGAGGAAAATCTGATGTAAAGCCCTAAATCCCTGCGCCGCAACAGGCTGATAAAATGCGGAACCTCCCGCCTACTGCGGAAGAATGAATATCGTTCTACACTGCTACGATTTTATAGAAATTTGATCCATTAAATTTCTATAAAGTCGTAGCTAACACTATAAAATAGTAGCTAATCGTAGCTAATTTCTATAAAATCGTAGCTAATCGTAGCTAATTTTTATAAAATCGTAGCTAATCGTGTTCTAACACTATTCTCTCCTGGCAAGCGATTCCAAGAATCTTTTTGACTGCGCAACACCGCCAATCCGTAGCCGACGCTCTTTAAAATCAATCAGACAGAATGATATTATAATCATTGGCAAAGTAATTAGGCGTCTGGGGGTTCATTGAACTGCAGTTCGATAGAGTGATGTACATACCGCTACAGATGACGTTGTGCGTGTACACGAAAATTTCGAGTGATTGACGGAGAGAAAGAGAGGAAAGGATTAAACGAAGAATGGAACAAGAGAGAAGAAAAAGCGCTGCACGCATCATCCTTCCCGTCGACTTGTTATTATCCCTTCAGGCATATGTGGGCCAACGCATTCAGAAAAAACACTTTCGAAGGTATTGACGTCGAACGAAGGCGCCTGCGGCGAGTTTCTCCATCTGTTGGTCGATTATGAGGAGATCCTTTCCGCAACATGAGTGAGATAGCGATAAAAAGAATGAGAAAAAAAGAAGTCGAAGAAGAGAAGTTGTTAGGACAGGAAAATACAGTTACCCGCGTTATTCTATAGGGTGTGGCCATCGTACCCGAACAAAAAAGTTTGCGTCCAAGAGAAGAAAACCGAGAGAGGAAAGTATTCGTGGTCGCCTACAGAATCTTCGAGAATGGCTTAGAAATGCACACATTTTCCGATAGAGGACTTTCTCTTATGCCCCCTATTCACTTTTTAATTTGTCAAAAAACGGTATGAAACAAATTTCTTTGTCACGAGAAAGAAGCTTCTCGATGATTTCATGACTCAAATAATAACCAACCTCTTCATCGCGTTTATAATAACGTCTTTTGAATTACAAAGGGGTGGAACTTCCATTCTCGAAAACTTCGATCCAGGAATGTGGACGCGAGCTTCCGGATAAGGTGATGAATTGCCACAGCGTCGACTGAACAAAATTTTGGTCATCAATTGAAACGCGTGCTTAACTAGAACAACAGTTTGATGTGCCGAGGTCCCGCCGTGGTATTTATGCACGCCATCGGGGTTGCAGAATGAGGAATGTGTCGGTACCACCCTGACCCACCTGGGGGCGGAATCGCGTACGCCCAAGCCGCCCCCAGGCGTATGGGGGCTGCACGCGTCGAGTGCACCATCGGTAAGGCACCTATATCAACGTACGCCAGTCGGTTACGCGTTCGTTCGACTCGGCACGAGGAGAAAGAGTAAAAGTGGAGATAGTCATAACGTACCTAACGATATTATCCGCAAAACGTATCTAAGAAGTCTGAGCAGGGAGTGTCGTGAAACGCGTCTCGGGACCATTTATAGTCGTTCCATAGATCCGACTGCAGATACGGCCCGTAAATGCAACGACTAGAATGAGCACGAAGCAGAAAGATAGCGAAAGAGTGCGGCGCAGTGAAGAATGAGAAGAAGGCGAGGAACCGTGCGTTAAATTCTCGCGTACGCATGTATGGAGATACGTATATACATAGCGAGTATAACTGATCCGTGTACAGACGAACGGACGAAGAAGGAGCAACCGGTTCGGAGCGCCATTACTTTTCCTCGCTCTTGCAACTCGCATCCGGCGTGTCCCCCCGAACAATGCGTAACTATAGACACGTAATGACCGCGGCCCGCATTGTACATATATCTCGCTCGCGCTTCGTACACACGCTCTCTCGCATGATCCCGTATGTCATGCCAATGTCGTCGCGACTGGTTCTCGTACTCGGAAGTAGTCTCCACCACATACACCCTTCGCAATCGACATATAGTTTTGCGTGACCATATCCTTAGACCGAGAGAAGCTCCCGGTTAACAATTTTATTAACACTTTCGATGCAGACGTCGCTCGATAGGCTTTTCTTCCCAGCATTTCCAAGGTTTAATAAATTTTGTTTCCAAATGATCGTTCAAAGAATAAAATAAGAAAAATGTATTTCACATTTCGACTTAGGGTTCGATACTAGGATAACCGATTCAATCAATTTTTTTTCTACTTCGACCCGTACATTTTATGACTATTATAAGCTGTTCATAAATTTTGCAACGAATATCGCCTTCACCTATTCGCAGCGTTGGATCCGCCACCCCGATCATCAGTCTCCGAGCTAGGTCCTACATAGTATATACGTATCCTCGATATACGCATATGCGTGGTCCCCGCGTCGCTGGTACATCATATCGCGAGCACACGGGGCCCGGGGACCTCGTGCATGGCCCACGGTGCGTCGGGGCGTGGTACGTTCACTCCCAGGTGCGTCTCGGTCCCCGGGACAATGCATTCGTGCAGGAACGACACTGTCCGACACGCCCAGATCTCTGCAAGCAGCGTGCCCTAATATTCACTCTATGCACGCATGCAGCGTGCACTCGTGTCGCGCCCCGTGCCCGACTAGCTCCGAGCTCCGACTTGCGATCTCTCTCTTCCCTTTTTTCTATTCTCTCTCCCTCTCTTTCTCGTCTCTCGTTCACTCTGAACAGATGCACGTCGACGTGTACCCGATATACTTTAAATAACGTCGCGACGCCCGCCTCCCTCTGTTCGAACGGCCCGGGACACAACGATGAGGAGAAAACTAGCGAATCCCCCGACAACGACGATGCCTCACCCTGGGTCATTCGCGCCCGTTATTGTCCGAAGAATCATCCTGTCGTCCCTACAAATGGGTTTTTGCGGAAATATGCGTATACAATATCTTTACGCTCTTTCGATTCCCTTTAAGAGCCGCTCACGCCGCATTCTCCTGTCTATAATACCTATGTATGTGAATCAGTGCTCAATACAATGCTACTATGTTTGAGGGATGTGGCGTTTCGCGTTAGCTCGTGTACGCATTTTATTTTCGTACTATAGCGCTATTGTAATAGCCAGGATGGACTTGGCTCGCGCTGCATGTGCCATGTACACTCTTCTTATTACGTGTACGACGATCCATCTGATGAATGTCGATGCATGTGCACGCCGGGCGTATATACGTATACATAAAGTTGCGACGTACCTGCGTATAGATACAGCCAGGGAGAATGCGAATGCAAATTCGCGATGCATGCGCGGCAAAGGTGCAATTTAGCGCGGGGGAAGAAGTAAAGGTGAGCCACGGCGCCACGTACCGGAGAGATGAGAACAATGAGATCGTAATACGAACGGTTCGAGGTCCAGAGATTAACGAGGCTGCGAGCTCATCCCATTGCACGCCCTGTCCTATGCATTCGATCGTTTTTTTTTTTTTTTTGCTAATTTTTTTTTCTTCTTTTTTTTTTACTAAGATTAAAACATCGTTGTGGTGGAAAAGAGAAAGATATCGATCGATCACAGTTCACCGATAAACTACACGTAGAGTATAAGTCGGACGATAAATTTCGTCCAAGGTCCAGGCGAATAGGATGTATATATTTTTTTTTATTGAGCAGATGCCGTGGCGAGAGGCCCGCGAAAGGCCGCATTATGCGGTCGCGGAAGCAGATGACTCGCAGACAGCTCGACGAGGAAAGAAAGCGGCGTGCATTGCGGTTGTAGTACACATTGCAGTTCCCTCTGTCGATGTTCGTATACGGACAATCGATAAATAAATGAATAAAAGAAGAAACCGAAGCATAAAGAGGACGGAGAAGCTCGGGCGACGTGTGCTGACGCACCCCGTCGATATTCCAGTTGATGTATCCATGCGCGGATCGCATGCAATATCGCAGACGACCGCAGACTTTTGCGTTTCTTCTGTTCTCTCTCACGAAACTGACCCCGTTCCGAACAACTTGCCTGCAAAACTTGTGAGGAGAAGAAGAAAAAAAAAAAGAAATAACAGAATGGGGAAAACGAGAAAGGAACAACGGGTTCGTAAATTTCGAAGGAAAATATTATGGGCGTTATTCGCGTGGAATTGCTGAGAGAAAAGCCCCCGAGGCGTTTGTATGGTTGAATCTAGCGTGGAAAACAGCTTCCGCCTGTTTCACGAGTGCGGCAGAGTCGCGTACCCACTAAGTTTAACGGGAAACCTCCGCGGGAAAAGTATAATGCGAGGGGGAGCTATTATAATTCCCACCGGCGGAAGAAATGCGAGCTTTTCGCATACCGATTCCGTTCTTGTCGCGCGGAATTCCCGTATATTCGTCGTTAATTTATTAGTAAAACACAGAATTCGTACAATGGGGGGAAGAACGTTGATCATTGTTCGGAAGAAGTTGGGAAAAGTTTCTCACCCCTTTTGTCCTTTCTTCTTCGCCCAATACCGGTGAATACCATCATGAGAACGTCCGTGATCGCGCTGTTCTCGTTGATATCACGCAGGACGAACGGGTTTTTTTTTCCATCTTTTCCCGCGGTCCTTCGCGGCATGTGCGTCGCGGAACCGTCGACCGAATCGACGCCGGCGGCTCACATCGGGCTCCCTCTCAGCGTATGTAACGTTCCTCGCATCGGTGTGTCCCGGAGCCGCGAGCTTGAGCTCCAACAACATACGAAGGCATTGTAGCGCAACGTGTCATTTCTAGTAATGTAACGTAAGTACGCACGTAACAATACGTCCGTCGTATAGACGTTTAATTATCATAGAGTAATGTCTAATGACATATATTAGAGACGGCCTGGGTCACCATATGGGGAACCTTTTGTCCCTCGTAATAACAGTCGCGCACGGAAAGAGTTATGCACGCGTATGCGTGGCGAGCAATACGTCCTCCTCCTCCTCGTCCTCCTCCGCCATCCACCTCTTTCGCTTCCCTCAACGATGAGAGAGCACGGTACGGAACAGTATGATGTACCAGAATTAATGACACAGCGATTGGCCTTTCAAGAAATTCTCAAATGCTACTTGTTGGCTATAGTTCTTGCTCTTTCTGGCTGATGGTTCTCACATGCCGATGACTGCAGGGTGGACAGTCACTGGTAGCTGGCCAAACTACTGTACCGCTCCTTCTCTGGGCTTCTCCGCTCTGTCTCTATCTCTCCCGCGATTCGGTTATAGTGGAATTACCTATATGGGCGATGTGTTTTTATATTGTTGCCCTTTTTTTCACGGTCTCGACGCCCCCCTCCCTCCTTCACGCCGGGCACACTATCTGCGTCGTTCAGCTCATGTATTTTTTTTTTTTCATTTTTCAGTCCCCTCAAGTGAATCATACCGGGTCTCCGCGGCTGCGTGCTACTGATTACCGTAATTCACTCGTTCCTGTTCCGGTATCGGCGGCTAATTATAATCATCGATTTCTATAAGCGACTTCCTTGGTACGCTCGCGGGCCTCGAGCAAGCCGATGGCCACTGCCCGAACTAACCGACAACCGACCACCCCCGCCGCCCGCCGAGTTACACCCATATCATCCGCGAAGAACGCCCGTTGTCGTTACGCAAAACGAGCTCTTTCAGGCGCAGATCCTCAACCACGTTCGGCCGACATTCGGAACGCTCGTGTGCTCGCTCGCGTGCTTCGCGTGAGCACATGTGACCATCTTCCCACCATTCTTGCTGGAAATATCGTTGCGAAATTTTGACGGTTTCACAACATATTTCTGACGTTTCTTTACGCTCCAGGTATAGGTTTCTAATTCCACTGAGCCTATTTTTTCATATTTTTTCATAGAAATTGCGTTTCGATTAAAAAAGAGTTACAACGTTAAAGTTCTGTGGAGTTGAAAATATTTGTTCATTTTTCAAATATTTCGAATCTTGAAAATCGGCCTGTTTTTTAGACAAAATTCTTATGCTAGTATCGTAACTTCTAAATGTATCACATGCAAATACATGAACTTTTTGTTGCGTAGAAAAGTTTTTGATCTATTGATAAAGCAAGTGTTAAATATTTGCGGTGCATACTTGAACGAAATTGTAAATGTTTGATTTTTTTTTTTGCGGTGTACGATTTATTTCCGTTATAACGGACGAGTGTATGATTGAACGGTGTACGATTGAAGGCGCCTCCATTGTACAGCTTGGTGGGAAGCAATGTGAACATTTCATTGTGCCAGACTTTTTGTGCCCCTTGACGAACGTTTATACGAAAACTTTCCTGTTTTCGTGTGTCACGAATTCCTGTGACAAGAAAGTGGATCATTTGTCACCGAAGAAAAATAGACGAATTGCTCTTCTTCTTCTGTGGGTGATACCTACTTCACCCTATTATTTTTTTCAAGAAAGCCTATAGAGTTTCTGTGTGGCAAACTTCAGAGCTCGGCAAACTCGACAAAGTCAGACTGGAGGGTCCAACACGCAGGAAATAAAAGAGCACGATGGATGGTTGGCAAAACAGATCCATTCAGTTGACTCTGGAATGCTGAAGCACGTCCCGTGGTCAACAGGAGTGCTATTGCGCTCGCTTACCAATTGAATACACAGTGCACTCTTTGTCGCCACTCTTGCGAGCTCAGGGTGAATGAATTTTCGTGAATGAACAAACCCCGAAATGTAACACCTATCTCTTGTAAAATAGGATCGATTTAACGGATTTGTCGGGAGACAACGCTCCTCGAGGTCGACACGAATGTATTATTTCGTCGCAAAGGATTTGCAGCTTTCATACTTGCGGTTCCGTACAAATTTCTTCCCTTCGCATTCTCGAGGACGCGTGTGCCGGCTGAAAAACAAATCTGCAACCATTCACAGCCTCACGCGTATTATGCTAGCTCCATTCGTTCCCAAACACGCGGTGGACAAAGTATTTTAACCGCAGGTATCAAGCCACCTTTGCTCTTCAAAGGTGAAGAATGACGGTAGTCGATATTGCCGTAGTTCTGGTAAAATATCCGGGTTTCTGGTGAAACATTTCATCGAGCACCCGATAATCCTCGAAACCTATTTGCACTGGTGTAAGAGCAACGTCGAGAGTAAGTGTTAAGAGTTAACACGTGTACTTAGGACAGCATCACAACACAGGATTAGGTGGAGGGGTAACAGCTCGCTACTATAGCGAAAATACGTTTGTTATGGGTTAAACACGGATATGCATTAGTTTTCATAAAGTGCCCGAGCCGAAGAGCTAACGGAGTGCGTGTAGGAACAAATCCCTGGGGATTACGAGAATGGGAATCGCGAGATCCCACGAGAGGGACCCTTCTCATTTTTCCACTTTCAAAATGGCCAAATATTTTTTTTCGAGGTATCGATTTTTTACCACCTCCATTGGCTTCAAGTGGCCCATTCCGGCTCAAAACACATGCAACTTGTATTTTTTTCGAAATTTGAAAAATTCACCATTTCCAGCATAGGGAATCCTATGTTAAATTTTGCGAAACGGCACTTTTTTTCAAAAAATTTCGAGATATCGAATTTAAACCTTCGCCATTCTTTTCAAGTGGCATATTTACCAACCGATTTCAGTAAAGAAAAAATTCTAAAAAATTTTGTTATAAAAATACCATTTTTGTCGAAAAATTTTAAGGGTTACCCCTTCTCATTTTTCCACTTTCAAAATGGAGAAATTTTTTTTTTCGAGATATCGAATTTCTACCACCGCCATTCGCTTCAGGTGACCCATTTCCACACAGAAAACGTAAAACTGGAACCTATTTAGAAATTTTTAAAATTGACCATTTCCAGCATAGGGAATCCTATGTTAAATTATGCGAAACGGCACTTTTTTTCAAAAAATTTCGAGATATCGAATTAAAACCTTCGCCATTCTTTCCAAGTGGCATATTTACCAACCGATTACAGTAAAGAAAAAATTCTAAAAAATTTTTTTGAAAAAATACCATTCCAGCATAGGGAATCCTATGTTAAATTTTGCGAAACGGTACCATTTATTATTATGGTACAAAAAAATACACAACATTGAAACTGTAGCGGTACCCGTGAGGGGGTTGCTCTCTCTCGTATGTGTGTCTCTGATGAATAAACGTGTCGCCGTGGGAGTCTGTGCTACGGAACGCCCAGACTCCCCGCACAGAACTCTGCAATTTGCTTCGGTTGCTCTTCGCTGTGTAGCGACACACGCGTGTTCCGCATTTGCTGGGAAAACCAGGCTTCAGCGATCTCGAGCTTTTCGAGGACGCGTACACCCGTTAGAACCCGACAGGGAGGGAGCACACTCACACATAAAATCGCAGAAATGTTGGTGTCCCCGCAGTCATCGGGGAACTATTCGACTTTATTTAATGGCAAAAGTGGGCGTGCGCGTGACCGGTAGCACACCCGCGAGAATTATATTCGAACTCACCCCCTCACGAGTCTTATATACCGAAAAAATAAATCGTATACTCGGAATATAGTGTGTGTGTGGGTGTTGCTCTCGTGGATGCTCGAGCCACGGATTACACGTTATTTAGGAAACTCCGACAAAGCATTCAGCACGATGTTTTTTTTTTGTTTGTTCGGCTTCAAAGAAGTCAAATGAATAAAGGGGAAAAGAGAGGAACCCAGAAAATGATGTGTTTTTTTTCAGCATAGATCTGAGTCTATACTTTGCAGCATGTCGGTAATAAGTTTGGAACGTACAGCGATGGGATGGATAGGGTATTTCAGTACTTACAACCCCCGTGCTGAAGTTTCCAGTATTGATACGTAATCGCGAGGCTCTACCAGCCCTCCGCCGTATTGCTGACTAAGCAATACGGCAATACGGTTTATAGTCTGCCAACAGAAAAGGCACGGAGGAGCGGCAAATCGAAACTCGTTTTTTTTTCCATGAACGCAAGTCGAGTAAAAGAGAGTGGCATTGAGTGAGTAAAGTAGCGGCAGTAGTATCAACGAAGGTACCGGAGTTCTAAAATGACTGACATTAGAGACGGCCACAATAAGTGCGCTACATTCAATTTGCTGATTTCCTTTCGAACGCGAATCGAAACGTTTTTACTCGGAAAGTTGGCACATTCGGTTTATACCTTCACGGGGCCAGAGAGAAATTGGTGTGTGCACTTTTTGCGGGGAAGGGTTGTTTCGTTCCGAATGGTCGTTGAACCGCGCGCGCGGTTGTGCGCTGCGGCGAAATCGCTTTTCGCGTACAGAATCATCGGAGGATTCGTGCTTGAAGCCGGTTTGCCTTACGATAATCGGAATACCCGATATTTCGTTATTTTTGCTTTCTCGTTTCCTATTCCTATATTTTCCGTCTTTTAGCTTGAGCCAAAGTGAGGTGCACACTATGTTATTTGCATATCTTCATGCTGAACTCCAATTCCCTTCGGTTTTACGATCCTTAACGCAGTGCCGGAAAAAGTCGATCAGCCCAAATCGTGGCTCGTCGTCATTTTAAATGCGATGCAGCTGCAACTTCATCCCTCTAAATTTTCAGGGTGATTCGACCTTCCGAAGAGCTCGGATACACGCAGGTTTACCGTTGCCCGCCTAATTGAACGCTGTGCACGTTCGTCCGGATTCTTCAAAGCCACAAAGGCCTGTGATACGTCTCTGTGGCGTTGGGGCAACGGGTGTATCTTAGAATGTTTGCTACTGAGAATGCAACATCCTTGAGTGAAATCCGCGGAGAGGTTCGAGGGGTTCGCGACCTCCGTGAGATCATCCGAAGACCTCGGAGGTGCATCGTAGATTTCTTGACCCAACGACACTGCCGTACCGTGCGCGCAGCACGGGCCTACTTAGGCCAATGACTGTGATTCGATTACCGGGAGCTTGAATTATATTGCTGCTCATCAGTCTTGCGAGATGAAGAGGAACGGTAGGAAGAGATCACCGTGCAATGTGCGCGCACAGGAGGCTGTGTATGTTCCATCAACTTGTTTCGTTCCTTTATGCCCCTCCGTCTATGTCTTCGCCTCGACTCCTGACGAGTTCTAAGGTTCTTCAATCAGACGAACCTTGTTTGGTCCAGACTGTGCAATATTCCATTCGCGTCTCTGGCGCGTACCGTGAATTGACTGAGGCAGGAAAAGGATTGAAGTTCGTGCCATGTGCTGATAATGCGTCGGGTCTCCCTGAGATTCCGCATACTCGAACGCCTCGTGTCAATGGCCCAACCGTCCTTTCTCGCACTCGCTATGTCAAATTTGATTTATCCACGGGGGTCTCGCGAAGTACGCGTACGAAACTTACAAAAGACATGTCGCAAGGATTAAGTGGGCGGTGACGAGAAATTCACGCCCGAGGCGTGAAGTAACTCCGCAGGATTCTACATCGATCAACACCCTTTGCAATAGGCTCAACCGTTGATTTTCACACTCCTCTGTCGTGCTCGATTTCTTCGAGCAGTCTTGATCAGTTCACGCTGCCACTCCCAGAGCTCTGCTGAGACAATAATTTCGAAATAAGATCTCTCTCGCCGCGCGCGAGACATTCGCACTATCCCTGTCAGCTCGGGTCACGTCAAGCGACCCGATTGTGATCAGCCTGACGTGTCCATCGAATCGGTAAACCGCGCGTGCAACACGCTCGAAAACAAAGCCGGCAGGTGGCGATAGACAATGGGTCAAATGCTTTTTAATTGTTGTACAATGGGCTGGTTGCTCGGGCGCGTAATCTCGGCCACACCTTGCGACATCGTGCCGTGTTTTACAAACATTACTTATGGCTCGATGAGCCCGATGAATGCTGACGTTGTGCAAGGGAGCTCGAGTTTGCCTCGATCCTCCACGTGTACAAACGTCGAATTAAAAAAATTCGTAAAATAAAAAGAATAAAATCATGCGTATAATTAATCGATCAAAGACGAATCATTTACTCTATCATGTCTCTGATTTTCTACTGATTAAATAAGAGAGGAAATTAAGTCAAAAAATTGTCGAAGAGACTTCTTAAATTATTATTCTTTTACGACTCGGAGTGCATCACGACCGTTCAAGTTTCCCGCTGTATTATATTTTATCACAAAGCACCGAGGGACACAGAGCATACTTTTTTTTTATTGTTTCTTCCGTCCGCGCGCGAACCTCCGTACAGCCTCGCGCGAGTTTCCTCGCGCTCGAGTGACCGCATTGATTCTTAATTAACGTCTAGATTGAGGAACAATCAGTGTATAATTGCTCGTGTACCGACAATGCTCGACAATAAATTCCCCCGGGGGCTACATCGGCTCCGGGTTTGCAGCCCGCTCCGCTGTCGGCGCAAAGTCGCAGGGCCCGGCGTAGCGTCGCGACCCCAGAAACGTGACAGGGGGGCGTGTACCGTTGCAGAAATTCGTCTTTGGCTCTCTCGCTCTCTTTCACGTAAAATGCCAGATGTCTCGCATGTGGTCGACGCGCGAATGTGCCATTGTTTGTCGGTCCCGCGAAGGTTTGTCCCGACGTCGTTGCTCTGCATCTCGCTTTTTCATGTTCTCGTTCCGTTCGTTCATTCATTCTCGCGTCGACGGGTTACGCAAATTTCGAGGCTTTCGCGCAAGCCGCGAGTGAAACGACGATTCCGAGCGAAAACTCCGAGACACATGCGGCTCACTTTACCGCCGATCTGTATGTCGCCGTGCACGCAGGTAAGATAATGATTCCGTGTGGGCCCTTCGCGAACCATAATGCATGCATAATGCGCGGATCCCTCGCGGCAAGCCTCGGCGCACTTCCGGCACATCGAAGTTTCTGACTTTTCTTTCACGAAACTTGCGAAATCGTATTACGCATGCATGGATCATTACACGCTGCAGAACCACACGTGCGTATTTTTCAATCGATCGAAAAGTCTCGGGATCATTGGGGGAAAAATAATACTGTAAGAGAAAATTGTCTTTAAATGTTGTGGATATTCCTGACTACAATTGAAAAATTTACATACAGTATAAGCAAGCGATGAAGTTGTTTTCTTCCCCGCTGCGATTCTTGCGAATATTCGCAATGATTCCTGAGCCTCGAGCGACTGGACATTTCTTACCGAAGCTGAATCAATGTTTTTTTTTAACCATGAAATTTGTTCGATCCGTGTTTCGATCGTTGGCGAACATTCGCAATGACATTCGAAGGCCCGAACCGATATCGTTCGCATGATATTATGATAATTAGCCGTTAAGCTATCGATACGTTCCCCGCGAACAAGTCCCCGAGCTCGTTTGAGCATTGTGACGCCCTGTCGGAAGGTACTTTGGTACGTACGGGTTTCGGTTTCACGACGGGGTCTTCGTTATGTAGGCATGTATTAAGATCGATCAGTCTTCGGGTAGGCGTATTTGAGGCGTCTTGACGTCTCGCGTGGAGAAGTCCTCGAGGTTGACAGCTCGACAGCTCGCGGTGTGTCTCGCAGAAACGAGCCCGCGTGTAGCGGCGTCAAGGCGGGTGACAGAAGAGCTTGCAGGCTCTGCACACGACATCCTGGATATATATACATATATTCGGACGGTTAAATCCGGGCGGATGGACGACCGGTATCTGTGATATCGGAGATCGAACGCGTACTGAGAAAACTCACGGCTCAATGACGAAGCATGCGTAATCGTGCGTAATTTTTGCTCGTACACACTCGTACGCAATGCGATCTTGAGTGCGGTTCCCGAGAACATTACTAGTCTCTTACTCATCGTCAAGCATAAATTTATTTCCTGGCATTACTTGTCTTCCTGACACGCGGCGGTAAATAATTCGAAGTATCATCGATCGGCGGAGGCGTGATCGAAGAAGAGTAGTCACCGATTTGCATTGACCAGTGTGATCGCGGACTCGCCGCGAGGCAATTACCTCTTTAAATTCCGACGATGAGTCCCCTGCCATCACATTTTTCTTTTCATTTTTTATTCCCCTCCGTTAATTCCTCGAACTGATCGCGAAGCAGCGACGTTTGTATCAGTTAACGCGGGACGTAGATTTGAAGCAACACTGTGGGTATAAGAACTGCGAGAGACGGCCTCGACGTTTAGTGAATTTTTAACCACGTTCGCGTTTCTTCCGGGGGAGAGCCTCGGTTTCCTCGCTCTCTTGCATTTTGCGAGGGAAGTAATGAGACGGGGGTTGGTGGCCCGCGAGAAACTATACAAGCTGTGTGCGAGAGAGGCGAGAAAGAAAGGCGAGGGTTAAAGTTCTGAGAACGGAACGTTTAATCACGAGGGCAATTAGTATGATTCACGGCTGACGTCTCTATAACCGGAGTATAGTATATGGGCTGTGAGAGAGAGGCGAAGTGGCAAAGCAGAGAGAAGGAATTTCAACGCGGCGGCGAGAGGGAGAGAGCGTTTCTTTATTCAATTCGATGCACTCCTTTTCTTGACGCCTTTAAATTAGCTAACCAGAATCGACGGGGTTGAAACTCCCGCGAATACCGGTTAACCCTTTCACGAGTTTATAGACAGGGGCTGTATTCCTGGAGACTATGTATAGCGGTATACGTCGAAGTGATGGAAACTGAACAGGGGAAGAATATTCCACGTTTCGCACGTACTGATGATAGAATGATTTGGATATGAAAGGGAAGTACGAGAGAAAACTTAAAGATCGAAATATCCGGCTCTGCATTTTATCCATGTAAAATTTATCACACACTGATAAAAAAAATACGGTTGAATCAACTAAGATTCGGGCAGGGACGTTCAACCAAATATTTTGTCGGTACAACTAAAAAATTGATTAGTTCAACAATTTTTTAGGTGATTTCACGAAAATATTTTTGAGTCATTAAAATATTTTGTTCGACCAACTAAAGGTTTATTTGAACGTCCCCGCCCGAATTTTAGTTGATTTAACTGTACTTTTTTTTATCAGTGCAGAAAACATTAGATTGAACTTCAATGAAAGGAGAAGAATCAGGTCCATTTATCCTAAAAATGTTCCTCTACCTTGGGAATTGATAGCAATACGAACAATGTCACCGCTCATTTGGCACATCCGTTGAGGCTTTTTGAGGGACGCGGAGCAGCTGGTGCTCGAGATAAAAATACGGTCTACAGAACGCGCGCGAAACCGTAAAGGCAATGTGAAAGAGAGAGGTATATGCGACTCTGTTAACTAGATCGCGCCAGGAAGCGCAGACGTTAAATCATCCGTAGCGCATCGTGAACTTGGTTCCAAGTGAGGCGTGAAAATTTTTGAGGAAAAGAAATTAGTTCGTCCGTAGAACCGCATAGCTTCTGTTCCCGGTTGAGAGGTGGACAACATATTGATGATCCCGTCTTCGGTCGTAGACATTTCAATTATCTCGACCCGCCGACGAGAGAGTTATTTCAACTAATCTTTATACATTCCTCGAGCATACCCACCTCTCGCTTTCACTCTATATGTGGCGTGAAATCGCTGGGCTATCGTCACTCTCGTTGTCCGGTGATTCATTCATTTTTTTTCCGCAGACATCCAACGGATCGGCGACGTAATTTGCTCTCTACCAATTCGTAGCTCGTTCCGATGTCGGGAGACAACCCACTTTCGGTATTTCTCCCGTGGTGCCTGAAATATTGTGAAATTACAAACTAATAGGAGCGGAGTTGATAATTCTTCGTTTTTATGCGAGGCTATTAATCAGCCACCTCGTTCGTGAAACGAACGATGTCTCTGCTGGCTCTCCTCGTTCGCTCAACTAAAGCGATTTATAAAATGGGGAACCGGCGAGATCCCTCTCGGCGTACTCGGTAAACCGGAAGTTGTGGGTTCTGGTCCGCTCGCTTATTTTATATTTTTTTCACTTTATTTTTTATTTTTTTGAATATTTTTTTTAATCTTCATATACTTCCTTCTCTTTCTCTCACGTTACAAAATACACGCTCCGGGTCTCTCTGCGACTTCGGGCTCGTTTATCACATCAACATTCTCGAGGTTCGTGTCTTTTCAGCCACTCGTCCCGGCCTCCGAGATTATCGAATTAGATATACAACGAATTGAATTGATTTTCGCTGGTCATCCCGCCATGGCTTGTCCCGTGTTGTACCGGTCGTGTTATAGGTGAGAGTCAAAAGAGCTGAGAACTATAGGTGCAGAGGTGAAGAAGAAGGCGGCCGCGGCCGCGCGGATGCATGACGGATAGCGTTCGCGCTGTACTGTTACCGTCACTTATTACTTGCTATATTTTCATTTTTTTTTTTTCATCGTTCGTTTAGATATTCATTTACACAGTCAGAGTCACGTTTCAGATACGATGAACTAAGCATATTCGTTGTCACGATTATGCCGATCCTTTGGTGTTATTAAAAAAATCATATGTGAAACGTGTATAAAGAGACGAATAATAATTAAGGAGTAATATTCTTCATTTGTCAAACTACGATCAGATAAAATAGGAACACAATGTGATAACGAGCTGAGCTGTGAGAGGATTGGCTACGCCAATTGACTCTCTCGCCGGTGCGTACAGCGTAGAAAACATACAGTGCACGAGATCTCTTCCCTCGAAAAAAGAGGCGCGTCACTCAATTTTCCTCTTACACAGAGACGCGTTGCCGCGACTTGTAATATAGACGAGAGCGAACGTTTGATGTTGTACTCCCGAGGCTCGACGGCCGACGATAAATCGACGTCGGTTAAACGGGGGGAATGGCTGTTGAGAGAAAGAGTTACAGGAATATGATGTAGCGAAGTTAACACGTCGTACGATGGACCATGTGCTCGCTGTCGTCCCGGATCCGGGTGTCAAAATATTTCTAATATTAGTACTTAAGAGACGAGAAGGCATCAGGAGCTTTTTTAATATTTAGACAGCTCTAGGAAAAATAAAGGAAGCTTAGTAGCAATTTTTTGTAAATCTCCGTTCCTCAAAGTCTCCTAATTTCGTCTCGCAGGTATCCGTTGCGTCATCGAGCGAAAGAGACTATTTTAATGAGTTTAATCGAACGAAGTCGGCTCGTGTGTCACCCAGCGGCGACGGGGTCTCCGAAGTTCGACCACAGCATCGCAAAGGGATGACGCGACCCTCCACCCGATCCCGCGAGCGTTGCGCTTATACGTTAACCAGATACTTTGATGACCCTTAATGATGATCAATTAACTCCAATTGGTCTCGGTATAACGATATCGGCCTTGCGTTACACGAAGTGGACAATCCCCGTTCCGCGAGTTCGCAAGCCTGCGGGCCCCATGAACAGAGTGGACGATCCTCGCGAGACTAGCCGTACGGATACCACCGGTGTTGTTTGACCATTAGCCACGTCCAATTTACTTCCTCCGCTGTATGACAATTTCATCGTCTCCGATAGTTGAATTATTGTGCCGCGTGTCAAGGGTCTTAGGATTGCGGGAATTGCGGTTGATATGGCCACGTGGCATATCGCACTGACCCTTGCACATACAACCTCATAATTTTCGGTGCAATCATATTGTATCCACACATACCAAAAACTGTGCAAACAGCAGCGTTCTTCGTTCGTTACGTTAAAAGACATGACTGGTGGCCACATCACCCTGACTTACCCTAATTAAAATTTGGAGGAAAACGAAATACGCCAAACTCAAAAAAAATGTCTAGTTTCCAATTTCAAAAGTTTCGAAAGAGGATAATCTCTCTGCTAATCCGAGAGGATATGGTTTACGCGATTTCTCGTTGACTCCTCTCAGCGGGCACCGCCGAGAGAGTTTCGGAGATGCTGCGGACCTGCTGCACTTGGACGAGGGTCTCTCCCTCGCTCTCACTCTCGAGTGTACCCACCGCGTGTGCCTCTTATACTCAGATCAGTGGAGTCCTAATCTCTTGGAGAGCTCTCTCAGCAGGGTCTCTGACGGAGCCGCCTCGGTTGCCCTTCTTGTCGGTCTCTCTCTCGGGGCTCTTGACGGGACGGAGGTCGGCGCGTTTGGTAAGGGGACGCGCGTGCCGTCTCGTCTTCGTATGCGTAACGCGTGTCCGGATTTAAGAGACCCGGAGCGCTGCTGCCCTTTTGCCATACTCATGAGGCAGTTCACACACACACACACACACACAAACATTTATCTGCCATACGTACTACATCATCCAGAGTAACCCTATGCAAATGCCTAACGCGATATGTGGGTGCTGGCAGCCATATGGCTGCCGTCTTGTTAGTCTCTTTTGTTGCCGCGGCGATTCCGACTCGAGCGGGGAGAGGAGAACACGGATAAACAGCCACATCGGATCGTCGACTCTTCGATACCCCTGGCGCTCCAGGGAAGCTATCTTGCACTCGAGAGCTGGTAGATTAAGAAGATCCTGGGACAGCGCACACGCGGATCTCTCATCGGGCATCAACTCGGCTCACCTAATCGGTTCGCTCGTTACTGCTCACTCGGCGAACAAAGTTCCGGGAACGAGCTCTATACCTTTCTCCCTTAATTCAAAACGCTCGAAACGTCGTAAAAGACACACACACTCGCACTCCTTCGAATTACCTGTCTACCGATCCTTCGCTGTTATTCTCGCTTTTGTTCCCACAGTAGTTTAACTGTTTTTTGGCTTTCTAATACATCCCCTGCACCTCTTTTCTCTAGTTAATGCATTTTATTAATGACAGAGGTCAACCAGCTTTTTTTACATTCGAAGTCTGGCAGAAGAGGAGTTCGCGTGTTGAGAGAAATTTTAACTTCCTCGATCGTAGAGGATGGAAAAAACAGTCTTGAGGGAGCGAAGGAAGAAGCTTAAAAAAAACAGGAGGGAAGAAGTTCTCTTTCGGCAAGTCTTTGGTAAAATGAGAGGGTGCTTCCTCCGACGCCAGCCGAACGGAAAGAGAGCTCGTATTGAGGTTTGTCGAAGAGGCCACAGTCAGATTTCCCGAGGCACTCGTCCTGCGGTCCATCCAAAGAGGCGCTACGTCTTTCTCGTGTTGTCGCGTTAGTCTTCGCTGTGGAGAAGGCCGCCGATGCCGAGCAGCTCTGCGACATGGCCCACCCACGTTCGCCTCTCGTTTCGTCGTCTATTCAACGCTAAAGGTGGTCTCTTGTCGCGTACTCGATACCGGCGTCATGGATCGTCACGCTTTATACGTGCTGGAAGAAAAAAAATGCCCTATGGGAATAAGTTCGGATGCGCAGGAAGGAAAGCTTCGTTAGCATTGATCTTCATACATGAGATAATTGGAAACAGATTTTTATTTATCGCCGTCATCGGTATACACAAGAGATTACATTGCTCAGAAAAACATTCAATTCAATCAATTCATTTCATGAGTACCAGCGGGTTTTCTCAGCCCAATTCTGCAAGTTACATTATAGATCTTACCACAGAAAAAAAAACAACCGTATTGTTCCTTTCGCAGGCATACGAGCATCTTTTTATTTTTCATTGTCCGAGCGATCTGGGACGAAGAGTATCCACAGGATACAAACATTACGTAGTCGCTGATCTATGGAGGACGGAATCAGCGGGGGAACACAGCAGTGGCTGGTACCAGGAGCTCGACTCGCATGCTCCCGTCTCCGAGAGGAGAAAGGGGAGGTCGAGTTTGCAAATTGAATAACAAACGTTCACCCTCCTCGGTTAAATCACCGAAAGGGCACCCCGCCTCGTTCGCTGCTCGACATTAACCGCACCTCCCGCGAACTGTTGTGATGCTCGCGGGGATTCCCCCCTCGGCGCAGTTGTACTAAAACCTCAGATCCCGCTGCTGCTGCTCCTGCTGCTCGTTCTATATTTGCATAACGATCTTATTTCGCAATATTCCCAATATTGATCCGGTTCGCAATGTCGTATCTCGAGGGACTCGGCGAGTTGTTAAAAATATATATAACAAGATTTGCAGATAGTCATGGTAGGAAATAAATTGGGATTAAATCCAACTAATGCGCTAAATGAGTATGGAATTGATTTTTATTGGATTCGGTAGTTTGGCTGAACAGTGTCGTTGTGTTTGGTTGAATCTCTCTAAAGGATGAGAGGCGAGCTTCTTCTTCTTCTGTACTCTGGTGCGTCCGACGTCGGGAAGAGGAGAGATGGTCCGAGTCATCCCCGCTAATAATGCCCGATAATGGGATAGAGCTCGATTATAGCCCGATGTACCCTACTCTCACTCTCTTTCTCTCTCTCTGGGACCTCCTGATGTGGCCGCGATGACGACGCGCTATTGACGATCAAACTTTATTTGTCCGGGATCGGTTTTGGGCGAATTAAACTAATCGATTCGGTAGAAAAAAAAGGTCTCGTGCGGCGCGGCCGATAGGTACTCAATCAAGAGAACCCCCTGGATCATCTCGCTGAAAAGCCTAAAGATTGTATTTTCTTTTCATTCAGAAAAAAAAAAAAAAAATTTACGAGCACTGAAAATTGAATTGAAATTGCTGCGAATGTTAAAAATATATATGGTTAACTTATCAATTTGTTTATTTTAAGATTACATTAGTGTGTGCTGACTTGTGCGTTTAAAGTATATTTTTTGCCTTTGCATGTATACTCAACCTGATATATTGCAACGGCACTGCTGTACAAACCTTTTTCTTTTTTGCATACAGCGACATGCTCTCTCGGAGCACGGATGTGCTTTAGGGTAATTTGCTTATGGGGTCGCGTCACTCGTTTCTCGCGAGTATCCCAAATCCAGTGTGCAGCAACATCATCCCCTCGAGCGTCAACGTCGTTGATGGCAATGGTCTGGGGAAGTCGGGGGAACATGGGGACAGACAGCGAGACAGATAAAGCGAGTGAAAAGGGGGACGACGTGCATCGTGGAAAAGTGGTAAGGGGGACTGATGTTATGACGGAACATTTCATGGCTCGGAGATTCCGGGACCTAACGGCCCGTACGATATTATACCCGTTGCAGAATCACCCTGAGAGTTTTTTCGTCGTGCGTTCCCCTTTCCCTTCTCCCGTATTTCTGATTTTTCTTCTACCCGCCAATCCTCTTACGTACAGGTAAAATATTTTCACGGAGATTTTTCGAGTGGAAAAATGTTTATTTAAATTTTTCTTAAGTGAGCCCAAAAGAGAGTCTCAACGTATAACGGCCAGTCTGCGAATATTTCGAGACGTTAGTTCACGGACAAATCGACTAGTGACTTTTGTCGGCGAAACGCGGACTCCGCACAATTCGAGCTTTCTTGGAATTACGCGACTCTATACCGTGTATTTCTCGAGGCGACGATAAAGCGAGCGCGCTGCAGCGATTGCGAGGGTTCGAGCGAGCTGAGGTTTGGAATTCGACGCGAGACGAATCGGCGATTCTTTGGCCTTTTAAGAGTCTGTAGGCAAAAAAAAAAAAAAAAAAGAAAATGCGAAGTAGAAAATAAAACCCGCGTCGTGCTTCACGATCGTCGTCTCGAGAGTTGAGTTAGAGTTCATCGGGGGGAAATGTGAAGGAGACAGTTGAGTCTAAGTGAAATGAATTGAATTGAAGATTAGTCACGTGTTTATACTCACAAAAGCATCGTTTATTTTTCTCTTTTTTTTTACTCTTTAAAATGAATTCTTCATAATTTGTTTATAATAATACTTTTTAATAATTATTTATTTAATTAATTAATAATAATAATAATTAATAGTAGGTAAGATTACTAACTTTAGACGGGTGGGCGTGATATGGAGCTCCATCCGAGTCCAAGTTCCACACGTCTCGCTCGCTCGATTAAAATCCTTTTTTTTTCTCGTCTAATTTTCATCATAACTCTTTTGTTTCTCCGGATAGACTCTTGCTCGTCGAGGCTAGCTCGACACTTTCGCATCAAGCGTATTTTTCATATATTTTTTTACGGACAATCGTGATGACGCGCTAGCTCGCTAATTCGAGTATATTTTGTCCTTCGGGATAGTGTTCGCATATAATACTATATAAGATGAACTGACGTATGGAACCTGACCGAGAGTAGTGGTATACACATCCGGGTATAGAATTCATGAACCGTGTTATCTATCGAGGACGACGCGTCCGGTTCGATTGCATGTGTGTTTTGTAGTGAGTGTGGTGTATATTTTTTTGTCGTTTTGTTGTTCTTGTTTTCGTATGTATCGATATTTCCGTGTGTGTTACTTTATACAATATTATATCGCTCTAATATAATATCATCTCTCACGCACTATGTATAGTATTTACACGTTTAATAAGATTGGGCGATAGAGTGTGCAGGGGTTTCTCGGGAGTGACGGGTCGTGTGGTCAGTGCTACTAGTCGCGCGTAATGACGCGCTCGTTGCGATGGTGCGGACGTTATCGGTGCACGGGGAGGGTGCTCTGATAAAGCGGTAGAAGAAGCAGAAGAAGAATTAAAGAGGATGAGGAAGGGGGTGAGGGAGTAGAGGCTGCCGAATCGCCTACAGGCTATGTACAGGTGCTGGGGAGGAGGGGGAGGGAGTCTGTGGATTACCGGGTGTTCCAGGATTCTGTGTGTAAGAATTGTTTTGTCGGGACTGTTGTTGATGGTGTTGGTGTTGTTGCTGTTGGTTATGAATGTGTTGCTGTTGAGACTGATGATGATTGTGATGATGCGGGAGGGATTGCTGTTGCTGATGGTAATGGGCATTCATGGAGTGATTCTGGTGTTGTTGCTGAATGAGATTCAGATTGAGGGGGTAGGATAGTGGGGAACCCAGGGCCGTTGGGGCACCGTTATTGCAGCCGCCGGCGGCTCTGGGTCCCACCGGGCTCAGTGCATGCTCATCCCCGCGTGAGGATGGTGGACCGCCACGGATGTTCCGTGATGATGAGGATGGTGCATTAGAGGCGGGAGATGCGGGTGATGGGGATGGTGTGCGGTCAGAGGCGATGGGGTCATCTGCATTGGGGTCATGGGGGTTGTCGGCTGGTGAACTGTGGCCTGTGAGCTGTTGACGTCCTGAGGTACCACTCCCGGTACCCCCGCCAGGGCCTGCTGCTGCTGTTGAGCCTGCCCCGACGGTTGTACCGGTACCTGTACCGGTACTACCGAGCTGCTGGAAGTGGGACTCTGCTGACTCCCGTTGTCCTCGCTGTCGGAGCAGGACTCGGCCGAGGAGCTCCCCGCTCCCCCCTTGCCCTTGCTGCCGCTGCTGCTGCTGCTGCTGCTGTGGGTCTTGACGTGCTTCGCGAGATGGTCGCTGCGCATGAACCGCTTGTTGCAGACCGGGCAGGCGAATCTCTTTTCGCCGGTGTGGGTTCGAAGGTGCCGCTGCAACTCATCCGAACGTGTGAACCGCTTGCCACAGAAAAGCCAGTTGCAAACAAACGGTCGCTCACCAGTGTGCCACCGTAAGTGGGCCTTCAGATGCGACGTCTTCCCGTATACCTTGCCGCAGCCCGGTATGTGACAGCTGTGGATGTTCTTCTTCCTTAGATGGACACCCGCGGGTCCGAGCCTCTCGGCCTCTTGGCAATTCGGACAGTCGCAGGTCGCTCTGCCCGTGTATCGTCTCTGGGAGCGGGGCGATGGTGCCTGACTCACTCCCGCGCCTGTTCCACCTTGAGGACTGCCAGCGCCGGCTCCGCCGCCGCTGGTCGCGGCGTGATGGGCGTGCAGTCCGAAACTCGGTGGACCACCGGGCAGCATTGATTTGTATGTGTCTTGTAGGAGATTGTGACCGGCGGTAGTAGCTGAGGTTAACAAGTGATTGCCAGCTAACGCGAGGCTCGTTGAGTAGTCAGCCGAGTAGTTTGCCATTTGTGCATGAACGCCAACGGTGCCGCTGACGTCGAGCCAACCTCCTGTAGCTGCACCGTGCACGTCCCACCAACCGTCGCTGGCTTTGATACCGCCGTGTGTCGCACCGGGCATAGCGTTGAAAGGCCACGACTCGTAAGGGTGTCTTCCGTAAACCGAGCCCAGTGTAGCGCCCTCCACTTTCCCGAGCAGACTGCTCTGATGATGATGCGGATCGCCGGCAGGCTGTGCCGATGCCGTACCAGGAAAGTAAAGATCACTGCCGTATTGCGGTGCCGTCGAGGCGCAAGACGTCACCGGAGCTCTCGCGTAACCGCCTGTACTTCCGGCGCTACTCGTAGCTACCGGCCTCTGTGTCACGCCCGTTGTCGTGCATCCACCGCCACCGCCTCCTCCTCCTCCGCCACCGGTATGCTGCGGCGAACTCCCGCTGCTCTGCGGACTCTTTTTCCATGGATGAAAACCCTTTCCTACAGCAGCGTCCGCCAGAGGTGGTGGACTCTTGCTGCTCAATTTGTTGCATTGGGCCGCCAGCATTGCCAACGGTGTGCCTCTCAGACCGGGATGATCCTGCAACAGAAAGATTGAAAAAAAATCCATTAGATGTATATTCGTATTTAATGTCGGAGAGGAGATCGCGATGAATCTTCTCGGAAAACGATGGTAAAGTTAATATTGAAACGGGGCCTCGAAAGAGGCAATTCGGTTGCCCCGATATACGGGGTGTATTGTATAACCCATAGAACCCTCAGGGTACCTATAATCACGAGTGGTCTAAATCGTTCTAAAAATAAGCCGACGCTTCCGCCGTTCCCCGACGTCCGCGTGCTAGACCCGAAAATCCCAAAGTTCCGTGCATCCTCGTGTTATGTATGTGGGGAGATTCGAGGCTCCCGGGAGAGCGGTAGGGTGCATAATGACACTAAATTGGCGCATATATTGTGTGTGTGTTTGTGTGTGTGCCTCGTTCACTCGCGTCCCTCTCTATCACCTAGGTAGCCTGTAGGAGAGCGGCGCTGAGATCGGAAGATTGGATAGCCGAAGTAATGAGGCCCGAGGGCCTCGGAGCAACACCAGCGTTCACCGGCGACCGTATAGCCCGGGGTACATCCTCCTCTAGGTAGTTTTATGCAAATCATTACGAACGAGAGAAAGAGAGAGAGAGAGAGAGAGCCGAACGAGGTCAACGAGCAGAGAGGATACGAACGTTCACGTCGTCGAATAACGTCGTCGTACATCCAACACACCATCCGTCGCGAGTTTCGTACCAAAGGTTTCTTCAGACTCCGGTAAAACGATCATGGCTATCATCGTCCTCCCAGAGACGAAAAGTAAGCGGAACCGTCATTTATAAACAATTTGACTTGGAAGACAACAAAGCCGGCAATAGAATTAATGAAAGCCTTCGAGCTGATTGGAAAATGAATGGATGAATAATTTTGCCGTACGCGATAACAACGGATGGTAGACGAGCGCGCCAGGGAATCGGGAGAAGATTCTTTTGCTCCCGTTATGGTGTGCGAAGGAGACGGGGGGATGGGAGAGTATACTGGAAGCTCGGTCGCTCGTCGAGGTAATGAGGCCGGAGGCTGTGGAGGAACGGGCGGTCTCATCAAGGGCAGTTTCATGCAAATCATCTTGGCGTAGGGAGTCACGATGTATATACATCTCCCTCCGTCCCTCCCGTGAAAGACGAATCGGGGTAGCTGGACTGTCAGCGGCTACCGTAAAGGGACGCCGGCGTTTTATCGCGTCGGGTTGAGGAACCTCTGATTCTCGCAGCAGCATCACATCCTCCTCTCAGTGATGCCTTTGGTGGCTCGCTGTCCCTCGCTGCTGGTGCGGCTGCCGGTATCGCGGAGAAAGGCACCCAAGATAGCGGCGGAAGAGAGCAGAGGAGAATGAGAAAGGGGGCGAAAAGAGACTTTGGTGAGTGTATTCGGACAGAAAGGTAAAGGCAAAGGGTCCGCGGAAGCAGCAGGAAATTAAAGTCTGGCGGCCCGCGGCCATTAGTAGCCGGCGCCATCGAGGCGACACGCCCCCACCGCGGTCCAACGTCCTTCTCTGTACTATGCGCCGAGAGTCTCCGCCACCGGCAACACCAACAAGAAAGACACAACCGGACTGCTTTGGCTCGTTCCTTGTTTTCTCACACGTGCACACCGTTGGAGAACAATTGGATCTCTGCAGACGCGGATTTCATATCGAATAAGCTGTGAATAATTTGCGAAGGTTGTTGGAATACCTGAACCAGCGTGAGCCTAGTTTCTATGCGACACTTCATCTTCGACAGCAGATAAGACTGTCGGAGCTCGTATTGCTGAGCATCTGATATGCCATGCAAGCGGAGAAAGGTGCATAAGATATATACCCCGTTTCAAATTTATGGATTTAATCGGAGATCCGGCGAGCAGGAGAACGAGACGACGAGGCGAACGCCGCTTGTACGATAAAGGGAGGGGTGCGCTGGTAGTAATGGTCGTCGATTCGAGGTAGAATCGTCGTGTTCATCCGATGGTGGTGAGCGAGGGACAGAGAAAGAGAGTCCGTGAGCTCCGATTCGGTGGCGCTTGCTCGCCGGGGACGTAACCTTGCACGTAACCCCGTACACCAACCGGGCTATCCGAAGGAAGGCAAAATTCAACCCCTGTGATATCGCCATCGAGCTCGGGGTGGGGTCGGTCTGGGAAGGAGCAAAGAGGACGAGGGAAGCTCGCCTGCTCCAGCGAAAGAGCTATGCAGGAAGGATAGTAACCGAAGGGAGAGTAAGTGCGTCGCGGATGGAGAGCAAGGGGTGCAACGGAGAGAAAGCCCGAAGAAGCGGGAGAGGGTGATAGTGTACGATAGGGGAACAGCAGCGTATCTCTGCCGGTGTACGAGAGCCACGCCCTCTCCAAGCTCGACGGTCGTAGGTTATAGGTGGAGGAGCGAGAGGGTGAGTTTCGAGAGAGAAAGCGCAGGGGTAGGTATTGATCCGGTCGAACAATACGACGTGCCCTCCGGAGACAACGACATCTCTCAATTAGCAATCGAGGAACTCGCGCGAGGACACCATCCCGGTCGGCCGTATTCGATATGACCACGAAATTCAATTCCCTCACCCTTATCTACGCCGTTTCTATGCACTCATCCGCTGGATCCGATAAAAATATCCACGGCGAACACTCTCGAACGACTTCCACTCGATTGACCGCGAAATGAATAATACATCTGCGTACGATGAAATGGATAGAGTGAGAAGATAGATTCAATAATAATAATTCATCGGTAAAATCGAAGCAGTCTTGTCTGATCTCAAGCATATCTGAGCGACAACTTTGTTTTTTTTTTCCTTCTTATTACCTTTCAACCTGTCGGAGCTTCGCGCAATGATGTAGATGAGCTGGTCGATAATTGTGAAGGAGAACAGTGTAAAGCTTTGGAAAAGTTTGAAACGGGGAAAGAAGAGTGCTAGGTTGTAATAAGCAGGGAGGAAATGGACAGTGGACTGAACAAGTGGATAGGTGGTATAATGCCAAACGCTCACGGATCGCGGGTTGAATCGACAGTGGCAGAACGGACTTTGGTATTACTAGGATTATCCGTAAATGAGAACGTGTCTGGTGCGTTAATAGGGTTATTGATTAGTCGAATGCCAGAGGAGGTAGAGCCATGCCTAGGCAAAGCGTGTACGAGGAGGATGGAAATAGAGTGGGGCGCCCCGGGGCGACGTGCTCTGTAATTATTCCTCGCAGAACGAAAAGGAGTCGTTACTGCGGTAGCGCGCGAACAGGCGCCTTAAAGTCGCCATCTCCTCTACCCAAGGCTCCCCTCACGGTCGTGCTCAAACCTCCACCATCACAACTACTATCAACCCTCTGTCTAACCGTCAATTACCGTGGTACTTCCCGGGCTCGCGTACGCGCGTGCACTTGCCGCACGCAACTATATAGACGGCAGGGCTCTCCTACACCGTAGCCTTATCACTTGCGCTACCGGCGTAACCGAGAGCCTTATGCCTTCCTTCTTTACTCGTTACCGAAGACTCGACATTCTGCATTTCTCCCGCACCAATCTGCATTTCACAATTCGAAACCCTTTTTTTTCCTCTTGCCCAACAATTCCGTTAACGAGTGATCGGACGATCATGCGGGACTTTCGCTACCCTTACTTTTTCACCTGGGATAACCAACTTTCTCTATCCTCATCGGTCGCTTCATTCGCTCGATCGTCCAAAAAGAGAATCTTGGAACCCGCGATGCGATGATCGATGATCCGATACTCTCGTTCTCACGGCTCGGCGTGCCAGAAGTTCCAGGCGAATTTATTTACGTTACAGACGTAACTGGTACGGGAGAGGACAGAGAAGAAACCGGCAACACTTAGTGTGTTTCTGTCGGCATGTTTAAAAGGGAGCTCCCCGACGATGTGGGATTATGGGCGCGGTTTTGATCCTTTGTTTTAGCCGCGTGACGTCACGCCCCCATCACGGCATAGAAAAGAGCCAAGCCACCCTGGCTAGGACTAATAACGCCTCGGGCAGCGATGCCCCGCGCATAAATTAAAAACGCTATATGCCTCGCTCGCCGAGGTAATCCTGCCTGCGAAGGCGATAGAGTGAAGAAGTTGGATCGTCTCGCGACGCACGGTCGACACCTTCCGAGAATCCGGTATTGCTCTGGGTTTCTCGCCGCGTCGTTCCGTAGCTATATGTATCCCTGGGTGCTGAAAGAAGCTAGGCCAGGCTCTCTCCGACCGATGCCTTGGTCGCAAAACGGTTCTCCGAGCCAATATCGCCCGAGCGTTGTAGTCCGACATTCTCCTCGCTCCTAACACGCGCCGGTCGCCGGAAATCTTACGAAACTCGACGGATGTCTCGTAGACGTTGAAGACCGATATTGCACGATACTCAATGGCGAAAACTGCCATCGAGCCTGTCAAAGTTCGGACAGCTTTCTCGGGGAATTATTAAAATCCAATCGATGAAAATATCCGGTACCAAAATGGCTTCCGGGAATCTGCGAATGCAATATAAACTCCCCACCGGGAATTGGGCGGTTCATCGGAGGGAAAAAAAAACGTTGAAGCTAACAGCTCTATTTGACACGTGAAACGAAGCAGGAGTTAAAGAACGTGACTACGACGAGTGTGAAGCCTCACGGGCACGTGACAGCTGCGACCAGAAGTTGTCTACGTGTGCGCGGGTGGGGTATAGACGTTGAAACACCAGCCAGTGGCTGCTCGTTCCCGGCCTCTTCCGCATCGTAGTGGTGGAACATAAGCCAGGGACGGAAGGCTTTCGTGACAGCCGACTGACAGCCCGACGTGTGGAGCACGACGAGGGAGCAAGGAAGAGCGGAGGGTGCGAACGAGGTAAACGCGCCCCGCTAGTCGCGGGAGGGTGCACGTCCGCTATATCGCCACACTTACACCTAGACGCTTCGACCACCGCAGCATTGCCGGGACTGTCCGCACAGTGGCTGATGGCCGGGGCTTGTGGCAAACCGCAGCTGACGTCTTTGTCGGGACAACTAAGTTCACGATGAACTTTCGGGGGACGAACCGCCACGACAGGCAACCGTGCAGACAACCATCGTATATATATATATATATATATTCCGATCTTGCTAATGCGTGCTTCGCGAGTCTCGGCGAACGACGTGAACAGATTGATCTTCGCAGTGAGAGAGGATTAAAAAGACGTCGCAGCGTAGAAGTAAAAAGGTGAAGGTACGTAATGGAACTCGAGAAGATATTAACAAGGAGAGCTGGATGTATAAAGTTGATGCCATAAGAAGCCCGATCCTCTTTCCCTCTTAGGATGTAAAAAGCAAACGAGTATACATGCAACATCGAAGATCTTAGAGACGCTTCTTTGCGTTTTGTTTTATTATTATTATTCTTCTCCGACCATCGGCTAGAGAGTCGATGACCGAAGAGGAGCCGGGCGTCAAAGCGAGAGCAGCACCTGCTCCGAGCTGGTCGTGCCTCGGACGAGCTTTTGATTGGATTCACCTGCGTCACGAATTTTATCCCACAGCGCCAGTCGATTACACGTGGTTTGGAAATCTTATAACCCTGTTCAGGGTTAGACACCGAAATTGAACACATCGTTTGAAAAACCGGTTTCATCTTTTTCGGTCGATGTTTTACCGTCTACGCATTTAAACGTTGCACTGTACACCGAGAGTTAAAAGGCCGTGATTGCTCGATAAGGAACGAGCGTTCAATGCGGGTTACACTTCTAATGCTAATTATTCGTTTATCGCGCACACCGCATGCAGCTACGCCGACACGCAGCTTACCGTTGATAAGCGTCTGTTTCGCTTTTTGTTTCTTTTTTTTTATCCTCTGTACTTCTTTTTTTTTTACAACTTTTATCGTACGCTAATCGGTGTTACAGATATATAATTGCGCGAGAGTCGTACCCGACCGTAATTGCGACACACGATATTCTGTTTTCAGCTTATCCCGCGGGGCCCTCCGATGTATACGAGGCGAAATCACATTAGTTATCGTCGATATGCTGATTACGTACAAGACGTGTTATACAAGGCTTTCGATAACCGAGTATCAGCGAGTTGCAAATTCGTCGGGTCCTCCTGGAATTGAGTTTAGTATTAGGTAGACGGGATTAATAACGTTATTCATGAGTGGACCCCCGAGGGCTGCTCTCTCTCACTCTCCCTCAAGGGAGCTGCATCAACACACATCGCGCACTGGCACCAACCGCACGAGAAGAAGCAACTTCGAGTCCCGTCCCCCCGGTATACAGGACGGTCAGTTCCCACCGGAGCTCTCCGGCTACCTGTTACCCCACCTTCTAAATTATGTTTTTTAATTAAATCCATCGTGAGAGATAGAGCGCGGAGCCGGAGCGCCCAAGCCGCGCAGCTCCCCTTGCCCCTCTCGCCGAGCTCCTATCGTTCGGTGGTGGATGACGCGTTACCGAAACCCCAACGGAACCTTAAGTATACCTCGGCAGGATTTCTACCGCGTGGCCTCGGGCCAACAGGGAGCCGCAGAGATTTATTCGGCGTTCGCCGCCGCGTCGTCGTGGCTCATCATCCGAGGGCGCCGAATCCTCTTCCATCCCTCTCTCCGCTAGTCTTCTTCTATATCAGAGGGTCTCCCTTCCTCTTGGTACCCTTCTCGTCAGCGGTCCCGGGCGGAATCTTCCGACCGGGCAAACCTTAACGATTTCCGCGTAACGGGCTCGAACCCTTCTTGACCGGGGACGACCTTGCAGAGGTGGAAAGTGGCGGAAGGAACCTCGAACCCTTTTCCCGATGGACTTAGATCGGGGATACGTGATTGACTTTCCCCGCATTGTTTGCTCGTCGCCTTGTCCGGGTGACTCTGCAGGAATATATCGGCCCGGTGATTCCAACACGCGGAGCGAAGGATAATAGCTGACGAAAGGAGAATGAGCCGAGAACTGTTGGTGCAAAACGAGAGCAGAAAAGTAGGCGCAGGACCGGGAAGGAAGAGCCCTGGCTCACCCCGGAGGAGAGACAAGGCTGCTAATTCATTAGCACTCGTAAATCTGTCGCGCTCCCGGCGTTGAATATTAAGCGGGCATTACCGAGAGCCACGGCTATAACTCGTGGCCAGTTAACGCGGTTACACCCCTATCCTACAACCGGACCGACCTTCTGTACATCGCGACGAAAAAAGAACCTCGTGTGTACAATTCCACTCTTCAATGTTTGTTCGTTTTTTTTTATTTTTATTTCAATTTACACTAATTTTGTTTCTCTCCACTCGATATCTGGCGTGTGGTATTTACGCCTTAGGCGGTGAAATATTATTATAATGAATATATTTTTTTTTTTTCGTCGAGGTGAAGAGAGAGGTTGTTCGTGTTGAAATTTAAAGGCGCTCGCGTGCCGAAGCGTTTAGAAAAATTAGAGGTATTCAGGGAATCGCGGTGCCGGCCCACATTGATTGGTCCGTTATATCGCACCACTGGCACAGAGCCTTCCGCGAAAATCACTTCCACGAACGGGAAGAGAAATAAGCTGCGGCGGGGTAGCCGGTGCATCGGGTAACGAGGCGTTTCCACCGAGAAATCGGTTATTAGCAAAAATCCAACTCTCGTTTTTCAGACCCGTTACGTCTTCATTAGTATAATGAGAGCGTTGTAAATCTTGCTGTGGCCGAGCAGCTCGGTGCACGGAGACGCGCGGAACGCGGGGGCCTTCTCGCTTCTAGAATAGCTTCTACGGAGCTCGAGGCTGCCACTGGTGCTGCTGGCGCAGCGGCAACACGGACGAGAGTCGAGGGACAGAAGCGTTACGCATTTGCATGAAGTAATTTAGTGGTACATAAAATTCCAGAGGGAATTAGCAACCCGAGAGTGTTCGATCTATCGCCCGGCGCTCTCTTTATCATGTAAACCAGAAACTTTGTTGCATACGAAAAATCGTACCTCATTGACATCGCGACGTGCTCAACATAGTAATTTTGTTATTCTTAAGATGTAGAAAAAAAGAAAGAAAAATTATTTTCCTCGCGATTGCAGCGACGCTCTCCACTGTCGGACGTTGTAACGATGATTGATATTTTATTACGCGATATACTTCACGCTCAAGGAAAGGAAACGAGATGGAAAAAAAATCGAGAAGAACCGAAGGTGAGGCGAGGAGGATGGCGGGACGGACACCCGCGCGCTCGACGCTCCCGCTGACCGGGAGCCAAGGCGTAAAGAGAGCACCGGTAGCGATGTACATTAGCATATAGAAGGAATAGCCCTCGGGCATTTCGTAATAAACGCCCTGCGCCCTATCAGGTAACTCGGGAAGCCCTTATATTTATTAACGATGTACTTTTCGGCAAACCCGTCACCATTCGTCTCCCATCGATTTTGTCGGAAGTTTCAACGATGCCGTCATCTACTTCGGCAAGCAATTGAAATTGAAAGAAATGTTATGTGTTATTGAATTCAATTTAAAAAAAAGCGCTCGCAGTGATGTCGTTAGTGTCTTATAAAAAACTGTGTTCTATGATTGGAGTAAACATTTTTTTTAAATTCCAACGATCACGGATAACCGTATAAAAGCTAGTTAATTTGATGTCATCACCGCCGCTCACCGTAATATAATAAATATAATAAAGAGACCTTTTGGGTTCTACACCGCCAAAAGAGCTAGTATATTTGACACTTTATAGCATAACTCTCCACACCGAGGTGGCCCATTCAAAGACGGCGGCATTCTTTCAATTATCAGTGCCCTTCGCGTTTAACGGGCTCCGGCATGAAAATATTAGTGCCGGCGGAGCTACGGCCTTCGAGATACACCTTTATAATACTGTTCCATAAAAATTTCTGAAACTCCCGTCGCAATACGAAACAAATTTTTCTAAAAGAAAAATCGTTTCGACACCGGTGAATATTTGCTCGCGTTCCGCACGAACGCGTTGCATAGTCCCGTGATCGCGTTATACACGGATGTAAGATCAAAGTGGATTTTGATCGACGGTCGCGCGTTCGCTCGCGCCCGCGATTCACACGCGATGCAGCTATTTTCCCGTTCCGAGCGATTACCGAGAGGCGGCCGACTATGCGTTTATCTGATCTGTCGTAGCTCCGGCAATGCAGCTCATCTAGTAGGCTCTCGTATACGCTTATACACATGTATATGTATATACAGTCCAGCAAAGGAGGCGCACTTCCACCGTACCTACGGCTCTTGCCACTGAATTCTAGCGTTAGCCTACTTGCAGCGTGGATAACCACGGGCGTTGCACGAAAATAAATCATCGAGAGACTTAGACTTTGAGGATCGTGTGGCCACACCCCCTTTTAAATTAATAAACTCTCAACGAGCGTACACAAGATTTTCACCCCCGTCATTGTGAAAAGATTGGAAAATTGTCGGCCGGTAGTGAGAGAGAGGGTAGCATCGAGAGCCAAACGTTATATATTCTATAATGAAGTCGCCTACGCGTGATCGAGCTTTTCAATCTCACTTAATTAATACACTGTAACGAGTGGGTATGCCTCTGGACGAGGGCTGTTGACTGCTGTCAGGCGGGTTGATGAATTAATAATCTTTCGAGTGACCGCGGGCGCGTCTGATCTATACGGATAAGAGATTTCTTTCTTTTTTTTTCATCCGTGCTATGGAAGCACGTCGTGCCTCAATTTGCATTAAATCCGATAGAATGTGAGGAAAAATGCTATCAATATTAGGCGGGGGTATTATTAGTTTGGAGAAATGGTGTATTAAACTGATGTTCGAGGCGGCGGCTACGACGACCGGAGACCGGTGCATGATATTGATGGCTTCTTTTTTCTAATTGCCCGGTCCAGCTATACGGGAACGCTCGATGACCGTCGGACATGAATGCCGGCAGGTTTGTGTTATTTATTTCTTGTGTTTGTGGAAGAGAGGCATCCTGTCGGCGAGCATTTACGTATCATACAGGCTGTACCGCTAGAACGACGCCGCTGGCATAATTTAGTCTGGAGGTTAGTTTATGCGACGTGAAATAGAGCCAGGTGACCTCAGCGATCGAGGTATCACTCGAAAAATCAACCAAATTCTGATATTATCAAATTTTCACTTCGGTCACTGACGACAACGACGTATTTCTGTGCAAGACGGATCGGCAATTTTTGTATAATCATTTTTTACGACTTAGTACTCTACGGCATATTACTGTACGTCACATTTTTTTAGAATTTTTTGGATGTAATTGAAGATATATATTTTTTTAACACCCATGTCACGACCGCGCCAAATACCATATTAAACTGGGCTCTAGAGGATGAATCAAAAATTGCCTAAAATAAAATATTCCATCAAACAGTTCGAGTAAAGAAAAGATCACGTGGAAGCATCTTCAATGGAACGACACCGCAAGATTTCCTTGTCGCTAAGTCAATTCCGCGGTGCGGAGGGTTTAACACAAGTGAGCGATAACTGAAATCTCCATATTACGTGCTGTCGTAATAAACCCGTGGAGAGGAATAGGTTTTGTCGGCATTGCAAAGTGTTGCGAATAATACCGGAGTTACCCGCGAATAGGTACACTATAGTAGAGCATCGAAGTGGTAGCTGTGGAGCGGCAACAAACTGGCAGTAAATCACCCTCGTCGGTTCGCGGTCTCCTCGTGTTCTCGCCATCGTTGTACAAACAGGTGCGCGGATATGTACAGGTATACACCGAGGTGGATAGAACGAGAGAAGGAGACTTCACTGGTTGGTTCCACTCTACAGCTTCCACTTTCAGCGGGTCTCTCGGTTCAGCGTACCGAGGCTACGGAGCGTCGCATCTCTCTCGCGATCCTTTTTACCGGCCTTTCGCCAGTTTCCGTGACAATACATTTGAAGAAAAAAAAAAAAAACACCCTCGTCATTGGTATTCTTGATGGCGCACTAGACTGCTAGTTAGTCGCTGTGACTCGCGCAAAAAATTAAAATAAAAGAAGAAAGGAAAGACCGGCACGCGGTAGCTCCCATCACAAGAGCGGAGGCTCCGTCGTATCTCGGTGAGCATTGGCTCGGCTCACCGGTTCCCCGAACAATCAAGAGTGCGCCAAACACGTAACGAGACGAAAAGTATATGCTTACCGCGACTATGAATTATACTCCCCGTGATTATAGGGATTACGTGCATGTAGCGCAGTAAACGGCTTTAGCGTCTGCTGTAGCCGGGCACTGTGCTCTCTGACGCGGGCGTTCGCGCGAGAGCTCGGTGCGGAGTAGTACAAGCCATTTGGCTTGTACTCGAGAGCGCGGGATGATCGTAGACAGTTTCAGCTTATACGTGTCGTGCGTTGTTTCGCTTTGTGTCACTCGTGAGAATGGGAAGTAACGTTACCGACGGAATTAGACACAAAAGAGAAGATCGTCCAATGAAAAAGTTGACAAAGGTATTTCGCTTCTAATAGCATACCGTGCAATGATAATTAACCGTTTGTCCGTGAAACGACAGCATAACGCACCGAGCTGTAAACGAAGTCACTTTTTTTTGTCTTCCTTAAAGGTCGGGGCGATGTCGGTATTTGCATCATACGCTGATGCGCCGATGGTACATACATGCATGGGTTATCGTCGTCTTTCGAGTCGCAGAAACGTAGAATGGCCGATAATAATGATTGCCTCGCGCGACTGAAATCATTTGCGAGAGCTCGGCCAGAGAGTGTAAACCAGCGGCAGAACTCTCCGAGGTCTGTATCAGGATATGTGTGAGTGAGCTCGTCCGCGCCTCGCTGCCTGCTCGACTCTCCCGAGCAAATTGGCTCGCGTGTCTTCGTCGAGACTGCTGAATTTATAGCTTCATTGCACTCGGTGTGTTGCACATTCGTGCTTGTACGCACGACGACGTTACCGATTCGCTCCCGTATGTGTGTGTGTATGTGTGTGTATGCACGTGCGTGAAGTAGCGGCGCGACCCTCTCGGCACCGCGTATACAATATATCGACGACTTGTGTACACGCGGCCGCGACGCGAGAACACGTAGCCAGAGGAAACACGTCGATGTATTTCTCTTGACCGGTGGTTTGCACAGGTTTCTGACGTTACGTAAATCTTCGTATCGATCGATCTTCTAATGCATAGAAATCGATCGAGATTTTTATAACGACTTATAATCGCCCACAGTCAGCGTAAAGCAGAAACGTTTTGATGTAGGTGCAGCTGCAGTCCTTTCGGTCATTACAGGACATTATTCGATACGAGTTAAGTCAAATGCGAAAATGAAAGGATAACAATTTTTACCTTATCGATGGCAGCTTGAATTTAAAAAAAAAATCTGTATTACGAACAGGTGTTGCGAGACCTCCGAGGAAATCAGAGGAGTCCGATAAGATCTGAGCAAGCCTTCGAGAATAACGAAAAATCTAGTATGAGGCACTTATTTTTTCTCGCCAGTCCAAGAACAAGTAGACCGGTCTAGATTTTATTTATCGAGACATACCGGAATTTCGATTTTTTCTGGGACTTTCCCTTACAGCTGTTTGGACAGAAGGGGTTATTTCGCTATATTGTGGGTCGTATAAATCCTGTACGCTCTATTTTACTGTAGTGAAGAGTAGATTGTCGTTCCATCAGTTTATCAGATCATCGCTATTGAATCACTCCATTAGGAGCACATATCCCCATAAACTACCCTCCATCGTTTCCCGTACCCGCTACTCGATGTATCGTGCAAACGCGGACGAGAGAGTGGGACGACTTTACTGAGCTCGGAGACCCCCCACGCATTCAAGCAATGCAGGCTTTGCTCGAGATCACTGCAACAGACTGTGACATATTAGGCCACCCCACCGAGGACATCATCCCCGTATAAGAGCCCCATAAGAGGGTGACTCTCCGCGTGTGCTTCACTCGTCGAGAATTTATTGTTTCGCGATTTAGTGGCCAACCGAGCCGTGGGAGAGAAAAGCCATTGTCGCTACTGCTCCGTAGCTTCTGGGGGTTGAGAAATGATCCTGCAGTTTCCATGTACGGCCTCCGGCTGGGTCAAATGGCATACAGAGGTATCGAGCGTAATATATATATTTCTCGTTGTTGTGGTCGCGGTCAAAGAACGTACTAAATAAATTACAGACGCCGGTGGGCGAAACGTTCGGCACAGACACCGGCGATGGAAGAGGATATGCCGATCTTGTGCGTGCAAACAATATGAACACTGCGATTGATGCGATTTATTATGAAGTCCAAAAGACAATAAGATTTATCTGAATATATGCTATTATTAAGTTCGCGAGATCAGCGGCTAGATTCGATAACAAAATGTTCGTAGGAGTAATGTTTTTTTTTCTATTTTTGTTACAGAGATAACGAAATCGGGGAAGAAAGTCATTGGAACATAAAAATTCATGACCAGATGGTGAACAGAGATATCGAGGCTCTCGACAGCCTTCCTCCATGATAAATTCCAAGTGTTCTGATCAAGGTAAGGCTCTTATATTACCAGTGTCCATATAAAGATATGAAAAATTGATAAATGCGTTCATGGTTACGCGCAACGGGACAAGAGATATCGTGTATAGGTGACATAGAACAGGCGAGTTACACCACTTATGCATGAATGTACGTGAGCACTGATTTAGCAACGATAAATCTAATCCTCGGAGCGCGCGTTAAGTGTTCGCGATAGTCGTGCCAATAAGAGCATCCGAAATGCAAAGCGAGAGCATTATCGCAAGGACGACAAGATTTAAGTGCTCGAGAGGAAGCGTCAGGGTATGCAGTCGATTGCACTTTAATGAGTAACTACGTCGAGTTTTACCCTTCAGAACCAGGTGCAAAGTTGGCAACCGTTAACCACGGCATTGTTTACTAACTACTCGCCATTCGACGCATGAGGACAAGGTTCAGGAAAATCGATGCACGATTCCGTAAGTGACGCGAACTTCGAACTGTTACATGCAGAGCGATAGGCGAAAAGTATCGATCATTTGAGGCTGACAAACGTTGATTCATGAATGTTTCACGGAGCTTCGAAGGCTAATAATTGACAGACTTTGCGAGTAGAATGGAACGCAAAGTATTCTACGACTTTAACGAAAATAAGATCGGTGTCCGGAAATGTAAATCTCGGAGCAGTTCTTCCCTGGATAATTGGACACAAAACGCCGTCGTTTCTGAACGGCTCTAGACATCTCGATGCTCGAACGAACCGTGTACGGCGAATGGGGCTCTCGGTATTCCTTACATATTTCCTTTTTTTTCTTCTCCTTTTCCCGGTCGTTCTCGATCGCACCTTATAATAGCTCAGCAATAGCCGATCCACGACCGGGTCCTCGATCTCTCGCTGCATGACTAACTACATCTCTCTCTCTCTCTCTTTCTCTCTCTTTACCCCTCTTCCTCTCGTTTGGCACAGTACGGCTATAAACGTACAGATAGAGGTGCTAGATGGATCTATGCACGCGGATACAGCAGCCAGGAGAACGGTAGATAATGATACTTTCCACAAGTTTCCACAGCGCGTCCGCTGGTTATCGGTATATATGTATAAGGTCGCGGCAATTACCGTGAAACCGGTTTAAAGTCAAATGTACGTACGTGAGCTTCGCGGCGGTGTTGTCCGTCCGCGTATGTTGTATATACGAGACCGTGCTGCAGCCAGCAACCCGTCCGTTCCTGCAACTCGCGCGCATAATACGAATATACAAATCTATTCCAATAAATCGAAAGAAAAAAAAAAAATAATCAAATGGCAATCGGGCAATCGGGCAAATTTAGAATCACGCAGGACGAATTACCTTTTCCACACCGAATGGCTCAAGCTTCGAGTTATTAGTTTTGCATAGTAACGATAGTCTATAATGGGTACAGTAATACACGATATCTCATTTAATGCACCGTGTAATGCTCCACGATACAGCCGAAGAAAGCCGCAAATTGTCGCTGATTGAAAGTAGTTATGGAACTCGCGATTAAATAAATTTGTGGTGATAATTTTCAATGATTGCTGTATAGCTATCCGTATTTGTGTGTGCATACATAGATATATGCATCACATATACGTGACAACCGAGTTAGCGTTACCGTAACGAAATCGCAACGTTGAACCGGCTCGATCAATTTCTCGAACGAGCGCCTCTCGATGCACAATGCACCGAATCGGCTCTTGTCCATCAATAAAACCGACACATCCGACACGGATGGATCACGCGTCTGGTACAAGCGCCTCACGCATACACCGCACACTCGCGCGCGGTCACGTGCGTGCTCTCTCGGACGCATTCGTACCCTCTACGCATAAATAAACGAATAGGCATGAGCATATCCGAAACATTTCTGGTCTCTCGATTCTCTCAAAGCGAGGCTCACGGAGCTCCCGCTCCGAATGAAGCGCGCGTCGGGCCCGTCACACCAGATCGGACACATCATCAGGCCGATAAATCACACCAGCTGTCCTCCGGCGAGTGATCCAACGACGGCGACCAAAAGACGAGAGTGGGTATAACGGGGTGTTTGGTGTTTTGGCTCGCGCCACGGGGGTTCGGCACCCCCCCGTTGAGACGACTCTTTCTTTATTTATTTTTTCTTCTTTCCTCACTCTTTATTATTCTCGTCACTTCTCATTCGCTCACTCATGCCCGTTTCTTGGCCAAGCCTTTTTTTTTTACTCTTCTTTGCTTCGTTCTTGTTCTTCGTCTTATTCTTCTTCGGTTACGGTCTCGTAGTATTCTCTCTCGTGGCTCGTGACTAGCGCGCGAGAGGGACGTGCCCGGGGCTCGCTCGAGATCCGATAAAGTCCCAGCAGGCAAAGAGAATAACCGTAGTAGAGAAAAGGGAATCGGAGTTGAAACAGAAGAGAGCGCGCGCCGGCCGCGGGGCTTTTGTTCGACGGTCCAGCTCGCGTTCGCCCGCCAACTTCAAGCTTCATGGATATACCCGTAATACTGTTCGGTATACGGTAAAGTATTGTGGCAGATGCATTTATTATAAAAGGCACCGAGGGAGAAAGAGATACGAGCAAGGGACGCGCCCGATCGCGCACACCGCAATGACGCCGCGATGATGCGTCCACCGATAATGCCCGGTAATTCGATGTAACGCGCGCACCACGCCAAGAACATTGTTTGCTGCGGCAGGAACGTCTTAGCTTTTCAATTACCGTCTGTGATGCCTTCGGCTTCAGATCCGCATCGACCCTTCTGTACTATCTTAGAGTGCAGTGCGGAGCCATAGGTATATTACTTGTAAATATACATGTGTGCAGCCGGGATACGGGTAATGCGAGTCGCCCTTATTACAAACGATATAGCAGTGACTTCAAGGAGTATAATTTTACACTGCTCTGCGTGTAAAAAAAATGAAATTAACGTTGAGGCACACGTTTTAATTTTAGGGGCTCTGATTGTTTTATATTTGCATGTGCGAAATATGTTGTTTAAGAAATGGGTTTTTTTTTCTAAATATTCGACTCGCATTGCCCGAATTCTGTCATCGTGAACTTGACCAGGTCGTCAATTTTCTCGCGTTTCCGGTGCATCCACGTTTACCAATCGATGCGAGGTGCGTGCGAGCGACACGATACATCGATGTTCCGCAGTGTTATTCAAGCATCGGCTAAAGTTTAGCGTAATAATATATTTTATTTTGCAAGTGAAGATTGTGCTCGGGGAATTGCCGGAAGTGCAAGAGTGCGTGGCCTTGAGTCGAACGAGGCGTTGTAGCGTAAAGGCGAAGAGAGAAAACAGCCGCGAAGACTCACCTCCTCGTCGGTCCCTATAAACGTGGCCGCTTACGCTTTATACGCGCTGCGGAAGGTATCATTTCCGGTACGACGATCAATCATACTTTCGCAGCCCCGCGGGCCGCGGACCTACGCGCCCGGTGAAACCCCCGAAGAACGCCCGGCAGCCATGTTGTCACCCCCCCGAACATCTGCCATCGCCCGAAACACACACCGTTCACCGGGTAACGAAAGCCTCGACGCTGAAGCGTTCGTATTGTACCATTTGGGTGTGAATATGAATGTCAGAAATAGTATTTACACGTCACACATCATTCCTCCCGACTCCTCTGGAAGTTGAGACTCGAATGTCATTCAACGTATTCAATAAGGTAGAATCTATCAGGCTGTCAGCGGACGAGCCTGTCCTCTCGAGATGAATCGAACTCTCGTTTAATTTTTCTCTCGAGGAAAAGAAGGAAAAATTTATCCGATTTAAAAACCGTGAAGGAAAGAAATGCCAGCTCGGGTCACGTGCAACGAAGCCGGAAAGTATTTCACGCACCGAAGAAGAGATTATCGAAGAATGGAAGAACATTGCGTGTTTTCGTCGTGAATTAGGCTGCGGTCGTTGCCAGTGGCGAACGGTGGAAGTCCGAGATCGCGGAGGTACGGCTGGACAAATTAGGATGACATCTACGCGATGTTCGGACAGTCGGGTCGAGGTAATGGACAGGTAAAACCTCGCTGTCCCGTCCGGCGTATAAAAAGGCTACTCGGTTCTTTCATCCCCCGTGACGAACGGACGGCCAGCTACGACGCGGGGCGCTCAGGGTAGTGGGAACGAAGCCGTGGCCCTTCGCAGTCTATTGTCGCACTCGAAAATGTCAAACGGGCGAACGAGGCCCCAAAGATCCCGGGGACTCTACCGAATCGGATTATGGGATTACTGGAGAGAGCGGCGGAGCGGTGGATGCTCTTCTCGCTCCATTACGGAGGCCGGAGAAGTGAAGTGGAGCGAAAGTTCGGAAACTTGGTGACACTCGGTGTTCTATTCTTCGGCCGGAGAGGCTCTTTGCGCAACAACTGTAGATGCTCGACGATGCGTCGATACATTGCTCGAACCGTGCGTAATCATTTATCGGCCCTGGCAAAGGAAGCCTCGAAAACTTGTTCCAAACTTTCTCGAAGTGAAGCGGCACTGTTAGCACGAATCGAATAAAACACCGGCGCATCTGATTTATAATGTAACCACTAATAACAATTCTGAGCTCCGGGTTACGGCTGTCGACAGCGTGGAATAACAAATGAATGTGAAAGTAAAACAAATTTGGTTGGGAAATTTATTTTATTTTCTTGGGTGGGGCGAGGGACCTAATGCATGCGGGGATTGTAGAATATGTGCACAGTCGAGTTTATGGAAGTAGTGCGTCATGATATTTATAGTCATGTATCTAATAACGACCTCCTCCCGGTACGTATAATGAACGCGAAGAACGACGTACGTTATTGGCACGACTGGTCGATATCGACAAGCACGGTAAAAACTGTTTCTCTTATAGACCACGGCGGTAAAAGAAAACGAAGCACTGACAGAGCGTACGATATGCCGGACAGACGAGGCTATTTGCGTCTCTTCTACCTACCTAGTTTCAATTAATGTCACGAGTATATTTGTCAAGTTCTTCGTGAGATTTAAAACACCGCGATGACAGAGAAATTGGAGCGCGGAGCAGTCCCTTGCTTTGTATCGCGACGTGGAAACTAAAGACTTTGGATGCGATTCATTAATTTTTCATGCGTTCGCGAAAGGAGTTCCCTTCGGACTTAAAAAGTTAACGGCTTTGTCGGTTTCATTAGTTTCTTTCTTCTAACTGTTAAGCTACTGTGTATTTTCGGTCGATGTACTGCATTGCGGAAGCAAAGAATAATGAAGAGCTTTCGTCGCGATGCTTTAGTATCAAAAGTAGAATTATAACGGTTGGGCGAATGAAACGCTAGGAGGAAGCTTCGGGTGACGAAGTAAAATCCGAGATAGGAAGTGAGTATCGCGTTACCGGGCGTCCCACGCATCCTGTCAAGTGGATCTCCACGGTGTCTCGCTGTATTTGTCGAGGAGAATCTCGGCCCACAAAGAAGATCAGATAAATAATTGGCTTGGTGCACGGGGGCACAGGTAGGCGAGTCTCCTTTTGATCCTTGAGAGCCTTGCCCGAAGACCTTACGACAGGATCTTTCTATATTTGTCCCCGAGGATGTGAGACACTCGATACATTAGGGTCGAAAAATGCTATTCGCGTTACGTTCTGCTACCGTGCGACATTCGAGCGTTCACAAATTTATCCGTGAATTTGAAAAAAAAACCGGATGGGAACTCCGGTTTCACTCTTGTGAAAATTCAAAGATGATAAACAAGGGAGAGAACAAACAATATTAATAACTGTTGGTAAAAAAAGGAAGTGGCGCTCGTCACACGCAAATTGCTTTACAAACTAGTACGATGACTGGTGATATTTGTACTGGTGATGGGAGAGCCGGTGGAGGGGGGGTTAAAAATGGCCAAGAGAACACGCACGTGTGGGACGTCCTCACCCGAACGATCCGCTTCCGGAGCCGCGCGGCCGATACTTCTTCTGATACTTCTCACCAAGATTAATTTCGGCACTTCACAGAGAGATTTTTCTACGCGCTCAATTAATATTCACCGGTGTTTCATTTTTAATATACCGCCGCCCGAGCGTATCGCTGGTGGGGGGGATTTTTAATTACTTTTTTCGTTGAGTCTCGTAAATCATTCCCGGCGTAGCGAAAAAAAGAGGACAGCGAGAGAAAGGCTCCAATAGCGAGTGGAGGGGAAGAAAGAGATGTCAGGCGGCTCCTTATGCCGAGTCATAAAATACAATCCTACTAGGTACATACGAGGAGAGAGAGTGAGAGCGAGAGAAAGAGAGATCAAAAAGAAATGAAAAAAATGCACAAGGAAGAAAAGAGAATGCAGCATCAGCTCATACACGTGTAACACGTGTATTGTGGGAATCCCAAATACCATCTCACGAGACCGCTCCACTGTGCCTCATTCCTTCCTTCCCGCAATGACACATGTACTGGGTGAACAGCCGGACCACCTTTTCCGTCAAAACAGAGCGGATCATCCAGGATGATCCTCGAGGGCTAATCCGATCGCGATAAAAGCCTCTCGAATATAATATACTGTGCGTTGTGAAGCAAGTCCGGTTCGAGTCCGGTAGCCGGATGTGAACGGCTCCCGATCACATCCGAGCTTATGCTGCCGTAATTCCCATCGTGTTAAAATTTAAAGGGACAAAAGCCACCTAGAGCCACTAGCTACCAAGGGGGGCAAGGACGAGGCGTAATGCTTTGGAAGCGTAAGAACAATGGGTCCCTGACTTAACGAACGGAATGTCAACTAATTTGCTCATTTGGTGGCGGAAGGCGGTATCTCAGAGAGATCTTATCCCCGATGGGGGGGGAAGAAGACCCTTCGCCGCGGTCGGAGAAGCTCTGTGTGCCAAGCAGGGGGGCGACGGAGGAAGAAGACGAGTTGCCGGTAACACCTGATCTCCAGAGAGCGATTGGAGTTCCCGGGGGGTTCCAGGGAGCAACAGACTAGCTGATGACTGGACCCCCGTACCCAATGTACCTGCAGGAGTGTGGGATTAAGATCTCAATCGTCAGCCGGTAATCCGGGTGCCGATTGACATCATCCAATTGACGGCACTGTGAGTGCTCGTCTTCGGAGTCATCCGGATTCCGATCGGACTTGAAGATCCGACGTTTTGAGCGCGAGATAACTTGGCAAAACTGCCCCGGTAACTTTTGACTCTCGACCCGTCGGCTCCGAAATCAGGCAATCTTTCGCGGATCTTTTTCGAGACCGTTCCCTCCAATCACGGGTATAGAGGAACTAAGAGACAAGAACATGACCACGTGTACATGAATTTTTTCGTATCTGTCAATTGTTGCGATTTGCATTGATTTAACCTTGACAAGCCCGTGCTTTGGAAAGACTCGGAATGTGCGTAAGCGTGCGCTTTTAAACGTCAAATCGGAGACTCACCACATGCCCGTGAGCGGGTGACTTGCTGATGGACTGTAGTTGAGGATATAGCTGACCAGCCGCCGCCGGCGTCATGTCAGTCAACATCTCGTAGGCCTCCGTGCTTCCTCGAGGCTGTTGACGAATTTTCGATCCCTTATAGTGACTTCCTCCGTGTCTCCTCTCTTATTTTTATCGAATATCTTTTAATTTTTTCTTTTGTTATCAAATCTCCAAAGATGATGTCTTATCGCGTCGACAGGGACGAGCACAGCGAGTCAACACGAGATATAGAACACATGTGATATTAAAAAAAATATATATATCTATGTCCTTACGACAGGACTCCGAGATCCTTTATCCGGGATGTCCGCTTTACTGACGCGGAGGCACAGATCGTAAGAGTTACCGTTAAAGTTAATAAATATCGTCTACAATAGTAATATTACTCCGTGAGCGGAAACGAAAAAAAGTGGTGCGCGCGGATTTTCTCGCATGTACGAGACGATGATGGGGAACCGGTTAACGTGGTTCCCGTTCTTCGCACCGTGACAGACTGCCGGGTAAGCGATCGGGTGGGTTTGGCCGGACAGAAAACGCCAGCAGCAGCACCGGCAGCCGGGGGGAAATGGTAGTGGCGGTGTGGAGTCGCAGTAGGAGGGAAGCGTGCCCCGGCTTCTCTCTGCCCATGGTCCACGAACGAGGGAGTGAGCCGACGAGTGACCGTCTACGTCGGGCGCGACGAAGAGGAAGGGAGACCGCGACTAGGGGGGTATCCATGGATGGGTAAAAAAGGGGCTGAGCTCGATGGGCGGTAACCACTGTGGAATCGTCGACGCCTCAGACCGCCCACTACCAGCTGAATCCACTTCAACTTTCATCCCCACCATCCTGAGAGAGATGGGCAACATTATCAGGCGAACCTTTCGGTGGCTCCGTGGGGAGGGGATGCAACGCTCCGAGACCCGTATCAAGCGTGAATTGCGCGCGCAACCCGCGAAGGAACCCGCCGGTGCTGCCAGCCCAACAACGGGATTCTACGACGCTAACGAAGCCGGCTAACTCGCTTCACACCCGTACCGCGTTATATCGTCCGACTTGTCTCCCGCGCGCGCAGACTCGCACCCCTTTTCTACGATTTTCTCCTTCGTCCCCCCTTTTTTTTTTTTTTTTTTTTACTCCGTCCCTTCACTGTTCTCCGCTTCTCCGACTCTTGTACAAGCACCGCTTTCCAGTTTTTCCTTTTGCGCTTCTTGTTCCTCTCCTCCTTTTCGCCCGTTCTCTTACTTTGGCGAAGAATTTATCACCGGCCGTCGCTCCGCGTCCCGCTCGGACGCTTTTAAACGACTCCGCAGCGGTCCGATGTACGTCCGGAAAGGGAGAATGTTGGATGCCGGATTTTGGCGAGTGTAAAACTCGCGTAGACGGAATGGGAGTGAACGGAGGGTCTTTTTGTTGGTTCTCGCTCGAAGTTCGGTTGTTTATCCCCGAGCTGAAACAAATTCCGGATCCGAGCTCGTTGGATATTCACTTCAGCCGTAGGCTATGGAATTCCGTTGATCGAAGTGTGCCGACAAAAGAAAAAAAAGCGCGTCGCCAGAGTCTATATACTCGCGGCATGCTTTTTATTGATTATATACACGCGGCAAGCTCGTACGATCTTCTCTAATGTGATTTTAATCGGTGTGTTTGAATTTCAAATGGACTTATCGACTTGTGGCCTCATAATGCCATGTACTGTGTACAAACCGGGCAAAGACTCGTCCACGGACGGTATCACCGTGAGGAGGCCAAAAGGGGTCAATTACGCTGATCCTCGCTCCATTGGCGTAACTTTGCCCCGATCCAATTCTCAATTAACGTCATTATCCCGTCAGCAATATTCCCCGGTCAGGTATCGTTACGCCAGTGATCCTATCTCGAGAAGGGGTCGATGTTGGGTCGCTCGGCCGTTCGCATTAGGACTTAATTTCTCCGTAATGAAGGAAGACGGCGGCGCCACTACGACGAACCGACAAGAGGGCCGGCGTATAATCGTGGACCATTCATAACTCCGGAGTGCTCCGTCCCACTTGGATCCGCCGAGAAAGTCTCGCAACGAATCCGTGGGTTTCTCACGTCCCGGACTTTTCCGAAATCATACACACTCACACTCCCAGAAATTCATTCATAACCTCGGGAACCCCCTCGCGTGCGCCTTTTACTGCCTCAAAGTGGTACAATTATATTTTTCATTTCTCGAAGTAACGAGGCTATATCAGTTACAGCCGAGATAATTTGATGGCTCCGAATGTTACGCTTGGGAATGAAGGACGAGAAATTATAAAAGGATCTCGATGATATGTCATTTCGGTGGAGGGCAAATTGATGGAAACGAGAGTTGAAAGTGGAATGAGTTAGGTGCTGGTTACGCGGGAGAGAACATCGGCGTTATAAGCGTGTTACACACTTCGAATGCCGAGCCTTGTTGTCGAAGCGGTATTATACGAGGTGTGCAGGACGATGATGCGGATATCGCGTGTCATAGATCCACAAAAGGTGCGATCCGGGCAGTACGGGGCGTTATAACGTGGCAGCCCTCTGTCGGTAGCACCACTGCCGTCGGACGCGAACCGCAGAGAAAAGAGCGAGTAGAAGGCGGTTTGCGCCGCGAGAAAAGGGATGTTTTACAATGAGAGAGAAAGAGCCCTCGGTATACGCGGTGAGAAGATGGATATTAACGCAACCGTGGTACCCATCGCCCATGGGCGTATCATTCGTACGCGTGCTAGGGACGAACTCTCGCACACACGAAAAGGACCATTGTTACATTTGTTGCGGCATGGGAATAATAATCATTCATTCGCCCGGAAAAAAACTAGAGGCATGCGCCAAGGGCTACGCATGTTTCATTTATTTATTCTTTTTAAGGTTCCTCGCGGTGAATCCATTCTTCGCAAAGATTTATTGACGCGGGGAATCGTCGAAAACGCCTCCGTTGTCGGAGAATCGCGTGGACCACGCACTGCCCTTTGGGCCGATTGTTGGAAGGTGATATTTTTGGTGAAACGAGGGGAAGTTCGGGTTGAGCACCGACGATTGCCGAAAGCGAACCGGTAGCAAGCTCAGATTCGACGACCAACGTCATCAGCGTCAGCCAAGTGCAGAGGCGTTTCGGGTTGTTGCGCAAAGCAGTTTCTTCGACGATTCACTTGTTTCGCTCGGCGATTCCTGCGTTGGTCGTGTCCACCGTGCGTTCACGACGTGATCTATACTTATCGGCTTCCGTGGGCTTTCTCGATCGATGCGGCCCGCGATCGACTTTCAATGATGGATCGTTGATTGGCAGACGCGGGACTTCGGGGTTGAAAGGGAAATGGGCCACGGGGGCGGATAATAACAGGGCGGCCTGGGTGATGCGGAGCGAAGATGTGGCCCGGGACCGAGGCGCCTCGTTGCCTTTTGCCTTTTGCCTTTTGCCTTCTTGCCTTCTTGCCGTCTTCTTGCCACTCTACTCGGTCTCTCGTTCTTCCATATAGTCTTTGCCATGTGGCCATCGGCCCGACGCAGAGACGCTGCTGATGGTCTAATAATTACCAAGGACCCGGAGTCTTCGGTATAGCCAACGCTCCTGGGAAGCCAGTAAATGAAGATTCACCTTGTAACTTTTGTAAGTAGACGAGGAGAAGAAGGGGGAATTCCTTATGAATACCGGCTACAGGAGTCTCTTCGGAGAGAATATCTTTCAGCCGTTTCGTAGATTTTTTTTTTAAGGATATAATAATTTGCCTAATGCGAGCTAACATTTTCATAACGCGGACTATATGGTTGCGTTAACTATTATTCATTATTACTCCTACGGTCATTACTATTTATTGCCGTATTATTATTAGTAATAGCAAGGTATGCGTTACAGAAAACAAAAAGCGGCAGCAATAATAAACCGATCGTTGATCATACAACGAGTTGACGTGACTCTCGTGTACAAGGCGTGAGAGTTGTTTCTCGGTGTACTTCGTCTTCGCTGATGGCTATATTTTATTGGAACTAGTTTTCTGCCTTCCATGTCTAAGGGGTACTACACGTACGAATCGGGAGTACTCTCGCACTCGCAGAAACTCTACCCTCCGGAGCAGCGAAATAAGGCGAAGAAAACTCACGTCTGCGACTGATTTACGAACTCGGCAGCCGAGAGGAGCCCTCTCTGATTTCGTACGTGGAGTTGTAGAGTATAAACGTACTTGTGCGCATGCCGCGGCTCTCACGGCGCCCCGGTCCAGAGCCGAGACGCCAGACCAGATTTATGGGGTGTTCTTTAGGAGACTCTATAACTCTCAGAGTGCAGTATATACTTGCGGGCCAACGAGTTACTTCACTGTTTATGCATTTTGCAAAATTAAAAAAATTTAATTTTGCATTTAATAATTCGGACAATCGAGTACTAAAATTCATCTTCGTTTGATTACATCGACAGGCCGGTAAAGATTATCCGAAATGTATGCAATTATTATCTGACGATCGATTCTTACAATGCTTGTATTTTATTAAATGCCTACATTAAATAAAATGTCAATGACTTAACGATTTTTTTTGTCGAGTCTAGAACAGTTCGCTTGCCAAAAAAATTTATTAGTAATTTCCTCTATCGTTAATTCTTTCGATACCACGCGAGATTGGAGCAATAAGGTATCGTGAAGATTTCACAAGTATTCGTTTTAATCCCAAATTGAATTTAAAAAAATTGAGAGTAGACTACATAACAACGTATTCTTTGGCAACCCCCAGCAATTTAAATTCCAGTGTAAGAACCACATAAAATTCTTGAACCATCACGATCGTCGTCGGTAAAGCTCAATTCGCATTTCCGAAAGTTTACTCCTTGTCGGATCTCCGTCGTTGGAAATTGGTAACGGGTCGTGTGGCTTCTCCACAGAAATCGTGAATCAAAAAGTTGCTCAAACCGTTAAATATAAGCGTCGGCCGAAGAAGGATGAATTACGTGGTACGCGACATCGTTTAGCGGTGCGAAGAAAGAAAAATAAAAAGTTATACGCCCGTTAAGCCGAAAACTACCGACAAATTCACGCGCATGTACCTAGGTTGGTAGTTGAGATTGCAAAATGACGTGCAAACTGAGGGACGCCCTCGTCCGCCCCCTGGCAATACGGTAATCACTATAATTACGTATCGAGCCCTTATATTAATACCCCCACAGCAGCGTCCTTCTTTCTCTCTCTCACTCTCTCCCTTCTCGTCGATTCGTTCGCATTCTCCTTTCTTCGTGAAAGCATCAACTAATACCACGTCTTTTCCAACCTTTCACGCGATAACCAATCACGCCGGATTTGTTGACGCCCGCGATCACGTGACGTTCTAATTAGTTATTTTGCCTGGAGTTACCGTCGAAAATAGACACTCTTGTAAGTGATGAATATCCTTGACGCAACGTCGCCTGGTACGAAAACGCGTGCGTACGGAAACTCATAAAGCACGCGCAATGACATATTCGTTTACGTAACTCGTTGTTATTACTCTTTATCTATGAAAGCGCGGAACCAATTGATCCGAAACGTTTGAACTGGGAACGCGCCACGCGCCATTTAAGTACTAATCATTTCTAATGGCCATTTGCGTCTACACTAATCGTAGAAAAGTAAATACCGTCGTATCAACGCGAACTCTTCGGTCGCTCGCGTAGACTCGCGACGAGTCTTGCGAAGCATTCACGGAAATTGTGACTATTCGATTCGTTAGGTGATTCGTGCGAGGGGCGAGACGCGGGGGTTAAATCTCGATCCAATTGGCAATCGTCATAAATTGAATCTCGGGCCTCTTCGAATTGGCAGAGAGTGCGTAAGTGACGGATAAAACGGGGTGTCTCGGTCGTATTGGCTGGTTATGGATGCCGGGGTGGGGAGATGAACAATTAACGAAGGGATGGAGCCCGCCCAGGATGCGTCCGGGGCACTGGGAGAAACTCGTTCACTCGATCTCGTCGACCTTGTCAAATATCGTTAGGGACGCGAGGCTCGCGACTTTAAATTGCGGAAGGCGTCCGTCGACACCCCGCCCGATCGAGGGCCCCCGTTCTCCGCACTTTCAGACGCTGTATAGATATACGGACAGGCGATATTTTAGCGCTGTACGCACTGGCGATAGAGTAGCGTCTGTCAGCGGAGGGTTGCCCGAGGGTAGAATCGAGATGCTTCGAGCTCAAAATAAACTTCTCAGGATTCATCCGCGGCCTTCCCGGCGAGCCTCGTGGTGTAAGATACAAAAAGGCTCGAGGCACTTCCGTATCTGTATTTTTGTCCCACGATAAATATGTTCCGATTGGCTTTATTAATTGAATCGTCGGTCATTAAAATGTCATCGATGTTGCCTGAGATTATTGAATTTATGAGATTTATGACATTTATGCGATTTGTGAAATTTATTAAATTTATTAAATTTATGCGACTTATGAAATGTATGAGATTTATGTGATTTATGAAATCTATGAAATTTATGACATCGGTGTCTATCTCCGTGCACAATTAAATATCTTAAGAAAATCCTAATCTCTCACTCAGCAGTGCCCGTAAAAAAAGGAAGACTACTACCGAAGGTATCGCTCAACTCGCGAGGGACTGTTAAGCAACGCCGGTAGCGTACACGTATATGTAATACGATAAAATCATTTGCATGCCTGTACCACGACGCTCATCGTGCCGTTAATTACGGGCTTGGGTCTGAAAAATGTTACACGGCATGCTATTTTTAAATTTATTATTATTATGTATTATGTATGTACATATCGTTGTGAGTGAGCCGCGATAAAAGTGCCACTAAGTAAATCTTGACAGTTTCATTGCGAGGCGAGTGACGGAAAATGATTTTAGAGAGTCGCGCGCGTGCCGAAAGGTTACGGAATTTTTGCTCCACAAAAAAAAGGAAAGAAAAGGTAATTAATGCCTTTGAAACTAATGTTTCCGGTTCTCGAGAATTTAGAAAAAAATCCAAACAATACTTTGCGCAACTCCTCTATAGTAATGTAAAGTTACCTCGAGAAATTCCGTGTCCGTCGCCGAATGATGATTCGGCTGATTTCCGGTCTGCATCGACATGACGTTTTGGGGATGCGCTGGCTGTGGGTACTGGTACGCGCAATTCATCTTTTCGACACTGTTATATTCACGTGCAATTGTTTCAAATATCTCCGAGCCAATTGTCAAACTACCGTCCGAAACGTGTTCTCTCAGTCGGGCGAATCTCCTCGAACTGTCTCAGTGATGTCTCAACCAACGATAGTTTAACTCTCGTGGGCATTCAACGGCGTGAAAAATAATCTCCAATGTCGATCGTGTCCGTGCGGGAGTTAACGGTAAAAATTTGTCGATAATTCGCCGTCATCGAGAGCGTTTGAGTCGGCGCGGAGCAGCAGGTGATACGGTTGTTTCGCACGCCATACGCAACTATATCCCCGCAAGTTGAGACGCGCGAAGAAGGGTGCGTGTAATTTCCAAGTGCGTATAATTTTCGAAGCGGCGGCTGCTCGCTGCAAGAGGCCACTCCAATTTCGTGCTCCTTCCGGGGGCTGCTGCTGCTGCCTCGGATCGACTTCTATCAACGCACCGGGATATCGATATACATCCGATGTGTATAATACGATATGTTTTATCGCGAAGCTCTCTCTCGCGCGAGCACGGGTTGGCCCACCGACCGATTGATCTCGCAAATTGGTATCGAGTCGATGGAACGCTCGTAATCACTGTAATTCTCGCTCGCACACACGGCGTGACGAAGAATCCGGCTGATGTACTACATACATGTATATATATATTTATATATATATGTATAGTACCGATGTAACGTTTGATCAGAAATAAAAAATAAAAACCCCGAAGAGGGCTGTCTAAAAAGTATGTAATGCGTATCCGTCTGGCACACTCGCGTATGAAGATTCACGATAATACGGTCGATCTCGTTATCGGAGCGACGACGCGCGAAGCCAAAAACGTACGCACCACTCGGTCTCAATGGGTGTACAGGAGGAAAGTCTCTCGATACGATGTGCCGAAGAGAGTCCCTGTGATACGAGGGGATTGAACAATTAGAGGTAGTATAGAAGCCGGTGTGATGGTGCTTCTCTCAGCGGGCAACAATTATAACTGAGGTTTTTCGAAGCGTGGCTCGAACGGCGCTCGCGCGGAGGCGGATCTTTCGCGCGGCTAGCCGGGCTCTCCACGGTATTATAACGTCGTGTACACGTGTAAGTGTGTTCACGTCGTACGAGCACACACGAGCGCGGGTTCTCCTTCTCTACCGCAAGATATCCCTATCTTTTTTTTTCCCCCGCGGTTTCGCCGGCTTGCGTGCGTTATACTACGCGCCTTCGCGCGTCGGTTCGCTGTGCGTTCCTCGGACTCTGCGCGCGTGTATCCAATATGCGTGGGTCCCCGGTCGTTCCTTCGGTAGAAACTGGGGGTAAGTGTGTGTGAGTACGCGCGAGGGAAAGAACGCCGAGCAAAGGGGGACGAAGCGAGACGGAGCCAAACGCATTGCGGGTTAGCAACTACGGAGAAGGTGTTGCTGGCTGGTGGGGCACGACGAGCCCGCCCTCGCGACCGCTTCCACGCGACCGAACACAGGCCGCTTCGTCGAGCGGCGAAGCGCTCTTCTTATCCCCCGTGCCATAACCCGTCTTATCCCCGAGGTTCACGAGAGCCCCGAGAGCACGATGTTCCCCCGCAATCCGGCGGGCTCCTCTCGCGTGGCGTCACCCCTTCGGCCACCCTCCTATCCCGGCTCCCACCAATTCCTATGCGAGAAACACAAGACTCGGCTTTCAGGCTCTCCGCCAATTAAAACACTCTGATGGTCACGTGGGCCGCCGCTTTCACGGGGTCACGCGAGCCTCTTCTCTTCTTCGTCTCTGTCTTCGGACTTTTCTTTATCTTATTGCGCTCGGAGATGGAGGAATGAAGGGGAGAGAGAGGCGAAGAGCTTCGGTGTCCGAGGGATTACGTGCGTGGGCTAATCGCGTAATTCAGTTTGAAGGGAATTTACCCCTTCTTGCTCATTCGAACACCTGCTTAATTTTTGTCTCGTACTTTTCATTTTTTTAAAAATGTTAATAATGAAAAGATTGGAAATCAACGGGACATTTGTGTGATGAATGGATAATGCAATTCTGATATAATTTAACCCTCTTTGCCTCATTCACGCATCCATCTGGCTCCAAACGGCAATTTCTATCGTAGCGTAAATGTGGGGAATATGGCCCGGTCCATATATCATTGATTTACGTGTTAATCGAGGTGGGCCATATTCACCACTTTTACCCTATAGCCTTTACACTCTATTGCGTGGTATTAAAGTATTTCCTTGCATCACTCCGACTGTAAGATTTTTCTGATAACAGACACGTTTTACGTTCGGTGGATAATTAACTTTCAAAAAAAACTTACGCTAATGGCGCGAGTGTATTATCATCGAAATATGTGCTCGTCATTGGGTCAAGTCCCACGGGAGAGTTCCAAGATCTCGATAGGGCACGAAGATCTCGTCCGATTCTCTCGAGTCCCTCACTTCACGCCGGACAGCCTCTCGACCAATTAGTCGGCCAATTAAGAAGCGTCCCCATCTCCCTAATTTTTTTTGGAGCTGCCACCGCTCTCCGCGTCGGCAGGAACCATAAACGAAATATTGAGATTGAAAAATGCCTACATTTAACTAACATTTCATGTCGGCCGAGGTACATAATTTTCTTCTCGTTAATTTAACAATTTTTCTTTGCGGTATGTTGAAAAAAAGAAAAGTAAAAAAAAAAATTGTGGCACTTTGAGAAGAGATCTTTGTTAAATGCACAGAGCGTTTATCCTGTGTAGTTCACGCTGGCAGAGGCCTCTGAGCTTCGTGTAATTAATCGGTTAACAGGGGTACAAAATGTCGAAGTCCCATGTATAAGCGGGATCATTGTCGCGAGTACAAACTATAGGATAAAGGTACTATGCATGGTAATGCGACATTTAAAGGATCCGCGAGAAAAATGCGAATAAGTTACACCGTCGTGCCGTGGCGCGAGGCGCAACACGGTAAGGGAAACGAGAAACACATTCTACCTTGTGGGGGGGCTTTCGATTTTCATAGGTCAACGAGTTGCGAGCTGGCGGTTCTCGCGTGATCGACGCAAATTATTCGCACGACACAATCGTGTACATTCTTTTTTTTTAATTTTTTTTCCACCGTAACTCTTCCGATTCTTCGCGAATCCGGCACGTACACAAACGTTTCGCTCCAGATACGCCGTTACGTTGTTTTTTTTTATTATTTTAATTTTTTTCGTCAATTTATATTTTCTCGAACGATTGTCCCACTGACGTGAGAGCCCGTTCAGTACTGGCGCGCGGTATTTAATTCGTTCACCGTGAAAATGAGCGACCATTAAGGCTGACTATCTGATTGGGGTCGCTCGGTGTGACGAGAGCTCTACGCTGTTCGCTCGCGCCGGAGTTACACCGGCGTGTACCGTATACCCCACTACATTGTGCCCTCCGTACATACTTAGGTACCCACGTGGAAAATCTAACGACCGTGAGTACACGAGATACGCGTACGTTCGAGGCACGCGCGTTACGCGCCAAAGCACGTAATTGAGCTATTAAAAAGTATTGAGGAAAAAGATTTTAAAAAAGAAACGAAAGAGTAGTCAATGTGGACTTTGAAATAGCGTTCAATGTCCATTCCCTATATCAGATCTGACAGAGATATCTCTCATACATGAACATTTTTTTTCTCCCTCTTTTTTGCTTCAGTACTATTTATCGCGTGAATATCGAAAGGATCAAATTTTGTCGAGACAGGAAGTCGCCAGAGGCGGCATCGTTGATCTTCGTAATGTCCCCGATATCCCGTAGACACAAAGTAGAGCGCCGCTCCTATGATCATTCCCGCCAGCATCGTCCGAGAAGCGAGAGCGTACGACGCTCGAGGCTTGAATGAAGGGGTGAAAAAACGAAGGAGTCTTGGGTGAACGGGTGAATCGCGTTCACATGAATGGGGATCTCGCGTACTCTTTCTTGTGCCGTGTAAGACGACACATAATGCCCGCCGACCGTACGAGCCTCATTTAATGGGTGTTGTAACTCGATGCAGTGGGAACCTAGGGTGATACAGCCGTTCATTCTTGTGCGCGGCTCGAAAGTACTCCCACACCGAAGGGTGAATGTTGAGGAAGGAATCCTCTTTGCCGGCGAATTTTCTACTGTCTGCACGTCGGTGCGGTTCTTCGTCTAGTTCGCTGGGTGCCAGGCATCGGAGTGTTTCCGACGCGAGAGGCGGAGAAAACGGAAAATCGAACGGGAGGCACGATCGCGTTAGCCAAGATTAACGAGAGCTGCATTTTCCGTCTACCGGAGTAACAGCCACGTGGAAAAGTCCGAAAGTTGTGTATCGATGTATGCCGCAACAGGCCGTGCAACGAAACGTGCCGTTGCACTGTGCTATGAAAAATCGAAAATCTCCAGACCTTTTGCTCTTGTGGATTGTACGAAAGCGGCGGTGCAGCCGGAACGGACGGACGGACAGACGGCTGGACGTAAGAACTGCCGACCGGCGTTTTCGTCCTCGGAGAGAACGAACGAACCCGCAGACGGACGCGCTCTGTTATTATATATCTCTTTCTCCTGTTCTACTCCTTCTGCATCAGCAGCAAGCTCCGTTGGTGCTCGGGAGATGAACGTCTTAGAGAACGTGTGCGCCCGCGAGAACCGGCGCAGTTACAGCGTTATATGGGATATACTCGCCCTCGGAGCTTCTCGCGGAGAGAAAGAATAACAGCCAGACGCATCCCCCTACGCAGCCTGCAATTAAAAAGTTTGAAGAACTGTTCGGTTCGCGCCGGAGTGAGAGAGACGAGACCGGCGAATAACCGGAGACTGGCTAATCGACGGCGGAGCATTGCAGAAAAGAAATCGGTTGGATGCACTCCATTCTCATTTTTATTTGCTTATTACATCTTGTTTGACTCCGATTATGTTGAAAGCAGGTATTACGCTCGAACACTTCGGTTCTTCTGTCGTGGCTACTCGGGACATACTTCGAATAACGACACGGAACATAACTAATGTCGGGAATTCGAAGGGAAGGCTCGTCTACCCTAGAAAATGTTGGAAATAGACGGAGTACACTTTTTCCTGTGCCCTTGCGCGACAGGCCCCTCGTGAGCTCACCCTTTATCTCGTTTTCCCTGCGTCAAGAAAGGGGAGAGATACATCGAGAGCCGACAAAAGTGATTCCGGAACGCCGGAATCCAGCAAAGTCCCCTTTTTTCCGGCCGGAAAGGGAAACGCAGTCGTTCCGCCGTGGAGCCCCGAAAAAAAGTCTCTCACTCCGATGCTGGAAACGTGATATTTCGCCGCGAATTTCAGAGTTTGCGCTTCGAGAAACGAGAGTCAAACACACGTAACATTATGTATACGAAGAGCAGCTGGGTTTATGCGGAGAGGAGCTTCGTACGAGAAACGATCTTCATCGTTGATATGCACTTCTTTAGCTTAGCCCGAAGGCCACTGGTGCATCTCAGCGTGCGTGGGGTCCCGCGCTTTATCCCCCGCCCTCATTTCTCTCTCTCTTTCTCTCTTCTTCGACGTATACTTACGAGCCTTTCTCTCGAGACAGTTTGCAAAAGTCTAAGAACATGAACCGGCTCCTACGAGAAACGGGTGGATCGTCGTCCGGATTTTATAGCCCGGACAGTGAGATCTATTAGAAGCACTGAGAGATTTTATAACATCCGACGTTTAATCGGCGATCGCCTCGTGGCAGAACAAAATTAGCTGTTAGTACCATAGAGGAACCGACCGGCTCGCATCTTTCGGAACGACTTATTTACGTCTCTCGACAGATTTTTCAATTCGCCCTCTCCGGGCAATCGGCGGGTTATTATAGATCCGGTATTACCACTTGCAGCTTGCGGGAGCAAGTGGCAATAACTATTAAAACAGCCGTGAGCTCCGTACAGAGACTTTTATTTTTTTCCTCCCGTGCCAACAGCATCCCACTGGAATGCCGCGGATCTTAATTCACGTTTATGATCGATGCGATCATCGGACGGGGCGGGGTGGACGAGAGGAGATAATCCAAGCCGCGAATTTGTTACCCGCCGCGCTTCGTGCACATTGCGAGGGTTTCTTCCGTGCTCCATTCTGCTCGATGATCAACGCTGATTCGGTGCTGTAACTATCGGCCGTGGCTTCCTGTATATATACCGATCGTCGATCGTTATTTCGTGGTCCAGAATCTCAACTCCGCGCACAGTAGAGTGCGGACAAAGTGCCAGTTGTCGAAACCGACGATTAAACGGGGAGTAAAAAGAGAGTGAGAGCGGCGATGGATCGCTCGGTTGCTGGTGGCCTGTCGAATGTCAGGAAGGGCATATAACCAAGGGAGAAACTAACTGCGGTGGCAGTGTGTATGGTGTGTGCTTCTCGTTCTCGCGCTGGCGCACGCGGTTCGCATTACGGGTTACGCGGGCGGGGTAATCACGATGATTCCGACTCTTCGGGTGGGTCATCATCTCGTCACAACGTCACCCGGGGCCAAAAGCCCTGCCAGGCTGAGACTCTCGCAGCATCCAGCAGCAGAAACATCACGAGGATATATCGGAGATACAGACAGCCCGGAGAGAGCGAGAAAGGGAGAGACCAGGAATCATACGCGCTTCTCATTCTTCCTTTCGAGCAGGAGAGCTTTCTTTTCTTCAATTCTTTCTTTCTCTACCGCTGACTTCTCCGCTCTTCTCTGCCCTGCCAAAAAAGGAACGGAATGGTTTATGGACTTATCAATCATTTGGTAGCCGCTTTTGAGAACGTAGGTACGCTCTTATGGATGCAGCCTGTTATTAGCAACGATTAAAAGATTCCAGCACCGGGGGACCAGAAGGAAACGACTATGACTGAGTTGCATTCCCGGTCCGGCTGTGTTGCGCTGGTAGTGGTAGAGAGGCATCGCCGATGCCTGCGATGCTTGCGTTTCCTTGATTTGTTTTATTGACAAGATTTATGATCCTGTATAATCTCTCGGGAGCTCGAAGCTCCGGTAAGAAGATGCGCACGACAGCCGATTCGCGAGATACCGCGATTCAACGAGTCTCGGGCTCTCTGGCAGTTTCGAGATGTAGAGTTAACTCGAGGATGCTGTGTAGTATAAGTATGATAAACTACCGTCAGGAGGTGAGGTATCATAAATATACTATTTACCGCACCGGCGAAGATTGAATGTAAACAAATCAACTTTGCCTTTTGACTATGATTTTTTTTTTGGCTTTTACTTTTTTTTCATGACGGTAATTTCTCCGACAAATACTGTAATATCAGTGTTTCAAATTTCTCCGCGCAGAGATACGATACCAATATGGCGCCGTGAAGATAAACTCTCATCCTCACGCGAGGGAAGGTGGGCCAGAAAAGAGTTGAAGGTGATATATGCTTCGCGTTCATGGCTCTCTCGTGGTAGGCGCAGAGGAGTCCGAACGAGGAGTCGGACCCCCGAGAGTCGTGAGATGCATAGTGGGGAAGGTGAAATATTGTGTGGGTGTAAAGTAAAATGGTGGATCTCCACTGGCCTTTCTTCTCGCTCTCCCGACGCCGACTGACCGAACGATGTTTAATAAAAACAAATAGCAACGCTAAAACTACGTTTCCGTATAGTCAATAATTTATTCATTTATTTATTTCTTACACGCACAGAACACATTCGGAGTAACGAATCGGAACTGCGAATAATGTGGATGTTATTATCGGGAGATCACGGCAGCTATTTTCATTTAATGCAATCAACTTTCGAGCTCCATGAGTATCAGATTCGGCGATGGCGCAAACTTCTCGCTCTGTGGGTAGAGCGTGTTCCGTTGTGTATACTATATTATCCTATATCGTATGCAATGAGCGACCGAGAGCATGAATGTACTCGTATTTGGCCCGACGTGTAGAGGAAAGCGAGGTGGAGCGACGTGAGGCAGCAGCGAGCGAAAAGGGAGAAAGGAGGGGGGAATGCGGAGGGCCCCGACAAACCCGGTAATTAAATAGCCGAACCCTGCAATTAGGGCCACTAAATCGTGGCGGGGCCCTGGACCCATCCGCGTACCGAAGGGCCCGCCAGACACAAAAAACAACGTCGAAACGTTGGCTTATCCCAGTGTCGGAATACTCGTACGAGGTACCCCGTATACGAGTTCTCTCGCACACGGTCCCGAACGACCTGGCGACTATGTCGGCTCGCTCATAGACTACATATACATATATATGTATATAGGATCGTGAAGACGTCGCGAGACCGAACGCGGGGGTGGCTGCGTGGGAATATGTCGAAACCGAGAGATCCTTTCCAAAAGAGACTCGTTGTTTTATTTTCGCTCATTTTATCATAAAAAATTTAATATCTTGGGTTCGGTATTTTTATAAATACCGAACAGAATACCGAATAAATGCAGAATTTTTATGCTGTAAGCGGTAGGAGAAATGTAAGATATTTTTTGTATTAACAATTCAATCTATATGATGCAACTTTTAGTTTTGCACAGTGAAAAAAGATTTGTAAATTCAACCGGCATTGTTGAGCGTAATTGTTGTGTTGACCAGAAGGGACCGAATTTGTCTTCTCGTTGAGAAAAACGACAAAGAAAATTATAAAAATTAACAAGAAAGAATTGAGGACCATTATGTGCAGAAAATGTTTTAAAAAACATCCAAACCTTAATTTTTTTTACCGTCCAATCTACCAGCACTGTTGTCTGTACGTTTCGAGGGCGTGCGGAGTCTCGTGCCGAATAAACTTTCTCATTTCTCCGTGCAGCTATATCCAGTTTGCGTTCTCCCGGCCGAACTGTCGGACGAGGCCGAGGGTGGCCTGACCGGGGTTTTGCACCAAACGCGAAACGATTGTAAGATAATGGTAACAAACAGTCTTCCTTCCTGAACAGAACGTCGGGGCGAGCTCTTTCACCTCGTTCCTCTCAGTTACGAGAGCTTCCTCGTGGCTTTCGGCCTCTCGGACTTTGTGGCCGGCAGCAGCGGCAGCGGTATTCTCGCTGCTGCTGGCGTTGTTGCCGCCACCGATGCATCGTGATTTCCGTATGCAAAATTGAGCGTGCACACGCACAAAGCGGAGTGCGGGATGGGGGGGGGGGGGGGGGGGGGGGTGAGATGGATGGTCGAGCATCACGCTCTCTCGCTTCCCGGCCCGCGTCGTATTAAAATATCAGCCCTTTGCCTCCGCCCCCTCCGTATAACTCGCTATACACATACTGCTCTGTGTATAGTGTACCGGTGCATATAGAACTCTCGGCAGGGCAGGCTCGCGCGCAGCTTGCATTAAATCACCCACCCACGAGGTCCTCCGGCTATTTTCGAGCCGTGCAGCTATCGATGGACCGAGCGAGATACTGTAATACTGTATATAAGCGCAGCAGCGTGTATGCACCCTGTATGTACGCCACGACACACTGCAGTTGCACTCGAGCGCACGAGAGACTCCGGCGAGTCGCGTCGTTTGAGCAAATAGCTAGGTATACATACACGCTCGTTCTCTCTCTCTCTCTCTCTCCGTCATGCAGCTCGCGACACCGGGTATCGGGTGACCAACCCTTTTTTTTCCTCCACCCGTTCCTCGCTCCATCGCGCCCCTTTTGTATAAATTCACCTCGACGACGTTCGTCTACTGCGTAACCGGACGCAGTCACGCACCGCCGCGATGAAGCTTGTTTGCTCAAATTTTGATTATCTTTGGTTTACGATGTTTCCGTGTTTCGTACATGCTCACCTGGAGACCAAAGAAATTCACGGTTCGCGAGCTCGGGATTATTTTATCGGGGCGGTCGATTTGAGAGGAGAGCGGAGGGGAGGATCTGACGTAGAGACCTCTACGCCGAGGCGCACCGCGCAGGGGCGTTATCGCGTTCGAGGTCGGCAGACAATTTAATTTTCTAATTATCGCAACGCGCTCGGGATCTTCGATACGGATGATCGTTCGAACTCGCTCGAGCGCACGCGGTTTATCTCCGAATGGCATCTTCACGAGAAACGCATCTACTACAGGGGCCCTTCGCTTGTATAAAGACTAATGGAACGCGCCACTGCACTCTCTCCCTCTCTCCCTCTCACTCTCTTGCCCCTCCAGACTCAATCTCAACTATAATATCCTCCAATGTTTTATGTTTTATGCTATTACGTACCTGGCAACTTAACGTAGGCGAGATCGCGGCAATACTCAACGAAGGCAACCTCAACGCCTGAGAGGGAACTCTCGCTCTGTTCCTCTCTGTGTAACATGCGAATTAATTGATTCTCGGCGCAAGGGTAAAAGCGATGTAAGGGGGCGATGAGAGAACGAACGAAGCTACCTCTAAGCCTGTACATTATACATTTACGATACTGTAGTGCGGCGCGGTACAGCGATAGGAGCCTCTCAACCTCCGGACGTTTAATGAATGCGCTCATGTGATATAAAAACTGTGTATGATCAGTGATCATGATTTTCTCGGTGCTGCTGGCCTTCCAACGGGTCTCGTTCACGTCCTTTTTTCAGAGGTACATCCTCGATTGCTGTACACCGTCTCAGGAAACGATATAGGGTGTCTATGGATCACGGAGCATTAATGAAAATGCAAACGTATCGATGCTACAATCGAGTTTATCGAGCATCGAGATCGTCAATTGCGATCGTTGTATTGATCGAGTTATTCCTGTTTTATCGTCGCGGCGGGCGAAGGAGAAAAACTGAAAGTGGTTGATGGTTGATTGAGGCAATCGTCGGAGCGAAATTTACCGTGGGAGAGACCTCTTAAATTCACGATCTCGAAATGTACACGTTAAAAAAATATTCGTATGATTGTAAATTTTCAATAACGAAAAAATGAATTTACGCATCTTGTTTACCGTCTATCGGGTAAATAATTGTTGAGCTCGGCGAGCATGCTATGAGTCATTGAAAAGAGAATTCTGAAATCGAAGTCGCGAGGCAATGCGACGAATAATTGAATTCACCTGTAGTTGCACCTGCTGCAGTGATACGATCGACATTGGAGGAAAGTTCGATGGGTTCTCACGTGAGGTTCGAGAGATTACGACCGGAAATTGTACCTAATTTCAATCCCCAAGATTCCACAGAGAATGGGCGCGTGTTGCCGACGAAACCACCGACCGCGATAACGCGTGACTCTCTTTATGCCCGGATTCGTATAGGCGCGAGAAAAGTTCTCTCCCCTCGCGGACCCACCGGAGGCAGCGTCCGGCCGTGACGAACACAGAAAGAATCCTCGAGAAGTAATAAAGCATATCGTAGACCGGTGCGGTTTTCGCGGTTCCGCCGCTGCGCTCTCGGTCTCTCCGGTCGTCGAGTTACAAAGTTCGCTAACAGCGGGTGAGGGAGAAACCCGGTGCTCAATAAGCGGAGGCTCTTCTTGGCCGCGAGCGGGAGGCCGTCTCGCGGGGAGCGCTGCACCCAGCAGCCAACAAGAGTTCGGGTGGCTTCACGTGGAGCGAGGGAACCCTGTGTGTTCGATCCGGCAGTGACTCGGCGACGGAAAAATAAAATCGCCCGTTGCGAGAACGCACGCTGGGAGATAACCAACGCGGAACACCTCCGTGGCATTGTGGAACCGCGGGAGGGCCGCGCAGGACTCCTTTTACAAATAGTCTGCTAATGCCCGACGCTCAACAGGAGTGTGAATAATACAACTAATAGCCATTAGTTCGTAGATCAAGATCGCACCTCTCTCTCTCGCCATGCTATCGGGAAAAAAAAAGAAAGAAAAAAAAAAGTAACAGAAAAATTTAATCTCTATTAATCATTCTTTCATGATTATTTTTCTTCTTATTAGCCGAAGCTTTCACTCAGCTAGATTGTCCGAAAGGCCCGAGGCTGGGCTGTATCGTGCGTTCGGCAAAGTGTATCGGAACAGCGAGAGGTGTTAAGTTTTTCATCACGAAGTATGAAAACGAGCGGTCGAATATAATCGCGTACACAACGCTGAGGGTACATATAAGTGAGGTCGTTGCGGTGGTTCCGGCGGAGAGAGTGAGTACGGATAACAGCGGCAACGTTATAACACTCGCTTTACGTATTATACCGGAGTGCTCTGTACATACAATAATAACGTCGGCGCTGCGCCCGTGGTACATATACAATATACAGAGAGTGTGTGCGCGCGCTCGAGAGTTTGCTGCTCGTGCCCCCGTCCCTTTCTCGGTTATATTCCTCGCTCGGTTAGAGCCGCGGTTACCGCGTGGTTATCAAGTTAACCCCTTCGCCTCTCCGCGATCCGGGTGAGGGAAGAGAGAAGAATACTGCTGCTGCAGCTACGAGCAAATGCATCGGGTCCTCTCGCGCGGCAACGTGCTGCTGGAGTCCGCCACGCCGTGTCGGAATCTCCCTCTTCAACCTCCGTCCCGTAAGGTGTGAAACCACTCGAAAGCAAAGAGCCCAGAAATTGCGTCCCATTATCCAGTAATGCCCCGTGTGCAATTCAGCTGTGGGAGCATTGTAACCAATATCTATATATACCGAACGGCGTTCATGGCAGAGAGGATCCTCGATAACTATTCGAAGAAAGTTCATCATCGATCTTCTTTTTATTTTATTTTTTTCACAAATTTAGCGGCTACAGGTGAGATCGATTTTTGGATGAGGCCACTCTCGGATATCGATCGGAGATTTCGTGGTTACGGTCGATAATAAATCAGTGGAAAAACGAAAATTGGATTTTTTTTGCGAGCGAGAGAAAGAGTCGATGTAACGAGCTTTGCGGTAGTTCGAATTTCGAGGGGGTAACAAACGTCACGCGTAATGACGGAGATAAATCAAACTATAAATGTGAACGTCACGCTGGCTCATTAAATATTGAGTCTGGGTGACGCTCTCAGGACCTTTTGCAGGCAATGCTTGAAGGGAAGAGCGATAAAGGACACCCAGTGCAACATCGCGGATTTTTTTATCTTCGGGTAGACAAGGAGCATCGTACGGTGCGCGCACTCGTGTACGTATGTGCATGAACCGCGCATGGTTTGCCGGACGAGTCTCGAGAGGGACGAGGAGTTATGGCCGCATTCGTCTCCATTACCCGGTGAATCATTGAACGAACGGCCTAGCCTTGCGAGTGAAACAGCCTCAATCCATGAGCCGATACCCTTTTACGAACCCGCGAGAGCCGCGCGGAAAAGGGGGGTGGCGAAGAAGTGAGCATAGCGGGGTAAGGATTCTTAACGAATACTAGCAAGCTCGGGTGGAGGCGCTTATGGTGCTTCGCCATTGCAAGCGTCCCCGTTATACCCACGCCGCGGCGCGAGGCCCGTTATTGTTTGCATAAACGCGATCCGTAAATCTTGTCTCGTTTCACTCCTTTGCGAACCATCACTCATTTGCATTTATGCATTTTGTTTATTGAAAATTAAATGGAAATTAGAGGTGTCGGAGTTAACCTTACAGACAATTTTACTATACCGCTCGTTATCGCCTCTGGTTAAAGTTTAATTACAGTCGTCGTGATCTGAGTTTTGAGTCTATCATCCTTCGACCAATCAATCCGCCATTTGGCACGGATGGAGAGGGTTTTATGGGACTCTAAATAAAAATTCGGATAAATATGATCAATTTCGTTTCTCGCCGCCATTGCAAGGTCGACTGCCACAAGCAACTGTGATTGTTTTTTACCCTCGCTTCATTACCAATCCATGGAAACCTTCGGACTTTCACTGTTATTGTTCTGCTAGTTGTAGCCAGTTATTGCTAGGCGTTAAATACACGAAGCGACACGTAGCCATGCATGCGCGCGTGTCAGATATTCCGGTGAGTCACGAGCATCGAGACAATCGCGTGAAGTGCGAGGCACCGGTAAACACCGTATTCGACTGTGCGACGTGTACACTGCAGTTTATAATAGTATCCACTGGAGCAACGATTGCCGCGAACGCCCGACTGCTATCAATGTTCACTGCAGTTGCAGTAGTTGCAAGCTGATGCATAATCGCCGCGAGAGCCGCGGGTTGATGCACTGCAGCAACGCCGGATCGGCCTTATGCGCTTGGCACGCGGAATCGACATTATTATTGCATGGGCGTCATTTTGTATCATTTTCCCGCCAGCACACGCGCCTCGCGCTGATAAATCATCGACGCGGCCGCGGCAAAAGCTTCCCCGCTTCGCAACTCTCGATGGGCCTGGCGTTGGCCTGACACCGCAGTTCGTGCATCAGTGTTGCCGCTCGTGCGGCGGACGAATTGTCCATATTTATTGGCTCGAGTGTGTTGCATCGAACGTGGCCGCGAACGATTCTTCGGTTCCAGCGTGCCCGAGCCCCGCAGTGTCGAATACCGAGAGAACTCTCGATGCACAGCCGCATGCGTCAATACATTTCCTCCACGATAATTCGAGGATAAATTTCCCTCGTTCGCACGGACCCCGGGCGCGTTATTATTTCCCGCGGTTCTCCTGATCGAGAGCCAGATGAACATTTCACGAATATATCTTTATACGTTCTCTATGCACCTAGGGCCCGTAGGGTATTCGATAGCTGTACGGAAAATTGTGTCGCTTGTGGTCATTATTTCATTTTTCTCAAATGTGCGACCCGTCACTACAGATTTTTCAAAAAGCCTTCCGTTTATCGAAAATTGAAACGTGATGAAAATTATCCCAAGATTCTGGCGAAATGCACAGTAATAAAAACGATTTGTTCATTCAACAACGAAAAAAGTTGTCAATTTGTAAAAAAAAAAAATTGAGAACGTTGGCGGACAATTATTGTTTGCTCATTGTTCGAAACGTTTTTCACCGTGCATGAAGCGCGGACATTCCTTCCATTTTATCTACTGGAAAATAATGTGGATACCGAGTGAGAAATACAACTGTATCGGTGGTCGTTGGTGAGTTCAGGAATGATGCCAAAGAAAATTCTCGCAAAGCGAATTATCTGGCTTTGGGAATTAACGCAGGGACGCAAGATCGCTTGCGCGCACGTACGCGGTTACACCTTCCTTTCATTAGGCAATTAATTCCCTGGACGCCGACAGATCGTCGTGAATGTAGGTCTGCTCCGGGTTGCGGCCGGCAATTATCGCGAAGCTTTTCACAGCACGGTACTATCTTACTCGGCGGTTCTTACCATCGCTCGTTGATATTCGTTTTATTTCCATCTCTCCGGTTTGCGTTGAAGACCGCTCGTAAAGTCGGCTCTTGAGTGGGTACCAACGTATACTATATTTTAAAGAGTATTGTAATGTCTGCACTTATTCGCGGATGTACCAATTAGGACCGTTCTACCTTGTTTCGAAAATAATATCCAACGCGAAGTATCAAACGAGTGGCGATGATGTGCTCGCGATGAGTAGTCCGAAGCCTCCGCGCTCAGACACTCGAACCAATGTGAAACGCATCTTAGAGTGACTAAGGAATGCAATGTTTTCGTCAATGCTCCTTTCAGAGATGTAGGTGAGAACGGGGCAAAACGGACCATTTTTACCAATTTTTGAGGGGTTCACAATAAGAAAGTCATTTCAAGAGTAGGACACCGGACTGTTTTGCCCCGGTGTTCCATTTCGCCCCACTCTACCCATGCACTCGATCGGTGCTCGAATACTCGTTTTCTTTGCGAGCGACTGTCTCTCCACCGGTCGGAAGGAAAAGAGCAGCCTTAAACTCTGCAGCTGAACGAGGATCGACTCTCCCTCGCTACAGAAGTACATTAAACTCGGTGATTCTCGGCCTCGCCACACGACTGTCAATTATACTCATTTCTCATATATACGCGAGCATTTATTTCTTGCAGAGCCGTATATATAAACTCGACGAAGATCGCCAACGAGAGAAACATCCAAATTACAGGGAGGCGTAGAATCGTAAAATTGAAGAAGTGGACATTGGGAGGAAGTTGAGTGATTTCGAAATCCTTGCGATTTTTTTTTTTTTTTGTTCTCCCAACGATCTCGGCGGAGAACGGAAAAAGTATCGCGCAAAAGTACGTCGTTGTATCGAAGCGTTACGTGCGGCGTATCGGAAGAGTCAATGAGATGGACGATGCAGATTATGATAGGTCAGACACACTCGATTGTGTTATTCTCTTACACAATTCACAATGGTGTGTATCGTCTCGTGCCAGCCAGTTCCGATCGTCCTGTTTATTTTTATTTTTTACTTTTCGCTGAATTAATTATCATTGTATCTTTACAACGTTTCGTCTTTTTTTCTCTGCGGCGCATCCAAACTTTTTGTCTCCTCTCTTTTTCTTCTATTCTCCGTCCTTCTTGGCGATAAGTAACAGCTCGCGGAATCGGATATAGGAAACTGCCCATTTTTTTTCCGTCCGCACGGTCCCGCGCATCCGTCTCTCGACCCTCGGTTAAACTGGTAAACGTAACTCCACGCTCGCGACGATCGAAAACCCATTTCGGCTGAGCACCGTACACTGGCGCTCGATAAACCGACGCAGGGTATATACATCGAACGCATTCAGCGAGAGAGAGTGAGTTAATCTCAATAATGTTCGAGTCGACCGGAAGTCGATGGCCGTAAATCGGGTGTGCTGGAGGAGAGTCGCCGACTTCCATTTCCCGATTCGCCCAGCTCATCTGGGGTGGCAACGCACATGGACGGTAGTTTCTCGGATATTTTTTTCCCGACCCTCTCCCCCCTTTTCCGACTACGTTCCTCATTCCGTCGCTTCGTTTTTTCGTCGGACCCGCGTATCTCCCGGCGCCTCGTTCGCGAAATTTATTATAATCGTCGCGCGAATGAATTCCAACGATACGCGATCGACGAGGTACGCGTCGAACGAAAACTATTACTGCGCATGCGCGCACGTCCGGAAGAGAGCATAAATAATTCATACAATTAGCGGCGCGATGTCCGACAGGAACGCAGGATTTTCGACGAGGGGCCGCGCGGTGCGACCTCGGATCTCAACAATGCATCCCTCGTTCGTGGGTCTTTCCGGTTGACTTCGCGCCGCAGCCGTCGTCATCGCTCGCTAATAAGGGGTGCCAGTGTCAGTCTCCCATCGGCTTCGGAGTTTCATTCTAGGTCGGCGCTGCAAATCTCGATCTGATAAAACTCTCGACTGCGGAGTACGGCAAACCCGCTGCTATCGGGGGAGTCAAAGTATTGTGGAATTATAGGCTCCACGGTGGAGAACGGTATATCGGAACGAACGGAGAGAGAGAGAGCGGACGCAAATGTCAGTGTCGGGCGATGAGCAAATGAGGGTATAGAATACGCATTGGTCGCTCTGTCGTCTCGTCGTCACAAATACGTATAGTTTCTGTATCTCTCGTGCCTACTATACGTATTATGTGACCGCTGGAATACCTATCCGTGAATGTAACCCTTTCCACACAATCATCCCTGACACAGAGCGACGCGGACCGTTCCGTGCAATCGGTGTGCCAACTTTGTCACCGTCGGGCCTGTCGGAGTGCGACTCTGTCTCTCACCCTCTCGGTGCATCGGTCGCCCTGTAATTGGGAATCGCGCGCTGTAATAATTATTACCTTTGGCCTCTGTCATCAGCGGCGACATCCACCGCGCCGTGCTCGGACCATTCCGGTGACGGGAGGTCGACGAGTTATACACGAGCTGATAACTGTCTCTCTCCGTCATAGAGGTGCGCAGGTGTATGTGGAAAGTACGGATACAGCGGGGGGAGCGCGGGACGGATGAAAAGTCCGGGGGACACTCGAGGGAGTGCGGAAAAGTACCCTCGTCAGGTGATATTGTACGGCAGTCGGAATCAACGATGGTGGAGGCTTTTATAATCAGTCGGGATCGCGTGCTCTGTCGCATCTCGTTATACGGTCATTCAGTCGGATGCTTTACGCGTTTGCCGAAAAATATAGGCGCGCCGCAATTTTCTCGGATAAATCGTCAGAGTTGTTTTTCATTCGATTTCTTTTAGAGGGCGGTCCATCGACATTGGGGAAAGAATGTGTATTATTTATTTCGTCATGCTGATGAAACATCGGATCATCGATCGCCGACGATCGATTGTTCGTAACGATGTTCCCACATTTTCCAATATTATTTTTTTCATATTTTCTACTTTCAAAAAAATGAACGCCAAGGATTAAGTCGCAGATGATTTTTAATACAATTACAAATACTTTGTTGCCTAAAACCTATAGACCACACATTACGTAGTCGTACAAAATGTTTCCCAGATTTGTATTATTACATTTTTCAATAAAATGCATGCAACTAAGAGCAGCACAGTTGTATTCTACAAGTTCCATCGATCTTCGTACGCGGCTAATGACGAAGCCAAGCCCCGGGGCTATATAACTGTCGAATCGTTCAATTGCATTACTTCCATCGTCGCGCGCGGAGTCCGCCGAATTAGCCCCGAAATGGGTTCACGCGCGTGTGCGTTCGGTGTGACGGAGAGCTCGCGTTCGTTGGTTCGGTTAAACGTCGTAGAAACGAATGTGTGACGATTCACGCCCCCCCCCCGCGGTCATCCGCAGCTGTTCTCGCCCAGCGAGTGCATAATGCAGTGTCGTACACGAGACTCCCGACGACGAGAGGCAAAAGGAAAAGCGTTAAACGTCGCGAATAGCTCCGTCTTGTCGGCCCAGCCTCTCCGGCCTTTGCCAAGTTTCGAAGAGTGCGAACGTCGCGGGATTCAGACAGCGGAGCTGAAATACTATAATGCGAACTCGGCAACGATAGAAAGCGGAGAGGAGCATCAATCGAGACGGGCCACGTCAAAAAAGATGGCACATCGGCAAGATAATACGCCCCCGTACCTCCCCGACAATTCGATGTGCCGGCAGAGCCGGTGCATATATAGTTTCGAGTCGAAACGATAACTCAGCAATAATAGCATAGAGGCCGCGCGTCTGTCCGGCATGGGATTTAATTGTTGGGTTGCGCCGAGGAGAGAAGCTAGGCATAGAAACGGCGAGGAGCAGCCGTCATAAGGTGTACCCGCGAGATGCGTCGGGACTGCGAGACCCGAGAGCAAAAGGAAAATAGAGCGCGCACGCAGCCAGTCCCGAAGCGATGTTTCTCCCGGAGGAACAATTAAGAACGCAGAATCGGAGCACGGAGAAATATAAAAGGGAGGATGCGTAGAGCTGAAAAGATGGATTCGCGAACTCTGCACCAACGCCCATCCGGCCGGGGAACTCCTCGAGCTCTCCGGACACCCCCGCAGCTTCGATAACTTTCGAGAGTTCTCACAATGCTCCGACGCCGGCGAAGTCGGCACAAAGATGACTGATTTCGAGCTCGAGATAGGGTGATAAATTTTATTAATTATATAGTTGCATAGAGGCGGCAATTACGAATGCAATTATCGGGAATAACTGAGGTATGCCTCGGGTGGAAATAAAAATTCGCTTGCGGGCTGCCGCAAACAAAATGTGGATTGTTAGGGTAAAAGTGGTGAATATGGCCCACAACGATCAACACGTAAATCAATGATGTATGGACCGGTTCATATTCCCCACTTTTACCCTATTTAAAATCTATTTGCAGTTCTTACGATTTTATGTGAGATTAGAACGATAACGGAAAAATCTTGTATGGAATTGTAAGAATTAAAAGTTGAAGTAAGAATACTTTCTTTTACATCTCGCTAGAGAGTTGTTCTTTAGCTACTGACATATTTTTTCAGTGTCTAAAATCACCCATACTAGATTTTTATATACGAGTCGATTTTCGTATCAAGGATGGGTTTTTTGTAAAATTTCTCGAATCTATGAATGAACAAATTGATTCCGGAGCTCCGACCGGCCCGGAATTGCCTTCGCCACCGCGATGGCCCCGTTCGGGTCAGACGATCGCCTATCGCTCTTTATTTCTCTTTCTCTCAATATTCCCGACAGATGTATATATCCCGCAATATGTATACGTACATCTCTGAAGCGTGGCGACCGAGACCGGAGATGGACCGGTCGAGATAACGCCTCGAGGCCGGTAACTGCAGTAATTGTCGGTGATTAGAGGAGTCATAATTACCGGCCCACGTATAACGTTACAGCGGCTCGTCCATTCATTCTCATTCTCAATCCTCGTTCCCTGTGCCCCTATCCTTCTCCGCCCGGTGCTATCTATACATGGTAACCCGAAGCCGGTACATCGACGAGACTATCACACCGTTTCCTTTTATTTCATAACAGCGCATTCCATTTTTTACCTCGACTTTGCAGGCGTTGACGATGGAGACAAGTAAAAAAAAAAAGCCGTTGATACCCGCCAGAGGTGAATTATCATTCGGTCTTCGGTTGAGGCTCGATGTAGCATGTACCGAGCGAAAGAATCTCTCGGAGTGAAATCCTATCATTCCCACGTGACTGCGGAAGACATCGTCCGCCGAGCAGCCACTGCGGCACTCCGCCGTCACCGAAGAGATATCGCGAGAACGATTAAAAGCTGCGGTTTAATAACAGCCCTTTCGTTATAGGTGGCTATTATGAGATGGCGCGGCGGCGGGTGCAACGCGCATAGACGCGACGACCTCTTCGTTGGCCCGCGTTGCACAGCCAACGCGAACCCTTCGGCCCGTGACCCGGTCCCATCGAGACTTCGCTTGCCTCTCTTCTCCCTCTTCACATACTCCTTACTTCTTCGTTCTCTTCGTCTTCTAAGACGCTTCTTCCCGCGGCCCGGAGTGACGAGGGTGCCTCTCGCCGCTGATTTTTTTTTTTTTTTTTTTTTTTTACGGTGGAAAAAAACGCGAACGACAGACAAAGATAGATACGGAGAGGTCCCTCGTCGTATATCTGCGAACTATCCACTCGCGAGAGTGTATTTTGACGTCCGGACGATCCACCAAATTATATCCTACGTCCGCGACGTCCGCGAGACTTTTGCTCTACCAAGCTCCTCAAGGTCTTTTATTTTGTCCGCATTTCCAGATGCTACTCGGCGATATAAATTTTTTCCAGCGCACACGCAGACATTTCACATCCGTCATATTTATTGCAAGCTAACGGCGTGCAAAAATAAAAGTAAAAAAAAAAAAATTACGTTCCCACACCGTCGCGCGATGCTTTTCGTTATTTACGTTCGTTAATTTGCCCTAAGCGTTCGCGTCCGTCTATCGGCAAGCAGTCTGACAACAAGCCCCGTGCGAGACGGTGAGACCAGCGAGGAATCGCCGATGATCACTCGCGATAAGATGTATTATAAGGTCTATCGTCGGTTATAATGTCCAAGCTGGGTAAAAGCTGACTTTCAGCGTTGTGTAGTCAAGTGTTGTTGCATGATGGTGGGAGGCAGCTGTTCCATCGCAAAGAAGATCCCATCGCTTCCACAGCTGCCGCAGCGTCGTTTACTCTCCTCGGACTGCGCTCGATCGCGTCGCGAACGCTGGAATATGGTAGCGGATTGAGCGCGCATATCCACAAGCTTTATCGCGTTTTATCGTTAACTTTCTCGGTTCGTTCGTTTCTCGAATGTAATTCGAGAGTCCCGATCGATCGATCTCGTTCAACATCGCCAATGACCGTCCGCATTGCTCGTACACATGCGTATTCGAGACTCGGAAACTCGTCGGGCCGAAGCGGAAGGCTCGAATTATCGGGGATACGACGAAGGCACGGCAGAGGTATACGCGAGGGCCACCTTCATCGACGCCTCGAAAGACGAGAAAGTTTAATGGTTCTAAGAATAATCGACTCTGCGGTTCGCAATATCGATTATCTTCGAGGGGATCATCGTCCGTCGTCGATCGACGACGAGTTTCCAGGAACCTCGAGACTCTCCCCGAGAAACCCGTTATACACGCGTAGGAGGACCTCGATCCCGGCATAAAATATTGGATCATCGAATATCCGATCGATTAATCAGCGACTTTTTTCTTTCTTCTTCCTTTTTCAATAAAAATATCTGAGGATCCTTCTATGTATATAGATGGAGATTTGTTGATCTATCATCGATTAATATGATCATTTCATGAAAAGTTTGGCGGTATGTGAGGTTTAACAAAATTTTAATGCTCGTTAAACGTCCGGCAGGCCGATCATGGCGCGGCAGTAAACTCTCGCTCTAATCTCCTAATAACATCGTTCCCTCGGCCTCACCGCCTCTCTCGAACGTGTGCGTTAAGAAGAAGACCGCGGCGCGTGACGTCACTGGTACCGTGGACGACGTGCGGAGGATGCTCGAGTGCATCGCCAGTAGATAGGCTCTGAGCGCGGTACGAGAGTGGTGCATCCTCTCTATCCAGGCAGGATACTGGTTTGCGAAGCAAAACGTACACGGGAATAAAAAAAGAAAAGAAAAGACTAAAAAGAAACGAGCGGATAAAAAAAAGAGAGAAGAGAGACGAAAGTAAAAGAGTGAAGAGCCAGGAGCGGGACGCGCTGGAATGGGATAGAAAGAAACATATCCTCCCACGCGCCTTTTAAGAGAGAAACCCGCTCGCCGGCGTGCCTCGAAAATTTCGCTGATAAAATCGGCCCTTCCCGCAGTTCCTTACAACGCTCGCGCCGACCGGGCTAATATATTTATGATGGCCGTTTCTTGCGGCTTGCGTGAACGCGTATAGTGTGCCGGCGAAGGAACCCTTCGTTAAAAAAAATCTCTTCCATTTTACCACGTGCTTTACGCATATTTCATGCGAGAATCCATCGGTCCTTTGATCGAGAATTCCGCGAAACCGAAAATGACCCCCCCGAGCATCCACCTACTCGCGATGGGATCTAGGAAATTAACGTCATTTTTTACAATGTACTTTGCATTGTCGTCTGGCATCAATTCGCGAACGGCTGCACCTTCGGTGCTTTTAATTGAAACAGCCTCGTTCGTCGTGCTAAATGACCGCATGCACTATAAAAAAATACTTCGTCTGATACAAAATTGTCCGGCTGGTTGTCACATCATTAATATTTTATAGTATTCTTCTGTGATATTGTGTAATTAAAAAAGTTATGATAAATTTTGTCAAATGGAGAAATATCTTTCACTGTGCATCCGCCCGGATCTGGGATTGATCTTCGAAATTTTCTCAAACGAAAAGAGATCAAGAGATCACCCATTGGCAACAGAATCATCTGAAAATGCAGTGCCCGTACCTTAATTTTTTTTTTTTTTTTTAAGCAAGAACGTTTCTTCGTGCCCGCAAGCGTCGAGAATCTCGGGTTAACGGTCTTTAATGAGCGGGGCCATAGGATAATTAGAGATTCGCACGGGGTTTCCGCATGGAAGCGGCGTAGACCTTTCGCGCCGATGTATATACAGTATATTAAAGGTGTACCTCGGTCGAAAGGAAAATAACGATCAAGATAGGCGGTCTCGCGAGATCGTGCCGGAGCTGCCTGGCTCGTTTGCCATGCAGCGATGCATTCATATCAATCGCGAGAGCCTGCTAGACCCGGTTGTGGCAGCATGCATATGCAATAAACTCGTGTATGCACACGAGTCCGTACGTGGAGTGTTCGCTCTACGACGAGGTAAAGAGTGAGAAAATCGACACTGTGTTCGTACCTTTATATATAGTATATAGTATATATATACATATATATAGAACGTTTGAAACTCGAGTACTCCACTCACGGCCGCTCCTGGTGTGTCGCATAAATTTGTGCATGTGTGGGCATTCGTCGCCGCGTGCAATTGTTAATTACTACCTTCGACAAGGAAAGACCCTCTACCCTCCATCTAGATCTATATGGATTGTGTTCGCGATTGAGTCAACGAAGTTACGTGTGCTTTGCTATTATATGGTACAGTGAAAAGCCCCATAACTTAAGAATCGAAGGCTCTTCGTCCGTCCCTACTCTCACGCAGATTTCTGTAGGGTAATTCCGGATGAGATGGTCACGATTTTTTTAAAGCGGAAAACGGGTATCGGTACGTTTTTAGAACCAATTTGTCATTCCGTCTGCAGTCCGGCGTGGAAATCGGTAAGTTTATACACTTAGACCCTTGAAAACGGATGAGCGATTGGCTCGCCTTGTGAGAAGATGTAACGATTGGCAAGATATAGAAGATATAACGATGTGCAATATCACTCCGAATTATCTTATGCCGCGCCAAGCAAAAAATTAGAAAAATTTGCCGTAAATGGTATATCTATTTACGCATCAGAGGGCATTTTTATCCTGCTCCGTCAGCTCCTGGTCCTGGTGCAACACGTATCGGGTATAATTGCTTGAAAATCTCATAGCCGTATATCTCAATTTTATTTTCTTTTTTTCAAAAATATCGTCAAGCTCTCGACAGCATGTACCACGCAAATTTTCGCAGATTTACACATTAATATTCATGCGTTTCATGTGCGTGGTATAACGCTCGAGAGAGAGCTCATAGATCTATTTTGCACCGGCGTGTGTTCCCTTGCGGGTTACGCGATCGATCCTGTTATTAACGCGACACATTATGCCACCTATCGCAATTTATCTTATATAAATTTCAAGAATTTTAAATTCACGATAAAACATCGGCCTGGTAATTAAGTAGTTAATCTAGCGAATGAATTACTGAGATTAAAAAAATATAAGCTGAAGAAACTCAGAGTAATTTTTTGTCCGCTTTTTACTTCTCACAATAATGATCAAGACGAGAGGTCACGAAGACCTCGGTATTATGCAATATATCTTTATACAACATTCCGCAAAAATTATCTCGACGAGAAAGAAAAAAAAAATGTATCAATGACACGCGAGAAACGATAATTACGACATCCTGTATGAATTTAATGATTTTTCGTACTTACATTTACACATGCTGACCACATTCCGAAGGTGGAAGGAGATCGATAGACAAGTCGTACGCACTTACCGGCTGAAACAAAAAAAAAAGTAAAATAAAAAAAAATGTCTTTAGAAATTACCATGAAAACTTTGTGCAGCGCGTACCACACGAAAGTGGCAACGACAAAAAAAAAATCGCGATACTAAAGTTCTGCTCTGCGCTTGAGACCCGCCGACAGGAGTCTTCTGGATCGGTGCCAGACAACCCCTAACAAAAGCTTCTCTACGGCAGGAAGCCCGCACCCGCGTCCACGAAAGAAAAGGCTCGTGTAACTGGAAGATCTATGTCTCGAATCTCAGAATTTGAGTGACAAAAATAAGGATCTTGCGTGTGAGGCTACTCCGCCCGTGGAGAATATCTTCTCTTGTTTTATTAAACTTATAACGAGAGGAATGTCATGCGTGCGGAGTGTACGTGCACCCTCCATTGGCGCTTCGGAGACGAGATCCGAGTACGTTATAGCACAGTCGTACAGCGACGTTGCTCCAGAGGATGCGCGCAGCAGCCGAGCCGGTGGAAGTCTCCTGCTCCGTTGCGGTAAGAGAGGAAGACGTGATCGATGCCCGTGGGATGCGAGGGCGTTCCTGGTGCGGGAGGCGCTCGAGACAAATGGACGTCGCGCGTCTCTCGACCACGCCTTTCGCAGCGCGCGCGCGAGAGAGCCCTGGACCCGGGAGAAGAGCACCGGCAAGTGAACCCCCCCCGCCAGTGATAGCGTCAATGTATGTACCCGTGTACGTGTGTTATTGCGGGTGTGTTAGCGATTCCGCGAAACTCTTCTCTCGGATCCACGAGCCTGAGGGTAGGTACAACGATGCTCCGTACTCGCTGTTCCTCCGCTGCCGGGGAAACGTGAGGGAAAGTCTCTCTTTACCAGGGAGCTCGGATTCGCCGAGGAAACGATAAGTGCGTGCCGAGTAGTCGCTAGGGACCCTTCCACGGATAAGTGCCTCTCGCCTTCGGAAAATCTTTGCCGCACTTAGGAGCCGACTGGATTTTCCTTCCGGGAATATACCAACTCTGCCCCTCCTGACCGCGACTTTTAATGAAAAATTAAAATAAGATGAGACGAATAGAGTTGGATCTGTTTATTTCCACTGCACTAAGAGAAGAATCTAGTAAAAACTACCAATCATCTAAAAAAATTAACGTACTAGGGGAGACCGCGGCGAGATGGCCCCCTAAGCAAATAATGCGGTTACAACGCTGCCGAAAGCATAATTTATTGTTTGTCATCTAACAATGATATTTTCACAGTTTTATAGAGCGTCCGAAAAAAAATTGTCTAGGGCGCGCCGGGTTACCCTTAAGCTGTTCACTTTTTGATCCCTGCATGTGCTAGGGCTGTACGGATAGGCCGGCCTGGCCGGGTAAAATATCTTATCCGGCTAATGGATTTTATAGATTGGCCGGCTAAGCCGTTTTACCTGGCCGAGCTATTTTAGCCAGCCAAGAGCATAAAATCGTGCATAAAATCGAGCCTCTTAATGTCGCGTTGTACTTTGGTATAGTTACTCAGTGTATTCATTGCAGATGGTTACAGTATTTTTAATTTCGGGTGGCAAGACTTGCCTTGAAAGATTAGAAAATAAACGAGCCAATAGAAAAAAATCATCCTCAAGACAGGAAATAGAATAAGTATCAATGGTAAGAAAGAATCTTCGAAAGGGTGTTAAGGCATGAGTCGTAGGAACTCGACACCCCGCGCCCATCGCAGAGTGTCCGATCGGCAGATCGGCGCGCAAGATTCGAATGACTATAATGGTATATCGGTGTTAAGATTCGAGAGGAGAACATGAGTCGTCGAGCATCGCGGGGGCGCGAGACCACCCAAAGCGCACAGCGGTACGGCGGCAAAGCGTACGAAAAAAAAAAACGTAATAATAATAATAATGCTAATAATAAAAGGCGCACGAAGAGGACGAGAGACGACTCTAATATCGTCGAAACTCCCCGAGATCGAACGAGACGGGACTGTGGCGCAAAAGCTGTCCGAACAGCGGGATCCGCGAGATAAGGTGGCGAGGGCAGGTGTTTAGCGTCGGGCCGAGTCATCGTTTTGTCATTACTCTTGTGGACTGGCTCGCGCGTGGGTCCTGCACCGGACGTATCTTGGGCTTGAAGTATATACCTATCGCGGCGGGTCACGTCACCACGGAGGTCCCTGCAGTGCGGGGGGGGGGGGAAGGGGTGACACCCTTTTGAAGCCGATCCCTTTCGATCTTGTCCGCGCAGGATCCACCTTTTTTTTTTTAACGAAGTCAGTCACGCGCCCTGCGTTCGGTATGCTTTTGATAGGTACGGGCAAGACACGCGTGACCTGTGAAGAAAGATATTGAATAATGACGTGGCACAATATACGGTCAGCTAATTCATTCCTCCCGATGTGTTTTTCGATGCCCGGGATCAAGCTGTCTGACTTACGAAAATTTCTATCAGCTGAAAATCTATTCGGAATGACTTTTCGATTGGAAAGAGATTGAACTTGGATCAACGGGAGAAACATTCAATAGAAATTATGTGTATATATATGTATGTATGTATAGTTTCGAACGCGATTATTAGGGACGTATTATCTAGAGCGCAGGTAACAGCCGAGCGCGAGCCACAGCGAAAGGGCGACAGTTCGTCCCGAGACCCCCAATAAATAAGATTTGTACTGTATAATTCAAATTAGTAAAATGATTGGCTCGTTCTCCATAAAAACAAAAAGATAAGGTTCAAAAAGTCATTTGCACCTCTCGAATGTATATTGTAAAGAATGTAGAAATGAGGATTGACTGAAACACACGATATTACATAAATGACCGGAATAGCTTGGTGTGACACATGACAAACGTGCAGATTATTGATAGACCAGATGACTGGAGTCTTGATCAGGCTTTAAAAGAGAACAGACGTTTGGCTTAATAATAATACTTAATAATATTCGCCCCGAAACCAAATACGCGTGTTATTTATTCCGCGAGAAAGTAACAATATATATGTATATATATATATATATATATTTATATTGGCAGCAAGAATACTGAAAAAATGACGCTTCAAAGCGCCTCCTCGTGAGTTAATTTTTGCTGATAAAACGAAGCTTCCTGTCCCTTCGCGGAGGACGGACGTACGAGAGAAGGAAGTGTCAACTTCGGCGGCTCGTTACATATATTATAAATTCGTGCAAGTAGAAAATTATCCTGGAGATTGACTGGCCGCTGGTGGCCGTCGGGGTTCGTCGACCCTCCGGTGATGAGCGTGCAGCAAATCCACGGGCGACTCCGCATAAATCGACGTCCGATAAATATGTAACAGGGACCGGGGTGATTCCGAAGCTCCTAGCTCGGTCGCGACACAAGAAGTTTTGACGGGGTAATGACGTGTACGGGAGAAAGAGGGAGGAGAAAGGTAGCCGACGATAGTGCGCGGTCTCTCGAATCGAGGACACGCGCTCGAGCACGCGAAGCAACCGTCAAACCCAGAGAAAAGGTTATTCCACGATATTCGTTAACATAACGAAACGATTTTCTCCTGTAGATAATTTAATAGGTTTCGCGGATCTATCCTGTAATACTCATAACGTATAGCGTCGTAGCCTCGAGGATATACATATGCGAACAACGTGCGTGTACCGATCATTTAAATGCAAATTAAACGAGATACACTCTCGGAGCTCCGAGAGACGGGAGAGACGACTCTCGAGTCGCAGCGCGATCCCCGTGGACTATCTCGATGCCGCGCTGGGACGAAGGTGCGCCCACGATTCTGTAACTTCTCGTAAAGAAATACCTATAATGTACACGCACCGGTGGAACAGGTCGTTCCTGTACAATGCAAAAGGGGGCTGGTGCGCGCGCTCTACCATTCGAAGCATCGATAGCAATCGCGATTATCGATACACACTCACTCGCGTCCCCCTCTCGCGTGGGCACCGACAATTTTTACGAAAAACAATCATGCAATGCACTGCTCAAAGCGTCGCGAATTTCCCATCGACTGAATCATTATACCGGATATATATACGTACAGTATATAAATAACAGCCAAAGGCTATGGCGGTACTGAGTGAAAGAAGAAATGAAAAATAATGATAAAATAAAAAAATCTTCGAGAATCTCTTCCTTCCGCCGTCTCGCGCCCTTCTCCGTCGTTAGCGAGGGACATAAAGAAAATCGAGTTTCCGAGATTAGATTCGGCATTCCCAGCTCGTAATCTCGCTCGGTACGCGTCTACGGCGGTTCCTCCGTCGACGACGGCGACTTCCGAGTCGAGCAAAAGCAAGACGGCGACAGAGTGGAAGGTTCGTTACAGCGCGCGACGAGAGGAGCAGCAACGAGAGAAAGGGAAAGGTGTGCTCGAGCGTTGCCCACGACGACGTGCTCGAATTATTAATCTCGTCACGCGTCGCCGCCCCAGCATCCGCTGCCAGTAGTAGAGTCCGCGAGAGTGCTATCTCGGCTCTCTCGCGGAACGTACGGAGCGGATAAACGAGAGGACGAGGTGAGACGCACGAAGATTGAAGAGGATGAAAGGGTGCGTTCGCGATATTCCTCGAGTCTGTGCGAGACGAAGAGAACTCCGTAGCCGAACAGCGCAGGCGCTTCGCTAATGTAAAGCGTGGCTCTTGTCACGCAGCGTGCTAACTGTCGGACGCGCAAGCTCGAAAAGCTCGCTCTTGCGCTCTCCGCTGCGTCGTTCCGTCCGTCCGCGAGAGTTCCGCAGCCTTCTGGCTCGCTCTCCGCGCCCGTCCGCAAACGCACCGATACGAGAACCGGCGCACGCCGAGTGTGCGTCACGGCTATCCGAGTAACAGCGAGATCTGTGGGTGCCACGCCCATCGCGACCGCACTCGTTCATCCGCGACGAGAGCAAAGACATTCGGTCGGGCGCACCGCTTTGGGTAGGTAACACCGAAAGACACGGCGCGACGACGGGCTGAAGGAGAATCAAAGCTGGGTGAGCCGAGGGAGAGAGCGATGGTGCCCTCTTCCGAGGCAATCGCGACGCGTCGACGCCGAAAATAGGCGAAAAAGGAAAATCTCAGCGACACAAACGTCTCTTTATCTTTCCCTTTCCATATCATCTCGCTCCGGAGATGTTAATCTCGCGTGCGCGAGAACTCGGGCACAGTCGGACGAAACTCGTTTAGCCGGGGGGTGATGCATAGCCGCCCGAGTCACGGTGAAACGGTGCGCCAATTTATCACGCACTTGCGTATGAACATGCGGTACACGTGAATATATCTATTCGTCGCGCACAGTAGGAGCTCGCGGTTCACTTCTTCATCACGACACTTTCCCTCTCCTCGCTTCAGAAACGATTCTGTCGATCTAACGAGATGTGCATGCAGTCGAGTCAGACCGGAAGGAAAAGGTCGATTGCCAAACGACCATCCACAGAACTTACTGCAATGTAATTACCGTAGAATCTCCGTCAGATTTAGTAGCGAACCCGATCAATTGCAGCTCGCGTATGCGACGGAGTGTGCACCGCTGGCCCGCGAGCAATGTACGTCCCAGAGCGGCCGGAGAGAAAACTCGAAGGAATCAGAGATCGCGCTTCGGATGGCGAGATGCGGGTAAATAATTGCGCGTTTGCGCTCGTTGCGGAAGGAGGATTCCAAGGGCCGCCTCCGCGACTCCCGGTAGTAATTATCGAATCCCTCTCGGACTCCCGCGAATCCCCGCAACCGTGCTTCTGCTCCCGCTCGATCGCTCCTCTTTCTCTCTGGCTCTTTCGCCCCCGCTGGTGCATGAAACCGGCCGAGAACGGCCGATGCTGCTGCAACAACATGCATCGATCTCCCACTGCATCCGATTCTTCGCAACGGTGTGTTACTTTATTCAGCGCGCAATGCCGCACGCCGGAGGAACCTGCCGACTAAGCCGTATCACTCCTTTTCGCGTTGGTCCGAGAAACAGCTGAGGCAGAGAAACATCGCAAGAACGAAAGAAGGGTTCGGCCTCGGACCGGTCTCGATCGGAAGCACCACTGACGCGAAGATTACTGGAATTAAGCAACCCTTAGGGGGTTATCCTTGGAGGCCTAAGTCGAGCTAAGCCGTAACGCGCTGTACGCGCCTCGGACGTGCGTTCAGCTTCTTACGACGGAGGAGCCGGACACAGAGACGACGGACGTGGCGAATGGCAATGAAGGGATTTTACTTTATATCCGAAATTCCGCAGCGGCGATCCTTATGACGTTTAAGTCGTCCGCGAACACGGGATTTCTCGGTACGAGGGACTCATCGGATTCGCACCGGGGCTGAAGGCAACCTAGTCTGCATTGACCGAGCAGACCGGCATGGCCTGCGAGCCCTTCAGCGAGATAGATTCGTCGGCAGAGATACCACTGTGTCCAGTCCGGACGATTTTTCACGAAGAGATAATTGTCTACGTGTCAGAGCGGAATCAGAGCGCGCGTACACCCTCGAGGTAAGCGGAGGCGAGATGCGTATTCGAGGTCCGAGCTGTGCGAAAGACGAGGACGGCATTGGGATAAATTATCGTAGCTCGTACGCTTGCGAGGCATCCGCGAAGATGCACGACAATTTAATTGTTTAATTGGCGAGTAAATTCGCATGCCAATGACGAAAAGCATCGCCTCGGGGATGAATGAAGAGCGCGATGAAACAACCAGCGAAGTCATCGCAAAGGGGCACTGAATGGTAATTAACGGCGGTGAGTTCGAAGATCTCCGAGTTTTACCCTAAAAATTGCTACTTTATCGCGACTACTTTCATGCAGAAGGTTTGAGAATTACTAGACCCGTCTGAAGATCGTTCCAGAGATGATTCTTCCAACGGACTTTTTGCTATTGGAGCGAAAATTGGTAGGTAGAATCGTCGAAGAGAAGGGCTGAATCCGGTCCCGGCGTGGTCGCAGCACGCGCCAAAAAGGCGCTTCGGTCTCATTCTGACGGAGGGAAAAGCCGATGCCACTCCGATTTTTGTGTAATTACCATCCCCGCTGTGGTTGCGGCGGAAACGAGGGACGAGAGAGATACGGATCAGGCACAGCCGGTCCTTCTGATCCTACAGTGCCGACAGAATACACTTTTTTTTTTCACTCAACCGACACAGTTCGCATGCCGGATCTTCGGGATGATCTCCACCCATTTCTCGAGGCATCAGCGCGGGAGCGATTATCGAGACTTGTGTAGACTCAAAGTCGAATGGCGTTTCTGGACGTGGCAGTCATTTTGGGCAGTCGACTCGGCGGCAGGATTAAACGTTGCTACGGTCAGGTGAGGGAATTACCGATATGCATAAATGGGCAAAGAATCATCGAAAAAAAAGTTCCTGTCGACGTGCACCTGCCTCCGAAAAATACGGTGTTTTCTAACCACTTTGTCAACTTCGTGACAAGAACTATTCGACGACTTTTCCCACGTGACAAAACGTCCCTGTGCAATGTGGAAACGCCTCGTGGATTCGAAAATCGTTGAAATATTGATGCGGGTCAAGTCTGTTATCAAACGCCTACGATATCGCAAACGTATGTATCACGGTAGTTTCAGTTCGATGGCCCGAGGAGTGTGCGTCGATGTGCGTATAGCCCAGCGTGCCACCCTGCACTGCAGCTGTAATTTTACACGTATCCAGGTATTTGGCAGGATATAAAGTTTGTCAAAAAAAAAAGAAAAAAAGTGAAAAAGAAAAAGACTGCAGGAGTGGAAAGCCAGCAACGTATCATCAGCGCGGAAGTCCCCGCCGCCACCGTGGATCGAGCGGGGTGGGACCGTCGACAGTTGCGTCCTCCCTTCGTGAAAATCATAGGGTAAAAAATGCTTTCCGCGGCCTCGCGGAAACGATTTTGCGCGGGTTCGCATCGCGACGATAGAGAGACGTCGCTTGCTGTCGCATAGTAGACGGATATATCTACAAACGTCGCGCTCACCGCCGACTGGAATTCTATAACTGCACGTTTATTAGGGTGCAAAGTTTTTTAGGTCGCGATAGCGACCTAGAGGAAAAAAGAAACTAGATGGTAGGAGGGAGAGCGCCATTACTTTCGGTTTTCCTAAGAGTTTCTCGGAAACGAGTGGCGCGTCTCGATGGTGAAAAAAAACCGTATTGCCAATAAAGATAAGCCGCTATCGGCGCTTGGCTCTAATGGGCAGTGAAAAATGTTTTCCGTTATTTGCCACAGTAGATACAATTTACGCGGCGCATTCTTTTTCTCCACGTTCACAATATTCGAGAAAAATACTGGTTGTACCGATCATAAAACAGAAAACATAATGAGTTTTAACCAGCGAAAGCTCGTCGCTTTTACCAGGCAAATTGTTGCGAAGTAGCGAGTGAAGATTCCACTGCGTGTGTCTCCCTCGCTTACGCTCAAGTTCGCTTCCAATATCTTGTCAGTTATTAGCTAAACGACTAGTCAATCAGTCACGAGTGGCCTTCGACGTTGCGACCCGCGTACCGGTTAACTGACTGGCTTTTAAAAAAAGCCCGTCGTTAAAACAGACTGACTTTCGTAACAATGTAGGCTTATCATACAAACTTTCTGCGCTTGATGTAATGTATCGACCACAACTCCAACGGATATTTACCTTTATTTATTTTTTCATCAACAAATTAATCTATATTAAGGATCTAAAGCTTCCCGATAAAAGTCATCACGAGTTATACGATGAAAAAAATATATAAATATATTTTTAATGTAACATTTGATGTGGACATTGATTGTCCACAATCGTGAATAATGTTTTTCTCGTTAATTTAACAACTTTTTGATCAAAAGAAAAATTGCCCAAGTAACGAGAAAAAAATGGCGAACCTTTTTGGACAAGAAATGTCTGTCAGACATGTAGATTTGTTTTTACTGTGCAACCCCCATTCTCGTCCCGCAAAGTTCACTCTTAATCGACGTCCGAGTCAATATCTCGCTTCCCGGTAGCGGAATCGACGAGCGACGAATTGCAGTTTCACCAGCGTAAATAGAGTGCCTATAAATAACGTGCCCGCACCCCTGGTGTTGTGATTATATTACCTACTCGAGAGACGAGGATTCCGCAAGCGCGCGGCCAGGGTGGTCCATGGAACGGAGACCCCCGCTGTAAACCCCCCTGGGAGAGACCCCGAAAGCGAAGAGCCGGGGGGGGGGGGGGGCACAGGGCGAGAGAGTCGCAAGGGGGATGGCTGGTACGCGTACTCTGCGGCAGATTAAATCTCCGACGGTTAGCGTTTGATTAAACTCGGGGATTGAGACCGATGTTAATGCTCGGTTTGCGACTCTCCGCTTTCACGATTGCGCGTTTCCCCGTTACCCAACTGTGACTCTCGAAATTGACGAAGAATATCACAGGCGGCCGTAAAATCCTACCGTAAGTAAAAGCCACAACGCTCTGCAAAATCATTCATGAATTTCCACCGTCCGAAATAAAATTAATTTTCCGTTTTTTATGAGCCGAGATTTGCGAGCATAGAAAAAATAAGACAGGTTCTAAAAATCAATCACACTTTTGCGTTTAATGTTATCAATTAATTTCCGCGAATACGCTAAGGACTCGACTCCTATCGCCGGTTAACATCTCGTTGCTTTGTCGCAAACAGATTAATTTTCAACGACGTACCAATTCCCGTAATAATATTCTCGCGCCCGGTGAATACGTCGGATATATTGAAGACGAGTACGCGTGCATGTCCCGTACTTCATCCCCATAATCGCCGTGTGTGGCTATTAATATCCGTGCGTTTCCCAGTGAGTGAGTGATACACACGCATTTCGGTCCCCCACGTATAATAACAGGTTAACACCGCCCCGTATAAGTTACTCCCATAAACAGTGATGTATGCACTAATGCGAACGCCATATACACCTCGACGTCGTTCCTTTTTAATTCCCGTGGTATTAATATCGCGCGCCCCGACTCCGCGACGTCGTTCGTCCCGATTTTTCTCTCAAGCGTTAATTAACGCGCCACGATTTTTCTCGTACTCTCAATGGAATATTCATCTCGTACGAGTACTTTTAACGAGTTAAAACGCAAGCGGAAACATCCCCTCGCGATAAGACTCTTGAACGCCCGGGGGGAATGCAATTAAGCAATTAAACAAATTCACCTCCGACCAAACTTTATTGATGACTCCGCCAAACATTTGCTGCCCGATAATATCGTACGACTCGATTATTGATTACGCTACTTCGACCCTTTTGCGAAACTTACAATTTAGCGAGATAAATCAATTGCCCCGACGAAACGGTCGAGGAATTATAAAGGACGATCGAGAGAAGTTCGACGGCAGATCGTATGCGTATGTATGTATATATATATTTGCATTTTCGCTGCAGATTTGCTACAGAGTTTCTCACAGTTCCGTGACGCGCGTTGTAATACCTAGCTGAATGGATGAATAATTGATACCCGGTATTAATGATCGGCGAGCGCGAACCCGTGTAGATGCGCGCCTAGTGTGGTACCAAGGATATCGTGTCAAGGACCACCCGTCGGGACGGCTTCCCCGTTTCGGTCTCGTTCTGGCCCCGTTCGATCGTACGCACTCTTCGCGTCATCCCTCGCGGGTTTACGACCCTCTAGCTCTGTCGCTTTCTGCCGAGGACACACGACACGACACGGAATCAGGGGAGGGATATACCCGGGAACTCCACGGGAGCAGCAGCCTTCAACACGCATCTCCCTAATAAATTATTAAAGGGCTACTGAGACTGGGAATGACGTCGGTGGCAATGGCGCGATATTTGCGGTGAGAACGCGGTCGGTCGAAGGAAGACATGTGGAGTGCGAACCATCCGAATATATCCCGTCGAGCTCATTAAGGAGAGCTGTTGGTCAGCTTCCGACATGTTCCTCCCTTTTTAGATTTTTTTTTACCAAAAATGCAAACAGATCTTACACACACCGAGAAACAAAATTTGTTGGATCAACCAAAAGTCGCGGCGAAACACTTTCAAAGCTGATATTTGTTTGATACAAATAAAGCATTGTTTTGCTAAACGATTATTTGCTTCAATTTATTCTAAAGTTATTCAAAAAAGTCGATTGAATCAAACATTTTTCTTGTACTAATAAAATACCTTTGAACTTATGTATCAGTGCATGTGCTGAATCCAACCGTTTCTTTTTCTCAGTGTTGTTTGGGATGTTTAGAATGTTTTGTCTACGGGTTAAAAAAATATATATATATCTCGATGCCAGAGGAGGATTGAGCGGATTCAAAATTTTATGCGTTCCTGTGGCAGCTGCGGGTTCGACTTAGAAGGAAAAGTAAGATCAATCATTCCGAAAATTGGGTGAAACTAAAGGTGCGTCGGCAGCCGTGAATTAGGCACGGTGCGGCTGTTCGAAATCGGTACAGATAGACAGCCGTGGAGGTGAAACAAGGGAAAGAGATGACAAGCCCCGTGGGCTCGGTGTGGCCTAGGCGGAGTTTGCGCTGTTCCAGTCGTGAGGATAGCAGCTCGTCTCGCATCTCGTTTCATTAGCAGTATAAGTCCGCCGCGGATAATTTAACACCGTTCAAAGGCGGCATGCACTCGTAAAACCACGGGAGTGCGAGACCTGTGCGCGGCAGAGATCAACGACGACGGTTTTGTACGAGACGCACGCGCGCTCGATAGAACAACAAAATATATTTTCATCTACAAGCTCTTTCCGTCAGCGCGTTGCAAATATATGTATCTACGCGGCTGTACTATGAGCGCTGCGTCTGGGCGGACTTGAACATCATTGATGGTTTAATCATATGAGCTGATCGACCATAGTCAATTATTAAGGGAGAGTTAATATCTCAGCTGTAAAGGGGTTTAGGTTTTCTTTTAAGTCTTCGATAAGTAAAAATGTGGAAAACTTCACCTCTCAAAGAGTCGCAACTCTTAAATGAACAAACCAAATCTATAAATGGCGCCGTGTGCTTTACTGGACCAGTAGAAAACGCCGAAATTCGAACATCGACTATGATTTTTTTTTTCAGGAATAATGTTTTAAATGTACCAAGCAGTCAAATCTTGACAATTAGAATATGCAGAGACGGTCGTCTCGGTGAATCTTTCGAGAGGATGCTGCTTTCGTCCTTCTTTTCTCAATGGAAACGCGAGCGAAGCGGAATAATATAAATCTTAGAGGGGTTGAAGAGGTCGACGCTGGCGCCACCAAAAATCCTTTGTCTTTGGCCGCTGCGGACCCGACTATAGCTTCCCTGCGCCTGTTTCACTCGGGTCACGGGATCATTTCGCTTCACCCCTTCCCGCTCGTTTAGTTTCTCGACTCTTCGTTCGCTTCGTCCCGCGGTCGGTCGGGACAAGGGTCGTGGCCCCTGATGAGGCAAGTTGCGAATCCGAGAGAAACTCGAGAAATACATGCCGGAAAGAGCATATCGGTGAGCGTTGCGGAGCTCTTTACTCCCGATTCGCTGGCCTCCGGGTAATCGGGACGATTCTTCACCGGCAGGAAAGTCGACGAGACTAACCCCGAGACGAAACGGGGTGAAAATTCGTTAAGACAATGGCGGGTCACGCTCAGAAAACTCCAGCGTCCTCGAAAATTTGACTAATCCTTTCGGGAACATCCAACCGGACCCCGACAATTTCCCCGGCCGAAAGAAATGAACTCCATTTCGACACGGCGCAAGATTCGGAAATTCGCGTCGACGAGCGTGAATGTTAACTACGCTGGAACGTAAATTGGCAGGCTCGCGTCGGAACGAGACGGGACTTTACGGTTAAATCTTCGTAAATTCACGCTCTCGGGACGAAACAAAAGAAAAATAAACGTCTCCTGAGATCAAAGAGCCAAGAAAATGAAAGCACTCCTCACTATTCTCCTAAATTCCTTTAATTTTTCAACGACCGCCCTTGTAGCTAACAAACATAAGATACCTCGCGATTCCGCTTCACAAATCGTTTCACCGGCTCGCTACTGTCGATGGTCATTATAACAATGTAGACATTGCAATCGCAAGAGGATCGAAATCAGGTATCACGGTATACGCATGCTCAGAGCGCGTCGTGCTCGCTTCTAAAATACACGTAATTTTCGAGGCTCTAATTTGTCAAAGCTTCATTACGACGCAGCCGTTCTGAGACCCATACTTAGCGCACGGTTGGCGGGGTAATCATAGTTTAAATTCGGGTCCCATCCATTGAAAATCAGTGGCTCCGAGCGGCTTCGCAATCAGGATCCTGCGGGTGAGGGGGGGGGGGGGGGGGGGGGGGTGTACGGGAGGTGGAGGCTATCATGGGGCATTTGATCCGCGGCGAGTCATCAATATTGCATGAGGGGAATCTGCTGCTGTTCGTGCTGTACGTACTCTACTCTAGTATATATAGGAGCCCGCGCGTGCACGGTCACGCGGCTAATGCCGAGAATGAAAATAGAATCGTCCCCGTGGTATACGTATACCATGTACGGTTTATACTTTAGAGAGATATCGGGACGAACGAACTTTCCGAGTTACGCACTCGAGGGGTGGATCGGGGCATTATACACCCGACAGATACAATATCGAAGGAGCGATCCCTACCGCTCGGCCAAGTCGAGTCTCCCATTTACTAGATTTATCGCATTTATTCTCGCAGAATGACACAAAATTGTCAGGCAAATAATGACTACGTTTATCGACATTATCCTCGGTACAAGAAATAAAAGCGGGAGTCCGTTATGCCAGCAAACTTTGAATGAGTCTCTTAAGTACAATGATGACTGCATTATAGTGTCGAGGGCAATCCAACACGGAAAAATACTACATTAAAATGCAAGTGCGAAAAACTTTTTCTGACGAGCGTGAGTTTGCAGCACGAGCCGAAGGCGGGTGTTGCAATCAGACAAATTAAGAAAACGTTTTTCGCATGAGTATCGTACAACATTTTATTTCACACAGTATTAAAATAGGGGTTTTACGCACGCGAAGCGTGCGCAAAACCGTCATTTTTCCCACCGAGTGAAATTATAGTCATTTACGACACAAGTGCGATAAAGCTTTTTGTGTGTGGCTTTGCAGCAAGAACGGAAGGCGAGTGCTGCAACCACACGAGGTCAGGAAAAGGTTTTCGCACGTGTATCGTACCAAATTTTACTTCACAAGATGTGAAAATTAAGTAAATGGCGCCAAACTTCTGCATATAAAGATATACATAAATGTAACGGAAAATGCATTTAACCACCAACGATTATACATTGAGCGTTTTCACAATTACGTGGTGACGCCCGTTTCGTCCAGTCCAGCTTTGACGTCGAGGAGACGTTTTCAATTTTCCTGTCATAGTTTTACATAAATGAATTTAATACCTGAATTTAATTAACTTACCATACTACCCGGCATTAGCGCCAGGCTTGTGTGGTTTTTTTCATCTGTCTGCTCTATGTCTTAACGGGATCGAAGATATCAATCAGGACATCTAGCAAGACTGGATATCTTGCTGAATAGCTTGTCTGATATCTTCAATATTGATCTCCTCGATACTGATATCCGGGAAAACCAGGCGTTAATGGATAACAGTATACATACTTTTTGCATATACTTTTTTCCAGCGTCTAAGGAATACAAGTTTTCTTTCCAAGACGAGCGCAATCGTTCGGCTTCGATCTCCCCGTACACCGCGATTGCAGCGATTCCAGCTCGGCGCGATACGAGGTTAATAAAAATAAAAAAAAGCGACAATTGTGCAAAGTTGTAAAATGCCCGACACGGAGGACGGACGTTTCGTCATTCGGTGACCTCTGGCGCGCTCGGGGTCTATATCTTTGATGTCGTTTCTCGGCTGTATCGCGAAATCAAGAAGAGGCGGAGTCGCAGCCTGCACGTTTCGCCGAGTATATCGTTGCTCTCCCTCTCTCTCTAGACTGCTGGCCCAGTCTGTGGTTCGCCGTTTCGCGTCGTACGTATATAGATACCGCGATGAAGTAGTTATACGGGCTCACCGTTCTGACGTTGGTTTACGAGGGCCCGACGCCGAGTATGTTTGCACAGCGAAAAGCGTATTAAACGAAAAAAAAAAATAATATTAAAAAAATAGTAAAACGAAAATAAAGTGAAAAAAACATGCAGGCGGTAGATAACTATTTTTTTCTCGTTAGAAAATAATTTTCCGTCTTCATCGTGTGCGACTCGTTTCCGTTTCTTCGTGCGGTAAGGAGACACGCCTGACTGCGTTGCAACAGGAAACGAAGTGCATTAATATACTACTATGTATGAACGCGTTCCTCTCTTTCCGTTTACAACTGACGGCGATGAGAGAAAAGAAAGTAAAAAAAAAAGAACGACATGATTGCACACGTATAGGCCTCGGTTCGTGCGTACGAAATGTCTCTACGGAGTGGGTCATGATCTCGCGAGAGGCAATCGGAGATCGACCACCAAAGTAGAGGAGATTGAGCCCCGGCCGTTGAGCATACTACTGAGATGCATGCCGGTTCGGAACTCGGAACCTCGCTGGAATGAAGAAGAGAGGAAGAGTGAGAGGATCGAAGAGAAGGAGCTTGTGAGGCTCGAGGGAGGGCAATCATATGCGGAGAGGGTTGGCAAGATGAGTATAAGAAGAGAAGCACGATGACGCCCAAGCTCCCGTCCGTGAAGTAGGGAGGAGGTGAATGTGGAGAGGTAAATAAGAAGCTGCACGCAATAAGACTGAGATTGTGCAAAATGGAGCAAATCCTGCCTGCCTGATCGTCCGACTATAGCACGACCACTCACGCCCACATGAACTCCGAATTAATTGGATGTTGCGTGGGGCATAGTGAGTTCTTGGAAATTTGATATATAGGGTAGATACATGCATATGTATTCAGTATGCGGATATTTTTGTCATTGTAATTTTCCGCATGCACTGCTAATAATGAATATTACTGAATGCCAACTGGATGTTTCGTAGAGGACGTATTATTACCATTTGCAAGTATCAGTTTGCAGCAGGGACGATTCGTCATTAAAAATGTTACAATATTCGTAACACGTGGTGATATGTAAATATTTTGCATGTACTTCACAACTACAATTTCAGAATAATTTTCATGTTGGTTTTGAATATATTTATTATCGAGCGTTTAGAGGTTTGTTCTTAGTTAAAAGTCGATCGATTCACGGACGACCGAGTGAGTGTGTCTATAAAGAGGCTAGCGAAAAATGCTGACGCCGGAAACGTTCTCGTGCGTTGTTCCGGGAGCGACGACGACGCTTCGACCGAACAGCCCAGCGAGCGTGCTCGTGTGTCGCTGAAAACCCCCCGGAAAACGACGTCTCGCCGAGAGCAAACCCGGGAACGTCTTCGCATCGCTCGGATGGAGAGAGCGGAAGAGGGTGCTCCACTGCCGCACACCCGGACCCGGAGAAAGCTCTAAGCGACGTGACCGCTGGAGCCGGAGAATCGATGCCCGATGCTGCTGGAATCCTAGAATTCGGTTTCTTTTTTCGTTCTCGCATCCGCCCATGCTGCTGACGGGGTGGTTTTTTAATTCGAAGCTTTTTCGCTTGACATAGGGGAGGGGGGAGGGGTGACCTCGAGCGGTTCGAGATATTTTTCTTTTACCGATGAAACGCAAGACAAAAAAGAAGAAGAAAAAAGACGCAAAGCCAAACAATTCCGAAATCATTCGGTAGTGAATAAATTGGGGGGCGAAAAAACGAAGAACGATCGGACATCGAGAGGGCGAAGTGCGAGAATCACGATGGCGATAAAGCGCGAGTACGTGCGGATGTGCTAGCCCGATGGGGGCGATATGGTATATATGTAAAAAAAAGGACAAAAAAAACTAAGCTAAGTGAAGAAGAGCCGTGAAAACGCGCGGTGAGAGAATCCCCACTCGATTGGAGAGGGCAAACAGCGCCATAAAGGTTCCTCCTTTCCGAGTTCACCCGCGCACTGCCCGGGTTCATCGATGCTCGGAGCTCTCCCATCCTCTCTATCTGGCATGGGTGAATGGACCCACCGCAGCGAGGGGAAACCCTGCAGACACTGGTCGCCGAAGCAAACGGGCCAGAAGAGTGAGGACAAAAAAAATAGATATAAAAGTCCACTCGAATCGTGGAGAGAGTTGTCCGATCTGTCTCCCCTTCCTCGGTTTTTTTTCCTCCCCCGGTTCGCGGAACGCCTGCCCTCCTCTCGTATCCCATGAATACCATTTACCCCGTGCATGCGGACGAAACTACCCTCGACGCGACCGCGTTTTCCATATTTTTCTCACTATTTCGGCATCCCGGCACGCGCGCGGCCGTTTACGAGAGCCCGCTGATGTTTTTATTTCGGAAACCGCTCTCTGGCTATAAAGACACAGATGCCCTGCGAGGAAACTTTCAACGAGACGAAATTAGTATTTATCGTTTTTTCACCGACATTTTTCAGTCGGAATAATTTTAACGATAATTTTCAAGATTTTCGCTCGTTTACCGATTTCTGACTAGGATATTGATCATACCGTCAGTTGCCATTTGAAAAGAAGCAAAAAAAATGCTTCTTTTCATTATTGGCAAAACTTCCGATTCGAACAGTACATTTTTTTTCAATAATGCGAAGTGATCTTAATTGGAGAAGAACGACCCTCCGGGCTTTGCACCGGTTTTCTCCTCGGGCGAGGAGCCTTTTTGCCTCGTCGTGTTACGATGGATTTCCTTTGCGTAACGCGATCGGCGAAAAAAAGAATCTCGTTGTGTACCTCTGCTGTTGCGGTGAAAAAAGAAAGAAAAAAAAAGACAAATACATATTTCTCGATACCGCGCGATAAGTGTTGCGAGAGTTAAAGGAATCGAAGAGACGTTGGAGAGCCGCGTGATGAACGCGAGAAGACCCGATGCGAAAGAAGTTGCTGCGGGTGCTGCGCGAAAGAGCTCCATCAGTCCGTTGCCAAGGTCGCCAGCAAGAACTTCGCGGATCGCGTGCCGTCTCAAGTATTCGCTCGTTAAAGCACACGGACTGTATAGCCATAATGACGATCTTTTTTTGTCGGCTCCGCGCAAAGAGTCACGATCACATACATATTTCCTTCTTTTCTTCGGCTCTCCTTCTCTCTTTCTCTCCCCCATTCTTCGATCGCCGCGTCGATCCGATGTACCAAAAATTTCACAAGCACGTACCACACATACTTACGACGTTTTATTATTTTTTTCAACCAATTTTCACTCGAGCTCATTACGCACGGGACAAAAATTGCGGCACTGGTAATAACTGTATTATCGACGTGGCAAGGAATTAAGAACACTGTATAATCCATAACTGAGACGCGATTATTAACCGGACACCGAGAAATCCATCGCGGGACAAAAGGTCTCGCACCGCGTTGCAGCGAACACGATGGTAGTCACATTGACGTGTTCATCTTACTGCCACAGGGCTACTATATTACCTGCCGGCAACCATACATTCACACCGCTCGGTCATTCCCATAATAGCATAATAAATATAATTGGCAACCGACCGACTATCGCCGAGTCTGCTCGAACGGCTCGACGACCGTATCGTTTTCCTTTATCTCGTCATTGAACAAATTGCACCCATTAACTCTTATCGTTTTCGACAGGCTTAGACAACTTTTTATTAATTTTGCTTCCTCGTAGAGGAAGCTATGTTTTCGTAAAAAAAACACATTTTAAGATTTTAATGGCAGAGTACTTAAAAAGTTGCAAATTAATTTGTACATGGTTTTTTCATTCAGTACAATTTTACGCTCAGCCTATGAGAAAGTTCATTGATCGATTTTGGCTTCCTCATTGAGGAAACTGTCCGCAAAATTTATTGTAGAAGATCGCTAACTAAAATTTGTCAAAATAACTAAAAATAACGAATATCGCCATGGCGATTGGAGTTCGCATTTTTTTTCTCCGATCCCGGTCGACATTATCCAAACCATGAAAATAACTAGGGGCGAAATTGGGCCGAAGCGTAATTGTTTGACGGAGCGAAGCTTGGGATTTAAAAAAAAATAAGAGCACACAGTGCTTCTTCCCTCGCTTCTTTAATGGACCCAAGGCCGTCGCGAGCGCACGCGATCACCGAGTTTCCAGGTAGATCGTCGGTAAGGCTGCTGCCTGTAGTCCCGGGTAGGGACAAACTCGTTTTGTCATCCAGCGTCTTTTTCGGATCGCCCCGATGAAGTATCCGAAGTTCACCACGCCATAAGAGTATTCCCATGCATTCTCAACCACGTTCGACACCTGAAGAGCCAACTTTTCACGCAGAGCGACAGCGATCGGGGGACCAGTTCACCCATCGAACAATACGCGCGACGACTATTCCGCGTACCGCAAAGTTCGCGGTTCGGAGAACCGCGCGATCCTCCGGAGCGATTATCGAACCATTATAGCGACCACACGCGAACGATCCGCCGTGTTTTGCATTATAAACAACAAAACAGAAAAAAAGACGGAAAAAGCTGTCCGCCGGATCGCGAGAGATTAGCGAGAAGATTAAAAGCGTGTTGCGGGCTGCCCGCGATCGTCGAAGGATTCCCTCGGCTCTCTCCTCATCCCGCGGATGGTTGGAAAAACAAAACTGATGAAACAGCCTGGGCTTCGGGAGCGCGGGGAAACGACAACGGTGATCGTCCGTACCGGTCAACGATCCTTCATGCCGCTGGGAAACGTTTTTGCTTCTGCGACTTGCTGGAACGCGGTTCGGCCATCTTGGTGTCATTCTGTCGCGCATACTGTTATACCGTCGGGTAATACATATTTGCGACAAGGCGTATATCATGAGTATGGTGGGGTGGAAGTAGACCCTGATGATCGGCCAGCGAACGAGCGACGGGTAATTAAAACGCAGTCAGTGCTATCTGGAATAGGGGGTGGGGGAGGGAGGAGGGGGGAAAGGGACGCACAGTGATTAAAGCCTACTAACTGATGTGCTGTGCTCATGTCATCGTTACTATATCTGTATTTATGACCGTGTATCTCCTGTCTTCGTGCCTCGCGTGTTAGAAGTGTTAGTCCCTGACGTTCCTGTCTCCCTTTCGCTCCGTGTGATATACGAGCGCACTCGTGTTTATCTGTACGAGTGTATTGTGTACACTGGTATCGCTGTGTTAAATATCGTCGCGCACGTACGACTCGTATACACCTACGTAATATATTATAGCGTACAAGTCTGTCGCTCTAATGTGTCTCGACGTTTTAATTCTCCTTCTGTCTTGTTTTTATGATTTCTATGTTTCTTTTTTTCATTTTTTTTTTTTCTACGTTTTCGCGACAACTCGTGCCTCTTTGCGGCGAATGCGGTCGTCAATCAGGAACTGTTGGACGTTGGGCGAGTGTCCTGCCGCTGTCCTGTTGCCACGAGGATACACAGTTGGCTTCCTCAAAGCCGAGTGATAATTGGATTAGCCGAGCGCGTTTAGAATAAGTGCGATTCCCACACGCTGATTGCCGCGGTAAGATGTTATGCCCGTAGTTCCGCGCATGCTCGAGGCCGACGCCAATTGTCGCGCAACGAATTTGACGAATCCTCGGTGCATCGCCCCGGTCGTCGTCGTTCCCGTGACCGCCGGGAGTACTTCGACGAATTAATTATTGAATTACGCAATTGACGTTGTCACATTTCCAGAAATTCCTCGTTGGCATCTCCGCATGGGGATATACTACGTGCGCTCATGGATCTTCTGGGAAATGCGCTGCGAATTGGCGCGGAGAGAGATCCCGAGCCGACGATACGAAACTATGCAGACGACGATGATCCGGGAGAGTTCAACGAATTCGTTTTTCCCCCCTCCGAGCGTTCCCTTCACTCAACTCCGACGTTGTCCGTAGTAAATTAGATATACGACATATCTTATCGCTAATTTCCTTTTAATTGAACTAGCCCCCTGACGATTATCGTATTCCGGCTCCGAATGCCGCACGGTCGCGACAGCCGGGCGCGTAGTCTCTCGACAACTGTCATTGCGACCGATGCGACATAGTCGACGTTTCGTCAAATCGGGAACTGGTTAAGAATGGCTTATTTAGAAAATGGCGTGGGCACCACCTCGCGCGCCCGCGCGAGCCAGTTCGCTTGGTCTGCCGCCTCGAGGGGCCTTTCTCGTCGTGCGATTACTCAGGAATGAGGAGATACCGGTATCGCGCCTTCGCCATATACACGCGTTGAACGCTGCGCACCGGCGCGCTGACTCCCCTGTGCGCGCCCCGTGGGTTCTCCGCAGCTGTGGGTCGAGAGTTCCCGGCGCCTGGTTCGGTCCTCGTATGCCCTCGTGCACCCACGTTACTAGCTGCTTCGCGGATGCATCCTCTCACCTCGGTCGACGATATCGGCGAAATATATTCGTCGATTATTCGCCTCGATCGACAAAAGTTCGATGAACCGCGGCCGATTTCGGGAGTCTTACGATTATTACCTTGTTACAATAACGTTGTTATCTCGTTAGTTGTTATACTATAGCGTAAAAGGCAAGTATCCGCCGTTCGTGATCTTCAACGTGTCTGTCGAAGATCCTTATCGAACCTTCCCTCGATAACTAAGATGTCAAGGTTTTCTCTTACGATGCCAGCGTTCGCTCCCTCTACCCTGGAATTAATTTCTCGATTGTTTAGGGAGAAAACAGGACTGCGCTCGCTCTTATCGACATCTCTGTCTTCGCTGATTTTATTATCGTACGTTGGACGGAGTATACTTTGATCGTTAAGTCATCCTTTACGGAGATTTAAAAAGCTTCGCCAACTATGGATTTTCATTGCCCAGGTAGGTTATTAGCTCGGCGAGCCTCTTCGGTTTGCATCGCGCTTTCTTTCATGGTACGTAACTGCAGGCATTGCCGTGTGTGGTATGCGGTGAACTACATGTTTTTAAGTGGAAGCCTGGACAACACGAATGTTTCCACCGCGAATAAACGGTACGGCTATAGCGTACCGACCATTTATAGAAACCTTGCGACGAGCGAGAGAGTCACATGGAAAATAACCGTTAGCTTCTGTAAATCATTACGTGCATGCACATACACAGTGCCGCGGATATGATGGAGGATACCGTTCGATCGGGAATGCGCTAGGAGGCTCGCAGTCGGAAACTATTACTTCGAGGGTGAAAACGTTTCTTTAATTGGCGAACACTTCGATCGCCTTTTTCGCCCTGTTTGGCACGCTCTGCGAGAATCTCGAGATCTGTTATCGTATTCGAGGCAGACAATTCTTCGGACAGAATTTTCATTTTCAGGTAGTCTTTACATGGAGCAATAATTTGCCGGAGTCGAATCTTTTGACGAAACTATCCGTAGCTTAATTCCAAGTTTCTACATTGTTTCGAGCACTTGTGAAAAATGTACATATATTAATTTCGGCAATCACGCATGGCCGGCTTGACTTCAGGCCAAAACGACTATATCGGATTTGTGTTCAGCGCGAAAAAAATACCCCGGACTTTGCAATCCAGAGAATTGTTTGAAATTCTACAATGCCGCAAAAGCCGGGCTTGCTTTCTTATAAAAAATAATTAGTTGTTGTTTTTTTTCTTGCTAAAACGAATCTCCAGTTTACTATCGTGACTAGAATCTACAATCCAAGGAATTAAAAAAAAAATGCCTAAACCCTCCGGGAATCCGGGAATACGTCAATTCTGAATCACGCTCAGCTCCGGGGCGAATTCCGCATAACTGCACGATTGCCAAGTTAGTTCGGTGAAGAATAAAAAAAAGAAAAAAGAAAGAGGTGGGGCGTAAGGAGGTCAAGGCACGAAAAAGTATAAGAAAAAGAAGTATATCCCTCGGAATGGTATAGGATGAGACAGAATGATATTGAAGAGTAGGTGGCGGTGAAAGAGTTGCAAAGCGACTCGAAGAGAACATTACCGAGGATCTCGTGCGTGGCCGTACATGAACTTTCCGAGATTTCCAAGAACTCGGCCGGAAAGAACAATAAAAATAATCACTTCAGCAAAGTTAATCCAGAGTCTGCAGGGTCCGCGATGCGGTATGGGTATACATAGGCCCCGCGTTATGCCCGCGCCTTAATGACATCTAATTGCTTTCCAGCTTTCTGCACAGAAACGCGCCGACTCTCTCGATATATACTGTAACAGAAGAAGAAGCAGAAGCAGCAGAAGCAGCAGCAGCAGCAGAAGCAACAGCAGCAGCAGCAATGTACAACACCAGTAGCTGCAGCGGCTAATTTGTACAAAAGGCGTTGTGAAAATTAATTAAACCTTGAGTCTTTCTCGCCTGTCGGCTCGTTTCTTCTACTTTCCGCATCTCCGTGCAATTTCGCACCCTATGCGAAGTTCTTTGGGTCGATTATCGCGCACCGTGTCACAGTCGCTCGAGCTTATGTGCAATTTCGATCCAATTACTCAGTTACCGACATTTTTCACTCGGTAACTTCGGTACATGGATCCGCGGCTTCCAGCTACCGAGCAGCCCTCGAGTTGCTTGGCTCGAACTTACTTGCCGTTCCGATTCGTGGAAGGTCGTTAAGTTACGGGTGGATCCCTCGTTCCACGTGCGATGTGACCAGCGTTAGCGAAAGCTACCGCAAGCCGGATCGTCTACTCGACGGGACAAAAGCCATCGTTTTACAGATAGATAGATAGATAGATAGCGAGCCCGGAGCTGTGCCGAACAGTCAATTGCACGAACGTGCTACCGCGGAATAAACGCCGGTGTGTGTGCGAGCGTGCGTGTGTGTATGTTTGTGTGTGAAAGATGCCTACGAAACTCTGGACTGTACGTGCATCGCGACCACCACTGTAGCGATTATTACTTTGTAGCGGTGAGCACGATGTACGCTAGGTACCACCTGCTTGCCCCACAACTATACGCCTTGACGCCCTACACGCTAACCCATCATGCACGCTCTTCCGTACCTGCTTTTTGCACATATACGTTACAATGGAGGAACGCGAGCACTTATACACGGAAACGATGCCGCTCTCGAGAAGCACAAGCGTAACGCGTACGTTGTGCTCAACGACACCGAAAACCCATCGCCGCATGACTTACGAGTACTTGCTCCGAGAGCCACGGCTTTAAACTACTAATGCCCCCTCTATTAACATGCAAATCTGATATAACATACGTATTTGGGTTTACACATTGTATTAAATGTAATTATGGTAATGCGACACGCTGCACGGTCGGTAAAAAAGAAATCCGACTATCGTAGAGACGATTGGTACTTCGGGCCAGCGAAAATTTCTGTGCACTCCGTTCATCAGTTGAGTTAATTTATTTTTTATTGGGTTCAAAGAGCGACATATCTGGGCGAAAATTTCATGAAATAAATCATCTATAATAAATACACAGAAAAAAAGGTTTGCCAATCATCCTTTTTTTAACTGGGAAGATTGTAAACATTGAGGAATAATTCAATTGTGGACCTTCGTAGACGAGCAAAATTTGTTAAATGTGCAAACGTTTTTTTTATCATATACGATCGATTCTATGAACATTTGTTCGCCTCGGCTGGTATAGAAAAATAATGAATCACGGTTGCAGTATCGCGTTATGATTTTTTATTTTATTTTTTTATTGTCGTACCTTTTGTTCCCGCTGAGTAGTCAAAGCCGTTACAAACAGTGCGCGCTGCACGTATTATCGTGTGTTCGTTGGAAAACTACCGTGCGCGACGACAATCTCGCTCGTGCCGCAACACGTCGTACCAGCGAACGCATTCGTGACCCTTCGTGTTCCATTTGAATCGCTATCTTCGTCGGTTGTAATTACCTGGTGACTTATTTCTTTTTTTGTGCCGCTCGACGTGCCGGCATCGGGGCGATAAGCCTACGTGGATAGACACGTATCACGCACGAATACATATATACACACGAGGAAAAAAAAAATTACGATGTGTCTATCCACGATGACAGATATGAAACGAACAACTTTTTTATTTTATTTATGTTTGCCTAATGAAGGTGTCGGAGAGCTCATAAGACTGATCACTGAACAGGCATTTTAAAAAATCGTAAAGATTTCATAACGATCTAGCGATACTTCGGACTTCTATCTCCGTATCGGCGAAATCGTCGGTAATTGGCACTCGGCCTCTTACACATTTCTGCATTTTTACAGCGTTTTAATTTTTTTTTCTTGGCGCATTCGCGATTTCTCGCAGCCCCAGGGACGAGCTAATATCCGAGAAGAAGCGTGTTACGAACGGAATCGCACCTCCGTAGATGCCTAATTGCTTCGCTCTTTCCCTCTTCGTACACGGCGTGCACCGCCTCTGTACACTCGTGCACCTACTTCCTGCAACGTTAGACCCCGTTCTCGCGGCTCTCGGTGTCTTTTTATTCGTATCCGGGCATGCCGATCGTAATTGCTCAACGATGCGGCGCTCTCTTCGCGGAGCTAGTCGATAAGCCCGACCATAGTTCAAGTTCTCCATTAACCGGCTTTCTTACCTGCGTACCGGTCACCTTCGCCTAACAATTTTCCTGTTATCCCCCCCCCCCAGCACTCTCACGCTCCAGTTCATTTTCCATCTTTCGATTCGCCGTCAGCAATGAAAAAAACAAAAAAAAACAAGGTCGAATTTCGAAATCGTCAATCGCGTCGACAATTAAGCTCCTTCGATAATTTGGCTCCATTTTCTAATCGCATGTTTTTTTTTATTGTTCACCATCGGCGTTCCCTAGCACATGTCCAAGTGCCACCTCGGGTGGCATTTAACGCATCGCAGTCACGAGTTCCAATCGAGTTTCTCCATTGCCGGTGTTTTATCGGCAACTCGCGGATCGCTCGAGATGCCGAGAAATTCTCCGTAGCCGCCGGTCTCATCTCACGGAAATTCTTTCTGGTTTATTCGCGTGGCGTGAACTTGCGCAGGTAGCAATTATTGCATACTTGCGGCACGTCCAGTAATTATCAGAGATCGTCCGACAGTTAGCTCTCTCTATGTCCCTACCCGCTGAGCGCGGAGCGCAGCATCCAGTTCGCCGAGACGGTAGGGTGAATTCTGCACCTAGCTCATCGCGGCTCTTTCTCCTCACCTATCGCTCGCCGGGGAAAAAAAAAATTTCCTCGGTGAGCTGCACATCGGATCTCGATCCTGTCCGAAAGCCGCACGTATATGGTGTACACGGCACGGTTACCCGCGCGCCGCGTGCAAGAGACTCGAGGGGGGACAGAGAGGGAGAGAGGGAAATCCGGGCGCGTTGCCGATGCGAAAAAGACGCCGATGGAACTCTCGGCCACCACCAAAGATGTTCCGCGTTCCCGCAGGATCGAAGCTTCGGAGGGGAATCCGTTCGAGATGTTCTCTCTTCGTGGTCGGCTGTTCGGTCTGCTCGGGCGCGCAAAGTCCTCTCGGTGGTGGATGCTGTACACCGAGAGAGAGAGCCCGAAGAGCCAGAAGCAGCAGAAGCAGCGGCAGCAGCGTGGCTATGTGCCTCTCTCGCTGGCACACACGCGGGGAAGGAGTCGAGGCTTCGCAGGTAATTGCTAGGCCGACGGGTCGATAATGAGGCCTGGCTTCGGGGAACCGATTACACCGGGGCCCGAGCAGCGAGAGCCAAAAGCAAAGTCAAAGTCTCTCTTCGAGGTGCGCTCGTGAGCCCGCGAGTGAGGGACGGAGACGGAGGGATATACGGTGTATCAGGGCGCAGGGGTGGAGAAACGCGGAGGAACCTCGCGAGCGAGAGCGAGAAAGATACCTTCGTAGGGACTATCGAGGTCCTCGAAAATTCTTCGACGCGAGGTCCCCGACGAGTGTATGCTCGCTCGATGCTAGCCACGGCCTATGAGGCGGATGCTGTTACGAGATCGGCGGATATATATGTGTGTGTGTGTAAGGCTAATAGACGAACCCTCGGTGGTTCCCACCAAAAATTCAAGGAAATTGGACGAGTTTTTTTGTTTTTTTTCGTTAACGAAACCTCACGCGCGTTACATGGGGCAAGGATACAGATACATGGTAAAGAAGATCGCTACTTTTTACGCACCTTAGTTATCGACGGATATCCACAATTTTTTCTTTTATTTTTCAAGTTTCTGAATTGACGAGAAATAAAAAGTGAACGACGGATTGTTCGTTAAAAGGGACACTCAACGATTTCTACGATTTCCTAAAATCACTGCAGATCGAGACGATCTCGTGTGAGGCACGGCCTCGAAAGGGGAATCGCGAATCGGCCGAAAGGCCCTGGCGAGAGATCCTTCCGAGCGATCTCTCACCCCGCCGTGGGAAGATAGTCACGAGATGATTCCAGTTCATCCTTCGGAATATCGTCTATCTTTGTTTCGCGAATTTAAATACGCCGGTCGAAATTGCCTTGCCGTACACACGGGATTTAGAAAATGGATCAGGCAAGAGTGCGATCCACTCTTCGATCCGGTAGCTCGTGGAGAATATACGCCTGGCTCGGACGAGATTATTCAGTTACCTCCTAACGGTGAAAACCAGGAGTCGTTCGATAGATGTCTCTTCGCCGAAGGATGTCGGCTTGCGGAGAGAAAAAAAATTATAGTAAAAATTATAAAAATCCGTCGTCATCTCCATCGACGAGGGATCGCGGAGCACACGGAGTTTGCTCTTCGACGGCGTCCACCTGTCGATACGAAACTATCGCAATATCGCCGAGAGCGTCGCGTCCCGATAGGCAAAACGTGTACCTACTGGACGTAAAAATACAAAACTGGCGCTAATTGCTAAATTATCGAGATGAACTGATTGCCGGTTGAGGGAGGAGGGACGGAGTGGAAGCTGAGGACGTCGGCCAAAAAAGGAATAAATGTTACTGTCGGGCCTACTTGTCTCTCCTCGCTCTCTCTCTGCGTACCTGGTACGCTCGCGGGTAAAAAGTCGCCAACGTTTCTTCCTGCATGCGATCCACCTATCGGCCGGCATGACTGACCGCTTTAATGCAGCGTAATGCATGTATCGACGGGATTCCGCTGGTATATTCCGCGTCCGCCTATTCACAGATGTACGCTAGGTGCACTCGTGAAGATCGGCAACACATAAACAAGTATCCCTCGTGTAATTCGCCGAGCTACCGGGATAAGAAAGGGTAATCGCCGGTAGGTGATCTAATTTCTCGGGCAGTCGTGCAGAAAATTATCAGTAGCAGAGCAAAGAGCGGTGTGTGCGAAGGGGCGGAGGCGGCGTACATCGCGTTCGCGATTACGAAACGCACAAGTTCTCCCGGGCTGCTTGCACTCTTAGCCGGGAGCAGGTCGGGACAAAGTGCGATCCAGTCAACTCGCGTGAAACATTTTTTTATTTAAAAAGAAAAAAATTTATTTATTTTTTTATCCTCTTTCCGAAAATCGTTCGCTGCAGTAGAGCTATGGACGTCGCGAAAGTGCGATTTTTCGCACCCCGAATTACATTGTTGGTATCGTTATTGTATTAAGGTAAACAGCTCATGTCGCAGTTCCTGACCCTTGGTTTTTTACCTGTTGCGTCATAGAATTAGCTTTGTTTATTTATCCTAATTTGAGGTAAAATTATGTAGAGAATCAAGTGAATGCCCATTGGTTTATCATCAATTGTTCAATCTCGTCAATGTGGTCAATCGGGTAAATTTGGTCAATCTGGGTCATTTACCTTATTTCTGACGAAAATCGGCGACTTAAAAAAATCTCGAAAAATCATGGATTTCGCGAGTTAAATATTTGCTAGCTTCGAGGATAAACACGTCGAGAAATGCCGAGCTGTCGAAGTACCTCAGCGACTCGCACGATTCGCGTTTCGAGGCTGCGGGGCAGAAGAACCACGGGCGTCGGGAGAACATCACGCACCAGCATCTTCCCTCGCACGAGACATACATAATACAAAGAACTACAATGCATGTTTTAAAAGAGAGGGCATATACCTCTATAACCCATAGGTAAAGGTGCCTCTCGCTCGCGCCCGTCGGGCATAAACCTCCCGGTAATAACCGACGAGTTGATATAATTACAGACTTTGTACTTTGTACGGGCAAACGCTGGTACGACCGCGCGTGAAACTCGGCTTCGTCACGCGACGGAACGCCGTTAAGGAACGGCGGGGAGGGGTACGTCGTACACTTCCCGCAGGATAACTCGCGAGTGCTGTGCTCACTTGCGAACGTTTATTTCTCCGATGTACTCGAAACATCGCAATGAGGCCGAGAAATAGTTAACGCTCCGGGGATGAGAACGATCGTGACGATATATTTTAGAATTGCATATTATATTTTTTACTTAAACTATATTCGTAGTTTTTTATTTTCTTCTTTTTTTTTTTTCTTCCATTTTTCATTTTTTGCGCGCGCAAGCAGCTATTTTCATGTATAGCGTACCCCGTAGCTATTCATCACATGTAGCGAGCGAGGCGGACGATTGACGCACGATATCCGGATGTCGATGGAACGATTTAATGATACGTCTCGCAAGTATCGTTTTCATGCTGTACTTTGTAGGTGGCTCGGAATAACATCGCGACTCGGTAATAGCTTGCTCTGTGCAACCGTCGTATCCAGGATTTTTAGCCACGGCAGCATCTGAAACGTCATTACGAATCTAATAATCGTGGCGGATATTATACGCGAGAAGATACTTTATCGAGATAACTGAAGCGGGCTCGGTGCATGTACGGTAGTCGTGTTTGTCCCGCACGGTAGCTCAGTGTAACCGGCAACGGTGACAAAGCCGTGAGAGATTTCAACAGGGTCGGGTGAAACAATGAAGTTGAAGAGGCAATCTTTTTTTACCACAAAAAAAAAATTGCTCTAGCAAACATTGGCGTGAAGAGTGACGATGGCGTGAAGGATGACGCTGGTTTAAAATAATGAAGCTGAAGAGATAATTTTTGCGAAAAAAAAGAAAAGAAATTGTTCCAGCTAAGATTGGCCTAACGAGTAACAATGAATTTGACAAGAGGATAAAAAAAGAATATATATATATATATATATATCCCTAGCGAACATTGTACCGAAGGGTGACGACGGCTTGAAAAATTACATCGGAGTCGACCAACGAAGTCGAAGACACGGATTTTTTTTCTTCTTTTTTTTCAACATCTTTAACCTTCGGCAGTAAATGTTTCCAGGCTGATCAGCCTCGAAGCCTTCGGGCCGATATGCGTGTCGTGCACGGCTTGAAGTTACAACTGGACGATTCTTTAATTTCGTTTCTCAGGCTTCCGTTGCGGTCACTGCCAAGAGCCGCCGATTTCTTCCCGGCGATATACGTACAACATATTATACCTGGCTCGCCACGTACACGGTTGGTACGGTAACGCGAGAAGTCGAGGAGGAGTGATCTCTCCAGACACGCAGAGAGAGAGAGAGAGAGAGAGGGAGAGAGAGAAAAGATGATGGAAAGAGAGGAAGAGATAGCTCTTGGGTTATACGGTTGCGGCTATGATGTCGGCGGTCGGCAGCCGTGCGCGGTGCTCCTTGCGGCCCCGAGGGCTCCTGGTCCCACAATTAACATAATGAGGTAGAAAACGTTGATATTAGCGCGAGGTTAGTTAATAGTGCACTTAGCCCGAGAATGTAAATAGTTCGTGGTCGAGACTCGCGGAAGGTCGAACGCGAGCGCGCGCACGAGTTCGCTCCTTACTGTACTATGTATAATATACCTCTTACACGGGATATACATAGTATCATTATTTAATGTACCACATAAAGTACACGGATTATATCTGCCAAAATACGTGCACCGCGTCCTTTCGTCCGATCGCAGAAATTCATCGAGCTCCCTTGGGAAACGTTGCAGGTGCACGGGACGAGCAAACGTGAGGGACTCGCACTTTTTTTCATATTTTTTTTTACACCTGCATACACGATGGACCTTGCGTTTTATAATGAATTTTTTTTTCCCCGAAAACCAAACAAGTCGTTAGCGCGAGTGTTTCCTTACCCTCAGGTTCTTGTTTTTCTTTATCCAAAGTCTTTTTAATATACATATATATATATAGTACAGGGTTATATAGTATATCATATATGTGTCGTACAATATTCCGGTGTTAATGATTGATGTCTTAATTGCATGGAGGCGCCCGTGACGTAATTTTCAAATCGTCTCAACCGAGCCGCGCCCGCGGGACTTAATAACTGAATTTCGCTCCTAGCCTGCGAGCTGATGATCTTCCAAAATCACAGATTAGATTCGCGTTTCAGATATTTTTTTTACTTCTCGTAGGAAATTTCGTTTTACTGTTTCGAACCATTTTGTTTCGGGTGTTCGGGCCTGATGTCTCAATTCTTGGACACGCGGATTGCATAATTCGACGATGCAACAACAGCTGGAGACGATGATCGGTTCCCGCGGGGACGGAAATCGCGGTGGAATTGTTTCCCATCTGTTGTGCGAGCGCACGCGCGTTGCGTGCCCTGATTCGAAGGAGCGGTAGCGGCGCCGTGCCTCGGGGGAGCGTTGCGAGGTTGTGTGTCCTGGCAAGGAACGACAGACAACACCCGTTGTTCGTACAGTCGAGTTCGCGACTATACCGAGCCGCCAATCCGCAGGTGGAAAGTTCATGCACTGGGCGCGGTCGGTCAAACCGCTAATGACGGAATACCCGAACTGCTGTGTGGTTGTTGAGACAGCATACCGAGCGGACAACTTAATTGTACGGATGCGCCACTTGTGCGCCGCTAATGTGCGGCTTTGGCGAGCATTCAACCGCGCTTCGACGAACTTTTTTTTTTTATCGCGTTTATTCGGACACGGAGCGGTGTCGAGCGACGTACGAACCGGGAAAAGCTGCGGTACACGGTAGAGCAAATACGAGGGTCTACCGTACACGGTAGAGCATATACGAAGGTCTACCTTACACGGTAGGCAAATACGAAGGTCTGCCACCCCATTTTCCAATCGACGGAACGATCGGTCTCGCTTTCCATTGCGCCCCGGGCAAATAGGGCACCGAAACTGGAGACCCGACTTGCCCCCGCAGGGTCTCGAGAGACCCGACTAAACCCGGCAATTTATAACCAGCCAACGAGGGTTGATGCTGCTTCCGGTTGTTACACATTTACATCGACGGAGAACGCTGTTCGGGGACCTTAGACTATTTTTATTATCGAATGATATTCTGTATTTTTCCAAGTTAGAAAAAATTATAGCAAGAAACTTGCTTCAGAAAGTTTGTATTTCGAATATAGTGTCCAGTGAAAAGTCCGGACGAAATTGAAGGACATTCAACGACAATTTTCCGGACATTTCCAGGTTGTGTTGGGATATTCATAGAAAATTAAAATACGCATATCGTGCGCGACCTCGGCAGCCCGCAAGGGAATTTTTTTTAATTCCAAGGGTTTCAAGGACCTTTGGACGCCATGTCGAAGGAGTCGCAAGCTCGCGCTGCCCGACGGTACCGAATCGAGTCATCTATATATCGTTGATACCCTTTTTTTCCGCAAAATTGTATTAATTTCGTCGACGTATTAAGAGAGATCGTTGCCCGAAAAATGTTCTCACGATAAATTCCGACCCAAATAAGCGAACGAGAACAGCAGGTTTCGAACGTTTCTCGTAGTAAAGAATAATCGAATCGAGAGTGTATATATATATATATATAGAAGGGCGATAGAGCTCGACTTATGAGAGCCCACAATGTGCATCGACGAATTTGCCATTTGGTGAACGAATTTGAAGGGTACAAAGGGACGGTATAGGCCGAAGAGCTACGAGCAGAGGCGGAAGAAGAATTGCCCTCCCCGCAGAACATCGGCCAACAGCCAAATCTGAAATGTGTTCAGTTTCCGACACTGAGCGGCTTGGACCAGAGGCAATCATCGAACTCCTTTTTTTCCAAATGTATCCCTCCGACTCGCTCACTCCTCTTCGTCAGTTCTAACCTAAAAGTCTCTCGGTGGCGCCTCTCCCAGGATATAAATTAATTAGATTTGTGTGGGGGTGTGTCGAGAGCGCGCGCGCGAGAGCGTATTCCGTGCCGGCACCGCTTCGTTGTTTCTCCAACAAAATTTCATTTTTTCCTTTTTCGTTTGCACGCTCTAAATTTTTTATTTTTTTCAAGCTTGGTAGTGAAAACGAAGCTTGTAGAGGAGAGTTCACGAATTAATGAAAGATGATAATCCGTCGGAAGAACGCGAAAGCTTCGCAGCATTCGCTGCGTGTATTATGAAACGTTCTGTAGTCCACGGGGCAGGTATATAGAGGTCCACGAGGAAGGATATGCTTGATGTATGGGAGGGGCGTTAACGGGCGGTTGTAACATAGTAACGTTTATTATATTGGCCACGGAGCGAGCTAGAAGAGAAAGAAGGAACAAAAAAAATTTCCGCGGCGCGTGTGACGAGAGAGCTCGAGGATCTGCGGCTTCGAAGGCAGATCCTCAAGCCTCGAGACGCCGTGCCCTCTAGGTTTATCCGTTGTATCTACGCGTGACCCGACGAACCGGCGCTTCTTCGCCGACACACACTCGACGAGAGTTCACCTCCCGCCAACGTGACTCGTGAGCCAACCTCGGACGAATATCCTCTGTGAAGAACCGCGTAAATTTATGATTCGACCTTCTCCCCCCCTATTCGTAGGTTCGCTGGCCCGTTCGCCGTTGTCGAACGACGGCAATACTGTTTCGACCGAACTCCGCGAACCGAACGATCTCGACGTTCTAACGTCTCGCTAATGAAACACGATTCGACGTGAGTTATCGATCTCGGCTCGTTCGCCCGGAACAATTTATCGCCGAGTTCGCGAAACGAGCATTAAACGAAAAATAAAATTACGATGAAAAAATAAAAATGGTAAAAGATTGTATAACAAATACTTTTGTTTCGACTCACGTTAATGTTGTTCAACAATGGCGTCGTCGGGCTCGTTCCCCTGCGGCCTCCGCCGCCACCGAGCTCAGCCTCCAGCTTGGCGGTGTATTCGTTGAGATCCTCGTGACACAACGTGATCTCACACGCCCGTGTCGTCCGTCTATCGAACCCCCTTCGATCCTCCGTCACGAATTTCTTCTCCGACCAACCAGGCAACGTTCATTTCCTCGGTAAAAAATGTGCGCCGAGATCTCCAGTGTAAACAGTACACCGACACACAAAAAAAAGAAAACTCTAACGACTCGAAACTTCGCGATTAACGAAAGAATTAAAAAAACAAAAACAAAAGAAAAATCACTTTCAATCTAACGTGTACGAACTCGCGAATATTCACTCATTTCGACATTACGAAAAACGGACGAGTAAAATTGACAGTGAGGAGAAGCCTGCGCGGGGCTTGCAACCGCGAACACGTGGAATACAAGACGAATCGAAGCCCGGTTAGAGAGCGACAGGAGCCGACGTGAATCCACCTCCCACCGCTGTTTCGCCGCGTCTCTCGAATCCTCGACGATGGGGAGTAGACCGCTCGTTCGTTCGTTCGTTCCCGCTCTCTATCTCTCACCTCGCGTCCTATCGATGATCCTTTTCCCCCTCGATGAGCGGCGCTCGAGTTTTTGTCCCTTTTTATTTTTCAAACTCCTTTTTCGCGTCCGTTACGTCGAAGTGGCCGACGCCAAGAACGGAGCGGCAAGGAGGAAGATAGTAGCGCGCGTGTACGTGAAGAGGCGCAGGTGTCGCGCTCCCTCGGCGTATGCGAGTCAGCTCCGCTCGTGTGAGCCCGGCCAGCACGATGGACGCAACCTCCGTCTCGGCGAATCAGGACTTCGGGATCAGGCTGCCTCCGCTGATCTCGGAGAATGAGATATTCCTTCTTACTAACGATCGACGGATTGTAAGTATTATTCGCGTGTGTCCGGCAAAGGACACCGGTACGGCACGTGGCGTATCTCAGCGACAACCGCTTCCGGCATACTCGTGCCCTTCTCCGTGTTTATCTCCCGATTATCCCTCTCGGACGTAATTTTTTTTTCTTCGATTCTACATTTCTCAAGCTCTCTCGCGTTTTCACCCGGAAGTACGACGTTATTTTTATTCTATCGATGGTCTTGCTTTTCTTTTCTTTTTTTTTTTTTTGACAAAGTCGCGACGGTCGTGTTACAACGATAGTCTAGGTCGATATATCGGGCAAAACAAAGAACGTGATGCGTTATATGAGTATATAGAGACGTGAGGAATCGTAACGGACAAAGAGGATAATAACAAACACACCGCAGGGAGTCACCAGCAGGCGAAGAGAGCTCACCGCCGCTCTACTCTTTCAATCTCTTTGCACACTACTAACTTTGCGTTCGCCGCGACGGGCTGAGGCAGTGGCGGTAGCCGGGACCGTGGCGGTGTTTCTCTCCCGCGTACTTGGCTTGAACGCGAGTCTGGAATTGCCGTGGCGCCACCCTACCCTGGTAACACCGGCACCGAGCGGCCACCTCCACCTCCACCTCTTTCTCTCCTCCTCGCGGCTTCGCGCTCTGTGCCGCGACTACACGGGCAACGCCGAGTAGTTCCTCCTCTTCCTCCCTGCAACTCGTGGGGGCTCCCAGCTTGGTCCTCGCCACTCGCCTCCCTGCAAATCGTTTTATTTTTTAATAATAGCAATAGCGACGATACTTTTATTTTTTCCACCGAATGAGATTAGGAGATTTTTTTAGTTTCATTCGTTCGCTGGCTCGAATTCGTTTCGATTCTCGCGCCCTGCATGTTCTCTCTCTCTATCTCTCTCCCTTCTCTCTGTTGCTTCCCAACTTTCGCCTCGTTCTCCGCTCGCCGAAGGAAGGCAAAGGCAGCACCGCATACGCGCCAGCCATGAATCTTTGCCGGGGCACGGCCAACCGCAACGCCCATTTAATGGGGCCCCATGGCTTTTTCCATTCATTCTGCTGCCATCTGTTGGTTACTCCGCCAACAGAACGAGACGAAGATTAACCTCAAGAACGTCCACCTTTCTCCGCGTTACCCTCGTCGATTCACATACACGACACGAGGGATAGAGAGAGAGAATAACGATATTCGCGAAGCCTCTCGGACTTGACTCGTGCACGTATAACCAATGACGAATCGCCTTGTGTACACGGCTACGCGTACACGCGTCGGCAAAAAGTAATTAGCAATAAATTTTCATGGCATATTTGCCGAGTAACTCTTTCATTTTTTTTTCAATCTTCTCGTGTAAACGGAGATATTATAGCGGGCTCTTTTTTTTGTTGTTTTATCTGGGTGATTTATCGATTTTGATCGGCTTCGATGTAATTATCGTTAATGGAAGGAAACGTCTATGAAGATCCACGATCTTGGTGGATTCGATTTGGGTTTGCAAAAAGAAAAGAGCGTTTCCAGCTTGCAACGTTATTTGTCGCTGACGGAATATATCTTATTGCACGAATGAGAGAAATATGTCGCTCACGATTCGTTCCTCGTGATCGAGGCACCTGCAGGTAAAAAGCGTTTCGACAAGGGGGAATGCCTTGTTCCATTGCGGGGACCGAGGGATGCTCTCTATCCACGGACAACGCACCGAAGACGGCATTGTGTTGCTCGCGGGCGTGGCACCGAGGATGGTATCGTGTGACAGGAAGATTCCGGGGAGAATCCGATATACGACAAGGGGATGATTCGTTATTATGTGAATTTTCACGCCGCGTCTCGTCGAATTCTGTGCAAAGGCCTCCAGCCAAGACCAGCCACATATAGCATCTTCCGTTTTTCCGATGTTGTTTTTTTTTGGGAAGAAAAAAATGATAAACAATTTTTTTATATGAAACACATATTTAATTCAGACGTATAACTTAGTTACATATGGACAGCTAAAATATAAAAGGGCGTAAGCCGTATGCTTTAACACGGGCGATACATCCGTTCGTGTTTTAGCAGTCGATATGTATATATATCATAGAGGATAAAATTTAATTTACAAAAAAATATACACATCTCTATTTACAATTATTGTACAGAGTTTACAAAATATAGGAACTTTTTTCTCTGGGTAATGGGGGATTTTTATATTATTTACAGCGGTCGAGGTAGCTTCGACGAAATTCCCATTAAATAATCTATCATGGCACTTAGTGTGCAGAAGGGATGATATTTTTTTTCTCCACGATCCTTGAGATTCTTCTTTTTATCGAGTACGCTCAGCCGTAAATCGAATCCACCAGCGAGAGCAAGTTTGGACGGATGTTTTTTTTTCCGCGCGAAACGACGATTCCCGTTAATATTCATCCTTGCTGCTCGATCCTCGATTTCTCTTCCGTGTTCTTTCGCGTTCGTCACCATGGAAGCTTCACATGGGATAAGGTACACTCATCGCGTACTGATTCTGCGCGGCCGACATAACGTGCGCGTCCTGATGCTGCTGTCTCGCGGGAACGTTTTCCTTGTTAGACGTTTTCTTCGCCCCTTTGCACTTCTGATTCTCGTGAGTCTTCACGTGTTTCGTAAGATGATCGCTCCTCATGAACTTCTTGCCGCACGACGGACATCCGAATCTCTTTTCCCCGGTGTGAATGCGAAAGTGTCGCTGAAGCTCGTCGCTGCGGGTGAAACGTTTGCCGCAAAGTAGCCAGTTGCAGACGAACGGCCTTTCGCCCGTGTGCCATCTAAGATGGGCCTTCAGATGGGAAGTCTTTCCGTACACTTTGCCGCATCCGGGTATGTGGCAGATATGCTGACGCTTGCCGTCCGCGCCCGGTTGACTTCCTCCGTCCATTTGGCAATTCGGACAACGGCATTTCATGCACTTCCGGCCGGGTTTCGTGTCCTCCGCTGCGGCAGCGGCGGCGACCGCGAGCATGTGGTCCGACGGCGGTGTCAGAGGCCACTGATAAGGGCTCATGTGACCTTGGGGACTCGGCGAAAGTTCGGGCGGGCTCGGCGGCAGTGAGTAGTGCTGAATCGTCGGTATCGATGATATCTGCGATTGCTGGCTCAGGTGGCTTGTCTGGGTGGTCCAAGATCCCGTCGCGCTCGGGGGCATCGTGTATGCCCCCGGCGGTGTTAGCGGTTCCGCGATTTGACTGCCGTGGCTCGTGTTAGCCGACGAACCGGGAAACCAGTAACTCGCCATCGGCTGACCGGTGCTCTGGAGATGATGATGATGATGATGATGATGATGACCGGGATGTGGAAGATGAGAATGATGAGTATGATGACTGGTGAGGGCCGAAGGACCGTTGTAAGCGTGATGGTAGTGATGAGCCGCTGCGGCAACAGCGACCGCCGCACTACCGCTACCGTACTCCATCGCGTGATGCTGATGCATCGACGGCATCGACAGGCCGGACATCGGCGTCATTCCTGGCATCGGTGACATTGTCGGCACGCACATCTGTAAATGGACGAATGGAAATTGTTCGGTTAGTCACAATAACGGTTCGATGCGCGTTGACGATTATGTACCGTGGAACGTGATAGCCCGACAGATGGATAAAATATGTAATTCTTCGTTTGAACTTCGGAAAACAATTGCGAAGCGAACGGGGATAGCGAGATACAAGCTTGGGTCGTTGATTATTTTGCTATGGTAATATTCGAGTTAATGTTTCAATTTAGAACGAAGGAAAAAAAAACAACTATTGGGTGAGTTTAAAAGCGTGTTTCAAGGGCGGGGGGGGGTGAACGTCTATATACAAGCCCGAGGACGTATAATGATAGCCCGCCTCGAGAGATTACTGTTATTCACACTCGAAACACCGGGTTTATCCCTTAAGTAAATTATCGTTTGCGTATATATATATTGCGTGTATATATGCGAGAGTGAGAAATTTGGTCGGACCTGCTGATACTGCATCACTTGTGCCATCACTTCGCACTCGTTGTACTTCGTCGTCGGGAGATCGTATCGATCTCCGATTATTTTTTTTCCGCTCCGATTTTACGTTGAAGTATCCTTCTTTGATGATTCTTCTTTTTTTTTTTTGCACCGAACAATTTTACACTCTTGCAAACTAGTAGTGTTTATTTTGGATGAAAGTTTTTTTTTTTTAGAACTCTGGCACCACCGCCAATCTACGCTCTTGTCACAATTGGGTAGACACCGGTACACACACTATATCGGCGTCGATGGCAAGTTTACTATATTTTTCGAACTCCACGTAGTTGGTACATGCGCGGCCACGGGCGTTCGCCAGATAATTGCTGGTTGGCGAGCGTGTCGCCTCGGTTTTAATAACCGAGTGGACAACCGAGCCGCGTAGAGGGAGGCTGCTAGGCTTGCCACGGCCAGTTCTCCGGAGGATGAAGAAACTCGATGGGTGGGGGTATTGGAGCACGAACATCCCGTAGGTCTGCACCTCCGTTAGATGAGAGAGACCCCCGTATCCGAAAAGTCCAAACGTTTATGCGCATGCTCGCTCCCCACTCCGTTAAAACGTTTCGTGCTCATAAATCAACCCCGGGCGTCGAGGATCCCGAGGATCAAGGAGCTGCGGAGGTATAGCCGAGCTCGCGCGAGGGCCTTTTGTGGCCGCTTCGGCCTGGCAGCGCTCGCCTCTCCCCGGAGTCTCTCTCTCTCTCTCTCTCCCTTTCTCTCTCTCTTTTCCCCTCTCTCTGTGTGCGCTTCGCCTCATGCCTTCGAGAAAGGTCCTGCGGGATCTGCCCATTGCTTTCTTGAGCCCACAGCCTTGTAGCGTACATGCTTCCTTCTCTTATTCTACTTCTTCTTTTAGTTTACCCTATTCTCTTGCTTGTTCCTCGTCTTCGATCTTGTTCTGGTCCAAACCTCCAGAGAGTCTATCGACTTCCGGTTTTTAGACGGAATCTTCTATTTTTGGTTAAAAAAATAAAAGCTGTCGATATTTTTAATATTCCGAGTTAGGGAGAAACAACTGTTGGGTTTCTTTGGGAAAGCGTGAAGTTCAACTTTATTAGTTACCGGATCGATGCCAGTAGCGGGCGGAATTTCGTCACCGTCAGTCGACGAACCGGAAGCGACTCGATTAACGAAACGCCATTGTCGCGAGAGCGACGAGGGTTGAAGCTTCTCTGTACGCGCTCGTTTGGCTGTAATTAGTGGACGAGTTTAGGCTTAATTAGCGTACCTGTGCTTTCGCGCGCGACGAGACCACCGCGCTTGCTAGTCAACCCCTTTGCCTCGATATAGCACGCGCGCGTTCACGCATCCCTCCCCTCCCATCGGGTATAATTATAAAACGAGAAGAGGGAGGGAGAGTGAGAGTGACTGAGTCGGAAGGGCTTGTCGCACGAGCGTGCACAGAGCCGATTCTTATACCCATGGTCGGTACATACTTCACCTTGTAATTATACCGGAACGACGGCTATACTTTGTGGGAACGATTAATGCGTACGTGGCTCGTTGTCTTTCCATCCTATTGGAACACGGGAATAAGAAACGTGTAATGTGCTTGCGTTGTACCTAGTTTTTACCGCGTCATCGTGTGTGAATATTTCATGCACCTGAGCTTCGTAAAATGTACGGGCGGTGCATCGTCAATGATGTGTAATAACTCACTCGTTACGCGGAGGGGTGACTTTTATATTACTTTTTCGATCTTTCGCAACTCTTACACCTGGAAAATGAAGGGTTAAAGTATAATCATACGGTAAATCGGCTGTTATCTTGCAATGTCCCATACGGGTATACCGTTTTATGGACAGTACGGCATTTTCCTTGTGTTTAGAGGCAAAAAAAAGTTTGTATATTTAACAAAAATATATTGTCCACAAAGGTCTACAATTTTTGCTCTTATTAATTTAACATTTTTTGTCATCGCACATTTTTAATTTTAAAAATTCTAAAATGAACGAGCAACAAATTGTGAACGGTTGGGGTAAAGAAATATGTTTGTTATATGTACAACCTTTTTTACCGTGTAACGAAATAGATTTTGGGAAAACAATAGATTTGAAGGATGATAGATTCAACTTTTTTTTCAATAATAGCTTCATTGGGGCTGCTCTTGTTGGACTTGAATTCATCACGGTTTTTCGTGTCAACGATCATCTACGATGGTTTTCTCCTTCGACTTTCAAAAACCGTTTCCCTGACGCCCCGAACGCCTCCTCGCGCGTATTCATAGCCGAAGAAACGAAACTCCCGCGATTTCACGGCGTTTCCAGGGGGTTGAAGATTGTTCAATATAAAAGGAGAAAAAAGAAAATTAAAGCGTGTCGAGAGTCTCGTGGCTCGACCATCGGTTCGGTTCCGGAAGCACGTGATAACGAACCGGTTTCCCAGGCTCCGAGTAGACCGTACTGCAGTGCAGTATTGCACGGGCCGAGGCACGTCATAAATCCACGAGCGAACTCTGTGGACCAGCGGATCCAGCATAGAACAGCCGGGAAGGAAAAGGAAAGAAATAGAAACATACAATAGCGAAGCACGACGGGCCCCACTGCCGTTCCGTCGGTCTTTCGCACAAAGTAGACGGTTTATGGCCGCTGTAAAATGATCATTGACGCGCTTAGGTGACGACACTTTCGCGCTACCGATATACACAAGACCGCGCTGGTGTCCATTATGCCGTATTGCGACCTGCTGCTGGCCAATGCAGCCAGTGCCGCAAGTGTTACAATGCAAGGAGAGCCCGAAAAAGAGTGACTGGACCGTGCGAGAATCTTTCGGACAATGAAACGATTTTTCGTTCTTCGATGCGCATCACTCCCAAATTATCCGGCTAATACTATCGATGACCGATCATCACCACGACAACGGTCGAGAAGTTGCCCGCTTTCGAAAGTCGATGAACAGGGTCTATTGTATTTTCAAGAAAAAAAAGAGGAATCCAACCCAATTCCAAGTATTTTTTGTCGTGGACTTATCTTCCATTTTCTTCTTGGTGTACCGAATTTATCAAGCTTGTCGAGGGTTTCTCGTGAAGTTATCTGGTGGAAGAGTTATCTGCCTCGAGGGGCTGGACCACGAGTTGCCCGGATGTTGCTGCTGCATAGTTATCTTCGCCCAACGATTACCAATGTTTCTTCGCACGTGGCGAACGGCGATAGGATTATCATATCTCGCTCGGATCTCTTTATCGGCGTGTTCTTCTTGTTTCCCCCTTCGCACGCTGCCCAGCTTCCGGTTGGTGTCAAGCTGAAGCTTCAGCCCGAGGCACATTCGTTCATGCTCCTTATTCCATCCGCATCGAACACGAGGAAACTTCCATCGATCATCCGCGTTTCTCCGGAGTGTATTCCAAAACCACTTAGAGCAACTCCCATCTCTGACAGTCTCTCACTCTCAGGGGCCCTACCGTGCCTCGCCTTGTTTGTCCAACTCATTGAACAAACACCGTGCTCCCCGTTCGGATGCTCCACGAACGGAGTATCCGAGCAGTTTTCTCGCGCTCCTCCCGTCGCGAAAAGCCAGGAAGGAACTTCGGCAACGAGACTCCGTTGGTGTTCACCCGGACACCCCGGGCTGCTGCTGGAAGACACATGTCTCCGTGGGCAACCCCCCCTCGAGGACACGATGCCGCGCAGTCTCTCGCAACACAGTCCAAAAGTGCTGTAAATCTTGCGACACGAAGTTTGTGCGAGTCTGCCTCGTGGTAGCGAGAAAAGGGTGAAACGTGGTTGGCAACGCCCCGTCCGCAACCCTTTTCCCGTCCCTCACGGTCTCCGAGGTCTGCCATTGTCCGCTAATAAGCCGCTTAGCGACTCCGCGAGGGGCAAATTGCTCCACCGGTAAACACTACTCCCACGCCTCGCCCATGGACCAGCTTCTTTTCTATGCCAATTCCCTCCGTACAATCACACCGCATGAACTTCTCGTACTTTGCCCCGTTAGAAATTTGTCATTAATCATCGGCTCTGTGACGACGTTGCTTCCCAGTGATCCGCGCCGAGGAACTGCCGAGGGTGTTCCATTTCGAAACCACGACTCAAAGTATCTTCGAGAAAAATGCTGACGAGCTGTTTCTTCAATGTTTTTTCTTCCCAGCAGCGTTGTTTCGGTCATCACTCTTTTGGAGGATTTCGTCGGGGATGAAGAGCGGAAGATCGGTACATTTTTGAAGAGCGATCCTCGGCTTTGGTCGTCCTCGTTAAAAATTCGATTTGCCAAAGTCCCCGGTCGGAGGATCGTGCTGCCGCGATGCGCTCGATCTCAAGGCCGGGAGGAAGCCAACGAGCTTAACCTAACGCAAAATGTTAGAGCGAGGGAACCTACCGCGCTGCGTTTGGACTACTGCCGACCTTTGCGGTGTGTCCTCACTTCGTCGCGAAGTGGAAAGAGAAACAAAGAGGTTGCCAAGAAACAAATGACCCGACGATGTTCTTAAGGGCCGAAGAGAACCCGCAAGGCGATTCTGGTTGCTGCTGCAGCAGCAGCATCAGCGGCGGGGGTGAAATGGCTTTTGGCGAGCGGGTGCACTCGGACGGAGTGTGACTAATCGGTGACTGAAGAGGCGCACGGGGGTGCAAAAGCTTCGCTCACCGCGCGAGATCAGAAATCCCTCACTCACACTTTTTTTCTCTCTCGTATTCTCTATCGTTTCTGCGTGCAGACCGTTACTGCACCAGCAGTCGTTCTGTCTGCCGTTCTCTATGTGCGTGAGCCACGCGTTTTTTAAAAGATACATTCGAGATCGTCGGAGCGATGCAAATCGGAGGGCCAGGTCAGTTCCCTTCCCCGTATCCTTCTTCGCTATGCTTCATTGTATATGAAAGTGTTTTTACCAAGAAATCGAGAATGTGAACTGTTCCCGGTTATTCGTGTTGGATCACACGTCCCGCGTCACGCTTAAGATGCTCGGGGGTAACAGGTACCATTGATGTATCTATAACTTCCCGAAGGCTCGTCATTTGATCTTAATAACTGTTCTTAACAGTCGACTTGTGCGAGACTTTGAAAAATTACATTTTTCGAAATTTCGATGTTATTTTTGTAATACATGATATTGTTACGTGTTCGTGGAATAAACAACGCGCGTGTTTGGTTTTGGAGCGGATATTATAAGCACAATCGCGGCTAAATACTGTACAAAACCACAAAATAATTAATTTCAACTTAATGTCAGACACTATATTATCTGAATTTCTTATGTAAAAGGGCATGTCCCGTAAATAAATAAATAAATATCTCGAGCACGAACTGTCAAAAGTTGTTCCCATCCGGTCAATCGATAATCTGTCCGTTTGTCATTCGTCATATCGAGCTATTCCGGTCATCTATGTAATATCGTCCATCCTCACCTCTATATTCGTTACAGTATATATTACTTTAAAAAATAACATTTTTCGAACCTTCGATAATATTTTTGTCGACGGGCATTCTCGTTAGTTCATAGAGTCGCCGCACAAGTATCGGATATCGACGAAGTTTCCGTTTAAATTCGTTCCTCGAAAACTTCACGTCGGCAACGCGGAGAAAGGATACGTAACGTCGCTGTATTCGTCCCGTAGGTTAACAATCGTAACTCAGAGAGTTTTATAGTTTTTTGGAAATTGATGCGGCGGCGTTCAAGGACCAGCCGGTGTGTGTGTGTGTGCGTGTTTGTCCGAGCCTCGAAGAACCTCTCAGCTTCTTTATGAGTTTCACGGGTGAGCCACGGAAATATTATATAGTAAGCCTTCGGGTCTCGGCAAGTTGAAAATTCGCCACCTGCACGTCCGCGCAGCGCAGTGAATGTTCCGTGGTGAATTGCATTTCAATGGAAACCCGATGCAGGATCAGGTGTGTCCGATCTTCCTCACACGGGTATTTCGTACCTGTCTTCAGTTTTTCTCGAGCTCCAACAGCCTAGATAAACCCAATTTTCCATGCGCTAATGTAAGCCTAACTTACGAGTAAAAGTTATTTTTTTTATTCCCGATACTCCGGGCACTTAATATCGGGAATAAGGGAGCAAGAATGAAAAAAAAAGAAAAAAACGCCGAGTACCGTGACGTAAAAAAGGACGTCGAGGAAAGGAAACCCCAGAGAACGAGCGAAAGCTGTTCGACAATGGCACCGAACAATGCGACCAGTATTCGTGGCTAATGGAGCGAGTTCTCGTAGTTTTCACACGGTATGTAAACTCCGCTAAAGCGTAGCTCATACTGTGAAGCACACAGAGAAAAATACGTAACTTGGCCCGGCTATTTAGGTCGTTTTCCTCGATCAGATTCGAAGAGCCTCGCGTAGAAAAGAAACGGAGAAGATTAGCCGGCACGTATACCAGTTTGCGAGGTGTGTAGCGCATGTCTTTCCGCCCTGCGTCGAATATCTTTCGACAGGAACATCGGGAGCAGTGTGCGAGCTCGAACAACAAACGGCTTCTCACTCTCCCTCGGTCTCCCTCTTTCTCTCACGAGTCGTCGTGCTAATCGGGTTAGGATTACAGAGGTGTAAACAAGAGATTACACGCAGCTACAGAGAGCATCGCGGGCGTTTAGTGGTCGAGTGCGTTGTATCTGTACCAGGTACGCTGTGTGCTTAACCGATCCGAACAAACTTGGAAAATTTGAGCTGCAGGTAAATATTGCTTCTCAAACGAATAAACAACCTGCAGGCTGGATGTATTTCAGTGTGTATCGAAGGCACCTCGAAGATCTCTTCGAGGCTCAGAAAGGAAGCGTCGATTAGGATTTTAATCCATGAAATTCGATGTGAAATTTCTTCCGTGTCTCCTCGCAGTTCTATCGATCAGTCTGAGCGAGAAACATCATTATCAGATATTGAAGATAGTTGCCTAAATGTCGGCCTTAAACAAACGCGTCGGGGTATTCTCGAACGACCGAGAGTGAAGCTTCATTAATCATGCATCCGGCGAACGCGGGCGACGGAGAGGGACTGTGCAAAGAATCATCAGGCTCACTGTGTTTCTACCTAGATCGAGGCACGTGCATGCATAACTGCACAAACCTGCTGCTCCACCGCCGAGATTCTCATTCATTTATTACCCATCGTTTATAAACAATGGGCCACGCATCGTAGCACCGTAATTGCGAACAATAGACGAGAAAAATGGAATGTTTAGAGCGATAAACGGATTTTCATTATTGTCGGAAAATCAATTCATCACAGGTTCGCTCCTCGTCATTGTTCTCGCAACAAAAAAAAACCCAGTAGACGATTGCGACTTTCATTGTGAGGCAACAATGCATTAAATTGGCGATGGTTTATGGGCAACGATGACGATCACGTGGTTAGACATTTTTACTGAAGATAACTTCGGATCCTCGAAGAAAAGGGGAGATTCGATATAACTCTGGCAAAGCCTATAAGTTTGCGTGCTGGCCCGCGAGATGGAAAAGGGAAGAGTCATTGCCACGCTGCCGAAGACTGGTTCGTCGTTCGTAAAAGAAGAAAAAAAAAGAAGAAAAAATGCTGAAAAAAAGAGTATACGAATGAGCGTTAAGGGGCGCCCTCGTCACAGTGCGACCTGTTGCAGCGATTCGGCTCTGTCCGGCCCGACGAGAGAAGTTAAAAAAAGAAAAGAAAAAGAGGCGACGGGGGTGCCTCTCGTAGGTGCCAGGACCCGCGGGAGCCGTGAGAATCTTGAAATCAAAGAGCCGTGCCGTCTTTATTGTGACGTGGGTCCATTACGCAACCCCTGACTTTTTTACCTCGAGCCTACGAAATAGGGACACTCGCGATGCCGACAATGACGAGAGAGCAAAGCCGTAGTCACCGCATCGATGTATATTGGACGTTTCGAACACACGAGAACACATGTCTCGCTTCGCGAAACAAATTCAGTCCGGAACATCGAGGTCTTACCGGTTCGTTTATTTATTTTTATTTACGGTATTAAACGATTTCCAGCCAGATAATACTATAAGCAGTCCGAAACATTTCGCCGAACGGGAAATACTGAAAATTCTCCGACGAATGAGGATTACTCGAATACGTCGAATTTCACGCGATTGGCTGTGCGCGATCTATTGATGCTTGCGGACCGTTAGGATAGATCTTGCACGGGATTAGGATTATCTTGTATATAGCTCGCGGATAATCTCTCCACGATTCTGAATTATACGAGATTTTCGGTGGGCCTGTACCAAATATTGTGACGCTGTACGGTATTACTGCGGGAACGGAGATTTTTCCGAAATCGGGTTACACCCGGCATCGGTAGAAAACAATGCGCAGGTAAGCCAATTAACCATGCGCGACGATAAAGGGTTGACTGGATTCCTGCTGCTGTACGCCGGACTTTGCGTTAATCCGGGCAGTATTATAGTCTCCTAATCCGAGGGACTCGTAGCGGTGGTTACGGACAGTCCGCCTTTCTGTCTCTCCCTCGAGCATAATTGAACATATTATTTCCGTTGTTTTCGTTTCCCGCGAAAATTCATCGGTCAACTTGCTCCCTGACGTTGATGAAACACCGGTGAAGAGTGTGCGAGTGATAACCCCCGAAAGGATTCTAAAGTTCTCTCCACTCGAACGTGGTCGGAGAGTCCCCGCGTCAGCTGCGCAAGGAGTTGCTCGCTTCGTTTTCCCGAATTTGGACTACCCAAAATACATTCGGTCGGTCTTATGTGTTCAGTCTCCGGCGAACGAGGAAAATCCTAAGCCGATTTGCGCTCCAAGCTCGTGACGTCACAATTCATTGCGGTAAAATTCGGCACAATCCACCTTGAATTGCTTGTGTCCGATAATTCTCGAGCGATCGAGTGGAAATTGGATGCAAACAATTTTGGGATTTTTTTGGGTTCCTGTAAAGTGTCTTTCGTCTATTAATACAAGTCAGCTGGTTACTCGTAGGAAATTCGACAGCTGGATTATAAGCTACTGGCATAAGGGAGGCAGGGTAAAGTAGGCGAGAGCATACGAAGGCGTCTTGTTTTTCGAGTATACTAACTGTCGAGATATTCTGCGAGAAGTCAACTAGGAGCGGGATACACGCGGGTCCTTCGCCTCTTTCTTCTCGTGGATTGACTAACGGATTATCGCTGTTCGTCCCCGTAGCCGCGCCCGAACGTGAAATTATTCAGTCGGAAGAATCACCCGCAAATCCGCTGTCGAAAAGGAATGAGCCGGCTGACTTCTTAATCCCGTCCGTCGACTCTCTCGCAGCGTCTCTGCCCTCTCCGGTGTATAGAACTCTACGCGCTTACCGGCTCTCGAAAGTACCGTGTCAAAAGAGATTGGAGTGTACGAACAAATCTGCGAGTTATACCCATCGGCAAACTCACTTGCTTCTAACATCTTACGCCTGGAGTGCGGTTTTTGTCAAATTTCTCCCTTCAATAATCTGGCACCGAATCATCATATATAACGCACAACAGGTGTATAACTACATATCTACATTATAATAAAGTTCATGCCGATCTAAATTATAATAAAGTTCATGCCAATCTACATAATAAAAACGTTCAAACCGATTGAATACTCACAGCGATACTCATAGATACACAAACACTCACCGATACTCACCAATACTCACACAAACATTCATAAACACTCACAGATACTCTTAGAGATCTGCGAGCGCGCGAGCCAACATAACCGCTAGTAAAATAATAATTTAATAATTTTTAGCGTAAAGATACGCCCTTTCAGTTCTTACTTCCAACAAAGAATTATACAATATATAATATATTACTTTCGAACCGTTCGATGGTATGATCGATAAATTGACTCCGTCATCATGTGGTCAGAGCTTTTCGTTTTCGAGGGTGGTTTCGGCCAATGGATCGTTCAGCGCCTGTTGGCCACGAGCCGTTTCGAAAGGGGGAATGCGGGATGTTTTGAAAAAAGTGACCGAGACGCGCCTCCAGAGGATACGCCGCCGACGTTATGATTTGTGTGTCAGGCTCCAGGAAGAAGAGTCTCGGATACCTCTGGGCACACCGTTCATCGGTTTAGCTTCGCGCGTAGCATATCTCTCGTCGTTACCCTCGCTTCAATCTTTCTCTTTTCAAACGTGGCGCTCGACCAAACGAACGACCACACAAGGTCGGACTGATCAAACAGTCCTGTCCGCGAGCTCTCGACTCGCCTCTATCCCACGTCAAGTCGCTCCGAGGAGAAATTAAAAATGGATAATTGCTTCTTTCAGAACGGCATAGCCCGCCTCGCCGGTCTATCGATGCTCCGTTGCCGCTGCTCTTGCTCTGCGGATAGCTTGGACCACTCTACACGTACTATAACATAACATTCGAACCTACAACACGCTCTTCCAGGTAAGGTCGTAAAGACTTTTGATATAAAACTAATGAATCTCACATGTGGACCTCTCGTTCATTCCGAATTTTGTATCTCACACTCCGTACGCGGTAAAAGAACGATTTTTACATTTAACAAATATTTTTTGACCGCAAATGTCCAACATTTTATTATTTATGCTTCCTCGTAGAGGAATCTGTTTTATGTTTACTTCGCAATTCTTTTATCAAGTACACTATAAAAACAAGCGTGTTGTTTGAACACGCTTTAGGCATGCAAACCGTGTAGTCATTTTTTACATGTACGAGCTGTTTTTGCTTAAAAGTTTGATTCGGAAATTGAGCCGACAAAAAACGACTGTCGTGGTTGAAAAAAAGTGTAATGGACGCCGAAAAAGGTGACGAAGTGAAACCATTTTAGGACAGTCGTATTAGGTCACCGCGGCATTCTTCGATGTTTCGTCGAGTTGATAGATTGAAACTTTTTTTCACATCTTTTTTGCTCTTTTACCGAACGATGGAACCCTAGTAGAGTTGCCGAGCTTTGGGACTAGTACAAGGTGCCTCAGGAAGCTTGTGCAAAAGAGAAACATAAATGCCCACGGGCTTCTAGGAAGGTCCGACGCCGACAACGAAGGGGGGAGCCCCGCGGTGCATTGTGTGGTTTTATCTTTCAACACGGTCTCGTTTGTTCAACTTGACTCCGAACAGCAGAACTCTACCCCCAGGTCCTGTGTCAAACGAACATCCCGAATTTTCCTCGCTCAAGCAAGTCTCCGAGTGGAGCATCGGCAAAAGTCTCCGTTTTGCTCTCAATACCGTCCGCATTTCTGCTTTCCGAGTTTCTCACCCATCCACGCATTGTCGCGAGTGAGTTTACCAGTTGAAAAAAGCCGATGGCCCCGTAAATCATTAGCGGCTACTCGTTGCTCCCGAAAACATCCAAAACGCTAATCACTTCATCCAGCAGTAGTCGTCTATAAGAAAGTCTATAAAAAAAATGAACCAAGGTAGCCCGGACGTTAAATTACGGAAGCGGGCATATAAAATTATCTCGCGGTCGTAAAACACGGGGCTCTTCGCTTCTTTTTATTTTCTTTCGGATGGAGTTTAATGGATTTTTATGATACATCGGCCTCTGCGTCTACCCACTTTTTCTCGATTGTTTGATCGTCCGAATAACGCTCGAAAAACCATTTTGAAGAATATAGCTACGAGTTGTCGTCATTTTTTTAAATCTGTCTATACGTATATATTTCTCAAAGCATCGTGAGTAATTTCATAAATACGATTAAACGACCGCGTCTCTCCTCGAGATCGGGGATTATGCACGGTGTATAATAAAAAAAACTAGGATAGCTTTAAACCCGAATCCCGTCTTTATCGACGAATTTTTTTTCGGGCGAACTAGAATGATTTATCGTATTATCTTGACTGAGTTTCGGAGGAGCCAAACGAGTTTAACGTCATCGGTCGGTCGAGCCGTCGAGGGCATAGAGAGAGGAGCGATTCCCGTAATAGCGGCGGGATATTCGTGAAGGAGCATATAAACGATATTTATGTCAACATTTTCCTATGCAAGCGAGAGCCGCGAGCGGGTCGGTTCAAAGCACTGTTCTTCGAGAGTGTCCAACAAAGAGTCGTAATTTCTTTTTTTTAAGTTGCCAAGCAGCAGCCTTAAATCGTTTCCACGTGCTTTTCGGCACTGAAAAAAATCCAAGAGCGCGACCCCCTGCATCGTACAGGTCGACCCGTGCCGAATAAAGATTGAGAAAAACCGCAGGATCTTTTTTTCATTTAAATGTTTAAAACATTTCTTCACTCTCGGCAAAATATAAATCGATCTTACGGAGGGATCGAAGAAGTTTGGATGTGGTGGTTGTGTTAAATGTATTGAGAAAAAAAAAATTTTAAGTTGGTAATTACATTTACGAGGAGCAAAGCATTTCCTCTCGTTGTTACTGCTCGTTGGCGAGAAAAATGACTCGCAAAGTATGCAAGGAAGTCGATTCTCGCGACGTCCTTCTTTGCTTTTTTTAACATCGAAATATCGGTCCTCGAGAAAAATCTGTTCGTAAGAGTGACCGAATGACTGCATGGTCAGAGGGTGATCCGAGGCTCTCGGATTGACATCGGCACGGTCAAAGTTCACCCCCCGTGGCGAGTCTTTAAAAACGCCGACGTGGCAGCAGGACGATGTATAACTACACACGCAGAGGGGTCCTCCGACAGACGCGGTGCACGGTCCTCTCCGAGTCGCGGTCACTCTGTGCCTCGGATTCTGACAAAGCTGTTCACGGAAACTTATGCTGGCCCGCGGTCAGGGCACCCGCATGTGTCGGAGAACTTCTAATGAGCTTCTTCTGCTCGGGAAATCATCTCTCGTGGTCATTAAAAAATATATATATATTTTTTTTACGATGAAATAACAAGAAAGACATGGATATAGAATCGAAGCGAAGCGTTCAGGAGAATTCGGAACGTGTCCCAAAAATCTGAGAGTTCGATTCACGTTATACATGTTCTTTTTCTGCTTCCTCATAGAGGAACCCTTGTTTTCGAAGAAAAAAACGATAGCTCGAAAAAAAAATTTTGGCCATTTTGAATGTGGAAAAATGAGAAGGGTATCCAAAACAAAAAAACGTTGACAAAAAAATTATTAGCGCTAGGAATTTTGGAATAAAAATTGAAAGGGCGACTTAAAAATAGCAAATCAGAACATTACTCTTCAGTTTTTACGAATTCTTCTTCTCGTGAATAGAGCGTAAAGGAGCGACAGGTATTTAAATGTCGGCGATCGTACGATCCTCGGACGGTACTGACGGTTTCCTTTCGTATAAAGCGGAGAGAGCGAACAGGCGAGGACGCAGGGCATCCGGAAAATAAACATGAGAAAATTGGATTTCGCTGTAAATTGACGGATAATGCAGAGATTTCAGGCGAATTTTTCCTTGAATACGACCGGTAGGCTTGCCGATTTCGTCGGTCATAAATTATTGTTCGTTCCTTACGCCGGGTAACGGCATGGAGCTGAAAGGGGGGATTAAATCTTTGCCGCGAACGCTGCCAGTGTATTTATGAAAGAAGTGGTGGTACCTGCACTATCCTGTGCTGTACCGTGGAACGAGCGCTAGTTCGAAGAGAATAACTGGAGGAAGGATGGATAGGCAACGCGAGGGGGACGCATTTTAGCGGCGTAATGTTGCGGTCAGCTACTCTATACATTGTCTCCCTTCTGTTGCAAATAATTTGCTTTTACACGGAGATTACTGCTGCATGATTGTTTTATTGCACCTTCGCCTTTTCGTATTTCCAATGTAACGGTCCACCTCCCTTTCAATAGCAACGAAAGACGGGCTTTTAGCGCTGTACAAAGAATTTCATGAAAGACATGCATACCCACGTTTCTGCCGGCTCAATGCATCCACCCACGAACGGGTTTTAAAATTTAATTACACCTTTTTACTCGTGTGAGAATGTAACGACTGGTAAGAAACAAAAGGGCGTAACTCGTATGGTTTATTAGGGGAAAACGCCGTTTTATCTTTCAGCAATACCTCCTGCTAGGGATATTGCAAATTACTCTCAATTAATAGAACAATCATTTTTTTTATCCAACATTTTCAATTGTCATGTGCGTAAGTCTTGTCTATGCTATTACCATAACGACTGCTAAGAAACAAAAGGGCGTATCCCGTATGCTTTGATACCGTAGATACGCCCTTTTGTCTTTCAGCAGTACCTTCTGCTAGAGATATTGCAAATTATTCTCAATTTATAGAACAATAATATTTTTATGCACGGAACATCCAAAATATTTTAAATTGTCATCTGCGTAAGCCTTGTCTACGCTATTAACATAACGACTGCTATTAAACAAAAGGGCGTAACTCGTATGCTTTAATAGGGGGGAAATGCCCTTTTGGTTTTCAGCAATATCACCTGCTAGGGATATTGCAGGATATTTTTATTTTATAGAACAATAATATGTTTTAGGCACAGAACATCTAAAATATTTTTAATTGCCATGTGCGTAAGCCTTGTGTACGCTTTTCTATTATAATGCGTAGTTTTGCAACGTGTTGCTCGCCACATCACATTTGAAGAGATCGTCGGCAGGACCACGTGGTAGCCTGGCATTTCCTTGCCGACGATTGGGTCGCTGCGACACACCTCGGACGAATAGTGTCGAGCCAACGTGCCAAGCTTCGATACATCGACTTTGCCACCTCAGATAGACATCGAGTTTCGATATTCCGCGAATTTCACACAGGTGCACACACGACAGTCGACGCATCAGTTGCCGCCTGCTTGCTGATGTTTGTTCCAATACTTAGCGTGTGATTAATCAATGATCACAAGATGTTGTGTTTCTGTGATATATTTCATCCTAGATCTATAATCTTCGCGTGTATACTGGCAAGTACATCCATAACTATGCTACTTTACTTTACTTTAGTACGCATGTTTTTTTTTTTTTTTACCAGCGAATCGCGTTACTCTAGAGGTGTCACCTGTTCCTCGTGACACATATTTACTCCTGCTCGACCGGTTCACTTAATGCGATACCGTTATCCTCTCGATTTCTAATCTGCATAACTTCTTTTTTTATTGCCATTTAGCTTTCTCCTTTGAGCTTAACAAAATCTTCGTATAACCTATAGGTTCGCGGGGATAACCTCAAATCTGTTCTTTCGTATGTTTCCATATGACGATTAACCGGCAGGTATCATTAGTTTGCGTCCTGTGGCGTACCGTTTCCTGTCCGCGAAAGATATTCGACAGGAAGTACACACAACTACGAGTCGATAATCTACCGCTGTGTCACACTTATCGGAATTAATGACCTTGCTTATATCATCGTAATTCTTTTTTTCTTTTTATCACTATTCGTACACACGCAAGTACCGAGTTTTTAAGTCTTCCGCGCGAATAACTCTTCGTATCAAAGTATCCGAACGGCCCATTCGAAACCGTTTAGTAGCTGCCAGAAGCGAAAAACTCAAAAGCTAGAGATAGTAATTTGTTTATTCAGCTGCTTGTTAAGTCCACACCTTGGCTGCGTGGTATAAGCAGAGTATTTTTAGCAATTTCAACAATTCTTTGTTACAATCTAAGACTCTGATATTGTTTTTCTGTAACAGGTTTTTGTAGCACACAGTTATGTAGACGGAGGTGCAGTTCCGCTAACGCAAAAGAACATTGATATGACGTTAGGTAAGTCGCCATCTCAATGGCGGTAAAAACATGGAAGCAACAAACCAACCATTCCGCTCATTTATCACAGATTTATTACCTCCAGCACCGACTAATACAGCGTTCTTTTTCTTTTCAGCGTCAAACGAATTAGTATTTATTAACTTCTATGCTGAATGGTGCCGATTTAGTAACTTATTAGCTCCAGTCTTCGACGAGGCGGCAGACAAAGTGAGAGATGCTTTTCCTGATGCCGGTAGAGTGGTGATGGGCAAAGTGGATTGCGATGCCGAATGTAAGTACCATTATAATAAATCACTAAAATGGTAAAACAGTTTCGGATTAAATTTTGGGTTTGGATCTATTTTGTGTCTCGTGTGAATTATAGAAACCTTACATCACGGTTTTACGTTACGATAGGCATCCGATAACACCGGTATAGTCATAGAATTTTATTTGAACTCCTGGCCCACATAATACAGTAAGCATCATTAGAAGCATAAAAATGCCTCGGCTGAAGCATCCTTCTTGATGTTGATCGTAGGCTCGATCGACGGCTCATTGACACATTTGTATCGTGTATCTCTTGTAAATATCCTTGTTTGACGACGACCTAGAATTTGCCAAGACGCAAACTTCAAACAATGAGAATAACAAGTTGATGTGCTAAAAAAAGTCTCTAAAAATTCACAGACGTACCTTGAAGTGTTGTTTTTTTTTATGACGCAGAAGAAAATTTATTACGAATATCCATCTCGTTTTTATGCTTAAAAGAAAGCATGGTCGTTTGCTCTCAGCAAAAAAATCCCCCGTACTTGCAGGGTTAAAAAAAAATGAATGGAAATAAGAGAAGAAAAATGAAACAGCTGCAATATATTATACAAAATAGAGTATTGCAAATAGAGTATCTTAAGGAAATCATTTTAGCTTAACTTTTGTTTGTATTGTCTCCCTGCTTGTGGTAATATGTAAATGTAAAAGGTCTAGTTCGATCATCGTTTACTGTGCATTTCTCTTAATCTATCATGCAAATTGCGGACTCCAGTTTCTCTTCGTACATTTAATGTCTGCATTGGTGCGGATGGTTAGTTTGATTTTTTTTTTGGCATGCCTTAGTATTTTGAACAATTTTCGAATATTTTGATTTATTTTTCAGCCTCTGTCGCAGCCAGATTTCACATCACCAAGTATCCTACTCTGAAGGTCATAAGAAACGGCCAACCGACAAAGAGGGAGTACAGGGGTCAGCGGTCCGCAGAGGCGTTTGTCGACTTTGTGAAAAAACAGTTGGAGGATCCGATAAAGGAATTCTACAATCTCAAAGAGCTGACCGAGCTCGACGACAAAAAACGCATGATTATCGGATATTTCGATAGGAAAGATGTTCCCGAGTATCAAATATTCCGGCGGGTGGCTACGAATCTCAAGGACGACTGCCAATTTCACGTCGGTTTTGGGTAAGTGTTTATAGAAGTCGCTGTACGTTTGCGTATCGACTGAGTACTAAAAATTGGGAGTAATTGGGTGTGCTATGAGTTTGGCAGAGTAGATTTGGTAGATTAATGAACCGTCGTTGTGCTGTTTTGATTGCACATTTGAATGAATTGCTTGTTATTTGATCTCTGGATAACCATGATCTGGTTAACCATGAATAACAGACCCGCAACTGGTTAGATATTTTTATTAATTACTTGTGATTTTACCTCTCATTAACCACGATAATCACAGAGATCTATCACTAGTCTCACTAGTTACATGTTTTTGTGATTCGCTTGTGGTTTAGCCTATGATTAATCGTGATAATCCCGGAGACACCGCCAGTCTCGTGAACAAAGATATAAACTTGCATCAAAGAGGTGCTATAATTTATTTTACCCATAAAATCAGTGAATATTTAGTAACAGTGTTGATTTCATTTTGACAAGCACTTGCACCGATGAAAACTGTGATATCGGACAGTATATAAAAACCCTGTAAGTAATCCGCAATTCTATGCCTGAAACTCCTCTTCTTTGTTTGTCAATCATTTAACGAATCCTTTTACTAACGTTGTAACAACTGTCGTGTGTCATCTTCCATCAAAACCACAATCTGTAATTAAAATTGTTTTCTTAAGGGACGCGAGTCAAGCGATGCATCCGCCGGGGCAGCCAATAGTTGTCTTCAGATCTGACAAAGCTTTATCGAACGACGACGATGAGACTTACAAGGGAAAATTGGACAGTTACGACGAGCTGAATATTTGGGCGCAAGATAAATGTGTTCCTCTCGTGCGTGAAATCACATTCGAGAACGCCGAGGAGCTGACCGAGGAAGGATTGCCTTTCCTGATCTTGTTTCATGCACCCGACGATATCGAGAGCGTGAAAGCCTACAAAGATATTGTCGCGGATTCGTTACTGGACGAAAAGCGTAAGATGAAACATGAGAAACAAATCACTAGAATCCTTCTATTCTGCTTCTTGGCTTTTTTTTGTTTAGGTGCACTGTAAAAATAAATTGTAAATTTATAATACATTCAATTTAATGTACATTAATTTAACGTTAATGCACTTTTTTTAAAATTCAAATACCAGATATTAAAATTACAAATCTTTTGCCTGCAATTTATTTAAAATTTCATAAAAAGGAAAATTTTACTGTAACATTGCAACGCACATGTGTTTGAAATACCAGAAACAGTTTATGTAAAAAAACTTCCAATGTCTTTAATTAATTTTTAAATTTTTTTGAGTGTGATTAGACAATAAACTATTTATTTTTTTGCAGAAAATATCAATTTCCTAACGGCGGATGGTGTAAAGTTCGCGCATCCTCTTCACCACTTAGGCAAGAGTACATCAGATTTGCCGTTAATAGCGATCGACAGTTTCCGACACATGTATCTATTCCCGAACTTCCAAGACATTCATGTGCCTGGAAAGGTCAAAACTTTCTTGAAAGATTTGTACACGGGTAAGCTCCACCGTGAGTTCCACTACGGTCCCGATCCCGACAAAAACGAAGTGCCCCAAATTAATGGACAAGTGAGGTCGCCGACAACACCACCAGAGTCGACGTTCAAGAAGCTTGCACCGAGTAAAAATAGGTACACGCTTCTCAGAGACGAACTGTAAGTGCGAAAGGAAATTTGCTATTTATCTTCACAGTGTGAGGAGAAAACAAAAGAAAATAAATGAACGTGTGGTGCCTGTGGTACTCGCGTGTGAGCCTATTTTTCCATTGACGCTCGATTTCGTTATTACCGAGCGGTTCCGAATTCTCACGATTCCGTGCGTGACGGTCGAAAAAAAGTAAAAAAAAAAAAAAAACATTAACAAACTTCCGAACTCGTCGTTCCACCTGTAAAATCATCATCACGTTTTTCGTTGTTTGAAGCGAAACGTCACAGCGCATGGATACGCTCCAGACATTAAAGAGGGTCGATACCTACCTATGTAGTCTCTCAGATGGTTTCTTTATGCTACGAAGTAACTGCAAGTTTAATAAAAAATACACAGCCTTTCAGGATATCAACAACTTTTTTCCTTCGACGAGCGAATGTATGTTGGAAACTGTTGTGATGCACAGCTATAGATACACTCAAATATCTTTAAGCACGTGGATATTGAAAAAAAAAATATCGAAAAAAAATATATCGACGAATTTTCATTCCTATTAGCCAATTCAAAATTACTATTGTTACTCAAAGTATCGATTCTCTTTGATCTGGCTGCGATACGTAACGGCGCTTGCTCGGATTCGCGACGTTAAGGCACAATTATTGAGTCTTAGAATTTTTACATAGTTACGAGCTTAGAGGATATTTTACTTCATTACCTTAATTATATATTAAATATTATCCCCATTCTGCCTCACTGCAAAACTTTGTATAGTCCCGGACAGTCGTGGAAGATTAGATAACTGTACATCTCGTAGACTGTGAAGACGCCCTGTATAGGTTTTGTACGCCTGTCTAGATATTAATCGTCGTAGATTTGTAAAAAAAAAAAAGAAAAAAAACAAACAAACATTTTTTCTGCGATTCAAGCAAGTCTCGAACATTTTTTTTTGAGACTAATCATATTGATTGAATAAAAATACTTTCCGCAATGCCGTTTTTTGTTTTTCGCAATAAATAATCTCAGCAAAAGTTTTTCATCACGATTTATCTTTGATAAGTCACAACGCCCAAAACCGTCCCGAATCGGGATCAGCCAGTGCAGCGTGTTGCTATGAAAGCTGTGACTTATGTGACTTATGTGAAAGGTTTAAACGGTTTGTGATTTCTGCGTTTTCACGTGACCTTCGACAGTTCAGTCACGCATACATATGCAGAAACGTATATGCTTTGAGAAAAGTTAAATCGTCGCATACCCGATCGTGCTTCTGATTGCTCACTGTCGTGTGTGCGTTTGTGAATTTTTTCCCATTGATTAATATTGGGATAATTGTGTTTTTTTTTTTTTTTTCGAAGTATGATCTACTTTTTTTCCTTACAAGCATTTTTAATATTTGGCACGTAAAACTTTCATTGGTTAAAATTGCGATCTTTGATGCAAATAATGAGTTGTATGTACGGATAATGGTATTAATTATTCTGTTAATAAACTTTCTAAGTCACCGATGCAAAGTTTTATTGATTCTTGTATACTTCAGATCCTGCGCAATACATTTTTGTTAATGAACGCAAGATTTGGTAGAGGTAATAATTCACTCTTGTCCATTATAAAATGGCTGTATTTTAAGGATAACTTGATACACGTATTACATTCCACCAGAACACGCCATCGTTTCATTTTATTTTTTTAAATATATTTTTGTTGTTTTGTTTCTTGAACCGTCTTCTAATCGAACGATACACGACATTACACATAACATGACTTACATACATGTAACACCACACATACGGCACTCGCGTATCGCTTAATAGCTCACAATCCTGTCTAAGCTTATTAACCACGACCTTGTTGACGTGAACTAAGCGAATCTTGTACGATTGTTCTTTTTTTGTTTCCTTTTCGAGCTTGAAAAATAGTGTGATATTGTATAAGAATTCGCGAGATACAAGGTGCGCTAATTAATCGATGTCGTGACAAAATAAATTCGTGTATCATAATCGATCGTAAGAAACTGAGACTTTCAGAACAGCACACAGTCAGAATATAAGCGACATACATTTATAGTTACGGTGAACGAAAGAAAATAAACGAATTACGTGTGACACACCTCGTACTTGTCGCTTTATCCGGGTAGAAATTATTATTCGTATTGTTCGCGTTATTATCCGTTCCTTTCTCAATCTGTTCGCTGGGCAAAAATTTCGGCGCAATTTCGAAGGAACAAAATATTTCATCTGCGCCCTCACTGGAAGTCTTTGTGTGCCTCTCAACTTCATTTTTTTCAAAACATCAGCTCTCAAACGCATAGTAATAGCAATAATAATGACAATTAGTCGAATATTTATTCTAGAAAAATAATCTTCGGGTAAATATCCCGTTCACTGAGCTTCATTGTAGAAACGTTATTACAACATTTTTGTTTTTTTTTCGTTTATCCAAGTAAAAATAATAATATATTACCCTCGATGCGATATTTCTCTCGATTACGCTCGCTTGCCCACTTATTTGTTATGGCTATTATACATATATATTCTCCATATACATAAACATATATATATATCTGCGCTTTCTCCTTATGACAGCTTGTATAGGATATCTTTATTCTTTCACCGATGACCACTTTGCGGGACTCTGTTTCGTTTTCTTTTTTTTTCTTCAACTGGCAGCTATACGTACTCCCTTTATTCTTGTACTCGTACTCATTTTTTAATGAATTAATGAAAGACATTTTCTTACGATAATTGTCGCCAGATCCATCAATATACCTCAGTGTTATTTAGGCCAGTTCATGGCTCGCCGAGACAGAAACTATCAGCAAAACAAAAAAACGCGAACAGTCACGATTTTTTTTTTTAGATACTTTCATCTCAGCTTTATTCGCTCCCTTTACCTCGAACAACGTCAATATTGGTGTACAATCAGAGAGTTATGATAAAACACAGGCAAGAAAGATTGCTGAAATGATGCTCTAAATCCATCGTTTTTGCTTCGCTTCTATCTTCTAGTTCAACGAATCGAAATATTCGCAGGCTTTTTCCACTCGCATCTATATATCTCTGTTCGACAAAACGTTCAACATCTAACGATTCAACCGTACTCTCGTGTATCGGCTTTTAGATTACTATTAATTTTTATTTTTTTTTACACGATTTTGCGTTAATACAACTTTCAAGGTGTTGCGATTTTTTTCCTTTTTTTTATAACTAACGATGCGAACGTACATATTTTGCTTTTAGCCTAATGGATGATAAATCTAGAGGTATTTATTCCAGTGCAAAAGGTCGCTGCAAACGTCCACCAGCAATTTAGCACGAAGAAAAGTCTCCTCGTAGTCAGCATTATAACGTTACACTTATTAACATTAATGCTTACGCCATTCTAACTTTAGGGTAATCCGGATGTCCTGCATACCTATAGGTGTTTGTATATTCATTATATACACACATCTGTATATATATAGATCATTTGATTACTTTTTGCAACTTTAACGCGTTTGATATTAGCTAGATTTTTTTATATTCTTTGCTTTCAAAAATTATCTCGCTTCTTGTACGGTGAGGTCGAAGATCGAGAATTTTCGTTATCTAATGAATCCTTGATCATTCACTTATGAGTACAATAAAATTCGCGTCCTTTGACATTTCTTTTTAGACGAGCGGATGAGCCCCGTAATGAAGCGCTCTATTTTTTTCTGTTTTTTCTCTTACTGATGACCGATATACGTTTTTTTCATTACATAGTTCGAGATCGTTAAACAATTGTTTGTAACAATTTTTTTTATAACGCACCTCCCATTTATGATTGAGATTAATACATATAGCAGGACATCGGTAAGCTCGAATAGAAAGATATGAATTCTAGGGATTATCCGCTCGACTGTTACCGAGGGACGAACCATTCATATACGCGGTTTCTTCTCGTATCTAACCGACGTGATATTTAATTTCTAAAAGTCACACCTTTCATTCGAAACTGTGGCGTGGTTCGTTGTTGGCGCAAATCCGTTACAATCGACCGTCCACTGGACGACTTGAAAGAGCTGGTATTTAATCATTTATACACAGTAATGATGTTAACGCAAATATAAAGCGCGCCGAATTAAAGGAAGACCTCATAATGGATACTTAGTAAGAACAATATCTGGCATATTTATATATATATATATATTATATATATAATATAATGAATGCATGTTGTGTTAATATTTAGGACCCTTTGCTTAGTTGTACTTAATAACAATACAATAAATCATCTATGCCGAGTTTTTACGTGATAATAATGTTGAGCCGTTGAATTCGGCGTGCTTGGAACTTTGAGCTATAAAAATATTTTTTTTTGATTAGACCGCGATATATTAGCAGATCGAATCGACTTAATATTTTTGGAGATAAAAAAAACTGAAGATTATTATGCGATTTTCATTTCATTTGTTTTTTTTTTCACAATAAAAAAGAGGTGAACGATCCAGACGTTATCAGGTTCACGTAATCTCTACAGCAGGTATCGAGTGTGAGATCAGTAGATTTGTTATATGCATCTCTCGTGTGGAGATTTTATCCATTGGAAAATAGTGTAAGAATAAAAAACGTGAACACGGACACGGAATTCTATAAGAGCGAAGAATCCAATACAATATATATATATCATATATGTTGTTGTGCGATGTGTTTTTAATTGTAACGATCTCGAAAATGATACTGATTACCATCGGTGCACAGAATACGTGAATCAACAGCCATATTATAGTTATCAGAAGATCGAGGGACGGTAGACGAGTCGCAGTCAAGATCTGGATTGTACGACTGAAATTAAAGTTATTAATTCAATTAATCGTCATTAAAATACGAGTTAATCAAGGTGTGGGTGCAGAAACGAGCAAAGTAAAATTTTGAGAACCCGATTTTTGCCTAAAAATCATGCTGAAACGGAACTCTACGACTTCATCTTATTTTTCTTTCATGTTAACATAGGCCGTCCAGGTGAAACCCTTTCGGATAGATTTAGTTTAATCTGTTCAGATATTGTCTTCGGGACGTTATACATTACTATTTGAATTGGCTCATGGCGATGAACTCGCAACCACTCATACATGGACTTGTTAAGTCCGCCTCGCAATGGTCCTACGATGTCTAGGGACCGCTTTTCGTCTCATTATGTTTTCATTGTCGGAGTGTCATTTTTTTTTATTCTCTTTTTGTCTTTATTCAATTACACAGGCGCTCGCCTGCTGTTTGTCTAATACGCGTCTGACTGATACGTAAACTGTAAACGTATGACTCGTTGCAGTGGTGAGTACTCGTACCAGCTACCGGAGATGGGCATTTTATTCGAATAACAAAAAATGTTTTTTTTTCTGCTTACGTTGTAAAACATATCGCCGAACATAACAATTTCATTGCTGTCAGAAAGTATGCCGGTAAGCGGACACGGACGTTTCTCATTAACGAATTAATACGTTCATTATTAATTAAAAATTCGAATAATAATTGGAATGAAAAGTTTGCCCATCTCTGCCAGCTACCCTCGGTATCCGCCAATGACAAGCCCGCAAATGTGCACGTATTTTTTTGTCTCCTTTTTTCTACGACTTAAAGCACCTTTTATAATATATATATCAACATTATACAATCTTGTATTCTAATATATCTATCGTAATATGCAATGTTATTTCAACGCTTGAACGGAAAAACGTAACACATTATTGTCTAGCTCTATGTAGAATCACCGGGTCATCGACGTTACCGATGATAATAACAATGTTCCATCTCGTTTTTTTAAATTTATACCTTCCGGGTCTGCAATTTTTCAAGTATATAAATCGATCATGTACTGCAAAGTATACGTATATGCTTCTTTTCTTTTTTTTCAATATATGCTGTCGTTTCCTTAATTTTTTTATGTTTGCTCATCAGCCGCGTTTCTTTAGAATCATGAAAATATCGATGCCACACACCAATACGATCAATCACACTACGTTAACTACATCAATATTCATTAGTACTTCACGCTTTTTTTCATCATTAATAATACATACTTTTTTAAATACGTGAATGTAATGTTTACTTGAGCGTGACTACACACTCGCTACATATTTATCCTCACCCTAGGCTGTTTTAGCTGTCGTTAACTTATAATGATATCTAAGTGCGGGAATCTACAACGTGGGAAAATGTTTATAGCAGGGTGAGCGACGAGAGAATTGAAAGATATTAGCAAAAAAGAAAAAGCATTGCGACACCCATCGTGTCGTATACAGGAGATCCGATTTTACTTATCCATTATGTTTTCTTTTTCATAAAAAAAAAATATTTTAATTAACCCGCAATTGATCGGACCTTCTAATTTATCGTGAAGAGTAGTACCGCATTAAGAAATGAATGCTCTCACGTGTATTTCAACTTCTGAAATTCTCGTGTACAAATGCGGAGCGAGGGCGTGCCGCACAATCGTACCGATCCTAAAGTGTTTATTTAAATTTTGTTTATAATGGACAATGAGACTCACTCCAAGCTCAGCGAGTAATCGCACCAATATCAAACACCATTTTTAAATTTTTCTTTTTATTAGCAATACGTTTTTTTGTCCCGGTCTGAGATGATTCAGTGTGATTGTAACGACATAGCATACGCATCAAGTAGGTACGCTAACCGAAGCTCAGTTGATTGTTTCAGTAGCAACCTTGTTCTTAAATACAACTAGCTTAAAAATTACAAACGAATTCGAAAAATAATTATAGAAACAATTCCGCGTCTTCGTCAAAGTCGCGAGAGGCTCGTTGCGCCTTGATGAATAATAAATATATATATTGTTTTAATCAAAATGTTTTTTTTTTTTTCGTTTCAAGCGCAACGTCTCGAGCGTGGTATTTAATTCGTTAGCGATTTTTTCTTCATGTTTTTTTTTCTTGCTTTTATCCGCCGTACTTTCCGACGTTCATTGCCTTCGGCGTGTGCTTTAATAGATCTCACAGCGTTTGTACTAACAATAATATACCGTATTTGTCTCGAGCACGAAGAGATTACGGCTGGGAGGATCGGGTGGAAATTAAACGAGCGTTTACTCGAGCGTAACGAGAACGCGAGTACGTGCCTTCCGCACGGTTTTCCCCGATTCGAAGGCCCTCGGGGGCTGGCTTTTCCTCTCTAATGTTATCTCTCTTTTCCCGTCGGTTTCTTTATCTCAGCTTTCGTCGCATCGTCCTTGGACACTTCTTTCACTTCGTCTTCGGTAGCTTCGAGGCTTCCGCGTTAACGCGACTGCCTTTCCGTAAGATCCTCGAAAGGACCTGAACTGTCTTCGTTGCCATTGTCTTGATATCGTAGACTTCCGGTCCCGTATTCCGCACAAGCTAATTCTTTGATGTCAGGATTGTCACGAATTCTGCAAAGAGTCGCAAAGATCAGAGACCTTGTCGAATGAAATACGATAAAGATTTTTAACAAGAAAAATGTCATGTGGCGCCTGTGTGTCAATTAAAAATTTACGGCGTACCTTCGTAGTTGACCATTCCATCTCCGTCCAAATCGGCTTCCTTGATCATATCGTCCACCTCATCCTCCGACAGTTTTTCTCCCAAGTTCGTCATAACGTGCCGCAGTTCCATCGACGATATAAGTCCATCGTTGTTTTTATCGAATACTCTGAATCCAACATACAACGATACGATTCGATTGATTAACACGTTCTATACGATAAAATTACGTTATTGGACTATCGGGTAACTATGGTTCTAATATGGTTCTTCAGATCTCAAGTTGATGCAATTACTGCTACCTGAATGCCTCACGCAGCTCGTCCTCCCCGTCGGAACCTTTAATCTTTTTCGACATCATTTGTAGAAACTCGTTGAACTCGATGGTACCATTGCCATCCTGATCGACCTCGTTCACCATGTCTCGTAGCTCCGTCTCTGCAAAATCCAGTACATCGCATCGATCCAATCAAAATAAATTGCCGTGGAGGCACCGACAGACCGCAGTTTTCGTCACTTCACTTTTTATTTATTTTTTTTACTTAATAACCCGGTAACCCCCGGCACGTTTACATGTTTACCAGATATCACTCTATCATAATGCAACTCTACCAGATAAAATCTATAACCGGTTTAAAACTGCCCGCAACTCTACCAGATAACAACACACATTTCCATCTCCGAAAGATGTAATTCTACCAGATCACAAGACCACCGGAATACAAGCCTTGGCTCAAAACCCACCAGTTCGAACAGCGACTTACACGGAGAAAAATAATTCTGTTTCTCTAACAAAATATAGATCGTTAATAATTTCTTGTTGTGACAGAAAAAATATTTGCTGCCACAGCAAAATATTTTGTTGTCCCTATGTTAAGCAGGTAAATGAGTTATGGTAACAAAATTCTTGCCGTCCCAAAATTATTTTTTCTTATAAAATTCTACCGACATCTAACTAGAATACAGACCTTCGAGAAAATCTCTACCGTGCTACAACAACTCTACCAGAATACAATGCTCCGGCAAAAGAAATTCATTGCTTGAGAGTTGTGTTCCGATGGAGTTGCACTCTGCCAGGGTTGTAACGCGGTAGAGATTGCACTCTGCTAGGGTTGTAATGCGGTAGAGTTGTAAACTGCTATTCGCATTGGTGGAGTTGTTATCTGATAGAACTGCATAATGGTCGAGCTTGGGCAGAGATTTGTATTTTGGTACGGTCGTGATTTGACACTGTTGTATCTCTCGTACAGATGCACATGTGTCACGCTCGCGAATCTTGCCCCTCTGCAAAACCCTTTAACAGCGAGGCGAATGAAATTCACGACTCGTCAAGGATAAACGTGTTCATGAATTCAAGGTACATAGCGTTAACGAACGAATTGTAAACGCTCTAATCTCAGACACCCGCCCGGCCTCGTTAAACAATAATGGTGATGACTTTTTCGGTTTATCTTTTCCCTCTGCTTCGCTAACCAGCCCTTCGCACGAGTTTTCCATTTCTTTTATCCGGCAGGAATAAAATCCGTGCTGATGAAAGAGCGAAGCTCGGAGACTCGATTTTCGGGAGAGCGTGGCGGCACGAAAGCCCGGGGCAAAACGGGCTGTATCTATTTTTGCCAATTTTTCGCGGCACATAAAAAAAGTCTCCGTTCAATTGGACTATACGAATCCCCATTGACCCGCTTTCTCCCACCTTTCTACCGAAATACTATCGGATACTCGATCGATACACGAGCGTTGATCGAAATGAAAAAAAATAAAATAAATACCTTCTTCCCAAATGAAAATCAATATATATCGCATATTCGGCGTTACATCGATATATATAGTACGCATAGAAACGGACGTTGGTGGCTGGCCCAGTTTCATCGAACCGTTACCATCCCGTACACAAGCGAATTCTCGTGGTTTCGTTCACAAGGGATGCACTTCGCCCCGTCCGCAACGTTTCCTGTGTGCAACGGCCGAATCCGTAACTCCGATCCCTTCTCGTTACAATCAGCGAGAGGAATCGAACGAGAATCAAGCCGATATTCAGGCACCGATTGACCTCTCCGTATCGGCATTACGGTCTACAGTGCTTATATTCCACGATACGCGCGCCGCTCTTCAATCCCTCCACGAAAAGGTGCAGTGTCGGGATATCCAATGCCTTTGGAGAAATTCGCGGGTGGATTTCTTAAAATCTTACCCGACGGTCTCTGACCCAACGAGCGCATGACCACTCCGAGTTCCGCCATCGTGATCGTTCCATCTTCGTTCTTGTCGAACAGCATGAACGCTTCCTTGAAATCTGTAAAATAAAATAAAATAAATCAATGGACAATTAAGTTCTGCATGTACATCTCGGATCGATACTTGGAGTCATTAACGAGGAGAGCCGAGATGTTTACCTTGAGACCGCAAATTTGCGAAGAATCCGATCGACTCGAGTACTGAGTACGAATTCCTCTCTTTATATATAAATAATATCGTACGAATTTAGGGGAGGGGAAAAGATTGGCGGGCGAATTCTTGGCAGCGAAATCGGTGCGTTTCAACCCCCTGTGAATGTATAGGAGACAGGATAGCGACGACGCTTTGGTCTGGCAAACGCACAGTACACACTCCCGCTCTCTCAAGGGAGAGGGAGAACCAGATAAGAAAAGCGAGCGCAAGTGAGAGCCAGCGAATTCGCGAAATTCACGCGAATTGAGATGCCTATTATTCACGTGGGTAATACCACTTTTCTACATATGTACGAGTACACTTTGAGAATAGTATCAGATGTATACCCTATAGAAACATGTATCGGCGGCTGAGCATTAAAAGGGCGCAACCCACGTGTTGATGAACAGGAATTACGACCTTTTCATACTTGGTCGACGATACATCTTTGCGCCAAGAAATCTCTCGCTGCAAGACCTCACGATCAGCTAGCAATTTCTACTGTACTCTGTTCGTGGTCCTGTGACTGTTTGTGTGAGTGTGTGTGTGTTTCTGTTTGCACATATCTAGAGTCTGGCAGCTCGGGCACTTGGCCAGATACGACACCATCATACTTCCAGAAATGTGATCTTATAAATCCAACGAGCGGCATCCATTCGCACGTACAGCCAACACGCACGCCTGTGTGCTCTACTCGGCCCAACTATACCCGTTCCCGCCCGATGTTTAGACCCTCGGTCTATACGCTCGTACGACGAAATTTATTCCCGGACACCCGGAGGTCGGTTTAAATGCACGACGTACAAATGTACGAGATTTAGGGTATTGTATAGGTGTGACTTTCTTGCGACTTACGCATTTTGGCGAAAGGTTTGAGTTTCTAGAAACCGTTATTACCCCATTGTCTGACGATTATTTTTTCTCACACGCGGGAGAATAAATGGCCGGGACGCGGTAGAGCGGATAAATTTATAGTTGTTTATATAGGGGTTGAATCTGGGCTGTACGAGTGTCGTGTACGACAAGAGCGTTGTTCACTTTTTTATCCCGTTTAATCGTCACAAAAACTATCGAAGGTTTTTTTATGTGCCGGGTGAAGGAGAGGGGAAGAGGTGAGGGAAGAGACGAAAGGATGAAACGCGGCCGGATTCATGAATATCGATGATTCGGGGAACGGTACATCAACCGAAAAGCAATTAATCCTACGTCGCGCGGCGGGAGGGGAGGACGTTCATTTTATTTTTTTTAGTTTCGTCTCTGTTCAAAAACGGCCACCTATGCGCGCGGCCGAGGCTAATAAAACGGTTAATTGACGGTTCGCGAATCGGGCTTTTCATTCGACACACAGAGAAACAGTGCATGCTGCAGTCGATGCAATGGACCGCGTTCCTCACTCTTTTCCGACGTGGCATCATCCGGATGCCACAGTCGCGGCGTGTGCATATACAGTAGAGGTTCTCCTAAATCGGCGCGCGATGTTCTACCGATTGCTGTATGTTCGGTAAGTTGGGGTGATATGGCCATGATTTTTTTAAACCATGAAAATTGGAGGTAATAATGATAGTCGCATAAATCATGTCTTAGTTTATTTGATGTAGTTTACATGAACTACAGAAAGGCAATAATTGCCTCCGTCCAATGTTTCAGACGCCAAAATAAAAATAAAACGTTTTTACTGGCCACATGACCCGGATATGGCTACGTGGCATATCGTACTGACCCTTGCACATACAATCTTATAATTTTCGGTGCATTCATATTATATCCACATATACTAAAAGCTGTGCAAACGGTAGCGCCATTCGTTTGCTACGTTAAAAGATATTACGGATGACCATATCACCCCGACGTACCCTACAATTGAGCTCGAAGGTCCTACCCTGTCTGTAATGTAAGCGTAAGTTACACACGTAAAACACGTACGAAAAAAGTAAACACCTTTATAGACCAATGTTCCGAAAAAGCAAGCATACTTTCTTGTGTCGTGAAAATATATTTTCGAGTTAAAACAAAAGTTGCTCGATCTTCAAGAAAATGCACTCTGTTGGAATTGATTCTCGTGTAATTTTTGTGTAAATTTATGAGGGTCTCTACTGTACCGAGATATCTATTGCCCCGAAGCCGCAGTTCGCCGATGAATAGCTGTGGCACTTCATCGATGCGCATGAAAAGCAAAGGATCGTATTCTCAGCATTGGTTTCGATTGAAAAGTCCTCGGTTTTCCGAAGGCTTCGCGACACCGCGGTTTTCAGCCAAGGGCTTACAGAAACGGTTTTAGAATTGTATCGTCCAAATGATTTTTTCTCTTTTGCCTGGTGGCGCAAATATGCCACTGCAGACGCATTGAAGTAGCATTGACATCGCCGTCATTAATACGAGAGCTTTCACTACACTCGTTCCGTCTGATTCGCAGTAAATAAATATTCGTCGAATTAAACTTTGTGAAAAAATTGTAAGTATTAATTGACCAATTTCATCCTACTCGACTAACACTCCTGAAAAGTAATTATAAAAAAAAGAAACATTCGTGAACTAGAGGGGTGAGTCGCAATTAAAAACTTTTCGATTGCGCCCGGGAATACAGCCGGCTTTATATAGCGTCCGGGGAAATCGTGAGGGATTCGAGTCTCAGGCGGCCTGCGGAAAAGCCCATCTCGCGGGTTATAATGCGACTGGGTCAGAATGTTGTACATATTTACGTATGTAAGTGGTCGTGTACACATCCAAGGTAAGCTACGCGGTACGGAAAGCCAGAGTTTGCGGTATTACTCGTGTTTTTCTCCACGCAGCCTCGAAATGCTTTATGCAATCGCCATGGATTTAACCCTCCCAGTGCACACGGGGTCGTTATGATCTAAAAATCACAAAGTAAATTATTGCGCACTTCATGCACGTTTTAACTTTTAACGATTCATGCACGTCAATGACTAAAACTTTTTCGATTTGAATCCTTTTTCTACAAAAAAAAGTGCATGTTTAATCGGTCGAGGTGAATTTTTGACCCTACGCGCGCAGTTTGAGATCCGCCACAGATGTATCCACTCGAAGGGTTAAATGGAAATTATCTGCATTTCGAGTCAGACACACATTTCTCGGGATGATACGATATGCTCCAAACTTACCCGCAACTTGATCCTCCGTGAGTCCATACTCAGACTGTAACAGAAAAATCTTAATGATCATCATCGTCGTGAAAACTGTTCAGACACAAATTTTACACGCAAAAAAGTTCGAGGTTCATTTCGCAATTTCGACGGCCTTGAAAATATCGAATTTCTTTTATTAACTTATCACTACCCGTTACACGAAGAAGCTTTCCGACGGGCACGACTATAAATCCGATAATTAAACGGGCCGGGAATCCCAGCGATGAGGGAGAAATTCAGCGAGGCCACGATAAATCAGTAATACGAAACGTACACAAAAATCCCTTATTTGACAACCGATTTCGAGAGTGAGACGTCGAAGTTTGTGATACTGGTTGGAATAGCTCGCATCATCCGCCATATCGCGGCGCCGCGATGGCTTAGTAATTGAAACTGCGTGCGGCACCGCCGGTTAACGAGATTCTCCAGACTACAGTATATGTCCTACACCGTTGGGCATACTAAAATCCGAAGGAAGTGGTTGCGCTTCGGAGAGAGGGCTTTGGCCAATTGCCCTGCTATAAACGCACGGAAAACTGGTACTCCGCAGGCCTGTCTTCCGTCTGACGGTGTAACGCTATACCTGTGACTCTAAGATTCTCCCGCTTCCCGGATTATTAATAATGCGTGGTATCGCAGCGTCTTGCTCGTACCTCACGACGTAATTGGTTCATTAAGCTAAGCCACGTAAATCTGTCAATCTGCTACACGCATCGCTAGCTCTATGAACAGAGCGCGATGGAGTTGGGGAGACGATGTAGTGAGTTGTGTTTTTGTCAGCCAAAAAAGGACCTCTTTCTTATGGACAGGGAAACTTTATTGATAAAATCGCTAATTTGTTTTCCCCTCCTAAGTGTATAAAGAAAAAAAATCCACGACTCGGCAGGGGTTGAAATTATTGAAAGTATCGCCACGCGTTACAACCACGAAAATTGGGACTTTTTGCGCACGTATTACAAAAAGGATATTTATTGAACATGACATCTGGGTAAATAAATGTATTATTAACATTGACATTTTTTTATTAGAATGTCCTTGTCGAGCACGACGAGTCACGACCGCGAATACGACACCTTCTCGACGGTGTTTACTCGGTCAAGGTAGAAACGCCGGACGAACGTTGACTCGCACTACTTTGCATTTTGTAACAGGACGCACAGTCTGAATGGAACTGGCTTTGCCGAAATATTTTTGGCTATATCTATCGTACGGACTATTGTTGAGGAACATCTTTATCGTAGGACAAAATATGTACCGATCGTTTAAAAAAAATGGAAAAATTCCACCTCAAACCTCAGTAGTGATTCCCGGAGAGGATTTCATGAATCAGCGTTGGTTCAAGTAGAGAGAACCTTCAAAACACAAGATGTTTTTTTGCGATTACCAACCTACCCGCTTGAGTTGAGAACAAAAACGCTGTTGGTATCGTATTCAGCGCGGAAAAATTGACCATTTACAAAACTTTTAAGATCGCGCAAAGCGCGCTGATGCAGCTGTTTTCAAAGAACATAACATCGTCTCGATAAACTTTTGGATTCCGTAAATTCCACTTCGTCTTCCGGAATTATTGGAGTGCAGGAACTAAAAGGAAAATCTGTTTTCATTAAGGGTCGTTAGTTCGTCGGAAAGGCGTATCCGGGATTGAATCAACGTACACAGCGTTGTATATTCATTCATCGCTGTGTTGATACGACGGGGGGAAGCAGTTCTGTCACTGGTTATGTTTTATAAGAGTAAACCGCGGGGCAGAGTGAGGGTAGATTCGATGTGAAAGCTATAGAAGAGACATACAACGATATATACATCGTCGCATTCGTGGAACTAGAGCTCTCTACAGGTCTATAGCTCTGTACGGCCAATAAATTATTGGAATCTCGATGAATGTGCGCGTATCGTACACTACTCGCGTTGCGGAAGAAGAACTCCCCGCGCGCGGTCTCGTTCACTTCCGGCAACCTGCCACGTCTATAAATACAGCCTGACAGATTAGAGTACAAGGGTGTAAAACGTGTGTCGCTCCGGCGACCGAATACCTACTAAATCCTACAACCGCTACTCATGCTTGTTCAAGGCTTCCAGTATCGAATGAACAGAACGTTTATGACCCTTTTAACGTTAAGTCGATAGCCTGGTTTCTCCTTCGTCGTTGTAGTTTTGCTGGTACAAAGTTGTTTCGCGGACCATTAAGCGCCGAAAATATCGACAGAGCGAAGATGACGAGACACAGTCGTAGATCTCTCGTGGTCAATGGACAAAAGTTACAAAAGTGAAAACTATGGCCAATCGAAATGAACAATTTTAGGTTTTTGGTAGCTTGTCGGACAATCGATTGCTTTTACTGTACGAAAAGGGAGAAATTGATTTTTTTCTTATTTCCACGGGCAAATTTATAGGTAGGCGGATAGAATTGCGATTGAAGTAGAGAAAAATTCTTTGCGGCTACGTGACAACCGAAGTGCAGAGACTGCACGACTTGTCTTCAAAATCTACCATTGCGGTTGAAGCAGGAGCGAAGACCCGAGGTCGGGGCCGAAGAACTGGGTCACTCACGTTTTGAAAACCGTTACCAGCGTAAGCTCGTAGAAACTCTCGTGAAACGAGAAACTGCGGATGCATGCAGTGAAGCACATACGAAACGCTCGCCGCGGTCCTGAACGTCCCAAACTCGTGTCCCCAGCGAGTCTGATCATGGCAGGACGTTACTACTGGAACCACAGTAGTAACTTTCCCTCCCCCGCAGTAGCTGCGGCGGCACCGCCAAGTGTGTGTGCCAAAGAATTCGTATGGATATACCCAAATAAATTTCATACTATCGCGAACCCACCCCATGCTGCGGACACTCAAGAAAATCGTCTACCGCTTGGCGTTAAAAAAGGAACTCACACCTATTTGCCTGATCTGTCCGTCGATCTTGCTGGTCAGTCGCCTCAGTTTTCCGTACGCGGATGAATATTTTTTCTCCGAGTCGGCCATCGCGAGATAAAAAAAGAAAATCTGAACTTGACACTTTTAAGCTTCTCACACAGCCGGTTGCTCCCTCTTCACGTTATTTATTTACACTCGCCGGCTAAGCCCTCTTGAAAAACGAATGATTTTAATTCCTCTGCCGCGTCCACGGATTGCGTGTTATTGAACATGAATACTTCCGCCTCCGTAGTGTGCAGACTCGTTTTAATTTTCTGTTTTCCTTTATTTCTCGTCCAATTCGTCAAACGCGAGAGTTATATTCTTTTACCATGAAAAAATTCGTGTTCTGTGCAGATTTGAAAAATTGTTTAAAACAAGAATGCGTCGATCAACCGGTCGCGAGCGAAACGCGTTAACACCGTGCCTCGTCGCGATGACTTCTATCTCACTCCTCGGCTCTTCGGTCGTGTCGGAACGTTTGCCGTTGGCTACATTTATTACTGGCGCATCTCGCCGGAGTCCGCCCGAGTTCTCTCTAGCTAGCTGGTCCCCGAGCCAGAATTCCCGAATGTTTCCCCGGGTCTTCGCTATATTTTCCCGTTTCGTTTTCTAACAAAGTCAACGGGCACTACGGTGTGTTGAGTCGTTGCCGGCCGGGAGTACGATGCAGACACATATAGAGTAGCCCGGCAAGCGAAGTGTAAAAAACGGACGAGCAGCGAGGCTGAGAGGAAGCGCGGACTTGCGCATGGACTTTTCGAATGAAGGACCCTCGGGCGAATGAAATATTCAGCGAGGAAAAAGGAGATAAAGTAACCGATGCTGAGCCGATCAGACTTTCGGAGAACGCCAGAAGTGGCGGTCTTAGCGAAACTTCGCTCGAATTCAGTTTTCCCGTTAATCCCCGAGAATATTCATCGTTTCGACAAATTCATTCGAGGGATTATTAATGAAGGCTGAGAAATTTTCCGACATCGCGAGTACAATTTCCAAATCGTTTCCGTCGGTAATTGGAGCAAATTACCAAGGATAACTTCGCGTAGCCGACAATCCAGAGAATTGCAACTTCTTTTCTTGAAAAATAAAGTAGAAGGAAAATCCTTGATCTCGGCGGAACGCAGGTGGCTGAAAGGAGGAAAAAGCTCGAGATGCCGACCTTGCTCGTTTATCGTAGCCGAGAGAGAAACGATGGAGGCGTGAGTTCAAACAAACGCGATCGCAAGCACACGTATCGCACGTTTCGCGTATCCGTCTCACGATTAAACAAACATCATCGCTCTCCCGTGCCGGATTGAGACGTCCGGTCTGTCCGGTATACTTGAAAGCGATGATCGGAAAATGAAAAAAAAAAAAAAACCAATAAAATACGAACAAAACACAGGCGCACGGTTCTCTTAGCGTGTCAGACCGCTGTGACGATTTAAGAAATACTACGCAGTAGTACGTTTACTAGTATCCGAACGGGAAACTTCGAAACGAAAAGATGACATTCGTCACTGTGGCATAGATCGTCTACGGATCGGCCTTCGACCGTTTTTAACCCGTCGGCTCGTCGGTGCGATTGGCTGTTTCGCTGGCGCGCGGCGAACACGGTGGAGCTTCGTATCCCGACTCGTGTCCCCTTCAGAGTTATGCGCCGCTGGGCCGATTCTCTCAATGCCAAATTTCGAATTCTATTAATGCCGGTGCGTGTACGAATCCATCGGATTGTACTCGTTCGATACCGACGTGTCCGAACCCTACTCGTCGACCGTCGAGCAGATAGAAACAGACAGAAGAAGATATCACTAGCCGTGATTGATCCATAAAACGCCATTGATCATTTTATCTCGCCTGCGTGAAGGCGATTACGCGAACTGCGTGACACAGAAAATGCAGCTCCAAGTCCAAATTGATAAAATCAGTCTCCCCCGAAAATCCCGGTATTTCGGTCGCCATTGTCCATTAATTTACTCCCACAGTAATTCCCGACATGAGAGATAAGCTTAATGGGCTCCGGGAATGAAATCGCTGACATTTGTTTTCCTCCTCGTTCCGCGTATTTTGCAAGGATACTATGAACGGGGTTTTCGATGCGAAATACAGCGTTGCTTTGGATCCTCGTGAAATGGAAAGGCGTCCTCGCAATGCACAGCTGCAGTGTGTACTCGGATCGGTATACAACTATCCTGTGTATGTATGCTTTGTATTTACGCGGATATATAGCGAATGAGAGCTGGCCAGGTGGTGTGTCAGCAGACATTTGGCGAACGCCAGTCGAGTGCTAAGGACCTATCGATTGATCATTGCCGCAGTCTATCCAAGTGGGTCACATTTAAGCGACCAACTCTTGCACACTCTACGTGCACCACCTTCTCCGGTCCTTTCTCGATCTAATTTTTTTTTGTCCGCTTTATCCACAGCCTCGGTAACTATAGATAAGGCGGGAAGAAATGAGTGAACCACCCTGTATGTTCTTCTCGCAGATTCTGGTGCCTTAGGTGGCTACATTACTGCGAGAATCAGTCGTCGAACTCGATGGCTCCGAATCTTCGGCAACTCTTATTCCTTCCGCCGTACACATCTTCGCTTTATTACTCTCCCTCTCTCGATGTGTGTTCCGATGGAAGCCGGACCCGAGAAAGATGTGTCGCCACGTAGCCGGGCGGCCGCAGCCGGGCGTACATGCCACCCACAATTCAGCTAAAGCGTGCGGCAGCTATTTTCGGAAGCGGGAACGTCGCGACGCAAAAGTGCCGTCGGCGTCGCGAGAGAGAAAGAGAGAGAGAGACGGGAACGGCTCGACTCGCTATGAAATGCCGTAGCGATACGTCACACGCGTGTGTGCGAGAGAGGCGATCATCGTTCATGGCCTTGAACAACAATCCCACGGAATCGTGGCGCTGCCCTTGGCCATTCCCCGTGCTCTCGTACGGTAATATTGTTAAAAACTGTAATCATCGATTACAGCCGGAGACACTGACAAATGTGGAGTAAACGCTTTCGCACATGCTGTACTTTATATCTTGGATGCATCATTTTTAATAAGTGCTTCTGTTTCGCCGTCTGAACCCAAAGCTCGGAACATTTCTGGTTTGAGAAGAAACACTAACATAACTCTCCCCCCATTGGCCCCCTTCTTCACGCGCGGCCGTTACGACATTCTCGGAGCCGCGATGATTGCCAAGAGGCCAAAGAATAGCCCGATCACAGTGAAAGAGACGCGTTGGTCTGTTTCTAGAGAGATGCTTCTCCTCGAAGCCGACCCTTGAGACCGCCGTATCAATGAGCCATCTTCATCTCGCCGGAGAATTTCCCTCGAATCAATTTACGTTCGACCATTCGATAAGCCCTTACAATCTAATCTCACCATGCAATAACACCGACGGGCCCGATATTCTATCGCTATATTCGGTGAGCCTCAGAGGTACTCTGCTATAAATGGACTACGAAGTTCCAACGTTCGAAACTCACCAGGTTAATCGTGACGATAAGATCGTGCTGCTGTCTCTGTCCCTTCTTCTTGTTCTTGCCAGTCTTGACGGAAGCCGCCTTCGGCGTTACCTTAACCTGACCCTTCTGAGCGGATGGTTTCTGCGCCGGTTTCGCGGCGCCCTTCGCTCCCGGCGCTCCCTTCTGTCCGCCAACCGGAGCTTTCTGGCCGCTGGCACCTTTTTGATTCACGTGGCCAACACCATCGGCCGGTTTGTTGCGAGCCTGTGCGAGAGAACATGGAAAAAAATTGCATGTTAGTAACTTTCATTTACCTCGCGTGATGCGCGTCAGCAGTTTCTGTAGCACTCTACACGTATGCAACTGCCAAATACGGGTATTTTCTGAGGACGCGATGGAAAACGAAAAGGGATTAAACTTGAAATGGAAGTCTCGTTGGGTTTTGCGCACAATGACGTACACTACTCGTCAGCTCGTTCAGTCGTTCGAAATACTGCACCCTCATCTATGCGCTTTCTGAGCGGGGACGAAGCAGGATGAGGGATCGGCTTGTATTGCAGCGATGTATTGGATTGAACTTACATGAGGTGCCTCGTAAATCATGAGAAATCTTCCGCCGCTTACGTATTCATTGCTTTATTCATGAAAACATTACAATACGTTAAAACACCAGTAATTTATTCCAGAATTGAAAGTACCGGAAATAAACTTTCCCTCATTTCAATATAAGGGTACACATCGGAAATGTCAGAGTTCCTGTTATGTTCCCTTTATCCTTGTCTAAACAGTGCCGTGTCACTATAGGAGAAACAAATCTCCGCAAGGCGACTTGTGACGCCTGAACGGCGCTTAAGTTTTCCATTTCGTTTTTAACTTCGTCCCCATGCGAAATCGTTTTCGCAATAGTGGTAGTTCATGGCGATTGCGGCGTCGCATCGAGTCCCGTGAATTACGAGCACAGTTGCAGCTTATGCTGGAACTGTTACATGTAGGACCGGAGAGCTCATCGCTTGGGAAATGTAAAAACAAGTGTTTCGTTGCGACAGCGGCGTAAGTTCGCGTACGCTGTTCCACGGGTTCACTTTCGGAAATATATCGACGTCTCGCATCGCTATGGCGCTATAATGCTTCCGGCAAACTGGGGCATCAGCGATTGCAACTTGAACACACCTCCCGCGTATCTCTTCCTCCCCCTTTCCACTGGAATCGAGTAACTTTTCCAACGCGAGTGGGAAATTTGTCTACGTATAGGCGTCAAGGAACATCTGCCCTACACGCGGGTTCTTAATGCATTCGCCAATAAATACCGATGAATCCTCGGTTCCCTTGAATATACTTGAAGCATATTTGAGATCCTTCTCTAATCCTAACTAAAAGCCATTGCACGTCGCCGCATTTCGGCATTACCGAGCATTCGTGTGTTAGGTTGGGGGAGAGCGAAACGGAAACCCGGGGCAAAACGGACTGGTGTTCCACTTTCGAGATGAGACTTTTTTGTCCTCTGAAAAATTGTCAACAACGGTCCATTTTACCCCCCTCCCCAACTCCGTTTCAGCACGCTTTTCTCTATATACATCTACACTCGTGTTGTTGTGCATTATGTTCCGCAGAATATGTTTTGCATCCACGCGTGGGAACGTCGACACTCTGGCGACCGAGATTTTTTTTTTCCTGGATAGTGTTTCCGCTCTCTGCGTCGTCTGTTAAACTCGCTGCGGCGTAAAGTAAAAAAAAGTGGGTTTTCGCTGGTGCCGTAAAGCTCAGCGAAAAAAGTGAACGTCGAGGTGATTCTCTCGATGGGTTTTGCTCGAACGATCAAAGCCGACGTTACACTGCTCACTGCCATTTTCGCGGCTCTTCGAGCGCGTGTACACATGCAACGCGGCAGTGCGTGGCACTGTCGCATAAACAGCAAACATCGCAGTGCTGACGAACGTACGGGGAGGCCAACTTTGCGAATAATTGAAGATGCATTCAAAAGCATCGGATACTGCAAGCTCAATAGGACTTTATCCTATGGAAAGATTATGACTCGCTTAAATTATTCGAAACGTCATGAACGGCCGAGTAACCGAAGGCTCCTCGTTAGAGACTCAGAAGTCTGCGTTGATTTTGAAGAGAAAGAAACGACGTTCTCCTTAAGCTATGGATGCATGAAAATAGAACTGTCCAGGGTTTCGCTCGCAAAGTCACAACATAATTGTCGTGAATTCGCTCTTGATCCGCGAGCTCCCATAAACTAGACTGCACCCAATAACATACGAAGATTATTCGCGGCCCAGTTTCCCTTTCAGATAAAATTCATAAGTGAAGGTATGCGCGAAGTCGTGAGCGGTTTCTTCTTTTACTTTTTTTTCGCAGAGTGCCTATCCGTGTCTACCCCGTGGCTGTCTATGCCGCTGAGGCTTTCTGCGCCTCCTCACGCTTGGGAGGATTTATCGATATTGCCATGTACCCCTTCCACATCTTCTCGCCAATATGATCTTTTATGCAAAGTGAAACGCTGCCGCATTGACTTTTGCCACTGAACTGGACCGATCTCGGATTCTTCCGTCGGTCATGAATATTGATATTCACGACTTCGAACTCCGATTGACGTTCGATGAAGAAAATGTGTCAGACATCGGAAAATTTCTTGAAACACATTGTAACTGGTCGGCCTTGCTGTATAAATTGTCTCGAGGGACGTGGTCGAACGAACGGAAGGATCATAAGCCCGCGACCGAACGCGGTCACCTGTCCCATCCAGAGGCATTGTACACCCCATCGGGATAATGCTGTGCTTCCCCGGAACAATGAGCGAACGTTGGTTTTTTTTTTAGTATTCTCCTCGACTCCCCGGACAGCGCGCTGAGCAGGTCCCATTATTCAACTTTTACTCGCCAGGCATTATCGCTCGGGGGCTTGCATGCTTTATTTTCGTCCTCGCCGTGAATGTATTCAGTGGCAACTGGCTGCACCCAGTAACGAAGACATTTTTCATACCGTCGTTGCTGCGGTCGAGACTTTTTTTTTAACTGCACGATTTATAACCCAATAAACACAATTATTTTAGCTACAGACAAAATGTTAATTACACGCTATTGGAATACACAGTTTGGAATTAATAATTGACAATCAATGTCTAAAGTATCGCAGTTATTGTGCGGGAGGGTTTCAAGCTGTTTTCAATTTCAGTTTATAAATTGATGCGGAAGGCAAACGTAAAGGAATTTTCGATTTGGTCGAAAATTTCATATCCGCTTGACCCTGCCAGAGGCGAGTATGGAATTCATTTGGAGTCCTCAAAGCCGTTGGAACACAAGGTTGGAGTATAGAGGGGGGCGTTCAGTCGACAGAGTCCCGCTTCTATGTGGCAACACAATCAACTGATTGTTTTCCCCTTGATGCTTATGAGCTGCCGCGACACCGCCTGTGCCACTCAGCCTGTGACGTTTCCCTTCGCACTATTTCCTTCTCACATCCTCGCATGCTTTGTACTGTACAAATCCGTAAATTGAAATTGTATTGTAAGCTCGCTACTCCGCAATCGACTCCCTGATAACCGACAGCTGACAGCTGATATGGTATCGGGCTGAGAACAATTAACAACCGTTCGCCAGTTTCGCGAGTAGCGATGTAGGTTGGCGGCGATAGAGGCTGATTAATCAAGTTAGTTGAGATAAACTGCCCTGGTCGCAGATTCTCTTGTAAGAAAAGAATACTATCTGGGCTGTCAGGTAAAGAACAATTAATTAGCCTCAACGACCTAAAAACGTTTGTCTATAAATAAGTGTAACTAAGTGAACGCCCCTTGCCGATTGTAATTCAGACTCTCGCGCAGTTAAGGGGCGTCCAGTTACAAGCTTTTCCGAGAATGCCGTTCAATTTGTCTTCATTGATCTCGACGACGGGGCGAACAACACAGCAATATCCTTATCTTTTTCCACAAGCGCCAACGGAAACCGATAAGGGTAAACTATCGCAAATTTTCTCATGATTTACGTAAGGAAGTCCATCTTGTCGAAAGCCCGTGTATATTTCCGAGCCTTCGTATCCGAGGCTACCATGAATTACCGATGAGTTCATTAATCAGTCGAGTTCTCGTGCTAATTTGATGCAACTCGAGAGCACCTCTCGCCGGTATGCCTGGGCGGGCCGTCTGCGAGTTCGCCTCCTCCGCTCGACGATATACGAGAAACGCGTGTAATATGCATGTTTCGTGGCTTACTGCATAGACCGGGGGTTGAAGAGCTTCCGGCCTCCTGTGAAATAACGATCGAATCGGTTAAAACAGGCCGAATGCACCGCACGAGACGTTACATCGAACCGCAACCCAGACACACATAGGCCACCAGCGGCTCCTACGACACTTCGCCCTCGAGTTAATGAAACGGCATTTAAGCTTCCTCCCGGCATGATCCGATATAATAGCAGTTACGAACATGTACAACTATACATATATATGTATGTATATAGTTATATATATCGGGTCAACTATAGAGCCCAGCGCCAGTAGCGTTGGTCTTCCCAATAACTCCTGTAGCAGGAATCCCGGGGCAGGTCGGACCGGGAAACGGTATATAGGGTCGCCCGATTTCTTGGCTCGCGTGCCAAATTATTCAGTTTCCACAATTTGCTCGATTCTCGAGAGTCTCGACCCTGAGCGTTGAACGAGCGTCTGTAACAATCGTCGATGAAACATTGCGATTTATTGCGATGAAACAGAAGTCGTTCGATAATTATCGAACCAACCGTCGCATTGATGTCGCGTACAACAACCGATGGCTCGTTACAGTTCATTCGTTATTCGTAACGAGAACAAGTGCGTGAATTTCTTTGCGCCGACCGGCCGGTATCTACTTACCCGCCGACGGCTAGCGGTATCGTAGTAATCCTCAAACGATTGCGGTGCCCGGCGAAGGTCTAGGCAAAGGCTTTGCGTGACCTGATGCTGGTTTTGCCTCTGTGCGAGCGGGCTTTCTGCGACCCCCTTGGGGTTACCTTGGCTACCGCTAGCCAGTCGGAGGGCTCGTTTCGCCAACGTGCCGGAATTTCGCGATATTAAGTTTCCCGGTTCTCTGCCCAAGCTCGACTGTACTCTGTACTTTGTTATAGCAGCGTGTCCCACTCGCTTTCGTTGGCGATGCTACAGCTCGGCTTCGCATCTTTCTCTTTCTCTCGGCGCCCTCTCCCTCCCTCCAGCCCTCCCCCTCCCCCTCTCTCCTCTACCACCGTGCCCGCTTTTTCGATAAAAAGAATCAGGAATATCCGGCACCGCCGGTCCCGGCGAAGGCGTAGTCGCGCATGGAAAGCAGCAGTATCATAGTCTCTGGAATGTTTTGAAATAGCTACCCGCCGTTCGCTCGCTCGCTCGACGGGCTTCTCGTCCTCCCACCACTGGCCTCTCGACTCCGCGTTTCTTTCGATCTCTCGAGGGATATTCGAGACTGCGGTGTGGTGTACCGAGGCATACACACACAGGCACCAAAGCTGTACAGTCATTGGCATCTTACGAAGACGAGAAAAGCCGCCTCAAGCACGGTTTCGTCGCTATCTATCCAGAAACCTTCGTTGGAGAGACTGACAATGACTGCCCAATCGCTCACTATTGTACCGTTCGTTCCATCTACCTGCCAGCCTCTCTAGCTCTTATAAGCTGCGGTCGTCACACTGCGGGGCGTCGCGGTGAGCCAGATCGTTTTGGAATAATCCTACATGCGCGATAGTCAAACTCGTAAAGAGCCTTTCGCGACGCTCCGCGAAAGTGAAGAACTTTGGACTGAAAACTTGGCGAATGGCTGCGACCATTTATCTACGGTTTGAAAGCACGCAGTTACCGTGCGAGAGTGGCAGGAGGGATGCCGTCTCCGTACTCCACATTGCGTCTATCGAGTTCGTGGGACTCTTAACCCGTTGCGAACGACCGCGTAAACGAGCGGCATAACGAGACGTTCTCTCTAACCGTCTTTCCAGGCTCGCCTTTTCTTTTTGCAACCCTTGTCTCCTTACTCGCGAGTTATACTGCGAAGCGGATCGGTACACCCTCCCGGCTTCCTCCCGTTGTTCATTTCACTCTCCTTATACGACTTCCGGAACGACGCTATACGGGAGTAACAAAGGAAATGGCTCATAACATCGAGTCAACCAGCCAGCGTCTCAAGCCCTCCTCCCTTCCCTTTTTTAATAATTTTATTGGTCAATGTCGTAGGAATTCCGGTCTCGAGTATCTCGGCACGAGCCGAGGACGTTAAAACAGTGAAATTATTATTGCCTCAGTGCGTACAGCGTGTTCCTCACGCAAACGATTATAATGACTTCGCCGAAAGTGTCGAATTTTTAATGGACCTAACCGAGCGAAGCTGCCACGAAAACCCCCGTCGTCTTTCTCGTTAAGAGCCTAAGCGTCGAGTCTTCGCGTGAATTGGTGGAGATACGGTCGTCTCGACTCGTGCACGTTACCTTCCGGAATCGCCACGTGATACGCGCTCGTGTCGTTTGTGGTATTTTCTCTCCTAAAGCTAGTAATACTCGTCGCGCCTAGTCTCCCTGTGCCACTATACGCCGGTCGAAACTTTCGGCCTCTCATTGGTTGACGTTTTCACCTCCGGCCCGCAGCATTATAGCTCTCGGAAACGTGGCGAGTTATACTACAGTTTCACAGGCCGAGATAAAATTCGGAGGCGGGGGTGATCTGGCATCTTCGAGTCAAGCTTTCCCTCACGCAGAGGGTCTATGTGCTCGAGGAGCGTGGAGGTGGATTCTTTGGGTTGGTTATAAAAGTTATCCCAAGCTCAGGAGCCAGTTAGTGTGAGACACTCAAGAGTCCGGCAGCGCTCTAACTACCCGACATAATGGTTAGTTCAAACTCCCTCACTTCCGTCTCACGTAGTAACCACTCGTCATCTCTAGGGCCCTCTCACTCGCAAAATTCCGTCCAAGATACGCTTAGGCGAAGTGGTGTTTTAATTTTGTAACTGTTTAAATTTTCGGCTATATTTGCGGTCGTTGCGCAGATGAGAGCTCATCGTCAAAATTGTGTTTTTACTGTTTTCTTATAGTCCCTGTCCATACGCTTATGTTATCGTATTTTTTAATGCTCTTCATTAATGTCTTTCGAAAAATTGATGAACTAATTGTCGGTGTTTCTTGTTTCAGGATCAGGAACACGTTCAAAGTAAGTAGATACAATTTTATAGAATTTTGCGTACGCAATGTTAATGTCCCCGTAGTTGACAATGTGCAAAATAGTTGCGGCAAAAAAAAAAAAAAAAAAAAAAAAAACTGTTTCTATACCGTAGAAAAAAAGTTTTCTCTTTGACGGATATGTATGCCAAATATTTGACATCGTTGATGAATGTGTCAAGGTTAATCCAGTCCGATGAACCTCCGAGTTGCGCGTGACAAGTTCGCGGGGAAGAATACTTAGGTTAATGCCGTCGATGACTGTTCACTTAATAGCTGTTCGAGTTCGATGCGCAGTAGTCACGTGAAACGACGCTGGGATAATGTGTCGATCGATCGGGCGATTCGATAGTCCAGCTATGTCTATACATCGCCATCGAATATCGCTAAAAGACTCCGGTAGAAGTTTTCAGCGTGCTCGCTATCAGGCCCCTCGATTAGCTTCTGGCATTCAACTCGAGGCATCTCTGTTCCGAATTGGGTTTGCTACGTGCAGTCACGATTTATACCCAGCATGTACCGGAGTATGAAACGTGCCGTATAAAGTTGCAACGAGCAAGACCGCCATATTGTTAATATGGTGATAATCTTTCCGCTACAAAGTTTCAACGATAACGCGCTATAATCTGGGTCAAAGGGCTGAATTGTAGACCGTGGATTATTTGCACGGGAGGGATCGGGTTGGCCATTCGCCGAAGATAATTATGGAGCCATAAAACGTAACAAATTGATAACGATATCGTAGACACTCGACGCCCACGTGGGGCTCGGGTTTATTGGCACTGTGTTAACATCGTGAATGCTCCACCCCGATACGCAGGCTCTCATCGAAGTTTTATTTCTACATTTTCTCGTGCGTGCGGCAAAGTATCTCACTGTAATAAAGGTAGCCCGCGCGAGAGAGTTACGGTTGGGAGGTAAAAATTGCGAAAGCGATCGGATGGGCAATCGCGCGAGGTTACGGAGGCGAAGCGAAGGGAAAAGTGAAGGAGGGTCGAGGCTATCGAAAGCAGGACGCGACAATCGAAGCTGCAAGAGCGACGCTGTGGTTTATAGAGGGATGGTCGTTACACCGGATGAGTATAGTCGCAAGCCCGGAGAGGGACAGGAATTCGTTTTACGTCGCATGAGAGACAACGACTTCGCCGCCCCGACGCCGATGACTCTCCGTCGTAGCAGGAGCACGAGCAGCAACTAGAGCCAGAGAGCTGAAAAACAACGAGATATTTCCCCCTTCCCCTGTTCGATCGGTGTTCACAATTGCCGGAGATAGTAGCATCGAGTCTGACCCACTCGAGACTTTGACTACTTCGTTGTATACGAGCGCCCCTACCGCTGCTGCTGCTCCTGCTGGAACCAACACAGTTATCGGTATATATACCTGTAGCGAAGCTTCAAGAGGAAAAATTGCACGTTTGTTCAGGCGTCCCGTGTTTGTTTCCGTGCGACAGCGGAACGAGTCAACGGGGAGTAATATTAGAGCCTCGAGTGTTGGATTAAAGTGTTGGAAAGAGTCAAAAAAATAACAAAGTTTATTTACCGATTGAAAAATGTGAGGCAAAAAATGTACAAAACGGTTCCTCGGTATATAAAAGAGCGTTCGATGTATGCTCAATAACTTTTTGTTTTTCATTTTTCTTTTAACGAATGTACTCGAATCAGCTAAAAAGCCAATTTTTCATCAGAACGGAAAGCACTATAGTAAAAAAAAAGGAAAAAAACTGGAAACCGACAGTGCAGCGTGATACAAGTGCACGGTATCTTTCGTCGGACGACAGTGAAAAGTTTTCCAATCGGTATTCGCGGATACTAATTTAGCATACTTGCGCAACTCCGGGCAGGAGCAGAAACGCGAGAATATCTGTCTCGATAAATAAACAATGATCGTGTGAGACTGGATGATGTATATTATTGATGCATTGGCTGGCGTAGCGATGCCGTGCCACTGGTATTCATCTGGGTGGCTGTGCTGCACGCCAATTTGAATTCTCATTGCGTGAGTGTCGTTGTCGTTCACGTCGCGGTTGATATAAAAATGGAATCGTGGCGACGTCATCGTCGTCGTCTCGTCGCGAACGCGATCTCGAGCTTTCGTTAACCAGCGAACTTTTACATTTTGCTATACACGAGAAAACCTCGCTTGCTTCTTTTCTTCCTTTGCACGTCATCTTTTTTTAATCGTTTCAGTGCTCCGGAAGGCATTCGCCATGTTCGACTCTTCAAAATCCGGCAGGATCGAGAAGGAAAAAGTGAAGACGATACTCAAAACCCTTGGGCACGCTTTCGACGATCAGGAACTCGAGGTGCTCCTTGAAAAGGAGGACGAAGACGGTACGTACGGTTTTGTGTATTCCATACACAAAATTCAATTTTTTTTCATTAATACCATGCAAGATAGACGCTTGCGAGCGTGGACTCCAAATCGAACCGATAAGGGAATGAAAACGGGTTTGTAGGACGATGTTGAACCGAACACGCGATGTGCCAGTGGCGATCTATTCGGATATAATAACCGTATTGTGAGCAACTTCATCTATTATGCGTTTCAAGGTGAATTTAACAAATTATACATTTCCGCCACTGGAAAAGTATACACGTGTCCGATGCACGTGGGTGTGCGTCCGATCGATTTATCGATTACACCTGCAGGTGGGCCAGATAAAAGATGCAACAGTGTATTATCCACGGTCTCAGATGTGCACTCGTATATCAAACGTTCAAAAAGCTTTAATATCTACGGTAACGATACACTGAGAAATCACATTCGGTTGCACACGCAAGGCCAGCGCTGCGCGGACATTGAAAGGATATTTTTTGGTACAACAGAAAAATTTGTGTGTTCGATTATTCACGATTATTCAATTTGAATATCGATGATAAATTTGCAAATTATTGATTCTCATACAAATTTAACGTATTTAACGTATAAAGGTAGACTACCGCTAGCAGACTAATAGCCAATATTGAATAAATAATTATAATTGAAACATTCGATAAGCTCAATATTTTCCAGCATCATTTAATCCTCGAAATCTCCGGATCGCATTACGGTTATCGTTTGTATGTGCAACTAATCGCGAAATACAAATCAAATGGAACTAAAGCGCCATCGTGACCGTTTTCCGGCAAGAAACCATGCAAAATCTGTCAACTTTGGAGTTATTTATTTAATGTAAATAACCGGTAAATTTGCTTGAATTTTTACATACGTGATCCATATGCATTGTTACGTACAATTTTAATCGAGAACATAATATTCGGAAAGCTTTACTTATAAACCCTCATTAACTTCTTCACGGATGACCCTGTCCCTTTGCCTTCATCGACTTCGAGTAACTTTTGTCACATTCGGGGACTCCCATTAACGATTCAGACGCTATAATAGAATCTCTTCGACTTGCAACTATAACAACGACAGTGAAAAGGAAAAGTTCCAGAGGGTATCTTCCCCGAGCGTCTATTAAGAATCTATTATTAAATGAAAACAATTTTAGCGCTCGGCCCGTGACAATTTTAGACACGACGACTTTACAGACTTATCGGTTACAGACTTATCGGTTTGCCATTCTCCAGTGCCGTTAATATTATTCTCGCTTTAAATATTGCCTTTGACTGTTTTCACTTTCTCTTGGATAGGAAATAACGTTCGCGAAACAAGTAACTTCTCAAAAGTAACTTCTCAAAGGGGTTCAGTTTCGCATCAGAAATACAGTATTAGCATTTATCGTTTCGTGCAAGTTCTCACAGATCGTACTAAGGGCTCGCGAGGGCGGGGCAAGCGTCGAGCGCTCACGCGACATTCTCGTTGAAAATTATGCAGCGTTACGCGCAGCACATAAAGTGTTTGGACAACAAACATCATTTCCACGAGGGTAGGTATCGCGTGAACCGAAATATAATAGTATAAACTGTACCGGGCATGTATACATTAGATCCCGCATAGCGTTGCATTACGTACACATCTGCGACAACCATACCGTGCGGGCATAACTACGCCCTACGTAAATGTGAAACGGTGGCGAGCGGAGTGGAGCGTGTGCTGGCTCGCTCTGGCAACGTTAATGCAAGTATGCATAAACATTCGGTATTTAATCGTCACAAGCGTCGCCCGATGTATGCACGTGCATTGCCAGCATAAATAGGTACAGAAACGCAACGCACGGACGATTCGGAGTGTTATACGGGACGTCCGCATTCGGACATACTTGATGCTATACGCCCACTGGTAGCACCGCCCGACCGACATTCCGGGTTTTTCACTTTTCAGACATGTTTAATCAGGGTGACTGGAGCAATAAATAAGATCGAGCTATATTTTGTTTAAAAAAAATAATGGACTCTTCACTCGGTAATACAAATATCGATCCAAAAGTCAATTTTTATACTGAGATGCTGACAGTAATTCACTCAAAATAAATGAATACATTTTTTTATTATTCGAATATGTTAAAGAAGACATTTACTATGATGGGTTGTCGCTGATGCCAAAATATGCTCGCACGTGGTAATTAGCTATTCGCTAAAATCAATTTTTACCAATATGGAAAAATCCTTGATAGTGCAGTCCGGTACAACTGACAAGGGTACAACTGTGAACAATTTTGCAGATATGCTCGGACGAATTTCCGACGCGGTGTAACTAGACAATATTACCGAGGCGCGAGACGTCGAGGTGTCTGCGAACTGCTGACATGGGAGAGATTCTCCTCCATCCTCCGTCGATTCTCGTTAACCTCGTAAATCGTATCGCGTATTTCAACGGGGTGCGCGATAGTATGCATAGACCAATACCATAACAGTCTATCGCTTTGCATGCGGGCGATCAGAGGTAGGCAAGGCAGACGTACAGAGGCGAAAGCATAGAGGTGCTGAGCTGAGACTCGCAGAGAGGATCTTGTCCATGTCGCGAATCACATAACTCTATATGGGGCCATTTAACGCTCGAGTAATCGGTGAATCTCCTAAAAGCTTGCTTCCAAATTAACAGTTATCCGGGAGCTTGGATATAGAGAGACATTGCCCCGTGGAAGCTTCAGCGATAGAATTCAGATCGAACGTCGCCTTTGGGCAGCTTTCTGCGAGCGACAGAAGCTTTGTGCGTCGCTGCGATAGCACATGCTAGACACAGCGTATACACAGGACGGTTATCCGTATACCGGCGGGAAGGATAAAGGCTGTGTGAGAGCTCATTGGACGATGGACGTGTGGTAGATTCCGTGCACGTAAGGCTCGCATTATTATTCCAAACACGTAGTTCCCATCAACGCTCGGGCGAGTTCCACCGATGAATGGCCTTGTACAGTTGATTCAGATTTAATCCGCCCCCCTACCTTACCCCGCCTCAGGGGAGGGAGAGAGTATTCCATCGATAGCCTGTATGTGCGACGGTATATATGCGGCATTGACGCTTTGAAACTGGCAAGAGCAGAAGGAGAGACCGGGCGAACGTAGTCGAATCGGAGATCGAATTCCAAATGCAATTATCGCTGTCGAGCTCCGGCGCGATCGACGAACGAAAAGGAGAATCCGAGATAGGGGGAAAGGGAAGGAGGAACGCAGATCGAGACTTGCGAATTAATTTCGTAGTTTAATTTAACGATAATCGAATGTTCCATATCGTGGACCGATGGAGGCGGCAAAACGAAAGTTATATATCCTAAGATATAATATGTAACGGGATTTTACTGTGAAATTTACAGGCAGCGGCTTCCTCAACTTCGACTCGTTCCATCGAGTGGCAACCCACTTCAAGGAGGAAGACGACGAGGCGCTCCAGAAGGAGCTCAAGGAAGCCTTCCGTCTGTACGATAAAGAAGGCAATGGTTACATTCCCACGAGCTCCCTGCGTGAAATACTTTCGGCACTCGACGATCAAATAACGCCCGACCAGATGGACGGTATGATCGCTGAGATCGACACAGACGGATCCGGCACCGTGGACTTCGACGGTGAGTGTTTTTATTCTCGCTATTTTTTTTTCATCTTGGCATCGAAATACTACCGTGTCTCTTGATCCAAGATGTATTAATCACCACATCCCTCATCATTCTTTTTTTTTCATTTCATCCACACCTTGGACCGATTAGAAACCGATGATCCTTCATCATTCCACACGTTCGTCTGAAAAAATATTTTCACCTTCACAGCTCGAAATTCCTTAAATTCGTCACAAGCGGGGCGACAGTTGAGAATAATGAAATTTCTCACACTAGCAATCTCGCACGATTTTCTATCTTTTTTTTTTCTCTTCTTCACATTCGGCTGAGAAGGTATAGCGAGAGAGGTATATAGTTCCGGTTTCATTGTGTCGGGAAGAAACGCGCCGGAACTGTTCCGCGAGTTTTAATTTTCTTGCGGCAAAGGTATTACAATTGCGGTGAGAGTTGGCCAGTAGGCAACGAACATATAGGGAGCTTGGACGCAAGCGGCCAGCGGACTAAGATTTTAATTGCAAGCAACGGAAAGCCTCCGACGGTTGGCCTTGCGCCGTTCTGTCGTGTACGCCGCGGCGGAGGCCACGTTTTCTCCACGTTACATGTACGAAAGAGACCACATCGCGGAGATTTAATTACTCCCCTCGCTTCCTCCCGGCCATTCGTCTCTGCTCCGTATCCGCGAGAGGTACAAGGCACGAGGCAATGCAGGGAATGCTTTTAGTACTCTGACGAGTCAGTGGGACGCGCGCCTCGTCGAGAGATACGGACTCCTAGCGAGAGCATGATTAAGCTCCGGACATCTTGATATCAGGCCTCAAAGCTCTCTCGGCCCGCCTTTCAAACGTCGAGAAACCCTCAGAGGAGTGTTTTGCCAACGGGTGTGATGCATTCCCTACGAGAGACGAGTCACTTGCTCATCCCTTCACTTCTTTCACCCTATCCGCCGAAGACGAAGACTATGCACTGCAACTCCCACTATACGTATATAAGTTACATAGGAGAGCGGGGCAAAACGGAACCCCGGGGTGAAACGGACTATTTTCACAAATATTTCGTGGAACATAAGAAAAGAGTATAGTCTCAAATAAAGGGCGCAGTTTCATCTTGCCCCGCTCCGCCCTATATCACTACAAAAAAGTAAAAATGGTACGCCAGGTACTTAAAACGTTCAGAAAATATGTTTATGAAAAAAAACCTCTTAAAAATTAAAAAATCTACCAAAACAGTTGTTTATCCGAACAATAAAAAAAATATATGTGTATCAAAATGTAAAAAAGTTAAAGATTGAAATTTTCACGTCGCTTTCTCATAAAGTTCCTTTATTCGCGAAGCTTCTTTCATGAGGAAGCATTGTCTGTATTTTTGCCAGGAAAGGTTGGAACGTTCTGATTGGTATTTAAAACTTTGTTTTGGATATAAAATATACTCGAAATTTCAGCGTTCATAGCGTATAGGAGTGAATTTCGAAAAATCCAAATCCCATGGCACAGGGGAGAAGATTTCGAAAATCATAAATAATTCCTATATACTATATGCCCGAGATTTTAGCAATCATAGCGGATGGGAGTGAAATCCGAAAATAATAAATCAGTCCCATATACTATATTCTCGAGATTTCGGCGTTCATAGCGCATGGAAGTGAAATAAGAAAAATCCTGATCCAAATTCACTCATGGGAGTGCATTTCGAAAAACCCGAATCTCATATAGAACACGGGAGTAAAGATCTAGGGGCTCTAGGAGACCCGGACACATGTACCTGCTTCCCCTACATAAGTATACGCCTGGTTCCCGTGGGTTATGCCTTCGGTACTTATCTAGGGGAAACGGGGACACATGTCCCCGTTTCCCCTAGATATGCACCGAAGGTGTACCTCGAGTATTTCGATCTAGGGGAAACGGGACATGTGTCCCCGTTTCCCCTAGATATGCACCGAAGGTGTACCTCGAGTATTTCGATCTAGGGGAAACGGGGACACATGTCCCCGTTTCCCCTAGATATGCACCGAAGGTATACTCGCGAGGACCGAAGGTGTACCTCGAGTATTTCGATCTAGGGGAAACGGGGACATGTGTCCCCGTTTCCCCTAGATAAGTACCGAAGGCATAACCCACGGGAACCAGGCGTATACTTATGTAGGGGAAACAGGTATATGTGTCCGGGTCTCCTAGAGCCCCTAGATCTTTACTCCCGTGTGCTATATGAGATTCGGGTTTTTCGAAATGCACTCCCATGAGTGAATTTGGATCAGGATTTTTCTTATTTCACTCCCATGCGCTATGAACGCCGAAATCTCGAGAATATAGTATATGGGACTGATTTATTATTTTCGGATTTCACTCCCATCCGCTATGAACGCTCAAATCTCGGGCATATAGCATATAGGAATTATTTATGATTTTCGAAATCTTCTCCTCTGTGCCATGGGATTTGGATTTTTCGAAATTCACTCCTATACGCTATGAACGCTGAAATTTCGAGTATATTTTATATCCAAAACAAAGTTTTAAATACCAATCAGAACGTTCCAACCTTTCCTGGCAAAAATACAGACAATGCTTCCTCATGAAAGAAGCTTCGCGAATAAAGGAACTTTATGAGAAAGCGACGTGAAAATTTCAATCTTCAACTTTTTTACATTTTGATACACATATATTTTTTTCATTGTTCGGATAAACATCTGTTTTGGTAGATTTTTTAATTTTTAAGAGGTTTTTTTTCATAAACATATTTTCTGAACGTTTTAAGTACCTGGCGTACCATTTTTACTTTTTTGAAAAAAAGTATTTTGTGTTTGATTTTACCTATTTTTGAAATCCTGTAAATACGAGCGATATCAAAATTTCAATTTACAACTGTTAAAGGTACTGAAAAGACTGATTTTGCATAATAATCAATTCAACTATTCACGTCTCGTGAAAATTCCCGAAGATTTTCCGTAGCACGTAAAGATGCGGAAATTTCGTGCGATCTCACCTCACACCCGTATTTCAGGTTCGCCTCATCATATCTCGCAAACCGCTGGACGATTAGTTTCGTAATTAGGCCCATTGGAAAGCTTGGGTCCGTATCATATGGTAAAAGTGTCCTTGAGTTTTCGATGCTATGGTTCGTTGCCGAGATCGAGCCGTCCGAAAATTATCGCGTAAACTCACGCACAATCGATCTCCTCACACCCGTATTTCACGTTCAATTCATCATATCTCGGGAACCGCTGGACGAATATGATTGTAATTAGGCCCATTGGCAAGATTAGGTCCGAATTATATGCTAGAAGTGTCCTTGAAAATTCGATCTGATGCTTCGTTGCCGAGATCGAGCCGACCGAAAATTATCGCATGAACTCACGCACAATCGAAAATTTTTGGATCGATTGCTGATCGCGATCATCGTACACAAGAATCCACCGAGCGAATGTGTTCGGAATTAAGCGAACTGGAAAGCTTGGATAGACATTCTATAGTAAAATTTTTATATCATTTCGATCCGATGATTTATTTAAGAGGTATCGTAGTGCAAAAATATACTTCCGGCATTTTGGAGTATAACTACTTGGTAGCGTCCTTCGCTCGCTTAAAATTTTTTTTTTAAGTACTTGGCGTCGAGACGCTACCGCGTCTCTTGATAAGCTCGATGAATCCTCGGCCAAAGTGGACGATTTCCTTTCTATTTCCCCGAAGCTCGGTTTTATTCTCCAACGAGGCGACACAGACGGCGCACGGGATTTTCTTTTATTAGACCGACGGCATCGAAGCCCCCGACGAAATCTCGTATCTTGGTCGTGACGGTTTTTTAAACCGACGAATTATAGCATCTCGGCCTGATGGAGCCACTTCTTGTGGTCGTTCTCCTTGTGCATCAATCTCCAGCGCATAATACGTTGCAGCACGGCGACTATTATCCTCATTATTGTGATTATAATACGAAGTTGTTATCGCGAGAAGCTCATCAGACTAACAACGGTCGTTCAGAGCGCCGAGGCGGGTTTCCAGGGAGTTTCGACCCGGTATCCTCCCCGCGCGCGTGTAACTACCTCAGCGCGGACAGACAATTAAAATTTAATTGCGCTTTTCCTCTTAATTATCCCGTGGCACTTGTCGCTCTCGGTGCGTAACGCTCATCCGAAGTCTCGCGAGCTCTTCACGGTTATACGAGCGAGAGCTTTGCCGGCTCTCAAAGTCATCTCGACCAGCGGACTCGTTCCCCTATCGCGCAGCCCTCATCCTGCGTCCTCCCGCGGAACGTTCGGCGATACGTTCGATCCTTCAAACAACAAACCATCGTCATGATTGATTGAATAGTCAAGGATGGCCGTCGATATAATAACGAGCTCGATCGTTAATTACTCTTGAATTTTTAATCGCCCGTGCGGTTCCGTTAACAGCCCGGGCCTGTGCGCAAGGCCGTACACGCCGCGGTAATTTATTAGTTATTAAAATGGAGGTGAACTCTCGCGGTTCGTTATATGCGACCGCCGCGTGTGGCCGCCCGACCTGCAAGTTATTAGCTTCCACGCCACAAGTGTCGACCGGCAAAACTGAAGTAAACTATCGCCGTCGATATTTTATGGCAACGAAAAAAGTTTTACATTTTTTAGATAGCGCTGCATGTAAAGTTATAGACCGATAGCCTCGGATGACATGAGAGATTGAACGTTCGGTACATATGTCGTAAATCGTGAAAACGTTCACGTGGCAGGTTAATAAGGGCGAGCGTTCTTGGCGAGTACCACGCGTGCCTCCCGTTACTCCCCGATAAAGTTGCTTGAAGCACTCTGCCGAGCCGTGGTAGAGACACACACAAAGACATCCCTTCTATACACCCGTTCTCTTGTTTAAGGACACAGCAGCAGTGCTGATGACGTCCCGCCTTGTTCGCTTCGAAAACCTCTCGGGCCAAAGTCGTTTCGACCTGGCGTGACACACCGTCGTCACGAATAATGCCGCTTATGCTGACGAAAGTTTATCGTTCGAACGTGAACGGCTTAAAGCCGAGTGGCAAGCGACGAGTAACGTCCACAAGCGCCCTTGTATCAGCTTCGTTTCACCGTCGTCTCGTACGATTCAAAGCCCAAAAAACGACCATCCTCGACTATAATTTATCATCCCTCGGCTGAATCTTCGGATACATACATGTACACATCATTAAAACATCGGTTACTATGTGCTTTTTTTCAGAATTCATGGAGATGATGACTGGCGACTAAATTGACGAAACTCCCAACGCTGTTTTTCATCATCCTGCTGCAAATCGCTGCGCTCGACAAAACATCGTCTTCCATGTCGTATTTCGTTGATGATTAATGGAAAATACGAAATTAAGAAAAACCACATAGATATAGATATTCTATACACTTGTACGTATTTTGTTAATCACTGAAATAAAACTGAACATAATTTGTAGGATAGAACTGGGTTGAACGGACCCGCGCCTTCCATTAGAGATAAGACTTCCTTTTCCATGTCCCGCGAAAAACGGGTTAAAACAGTCTGTTTTGCCGCCCAGGTACAGTTTTCCTCGGCTCTCCTCCATCGGCTTTCGTAGGCTCATATACAGTCAGAAGTGGAAGATTTTAATTACGCTGTTCACTTAATCCAGGTACGGAATTCATTTTGAAAATCCATCAGACAAATCTCCCCCAAGACTACCGAGGTGAAGTGCTCTCCCGGTATAGAGCTACAGAAATCGGACAAAACGTTGAGGTAGGCTATAGCTCTACAGAGACGGCAGAAGGTGGACGAGAGACGTATATCGTTAACAGAGAACATTTCATTTCGTCCACGGCGCACTGTCGCAAAGACGTTGAAATCTTTCGAGCGCAATATGTGAGATTCCGTGTTTGGATATTCATTGTTTCTGTCGTGAGCGTATGAACGTGATGACGGCGAGGTACGTGCGAGAGTGTGACGCGGCTGTGCATTCTCGACACGATCCTGTTCACGAGGCGAGCTGCCGGGCCTGCAGCAGCGGCACCAGAGCTCCATCTGCAGAGCTGTCGTTACCCCTGGGGGACTTCAGGATTTAAAGCGGCATGCGCGTGGTCTCGAGCCTCCGGCTGTTTATACTAGATTGTGGATGAAAGCTAATGGTCCGTCGAGCTCACCGACGACCGGGCACCCGCTCGACCGATCCACTTCCCACGCCGAGAGGCAAACAATTATGCAAAATAATGAAGTGTCACGCGACAACGGCACATATCAGTGTGCGCGAAAACTTTTTTTTTTTTTTTTGGCAATTATTATTTTTTCGTTTTTTGTTTGTTTGTATACCGCGTTGAAGGACAAGCGGCTCTATGTGGGCCAAGGTAGGTATAGCTGCACATCGACGTGCGACGCGCGCCAATCGGTCCCGGGCTCGAGGAATGAAAGCTCTACAGATATAGACTCTGTACAGATGCCCACACTATATTCATTCATACAGAAGGGAAAGCGTAGAATGAATCGAGAGAGGCACCGTATTTGGACGATTGCCCGACGATATCGATGCCTACGCGTTCGCGTCCGTTTCAATCTCACTTACTCTCTCTATCTCCATCCCCCAATATATCTCCTAAAGCATCGCCTTATCAAGTTTTCACAAGAAAAAAAAAACTCCAATTATCCGATGAATCCGTCTCTGCCGATTTCATTAATCCTGTCGACGTAACGAAACGTCTTGATAAATCTGCAATGGACTTTATAAATACGAACCAGGATACGTTGAACCCGAGAGGTTATTTATACGATGAGAAAATACACTATCCCACGACCGCAGGCTTCTCCGTGTGATGCGTGATAAGCGAACGGTGGCGTTGATTGCGTGCAGTCGAGGATTCGGTAACGTATTTTCATCATGCATAAAGCCTCCCCTCGCGGTAGCCTCAGACGTGTACTGTGCGGTTTTGGGAAACGACATTAAGGTCGAGCATCTAATGAGACTAACAGTTTCCCTCGTTCGCTTGACGCAAACGATCGGTACGGCGAGCTCGCGAGTACCCCGAGAGCTTTGCCTCCGCTCATTATAATAGAAACGCGAGGACGTGTGCTCGCGAAGCTCGGATGATTTCTGGATTCCTCGACGCGCACTCGAAACTTGCCAGATGCGATTTTCCCCGAGGAATACTCCACATCTCTTCGGGGGTCTCTCCGCGCCTCACTAGCTCCTCTTTCGCCTCTTTTCATCGGCAACCCGAGTTTTATCAATGTGTTTGCGCGACGTGGCCTCTGGAGGAGCCGCACCATTCCGAGGGATCAATAAGAAACCCGAGTTCAAGAAGCGTCGAAAAGTTATGCCCCCCGAATGGCGGGAAGGAACGAGAGGGGAAATGTACAGAGAGAAGTGCAACATTTTCGACGGAAGATAGCACGAGCGGAACGAAAACCCCGCCAGTGATTTATTTTGCTTCTTTCGTATCGCACGATTTTTCTCTTGCCGCTTATCTCGGGGACGGGGACCTTACGAAATTTCGTTCATCGAGCGAGTGTGTGCTCAGGATTTTACTTAGATTTCCAAAAGCGATACGCTTTATACGTTTTACCGGTTGGCCCGGAGAAATTATGGGTCACTAGGGGGATTTCGCTCTGATGGGTTCGAGTTATACCGAGGGGATGATTTCGAATATCGAGGGACCAGCGAAGCTCACATGGAGCTCGGATTGCTTTATCTCAGAGGGGAGTTAAATTTATAACGAAAACGTGGATACGAAGAAGTAGGAATATATAGCAAATGGCAAGTGGAGTAGACTCTTCGCCGTTAGACTGCGTAGCACCAAATGGGGCAAAACTGAATACCGGGGTAAAACGGACTCGTGTGCCGTATTTGAGATGAGCCTTTTTTTATGTACCGCGGAAAATCGGTAGAAATGGTTCGGTTTATCCCCGGGTGATTCTACCCTATCGCAGCCCGCACAAGAAACTGCGACCTGTGGGCTGTTTCGTCTTTTTCGAATACCTGACCTTTCATTCCAAACGCCGCAATTTTCGTGAGTTTCCGAAAATACCCGTGCAAATTGCGGCGTACAAAGCGAGAAGTGTGGTAAAGTGCGAAGCGAAAAAACAAAAAAAATAATGAAAAGAAAGAACCACAGCCCTGTGTCAAATTGCACGCAGACACGCATCGAATACCGAGCTCTCTTTCATTCCGTAAAGTGTGTACCGTTGCTAGGTTTTGTCGACGAGCGTCCCGACAACACTCAATCCGCTGTACACGCGTTCCAAACGAGAATTCCTATTGCGGGCAATGTAACACACTGTGCTTTGAGCGGAATGGAGGGCGGAGTCCGAGCTTTTTTAGACCTCTCACTTTGCCAGAGGTTTTTTCGAGTCATTTGGCACCGCGAGCGTTCGCTCGGTAAAACTACCTCGTGAACGCTGTCGTCTCCTAGCGCTCGACGATAATTTACAGAAGACTACAGTGCGCTCTTTTTGTTTGGCAGCGAAAACGTTACGTCTGTTCAGTACACAACGACAGTGCATGCACATAATTGATTCCAGGCGAGAACGAGCTTCCCTCGACGCTATTCAATCGATCGAAATAAACATTTCATAATTCAATTGATAATTTTCTCGTAAGAAACCGGAAATGAGTTTTGAACCGAACAATCCGAATGAAAACCGCGGACGACGATAGAGAAAAATACCCGATATTTCAACTCACGAGCTTATTATATGAGATCCCATCGCCTTAAAACCAGTTTTAGTGCACTAATGCGATAGAGTGCGGGAGGGTTCGAATAGCGGATTAATAATTAAAAGGACTACTAAGGTCCGTGCAACGTCGGACTCGTCGTCGTCGTTGTCGTAGTAGTAGAGTCGGAAGGCGCGGAAAACGGGTGCACCCAGGGCATCGATCGGTCTACGCTCCCCCAAACCGCCCTCAACCCCGACCTACAACCACACGGAACTCCCTAGCCACTCGGATCCCTCCCGCTCCTCCGGGTTCTTGCTTTCTTCTTTCCTTTCGTTCTCCGCTATTGCTTTTATATCCGGGACTTGTACTCGTCAGGAGAGCGCTCTAAACGAGGACCTTAAGACCCCATTCAGGTATCAGAGATAGAGAGAGGAGGCCTCTTTCTCACCTTTCACCTGATCCGGATCTTAAGTGCCTTTGACAGGTCGCCGATTCGAGGAGATCTTGGGAAAACGCTCACCAAAGGTGTTTGCAATTCCTTTTTTTTTTGTGAAAAATACCAGTAGCCGCTTTCCGGCCTGCTCCTTTCGCGCATTTTCTCCGTACCGCGCCGTGCGGAAAAGCTTCCATGCACGATACAGATCTTAAGTCGTCTTGACAAGTTACGATTGCCAAGAAATCCCCGAAGTGTGGGTACTCGCGAGAGCCAAGGGTGTTCTCGAGGCGCTCGGCATCGCCCAAGTGTGAGTAGTTAAGACCAGCGAGTGGTCAGACAGGGAGCTCGATTCGTTTCTCGGAAAACCATGCCTCCTTTAATCGAGGGCTATTCTCGTTGCACTCGAGCGGAATGACCACCGATACCCGAGAGTGACGCATATCATTGTCAGTGTACACATAGGCGCAAGGTAATACAATTAATTGTTAAGAATCTTCGACCCGGACGTGACTTTGCGTAGCGTACGAAGTTTCGCACAACCCAGTCTGGGCGGGGGTCGAATAAGTTTACCGGGTGAAGGTCTGCGTAGCGGCATCGGTATGTCGGCCTTGCATAGTTCACTTGCGAGGAGAAAGAGACGACCAAACGTACAACAAAGCTGGAGCTTTCAGGATTCGGTGTAGGTAGTTTCGCCGCGGGTTCACGCTAATGCCAAGCGTCTTACGCACTATCGTCGGCGAGCTTCTTGTACAACTTTAACACGAAGCCGACGGAGAGACACTAGAAATTTCGCGATACACCAGCAACCCCAAAAGAAAAAAAAGTATTTGTGGCACACATGAGGCATTTTTTATATGTCTTATATCGGTGGGGGAATATCATGGAGTATATCAGAGTTCCTGGATATATCTGCTTCGTCGATAAACTCGGGCTATATAGTGATAAACGTCTTTTCAAACAAGATCGGAAGCGTACACGTGACGCTTTGCGCCAACACAGGCAGAGTCTCCGCACGAGAAATGAATGGGGTGTGTGTGTTCTTCCCGCGAATAGAAAGAGCTCGGCGCCTCGGGTTATTTCCCCAATGAATCTCCGGACCGTCTTCCCGGCCGCCACATCAATGCTCCGGGACTTTTGATCCATTTAAAAATCTCTCGGAATAAAAAAGCTCTTGCGGTATGAGAAATTGCCTGCCGTTCTCAATTCCTCGTTATGCACTTTCTTCTTCGCGTACTCGCTGGCTTTCGGCGCACAATAATGAAAATGTATCTCGCCGTGCCTCGCGGCTATAAAGTGTCATTTACGCGTTAACACTTTGATCCCAAAGATGAATGCGTGAACAGCATTGTATCCGGATACTCAGTTGCTCTCTCGCCTCCCTCAGCTCACTACGCGTTAATACCCCTTGGATACCAAGCAAAGTTACCGTTCATTTCTACGCAAGATGAAATCACATAAAAAATTAATCCGGCGAAAGGAGACTTTAAAGTAATTTTTTTTCACATCGTAGCAAAGCAACCTGTAAATAAAAATATTTCTTATCTGCAATCGGAGGAAAATTTACACCCTACAATATTGCAGCACGTAAGACATTGCGGCTCCACCGTCGTCGTATTACTTACTTCTTACCACCCTCGCGAGTCGTTCTGTCGAATTGTATGTTGCATAGAAACATGTATTGTACTTGTAATAGTCGTGAGAAGTATAGTATAGAAGAAGTAAAAGAAAAAAAGGAAAGAAAATTCTCACAAGTCCTAGGGCATACCAGATACGCTAATCAATTCATGCATATCGTTCGTTGGGTCAATTTAGTAAAACAAGCTGTATGTGTAAGTGAACGAGTTCGTCTGGCCTGGGTAGTAGTGTACGTGTTGGATTGTAGAGGCGTTGTGTGCCACCTGACTGCATGCCTCATCCAACATTCGCGTGTTGCCTTGCACGAGTACACGATACCGGCCAGTGTGGCAGCGGGCATGCACATTGTTTTGCCATGAGCGATTATTACGGCAATGTATAAAAGAATTTATGAGGCCAGATCATTATCCCGTATACGAAACGTTGGTAATTATTTCGTCAAATTTCGACAGCTCAAGTATTTCACAAAACTTTAACTCAGTCTATAATTCTTGTCTTCCGTTTACCGGCCATATCTACTTAAACTGATAAACTTTCAGAACATTCTAAGCTATGATAATCTAGTAAATCCTAGGGGTACCGTATCGAAATACAAAATTCTATAAGTAACAATATGCTTCACTCTAACAAACTAGTACAAAACTATTTTTAAAAGTAAACGAAAAAGGAAAAAACTTTCTAGCTATTGTGGATTATGTGATCTTGGTATGTACCTGACTCAGGCTTCTAAAGCTACTTGTACTGGCGCTGCGAGCCTGCAAACACAAGTACAGTCACGGGTCACCAATCACAACACATACGGCAGTTTGAAAAGTAGAGTACAGTATAATAGATACGTAGAGTAAGTATAGTAGTAGTTTACAGGTAGGAGAGTAACAAAGTAGATGGATAGACATTGCACAGCACAGTGAGTGTAGCACCGTAAGGCCTATTGTATATTATAAAACAGAGCATAATATGCTGTTGTGTGAACTTGCTGCTTCGATTAGACAGACGTATGAATCTTACCGTGCATCGTTAATTCAATGCACAGACAAGCGTACGACCGGGATATACGGAGGAAATACACTTCGCTCAATGCTCGTTCGATCAATCGCATTACAATGAAAGAAAAGTTTCCTAAAACTCGGTGCATGTGTGTGCAACGACGTTACTCTCTCAGCGATATCGAAGTCGGAAAGTCGGTACATCGTTTTTCGTAGCGCTCGGACTAATGCAAGTGAATTCCGAATTTATGTACGGTGCGAAACTGTCAGGGACAACGCGCAATGCCTGCGACGAGACTACACTTTTCTTTTTTTCTTTACGTACCTCGTGTGCGATGAGAAAGTATAACGAAAATTATCTTTGAAGAATCGTAGGATTGAACGAATGCGTGGTATAATTCATGAGAGAGGTATCGCTCGTATAGCGTATCTGTTGACACAGCCCACAGTAATAGCACACTACACATCTAACCGTTGATACGACAGCGTGCATTTTTTTCATATTTTTTTGTACTACAGGTCGAAGAATTGGAGCGTGAATTCTGAGGTATATTTTCGTTGGTGTGTGTATTGCGCGAAGTACCTCGTTGATCTCCTTTTCTGTAATGATCGCCACGGAAAATACGACTCGTCCGATGCTTCATGAATTTATTATGAGTACGAGTAAACAGGCTTAATGGCTAACCCGTACTTTCATAATACACGAATAGTGCAGCGATTCGAACTGTAATTTCTTCCTGTTGAGGTAACTTCGAGAATTGTCGAGTTTGATAGCTTGGGATTGGTATTACGCCTCTTCCATTTTGGATTAAAAAATGCACGCATCTCGTCGTGTCATGTCATAATTTTTAAAACACATGAGATTAAAACGGAAGCATTGCCTTTAAAAAAAAAAAGGCAACGGTCTTCGGTACGCTGTCCGCATGAATGTGTAGGTAATTACGAACAAAAAATTCAATGGTCATGACCCGCGTAAAATATTAACGAGTTGTTAGAGGAAGGTCTCCGGTACACGACAATGAGCGACGCAACGCTCGTGTGTGACTATAATGTAGGTCAGTTGAGATGAAAAGAAGATTCGCATAGCCCCGTCGCGTTTGTTTGACAGCTCAGAAATACGCTGGAGAGTCCGAAAGAATATGGAAACCCGTAGATTGTACTTTTTCCGAGAGAATTTAAAGCCCCTGCCGTGGGTTGAGCCGTTTGTTTACAGTGATGTTCCATACGGATCTCCAGTATCACTCCAGCACGCATTGTCATTTTAATTGGGCAGCTCTCTGTCGCACCCCCTCCCTGTCTCGGTCCTCGGTTCGCAAACGACGCGTAATTACGAGAACGAGTGAGGACAATAGCGATGAAACTTGCGCTCCGCGAGAGTACCGAAGGAATTCAGAACAAACTGTCAAGGACGAACGTACGGATACCCCTCAAACTCTCGGATAAGCGCTTGTACATTTTGTAACGGGACTGTCAAATATTTGTGTCAAACGTTAATTCAACGGATCGCGTCGAGTAGCAGCGAAACGTTGGGACGGACGCGCGGGGGAGAACTCGAAGACGTTTCCGAGAGAATAGACATATACAGCGAGTAACTCCTTAAAGTACTGGAGTTCGCCGGTAGAAAGAAAAATACAGAACTAAATCCGCGTGCACACTCGAAGCGAATCTACTCTGGCGACAAGAGTTATACTCTCCACTTCGTGAAGACCGAAGAGATATGAAATCTCGGCGTTCGAAGATACGTGTACTTTAAAGTTCTTCATAAGTTGACCGAACATCCGGCGATATAAATCGACTTTCACTTTTCTTAATCAATGATTTCTGACGTAAAATCATGGAAAAGAATTGCCCGTTGCGAAACGTAAAAGGTACTCTTCATCAGCCTCGAACGAACGCAAATAGCTCAAGTTCTGATCGCCAGTTCGAGTGATAGTGGCAAGGATTGAATTACAATCCCGTGTCAACGTGCAGCGTTGTCGTCCGACGAAGTAGCAAAAATGTCTTCTTGCTTCCGTAATCAAACTATCCGACACTTCGATGTTTACGATCGTTGGCAACATCTGTGTAAGATACGTGCCTCGGAGAACACGGGAGATCCTTAAAGTGCACGTCATTCGTGTATGCCCGAAGCAAGCTCTCTGAGGTTAACTGGATCGTCGATACGAGCTTGGCGAACAGTACACCGAGCAGCAGATGATGCCCTGGAACACCTGCGTACCCAGCCTCTTCCGCGCTTTGTCATGCTCCGAGAATCACTGTATAACCGCAAAGGGATATTATGTATGCGCGGGAACATCCCCTCGCCAGAGGCGTTCTAAAGGCTCATGACAGTCGGTACAGGTGTCCTAATTGTCTTTGCCCAATGCAACGCGTGCGTTATATCCTGATACCTGCACAAGACCTCCATGATCCCCGTAGTGACATACACACATTTGGGAATAAACCATGGAAAGTGTTTGGCTCAATTTCGAATGCTATGCGCCCTTTCTCCAATTCCACTTGCCGATAAATTCAAACTCTTGCAACTAGAAAAATACCCCAAATTGTGGGAGAGTTTGCGAACTTCAATTACTCAGTTCTGAAAATAAATTGAAACAGCTTGATTCCTCGTTCTCGAATTCGAAATCCTGAAAAAAGCGTAAACTCAATGATGCAATTCCAATTATAAATATCGGAATTCCACGCGTTAGCTGCGAAAATCAACGTTCGCGCGGCACCTCGAACCCGAGGTCGAAGCGGTTCTGCCAAGTGCCTCTTAAATTCGCAGGTCGTTAAGGTTCCAAGTGTTCGTGAACGCTCGCTAATTGGTTTTCGTTATGCGATCGTCGGGGCATACGTTACCGTTGTGAGGCTAATCGCTGTTTTCAGGGCCATTCAAAATCCTACCGATCTCCCTCGTGCACAATATATTGACTCTCGCACTTTCGCGGAATTGGTGGCACAGCGAGTTCAAAAAAATATTAGCAAAAAATCCGCATTACCGAAGTCATATTCGCCAACGATACAAGATGTGTAACCGAGTTTATTCATGCTGCGAGCTTGCTGTGCGTCAGTGTCGTCGCTGAGTGTATGAAATATTAATTGTTTTACAGCGCTTGCGATAATCGTCTTTAAGCGGCAGTCGTAAACGCTAAATCGTCGTGGAATGGGCGACGTACAGAATCTCATTTCTTCTCTGAGGCTCTATCCCATCAAAAAGCAATATTTCCTCTCGAACTAGCTCAATAACGAAGCAGGCTTTCAAAGGCAGGCGCGTGAGCCGGTCTTGTTCCCTTCTTTTTCTTTTCTCTACCCTGATAAAACTTTAAGTGGACGAAGAGCGAAGGAGATACGAAAGGGCGAGACTTTGAGTGCAAACTGGAAGCCCGCAGATTCTCGGTCCATTCTCGCATCCTGAAAGTATTTCAGTGTGTTTATTTTCTTTCCGTGACAGAAGACCCGTTCTCGTTTTCGTCGCTCAACGACACAGCAAATTTCTATCGACAGGCCATTCTCAAAGGAGTATCTCACTCGACGCGACTGAGACCAAGGGAGAGACGAAAGGAGGAAGAGATAAACGGCTCGAGCACGCTGACGAACACTGCGGCCACATCAGCTTTTTTCAGACGATTTGGCTTTCCTGTCACAAGTGCAGATTTCCTTCAGGAAAACATGATCGCATTATAGCGTTTCGGAAGGACGGTAGAGTAGAAAAATAAAAAAATAAAAATGAAGAGACATTCACGTTGAGCTGCACGTCGTGCAGTCTCGAGAAAGCTCTTTGAGTCTTCGAAAAGAAAATTGCAAAGTTGATAAGGAACGACAGTGAAGAGCACCGCGCCTCCGTTGAAGGTGAGTTATCTTTTTTCCGTTTAACATATGAACGATAAGACGATAAGTGATGAGACTCCGTGGTTCTTTGCCAGGAGAATAGCTGGCAGAAGACTGGCGGGAAAGTCTACCAGAAATCGCCAGTGGGCAGGGCATCGGATGAGGCTATACAGTGCCCCTTACGAAACGGACGTTTCAGCGACTCGCTTGGCCGACATAAATGGCAAGTGATTTTCATTCGATCGATACTAACGACGGAATAGCGAGCGTGAGCCTGAGAGCGTGAGCTAGCTCGCGTAATGGAACCAGCCAGTACTCTCGACAAGGTGGCCGCTTTTCTTATCGGCTATCAACCTCTCTCCATGGACCGTCGAATCTCACGCGAGCGAATCATCTTACCGAGAAGATAGTAACGGACCGTCGAGAAAAGAGCAACGAGAGCAAACGATCGTTGTCTAAACGTCAAGACGGTTCTCTTTCGGTTCTATCCCACTTTCCGTTCGTTCGCAAAGGGAAATCGATCCGAAGAACACCGTTCGTCCTCTTGTTAGCTCCATTCCCCTCGGTTCGAGCACGCCACCCGGCGCTCGCGCCGGTGGGAGCCGTTCCCTTCTTCTTCCGTTGTCTTTTTTACCGTCACCGAGAGTTCCGTCAAAGGCTTAATTTGCGGCAGGAAGAGAGCAAAAAACCCTTCAGTGAAATAGACTTTGGTAGAGCGGTAAAAAGGTGACTAGATGGGAGATCGAAGAAGTTTGCTGTGCGGTAAAGACGACTCAATTATCCCGCTGCAATGCTCGAGTTTGGTCGGATCGAGCAATTACATTATGGAAAAAAATATAGACTTGTCGCGTCTTGACTTAAACCCGTTCATATTTATTTTGAATTGAATCTGACTAATTCATCGCTCAAGCTGACGCGTGTGAGAGCATGGTTCGTGTAGTTTTGATAGAGCACGGTGCAACCGCAGGCTGGTTAATACTACTGACTCGGAGGTGCCACAACAAAGTGCTCGACCAACACTTGGTGCAACTACTTTCAACACCCCAGGCAGAGACGATGTACTCGCCGCAGAATTATCGCGTCAACGGATATGAAATGTCTGACAGGAATAGTCCATATCCACTGTCACAGTACCTGTTCCGACTGTGTCTCACGTGCCTCCAGTGGGTTTTCCCTGACCACAAGCCATACGCCAACCTCAATGCTGTAGTTCCCGTAAGAATACAGTGCTATTAGGCAGCATTGAATTATTGACGGAAGAAAGTTGTACGTTACTAGTCTTAGCGAGTCATTAGATGCATATTCATGCGGACAGCGTGTGTTTAAAGTATGAAATAAAGGCTGCGACCTCGTATCGCATAAATGTATATCATAACAGGGTTATATTTGCTCTGCGAGCGAGAATTATCGATACCGACTATAGCAACCTCGAATCGATTACAGTTACTGTTACATATATATTTTTTTAATACTTATATATTTTAATAAAAATATTAAAACAAACGTCGAGCTTTTTTACCTTGCTCCTGTTTCGTGGTGCGAAATCTTCCTTGCTCGCCTTCCGTCTCTTGTCCTTAAGGATCATCCGCGCCGCCGCGAAAGCCATCTTGAATTATCTTGGTGGTCTCTTTTTATTTATTTATATATTTATTTATTTTTCACCGTGCGCACCACTTTCGAATTTAATCAATTGACAATCCCTTTTGTAGACTTCAGAACCGCACTCGATAACCACAAAGGATTCTTACGGAACTACGGGTTTTATTGCTTTGCGAAAAATCGGAATTTGTCGTTTTATTTCTATACTGATAAGGTATTTCAGCTCCGATATACTCTAGTATCACTGTTCTAATCTTCTCCCGTGAAGTAATGTCAGTATAAGTGTAATATTCTTGCAAATATTCTTGTATGTGTAGTTGATGATTAGGAAAGAAAGAATTGATCATCGAGTTGAACACTATCGATTAATCGTCGAATTATACAGCCACATCGACTAGGAATATTTGCGTTAATGTTACTGAGCTTTTTATTAAATTTATGAATTACTTTAGTTTCTATTATTTTTGGTATCGAAACCGAGATGTTGCCAGCGGAGATATGACGGACAGTTATCGAAACGTTGGAATGTTCGTGAATCTTTTTATTAGGTCGATGCGGCTGCTGCTGCTTCTGCTTCTTCTTGTTCGTCGTCACGTTGTTCACTACGAACATTGGTCACTGTTGCTTGTTTCTCTATTACGTGTGCGTTTCTTTTACGTTCCCTGTATTCGGTTCCCGTGTATATATATATATATATATATATATTTATTTTTTTTCCTGTTTCACCTCAAAGTCGTTATAATGTCGTTTCAATAGTATTTAACGCGTTTACGTTTCACTCGTTATTTTGTGTCGCGGCTGCATCACCCTGTCTTTATGTGGCTGGCTAATCGACCGCTATAGAGATATAGCCATGGATCTACAAAAGATAATAAGGGAATATTTTCGCGATAAGTCGACGGATCCGGTCAACGATCGATCAATGAATTTCTTTGACGATAAATAAACGGCCCGGACAGGATGTTTCGATGAATAATAGTATTTCGAGAGTGAGAGCTTCAGAAACATCGTTGCAGCTTCTTGAAACCTCTGCAGAATCATTGATACTAGTTCAAGGTTCGTATAGATTCCTCTTTACACGTTCCACCTCAACTCAACATGGATCTGTGTGTATACGTGTGTTTATGTGCAAAAAGCTCACGCTCCATTTCCTCCAAACTCCGAAAAATCGAATCTCCGTATGTGAAACTCTCGCTTGGTAGAAGGATAGAAAAAGGAGTATAGAAAGATATTCGAAGGTCTCTTCCGACAGCATCCTCTCTACCTCTCGGTGATCTCGCAGTTTGTCGCGCTGTTTTCACCGAAAATGGTGGCGCACGGGAGGGAGCGAGGCAAAGGGTGAGTCGAGGAAAGCAACGGGTTTGGTACGATGTTGCAAACTTTTATTATACCGCTCGCCGCCCACGATGTTTGCAGAATTTCCTGGATAACTGACACACACCGTACACTGCGAAACGCAAAATATAGTTTACCCGAAGCGGACCTTTTGTCGATCATACAGGCGCTACGTTCCCCTCGGGTAATCCCTATCGAGGACACAAAGACACGACGTTGTACGTGGGTATATAAACGTACATTCAAATTGTAAACCCGTTGAAATAGTGGCAGTCACGTTGCGAAATCGAGTAATCTCGTTTACGGTCCACCGCCACTATTCTCGGGGAAATATACCGGACGGAGGACGACACCGAGGAGCCTGATTATAATTAGGCGGATAATATCGTGGTTTCATAATAAACGGTCGGCTGTTCGAGAAACGTACATGATATTGGTTTACGAGCATCGTTTACGTTGGTCCGTTCTTATAACCGACCGTTGTTCGAAACCAAGTTTTAATGACCGAGGCGCTCCCCTGACGCGCTACCGCACGTCACGGCACGAGCACACATTCAACCGAGCGTACACAACATCGGTGAGAAATGATTAAGTGACAAATGCGGGACGGAATATTCCATATGGTCAGGGGGGAGAAAAAATCCCGGGAATTCTATATACCTAATGAGTTACCACAGATTTTCAAAAACCGTGAATTTTGTCTTTGATTTTCTTTTTAATGTAGAATTGTAATCAATTATTTTATCGCTATGAATATGCCTATTCCTTCCTGCGAATTGTATACATGGGGGAGTTGATGATCTCTTGTGCTCGAAAATTTGGCAAATCCTGTTACGACTGTACACGTAACTGCTTTCCCTATCTCTCTCGTCCAATTCCCGAAGGATCGGTGTGCTGTTTTATACACGATTCGATCGAATGGTCGATCAGCCTGTACTGGAGCAACGAGGAGGAGATCGCGGGAAACGGTGCGGCGAGACCTCGTCGGCTTGGCAAACCTCGTCGCTCTATCGGCATCTGAAATTGCACGGAAATGTAGGCCCGTGCTCGTCCCTCTCCGTATATATCCATACTCGGGCTTCTGTATAATCGGGAGGAACCGGGCGAGCGGGGCCACGCGGATATCCGAGGGGAATCGAACGGTTAATATGAACGATGCGCAAGGAACAGACACGATACACGTATTTTGAGGTGAAATATCAAAGTTGCGTTAATCAATTTTTCATTTGCCGCGGTAAAATAAAAGTCTCTGATGAAAAAGAACAATATTTCGACCCCAATGAGCGTTCAAACAACATAGATTGCGGTCGGCAAATAAATATATTGAGAGCCAACGTCGAATGAGGTCTGGAATTGGAAATAAAAAAATATAAAAAATATCGATTTTCGCTACCCGCCAATCTAGTGAGGAAATCGCCGTGACATATGTGAAAGAAGTTAAACATAGTATGATTGTCTGCGAAACCGTCGTTTGCTCGGTTCTAGCATTTGACGTGTGTGTGCTTGTAGCTTTTTTATTGCAGTAGTACAAAACATGCACGCACACCCCTGCGCTGACACGGGAGTTTATCATTGACGAGAGTCTCACGCAAACTAAACGCTTATCCCACATGCGGACTACCGTTATCTTTCGCACTCGCTTTTCCGCCCTCATTTTTTTTTTTTCTACGAAAAATGAGTCACGTACCATTCTAACACCGGTCGTAAGGGGGCAATAATGCTGTTATTGTGTATGTATATGTGTGCGTGTCTGTGCGTTCAAACAAAGGTGTATTAAACTTCCTTCCTCAATGACAATAATTTATGAGATGGAACAGTATGAGGTGGAACCGCGGCACTTTACTCTTGTCTGCGCGAATGCATCAACATGAACCTAATTAACTGAATACGTGAATAAGTTCGTTGTTAACTTTGTGCATTAGCAGCAAACACTATAAATTACCCAGTGTTGTCGCGATCAGTTGACAAGAAAAAAGTTGTTGTCCCGGCTGTTGGACAATTGGGAACTCGTAATGCAATTGAAATAATTGAATATTTTCCACTAGGGAGGGCGCTCTGTGAAATGTATTAAAACCCGACTAACGTGTTGTCACACAATGCGCAAAGACAGTTGTAGAAATTAATAACTTCCGACTCTTCATCGTCACTTGGGGTATTATTGTATCGGTGCATAGTCGTGGATTAATTAAGGGCACAATTGAAAAAATTTGCCCAGGGATAGGCACAACTTGGGATTAAAGGTTTCTATCGCGGAAGAGGATCAGCGGTATTGCCTACTGGACAATATACCTAACTATATACCGACGTGCTGCTTTCTTATGATCGAAGTTCTGCCTCTGCGACCGACGAAGAAATCGAGAGCACAGATCGGTAGTCCTCCCGCTCGACTAATTGCAAAACTTTTACCAACCGACCGTCGCACCGCACCAGTTGAGTTAAAAGGTTGAGGCAGAAGCTCGGCGTATATATAGAATGTCGGGTTGTGGGAAAGTATCTTTCCTCGTTGCTTTTGCTACCACTACTTTACTGATACAAACGCAATCGAGCAGGAAGTCGAGTAGCTCCTCTATCGCGATATTCCCGTGGAAGAAACCGCAGAAAAGCGAGATAAAAGTATATGAGTAATAACTTTCGATAAGAGTCACGTGGAGCCATTGAAACTCTCGAATGAATTTCATCCTGGCTCTCGAGGGTCCGCGATCGTTTCGCGACCATTCAACGTGAAAAATCCATTGAAAAATTGACCTCCCTATTGCCGGCTTCGTTTTTTTTTTCTATCTCCTAGCACGAGTTTTTTGCCTCGGCCGTTTAGAAGAATCTTTAATCAAGTTTTTATCAAAGGAGATACGAGAGGAACGAATGTTAAGGTGCGACTGTCGCGACACGCCACGCCCAGAAAAATATTCTGTCCAAGTGTGGTCCGAAACGGCGACAGCGCTGAGTCAAGTCGAGTGAAAAACGCGAAGCGACAAAGAGAATAAAAATTTAATAGAAAAATTAAATAGATTAATAGAGCGATGATAAATTCTTCGAATATCTGTCAGGCTACGTAATTTCGAACTCGTGTATCTAGTAGAAAAATTTAATTTTGTAATTCGATTACCCCAACCCTTTTCACTCGTCGTGCTCCGCAATCTGTCGGGAACCGATAATAAAAGAATGTCCAGGGGGAGGCGTTCGGAAGCTTCGCAAACTCAGCGACGTACCCACTTTTGCGTTACACATATAGAGAAGGAGGAAAATTCTCTACATGCCTTGCTCATCTCACCCTCCGAGCTCGGGGACTGTAACACGAAGAAACATGACGTGATGTACGGCCGGGCGCGGAAGCGGCACGACATATCCCAGCCGTCGCTGTGGAGCCCGAGTCCACGCTGCATCAAGCAAGCATCTTCTAAAGCTGCTGCCGCTGGTTTATGCCCTACGGGAGCAGCGTTTTTAAATTAGATTCCATGTATATTTAATTTTATAGAAAAACGATATTATTAAATGGGTTTTGGTTCTTGGAAAAATAAAAAAATAAAATAAATAACGGCGCAGCTGTGGAATCATGGAGAAATTTCTGGCGCGCAACGAAGTGTAAAATCGGGAAGTACACACCGCGATGTAATAAATTATTCAGTCAGGTTTCCGGCGCAAGAAACTGGCAAGGTAGATCGTACGAGAGTTCTAATTAATTTCACATACAACGTAAAGATAGCCAAAAGTAGCGAGCTTCGAATCGAAACAGGGTGAAATTTACCTCGTTTACTGTGTTTTCATTACGAAGTATCAACACGGCCGAACGATCGATTCTGGAGGAAAAGTTATTCAAACATCTCCGGTCGACGCAAGCCGGAATTTCGATCGAAACTTTCTTCTACATCTCGATATAAACCCTCCTATCTAATCCGTTCTAATCCGACGAGAGTTTGGCGTCGTGTACGTCAGGACGAGTTAGTCATAGTGTGCGTTAGAGTTATCGGACAGCGTGAGAAAGGGACGGAGGATAGGCGTGAATAATTGAACTAGCTGGAATACCACGAGAGGGAGAGAGAGAGGGAGGGGGGAGGGTTTCAATGACATGTTTTGCGTAGGAGAAATCACGTTAGCCTGTCGACCGGGCGCGGTAGGAACGAGACGACGATGGTGTCGCGGGGTATCCGCCTCGAGTTAACAGCTTCCGGTCACGCACGAGCGGATAAACGGGGGTATAGTGACCGCGACTTTCCGCGACGACGATGAAACACATTGGCCTCGCCTATAAGTCACGTGAGCTCGGCTATAGCATTCGCGTTTACCTGATCGATAAATCGATAGACCACCATTAACAACGAAAATTAATGAATCAACCGCGCGATGAATCCCTCCCGCGTTAGCTCATTCAGCCGGGTTTTGTCCTATTGTATTCATCTAAAATGAAAATGTAAGAAAATTGACATGTGAAAGACAGAACAGATATTAAACGTAAATAGGCAGTGAATCCTATTTTTCCGAAGACAACGCGAGGGTAAAGTAAAGTAACTCGCTATTTTCGCTCGACGAGGAAGAGAGGCTCATTTCATTCATCTAGTGACGGTGCCTCTCAGTCGTTGCACCGGAACTGCTCGACATCGGAAGTCCGAGGATAAAGGGTATCGTCGTCGTCGTCGTCTCCTTGCCAGAGCTCTCTCTTTCACTCCGTGAAAGGGGAACCGCGACTGGCGACATGACGTTGAAGCTTAAAATGAAAGCTTTCGAGGTACAAATGCTAAGGTAGAAATAGCATTGTATTAACTTATTCTGGCACGGTAGAATAAGCGACCAAAAGTGAGACACAATGAAAAATTTGCCGACAGTGCAATTCCCGATCTCACTACACATCGCTACACCTTCTTGACAAGAGGTATTAATGACGAGACGACGTTTCAGCGTACCTCATTATGAATTGCAAATTGTTGGAAACATTTGTCGGCTGCATCATTCGAGCCTCCCGTTTCCCGCGTATTTTCGATTCATTCAGTCTGCCAATATCGCTCTCCCAAGGCCAAAATTACGATTGCGCCATGTCTTCAATTAGTATTAAATTTTCCACAATTCTGGATTAAAAGAAGTAAATTGCCATTGCCGGAATTGAGCAACTTCGAATCGAGTCGAGTCGCGTAATATTTATAAAAGTATCTCTTTGGCATTTATAGACATTCGATACGAGCGTCAGTATCGGAATAATAAAAAGCGGATGCCATTTGGAAACTCTGCCGATATCCATGCGATATGCGAATACTCGGAAAAAGAGCATGAGGGTACCGGAATTCCTGTTCCCGTTGTGTGCATACCAGGGGAAAACTGAAGCCGAACGTCCATCGGAACGGAAACGAAATTCCGCCAGCGATTTTTGCCTCGTTCGCACTTCACATGTCACGGGTATGTGACACCGAATAGAATGAAAATGAATGACGAAATGTGTGAGAAAGCGATGCGAGGAGACACATGAAATAGGAATAAACAAATATATATATACATATATATGTATGCTATGATCTCATAGAATCTGAAGATCCCACGTGCCCTATCGAAGTTATGTCGTATAAGCAATCATAAGATTATAGTCGGCGATGTAAAAAAAAAAAAAATCGCGAATAGAATCGGTCGAGCGCGAAGGCGAAACGCTTTTCCAAAATCCCCCTCTGCCCTACGCGACTCGTTTCATCTTTGTTACTCCCATGGGAAGTGGTATAGGGGAGTATTGATCACTCCCACGCTTCTCCCTCCTACTTCCTTCTCCTCTCGGCAGCACCAGCAGCACAGCCCGGCGCGTCCTGTTCGGTCCTCCGACCTCTAGGTCCTCTCACTACTTTTGCACTATATCCTCGCTTCGTTCTCCATTCTGGAGTCAATCCACCTCCTCCCTCTTCGAATCCGTCCGGCCTCTCAAGATTTTTTTTAAGATCGCGCATCGATTTTATTAAATGAAATTTTCCCATTCTGCAGTGAAGGGATCCAAAGAGTTCATCCATATTTTTTAGTATTCGAAAATGCATCGTCCAAACTAAAGTAACTACGCTGAGAAAAAAATTGATTGAGTCAACAAAATGAGCGCTTACGGGTGGCGAAACAAATTTGTTGATTCATCGAACGAAATAATTGTTGTAAGTAAAAAAACATTCGGTATTTCTTTCGATCAACCGAACATTTCTTTCGCCATCCGTAAGCGCACACTTCGTTGACTCAATTGGTTTCTTTTTCTCCATGTAGACAAAGTGAAGAGTACGAAAATGGAAAAAAGATGCCTGATGATCGTCACAAATCGATGTATTGCGTCGGAAGTGAAAAAAGTTCCTTGCGGTCTTGTGTTTCCGGTAGACTTCGCGTGTTCACACGGTCTGCCACATAGCCTCGAGGAAATAAGTGGCGCGTTTGTGTGTGTGTTTTAAGGCACTTTATCGTTGGCGAACGTGAACGCGATGAGAGTTTGAGTTGTCAGCACTCGATGCAATCAGTGAAGTCGACTTGCGGAGTTATACTACACGCTTATATACAGCTATTGCTCTCTCATCGCTTGCTCCTTTTTCTTCCTTCCGTTCACTGCACGAATGCGCCATATCGAGCTAAACCGAGCCGGCTTTGTCTGGTGCGGTTGAGCAGAAGCATGCACAAGTGCTCACGCCCTCGTACGTAACACCGCTAATTAACCAGCTGATATTAACGAGCCATGACTGTGTGCGTGTGCGTGTGAGGAGAACGAGGGAAGTATTTTTGGTACGATAATATGATGTTACGATTAATTTATGGAAGCGACCAATGAAATTCTGGATGGCACGAGGCGAGATTGTGGGAATGGGTAGTGCATGGAATGAGAAAGGGAGATTGGAGCTGAGCCAGGAATGTTGCTAATCCACGAGGATGTACGGATCCGTTACACCGTACCGAAGTACGAATGAGACGAGTGTCCAGTGAGTGGAATACTTGCATCGGTCCGATATATTCGCGAGTACTATCGCTCACCGAATCCTATCTACATTTTCCCGGCAGCGGTTTCACCCCCGTCGGCAGCAGCACTCCCGTGCTAATCATTGAAATTTTGTAATTAATGGATTGCCTCCTATATGAAATTCATCCCCTAAATTCTCGAAAACGTTCCGCGGCTATTCCGTCGATGCTTGATATATCTCACCGATGGATTATGTCATCGTTATTGTCTCGTGTATATTGACGCAATTTTGTCCAAATCGATTCGTCAACGGAAAGACATGGTCGGGTTCCTTCCCGGGCTAATTAATTCCACGATAGAGGGTGAAACCTTCGTCCGATGAGGGGAAAATTGGACCAACGTTTTCTCCACTGGGGCGACTAGGCGATATCCGCGAGGAGAAGGATTCGTCGGATCCCTCTGGCAGTCGTAGAAGCGGAAGTTGTTCGGTAATATGTATTCATCGGAGGGTATTTACCGGGGAACGTTTGCATGGGGTTGTGGTGCGCGTGCATGAGTAGATCTGCAGATGGAGTGTTCAGGTACCTGGGTTCTTGCCCTACTTACGACATTGAACTGAAAGCGCATGGGGTGTATGGAGAACCCGCCCGTTAAAAGTCACTGCTATCGACTGTTTACTCTGCCGATAACGTTCAAACATATCTTTCATTATTTATTGAATTTATTCTCTGTTGCCGTATTACTTTTTACCCTCTAGCTGATCGTTTATAGTTTAGGAACACAGATCGACGACGGAGGCTACATCGTTTCCAATATTGTCTCGACCCGATAATTGTTTTACAATTTTTTTTTTTCTCATCGATCTCGCGTCTCCGCCGAAGTCCTTGCTTTACGATTCGAGGACACGTAACACAAAATCTCGTTAACGAAATAGCGGGCAACTTATCAAAAACTAATTACTCCGACAGTGGGTACGATTAGCATTGGAGGACGGAGCAAGACGAAACGTCGAGCTGCAGCGCGGCACTGCTTTCCTGTCCCCGAAGGAGAAACGGCAGAGGCCTTTAATAATTCATCCGACGAGGCAAGCGGCTAGAACGAGATTCTAATAGGTTGAAAATTATTCCGACGAACGTGAGCGAAATCGCGCGAGGGAAACCGGTCCTCGAAAGTCACTTATCGCACGATTTTTTTTAAAATTGTTTGCCGGCTGTGCGTCAAATCCTACCTTAAAATGCTGTTAGTTTCGAGAAAAAAAGTTCGTGCTTTATACAACCTCTGCTAAGCCGATGGCCTCGAAGTCACTCGCGCTACACCACATATTCGACTATTTACGAAAGTTCGAGCTTTCTTAAACTAGAATCTAAAGCTTTGCGCGTAAAGTACACATACTCTCACCCATTTTCTGAGGTAAAACGAATTCCCAAAGTCATTATACTCGAGTCAGCTGCTCGAGAGCTCCAAGCCTTCACGGTCGGAGCTGCGAGTAAAGCAGGTCGTGGCACCTGCGTATCAACTGGATCTAGAGCTCGGAAAAGTGTTGGAAATTCCATTTGCGGAACAACGCCGCGGCTGTTCTTTAACGTCTATTTAATCATGTACACACGTGAAACGTAGGGGTACAACCGCACCAAAAACTGTTGTTTTTTTACTGAATGTACTCCGAGCTAAATATTGTCGAAACTATGAAAGATAACAAGGAGGAAGAAAATGAAACGTTCGACTGTATAAGTTCAGGGTTAACGGTCTGTGCCGTGCGATCACCAGGACATTTTAAGGTAGGCGTCGATGTGACTGTTGTACCTAGTACTATACGTTGTAACTCGATAAAGTCCCACGCTTTCCAGGAATGAGACTGTCTAGACTAAAATAGTTGGAACTTATTCGTGTCTCCTATTTAAAAGGTACGCGATAACGACATCAAAGCACGTGCCCTAAAATAGCTAGACGAAATAGAGGCAGAAGGTGGAATGGAACTTGCCACAGTCTAGTACGTGGGTGTTAGCTCGCGGGCTTAATCAATAAGAAAATCGCACGCGATATATATATCGTCCGTGTTTTCCTCGTTTACACACGATGGTGATTGATTACTCGTCGAATCGTAACAGCGTGTTTCCTAAAGATTCGGCGTCGTTAACGGGAAATAACGGAGTTTGATTAATGGATACTTCGACGATCTTTCGATAACCGGCAAAAGGTTATATTTTGTTCGCAGCACAATGTAATATGGAAATTTGTCGGTAGTGTTGCCAAAAATAGCCAGCTTAATCGCAATTAATCCAAAAATGAGCAAAACATATTGTTCGTATTATTGCCAAGAGAAATGTAAAACAGGCGTGGAATATTTTTCGCGTCGCAGGTGTTACCAGGTAACTAAGACAATTTGGTGTTGGGTGAAAGGTGTTAAACGACCATTACGCGTCGAATCAATAACAACGTTGAACAACAGTGCGGTGCATAAGCGACGGAAATTGCCCTAATTACGCGCACGGGAGTTCACTGCCTGATTTTATCCGTCACGCAACGTCGAAACTAATTGCAATAATTGCATCATGATGTAAACAAGGACCTGATTGCTGCGTGGTGATTTAGTGAATTCCAATTATGCGATCCTTCTATGAATGGTGGATTTGCAAGCTTGTGAGTTTGACGAACGACACGAAATTCACTCTCTGTTCGTTTTAGACCCGGCAAGGTGGGTTTTTATATTTATTCACTTTTTTTTAATCACTGTACAAGCATATCTCGCGTCTTTGATCATCGAGATAATGACCAAATGAGAAGTTGCGATGTAACTCGTGTTTGTGCTCATGGTAATGAAGGGGTGTGCGCGCACACTGATGTGTGCCAGCGGTGTGTTTTGCCAAGCGCGGTGCAAAACACACTGCTGGCTTGGATCGGAATAATTAATAACCAGCCAGGCGAGCGGTGTGATATCCGGTAGATTAAAATGTTGTAGTTTGAAATTATTTCTATGTACGAACAAAATTGCGCGACTGTTCAGAGTGTGTACCATGGCTTCTGGAACACTCATATCTAGGTTGGGCGCATCGTTTACATTATTCACGACTAAGCTTGGAAGTAAGAGATCTCTGGGAGACTCGTCAAATTCAACGAGGCTTCACTCGTCTCGCTCGCTTATTGTCAACGTAAATCTCGTAATCTAACGAAGCGCACTCTCGACGAGCATTCCTAGAGTTTCATCTATATAGTTTGGTAGCTTGGGAGGGAAGCTTAAAAAAGTTGGTGCGACAAAGGATGCCGAAATAGAACCTACGTGGAACCCACAATGATGGGCTTTTATATATTCGATTATAATAACTTTGAAACTCGAATCCCCAAGCCGAATTTGCCGAGTGAGTCGGAGGGAATAAAAAGGATTTGCAATTCTATGCTTCTGGAGCGGATGAAGACGCACAATACTTTTTAAATTCGTCATCTTCGGGTTCAGCCAGTATCAAAGTACTTTCACCCCTTTTTTCGGATAGTGCCAGTAGATAACCGCAGATCACAAAATAATGTATTTGCAAATTCTATTGACTGAATTTCTGACTCCAATCGAATGCTCGATTTCCGATATAAATGAAAAGACTTGCATCTTCTAGAGCTGTGACAGGGAATGGATAATCATCGTGAACATTGTTCAGCACCTTCGGGACATTCTCGAACGCGTGTCGGTGGCACAAATGCGTTCTACGAATACTGTGCCTACAAAATACAGATATGATAGCTGTTGCCAATACGTATATTGTAGTATGGGTGAACGCGGAGCGCGGCGTCGTGCGGCAGTCATCGGCAATAAGTGAATCGTGGGCAAACCCAACGAACTCGATTATACGATGGGCCGTATAGCTCGTACTTGCATCCGCGCTATAAATCTACATAGTACTACAGTGTTACACTGTCAACCGTGCACACGTGTACGTGCGCGCTTGTACACACATACCGACCGTTATCTCGATATTGAAAATAATCAGTACGGTCGTCATTCGGGAGCTCGATTACTTTTACATCCTCTGAAAAATCCACATCAATCGAACTCGGTAGATTAACAAATAAAACCGCGGGATAACCCGGTAAACTCACATTTGTATGAAAACACGCGTTCGATATTTTTTAAAATTCCAATTCCCATTTCCGCGAAGCTAGAAATTGAACAGCAACCGTTGCGCGGAAATCCGAATCATTTCGTCCACAAAAGACTGAAAACTCAAAGAACAACACTTGCCCCTTGTCAACAAAATAATAATAATAATAATAATAATAATAATAACAGAGCCTCACAACTGAACTTTTTAAGAAACACCTCAGCAAAAAGAGCAACGATATTAAGTATCCTGAGAAGTGGAGAGGGTGGGGTGGTAGCGCGAAAGAGTTTCGAGATGTTGGGCGCGTGGAAACAGAGGGTGCTGGCTCCGGTCCCGCGATGAGCAAAACTCTCGAAGACGACAATGTTCAAGGGTTCATTCCAATGAATCGGCGGGATAACCGCCATTTTCACAAAATCACCGTGAGGGACGAAGCCCTCCTGGCGACTGGATCCTTTGGTGTGGAACAGTTCGAGAATATCCTCAAAAATAATGTATCGTGATGTATATAGCAGCGAGCGGAGGGTGCTCATTCGAGAGTCGTGCCCCGGGGAAACGTTCCTCGACCTGCTCCTTCTTCCTTATTATTTTATTTTATATATATTCGGTGTGTCGGGCGGCACTGCGAGACCCAGATTATTATTATCACGCGAATTTTATTGTCCCGTTGGGTTGGTGAGTTTTGTTGTTGTTTTTTTTTTTTTTTTCATGGCCGGGCCGTTTAGTGTATCGTTTTTGGTGGTACTACACGACGGTGATAATTGGTGGTTGATCGTAGCTCGTGTTGAGAACGGACTTACGTGTTCGTTGGTGGGCAGATGGGCCGTGACTGACATCCCCGGTAGCGCCACGCGCCCCCCTCAACGTATTCGTACTGTATAGACAACTGCAACCCTCGATTAATACGACTCTGCGCATGCCCGTGCATCGCCAAGCTCGCTCGCAGTCGCGCTCCCGCGAATACACCCCCGAGCTTTCGCAAGCTCCCTCGAGCACATCGTAGCTTGTGTACGTATAGATCCGCAGATATAGCATCGCGTGTCCGTGTTACTGTACTTCGCTTATACGCGAACTCGCTGTGTGTGCAACTTTCCAGCCGGTCGCCACATAGATCACGAATATTATGTGTTCAAACGTCAGTTCACTGCGTACGTATATTTGGCACACTACAATAGAACGACACATTTGTACTCTTCTTGACGATATACGAGGCCGATGTGTGGGCAGATTTTGAATCATTGTATTGGGAAAAATAGTATACTCATCAGGTATTGCTCGTCGATTCCAAGGATCAATCTAATACAATTTCGGTAATGACTTTTAATCAATTTTATTGTTATTTCTTTGCATTTATTTTTATGCCATTTACTGCAAGGTGCCATCGTCTGTATCTTTTATCTCCCAGGTAGAAAATCTTCCATCCAACGCACGTCGTTTCCGATGTTGAGTTTTATTCCCGTGATACGAGAAAGCACTTTTTGTCCTCTCTTGTTTACCCGCAACCCTTCCAATAGTGATTAACGAGTGATACTTTTGTCAGTTCGCTAACCGAACACATTTGAAGAGAAATTCGCAGAGCATGGAGGCGTCTTCTGTTGAAATTGATCGCTCAATTTCCCAGCTAACGTGATAGTCCGCGATGGTCCGGAGCGCCTAATCGCAACCGTCCTAACTTCACTGATCTCTCCGCTCGGATACGAATGATTATGGCATTTTGTGCGTCGTTGAACATCCACGTGGCTCATCCCCCTCCGGCTCGTCCTCCACGGAGTCCCAATCATCAGCTGTCCTGCGTGTCCCGCGGATAACGATGCTCGTTACAGCTTTACGGCTTGTATTCGACACTGAATGACAATCCTACGGAAACTCCCCAAATTACTTTATTGTCGTTTGGTAGTTTTGGATTGTTGATTTATTCACCGCAACGACACTGAACGGAATTATTTGGCAGTGAGGTCGAATCACCAGTGAAAGACCATTTTTAAATAATCCTTACAATATTTACTGCTGTTGGATTTCTTCGACTTGTTAATCGAACTTTAATCATATCAAGGGAATCACGGTCAACGTTTCGAAGAGTGAAGCATTCCGTACGCCCCTTTGCGCTGCCTTTGTCTATCGAAGTCCGAGAATGGTCGGGATTTATTGACAGCTGCCAGTCCGCTGTTTCCAATAGAACTCTACATTAAAGAAGCGATTGTATTGTCCTTGTATCACCCATGCATATCATATTGTGTGTACCTCACGCGTTAATCGAAAGTTCTTGTAAGCCCGCGTACGGCTAGCGGTCTGTCTCTGTTCGTGCTCGAAAGCCGGTGGCATGGAATACTCGTGATCGTTTAATCGCGTCAAAACACGGGCTTCCCGTGCCGATGGATCGGAAGGATTCGACAGTCGAACAGAGCTCCCGCGCATTGATTATACTTTTTCAAACTGCTGTCGCAGCGAGAGCTCTCGGGCAGCTTTCAATAGAGTCCCACAGAGAGTTGGAGCAGAGGTTTTTTGTTCGATATTCTCTGTCACGACGGGGAAAGCTGTGCCGGACACAAAAAGTACGAGATCGCGCCGACGTCCTGGATGAACGACAGACTATCAGAGAAAAGCTCTTGCGGTTACATTGAAATCAGAGACGACAGTTTCTAATTTCTCTCGTCATTGAGATAATCTGAGCTTGATTTATTTGATTGATAAAATTATCGACGGGTCATGCGTTTTTCTGTTAAATGAAGTTTCTGAAATGAAATGGCACTATTTCATTTCCCTTTTCCTTCTGTTTGTCTCTGCACGCAGAAAAATAATTTATTTGCCGGGCGCACCGCGAATAAATATTTATTTAAATTAAATAAATATCTATATAAGTTAAATAAATATTTACTTATAAATAAATATTTATTTCCATCAAATAAATTTTTTTTCTGGGTGTATCCCCTTCACCCGGCATTGTCTGTGACAGCGAATCCTCGAGGTCGCAACCGGAAATCGGGGTAGCGTGACCGTCAGATCCCCACACGTGGAACACGTCGAGGTTGTCCTCGGTGTGTTAGCCTCCGGACTGTCGTCCACTTGTACAGCGGCGTCAGCGTTGCCACTACGGCCCGACTGGACCACTCTCTTGGTACTCGCCAGTATCGTTGACCGTACTGCCAACTTGATACTGGAACGGACCAGCGTACACAAGACGCGAGTACCTGCAACTTTGAATCCAGCCGCACTGACAAAGCGGAAATGCGGGGCGTTGCAACTGATGTAACCAAATATACGCGATGGACTGCATACCGAGACAAGAGAAAGCGAACAATTCTGAATGCCACAGTCTTGATCGTACCAGCAGCTTCCAGGCTTCATCCCGATGATAACGGTTCTAAAGTTTCTCATTCATCTTGTTGACCCAAACAACCATTCAACACTTCATGTTTGATGTTACTTCACTAGACAAAGCTATTAACAATCTCGCGTCGAGATCAATGCCCTGCATGCAATGAACAGTAATTAAGCTATTGGAACGCGAATAGAGTGGGAAATTAAATGGGAATGTTCTTTTGCTGGCTTTGCAGAAGAGCCCTTGGTTGCGTCTACTTTCGTTGTCGCCAGCGCGGCTTTTCGCCATCGGGCTATTTTCCTCGAGCAAATATCGCGCGACTAGCGGCCTGACGACCCTACAGCTCATATAATAATATCCATGTTCCCGCAAGGGGACTGAGGGAAAACCTGCATATCTTACGACGAGTCTTCGAGAAGCTCTCATTTTGTTCGACAACTTTGCGTGTCGATGTGTCAACGCCTGCGAAGTTTTATGTCGAATTGAATAGATATTTAAGAAGCCAGCTGGTCCTTCGACGGGCATGACACCCCCGTCGGAAAGAACAATGATAACTCACGAAGCCCGAGCTGACGAGCTGGAAGGGTCGAATGACTCGAGAACGATGTCCCATTTTTGTTTTCCCTCCAAGAGCAGATTTCTCATCCGTCAGTAGAATTTTAGGAAAGGTATGAAAGTGCGGGGAACTTTGAAAAAGAGGGTAGCAAAGATAAGGGACGGAACAGGCGACTAGAGGAAAGCTCTCTAGCTCACTAGCTCGTGCGTCGAAATGTCTGGGCGCCCGAAGGGAAAATGTCGGGGAAAAGTTACATTTCTTGGGAAGCACGCGTGCCGCTCATCCATCTTATTCTTTTCGGCGAAAGAATCCGTCGATGTATCATACGTGTGTGACACCCACAGCCAATACATTTACTTTTATCGAAACAGTATTTCACACCGTTGTCTAACGACGTTACAATATACCTCTGCAAATTTGATAGTTCTTCGTTACCACGTGTCCTCTTCGGTTCTCAGTTTGTTATTGACTTTTATCCCCCGAATCATGTGGAGGTGTTTGTTCAGTGGTACTGAATAAATGCAATGAAAGATTAAATGGACGGCTCCTTTCGTATATATGATTCTTCAAGACGACGAAAGAGAAACAAGTGCAGCGGTGAGATAACGGGCTGTAGAGAGTATAAAGCAAATCCTAAATCGCAGCTGCAAGGAAAATCAATACAGCTCTGGAGCTTGTACATGGGTGAAATGGGAAAACGGAAAATGCAACCTCGCTATGGATGGTACGGCGAAGTGAAATCTCAAAAATGGTGGTGATAAGTTACCGACGACGCAGGGACGATAAAGAGGCAGCCACGGCAGATGGTTCAGATACCTGCCTTACCGACGACCGTTCTACAAGGGATAGACAGCTCATTGTTGGAAAACCAGGACGCTTGGAGACTAACGATAGAATAGTCAGCCTCAATTTCGTTTGTATCTACATAGAGGAATATAGGAAAGTTTGCATACAGACAAGTAGGAAATGATCTTATCGACGGTTGTCGTGAGGCGAATGAAATGGAGACAAGCTGCCTGGAATCTTTACTCAGCGAGTGGTACTTAAAAAATGTATTTTCTTCGTTTTTGAAGACGTCGCAGATGTATTAAAAGAACTGGACAGACGGTTACCGATAGATACAAGCCTATGTAATTGAACAAACAAACTACCTGTAACAATGAGATGAAAACCTGAATTATAGAACATTTCTATCAAGACGGAGTGAATTCCTTTTAGCCATTCACTTCTCGCAGTGTGTAGCCAAGGACCTTTGCCTCACCGTTGAAGTTCTCGCAGTAGATCAGTGGTTCTTAAGCCTGGAGCCCAAGGAGCCCCCTATTTGAACTTCGTTGGTCCATCGACCCGAGGTTAAGAACCTCTGACACAGATGGATTCAAGATGAATCGGAAATAAGTGACATCACTGAGATAATAGGTGAAAGCTCTTTCAATGATTCTGGGTTCGCGATTACGGATTCGCCCCTAGCGATGGTGGCAGTTGACGCTAAAAAATGCATGATATGCGAAAGCCGTTGCTGGAATGCTCTTCGTGCTCTGCGAATTTCCACTACAACGGCTCTCGAGTGCGCGCATACCGCACTTACAATAATTGCTGTTGAGCCTTGAACTCGTTACTATGACCGGCTAGGACGACCTGAAATGCGTAGTACTTTGCTATCGGCTAACATCAGTACTACGCAAAAGCATTGCAGAAGCTCGCGTTCTATGACAGCAGGGATGGAAATCCTAGCGATCGATAGAAGATGGACAAAGATTGGATGATGAAGCCCTTGATCAGTTCGCGTGCAGGATAATCTAAGCTGTACGTTACGAACCGAAACGCGGCACTCCTTCGAGGATACATCATAATAATTCTTCTACCGGAGCGTATCGGTGTATCGGTTATAGGTCAGCATCGATACCGTGATATTGGTGATGAGTGTAATGAAAAGCTCGCTGATCACGGTTAATCGAGTGTGAAGTGCCAAGGCCGCGATAGAAATGGAAGAATACATTTTTAATGACGTGAAAAGCTGCTTCATCAAGAGAGGGTTCTCGCCTTGCGCTTTCCACCGGTATAGTGCAAGCTTTCACTTCGAGCAGTGATGTCGAGTTGAGACAAAAAAGAGTGTAACCAATGCGAGCATATTCCATTGTATTATGCAAGATCCTATTGCTCGACAGTAAATTTAACTCTCCTTTTCCTTGACATTTGCAGCCGCTGGAAATAAGATTAAATCACTGTATCAGTGTTTCCTTTAATTTGCGTCTAGAATAGCAAATGCGTTGGAATTATGTTGAAAATGTAACAGGCGAGCAAATGAATACCATTCTCGCATAGCGTGAAGCGAAGCGGGTAAAAATAAAGTAGAGACCACTACGTAAGGTTGCTGGTATAGTAAATTGAAAATACGTTCGCACACGATCTCGGGAACCGACGGACCCGCTCCTACTCTCTTATGCGCAACCTAATCCGCTAGCACGATACAAGGACGAGTAATCACTTTCCTTTTCCATCTTCCCCGAAGAGAGTACCTTTTCGTGTCTGGTTGCCCGGTGAATATATAGTCGCACGATGCAATTGCATGCGTGTCTGTTCGAAGTGCATCAGAGGCACGACAGGCGTTAATGAAATTTCGACCTTCGGTGAAAGCTCGCGCAGGTGCAATTTCTCTCTGCCTAGCCACGCGAATGCTCATACAGGACGGATACGAGACCAGAGATTCGTTCATTTCGAGGTCTCGAGTATAGAATTTATATTATGGCATTATCCCGAACGGAATAAGTGGAATCCATACAAATTTTATACGAGAGCTATTCAATTAAAATTATGTACGGTTATAATTTTGGGACATACAGAAAATAGCTTAAAAGGGGGTTCTAATTATTTGTTAGATGAAAAATGTCAGTTAAGCGTATGACCTTTATGATAGCTCCAATGGTATTATTTTATGCTCAATAAAAGTGGCACAATACCACCGTACAGCGATGCTCTGTGACCGATATCCATTTTGCGCGAGAAACCATGGCGATCGAGATTCTAGGACGCTTATGTGGGGCAGGTAATGTCAGAGGTCGAGAAGCGCTGTACCACCGCTCTGGGTTCGAGTGCCATGTCGCAAAATTCAGGAGCCTGAAGCCACTCTGTCAGGATTAGCGGAATGATACAGAGGTCGAGTCTAATCTACTCAGCGGTGAACGAAGTGGAATTTGCAGGAAAAAAAAAATAGGCATGAAGAAAATCAACTTTTTCACTCGCATTCATAGCCTCTTTGCCCGATGCTCGTATACCGTAAGCTTCAAACCCGTCCGTTCTTTCACTTCCAGGGCAAAATGTCGTTAAATCGGCAGGAAATTACGACCGTCAAATTTAAACATACTGGATGAGAGTTATGACTTTGGGGAACATGGGGCAACAAGTACACTCTTTGAAAGCCAATTTTCTTTAGTACCGTTGCCGACGCGTATCTCCGCAGTCCATTACCATCGGTCCTTCGACGTTGACGATGTGTCACGCAGCTTGTTGCACACATCTCACACGGAACGTGTCATAATTTTGATGAAATTCCGTTGGGACATTTTTTTCCAGGACAAATAAACTCGGACGTATATCGTACCAAGATTCGTCCTACGAGTCAGAGGTTCATGATGGCATCATAGAGATTTTTTTTTTCTGCGCGTCAAGCTACCAGAACTTATACGTTTTAGATTGATTTCGTGACCACTCGCATCTCTCCGGCCATCGCGAGCTCGATCTCACCCCCGGTACGAGACCACGTACACCCTTACGTCTGCACGTGACCCCGATAATTCAGACCCTATCGTGAGAATGTCGGATCGGAAAGTGCGTGGGCGAAGATGAAGGGGAAAAAGAGGGGGAGGCAGGAACTAGTTGGATTTTACCTCCAGGTTCGCAAGGGAGAGGTATATTTTCTCGCAAGTCCGACAATATCTACGGGAAGCTCGAGGCTTTCCGGTGAGCTCGGCATTTACTTTCTATCCCGCCAGCGCGGAAGAGGCGCCGATTCTCTCACTTTTATCGCTCCAGCATCATCCCCTTACTCAAACCGATGGAAGCTCTGGAGGGTTGCAAATCGATACAATATAAAAAGAGCATTCTAATACCAGCAAGAAACATGCTTCGATTCTATTATATTGTTGTCGTTGGATATCGTACAAGAAAAGTGTGCCGTCGCAATCCGAGTCCCAGTGTATAGGTAAAAACAAATAACTCGCTGGTGTTATTTCGAAAGCGGTCTCTCGAAGTTTCGAGGAAGAGCTTGAGCCATGGCAACCTAATCTCACTTTGGCCATCGGACCTTGTAGAAGGTATCGGAAATACCAAAGAAGTAAGGTACTCCTCTGTATAAGGTACCAGCGAAGTGAGAGAAGCGAGACGAAACGTGACGACAACGTCGACGACAGATGAGCGTGAGAAGTTCGAGCTCACGAACGTGATCGCAAAGCAGCACGCGCCTGGCCTCCATGGCAACGGGATACGAACACCTCGCCCCATAGGGATTCGTTTCATATATACCCCCGGCACGATACTGGTTCTTCATGTCATGCTACGTTCGCTGAAATACATTGCCCGTGTGCGCGAGTTACCGAGGATTATGATCGTATTACATCGTCACTTTACAATTAGCTGAACTCGCTGCAAATTCTATTTATTTTCAATATAGACATCGTATGCATCTCCGTTATGTGTCAAAAATGTCATCGAATCGTATCCGATTGCATAACCGATGATGGCATTCGCTATGGGTGGAGAACTTCGCCACCAGTTTTGCGGGTTCGCGCGTGGAAAAGCTCAGCGGTGCTGGGTGGCGTCAATTATCATTTAAATTGGATACTGCGCCCTGCTATCGCAAAACCATTCGCGGCACGTACAGTTCCATCTACAATTCGTATCGGGGCTTCTCCGTTACCCGATATGACAAAGCTTTTGATCAGACTGCCGTAACGATTTTTCAACTCAATGAGAAAAGTAATTGAAGGAAAAGAAGTGGACATTTTCAATCTGCACCGAGAATCTGCAATCTCAGTTTCAGTCAGCATGCGCAGTGGTTGGACTTGCGACACTCTCATCATAGCCGAGAGCGTGCTCTAGGCCTAGCAACAGGTGGACTGCATTTACTAACCCAGGGGTGAAAATCTCGCCATTTGAAGATCTACGGAAACACTTAGGTATATCGCAACAAGGCTTCCCGGTTCGTCGGACACTGAACCGCTCGATCCAGAACCGACCGAGGAACCACAGTGGAGCTTTTGACAGTGAAATGAGGGGAAAGAAGTTTCTTATTGCTGGTGTGAAAAAAGCGAGAGTTTCGCGGAAAAGCGCGAGTTAATAAGTCTGCACCACTTAGCTAAGCTCTCCCTAGGCACGCTTGGAAACGAGCTCGACCATTTTCTACAACGCTTTACCCACTGGAAAGTAATTGGTGCAAGCTGTATCTGTAATTGCGTACTTTTCCGCATCCGTTCGACTCGTGCTATGCAACGAGGAGAGATGAAAACGAAAACCGGCATGAATTCAAAGCTCTGGAAAGATACACTGAAAGGATTTTGATGCTGTGGCATGTACGGCACACTGTCAACAATTTCGTGAATAACCGCGACGGAAATTTGTAGCCGCTAATTGATTGGCCTATTTGATGAACGACTAATTCCGTTATGCATCTATATACACGTATGCATAAATACGCACCGATACACGTGGAGCTTTCATGAAGTGTGAGCAATGGCTGCTCTGGTGTGCCATCCGGATTTCTCGGCTATTAACGCTCGGATTCGGACTCTGTATAGCGCGCTCGAGGCGTAAAGTAATTTGTTAATTAGCCTAATGAAAGATTTAATTGGAACAATGAATCCGTAGATCCGAAACGGCAAATATCAAGATATAAAATCGTGGTCGGAGAAACACTCTGATTAAATTACGTGCAAAGCGACATTTTTGAGGGAATGAAAATACTCCTGAAGCTATTCCGCTTATCGAGACTTTCAATTAAATGCCCGTCATCGCGTATATTACACTCCAGACGGAGATTACTTTTTTCATTTCTTCTCCTTCAATTTTCCAGCGACGCTTCGATTAAGATATCGGAATAAGACCCGCACAGCATTGTGCACATCGAGTGGTCGATTTCTCGCCTCTCGACTCGCGCTCACCACTCATCGCACCGTTTTTATCGCCGAATCCCAATTTCCGTCAAAATTATATATACATACCAGACGGTGGGTGTGAGCAACGATGAGTGGAAAACCAAGACGGGAGTTTTATTGGCCGTTAAAGTCACACGTGCGGAAGCGTGCCTTTCTCAGGTGGGAGTATAGAGATAGGCTACGGTATAAAAGTAGTAGAGATATTGCGAAGGTTGTAGGTAGGTGGTAGTTGATAAGCTTACCCAGCTGTGCTTAACTAGCTTTGTCCATCGGATCAGGATGTAGTGACGCTATAACATCAAGCAAGTACAGCGGGCAGGTTGCTATGAGCAGGGCAGGTTTCCAGGCATGCTTAATTGCATGGGCAGGTTGGTATGAGGGACTTGAAGATTATCGAAATTATAATGAATAATAGTAAGCATATCACGGGTCGCGCGATGAGGCAATACAAAGCCTGGAGGGAAATCTCATATTTTCAATGATGAAAGGTCTCTGGAGGACTCGCTATAAAATTTATTTCTCAAGGGTGCATCATCACTGCAAACGTGAAGTGTAAAATGCAAACGTGAATGGAGCTTCGTTAAGCCTTTCTGTTCTGTACTTCTGGAAAATATTATATCGGCGCGCTTCCAGGGTTATATTTTTAAGCTTCGACGCTGCATTTGTATGCTTTTGATATTTTATTTACATAAAAAAATTCAAATATTTACTCGTGTTTGACGTAGCGCGCATGTTCGAAATGTAATGTTAATTCAAATTTGCTTATCGTATTATTTTGCCGAGGCTGCGTGATATCAAATTTCGTCGCCGATTTTCTGGCGCAACTTTTTGTTATTAGAATCTGTATCAACGCCCCGCGCATTCACTCTTCACCTCTCTTTTAGCTCCCGTTCGGGGTGAACTGAACGTTGAATAGCGGCGAATACATTGTAGGCTTGATTAACGTAGGTGTCTTTGGGAATGAATACATGCATAGAGGTGGGAGTGCGGTGTAAAACACGGCCGGGAAGCGCTTAATCACCTTCTGATTGGGCGATGAAGCGAGTCCCATGATGGTCCAACGCGCAAGCTCCATAGTCTTTGATCCGCTTAATTCTGCGAGTAGGTAAACCCGTAGCTGCGCATCAATCACTTCCGTACTGGCGCTGAATTTGGTTTTATTCTGCACCATTTCGATTCATATATTCTCGGGGGTTGTCACGTCGGTGACATGTATTAGATAATGTAGGATGAAATCTAATGCAAGACTGAGTCGTCTCAGCTGTGAAAAGTTAGCGAGGTCATTTCGATTTAACGATAGAATGGAAAAGCTCGTTGATCGCCGCCGTCTCTCCGGAGTTTCAAGTGAATAGCTTCGGGTTTACTACCGACTTTAAGGTCTCCTGGTCTAGCGAAACTGGCAGCGACGTATACCGTGTACGGGTACAATGCTGTTACCACGTACAAAAAGACGAGAACTGAGTGCGATTGATATTGGCAGATTCATCGGACAGTCGGTCGTGAGAAGATTGCATGTATCGTAGAGCACCGGAAAGGTTATTTACGATTCGATACCAATGGTATTGTGGGGGCTTTCTCTAACAACTCTAACAAGATAAAATCGAGGCTGAGGGATATGTTCACGAGATTGCGGGGGCTTCTGGATTGAATGCTGGAACGTTCGCGTAGACGCTAATAACATCTACGTTCTAATCATTTGAAAATTCGATTGATACGTTGTACAATCGGTTGAAAGGTATATGCCTGCTATCGAATTCGAACAGGAAAAAAATGTCCCTTCATATTGGCAACAATGTATTGTATTGTGGAGATACGGAGCACAACAGGTCTGAAGATACTTTTTATTGTATCATTGTATGCTTTTAAAAACACGCAAGCTACAAGACAGACTCTCCGTGCATACAAAATACAATGCCGCCAGGGATAAACTTGGGTGAGGATAAAATTTACTCAGGTGCGGAGGCACCGAGTGCAAAGACGCGCCGCGTGTTTGACCTACTCGTGTGTCTGGCGTGTAACTAAATCTTTCCATTTGCGTAACATGAGTTCTCATCTTCGAGAGAAAATACTACGCTCCCGGCACAGATTTACGTGATCTCTTCATTACTGGGCATCACTCGGAAGAAATTGTCGTGCTTCAAGACGTATGTACGTCATTCGTATGAAAAGTTCGCGGAAAATATCCCCTCATCCCTTCTGAGATCTGTGACTTCGGTCTGATAGCGTTGAGAATATTGATCGAGGGGGAACAACGCACTTTCTTACCGTTCCGATTACGCAAATATTTTTTCTGCAAGTGCTGATTATACGGTGAAGCCCGATGGCTGACGCAACCAACGTTGTGTCGAAGCTTGACGTAATGATCGTAGAAACTCCAGGATATCTACACTTTGAACGGTTTTCTCGTGTACCGTTAAGCTCTTCCCATCACTGTGGCTTATCGATTTTGCATAGTCCCGGAAGATTAACACATCCGGAATTCAGTTGCCTCCAGCGAGACTCCTACGCGCCGCTCACGGGGATGGGGTTTTCATATTTGTGCAAATAATATCAATGTGATATCCTACATCGACGATAGGGTACAACATGTACGCGTATACCTGTCCGTTCGAATGTGAAAATGATTGAGAGCAATACAAACGTACAACTTTTTAAAAGTACAAACACATATTTCACGTGACGATATATTTCAACAACGTAACCACAAGTTCGGAAAGAGCTGAGAGTGCGGGTGCCGGGGCGAGATCAAACATAATCGGGGCTTCGCTCAACGTCAAAGTTGCCTTTTCGCAATTTCATCAAAAGTGTTGTGAACTAAACGGTACCTTACATATGTTCATAGCACTCGCGCATATAATTATTAGAGTGTTGAGTCATTAGCATTAAAAAATTATGCTGATTTTGGACTCTCTGATTTTCCAAGTTGAGACTCACGTTTGGATGTTGTTTTATTAATGCGTCGTGCATTTGTTAAAGAGAGATTTTAACTTTTCACGTTCATGTAATTTTGAACGATATGAGTGGATGCTCATCTAGGAGAATATATTGTGTTTCGAGTATCCTGTTTCCAGGACTACGTCATCCCATAGCAGCGTCGCCGAACGTGCAGGATGTTTGTTCGCCAGGGAAGTGACATTATATCGCTAATCCCGTGCCGCGGAGACTACGTCGAGTGGCAATTGGAAATTGTTCGAGGAACGTCGTGAAATCGAAGCGCGACCCGTGTTAATTGCTACAATGAGGAAATACGCGTATCGAAACACCGGTCTATACACTTCCTCTGGAAGGACACTAAAGCCACTTGAATAGCGTTATAACACTGTACGGACTATACATATATATATATGTTTGCCTAGAATGTACCTCCGGAGCCAACACTTTTCCTTCAATATTTGATTGAATAATGGAGCGACGACATTTCTCACGGGAGATGTAGCAAAAAAGGCAGAAGTTTTCTTCACAGCATTGGGGAAGACGAAGGAAATGTGCAGCTGAGAGGATACCAAACGAACTTGGCCAATTCCTGGTTTCTGGGTAATACCGGAACTCGTGCGAAATTGTGTTAAAGTTACTCGAGCGCGGGGAGGGTTTTGGAGCGGTAGGACTGGTGTATGAAGGAAGAAAAGGTAGATATAGGAATGGTGAAGCGGAAGTGCGGTAGCGGGGAACAAGAGGAATCGTCGATGTTCCTTGCTGGTTGGCTTTCTGGCCGGCAATGCGGTCTCACACTGTAGAGAGAAGGCATCCTTTCAAGGACACGGTGTGGTGCCCGAGAATCCTGAGCTCTCGTCGAGAATGGGAAAACTTCGCTGAGAGGGCGGCGTATAGTCCAGGGTAGATACGGAGCTTATACACGTTTCTACGAAACGGCCCTTATACCCTTACAGTCTTGTCGCTGACGCTTCGTCAAATCGCAACGTTGACGATGTGTACCGGGCGCAAAATGAGTTTAGCCTTTATTAGTATCTGGCAGAGTAAAGAAAGAAGACAACCACTCGAGACCCCACCGACTAACGACTGTAGGGACGCTTCGCATATTTTTTTATACGGTCTTTCATAAATAGGTTTTATTTGCTGCGTCGCTGATGTCGCAAGAAATATGCGCGCAGAATTTCCCTACTCGAGAGTAATAAGAGCGTTTATCGGTTCTTTAGTGGCGTGAGGCATGTACTCATTGTTTTCCAATACTTCCGTAGCTATAAAGTGATTTTGCTCGCAACAATGCCACGGCAAAAGTGAATTCTCATGAAAACGTTTCGGATGAACGGAAACTATGCATCAATAGGAAATTGCAATTCTTTTCGCGAACGAGGTTACATACCATTACGGCTCATTTCCCCACATTCGTTACGTATTCGATAGTCTCGCGGGTATACGAGAGCGCATTGCGTCATCATCGAGGAATATAAAAATTTACGATTATATTCGCATCAGTGGTCTAAATAATTTTTCTCCCCCAGGGTCACGGCCTTCTTGACAGTATGGGCAAAACGATTTCTATTCAAATTTTTGCTCCGAGACCTTCGACAATCATAACATAAGCAGTGCGGGATAAGAGCTCCGGTTTTATGGAAATCCTGGAAAACCCTCTCTTTTCTGCTTACCACACCCTTCGGCCAAATGTTGTTTGCGTCGTTTTCCCGAGTCTTTTGGAGCACGATCGACTTCTCGCTTATGTTTCTTTTTTTTTATCGAAAAGTTTAATTTCGTCGTTTACACAACTCACAATTCATTCCGTTCGTTCAGGTAATAATTCGTTCGTGTAGTAATTGAGTGGTGGAATTATACATGTATAGTCTAGAAATTTACGAGAGATGAATTGCTTGAAACTATCGAAAGCCGGGTAGATTGTATAATACGAAGGAGTAGAGCAAAATAAAAATAAAAATGACACAGGTAATTTATGTAACATCAATACCTTTAAGTGCCTGGGTCTTTTAGATAAACTAGCTCAACAAATTGAGCAATTAGTCTATAAGCCTTCGCGTTCAATCACGCAAGCTAGTTTCCGCTACGGCTGTGTGAACATGGACAGACGAAGAGAATCAACACGCATATCAATTAGGAGTCGTATTCATACTTGATAATAGAACTGGCAACGGTATGCCTTTGACTGGGCGCGAACGGTATGCTATTCAAAATCCTCCCAAAGTACTTCCTCATAGCCTGTGGGAAATTCGATGTTTGATCGTTTACTAAATAGAGGCGAGAAGGAAAGCGGGGTTAAAACGGAAGCTTGAACGAAATTGATTATTTTTACCAATTTTTCTCAGGACATAAAATTAATCTTATCTGAAACGAAGAACACGGATCCCCAAACTGCGAATACTGATAGCCGGAAATTGGATATCCTGTTTAGCGTATTAGATCAGACGTAGCGAAGATTAAATTACCACGAAGACAGTTTTGTCTTACAGACATCATCCTTACGAGACACAAACATCCAAACACCGAGAAACATAGAAACCTTGTTTGTACAAATCGTGTATGCATTTAAAAAACATTTCATCAACTATAACTTACCCGGCGCATAACGCGTAGAGAGAATGATGAAGTCTTCATTTTGGTGGCAATCCTGGTAGTCCCTTACGTGACTGCGAGTCTCTTCCGTCTTGCTGCCTTCGGATCCCTGACGTAGCTTCAGATGTCTGTCAAGCAAGTACCACAGGAACAAGTTGTCGGCACTCGTTCGACGGGCAGGGTCGTTTGAATGTTCCAGAAAGTAACCCCGCTACAAAGTGGGGTGGTTTCTCCCAATCACTACAGGTGGTCGGCCAGCGGCTCTCACCCTCAAAACTATCTCAGCTTCTGGCTACTCACGAGATCAAGTTCTGACTATCGATATTTCTCTATCACCGGTTCTTCACGGCAACTCCTATCGTCGGTGCTCGCGACAGAAGGAACTCTGCTCGACCTGAGACTTCGATGCGATCTGCCGGAGAGGAAGTGGTGATCCAAAGAGGAAGTGTACGCGGATTCTGCGTAACGCGGCGGCGAGAGGCGGCCGGGAGTTATTCTGCGTGTGACTCTCTTTCTCTCTCTATGTGTGTGTGTGTGTGCGTGTGTGTCACTTGATCGTCTCGTCGCGGTCAGGTCGAGAAAGTGGTAGCGGCGAATGAGAGAGACAGAAGGACGAGCGGAGATAGATGAAGTTCGAGGGGGTGCGCGGTTTCTACGACGTAGACGCGCGATCGGCGAGTGCCGTCTGTCTCGGCGTGTTGCGTCGCGGCTTGTGCGGTCGAGTGAGATAGAGACTAAAAGCGTTGAAAGCAGCACCCCGTAGCACCGCGCACGCCCATAGAAAAGCCGTGACCAGGGCCGCGCCTGCCTTGAAGCTGAAGGTCCAGTACGGTGGTCGCACACCGGTAATACTATCTACCCGTTAAACTACTGACGAATGTGAGTTATTGTACGCGGGAGAATGCTAAGATAATATCGCAGCTAAATGTAGCGATATTCTTTCTACTGCAGAAGCCATATATACTTACCATGAAAGGGACTAAAGAGAATCATCACCTCCGCTTTGAAAATATATTTTTTTACCGTTGGAGACTTTGTCCAGGGGAAACATTACTTCCGGCTTGAAAATCTCACTTTCCGACCGGAAGTGACGATTTCTCTAAATGACGTCACTTATGGTCGAAAAATCTGATTTTCAAACTGGAAGTGACGTCATCTAGGGGAAACGTCATTTCCTGTAAAAAATATGGAATTTTCGAATTAGAAGTGACGTTTCTCCTAAATGACGTCACTTCTGGTCGTAAAACGAGATTTTCAAACCGGAAGTGATGTTTTAGAAGGTACCCCAGGGATGCACCGTTCTTACGTCTTGAAGCTGTTTTATCGGCAAATAGTTCATTCTTGGCGTATCGACTTTAACCAGCCGTGATCTGACTGCGGTGGCAACACCCAGAAGCATTATTTTTTTTGCCCAATTGAGTTACGTTTTTAATTTTTTTTCGCTAGATTTGACTTTAACGCTTTGTAAAAGAAATAACGACAATTTCATTGCGTTACGCCGGGCGTGTCAAATACCTGGACTTTGTGGATGTATCTAATACTAATTAATATCATCAGCTAAATAGGAGATATTACCATGGGTGTCGTTACCAAGCTATGTACCAAAAAACCGTACGGTTCTCTGTAACCGATTGAAGCATTTCCTGCTTTATCGACCGCCGCTGCAGACTACCCGTAGTAGATTATTGTGTGACCTGCTATGTCGACCGAGGTAAGTAATATCAAGGATCGGTTGCTGTAGTTTCTATATTTTCTACCGCAGTAGTCTAGTACCCTCAGTAGGGAACCGTTTTATCTTAAGAATCTGCTACTTTCAAAGGCCGAAGCAGTAGGTTCAACATTCTGTGGATGATGGCGCGATTCAAAGACTCGTCCCCTACCCTTCGATTGACCCGGTAGGGTAAGCATCACTCTCAGACGCTTAAGAAGAAAGTTGTAGATGCACAGATTCTTCGATAGGAGTCCAGCTGATTTTGGACTTCAGAAAAAAACAACCTGGGTCGTTACATGTACTGAAGAAACTTTTTCATTCATCACAAACGTGATTACCTCGGAGCTGTAATTCGTGTACGCGAACGTTTACGACAGAATGGGCTACGCGAGCATCGTATCACACAGACTCTTATAATAAGGGCCGGACTTTTTTTTGCGCTAATTTGTAAAATATTACCCGTGGTGTTCCCTCTTCCAATCAGTGAAAGGATAGCCGGTAAGTCGAAACCGCTGCTTCACGGAAATTCTTTTAGCGTGCAAAACCCCATATTTAGTCTTATAATGCATTGACTTTTTATGTCTTTTCCAAAAAACTGGTGAAGATTCGGGGTTTTTCGTTCAACCGATATACAAGTCCTCAGGCAGCTTTCGCTTGGTGTTGGGAGGGTAAGGCACTTCGTTTTTTACCATCAGCCACCTCAGTTCTCGGCGCTTGGGAGTATCCGTATACCTAACTGTATCCATCTCCAAGAATGCCGCTTTCTTTTGTTCCGTAATATGATGCTCGGGAAGTGCTATTGTAACTCAGATATTCCTTCAGAATATCTTCTTCCGACGGTCTGATACATTTTGTCAAATTATACATCGAAACATGTTACTTTATTCGTATTGTGATTGGCTGAACCTGGAAGTTACTTATGTAAAAAACTTCAGTTGCGCCACAATTAGCCTATAAACAATGATAGTGTAATAATAATAATCATTGATAACAGTGGACGGTGAAAAAAGCGAGATAAAAAATTAATTTTATCTAGGATCGTTAAATTTCCATCGGAGCTTGGTAAGCGATGTTGAATTGTTTTCTGGGTCTCACCCTAAGCCGCCAGCTTTGCCACAGTCGGCTCGTTGTAGACTTTTTGGAACCACCCATGCCGAGGCCGCTTGTGCGGTCGAGCGTTGAGCGTGTAATAATGGATATTTTGTAAAACGCCCGACGCGATTACCCGCACTTTTGCAGCCGCTTTTATAGCGGTCGATGAAGGACGGTGTTCGGTCGAGCGAGTGAGCGCGCGAGCTTCTCGTTAGCTCGATTTTACGATCTAAGTCAGGGCAAGCCGTGTCCGCTTGACTATTATTTTTCATAATTTTCGGAGAATTACGAATAGCCGTGGTTCTTTCACTGAATCTGCACGAACGAGAGAAGGAAGCCGCGGCATGCACGAAATATCCTAATCGCTCAAATTAACCCGCAGTTTTGAATAATCAAAAAAATATGTTGGAAGAACCTTCGCAATTTTGTGGAGCTCAGTCTCTACGTGTCCTTTTCGTAACATCTTTTCAATCAGATCGCGGATCGTAACTCATTCACGGTTATACGACAGCGTATTATTATACTAGCTTTAATACACTGCTGAGCACGAAACTCCTTCATTTAATGAATAGGGCGTGAAGGAAGAAGCAGCTCACGTTTGTGAGTGTAGTGAAACCCTTTACATAGGACAAGTTTCTCAGTTATCCCAAACTCATTAGTCAGTGTGGACCAAAACATCGAAAATTAATAAGCCTAGAGCGTTGTTGGCGGCTCATGGCCAATTAGGGTACACGATTAGACTAATGGTCCATCGAGTCAATTCTTAATTGCTTTTCGGTAAAAAATAAGAAAGGGCTCCATAACTGTTCGCCAGGTTGCCCCGGAAGTGTGTAACTCGTCCTATTGTGCTCGAGAGCCCATGATGGATGCCCGAGAAATTAAAGAGACATGTTTAATAAGATATCAGACGAAACTGAGATCGGAAATGATAATCTTGAGCTAGTCCTCTGCGACAGTTCTAGAAAAAATCAATATTACTACCAATAATTAATTATCGATTCCTCGTCGGTCGGCTGCGACTTCCAAATTTGGTAAGCCTTTTAAATCAGCAAGAGGGTAATGTGTCAACGCCGGACAGTTCTGAGTATGTGAATTGATCAGAGTACGATTAGGATTGCGCATGCAGTGAATCTCTTCACCTTTCCCTTGAAGTTTAATTACTCTCGGTGCAGAGCGAAGGCTCGCGGCTGCTTCGTTTGCTTAATGAGTGATCGCGGAGCGCGAGGTTCGTCGGGCAGAGAATGCCAGCCACGACGGAGGGGAATGTATAGGTATACACGCTAGGTATATATGCGCGTGATCGGCTCGAGAGGGACACGTGGGTGGCATCGGTTCACGAGACTGGACGAGACCGGCCGAGGCGAGCCGAGAGAATGAGACGAGAGCGATCCACGTGTAGAGAGCGTGCCACGCGTGACTGGCAACGAGTGGTGGAGGGACCACAGGATCACGGGAGAAAGGGTAGCAGCGACTTACGAGTGAACGCTCTGAAACTGCTAGCTTCGAAGCTCCGAGCTCGGCCGTCGAGCAGCAGAGAAAGTATTGGAGTGGTAGTTGAGGATTCTCGTGGAGCACACAATGGGCCTCGGCGAACGAGTCGGTATGTTATTTACCTCGGCCATCAATACGATCATTAGGAACTCAATGAAAATGACTCCAAGTGAATTACAATCTTTTTACAAAGGATAGCAAACAATTACAATCTCTGTACCAATGTTCATCGAGGCTTCTAATTACTATCTTCCACGAGAGTAAAGTCGAATCATTCGGAGAATCCGTCGATTGCGAGTCTGCGAAGGGAATCTTCGGTATAGAATGACAGAAGTAGTTTAAACGTTCAACCGCCGATGCACTGGGAACTCGAGGGCGCGGAGCACGGCGAAAGCGGACTCATCAGCAATAACGATCGACCTTGCGCGCGATGTTTTTTATTCCAGTGAAAAGTTAATTCGCGAAAGGGTTTTTGTTCGCGGGTAGAAGAGCGGATTCTCGAACAACGTCATGTGTCCGACGGTATTTTGATGAGGCGAGACGTTTCGCGAGGTTTGCCTGCGGGGAGAGTCGCGCACCGGAGTGTCTCTGCCGAGGCTCCACGCTGGAATTACAATTTGAATTAGTCGTGAAAGCCGCAGCTAATGATTCCTAAAGAGCAAAACACACTCGCAACTCAACCGAGCGAACCGACCCTCACTTCAGAGAGGGAGAGAGAGAGAGAAAGAGGGAGCCATGGGAGCCAGTGCGATATTCTTAGCTTTGTAAGAAACCGCCCGTGTGTCCAGCACGCAGGAGAGCATCGGCAACTTGCGGCCGATGTGACCGTGCAAGAGGCCGAGGTGGCCCGAACCACTCGTGTGTACGATCACCCGAATTTCTTGTACCAACCATCAACACCGCTTGTCTCTTATCCTCCTCATCACTGCCCCGATGTGCCGCTCATTCGGCATTTTATCGTCGAAATTCCGACAAATTCAATGACGATCATTATCATTGGCCTCGTTATCCACCTCCAATAAATACGCAGCGAAATAAGCAGAAAATATGTCCGGTCATTGAGAAGGAATGTTTGATGCCGCAGCTTTGAAGGCAACGTGTGAGAAAAAAAAAATTGACGAATGAGGCGTCAGCCGAACTCTTAATTCACAGCACACGTTTCTAGCTTCTACCCCGGGCAACGTGAAAGACTCTTTATGAATTTGTACGGGTAGACGTATGTGAAGGTATGAGCCGCGCATAATAAAAGTTGATCAGGTGCGCAAGAACCTGGCGTGAAACGCGAGCCACAATGTTGCTGGGATGTATAGAAAGGAATATACACTCGGCCGTGTTGTGTGTTAGCGCTGTGTGCATCGCTGACTGTGATGCCCGGTCGGGAAAAATGAAAGAATGGCAAGAGATCTAATCATACGGCGCGGTGACGTGAGTTACGTGGGTAACCGGAGGCGGCGGCAAAAAACAAAAGTTCGAAGGCTCTTCGTGTGCCACAGCTGAGGCCTCGTCGGTGCGCTTCGTGATCTATACTCTCGTGAGCTGCGGACTACGGGAGTCCAGTGCGGCACGAACAGTAACACCCGCCTTCGATTGACCAGGTGGATTATCACGCGACCATCAATTTTATACACAACGCGCACCCCTTTTTTTCGGCATTTTCTTTTTGCTCCACATCTTGTGGTGTGAATTTATGACGTGGCTTGTTCTTCGAATAACAACATTTTTCGAAGCTTCAAAGTTATTCCTCAGCAGCCGACTTATTCGCGATATCATACACCATTTAATGTGTTTGAATGTAGTTTTACAGTCCCTTCATTGGAGTATTCAATACGCAATTTCCTTGTTTCTTCGGGCGGACCGTGATGAATACGGGGCTTTCGAGGAAGGGTGAATTAATTAGAGATTAATTATATGGGATGGGAATCGCGTGTTGGTGCGAAACGATCGGTGAATATTCCGGCGGGCACTCTATCAAAAAAAAAAAAAAATACTCGACCGAGCATCTCCAGGTATAAAGCATCCGATGAACGGATGAAGAAGAATAAGATTAGAATGGGCCAATTACGAAATCCTCGAGATTTCACACACCGGCATATATATATAACCCGAGATTCATTAGGGAGGATCTCATCTCGAGTATAAATATAAATTCGAACGCCTCAGAACCACCGCCCTCTGATGTTCACGCTAATAAACAAGGTCTATGCAGGTGCCACGCAACTTTTCGGGTCCTCTGACGTTCGGGGCTCCACTCGGCGTTCGCAGCGGAATAGTTCGAATAGTTTAGGAAGCGTCGAAGAGAGAAAAGGCTTTCCCAAATCATTTCCGATACCCTTGTCGAAAATTCCAAGCATTCTCTCCGCTGGCGATGTACGAGAAAAAGTTTGGAATTCTCGTTTCCCGATGGAGAGACAGTAGTTTGACATGAATACGAGCTCCGTGCCGACGATTGGAGAGAAAATCTTGTACGCTCCTCGTCTCCGAGACCGATGAAGAAAAGTCCTGAGGGTACACGATACTCAGTTCACCGCTTTGTCCTTATGGCTTCTTGCTCGATCGTTAAAGAGCTGAAAATGACATCGAGGGGTGGAAGTCGTGTCAAACGGCTGTGTGCCGGTCACAGCGCGACATTCGTCGGTATAAATACGACTGAACAAAACTCGGCGTTCGGCGCGCATTGCTACGTGCTCTCTCGTTCGCTCGCACGTACCTATGCCTGGGCCGCCATCGTAAATTCATCTTTTAAGCCCTCAGCAAGTCTTTCTCGCTGAGTCGGAGACTTCTTAGAGGCCGTTGGGACTCATTTATTATTCAGATTTATAGCCAGGCTCGAACTGACTCCCACAGATCGGCAGGTCTTTGCGAATGTCTCGCGACCAGTCGAATGGACACGGTGTGTATAGCCAAGGATCTACCGAGCTACTCGCTCTCGATCTGCGGTCCCTTCAACGCGAGCGCACGCCGAGCTCTCTTTTGCCTTTCGGAAATTCGACGTTTTGCATACGACACGATCTTGGCCCGATTTGAATGAAACCGCGGCGGCATAACAAGGCGCTATCGTCGGGGGTCCGACAATTCGGTTTCCCCAGCGAGCTGCCAGAGTCATTGAATACGGGAAGGCCTTGGCGTGCCCTCATCCTCATATACACTCTATCCTCAATACATCGAGGAATACACAGACTATAGACACAAGCTAGGAAACGTGAAGTGGATATCTCCTTTTTGTAAGAACTGTGAAACCAAAGGGGTGAAGCGGACAACTTCAAAGTATCGAAGCAGGACGGCCAACCACCTGCTTATATATAGCGGTAAACATCCCACAAAGAGAATATCTTTACGCTTGCATAATTCAATTTCGAGACAGATTTCATCCAAGTAGGTGACAGTGGGCCAAAGGCGACGAGATCCTTTTATTTGACCTTAAATTCACAAATAGCATTGTTATTGAGGGGACTTTTCAGACCAGGATGATTCAGTTGTCTGCAAGCAGTGGAGCTTGTAAGGCAATTTTGCCAATCCTGTCAATCCAAACGAAAAAAATTATTTGGCGCATGTTTAGCAGTTGGGCTAAACTTTCCGGACTGCGAGACTAACGTTTCGCATGATACATTCTATACGACATTACACATACGAGTTTTGAAACACATTGCGCTGTTTTCTTTCTTGAACGGTTGATGGCCAATACGGCAGAGGCAGGAGGGTGAACGCGAAGACCCTCCCCGAGGCTCTGGGTTGACTCAGCAGACAACGCTAAGCTGCTGGCGCGTTCACCAGACTCGCAGTAGAGAAACGAACGGATGGACAGACGGACACGAGGCAGACAGTATCGGAGTGATCTCAAAGCGAGTGAACCCAATTACCCGCACACCGAACGACCAGATTTATTGTCCCGACGGGGGCTTGACTGAGGGACGAGTTGCCCTGGCTGAGAAGCGCTGGCAGAGATCGAGCCGTTCGCTCTGTCTGTGCAAAGGACCAGGAGCAGCAGGGCCCTTCAGCTCTTTCAAGTTCTGTTGCTGTTTAAACTGCAAACTCCCCAACGGAAAGGAGAGAAATCGAGCACCGAGATATCTCTTCGTCTGGCGTTCGAAGACCTCTCGGTTCCTCCTATGTCGAAAAGACGGTGTCGCGCCGCCGTGCTCACCCAATTATCAAGTCTTTGACAACGACCTTTCCCCGTGTGCCTTCGGGACTACCGGGGGGATATAAGTGCACTCTGGCCAACAACACTTTCTCGCCATATGACTTCGCTTCTGGAGCAAACAGATAACATCACATCTTAGAATCTCCCAGTATCTCTGTACTGCTCGGGTGCTCACAGATCATAAACAATCTATAATTGACATGATTTACGGAAGACGAAGAACAGAAAGCTTCCTTCGTTTCGGATAACGCTATCCCGATCTCCGTGGTCACGCGATAGTTTGCAGCCCTCCGATGCAATTGAGATAAAAACTGGCGATACGGTAGTTCATCGACTTTGATCTATGGTATCGCGATCAACGATTGTTTTCCCTGCTCGGTTGCAACTAACGATATTTCGTTCACCAATTCTTTTCGGCTTGAACGTTTAGATTGGAAAATTCCCACGAAGACTTTTCTCCTGCCGAATCGTATCGGCACGGAAGGCACAAAAAATGGTCATGTCAACGAGACAAGAGAGGAGGACACGGCGAACGGGAGAGCCCTCACCCTCTGCAAAGATATGCAGATAGACGCATGGCTGAGTCGAGGTAAGGAAGGAAAGAGGGAGTATATACGCGCGGTTTGGACGTTCTCGAGAGCTGCGCAGGTGGCTGTCACCGGAGGCAAACATACTTTACCGCGAAACACAGAGAAGAGAGAAATGCGAAGAAGGACGCGAGACGCGAATCGAGGAAGGGAGTCTTTGGGAATCGCCGACCGGCTGTCCCCACGACGAAAGAGCCGAGCGAGAGGTCTCCACCACCGCGATGCTAACTGACGCCTTAGAGGGCACTGATTGAAGTATTTATTGCCCCACGTAGGGCCAGCATACCCCGAGAGCGTCCCCGTATCTTTTATGCCGGTGTAATGATCCGCTTTGCATGCGAAAGCACCGGGAGAAGAGGAGCCTTCTGTACCTCCTGTGCGTCGTTCTCTCGTCGTTGTCGTCGTTGTCGTCGCAACTCCAACGCAAGTCACCGGACGCGAAGATCGAGCAAAGGGGAGCATGGGGAACCTCTGACACACTCCTCCGCCAGAAGGAGCCGACACTTCTTTCACTCCTCTGGTCTTCGCATCCCGTCTAATTATCCCGGCTATCCTGCGAGGGATTTTACTTTTTCACGCGTTCACCTTCGTGAGATAATATAAATTGGATCTCGCGCCCGTCTCCATATGCTTTGGATACGAGGAACTCCTGTTATCTGATTAGACAAGATTACGTCGGAATTTCTGTCCGAGTTGCTAACAGAATGTTATTCTTGGAAATCATGCGTGTTCACCTTGTTTTTTTGTTGTTCTTGTTGTCGGTGTATCAGGTGTTCGGAGTTCATTGAGCATGTTTGCAGAAGAATGTGGTCGCCATATTGTAGCTTCATTATTTTGGTGGATTACTCGTCTCATTACAACTTTGATACACCCACACTCCAAGGAACTCCATCGGACGACTGCAACTAAATTTCAAGAGAAAACTACTTGCAACTGCCGGCTGTTCCTGTTCGTTGCTGCGAATCACGGGAGAGTGCAAGGTTGTGGCGACATCGACCATGCAAAGCCTGCAGCATGCAAATTATCGCGCGTGAACAAGAAGCCAAAACTTGAAGGGCCAAAAACATGAATCGAGGACCCTAAGTTTCTCGGCAGTCCTATAATTATATTATTAGCCGACTCGCGCAGCTCATGACTCCAAGGCCAATTTGTCTTGCAATGCAACGAGACTGACTCGTGCTCTTGGCCGTGATTTGTGATTTATCTTTGTCTCGTCGGACTTTGTCGTCGTTTTTCTGGGAGCCCGAGACTCTGGAGACTTGAAAACATGTAATTTTCGCAAGGGTTCAGCAGAAGCGAAATAAGTGTGGTTTAAAAAAAAATCAGCCTCGAACCAAACATAGAGCGAATAGTGAATCACGGCCTGCGGTCGCAACATTAGTGTGTACATAACTATAACTCTAGAGAATTCATAATATCCTTGCTGGAAGAAATATAATGAGTGTAGGGTGGAACTGATTCGTACGGGGCAGTTTCTTGGCCATCGCTCATTTTTTCGCCAAATCAGAACTAGACCTCGTGGCCAAGGTAATATTTACTCTTGCTCCAGGGGGATGATAGATCACTTTTGGTGTGTCCGGATCATCGAGAATCCTTTGTCTCTACAGACCTTTGTGCACTCGCACAGGAGTAATTAAAATCGAACTGCTATTATAAATGCATTTGCTCCTTAGTAATAGCTGGGGTTTGTGCACCGAATTCTTGTAAATAGGTACGTCTCAATTAGGTCTCGGGGTCTTTAATTGGTGCATTTTGCGCGGAATGCGAGTGCTTACGGGCTGGCGACAACATGGTCGGAGATAGCGTTGTGCGCTGGTGCTCTGCTTTCGGTCTTGGGGACGAGGGAAAAGAGTAATTACTCTGGAATTAGAGCAGGTAATTTTCAGTGCGCGAATTACGCGCCAAAGAAACCAATGCGCGAAGAATGTAAAATACTCGATGACATTCCCCCGAGTGGTCATTGCCGCTGCTGTTAGGTTGATGCTGAAAGCCACGGGTGCGGCACTCGCCAAACGACGATGGAAGCAGAGGCAGAGAAGCTGAGACCTCGAGCTTCTTCTACTACACCGCCGCTTCTTCTCGACTGTACCATCCCACTGCGTCTGAATCTACCGCGAATGAAAGGGATATAAGTCAGTGGCAAATTTGACACATCTTTGCCGGCGTTTATATGTTCCTCCATTGGCTTTAAGTGGCCCATTCCGGCTCAAAACACATGCAACTTGTGTTTTTTTCGAAATTTGAAAAATTCACAATTTCCAGCATAGGGAATCCTATGTTAAATTTTGCGAAACGGCACTTTTTTTCAAAAAATTTCGAGATATCGAATTAAAACCTTCGCCATTTTTTTCAAGTGGCATATTTACCAACCCATTGCAGTAAAGAAAAAATTCTAAAAAAATTTTTTGAAAAAATACCATTTTTGTCGAAAAATTGTAAGGGCCCCCTTCTCATTTTTCCACTTTCAAAATGGCCAAATATTTTCCGGCGTTTATATGTTCCAAGAGAGTTGCGCGAGTCGGCGGTTAAAAAGGTCCAATCAGGACGAGAGACGAAGGATTGCCGCCGCGGAGAGTATCTTTCGAAAGTCGGGCCGCAGGTGCTAACTAAATTCACCACTAATCAAAAAGGGCTCCCGAACGAAACGAGTAATTAACGCTCATAATTCTTCTAACTCTATAAGTGGGCAACTTCGATATTGGAACTTCGCTGCTCGCAGATGAAAAGAGCGCGAGGCTATAAAAAAGAATTATGTGACAAAAAGTGGCGGTTTTTAATTCAGTAAACAACCAAAAGTTGACCAAAAAAATACAACATGTACCTGGCATCTGGAATATTCGGAATGATGATATCATTCTGTGCAGAGATGCACAGCAAATGAATGATATAATCGGTCTCGTAGAATGAAACCAAATAATGAAGTGGTGTTCGTAAAAAAGTTACCACGATTTGACGACCATTCATATCTCGGTGGCCTGGGCATATCATGCGGCTGTGGCATATTAACGAATTCCAGCTGTGCAAAACCGATGCCTGACGGATAATCGAGTGCACGTCAATATTATAGCCACGCATCTGTCGCGAGCTGGGTCACCTGTCCGCAGAGTATGTTTCGATGCATGCGGTGAACGCGAGGGATAAAGAGTACATAGTCGACAGAGTCATGACAACCGGACATTCAATTATACGGATGCACGTGGTAATGATAGAATGTACTTTTGCGTGCAGTGATCACCGCGTAATTACTAATTGCCCACTCCCCGGTGTGTTCACTGAATTCTGACGCTTTAAACGATTCGCCATCAGAGACGTTCGCGAGAACTCGACCATATGGAGTTATGCTATATCGGAAACCTCTCATTGCTCGCGCACTTATGACAGGTATTTAGTGCTCGAGTCTTCACGGTTAGACTGACAAGCAAAAAAAAACTCACACACACACGCACACACATCAGAGTGAAGAAGCAAACGAGATTTTCGCTCCGCATCACGTGCGCTGTAATTAATTGTTGAAAGAAGAGGGCTTGGCCTGATCCTTGATCAAGTGTCTACTTTGTTGAATACGCTTTCAATGCCCGTATCTCAGGACAATTAAGTCGACGCCGTGGCTACTCCTGCAATGCTGGAAGGAGAAACACGGGGTCTGAGGTAAATATCAAGAAGATAGGCATCTGGGAGATATAAATCGCCCGTGTCGATCTGAGCATCCCGATATAATCTACTGAGTATTCGCCTCGTTCTCTCGCATCCGATTCCTGGGGGATTAAATTAACCGAAAGCGGAGATTCCAGGGAAAGGAGTTGCTGTGCGCGCGATACTCCCTAAGCCCGTTGGGGCTTCCGACAACAGGAACAACGACGACGAGTAGATCGTGAGATTCCTAGATGTCGAGAGATAGCTTTGCATCTGCGGTTACGATTGTGATAATTGGTCGATTATTCCGAGATTGATCGAAATTCTTATCGAATTTAAATGAGATCGGGGGCTGAGGGATATCGCGATGACGATCCAATGAAGGGTCGGGGGATTCCCTCGTTTACGCTCACTGCCTTTTTCTTAACCACGAATTAATTAATGTTCTCTCGACGCCTGGATGTCTGCTGGAAAGCCTTTTCAAGCTCTCCTTCACTGGATACTTTGTGCAGGCTTGTACGGATAGCTTCGAAATTTCATGAACGCATGAAAAAGTTATAAATGCATGAGAGAACAAACAACGCAGAGGATAATAAAATTATCCTGAGCTTGATAACAATGTTTTATAGTAGATTAATGAACAAGTTGCTCAATAAGCCTGCGGCTTGTATTATATATTATTAGGGACTTGGATCCTGACTCGCCGAATTGCATTACCACGTGCTGTCTTTTCTCCGGAGAGCTTCGGCAGAGCCGACTCGCGATGGGACGGGGCGCGAGATGCGTGCTCAAGGTGATGGCAGGGTGGTCGTTAAAAAGAAATTTACCAAAAATTCGTTCGCGTCCGGATAGACGATGGTGGAGAGATAATGGCGCGTGCCCGAGGGTTAGTTTTTTCGTTATATGTATATGTATACTATCCTCCCATTCATATCGCACATTTTGTTCTCATGTTTCCAACAGAAAAAAAAAATGATCTGCATCCTTTGACAAAAACTTGCGAACTTTCGTGAAGCGTGAGGACACTGCCACACAGTGAGGGGAGTTGAAAATTTGCATTTTTATGTTACCAAAACTGCGAGCGAGCACCCTTTTGCCCAAATTGCTTTTACTGCGCATCCTTTGGGCAGGGCGCCCGTAGGAAGCCTAAAGTGACGACTACGTGTATCGCCGTTCGTGAATGTTGTAGAAAAACCCACCCGGTAATTTTAAATTCATTAGGAGCTTCTGAACGCGACTTAAACGATAAAGCAGGCATGACCGACGTTGAGAAAAAAATCTGCCTGATACTTCCCTTCGTTACGCGGAACGCTCGTTTGCTCCGAAATAATTTCACTTTGTAGGAAAAATTTCGGTGCGGTGTGGAATAAAAAATGATTTCGTAACAATTTGTCTCGAGTTTCACAGATCGGAAACAGAACAAAAACAAAAATAGTGAAATATGGGGGCAGGAAAAGATCGCGCATCGCTTCGTCGGCGCATCACGGGATAATTCGCGGCTTCCGGGCGAATCCACGGCGTCGCTGAGTAAGGCATTATCGAATTTTAGATTCGATTCGGCCGGCCCTTTCCTGATGCACCGTATCTATACCGCACAGCGTGTATCATGTTTATAAATAATTTAACGCCCAGGGATAATTTAATTTCACTCTGAATTACGGCCAAGAATTTTTGCCTATACGTCGCGTCGCACTATACGAGTCAAGTATAGTGCCGTGACGCGAGCACGAGCTCGCAAGTACACCCATTCAACATACTCTTTTGCATCATGCATCTATACGGATGCCGGTAACGCCCTCGAACGACTCCATCTACTTGATACTTAAAGTTTTGTCGAGCCAGCACTTACCAAGTACCCGAGCCGTACACTATATACATAGGTTGGACTCTTTGCTCTGCTGGAGAACGCGAGAGAATAATGATTGCTCGGTACGCAATTTGCTTGCTCGACTAATGAATACCTCGTGTAAGTGCTCCGAGGCTGTAAGCTACCGACTAAACAGTTTATCTGTACCCCTTTTCCATCGTGAAGTGTCTGGATTTGTGCGTACGCGCGGTAAAACGTTTTTTTTTCCTCTCCCTCTCCAACTATATCAGGATAATAAACTTACAGATTCTTTTTGTCAATTACGGTGCTGCGGTTACAAGATAATTTGAATGTTTGCGTAGTCGATGTTTCGTTTCGAAAGATTCCCGACTACTCTCGATATGCTATGGTGTATCCCGGGGCTCGGTATGCGTGCGTCGACAGAGCAGTGTATTAAAGGATGAAGGAAAACCCACAATTTTTAATTTTTTTCGTTCGACCGTGTGTACAACGGGCAACATGCAAAATCAGCATTATCGATTGTATCTTCGATGGCCCGCTCGCCACGGGAATCAGATCGGGAGCCCATGTTATTTTCCGTTAGCGATTGAGAAGATTCGCACAGCATGGACGCCGGTGCACACGCTTTGGCATGAAGCACGAGACCCTCTTGTATAACTATCATTACCCCGGTAGTTTATACAGCCGGGGCTATATCTTACACGTCGTACGAGAAGAACAGAATCGTACGTTATAACGTCGTCTCGGAGATAATATCTTAATATCTCGCGCGGAACCCCATACTGCGCAAACTCGCGCGCGCGCGTGAGGCCCGCGAGCTCGCAAGCCTCCCTGGCTGCCGCCGCGGCTGCTGCTCATTACAATATTTAAATTGAGTATTGCGACAACGAAGAACCTTGAGCAATCGCATGCCGATCCTGCGCGAATAATGGTAAAAGTAATAAAATTTAATAAAAGACTCACGTACGAGACACGTGCTGAGTCCAGATTATTGCAGAATTATGATTCTCCGCCGGTTTCGCATATTTCTGCTTGAAGAATCTCATCGCAGCGCAGCTCATCTTATCGCATCCTGTATACTGCGGACTGTATGTGACGTATATTCGCCTGAAAGCTATTAAGCTTCGAGTGATTCATCATAATTGAAACGACCGGTTTTTTCAGCAACGCCCTCAACCTTATTGAGTCCTCCGTAAAACCGAAAATTATAGATTTTGTGCGGCGAGCAGTATCGACATTCCGATACGCGATCCCGATTCTTATCGCTCAGACTGCGGGGAGCCCAGACTCGTGGCCAGTCGACAGGATTACAATCGACCTCCCAGCGTTCGGCTCGCGATTCCTCCATCACACTGCAAGATAAAAGAAAAAGCGTTATCTAAATGCCGTGAAATAATACCGTGAAATAATCGTAAGCACGTTTCAACCATTATCACGCGATCTTACTCTATACTAGTCCTCCGGTATCCTCGACCAATATCCAAACAATCTAAATGGCTATACGAGTTTCGTTTGAGATACAACACAATATGCTTCGAGTTCCTCTCGAGATGCTAATAAGCGCATCTGACAAGGAGCTTCGAAAAATAATTCTTTGGTTGGCAACAAATGGCAGATACACGATCTATCTTTAGAAATAAATACAAATAATTAACATCGTACGGAAGCATAAAAGAGGCGGTCGTTTGATTTTTCTTTTCGAAAACCGATTTATTGAAGATGCTTTTAGCAGTTTGATTGCTTTTTTTAATTCGTGAAAGGACAGATTTTTTAAATGGATTCTCCTGCAACGTGATTGCGCGGATGCAGGGAAAGGCGCGAATCCTTTCGCATCTGCATTCCACCCAGCTGTGCGGAGGAATTGCATATTTATTCAACAATATCTCAATTGCATTGAGACGTCGACCGCCACACACAGTTTATTTTTCACTCAATTGCGATTTAACATTCCGAGCGTTAGTGGTTGTATGATTTAAACACTCGTGGTCGACCGACGTATTTGTGAAACATAAATGCTAATGCGATATATCGGGGCGCGCGTCCAAGAGCTCACGTCGACCGGTTTGTGATAAATTGCGACACGCAAGCGGTACACGTTAGTCGCGCCTTGTTCGCCATATCTTTTGCTCTCGCGTGAAATTAATTGAAAATTAAGCCCATCGGACACTGCTCGCGTGCAGCCAAACGGTTCATCGCTTATTTCCGGTTAGCACTCTGTTTCTTATGCCGAGTAATTCGACCTACGCGAAATCCTGTGAAATATCGGACGGCTGAATTGTTTTAGGACTATCGTTAAACCGTATCGTCTTTCCAATGACGTTCATCATCTTTTCTATCGCTGGGGTACGTTTATAAGCTCTACTGCACGTGCACCCGTACACACGATTTTGCCGAGTGAAATATTCCACGATAATTGTAACGTTTCCACGACGCAGAAAGGAATAGCACCGACGCCCTGTGCGCCCTAACATTCGATCGTGTCTAAGGGGCTATCATTATAAATGGGCCATACGTTTGGTTCAGCTCCCGATAGGGGGAGAGAGAGAGAGTACAATTGGGCATTTATCGATGGACTCTGGGTGGGGAACGCTCTTCGGTAGATTGGTAGGTTGGTGCGGACTACGACTGAGGTGCTAATTGGTTTCAGTCGTGCGCCTCGCATATTAGATGTTTTTGGAATTGCTGAGGACTGAAGAAGAACATCAATAGCGGCGATGTCAAAGAACAATTAACGATGATCCGATTCATGGTCGTTGTAATCACATTTTTTTTTGTCCCAGAAGATATAAAGTTGCAAGCTCTTCAACACACAATAAAATCCGATCCATCTTCTCCGGTGGAGATTCTTCGCCCTTTGTCAAAGCCTCCTCAGCATCCTCACAACTCGCGGACACGTAAATGCTAAATCGGTCGTGGTCCGCCCTAAGTTCTGGTTGCACGCTGCTCGAACGGCCCATTTTTCAAAATCATAATTGCATTTTTTATCCCAAGCTGTCCCGACGAGAGAGAGCATCACGGTAGTACTGCTACTACTACACTTGAGGCTCGGGCATGGGACGTGCATTGGACTTCGTGCTCGTCGCCCGCGAGGCAAGCATCCATATTCATGGGGAATAAGGTGCAATTAAACTCTGCGAGGTGTCAGCTCCAAGGAGGCATTAATCAACCGACAAAGCCACATTTGACGCACTAACTGCTGGAGATACCATTACATCCGGACCACATAATAAGACGGTATTACAGTGGAATGATAATTTCGGTACACGCCAAAAGAAATACGAGGAGACTTCCAAGATTTTTTCGACCGTATAAATCCGTGGGTTTCTCGTGTATACGAATTATCTTTGGAAATAACATAAATAATAACGGCACACCACATGCGTGATAAGATTTTTAACGGGAACTCTTCGGTAGATCACGGTCGGCGTGAGTATCGGATATCGGAAGGCAAAAAGTGGTTGCTACGCAAGTCATCCTAATTGATCCTGAATTTATTGCGTATAAATGCCTCATTATACACCGGAGCAATTCATCTTTATTAAAAGGCACTCGGCTCGATGGGATCCTCGATGGGCAGACTGCTAGCGCAATTTGTTCGCGGCGTGTTACCGATTTGATTGATAAGGTCGCTTTAGCGGTTGCATAATTCCAAAAAGCGGAGCCCCCTGTGCATTAATAAATCATAGGAACGGTGGAACGAGATCAGGAATGGAAGACAGGCGCGAGGCAATGCTAGCCCGACGAAACAAGGAAATATAGAGATGAAACGAGAGATCGCTTCGGGGAACTGAAATATTGCAAATTTATTTCAATGGAGAGGAGAAGAATACGTTTTTAATAATTGTACCTGCAATGTCGCCATCTGCCAGCGGATGGAATGATCTTCGAGGCTGCATTCCCCAAAGTGTTTTTCTAGTGTCTTCGTCAGCGAGCAACGTCGCGAACCGTGCTGCCGGATCCCAGAGGTCTTCGGCTAACCAACGAGCGCGTATGCAAGAAGCTGCAGCATCAGCAGCATGGGAAGAACGAGGAGAGCACACCGTGAGCTTAATTTATCGCTCGTCTCCGCCAGGGAGAAACCGCGAGCGCACACGCCAGTCGGCGATTTTGAAAGAGCCTCGCCTCTCGTATACCCACGGGTGCCATCGTTGTCTCGCCGAGGGAATGTATTTGCCCGAGGAGTTTGAGGCTACACCCCAACTCACCCCGCCGTCTTCACGACACGTGGATGGCACTTTACCCGCAGGGCCTTCGGAGCTGGTGTGCCTTTCTTCAAGGGTTCGCAAAAGATGCTATTGGGAGCGTGTATTCATGAAAGATATCGGGTTTAATAGCGCCGAAATCGCAAGAGCGAAGAGGAGCCTGGATTTTCTCACGATTCCATAGATCGAACGACGCTACTATGACATTCAGATTTTTCGGCAGATGCTCTCGGATTCCCTACTCTAAAAGGAGAATGGAAGGCGTGATTGTTCTTTGTCCCGCTGAACATGACAATGGACGGCTTAAGCCTTGGTGGCGTGCTGTTTCCGCCGGAGATTTCGCGACTTCGGTCATGTTTTGGTACTTCACAAAATATCCTGCACAAATTGATTCGTAACGTCTCGGCGTCCCTTTGACGTACCTCGTTGAGTCACACCCATTCGATTTCTATAAAAGATTTGCGCCAGCATGTTGGAATTTTTCTTCGGAAATCGGTGACGGGGATCGAAGAATCGACCGCCTCGAGAGAGTTGAAAGCAAGAAAACGTGACTTTGCAATTTCGTTCCGAAGCCGTGGGTCGACGTCAACTGGCCTACGACTAACTACCTTCTGATGGGATTGCCTACGACTGACTACGTTCTCGTTGGATTCAAATAAGGAATCAAAAGTATCGACGAGTATCCACGGGGTTTTTTTTCTTATATTGGAATGTGCGAATTGAAAGTTGATGTCCCATCTGGGATTCCCATATGCGAACGAAAGGAACCTGCGATACTCGAAGACATATCGTAAATATCGGTAAAGCGCGAAAGACTGTTCAGCGGGGAGATTAGTAGTGAATCGAAGTCTGATTTCAGTATTTTTATAACGCACATATCCACTTCGTTTACCGAACAGTTGTATATATTTATAATTTATTATTGTTTTTATGTACTCGGCTTTCATCCATTGCCCCCCATAGTCGGATAAATGTAAGTATAATTGGACGCCGAGAGCCGATTATAAGATTTTGCGCGACCGTTTTCAAAGCCTTAATTTCCATACGGCGAACTTATAACCTCGATCATCGGCTAATTGACGTTAACGTACATGAAAATATTGGTACCGATCGTTTCGACAGATACAGGCTTGGAAATCGTCCTCGATTACGCGTCGAACGCGCGCCGAGACTGCCGTCTCTTTTCGAGATTTCTCCTGCCGGTCGCATAAGCCGGCCGCCTGCCTGCCTTTCACGAGAGCTCGCGGGGTTTATCCGGCATCAGGAGTATTAAATTTATTATATCACCGGGAGTAATCAACGCCCGATACACACTTATACTCGAGGTGTAATTGGTTCCTCATCGTTACCTAATTAATTAATATCACTGTGTCGACAAATAATTATCATGGTTAAATTTTTTCGTTTCGCGATAATCGAAGTATGATACCGTTGACTTTATATAGCAAACGCAATAAAATTCGGAGTTTCGCCGATGATGCTCCAGGCCGGAAGGACTTCTCGAGGGACATAAAAATCGTATAAACGGGTAGTCTTGGCGCTCATCTCGCGGTAGCTCACGATCCCGGCGAATCTCGTGTACGGCTATATACACGAAACCCATAAACAACAAATCTTTGAGAGCTCGGCGAGAGCGCAATATCTGCTCGCTCCTCTAGACTCTCGACTCGTGCATCTGCCAGCTCGTTATCTAATGGCGGCTCATACGGTATGATAATTGACCGCGTTCACCTCAGGCGCGGGCTGAATAGACGCGAGCTTATTAAGCCCGATGGTTTGTTGTCCGCAGTAGCCAACAGCCCTACGAATCAACGTTATGTATCGATTCTTGATTAAAACTCACCCTCGGGCAGCCACCTCATTACGCCCACTACTCCCTCTCGCTCTTTCTCTTGCGCTTCGGGCTTCAACCTTCGTCACGTCCCTAGTAAAATTGACGTCGACTATAAGACAAAAAATACCTTCCACCTGACCCCGCTGCAGACTAATTCCGAAAGAAAAATTATCTGCTACAGAAGAGTTATTAATGACTCGCGGTGTGTTGTGCTACTTCGAGGCGTCCAGAGACTCCGGGAGAGAACTTATTAGAAATCAGTATATCACGTACCGGTTTGGAACCCTTTTGTTTTCAAAATATTTTTGTTGCATGATAAAATATCCTTAAATCTTCGCGAAATGAAGAGAAAAGAACATAGCGAAGCATTAATTTCGATCTATGTAATCGTTCGGGATTACAAAAAATTGGTGGAGAAACACGCGATCGGCGTTTGGTAAACGCGACGGACCGTGAGAGTTTTCGAGAATAAATGTAGACTCCGGCCGACCGGTATGCGGTGCCCACATAGGAAATCCTATGTTAAATTTTGCGAAACGGCACTTTTTTCAAAAAATTTCGAGATATCGAATTAAAACCTTCGCCATTCTTTTCAAGTGGCATATTTACCAACCGATTTCAGTAAAGAAAAAATTCTAAAAAATTTTTTTGAAAAAATACCATTCCAGCATAGGGAATCCTATGTTAAATTTTGCGAAACGCCACTTTTTTTCAAAAAATTTCGAGATATCGAATTAAAACCTTCGCCATTCTTTTCAAGTGGCATATTCCAACCGATTTCATTTACGAAAAAATTCTAAAAAATTCTTTTGTAAAAATACCATTTTTGTCTAAAAATTGTAAGGGTTACGTTCTCATTTTTCCACTTTCAAAGTGGCGAAATATTTTTTTTCGAGGTATCGATTTTTTACCACCTCCATTGGCTTTAAGTAACCCATTCCGGCTCAAAACACATGCAACTTGTATTTTTTTCGAAATTTGAAAAATTCACCATTTCCAGCATACCGAGTGGGCAGTCGAACAGGAAATAATAACAAAGTAGCGATGCAATTAAAGATAATGCTGCACACAGCGCATGGAGAATTACACCGGCGAAGTGCAGCAGCAAGTGAACTTTCGGGTAGGAGCCCTGGCGTTCAATTCATTAACGTAACATGAAGCATTTCTACACGGTATCCCATAGTTGTTTTGCGTTGTTAAAGCCTGCGGTGCTAGAGCATCGGATCCAGCGTTTCCAGCCTTTTGGGGCCTGTGAGGCTGTGTTTGCGGGGCAGCGCGTGGGCGAGGTCTACAAGCGCAATAATTATCTCGAAAACAAGGAAAAGATATCCACGTGGCTCGCCGGTCTCGTACGTTTTGTGGGATTACCGAGAGTGTGCGAATATGTGCTCCAGAGATATAGCGAAGTATACGCCTTGATAAAACGAAGAAGGACGGTGCACTTTGTTTCACACCTCGCAACCACGAAGAGCCGACAGAGAAGTCTCGAAAAAAAGGGGCTCCGAACGCGCGAGTACCATTTCTGATCCAGTAATCGAAATTCAAAGGCAACGAGAGATTAGCTCGAGGCGCCGGGCTTCTCAAAATCGAAAGTCTCATTTCTCCGCGGCCGATTCTCGCGTGGATTATCTTTGCTCTTGAAAGCAGCTGAGTATAAATCGTTCGTACGCCGTCCCGACAGAACTTATGAGACATTACGAATGGAAGCCAATATGCTTGAGGGTCCAATCATCGAAGTATCTCTCTAGCCGGTCCGACTCGAGTGAACGTAAATTAAAAATTACACCTACACACGATACCCGTTGCGCGGTCGCATTTGTAGTTTGAGAAATAGTATTTACCGTCGCGAGAAACACTACCACAGTCGTGGTTCTGTCTCGCCACGCATTCCCACAAAACCACCCATAGAATCTAATAGAAAAAATAAAAATAGGACTAAAAACCGGTCCCCGATTCATTCGATTCGTAGATACGTTGCGCAAATGGCCTTTAGCTACCTCCCGATGTTATTCAGGTCCTTGCGGGCTGCCGGGTGGGCATTATTTCGCCGAAAGCCCACTACACACAGTCCATCCAACGTTTTAACTCTCCTTCGCCGCCCGCAGAAGTAATAATCTAATAAATCCGTAAGACATACACGCTTGCCGATTCGACGGTTCGTTTGCTTCGGCTTGTATAGCCAAGCGTGGACCATTCGATGCCATTTGGGTACCACGAGAGAGATGAAGAGAGGTCCCGGCGAGGACGGCATTCCCGATTCGTTGTTTACGATTGACCGTGGACGAAATTTATGAAAATTATTCGTGCTGACTACCCGATTTCTCGTATTCATGCCATAGTACGCGAGGACCCCTAAATTGTTGTCAGTCCCGATTCGGTCTTCTCCAACGGTCTCTCGTCCATTGTTCGATTTCATCGCTCCTCGTCTTCGTCGCTGGACTCCGTCTAACAGCAGCCAAGAGCCAGTTGTAACGTTGCGGGAAGGCCGAGGCTCCACATTGGCCAAAACAAGTATCAGCTGCAGCCAGCTTCACCCAGATTTCCATGCGCTTCGAGATTGGCCAATAAAGTTGGCTCGCATACGTAGGTAAGTGGAGCTGCTACCCGGAAGCTACACTCCTTGCCCCTTTTAGTTTGAGCTCGTTCCCCTTTAGGCTCACCAAATATCCCTGCAGCTCCGTCGTCGCTGCACTTCCCTCCCTTTCTCTGTCCGATTTCCGTTCCCTCCGACTCCTTCAAATGCAGCGGTAAGCGTGCGAGCGAACCATGAAGCGAAGGCGCCAATTATGCGAAATTGAAAATATATTATAATGTGCGCCCGTAAATGGAAAGCCCGGAGGGCAGCCATTCAGCCAGAGGTAATTCTGTTACCGCGTACGCCGAAAAGAGTTAAAAGCGTTGCCAAATTCACAGTGCGCAGCCCGTGAAATAATACGGATTCAATAAGAGAAATGGAAAACACTTTTACTCCATCAAAATGATTATACAGGAAGTCTCGATCGATTGTTGTGTCGGCTTCGGGCTTGAATTCGGATCGGTTTACTACAAAGTCTTCCGGAGACTGTGCAGCAGTAAACGTCAGCGAGCCATTCATATATTTCGGCAGCGTCTCTATAGACATCTGCTGCTGGACAAAACAGCGTCGATTGTCGGCCGATGATAAGATTAGCACGAAACCCATAGGGACTTCATTGCCGCACGATAATGTAAAATCGGCAAAGAATAATAATTAACTGAGAGTCCTCGCGAATGTCGTTCCAACGCAATGATACGGTGTCGCATGGTGCAATCCTCTGAAGCGCCCACCAAATCGGGCGACGGCATTCATTCTCGTTACCAAACTCAAGCATCGTTCTCTCGGCTCGCAGCGGAGAAGCGCGATGCGTGATTCGAGGGCTTACATCGTCCCGCGAACGTTCGAACTCTCTCGTCGCCGCGCTGCGAAGAGATAGCGCTAATGGTACCCGTTGAGTTACGCGTTTCCACACACGGCAGCCACCGCAACGATGCTGAAGCTCCGAACGAGCCGCTGAGACCAAAGGTCCGGACAATCAACGAGCTCGCTGAGAGCTATCTTCTTTTCGTGCTGATTTCGGTGCAGTGGCTGCGGCGCATCGGGTCGTGGCCCGTCGCCACCTGCTGCGACTGCAATCGTTTCGCTCTCGACGTCCCTAAATCCCGAAAAACGAGGAACGAACGTTGTTTTTTCGTCGCTCACGCCTCGGCTTCTTCGCCTCGGCGAACGCCTTCCACCGCTGCACGCGGTAACGATACTCTCAACCGATTTCTCGTGTTCTCGGATAGTATATTTACTGCTCTGCGTGCACGTTTCTTCCTCCGATCGTTCTCCAGCTACCGAAACCTTCGGCTTTCGGTCTCTTGCAGAGGCCTGTATCGCGGTGTCTTATCGTTCGATGTCGTCGGGTAGGTGGTTACGACCTCAACTCCTTTCGGGCCGAGGTGAGCTGGGGCATCGTGTTTGGTGCACATCTGTGCAATATCACCTATAGGTATATTGCAATTACGCGCATCTCGACTCGACAGGGGAGTAGAATCGAAAATTCGTTAAAATATGCGATCATTTCGTGGGCGATAATTCAACAATTTACCCGGTATATCGAGAGATATAACACCACCGCAGGATCGTTCTGATCTATGAAATATTCCTCCGCGGTATTCCAACGAATTTCTCTCATCGTCGTTAATTTCCATTTTCCCTTTCCACGGAGCGCCGCGGCCACGTCCGAGTTATTCGATTTGGCTTTTAATTCACTTATTCGCTTAACGAAGCGCGAGAAGCGCGGACCGGCAGTCCCGGGAGATGTCTGCGCAGTGCGAGTGGCGAGAGCGATAGAGAGATAAATATTCGCGGGATGTTCCAGTCTACGAAAAGTTTCGCCGATTGACCGTGACACTAATTGAACGGAGAAGATAATGCTCTCGAGAGCAGAGAAATGAGCATATACGCGCGGGAGTGAAATTCTCCCTCTCCCACGGGAGCCAATCAACGGTAGGTAGTGGGCAAAAACTACGGATTTATGGCTGGGTAGGCGGTCCGGGAACGTTCGTGGACCACGAGGATCGGCGGCGACCATAATTACTTCGAGCACCAGTGGTGTAACGACGCACCTCGCAGCGACGGTGACCTTTTTTTTTTTTTTTGCCGGGCGCAAAGTGTATGCCTTAATTGAATTTACAGTTTTTTTAAATACGGAAACTCATCTCGACACGAGCGTGAAACTACGAGCTTCAACTATTTAAAATTTGTCTCGACTACGTCGCTGCTACCGTGACTCTGTAATAATAACGAATAGTTAATAGAACAAAAATTGTTTGACTTGATTAAATAAGTTTAAATGAAATAAAAATATATATCTCTCGGACAATTTGTATTTTCGTTTCGTACGGAGAGTCAATTTACTAACAGCTACGGATAGACCCTCCACTCGCGTTTCATTGATCGAAAGTATACCGAACCGTCGATTGGATCGTTTAATTGGCGTTAACTCACCGCTGCTGGTACTGGTCTATGCCCGCGCGTGGCTGAGTAATTATTTCGAAGCCGAGGGATGAGCTCAATTCGCCCGAGTAAATAGTTGCGGCATGCGCGGCGTTCGCGGAGGTATAGAGAATGAGAGCAGAGAGCGGACGTATAATACACGCTGTGGGGACAACCGATGGTACACGCGTGGCCTTGCTCGGCAGTTGGGTATACGATCTCCCTCGATTTACGGGGTGGCGGCAAATACCGCGGTGTAATTTAGCGTGAGCGTGTGCTCTCGAGTTAGTAAATAACGTCGTGCGCTCGGGCGACGAGCTCTGCTGCACGGGACCCGGAGTGGGAACCGGGTTTGCACTAATTACGGGCGACCGGGAGCGCTCGTATAACCAATATCGAGGATGCTGCAGCCAGCGTCGGGATGCGCCTGCACTCTCGCGTCAATCGGCATAAATGGACTCTGCCGCCTTATTCTCCGCTGCTGAACTGACCGCGTGCTGCGCTCGCCTCTCTCGGCTCTCCTTTTTTTTTTTTACTCCTCCCGATGTCCTTCCTTTGTAGATCGGATCGCGCCGCGCTGTAATTCTGTATTCAAATTGATGATACATATAGTATAGAATTTTTACCTTTTTCATTTTCGCTTTCTTGTAACGCAATACGTTGCACTTGCACTTTGAACGGAAGGTCCACAATGCTATCGCGAAAGTGCTCCCGTTGCTCTTCGGTATACACGGCGAGCGGCGGTCGTTAACTCGGGAATAACGACGAGACGACACGGACTCGAAATATTCTTTGAGGAAGGCAAGCTCATATGCACTTCTCTTCCGTCCCGCCGAAGACCCCTCGACGAAATGAAATACTGCACGCGGACCTTAATTATCGCCGATGGCCTTCCCGGCTTATCGCACGCACGCGCTTCACTCGCCGATGATCCTGCAATTGCATTCAATGTATTCGAACGAATGTATATTTAATTACGCTATCGCTTGTAGCGAAGGGTTACGAGCAATTCCCTGTCCATTGATCGTTCTTTTTACCGTCACCGACTTTTGTGAGGCGACGATTTAATTGTTTTATTACCAGACTCGCAACTACGATAGACGTTGAACTACGAGTCGATGTCCAGATCGTAAATCGTCTGCAGTTGCAGCTCGTTCCATTATCACGTTTCGAAGACCGTTCATTCTCATGTTGGTCACATTCGAACGAGCCGATACTTCATCAAAACGGTAGAAGATGCTTATCGCTCCTTGAATTATCTACGTGTAAACGAGCCCGACGCCTGCGAGTCCATTGTCCGAGCGTTCAACCCTTCTTTTGTCCGAGATGAGGGATAGTCTCGTTTACGAATTCGTTATTTTGTCTTTCACTGCTGGAGCTCCCCGGACGGAGATCGAGGCGGGTGCTCTTCGGCTCTTGGTGTACACGGTACGCGGTGCATTATGATTCCGGTGCCCAGCCGAGATCCACGAGACCTCCCGCCTCGCGAGAGAAGCGTGGTGCACGATATTGTACCGTCTGCCAGGTATAAAATTAAAAAAAAAAAAAAAAATACCCGGAGTACGCGTGGATGTACGAGTTAAACGGAAACGACGGTTTTCTCGACTCGCCCGTAGACCACAGAAACGTGTCTTCTAGCCTATCCTCGCCTTTCTTTTTCTCCGGATTCTCCATCTCGGACCTCACCGTTACGATATCCTTCCGCACGAAGGTATCGCATAACAGCCGAAGAAACCCTCGTCACTCCTCCCGTTGAACGCGGGTACCGTATCAAGTAGGCGTGTTCCATCGCTAGTATTCATTATTAATAAATTTTGTATACCCTCGACACTTTATTATCTCGACACACGGCGAGAATTCGTTACGTCGAAGGATGTATAGAGGTAGGACACGGGCGTATCGCAATAAACCCTCGACGTTACGTAGGCGGAGAATGAAGAAATTTATTTTTTATAATCGATTCAGATCTCGGAGAGGGTTTCCTCTTCTTTCGGGCTTTACACTCGTTAAACAAGAGGCGACAACGGGGTGCGCACACCGTTGACTCGGTGTAATTGACGGAAGAGCAGGGGTACGGTCGTTCGACACGAGTGTTCGGCCGGAGAGGACGCTTCTTCTCTCCGTTCGTTTCTTTTCTCACCGAAGCACACTCCGACTAAATTTATAGCTGCGTCCCCTGGAGTAGCCACTGTTCATTACGGAGCCAATTAAAATTTGGGCTCCCGAGGCACGCGATTGCCCGTGTGTACTCTGTTTCTTTGCCCATGAGTCCGGGTTACTCTTGCCCGTCCCGGGTTGTCTTGTGGAGCGGATACACAGCGGCGAGCGAGATGACTCCCTGACCGTAAAACCGGGAATATACCTTGCGAGAAAAGTTATTGGACGAGCGGTGGCAAGTTGCCACTGTCGGATCTAGACAAGTCGCTGTAGTGAGAGAACGAGATGAGAAATCTCGGGAAGACTCGTTAAGATTCGGCAGGGATCTCGGGAAAAGTATGCGGGATCGTGCCAACGGTCCCGAACCCTTGACGAATAGAGCCAATTATAAAAACAACCCTCGACCACGTGGGACTCACCGGTGACCCATCATCGCTCGCACCACCTTCGACTCCGACACTTTATGGATAAGGATCTTCTCTCGACGATGGGGTAAAAAATTTTATCCCCGTTGCGTCGAAACCGTTATGTTTTGTTTAGTTTCTCGTTTCATTTTAGTTTCGGTGAAATACGCTCCGCCCAGAAACCCTCGAATATTTGACACGTCGCCTCGAGCCTTGTCTCAGGAATATCTACGAGGATTTTTAAGAGGCCATGCGCCAATATTTCAGACCGAAAATACAATGCCGTTGCGCGCGTGCTAGCGGGGGGGCTCGACGGAATCAGAAAACACCGTGGAAGTCTCGGGTTTCATTATTTTTTCTCGTCGTTGATATTCACAGTTTTTTTAATGATGCATCTTCGGGAAGGTGCAGCAGAATTTTTTCGTGGTCGTTCGTACGGGTTTGAATTATTTTTCGATGGTTGGGAGATCCTGCGGGAACGAATTCCTCGAGAACGTACTCAAGCTTTTCGTGATTCTCCTAGTTACTCCGGGCTGACTTCCGCTCGACGTCATTACAGATTCTGGCAAGCACAGATCTTCTCGTCTATGCTAGGCTCTCCGCTACGGTATTCCGTTCTCGTTCCCTCGTACAAAACGCAGGCTGAATTTTAAGCAAAGCATCGCGTCGATCGTGTCAATGCATTCCAGTCTCCCGATTCAAACATTCCCTTCGATCCCTCTGTCGCCTCCGCTGTATCGTATTTCGTCGAGTTCACCTTACGAACGAAATTCGACATAATGTGCCATCGCGACCAGGGTAACAGATTTTTTACTCTGGAAATGGAGAATCGAGGTCCCGGAGATTCGACGACTTCTGAGAATCGTCGCCGCTATCTCGGTCTCAGATGTTCGAACCTGTGGATGGATACGGTCACCACATTCTTACGAAACCCTCTAGTTTCTCGGTTGTCTGACATTAATGTGTGCCCAACTTTTATCTCCCAAACGTACATGTACACGACTCTTACTTTCGTTTCACGGAATTAATACTGCGAGTGACAGAAGAATGGTAAAAGCAACTACGAACTCGGTCAATTTCATTTTTTTTCGACCGGAAATACGTCACTGTCGATTTGAAAATCTCATTTTTCACCCGCAAGTAACGTCATACCAGAAACACGTAACTTCTAGTTTAGAAACCGGAAGTGACGTATTTTCGACATGACGTCAATTCCGGTCAAAACATTAGATTTCTAAATGCCATATTTAAAAATCAAAAAGACGCGACACATTTTCGGTAAATTCCCGGAAATTTAAATTTACAGTTTTTTTATCCCATAGTCCATGGCGAGGCATATTAAACTGGCGAAGGGATATTGAACCTTCGAAACAGGCGAAACTTCTTGCTGGGAATTTCTCGAGAATTACAAAGGTACCCTTTCACGATCAAAACGAAAGCAACCCGAACTCTAAATTCAACTTTTATTGCTCTAATCTTATGATGCATCTACAACACTTCGTCGCCCGGTTGAGATTTTCGTGTGACTGATCGGCACGTTCTCATGTCCTCACATCCATTACGACATCCCTTCTCTTTATTTCTCATATTCGTATGAAAAACCCGTTCGAACGATCAGGCCCAACTTCTAATGAAGCCATAACGATATTTCCTGCTTAAGAAATCCGGCCAGACGATCGTAATTCGACGTTGGCTCGCTGCCCCCTGTTGAGAATTAATCAGGCATCAATCCCCCTCGAACTACTCGGACGACGCACAAGCCTTCTATAATCTCTCAGACGTATTCCTTGTCATGTTCGAAGCCGCTCAACGTTGCACATCCTTTCCAGTGGCAGCAATGCACACGCAGAGCTGAGTAACATGTTTTCTGTTGTCGGTTTCCCATCGCCCCGGGATGTCATTGTGTACTGACGTTTGTGTACAAAACAGGCTATATTGACACATTCATAACTGGCCATTAGCGCTTTCATTGTCGAAAAAAAAGCCGGAGACTAACCGTAGGTCTGAGGCCCCGAAGATATGGAACGGCACGTTCCAAGGATATCAGTTCTTGGAGGATTTCAAGAATCAGGCTCCCGGAGCATCTGGAACACCCCGTAAAGAGGAAGAACGTATCCCTCTCGCTTCCTTCTTCCATTATCGCACACTCGGGAATTTGCCGCAGAGGCCGGTTCAGTCACGTTTTCGTCCGCATTGGTATATTATTGTATACCCGCTATATTATCGTGTCGATCGTCTTTTCCTTTTTTCACCGAGGTATGGTCACAGCCGTCCGAAGCGGCGAATGCACTCTGTCGAGGCCTCCACTGAAAGAACCTCAGCAAGTAACTATGAGGAAAAAATTCTCCGACCGAGGAATGCAATCCTCCGAAGTATCTCTCGAAACCTCGCACCGCGAAATTTTGTAGAATTTGACTCGCGAAAGTGGCATGCGCAATCCTCGTATTTCGTTTATCGATCGTGAATCGATCTTAAATACCGAAATAAACGATCGGGTCGTTTCATAAGGTGGAATACTTTACTATCGAAGCTTGCGGCGCCCACGATATGTTCATCCGCCGATACGCGCGGAGCTGCCGAGCCGATTGGAAAGTACTACATGAAAATACGACGTCGAATTTCGAGCCTCCCGACGGTTTTGAGGGTAACGTATGGTACAGTACATATCTGGAACGTGCAGAGCGTGCTCGCGTACTCTTCCCCGGGCCGGCTCGAAGCCGAAGAGAATACGTGAGCGTGGCGGTGCGGCATACCATGCAGTACTTAAATCTCGAGAGGCAGGCAGAGTGCATTTTCGCTCGAGGGACGGGAAGTTTCGATGCGGAATCGCAGTGGCCGACTACGGACTCGGGTCGCTCGGGTCCCAATTACAACGAACGCTTTTTAATGGACCTGCGAACGAAATATTTCGGTCATTTCTGGACGAAGCCGCAGACTCGATGTTGCCGCTGCACGTCAAGGACAATTAAAATTAATCGTCCCTGTACGCCAGACTGGTGTTTTGGTACTCTCCCTTGGTGATTGTGGTGCGCCGAACCGATTGCCCGACGTAACCGCACAGCGCGCGACCGCTTCCACCTGTTTGCCCGAATATTTTTTAATCCGCAAAACCGAAAGACACATTTTCACTGTGGACTGTTTCACTGTTTGCATGGGGCCAACGAACGTCATTTCCACGGCTTCACAGAACAACATGTAACTGACCGTGCTCTTCAACCTTTCTTTTTTGGTGCAGCGTACGGACGAAGTCTGGACTTCGGATACGAGTGGTATTTCTGAAGACAGAATCCGCATTCTCGATCTTCATCGTCGTGCCAGGCCCTCTTTTGCGACTCGATACGCCACTCAGCGAACGAATTATACCGCTTACGCGCTCGTGAACACCAGTTTCTCGATCTCTACCGCACGCATTCAGACACTTCCCGGAGTAATCGGATCCAATTACGCGAGGCTATCGGAAACCTGCGATTTGCGATCGGACCGAAGAGGAGCAGAGCACAACTCGTATCCTGGAAGGTATAGCTTTTCTTCTCTCGAGCAGCGAGGCTCATTTCACTTGAGATCTGTGTTTTTCCTCAAGAAATACGATGAAAAAAAATAAAAGAGGAGCTGTTAACGTCGAGGGAACGTGACTTCTGACGTTTCCGTTGGACGACGAGTTATAACTGAGTCTCAGAGATAATTCGTTGCTTCCGTGTATCGTTCATCAACGTTTTTTCACTACGTTGTCGATGCCTGGAGATATAAAGGTGAATGGATTTTTTTTTGTTCATACTTCAAATCGAAATCATCGTGTCCTATTTAGATCGTGACAAACAATATATTTGTTCTTGTTACACGATCACGAGTCAATTACCAGGAGAAACTTTGCCGAGGCTCTCGCTCGAAAACAGCAAGCCGGACGGACCACATCTTTATTCTCTCCCTTGCACGATGCACTTTAGCTCGGAGTCTCGGAGCGGACAGCACGAACAGGAAGCGTGCCAGTTTATAGCGGGATCTTGGTCTGCTCTTTCTCGTGAAATCCAATAGGAGATTAGAAAATTAGCAGAGCACAAGAGAGCAACGGGAGAGTTAAGAGTGCAACGAAAAGCCATTGCGTAATCGAGGGATTAGCTATTGAGCCGGGAGTGTACGGCAGGAACGAAGATCGCAGAGGGTGATCCTGGGAACCGAAGTACCGACGCCTCGGGGCGTGTTCGCCGGGATCTACGGCAAAAGCCTCCGGAGTGATCTCGGAGCAATCCTCTCATCCTCGTAAATTTCTTCGTGAAACCTTCTCCTGCACAGTCCGCGCTCTACGAAAGCTAATCCAGCCCGGAGATATCGCTCCTCGGCGATTTATGTCTCACGAGGCCCCGAGGTATCTTGCAATTTAACCCACAGCGCGGGACAACTGTATTGAGACAAATTGAGAATCTTTAGAGCCAACGGGTGTGTCTTCCGTAAGTTGAAAGGACTCGACGAAGCCGCCTTCCCGACCGCGTTCCCATGCGAAGAAATGATAAAATACCTCGAAATTTCCTCTCCTCACGATATTACAAAGTTTCGTAAAAAGTTATAATGGACCAAGTTAATAAAATTTTAAGAAAAAAAAAAAAAAACTGTTCGATTAATATCAGGGTCTACCAAGGGATCATTTTAAAGCCATCATTCAGTGGCACGATAACAAAAAAAAAAGTCTCCCATCATCCTTGAATCGAAAATCTCTGTCGGGGAGCACGCGCGTCGCAAAAAAATGCATGCGCTGCTCCGTCCCTCCTTTTTTTTGGCCGATAAATAAGCAATCGGTGAGTGCGCGTACTCTCGCCGTGAGAGATAACCGGGAATAAATCAATGTCAACTTTAAGTAGAGGGCGGTTGTGTTGGTCGATCTCGGCGATGAATCCGCTCGCGCGATCTTTTATCCCGCATCGTAGCAATAATAAAAACCCGCTGTGTGTAATTGGCCCTTAATAATCTCGTCATGACTGGAATTGGCGGTTGATCGCCGGACTCGCTGTATACGGCGCTCTGTTATTATCAGCGACGATTTAATTACGAAATTAATGCGACCTATTAACCGCCACCAGGCGGCCGAGTGTTCGACCCTGTTGCCTGGGAGATCGCCTCCCTGACGATCGCGGCTTCGTTCGAAGCATGCGGAGGGACTGATAATCGTCGAATATCGAGTAATCGCATGATACTCGAGGTAGCGCGGCTGCAGTGGTTTCCGTGGCGAGCCACGTGTCAACTGGTAGTACCGTATATACTCGCCAGTATATACGAGATTCGCACGATGTAGGTGACTGGCTTGCGACAAAATCTTCGTACCGATCGCATAGAAGCGAAGCCATTAGCTTCATCGTCCGGCGGCGATAGGTGCTTTGAATATACAAATGTACTCGTACACCGGCTCATGATATGTTCCGAGAGACAGTTTTTCGTGTACGGCTCTATCCGCAGGAAGATGTAAACCCGATAACGACAACGATTATTGCACGACGATTAAACGAGCTTCCGCTCGCATTGAGGTTTAATTAGGCAGTTGATTTTGTCTCACATACGATTACATGCACTCAACAGTAGGATAATGCCGGTCGATGAATGTACGATTAATGTATAGGTCTATTCGTCGAATATGCCGCTAATAGTTGCCAGCCATGCCGCGTGGATGCAAAGCTACACCGGCACTACCTTACAAAGTAGATTGTAATCATACACCTGCGGACCATAGACACGTCGGACTGAAGAAAACGAAGAAAAAGTAACTCGTATATTAAATGCTCGAGGTGATGGTATTGTGGCTCGAAGTGGTGAGGGGTCCTGAAGAGCTATACGCTCGAGAGATAGTTAAGTAGACCACCCTGAAAAACGTCTTAGGTTTATACACCGTGCTCCAAAGTCCGACCTCGTAATGACTGGAGACGAGAGCGAGCAAAAGCAGAAACAGCGGCAGCTCGAGAAGAGAAGGCAAGAGGAGCAGTTATTACCGGACGAACGGTTTTGCCAAGTTTCTTATGGGGTTGCTCGGAGAACTGGGACCGCCCTTGCGCACACCGCGCTCGTCGGAATCACAAACCGTTGAACAACACGAGTACTTCGAGGGAAAGGCTTGAACATCCAGCCATTTCGGTGCGAATTGGTTGTTATTAGGTTGACTCGCGAAACTTTGAGGTTTTTGCGAGCTTCGAATATTTGGCATAACTCTCTACCGTCGATATTTCATCACTGATTTATTTATTTTTCCACCGCATCTGTAACTCATCCTTCAGATTGTGACGTGGAAATATCAAAAACCTACCGCAGTTAAGCACTCCGCAGGTTCTCGGAAGCTTGATTGCAAAAGACAAGATTGTTATACAGGGGACGATTATGCGTAAGCTCCGTATCGAGATAATTCGCGACGAGTCGGGTTCTCTTTCATGAAAATTTTTCGTGCATATCAACAGTGCGGGCAGGTGTTTCGGTTGGATGCTTCACGCTCGTCGCGTGGCTGAATCGAGACCAGCGGAGTGCCCTCGTCCCGCTCCTTCATCGCTTTTACAGCCGAAGAACGAAGAAGGAGGAGAAGAAGCTGCGGGGATGAGGCTTAAAGCGTGACCAACGCGAGCAAGCGATCACGGGTGCTCTGGATGAAATGTTTCTGCTCGCTGGAGACTCGCTAGAGTTCCGTTCTCCTTCGGAACTCAAAGAAGGGAGGTGTGCGCGCGCGCGGTCTTCGGTCTCCTCGGCTTCTTCGCTTCTCGTATCCCCGCCGTTCCGTGCCCTGTCTCGTTCTCCGCTCCCCGTTCGCTCTTTGCACTATAGAGAACGAGCACAACACTGCCATTAGAAGCACCCCGTTCCATGTAATTTGAGCGCGGACAATGTGGACCACACGAAGCGCTATAGTTACCAACATCTCGTAACAGAGGTTCTCACCTTTAAAATACCCGAGTAAGGGCGATAAAAAAAAGACGGAAAAAATGAATATGCGAAAAGCATTATGAGCCGCACACTTGATTCGTACAAGTGTTACGTGAATAGGGAGTCTCGTAAAATCAGAGCCAGGTATCGGTCACACCACTCGTTCGAGGCATTGAGATTATAGCTGCGCTGAATTGCACCAGCGGATAATACGCTCGCAGGTATAACACTATAATTCAGCCGGTTTATTAAAATACCCGCTTTATTAACGGTAAATTATTATTCCAGGGTACAGCGTCGACAGGAGTAATGAACGTGATAATATATCAGTATGCGTGGTAGGGTCGTGTGTGCTGCAGGTGCGTTGCCTTCGAGCCATTTCTACTACCGGTTTGATACGTAGTAACGTAGACCGCTTTATATTGCGCTGCTCTCCGTCCAGTCAACGCATTTTTCTTTTGGCTCGTATATATATTCAACGGCGTGATCTCGTGCTCGAGCTTTGAAAATTCAGATTTTATTAATTTATAGAACGCTCCGCGCGATCATAATCGTAATTTGCGGTGTTGCGCGAGAAAATACAGTTTATGATAGATTTAATCGATTGACCACCGTGCGCGTATGATAACCACTGCGGACAGATGCTTCTTCTCTATGCAGACAAGCGAGAGAGCGTGGAAGCGAATAACCGAGCTCTACTCGATTTTTTTCGACCGAGAGGACTCATAGGTACTTCGTCTGATTAATCCCGTCTGTCGGGTTTCAACGACTACCCAGCGAAGGCTTCTCGACACATGCGAATATAATTATACAAGTATTATCATCAACACGCCGCGGCTATGCAAATTGCGTGGATTTTTATTTATTTATTTTTTTCTTAATTCAATGCGAAATAATCGCAAGTGCGCGCGGAGCGGAACGTCAATAAGCGAAACAGCGATGCATAGATCTTCTTTCTTGCTTGGCCCATCTGTCGTTCCATCCTTTTCATTAAAGCCTTTATAAGAAGGCTGCGGTGAGCGCGAGCATCAGGAAGACAAACGAGGAACACCGTGGTGCAGTGAGGAATCGAATTGCCTGACGCGACCGCGATGAAGATCCCTTCGCAGGGTTGTTGTTGCACGATCGATCACCGGAGAACCGATAAAAGAAGATAATCGTCGTCGGCGGCGGCCGATGGATCGGAAAGCTCAGAAAACCAAGCCGCGTGCTCGACGAGTGCCGCGGTGAGAAGTGTCTCGAATTTCATTCTCGCCGGTCGTTCCCGGGTGCGCCACAACTCGTTTGGCCCACTTTTTCGAAGGACGACAAGCATCAGACCCTCCTGTTCCATTGACAATTTTTTTTTTTCAATTTTATTTCAAGGTACACGAGGCGGAGGTTGATGCTTTCTCGTGTGACTCTGAGATAATTCGGGCATTAACGATAATGAAGTCTGCGCGTGTATGAGAAATTATGAAATTTGCAAGATTGAGATACAAGCTGGTGCACGGGGTACGGGAGGGAATTATCGAAGTGGAAAGGATACGAGAATCGAGAGCGAACAATCCTCGAGGCTATGCCAGGTAATTTTTATCTGCACCGATATTCTAATACGCTACTCGGTATCTCTCGGTGTTTTCATTAATGAAATGGATTTGTGTACAGGGTGGCCGATCGCTTTGGGCATCCGTGTAACAAAATGTACACCCGAGGCGGCTACCGAGGTCCGCGGTCGCAATTAACGGGAGCCATTGCCCAAACAGTGATCGGAGCTCGGGCATGGCTAATGCGCGAAACCTCTTTCGCGAATGCCCTAGCGTATGTATGTGTACGAATGATTTTTAATAAGGCGAAACGAGAGGAGAGGGCGGAAGGCATGAGTAAGTTTCAGTGGTTCTCAAGATCTCGTTCTCGCACTGTTTCGCGGAACATAAATATGTACGAGAAGCCCATCCAATTTTTAGCTTTTTTTTCATTCCAGAAATACTCAACACACGTTAAAATTATATTGCGTTCTTTGATATGTGAATTATAGCGTTTCGGAATATTTTATCGACTCTGAAAATTAATTTGTATGTTAATAAAAGTAAATAAAAAAAAAATACACACAGCCTCCCCAGAATCCAAAAGTTTACAGGGCACACACACACACACACACACAGGTTACACGCCGTACTCGTCCTTAATTGGCTTCGGTGCGAGGAACGTGCTCCGCGACGCCGAGGCGAAAGTTAATCTGGGACTCGTTTACGATCGCAAAAAACTATCGAGTGAAATTCGAGACGGGCCTATACTAGCTCGTACCCCACAAGCGCCTATACCCAGTACGACGACGAGGAACCCTAGCCGATAGTCGATAGTATATTGGTGCGGCAAACGAGATCAAAAGCCATGCGCCTCGGAAGGGTGGTAAACTTTTTTTTTCTCCATACCGCTTGACCAACCAGGCCATGTTCGTTGACCGAATGAGTTTTCAGGATATAATTCGTCCCGGTGATAATCTCTAACGGCTACTGGATATTGGCCAGCGGCTTCGTAGAGTACGCGATTCGTACGGTAGGTCAGGGTAACACGATAGCCTGTTGATGGCGATGCTGGTGAGTCGCCGCTGGACGTAATAAAAACCAGGATCTCGTATGGCGTTAGCCGCACCGGTTTGCGTAAAAAGCTGCATCGGGCGGGATAATGACAGTAATTATTTAGCGTGTATAATTTAAGACACAGCCTGTTGTCTATCTCTATAATGGACTTTCTTCGACGAGTCGCCGACAGTATCCAGCATCGGCGCAACAGATGGTATCGCGCGACTAGCCGACGAGAGGTGAAAATTGTCTCTCCCCGCTCGAAAAATATAAGTTACAGATGGTAGCGCGCAACGCGAGCGTTCTAAATCCTTCTCGCTCTAAGTTACGATGTAATCTTTCTCCGCGGTGGGATTGCCTCGGGCATTGTCCGGCGCCAACAACGAAACGAGGAAACTCGACCGCACGCTTTAACGCCAGCTTTTCGCCCATACGGCATCGCGCCCCGAAGCTCGCAACGAACGTACCACTTTCCCGGGCACATAACTTACCGCACAGGGAGCCCGGCCGCAACAGGCCGAGCTACGGATGACCACCGCCGAGTTGCGACGAGAACTTATGATTTCGGAGGGTTGCGTGAAGCGCGGTCAGGTATAGAGGCAGATTCGCAGACGAAACGACCGAGGGAAAGCCTTTTTTCTTCTCGCCTTTTGTCGGCCTTACGAGTATACATGGGCAAGGCACCAATGGCGTGCAACGGTCGGTGATTAAATGTCACATAAAGCACGAAAACACTATGTTTCGGGTCTGTTCCAATTTTACGAAACCGCTGGAAACAGTGAAAACAGACCGTTCGCTGTCACATTATTTCCAGTTGTATTTTCTTACGTTCCTTCGATGTGAAATTATACGTGCGAGGGAGGATACGGCTCTTTAGAACGCGCGGAGGAAATCTTTTCTTCACATGCGTTTGCAGTCTGTTACTTCCTACGTACGCATTTAAGAGAACGGTTTAAGATACTTTGATATTTTGTTCTATCGCGAATAGTAGGGACGCTTTATGTACGAATATTTTAATTTACAATCGGAGCTGATCGCTTTTACTGGCTTACCACCATTCTTTTTCTTCGTTCTTCTTCTAGGATCGATCGGACGGAGAGTCTATAGACCGTGCTGGCTGGTTTATGAGCGCATTAAGCGAGAAGGGGGAAAGGGAGCAGAAGGATTCGGCTTTGCCGCGCCATCAAAGGGCTTCACCAAGACCTGTCTGTAATTACAGACACGAGGCGTGGCCACCGAGACGAAGAACAATAGGACCGCTCCCGCGAGATGCGATGCGATCTGGAACTCTTTGCTTTCGGCCCTTCACTCGCGATCCCTTTTTTTCCCTTCACTACTACTCTTGATCACCCTCTCTGGCGATCGGATCTCCAGCCGACACGGGAATATCGATCGAGCTTCGATCGTTTCTGATAAGCGCCGTTTTAGGCGCTAAGGAGTTTCCATTCGGGCGGTATAAATTAAGCCGACCACTATGGGCTCCCTCTCTCTCTCTCTCTCTTCCCATTTCGGACGGTTCGAGACTGTGGAGCGAATATGCGGCGCATTTGTCGGCGAGCTTCGTTTCCCTTATAGCCGTTCGGCGCACGCCGCTGTACTCATTCGCTTTAAACTCTCGAGAAATCTCATCGGAAGGGCCCGATCTCCCTCGAGATTCGCTTCCATTTCCGACCACTGCAAATTCGGTCCAACAATCCACAGGCTTAAAACCTGAGTCTCGAGCATCAGATACAATCATCCTCGAGTGATAAAGAATTCCGTAGAAATATGTGACGGGAGCCGCGATCTTGGTCAAGATTCGCTCCGAGAAAATCGGTTCGTCGAAAGAGTCACATTGGGCCAGTGAGATAAAGAAAATTCTTTCGCGATTTATCTTCGGAGCACCGGTAGCTTATATTCGAGGTAGCCTCGCTTGTCCCTCACTTCGATCTCCGACCGCTCTCGAGGCTCTAAGTGCATCTTACGCCGTCCTCCGTTAATTAATGATTGCGCGGTAGAATTAAAAAAAGAGTGGCAAAACTCGTCGATCGAGTGTGCCGCGTCGTATCGCCGGGTATATCGCGTGTGCCCAATTTAGATAGCCATCGGGTGGTTCAAAAAATTTGAATGGGCTGGGAGAGAGATAGGGGGCTGTTGTAACAGAGCCCGTCAGGGTGATAATTAATGAACTCGGCATCATTCCTCGTCTCTTCCATCTTCGCACTTTTTTCTCGTTCGTTCCTCGCGCTACGAGCTCGAGCGCGCGTCATTACATTGTCTAAGACGACGTGATAACCCGAGCAAAAAACTGCGAGTTCCATCATAAAGGTGCGAGTAGCTGGTAACGGCGTGTACGGCCTCCTGATCAAGAAAGTTATATTGGCCGAACCTTATTAGGACGGTGGAGCAACAGAGGCCCCGACGCGTTAAAAAGCTACCGCGGTAGCAGCAGTCGGATTTTAATTGAATTCGTTCACCTCCGAGAGTACGCACGCGATCGCGACCTCAAGCCATGCGGCAGATGCGCGCGACTATCAATTCCCGACACGTCGTTAATCCCCCTTTGCCAACCAAAAGTCATCGAGATTTAATAAAAAAAATATATATATGTATAAAAGGTACGTAAGGAAATTACTGTCGTATTACCGCAGAAATTTATCGATGGTCCATCGCGATTTATCATAATTTAAGCGGTAATGATAACGTATCCAGACTCGTCAATCGTAAAGTCAAATCGAAGCGTCGAGTCACGAAGACAAATTGCGGAATACCTCGGTTCTTCGGCACCTCGAGCTTATCGTTGATTTTAACGTCTCTCAGAAGGGTGGAGTCGGCGAAGCGTGAAAATTATTAATACCCAGGTGACGGTGTGAAGCATTCGGGGGTTCCCCTCATTCTTGTCCGGCCACCATCGGATGACCAGGGCGGAACGAGCGTCGTCGGTGCGTATCGTCGAGAGACGTATTGCCCCGTCCCAACTCGGCTCTGCAGCATCCCGCATGCTCTTCCTAATAAGCGGTCATGTCAACGAACCATCAATGAATGATAGTACTTCGGTCGCCCGTCGTACCTTGTCAATTATGGCAAAGCCCGGTGTACCGAGCTACTGTGATTCTCGTTCGGAACACACGCCTGCACGGAGGAAGATACTGGGATGAAGGATATCCCGTAGAGATATGTCACTCGCGGCGCCGAACGATCGTCCGAACCCGAACGCGTCGTCTCATCGCAATATCTCATAAGAGAGCTCGGCCGACCAGGGCCATCGGGTACCATATACTTGATGGCCGATGAGATCCGATATATACCCACGAGTATACCGATGAATATCCGGTAACAAACGAGAATCGATCAATTATTTCCGTGCGCGGAACTTCATGATTTATGAAAGGGACATTGATACTTTTTATCCGCTACGAGGATCGCTCGAGTGGGGGGGATCAAGTCGATGGCCCCGGCAAGCTCCCCGCCAGTTTCGAACGATTCAATCGAACTTTCCGATGTCGAGCGAGGCCTCCGACGACTGTGAAACGAATTATTTTCTCTTTTATACTTCAATTCTCGAGACATGACCTTGAATAATAAATGCTTCAATGTCTTGAGAGGCTTTGCGATTTTTCTGACCTCGATCGAATCTCACTCGTCCAATCCGGTAGCAGTAGGCACGGCAGACGTAGACCCTTATTTTCGCATCAATTTTAACGTCTGGCTTCCCGTTCTCGTCACGCGAGCACATCGTTAATATTTTATAGCAGTAATAATGTGCATGTAAAGAATAATTGTACCAGATAACCGGGTAAAGTATATATCGGTGCGTACTGCCGATACGTACGCTGACTTTCAACATAGTAATATCGAAGCGCCGGATACACCTGCTCTACATTTTTTCGGTCTCCGATACGTATTAAACCAAGAGGTTATCCTCGTCGGGAATTTTGTTGCGGGATCGAGTTGACGCAAGGGTAACGACGGCCTGTATTGCGGAATGTGGTACGTGATATTTCCGAAGTCACTTGGTAGGAAAATGTGAGTGAATACTAACCCATTATATGATAAACTCGATAGTAGCGAAAGGTAACATATCTCGGCACCTGTCCCCATCAAAGTGTGAATTTCAAGCCATAAAGGAGACGAGAAATGCACGATGTGATGGTAGTTTAGATTTTTCTTATCGCTAGAAAAAATTGTACCGGCACGCGAGATGGAATATTAAAATTCGAAAATAAACAGGACAACGTCCTACAGAAAACGTTGCAGTGATCATGAACTCAAGAATGACGCTCGTTTCGTCGCTCGCAGAGTGCACCTGACACACGCAAGGACACATGCGTTTTTCTTTCTTGCTAACAGACCCCCGTTGATCCAGGATCATTAATTATCGGTAACCAATACTTAGCTGCACGCAATCAGAGATATAATGATTACTCATTTATAATCTCGAGGATCTGTGGCACACGGAGAAAGGTGGATAATAAGAAACTGATTGATACTAAATACATAATAAGACCACTAAAACGAAATCTATACATGTTCTAAATATTTTCACACCAGTTGTAATTATTTAAAAAATGTTAAATAAAAATTAACAAATATTACTATGTACTATCCATATTATTATATATAGTACATAGTAATAACCATTACTGTATAGATAGTACAAATATTATTATGGGCTATCCGTATAGCAGTCGGTAGAAAAATCTTTAGAATATAAAGTTTGCTAAAATTTTACTGCGTACCTGCATTTGACGGTGCAAAAAGATTAATGAAATACTGTGTCAACAGTCTGTCTGATTGTCGCATGCACACGTCACGCTGGATGTATACATTTTTCGTGAATTCCAATGAAAGTATGAAGAAGAAGAGGCTCGTAACCATCGTAATTCGCGAGCAGAGGTAGGGCACGAGTACCACGAGAATATACGTCTCGCCACTTTACCGTGAATGGGTACGGATAAAAACAGTGGCACAGAATGATTTAGCCACGAGGTAGCATCCTCGTAATAACGGCTAAGTAGGATCTTTATATTCTTAGCCGTGAGGCAGAACGCGCGCCTTAGCTGAGTAGCGGGCGAGATGAGAAGTGAGTGGACGACGTGCGGGTGAAGAGTCAAGATGCGAGCAACCAAAGTCAGTCTCATTTTAATTAGCATCAGCTGGTGCGACGTGTACTTAACAACTACCGGTCGCTGCTGTTGCTGCTGCTGCTGATGCTGTTGCAGAAGCAACATTATAAACCGGCCGAGAAAGCCCAAGAGTTGTTGGCGGATCTTTCGTGAGTTTAAATTCCTGGCGAGAGATGTTTTATTCAGAAACACCGCGGGCCAGCGAAGCTCCTGGGCTATGCTCGACTCATTGCGAAGGAGCGACCGGACGGGTTGCCTTCCTGCCGCTCAAATGCTTCGGCCGCGGTGAGCACGGAGCACCTCAAGTAGCAGCTACCGCAATTTGCATACAATCCACACTGATTCGGCGAGCGAGAGAGGAAGGAAGCATAAGAGTAAGAGATGTGTTTAAGGCGCGCGACTCGATATGCTTCGAAGGAAGGGAGTTTTGTCCAAAATTCTTCGAGACTCGACGGAGCGGGGGCCGTTATGAGGAATTAAATTCAATATAACAATATCGAATTTAATACCTCATAATGGCTATACGACGCTATTGTTTCCGAGTTCTATAACAAACTATATAGCTGTACCTTTTCTTATGTTCCTTTAAGCGTTCGTGCTATGCTCATTGTTACAATACTTCAGAGTTCGTGCGGCAGAGTCGCAAAGGTATTTCAACAATTTATCTCTTACGCGCGTTCCTCCAGTTCTTCTTTCTTGCCTCGGCGCGCAGGGACAAAAGATAGCGAGATAGGGAGATGCCAGAAAGGTTCTCGCAGTGATGGGCAAACGACCCTCGCTCGCGCTCGCTGTTGTCACTCTTTTCTCCGACCCGACGAAATTCCGCGGGACTCTCGCGCCGCGCGAACAAACTTTCCAGCTCGCGGCTGTGGCTGCTGACGCTGCTGCTCCTCCGATCCCGCGGACAAGATTTCGTCACTGACGAGACGCGAAAAAGTTTCAACGCCAAGGCCGCTGCGGGCGTACTGCCGAGACACCTGTGAACGCGACGCTCGAGAACTAACTCCGTTTCCACGAAGACCAATGTCCTTTTTGCTCGACTTACACTCGACGACCTCGACGCTGCGACAGAAGTCTGCTGTTTCTCATATTGAACGCGCTAGAACAACGGGGGTTTCAGCCTTATTTACTATAATTTCAGTTACAGAGTCCACGGCACAAATTATAGTACGCCGGTCTGTTTCACCGTGGAAACTTCGCGCACGGCGTGTATAATTCGAATGAGCGAAGAGGCTCCCGAGCTATGTGAATAGCCAACAGCATCACGATGGTCAAGTACGCCGCCGACCACTAGCCACACTGCTGCATCCTGATGATCCTCGAATGCTTCGGGCAATATATTCTCGATGCTTCGCTACCGTTTCACAATTATAATCACTCACTCCGCTCGATTCATTCACATACAGACACACGCAGCTCTCTCTTGGGATTCGGCTGAACTCTTTTCCTCTAGAGAATAATTTCTGGAGAAATTTTAGAAAAAAGCATTTCATTATTTGTCCGAACTCTATGATTATCTGTGAAGTTGACAAAATAAGTGTCATTTCGTGGCTGAGAAAATTACCCGAAAAAGATTTTTTTCGAGGTGATTACTCGAGATTTCTTGAGAGCCTCGGATCCGATTCGAATTATGCTCTTCAAAGTAATCCGGATGTGGCAGTGACGAGAGAACGCTAAGAATATTAAGAATAAAAAAACGAGAATTCTAGACAAGAGTCGCACGACTCGAGAGCGAACGCGTTCGCGCGAGGCGTGCCGTCACTGAAAGTCGCGAGTCTAATGCATTATTCATTTGGAAGCGAGAATGGTTGAGGTGCGAGGCCGGAGGGCACCGACTCAAGGGCGATTGGATTTTGATGAATTTAATCTCAAATTAGCTCTAGGGGTGAACTCTCTCTCATAACCCTCCACAGCGCGAAGGAGACCCCTAGTGAGATTAACGAGTTTCGCCGGACGGGCTCGATAAGGAACGAGTATTCGATGGGAAACGGAGATTATCACATTTCTGAACTACGCCCGCATTCAGAATTTTCATCGAAAGCCGACAGAGACGCTTAAAAAAAGAAGAAAAAAGTCTCAATCCACTTGATAGTTATCAAGTCTGATAACTTTTCGTTCAGTGAACAAAGATAGAAACGATGATCAGACGGAAGAGTTCGGCGCTCGGAGCAACGCGAGCCTGGCTACGAAATCCCGGAAGAATATTCGGCATGTACGAAAGATATAACGAGTGCACATACACTCATTGCTGCACAATATTCATTGGCCCAGCCGATAAATCATCGAGTAATGGGTTTCTGTAGCTCGCTTTCCGAGCCGCATATCGTGTGTAACAGGGGGGGCCCCCGAAGCCCCCGCAGATACGAGAGGTGGTGGAAGAGGTACTACTACGTGGGTGCATTTTACGAGTCTTCCGGCGGCGGCAGTGAATGCACCGTGCAAGAGTTGCAAAGCTGCTGCTGAACTGCACCAACTCGTTGGCGCACATGCGAACGGACATCTGTTGTCCCGCTGTAGTGAGAGGAACGGGTAACGACGATATCGCGTTCCCGCTGGCTCCGCGCTATCCTATCGGGCCCGAATCGAAGAGTCAGCGGCGAGTGAGCAACTCTTCTGGTAGTGCTTCTGCTCGCTCGGTCCACCGGCGAGAGATTGCCAGTGGTCGTCTCGCAGTCATGGGTGAACGAAAAAAATTGAGGGGGCCGAGAGAGCGCGCCCCCGACGCAGCGCGAGTGTAATTGGAACGGGTATAAATCTCGTTCGAGGACAATAGTTTTTCCGAGGTTGTATTTACAATGCATCTTGGTATCTGCAGCTGCTGCCGTTGCTGCCGTTGCTGCGGCCGCCACCGCCGCGTACGTCTCATTAATTAAGCCCCTTGGTCCTTCCCTTCGCGTGTCCCCCCGGCGTCAGCCTCTCGCTCGCTCCCGCGCGCGTCGGGAAGCTCGCGGAGCACGAGAGGGCCCCTTCGTCCGCGGTGCCGAGAGAGAGTCTGCCCTCATCGGCGAACGGACCTCAGGACCCACGGTGTTCTTCCCTCTTGGCGCGCAGCCGAGCGAGAGGGAGAGAAGACCGTCGGACTCGGCGGCGAGTCCTCCTACACCGTGGCCACCGTTTACCAACACCTTCGTACCTCTTCGTACACTTCGTTCGCTTGGCATTCGGTATGAGACCGCATCAGCAACTCGGCCTTGCGATTCTACCCGTTGTAAATCGAGTCGAGTCCGCGACTTCGCGTTTTACTAGGAGAATTTATAGAAAGGAGATCAGTTTTACAAGTGGTCATGCGAGACGAGTGGACAATAGTAAGGGAGAGATCTCGACGACTTACACGCAGCAAGAAAAGAGCACCGACCAAAGCTGCTCGAAGCGACGACGAAGTTACACGCTGAATAACTGCGGCGAAGGGCCCATACACAAGAGAGGGTCCGGAGTGAGATGAGCACGGAAGCGAAGTGAGAGAGCCGAGAGAAAAAGGAACGAGAGAGACGGACAGAAAGACGAGAGAATCGATAAAAACGTCTCGTATTTTATCACGAGTTATGATTGCTGCTGTATAAGAAGTCGAGATACAATTTATCGCGGCTGCCAAGACCGCCGAAGAGAAATCATTTTTGCGCGATCTGGTTCTCCGTTAGCCGCGCCATCGATGCAGCATCCGACGCGTACACCGCGGCCGGTGTTGCGTCGGTTATTTTTTTTTCCGCGGTGGTTACTGCGCTGGGAACAGCTCCTGAGAGACAACAGTGGTTGTAGAAAATATGTTCTGTCGGCAGATAAAAAGGTCTTTCGCACTTCACGATCTATTATCATGAGTATTAACATGAATTTTCGCGTGAATTGCAAATCAGCCGGACACCCCGAGAGCTCGCGTGGGTGCAGAAAATTATGATTTACGACGTCATCGACGGTGACGATGATTCCTCGTAAACGCGTGTGTATTATGCTGCGGTACGAAAAAAGCAATAGGGCGCAATGGAATGCGAGAGTCTCCTGCGGTAGCGAGGATGGCAGAAGCACCAACCGCAGCAGCTGGGCTATGAGACGTCGAAGTGCTCTCGTTATTGATTTACGTTGATAGCTTCCCCGGCTCTTCGCGCGGCTATGGCCCGAGACTCCTTGACCATCGTATACTTCTCTCGTGATGTGGTGCCTCTCGCGCACACACGCTCGTTCTCGTACGTACAACTCACTGACAACGCGAGAAGACACGCGCTTCGAATAATAAAGATGATTACAAAAACGCGAGAGTTACTGCGTTCACTTGGAGTACGTTTCAAGTGGCAAGGCAAACAAGCTCATTATTACATGTGCAAACACTTCATCTCATATTGCTTCGCGAGTTATTTTTCTAAAAAAAAAAACAACATGTGTAATTCTGTGTTGGATGATAAAAATTTCAAAAAAAAAAGAAACTCGGCCACGGATGCGATTGTCGGAAGGACGTTGTGTATAAAATTTCAGCTATTCGAGGAAAAGAGAACAGGTACTCTGTTCCGAGTAGTCTCTCGTTTCGTTTACACACGTACCGGTTAGCGGAGTATGTACCAGTAGTTCATCATGGTTAAACGAATTTCTCGAGTTCCAACTAATTGCCCTGTGAAGAGGCAGTATAACTGAGAGAAAGACGAAGGAAACGCGGAGCAACTGGAAAATTTATGCTACCTCGTTTGGTCCGAAGGGCTTCGTCGGGATCTTGCCCGATCCTCTTGGGTGAGCTTTGTGCACGGCTCTCTCTCTCGCCTGCAATTACGCAATGTTCCGGCTGCGCAGAGTTCAGGAATGCGCGATGCTACGGCAAAGCGCGCTGCTTAAATAATCCAAGATTACCAGTAGACCGGATAGATTCGCGCTCTAATCGCAGCCTCCAGCGAAAAATGTTCTGTATAAAGTTCTACAAGATAATCGTGGTAAGTTCGTAGACGAAAGAGTAGAGAAGATTATTCTCGTCGAACGCCCAACAAACATCTCGTATCCTTCGCTTAAGTATAGCCAAGAGTACGAGAGGGCGCGATCCTCCAAAATTTACGATGAAATTGTATGAAAAAAAAAAAAAAAATCTATAAATTACTTTCGATCCAAGTAATTACCACTGAAGACTTCCCCTATAGAAACGAGCGTTTCTGTTCACGAACCGAAGCTTGGTTGCGCAAGGCTGTCAAAGAGGGCAGCGGGAAGAGCTCTTTCGCCGAAGTTCTCCTTCCTCGCGGGTCCATACATCAGCCATCTCTAAATTAGCTCATATAATAAATTCACTCCTTCTCCCAGTTGCGGCGGCTCCTTCTCCGCTTCTGAGATGCTGGTAGCAACATATTCTGTATGCATAGGGTAGCCAGGCACCTTGCCGCTGCTGCTGGGTCCGGATTTTCTCTCTGTTCCCAGCGTCCCGTATCTTCGTTCCTTCGGTGTTCCCTTCTTCGGCCCCCTCGGAGCGCAACTTCTCCCCGACGAAAACGCTCCGGGCACCGCGCGTAGCATCTTTGATTCTAAAGAGATACGGGCTGCCCATTCCCGATATCATAGTGTTCTCGTCGCCACGGGCTGAATTGACGTATAGTAGTAGCATAATACACCTTACTGTATCATACAGTATAATACACCGAATGATGATTATACTCTGGCGGCGTTGGCAGGGCACACCAGCGCGTCTCACGCGGGGGCTGTATAATGTTGCGGGTGTCTCGTTTGCACCTGTGCACACGGGCATCTCTCACTGACGCGCGAGGCCCGCGGATCCGTTCGCTTCTGTTTTACATTGGCTCATTATCCGTGATGCGCTGCCGCTGCTGCTTGAGCCACTACTGCATCACGCAGGATGCAGCGAAACAGCTTCTCGTTTATGCGAGAGTCGCTGCGGCCGTGAGGATAAGGAGGTGGTGCACTGTGTGCATCGTACAGTATAAGATAGAAGCTCCTCTCTCCCTCTCTCTCGCTCTCTCTCTCTCGCGGCTTGTTGAACGTGATCCATCTGTCTGTAGGATCGTATAGTATAGCCATCCGGTGGATGAGATATGTTGTATGGCATAAACGGAGATAAAGTGAAACGACCGGGCTATGATAATGACGAGGGATCATCGTGAGCACCACAGGCTACGCACACGGGTTTAACGAATGACAATTCCGAAGATGGTGGTTCTTGAGTCTTCATCCTCGTTATACACGAATATATATACTTCAAGGATTTATGGAGTGTGACGTGAAGCCCTCCTACTCAATGATTTGCCGAATTTTAAAAGCGCTTCGCGATGATCATTAATATTTTCATTGCTCATGTCGAACCGTTTATTATCATCGTGTCAATAAGTGACCATTTTGTATGGGAGCAAAATAGAAACCAAACAAAATAGCTACACTTTGATTCATAAATTTGACGGAATATTATCGTGTGTTTTTTCTCAGGCTGCACGTCTCGCCGATCTGAATCTATTATTGAATATAGAATATAGAGTATTATAGACGAGATTATATATACATCTCAACGTTTGAATACATTAAATGGGAGCAGTTACCGAGCAATTTGGGTATTCTATCGGCAGCAAAAAATCAAAGGACCCGCGATGTTTATATGGGTGCGTTGAGATCGAGAAGAAACCGCAGAAGTCGACGAGTATTGGTACCCCGAGGGTACACGTCGGCGTCTGTGTCCTGCGGTTAACCCCGGCAAATTTTTTCTCATCCACCGCACACACATGCCCCGGTTATAGCACACTCTGTCGATCGTTGCATCGACGACGGACAAAGGACGAGAAGTTATTCGGCGTGAATTATACGAAAAAGAGTGATAATTTGTGAATAAGCGTGCGCGATTAAGACGTGATATTATAAACTATGTCTCGTGGCTGGGTCTCCGGCGTTCTAGAATGATTTCGAGTCTGCGTGACTCTCATATCGATCTTAATAGTCCCGTATTAGCTATGCCGCCGTTGCGAAACTCTCCGCCGAGCTGGGAATCACGCGAGAGGTGCCGCGCGTCAATTTCCGAAGCGCGTTATACACATCTAGGGCTATAAGATAGTTTTAAAATTGTTTTGGGACGAATGATGTCGAAGACGGGAGGGAGGAATCCATAAGCTCGCCGAAATGGCGAACGCATGCCACGGGCCATGTGCATGTGCATCTCAGCGCGCGGCTTCAAGGAAAAGAAAGACGATTCGCAGCTACGAGATAATATAATTTCTATAATGTATTTGACCGCAGGGAATCATTTTCGGAGGGTAGGAAAGACGGAAGCCGACGGTCAAAGGACCTCTTAATGTCGCTCTACGTTCTCTATCCTTGTATCCCTTTTTCGTTTTCGGATGCACTATAGTTATGCGAAAGGGCGAGAGGTCCGGAATAGAAACAGCGAAGACTCGAAGCGTTATTCGAGATGTTTCGTTGCCATAGGTGAACGCCGCCGGACCGTGAAAGGGAACGACTTCCCGAAGCGTTTACGAACTTCGCAACGGAATCTCCGGAGAGTCGGTCAACTTCAACGTGTGGATTTGTTATACGTATCGTGCGTGATCTCGTGAGATTTTCAACGCGGGTCGGGAAGGCGCGCGCGACCGCGCCACGAGAACGATCTTCGTGTCTACCGTTCGAGGATCCGTGCATTCTCGCTCGGCGACGTCTCGTCGTCGTCGCCGCCGCTCGGTATCTAGAAGCAGACACCTCGTGCCTCTCGCTCGTGACATCTGGCAGTCGGCAACCTCGTTTGTCCCGTTGAAATCGATGTAATTGGATAATAAGTCTAACTTTCGCACGACGAGAGAGCCGCTTCTCGCTCGCTGCATGAGAGCGAAAGACTTGGGAGCTCGGGCGGCGGACGGCGAGGACGCGGCGCGGTATCGCGAAGTCTCCAGCGAAGTTCTTGGGTTAACAGATATAAACGGTGCGCGCCTTCTCAAAACTCCTTCCCGCCGGTCTCGGAAGAGGCCGTACTCTCGATGCAATAAAGAAGTCCGAAGAAGCGCTAATTGATCAAGGGCGTAACCCCGGATTCGCTCGTGACTGGACATCGTATCCCGAATACAAATCGCGAGTATTCCATACCGATTACGCCTTTGCGGTCGACGCGAGCTTGCCAAAGCGTCAATCGGGATTCGAGTCGTTTTACGTAGCTCGTTTAATCGTTCTACACTAATTAGCAATTAATATAACGAGAAAAGCGAGCCGTAAATTCACGGATGTATGTTGGCTCGTTATTATTATTCGGTTACACCATCGACCAATTCGAATCCCGTTTAATTTTTTTCAGCCTCGAGTTTTATCTCTGAAATTCAATGTGCTCATAGTTCAATGTTTTTTGGTTTCGTCAGATCGTAAGTCGATACAGATACAGGTTGGCAGTCCGCGCTCGGCGACTGGATTGGTGGCGCGTTAACACTGATTTCTGGTGCGGTTCTCTATAACGTCTTGTGAAGCGGAGAGGACTGAGCGATAAATTAGCTGCGATACGCTCGACGATAAAGCTCTCTCTGCCGAGGGAGAGAGGCCAAGGGAATAGCGCGAGTATGTCGTGCGCTCAAGGGTCCACCAATGTATCTCGTCTTAGACGATTTCCGAGCGCGTTCGTTCGCGGGACGCACGATGAAGGATGCGATGCAGGTGGTGCAATGTTGCTCGATACACATAGACCGATGCATGCATCCCGTATCGGTGTTGAGGTGAAGCGAAGCCCACAATCTTCACCGGGTATCGCGTCCGGCGACTCGCGATAGGAGAACGCTCGCGACTCCGCGGAACGCACACTGCCGTGGGAAATCTTGCGACTCAGAGCGAGAGCAAAGACTTTGTAATGCATCTATAAATATTGCACCGAGAGTGATTTATAATTATGGCGTTACGAGCTAATTCGATGTCTGTCTTACGGCTGCGAGATGAAAATACTGAGTGGATGTGTGAGCGTCCGTGTGGGGAAAACAAACAAGTAAACAACTCTTTGCAATACGTATAAGATTTGATTAAACGTTTAATAAAAACTGCTTACAATTCCTAAAAAGTAACCTTTGAGGGAACGATGATGGTAGCAACTTTTTTAAGTCCGAAGGTGAAGATTGATTCGAGCGAGTTAGAGAATGCTGATACGGAAGAGTAAGCAAGGATTTCCGTCGGGCTTTTTATAGTGCACCCGCCCTTGTAGAGAATCCTTTCTAAATTTTTTGTTTCCACAGAACTCCTCAGCGGGACCCGTCGATTAAATGCTTCTCTCGAGGTCGAGATTTTTTTTTTACACGGGATAAGTTGAAGCACGCGAGTAAGCCCCGTCGCGCTCTCCAGCTCTCGATCGAGCGTAACGACAGCGCGGCCGGACCACCGGCGATCGATACAATTGAGCCCCGATTAAAATCGTCGGAGGCATTTCCGTCAGTGATTTCACGGGATCCCATCGCGCCGATAGCGTGGGAGAGTTAATCCATTTGTATTGTTATCTCCCCGACATTGTTAGATCGAATTTCACACCAGAGACTTGGCTTCAAATCCAATGTAACTCAGTCCCCGTGGCGTCCAATCGTGTCCGTTACAATTCAGGCTTCCGGTCAGTTCTCACAGTGTACAACGGTGATCGTGAATCCTAATCGCGTGCCCCATGTTGTCTCGTGAGTTCGAATCAACATCGGCAAATCCCTAATACCCGAAGGCACGGTAGGCCCGTTCAACATGAGCCTTAATCCCAAAGGCGCAACCAGCAATATCGATACGGTTATCGAGAATTTGCAGCATCGCTTCAATTATTCGCTCACGTACCGAAAGTGTCAAGCTTCAGCGGTTCGACCGGCCCCAAAGCTGCGATTGTCGGATATGTGTTCTGATCGGTTTTTTAAAATCAAATATATTTGGCATATTCTCGATCGGATTATAGGATTAAGAAATGTCCGAAATTTGGTATTTCGAGTGACGACGTTGGGAGCACGAAATAAGAATGAAGCTATGAAATCTGCTATCATGCAGATTGCAAGCAACCGACGTGGAGTCCATGGCAACCAAGAGTTTCGTTGGCTCTCTCCGTGCTCCAGATTAATATTAATTTAATTCCATACTCGCGGCTACAAGCCACACTGTCCGGCACGGGCCGCACTCGACGCTTCTCGCCAACCGAGACGTATCCACCTGTTCGTGCCTTAACATATTCTTCTCACCAGATCCTTCCCAAAACATAGTTGTTTCCTTTTTTTCACTGCTCACTCGCGAGAAGACTAATGATTGCGAGTGAAAGAGAGATAATCTCGTGCTCGCTGTACAAGTTGCTCTTGAAAATCCGGTTTTATCGTACGAATATGTATATACACGTATGTATATATGAATTTTTTTTCTACACCTCGGGCATGAATATTTTTATTGCATGTATTCAGATTTCTTTAATATCATACGTGCGTACGTTGTTTGACAATCGCTCGTCTCACGGTACATCCAGGTGCTTATTATTACCCGCATGATTTTTAGAGAAACGCCCGCTTTCATCTTGTGCAACTCTCCTGAAACGACTCGCGGCTCGGAACTTCACGGCTGAAGTCTCGTCGAAAGTCGATTAAGCCCGGAGCCTCCGGAGGATTTCTCAGGTGTGGGAACTAGGAAGTGGATAAACTTCGTCGATCACGAAGTCTGCCTCTAAAGGAACACGACGGTAAGTAGTCCGTAGTTCAGCACGTTGCCGTACAAGAGACCGGCAGTGCGCCCGGCTCCTCGCTGGGCATAAATGAGCTGTCCACTGGCTAAGTACACTCCAGTTTCCATGCTCGGTTGTATATAGAGAAGATCCTTATTAACGAGCGATATCAGGAGACTTATTGGATCGCCCTAGGATCACCGTGGAAATCGAGCCGGCAGCTCATGCTGAGCGGTATTCTAACGATGCTCGCCGCCACGAGTCAGAGGCTCGGAATTTCATGGGTTTCCACGACGCCGCCAGTCAGCGTGCTACAACGATCTTTTCATCGTGCAAATACGTCGGAGGCAGACCTTGCGAATTCGCGATGTTAATTTTATTTTATTTTTAATTATTTTTTTTTTAGATTAACTAATCCTCAGCAACTTTAAATTCCACCGCGACTAGTACTCACCGCGGTGGAAGCGTACGCGCGAGAGGATCGTGTGGGCGCGCGCCTCTCTCGGTAACACGGAATCTCATTAGCCTCTGCTGTCCGGAGAGGAGGCAGCAACGGCATCAACAGCACGCACGGTGTGCGTAAAGGCGGAGTATTCACTCAGACACGCACCGCGGTGTAGTGTGCACCGTGACCGTGGGTGTCGGACGTGACCCCGCGGCCGAGCACCTGCCTGACCCGCGATGAACCCCCCTCACCCCTGTAACTATACCGAGATCCGAGTCGCCGCCCGCGAACGCACAGCGTAAAACGATCTGCCTACCACCTCACGTACGCGATGCGCTTACGCAATTCGTTGCGGCACTCAAAGAACATTCACGGAAATAAAGCAATGACGTTTTTTTTCTTCAAATTATTATTATTGTTATACGACTACTTTGACGCGGAACGAGGAGGCCTCGAAAAACCAGTTCTGTAACTCCGCTAATGGGTCCTTTTGCAGTCCCGTTTCGCTTCTGACGTTCGTTTAACTTCCGGCTCAATATTTGATACGGTAAACGGTGCGACTATTTGTTGAGGAATACCTGTATGTTCGTGAGAATAATCTGCGCGTTTCTGTTTGGTACACAGCTCAAGCAGAAACTTCCAGCACGCATTAATCAAGACCGCAAGTGCGACGCTGCTGTGTGTACGTTGCGCCTCCTCGGGTTACACCGCCATCTTAATATTTCCGTATCGATTTTTTACCACCTCCATTGGCTTTAAGTGGCCCATTCGGGCTCAAAACACATGCAACTTGTATTTTTTTCGAAATTTGAAAAATTCTCTATTTCCAGCATAGGGAATCCTATGTTAAATTTTGCGAAACGGCACTTTTTTTCAAAAAATTTCGAGATATCGAATTAAAACCTTCGCCATTATTTTCAAGTGGCATATTTACCAACCGATTTCAGTAAAGAAAAAATTCTAAAAAATTTTTTTGAAAAAATACCATTCCAGCATAGGGAATCCTATGTTAAATTTTGCGAAACGGCACTTTTTTTCAAAAAATTTCGAGATATCGAATTAAAACCTTCGCCATTCTTTTCAAGTGGCATATTTACCAACTGATTTCAGTAAAGAAAAAATTCTAAAATATTTTTTTGGAAAAATACCATTTTTGTCGTAAAATTGTAAGAAAAAATTCTAAAAAATTTTTGTAATACGCGAGCGTTGTTTTTTATTGCCGGTTGTAAAATGCAATCGAATATGCCGATACGGATTTGCGTGAGACACGCGGCGCGATGGTATCGAGCGGGAGCTGCAAGAGAAGCTTAAAAAAAAAAAGATTTACCTCTCGCCGATAAATTTGGACAAGGTCGCCGCAGCTTGTATATCTACATTACTGGCGATAAATTTGTACGCGGTGCCTTAAAGTAACCAAAATAAAAATCACTCTCCCGATTGCAAAGTTGGGCGTCCCGCGCTCACCCCATTCGCGTTCCAGACGCAGCGTAGTGAAAAATAGAAAACTAAAACGCTCGATTAAATTCCACAGTTTTATGGTGATTGAAATTTTACGAGACACTTTTAATCTCAACAACTGTTAATCTCAAATCTCGCGAGCTCGTGCGAATGGCCGAGACGGACAAAAGTTGACGCGAGCCTCGCTCAGGAGGGTGGTGAAAATTAATTTTTTTTTACCCCCTCTCGTAATTACACGGAGTCGTAGGTTCGGCAGATCAGTGGTGTTAATTAAAATTTTATAGCTGATAATTTTCGACGGGTCCCCTCGGTCTCTCTCCGGTCGGTGCGTGACGTGGTTGCGCGAACTCGATAATAAATCCCACGTTGAGTTTCGGCCCCGTGGGGAAGGACGACGGGCCGCAGCTGTAGGGCAGGCGCCTGCCGGATGCAACCCGGCAAGCTCTGGCGTAGGTCCTGCCGAGGACACGAAGTTTTGGGCATCGTAAAATGTCTCTCGACAAAAAATAAAAAATAAAACTGTCGCCGTTCCGATACTCTGTTATTCTTAACCCTCTCAGGAAAATGAACAGTACATTTCACTGGCACTCGCTAATGGAATTGTATCTTCAATTGAAATCCATGATAAGTGCCTCAACATTGATCTTCCGCCGTATCCTGTCCCAATATCCGAACACTGTACTCCGTTCTCTCGACCCACTGACCTCCCAGCACGTATATCATATTATAGCATATTATACCTCCGACTGTAAGCACTGTGAGCCGCGATCACGATTTAAAAAAAAAAAAGAAAAAGTATTCAAGAGGGGCGCATGATTTATAATAGTGTAATGGGGGCGCGAGATGATACGGGGAGCTCTCATTGTTGCCCGCGGGGTATTATTGCGAGAGTCTGACCTCGTGCGGCGAAGCCGGCGTATCTCACTCGCCGGCAGAGATCACCGTAACTTCTTCTGGGTTGCGCGGAGCGTCGATCGAGCGTTCGAGGCAGCGATTCTTGTTCCCGTTGAATCTCTTGCCCCGCGAGCTCAAAGTCGGCCACGATTCCACGTCCGACCATATTGATTGACCTCGCCGGAGAGATGTTATACGTGAGGTCTGCTCTCGAAGACCGCGCTCGACGCTCGCTCGATCCTCCGCTGGATTTTCGATGTCGGAACGCTAATCGATTGCTCTGTAGCGTGTACCGTATACACGCCGGATAAGTATAATATTATACATATACAATATAACCGTGGCTGAGTAGAGGCACCGATTGCCTCTCTAAATTTCTTTCTCTCTGCCCGCTCGGGCCCGCCGCGAGACTCCAATCACGAAAGAAGTTCAAAGCTGTTGTTACGGTACGAGTAAAGGGTTGATCAGTGTATACGGACTTCGCGAGGAGAGTATCGCACCGGGAGTTGCACAGCGTCGGGTGTAATACGTATATGCACTGTACATAAGTCTCGGAAAGGAACGAGGAAGTCCGCGATCTCGTGCGCGCTCCAATTCGATCGTAATAACCGGTAAGGGAAAATGGACAAGATGGTTCGCATCTCGGAGCGTCGGGAAGTCTCCGGCTCCGTGGTCCGTGCACGTCGGCTTTCGGACGGAGGGAACACTGTGTATTATTGCCCAATGTAATTGATTGTTCGCTACCAGCGTGCAGCCCCGAATAACGTGAGCGATGAACGTCCGTCTGGATTCTCCAGTGTGGCACGGCCGGTGAGCCTCTCTGACTTGTACTGCACTTCGCTCCGATGCCCACTTTCCCGTAAGTAAGTAAGCGGACGAGCGAACGTTTGCACGATCCCCGCATCGTTGCACACGCGCGGGCTGACTCGAGAAACCGGCGGTATATACATTAATCGAGAATATCGGGCGTAGCGGATAGGGAAGGATTTTTCGATCACGCTAAGTACTTGTTCGGCGTGTACTTGTTCGGCGGTAGCCCGTCGAGGTTCGGCAATACGAGGGAATCCGAGAAACCTGAATTATCGAGTGGCGTACCATATTCCCGTTATATCACGGGGGCTATCAAACATTTGAGGACAGCTGACCGAGAATCTCGGAAAGAGCAGGTGGCCTCTGACGAGACGTCGGAAATCTTTTGGCGTTCATTCTCTTTCATAAATCGTTTCGGCCCGTCTCGTAAGTTTGCAATTTTCCATCGTGTATCGACTATTTATTTCTTTCTTCCCTTCACCGTACGTTGCGCAGACGATCGGTGTGTTTCCTTCTTCCGCGTCTTCATTTTTTTTCCACGATATTGAGCAATCTTCGAACAAAAGTCGAGGGCAGAGACATCGGTGAAAAACCCCGATCGTCTCGTCGAGGGAAGCCGTTTCATAAATATCCATTATTGTCCCGTTTAGGAGGCCTCTCGAGGGTAGGTATAACTCCACCTTTCACGAGAACCGGCGCAGAGACGAGGAGAGTGAGGCGCGCTCTTACCCGAAGATCATAATTTCACGTACACGCTAGATTGAATTTATTTTTTTTGCCCAGAATATATGCCGCATCCCCTTGTCACGTGTCACCGGTAAAGCGGTCCTCTTCGGGTCCTACGTCAACATCGGCAAAGATCGACCGACGATTCGCTCGTTTCCGAGTATCCATATTCGGTAGCGTAAATAACGTCGAGAGAATAAAAAAAAAAAAAATAAGAGAACCAACATATTTTCCGCATTGTACCGTTCGATGTCGAACATCGTCAATAATAGAGAGAAATAATACCACTGTGACTATAGACTCTGTCATTCACGTGCGTGTAAACGTTCTCGAAATATATCTGTGCAGCCTGAGCAGCGGAGAAGCTAACAGGATGAGGGTAAGGTGAAAAAATATATATATATGTGTACGGAAAGCATTGAAGTTCCACTGCGGGACGACCTGCAGCCGCAAACGCGTTTGCGGTGTGTCTGTGGACTCGCGATTGGCTATAAGGAAGTCGATTTTGCTGCCGCGTCTCTTAAAAAAAAGGTACAACTTTTGCGTACAGAATATATTCCCGCGGAATATACATTCCCAACGTCCCCTGAAATTTACGTGCGACCTCGTGTGTGCCGAGCGTGCGCTAGCTTACAAGCTTGCCCGGGAGTTATCTGAATCGCTCGTTCAGAGACGGAGGAGCACTCTCGATGCCGCGCGCGGCTAAAGAGCGACACGTGGTTCGCCGAGGCGTTACATAAGTGTCCGTCGTGCACGGTTAATAACGCTGCGAGAATTTTATCCGAGGAGTTCCTCTCCACCTCCTCAAACTGTTTTACGATTATTACCAAATGTTTCTCTCTTTAGATGGGAAACGCGCGCACGCTCGCCGACGATGTTTGTACCGCGGTATAATTATAAGCCGAGAGCTACACACGAGAGACCGCGACTCCGATGTTATTTATAGAAAGATTCGTATTTAATTTCCGATTCGTGCATTCGCCCCGGGCTGAAGTGCGAATGCCGTCATCTCCACCGACGTCGCGACGGTAAAACTCTGTAACCCGAACGCTAATTTACATTAGCCATTTCAGTTTCTCTCGCGATAGCGCTCCTTCCGCGCATCGATTAACTTTGATTTCCTTATTAAATTTTTACGACCAACCCTCTATCGGTCTGGTCTAACGATGGGAAAGGCCGCGGGGCATTTTTCGATAAAGGGTCAAAGCAATACAAAGTACATTCTCCGGATAGCCAATTACAAGGTCAAAAGGGCCGATATCACCGGGACTTAAGGCTTCGCTTATTAAAAGACCGGCGAAAGATTCTCGGGAATCTCGGGGATGCGGCGCGCCAGGGCTCGCGAGAGCCGAGCCACCAACCACGGCGTATCAATCTCGACTCGATTTTTTTTTTTTTTTTTTTTTTTTTTCGAGCTTGCAAAGAGAAAATTACACAGTCCTCACCGGGTTGCGAAACACGCGGAGTGAGACGGAGAGGGATCAAGAGTGCGAGTGAACTGGGAATGAAGGAGAAAAAAAAAAGAAAAAGATGTCTGTCGGACCGTGTGCCTCTGCGCGGAGGTAGATACACCCTGTTCGCGGAGTTTCATCGCGGTACCAGCAGCAGAAGCATCGGCAGCAGGAGCAGCGGCACACAGAGCAATGCGGTACGTATACGGTAGAGCACGTGATTACTGGCAGCCTCCGCGGCAGCGGACGTAGCCCCATGGGTCGAGGGTCGGATCCGCCTCGACTTACCGGGTAGACGGAGATGCCCCGAGTAATTGCTGACTCTGCGGATCTCGTCGGGGAAACTGCTGGGGATCGGCTCACCTCGTATCGTATACCCTCCCGTTACCGTCCACCTTCGTCTCGCCAACTCGCGATTCCTCTCCCTCGAAAAAGTATGGCGAGCCGCGTAAACGATCGAACGATAACGAAAGAGATGCCCCGACGTAGCTTCGGTAACTCTTACCCCTCCGCGGCTAACAATCGATGGTACGAAGAAAAGAAGGTACACAGCGTCGTAACAAGTCGATTAGTTTCGGGACCAAAGAGACCAGACGATCTTTATCGATTTCTCCGTGAAATCTGACTCTCCCTCTGTCCTTATCTCGATCGATTACAACATCCCGCAATTACACGCGCACACGAGGCCCGGCAGATCGGTATCTCCGCGCTGAGAAAGGTGGCTTGTTTATAAACCGATAAGGTAATTGAAACGATCAATATATCGAAACGATCGCCGAGTGGACGGCCGCGATGAAGTACGCGGTGCGGAGTTGTACCGAGCCGATGAAGATATATACAAAGCAATAGCGGCCCGGCGAGCCGTCGAGCATGTGAAATGAACGGATTTTTTGCACGATACGTCATGGTATATTGCCCCGATTATGATTTTTTTTTTTTTTTTTCGTAAAAGAGAGAAATAAAAATATATGAACGTGAATAAAGAGAGGGAGGGCTGGCGGAGTAATTTACAATTTGTGCGCAAAATTGAATTCTTTCCCATACGAATTGATGCCCGTACACACAGGTACCGAACTGAAGCTCGTATACCGACGCTCGGATGGTTAAAATAAAAATCGGCCTATTAGCGATATAGGGCTCCATCTATTTAGACGTAAGATCGTACGACGCGGTGGTTCGTATATCCAAGAGAGTTTAATAGTGTTCTTATTCCGTTCTGTGTAGTACACTCGAAACGGGCGTGTGGTGCCCTCCCCGGAAATTGGTTCGTACTCGTAATTTAGCGTAAGTACGGCGAGGCCGACGGCGCGCAAAGTCGCGGCAATAATGATCGTTAAGTAATGAGCGACCGATAAACCCCGATGAAGAACTGGAGAAGATGAGTGGGGAGGCTCATGCTTCGGCATAATAGTTTGCGTATGCGCGTGTTTGTAATCATGCAATTCGCGCGAGTGGAACGCGTTACGGTAGACCCGAGGCTTCACTTCCATCTCGGAACGCTTTTGATTCTCGTTGGGCTGCAGCGGCGGCGGGGACGGTAGCCTGATTCATGCATGCATACGGGGAGACCGGCGATCCGTGGTCCGCGATGCTTCGATATACACCGTATGGCTTAATCGACCTCCTAATGATGTCTCGTACGAACCTTCCCTGCTCCCGTTCTCCAGAGACTCGACTAATATCTCGACCCCTGCGGCACACGATATCCGATTTCGCTCCCGCTCCTGCAACCCTGTACGGAAACTCACTATCTATTCGTAATGGCTCGCAGTTTCCCTATTCTCGAGATAAGCCCTCGCGTGGGGCGTGGGTCAAGTGTTAATGCAAAACTAACGTTACTCCCGCCGCGAGTTCGATGGAACTCGAGGCTATTTCGCTTGGGAATCGAGCACGTACGCAGTAGTGTACGTAAACGATCGAACCTCATCTCTACAAAGTATCGCGGATATTGCCGTAATCGGAAGAGATAATGAACTTTGTATCGGTCCATCCGTCTAGCCCGAGGTCGCATCATTGTACAAAATGTACAGACTGCGAGGGAGAATTTTCATCTCGCCGTTGCCCCGAGAGATGCTGGACAATCTCATGGAATAACTCACGGTGGCAGCGGGGTCGGCACGACTCTCGGGAGGATCGGAGAACCGTGCAAAATTGACGAGATTCGCTGCGCCGAAGCAGCGGGTATGCGACTTTCGAACAGAGGCATCGTACAAAATATTTTCAAAATACACCGATTATAATATTCGAAAGATATTCGAGTGAACGTGGAAGCGTGTCTCGTGAGAGGGCACAAAGTTTTTCACGAGAACCGCGTCGGTGCGCTCGCTTTTGTCGCGAAAAATCCTCGGTTCGGAGGACAATGCCGAAAGACGAACGAAAACATTTGCAAACTTTGCTCGTTTATGCTCGTCGCCCTTTATTGTCGTCGTGGGCGTATCCAACGTCACGTGCATATTACTTTTTCCGTCGCTTTTTTTGTTCCTTCAAAAATATGAAAATCTGAATGGTTAACGCGCGTGACGACACCGACATAATGGCTTACTAACGACCCATGGACGAGGGCTAGGCGTTGGACGACAGCGCGCGACAAGCATGCCGGCATCTGCTTCTCGTGGAATTCGAGGATAAATGACGTGGGGACTCATCCTTCCGCGAGCCGAGGTATAGAGCTTGCCAGCACGTGTTTCCGTTGGTACACACATATCCGAAGGGTGCTCTGCGGGGCACGGGAAAGACCCTCGCGCATATTGCTCTACGGCTTCGGGAGATTGGAAAAACAAAGAGAACAGAAACGACGATATAGGTGTCGAGAACACGTATGGCGCGTTAAGTACCTTTGCTTACGAAAATAATTAATGACGACAAGTTTCCTCCGTCTGTAAAACCTCCGGAAATGTACCGCGTGCACCAGCGATAGCCGTTATACACGGACGTGAGAGTAATTTCTGGGCATTTTTCATGAAACGACGAGACTCAGCTGGAGGAAAGAAAAAAATGAAAGTGGAACACAGCCCCGTACGGTTTCGTTTAACGATTACGTCGAAATCTCCTCTCCGACGGGCGAATGAAAAATTTCGTCGAAGGGCTTCGGGGGCTTTGTGAGTTTTGCCCCGATCGTCGAGCAAGAAAAAGTCTCACTCCTCCAGTGCGATCGCCGATTGATATGCAAATAACTTTCGCCATTAGCGACGTAGCAGCGTGTACGACCCGGTGGCACAAGAAAAGATCCGAGGGTGCGAGGAGGTGTGACCATTACCGAGACGAAGAATTGAAAGGGTACCTTTCTCGGCCGCAGTGTTCATTGACGGATGGACGGCGAGGTAAGAAGAGACTCCGGACACTGAGAAAGAACGAGATAAAAATTCGTGTCCGAGAGGTCGTTGGTCATCGCTCGTTAAAATGAAAAATTACACTTTCCTCTCTTGTATCCGACACTGCATACACGTTCGCACTTCTTTCGCGTTTCAGATTGAAATTCGACGTTGCATCTGCGGACTATCGGGCTGACACGGCAGTGGTCAGCTGCTGCTGCCGTTTGGTGGTGTGCCGTTTCTTTCAACGGGTCAGGCCAATTAGACTCTCGTGAGAAAGTCGTACGTAATATGTATCCCGCGCCTCGGGAGTGTACGAGCGGGGATACTGCACTCTGTGCATCTCGATGAACAATAATTATTATTATCCTCTTCACTTTGCGATGCCCTAAAATCACCACGTGCCCTACTCACGTCGATCTGACCGAGAGAAAGTTTACTCCGAGCCTCGAGAGCAAATTTCAAAGAATTACGCAATAAATTGCTACCGAACGTGATGAAGCTATTTACTGCCGATAATAAAAATTAAAAAAATAATAATCGACCGATTAGCTTCTCTCGCGTCAAAGTGAAATATACAATTTAGTCGCGTAACCCTCATTAATAATGAAATGAATAAAAAAGAAACAATAAATCGAATCAAAGATGAAAACGAGTTTAAAATTATCATACAGAAGTCTTCTGGTGTTTAAGTTGACCGATGGTTGCCGTCAGCTTGATGAATTAAACAGGGCTGCCTGCTGTTGCATATTTAACCGCGAGACCGTACGGAGTCGCGCGAGTTACATAGGGTGTGTGGTAAGCGGAGGCGAGACACTCAGGTGGGCAGAGATATACATCGTATGTATATTGCTGTTGATGCTGCTGCACATGGTGCGTTACCGTTCAGACCCTGACTCCCGTGACTTCTGAGTGAGAGCTCCCCTCTCGCCGTAATTACCGCGAGCTCCCCATGAGCGGCACACCGACGGCGGCACCGTGCTTTTTCAGCGAAGAGTTTACACGTGAATAAGGTCTGTCAGTCGTTCTGGACTGCTTGCTGGTTTCCGTGCGCTCCCGGCTTGCTCACCTTGCCTACTCTGGCACTGGTAGCAAGCAGCAGCCGAAGAAGGCATAGTAATTAGAGACCGCGAAGAGTCGAAAGGTCGACGACGAGAATCTCATGGGTATAAACCTCCGCGGAGGCCCTCTTCGGCTCTTTTATCCTCCTCGACGATTCTCCTCAGTCGTGAGAGACGAAGGTACGAAAAATAAAATAAAAGTAAAAAACAAAAAAAATGTGTGAAGAATTTCATTCGTCGATACAGGGAGAAAGTCACTGTCGAAGGTGATGCGGGGATGATTTGCATCGGACGGGATCTTGTAGCCTCGGGACTGACTGCGTAATTCGTTCGCTCGATAACGTACGATCGCGGGTTGTCAGGATGTGTACGCGCGTTATTCTGCATGAATGAGGGTATCTCGTCTTTAAAGGCGAGAGAAGCATCGTGAGATGTGTACCCACGAGTTCTCGAGTCCGGTAAAGGAGTAGCGAGAACCCGGCTGAAGGTCCAGCGGGGAATATAAATTATAATTCGATGTAAATTCATTCGGGTTAGGAGAGCGGCGAGGCAGCGTCGAAAGAGGTCGAGAGACGCGATATCCGCGGGTGGGATGCAAGGTACGTGCGGGATGCCGAAGTACCGACGGGTTCAATTAGCCGCACTCCGCTTTCCAGTAGTCCTTCGCATACGAAACGATGTTATAAGCGTTTCAGCAGCGGGATTCCGTTTGTGTATTCCTCGTGCCGACCTTACGGCGCATCTCCGGAACGAGGGAAACCATCCGTGTACGGGGCTTGTCAATGTTGTTCGTAAAAGTTTGTTAAACCCGTCGGAGACCCGCCGGTATCGTTCACGGCGCTCCTCTCCGAGCGAGGATCTTCCTGCCCATCAACGGTCGGGTTAATCCACGATATTTTTAATATCGTAATGCACGTCCGTGACCTCCGACCCTGAAAACCCTCGGCCGAAGCTCTGACGGGTTGAGCACAGTAGTCGTCGCGAGGGCACCGGGGATTACACGGTAAGAAGGTGGGAGGGGTAAAAATAAGTCTCGTAAACTGGGAAGTCCTATAGGCGTGTAGTTATTCTAGCGGAGTGATCAAACTGTAGTGTGCGTGTTTTTATGAGGCGGAGGTGAGGCAATTCCTCGTCTTTTTATGGATACCACGAAAGCAGCGATGTTTATGTGCATCGCGCTTCGTCGATCTTTTTTTTTACACCGCTTCGCATTCGCGGCACAAAATATTCTAGACGGAGAGAATAGTTATTTAAAAAAAAAAAAAAAATCTCGAGGGCCGCGTGGGCCAGGGAATATCATAATAGAGGTCAGAGGCAAAATCTGATTGAAGAAGCGACGCTCTGTGTTTGAAATTTCGCACAATGAGACTGAGGAGAGTGAAGGGCGGTGAATTCCAGGTCTCATGAATGGACGCCTTCCTCGCAATAGATCAATAAACCACTCGGAGTATACAGTAGGGGCCAGCGAAGGAATAATACTTCACGAAAACTTTACACCGCGTGCCGGAGCGAACTTTGAGAAAAAAAAAAATTAGACAAAAATGACCGGATGTGGATAATCCGAGCAACGGTGTTCGAGACCCGTGGGTCTACTGCCAGAGAAGGGGAATGAAAAAAACGAGAACCGAAGACGTCCGTGAAAAATGGTCTGGCTGCACATTTCTGGGGCAGCGAGAGGAGCGATGCGGCTCGAAGATCCGGGAGACTAGTCGCTCCTCTCTCCGGCTTCTAATCCTGTTGTGAAAACTCGGTCTCCCGTGTCCGTGACGAACACGACACCCTGAGATACTTTATGGCGACTTGATTATCTCGATTTTATTTTTTATTTTTTTTAAGATCCCTCCAAATGCAACCAATACAAAAATATCGAGTCTGAAGTATGAATTTTTTGCCACGCGAATGATAGTCACTGAATGGGTGGACGCACGGAAATGTACGCTAGCACGGGAGGATCGTATTTCTGCGTCGGTATTATGTCAAACGTCATGTATGTGGGTCCCTCGCCAGCTATCTCCGGGCATCTAATTATATTCCTCCGATTTACAAGATGTCCAGACTAAATTGAATCCGACCCAGAAAACAAACGTCGAGAGTCCTACACGATGCATAGTCGCGCGCGCGTCTTCGCGAAGACCGCTCGGTCTCGACTTGACGTGGCCGTCCGTCATGCCGTGTCTCGTGCTCTCGTGTTGTCCGCGCGCGGCCAGATGGAAACTCGGTTTCTTCTTCTTGCAGCATCTTGAAGTCTCGGCCGCGTAGGTTGTACTCCGTCGACGACAACGACGACACACGGCCTAAGAGAGCCGGCATTCGAAATCGAGAGAGGTTCCATAATGAGGAACGGTAGAGACTTCATCCTCATCGCCGTTTATTCCGTTGATTTCGCGTCTTCCCTATATACGGACGATAATGAGACAATTTCATTTGGAGCACTATCCCGCTGCGCCGGAAAGCTTTTCGGCGTCTCTCAAATGAACTCTTCGTCCCGGGGCTCCGTCCTAGACAAACACGCTAAATCGGAAGCTAAATTGCTTAGCGGAATCTCTTCTGGGACTCATCTGTTCCGGACACACGGTTTCTGGTAGCGAGACCGATCCCGCTCTGTTCGGACAAGTCGGTGTCATGTTCGGGACCTTCGGGGTCGTCGATATCCAGCCTCACGCTGCTATTCGCTCTGTAACGAACGGACGAGGGACACACGCGGTGTGGAACCCATCTGCCCTCGCCTCATTGGGCATTCCATTCGCGAAACTTCGATGCATGTGACGCTGCTGGAGCACCGCCAGTCTTTTTTCCAGATATTTATGGATGCGATTCCAAAATACATTATGCCAATGCGTGTCTCTCGATTTTTTTTCCTTCGATACCGCATAAGTTATGGACTCCGAATAACGTTATCCCTTTGGCTGACGGCTTTTGCGATGAGGTGCCATATTTGTTATTCTTGCCGTCCTTTCCTCGGTAGACATTTCGGAGCGATACCCTGGTAAGGTCCCGGAAAGGCCTGATAAGGCCTAAACCTGGACCCGATCCAACGCTCCACAATTTCTACCGGGGTTGTGGTTTTGAGAAACAATGCGTCTATTCAATAATTCGAGAGCGGAATGCTGTATTTCCTACTATAATAAAGTGAGGCAAAGGAATCCTGAGAGTCAACAATGCGTTATCGGTATCCACCTCGTGAATATGATAACGATTGAGTTTCTCACGAATTCGACCTCACCATACTACGTGCCGCGCTCGTTATTCGGGGTATCGCTCTACGCGATACACGTGTGAATCGAGCTCGCATGGTTAACGAATTACCACAGAGACCGCTGGGATTATCGCTTGACAAAGCGATCGCGCGGAGCGTATTTTTCGTAATCCTTTGGCGGTAGGGTCGGGGGAACTGTGGAGGACGAGTGGGGCCGGCTCCTTTGATGAGCGTGCGTGGGCACACAAATCGAATTGCCTCGCGTTTCATCACGTTTCGGTTGGAATCGTCGGCATTCCTTGTGGGATCCCGCGGGTCTGATTATAATTTATGTATCATGCGGGGATGAGTGCATTTCCCCTCGTTGCGGGTTCGTGATCGCGCTTTCGTGCTTTGTATCTATCCGAGCCAAGCCTTATTTTTCTCCGTCCCAGTTTAGTCTCTCATTGTCTCTTTGTGTTCCTTTTTACTACCGAGTAAAAAACTAACCGAGTCGGAACGCGCAACGCACATGTAACTCATATTTTTGCATCGATTTCCTAACGAACCCACATGAATTTTCGTTGATCGGCGATCCCATTAACCGATAAAAACGTTCGCGTTTCTACCGTCTGCCGAGACTGTACTGAGAGTTCGATCGACGATTTGTTAATACCTGCCGGGCTTAACGGGGTTTATTATAAGAAAAGTATAGAGAGATGAGGCTGTCCGGTTGGTATCTGGTCTCATCGTGAATCGATCCTCGTACAAATTGCACGGAGGAAGGGAAAGGGGGGCGGGGGGGGGGGGGGGGGGGGGGGGGGGGGGTGGCGGCGAAAAAAGGGATCTCACTCTCTTTCAACGGCCCAAAGGAGGCACACGTACATACATGTACAGGGTGCTCCGTACGGTCACGGGCAGCGTATACACGCGTTAAAGCATTGGCCGTCGACATGCCACGGGCATGTTTTCTCAGCTGGCGCCCTAACTCTCTCGCGAGAGATCGAGGGAGAAAGAGAGCCGGTGCGCTGATCGGTGAACAGGGCATCTTCTCTCAGTCCGCACGAACGGGACGGAGAACGGGCGCAGTTCTTTTCCTTCTGGTTTCTCGAGGATCCTTTCAGGACACGGTCGGCTACCCACAAAGGGACAGCTCCTCGCCTCTGCCTCTCTTTCATCCTCGCGTTATTATGCTCTTTACACAATATCGTTCCACCCCCGTTCGTACCTAGTGAGATACTCCGGTGAAAATACACAGGTACGAGCCGAGCCGGTTGTACACCGTGTTCCTTATACACACCAAACTATTACTGTATACCCATACACTATCTGATCGTGAACATTGTCCGTGGCAAAACGTACGCGGGGACGAGAGGAATCCGAGGTGCTGCCGAGGATCTCGATACGAAAAGGATCGGTGGGCGCCGATCCCGAGCAAAGTTTCTCGAGATTTTCGTTCTTTAATTTGTTGTTATAGCTGCTTGAAACGCGGGATCGGAGTGCATTCGTGCGTCCAAAGGATCCTCAAACATTCATTATGTTTTCGTAACACGTTCGGCAGAGCCGCACGATCGCACGAAGCTGCGGCTTTTGCCTTCGCCCGCGGACCCGCGTTTGCTCCGCACTCTTGCCGGTCGTGCCTTCTCGCGTACGATTTATATCTATTCGGTTTCGACTACATACGGTGTATATTAACCAGGAGATAAAACTGTCTCTGGCATCGAGGTTGTAGGTATGGTAAAGTAAATCCGTTTGTCATTTTATCGTCGATGTCGTGTCAGTCTCAAAGTCTCTGCTATTGGTCCGCGTTTATGCCCCGTCAGGGTATTATAATGCTTCATTTGCGATTGTTTGCTATAGGTCGATCTTAAATACCCGATGAATCGTGAAGAATGCGGATAGGTACCATACACACAGAGGACAGGCAACATCGGCGGCCTCGAAAATTTAATGGAGCGTCGCAACTCCCCCGTTGTGTGTCCGTCTAGGCAACGAGCCTTCCACGAGGCGGATATCTTCTGTCTGGTTTGGCACGTTTGCCGCGAAGCGTCGCGTTCATTGGCGTGAAAATCTTGTATACACTGTCCCGGGGCCCATTCTCTCTCACTCACACCCTCTCTCCGTCTCTCGCCTCTCGTTGTGTGGATGACGCGAGAGGATTATCGTCTGTACAGTTCTCTTTCAGCGTATTTTATTCAACGCTGTCGGAAGGTATCTTGTCTTCGTGAGATTGCCTGACGCAAGAGAAGATTGGTAGGCAAGGAAGACAGATATTAAAATGAAATGACTTTATCAAAATCGCCAGCGGTGCGAGAGAATTTTTATTACCGTATCACCATATACGTTTTTTAAAAATATATTTCGATTGGGATTTGATTCGCTCTCCGTCTTTTTATTATTATTTTTTTTCTTTTAATAACGGCCCAATCTGTTGGTGAATGTCGTTATGAACGCGTGCTGCGCCTCGCGCGAAGGAAACACCGGTCCCATACACTCGAGGAACAACGAGTTCCTCTCCAACACCGCGGTTCTGTAATCTTCCTCGGATACCTTTCCATCGCGATCAACGTCTAGCCGCTTCAGCATCAACTCTATCAGGTCCTGCGTGTAAGATATTACGCAAACGTTGGTAATTTCAACGTGGCATATAAGTGCCGGCAATTATAGGTATTTTCACCTTGACCCCCTCGTCAGGATCCTCGTCAGGCTGTTGTCTGATCAGGCAACCCCTCATCATCGGAAATATCTGTTCCTTTCTCATCTTATTCGTTCTCATGAGATCGTACACTTTGTAACAAAATTGTATTCGCTCGTCCGAATTACCTCGAAGAATCACGGAAAAGCCTTCGTTCCATTGGTCCATGTAAAGCTTGATAGATAATAAATTTACAATAACGCTTCTCGAAGTTGATTCGACGGGGTGAACGGAGGTTAAATAGTAACCTGCAAGACATTTTGTTTGTCGACAGCCGAGAAGACTCTATCCACGAGCAAGTGACGTATATTCTCCGTGTAATCCAGTCCCGAATGCAGAACGTCGCGAAAAGTGAGTCTGCTTATCGGACCGCACTGTGCATGAATCTTCCGATGGATGAGAGCCAGAGCCTCAACCTCCCTCTGATTGAAATGAGTGCTTTTAGCCAGTCTCTTCAAGAGCGGCTGATTTTTTCGCAGAAACACGATCTCCTTCAAGGATTCGTTTAGCATGTCCGTTGGCAGTTGCAGAGGCATCTTTACGAGATATCAAATGCGTCGAAGTGAACGAGTAATTTTTATTCCAATAAATATTGAGGTTGTACACGAAGATATTTTCTTGTGCCAATGAATGACAGGTGGGCAGTCATTTTTTTAATTTATAAAACTGCTACCGAAACAGGATTTTGTTAATTCCCAGCTAAAGTATCAGCTACAACAGAGTGGGCTCGAGGAAGTTTTAATCCCACCGTTCTTTCACGACGCGTTCCAAACGTGGCGAGTCCAGCACATAATCATAAAAAAAATGGCTGTCCCAAGGTGTCGAGACGGTGTCTTACACAGGCTGTTTGCCGTTTGGGTTGGAAGCTGTTGCTCTGGCAGTAAAGGTGGTTAGCCCGCGCACGGTCGAGGCAATAAAAGGTCGACGTGTATTCCGTCGTGATAACCGATGAATCGTGCTGCGCTGGTAGCAGCAGCATCAAAAGCAACAACAACAGCAGCAGCGGCGGCAGCAGGAGCCAAGTACGAAGCCAAGGCGTTCCACGGGAGCCGTTTCTTCGACACAAAGAAGCCAATAAACTCCCGCCTAAGTATATCTAATGACATCATTTCGTCGGGTGAACGTAATAAACCGGTACAAAGCACAGAGAATTTCGTCGAGGATGTAAAAAGTACGGGAGCGAAGAATCAAGGGGAAGAAAAAAAGGCTCGAGAGGCTGGAGGCGTTTCGGGGCCATTTGACGGTATTAGTGAAGGAAACGTCGGGAATTTCGTGCGTCCCGTCTTGATCTGTTAACCATAAAACAAAATAAAAATACAAGGTTGGGAGAGGTCCGTCTATTTTTACACGTACTTTATCAATCCCCCCTATTTCCCGTTTTTATCGTCGTATTCGTTGTTAACCTTGCGAGAGACCGGTAGCAATTTTCCACGGTCCGAAGCACCGGCACTAACAACGCTGCGGATGTTTTGTAACAAGAACATAATGCTCGGTCATCGTAAATTCAGCGTTGCCGCCCGATCGACGATGGGAGGATACCGAGAAGAAGAACGACAGGGTGTATTTGTAGTTGGCATTATTTTTCTCTTTCGAGGTCTGCATTTAGCTGTACATATACCCCAGAGTATTAACCACCTGCTCATTAAGCATGGTAAAGATAAATTACCGGCGCACGATGCAACAGCGCGCACTGTGGGTCTCTGCCGGGCAGCGAGTGCAAACAGGTTGCCCTGGTTGCGGTAGAGCGCATTGTTTCGCGCATAAGTGGCTACCCGGAGAAATGCGCCGCTTCGAGGAGGCTTTTATGAAAGGCCTCTCTCGCGGATCACGACGGGGCGAACTTCGAGTCGTTGGCGTGGTCTCGCGGGAACCGCCGTCCCGACCAGCCGTGCACGGCTCTCTTAAATCCGAAAAGAGACTCCGGGAGACGCGAGACGGGGAAATAAACTTTTAACAGTATGCCGTTTTACTCTCGTGGCTCCGAGACGCACAACTTGTAATCTTCGGCTATCTAACGCTGAACGGGAAGGCATATTTCGAAGGTGATGATTTGCGACCGCCCCGATGCCGCGTTGCAGCCGGCGCGTGAGACCGCGCCGTTCGTTGCCTGCTTTCTTCTTTCTCCTTCGCTCGCGATGCGTATTACATGCAGAGAGCGAGGGGCTTCTGGGGCCCGAGTAGAGAAAACGGCGACTTAAACTTTAGATTCAATTTCGCGGGGCGTCAGCGGCTGACGTCGCGTCCGCCCACCTGCACGAGCAACTTTGATGTACGACACAGAGGGTATACACGGTGTACGAACCCGGGCGCGAAGGACTCATCTTTTGGCTTCTTCCTCTTCTTCATAATAATCTTAGCCGCCCTCTCTTTCCTCGCGTCTTCCTCTTTCTCCAGAGAGGTATCAGAAACAGTTCGTATTCTCGCTGAATTTCAACGAGGCTCGCGTTCCTCTGCATCGGGCGAGAGACCCCCGGATGGGCAAACGGGAAAAAGGGCATGTTTATACAGCGCGCTACGGAGCCGAGATCGAGGGGCCAAGACGTGTGTACCACCCGAGTCGGAGACCCGGAGGTAGGATAGGATTCGAATAAATTAGAAATCCTATTTAGGAGCGAAGCTAATCATACACAAGCCGTGTTCTCGTGGCAATGATCTCTGGCATGCTCGAACCAGCCCTCCCTGAATGCGAAGGGTTGATTATAAGTTTGGAACACGGTGTGCGGTATATCGTACGTATTGTATCCAAATGCGGTTACGTACAATGAAACTGGCGCTCCGAGTATGAGCTCTGCAGAGGTTCGGCTATCAGAAGGCCGGTCGGCTTCACCGTGCGATCGGCCCGAGATCGGTGGGCCAAGATTGGTCGTGATTCCCGCGGCGAAAGCTTGTCGTTGCCTAATCATTGGATAGATACGGCCCTGCACGGAGTGTACAAGCGTGAAAGAAGCTCGTCTCTCGGCACTCGCATTGGCGAGATTATACGAGAAGGGATTTCGAAACCTCGAACGTCGGTGTACGCGTCATGACCGGCCGCGGTGGCGGCAGACTGGCCGGGTCCATCATAAATTCAGGGCTTTATCTTCGGTCCCGATCGTATTTATCTAACGAATAATTATTCTTGATTATCTCCCGGTAGGGAGGTAGGGGAATTTCGGTGTAGGTGAGGCGATGCACACGCCTCGGCAAACAGAGATCAGAGATAAGTGCATCCCCCCACCCTATCCTCCTCGACGTCCCACAGCCTTTGTTTAACGTTTAACATTCGAGAGCAGTGGAGAAGGAAAGACGATTGGTGGAAGCGCGATGTACCTTTAACAATTTCGTTTTATTTACGACCTGGCGGACGCGTGTGTGTATACACGCTAGGCGTGGGTGTTGATGCAAGGGCTGAGCACCCATTTACAGAGTGGCCCCGCAGGGTTGGCCTCCCCAACCCTCTGTTCGGTCAGGACCGACTCGGCTACACTCGCTGTAATCAAATTTGAAAGTTATTGCCGTCTGTAAAAGAAGAAGCCCGTGACGCCGGTTACGAGAGACGAAAACCTTCCCTAGACTCAACTATCGTCTAAATCATAACTTGGACACTGGCTTCGGGCTATCCTCGGGCATCTCATTCGTACAGTTGACATAGTAGAGACGGTGTAACAAAAAAAAAACAAAAGAAAATAAAAATACGAAACCGCAGAGAACCGTGAAATCAAGGCGGTGCGCGCATGCGGGTATAACCGCAATTTCACCAGACCGCGGGTGTGAGGACGGGAGAGAGTGGAACGAAAGGAAACGATCGAAAATTCGCGAGGGGACCCCTGAACGCCGCGGCCACAACAAACAGGTTTCGTAGATTAACGGCAAGTATATACCGAAACGTTCGCGAGAGTCGCGCGCGCCCGTGCAGCATCCTCTCCGTCTCAGTCGCTCACCGCGGGCGAAAGAGTAATAAAAGTGCGTTTTGCTTTAACCTCTGAACTCGACTCTCGACCGGGGCCTCCGATATTTCATCGTTTTGCGCCGAGCATCCCCGCGTAAATCAGCCGGGACTTTCTTTTATTTATGTTAATTACATTGAAACGTGGCGGCTGCCGCGAAAAGACCTAACACGTGCCTCTCGCTCGATCGCCCCGCTCGTACGATTTTTTATGCTGCACGTTTTTTTTTTTTTTTTACTCTCCTCTCTCGACCGAATCCGGACGAATTAATCTTTCGTCACACGCAGTAAGATTTTTTTTTTTTTCACCGCGCAATCACGCGATTGTAGAAGAGAAAAAAGTGGAGGAAGCGCTCGAGCACTTCCTCCTTCTCTCCGGAGCGCGAGCACTCCGGGATGAAACTCGACGTCCGTCCGAGTGCCCTCGAGGTTCCCGGGTAAGAGACGCGACGGAGAAGGAAAGAAAGATGAGGAGAAGAGGAAGAAAAAAAAACGTAAAACAAATAGGAGAATTTTTCTCCGGCTAAATCACCGTTGCCTTGGCTCGCTCGGGTGAGACTGATTAATTACCGCGGAATGTAAATACGGGGGTTGTTTCTTTAGGCGTTCTGTTGAAAAACGTGCTGACTTAGTACTGCGCTGCTACGGTCGACGGTTTTCAGGCGTCTCACGTGCGCTGCTAAATTCATCGGTCGGCCGAGACGAACGAATCTCCAATGGCTTCGGAGTTAATGACTCTATTCGCCAGTTGTGTGCCGCGGTAAAAACGGCATTCGATGCATCGAATGATTAACGATCCACGAAAGTTCGTTACGCAAACGTTAATGCATTGCAACGATAGTTCGCAGCTGTTCTCTGGCTTAAGCTAGTGTTTTTACGATTGGTTCGCTGAGTTAACTGTACCGAGAAATTCGGGTAAACTCGACTTCGTGCAGTGAAGAAAAAACATCTCGTACGATGACGATTATACTCCAATCGTGTCGACCAACAAAACCTCGAGTCCAAACTCTGGCCACTAAGTTCGGACAAAAAAAAATTCGTTACTTCAACAAGGAAATATATATCCACTGAAAAAGAAAGACTCTCTGTTGGCGACAAGAGTACAAGGAAACGAGACCGTCGACTGACCAGCACCGGGTCTTTCGGCCTCGTCAACGGACGATTGTTATGTAACAACATCGGAGTGAGTCGTACGACAAATGTCGAACGAGGGCTCGAACTAAGTGAACCGTGAATCGATGGGATCCCGGGGTGGCATTGCATGCCGGCACTGCGATTTACGCGTTCGTAAGGATTTCTTTTTTCTCAATACGACTAGGACGTTCGGGCATTGTGCGCGGGACACCTTGGACCTCATGCAGAGTTATTGTGCAACTACGGGATGATTCACAAGCCGAGAAGCAGCGGCGTGCGCCGGTGAATCCAAGTTTTTCGGAAAATTGAGCGCGTGGGTGGCGGAGTCACAGTCCCACGGGAGAAACGGCTGAATTTGCTGATCCCTGAGGTTCCGATTAGCCGCGGAGGTTCGCCAAATATTTTCATTGCAACGTTTCTGAAAGATGAACCTCCGCTCGAACAGATTCGTGGAAAAATACCTTGTTAGGACCGACTACAAAGGTGATGCGTTGTAATAATGTTTAAGGCGGATCGACTGTTTCTTTGGAGTCAAAATAGCGATTCAAAAAAATCTAAAAAAATCAACACAGCTGTCTCGAATCGCATGCAATATTAGTAAAGTGACGTATGAGCCTGGCACCGATAATTCGATAAATTGATAGACTGCGATCACAAAATAAACTTTGCATTGATTAATCATTGAGTTTACGGGGTACAGTGCTGATTTCACTTTTTTTTACATAATCTTTGACGCTTTGTCGACTCAAAGCTAGTTTTTCCAAGCTCTAAGTTGGTTTGATAAGTGGTAAATTAGTGATTTTTTAAATCCCGGAACCGACCGACTTTAATGTTAGAATATGGGATGATACAGTCAAAGTAGTCAACTTCTAAATTGTATTACAAATAAACTAAACGGTCAAAAGTGCTCAAACTGTGGGAATAGATGCGTAGAGTGTTCATGTAGAACATATTTTTAAAATGTCTGCTTTTGTCTGATAGTCGATCCTCCTTAAGTGGCTGAATATTTTTCAAAAAATTGAGAAATTTGCAGGAATATTTTGACATAAGGAATTTTTTGCAGGTGTCTGATGGCTGCAGCAAAGATAGAGAAGTTAAAAATATGGAAACGATCCCGCCCCAACATATCCCATGAAAAATAAGAAAAATGATCTCACCCATATCCGCTTCTATTCTTATCTATCGCGCTCACTCTTCAACCCTTCATACAAATGACTCGAGTCTCTTTCGACAAAGGGGAAATATGTTACATGTCTTCGAATCTCGCTTGTCGTCGTTTACAGCGTCTTGCACACGTCGCAGCTGTTCCATGTATCCACACACGTGGTGACTTCCTATCGCCCAGCATCCCCTATCTTGCGGTGCGCCGCGAGACTGAAAAATCGTGCTCGCTTCATCGCGTAAAATGCCTACGCTTAGCTCGGAAACGCCTACCAACGATTCTTCAAAGGGTGTAAGACCTCTGTGGTTTGTCAACCACCAAGACACGATGGAACATCTCACTGCACGATTAATTAGTGCAGTCACGGAGATAAATGAGAGATTTTTTTTTAACTACCGCAAATATTTTGAGATTTTGAGAAAATTTTCAAAATTTAAGAAATTCTTAGAAATGTCGTAAACCGGTTATTACATCACACCGTTCCAATATGTAGCTCAGTTGTCTGTCAAAAAAAAAAGACATGGACAGGTGTCTCCGAAGAAATTTCGAAAATATTTAATACACAACGTCGTAGGCGGATCGGTATTTCTAATTTTTCGACTAGCCTCCACATCCAATCTGTGTGTTCCCCGGGTTAGCTGTACAATGCCACTCTATTTCCTTGACGCGTATACAATCACGTCAGAATAATCCTGTTAGGAGACGCTCCACTGGCCCGAAGACACCCCGCTGCGAGGGCAGAGGTGCTGTACGGTGCTCTTCTTGCTCTGTATAGTCTGCAGCTCCAGAGCAGTTCTCATTGCTACGTGGACGTCCCGGCCAATCCCCGAGCTGATAACTGACAGCAGCCGCGTGCAACGACCGCTTCGCAGCTGAGAAACAGTTTTTCTTTTTTATGAGCTATAGAGAATCAGAGCAGAGCAGAGGCGCGTGAACACTTGTGATAAAATTTCAGAATTCATAGATAAGACTTTCGTTATCGGCCTTGGTATTCGAAGATGGATGAAAAAAAAGAATAAAAAATAGTAAAGTAAAATTGAATGAAATGAGAAGTTTGGCGTGAATTCCAGTTTAATCTTGTTTATCTAGCGGGATTTATTTTCTCCGCGGGTATTATATATTTGTACGCCAAATATGCAGTCACGGGATGATTCTAGCTTTGCCCTGAAATCCTTGAAAGCCAAAAATCGCCACTTTGAAACGAAAGCGGGATTAACGCTGGAGCAGGTTTTCGATGAATAACTTTCCCAGCGGCTCGCCGCGACGACCAATTTCCACCTATACACCCAATCCGTTCGCATTGTCATCGAGGAACGGACGGGAGACTAAAGTATTGCCGTCGGGGAACGAGTTTGTGCGAAAGGTTGTTTGCGGCAAACAGCCTTTCGTGGCAGCAGCAGATCGACGCAGATCCGACGGGAGTAATCCTTTCGTAGTAAATTACACTTTAGAGATGAAAGGGGGGGAGGGGGTAGTGGAGCCGAAAGAGTTAGGGCCAAAGTTGGATCGGGGCTTTTGGGAAATTCGCTTCGAAAAGAGTCGCTCACTAAATCCCGTATATTCGGCATTGTGGAGTTTGCTTGTAAACAAGATTTAGGGATTGGTCTCCTAAGTACCAGCAAAAAATATGGTAAGCCTCTACTGTCTCTTGCTCGGGTGTTTCCTTACCACCCTTTTTTTTCGTCTCGTACGTGCATGATCGTATCTCCGACACTCGCGATGCGTGCGCGTTCTCTCAATCTCTCCGCTCCTTTCGCCCTCCTCCTCCTCCACCCTCTTCTCCGATCGGGCGTTATCTTTCGCATCGCGCCCCGTGTGTTTATGAAACGTAAAACCGTGAAAAAGCTCGCAAAGAGGATTTCGGATTCAAGCTCTCGCGTATAATCGGTCCGGAGGCAGAGGGGGTCGATCGCCCGTTCGTTCGTACCGTATAATGTCCCGGAATACAATATCTTTAATCCATTTTTTTATCGAATATCAAAAACATTCAGGCCAATTCTGGAAATTCAATATTATCGATCGTCGCGTCCCGGGCTCTCGGGCGAAGCTCGTGGCCGGGGGTGTCGGATTCCACGATTATGTATTATTTTCCTCGCGAGCGACGAGGAGTCGAGCAGCCGAAGGCGATTACCGCAAATACCAATATTTTAATCCGTCGTTATACGGTCCGCCGATCGGCTCGATCACGTAACCGGATATCAGCTGCTATGTGTCGATGCAATCGAGGTTTATCGATCTTGAGTTACCGATCTGCTACGAAACTGGGACGCGCGAGCATGATTTCCTTACGCTACGCGCCTCGTACCTTGCTTCCTCGCCGGGAGAGCCGCACGGGAAAGAGTTTCTCCACGTTTGGAACTCGAGACCGGAGTTTGCATCATTAGGGAACCGTGTAATAGTTTCGAGTCTCCCGGATAAGTAAATGTACATACGATTCGTTTCCCTCGCGTTGCTCTTAGAACATCGGGAAGTATTTTTCGTCGCGGACTGATCAAACGTATAAGACGGATCCAACTGCGGCGATTACACCGCCTCGTTACAGTCCAGTCAAAGACGATCTTTCATCGGAGCAAATGATTTACCGAACGTTAAATTTTGATCAATTTGAAAAATCGATTGCATTACAATTCTGCATGAAAATATACCTTCGGAATGATTGGCAAACGGTAGTCAATTTTTCGCCACATTCATCATCGATGAACATTCGTAGCTCAGAGTGCAATTCATTAATCAAGTTTGACCTTCATTGATACCGATCGCTCTTCGATATCGATGTGAAAACAATTAATCAATACCAGTGTTCATTTGACCGGACTGTACCGTCGGAAGCTCCTTAACGGCTACACGATTAATCAAGGAATCGTACGTGACCACGCTGTTTAATTAAACGTGTGCACACGCGAAATAATTAGAAATATGAGCTTGCGCATCGTTTCGTTGCTCGTTCTCTCGTCGTATTTGCATCTCTACCAGATGGACAGATATCCCCGAACCCGATCGAGAGCGAGACACGATAATTTATCTTGATTCGAAATTCCTCGACGTTCTCACCAGAAGCTGACGGTATAAATCCTCGCGTCTCGTTCTATCGCGAAACGGCACGGGAGCTCGAGCCCGAGCTGATACCGAATCGCGCGGGGCCGAACGATTATCCGGGGCGACAGCCCGAGACGTTATTAATTCTCGATGTCAGCCTCCGTAGTCGCTTCAACGCTTCGCGGATATACATTATATTTCTATATTATTAATCGGTCCGGGCCGCACGAGAAAAAGAAATTGAGAAACAGTCACTCACCGAATGCGCGATGTAAATCCTCATCCGGTGTATCAGCATCATGAAATTACCAGTGGCCGTCGTCTTTGAGAGTTCTGCGAGATAAAAACAAAAGAGTTTATTATACATATATCTCTCGCGCAACCTTAAGTCGATCTGTCGGCGATCCCGAGCCTCCGCGACTCTCGCCTTTCAAATCGAATGCGTCTTACCTCAGCGAATGTCATTGATAAAATCTTCAATTTCATTCAATGTCCACCCTTTTCGCTTGCGTCACGTCGCAAGTGATCCTCGACGGTCCGGAGACTCGGGACTCCTTTATTTTTTTTATTTATTTTAAATTTACTTTATTTTCTCTCATTGTTTATGCGTTAACGATATCGGGCTGACATAACTATGTCACGAAATGAAATTATATCGCGTGTGGTGAGGCGCGAGGTGTGCATTTAAGTGCACGAGTTCGCGCCCAGAGACACAAACACGTTAGCTGGAGTTAAGACGTTAAGAATTATTATCTCGCGCAACCAGCTTGCACTCGCTTGTCTACAAGATCGTGAATTAGAAGTTCGAGCAGCGCGTTGTAGTACTTAAACTACGAGGCGTGTATAATCGATGGTCGTTTGTCGCGTTTCGCACGCCGCTGTTGCAGCACCACGATAACCACGCCCAACTCCCAATTATGTAGCTCGATAATATCTCTCTCTGAGTTCGTCGTAAGTGTGGGGCAACCTTGATTTCCACGTGTCATTAATTAATACCGCATCGTGTTTTTAGATTTATTTGTACACGTAATCCAACGTCACGCGGCGTTTACCTTGTTACGTTCCTGTTCGCAAGCATTATTATTTCGGATCATATCAAAGATTGACCAGGGTACGTAATAACAAGTTCGCCGAGTCGGGTAATTCGCTCTCCCGAGCGTTCCCTCGGAGATTTCTTATGCACGCGGAGAAACGATACGGGAGATATGTGATTGTGTGTGCGTTCCATCGGACACACCGCTGCTGCTGCTGCTGCTGCTGCTGCCGCGGTTCTCGCGCAGACGTTTCGTATTGCATAATGTATATGCGTAACGGCATTGCTCTCCGGCGGCAACTTCGAGGAGAGTGGAAAAATATATATTGAAAGCGAAATCCACCGTTCGCGAGCCGGTGGCCTGGGAGCAAAATCGTTCGTGCCTTTTTATCGGCAATCACGGCCCTCTCGATCTCTCGATTGCGACTTTGCAACTCGCGCGCGCTTCGCGTACGTATGGTATACACTCAAGCGGCATCATTGACCGTTCACGAGACGAGTCTCGAGGCTCCAAATATCCCTACCTGAGAGACGAGCTTACTCTGCTCGATATCGCTGTGGTATACTTTGTCCCACAGCGTTTTTCTCTCTCTCTATCTCTTACGGCTGCCATCTCGATAATTCGATATTTATGATTTTGATCCGGGACAGACGTATGCGATCTTGATTATTTTTGAGTCACGATCGGCAGGACGAGAGCCACGAAAATCCCCGTAGGATAAAAAGGAATGGGGGTTCTCAACTGTACGGGAGGGTAAAATGTATCACGATGTTCAATCATTTTAAGAGTTTTCTTTCATGCGTAAGACCTTATCGGAATGAAAATCTAAAAATTACTTCAAAAAAGAATATAACAAAAATGTTTCCAAGAAATCTTCCACTGACTGAAGATATCCGAATTTGATGGAAATTTATTGAGCTCTTCAAAAGATGCGATACTTTCAATAACAGTTAATCTTCAATGGATTAAGGATTAAACCTGTTTTAATCATTAACCCTTTAAAGAACAGTAGCATACGTGGACTGCATCATTAAAAGTACCGCATCTTTTACGAACTTAGCGATATTCACAAAATAAAAATTATATCCTCGAAGAATTGATATCTCTGTTCGAGAAAAAAAATACACGTATTTTTTTTAAAGTAATTTTAAGTTTTTCACATTAAAGCGGTTCGATGTATGAATCGAAGGGTTGAAAGATCGTGAAACATCGTGAAGACATCGATGAGAGCCTCTGGCGTAACCTAAGACCTCACAGAACCATAGCATTACATCTCTACTGGGTGTAGTACTATAATGCACCTTTATTGCCCGCATTAAACAATAATAACCTTCAATCTCCGGGAGATCCGCGACCGCTCAACAATGGATTTCAATCGTATCGAAGAATATAGCGCGGCGAAGGAGCGTGGGTTGTCGGCATTGTTTCGAACTCGGTGAAAGAGGATCTCTCCCGAGACCCGCGGATAAAGGCGCGGGGTATGAGAGAGTATATATCGACGGGTTGTGGTCGTTCCTCGAACATTGATGCAAGGTGGATTCTTGACCCAGAAATTGCTACGTGAGTATTCGAGCGAGTGTCCCTTGAAAATATATATATAAAAAAAAAACCTCGAAGGTATTTTTTATATCCTTGATTCAGTATCGTTAAACCGAAGAGCCTGTCGTACGTTCAAAAATTTTCTGTCCGACCACAATCAGAGTTTAATCAAGCAGTATTCGAATCGCTGAAAGGAACAACGCGGCTGGAACGGCCACGCGGCGTTGTTCGAAGAGTCACCGTTTTGACCGTGCACTTTTTTTTTTTTTCCTTCGCAAAAGTTTCACGGCCACGGCGCACATCCGTTGGCGTAGATGAGCGAGATCCGATGCGTTCGCGTGGCATATCTTTTGTCGAATAATAGAACACCCACGGACCGCGCTCGCTATGAAAGACCGAGCAATGACTATGAAGATCTTCGCCGATAGGGTCGACGGACAATGGATTCGCGACTAGGCGTGTGCCACAACCTACTCGCCGTCTGTGGTCCGAGAGACCACTCTCTCGCGCTTAGCATTAGAATATAAAGAAAACGGTAATAACCGAGAGAGAGAGAGAAACCGAGCGCCAAGGAATCCCCGGGAATTACTCGGAATATCCTATTGAAAGTTGCTCCGGCTGATCCATTGTATCGCTTTGGTTTCCTAACCGACCGAACAATGGAGTTTCGTTCCAACAAAAATCCTCTTCCCATGGCCTCACCGCGAGCCCGCAAGATTTTGTTACCCGCATCATTTTTTTTTTTTTTCTTCAACGAAACGCAGCGAAAGCAATGTTTCCGAACGGAGCCGATAATATTGTGGAATCGCGTTGCATCGCTTTCATAATATTTCTGCCCGTCCCCCGTTCCGAGGCTAATCGGCTCACGATATACAAAACAAACTCAGTCTTTCCACAGGCATCGATGCAAAAAATAAAAATAAAAAATAAAAAACCAATCGTAAGCGAAATAGAATGATTCGATTCATCGCTATAAATCTTAATCAATCTCTGGGCGCTCGGAAATCCAAACTCGTTTCATCGATACGGTAAAGGTTCTTACGTGTGCCGGAGGCATCGTACCCGGATCAAGATAAGCCACCTCTACGGCAATCGTCGTCGGTCCGACGGCCGGTAAATCCATGCCAGAAGAAGCCGGACCGGTGACTCGCGTCATAAAAGCTGCTCGCTCTCGTAAGTGCGCGAGAACACAGCATGGCATACACTCGCTGGCAAAGGAGGCAAAGAGCCGCGAGTCTCGGATCCACCGTCCGCGGCGTGCGACGCGGCGAGGGAACGTTATTTCTATTCCACCACGAGTGAAGAGAACTGGTTCTCCCATTGGCGAAGAGAAGGAAAGGCAAGCGCGCGCCGCGCGTGCCACTCGCGTGTGTCACGTGTCCCCCAGCAGCCGTAGCGGCGGCGGTTGTTTCTTCGCTCTCGCGGTGAGGAAAGAAGAGGGTAACGGAGAAGAGAATACGAGCATTTAGAAGGAGAGCGAGGCGGGGGAGTGGATATACCCGCGGTTCCACCACTCGTCCGGCTATTCCTCTCTTTACTTATCATCGGTATTTCCCTTTCCCTCTCTTTCCCTCTCTCCGCCGATACTCTTCGAACTCTTGAAGCCAAGCTCTTCAGGTTCCCGGCGAGGCTTCCCTTCCGGCCGGGCCGCGCAACTGGAGGATCTCTCTCGAGGCACTCTTCGCGGATCCTCCGTGTATTCGTGGAAGCGAGGAGAGAGCTACCAGCGTCGTGGTAGCGCGGAACCGGAGGCTCCTCATTATTCCGCAAGGCTGGCCAGCAGCCGTGATCGCGCGTTCCTCACTCTCCCCCTTCGTATCTCCCCTTCTTCTCCCTTTTATACCGTGTATATACACCATTCGCAATTCAACGACGAGATCAGGTACAGCACCGTGGGAAGCGGTGCTTGCCCGGTTCCGTGTACGCTGCACGCTGCATACACATACGTGGAAATGCTAATGTTATGCGATTGCGCCTGACCGCAAACGGCTATACAGATATAGAGAGCCCTTGCGACTGTATCGGCTTTTGAACAGCAGAGGGACTTAACCGGTGTCGTTTTGGATGTTAAATGTCGCGACTTGCGCCCGTCTGATACTCGAAGGCTGGTATGTATATATTAACGTACCGCGCCACTCGGTGCACCTCTTGCCGCAGAAGCGGTAAGACGCAGCGGCAGCGCATCACGGCTCTCGTTTATTCAACGCCGTGCTGAATTCGCCGGGACGCGAGATCGTGTGGAGCGTCGAACGAGGGAGCGTATCGATACACATTGCCACGGAGCCGGGCACGAGCGGACCCGCGGACGATAAAGGCCCCGGCGATAATTGTGAGAACGCTGGTATATCCTGGCCGCGGATAAACGCTCACGCCCCCGGAATCGGCGCGATCGGCCGATCGCTCGGCAGTTCGCCGTCTTATTTATAGGCGCGTGACGCGGCCGGTGAGATACACACTCTTCTACTCCTCTCGAGCGGGGGGATACGGCTAAAAATTTATTTTATCTATGTGCATCCCCAGCAGCTGCTGCTTCTGCTGTGCAGCAGAAGCAATAGCGGGAGCATCGGTATCGACGCGGGTCGTCCTTATCTTTCGCTCGGTGAGCCGCGACCAATGCTGATTCGAGAGGATAGATGCGGAGAGATGATTCGCTTTTCTCAACGTTACTATGTATACACGCATGCGCCGCTTCTTCCGTGGCTGCGCGGCGATATGATTCATAGACCGGGTCGATTAGTTGCCGCGTACGATATGGGGTCTCGATACGTACGTGCAATATGGCTGACTCGTTGACAGAAGGCTTGACGCAGTTATCTCTGAATAATGCAATCCTCGAGGGTTGACGACCTTGCTTCGTGTAACCGGAGACCAATCGATCGAGCCAATGTTTGCAGGGGAGTGAACCAGAGACCTTGAACGAGTCGCTCGGAGAGGTGGAAACGACTCGCACAAGGGAAGTGATACGGAGGAGACCGATCTATAGCTCCGCGTTGGTAGCCAATCAATTTAATTGGAGCTTATCGCTCGTATAGGCCGGCGCTCCGGACACCTCGACGAGGGAACGCTGAACGCAGCTGTGACCTCCCTCTTTTTAAGCTTAAATAATCAATGTTAAGAAAATAACGCAAAGTGCTTTATCTTGTGCAGAGATAAGTGTTTTTTGAAAATAATATCGATAATCACTATCTTTCTTAAAATGGGTCTTGAAACAAACTTTTGTCGCTCGATGAATTTTTCACTTATTTTAGTTCCAGCCCAATATTTGATAAGATGAAAATCAGCGCCAGAAGTGATTTTTTTTTTTGCCATTTATAAAACATTCTGGAATGCGCGAAGCAAACCGACGCCGCTTGTCGCCCTAAAGTGTTCGAAAGGATTATCTTTTCCTCAACGTCCACCACAGTTACCGTCTCACTCGTCTCTAACGTTCCTAATAACACGCTGCCGAGAGTTTCGGAACACTTAATTATATCAAAACGTGGAATCTACACGCCAGGATTCAACGCCTCTGGATTTTTTAAAAGTACGAATCACTTCGATGATTGTATCAGTTCTAACGCGCCGACCTGAGTCAGAATCCACGCGGTACTATTTTGGACGACGAGCTGGCGATTATTCTCGAACGGGTGTTGCTTTTTGGATCTAAAAAAAAAAGTCGAAGAGAACGAAGGGACAGGTGCGAAGAAATCTACGAAAATGAAGGTGCTTTCTACTTATACGAGATATTTTAATAACTAGCCCCCCGATACGCTCTCTCCGCTCCGATCCCGATAATTATGGGTCTTAGAAACGGTTGTCAAGCTCTGGGCACAGAATGCGAAACGCGGAATCGGACTCGACCCTTGTCCCGGTGACAGCGAGGCGCAACACTTCAAGGGACCGAGATCTCTTGTCCCAGAATCCGACCAGCGTATAATGGTCAATCAAAAAATAAGATTTTATTTCTTGGAACACCGAGCACTGTGTGGGTGAAACTTTTTTCTTCTTCCAAGGATGTTCCAAAGTCCGCCGAGGCGAATTTGGTGAGAGACTGTAGGCAGCATCCTCGCAAGACCGGACCGCAATTAGGTGTCCGTGTATATCTCGGACATTTGATCTACGAATCTGTTCTTATGATCTATGGGAGGCGAAGCGTCGTAAGACTGTGCGCGAGGAGGCGATGAAAAGAAAAGTTGGATCTTTGTGATGGCTTCCAAGCCCCCCGGGCCTAGACTCACATACACGCACAGGTGTCTTCGCATGTGTTATCCCCGACCGCGTGTATCCGGTTACTAAGCAAACCCGGTGCTTTTCAAAACCAATACGAGGCTTCGGGCGAGTGCTCGAAACGTGTCATTACGGGCGTGTAAAGGGAGTATATCGATAAGGGAGGTGTTGAGAGGGCAGATCAAGATACGCCAGTATTTTTTTTATATCTGGGGAGGAAGACTGCACGATGATTGGGAGGTGTGAAACACCGGCTGTTACGAAATAGAAGCCTCCTCCCCGCCGATGCGTACGTGATGCGAAACGGTAGGCGTTCGATATTTCGCCCTCGCGTCTCGCGATTTTCTTTATCGCCATCGAGGCACAAATCACTCCGATGTTCCGTGAGCATCGAACGTTATTCTGTATTGGAATTTACGATCGATTCTTCGGCAGCGCTCGCGGCGACGACGACCAACACACGCGAGAAAAGTTAGAGCCACTCGTCGAGCACCAGCGAATTCGCAGCTTTCGTGTTTATCGGAGTCGTGGTTTAAGACCTTCTTTTTAGTGGAACAAATTTGGTCGTAAAGTTTCTTTGGGCAACTAAAAATTCGCACAATAGCACAGGCATCAGGTGCGGTTTCCGGCCGGCTCGGCGCTCGCGTAGCGTGGAATTATAATACACTATGCCCTTTTCTAAAACTAACATGTAATTATCTCGCCGTCGGTTATTTCGTAATTTTGCTTGAACCGGGCTTGCGTGTGAGTATGTGTGTGTTTACCTTTTCCATGCCCAAGCGATACCACCACGATCACTACCATATCGAATCTCGACGATGATAACCGATATTTACATGGCAGGTGATATCAATTACCGTTCGAGAGGCGCCGCACGGCTCGGGGAGGCAAAGATTGCAACTGTGTGAGCGAGACAAAAGATGAGGGACCTGTTTTGGCGCGAGAGGCTCACAGACTGGCGAACCTTCGCGCGTTTCGCGTCTAATCTTCGGTACGGGCCGTGAAACCACTTCTGAATTTGGACAGAAATTTTAGGCAACTCGTACACAGGCGAACACAGGCGTTCGCGTTTCGTTCGATGCAGCGAAGCATGCAACGTAAAAAAAAGGTTTGTGCATTTAACAAACATTTCTCTTCCACAAAAGTCCAGAATTTTTTGTCGCGAATTTTTTTCTTTCCTTTTTTTTTGCAACGAACTGTTTTTTATTTTTATTTTAAAATAATGTGGACGTTTGCGGGCAAGAAATGTTTATCAAATGTACAAGTCCTCTTTCATCGTGTTTGCTGTGTCAGTCCGTGCTTTTGGAGGAACCCTCTGCGGATGCGGTTTGAGAAAACATTTTTGCACCGGCCGCAGGCACGGGGGCGTGCGTTTTTCCTAAACCCCTTTTCCTCTTGCCTGTGTAAAAATAAACAGACCACTGTTTCGGTAGTTGGTCTCCACCGAGGCCGCTAAACAGTCACCGGCTGCAAATGGAAATTAGCCAGAACAAAAAGTCCGCCACTCCCGACTTCTACAGCCGAGTTTTCCATGTGCAAACTCAGCTTACCGAGTCAAGTTAATACAGGTGAAAAATATTTCTCTGCTCTCGGGAATCTCACGACCTTCGTCGCTTCGAAAATTATCGTTCGAGAGTCTACCGCTGTATGTATTTTAGTATCGACACGTGTATAGGCCACTTGCCTGTAGAGTGTATCGAATACGGAAACACGATGTAAACACGAAATATATTGCACGGTACGAACACCGCGACAATCACTTATAGTGCTGGCTACTACCGAGAGGCAGTTAGTCGTATATTTTGTATTTACATCGTGTTTATCGAAGATAATATTAGTACATTTTTTTGTTTCGGAAAAGTCTTGAATCGACATTCTAAATCGCGGAAAGGATCATCGTCAAATTAAAAAAAAAAAAAAAAATTTCGCTCAAGAGACATTATAATTGCAAACTTCCCTCCACGATACCTTCCATGAAAATTAATTTTCTCATCCGTTTGCTCCGATATCCCGTCTACTTCACGAGAATCGTCGCAATACAGTCAGTATAGAGATCGCGCGCGAATATTATTCTCAGAATTTCGAAAATGTATTCAGGTCACGCGTAATCTTGTCCCGCTGGCGCGAAATCTCTCCTTTTATTTATACCCTCATGAGTGAATCGATTTTTTAAAACTCGTTTCACGAGGCTCAGCCAGCGATCGTCGGATCGTCACGGCCGGCCTGCCGTCGGGGCAAATGGTGACTCGATAACTACCGTGATGCTGCTGCCGGTCGCAGGTTGATCGTCGCGCGTCTCACAGCGAAGAACAAATAATAAGATGGCCTCGGGCTACGACGGAATTCGTCGGTTCCCTTCACCTCTCTTCGAAGCAATCTCACCTTATTTCAGGCAGCAAACCTGAACCGAAGCACCTATCGTAATTTCGAAAATGGTTGTCCCGTCATCGAAGATGCTGGACCGACGCGCGCCCGCGTCCAGCCTTCTGCTGGCATAGATTACAGGGCGCTCGGTCTCCATCGTATTACGGTGTTGGTTTTCGAGCCTTTTGTGTTAAAAAAGACACGTGTAATCATCCCTCGCCCCGCGCCTCGATTCCAAACCGATCGCGCCTCTACACACGAGGCCATAAGACGATGGAAACGGCAGCGGCGGGAATCAGGACGGTAGGCACGAGAGAGCCTACCGTCCCGTTCCACGGCAACGACTTCGGACTACCCTGGGGGCGATGCCGACCAACGGTGCATAGCAAGCAATATTTTTTTAATATATTTTTTTTTTCTTTCAAAACCGCTCGAGGTTCCCCTCACCGCTTTATACGCTTTGCATAGGAATCTCGAGTGCCAGACGGACGATGTCAGGGTGGTCAGACTTTAAACGACGCAAATTTAACTTTCGCTCGTGTGCACCCCGAAATCAATTCGATGTTTGTTCCTTTTAATATAAGTTTTTATGGTACCATAATTTAATCGTTTACCGTAAAAGAAATATAATTATTTTTAGTCGCGAAATAAAATATCACCACGCCTTTGAAGGCCGACTAAGGAGTGTATGACTACTCGGTCAACATTTGTCAACAATGCTTGACGAAGTGAGCAAATTAACGAGGCGTCAAGCGACGTGGGACGAGTCGCGCTCGGAGCAGCTGCGACAAATCAAGCAAAACCTTTGCAAAGTTGAAGATTTCGCGTCGGCAAACTCAGCATCAGATAGAGGACCGGAGAGATTCTCGCAGAGGCAGCGGACTGTTATTTATGATTTATATTTTCAGGTGGTCGTCGAGTCACAGAGTCCTCGCGCTGACGCGAAAGCTACAACCACCTCGTTTGTTTCATCCGACAGAAATGATGACTACCAAGCTCTTTTTGTCGCACCCCAGTATGTTTTTGAAAGATGCGGACCGCCACTTTTTGTCGTACCTGGGAGCCGCACCGGAACGCCTCTCAACCCCCTCGATTGTGCTCGTTATAATTCTCGAGTAGATGCGCAAAAAAATTCGTTCCTCCGCAGAATCATTTGTGAGCATACACTTCCGAATGAATCATGGAGCGCGTTACGGGCCACAATCTGGCGAAAGGTTTCTCGATTCGAAATAACTTCGCTATGAAGTACGAACCTCTTTTGTCACATAACCCAAAAAGAAATCAACTCGGCGTCACTTTTTGTTTACAGAATTCACACCCTATTCTCTATTCCACCGGAATTTACAGCATTTTTTTTACTTGCCAACGGCTATTCTCTGGCAACCAAATTTTAGAGTGTAGAATACTCGTACATTATCACTATAATGCACCTATGAGATCCCAAATTCCGATATCCATCAACGAGAGATAATGAACTCTCCGACACTCCGAGAGACGATCTTCACCCGATGAACTACCAAAGATCTATCCCTCCAACCACAGACTCTTAGTCACTAATTCTCTGCAGCGATCTCTACGATTCGTAAGAGGTCTTCGGCGTTCCTTACTGAATGATGATCGATGAGGGCACAGGTGTCAAAGCGCCGCCTAAAAGCGCTTTATAATTACCGGTTAGGATACTAATCGACGCTGTGGGAACTAAACTATCTTCGAATCATACGAAAGAAAAAAAAATGTATTCTTATTAGTACACGAAACCTTGGACCACGAAAGTAATTTCGTCTGGAGCGTTAGAGGGGATAACTTCTACGGTAGATCTCTGCTGCCGCTGGTGCTGCTTCGCGGGAATGAGTTCTTGTTTCCAGACGCATAACATAAAACGAGCGTGAATAGCGATAAGCTCACGTTAAGGGGGGGATCTGCTGGTTAACCGCGAACTAGATTACTCCATTATCTTTTCGCTCCCCGTCAGTATAATACGGTATTACAATATCTATACGCTATACAAGCAAGTGTAACGAGCTCCCTTCTCGGCGTGTCCATTTTTCAAAGTATCTACACCGCATCCACCTCGAACCTTCATCACTCCTCGCCGAGAGTGCCTCTTGGATGCAGGCCGCAGAAGCTCCTCAGGGAGATCGGAAGGATGAGACCGGGCCGGAATTTCGTGCAGGGCGCGAAGAAGACGCGTCGAATAGGCGATCGGTTCGCACACTCTTTGCCGGATTGCCGAAGAGATCGCGAAGAATCCGGAGGTCATCGCAGCCGTGGGCCACGCTTCGAGGATGAATTTGTTCGCGATCAAACAACGCGGGCTTCGGAGTTAACAATTTTCGGTTCGCCGACGCGCACGCGGCACACGCGAGGAAGATGCTGAGGATGAGGAACAGAGATAAAAGAAAACGAGAACGAAAGGAAAAGATTGGAGAAGCGTCTCGGGTTGGTGGTTCGACTTCCCCCCCCCCTCCCCTCCCCTCGCGAGAGTAGATATAGGGTGCGTCTGCATTTAGGAACGCAAGGTGTTCGCGCGTTCGAGTGTACGATGCATCTCGGCGCGTTCCCGGCGCGCTGTGCTTCGCGGCTAGCCTCGGGCTAATGTACCCACACACGCAATCGAGCCGTGAAAGTCGGTGTATGATTGAGTGTTGCCGCGGGCATGCTTACACAGTTACGCTGTCGCTCGATGAGCGTAGGAAGAGATGAGATGACGATGGAGCCAAGGGGTGAAGAACGGGTGGGGTACATATGGAGTGTTGCTGCCATATAAATATATATATGCTATATATACATAGCAGTTGACTTCTGAGTATGGCTAGAGCAATGACAAAATAAAAATTATTAAATGGTTGTTCGTTAAGTTCGTTAGTTAAATAAAAAAATAATGTGTACCAAAGTCAGCTAACACAGAGATAATCGATAAAATCCATTGTAAAAGCAGCTAAGTATCGTTCAGCCGTGTAAATTAAGCCAATCAATTTGTAGTAAACAGTGATAATAAAAATAATAATATTTACGGCGCGTGCACTTGACCGGAGTGAGGAATTACTTGAAAATCGAGAGGAAATTCAGTGCTCACCGAGAATTATTAACATATCAAGTATTTTATTTCGGTATATCAGACTGGCTGCCTCTATAGTATAATGGAAATTCGGTTAGAGAATCAAGCTTAAAATACTCGTCTACGAGACGTTATCATTACAAACTTTCTCCCACGATACCTGAATACTGGAGCAATTCGTTTTTCATCCTGCTGTTCGGATACTATTTTACGAGAATCGTGATTTACATCGTGAATTGTACTTTTCAATTCGGCTTACGTTTACCGAGCCCGCTTGTCGATTTGCCTATAGTGCTCTGAACGTGTGAATACTTCGAAATCGTCGGTTGCCGATTAACAGACTTGTCCGAAAGATTCAACAGGGAGGTCGATGGCGAACGTAGTCCAAGTGTTTTTGGTGCTTTGATGTTTGAAGATTGCGATCCTGGCGGTAAGCTCATATTTTTTGGCAATGTCAAAGCTCCCGTACTGACCGAACGATACGTCGATGGTATCGATAGTTTTGTTCCAGGGTTGTTGTTCACCACCAGAGAAGTCGTTGATCTGCTCTTGCTGCGTGCAGGTGCGGCATCCTTGATTCCGGGCGTGCCCGGACTCAGACGCGAGGACGTCGGTGTTCCAGGAAAGGCTCCCATCGATCTTCGTGTGATCTTCGATGTTCGATTCAAACCCGGGTAGCAGCCCATCGATGACAATCGACGAATAGGGCGGATATTGTTGTTAGGCACAACTTTCTGTACAACGAAACAACAATTTTTGTTATCGCAAGGCTGCAGAGATGCGAATTACATAGACTGGAGGAGAAAAAAAAACAAGCTTTGTTACTTGTATATCATCGATTTTGCCGACCAATTCGGTGGCACAATCTCTGAGCGTTTTCAGTTTCATTAATATATTGATGAGATTCGCCCCAGGCAAAGAGTTGTCGCTGCCGAGTGCAGTAGCGACTGGCTCGAGTTTTTTCTCCTCGAACACGTCGCCGTTCTTCACACTCTGAAATTCATCTTCACGTACGAAAGTGTCCGATCTGACGAGCTTGATCGATGCTCCATTTGTATCCGACTTCAGCTGCAAATCAGTCACGTAAGAAATGTGCGATAACTTTAATATTCTCGGTTATATTTACATACCGCTGTTTCTTCGAAGTGAGCGTCTGGCACGTCGACTTTACAGTCATTGTTGTTCTCCTCGATGTCAGATGTTTGTGGATCGAGATTGGGGAGACTCAACTGACTGTTCGATGAACCCGTCCGAAGCTCTGTCACAAGCGAGTCGAATGATTGAGCTCTAGGGAAAAAAAAAACTTGTCCGACTAAAATAAACTGCTCTACAATGCAAAAAAAAAAAAAATCGCATGAAATTTAATGTATCGGACTCGAAGTTTTTATGCAATAACTGGAATATTAAATTTCTTGTACAATTGTGATGAAAAGTTGATGTTCAATGTATTAAAAATATTGGGAATACTTTATTTTTCATAATTTACTTCAAATTAAATAACTTTAATTTCTATATTTTACTTTAATTTCAATGAAGAAGTGTATTTAATTATTATTTGATTATTAATTTTTCATCACGATTGTACATTAAGATGAATGTACCAGTTTTTGCATAAAACCTTTCAGTCCGGTACATCAAATTTACAATTTTTTTTTCACTCTGTATGATCATACAAATGTTGGTCGTACCTTTCCTGAAAATCACAATTTTGCTTGATATTAATTTTCGGTATGTCCGGCGCGTCCGGTGTGGTCGTGACGATTCCCGCTATAGGTGTTCTTACATCGTCTGGCGTCGAATCCACCAACGTTATGTCGAGTTTCGATCCGAGGACTTCCTGCACACTGTCCAATATCTCTTGTTTCGTCAGTGATGTCGACCACAGATCGCTTTCATCCTACCGCAGAAAATTATTTCACATCACTCGCGTCACACTTCACAAGGAAATAAATACCGATCGATAAATTTCGCGAGCCTTCACAAGCAATCAATGTGTCACGGCGCTTACCTTGGCCGATGGTGCGAATTGGCAAACTAATTTCTGGAACTCTTCTTTAAAATTTTCACGGTTCATTCTGAAATACGTACGCCTCAAACGATTATCGAGGTACGACTGACCACAGCTCTGTAGTAGTCCGAGTGCGAAGCAATCGTCCTCTATCCGTCGCGTTCTGTGTATTTGGCGTGTTTACCACTTTTTTCTGTCTTCGACACTCTACAGGCAGTTTCGCCTATACATATATCGACACCAGCGGAGAGCGGGGGCAAAACGGACTATTGTACCAGTCTGGCCCAAGACAAAGAAAAATCGCTTCACAAATGGAGAACGCGGGTCCATTTGGCCCCCCTCTTCCCCCCCTACAAGCATTATCAGACTCGAGCAGCGAGTTCGAATTCACGAGAGCAGAAAAATACTGTGATATGGATATTTTCACCTGTGTCGTCTCTGCTGTGTGAGCCAAGTTTGCACGCAGGCCTTCTGTATTTAGTCGAACGAGCGCGCGGTTCTTCTTGTTCCAGCTAATTCCCCCATTTGCCTCGAGCCACGTTTAACAGCCTCGATGGCGACCAACTACCGAAACAGTGGTTTATTTATTTTCCCACAGGCAGGCGAAGGAAAAGGGTTTCGGAAAAGCGTAAACCACTCGTGGTCCGCACCTTGTGCAAAAATATTTTCACAAGCCGCGCCGGCAAGGGGTTTTTGCCTCGAGTGGGGCTTCCGTAAATCAACAGACTAATACGGGGCGACCGGGAGAGTTCTCCCCCGCCGGGCTCCAAAAATTTTCTACAAATTCGCACGTAGCTCGTGGCCCGTACTCGAGGGGAGAAGCGCGCGAGGATTCGCGACTCCGGGGATAGAGAAAGAGAGAGGCGGGAGAGTGGGGTCCTCTACGAAAGGTGCAGACAAGCGTTGATGGATGCCTCGTAATTGCAGGCCTTGGGCAAACACACTCGGCGCTCAGAATCCGGTGCGTTTTGCGGGAAGGGATATACACGGGTACATATACCTGCGCGTGAATATATTTCGAGTACGGGAGACCGCGGTGGGTATATCTATCGTTGGATACGCTGCGAAAGCGAAAGAGACTCTTCTTACCTCCGGAGGAAGACTCGCGGGAGCGCGATGAACGAGCCGGGGCAGGTTTCGCGAAGCGTGAAAAAAGGCCGGTTTTGAGTCACGAGACGATCGAATTTCTTATGCTCACCGGAGCGTTCGTCGTGTTTTCGCCATCAGGCACACCGAGAGAGCCTGTCCGGACGAACGAAGAAGCCGCGAGGCACGAGCAGCTATATAGCGAGCGAACGAGCAACGGACCAAGCTTCGCTGGTTTCGTTTTCTTTGAATTGCAATTACTTGTCGTCCAGAAAATGTGCAAAAAAAAATAAAGAAATAAGAAGCGCTGAGCGAGGCTACCGAAACGATCCTCCATCTCTAGAATTGGGTCGTAACTACGATCTCGGGTGTACAATTTCGGTAGCCGAAGAGATGCAAAACAGTCGATGGACCTCGTTACGCGAAGCTATTCCCTCTTATACGGGGTAATTGGAATGGGATATGCGAGCCTTGGATGTTTGAGAGATAAAAAAGTCCCTTATTAAGTCTCGCATTTTCACGGTGCCGAAAGGGAGGATAAACGAAGACAATTTTTTTTAATTTTTTTATGTGTGTTACCAATTATCCCCTTTGCTGCCGTTGTATATACCTACTAGCGGGTATGCACCGAAGGTTATCGCCGGTGAGGCCAGCACAAGATCTCTCGGCCGGGGGAGACTCGACTAGCGAGAGAATCGGAGAGACGCGTTAGTCTGGATATACGTGATAAATCTTCCTCGAGGATAAAAAAAAAAAACACTAGCTGCGCCCGAAAATATGCACGGTTAGATGGATGGGTGGAGTGCAAGGGCGTTGCCGCGACCGATCTACTCTCTCTCCTTCATCTCGGTTTGTATCTCGGGAAAAAGAAAAAGACGCGGGACGAAAGAGCCCCGGTCTGATGTGCGCCCAAACATCGTGCTCTCGTTCTCTCGACTTTTTGCTTTCCGTTAATTTTTTGGTGATTGAGCGATTAGGAGGGGGCGTCACGCGTCAGTCAAGACTCGAGAAGAGGATCGGCATATGCAGATAGATCTGAAGCTCGAAGTTGCATATGCTTCTGACTGAATTTTTTTCGTTTTATTGCGTTGCATCGACGATAATTGTTAGTTGAATATTCATGATCTATGCACTCAGGCAATGGAAAGGTATGTTCGTTTTAGACCCGATACGCCCTTTTCTCTCAGAATTGATTTTTCATTGAATAAAAAAATAAATATTTCCCTGCATAACAAGTGGGATGAGAAAAATATGAAATTGTTGATGCAGTGACTGCAGCCACCCGGAGCCACCTGTATTTAGGAAAAACCGAGTTATTTCAAGGTCCATCGGGCCGAGTGCAGTAGGCGCATCGGTCCAGCTTTAAAATCGCTCCTACTAAAACATCAGCGGCAATAACTCTGTCCCTCTAGTTCAACTAATTTTCGTCTTGTCCGTACAAATGAAAGGGTTCGCCGCGTCGGTTTCGACGGGGCATGAAGCAGCAGCAGCGCCAGCGTCAGCCCTCCTTAAATATTTATTGTTTCAGTCCCCGGATGTCCTCAGGAGCGTGGATGGTGGGTAGAGTACGAGAACCGAAAGGCCACAGCAAGCCGAGCTTCTATCCTGTTTTTACTCTTCCTCCTCAGCTTCCACGGGACGACACTCTGAGGAAGTGGCTTTTCGGGGACGGCCGCTAATGTTGGCCCCGTGGCATCTCGCACGAAAAATCTTGCCGGCGTTTGTTTGAAGTTCGCGTTGCTGTTTGAACAGCGGCCATTGTTTTGCATCCGTTCGTCTTATCCGTCCTGCTCTCTCTCTCGCGTTCATCCTTTTTCCCCTCCATTTCTCGTCTCCTGCATTCTCAGCCGAGTGCTACTGCAGTGATGAGATGCAGGGGGAACGCTCGTCGTTTCAGATAAGACCCCCGTATAGAGGAGCGCGGGGGCCGTAAGGAAACGAAATCTCCGAGGAGTCGCGAAAAGCATTTTTACGACTGCTTTTACGGAATCGCGCCGTCGAATACCTTCGCTCGCTCGCTCTCGTGTGGCCTTATCTCGCGGAGGGGGGAGATGGTAGGTATTCACACCGATACTCGTTTTGAAAACACTTTAGATAATGAAATTATGAGAATACATTCACTTTTATTGCCATACCAATTAAACCTGCAAGTATAATCTCGGAAAAACAAGAGAAAATCAAATGTAACGATCTCTCCGATGTATTTGTCACGGCGAATTGGTACGGTGCGTTATACTGGATAATCGGCAATTGAGGCATCGGCTACGCCGCAAATCGAGGAAACGTTCAACCTAATCCTGTGTGGGCACAAGGCTAGTCGCGACCACTGAAACAACGACGAACCCTGCACACAGAGAAGAAGCGGGCACCCTCTCCATATTTATTTCTCTAATATTTGACTTTCGCCAGATTGCACCGGTCTGTCTCCGCGGGGCCGAAACGACGAGCTTCGTGGCTGCACCGCTGCGACCGGAGTTTGTTTGCAGTCCGCATCTCGCTCTCGACTTTAGCTCCACCTCAAACTCACTCGCTCCTCCGTAGCCCGCAGGAAGGCGAGCCAGGTTGATTTAGGATTTAAGGATTTCACTTAGTTTGTTATTCGAAGATCACGTGGATAAATAGAGTGAAGATGATTTTACGATTGAGACGTGCCCGCGGGTGGGCCACGACGGAGACTTGTGCAGCTTTGTTTAATTCCAGATCTATCGGATCGAATATTTATCGAGGTTGTGCGATTTCAAAGTTCATCGGATCGAATGACGATTCACGATGTGTTCCGTTGTTTAAGTTTTTTTTTCTGAACCAGCATACGTTAGTTGATTTTTTTTTTGCTTGCGAAATCTTATATCCCACGGATTTCGAGCTCGTAGTTCCGACCTGTATTCTACTTTGTCTAGAATATGCCGCGGTCCGGGAGGGCCCGAAAAACCGGTGCGGTATTCCCGCGTTTGTATTTGGATGGTATTTAACTGACCATTACACCTGAATGGTCCTGCAGGCTGTAAAATGGAAAAGGGCAGAGCGCGGCCCTTGATCCGGCCGACCCACTTCCTGTGTGACCCGAGAACCGAGCACACAGACCCCGGAGATCTCCACTCTCGAGGCGCGGGGTCCACCGCTTCTGTAACGGACAACGGTAATAATGACGAATGGCGAAACGCCCTTTCATCGTTTTCTGCTGCTACACCAGGCACTGCGGCCAAAATACCAGTTCTCCTATCCACGATACAATGACCTTTTTTTTATCTGTTCGCAACTGTTGTCCCGGTTATCGATCAACCGCATTTACAGAACTTCCTGGAGATGCAGGAATTAATTAATCTATTTAGACGTACAAACTACCCGGCAAACAAGATTTACATTTAACAAACATCTATAATCCACAAATGTCCGCAATTTCTCTTTCATGTTATCTGTACAATTTTTTTATTTTGGTAAAAAATTCCTTTGAGTAAAAAAAAAATATATTGTTGAATTAGTAAGACAATAGTTGCTTTCGTTTTGCAAACAAGAAATGATTATTAAACGATCAACATTTTTGTACTGTGTATTAGATATCGAAAAATGCATGTCCGACATTCCATGCAACAAAAACCTGCCCGTAACACGTAACGTGGTTTACAGCTATATTTTCTTTGCCATGCACTTTCTAAACTCACTTTCATTCAAAATCACCGGCAGAGCATCCCGGCTGCCCGTAGAAACGCACGCATCGACGAATCGCCGAGAACTCTCGAGTCTTTTGCCCCTTATCCTTCCCCAACGACAGGAAAACTCGAAACGAACGTCAAGACGTTCGGGTTTCCCCGTCTCGAGCTCGGAGAAGCGAATCGCCCAAGGCAAGACTAGCCACGACGTGACTGCATTTCTTTTTCTCCCCATTCTCCATCTCCGGTGCTTCCGACTTGAGCAGAATATCTCGAGCCAAGTCTCTCTCTCCGGGTTTCGCGAAGATTCGCCCGTCGGTGCCAACCGCACGTCGTCCTCTTCCCACATCCCTCGTGAGAGAGTTCCCTCGCAACCTTCCGAGCATTTTTCCGCGAGCCTCGAACCTCCGCAGTGGGTACACTTTTTCTTCCCATTGTCTGTGCGGTAATCGATCGAGCGTGACGCCGTCCAAGTTTCCTCGTTTCTTCAGTCCCTCTCCTTACCTCTTATACAAAGTACATTCGCACTCTCACCGCTGACTTATTTGTTCGCTCCTTTCGTCCATCCCGCACGACTTCGATCACGGCGCTGACGCACAAATTGCCGTCTCCGGCACCGCGTGAGAAAGCGCGTGGCGTTCGACTTGTTACCGGACGCGCGTGCGGGGCCGCAGCCGGGATTCTGGAAGCCGGGATCTCGTTCTTCGATTCCGCTTTTTCCACCGGCCCGGTTACCCTCGATCCCGATCAATCATCGCGACCGGTTCGAGCAGCGCCAACGTCGCTCGTCGCACCCTTCAGTCAGCGATCCCGTTCGCCCTCGTCTCCTCCACAGAATTCGGAAACTCTCGGCGCACGCATGCATACAGAAATGAACTTTTTCACCCACACCGACACAGCACAGAGTCGAGGCTCCGTGTGACATAACGCCGTAAGAATGAAACGAGCGAGGTATGAATGGCCATTGACGCTCGCGTGTAGCGGGTACGAAAACGCGGGGGCGGCCTCGGAGGCTCGGCAAAGGCAGCACCTTTTCCGCCCTCGCACGAATTCATCCTTTCTCGAGGAAAACTTCGGGGCGGAAAAAAAGGAGAGCCCGGAACATCCACGCGGCAACGCTCGATCCTTCGTCGTCTTCTTCCCTGTATCTATTTTATAGCTTCGCATGGATGCTGCATTCGAAATACCCTCGGCAAACTGTACAATAAGGTTGCATTGTCGTGCTTCTTGTTTGCTCAAGGGCCGCTCCGGAAGAATTATTGTACGCCCAGTGGAATATTTCGTACACAGAGTCCTCCATCTCGTTCCGTCTTTCTTCGACTGGTCCGGTCTCCGCTCCACTCCCGATCCTGAGGGACCGATCGCGAGCCTCAGAATGGTGGGGGTTTTCGGTCGTGTGGCCGCTGACGCTGCTGGTGCTCGCTCTTCGCGTGTACGCGCTGTTTATTTAGGATCAGCTAGTTTCATTCATCCGAGTCGGCATTAAGGATTATTCCCGGACGAGAGACCCAGAGGAAATCCTCGCTGCGGAGTGGTCGATATGGATTAAGGGGCCAAAAAAGGTTCTCTTCCTCGAGGAACTGGGTTGCATGCGTCGGGCGCGTGCGCTTAGGATAAGCGACACACTCGTTGGCCACTTTGCGCTGGATCGCCTACGAGATTTCGTGGACGAAAGCAAATACCATGCATGCCGATAACTGGCGATCGGCCATGCCTCGGAGATTCGAACGCTGTGCACGAGTGTCTCCATCGATAAACCCCCACGCACACCCCATTCAATTATGTCGCCTGAGCATATATGATCAACGGCACGCGTACGTTTTGTCGGGCACACTTTATACTGCATCGCGTACCAGAGACATATCGTTCAGGATTTTTGCCTTCGCGGGACCCCGTGCGTGCGACACGCAACAGCGAACGGCGTCACGGACCGTTGAACGACGTTTTCTTCTCCTCGCAATTGCGTGTAAGATTGCGCCTAATCGACTTCCGCCGATAAATCAGAGCCCGAGTGTTTCGGAGTGCCCGGTAACCCGATAAGTCCGACCGCCTCTTTTGAGTTCCTGTTTGTTGTCGATGGCTCCCTCGTTTGCGCGTTCGTCTACGGTGCGAGCTCTTCGCTCTCTCATTGCCGAACTCGGTGTCCCGTTACCGGACCACTTGTGCATTCCAGAAGTTTGCAACGACTCGACCACGCCCGCAACTCGACGTCGCGGACTGACTTTTCTCGGGAATTATATTTCTCCGCTTCGAAGTGTTCGCCTGTCTCGGAGAGACACTGTCCAGATCGCGATCGCGTAACGCGGTTCGTTAAGTGTGTTCGGACACTGGTTGCGGCTTTTCACCGTGCGGTTTCCCGTCTCGAATTTTGCCGGGACATTTGCCATGCACAAGAAATCCTGTACGTTTCGTCAGAAAGCTCAACGATCCGTAATCGGTAGATGGAATTGCAAATGAAAATAAATGAATAAAGTCATCATTTGATCTCGCAGATATCGATGTAACTTTAACGCCGAACAGTTTCGTAAGGCAAACCTCCCAGAAACCATACTTTCATCTCGGCGATTCTTTACCGTCGTAGGCGATAAACAAAGTTGCCTAGAGTCAAACAGTGTTAAACGCGACGCGTGCCAACGCATGCGAGCGATATTTTTTTCTACCATTCTCGTGTTTCACGATCCGCACGTGAAGACCATGGTGAAAGTCTCGAGTATCCTTTCCAGAAAATAATAGCTCCGGTCGACTTTCCACCGACCGGGGCATCTCTCGCTCGTGCACGGGGTCTCGTATATTTTCCGTATTGCTAGAAGGGAAGTGGGTTGTACGGGGTGTGCCCGACTCCACACGCGCAGCCACCGCGCCAGCAGCAGAAAATAATATCTGACCTCCGTAAAAATAGAGAAACCCTTATACCGTGAATGTATACCCTGAGTGTGACGCAAGACTCTCGCTTTTCGGAGCCGGCGAGGAGCGTGGGCCGTTCGTGGATGCGGTATTTCGAAAATTTAATACTTTTGTCCCAGAGTGAAACTACAAAATATTAAATTTTTTACGTAAGAAGGTAAAAATAACTGTACAGCACGGAGGTAGAATTTTCCGGTACTCGAGATCGAGAGGTTTTTTTTTTTAACAAACTCGAGACTCTCCATTGCAGATACTCGAATTCGCGAGCACCACTCGATTTCCTGCTTACGACGGCTTACGTCACCGTTCGCTTCAGCGTGAATGCATGGACGATTTTTTTCATTTTTCCTTCTTTTCCTATTTTTTTCGCATTGAGCACTATAAAAATTTTCTCAAGCGAACGAGGAAGAATTGCCCCTGACGCGTATATAGTGGAAGTAGTACCGCGGGAAGGTATGCGCTTGTTATTACGGTATTACGGATATCGAATGTCCTTTTGGCCCCGGGCGCCCCTACCTCGATCCCTCTCCTCTTCTCATTCATACCTATTCGTATACAGTGCGCACCGAGCGAAGAGAGAAGAAGGAGATGGAAGAAGAAAAAAGCGCCGAGTTCTCTCCGGTACAATGCAGAAGCGCAGGCTGCAGTTCCGCCCACTTCCGGTCCCTGAATGCATCCTCGACTCGCTTAACTACCCTCAGCAGTTAAGCCACGTGAAACGCGTGGACACGTTCTCTTTCGTCGGCAACGGGAAGAAAAAAAAAATCTCCGTACCTTACAACACGCTTTTCCAGTGAAATACTTCACGCATGGCTACGATACGTTCGCGAATACACAATGTAAAAAAATATATCGATGCTCCAGTGCCAAAAGGACGAACAAGCTATGCTCATACTCAGCCGATAAGCCCTTATGGAATTAAGCCATCGATATTATATATGCCTTATTGCTGTTGCACAATTATTCTCAGTCCCTCGAGCACTTTTACCCGGGAGGTTCTTATATATTTCTCGATATGGATGAACAAATCGAGCGCCCCCCCTGGATGAATCTCATCGACGAGGCACTCTTATCCTATCTTGCTAGTACTTACCTACCGTCGGCGCCGAAACGAAATTGCCGCCAGGACTCCGCATCTCCGCGTCTCTGTCTCTCACCCTCGGCTCGAACGTCATTACCCTGCGCATAAAAAGTCGATATAAAGTACAATGGAGCCCGGAGCGAGTGAGCGCCATGAGAAGAATCATCTGCTCACTTGAATATATGTATATGTGTGTGCGCGAGAGTAACGCAGCGTCTGTAACGAGCGACGATCGAGTTTGATTAAAAATAAGATTGCCGGGACGTTGGGCCGACGGGTCCTGCACTTCGGCGAGCGGCGATTTTTAAGGTGGAAGATTAGGGACGCGGAGAGCTTATTTGATTTACAATTTGATTCATCCCCGATTGCTCTCGCTCGCGAATTACCGCTTGCTCCTCTCTCCACAGCTCTCGCGAGGGAATCGGAGCAAATGCTTCTCTAACCCAACTCCCCATGCCCGACCGTTTTTCGACGAGCCAAATGGAATTATATGGTGCGCGCATCCACTAATGTCTTTGATTTCCTAAACGATCATGTGCGCAACCACAATTTATCGGTCGATCGTTCGACTTTCGTTCCAACTGGTCGACCAGCCGAAGAATATTCTTACGCAGATTCGATGTTAACTTTTTTTACTTTTATTTTTTACGGGAAAATGTTGACACCAGCGTGTTCCGGACTTAAGCGTCATTATCTCATTTATACGATCTTTGAGCCGTCGAAAGTGTATTGTCGAGGTAAAAATATCTCGGGAAGCAGGTCTGCAGCTCCGCGCAGGTAAAGCTGTCGAAGTAACGAAAGAAGTACATATTGTGACAGGATACTATTGTAGTCTGACAAAATATCAGGATCGCAACCGCGGCACAATTTTAATGCTCCGCTAGCGCCGGACCCGGGAGATTATCTCCCGAAATTCATTCCGAACCCGTTTCTCAGCGTCCGAGCTCGCAGAACGGATCCCCGCTGGGAAGCTTCGCGCACGCGGCATCGCATCAGGATCGGAACGAGCGGCGGCAGCGAATCGTGGCACACGGCCACGAGATTCGAAGAAAGGATTTTGACCGATTCGCGAACGAAATCCGTCTAAATGCAAGCGAGCGTCCATTGTCCGGACGTCGAACAATGAGGAACTGCGAGACGAACCACTGAAAAGTGGTACAGAGGCGGGCGCGCACAGTCCTCGAACTCTCCCGGATAGATGGGTCTATCGTTTTAACAACCGGCAAACTCGTCAACCGGCGTTTCTACAATTGTGTTCGTCTCTCATCGTCGTTACGTCCGTTCCGTTTCGCTCGGCGCGGTTTGTCGCGGAGTCTTTTATCCGGTTTCTCGCGGAGTATTAACGATCGGGCGGGCGAAGTATCTCCGGTTCACCTCGTTCCTGCACTCGGAGAACTCGAATCCTCCTCTCCTCGTGCATACAATCAAGGGGAGTTTCATTAACGAGAAACACGAACGATGAAACGAATTGAGAAACTTTTGAGTACTCGAGCGACGAGAGGACAGTCCCGAGAAGTTACTTCCAAGCCATCCTGTTTTCTATGCTGTGACGTCTTTTGTACGGAATATAACTATACAGCGAACTGTAGTTAGCTAAGCCAGGCTTCTAGCCGGCTCGCGCGGAGAACGTCCTCACCACCAGCAGCGACGAAACTGTAATTACCGCGGCACCTTTAACTCCTAATTACTTTCAAGGTACGCCTTTCTAGGTACGCCTCTATATTACTGCAGAAGCGTTGGCCGCGGAACGTTGCTTTAGCGTCGTCTCTCCTGGGAGACACTGTGTTCGTGATGCTGCTGCTGCTGCTGCTGCGGCGTCGTCGTTGTGCTCGTTGCATTCTCACCTTCGGTGCTAGCTTCGGTCAAAGAAGCCCAACGATTAGCGGCAGCCGCTGCCACGTCTCCTCTTTTCCCTAATTAGCTTATTTCTGGCTAAACCTGCTACGAAGACCTTTCATTATAACCAGGCGCCGAGTTTCTCGCGGGCTTGCTCTTTCTCTGCGTTGGGCGAGTGAAAGAAAGTCCAGATTTTTTTTTTTTTTTGGAACTCGTGTTGCCTCGAAAATTTTCAATAATTGCGCACGGATCCCGTGACTAATTTTCCAAGTTTTGATGATTTTTGCGCCGGGCAGATTTTCGGGGTGGAGCACCTTGCAGCGGAAGGGTGCACGCCCACTCTCCGAGCGCAAATGACTTGGCGAATGACTATTGAATGAGTCGGGAATTACAGAAGCGCAAGCCATATGTCTCCGTAAATGGTCGGCCAGAGTCGTTTTCTGGAAAGCCAAAGTACACCGCTCTCCGGAGTCATCAGGCCATCGCCGCCTCGTGAGAACAATTAGCCCACGGATCGGGCGTGAACTCGTTACGGGTGCTGGCTCGTGGCGGGGGTTAGAAAGGGGTGTGGTACCAATTTGCAAAACGGAACGTCGGTGGCGCCTTTCTCGAAGGGAAGAAAGAAGAAAGGAACAGGGAGCCGTGTCGATCCTGATCTTCGCGGATGAGCAAGCCAATATAACTGAAGATAAGAAGCTACATTTTTCAAAAGTGATATTTTTCACATCCGGAATAGAATCGAGCAGTTGAGAATTTTTTTTTTTTTTTCAACGGGAGTGGAACTCAGCAGTCGAAGAGTTAACGGTATATTACTTTGGAAAGAAGATTGCACTGGAAAAAAAATTGTATGAAACTTAATGTACCGGATTGGACGTTTTTATGCAAAAACTAGTATATTAAATTTCGTGATACAAACGTCACATCAACGGATCAAACGGATACATCAACGTTCTGATGATGTCCTGAAATGCAATGATGTTTCATCGAATCGTTTGGAAAATACAAATTTTAATGAGGGACCGAGTGAAGGCAACGTTGGGCATAATTCTTGAGTTTCACTGCATCTCTTCCTATAATACGTTATCAATTATAATTATAATCGAAGCAGTATGCTGCTTCGATATAACTATACTGCTGCAGTATAGTGTAGTCAACTGCACAACTGTTACCTCGCTGCGATTCCGGAATATTTGCACGCGTTTAAAGGAGCCAGAAAGTCCGACCAATCATTATATCAGGCACATGAGGTGAATATAAGCTGAGGAATATGGCCGGCGGAACAGAGGGCACATCGTCGTGGCCTTCGCGTCGGGGAATCCCCGTTGAGTTCGGCAAATAAATTTCGCGAAAGCCCCATAAATAATTAATAGATTCGTTACGAGGGCGTGAGTAAATCATCGACCGACACGCGATTCGTTCACCGCCGCGCGCTCGCACGTCCTCGCCGCGTTCACTCCTTCGCTTTGGGAACCATCTCGCTCGCCGACCCGCTGGGCATGCGAAAACAAATCATCAATTTTCGGCAGTAAAAGCTGCGATTTCATAGCGAGAAGAACGGAATAAGGAAGAAAGGCGGGCGCGCTTGTGGTCTGATTTATTCGAACGCCTTCGCATAAATTTTACCCTCGAACGGTGAACCTCTTGAGGTTAGGTATATTATCCAGGCATATGGATATTACCTCGTGGTGAACCGTGAAAAAAAAAAATTTAAATAAAAAATGGGCTCGAAAGATGAATCGCGTATAAACTTAACTGTAAAGAAAGCACACGTGTCTTAAAATTCATATCTCAAAGTCTTTTTTTTGTGTATAATTTATAATAATCCAGAAAGTTCTATCGTCCAAGAACAATACAAAAAATAGAGGCATTCACGTGCAGCGATGCTTTCATTAATGAAAAGGATCGTAGGAGTTCCCGTGCCTTTGTCCCACCCAAACTGTACGAAGGAATCTCATGTAAAAATAAAAATAAAAAAAATAAATAAAAAAAATGTCGAAGTATTTAAAAAGCGCTCCTGCCCTCCGTACACGAAGCTCCGCGTATAGTTCGAGAGGGCCTCTCTCGTATATAGTGCAAGGAATATAAAAGACACCGGAGAGCTGCCGAGAGTTGAGCTCTTCGCTCTTGTCTCGTCCGGGAACGGCAGGTGTATTCCATCAACTACCACGACGACGAGACCTCGGCAGTGCCGCGGTCGCGCGACCGGTATACGCAATTTGCTCATCCCGGCTCACGGTTCACGCCGAGCTAGCAGGTCACATTTTTTCGCGGTGAAAAAAAGTTACACAATAAAAACCGCCGCAAAGATACTTCGCTGTACGATTCTCCTCCGTCTACCTCAACCTCGGATTTCGATTTATCATTGTTTGCCCTAGTGCGAGAACCGGAAACTCGAAAACGATCCACCACCAAAAATGTCGTCTCGGGACGGCGTGGCTGCGGGTTTACCCTCGATCTCCGAAGGTTCCCCGTCGCCGACGATCGAGTTTTCTACCTTCCTACCGCCGACACGAGGACCGAGACAAATCGCCGGTACGAAATTGGAAGGACATTAAACATCGGCGGCGCGTGGACCGAAAAAGTTAATGGCGGAATTATCGCGGTCGGCGGTATTGCTCTCTTCGTGCCGTCACGAATCGAACCTTCTCCGGCGCGCGTTCTCTCCTTTTTCATCTTCCGTTGTGCACCGCGACGAGGATATCCACGCCTCCGCTCGCGCCGCGTTCGTAAAAAAAAAAAAACATCACCTCTCTTCGAGGAATGTATCTCACTCACAATTATATATATCGAAGCGTCGATTTCGAGCAGGAAGTGAAAATCACCCGATTGCAAAAGTGTTGTTCCTTTTCTTTCTCCCGACGATCGAATCGAGGAATCATGTGGGCTTTCGTGAAAGGGACCAACACAAAGCATCGCACCACATTTCAGCTTGGATTTAAAATCCAATTTCCTGTACCCCCGAATGTAACCGTACGAATCGGAGAGTGCCCATTCGATTTCGGCGCGACGCATGGGAGAGACATGCGCACACGATCGTGTATCGCGGAGCGGAGCGGAGAATCCACTTTACCTACCTACCTACTTTCCTGGAAAGATCGGAGCTCTGCAGGCGCGCAAAACGAGTTGCCGTGAGCATGAATATCGATAAATTTTTTCATCGCCGCTTCCCCGATCTCGCCGGCGAACCGGCGGCTCGTTCAATCTCATTAGCGAAGGAGTAACTACGCTCGCGAGTTCCGCGCCGCTAACTACTCCGGTCAGCAAAGACGCGGAAAGCGCGCCGACGGGCTATATGGACTTGTTCGGAGACGACTCTCCACGCTCCTCGCCGCTTGAAATCTTTCAACGACTGTTTCGTCTTTCGAATAGCAATGAAGCGCGCGGTGTCTCGATCTGTTTCTCCCCTCGCCCCGGACGTCCCTGCAACCCGTTCACCGGCAGCGCGGCGGATAAGTGCTCGAGAGCGGTTTCGTGAACGACGTCATGCTGTGTTTGCGAACGAGGAGAGCTCCGATGTCACCGGCGAAACTGCCCTATCGACCGCCTCTGCGGTAAGCGCCTGCAGTCTGGCAACCCGTCGTACACCACACCGAAACTTTCGCAGGTCCTGCGCTCGCCCCTAAACGAGCAAACCCGTCGTACTCTAGACGGAGGACGAAACGCTTAGGATAATAGTTATTGAACTAATAAACTACACGTTACGACATTTTGTAGTCACGTGTTTCCATACGACTTGTATTTTTTCAAAAAAGTATTAAACCTTTTTCAGATTTGAATGAGTATAAATGAAAAGAATTAATGACTATCAATGGAAAAGAAGAATCAGTGTGGCTTGAAAAAAATGGAGGTACCAAATTCGTCAAATTTATCGGCATCTCTCTTGCGAACCACGATATCCGGTCGAGTTTTCTCTTTTTTCGTTCCCGGTCATGTTGCAAAGAAACTTCATAAAGCTCGATAAGTACCCCGCGAATGGGTACGCCACAGTAGATCGACGAGCGCGCGACGTTCGCGTCGAGCCATAAGAAGCCGATGGTAACGATTGTAAATTCGATCCGCACGTACACTCCGAGAGAGAAGGAGCCTTCGCCAAATCGGAGTTACGCCAATTACGCGGACGTCTCGAAGTGCTGCTGCCGTGTGGGACAACGAGGGGCGTGCGCGCGCGTTCGCGGACGCGTTCTCGAGTAGCCTTTTCAGAAAAGCGTCTCGCGTCCGTTCCGCCGGGGATAATCCGAGTTTCGTGTTGCCGATTTTTTTGCGTCGAGGACGGCCAATAATTCTCGAGGCCGAGTGGGAGAGCGATACGCAACCGAACGGCCGCGGTTCGGTGAGATCTCGTTTGGCGAAAGAGTCTCGCGTCACGACGAATTTAAATTGACGCTTAATTTTTTGGGGCGAGATATCGCCCTTGGCTTCGAGCATCCACCGGGCACTTCTCGAGAGTCCTACTGAAGTTATCCGTCGGAGGCTGAATCGGGTTATGGCTTTTTTGTCGATCACCGTCGTGGTCGGAATCGAAGCGAGCCGGCGGAGTGTTCTCGCGATCTTGATGTCGAGACAAAAAAAAAAAAAAAAAAAGTAAAATCGCCTCGGCGTACAAATGACTCGTCGCCGGAACGATTCGCGTGAACGAGGGACGGTTCTCGCGCGTATCCCGGCCAATTCTCCCCGGGTAACAGTATACGTATCCCCCCCTCCGGCACCCGAGCAAAGTGAGTAGGTGAGTGAGACTGCACACGAACAAATTGATACCAATTTTATCCACCGAATCGAATGAAACCGGAGAGGCGACTCGCGGGACAAGTGGCACTAATAATCGGTATATCCTTTCACCGGATGTCGCGGCTTCGGATGCAGTCAATCGATTGGTCACACACACACCGATCCCCCCCACCGGAGAGAAATTTTATATTGAATTTACACCGAGTCTTTAACGATAATAACACCCGTTACCTGTATAATCACACATGTCCGCATTTAAATGCGAGTACACCTCCCTACCTACGTCCGAGATCGCGATCGACTCCCGTTGGCGAGAACTCGCCGATCTGACGCACGCACACGCCTGCTTATCTATCCTATCGGGACACCCGATCCGAGATTTTACAACCGCGCCGCGATCGTTTCACCGTTTTAATGAATGGTAACGTCGTTAATGTCCGGCATGAATATACACCGACGGGATATCTGAAGACTACCGATTATATCAATATCGACGTAATGCGACCCGCTTAATTACAATATTTTAACATAATTACCTGGCAATGCTCTCGAACCTGCGCGAGAAACGTTCGTATGTATACAGTCGATCGAGTGAATTGGCGACGAATAATTACGAGTAATACGGGTAGATAGTACGGGACGGAGTGAATCGGCGCGTCCTTGCGACCAACCGGTTTCAATGGCGATCGGGTTAATTAACCGAACGTTAATATAAATCGCTCGTCGCTCGACGAGAGTCACACACGAGAGAATTCGTTATGTACCCGAAGCGAGCTGGACCGTCGCCGTCACGTGGGCCGGCTTACTCCCGGAGAAGCGTAGGACCCGGCAAACGACCATCCGCACGATTTCAATTTAACCCAACGTATATAATCGAACGATCTCGATCTCGTATCTCAACGTGATAAACGACGGGATCGACCTATTAACGAAGCGACATTTAATAAATAGTGTCCGTCAATTATTGGAACGTTTGCGAAGAGAGTCGAGGGCGCATCGCCGCGAGCTCCCCCTATTTCTCTCGTTTCATTCTGCTTTATAGCGCGCGATTCCCGAGTAGACACCGTACGGTAGATAAATAAACACGTATAGATATATGCGCGCTCGCGCGTTTAAGTCGCCGGAGTTTATTCGATTCAACGAGCCGGAAGCTTTACGATCCAACGTCTTCTGCAAACGGTTGATCCAAGCGCCGCGTTCCTCTCACGACGCGATCCCGCCAGCTTTCCACCGTCGCGACCGGGCGAGAAATTGGCCGGGCATCTCTATACGAGAGAGGCTCTAATCCGACTGGTTTACTCCAACGGCGACTATCCTGAGCGATTCGGCAAAAACTAATAACCTTTGCAAACATGGTAAAGACAAATGCTCGTACGTTCGACTGGAATCCTCTTATCCGTGAATTTATACAATATTCTTCGTCCTGATTTTGCAACTTTTTATGTTTTTTCTTAAAAAAAAAAAAAAAACGGTGCAGTGAGAGAAAAAAAATGGTAAAATTAACGAGAGAACGATTGCGGATCTTCGCGGACGAGAGGTTATTTGTTAAACGTACGAGCACTTCTTACTGAAAATCCACCGAGATAATTCCGTGTACACGGTACAATATCGCTGTGGCACATACGCTAAATCAAGAGAATTCTCTCAGGATCTCCGGGTGTGCGCGGGGAGACGGACCGTTACACCGCAAGAGACCGTTCGCCCCTATCTCGGCTGGTGTTGAGAGGCGGAAAGATTTCACGAGCAACCGTAATAATTGCAGAGTGCACGGTGCATCCTCGCGCGCGCGCGCGCGCAATTCTCTCGACCGAATTATATCTCGATCTCTCGTCGACTCTCCGGCCGCTTCAGCATCCTGCCCTTTCTTCATTTAATGCTCTTTTCATATCTTTTTTTTTCCCCTCCTATTTTTGTCTTTATTGCATTATTTCGTCGGCCTGTTCGCGCGAGGACACGCGGCGGATGACTGGCAACCGCATTAATTCTAATTACTCCGTGTGGTTGTGGTTGTCATGACAGGCTGTCCGATGTCGCGAGAGACTCGCGCGAGAATCTCTCTCGGGCCTTTTGCCTCGTCTCTCTTTCTCGGCGAGCTGGATTCGCCGGACGGGAGAGAAGGGTGAAACTTTCACGCGCGTGCCCCAGCTCCGTTCTCTCGTTGCGCGTGCCTCATCACGCGAGTATCAGCCAGAGGCGCACCTGCGCGAGCGATACACCGGTGCACCGGGTATTAAGGTATACGTAAACGCTAGGATGCGTGACCCCACTGAAATCCGCACTCCCTTTCCCAGCTGCGATTTAATACCTGCGTTACGATTGTTAATGCGTCGGGTGACGTCGCGTTAATTTACGAGCAAGAGAACGCATTCATGATATCTCAGTTGAAAAAAATAAAACGAAAAATCTCGATTTTTGGCATGGAAAATGTTTGAGACATCAAGGAATCGGTTTTTATTTTTCGTATCAAATTCAGTTGTAACTTTTTTAAAAATCCTGTTCGTGTCACCGCATAGCCTCGAGCTAAGTCTAAAATAAAACTGCAATTCCGCGTAATATATTCAAATATTCATATAGGTACAGAGTTGATTTTGCGAAGTGTTCGAGCCTCGGGGCTCCGAGTTTTAGCATAACTCATGTGTGTACGTGTATTCGCCCAAAGGAATCCGAAGGTGTTCGACGTTGTTCGCGAATTCTCAGCGGGTACGAAACGTCGCAGCGGGCCGGTGCATCGATTCGCCTTGGGTGCATATGCATAGTTAGACCTGCCCACACTATCAGCGTGTCCAGGAGAGAGCGGGGTAAAATGGAACCTTGGGTCAAAACGGACCCTCGGTCTCCGTTCGGGATCAGACTTTTTTTCGATACCACGAGAAAGATCGGTAAAAAAAAAGTCCATTTTGCCCCGCTCTTCCCTGCCCCGGCACGTATGTTTATATATATGCTTATCCACGAATACACGTAGGAGGAAGAGTCGAGAGCAGAGAGAGCAAATATGTATCAACGCCGCGAACGCCCCCCCGAGGACCGAGTATCTTTGACGCTGGACGCGCACGTTTAATGCGTATGGAAACTGCATGGGGCTGAGAAGATGTGTGTGCAATACAATCGCGCGAAGGAGGCAGGTGCGTTCGCATTGGGCGAGTCTGAGAGATATCGTTCCGGCTCTTTTCATTCCCCGCGCCGATCGCGCGTTCGTTCACTCGGCCGGGAGTGCGAGGCTCGAGAGCACGTGCTTCATTGCTATGCGCTTACCTCGGCGTGCGCACGCACACACGCACGGCATCTCGGTGACTCCTTCTCCGTTGGGTTTCTTCTCGTCAATCAGCTTCGTCGAGGCGGGAGAGTGTCGGACGGAACCCGCGAGTCTTTTTTCGCAGCACTCGCGAGAGCGCTCTCCCGAGCCCCGTTCACTCCTCCGTGCCCCTTCCGCTCGTTCCCTCGCTCCTTTCCCCGGCCCGACGAGTGTCCGAGGAACTCGCGGACGCGTATGGGTGCACGGGGTCGCGGCCCGGTTCGTCGCGAGCCCCGAGCAACGAGCAGGTGCCCGAGCTGATGCTGCGCGCCCGCCGTACACACGGCCCCTCGCACACTTTCAACTCCTACGTCCCGGCGGTGCACCGTACTTTAACCGTACGGATAAACTACTCGAGTGCATTCACTCATGCGCGCGTGAGCCGTTACGCGAATCTCTGGTTCACTCTCGCCGCTCCCTTTTTCGTGGGACAGACGCGTACTCGCAGTCGGCTCTCATGCGGACGGCTGAAGGCAACATATATGTATATATATACTTCGTATGATATACCGAGCCGGCAAGGTGAAGTTGAACATTGTTGCAAGCCGATCGGCTTACCCGTACGGTATTATCATTTTTATTTTCATTTGTTGTTTTTTTCTACGTTTTTCCGTAGGAACATTATACGGCGGCACTGGCTCTCTATCTTTCTCTCCGGAGTCATACGAACCGCAAATGCAGTCGGTGAAATTAACAACCGGAGATTCGCATAAATCGACGGTGAGGTAACGCGGGCGCGTGTTTCGCCTCGGGCTGCTCTACGTGCTTCCCCCTTTTCATACGCGAATATATCAGCGCACATATCTGACTACCGATCGTCTCGCGTTGCGTGTGTGCAAACACGCGTTCGGTACCGACTCTCGTGTTTTTTTTCTTTCTGTTTTTGTTTTTTCTCCCGAGATTTCGCGACGATCGCGCGGTAATTACTCACGACCGGAGACTTTATCTCATCGTCGAATTCACCGACTAATTACTCAACGCTCAATCGATAGGAGGACTACAACTGTTCGCTATCTCGAACAAAAATCCGTGTTAAAAAAAAAAAGGCAGATGTCTGTAAATGGAATTTTCGCTTTTTTACACCCAAACAAATGATTTATTTGACGGGCACCTGAAAACAAATGTTTATTTTCTTTAAATAAATATTTTTACTGATTTAAAGCGAATGAATATTTATTTACGTGCGGCCGTTAAATAAATTATTTTTCTGGGTGTAGCCGAAGTGTGCCAGTGCGATCGAACCGTGCACATTTACGGTCCGGCAGGTGGTCAATATTTGGCAATGGCAGTAATGGCGATAGTGGCAGTCGGGGTATTACCATCTAGGTTTACGGCTGCGGTCAATGTTCCGCATCCGACAGTTCCGCGGGTACAAAGCCGCTGCAGCATCCCTCCATTAATCAGCTGGAGGACCCAGAGTGGCGCGCATAACGTGATTACGCCCAAGGGGGCCTAGAGAGAGCTCCGCGCTTCGTGGCTAGATGAGCGACGCGTGATTGGCTGACCGCTGACGACCGATGACGGATGAGGGTATTCCGGCCGATCGTGTCTTAGACTCGTCGGGAGTCCGCCGTTGGCGAGTTTCGGCATCGTTCTCTCTGCGTGCGTATCCACCTCATTCCTCATTCTCGCTATCTTCGAACACGCACGAGGAGAGGCGCGACCCCGGGGCGGTGTTGAACCCTCTCACCGAGGGTACGCGTTTTGATTAAAGCGTTTTCTCGCCCGATCCGACTTGGCTGCAGTCCGACGGTGAGAGTGCGCACGGGAAGATCGAACGAAAGAGTCTCGAGCGCGGCTCGAATCATCGTCCCGAGGTCGAAGGGTAGTGGCGTACGTCAATAATCCGTTGATGTTCCCACAGGCCCTTCGGAACGGAGGTTCGCTACCCGGCGAGGCTGAGCCCGCGGAGAAGATCGAAGCTCCACGAGCCACGGCGTCGAAGCCGTCCGAGGGATCACGCTTCGGAGCCAAACCGCAGAATGACGGCCCTGGATCATAGTGGGAGGCTGTCAGGGTCATTACATTCCGGCTGCACGAGCTCGAGGGCAGAGTGCACGAGGCGCGGTGTGCGCGCTCCTCGGCCACGAGCGAGACTTAGGGTACATCAGGCGGGATCGGCGTGAAATTGACTCGCTCTAAGACAGTTTCTGTTGCGGCATCCTCGACGCGAACTGTACCGAAGAGGTCGACTTCACCGTCCGGCTGCACACGCATCTCGCTGTATAACTATAGACAGCGTATTCCCGCGCGAGAAGGGCAGAAGAGGGAATGTGAAATAAGAAGATCTCTAACCGCGAAAGGGAGAACGGAAAGTCGGAGTGAAATGGATGACGGGAAGGGAAGAGTGAAAGAAAGATGAAGACGAAGAGGAGGAAGGAGCCTGGGAAGTATATGAAGAGAGAGACGGACGGAGAACCGAGAAAGCTTCACGTACATTATGCTATATAGTATACATCTCTTGCGGCCGCGCGCGAGCATTGAGAGGTCACGCTCCGGCAGGTGGCATGCGCGTGATTCACTCGGTCGCGGTGCGAGAGACTCTCGAGCGAAGATGCAGCATCTTCCTCGGCTGAATCGAGTTCCATGGTACTCTAGGTGAATTCGCACGCTGCATTCCGTACTATTATATTCGCTCCACAGTGCGCACGCTTCGCTTAATTGTTGAAGGGCCTTTGATTTAAAGGGATTCTTCGAGGTTGCGGGGAGAGGCGTGTTCGAGAGGGGAAGTATAATTCCGTGCGCGATAGAATGACATCGCGGATGCCCCGAGCGACTCGTACCGGGAGCTCATAAATCTTCTTAAATATCTCTACTATAATATCTGCTCATCATCGTGGCGGGCGAGGAGAAGCATAAACGCGCGAGATTCAAGCCAGCGACGGGAGTCGGCGAGAGGCAGAACCGAGCGCCTCTCCCTACCGATCTCTGAGCGGAGTTGGGAATCATCTCGGGGCGTACAGCTGCAACCCGCGCTTAACAGTTGTTGTAATGAGCATGCAGAAGCGCGGTGCGCGGGAGTGCAATCAGACTTCATCTCGTTGCGCGGAGGCTCCCATCTCGACTGCGCCGTTCGGACCCCACCACAGAGGCGTGGATGCATCGCGAAGGGTTCTCGCAGTTCGCGCATTTCCTGCGCAATATAAATCGCAGAAATTCATTTTTTGACTCTAGATTTTCGAGCAATATCGAGACTCGGTATTTATTTATTGATCCTTCGATGCACGCTAGAAAATGCTTCTGCATCGTTAAATTGTTTCAACGCGATCGGAGCAGCGTTGCAAATAATCAATCCCGTGGGATTTTTTTCTAGAATTTTACCATTAAATTTTTCGGCTCTATACCGTTCTGTTTTCCTGCACGTTAACGGAGCAGTTCATGACCCGAATATAATTTTTCCTACCGATTGGCTAAACTGCCGAACTCCGGTTCTAAACAGCTCACATACTCGAATCGGGATACGTTAAAGAGAGGCGAACGAGCAAACTTTCTCGGACTCTGCCATTAGCGTAATCGGAGGTGAACCGTGAGCGGTATGTGCTCTTCCCGTCGAGGCTAAGTGTACCCAATAGTTTTCCAGTAACGACCTCAGAGAAGTGAGACACGGGGTGGTTGGCCATTCACCCGGGATCGGTCTATCCTTATCCCGTCTGCGAAACGTATCGGACGGGAACCGCGTGATAAAGTGCCAATCGCTGTACCGTTTACTCTAATAAAGACGGATCGTCGAGGAAGCGCCTCTACTTCCCTTCACACGAGCGCATCGTATTCCCGGCAATTCTACCCGCTCGCCGGGATTTTCTCGAGATTGGTAGTCCCGTAGCCGAGTGTAGAATCCTCCAAGGCCAATCCTCCGACGCTGCCGCGAACCACCCGGTGAAGGTGAGCTTCGGCCGTCGAGTTCACCACGACACGGTTGCAATTGCACCGCTCACGGATCTTCTCCGCTCGTGCAGTATTTCTCTTCTTTATCGGACTTCTTCTTCATATTCGCCCGGGCACTCTCGTTCCCTCCTGCGGAGCCCGCGATGCGGACACGGACACCGGTGCCGTCTCCCTTCGCTCCTCTCATACCGGGCGCGCACTCCTTCTCGGAACAATCACGTTGCGCCTCGGCTCGGGGGAAGCGAGTGCATCGCGCGAGTTGCATTGGATCGCGTCAAATGCGCAGCTGTGCGAGGTGTAGGTAAGTCGTGCAAGCGGTGTGTTTATATACTCGTGACTCAGGTACTTCGGACTCCAGCTTCCGTCCGTTTCTACCACTCACCTTCCAGTCCTCGTTCCCCTCGGATTTCCACTGTCAATCGAAGGGTATCCAGAAAACAAGGCGCACCATGGGACACGGAAATGTGGCTTGTAAATCGCTCACTTCCCGATACGGATACTATCCTCCGACGATCTCGGGTATCCCAATCAGCGTGCGGGGAGCCTGCGCTATGAAAAACAAAATTGGGGTTTTTTTTTTGTTTTCCGAGGGTGAAAGGGGACCACCAAGAAGGAGAGAACGGACGAAACGAAGATTCGTCTTCTTCACGGTTCGGGCCCGAAACGAGCGTTTCCTCTTTCCAGCCTCCGGGACCGGAGAGAGGGTATTATTGTCACCCACTTGCCACGATTCTCGCAGGTTCAATCTGTTGCTTCCCCGAGGGTTTTTGTTTCTGTTTTCTTTTTTACTTCGAAAAGAATCGCCGCAGGCCGATGCGTCTCTCTCGTACCGTAAAATGGCTAATGCGTCGTCGGGAGAGTCGGCGCGTCTCCCGTCTCCCCTTCCTACGTAGCGCAGTTATATCTCGAGGTGCCATCTGGCATCGGACTGACACCTTGGGTGGCGTTTGCGTTTAGTTGAGATATCCAACGGGCGGATCTAGGAACCTGCTGGTGGTTGGACGCCCGGGTCCGTGAAAGACACACAAACGACTCTCGAGTGTTTTGTCTCCTGTCACGGCTCCATTTTCTCGCCTCGTAATTTATGCGAGTCCGCGAGAGAGCGCACGGCACACAGCTCGCGCACATACTTTATACTGTGCTGCGAGGATAGCGCCGCACGAAAGAGACGAGAGCGAGCGTACGTACGCGATGTTATACGCGCGAGCGTGTGGAGTCTCACACGTGAGGACGTAAAATATATTCCGTGTACGAGAGCCCGCGAGAGCTGACGTGAAAAATGTCTCGTATCATATACGGGCGCTCTCTACGTTGCGCGCACGAGAGATCTCGAGGAAGTGAGAAAGGATGAAAGGAACGAAACAAAAAAAAAACACAAGAAAGGCGGGTACAGCAACATCGGCTTGTTGCACGACGCGTGCGTCCGGAAAAATATTCGGCTTCCGAACGCCCATAAAAACGTCCTTGAATCGCGTGTGAATTACAGCCAGAAATTCATTACTTTCGTGCGTGAGCTCAATTAGATGTTCGTGTTGTAACTTCATTCACAATCATCGGAGAAACACATCGAGCCTGTATTGACGCATACATCCAATGACGGGCATTTTTTGGGTCATGATATTCCGGGCCAATAGCATAATGGCATGATCGATCATAATATTCTCAGTATATCGTACTTGTCTCCTTCATATTAATCAGTCGATCGAGCGCACACGCCAGCTTTAAGCGTTGCCTTCGATATGACTCATTTTTGGCAAAATTTTAAACGATATTTCTTTTGAGAACATTTTTTTATGTCCATCTTCCCAGAAGGCTTAAGCTTCGTTTTAGGAAAGTGGGTCGAGTTGCTGAGCAGTAAAAAAAAGATTCCACGGATGACAGGAGATCCATAAAACCTCGAATCATTGTGTCAGTCTGTCTAGGCTCGTCCGAGGCAAGCTCGGTTCCTTCTCGTTCCAACGGCATGTCCGGGCACAGAGCCGATTCCTCTTCCGACCTCGAAAGCGTGACCCAGCTCCGGAGATCGGTGACCCCGTATTCCCGACTCGGCCAGGGGATTCGCCATTTTTAACGGGCTATAACTTTAACGAATGGCTAATCCAGGACGATGGTAACTATTTTTCACGTGCCAGTCTAGCGCCGCGACGCCCATGGGAGCCTCGAGGGCCTCGCGCTTCAGTTCCTCCTCTCTTTGCCCCCTTTTTGCCTTCTTTTCAACGTCAATTTATCTCGCTCCTTTCTTTCCTTCCTCGCCTCACTCACCCACTCGTCGTTCAATCCTTTCGTGGTATCCTTTCGGTGCCGCGTACGCTGCGCACGGGGCCGTTCCTCCTTCGACTCACTTCGCCGTGAGAGACTCGTGCGAGCCTCTTTGCGGTTAAAGAGGAGCTCGCTATACATTCGCCGAACGACCGGTATTTAAGTCTTTGTAATCCGGCGAAGTTTTGCGGGGGAGCCGAGAAAGAGACCGAGGGAGTGAGAGCCGGTGAGTCATGGCAGGTGGTGCACTCGCCGATCGAACCGATCCTCTTTCTCTTTCTCTCTCAAGAGAGAGAGAGAGAGGGAGAGGTTCGCGAAAGAACGGGACAAAAAAAAATCGAGCACGAGAGAAGAGCGAGCGGGTAAGAAGGATCTCCCGCGACTTCTTTTTTCCCCGATGCGGCGGTACGGAGGCGCACCGCAAAAGCGGAGTGTGCGCCCGAACGATCGGACGCGCACGACGAATGGTCCTGCGCGGCGGCTCGCGGTATACGACGGAAGCACCGAACAAAAAAAACTCACCCTTCCACCCCTTCGGCTCGCGGCGCGTTCGAGTGTCATCGTTTTTGCCCCCTTGCATTATATACCTCGCAGTCAGCCCAACGACCGCCCGTTCGTTTACCATTTATTAGTTCCTTCTTCACCGAATGTAAGAAGCCGAACTCATCTCTGGAAGCGAGAGCGAGCGAGCCGGTGCAAGTTCGAGGGACGGGAAGTAGGTCGATGCAGTTTAACGTCCGGTCCCGCCGATCCTACTTTGGGGGACGGCGCGCTGTCGCTCGCTGCCAGGACACTGGCATCTCAGCGGTTATTGCGATGAAAAAAAAAAAGCTAAGAATAAATAAAATCCGAGTCGGACGTCGACGATGCCGAGGTTCGTCCTTTGCCATTTTTCCAATTGGTATACCGAACGCCCGCCGCGTGCGGTTCATCGAATTCTCGGTTGTACGTACACGATGAAGGATAAGCACGAAGCTAAAAAAAAACAAACGAACTAAAAAGAGGAGAAACACGAGGAAACAATTATCCGGTGCAACCACAGCTGCGGCAAGAATACAACGACCTGTACAGCACAACGTTGTTAGAGTCGCGAGGTAAGAGAAGGCAGACAATCGAGCGCGATGGGGGATTTTTTTTTTTTTTTCGATAACGAGATCGACCGCAACGCAAGGATATACAGCACACACGTGCCCGCCAAAGTGCAGAGAGATGGTTTCGCCCGGCGCTTCGTAAAATCAAAGGGGCAACCGTCAGCTTTCTCTTTCTCTCGTTTTCATGCCTTCGCTGTAGTGGCGAGCGGCGTGCGCACACCTCGGCACTTGTATCGCTGCACGGAGAATGGTGGAGAGGCGCGTGAAGGTGCGGAGACCGCGTGTGCACAGTGCGGTATGAATGACGAAAGCGAAGCATATGCAGGAGTCTGCCGGAGAGGAGAGCGCGCGGGTTTCAATCAGTCCGCAGTCAACGACAATCGAGCGGCAGCCGCGGTGCGTTGTATAGCCAGAAGCAACGGTCCGTTAAAGGCTCGTCGTCGGGCGCGAACGGCGAAGCGAGAGAACAACGCTCGGGAGAGCGCAGAAGCGAGGTCGCCGCAATTATTCGACGATTTTTTCTCTCATTATCCGTCCGCGCGAGTTAAGCGCAAAGGGGAGGGGAATCAGCGTTTCCGAGACGAAGTGAGAGGGCGGCGTGTAATGGCCCCCCCCCCCCCCCCCCCCCCCGGAAGAGAGCGTGCGGAATCTCGGTGGCGGGAGAGAAAACGAAATAAAAGAAAGAGGCGGGGAAAAAAAAGGAAGATAAAAAAAAATGATGAGGCACATATGCATGACCCCCGTGCATGCGCTCGAGCAAAACGCAAAACAGCATCTTGCTGGCGTGCTGCAATGCGCTTACACTCTATTCTTAGACTCTCTAGGATGGGACAGGTGGTTGGTGCATTTGCAGCGCGCTGGCCTCTTCCCTATGCAACACGCCGCGCGGTTACGTATAGATAGGACGCTCGTATCTTTATAGTCTTACTGTACCCTTTTTCACGTCGCGCTGCCTTTCCTTTTCTATCTTCCATTCTTCATCCTCCTGTTCGTCTATCTTCCGACGTTTTTCTTCTATAGACGTCTATACTTTGTGTTCGATGCTTGTCGCCCCCCCCCCCCCAATCCCCCGCACGCTCCTATACATAATACGCGTAGGAATGCATCTCGTCGCATGGCTCTGCTTCTGCAAGATGGGGATAATAGTAAAAGCAGAAAGTGCGCTGCACTTGCGATCAAGTATCGCGAGAGAGCATTACCACGCGAAGTGTGTATACTGAGAAAAGCTTTTATCTCCTGTGAATAAATCAACTGATCTCGAGCTCTGATGTTTTTATAGTTTTTTTTTTTTCGTTCCATCTTTTATCCGCGAATATGAAATAGTTTTCTGACAGAGAATAAGTTTCTGGCATTTCCCACGATAAAATTTGTATTCTCGGTGAAATTCTGTGTCTCCGAGGTTTCGAAGCCACGTCTCGCCAGAGTCGCTTTCCATGTACGCGCGTTTCACGAGAAGTATCGCATGGAAGGAAAAAGTTTGTGGACGCGAGCGTTGTACGAGGATCTCTCGGTGAGAGTTGAGCGACTCGATGATGTCAGCCTCGTTACCGGTCTTTCACGAACCGTGACTCCACGAGTCAAAAGGCAATCGATAGAGAAAGCAAGGTCCGACAGACAAGGGCGCCTGGGGTACGCTCGTTCCGCAAGAGCTCGGAGCTCCGAACACCCTTCCTCACGGTCTCGTTTCTCGCTCCTCGGTACGGACGTGGGTAACTCGCGTACCCACGGTATTAGCCTGCCGGGTGGTCGAGCCATCCACGCTCGCTGCTGGACCCACAGAGACAGTCGCGAACGTGAAATATTTTGCCGACATTGTGGCTTTGGGCCGACCGTTCGAGGCACGCGCGTTACCCGAGGGACGAGAAAAGAAGAAGAGTCCTCTTCCGGACGCGCCGCTGAGCAGCTCCTTCGAATATCGCATTGTCGTGCCGCTACATGCCTCCGAGAAAGACATCACGCGGTCCCCACGAGGATAAAGAGATTTTCCCGAAAAGAAGAGACACTCGCGCAGTCGAATATCCGCAGCCTCCCCCGAGACAATTAGATTCACGCAGTTGTCCAAAAGTTGTTCCAACATTTGGACGGGCGCATTGTTGTTGCAGCGTGCAAGAGACGGTGAGGACTCCGTGAAACCGTGTTTCGTCTCTACATCTGTGTCCCGTTGGCACAATCGACTCTGTCCTCCATGTTCGGGATATATGGATATAGCAGGGGGGACAACGGTGGAGCACGGGCAAACTGACTCGCGCATTGTCGGATGAACCACAGGGACTTCGGGATCCGGTGTAGTTGTGCGGGCGTAGCGCCAACTTGTTTTCCCCCCGTAGCTCTTCACTGTTCTCACTCGTGGTCGCTATGCTGGACGTGCGGAATAACTCGATTCAGCAAACACCGTACCCGGCAACTCTCGTGTCTCCTACAACGGCACAGTGCTGGCCAGCTTCACAAACGCCCGTCAAAGCATCCGACCCTGTAACGCCGGTGTGTGCCACCAATGGAAGTAAATTGCAGCGAGTCAACCGCACACGGTTCATGCTTCTCAAACTAGGCGTAAACTAGACATCACGCTGTCAGCTCGAAAAGAGATTCCAGCTGATGTCCTGAACGGTGCCCGGATGGATGACGGTCAAACGTGCGACGCGACGGACGAACAACCGACGATGTTGCTCGGCGAAAGGATAGTGTGGCGCATCTTCAAAGCCTCGCAACGGCCGACGGGGCTTTGACAAAATTGCAACGTCGGCGACATTGGCCGAACGGCGGAAATTCCCACGAGAGAACCGAATGAAAGATTCAGAGTCCTTGGAAGAAGAAGTCGACTTTTCGACGGGAGCAAACAGACACGACGGCACGGAGATGCCTTTCTCAAAAAAAGAATCCTCCAACTTCGAAGTATCAACAGTCGGAAGAAACTTTCGTAAATACTGAAGAAAATCTGATTCTTTTTTCAAAGCTCCCTTTCGTCATAAAGAACCTCGAAGACGTGTCTTTTCCTCGGGGCTCATCTTGGTTCCCGAGAGAAGACGAGTCCACTGCAGACTGTTTCATTATTTTCGCTGGAGCATAGTAGAGTTTCAGCCTCACCGCCGCAGTCATCCGTCCAAGTGCCCCTTCGCTTTCGTGCTTCGTGAAGCCAATAAAAACAAGCTTCGCGACGTCGTTCGCGCGTTCGCTTGTATTCTTATTTCGCGAGAATATATATACATGTGTATATGCATAGTTGTGTCCCGGAGAATTGATGCTGCGGTGGTCACTGCCAATGGGCACGGAAAGAACGTCACGTTCGTGTATCCTAAAATAACCAAAACCAAGAAACGACGAGAGCGTTCTCCGCTGGATTGCCCACCCATACGACGGAGAAGTGCATCTCTGCGCGGAGTGAAAGAGAGTTGCAGAAGCAGCGCCAGAAGTCGAAGTCTCGAGAGGACTCGAGGTACCAGCAGCGGGACGACATTGGAGAGTGCGGTCACGCTCTGGCCTTCGCAAGCCAGCCTGACAAGCGCTCGATCACGGCGTGAGGTCCCACCGTTCAGCCCCTGATATCCTGGAGGATTTCACCGTCGCGTCGCGCCGTGCTGCTGCTGCTGCCGCTGTAGCCGCTGCTGCTGCTGGCCCGAGTATCGTAGTCGTTGTTCGCGATGCTGGACAATGACCACGAAGTCGATACCCGATGTGCAGCGTCACGCGCGCGCCATCCTGTCGCCCGTTACTCTCTTTCGCCGCGTGAGGTCCATGGGCTCCCGACGACATCTTCGTCGCGTCTACTCTTCGTCCGTATACATATATATACATACACTAGCACGTTGTGTAAACGTGAATGGGAATTGGACGGCAGTTCGACCCAGCCACCAGCTACGTTCTTCTAGGGTTGTTTTCGAACTTTCTCGGAGTCGTTGGAACGAAATGTGTTTCATGCGTTCTTTCATTAAAGGGGTTGCATCAACTTTTACCGTTGTCCGTTGATGCTTAGGACGCTCGTAGTAGCTTCGGGAACCGCCCTCACTTTTGGGAAGTTGAATGTTCGCCCGTTATAGTATAGACTCGGAAACACCCTTGCCACGAGGCTACGCAACCGTTATCTCTCGTAGATCTATCCGCCCATCTTGACGATCGAGCCGAGGTTTTTGTGGGGGACCGCTAACAATAAATAAATCAGACATTCGAGACCCACCTCGGGTAAAGGCCGAGTCGAGGTTAAGGTTGTGAATAAAGTGGCCTCTCTCGAGGGAGGGCAAGGGTGAAGAAGAAGACGACGGAGAAGAGGAAGAAGAAGAAGAAGAAGAAGAAGGTACGAAAGCGTGAGTGAGGGACCCGGTCGGCATCCCCACCAAACGAAGAAACAGCCGCGTGGCCCCGTGAAGAAGTCCATGGGGCACCACAAGAACTCAGCAGGCTGTCCTTCGAGCCGTACGGTGTTCAAGCCCTGCTGGGATCTCCACCACGCTCCTCACAAACCACCGTTCTTTGTCGTGCAAGCTAAAAGAAAATGCCGAGCCCTGCATCGGATATCAGCTACGGTATAATTTAAACATTCTCAAGATTTGTATTTTTTTTTATTTCTCTCCCTTGCAATTTTCGATCGAAGTTATTGCGATTTTTTTTTTCTACCGGTGTATGTGTTATTGGGTTATTAAAAAGGCTTTTAATGTTTGCCCGAGCGCGAGAAGTCGGAGTGCAGCATCTCGTTATAAGTGCCAGACGGGAGGGGGGGAATCTTAGGTGAACGATGCACGAAAGGTTAAGGAGCAAAACGATATAACGATGTGATGACTGTGTGGGAGGACACTATCTGCACTCTCGAGAGCATAGCGGGAAACTTGCGCGTCCGCGACGAGGAAGACGACCCTCGACACAGCGTGACTTCGTATTATTTGGTGCGACCGGGTCGCAGCAGACTTTCGAAGTCCGCGGTGACGCGGCCACCAAGTCGTTAGGCACCATTCAGAATCACCTTAAGTCCCCATCAAGTAGCGATTATTTTGTGTCCCTCCCCTTCGCCTTCCCCCCTCGCTGGTGGAAGAATTATAATTCGTGTAAGTTTGAGAGAAAACGACGCGTCGGAGAGTCTGCGAGAACTGCCGGGACGTTCGATGCTCGAAGCTTTTTTTTTTTTCTTTGTGTTCTTTATCGTTTCTCGCTAACTCGACAAAAGTCGTGAAAAAATATTCAACCGCGCAATAACGACGGAGGCGAGCTTGATCGCACGTCATTCGCGCCTTATTTATATTCCAGTCTCGCGTGCATATTACAACGAAATATGTTTAACTCATTCACGACGAAACTTACATCAGTTTTCGTTGTTGATGATGTATTTTCCTTCTTATTGAATCTACCTGCGAGGAGAAGTCCGCCCACGCCCCCGCGTCTCTTCCTTGTTATCGAAAGTGAATAATGATGAGACACGAGGCTGTCGTCTCTCTATGTTCTCGTCGGCTATGTATCGTTCGCGTCGCCTCATGGGGGCCACCCGTGAACGCGCGGCCAGGGAAAAACCTGAGCGAGGATATTTTTATGAGAAGAGCTCACAAAAGACCTGTCTACAAAAAAAAAAAAGAAAAAAAAATCGAATTTCATCCCGACATAAAACACACATACCCGAGACAGCTATTTTTTTTACGTTAAAATATATTCCGCCTCATGCGCTATTAAATTCCATTCTCGACGACTTCACGTGGCTAGGTGAAATACGAGGCAACCGTCCCCATGAAATGTGACCCTTTTGTTATGTCCAAAACTGATAAGTCAGACCGGGGTTACGTTTATGTTCCAATCATCATATTTGGAACATAAAAATAACCCCGATCTGGCTTATCAGTTCTCGACACGACAAGAGAGTCAAATTTTCACCCACAAAAGAAATGGCGCGGTGTACAAATAATTTCTACACCGAAAGAAATAAATGTTATCAAATAGTTCGTATAGGGCTCGACAATAATTATTGGCACATTCAGTAGTAATTTATGCAATGCTAAATATTCATTTTTACCAGAGACAATTCATATGGTACATGTAAAAATATTCGTGTTGCCCGATACTATGCAAAGAGAAACAGTTAGGATCAAAATATAAAAATATTAGGTTAATAAAATTTTGCTATCAATTTCCGTCGGTTTCCAGAGAAATCAGTATCCTCTTTGTCTTCGTCTGTATATAAAAGAAAAATCCCAAGCCAATTCTGTTTTTTCCCTCCAGCCCGCAGCGTCGCTGAGTCAAGTGCGTCGAGTAGCCCCGGTCACTCCCGCCTATCACAAAATACAAGAACTGGAGGCGTTTTATCGACTCGTGTGCCCAGACTGTCGGAATCTCGCACTCCACCACAAAGTATCACAGGCCTTTCATTCATTCCCCGGACACCGAAGCACTGCCCGAAGTTCCTATAATACAAGACTCATCATTATATCTCCCCGCTCGCTGATGAAGAGCATCAACGCGCGATGACGTCTGGACGTTGCCGCACGCGAGAGGGCTGCGTTCTAAAACAACGCCGCCCTTTCAGTCTGCCATCGAGCAAAATGCGAAGTCATGCGATCCAGCGCGGCGGTGCGCTGTGGGAAAAGCACAAGCCGGGGCACTGTGCCCAGACGAGGGATCGGGTCAGGTTGAATTTCGTCGAGGGCGATACGGCCGAATCGCCGATACCGGCTCTCAACAGGGACATCATTATATCCTTTAATTACAAAGGAGATTTTCGTCCGGTTATCATCCCCCCGTGCCCGTACGTACATACCGCACCGGCACCGGTACAAACGTATATCTCCGGTGTTCCCACGAATTCGGTACTGTAATTGGATTTTCGCTCGAGCGAGTAAACGACGAGGTTCCCCGCGATCCGCGACTATTGTACCGGGTTCGATCTTTTTCATCGCTCCGATAAATTGCGAGACGAACTTGCTGCCCCTCTCTCTTTCTCTCTACCTCATTCCAGACACGTAGCTACTTATCGATTGATAATTGGTCTTCGAATACAATCCGCCGCGACCGACGGATTCTCCGATGGAATTTTCGTTCGGATTTGTAGAAGCGATAGGTACGTGAACGGAATTCCCATCTTGAAGGAGGGAGAATGGGGGAGAGAGAGTTTCGTCGAGGTTTATACTCTCGCTTCAATGATCGCTCCACTCGGCCGATTCATTGGGAAAGAGATTGCGGTTCGATCCTGCGAGTGCACGCCGAAAAGCAATGTCTCTCTACAATAGATTCCTACTGGCTACGGTCGCGAGAGGAATAAAATAGTATCGAGTATTCCGTTTCTGTGAATCAGGCGCAGTACGACAAAATTATTACTAACCAGGGTGATATAGTCAGCCGTAATATCTTTCAATGTAACAAACGTATGGCGCTGCCGTTTGCACAGTTTTTAGTATACGCAGATCCAATATCATCGCAGTAAGGATTTCAATCTTTATCGGAATAAAATGTTTAAAAATTAAATTTAAATTTTATCGGAATGAAAGTTTTAGCCATATATGGAATCAGTTTTACCAAGTTGAACACATCTTTTACTATCCTTTATTCACCGTGGAGGTGTCGTTCATGGTCAATGCTCGCGAGCCCACTAGTGCCAAAAACTGACGCTACGAAAGCCGCCACCGTTGAATTCCACCTCGGAATTTCTCCCCTGCTAAACCAATGGTAACACAGTAGTCACCGCAGCTTCTATCGTTCTGCCCACTCGAGCACAATTTACAGCATTAGACGCTCGAACAGGATGCAAGTCTCCTTTCTAAGAGGATTATACAAATGAATCACAGCCGATGGCGCATTGAATGCTTTAACGACGTAGATTCGAGACGTCCTTGCAGCGTCCGATGACCAAGAGAGTTTAAGTCGTGTTTTCTGAGGTCAGGTTTTCTTGAGAGTCCGGTTTTACAATGAATCTCGCCAGACGGGTGCCTTGTATACCAGGATTTTCCATCGGACAGTCATAGCTACAATGCGATGTCACGCCGGTAGGCGCGTCAACCGTCGTTTGTCAACCCTTTCTACGCAGCCAACGAGCATCGGCCAGTAAAAAAAAAAAAAAAAAAAAGGTAAAAAAAAGCACCGTTTTCATTTCACGTATACGATCGTAAAAGCTCGATTACGCGATCCGCGGCACCGGGCTCTGTCCGCCGCGACGTCAAAGGGGCTATTCAAAGGACTCAATTTCGGAACAATCCACACAACGCTATGTGGCCAGGCACGAGATATCCTCGTGGTCCAACAATACCGTGTGTCCCTCCCGCTCTCCACTTCACGGATCTGTCCCTCTCGTGGAACTACTTTCGTTTGTGCCACCTGTGCGTCCCTCCATAAAGCCGGTTATAAAAAGATCCATCGAGTTTATAGAAAAAAAAAAAAAAGGAAGAACTGATGGCGAGCGCGCGCTCGCGACCCGACGAAAGAAAAGGGATAGACCGACGGAGAGAAGGACGAAACGCAGAAAGGGGGATGAAGAATCGCTTGGCGTATTAGGGAGGAGAAAACGAATGTGAGCGAGACCGTTTCACCGCGGTCCACGCAGGATTGGAAAGCAGTTCACAATGACCAATGCACGGTAGTGGTATATATATATGTATATATTCGCTGGTTAAATTTCGTTCATGCGAGATATTTGAGTGGCTCTCTCTCGAAATATGCAGCGAGCAGTGTTCTCCGGTACACAAGAGGAGGAGACCACCGGCAGCGGTATACACTGCCCGACCATTCCCCACGAGCGAAGGCCTGTGTTACGAATCGAACTGGCTCTACCGTGTGTGCGAGTTTAATTCATCCTCAAATCCTATGATTCATGGCGAGACGATAGTCGATTTAGGGTATGTCGAGGCGTCGTATATCCGCGTATACGTGCACATTTATCGACGCCGCACCCCGAGAGGATTCGATTTCGATAGAAATGCCAAATTACGGGTGGACCAGCCCAAGGGAAATCATGAAATAGGAGAATAAACCTGAATGTGGTTTTTTTAACTTAAAAAAACCAAATTGGTTTGTCCTCATTAGCATAACGAGAGTTACAATGTGTCATGAAAATTCCAATAATTTAAAGAGAAATCACGAAGAGAAGAGCTCGAATATCGACCTACATTTTTATTCGCAAAAAAAAAACATGCAGTTGTCTTCATTACGCTACGGAGAGTCAGGGCGGGTACTGACAATTGGGACAGTTTAACGGGGAAATTACAAAGGGAGGAGCCCGTACAATGACCCACATATTTTTTATTTTACTTTTCGTGTATATTAAGTTGTCAATCTTTGAGGAAGTGAAAGAGGCTGATTCGTGTGATGTCGGATGCTTGTGAATGTACACTCGTACGCTGCAAGGGTACTTATTATGTTTCGCGAAGTGACCAAGAAATTATTTGCGGAGACGAGATTTTACGAGTTGTCAGTGGCCAGTCCGTCAGTAGTGCAACATCGGCGGCGCGCACGGAAAGCAGAAGTTGAAAATAAATGCGGCAATTAAAGCCTCGGCGAAGCTTGCCGTGCTAAACCGCAATTCCTTCTTTCTCTCCCTCTCGGTCCGAGGGTTTGATTAACTCGTGCAGGCCCCGCACACGTATTACGACACGAGAGAAGGCTCCGCTGCGCGTCTGTCGCTCGCAAATCCTGGCGTCTTCGTGCGAGCTCGAAGTGCGTGCACATGCGACCCCGCGCCGCGCTGTGTGTTTCGGAGCATCGCTCCAACGACGCTCAGCTCGGGACGCATAAGTATATCGCTTCGACGAAATAATTAGCCGAGCAGGCTCAGCCCGATGCGCGCGGGCCAATTTAACATCGCAAACTGGCGTGTACATGACTTCATCTTTTGTAAACGGATAAGTTCTCTTCATTATTATTATTATTTTCTTTTTTTTTTTTTTTTGTAATAAGAAAGGCCCGATTTCTGAGACCACCGCTCCGAGTACCGTCGCCAGAGCGAGTGCCGTTTAAACGAAATATCCATTGGCTTGTTTTTCGCGGTTCGTCTCTTTCGTGCCGAATTAACCTCGTTCCTCGCAAAATGCAACACAGAAAGGGAGGCGTACGTGGACTGGTAAATTGGACGAAATTGAGTGGTCCGACGGTGACCGTGCGAGACGTCACATCGCGCGGGTAGCATCGACGCCAGAGTGTGGCAGCGCAGAAGCGACGCAATCACCATCAATGTCGAGTCTCAGCTTGATACCTATATAAACAGCGTTCGATCGATGGATCGAGCCGAGGATCCGGCAGCACGTCGCTGCACTCCCGTCCTGTCCCATCGAAATTCACTTAAGGCCCGTCCCGCGGACTTTATAAGAGTCGACGAATCTCGTTATTGAAATTAACCGGCGTGTAATCGAGCGTCCTCATCCGTGGCTCGGTTTCAAACTCGGAAGGAGGTGAGCACACACGCGAGGCGAGAAACGTGCCGTGTGAGAGAATATTGCATGATTCTTCCCGACCGGAGTTTGGACGAAGTGCTGGACGAAAGAAAATAATGGGGATAAGGAAATATCGAAGAGCCTTCGATACATCTGGAGCGGAGTCACGAAATAAGTTCATCACACCTGTTCGACGAAACTTTTCGAGTCACCTTTCCTCTGCGAAGATCAATCAGATTGGACCGATATGGTTCGAAAAACGTAAAAAAAATGTGTTGCTTTCTGCACAAAAGAAATTGCATCTTGCTTGACAGCTGAAAATTCTATACGAAAACTTTCGTTTAAAGCAAAATACAAAATTATGTTTCCGCCATCCGCCAGCCTTGAATGATCGTTGAGCTCGGAAATCGCACTGCTGGTCTACGCTGAATACGTAAAATACTGAAGAAGTGCCGGTGTACGTCGAGAGGCCGGCTCTTCATGGCGCTGCGGCGCCGAGGTCCGAGCAACGGTATAGAAGATTGTAAAAGTTTTTTGCTCTGCGAAAAATTCACGGACCGTCGGGTATTTCGGCGTAGAGAGGCGGCCCCCGCGAGGGTGAGGAGAGTTTCGGGATGGAGAGATTCGGCGGAGAATGGCATCGTTGCCGGAGCTCCTCGGCTGGAATTCCGATACAAAACCCCTTGCAACTTCGCAGCAGCAGCGAGCAAAAGCGAGCTCCCTTTTGGGATGCCCCTTTTCCGCCTCTCTCGCTCTGTCTCGGTGTTGCACGGTCATTACGTACACCCGTTGAATTTCGCTGTTTGTGCCGGGGCAGTGGTGCGGACCGAGCGGGTGTGTGTGCGAGAGGCTCAGCCCGTGCGGCAGAGCCAGAGGCGAGAAACTGTGCGGCAACGGCAGCCGTGCGGCGAAAACCCGCCGACGTTATTGAAATTCGTGGCGTTAAAAACGTTCTTCCCGTTCGGTGTTAATGGGCACAACACTCGGCTGATTACAGAGCGGCGGCAAAAGGGATGGCCTCGGAGCGCGAAACTGGCTAAGTGGAGACGTCTCGAGGGAATCAGTAGTCGAAGAGAGACGAAAGAGACGGGAGAACCGGGAAGGACCACCTAGAGGGCCGTCGCTAAATCCTCTCGCGCCCCCTCCGAGCAAGAGACGAGACGTGGTGCCCCCGAGGCGAAACGACGATGGAATTGAAAGCCAGCGGGACCGCGCACGGCGATCATCTCTTTTTCCTACGCCTCAACGCCTTCCTCTTGCACCACCCGCTTTGCCATATTCGAGCGCAAAAACCACGACGAAAGTGTCATAATCTCTGGTTTAGGTCACCCACAGCTGCCAAATTAGCGATCCCAATAACCGCGCCCTGGGAGGCTCTTTTCCGCTGGGCGAGCGTGAAAAATCCACAGCAGACATTTCCTTTTTTTTCATTAAACCCAGCGCACCGTTGCCTAATGCATTCCGCCGGTTATTAAACCTCGTAAAGAATTTTAATCAAGGACTTATAGGCGGCAAAAGAGAGGACATTAAAATCATCGAGGCGAAAGGAATGCGGGGGCTAATTTTTATTAAATCTCGACGCACCACGGTGTGTAGCTTCTTAAAAAGTTTATCCGAGCCGTTAAGTTCGCCGCGTCAGACGAGCCCAATAAATATGGGGATATTCTCCGAGGAGGTGAGTCTCCCAGGGACTCGCGTGTGCCTAGCGGGAGAGATGATCACCTGGTCCCAAGAAAGCTTTATATCTCGAAAGTCCGATCTTAGAGGCTATCCAAAAGTCCCTCGAGAGATCGAGACACCTCAGCGATTATTCAGCCACTCGACGAAGAAAGGGAGAGGCTTCGGTAGAGCTTCCGGAAAATCGTACACCATCGTCCACCGTGTCGAGCGTACGCCTGCGAGGTACCGAAACGATTTACCGGCCACTTCGTTCATTGTGTCCAGCCGGCGTCCACTCGATTGAAAGACTCGTGGCTGGACATCTCGCTACTGGACATTCATAAAAACACCAGCCGGCTCGGTTACTTCACCGATGTATTCGAGAAGACCGGGAGCCCCTCAAAGCCTTTTGCTTTCGCTGTCGATGTAGTACGCGCTCGATACCGTGGAACTACGAGTCCATTGACGAGAAAAAGGAAAGGAGGGAAAAGATGAAGGCGCTCAGTGGGACAATGGCTGCACGACGCCTATATAAGACGCTCCTCCGGCACGCCTACTATCGAGCTCGTAGTATCTAGGCAAATCCCGAGTGAAATACCCCGTTCATTGAGGAGAGAGCGGAACTCCGCTGCTGCCGGCGTGTGCACAGGCTCACGGGCAATTTTCTTTCGCTTCGCCCCCGCATTGATGCCGTCGCACTGCAACGGCGACACTTGGCACTCCGGTGAATTGGCAGGAAGCCCGCACCGCTTAACTCCTCGCTCTCTTGGCTCAATGAGATTATCATCCGGGAGAGGCCTTCGAGCGATCCTTCTTCTCACGAACTAGAGAGCTTCTACTCCTCGTTTCTGCCCTTTCCTTCTCCCTTACCTATCATATTCATTCATCGGTTCTTCTTCTCCGGTTCTCCTCCCCACTGCAACATCAGAGAGATCTCCTGTGGAACATCGGTCCATCATCGCTTCGCCGATTCACGACCGGCGCGTCGCTCTCGTCGTCACGTTCCAGACACAACCGCAGCGGAAGGTGATCTGGTGCGTCCTTGCCACCTGGGACCACCTGTCTCGCCCCCCAGAAGACGCACGGCGACTAATCTCGTTCATGAATCGCCTCGACACCTCTCTCAAAGCCAACGCGCGATCGAGTCTAGCTCGTCGAACTCCACGGTGCCGAGCGGTCTTTCAACCTCCTCCCCTTCGCTCAGAATTTTAGCGAAGCGGTTAGCCGAGTCCTCGTCGCTCGCTTCTTCGAGAGCAATGCTCCAAAGTCTTTCGTTCGAGGTATTCTTAGCTTGAACTCCGAGGTGCCCACGGCAGTGCGTTGAATTTCTTTTGTTTATCAGTTCGCCGATATCGAAACGCTAACTGGACCGGTGCAGCACGAGTTCGCGCCTCTCGCACCCGGCCACTTATCGCGGGACTCCGCTTGCTTAGCGCGATTAGCACTGACCGGTAGGGAAATGCTGCCGATGCGAATTCGTGGCCTCTCGTGTGAGCGAGCTTGGGCAACTTTGCTCGACTAAATAAATTAGTGAAAGGGTGCGTGTGCTGCGTGCACGCATTTTTTTTGTTCGTTTCCTTTCACCGGAGCGCAAGCGCGCTAATGGGTTCGCGACTGGTCTCTCTGTCTCTCGCCTTAGCTCTGTCTCCCGGCTTCTGTCTCGCGTTGCCAAGGTATCAGTATATCGTTCTCTTATACATATGTATAGCTGTGCGAGAGCCCGGTGTGCATCGATTAATTTCTATGGTCCGCGCGCACAGGTTCCCCGGGTATCCCTGGTTCCCGGCGAAGAGAACGCCCGGAATCTATTAAGCTTTATCAAACTACACGAGAACCGCCTATAGCCAACGTTCACTTTACTGTACGAGCCACGTCTCGTTGCAACGATAGCCGGCCGATCGTACACGTTAAGATTGTGAAAACGATCTTCGGCTCTCAAGAATCCGTGGTATTTCACCGGTTATTGATTCTCGTATGTGCGACTGCCGATGCGTGAATACTCTTCCTGTATGTACTGGTATGTACACATCCGATGCGTCCATAAAAAATGTTTAGTCGACGGGCGACCCCCTAACAAACATGTTTTTTATTTAAATAAATATTTATTTCAAATTAATATTTACTCGCGCGGCACTCGTCGAAGTAACTTCTTTTTGCCTGAGTGTGGCGAGAATCAGATTCAGTTACCGGTGGACATTCCATTAACTTTCTCGTTATATTTATGACGGTTTGGTTATAGTACAGCAGCGAAATAAAAAAATAATTCGATGACTCGGCCAGCAACGATTCACTTGCCGGCTGTAAGAGAAAATATAAACAGAGAAAAAACATGAATTGAGTCAACAAAATGTGCGCTAATGGGTGGCGAAACAAATGTTTGGTTGTTCGAAAGGAATACTTCGTTAGTCAAACTAACAAGCCGTCGAATCGAATGTTTCTTTACTTACTGCGACAGTTATTTCGTTCGATCAAGCAAAATTTGTTTCGCCACCCGTGAGTGCTTGTTTTATTCACTCAATCAATCAATTTTTTATCTCAGTGTTTTATTTAAAATAACGGTATATATTTTTAGCAGCCCGCGAGCGATGTTTTTTTCAGCGTTTAATTCAGTATATCTAGATCTAAATCTAGATCAATTAAGTTCCTCGATATATTATCTCTATCGGTCACGCATGACGTCCGTCGTAATGACTCGCGACAAAAATTGACCTGCATAGCGTAAGAAATAAAAATAAAAACATGATAAATATAATCATAGATGCATAAAGTAAATAATAAATAGATATGATAATAAAGACAAGTTAACCCACATGAGATAATTAAAGTTATTTCTACCGGTGTGATAAAAAGAGAAATTTCTCAATTAAACAGTTAGAAGTTCCCCGAAGCCGATGGATCGTGCTTCGATTGTATCACCCATACGATCTCCCGTCAGTGCATGCAAACGACATTCATCTTATCTGCACGCGAAAGCTCATGTTCGTCGACTAAAGGTTTCGTGGGTTGTGACTCTCACACGCGCTTCAATCGTCCGTGAAGGTGTTTTTCTTTTTTCTCTCCCAGTGCGTTAACGAGCCACGGTTCTGCGCCGCTGAAACTGCATCGGCAGCAAAGAGATGGAATCAGAAGGCGAACCAGCATGCCCACTCGCGAATTATAATTGGTACGTAATTAATGATAGTTCGGATATTTGACAGGCATTCGACGGCCACCGCGGTTGCGGGGTGCGCGTTACGCATTTCCTGTGCAGGCCGCACCTCCTGTCTCTCATTGCCTCACGTTTCAAACCACCCCTCCCCCCTCCTCCTCGCTACATACTCTCACGAGTTTCTCGACGATCGCGTCGCCACAGCTATTTTCGGAACTCAATTACCAGAGGTGTTATTAAATGGGCGCAATGCGATGGGATAATTTAATGTCGCTTGCCGATAACACGTTGACGATGGAGGGCAAGTGTGAGAGGCGGCTCGTATCTACTCGTCGCGTGTCTCCGTTTAATGAAACGTGAACTTTGTCGGGCCCTCTCGCAGAGGTAAATGTGGCGTGTCGATACGATCGATACACGTCATGCGCGATAAGTGTCGGCCCAATCACCTCGTCCTCCCTCTGTCCGTCTCTATCTCTCCGTGTGAGAGTCGATATTAAAAGTACCGCTGATCGAATCAAAGATTGATCGTTTCATACCGCAATATAAGATTCGTTTATACTTTCTATAATACATCGGTGATAGTCATGAGAAAGATTCTAAATTTTTTTTTCGTTATTTTATTATTTCCTCAAAAAGCGTAATACACGATACAATTAATGTTATGGATTTCAATGTGGAAGGATTAACACCGTCAACTATTGTATAATATAATGTTTGTGTATACTCACCTAAAATCGTTTGGTAATTGGTAAATGGCTTAATAAATTTGTTAGTGTTTGTTTTGTTTTGTGTGTCGATTGTGGTTTTTGTTGTCATGTGTGTGTTTTTTTTCTTTCTTTATTTTGAATTTTTTTTTTAGTATTCCCCTCACCGTCTTCTTCATAATATCACAAATACATTATTAATAATTAAAAACATTACTTAATTTCGTAATGATCGAGATTCCCCTTGCGCCGTCGGAGGGCAGTCCAATTGGCACGATTGTTCTGGGTTATGGAACGTCTCACGTTCGCCCTGTACTCGTCCTCGTACGCGTTAAGATAAAGATTCTTAAGTATTATTTGATTATCTAGCTCCGACGGTGGCAGGAACCTCTTTGAGCGGCTCTGCTGCTGCGCGTCCAATCCGTTCAGAGTGAATTGCTTTGATTTAGCCATTGCCTCCGGGCTCATGGCGTGGAAATTCTGGGCGACCGTCGACTTCGGGCGTACGTTGCTAAGCGGCGAATGTACCGAGAGCAATTTCCTGTTCTGATACGCGGCGGTCGTTTCCTCACCGGCGTTCCGTATTCGCTTTGTACGATGTTTCTTAACTTCGTGTTGTTGTTTGTTGCTGCTCGTGGAGATTGTCGGAATCTCGTTATCCAGTCTCGATTCACCGCCGATAGTCGGTGTCGTAGTTCCAGCCGCGCTAGTAGTCGCGGCGGATGTTTGATTATCATTAATTTCCTCGATATCCTTCGATTCGATCGTACTGCCCGTCGTCGTGGCAGCCTCGACCACCGGCTCTTCGGCCGTGTTCAATTTATTTTCTATGATATGTTTGAAGAACGCGTATATCTCACCGACGGTAAACGTCGTACCGTTTCTAACGGTGAACTTGTCGATATTCATTTTTCTCATCAATTCGTCGGTGCCGTTTTGGGTCTCGAGTATCGAGAGCTTCTCGTTGACGTAGCCGTTGATAAACTCGTAGAAACCCTTGTAGTAACTCTTAGATTTGTTTCTCTTCTTCTTCTTGTCCTTCGAGACTTTGATCTTCTTTTCGCCGTGTCCCTCGATCTTTCTCTTCTTCGACTCTTTGCGGCTCTGCTTCTCGCTCCATCGCAGTGACTTGTTGTAAAACTTCATTATCCTCTCGAACTCGCGCTTGAGCTTCGTGAACTCACGCTGATTCCGCACCTCGAAACCCTCGTGCGACCGGCCGGAATTGTTCTTCCGCAATTCCGCGAGATCAACGTGGAAGAAGTTCTTACTCATGAGATTCAGCAGATCGTGCATACTGGTGTTCGTGCCGTTGTTGCTTCTCTTAGAGTCGATTCTTCGAAGTTTTCGATAGACTATACGCAGAAAGTCCATCATCTTCTCGTCTCTGAGACGCGATTTGTTCTTGTGTCCCGTGTGTTTCTTCCGGGTCATTGGCACTTCGTTCGTATTGTTCGTGGCAGTCTTTGATCCTCCATCGTCGATTTTTTCGTCGACTCTATTGTGAATCCTCTCAGATTCTTCAGTCTCGTTGCTCCGCGAAGAATTCGACGACTCCGCCAGTCCGGAGTTCCTCTTCGCGCTGTGATGAGATTTGTTGAGCTCCAGATGCAATAATTTCTTGCCGATTCTTCGGAAAAATTCGATAAACTTCCTGTAACTTCCGGTCGTGTCGTTGGACTTGTTCTGAGCGATGTCGATAGATCTGCGCCGCCTGCTCCAACGAAGACGCGGATGCTGACCTGGGAGACAAGCTGGAAGTTCTCGAGGGCTCCAGTTCCCACCGATGCAAGTCGCGCCGGGTGCTCCCTCGCTGAGCACGTAACCCTTGTCACAGTCGTACATTATCTGCTTGTTGTTCGGTACTTTCTTCACGTACGGACGATAGTCGTAGACACCCATATTTCCGACGAGAAGTACCTTCCCGTTCTCAAGATATCCGGGGAAGGAGCAGTAAACTTCGATGCAATGAGGTGTGTCGCCGGTCCAATTTCCGTAGCGACACTCGACGTGCTTCGACGAATTGTTCGGACCACCGCCTACCAGGCTGAATCCGTCCTTGCACTTGAAGACAGCTCTCATACCGTGATCCGTCTTCGGCGCGATGACCATACCGTTCTTCGGTGTCTTCGGCATCTGCTTGCATCTCGCCGGCGAGCAGCTCGGGAATATCGACCAGGTGCCGTTTACGCACACGACGGGTGTGCTGTTCGCCGCGAATTCGTAATTCTTTATACACGATACGAGCAATTTAGCACCGTGCTCGACTATCGTTACGTTGTTTATGTGATCGCGCTCGTGACCCGCCACGGTTATTCGACCCTTCTCGATGTGCGGCACTACGCAAGGCGCCAAACAGTGAGGAAGGGGATAACGCCACTTGCCGTCAACCTGACACAGGGACGATGTGTTTCCCTCGAGCTTCATGTGCTCTTTGCAGCGGAAGATCAGACTCGCACCCAGGCCGGTTCCTTCGAGAGTAAAAAAATAAACAAATTTTTGTTTTTTGTTTCGATCAAAGCTACGCGGCATTGGGGCTTCTACGGGGATGCGAGGAGAGAAGAAACAAAAAGTTTCAAAGAGGAGAAATTCCACGAGTCAAAGCTAGACTATTTCTGGTATTTTCTACTGAGGGATGCGTCGAGGCGACCTTTTCGTTTGAAGAGTGCAACAAAGGGAAACAACACGATAGCAGCAAAAAAAGGAAGCGCGTGTTGGTGCCGAGGGATGGCGGAGGAATCGATACGAGACGACGAGTTTTATTTTTGCCTTTTTTTCATTTTTCTATTCACCTGACTCGATGTTGTCGATCCATCCGTTGTAGAGAACTCCCGGCGAGCCGCAATTAATTTCCTTGCAAATAGGAGCTTGACCCGACCATCGACGATCAGCGCTGCATCTACGCGTCGCCTGACCCACTATGGTGTAACCGTAATTGCATTCGTACGATACTATTGCGTTGAAAGACGTCACTGTGTAATGAGCTTTTCCGTGACGTGGATGTTCCGGTTGGGGACATTGAACCGAAGTCACCTTGACAATACAATTTTTTATGTTAATCTTTTTTTTCTTATATGAAATAATAATTTTTAAGTAATGTCACGACGTATCCTACCTATTCAGCGTCCCACACAACTTTTTTTTTCAAATTTCAATTCTTTCAATTCTTACAATTCCACATAATATTGAAACAACCGCCGTAAAACTGCCAAGGTGACACGTTATCGTTTCAATCCCGTATGTAATTGTGAGGATCGAAAGTATAGTTGAAATAACAATTCTATTCTTCGGCAGCCCGCAAGCGAATTTTACTTGAGTCGTTGACCTTTTTTTTCAGTGTTCATACTTACTTGCACGCATTGGGGTGATTCTTTGGGCGACCAAGTCCCGTCGGCCAGGCAAATTTTTTCCGACTTGCCGACGAGCTCGTAGTCCGTGATGCAGTGATAAGCTACGCGACAGTCGTAAGTGTAGCATTCACCAGCGTGCCATCCGTTGGCGATATCCGCCGGCGCTCCGCAGCTTCGAGGCTCGCATGTCAGGTCCGGACCGAACCAACTCGCGCTACCGTGCATCATGAGGCACTTCGCCTTTGGAATTCCGGCGGTCTGATATCCGTGATCACAGAAGTACTGTACCGTGGTGTCCAGATCGAAGGTCGTTTGTTCGACCGGTGAGTTGTGCTTGGCGTTCATGACCTTCGGCGGATCGGAGCAGAACGAAGTTTGTTCTTTCTTGCAGGCCGGCGTGGTACCGGTCCAGTGTCCGTCGGCGCGGCAGCTTCTCTCGGCCAGTCCGACGGTGAAGTAATTCGGATCGCAGGTGTAGTGCGCCCGGTCGCCGAAGAATCTGCCCGTTACCATCATTTTTCCATTCTGAATCTCGTCGAGCTCGGGACATTCGCGCTCCGGCTTGATGCACGACATTCCGCAGGCACCGTCGCATCGGCACTTCTTCTTCTTGCTCTTGCAATCCTCGTCGGTCGAACATTTCCTCAAGCACTTCTGTCCCAGCAGTCCCGCCTGTTCCTCGTCGCGGGGACACATCGCCGACGGCGAGTTTCGAGGATTCTTGTAAATTCTACTGTCATCGTCCACTTCGGGCTTGGCGTATCCATCGACGTCCTCGTCGTCGTCGTCCCAGTCGTCGTCGTCATCGTCGTCTTCCTCTTCGGCAACTGCTGACTGCTGCTGAAGCTTCGCCTCCGACGACAACACAACGAAACACACGATCGCGGCCGACAACAATGCTATTGTACTCGGTCTCATGATAATTTAAAAAATGTTATTTTGTCATTCGTTAATATCGGCGAAGTCTCTTTTCCAGACTGACGCTTTAAAAATGTTTAAAAAAAAAAAATTTCCTGTCGTGTCGATATTGTTTATCGCGGGATTTTTCCGGCAGGAAGATCACATGGCCCGGTCAGCGCGTACGACGCTCAAGCCGCGAAACGCTTCGAACTTCCAGCCGATACTTCCGCGTGAAGTATTGCGCACGGGATACGAAATTCCATTGAGATAAATCGCGCGCAGGAACCGAGTTTTTAAGAGTTTTTTTTTTCAGAAGTACATCGCTTTCGGTGGGAGGATTCTGATACAACCCGGCAAATCGAGTATCTTCGCACCGGCAGACGACGACGATTAATTCAACTCCGTTATTGCTTTCTGGGCGGACTAACGTTTTTGTGCAGACTGCGGCTCCCCGAGAGCTCGCGAGGTCTGGAGAGATTCTAGAGGGTGGCAAGCGCATCCAGCTCTGCGCATCGGGGCTGTTCAATACATCTCACGGTTCGCGCAGCTTCCAGCAGGTGGCCGAATATATATGCTGCGGTGGTTGTTGAAAAAAAAATTACATCCGTCACATAAGCTTTAAATATTCAAATTTCGTTTTCGAAAACGCACGAGCAATGTTAAATTTCTGAAAAAATTGATAATCCACCTCGTCACTTATGCTCCCTTCGTTTCACTGAAAAATTGGCTTTAAATTTGTAACGGCAATATATTTCACTCCCCTTTCAAAAAGCACCCTTTCAGAATATCGAAGTAGTTTTCGAGGTGTTCGATGTCACGGTCGCGCTAACCAAGCCGCTTCGAGGGTGGCCGCATTCGAGTCGACGATTCAGAAACGAGACCACCGAGTCCGAAGGTGTTAACACGTGAATGGGGACACCTGTGCAAGCCTCCGCGACTTTTCGAGTACAATGTTAAAACGGTTACCACCTGGGTCTGACTCTCGTTCGGCTATGCGCCCGACTCTCTCCGCCCCCTCGCGTCTGTGTCGTTTCTTTTACGAACGATTTAACCCATTGCCAGTTCGTGATGGAATAATGCCATTTCCTTTATGCCTATCTTCCTCGTCCTCATGTATTATTCCATCGATCATCAATAAGCTTATACGTGACCAGACGGCATCGTTTATTTTTTTCTTTTTTTTTTCTTTCTTCCTCCCCTCAAGTTTTTTTCTCTTCTCGTCTGATAGCAATATACACATTTCTCGAGGGACTCGTAAAGCGAATATTCATCGTGAAAGGGATAACCGGCGGATCGAAGCCCCCCGGAGGAAGGTCGGAGATGAGCCATTCCCACAGCCCCGTCCAACGCGCGCCCGCATCTACCGGGATCCCAGTTTGTTTTTCAATTTAACATTTGCATAACGAAGATCTGCATAATAAAGTAGCAATTTGCCTACCGTTGGCGAATGAGGTCTGCGGCGGCCACTGCGGTAGGACGGGCACTGAAAAATGTGCCGCTACATGCGTGGGGTTGATATCGCGTTACTCGGGAGGGGTATTAATTTTTCACGGTAATATGAAGAAAAAAAATGCATTCGCAGTTCGGTGAGCGTGATCTCGATTGTTTGTCAGCCGATCGGGTGCTCTCACGTCCCACTGCTCGGCATAATCCTCGATTATCTCAAAGTTCGTCAAGTCGTTGGAGTAAACCCGTGTAGGCCGTTGTCTGGGTAACGATCGTAATCAATCGGTTCGCGGTTCAACGACACAAGGGGGGTTGGCCGGTCGTGCGTAGGCGAGATCGCAGCGGGCGCGACGCCGATCGTCGTCTTTATCCTCCTTCAAATCCTATCGGCTTGTGCAGCGAGAGGCTCGCGCTCTCGACGCTCGAGTGTCTGCCCGATGTCTTCATTTGTCTTATTCAAATGAGGCACCTTGAGAAGGCCTTCGAATTCCATCGCCCGTTCGAGCAAGAGCGAGAAACTCACGAGTATATCTTCATCTTCCATACATTTTTTTTTTATTATTTCATTTCCACTGCCTCCCCTTGTCTCTCGATCGTGTGGCGCGCCCCTTCGAGAAATGAAAACCGACCCCCCACGAGAGACGGAGACTCTTTCCTCGTCGTTCGAGGAAACTTCGAAGTGGCTTCTTCGACCTCCACTCCGGGTCGAACTTCTTCAAATTAGACGAAAAATCCTTACGGCCAGTGGAGCGCGTGCTCGCTCGTCCTCGTTCGATTCTCCGGCACGTCGAGCTATCTTCTCTCTTCGGTGCCGGAGATAAATCAACGTCGCACGCGGATGCAGTTTCGGAACGGGACGGGAAGATCGTGAAGAGACATCGTAACAGCAGAAGTCGCTCGGCACGGATACTCGCTCGGCTCGCGATCTCTGACAGCAGGGCGGTAACTCGGTAGCCAAAAGTGGGAGTGGCTGTAAGACAAGAAGACAGCTTCGGGTCGGCGACATCTCTTCGGCGCCTCGACGCCCCGGAACGTTACGATACTAAGGAGACACTCCTGAGAGGTTCTCAAACTGGTTTTTCTCAGCGAGATTTCATCGTGACACCCTCGTTCGACGTCCCGAAAACAATTTGCAGGACAAAAATGTTGATTTACGGTCATTTTGTTCGTCGTTTCGAACCATCAGTTTTTCGACGCCGACGATCCAAAGGTGGGCAATCGCATCGTCGATTTGCGCTCGTTCCGCGAGGGGACATTGAGAATCACTCTTCTCGGATCCGATAAGCAGGATAGACGTCTCTCTTATCTCGTGATAGACGGGATGGCGGGTCTCAGCCTCGGCGAACAACTCCCGGCGTCGATTTACCAAAGTTCACCGTCGTTATACCACGTCGAGCCGGCGAACACGTTATTTTCGTTGGCCGTGCACAAAGAACGGACGAGACGGTAAATTTCCGTCCATTTGCCTTCGGAGCCTCCCATCGGAACGAGCGACTGTTCCTCGCTCCGCGAAGGTTATTCTAAACCGCGCCGGCCCTTTCATTTCAAAGAATTCTCCCAAGTCGAACCGAATCGACGATCCTACGCTCTCCGGATCGCGCGCCTCGTTATCGTCCCATTATCGAGAGGACCGCCGAGGCATCTTTCACTACTCACTTCTGGACTCTGCGAGAAGCAGAATCGCAGGCAGCACACGTCGCCGCGGTTCTTCTTTCCATCGGCAATGACATTGCGGAATTATAGTTTATGGCAAGGCTTCGCGACGTGGGAGCTGATGCACACGATACAACATCGGTCCTCCCCGTTATATATGTATATGTTTGCTTCCCGTCTTGTTCGTCGTCCTTCGTCCAATCAGTTTGAAATCTTCCTCATTCAGACTCTCGGCGCAAACGACGGCCAGCTGCCGGATTAGGACAAGAGTGAAGAGAGATCTCGCTAAGATGATGATGCCCTCGGTGGTTCTGCTACTCGAGCCATGAGATTCGTATAAAAAAATAAAATAAAAAAAAACCAATGAAATAAAAGAAGAACGAGTTCGAGAAGAGAATGACGACGTGTACGTTTTGCGAGCCGACTCGCGTCATTAAGATCACGTCGTCTCTCGTTTATCCCCTCGTATATACCCTCGCGAAGCGAAGTACGCTCACGTGTGTGTCCTCTAAAACGCAAAGACAAGGAACGAAGAGCCACCGTGGAAGATCGACTATCTTCCCCCGGTGTGGTATAACGAACTCTTGTACTCCTCCTCGTCTGGGAGTGACGTTAAGTTTCTCAAACTACTACCGACGAGCGTACGATCTCCGTGTAGCGCAAAACCGAGAGCTTCCCTCGTACGTTATCCGCTCGCTTAATAGTCTTCGACGTTGGCCTGATGCGTCACATAACGCGTCGTCGAAGAACTTCTCCGACCGCCCCTTTCCCTCCTTCGTCCCCGCAGCGGTGCACACACAAAATACACCGAGAGAGACACCGATGAAAGTTTCAACCGAGTGAATTTCACGCTTCCATCTCGCAAGCTCCGGGCTTCCTCTTGTTCCGGCCCCCGAGACGACAGTACCGCATAGACTCACTTTCTAGACAACTCGGAGTCTCTTCTCGCCGGCTTCCTTTTCCATTCTCTTCTCTTCGGCGGAGCTGACTACTTTGCTCGGTAAGCGAGTTACCCGAGAGTTTACTCCTTAAAAGCGTTATCTCGCCGAGGGAACCATCACGTACACGTGTGTCGGCGAGTGTTGACGAGAGAACGTTTCGCGTATCCCGCTCTACCTCGTCGACGGATTCTCTTCAAGTTCTTACGTTTGTGCACGTACCAAAACAAGAAGACCGAGGATTTATTCGTCGTCTTCGTGGGCTTTTTCTTCTTCTGCTTTCAAGACGTAGCGCTTTGTCCTTCCCGAGAGTTCTCTCATGGGCGATAGAACTTCACCGCGTTTATTGCACGCGGATGCACCTCGACGATCTCGCTCTCCCTTTCACGCGCGCGCGCGCGCGCGCGCGAGTGCTCAGACGCTCGCTCGTGTGTCCTCTCGCAAACTCGCCGTTCGGTCTTGTACACGGGCTCTCGGAGAGTCTTTACGGGCACCCGCCTCGCAATTCAGAAGGCAATTGAATTCAGCGTTTCCATCCATTACGAGCGTCCGGAAAGGATTACGGATTGCGCGAGTCTCGCGACGCCGACGTGCATCCCGGCGAGAGCGTGCTGCATCTGCATCTGCATTGGGGCATTCGGCGCTGTGGCGACCATAAACGGGCGAGACTGCAGTCACAGAGAGTAACCCTCGGCTGTTGGAAATTAAAAAAAAAAAAGAGGGGTAAAAAGAGGAGCTTAATATTATACGAGTGTGCCCCGTGCTATGCCGGGATAAAAGAGCGTAAGGATGATTCCTCGACGGCACTCCGTGGAGCCTCTCACCGGCTTGGGAGCGGAGAAACTCTCCGCTGCAAACTATTCACTTATGCATGTGCCAGGGGGCGGAGGGGCGATATCGCTGATATATACGAGAGCAGGGAGGCTGGGCTAAACGGTCACGGCGATAAACAATGTGGCAATTTTCACGACGGTGAAATAATAATGCACAATGGTTTGTTGAAATATTCATTGCAAGTTGTTTGCGTAAATTACGACCCGTCGTCGGGTGAGGTAATTTGATTTTTTTTTTTTTTAGCGCTGGAAAGATGCCAGGAAAAGATAGTTTGAAGTAATCGTTCGAGACATTTCGCGAAATGGCGCGAGGTTATAAAATTTATAATGTTTCGACTCGATTCGACTGTAATTTTTTGTTGTTTTACTTCTTCTCTTGTGAAAGAAGTGCGATGCTCTCGGTCGCCAGACGGTGAGACGAAACGTGGTGAAAGTACGTTCGCTTTTGACGCGAAAATTGCCGGTTTTCTTGAAGAGATCGGTCGCGCGCGTACCGCGCCCTCTTGACGCGTGTGGGTCACCATTCAGTCGTCGTCGTCGTCGTCGTCGTCTGTGCCGAGCTCTCCTGTCGTCCGCAAAACTGGAGCACCGTGAAGTCTCAAGATCATAGTAATTACCGAGCGGCGCACAGAAGCGGATTCACACGGCGAGGCAATAACGCGAGGCTCACAATGCAATTAAGCCGTCATTCCACGCGACGACGAGAGAGTGCATCGTCTCCTGGTGTGCCGGGTCCAAGCTGTGCGAGGATCCGGGTGTCGCGACTTTGATTTTTTTATCAACATTTTTTTTTAATCTTTCCTCGAGCATTAAATCTACTCGATGGCACGCGTGCGACGGCTTCCGAAATTATAATGAATGTATCAAAATAATGACGGGGCCAACGACATTCTTCAATATATTTGGCTACCTTAAAAACAAATTGAAATTTTTACCGTTTGAAAAAAAAAAAAAATTGTAATAGCAACACATTACTTTTTGCGTGATAAATTCATGATTTGAACTTACAGGTAGTCAATTATCAATTCAATGATCCCGACGACCCGCTTAATCGATTAATTCAAATCGACACGAGTTCGAATAACACTACGAAAAAATAGAAATAAAAAAAAAGGCACGTCGCACGTTCCGTCACGAAGTTCCTGTTGCTCGCTACCGGATCACACCGAGGCTCAAAGTCTTTCCGGTTTGGAGTTCCGCATCATTGTCCGCTCGCTAATTATCCATTCAGAATTACTTCCTATTCGCCGAGGCTCGATGCTCGTGCGCGGATGTGACGTCTTCGCGACGAGCGCGTGTCGCTTCGAGAGATGCTCGCCGCGCGATAAGGAATATGCTTATTGGCATTGTCGTATCGAAATACCGGAGACGCATAAGGAATTGTGTTTCTCTGAGACCGGCAGATGGTCGACACTTGTGAAAAATATAATAATAATTGTTGTTGCGCTCTCCGCAGCGTTTTACGTAATCCCCGCTAACGACTATTAAAATTAATCTCTCGTTCGTCGGCGAACGTTTGACGATCGTACGTCCGATTAATTTTCGCTACACGGTCTGTACGCAATTAAATTTTTTTTAATTATGTAAATTTTCTATGCGCGTATGGGTCGAGAGCAAAAAAAAAAAAGAAAAAAAACATGTAGTCGAGTACCGAGCTGCGTGCGCGCTCGGCTCACTGACAAAGGAATAATATTTCTCCCTCGTGGGATCGCGGTACCATTTGCACCTACGTAGCGGGCACTCGGGGGGGCTCTCGCGGAGGGTCTTTTTCTTTGGTTACATCGCGGCGATGGAGAGGGAGAGGGCTCGCCAAATTACCTTCTCGTTAAATATTTCAGGCAATGCGTTATACTCTCGCACGCCCCCAACGTATTATAAGCGACGGCTGATTATCTACTCTCGGAGGCCTCTCTCGCGTGTCGGTGGTTCTGTTGCAAAAGCGCCTCTCCCGCACTCCCTAACGACCGTTCGCGCCGCGGCGCAGCCCGAACCGCCGGTATCGTGTGTGCTGCACCGCAAATCCAACACGCGTCCGGGGATCACGGTCGAGGCCCCTGCGCGGCTCGAGACGCCCGCACTCGTCGGTTCCGAAACATGCCACGTATCCATCACGATCTCATTCACCCTAGAGGCGATCGGCAAAACCCGCGCCGGTGAGGAAGTAGTACCTCGACATAGCGAAGATTATCCCGTGTTACTTCGGCTCGGCCTCAGACCGCGCGCAAACGTGCGCCTCCCTTCCAGCTAAATTCTCTGATCAACGTACCGTGTATCAAGAAATTCACATCTGATTTGCGACCGCGACTTCCTCGGACTCACGGTAATGTGATTATAAAAAAAAAAAACAATAATATCAAAACAGCTTATTGCAGATGATTAACCCTTTGACTTGCGAATCATTAATGTCCTAACGAAAATCATGAATCCAAGCTCGTTGTTTCTGGATGACACAACATTGTTAGCGATTAACAAAAATTATTATTTTTTGAAATTTTTAATCTCTCACGAATTTAACTAAGAATAGAATTCGTTGCGGCACAGAGAGATAACGTAAGAATAAAAGTTTATTATTTTATGGCGTAGAAATAAAATTAAAAAATTACGATGAGTAAGTGTTCACATTTCTCTTTTGCGTTTTAATTGCGCGCTTACAGCCGCGCGCAAACGTCCCTCCCTTCCAGCGAAATTCTCTGATCAACGTACCGGATATCAAGAATTTCACATCTGATTTGCGACCGCGACTCCCTCGAACTCACGGTAATGTGATTATTATCCAGAAAAAAAAACCAACAAAACAGTTTATCGGCGAATATTGTTAACCCTTTGACTTTCCAATCCCGGATATCGTAACGAAAATCATAAATTGAAGCTCGTGATTTCTAACAGTATCAGCGATTTACAAAAATGATTCTTTTTTTAAATGTTTAATTTCTCATGAATTTGATTAAGAATAGAATTCGTTGCATCAGAGAGACAACGTAAGAATAAAAGTTTATGACGCAAAAATAAAATTAAAAAAAACGACGACGAGTCTAAGTGTTTGCATCTCTCCGGTCCATGGTATACAGTACTCGTATCCGTGTTCCGGAAATGGAGATCAGATAAAATGATTCGAGGCGCCCACGTATCTCGCAACATGTGCACATCTCGATGTCGCGCGAGCGTCGTTAAAACAGTGGGCGAGAAAGAAACGTTTTCGTGTTCGCCATAGCGGCTTTTAAGAATGTAATCAGTCATTTACAGCCACCACTCTCGGTTGTATAGAGCGCTGTGAATTGACCACTCAATCGGTCGCGCGCGAATGGAATTTTTCTGTCGCCTTATCTCGGGCGGCGTTCTCTGCATCGATAAGCCTATCTCTCCGCGGAGATTGCTTGTAAAACGTACCGGACTGTATGGTCATAATCTTCGAGTCTTCATTGCGAGAATTAAGAATTTTTATTTAAACGACCGAGAGTGCGAGACCGCGAGCTAACGAAAAACGTGGATTCGGACCGACGCTTTCGCATGGCCAAGGACGAGGCTCGAAGCGTGTTCGCATCCTGAAGAATTAGACGGAATATCCACTCGTTGAAACGAGTTCTTCCTTCGCGAAACAAAAAAAAAAAGGTGTGCGACTCCTCCGCCTCGTCGTGCTCGATTAAATTCACTCTTAATGATTGGCCCAAAGGCGCGACGCCCGGCGAGCGATAAAATCGATCTCCCGCACGAGAAGCGAATCATCGGACACAAGCAAAAAACCTCCCAAAGTCTCCCGACTCCTTCTCCGATCCCCAATCCGATCGACGAACCACTGGAGGCGCCAAATGGATCGAGAAACGAAGAAACGATCATCAAATATTTATGAATACCCAAAAGTTAACAGCTTCGGATCATACAACCATCGGCGCATCGGCAGATAGCACTGCTACCGGCGCTGCCACAGGTATGCACAGCTTCTCAATGATGCTGACTGACTTCGACACAGCCGCTGCCCGTCTCGCTGGGCAATCCTCTGCAGCGAGAAGTTCAGTTTCACCGCAAAGTTTCGCCACCCGGCTTTTACCGGGGCACCTGTATCGCTTTAAGTGCTACCCTCTTAATCGTCTCGTCCGCATCCTTCATGCATTTGTTTTTCAGGCGCGTTAGAGCGAGAAACGGATACAGAAATAAATGCCGAGAAAGCGTATTCGTGACGGCGTTTCTCTCGCGGGGCGCACTTCACGGATTCACTCCTGCACGAATTCAATCTGAATCCTTGCTGGAGTCCACCGGTTATCTTCGCGAAGGCGATCAGCGATCGATAACTCTCGATCGTTCGCCAGCTCGTTCGATTCTTCGGAATTTAATGTTCCTATCGAAATTATCTTCGATACAGCATCAGCACCGAGACCGAGAGTGAGCGTTGGCGCAAAACTCTCCGAACTGTACAGTACAGTGCGGCGAGCATTGAGTTTCGCAGCCGCAACTTATTGCCGTCCGGTTGATTTAAAACTCATATATCGAAATGGTATATAATGTACGAGCGTACGAATACTCCGCCGCGTGCGGGAGATAGCGGCGCACTGGAACGATGAACGAAGTGGAGTGACACGAATAACGAGTTCAGTCCGCCCCGAAGGATAATATAACAAGTGCGAGCCGAGCTCGCCTCGCTCTCGCAACCGTCCTCTCTTTATCTTCCTCGCGGGTAGATTTAACCGTTAAGCACTCACGCCAATGATGCGAGGGTTTCGCTAATATCGAAACTGCTCCCGCCCTGAACGAAAAAGTGTTCCACATTTACTTGACGATTATACTTTATGCCGAATACGAGAGACAATATACGATTTATGCAACTTACCCGAGGGGCTCCTCCTCCTTATCCTCCTCGCCTGCCGAGACGCAGTGCTTCGCGAGTTTTATTTCGTTCGGCAGTGGAGCTCTGGGTCAGCTCTCGATATCAGTTATTATCCCATCGTTTCTGCTTCGGAGCGTGAAGCCGTGAGACGCGGGATTCGCACATTACATGATCCCCCATTGGACGGCTACGTTGTAAGAGTTCTGTAAACAAAGAGAAAAAGAATATAAAAATGAGAACAAAGATCCGTGGTGCGATTTCGTTTGGACAGACTTCCCGAGAGAGAGCCTCGCATTATTCCGGTCCGCCCGGCCGTTGGGCAGCCGGGTATTATTGAATTTATTTTTATTTTTCATAAATAAAGATAATAACGAGGTAACCCCGAGGGTAGAACATCCGTCGACTCGGCTCGTCGAAACATGTGTTATCTACCGGTGTCATCCGATCGTCTCCCTCGTTTTTACCCTCGGTACTCGGCATAAGCACATCCCGCATTTATATGCTCGTCATTAGAGTCAGCGTGAATAGGTACTAGCGTCTATCGAGCCACTTGTGGCTTTTCCACGCGACGTTCCCACAGCGCGTTTCCGCTTCCGGCTGGCACGTGCACGCAGCACCTTCGACCGATCGTGCGTGAACACCTGAACGGAGAGGCCTCGAAGCCTCGAACTCCTCGCGTTAAAAACATCTGTAATTTCTTAGGTGGGGCCTTTACGATGCGGTTAGAATATAACGTCTAGAGCCGAGACCGTTCCGCAATATCGCAAACTTGCCATTAGGTTGTTCTTTTCTCGCAACTTTTTTTTTTGTTCAACGATCGAATAAGTTTAAATTGAGTAGATAATTATTGCCTCGAGTATGGGGGGGAGGGGGGAAAAGGTGGTACTTTATGGATCTGCATTTGTCCGAGCTACCAGAATCGAATAGCCGCACGGCGAGCGGATAATTAATGATAGATTACGATGGGGCGGAGCTATGCGAATGAATTTGCATCTGGGAGAGGTGTGTACTCCGCGATGAGGTAGCTTTTATATATACGTATATTTATAACCGGGGTACCGAGTGAATAATTAATTGCTGCATTAAGGATGAGAGGGATGAGCTACGAAGAAATTTGCAAAAAACAGATAGAGCGGTGTATTGGCGCATTGTGGAATGAGCGACTCACGGGAGAGCAATCAAGAAGATTTCTTTTTTGTCGAATTCTTATTTTCGTTAATTTATATTATCCTCAAGCGCACCACTCGATCGTATATGCAAGGTCGATCAGGCGTATTATTATTACTATTTTTTTTTTCGAATATAATGTGTATCCCAGAGCGCCGATTTCTTTAATGTTCGTTGGAGAGACGGAGATGAGTAATGATCTGCCAGAGATACAAATCTGCGCGATTCACAAGCAGAAGCACCAGCACCGCGTCGCCCACTACACTGAATCGCCGATTCAGTTCTGATTCCAATTAAAAGAACACTGGTATGGGTCAGCGGGTGGACCTGGCAAATCTTCTGGTTAGTCTTCTTCATTCTCTCTCAATGGGAGACTCGCGGGAGTATCCCGCAGGGCCATCGGTACTTTGGATTCGAATCTTGGATTATTAGTCATAGGAAAGCCATCGGGAACACAACGGGTGGACTGCAACTCCGAAATATCGATCTAGATCGCGTTACGGAGATAAAAAATTTGTATAATTGGCTCGAACATTTTTTTTCGGACTCGACTGTGTGCGTCGATTGCAGCTCATACTGAGAAGATAGATGCAAGATTTTAACTGTCAGATTAAATAAAATGCAAAGGTAGCACCCGGTGCCCATTTTGACATCACCGCGTATTACGAGGATTAGAAAACTTAGCATACTGGACTGTCCCTGGTGCAAGCATATCCTTACGCATGGCAATAATTAATCCCTGTCTGAATATCCAGATCTTATTCCGTAATATCTATTTTGCTCGGCATGACAAACTTTTTTTTCTATTTTTCCCGAAATTTCCTTCGTGAAAAAGTAAAAATGATTGTTACGAGCAAAATAAATATTGCGGAATAGCATCGGGATATTTCATACAGGGATTAATTATTACCATGTGTGAGAATATGCTTGCATCAGGAGCAGTCCAGCATGCTAAATTTCTTAATACTCCGTAATACGCGACGATGTCTAAATAATTCTACAGTATTTCGACTCGGACTTCTATATCGCTGATTATTATTCTTACTATCTAGCGGGACCGCGAATAAACTACTCGTTACTGGCTTTTCAGTTTCTTCTTTTTTTAATCTATCCGCTTTGTTTTTCCTAACTGATTGTGATTAACAAGACCTCGCGCGTACCACGTACATTTATCCAGTCATGTACCAGAGGCAAGCAGCAGCAGCAGCAGCAGAAACGGCGGTCAGGTTCCTCCTGCTTAACAATTTATAGCCACTCGCCGGTCTCTGGATACCCATTTAATTTCCGTGGATACCGAAAAACAAACTCTCGCCCGTTGCACACGAGAGATACTTCTCGACTCGGGGCTCACCGAGCGAGCCCACGGTTCGGGTTTCCACACCGAACGCCTCGCGCGAGAAGCGTAGGCGTACGTAATAACTCCTCGCGCTCGGCCGCGTGTGCTCGAAGTTGGGCGAGAAGCCACGTTGGGTATACGAGAACCGAGTCTCCTGGCGCGCGTTTATCGCTCGTCGGAGCGAGCGAGAGCGTTCAGTTGGATGGCCTTTTAACCTTATATGGCGGCTGCACCTGCCGCCCTCGACGATGGGACAATTCTTTCTCGTTTTTTTATCCAACGCGAAACTCGCATCAAGCCAACGAATCAGTGCTCGATCTCGATTCCAATATCAAGAGTCAAATGAAGGGCATCAATTGACAGCGTCTTACGGATTTATACGGTCATTCATTGAACGCGCGATCTCTGGTGAAAAAAAAATCGTAAAGAGTGCAATTATATACTCCTGGTTATTTTTTTCTTCGAAAACTAAAATAAACATACTAAAATTCACTGAATTACGTCGTACGATTATCTTGATACGCGTGACTAATTTTCTCGACTCTCCTATCGACATCGATATTTTTTCACCCTCAAAATCTGTATCCGAACATGCGAAAAAAAGAAATAAATTCTTGTGGGAAAACGAATCTGGACGGATAGGGGAGCGTTGCAGGTGCCGAGCCGGCCGAGCAAGCGTGGGGTCATGGTCAGATTAACCCCGATCATGTTACCCCAGGCGTGGGAGTGCTCGTGAAGGCCCTCCCGTAATAATAGGATATATATAGGGTCTCGGCTAGGCGAGATTGTATTCCAGATCTTGGCTGGGATAGATCCTTCCTTCGCTCTCTCGCTCTCTCGAGTTCCGATCGTTATAAACGCGCTTTCATCGCTTCGATGATTTATCTCGAGCTCTCTGCGTAGCTGCTCATCGTTCTCCGCGCGATTCGTTTCAACGTCCGAGTGGGACTCAATCACTCCGGATGGTCGGTATCCTCGAGCACATCAAGGACTCACGAAGGAATTTTCCAAGATGAATCGAGAGTGTAAGAAGCCGAAGTTGTAATGATATTTGAATAGCCGAAAGAAAAGTGGAGGGCGTTTAGCATTATGCCGGACAATAAAAATCGAATTAATTGGTTAACGCTACAGGGGACCCGACGAGATTTATTCATTACGAACTAGGAGAGCCGCAGAGAAGCAGTCTCTCGCGTTCTCCCCCGCCGAGAAACTCGACGGGATTAATTTTGTTTTATTTGAGCAACGCGCGCGCGAGGGATCGTCTATATCGTACAGCTTCCAGCATCGAGAGCCCCGAACCTCGCTCTCTCGGCGTACGGCAAAGTTTCTCATCCCCAAAGCCACCGGGGCAAGGCTTCGAGAAATACCTCGGCTTCGTTCTCGCTGAGCCGCGCTGTTTGATGTTTCATCCACTCCTTTTTTTCTCTTTTCAAACGGGTACAGCACCGACGCTGCTGCAGTTCTGCAGCGAGTACGAAGTGAGCGGGGCCGTACTCGAGACTCGATCTCACTTTCGGTGAAATCCGATGAAGTCTTTATCCGTCCTGCGGACGATTCACCTTTTCGGGCTCCAGGAAGACCCGTGGATAACGATTACAAGCGGAAGTATTACTTTCGATCAAGAAGATTTGTGTTCAACGTTATATCGATTCTCGTAAGCGCGTTTGCTTGGGTTCTAACGATAGTCGTACACAGGTCAAACTCTCTCGAGACATCGTTAAACAGTGGTTATTTTTCACTCTAAGAATCCCGGATACACACGAGAAGAGGCTGGTGCGTCGTTTCGTGGATACAAATTGAGGAACGAAGAGAATTTACGTTTCTCGATAGCCATACAAATCGAACCCGCAGCGTCTACCAGAGCCGACACTTCACGAAATCGTGAGGTGGAAACCTTTTTTTTTATCTCGAAGCTCGCGTCGTGTGTGTAGCTGGACCTTACACCTGTTACCAGTCTCCGAGAATGGATATCGGTGATTTATACGAGAAAAAAAAGAACAACCTTCCTATCTCGCATAGGTATATCAAAAAATATTCGCCGAGCTGTTGTACGTAGACTCTCTCGGTTGGGGTCGTCACAATTGGATAGATATGTATTCAAGCCTCCGGCTATACTTTCCGGCAACGCCATAATACCTGCATACACGAAATTCGTAAAATCATCGCGGACCTCGCTCCGGCTAACCCGCCGAATAAATAAATCTCTTATTCGTAATATTCGTGAAAGGAAAGAAAAAAATCAGGAATAAATTGTCCCCGTCGAGAGGTCCAAAATTGAATTTAAATTTCTTTATGGAATCTCTGTAGAAATCGGGATACGGCGTCTTCTCCCCTTTGGTTCTTTGCAGATTCTCGTCTCCTTTCGGGAGGAGCGTATACAATGAAATTCAACGTTTAACCGTTCGCGAGGCGATTCCGGGTACGTGTCGGTTGTATCGAGAGGCCGACCGGGAGGAAGAGAATCGTCGGAGAATAAGGAAGGTCCGAAAAAGGCGTGCACCGATTTCGCAATGAGAAAAGGGGCCTCACTACTGCCTACAATCTCCTCTCCTCGTGTCGGTATGTACACCGTGGAGCTCAGACGCGAAGAAGCTGGCGCCGATAATCTGCTTAAAATTCGACCGGCCGAGTTGCTCGAACTCCGCTACATCTCGGTCTCTCGCCGGTGTTCTCCCGGTCAATCTGAAGGTTCGATCGGCGGAGGAGCGCATTGACTGCCGGTAGGCCGTCTATAAAGTTTGATGCACTCGCCGAGGAGATGCCAGCGGCCTTCTTCTGCCCAAGTGTTCTTAATCGGCCGTAAATAATTGCATTTATAACACCTATAGTCTCTCGGAGCGCCGAGGAGGAAGCCGCCGCAGTCCGATGCGCTTTCACATCGGGAGCGAGCATCGCAGAAGCTCCGCGAGTCTGCATCGCGGCGGCTACACCGATATCGCTCAGCTCTCTCCGCTCCTCCTCAACCACCATCACCGCGGGATAAAACTCGCCTTCCGCGAGCTCTCCCCGAGAACGCTTCACCCTTCGATCCAGAACGACTATACTTTCGTCTCTCGTAAAGTCGTTTATTATACGAACTGTGATCGCGCAGATAGTTTGAGGATCGTTAAATCACGAAGTGCGCGAGAAGGCAGTCGCGCAGAAGCGTTTGGTGGGAGTGTTCGGTATCAAGCTTAACGATGTTTATAATAGCCCGTATTGCAGTTATAATAATTGGCACAGGTCTATATAATTCTTTATCATTGTCATTAATTTCCCGTACCAACAAACGTGCAGCAAATAAATTTGCGAGGAGGAACTTTAGAGTTTAATCCTACCGGTATCGCGGAGTAATTTTCGTCGATAGGAGATTCGCGATTACGTCAGCGTGTGTGCGTAGGCATTGTGGCCGTATACGTAGGGTATAGAATTGCGAGGGGGTAGCTCGACAACGAACACGATCACCGATCGTAAATAACTCCGAAGTCTTAGACTTCGCGAAACAAGAAACGTTCGGGGAGGGATCGTCCGATTGTCCGGTGGTTCTTCCCGAGTGTATACTATCGTATATAAAGTATAAACCACCCACGACATAAAGCTCGTGTTATATCGTAGAGCTTCTCGGGACTCGTCCGCACCTGGATACGAATCGATAGGCGCCCAGTCATTGGCCTCTTACGGCGAGCTTCGTCGACCGGTTATCGTCATCCTTGCGTCTCTCTCGGTCGAATTCGCCCGATAGGCCAATCACTGCGAGACGGCCGAGGACCGTCGAATTCTTACACCGTTCTCGCTGGCTCGGTTCGGACATTGTAATAGAACGAGTGGATGCGATACGCGCGACCGCCTCGGCTCCCGCCGCAGCTCGTCCAGTGTCTGCACGCCGAAGCGATCCCAGAGAATTTGCCAGCGTGGACCACGGATAGATTATGGGAAACACCATCCCCCGGACGTTTATTGCTGTGGAACTCGCGATCCACGAGGCACTCAATCGCGGATTTGATACAACTTAATCGTGCTCGCCCATACACACGTGAAAGGAAAAGAGACGGAACGCTGTTGCATTCCTTTCAGCCTTGGCACGACTCGCCGAACGGGGCGCTCCTCTCTCTCTCGTTCTCCTTGCATCGCCTCTACAGTTTTCTTTCTCGGATCTTCTTTCTTCACTCGATCCTCGGCGTATACCTCTCCGTCCGTCTCGAGGATATTATTCTCTTACGCGTATATCCCTATACCGTAATAAACGACACGAGGCACCAAACGCCAAAGGAATTTTAGCGGAGTTACGTTTCAAGTAGTCGCAGCGAGCGCACACCGAGGATGTAGCTTACGAGAGAAGATTGAGGCACGAGAAAATCGAAGGGACAGAGATGAAGAGTCTTATCCGTATAAAGAAACTTGGTAGGACTGCTGTACGCGGTTTCGAACAGGCAGTGCTATACATCGAAGGCTTACACTGTGGGCTCTTGTATAATTATTCAATTTGAATTTTCAACAGAGCCCAGCGATTCATGCAAATTATTGCGGTGGGGAATTTTTTTTTAAATTCATTTTATCAGCAAAGATCAAATATCCGTAGAGATGTGAAGTACCGAGAGAATTTACGATGAGTGAGATCCGCGCTTTCAGATATCTACAGTTTACACAGGACATTATTATCCGAAGCTCGGAGAGCACTTCGGATCATGTGAGTATGGCAATGCTCATCTATATTCTACATATGAGTAGGGCAATACATCGCGATGTACGTGCACCGAGATCTCTCACACGAGAAACACGCCGCATGGAGAGTACCATCGCGCTGCCGCAGACGACCGATGCAGATATGGTTTATGTACCGGACCTCATTGTGAAACGCCTTTGCCCCGTCTCTCCGTCCTCGTCCCGCTACACCCTCGTCCGTAACGTGTAGATCACGCGATACCCCTCACTCGAAGAGCTGCTGCTCCTCGCCGTACTAATGCTCCAGTTTATAAGGGTTATCTCCAGTCGTGATCCTCACGACGCTCAGAGGGATACACAGAGAGCGAGGAAGAGCGGAACATACCGAGTGGTTAGAATAACATGTAGGGAACGGTTTCGCGCCCACGAATGTGAAGGAGTGGAAATTGTAATTTTGTATGTTTAAAATTGAAGACTATTTTTCTAACGTGAACTGTTTAGGAAGGTAAGATGAATGTTGAACAACGTTCAAGCTACACAATTACGATCGATCTTGAGGTGGGTTGAAACATCTACCGCGTGACATGTGAGTACAAGAGAGATTGGACTTTTTGAATCAATACCATGCAAAAATGATTGACATTTGGGGTAAAGGCGAAGTATCATCGGATGCGGTATTAAATTCTACACCAACTGATACTTCGCTTTGTCGCGAAATTTCTACCATCTCCAAACGTCATTTATTACCGTTTTTGGTACCGAATGACCTCGCCTTAAGGCAACTTGAAACATTCTCCTTCCGCGCTCGATCGGTAGCAAATCATCTTTCCAATTTTCTCCGACACTATTACTATTTTGGACAAAAGCAAATTAGATTTTCGTAGGCATTAGACAAACACGAGAAAACTTAATTTGCTTTTATCCGAAATATCAAGACCCTCGGAGGAAATGGGAAAAATTTTATCGATCGTGGTATTTCACGTGACTTTAATATTTATCTCATTCATGGCTAAATGCAAAGGTATTAATAAAATTTTAATATATTGAAATATCAAAGTCCCCCAAAGTTCCGAGTTAATACAGCAGGCTGTATCTGTATCCGGTTCGTGTGGCCGATAGTAACCGGATGGCACTCACGAGTGGACGTCCAACGGACTCGAGGAGCGTTAAGTGCGGTGCCCTTTTAATTACACCATCGGTCTAATTTATTGCGAAAACTGCACCGGTGGCAATTCGATCAGATAAAACCCACGTTCATAAACCAACGCGTCATATAAAAACTTCTTTTATTTTCGCGGGGTCCCGACCGCACGCGGGGCGGGTTTGGCCACTCGGTTCATCTCACGGAGAATCCTTTCCCACACGTGTGTACAGGATCGTTCAGAGATCACCGGCAGTGCCATTGATTCTCGAAAGAGACTCGCGAATAGATAAGTTTATTTTGCATCGACCTGTATGTAGTTTCAGACACGGCATAGGTCGAAGCCGAAGAGCTATTCCCCCCCTACCATTTATATTTCTCGTGCTATCCTCGCGTTCATCCACCTCTTTCTCATCCTCTCACCTCGTCTCTGTCTCGCTGCCGATTCAACGTAGCCGTCCTTCCTTCACGGCGAGACGCGCGCCCGCTTCTCGTTCTCTCGTTCGCTATTCCGTTGCACTTCGTTTCACCGTTCACCCGCGCTTTCTCCCTCGATCCACACGTACGAGCAGTAGCGGTCTCTCGCTCTCGGGACGTGCGTCCTGCCTGCGGCCGCCCACGCGCCGACCCGATGCTCTCCCCCATACCCATTCTCATAAGGTTCTCCCACTGTGTTGCCAGAGCCGAGCGCGCCGTGAGCCCCGGACTCCGCAACGTACAGTCAGCTTCAGACGTTGTTTCCAACTTCGGTATCCGGTCGGATGAGGATCACCTGGAATTGAAAGTAAAATTATCTACGTAGATTAAATTGGAAAAATAATGTTTTTCTGATAGTAATTTTTTTTAGTTTAAAAAGACCAATTATGTAAAGACATCTTTGTTGTTCAGGAGATTTAAACTTTAAGTGGGACCAAAGTAGTCTCTGAGAAAATGCTTTTTTTTATCGATCGACGACACAATTTCCATACTCGATAACGACAAAGACTCGATCGGGGAGTTTAACCCACTCCCACACCAGGGGTACATAGTAGTATGTAACGTTCGTTACCGACATCCCTGAAGGAGTCTCGTTATAATGGCCGTATCGGCCAGGTGTTCCGGTGGGAGGACTCGATTGAACAACTAACAGGTCTTGTATTAATAATTCAGAGTCCTATACGGGTCTCTGCTGTGCCTCGTCTCGACGAATGGAACAGAGAACATTCGCCCTTGCTCTTGTCGAGTGCTTGGATCTTGATTTACAACTACGCGCATGAGCTATGCAATACGCTGCGTACGTTTGGCGGAGTAGGCAGTTCCATTTACATTTCATCCTTTTTATTATTCTTGTCATCCCTACTATACTTTCACTCTTGGACCCTCCGAATATTTCGTTTATAGTAAAACTCTCGGTGGAGCCAGATTTAATGAAGGAGATATATTTTTTTTCTCGAATTAGAAAGAAAGTGCGATCAAGCATTAAGGTGAGTTGAAACATGTAACACGTTACATTTGAATGCAAGAGAGATAGTTGCTTTTTTCGGTCAAAAGAAAAATCTTATCGAAACCGGATATCAATTCGGCTTCCGATAAAACTTTTCTTTTGACCGTACATGCCAGATTCCGCGAGGAAAGTTGACAACAGTTTTTATTACCAAGATACTAGTGCTCTCTTTGTTGTTTAGTTTTTTTCTTTTCCTTTTTGTTATATAAATGTAAATGTAGTTATCAGGCACATTTACATTTTGATAATTGGTTGAAGGGAAATCTGTTAAAAAATAAACAGAAACTGCAATCCGTCTAAACTTACTCGAATGCGAAGTCTTTGTCAGCTCTGTGTATACTTTTGTAAGCTGTGTCTGAAATTTGGGTAACCAGGACAATGGGGCCGGTTGGTCAAAGGTACATCTTTTCTGCTCGACAGTCGATGGAACATTCTCTGCAGTTCGAGCTTATCTTTGCTCCACGGCTCCGTGTCTCGAAGGAAAGGAGAGAAAGGAAACATTTTCTGTGCAGAAGTTCCTTGGCCCTCACTGTAAAAAAAATTTGTATGAAATTTAATCTACCGCACTTGAATTTTCAGTATACTAAAAATATTGTGAATGCTTTATTTTTAATAATTTACTTCAATATCAAGGAAAACGTATATTGATTGTGCATCGCCATCAGGCGTTAAATTTAATGTGTCAGTTTTCGCGTAAAAACTTCCAGTGCGGTGCGTTAAATTTACTGTTTTTTTTTTTGTTCCATGTTCGTCAGAAGCCGAGATAGATTTAATGAATAAGATATTTTTTCTACGATTAAAAAAAAAGCTACCATAAAGCGATACTTACTGAAAAAAAATTGCGCCTTTGCCGGTCACACTTATACTTTTGTATATCACCTCTGAAATTTGGATGACGCGGACAATGGAGCAGGTTCATCAAAGATACATGTCGTCGGGTTTACAGCCAATAGAATGTTCTCCGCAGAGCCGATGCCTTGAATCTGTGGCGAAGCTTGCATATGAGTTTGTCTTCGGTCCATGAGTCTCTGTCTCAACGGAAAGGAGAGAATGGAAGAATCTTCCATTTGGATGCGTTCCTCGGCCCTGGTCAGATGCCGAACTGTTCACAAACCTAAGTAACAAACAAAATGGATGGATTTGTATGCCATATAAAAAAAAGTCCATCAGCTATATTTTTTGGCGCAATCCGATATATATTATCGATTTTTTATGAACGAGTAATTTTAAGCCTACTGTCGTTTCGCAAGTATTAACCTTCGTTGTTCGTTTTTTCATCGGCGGTAAACGAGTGACTATCTTTATTCGATTACTTTGTATGCGGCATTCTTTTATTCTGCATCATTTGTTCTCTCCAGAGTCGCACATCTGCAACCGTCCGTTGTTGCTTGACCGTTACTAACTGAGGTGCTTTCGATTTTCCGTTATAATGATGGTGCGCATGCGCAGTCACGTTGTAATAACGGACAAATTCCAAATCGAAAGCGACTCTGGATACACTTTCGTTCGTGCAAGTAACCGATTAGAGATTAGGTGACTTCCGTCACTGACCGCCCTTCCCCACTGTACGACGTTAAAAAAATCTCCCGAGACGCAACGATCGCGAATACGCAAAGTCTTTTGTCGTTTGTTCTCGAATCTCACGGTCGGGCGACAGAAAGTTCTGGAACACGGAAACACGCAACGTCGCCTCGCCTTTTTTCAAAGCTTCTCCAACTGTCGGTCCGGGGTCACCAGAACCCAAATCACGGACCCACGCCACAACCCTCGCCATCTTAGTAAGCCTCTACCACATCGACAAATTTGGAAATTGATTAATCTCGATCGACAAACAGATTATTTACAGCAACGAATCGATGTCGCGGCCGTAAATCGAGTGATAAATTTAAGTACGGCAAAAAATTACTACAGACTCAGATTTCCCGTTCACGTGCAGAACACGCGACAAAAATATAGAAATACGATTTTCTTGTCGCATTTTCGTCTTTCTTTCGTCTAACAAGACTATCGTTTTTACTCCAAAAGTCAAAAATATTCTCGGGAGGTTGAGTATTCAGTGCGCGTCAGTTCGAAAATCATATGGATAAATTACGATTAGATAAAGTTCGGTCGTAATTTCTATTTTCACATTGCCGGCGTAGCGTAACCGGTCGTGGCGTTGTTGTCAAGGGCGTTTACGCTTGGGTCAGTGATGTTTTCGTTTTTCGTTTACTTACGACGGGCAGAGTATTCGCAGCCTCCGTTCTCGTTCGTTTCAACGTCCTTCGTCGACGGGAAACGAGTGACGATCTTCATTCGATTACCTTGCATACAGCATGCATTTATTCTGTTCCCTTTGTTTCAACGTTTTCCGGAGCTATACCGCTGCAGTCGCCCGTGAGATCGCGAGAGTACTAGACGAAGATACATTTTCGTTCTAGCGAGCAATCGATTACGTACCAGCTGACTTCGATAGACTCACCGAGCCTTCCCCCCCCCCCCCCCCTCCCGCTAAAAAATCTCCGGAGATTGCCGTGCGCGACGCCAGTAGTCGAACAGTTTTTTCGCCGACCGCGATGGTGAGGATGCAAAGTTTTTTTCTATGCCCTTCGCGCCGGTTTCGTATTGTCTTACACGACTCGGACAACAGTATACTAAATTATTAAAACGGGAGTTGGCACGGAAGTGTCGAAGTTGAGGATAGAAATCGTCTGTTCGCAAATCTCATACTAGTTTATTCGCAAATTTCTCGATCGCGAGAGCGCGCAATTCTGAAGGTGCAAGATCCACGCCACGCTAACGTGTCGACACGCGAGCTTGCCATTGTTTTACGCCGTTCGGGCAACACGATCGTAAATAATTAAATTCAGTGATTATTCGATCTCCGTGGATAAACGGACGCGTCGAAATCGGAAGTCGGAGAATGCAGCTCACGGACTCGGTCGTGGGGACGCCACGGCCCGAAGCACGGACCCGAGCCATGTCGGCCCGCCATTTTGGGAAGCTTCTGGAACAACGGTCGTCAACAAACTTGGAAATTCTTTGACCTCGACGGACGAACAGAATGTTCGAGGCGAAAAATCAATGTCGTGGTGTCGTCAGTCAACCAAAGAATGTAAGTTAAGCATAAAACGACTACGTATTCCTCGAATTGTACGATTTCATCGCACGATTCGAATAGAACGTTACGATACTAATAGGACAAAACTATTTCCGACGAGTCTGAGCTTGCACGAGCCGGAGGCGAGTGCTGCAATCAAACGAGTTCGGAAAAAGTTTTTCGTACGAGTACCGTATCAAATTTGATTTCACAAGGTACGAAAATTGAGGTTTTGCGAAGCGTGCGCGAAGGGTTTTGTTTCGTTCTTCCATATTTTCGTTTTTTTTCTTCAAAAATCAAAAACATCTTAACAAGGTCCGGTGTCAATTTACGACGATTACATAAATATCCACTGTCATTTCAACGGATCGTTGGTGCGTCGCCGCCTGTCTCCGCGTTTCGCAATCTGCACGTATCTGGGCCAGTAATATTTTCGCTTTTCGTGCACTCGTGTAAGTACATGCTCCGCGACGTTTAAGAAGCATCTCATTTTCGATCCGGCGTGTAATATTCGTACCCGGACGAATATGACTTTCACGCCATACGGAATAAACCGATTTTCACGCGGCAAGCCGTAAGTACGGGTAGAGACGGTGGGCTACGGGCGCGAAAGCATATTCGTCACGCAAAATTAATCTCCGATGAGGAGATAAGAAATTGAAAGATGATTGAAAAGCGTTGGCTCTCAGCGAAACGATGCTGCAACGGTTTATCAGCCGGTCCATATTTCAACGCGACGTCAAAAAGCAGCCCGAACAAAGTATTAATTATTGGTCAGCGAGTCACAACGAACACAAAGTATCGCAAACTGGACGAATTATGAATTCCGGACGTATCGCGAGTCAATGGAAAAAATGTTTAAAAAGAACGGGTGGTCCCTGATTGATTTACATCGTCGGAGTTCGAAAAATGTGAGGATCTCCCGTTAGTTCGCAGTTGCAACAGTGTAGTCTCCGAGTACGAAGATGAAACCACCTTAAATCATCCGGTAATTGGCGGTTCTTCGAGTATTTTACTTTCGAGATCCGGACTTTCCCGAGGGACGCGTATAATAGCCGGGTCGGGGCTGAAGCGGAGCCGAGAGTCGCCGAGCCGACTCGGCCGCAGATAAGAAACCGGGACACAGCAATTAAATTCATTTGTCAATTATTTGACGAATGTTGGCCGCCACCGCGTGTTCTCCCCATGCGGTCACGATTCATTCCGCACGAGAGTTTCAATTTACAATTAGCTTGCATACTTTTGCGAGGTCCGATTCCCAAGCGGCTAATTGCCGCGCGCCTTCTTTCCTCTGTTCTCTACGAACGCAGTCGTCCCACAGTGTGTTGACGTGTCCGTGTGTGGCCGAGCGTCCTCCGATGTTCCGAAGTAAAAAGCCGCGGTACTACTGATGTCCGTTTTTGCCCGCTCACGTCCCGGGGAACTTTGATGAGGAAAGAATATCGCGCAATGATCCATTCAATGTCCCGATTCGAGCCTTTTTTTACAATCCTGTAAAGATAAAATTCAAACACTTTTGCTTCGAATCCCGCGGCGGTTCCTCTCGATTCACAAAAAAACACGTTGAAGTATCCACAAAATCAGTCATTATCTCACACTGCCTCACAGTTTGAAGGAGCAGTTTAAAGACTTCGACCTTGAAAATGATTCGTTATTATTATTATTATTATAGCGTTTATTATTGTTCCCGGGACGTCGTCCCTTACGAACTAGCAGTACTGTGCGATATAGGTAGAGTACTCTAGGTCAAGTTGTACAGGCATAATATTACAGGCAGTATAGTAGATCGATAGAGCAATAGATGGATATATAAACACAGGCATTACTAGTACACAAGCCAAGCGGTATTATAATATTATGTGATTATTGGTTTTACTCATGGTTCGATTTTTTTTTTCACTACAGGAACATGTTCGGTTCGAGAGCCACAAAGGCCACGGAATTTTGTTTTCGATGGTAGTCAAAGGAAGGAAGGAAGAGGGAAAGGAAAGCAAAAAAGGGGTGTGGAAAGAAGTATTTCCGTGCCGAGCAATCTCACGGAGGCGATCGAAGCTCGAAACGATGTTTGGAATCCCCCGGAGCATCGGCAGCCCTCGGTTCTACTGCGCAATCCAAGTATGTATTTTCTCGTTTCCTCGCGACGAAGGCATAGTACTCTGCGTCCGTCCCGCGCGCACGCTTCCCGCGCTACTCCCGAACGATCGTAACTCTCGATATCGCGCGTGACCGTGCTCCATCGTACGTCCCGGTCGGCTCTCTCGGAAGAACGAGCGCCAACTCCCTTACGTACACTCACTGTTCACTCCTCGCTGATGCTCTACGAGAGATCCTTTCTCTCCGTAGCACACGCTCTCCGCTCTGGCGTCTCGCCAGGGCATCGCTAACAAAAAGCTTCATGAATCCACCACGCCCGAGAGATCTAGTTTATGTGCGACGCTGTCGCGAGACCGTCACGTACACGGCGTTCAGTTTACGAGCATCGCACAACGGCCACGAAGTCGATGATCCCTTCCCGTCCTCTCTGACGCTCTACCGGGACAAAAAATATATCTGCTTCTGGCCGAAGTTCTTTCGCGTCGTTTGATACATAGTCTACAAAAAAATATAATTTTAATAATCGAGTATGATAAAAAAAAGTCGCGCTTCACTTTTTTTTAACTTCGTTATATTCATGATCTTGTGTACTCGTCGTAGATGGTAAAAGGCAAGCAAAGAAATCGCTGTTTTTTTTCTTCTTTTTTTGCAATATTGGCTATAAAAATTCCCGATGAACTTTTTTGGCTAGTCGTTGCTCAGGGACTGTATTCAATGTGATTTTCTACACTGATCACAAATCTACCATTTATTTTATTCATAGATGAACATTTAATACGGAAAATTGTGTCTAAAATAAAGTGTTAATTTTTCATGAAATCCAAAAAATTCAAAATGACGTAAAATTTTAACGGTTCACTCGATTCTGCCCAAATAGACGCGCAACATTTTTTCTTAATATAATTTTTCCATGTTTTGGGACATTCTGAATACGTTTTCATTAAAATCTCGAATTTTTTTTTCACAAACTTCCGGTGTTCGCGGTTGGGAAATTAAATCTCATCGATTCTCATAATCGTTATTAAAGAATTAGATTCAGGTATCCCCTTCGAATATGCACAAACTAGCAGATTCAGCTTTAAAACAAAAAAAAATCTCCCTAGAAAAACTTTCGTCGCTTGCTCTTCGTAAATTTCGAACTGATTGTTCCACGAAGAGCCTCGCCGAAGCGCCGGAGCGGAAATAATGTTTTCCCGGGGACGTTACTCGTGGAAGTTCGATGCACGGAGGTCCCCGACACTCGTGTGACATATCATCGCGCGACGAGAGATCGCTGCTGCCGCTTGTCTAGGTGGACACGGGACGTGCTATCACGTTCCTCGGTCTTGCAGGGCTCTCGAACAAAGTCGCCGGCGACTATTCGCAAGGCGCCGCGCATCGCTTGCCCCGAGGAATGCCGCACCGATGTTTGTGTCGTCATACATAAAACACGTCATAAAGGCTATAGTCATCGAAGCCCCGCGTACCGCACAGCCTCCGATCTCGAGACTTTACCCTCGAGCGCTTTTCATGCATGTTTTATCCATTAAAAAAAAAAAAAAAGATAAGCGTGCATTTTTTTTTTTTTACAAACGCCCGTTATGCCTTTCTCTCATATCGGCACGTGAAAGTATGCAAATTCGAGATATTCGCTGAATGGAAATTCGAGGACTCTAATACTAATACTTTCATTTTCTAGGAGTTCGCGCACGGGATATTTCGCTCTCGACGCTCGCGGCACTCGCGAGCCCGGTGGACCGACGTGAGAGCGCTGTGTCTCGCGTCGCTGTTTGTCCATGCCGTTGGATCTCACAGTTTCAACGACCGGAGATAATGCGAGCTTTAATACCGACTCAGACGTCTGGTTTTGATAAGCCGGGAGACACAGCAGCGGAGCAGGTAATTAATTGGAATAAGATAGTAGTTCGCGGTACGTATATAATAGCCGACATTCGAGAGCCCGTTCGCGACTTCGAGACAGGACACGTGCGTGGGGTAAATATATCTCCCCGCGACGTGAAACCGATAGTTCGCTCGCCGGCTTATCCGTAGCTGATGAAAAATAAACGAAGCATCGGTACAAAGGATGAAAGTTTATCGGAATAAAGCGTTAGAACTGCTCGACTCGTCGTCGCACTCTCGCGAGAGCCGGTAGATTGCTCCCGACGCCAAAACCAATAATTGCGTACGAGATTGGCCCGAAGCGAGCCGGAGAGGCACCAGCGCCAGAACGCTCCGACGGTTATATATATTCACCGGGTAAAAAATAAGTAGGCGGTCGAAAACAGTTGGTTTTCTTGCGCTCCACTGCCCCGCGCAGTGCGCCAGTGGGCCCCGAACGGAGCGAGCGAGCAAAGGGCAATTTGCGGTTCGCTGTGAATGTTTCATTACCGAGGGAAGCTCGCGGGTAGCTACCGAATTTCGAATGAGCTTCTGCACGGATGTCGGGAGCTCTTCCCGGCTATACCGCGAGCAGCGAGAGTCTGTCAGAGGCCTGTGAAGAGTCGTAATTGAAATTCGCTGGCGCTCTCTCATCCACTTCTGCTCTTTCCTCTTTGGTGCTCGGATGACCCGCTTGCTAGTCTGTCTCTCGGTGTGTGCATGTATGTGTGTGTGTGTGCGCGCATCTCCCTGCGCGTCTGCTTTCCCCGTGGATCAACCGAGCGACCGCAAATTGTTCGGGCAAATGCTTTTGTTTCGGCGCCCATCGCAATCTCCATCGTTATTCGTTTGCCAATTCGTACCGTGCAGGGATGTCGGCCAGTAGAAGAGATTTTTTTTTCCGCTTTAGATGAAGTTGGATCGTTTCGAACAGTCTCCGCTGCGGTAATGACAAAGTTTCAGCTGTCGCAAAGAGGTCAGCTTTACGTAACGGAGGTACAGATTTATAGCACCGTAATTCCGGTCTTTCGTTCAAGCGCGGTTGGGAGGGTTCGCGCTTCTGGTAAACGCGCGTGAGAAACTTTGTATTGGATTGCTCTCGCTCCCACTGTGAGCGTGCTTTTTTTTCGAGAAAAAAAATTTCAATTTCCGAGTGTATATAATTCCCAGCAAGATTTGCAATTCACCTTTCGCTAATCGTCAAAGAAGCAAGGATGATTGTTTATTATTACACGAGAAAATTTTTTTTCATTCGTTCATTTTTGTTTTCTCACGTTATTCGTGTCTCGCGGCTGCAGGCACGCCGTTTTCTCGGTTACTGGAGGATGATACACAGCGAGGAGTACGGCTAAGCGAGTAACTCGACCTACGTATAATATTCGAGAGGTATCCGCCAAAGCCGAGTAGAATGGCACCCGTATTATGATATATTGTGATATTCAATACCAGATGGGAGAGAGGGTAAAGAAGTGCCCTGAAGCTTCGGCGTTGCAGGCTGAAACAGGTCCGCGAGTAGGGGGACTGCGTAAGTGCAGGTTCACTTCAGCTGAGAATATTTCGACCCGCTAACCAGTAGCTACTTCTTTTTTTTTCCAGCGACGAGTCGGTCAATATATGTCGTCCACTTTCGGACGATTACACGGATGAGGACAAAACTAGATTAAGGCTTTTGTGGATTCCGGAGGTTCGTATGAGATCCTGTGCAGCGCAGACTCCACCCTCCCCAGATCTTCTGTGTCGTGGGATCCGAATGTGTTCTTCGTTTTTTTCTTCTTTTTTTTTTACCCGGTGAGACCAAATTCGATATCCTTTCCTACGGTTAACCAATGGAGGGATTACCGGGATTCTCCCGCAGAGCCTTTTCGCTTTTGCTTGATCTATACCCTTCGGGTAGACTAATCTTAATCTTAAAAAAAAAGTTTCACCGAGGACGCCGGCCTAATGTTGCCTTGGCAACTCTGCGGTTTTCGACAATCTTCACGAAACTTTTATTTTGCTTACCGAGTCGTTAAATTTTGGTAACACTTTTATAACCCCGCACCTCAGAAGGTATAACTTTCGGGTCGACGGATTTGCGATCCAAGATTGTGCAAAAGTTCATTCGATAAAAGGCTTTTTCTCGTTTCTTTTTTTCTCGATAAAAATTGATTCTTCGCTTCAAGTTCCTCGATCTTGCCAGAGGTCCCAGAGGTCGGCGAGGTCACCTTCCTCGCCTCCTCGACGGTATACCACATTCGAGTCCCGACTCTCCGCGGACACGGCCTCGTCATTTGCATGCGAACCTTTCGTTCATAATACATACCCGCAAAGTTAACGCCACGTTTCCCGAGAGAGCCTTATAAGGCTCGTCGACTGTCGCAGCCTCTCGTACTGTCAGCAGCGCGGAGACCGGGACGGCTATTGTCAACGACAGATGGACGTCGAATGTGCAGCACACGTTCCATACCACATACATACACATGCACACACGTGGCAAACAATGTACGCGTATTGTATGCGTACGGCGTGCCTTCCGAACCTCCGGAAGAGAAAACTCCACGAAGTTCTCTTCCTTTGTCTCAATGCTGCGATGTGTCGAACCGTCCAAGGGACAAGTTCCTGTTGCAACTGCCTGTGCAGAAAAACGTTTCGATCGTTGACGTCGAGTAGCGTACGCGTGTTCATTACCGGTCAACAGTATCGAAGCAACGAGACTGTTGGATCGTCTCGTTGAATCGTATTCGGGCGGCATAAGACCTCAAACAAAATTCTCGATCGTCGTTTCACCTAAACGTTTCGAGAGGCGGCCGAATGATAAGCGATAAGCCTCGCGTTAAGAGAGTCTCCGATCTCACCATTTACTCGAATTTTCTTGTTTATGTATTTTTTTTTCTCACTTTTATTATTCATCTTACAATACCTTGAGAAAGAGGATAGTGGGAGGTGTAGGCAGAGCAGGATAACAGTAAGAAGGTGAAACATTGAGGCAGGTGGATGTGCGCGGAGAGGCTCGCCAGTCAAGGTCCGAAAACTCAAAAGCGTTAAAGTTGAATGCGATAAAGATTCAAGGTGTTATCGCGATGGTTTTTTTTTTACTGTCCGAGCATTTGTCCTGAGTGGCTGTTTATCTCGCTCGGGGGGCCATCGCTGGTAATGTCCTGTAACCTAACGCTGCGTCTCGTGGCCGGCGTTGTCGCACGACCGACAGATAGCCCAGGACGGATGGCGAAGAGCTATGCCGCTCTCGAGAGCGCGAGCGGCACAGATCTCTGTCGCGAGGCAAGTGGAGGACACTCGTCGTCGTCCTCGTCGTCTTCGGGCTGAGGTGGCCCCGTGGTGTCTTCACGGTTCTTCACACCCCACGCTATGCGACGTGACGACGGTGAGCACACGTCTTCTCGTGTCCTTCTTTCCTTTTCCTTCGTTTTTCTCTCGAAGGATTTCTCAACCGCCGGTGAATCTCAACCAGGCCGAGCGAGAAACGTGTAACAGATACGAGAGAGGGCTTTTCACCCGGGAAAATTTATGCCTCGGATACGTGTCCTAGGTGTTTCGAATACCGATACGAATCCCTTACACACAATTTTCTTCAATCCACCTTTATTCTCCCCGCTCGAAAATTCGTCACGAATTTTAACCCGTGTGGAAACGACCGTGTCGTTCTCCAAATTCTAGCTCGAAAGAAAAATGCGCAAACCGAAACTGAACACATTAATTTTTTTTTTCTTCTGGAAGATTGACAACAGGTCGTTGAGATTTCCTGCGATTGCAGTAATGGTTCGAATTCCACGCCATTGGACAAGCACCATTGTCCCTGATGAATAGCGTTAAACGAACACGGAAAAGAAAAGAGTGTAGATAATGGGCATTGTTATCTGCATTCGAGAATCTTGATGTTTCCCAATGACGATCGCTAAAGTGATGTAAAAAGAATCGCGATAGACGAGACACTCGTTTGGACATGCGATTGCGTCCTTTTCCGTCTGTATCTTTCTCAGCGAACAATCGTATGTTGCAGATTCGCGACGACAGGTGCAACAGCGCTAACACCGCTGCGCGATGATCTCCTCCAGCGAATCGCAGATAAGGTATTGAAACTTGAGATCGACGCGAGTTCCTACGGGGAAGAAGCTCGACGCGGTAGGCCGGGTGAGACAGCACGTAGAATGAAAGTGGGTGACGAGGCAACAGCCGAGCGAAATTACCATCGTCGACTCCGTCATCAACGAGCAGTTAAAGAAAAAAAAATGAGCAGCGTCGCAACAGGGCGAGCGTTCGATGACTCGTCTAGCGTACATCGCTTTACGATCGATTAAATACGTAAATAGCCGATTCATCAGGTTACACCACGCTGAAAGAGATGGTATGCGTACCGCGAGGCGTGCAGACACACCGGCGTAAAACACGACCGCTACAGCATTTTGAGCCCGGCAGTTACAAGACATTAAGACCGCGGTGGCTGAGTCCCCAGCGGATATCGTGGCTCACGAAGCATTTTAAACCGCGTGTTGCACTGCCCTGGCACATAACGCGCCGCTTTGGTATATCCTCATTTGAATATTTTATTGTTACGGCTTTTCAATAGCGCAGTTGCCGTTGGTGTATAACCGACCGAGACTCTGATAGGATGTGGAGGACTTTATGGGCGGACGATGCTGATTCGACGTTCATCGTATCGCCGGAGTATTGTAAAAAATAAAAGAGAGAAAAAAAATAACAGGGTGTATAAACTCTCGGTTACATACTCGTGTACACGTTGGAGAAAGATAGACAGAGAACAGCTTGGATCGCGACCCAACTTTGATACCGTTCTGTTATCAGATTGCGTGTAGGCGTTACAAGCGCGTGCCCTCCTCGCGATGCTGATAGAGAGAAGAAAAAAGTTGAAAAGGGGTGCGAAATATCTCGTGAGAACGCGGATACAATGTTAGCAAGGAACGGACGTTTACGAGGCTCGATGGAGGACTTTTGTAGAAGTTGCAACATTCGCAACAAAGTTCGTCGGGAGACTTGTGAAGACTACGGTCAGCGTCTTCGTTCACGACTTCCGGTTCCGACGGACATCTGCCGTGACCCTCGATAATTGTCGGGTGAGTTTATACGAACTCGATGATTTCTCTCGAAAGTCACTTGACACCCGAGAATCACGCCAGTCGTGCGAGGTTCGGCACCAGCACACTAGCTTCCACACCCCGCTGAGTACCGACAATGAGAGCGTCGAACGATCCGGAGACAAGTACCTTGCGTAGCATATTCTTGTCGAGAGGCTCATGCGAGCCGGCACGCTGAGGTGGCGACGGATAGAAAACGGCCCTGCCGATGCTCAAAAAAAAAGCAGATGATCATTCCGGCGCGCCTCTTGAAGCCAGAAGGACCACTCGAAGTCCTCGAAGATCCGAAAATCTGCCCGATTTCCAGACTCGCGCCACGAGCACTTGAATTCTTCGTGATATTTCGCAAGTTTTCTTCCGTCCCGTTCATCTCGCGCCACGATCAGGCGTTTTCTTGCCACTCGAAGACTCGGAAATCTGGAATATTTCGGCAGAGGCGTGCACACTCTTGCATTGTGCTGGCCGGGAAAATATACGCGAAGGGAAAGCATCGCGCATCGATCCGCTCCATGCATCGCCTGCAAAGAAGCATTCCAGCCACGTCCTGGCGCACTTCCTGTGTCTCCCTCGCGGCCCATATTTATCTGTTTCCCTTCGAAAAACGAATGTGCAGTATCCACCAGAAGGAAACGAAGCGGAAGAGTAAGGACGAGAAAAAAAAAGAACCCGTTGCCTAAACCAACACCTCGTGACAGAGAAAAGGGTGTCCTTGGGGGATTCGTATCTTGGCCCGAATCTCGCACCACCAACAGTCCCAAAACAGATCGTATCCTTGGGGCATGGCCGAAGGCAGTTCCGCTGCGTAGTCTCCATGAGAACCTGCGCACACCCATTAAAACAGAGGAGAGCCGAACGAGCGCATTCACAACATCCCTTTCCGCTTCTTCCTCCTCTTCTCTTTCCCTACCTGCCAACACGTTTTCTAGACTTTACCGAACATCTTCTTTGAAATGCCACAGGCGCATACGCTATACACGCGGAGGATATGCGAGGATAATTCATCAACTCTTCATCCTCGAAGTTTGTCAGACGTTTGACGATAATTTCATTAAACTTCCCACCTTGCGATATGCGAAAACAATTCATCCTGCTTTTCGTATCCGACCTTTGTCAGACGTTTGACGATAAATTCATTAAACCTCCCACCTGTAACCTTTGATATCAAGTACCGGAAGGATTACCGAACGGACTTATCCCGGTGGTGGTCGAGGGAGGCCCGCGTGTTCCCCGAGGCTTCGGAAGACGGCTCCATGACGAGATACAGCCTCGCCGGTCTGCCACAGAGTCTACAGGCAACATTCACGGGTAAATACACCCACGCGAGTTAAGAGAAACGAAAGAGAGACCACACACGACGTTCTCGCGTCATTTGTTGGACATCGCACGGTCATGTCGTGTTGCACACGAGAGAGCGAGACGCTGGACCGGGATGACCAGGGGGGTATATAATACACACACCGAGCATTGTACGATTCTCTCGTCGTTGGCTTCGCGCCGCCGCTGTCCCCCAGGCGTGTCGTACAACCATGGACCTCGCGACTTTATGGTCGAGACCTATTGCGTGCGACTCGAATGGCACACCGGCGAACCGCGGGTGAGCTCCGACCGCAATTGAGAGTCCGGACCGGAGAATGCTCTTGCGAATCTACAACGCTCACGAGAAATCCTCCTCTCCCTCTCGTGAGATTAAGAGATGCGCTCCGAGCATCTTGCCAGCAAAGCTGAACGACGTCCGGAGGTCGGAAACGCTGTAAAGGAGGCCTTCAAATAAAACGGGAAGAATGGCCCGGAGAGATGCATCATACATACCGCGGCGGAGAGAGAAAGACTCGGTCTGGCGTTTTGCCCGAGAGATACGTGAAGAATGGGCAAAATTCTCCGTGAACCGAGGTCAGAGTTTGCTACTCTTTCTTCCGGAAACTCTGCCGGGTGGAAAAATGGATAATGTCCCGGAATAACTTCCGTGTAAGATTTGCCAGCGCTCAAGTGTTTCACAAATTCGAAGAATGGGCGATAATCTATAATTGGCTTCACTGGAAAAAAAATCCCTTCTCGGCTGTCGAAAAAATATATTACTATTTTATCTCAACTCACGTTTTCTAAAATTCTACCCGGGAAAACGTAATAATATTCCGTACGATATCTTGTCGCTTTAATCCTGAATATAATTTTCAGAATTCGAAGTCGAGTCGAAATAACAGTAGATTTTTCTTTTTCAGCGCACGAGTGAATTGTTCTTGAGTCGAGGGCATTTTTTTCATTGTTCCAAAGTCTGGGAAAAAAAAACAAATTGATTCACGAAGAAACGATTATCGATGCTCGGTCCGTTCCGCGATATCGCTGAAAACGAAATCGAATGGCCGATCGCACGGTAGTTTATACACGACCGCGGAGGACAGGGCGCTCCTCGATTTACGTACGCTGGTCCGCGCCAGTTCGATCAAAGTCTCTCGGCGAGTCGAACGCGCGCGGGAGCAATTCTTCGACGTTCGAAATGCAAGATATCCATCTACAATCCCGCTAAGGGCCGGGAGGGGAAGAGCGGCAGCGACTCTGGCATTTGTAATCCTGCGCAAAAGCGGTGGACCAGCTACGTTCGCAGCAGCCCAATTTATATTGCGTTCCACGGGACGTCGCCGATTAATCCTCGGACAGAGTCGCGGGACCACCCAGGTGAAACTAACACCCTTTCGCCCTCGCCCTGACACCGGTCGCGGGCCGTCGTAAAAGTCTCGACTCGCGCGCTCGCGTATCCCACTCCGGACGCTTAAGATCTCTTTCTCGCTGGCTAAGCAGAGCCACGTTCGGCCCTAAACTCCATCGTCAGACAGCGAGAGGAGAGTTTGAATTTTTTAAACGAAGTATATGAGGCAGCTGCTGCTCGAGAGCTTTCGTTTACGTTTTTTTTCCCCATCGGCCTATCCTCGAATGCCTCGATAATATTGGGCTCTTTCATCTCGACGTTTTTAGGGATTTAAAAAAAAAGTCCTCGAAACACTCCGTCGAGATAACGGATTAGTCACTCATTATTTTAGAGGCGAAGATATAAAGTTACGGCTTTTCGAATAACTAATATTACGTCCCGGGAAAATTTAACGAAACGCTATTGAACGCCACGAGTAACAGAGATAATTCTTCGAACGAATACGCGCCCGCGTCATTATGATAATATTTCGTTGGCGAAGGAGTTTTTTCTCATTACGAAGACACGCGCGAGCCGGCGCGGGGGGGACCACGCGCGAAGAGGTGAGCGCCGGAGACCCCGTCTGCTAATTTGAATATTGAGTTTGCGGGGGTGTCGGTAACGGGCAGCTGCACAACTCGCATAAAACATAAAACGTCTCTAGAGTCCTGGCGCGTGGTATGGGCGCCCTCGCGAGTCCGGTTAACGTGGGTGCGACCGTTCGCTTACCAGCCAAATACCATTGAGCAGAGACGAACCCCGAAGACGCGAGATTACACTCTGCGATAATATCGATTGAGCGGACCGAACCTTGAATTTAATGAATAAACGAAAAAAAAGAGCTCACAATCTTTCTTCGGTACATCTATAAAATGTTCGAACGAGGAAATCGTTTACGCGCGCTTCCGAGAGATACATCGTAGAACACGGAGAATCTATCGATTAATGGAAAAGAAGAAAAAAAAATTTACGAGGTGTATCTAATCGATACCTTGTAGCCTAGCGGTGTTAATATTTCCCATCAAACCTGTTCGGATGTACCGCTCGGCGCGCACACGATCGAAAGAAATAAACACACGTTGAGTATACGTACAGAAGGGAGAGGGAGAGAGGACTCGCATACCTCGATATTTTCTCTAGTCGATCCACGGGTCTAAGGTTCTTTCTACACCGCCTCGGGTCAGAGTTCATCCCCCTCGGCATGGCGAACACTATGGCGGGGCCACGCGCGCACCTGCTTCTAATATTATAACAGACATCACACGAGTATATTGCCTGGCTCGAATGTTGCTTGCTAATCTTAGAGTTACCCTCGGTTCGGCCTCTCTTCCCTCATATGCGATAACTAACGCTACTTATCGCCTCGTTATTTATGTACTATGCCCATACGATCATTAATATCGAAAGAATATTTATAATCTCTACATAATTGTCCCCACGAGCAAAAATTGCCACGACGGCAGGAATGAACTCTGCGCACGGCAAAGTGCGTGGGGAATCAAAAAGCCCTCCCGCATTGTGGCAACGATTGCGTACCACCCAGTTTGGCCGCTTCGCGTTCGAGGCCCAACAGCATTATACCCAAGCGATTATTTTCACCGTCAAATCCGCCAGGTTTATGCAAATATTGTTTTATTTTACTTTCATCCTCTCGTCCTTCCCCTGTACTTTGGGCATTTGTTATGGATTTTTTTTTATTCTTATATTTTTTATTTTTTATTTTTATTCAGGTTTGTCCGCGGTGTGTCCGGAGCGATGATACGGCCTTTGTCGTGAGAGGATTCCCGCAAAGGGTCCAATCATTCAGCCCGCAACGTAATGAATGGCCGGCATTTACATACCAAGATGGCGAGTATCTTATTACAAGAGAAGCGCTCTCTCGCATCGCGCGCGCTCAGGGGTGAGTTCACTGGTTCCGTTCACTGGGTAGGCACCGTCCGAGCCTCTCGAGAGCTCCTCGCTCTCTCTACATCTCCCGAGGAGAGCAACGAACAATGCTCGCCAAGGTGGTCGCGAAGGTAATGCCTGGACGACGCGCCGCTGAAGACATGATTAACATCCGTTAATAAGATGGATGCGCGTGACGTCCATTGTTGGCCGGTCTCTCGACATTCGGTGTGATTTAGATGCCTGTGAATGAGCCTCCGGTATCGGAGGTTCATACACTCGGATATCGGACGGTTCCTCGGTATGCCAGAACATACTTCGGTCATTTCAGACCAATGCTTCCCCGTCTCCTAATAGATCGAGCTCACAAAAATTCCCAATTTCAATATCGAATCAATTAATAGGATTATCGTTTTCATTCAAATCGAGGGCTTTCGAAGTTTAAAAAAAGTCTTTCCAGCCAACTCCTTTCCTTTCATCAGTCTTTGGACAGCTTTTTCTTACACTTCGTCTTTACAAATTGAATTTGAATAGGAGGTAATTCTATTTTCTGAAGGAAATGAATAAGACGAAGCGAGCCCACAGCGTATACCGAAGAGTGTGTGCGGTACTCTTTGCCTCTGCTAGATGCTTCGTATAATTAACGAACGAGAAAAATCATTGAACGCCATATGCCGTGGGGGGTTTTTGTGGGAAGGGTATATGTGTACACATAGTGCGTGGATTGCGCGTCCGAGCGTCGGATATGCTCGAGGATATAGGCACGAGTATATGCACCCGAGTCTTGCGAGGCGACCATTAAACCCTTCCGAGGAGCGCGCTATCACACGGCAACAGCTGCTATGCGCGGCGCTTGTACATACTTGAGAGGCCGCTCCGCGCGCGCTATCATTGCATCTTGCGGTTTTGCGTGAACCTCGAAGGGGCGAGGGAGGGGGGGGGGGGGGACTCTCACCTCGGCATTGCCTGTTCAAAGGGAACGCAATTGCGAAAATCAGCGGAACCGGCCTCGAAGGAACTCGAAGGCCGCACCTTCGTGTATCCCGTCAACTAACATCTCGTAAACAGATGAGAAATTATCCAATATGGCTGGTACACGCGATATCGAATTTGATACCCGCGGAATTTTGGTCCCTTCAATCTAGACATCGTCTGGGTTCATTTATATTTAGGCGGTTGTGTGTACATATATTTACGCATACTTGACCAATTTCACGATGAATATACCCGCATGAGCGTGGAACATATATTATTGCGGCGGGGTGTAGATTAAAGAACCGATCGGATGAATAGAGAATGAGAGCCCTCATGCCAACATCGCGTGGCATGCTCTTTGCTCTGATCTCTTCGAGGCTGCACCTGGTCCAGCATCAACTTCGAGTACGAATTAGTACAATTATCGTACATCCGTAGCAATTATTCGGGAATTCGGTAATAATCGTCCTGTGTCAAGCGTTGCATAGAAACATTTCTGAAGATGCAAACAAGTTGATGGTAGGTTTTTTTTTTTTAACCATGAGCCAAACGGCACGCAACTAGCAGAAAATATCGAGATTCTTCGTTGTCCTGCGATGTCTCTCGTGAGTGCGTGGCAGCCACTTAGGGAACCTCCACATCTCGGACATCTAATTAACTCTTTCGTACTATGTTGGTATCCTGTTCGAACATTCATTCTCGTTTCCAACCGAGGATATACACAGGTCCTTATCTCGATTGTCGCGCAGGAGGGCCTCACCGAAGGATCGAAAGACACTGCGTGCATGTGCGTGCCAGCCGAGTGAGAGGGCCGTTTTTCAGCCACGCAGACTTTTTTCTTCCCTTGTCCCTCCGGCCCACCTCCGGTCCTTCGAACTATCGATTGGTTCTCGTAACCATTGACAGTGAAAAATGCGAGGGTGAAGTTTGCGATCGAGCTCATGTTAGGCAAAAAAAAGCGGAGCGCCGATTCTCCACGCGTTCCATAGCTACACCCACACTTTACCGGCTCTCACATGTGAGCGTACATCCTTCGGTGAATATACGTATGGATGAGAGGTGCTCTATACTTCGGACACCCTATGCTACACGAGGTCGACAAGAAAATAAGATATATGAGCCCGATACACGAGGACTGTACAAGGTTCGTTAACGTTGAACGTTAACCGCCACCTCGTTGTTGTACGCTCGAGACCCGATGAGAGTACGTGTGTACGTACTAGGTGCTCACAAACCGCGAGTCTACCCTTGGCCGAGGTGGATAGTTACATACTTCTCTCGCAATACTTTTTATTTTTTTTGATAATTTTTTTGTTTCTTTCATTATCGTCTCGTGCATCATCGAAGAGGTTCCCAGTGTCGGGGGACTGTGTCCCGGTGTGAAAGCCTGATCCAACCGGACGTCGGCTGTTCGAACGAATCGTTTCCGCTCAATCGCAACCTCCGTCGACATACATAAACTTTTCACAAAGGCACACTTGACGAAGCGTACACACGTGTTCGTTCGGAGCTTATCTGCGTCGCTCCCAAGCGTGAGAATGCCCGCACAGTGTCAACCGTTGACCGTACGACAAATTTAACGTTCAAATTAATTCGATTGGAAACTATGGGGAACAATGGACATGCCCTTTAAGGAGGATCGGACGAAATCTAACTTAAGGCCTTAATTTCTTTTTATGTTCTACATGAACACTCTGTGCATCTATTCCCGGTGTCTATTTGTAATACAATTTAGATCATATTACAAATAGTCTATTTGTAAAATGTAATATGTCTATAAAAAGTTATTCTCGAGCTTGAAAAAAAGGAATACATTTTCAAGCAATTCTCTCGGCGCCGACAAATTACGCCTCCTCCACTCTATCTGCAGCGTCCTCTCAACAGCGGCGTTAAGCAATGTCGTTGATGCACACACGGCGCAGCTGGACCGGGTCTGAGTTCGCGTGCACGCGAAATATCGAGCTGCACGAAACCCATTAAGCAGATTAGCTCTCTCTCCCAAGCCGCACCCGCGTTACACTCGTGTTACACGGTTTCCCTTACCCCCTTCAGCCCAAACCGTCTTCGCCTTATACCAACAGCCGCTCGCGTTCTTAATAGAGACGTAAAGTTTGTCGCCGTGCAGAAGGTACCGCAGTGTCTACATGGCTCGCGTCTGGAACACATATGCGCTGGGCGGAGTTATGTCTCGCGAAACAGATTAGTCCTATATGCATAACATACCGCAGGTCTCCCGAGCAAAAAAAAAGCGGAGTTCCAATCTCGCGGAGACTGCGTGAAAATTGATTGCACCGCGGGTGGATCGGTATGTTTCGCGATCGCATGTGAGAACGGCGCGTGTGGCTGTATCAAGGAAAGCTCGTCGAATCGATAATTAGCGTGTCCATTAGCGTTAATACGCCGTATAATTGCGCCCGACGAGACGTGATTGCATACATTTGCACCGATGCAACGTAAACTGCACTCTCGAGAACGTACGAGATTTTCGGCTGTCCGGGGCTCCGGACCCGACAGTGGTACCGATGCTTGCCCGTCGCTCGGCGCAATAAGCGTCGATTAATTGAATGTACTGGCTGTCCGCGAAAGAGCTCGAGCCGCCGAGCCAGAAACGCCGCTCTTCGGGCTCTCTTACCTTCGATTCGCTCCGCGATCAAGCGAGATTTGAGATGCAACTTCGACGACGACTCGTCGGCGAGTGAAAACGCATTTTGAGAACGCGAGTCCAAAATGCGTTGCGAGCTTTTTTCATTCTGTGGGTTTTCCATTCTTACCCCCTTAAGCTCAAAGGGCCTTTTCTAATGGGTAAATTATAGCTCATGGAATGTAATTTATTATAGATTTATTATAGACCGTAGCTGGGCGATACTTGAAGTACCGTGTACTTCAAGTAGTTTGCCCAGCTATGAGATACACAGATATAAAACGCCGAATTTAATATAATTCGAATTTTTTTTGCAGATGGTCCATTTTCGTGGAGACTGAATCACATGTTAGCCGTGCCAAGGACATCGTAATGTGATGGCAGATTCTCGTTCATCATGAACTTTCTCGCCGAGGTATACAAACCGCTGGCACTTTGTGTAACGAGTGGAGGAGTGCGTCCGCGGTTCGAGGCGATATGTTGGAAGCTCGAGGAATCGTCAAAGTACAATGGAGAGATATTCGTTACCCTCGTTAAGGCGGAGAGAAACAACTGAGTCGACTCTGCGGCTACGCCGCTAAAACGATTTAGGTGAGCGAACCGTACATATACAGTATGCGCGACTGCAGAAGAAAGATCCAACACAGGTCCTTAAGCAATTTTTATCCTTGCTTCTTCAGGCATTTCTTCCCCGGAGCGCACGGACTTCGCGAAAGTCGATAGTCGCCCGCTTTTTTGCGATATTAAAAATAATGGTGACATATATTAGTTTTAACGAAGGAACAGGGCACGCGAGGCAAGGACACGGGAGATCTATTTTTTTGCACACCGTATTTATGCGTCTGGTCATTTGTTTCCCGAAGCTGTGGGGAGTTGCTGAAGGGAAACTGGAGATGTGAAACAATGGCAAGGCGAAGAACCGGGAGGAAAAAAAAACCCCTTATACTTGCGATCCTCGTGAAAGTATACGTATAGAGAAAAAGTCGGTGAAAGGGAAAGACGGCAGAGAAGTAGGGAGGCAGGAAAAAAAAAGAGAATTATTCCGAGAGCGGCGAATTCTCAGGGCGAAATCGAACATACATAGCATCGCTGTCTTCGCGTAAAGTCGACACTGCACGGCGCTCTCTCTCTCTGTAGCCGTGTCGCAATTTCAATTTCAAATTATCCAATTCCAGGGGTGTCGCGTACGAGAGTTTATGCCACTCCGATAACTATCAGGCGCGTAAGCCACCATGGTATATTTGTTTTTATTTATTTTTTCAGCATTATCGGAAAGTTTTTGTTCATGCGGCGAAAAAGAAATACGCTTTGCTCGTATCCCAGCGATTTCTCGGTGGTATGCCAGAGGCCGAGGCTTTCTCACGTCCGGTAGCCGAAAATATGCAGCAGCAGCAGAGGCGTACATACACAAACGGGTTAAACGCTCCGGCCATACCGAATACCGTCGTGCCCCTGTGACCTGCCGAATGACAAGTGGGCGGATCGCATCGAATTTACAACCGGAGGCACGCTGCGTCTGTGTACGAGAACGATGGAACACGCGCGCGTGCGACCGTGCGGTTTTCACTGAATCGATTCGGTCAGAGAATTTCGAGGAAGAAAATCGGAAACGACCAGCGGAGTAGGTAATGCCTACCGGGAATCGAAGGGGTTGTCCTCGTGCGAACTCCAGCCGCAGACGGTAGTACCTTGGAACAATCGCCTATAACAATTTTCCGCTACCGTCTTCACTACCGATTCCCAAACTCCTCGGCATCGGCACCCAAAATTCTGGAAAACAAAGCGAAAGGATTGACTCTCTCGCCGCACGCGGCCGGATTAGAACTTCGTTAATCCCACAATATTTACGGCACGCCTGCGAGATCCCGGCAAACATGAAACAACCGCCGGTTTGAAGCTCGACGAGACACCAACGTTGGATGCAGAGAGAGAGGCGAAAAATCTTGCGCCCTCCTGCCGCGAGTTACGCCGCCCACAATACACGACCGCGCGACCGACAACTCTAACTGACTTTACGACCTTTTGGTCCAGAACTCGTCATAATCCCTTTAGTGCCTCGCGATGAAGACATCATTCCCGAATAAACCTCGGGATGATCCTGGCACTGTGGTTTTACGACCGTATATTTGTCGCTGTGGAGGAACACGCTGGAGAAAGAAGGCGAAGTGAGGGCGTGTGTGGAAGAGCCAGTCGGAACGATGCGCGACACAGATAGGAAAAATATTCGTTAATCCTCACGACGGGCAGTGGCATTTGTCGGATAGGCAACGGCCCGATTTCATTGTTGTTGCTGCTATCGTAAAATTCAATGCCAAGACACAGAGGAGATTTCCTCCCACAGCGTGGTCGATCGTCGTAGATTTACGGTGACCTGCGAGGGAACGGGTTGTGTGATTCGGCTCGCTCGGCAACGAGGGAGGGAAAGACGGAGGAAGAAAGGCAGAAAGTCAGATCCCTTCGAAACTACTCGAACGTGCGGTTTTCTTCATTGCTACTTTGGCTTTGATATAAATGGATGGTCGTGTTGATTTATTGCCGTTTGCGGTGACGCGCGAGCCTCACGGATTAACCCCTTGCCGAGATCACTGACGAAATTTACCGCTAGCTTCGTGTGGCTTCTTCCCGGTAGGAGTGTCTGCTTTGTTCGGTGCGTAGGTACAATTTTCTCGGGAACAATTTGGCCAGGCAGCGATGACAAATTAGTGGAAAAGTCGAAAACGCGTGAATCACATTTTGGGGATCGATCAAGTTCCGAATGTTAATTTTGCAAGTCTTATACGCCTTTTTCTTTTTTTACGATCGTAGATGAAACTTTATCGTGCTAATTATTTATCGAGGTCGTGGTGGAAGAGGCTCGGGAGTCGTAAAGTCGCCGATCGTGCTGGCGCCAACTTGGCACATCGTCGCTGCTACCTTGCAACAATGTGCAACTAACGAAGCCCCGTGGCTTCAATAAATGTCGAAACTCGTAGATATTTTTTACACCCTTCGTCAGTGCCTCGCGCACCTTACCAGCTTTGGCTTATCGGAACTCGATCTCTCGTGACTAAACTTGTCTATTTCTTTTTTCCACATATGATTTGTATCTTAAGAAAAGATTTAAGAATCTGTGGAATTTTCGATCGTTAAAGAAATTCTTGTCCGGGCGACTTTATAGCACCTGCTTTGGCCGGTTGAGGGACGGCGTCGCTAGATGGCTCGTAAAATGATTTCACGACTGTTCTTTTATGTTTATTTAAATTTTTTCATAACAGTAAAAAAATCCCATGCGCGAAAGACTACGAGCCGGGGCTGGGGAATTCCGCGCGGTGATCTCGTTCGGCTGCAACGCGCACAGAGCGTTGCCGCTAACTACTATTAGCGATCCTTGCAATATACGTGCCGAAGATACCGCCATTAAAGTTGACCAGATCTCTCGGCGCGGTGGCGGTTATGTCGTTACCGGCTAATAAAGTAACCCTGCTCACTGCTCGGGCGCGACTCTCCTCGTGCGTGAAGAGCTCGTGCGCGAACGAACGAGAGGATTAATGAATGTAAAAAAAAAAAAAGAGAGAAAAGGAAAAAAAAACAACTAACATTTTATCGACTTACCCACGTACTTACGCACCGTTTAATCTCGCGGCAAGTGCATCGGCGATGGGAATAGTGATTCAAAGTAATTTTGCAAGTATCGGCTCGAGAGAGCGGTTATCCCAGTCTTGCTTCCACGCTTCGCGCGCGCGCGCGTGTGTGTGTGTGTCTGTCTCGAAGGCGCGTACGTACGGTCACTGAATTATCTTTGCGGTCTCCGAGCGAGAGAAGCTCGAGAGCCGTGTGTGCACACGAGCTGGCGTATATTTTGCTGCGGTGATCGTGAACGAGGCGCGACGCTCGTATTTCATACTCTCGCCTCGGGATAACTGCACACTGTGCATACTGTCTCATCTCGAGTGTCGAAGAACGCAGTCGTCGCGATCGTTGCGTATCCGCACCGGAGAGCCGGATATAGGAATCGCATACGCGCACGTAAATTTATACGAAACCCAAGAGCGAGGTAAAAAATATCCGCGATGTACGCATCTCCAATCTATCCCACCATTCGCAAATGCCATAGTGAATTTATGGACGATTTTTTTACTCGTTAAATACATACTGGGGGTTGTAGGAACTGTAGAAATGAGCTTGACGAGTTCTCGAATGTGCTCGGTCGAGAAACATCGGAAATAAGCCCACTATAGTCGACTCGGATTTAATAAGTAGGTGTGCAACTCTAATTCTAACAGTCTGCGAGTTGAAAGCTGACGGTAAACTTTGTTTGCAGCTGATGAGGCAGCCGGAACCACCCCCGTAGCCGAGGGTTCGCGGCTGGACCGTCATCTTTGTCCTTTCGTTTCCGTTTGGGAAGAATCACCATGACGGAAAGGTCGAGGGCTTCCGGGGTCCACGCCGCAACGATTTCTCCAAGGACGACGACGAGGAGGAAACTATACAGTGCTACTGCAATTTTTCGAAAAGGCAAGTGCAGCTCGTTAAGTTTCTCTCGTCCGGAATTTCGCCGCACAGCGGAGACACTGCGAACAGCGGAGATCTTCTCTCCCTCGGGGTACCGCGGGCAGGACTCGCCATATTTTGACCACTGGCGACGTCGTATTTATGGCCGCAGAAATATGGCCGAAAACGTTAGGAGGTCGGTAAACACGGCGGTGCGAGTTGCGTTTTTCGACGATGCACTCCTGCAGCGAGAAACAAAGACGGAAGGAGAACGAGAAGAAAGGTACTCGGAGGAGCCTCGCTGACGACCAGCAGAGAAGAGTGCGAGGATCTTCTTCGCTGGTGCGTCTCAGTCTCGCTCACTCCCGTTGGGAGTGATCGACTAGTTTTTCCTCTCGTTGAATTATGACGAACCAAGAGCCAGCTCGAAATGCGTGAAAAATGCATGGAAAGAACGAACGAACCCTCGCGATGTGTCCTCAGCGTTTTTCGGCCCGCCTGCCACCTCCCTGGAGAAGGTAGTCTCATAAACATATTACTTTTTTTTCCGCTTATTTTCCTGCGTTTGACAGAGTGCGTATTCGTCTCGTCGTACGGCGAGGCGGAGACCGCTATAAAATTGCATAAGCCTCCCGAACGCGTTGATATACGACCTCGGACGAGTTTCGATTGTCGCACCAATGCCCGGGGACAATTCGTAATAATGTGGTCATATTCTCGAATTGCACTCGGCGATGCTTCACGTTCAAGAAACTGCTGCAGTCGTTTACGCGGAATATCGGGAGTGAGCGAGGGCTACGGGAGTTATTCTCTATGCCCCGGACGGTTTTACTGTTGCTCCAGGACAACTGTAAAGTAATTTTTGAGAGATCGTAAAACGGCCGAGTCGTCGGAGGAACCCTGAAATATTTACGCGCACGATCATCGGACCAAGAAGACATTAGTAGACTCGCAGACTCTCGCACTTTGTAGAAATAGTATGGTCGAAGGATTTCCGGTTGAGGATGTGCATCTCTGATCCGTACTGTACACTCTTCTTAATCTATCCTCAAGGACCTGCAAGAAATTTCGTTATTGCTCGAGGTAAACGCAACCTCTACGGGCTCGGGGGTTTATTGGTGGGAAAGGATGAGAGGTAAAGGATTCTGGGGTCCTTATCCTCACTTCCTGGTCGAAGGCTCGATCGAGCATTGCGCAATAAGTGCCTCGAACTCCTCCACGACGTTGAAAAACCATTGACAGAGGCGAAGCAGCCTTTTTTTTCGTTGTCCTCTTTCTCGGCTATTGAGGAGACTTCATTGGGTTGCTGGCATTCGCCAGACTCTTCCCTATCGCCGACGAAATACTTCCACCCGCATGTGCAGCGAGTTCACCAGATCTTGGACACAAAGAACTCGCGCGTGGTAAACCTTCAAACGGCACTTTTTTTCAAAAAATTTCGAGATATCGAATTAAAACCTTCGCCATTCTTTTCAAGTGGCATATTTACTAACCGATTTCAGTAAAGAAAAAATTCTAAAAAATTAAAAAAAAAAAATACCATTTTTGTCGAAAAATTGTAAAGGTTACCCCTTCTCATTTTTCCACTTTCAAAATGGAGAAATTTTTTTTTTCGAGATATCGAATTTCTACCACCGCCATTCGCTGCAGGTGACCCATTTCCACACAGAAAACGTAAAACTGGAACCTATTTAGAAATTTTAAAAATTGACCATTCCAGCATAGGGAATCCTATGTTAAATTTTGCGAAACGGCACTTTTTTTCAAAAAATTTCGAGATATCGAATTAAAACCTTCGCCATTCTTTTCAAGTGGCATATTTACCAACCGATTTCAGTAAAGAAAAAATTCTAAAAATTTTTTTTTTAAAAATACCATTCCAGCATAGGGAATCCTATGTTAAATTTTGCGAAACGGTAACCTTCAGGGTGAAGCGTGAAAAATCTAGAAACTCGGCCGGATCACGAGCGGATCGCATCTGCTAACAACCAGGGTGAATCCGTGAGAGAACTATAGCTCGTACAGCTCGTATAGCTCATACTCTTCATGAAGCGCATTCGTCTGTTTACTTTTCGGTGGAAATCACCGTTGCCAAAGGTGCGCGGAAATCGAATGAATGCTGATTCGAAATCCGTGACGGTCCCGGGGATTCTTCGGTGCTCCTTTGAAAATCGACCGAATCAAATTCGTGCAGGCAGCCGTCGTCTGGCCGAACTTTTCAATGCGCGGAGAACTTTCGGTAACTCCTGAGAAAAACGACTGGCGCTCGTTGCCCGAAGGAACTTGGACGAGTTTTGAGCCAGTACCGTTTGGAAGGACGCAACGTGACTCTTTCGGGACTCAGAAGTTTCTACAAAATAAATTTTTTATTTAATTCTCTAATGAAACGTTTTTATTCTGCTTTCTCTCGATTAAATTTCCAAAAATACGTGGCTCATCGGGAATGGAATTACACCCGCGTGTGTGTTTACGACACGCAGTCGCGTTATCGTTTTCGCTTTCGTTTAACAGTTTTTCGAAGCAGCTGCTCTTCGAGCTGTACGAGGAAACTTTAACGAAGGGACATTGTAAAATTGAGGACACTACACGGCGAGGCTCTCGCGTATATAGGCAGAGGAGAGCGGAGAGTTTCGTGGGCGGAGAAGCCCGCAAAAGCCGCATCGGTCTCCGTGAAATCGGTGATTCGATGCGGCGACGATGTTCTATGCAGGCCTCTGGTCGCGCGCGACTCTCCGGACATAAGGGTACTTCTTAAGTAGCCTGGAAAGTATCGTCCGAACGTGGAACTTTGGGATACGGAAAGAATAAACGAAATATTTTCCGTCGCCGAGAGCGGCGCTGCAGCGGACAGTACTTTTACCTCGGAGCGGAGACTCGTTCACGATTTGACTCGCTCGACCCGCACTCTTTGCTCTCGGCTCGATCCTCCTGCGAATGCTATTGTGGTTCCCTGTTTCTTTGGATCTCCTTGCTTCCCGATACGGTAGCCGACGACGGCAGCTACGGTACGAGGAAGTCAAATGCAAACGCGTACGGTAACTATGCTCGCTGCTTGCTTCTCGTACGTGCGTGGAGCTACGTTAGAGAAACACGCGTGCATTCTTTCTATTCGTTCATTATAATTTCTCAAAGGCGCTCTTTTGTCGAGGGGTTTGGGCGAGCATGTTGAATACCAAAATAGGCGAGAACATTCGAACGGCGACTTTGAAATTCCAAGACTGTCTATTGTGAAACGTTGTGTTAATTTGTGTAGAACACGTCGCTTAACTATACCTATAAAATACCGCGTTATTCAAAGATTCCATTATCGTAAAAGCTATGTCGCGGAAGTTTTATTAAATTTTTTTTTATATGATTTTAATACCTCACACGACACCTCGATCGTCATTGAACAAAAAATTTGTGCGCCCGAAGGATTGCTTGTTATGACGTTATGTTCAATCGATTATTATTCGTGACTAAAGGAAGAGAACCGTGAAACCGCGTGTCCTTGTCGATGAATTACACGAATATTTTCCGGGGTAAAGACAAACATTTTCATGCATTACGCCCCCTCTTTGATTTCACGGAGTCGTTTCGGGCCACTCTCGTGAATATAATTTTCTCGGTAGTTTTTCCCTGCCTCTTATTCATTGCTTCGTTCCCCTTTGACACTTCGGTATAGTGAGAAAACTGAGAGACGTCGAAAGCTAGGCAACATAGCCAGGCGACGACTGACTCTTCTCGCCCCCGACATAGCCCCCATAATAAAACACCCCGTGCCTCGACGTGGCAAACTCCAACTCTTACAATTGACCATTGTCCCGATCCTTCCATGGAAAGCCGACTGGCTTCAATTAAGTTTCCGCACGCTTTGACGCGCGCGCACGTCAGCGACTCTCGCGAACCGCTAGCCACGGTAGGAACTTGGCATCTTCACGAAAGAACTACTCCGCCCATCGACGAATCTCCTCCATCGACGGGGAATTGTTGTTCGACTCTCTTTCAAGTCGTGGGAGTGAAGCTGATGTCCTGCGAGAAGCATAGAAGTGCACGACCGTAAACTGGCCTCCGGTATCTGCAAAAACGCTCGAGAACTTCCAGACTTATCGTGTGAAAGAGACCTTGAGAGTAGAAGAGCCGCCCAGCTTTTTTTTCGACCGAAAGCCCCACAACCTGCCGAGTTCTGTCTTCGAGCTGGCGAAAAATAGAACATCTCGACGTCGTTGACGAACGCTCCGCTGATGAACCCATTTCAGCTGTATTTAGTTTGCTTAGGGAATGCTAGTCTCGTCGACGCAGAAGCAGCTGCACGCTGGGAATTCAGAAGCATGCGCGCGATAATGATTCGAGCGTCGTAAAATTTCGTTTCACACTGCAATAACCATGCAAATTATTCGTCTCTCGAGGAATGACATTGTAAAAAAAGAGATCGAGCCTTCGCGAACGAGTCCGGAGGGAGTGTCGGTCGTCCCGAGAATATCTTCGAGATAGTGTAAATTCACACTTTTCCTTAGCTGCCCTCCACGGAAGAGAAGATAAAAATCGTTCCAAGAGGCAGCGGGGTAGAGGGGCAAAATGGACCGGTGTCCTCCATCCGGGATGGAGACTTATTTTTTGTGTGCCGAGAAAATTTTTAAAAAACAATCCATTTTGCCCCGACGTACCGTTTCGCCCCGCACTTCCTTGTAGCTTAAAAAAAAAGTATACGACGAGGAGCAGGAGTATTGGGAACGTCGACGGTCCGGAGTTGGTGCATTCAAGCACCGACAAGAATTCTGATCCGAGAAAGAGTGAGGTAGCCAGCCGAGAGAACGCGTCGGGAGAGCCGACACTCTTTGTAAAGGAAAACTTCTTTCAAGTCACCGCCTTTTAGTGCTACTGCAACGATGCCGCGCGCGCCCTATACAGCCTCCGAGCTGCTGCTCTTCTGTGTCGGACGGTGGCGGCGTGCCCCTAATGAAAATTTCTTCGCGATTCACGTGAGATCGTATACAGCCATCGTATCCAAGCTGAGAGGCTCAAGGAATCTTTTCGTTAACGATGAAGGGCTAGTCGTTTAGTTTCCGCAAATATTAGCCCTTCCGAATGCTACGGTCCATCGGAGAAAAGAAAAAAAAAAAACAATTAGCCTCTGTCTCAGGAGTAGGAAGCTCCGAGGGTTGGAAAAACGATATTTCGTTATTTGACGCCCGTGGAAATTAGCACCTGCGCGGAGCTTCGGAGGTACGAGCCACGAGGACTCCGGCAGGTATATCCTAAGAGAAAAATAAACCAACCGGAAACAATCAGACAGATTTTATTTTCTCTGCCCTCCGGCAACTGCGAGGAATTAGATCTTCCTCTTTCCCCGACTTGTCCCAAATAATGTTGCCACGTGATTTTCATATCCTGTAGAGAGCCGAGGCGCAAACTTTACGGGGTAATGCGATACGCGCGATGTATCGCGTGAAACTTTGTGCGTACAGATACGCCGACATGTGTTTGATGTAAATTAAAAGGCGCCGTGTAAAAACCGGAAACTTAAACGCGATATTTAATGTCGGCGCGAACGTTCCTGTGAAATGATAACGAGAAAGTCGACACCCCGGTTTTTCCGAAAAACCTCGGGTGTGCCGGTCGTGAAATATAATTGGTCCCTCGCGCGTGCACGCGAGTTCTGTTGTAGATTCTCTGGTAACGCCGCACACACGATATCTCCCTCTCCCTCGCGTGTATTCTGTTTACAATAAATAAGAAGCCCGAACGTCTATTAGCTTTATAAGGGAAGCGAGACGAGGAAAGCTCGAAGTTATGGTCATTGGATGAGAGGAGAGCAGAAGCCGCGCGGCGAGAGGCCATCTGCGAACTCGAACACGGTCCAAAGGAATAAAGAAAGAGTGGGCGGCGAAAGATACTACGGTGCGTTACAGGGAGACGGACGCTCGTACCGTATAACCATTCTCACTTCTCGCCCTCGCCTAGATACATCTGGTTTACATAAAACGGGAAATTCAAACGGTTTTTCTTGTGGCAGAAGCTGTTTACGATAAAAACTTAAAAGGCCACCGGTAATCTTGGTCATTGCTCCCCACGAAATACTACAAAAATGCAAGTCGCGTTTTCCCCTCTCACGCAATTTAAATACCAACAAAAATTGGAAAATCATATTTCGACGGAATAAAAAATTTAAGCTATACACTTTTCTACCATGTTTTTTTTAATGCGTTAATAACAATGCAAAAACGTGAATCATGCAGTTAAAATTTTTTTACGTTTAAGACTTCTCAATCAAACTCACTGAAAGTGCGATAGACGAGGTAAATTTTTATTCCTGCGCGCACTACCGAATATCCTTTATGAGGAATAAGTACGAAATGAAAATTTAAGACGTAGGTAAATAATGAAGGAAGCCCGGAGGTCGGTGAATGGACCTGGCACGTTTCGCTCAATTCCGCTGCTGCGGCTTCGCGAGCATGATTGCGACTGGGCAAAGCCGAGTTGCGGGTCAATGATGATAGAGTCGAGAAACCCGCTGACTGGCACTGAGTGAGGCAGATTATAAAATTGCTTCTCACTCTCGCTCTCAAGAGCGAGAGAAAAAAAATCCCGCGAATCGAAGCGAGTCTGTTGCTAATTGCGTATCTGAGTGCGTTACCGTGCGAAAATGATTGACTCGCGTGTGAATGCGAGAAAGAGGCGTGGACCGCGGAACTGTTAGGTACATACGATATATCTCTCTGGAATTGAGTGGATTCACGCTTCAGTATGATTTCCTCTGTATCAGACGCTATTATATATTCCGAGAACTATAAATGGGAGAGAGTATATGCAAGAAGGAGGTTCGCACGCGAATCTCGATGTTTCACTAATTGTGGATCTGAGTTTGCCGGCGAGTTTCCATCGTTCGATACCAGCTCGATGAATCGATATGCGGATACTTATTCCTGCAGAGGGTGATGGTGTCTACACACACACACCTTTTGTACGGGGTAAAGATATGCTACCGATTACCCGAGGACTAATGCGAGAAACACGGGTGTAGCATGTTACGAGAAATAAGTATATGTGTACACGATGTGTAGGTTTTAAGATACATGGGTGGAGAAAGGGTAAGGGCTTTAGTGCACGAATATTTTCGTGCGCGACGCACACGCGAATTCGCGGAAATGCAACAAAAATAAAGAGATTCAAAAGAAGAAAAAAAATCAAAGAAATCAGAAAACGAATCGCCTCGCGTGAATTCTAGAGTCTAATCTTAATCGTGAATCTTGCATCACGCCAATGCGGGGGCTCACGAGCTCACTGGGGTATGTGCGAAAGGGAACGGGTTTCGAAAGGGTTGAACGTTAGTCTCGGTGTGTATGTGTCTCTCGAGAAAAGACACACACGCGTCGGCAGAGAGGGGGAGTTCCAACACTGCGCGTGGTTATCGCCCGAGAGCCACGTGAGACTGTGGGCTTTCAGCCCGTTCGTGACTTGAGATTTCTTTTTTTTTATTCAACATTTTTATTTCTCTTTGCAGAGCTCCGACGGTGCGCTATCGTTTCATGGTGCTTAACGACATCTAAACAAAGTTATATGCGCACCGGCGTTGCCGAGAACTCGGGCATTCGTGACACACGCCCCCAATAAATTGAAGTGTCGCCTTCCGACGGTGACTGCGCTGTTCGCTCCCGCTGCTGCTGTTTTTCAGGCACCGACGTAAAAGAACACAAAGAAGATGTCGCGTGCCTTCGGCAAAACCAGAGCACGCTTATGCCAGGCGACAAAAAATTGGTCTAATAATTGTAAAAACTGGAGTAGCCCCAAATTTGCGAGGGAAAAAGAGCCGCGGTTGTCAGCGAGACGAGGTCCTCAGCGGTGGTAGCGAAAAAGAAAGAGAAAAAAGGAGAAAAAAACCATAGTTCCGACGTGTTTTTCGGGACGAGGCAGATAGCTCTCCCTCTTTCGTGTTTTGTGTTTTCCCGGAAAGCATTTTAAACGATGTCCTGGACTGTATTTTACGACTATAAAGAAGTAACCCCGGGGCTCTCGGTTCATTTTTCTCTCGCTCCGCAGTTGCGGAAGACGGAAAAATTTGACCATCTCGTAAGTGCGGGTCAACTATGGTGGTTCCCGTCGACTAGACTATGGTACACCCAAAAAAAATATATAACACCACGCCAGATTCTTTATTCAATTTCGTCCCCTCAATATAACATTACGAGCGCGTTTCGTTCAAAAATAGTTCGAGAGCACGTAGTTTCTCGCGTTTTATTTGGGTGACCGTAATAACGCGGAAACTGTACCGAAAAAGGTCCCACTCCAGCGCGGCCCTCCCGACCGACGCAAAATATTCACGAGAGATACGAGGACGGTCTTTTTCTTCGTTAGGTGAAACATTTTAGAGCGGTCCTCGACATTTGCGAAGGAAGCCGGCGCGAAAAATCTGGGTCTGCGCGTCTCCTCGCTCCACAAAAACGTTTATGGTGACCAAAGTTTGCTCACCGTAAACGGCCAGCGCTTCTTCGCGCGCTGGGTTCCGGGAGCGGCAAAAATCATAAAAATAACGTTCTAGAAACAACTTGTTTTTACCATAAAACCTTGTCTTCTAGATCGCCGGGGACGTTGGCTGTACTGCTCGGGATATACCTACACCTCCTGCGTACCCTCCATTACGAATAAGAGACAGAGAGGAAGCCAGTGAGAGAGACGCATGTAAGTACCTATATACACTACAACTATAGCCACCTCGACGAAGCTTCGGTCTGAATTACATTTGCCTGTATTTGTATCAGGTCTGCGTCATTATTGGTTTACTGCCCCGGGCTACGGTAAAATTAATGCTGAAGGTCGAATACCCACGGTCTGGCCCGTCGGTCAGTTTTACTTCGAGCCCTCATAGAGTCCGGAAGACTGTCGCTTAGGTTGCAAATTTTTCGACAGACATTTTTGCCACTCCATCGTATTCCGTACTATACCGAGCGTCCGAACGATTTTTTTATTATCGAAAATTGAAATCTTCTATTCAATCGGTTTTCAATTCTAAGCTTTTGCCAGTATCTGGATTTCATATTTCTGCTATCAGTTTTGAGAGATCGAATGGAATTTCATCGAAGAGAGAAAAAAAAGAAATACTAAAAAATGCATCCGCCTCTAAAAAAGATACTCGAGCGTAGTCATTGCTGCAGGATTGTTGAAGTATCGAACCATCAGCTTTACACAAGAGTTCAAGCTCACATGCCCAACTAGCTCGAGAGCAAACTGCAGCTTGTTATCTCTTTCACAGAATGAACGAACGAAGTAAGTTGCGAAGATAGGGTGAAAAGTTGTAACCGTTGGCACAGTGCCGAAGAGTACCTTGCTGCTGGGACACAGGAGAGTCTCTTCGGTCTCTTTCTCTTTCCCTTTCTCTCGATACATTACCTAAGTATACGACCGTACGTGAGAGAGCGAGAGGGAGATCGACCGAAGGGAGGAAAATCGTTGCGTCGAGGGAATCGGCAAAGCTCACCCCCGGTGCCGCTCGAGAAGTTAAGCGAAACTCTCCTTTCGCCAAGACAAACTCGAGAATCAATCGGGGCGGAAAGTCACGAGTTCCGGATGCGACATTGCGCATAATTTACGACGGAGCCCTCGGCGTAAACCGTGGTAGAGCGTAAGATAGCAGTAGATGGAGCGTGCTGTTGACTCTTTCGCTCGGTTGCGGCGTGTATTCCGTTCGGACTCGAGTGCGGCCTGATCGCTGGCACAACAGTCGAGTTTAACATCGGGGACAGCCCGGGCGGTTCTACCCTTTCCCGGAAACAGGCAAAATCAACCCTAGGATATTCAAAACTCCAACCACCGCTGAAACTCTTATTTATAACTGGAGCACACTGCGAACTGAGAGACGAAGAGACAATAGACAGAATTTGCGTCGCTCGCGCGCCGTCACTCGTTACTGCAATTGCGCCAATTGCTCCCCATAAAAGTGAAGCGAGCGCTACGCGCAGCAGCCTTCGGCTTCGAGCCCGTAGAACCCTTCGTCATCTACCATATTTCACGAAAAGGGTGAACATTTTTAACCCTAGCCTACAATTACGTCGTAAAGACGATATTCGTGCGACAATGAACGGGCGTGCTCCAGTTGCATAAAATAATAAAATTCACCGTGAGGTAGAGCCGTTCGAAGTCGAAGGTTAAAACCCTTTTCCGAAAATCCATTTCGCGTCCCAGCGGGGAGTTCCCTCGACGATGGCCACGGGCCAGCACAACAGAGAGACGAGCGAAGGGCTCGTGGGGACGGCGGGTTTGCGCAGGTTATACCTCTACTCCGTTTTCGCACGTTCCGATCGCAGACCCCGTTCAAGGATGCTCGAATTGTTCGTACCTGCTCCAGTTAAACGTCAGTTAGACGCACAACAACCTAACGGAGGAACGGGCTGCTACTGTTAGACGACCCATGGACAAACGGAGAGCCCGTTCTCTCGAAACTCTTTCCGTAATATTTGCGACCTTCGGCCTCGGCCTTTCTTCTCTCCACGGTCCGGGACAACAGGACGCGAGAATATACTCATTAAATTTCCATAGACGAAGTCCATTTCCTTACCAGGCGAATTTTTTTCTCGTTTTTACATTTTTTTGAAGACTAAAGAACGAAACAATACGGGCTTATTTGAAGAATTACGATTTAAAAATTAAAAGTTCTCAAAAAAGTGTGAAGGTAAAAAGAAGAAGAATAAGAATTTAAAAAATTTCTATTAAAAGATAGAAATCTTTATTCTCATTTCTTTCTTCTATTCTTGTTACGTTCGTAAAATTTTTGCTCCATTTTTCGGTGTATTGTAGGCAAGGTCATTTTGAATTTTGAATGACTCAGAGAAAGCCCAACGGCATTTAAGAAAATTCGTGAAAAATGCGGTTTCTTTCCGTGAGCTGTTGAACCTATTTTTACCGCGTTTGCGTAAACGGTCCCTCCGCCGCCGCATCTTTCCCGCTCTAGTTATAAATTCTCGCGAGCAATTGGTTTACAGTCCTCAACCCGTTCGCCAGCCTGTTACAGTTACGAAAACGGTCCCTCGCTCTTTTACGGTCCTCCATCCCCGAGCGCGTAGGCGAAAAATAATTTATTGCGTTGAACCGTAACGCTGAAGCGCGCACGCGGCAGGATCTGTTTCGAAAACTGTTACACTTTAAATCGAGCACCTTTTGTCACGAGCAAGTACCGAGGCCCAGTACGAAATTTACGATTGCCCGTGTGCCCAGCGTTCTTTGAAAAGTTTGCTCTGAATCGCCCCCTCCCCTCCGCCAGGAGCACGTTTTTTCCCCGGCGGGACCGGCGGGCATAAAACGATGTTACAGTTTAGACGAGAAGCTTTGTAAAACGAGGCTAGCCTCGGTAATTATTTTCGGGCCGATACCCCAAACCTGAAAAAGCCGACCGAGATGCTCGCAATTCGGTATTTTACAGAGCTCTCGCGCCGACAGCCGACGGGTCGGAAGAGGCACATCTATTTTGCGCCTCTTTACCACCACCGGTCGTAACTAGACTGAATTTCTTTTTTCCAAACTGCTCTACACTTACACCACTGTCAATACACTTTTGCCATCTCCGCCATCCCTGCGTATACTTTCTCCGAAGAGATCCAATTGTCGAGTCAAATATTTCGCAGAAAACTTCTCCCAAATTTTATTACTTTACCACTTCGCAGAATCGTGACGATTGGGTAACTTTATCTTTAATTCCTGGATTTTTATCCATTAACACGCTTTTTTCTTTCGAATCACGATGCATCTTCAAGGTCGTCCCGAAAAAGGTGAGATAGCCAAACGATCTCGAGGCAGCTGCATTCAATTGCCTCGTGGTACCACAGCCGGTAGTTATACCCAGTTATACCAAGACCGCGAACTTTTCACGACCACTCGTTTCCCCATTTATCCGCTAACGTCTGTCGCCGCTTAATTTATTATTAATTTCGCGACGGCGTTGATGAATGGTTGCGGACGTCAAGTAATGCGTTTTTGAGTGGTTCACGCGGTTCTTTGGTATTACCAAGTGTGCCACACCGCGGCGAAGCTCGCGCCGTACATCGCGACTAAGCGCGTTATCTTTCGGTGAGACCTTCGGCTTGTACCTGCGGTCCGTGCCCCGTTGTGGTGTTGCTTCTTTGGTGGTCCACGCACGAATATTCCCCTTCTGCTGGTCGTCGCACAAGAGCGCGGGGAGAGCATCCGAGAGCCTCTCAGGGACGTTGTACAAAATACGCTCGGCTTACGATTAAAATTACCATACTTTTATGTTCTCGACTAACTGAAAGTTAATGCACCGTCAAATCTTGGTCCTGTTTTTTTATTATTTTTTTTACTGGATTCATCGGCCTCTTTTTTAATTCTACTGCCGGCTTCACGGTTCGCGCGCTCCGCGGGACATAGTCGTTAGACACTCGCAAGGCTTTCCCCTACTCAACGAGAAATACGTAGATAGTTACGTGACGAAGTTTACAGGTAGTCGCCTTTCGAACCGGAATGATCTCTACGATCGCCTAAAAACTCGCTTTTATGGGCAGTAAATGTTGTGAGAAATTAAAATGATGGACGAAACGGCCCTATTTCCGAAGCTTCCGCGGTGAATTATATCGATACCGACAAGTTTGAGGATCGTTACGAATTTTACGATTATCGATAGAGCGATGTGCCGACAAACGGATTTAAACGAGGAATATCACAGTTCGCCGTATTTTCGTGGGAATCAAAGGGTATATGAAAAATGTTCTCGAAAGACGATCCTTCCGGGCCGTCCTATAAAACGCTGGTCACGGCAGAGGAAAGATTTTTCTTTCGAAGGCGGCGATCATTTTACAGTTAACCCTTCGGGAAGGGATGAAGGAAGGGTTAACGGGCGCTGAAGTCCCGCTTGGAAAAAATGTGTCAGGAATAGCGTTCGTTAACTCCACGGTTAAGAGGTCAATTTTTTTTCATAACTTTTTTTTTACATAAGCTCCCCCGCGACTGCCTCAGCGTTTCTTCTGCGTCGTCGAAGCTCCGCTTCAGGCAGTCACGGAATTACTGGAACGAACCGTTCAACCCCCGTAGCGGTAAAACCAGCGGTAATACTTCTTGCCGAGCGCCCACCGACGAATAAAAGAGTGAGACTCGCGAGACGAGAGTCGCTTTAAGCTGGAAAATAATAAAGTCACCGACGGTACTTTTGAAAACGCGGGGGAAAAAAAGAGTTACCGGGGAAAGTTTGTCCCAAGAAGTTTACAACCGTCACTCGACTTTCGTACCTTTCGTACAACTCTTTTCCGCGTGAACGTCGAAGCTGTTTCCTCGTACCTAACTCTTCTAGACATGTTTCCTTACGGGATTCCACAGTAAAACACTAAAGTCAACGCGAAAACGGTAGTGTCGTCGAGGGGCGACGGGATAAGCCTTTTTTTTAGTTCCTAACGCTCGAGCCCATCCCCGTGGGCGACTTCGGAGTCAACCCCTTCTCGGGAAACCCTTTCCGCTCTCGTGGAACATGAAAATTATGGGCACCCTCAATAAAGCAATATTTTGACTTCCGTCTTTCGTGTCGTCGTGCACGCCGCGTTTTTCGCTTCGCCTCTCCTTCTCGTCTCCCGACGGATTTGTAAGGGGTTAAAAATATTCGTCGTTCGCACCGTCATAAAATCCAGGACGCTGACTTTATATTTTTACCGGGCAGTGCTCGTACCCCTTTTCAGGAAAGGAGTAAAAGGAGTAAGGTAAAGGGGGAAAAAATAACAAACAACGCACGAACGAAGCAAAGACCATTTCTCGGCTTAGCGAACGCGGAAAAGAGTTGGAGAACGTTCCTATTCACGAGGTGCTCGTATAAATCATTGTTTTCATTTTTAGTGCAGTGGCTCGGTAGAACGAACCGTTCTTCCTCGCTTTGAAAGCCAAAAAAAAACAACTACCGTATTTTAACCCAAAAGTCCATATTTTTGGGAAATGCCGATCGGTCAGTCAGAGGCGTCCCTCTACTATCCTTCGCTTCTAGAAAAGTTAACTGGACAATTTTTTTTTGTCAACTTTTTCTCTCGGTCAAAATAGCTGGACTTTCGGCCGCCTTTCTCGTTGTAGAGAACCCGGACTTTACTCCCTGAAAAATAACTGTCGAGCATTTCTTTTTGTATGTCACGTAGCTACTTGCACTTCGATTGCAGATTAAAAAAGCCGGTCGAATCTCTATCTTATCTCACGTACGATATTTGTTACAATATCATTATTTGCATTTTTCGAACGTTTTTCAGATTCCTTGGATAAGATTCATGATGGAAACATTGACATTCACCAGGATGTATGACCGATGTGAAACTCTTCCGGTAATTCGACCTGTTTCTCCACAATGAGACACCCTGTATGATCGAAGATGACTAAATTCTGTGAAGAGAGAAAGTGTTCCATGGCGGTGACGGTGGCGACAAAAAGAAAAGGTACGACCAAGCTCATTGAGGTTGGTTTTATTTATCTATGCGAATCTCTGTTATATATATTGATGGTTTAATGCCATAACAGCATACAGTATACAGGCTGTGCATAACCGCGTGCCTTTCTGCTGTTACACCACCGATACGATATTTATCTGGCTGCGCTTTCGGCTAAAGATAAGAATATTCTACATTCAATCTTTTGGAATTCATTGCATGCATCATCGATAACGATGTATATTTTTCTCCACTTTTGTCAATGTTACAGCAGATACACTACAATTTTCTTATCGTGTCTTGTATAAGAAATCCTGATTAAAAATTGTTTCATCAAGGCAATTCACAGCCGAACGACGTATCGTATCAGGCTTTTTGCCTGTATTCGAACTTGATCCGCCGTGGAAATTTTTGGTCAAAGAATTCTTGAACAAACTGTTGACTATGTTTTGGAAAATATCTTAGACATTTAAAAAATCAAATGTCGCTATAGTTCTGAACATCTTGAACTACCATTATACTATCATTTGCGTCACGTTTGAGTGAAAAATTGGATCTGTAGTACATCCAACCAATTTTTTTTCCTAAAAGTAGCTCCATATTGAAGAATTATATTTTTATATCCGTATAAACATCAGTATGAAAATATAATTACTCATTGAGTTTTATTTTTTCAGTGAACAATTAAATTTTTTAGATTCGCAATTATCTGAATATAAGAATATAATTTTTCGCTTCCGAGCAGCTCTCTAAAAAAACACCAAGTTCTGAAGGACTTTTTTTATAATTTGAAAAAACGATAATTTCTAAGCGTGGAAGACGTAGGAGCGTTAATTTTCCTAAGAGCTCTCAAGAGGAAATTTAATCCGAATTAGGACCGTGTGACGAGTGTACTTAAAAAAAATGTCATCTTTCGACGATCGTGTATACATGCCGGTCGGAAGGTCGCCGTATGTATACACGTATCTCATCCAGCGAGTTCTGAATGTTCTGGAGAACGAGAGGCGCGGTGCACGCTCGCCGATCCATGAAACGCGCTGCACGAAGATTCTCACGTCTGGTTAACCCCTGAACCCCGCGTTGAAGCGTCGCGTGGGCCGTCACTCGTTAAGTTAATACGGGCTCGCGCGACACACTCCGAACCCGAGAGAGGGACTCGAGCTCGGCGCGCGCGTCACGAGTCACCGGGACGAGATAGTTGGGACGGGATCACGGCACAACACAAAAGGAACGATCCGAGAAAAAGAGAATGAGCGAGTAGGATAAGGAAATAAAGATTGACGTGACTTTGCTCTGCGCCACAGCTAAGACGTGAGCTATCTCTCGACGGCAATCAAACTCTTCTAATACCTGGGTACGTAAAGCTCGTTACATGACTTGCCCACTTTAACTATGCGCATGACGAACAAATTTTATCGTTCAAAAAAAAAAAAAAACTTATATTTGGACTCTCCTACAGGTAATTTACCGACCATTTATTCCATCGGTTCTTGCACCTCAAAGCAAAGCGAGTAATGCAAGCAAGAAGCGGAGAAAGAATCTCTATCGTACTGCAGTCTCCTCCGCTTCTCCGGCTTGTACTCGCTCATTCTCTTTCATCTCGACGAGGGAATTGTTTCTGTGTCATGACTCGGCGCAACGGCGTTGTCACGGCTGTCGGTGCGCGAAGGAATATTGAATTAGTGTATAGCGCGGCGAGCCGCGCGGGCTCTTGCATCTCCCGCGGTCGTCGGGTCGCGCGCCGAGAAAGCAAGATCGCGCGTTTATCGAGTACCCGGCCGCGTGCCACGAGTGCCGATCGGTATCGACGCCATTCGATCTTTCTCCGATCGATGCCCCTGCCAGCCGAGGCATCTATCTGACGCTCCCCTTACCGGACATACATACCTGCGTACACACGTTATTTATTTATTCCCTCGATAGAGATCGAGCAGAAACACGTGGTCGTGTCTCAATCACCGACGAATTGAAAGAAAAAAGACGAAACAAACAATAATCCACGCGCATGCACTAAGCGAACTTTTCGCATCGTCGAGAAGCTGTCTGCAGAGTGAACGAAGTGACGTCGGCGCGTTTAATAGAAACTCGTGGCCTCGGTGGGCCGACCCGTGAGAGTTATTAGAGCCAGCGAAAAAATTATGAGAAACAAAGAATAGACAGTCTAACGTGGCAATTAAAAGTCAACAGCCTTCCGCGCCTTCTCGAGAAGTTATTTTCAGCTTGTTTCAATTAGAGACGCGAGCGGAACGGGTAAACGGAACGACTCATTGCCATGCCGGAACGAGATGAGTCACTTCTTTAATCTACAAACGTTTGTATATACTATAATATCGCGCACTCGGCACTACGGACCCTTCAGCCCGTCTTTTTCTTGGCACGATGACGTCAGGGGGTGGCGTCATCGGAGCTTCTACGCTGCGGGCTCGACGATTCCCACACTCGGTGACCCTGCTAACCCTCCACTGCGATGAGTCGGATGGAACCCTTAAGGATTCGTTAGGTACGAGGAAGGGACATTAAATTCACGAAAATTATTACTTCCTTGTAAAGTCGGGAGGCTCAAACGAGACATGGTTGAACTGACTTTCTATATATTTTTTTAAGCTGTTTATTTGTTTGTTGGTCTGACTGGAACACTTGAAGAAACTTCGGCATGGCAAACTTGAGTATAGCAAACTTGATAGTGTTACTTTGGAGAAAAACCTTAGGTACGCGGAAGGGACATTAAATTCACGAAAATGACTACTTCTTTGTAAAGCCGAGAGACTTAAACAAGGCGCGATTCTACTAATTTTATATTAAAAAAAAAAAATTATTTGTTTGTTCGTCCCACACGTACATTCAAAGATACTTCGAGGTAGCTTCTAGGGTATAAGCAGACTTGCCAGTGTTCGGAAAAAAAACTAACAATATTTCTACGAATTCTGGCCGTAAGGTTCTTTCATCTATGAATCCGTTTTTACTTGTAGCCTCTTCTTCGATGCTATAATATTTTATCGTAGTCGCGTTTAATAGCAAGGTTTATTTCGTTATGGTCATTTTCGATAACCGCGTTACCAAAGGTATTTTCCCTCGGGAGTCCATTAATCTTTCGCCACGGCGCGTATCCCGTAATTGAGGCTTCCTCCACCGGAACATTCTGAACGTCTCCTTTCGAGGCCTTATTCCAAATTCAGGAATCGGGTGAATAGTTCGGATTGGTCAACGAGCTCGCGGGCCTTCCTCGAGAGCCCGGGCGATCCCATCTCGCAGGCGCAGCTTCGTCATCGCGGAGGAGCCGGCGGTATAGTAATATAAACGGGGAGCGCGGCGCAGCGCCCGACGAACGGTTATAAATATCAATTATACACTTCGTAATTCCCAGTATTAGCATAATTCATGGAGGAAAAAAAAAAAGAATTTATGTCGACCACCCAGTAAGAGCGGAGAGTGTAACGGAGCGACGCGAAGATCTGAACGAGCGAGGAAGAGGCCGATCGCGCGGCAGAGTTTCGGTGGGTTATACGAAAACGCTCAGGCGAAGAGCCAAAGGAGGAAGAGGACCGCGCGAGAAGGACTCGCTACCGTGGCCGTAGGAAAGGAAAGCCGCATGGGCGTTACGATCGTTAAAAACTCTTAAACTTGAAGATTACACGAATTAAGAATGGAAATTTGTGGTGTCACCACGTGTTCGCGATGTACGACCGTAGTAATACACGCGTTCCGTAAGGCCGGGTAGACGTTCAATCTGCATAATCGTTCGTTAGCGTTGAGCGAAGCGCGTAATACTGATTGTAGGTGGGAAGCGCGCCGAAGGGAACAGGTGGCGAGAAGATCGATTATTACCTCGACTGCGGGCGTAACGCGGCACGTCGTCTCATCTTATCTTCGAGGCAGAACAAAATAAAAAATAAATAAGACAAAAAAAAATGTCCGCAAAATAAGAAAGCTTCTACATCAGACGATAAATACAGGAGTCATTCCGGTCTGCATCGTTGACGTCGCCGACGCAGCTCGTCCGTGGAACGGCGGGGAGTTTAGCTGCGAGGTAATCAGCCCGTAAATGTGGACGACCGATCACGGGAATAAATAAGTTCCCTAATCGACGAGGCGCCGTGTTGAATCGGCGATTGTTAAAAGCGGCGAGCTACCGACGAGATTAAAGCTCAATCGCGGGGCCCCACTCGTAGCAATCTTCCTCGTACTTTGAAAGGATTCTGATGCCTCTCCGCATCGTCGGGTCTAGCCTGTATAGAGCCAGGATCTAATACAAGCAAAAGGGAAGCGGCGGGCAGAAGCGAGCTAGCTGGTAGCCATCGGCGCGAGGATGATTGTCCTCGTAATTCAATACGCGAGTCATAATATCCAATTAGGCCGAATAGATTCTAATTTGGCCGATATACGGAGGGGAGGGAGGGCAGCCCCGCAGGAGCCGCAATCTTTACGCCGCGCCGCGCGGTAATTGAGGCTACTGGGATGGATATGGAAAGAGAGAAGAATCCTCGGAAATCACCGATAGTGGATGCCCGGTTGAATCGAGCGCGAGGTGGAGACCGGACAGGGAGAGAAAACAGTGGCGAAGGGCAAACTCGCACAGTAGCTGATTATTATTCTATATGGAGACGGCCCCCGAGAGCCGCGATGGGCTTCGTGCGCGAGACCCAGCACACGATCGAAATGCTTTCATACCAGTAGGATCCACCACCGTTTCACCCTGATCGACTATTTGCCTCGCTCGCCCACAGTCAGACCAGCCAATCTTCGGCGGATTCCATTACTCCACCGACCAACGACGTTCCCGCGGGGAGTAAACACGCTGATTGCATTTATAAAAATAATTTCGATCAAACGAATGTGCGGCGGCGGCAGGAGGGGGGGGGGGGGGGGGAGGAAATATAAACTTGCAACGTCATCACCTGATCGCGGTCGTAGTTTGGAAATTGCACGTCTGCGGATGCCGCTCCGTCGTTCGACGACCGATAAACTTTACCTCCTTTTAGAACCTTCAACATGACTGGTTCGTTAAACTGTATAGAAGTTGTCTGTATCGAGAGGATCGACATTCATTTCATGAATTGAAATTCATTTTATGAAATATGCATGCGGATGAAAATGAATAATTTTGGGGTGGGAAGCAAAAGTAGCTGGTTTTTTGTAAACAAATTGTTTTCATCTGGTGGACAATCGTTCGCAGGTGGCTTTACTGTTATAAATTGTCGTATGAAAATTTATGGTCCGTATGTAAAAGTTTTTATGCATGATAAATTAAATTTATGATGAATGTATCGGCTTAAATTTATCATTTAAGTTTCCATACATTTTATACATCGAATTTAATATATCGGTTTATGCATGAAAACTTACTATTTCGTATATAAATTTTATAAGAAAATTTCAATCGCCTTAACAACAAACGACAGGAACAGAAAGTTCATTATTCTTCTTTCTGTCTGTCTGTAATCGTGCAACCGCACCGATTCGACGCGAGTATCCCAAGTATAGTTTTTTTTCGTCTCTTTCAGATGCATATGAAGCATCGAACACTCTCCGTAGACAATTAGCATCTCAAACCGACAACCCCTTTCGAAAAGGGTGCTAGAGCAAATATTGACTTCTCCACGGGGGGAATAAACAGCGGTCGGGGTGTTTTTCGACTCTTCTTCGTCGCGTATAGTACGCTGCACAAATCCTCTCCCGCTTGGTTCTGCTCTCGCCAAATTATCATATTATTTCTATTAGACAGTTCGCTACCCACAATTAACGCGGTCGTCTCACGAAATTAACGAACCGAGACCCTTTCTCTCTGCAAACGGCGCGTTTCGTCGCTCACTTGCGTATCCGACCCTCCTTTATTTTTTTCACGAGAAAACCTGCTCCCGCCATCGGAGACGACGATTCTCGGGTTCTCGTAGACGCGGAGATGAAGTAAAAAAAATTCGGTACTACGTTCAGTATAAAGAACGTGCGTGTCCGTGCGACGTTTCACCAAGGGCTTAACAAAGTGTCAGTAGTTCTTTTAACAAAAATATTTTTTGCCGTTTCTCTTTCACTCATGACTTCCGCTAATTAATGCGAGTGCTATGTGAGCGAGGCTGAGCGCGCAGGGCGCGCAAGGATAATTGGAATTATGCTAGAAGGACCAGCGCAGGAACGACCACGGAGAAACGGGATGTGAGAAGAATAAAAAAAACACCGAAGTCTCCCGTCACGTGACGGATGTAATTGACGCTACTCGCTGGTTCCGAGGAACAGCGTAATTGAATTTACGATTTCCTTTTCGGCGACTGCACGTAGCCTAAGGAAATGCACTCGCCCGGGTATACTTGTATCTTGTTACCTGTCGGAGGGGACGGAGGTCTGACGAAAATTTTGGGCAAAGACGGACTCGCGAGCGTTTTAAAAATAATGGAATCGACTTTGGGTGAATTTAATGATGTAAAATCAACGGTACAAGGACTGGTCTTCTGTGGATGCCTCGGGTTAATTGGAAACGAATCGAGAGTCTCGTGCCACTGTTATGGAATTACGAGAATTTCTATAAATGATACCGAACCGAGAGTTCCACCGATCGCAGCCGTAGATTGCGTGACCAGGTCAATTTATTACGAGTCTAATGGGTACTTTGTTGGACAAAACAGGCGATAAATCTCACGGTTTGATTAATGGATTTTGTTTATTTGCCACGAGAAGATGAGATAACCGAGTCTCTCCACACAGGCATATTATCGTACGGTTTTGGTGAGCGCCCCGAAGGTAAAAGACGAGAGCTGAGGAATAACGCCTGACGGTTTCCCAGGAGCCTTTCGCACATGGAGCAACTTGAGACTCCGCGTTTTTCCCATGGTTTAAACATGCTCGCCAAACGGGTTAGCATAATCGATCCATTCCCATTCAATATTCAAACGACGACGACGACGATATAGAGAGAGGTGAAAGACGTCGATCAGGCTCGATGCCTTTAGACACGGACACACCTGTGCATAAGGTTGTACAGACACACATGTGTGTAACTTCTCTGTAGATTCGAACGCACCGATATTAGAGCCAGAAGATCGTCGAGCGACGCGATAAATTTTGATGTTCCGGCATCTTGTAAACTGGTGAAAATTTACATAAAGTGACTTTTCGGTGGGACGAAGAAATTTCTCTACACGATTCACTTATCGACCTTGCGCTACATATCTATATATATTTGACCTACTTGAAATCTTCTATTTTTTAACGATTTTTTTTATCTTGCTAAGCCATACTTTTTACTTTGGACTTTGAGCGAAGTGAAAAGTTCTAAAAAGGAGCTGCCACTGCTCTGTTTTTTGAAGGCTTCAAACTTAACACTCGCCGCTTTTTTAATCCATATACTCTGAAAGTTTCTTGCAGTGTGTGAAGCCCGCGACAAAAATCGCCGAGAGCCAGGGAGTTGGAAAATAGAAAGAGAAAAAAAGAATAGGTGTCTTGTTTCTTCGAAATGAAAAGCTCAGGATATCGTGTGTTGAATCCACTGAACTTAGTCGACTACGAGTATTTCTTTTATCGGCGGAAAATTCGTCTACAACAATTTGTCTTAACCAATTCATCTACACAGTAAAAAATAATTTCGTGAAATCGGAATACGAAGTTTTGTAAAAATAAGTCTGTTAAATAAGTCACAACGTTAACTAAATAGTGTGATTGAAAAATTGACCAATAAAAAATGGTGAACACCTAAACTATTAGGGCTTTCTCAACAAAAAAAATTCTTCTAACTTCTTGTTCTTTGCAAATCATTGCATTTCGAGAGTTTTCACCAACAGCGGGAAACATTTATAGTTTTTCAATTATAGCCGAAAATTTTCATAGAGTTTTTCAACTATTGCGAAAAATATCTATACAGTTTCTTTAAACTATAGCAAATTGTTTTAAACGAATTTTCCGCAGAAAGTATTTATTTACATCTTCACCGAATTCTTTTTAATTGTTCTTTTTTTGCTCACTGTAGATTCGAGCTTCTGAAAGAGCTGAATAAAATTATTATGATAAGACCTCGATTAATTTCGGGCGAGGGAAAGTCCGGTAGTCGCGTAGCGTGGAGGCTCTTTCGTTCGTCGTAAGCCAGGTTTTGAATAGGCTTACCGGTACACTATGCGAGAAGGGATACAATATTCACGACGAGGATCCTCTCGTCTCTCGCGCCGCCGAGTCTCTTCTTCGCGGTGGAAGAGGAGCGTTTGAGGGACCGAAGGAGAATCCTTGAATCGTCTACACGAACGAAGGAGCGAGCGTATACACGCAGCTCTGGGCACGGTAAGACGCAGAATCACGGATCATTAATATTGTCGGATTAAACGGCTGCGAGCATTAATCCCACCCCGTGAAAGGGAGACGGAGTTGCTCACTGAATCCTATTTCGAGTCTCGAAGTCCTCGCGGACGGGAGGAGCGGAGCTGTGCGAAGGATATAGTTACGGAATGTCGGTGTCATCAACGGAACGATTCTTAATCGACAAAACGATCGGGAGGGCTGTAAGACGTGGGAATGATCGGACGATGTCTGGACACGGCGATCCTTGTCGCAACGTCAATCTCCCCTGCCAAAATCACATTGTTCAGCTTCGATAGAACGTCACTCGAGATGGCTTCGAAAAGCTTGGATGCGTTTCTAACTTGAGATACGTTTTGATTAATCGTAGAAGACAGTTATCGGATCACATCAGTCACGCTTAACGATTTTTCGATTTACTCCCTAGCTTCTGAAATAGAAAACAAAAATGACCCACCAAAGCCAGTTTTTCGTAGATAAAAATTTAGATTCATCATATAGGAGAGCATTGTCGCAAAGAAAAAAAATTGATGCAGTCACAACATTCATTTTATTTCGGAAATAAGTCGGAATCCAAATTCGACAAGTCTCGCGCGCGCCGTTTCGTGCAGCCACGAGCGTGAGAGCATATAAACGAAAACTTTCTTTTTCTACCTGGCGATGCAGTCGCGTCGTACCCCCCATTTATATCGCTCCGTCTCATTTTTGACCCCCACTCCAAAGAGCACCCTTCTTCCGTTCTTTCGTGCCACGAGTGCTTCGCCCGTGCTCGAGTAGTAAAATTAATTTTGTAAACAGTTTATTGTTCGTCGTCGTTTTATAGCAGGTCGTGCGAATTACTTTTATTGTAGGGGAGCCCCCGATGCGCGGCGCAGCGAGCTTACGGGAACCGTGTCGTTTGAGCGTCGTCGGAGCAAACACGGATTTCGTGTGTCGCGCGACCGAACGCTCCCCCCCCCCCTTTATTGCAGTTTAGAGAGAATGCTTGTGACATCGCATGCAGATGCTCCCTTTATTTTGCTCGATGAATCGGCCCCCGGTGAATTCGATATCTGAACATTGGCGTTCCAGAGTGGACACGAGGGCGGCGTGTTATCGAGTTTGCGCCCCCCCTCGGGACTTTGGAACGCTCCGAGCATTTTCGGTCAACTATATGCGGATATCAGTATTGTTGTATCGGCAAGGAATGCCCGATGGCCCCGACAAAGATAAACTGCACAAACGCTCCAATTCCCAATTTTTTAAATACCTACTTTTTCACATTTCCAAACCTCCACGAGCGACGCGAAATAGTGCAACGTGTACTGTACACGGGGACGTTGCCTTCGAAGTCCCAATCTGGCCGTGCGGACTTGACAGCAATTATTCCAATTTTACTAGTACAAACTGCCCAGCAGAGACCTTGCAGATTACGAATATGACTACCCATAGTTATTTTTTTCATCGTAAAAAAAATGAAAAAAAATGACATTCCGACTTTCTAATGACGAAAAATTCTCCCAGCAGGTAACAAGCTCAATTCACCGCGGCGTTTACATATCGAGGATCATCGCGCTTGATTTACCCCCTTTGAAACCGTTGCCAATGGCTCGTTCGACGGCGCGTGGGATGTCGTAGCTGCGTGCTCGATCTCCCGCTCCGCGGAGAGTCCGCGTATCGTGTATCGTGAACGCGCGGGTTCCCAAGGATTCCCATGGCCCGCGTGGCACTCGCTATCGACGCGATTAGGCACGAGAATCCTCTCGGCGGGGGGTATCTCGTATCTCATAGAGACGGTCGAGGGCCCACACATTCCGTACGGAGCAAGGTGTAAAAACCCGACGGCGATTACGACGCGTGGCGCGAACGCCGTGAAACCTCTGCGGCGTGGGCGTGAATTACCGACAGTCGTACATTCACGTTCTGCGAGTACCGAGTCGTACGCGCTTTCGTCGTTGTCATTTAGCGAGACTTTAGCGTCGAGGGCTTCTTTCTGAGCTATCTCGGGGAGAGCGAGAACGGAGAACAAGTGAGAGTTGTTAATAGCCGTTGCGGCATTTATAAAAGCGCCGTTATTGCTATCAGCAAACGTAGTAGAAACGATACCACCTGTGCCAGAGCTCGCTATCACTCGCTCGCTTAAAATACATAGTTCACCGCAGCACAGCAGTATCTTCTTTCCAGAGAACACGCGAGGCCACTCCACGTGCCACAAAAAAAGAGGGCAACCCGATATGAAACAAACGAAGTGCACATGGAGGACGATTCGCCGCGAAAGAAAAAAAATTTGCTCGGTCGAGCAGGCCCGGGTGTGTGTGAGTAACTCGTTCGGACGTGAGAAGGAACGCGATACGCCTGCGGTAGAATCGCCACGCCGACGAGATGCCGCATCGATGAGGGACCGAAAAATAAAGCGGACGTGCGTCAAGTCATTATCGCGAGTCATCGAATGATTGCCATCGAAGTTGGTCGAGCTACACGCGAGACGATCTGTGGGAATAATCGAGCTTCGTCGATAAAAATCCTTGAAATATCGACACGAATTACATCAGCGCAGGGATGAACGATTCGGAAACAACAACAACACGAGAGACTGAAACGTACGAACGGTTCTTGCGGGTTGGAGTCTTAGTTTCCAAAACGTAAAAAGTAACTCCTTCGTGGAAGGGGAATATTCGCGTGCCTCGGTCATTTCGTACGCGTGCCGGCGCTATCCTTTCCTTTTTTAGGGTTGACTCGTGGCTGGTTAGGGAAACCCTTTAAAAAATACAGCGTAGCATAAAAAGGGTAAGTCCGGCGAGCGGGTTGTGTAGAAAGCTTCTCGCTGATCACCAATAAAAGGGTTTAACGTCGGTGGCGAAGTTTTCCTGCGGTACTGCAACCTCTAATCCTTTTCAACTTGGCCACATCGAACCGAAGTTCCGCCACCTTCGCAAGGGGTAAAGCGTTCTCGCAACCCCTTTACAACTCTTGCCATTTTCCTCCCTCCCGCGCGTTTTTTCCAAGTGGGTTCATAAAAAAAAGTGAAAGTTTCGTACATTATTTTTTGCCGAAGGTTGCAGCCCCTTCCAGAGCTTTACAACTCTTTTTACTGCGTCGCGAGAGAAACAGCGACGCTGTACTGCACGATCGAAGAGAGATGACAGAGGGAGTAAAAAAAAGAATATTCCTAAGACATCTCGTCAGGCCTTGCGACTGCAAGAGTTTATGATGAGTTTTCTTCGAGATTTTTAAGCAAGCTTTATGGAGGATTTTTTCCGTTTTTTCCCCGTAGCCTTTACGCATCCGCAGCCTCGAGGTACGTCCACCCTTTTACAACCCTTGCGAACTTGACCCTTCCAGCTGTATTTTTTTTTATGACTTAACTGCCCCCTCGTCGAAGTTTAGACGAAAAAACCTTCCAACCCCTTGAACTTCTCTCCCTTCGTCGGATTCAGGTAAAAAAGAATATTGCCAGTCGCAAAATGTTTGCGGTTTTTCACCAATACTCCGTTATATTGCCGAGTTACCCCTACCAGGGATGCGAGCGTCTGACTAACTATCGTTTTTTCGCTCACGAGCCAAACTAGCGGTTTTTATGGTGGCCAAGCCTTTTTACGAGCTGTCCCGAAGGTCTTCCCTCGTAACGACTGTTTTACCTTCGTTTCCGCTCTACGCACTTTTCTGCCCCTTTATTTCGCTTGTTTCGTCGTAGAGGTTTTTTTGTCCGCAAAGATCCGTTCGCGAATGTACATTTGTCGGAACGCGAAAAAATATCATCCCTTGCCAAATGTTCTCCGAGCGCGTCGAGTATAATATAGCAATGTTGCAAACAGCCGTAGCCTGGACGGGTATCGCCTTCAGCGATTCGCTGTGGTGTAGTAGGCGTACCATGAAGAGGGAAGAGGCATGGGACGAGCTCTCACCGTAATCCATCAAATTTACAACCCCACCATTTGCATACCTCCTTCACAACTCCTCCGTTCGCAAAGGCTTAACAATCCACCAAGGACGAAGCGACCACTGGGTTTTATGATTTAACCCTAATTGAAGAGGCGATGCCGTCTCTCGCGCTGCCTCAACCCTCGCAAAAATCCGCCGTTAGTTTCTGCAACGACCACGATGGACGGACACTTTGCGAAATTCTACCGAGCACGATACCTCGCAAATCTTAACTGTTGTCCACGTCGAATATGCACCACGTGTACTGGCTGTCTCGTGTATACGCGGCCCTTCGCTTTCCCCTCGAATTCCTTAGCGAATATTTTGTTTCTCTCCTTATTCCATTATAATCTCAATGCCAAAGTCAAAATTGGCAGTTCGTCAAATATTGATTTTACGACATTGCATTCCCCGCCAAAGTGAACGCTCGAGAGTCTCGGACATTTGATGGAAAAGCGTGCCCGCGTCGTGGGATGACATTGAATTTTTGTTGGAAAAATCCGAAGAGGAACGAGTTATCGGAACGGCATTTTCTTTCGAGCGGTGTGCAAAGCCTCTATTTACTCGATTATTGCACATTATTATTCCAACCAAAGACTTGCCACGTGCCCCTCAACCCTTTCCTCGTAATCTGCTCTAGGTATAACTGTTTCCCAGCAGGTTTACCCCTTTCACGCAGTCCCATGCCGGAAAGGATAATAATCGAGCCGGGGATTAACCCTTTCCCAGGCCAAACAGGCTACGGTCGATACTCGGGAAACCGAAGAAATGCGATCTACACGCAAGAAATGTATCGCTAGACATCATTGTTAGCCTTTTGGAGCACCGCACTATATACTAGGCTATTAGAACTACGCCATTTTTTTCCGATGAATAGGACGTTACTGAATATGTTTCACATCCTCAGAGTGTTTATACATCCGTTTGACAATCATTTTTATTGTTTCGTATAACGATCTTTACGATTGTTTTTCAACATATTACTATTTTTCCTTTCCCAGGGAAAAATGATTACTTGTGAGAATTAAGTGATAATGTATTCGGACAACGTTATTATATATTTTTAAATTTGTTGTCTCAAATTCAGCAGTTCTCCTAGCTACATTAATCGCAGGCCAAAGAGTGAGCAGCACGTTCAAACTTTTCGCTTCACTCCTCCCTCGTACAGTTTGATGCACCGTACGATCGTCCAATTATCTTGTATTTTGACACCTGTGTCCTTTCGAGAACGCGGTCAAAACTGGGTCGTCGAACTGGAAACCTTTTATTCATATCGCAAGCAGCCATCTATACAGCCTATTGAAACCGCACTCCCTTCAGACACACTCACGAAATCATGATAGGCGATGCGCAGGGGTGCGAGTACGTCACCCCTCAGCGATGCTGTGCCAGCAAAGACGTCAACGTACTGCACGTAGATTGTAAACGACACGTATCGTGTATCGGTTGCACAACAATGCAAACCCGGAAGGGTTTGTGAGCCGTAGGCAGGTAAAGGGTTGCGAACAACCCGGATGCGCCGGTTTGCGAAGGTTGCGAGCCGAAGAGCTTCGCCTACCCGTCCTCCGAGGTGCCAGTCGAGACGGTCAGTAACCCTTTCCGGCGTGGCTAATGACGGCCAATTAGATGGGTAGATTTTTTTCACACAGAACCGCAGGGATTAAGATTCGGTGCAGCCTTCGAGAATTTTTTTTTCCATACGCGTCCCCGAAGCCCTCGGCATCGACAAAAACGGAATTTTTTTTCGCGCTCGCCCTCGAACTTCGGCTAAAGGGTAGAATTTTTTTTTACATGTCGCAACACTCGGCACGCACTGACGTTTACGATGTTCGTCGTAGCTTTTTTTTTTTTGTTGCTCACCGTGAAAAAAAAGCTACGGAAATGTTTACGAGTAGTCTCGTCGAGGCCCGCTTTTTTTATATTTTTTTTTTAGGTAGTTCACGAGTTAGAAAAGCGAAAAAAGTTTCGTTAAAAAGAATAAAAATTGTAGAAAAGTGCCCGGGACGGGGAAAAAAATACAGCACCGGATTATCTTTGGACAGTAAACATAATCATGCCGTGGAGCTGCGACGGAATGTTTTTGTCGTCGGCTTGAAAAATGGTCCGTGGACTCTTCTCTTTTTTTTAAGTTTTTTTTTTCAGCGCAACTCTTTTCTCGCGGAAAACAGCAGCGGGCATCGCTCCGCGAGAGTAGTGAATCGTAAAAAGAATAACTGCTTCGTGTATTTTTAAGAGGACGAGAACTGCAGTAATTTTTCCGTCACGGTCTTTCCCGCCCCGGGGATAAAAAGAGAATGAAATACGAAGGCGTAGAAAAAGAAGGAAATATTCGTACAATAAATCACGTTGTCGAGATGTTCACGTTCGTGAGAATGGGCGCGCTGCTAAAAATCGGAGACGCTATTCTCGCTGCGCTCGGAGCCGGTTCTCTCTAACTAACGAAGATAAAGATTGTTCGTCCCGCTCGCTTTGACGTTCTCGCGTCTCATATATATAATATTATATGTATGCACGAAAAGGTTAAAAAAAAAAAAAAATCGCGGACTATTAATGCGACTTTGCGTTGTATGCACGAACGTGTGCAGATCGTATACCGATATCGGGAGTGCGGACGCCCGCGGCGAGCAATAAAACTCGTACGGATCTCTCCAATCTTCCGAATCCCTCGCGAGACAGGGAGAGCGGACGGCGCGATAAAATGCACTCTTCCTTCCCCAAGAATTTCGTCTTACTATTGGTTACGCAAATAATGCCGAGAGAGTTTAAAAGAATCGTCCATTCGTAAAATTCTTCGCCGTTGATCGGGCAGTTTCCGCGGGACCAAAGTGTATTTCGCCTTGTACAAACGCCGGACAGCAGTTTATAGTACAGCAAGCTATCCCTCTCGTGGCACGTTATCTCGAGATCTCGTCAACCTCCCGCAGAGACGGACCGCTATCAAAAGCCCCGTCTTCGCACGTTTCACTGTGAAACTCCCCGAGCGCTTTGTCATTATTCTTCCCGTCGGTGACACAAACGCCGAAGAATCTCTCGGCTCTCGGAGGCTCTACTCGCACAGCGTGTAGCTCATATTAGAAAACCGTGCGACCAGTGAACAGTATGAAATTCGAGCTATTAACGAGTCAACCCCGTCGTTACTCAAAGTATCAAATTTAAGATAATAAAAAACAATTCCGATTTAATTAGCGTCGTATTTACGATCGTCTAACATAGCTGTGAAAGAGATCCACTCCGAAAGATACTTAAAAAAAAAATACAAATTATAAATCCCGTATTTAACGAAAAAATGACCAATAGCCAAAAGTCGAATTAAAGGAAGGATTCTTCGTCTCTATCGATTCAAATTCGATTATCCTACGACCTGGCAAGTTGTGGTCGTGAAACGTTCACCGAGACCCACATGAGTTTGCAATTCCAATTTAATTAGCGGCGTATTTGCGATCGGTAAGCATAGCTGTGAAAGAAATCCACTCCGAAAGAAGCTTAAAAAAATATACAAATTATAATTCCCCTATTTAACGAAAAAAATGAGCAATATCAAAAGTCGAATTGAAGGAAAGGACTCTTCGTCTCTATCGATTTAAACTCGATCATCCTGAGACCGGGCAAGTTGTGGCCGTGAGCAACCACCATCAGAGCTAATGACTCGTGGGTTCACCGAGGCCCACAGGAGTTTGCAACAGGTGGCGGCGCGAGAATATCCCACTGGAAATCGAGCGAAGGCACGCGGTGAGCGCGTTCCGCCCGATACTCACGCATCTTTCGAACATCGCGAGTGCCGATACGCGAGAGCGCCAGTACCAGTTTATCGCGAATCCGTACAGCGAGGGATGAGCGAAGCCCGCGATCGCACGTACCACTTCAACGTACGTGCCGGTGCCTCCTTGTGTGTTCCCATCGCGAGCACACGGACGGGCGAAGCAGCCTGGCGAACGCAGGAGAGCCGAGGTGCGCGAAAATTTATTACGACTAATTTCATTATACCAACGGCGCGCTCGCATGGGATTACGAGGGCGCGCGGCCGGTGAGGAGATAAGTGAATGCGGCGATGTACAGCAGGCTCGCTAAACGAGCCTCGCGCTGTTATACGATTACGCGACTTCCTCCTTAAAATTCTTCGGTGGACGGACGGACGGATTACGTTATCGGTTATTGATCCGAGGGATCGAACGGAATGGCGCGATATCGCCTGATGTCGTACAATAAAGACGATAGCGGCGTTAATGCTTTCCGCGTGCCTCGAACAAGCTGGGAATACAGCGAGGTCGTTCGCACGGAGGGTTCGAGTCCCGGGACGATTGCGGCGAAGAGGTATTGCTGACGAGTTTCGACATTGAGCCGGAAGAATCGACGTTCGATTACGCCCTGTGTGTATATATATACATGACGAAGGTTGGGTACGTGCTATCCGTTGTTCCCGGGCTCTTACGTTCATCATCGGCCAGAACGTCTCGTCTAGACGTACTTATATGCAGCGAAGCCGAGAACCCGTGACAACCATAAAAGGCCAAGTGTTAATGGAGCCGGGTGATGTGTCGAGGAAACACGATTTGTGAGACCGCGAATTCGGGCTTGTCGTAACAAAATCCTCCTCACTTCTGACGATTAAGGGCATGCTGGACCCGTTCTTAACTCCTTATTTACATTTTTCGCCGACGGAACTGGGCGATTTTTTTCATTCAATTTAGAATTATTAATATGCTTCAAATCGTGCAGGATTATAATATTGACATGGGTGATTCGACGTGTAGGTGAATTTTGATCAGCAAGGCATGAGGAATTAAGAAAATGGAATATTACAGTTTGCGAAAAAGCATGAACGTAGGTGTCACGATTGACGCACCCGTGGCTTCACGTCGTGTCCTAAGCTGCATTCATGCGCTTTTTATCGGCTCTGATCACTCGTCACGAGTGAACAGTAAAAAAAGGACATAATTAAACAATTGTCATTCAAATAATCTACAGCACATGTAGGCTCAATAACGCTCGGAGGAAATTCGGGAGAGTTGAAGTAAGAAAGAAGCAATTTTTTTGAGCTAAATCTGTGCATCGATCTCTCCCAGGCTTCCTCTCGAGACTGCTTCAGGAGGACGGGACGAAGCATCCATATACAGCAAAACTTGGAGCATCGTCCAGCAGGTGGAAGCACCACAGCATCCCGAAGCACGGTCCTTCTCGAATTACCCCGAGCCCCTCTGCGCAACCCTCAGGTGCTTCCCGAGCATCCGTGCACTAAAATCGTCCCCCGCAAAAAAAAAAACACAAAAAAAAATACACACGACAATTTTGAACAACCCCTTCCAGTATCAATTACAAACCGAGGAATTCCATCGCGCGAGCATCAATCCTTGTGAGTGAATCCCTGCAGTGGACTATTTACGATTATGTCCCGATAATTAAATTGAGATAAATGAATCCCCCCCGCGTACAGAGTCTCATCTCTCACTCTCTCCTCCCATCGCGTCCGAAAACGGCCGGTTACCATCAGGAGCGAGAGAAACGGAGCGGTCGCGTGCATCGAGGAGACGCGGTGGCGACCGAGAGTCGCGGCTCGCGTGATTCACGCGGCGTGCCGGACGCTCTAAATAAATTCGTGCGGGTGAGCCAAACAGGTAGTTCTGTGTCTCCCCCACCAGGACACACATACATCACATGTGCTCCCCGCAGCCGGGCGCGGAGAGGGAGCGAGCCCGAGACGCGTCCCTCCCGAGCGGGTTCGAATCACGCCGTCCCACGCGCCGCCGTGCGTTCGAGTTCTTCGCGTGTGCATGTAAAACCCTCCGACGCACGCACACGCACGCACGCGTATCTATAAGTGCGCGCTCGACCGCGCGCGGCTTCGTTCGCGGCCTGATCCCTCAGACGCTAGAAGTCGAATGCGACGATCTTGCCCCACTACCCGCGAGAGAGCGTAGATATCTCGCGCGCGGCACGCTCGGCTTACTCCACCACGCACGACCGAAGGTCGCCGAGGAGTAGGGTTACCGTCTCGTCCAATAAACGAGCGTCTGTCGCACGCCGCGTCGAATCCCACTACCTCGATTGGCGGCGTGGAATTCGCCGTCCCGCTTTTTCTCAAGCTCAAACGTCTTCGCTTCCTCCTCTCTCCCGTGGCAGCGCTCCGGCTGCTGCCGCTGTGGAGAACGCCGACGCTTCCCTTCTCTCTTCCCCGAAGCCGCCTCGCACGGACTCCGGCTCGCTCGCTCGTACTCACGCCGACGGCTCTTCGGGCCTGCCGCCTCCACGGGTCTGCACTCTTTTTCTTCCTCGTCTTCTTCTTCCGCCTCTCTCGCCTCCGTCCTTTTCCACGAACTCCCGGCTTATCCCTTCTCCGCGAGCGCGCACCCTCTGTCCTTTGTAGGGCTGAGAGGGTCTCTTCGAGGCTCGACGGAGGAATGCAAGGGGGTCCGGAGCGCTTCCCTTCCCTTCGGATGCGCGCGATACACGCTTCTCCCACTCTTCGTCTTCGAGGGGGATAAACGGAAAGGAAAAGAAGTCGATACCACCGATCGTCGATCTTGAATCAATCGATGCCGAGTCTGCGCACGCGTCCGGAAGAGCCTTCGACGATTTTCAGATAGATTTTTCCTGGCTCGATGACGAAATCTATTGTGCTCGATTTCGATGTACATGCGAGTCGGGAGAGATAACAAGGCAGAGCCGGAGGCGTATCGCACGCTTCGCGAACGGCTAATTGCACGAAGCTCGGCGGTGAGCAACGCGTGCAATTAATAGCAATTCACGTTGTCGGTAATTTCGCTGGATTACGAGGCAAAGTAGGAATTTAGAGAGGGAGCGGAGCGGCATTAAGCTTATGTATGTATGCGGCTTGTAGAAACGATTGGAGACGCGTGCCAGAACGAGTCGCGTGCGTCAATCGTCGTCGTCGTCGTCGTCGTCGGCGAGCGTTAGCATAAACTCAGCTATTTTCGATGTGCCAGTGTGTGATATAAGCCTATGACGTACGTCAACGTGTACGTGGCTAGCGTGACCGCAGACTTTCGCGGTCGCGCGTCCCTGATGCCTAGAAATTACCATCACCGGACCCGATCACGCGCTCGCGCCTGCTCTCCGACAACCAAGCCCCGTCTGTCCTGTACGAGAAACTGCGTACGACAACGCGCATATCTAACTGGTTGCTCGCTGATCGAGGCGTCAATTTTTTTGCGCAAAATCCAGCGGTCGATTAACATTCAATTCTACACAGGTAGATCGCCGGGTACACAAATGACCCGGATAACTCTTGGTTGAAAAAAAAAAATCAGTATGATGAGATAACGTCCCATCATACTGATTATGTCTACAAGAGCGATGAGGCTTGGATGTTTTTTAGTCACCGATTGTGTCAATAAGAGCGATGAGGCTCGAACATTTTTTAGTTACCTTGATTTCTGATGCACAAGAATATAAATGAAAAATTTAAGTTATGCGAGTTACATTTTTTTTTAAATGATCTTACGATAAGGGTTCCGGTTGAGAATGCTCCGATTTGAAAACATCCGGTTGCATAATATTCAATTCAGACGATTCGGAGCGAGTTTAGAAGATTCTATGAGCAACGACGACTGAATGCAAGCCGTGTCTCTGGATGACGATCGCGCATCAGAAATCTCTCGAGATTTGCATTCGCGCACAGTGAGAAAACTTACAAGAGGGTGTATCGGGGCTCGGGGATTTCTAAGCCCTTCGATTAATCGTCGGCACGCAAGCCCCGAGGCCCGACGGGGGTTCCCCGTTGCTGCTGCACGACCGCGCGCCGCTCGGGCCCCGATTCATCGTTCGTTGGTGGGAGTTCGGAACGACGAGGGGCCCCACTAGAGTGGGGGACTTTTTTTCCGGGGGGGAGGGAGGGGGGGGGGAGAGAAGTGCCGCCGTAGCGTGTCGAGGGTCGGAATTGAGCGTGGAGTGGGGGACGGTTATATACCAGCGTCAGAGGGTAAATCCATGGGTGAATCGTCACGCGCAATCCCCACTCCACGATCTCTACCTCGTTTCTCCTTCCATCGCTTCGGCACACAACGCGCCTTCGACGATCCTCCACCACTACGAGAATTCCAAGGCTCGTAGCCACGCTCCGGACCAAGGGACAGAAATCGTTGTGCTCTCGTCGAGTCAGTCGAGCTCTGGCGCGCTTTGCGAGAGGTCGAAGCCTCAAACACGATATTTAGCCGTGATCGACGAGTCACAGAAGGAACTTGGATAACATATCCCGAAGTTTCTCGATTACGAGATCAACGAAAGGATATTTTTTTATCTGTCACGAGTCCTCTTTTCGTCATATCGACATATCGTTTGGATTATATTATCGATATTCGCTTCTTCACGAAGAGCGAACCAGATACGAGTGTTTTTTTCATTATTGGGTACAAGTGCGAACCCAGTACCCCTGGATTACCTGTGCAGTGTGCAAGAAATTTTGTAACCGAGAGTGATACAACTCGGTCATAAAAAAAAGCATCAACAGAAAAAACACAAACATATTACACGAGAAAATATAATTTCTGTGATAAAAATATTGAACAATGGTGACCGGTGTCGGTGCTACGATGCCTGCGGGAGGTGTTACGGTCGGTGCTACCCCACCGGCTCCGCACGTGCCTCAGGAGGCTGGACAGCCGCCTGCGCAGACCAACACTGCCAACAATCCTGCAACACCGACGACAACTACCACGAGAAGATCGGGCGAAAATCGACGGGTTAGTATTTTCTTTGATCAAATATGTTATCGGAATTTTTTTTTTTTCTAACGACAAAATATAAAATCGATGGCCGAATGTTCGATCGAACTTGAGATCTTAGCACGAAGAGTCCGAGCGAACACTCGGAAATAATTTAGTTATTGCCAGTTGAAATATTTTTTATAATCCACCGACTTTACGAATGATCATTTGCTCTTTCGCACACACGATATTCATGTCTAATGTTTCACTTTTTATCATTACAGAGTAACAAGCCAATCATGGAAAAAAGACGTCGCGCCCGCATCAACAACTGTCTCAACGACTTGAAGACACTTATCCTCGATGCCATGAAAAAAGACGTAAGTATCTTTGTATTTTCTCAAAAATAATTTCTTCGATCCTCGTCGTCTCCCGATTCAACTTCGAATTCGCCACTCGAACTTCTCTTTTGATTATCTTCACAATGAGTTCGACTTTTGCCCTTTTTTTTCATATCCTATCATTTTTTAATCCCGAATCTATCCAAGACAAATGTACGAATAAAATGTCTAACCAACTCTTTCCTTTCGTCTAATTGCAGCCAGCGAGACACTCAAAGTTGGAAAAAGCTGACATCCTCGAGATGACAGTGAAGCACCTCGAGACACTGCAGCGTCAACAGGTAGCCCTAGCGGCGGCAACGGATCCAAGCATCCTCAACAAATTTCGGGCTGGATTCACGGAGTGTGCCGGTGAAGTTGGCAGATTTCCCGGATTGGATGCATCCGTTAAGCGTAGACTGATGACCCATTTGGCATCGTGCCTCGGTCCCGTGGAGACGAGCAGCGCGACCGGTCAAACGACAACGACACCGCAAGTCGTGCAGCCAGCTCCGCCGACGACGCAACTCCAGGTTCACATCCTTCCCCAAGTCGATTCGACGCCGAGGATTCAAGTGCAACAATCTAACGGAATATTCTTCACGAACGCGAACGGCACCGGACTCCAGTTGGTGCCGACGAGATTGCCGAACGGTGACATCGCCCTCGTACTTCCCGCTGGCGCGAAAGCAACGCCGGTAACATCGCCGTCTTCCTCCCCGGCGCCGACCTCGCCCCTTCCAACCCTCATTCCCATTCCTCAAAGAACAGCCAGCACGGCGTCAGCTTCCTCCTCCGCGTCGTCATCGGCGAGTTCGACCTCCACCTCCGCACCGAGTCCGATCGCTTTCGAGGCACCTCCGTCCGCGTACCGGGAACAATCGCCCGCCTACACCACCACCACCAGCCACAGGGACGTCGCGACTTCACCCGCCAACGGCTACACAAGCGATCCCGAATTCGATCCACGAGTGTACAGCCCGCCGCTCCAGAAACCATTGGCTCTCGTTATGAGGAAGAGCGTTATGCCGGAGCACGAGGGAAAACCATGGAGACCGTGGTAAATAATTTAAAAAAATCATAATCGTGCGTCAAGAAAGAAGTGCGTGTTGATGGGACAAGCTGAAGAGTTCCAAGTATTGCTGAGATGAGAGCCACCGATGCATCTCGTGTCGAGATGAAGTTCATGGGAGATTCTCGAATGACTGACAAGAAAAAGAGGGATTAGAAGTTGTGAATCGTGGACGGTCGACACGTGGCGGTCACACAGCCCGAATGGAGAGAGCCGCAAAAGAGCAATGTTTTTCGTCCGGCTCGGCCAGTAGCCTATGAGGCTGTGCCTTATACAGTGCCTTGTAAATAATTCAACGTTGACGCGTTTTCATTTTTTTTTCATTTTCTTTTTTTTTTTTTTTGCGAGCGAGAGAAAAGATGGCGAGCGAGATAGTTAGCAGTCCGATCGGCCCGACACAAAAGTTTGTTTCCCCCCCGCCCCTGCATCGTTCCTCTGTACATAGAAGAGATAAAAAATTAAGGAAGTGAATACTTATATTATATATATATTTCATTTTAAGTGCCTTACGCAACAAGAATCACCGAGGTCTTCCATTTTGTTCTTGTAACGTAAAAAAAAACGATGAGATATCAGAAAAGCAGATAAGACGAGACGCTACGAAAAAAAAAATGTATAAAGAAGTTGAACGGAGATATTGGCAGAGAGAAAGATAAAGAGCGTTTGTAATTATTCATCGATACGGTACTAGTTCGTAAGATTAGCTCTTAAGTGATGTGAATGCGATTGCATGAGTGATAAACTAAGAAATAAAAACGATCGCGTACCAGAGAGAATAGAAAGAGTGTCCTATTTATATTTATGAATGCAAAGATTGAGTTTATAATTCCTCTCTATTGTGAAAATAGAAAAAAACATCCACGCTTACTACTACATAGGAGTATCAAATAAACAATTGATCTCTTTATTGAAACTTAAAACCATGAATTTTTTATTTTTTTCCTTCACCTCTCGATCCTTCTGGAATAAAAGTTGAAAAAAAATGCTCCCATCGGTTTGACCGACCGAAGTATAATGTATGTATCATACTTTACTTCAGTCTAAAGACCATGAACTTTTGAAAATACTGTTAATTCTTGAATCAATCAGTAGTTCTTCGGGGTGGGGAAAGGCCCTTTTCGGCAGATGCTGCCATCCAGCGGAAGTTTCGAAAAGTAATTTGAGTCCTCGGACCGGTCTTCGACCCCGTAAGGATGCTGGCCCGAGCTCGGTAGGGCCCAAGATCCTTCGTTAGCCGGTGCACCGAGAGGTCCGCAACGGGGGTCGAGGACATGCCGCCACCTAGCAGGATTCCGTTGAACATCTTCGCGGGCCCTTCGGCATGAGAATCGATTGTACCTTCGTAGGGCCTCAGATCGCCGAACGATCAAATAGCATTGTACACCCAAACAAACATTTATTTTTCACAAAGGTATACAATTTATTTTCTTCTTAATTTTACACATTTCTTCAACTGCAAGAATTGTAAAATTGGCAAGAAGAAAAAATTTACATTTGCGGACAAGAAATGTTTACCAAACGTGCAAAACTGTTAGCGTACACCGCAGATAGTTCGAAACTTTATTGATTTACGTAAATCAACGGATATGATAGAATAATTGGGAGAGTAAAGTTAAGCCGCAATGAATCTTCACCATGCAACAGGCTCACTCTCACGCTAAATTGTTTTTCGCCTCTGCTATCGTGTTTAACGAGCTTCTCGCCGGTCAAACGCGTCTCGGTTAGTTACGTAAAACTATGCATAAACAGTTCAACGAGATAGCGCGGAGGACTTAGTCTCTTCTCACCCGGGTCATCATACACTAACGCACTGGTATGTGTCATATACAGAAACATTAAGTACTTAATGTAACGAAGCAAAATAATCATTCAGGGGAGACTGAGTTTGGAAAGTCCGGTGAAATTTTCAATGTTTTTATCTTCATTGCGATATATTTTCTGCACGACCTACTTGTTGGGAACTTTTCGCAGGCATCTTTGTGCCTACGCAAAAACAACACTAAAGCCCTCCATGTCAGAATAGTGCACATTTCACAAAGTTTGAAAGCAGCGAGAATCCATAACGCAACCGCTACGGCGATGAATATACGAAAACTTTCGACCGGACGAATCGATGACGTGGATAACAGTAATGTGGCGATGGATAATTGAGAAATCGTTCGTTGAATTGATTACGACGAAATATTAACGGAGCGCGCTAATCGCTCGCCATCGGCTCCTGTTGGCCGATGTAACTTCAGATAAGTTTCCGCTATCGATATTCCAAGCGAAAGTCCTTGCGTTTTTCGTCGAGAGTGCGTTGCCTCCCGGGGAATTTCGAATAATTCGAGTCGCATTTGAAAAAGCGCGTCGTCCAGCTGCGTCAGCACGAAGTATATATATATATATATATATATATATATATATATATATATATAGAGAGAATCGTTATCCGGACGTGTACTCGACGGTTATCGAATTCAAATCGACGTGCTGAAAGTCCAAGTGGGGTAACGACGTTGCCGGTCATCGCACGTGCTGGACGCTCGAGCGTATGCGAGGACTAGCCAAATACACTCTCGATAATAAGACGAAGTTTCGCGGCTGACTCATCGCGAGTCGAGCTGCGAGGGAGCAGCCGAGCCCGCGCGTGTCGCCCAATATATCATTTTTTTTTTTTTTTTTCGTATCCTTTTCGCTATATCACTCATTACGATATTGCACGCACTCGGATACCGCCAAGGCCTCCGCTGCGACCGAGTGGGCCCGATGAGACGTCACCGGGAACGGAGTCGACGAATCGCGGCAGTTCGCATGTGTACGATAAACCGCCGTTCGGCGGATTCGGAATTCCGCGAGATACCGCGGCTCGAGAGACAAAAAAAAATGTCGTAATTAAAAAGTCAGAAAGAATTCACGCTGATTGGAGATTGGGATTCTCGATGGCCTAGCAACAATCACTCGTGCGTTTAGCTGCGAGGCGAACTACCTTAAGTCGGTAATCGGCAGCACGTAGACACATCGAGCTCCGATAATGGTGTGTCGGTATATCGGATGTGTACCGTACACTATATGCTATATACAGTGTCGTACAGCCGTGACGAAATCGAACGTTACTGCGGGACGATAAATGGAGCTTCGATCGACAAAGCCACTGACCCGTTCCCCGCTGACTTAAATCTATGTATTTCTTTGCATTATCCTACAGATTCTATTATAGGTTGATTGAAATCAAAGGAATCGATCGCTCGAAAATGATTAATATTGTCGGGCAAGACCCTCGAAAAAAGCCCCGTTCGATTGAGCCCGATTTAAAATCCGAAGCCTCCGACAGACTCCATTCTGCGAAAGGTTCGACCCCTTGGCGACCTCGTCGATCAGGCGAATTCGACTTCCTCGAAGTCGCCAACTTGGTACCAAGGGGTCTCACGAGGTCGCGATGTCTTTTTTCATAAACTCCCATTTAACCCATCGCGGTCATGTTTGTCTAGAATTCCGCCGAAGGAACATTGGGTCAAAACCTGACCCTACTCCGAAAATTATTCCAAAACGATGCTCCAGATTGTAACGAACAAAAATTCATGAAGCACACTTTGGACCTTCTGGAATATTTCTCAACGATAATAATTTTTGTTTCAATGCGGGACGTTTTATCTCAAAAAAATAAAATGTCAAAAAGTATAATGTTTAGAAAAACAACGTGTGTCGAATGCCGAGTGTTTATTTGACCCGCGTTGACCACGAAGGGTCAACAAGTTTACGCAATACCCGTACATCTTGGTATACATGTATCCGCGAGGCCATCGCACAGCGGTAAGAAACCGTACGAAGTAACAAGAGGTGAAGAAACCAACCAGTGCTTAGTAGTTGTACACGCGCTGTATTGGCATACGTTCCCAGTCGCGTGGTTTCAAGGACAAGGCAAGGTTGACACGCGCCGCCACGACTCTCTCGCGAGCGACAAGTGGGGGGTCCACTCGACTCTGGACTGGCGGTGCGGAGAGACGGAGGCACACGGTATCGCGGCGTGGCGCGGCACGACTCGCGGTCCCCGTTGCCCCTTCGCCGTCGTCGCCGTCGCCGTCGTCGTCGGACTCGGCGTCGTTTTCGTCGAGCGATGCGCCTCGGCGCGCTACCCCGTCGCCGTCTTCCCCGCGACGTCTGGGTTATCTTTTAGACTTTCGCGATTAGAAATTTCCCCACCTAGTCGGATAACAATGAGCGAGGCAAAAAACAAATGCAAAGAATCGATCGTATCGATACGTCGAGTAGGAAATAGCGTCGCAGCGTCCAGACGGTTTCGTATTTCGAAACACTTCCCTGACACCGCGAGTATTCGTACGCTATATTCGGCGTCGTGTCTTGCGTGATGCGATGAACGCAGACGCTGAATAGACTGATTCTCAAGATCGTGCATGCTACAGCATTGATATTGGATTCCGATTATAATTGTCCAGTCACGCGCGCGAGCTCTCAGTCGAGGAAGACTCAGAGTCAGCATTTTTTTTTTGTTTTGTTTCCATCGACTCCACACAAACAAGCTGAAATTTGACTTCGTCAACGTCCAGACGCTGTACGAAATAATATATCCGAGACACTCTCCTCAGCCAGATTTGTCGTTGAATTTCTGGTTCCGGCTTAAAAAAAATAACTAAGACAAAAATAACGCCGTGAATAGTTTCGGAGAGAAGATTTCATCAGGGGTTCTTTCGGAGCGGTGAATCATCGGTGCGAGAGCAAAGACCACCTGATGAGTCGCCGCGGGTCGGGAGGGTGCGAGAGCCCGCACACAATCGCTGGGCCTCGCGCGAGTCGTAACGAAACAGGCTTCAATTAACCGAGTTGTTATTAAGAGAGCAGACCATTACGTCTAAGATCCCGGAGAGCTCCAGCGGGTCGACGAACTCCCTTCGAACGAGATGTAATAATACCTACACAACTTTGTACGCGACATTGTCATCCAGTGGTTGGAACAAAAAAAGAAAAGAAAATTAAGAGTCGAGCGAGAGGCAGGTGCGGCCTATTTGCACCGCGAGCTGCTGGTGCTCTGATGTGTTTATACGCTGTACGCTACCATAGCGTGCTGGACTTCTCTAAGTGAGTCCCAGCAGCGATGCAAGACCCCTCGCATGAGTCCCAGCAGCGATGCTTAGACCCGACTATAACGGTCTATCGCCTGCTTGATCCCCGAGCTCCGATCTCCCCCTTAACTTTCATCTCGGTTTCTCCCCTTTTCTCTCTCTCTCTCTTCCTGGTTAGGCCGTAATCTAAACACAAAATATGCCCCGTCGAGTCGTTCACAGGATGCACGCACCTGCATCGTTCGGTACGTGCCTCGAGAGAGGCCATTACAGCCTATATCTCAGCCTACATGCCTCAAGGAATGAGGAAACGCGTTTCCCAACACGACACCAGATACGAATACACAACGGAAGGGGAAAATTACGGAGGAATAAAAAAAAAAAATTCAGATACACCTAATGGCTCGAAGTCCATTAAATTTTGTATATTTTATTCGTCGCGCATGCCTGATGCGAATAGGATAGTTCCAAGAGGCCCGACATCGACAGACTGTACTCGTCACTTAACTGGCAATTAGCGTGAAGGGGAACTGCTCAATGATCATGTGGACACTAAGCATGGACGAGACTTGTCTTATGCAATTAAGAGTTATAAATAGAAAATATTAATAACCTCTCAGTGGAACGGCGCGAGTGAACCAGAGTCTCGACGGCCGAGAGCGACCGATGGAACGGATTAGAGAAATGAAGCATATCTGTGAAGCAATCGTATTTCCGCGACAAGTGTATTCTTCTAGATTGTGACACGCAGCTCTGATTAGCTACGAATGTGATCGCTATCATTTTTTTACAGCGACATAGAAACGCTGGACTTTCACCGCAAAGTGAATTATCCTGTTAGTGAGAAGAAGATGTGATTTTTTTTAAAACGGTAAATTATTAATAGTAGGTATTTTGTTTTTTTTCCGGGCCTTGAGCCTTCGACACTCTAAAAACCACTCGCTGTACCTAGCGATCATCGGATGGAGCATCATTAAAAGTGTCGAAACAGTCGCATCGAGCCATCCGGCCTTGAGAAGAAGAAAAAAGGGAAAAGAATATGACAATAAGTACGATAGGAAACAAGCGAAGGCTGCCAGGAAGTTTTGCTCGCGCCGACGACGAGCCGCGCGCGACAAGGCAAATTTATGGGCACGCGTCATTGCTCGGCGGCACTTTGTCGCCGCTGTGCAAGAGCAACGAGTATATCGAGCTCCGAAGAGTCATCGTGACGCAGGATAAGCCTGCGTTTCGTTCTATAGTTCGAGGTATAAAACGAACGGGTAGGGTAAATGTTAGCTGCTAAATAGCACACGAAGCGTGTAAACAAGCATCGGGTATAAACGAGCTCGAACGCTTTCGCACTTTCCGAGTCGAAACACGATCGTTGAGCGATTGGTCGGTCGCAGCAGTGTCCTGGGCTGCATAATACACTTGGGAATGGCGAACGCCTGGTGAGCAAGAGCTCTCGATAAGGGCGAGCAGATTGTGTAACGCGCGGATTGTGTATATCGCGTATACATGCATATACGCGATATAACCGTAGGATAAACATATACATGTATATGACCATTCATGAGGGCGAACGAGTGGAGACCAATTCAGGTTAATCGCACGAGAAAACTCGTAAGCGCGCGACAGTTTAAAAAGCCTGACTGCCGGGCTGTCCCGTAATGTTATTATTATTTTTTATCTTTCTTTTTTTTTCATTCATTTTTATTATCGTTCGACGGAAGGCGCGCACGTTCATGTACGATACCGCAGACACGTATAGAATTCGAGTATAGAAACATCGCACACATCGCGGAGATGAGACCGCACGCACGCACGCACGCACGTACGTAGTTTCTCGCGTGGGCAACGGCAGAGGCCTCAGCAGAGTTATTTATGAAGAGCCCCGGCTCGTTCACGAGAGCCTACCGAGATATATAACTCCTCTCTCTCTCTACCTATCGTATATCTCGTGCTCTTATTTCTCGTCGTACTGCTCCCGCGTATTCTGCATTAGAAAACCGCGACACGTGCGTCCCTCGCCGGGTACCAACGCAGCTACCGCGGTATTCTCATATTCTTCCCTCGTATCAGCTTGGACAATAATACGCTATTTCTGTGTGCACTCGAGCCGAGCCACTCTCACGGCTTCCTTTGACCCCTGCCCGAAGTCGCTGTTGAGTATCTCACCGGCTCTTTTTTTATCATGAAGAGTTTCCTTTTTTCACGAATATTTCGCTGTGGATGGAATTTGGAAACGTAAAAAAAATGTTTTTTTTTGCCATTAACAATGTTCAGCTTGACTTCATACAAAACTTCGTTACACAATTTTTTGAAGCGCGGTAGTGATGAATTTCTGAAATTTAATGAGACATTGGAATAAAACGATTGATTCTTTGGCGCCTTTTCTTGGTAACTTTGACCCTTTTCTCACTCGGCATACGTTTTCTTTTTATTGTCTTCTCTCGCGCATGTGTGAGGTCCTGGTGCGAGAGCCGACGCTTCTGTTTCAAGGGTAGCCGAATAAATATCGCTAAACTGTTCAATGGCTCGTAAAGGCAAAGTGCATAATTTCCGAGGTAGCTCGGTGTAAGCTCTCGCATCTTCTCTCGAAAGAGCCGGAGATCGGTTGAGCTGTAACGGCGGTCGCTACGCATCGCGACCAATCCAACTCGCCTTTCTGCCCGAGACTCTCGCGGATCTCTCCCAATTCGATCGTCTCGTTCGGTTCTCGTAAAAACATCCCGGCTAATTAAGACATCCCGAAGTTTCGGCGGGTTCTCTCGGATTCGCGTGTGCAATCCGTGGTCGCGAGAACGATGAGCGATAAATTAGTCACAGTCGTCGGCCGGATGGATAATCGAATCACCCTTAAATTTTCCGTCCGCGCGTGCACCGAAAGAGAAGAACGGAGCCGAGCAACTTTCCGCTTTCTAGACGAGCCGTTCACGAGTTCCTCAACTCTCGCGGTTCGAGCAATACTCGGAACGTCCGTTGTCTACTTCGTCTTCCTCCTCTTCTTCTTCAATATCTTTCGCTCTTCCAGCCGCAGAAAGCTCCGTCTACTTAAGATGTAATTAAGACTCAATCACCGCGCGCGTGCTTCAACAGCCGAAATCTCATTGTTATTCATTGAACGGGATGCGCTGCTGGCGGACGTCGTTTCGACGTAATTAATTTCCGTCCCAGAGAGACGGAGATATATATTTACATACGCTAATAGTGCGGCACTTTATTTTCTGACTTAGTTTTCGATCGCGACGACGAGCTATTTGGGAGAAGAAAGTAAAATGATGCGACCGGATGCTAATCACCGGTGGGTGATTAGCTCCTGATATCAGTTACGAAAGGTATCGCCACGGTCGAGAGATTAAACCGATCAATACGAGTCTAATAATCGGTAATCGCCGCCGTTAAAGTTTCACCCTATCTTTAAGACCCTTCCCGCTTCGGCTACCGGCCCTCGTTCTCCTCCTCGTCGACTCTTGGCCCACGAGTCTCGTGAAAAATTGCATTTCGGCGGGGATGAGACTCCATTCTCCACGTCATTAACGTACAACCTGTCGCGCGCGCCCGCGAGAGGGGTTTCGAAGCCGGCGAGCTCCTGGCTGCTGGCGACGTTAAATTACAGGAGGTGACACGGCGTGATTTAAGTCCCGGCTATCATGACTGTAATCATCATATATTGTCCCGGCTGTGGACACGTTGAGGGACTCCCGCGGCTTAAATGCCACCGCGTAGGAGCGTTTACTTACCGACATCGTTTCTCCTTCCGAGATTCTCCGTGGTCCTGCAGCATTGTTTTTTTTCCCATGAACTCTTTCGTCTCTCAGAGGCCTTCGCGTTCGCTCCGACCCGACACCCAAGTCACTCGAGGATCGGACACAGTCTTAATTATATTGTACCATTTCGGGGGAGAAAAAAAAATGTGTTTTAAATTATGTTTTTTTTCTTCTGTTTATTCACATTAACTTGAAACGCTCTACAAAAATTATTCCATATAAATATAAAGAGCATACGAAATAATGGTATGATTTTTTTTTTTTTTTTTTCAGGTGACATCGTATTGTTGCTGAACTCGTGGAAGGAATCAATAATATAATCAACAGCAGTCAATGCGGCAGGAGATCCGACATCAAACATACAAGGTAAGAAGCTTCTTTGATTGTCGTCAAGCCTGCAGCCCTCAAAACCGGCAGGGGAACTATACATGTATATATATATACACGCCGTGGAATGACGAAGGACGGATAAATTCTTTGATCGCGACGAGCGGCTTGTTCTTCGTCAAAAACCCCACCATATACCTTGCATGCGCGTGGCCTGCAGATCGTGGGATCCGCAGGGGCCAAAGACGCTCGCGCGCCGCGACTACCAGAGTACCTATAAGGAGCGGGCTCGAGGATCTTTGGCGTCCAAAGTGGAGGATGTATTTTTTTTATTTTCATTTTATTTTTTACTTCTTTTTTTATTTCGAGGACGAGGCATGCCCGTTAGACCAGTAGCAAGCGCGCCACGGTCTCCATGGCTATTATACGTAAAAATCTCATAACAGAATTTCTTTCGTATTTATATTTGTATACAAGAAGATAAGCGCAGTACACTCCAGTCGGTAGACATTTTTTTCTACAGAACTCGAAATTTCTAAAAAAAAAAAAAAAAATCTGAATCAAGCTCGAAGTACCGGCGAGAGTGGGTGAAAGGGACACGTTCGGTGCGCATTCATTCGCGTCGATCTCGACAGCGTCCCACGGTTTGGTGTTGGCTCGAAAAAAGCGAATATCGATGGGCGACGAGAACTCGGTGGGCCCTTGGGTGGGAAGGAGAACTGCTTTTTACGTTGTCCCGACGGCTTCTAGCATTCAGACTCTCGTTTGTGTTTTCTTCTTTTTTTTTTAAATTCAATAACAATGCAATAAGATCAAGCAATATCCAGTCGTGATGCGTTATATATCGCACTCTCAGAAACAACAATATAACATCTCTCGTTTTTAATACAAGATGCAATACTATTGTTCTAGTGGCTGCGACATGCGTTTTGCCAGTTGTGTTTCGTAAACGAGAAATTTGTTAGAACCGGTTGAATTTTGACGAACAATTTATCCGAACGTCGATGGGTGAACACGGTGGAACTATTTTGAATTCCTGTGAGGCGCGCGCGCTGACGAGCTCGTGTATAAAAGTTTCGAAGGCGAACGTCGAATATTCCCGGGGAGCGCGAGGACGAGGCGAGCCGATAAAAAGTGGGAGGAATGCGCTCGGTGACGAGAAGCCGAGAGGACACCGAACGGGGTGGGAGCTCATCCCTTTAGGGACTGATGGGGCGAGCGACGGCGAGGAGCGAGGAGATCCGAGAGCTGTATCAAATATTGGCTCGATTCGCCAACCGGCAGCTGCCACTTCTTTGTATTCCGACCTGCCCCCGGGAATGACAGTTCATTTCGTCATTGGCAGTTTATTCGGGGATACGAGTTTTCGTCCCGAGCACTGCGTGAGACCGAAACTGGAAGAACCGATGTCCGTAAGATGATACGGCGAATTAACTCTGTCGGGTCTCGTTCTCAGCTCTTGAAAATTTTATTCCTGCACGAGCGAAGAAATTGAGCTGTCGATTGATTCCTTTGCATCCGGGCATCTTCTCGTTAAGGGGATGACCCTTTTTGGTCCATGCGCCATATTTGCCAAGTTGGTTGATGAGCTTTTTTTTATATTTTCATTTTGCCTAAAAATTCGGACAAAATTTGACAAACCTCAAGGCGTCGAAAAGAAAGTTGGATGAAGTTGGTGATGCGACACAATTTCACCTTTCGTTCTTTAAGAGACTCGCTCTTTTCCGGTTGCGAAACCTCGGTAGTTTCAGAAGTGAATCAGATTTTGATTTTTTTTAAGTTTAATTTTAATGAGCGGGTGACTCGATTTCTTTGAAATTGCGTAAAACTCAGCGAAAACAAGTATGATCTCAGGCCTCTCCGTATATATTTTCCAACAATTGAGAAAGAATAAACAGAAGATAAGTAGGTCGAATCTGTTGAACGACGTGGCGTAGGTTCCCGAGACGATCGTGAGGCTCGAATCTCGTGCGATCGACGGAGTTAGCGGGACAAACTTAACGATCATATAACGCTTATGCCCGAGAGAGTATCGCGAGTGCTCGTTTCGTTCGGTCTCGCTACGTAGCGATAACCACCGTTCCGATCCTTAATAAGACGAGAGATCGACGTGTGGGTGACAAAAGCGATCGAGCCTCTGGGTGCCTTGTACGGCGTGTGGGCTCCGTGCAAACACAATTTTTTTTTTTTTTCTTCCGACAACGACGTTTGTTACCCGTCTCGGCTGGCTATCTCGCAAAGCTGCACGCGTAACTCACCTTTCGTTCTGCATTTGAACAGGTGTATTTTACTCGCGCAAATCCCCCGGGGGGCAAAAGATCATATACCACCTTCGCGATTCTCGCTAATTTAAGTTTAATCCTTGCGCAAATCCTTGCGCAATCTGCTGTGTTTCGCAGCGATGAAATTCATCAGTCATGCAAATCGAGCGTGTTTCTTGTATTTACCGAGCATGACTCCGCTCCGGGAGAAATTTTATTTATTTTTTTTCCCTCGAGCACATCAATTTCATAGATCCTTCGTCCAAGCCCGCACCTTCGTTTGCAGGTTTAGACCACACAGTTTGCGAATGCCCACAGTTTGTGAATATGTAGCACGATAAAATTATTCGTTACATCGACCGTTGAGAAGCAAAAGAGCGTATCCGACATAGTTTTATAAGTCAAATCGTGTGGGACACATCCTTCTGTTTCCAAGTGAAGCGCCGCAATTTTTATGTGAACAAACTCTTGCAGACGTTAGATCGGTGGGACTCTCTCTCTTTCTCGAGTTCCCACACGCTCGGCATGCGGTAGATTACAGTGCGCCACAGAATGCGCGATCGCCAAATACGAAACTTCGTGAGGGCGAACCCACACTTTACGAACCCACACTCTTCTTTCCATCAGAGATCATTGATGCCTGCTTCATATTGCGGTGCTCGTTCGCAAATGTACTAAGAAGAGTGTGAGTGCGTGTGGTGTGTATGTGAGTGTGTTAGAGATAGCGACACCGCGTGACAACGACATCAGTGGCAAAAGAGCTCTCCCTTCTTTTCGCTCGACGCTAAGTTTGGTAAAATCGTGCTTTATGCTAATATTTGGAGTAGGACGAACGCGCGGGGCGAGTGTATACGCACGGAGGTGTTAACGATTGCCAATTCGTGTCCGCTGCGTGACCATTTTCGTCACGCGGCCGCGACTGTGCCTTCTTTTCCTCGTTAGAGAAATCACGTGTAATCACGAGTCCTTCCAGTCGTATACGTGGCGACAGTGGGTCACGAGCGCGACGGCAGCGTCAAAAATAACTGCCGTACACAGGATTTTTTTATTTTATTTTTTAACTCAAATCAATGGAACCTTTTAATATTTGCCACATCATATTTCTTTCAAGTGAAGATACAAATCGATCGAATTCTCCAAACAAAATTGTACTTATTGCTTCGAGCGAATTACGTTTTGTTAAACATGTTCGAATTGCTTATGATAAGATACCTCCATCGATTATCACAAAATTCAATACCAGGAAAACGATTTAATTCGCCTTACCGTAGAATAAGAATCATCGAGTGTAAAACCGTATAAACCATTCCCTGGTCAAGATAAGAAATCAGCTTATAGCAACCATTGTCAAATTTTCGCCCCCGATATGCTGGAATCTCGTGTTGGCAACTATTATTGCATTATCGGTGGCAATTTGTTGGGCAATTTGTTCACAAGTTGCTGACACGGTAGATTCCATGCGACGCAGGCATATGTATGACAAGGAAACAGTAACGTTTGGCGGCAAGAAATGGCGCTTGTTTGCCTGCGCTGCGGTTGACTAGCTGGGGCGATGCTGAACAATATTTTTTTTTATTTGGCTAAAGCCTTCAATTTGAATTTGTGCCGTGGCAGCACGACTAGATCTCATGTGGACCACACCTCTTGAAAAAGGGCTGTCAGCCGCAGCCCTCCGCAAACTCGAGGTCGCCCGGACGCATCGACAGCCAAAATGTATTATCGTAAATTTTCAACAGCGACGATGATGCGGTGTCTCTCCCTCCCGCGCAACTTCGACAGCTTCTGTCGACACCGAGAGTCCTCGTCTCGCACACCTCGGCGGCCTCGTTCGTGGCTCTCGTGGCCGATATATCGAACGCGCACGTCGTCATACCGTCGCGTCTCCCGTTTAACGAACGTTCGCGCACACATAGAAGATCCCACGCGACGTATTGGACAACACTTGGTGTTCCGGCGGTTCCTCCCACGTTACACGTTACTCTCCGCACGGCTCGGTGCTGCTCCTTGTAGCCCGGCGACGTTTCCTACACGCTCACTCGAGATCCCTCGAGCCAAGTTTCTTCATCGAATAAGTCGCCGCCGTCAGGCGTCAGCTCGATTTTCTCCGCCGTAGTTGCTACCGTTGCTGCCGCAGTCTTTATCGCGGCTCTGTTCAGCTTCTCGCTCCTCCAGGTCGATTCACAAACTCGAGTTCGAACTTTTTCGCTTACCGTTCGGCTTCGATCCTCCGGTCGCTCCCGCGGAGTCCTTAATAATCCGGGGCACATACACATCCTGATGTCGCTACTTTCCTCGTCGCCCTCGCCGAATCCAAAATTGTAACCGGCGATGAGCTCATCGCGAGCTCTCCGGCTTCACGCGAGACTTCTGAGAAGACTTGGCGACAAAGCCGCTCGGATCTCTTCTCTTGTCGCTCCAAGTTTGTCGTAGAAACGCTTGCCAACACGCACGCTTATTTTGTACGAGACAATTTTGTGAACATCAATGTACGCAATTATTCTTCGGGCTTTATGGCTCACCGATTGTTTCTGGCAACGTCGTGGCTTTGATACCTCGGTCTCGGGTTCTATAATTGTTGTCCGAGGAACCGAGAGACGAGCTACCGCCGCGGACTACTTGTTCGTCGAATAATTCGTTGGGTCTTATTCATTGAGGCCTCTTCTAGCTTGTTTCAAACTTGGTCGGAGTATTTTTGGCGCTGAACAGTTTTCGGCTTGAACACACAAAACACCGGTGAGACTTACCGATCTCTAATATTTACCGCGTTTTGATAACCAGTCGACGAGAGTGGTCGCGGCCGCATTCCTCTCTGTAGCATGTTCGACCGCGATAATCCTAAATCGTACGGCGTCACGCGAGATTGACGCTGGGATCGTGTCTGCCCGCTATCCGGCTCGGTTATTAATTGCGTGGATTTTTGTTATTATTATTTATTTTTTTTAAATACGGAAGTTCACAAGCGACGGGAGCCATGAGTTGCAACGAGGAATCCGAGACTCCCGAAGCCCCCGCTGTGATTCTCTTCATCGACGTGAAAGCAAACGAGCCGTCCAATTAAGACATCAAATTCCTCAAGAGCACCACCGGCAGGGAGCAGCCAGCACATACGGCAACACCATCGGGAGAAAGAAGAAAAGCTGCGACATCAAAGATCGAAGAGTGTCGTCCTGACTGGTCAGCTCTTGCGGACGACGCTAACGCGCGTGCGTATATCGATCGCTGTGAGAAATCGCGGAAGAAGAGGGACTCGGCCGGTAACCGGCGAGGATGAGCGCGAGGCTCGTGCTGTCGGGCTGCGAGCGCCAAACTTGGAGTACACAGCTGCCGCTCAGATTTGCCGTTGGATAATTGCATGGCTTTTCCACAAAAGGCAGTCCGAAGATGAACGCGGACCGTGCCAAGACCCGTCTGCGAAAAGTGCCCCAGCCGGTACATCACCATTGTTCTTGCTGCAAAAAAATGACTTTAATTTTATGCGACACACCGCCAGTGGAATTTCTTACGAGCCCGGGACGCTCGCCGCTCCCGCTTTTTATCTCACTGTCGCGACTACAACAACATCTTCTCGATCCTGCCTCGATCGAGAATTAAAAAACAAAAGAAATTACAAACATCCGCGATGCCAGGAGGGAAGTGTCTAGTAAAAGTTAGAGTCGCCTGAGAAAAACTACCATGTTTATATATGGTGTGTCGCTGTCTGCACAGAAGTGCGAGATTTGTGACCATCTTTTTACCACATCATATCGAAATTTTAGATTTAGATTTCAACGCAGTTTCCCATTATGGTGGAAATTATATATCTTCTACTTTTGGTTGTGAAACTGGAGTCGGATGGTGCGATCGGAAAATTAATCAAATAAAAAATCGTGGAAGTTTGTGAACAACTAATAAGTTGTGAGAAAAACAAACTTTTTTAATCGTATATTCTGTCTATTGTATTCTGTTCGCATACATCTCATTAGCCCAATTATCTCGAGTCCGACAATTACTCGCTACACAGCACGATGTCCATTCGAGGCTCTTGCGCTATTCGTGTCAGCAGACGCAACGTCGTAATCGCCAACAAAGTGGAAGAGATTTGTTTTATTTATTTTCCTCAATCACGACAAATTTAATTAAAAAAATACTTGCGTTGATTTTAATTGACACTTTTGCCGGTAACGAGGTAAAAGTGTCTTGTCGTCGTTGAATAGCGGGCGCGGTGAGAGTCCCGTCGGGAGGAGAGTGGACAGGTTTCTCGTGGCTCGACGACTTGCATGCTCTCAGCGGTGGTCCTGACATTGCACCGAGGACTCGCGGGTTAAACTCTGTACCTTCTGTACGTGACGTCTCACCGAAGTGTGCGGAGTGAAGGCGCGAGGACGGACTCGGAGTAAAACATACTGCTAGCAGGGAAGTTAATCGATTTAAATCGGATTTTGGAGAGAACGAGTCAGGAACGACGAACGGGGTAGGCCGAGGTGATCCGGGGTGGGGAAAGGAGAGAGCCGCGCGGCGAGCAAAAACTCGACTCGACGATTTAAGGTGAATCCGATACGGGCGCGAACGATCGTCGAAACGGGCGTGCTCCCTTGGATCCTACCTTTCTCTCTTTATCTCCGCGTTCGATGCCCGACGCCCGGAATACAAAAATATTACCAATTACATGCTGCAAATATGGTGTATCTCATCGACAGCTATTCCGGAATCTTTTTATCGGACAGGTGTGTGTGTGTGTGTGTAAACACATCTCCGATTCACCAGAAGTTCGTTAAATTCCCCCGTATCCCTTCATCAGCAACCGCGAATGTACGAAAGATAATTATAAATCCGAGAGAGAAAAACGAGCGATAAACATGCATGTAGACCGTTACAGCTGTACTTTACGTTGCAAGTTCCTGGTAGGCGCACTTATGTTGCAATAGCGATGCGCGCGGTCGATGCACTCGAAATAATCGACGGTGTTACAATCGTTCGATATTGATAGAGCTCTTTTACAAACTGGCGTCGGGCTCAAAGTGGCGATTAACAAGCGCCGGATGCAGATTTTTTTTATTGTCATTAAATAAAATAAAAAAAATGCTTAAAACTATAGTTCGCGCGATTATGGATGGTTCAATGAATGAACAGTGCCTTCAATTATGAACGGGTCAAGGAAACTACGGCAGTTTAATAAGTATATCGTCAATGATTGAAAGAAAAATGGTTTTACACTGTTCATTCACTGAATTTATCGTTCTGTTAAGTGTTCATTCATCGGTAAAGCTTCGCCAACTCGAAACTCGCCGAGAGAGCACGAGCGTTCGCGATTTCCTCCCGCGGTACTCGATCGGGATCCATTAAGCCGCCGCGGCTGTGTTGCGAGGCGTGCTAAGCAGAAATAATCGTAATCGCAGCGAATGAACGATGATAAATAATGATTTCGTATTAACAATCGGTACTGAATACCCGGGGCTCTCGTGGCCCTCGAGCCGTAAATCAAGGGCATTTGTTAGCGCGCCAGGCACGCCTCGCGCCACTGACATTGAAAGATGCATGCGAGTCCCAATCGTCGGGCTATATTTCAATATTAGTTTAGCCATTGTGGCAGCCCCTCGGCCCCCGCTCTACCGACATAAACTGCTCGATGTTATGCGCGACAGCGTGTATGCGTATGCACTACTCCGCGAAGATAATATTTTTCCTTCATTTAGTATAAACTCGGGCGTATTTTACTTTTTTTTTACCCTTAGCGTATACCGGATTCTTGTTCGAGGATCTAGAATTTGCCAAGACGCACCTTTCGAACGAATGTGCTAAAAAAAATCTACAAAAATGCACACACGTACCTTGAAGTGTTTTTTTTTTTTTTTTTTTTTTTTAAACGCAGAAGGACATTTATTACGGACATCCGTATAGTTTTTGCGCTTTAAAGGAGGCGTGGTCGTTTACGCTGGGCAAAACCTCCCCGGTATTTGAAGAGTTAAATTATCGATAAAAATCATTTCTGCATAGGGAGAAATTTATTCGTCATAAAATAATGGAAGTAAGGACTGAAGAACTCAGGTCGATGGCTCTTTGCCAAGGTGTATAATTATCATTAGGTATAAAATTAGAATAAGAAGATAACGGCATAGATATTAACTTCAGCAATAAATCTCTTTCACTACTACCAATAGAAGTAACATAGAAATGTGGAAGTATTCAAGAGCCTGACAATAAATGTCTAAGATGTCGTGTCATCGTGTGACGAATGAGGAAAAAAATGAGCTTTGGTTAATGTACCGAAAATGTAATTTAAGGTGCGTAAGAGTCGCCGGTTTAGCGGTTACAAATCTCGAAAGGCTCTCAGGGCTCGGGTACGGAGTGCATAGCGATGCATTCCCACTCGAGGCTGGCGTGCGTGCGGAGCGCGCGGCGACGCGACGCCAGTGTTCGGCGACGCGCGTCGGCCACGAGGAGGCACGAGCCGACACGTGGGACTCTAGGCGGCTCGACGCGACGCACTCACGACTCTCGTCCGCGAGCTGCCGCCTCCACTACCGGCCACAACTACCGACGTTCTCTCTTTCTGTATCGCGCGCGCCTCCGGCTTCCCTACTCGTCTCGCCGTCTGGCCGCACACGCACGCACGGCGTACGCACGGACACACGCACACGCGCCCACGCACGCACTGCCAGAGAGAACGTCCCGAGAGACCATTCACGGAGTGTGGGTAGATACAGGCTCGCGAGGGTGTCTTTCTTCGTCCTCCTCCTCCCCTTCTTCTTCGTTCGCTCATTCTTCCACTTCGCTTCGTAAAATCCACGGCAATGTGTATTCAACACTCTCGCGTTCGTTTAGTAACAAAAGTGAACTTGATTTCGTGTTTCTGGCTGAAACGAGTAGTCGCCGCGTGGGAGTCAAAGAACGATGCACTACTGGCGCCTCGTCTATCCGGCGAGACTGTTCTGTACACTTATGATGAGAAAAAAAAACGGCAAAGGAAACAAAAAACATATAGATAGGGTACTTGATCTTTGAAACAGACTTTCTCCTTGTGGATAGACCACTGCATTTATGGTGTCTGAACAGCGAACTGTTTACTAAAATACTATACTTACAGCATTTAAAAATTGTGGGTCCGCTGTGCCTACACCGTGAATAAAAATTGCACGAGAGCTGTCAAAAAAATATAGTTATTGCAATTCTACTCACAATCTTTGTAATTTCACGTGACATCGAGGCAGTTTCGAAATTATATGTTGTTTCGATATCGCATCGAACTGCAAGACTGTGTGTAGCAGAGTGGAGAGAATATCGACATTAAGCGAAGGCTAAACACGTCAGAGTGCGAGAGTACCAGAGTAAACATTTTGAATGCATTTTTCTCCATAACGATTCTATAAAATAAAAAACGAATTGCGAGCTGCACTGCGTATTTGATGAACGCAGTGTGATCCGCAATTCGTTTTTTGTGTTATAAAATCGTTCCGGAGAGAAATGGACTCAAAATATTTGGAATTTATGTTGATCTTTAACCGCACATTTAAAAAAAAAATGTATTTGATTGATTGATCACTCGTTACTCTGACGTTTTTCCTTCCACCTTATATTTCTGAATACTCTGTCAATTTGCAGCACCCTGTATTTATGTAGAAAATTGCGTAAAAGCAGGGGATGATTTGTCAACGGGCTGCGTCATCCTCGTCATCCTCACTCTCGCATCCAGCGGAGACGACAGAGTGACAGTGAAGACATAATAACGGTCGTCTCAGCTTTGTAGCCTCTTCTTCTCTTTTCTGCCTGGCGTTGATGCACCACCGGCACAGCCGCGGTCGCCCGTAATAATAAGGTCCGGAGAATACGTTGTTATGCGCTCTCACGAAGCGACGTTGAATTTTCGGGTGTGGTCGCAAAAATATTCACTGTGCACACGCCTCGCATTCTCAGCTTTTTCAGACGATTCCTACACGCCCCATAGAACAAACTGCAAATACGTCTATTCGTCCGGAAAGGCCGGACGAGATTTACGAAGTTTGCCGGACCGAAAACGAGCGAACATTTTAAGTTTCGAATTCGAATCTCGCGAGGCTATCTTCGGAATAGAGAAGAGGCGAGGTAGGCAAGGTGATGAGGTTGATAAAAATTCCGCGTGTGTTCTCCGTGGCAAAAGGCCAATCAAGGAGGTCTATAATCACGAGCTCCCTCGTCGAGGTCCACTTCGGCCGATCCCGGCAGCGGGCAGCGTATTACGATGGATCGACGAAGGCCCGCACGAGGGCGCGAAACAACAAACTAGACGAAATAGCTCGTCTGAAGATTTAAATTGGTCTAGATTATTTTTGATCCGACGGTCCCTCTCGCGTGCTCGGACTGGCGAACATTTTAGATTAAATTTTCGGCGGGGAGAGCAAAGGAGGCTGGAGCGTGTATCTATGTCTAGCCGGGTCTACGGAGAGTCACGAGAGAAGAGGAGCAAGGGAACACGAGACGGTACGGGTCGGAAGGAGCAGAGACGGTGAAGAGTTTCGCGGACCTGGTGATTACATGAAAAAGAACGTGAGGGCCACCGAAAAATTGCCAGCGAAATACCGCGAGACATTTTTATGGCCTTTGATTGGAGCGCCGGTAGCGAATGTAATTGCCACGAAATATTTAGGATGTCGAAGGCGCTGTGGTCGTGAGCCATTCAGCGGGATTGGATATGACAGGTGGAAGGGGGGCGAGACCAAAAGTGATCCGAGGAGCAAGAAGAAAGTAGCGAAAGAACGCTTCGTTCCGCGGACGGGCGTCTCCGCGGCCGCCCAGGGAAGCTGCTGCACCCGAAACCACGTGTGTTCTTTCCGGCTCTGGACACTGAAACTACCTACGCGAAACCACTTTTTCATCGACTCGCGTTTTCACGCTCGAAAATGCGAGCTCGGAATGGAGCCTGATCTTTGATGTGGGGAGCTCGATCGACGAGCAGTTCACCCTTCCGCGCCACGAAAGACACAGCTTCGAGTCGACAACGATGACGAATATAGAATGTAACGCGAAAGAATTTGTGGAAGATGCGCGTGCTTCTATCGAGAGGCCAGATCAAGATAGACGGGGGATCGGTAAAAAATTAATTGCCACCACGATTACCGCGGGAAGCCCGCGGCCCCACGATCGGTTTCGTGGCTTTAATGATTACAGCCTCTTCGGCGTGGCTAATTCTCATATTGGATAGTCCTGACGACGCGCGTATACAACACCCCGTCGTACCAACACTGTTCGGGATCGAAAATAGAAGTTGCCTCGTGGAAATCGGTCGCAGGGAGATCGAGAAGATATTTTAAAAGTAATCAAGAGATGATAGAAAAATACCTATGAAGGTAGCGGGTCGAGAGAGATCCCGAGAGAAGAAACTCCGTGGCTGCGAGACACGCGGTGAATATTTATCGGCCTCGGGCTGTCTAATATTTTATATTCCGTGGGACACGGGCTATAAGCGAAATTTCACGCGAATTGATCGCGAGCGTCCCGAACGTGGAGCTCACTTTGCCAACAGAAATCTCTGCCAAATTCGCAACGATAAATTGCTCCTTCGCCTCCTCCCCGCTCGCACGGTCAAGTCTGGACTCGGATTACAGTCGAGGAGACTTCGTAATTGAAAGATTTTCTTCATCTAACTCCTTACCGATACACGAAGGTGTATCGGCAAGATTGTATATTAATTTTGATATTAACAAAATTAACCCTTCATAAGTCACACCTCTATCCCCACTCTTTGGCGCTACCGTAGCAATGCATGGCCCGGTTCATATTCGATCCATTAAGTGCTAATCGGGATTGACTGTGGCCATCGCTGTGAATTTCAATATTTTCAAAAATCGGGTTTGTTAATTTCGATACCGTTGAAGTTCCGTTTTCGCGCTCTTTCCTTATGTTTTTACCGAACAGAGGGGAAGACGACGAGGACAACGAGGTATCGCATCGAGGCGTGGCTCCTGGCGAGACACGTCCTGCGCGTCTTCCTTTCGCTGCTGCAAAACAAGTACAGAGAGCCAAGTAAAAGAACGAAGGGCTCGCGGCGTCAGACCGAAAGAATCTCTCGTGGCATCGGAGGCTGCGGGAGAGAAGGAGAGCCACCAGTCTCGAGCGGTCCCACTCGACAAAAGTAATCTGCAATCCTGCAGCAAACATTCGCGATACCAAATTTGGCTTCATTGTGGGGGCTGTATTGGGTGGACAGCTGTTTCCCAGGGTCACGTCGGAGCCGAAGACTTTTGCGCGAGACCGCAACGAGGTCGACGAAAATGACGATGAGAAGGAGAGAGAGAACTACAAGAGCAACTCTATGATTTATATTTATGAGTCCCCGCCATTTAATGGCTCCTGCGTAGCCCGCGGCAAAGTTGCACTTGTACGAATCGCGACGAGCGAAATATCAAGGGGCTCAAGAATCCGACTGGCTTTAACAGCGGCATCGCCCGGATTTAAAATTGATCGTGAACTCGATACCGGCTAAATCGACGCTTACGAAGATCGTCGATCCTCAAGATCGATACTTTGTATTCAAAGTTTTGCCGAAAGTCATCGATCCCCCTCTCCAATGACGTCACGATTTCGCATTTCCCGGATACGTTTAGAAAATACGATGTTTATATATCCGTGGGAATGGTCCTAATTCGTGGGAACGTTCGGTGAGAAAATTCCCTCGTCAAAATGTACGTCGCAACGGCGTCAACGAGCGACCGAGTAACGCGCGAGACTAAACGAATCTTAACCCCGCGTACTTAATCCCTACAGTGAGCCGAAAGGCCCTCTTTCTCTCTGCGCGCCCTTCCTCGTTTCTCGGTACGACGTGCACTATAAAATTGCATACGAAGCTGGCTCCCAGCTGGCTCGCGTCGCGGCACAAGAGTGAGGACTGAAAATGAAAATTAACGAGCGCACATTGTCGGTCGGCCACCGCCGGCGACGTCGTCGAAGTTCGCACTGGGGATCGCGGCGAGAGGACGAACATTACTTTAACGATCCGGTCATTAAAAGCGTTGACCTCGTTGGAATAAACGGGCCCTCCATAATCACCGATTTAAATTGTCTTCCGCTATTCTCCCCGACGACACGGACCAGTGTAATAAATACCTACGCGACAGAGACGAATACGAGAAGGACGAAGGTCGCGATCGTCGCGCTCTCGAAGCAGGAGCAGGTTCTACCTGCTACCAACGTACGTTACAACACGCGTAGAAATCTCAATGGGTATCGAGGAAACTTTCTCCCGAAGGTTCGACGGGGTTTATCCTTTATTTGCATGGTGCATGGTGCTTTCTAATGGATAACCGGGAACTGCCTGTGTCTCTTCCTCTCCTCGTCCTCGGCGAAGAACCAGGGCACGGCATCCGCTCCTCCATTATCATGCATATTTCCCAACGCAACCCTACACGCACCACCAATACCACAATCTATCTGCTACCTCGCGCGCGAGGGCGGAAATTGGTTTTATAATCCAAACTAGGCATACGGCCGTGCGCCGTAATCGTTGCGACGAAATGGAGCAGTCGAGTCCCTTCTTCAAAATCAGGCTATTACGTTCCCGCGTCGTCAATGCACCGCCATTCACATAGGAACAACCGCCCGGGGCTCCCTTACAAATCACTTTCCCTGATTGACACTCAATGCTTTCTCGCTAGTTTCCCCTCCGAGACTTCGTCTCTCCCTTCTGTGTTCGATCGGGGCCTTACAATAACGAGCGTAGGCATGTGCATGCATCGCGTGGCGTTCTCCATTCTGCTTGTCTCTCGCCTCCACCTCTTCTTGCGGCGTACACAGATGTCTATTCAGCATTGGTTCGTTCGATATTCTATGACCGTGCGCTTCTCTTACGAGAGCGCCCCCGCAAGCATCTTTATCGCGGCCTTGATCGAGACCGTGTCTGCGCGTTTCCGATATGTCCCACGCTCGTCCGTCCCGCACTCGTCGCGCAATGCCGAGGAACTGTTTCATCCCCCTTTTCCTCCTCGGCTGTAACTGGCACGACTCTCTCGCTGCCTGCTCGATCTCGACTATGGAAAAACAGGCGAGCGGATGACAGGTGCATACAGTTTTTACGTCTGAAAATATACTCGTGTCTGGTCCACGTAGCGTTCGTGTCGTATGACCTAGTATCGAATTATTCTGCTTCCATGCACCGCACTCGTTGTTTGTTCCACACGCTGCGATCGCTCACGCACAGTGCGCTGTGTTTGCGCGTTTTTTTTTGTCCTCGGTGGTTTCGCGCACTCGGGCAGAATAACACATATCGCGAATCCGACCTATATACGTACTTTTTGTATTGCAACGTTATTAAATACGGTCGTGTACATGAAATGGAACGAGACACGGGGAAGGGCGAGCGGACGGGGAACGAGTATCGACCGCGTAGACCGGGCGTACACGACGTGCAGCGATACTGCCATTCCCCATCAAGGACGTCGCTGATCGGTATAATCGAGTACAGGTGAATCAGAGTGGTACGTGTGGATAACATGTGTCGCGATCCATTCGAACGTGAAGCAGAAATGTTAGCTCGGTTCGATGCCGCTCGAGGATACAACGTACCCGTATACTCAGGATGTGGGGAGGCTTGTCATCGTCGGCTTCGCATATACGTCGACGATTCACTCGTGTTTACCGAGGTGTGAGAGAACGAATGGCTCGTGATTATTCGTCTCGCGAAGAGGCGGAAGAAAAAGAGCATGGTAAATTGTGGCCTTTTTCCTTTTACCTTACGGATAATATTCGTTCAAGAAAAAGGGAGACACCCTCGAGGGTTTCATTGCTATATTGCGTGGAACTCGATCCCGAGTTAATAACATATTTTAGAGGGCTATTAGGACGGCGACCACATGCACACACACATACCAGGGATCGACTCGAAAATCGAAAATGAGAGTAAAGCTTCGGGAATGAGATTCTTCCTTGGACCGACGTCCGATCTGCCTGGAACTGATTGACATGTCGGCTTAATAACGTTTTTTTTTTTTTTCGTTTGAGTCTTCTGTTTTCGAACCGCCCTCTTCCGTGATGCTGCGGTCCTTCTGCCGCCGAGGCCCCACGGGACGACGCCGCGCCCACAAGATCCATATCTTACTGCTAAATCCGTGTGCTGTGCCGGGGCTCAACGGTCGTCCGATAACTCGTCGGAGACTAGAAATTTTTTACGGTATACCTCAGTGCTAAAAACCGGACTAAACCTTTCTTATTCGAGTGAAATTCTCCCTGCGGGTCCTGAACGGTCCAATAACGCTAAATTTCAGCGGCAATGTTCCAATTCGAAGGATAAAACATTGCAGCCCTGAGAGAAGAGAAATTCGGAAAGCGCCAAGTCATTCGTAAAAGTGGCCGCCCGAACTTTTCACGAGCTCCCATTAACACATGCCACATCCGGTTGTGGTACGGGTGGTTCCGAGTTTCTGGCTCTGCCGGCGCTGCAGGTCTCCAGGGAAATCTTAACGATTTTCTAAGGGCGTGTGCCTGTTGCGAACCGATCAAAGGACGAAAGGCCGCTCTCAACTCTTCTGCCCACCCTGTTTTTCTATCCCCATGGACCCCGTAGTTCCTGCTCGACGGTGTGTTATGCATTGCCGAAGAGCAGGTCCTGCTCGAGGACCACAGGCAGAAGCAGAGCGGAAGGCAGCAACGAGCAGAACGCACCGGGCACGTCAGTGTGGTCCGACCAGATCCCGTCTCTGCCATACGTCCGCCCCACGCGACCTCAATTTATTCGACACCTCCCCTCGCCCTGAGCGTTGAAAAAATAAAAAAATTGCTCCGGTTGAATCCTCCGCGACCGGGACGAGCGCCAACGGAAGACGTCCCTTCTCGTATAGTATACATACACCCGGTAAAGGAGTTGCCGTACCGTAAGTTGCCCAACATTTTGAGAACGTAAAAGAGTTATTATGCTAATGAAGAGACCATCCCTAATTACCCTTTCGGTGCTCGCCAGTCCGTTGCTCAATCCAACTCACGAGGGTGAAGAGAACGCTCGCAGCCCCTCCGAGGAAATCAAGTGGCCGATTCGATGGAAAATCCTTAATTATCTACCTGCGCCATGGCGGCTGCACCTGCCACACGAGATACTGCTCGTTGCTTTTTCGATGTCCAGCCCTCCCTCTCGGACTTCCTCCCAACAGGATTATCGAGGCCACATGACTCGGACGCTTTTACGATTACAAAGTCCCTATCGCCGGGACTGCGAAGGCATTACGGCTCGATTTCTCTTATTATAAATTCATATTTGTTAAATTTATCTGTCGTAAAATTAACGCACGATACGCGGGTTCGGAGTAGTGCAATAACCATCCACTATTTATATTAATATGTGGAACACCATTCCCGTAGCGCAATTTCGTACAGAGATAGGAATTCGAGATTCCCCGGATCCTGGAATTCATTTCGTACCGTCGTTTAGCACTGTTAACGATCCCCACGCTCTTTCGCTTCGTAGCTTCGTCGTTGCTCGTCGGCGGTTAAAGTCTACGGAGAGAAAGAGAAAGAGATGGTGCATAACGAAAAAAAAAACCACCGTTCGTATCGTTCGCTCGCATAGAGTGAGGAATCCACGGTATTTCGTTCGATACCGGAGTCATCTTTTACTTGGATTCACGCACGATTCCCATCCTTTTCCTTCTAGCGGATGGCCCGCGATGCCCTTACGGCTACCGACTACGAAATCCGGTACGGGGCGGGACTGCTACGTTTTCCTGCCTCGAAGCTGTCCTACGTATACCGAAGGCATAAAGGCAATACTTGCGAAAGTCCGGGTAACATGTGTTCGAGGGCCTTCTCTCGACCGCCACGTGTTGGTGGTCCCCGACGGGTTGGCGATCGGCCTGCGTCCAGCGGAATCGGTTCCCGTCGTCGTCGTCCGCCGACAAAGGACCGTACACGAGTTGTCCTATTGTCGACGCTCTAGTCCATGGAAACGCGATGCATTGTCGTGACCGGAATTCGTCCGACACGCACGCCGCACGAATTTACACGGATACTCCGAATAGAAAAAAAGGCGGATGATCTGCAGCTTCAGCTAGCCTCAGTCCTCTTTTTCCACCGGTTTTTCTAGCGGTTCTCTCGAGGTTTATACAAGTTTCCGCAAAAGGCGAGTTCTTCGGACCGAAGGATGCTGAATAATTAGTGTTTTATTTTCTGAAACCGCTGAATACATGTTTTACCAGACAGTGGTACAGTGTATAATTAAGTCTGTCCGCTCTTCTTGCTCGGCACAATAAAGCAATCATAATAAAAGCACAGTTCTTATTTGAATTGCCGTCGACTCGTGCGTCTTCACCACCCAGCAACCCCGGCGGAGGCTGCCCGGGGTCCTTCTTCTTCTTCTTATCCTCCTTGCAGCAGTGCAGCGGGCTTGTACCGTGTACGAACTTGGGGAGAACGATGCTGCGGCGGAAAAAAAATGAATTGTGCTCGCTAGCTGGAAGCGTGCCAACTTGGGAGGTCGCGCGTCTACCGCGGTGGGGATGCCTCCACCATCCTAAATATGTTATTAGTTCGGTCGTATAACTGCTTCATTTTGAGTGGATGGCCCGAAGGGGATCATCTGCCTCTCGCTGAGGCTCCATCGGTCGTCCATCCTCTTGCTCCTGCTTCCTCTCGCGAAACATCACAACGGTTTCGCGCATAGACGCGACCGGGCTACCCGCTTGGACTGAGCCGGCCCTCCCAGAAGTTCTACCAGGGAGGCCTAGATTGTTTAATCGTCCCCCCCCCCCCCCCCCCCCCCCCCCTAATCAATGTCTCGCCCCCCTGTAATTTAGATAAATCGCTATGTGTATAGCGGACCAAGCGGAGAGCAGGACATCGAAAGTCCTTTGCTGTCAGGATCGAGATGCGTCGGTTTGGGAGAGGGGGAGAAAGGGCGTGCTGTAGGACCATCGAACGTCTTAATTTGGGAGCCTCGAGCTTCAGCCCCCGTGGACTGCACGGTATTCAACATCGTGTAAATGGAAATTTGATGCACTTACGTGGATTGAATTATCGGTGTTGGCCGTCGATCGCATCCTTCCCAGTTCGTGCGTGTTCATAACGTATGACAAAAACTCCAGTCTTCGCCGGATATCATCGCAAACTCGGGTAGGTCGAAGACACCGGGCAATGGCGATGGGACCAATTTTCTTCGCTCGAGTTGTTTCATCGTATTTTTAAATGATGCACTTGGATGAGTTTTTGTTATGTTGTATTTTTTTTTCTCTCAAAATATTTTTTTACCTCGCACACTCGCTGACGTGTTGCTTCGGAGAGAATGAGGGGAAAAAAAACGACGACGCAAGAGGCGCACGTACGGTCGATACTTCGAGCATGAGCCAATCGTAAAACTACTATATGCGTCCGTCCCGAAGCTCTTCGCCCTCGTACAATCAGTGCTGGATGAGAGTGGAAGAGCGCGAGAGGCTCCGTCGTGTTTCTGATGCTTTTGAAACTTTACGCTACATTGATTACAGAGGCGTGCGTGCCGACGATGCCGATGTGGGGGGCGAACGTGACTCTTCAACGACTATTAATCTACATCTTTATAGGCCTCGAATGTGGGTAATAATTTTGTTAAATTAACGGCTATCTACGGAACATTCGAAGTTTCTTTAAGGACTTAAGTGAGTTTCTTGCTAGGGTGATTGTGCGTTGCTGTAAATCCGAAGTGAGCGGGAGTCTAACGCTCGGGAGATTCGAAGGTAAAACTTTCGAAGGCTTGCAGGTGTTCTCGCGGTTATAATTATTGAAAAAATCTCCTACTTTGTTGCAACTTTTTGGTATTGTTTTTTTTTTTTTTTTTTTTTGTGAGGCGTTCAGTAGGACCTAGCACTTTTAAATTTCAAGCCAAACCGCGAAAGTGGGCGATCCTCTTCGTCTGCTGTATGTGTGTGTATGCGTGCGCCAAATAATAGCTGTGGACGAGATTCGTCTCCCTCCATCAACGAATTTCTCGATCCTCCCCGTGTTTCCTCATTCGCCCATGGCTGCAGGGATTCCGGCTGCTGGCCCGAATCCTCCAGACCACACATGCCGAATCACGTGAATCCCACGACTTTTATGGAATCAAATTCAATTTCGTATCACGTAATTGCGCATCGCGTGCGCATCGTCGGGAGCACCCAGCGTTGCCCGATTTCTCTCTCGTCGGCGCGTTTCGCTTTCAAGGTGCGCTGAAAGGCCGGCCGGCTGTAAAAGGACTTTGCCCGTGTAATTCCGAGATTGAACGGAACTTCGGGTTCTTTCGAATCGTCCGGTTACCCTCTTCACCGATCGTTACGATCATTATTATCGTTGTTTGATGCACCAAATGATAATAACAATCAATTAAAATAATATACCCGACGCATCCTCGCGCTCCTTCGTATGCGGCACTCCTCAAATGCGAGAAATCTGTATGAGGATCCAGCTGACGAGGAGGAGGGCGACGCGCAGTGGAACTAATTGTGTATATCGCTTGGAGTGGCGGCTCGGCGCACCTGTATAAAATGTTATCGCCCCCCCCCCCCCCCCCCCCCCCCCCCCCCCCTATCGAATTAATCGATTCTCGTTAATACCCGAGCGAAATGAATCGTATTTTTGTAAAGTAAAAAAAAAACGCGTTCGTCCTAAGACCTCGAGGGCTTGCACATAGTAGGAACGGAAAGTATCGCGGACCGCCCAGGTCGACTGGAATACCGATGCACGAAACTCGTATCGTATTATGAAAGTTTTATCTTCACCGGCTTGAGACCGGTCGAAGTGGCAATCGACGAGTACTAAAGCGCTAATTGTGAACCGGTGATCACCGCGAGAGAGTATACCGTTCGCATAGTATGCGGCTTTTTTTTATTTTTTAACTTCAGGGCTAAGATCGAGGAAGGATTTGCAAACTTGTAAGGCCTTCCTGTCTCGTATCGTGCGGGCAGATTCTTCGCGAGGGAATGCGTGTCTCTGAAATTCCGCGGTGCTAATAAGTTCGGGTTTATAGGCACGGGGATGACGCAGCGATTGGCAATACCGCAGTTATTGGCCTATCGGGGCTGCCGAATGAAAAGGGACGCGCGGACGTCAGTGAGTGGACATTGGTGATCTTTTAGAGGGCCATTCACTGGGCAACGTTTTTTTTCAGCACGTGGATCTCGGAGTGTCCTGGCGGCTCCGTGCATGCCGCAGACGCGACCTGGCCCATTCTCAAACATCCCAAGAGTGTTTCCACTTATAATAACATTCCGGAACACGTAAATATACTGAAGTAGCGGCTATAGACGAGATGAGAGTCGAGATTTTCGCTCCGCTGTAGGTCGACCCGTGTCCGGTCCACTCGATTCACCTAACTCATCCTTACCAGGGATGAGTATCCGTTCTGGTCGGGGAGAAGAGGGTGGAGAAAAAACTATACTCATCGCTTCAAACGAAATTGGAGATGTCGAAAGAATGTCCATGAAGCATGGTTAATGATAGAAGCCGAGATCGAACGTTCTAAATGCGAAATATCTTCGAGCTAGATTCCTCGCTAAATTGTCACTTTTTCCACGGAAATCAAATATATTTTAATTTATTGTACACCCAGAAAAATAATTTATTTGACGGGCACCCGTAAATGAGTATTCATTTGCTTTAAACAAATATTTTCTTGGATTTAAACAAATATCTATTTAAATCGAATAAATTATTTTTCTGGGTGTAACGACCAAGCGAAAAAAAAGGGACACGGATTGTGAAAAGAATGAAATTCGGAATGTTTATTGGCACGAGTAGGAATTCGTAATCGTTCGCTATAAAGTTGATCGCTTCTTCGTCACCCAAATGTCATGCTGTTCGAGCGACTTATCATGACCGCTCACGGATAGATAAATCGTATCGGGCGTACGATATTCGTTACAATATATTAAATTCGGATTTTTGAAACGATTATCATGTTAGCCCTATAAATTGCTGTATGCTTATATAACATATATGCAAACACTATCGTTTATCTTTGATGTAGCGCATACGCTATAACGATTTATAGCTATAAATCAAAACGATAATGTCTCGCTCGATGGTGCAGTAATTTACGACTGATTTATCGTCGCTTTCGGAATGTTAACACCTGACCGTCTCGGTATCGCCGTGCTTCGCTTTATACGCGCTCGTAAAATACACTTTTTTATGCCGGTTAAACTCGATACCGATATGCTAATTAAACGGAAAAATATAAACATACTTTTTATTAAAGTTTCGGTAGGCACACTCAAGGTATCCCCACCCCGAGCGATATTATATTTTAAGCATGTGAGAGATACCCTCTAGAGAAAGAGTTTTCGTTGCAAGCTTGTTTTAATGGGGTTGCTATATGCGCGCATAAACAAATCCATAGCCTCGAAGCTCCGCGGTACACCACCACGTCATAAATGGTCGTAAAGAAGCCTAGTTAATTTTCGTAAAAAAAAAAAAAAAAAAAAAACAAACAAACAAAATCACTACCGCCGAGCGCGCGTTCTTTCGCGACGGTGCGTCGCCCCGAAGCACCAAGTTTGTCGCGTCTATATAAATTAAGATCCAATTAACGAACCCAGAAGGTAACGGTGAGGTTAAAGTCTATACCTATATCCACCTTCCTATATCATTCCCCGGACAAAATTATACATTCATATGGCACCGGGAGTGTTCTTCAGTTTCACCTCTCTCAGCCGCTTCTCGAGACCGTGAGGGGGTCACACTTTATATGTCCCGGTGACACCTGCGGAATCGAGACGAGATTCCCACTCGCTGCATCCCCGTTGTTATACATTGTCCGATACACTAAGTCGCCACGGGCGCGTTTAGAATAATATAATTCCGAGGCGATTATAATCCAAAGGTCCTAGTGTCGCCAGTCGATCCCGATAACCTGCTGCCCCGCTGTTCTCGCAGGCGTTTCTTCGATGCGCATTCGACAACGTCGCTCGACGTCCATCCACCCAAGCAGTCGTTAATATTCAGCTTCCAGATTTTACGGGCGGTTCGCGCGCCTGTGCGCTGCCTGGCGCCACGAAATTAATGAAAATCTTGTCGTCGTCGCGCCATTAACGGGCGTCGCTCTTTCCCGGCGCCGTTATTCCTATGTGTTGTTTTTTCCCCCCCGGGGATAAGACGTGCATCAAAGGGAACAGATAGACAGACAAGTAATTGGGAAAGGAAGTGGCAGTGTACCTGTCGCGACAGACAGACAAACACGCTACTCCTTCGGAATTTTCATTATGCGCTACACGTACACAGAAGAAAAAAATTACTAAAGTGGTGAAACGTTTTTTTCCGATATTGGTCATAGGGTCAGTTAGGGTGATATGGCCGCGCGGGTGATATGGCCACCCATAACGTCTTTTAAAGTAATAAACGAATGGCGTTTTCGTTTGCATAGTTTTTAGTATATGTACAATATGATAACGCGGAAAACTATAAGATTGTAAGTGCAAGGCTCAGTACAATAGGCCACGTGGATACATCCCTCGCAATTTCGGGGTGATGTGGCCAGTACAACCGTTTTCTTTTTAATTCGGCAGCTGAAACATCTGACGGAGATAATTATTGTCTTTCTGTAGTTCATGTAGACAACATGAAGATAAAATATACTGATATGTTTTGTGCAATCCCTCCATGCTTGTCTAGGCCTAATCGACTAATATTATCGAGCCTCCCGGACGTCAAGGTTTGAGTATCCGAAGCTTTTTCCGTTTTTCGTCTCTGCGTCCTCACGAGAACGGTCCGAACGCCCCTTTCGTCGTTTTACCGGAGCTTCTATTGGGTAATGGAAAATCTCCGAGACGACTCCCCGTCCGTGAACAACCTCATAATAGCTCGTAATTGCTTAATTTCTGTTTTGTCTCTCGTCGCCAACAGCACGAGAGATAGAAACGGGAACGAGCGCGCCACCGAGTGGCCATTAAAATCTTAAGACGCGAAACCCCCGGAGTCCTCGCTGAAATTACCTACTAGCGCAGACTTAAATACCGAGTGGCCTGTCGTCGGGATTGCCTATAATTTCTCTGTTTGCGGTCTACGACGCAAAACCGCAGTTTCTATGCGCTTACACAGCAATTCCACGGTTTAGGGATCATCAGTGCGGCCCGAGTTGTGTCTCTTCTCGAGAGAGGAAGCGAGGGCGTCAACGATGGTCACTATTTTTCTGACTATGCGCACGTAAACGCGTATAACTGGAACACCTGCTCCCTTTTTTCCCCGCGGCTGTTTAGACAATTTTGAGCTACCTCGAACGAGCCCTTTGGCAAAGGGGCAAGGACGTCGATTTTCGGCGCGGGTTCCTTCGTCCCAAAGGATTTGTCGCCTGTCTGGAGCCTACGAAGCACGCGTAACAGCGCGCCGCGGCTAACGTAACGAGACTCAACATTTACTCTCGACGGGGTAAGCACAATGAGGCTTCGGAGAGTTCACGAAAACCGCGTGAGATATGGATCTCGCCTCGCCACGGCTGCGATTACTACACCATCGAGCTAGTTTACTCGAATTACGCCGTTCGGGCTTCGGAGATTCATTGAGAAAACGCGCTGGACGGGTTTCACCTAATACCCCACCGTGGATTAGGGTTGAGCCGGCCGTATGCGTCGGCCCCAACGAGGAACTTCCTTCACTCGTCGGAGTACAATAAACTCTTCGGGCCATTGAGAATGATCCAAGAATCCGGATTTTCTAGGATTGTTGCCGGCGTCTCCAAAAGCTTCCCAGAAGAATTTATTATTCGCATGCTCCATACAGCATTAGCGGTACAGATTATCGAATCGGAACTGGGGATAAAGGCAGTTTCACCGTTAATTTTTTGCAATTAAATGCAAAAGGAAACGACATTCCAGCGAAATTGTGGGAGGTCCAATTCCGTCGAACGAACACATTTTCATGACGGAAGTTCGCACATGTTTTTGTTTTTGTACATGCAAGCGTACGCTCTTTGTTTGGGAGCAAGCGAGCTCGGAGAAAGCATACCCGACCGCTGCAACACAATCCTCGCTGCAACCACAAAAATTATCCACATCGATTCTTGCGGCGCTACGGGTGGCGAGATGCACTGAAATAATAGGCACTGCCTGTAAAAACATTTTTGCGGCGAGAGTACGTGCCCGAGAGGGAAACCTACCCCAACGATACCGCTGAAGCTCCCAAACCTTCGACTCCGCACACAAACATTTTCCGGGAACGAAAATAGTAGATGCTGGTAGATAACTAGCAGGAATGTTTTCGCGATACTTCCGTGACTGACGGATACAATTTCCCGTATGCCATGCGCTGCCTACACTCTTATCGTCGTATCGAAGTTATTAACATTTTTCGGTACGAATTTACATACGAGCTTGCAATTGATTTTTTTTTCTCTCCGACGCTGCAAACGATATTTATGTCAATACGAGCAACGAAACTAAATTATCTCGAAGCCCTTCGCGATATATAACGAACAGGTGAGCGCGCATCGTCGGGCAGGACGAAGGTTCGCGGAGGATGCGAGGCAGAGAGAGGGTGAAATCAGCGACGCTAACTTCTTAATTGCAATACGCGGCCGGCGAGAGGTCTATTGGAGCAGGACTACTGTTTAGCGCTGCCGGGTACGGTCCCGGCATTCGATAAATTGCTCGCCCGTCCGAATCTTAATACCGTGGCAAAATCAATTTATTGTGGGTGGCTGCTATACATATCGAACGCGGAGAGCCACGTTGTAATTAAATTGTTACTTCGGGCGGACCGCACGCCAATCGACATGGGCGGCCACTGAACACCCACACGTTCACTCACTCCTTCTCGTACATGTATCTCTCTCTCACTTTCTCTCTCGTCTCTCTTTCTCGTATTTATTGGCCTTTTATTCCGAAGCTTGTCCTCTATTAATAACCTAGCGTATTAATGAGTCCCGAGAGGCATATATAGCTTTCTTTTCTCTCTTTAGTTTCATCCGATGCGTGGGTGGCGAACATCGCCGTAGGTGTCTCTTGAACTCGCTGGAAAACACATTGCACCACGTTGCAGTACGTGGAATCCTTATAAAACGTGCCCACCCCCCACCCATTTTTTTAAATAATTTTTTTTCTCGATTCGCGCGATTACAAGAAGAATAATTGGTAGCGTTTAATAGAAATATTATTTCTCATAATTTTATTATCTACTCCGTATATTCGATAGACTCCAGCGGTAAGATCACAGACCACGACGAGATAAAAAGAAAATGTGCACTTCGCAGGGACGTTTTATGTTTCTCCATCCGTCCGAATCGCCGTGTAGAAAAATTGTGGATAATCGGAGCCGGGGTTCTCGCACGATTTATCCGTTGCAAAGGCGTTCCTCGACGGTCTAGACGGCAGAGGTGCCTCTCTTGGCTGCGGAACAGCCTCTAAAAGGTTGTAACTAACGATTGAGCTGTTCCTCCGATCCCGAAAGAAGCGAGGACTCACCGTTGTGCATCACCCATTGCGATATTCATACTTTGGATTATTAGCATACGTTATTTTTATAGTTTCTCCCCACCGGTAATAGGCTAATATCTGGCTTCGCTCGCGCGATGCATCCGTAACTACACGCGTGCACCCCGAGGCTAAACATTTATTTTAACACTCTCAATTATGTCTTTGAGAGAAACGTACGGATTATTAGTTAGCGCAAACAACTGCTCATCTATTTTGACGAGAGTGCTGAAGCGCTGCCGCGGCTCGCGGACGTTTATACACGAACGAGAAACCACCTCTCGGTGTCTGCAATTTAACCATCGCCAGCTCGCGACGAGGGAGAGGGAGAGAGAGAGCGCTCACTCTCATCGTGTGGCTGGTTGCGACTGCTAAAAGTAATTAAGCTTTCCTGCGTTGAGTTCCGGGGGCTCGCGAGGGGGAGAAAGAGGAGTCTCCCTCGAGTGCGTGCGGAGCATGGTAGCGCCCAGCCGTCGTGAGGAGATACGCGAGACATCAGGACAGAGTGCTGTCGTTGGTCTTTGGTCAGGGGGCAATTTCGTTGAAGGGACAAATAATTGGCAATAATGAGCGATGCTGGTCGCCTCCTCCGAGCTTCGGGCAGGACCGGGGAACGGCTCTCCGAGAGGCATCGGAGAGACGCGCGACGTCGGCGAGAGAGGAGCCGCACAGTCCGGACAAATTGGACGTTTGCTCTCGCCCGACGAAGGGATAGTGCGTAACGAAAGAGGACGAAGTAGCGGAGGGCTTCGGGACGCGTCGCGAGAGAGATCTCTCAGGCAAAAGGTCCGAGGCCCGGATCGCGCAAGGATAATGAACGTCGGCACGCAAAAAAAGAAAAAAAAAGGAAGAAAAGAAAGAAAAAAAAAGAAACATTCGCAACGCTACCAGAGCTCCGCCTGTCCGACGGAGTGACCAGCGACCCGGAGGAATCCGTGTCGCTGAGCCCGCGACCACCGTCGCGCTAACTTAATTAGACGTTTCGGTATACCTCTGTCAATTAGTAGACCATGTTCGTTTCCTGTATACACGAGTTCGACCCAACCACCTTGAGGAGTATATAATAATTCTCAATAATGCAGCGTCGATCGATCGAATCGCTGGTCCGGAACGTACGATTCCCATTATGCCTTGCCATCGATCCCGTCGAACTGTTATTATTGCTGTTACATTTTTGCCGAGACCGGGCTATGACGATAATTTGTAAAACACGGCATGAAAGCGCTACGGATGTACAAAACCATGATCGAATGTAATTGAGGTAGCTCGGATCGCGAGAGGGAACCTCGAATCGGCGAAGCAAATCGCGCGTAATTGCAAAACCGCGCGCACTCGGTGCGTCGGCATCATCTCTCGGTCGCGCTGGCAGCGTACTGGTTCGATTGCCGCGCTGCGTGTGTGCACAGAGAGAAAGGTTGCGGCGATGCCGCTGGGTGACGAGAGCCAACGGGTGGCAAAAGGTAGCGAACGGGGTTTGATTGCTCGTTTTTCTTGATGGCCGAGTGGCCGGCGAGTCAGCGCGCGATCGACGGTAGCGTCGGCGAGTTCTCATCGGGCCGCTCTTCGCGAGAGCCACGGACAATATCGGGTGGCTCGATCGCCCGGAGGAAAAACTTAACGAAAGCCATTCCGCGAGGTCCCCGTCAGGAATCCACCTGCCGAAAGGCAATAAATGGTGGATCGTCGTCGTCGTCGATGTCCTCGGTAACTTCGGCCCGGCCCCTCTTTCTCTCTATTAATGAAAGGCAAAGTAATTAAGTCAAGGGACAGAGGCCGAGAGGGTTGGACTTCCTCGGGACATCGTCGATTAATTTTTCATTCGCACACACGGTTCATCGACCCGTCCGGACTCCTCCGAATCTTCCGCGATGATTTATTATCGAGTCTCCGCATCATCGCTTTCTTATACACACGCCGATTATACTTCTTACCCGGTTGGATTTATTCATAGCCGGTGAATGGGAATGGAACGAATAACGACCGGTAAAAAAAAAGAAAAACGTCCGATGGCGGTAACTTCAAAATTCGATCTTAGATACTCGATGAATCGATGGTGGAATGCTGTAGTCTAAAAAAAAAATTAACATCGATCGATTTTCAATCGAGGTAACGGAAGAGCGCACGTATCTTACAGCTGACACAATAAAATCGAATCCGCATTGTACGAGTGTTTCTCTGAGGGTCCCTGTAATCGACGTTTATTCGATCGTTCGGCAAAGCGAAGGTACCATCAATGCAACGTGCCACTGCGCCGGGCTACGAACCCTTGCTCGCCAGAGGGATCATCGGGACCCTCGAAATTTAATCTGCACATTTCTTTTCTCTCGTATTTATTATATTATTCGTTTGAGATTCAAATGGGATTCATACGAGCGAGCGGAGCCAGAGGCGCTGGCTGGCTTCGCGTCCCGAATGGATTTCGAGCTCGGATCTTAGTCGCGGACAAAGTATCGGTAATAAAATGAGCCGGCTCATACCGCAGCGCGCGCTGCCTCTCGCCCGACATATATATGTCGTCCATCACGTCGATCTCTTCCTCTTCTCTTTTGGTTCCTAAATCAGCTTCGGTTCGATGCCGCGGCTCGTTTCAGAGCCCGCGCGCGTCATCACGTGCGCTTCGAAGCATCGGGAGAAACGATTCTACGAGGCCGTCGCCGATCGCCTTTATGACTCGAAGCCGAAGGACAAAAGATGATGCCGAATCAGCGACGAAGGATACAAGAATTTTTGTGCCCCCTGCCAGGTTCTGTTACCGGCTCACGTCACTGCCGCTGATAATTGCTAGCGTTCCCGTTCTATCCGATATCTATCGATTATCGAGAAAACTTGCCGGTGATGTTTGATCCGATTTTCGCGATAAGTCGATCCGATTTTCCGACGTCGAGCGCTGGGGAACATCGTGGAAGCGCGCCAGGTTCGCGAATTGAAATAGCCATCGGCACAAAACCAACGGAACGTGTCGATAGGCGCCGCCGCATTCGTGGGGCCTTTGTCGGTCCTGAAGCCGATACGCGAAGGGAAACGCTCATCCGATCTGCGGCTACCCGCCCGATCGTCCGAGGGAACGAACGTCGATCGGAACATCGATCGACGCGGACCGTTCCGTGGAAGCTGAGTTTCATTAAAAATTATTCGACGGCGTTGCCGAGGAGGACTATCCTCTTTGGAGCGCGTACGCGCTGTGCCCCTGTATAATTTCGTCGTTAACCGACCGGTCGAATCGGCCTTGCGCATACAATCGAACGCAGTTTTCAGGCGGAAACTTCGCGAGCGACGCAGGTAGCCGAGCCGTGATTAAGTGTCGGATAAGTATCAATAATGATGAGCGTAATTAGGTGTCAAGGCTAGCCGATTTGCCGCCCAGACGCGTGCATTATTTTCTCCTCCTCAAGGTTGGCCATAAATTAAGCATTATCGGTAGTCCGCGAAGCTTCCATGTGCTTTTGCCGATTCTTCCGTGGGCTCTCGATCGCGTCGGCGAAGAAGCATTGAGCGGAAAAAATCGGAAATTAATATTCATGAATTTGCGTGCAATCGTTAACTCAGTTATTAATGCGGTGAGATATTTTTGTATCAAAATATACTCCATTAAATATGTAAAAACGCAGGCAGCTGTTGAGTGCATTAGGCAAGCCAGCCGTTTCTCGGTACATGACCACGAGATGGGATGCGCACCTTACTCCGAGTGTTTTCCTTTATTTTTTTTTTCGTCCTGTACACATCCGTGACGCGGAGCGAGCAATCATCGGAAGATTCCCTGTTGCGGCAACGCGTTTTTCTTGTAAGCCACGATATTGGAATTTATTGGTACTTCGAGGCCCGCGTGTCGTCCCCTTCTACTTCTACTTCTTCTTCTTCTTCGTTTTCTGCTTCTTCTTTTGCCTCTTCGGCATCGCCGCAGAGTTTTTGCTCCGGCGTCCTTCCGAAAGCAATGACGCAAGAAAGACGTAACGATCGGCATCCGAAAGAAGAAAAGAATACTCCAGTGGCATTGTGCACTCGGTGGGCCCGCGTTTTGTGAGTGAGCCGCCGGATATTCTTTTTTGCATCGGAACCATGAAATCTCATAGTTTAAAAGGGGTTGCGCTCGCGCGCGTGCACAGCAAAGAGGAATTAAGATACCGTAAAATGGTGAACGCAGCAATAAATGCCTTTTCGCAAGGTGCAATTCACTATCCCACCGCCGCGTTATTGCGGCACAGCGATGCTGCGAGCGCTCGGTGAAAATGACTGGCTCGAATACAATCTCCGCTGGGAACTCCGTAGCCGAAACTGTAGTAAAACGATCGGCTTTACGCGGAGGTGGAAGTCGCGTATACCTTTACATCTCGCCGCATCCCTTTTTTCCCGTTCTCCCCTTAACTCGGATTTAAGACCCACATTTATCTGTATTACGGCTTACACGAGTTCCCGCTTTTTTGGGTTGTCTTAGACGGACAGAGCGCAATCCACAAGAAACTTCCGAGATTACTTCTCCACGCGCTCGAAACCTGCGGGATTATGAATACATTTTTTTAAATAAGCGTACCGCTTTGCGAACGTCCGTGAGCGAGGATGAACTCCATGTTCGCTTTTCCCTTTGAATCCAAAGAGGGTCTTTGTTCAACCCTGAAATTCACATTGATTAGGATGAGCAGGCAAAGGCATATCGTGTGTGAAAAAATTGTATATTATTCTACGAGGGCGGGAAGTGTGCGATTTTCGACCCGCGTAAAGTTTGCTGATCGAGCGAAGCGAGGGCAGAAATGAAGAAAAAGTTGCATTGTCAAAATTTAATTTAGTTTCGGATACCAACGCGCGAAACTTATTAATGCCTCTCAATGGAAAGCTATTAGTGAAGTCTCTGAACCCTCTCGAGCTGCTGCGAGCCAAGAGAAATAATTTCGAGAGGAGTGAAATAATTTCGCTCCCGTTTGTCTTGCACGCCCGCGGGGTTATAAGTACAATCTTGCCGGAAAAAAAAAAAATTTGCGTGAGTTGCACGAGTGTGCACGCACGCGGTCCCTTGGCAATCTGCGAATTAGCGTGGAGGAGTCAGCACAAAAAATCTTGACAAATTGGTCATCCGGCTGGTCTCTCTCACCGGGGCACACTCTCAATTAATTCCGGACGCTCGCGCGGTGCACGGCTACGAAATTAGCATCCGGTCATCAAATTTCGCCCGCAGGTAACCCAATCCAGAAGAGAAGAGCGGCTGGTGGGACGAGCTTGTAGTTTCGTTCCTCAGCGAGAGACTCCTCCGCGAAATTTTGGCCGGCATGCTTGCTCCTTAGTGCGAACGCGGTCACGCGAGGAGAGCGATGGGGCGAAAAGCCTAGGGCGTGCCTCTGACGAATTTCCAGGGTAATATTGAAGGAAAGCGACCAGGAAGGATCTCGGATCGAACTTTAATCGAATCGAGGAGCGGGAAAGAAATTAAGCAATTTTATGGAAGTCTGAATTATCTACCAAATCGTAGAAAATAAACCACAAAAAAAAAATCACATCCGAATATGAAGAACATTTTTTATCAGTTGCTCTTGAAAGGAACTTCCATATCTGATCAGTAAACGTTATGCTTTCGTGTATTCGGAGTGAATTCAATTGAATGAAACCGACTAGACGGCTGTTCCATGGGAGCATGAGTTCTGTACTTCTCTGTGAGGGACGAAGATTAAATTAAGGCATAGGCAAGTGGGAAGTTGTGCAGCGAGGCTCGAGAGGGTTTACAGTCAAGGGACACGGCTAATTAACTGCGAAGTAGCGGACAGACTCCGGGATGACACGATCGAGAGCGAGGGCCCGGCGAAAGCCCGGTAGCCACGAAGGGTTACATAGGCAGCTCGTTAAATTTTAGGGGCGTGTAGATTCGACCCCGTCGCGCATTCAGACGCGCTCGAGTTTAACCGAGCGCGAGTCCTCGGCTCATCACGTTTGCCACGGTGTGTATCCTATATACAGCCGTTGTATGTGCGGAGAGTACGGAACCCGATTGAAATCTATCAGCGACCGGCTAATTAAATTAGAAGAGCTGTGCCATACCGACTTACGCTTCGCCGCACCGTACTGCTAACTGGGAATCGGTACACAAGATAAACGCGAAAGTCGAGACCGGAGCTTAGATCAAAATCGAGCTCTCGAGAAAGCATTGATCGACTTCCGGACGCAAAATCCCCCCTCCTCGAGTACAGGCTGATCTCTGCGAAGCGAAGCGAAAAAAACCTAAGTCGTCTTTCCATCTGTTGAAATGCTTCCGTACCGCAATAAAAGTAACATTCGCGAGCTCGTCGGGTCGATAATTGTGCGTGATTGCTATCGATTTCGAGGACTCCGGGGCAAACATCTGCCGTTCCGTACAGATGATGCGCTTCCTGGACCCCCGGATTCCGTCAGGTCCCCGCGGGGCAGCTGGGCTCGCGAAGCCCTGTTACAAGGCACTGGCCGCACGTGACGGCACGGTGAATGTGTTTACCGGTCAAACCACGCTGGCGGAAGTCGTTCGAGTAATTTCAACGACTCTCGTCACTCGTGGCGTTCGCCAAACAAAATTTACACAATGCAGCACCGTTGTACGTACATTAAAACGATCGACACGACAGATCCTAAGAATTCACCGTCGCTCGGCGATCCGATAACAACGTCGCGATTGGAGCGATCGAGATAAACATTGAACGAAACGCGCCGTAGATTAGAATTTCCTGGTGAAATGAGTTTCTGGGCTATCCGCGATTTCTATCCGCGACTGTAACGTTCCGTCGCGGATATCGAACGGTGTACGGCGTTGTCACACAGATAGAGACCAGGACGCGGTTTTATTCCCTCGCCGATCATATGATTCATGGCTGAGCCAGTTTCACATGGACCACGAGGGGACCACCCAGCCGAGAATCTTGCTCTGGTATAACGCTCCGGCCGAGGAACTACTCTGTTCCCGGATCGATACGGTGGGCTGTGTGGGCGCCCACGCTCCGGTTCTCCACCGTTCGTTTCTCCTCTCATCTCGCGGCTCGCTCGTTCGATCATGCACCGAGAACTTCCATCCGCGTCTGTGTGCGGACTGCTCCGCTTCTGCTGCCCCTGTCTGCCTGCCGCCAACACTCCGAGCGACTCCGGTACCCGGGGCCACCTGGATGCAATCGCTCCAGAGATATCGGGATAACTTCTCGGCGGCGGCCGAATTAGAGAACCCGCGAGGGCTTTAATTGAAGCCCTGAATAATGATCGTCGATTCGGCGATACGTCGTGTCGCGAGGGTGGGCACGTTGAGGTATAGACCGAGCTCTCGTCTCTCTCGTTTTGTTCGCCAGGTTTGCTTTTTTTTTTTCCTCGTAACTCCCCGTCCTCGCAGCGTCACAGAGTCGAACGTCCTCACCGTTCTCCGTTTGAGTCACTCTCCGCGGAGCCCGAGCACGAGAGTCTCGAAGATCCGAGGAGGCTCGCGAGAGTCACGGATCCGGAAGAAGATTAACGAGCTCGAACTTCACGAGCTCGGGCTCCCACTCGACGATTTCTTAGATGACCAAAAATCGATACACATTTGCCACGGTACTGTCTGCAAACGAGAGCTACTCCATCGGCGTTCGGTTCGAACATCGCAGGATTCGTTCACGGTACTTCTATATAAACACCGCGGTTTGTAGGTATGCCCGGGATGAAATTTACTTCCTCTAACTCCAGTATATTACGAACATTATTGAAGACCACTGGAGCACATTATCCTTGGCTGAATAAATCATACGGAACGCTGTAAAACGTTCGTTCGTGTCGGGCACGCGCGCTCTAGCATTAAATCATTTATGTTCGCAAGGGAGTTCCTCTCTGCAGGCTATACGCGCATTGATATCTAGATCTTATACACATGGACGAAAGAGGGGGGGGGGGAAGAAACCACGTTTGATCGTTGGAAAGAGTTACGATTATCGAGTCTCCGCCGAAGCGCTTACTTCGTCCCGACGTATCCTGGGCTCTCGTGTCTTTCCGCGAAGGGAATGAATATCGCGCGCCGTCCCGCCGACTTACGTGCGCATGCGCATTCCATGGATAGAAAACAGTTTCGCCGGTTCCGGTCGGGATCGGCAGCGATCGTGTGTCGACTGCCGATGGGAGATCGGGAGAGGACGCGGAGTCGTAGAAGAGCCGGTCGGACGAGTATCGATCTCAATTTAGCATCGGCAATGATGCATCGATCGTCTTGTGTATGCGTCTTCTTCCTTCGTCCGTCCGTTCGTCCATTAATACAAAGATCGTGAGGGGAAGGCTCGACCGAGCGAGATATCGCGATCTTGCAGCTCTCTATTATACGAGATCGTCTAATGGCATCGGCCATTAGTTCGTCCGTGTGTCCCGCGGTGAAAACCTCGATTCCCCTAATTACGAACCGGCGCGACAGTTATACCCTATGGCTCCGCGCGTCCCCTGTACGATTTTTCTCCGACGTCTCGGACGGCGTCTGGTCATGAACGTGCGGCGCGCGCGCCGGGCGCAACGCTCTCGCGCACTCCGTATAACTGGATCCAGTCGCGTTGACGTACGGCCGGAATTTCCACATACTTCACCGCCGTTTCTTTCATTCTTCGTCGTTCTCCGTATCCGCGCATTGAGCATCACCCATGAAGCGAATCCCGCTGGATCACTTCTGGTTGACTACGCTGACGGGCTCTTCGCGGTCACGCGTCCTCCGGCGCTCGTACCGTGCTCGGTCAGCCTCCGGCGAAGCGACCGTGGCGGCTATTTTCACGATCTGGATCGATGTGTACGTGCCGGATTATACAGACAGGAAAAAAAAAAAACCGGGAGCTCCGGTAACCTTGATTCGGTCTGTAATGCTACTTGTACTTGGCGCGCAACAACTTCTGTTAAAGCCGGATGGATATATAGCACCGCGAGCTATGATACATTAACTATACACGGTGTTCGTTAAGTCGTGACTATCGTCGTTACGAGCGACACGAAGCGTGTCGGAGAGATCTCGCGAACAAGAATTTCTCGAGCACCGGCAGCGTCGACGGAGAATGAGAGAACAGATCGTAAACGCCCAGGCACTCGGTAGCTCTATCACTTTATGGACTGGGAATTAGCTATTCAATTCCGCTCGACTGGGCTCTCGCGTCTATCCTACTGGCGCGGGATAATACAGCGAAGAAAAAAAAAAACCTCGGTATCGCTCGAATTGTACTAGTTGGGTGGGTTCGGAGCGCTTAACCTCACGCATGACTGCCCGAGTTTACTTGTCCGGGCTCGCTCGCCGAACGGCATCAATTTTTCTTCGATCCGAACTTAACACCAGATCGTTATCTCTTAATTAGAAATATGTACACAAACACAGCCGATAGCCGGTGATCGGGATCGAATCGAGCCGCGGACTCGTTGCTGGAAGGTGGACGGATAGAAAGGGTCGAAGGCGCCACGGTTGACCCATTCACTGCGCACGTACTGGACACATCGAACACGGTTTACTCGATGTACATCGTGGTATCCGATGCGTGTCGAGAGTTCGCCATACGTTCCGTCCAGATTTATCGTTCGCCGATCGTGGCTTACCGAGAACCGTTTATTCCTCGATATTTGTCAGGGGAGCTTTGAGCCAGGTGGTTTTCTAAAAATAAATTTGTTTATGTTTCGCCGGCGACGTGGCACAAAGGAAGCGTGTCTCCGCGAGCGTTTAAAATGCGACCATGAATTACGATTTTGTTGGGTAATGGTCTCACACCAACGGATAATACAACGACGGTAATTGCGATTAGATTTATCGAGGTCCAGCGGTTTGCATGTCGGTTCCGCGGCGCAGGCGATACCACGGAATCCTTTCGATCTGGTCCGATTTGAACGATAATTTATCTCCGCGTTTCCCCGCCGCCATGGAATCGCGCCCCGCCGCGATGTTAATTGGAAAATTAATACATCCCCCCCTGCCGGGCGAACGCCGGCTGCCCACCGCTGAATCTAATGTCCGTGCACTCCCGCGATTAGCGAAAGAGCGGGGCAACTGTCGTAATACAGCGGGGCGTAAACTGTCGATAATACAGTCGCGACGACAGAGGCGCCAAATATTTTTCCCCGCAAATTAACTTGTCTCGGCCGTGAACGTTTCATTTTTTTTTTCATTTTATTATTTATTTTTGTAACTCATTTTCCCTCGGGGAGACGAAGAAGCGAACGACACCGGGGCGGACGGTTACCACGTGTCATCGTCTCGCTCACTATCAATCCTCGCGACGGACCGCGGCTCCGGAGACGGCGGTCGAGAGAAATAAAATTTAAAAGAAGATATATCCAGGCGCGTTTCGTTGCCGATGAAAAACGAACGTGTGCGATACGTGTGTTCGGGCGCCGAGTGAAATTCGTGGTTTCTTCGTCGGTGAGATTGCGTGGACGTAACGCGAAACTCGAACCTCTTCGAGCGTTATTAATCATTCGTTTGTTACATCAATCTTTTTTTTTTATCACAAAAAAAATAACAAAAAAAATCTCTACGTTTGCATTCGAGGCAAAGCAATTCGTCCGTCGACGTCGGCTTTACGGACCGTTCGGACTCGCGAGAATATCGTCGCGTAACCAATCGCATTAAATTAACTGGCACGCGGTGTGTAACGGTGTTAAGGAGCGGGCAGCCGAGGAGACAGCGACGTCTCGCGCGGACGGAGACGTAGCCAATGCCTGGTCAGCGAGACCAGCAGATAATACTGTAATACACAAGACTTTCCCCTCTCGTTAAAGTTTGATTTAAGCACCATCCCGACGGATTATGAATGGGTTGTGTGCATGTTACGTACAACATATCTCACAGCTTCTCTGCCTTCGATACGCCTCGTCGAAGACGAATCGTTTCTGGGTGCTGAGTCGTCACATACGCTGCATCCTGTATTAAAATTTTTCATCGTATCTGTTTACCTTTTTGCCTCTGGAAAAAAAAAAAAAAGATCTTCGCGAGAAGGATCGGACGGCTTGTAATGAGAAATTCCATTACATTCACCCCCGCCGCGATGAGTGGAGCTTAACGAGCGAATTTATACGTCTCGTTGCACCCGGTTGTCGATACGTTTCATGTTACACCTATTAAACGTACACGCGTTTCGTGTACACCTCTCTGCCTCGTACGCTCTAGATATCGAATCCGAGCCGGATAACTCGCAGTGATTATTGTTCCTGACGGCAGGCACGAGGCCGTCGAGAATTACACGATTATTTATTAATTAATCGTTTAGTTTTACGATCAATTTTCTCACTTTGATAACTCTGTTACGGTACGAGGGGCGCGCGCAGCCTCGATGAGATATCGATGGAGTTCCGAGCCGATTTGTCTAACGACCGGCCGTTCCTCCTTCTTCTCGCTGGACCGAGTATATATTTCCACTACCGGATCGATGGATTTATGGTGTTATAAAGTTAGCGTAGACGCAGAGGAAGCCAAAAATAATCGTGATCTCTGGTAGTCGGACGGCGGTGATTAGCGGTTTCGATTTCTTGAGCTACGGCTCTACAGTTATCCGAAAGGCGAGGACAACGACGCGAGCAACGGTCTCTTGGTACAATAAAATATGATCGCCTCGAGTGACACCCCAACGAAGGCTATCATTTATAAAAGATACGCTTCCGCAGGTGACCCCAACCTCGATATTAATGGTAAGTTCTGGCGAGAGACCGTCGAGCCAAGATTAATCGAGACGACGAGCGTTCTCGAACCGCCACCTTCGCCAGCGGATATACAATACGAACGGAGTACATATGACCGGTTCTCCCTCTCTCCGGACCCCCGTGTCGTTAACGTACGTGGATTACAAAATCGACCTCGGCCAGACACAAAACGAGACGTGGAAGTGTGAACGTCACGCGCGAGGGAGTGGCGGATGATACTTTGGCGCGATGCATTGACATCGACCGATTAATCGTCGTTTAATCGATCGCGGTCGCTGTTTCTTATCGGCAATCGCAGCCCAAGAATTATTTGATTAATTATTCATAATGGACAAAACCCAATTTTCCAATAACAATTATTATCAGTTATCCAATAATTTTCCAAAAATTATTAGAAAACTGAGTTTTGCCCCTGCCGTTCCGTTTTGCCCGACTGTCCCATTTTGCCCCGCTCTCCCCTATATTTTCACGAAACAGGAATTTTTTTTTTTTTTACGATTAACAACTTTTTTTACACGAATGAAACGACAACATGACGCCTTGATATTTCGATATTGCTCCAAACATCATTTTTTTTAGGTAGAATGTTGCCCATTCCAAGAGAGTATGAAATTAAAAACTACTACTGCTAAGGAACGAAAGTGAACGTATCGAATTCGACGAGAGGCAGTTTTTTTTCCACCGGATGTCCCGCAAGATACCAGATCTCAAGGACTTTAGGAAACAATGGGACGGAGGAAGTACCAAGTCTTCTGCCATGTGGCGCGCAAAAGAGTCATTTCCAGGCTCGTTTAGATTCTATTCATAGGGAAGACGTGCGCGTTAGCCGAAAATACAAAAGGCACGAGAGCCGGAGAGAGAGAGAGAGAGGAGCAAAGGAAAAAGCCTCGTGGTATAGCGGAGATCGGCGCAGCACGTGGGAAACGGCCCAGCGGCACGTGCCTCCGCGGTGTCGGTTTCGACTGCGCGAGCGACTAGCCGGAGTCTCCCGGTGCGCGAGAGCAACCTCCTCTCTTATAGAAACTATTTCCGCATGACGCCGCGCCCGACTAGAACGTTGTACACGGAGAAAATTGTTTCTGGTGTGCGCGAGCGAAAGAGTGCCGGAGGTTCGCACCGCGGGAGACGCGACCTGAGCGTCGTCGTCGTCTCGCAGCGGGGGCGCACGGCCCTCGCGATGTTTGCTCTCGATATACCACGTCGTGAACATTGACTTATATACAGTGCGCGACCGGTACCACGATCGGGCAAGGTGGAATTTCCAGCCATCGGCGTCCTACTGATATATCAATATCGGAATCGCGAAATAACAGTTAATCTCTAAAATGATTTTTCGACGAGAATCTTTCTGGGAATTGGCACGAGACGATTCGTTGAGTTTAGCTCGGTAAAATGATTTTATAGACAGTTTGATGGACCGGTATTTTGGATTTGTTAACCACAATCGTTGTACGAAGGTTAGCAGGCCAGCGGTTGTGCACGATTCCACAAACTACAGTCGTGTATCGCAAGAATTCTCGGATCGTAGGCGATAAAGAACCCACCCATCCTCTCTCCGCCTCATCCGCTGAATGACGATGACAAGACTCCGTCGAGCCGAGAGCGAACGCACGGCGCGCGCACCGGGTATACGATCGAATTCCGACAGAAAATGTAATCGAGACTCGCGATCCGACAAAAAGTGGTATTCGTCGAAGACGATCAGCACTGTCGCCGGGCGTCGAGACTCTTCGCGGTTCTCTCGTTCTCTCTCCTCCCTTCCGGTGCGGCATCTGCAACGGACGAATGAGAAATCGACGAACGTTGTCGAAACCGCAGGTGACGCGGTCCTCCCGAACCCGCGAAACGAATTAGTCGTGGGTTTCGCGGCGGTGGAAATAATAAAAGAATCAAAAAACAAAAAGAAAGAAAAAAAGATACCGAAACAAAAAGCTACAGCTCGCGCCCGCGCCTATTTCTAGTTCGTCCGAGCCGCTTCTCGTTCCGTTGCGCATTTCTTTTCTGCATGAAACACACGCCGACCCGTTCTCGAGCGGGTGGCAGGTGCGAGAGAGCCCCGTGCCGAGAACTCGGAGAGATATTCAAAAAAGAGTCTATAATACCCGGGAACGAGGAGGAGACTTCTCGCGAGGGAGCACTTTATACGCCGGTGTAGAACTAACTCTTGACGCCACAGCCGCGGGGGACGACCATACCGAACGCCGATGGAACACATCACGAGGCTCTCGAGACTAGCGAAAGGATACGAATTCTACCTGACTATTCGCGAATATTCAGACGGAATGGGCACGACGCAGCGGACACGCAACGAATTCGGACACTAGCCTCGCGAAACGTTGTGTTCTCCGAGCCGCGATACGATGCTATTCGAGGCACCTGCTGATGACCCGGTCTCTCGCTCTAAAAGTCACTCCGATGCGCCAACAAAGTGCAAAGGACGAAAGGATATTTTCGAAACCTGCCGCTCAATTACCCGTTTCGCGCCCCGAGTATGCGATCCCAGACTTTGTTGTTTACATTTCTGCTTTAATCGCCGCTATACGCTACTCCGACGCCATGCCCCTTCGCTCTCATCGAAATATTCATCGGAAATTTATCGCCGTCCCATCGCCGGTCCGGCGAGAAATTCTGATTTCATTGATATACGATTGAGAATCGAGAGAGAATATTTAATTTACGTGCAAATTCAGATTAGGCACTTTTCGTTCCCAGCATGGGGTATAAAATTACATGCCCCTTTTTTTATCATCATCATTCTCGAAACGGGGCACTGGCGAGTTTGTTATAATGATTAGTTTCTCTCGACGAAACTGCTGCGATATGTGTGTGTCTATCCCTTTTTTTTTCTTTCTCTCGCATCTCTCCGCCGTTTCTCTATCCGAAACCTACTACGCGAATTTTTCGTTTCACCTGCCGAAGGCGGCACGGGGATGGTCCGAAGGCGTACGCAGACACCGACTGCACGGCATGCGGGGGTATATCCTAGGCAGCTCTTCGTCTACTACACTTTTTGCCCGTCTAGGGTTCCCAGCGCAAGAGGAAATCGGGGGATACATCCTGCTAATACGTTTCTCGGTCCCGGTAACGGAGAAGAGAGCGGGATCACCTGCCGCGCGCCACCGCCCTCGTCCTTGGATAATTGCGCCCGACCGGGATGACTAGTTTGGAAGCAACAGCAGCAGCAGCGAAATAGCACACGTGGCCCTAGAACTATCTTCTATTCGGCAGTCGCCAGCACGAAAAATCGTTCTCGTTTTTTTTTTTTTTTTTTTCGAGAGAGAGAATTCGTCCGCGGTGCCGAAAGGCAGAGACGTTGTCGAGTCTCAGCTTTTTCGGTTATTCTCGAAATCCCTATGATCTCTGTAGGTTTCTTCATCGATTATCCGCAATTAAGGAGAGCAAAGTAGGAACTCTCTTCTTCGGCAGACGAGCGCGCTCTCAATCGTTTACGAAACGTTCACAGGTGTAAACGTTCACAGGAGGGCCTTCGGCCCTCCATTCGCGTCGCATTTAATTGTACCGAAGAACAAAAAGAAATGATATAATGACCCTCACGAAAACTTCGTGTCTTCGTGATCATTGTCATTATCCGGCGTGTTTCCTTTGGGATGATTTCGTTTCACACGTGAAACGTGCCGGAGATTTCGTGGATCTAGGTTTAACCGATCGTCGGCCGTCGAATCGTTCCCTTGTTCAAATAACTCCGGTGATGTGCAGAAAAACGATCGGGAAGGCAACGCACGCCCATAGCGATGCATCGATTCGTGTGAAATTGCCCGCTCGCCCGCGGTGCAAGTAGACTTTGAAGAGTCGCGCACTGGCGATGACTCCGTGGCCGTACACGGTAATGGTATTACGCGGCTCGCGTGTGGCATCGCGCACCCTCTCGTTACATCGGCAGTTGCAATCTATGATGCAGTCGCTACCACTCAGGTGCACGAGAGGATGTCGATGGTCCAGTGCCAGAAGGACTCGCAGGCACCGCACAGTGAACGCTTCATGCGCCCCTTTTCCCTCAAGACCGTCGATATCTTGCGCTTTTACCGTTAATGCAGTTTCCTGCTCGTTAAGAAGAGCGCGGCGCATTGGCCCTGCGGGTACCGTGCATCTATACGAGGGTGACGATCTACCGGGGCGTCGTCTCCGAGGAAGGGTGCGATGCCGCAGGGGTTTGAGGCGCTTCTACCCGTGCCCCTTCTCCTTATTCATTTTTATTTTATTCTTCCGCCTCTTCCCCTCTCTCTCTCTCGCTCGTTCCATAGCATCTTCCTTCGGTCTTTTCTTCGAGGATACTCCGAAGAACCGAAAGAGATTTAAGAACCACCGGCACGGCTTCGACGCGGAAGGTGGATCGCCGCAGCACGATTCTCTCGGGGCCGTTATCTCAGCGTGAGGCGCGTGTCCGGCGTCAGCACGAAGATTTCACTTGCGGTTAATCCCCCGAGAATCCCGCAGCCACCTTCCTCGGACCGGTAGATGACAATAGATAAAATAAAATTGGCTTTCGGAGGGGGACCGGCCCGGTAGTGTGGGCGGAACCCGTCGACGAAAACCCGAGGGGAGAAACGCGCGTAGCCCGAAAGGAGCGGTCAGCCCCGCAAACAGACACGAATCTTGTTCGCGCTGTTTCGACGTTTCCTTCTGCGACCACCTACCGAGAGAAACTCGGTGGAGTTTCCTCCGGGACATCCGTCTGGTCCCGGGGCGCTGGGATACCGCGGTGAATTGCGAGGCTTCCGAAAGAATATACAAAGATGCGTTCATTATTCATTCCTAAAGCGTCAAACTCATTATTCATCATGCACGCGTATTATATTTCGGAGCTAACGGTTTCAAAATGTGCCAAAAGTGTATAATTCTGCATAAAATTATTACCGCCACACGCGAGAGAAGATTGTTCTTCCGGGAGCATCGACAGCGCCAGTTGGTCGTTTGTTTCGTCGCGTAAAATCGGAGTTGGTAGATAATTTCATTTTCACATTTTTCAGAATAATGCAGTGATTGGGCAGTTTCGTCGGACATTGACCCTTCCGGAGAATTTCCCCGAGGAGCATCTCCGCGGATATCTGTAAGTAACTTTTGCTTCCTTAACGAGTTAAGAAAAAAATCTGCACCGTTCCCGTACAAACTATATATTCAGCACGCATATACGGTACTCCCGTTTCAACCGAACGTTTACCTTGCAACCGATGCAAGCTCGAGGCAAACACTTTTGTCTCTCGTACTGTATAACTTCCGCGGACTCGTATTCCTCGCGGTGCGCGTTTCGACATTCGCACGAACGCTCTTGGCGAGAACGCATCACCGAGAAACGCGCGCTCGGGCTTGATTTTCTGCGTGCAAAACGTCCAGCGTGAAGGCGTAACGACCAGACCGGGATAGCCCAGAGCTTTTTCGTTGGGGATGTTTGCGATCGGCGAGAAATCCCCGATGTAACATCGCCGAACACGCACACGGTGCGTCTCGCTCGGGCGGCGATCTCACGTGACCGATTCTCGGGCATATGCCGCGCACGTTTGCCACGTGCAGCGTCGCGTCCACGAAGCGGTCAACGGGGAATCAGGTGGACACCGAGCGAAGCGGGACGAACGAACGAAACGGCGACGAAGAGTTGCCGTTGCTCGTCTGACAAACGGCGGAACGGAAATTGTCGCTAATGAACCTACAAAAGGACGACGGGTATGCTCACGACAGACCGGCGACCCACGGAGAGACTACGAGTGAGCGAGCGAGACGTAACGCAACGAGCCCGAGTTACTGCTCTACCGGCGCACCGGCTGGTACACATAAAGCCTGATGAAAATGAAGAATCGTAAAAGTCTCAACGAGCGAGAGGGACATTAAAATCAAGAGCGGGAACATTAGAGCAAACGTAATGGTCGCCCCGAGGCCGTCGAGCGGAGAGAACATAAGAAGCTCTCTCTTCTCGATGCGCGATCCTTTGTCGACCGAGGAGAGCTTCCCCGCGTTCCTTGTTCTAAAAAATCGGAGACGAAGGACTCTTCATAAGCAATGCAGAATCAAACAGTATCTACCTGCGGGATTTCTTGTGATTCCTCATTTTTATAAAATTATTCACGATTGACTTTTCTACACCCAGAAAAATAATTTATTTGACGGCCACCGTTTGTTTGTTTTGAGTAAAATATTTATTTGATTTAAATAAAATATTTATCTGATTTAAATAAATATTTATTTTTATCAAATAAATATTATACTTAAACCAAAAAAACGGTGGCCGTCAAATAAATTATTTTTCTGGGTGTATAAATATACGCTCGAATCGAGCAAGTGGGAATATTTTTAACACATCACAGATATATATATTTCCACACGCGCCACGTAAACTTTCGTCCGTGCGGGAATTCGGTACCTCTTTACACGACCAACATTTTCGATGCGGAAAAAATATACGTCGCAATTACGCTTACAGAATAGCCTCGAGCCATTTTTCGTATTTACTGCATGTCGCCCTCGTTTTTTTTTTTTTTTATTGGGCCTCCCCCTCCCCTTCCCCAATTTGCATTGCTCACTCGTCTCAGTGATCTGCAAGTAACAGCTCGCTGAAGGGGATGTCGAAGCGTGGCAAAACGTGTGCCTCGGTCGTTCGGTAAAACCGATACGCGAGCAGAGAGCGCACAACTCGCGGGCGCCCATCCCCGGGCCGGGCGATTGCCTTTCATCCGAAGCAACTCAGCAACGAGTTTTAGACTCCGTGAAGAAATACCCTCCTCGCCTATACGCTCTCTTGGTTGAGCACGCTCAAACGCCAACGAATACCGAAGGTTGTTTCGAGGTTTTTACGGATCCGCGGGCATATATAACCCGGAGGCCGAGACCGTAAAGTCAAACTCTAGGAATGCCGTTTTTGCGCCTGCGCCTTTGCTCTCGCATCCTATTAAAGCGTACTCGCGCCGTGATCTCGACGATACTTCCAGCTATATACGACTATACTTTGAGAGACGTGACGGGACCGCGGAGCATCGGCTATCTGTGCTGCACACGTGAAACGCGTCAATCACGAAGTGGCATGCGAGCTAACCTCCGTTCGATCGTTGGAACGGGTTGAGCCGCACGCTTTGATGTTTTCCACCGAAAAAAAAAAAAAAAAAGTAGATGACGCACTTCGGCATAGACTTTTTATCGCCACTACTTTTGTCTTATTTTTTTTTTTTTTTTTTACGCTTGTTGCGGTACTACCGAGTATTGGTTTTTACGACCCTCAAGCGACTGAAAAATATGTATATCGGAACCACACACTTTTTGAGTTTACAGTTCCGCTTTATCTCTTGCGTTACAGTTACGAAAAATCGGCGATTTCTGGCAAGTGACATTCCACCGCCGAGTCTATAAAGTGTCTATCTTTGGCCGAGCTCGTAAACAAAATCTCGTATGGAAATCTTTCGTACTTTTTTTTTTGTCTTATCAACGAGTTACGGCTCGGGTTGCGCGATGCCGATGTTGGTTCAAGAGGTTTTATGCACACCGGGAGAATATCTCTTTAAGAGGCCATTAGTCTTTTTATCGGCAGGTAAATAAATATCCTTCGGTGACACTCGTTTCTCGAAAGTCGATAAAAATATGGTTTATTCGAGGTAATTCCCGCGGAGTTTTCGAGATCCGCTTCGTTCTAGTCGTTAATCGAACTTCTCATTATCGCCGTCTGGTAATATATTTCACGCCGCATTACCAAGTTTTATACGTCGAAGTAATTAATTGATATTCACGGCACGTGTCGACCACGTGAGATTTATGGTTCAGCGTTTACGTGGCCAAGTTTGCAGCGGTATTATACCGTTCCCTTCCGTTAATTTTTCTCGGTGATGCGCACTCTAGATGCGTCCGGTGTGCGTTACGCCCGGTGAACCGAGCTCGCATTATCGGACGAAAAAAAAATCCTTAACCCGGGGCGTGATACACACACGCACCGGTGCGCCAAACGGTTCGCGTCGAGCGGCAGCGCCACCGAAATGGCAATTTCGTTGTCTCGGCTGTACGCAAGGCATTTCGGAAATAAGGGCGGGTTCTCTATACTCTTTCGGCTCGTAGAATATCGTCGGCACTTGCTTGCGAAAACGAAGTCGATACTTTCTCGTGCGGCGAGCACGTGAGTCTATCTCTCTCGGCTCCGCTCGATATTTGCTCCTCAGCCGCGGTCCGGTAGTGTTGTATCCTCTCGCGCGAGAGCTCTCAGCCAGTAAAAGTCCAACGTACTTTAAACGGCCAATTTGGCAGCCGTAAAAACAACATTTATTTATGGCGGTTCGCCCATCGACGAAAAAACCAATGCCGAAGAAAATTATGCTTCCTAAAAAAGGCGTATTACCGATGAAGCGAGGCTTCGTTTTTTTTTTTTTTTTTCAGCGCCCGTTGCTGCTCGAACTCTAGCTTTCGCGTTATCCGGCACAACCGTTCGATTCTGCGTACACGAGTGATCCGCCCATCGAGGCACGAATCTTTTGAAATATCGCGAGTCCGTCGTTGCGGTCGGGGACTGAAATTTCCGGTGGATTAGTCATGTGTTGGAAAACCATGTACGCTTGACTATTTTCATTCCATACAAATATGTTGTTGATAATCGATCATCTACTGGATTTGAAAAATAGGTTGAATGAACCAAAAAAATAGTAAAAATGGTACGTCAAGTACTTAAATGTGTTTTCTAAAAAAAAGAAAAAAACCAGCTAAATCATATGAACGAAGTAATGATTTAAAGATTCATAAATGTATGCATATAAAAAAAAAACTTTTTTTACTGATCAGGTTAACATTGTTTGGACGAATAGGCTTTCAGGAACCAGGAACATGTCAATCTGTTGCATATACGACAATACTTGATTTCTTCGAAGATCTTTAAAAATCTTTGCCCACCTTCGACTTGTGAGGTTTACGAAATATCGTTTTCAAAATAATTTCTATCGCGTGGGTTCTCTCAGACTCCACAGGTTCAAGCGGGGTCGCGAATCATTGCTCGTTCGAATAAATTTCTCAAGTAGGGACAAATAGAGTGCGTGGAATTCCCTCGACCGTACACTAGTGATTTACACCGTTCGTTGGCGCGAGGGCCGGCCGATCGTTTCACGTATTTTCCTTTAAAGAGGCAATAAGTCTGCGGCCACGTATGCGCGATATACAGTCATAATCATCAACGGCAATTAGGTATGCTCGGGATTATTAATTGGTGTTCACAACCAAAGTTATGCACACGCGAATCCGATCTCGATGAGGGCGAGGGGGATTTGGGGAAGAGGGCAGGGAGGAAGCTCGTGGGAATATTTTTGCTCGATGATCCACGACCCGAAAATACCGTCGGCGTGTGTACAAACGAGGGCCGCCCTAGAAAACTGAGCCCTGTTCGAAGCTTCGGCATATTGCGTGACCAGACGATAACTCATCCTGCTCCACTTCTTATTCACTCGTTCCCTCCAGAGTTTAACAAGAGTTTGCGAATATCGTGCTAGCGTATAATTATGCAAGCACTGGCACACGATACAGAACCAGAGTACAGTAATAAACAAAATAATAATAATTCGTATGAGATTTATCCGTAAAATGACATCAGGATTCAATATCGCACGTCAGATGGGAACGATTAAAAAAAAATTCTCGTTATGTTTACGATCGCCGAAGATCGCCGGTGTGTTCATGAAAAAAAATAAAAATTATACGACGAAAAAAGTCCGACAATTACGAATGTCCCGGTTTCATAAAGCGCGTCTCCCGAGCATACTGTATATAGCCCAGCAGAAATCGCATGTATCGAAATTATTCGTATTACGATTGTACGACCAATAAAATAAGATAATAATGGCGTCGCGGGTTGAGGCCGGCCACCAATAAATAATTCATGCATTTTTACAGTTCATACACGCGAAAGCGGGCCCACATTGGGCCCGGTAATATATGGTCATGCTAAAGAGAGCGAGAGCTCCTCTCCCGGTCTCCGAGAGAGAGAGTTTCGCAACTTCGTAGAGAGCGAAAAATCGTGATACGACCGGGTCGCGAACGGCGGCTCTCGCGGAGATCGGCTTGCCCGATCATGGGGCCCGACGGGAATCAAGGACGGTGCAATATAAATTCATCGAGATCCCATAAGCACTCAGAATTTTCATTACTCCGTGACACGAGAGCCGGGCGCGCACCGCAGATGCGTGTAGCTTCGCGAGCTCTCGAACCTTCGAGATCTCGAACCTCGCCCAGCTTGTTCGGGCTGGATTTAATTGCGTCTAATTAGCGTCCCGAGCTCACAACCGAGCGGTCGAAAGTCGTCGGCGGAGCTCCGATTTTCTTGACGACGCTGCGTTGTGTACGTCAAAAAGATTTAAAAAGGAAGACTAAAAAAAAACTAAAAAAAACCTCCGCTCGCACTGACAGAGCTAAGTATACGGGCGTCAAGTATCAAGATGTGTATCATATACCACGAACGTCGTCTCGTCGGTACAGATCGTACTTTCTCGAAATGCGTTTCATACTTATATCGTCCGGAAAATAAACGAGAGGCAACTCGGGAGGGTCAAGCTCTTGCGTAACTCTGTGAGATAATTGAGTTTATCAAAAGTTTATCGTCACAGATGCCCGTCAGGTCGATCGCTTGAGAAATCTCGAACGTCTCGAGCGGTGGATCCGGCGATCGTCGAACAACGAAGCGATCATCTGTGCCACGAAACGATACAGCAAAGCGAACTTAAAGTTCTTCGGATAAACGCGAATCGCCGCTAGTCATAAATCATTCTCAAACCGACAATAAGATTACAGCTACGCGAGAATTAAAACAATGTCTCGTAATTAACGCGCGTTCTACGAAGAAACGTTGAAGTGCGCGCGCGTGTTCGTGGCTCGACGAGGATAAGCGATAATCGGGGCCAACAGTGTGAGGCTATATATGGCATCCTCGGTCCACCGGGTGCATCGGCGTACCAAAATGGTTGTAAATCATGCAACATTATTACGAAGTCAACCATAGGCGGAGCGGCGAGCACGTAGGTATAACCGCGTTTAAACGGGGGAGAAAAGTTGGCGGTGAGAGTTCGAGCCCTCCTCGACCCGAGCATTATGCTAATTTTTGCCAAGTTTATTAGTACCGTAAATCATTGCGATCACGCGAGAATATGCGTGGCTAGTTTAACGTTTGCCCCGCACGTACGCGCGCGCGCGCGCGCGCTCGCGCACGTCGGGTATTACACGTTTATCGCGAGCGAACTTGATTGGGATCGGACGTGGAAAAAAGCCCGAACGTGATAACCCAAAGCCATTCAATCACTGACCCCATCGAACTTACCATGTAGCTTCTCACGATGAAGCCCCAACGTCGGTTAATTACTATCCGGCTCGTTGATGTTCCGCCACAGTATCTGTACCCAGGCGAATCTATCCTGTTACGATCGCTGAACATCGTGAACCTTCCCGCTCGCTTTGACCATTATACCGTCCCAACCATATGGCACTCGAATTCACCGGGAACGGGACTCCGCTTCCAACTACCGTGTTACCCACACCTGTCGCACGGTCTTGCATTCTCAACGTTTTCTTAAAAAATACGAGAAATGCGTTCGCACCAACGACTTTTTCACCCTAGCCATTTTCACCCCTGCCATACTCTGCTCCAAATTAAATTCTTAGAGTTATGTTTTTCAATTAATATTTTGTTACTTCGTGTGTACGATATTTTCGTCAAACTTCATATGACGAGGAACTAGAATACACGGTAAGAGAGGTTTGCACATTTAACAAACATTTCTTGTTCACAAGAGTCTACAATTTTCTTTTCGTTAATTTCACAATTTTTTTTCTCTCTCCAACTGTTGGTAGCTCGAGCAAATATGCAAATGGCATCCGCAAATAGCGTGAGACTTTTCGGTTGGTACTTACTCTTTCTCGCATAAATTTGTGCGCTACATCGGAAAACGGTAAAAATTCGAAAGCCGGGTGTGAACGTAAAGAAAAAAGAAAAAAAAAGCGTACGAGTACCGCGGTTTCCTTTTTGTCGGTAAACAGGTAACATTCACGTACGCTTTTTTTTTTATACACGACGTGCATAAAACCCTGAAGCGAGCATGAAGAATCGGGAGAATCTTTCCGCGCTCGCGGGAATACGTTAACCCTCGAAAGTAGTCGTGGTGAGGTAGTCCGGGCGAAGAAGAGAAAAGGTAAAGGACGACGACGACGACGACGACAACGACGACGGCGGTGTAATGCAGCGTGCGGCACACCGCTTATTTGCATTTTTTCACGAGGTTTCATTAACCTCCGACCCTCTCGTATGGTCCAACATCGGAGCCGCACCGAGCATAAGGAAGCGGTTCACTCTCGCGAGCACGTAAAATAAACCCGGCGGAATATTCATACTCCTCGCCCGTAAATATTACCGACCGGCGATATATTCCCGGATTCCACAGTGGCGAATTGCCCGGGAGGGTGAGAGGAGAGGCCAACCGTGTGCAATTGGGTAGAGACGATTCGGCCGACGAGAAACGAACCCGAGTCACAAGAAAACTATGATGCAGCGAAGAAGCAAGAGCGAAGCAAGAAGAATAAGACAACGAGAACGATGGGGAGATATTCGTCGAGGGGTAAAATCAACGTCGTTAACGTTCCCGTGTACAACAGCACGCGTTTGCTCGTGCCCGAGCGGGGGCCCCTCCGCGTGGACCATAAATCTCGAAATTATCATGTCGAGAATTTTATACATCGCGGGTGAACGCGAGCGCTCGCGGGTGAGGCGAAACCGCGCGGCGCGTACAGCCCTCCCCGCGTTCGGGAACGTGAAAGTTGTCCGAGGCCGCACTTATTACTACGTTGTTTCTCGCGTACACCTATTCCGGACGAATGTGCGCATATAAGAAAAAAAATAATTTATCGCCCGTGTGTTTATGTGCATCCGTGCATATGCATCTTCCGTGGTAACTTTGGTACATATATGTACATACATATACAGCTATTACGCGATATTTGTGCTGCGCATGCGCGGCATGTTTCTCTCGCCGCGGTATTTTTCGTTTTCTTCTTGTTTCACTCCTGTCAGATTTATACGGGAAGAACGGTGGGGAGGGAGGGGGGGTATTACGTGTGCGAGAGTACCGGTATGGTACGTGCCGGTTTGAGTAAGAACCTCGCGGGCTCCGGTATCGCCGAAGTACGACTTACGCGGTGTGCGTCGAGCCTCTCGTCGATCGGTGAAGTGCCCTGTCAAGGGGGTGGTATCGGTATATCTCCTCGGTGGGATCAAATTGGAGGTCTCCGACGCAATGGGCTCTCGATGATCCAACCCTTTTTCCAGGCACGCACACACAACCCCGAGCCAAGTGGGAGCGGGCGGGGTGATCCTTCAACGCAGGTGCAGGTGCTTTCTCTCTATCCCTCGTACACGCGCAATGTGCACCGTTGTATACTAATGGCCGAAACGGGTTCTCCGAATAATGCAGCATCATTATAAAACGTTTATTGTTCCCGGGCATAAAATTCAAAGTGCAAATGTGCACTGCGAGCCGCAGGTACACCGCGGGGCTGGGGGGGTCCCGATGACTCGAAGCTCGGAGCTTCATTATTCTTCGTCAAATTCGTCTCTATCTCCGGCACTCTCTTTTCAACGAGGCCTTCCTCGCGTGAGCAAGCAATTTGTCGTCGAGAATCTACTGACCTATATATTCCGAGCCGGCGAATTTACTCTCAACCCGGCAGGCTCGAGGGATGAAGCCGAGAAAATTGGTGCCTGTCGAATTTCCATTAATCGATCGTCGATCTCGCGCTCGATCGAACGGGAGACGCTCGCGCGCGCGTCAGATTTTCGAAAGTTACATCGAGCATCGTAGCCCGCGGACCGCCTCTCGAGAAACCAGTTTAACATGGGAGCTTTGCGCGTTTATGCGCTTACCCGCCACTCGCGGAATCTCCGATTTCACGCGGTTCCACACGCTGCCCACTTCTCCGCGGTGGTAAAAGGCCTAGGCGCGGATCGCTGGAAACGCGCTCTTCGCGCTGTAACTTTCCGCAGCGTATTCGCGACGTTCGCGGTCGCGGAGTTTCTCGCGGGTGCGTCTCCGGTTACGCGCTCGCAACGGGCGAAATTCCTCGTTACGCCTACCGACATCAACGGCGTTCACAGTTTACGCTCACGATGTACCGATGCACGTTTCGCGGCCGAAGGCTAACTCGGTACCCCGTGCGCCCGGTCACCGCGAAAGTACTTTTCTCGACTTGCGGAATAGTAGACACTCAATCTCGACGAGCTCTCGACCGACCATTATCGTAACCGTGTGGTACCCTTTATGCCAATATACACACACACGCTCGACGCCATGCAAAGAACCGAAGATAGGACAAGAGAATAACGCCGTAGGAATCGCGGCTGGCCGACCAACGTAAGATCGTTCTACTGCTGTCTTAGCCCACTGAACCGTCCATTGTGTATGTCGATCGGTATTTATCAAAATTGTACCGGACAGCCTTGAGGTACATTTTTTTTTCTCAACGCAAAGAGTATCCCTCTGGAGGCACTTATTTTTTAAAAATAATTATTTGCGTTGTCGAAATTACAAAAATTGTACACACGACAGGGTCAAACTGAGTTGGCTTACACCGTTTACCCTGCTGCCTCGAGCTATCCTTGAACTGGTCATTCATTCGCAATGGATATTAAAATGTGCCTTCTGGCCAAGAATTTTCAGTGCAACTAAATACCCACCGAAGTGGGGAAGAAGAAAAGGAAAAGTGAGAGTATTATCGTAGCATGCGATACGACTGCGCCGGTTGTGAGTCTCGGCAGGATCACGAGGCAGCGTTCGAGTATCAGTGAGCCACGCCTCTCTCGGCAACTGCATATTTTCTGGGTGGTTAAATGCTACTAGCAAGAACCCTCGGTACAGTCGGGTAGGTAGGTTTACTGGTCAGAGGATAGTTACGCGTGCCTCGGATTGCTGCATGAGCCCTCTCGGTCTGGAGCACTTTCGGCCGTCGCGGCCTTCGCAAAAACCTTTCGCATCCCGACTCAGCGGGACGAAAGCGAATAGGCCAGCGAAGAAGACTCGATACGGTACCGGGAGAGGAGGAAGAGCCGAGGGCGAGAGCAAAGTGCCTCGAGATTCGCCTCGTATTTCCCTCCGAGGGAGTCCCTAGCGTGGTGTGCGCTCAGCGTGTCGGCGGAGATCCCGGCACCTCGATGAACCTCTCCGGATCCGCGAGGAAGCCCGCTTATCCGGCGGAGCATACACTCCGCAGCGTGATCTTCTCCCGTGCAATTTCGCGGGCGTCGTCTTTCCGCGAGGATAAAATGCGAACGAAGAGAACGAAGATTTCGCTCTCCCGCCGAGAGTGCACGGTCCCGGACGGCACCGATGCGCTTCGTGTGCCTATATACAATCGCGAACGACCAAAAATTCGAGGTGGACGAGACCGGACCACCTGTAGTCGGGGAGAATTCTCTACCACCTCGGCAAACCACCAACAAACCACAGGACGCGGTAATTACGCCGTATGCCAGAACCGAAAATTCCCCCGCGCTCGCGAGGACCGAGGGGGAGAACGGGCAAAGGTAAGAAAGGACTGACGAAGAAGAAGATGAAAAAAATATGGCTTGCGGGACGAGAACGAAACGGTGAAACCGCATAAAAAAGCACTTAAACGATGAAGAAGCATGCGCCGGGAAGAAACGGAGCGAGATCGCGGGGATGAGGATCGTCGTGCGCTCTTCGTGCGGAAAGGGAAAGGGAGAGACTGCGAAAGTCAGGGGGAAGAGAGTACGAAGGATGGAAGGTTGGAGAACAGGAAGGAGAAGAGTTGCGGGCACGGGTGCACCGAGCGTGACAGTGGGTGCACGCCGCGTGCGAACACCTGCCCATTCCTGGAGAGCTTCGTCTTCGTTCTACTGAAGTACAACGGTAATCGCAAGGAGAGCGGTGTGTGTGTGATTTATGGAAACAAAGGTTCAAGCCGCACGTCTTGAAGATAAGTTGTGCTCAGCGGGATAATACCCTGGGGTATGTTACGTAGAGGGGATGCTCTGCCGAGATGGCTGCAGTCCGGGGGGGGGGAATAGAGTCATGACCGAGAAAAATTTTGCTCACTCGGAAAAATGTATTTCGTTCGGTGAAATATGAAAATAAGGGCTCGAGTCACAAGCTGTCCTTTTCCGCATTCCCGTTGGATATTAAATCTCATGATTTGTTGGCTTTCAATTAAAGTCGCATGCGCCGGTACGCGGTAAGAAAATTTGCAAATTTGATAAAGTATTTTTGTAAGCACCGGTTGACATTTTTTTCTTGTCAAATTTATCATTTAATTTTTGTTTTTTTTAAATATGATTCTTTAACGAGAAAAAAAATGGGGGTCTTTAACGAAATAAAAAATGGCAGCGGGAAAAGCATTATCAGCGAACTCGTAGCTGTATCTCGATGTTTTCGGTTTTTTGGCTCTCAAAAAGCGGAGAAAGAAATGGAGGCAAAAAAAAAATACATTGCGTAGAGCAACAAAAGGTTATCAAAATTGCCAAGATTTACTGCGTACAGGAAATGCAAGTCGAAAATCACGATCGTTGCACTTAAGGAAGAGTAGAACATAATACCACTTCGATACCCGACTATCGTATGGGTATGCTTGTGAACTTCAGCGAAATCGGCCATTCTCGCACAAAAGCTGCTTTCGATATCGACAGATGAAGGTGGTATAGACGCAATAGCGGGCATTTTTTTTTCTTCTGGAGAAGACAACAGAGGAGAATACAGATGTTAAATTCGAGTTCTGTGTGGCGTTCCGCGACCGTTACCGTATACCCGATAGAGCGGTGTCTCGACAGACCCACTGTCGAATTCAGATATCCCGAGGAAGCGAGAGGAGCAGTGAATAAAGAAAGAGCGTGTCGGTTGCCCCGACCGCCACGCGCAGTCATAAAAGCAGACGAAGAAATAATGCGATAAAAGAGCGCGAGAGAGACCTCACGTCCCGACCCACATGCAGTAAAGCTCTCCCTGCGCCATGCATTCGGCGCTTTCTCGCGCGTGCGCGCACATCTTACGGTCCCCCTTATAACAATATAAAGTGTCAACACCTTCGGCGCGCGCGCGCGCCAGAGTTGGCAAACGTCGATATGCTTATAAAACGTACTGTCTCTCCGATATTGAGAGTATACAATATAAAGGCCGACGAAGCGTCGGCACTCGGTGCATAAAGATCGTTCGTTCGGTAAATGTGGCCGTAACCCGAGCATATTCCTTTAGAAATTTAAATCTTTGACTCGTTCTCTGTTTCTCAACGGTTCCATTCAACGCCCATCGCACAGGCTCGCCGCGATAGTCTGTGTATTAAAATATTTATGCGACAATATTTATAGGCTACATATAGAATACGAAGCTTTGGGAAAGACATAAAAACCAGAATCGTATCGAGAGAGTCGGAGTTTCTCGACTCTGGCGTTTGAGTATCCAAGGGCTTTGGCTCCCCGCTTCTCGGTCTCTCCCTCGCCAGATTTATATATTGACGGCTCGGCCATGCACTCCTCGGGTCTTCTATGACTCTTTTATGCGCACAGTTCTCCCGAGCCGGCCGATGGATGCGAGGAGAAGGGTAAAATAAAAGGAGGCCAGGAGGAGTCACGATTTAACGATTTAACTTCGTAGCTTTCAGCAACTCGTGCCAAAGCTTTTTCTGATCGAAACTTCCCGCCCTCTGTCTGAGCGGCTCGTCGAGGAATACTTTATATCGCGCCGAGGTCCGTTCGCTGTTTCCGAAGCAATCAGGCGGTTCGCTCGATGGTCCATGAGAGCACGTTCGCATGCTCCGTCGAGATACAACAACCTGTCGTGAAGCGGTTATAGGTCTTAAGTTTCCCGTGCGGAGGGCTTGGCGCCCACGCGCGACTCGATACTTAGCGGCACTCTTGTGGCTCACCGGCAAAGGTGCGGTTATTAACGGTTATTACGTTACGGCAGTTTAGCGATTAAAAATCAAGCGAGTCCCTTTTCCTCGGCGTCGCATACCTCCGAGCTCCGGTGCGCCGTCTCCCGAGCGAACGGCCCAGACTTCGGGCACAAGATACCTCCCGAAGTCTCCGTACAGCACAGCTGGCCGCGGCTATCTCTCCGTCGGATGCTCGGACAATACTCGCGCAACCGATCGGCCGAGTGTGTGCGCGCCTCTCAGCTCGAGGACAAGGCCACGCGAGGCTATTCTTCCACGGTACAAAAGAGAAGATGCATCCCACTTCCCGCGCACGCATCAACGTGAATACATTTACGAGCCCTTCGTAAACCTGCCGAGGAAATTAATCGTGTCGAAAGGAATAAATTGAGAGCTCGTTCGTACCGTACCGCCTTGTCTAAACTCCTCTTGTTTTCCCTTTCATCATCGTCATGCTGTAAAGTTAACCGAGCCGATCGTGAGCTTTCGAGAAACAGCCACGGGAACGGTCGAGTGAGCCTCGTTACGCGATCCCGGGCGTAGGTTCATGCCGATCGTGCCTCTTTGACGAGTTCGATTCCAATAAAGATCCCATTACGGATATCCCCGTTGTCAGTACGCTCCGACCGTTTGTTTCGCCGACTATCGTCACGGTTAGAGAGAACCTGATAACCGCACGTCGTCGTGCCGGGCGGAAGACAAAACGTAACTATCGCCGATGTGGAACGGGCCGATCACGGTTGGATCACGCGACGAGTTCCCCGACTGAATTATCAAGCCTTCCTCGCGGACCGGCGCGAGGTCGGATCGCGGCAGTGGCCCGAACGGCCGATGGATATATCGAAAGAAAGGCGCTCCCCGAGAGAACAGAGATACATACCGCAGTCTGGATCCGAAGCGCGAGGGAATGGAAGAAAAGAATGAGGAGGAGGAAAAAAAAAAAAACAGGCAAAGAATCAGAGACACGTACGAGATCGTCGCACGCGAGGCCGGAGCCTCGGGGCATTTACGACCAATTGCAAATCCCGCAAAGTAATGACCGTGCACGCGCGCCTTCTATATATCTCTATCTCTCTTCGGCTCTTCACGTTTTTACATCGGTGGAAGAGGGGGGTGGGGTGAGAGGGGGACACGCCCACACAGAATGCACGAGGGCATTAGCGTTACAACTGGACCGGAGCTGTAAAGCGGCGTTACGTAGCGCTCCGGTTATCCGTGCCCGGCCGCGAGTTCTTCCTCTCTCTGTTGTGGCGCTCCGGGGCTATATCGGCTTCGACGCCGACGACCCTCTTCGAGGAGGCGGCGGTCAGGGATGAGGGGAGACCGAGAGGAGGAAGGAAAGAGTGACCGGCGGGCGCCCGCACCCGCGAACGTGTATACCCTGGGCACGCTTCCCCCCCCCCCCCCCCCCCCCGAGTACTTCCTCGGTACTTACGACCGTCCTCGCGTAGTTTTATTCTGTCTGGCAGCGTGGGCGGGTGGAGCACACACCGGGCTCTTTCTGCAGCTCGGGACCGATCAGCGCACGAGTCTCGCGTGGACCATCTCCATTTGCCGATTAGCAACCCTGCTGAATTTTTTTTTTTTTCAGTCTCTTATTTCATTTTTTAAATTTTTTTCTTCAAAGCCATGTTTCACTGCTCAGGGTTCAATTTTGAACGGAGTAGAGATCAGAACGTCATCCCCCTGAATCATGAATTTTGTACGTATCGATGGCGAAACCGTCTTGGTAACTTTCAATCTCCGATTTCTCGGGTTCGAGTGTGGAGTGCAGACAATTCTTTCTTTGTAGGTACAGCGATGCGGGACCGGGTGCTCGAGCACGGAGAGTCGGAACAGACCTTATATAGATCAGTTCGCTGAACAACGAATCGCGATCGCCCGCGGTATCGCGCCGCGACGCGCTGACAGTAATGTGCCGTAACGCCCTCACCGACGAATGCAGCACTCGGTCTCTGAACTCTGCTCGCGGGAGATCTCGAGTGCGCGCCGTCAGAAACACTGGCCGTGTGTTTCATACGCGAGAGAGCCACGCGCGCGCGCCGGACTTATATCATAATAACAAAAATTAATATGTCTCGGAGCTCTCTCACTAGAGGGTATTCTTCGGATTCTCGAAGAGAAATTTATCTTCCCCCTGCGTGATTATTACTATACAATAGTCCATCACGACGTCCAATTACATTCTTATGCGATGAGCATGCGCACATTTTTTTTATTTTTTATTAAGCGCCGCTTCTCGAGTAGACTAAACTTTGTTATTCGGAACCGTTTTTGGTACCGAAACGGCGTAATGCGGTACTCGGTCGTTCGGGTTTCAGCCTCCGGTGATTTTTTTTCGGGGGTTCTCCGACCGGTAACCGGAGTGTGGCCCGTGCATAGTGAAGTAACAGAAAGCCACCTGCCATGCCACGGGCAGCCAGCGTCCACTTTATTAGCTATTATTATACGCGTGCTTTGGCTTTAGCTCTTTTGGGACCCCGGGAGAGGGAGCTTCGGGAGAACGATTTGCCGGACGACCGCCCTGCACTGGTGTTTAGAAATATTTCACGGACCATGTTTCGGGGAGGGGGCCAGGGAACTTAGCACACCGCTCGAATATACTTATACACGTTGCACTTATGCGCACTTCTCGGAGTTCATTAATCCCCGAGGGGGTAGCCCAAACAAAGGGGCCGCGAGGCGTCCGGGTTAAAATTCGGAACCGTGTCCTCTCGCTTTCTCCTGGACACACAAGATTTTTGGGTCTCCAGTCTGGCCTTGCAATTTCTACGCGAGTCGAACTGGACTTCGAAGTTTCTTCGGTCATCTCGGTGTCGCGTTCCGACGCGACTGACGTCACCGGTGCTAGGAAAAGACCAGACACTGAGAGTGCGGTGGAAGAAAATAGTACCGATGGCCTATCTACAGCCACCGAGGGATTCCGAGACGCACAATTCCTCTTCGGGGTTATCTGGAAGGCTTCCATTTCGACCGTTCCCGGGACGAAGTCTAGGACCCATTGGGTATCAATATTGGCCGATATCGACGCCGGCCGGACGTCGATAAGCCTCTTCTCGTCTACCGAGTAAGTGCTCCGCTCGTCTTTCGGTTCATCCATACCCCCTGATGCATTTAACGGAATGGACGTTCTGGCTGATAAAGCCAAGGCGACTGCTCGGCAGGCACACTCGGACCGGCCCGACCCTTCGGGATCGTGTGGTGCCTCGCTCGACGACGCTTCATTTCGATGGTCCAGCGCCGGAAGGGCGAACAGGCTATGCTCTTTCACGGTCGATGCGCCTTTATGGAGTCGAGCCATTGATTTGCTCTCAAAGGAATAAAGTAGCAGGAAATAAGGATAGGGATGAGAGGGTCACGAGGTGGTAAAAATCCATCGACTGTGCAGCGAGATAACAGTTCGGACCGAGCTTTTTCGTCCTATCTCGAGTATTTGGAAAATCCCTCCCAAAGAGGTTGAGTCATGACTGATATCCCGATGATTAACGGGGAGAGCCGCTCGTAGGCGAGTCAAACAATCCGCTGCAAATTACTCTACAAGCATCGCGCATACTGCTTCACGTGTGAAACCACACGCGCTCCTCCCTCTCGTCCTCGCGAACTGGTCTCTTTGTCAGGAAAAAGAGGAAACGGCAATCTACGCCGGTGGGTACGAGCGCTACAGGGTGCCGAGATAGAGGCAATCTGCAAACACGAATTGGCCATTTGGTAGTCGAGCGGCGTTCTGCCGAACGAGCGAAGTGAATGAGTGGACGCGCGAGCGTGGAACTTCGCCATCAAGCATTTTGCTTCTTTTTTTTTTTGCTTTTTTTCCTTCGTTACGCGTGCTGCGGCAAGCGACCGCGTGACTCTCTTTCTCTACTTCCCCGTGGCGTGGTATTCGGAGAGTCGAGTCTTCAGCAGGTAGATTGGTACGAGCATTATTCGTACGCTATGCGGAGTCGCCCGTGTATCGCGGATGGGAGTAGAGCGGCGAACAAAGAGGATTTGGGGGGGGTGCAGAAAGAGACAAAACATTAACCAGCGATGACGGAACCACCATGGCGCATGCCAACGAACGTGGAGGCCGAAACTTTATCTAAAATTGAATCTTAAGTAAACAAGAGTTTCACTGGTGTGGCCTATAATGCACGAACGTCGCTCGTCGTCAAGACGCCGGCGCCCCCCCTCGAGTAGACTGCGCTCTCGAAATCCGTTCGTTGATTTCTATCTAGGACCGCTCGCGTCCGCCTCGCTCGACGTTCGAATAAAATTCCCATTAGGAAGCATTAATGCCTACCTGCGGATTGTACGAGGATTAGCGGCGCGCCGTGCGGCGGGAAAGAGAGAGGCGACGAGATGCGAAACAACTTTTATTATTTACGAACGTCGAACACTCGCGATTTGATGGTTCCTCCGATACGGCTAATAAAAATCCGAAGGTTTCTATGTAGGTATGCGTGCGCTATATAAAAAAAAAAACGAAGGTAAGGTTCCCGTTGAGAGCGTGAAAGGATTTATACAATAATTGGCATCAGTCTCGAGATTTTATAGCTCGATCGTCAGTCGTCCTCGTCGTTATCGCACCTCTCCCCTGGGTCTCTCTATCATTGTATTCCATTGAATCTCGCTCGACCCGTTTCTTCTCTCCGCCCTTCGATCGAGGAGGACGGCAAATCCCGTCGGTCGATACTCTGCCGCTCGCCGTGAATCACTATTAGCACAAACTTCGCCGACTTCGAAGCTCGGGACTCACGAAGATGTTTCGTCGGATAAAGTTCGAGAAATCGGGGCTCGCTGGCTGCGAGGTAGCTAGTAGCGACTAATTTAATTTTCAACGAAACGACAGAAGAGCCGTTCAGCCTGCTAATAGATAGCGGGAAGGAGAAGCCGGGCGTCTCAACCGCGCTCGCCGGAATCAGTCGTGATTCACGAGAGTCGCACGCGCGGTCGGCTCACTCGAAGAAATTTGCATCGCAGACAAACGCGAGAACTCGGCTCTCTGGGTTTGTGTACCTTAGCGCGGAGTCGAGGCGATCCTCTCGACGCGGACCGAGGGAGAGCGCGGAGAGAGCGAGCGACTAAAAGCGCCTTAACTTTTGAGCCTGGCAATTATACCGGTATTTACTGCCGTAGTCCGTTCGTGGGACGCCATTGTGCTCACGCGCCTGCATTTGCATCCCTCAAGCTGCCGTTCCCTCCGACATGTATGTTTGTATCTATCCTCGCGTGTATTTGTACAAGAGCCGGAGCACACGACTGTCGATTGTTTTAATGGCCGGGTCGTTCCCGCGGGGCCCTAGCCATAAACTTCATTGTTTAGGCACGCCTTTCTGGCAGCGAACGCGGCAACGAGAGAGCGAGAGAGGAGCCCGGAGTCCGCGCTCCCGGCGACCACACCAAAATACATCGAGCGAGAGAAATAATCCTTTAAAAATAAGGGTGACGCGATACATAGGGAATATAACGAGGTTCAAGGGGGGGACCACTTTCATAAGCAAAAATCCAGTTTGGCCCTTTCGTTGCCTGAATATTATTTACGGATACGGTATACTATAAAAATTCTCTGAAATTCGAAGACAGCGAAACACTCGAACGAAAACAAAAAAGAAGAATAATGTTCATAATTCCGAAATCGGACCACCGGCACCGCTAAGAACAATAGCGACGAGAGAAATTTATGGCCGATGGAGAGAGGAGTATGAAGAATTCGCGCTTGAAAATCTTGGTGGTTTTCACGGACGGGAGAACGACGACTTTTCGACCCTCGGCCGTAATTATCCGTAAGTTTTAATCGGGCTGTAGCTTCGACGTAATCGAGATGATTTAGCGTGGAGTCCTCGCCGTGGGGCGCCGGTGCCCCCCGTCGCTGCAACCCCGATCGGTGAGCCGTGTCCGGCCGAAAAACTGAGAAGTCCCGATCGTCCGAGAAGCGTGAGTCGAGCATCGAGCATCTTCGACAGTCACCTGTGACTCACCTGCCGATGAGTCGGTCCGGCCAAGTGACCGCTGGGAACCGGAGCGAACGGACTCGGATCTCCCCGTCGATGTCGAAGAGGCCGAAAATTCGTTCAGCGTGCTCTGCAAATTCAGACAGGGACGGAGTCGAGTCTACTGAATTAACGCGTTCGTTCTTTTATTCATACGTCGCTGGGAGGTAGCATGAAAGATAAACTATAAAAGCAAAAGATAAAGATTGAGCGTTGCACAGGAGGGTTCGAGAACGGAGCCCACGAATCTTCCGCGTCGAGGTCGCAGCCATCGGCCTGAGTCTGCTAGTCGTGGAACCCCCACAGGCCCATGTGGAGGCCTAGCCCACCCTCATTATCGCATAGTCCCTTGATGAGGCATTCGCGCAGCGCGCGAGCATAGCCGGTCCCTCGTCGTTTGATGCATTGTCCATGAGAATTAGAGTCGTAGGTCTATCCGCGTGAGTGAGTTTCATCGTCGCTCCGTCGTACCAACGGCGGAGTCACAAACGCCCCCGTCATTCCCCGCTGGCTACTCAACGGTCATCCTTGTATCGCCGCGGAGCCGTCGAATGAATCTGACTCCGGCCGAGCTTGGCAGTTCATCACTTTAATCGATTTTGCGAACGAGCACCGGGAAGAGCACTCGGCAAGAAGAGAAGCGAAATCTCTGATGCCCCGGGATCGCGAGATGGGGGTCTGATGAATGGGCGAATTATCAATGCGGACCAGCCGGATTAATATCGTTAATGAGCCCTCGCTCGCTTCGCGATGCAGCGGTTACGGATTGAGCTGGAACGAGAACGATTTATACCGGGTGTCTGGCCGAGAGGAATTAAACCCGGTTCGATTAATCGTCGTGCAATCATTCGTCGATTAAAACTCAATTTTTTCACCTTCCTCGCGCGCAATATGTACGGGAAAAAATCTATAATTAATGTCCGGTTTAAGGCTGTTTTTTTTTCTCGTTAAAATTAATCTGGAACTGTTTGACTGTGGCAAACGGATTCCCTGTTGGACGGGAATCTACACTAGAGATGCATTCTGTGGGGAGGGGGCGAACCGCCCCTAAGAGGGAGACTCGTGTTCGGTGGTCCCTCGAGTACAATAGACACGAAAATCCGAGCTCCGTTTTCACCTTATGCCGAGGGGTTTGAGTGGAGAGAATTTTCTCTCCTAATCGTATTGTTCCTTGGCACGCGTAAGACAATGCTTTACACCCGGCCAAGGTACTCTCCGATTGGCCCGACTACTAGCAAGGTTCGTGCTCATAATCGGAGCGTAAAAGTAAGACAATAGGCGGAAAAAGTCTTAGCACTGGTGCCGACGCGCTTCAGGGATAATTCTTGAGGGATCTGCTGGTACCGCCGGTAGGCGGTCTTTGGTTTTTCTTCGACTTCCGATTTTGAAAAGCGTGCCGGTGATCGCGAAATCAGGGGCGACGAGGTGTGAAACGAATTGCCCTCGAAGACCCAGGGAGGTCGGCCTTATTACGAGCGCACAAAGCAGCCTCCGGACCGCGCCGAGGATCGTTCCCTCTCGGGATAAAACAATGGTAAACGATAGATCGAGCTCACACAAGTACAAAAGCTTTCTCGATCTAAGACAATGCAGGTGTTGCGGAACGAGAGTAGATCTCTTGTCTCTCGCACGCTACGAGCGTGGCGTGATGAATGAGACTCCGCCACGGCAACACGAATAATGCAACGGTATTCTTATTTTTTTTCTTTAATTTTCGGTGAAGACAGCTCTCAGCTCTCGGTAACTTTTGAGAAATCGTGCAACGTTCACTCGAGAAATGGGCGTTTCCGGGCTCATAAAAGACGGGATAGATCTGCTGCGGGCACGCGAGACCTTTTCGATTACGAGAGAAAAATCGATCTGTCTTTCTTGTTTAGAACCATGCAGAGAAACAGAGTGAGCCGACTGACGGACTTTATCACGAAGGCGAGAACAAACGGGTTAAAGAGTAAGAGATCTTTCGTGGTGCTCTATTAAGCCATTTATAAATATGAATTTTTTCACATTAAGAAAGAAGGGTGCAATCGTGCTTTCGAAGATGCTTCGAGGAGCGGAGTTAAGAGCACCTTTGAATGACACGATAAACAAAAGATCACAAAGCAATGTTCGCCTGTAATGAGAAACCATCTCTATACAGTTCGTCATGTTTTGTTTGAGTAAAAAAAAAGAAGGTTCACGAGGTCCTCACGGGCGCGCGTCTTCCATTAAAAGTTGCAAACGGCCCGAGCCTAATGAGATACGGAGACGTTAATGGCCGCTTTAATTGGGTTGTTAATTTTCGGTGATGATGATTCAGTCATAGGTTAAAAATGCAAAGGGGCCTTACAGGCGTGTGAGTGTTTCTCGTATCAGTGAGGAACACTAAAAAATGCTGACGATTTAAATTAGCTATTTTCGAGGGTTCTCCGCGCTATTCCATCGGTTTTACACAAGGTGCATAAAGCATTCGGGCTTATCCCGCACGACCGATCCACCTTATCCTCTACCGAGTCTTCACATTTTTTTTTTGCGATGAGAAAACAAAAAATAAAAATTAGAACCGCTGAGCGTCCATTAAATCGAGAAGACTGAGTGAAAATCGGCCAGAACCCTCTTTAATCCCCGTCAAAGTCACTTTCAATGAAACCGCGAAATGATTGCTGAAAGTGATTCGGCGGAACCGAATCATGTAAAAAAAAATTCTCTCCCTTGAGAACGGAAACCAGCACAGTCACGTAGACCGTTGCGCGAGAATCTCGAAACTGTTTAGCGATTTGCACGTGCGGACGTTCCGAGTATAAAATTACGATTGAACCACGGACATTTTTTTTCTATTCGGGCCATCTTTCGACCCTCCGAAAAATCACGCGGTTCGGCGTGAATAATGGATAAAACAAGAGCACCAAGTAAATTTTTATTTACCCCCTTTCACGTGAGAAAACGACGAGGAATTCAGTCGGCTCTCGGCTAGCCGGGATCTTAACAGCTTTCCATTGTCAGCGATTAGAGACAAGTGGTTTTGTTCCTCCGCCTCGTGTATATAAATCCCTTCGGATGCGTAAACTCCCCGCGTCTCGGTTCGTCCTTTGTGGAGCGACTATCGGCGAGCAAGGCCCATTCGGATACGAGCTAAACGCCGCGAACGCGTCGATAGATTATTTTAATCGGATCTCGGACTGTCGAAGGCGCGACAAAACGTTCCTTTGTCCGTTTCGCCCGAAAGTTCGCGACCGCCGCGGGCGGCAATTTTTACACGTTTTTTGGCGCAACGGAATAGAATGAAAAGTGCTTCTCTCGCTGGTTCCGTTCGTTAAAATGCTTTTTATTATTTTTTATTTTTTTTCCGTTCGTTTTTTCATTTTTATTATTCACAGCTCTCCCACCCCACGCGGAGTGCGCCTTTCTCAGAGTCGTCGGCCGTGCTCCTTTTCGACTGTGTAGCCACCGCAAAATTCCTCGACGGTGACCGCATCACTGACTTTTTACGCACGAGCGCAGCCACCCGATTCTCTCCCGTGAACATTTCGCCGTTCGCCAGCAAGGATTTGCATTTTCTGTTACCCACTGCGGAGCGAACTGCTCAGCATGCAGAATCCGCTTTCGCGGGAATCGCGTCGCGACGGTGAGAATCCCACCACCTTTAGAGGGGCTTTAAAATCGATTGCTGCAACCGCTGCTAGTTGAACCTGGGCACGATGTACAATTATTGTCCGGAGTGTCGGAGCACCCTCTTTTTCCCCGCTTTACGGAAACTCCGAGAGAAACGACAAAGTATAGTCTCAAATATTGTATTCGGGAAGTTTCGAGCGAAGTACGCAAGTTCTTTAATAATTTTCTCAGAGCCCGCTGAGAATTGAAAAGGAAAAAAAAAACATAACGAATCTATCTGGTGAGTTAAGAAACTCGATTCGTGCTGCTCGATTACAGTAGTCAGCCGGTACCGGGAGGCTCGCTCCAGGCCGCGAGTTGTACTATTAGCCCCCTCGAGCCGACAATAATTGTTCGAAGAAATTCCTATGAGAAGGCGCGTTTTGCTGCTGTAAGCCCGCTCGAACATTGCCACGCGTAGTATACGTATACCCACCGGTGTACCAACTGTATAGCGAGGCGATCTTTCCTTCTCTCTTCCTCTCTCGCCGATCGTTCCACAAAATTTAACCCTAAGCATTTCATAATTAATACGTTTGGCCAGTCGGTGGGAACCGGAGGTTGCGGTTGCGGAGCTGCGAGCTCTCTGACCGCTTAACCCGGGGAACGTGAACCGGGCTGTAAGCATCCTGATCGAAGCACACTATACGGCACAGTCTTGAACTCGCTCGATCGTAAAATCGTCGGTGGTCCAGTCTCTTAAATCCCCTCGATATTGCGAGAGCCAGCTCGCCTTCGCGAACTTTACTCCCTGAGAAAATTTATGCCGATGCGCAGAGAGGGCAGGGAGAGTCGATGGCAATATTTACGTTTCATTAATATAACATTCAACGAATAATGATACATTTTTTTAATTTTTCATTATTAAGTTTCCCGAAGGTAGAGGTCGAAATTCACTCCCACCGAAATTTTTATTCGGCTGCATTGGGTTGAATTTTTATTGTACTAGCGCTCTAGGAACATTTAAAAAAATATAATAACGGATATTGATGAATTACACTATCCGGCATCGAGATTCGAATTCTCTAATCATCCTATATAATTATTCGGACGGTACGAACGCCGAATAGAAAGCGTATTCGAGCGACTCCGTTCGCACGATCGCGGTTCGGTAGCCCGTGATTCTTTTAATGCGTTGCCCCGAAGTAAAAGAAAGAGTTGTAGAATTTCTCCGACGGGATGCCTGGGAGCCGCCCGAGGCCCTTCGACCGTAGGTATAATAAGCCAGCAAGCGTTCCGAGAGAAGAAATCGAGCGACTGTGGACCGTTCCGTTCTCCTCGCGCGCACGTACTCTAATGCGATAGCTACCGTTGTCTTCCTTCTCCGGTCTATCCTAGCCGACGGAACCAGAACTATCGGGTTCTCGGACAAAATTGTACCGAAATCAGTGGCATCCGACTGCGGTTCTTATAATCACTGGTCGAATTCCGTGGCTGCAAAAAAAAAAAAAAAAAAATTCAAGTTCCAGAAGTAAGAATAATAGCAGAGTTGCGGGGACCCTAATAGCGGTCGTGTCTATCCACGACATTAGAGGATTCGGAATTAACGACGTATGAAGCGAGAAACACACGATGAACATAACTCGAAAGAAAATTCCTCGAGCTCGTAGACCCATCGATCGAATTACCGTCCGCTTAATAACAATAATTACTCCGGAGTGAAAATGATCCTTTGAGAATCCGTCAGACAGTGCGCGTAGTATTTGTTCGTGGAATGCATACGAGGTGATGTTGGAGAAAAAAAAATGTAATGACCGATTACGCACGAGCCTTTGAACCACCGTGTATTATATATATTGCATACACACGCGAGATGCCTCATCCTCGCGCCTGCGAGGGTGATAAAAAATGGTACGCAATCTGACGCCCAACAACTTCTCAATTACCGCCGTTCTCGTGTACTAATTAAGTCGCGTGTATTTATATTAGAGTCCGGTGAACGAAAGCTCGGTGAAGGATGTTACGCGGCGAGCTGAGAAACTCCTTCGTTACGGATTCATCTCTTGTACCTGGAGCCGGTCTCGTCTTGATTACTCCCGTCCAAATCGGGCGGGCTTGTGATCGATCTCGCTTAACATCGGGATCCCGACTCCACACTCCGGCGTGCGTCCAACGAGGACGTGTTTACGCCGGTGTTACAGCAGACGATAGCAATTAACGTTTTGTACGTTTCAATTCGACGGCTATGCATGCCCCGAGGGAAAAACGAGTTCGGTAGGCCGGGGGCAATTTAGTTCGCTGGACGAGGTGTTAATACGGCGCTAAGACGCTAAATAATCGTGAGGTCTGCGAGAGCTTAACGCGCGATTCTGCCGAGACGAGTGCTCGGTAGTTTCGATCCCTGAGATTACGACCACGAGTGATATCTTCCAGTCACGCATATGCCTTACAATCCTGAATAGTAAAATACACTCTTTGCAATAACAGATATCAAAAGGTATACAAAAAAAAACCATTACGAAAATCATCGAAATATTTTTTTCCTACAATATTCGTTACAAAATATTTCTATGGTGGATCCAACGAGGATATAATTTACTGAAATAAACTTGGAGTTTAATGGAATCGGAGGTAATTCGCATGAACCGATAAATTCAATTTTGTTTTACTAAATTATATCCTCATAATAAAGAAATATAAATAAATAAATAAATAAATTATTTTTCTGGGCGGATAATCACATCGTTGCCACACGTTCTCGAGTAGGTCGTGTTTCTCGATCGAAATACTTCTCTCTTAACACTATTAGTAAATGGAACCGTTGGCTAACTGATGCGCGTTGCGCAACCAAAATTCTCCGGGTCGCTCTGTATACCGTGAGCCTTATCTTGAATCAATAGCTTCCTTATTGACTAGAGGCGGGATGAGGTGCACCGTAAAATGTAAACCTATCGGATGGGCAGGTCTCGGTCGTTGTGTATCGATAAAAATACAAATACCGGAGATAGCTACTACGCGGGGGCGTCTCGGCAATCAAGAGTGTGGGCGAGATTCTCTCGATCTTGGGTTATCGATCGGTGAACCATGTTTTTTCCGAAGCTGAGCGATCGTTCGGTTCGAAAGTTCGAACCCAGTATCATGTCACGCTGCCCTAGACCTTTTTTTTTACTGTGATTAACTTTCGTTATCGAACATTTTTATCGTGATAGATAAATTTTTAGAGAACTGACGTCACAAGTCGTGTCCGATGTCTTCTTGGATCTTCGAGTATTCCCATAAATTTAACACGACGATATCGTTACGCAGACATTGCTCGAATTCGTTTTGGCGACGTTGTTGTCTCGCCGCCGACTCGGCCCGTTAACATTCGGGTTAATTGACCACCACGTGGCTCTCTGGCTGTCCGGGCTGCTGCGCCCACGTTCCATCATCACAGTTCGTTGCAGTTCTTCGGGTGTTGCACACACTCGCGTCGCTCGACGTGGTGCGCATCGGGGAACACCGAGAGCGAGCCAGCCAGCAGCCAGCGGCAATTACTCGCCGCAGATCGCGTTCCGGTTAGTGTCACGGTGACGCTTCGGATATGCCCTCCAAACGCCCGATGTGCGTTCGGCTCGCTCATTACCCTCGGCGCGCAAGGTTCTTGCTTCGTTGTAAAATCAGAATCGTGCGAATGCCTCCTCGTTCTACCCTCTGCACGCACAATTCTCCGACACTCGTTGTTATTTTCAATTTTATTTTTTAACCCTTCAGAAATGCGATACACCGACGAAAGGCCGACATTATACGATAGTCCAAATTGTTTTATGGGTTAACCAAAAAAATTCTCGATAAAGAAAGTAAAAATAATGAAACGTACGTCGAACAAAGGCGAGTGGCCCTTCAGGCTCTCTCGTCGTCAACAGAGATAGGCTTGACCGACGTGCCCAAGCTGTAACGCGCGTAATAATGATCGATGATTCGGTTCGACAGATCGTGCAGGAGGTGTGCCGGGGCCACACTGGAGCGCGCATGGAGATCGCCGAGGGAAGTTCGCCTTCCGGGCTGCGACCGGATACGCTCGGTCGGTTCGGCTAATCGTTGACCGAAGTGAGCGAAGTGAGTGAAGTGAGTGAAGAAAAAAAAACAACGTCGATGGAACGAGGAAGAAGGTTGGGCGCTCCGAAAACACGGCCGTTTCTCATACAGGAGGAATCAAGGGGTAAGTGCAGAAAAATATATCATAAATATCTATAAGACAAGTGCGAGTTTTGCATAAACCGATCGGAGCGATAACTCTGCACAATTTACTCTAAAAATCTTAATTTTCTCATTAACTGAAATCAACGCCCATGCAAACACGTTCGCGAGAGAAAAGAAGGAAAACAAGCAGTGATGGTCACAGGCGCGAAATATAATAATTTATCTCGGCCTTCGATCCTCCACGTTACGGAGGGCACGCGATAGGATTCACACCGCTCGACTCCGCTGATAGATAGTGCAGAAGCAACCGACGTCGCACTTCCGCCCATCAGAGCGAAGGTTCTACCTTGCGGGCACGTTGCATACAAACAGACGAAAATACCGACACATTGATATAAATGTTGGCTCGTACGCGAGTCCTCTTCGCGGCAGACAGGGCAGCAGTAGCCGCATCGGCGCATGCGTATGCAAATACGATAGACGCGAGAGATGGTCGCGATGACTGCGTCATGGACGGTTCCGGCTAGTGGTGCGCAGTTCCCTTTCGGTCTCGGCTACTTTTTATTTCTTCTTCTTTTGCCTCTCTCGCTCGTCCGCGTTTCTCGATTATTTTATTTTTTTCTCTCTTTGACTCACGCAACGCGCGTACGTGTATCAGGTACCGCCGGTGGTTGCTGGGGCGCGCGAGCGACCGAGCGCGCGTGCACGTGTACGCTCGAAGTACCTATGGTACAGTATGGTAACAGGGCACAAAGCGTGCCACGTTCCGGCGGGCGTGCTTCCTCCGGGTGTCCGCTCCAGTGGGCCAAACCAACCGGCCAGCCCCGAGACCATCTCGAACGGCGACCGCCGTCGTCCAGCCGCGCGCTGTCCCGACGAAACCACTCGGGAACGTCGAGATTGCTAACCGATTCGCTTCAACGAAAGAGAACTGAAAAACGAACGTACGCTATAAAGCTATTCCCATTCTTTTCGCTAACTTTTCGAGCAAAAATATAACAAATTTGGTAATTATTGTAACAATGGCATTAGCTGTTGTAGCATTCGTCGGGAAGAGACCTCATTGACCTCACGGAATCTCGGATTAACTAGGAAGAAAGTATAAAGGTATTGCGTACGGCAATACACTTTTGTTATCCATATTTGTGTCTGATGGTAGGGAAAAAAAATTTCAAAAAAACTAATACGATAGCTAAAAAAGGCCCGTGGCCTCTGTTCTCCCGAGGTCAGCGTCGCGGCGGCAGCGATGACGGAGATTCATTTGAATATCGGTCGATATTTTGTCTGGCGAGGGTCGCATGTAGGATAAAAGATGAACCCATCCGATAGCCTGCAGTCGATGGCATACAAAGTACGCGCGGGAGAACGAGACGGAAGTAAGCAAATAACTGATCATTGGCCGTTTCTTAAAGTGCCAATCACTGTGATGTTTACTCGGTATTCTATACACGCGTGAGCGTTGGTGCTCGAGCGCGGACCGGGTTTCCCGTCGCGGGTCACCTCCTGACCCCGAACCGACGGATAGCTTCGATGCCCCCTGCGCGCAACCGATAACAGTCAGCGGGGCCGTAACAGCATTTTTTTTTTTTTTTTTTTTTTTCGAAGTCTCAAAGAAACTCATAAGAATCGTCTGATCTCCAAGGGAGGAAGGTCGAAAGGTCTTCGGGAGATATCGCGGGCGCGAGGCGCGCACGCAAGCCCGCCGCGTTTTACACGCTCCTCCACGTCGGGACTCTCACTCTCGTCTTGGAAAGCGAGGATGGATAACACCGCCGATCGGTTAAACCATCGGGGAGATCGCTCGCTGCTGTCTTGTCTTTCGATTTTCCGTTGCAACAGCCGCGCACCGTCGAAACACGGAATGGTTAGGTTCCATTCTATTGACTATCGTAGGCCGACGAAAGGCTTTTTCTCTCGTAAAACATTGAATCGCCTCTTAAAAAATAAACAAGTAAGTACATCTTTAGAATTCAAGCAGCTCCGACGAATGTGATTTTCCAGCTGATAATCGTTATTGCTCCGCTATATAATACAGTTTACGTGGCTGCGCTGATAAGAAATCCCATCCTCGTGCTCTTTAGACAACTCTTATCTCCGTTTGGAGAGCAAATTAACGCGCAAAGTTGCCACCGTACGTTCAGACTCGATGCTACTTGTGGGGTTGTCTTTTCTTTTCGATCTTTTCATCGAAATATCAGAACTCGTGAATTTATTCCTCAATTTATGCGCGTGGTTAATTAAAAATTAAAGCCACCAGATTATCCGAGGTATGTAAGTGGTCCCCCCCCCCCCCCCCCCCCCCCCCCCGCAGGTGAATTTTTATTAATCTTCACGTGCCGGTCTGGGCGGTATCGAGAGGCTTCGGAGCATTTATCGGAAATCGTTCGATCGGTGTCTCCTCGAGAGTCTTCGAAAAGATCGCTTTCAACTTCTTTCCCAACGCGGCTAATCTAATCGCTCGTCAATACGTCTTTCGTATACCGTACCGTGGCAGTGTGCCTTTTCAGAAGAGATAACTACGAAGCTCTTCGGCAACGTAAATCTTCTTTCGAGACGCTCACTTATCTATCGCATCGATACACATATTCCGGAGAATGTTCGTGTGATCGGTAAATATTATCTGACGAAACGATCATTTGAATCCTTGAATTCACCTATAGTTCTTACACGTTCTATCTACACTGAGAGAAGGATCTGACAGAGTCCCTGCGAAAATTTCACATATCGCTAGTGGTCGTGCTGGTGTACCATTTTGCCTGGTCGAAATTTACCATATGACTGGACGTTAAATTCGGAACTGATAAGATCTTAAAAAATTTTTGCTAGGACTTTATCGGGCCTCCGATAAGTTGTGGTAAAGCGAAAACAGATCTCGCGATATTTTCAGAATGGTCGCGAAAATTCCTCGAGTGTACGCGGGTCTTAAATAAGAAGTGACATTAATCGCGAATTCTGTCGTGGATACAATTGCGAAAGCAAAGATAATCAAGATTAATAAGAGGGGACAAAAATTAGCAAGGACGCACGTGCCAACCCGGTTCGCCGGTGCGCCGTCCGAATCGCGGAATAATCGGAGCCCCACACGTAGCGTCGTAAGCGATTTATCTTCAGGACACGTAAACACTTATTGAGCTTGCACCATCGATCGTCGTCGCGTACGCGCTCGCCGCATGTGCGAGAGCAAACGCGATTGCGGTGCCCGAGAACCGGCCGGACGTCCTTCTCTTCTCGCGAGACGCTCTCTCCCTTCCTCTCTCTTCCCGGCTCGGACGAGAGATCCGTCGGAGCGACGGTAGATTATCGAGGAGAGCGTGCCCGTAATTTGCAGATAAAGAGTGACACGACCGTATCCGTGATATGCCGCAGTCAGGCACACGCAATGTAACGACCAACGTCCGACTTACCAACGAGTCATCGAGCATCGAACGATGTCTCATCGAATTTTCCACGGACACGAGCGATAGAGATATCGCTGATCTGTCTGGATCAACGAAATAAAAAAAAAATGTTAATGATATCATCAGGCTCAACGGCAGTATCGGGGCGAATAATACCGAGATCGTTATCTAGTCTAGTCCCGATAGTCTTGGACACATCGATTACCAGAGATTGATCCAGAACAGCTCGAAAGTTACTCATCGATGGTGCGAGGGAAAAGCGTCTGGGAAATTCTGTGCACCCACAAATAATAATTATTAATATGGACTGGTATTCCCGAAGTAAAGCCGGGATAATTGCATGGACATGTCAGTAAAAATTACTATTGGCAACGTTAAATTTTCATGATTGAACGGTAACTATTCGATCTTCACTGAAATCAGCAGTAATTTCTGTACACATGTGGAGTGATTTTTAAACCAGGTTCTACAAAAAATGGTACTGTTTCTTTTTTTCGTATGAGAGAAATAATTTTTGTATCCTCTACACCGTTCATGATTAAAATCCGCCGTGCATCGACTCCCCAGAGAGGTGCTATTTTCACGCGATGACGCGCCGATTTGGACGCTGCACCTGCCGCGCGCGGAATATTGCTACTATGATACACAAAGAATTTAATTGCAAAGCACCGAGTTATCCTTGACATTATTGTAGTAATTGCAATCTCACTAAAGGGTGCAAGTCTCGTATACTGTGGTACTTGTTAATAATGAAGGCCACGCCTTTCGACAAAAAAATTCAAGAAATCGTGCGAACAAGAGTGCGATACCTACGGGCAGATTACAGGGAAAGAGTGCGCTATGGAATGCACACCCCTGTGCGTGTGTTCCTCAAAATTAAACTGCGAAACTGCCGCCTTCGGTCGATTATACTATTAGTCAATCATCGATTCCAGGAATTTAAAGTGTTTTTTTTACGATATCCCCGAAGGTACATCGCGGTCTGGGAAATATTGATTTTTGTTTTATTTCTCTTTTAATTCTCGTAAGAGTAATGATAGGTAAATTTCGTGCTGAATAAGCGAGTGGCCGGAAAGGATGTCCGCGCCGATGCTCAAATAAAGCGAAGGGGTAAAACGCATGTATTCTTCGGTCGCCCCGCCGAGGAAGTGTTTATCCGTTGCACGAGTGAGTTTCTACCTGTGCCGTTGGGCGCGCGGGTGCGGCGCCCGGCACTCGTCCATCCGGAAGTCGAGTCAAACAATGCGTGACGATGACGGGCACAGGGGATGCGCGACTGGTCTCCGTAACCCCTAAAATTCATCGGGCCGAGGTTTCCTGTGCACTGGTTGCCAGGGCGGTGGAGCGTGCCGCAGAGGCAACCCTGCAGAACGACGAACCTCTATATCGATGGCGAACTCGTTGCGAAGAAGTCAAAAGGGGGCAACCCGGCGGGCTATCGTTGCCGGTGCGTGACTGCGGTTTCGATCACGAATGTAACCGTTTATACTTCATTTAGTTTACAGCTATTGGAATTATGCGTTTTTTTTCTGAAAAAACCAAGGATGTAGCCGAGTAACTTCGCAACATTGTTGCTATGTTTTCATTCTCCGGAAATTGGTCGATTAAATTTATTACTGACGAGTACGCGATGCAGAGTACTTGACTACTTTCTCGCCATCATTTTTTTTTTCTCAGTGCACGAATGTGAAGATTCTTGTTCCTTCGAACTAAAGCGATGCAGAGCAGAGGCGAAGGCGTTCTCGCATTGATGATTAAGGTTCCTAATTTCCTATGCGTACCCAGAGCTCGTTCCGACCGGGTGAATTCTAGGTCGCGACAGACATCCGCTTTTGATTTCCGTATCAGTAAAACAGGTGGCCGTTAAAGTCCCTTGTCGGCTGATGGACACCGGCCGCTTCCGTTCGCTCGCTCGAACTCCGTGTCGGTTGCCCATGAGATTTGCATTCAGGATATCCCGCGCACTTGTCGTCAAACCTCGTCATGTAAGCGTTGCGAATAGGTGGCCTTAAGGCCGAGGGTACTGCGTTTTTCCAAGGATATCCTGAAAGCCTGCATGTTTGCAAAGTGCGCGACGATAACGACGTAGTAGCGAACATTCCGCGTACGAAATTTAATTCCGAGTTAAGAAATTAATCTGTCGACTGTTATTAATTAGCGCATACATACATCGATACGAGGGTTCGATCGATGTTCAATTTTTTTATTTTTTATTATTCGATCAGAACCCAACGATGGAACGAGGGGTAATTAACCGAGTGAGTTGCGGGCAATGTGGCCAGGCCCTCTACCGACACGAGAAGAGATGAAAAGCGATCGCCGCATTACTCGAGTGAATAATTAAGGCTCGTCGTTATTATTTCGTGTTCGCTAATGATAATTGTATGGAAATATGAAGCATAGCGCGAGCTTTGTGAACCCCCCGAGTACCCGCGGAATCCCGTGTCGTTCTCGTGTCTGCAGTCACGTCGACAGACGCACGGCTCATTTCAATACCGGTCTCGATTATGTTCTCTCGCCTTTATTGTTTCCCATACATGTGTTCACAGCCGAGAGAGCACACGCTCGTCCGAGCGATACACCACTGACAACATTTTATTAATACATTTTTTTTTTACTTATCCTTTTCCGCGTACGTCGGGAATTCGTGATTGGAGGGAACGAAGAATTATGAGGACTCTTCGGACGACAGCCAATGTCAGGAGCATCCGGATGCAAAGTTTCACTGCCCCGACAACCGTAAACCGAGAAGCCGACGGGACACCTGTGCGGCTCGGTTACTCGTAATTATTTTCACGCGAGTCCTATAAATTTTGTGTGAGTTGGTGACTTCGACGATAATCCTGTGGCCGTGACGGGTGGGTTGCGAAAAAAAAATAAAGATACGACACGGGTAATCGCGGAGCTGGAATCGCGAAGGAAAAAAAAAATTTTAAAGAAAAATTACTCGCGCGTTTGTGATTCGCGCACAGCAGGATCACTAGCGTTTTTAAAATTTGAAATCGCGAGAGAGAGAGAGAGATACAACGGGGATAACGATTTTACGAACAAGAGGAACGGAAGAATGTACGACGAAGAAATGTTGCAAAAACGTAAAACAAAAAACAATGAGACGAGTAGTGCGAGTGAGGGAGAGAAGAGTCAGGAACGGCTTAGCCGGGGCGTTACGACCAACCGTATATTCCTCAGTCTGCATTCACACGGGCATTTAACTGTCCCGCAATTTAATTACTCGCGTCGGTTATCGCGAAATCGTACCTTTCGCTCTTATTTATGAACACTTTAACCGATGGAGCGGGCTGCTTCCAACCCGCGAAATTTACAACCGGCCTTGCGGCTAATTAATATTTGTCGCCATTATGCCTGGGACGAGAAGCGGTGTAATCCTCGGCCTTCTCCTCCCTGTTGCCGCCGACGCTAGTGGCTTGAACATCACAGCCGGGAGGTGCTCACCTAACCGGGCAAGAAACGGGCCCCCGTCCCATTCAATGAGCTTCAAGTTTTGTAGCTCGGCGAGAATGATAATTAAGGGAACGATGACTAATCCCAAAGTAGCAGCAGAAGCAGTGTCAGCGAAGAAGCGCGGTGCTGCTGTCCCCGTGGATAACACTTATCAGTCCTCCCCGCCGAGAAGACTATATGTTCAAGCTCCTACTGCGCTTCTCGCTAAGCCCTAAATTCTTTAAAAAAAATTTATGCATCGTCTTTTCGTATTCTTACATCAGTGACGGGAAGCTTCGGTCGCTTACGAAGATTCCACGATGATTCCTTCGAGACGAGAGAAGAATTATGAGAAGAACGAGGAAAAAATGATTAATAACGCGTGAGCCTAGAGTCTCGTCCTCGCTGCCGAGCGGGCGACGATGGCTATCCGCGTCATTTATATAGTTAGAGCTGCAGTTACGACCTGCACACACGTTCACGAGACATGACGTGGCGCGCTCTGGATAACTGCAATTATCTTGACAATTAAGCGATAATCAGACCGATAAATATAGCCCTGGTAGGTGAACTGTCGTTCCACTTACCGGTGGATGGTATTTGGTCTTGGCGATACGTTATCGGGAATTCATGTATAGATTTTCCCGGAATAATTTATAGACTTCTCCACACGATCGGCCTTGTTAGGTGAAAAGCGGGCGTTTTCCTTTTTACCCGGACCTCCGCGCCGAGCTTCAGCCTCGAATCTTTGCGGATTTCTGAGTGGAACCGCGGGACGCCCCGAGCTTAAAACGATCGTCGATGATTATACTTCATTAAATATGGATTCGAAGGATAGGGCGAGGCTGCACTACCGCTGCTTGCGTAATTGTGGGAATACCGGACGCGCGTTGTATGGATCCTTGGGATTTTTCTCGAGGGTCCGGGTATCTCGCCGTTCACCTCGGCGCCTTCGACAGAAACGGTGGAAGCTCACGATGGAAGCTTCTCCGGTGTTGCGTGCACCCACGCCGCCGAAGAAGAGCATCGTGCGAAGCCCCGGGCCCCCGTGCGAGCCGCGCCGTATAAGATTCTCTCTCGTACACCGTCTTCCCGGTGTGTGAGAGCATTCGAAGAGGAACGTTTCTCGTCCCGGCGAAGCTTCCATCACTCCCAGAACGCGCATTACCTTATTTACATCGATAGCCCTTCGTGAGCACACAGAAACTCTCCGCGCCGTTCACCGCGAGCGAGGGAAGGTTCGCGATCGCGTGTCTCTCATGGGAAAGGCGAAGGCGGATTCGGAGAGGAGATCGGCCTGGAAATATACATAGTAACGCGGTGGGATATCCGATCGTAGGCTATTGAGAATTATGGTTTTTTCCCCTTTTTCCCTCGAAAAAAGAAAAAAACGTCTACCGCCCAAAAAAAATAATAAGTGCCGGCCTACATTGCAGCTTTTTTTTATTTCTTACACAATGACCCGGTGAACGATATACGGCAGAAGAAATGAAATAATTCATACGCCGCAAGTCAAAGTGTTATTGAATGCGAGAGTCTCGATGCGATAAGTCATCCTCTTATTTGCCGATCTCCTTCCACAGGTCCTGACGTATACTTTCATCGGTTATTATCTGCTGTTATCCCGGGTGTATCATTATCGCGACAGGTTGTTTGTCCTCAGTCCGGGCTTGGTGGCAAAGGGAGGGGCGAGAGAAGGAAAAAAAGAGCGCGCGAGCACGAGAAAGAAGCAGAGGTAGGTAGGTAGGTATACCATGAGCCAAATGTGTACCACGAGTCAACACGTGGTGAACGCGGTTGTTCGAGAATGTTTGACTTTCCCAGACGTACGTGCGAGAGAGGAACGCCGGTCACGCTCGCGTATACCTTTATATACGACCGTCTCTCTGTGCGCTACGTTGTGTATATATATAGTAAAAAGATATCTACCTGCCCGCACTGCCCTCCCGTTGAGCGACGTATGCGGTTCTAAGGCTCCTCAAATGTTGTCTCAGGCGGGTTAGATAGGAGCGTAGGAGTTTCAACCCTAGATAACGGGTCCCTCCCTTGAGATTAGAGCCGAGCGATTGCTGACTCGTCCGAGAAAAGGCGAGGGAACACTCCCCGGAATATCAAGCGGCAGCTCGAACGAACCTTGTATAAAAAAATACCTTTTTTGTCACTGTTTTATTTAACTTTTTTTTTGTTCACTCGCGAATGACCGCGGGTTCGCACGCATCCTAAATGGATACTCGCTAACCGCCTGTTCGCGATTATCCCCTCGGTATTTTCTGGGATGCTGCAGCTTTCGCGCTCTTTCCCACCGTCGTACATGCTCTCGTGGAACAATGCCGCGGTGTACGCTAGCGGCGCAGAGATAAGAGCATTCCCTGACCGCGAGCGGTGCGGTGAAATTCCGTGCGCGACCTGTCCCGGCATCCAGCGTGGCGAGAGAGCGTTATCTTCGTGCTACGTTCGGCACTTTAGACGCGCTCTCGCGAGCCCCGAGAAATATCTTCGGGAAGATGCTCCCTCGGAGTAGTTCCTCCCGGGAGGAGACCTGGGAATTCCGCCAGGCGGTCTCGAGACACCGAAGCTCTCTCGCTGAGAAACGAGGCTCGCGGTGAATTTTTTTTCCACGCGCTTGTATCCAGGATTTTTTTTGTTTCGAGTCTCCTATATAATCGGAAAAAGATCGGCTCAAATTTAATTGTAACAGTTTCGATCGGACGTGTGATGCGTGCGACTGTCGGAATGTTTTTCTTCAACCGAGATATTTTACGAACGAGAAAAAAATATTCGCCCGAGAAATCCGTGAAAGCCGTTGTGTGGCGAAGTGTTTTATGCTGGCTGGCATAAAACGCAAGAATAAAATCCATAAATTCACCGAGTCGCTGGCGTCTTTGACACGGTCGGGTCTCGCTGACGGGTCTCGCTAACGAGAACTCCGTGGCACATTGTATAAATATTAAAACGGCTCGGGGATACTTAATAAGGTGTGGTACCTGACGTCTGGTCTCATTATAACAGGTGCGACGACGGACCGCGCTTTGTTTGATCAGTCCTTTCTTTTCATATTTGTTTTACGTGACGGGACGCGGGTGCCGGCTCGCCGTCGTCGTCGAGCCAGAGGCGCGCGCACGCCTCCGGTACTCACCTCCAGCATCCCCGCGTAAGGCGAGCGTCGCGTCGTGCACGCTAAACGAAACGCGGAGGAAAGATCGGGCTCCGATGGCGTCGTCGTGACCTCAAGCCTCTTCCGGATGAGCGACGAGACCGATCGCAGATGGAAAAAATAACGCGATGCGCACGCGCACACATACGTCTTTCGTTTACTTAGGCACTTTGCCCGCATCTCTTCTCATCCCGGTTTTATACTAATGAAGGTAGTGTAGCTGTACACCCAGAAAAATAATTTATTTGACGGCCACCGTTTATTTTACTTAAATCAAATAAACGGTGGCCGTTAAATAATTTTTTTTTTTTTTGGGTAGGTAGATTGTTTGTATTCAGACTGTTAGAGACATTTAACATAATTCGATTCTCAGCTGTTTATTGAAAGTGTCTTTTTGTTGTGGTTTTTTCAAAAATAAAAAATCCAACGCGGTGTTAAAAGCTGCAGAGACTGGCAATTTTAATCAATGCGGTCTCGAAACTCTCGACTCAGGTTGAATCGTTGATCAGCCGGAGGTGGCTGCGGAGCTCCGAGGAGTGCCACTTTTGAATGTCGATCTCGCGAAAACTCACCGCTGCCTTCTGCCGTCCCGACAGCTTTCATCGACGGGCGTGATTTCGCTTTGCGCCGGGTACCGTGCACCTGCTGCTTGCATTGCTTTCGCGACTTAACTTTGGTTTACCGTACGGTAAGGTGCACCGAGGCACCGCGGACGCCTCGACTCATGCCAAGGAAATCGGGGAACGCCGCGAGCCAGCCTGCTCATCGATTCAGGGAGCCAGATTGCAATAAGATGACACGATCGGTCGGGCGTCTTCGATAATAAATGGCGGCAATGAGCCCGACGGGGACAGACTGATCGGTCGAATGGCAGCTGTTTCGAGAACCGGGAGAAACATCGGCCAGGGGAAAGTGCGTATTTCCGTACACCGTTGCGACTTTAATTAATCACTAGCGGAGTCACGGTGCGCTTGGAGCGCTCAAGAATAATTCGAGCCTGGGCAACAGCTAAAATATACACTGATACCAATTTTTATTTTCACATTTTTTCAAAATTCCTTCTCGATCGGGTAGATACGACCCCTCCGAACGGTCGCGATTTTTCTTTCGCTTATCTTTCGCGCGAGCGGAGAACGCATGTCTCTGGCGGTCCCGCCGCAGCGACGTCTCTCGCGCCGACTCGTTCGGAGTTTCTTGCGTCTCGAAAGGGCTCGCGAGAGCCTACCGGCCGTTCGCCACGTGTAATTGGATCGGTTTATGACGCCTCCGCCTTCGCGACCGTGCAGCTCCCGTACGCCGCGCCGCGCGAGTTTAGATAATGTTTTTTGTCCTATCGTCTTGCTCGCGTCTCCGTCGGCATCTCTCGCCTGAAACCTCCCCCGGTTGAATCCCAGCCTCTCACGGCAATGTGTTTGAGGATACAGCAGTTGGCGGCGTAAAAAGCACGAAGGATAAGCTAATCGCGACTATAAAGCGAAACGTTTACGACGAGTTTCGCCCGTCGAAATTCGTCCCGTTCGCTCTTCTTTCTTCACTCTGTATTTCTGCCTTTGTGCGACGACCGGGCGCACGGGCGGCTCATTCTTGATACATATATATTCGATGAGCACACCAGAGACGAACACGTACGGTCGTCGATGGGATCGAGACGATGAAGTTTCTTCCCTTCGGAGACATACGTGACAGGCATTTCATATCCAACTTCTGAAACACAGCGGAATCGACATTCCTACGTTTATGCGCTCTTCGAAAACCGGTGTCCCGCTTTTAAACGACGCTTCCGAGGTACGAACAACGCAGGAAACTATATACTTTTTTTTTTCCGTACGTTACACTTAACTGCGGTGCACGCAGGCAGCTTTAGAAAGTACGAACAAGACACAACAGTCACGTCGTGCAGTGACCGATTCATTCTTATTATAATGATGATCCGCGATTCCTCGAAGGTGTCGTTCGATGCGGAAAGCCGAAGAAGGGAATGTGCAAAAATTTCTCAATCTCGGCGGTCTGCTAGCGGCGAAACGCGAACTGGTTGATGAGTTCTCTCCGAGCCTCTGTCCTCTTATGTATCCCCGAGGCTTCACGGGTGGCCCATTACGCTCGCTCAATGACAGCAAGAGATTACCCGGACAGGAAGACACGGGCCCTTAAAAACGCGCGAGCTTCTCTCTGTACAGTCCTCCTCTGTCACTTTGCGTTTCCATCTGCCGCGCCATATTACTCGAATTAACGATACACTCTCCGCATGCGATATTAAAAATTACGATTCATCATGCGAGCGCCCCATTATATGTGACATATATTTCACGTATGAATGCCGCTGGCGATACTTTTTTTTTTTCTTCGACTCGACGAGCGAGGAGAGTCTTTATTATACTTTTCAATTGATTGTAATTGCTATGATCGCGACGTGGCTAAATTCGGGTAGACACCGATTATATTTTTCAACTACCGAGGCGTGATCAATATTATTATAGAGGAACCGATCGGACGGTCCCGCTGCGTGCGGTAGGCATTAAGCTTTCGATGCTTCCGCAGTGTGTGTGCGTGCGACCTTGTGTGTGTGTGTGTGTTCGAATCCACGTGATTCCGTGATACTCTCGAATTCTTCGCCTCTTGTCTCAGTGAAACCTCTCGGGGCATCAAAATTTCGTACAATTTAAGATTAGCCACACCAGGATATATGGAGGGCCGGGCTGTACGCTATCGTCCCAATACTCGTCCCCCTAATCGCCGTCAGCTATCTTGTATCTCAATTCGCTGTAGGCTTTACCGAACCACATTGATTTTTTCTGGCCACTCGAAAGTTCTCCCGTCTAACGACCGAATCTCATTGCCTCATTAAGACGGGAAATCGGCGACCCGAGAGACCACCCCGGGGTATATAGGAGCACCCGGGCACTCACTTTGCTCCGGTCAAAATATACTTTTTTTCGTCGGCATATTCTCACCTGCCGCGTATAATGCAGCCGAAGCGGTTTTAAAATTTACCAAAGATTGCTCCGAAAGGTCCGACAATCATCTGAACTTCATTGCACTAAAAACTTACGATCGGACGTTCGTGAGTAAATGAGCAACGCATTAAAAAATGTTTAAAACGAAATTTCATACGGCTTTCTAGCGAGAGACCAAATACGAAAACGCGGAACGGCAAAGATCGTGAGTCGTTCGATCCTGACAAATGATCCGAGTCCGGAGCAGTCGTTGACATAATCACTCGAGTGGTTTCCAAAAATACGGGAAATTTGAAATACGCGTGAAAAAAAAAAAATCGTTAATCGTGCGAGCCGCGCGGTGGCGGAGCTTGAAAAATCGTGCGGGAGTGTTCCAACCGCAGCGGTGGCTACTCCAGCCGTTTCGACGACGATAGAGCCTGATGAATGAACGGAAGGGCCGCGCGCAACGACGAAGACGGAAGCGGGAGGAAGTGAGGAAGAGGAGACACTAAAAGCAGGAAACCACGAGATTTGACTGATTGCCCGTAGAGAGAATCGGTGGGAGAAGGTTTATAGCTTTAACACCAAGATTCTCCAAGATGAGCTCGGAGGGGGAGCTCGGGCCTCGAGGGTGAGAGTGGTGGGCATTGTTAATGAGAGCGCGTGGCGTGACGTCTGCCGGATGGCAAGAAACACACGTGAGTGTGTAACTATAGTAGCACTTCACGCTGCGTACAGCGAACGAGTTTCAACGCTCGCTCGTAATTAATTCGAAGGTCTCCCCGCCTTTGTACAAAATTATTTTCCGGCAGCCTAATTTTTTTTTTTTTAACCGCATATAGATGTATGCACGCGGGCCAGGAATCACGAGCGATAAAACTCGCCGGTTCCACACAGATACGGTTTATCGCGTTAAGGTCCGTGTCTCACAGGGTAAAGTCATGTCGAACGAGGTATCTCGAGTTTGCCACCGTTTCTATTAAACAGAATAAACAAATTTGTGAAAATTACCATAGGATAAAACTGCTCAGCCGAGCATGATCTCCGCTGCGGTGCAGAGTATTATCAGAGTGGAGCTGAGGATTGCCGTACGCCTCATAGAGAGTAGAATCATTATCTTGAATAACTGGGACTTTCGTAAGCGTGTGTTGCGCGCACACGAGGCGCGAACTCCGGGTGTACAACCTGGAGTATTATATGCTCGTACCTCGGGGATAATCTTACCTGACACGGTATCTCGTAAAACGAGAGCGGGAGCGTTAATGCGCGCGGGCGCGAATCGCGAAACTAGTATGATAATGCGAGAAATTCAGAGTTCAGCGGCGCAGCATCCGGAGATCAGCGCATGGGCGCGGAGGGACCCTCCCTCCGTCTCGTGGCGACGGAGGTTTCGTGTGACAGAAATCCATACAAATGACTTGAGGAGGAAAGGTAAGGGTACAAACGCTGGCGCGAGTTCACAGTAATTTGCACGTCACGAGAGGCCCATAAACGGCTCAGCGACCGTTAAGATAAGTCCCAGCGCCGGATGCGATAGCGTGCAGCTGTTAAGTCGATCGTCGTCGCCAGCGAGCGGTGGCGGGCGGTGGCAAGTTTGAATATCGTAATATCTCATTTAGCGCGGTTGCTCGCGATCGGTATCGAACGATAAAAATCGACATCCACCCGCTACGGATCGACCTACATTGCCGATGGAGGCATTGTTGTGTACGAACCTTTATCGCCGATTATACATACACGTGACTTTGAGTTATACCGTCGTTTATGACTGCGCACGACAGTTCAACCAATGCCACGGGAGGTGTCGTAAACCGCGCATACTGTGGGTACAAAATTATCGCAGTGACTCCTGCTTCTGCGGAATGAAAGGCGATCGCGTCGTAAATTTAATTTAATTATAACATATCCTTTTTCATCGTGCGCCGCATGTGTAAAATAAGCTCATTTCAATACGTCGAATGAAATAATCTTATCCAGCGAGACTTACAAATCTCGCAAGATACACAAAAAGATAGCAAGTAAAATTTGTGCAAATCTTCGAGGAGGAAGGAAAATGAAAATTGATATCTATGAAGTGCGGCGTGCTGTCGAGAATTGTTTATATAACCGAAATCACCGACCAAAACAGAGTTATAGTTTGTGAATGTGTGTATCGGAGTGTGTCGCGGATGGATGTACGCCGAGGGGTCTGTCGAGCGAGGTAATGACTGGAGCTTCCTGTGTTCACGAGCCCATACCCGACACAGTACCACTACACCTCGCCTACGGGCGATGGCCCGGCGCAGAGAGCATACGCGCGACCCTATGCAGGATATCCGACATTTAATCTGATTTCTGGATTATACGCCTGCGAGAGCAACGATAACAAAGCCCTCTCTCACTCTGCAACCCCCTATTGCTCTTGCCAAACCAGACGTTTCTCCCTCCTCTCCCTCTCGTCGGGTATTTCAGTCTTTCCGGCGTTTTCTCTGTGCGGCCCGGCCCTGTCTCTCTCCGTTCCTCATTCCCTCTCGTCGATGTTCTCCCCCACCCACGGGCCCGGACGGATGTTCGCCGGAATACCCCACTCGTGTTTGTTTTATTCTTTTTTTTTTAATCGCGTAGCGCCATTTCCGATTCCGGGATAGTCGTGTCATTTCCCTTCGACCGAAACCGATAGCTTCCATCCTTTGCCATATATTTTTTTTTTCTCTCTCGATCTCCGATATAATTGTTTCGGTCACAATGAATCCGCGCAACGTCCGTTCGGATAATAAAATTCCACGGATGAGAACCTGAAAATCTTGCTCGAGAATCGCTCAACCGACCGTGTTCGTTCGCTCGGGTTTCGTACGATTGCAGCGAGCGAGGGGTTCGAGCGTACGTGAAGAATTTCCCGAAGACTTTTGCACGTACCTCATTCTCGCGCGTTATTATAGTGCAAGCCGCGATAAGCGAACGTGTCGGGAGTCCGTTCACGTGCGATCGCGGCGAAACTCGCGTCCTGCGATTTCTCATTGGTTGTCTCGCGATGTCGCGCGTTACCAACAGCGGCCGAGGATCGAGTCTCGGAATACTCGAGTCGGTTCTGTGTAGGAAGAATGTATCGATTCCACTCGAGCCCGATGGATCGGCCAAGCCGAATTCGAGAGGCTATCGGAGTGCTCGAAACATTTTCATTTCGGAGCGCGACCGCGATGCGAGGTGTTCCCGTCGAAAAATAAACGCGTCGGGTTACCGAACGAAGCGTCGAGGGGGCACGGGTCGTCGCACACGTACGCTGGGATCGTGGTGGGGATCGGCGCGCGACGCGCACTCCACCTCGGGTTTTGCTATGTGTCTAGAGTACCGAGTACGTCGTCGGTTGGGAGAGCTGCAGACAGAGCTCGTTTTAGCCCGTGGGGCTCGGACAATTCAGACGTGCGTACATACGTGATTCAACAGACTGTTCGCATTCCTACTACTTCGTTAACCGCGAGCCAGCGCTCGAACGGACGTCAAAATGGATTTTTATCGCTGAGTAGGATTTAATTGAGGCGCAGGGGAATCCCATGGGAGAGGAATCGGAGAGGGGGCTTATATCGCGAGAGCAATTATTTCCCGACTGCGGGAGACATGCTCGCTCGTAGATCCCGTTGAACGGGTAATCGCATACTATCTGATAGACATACCTGTACTACATGCTCGGTCATATATTGTAAGCTAAATCGCTTCGGAGCCAGACGCGTATGAAGAAGAGAATTGAACGAAGAAGCGAATGACCGTTCTGTCGATTGGTTATCTTATAATTTAATACGGTTTTGCAATTAAATTCTTTATGTTCGCGATTATTGTTATATCGATTCGAAGTCGCGACCGTCACGCTGTATGTGTACGCAAGACAGTACCAGAAACACGACGAGGAGCTATCGTCCTCGTCGGTCAACGTCCCACGAGCTCGGATTCATAATGAAACTATACGGTGGCTGCCCATGACACGTTCACATGACCCTTTTCCGCGCCCGGTGCTCTCGACGCGCGTCACAGTTCTCATGAAACATTATACGTGCTCGTGAATGGGATACGTGTCGTTACGATACTTCCGGCGGATAGTTGCTCGACGCAACGAAAAATATATATCAGAACTGGAATGGAAGACGATTGTAAAGAATCACGAATGACATAGAATATTCTCGGGGCTTCAGATATTTTTATCACTTTATCGATGAGATCGTTGAAGTGGCTGGAGATCTCAAATGGTTGGTCTGGATTGACAACGTTCGTAGGATTGTGCGATAACACTTTTTAAAATTTATTTTTATTACGAGTGGGAGGCAAAGTGAAACTTTTCCTTCCGCTAAATCACTTTTCCGCCCACTCGTCAAGCATGGTCAGGATAAAAATAGCGTTTGCCACTTGCGAAGAAGTAAATTTTCACCTCGTGTGAATTTGTGCTCTCGCTTCGCTCCAAACCAAACTTCACACTCGTTGAAAAGACGCACTTTTCTCCCTTGTATCATAATATATTATTTTCTCGTTTTCATTAACGATTTGACTTACATTCCGCACTTTCCTTATGTAAGAAACACCAGAAAACTACAGCACGTCGTTTATAAGAAAGTTAAGACGGGGCCCATTTTGTCCCCAATACCCGTTTTCAGTCGAGGTGCCCGTTTTGACCCCGTCTTCCCTATACCGACGCTTCACATCCGAGAATAATTCTTGCCGATTTTTTTTGAACGATTCAAGCACGCAGTCTCGGTACATCAACATGCGAAAAAAATATAAATAAATAATGCGACTCGGGAATGGAAAATTAACAGTCATGTCATAAAAGAGTCAGACAGGCACGCTTGCGTGTAGATAAACACGCGTTAGCGTACAATCTCAGCACGAATGCAAAGTCCGTTGACGCGCTTGGGCGTGGGGTCACGTGCGTATTGTATCCAGACGTGGAAAAAAAAAAAAAAAAATCGAAAAAAGAAAGCGAACGTCATCGATAAAGTTGTCGGACGCAAGATAGAGTGCTAGAGACACTTTAACGGTCGGGAGAGATGGGCAACTCGGTGTGTTATCGGTTATAATTGCTATTCCCCCCCGTGGCGCCTGTCGCAAGAGGAGAGAGATTAAAGCGGACGGTCGAGCATGGAACTTGATCGGAGATCACGAGACCCCGGCTCGTGGGGCCGAGAATAAACAATAATTGCGTGTGCATGGGGTGGCCGATAGTAGGCGGCCGGGCCGCGTTGCAATTGCCATTATATCGATTCTTCCACGATTTATCGTCGTTATTGTTCTCGACGGGTGCTTTCGAGTTGTATGCTCTCGCGTAACTCACTCATCGACGAACGAGAGCCCCGAGAGAGATCTCTCAATTTCACCAGTGCGAAGACATAAATCGGTCACAACAAGTTAATCGTGACGCTGGGGGAGACGCGTCCGCGCGCTTTCGATACGCATAATTTTCCACCAGCAATCGCACCGACGACAAAACCGAGAGAGACAGAAAAGTCATGTCACACACAGACTCACACACGCAGGGCCACCGTAATACTCCCGTGGTGGCCTTGCTCGCGATAATATTCGCGCGAGACGAGAATGAAAAACAAACAAAGCCAAAAAGAAAAAAAAAATTCTCCGAAGCTCTTTCAACATCGTTCTATTCTAAGGCTCTCCGTTAAGTAAAACCAACACCGCTCGAACGCACAACGTCGTGGATTCGACGGCCTTCTTGGCGTTCCGATTTAACATATCGAAGTCTCGGGAGCGTGTGATGCCGAGTTATCGGACTCCGGTAACGCCACCGTTAGCCGCAACGGGCTCCGCAGGTTATCGAGGCGCTAATAAAGTCCGCATATCGCTGACACGCCGCTTCGATAACGGGAGAACTCGTTTTATCATTATTCTCGTTGCTTCCACACTATTTCGCTCGCACTTTCCTATCTCTCGAGAGTTCTGGTTCGCGTGTGTGCTCGATGCGTCGACAGGAGAACGCGCGTAAGGCGAGCAGCGGCTTATCGGGGAATCGCGATAAGCGTAGCAGATTATTTGCTAATTCGAAGATTATCTGCGAACGCTGCGTTGCTACTACAATTTAAAAAAAAATAACATATTTATCGGCTCGATCGGGATGTAAAAAGTGTTTACTGTCTACTGCTCGGAAAAAACTTACTGCCCGTCCTACGACGGAATCAATCGTATGTTGTAGACTGAACGGGATTTACATGTATATATCTAAATCTTCTGTTCGCGCGTCGCTCCCGGTATTCCTGTCCGTTAAGCTGAGGATTAAATACGAGATTATCGAAACGACCGTTGCATCATACGTGTATTACAGCTCACTCGAGCACTCGCTCACGCTCCTCAGGTGTTAATATTACGAGCCACGATCGCTAACACGCACGGGTTCTCTATTTTCCAACGATTTCTCGGACCCCGTGTTCACGACGCGGATCTGCGACGTGCCGGGAGACGCGAAGAGTATCTTGTTAATTTACCGGCACGACTCTCCGTCGAGGCGTTGCTGCGGTGTACCACGGCGAGGAGACTCGTGCGGCCAAAGCAAATTTGCCTATTCCGGTCACGCGTGTGCTTCTCGATCGCGGGACACAAACCGTCTCGCTCTTTCTCGTCGTTACACAAAACCCCGTGGTTAACTCTCGTGTAAATACAGCGACGGAGAAAAAGAGTCGATCGTGTGCACACCGTGCTCGCGCGTGCTGTTCGATTTTTCGTTTACCTGTGTCATTACTGGCCTCACCGGACTCGGGTTTACACGATTCTGTACATGTACGACGGGTGCGGCGAGTGAGCAACTAAATTCTACGGCGGTTGGTAGGTCCAGGCCTCTCGGGACGAGAAATAATGTGCAAACCCATTTATCGACACTCGAGCTCTAAAAGCGAGGAGCCATTAGGCACCTCGGGTGGTAACCAGACGCTGCCCGGATTTTTCGAGCCTACATCTAATTCTCTCAATTAGACCTGTTTCGGATAGTTCGTCGAAAGGTGTTATTTCCGCGTCGCCGAGAGAATCATTACACCGATAATGTTGCGCGGTGTTAGCGTTACTTATACAGTCAAAACATGTAAAGAAAAATTATCATAAAATCAACGATCCTCGATTAATGTTAATCGTCGTTTAACGCGTAGGATAAAAGTGGCGAACATAAACCGGTTCACGTATCATTGATTAGCTTGCTGCTCAAAACGAGCCATATTCACCACTTTTTCCCGACATCATTCCGCAAAAAAAAAAAAAAAAAACAAATCATCAAGTTGACTCCAGACTTGCGCATTTCTCAATGGCGTCCAAACCCTCCAGCGCCTCAACAATCGTGAAGCAATCCTCCGTCATGTATCACGGGAAAATATTATCCATGCTGTGCTGCTCTGGACTCCCTCGAAGGTATCCCGAGCTTCGAGAACTTTTTCATCTTATACCCGCCTCCGTGCGATCGCCAGTTATTCTTTATTCCAGCTTTGTAAAAACGAAAGCCGGACGCGCGTGACCGATCTCGAACATTCAATCCCGGGGAGCCAGAGTTCACCGGGGATATACGAGATTTCCAGGATTTTTCGCTGTTCCACAACGCGCGGCAATTGCGCACGGAGAGCATCGGCTCCATTGCCTCGGGATCTTGCGGTCCGGTTCCTCGAAAGGAAGCGAGCCTCGTTGTGCTCTCGCGACACGGCACGTCCGCGGAAGCGAGGCGTTACAACGACGACGAAGCGAACGCGCTCACGTACCGTTTACTATAAAACACAATATATATTATTTATCGGTAGCACGGTCGAGCTGGCGTGTGCGCGACCGGCATCGCGGTACAGAGCGCACGCGGGAGTTCGTGCGTGCGCTATCGCGCGCCCGGTATTGCCTTCTCCTCTGACTGCGGTGCCGTGTGTTCGCTCTATGATACGTATAGGTAAACGACACACGAGATGAATACGTGCTGCTTACTGCTCCCGACCAGGATCTTTCTCTGCTCGAAGGCGGTCATTACATCTCTTTGTGCCCGAGACCTCCAACCGATTCTCGATAGTACACGGCAGTGAACGCTCGGCCAGTACAAAGTCACGTGCTTTTTTCCCTCGCATGCGCAGTTTGTCTTTGATTTAATGTTAATCATTTTTACACGAGCGGGCTTCAATGTCGTCTCGACAGGACGAGATAAGTTGTTTGCGCTTGCACATCCTACGCACGAAGTATACTCCAGCCTAGACTAATCAATTAATCATCGTCGCACCGTTTACTATACAAGGGTGATAATTGACAAAAAAAACTAAGATCCCTTTCGCATGTAGGGTTAGTCGGAATGATATTCCAGAGAAATATTCAGGTGATATGGCCAGTCAACAGAAACTCACACATACACTTACACAAGGACTCACAAGGATAACTGATAAGGATTCATAAAGACTCATCAAGATTTACAAAACTCATAAGAGTTCAGAAAGACTCATTAAAATTCACAAAGTCTCATCAAGATTCCCAATGATTCATCAAGATTTACAAACACTCATCGATATTCACAAAGACTCACAAAACTCACAGACTCACACAGAGCTCATACAAGGTCTTACACAGAGTCAAACACCCGCTGGTGTGTACATATTCGCTAGCTAACACTACAGCTTACAATCTACTTTAATGTCATTGACTTCATTGAGAAACATTTGTAAAGATCTTAGGCACCGAGAGCTACACACTCTCGTCGAGAGACCGGAGAATCCGTTCACTTAGCATTCTCTCCGACACACTCAGTTTCACTCCTGGTAGCCGCTATAGCGTATTACAACCTCGTTTTACCCCAGTGTATCAATGTCCTCGCGTAGCATTGACAAATGGATTTAGCGTTACGGCGTGTTTCCTAACGACGGTAATCCAGGTACACTTAATTTGCGTGCGGGAGCGAGCGTTCCCATAATGTATGGGAAAAAGAAAAAGAAGAAGAAGAAGGAAGGACGAGAGATCCGTGTTTGCCGCCGCTGCGCGAATATGCCTCAGGCGGTAATTTACTTCTTCGCGAGTGGCAGACTGCGAAACCGCGAGGTCCGGCGACGGGGAGGGACAGGGAGTCGAGCAGATCACTCTCGCTTCTGCTTCTGAGTTCGGCATCGCGAACTTTAATGCTGGCACCGCGTCGTCAAAGAGGCTACGGTTCCATGCCGACGTCGCGGCTATCATCAGCAGACGGGAGAGGCTAAAAACAAAAGACGATAGGCGCGATGCGGGGAGCCTGAGAACCGCAGCGAGAATATCGAGTATCATCACGCGGTGACTATGCTAAATCTGCAATAACATTCTCACTCCTGCGATAGAGTCACTCTCGCTTTCTTGTTCCTAATTTTTTTTTTTTTTATTAACTTCAGCCTGCACCGCCTACGTATGAAAACAAATCGCACTGACCAGTGCGAATCAGTGTTTCGAGCGGAGGATAGTGGAAGGATAAATTTCTGCTTTTATTATTTTTTTCTCATGTGGCGACAGAGAAAAGTGTAACATTTTAGTTAACAAAAGCACGTGGCCCGCTGTCGGTTTTTATTTCCACTCGCGCCGCAGCATCCGTGGTAATTTCAATTAGCCCGATACCCGAAGGATACGCCGCAGCGGAATAATGAATTTCTCGGGTTTTATCGCGAGCGTTGCAAATTCGTTCGGGCTGTCTCTCAGTGTCCTCGGCACATGTGCGCAAGCATATGACTGGGTATTTCTTTTTCGCGTTCAAGCTTGTCCCTCATGGTTTCTTTTTGCATACACGATTTATTATGCTTCTTTCCTCTCGTAGCCCGGGGATGTTGACCGGGCACCGTAGTCCTTTTCTCATGCGCGGACCGCGAGATTCCGTATACCCGGTGCGTATAGACGAACGACCGCAAGGAACACAGCATGGCACACGGGTGTACCGGTAGCGCGATATGCATATTCGAGCATACGCGTTTATGTTAATGAAATTCAGAAGCGGCGAGGGTACAAGACGAGCGCGCGGTCGCGCTCTGCAGCAGCAGCAGCAGCAGCAGCGAAGAGGAACATATCGCGTAGAGGCCGTGTGGCGTAGCTTGCTGGGAATATAATTTCTTTGCACAGCGAATGGAAAAAGAGAAACGAGACTCGTGTTACCCCGACGCAGATGCTGGAACGCGTAGGCAGGTACGGGAGGTATATACAGGGGTCGCCGAGAGGACCGCTCGGTGCTTCGTCAAAGTACCCAACAACCAGAAGCGCCTCGATATTCCGCGCGCGGGTGCGTCCGGTTCCCCCCCGGTTCGACGATCGACCGAAAATAATTTACCGCGCCACCGTAAACAGTGGGGACCCGAAGAAATACGCGCGATATGTGAGCAGCGAGATTTTTATCCGAGGGGCTACTTGAATATCGCGAGAGGGAACGAGGGTCGAAGAGAATCCCGGTAAAATTTATAATTCGATTATTACAGCTATTCGCCCGTCGGACGAAGGTACAAAATATCGATGACAAATCTATACACGAGTATCGGAGCCTTCGGTGTACCGCGACATGTGTTTGTACGAATGTTCATCGTGTTCGTCGCTTGTTTCTTTATTCTTTCTTTCTTATTTCATTTATTTGTCAACTTATGAAAAAAAACGCATGCTGACCGCGCGCTGACGCCGTCGCATATTCAATTCGCAACAATGTTATTCTCTGACTCGCGTAACGAGAGCCCGTTGCCGAGCGAGAGAAAAAGCGAAAGATGTATAGCGCGAGAGACTGTAATATACATATAAGAAAGTAACACGCACGCAGTCGCCCGGTCAGCATGCGCCGTAGCCGATAATATTAATCTTCTCGGAGTCTCGTGTCGTACTGCGTTCTACAAGCCGTCGTCCCGCGGTGTATCCGCTGGCTGCGGGCGAGAGAGTCGCGAGCCTCGAGAGAGGAAATGGGAGCTACGATCTTCTCGGGTTTAAGGTCGGAAGGGGTCACTTGCCCACTCGCGCCTCATGAGGCTTCTCTCGCGGCAGCAGCGTCATTTTGTATCGCAACAGCGCTTCGCCTCTCGTAGGATCGTGAGAACCGCGAGGATCGTTCTCCAGTAACTTTTTATTCTTCTCAATCATCCTTACGTTTGATCTCGCGGAGATCCACGAAAGTCAAATTCATCAGCGACAAGCGAGTCCAAAAGTCGATTTCTTTTTTATCGATCATCTCAATCGTCTCTATTGTCACACGACTCGTTACACCTGATCATGCGGCGAAATGTCGAAATCGTTTTCGACGATCGAACCCTTCTCGCGATCTCATTATTATTGCGTTCTCCAGTAACTTTTTATTTTTCTTAATCATCCTTGCGTTTGATCTCGCGGAGATCCACGAAAGTCAAATTCATCAGCGCCAAACGAGTCCAAAAGTCGATTTCTTTTTTATCGATCATCTCAATCGTCTCTATTGTCACACGACTCGTTACACCTGATCATGCGGCGAAATGTTCAAATCGTTTCTGACGATCGAACCCTTGCCGCGATCTCGTTATTATTGCTCGTTCCGAGATCGATGAATCGCCGAACTTCGCGCATGCGTCGAGTGCAGTTTCGAACAAAAGGATAATAAACAACTATCGCGTACGATCTTCGAGTTCGTCCGAATCCTTTCGGTCGATTCGAACTTCGGGACCGTGGTCGGTCTACGGCGAGTGAGGGAGAGAGAGATTCGTGGACCAGGCGGCATGCGCGCCGTTTTTATATACTCGCGAGGCACCGAGAGACTCGCGAATACATGTGGACGTGCACGCAGACTCGTGCACCGACGAAACGTGCGACGCGACGCAGAGGAACGTTCGATCGGCAAAAAGCGATCGGGAGCGATTTATTGCACCTTTCGGACGAGAGGCCAGGGTGGACAGAGGCATCGGTCTCTGCCTCTTGCGCTGAGAGATATCTTATCTTCGAGACACACAGCGCCGCGCGGTGCACTGTGCGGAGCCAGGACCTCGGTGCACTGTCCGATCCCGTATACACATACCTTTTACCTCTCTCCGTGCCCCGTGGGCTTTTCTCTTTCGTTCTTTCTTTCTCACCGGCCGATACCACGCGGCGATAAGTATATTCTCTCGCTATTATCAGATCAACGTGGCAAAAACAAAAGCCCGACGAACGCTCTTCAACCTTTGAATCTCTCGCTCCGTCTCTTTCGGACTCGTAAAAAATATGATAAAATCCCGTACGAGTATAATTATACGAGATGTATCGATCAGTCGAATCGAAAATCGAGGATCAATAAAGAATCGTCGATCGGTTTATTAGTCGAATCGAACCAGCAGCGAGACAATGGTGCGCGCGCGAGGAAGAACGCGATCGGCGTCTTTGCCCCGCTGAGCACAGTGACGCGGAAAATTACCAATAAATCGAAGTCTACGGGGTGCCGAGCTATCGCTGTCGATAGGAGTGTGGCGTTATCGTTGCCAGTTGTGACGCTCGCTCCCGTTGCGGCATTGCTCGACGGTACGCTATCTATGCCCGCCGATGGTGTTATGTACTCGCAACTCTTTACGCTATCTTATTTTCTTATGCGTATGTATTCTTCTCGCCGGATGCAGAGAGATTATTCTTTGATCCGGTGAGCTCGTCTCATTGCCCGCGGGTGGGCTCCGCTTGGTATATAGTACTCTTCGAGAGCTCGAATATAACGAGTACGCGCGCGCGGGAGGGGATACATTCACCGGGGGCGGCAAGTGGCGCACGTTGCCAACGACCCGAAGAAAAGAGCTATAAATTAAGGGAGCTTATCGCGAATCGTTCTCGCCGCGCGAGCAGAAGCTCGCTCCCTTCTTTCTGTTTCACCATCAGCGGCTCATGCATCCAAGATAGTGCAGCACGGCCGGCAGCAGCGGCAGCGAAACCGCTGCAGCTTCCAACGATGGCATGAACGAATGAACGATCCAAGTTTGATGCCGCCGCTTTTTACACTTTTTTTTTTAAATTCCTCATCCCATTTTCTACCTTACTCTTTCTCGCTCGAATATATAGGAGAAAAAAAAGCATGGACGTATTGGTTTTATGTCCTCTTATTTACGAGACCATAAAGTCAGACTATAGCCTGTGCGGCAATTCGCCAAGTGCAACGAGTGCCGAGCGCGCGTGGATGAATCGCCACTTCGTCCCCACGGGCCACTCGTCGGATACCTCTCTGACTCGATGCCAGAACGATTCGAGAGATGCTGGATCTCTCTTTGGAACGAGACGAGCGACGTCGTCGAGCGCGAACCTGACTGACTGCGACTACGTTCATTGCACGGGTTATCGTTCGATCCCTAAAGCCTCGTCAAATCTCTATCGTCGACTTGGGCATTGCCGAAAAATTGACACATTATTGACCTGACTACTATGACGGAGTCATTACACGAGGTTAAAGATTGTATAATTCAAACATGACCGAGATTGGATGAACAATAGCTCTTGTAGCAGTGAAAGGATTCTTTACTTCTCTGGGTGAAGGTGCCGAGGAATAAACGTTTACTATCAGTGAATTTATATTTTTTTTATTAATGGGATTTATCCACGGTACAGTCACACATTCATTCAAAAGTAATACAACTCCTAATTTGACTATATCATTAACGATGCGTCTTTAAGAAAATGTGGTTATCTGCTGACAAAAAGGTCCATTCACCGTTAACTCCCCAGAAGGGATAAGATTATTACGTAGAAAATAATTGATTCAACGGAGGTCACGCAAGCCACAAGACTTGAAAAAAATACGAGAGTTCAAGTTACACGCATGCGGAGGCGACACTGAGATATTTTTTTTTTCGAGCGATAAAGCCTGAGAACCATCGAGGTATTTTGCTCGTGGTGTTCCTCTCGGGCGCGCGTGTATCGATATCGAAAGAGAGCCATCTTGTACTCTCTTATCGCATCGCGAAATCCCTCGTTCAAGCGGTGATAATAGTACGAAAGGCGCGGTGAGAGACGGCAAGAGTAAGAGTCCGTCGATTGTCCGAGGGCGCGTTCTCGGTTATTTCGTCGTGTGATCGTTTTTCTCCGAGCAAAAGTTGACCAGGTCTAACATGTAGCTCGCCGAAGAGCTGTCGATAAGAGGGGATACTATGAGGGTGGGTGTGGGATCTGTGTCGCGTAGGTTTTCTCGGCTTCGTACAACCCAGAAAAAAAAATTATTTGACGGCCACCGTTTATCAAGATTAAGTAAAATATTTATCTGATTTAAATAAATATTTATTGCACTCAAGTAACGATTTACTCAGTCTAAATAAATATTTATTTAAATCAATTAAATATTTTACTTAATCTTAATAAACGGTGGCCGTCAAATAAATATTTTTCTGGGTGTATAACTTTGGGCGAACGTCGTGAGTGTCGTGAGGGAGTTAAGACTCAACGCGCCTCTGGGAATGGGACAACATTTAGCGCACTCGGCGAGAACCGTGTGTAATTGTTCCTCTCGAGTTTCTCTCCATTCTCTCGCCAATTGCCGTTCCCTCTTCATCGAGAAAAGGCACCGAGGCGCACGCGAACCAGTGTGTTCCCTCAACAAAAAAATTAAACGAGCCTGAAACGAGACCGGCAACGAAAATGGTATAAGATCAGTTCGGCGAGGGCAATCTCAGGCTAACCGTTTCCGAGAGCTCCGTGATATGCCGCTCACGTAATTACCGGAACTCTGCGAATCCCGCGGTCTCCGCAGTTAAATTCCGACCGCCCGACTGACGTAACCCTTTCGGAAGGAACTTCGTGTCTTTCGCGATTTCTGCCGGCTGAGGATTGTATCGTATGACTATCCGGGCAGACGTTTATATCCTCTGCCGAGCGAGTCTCTCTCGTTTATCTCTTCCGTTTTATTTCTTCGTCTTTCCGAAAGTATCGATACGACCGGGTTGCGTACACCACACGACCGTTTTTTCGACCGCAGCGAGACCAAGAGACACACAGACCTACATTACGACAGCCTCACGAGAATCTGGCTCTGCCGGTTGCCCGCAAGAGACACCGAATCGCCCAATCCTGGGACACCGTATTCGCGGCTGGGTGTGGGTTTTCGAGGAAGAGCAGTAAAGTCCTTGCCACAGATTTATGCGTAGTAAAGCCAAACGCTTCTGTCTCTCTTTCTCTCTCACACACCCCGAGCCAGAACCCGCGAAAACTACCTCCGCGCATTCGTCCTCTCGTCCTTCCCCCTCTGCCCGCGTCGCAAGAGGATGAACATTAGTTCGGGCCTCTCGCCGGTACTTACAGATAGTTACCGCGGCATCGTAAATTATTACCCACGCCCCGGAGTTTTAGTGCCACTCTCTCGCGGTCCCGCGTTCGCGAACTTTCGGCGCGGAACGACGACGACGACGAAACGCCGTTCGGGATATATTAGTCCCTTCTGACTTTGCTGATTCCCGGGGTCCGCAGCTACGAACGTTCCTTTTTCTCGCTCTCTTGGATAGTGAAATCAGATTATGCTAGTCCGATCGCACGAACGCCCGCGAACTGTGGGCTGTGTTATTCCGAGCCATTATCCTTCTGGTGTATCGAGAGACTCGTTGCTACTTCGAGCATATTATTCCCACGATTTCGTTCGGAGCAATCGACCGGCTAGTACCGATGTGTAATGCATTCAACGTTATTGGGGATCTTTCTTTTTATTTTCACGTGTAGATCATTCGACGAAAATAAAATAATCTCTCTGCGTTTCGACGGCGTGACCCCTCTAGGTGCTCGGTCACGATAATTCGCTTAATTAATAAAACGTGTTCGCGATTCTTTACGAGTCTCTTTACTCGCGCTATGTGCCGTAGGTTCGAGCGCGGCGCGGTACCTGAAAGAGGAGGTCGTACTCCCGATAAATCGAATCCCCCATAGCCCCGCCGCCACGGCGAGAGTAAAGAAGCGAGTATACTCTCCGGCACAGCGAGAGATTATACGAGAGCGTTCATATCACGTACACGGTGTGTATATAACGATTGCCCGCCCTCCTGGACATTACTCCGTGACGCCCCACCTGGATCTTCTTTCCGTCTGGGCGTTTAATCAATAAGAACATTACCGTCGCGCGGAGATGCAATTAATATAGTAATTAGGGAGCGTGGGGAGATGAATCCTCCACGCCCGCTTGTATCGAGCGCCCATGCGCTCCGGTGGAATACGATCCTCCCATAACTCGAATGCGTCGCGAATCGCGAGTTTCGTTCGGCGATGTGCGCGCCGTTCATCAGCCACATCCGTAAACATCCTACGTAAACGCATAATGCGTGTTATCCAGACTCGTTTCCAGGCTCTTCGTGAGTGTCAGGCGATGCGGTGAGTAAATATGAGGAGAAAACGCAGCACTGGAATTCCTTGCGCTGATTGACCTATGAAATTGACTAAAAAACTATCCGGAGGACTCATTTACCGTAACGTTTACCCTACGGATACGGCTATGCGGTATGTTCGAACACTACGGTTTGGAGTATACGAAAGCAAAATCCCCCAAGATAGCGTTGAGCTAATGCGCGATGATTTCCACGAGAGGTGTTGAAGAAAATACGAAGTAGTAGAACGTAGTATACGAGTGTGACTGGAAGCACATCAAGGAAAGTCGCGACGATGGAACACACTCGGTGGACGTGAGAAGATCCGAGTTCCCACAGGTGTCGTCTCGTGGAGGTAGAGGTGGATGTACGTAATACCTCCGGGGCGACCTTCGCGCTGATGCATCCTCGAGGAAAATTCTCCGAGGGCGCATCGTGGTCGTTATGTCAATGATCGTCGACATCGTCGACATCGTGGTCGTTATGTCAATGATCCACGGGAATACCATGATTACACCATGATATCCGTACGAATTACTGGAACAAGGTAACGGTGGAAGCAATTTCACGATCCCCCGTTCCTCGTTAGCCCTGACTCTTGTCCCTGTGAATGCAGATGTGTTTTGCGAAAGTTCATAGCTGAACACACGAAAGCATCGTAGCTAACATATGAAAATACGAATCTATGAAAATATGAATCTACGAAAGTGTGAATCTATGAAAATATGAATCTAGGAATGTACGTCGATTATGAGAAGGCTGAGAGAAATATCGACGGATATTGGTTAGCAGATACATAATGACAAACAGTGGAAGCTGCAGCAGCGGCACACGGAGAGAAGGAAAATATACCGCGCACGGGCACATACTATCTGCAATGCGATCGCTTTGGCACTGTACGGCGATAGCATCATTAACCCTCCGCGCGCGAGTCAGCTCGCCGCGAAACACTGAATAAGATCTTGTTACGCGATATCTGACCCAAGCTCGCGATGCTCTCGCTCCTCGAAACCTTCTTCTGGACATAGTGCAACGACAACGACGACGACGACAACGATGGGGTAGCTCTTGCTGAGGAGGGGCGCGAGCGGCCGCGCTCACAATACTCGCTAATTAAACGACGGTGAACGCGTCCGCGGTTCGAGGCACATAGCTCGAAGATACTTGACTCCGATTACTTTGTTTTCGTGAGGACCAACGACCGACCAGCACTCGAGTGTACCATACGATCAAATTAATTGGAAGAACTGAAGGCAAATAGAGAAATTTCGTACCTCAGTGACTTTCGATTCTTCACTGCAATTGCGAGGGTAGGAATCTTATTGAGCAGATGGTTCGGGCTTGATTAAGACCTATAGACAAGAATTGAACATCGCAATGACCAACAAGATGTTTTAACGTTAAAAATCATCGAGAACATACTTTCTATATCTATGAACGTATGTCTGTAACTTTGTCGTCGACTTCGCGATCTGGTCCAGACCACGCCTAGAGTCATAGAAACCGCTACGATAAAAAGCTCGAGCCTCGTCTGCGCTCAAACGACTCATCGGGGGGCAACCGTAGAACCGCTCGCAGTTTTCTTTGCCCCGAGGCTTCGCACCGCGAGATCTCGAGCGATCCGGCTCCCGCTGGCTAGAAACCCGGACGTTCGAAAATTCCACGCCCTGCTTCGAAGACAAAGAATATAGTCTCGCGGCGCGAAAAAAAAAATGGACCGAGCTGACGCACGTGTGCGCGGTGATCGGGAAAAAGAATAACGGAGAAAAAAAGAGGCCGTCGCGGACCGACGAATAGCAGACACTCGGCGGAGCCGGCGTTTCCATGATCCTCGCGCTTCTCTCGCACGGAGAGAAAATAAGTGAGCCTCTCCGGAACGCTGTAGGCTCGCGCGTAAGTCCGAGTAGCCGCCAATTAAAGGCGTTTACGCGAGCAAGCGGGCAGTTAAGCGGTTCGCTGCTTTCGTACCGACGAGGCCGCCGTCGAGGCCCCGGCGCGCTCTCGTTGCAGTTACAGCCTCTATAAGTCTCTGCGGAATCCCCGGGGAGCTTGATGCATCGGGGAGGAGTCCCCGATTGCGAGCACCGAGCATCTATGCCGAATGGTTACCCGAGCCGCGAGAGTTCCGGACGCTCATTCGAATTCCACGTCAATGTTTTCATCGTCGGGAGCGATAAAAAGTTTTTGCAAGTCCATCGTCGTCGTCGTCCCGGGCTGAACAGCGTACGGGTGAAGTCCGATGTTTACCTGTACTGCCGCGGCGATGTTCGGGATTCGTGGGCTTCCCTCGGCGATCGTCGCTATCGTCGACTTACCGAGCGGCGAAGCCGCGAAAACGACAATGTACGGCAACATTTCAAGACGCGAGCGGTGTTTTTGCTCCGGAGGAATGATCGGGGCTGCGAAAATAAGGTTCGTACAAGAGCGACGAAGATCATTCTCGGAGGATACCGTGGCCGCCTTCTTAAACGCTCGGGATCCCACTTTCGGATTCCTCTTGATTACTTCCCGGTAGATCAAGGCACAGGCCCCGATCTTCGAGCGGGAAGAAACAACGAGCGACAGATGACAGGATCCAGGAATGTTATCGACGGCTCGTCCCGATGGTTATAGACCCGGTTGGGCGTACGGTTTATTAAAAATATGTGTGTAAGAGGATAGCGAGCGGCAAACGTTTGACGCCTCGAGGCGCGACAGCCGCAGCTGTGCTTCACGGTTATTGCGAAAGTTTCTTGTGTCTCTCGACGAAGAGAGAGTGAGCGGGAGCGAAAGGGAGACGGCCGAGAGATATTCCACGGAAAGAAACGGGTGCCGATGCTCGATTAATTCGTCGCTAATTGAGGAACGCACAACGATCATGGAATTTAATTCGCGAATTTGCGGCAATAAGGTGACATTCAGGGAAAAAAAAGACATTGAAGCTCGACGATCGAGAGGAGCAACATTTTTTGTTTCGGCATCTGGACGACATAAGACGATAGAAGACCACATCGGAGTAACAACGGTCACCCGAGTAGACATTTTCACGCGTTACATTGGGCCCTGATAAGGTCCTGAGAAGGCCTGACGAGGGCCTGACAAGTGCCTGATAAGGCCTTATCAGGATCCTATCAAGGCCCGATGTAACGCTCGAAAATTTCTACTCGGGCAACACCAATTTCCGAGTTTTGTGCAGCGTGGCCGATGGGGGCTAACCAGATCCGGCATGAAGAACAACCGGATCAGAGAGGACGGCAGCAGCCCATCCGGATCCGCGATAACCGACCCTCGGAGCGGCACACGATACACGGAACTCTCATCCACCATGGGTGCGCCTCTTCCCCGGCTCTCGCGAGCGGAGGTCACGAAGAGTAAGAAGTTTCGGAGAAGAGGCGATGACCAAGTATGGTCATCGGTTGGGCTTCGAGGTACAAGATCCGGACGGTGGCTATTGCCAGGAACGAACTACTCGCAGCTCGCGAGAGTGCCTTTCGTGCATGCCAACCGGAGCCCCGAATAATCGAAGATCATGTAGACGGATAAGTGCTCCGCCGAGCGTGCAACCCTTCGGTTTTCTCGAGGTGCCTCATCCTAGCCGAGAGCCAGGTTAGAAAATTTCGGTCGAAATAATATCTCGGCCTCTTCCAAATGGAGCATAGGGCATCGGGATGAAATTATTATTATTCTCTGGCTCGCGTGAAAGTCGGGAGATCGATAAAATATAACACGGTATTATATCGAAGAAGAGGAAGAAAAAATAAGAACTACGGTCGGGACGAGCACGAGAAACATCCCGCTGACACGCGAATCGACAAGCGAGGTTGCGAGGGAGCCCGAGTAAAGTGCGAGAGTCTCTCGTACAAGGAACGTCTGAACCGACCCGCCTTGAACTTTGCCTTCGCCTTCGCGAAAGCGTTGTCCCGGAGTTGCTCATCGTATACAAGGGAGCAAGGAAGATACACGATCACGTGTGGAAAATGTCGGTGTGTTCTTTTGCCCCCCTACCTACACGCCGGATACTCTCACCCCTGTGGGATAGTCGTAAGTGCATCGCCACACGAGATACTCTTCTCGCGGATTCTATATCAGACTCGATAGCGGCATGGGTTTCAACCTTGAACCCGTTACCCGACTCTATCGTATTATACACCACATGAAAGTACCGACTCGAACACGAAGATACACGCCGATTGATCTCGCCGAGATGCAATTATGCATAAATTGTACGTCTCTGCGTTAGAACTCTGGGGATTCTCGGGCAGTCATAATTCATCGAAAAATCTATGAATTATTTGTCCGTCCCAATTTGCAGTAATATTTTTTATCCGCTCGTCCAGTGTACAAGACGCTTTTTAATACCATCAACAAATTGCATTTCCTCGCGTATAACGCGGGTCCAAAGCAGCGTGTTATCCGCGGCCGAGCCCCTCAGCCAGTTTAATAAAACATAAACGATCGTGCCAATCACAATTTCCACGTGTAACACATACAGAGTTGAAATTCCCTACTCGCGATGTATGAGCCGTACGAGGATTTACACATGCGAGGGCCCAAGGGCCTCCTAGCCGAGCTCCAGTACAAATAGTCCGGTAAGTGTACCCACCACCACTTTATCTTTACTCGCACGCCTCTCCTCGACTGCCAGCTCGCCGAGAGCGCGCACGTACGTGGTTGCAGTAGGGAGCTACAGTTGCAGGTTGCGGCAAAGGTCGTCGGGAGGCTCGGAGGTGCAGGGTTCCCACACTTCGAGACCGAGAGCCCGAAGCGCTGGACCGGCGGGTCAGATCGCCGTGCGCCTCGAGCGTCTATCTTTACTCTCGGACGATGTTACACGAGTCGGAAACTCTCTAATAGAATCGACGTTCAACCACGAGATTAAGCGATGAGTGTTGAAATAAAAAAAAGCGTTATAGATTGATCTCGGGGCTAATGGTAATCAGTCATCGTTGCATTAATTTGCATCCTCATTATCTCACAGTTCAGCAACATTTTTGATCTTATCGTTATTCATTCTGATCAATTTGATTTTTTTTTTTTTTAATCGAGCCTTCGAGCGAAATAAAAATTATCATAGAAATCCGAGGCAGATTTTTATGCCAGTCTCTCGCAACAATCTTCAATCAAATTTATCCTATGGGGTAAAAGTGGTGATTACAGCCCGGTCCGTACTTCGTTGGTTTACATGACAATCGAGCTGGGCCATATTCATCACTTTTAACCTACTTGCAATTTTATGTATTTTTTTAGTTTTCTTTTTTTATTTATCACTATCAATTATCATAAAACGATGTGAAATGAACAAATCTTTTCTCCATCCGAGTTAAACCTCTAGAATTTTTGAAAATCAAGAAGACTGAATTTGAAACGTTTCAAGCGACGAGAGAGAAACGCGATTTTATTATTGAAGAAAAGTCGCTTCATTGGATATCGTTTCGACGCCTCGTGTAGCATAGGCTCAAAGTGGCTCGGGGCTCGGCGCGTGCAGGCCGTGATTGTGTCGCGGTCCTTTTTCCCCTTTCTCAATCCCGACTGAGCGTCTTCCTCGCACCGCCGCTCGCTCCATCCCGGCTGAGCCACTCACCACTCATCCCTCCTCCCGATTCGCGGTCCACTCTTTTCGTTCGACTCTTTGCTGCGGGCACGGGATGGCTATGCGAAACGGATGCGAGAAGGAATGAGAGAAAACGGGCAGCTCCCACCGCCTCCGCTCGACCGCGACTCTCCGCAAACTGAGCTCTCGATGCTTTTATTGTTCCTAGCAAACTCCCATTGGCGTGGATATCGGTAATTATATCTACTACACTCTGAAACACGGAATTGGGATTAATCACCGACCAATCGTGATCGAAGATTAATTACAGTAATGACTCAATACTATCATCCCAAAATATGACCGGATCTGCAGATACTAATCGGAGAATCTTTCTCGAAAAGGTTAAAAAAAAAAGTGTTCGATTAGCAAACAGGCAAGACTGCCCGGCAGCTGAAGTTGTAACATTTGACCATCGACGTGAATGTATTTTGTTTTTTTTTTCAATCGAGTCACTTCACCCCTTTCATTATCAGCGCTTCCGCGATCGCGGAGTGAGCGATGCGTTCATCGTCGGTGCATCTGTCCGCGGAGATCGGTTATAGTTACGCCAGTGTTACTAGGGACTAGGCGCGTGGCTGGAATGCAGCGTGCGGGACGTTCGGTTCGCTCGCGCGAGTGGAACGCGCACGAAACGCCAATGGGAGAACCGGAACGAGAAACTCCGTTTCTCGCGGTGGCCGCCGCGAGCCCCTGACCACAGAGCCTTGTGGAGGTGGAAGAGCGCGCGGCTCTCCACGCTCCACGCTCGCAAGAGAGGCTGTGGCAACGACGACCGCGAGAAGTAGACGAGGAAAGAGAAGAGAAGAGGTTGAAAGAAAGAAAGAAAAAAAAACCAAAGAAGAAGAAGGATAAAGAAGCGAGCGGAGAAGCGAGTTATACGTACTCACTGGTATAGTAGCCTGAGCGCACCGGGGATCCGTGCTTCCCACCGTCTCGGAGCTCCTGGTCCAGAGGACGCGCTCACGAGAAGAGATCTCTCGAGCGAAGGGAGGGGGATTTCTCGTGCGCGATCATTGCCATGTCCCATCCGTTCGCGTGATCACCTATCTCTCGACACTGCTCTGATACGCTGTTGCGATACCCTCGATGGTGCGTGTACGTATAATAGGCATCTCTTCTCTCGGGTTAGATAATTCGCATAAATCTTCGATAGCTCCGCCGTCCTTCGTCCATGATAGCGCAATTATTCAACCGAAGAATTCATTCCGTCGCCGATTCGAACGGACGTATCGCGATTCCACTGTATCACAACGCACTTGATTACGCCCATCGATGCGGGTACCCCCGAGAGCCTCGCATTACCGAGAATTGAGAGGTAGAAAATTTCTCGAGACGCCTTTGGGTATGGACTCGTCGGAGGTGTAGGTCTCCTCGAGAATTCAATTGCGCGAGCATAAATAAAAGATTTTCTTGATTAGATATACAACACCATTACCACCCCCGTATACGCAATCTCGGGGCTATCGTACATACGTTCCCTTCCTTAACTGGCGCACGTAGTAGGTACGAACTTGTGCTCTCCGATCGTCTCGGGACAGCGAATAAAGCCTCGGCTAAGAAGGGACCGACTTAATTACGAGGATATACGACACGGCAGCGGCAACGGCGCACCGAAGACCCTCGAACGCACGATCCCTTCGAACCATATCCTACCTACTCGTTCCACCTCCGTCGACTATGCGAATCGAACCCGGCACAGCTCCGATCAATTTGCATATACCGAGAGAGGAAGCGAGCGAGAAGGAGCTGCGCGCCGAGCGTCGGTATGGCGAACGAGAGAACCTTATTCCTCTCCTTGCTATCGCCCGACAACGCGGCTACCGCGACGAAGGCCTACAATCTGTTACTCGCCCTCGCAAAGTTCTCATCGAGTCTCTCTCCTCCCTTCCCACCACAGACGTAAATTCAAGAGAGCAGCGTAGGAGAACTCCCGCGGTCGGAACGTTTCTCACCCGTTTGGAACGTCTACCCTGCGGAGGATCGGGAGCCACGGAATATCTTCAAGTTCCGCGAATCCGGGGACCGTCCCGACCTCGTCGATATTCTCCACTCGGCCGCAGCGTCTTATGTAACCTCGGCTCCCCGGAACTTCATTCCAAATTGATTAATTCAACGGCAAAACACGTAGCTGCATAATTTTTGCTTGGAAACGGGATTTGGCGAAGATCCGAAGGTCTGTTCCTTGCGACGGCAGTCTCTGGGAGTAGTCAAAGAAATTTAGCTCAATCGGAATATGCGGACATTCCTGGCAAAGCCTCCTTCATGCGTTAATCCGTAACATTTTCCAAACCCAAGTTGCCGTTTTGTATTGTTATAAAAACAAAAAAACTATCGTGTATGCTTAACGCACAAAAAACGTAAAAACCGTATTGGCGAGAGAATAATGAAAAATAGTGCGAGCGAGATGAAAGGGGTCGAAAGCGCGAATCATGATTTATGCAGTGGTGGTAGGTTGCGGGGTGTATTCGGAGAGAACTGTCGGTAACCCAGGGGGGTATATTATCATTGTTGCCATCTCACAATGGCACGAAATGCAATATTATGCTATACCGGCTCTCTCTCTCCCATACTGCCCGAGGGACGAAGATCGCGCCGGTGTGTGGAACGGGGCGCGCTGCTTATCGCGGGTGCGCTTTCGCATAATGTGTCATAAATAGGCGGCTCGCGCACGCTTGCTGCTGTGCTCTCGAATGTACACCCAGCGAGCGCGACTATCGTTCGCATACCGCGTGCTGAAACAATAACCATTGTGGTGGCCGGTACTGTTTATAAATAAGCTTCTTGTAAGCACTCTCCGCGCACTCACGGTTACAGAGGAGGGTTATGCTCTGCCCTGCTGCGCGGTACCTATATCTACACCTTGTAGCTTATACAGCATAGCATGCATGAACTGTGCGAGTATAACGGAGTGAAAACTTACATCGCACCTCGCAATCGATATACCGCGGTGGCGAACGCAAGATTTTTATCTCAGCTTGGTCCTCTTCACGCAGGTGTCCTTATCTGGCGGTCGCCGGACAATGCGAACACCCAGAAACTCCAAATATTGGAGAGTGAAATCCTGGAAAAAAATTGTTGACAATGGTAAGAATGACTTATAACTTCATAAGTTACTAACAGTTTGTTGTAGACTACGAATGGACTATGAAATTTAGAAATCGAAACTTTAGATTTCCAGTATGACGTCACTTGTGGTTGAAAAATGAGATTTTTAAACCGGATGTGGAGTATTCCCGGTCGAAAAAAGAGTTTTTTTCGCGACTACGCTAAAAAGGCCCTATTTCATACCTGAAACGGGGGTGCAAAATGGCCGATTCTTGGCGGGAAGAGAAGTTTCACTTTTCCTTCAGCTCGTCAAGAATCGGTTACTTTCTATCCCCGTTGCAGACATAGAAATGTTACCACTTTTTAGCGTAGCCGCATACTCGTGTGAGAGCTACCTCGTGTAAGTGCACTCACTTTCCTCCCTAGTACCATATTGTGCTATTTTTTGCACACGACGACAGTGCACGGCGCTGTTGTGCATAGCATTATCGTGCGCATTTTACCAAGACCCACAGAATAATACCAGAATCGTGTAATAGGAAAATAGTTATGCAGGGCCTCGGAGGGGATCCCCTAGGGGGACTCAGAATAATCAGGGCGGCCCTAGAGGGACCCCCTGGATTCTTGAAAATCGGAACAACTTTCCAAAATACACATAAGATCGATGTAACTTATTCTCATCGAATGAGTCGATTCGAAATTTAGGAGGATGGAATAGCCAAATGGTATGTTCCCTGCCACGGTATCTAATCCCTCGATCTAACAAAACGTCTCTCGCGATCCTCGCGCGTACGATGTTCGTAGATAATATCCTCGCGCGCGTCCGCAAGTCGTGGGCAGCGGAGAGTCGGGAGAGCGAGAGAGTTAGAGGAAGAGAGAACGAGAAGAAGAAGGAGGGAGAGAGGATGGGCCGTTTCCTGGGAAAAAAAAAATTGCAATCTCTCAAAGCGGAACACGAAATGCGGTCTCACGATTACGAAGCCGGTGGAGGCCACGAGGCGGTGAGATCCCCGAGGCGTTTCTCTCTCGCTCTCGCGTTTTGTTGTCGGGGGCCACGTGGGTTCCCGGACGTATGTGGTCGCCGGTTCGTTTCGCGTGGGTTGCAGCAGTGTGCCGGGAGAGAAAGACCCTCTGCGCGTTCCTCTCCTCTCGGTCTCATCCTCTCTTCCCGGCGAGGATGGGCCCCGCGCTCTCGTCCGCGGCTTTTGTTGTGTGTACTCGCGGTCTCGCCGAGCGCACTCCGTAGCCTCATCCTCTCGGCTACCAAGCCCAAGCCGGAGAGCAAAGCGCGGAGAATACCCACTGCGACGATGTGGGAGTCGTACGCTCTCGGCCCCGGGACAGAAGGGACTCTCCTGGCCCATCCGTATGATAGGTCGAGAGCCGCACGGATGCGCGTATATGCACTCTATGCACTCTGGGCAAAGGCGTTCTCTCCGTCCCGTGGGAGTTGAAATCCTTTCACGGATGTTGAGGATGCTTTACGAGAGACTACGAGGCAGAGAGAGGGCGAACGAGACTTCGAAGCCTTCGACCTTGTTCCCCCGGCTAAAGGTCAGCACGACCGACTTGCTGCGTAGGAATTATTAGATTTTATCCTGTGGCACGCGGAGCTGCACCTCTCCGAGTGCAACATGAGCACGATACCGCGTACATTCGATATATCTTTTCATTGCGGGGCTCGTCAAGGTCCAAGAAAGAGCCGGCGACTGTTGAATCAAACCGGGAATCTCCGGATCGCTTCGGGGCGTAAGGATTACTCATGTCGAGGAAACCTCGGTCACTGGCGAAGAACGCGCGACTGGAAATGGACCGGATAAAAAAAAAGAATGTATCCCGAGTACCAGTCACAGGTGGGGAAATTATCGGAATGAAATCACGCGGAGAGGTGAACGCTCCGAGTGCAGCAAGAGTCGCGCACTGCGTCATTGTGCGTCAATGAAAGTTCCACGGCACAAAATCAAGGAAGTCGCGGCGGGGAGATTATGCAGCTACGTTCACGCGAAGTTCGAGATGAAAGTGCGACCGTTGTTCGTTTTGTTGCACAAGCCGGGTGTATTTTCTTAAAGTACATGCTACTTAAATTTTACTTTTTAAATACTGTAATTTGTTAATTGAAGGCTTGCCGATGACTGATAAGAGCGATTACATGATTGTAATTACTCGTTTATATGTGAATAAGCACCCAGATGGTTAAAAATTGCAACTTCGCTGGATCTCTTTAATTACCTAAGTGGTTCCATGCGCTCGGCTCCGGGGAGCCCGAGGCAGAGAAAGCCACGATTCCCGACGACAAGCGGCACCGTCGCGAACCCGCGACAATTTTCGAGTAGCGTGATTGCGCACGTGTCGCACGCGCCTCGCAGAGCCGACTTCTCGATCGGTTTTGTCCAGGTGTACTTCGAGAACTCCGGCGGCGAACTGTCGTGAACAGCCGCTGGACACAACCACCGGTGCACACTTGATTCCACGGCGGAATACTGTAGCCCGCGGGCCTCCCCGAGTGAAAGCGACAATTACAGGAAATTTCCTCCCCGATCGTGAATCATTCCTGGGAAGCGAGCGTATACGGACCAGCGGTGCGAGCGGACACCCGCGAAACTGTCCGTCGCGATCGGACCGTGACGAGACGCGAGGCCGAGCCGCTCCATCGATTTATCGCTAAGCTGTCGATCTACTTTGATGCGCGTAAAATTGAGGATGAAAATTATCGTCAATCAGGAGTGCCTCGATCGTACCTGACATTCGCACGAGCTCGAGGCCGTCTAGAACTCAGTCGCAATTGACGCATCCCGACGTTGATCAAACTCTTCGACAAGGTCTTCCACGTGTCTTCAACCTAAATGGCGCTCAAAGACGGCTCACGAAGTATGGCTCAACGCTTAACAGAGTACCGATATAAATCTTTCTCGACGGAGCTGCGTCGAAACAAATATTTCTTCAAGCTTGGCAATTTTTTATTCCTAATTTTTTTTTACGATTGAATTACTCGATCGACGATAATTTTCATTTGTCGAGGTATCGCGGGTTGCGATATTATTTCATCGAAGAGTCTTTGGAAATAATTATAAATAGCGTTTTTTCGAGAGGAATTCGTAAAGAGAAATTCACATTTTGAAACTACGCGGTACATTTTATTGGAATATATAAAAGTCTGGCACATCAACTTCATTGCACAGTGCAAAAGTTGTCGAGAGAGGATCGCGTAGCGTCTCATCTGCAAAGCCGTGGGAAACCTCTCCGCTCGCCCGGGATCCTTCCCAACGACGTCATTAAACTCGAGTCAGTCGAATAGGTATGCCGTGGCGTGGCAGCTACCGCGCGGGCAAAACATTGCTCGAAAGAAAACGAAACCGCGTTACGAGCTGCCACCCCGAGCAACCGTGGATTCAGCTTTTATTTCAACAATGCGTTCGACCGTTCGCAAAATTAGCGGCTTCCGAGCGCACGATATTTATGTATGCAACGGCGGTTCAGTGTTGCACCACAGCTCGGCGGTTTTTCTTCCGCGTTTGGCCGCAGTGTATTCACGGCAGGATTTTTTTTTCGTACGTACATTGTTGCGAAAGCGATTTACATGCTACAACGGTACTAATACGAGTCAACAGACTCCGGGCTGTGTGCTCACGGCAGCATTCGTTGAATTTCTTCGATGCCTCTTGTACACTGTCACTCGCACATATCGATCTTCCGCGAGTCCCGCGCGCCGATCAATTATTTTTAATGAGTTTCTCTCGATTAATCAACGCCGCGAGCCCGGAGGACTGTCGAGAGCCCGCACCGTACAGCATCCTCTTCATCGCGAGTACGTGTCTCTCGTATTTTATTCGCGAGAAATTCCGCCGGAGGCTCGCGCCGATTCCCTCGATCCTAGCTCTTGACGAATCGTTTAATCGAGAAACTGTATAATCGACATAAAAAAAGCTAACGAACCGAGTGTAAACTCGGAACTCGGCATGAGTCATTGTCCGCGTCACAAACGATCGTTGTTTCACCGGCGTCATCATCTCGCGGGAGAGCCGCGGTGGCTGCGTCAACGATCGGCAACACACACGGGGGGGCACGCGTTGACTCATGTGCGTGGGCACGGAATGCGCGTCAAGCTCGAACGCTTTACTCGCGTATACGATATAATACTGTACGATAACCGAGTCGCGTGTACGGGAATCGCCGCGGAGGCGATATACACGTTTCTCTTTGTGGGCCAACGATAAATCCACGTGTATGCCAACGAGGCGTTGTAATGACGCCACCCTCCTTTGTACAAGTACACGTACGCCGGAGACTGAAATAATTTCTCGCGCCTCGCGCGGGAGAGGAGGGAGAGACTCGGAGTCTGGGACGAATACAGAGACCGGGAGGTTCTTACCGGTGAAAATGGAGATTCGAGAGAGGGACAATGACCGCGAAATTCAGGACGCGAAAGGCAAAGTTAGCTCGGGCGAAATTGCGATGATAAATTAAGGTCGGTCGATCACGCGTATGCGCAAACTATTTTTTGGTTCTTCGCTGCAGGTTGTATAAACGATGCGAAAATTCGTTCGCATTATTGGGTAGCCAAAGCCTCCGGGGCATTGTCGAAGGTTGTAATGTGGTGTACGCATGTGCGTAGGGACTCGGTCGGTCGCATACATTAGCGACGAATACGTCGTGATTAACGTCGCGCGTAACACACCACAGCCCCGGGCTCAGATTTATACGTCGAAGCGTAGCTCGGCGGGTATCGTTCCAGCTATCTCGGTCGTCGGACGTTTAATTGCGCGCGACGTTCTCCCTCGCCACCGTAAGTGGCAATACCCGTGAGAAGATGCACTGAAAATTACATCCTCCGGCGCGGTGCGAGTTACGAGAGGGTTTCGCGAACGGGGTAGCCACGAAACGACGGCTTTAAACCATAAAAACGTTACTACTGACGTCAGAGCTCGGGCCTGGACATTATTAATCTTTTAGTACAGACGTGTAGATCACGCTGAGAGGTTTATCATAAATTAAATTTTTTATTTAATCTTTTAATCGAGAAAAAAACACACTTCGCCGATGAAGATCTACACCGTTGCAAAAGATTTTCTTAATCCTGGAGAATTTCGTTTCGAACGAATGAATTCGACCGTACCGGTGTGCAGGAGAGAGCTCCGCTGCATTCGCCGGTCGGCGCGAATGGTCTGTGGGGGTCTGTGCCAAGTGCAAGGAGGGTTGCATCGGCCCAGGCGCGCTGCTGATTCTGACCGATGGACTCCGGTTGCGGCGTGCTGTGAACCGGAACAGGACTCAAGTCACTGCGTATTTTCGAAGGATTCTTAGATGCGATTTCGATTCCAGAATGCCAGTCACGTAGCCCGGGGTAAGCGTGCGGCGGGCACCTCTTATCCGGGAGAGTGCGTTCAGGAACTTTACCGTAGTCACTTACTTATCGAGAAGCGTAGTGAGAGTTTGCCGTCGGAGATCTTTGGTTATCTTCCGCTCTAGAAGATTACATCGATTACCATCCCTGTGTCCCTTTGATCTGCCCATTTTGAGAGAACCGTATCGATCAATGACGTACAGAATACCATGAGAACGCTCAATAAATTTCTAATTTGTATCGCCGTAATTGACAATGATTTCCCTTAATTTTTCAGATATCCCTCACTGCGATCATCACCCAGGTCAGTAGCGCAGGTACGATGAAGAAGCAAAAGCCCAAGTAGCCCGATCCCACGGCCGTACCGCGTGCTCGAGCGGTAAATCCGTCAAGCGTTCGGTCATTATCGAATGAATTATCCCGAGTGATAGCGAGAGCCGGGAGATCGGCTAAATAATTTTCCTGCTCGCCCTCACGTCGTGATTAATGATTTCGTGACGGTTAATCTCGAGTCTCTTCTCATGGCCTGTGAGAAGATTCCGTTCTGGCTCGAACCGCGACGCAGCGGTCTCTCGGTCACTCGCATTTTGCGCATATCTCGATAATTTCACCAAGAGCCGATGGTACAAGCAGCAGCAGCAGCAGCAGCAGCATCCATAGCAGAAAGAATCCGGAGCACCACGATAAATCAGTGTGATGTAGATGCAGAGAGCGGCGTAAGAGAGCAGAGGAACATCGGGATCATGGGAACCTGTTCTGCGTATGAAGGAGCAGAGAGGACCAACGGAGCGGCCACAGCAATGATTTGTCATAAAGGTATGTAGGGCTCCACCTAATTGTACCCCGGACCCGCAATTATCCGGTGCTTACGGCTAATTTAGATGATTGACTCTGGTATAATCGGAGCAATCTTGCTTATTCCTGAAATGTAATTTGTCGGTAAACTTTCTTTCGCGACTTCGTAGTCTTTCGTTGAACGTACACACGGTACCGATATGTGTACGTAGTGTACATACACGCCGCACGTATCAGCTGGCAATTATTCTATTACCGCTTAGATTTATGCCGCGAGCTGTGGCTGAATTATGTTACGAAATCCCAGTTGCTTTCGAGACTTCCTATTTACTGCGAGAGCCCGGTAGAATGGTGAGAACTGGAACTTAAATCTACTGCTTCGTGTGACTCGATCACCTGTTCGAAATACCAGAGCGGTCCACAGCAGTCCTGGTTTCTGCCTGGAGAGGATCAAAGCAGCATCCTTGCCTTCCTGATTGGAATTCTCCTTCAAACTCCAGTTTAGACTTATCAAGCGCTAAGAATCTTCCGAAGACGTCTGCATTCAATTCTACGAAATCCCATGAGAGCACGTAGCAGACAAAGTTGTGTTTCGTCTCGGAAAAATATCGGAGAAGGACTCGCATCATTGCTGGCCGAGTGGGCTGAATCGAACATCAAGAAATGTTACGATAGCCCGAGCAACCCTCCCGAGAGACACACACATGGACGGCTCCGAGCTCCGACGAAAGCGAGCAGGTTCCCATGAGTCGTGGCTGCTGCTGATGCTGCTGACGGCACAGGGGCAACCTACAAAGCCCTGGTCTCATTGGTATTCCGGTCGAGTCCCAAGGAAGGAGTGCTCTATTTTACGAGCGGTTGTATATGATCCAGACAAATTGGTCTTTGGGGGATACGCGGGTCGTTTCAAAAGCGAAAAAAAAATCAACGGGTTGGACGATCCATGGGGCGACCCTGCGGACTTGATAGCGAGAAAAGGCGATGCGATGAAAAAAGAAGGAAGAATATCTAAAAGCGTCGAGTTCAAGTAGAATCCTGACTTAAGACAAACCGTTTCTTTTTACGATGTAAGCGAATCTAAAATTACTCGGCACACTGTCCAAGGGAAACACTGACACCTGTACGGTACATATTTATTATAGAGACGCTGCTTTTTTGTGAAATGTTAGTGGCACCAGAAACACTTCGCTGGCATGTGTCTCCGAGGCGCCCAGCTCTTCCCGACACTTCAATACGAATTTCCAGGTATCAACGCGTAATTAGTGCTTTCGATCGTCGAGACCTCGTCTCTCCGACATTTCTTCTCTACGTCTATCGTCTTCCTTTGCACCGTCGGGATTCCTAATAGGTTGAGGAACAAAGGATAACGCCGACACTGACGGATCGAACAAGCAAGTGGCGTTAGAGAAAAAGGGCTAACTCTCGATAAAGAGAGGCTAGTCGGAGCAGCTTCCCCTTTTGCCTCGGCTACTGCTGCCGCTGCTGCTGTATTGCCTAATTGGCTCTCCTCGCCTTTTCACTGGCCGCTCGTTCCCGTCGGCTTTTCCTTCGCTCGCTTCGTAGACTCTAGGATCGCCTGGAAGTCGAGCGGTGCTTTGATAGAACACTCCTCGACGCGCACCGTAATTATTCAACGAAACGGACGAACGAATTGACTATGGTAAAAAGTTTACGCGAATATAACGGTCCCGCTTTTGTAGAAAGTACATCACACTCGATTGCGAAAGAGAGTGTGTTTGGAATGATTTTCATCCTTCTCGGTATACCGGCGAGCCTTCGTAGTCTTCAGGCTTTGCTGGTGCTGAATACTACTTTCTCGTTTATTTCTCCATGGCGAATGGACGAACGAGTGACATACGTACCGATGTTTCTGTCCATCCGCCCAAGGGAGCACTTGGACGATGTCCGAGACTCCAGCAGGTGCTGTCTTAATTACCGTCGAGCTTGACAATTAGACGAGTCCCCGCGGTACCGAGTCACGGTCGACATCGGCACGACGACCCATCACCACGCTGACGACGACCTAAGTCATCAACGATCCGTATTTACAAAAGTATGCTTCAAGGGACCACTTGCTCGAATGTCTTGATTATCATATTACCATATAAACGGGATCCGGTACTCTCCGAGTATTGCCATATATAGGGATACGGGGTTGACGGGCACCGCGGACAGAGAAAGAGTGGTTCTACTCTCGTAAGGAGAGATGCGAGTTTCCAGCTGGATGCGGGAGTCGGGATCTCACAGAGAGTTCCTCGCGACCGTCAGCCGCGGGTACGACGTGCGCAATGCTTTCTCGTGAAAAAATAAAAATTGAAAAAAAAAGATCGCAACCCGCTGCTCGAGAAGGCCGACACCCATATCGAGCAACCTTCTCCGAGTTCGCAAGGTCTATATTTTATCCATGAAGTCAGGGGTATAATGAAGCGGTTGTTATTGCCGGGATACATTGTAGGCTCATAAATGGAGCGAACCGTACGGAATTTATTTCCAAACATTTATCGTCGAAGACAATATCGATTCCCGTATATATGTGCCCATATAAATTCGCAGAACCCACGGTAGCCGAAAGATAAATCGTCTACGGAGGAGAGACGTTTAGTATCCTATCCGTGATGAAATATGACGTGACGACAAGCGTATCATTTTCTTAACTCTCGTATAGCAAGGAGCAGCACGTGGAGAAAACCGAGTGTCAGCTGGTACTCGCGAAACCTACCACCGAGAGACTCAACGGTATGTATACCACGAGGTTCCTACCGTGTATAGAATTCCACGGTCGATAGAAGGCGCCCGTCGAAATCGAATAAGGACCTCGCGTATCGTGTTCCATAGGCGCTACCGGTATACACTGCGGGCATTCGATATCTCTAAAAATTACGTCAATCCTCGCGAACACCTGTCATCGGCACACGCTCCGATATTTCCCCAATATCTTCGATCAGAAATCGGGGCTCGGATATGAGGGAAAGACGGAACAAACGCAAGATCTTGACTATCCAAGCACGGCGTGCTTCAGCCGTATCAAGCGATAAGAATAATAATCGCGTATGGGTGCTTCTATTTATTTTATTTTTTTCCCATTTAACTCGACAACGTAAAGATGTCGCCGTAACTTGTGTTTTCCTGCCGATTAGTCCTCCGAGTCGACGACGGTTTCTAAATAACGAGCGCACGTGCGGTTACCGGTTATTCTCGAGAATAGAGCAACGTTGAGAACTTCCCCGACGGCGACAACAACCACAGCAGCGCGTTCCCATTCCCGTTCCCGCAGGACAGAGAGTCCAGCTGGGATGCGTTTACAAGTCTACGGGCTGCTCCCACACTTGCCGCGGCAGCATCGTCACACAGCCACAGGCATCGCGTCTTCTTCATTATTCTCTTTCTCCTCTTGTTTTTTTTTTTTTCTTCACTTTGTATTCCGGCACGTCCGGCTTCTTCGTTATCCACGAAAAATCGGACGCACCCGCGCACAGCTCGCCTCTCGGAAAGATAAAGTCTGCGGGTGTCTGAGAAAAGAGACCGTGGCAAGAGAGAGAACGACGCGAAGTGGCTGGTTAACCGAGAGAGAGAGAGTAGAAAGGTGAAGAAAGGTGTAGCGTACAGGGAATAAAGAAAGACGGAAAGGAAAGTGAGGAACGAGAGAAAGAGAGACGAAACGAAAAAGATGGATAGAGATACCCGCTGGTGCGGACTACCGTAGCTGCTACCGCCGAACGCGATAGTGGACCAACACGGGCCCCAATTAAGGGGCCAGCAACGATCCGACGGTTTGCCCCCTATCTATCCGCATGAAGTGACCAGGCGTCGTTACCGTTGCCAAAGCCCCCGAAATGTCATTCTTAAGGATGGTGTTTTCTCGTTTTAACAATCGATCGTTAAAACACCGCTCCTAAATTTCACTACCATGGAAAACTCCTCGGAAACGGTCGATCGTTCTCATTCTTACCTTCAAATAAAATAGAAGATACACGAGCCGTCGTCTCGACGGGACGCGAAGCAGATTCCAATCTTGTTTGACCAGCGATCGATCCCATTCGATCATATCAAGGATCTCCGATTCTGCCCGAGGCGCATCTATTGCCCGCTGCGGAGTTTCGAGTAGCAATTTTAGTAGCTAGCATCCAGTGCGCCGCCGAGAGGGATACTTCCAAAGATGAGTCTCCCGAACAATTTAAGCCCGGCACGACGATCCGCGACTAGAGCCAAGATCGATGGAGCGGATCTCGCCCCGTTTTGTGTGTGCGCGCTTAGTATGCAAATCGTCGGATTCTCAGCCTCTCGAAATTGAATTTCTCGGGGTTGACCGAGAGCTCCGTACAGTTCTCCGCTCTGACCGTGGATTCAGGCTAGAAGCTTCAGGAATACGAGGAACTATTAGAGGGTAATGAGCACCCTCGCGTTCGCCTCTATCTCCATTCTAGCAGCCCGAGTCTCTCCCCCTCGTACGGTAGTGCCTTTCCTTATCTCGACTGGCATCCACTCAACCAACATCTCAGACACTCATCCTATCCTCGAGAGATTTGCCGGCAGAGTCCTCGAGGCATCGTTGAATCGGGGGAAGAATACGCCGCACTCCGCGCCGTTCCGCGGCTCATCCACTCTGACAAATTAACGTGGCGCGCTATATCGTTCGCGTTTCATGGAAATTTCAGCACGTTTTCTCGCCGAGAATCCAACTACACGCCGTGGATTAATATTTACTTATACGCGATAACACAGTAACGTACAGGTGGCCGCGGCGAGGTGAGTGGCCACTTGGCGTATTCGTTGTGCACCGGGCACTCGAGCGATTAATAATTCGGGCACGTAATCGCAAATACAATGACTCCGTGCAAAAAGGTCCAGGTGAGGTCTCCGGCGCGTCCCGTTCTCCGGCTAAACGGCGAGACGTGAAGTGGACGAGGAGTCGCCGAAGAAGCCAGATGAAAAAGAAGAGCAAGGAAGTGGCCGGCAACGGGAGAGGAGGCCCGCGTCGCCCAAGATTGTACCAGTTTTTCGATCGGCTATTGATACCGCGGCACAAGAGAGAAAGATAATATATATAACCCCAACGTCGTCGTTCCCGTCTCCGCGTACGATCGTTCCTCGTATATGCATGAGCCTGCGAGTTTCTTTCGCGGTCGCACGCCCGCCTTGGCCATAAAACGAAACGCGCGCCGCGTGCTCACTGCGAGATCGTCTCTTCTCTCCGATGCTGCTCCTGTTCGCCGCAGCTCGAACGGCCGATGTTCCGTACGGCTTTATGCGCGTTTTTCACGCACTCACCACACGGCAACGCGAGATCCGTGCGCTCGATTCCCGTCGAGAACTCTCGTGGCCTCTCCGTCCCTCCGTCTTCCGGGGGAAACAAAAGTTACGACGCGCGATCCGGCTCTCCTCTACCTCCCCGCCCGCCTCCTGGCAACGACTTCTTGCGCGAAAATTATTTGTCCGCTCTCGACGAACTCCATCTCACCGACCGGTAATCTAGGAGATCCCTGGAGCTCCCTCTTCCTCGAGGGAGTCGTATAAGATATCGCGAGCATCGTGACACCGAACTCAAGATCAAGGGGTTTCCGATCATGTCGTTCCTGCCAACCGCCTCTGAATCACCCATTCCTTTTCCACTGTCCGGAGGATGCAATTCCGAATAAAACACTCCCCTCTTGCTCGAGCTATCCAGGTTACATTGCCGCACGGTGAATCGGAAGAAGATATTCAGTGCAACGAGATTTCGCAACAAAGGTCGAGCTGCGATCGACACCTCGGTGCGGTGTCGTTAACACCGAAAGCGTTAATTATGTTTCACACACCAACGAAGCTCCTAATTGCCGAAGATAGGTGCTGAAGACTCGGGGCCGAACACAACCGCGTCTTCCTTCGAGAGTTTATTAGTGACGATCGTTAATGCATGCAAGCTTGAAATCTCCGAAAATACGAGAGAGTCCCCTTTCGTCACTGCTCCGAGAATTGATCCTTCGCGTTCTCAATTTCCTCTCTTTTTTTAAACAGCATTTTTATCTTTTTCATCTCAGCCGCGATGCTCTCGCCATGCGTCCTTCCACCCCTGTCCATCCCAAACGAGATCATCGCGCGCGCGTGTTTATGCGCTAAGCAGCCTAATGGAGGCCATACTCGACTTTTCATCGCGTTCACCGAAATTTCCCTCCTTCCCCGCACTCGCTTTTCCCTTCTCTCACTAACGCGCTCGTCCGCGTTACAGAACAGGTTTCCGGAATATTTCGGAGAAATGTGTGTAACACGATAAGACGATATACGCAGTATATGTGTATGCGTGTGCACGCGCGTGTGCGACCGAAGAGAAACGAAAAATCTTGCCTGCGTACAGAGATGCCGACCGATGCTCGAACAAGAGAAGGAGTTCCAAGATTAGTATATATACCAGGCAGTAAAATGCTCGGTTCTCGTTCCTCTTTCTCTCGCCGCTTGGGCAGGATAATTGGAGTAACGAGGCGCGAAGGAGAGCTAAATTGCCTTACACGGGGTAATTTCGTGAGGCAGGACGAAAACCTTACGGAGAGCGCACTTTCCATGCAATCATCGACTCCACCCTGAAATCCTTGACGCTACTGCACCAATCGAGATAATCTTTTAGCCATTATTTGAGCAAATTTACGCCACTCGTGGAATACACAAAAATAGCTAGGAGTAAAAATTCTACGAAAAATCCTGGCCGCGTTCGACGTGGAGTAACGAACTTTTGGCGCCGATTCGGTTACGTCACAGACTCGTTATTGCCATCTATAAAAGATCTAATTTCCGAATGACGATACGAACGCGGTGCGATAAAATTTCGTTGTCCGTTCTCAACGCCGGAATGGCTAACTTATTTATGCAGCGTATTATTCTCACCAGCACCCGAAGGACCCGGTGCGTTTCTCTTATTATTCCCTTCGTATACAGCGTCGAGTCGTCGAGAGTCAATCCACTTCTCCGCGCGCCTTATTCACCCTCGGGAGTACACACTCGGGCGTGTGTCTCGTACTCGTCGGGAGGAGAAATCTCGCTGCGAAGCAATATTTTTTACTGCCTACCAGAAAGGCGTTACGCCGGTACCACCTACGCACGTGTCGTAAATGCAAATTCGCGAGTCACCCCGCTCGCCGTCTTCCTCGGGCCGAGAAGAGATCATGAAACCTCTTTTTTCCAACGATTGTATGCACTATAGTATTCCTCCGACGCTTTCACGTTCCGGCTTCCCTCGCTCGGACACAGCGATCGCCGCGCGTCTCACGAAAATCATGAAAAGAAAGAGTGAGATCTCTTCGCGACTGTTACACAACGTCTTCGGATGAAGACGTTCGTATCAATTTGACATCGAATTGCTTTCTCTCGTGTCTTCGAGGATATAAAATACTCGACGTCCACGCTGCACGGGCGTTATCCTTGGACGGCCGCTACTCAACGACGTATCGGACTTCATATTTCGATAGAAATGAAGCCGTTCGATATCCGAGTATATACATTGTTTATCCAAGCGGCTTCCCAATCGCTGTACGAGTGCATCTCTCACGAGAACACGATTCTTCATCGTCGTCTCTGAATCTTTCTACCGCCGACGGCCATTACACTCGAGGCTCTTTCGGTCCCAGCGAGAGGACGTCTACTCTATCTCGGATCACAAGCGAGCGAAAAGAAGGTCTTCCGCAGCATCCTCCCGAAATTAAAGTCCCCGACGAGGTTTCTCGTTCCCCTCACCGAGATAAGACCGGGAGCCTCCGTGGACCTTTCCGTGCTCCCGGCTACTGACTCGGGGGCGCCGTTGTGCCCCATTATGCCCATATCACTAAATCTGTCATTGTTAAAACTCGTCCCTGGTAGTCAGCCTACTCCGTGGAAGTCTCCCTCGGAGATCCCGGGGCGAGAGCTACCGTGCGCACGGGATGCAGCGGAAGAGTCACGACCGTCTTCATTCGCCCTCACGGCGGTTGAGGACGGCCCGGTATAAAACTGGAATCGTAAATCCTTTAATTAGAAGGAGCGCTCTTGCTTCTTCGTATTTCGTCCCAGCAGGACAGACGATACCACGCAATTACGAATTCTCCGTTTTGTTTAATTTATTTTTCGTTTCTCTCTCGTCTCCTTCGCCACAAGCGAGTGCCAGTCTTCCTCCTCTTCCGCGTGCAATATCTTGTGCGTTGCGACTACAAACGTACGCTCGGAGTGACAGGGTGTTCGGTGTGAGTAGACTCGAAAAGCTCTGGGAGAAACAGTGTGGCTCGCGAGAAATTCCTCGCAAAGGGCCTCGTTCGGTCATCATTATGTCGGGTCATTCTCGATTTATGTCCGCGGGCGCAGCTGATACCCGTACTTCGAGATATACTGCTCTCGTGGCGGGAACGGGAGCTCGGGCTCGCTCCCCCTGAGCCGCGAAGTTTCAGCCCCACTCGAACAGAGATCGTTGCCGATCTGCAGCAGGTGTGTACCGAACGAGGTGAGGAACATTCGCGAACGAGTTCAACACGCTTCTCTTCGCGAGGAAGCTCCCGGCTTCGCAGTTTTGCGCCTCCTACGAGCATATCCCATCTGAAAGTTTAACTTCCACGCGTTTATGTACCGCAGCCGCGAAGGGTCCTGCAGTTTCTCCGGTGAATTCTACCTCGAGCTCGTGTAAAGCCCGCGAAGAGCCTTAAATCACACCGAGGCCAGCAATCCCATGGAAGTTATATTACCGGCTATATGTATACTCCTCGCTGCAATAGCACAACAGCGCAGGACTCAAAGTACCCCTTACACGCAGTTTGAATGTTACCGGAGCGCACGCGGATTTTCAAGAACTGCAGAAGAAAGCGGCCAACAGAAACTGCGCGTGGAAGATAAGGGACGAAGGTGCATCGCCGCAAGAAGAAGGCGCGGAAATTGTCGCGGGTCGAATTTGCGGAGCTCAAGAGCGGTGTAGCGTACGGAGTGAGTAGAGCTTGGAATAACCGAGTGGTTTGTGTTTGTTGTCGAATTTCAGAGTGTCTGCGTCACTGCCGCAGCACTCGATCGTTCGTGAGACACCCGAATGCCGCGCAATCGTAACGATAATCGGTCGACCTGATCGATCGACTTGATCGACTTCGCCATTCTTTTCAAGTGGCATATTTACCAACCGATTTCAGTAAAGAAAAAATTCTAAAAAATTTTTTTGAAAAAATACCATTCCAGCATAGGGAATCCTATGTTAAATTTTGCGAAACGGCACTTTTTTTCAAAAAATTTCGAGATATCGAATTAAAACCTTCGCCATTCTTTTCAAGTGGCATATTTACCAACCGATTTCAGTAAAGAAAAAATTCTAAAAAATTTTTTTGAAAAAATACCATTCCAGCATAGGGAATCCTATGTTAAATTTTGCGAAACGGCACTTTTTTTCAAAAAATTTCGAGATATCGAATTAAAACCTTCGCCATTCTTTTCAAGTGGCATATTTACCAACCGATTTCGTTGTTCGACCAATCGACTTGAGGACCCGCAGCTGTCGTGCGCGTTCGCGGTAGCGAGTGGGGCGTGCGATTCGAGCCTAGCCGCCTATAAATCTTCCAATATTTCGAGGTTTTTACGGTGAAAGCGATACCGGCCACTTGGTATGCAGATGGTATTCATGGTTAGGCGCGCGCGTTCGTGAGGTCCTCGCGATCCGTTGTAGCATCGCCGCGCGGCATTGCGGCTCTCGGGCTCACACCGCAAGCGCATCGGAGAAGAGTCCTCCTCGGCGGAACGAGGGGGAAGGGCCTCGCGCGAGGAGACCGCGCTCGCCGAAAGGAATGGGAATCGTGAACGTGTCAAATTATTGCTAAGTATCCGACGTCGCCGAGGGGCCTTTATGCAAAGGGCTCTCTCGGGTCCTCCGTTCCTCGAAGCTCGCCGAGCGATCAGCGACGCCGAGCCCTGTCCCTGCGAGATGCCGCGCGCTCCTCTCGGAAGACACACGCGTGTACGCCCTCCCCGTACGATGAGACGGGAAAAGGGAATAAAACAAAGGTGGAAGAAGGCAAAGGGAACCCAATCGTTCGGCGACGTATCATTCACACATTCGCAACCTCAAATGTGCCGAACGGCGTCGAAATTACAGGAAAGAGTGACTGACTGATCGGCCCGGTGAAACGCGGTCAGATCGACCAATCGCCGCTTCCTTAGGACAAGAGCAAAAGAAATTAGAGTTCCGACAGTAAAATAATGTCGGGCTGCACGAGTAGAAGAATATCGAGCGGCCTTTCAGCTGTTTCTTCTGCTACACTGCCTCTATCACTTCTTCGTCTTCTTTCGTGCTATCTACTTTTGTGAAGCGCGTGAAACGCGGTTGATTTGTCCGATTAGCCTCTATTAGCTAGTGCCCACTTACCACTTAAAGCTGATTGTTCGCGTCAAGCGCGCGCGCGCGCGCGTTGCAAGTCAGGGGGGGGGGGGGGGGAGGGAGCAAGATGAGGTTCTACCAACTCAGCGTCTTCGTCTTCTTCGCCAAGTAGGTGTTTAAAGGATCTTTCTCTCTTTGATTGTATCGCGTGCTGAGAGAACACTGCCACTCGCCCGGTGCACCCGACAGTAAATCAGCCGTTGCAGTTTAACGCAGTAATTGTGCAGAGAGGAGCCTCCTCGCGTGGCTGTCCCACTCGCACATGTGTGCTGTAATATAATACCTTTTCGTATATGTAGAGAGTTAGACAGGCGCGTGTTTACCCGTACACTTTTAGCCCGAGCCGCGTGAACGTCTGTATAGATATACTCGAATCGTATAACTATGAACGGAGGAAGAACGAAGAAGGGCGGAGACTGAAGATGGACAAACGTGTGGCTCATGATGGACCAGGGGAGAGTGAGTCCGTCCACTGGCAACGAGAGACATGACACTAAATAAGACTAAGCGGCACACGTCATTGAGGCAACACGAGACTCGACTCTTTTAAATCTCTTGCGTTTGCCTCGGGTCCACGAGCATATACACTCAATGCGCACTCTACACGCGAGTTAGAAGATGAATTATGGCCTGTCCGATAATATAGCCCATTCGATGCCATTCGTAAGCGATTGCCAATATACCGTAGCGCGGATATACACAATGCGAGCGGCTGTGTACCGTATTCTCGTTCCCGCTTTAAGATCGAGAATCGCTCAGAGCCAAGTCGATCTACGGACAGTGACAGCGTTCGCGCAACAGTCCTGAACAATGTCGCTTCGTAATATGTTGGACCATTAGACGAAAGGTCATCGCGAGAGCGCACACGCTCTCGGCCGAACGACAAAAAAGGACTGGGCTGACTATATCTCGAACGATTTTTCATTCCGCGTGTCTGAGCTCGTGGTATAAGTTTTTTTTTTTTTTTTTGAGACGAAGCAGATCCGGGCATCGCTTGGAGGCACGTACGAATAGGAGTTTACAATCAGTGAGGCAAAGTTAAGATCCGATCGCAAAGGCGAACTCGTGCACAGAAACGAGAGAGAGAGAGAGAGAGAGAGAGAGCAGGAAGTCGGAGAGAACTCACGTTTGGGAAAAGTCCGTGAAAGAAAAAAGAAGAAGAAAAACGCGACCGACGATGACGAAGCTCGAACAATTTGTCAGCGAACGACGCTGCCGAACCCCCGCGCCGTAACGGAGTCCACTCGAAAAAGTCGAGACCGTTGCTGGACCTCCCTCATCTCTCGCTCGCATCGTATCCTTCAGCGATCCTCGCTCGCGATGTCCTACGAAAATACTGCCAGAGAGGATTGAAACCATCGGCAGCGAGGTTGAAGAATGGTCCTCTCGATCAGCGTATGTCTATACAGTCGCGTCCCGCAGCCGTTCCTCCATAGAGCACGAGGCGACCGAGCGAGGGGAATAAAAAGCGAAGATCCTCGAGCTAATGATCCCATTCATTCCAGAAGGACTTTTCGGTCGAAGAGAGGAAAAAAGGAATAGCAGGTCCTATTCAGCGCTCTTCTTCTCATCGTCGCATCTTGGTCCTCCTCTTTTAGGGAGGTCGGGTCAGGTACACCATTGTCCTTGCGCGTTCGGCGGGCACGCTTCTTTCGTTCCGAAAAGCCCTCGATGCACTCGCATTGCCCGTCCATTGTGGGCCAAACAATGCGGAAAAAAAATGAGGGGCGCGCCTTTCGCGCCGAGGGGCACTTAGAATTTGCATAGTTTTTAGCATTTCTACCGATGGCGGGTGAGGAGAATGGGAGTGAAACGTGTCAGGGGCGCAGCTCTCGTTGGAAAGATCGTGCTGCTCGTGACGATGCACCGACGGTATGGTGCATCGAATCTTTCCGCACCTTTCACGAGCGCTGCGAGAATCATGCATACGTAGTCTCATGCGGACACCGCGGCATGAGGCAACGGCAACGTGCGCGCCCGGAGTCAAGAATAAACGAGGGAACAGCAGAATCTCGCGATGTTATATTGAACGGTGATCGCTCGTCGCGCTGGCTCCGTTACAACGACGCTTAATAAGCTGCGTGAAACGTTCACGCTCGACTTCACAATGGACTCTGGGAAAGGCTCTCATTATTATTTAGCGCGCGGGGAGAACACATGATCCATGTGAATTTTCAATATGCATCCTACGTTGAAAAGCTGTTGACGTTGACGCCTTTCTTTGATTTGTATATTTATTTTTCTAACACGTCGCATAGGAATGCGTTCCTCTTGCGAGAATTCCGAAGCGACACCTCTGGCTCGCGTCTTATGTACTTCATAATAGTTGCCTTCACGAATATATGGTAAACGAGGAATGTTTCAACTGGTGAGAAAGTTATTGATACCTATCGACTCGATTCTCGAAGCTTAGATACGCGCTCTTGTGTATCGTTCAACGACTAAAGTCAATGGTAATTACAACTTTCGTTAGGAATATTAATCTCGGGATAACGACTTCGTTAGCGCGACGGCGCCGCGGCAGGTGAATTCTCAGTCTATATACGGCCGGATTTTTAAGTGACCATTGAAAAATTTACACTTCGAGCCGCGTGGTATCGAGAGCTCGGTTCGGCGCGTGTGTCAACGTTGGTGTCGCTCGTTATTGACTCTCGTTTCGGGGGCTTTCTAAACGGAAGGAGGTTCTTCGGAGAGCGAGAGACGCGAAGATGAGAAGATGGTGAGGGCGAGCAGAAGCGAAGAACAAGCGTATCGTCTCGTCTCCGCGAGAGAGCATAGAGGGATACGAGACTACTTGAAAAATCTTCGTCGAGAGCGGACGTGGACCGAGAGGCGCGCGAGTAAATGAGGCATTCATTAGCGCCGATTAAGATGCTCGAAAGCACCGGTGCTCGCTTCGCGCGACCACGCGGACAACGATGGACCAAGCCGAGTCGAAAAGGCGTGATACCTTGACTTGACGTGCTCGCCGGTTCGTTTACCTCACGCCAACTAATAAATTCCACACAGCTGCTGCCTTGGCCCCGTCTCTACATCGACACATCAGAACTCTGCTGCTTCTCGTCCGTTAACGTTGTCTGGAATACGCGTGTGAACGGTCAATCGAGAACGATCATTCCGATCACGCCGACAATTTTTAAGATTGCATTGGGACTTAATTCGACCGATATTAGGTTTTTTTTACTTCGGATTAACGGCGAGGGCAGCTGCGAAGCGCGCTGTTCCCGGCAAAGGAATTCGGTTCGCAATTAATGAAAATAATATATAATTATTTCTTGAAATTCTTAAAGTAACGCGACGTTATCTCGACGGCGGAGAGTAATGCTCAGCGGGACATACGGTCCAGAAGGCTTTGAGAAATGCCGGATAATTGTATTTTAATATCATTTGATTGAACTTGCGTTAATGTAATTCGGTACTATATCCATTACAAAGTATGTCGATGTGAATATTGCGAGGAGAGAAAATACCCGTCGATTTAATAGGCTGTCGCAGCAGCCTTCGAGTTTCTCGTTTCACGATGTAAATCTGTCCCGAAGGACCGCCGTTGCCGAGACGCTCGTGGCTCGGTGTTTCTCATTCGTGATACGAGGCCGTCTCGGTTGCGTCCGTAATGATCTCGCGAGCGCGCACCTCGATGCCCGGGATGCGCACGATCGGTGTTAGCGCGCGCCACACTCCGCATCTTCTTTCTCGTATGCGATGCGCGAGAGGAAACGAGGGTGCGAGAACCCGAACTTTTGGCGACCGGTGTTTCGGGCACGTAATAAGTCGATAATAACAGTAATGGCAGCGATAAGCGGCCGACTAAACGCCTCTAAACGAGGGCTAATTGCAAGGACTCACCCACCGCGGTATTCACGCAACCCTTGCGCGCATCATGCGTGCATCGACAACCGAAAATTAAAGCAACGAAATTCTCCCCCGCGGGATAAGTATCCTAACTACGATGCGATATCATTAATTTGGGCACCTTCGGCAAATCGGTCGAGGCTCGTTGGTATACACACGCCCTTTATTCGAGCCTCCGAAAAACTCCTGCCGATTACCAATTGATCTCACGGCGGTGAACCATTTGTTTTTAAAGTGGATGCAAAAACCCGCGATAAAGCACTTCGTAAAGTAGCTGATTGCCGGATCGCTCGGGGATTATATATCTGTATATAGAAGAGGCAAGAATATGCTAGCTGCTTATTCAATATTTGTTGCTGCATTGTGCGTAAATAATTCCTATTTAATCGTCGATTCTAAAGGAATTAACAAAAAGTATAGAAAAAAATTAATCAAAGTTTCAACTCGTTCCGCCAATCGGTCTACGTGATCTTTGGACAATGGTAAACTCGGTATGAATAGTTTTTGCCTTAACAAGCTACAAATTATTTAATCACTCATTCTTAGCTTTGTTCACGTAATTTCGGAGTATACGTTCTAACAATCTACTCCGATCTCGTCGGGATATTGTAAAACGTTTTTACCTTCACGCTGCTGCAGTTTCGGAGGTATTCGTTAAATTTGGAAATTGCATAGCGTTACAAAGGATCGACGATCGTTCGATTGGCCTTTCAACACCTGCCCGCTCGATCGCCATCGTTCGAGTGTACGAGGGGGACACATTGTTGAAAACGGTGCCCGTTCACAAAATCACCTTCTATGATAATACTGGCCCAAGCGCCGTGCCTAAGCGAAAAGCTGGATATTATACGGCAAGGGTGAAAAGAATTTCATCCGGCTCGGCTTTATTCACGAGGGATCGAGGCTTCGAACTCGCTCACGAGGGAGCACACCGGGCCTCATTATCAACGATTACCTGGTATTACTCGCGTATTTAGGGCTAAACACGCCGGGGTAGCCGAAGTGTGTCCGTGTCCCGAATACGCAAACTTGTTCGAGGGGACCCTCGGGCTCTTCAACACACTGCCCTTCATTTCTCGTCTCTCTTTTATTCGAGGCTGCTGCAAACATCTCGGCATTGCCCGCCGGAGATTAGAATACATAATGCGTGAGGCGAGAATAAGGACGCAATTGATTTTCAATTTTGGCCCGTCTCACCTTGCTCTCGCTTATGGTAATTATCTCGGCGAGACCAAAGTCTCATGTACGATTATCATTATTATTTTTTTTCTTTTCATTACAACATCGTCCAACTTATTAAATTGTAAATAACTATGAACTTTTATCTTTGATCCTAAGTCCAAGGGGATTGAGAACGGAGACCTTAATTTTTTTTCTCCTCTTCTCCTTCTCCCGACTCTATGCTAAAAACGTCGGCTGCGACGTTCGTCAAGGACAGTTGAAATAAATTGTCCCAGTCATTCCCGGACGTTGAGCACGACAAGAGAGCGACGGCGCCAGCCTCGCGGTATATCGGGTCAGATGAAAAATGATGGAGTCAGTCGGGTATCGATTTTACGAAGCGAGAATTTTTCGCCTCACAGGCTTCGGCGTACCTGTCGCTCGCTGCAGTCTAGAATCGTCAGTCAACATTGGGATCGGCATCGAGGGGTGTGCGCCTCCGGTGGCACACAAAGCGCTCCGAGGGAACGAAAAAGACACTGACCGTAAGGAAGCGGAGCGATGATAGTCTCGCGTGACAGGACGACAATATTATCGTCGATATTTCAAAACCTTTGCGACAACGATCTCATCCCATTCCTTGTCGAGGAATCTTTCGGGGCGTGAGGGCGCCTTGAGGTCCCGAGCAGCCGAGGCTGGAACCTCGATTTCCCGGAGGACTCGACACGTCGACCTCCGTCGCCTGTTTCACCTGTTCGCTCGTCTCGCGAAATTTAGAACGCAGAGCGAGCTCGACGTGTACGCGAATCCTCGCTGAACCATCGAGACAATGAGACTCGTGAACAAAAATGAAGCGATAAATGTAGCCACAGAATTGACGCTTTTTGTCTTCCGAAATTCTTTTGTAGACCCGTACAATAGGGTGAAAGGCGTCGTGAGCCACAGGGGTGAGTCGAGGCCATCGTGAGGGTGTGACGCAAGGTGCCGCATTGTAACCATTGTCCATCTCGCAGTTCTTTTCTCCATGGTTTAACGAACAATAGCCAATTCGTGTGACAGATCTGCGTAAAGCTTCAGCAGAATTATACTGCCGGTTTGGATCAGAGGCAAGCGTTGATTTCATCGTTGGTCGGGGAGAAAGAAATGAAAAAAAATTATCACAACAAAAAAAAATTCGTTTCAATCCCGTGTGGAATTGTAAAATTTGAAAGTAGTATTGAAACAATTTTTTTCTTTGGCAGCCCGCAAGCGAATTTTACTTGAGTCATTGATATTTTTTTTCAGTGCAAAATCTGAATTTTTTTGATTACACAAGAATGATCAATAACCGCTGCATGTTTCGTACACGACGAGAAACCAACAATGTCGTTCATAGTCGTTCAACCCGACAGACCAAGTTACCTGCTCGGAGAAGTAGTCACACTTATCGTATTTTACTTAGGCATGTTTACGCATTTCTCTCAGTATCTCTTCTCGCGGTCGGACAGACCGTAGAGGCGTATGTGTGTGTACATATTTCCTCTCCGAGGGAAGCTCCGTCGATCGGAACCGGCAAGAAACGAGAATGGGAGCCATGTGCTGGCGGGCGTTCTTTCACGCGGAATGAAATTACATCGGTAATGGATTTGTTATAGGCTATCGGTGCGGAATCGATCGAGGGAGATATGTACGCGCGAGAGCTTGGCGTGCGCGGATAATCCTAGTCATCGGTGATGCACACTTGTTGGGTCGATCCGATGTGTGGCACGCTATGTGGATTGCGGGGGGAAAAAACCTTTCGGATTATGTGCGGCTGCTTGTGCGTCTTCGGCAAGAACAACGTTGCTCGAAGGATCCGTACTCTCCGCGAAGATACGCTCCGGTGTGTGCAATTTCGTAGATGATTCGGTGAGATACGGTCGTGCCGATGAACGACGAACAACGGGGAAAACCAGTCTTATCACTTCCACTGCTCGCACCCACGAGCTATCGCTCGTAACAAGGTAACACGGGTACCAAGGTACATTAGGTATCCCTTGTTGCCAAAGCCGATCCTAGAGCACGAGATAATGCTCTATCTCATACGGTTCATTTTTTTCTCCACTGCTACCTGTAAGTTGCACCCTTTCTTCGCTTCGCTATCGCGTAATTTCCGTCTCCGCGCGCGGGAGAACCGGGAATTGACTAACGAGAGAGTTAAAGGGAGGTCAGTAAAGTGGCGGTCGTTCCGGAACGATAAGGGAGAGTAACAAATTGCAATTGCCTCCACCACTGTATATAGTGTGTAGTATGTTTTATAAAAAAAACAAAAAAAGAGAGATAATAAAAGTGGAATACTCACTATGGCTCGCGACGGGATGGACCCGCACAGCAGCTGGTGGACGCACCAAGCGGCGAAGGTCGCCGGACCCGGATTATGGCAGAGTCCAGAGCAGAATACCGGGATGCAAGTCACGCTACGTTCGTAACGCCTTATATCGCTCGTCGCTCTCCACACTCCCCACAGAGTTGTCGGTAACTCATCGAAAAACTGTGAACCACATATTATACGAAAAATATACATATATGTATATATATATATATATATATATATATATATATATATATATATACACATATATATGGTGGAGTGCCACGGAAACGACTCGCGGCCGCGATAAATGTTAAAGATAAATTATTATCGTGTGTAAATAGGTGTAATTAAAAAAATATTTCCTCGCTATAGGTTGACGCATATATTCAAAGACGGTCTTCGGGTATGTGGCAATTAAATGGAAAACTGATCAGATTGTCGAACGTGTAATTATATATGTATCAATGTGCGCGCGAGCACGAACCATAAATCGTCCAATTATCGCCATTGAGCAATTGTCATCACAAAGAAAAAAAACGGAAGCACGAATCTCGGTTGGGATTCTTCGCTTTTGTAACATTTCTAAGAGTGCGCAACTTTCGAATTACGATTTAAATACAGTGTGATGATAACTGACGTTCATTCCTAATTTGTATTTAACTATAGGTCTTCTCATCTTCTTTAACAAAAACGCACTAGGAAACGTCGAAAACCCAACGAACGAATGAACCAAAAATTCCATTTCGTTATTCCTCGTGACTCTCTCGTCAACACCTCAGCTTCGTTAAATCTTGTAACAGATAATCCCTATGCGGAGCTAAGCGCATTCTCAACAACGAGCACGTATCATCCAGTTAAAAATTAATAATTTCGGCGAGATGAAAAGCAAATCGTGTCGGTTAAATGTCAGAGCACTGATGCTGTGCAATACAAACGGGTGTCGGAGAAAGAAAGAATAGACGAGTGCGATCGCCGTAATTAAAGTAGCCTGCTCTAATGACGAGACGGCGCCATTCACCTGTATTTATTCTCTCGGATGTAAACGTGATCCCTCCGTTCTCCGTATTAATCCGGATGACTCGGATCTATCTCTCCTTCTCTTGGCTCTTTCTCATTCTTCTCCGGAGCCCTCCCACGGCACAGTTCGGCAATTAGTTCCCAATTACTTCGAGGATGAGTCGCCTGAGCTCGATTCTTCCTTGGTTACCAAAGCGCACGGTGCACCGTGATGAGAGCGAATCGGATATTAAAGGGAGGGCGATCTTGCGGTGCGATCTATCGATATCCCATCAGGACGTAATGATGATATCAAATATTTTCGGCGATCGTATAACGATTGGGAAGAACGTGAGCAAAAGCGTTTCTGCCGACGAATCTCGCGGGATATCGAAACGAAGATGTCAACATTAGTGGCTCGAGAGGAGGAGAGGAACGTTCGGAAAGGGTTGCGGTGGTTCTTCGTCGAGCGAATCTGCTGTGCAAGCTCGACTCATTGTGCGGCTCAGTGTGTAGGTATGGTCGGTGGGCGCGCGCCCAGGTCCTCGGCGTTCTCCTCCACAGCTGCTCATAATCCCAGCGATGGAAGGAGGACGTTACTATACTCTTCGCTGCGGTGAAAGAGCAGCCTTATCGTAGGGCCATCAGCGATCGGTCCGAGCGATATTTCTAACAGGGCCCCGGGGCCCTAGTCCGAACCCCATAGATCTCGCCAGATAAGGTCTGCGGTGTTCGCGAGTCCCACACCGGGGGGCCCCTACGGTCCCCCAGCAGCATTGTGTTTACGTCTTGTGCGTGAGCCTCGATCCTCCGCGTGGCGAACTCGAGCCCGCCGACGTACACAAACGAAATTCTTTCTATGCACTATTTTCGATCTCCCGTCTCTTTTCGTCGCATCCATGAAGACAGGCATAAAGGGTTGAAGTTCTATCGACGAAAAACATTTCCGTGCAATTGAATTAAGAGAAAACACAGCTTGAGGCAAAGAATCTTTAAGATTCGACTATCGAATTCTGGATACTGGGAAAAGTAAAAATAAAAAAATTCTGCTTCCGAAGTTGAACGGAGAGGAAAGGTAGTTTGTAAATCATTGAGGATTCGGGTCGGTGTACCAATAAATGTATTCGGTGGGAGATAAGCAAAGTGTCAAGGGTACTGTTAGAAGTATCCCTAGATTAAATTCTATCTCAGAATTCTATACAATTATATCTAAGATGTCTATCGAGAAGCAACACCGCGAGTTTTTCCCGTGACGGGAGCGCTCGCGTGGACGTAGATGATGAGATACCCGAGTGTATGCGTCTCTCACCCCGCGCGACAGTTTTTCCACCTCGTGGGCACGTCTCATTGCCGGAACAGCTTCCTCGAAATCTCGGATCGTAGATCATTGGGATCGTGTCATACTTCGGCGGCGTGCTCCAGATCCCACAACGGGCTTACAGGGATCGTTTAAAAGAGATAATATTATTATAATCACTCTTTTGAACCGCATCAAAGAACCAACTAATTGTCCCTTTCTCGCGCAATAAAGTTATAACATCATTGGCTTGTATTCGTAATGTCTTGAAAAAAAAACACAAGGAGAGTAATATCGAGCGATATAACATGCCGTCGTCTACGTCCAGTACAATCGTTTAGAAAGGCATTTCAAATCACGTGCAGACCGGAGTACTCGGAGCCGCGAGTTTGAAGCGTAACAGCGGCGCAAAAAAATGGAGAGCCCGGAAGTCCGACCACCCGGCGGTCCCTACTAGACCGCAAGAAACACAAAAAAAAAAATTCGGTGTGAGTCAACATGCGGAGTAGTGGGGAATGCGACACTTTTGGTGTTCGGAACGGTAATTAAATTTCGTAACGATGCGGGGTGCGCGCGGCACGTTTAACGCTGTACTTCTGTGCGCCAAGTCGTAAAAATTTACTGCCCAGCATCCGATAGCTCCCTCGCTTATGTTCGGGTGTGGTGCGCGGCATTTTTACGATGTGGACGTAACGACGAATCGGTGGTGGTGGAGTTTCCGTCATCGTAACGCGAGAAAATCTAGTATTCGGCATTACGACCATGGGAGAGGGTTTTCTCATCGTAAAATCGTTAACCGAGCGGAAGAGTCTCTCGTAAACCAGGGACCGAGGCGAACGTCAGAAGAACAGGACTTGCTCCAGTTTTGAACCCTTATCGGTCGCCTTAATGTGACAGCTCGAGGACAGTCAAGAATTAAACTAGAGGCGGACAGAAGCAAAGAATTCTCTCGTCATTACCGCAGGCTGTTAGCCAGATCTCAAGATGGCCTCTGCTAATACAGACGTGTAAGTCGTAGGATCTTTATAGAGTCGCGTGGAAGTGTTCGAGGGCAAAGGAACGGATGAAGAGGGATGTCCCGAGCATAAACTTCACCGCGGCAGCGTGATCGTGTTGCTGGAAAAATACGAACTAAATATTTTCCTACCGGGAAACCGGGGGCATCGACGACAAGCTCAACAATGAGGGACTTTTTGCCTGTAGGGATTTTATGTGCCGTTTGTGCTAGAGAAACATAGGAAAAACTTTTCAACATGAACGATTCGGATCGTCGACGTTTTTAGTCGTTGTCGTCTCGCTGAAGCATACAGGCATAATCCACCACGGGGTTTCCACTCGCATCGTATCGCCACCGATCTCGATCCCTCGCCGATTCTCGTAGGACCAAGATCGGAGATAAAGTCTACGGGCGCGCGCCCGCGCGAAGCTTTACCTTTGCCGCCTCCGCCAAAGGATCTCCTCGCGCTCTTGTCGTGTTTCGTTGAGGAAAGGCGAGTCGTATAGTATATTGTATGCGTTATGCGAGGAGCAGAGCAAAACGCGCTGGGAAATAACTTGTGGTAGACGTAAACAGAACGATCTATGGATCATAGAAGACGATGTTCTATTATGAAACAAAGCTTCCTAGTATCTAAAAATATCCATAATATGAAATTTATAGAATTTATCGAAAATCTTTGTGTGGATTCATATGTTCGATGATTGGCTGTGTCGCACATGGCGGATGCTCCACCTGCCACTCATATTTAATCGATTTCGACGTCTTGTATGAAAATCAAATTTACCATTTTTAAACCATTTGAGAGCGCACCGACGCTGCTGGTGCACAACCATTGAAGTTTCAAAGATCGTTGTATCATTTTTAGCGCTGACATACGAGGCAGTCTTTGGTACCCGAACGAAGTCACTTTCAATCACAAATGTCACCGTTGGGTCACAATACTGAAATTATTTGTCCCGCACGGAGTCGTAAGAGGAAGTGGTGGATGGAAGGAGTAAAAGTACAAACTTGCTGCATCGTATATGACAAAGACGAATGGTATCGAGAGAGTAATAAATTGTCGGCGAGTCGAAGAGAGCAAGAGAGAAACGACAAGTTCACGATCCGTGGCGGAGAGAGCATCTCTTTTCGATATACCGAGGAGCCAAAGAAAGCAATCGGTTGCGCTTCCCGACCGGATCATACGAAATTAATTCGTCCGGTATACGGTACAAGAAATCGTCGAACCGTCTCGATACATACTCTCAGCTGGCAAACTCGTTCGATTTATTTAGCTCGCGTTCCACGAAAAGTACCACGTAACTGCGAACTGGCCGAAATACGCTTCTGTTATACCACATGGCAGAGTGCATTATTCGGGATTCAAGTTCGCTCTCCGTTTCTCTCTTTCCGCTTCTCTGGCTTCTCAAGCTCCGGAGCCATCAATATTTCATGTCGGCGTCGGACGTCGCGGCCCGAGTGATATAAAAAAATTAAACAAAGAATTCCCATTGACGAGTCGTCCCCGTCGAGGAGTGAAACGAAATGAAAATTTGTGCTTTTTCGTGCAAAACATCATTTCTTTCGGCACGAGTTCCTGCCTCCGCGAGCAAGCAACATTTGCATTTAAGAGCGGGTGCGTGTACTGAACGAGTCGTTGCACACGGCGGCACAGCGATTTACATGTATACCCGAGAATTCGCCTCCTCGAGATCGTGTTGAATTACATGAATTATGCGAATCGGATCCGCGCATTTCGACGATTTCCGAGCCGGGACCATGATTTTGGCACGGCAGTCGCCATACCTCTCCCCCCCGTTTCGTCTCGACTCGGCGCTCGCGCAATTTTTACTTCAAAATTTAATGGTGTACCAGCAGTACGCAAGATTAAGCGAAAAATCAAAGTCGAATTACACCTGCGCGTTTACACTGACTAATTTTTCGGAGGAAGTGTATGTGTGTATCCTGTTCCGAAACTAAAATCTGGAAGAGAGACGCATCGATCGTCGGGATGGTCGAAGTCATCAATAAGGCCGATCGAAGAGACACGATCTCGGGCATCGTCCAGGCTGTGTCTCTTTCGGAATGACCTTTCTTGCTCGCGATACGTATCAAGGCTCGATCTTTGGCCGGCTTGCTCTGGAAATCGGAAAAAAATCTCTTTCACGAGCCTGGGGACAAAAGTGCGTCGGGTTCGCGAGACTTGGGGACGGCCACTGTTGGACGCAAAAAGTTGAGTTGTCCGCCGCTTCATCCCCGGTAGATCCAGATATACGCGCAGGTGAACCATTCTTTCTTTTCTCAAAAACTCGAGCCTGATCCTGAGTTCCCGAATTCTAACGGAGATCGGCCACGTGGCCGCAAGCTGTTTAGTATTCCACGGCCACGATGCGCAGCGTATCGGTCACCATCTCGGTAAAATATTGCACTTTTGCTGACGTCTCAATCGGGATCAGAAATTACGGCTTGTGCACGCGTTCCGAGCGCGTCTTCCTTCCGCGACTCATCCAATGGAGAAGAGACAACTAAGAAGGGAGAAAAAAGAATCTTCGGCTTGCCGGCGAGATTGAGACTGCTACACGCTGGTCGAGGACCGCAACTTCGCAGCCGAAGCGGCTACGCAGCGAAGCTGTGTGTATACGGTAATGATCGTCGTCACGCGAGTAATTTGTCATGTCGAATGGGGGGGGGAGGGGAGATGGGGGCGAAACTTTGCCAGATCCCGAGTGTGCAAGTGTTCGCTCGCAATGTGGCATCATCACTTCGCATACCCAAGGTTATTTTTATTCTGTCGTTGTTTTATTTTCATGTTTGAAAGGAAACACGCGTTAGGAGATGATGATGCTGTGTTTTAACGAGGACTAACATTGTGTGCGTGCTTTTAAGCGGCGCTCACATCGACAAATAATCCAGTGAGTCTTTCTCATTGGAGGATAGAAGGAAATAGGTTCATATTATTGCTAATGCGATTCGTTCATCCTGTCGCACGCCAAATTATTTTTATAATTAAAATGGAATAAATTCACAAAGTAAATTGGGAAATACTTACTCTCTATGGCATAGACCAATGTTGCAGAGTAAGAATCGGACGATGCTCGATTCGCAATGCCCAAATATGCCCATATTCATTTTGTTTGTATGTCACGAACTTGAGTTTCACTCTAAATTTGGCGACGATCCCAAATACCTTAAAAAATATATTTTTTGGCGTCACGTATAACAATCCCCTTGTCAATTCATCATTTCGGTTGTTTCCAACTCTGCAATATATTGCATGAACGATTGGTCCTTTATATATCTTGTCTTCGTCGCGACTTTCCTTATCGATACAAATAATACATTTTACACGGATACTCGATAGTTTCGTCTGGAGTTGTGAGTATTATTAGGGTACGGAATGGCAGGTGAGATGCGTTACAAACCGACGCGAATGATTATATAGATGAGTCCGGTATCCCTTATACATTGTGAACCTGGAGTAAAACACTGGCACACTCGTGTTCTCGAAAGTAGGTATAGATTTTTTGTGAAGATTCCCAGTTGGCTCGTTCGCACGCGGTGGCTATACAGGATATACCGAATCGCCACTTTAACGTGGCGATTTTAACACTTTAGCGTCGGATATATGACATTAAGATCGTGGAAGAGGGGGGGATTATAGCTGCGTGAATAACACCCGAGTCTCCCGATCTCTGCAAGACTCTCGCGCCTCAACGCCGCGTGTCTATAATTTATGCTAATCGTCACTCGCTTCGCGAATTCGTGATTGCCAGCTCTCGAGGTAGTGTATAGCTAATATTATCCCTCCGATCATTGTTAAATTTGATGTCGATCGATCGAATCGTAATGATATATCAGTCGAGTTATACGCGTAGATCCTACCACTCGATATCTGAAATGACGGAAATATTTCAACTATAACAAAAATAAAAAAGTTGAAAATTGAAATTTTCATATCGCTTCCTCATAAAGTTGAAGATTGAAATTTTCACGTCGCTTTCTCATAAAGTTCCTTTATTTGCGAAGCTTCTTTTATGAGGAAGCATTGTCTGTATTTTTGGCTTCCTCATAGAGGAAGCTTCGCGGACGTGAACGTTCCACGCTAGTGGAACGTCTGCAATTCGACTGGTTCTGTGGTCTTTGGACTCGAAGCGATCAAAGATCCATAGGTAATCGGGGAAGGTTGCAGCTTAGAAATAAAAAATGAGAACAATGTACGAAATTCATAATGAGGGGCGATCAGGCCCTTCGGAGGGTCGTTGTCGACGTCCGCCGATATCCTTGAGTGTATAGGATAAGAGGAGGAGGATGAGGTAACCTGCACGCTGAATATGAAAGTTAAATCTATTACAAACCCCCGTTCCCGACTGTGCCCGTGAGCGTAACGCTCCGCATCGAAACTAAGAACGCGCCCGGGTCCCCATTAAGCAAATTCGAAATTACGCTTGCAAATTTCTAAATGCAAATCGAGCGCGGCGGCGTGCGCGCAACGCCGGGTACAGTCAGCGGAGGACTCGGGTCTACTCGCTTTTTGTGACTATAAATTTTCGCTTTAATTGGATCGGATTATTGTAATTTCGTCGCTTATTTATGGGAAACGGCGGTGGTGACTGCCGACGTTTTTGAGCTTCGGAATTGCTCGCGCATCCCTTTTACCGCCAGACCACGCTGCGATGCACTTCACCGTTCGCGTAACTTCCCTTTTGGGCCCCTTAATTTGGCTACCAAAAACTACGGGCGAAAGCCTACCGCTTATTAAATTATTATTAAGATACATTTCACATTTTATTGACTGCTTTCCCCAAAACTGCGAACTTCCCGCTGGCCCGATAAACCGGTACATTTGCAGTTATTATACATGGATTATGTGCTGTTTAATGAAGTAACTTAAATCTTACCGTTAGCGAAACGGGATTGAAAAAAAATGGAACCGTTTTGCGTCGCTATAGTCTGGCCTCGAATCGCTGACTTTTACAGCTTTTTTAATGTCGCGAGAGCAACACCGTTCTAGAATCGGAGAACACTGTGTCTGACGAACACGCGCGAGACTATTCTGCATGACTAAACACTGAACAAAATGCTCGGAAACCCCTTTATAAGCCATCAATCAATGGGCTACTCGCATGCATCCAGTCCGATCGTTCAACGAATGTCGTATGATTCTACAGTTTTTTCTTTTTTTTTTCTTCATTCATTCCAACACTCTCTCCGACTGCCGGTGGTAAGCGCGTCTTCCCATGCTGACTTGCAACAATAAACGTAGCACCCTTCGAATAAAAGAGTGGTGGAACGAAAGTGGGGAAAGAAAGGAAAGAAAAAAATCAGCGCGAAAATTTTAATGACACCGCTCGCCTCGCGACCGTTTAGATACAATAAACGTCAACAGACTGGGTTGCGCCCTCCTTGTACCTTTATTTTTTTTTAGCAAGTCACATGATTCGGTTGCACGCTTCACTAGTATATTATCCTATATGGCGTTGGATATCGTGCATGCGCAGTATAATACACGATTCATTATTAATTTCAATATTTCGCAAGAGCCCGTCCCAGAGAGAGACTACGTTCGGGATTTTTCGTGCATGGCGCACCCTTTTTCGGCACGGTATTAAAATGTACGAGGTTATTAAGCCCGGAAAGTGAATAGCCCGGCGATGCAGCCTCATCTTTCGGTTCCCCCTCGGTCAGTCACATACACACGACGCTTCGCGTATCGTGATATTCAAATTTGATTGAAATCGCTTCATCGGACGTTGCGCGCTTTTCGAAAGGGTTGCTTTTGTGAGATATTAAAATTCATGAGGCTGCAGGCGCGGGTTCGATATATACAATTTATCAGCTGTCAATACTTTTTTCAAACTATCTCCATTCTTGTAGTCACGAAAAAAAAAAAAAAATACCAAACAAAACGAAATTCTCCGTTCTGCTTATGAATAAAATATGCGGAATAATCGTGCTGCGCGAAAACACAGAGCATCCCAATAACCAGTCACGGCGCATCTGTTCAAAACAGAACAAAAAATGAAACCTTTATTTAGGCTTAAAAACGTTGAATGATACTTTCGAGTTACAATCAAGAATTCGTAGTTTCAACCTTTCTGTATAATTTCTACCGTTGAATACGGCGGCGTATTCTCACTTCGAGATTAGTGACTTAGCGGAAATCGCCTGGAGTGAGATACAACCGCACGAGATGCGAGGAAATCATCTAGGAATGCGATGTTCTTCTATCGCACGTATGAGCCTCTCTTCCTGTATCAGAGAGGTTTCGCGCGAGCCGATCCCCTCGGCGTTTATCACGGGTCGATGCATCGATTAACCTGCATCACTTACAGGCACACTAGAAACTCGTACTTTCAACTAGCTAGTCTCCCAAGTTGCTTCAATTACTCGTACACACCAGTCTCGCTCCACAAAGGCGTGTAAGCGCCAAATGATTACAGCGACCGTCGGTACTCAACATCATCACAGATGAAAGAAACATATACGTATACGTATAGGCGTGTGCTGTAAAGTCGGAACCGAGAATGAAGGTTTGAACGAGGGCTCAGATAATGTGCAGTGCTTTTATGAGTCAGCTATTTCCAACGGTATGTAAGTACGGACTTTCGATAGTCGATACAGCATCAATTCGGGTCAACAGCCTCTCGTATCAGTCGGACTCTTGGTATGGAGCTTGGAGTTCACAGATTTTTTCCACCTCCCAGAAGTATCAGGTTCGGATCAAAGCGATAGTCCGATGCTTCGATCCAAATTTTTTACAGCAAAAGGGCCCGGCCCTTCGAACTGAATCGTAGTGCCCGACAAAGGGACCCGGAAAGGTTTAATTTATTTATACCGGCCAAGGATATTTCGCGGTCGCGGTCGTCCCCTCGGAATGTCCCAATAATTTTTCGAGAGTTTCAACTTTACGAGGAACCGATCCGAGAACGGCTAGTCGGAACTACTATCGTTTCCTAGACGAGCGACGATTTCTTTTGTCTTTTTGGAATGCGGCTCGTCTATCTCGGTGCTTCTTTAATGCTAATAAACCTCGATTTCGTGGATTATTTTTGGAGTGTTCTACGGTAAAAAAAAAAAAAAAAGGCCGAAACTACCCGGCAGCCGGGAGGCGGAACATTGTCGTCGCGGAATACCGGGAAGTCAGAGAGACCAGATAGAAGGGGCTCTCGGTTGCCTCGCTTTCGTGATTCTAGCATATCGTGAATTTACATTTTTTTCGCTAGAGGCTGAGAGTAGCCCCAAAACACACGACCCCTTGTATTAATCTAGATCCTCGTCGTGCATCAACAGAGTTATGGCGGGATCTTAGAATTTTCTGTCCCAACGGACTGCCCAGTTCGAGCTATCTTTATTCGCTCCAGGTTAACCGTACAGCTTTGCAAACATGTGGCTATAACGGTACGAGATCTTTCGTTATTAATGACACGGGTATAAATCGGTTAAATGGATCGTTAAATTCTCCTAATATTATGACTCCGCCGAAAGGCCTCTCGAATTTGCATAAGAGTCGGTTACGTCATTGAAAAAGGTGTCTCTCGTCTCATGCCGTATTTATTGTTATTCAAATGAAATTCGACGATGATACTGAGACGACGAGGAGGAAGATCGATAAGTTGTCAGTGATTTATCGCGTATTAATGAGGCTGCTATAACTTGTGTGCTGATCCGATTATCGATAAACGAATATTAAACAGTATAGGTAATTTTTCCGGTGCACAAACTGCGTAACAATTTGCCTAAATGCACGACCTAAGAGTCGAAAAAATTTTGAAATCCAAGCGAGCCGGAGTGTCGAATCAAAAAATACTATATGCATATGGCCGCGGTATAAAATTCCGGCACTATTAGGGTGTATGGAAATCGTGTTTTTTTTTCATTTTGTAACGTCAGGTATAATAAACCCAACGAGACAGGGAGGTGAGGAGCCGAAAGGGTGAACCCATAAGAACCTCAGAGTCATACCACACGTGTCAAGGGGGCCCCGACCTTTTTTTCCCCATCCATAGGATATACGTTGGATGTCCCACCTGCCCTCACTTTTTGTCGAGCTCCGTCGTTTTTTTTTTTCCCAGAAGAATTCCAGATTCGTTTAATTGAACAGCTAATGCGTTGACACTGGTGTAAGCATATACAGACGGGGATGCTTTCACCTCTGCCGACTTGCATACATTAAGTTTGATTTTACATTTTACAACGCCCACTGTTGGGGCTCCCTGCCTGTGTACCTGTTCATACAGACTTTTTACCTCTCTCTGTATATGGCGTCGCGGATAATCGATTCTCACGGACTTTACCACACGCTGTGCACGTCATGACAAATGGGGAATTACCAGGCTCATAGCTCAAACGTATAAATTATTTAAGTTTTACAAGAAGTCAGCTTGCTCATATTTGATCTCGGTAGGTGAAATATTATCGATATTAAAAAAATTATAATTTATGTCATACAAAATCTATCTAATGTGTGTGAACCGCCTCCTCGATACTCTCGCGGTTCCGCCCGGATTAATCGACGATTACTTTTATTATAGTGAGAGAACGGGAAAGGTCCAATGATCGAATGTGTCCGCGGTCGGCAGATTTAACAGCGATAGTTATCGAAATTATTGGGTTAAATTCGACGGTTCCGGGGAATCGGTCCCTAGTGTACTTTCGTTAAGTTTTATACATACGTGAGGATCGCTCTCGTCGTAATACCAGGTTATTCGTACAAAGTGGCCATGTAAAACGATCGTTATAAAGCCCGCTAATGAGGTATCGGTCGATCCGTGGGTCTCATATTTTCATAATGCCACGCGAACTTGTGTTAGACCATAAGGTCGTCGCTTCTGCTTCCTGGAATATTATTTCACCCGGGGAACATGTGCAACGTGTGTCCCGCTACACTTATAAAGAATGAGGGATACCTCAATTTTCGAAAATCACCATGAAATCGTCTGATTTTCTGACCTTTCGTGATCAAGCGCGTCGCCTGGATCCAGGACAAGATCGTCATTATACGATGGTCGCATGATTGTGAACAGCTAATTTTTTGTTTTGTTTTTTAAATCCCAACAGAATGCATTAAATCCTACGAAGTTTGAGGATTTGATACGACCGGTCTCTCGGTTCGGGGCTCCGAAACGAAACGCGCGCGACACGCGCACACGCTACAACAAAAGTAGGCCAAAGCCTCCCTTCAATTTTTTTGTTTCCTCTTCACGAAGGCTCGTGTCTAATGGAGAACAGAAGGGGACGAGACAAAACGACGTAATTGTTCCAGATTACAGACTCGGCAAAGATCCTCCCGTAACCCCCGAGAAACGGTCCACCGACAGTCAGAGGACCGATTTTCTTGCGACCGCGGCAATTACCGCAAGGTGCAAAGCTGGAAAATTTTTCTATTCTCTTCGGCGTTTCTTCGTTTTTCATCTCTCTCGCTCGGTAATTCTAGGTTGAGTAACAGCGGGTACCGGCAACCACCTCAGGCTTCCCCTCTAACCGTAATTGAATCGGCTGCTTCTCGAGGGACGTGAGGATCCTTTGAAAATGAATTATGGGCGGAAGTGGGTGTTGCGAGGGAAAAAAGTGTCCAGTAATAAATAAAAACGAATCGTTTGCCGGGGTAACGAAGTGGAAACTATTTATTCATTTAATCTTGCGCGTTACAGAGTTATTTTTTCGTCGAAAACACGTGGTCGTCTGTACATGGCCGCATTTATTATCTCTTAACTTTTTTTAAATTCATTTGATGTCGACGGGCCACAGTGCGTCCCCTGATTTGTGAGGCATGTGTTTCCGGGTTAAAAATCCTGGTATTTCTTTTATGCAGTAACGAGGGACTTTGGAATGTTTTTTTTTTTTTTTTACTTATTCTATGCTCATTATTACACTGCGGTGTGAAAAATGGAAAAGGTTTTGCGTGGGCCGAGCGGTATTCCGTCGAGGCTTCGACCGATGTCGTAAGCGGGAGTCGCGGCGGTACCGGAGGGTTTTAGCAAAGGATCGGCGCGCGCCCGTCTCGAACCGGTCAACCTCATGAGACTCTCCTTTGTACCCTGTAATTTCCGTTTCGGAAAAGCATGAATTTCCGTAAATTGTAGATTTCGCCGGAGGGACAACCCCTCCCATTCGTTCTTTTTCTTCGACGCCGCACTAAGACTAGCTCGAAAAGAACAGCTTGCATCCCGGACCGCTAAATTAAAGTGTCACGGATGTTGCGAAAGACGCTTTTCAGAATTATCGGGTCTTCTAAACGACCGTTCACGAACTGCAATCATCTCGGCCAAAAGTTTGGTGTTTCAAATTTCGGTAGATCCGCAACGAAGCCCAATACCGAATCGCCAAAAACATACAATTTTCTCAATTCTCTCGTCATCCCACGCCCGCTTTTCTCCGGACGAGCAAAGCGATCACTTAAATTCTAATTTTTTTTTCCCCTACGCCCGATCGCTCGCCGCGTGATTTAACGCCGAGAGGATCCAATCATCCGACCGGATTTTCGTGCGAGCGTGAAATAGAGCGAGAATATAGTGTTCTCATGCTCTCTCGGATTCCACCGACGCCCACGCTCCGGCGATGCGACAGAGGCCCTGAAATCGAGGCGTGGGCCTGGACAGAAAAAAGCAAGGGTCGACGAGCTGATGCTGCTGCGACAAATGAACAGTTTTTATATTACACACTTATACCAGTCGTTCTACCTCCAGCAGGCTCTCAGAAGAGCGCTCACGCAAGCACGTGCAGATAGCAGCTCTCGGCATCGTTTGACTTTTAATTTGTCGTCGGCATATTATATTGTTTTCTTTTTCTTCTCGATCGAAGCTTGTCATCTCCAATGAGTTTCGGGTCTCTCAACTGCGGGCTTCCACGTCCATAATAAGTAGACAGGATTAATTACCAAGGTCCTGAACCGATAAGAACGATTGGAATACGAATGACCATCGGCACTGGTAAATCTCATAGTCTGCCTAATTGAGACACGAGTAGAAGCAACGTTGCATCCAAAACAATCCTATGCATCTCCGAGTATGCGTCCAAATGTTACGTCGGGGCACGGACGCATGTGGGATGTCGTGGGCGCCAGGAAGGAACCATCACGTCGCGGTACGTTGTGAATCACGGAAACAGGAAACCGAACTCGCCCCCGTGACTTCCAATCGGAACCGCTATCGGGCCGGAGAGCTCAACGCTGCCCGGCGAGAAGACCCGGAAACGGCATTGCCGCGGCGCCAACGAAATCGTCCCGAGTCTTATCGCGTCTTCGTCGAAAACAGACGTTACATTAACGGGAAATCCCGGCGTCTCATCGAACGATTGACTTGTGTTCGTGGTCCGTACCACCAGGATAAAGAAAAATAATTGTTGCAAGCCGCTCCGAGCCCTCTGATTATTTGCTTCTCCGCGTCGGTGTACGGACAGCGTCAAAGGATGTAATCCAATATTTTCTTACGGTACAATCAGCCCCAGCGGCTACCCGTGTGGCGGGAGAAAAAAAAACCCGAGAATATCGTTTAAGAAAGTTGGCTGTTGCACCGGCTGGATCAAACAGGCGAAACACGAGGAGGATAGAGGCTGCGGCGGACGTGCGCGCCCGACCAACCGATTGTTTTCGCCACGCGTATACGTCGCACGGCTTAATCCTCGGTGGCAGAGGGTCGACGGATTCTCTGGCCTAGAAACGAAATACCTTGGAGAACATGGGATCTTAAACCTGCTAAGCTTCTGTGGCGGTCAACATCGCTGCGTCGGGACACGGGGCTAATGATCTTACGCAAAGATTAACATAAAAAATCTTCATAGAAAAGTAACATTCTCTCGAAGATAAAAGAGTGTATAATCGATTAAAATTTCTACGTTAATTTACGATTAAACGAGATTACAGCGCGCACTTCACGCACGGCTTAATTTTCTGGGTGTTCGTAAATTCGTCCGTTTCTGTCACTGGCTACATTCGTAATTCACTCCAAATACATTTGAGACGTATCTACCACGTTCTTTTACTGACTATCCACCTGTGTTCCTTAAAGCACATGTTTCTATCACTTACCGCATTCGAGATGCTTTCCAGAGATAAACTATTCTCGGTGACGACAGTTCCAGATTGAAAATCTCAAGTTTCAACCGGAAGTAACATCATATCGGAAATACGTCACATTCAAACCGGAATTCCATTCCATACCCTCCGAAAATCGACTTGCCGAAGTTATAGCATATGGGATGGAATTTTATTAATTCTACGCATGTCTCCGGTTGGAAACTTCAACAATTGCCCATCGGTGATCTACTAGGAGCGCTCATTGCATTGGTAATGAACGTCCTGCCGGAGAGCTAATCTCAAAAGTTTGTCACTGAACTACATGATTTTCACTCGGTCGCCTCATCATCGGCGACCACTCACGGCACGAATACCAGGGTTTGCCAGAGGCAACGAAGCGTTTTTTCACTCTCTCTCTCGCTTTCTCCCTGTGCGGACAAGATTAAGCATCGCCGCACCGCTCGAAAGGCTGATAATTCAGTTAACCCGTTGGTTAAGAAAAATCCCGCCTGTTGGTGCCATTTACCGAGGAGTTTCATCGGTTGTAAATCGCGAAGGATACAGGAGGACTGCATCGGCGTTGGTGTAAGTGCGAAAGGTGCGTGAGACGAACTCCGGTGCGCGTGACGGCTCGCAAGAAGAGGGGCTCTTGCGGGAGGATGCCGTTCCGAAAGGGCCGCGGCGCCCGACAGCGAAGGGACAGCGAGTACGGTGAAAGGCCGGGAAGAGAAGAAAGAAAGATAGATAGATGAAAAGAGCGAGGGATGCCCGCGGGTGCGGGTGTCATTGTTGATATACAACGCGGTAAGTACGCGATAAGTAGAGCCCATAAATTCAAGCAATCAGACGAGCCGCCTCGCGCGCCGCTCGAAACGCTGCATATACTATGCGGTCGTATAGATATGTACGGTGGACCATACTATATGTGCTATACGACGGCGGCAGTTCTTCCGAACGAGCCGGCGAGTTACTTTTGTGTCCAGGAACGAAATCTATACTTTATAGGCCGATGAAGCTGCACTCAGGCTACATACTGTAGCTAATATAATACACTGTGTAACTTTTTCTCGTCATTTATCTCAGTTGTTCATGTTCCCGTTATTATTAACATCGTTTAATAGCCGTTAAAAGTTTGCCATCTAAGCATCGAGAAAGGAACTTAAAAATTTAACCGATAAACTTCGAGACATGGGGTATATTCGAGCACGATTTGCTTCTGGCAGTGTGTGTGTGCTCGTGTTCGCCAGGGCCATTTCTTCCGATGCACAAAAAGGTAAAGATAACAGAGGGCGAAGAGGCGAGTGGCGAAGGATCGCACAGTCTCGCGATCTCTCGCCCTCCGCTTCAAGGTATTTAGAGGACTGAGTTACGAGCAGTGGAAAGGAACGGATGTGGTGTAGCGTTCATCACGTTGCGGTAATTTTCGGGAAGAGCGAGATAGGTGCCGAAGAAATGGGCGAGGATGAAACAATATAATGGGCCAAGGGGCGCCGCCGTGAACGAGCCTTTAGCACCTTTCGATAGATAAAACGAAATAGAATTTAATACACCGTACAACACTACGCAAGCGGATAAACGCATCGTCTACGGGGGAGATATAAACGTATGGCGATTTCAGGGTCGAAAGGTCCGTCGTTATTACCACCGGTACGTGGGGATTTTTTTTTTTTTTTTTTTTCTATCATAATCTCACCTTCCGCCAATTACGTTTGATATATATGAGAAACAAAAAGAAACTATCTAATCCCCTCAGTCGTTTATCCAATGCCGAACAACGAATGTAGTCAAACTTTCGTCGGGAAAAATAGTTTCCCTCGTTTGATGGGAAAATTCTCGTCGAACTTTCGATAAACACACCACGAATGGCTAAAATTACCCATGAGTCACGGTGCACCACGCGCGAGAATCTGCTGTCTTGCGCTATGTGTATCCCCGTCTGGTATCTCGCGGAAAAATAAAAAAAATAAAAGATTGTCCCGCAATTACTACACCCACTCCGGCGGGTGGCAGACGTGGCCTGGTTGACCGTGTGTGCGCTTCTACAATAATTCAGCATCGTTAATCCTCTCGGCACATTAGTAATCCTTAACTTTTATGACCCCACGGCGCCATAATATCTCTCCTCATTAATTGCAATTAAGTAAATCCCCGCGGTGCCGGTATGAGAGCCACAGCGAAGAGATGGAATTGATGTATTATAGTGCATCTCGCGGCCGGGTTTTGCACTCGACGTTGTGCTGTGTACTCTCCCTCATCGCGAAACCTTTTTTTTTCTTCTTTACCACCGAGCTGACAACGCGTTTCGAGCATAATATGAGAGACTCGGGGATACGAGTGGAAGCAGAGAGTTCTCGTCCAGTCGCGACGTACACGCATGCATATAGTAGGATGCATTATAATTGCGTCCCGCTGCGTACGGGATGTCGCTTCATGTCGCTTCGGGTGTGCCGGACAGGCGGCTGCCGAGGACACAGTTTAACGTGAACGATGTTGAATTACGCACTCGTCGCACAGGTCGCGTATCCGAGACATTGAACCGGTAGATCGCGAACGAACAAAACAAATATCGTAGAGCACAGTTTCCTAGGTAATCGGAGCGCAGCTTGATTGCGATTGTGTATACACTCGATCCAATTACGTGGCGAATGGAAATCAAGTTCGAGCTATAGTAGGTACATACCGAGAGGCTTGGCCGAGATAACGCTTTCATCGTTATTCAATCTAAATTTCAAATGAGCTCAATAGCCAGATCGTTCGTTCGATTGTAGGCGGGATGGCATTCTTGCCGCGCAGGAATGTCGCACTCTCTCGAGCCCAATAGCTCTAATTTATTGTCTCTTCGAATCTGCATTTAACAATTCTTCTCTTCCGGTTACGATTACCTCAAGATATTCTTTATAATTTTTCGTAGCTACGAGAAAGGTTAAAAGTGAGGAATATGGTCCGGTCCATATTTCATTGTTTTACAACGAGCCACACAAATTAATTATTGAATAAATGATTTTGCACTCTCTGAGTTCAAGAATAAAATCGTGTACCCGTGCAGTTCCGGTCTTGGCTCCGAAGCTCTCGGCACCGATAAACTTTTCCAATTCCAATCTCCTCGTGACATCTCACCAGGATAAGACGCACCTTCACCCTCGTCGGGATTTCATCGACAATATTTGCCACGATATTCTTTTCAATAATGAAAATGCATGTGCACGGCTTGCTATATACGGTCTTTGTGTGCTGTCTCGAGGAACTCTCAAATATTTACGCATCGGTTCGAGCAAAGCCGGTCCGTGAGGGATCCGAAGTATAAGCACGTCCTTCCTATCGATCCCCCGGCGTTGGATTTGCATTTCATATACTACTCCGTCTTGCTCGCTCGTCCGCGGCGAGGACTGTTTGCACAACGCCAGGTGCTCCTATCACCGTGTTTCGCGTCTATCGCTAGTCTCGTGACCGCTCACGTTAGTCTCCCCGGACTCGCTCCTTCGGTTTGTTCTTGCCCGGATAATTCCGTGTCCCTTATACATACACCGTTTATACGAGAGGATGGTGCCACGATTAAGCTAAGCTAAGCCGACGACGGCGAAGCTTGGGCTGTGAAATCGTCACGAAAATCCTCCCTCGAAACCCCCGAACGACCGATCGTTGGGAAACAATATTTGTTCTCAAACAGGTATCTTTATTTTACAGTGAGAAAAACCGTGAAACAAAAAAGGCCCCGACCCGATCCAAGATTACATCGGATCACACTTGGGACCAGATAAAATCACCGCGAAACCTGAAGATATAGTTGCGTTTCTCCGATGAATCGCGGTTCTCGGTAAGAGGCGTCGAAGCGACAAATTTATTGCAATTATCGCGACAGAATCAATTAGCGTTGAATCGAAAGATAAGAGGTCTTGTCACCGTCGCGATACCCGTTCCGCCGGTAGAGTCCGTGACTATTCTGTCGAATTACGTGATCGCTCACGAGATCGTCGAAGGTGAATTCCAGCGTGCACTCCGCTAGTACCCCGGCCGGGTACACCACCGGCCGTACCGGTGTGTCCTCTGCAGAGAGAAATGAAAAAAAAGGGAGAATCCGTAAGGCATATCCGTAAGGACGAGACGCCGGCGGTGCGAGTTTATCGTGAAAGGGTTCTATCTCTTTCTCCCTCGGTGACGGCGCGATTCAACCGCGAGACGCGGCATCGAGACGAGAACTATTAGTTCTCGGCGTGGCATAGCAGCAACATCGTATCGAGTGTCCGCAGGGGCTTTGGCCATATAGCTATGCCATAGCTTCGCTTCCCGGCTGACTAGCTCTCGCCCGGCATAGCTTCTCTCGTACTCGGACACCCCGGAGACTCGATAGGTTGTTACTTGCGTGCCTTCCCCCTCGTCCTCACCGCCGGCTTCGCCTCCTGGCCTGTGTGCAACGTGCAGTAATCCACGGGCCATTAGCCACGTTCCCGGGTGAAAAAGAAAAGATAAAAGAGAGACGAACTCGGCCGAGAGGCACACGCGATACACTCACGGTGTCGAGTGTCCCCCGCAGTAACAAGAACGATCGGGTCACACGAGACACTATACCGGCGCACGTGTGTTGTGCCTCTCTGGACCCGACGAGGCCTGATCATCGGGTTCTCTCGTATCAGGAAACCTCCTGCGGACTCTGTCTTCTTCGCCTTCAGGCCACGAGGCGTTCCTACCCTGCGCCCATTTCGCCCCGAAGCCTCGAATACTCCAAAAACGAGCTCGAGGTGGCCGAAAGTTTACTCTTCGCACGAATGTATTCTAGTAGAACGATACAGCCGATATAACGGGATAATAACATTTTTATTTTCTTACCAATGATTTATCCCGAAAGCGTATATTCCAATATGCTGACAAGAATTATTAGGTATAACGATTTCTCTCCCGGTCCGAAACTATGCGGCGTCCAAGTTTTCGAGCCTCCCCCGCTTCGGCTGCCGCTGCGAACATTTCGCGCGTCGACAAACTGATATTTCTCGAGGCAGTTAGCGAGTTAGCGAAGATCGTTGCGATGATGTGGAGAGAATGCTGTATGCGTGCGCATTGGAGAGGATAGTTTGGCGCTTTCGCAGTTCTTCCACCCTCGCGCGTTCGAGGATATATTAACGTATTTACGTCGCACCCTCCGGCCGCTCGAGAGCGCGGCGCGCAGCATACCGAGGCTCTCGTCTCTCCCTCCCTCGCTCTGCATCTCGCTGCGCCTCTTTCGCTCACAGCGTTAACCCGTTACACCTGCGTCGCGGGGCGCTGAGCGCTGACAATTACCTGGCGATCGATGTATCGCCCGGGGTTGAGAGAGCACAGCTACGGAGCGTCGAACCAGTCAGGTACAGCGTATAAGCGGCTCTTCGTCTGGTCTCGCGAAACAAGGGATTCGCGGAGCTCGGAAGGGGGTGAGCTATTGAAAGGGGAAAAAGTGGGCTACAGCTACGAGAGGCAAATTGCGGGTAATTGCCGACCATTCATTTGCAAGAGCACACACGGTGCTTTTTGGCCGCATCCCTCTCTCCGTACCGTCCGTTCGTCTCGATACACCGCTCTATGCGCTCCCCGTTCTCGTGTCTCTGTCTTCCGCAGCTTCCATCGCCTCCGAATATCAAACTCTCTCTCCCCGTCACTTCTCTCCGCTCGGTATTATCGCTCTGCCTCTCCCTCCCATTTGCGTTCTCTCCCGCATATCCTGAACGTCTTTTTTTATTGAGACTTTTTTTTATTGCGACTCTTCTCGCTGCCCATACGCCCACGAAATTACCAGCCTCGGGAGCTCGCGTACATACGCATGAATGCACGATTGCACATGGTCCGCGGTGCGTCGAGAAGGGGTACAACGCGAAATATCGATACGCGGTCGGCGCTCGCGTTTGCCTGTCGTCATCCGTGGGCCGTTTTTCGCCTCCTCTTCTCGACTGCCGCGAACCCCGGTAGATAATTCCCGGTTTGTTTCGGGAACGAACGCCCGCGTGCGTGTATCGCCGCGTTGGCGAGAGATCGGATGCTCCGCGATGGAAATTTCGGTCGGAGTGGTCGAACCGCTCGACACACACCGGCACTTTGCGCAACGGAAATTCGATAACAATGTGTGTACTGTAATTCATAGCGAGAGGACGTGCGGCCAGCGGAGAAACGCACTTATCTTATCCGGAGGGGACTTCGTAACGGTATCCGTTTTGGCACAAGCGAATTTCTGTGTATTAACTGCAGAACTACGAATGAAGATATATGCACACAGGATTATATAGGTAGAATCGAGGGGATTATGCTACATACAGCATCGCAGGGTTCCCGTGGATAAGCTGCGGTTTGCACAGAGAGCACTGCGAGACTCGATTTATGTACCTACGTGACAAATTGGGAGACCAGGCTAGTCACACGCACGGCTAACATAATAATGCATCCAGTGGGAGTTCTATTGTATCGAGTACTCGGTACTCAACAATTCTTCTTCCTTTTCGTGAACTCGAAGCGGGAGGGTTTGTTGCCCGAGCATATATGATCGGATGAAAAAATACGGCTGGGTATCCGTACGGAATAACTATGGAGTATACACATTCTCGTATTCCAAGTAGCGGAGAGTTCTGTATAGTGCGGCGAAGTCGGGCGAGACGTCGTAAAGTGGGTACTTCGTCGTGAAACCCCTTTTGGGCCTACGAAGCTGCTCCGAGGCGAGATTTACAAAGCGCCCTGGTGCACTCTCTTCCAGGGAGGCAGAGAGATGCGTGTCTTCGCGGTCCGCAAGGAGAGCTGGAAGGCCCTCTCTCCGTTTCGATTTGGTCACAGACCATTGGAACGTGTAGACCGGAACGGCGTCGCCCGATGCCCACGCAACGGGCATCCATCAAGGGACCCAAACGGCAAACGACTTTGTCGAGTAATGGCGCGACGATACAAAAAATCCCTCCGTTCTCTGCTCGGCTCGCTGCTGGGAATCGGAGGGGGGAGCGGGAGGAATACGAGAAAGGGATCTACGCATACTACGGCGAGCGAGAAAGAGGAGGAAGAATGAAAAGTGGAAGGACCGAGAGCGCGTTGGAGAGCGAGAGGGAAGAAGAAGAAGAAGAGGGCCTCAGGACCATTCTTGTGGCTCTTATAAAGCCGGCAAAGTGCCACACTGCCACCCACGTGCCTCCTCGAGAAGCGAGAAAATATGCTCGGGGAGTCCGTGCACTGGTACTCGTGCGACGAAGCAGCTGGTGAATCGATTATTCGCTTCCCGTGGATTATTTTTCTTCTCTGCCTCATCCTCATTCTCCTCTTCCTCCTCCTCCTCCTCCTTCGGCTCGAGGAACGGAGCTGAGGGCGTATCACGATTAAGCGCTTGCCTCGAGACTCTCGTTATGTCTCTGCGAATCTTCCTACGCTTTAAACAGATTGAATCAACCTCGAAAACGTAAAAGAAATTTTTTAATTTTCTACAGGATCCTTTCCATTAAGAACTCTGCTTTACGGAATTTCCAAGAGATCCTTCGACGAGAAACGGCCTTTCTTACGAGGATACTCGTACCACAACGATACAGCCTTGACGAATTTAAGCACAGCGTGCCATGGCAAATTTTTTAGCAGAGTCCATCGACGCGTCGATCACCGGGTCGCGCGTTCGTTGCTCGCAAAGATTCTCTTACAAAAGGATCGAGAGTCGAATAGATCTGTGAGGCGGATCGTAGAACCCCGCACTCTCGGTCAAGTGACCCTCGACGATTTTCGAATGGAACTGTGGGGCGCGCCAAATGCTACAAAAATGGTCAATGAATTGCCACTACAAAGTCACTCGAAGCTGCCTATATTCTTGTTTCTTCGGCGTATTATGAAAAGTGCACTCTGTATCTCAGTGTGCGGAGGAGAACCCATTCACGAGGTTCCTTGGATCCTTGAATGAGCCTGGTGCCTCACTGGGAGAGGATAGCTTTACGCCAGGACTTCGGTGGGCATTAAAGTTACCCGAGCGTGCTTTGTTCGGCACCGCACATGAAACGGAAATGGGTAGTTGCTCTCGCCCATCGAAACTCAAGCGAAAAAGCGATGCTGAAGAGATTCTGCAGAATACCCGAATTTGACACGGGCAGATGCCAAGTTTTACTGCACTTTGACATAATCTTGTCAGGATCCAGAGAGCGTTATCACAAGATAGAGATTCGATACATTTCTTACAAGAATATTAACTTTATTTTAGAGGAGTCTTAGTGGCGAAGATATTGCCTATGGCGAATCGATCTGCTCAGCATCGTACGAGTTTCACACTTTTTATGAACCGAAAACGAGAACACATTCTACTCCGACCGGCGGATTCAATAGCCAGGCAATAAAAACACCAATAACCATTGGCACACTCACGTCAAAGCCGCAAAGCGCGGACTCGGCAGAGGTCAATTTTTCACAAACCCCGAAGCAAACAATTACTTAGCGTATAATAGAAGACGGAGGCGATTCTTCTCCGGAAATTCGTTTTGTCGTGACTTCTCGTAAAAGATACCACTCGCTGTTTCTGCCGCTGTTGGTCAGTTATATAGGTGGACGGGATACTGTATAGTGTGTAACAAAGTGGCCGCGCAAGCTGCAGATGTGCCGATCAGTCAAAAATGAACTGCAGGCATCAATGAACTCGAAAACCGGGGGCACAGTCTTTTACAAAGTGACTTTCATTGAACACGTTTCGACTCGTGAAGTAAACGGAGTCTCGACTGTCCTAGTTGAGAATATCCTTCCAACTTTTGTAGCTCACGGTCGAGGTATCGAGGAAACCCTCGACGTGAAAGGGCGACCGAGGAAATTGGACATAATGCCGCCGCGAGAGACGACCAATTTGAAAGTGCGACAATGCAAGACCGGAACGCCTCAGCGACCGACGACACCGAAATTCGAGTGCACTCAAACTCGAGTTTTTCGACAATACCAAGCCAATATGACCCTCCTGAAATAGTCATTTATTAAAAATACTTTTGGCATAAGCTGGACGATGATGGAGTTTATCAAGTCGCAGGTATGTGCTTGAAAAATGATATTCGATTACACTCGAAAGACCACTTTGAAAAAGTTCGCATTCTCCAAGCTTCATTCTCCAAGCTTCTGAAGCATGTGTAGTTTCATAGACAAGGAAAAATAAAGAAGACGATGCTTGGTCGTGGAATCGCCGAAATACCAACGAAACTTTAACACAGATTTCGCATACTGATCTCGCGATGCAACCCCTCGACAAAATCTCGCCGCGCAGTGTGGCGCGTACTTCCAATTAAGACGAATCGACGGCAATTATCTCGAATCACGCGAAATATTCGCAATTCCCAGAGCAGGAGAGAGAATTTCGTGAGGGAGGGGAGAGAAACTCGCGCGAGCTCGCGCCATGCCCACGGGAGCATTAATCTCTATTAAACGATGTTGCCGAGGACAAACGAGAGGGAACTGAGGCGATATTGGAAAAGGCACGCCCTCCCGTGCCGATAGCCGCTGCTTGAAATTCTCCGGGGACATTCCCTTGAACCATCGCCATAATTATGTCCAGGAGAAGCTCGCTGTATATACTGCAATAGTTCGCAAGGAGGCAAAGCGATCCGGTTCGGCCATTATCAACGTCACCCAATTAAGGATTTGACAATGGCGATTATCCCCGCTCGGCTCTCGTTCGCCGCACCGTTACGTTTTATCCCAAGCACGCGACTCTCCTCTTGCTCGTAATCACCATTAATCCTGCGAGACAATCTATCTCTTCCTTTCGTTCTTATTCGAACTTCGCTACTGTCGTCGTCGCTGGAGTAATCAACGAGTAATTCAGTGGTTTATTACAACACTCGCGATACCCTCTCGTCATTGAATTCGGATAAAATTTTCACTGTACCCATACATTGTCTTATTTCTCTGGATCAAAGATGGCGGTGATTCAGCGGAATCCCAACAGGCGATTAGGTCGGTTACAAGTAGACCGCAAAGAAGAGTAAAACGTGTAAGGTACGAAAAAAAAAAATTCTGCAGATTCCTACCACAGCGGAGAATAGGATCCAAGGGATAGGAACATTGTGGCGGAAAGGACAAAGACTCGTTTTTATTATTTTCTTCTTGGTTTCTGGCGTTCTACGGTCCAGCGCGACGAAAGGTAGAACGACGAAATCTCTCTCCACCTTCGGCCGAGCTTTGGAGTCACTGAGAGCGGCGTCTCGGTGGCTGCCCTTCCCAGCTTCTCTCGGTCGGCAAAGATGTTTGGCATATTTGTCACATTCGAGTAATTCCACGATGCTTGTGCACCTGCCCGTCTACCGTTGGACAAAATGAAAAGGAACGCTACAGCGCGTGGGACAGCGCTGAGAGATGCTGCGAGAACGTCGTAACCGGAGAATATAGGCGCAGCGGCAAGAGAGAGAGAGTAGGTAGTCTCGGAAGAGACGAGAGATACGACTCGTCGCTTGTTCTTATTTGTTTGTTACGGCCTCGTATCTTCAGGGCTAATCGCGTCGAAAGGCCCGGGGGCGTTAAAAAAACCTCGCCGACGGGGACGACGAATCGCGGTGGAATTTTTCGGGCAGAAGTGGATCTTGATAAAACTGCTAGGCGGACTGGACCATGCGCGCTTCACAACCCACTTCTAGCCTTTTTTTGTTTATACGTAGAAACGGTTAGAGCAGGGATGCTCCCGCGTGGTGGACACGGCTCTGTCAGATCATTGCTTCTGATAGATTGCTGCTCCTTCTTCACCACTCTGTTGGTCACTCGCGCCTGAAAATGGTCACTTGACTCTGCGGTGTCCTAGTTTGTGTGTCTGATTAGCGCACGTTTTAGCTCTAGAAAATCGAGACCCACCATATCGGATGCTAGGACATCGTGAGAAACGGATCTGAAGTAAATCATCCAACGATTTTACATTTTCGTTTCGAAGCGTAATTCTGAATGACTCTACGAAAAATCTACCGAGGCTTCACAGCCATTAAAAATACGATCCAGTTAATGCACACGAACAGTGCAGTGCTTCCAGGCCTAATAGTAGGTGATCTGACTGGAAGAAGCACATAAAGAAAGAACGACGCGTCAGAGAGACAATTACGAGTATGGTGACGAACGCTCCCCGACCTCGTAGAATTCCTGCGGTTTTATCGTTACAAATATCCCCCGAGATTCCGTAGAGGGGCTCACAAGAGTGCATTCTGGAAACGAGTTGCGTCCAGCTTGAGCTTTGGAAAGGGGTGGTTGTGAGGGCCGCTTGCGGAGAGATGCAAAAATATTTGGCTCAGGTTGCTGGCGAAGCAAATTATTCGGAATGCCTGGAGCGAGATGCCTGGAAGCGATAGAAGTGTGTAGCGTGTGGCTGGGGGGCTACTTGTCGGCTATGCACCATGGCGCTCGCGCTGCATTGGCGGGCCTAAGTGCAGGGACCCCTTCAGGCAGCCACGGGAGTAGAGAACGTACGTGGAGCTCGTCCGATAACGAAATGTAAATACGTCGGTCGATCGTAATTTCTCCTTGTCGGCAGGTAGAAATAGTAAAGAGTGTAGTGGAAGTAAACACGGAGAACGTTGTGATTAAAATAGGAGTAAATAATGAATTTCCACATCAGCCACCGAATGTGCACTATCGATACGTTTAGCATCTACGGTTATAAGAGTCAGCCGACTACGATAACGCGAGTGTGAGCGGCGTATCGGATATCCTACCAGCGCCGTCTGGAGGTCTCTTCAAGGAAATGGGAGAGAAACTCGTAAGATAGGTACACGTACAACACCGTACACGAAGATCAGCCCTCTCGTTACCGCGCAGTATACACAGATCACGCGTTTTTTTCCCCCAAACTCTTTGTCTCGATACGCGATCTCGTTGCATTATCTTCCGAAGACTGTGCACAGCAAGTGGTAAAAGTCGCTAAGCTACGGTGCGTGCACCATTCCCGCAAGAATATCACGTTTCCCGGCCGGTGCAAGCACGACGAGGTAGAGAAGCGTGCGAGGGAAGACCAAAGTAATAACGTTGTCCGCCTCGTTGATAGAGAACGCTGAGGAATTTCTCGAATAAATTCATGCAACAGCATCCAGTTATCGGTTGTATCTTTAATCAGTATGCGAGTAAGCTTCAGCTCCAAAAGAGAGATTGAAAAAGGGAACGGTGAGGTTTTTTGGGATCGACGAGAGTTACTGCCGACGAGATAAAGGCGAATCGAGGCGATGATTGAAAACTCTATCTTTGTACAACATCGAACCTCATCACGCCACTGTTGGGTCTGCCGTTGCCAACAAAAGATGCTGCTTCTGGTTATTCCCGTCTCCTTTTTCGTATGTGCTCCCCTTATTCTCTTTCATCCGTGGCTTCACTCCTTCCAACCACGACATACACGGTATACTATACGCCGATGCTCTAAATGGAAAAATAAACAATGCAACGTCGTTAGCCGACTACAAAAGAGATCTTTTATCGTACCGAGGATACGCAACGTTATACCGTGAAATGGAATCTTGCGGAGGACGAGAGCGTCACGTTGAATTCCGGCACGGTTTTCATCTCGATCTCGTCTTGGGGCCCCAACCGATGCCGCTCGTCTACTTCGGTAGTTAGAACGGACCGCGCGTCATCATCGTTTCGTATATGAGCGTGATAAGTGGTTGCACCGCTTTACGAAAGCGGCGTTCTCGTTTGGGCCGGATATTCGGGACTTCGGCTTGAACCGCCGAGAGTGTGAAGAACCTTCGATCACGTTAATCAGGGTTAATGCGGGCAAACCTTTTCTGAGTAACTTTCTGCTTGGTCTTTTTCTCCTCTATCCGCTTCCTTTTCCCTCTAATTTTTCCAGAGAACAGCTCGACTACAAAGGCTATTAAGGGGCTCTCACTGTAACGAGCGCGAAATTCGATCGGTTTCATGGGTGAGATCCTCTCTACCTCGGACATCCACTCCGCACGCCTTCAACATCAATTCAACACATTTTATTCACCCGCCCCCTATTATCAGGGCATACTGTGCCCACGCTCGGGACGAACAATACGCGCGAAACGCGCAGCGGGGCGTCCGAGATAAAATTGATTATTTAACGAGTGAAGACCCCGAGGATGCCACGCGGCGGGGGAGAGAGAGACAAACACGCTGAAAACACGTGCTTCGACCTAACGAGAACACGCGGTAATATAAAAAGAGAACGGATAGAGAGACGACAGAATTTATTCGGCGATTAGTACGATAAGGTCGAGAGAGGGGAAGAGTGGTTTTCGTTGAACCTTTCCGCTTCTGGTGATATGTGTTTCACTGCGGGTTCTCCGCAGGAAAGGACATATAGGCTCTAACGTGGAGAACGTTGAAGATCAGAACTCGAACGCGACGGTACCGTAAATTCCCTAGACTTTTATATACCATGTGCAGAAGAGTCAATGACGACTTCTCGTCGGCATGAAAAAACTTACGTGGATCTTGCTTGAAACGATATATAATTCAACTCGGCGGTCTTGAAGCAGGACTGATGGCGGGATCTGACATGTATAAGCGGCATCTCATGGTATTTTATAAACTATTAGCTTTTTTGGCGAAGATCAACTTTGGCAGCGATCGTACCCTACCAAATCTGTGTTCATTTATCGCATCGCGGATGTGGTAGCGACGCGTATCTTTCCCTGTTTGAAAACGAACTCCGCCGAGGAACGCAATTTTTTTTTGTCTCTTTTTATTTTATTTTCCGCGGGACTGTTCCGCTAGGTCGGCTCTGTTCGCGAATGTATCTGTGCAGTCACAATGAACGATTATCGTCGTTGCGAAAGATGCTTGGACAAAAAGTGATGTCGACCGGGAAGAGATCGTTTGGCTTTTTCTATTCTCCACTTGAAACCCGCCGACCACAGCGGCAGGCACATGGAATCGAATCGAAGACATTCGCCTCGGAGTCTATGAAGATGTCTACGTTTCTCTCACTCTTTGAACCTTCTACGTGCGAGTTCGCACTATAGCGGAGCTATTTATAAAGACGTTTATTTTTTTTTCTCGTCTATACTCGAACGTTCGACATACATCGTTGTCAAGCGCATCAACGCCTGAGTGAGCTCTCTGAAGACTACACATTCTTATTTTCATCTCGGATCGAACAGGACTGCTGCTGCAGCCGCCGCTGCTGCTGCGACCGCCCATAACCGAAAGGCAGCTCGTTCAATCTTCGGGTCTGCCCGACAATCAAGCACTCCGATCGCTTCGTCAATCTTTGTATATACGGCATCACGAAAATGAAAGATTCGTCAAAGTCTTACGCCCACGTACATATCCCACTGAAAATGATGGAAACAACACCTCCCCATTCGTTCTTGACGAGCCAACGAGCGGGAGGAGTACGAACAAATGAGCGAAGAGAGCCCCTCGAGCGATTATCTCTCTTCGCAACAAGATGGATTGAGCTCCCTGATTGTTTTAGGACCGCGTGGACACCTATGGTGGCGAGAGATACTCCGCGCGAGAACAGCCTGAAGAACGGATAACGAAGACGCGTCTCTACGAAGACACCGCGTTGTGAAGTTGAATGATGGGTGAAGGGTTAATCGTTTTTAATCTTTTTCTTTTATATCTCTGACTCTCCGTTTCTTCTTCTTTGTTCGAGACTGGACGTCCCGCGGTCCTTTACTCGATGCCAGAACACCTCGGAGACATTTCTGACCTCGTGGGGATAGCTGTTCCTGCGGTCGTTTATATCTCAAAAATTCATGAAGTTCTTCCATCATCCAAGCCGCATCTAGTGATATGTGGAAGTCTGCATAATCCGTCGACAACCAAGTGGTCTCGTGATCTTTGTTCCAAAACTAGAAATAGAACAATGATATAATGTCTCGACTCTTTTCGCGAAGAGCCCTACGTCGACGGAGGGTTCGATGTAGAATAATAAAAGATTGTAAGCGAGCAATTCGTATACAAATGCGATACTCGAGTGACGACACTTCATAACTAAGCGATTTGGAAACTGGTCCGGAAGTGGGATCCCCCTTATGAGAGCTACCCCGCGGAGCAGGCTCCCGTACGATGTGCCTACTCCGATCATAGGGGAGTCTACTGAGAGTCTAAATATTACACCAAGGGGAACAAGGTGACTTTTCGTGACCATTACTGTTACACACTCGTACAGCAGAGCAAGTGTAACGGATTCGGGTAATCTTCCCCAGGGAGTGAGATGAAATGTCGAGCTACAAGGAAAGAAAAGGAACTAAAAAAAAGCGTACGGATGCCCCACTCGAAGAACGAGTTTAGGTGCTTCTTGGCACATGAGCATCGATCTCGCAGACTCCGTGACATAACAATTTTGCATCTGATAAATGAGCTGCGTATTCAAATAATTTCAACCCCAATTGAGCCGACTTTCTCGTTGCTTCGCCGGCTGCACGGGTCCCGTGTTTGTTGTTTTTTCCCCTTGACAAGTGTAACGGACACGTGGTCGAGAGTGAAGTTACATCGCCAATATTCTTCCCTTCGCATCCCTTCGTTGAGTTTTTTATTATTATTTTTTGTCTTTTTGTATCCAGTCTTCTTGATAAATCCTGTTGATGCTATATGTGCTCAACGGGACAGAGGAACAGCATTCGCGGTCGTTTATAGCGTCGGCATACATTATTCTCCGCATCGTGAATTCCATTGCCCGCATGTGCTCTATCTTGGCTGAAGATGGAGAGGGCAAAGTACATTACAAAATAACGTTATTGCCTGTGCATCACAGAAAACTGTAAAACTCGCTTAGCACGTCTCTCGCGAGCGGTGTGCTGAAAGAGGGTCGTACGAGATCGCTTTATCAGGACTCTGGGACGTGCACTTCCGGTCTTGATCAACCTTACTCATTCGCAGCTAAGCGTGCGAGCCAGTCTTAAGTGCTTATCGTCTCCATGAGTCACGAAAATTCGTCTTTTCTCTATATTTCTTTTAGTTGAAGAATTTTCCAAAGATGACACAACAAAATCATTGGTTGTTCCACTGTGTCGGTATAATCATCAACCTGTTAATTCAAGGAGCATCATAATTTCGACCTATCGCGACCGGAAATGGCATATTGGAACGCTTTAAACGAATCTAGATCTCGCTGAGAACGATGCGCAGCTGCCGGTTGAGGTTACTCCAGAAGACACCGTTAACGACGGGGTGTCCGAGATATCCAAGATATAACATTGCCAGTGGCAGCAATAGCGAACAGTATCTAGCAACCCCCTTCGAGTCGTCACATCTAACTGCAACCTCAGGTGGTCAGGTCGTCAATTGTTCACCCCCTTGAAACTTGCAAACGTGTAAGTTCATACATAGAACTTCATCCGGACATGTGGCCCTTCTCACGACACGAGAACACGTGGCGCGCCGAGTTCTTCTCTTCATCCCCTCGTATCGCCCATATAATACTCCTTCCTCACCGTTGCCGTCTGATTTCTTATTCAGATCTCCTTGTCACGTTGTGGCATCGTTTGCACCCCCCGCTGACTCGGATAAACCCGTTTGATTGAGATCGTCCTTATAGGCAACCGCGGGTAGCGCGAAGTACTTCGTTCAGATTCTCGTCCGAGGATCTCGTATCGTGAAAGTTATCCGCGCAGATGTTGAGAAAATCACTTCTGCGGTCTGGAGAAGTTTAATTCGGTAAACCCGTCGCCGTCGTCCCGTCACGTTCTCCCTCGATGGCTATGTGTGTCGCCCAACAGATTACACTCGTTCAATGAATAGCAAACGACACACGGCCTGCAACGTTAGCTCGGTAGCAAAGGGAGTCGATGTGCGAGAATTGGAGGTGCCAGCGCGTGTTAAGCGCGTCTAGACGCTGTCTCGTCAATCTACCGCGTTGTGTTTCAAATTCAGCGTCGACACTTTATCCAATTGACCAATCGCCGATAACGATGTGTTGCCGGTGGATGTGTGATGCGGCGGGAGTAACGGAAATGCATATTATCCGTCAACAAGGGACACACGAGAGACGGTCGGGATTCGATGGAAGTTCTGCTGGGGGATAAAGCCACAAAGACTTCCTGCGGCGGCGGATCCATGCCAACGATGAGGCGGCGTTCAGGGACGTAAGTATAGAGAGACACGCGAATTCGGCAACGCTGATTCCTCTTCGCCACGTAGGGATGGGTACGTGGCTGCCAAGGATAACGAGAGGACCACAATAACTTCAAGGACGATTAGAGACAATAGGCCTCTTAAAGATTCCACGAAGCTATAGCTGTATTGTGTTTTTTTTTCTATGTTTCTTTCTTTTTTTTTTTTTTTTTTTTTTATCGATCCTTTGTTCAACTCTGACTACGAGCGCAGACCAATGTCGAGTCCATAATACATTCTTTAAAGGCACAAGGAATTCTTCAATCGCTTATGGATGCTATATGGGCAAGTGAAAGGGAAAATATGGAATTTTCAGTCTCGACGCCAGCTCGGGTTCCCACAAGTTCCCGGATCGTTCGCGGTCACAACTAAGAATGCACGGCATTTATACGGCGCGCCATAAGAGTTTATGGCGTACTCGACGCATCGAGCTTCATACACGATATAGGCATACACAAGACTGTAACAACACACTATAGAAATGTCACAATCGGATATGGAGCTCGCACAACTCGAGGCTCGCCAATAAAACCGCCTTGTATATATTATCAGCGGTGTAAAGTATTTACTGTTCGCTACCATGTTCGACTTGTCGCCGCGGACGTAGTGCAAAAGAGAGATGAGGAAGGAAATAAAAGAGAGAGCCCGGATATGGCGTGGCATGCACGCGACCATGGGAGTTCCCAAGCTCGCGAAAAAGACGAAGGTTCAGCCGACTCGCGATTCCAATAAAGTCGACGAATGTCGCACTGGGAATTGAATCTTCGTTTGTCCTCCCTTGTGACGAGTAGCCGGAGCTCGCCGGCGTACAAGAAAGCGGAATAAATATTAAGTGGTACAAACGAGAGTAACGGCTTCGAATCATTATTTTTTTCTCGGTCATTCGCAGAAACGTTTAAAGACGCCGCGTGTCTTCACTCAACGCAGAGTTGAACGAATTATCGCGGCAATTTGAGAGAAAATCTTCGTAATGCTCTGTCCGCTTTTACACGGCTAATTAGCATCGTACGAATATTATTCCAACACGTGGTCCGATATCGTATGCCTGCTATGTTCGTTTTTTATTTCTCGACCAGACACTCCGATCATCGAAAAATTACAACGCTGTAAACTCGATACTCGTCGTCGATGTAATTTACAATCATTAAACTCTCGACTGGCGAGAGAGGCTCCTCGAATCGAGAACGCTTCTGTCTGCCGCTCGTTATAAAAAAATATCATTGGGTTCGAGTTTTTCTTTTATGTGCAATCTTGAGCGTCACCGCGACGAGAACGATGAGGAGAACACATTTACATGTACTATCTCTGTAGCAGTGCACATTTGAAAGGACGACTAGTCGAAGAGATCGATTACTTTCCGGAAGCGTCAAACATTCGTTTCGTAGATCGGTCGCCGAGAGATTACGGTGCCTTTGAACATCCCCAATGATTTGCCACATTATAGCTGCGAGAACAGGAAGGAAATCGAGCACGTTTCATGATCGCGTTATTGTTCAGAAGAGTTGACCGTTCGAATTAAATAATGGATATATCTGATGATTGAAAATCGATAGATCTGAACATTCAATCCTTATGGATCACTGCCAATGGATCTAGTGTTTAGGTCAGACAGGTAAAAATTAATTCAGAAGAATCAAAGAAAGATGAACTGCTGCGAGACTGTGAACCCCGTTGGGGAATGATAATGTTCTCGCAGAGATGAAACCGACACGATCCAAGCAAGAATATATCTCTCGACGAGTCACAAGAATTGCAAGTCCCACAAAGCTACACGGAACGCAGCGAATATGGCGTTGAACGTAAGTGCATTACAGTTTAGAAATGTAAAAAGGGGCAGAGAAAAAGCAGTGTGGTAACGACAGAAGTAGGAAAGACGGATTGATCGACAGGATCTTTTTCCTCTCCTCACTCGCTCGCGTTGAATTTCCTGGTGAAATGTTAAACGCGGCGGAGCTCTTTGCTCCAGCGAAGAGCAGGCCGAGCGGTGCGGAACGCCGTTTGTATCTGAGTCGTGAAGCCGGTCGCGACCAAAGATGGCAATGAGGAAGAAGGGTACGCGGGGTATCGAAGGAAGAGGACGACGAGGATGAGAAGAAAAGAGGGAAGGGAGGCACAATCTACGTTTCCATCTCGTGTGGCGCGCGCGTGTCCGTCGAGATTCTCATCGTGGGTCGAGTCGGGCCCCAGCAAGACGGGGCCACCTGCCTGCTGAGGCACCTAGTAGTGGGGTTCTCCGACCCGTCGTCCACTCATCCTCCTTTCTTTTCCTTTCTCTGTCTTTCAACTGAACGCATACTCCCCCCTCCCCTCCCCTCTCTATCTCACACACAAACGCACACACTCTCTCTCTTTCTTTATCTCTATAAACTCTTGCTCTCCCTTACCACGCGCACTCTCTGGTATCCTCGCATTATGCTTTTCTACCCATTGATACCCGCGAATGATCATATAGTTGGTAAAGCAAGGGACCACGGGGGTCAGACTCGTAAAGGGGGAAAATATACATACATGAAAAGTACCGGAAATAGATCACTTTTAAAAAATGTTAATAAAAATTATATGTTCTGTACATTTAAAAAAAAATATAACAGTACTTTTATTTTGATGTAACGGTTCAGTCATTGATGTCTCGATCGAAAATGCAGCTTAGCAATAATCCTCAAACATTAAGGGTTTGTGAAGTCCAACCGCCTATGTCTGTTGCACTTATTTCGGTTTTGTTGTTTGTTTGTGATTCTCAATGCGAGGCCCGGTGCGCCACGTCACGATTTCGAAGTCAGGTTCGAAGGGGGGAATCTCTTCCTTTGCTCTCCTCACATCGCCGGTGCACTTATTCTTTGGTGCCCAGGGCGCTACGGGCCTCACAGGCATACGGGAACCCCCGCTAGGGTGACCCCTCGGGCACCAGTCGCAGTAAATCGTTCGGTGCCGCTGCTGTTCCTATGGCTTTGCGGATTCGAAAGAAGGGGAGAGAAACCCGCTCGCGAGTCGGGGAGACCCGTAAATTACGTACTTTGCGAGCATGCAGAAAGGATCGCGTTCAGGTGCATAGGTCAGCGTGCAATAATGACGCGAGACCGGAGATGATCTATCCCGTAATATCTCACCGCGGAATACGTGACGTCCTCGGCTGACGGGAAGCCGCCACCACCGTCCACTATACTCTACCATTCTCCAGATTTCCTACGTACATTCACTCTCTGCATCTATCCACTAACACCAACAGATCTAATGACTTCCTGCAACGGTAAGACTCGTAGTTCGTTTTTCGAAAATTACTCTTCAACAGATACATCGAATATCTTCCATGTATATTTTTCTCGTCCGGATTCGAAATTTTTTTCGATATATCATTTTGTTCTAAGACTCAAAGGCAAAACCATTGATTCACACGAAGAGATGAAAGTTGTCCATCGGTAACGATCGAATCCGCGAACGTTCCTAATAACGGTTTTACTCTCTGCGATAGTGTGCATTGCGCGTATTTGTTATTCTTGCTTTTAGGCGAAGCTAGAGGACAGAGATACGCTAAGTGCACGCTACTGTAGACAGTGGAAAACGCTATGAGCCATTACGTTCGGCGACGCGACGGCACCTGGCGCACATATGGGGTTGGCGCGGCGGGTTCGTTCACACGCGCCCTTACCACTTCCGTACGTCCGGACCAACGGGACACATGAATGAATGATGAAACCCTGTAAACATTTATGGGACGACGGGTACTCGGGTGCGCGTGTTCGCGGAAAGGAAAACGAAAGCGTACCGAATCGATGACAAGAGCGTGAATCGAACAGAAGTCGCGTTTGCGCACACGTTGTTTTTTTCCCCGATAATCCTTGGCGACGATTTATAATTTCTTTGCAGCTAACCCACTGTATGTGGCCTAAGCATTTTTTAGAGCGATGATTTGTTTTTGGGAAAAGTGATAGCGCTTAACGGAAATCGAGGTGCCAAAGTTCGGAATCGTCATCCTTTCAGATCCAAAGTTCGAAATGGCTTGCTACGCCAGTTACATGTTTACTGGCACGTAGAAACGGTACCGTCCTTGAAAATCGCTGTGCTCACCGAATTAAGCGGATATGACACCCGGTTTAGAACAGCGCTCCAGTGTTCTTTTATTTTTCTTGCGTTGATGCAACGTTCCTGCGGTTTGGCAAGAGGTTAATGCCACCGATTCCGAAAAAAGTACCGATACCCTCGAGTTCTCGGGTTCCTTCGTTTTTTTAACTTTTATTTCATCTCACTTTTATTTTGCTCATATATCAAAATATTCTCACTTTTATCTTTCTCATATATCAAAATTTCTCCCAAATAACAAAAGAATATCGCGCACCTGGGCTCGAGAGCTTGTAATGAATTTTTCGCAAAAGTTACGCTCCGAATTGTATTCAGGACTCTGCAGGCTTCCAGTGGCCCTCCAGCGGGCCTTTGGCGGGAGTTCCGCCAGGACACACCGGAAATATTGTTTTCAGTGCGGGTGAACAATGGAAAATGAGATCAATCACATTTTCGGATGTCCATGCACTTCAGTACGTGAATGGGCATGGCAGGTACTTACAGCTTCAACCAGATCTAATGAAAAATAAAGTAAAGTTAATTTAAGTGATTTGTGTAAAGATAGAAAAAATCAATGTTCCAGACATCGAATAGACATCGTCTATTACTACCGCTCACTATTCCACTTCGGTCACTCTCCACCCGTGGTTTCTTTGTTATCAACTGCAGGAGCTCCAATAGCATCGGTGCAAAAAGTCTTCCCAAGGGTACAGAGCCGCGATTACTGGTATGATTCGGTCTTGAGAAGGATGCGTCTTTGGTGCACCTGACACGCAGTCTCTGCAATAAAATTAAATTTTGCAAAAGTTTACCAGCTTACAGTTTTTGGCATAAGAAATTCGAGACCGACTTTCATGGAATATATATCTGCAACACATAACGTGTCTCTATCAGCGAACTAGTAAAGTTTAGTAAATTACTTTTTTTTTTAAAATAAATACCCAATCCACGGGTTATTACAGCTCGTTCTGGGACTGACAAAGTATTCGGTCCTGTTCACCGTGTTCGTTCGGAAGATTGTCTGAGCTAGTGTCATCGTTCCAGAATGTACAAACAACCAAGGTGATAAATCCCGCAGCTACTGAAAATTATATGCAAATCTTTAACAGAAACGACATCCCTTGACGCCGCTTGCTCTTACTGAGTGATCGACGTATGTAAATTCTCTAATGACGGATCAGCCCGAATACAGACTGATGGATATGACGTCATGCTGCGCACTCAGCAAGAATGAATTCGAAGTGATTTTTATGAATCCGAGACAGAAAGAGAAAGAGCAAGGGTATAAAGAGTTTGCATGGCACCGACGCTGCATGCCCTTTCTTTGCTGAGACTCTCTTCCACCGCATTCCCGTAACTCATCTATCAATATTATACTCACCCGTGAGAAGCCAACCTCACGTTTTCTCGCACCCTGCCTTTATTATTCATACGTGTATTCAATTCAGTATCGAACGTTAAAAATTAGAATAATATTCAACCATCAAATAAACAAACAAACTAGCATCATGATCAATAATTATGTCGATAGGGTCCGTCGAATTAACGAGATCATTGTCGGTTTTTAAGAAGGTGAGAATCGGAAATTTGCATTGTAGTGGAACAGCCGCTGAACTCGAGAAGGGGCTCAACGGATTATAAAAATATCTCCAAAGAAATCATCGCCAAGCCACAGAAGCATCACATCCGTACAAGACTGATTGCGGTTACCTTGCGGTAGTTTTGACTTCGTCAGTACAAATATTTATGTTCATCCCCGTCCGCATTTAGGAAGAGGTACACGTCCATCTTTGCGGAGCGCACGCCGAACGCATCGATCAAGCGATAGATGCGTAAGTGCATTAATCTTGTGGTCGTTTGTGTATGTGAATGTGCTGCTAAACGGAGAGGTCAATAGAAAGGGAAATAAATGTAGTTTTGGTTTGGCAACTGGAGAGTTGAGTCAATATTGAAATATTGCGATTGACTACTCGATGATTAATTACCGTTTGTGTAGATCTCTCGTGAGGAAGATTTAACAATTTTAACCGCCACAACAAAGCGATAATTTACCAATAATAAGAGAAGGAGATAGATGAAAATTCGTATTTTTCGGAAAGCTTTGGTCTCACTTATACCAAATCGGTGGTCACTTCTGATCTAAAACTCAGATTTCGAAACCGGAAGTGATGTCATACGAGAAAACATCACTTCCAGTTAGAAAATTTTATTTTTCGACCGGAAGTGACGTCATCGAGAGGAAATGTCATGCCCGGACGAAAAATTAAGTTTTCATGAAAAAAGCGACGTTTCCCCTAGATGACATCATTTCCGGTTGAAAAATAAACAATAATGAAAAATGAAAATAACGTGACTCGTTGCGTGCTCGACGATCACCTCTGTGCTATACCCCTATCAGTACGGCACAGAATGCGAATACACTGATATATGTAACGAACGACGGAAACAATGCAACTACACAACTCAGGCCGTCGGAGACAAAGCCCCTAACCAGCGTATACTCTTGGCGGAAGATGATATCATATGTTTTACGATCGTTCCGTGGATACTTTATGCTTCCCCTATCCCTCCTCGTGCAACCGCCCCATTTCATTTCTCTTTTTCCGTTGAGCTTTTTGTAGCCTGCAGGCTCCCCGAGAATCTACACTCCAGACCGTTTCCTTTCGTTCGTCCAGTGGCCACAAGACAGGTCGGTATATAGGAATATGCAGATGTCCTCATAATGAAATATCTTCGGCATGAGTATCTTCCTTCTCTACGGTCCTCGGGGTACAACTTCTATCGCTCCGTCTGGACCACCCTCTTGTTAAAAAATCGGCTTATGTATATTCGGTATCGATGCACCCCGTTCACGTTCCGAGTCTGATGTGTTCGCAGAATATTCGACACAGTTCCGATTACATTTTATTTTTATTTTGTCCGTTCGGGTGCGGCGGTTCACAACAAAAGTGTTTATCGCATAGGGAACCCGTGAGCGCATATATTGCTGTGAAACGAATCGCGGCTTTGCTCGATATTCTCACTCGATTAAGTTTATAAGCAATTAGTACAAATTAATTTGAACGCAACAGAATTATGAGTTTTTAAGTTGTTTATTTGTCACTTTGTTAGATGTTCTTCGACTAAGTAGTACTTCGATGATATTTGCCGCTAATATTCTATTGAATTCTTGTTATAATTGTCCAGTAGAACAGTATTGGAAGATGAGACGCTCGAAGATTAAATGAGAGATTCACAATATTAACACTCTTGTCATTCACTGTTTAAAGATATTTGTGTGGAATACTATTTCTACAATACGTATCCGCTATCGACCCGCACCTCGGAAACACAGAACGTTTATCTACATAAAACATGCAACGTTTGGTTCGTGAGAATTATGTGCATGCCATGTGACTTCCGCAAGGTTTTCCACTCTATGTTTATCCGAGCCCTATAATAACTGTTGACAAAGGAAACAGTCACGAATACACGGCATTTGATATCACGCTGTGAATGGTAAAAAAAAAGGCTTTGAGCGTCGCCAAGCACAAGTGAAAATTAATTTTAACTAAACATGAGGAGCTTTTTCGATCAACGATATTACAAAATAAACAAATTTTTCATGTCACGATTGGGCATCTGGCCAGAACAGACTTTGTTTGTGAGATGCCTACTACCTCCTATGTATATACTCACTCTTGTCACCATTTTTATTCCTGAGGTAGGCTGCTAACGGTGTTACAAGAAAACATGTTTTCAATATCACATAGTATTGGTACGATAATAATCTAGCTCATTCGTATACATGATATGTGGGGTCACACTAATATTATTATCGAGACGATGGTGCCCATTCTTACCATCTTCATCGTCACGTCAAAACTACTGAACGGCAGTTTCAACGTCCAAAAGGTACGAAAGTTTTAATACCCGATTTTCAAATAACATAACATCGTCATTGTCAGCTAAGAAAACCATAAACGTCTTTTTCCTTGGCTATGTAGATGCGTACAATATTGGGTCAAATCGAAGTTCACTGGGCTCAAATGGAAAAATCACCAAATATCGAAATCCTCCGGAAACATGGAGATCGGGCACATTTAATCACGTTGGCATTTGCAAGTGAGAAAAAAATTAATCACGAATGAATTTTTATACCAACATTTCTTAATACAATCCATCATTCCTACTCCGATTCATTTGCAGTTTACGTTTATACATGTACAGCACTCTTTCTCGTATTACCCATTTTGCCGGTTATTCTTGACATTATTATTCCATTAAATGAATCGAGACCAAAGGATTTGCTCTACCAAACTGAATACCGTGTCGATCATGATAAATATTTCTACCAAATACTGTTTCACGCATACGTTACGTCTGTGATAGCTATGTCAATAATAGTTGCTGTTGATTCGATGTTTTTTACCATTGTTGAACACGCGTGTGGACTCTTTGAAGTGGTTGGGTTCGTAAAAACTACACGAAACTATCGGATTCATGAATTACGAACGCAATGTATCAATGATTTGTCACATTTCTGACCAGGACTAATATAAAAAAAGTAACTTTGTCGATTGATCGTTCCGATAACGACGATTACAAAAAAATCTGCGATTGCATCGATTTGCACAAAGAAGCATTACGGTGTGTGATACGATTAGTATAAGTCGTTTATTTTACTACAATCGTTGGACACGAGACTTCGTAAACTTATTTCTCTATCGTTTGCAGTTTCGCTGAGCTTATCGAATCCAATTATTCGATGGCCTTTACGTCGATTATAGGCCTGAGCTTAGTGGCGATGAGCGTATCGGGAGTACAGGTATTAGCTTTGTACAGATTACATCGACTCTCATTTTTATCCATTGCTGCGGAGTATGAATCGCGTTATATCGTGCGTTTCAGGTGGTTCTTAACATGGACAGCTTAAAGGATATCGTGAGATTTGGAACATTCGTAAGCGGTCAAATGTTTCACATATTATTCAATAGTATATACGGCCAAAAGATATTCGATTACAGTATAGGAGTTCATGATTCTGTGTGGGTAAAGATAAACATCATTAAAATTATAATTTTCATAATATCTTTCACATGATTTAAAATGCGTCACAGGTACGGCAGCCATTGGATTGATTATAGCATTAAAAACAAAAAGCTTTTATTGATTGTATTGATGAGGAGTCAAAAACCATGCCTTCTCACAGCCGGAAAAATCTACATTTTGTCAATGGCGAGTTTCAGTTCTGTAAGGACACATATACGTTCTTCAGTATATATTATTATTTCTACTATTCGATACGGTATTGATTAATCATGTGAATTAAAGGTGATGCGGACGGCCTGTTCTTACTTCACTGTACTCACGTCGATGCTTTAACTCTGAACTACGTAATCTTTCAAAACAACTTGAAGGAACAAGACTATATCCGTCAATAATTATGTCCACTCGACATTGAGTAGAATTTGATGTTCATGCATGTAAAGTGTAACGTTAGCGAGTGAAAAATAAATTCGCGTAACTCACTTCGCGTAAAAATTCATACATCTTCAGAAAAATGAACGAATCATTTTTATCAAAAAAAAGTTAGGTTTCCAGGAGATCTGTCGAACAATTTTATTTATCATCAATTTTTTAACAACCATTGGAATTATTGTTATGCAAAATTAATCTTTTCAGCACCTTCAATTTGGTTGATTTTTTTTCAGATTTTTGTACTATCCAGAAGTGTTTTCAATTCCCTTTCATTTCTCCGAAACTTATGTGAAGTGAACAATATTCGCAAGGACTACCTTAACAAAATCGAGGTTGTGCATGCCCAGCCCATACTAACTGTCCCGCATGACCCGTAGCTCCCCCCTCGACGGGCCGTGCTGATTGATTTTCACTCCGTGATGGAGACTGTTGATTAAATCGAGGGTGGAAAAAACGAGGTTCTAGTGTAGAATTTTTTAAGCAAACATCTAAAAAATTATAAGACTAGCAAATTATAAGGGTGCAAATGATTTTTTTTCGCAAAATTGAAAATGTCACAAATCCGAAACCCCTCCACCAATTTTACACACATGCACGCACACGCCGGAATAATGTGTAAATGTAATTTTTCTACGATTTTGATCATTCTGAACACATCACCAAAATGAAGTTTCCCCAGCGAGGAAGCAAAAACATGTATTAGCATGTTTAACGTTATCAACATAATATACCCCGATAAAAATCAAGTAGCACCTTCCATAATAGTTCTATGGTTTCATAACACGCGTGATATTTAATGATCTCATTACTAAAGGTATGCAAGTACCCGACGTCCTCGGGTACCCAACGTTCAGATCGGATCGCGTATCCTTCAGGTTTAACTGGGTGTTATCTGAATTTACCGAGTACCCAAATTTAAAGCGTTGAAGGGGGGACGTTCAAAGGTTCGAGTGAGTAATACAGATTAACAATCATTTTACGTGATCGACAATGTCTGTCTAATGCGTTCGTAAGTTTGTATCACAAATTTAACAATTTCCCGCCAATTAAAAATTCGATGAGAAAGTTACCAGCGTACGCTTCGATAGCTGTAAGAATGAAGATAAAAATTAATGTGAATCACACTATAAACTTTAATCCATTGTAACATACTATTTGATTTTTTTTTTCTTGAACTGGTAGAATTTATATTGTTGCAAAATTCAGTGTCATCCACAAATAAATTGCAACCCTTTTTTATAAATGCGTTGATTCGACGTTACCTTTTCAATTCATCCAGCATAAGATTTTGGCAAGCTATGGTGATCATCTGACTTTACTTGTTGTTGATCGATCCTCTTAATACACTGGTAGTGCGCATCGTCGATGGCTAACGAAAAATATCCAGTAGCACCTCTAATAGACATGATAGCCATACAGCATGCCAACCAAACCTTCAGTAACCCGTTGCATAAGAGGTATGTTACACACGCGACATTACTTGCACACAAATAGACATCTCACTACAAGTGTGGTTAGGACATTTATTGGTAATAGCCAACAACGTGAAGAGCCATAAGCTGGTACGACGGGTATGATCTATTTTAATGGATATAAGGTATTACTATAAACACTGGCTTGCGTAACAACTCAAACCAGACGTTGCATGATGGTCTCTTCCAGGATGTCGGTCCGACAACACTTTATTATTAGACCATCAAGACAATCATGAACAATCATCACACTCAAGAAAGGCTCCCCAAGGCCACGAAAAACGAATTTTACTTTTATTACCACAGTTGATCTCGCAGGTACTACTTCGATCAGACTTACCGGTGGATCGCTAAATCTGAACGATCCTGCGGATTAATCCAGTGAAAAAAAAAAATCGCAATTATCATTTAAGGGATGTAGTTTTTTACGCTCTTGTCATATTTTTGTGAAAGTACAGTAAAATTCAAACCTTCGACTTGCGTGATACTTATACAACGATACACTACTATCGACCGCACTTTGGCTGCACGCAAATTTTGTCCACATAAAGTATGCAACGGCCGACTCTTGGAAATTATATGCACCAGATGTGACTTCTGCGAGCCCTGCGCACCCTACCTTTATCGAACCCAACATTAACTGATGATGAAAAAAATTGTCACGAATGCTCTACATCCTAGTATCGCGCTTTTCGAATGCTTAAAAAGTACCACGAGGTTTGCTGAGCGGATTTGGGAATTAATTTTGATTTCAATATGAAAAGCATTTTTGATCAACGATATTACAGCATTAACAAATTCTTTATGTCACGATTTGGCATTTGGCCAGAACAGTCTTTGTTTTTGAGATGCCTACTACCTTTTATGTATATACTCATTCTTGTCAGCATTCTCATTCCTGAGGTAGTCCTTGCTAATGGTATCATAAAAAAATATTTATTTAATATCACATAAAATTCGTACGATAATCCTCTAGGCCAATCGTGCAATTCTCATGCGGGGCCACGCGTCTATTACTATCGAGGCCATGATTCCGATTTTAGTAATTATTATTGTCTCGATGAAATTACTGAACGGTAGCTTCAACGTGCAAAAGGTACGAAGGCTTGAAAGCCGATTTTCAAACAACACAATATTGGGACTGTCAGCTAATAAAACCATGAACTTATTTACTCCTTGAATATGCAGATGCGTATAATATTAGGTCAAATCGAAGCTCACTGGGCCCAAATGGAAAAATCACCAAATATCGAAATCCTTCGGAATCATGGAGATCGTGCACGTTTCAACACGTTGGCATTTGCCAGTGAGAAAAAAATTAATCACAAATGAATTTTTATACAATTTATCGTGCTTATTTCAATTAATTTGCAGCTTGCGTTTATGTATGTATGACACTCTTTCTCGTATTACCTGTTTTGCCAGTAATGCTCGACATTATTATGCCACTAAATGAATCAAGACCAAAGGAATTCCTCTTCCAAACTGAATACCATGTTGATCCCGACAAATATTTTTACGAAATACTCTTTCACGCATACATTACGTCTGTGATAGCTATGTCAATAGTAATTACTGTTGACTCAATGTTCTTTGCTATTGTTGAACACGCGTGTGGACTCTTTGAGATGGTTGGGTTCGTAAGAAAAACTTTACACGCAAATATCCTATTTATGAATTACGCACGCAGCGTATTAATGATTTGTTAAATTTTCGATCAGGATGAATATTACAAAGGTTAACTTGTCGATTGATCGTTCCGATAACGATGATTACAAAAAAATCTGCTATTGCATCGAAATGCACTCAGAAGCATTGCGGTGTGTGATACGATCAGTAAACATCGTTTATTTGACTACGTTTATTTGACATTGGGGGTAAGACTCCGTAGACAATTTTCTCAATCGTTTGCAGATTCGCTGAACTTGTCGAATCCAACTATTCGATGGCCTTCACGCCGATTATCGGCTTGAGTTTATTGGCGATGAGCGTATCAGGCGTACAGGTATTGGCTTTGTAAACTGTATCAATTTTCGGTTTTTATGCATTATTGTGGATTAAACTGTTATATCGTTATTTTCAGGTGGTTCTTAACTTGGGCAACGTAAAGGAAGCAGTAAGATTCGGAATGTTCGTAATCTGTGAAATATTTCATGTATTATTCAATAGTATATACGGCCAAAAGATATGCGATTCCAGTTTAGGAATTCATGATTCTGTGTGAGTAAAGATAAATATAATCTAAATAGTATGCTCTTCATGATTTAATTCATATTATTTGGAATGCTTTGCAGTTACGACAGTGATTGGATTGATTTTAGCATAAAAAACAAAAAGCTTTTAATAGTTTTATTGATGCGAAGTCAGAAACCATGCCTTCTTACGGCCGGAAAAATCTATACTTTGTCAATGGCGAGTTTCAGTTCTGTAAGGACAGATATTAGTTTGGTGCATGTATTATTTAACCTATTCGATATTATATTGATTAATCATGTCAATTAAAGGTGATGCAGACGGCCTGTTCTTACTTCACCGTTCTCACATCGATGATTTAATTTTGAACTACTTAATTTTTCGAAACAATATGAACTGACAAAATTGTATCCGTCTATAATTGTGGGCATTCGATATTGTGTAAAATTCGAGGTTTATACATGTAAAAATCGTAAAGGTGGTAAGTGATAAATAAATTAACGTTGGCGGTATGTCGTTCAGTTTCTTGTAATTGACGGCAGTGAAGGATCGTAAAAATATGTTACATACAAAGAGACTTGTGTTGTAAATAGATGAGTTAGAGACCGTCACTTTCACTGCTAGCAGAATACAGCAGTACAGTATCTCAATATCCACCTTCTCTTCGGTAGGGTTTGATGTAATTGATGGCCCGCTATATTTTTCGGCACTCGCTCTTCAGAGGAAAGTGCCTATTACAGTCACCTTCCATGGCATTATTTAAGTATTGAAAAAATTTTGCTTTTAATTACTTATATTCATTTATTTCACTCGGTGAGAAAATGGCGGTTTTTGCGCACGCTTCGCGTGCGAAAACCCCCATTTTCACACCTTGTGAAATAAAATTTTTCTTTACTCGATGCGGAAATGGCCACTTTTCCGCCCGCTTCGCGTGCATAAAACCGTGTGCCTCGGTGTACCTCGAGTATTTCGATCTAGGGGAAACGGGGACATGTGTCCCCGTTTCCCCTAGATATGCACCGAAGGTATACTCGCGAGGACCGAAGGTGTACCTCGAGTATTTCGATTTAGGGGAAACGGGGACATGCGTCCCCGTTTCCCCTAGATAAGTACCGAAGGCATAACCCACGGGAACCAGGCGTATACTTATGTAGGGGAAACAGGTACATGTGTCCGGGTCTCCTAGAGCCCTTAGATCTTTACTCCCGTGTGCTATATGAGATTCGGGTTTTTCGAAATGCACTCCCATGAGTGAATTTGGATCAGGATTTTTCTTATTTCACTCCCATGCGCTATGAACGCCGGAATCTCGAGAATATAGTATATGGGACTGATTTATTATTTTCGGATTTCACTCCCATCCGCTATGAACGCTAAAATGTCGGGCATATAGCATATAGGAATTATTTATGATTTTCGAAACTTTCTCCCCTGTGCCATGGGATTTGGATTTTTCGAAATTCACTCCTATACGCTATGAACGCTGAAATTTCGAGTATATTTTATATCCAAAACAAAGTTTTAAATACCAATCAGAACGTTCCAACCTTTCCTGGCAAAAATACAGACAATGCTTCCTCATAAAAGAAGCTTCGCGAATAAAGGAACTTTATGAGAAAGCGACGTAAAAATTTCAATCTTCAACTTTTTTACATTTTGATACACATATATTTTTTTCATTGTTCGGATAAACATCTGTTTTGGTAGATTTTTTAATTTTTAAGAGGTTTTTTTTCATAAACATATTTTCTGAACGTTTTAAGTACCTGGCGTACCATTTTTACTTTTTTGAAAAAAAGTATTTTGTGTTTGATAACATTTTCTTCGACTTCAATTTGACGAACAATTTACAATCCCAATTTTTTTATCTGACAAATAATTAACGGTATTAACAGTGTTCTTTTGGCATCACACTGTATCTCAAGAGCTGACCCTCCATACGACAAAGACTTCGACGAAAAAGTGTCTCATCGATTTCGGCCTTCTTCTTAACGGCCTACCTGCCGTTTGATTCGTTGGGCCTCAATGTTCACGAAAATAGCACTGAACGAAGCGACGTGATCGCTCTACTAGTGTACCAAATTTCAATTCGCTGTCTCAAGCCATTTCCGAGTTATAGTCCGATGAACTGATGCGTGGATTTGATGCACTGATGGTGCGAATCGTCGGAGCCTAAAAAATTATCTACTAGCACTTCAATCGTTACAATAACATAGCACGCCAAACCTCCAGTAGCCATTGCATAATAGGTATGTTACACTTGAACGAAAATAGCATCTAACCATCAAATACGATCAGGATATTAGCTGGTGCGGACCAATGACGTTGCTAGCCACAAACTGGCACGACAAGTATAATCTATGGCGGCTATCCAGGTGTTGTGATAAGTACACGCTTGCGTAACGACGCAGGTCTGTACTCATTGCACTGTACCTAGTACGCGTTGCATGGTGGTCCCTTATGAGATGTCTGTCTGGCGACACTCTATTATTAGATAATCAAGACGTCTTTGAACAACCACCTCGCTCAAAAGAAATTCAAATAAAATTCCTCATACTTTTATTGTCACACTTGTTCTCGATACGATTTTTACGCACTTTTTTTTATCAGAGTAGAAAACAATGGATTCCTTCGACTTACGTGATATTTCTACGATATTAACCAGTATCGACCGCACCTTGGCTGCACGCAATTTTGTTCGGATAAAATATGCAACGGTCGACTCTTGAAAATTATACACGTGTGAGGTGACAAGCCTTGCTCACGGTACCTTTATCGAGCCCAACATTAACTGATGACGAAGAAAATTTTCACCAATACACTACGTCCTAGTATCGCGCTTTCCGAATAGTTAAAAAGCTACCACGAGGTTCGCCGGGCGCATTTGAACATTATTTTCGATTTCAATATGACGAGTTTTTTTGATCAACGATATTACAGAATTAACAAATTCTTGATGTCACGATTGGGCATTTGGCCGGAACAGTCTTTGTTTATGAGATGCCTACTGCCTCTTATGTATATACTCACTCTTGTCACCATTTTTATTCCTGAGGTAGTATTCCTGAGGTGGCTTGCTACCGGTATCATGTGAAAATATTTATTAAATATCATATAACATTGGTACGATACTCATCTAGGTCGTTCGTATACATGACATGTGGGGTCACACTAATATTATTATCGAGGCCATGGTCCCCATTTTCATCATCTTCATCGTCTCATCGAAATTATTGAACGGCAGCTTCAACGTCCAAAAGGTACGAAGGTTTTGAAACCCGGTTTTCAAAACAACATAACATAGTGATTGTCAGATGAGAAAAACCATAAAATTCTTTTTTCCTTGGATACGCAGATGCGTACAATATTGGGTCAAATCGAAGGTCACTGGGCCCAACTGGAGAAATCCCCAAATATCGAAATCCTTCGGAAACATGGGAATCGTGCACATTTAATCGCGGTGGCATTTGTCGGTAAGAAAAATAATTAATCACGAACAAATTTTTCTACCAACATTTGGACGTACAATTTATCATACTCTAATCGACTTGCAGTTGGCGCTTGTATTTGTACGGCGCTCTTTCTCACATTGCCTATTTTGCCGATTTTTCTCGACATTATTATGCCATTAAATGAATCAAGACCAAGGGATTTGCTCTACCAAACTGAATACCGTGTCGATCACGACAAATATTTCTACGAAATACTGTTTCACGCATACATTACGTCTGTGATAGCTGTGACAATAATAGTTGCTGTTGATTCGATGTTTTTTACCATTGTTGAACACGCTTGTGGACTTTTTGAGATGGTTCGGTTCGTAAAAAAAACTTTGCACACAAATAGCATATTTATGAATTATGCATGCAATGTATTAATCATTTGTCAAATTTTCGACCAGGATTAATATTACAAATGTTAATTCGTCGATTGATTGTCTCGACAACGATGTTTACAAAAAAATCTGCTATTGCATCGATTTGCACAAGGAAGCATTGCGGTGTGTGATACGATTAGTAAACATCGTTTATTTCACTTTATTTATTTTACGTTGAGTGTAAGACTTCGTCTACCCTCAAATGTCTCTATCATTTGCAGATTCGCTGAACTTGTGGAATCCAATTATTCCATGGCCTTCACGCCGGTTATAGGCTTGAGTTTATTGGCAATGAGCGTATCAGGAGTACAGGTATTGGCTTTGTAGACTGCGTCGACTTTTGTTTTTTATGCATCACAGTAGAGTATGATTCGTTGTATCGTAATTTTCAGATGGTTCTTAACATGGACAGCTTAAAGGATGTGGTAAGATTCGGAATGTTCGTAGGCTGTCAAATGTTTCATATATTATTCAATAGTATATACGGCCAAAAGATCTTTGATTACAGTCTAGGAATTCATGATTCTGTGTGAGTAAAGATAAATATCATCGAAATTAGTGTTCGTATTATCCTTCATGTTCTTTATAATGCTTTGCAGTTACGGCAGCGATTGGATTGATTTCAACATAAAAAGCAAAAAGCTTTTAATGATTATATTGATGAGGAGTCAGAAACCATGCCTTCTTACTGCCGGAAAAATCTATATTTTGTCAATGGCGAGCTTCAGTTCTGTAAGAACAGATATGAATTCGATGCATGTAATTATTTGCACTATTAGATATAATATTCTTTAATCGTATCAATTAAAGGTGATGCAGACGGCCTGTTCTTACTTCACCGTACTCACCTCGATGCTTTAACTCTGATCTACTTAATGTTTCGAAACAACATGAACTGATATTAATCCCTCTATGATGATGGGCACTCGATATTGAGCAGAATTCAATGTTCATGCGTGTAAAGTGTAAAGTTTGTAAGTGATAAATAAATTCGTGTAACTCACATTGATGTAAGTTTTAATCCTGTGTCGACCATAAGGCTGGCCATTGGATGGCCAACCGGACACTGAACATTCGCCCTCGTCGTCGTATTAACCCTTTATGTCACACCTCTATCCCCACTCTTAGGGGCTCCCGTAGCAGCACGAGGCCCCCACTCCGCAGTCGTTAGTGCCGGTCAGGCCCCTGACACACTGAGCGATGCTGGTAGTACACTAGTCGGTACAGTGGACACTACGAAATATCGCACTCTGTAATATCGCGATATTACAGAGGGAAACGCGTTTCCTTTCAATTCTCTCCCTAAGCTCTCTCGCCGTGAGGGGAAAGCTTCTCCCACTACACGGACTCACTCTACTCGCGAGGCACTACGCGCGGTTTTGCGCTTGCTTCGCTTACGTCTCCCGTAAATCCAATGAATCTCCAGTTCTTGTCCGGCGAAGATCAATCAAACCATGGTCGCGCAAAATTGATCTTGACACTGTTACTCAAAGTCAATTTTACTCCCTCGTAGAGGAAGCTTCGTGGTAGTGAATAAAAAAATTTCGAGATTTTAATGAAAACGTGTTCAGAATGTTCCAAAACATCGAAAAATCACATTTAGAAAAAATGTCCGGATGCGTGCGTGCGTGCATGTGTGTGTGTGAATCGGACGTGAAAAATTCAAAACGCAATAACTCGAGAACGCGTTGACCGATCAAGCTGAAATTTGGCAAATTTCGTCAAAAAATGTTCAGTTGTTTTTTTTTGTTCGCCATTTTTTATTTCGTCAAAAATGTCGGTTCGCACTCTAGCACTCACCATTTTTTAGCTATCGGGCTAAAAACGCGCATACAAGCAGAATATCATCACTCGATGATCCCATTAAAATGTCAGGAAAATCGATCGAACCATTTAAATTTTATGTCATTTTGAATTTTTTGATTTTTATGATTTTTTTTTTTAAGTCGCATTTTTTTCGATTCAAATACTCATCTACGAATAAAATAAGTGTCAGATTCGTGATCAGCGTGAAAAAATACATGGAATAACAGTCCCGGAGCGACAACTAACGAAAAAGTTTACCAGGCATTTTTATAGCCAAAATTGCAAAAATGAGTGATTTTAGGTATTTGTAAACAACGATTTCTTTGCTTTGCGATTACCAATCTACCAATCTACCAATCTATCTTACCAATTTAATGGATTTTGACCAAATTCGATACCAAAGGTCTTTGATCAAAATAGTATATTTATGTGTAGTTTTAGGACGATTGCTCCAAATTTACGTAAGTTAGAGCTACCACAGAGAATTACCAAAAAATTGAAAATCGCATAAAATCTCCATTTAGGCCTCAATGTTCACGAAAATCGCACTGAACGAAGCGACGTAATCGCTCTACTAGTGTACTAAATTTCATCTCGCTGTTTCAAGCCATTTCTGAGTATAGTCATTTTAAACGATGCAACTCTGTCACATACACACACACACACACATACATCCCGACGCCAGCTAAAAATCATATTACTCGACGTTTCAGACTATTTGAAGTATTCTGACATTAAAATCTCAATTTTTTTTTTTTACGAAAACAAAGCTTCCTCTATGAGGAAGCAAAAACTAATAATATTTTTGAAAAGCACGCATAAACAACTTAAATACATATATATATATATATATAACAAATTAGCATAGACGCAGCTCGACACGTATTCGAGGTTAAACTACACGTTGAGTGAATTCAATGCACTGTAGGATGGCACACAGCTACAGCATTTTTATAGCAGACGACAAATAATCGCAAAGGCAATAGTAGATAATAGCCGGCGCCTGTCGATATATCTAAATAGGGTTTTGACCTGTTTTTTTTTTTTTTAAGTTATTTATCTCTGCCATTTCACATTTATTTTCCTATTCCTTGGCTACGAACCCACTTCCACATACACAGAACTAGGGTGCCAAATTCTGTCAAGAGACATTGCGCCGTTCCGACAAACACTGGAGACAACGAAAACAGGAGAATCGGGGGGGCCTCAGCGAAACGCATAACTCCCGTCTTTTTTGCCCTAGCCGGCAGACGGTAGTTAAGATAATTGATATCTCCGACTGACGTGATATGTCTACGACATTAACCACTATCGATCGCACTTTGGCTGCACGCAATTTTGTTCGGATAAGATATGCGATTGCCGACTCTTGAAAATTACATACGTGTGAGGCGACAAGCCTTGCTCACCGTACCTTTATCGAGCCCAACATTAACTGCTGGCGAAGAAAATTGTCACCAATAACACTACTTCCTAGTATCGCGCTTTCCGAATGGTTAAAAAGCTCCCACGGGGTTCGCCGAGCGCATTTGAAAATCACTTTTAATTTCAATATGAAAAGCTTTTTTGATCAACGATATTACAGAGTGAACAAATTCTTTATGTCACGATTGGGCATTTGGCCGGAACAGTCTTTGTTTATGCGATGCCTACTACCTCCTATGTATATACTCACTCTCGTCACCATTTTTATTCCTGAGGTAGTCCTTGCTAACGGTATCCGAAAAAAAAAATGTATTTAATGCTTACAATATTGGTACGATAATCATCTAGCTCGTTCGTATACATGATATGTGGGGTCACACTAATATTATTATCGAGACCATGGTGCCCATTTTCATCATCTTCATAACGACGTCGAAATTACTGAACGGCAGCTTCAATGTCCATAAGGTACGAAAGTTTTGAAACCCGATTTTCAAAATCATAATATTGTGATTATCAGCTGAGAAAAACCATAACTTCTTACCATAATCATAACGATAATAATCATAACCTTAACCATAATAACCATAGTCATAACATACATTTATTTTTTCCTTGGATATGCAGATGCGTACGATATTGTGTCAAATCGAAGGTCACTGGGCCCAAATGGACAAATCACCAAATATCGAAATCCTCCGGAAACATGGAGAACGTGCACATTTAATCACGTTGGCATTTGCGAGTGAGAAAAAACTCAATTACAAATAAATTTTTATATCAACATTTGGGAATGCAATTTATCATGATTACTCCAATCGTCTTGCAGTTTACGTTTATATGTGTACGGTACTCTTTCTCACATTGCCTATTTTGCCGATTTTTTTCGACATTATTATGCCATTAAATGAATCAAGACCAAGGGATTTGCTCTACCAAACTGAATACCGTGTCGATCACGACAAATATTTCTACGAAATACTGTTTCACGCATACATTACGTCTGTGATAGCTATGTCAATATTAATTGCTGTTGACTCGATGTTCTTTACCGTTGTTGAACACGCGTGTGGACTTTTTGAGATGGTTGGGTTCGTAAAAAAAACTTTACACACCAATATCGTATTCATGAAATACGCACGCAATGTATTAATGATTTGTCACATTTCTGAGCAGGACTAATATTAAACAAGTTGATTTGGGGAATAATCGTACCGATAACAATGATTACGAAAAAATCTGCTATTGCGTCGATTTGCATAAAGAAGCATTGCGGTGTGTGACATGATCAGTAAACATCGTTTATTAGACTAAGTTTGCTTTACAATGGGAGTAAGACTTTGTGGACATATTTCTCTATCGTTTGCAGATTCGCTGAACTTGTTGAATCCAATTATTCAATGGCCTTCACGCCGATTATTGGCTTGAGTTTATTGGCGATGAGCGTATCTGGAGTACAGGTATTGTTTTTGTAGATTGCATTGATGTCTTTTTTTATGCATTACTGTGGAGTACGAATCACTATATTCTGAGTTTAAGGTGGTTCTTAACATGGACAGCTTAAAGGATGTGGTAAGATTCGGAATGTTCGTAGTCGGTCAAATGTTTCATATATTATTCAATAGTATATACGGCCAAAAGATATGTGATTACAGTCTAGAAATTCATGATTCTGTGTGAGTAAACATAAATATCATTGAAATTATAATCTTCGTGATTTCTTTCATATTATTTAGAATGCTTTGCAGTTACGGCAGCAATTGGATTGATTTTAATATACAAAACAAAAAACTTTTATTGGTTATATTGAAGAGGAGTCAAAAACCATGCCTTCTTACTGCCGGAAAAATCTACATTTTGTCAATGGCGAGTTTCAGTTCTGTAAGAACAGATATCAATTCGACGCATGTAATTATTTGCACTATTAGATATAATATTCTTTAATCGTGTAAATTAAAGGTGATGCAGACGGCCTGTTCTTACTTCACCGTACTCACATCGATGCTTTAACTCTGATCTACTTAATGTTTCGAAAAAACATGAACTGACATTAATCCCTCTATGATGATGGGCACTCGATATTGAGCAGAATTTAATGTTCATGCGTGTAAAGTGTAAAGTTTGTAAGTGATAAATAAATTTGTGTAATCCTGTATCGGACACTGAACATACGCCCTTGTCGTCGTGTTAACCCTTTATAAGTCACACCTCTATCCCCACTCTTAGGGGCTTCCATAGCCTCACGAGGCCCCCACTCCGCAGTCGTTAGTGTCGGTCAGCGGAAAGCGGAAAAACCTACCTGGAAGTAGCGCGTCCCGTTACAATATATAAAATTTCATTTATTACATTTTCAACTAATGTGTAATATATTTGTATAATCGAAGTTTCGTTACGTCTTATAAAATTTCGACGTTCGCAGAGTTCACCCATTGGCCGGAAACACTTATTTGAACGGCCAAATCTCCTGGTACAGTAACTGACTTCGCCACACACATTTGAAAAACTTTTATTTTGCTCTTCGTTATCCATGCCGGTGGAATCTGTAAATCCGTGGTGTACAGTTCGGCCAGTCGCAAAAGACTTCTAAATTCGCTTAGATTTTCTGACTTTTAAAACTCTTCAGGTGGTTCCAGTACTACTAACGTTGCAGTGCAGGGAGTTTCGGCAGGCACGGAAATTAGCGCTTTTCATGCATGAGTTACATAAAATCTATACTGTATTGTATCGAGATTCTCGACCTTCATTTATCCCCCATCATTGCTATGAGGTATCGATTGAATGTGCAAGATCCTACATCTTGGCATTCAATGCTAATGCATGAAACTATGTAAGAATAAGACTCTCAAGCGGCCCACTTTTAAAATGATTAGTTACAAGATGTTTCACGCTTGGCTGCGATAACTTTCCGGTCGAAGATTGTTGGGGGTGACTCACCGTTACAATCATTTACGCGTATCTTGCTGGGTCTCGTATAGTGCCGAAGCGAGAGAGGTCGACCTTTGCTGTATAGAAACTTCGATCGAGCTCCCAGCGCACTCGATCACTCTGAGAAATCTCCCTGGTTCAGCGTACATATAAGTACGCAATACACTTTGACTCCGGCAGCAACAGCAAAAGCAGCTTCTCTCCGTTGCCGTGTCAGTTTCTCGCGCAGGTACACCCACGCAACCACTTACCTGGCAACGTACAACACGTCGACGTTCCTGAGAAATATACATGCTGTGACGGTGGTCAGTATGTGATCTCGGGGTGGTTAAAAGTGAGATATCTAAGATAGGCGCGATGCAACAAGATCGAAACTATCTCAGCATCCTGGCGCATCCTATCTTCGCTCTATGTCACGGTTATATACCGTAAAAGGTACGGGCTGTGTCACCCAAGCACCGCTGAACATGTACAGAAGCTGTCGCGGCTAAGTAGTCGACCCACGCTCGCGACTCGTACGTTTAATTCAAATCCGCTCTCTCTATCACTCGCGAGAATCTAAAAAGAAGAGATCAAACGAAGGAAAGAATGCAGGATATGTAAAGTACGTCGTGAAGTGACCGATAATTGAATAAAATAGAAAAAGTAACAGGAAGAGGAATAAATTCCTCGTCCTGTTACTCGACATGTGTTTCAATGCTAAAAGGGTACGCTGTAGCCCGGGGGGGGGGGGGGGGGGGGAGGGGTTGGAAAATGTATACATTCGTGCAGAGTACATTCACCTTCTCGAGTATACACGTATAAGTATCTTTGAATTTTTGAGATTGAATGCTTATCAGCGATAGCGGCGTTGTCGCTCGGGGTTTAAATCTCGATAGAGAGAAGAATACTTCATGGGTTGAGATTGACGCGCGATATGCGCCCTTTTCCTATATCCCTTGTCTTTTAGGTACAGGGGAATGTGGAGCTGGAACCCTAGCGGTGTAATATCATCGTGGTCAGGCGTCAAAAATCAATCACGAATTCGTGATAGAGAACGGTCGGCTCTACTATTTTCAATGGTCCACCAGTTCGGAAGGGAACAACAGGGAAGACGATGCAGCGCTTCAAGAGTGGATCCACACAAGAGTGAGGCGGACCTCGAAGGAACGCTTCTGCTTCTGGTGCGGCTGTCGCAGTGGTTCGATCGATAAGGACACCCCAATGCAAGTGAGTCAGAGACCGAAACCTTTGTGCAGGTAAAAGGGTAAACGGAGAATAGGACGATCTCGTGTTCTGTATATACTCGAACTCTCGATACTTCGTTCACCTTCTCATCGTATAAATCGCGCGCGTCACCGTTCGCAAAACGCAGACTCGTTCTATGCGTCGACGTCAGGATGTCAACGTAGAGGATGCTCGGAACCTATCCTTTCTTCACGGAATGTCTAGCAAGTACCTGCTGTCTATAAGCTTTGGAAGGAAGCGCTCTTTCGAGAGATTTCGTTCGATGGCATAAATTACCCGACATTACCGATACACGTTTAATTCTTTCTTTCAGTCCGTCATGTCTTTGTGAGAAGGGCACTTTTGGAAGAAAAAAAACCACCAACTAAAAAGTGGTAAAAACTCGGGACAAATACTGAGGGATCCGAAGGAGAAGGCAATCGAATGAGAAACTACGATGAATTCTTTTATCGTCACCTATTTTCACGACACTAAAGGAGCAGTGGTATATTTCGAGAAATTAATATTAATATAGAGAAATAACGAATGAGCATAGTTACAGAGCTCGGAGTAATTACTTCCACGCACGATACCAGAGAAGCGTGTAACGAAGTGGCGAACGGTTCGAGGAGCTGTTTCCGAGATGCTATTGCTGAGAAGAAACCGAGAGTAAGAGAACGAAGGAAGCTTTGGTCGTTGCCGAAAGGACATAAATCCCGTTTTACAATGCCAACAGCAGCAGCAGCACCAGCAGAAGTAGCCTCCGGGGGACACGTGTCCGCGCCAGTGATGTTTGCCGCTCGAGCGCGCATATGAATGAAACTCTTTGACGGGGAGGGCTCCAGAGCGGCTCTCCCACTTTCTGGACCGTCTGCTAAGTCAACTAACTTCCCGTTCCTCGTTCTGGACTCAACGTAATGAGAGCACAGACGTCTCGGTTGTCCCTTCGTTGGTGTTCCCGGTTCTTTCCTTTTTTTTCAAGCTTTTTCGGTCCCCCTTTACTATACAGATCGGTATGGTTATCAACAACCCACACACACACACGAAGCCCGTACCAAAGAAGTCAACCTCGTGTTCGGACCCAAATTAACTAGTCCTCAGAAAGCCGAAGAAATGTGGTAGAAATACGCAATGAATAACATAATACACTTGGCATTCATAAGTGGCAGATCGTAGTCGCTCGGATACCAGAAGTACAGAACAGCCGAGACGAGGACTCCTAGAATTTATCTTGTCGGAACTGCGGCAAACACACACGGAATTCTAACGATGCTCATTCATTATACCCCATGCTTACCATAAAAATAGAGTTAATCATAGATTGTGGAAAAAAAAACATCCTACGCCGCGCAGTTCTGGGGCTGCACAAAAGAGTCGAAAGAAGATGGAAAAAAACGCACGGTTCAGGTTGTAGGGAAATTTACATGCGCTAACTTCCTACCGAATCGTGTCCTTTGTAGTTCTTTTTTTTTTTTTTTATTCAGCTCTTCGGCACTCCTGCTTCAACGCTCCTCGCCCTTCTGTTCATTTCTCTTCGTTTGTCGTCTTCACCTTCTTCACACACACTGGCGGTCGTTTACTTTTTTTCCTGCGTTAACGCATGGATTCTTCTCGTTGCGAGTAAGTGCGTAGAAGCGGTTAATAAGAAATGCCGATACTCGGGCTGCTGCTGCTGCCGCTGCTTTTGCTGCTGAATCTTTTATTCATTCCACACGACGAGAGGCGAAACATTGGCTGCCGCCTTTACGCATACAGCACAGCACTACTTCTACATCTTATACACAGTGTGCACTTGGTTGGCTCAACGCGAAGCAGCGAACGAACGAGTCTGCTAGCCTCCGGCTAGCGCGCTGCGTTTCCGGTTCGTAAAATGTTATAAAGTTGCCTCGAACGTATCGTTTACCTATCGCGATTTCCTGTCTGTGATCTGCGTGCCAAAGCTTCTCGGGGTATGCGAATCTCATTCATGCTGCAGCCATGCGTAGGATCTATTCGATTATTCTGACAGAAAAAAAGAACACGATTGAGATTCCAGAACGTCGGGAATAATTTTTCGACATAAATCTCAAATTCGCTTCTTGTCCATGAGTTGACGATTTCTAAACTAGTCTCGTCCTTCCGATAAATACAATCTAATTAAAAACATCTCCAGTTTTACCAGCGATGAGAATTCAACTACGATTGTATTGCATCTCGATGTCGGATGTAATTAGTATTAGTATAGCGATGAAACGATTTGTTCGAGAGTGTCGAGGCAGCAGCGTTATCGCAAAACAGATCCAATCTATCGATCGAAGCGATCCATTTTCGTCAGTTCGACTTCTTTGCTATACCATAGCTCTCGGGATATAGGAGGATGAGCTGGATTGATGCCGATCGCCGGCGTCGATCGCGACAAAAACATGAGCGCACGCGGGCAATTAGCACCGAACACGATCCTCGCATACCGTCGTTCCCTTCGGCAGAAGCAAAGCGTCTCTGCCCGCCAATCCGTTTCTTCGATCCCGAGGGCTATGAGAGATCGACGATGATGCCACACGAACGATCGCAATCACTTAACTACGTGATTCATCTTCCTTTCCATGAATATACCAGGAATTGATTGTAAAAATGAAGCAGGATTCTTTCGAGAACATGACCAACTATGTATTGCACTCTGTTATTGTCCAACAGCTGGGGGAATTTATCGACGCATTGTGCCTTTTACGTAACCCGGCGGGCCGACGGCAAATTGAAAAAAAATCTTGCACAAGTACGAAAGGTTACTCGTAATCAGAAGCTGAAGAATCGGTGAATGCATCGTTGCGCCGCTCACGATTCGAGCTTCACAACAAAGAATCCTGCGAGAGAGACACACACGGCAATAGCTCCATTCACGAGGTGACCGAATTCCAAGATTTCTCAAGAAATGTTGGTCGGCAAGACTCAGTTTTTTTCTTTTTGTGGGAGGAAAATCGGACGGATGGGGTAAGCCCAGCGGACAATGGACTCATTGTGGCCCTCCTCATTTTTATAAGGATTCCTCGAGCCCTTCCATTGTGCGAAAATTGGGGATCTGTACGAGCGTCTCCTACGTGATCGCGGGGGTGGAAAGGATAGCGAAACGGGTTTCTCGACCGTGAAAATAATAAAAAGTGATCTCTCCTCTGCGTGTAGGCGAAGACGACAAAAAACTCGGCAGCTGTACTCAATCGCTCGACCGAAGGGCTTGGGTAATATGTGGACGGATCCTCGATCGAATCCTCGACTTCGCCCGGACAACAACGATCAAGATTTATTAATCTTTCTGATGTATAATTATCGATTAAATTGCGTCATTGCTATTGATACAAAGGTTTAACGTATTCGTGTTATTAGTACGAGCCGCATTAACTTTTTCCATTGTACCTTTCCTAAAACCATTACCAACCATTTACTCTTCTCATGTCATGCACCGACCCTTCAATCCCGGTGTTCTCCGCGTCACGGAGCAGAAAGGGTTCTGTTGCACGACATTTGGATCGTTCGATATCGAATAATGCATCAATATTTTCAAACTCAGGTTAACCATCGACGAGTGTACTGTCTGGGGTTTCCCTTTCAACACACTCTTCAACCGATACCCAATCGAAAGGGAACGGAAAAATCCTTTTCCTGAATCTACAAAAGCCCTTTACCTCTATACATCTCCGTGTCATTCCACCGTTTCGCCTTATTTTCCGAGACTGGAATACCTCTGTTGGGGCTGCAGCATGTGCACCGGCTTCCAAAAATCTGGATTCTCGGGGGTAAAGATCGAAATCGTGCGAGGGGCAGTTTTTTTTCTACTTTTCCTCGATTTTATAAAGGTTCGCTGAGTTTGTGGATCGATGAATGGGTTCAGCCGGACTTCATCGTCTCCTGCATGGCACATTTTTTTTTAGGTTCCGAGAACTGTACGGGAGCAATCTTGATCGGGGTTGCGTCAAATTTCCCACGCTAGTCGTCGCAAAGAACTTCCATCCTCTCACCCTTCCGGAGATCGGGACAGCGTGACGGTTACGGCGCGATCGCGATTTCAGCGTCTCGCCAGAACAGTTATAGACAGATATTTCGTCATCGCTCCGTTTCTCACTCGCGACGTCTATATATTGAAATGAATAATACGATGCAGTAGGAGCCGTTAAAATAGATAGCTATTGAATACCCTTGTTCCTTTCACCGCTAGGATAAATAAAAATCGGGCAGAAGATCCTCCATTCCACCTCGATAAACTGGAGTGGATCTACAAAGTATTTTTTTTTTCTTCTTGGCTCGAATCTCAAGCTTCTTCGAGATTTGCCTCCGCGGCATGGACATCTGTCGGCAGTGATACTTCGACGACGTTATAAAGCGCGAATATAAAACCTTGGTAACGCAACGAAGAAATTTCTTCGTTTACAACACAAGCCACGCGGTATAAATAGGTGAGCGTAGTATCATTTCGCGACGCACCATAAAAATTAATCCGATCGTTAAGGACTGCCGTAACTGTCAAAATATACGACCCCGTATACTGTGAGCTATACCCGCTAAACGTAAAACCCTTTCGTTTCTATGTACGTCCTCTTGCTGTGACTGAGCGACGTGGAAATAATTAATGTTGGGTTCGCGTCGGGCACAACGGATTTCTCAACAATTTTCGCACCGCAAATATGTTCGAACCGATAATGGAGTTTGCGCCTCTTCGCACTGAATCCATTCTGTCTTTGCGCTACCCGAACGAATTCTCAAGATTCCCAGAATGTTTTCGTCATGGCTTCGACGGTTTTCAGTATATTTTGCAGATTAAAGCGGATTCGGTCGAGACTCGCTACCTCGTCGATTCTAAACGATTCTCAGACGAGTGCGATATTCAAAAGGGAAGTATAATACTTTGTAATGGCCGTAGGGACGATATGAAAAGGCACAGAGAATTCTCTTTCGATGAAGGCTTCATTCGGACCATAAACTACCCTGTATGCAACGAATTTGTAACATTTTATTAGCGAGGCGTATATCACAGTGCTTGGCTGACTCACGGTAGCACATCCCGACTCGGCCTGTATACTTTGTACTCGAACTTTTAATGGTCTCGACTTTGTTCTCAAGGGCCCCGTTAGAGGCGGTTATGCCCTACCAGTTGCATTCATACACGGAGATTTATGTGAGATGCCCATATGAGAGATCCACTTTTATGATCGGTTCTGTTACAAAGTTGACGCTTTTATGCCATTGAGGCCCCGGTTGCGGACTCACAAAGAAATGCGAGCATCGCTGAAACACGTCCTGAATCGATGCCGGATACACTTGGGCGGTCTTTGAATTATTACTGATATTTTTCTTCTCTCTGCGAAACACGCACGAGTTTCGAAACACTCACTCGCCAAATAGTACGATCGGTATAGGATATTAAATTTAATAAAATACATTTTTTTAAAAATAAAGTTGTTTGAACGAGTCTAATTAATATTCGTCGAACTGCGTGCCCATTAAATTTACCTGACGCGTCAAAAATATACTTTTGTACAACAAATTTTGTAAGCGAACCAGATACGCGGAAAAAGTCGCTTCAATTTTGGCTATCGAAAACCGAACCGCTGCCGATTGAAGAAACGCATCGCGGCCCGCGGTACTTACTCATTGAAGTGTTCTGCACATGGACTCCCGAAATACCGGAGAAAGGGCGGTGGATGCAGACGATAACTGAGGAATGGCGAGTCCTGGTAATACAGTTAATTTCAGATTCCACCAGACCATAACGGGCTCGAGAACTGATTTGTAAATCGGTCTCTTAATAATGGTGGCTGTAACTGTTTAGCGAACGAGATATAAAGTTTTTGTCGTGGTCTAGAAAGATCCTCCGCATCATCCTCTACCGACGATTTATGTTGTCAGGATTATTTGACAGTAGGTATTGCTTACGAAGCAGGAAACAGTTTGTCCGTCGAGGCGCTCGGCTCTCTTTTTTTGCGATATAATTGCCGATTCTGCGAGAGCCTGGGCGGTCCCTTTTTGTCGCCGACGCTAACTATAAGAAATCTCACAGGGTACATCCGTGTATTCTCCTTTCTTGTCGCACTTTATCACATCGCGTCCTCCTTTTGCCTCCCTCGGGCCAACTCTCGAGGGCATCGTTTCGAACGCGCTCGACCACTCCGTGTATCTCCTCCCCAGCTTCGCTTTAAACTTTCTTGCTCGGGTTCATATAAATTACTAATGAACTAATTGCAATTGAAACTACGAGAGGACAGTTGCGAACAGGGCGATTCTTAATATCTCTCCAGAAAATGCCGCGCCATCGATCGAACCTTACGCCGATTGAAACGAAGACTCGAAAATTTAAGCATCGTTTCGATTCCTTCGGGCTCTTCGGGTTCGCTTGATCGACAATGGAGAACGGCATATAATCAACGAGCGTTCGTAGTTCGATTCGAAAATCACGTGGGTTAATGACCGTGGAAATACCGGTCGCACGATTCTTCCCGCTGGACCCCTACAAGAACGCGCAACGAGGGGGAGAGCCAAATGTCTTGACCATAGCGAGGAATTGACTGACAAGACGCAAACAGTGTTCCCGCAGGGAAATTCCGCGGGTTCGAAGAGTGGTCCCGGTGCCCAAAGGAGACCGAGCAATAAATTCGCTGATACAACACGCCGACGGCAGAAGCTGATAGCGGCGACTCTGAGGACCTTTTTTTTACATCGCGCTTGTAGGTACCAAGTATGGAGTTGCCGGTGTACTCGCAGGACTTCGTTACCCAGACCAATATACTTCTATCTTCGATGTTGGGAATATCGAGAAGAAGGATACGCAAAGAAACCGATAAAATGCTAACAATTATGCTGCATTTATGGTTTCTCTTCAGATATTATTACTTCGATCCATAGACTCGTAATCCTTTGTTATCAATGGCATTGACGAGTGTTCACCAAAATGGCGTTGAAACCAAGCTAACAGCTTCACATCTACACCTGAAATAGACCTCTTCGCAGTCGCGAAACCGGAAGTTCATAAGTCACTGATCGTTGATATATAATAGCAACGAACTTCATCGAAAGAGAAAATCTGAGACAAGTTATATTTTGTTACATTTGCGCAAGATGGATAAAGACTGTAGGATAAATTATTACCGCAATATCGTGCGCATTACAAAATATAATTTTTAGTGTTTACCTTTCGCAAATCATTGCGAAGCGCACGAAGCGGGTTGATGCTGCTCGTATAATAAGGAAACCAGGTATTTATAGCTTGAGAGGCTTGATTAATAATTACAGCGTTAAGTTTAACGGAGCGAGCGGCAACGTAACGAAGGTACATCTATTTAATTATCGTAATTAGTTGTGCCCTTCGATTAGCCGACACGATGTAGGCTCTTCGGCATAGGGGGCAGCACCTCTCGATGCTGCCTAATGGCGGCTCCTACAGCGCGACGTGCGTATCTTCCTGCGAAATCGAAGGTTAGAAGCTTTACACAACGTGCGATAAGTCGAATTTCGATCGGAGTGTTAGCGACGCTCCCTACATTACCGACGGTGCTGCCCGTCGTTGTTTTTTTGTCCATTTCTGTGTCTTTGTCTTTGTCCAAAATTTTTTGTCCATTTCTGTTTTTTGGCCTTACGCACCGAGCCATTCAACGGTGCTAATTTTTTTTTTTTTTTTTGAGAAAAAGATGCGTATGCGAAATCACCATGTGCATCCGGCTCGAATTTGTTTTTTCCTCAAAAAAATTAGCACCCTTGAGAAAAGTTCATTACAGTTTTCATTCCCGACAGCGATATTTCACTTCCCCTTAATACGCTTAATTAACGGTATTACAATTTACGACTAACGGAGAGTTGAAACTCGGAGGTCTAACGAGGCAGACGTGTGCGCACGAGTTACGGTAATGAAATTTAATCCACTGTATTGGAAATTTTCATGTATAAAAATGTATGTATGTACATGAAATATACATTTCATGTATAATTTTCATGAAAAATGTATGTAGAATGTACTTTAATTTTACGATAAAAGTACTTTAATTCCAATCTTTTACTCCAAAAGCACGTCAATTTTTTATCACCATCGTACATTAAATTTGCAATTTTTTTTTTAACCGAGAACCTATCAATCCAGGAACGATCCTCCGATTGACGTTACAGTTACGATTACGGTACTAAGGATCAGGCAGATCTCAAAGTCAAATACGCCTTACGATTTTCGTGTTAAGTTAGAGTTAGTTCATTCGTTCCTTAAGTACAAAGTTTCAGTTATACGCAAGCTGCATTTATTAACAGACTTCTTTTATTCATTTGCTAAATACGACTTACGGGGCTCAATTTTTTTTCAACCACGAATTCCCGCGCACGAATTGCAGTGCGCTCCCACCTTAAAGTGATGTGTACTAAATACCGATTTGGGATCGCAGACCGCCGGGGAAAACGAAAGTTGTCTTTCCCTGCGTTTGTCGATTCCCCAGGAAAAGACAATTTTCTATTTCCTTTGCGGACTGCGGTCTCAAAGCGGCATGCAGTTTTTGTTAACGGCAGCACTAACCTGTACTGAATTATTCCAACATCTTGCGAGCCTCGAGGGTTCTTTACCGTGAACCGACGGTTCGCGATAAAAACGGAACCACAGGCGAAAAACGAAAAAGGAAATACGGAATACAATAGAAGGTAAAAATACACGACAGGAAAGGTAGAGAATCCGCTACTTGGCTGCGACGCTTGCGCCCTCTACGTCCCGATGACGTTTTCGAATCCAGCGTGCTGTACTACCGGAACTTCATTACCAGGCAATCTCAGCTGGAACACTAATAACTAACGACAATGGAAAATCGTGATAAACCGTTAACAGAGGATGCCGGTGAATCGCAACTGTTGGGAATAATCATTGCGGTTGTTGCAATAATAGTGACAATAGGTAATGAACAAAAAAAAAACAATTCGAGGTTAACTCTGAGCTTCCATACTGTGTACGAAAATGAGTTAATTTCACCGGGTCAGTGTAACATGTATCGAATAAACTGACAACGATTCGTGAAAAAAAAGTTTCCGAACGATCATTTTTATCTCTACTTTCACACATCATTTTTAATCTACCATGGCACATTATTACGATCAAGTAGTTCGACTACACTAACCGTATGTCGTGATATTTACAGTAGTAGTAAAACATTATAAAAACCATCACTAAAAAAGATATGTACAGAGCATTATAATTGTATATGTAATAAAAGAAGGGGTACATTTTGTCGTTTGACAGTTTTTTTTTTCTTTTGCAAATTGCGAGCTCTTCGATGAGAATTGCGCGTCAGCTTGTATCTCACATTTTGCACAGTCTCACAGCTACGCCTCCTCGCTAATACTACGGTTTTCCTCAGTCCTGTTCACCCTATGGCGAAGAAGAAAATCTGCCGGGCGCAGCGTACTTCTGACAGGACTCAGCGACGCCGGCAAAACCTTGCTATACACGAGACTCTTCCGATCCAAGTCTGTCAAGACTCATACTTCTGTCAAGGAGAACATTGGTGACATTATCATCAACGATGTGAGTTATTATCCGTGCGATCACAACGCAATTTCACATACACATCAAATTTCTTTTTTTTTTTTCTCACATCAAACATTTTGATTGCAGAAAAGCCTGCAATTGGTCGATATACCGGGTCACGAGCGTTTGAGATACAAATTTTTTGACAAGTACAAAAATGCCGCTAGGGGTGTAGTTTACGTTATCGATTCTGTGACTTTGCAGAAGGAGATCAGAGACGCAGCGGAGTAAGTACGACAAGAACAACAAGCACGGCGCCGCAAACGGATGCACATAAAAATAAGCATGTAATATTGATTTTTCTTTTTTTTGTCTTTTTTATCTACCACAGATTTCTGTACACACTGCTGTCGGATCCAGTTATGCAGAACAGCACTCGACTTCTCATATTGTGCAATAAGCAGGATCAGACAATGGCAAAGGGTTGCGGAGTCGTGCAAAGTTTGCTAGAGAAGGAAATAAATCTTTTGCGTTTGACAAAGACCAATCAGCTTGAGGCAACTGACGCGACGTCGATCAACTCGTTTATCGGCAAATCCGGCAAGGACTTCGAATTTTCACATCTGAACACGAGAGTCGAATTCGCCGAGTCAGGTGCGCACGACATCGAACAATTGGAGTCGTGGTTACAGAAGGTCTTGTGAAGCGAATAACGCGATTTTGTGTTTAGACATTAACTTTTCTTTTTTTTCATTGAGTGTATAAAATCTGTGTGTTTGTTAAATAAATGGCGTCACGTTTTTGATAATATTGACTGACAATCGTGCGCTAATTCACCTATGAATTTTTCCCTCTTGCTCCTCATATCTCGGTGTATACAGACATCAACGATGCTCATTGTGTACATGGTCGATATCTTTGGAACGGATATTCAGACCGCAGCGACGTTGTGTGTGTGTGTGGGTTTATGTGGAGTGGGGGAATAAAATCGTAACTCAACGAAACAGCAACGTGAGTCCCGACAGATCGTTCCTCAAATCAAATGAAATAAAAAAAATTGCACTCGCGCATGATAATACGATCGTCTTTGCGGTTCTCTATCATTGAAGGGATAACATTTTCAACGACCTTAGACACGCTCCAGTTACGCAACACACGGCAGAGTTCAGTGCTGCATACGACTGCTCCGTTCGTTCGAGAGAACGTCGATACGAACAGTGGAAATTAGTCGAACGATACGTTGAACTGCAAAATCCAAATATCGAGATAACGTGATTTGTTTATTTTTTCGGGGGAATGCGATCAGGCGCGATTAGTAGATTGCAACGAGATTATTTTTTTATTCTAAGAAACCGAGACCTTGTACTTTTGAAATTTTATCGTAACGATCAAAACGTAGCACCGCGACGGGCAAGTTTATGGCAGTAACGTGTTGTTCGCCGTACAGATCGATTGTCAGTTGTGTTAGAGAGAAAAATAAACGTATCGCTTGGAAAATCATGGCCAACGTCAAAACATCCGGTGGAAGTGCACCGTTCAGCGTCGACATAGGAGGTAATATCGTGTAACGCACTGTTAAAAAAAAATTGCAAATTTAATGCACCCGACTGGAAGATTTTATGTAAGAAATGGTACGTTACATTTAACGTCGGATTGCGATGAAAAATTAGTAAACATTTACAGTGAGATTAAAGTAAATTATTGGATGTAAAAAATGGTTTATGGGACAATTAATGTACATTTTTAAAAGTAAATAATTCTTTAAGATTTTGATATACTATACATTAATTTTTCGTTCCAATTGTACATGAAACCTGATGTACCAGTTTGTGCATAAAAACTTGCAGTACCAGTACATTAAATTTCATACGAATTTTGTTGACAGTCTGTATAAATCGAGAAAGAGTTGCGCTTGTCGAACGTGTTTTAATCAAATTGAATATATGTTAAGCAATGCGAATCAAGTACAAAGATAAAAGTGAAACTTTTACCGAGGATCAGCTGGAGAGCAAGGAACCTTTTGGCCAATTCAGAGCGTGGTTCGAAGTGGCGACCAAGACCCCCGGTATTTGTGAAGCTAATGCGATGTGCCTCGGAACTGCGACAAAGTAATTTCCATATCACCAAAGCTGTAAAACAATTTTTGCGCGCTTATTCAAATTTGCTCGTTTCAGAGACGGCATTCCATCGGTGAGGCCGGTTTTGCTGAAAGGATTCAGCTCGGACGGCTTCAAATTTTACACGAACTACGAAAGCCGCAAGGGTCGAGAGCTCGTAAGTTGAGAAATGCCTCCGAATTATATGTTCGTTGAGCAACAACGATGACTTTTGATTTATTGCAACGTTACAGGCCGCCAATCCACAAGCGGCGTTGACGTTCTACTGGGAACCTTTACGACGAACTGTCCGCATTGAAGGTCGAGTGGAAAAAACTTCTGCCGAGGATTCCGACGATTACTTTCGAAGCAGACCTTTTGCGAGCCAAATCGGCGCGTATGCTAGCAAACAGAGCAGCGTCATTGCGGGCAGGGAAACGCTCATGGTGAAGGAGAGAGAATTGTTGGCGAATTTTACCGAGGGCAACATCCACAGGCCTGAATGCTGGTAAGTTTAACAACCATTGCTTTTCGAATACACGGATTGGGACACGGACACAGACGTTGGCTGATTTTTTTTCAGGGGTGGCTTCATAGTAATTCCAAGATCCGTCGAGTTCTGGCAAGGCCAGAGCGACCGTCTTCACGATAGAATAAGATTCCGACGGCCTCGAACGGGAGAAAAAATCGATAATATTGTTCTTCATCAAGGAGACGATGGCTGGGTGTACGAACGATTGTCGCCATGATCTGTACATTCGATGGGAAATAAAGTTTATTATTTTGTTTGTTTGAACAAAGAGATAAAACGCAAGTAACTTAAAAAACAAGAGTTGTTCAGTAAAAAGATGATGGTAGATGATGTTCTTCAGCACACGCGTCGCTTCAACATCATAATTTCGCGCTGCAGGCCTTCAACAAGATGATTAACGTTTTAGTAATTTTATGCACAGCTTACTCACAATGTGGACTTTTACCTTCGGTGCTCTTCCACACGATCTCGACGTCGAATACTTTATCATCCTTTACGAGAGTCTCGAATTGTCTCATTCCTCCGCCTACCCCGAAGTAATAAGTTTTACCAGCGATGTAGCTGAAAATTTTGTCGAAAAACTTCGTTGATTGCTAATTTATCCAGACAATGCAAACTTTGAACCTACCCGACCCCTTCGTCCTTTAATCTTCGCTTGAAAACCTCGTAGAGTTTCGTCTGATTTGCGGGATTGTATACAGTTTCGCTCGTCAAAATAAAGTCGTACTTTTCTTCCTCCTTGAAATACTTTTTCGATGATAATTCGGTGAACGACTCCCAGTCCCCGCAATAAAATTCACACTTATCGTGGACCAACCGCCGATCCTCGAGGTTCAGAAGAACGTTCGGTATAGTCACCAGTTTTATGACTTCTGCATTCTGCATAAAAAAATATGTATTCAATGGAGTGTCGATTCGGTAGGTGAAACCATTAGTTAATTGTAATTGTCCAAAATTTCGTACGTAATCCTGAAAATGAACGGACGATCCTTTGAGAAGAGTGAGAAGTCCTATAAGGCCGGCACCGCATCCTAAATCGAGAATTTTTTTCCCATCAAGCTGCACTCCAGTTTCCATCACATATCTTCCCAGATCGTAGCTGCATTCCCATATCTTCAAGCCACCTGTAACACAGAGTAATTTATCAACAATTCTCCTTCACTACCATAAACATTGCGAAATGATATTACCTTCGTAAACGGCGGGCAGTAGGTCAGAATGTTGCGATTCCGCTTTGACGATATTTTCGTGTTCTTCGCTCGTCAAACTTACGACGACATTGTCTGAACGTATAATTCTGATATCTGTACCGCATATTTGAGTTTCCGTGTAATCATCGGGAGAATATTCTTCCTGAATCTGTTCGGGAGTCACTTTTATTTCCGCAGCCGGAAACCAACTGAGTTGTTTGGAGTCGTCTTCATTAATGTCGTCTTAAGAAAATGATTTCGGAGTTTGAATAATCCCGCCCTTTGCAAGCGAGCTAACCTCACTGTTCCGAACCGAAGCATGGACCGATGTTCATTCTTATTTATTAATTGATTCAACCTACCCTTGAGCTTATCGCTGTCGTCCTGAGAAAATCCGAATTTGAACATTACGCCGCGCTCGCTTAGGCGTCGACTTTTGTTTATTGCAAGCTATCGGAACTTCGTGGATTTATGAGGAGTGCAGTTTTTCAGAGTTACGGCTCGCCGGTAAACTAGGAAACTAGAGACGCTTCTCTGCGCTTTCGTACTATCGGACATTTGCGACCTCTCGTGCTACAGCGTGACGCGATACACTTTGAGCTATGTCGACAAGGTCATTTCCTACCTGTTATGTGCGTTCCCCATAAAAAAAGCCAACATGGTTATTGTAATTATTATTTTTTTCTAATTCAATAAAGAAATGCTTTAAAAGCTACGAATCATTCGATCATTTTTCGGATGTGGACTAAAATTTTTTGAAATTTAATCTACAATTATGATGAAAATTAATATACCTCCCAGATAGAAAAACGTGCTGTCTAACAGGTATCTTACCATTGGTACCGCCACCGTTCCGTCTCCGTGCCGTCAGTTTTCTATTTCAGCTTTTTATTGAAATTAAAGTAAACTATTAAAGTTACATTACTTTCATAGTAAAATTAAAGTGAATTATTACAAAATAATGTACTCTCAATGTTTTTAATACACTGAACATTAATGTTTTATCGCAATTGTCCATTAAGTTTAATATACCAGTATTTTTGTATTTTTAAATTTAATTTTTTTAAATACAGTGTATTTCAATTAAATAATGTATGACCAAATTCTCCGTTGGTTTTATTTTATTTATAATTTTTTTTATATTAGAGTAATCCGACGGTGGAGCCCAGAGAGTAAAGGTTTATGAGGGTCGCGAAATTCTGCCGCATGAGTAGGTCACCAATTGGCTGAAGCCGATCTTGAACTATACGTACCGTCGAACATGAAACTATTTACGTACGATCAAAACCGGTTTTGTTCGCTATTCTATACTGGATAACGATATTAACTTTTTTTTTAAACGACGTCAATGAAGCGAAAAGCATGACTCTGCGCACGATCCTATCAAATCGTTATCCGCTCGTACATCGATGACAATTAAACAAATTAGTTTTTTTTCGCAATTTTTTTCCTACCCCTTATTAAGTGGGGGTACGAGACGTTGAATAAGCGTCTCAATTTTTGTATTGCACAGACGATAATCAATGATAATGTCAATCCTGTCGCTGCCCACTGAGATTTCGTTCTCAGGGCAGTGTAGATTTTTTCCGATGTCGTTTACCGTTTATCTCAGCTGTTCGAAGCGATTACGAAAAAATTTGAAAAAACGGATTTTTCCTGTTTGTTCGATGGTCAACGATAAGCCGATCTCACCGCGATAAGATACGTATCCAGTAATGCGCCGTTTGCGCTACGAACTAAAATTGTCTTCCGTGTTGCCGCATATTCTCCTCGACGATGGTCAGAGTTTAATAGTTGGACGCGAGGATTAGCGAGAGTACGCGGTTCGCATGGTTTGCTACCACGTAGCAAAGTGAGATCGGAACAGTGCCAGTGCCAGCGTAACGTCCGGTGCGACGACTTTGACTTTTCACACCGAACATGGTTCGGAGAGGGGCGAGAGTTTAAATCCTAATGTGGGTTGCAAGGGACTCCCCGGTGACCATCCACTTTTTCGTTTAAAAGCGCTGACGCTTTCGTTTACTCCGTTCAGTGTTACTCCATATGTTCATTGCGATAACTATGCCGGATATGTGGTCCACAACAAGTGTGCGCACGTTGTGCGCTTTAATATTTAGTCTGTTCGTTAAGGAGATTGCTGGTACACCGATCATCATAGAGCTTCTCGTTGATTTTGCCAGTAAGTGGCCATTACGTTGCCAGTAAGGGTTGTTAAAAAAAAAGGTGTCCAAGTTGGAGCTGAGCTAAGGGAGAAAGTGCCGTTTGATCCTCAAGAATGTACACCTCGACGAAGGCATGATGGCGATAAAAGCCAAGTATTTTTCTAACCGATAATTACGTTGCTTTTGCATTAAACATTTTTTTTTTTTTTTTTAACAAGTAGTAGAAAAAATCGTACAGTTACAGACTGAAAAAAAAAATTCTTTCAAAAGACCTTGTGAACTCGAGACACTTTGCAAAAATAATGGACCGAATTCGTAAAAAAAAGAAAAGGAAAAACGAACAAAACAGAAAAATATGCTCGCGCCTGTCCTCACTAGAAATTTGTATTCACCGTCGCGTCAATAAATTACTACGGCACTCGCGACAATGATACGATCGTATTGTGAATACCTTTATGCAACGATGCAATCGCACGTAACAACCGGCAACTGTAATTCGAGAGGCGGCGACAAGTGTGATAATCGGGGAGGGGATCGCGCCGATTATCTCGAGTCCTGGGATCCACTCGGAAACTGTACAAGATTCCTCTGGTCGGTGATCTCTGCGTTTCTCGAAATCATTGAGTCACTTGTTTTTCATGCGATTGTTGACGAGATCATTACGCTCCGAGTGGCAAACATCGAGCTATCGGAGAGCGAAAAAGAGATAGTTTTTTTTAAGAGACGATTTGTAGTTAACAAAAAAATTTCTTCAGATTGCCCGAAGATCGTGAGCAGAGAAGAATGGGGAGCGCGAAACGCAACGGGACCATATACACCGTTGCCGTACACGCCGACTCCTTACGTTGTCATACATCACGGTGGTATCCTACACTATTGCTACGACCAGCCCGAATGCTCCGAAGTCGTTCGATCCTACCAGGATCTTCACATCGACGATCGACAGTGGATCGACATCGGATACAATTTCGTGATCGGCGAGGACGGCAACGTCTACGAGGGACGCGGCTGGGACTACGTCGGCGCTCACGCGCCAGGATACAACTCTCAGAGCATCGGAGTCTCCGTGATCGGAGACTTTAGCCGTAAGCATGCACGACGATTATTTGTTTATCTGTCGAATATACGGGACATGCCCATTTTACAGTAGTACACAACAGTGAGAAAGCATAGCGTGTAGTGGACAAAAAAATGTATCAATGCTTAAAGATGTCATAAAGTAGGGATACGGTTTGGTTCACGGATAGAACTGAGAAGCAAAGGCTCACAATATTCACTAAGAGTTCTTCGTGCGTAAATAAGATTAAGAAAAAAGTAATGATTTCTTTCGATTGCAGATTTCATTCCCAATAGACCGGCTCTGAAGGCGCTGGAGTCTCTCATAGCGTGTGGTGTCCAGATCGGCAAAATAAGTCCGGACCACAAAGTGATCGGACATCGACAGGTCCGCGATACCGTGTGTCCAGGTGAAGTTTTTTACGGATGGGTGCAAAATTTACCAGGATGGACGAACACGCCGACGCCAGTCAACGTGAGCGACGATTCGACCAAGACTACCACAGCTCAAACCCTGACGGACGGCAATGCGTTGGAGGGTAGAAATTTAACGCAAGATTCCACTCTTTGACTCCGAAGCGGAGAAAAAAAAGTGTAAATATAGTTGACGAAATTTGTTGTGGCGAAACTTTGTATAGTATTGTGAACAGCTTTCACACATTTAAGTTACGTATACGAAATGATTCATTATCGACGATGTACATTTTATTGTGAAAACTGTAGTTTCCTATTAACTGTTATTATTTTTCACTGCGCGTTTGTCGCCTGGTCGATAACATTTCTTCCGAGAAATTGACCGAATACGCAAATAAGCGCATGCATGGGAATTCCTAATAATTAATCATTCGTTTCTTCGAGCACTTTTCCGGGACTCGTGAATTTATCAGTATTATCATCGCCGAACATTTTTTTTTTATCCAACTTGTTGTTGAACAAGTCGGAAGTTGTTTGATTAATCGACGCTAGCTCGCCAAATATATTATAGTGTCAATAAAGACGTGTTTTATCAACTGTACAGGATGCCAAAAAATTTACATTCGTTTGTACCTATTTATCGTCGAATTTAGGTCAATGGTAATTTTCTTTCCGGCATGGCGAGAGTTTCGAAATTTTATCGTATAAGCGTTTCTTCGATCTCTTCATTTCGTTTTTATTATCGTACCCTGGAAAGTTCGTATTCGATCAACCCCTCAGCTGTTACACCCAAGTGGATAGCCGGTTCCGAATGAATAATGGTTATCGGTGCATTCGCTCGACAATCAAATAATTTGTCATTGTCAATTTACTTGGCGTTTTACTGTTGATTCGACAAAAGTAAAATTATATTTGCACACTTTTCATTAGCTAAGGAGAGCGAGGGTGCTGGTTATCCACGCAGCGATAAGAGTGCGCAAGGGGCAAAACATATCGAGAATATCGTCGGGGAATTCCATCGGCAGAGCGATGATGTATTCGACCGCGCACGCACATGGATTGTCGAAATACGTATACTGATATTACATTACTATAGTGATGTAATTATCACGACATAAATATATCTACGTCGAGACGCTGGTAAGCTGGCAAGCGAGATGGATGTTTAGTAGCATTTTACACTCCGAAATGTGCGTATCAACAGCGATATTGGTGTTATCCGCGGTTCTCGCGGCTAGCGGGGCGACCGTAAAAGATTCGAGCGCAAACGCGGGGAATGCCATCCTCCAGTGTCAGTTAATTAATAGAAACGCAACGAGTTCAATGCTACCTGTGAAGCATTATTTTCGGCCGTCATAAATCGATATCGATCGATTATTATTCTTCTTTTCACAGCCCGACCGAACATCATCAGCAGATCGGAGTGGGGCGCGAGGCCGCCGAGGCCTGGAATAGGAACTCTGTCGGTGAATCCACCACCTTTCGTTATTATTCATCATTCGGCAACGGAAGGCTGTACCACTCAGGCAATCTGCCAAGCGAGAGTCAGAGGTTTTCAGGTGACGACCCATCGAACAAACAATAATAAATCGACGATTTTTCTTGATCGATAAATCTATTGATAAGTGTGAAGTGAAATCAATGACCTTTATCTATCTTATCGATTATATCTCGAGGAATCCCCGTTCAAAAAAATGTGTATTAATGTTGTCCGATAAGGAAGCACTTCAACTGCGACAAATTCTCGATGAAATGGGCGATAGCGAAATACTCGAGAAAAAAATACGTTCACCTTTGTAACCGCAAAAAATTTTATCCGGCCACCTACTCAAACGTTGACAAACGTTCGATAACCTCTGCACTATGTGCATCTAACTGAGTCAGGGTCAGTTCTAACCGCGGACCATCCGAGGCTATGCATGTATGACCCAGTAGCGCAGCTTTACTGAAGAAAGTTCTGTGGCCATTCGCTAATCTGCGATGACTTTGTAATAAGCAAAATTGCACGGTGGAATTGTTAGCAAAGCTCAACCATAATATGCAAATCGTTCATTGATCCGTCATCGAGACGGCAACAGCTTGTTTTCCGAGCGCTTATTTTCAGCGACGTTTCGGAGGGCTTAGAACTGAATCAATGCTTTTATTTCAGATTTATCATATGGACCAGAAACACTGGGAAGACATTGGCTACAATTTCCTGGTTGGAGAAGACGGCAATGTGTATGAGGGTCGAGGCTGGGGGATCAGAGGGGCCCACTCGATTGCCTACAACAGCAAAAGCATGGGAATCTGCCTGATAGGCAATTTCGACAGTAAGTTCGAGGCTCGCAGTGGCGATAACTAAGTTTAACTTTCGAAACATCGTGAACTTATTATTCTGAAGAAAAAAAAAAATCTGTGAAAGTCGATTAAATTGTCGAATAGAAGAAGACTCAAACGAACTTTGCGGAGTGAGGCGAACGAATAATCCCGTCAGAGGTTTAAAATGCAACGAGGAAATTCATGACTGCGCAAAAATAATTCGTGATTATTTTTTTCATAGATCGCGAGCCTCAACCGGCGGCAATCAATGCAGTCAAGAGTCTTATCGCTTACGGAGTATCGGCTGGAAAAATAGATCCGTCGTACACGCTGTACGGTCATCGACAGACCAGCGCGACCCAATGCCCAGGCACGCGACTTTACGAATTAGTTCAGTCATGGCCGCACTGGCAGAGAAATTAGTTTACGAATTCGATGCAGCTGCTCTTATCTTTTCAGACAAAGCATCTTTATACATATACTGTATTATGTACAAAAAAAAGTTATCGGCACAGTTAATTCCTTTTTTTAATCCTGATTCTGATTGGCTGCATGCTAATAATAATAATAATAAATGAAATATTGCCTTATCAGAAGCCGGATATTACAAAACGTAATTGTACAATAAATGTATGCGACACATATTAAATATTCTATAGTTGATCATGTAAAGAATATATTTTTATCAAATTTCAAACACAATACATATGAATTTCAGATAGTTTTCAATCACCACCGTGCCTAGACGTAAATGGTGATTAATCTGTTGACGGCATTGTCGTAACTGTCTCCTTCGCTCCTGACGCAAACGTCCAACCTCGTGAAACCTTTGCCTCGCAGATCAACCCCATGATCCCTCACCTACGAACAAGCGTCGCAAATTTATCGGTATAATTTATCCTCCTCGATGCATCGACGGAATGACGACAACAGCCACTTCGTTGACACTTCACGAATTGGTCGGACATCGAAAAGGCCGGAATACAAAATATGTTGACAATTGATTGATTACCTGCATTGGTATTTGCATTCCATAATGCTCGTTCAATTCGGGAGAGCATAGACGGGTGCCGTAGACAATTTCCGGCAACAAGTCCATTCCCACCGTTACGTACTCGGCCCGACCGTCGATGTAATCCTGAGGAATGTTTCATACAAATAAGTCGATACCAAAAACGCTTGTCGACGATGTTTCCTAAGAACTTACAAACTTGAGGGACACACGACATAATTTCTCATCGCGATAAAAGCCACGCGCTGCAATTGCGCAACTATAGCTTGTGTCGTTAGACGTGATTACGTACCTGAAGCGGCCTTAGTTTTTTTCCTCTAGCATCGAGGTAATCGGACTCGTTGTCGCTCTCGAAATCAGGATAGTAGGCGGTAAGAGACACATTGTAATGTGGCCGTCCGATGCATTTCAAATCCGTTCTGTTCAGACTTCTCTCTGACCGCGAAAAAAAATCACAATTAAAACCCATTTCTGCTTGCTCGATCTTGCACGATACATTTTCATTAAAAATATAGATAATTAAATATAATTGACGTACCGGTTGCGTGTGCGAGCACTAAGCACGATATTACGATGAGCACGGAATTAGTCATCACTGTTACTATTATTGTTATATTTTTTCTTCAACTAATCGTCCGGAACTCGCGATGGTCCGTGAAAGACTTAATTCGAAAGCGAATCGTGAAACTACCGATCGTTTCGCATTGCGCAATCGCAATCTGCTTGGTAAGCACAACAATTTTGCAAGCTGCGAATTCACGTCGAGGTATCGGCAATATTGTAATTAGTGTTTCGAAACGTATGCTTCGTGCATCGTACGACACATTGGGAGCGTTATACTTCGAAGAATGTAAACGGAGCGGACGATGTCTTGTTAATTAAATATCACCCCACTGTTGACCTATTTTGAGCGAGAGCAACTAATTAATTAATTGATTATCAAGCGAGTCGGCCTATCACTGTTTCTTTTTGATGAAACTATATTTGTACAGCACTTCGATCGTGTTGTTTTGAATATCAATTTTTCTCCGCAAATCGAACGATTCGTTAACGCCGATAAAATTCGTTAAAGACGATAGTACAAACATTGTTTTGCAATATTGTGCGACGAATGTCATCAGTATCCGCGAATATAATGTTTCTGGTGTTGGAGGTTCGTGCAGCAAAGTATTGTACTTGGAACCAATACCTACAGTAGTTTCATTCTACTTTAGTTGTGCAGTAAACCAGGGTTTAAAGTGTAGACTTATTGAATAATACAGGCCTCGCGTGGATAGGCCACGTTGAAAGCACCGGCGTTACTACGTCGCACAGTCGGCGCTTAACTTACACGTGCAAAATCATTAAGGGCCGTCGCAGCCATCGGAAAATGAATATTCGTCCGTAGTTTTGTTTAGCTCGGTCGGTAACAAAAACCGCAATAACATTTTTCATTCAAGGATTCAAGGATTCAAGGATTGCGGCTTTTCCGACGCAAATCAAATTATTAGATCAACTCTTAAGAGAAGAAGCTAATAATTTGCTTTTAGCTCAACATGTCGACTCATGAAAAAATGTATTAAATGTGTGAAAATGTATCTTTCGAAGCCGACCGAGTCTGTTTCATATCGCCTTAACTCTCAGAGCGGTAGAGTTTATCTATTTTTCTATTTCCTTGTAGTAGAGAAAAAAAATCCACGAAGCTGGTGGAGCCTATCCGAGCTTCGAAAAACATAATGATTAGTGTAAGTATAAAATCGTAGCTGCGGATCGATAAAAATCAACTTGACGTTAGCAAACAACACTTGACAAATGACTCGTAATCTCACGCTGCTCAATTCAACACGCTTCTTGTAAGGTATCGGGCTTCGATGTAATCGACGTTCGATACTAGCCGCATATTCCTCGCAGAGCTCGTACATACGACCATGTGGTTTTGGGAAGATATCGCGATACGGCTAACGTATGTTCGATGTGTCATTGCACCGAGTGTCCAGGAATATCGACCGGTGCTTTCCGCGAGGAGGGGCAGCATAAGCAGAAACGCCAGGATAACGGCTCTACGACACAAACAATTCGCTTTTCGGAATTCATTCCGTTGTTGTCTTCGGTTAATGATTTTTTTTTCTACTTCCGGTACACCGTACTAATGGAACTAATGGAACATAAAACCTAATGTTCGAACTTTTAAATAAACATTGATTATCGGTAATTGAAATTAGGACTTCGAATTCATGAACGGATATCGCTAATCGATCATTGAAAACAATCGGCAAATATTTTGACGAACCACAAACTTTATCATTACCAATAATTTTTTTTTTTTTCTAAGCCGACGATACTTTATTTTCCTCGTATTTGTACTGTCTTCCACCACCCCTTGCTGTACGACCCGCCTGTGCGAGTGTAGCGTAATTCCGCGCAGGTGCCGTCGCGACGCCCGGCGTCGGATTCACTTCACGTGGAACACTTATTCGCGACGCACGAAGCACGAAATCGTCCGTCGAGGATGTATGCAACAGTTCTCATAAATCACGAACCTCTATAAATCTCCGACATCCGAGATCCTTTCGTCGCTATATCGATACTCGAGGCGGATGCCTCTCTCAGTGGCCAAATGTCACGACGTTAGAAGAAAAAGGTATTGTCGTTCTCGCTGTACCGGCACGGTTTACGCATCGAATTGAAATATGCACTGTACATTTTGATTTTTGTTACGATGCGATATTGCGCAATGCTGTTTGTTCGTTTGATTGTGAAAGGAGACCATATGTATGTCATGAACACCGATTTTGCACCAGCACTCGTTGGTGTGCCAAGCATGAAGGCCGATTTGTTTTTTTTTTCTGCGTAATTAAAAAGTATTTTATTCCGTCACACATTGTTACGGGCAAATATCGTGTAATCAAATATCGCGATGGGCGCACTAGCAGTAAATCAGCGAAGTAGTTACGTCTTCAAGCTTTCATCCCGTGAAATAGAAGTGCAAATGTGAAAAATAAAAGATGATATCAGTTCTGAATAATTATGGCTGGGTGATAGAGCTATGAAAAAAAACACATACACTTCCTCGTAAGCTGTGCATTGCACAGATTCGACGCTCCGGGTGCCTGGCTCAACGAGTCGATGTGTGCGGCTGTACATGCACCTTGATTCATGAATATTTAATTTATTTTTTCGCTCCTATCGCAACATTCTTATCGCACCGGTTTCATGAACGCTTACTCGGATAATATTGTCGAATAATTTGCATAAAATGCAAAGTCACGTGAATCCATTGGATTGACACAACCGGAGTCTATAGCAAACGCGGGTTCGCCGGGACTTCACCGGAATCCTTGCGAACGAGGAAATAACGATGTTTCCGGATGATAAAATTCCGCAGTTGAGCGAATTCATGTATGCGAGGCTCGCGATAGGAGCAAATCGTTGCCATCGCAACAACAGCAGAATATTTCGAATGATCGGACAATGCCTTTGGGTACTTTGAAGATTTGCAGATGAACCCAGCAACCGTTAAACTTTGGTTGACCCGAGGGGAACTTGAGAAGCTCGAGCATGTCGTGCTGGAGGGTCGAGGAGGTCGGTTGCTCGGAGAGCACTCGCCGGACCTCAGAACTCGAGTTTTCCTCAAGGGACTTCCAAACTACCTGGTTAGATTTTCCTCCTATCTATCAAAGCACACGAATGATAGCATTTTTTTATGAATCCAATTGGATTAATCCTTCATTTTACTTCATCAGACGAAAATCAGTCAAATACACGATGCAGTCACGCGCGGAGCGTTGTCCGAGGTTCAGAAGCTCGTATCCGAAGAGCCAAAGAAGAAGTTGGTCATGGCGAAGGATCCCTCGGGTATACCGTTGCTCCATAAGGCCGTGTACAACGATCATCAGGAGGTGGTGGAATGGCTCATACAAAACTGTCCGATGTCCGTCAATCAGAAGGATCGGGTTAGTGTCGCAATCAATATCTTTCCTTCTGCACTACGGTTCGCCAATGGATAAAAAAATCGAATAATCTATAAAAAAAAAAATAGGACCGAGCGTCGATGGCGCATCGCCATTATCGCGTGACCACCCTACGATCATAAATTGTAAACCACCTGTTCTCCCCTATAGCTCGAGGGTTACGAAGCGCGGTACCCAAGACTAGTAGGGGTGATTACGGTAACGGGCGGATATCCGTCGATGAGTATCTTTCGTCGGGGAACACAGTTTGTGACAGACCTGTGGAGGGTGTCGATCCGGTGCCGCGAGACCGAATTCGCGTTAGGTCAAAGAAACGCGCGTAAAAGCCCATACCGGAGAAATAAAGTTCATAACTTTGAGGGCGTTCATAATGTTTGCTGTGAAAAAAAGCTAAAGGTCTTTTTCTTCATCTTTCGAAGGAGGGAAGAACGGCACTGCATTACTGCGCGGCCTGCAAAGATCCCGAAGCAATTTGGGACGTTCTCATAGAAGGTGACTGCGACTCTAGTATTTGCGACAAGAAGGGAAATCCTGCTGCCTACTATCTCGAGCACAGCTCGGAGATCGAATTGAAGCTAAGTCCATCCGAGAGCGAGAGGATGTCGCAGCGAAAAGGCAGCAGTGGCAAAGAGAGTGAGTACGATGTACACGTGTTTTTACGTTTTTGTTTTTATTTGCATTCGCGAGTCATCCGCGAAGAACGTTGAACGCGAACAAATATACTTTCTGCGGAGTGACTTGTGGTATTCTCCCGAATGAGCCTAACAGTACAATATTCAAGCGTATTTGTCGGTGCGACTTCGCCTTGGTGAAATTCCGTCCTTCGTCGGAAAGCCCGTTGCGCAGCATTGAGCTACCCGGTCGACCGCTTTTCACATTCACGGACATAGCCTCGTAACTTATAGCCCTGTTTCTAATGATTCCTTACAATCGATAATGAATTAATATTTAATACATTGCGACTACGGTCGCTCGATAGAGGGCCGAGTGGAACTGCCACGGGGAAGGTTGCGCGCTCTTAACGGTCGACCGTTCTAGACCTTTGGAAAAACAACAGAATTCGTTATTTTAATACCGTAACTCGTTAAGAAAATTTCATCCATATAGCTACGATTTAGTTGATTTTATATCTAGCTCTTTCGTTATATAATTGCTCTTCCGTTTCTTCAATTTTTTTTAACGCTTCAACGGACTTCAAGCTTGGAAATATTTCACCATTAGCCCATACAAAACATGAATTACCGATCACTTTGGTTTCGTCATTACAGTACTAGCGTCGAGAACAGAATCGGGAGGCCTCGGGTTCGAATCCCGGTGCCGTGGTCTTGCTGGCAGAAAAATATTGTGACGCGACGTAGCTCCTGGCATCTATCGTGCGATAGCCGATATATGTGTCACCAGACGTCCAATGTTTACGGCCAGTAATCGACGTGACGTAGCCCCGGCGCCGTGAAGCAAACTTAGAAGGCCGACTGTTACTGACATCGAAAAGTACAGTTAACGCTCACTCATATTGAGTAACCCCCAAAGTGGTACGGTTCCCACTAAAGGAAAAATAGTAGCTCCTGTTGCTAATAACCATGTCAAATAAATAAAACATGAATTAAAATTTTGTCAAAAAACGGCTCAGTAAAAATTGGCGATACACTATTTTCAATTTAATCGATAAACGTTAAATGTAATTTTCATTTTCGGATCGTATAGTTTCTGATGTTTTTTTCCGCAGTAATCTCCTATAGGAAGAACATAAAAAAAAATAATAGCCTCTGATGTTAGAAAATGGAACGCGGAATGCGAAGCAATTTCCGTGTCTATCCATAAATGATCTAGTTTTCTTCGTAAATGGGCTCCGAGCTTCGATGAGGCTTTTATCTGGCCACCTCACATGTAGTCTTTAACGATCTTCCGTTTCCCTCGCTTTTAAGCTCAAACATATCTCCCCGTCTAATGCTCGTCAGCTGTTGGTTTCACTGGGCTTCCGAGGCTGAAGCATATTTCTTGGAAAAACAGATACGAAAGGCGTAAACGTCACTCCAAATGTGTCAGCAACACATCGAGGATCGGTACACAAGCTGGCAAGAGACTTTGCCGACACGCTATGAGCTCGTTCGAGCACGAATATAATATTAGACGGCTGTGTCCGCAGTTCTTAGAAGACGTTTAACATAACGCTTAATCGATTTGCGAGCGATGACGGTAGACTCCCGAAAATAAATGCTACCCGCAAGGGCGAACTGATGTTCGAATATGAATACATCTCAATTACATTACACAGCTTGCCGTCACGATATCCGACGATAAATGACATAATTTATTGTTCTTCAGCTCTCGACTTTAAACCTTCCAACATAAGAATATGGATCCACAATCGGGACATCGGGAAGTTGCAGCAAGTTCTGTGGGAGGGTCATGGCTCGAAGTTGAAATGCGAAACGAGCAACAATCCGAGAGTAAGAAAATTCTTGGAAGCAACGCCTTTCATAATGGTACGAATAAATTCCCTCATCTATCTTCAGATCCTTAAAATTTACCGACGAGTTCATGGAACTTCTGAATCTGTTCTTATTTCTATTTTATTCCACAGGGCACTATAAAAGGGATGCACAACGCCGTAGTCAAGAACGATTTGGAAGGTTTCAAGAAAAAAGTTGCGAGTCCCGTGTCTTCGATAATATTGTGCAGCAAGGACCTCAATGGTCTGAATGTTCTCCATAAGGTATTACACGATTACCAGCTTTTCACCGACAGATTCCTAATTTCATTTTTTCTATGCATAAATTGTTATTGGTATTCAGGCCGCAGGACTCGGCTACACGGAGATGGCTCGCGAGATAGTCGAAAGATATCCAGAAGCTGTGGGAGCTCAAGACAACGATGGCAAGACACCGCTGCATTACGCCGCAGTTGCCAGGGACGACGGTGCAACTTACGATCTTTTGGTGGAGAACGGAGCTGACGAGAGTAAATTGGATAACGTATGTTGCGATCGCATCTTTGACGAATTAATAAGTCAACGGGACATTAACAATGACCGTGGTTAATCGACAGAAACAAAAGCCTGCAGCCCACTACAAGACCCGGCCTACAGAGATCGACCTGACGAATCTGGTCGTGATTCCGGAGGCGCCTCGAGTTTCCGGCTCGACGTACCCGAAAAGCTGGGACTGGAGAATCCTGGAGTCTGCGGAAGCGTTGACAAGAGGGATTAAGAAAACTCGTAGCGTGGACGTCGACAGCGCATTCGGAAGTTCGGAATCGTCACCAAAAACCGAAGAGGGCGAACTCGGTGATGTCGGGGTAGGCCTTTTGCATGCAATAGCGATATTGCACGGCGATTATTATTATTTTTTCTTTGCCAGCTAAACCCGATGTGATCTTGAAACCCTTGAATGAAACACGCAGGAAGCTTAGCGAGTTGTTTGGCCTGTCGATGTTACATATAGAGCCTTTTTTTCGAAATTTGCCGCTTTGTTGATTTACGTGGATTTCGGTGTAGAGAACCTGTGAAAGTGGGGGGACAAGGTTGAAAATTTCAGATTGCCAGTAGGGAGGATGTTAAGGACGATTTGGTGGAACAGATTAAGAAAGCCGATGACGCATTGGAACAGGAGAATGAGGGCATACCGGAAGCAGAGCCAGCTAAGTCCGACGAACCAGAGGCGGAAGATCAGCCGGAAGCGGAACAAGAGCCTGAAGCGGAAGCTGAGCCGAAAGCAGAGCCGGAGGCCGAGCCGGAAGCCAACCCGGAAGTCGAGCCGGAAGCCGAGCCGGATGCCGAGCCAGAAGCCGAACCGGAGGTCGAGCCGGAAGCTGATACAGAACCAACGCCGGAACCCACCGACGAAGCGGAAGACAAGTCATCGGACGACGACGTCGTCGTGGTTGCGAAACCGGAAACAACAGAACCGGAAGCAAACGAAGCACAGGAAAATGCCGACGAACAGGATTTGTCCAAGGCGGAGGACAGTGGTATAGGAGAACAGATGGCGCCTCAAGACGAAGAGGAGAGGAACGAACCTAGTACCGGGGACTCTGGGCTCGGCGAATCCAGAAACGATGAAGATCAGGTGTGATATTAATCCAGGAGGAAAAGAAAACATATAGTTTCTATATAATTCATATATCTATGAGTGACGCTGTTTGCGGGATTTTCTTCTATCTACAGATCATATATGCGAATTATAAACAAGCTATATACTTTTTTTTTACAAAACCTTAGCAGCAATAATTGTATTACTTTCGTTTCTGAGGCGAGTTTTTTACGGCATCGTATGAAAACGTATCAATTACTACACTTTATATTTTTATGGTCACGGTGCACTGTAATGTATAATGCTTGGAACTAAGCATTATGTGATTGACAACTAAAACAGACAGTATTTTTCATGCAATTCCCACCCAGTTTCATATTAGTTCAATCGAGATTATCGTAAAACAGTCCGTTGGTAGATACCGAAGACATGAAACAAATACACGCAAATGGGTCCTAAAAATGCTCGATATTTTTAAACTACCCGCAATAACGAGGAGGCTCTAGATTGCTTCGCAGTAGTCCATAGCGCATATGCGTTTTTTTCACACGTTATTTTTCATGTACGGAAACAAAGGGACACCACGATTCGATCGATACTTGCACGGCGAGATTAACACGCACGATTAACATCACAGAATATCGATCGGTTTCGTTCATGCGCATTTTGACCCTGCCGCGACAATTGTTTCCCAGGTCATCGTTGGCGAACATGAGGAGCTGCCAGAAGCGGAGTTGAACGACGGTAGCATGGCAGTCGACCCGGAAGTCGAGGATTTACTCGAGAACGGTAACATGGAACAACTCGCTTCGCTGGTCCTCAATGGAGAAGGCAGAAGACTCGTCGGAAGACAATCGAGCAGCCCCGAACTTCAGGCTTTCATCGACAATGTTCCGGCGTACATTGTAAGAAATAAAAGTGCCATTGCATCGAATTGCGTATTTAAAAAAAAAATTATCATTAATGTGCTTCTTTTATCTGTGATTAATGTTCTTCTTTTAAGGGTAAAATTCATGCGGTCCACATGGCTGCAAGAGAGGGTAATTTGAGGGATTTGCAGAGTTCGTTGGACAGACGTAAATTCGCGATCGCTCGTGACGGTTCTTCGCCGCATGGGGCAACGCCCCTTCACGTCGCAGTTATTTTCGGTCACACGGCAGTAATAAGGTTTGTATTCTGTTGTTTTTTTTTTCTTCATCGTTGGTGCAAGATCATTGATGATCGTAAATTTATAATATTCGTTCGTATTCGCAGGTACCTCGCAGGACGATTTCCCGAAACAACTCACGCAGTGGACTTGGACGGCAGAACGGCGTTGCACTACGCCTCAACTCTGGCCGATAATGGCCATTTCTACAATCTTTTGCTTCATTTGGGAGCGAATCCACTGGTCCAAGATAACGTGAGTAGAGGAAAGCGGGGCAAAATGGGACAGTGGGGCAAATCAGGATAATGGGGCCGAACGTAATTCTTCGATAACTTTTGGATGGTCGCGGTGGTGGTAAGTAAGTGGGGCAAAACGGGGCTGAAAATCCGGATGTATCGTTGGGACAAAATGGGGCGTCCAAAAATTATTGGAAAATTGAGTTTTACCCCACGGTCCGATTTTGCCCCGCTATCCCCTACAATTATGAATCGACTACACCGAAAGTTTTTCGGAGATAATCACCCAATGCGTAACGTAGTTCGGACAAAAAGCCGACTACTACAAGGAGAATCAGAGCGACTTGTCGCACAAACGTCTACTGAGCGATTTTGGTGCTCGTGAGAAACTCGCCGACGAGATGCTGACCGACAAAGGTACCCGTGCCATTTCGTATCTGCAGAACACAAGGCACTGAAGTCCTGTAGTTCTCACCGACCATTTGATGATTGCCCGACGGCGGTTTCCACGACGTCGTTCGGAGCCATTCGAGTATTTTGCCGAGTGATGTCGCGCATTAACGTCCTGAAACCGTCTGACAACGTTTTTAGTGTTTTTGAAAAATCGTTATCGTCGTGACAACTGTTTCGCAATATTTACTCAATTAAAATTTTTTTATCACGACGGAAAAATCGAAAAATAAAATAAACGTTGCGAAACAGTTCCCCTGACGATTGCGATGTATTCAAAATCCATAAAATCGTCGTCAGACTATTTCAGGGCGCAAACAAACGATATCGTTCGACCAAATATTCGAATGGCCCAGAAATCGCTGAAAGAGTCGTCCGACGGTCTGTGGGAACGACAGGGAACGCACTCAAGATATTTTTTGTTTTCATTGTAGCATCATATGGTTTTCTTTTTCATCGACTCAACTGCTATTAGACGTTTTTCACGAAGCACATTTTTCTTCGTTTCTCTCTGGAATGAATGTTTTTTTTTCCTCTTCTTTTGTGCAATTTTGTTTGGTTTTTTTTTATGAATCACCATGTCTTAATGATTTTGGTGACGAGTGCAGTTCCCGGTGGCGACGTATATTCGGCACGTCGTGACGTTAACGAGCCGGAGACACTGGCGACCCTCGAGCGATGCTTCCGTCTGCTGGCCAATACGAGACGCGGTTCGTCGACGAATACGCCATCAGCCAGTTCGGGTACTCAGCTCGGTCGTTTTCTGAAACGACCTGTTTTTGATCGCCTCAAGCACCGTGTTACACGCATGGACCACAATCTTTTTGACGTTATTTGGCCGGCATTGAAAAAATACAGTAGCTCGAACATACCGAAAACTGCAAGCAGCATTGGTAGCAACACGAGCAGCCGATCGAGTAACATGGAGGACGAATTTACTGCCACGATTGTAGCACCCGATTACGAAAGTTACGTGGTTTTCGAGGAACTTTTCGATCCGTTCATCAGAGATTTGCATTGCGTCACCGCGACCGGCGAACTGCCGGATCACCCGTTGCCCTGTTTCTTCGACGGAATCGAAGCTACCGACGAGAATCAAAACTTGGAGGAAACTATGCTCATCATACAAGCTCACGATGTTGATCCTGGCGGCAAGTACGTTCTCGCCGGTATCATCGATTGCTGCAGAAATCTCGAAAACTTTCCACTTCCGGTTACGCTGACGATAAATCAATTGGAGGAAACTGAGAGACAGATAACCGAGGAGCTCCTGGCGCCCGAGATAGCGATAATAATGGCGGAGGGTTCCAGCGAAGACGAGGCTGGAACTTACTACACTCTGAATGAGGTTCTCGACAGGCCGAGCGAGATAAGAGCGAGACTCGCAGCGGCCGGACTATTGATACCGATCACAGAGACCGAGGTCAGTGACGAGAAGCGTTTGCACGGGAAACATTTCCCATACGGCCGAGGAGTTTACGTCGCAGCGGCCGGTGATCTCGCTGTATGGATAAATCTTCAGGATCATCTGAGAGTTATATGCTGCACGAGCGAAACAAAACCGGGACAGTTGGGTCGGGCTTACGTGAGAATGGCCAGGATAATGAATACACTCGACGTTAAGTTGGATTTCAAGAGGGACCGTAAACTGGGCTTCTTGAGCGCGAGACCCTCGGCCGTAGGGAATACGATGCGTTTCAATCTCATCGTCAGACTTCCGGCACTGTCGAAGCAACCGAACAATCTGCGACATTTGTGCGTCGTCAGAGGTCTCAGGGTGAAGGACACGATGAGAAGCGACACGGTGAAAATCGGCAATCAACAGTGTCTCAGCATAACCGAGCTGCAAACTTTGCAGGATTTCTTGAGAGCTCTGCTGAACATACTGAGCCTCGAGAGGGAGTTGTCGATGACGAACTCCATGAAGGTCGCATCCTTGATAACGAATATTTTTCGCAAGAAGCGAACTTCACTTTCGCGGGCTTCCCAGGCGTAACGCGATCTTTGATAGAAATAAATTTAATGAAAAAAATTATAATTAACTGTCGCACGTCGAGATAACGGATGATAGATCGAATGATCCGCGAATGAAGTAGAAAAGGAAACGTATACTTTCGGGAGACGCCGATGACTATCTACGATCGCAATCTGCGTAATCGTTATCGATAAACTTTCGACCGTGCATTCTCAAGTGGCGACGGTTCGACACTGATCTGGCCACTGATCGCAACTCTAACTCGATGTTTCGTTAATGTTCCACGAGAACTTCTGTGCTAAATATGCGCTTTCGATATGATAATATTACGCTTATTCGATCGATTAACTGTTCTGTGATAAGACTTGCAGCCAATAATGATTGTTTGTCCGAATTTTCTTTTGATTAGCGACTAGTGAATAGTCAAAGGTAGAATACTTTATTCCGATAAACGCGAGACTGTCGATATAGCTTAATCTGATTGTTTTGTGCTACGTTGGAAAGATGTGTGAACGTCGTTTTCTGTCCTTCCATTGATTCGGCATTCGCGATTTAATTCAAGTTGATCAGGAGAAAAAGAAAAAAAAATGTTAAATTTCAAAAGCCCCAATTGCCACACTTTAGACGAGTTTCTCTGAGCAATTTGGATTAGCAGCTTGGATGACCGCTGGATTTGTACTGTGGGTTAGTAGACGAAATATTGTTCCTGCTTTCTTTTCTCTTCGAAAAACTCGATTCGATGTTTTGACGCCATTAAAAAAAAAATAACAAAAATTAATATCCGATGACGTTTGACTGAAGTAGTTACGAGACTGGGAATCAATTTTATCGCGATTCCGTTGAAAACATACCGTTGTCTCTACATCCCAATGGCGACAAAGCATTTCGAAATTCGACGAAGCTTTGTGTCACGCACGAATCAATGTTCACGAGAAAATGACGAAGCACATATCTTTCCAACTATATTATCGTACTTTTGTGTTGAAAAAATGCTAACATATAAAAAAGCAAAGCGTTTAAGCCGATCAGACGATGATTTTTTACAAAGACTGAATACGATCACGCTTTCAAGGTGTGTGACGATTATATCGTCAGTGTGCGTGTGGAAATTTTCTTCAGCGATAGTGCATATGCGAAGCTTATTTCTTTATTTTTTTATCGTTAATTACAGTCTAATCTCAACGTACACCTGTTGGTAAATTTCAGACGATCCAGAAACGGACATCCCTATATTCCACGCAGAGGAAGGCCGTTACCTGGCTTCTTGTAAGTCGAATGCGTCAATAATACACGATCGTCGCTATAGCGAATGGTGGACACCGTTCAATTATTAATTATCGTCCCATCTATTCTATCAAGCCCTCGGTGATCCACTGATAAAAGGCCTCACCGAAGTGGCGCACACGCGACCGAACGATCCGGTCACCTATCTGGCGACCTACTTGTACAACTTTGCCAGCAAAAGCAAGTCAGCTGAATCCACCGAGGCAAGTTTTATAAAAAAAAAAATTAATGAAAACAATATTAACAATCGGAACGTTCGAAATTTCTAAGCTAAATTCTTATTATCGAAATTTGTAACGGCAGGAAGCGAATGTTTTGATAATACCGGAACGCAAGCAAGGCCACTTGGACGATCCGGTGATCGATGCCTTCGACGAGGACCCTGGATATCCTCAGAGTCCCGAATCCGACGTTCCCGAGTCGACTTTCAGCAATTCGAACAGAGTAAAACTGCATACTAAACAATTCCGAACATTAACCGAATGGCGAATACTAATCGATGGATTTTTTTTTTTTCAGGACGAACATGGCCAAAGTATGCTTCACTTTACAGCCGTTCGTACACATCCCACGGATGGGTTGTACAACATGCTCCAAGAGACCCAGATAAACGTTGGCTTTCGGGACGAGATTTACCGAACGGCGAGGGACGTTGCCGAGGAGTCGAATATCACCGAGAACGTGGAGGACATCGATCGTTGGGTGGTCTATCTGGCTGCCAGGGGTGAAACGGAGAAACTGGTCGAGCTGCTGTTGGAGGGATACGATCACATATTGGACGCCGCTGACGGGGGTGTCAACATCGCCGACGTTGCCGCTGAGAGAAATCAAGAGGCGACCGTGCAATTTCTGCAATCGATTCCGAACTTTGTTGTGAGCAGAAAAAAAATTCGAAATTTTAATAATGCGAAACATTGTCCGAAAGGTAATATGCAAATGCTTGGTCAATTTTAGGCTCTGCGCGAGGAAGTACACCGCGCGATTCGAGCCGGTGACCTCGAGACCACGAAGGAGATATTCAACAGAAACGGCACCGGTGGAACACTGTTGGCAGTGGGCAAAAATATTGCCGGTCGATCCGCCCTTCACACCGCCGTGCTCGGTCAGCACGCCGATATCGTCGAATATATCGTAACCAAGTACCCCGATGCATTGCGCACCGGCGACAACGTGAGTTCACCTACTTCCCTCGTAAAACGTTTTCCCCCCCATCGATCGCGACAATTCTTCGAGCCGCTCTATTTTCAGCTCGAGCGAACTGCTCTTCACTACGCAATGGGTGTACCAGCTGTTGAAACTCTCAGCGCAATTTTAATCAAAGCCGGAGCGAAACGCGTGCAAAAGGATCTCGTGAGTTAACGCTGCATTTTTTTTTGTCTTCTTTTTCTTTGACTAATTTTAACGGTGCTCCTTTTTGTACTATCCAGAAATCCCGGCAGCCGTCCTATTACTTCATGAACAAATCCGACATACAGAGGCTCCAGGAGGAGGAGGAAGAGATGCCGAAGTAAATGAATTGAAAAAGAATGATGTGACACGGAAAATAATATGATTGAATGTTAAGTTATCGTAACATACTCATCTTGACGATAAAATAACTAGATACGCTCGTTATGGCCGTATTCGTCGACGAGCTGGGCCGATGTAGAGTACAAAAAGTTTGCGAGGTGAACATCCAGAATTTCTGCGAGCTATTTAGTCGCGATTGCGTACGCCTCGCGGTGGAATTTGTAGCATCGCGGAAAGAGTATATCGTACGCTTAGAGTACATCGACATATATTTATGTAAATGGAGATTTTAAATATATATATATACTCGAGAATGATCCACAGAGCGGTGCATTTTATTGACACGCATTTCATTCGGCGTCGAGTATCGTGTGAATCGAAGCGCGAAGAAAGAAAATATAAATAAAAGCTTCGAACGAAGTTTCGGGATAATATTCGCCACTTCCGGTACGACGGTAACGCGCATTAAAAATATATGTTATATATAGACACGAGAGGGCAAAGACAGTTCCTCACCTAAGTTCGGAGTGTCTAAGACGTGAGGGAGAAATCAATGGCTTTCTCGGACTCTTCGCTCTTGCGTCTCTAATTACGGCTTCGAAGAGATACTTTTTCTAACGCTACTCTGACCTGTTGCTGATTTCTTAGCCTCGCCCGGCGGCTGATCCTTCGGCACTTCGGTCGACTCGATGTCATCGACTACCCAAGGATTTGGATTGATGTAGGACGGAGTGGCTTTATGATGAGCTGTAAATGAAGTTTTGAAGTTGAATGAGAGTCGATAAATCCAACAAAAAAAAATCTGCGACATCGTCGAACTAACGTAACAATCCTTGAGTCGCCGGCCTCGGTCTGTTCTTCGATGTTTCTCTCCACTTCTCGTAGGCCTTTGAGCTTTGCTCGAGTCGCTTCTTACGCTCGTCGTCCTCCCGTTTCCGTTTGAGCTCCAGCTTTTTCTGCAGAGCTGTAGAGTAGCAGCAATTAAGAAATCGGCCTCTCCAACAGTAGGGCGAAATAACTGGAGAACGTACCTTTCTGCTGCTCCTCTTTCTTTCTGGCCCACTGGCGAAGATGTATCGTCTTCGCCACCATAGCCTTCTCCTCGACTTCTTTCAATTTTCTCTCGAACTCCAATTCTCTCTCGATAGCTTCCTTCTTGCTGGCCTCCTCCTTCCTCTTCCTCTCAGCCCACTGAAGAAAATTATCTCTCTCCCTTGCTTCTCGTTCTTCGCGCTCTTTAGTAAGTCGCTCCTCCTCGGCCTGCTTTTCCCGCTCCATCCTACGCGCCTCTTCCTTCCTCCGCAGTTCGGCAGCCTTCTTCTTCTCCACCCACTCCTCGTGAGCGTTCCTTCTTCCGTTCGTCGATCCTTGCCGCTCCGAGAGGTTCGAGCTCGACACCGAATTCGACGAAAATTCTACGACGCGCTGACCATTCACGGCGTATCTAAATGCACCCCCAAGAAAATAATGTACAGTGTAAATCAGGGGAAAAAATAATAAATTATGATCGAACGTACCTCTGCACTCTCGGTTGATCAGGACAATCGTTAGATTCCTCCTGGTTCGCTCGACCTTTGCCAAGCGTGCAACAGCGGACTGTTATTGACGATTTGGAGTTGGCTCTCGACGATGGAATCGTTGAGGCAGTCGTAGGTGAGAGAGGCTGACAACGGTAGGTATTCCGACCCGTTTGCTGGTCTCCGGCGTTATCGGGCGCATTCGATACACCGCTTATCGAGAGGGATGAAATATGTCCAACGAGCGTAGAGGAATCACCGCAGTTCGCCTCGATTATCGGTCTCCGACCGGTCTCCTCGCTCCTTTCCGAAGACACGGGGTGTATCGTTGGATCGACGAAGCGGACGTCGGAGCCCGAACGTGTGATCCTCGTTCTACAAATTAAATAACTCTTCCTCTGTATATAAAAAGACTCAAAAATATTTTTCATTGCATTGCAAGATTACCGGTGTTGACAACGAGAATAACCGTTGGACGGTGGATTGTGCGGCGCTCCGCTCGCGACGGCTGCAGATTTCGGCAGGTTCCGGTAAAAGCTGTGAGCTGGCAAATCGTCCTGCCTCAAAGCCCAACTGTCAATGTTGCTGTCATGGGCCATTACTGGACAACGCGCTTAGCCCTGGTCGAGCACCTGACGAGCGTTTGTCATCGTGAGAAGCTAAACTATTCGAGAACACGAGGGAGCTTGATACCGATCGAGTCGCGAACGATCGATGTCTCGAAAATTTCTCGTCTACTCACATACGAATCTTTCCCATCCATGACTGTAACTGATGCTGTCCCTTTGTATTCTATGTGTGGCAAACAATAGCGAATCCTGTGATGCTCGACGCGATCGAGTAGACGATACTTTATAGATTCAATTTTAATCTACGTCACCGGGTTAAGCCGATTTATCGATCACATTCAAGAGTGTTAAGTTCGGTCGTTGAATTTCGGCGGTCGTCGATGTTTGGACGACTTTGAAAGGCGTTGAAATCCGCAAAAGAAAAAAAAACAATGTACGCACGCCTCTGGCTGTAACCGATCGATTCGGGCTTTTGACATTGGCACGCAGAATTACGAGGGTGCCAGAACTACGTGGTCTACTTTTCTTTTTTTCTTTATGTTTTTTTAAGGTATAAATATGCCTCTTCACTTTAATCGAAGATGTTTATTTCTTAAATTAATTTGTGCTCGTTCATACTCATACGACTAATGTCAATACATTCGTAAAAACGTATGTCAGGATGAGCGAATTATTTCACCGTTCTATGGATATCAACGTTTTAGCGTTAGCCTCGGTGGCGTTGTTCTGTCTGGCGATCATAAGGTACTCCTCGGTTACTTCGTCCGACTGTATTTTGTTGAAGTACGTTTCGCTCTCCTGATGAACGTAGAACGAATCATCGAAGTTGAAATACAATCCGAGAATGATGTTCAGCGCCGATGTGTCGTATGCGTGACAGCCAGAGTAACGATATTGCGGCCGTTTGTTGAATCGACAACCAGCTGATTGTGCGCCTGTTCGTACGTTTTTTTTTTGTTAATTAAATTTTTATATTTAATTTCAATGATTATCTGCAGCGTAATTACAGACTGACTAAGATATACCAACCTATAGGACAGATGCAGTCTCGCGTCAGAGCGCACTGAACCCAAGGTAACATAACGTTCTCACGAATTTCTTTACTATTTCTGATCACTATATGAGACGCCCTTATCAAGGGAAGAAAAAAGAAACTTTCCGCGGAGACGTGAAAGTATTCGTACATCTTTGGATGCGTCAGAGAACTTATAGCGTGCTTCGTTGGCCAGGTCAATACCCCCGATTTCGGTAGCAGGTACTTCACCACGTCCGAGGAGTTGAGACGCACGTTTGAATCCATGTACAATATGTTTCCTAGTGTATTTAAAGCTGTCTGAAATACGTAATACGTGCGTTATTGCAGTCTCGGCGCTGACCAATCGTCGATAGTCAAATGTATATAATAATATTCTCATATCGTATGCACACTGCAAAAAATGTCTGTTCAAAACTATGCATGAATCAGGCAAACTTTTCATGCATAAACTGATAGATTAAATTTAATTCACACGTATGAGTCAAACTTAATGCATGGTATATTAAATTGAGCTTTAGACATTTTTTTTTCAAGCATAATTATATAAGTTTATACTACCTTTCTGTAAATATTAATAATCATAATAGTGGTTAATATACCGATCAATTAATTTTATCGAAATGTTGAGTACAAACATTTTTTATATCCGTTTATACATCTCCATAATTTTGTATCCATTAATTTTTATGAAAAATTTGCAGTATTCATAAACGAATGCATGTCAATGAATAAACGTTCATGTAATACATATGTGAATAAATAATTATTTTTTTTGTAATTGGGAAAAATCAATAGTTTGAATTTGACAAGTGGAAGAAAATTATTCTCCAGGAACAGATTGAAGCGCAACGATATACGAAAAGATTCGCACTCACCTGTATGACTAGAGGCCGATAGACGTGCAGTCTATCATCCTCTGCGTGCGCAGGGAAGGGGCTTAAATCCAATTGAATCACATTACATCTGCTAGAATTACAAAGAGTTCTTATGCTCTGCGACGCGTCGTCGCTCAATCCTACTCCAAAAACAACTATGTTGTTATTTGGCAAGAAGTGGGAGACGTTTCTGACGAAGCCATAAATATGTTGTTCGCTTCCCGGTCTGAGGAGCGTCACGACGGTCACATTCTGAGGCTTCGGCGTGACCGGCGTCGTGCTCGCTTGGCCGTCGAGGCCCAGCAACGCCAGGTACTTTGAGTCTGTCACAAGACGCTTCTCCTCGACATCCTTCAAATTTTCCTAGAAGAATAAAAAAAAGTCGTTCACCTGTATCGCTAGCAATGCGCGTGACGATAATCACGTGGCGTTAAATACGATATTATCAAACCTGGAAGCTCCGAAGCTGCTTATGCGTTTCAGTAACCAGCGTTTGGATGGAAGGTCGCGGATTACTGAACGCGATGAATATAATACTGCTCCCTACGATGCATATGAGGAACAAGAGGAGGCCTTTGGTACGCATCTCTCATTGTTTATATTAATTTATCGAAATGTCCCGAAGCCGCAACGTATTTTCCCCATTTCTTTGCGTTCGATTTTTTTTTTTCCTTTTTTTCTTTATTTTTTTCATCAAAATACCAATTCAACCGCGCATAACGTGAGCATTGTCTCTCGTTTTATCTTTTTCAGGTCACTTCAGTCGATAGAAATTTACGTCGCGCGTGTGCATTGTTGTAAAACATTCATCACAATTACACGGTGTCGTCCTCAAACATTATTCGACATGCGAGGAACTAGATTACTCGTCGAACTCGGTCTAGCAGAAGGAATACGGAGAAAACAAACTTTGGTCGCGTTTCGATGTCAGCTGCACGCCCGCAGTGGTTCGGAGGGCAAAGCGCGAGTTTCGATATTAGCTGCGAAATGCTCGGTGACTCGCTTCTAATTGGCGCTTTTCATCCAGCCGTGAAAATGATTACGTTAAAACGACGGCTTGCTTCGATTGCTCCCTTCCATCGGATACCAGCGTCATCTGACAGAATGGACCAATCAAATCAATCCGTCATTAAACGTAATGTTTTTCACGACTGGATGGAAAAGCCCCAGTATTGAAACGCGCGCCCCGTGCCACTGCGGTCAGAGGCCCTGTCAATCTCGATAATCAGCTCATAACATTGTGCTATTAACGAAAATTGATTACTGATATGAAACTTGATAAAGTCGGCTTATCGAGCTACACGCGACCCTCCGCGCCGCAGCCTTGAATCGACCAGCGAGACTATACTTATTGTTGATCTCGTGTGCCACTGTCCGGATTGTTACTCGCTATCTTGATTTAATGAACCCATAAAATGGATACAACGTAGAAAAAAAATTTACCCTTCGATACGTTAGAATTCGCGAAGTTCCTTCCACAGGCTCTTATTTTATTGTTATTTGTCGTTAGAGTATTAGATGGTCGAACGGTATGTGATGCATTTAGGCAATTGTCATTCGAACAAAAACCCATCTGATAGGTCCGTTAATTCAGTACGTTTTAATTTCAGACTCTTCGCAGTACAAAGAGGATCGATGATATTACAAAAATGAAGCTCTTCAAACTAATCGTTCATCAGAAAAACTTTAGTGGCGAAGATTTGATAATAAATTCTAAGGACAATCCTGGAATACAGAAGGGAGATGTAGTAGAGATTTATCACCCGGAAGACGAGTTCAGTCGTCTGCTCCTGCAGGTCACTGCGTTCAAGGAAGATCTCCAAGGTCGCGAGACCATCAGCGTCGAGAACAATGTAGCCACGATGTTTCAACTGAGAACCTTCGCCGATGTTCACATGAATATCGTTAATCCTAATGATGTTGCGCTGGATTCTATAGAGCTCACTTTCAAAGATCAATACATGGGGAGAAGCGAGATGTGGAGGCTCAAAAACAGTCTGGTAAGCTGCTCACGATGCTTGGAGTGGCACAGACATTAGAGCTTGAAGTATCGGGTACTTGTTTGGTATTTCGAGTACGGACTTTGTACTATGTCAAGTTTTTTTATGATTTCCAGTACAAGTACTTTTTTTCAGTACATGCTCGCTTTACAGATACTCAATGAATAGCATGACATCCTGTGTCTATTAATATATGATTATCATCCAAAGTTTTCAATAAGTACAATAAGATTTCTCTGAAAAGGTCGCTCAGAATAAATAAATTTTCATGCTTTTTACTAGGTCAACACGTGTGTCTACATGAACAAAAAAATTGAATTTTGTGGGGGCAGTATAAGATGTCAGGTGTACGAAATGTGGTCTCTGGGAGATCGCGTCGCATGCGGTGTGATAACTGATGACACAAAGGTCGGTAACAAACTCGCGGAGCGCAATGTTATTCAGCCAAGTAGGAAAAAAAAATGTCGTTTTTCGCTTCCTTGCAGGTGGTATTTCGTTCCTCTACAAGCATGGTCTACCTCTTCATTCAAATGAGCTCAGAAATGTGGGACTTCGATATTCACGGAGATTTGTACTTCGAGAAAGCCGTGAACGGTTTTCTGGCGGATCTCTTTCAAAAGTGGAAGAAGAACGGCAGCAATCACGAAGTTACCATAGTACTTTTCTCACGCACTTTTTACAATGCCAACAGTTTGGAAGAATTTCCAAACCATATGCGAGAATGCCTGCAGCACGATTACAGGGGCAGATTTTACGAAGATTTCTACAGGGTCGCTGTGCAGAACGAGAGATTCGAAGATTGGAGTAATATTCTCGTGCAGCTCAGAAAATTATTCACTGATTATCAAAAAATCGTATTGGAGTATCATCAGAAGCCCGGAATTGATATGCCGGAAGCCACGAATTCAACAGCGGCTCAAGGCAATTTTTTGGAAGTCCTCAATATGTCGCTAAATGGTAAATCCGACGAACCGTCGAAGCGATTCTACGCCAAATCGAGTCTCGTCTTGTCAGTATTTAATTGGATTACTATTCATTGAACACAGTCTTTGAAAAGCACTACTTGGATCGAAGTTTCGACAGAACCGGGCAGCTCTCGGTAGTTATAACTCCGGGTGTTGGAGTATTCGAAGTCGACAGAGAGCTCACTAACGTTACTAAACAACGAATTATCGATAACGGAGTCGGGAGTGACTTGGTCTGTGTCGGCGAACAGCCCTTGCACGCGGTTCCGTTATTGAAGGTACGCAATTGATAAGTAATTGCAAAAAAGAAAACAAATTTGAAACCCGTGATATTGTTTCAGTTTCACAATAAAGATACATCGACGAACGTGCCGGACGATTACAGCATGCCTCACTGGATAAATCTTAGTTTCTACTCGACGAACAAGAAGATTCCCTATTCAACGTTTATTCCTCGTATAAAACTGCCTCAAAGGGTATCAAAACAGCCGACGGAGAATAGCAAATTACTGTGTAAAACGAAGGTGTTGCAAGAGGAAACGCGAGAGTGTCTTCACAATCCGCTGTTCGATTACGACGCGTACGACGCTCAAGTATTTCAACTGCCCACGATCCATGCATCCAGGTAATGCATTGAAAGTTTTTTAATAAATCAAACAACAATGCTGTAACATTTACCGGGCAATCGCACGTATTTTCGCCTGCATTCGCCAGAGTTTCAACGCGCACGAAGAAAACCAGTGTGGCTTGTATGGAGACGCACAACAACGCTCAAGTCTTGAAGCTCCTTAAGCGCAAAATGTCCGATCCGGATATACATCATGGAGTTACAGATGCACATTCTCAACCGATATCCACGACGCGAAGCGCCGCAATTTCCATTCCCTATAGAAGTGATGATGCAGCAAGAAACGGCTCTAACGGAGAAGCACACGGTACGGGTTTTCTTACCAAGTAACAAAGACCATTAATTTTGTTGAGTTTTTATTTCTCTTAAATCTCACAGCAGTGACAAGAACTTCGATAAAGAGCGACGTGATCGATGCCGAAATTTCGCCACCATTCAGACCTGTTGTGGGAAGCGCCGGAAGTCCGACCAATGCTATCGCGCAACCGGTGCATTCTCATCGACCCGGAAGAGCTCTGATAAATCCATTCGACCCGTCGCACGTTACCATCAAACTAACGAGTAATCGACGACGATGGACTCACATATTTCCGAAAGGTGTGTTATTAATGTTTCAAAAGATATAGGACTTCGCCGATTAAATTTTTATTTTTAACATCACCGATTGATCAACTAATATTGTCTGAGATGCCAGCTCCGGAAGATCATGCCATCGATTGTTAATAATAATTATAATATTCCACAGGACCTACCGGAGTGCTTATCCAACAGCATCACTATCAAGCCGTACCGACGCAGTCGCGATCGGATCAGCAAACGGACACGACGTCAACGGTGAGTGATTCCCCAGTCGAGCATGGTAACGGTTCATCGACAACCCAAGGAGCGATTTCAAGGTCCGCCTCACAAGTTGGCTTTCAAGACCGTAAGTTACGAAATACGTTTGTATCATAACAATTGCGAAAACGAAAATGCAACGGGTACAAGTTGATTAACAGATTCAAAAGGAAAAAGCCAACGACCCAGTCTCCCACTGTCCGGCGGAGAGAAAAGTGGCCAGAGCGCTTTGCCGTCCGTAAATAAAAGTTTGACTCTTTTGTGGGGTGCCACTGGCGAGCAAGAGTGGACTCCAGCATTAACCACAGGTTCGCTAATGATTTATTGACAAAAGAATTGCCGGGAGGTTTTTTTTTTGCCGATTGTCGATATGTCGAGCAAAATGTGATTTTGTATATTCCAAGGAAAAGAAAAATCGGGACAATCGTTTTTGCCTCGCATCACATACATAGCATTGCCGTCATGTGCACGATTGTCTTACAACGTCGATTTACATGTATCCGATACGTCTAAATGGAAAATTTACTGTTTCGCTGATAAAACGGCTTGTATCGATTATACGAATCATCGCAAGATACTCGCATGATTCAATCATGAACAGTTCATTCATGCCAATTCACATAATTTACATGACATTAAGTGACTCGGAATGCACTACTATAAACTCCATAACAGAGGCATACGAGGCAATCAAATTTCATTGTCAAGCTACTGCAACGTAGTCATAAAAAAAAAGTATTGAAATATTTTTGGTCTGCTTATGCAATAAAAAAGGAAAATAATTCCGAAACTCGAAAAGGAAAATAATTGCGAAACTAATTCCGAATACATTTGTACACGTTTGTTATACATTTGCAAAATGGTCGCGTCCTCTTTTATCGTAGCCCCACCCCCATTATTGTAGCGTTTACATGAGAATTAATGTTATCAAATTTATTTCCATGCTGTCGTACACGTCTTGTTGGGATGCAACGCTGGACACATTGATGCGCGTGTGATGTGCAACTATGATGTCACTTTAAACAGCAATCATAGGTTAGCGCCATAAATTACTGGGGGCTGATTCGGTTATTGGAATTCGATTTTTGTATTGATTTAATAGTGCACTCTTGTTCACTTCCCCAAAGTGCACTCTTGTTCACTTCCCAAAAAAAAAAAAAAATCCCCCAGAGTAAAGTAGCATTCTCAATATTCAAGATCGATGGACTGTTATTCTAATACATTTTAATATTATGCAGCATGTGTACTATACGTTACTGTTTTCTTTATAGAAAAATGCAGCTTTGTATTACGATACTTGGACCCTTTCACGGTTTCGCCGAAATCGTATCCTCTTTTTTTGTTCTCTTTACTAGACTCTCTGCCTTGCTTTGCTACTCAAAATGCTTCTTTGTAATACATCGCTGGGCCAAGCACACTATGCTGTTTACTGCCATAGTAGAAAAAAAGTTCATTGCGTTCAAATTGTTTTTTTTTCCATTGATGTCGTCTTATGCAACCACTCGTTCGTCATGATATCCATGCAGTACATTGTCACCCACACGTACCGTGGTTTTTCTTTCTTCTTCTCTGTACGGTAGTTGAGCGTGCCAGTACGGTACTCTCAGTCGTTTGTATTCACACTATGTAAATCCGAAATGCACCAGCAGTATTGTACATACTCGTACAGCATTATCTGAGTTGTTTATCTGGCTTTGCACAGTATTATTTCTTACATTCTGCACTCAACGAATTTCTTTAAAACGAATTTTTAAATATCTTCACCCATTCAGGTGTGGATTGGAAGTCGCTAACAATACCAGCCTGTTTGCCAATAACGACAGACTATTTTCCGGACAAGAGGAGTCTCCAGAACGACTATCTCGTGTCAGACTACAACCTTCTTCCCGACGACGTGAACGCTGATTTTGCTCAACAGAGAGCAATTTACAAGAAACCTCTGACAACGGCTGAAGTTTTCAAAGAACTCGTGTCCCAGCGGTTGGCCCAAGTACGCTTGCAGAGAAAATTTACTTTCATCATCCGGTTCAACTGACATTTATAATTTTCGTCTCTCAAGGGTTTCCAGTTGATAATACTCTCTCCGAGCAATAAGCAGCAGTCGTCGACACCGGGCAGCAATGCCGTACCAGCTGTAAGCTCCGTAATGCGTGGCAGACAGACGGAATCCGAGCCAAAGGAAGAATACTTGCTGAGCATCGGAAGGATATTTCACAAAATATCGCTTTGTGGAAATTCTATCACGGTCACACGATACAGACCTCGGTATGCATCGAATGAACTTCGTGTTATTTTCTAATAACACGTCGCTTATCCGGGTTCGGATAATCGAGGTTCTACTGCATGTCAAGAAGTAATGTACTCTTAATTTTTTTTCCAGCCATCCTTACCCGCCGTTCAACATTCATTATCGTTACCGTTTTCACGCGCCTCATCACGACACATACGAAGTATCGTGGGTTTCCTTCACGACGGAAAAACTCGAGAATTACAATTGGAATTACTTGGATCATTACATATGCACGCGGGGAGATACAGACTTTGCTCTGGCCGAGGTAAACAGAAAAACAATTTTAGCAGAAAAAATAATGACATGACTGACGGCTTTCGTAATTTCTTTTTCAGGCATTGAAGTACTGGAGATTCCGAATGTTTTTATTGCCGTTAAACAATGTAGCGACGCGCCGAATATTGGAAGGTTCCTCAAGATGCGATCTCTACACACCTCCCACTGCCCACGAGCAGGCTCAACTGATGGACGGTTTTTTACGATTCATCGAAGGCTATTTAAACAAGATACGTCGGCCAAATCCTAACAAAAATTGGGTAATGATTAATGTAATAATACTCTCAGAGAGTGAACTCTAACAACAATCTTAATCTTTTTTTCTGATTTAACCACAAGTTCTAGGATGGACGAGTTTTAAAACAGAATTTTTTTCGTTCCTTTAATACGTTCTCTAAAATCTAAATTAGTTTTTTTTTATGTACCGCATTAAACGCTATCTGCCCTTAAATTTGCATGCCGGCACCGAGTAGCATTTGAGTTTACCCACAACAATACTCAGTTTGATTTTTGCCGCTTACGTCACGTATTATTACAATTTTTTTATTTGCATCTACCAAATCGACATGTTATTATTAATTGCGATAAGTATCTCCGCTTTAATATTTTCCCAACAGGGCGTACGGCGTTCTTATCCTCGTTGCGGAAGCGTTCGTAGCTTCGAGAACAACATTTATCGTAGAAATACTGTTCGTATGTGTAGATTCGCCGTAGTTTGCCGGTAGTTCGAATGTCTTTAGGAGAGGAAGTTCAGCATGCTATGTTTCAGAGCCCGACAGCTCTAGGCGGTCTCCGAGAGATCCCGAGAGACCCTGCGACACACTTGACAAGACGCAGGCACAGCACGAGCCTGATATTCCTCACTAACCAGGTACCTCCTATCCTCTCTCTCTCTTCTAGCCTCAGCCGATCTTCGACCGAGATATTCTTCATAACGGGAGCTTTATACCTTCTTAGGCAGTCAATTTCAGTGAACGCGATCGAGATTCGTTCGGATACAATCAAACAGAATCACTTAATAATATATTATTTGCATGTACCCCCACGTTTTATCATAATTTCTGCCTCAAAGATTTTTTTTTATTTTCCTGCACTGTCCCTCAGATATCGTTTCTTTTTCTATTTATATTTGTAGTACAAACGTGTACATAGATGCAGTCATCGAGAATCTATGGAATCATCCACGTTAATACGTTCTTCGCTTTCAATGCGCTTTGAATGTTGCATCCACGAAAACGAGCTTTCTTTTCGTATCATTCATTGATAACGTCGCGAAGACATCTCATCATCGACGAATGACCATTCATTGACGGATTATTTCATCGGTATGTTCAACCATGATTTACAGACAAATCTAGTCGGGAGCTCTCCTTTCCGGGAGCGGCTTGGAAGCAATCGCCTACCTGAAAAGCCGAGACCAAGGTTTGACCACGCTTTAAACGGGCGACTGCAACATTTTCGCTTTGATCGAGCTCGCATATCCTCAGTTTTGTTTGATTCTCTTCTATTACAGCTAAATTTTTTGTTCGTTGGGAATTTCTGGATTTTTCTTTCGTGTGCATGTCATAGACTTATAGATACGGCATATCCATGGGTAAATGGAGCAGGGATAGCGCTGATAATATTTCATTTTCGCAACACCGTGATATACATGAGCGTGGTTTTTTTTAAATACAAAAAAATGATTTTATGTAGAGGTTCTGCTCATTTGTCTGCATTTCGTTTCTACAATAATTGCTATTACACTTTTCAGTTTTTATATAGTATTGTTAATATCGTAGTTGTGCATATAGAGTATTTGCACGAATTGTATAAAAAAAGGTCCTCAAACGATCTCTCTAACATCAATTTTGATTTCTGCAACCCTTTCATTGACTGAGAAAAAGTTAAATGTGTGTGCGAATGCTCTGTTTGCGAAAACTCTTGGTGGTAAGTGAGTGAGTGAGTGACGGGGTCCTCTGTACAGGAGAAGCATGTAGTAAATACCGCTGCAGCTGCCCGCACGTGCCTCGACACTCCTCGCTACGTGCCAAACAGGTTGGTTTTTCTTTGCTTCTTTTCTATCGTTTTTAACTTTTAAAAATCGTCCTTATCACTCTGGATGAACGATTGTAGTATTTCCAGTCAGTCCAGTCAGTTCAATCGGTCAATCTTTCCGGGAGAAGCACAAACAATAATGATCCAAGTTATTGAAAATGGTATCAATTGTCAAACGCCCAATTTCTTCAACACTGTGAATCCTCCATTCGAATGCGGCACTTTACCTGCGATTTTAACTATGACTTATCCTTTCTCTCAAAACTTCATTACTAAAAAGCACTGGCAATTCTCGTCGACATTTCTCAAACTTTTTTTCGCACACTGCTTGTAATGTGCCTAAGTAATGTAAAACGCACTTTAGTCCAAGAAAATCTGTTGTCGTTGATTCTGGTAATGACATTTTTGCGTGGGTACCAGGTCGGGATCGAAGGTCATGGACAGAGGAAGAGTATCGCCGGCCAGTGAAGCCGTTCTTCCTCTTGCGTTGGAACAACCGCAGCAAGATCACTCGGAAGTTACCGAAGAAAAGTGTGTATCTCCTCCCACGATAAAGACTTGCCGACTACCCTTCGTTATTCGACTGCCTGACAAAATGTAATGTTTTTTTTTCAGCTCTACGACCGAAGTGACGAAGATCAAAAGTACAGCACCTAACAGTGAGATTCTCGAAGCTATGAAGCATCCGCAAACGGGCGTTGGATTTCTTACGCAGCATCCGTCCCTTCCGAGTCAAACATTCGTCAGTGCTGATGCGGTGCAATGGCTTAATAAACACATCGAAGGTGGGGTCACCGTGGAAGACGCCATAAAGATTATGAAGGTCCGTCGACGACGTAAAACAATATCAGCTAATGAGCAAAATTGCGATTTAATTAATTTCATTTCTGCAGAGTATGATAATGGATCGTCTGATATGCCACGCCTCCGGGGATTTCTCTAAGCCTTTCATCTTGGGATTCTATTTGTATCATATGGTTCAGGACAAAGATGGGCAAAAGGGTAACTTGAGAATCGAGATAACGAATGAAGAACACTGTTAAAGGAGCGACATTTTTTTTTGGCTTAGCTGTGGATTATTCGCCGCCACTGTGCGATCTTCAAAGCTTTGAGAACGAGTGGGTCGAGGTTGAGATAAAGGCGCCGGAAGGGTGGTGCGAACCTTCCTCCACGATAATCTTACCCAGCGTCTCGACACCGATATCCATACCGAGCTGCGAAACCATCGACGAGTCCAACATCCCACCGTTTCTTCGTGACGATCTCGAAATATCGGATCCCACGAGTGAAAAAGACTCGAGAGGTAATAAAAAAAAATCACTGACCGCAGATCCTTCACAATTAATTAAATCAATGAATTATTGAGACATGTTTTTTTTTCTTTCAGCTCTACCTTACAAGCACACGCATCTGGATGTGGACCTGAACAACCGGAGCGATAGAATCGAATGGGGCCATTTGAGATATCAGTCGACGTTCAGGACTGACAATTCTTACGAACTCGTCGTACAGTGGGTGGCTGCCTCCGGAAGCATCGTAGCTGATCTTGTTAGTATCTCATCCACTGACATACACGAGTCAAGAAAAATATTGTCTTATTATTCAGTTATAGATTTCTACTATTATTTCTGTTTCAAGATTTTTGTGTGGCAACGAAAAGCTCAACTGTGTGGAATACAAGTGGTGCCGATTCCTAGCGATCTACTGGCGCTCCCATACACTCTCAAGAGTGATCCACTGAGGGGGCCAATCTTTATACCCCTGGATACGGAATGCCTGATGACCAACAAGCGATATCTCTTCGAAGGTTCGCTCTAGACTATTCTTAATGTCCATTCTCAATATCATATCTATTGATTTTTTTTACTATTTGGATCTTGCAGAATTCCGAGAAGACACATACGCACAAAGATTGTTCCTACTGCAAGAAGCTATTCTTCAGAGATTCGGTTTCGTGCCTTGCCAAATGGAGAACAACGAGAACGATCATCAGTACGTGCACATAACGGGCAACGTTTTTATTCTTGTGCCATCGATGGTGTCGACGCGGCCGAGACCTCGGGCCGGCACCAGTGTGGTGAGACGAACCGCCGCTGGTCAAAAAAGATATCCTGTTCATCCGGATCAACCCAGCCCGCATGAAGCATACATCACGAGACACGTCAGTGGAAAAAACAAGGACGATTACAGCATGGATCGGAGAGTAAGTAAAAATCAGCAATTAACCGAATTTTCTTATGGAAATACATAACTAATAAACAAAACCTTTCACACACTCAGATGGGATTCCTCTGGTCCTGGAACCACATGGTGAGCCGCAAGTGGAAATCACTCTCCACGTCGGCGGGCGACGAGCTATTTCAAAAGAAATTCATCCAAGATTTCCGTCACTTTTGCTCGAACGGCGATAACAGGCTGAAACTGTTCTGGGAATCTTGCTGGGAGCTGAAGGAAAAAACTTGCTCCAAAGTGAACGAAAATTGATTTTGTACAAAAGGAAATATTCCAAATTATGTGTAAATAATCGTATATGCGAGATAAATTGATCGGAATATTATTAGCAAAATTAGTGATTGTTTTATTCTGTAACCATTGTTATTACATTTATAGTGATCGCGAGAATAAAAAAAGAAAATAATGTTTACAAATACCAGCGTTCATGTGTCGATTCCGCTTGGAGTGTAAAAAAAAAAAAAAACTGTTCGCAACGAATCACTTTTCGAATGAGGAGGGGTAGTATTGAGTCAGTCTCGTGAATGAGCACACTTCGTGTGCGCGTTTTCTTTTTTCTTGAAACAATCCATTTCATGATCAACTTGCGTTAATCACCACTACTGTCCCTACAACGCACCAAAAAGCAACTCTCGTTATATTGTGTAAAATATTACGGAGTCCAATGAAATGTAAAGTCATTTAACAAACGTCCAGTCAAAACAAACTCGGTGTTTGGATAAATCAAAGATAGAAACTATAAACGTAAGTTTATAAAACAGTGTGGGTGCATCGGTCTTATCGTTTAAAAGTATAGTAAAAAAGGCGTGTCGTCGTGTTGGGATATAATTATATATTAAATTATAATATCTCTGCATTGTCTAAAAAGCTGACCTGGATGGCGGCGTTGCGAAGTACTTCTTGTTTTTTCTCAAAAATGTCCGACTGTGAAAAAAAAAATTATAGATAAAGTTAAAAACAAACCGATAGTTAGGGTCCCCTTGCTACATAGTTAATATTTACCTAGAACCAAGCGGAGTGTTGAAGAAACCACGAGCCGTTGTTCTTTTTAGAAGCGACTCTGTCGACGGAGTGTGTCTCAACTCGCCTGTTTTCGGTGTTCCCAAGCCACTTAAGCATTCAGGATTAACAAAATTGGCCCAGTAATCAGAGGGGATCTTCAGCAAGCTTTCAACAATCTGAAAATAATTAAAGGTGCAAATTCGACGTTATATGTGACGCTGAGTCACCGCTCTTGATTTCTTTTTTTTTGTCGATAAGAATTTATTTTTTTCATCCAGTTATGGTCTTACCGCGACTTGGTTCTTCGTCTCACTGAGCATGGAAGTCGGCGAAGGTTGCTGGCAGCTATACCCAACGAGCGTAGGACCGAAGACCTTGGCGAGATTAGTAATCGGCATTTTGCATTCCGCGCTGCTGGATACTCTCTGCAAGTGCAGAATGAGAAAGGCGAGGGTATCGCGGTTCGGTTGAGGTAGCTCGGAGATAGCTTGATACAACGCTGCATCGGCGTCCTGTTTGTCGGGAATCGTAGTGGCGCGAACAAAATCTGCCCATAGTCCAACGGTGATCAGTGGCTCGCGCAAAGATCTGAGAAAGTCCTTGAGTGTCGAGCATATAGTGGCTATCTCAATTTCGGATAGATTCGGAGCTCCTTTGCCCTTGAGGAATTTCTCTTTCAGACACTTGACGTCTGTCGATGCGCCGTTTACTCTGTACAGGCCTTGCTCGCCCATACCACGCAATTCGACCTCGTTGATGCAATGAACCACCAGAGACGGTACCATAGGCGGTATCATAGGCGTGTAGTCGGCAATGGTGCCCTGGAAAAAAAATATTTCCGTCAACCACCCCACGTAATCTAATCTGAAACGTTAGAATAACGAACGCCAATGCATACCGATATGCCGCGGAGCGTGGGCGTATTTCCGGCGGGTACGCACGGAAGTGGCACGAGATCTTTGCACTCCGAATGCGCTGTTGCTCGACAATCGCGGCATTTCAATGCCACTTTCCCGAACCTTATTCTGTAAAATAATCAACGATCAACTGAGACGATCTTATTTGCTCGCCGCTGAAATAATAACCGAAGAACATCGCCTTGTCATACCTCTTGCCACACGGCGTACATATTTCGGGCTTTATAACGGTCTTCGCCGCGAAGCTGTGTCCTCTGGACGTCTTTGAATTCAGAGTGTATCCTCCGATGTTGGGACTCGGTTTGAATATACCTTCCGAATCGGATCCCGATGTCATTATATCGGCCATCGGAGCGGAAGGCTGCAAAGTATCGTTTTTAAGAACATGCCTCAAATTTTCTAATCTTTCCACATTCGACGAAGTCAAACTTACTTTGTTGTTAATTATCAATATATCGTTTGAATCTAACTGCGTAACTTTGGATCTACTGCGATCGGCACTCTTTCGTCTCTTGCGCGAGCTATGCAGCTGGGATTGTGGATCGTGATTCTCATCGGCCGGTATAGCCTCGATAACCGACGACGCGGTGATCGTCCCATCCTTGGGCATCATTACCGTCGTCGTCGCTACTATTCTGTCCGAATTGTTGAGCTCTGCGACTTTCTGCAACGTGCTTTTCCTCTTTTTAGCGGAATATTCACCACTGGGTCTGTGCTCCTTCCATTCCCGCTTCTTCTGATTCTGATGGAGCATCGCGCTCGCGTCTAGATCGTCCTCAGATTTTGAGAAACAACTGAGATCGCTCAACAGCGAACCAGTGGAGTCCAGCTCCGCTATAGTATTGAGTCTGCAAAAATCATACAATTTATTGTCCGTAGTTGAGGAACGAAAACATCCCGAGTACCCTAGTGTTAATTTAACCCAGCCATCTGTTGACTGTACAGTTTCTTCGGTAACGTACGGGAACAGACGGTAAGATTTACCCCTCTGCATAACACGCACTACCGGGCATATCACCTTCGTTAAAACTCACCGCACTGCAATAAATTTTGTACGATTAACAAACACTACTCTTTCAAAAACGTCCACAATTTTGTACTCGTCAAATTTACGTTTTTTTCAGATATCGGCAAAGTACCAAAAAATACTTCGAGTACAAAGTACAAAGTATCAAGTACTTCAAGGATTTCTCGAGTACTTTTCGCAATTGAGTTCGTAGCGTTAAGCGTTACGAAAGCTGAAAAAAATATACACAATTCTGAAATCATAACTCTTAGCCAGACAAAAAAGCGCAGCGTAGTGTTGATTTTTTTGCTGTTGTGTCTTGAGTTTCACGGCTGGCCTAGCGGTATGTTTACACGTCGCTGATGTAGATATGGACTTAACACAGCAGGCGAGCCGTCGATCGCCGCATCAAGCACATACACCCGTGTGTATATCGCGACTATGCTCCGACACTTCATTCTATGATTCTCGTCAAAATTACAGTTTTTGAAAAGTTTGGACTGATAATCATATTTTAATAGAAACCGGATGTCACCGCCTCTCATCGAGTATCCGCAATACAGGAGCGTGTACTAAATATGGTTGGTTGAGAAAAAAAAAAAAATTGTAAGAGGAACAGGAATAAAATCGTGGACTTTGATCAGCAACAAATGTTTGTTGAAGGTCCAACCTTTTTTTTTTTGTCACTTTTTCCAAAGGAACCTGTAGAAACACGCACTTTGCAATAGAGTTGTGTACGTGTGGATCATGCTACCAGTGAAAGTAGTAGAAGCAGAGCCATTAAATTAATTTAAAAACAAAAAAGATATATATATTTTTACGTGATATTACTTTATATAGCAGCAGAGCAATAAATAGAAACTTAATTTCGGTAAACAGTAATAATAAATTATATCCTTTATACAATAATTTAAAAAAAAAAATCTTTCGTTATGAGTGACAAATTAAATCGATTTGTTAGAGAACTATCAGAGAGAAATATTAGCACCCGTTGTTTAAATACTAACCTGTATATTTTATAATGTTACTAATGTTAAACATGTATATTATTTTTACCGAGGGTCTTGTCCCCAGTAAATAAATAAATAAATAATAATTCCAATTCTTTACTCACTTGTCATTATGGTGCAAGTCTTTCAAGTGAGCATTGCTGTTTCTACCATTCAAAGTAGTATTGTTGAGGAATTGTAGTTTCTCGCGAGTCTCGTCGTTTAAGTTTCTGCCTCCGTCGTTGAACAGTAAGTCTCTTGCCAGTGTAATCTGTCTCTCCTACAAAAAAAAAAAAAAAAGAAAAAAAATTAAACTCCTCGAAGCCAACGCAGAAAGGGTGCCAGTCGTATGGCATGTAGAAGCAAGATTTTTACGAGCGAGTTTCTCTGCTCTTCGACGTTTCTGCGCCTTCTTTTTTCCTCGTCCAACAGTCTGCGAGCGTGGCTCAGTTTTCTGTCGAGATCCGCCGATTCGTGGTGCGCTTTCTCCAGGGCCGAATGAAGACGCTGGCACTCCTGGACGGAGGCCAGCCACTTCTGCCTCATCTCCTCCTGGTTTATCGCAAACTGCAGGAACTCTGCGGTGAATGAAAAAGAAAAAAATGACACAATTTGTATTTATTGCACGACGACTTACGCTCAGAAAAGCTCATAGTTCATTTCGCCATCGGAAAATGTTTATCGTCGAGAAAGTTCAAAAACTGTCTTCCATGCAGTTGAATTACTTCGAATGCATTGCACTAACCTTCCTCGCAGGATCCATTGACGAGAACGTTGGTGCATCGCACCAGCTCGTCATGAGTCGCCAGCACGGAGAGCGACGATGTCATTTCGAAAAAAATTGTCAATATGTTCGACCGAGGGCGAAGAAATATTCGTCGATCGGCGATCTCGCCGATGCAGAAAAAAAAAGCGCGCCTTTTTCACGGGACAGCGATAATATGCCTCGATCCACGGGATTATCGTCGAACGATTCGCGCCGAGAGTCCGAGTTATTGTCCTGATAATTGTATCTCACCTTTCGCCAAACATTATCGCGCTTTCGACAGTTATTCGCAATTTAACACACAGCGGCGCGATAGCTTGGCACCGAAGCCGAGAACGCCATTAAAAACTATCCGTTGACATTCACCACGCACGCTACGGGTGGCGATGCGTACGGGTTTCACGACGAAAACCGTGTCCCCCTCGAATTTTAAATCTGACCAACGACGTGCCGATTATCACGAGCTCGCAGCGCCATCTACGCAGCCGAATGAAGAACTTCGCCGCGCCATCCTTCGGCCGATCAACGCGCTCGCTTTACGTTCGAAATATTATCCTAAACCTCACCCACCTCACGAGGATATTTAAAATTTAATTAATTCAACTTTTTAATTACTACGGAAGTTCCGACAGTACCGTACTCGTATGACTTCGTGAGTATTACCGGGGGAAAAATCTGCTAACGAAACTCCCGTTTGTGCTCGACGGAACGTAAATTGGGAGCCTAATTAGAGATTGTGCTAATCCTCAAGCTAACGAAAGATATTATAATTACAACCGGCAGCTCTTGCAAACCGCTCGAGTTCTCGAGATATGCGTGCTTTCTGCCATCGCTAGTTGTATTGAAATATCTGCAAATGCATATTCGTACATGATAAGAATTTTCTTTTCGCGAATTTAACCGGCAACCTTAAAAAGAAAAAAAATCTTTAGCATTTAACAGACTTGTATGGGGGGGGGGGGGGGGGGGGGCGGTTAGGACGCGATGACCGCGCAGCTAATGAGCGTGTCTGAGCGTGTTTGGAAGTCAGAGGGGAAGGACGCCATGAGGAGACGCGTAATTCGGGAAGGTGGCACGAGAAGCCTAACGAAACGTCGGTGGAAGGACGAAGGAACGCATTGAGGTAAACGTACCAACGGCCGAACATTTAAGGTCATATCTATCTTCCAAGCTAATTTTTGCCATCATGCATTGATCATTTTTACGAGCAGCGGTCACAAATCTCAAGATTAGAGTCTCTAATTTTCAACACACTTTAATTTAGACGCAATTTTCCGAATCAAATATTCATCTTTGAATCGATTCGTGATCAGCTTCCCGATGACCTCCTCTTAAAGTTTATAGATAAAGAATTGCATATCGCCTCCTCATGAAAGTGAAAAATAAAAATGTTCATATCGCCTTCTCATAATCCCTCTTTATTCGCGAAGCTTCTTCGATGAGGAAGCCGAAAATACAGAAGATGCTTCCTCACAGAAGAAGCTTTGCGAACAATGGAATATTATGAGAAAGCGATATGAAAATTTCGACTTTCAAGTTTTGTGAGCAGGCGATATGAAAATTTCAACTTTTAACCATTACATTCTTAACGATTTCATGTGTGCAAACTAGTTGTCCGGTAACTGGGACGTGGTCAGTCGTCAGTACGTTTACTTCATAGTCTGCGGGATATGAAACGAGAAGCCCGCCGATTACGGTCATGTTGGAATCGGCAGAAAACAAGGCTCGTGGTGTGAGACGGTGGTACATGCTTTGGACGACGGAAGGAAATGCTGCTCCACGCGAATCCAAGATTGCCGGGGAAAATCTTCATGGAAGGAAAGTCGTGAGTACTTCGATAATACATATGCATGTATAAATGTAATCACCGTCAAGCGAGCCCAACGAGGCGAAATCTGGTCGTGATGAGAGCACTGCACGTGAATTATTCTCCCGTCGCGTGGTTACGAAATACTCGTCTAGTGCCGAATATTCAAGCGCGTCCATAGGAAGATTCTGGGCGTGAGTTATGTACCGTCTCACCGGCGGTCGGCGATACAGCCGTGAAATTGCGCTAGGTCGCCGGAGAGTCGAAAACTGCTTGACTCGGCTGAAATAATGCTCGAGCATGCATATGTACATATATGTGGCACATCGATACCGCGGAGTCGCTGTCGAGTAGAGGCTCGGAAACTACTACTAAACGTTGTTACATCGCAAACTTTGAGCCTCGGTGCACGGAAAGCTGAATCGAGCCGTCTCAGCGTGAATGTATATTTTTTTTATTGATATTTGCGGACGGATCGTGCGTTAAAAATATATTTCACAAACTTTTGAGACGCGCGTCCGCAACGAAGTTGGAATAGAGCAAATATCCGAATAAATGGGGCAGAAGGGATGATCCTTCGTTGGCTCGGTTGCATACGAGAAACTCGTGGATTCGGGTGGGACAACGGGAAGCCGGGCGGGTAACAGAATCGCGGAGTCAGGTGCTTTCTCGCGGGTCCATGAATATTGAATAGTTCGCTTCGCCGAGTTTCAAAAAAGCCAGAGGCCCCAAAGGGCTCCGGGCGCAGTCGAGGGATAATCGTTCTGCGCCGCGATAGACATGTATGTATTACGGTACACTCGGGAGTTCTCAAGACCCCGCGTCGACGGCTGGGAATCAAAGGGACGCCGTCCGCCTTTTTTGAAATACATGGGTTCGACGCCATTTTGATTATTAACCGTCAATGCATAGATTTCAGTGACGCGAGTTTCGACTACATTGTAAACAACAACGGTACTTCCGCGAACGTGCACACTCCGCGGAGGTGGAAACATTTTATGTCGCGCATTGAATGTCACGATATTTTCTCGAGGATTTCTTAGTGGCGAAAGATATGCTCGACCGAGCGTAAATCATTTTTCATTCGTCGAAAAAAAAAGTTTAATTCAACGGCGAAAAGATAACGTGTATAACAATTTTCTTTCGGTAGTCTGGGTTTCCGAATAAATTTTACATGCTGTTAAATAACGCAAACGATTATCAGAACGGGACGTTGAAAGTAGGTTACGCCAATCTCAAATATCTCTGCCAAATAATTCACCTTCGAAAAGGTACGAGAAAATATATATATATTCGTAGCATTCTATTTACTGGCTGGAAATCTGCTAACGAACTTCACATTCAAATAAATAATAATGATGATGCGACTGCGGACTCGAATGCGCCGGCGAAAATAGTCTATTTCAATATCACTTTATCTGCTAAATTATTTATGCGCCAAACAAATCTAACAAAAACGACGTCCTTCACTTTTTTTATATTTCCCCGACGGTATAGTCGAATTGAATATATCCATAGGTTAATTATAACGACATCGCCTATTTTACAGAGGTGGGCAGTACTTTTTCACGATTTCAAGTATCGATGCAAGTACTTTTTGAGTACGCGTCACTTCCTGCATGAGAAAGCTAGAGAAAGCTATGTACAAAATTGTAACAGATGCGACTTTTTTAAAGATAGCGCTTCACGCTACGAACCTAATTACGATCAGTGGTCGGAAAAAGTACTCGAGAAATACTTCAAATACCAAAGGTACTCGATACTTCGAGTACTAGTGATACTTTATGCCTTGTATACTCGAAGTATTTTTTGGTACTTCGCCCAGCTCCGCTGTATTACAATGCGATAGACAGGCAGAATAGAGTTTTGTTGTAACGGTGTTAGGATTATTGCGAGGAATCCGCGCGCCACCATTACGGCTATATCTCAAGGACAATAGGAACGCAATCAGCTGTTATTTCACCGCTTGATTTTAGGAGCCTTTGGCCAAACGGTGTTGAATATTATGGTACAGTGGACTGATTTGCTGTTTAGTGCGTTTCTACGCCGTTATCCGAAGCTTCCAGCTCACGATAACGCTCGCCCGTGCACTTGTGCACGGCGACACTCGGAACGAAACGTTTCCGAGCGAACACGCGCGTTGCACAGTGTTGTCAAGCACGCATAGCTCGGAGGATATCTCGTTCGCTGCAGCACGCTCTCTGCTAACGAGCGACATACGGACGAGGCTCTCAAATTTTCGTTAATCGACGAAAGCTGCGTTATATGTCGCTGCGAAAAATAACGCTCGGCCGTTGCTGCATAAAAAAAAAAAAAACTATGTGGCAAATCGAAAATCTCATTTGTAGCCGGGTAAATAGGGTTTGGTTATTCGAACTGCCGTTGGATAAAAGCCCCAAAGTGTCGAAAAAAAATTTGTCCGGCTGCACGACGCAGACACAAAATAGACGGAGGTCGAGGGACGAAATTCTGCTCTGTTCGGGCGAAGCGATTCTCCGAAAAGGTTTTTGACGAAACTAGCTTTCCGTGATGATAGAGCGAAACTACGCTAACCACCGACTAGCCGGTGCGGAGGCAAAGCCACGCTAAACTCGCGAACGCTCTTCGCCGGGCACCGATAACAGAATTACTGCGGCGATGAAGCGCGGCGTCGTGTGCAGACCGGCACCGGACGATCCGCCGCCTAGCCGGGCCCTCCTCTCTCCCGCTCGAGCTCCGCCTCGACTCACGTGCGTAATTGTTTTAACTACCGAACTTAATCACGCAACGTTTCTACGAGTCACGGATTTGTATTTACCGACCGAGTTTTCGACGCGGCGATTGCGACTCCAGCCTGCTGCTTTGAGCTAGATCAGATCGGATCGCGATTACCTCGTTTCCCTCTTTTTTTCTCGCTGAAAGAATAACACTCGAAAATACTTCTTTCACTTAAAACTACGCGACGAAGTTGTCTCCGGGCGTTCCCACCGTTATCGCTGCAGGGACGTTTCGCGTCCATTAAAAAAATATCAATCTTGCTTTCCTCGACCGGTCGAGCACGTTTCGTAGAAGGATGAAAATAAGATAGTACACAGCGATACGGCGTGTCGAGCTTCTCGACGCTCGTCCGTGTATCCTCGGTCCGTTCGGATCGTCGACAATTCTCACAGGAGTTGCGAACATTGAAATTCAAAAGGATACACACCGCCGTCCCGGCGTATCGCTTGGCTCTCCGTCGGCGAAGGTTTTTCCAACTAGCAAAAAGAACAACTAGAATCCGCAGCGGTGAGACATGCCGGTAAAATACGTATATCCGACGGGTGTTGCAACAAGATCCACTTCCTTCGGCGATGCAAAAGCTCGAGAGATCCCTCCCCCTCCGGCTTCTCGGTTCTTCTCCATCGAGAACGCTCTCAGCCGTCCTGGAAATGCGATATTATTCAATTTCGTAGGTGAAAATGTACAGTTTATTCGACTCGCAATTTCTCGTCCGCGGAATATTACGCTGCACGTTGAAATAGGTCTGCACATTTAACAAGCATTTCTCATCCATGAAGATCGAGCATTTTTTTTTTCAGTTTAAAAAAATAAACACGAAGAAATTGCGTACCTTTGGGGAAAAGAAATGTTTGCCAAATGTGGTTTGTTCGACGCGCATTTATTATCCCGCGAATGTAGAAAGAGCTTTGTACGTGTAACAGTAATATCTTGTCCACGAAAGGTCGTTATTTTTTCTCGTTAATTAAAAAATAAAAGCGGATTTGCTAAAAAATGAACGAGAAAAAATTGTGGACCTTTGTGGAAATATAATGTTTATTAAAGCTGCAAACAAAAAAATTCTTTGTACAACAGTAATATCTTGTCGGCGAAAGTTCATTATTTTTTCTCGTTAATTAAAAAATAGAAGCGGATTTGTTAAAAACGAACGAGAAAAAATTGTGGACCTTTGTGGAGATAGAATGGTTATTAAAGCTGCAAAAAAAAAAATTCTTTGTAGTGCGTAAATGTGATGAAGGCATTGCGTACAGCGGTGACGGTCCCCCGTCGGATTCTCCGCGACTTTGGTATGTAAATTTAATATGCCGCGGTATACGGGGAAACGGTTGATCATTACGAAATTAGGATAATTCAGCAAAAGCGGTACGATTGGGCAAGAGAGAGCTCCAAAGGAAAACCACGCTCACCTGTGATGTGGAATATCAAAGTGGTCGGGGAGAAATCCGTCGAGCCAGAAGCAGTCTTCCTTCGTCGTGCCCTAATCAAAGCTTTGCTTCGATACGGCCAAGTTTCTCAGAGTAACTAAACCGTGTGTGCGCGCGCGTTCCTTGCCTACGATGCATTCCACTTAGAGCGGCCACGTCTAGACTAAACGCAAATTCGTACCTCAGCCTCCCGACAACTGAAACCAGACGCTGGTAGATTTGCATACAGATCCTTAACGAAAAGTCAATATCCGCAGGCATCGTTTTAGAACCTACAGCTCGAGAGTTTATCGATTACAGTGCGATACATTGGACATTTTCAACGGATGAAGTTTGTTCGGTTTATTGGCACTTGTCGATATAAATTTGTTTGAATTTTGTACCCACTGGATAAGGATACTATTATTATTATTATTAAAATTATTATTATTGTAAAGATCAGAAATAGGAAATTGTGGAGAATCCTATAAATTCTAGCTTGCTAGCTTTATCTGAGCGGCAGCGTTCTACGAAGCAGGGTGAAAGCCTCCGAAAGAATTATGTTTGAAATTGAAGTAAGAACGAAACTAGATATAGGGCAGAATGTCAGAGAGAGAATAAGGGTACCTGTTGTGTAAAAAATATTACCGATACAGTACCTCAATATTAATGGAATGCGAGGAATTTTTATATAATGCAAGGGTTGGTCCCCACGTGAAGCGATCGTTTAAGAAGCAATTTTATGTACAATATATCTCCTCTTGCTCCTCAGATATTTGTATGTGTAAGCGAATTTTTGGGACGATGAAATACGAATAATTGAGAGAGGTTATACGGTAAAGAAGGTTTAACAAATATTCCTTGTCCAGAAGTGTCCACAAAGTTTTCTCTTATAAATTTTACAATTTTTTTAATTAAAAAATAGCTCCTTAATAAAAAAAACAAATCGCAAAATTAACAGGAAAGAAAGAATGGTGACGCTTTGCGAACAAGAAATGTCTGTTAAAAACTTTTTTTTTTTACTGTGTATTAACTAGCGAGGAGATCGATCGGTAACATCAGTCTCATCGTACAAGAGTGGCAGGTTTTCGGAGGTCCAAGGCTCGAGGCGTAGCGCGGTATAGTTCATATAAGTCTGTTTCACTGTTCTCCAACGTGGAGTACAAGGCAGTTAATTAGCTCGTCGGTCGTTCATTAAGTGGAAACGCCCTTCTCCCTGGAAGCTTCGAACTTGTACACTCGGTACATGGGCGAATACGGCTCTACTTCACCGTCGCTATCGCCCTCGTCTCCCGTGGGATCGTCACGGTCTGGTTTCGAAGATCGATATATACGACTTCTTTGATACTTCAGAGAGGCTGAAAATTAATTTTTTACAATCGACTTTACTTTTTTTTAAACCTTGATGTAAGTTATATCGATTACTGAGAATCATAAGGGCGTCATCCGCATATTAAAGCATACGGCTTCGACCCTTTGATCCGCAGCCAACAATATAGCGAATAACAGCCATCGCCGGTCTTAAAGTATCCGAGATGGAAAAACGATTTTTTGTTATTTTTTTTATTCTTTCACTAAGTTTATGTAAGTAGATTATCGATAAAAAAATAAAAGTACAAAACTCACGCTCAATGCTCGCAGCTGAAGCATCGTCTTTGCTGCTCTTCTTCACGCTCGGTTTATCGTTATCTTTTCCTCTCGCGAGTGCCTGCGATTTTTCGGAGCTCGCGTCGCTATGCGAATCGTTGCTCAGTTCCATTGGGTCTTCATAATTCTTGAGTGGCACAGTTCCAATTACGAGGCTCGTTCTTATTTTTAGATTTTTTTGAAACATTCTGTAGTACCACTCGCCGACGTTCACGAAGGCTTCGACCTTGAGTGTGTATTTGACATTGATAAGATCGCAGATCGTCCCCGTCGGTGGAATCGCCGGCACGTCCATGTCCGCCTCGTATTCGTCGCAATTCTTTTCAACCTGCTGTTCAATCTCCACGACAATTTCCTTGTGTTTGCGGACTTTCATCATCGAATTGTAGAGCACTACCTGAAAGCGGATCGGGCAATAAAAGGGCTGTGTGTACCACCGTAGCTACCGTGCCGTTTCGTAAAGCCTGTCGTAAATATGCAGTTTCGGGGACGTAAAAGAAAACAAATTGTCGGTGTCCTTGGAATAGGAATCGCTCAATCGAACGTCTCACCTTCTTCAGGACGATCCGCAATTTTTTCACCTCGACGCTCGACGTATTGTTGAGAGTTATTTTTAACGGTATATTCTGTCCGGGAACGTATCCGCGCACCGGGAGAAATATCGACATCGAGAGTGGCTCCGACTGTCCCATGAACGTCTTCGAGAGGCTCTCGCTTATCGGTAACTGAAACAATCGAATGGAACAGTTAAAACACAAGAGTGCTTCATCCTCGAGTTCATCCACTCGACTCTGCAGCCCTCCAGATAGAACACTTGGACTATAAGTTTCCACATAGATATAGCATAACATAAACATAAAAATATGGTGGTCACTTTTTTCCGGGATAAACATTTTCCGACTTTTCCTTAACTTCGCTTCACCAAAGTTGTGTCTATTAGAGCCGTAAGTTTTCCCGAATGCTACATTTTATTTCTTGCTAAAGTTAATTTGATTTCTTCGTTATTGTTTGTTTTTTTTCATGAGTAGGAATGTTACATTTTCGATCCATTTTTTTCAAACGAAAAAGTTTTTTTGTCTGAATAACTTTTTTTGTAAATTAGTTTATTATTAGATAAAATTATGATTTTCTTGGACCAATTTTGAAGTTTCATGATGGTTTCCGGTTTCCCTCGATTTCGGCCACCATGATTCTGTAATAAAGGGTGTTGGGCTCACCGGTGCGAGAGGATCGAGATTCAGATCGAAAACGGGAGCGACGGTGAACGCTACAGCGTCCGTTGAGAATCTATCAATCTTCGTAACGTCGAGAATAGCTCTGACGGAGTATCGAACTCTTCCGTATCGACCCTCGAAGCTGCACACAGCGTTTTCCGGCAATTTCAAGCTGAACGGATAGACGCCATCTTTGATTTCCACTTCGGAATTTCCGTCTTCGCATAATTGCGTCGATGAACAGAGAACCAAAAAAAAAAAACACAAATCTTGAGTGAAACTGACGCCGTATCCTCCCGCCAAGGTTTTTCCCGTACAAGCTAAACAACAGTTGTAAAAATGTGCAAAAAAAAAAGTTTTTTATTTTCCACTAACCACCCTCGAGATAAATCTCTTCGTGCAGATAAGTTTCCTCTGCGGAGAACGTTCGTCTGAATCCAGCCGTGCCGTATGTGAAGTGAACGTGAGCCCCGCCTTTGCATTTCAATCGTATACCTTTCGCAGAAAATGCATTATTAATATAGTTTTTAAGTGCAAAACGGCGAGATGCGGGGAGTTTAGCGGTATTGCGCGCGTAAACAGCAGCACCTGTTTCGATGCAAACCCGGCGCTTTACCGCGATGATGAATAAGCCGCTCGGTAAACCGTCGAGCGGCGGAGCCACTAAAAATATCGTAATAAAATGACTTCCGGCTCGCAAATACGATCGACATGCCTCTGGCAAATGATTAACTAGCTGATGGACCAGAATCCATTAACTTTTTCTTTTTATTATCATGGGTCGCAGTAAGCTACGAAGGCTGTAAACCAGCCGTTGCCTACACGAAATAAACATTAATTGACAGAGCAGGAAAAAAAATTTGAAATTCTCTCATCGGATCAATCGCGACGAGAGTACCGCGCCTCGATGCCCTCCGGAACATGGATACGCGAATGGAAAATTCGACAGCATAGTGTACCCGATATTCACGCCGAAGCGCAACCGTACAGTGGTAGTCGGGCTGTTAAATAATAAAATGAAGTTACATCGACGAGCCCTCACCCGAGCCGAGGGAATTTTGTTCGACAGTTATTTTTGATAATGAATCCCATTGTGACACGCGGTTCTACTTCGCGGATTCAGTGGAAATGGGGAATATAGGTTCATTGTGTGTAATTCAAACACGATGGACGTCAATTTGGAACCCTCGGAAAATTTGTCAAATATAGTACAAAATTGACTTTGAATGGAATCATTTTCGATATCGCTACTCACCCAGACCAGTGGTCGGAGCTTGCAATTCGAGATAAATCTTTCCGGTGATACATTTTCCACCGTAGTAAACGCGCTGCGGATGATCCAGCGCGATGTCCAGTCGCTTCAGTCCAATTCTGAATAAAATAAATAAATTACATAACGATTTAAAAAAAAATATTTTATCGATTATATTATTTATAATATTTAAAATTAGCAGTAAAATCGTTGCCTTTCCCGAAGATCCGTGACCGCTGGATTGTCGAGGGTCGGCGCCTCCTGGTCTTCCTCCATTATTCTCTCCATGTGCTTAACAACAACTTTTCTCGTCGATTCGTTGATTTTTCCAGAAGAATTTAAAGAATATAAAAAAAAAATTGGAGTCAGCCTTCAAGTCGCGACGGTATTTTCTATCGTAACCGATGCTCGAGAGCACCCCGTCGTTCTTCGCAACACTCGTAGCAAAATCGATGCTCTATTAACGCCGGTCACGCGCCACGAACGCACTCATCCGATGGCCACTGCACGACGATCAACGAATTCCGACGTTAAGTTATAATTTGGATTAAAAAAATGTTCGTCGATGTTCCGAGAGAAAAATCGTAGGGTATCCTGATGGCATAAGAGACTCGGAAGTAGTGGGAACTTTTGTTGACAACATTCCAAAATCGTGCGGTTCGCTCTGCGTTAGAGACAGTCGGCGCATGCGTCGAATTCCCGGTACATACTCGCCAATATCGCGTGGCGACATTCTGTCGGCTTCGAGCCTGGAGAACACCCTCGGCTGCTCTTTTGCCCTCTCCGCGACCCCTCCACGCTCGGGCGTTGCTCCACGCTCGCTAGATGATAATAGCATCCATAAGATTCGGCAGCGTCACGGCGACTCGGCAACGTTTCGTCCCGACGCTATAAAGATTTCGGTGGCGTACCATTGTCCGTGTATTCATCAGCGGCGAGCCCCATAGAGGGATAATACTCGAAATGGAATACAATATTCCTCGGAGGGTTAGGATTCGACGATTTATCGGAGGAAATATTAATGGAACATTATCGAATCGAGCGTACGGCAACAAAGCCCTCTATGAATTTTTCAGGATCACATGCGCGAATCCTTTGAACGCTGTACCGAAACACACTTGTATACATTATACCGCGAGTAATTTTATCCGGTGAACGTTGCAGATTACCAATCCACCGCGAGCGACTCGTTAATTACAGCGAATAGCTTTTTGAAATATTCTTTCATAAATTTTTTATCATTTTCACAATGTACGTGAAATATCGAAAATTTGCATGCTTTATCACGTCACGGTTGTGCAGTCGTGTAGTTGAAAAATCGTGAGGTACGTTAAACTCGCGAAATCGTACATCACGTTTTTAGTCTAAATTTGAAACGTATGCATGCTGTTCAGAAGTGAAGCGTCGGCGAGCAAGTGGGACTCGCGGGACTCTCGGCGACGACTGATTTATGGTAGCATCCCTGCCATGGCGATGTCCTGAGGGTGCAAAACAACGTACACGCGCGGTGTGTAATAATAGTATTAGTTTCTTGTAGTTGGACGACAGTACGGTGAGTCGTTGGAGAACACGCGAAGTTTATCACCCCCTGGCGATGCCTCTCTCTAAATGTGTAACGACGATAATTATTCGCTAACGCCCACATGATAATTATTCTGCTTTTCTGTTTTTGCCCTTTGCTTGTTTGTTTGTTTGTTTGTTAAATACCCGCCAAACATTTTAGCAAAATATTAAATTCAATCGGCGTTATCCGGATACAACGGGAATTCTGTGAAATCGGCAAAATACTGAAATTGGTATATATCAATAATACAGCGGGCAAGTAATTATTCTCCGATGTTGCGGTAAACCAGTGTAAATACGAAAGGGCGTTTCAAAGGATTCAATTTCATGCATTCGCTCGAGAATCCCGCTAGCCGTTGTTTATGTAATTTCTGATAGGTGGAAGCTGCGAATCAATGCCGAGAGCTGTGTTGAGAGGGAGAATGTATATGCGTACGTTATACATTCCACTTCTCTGTACCGATAATCTATAATGTACACTTCGAAGGGACGAATTCATCTGATTCACTCGCCGCCCGACTCTGCCTTCGGTGTACTGCAGCGCATCGAACGGTTCCCTCTAGCGCAGGAATATGAGGTGGCTTCTCGAGCTCCCCCAGTGGTAAATCGAGTTAGTTTCCGGTATGCCCAGATGCTTCACGGACTAACGGTTTCTTGACGTTACACCGTGCAAGGATGTAGAATACTGTGTACTCTGTGCGGGTTCGCAGACAACGCCCGCGAGCACTACGTACTAATTATGTTCTACCAAAGCCGTTCGCCCTCTCTGGTCCACTTGCAAATATGAGGTACAACATTCTCGTGGTTTATCTCTGCATCCTCGACCTCAATCGTCGAGATTCAATTGAAACTAGACGGAAGTTCGTCATCAATGAAATATATATATGTATGTGTATGCATCTAAAAATATTTATAGGTAGAGGGTTGCCTCCGCGTTCCGATAATCAAGTTGTACGCAATATAATCATTTTAGCGCAGACGATCGATCGTTGGGGAGATTATTGTTTATGGTAACACAATATGAACGTCTGAGCCGTGACGTTCGAAGCGGCGATAAAGTCGCTCGCGCCTGGTCCATTCGCCGCGCGTGCTAACGATCCGGATAATTTATCGTCACCGTTCATTAGATACGCAACGACCAAATAATCAAGTTAAGAGCCGCGTGTGCTTGTACCGTGGATAAAGAATAAAAGCGACACGATGTTTCGGTCTTTTGGGTTTCTATGTTTGGTTTTTTTTAATTTGATAAAAGACTGACAGATAAATACGGACAAAAATCGAGATCTTTCAGAACAATGATTTTCGTTGATTACCGAGTAATCCGTGTCATAGGAGATATATCATGTACACTTAGCTACAAATGTGTTTTAAAAAATTGATTAGAGTAATGGAATAGTAATATTACGAATTGAAAAGTACGAATGATAAATATTATGACGTGCTTAATTAAAATTCATAAAACTTACGTTTAAATCACGAGTTCATTATGATAGAAGTACATTTGGATTAAACTTTGGCAAGCGGATTTTTAAATTCGGTCGACCGCATCGTCCGGCGTATCGGCGACTTTTCATGAAGATAAAATGAATTCGTTGCCTCGACCAACTGCGTGGTTCAATATGCTCTGAGGAACTAATTCAGTCGGTTTAACAAATTAATTGGCATGCCAGGGATATTAATTGGATGGTGCAACCAAGTAATTCGTTGACCTAACCAATTGATTTATTGGTCGAACCAAATAGATCGCCGCAAAAGAATTCAGCCACGCAATTGGTTAGGAGCAGTTAATTATTTTTCTCCGCATACAAAAAAAAAAAAAAAAATTTAATTAATTTCCGAAGTTAAAAACCATTTTTTCGAAGAGTGGTTAAAGCCTTATTATGTCGTTTAAAATATCCCGAAATCGATTGAGCTTAAGAAATCCATGTGACGAGATGTAACTTCTTTGCGGCGGTTGAGATCCAATGGCTGGGCCTCGCCGTTGTAGGTGATCTTGACCCCAGGTGGAACGTTCTCTGCTTCGTTGCGTATTGAAAACAATTTTGACGCTGCCATTTTATTTCCCAAACTTTGACGCTCTTTCCTCGACTGTCGGCACTGCTTTGAGATTTGTTCAATCTCCGTCTCAAGTTGTATCGGCCTGCGATACAATCGATCTCCGACAGGTTTACGTGACTTCTCGATGTTTTCTCTATTCTCCAATGCCAGATCTCGTAGTATGCGTTTCTTCAGCGGCAAATTAGAGGGTGTGGAAGTTATCGGCACGCCAGAATCAAAAGAGGCCTTCAATATATCGACACCAGGGTCGCTCGAACTATTCCGTTCCTCGCGATCGGATGTGGTCGATCCTGACAGCATTGAGTCGTTTCCCGATGGACAAACATTTTTCTCTTTCGGGGAGTGCGATGGGTGGCGATAAGAATTTTTGTTCCCGTTAGGTTCTGCGAAAACCATAACTGGTTTTTCGTTGATCACCATTTGTGATTCGTTGTTGCATTTTACATCATGGCTCAATGATTCACTGCAATCGGAGTGCGAATCGTTGGACAATGTTTCCTCTTTGTTTCTGGTATAATCAGGATTGGAATGTCTCTCGTCGTTCGAAGCCTCGAGAGGCAACGAGAACGAGTTTGTCGAAGAAAAATCTTTGGTCCAGTACCCTGAAGTTTTGTCGAAGCTCTTCTTCAATGACTGTTGAACATTGCTGCCCTCGACAGAAGCCAATGTGTTTTCAGCAAGTCCTGTGTCCTTGCTCGGTCGCATGAGACTACGGAGCATGTACCGAGTTTGCGAGTGGGGTTCACTATTAGGCACGGAAGCTTCAGCATCGTTCGTTGATTCGGTCACCACACTTTCGGCACGAATCCCATACTTTTTTTGGGAGGTCAGGTTCAAACGCTTGCCGGGATGAACTTCCTCGCAATGCACATAATAATCAGCTTTGGACTCAAACTTTATTTCTGTAAAAAAATAAAACTTATGTAACTCGGATGATCTACTAACGATCTTGAATTACGTATAAGTATAAATTACGTATAAAAAAAAAAGAATCCTATCTATTCAATAGCAAAAAAAAAGAATACAAAAATAGGTTTTTCAATTATTCTGTCAAGCTGTCCCATCATTAATAAAGCATTGTGAGTGACTGTCGATGGCTCATCGTACAATATATGAACAATTGTTCTATCCGGACGCGATTTCTCATTCCCGTGAGTGACGCAGATGCTGCGCGAGAAGAATCGCGGTGTCCCCTTTCCCGTTTCAAATTAAAAACACAGAAGGATCTCGTTCGTCGAGGCCCCACGCGGCTGCTAAGTCCCCACAAACGAGATAAGTTTGATTAAATTTCCACGGTCTGCACGACGCGAAAGCAGCGAACCTTGCCGCGCGTGCATTTATCCTTTGTCAGCGACGCTGGAAAATCTACAGAAAACACGATAACGACACGCGATCGAGCCAGCGAACGAAGGGGATAAGAGCGGCTCGAGAATAATGTAAACAAACAATCTGAATAACCATCGTAATCGACAAGAGACCGTTCGGCTCGGAACTACCGATTATAAACGTCGGGCTCGTGCTCTAACGTAAACTATCCGTGACAAGCACACCGACACGAAAACCATTTCCTTCGACATCTCCTTTGTTCGATACTACACGTCTGACACCTCTCTACGCGAAGTTGTTCTTTTTTATTCTTGATCCACTACTTTTTTATTCCACGAAGATAAATAACTCACCGCAGCACTGAGGCGCTCTTTTCGGGGCCGTGTGGATTCGATGTTCGTGACGAAGAATATTGTACTGGCGGTTGCTCGAGTACCGGCACTTCATGCACGTAAAACATGGTGCACGTTTCTTGCGACGCGGTCCGTGAACCCTGATAGACAAAAGGAATGCAAAAAAATTGCCCGTCAAACAACTCACGTGAAAGAGCTTCGAGCATGTACACTGACAGTAGACGAAAGTATAGTAGAAGTGTCACGGAACAGTAGACAGTAGTAGGTTTCCCATGCACTCCAATGCCATAATACGAATCGAATCGGTTTTTATTTTTTCACAACTTTTTTTTCTACGATCCTGACTTACTCGACTGTCCGTGATCCGTTCATCGCGATGAAATAAAAAAAATAATACTAGTAGAGTTAACGCCGGAATTTCGTTTTTTTTTTAAATCGATCGAACAAAAACGCGTGCTCGCTGAACGTCGACGTTGCGAAGACTAAGGCGATCCATCGTCCAAGACTATAGCGAGCGAGCGAAAACCGGCGATATATAGCAAAATTTCCCGTCACCAACTCACGTAAAAGAGCTTCGAGCATGTACACTGACAGTAGAGACAGTAGCAGAAGAACAGTAAAAGTATTGCGGAACAGTAGCCTTCCAATGCTATGATACGAATAGAATTTCTTTCGATTTTTTACAATTTTTATTTATACAGTCCCGACTTACTCGGTAGCCCGTGATCCGTTCATCGCGATGAAATGAAAATAAAAATGATTGAACTTGAATTAACGACGAAACTTTGTTTTCTAAATCGATCGATCGGACAAAAACGCGTGCCTCCTGAACGTCGACGAAGCGACGACTGAGGCGATCCATCGTCCAAAACTATAGCGAGCGAGCACCCGCGATATATAGATGACAACAAAAACCGTCACTGGGAAAAGTTGCGACCTTTGCTTGACCGAGAGTTCCCTAGTCGGGGCACGAGACTCGAACCCCTCCCCTCAAAATCCTCCTGCTCGCTGGCCGCCTGCTCTATTTCTGTAGCCGCTACCGACGCTTCCTCGCCATCCTTCTTGAGGGTACGAGCCGATCCGAAGACGCCTCTCTCCCACCTCCGAGCACACATTGTTTACATCGTCAAAGCTGACTGCGCTCGCGAGGCCCTTTACGAAAACACCGACACGTCAATGTACACACGCAAAACCGTCGATCGAGTATCTCGCTTATGTACGTGGTGAAAATTTTTGTTCACTATCGTACATCGGGCGGCTCTATATTTTTAGAGGCTGGTAGTATGAATGTTTTGTCTCCTTGCAGCCGGGACCGAAAAGGGACCGCGAATTTTTTTCATTTCGCAGATAATCCCTCCCGGTGAGGTCAGCTCTCGTATTTTTTTCCGAGGAAACGCCATCGTCGACCATGCCGAACGAAAACATATTTCTCGTCTATACGCAAATAATGGTCTCACAAAATACCGCGGGCGGTATAGCTTGAAACCAAAAGGTCGTTCAACCTTGGCAAGAATCAAATAAATCAAAATCTGAATAATAATGCGAAAAAAAATTGTCAATATAATTTTAAAAAACTGGCGTAAAAAAAATGTTATGAAAAATAAATAAAAATCAAAAGCAAACGTACGTTCGCTTTCAATCGAACAATGCTACATCGCGGGAGAGTTGATAAACTTCAATAAGTGATTTTATTAAAGTGGCATTTTATGGAAAAAGACACGAGACCAGTTTAACGGAAATCTATTCTGTCCGACGAGTTCGGTCGACGTTATATTGGCGACGATTGTTCATCGAGGATTTTCCTTGAGGCATTACATTCGTCAATACGCTGCCACTGACAGAAGAGTTCATTTAGTGTTAAAAAAAATCTTTCGTTGGATATATCGAAATGAATATTCATTTGTCGTTAACAATTTTTTCTTGAGCCAAATAAAGTCTAATTGACCAAATAAGCGGTTCAACCATTTGGTCATTAAAACAAAAATCATTTCAATTCAATTTCATTACTTCAATTATTTTAATATTTATTTCGCAACATCCAACAAAATATTCGTTGACATTAAATAAACTCTTTTCTCAGTGTGGCTGTCTCGCGTCTTTGACGATCGTCGCGTTTCACGCGTCTCTCTGAAACGCCCTCGAGAGCCAGCGCGAAGCTCCATTCGATCGTGCGACCCGCGATCGATAACGTGTCTATACTTCTCGTGTGCTATGCTTTGTGTACGTGGCGCTAAAACGAGATTTGGAACGCCGAGTCGGCTTTTACACATCGCCGGAGGAGGCGACGAGGAGAAAGCACGGGGAGCCTCGATAAAGGGCGGAAGTGGGCACTCGATACTCACGGGATTTCCTGATCCGGGAAACCCTCCGTACCTACGCGGTGTGTGCGTGGCAAAGGCGTACGAACGCGCGCGTAACTCTCCACGTACGCGGAGCACTTTCATTGCGACGTACCGATGGGGCGGCTGCCGTGCATTTTAAGCGGCCAGCCTCCAGCCCGACGAACGGAGATGGAAGAGAGGAGAAGCTGAGTTTCGATGGAAGCGATTCTGGAATAATAATTAACGTTAATTGCAGACGCGCGTAATTTCCATCCAGCGCGGAGCGTAACTTTGAATCGTAACAGTAACCGCACGAAAAAAGGTATATGCGAGGCATATATTTTAAAAAATGGGCACATGGCTTCCTCATTTATTACAATTTTCCGCATAGCTTTTTCTGTGAGAAAATTCGTTGAATTTGTTGGCTTCCTGATATAGGAAGCTGTACGCAAAATTGTAATACACAAGGAAGCCTTCATTAGGAATCAATAACTCATTTTTCGGGCGATATATATTTTGACATATTTGCTCGGGCGTATCCGTCACGAATATCTCATAATAGATTAATTCGACAAGAAACTTTTTGTGTTAATAGTTCACGAAATTTTTTTGTAAAAATGTTCCGTTTTGCACCACTCTTAACCTATGTATATACATATATATGTCGATGTTCGTGTTTCGATTCGTGAGCGGGTAGAGTCAGTCCTTAATTAAAATTATATTCAGCTCTCGACGCAAATAGCTGCATTTCCCAAGCGAAGACTATCTTCATTTGACCTCAAATGAGGAAATCCATTGAACAGTTATTTTTATATTCGAACTTTGTACTATTCAAAATAGACAATCGCACGACCTCAGGATGTTTCAATAATACCTCGATTGCGATAAAAATAACTGGGTGCGCCCCGACGGAAAAGTATATTTTGTGATGAAGCTGGGATACGAAAGTCTACGGCGAAACGATATCATCAAAATGATATCACATAATCAGTTTTACACTCGTCAAATTAAACGTCGACAGATCTCCCAAGCTTCGGAACTCGGCGAGTTATGTATAACTGCGTATAACAGCCTGCAAATTAATGGGTCGTCCGCCTTAATTTGTCAGTCTCGCACCTTTTCATTAAGCTCCAGTAGTATTACTTAAAGACCATTTACATCTCGTTGCTACCGCTGTCGCGCTCGGTATAGTGCTTTGAGATCTCGGCGCGTTCCGTGCGCGTGGAGCAGTAAAGCGACGACTCTTTAGTGCCGCAGCTCTCGACTCCCTTTACCATCCTTTGCTAAGTTTTCCCTTTTTTTACAAATGTTTTTTTTTCAGTCGCACCTACAACAATAATAGAGTACAAACTAAACGAGAAACAGTAAATTACCCGAGGAATTGCCGGTTCATCGTGCCCCGACATCAAATCGTGCACGGCTCTTTGTGCGTTACCTTATTTTATTTTATTTTTATTATAAACGTTCATTAACAGAGTATAAACTAAACGAGAGGCACTCAATTACCCGCGAAAATATCGGTGCGTCTCGCTCCGATATTAAATAGTGCACGGTTCTTTGTGCTTTGTGCTGTCCTATACACTAGATCTATTTTCAATTAAATTCATCGACAGTAGTGAATTATTCACCGTGCGCGGAACTTCGCGCATCATTACGCTCGCGCGAAAATTCGCACCCAATTTCGATCGCAATTGATCAAAGCGCGCACGCGAACCCGATGGCGGAAACGAAGTTCCGATCGTCGATCGGAACGCGGTTCTACGGTAAAGATGCACTTAGCGAAAAATTGACCGAGAAAAAAAAAGTGACGTTCTCTATCCGTGGAAACGGATGCTCGAGGCGACGGTCGACCTGTACAACTTGCCGCCGTCCTCTCGGCCACTGAACCCTTCGCGGGACCATGCCTGCCGAGCAAAAGATCGACTTCGCGCTAAGTCGAGAGCCCGGAGACAACCTAGATTGCGAGAATTCCCTCTGGCAAAAAAAGAAAAGGAAAAGAAAAGAAAAACTGGACACATCGCGCCGCAACGCTCGTAGGAGAGAAAATAGAGAAGAACTCGTCGTAGATCATTTTCTGAGGTGCGCAGAGGGAGAGAGAGAGATAGAGAGTCGAGTGTCTTCTCGGTGCGGACATAAGCGCAGGCACGCGAACGAAACCGGATGTGAATTTCCCGTATGTTGACTTGAATCGACATAAGCGAAGCATTCGTGAAGAAATTAATGCTTTACTTATACCAACCAAATAACGGTATTAGTGTAGGGTAAAAGTAGGGTGAATATGGCCCACCCATATTAACACGTTGATCAATATATGAACCGGGCTGTATTCCCAACTTTTACCATATGTTACCACCCTTTTAGTCAATCCAACAGTTTTTGTTTTTTTCTTGACCACATTTTTTTTCATTCATGCACAGTACAAAATAATTTCGTAAAATCGAAATTATTTTTATTATATTCGTGAAAACAACTTTGTTAAATAAGTGACAAACTCGTTTGTTCATTCTTCGATACACAAATCTGTCCGTTTATTTCATCTCCGTGCCTTTTGTTAATGGCACGAGAAACCGTGCCATTAACTATGTTATAAAGAGTACAAACTTTTTTACTATGTACATACGCATAATGTCTTTAATGCCGAACGAATTAAAGGCACACAAATGCCTTTAATTCCTTCGGATATCTCGCACATGTGTCATTTTTGCGAATCTCTCGCTCGAACTGCAACCGCACCGGGAGAGCGTGGATACCTGAATGCGATGCAAATCGGATTAAAATTATATGCCCCAGCTAAGTTAATTACAGAAGAGAGAGAAAGAGGAAGAGAGAGAGAAGGTCGTAAAGATTGAGCGAGAGAGAGAGAGAGAGAGAGAGAGAGAGAGATCCAGCATCCCGCGGCGCTCTTTATGCATTTATCAAATTACCAGACGCAGCGAAACGCTCTCAATTTCCCAAGTGAGTTCCCGCAGACGATACTCGTCTCGGTTACGCTAATGCTCCGGCGTTCTCCACCACCGCGCGCAAACCCGCAACTCTCGTCGCGCATTAATGTTTCAAAGGAATATGAGCAACTGTTCGCACGAACCTTAGCAATATCTATTATTGCCAGACTAATGTTGTTTTCGCTCGTTGCCGCCAAACTCTCATCTCGCCGTGCTGCATCTCCGAAGGCCGATAATTTCTCAAAATGGTCCATCGGTGCTCGTTTGCTCGGCAGACAACGCAATTCCTCCGGCCTCGCGAATATCCGAACCCGATCCTCGGGTTCGTTCGAATTCCGTCGAATGTAATCCAATCTAATTCAATAAGGGCGTATCAGATAGTAAAATTATATAAATTTCTTAAGCCCCGCTTAATTCCCTCTGGAATATAAATTTTCGATCGAAAGTCCCGCAGCAGTTTGAGGATAACGGATATTGTAAGGGACGGGTGGGGATAGGTTTTGCGAGGTTTAACGCAGGATTAAGGCGTCTTCCTCGTCGCGGCACAGGTTTTTCCTTCAAACCCCCCCGGGGATTAAAGGTGGTCTGCAGCCTGCCCGCTGCACCGTTGGATCCCCTCTGAGCCGGGACTTTCACGGAGCGATTTTTGTTTTTATTTTTTATTTTTTTAAAAATTATTTTGCTTCCTCATCGAGGAAGCTTTGTTTTATTTTATTTATTATAATTTATTACCACCACGGTAAATCGATATCGCTGCGGCTTGCCGGGCCACCCCACGCGCCATCCCGTCTATACTCGATATTCCGCATAGTAATCGAGAAACGCTCGAACGCCAGTGCATCCGCACCATGCGCGATTACCTCTTACTGCCGAAAAGCAATATCCTTGGGGAACTCGATCCTATCGTCCGGTATATTTCTTTTCATTTGTTTTTATTTCATCGCAAAATTCTAACGCCGGAAAGTGGTCTCACTCCCGCAGGAGGGGGGGGGGGGGGGCGGGGAGGGTGCGGAGATGAGAGAACACAGACGAGCGACGATGCGGGGAAAAATGATTATTCCCAAAGTTCGGCCAACGCCCCGTTTGTTCCTGATGAACGGTTCGAAGTTTTCTCATCGAATTTACAAATTTCTCCGGGGGTTCCGTTTTTCGGGGTAGGGGGAGGGGGGGGGGGGGCATCGACTCACTTCCCTGACAAACTTTTCTCCATTTTTAAAAAATCATTTTTCTCCCGCTATATTTCCAACGAGGGGGAGGCACGTATACATTGACACGTTAAACCCGCGAGATGATACCGAGCGCAATGACCCAATTCCGCCGGTATTCGGTACTCGCGCGACCCTGATGGAGCCTCGAAATATCTCGTTTCAGCTGTAGCGTAACACATGATAGCGAAAAAGATAATTACATAAAAATGTAATTACTTCGTGCATATTTTTTAATCCCTTCACATTGTCCTTACTTTGTTACCAAGATTTAAAAAAAGTATCAACGTGTTTTAATCTTATTTAAATCTCGTTACAGCTGTAGCGTTACCAACGATTTCGGAAAAAAAAAAAAAATTACATAAAAATACAATTAATTTACGGATAGTTTCTTACCCCTTGACATTTCCTTTACTTTGTTCCCAAGTAAAAAAGAACGTATGCACGTCTCCTAACCATATTAAAATTTTCTTTCAATAGGAAGTCCCCGGCGATCGTGACACCGGAAGTGGATCTCGTCGCAATTAGAGGCTGATTGCAATTACCTCATCCCCGTGTTGAACAAGCCCAGGAGAGCGTGAGTTATTATTAGCTCTTACTCGACTAAAGGCACTGCCGACGGAGTGCGAGCGAATGAAGAATGAAGAAAAAACGTTGAAAAATAAAAGTAAAAGAAAACCACGACGAGAGACCGAGGGAGAGAGCGTGCGTGGGTACAATCACCCGCGTTCTCTCGCGATCCTCCGCGATATTAGCATTTAGCGTGAGATCTCATTCCGAGGAGGATCCCTACCGGCCCCGGCGATGAAGAGACAAGAGCCCGTGGATATACCTGTACGCGCGAGGCGGGGGAATTGAAAAGAAAATAAAACAAGAAAAAGAAGCGAGCCTTGCAGCGAGGGGAGGAACGACGAGCCGGGTAGGAAGAGCGAAAGGAATGAAAGAGAGAAGAAAAAAAATATATCGCGGAGAAAGAAAAAGAAAAAAACGAGAGTACAGCGAGGCAGGGAGCGGGTCTTCCGTTCGTTCGGGTAATCGGCCACGGACCAGTGATCGTCACTGACTGCGGGAAAGCGCCTGCGACGGAGAGTGAGGAGAGCATGCCGATAACTGTGTCTCCCGTGTATCCGAAGCAGCCGATGATTGGACCGTTTTTTTCACCAACGCGCCGAGAGTCACACGGACAGGTGTGTGTATGCACGGTCGGCGGGTGTAACGAGCGGTAATCGGGGACGCATGCGTATGTGAATAGGAAGCAGGAGAGCCCCGCTTTTGCTCTCGGTCTCTCGGCTCGTTCCTTCCGATAGCGTTTCTCTCGGGTTCGGTCGTTCGGTTTTGCGCTCGGCGCTCGTCGGGCTTTCCCGTGCGGCCGTCGGTGGGCGGAGTGGGGGGAGGGGGGGGAGAGACGCCGAAAGAGACAGCGGTGCCGCGAGATGAAGCGGGACGGAGAGCGAGGTCGTGACGTGGAAAGGGCTCGCGCGCGGAACGAGTCTCTCTCCGGTCGGTACGGCGCGGGTGTTGTAGGGAGGAGGAGTGGGGGGGATAAGGCGGCAGGGATGGCCTTCGCGAGAGTCCGCGTGTCGTTGACAGTAGCAGCGCGCGCTGGCCAGCAGGCCGAGTCGACAGACGACGCGTCAGTGGAAGCCGGTCTCTCGGCGTGGGAGTATCGCATCGTACGCTCCGCCATCCGAAAATTCCGTACCACAGCGGGGCAACTTCGCACCGGCGAGAACGCGCGCTCCTTCGTTCAAGCTCGTCGACCGACAACGGCGGAACACCGGCGTTTTCGACATAACCCCTTCCCCTCGAATCACGGCGGTTGAATTGTCAACCGAGCATCGCGTTCGCCGAACGGCTCTGTGTCGCTCGAACGAAAAAAACAAGAAAGTCACAATTTCCGGTTTTTCTTTTCTCTTGTAATTGTTTCCGGACGATAACGGGCTTCGGGGAGAGTTTGTGATCGTGAGCGATTTTTTTAGCCGATTAGATGTAACGAATCAGAGGTGAAGTGATATTTGTGCGGTATGCCATGCGTATGGTGTAGAGGCCAGTGACTTCCTGTTGTGTCGCCGACGAGAGGCTACGTGCTGCCCGGAGATTTTTCCACAGACGAGACGGACACCGGTACGGATTGCACGGACTTCCAGATCTCAAAGGTCAGTGGTGATATCTTGTTTTTTTTGTTTATTTTGCTTTTTTGGTTTATTGATTTATTTAATCAACGGGCAAAGTTCTTTGACATATATTTTTGGTGTTTATTCGTTGAATGTATACGGCCTTGGCCCAGTTACAGGGCAATACGTAACCTATTGTTTCCAGGTACACAATACAATTGCGAGAGTCATATAATACGCATTAGCAAGTAATATAAAGAAAGAAATAAGACCTGAAAGAAATATGAAGAGAAACCAGAAGTATAGTCTTTCGAACATAATATATAGACGTACAGTCGAAATAAACATTAGAATCAACACATGGACGTAATAAAAATTGATACATCAAGTCGTTCCCAAATTTGTTGACTAGGTGCAATACAACATTTGTATTATTTTGTTTTTGTCGTTCAGCCTGTAATGTTGTTTGATCTATAAAAGTCGAATCATAAAAAATCAGAAACCGACATCCGAGGATACGCGCCCGAAGCGCGCGATCGCTGCTGTTCCGAATACGGCTTCTGTAACAGCGGTGCTTTCCACGCGCTACGAGGTAAAGGTACAATGCTCGGACGGTTAAGAGCATCCACACATTCCAGCAGTTATTAATTGGTCAGGAAAAAATTTGTTGCAAAAATAATTGAAAGCTATGTCAAGCTGATAGCTTGCAGTTTCCAAAACATATCGATTAATTACACAAAGATACATATTTTTTAAATTACGGAAGAAAATAACAGGACAGTTTAAATGTACCAATCCACGTACGCGGTCATTCGGCACGTCCCTATATTCGAACACTGTAGAATCATAGCACGCACAGACCAATCGCTCCAATCCGCACATAAACCGAAAGAAGTACAAAATAAAGTAAAAATACAATAGAATAAAAACAAAAGTCGAAAAAAAAATAACGATAGTTAAATAAATGGAGGATCTCGCAAAAACAACTGGTGGATAGAAATACAAAAAGTATCGCAGAAGAAACAGCAAAAAATAATACATCGAAATAACATGGATATAAATATAAGAATATTTCAAAAGTAACGAATATTTCAACGAATTACAAGTGAATTCGATTACAAGTGTCCAATTCTTTTTGGATTTCCAATATTTAAATTCGGAATGAATCAATCCTGCATGGAAGTGTCGAGGACTGGGACCGAGCATTGGTACTGTTGTCGCGCTCCCGACGCGAATTAATTTACAAAACGTTGCAATTTAAAATAACCGCCCACCTTGTTTCCCCGGACACGCCAATAGTTCAAACCGCACGAGCCTTTTCGTACTGTCGCGTTCTCGTGTCGAGCGGGACCGGGCGAGCGGCAGAATTCCTACCGATCTGTTTTGCCCCCCCCTAACCTGCGCTTTAACATAACTCCGAACACGGCACATCGGTGTAAGCCCGTGTGAAGCGTGTTCCCGTCGGTGGTTATTGCGCCATACTGCGAGGGCCCCGCAAAAGCTCGCGTGTCCCAGATAAGCCCGACCGCGTTTGTCCGGACTTTCGGCACACCGAACACTCACCCGTCTGCGTAAACTCTCGTGTAATAAAAAATAAAAATAAAAAATCATAATCGTCCGGCACTAAAGATTCCTGTCGCGAAACATCGCTCACGACTGGCGGTCGTTTAAAATCCGTGCCAACGCTGTTGTCCTTTCCCTCGCATTAATTTTTGTTTCTGTTTGAGTTAGAAAGAAAAAAAAAAAATCCACTTTCTTCCTTCAGACCCATTATCGCCAATGCCGAAGTATGCAATGACCTTGACGGGTCGCAAACTCCGCTGCTGCTGCGAAAAAGTCGTCGAACGTGAGGGCCACTCGTCGGCGATTCGTGCGGTTGCTGTTCCATCGTAATCAGCAATTATTTTCTCGGACGATTGCCCGTTCCTCCCGAGTGCTGCCGCGGTCGCGAGCGGGTCTCGCCCGAACGTCGAAGGTGGAATTCTCCGAGTTCCATTTTAAGTGCGCGGGCCTCGGGACAGAGAGATCGTCGATGCGGCGGTAGGGACGCGACGGGGAGAGGGGGGAGGGAGGCAAGCCGTTTTATAACCTACTAAGCACACGCGAGTCGATGCCGTTGCTACCTGCTGTTGAACTCCGGTGAGCCTCGTATATGCACGTATAAGTACGGTGTTTTGCAGCCCACCGGGGAGTTCAGGTAGTCGAAGGTTCGTTGGCCCTAAGCACGAGTAGACTCGCGCCCGATGTTGCCCTACGAGCGTCGAATTACATGCTCGCACTTACAGTTCGAACAGTGCCGAGATAATGGTCGTACCACCGTGCTATGTGAATTTCGTGGATACTATCGTAGCGACTTTTTTTTTGTTGAATTTTTTTTATTCTTCGGTGTAGGTTCGTTGGCCCTAAATGCGAGTGAACTCACGTCCGGTGTGGCCCTACGAGCATCGATTCGCATGCTAGCACTTACAGATCGAACGGTACGGAGATAATCGTAGCACGTTGTTAGGTGTAATTCGTGGATAGTTTCGTAGCGACTTATTGTTATTTTATATTTGTTTGTCGGTCAAGAATTGTGAGAAAATGTGAGATCTTTTATGTTTTGTACAATCGGCGTTTACCGTTCGGTAATCGAAGAGTGTTTATCACTTTCTTTTTTTTCAACATCGTGAATAATTTATTTTTACGCATCATCCGTTGATCGCACCATCCGGCTCCAGTTTTACAAACAAAAATACTTACTGAAATTTTTAATGACATGGGAAATAAAAGGACAGGTTTGTATATTCAAACCTCAATCTGAAATCATTTCTAGGAATCTCCGTACTCCGATTCGACGAAATTATTCATTCATGTGTACGAGGATCGATTGACAAATTCGCACTTACAGAGATAATAATCGTACCACAGTGTAGCGGCTTAAAAACGAGATTATTAAAAAAAAAATTGAATTAAAAAACATTTTTTTAAATACTTCAGTATAGGTTCGGTGGCCCTAAACGCCAGAGAACACGCGCCCGATGCTGCCCTACAAGCGTCGGTTAACATGGTTGCACTTGCAGTCCGTGTTAGGTGTAGTTTGCGGATACTATCTTAGCGACTTTTCAATGATACGGTAGCTGTAAAAGGCGGTCAACGCCATATATAGGATGATAAAACAATCTGTCTATTTATCGTAGCGACTTCTCTTTACATTACCTTTTTTTAATACTTCTGTATCGCTGACTAGCGAGCGTACGTTCGAGGAACTCTAAATAGAAACGATGGAATTGAATACGCGGAAAGAATATGTAGCGCATGTATCGATTGATTTATTATTATTCTTATTTATGTAAGAGGTGCATTTTTGAATAAGTAGTGAACTCAGTTCTCATAGTGAACACGAAATAATTAATTTGTTTATCGGTATAAAGCAACGTGTCACAGGCACGAGATCTCGAGTCGAACTGCCGAATCCTTTTTTCGGCAACCGTCGTCACATTGCGCGTGCCGCAGCACTTCTTATACGTATCCATATACACACTTTCACACGCATACACACGCTCGCACGCTCGCTCATGGTTGTTCGAGGAGAACCGACCTATCGACGGTTCTACATTTACAGTTGTTATTTTATCGCCGGAGTAAGAATGTCGTCTAAGTTCTCAAAGTTATTTCCATCTTCGCTCTATATTTGCGTAAGTGTTGTGCGGTCTTTACTCGGCTGACTTTTGCGCCCTCCCTCGAGTTATTTGTCTCAGGCAAACAGAAATCGAACGTGTCTTCTTGGTCGTAGGAAAAGCTGCGCAGCAATAGTGTGAGAGGTTCGGCGAGGTCGCCGACGATCGCGCTCCAACTCCGCCAATTGAATAGCTGGGAATATAATTTTTTTTTTTCAATTTCGTAATCTCCAAAATTGTTCGAAATATAATTCTTTTTTTTTAATTTGCTAATTTTCGAAATTGTTTCTCCCTCGTTAATTCGATATCGTGATCGTGATCGAATTTACAAAACCGGAATATTAAAAAATCTTATTCCCGTTTGCATTTATACACGTGCGAACAACAGCGCGGGAGGGGCGAACGTGGACACAGGAATTCTATGCCTTGCCCAATGTGATTTCTGATTTACATAGTGAGAGACAAAATTGCGTTTCACGGGCCGCGTCGGTTGCAAGTGACTTGTCGCGCGACCAATATTCTCGCCGCCGGCGTCATCGCCCACTGCATAAAGTACGGCACCTTACGGCGACTCCCTCGCTAGCGGCTGCACGTAACGCGCCTCGCAATTACGTAGCAATTAATCGCAAACTCGAGGCGAACTGAGCTTAGGAAACCGCTGCATAGGCGGTAGAATTAAACGAGGCTGGATGGCTGCGACAGTTGTTCCCCGAAACTCCCAGAAATTATCCGCTTCCACCGCGATTACCGGCTCGCACGTTAATCGCACCGCGGCGAGAGACGCGTCACATTCTCGTTGCGACTCCGCAAAAATCGGACGGATGGATGACGATCTATACTAGCCGATAAAAAAAAAAGTCGACTAGTGAACGTAACGAACTTGATAGAGGGGTTCGTACTCTTTTTCCCTTTTTCATTGGAACATAATCAATTTATCATTCTCGTATATTGAACAACCATCCAGTGTCGGAAGCCCTTCCATTAGAACTTGATAGAAAAAAAAAATTCCCAGACTAAATTTTCATTCCATTCGCGTTGCGCGAGGTATTAATTTATCACGAGAGTCTCGGATTCGTCGAGGGCTTTCAGTTCGTCCGGCAAATTTGATCAATTCCCCTATCGATTTTTTACACTCGATGCTCTTTGAAGGCCAGCGCGGACCTCGCGCGGGCAGAGCGTGAACAATGCCAGATGCGCAGGGCGCAAACAAGCCAAGCACCGACAGGAATGCACGCTATTTCATGAACCTAAATATCTTTAAAGCTGCAAATATTGTGTTCAATTTAAATGCATGTAAATAGAATTTTTTTTTTCGCTACCATGCGCAGCATACGAGCTCTCGAAACTCGGTCGATTACCCAAGCGTAACTCATTTACCTGGTGCAGCTATAGAGCGAGTCGAACGGGCATAAACCTTTTCCAATCTGCAAATATAATATATATATATACATATATATATATATATGATATTCCTACGCGAACGAGTTCCAATTTCCAGGCTTATTTGAACGGATCCCTTCACTGCACCGCTGACAGAGCTCGATGAAAATCCTCTTTCACTCGAAACGCTCTTTTTAAAATAATTTTTTATTTTTCGCTACCATTCCTCGCTATCCCCGTGTATATGCGCGCACGCACACAGACACGAGCCGACGAAACTCCAGCAATCAAAATATCAAATGCACGGATGAAAACTTTGTAATATTTCGACATCTCTGCTCCTTGAACTTAGCAAACGCGGCGGTAGAGTAAAAAAAAATATATAATATATATATATATATTTATATTCGTGGTAAAATGGGACGAAAGCGCTGAGCCTTGTCCACAGCAGTTATACAGGTACATGCGAGTCATGGCGACACAGGGGAGCGAGTTTCGATATATAAATCGGTGAAGCTAATCCGAGGTCCCGAGAAAAAGTTTAATTGACGCGCCCCCTCCTCCGATGTCGGTTTGCTGGGGGGTTTCACGTGCAGTCCGCTAGTTCTCTTGGTTAATGCAGATAGACTAAACTGAACGCGAAACCATGAATTCCGTATTACTATAGGTACAAGGTAAGCCAACGCTTGGGCCTCTGTAATCGAGAATCAGTCTGGTGTTCGTACGGGCTTGCTGTTCGCCGCTGCCGCCGATTCTCGCTCCGCGCACACACACATACACGCACACAATGGGAAAAAAAAATTCCATTCGTTCAACTTTATAAATAAGCTTTATGCGGGTATGCATCTTTAATTGAATCTCTCGGAGTCGAGTGATTTCGGAGAATGTCTGAACCGCCGTTCGCTCGGTTATTCCTTATTAAATAGAATGCCTCCCGAGTTTTTTTAAATCTATGCGAAATGCGAGTTTCCATCTGTGTTTTCCTTTTATTCCCCAGCTCCGGGAAAATCCGGGGATTCTTCAATTTTTCCTCACGTTCCACGTTCCTTTATACCGAATCCCTCGTCCGCGAGGTACGAATTCACAATTTAACTTTTTTTTCTTTCATGTCTTTATAAAAATATTTCTTGAAACGTGCCAGAGAGCAGTTGAACAATAATCGCGACCTGTTTTATAACGAGATAGCAGTGCGGCTCGGCGTGTGCGCTCTAAAATCTACGTACGTCAACCGCGTGCACGGGGCTGTGTTCCAGTTAGTCCTAATGGCTTCTGATACGGACTGGCACGAAACTCTTGGACGAAACTTTTCTCGAGGGAGCCCCCTCTGCCCCAGGTTTTTTTTTTTTTATCACCAGTCGTGAGAAGTAACCGCACGCGCGCGCTCGCGATCTTGCGAAGAGTACGAACGATTAAGGTCATTCGTATCGGAGGCGCGAAAGCGCGATCGCATCCTCGATACCTTTCCGTCTTGTCACTCGCGGGAAAGTTTCGTCTGGATTTCCATAGCCGCGCGAACGATCGACGGCGGCGAGGACGGCGCGTACGGCGTGTAATTTAATTCCGTAATAACAGCAATTGTTGATCGCCCATGCGAGCGCATATAGGTAAAATATAATGGACGGTGTATAAACGATTTTTCACGCTTACGATTTTCTCGCGGGCAAACTCCGCGCCTTCTTCCTTCCTCGGCCGGTCTCTCTTTTCCGCGGGTAACCCGGGCAGAAGTGCTCCCCCGAGCGTGTAACGCGAGTCCGACAGACCGCGGCACTTGCTCTCCGCGGGCCGTCGACATATTTATAGCCCGTCGGGCGGACATTTAAATTTTAAATGACACCGACATATACCGTTGCACGTGAGTGCATACCTCGTTCACCCGTTAGTTTTAGGTCAGGCACACGCGACAGTGGTCTTTCGCGTCACTCCAGCCTCGCCGTATGCTAATCGTTTCGTCGCGTACGCTTCGCTTTCTTCGTTACCGATCGAGTCGACGGAATGAACATCGATCAATCGGGCTCAGCGACCTCGCGCGAATTCTCATTCGCGACCTTACATCCCTCGAACCGTACGAACGAAGAGAAAATTAAATCCCAACGAGGGCGCATTGAATTGGCGAAAGAAAAAATTCATTTTTTGTCGGCCGGTAAAACTCGATTGTTAAATAAGAATTCGAATCGAACAAATTGCATCGGAGAATAACATATAATATCGCAGCGAAATCAATATTGTTGCCATTCGCAGTTACCATTGTTACCAAAAATTATAATCGAACAAATTCGTATCGACGAATTACACATAATATCGCCGCGAAATCAATACTGTTAGCATTCGCAGCGTAGAGAGGGGAACCGCGGCATCAGAACAGTGCAGAACGCACGCATCCCATCTCGGTTGGATGCGTGCAAGGACGGGTTGCTGATGTTGCTCCGTTCCCGACGACTTTCAGGACAAACATGCGGTTAGACCGGTTGACTCGGACAGGTCGGTTTGACTTCTCCCTTGGCTCATTTTCCCCTCCCACCGGTCCCTCGCGGATGTACTTCTCGCATCCCCTGGCCGAGTCAACAGTCAGTAGTCACCGTATCGTCCCTATATCCCCTTGGCGCAGCGTCAATTACGTATCCACTATCCATATGTAGCCGTACAATCATAGAAGCCGCCCCCCCCCCCTCCCGCCCCCCTTCGCTCATGCTCGTATTACCGGAGAGTTCAGCGGCATGAGTATTTGCGCCAATACATAGACGGATCAAAACCACGGGGGCGCACATCCATCACCTTAACAACGTTGCCTAGGAAACAGGGACGCAAAGGCGTACTGGCGGTGCAGCAGGGGGCCTCCGAGCGTAACAGACATCCGAGGATTCGCAGGCCGAACATGGATAGGCAGAAGCACAGTGCATTTCCCGTGAGAGCGGATCGTAGGTTACCCACCGGTCCTCCGTTCGCATCATACATTTGTCCAGGGAATCACGAAACTCGGTGCGCTATTCGGGTGCAACGTAAACTGTCGATTATTCAATGCAAATAGCAGCTTGCCCGTATAGTTCGCACGGACGTGTACAATCCGCACACGCCCGGCAGTGCGTGGGTCCAGTGTCAATTTATAGCCACTTTGCCGTGACCGTTTTACCCATGCGGTACACCTACCGCGAACGGTAATTACCGATGTTTATGTCCGGATGCGCGGATGCATTTATAGAGATTCGAAATTCATGTAAAAAAATGGTTCATCGGTTTTTTTGCTCCGGATCGTGTTTCGAAACGGAAAAGGGCGTTTAGGGTTTTTTGGGACTCAAGCGTCGGGGCTCCGATGTATCGAGCCTGCTTACTTCCATCTCTTCTCCTTTTCGACATGTCGTGTATAATGGCGTGTGTAACGATCCAACTGGCGTAGTCACGCGTTTAGTATCGATTAGCGAGAGTTGTGAGAAACGGTGCCAGTAAGCCGAGTCGGCTTACACCGACACACAACTGCCCCGACCGCCTACCAACTATTTAACTTGAACGCACACACGGCTCGCACACATTCATCGACACCTTCGCGATCGTTAGGACATTCGAACACTTTTCTCTACGCCAGCCGGTCCCGGTGTTTTTTTTCTCTTTCATTTTATTTCATTTTTTTTCACGATATTTTTTTTTATCGCGGCTATAGCTCTCCGTGACATTTCACCTTCGCAGACGGCGCGCTCAAATTACAGCCGGGCTCTAGGTTGTCATTAAAAAGAAAGAACATAATGGAAGCTGTTGCGACAGGGTATATCACGCGAGCGAAGAAGACGCAATTATCTTCGTATTAAATAACGAGTTTCGGTGCGAAGAACCCCGTCAGATCGGAGGTAAAAGAACGCTGCGACAATCGCTGGACGGGAAAGAACATTCGCTCGAAAATTTTCGTTGTCACTAAATAAATATTGAACGTACAAAATTTAACGTTCAATATTTATTTCCATCTTTCCACGACGACTGTGTTTGCCCTTTGGCACATTTTGAGAGACGGTGCTTTTTTTGCTATTAATTTTTATTCTTTTAAAATTGATACACAGTAAATTTGCACATTTAGCACGCTATATTTTATCCACGATTCTTCCCCCGCTTTACAATAATTTTTTTTTATTAACCGACCGTCTTCTTAACTGTAAAAAAAAATTGTGGCTGTCTGGGTATCAGAAACGTTTGTCGAAGGTGCGAGCCCGCAGCGTCCGGTGCACCCGTTCTCTGTTATTATTTTTAATTACAATTTTTTTCTATTATTTCTGATATAGTAATTTTTCCGGTTTCGCTAACACCAATTAACGGCGTGAACCTCCTTAACGCATGAACTCGCGTGCTGAGCTCGCTAATCACACACGGTTCTCCGGTCTGTCGTGGCGATGAGCGAGTTTCCGCCGGTGAAACTGGCCGTTTTATTGCGATTCGTTCCGCGGACCGCAGCGTTAACCGCGTCGATCCGGTCGGCGTCATCGCGCCGCAGCGTTGAAACACGAGAGCACCGCAGTCTCGACGTGGAAATGCGCGCCGCGCTGGGACGGCGCACACTTCGCAGACCGTTCGCCCGTCTTTGCCGGCGAGAGACACGCACGTCAGTTCGAGACGTGCTTCCTCGCTTCCTTTTGCCCGCTCCGCCTTCTCCCGTACGTGTTCGATGCCCGGGCTCCGTAATTCCCCCGTAACGCAAACCCTCCGCGCTCGCCGTGCTCGCTCTCTCGGTCTGCCGTGAAATGTAAACGCAAACTCTCGACGGGCCGGCAAAGTGTTTCACCCGGAACCGGGCGGCGGGGAGTCGGCGGAGGTTTCGTCGAGGACTTCGAGCTCTTCCTCCCCGAGCTCCGTGGAACGATTCGCCGGATAGAGTGGAATAAAAGAAAGAATGAAAAAAAAGGAACGGAACAAAAGAAAGGAAAGATAAGAAGATAAAGGAACAGTGGAAAGATAGCCTCGGAAAATCGATTCTTCGGCCGATGGATTGTACTCACTCTGATCTCCAAAGGTATACAATTCGCGGGAACCGAAGGCTTGAAACAATAATCGAGGGAGATGAAACTTCGTCGACAGAGAGGGTCGTTGAATCGATTAGACGGCTGATCGACTGTACGCGCCGGCCCGCACACCATTTGCCGTGAGATGATGTTATGATAATGGGCCGAAGACACCGGAATTATATTCGAAGACGAAGCTTTCACTTCGTCGTGACTCGGCGATCGAGCCGTCTCGCTGCGTTTACAGTCGACGCGTTTTTGTATTCAATGCATAACTAATGAATACTTCTTTCGACACGGTTATTACGACGTTAACGGCGAATGAGAAATATAATATTCACACTGACGTGCACGTTGTCGGAAGACGCTTGGTGGATCAATTCGGCGCTGTCCCCGTCCCATTTCATCCCGTTCGAAAAGCATTATCCGTTTCGCGCGCGGGACCCGATTCGATCGACCGATATCCGGCCGGAACAGAACGACTGGTAATGGGTCTCGGCTCCTACAGTACCGGCAATGTATTTCATCGTTCGCGCACTCTTTGTCCGGAGGTACGGAAAGCCAACGGTAAAATTAATCGAGTCCCGGCAGTATCGTAACCAATAACTCGAGCTATTAATTCACGCTCTCCGGTGTGGAAAGGGAAGGAGAGCGAATAAAAAAAAGTAAAGTTTCTCCCGTTAAAGTTTGAGATAAGGTTTTAACGCGGTGTTTTATGCTCTCGCGGTAAACTTTCTCGGATAATCGACGCCGAGAAGCCACACATCGGGCCGGTGGGGAGATCACCGACGCAACTTCTTTTTATCCCCCTCGATGGAAGATCTTTGTGTATCTATCGCAAAGTGTGCGTGCACAGTCGCAGCATCCTTGCGATCCAACGCGAAGACCGTTCCTATACGACGTCTGGAAAGCCAGCTTTCTCGCGATCGTCCACTCTCACTCGTGCCGACATTGTTTCGAGGAAGGAGTACGCGATTTTTTCAGACGATGCGAAACATATTCTCGGTGTTTGGCTATTAGTTTGATCTTCTCGAAGCCCATCCGGGTTGTCTTGAGGCGATGTGAAACCGACTCGGTCCTTAACGAAGCTGTAATCCATTTCTTTGCAAGGACCAAACACTCCGCGGACGCTGATAATTCGGTTTTTCTCAATAAATTTTATCACAAAAGATTTTGATTGCAGTTTGCTTTACCGACTGAGTCCGTTTCACTTCGCCTTAAGCCTCCAAATCGGTCTCCAAAGCATTTCATTTTTGCGGGGAAAACGGTTTTAACTATAAGTATCTAAAAAATAAATCGACATGGTGGATTTACACATGAACCATATTCATTGATAAACAACATAGTCATACTCATTTATAATACAAAACTTTCAACTGTAAAAAAATACAATCTTTGTTAGTGAACGTAAAACTTTAATGATGAAAAAAAATTGATTCTTGACTGAGGACTTCGAAAACATTGATCGACTCAATGTTGCAAGTCGAGACATCCGCACGACGGCATCGTGACCCGAAGACAACGTTTATGCCTAATACACATTTTTTCTTATATATACAAACTTTTAATTTAATTATTTTAAAAACCAAAGATAATAATCGAGAAAACGAAAAACTGGCACATTTAAATCTCTACCACTCACAAACTCTACCGTACTAGAACTCTCCCCGAAATCCCTACCAGTGTATGAAAAAAATATCTACCAGAATGAAAATAAAACTCTACTCGCATTGAAATAAAGCTCTTCCGGAATACAAGGCTAGCCAGTAGCCTGGTATTCCAGTAGAGTTTTATTTCAATCGGATAGAGTTTTATTTTTATTCTGGTAAAGTTTTTTTTTCTCCACGTAGAGATTTTCTTCCACGCCTATATTTCGGTGGAGATTTTCGGGAGAGTTGTAATATGGTAGAGATGTTTTCTGGCAGAGTCTTTATGTGATAGAGTCGTGAGTGGTAGATATGTAAATGTGCCTAAAAACTAATCACTTATTAAGTCCTCTACGCTTACCGTTATTGATTAATACTCTCCACTGATATTCTACGCTTCGGCTCTACGTTTTTTAAATATATATGTACATATTTTCGCTCGCACAGCCGACACGCAGCCTCACTCTTCGGAATAGTTTGTTCGGTGACATTTTGCGTGAAACTTTCTCGTATTAGAATAAGCCTGTGTGTCAGAGGCCTGGCCGTGAGTAATGCCTCGAAGCGATGAGGACGACATCGTTTCTCATGTAATACAAGCGAGTTAACACTCGATGTATCAACTATACATATAATTCGAACACCCACCCGTCCGATACTATTAATCTCGCGTGGGTATCGCTCGAAGCAGGTTTCGTTGTAGATATATTTAAAAAAAAAAGGTATCGTCCTCCACACCGCGCCGGCGAACAGCTCGGTACGATTTCACCGAGCGTGAAGCGACGAAGGCTCGGGAACGATGATTCAGCGTTTGAAGTGCGTGCGCACGCCGGCTCTACCAGTTCGACGATGGAACCGAAGAACATTACGTACAGAGCAGATAAATCGGTTGTTACACCGCACAAGCGAAAATCGCTCGTTTCTATCGCATGCACCGGTAAATTCGAACCTATCGAGTGTTGCTCGGCGATGGTGTATTAGTAATCGCGATTCCGTGCAGGTGGTTGGATTCGTTAGGCGGATAAAATTCCTTGGTCCACGTAGAACGCGCTCGGGCTCGAGCCTCTCGTGTGTGCCGGCAATAGATACGGTACCGTATATCGCCACGGCCCGCGTAACTAACGTCACGTATCGCGTATCTGGCGCTCCGGTTGCTTCATCCCGAACATAGAGAAAATACAATACAACTCGCGTGCGTCTAAACTCGGGCTTAATGTGTATACATGTACGATTTCGTATCGGTTTGTATCGCTGGAGCCGAAGTCGCGTGTATCGGGGAATACCGTACGAGTCGCGTTTTCGCGCACGCAGAGAGGATTGGAGCAATAAGTTCCCCCGACAAAACGATCCTCCCGCTTCTTCGAGGGAACCCGCGATCCTTAAGCGAGATTCTCTCGACTCTAATGATGATTGTTCGCTTCCCGTTGCCAATACCCTTATTACCGACCGGGCTTGCTGATGCACCCTGGTCAGTATCACTTCACAGTAGAGTGTCTATATATAGATACATGTATATATATATATATATATATATATATATATATGTGTGTGTGAACATACGGTTCTGCGAGCAGTAAATGCGAATCGTGTGTCCGTTCGTGCGGTTGTTGTGCATTAATTTTCACTGATTTGCTCTCTTGGTCATTACGTGTCTCAGCATAGCGGATCGTCTAATTAATGTTTGATTAAGTCACGATTAGCTGTACATCGTCGAATGATTATGCTCGCCGCTCGCCCCTCTCCGGTGCTGGATGGACGATGCTGATGACTCGGCCGCAGAACCGAACCAGCTAACCGTGCCTCTCTTATAATAGCCAACGCTTACGCAAAGATATGCGAGCTCACGATTTCCCACTGTACGTACGGGCAATGCAGACGCAGCCGAAGCAGTCTCGGCTCGACGCACCTTAATTAATAATAATTAACACGACTTACCGATGAGTCTACCGGTTCTTCGACTTTTTTTTACATTTACGGAATTAATTAATTGAATTGTTAGGTTTTTTTTTCTTTTTTTTTTAAACACGATTGCTCACGATGAGCCACGCTGTACTTTTATTTCCATGACGATCGAGCCAAGGTGAGCAAGCGCGCAGCGGAACGCTCTTTTTTTCCGTCGGCGTTTTGAACAAAGGGAATTTTTTCCTGTAGCTAAGATCTTCGAAGTTGAGAGTTCCCTCCCCCGTGTTTTACGCGATGAAACGAAATGAGTAATTTTCTCGGCGAAGCGACTTTTTCCTTGTACTTTCCACAATCTACCTGCATTATCTCGATGATGTCCTCGAAGATAACCGGGACAGAGTTTCCAAGAAAATCTTGAATAAAAGCTTGAGGGAAAATTTTAGCCGGCGTGGCATGCTCGACGGTTCACCGGGCTATCCATATATTTGCTCTCGTACCTCTGCAGCGTACTTCTCACGAGCGTTCTCTCAAAATCCAATTTTCTGTCTTTGCTAAGACTTTTTTTCTTTCTTTTTTTTTCATCTACCAACAGCTGACAATTGTACAGTACAAATGTACCGCGTTGTGTCTGTAGAGTCCCGCTCGCTCTCTCGGCCACCAGCAGCACACACACTCGTCCAAATCCAATCTTGGAACGTTAAACTTCTGCGACTGCTGACCGACAAAAGGGATCGCAAGCGTGGCACCCTTCGTTCAAAGATCGCGCGCGAACCACCAGTTTTCCTACCGTACATTTTTTTATTTCTCATTTTTTTTTTACGATACTATTAGTTTGAATTGAATTGACTTGGATATTGATATTCAATTAAAAATTTGAATTGAATATTCGAATGATGTAATGCTGATTACAATGAAACTGAGCACATAAATTCTTATTCTTAATTATTCGAATATATTGAAGAATTCAAATTCTTACAATTTTTTAAATATTCGCACATCCTTAGATACAATGTCGACCACAACGATAACGGGACGTACGAGGAACGCTCGGTATCGGTTCTGTGCACCTTCGACATATTATCATTCAACCACGTATCGGTATCCGTTAGGATAAAATTTTACGAGTTTATTTTGCAATTCCAAAAAAAAAGAAAATAAAAAAATCATGTCGTGTTATACGTATTATTAATGGGCTTGTAAGGCAAGCAGTAATTCCACAGTGAGCATAGTATCACATTATGCACGATACACGAAGTTGAGAGGAATGTTGACCGAGGTAATGATAGAATACCCTGATAGACGTAAAATAGTCGGCTATACGTCGTCGTCCAATCAATAACGGGGGACAGACCAGGAAGAAGATATCGTGCGGTGGATTCGCCCGTCGGTATGACGAGCCGTCATTATCGTGAACGTTATCATTACCGGTTTCCACTTTTACCCCCACCACGCGTTCCCCCGTCTCCGGTCTCCTCTACTCTCCGCATTTTCGCGTTTTTTAATTTAAAAACTTCGTCGATCCTCTCTGCTCCGGTTTCGCTCAGTCAATTTTATCAGCCTTCTCTTTTTTGTACCCCGACTTGTAGGTACTTATTTCGTTCGCTCGTCAGAAGCTGCACCCGGTGCGGAGTTTCGAGCTTCGTGTACGCCTGTCCATCATCAATCTGTTTTCCATTTTTTTTGTAATCCATTCTTCCTTCACTCTTGCCTTATCCGGAAGCCGGTTCGGCTGCACCGAGAAATCTCTCGAATTCCGCGAGCCATGTATAAATTCTGCCTCCGCGAGCCAGCCGCGCGCGGGGCGTTCTGCATCCTCGGGGATGTTAACTCCGCACACCGACCGCGCGTGTGCGTATGTGTTGGTCCATCACATACGCCACGTAGGTCGGTGCCTCTCGCGATTATGCTCTATGTAGGGTATGAGCGGTGTAGCGTTTCGATAAACGCTTTCTGCATTTGGTGTAGTTGCGACCAGGCACGGGACACAGCCATGCGGCGATGATAATTAATCGGGTTAATCGATGTGCGTTAGAGCTCGCGCGGTCTTCCCTTAACAGCACAAACGCGAGAGCACTCTCGTCCATTGCCATCTGGCACGCTCGGGTCCGGTCCGTGCTCTCGCGAGCAAGTGCCGGGCTCTCCTCCGCGCTGCGCTAGAAATTTATTATTAAGGTTCTCTCTGCGCTCCCCCCCTCCCCTCGCCTCGGGCGGAAAATTATATCGCCCGGGTCGGGTGGCACCGGCGTGCAACGCGAACGTAAACCGTACACCGATCGCGGCATTGCCACCGGTCTCTTTCTCGCCGCGTTAAATCCCGAACTCCAAGAACTCCCGCATCTGGCCGGGGGAGCCCGGAGCAGAAATTAACAATCAAGTCTCCAAGAATCGGAATTGTTTATCGAGTCGCGTTAAAAGTTGTTTGCAATTTGCGCGACTCGCGACCGTGATCGATCCCGGGGACGGATGGAGAGAGATCGCGGAGGGTCGATCGAGTTTACGGAGATTCCAGCTCCGCGCCAGCTGCCACCGCCGTTGCTCGCGGAGAAACGCGTCGGCCGATGGTATTCACTCGGAAAGCAATTAGTCAGCTCGGTCTGTTCTTCGAGTGATATATTTTCATTTCCGACTTCCAATTACCTCGAGATTCGAATGAATGGAAGAAAAAAAAAAGGTGGAAATAAAAGTGTTATTATTTTCCAACGGTTGGATGGGAAGGTCGCTTTCGTCGCAAAATTTCGTCGCTATATTATTTTTCCTCCCGAAACTTAAGGGGTTGAGGTTTGGAGTTATTTTTTTTTTTTTCCGTCGCTAAGCCACTTCTCGTCAGGCCACCAGCCGCCGTCGCTTCTACAGTAATATCCGGGGATTATGAGCGTGCTAACGCCTCGGTGCTCCTGCGATTGTGAGTACCGGAGTCACGAAGAGATGCTGCGCGCCGCCGTTGCTCCTCCGAAGCGTCTCCCTATCTGGAGCGCGCGCGCGCGCGCGCGCGCCACCTCACGGACCCAATTAAAACGGCTTTCCTTCCGGCTCGCAGCTGTTACAACTGGAAAACTTTCTGAATTCGGTGCTCTGGAAGCTCCCCCGTTGCCGCACCGGACGAAACGAGCCATCGGGGTGGAACGAGAGTTTACTCTGTTTCCGCACCGACCGACCTTCTCCACCGCCGATTCGCTCTCCTCCTCTGTCCATGCTTCCTTACCTTCCTTTATTTTCCTCTACCTTTTTCAAACTCATCCAAGCAACGTCGAGGACGGATAAAGAAGTGAAGAAGAAGAAGAAGAAGAAAAAAAAAAGAGCAAAAACTCCGTTTCGTTTATCACTGATACAAGCGTGACTGCCGTGCTCCGACCGCGAATCCGCAGGTGCGCCCCTCGCTGTATAGCAACATTATCGTCGTTTTTTCTCTCACAAATTTAACTTTTTATTCGTTGACCCCTTCCCTCCCCTTCAGCCGGATCCATTCAACGGAGTCGGAGCCACGCAGCTTGAATTTGTTGAAAAGCGATCGCGCGTAGGTAGGCCGAGACAGCGAGCACATCATCCCGGTTGTAGGGCGTTTACTCGGGGGGGAAGTTACCGAATGGCCGGGCTACGATAATACAACTTTTATTCATCCCCGCGTTTTCCGTCGCTCACGCCGCATTCGCGGGCCTCGGGACAGGGCGCGTCTGCTCGGCGAAGCTGAGACGAGAGTTCGGTGGCAATTCATTCCGGCGCAAGCTGAGATAAGGAGCATCGCTGGCGGGTAGAATACGGCTACTCGCGGGAGCCCCTTCGGTATCAGGCACGCGGATATAAGCGCTTATTAAGAGGTCGCGCCGCCGACGGGCGCCGCTGTTGCGCTATCGTCCGGGGGCTTATGAAAAGCATCTCGCGCGGAGATGAGAAGACGCGGAAGTTGCGGGCACCGTGTACATGCACGGACGGTGGCTCGATTACACGGTACACCCGACACTCCTCCTCGCCGCGCGCTCTCGCTTCTCCGTGAAAACTCCCTGCCCGCCTCGTCGTTTTCGTCGCGGTCGCTTTCGCCCGGTGCTCTCTGTACTCCGGCGAGCACACACTCTCGACTCCGCCGAGAGGGCGGAGACTCCAGGATGTTTGAGAAGGAGCGCGGAAGGCTCGCCGGGGCACATGAAACGTGATGTTGAAACGACGAGGAAGTCCACCGAGTGATTTTTATATGCGGGCTTACTCCCCGTCTGTTACCCGAGATTACTTCCGTCCCGATGGAAGTTTCGAACGTACACCCGGGGAACTCGCGCTCGGCAAACTTCCCGCTGAATTTGTCGAACTCGAGGATCGAATTACACTGGGACATGCATCGGCTCTTCGGATCTGTAAATCGCATGGACATTCTAACAGTCGTGCGTTGGGAAAGTTTTTTTTTTCTTTTCTACGCTGTGTAAGCGATCGTGGATCGACTGTGCTACTTCAATCTTCCATTCGTGACGAAAATTAAGAGACTAAAATATATCGGTCGATCATATCGGTACCCGAGTAGAAATTTTCACGCGTTACATCGGGCCCTGATGAGGTCCTGAGAAGGCCTGACAAGGGCCAGATAAGGGCTTATCAGGACCCTAGCAGGGCCCGATGTAACGCTCGAAAATTTCTACTCGCGTAGGCTTACCCACTGACGAAGCAATTTCCTTAATTTTACCACTGCATTCTCACGAAAGAAACAATCAATTGAGTCAACAAAATGTGCGCTTACGGGTGGCGAAACAAATGTTTGGTCGATCGAAAGGAATTTTCCGATGATCGGCTCGTCGATGAAACTAACGGGCCGTCGAATCGAAGGTTTGTTTGCTCACAACGACAATTATTTCGTTCGATCGACCGGAAATTTGTTTCGCCACCCGTAAGCGCACGTTTCGTCGACTCAATCGATCATTTTTTTTTCTCAGCGCTCCTATTATCAATCGCCCCGTTAATTCCCGCCGCGATCCTCGACCGAGAATAGAGAGCAGCCTCAATCCGTCCGGAGTGTGCTCAGTTTCGCCGAAGCGTACCGATTTCCCCACCGACGAAACCAGCCGACATATCGACACAGAATATACGGATCTCGCGCTTTTGATCCCCGACCATCGTTACCGACCTCGCGCCGCTATCTCGCTGACCAGGGCAACACAGAGAGTGAGATCAGTTCGGATAGCAAGCTAAGCTGGCTTTGGACGCGGTGTAGTTTTCGGACGGCCGCGGGAGGCTGCTCTGCGGTTCGCGAGCCTTTCTCTCCCGCGAACACGACGAACAAAGCAACGGCATTAGAGTATCGCAGCGGCCTACATGTGAACACTGCTCTCTCACTCCGCGGGGGTTTCCCATGTTCGAACTGCACGTGCAGCCGAAAGCGGCTAATGCGATAGCGCCCGCGTCTCTGATGTACGCGCCGGTAGACTCGCGTGGTCCTCCCTCGCCCCCCCCCCCCCCCCCCCCCCCAAACCGCCGACTGTGTGGAACGCGGTCTCGCGCGCCTGTGTGCGGCGGCGTTTCCACCGGCTCTCGCACACAAGCTCCCCGAAGAGCTTTGCCGGTACCGGAACAAGTACCACTGTGCCGGCTTCCCGTCCTCCCCGCGCCGCTGCGGTGGCCGCCGGGCGTACTCGAGAATATTCACGCGTCGAGCGCGTCCAGCCGGGAGAGATAGCTCGATTCTGTCTCTGGCCACCTCGTTCCGTCCCCGGCTCCTCGTACGTCCGCGCGTGCGCGCGTGTTGCCTCACGTGTTTCGAACATATGTTCGACACACGGAATAGCAATGCAAGGCCTGTACGCACTCTGGATGGAAGTGATTATGTACGGACCGGGACGGCTACCGTGCGAGGACGAGAACTCGGAGCTGTGGTCGATGGCCTCGGAAGGTCGTCCACTTGCCATTGATTCCTACGCTCTCCGATGCAGACCGCACCGGTGCACCGAGGGTACCGCCCGAGCCTCGCCGTTCGCCGTCGAGGCAACGACTTTGAAGAGGCGACAGGGTTCCAATTAAGTCAATTAGGAATCGGTCGCGCGGACGGGAGAGCAATGAGTCGATGAATCGCCGTACTGTTCCTTGCTAGTTCGTACGTCGCTGCGGTCTCCGCTTGTCGGAAGAGTCGCTCGCCGCCGTTTCGTTGTTTCCGTTCGAGTTTTCTCGAGTTACCATCGGCGCAACGGGACATGCGCGGGACGAGAGATCCCGAAGTTGTTCAACTACCGTTTCCATCGGTTCCCTCTTCCTCCCTTGTTTTTTTTCGTCATTTTCCATTCGTGCGCTCCTTCGCTTCTGCTTGTCGTTACTACTGTTATTAGCTCGTTGGAAATATTACATCGCGAATGTTATCACTGGCGCGGCAGTAACTCGCTGGCTTGCGCTCTCTCGGATCGCTGACGCTCATGTTCGTAATTTTTCGATCAAACAGCCGGAAGCAACCTTTCCTCGCCGCACCTCCCGCAACCCTCACCTCGGTTTGCCTCGCGGCGGTTCTCGCTTCTGCCTCTTTATCTCTCTCTCCGCGTACGTGCAACCGGCTCGGGCTCAAGGCTGAACGATTATGCACGCATGATCAAGAAAGTCTCGTATCCGGCATTCGTTCGCGAACTCGAAACCCCTCGCGGCCTCGGGACGCGCACGGTAGCCGTTGCCAACGATTCGCGAGCATCGCCGTTTCCCGCGGTGAAGCGTGCGCGATAAATTATCTCGACGGAGAGTCGCGGTATTTTATGCTTATTTTATGTTTTTCATTGCGGTTGGTCGACGTTGACGAGAGATTGACTCGCGCAGACGGGGTTTTTTTTTTCAATGAATTTCTCCTGGTTCGACGATCGCGTATATCCGATACATCTGTATTCGGGGAGTACCAGGCGTGCTCAACTCATCGCCCTTTCCTGTGTCAAAATGAGACTGACAGTTGGGCGGAGTGAGAGGAGGGCGCGCGACAGCCGGCGACGAGTTTATCGCCGACGACGGACCGCGATAAATCTCTCCGGAGTTTTGTGCTCGTTAACGATCGGAAACGTGCGATCGTACGAAACAGTCGACGCACGAGGGGGGAATTTATATCAGGCCCTTCCCCTTCGGGATGAGCGGACCGGACAGTGGTCCGCGTCGCTATTTTTTCGATTCGGACTTTACGATTTCACGCTTGTAACACGAGATTACCAGCGGATGCTGCGCCGGCCACGAGCTGCACAAACCGAGTCATTGTCGATGGGGCTATCGGTTCAGAAACTATCAATGCATTCGGGTATTCTTATGCGTCCGGATATTTTTATGTCGAGCGATCGATCCATGAGAGAGTCTAGAATAAAACTGAACCGACCCGAAGCATCATAAAATTCACGATCGTTGGCTATATCTCCGTCAATTCGTGCTCTTATAAAAGGTGCAAACTCGTATCGACGATTATTAACGATTTTATTCGCGAACTCTCTCTAATCAACGCTGAATCGATTCGATTAGTTGAACAACTATCCAGACCTGGGCAAGGTACCAAAAAATACTTCAAGTACAAAGTACAAAGTGTCACAAGCACTTGAAGTATCAAGTACTATTGGTACTTGAAGTATCAAGTACTTATGGTACTTACAGTGTCAAGTACTTTTGGTACTTGAAATATCAAGTACTTTTTGTACTTGAAGTATTTCTCATATACTTTTTCCAAGTATTTTTCGCGATTAGGTTCGTAGCATGGGCTTAAAAAACAAGGTTAAAAGCACATGGCTTAGTAATTTATTACCAAAGTTCTCGGTATTTCAAGTACTGCCCAGTTCTGAAATTATCAATGTATTCGGATATTCTCATATGTCTGGATATTTTCATCCCCAGTGATCGATCCAAGCGAAAGTCTCTGTAATAAAATTGCACCGACCCGAATGCCCATCAAATTTACGATGGTTGTCAATATCGCCGTCAATGAACTGAGCCGTTCTTCCGCAGAGCGTGAAAAATCGATATCGACGATTATTAACGATTTTTATTTGCGAACCCCACTTAATCAAATCTAGGTTCATACGTTCTCGTGCACTGCGCTCTTATCACGTCCGGCGTATTATCTGTTTACGCTCGCGGTTTGTACTAACACCCTTCCTTAGTGCAACAAAATATTATCAAACTTCCGTCACCGCCGTCGACGTCGCGTACTCGGCTCGCCGTACCGCGTCGGGCTCTGCGCAGCGACAAATTCATCTAAACCGACATGCAAGTGTAAATATTGTTCCGGGGCGGTCGTAGATGTTTAATAAAATCCGCAATCGTGCGGGGGCGTTCTTATCGCAATACCGCGCGAGTTCCACGGTGTGTTACACACGGAGTAACCCGCCAGCCACATTACAACTCCGCAAACCAGCTGTTCCGCGAGCGCACCGCCGTAATCCTATTAAAGTTATCGTTCCAGCCGAAACACCGTTTCGAATAATATTTTCCCTCCCCGTCTTCGGAGTTCCACTGTGGCGAGTCGCAGCGAGGTTTTCCCTGCGATTAACGCCGGACGACGAGACCCCACCGAGTGACTCGACCGCGGCTCCGGTTCCATGCACGTGCCAGCCAAAATAGCCACCGGAGAATAATTTTCTCGAGTCGCCGTCGTAGTCGCAGCCGGAAGAGAGGGTTAGAGTGAGTAGTTCCTCTGCGATCCGCGTCACACGTTTTCCCATTTTCCTCGAGGACAAACATCGCGCCGCGCGGGTAATACGACTCCCTTACCCGTGCGTACGAATTGCGAACGACAAATATCAGCCTCACGAGGCGGATGATTGTTATTCAACCCGGCTCTTTTCCGCCCGAGAACTTCTCGGACAGCTAGCCGCGATATCGTCCTCTCGGCCATGGCCGAGCAGCGCGGCCGAGTGTAACGGGGAGCGCGCACTCGGACCGCGCGAATCCTAGACAATGGCATTGTGAGGGTTCGCGAGAGATGTATCCACGAGGGTAAATAATTGCGCACTGGCCATTGTTCGGGAGAGCGACGAGGGTACGGAGAGATCGTGTACGCATGTACATCGCTCACCGATACACAGCTCGATCTACCTACCGGCTTGCCTGTTCCGAGAGTGCATTTCATAGCGGCCGCTTTGTCGCTTCTCTGTCTGCTCGGGCTTCTGCAGAGGAAGATACGAGTTCGTACTTCGCTGTATCTACCTGCGATGCTCTCCGGTAACATGTGTGTTTGTGTGTGCGATCGTGCAGTTTGATCGATGAGATTCGCCGGTTTGCCAGAGGCCGAGAGAGCCTCGGACAGGGCTCGATCGCTCCCACGCATCGTTCGACTACAGCGCCTGTGTGCCAAAGCAGAAGCGCTATCCGGTGCACCTAATGGTTGCAATCTCTCATGGGAAACGTGGTTAATACAGCGCTGCGAGCATTGTGTACGGTTAGTCGATCGGCGATAATGTTGACGCCGATAATGGGATCTTGGGAAATTAGGTTCAGAAATGTTTGTTGAGTTACGTCGATTTTAACTCTCCGTACGTCTTTCGCCGGCGATTGTACTGGCGAAGATGGGTGACCGCGAGTCTTTAGGCTTCGGTCGTGTTGCACTCTCAATGCATGTAATGATTGTCCGCCCGCTGGTCTCTCGGAACTGTCCCGCTGGGCGAGCCAGACCACAGCGGTCTTCATGAACTGGCTCCAAATTACGAGTTATACGAGGCATCTGGACGTAATCACGGTTTGACTCGTTGTCGCGTGAGCGGCTCTATCTCGTACCTACGAGTACCGGAGCAAGGCCTGCAGTTGATCGGCCATAGCTGTACATATATATATATATATATATATATATGTACATATAGATGGTTGTGTGTAACGAGTAATGATCAGCACCGGTGGCTGGGTAAAGCCTGGCGACTTACGTAATAAAACGTTTTAGGGAGCGGTTGTAAAGATAGAACACGAATAGGGGTTTTGTAAGTTAGAGGTAGAACACCACTGAGACCTGGGTCGTTGTGGAATTCCGTCAGAAAGGGGAGATAGATTTCATTGAAAATACTGAAAATTGCTACCTTTCCCAAAAATCTTTACAGCCTCTATTCGATTTACTTTTTTCTCCGCAAATCACGTATCCTTAATTTATTTTACTCCTACTTCGATATTTGAAAATTGAATTTAAAACTCAAATCCGGAGCGAAAGGAATATCATTTTCGGTTAGTTTACCATTGACGAAATATTGTGAAATGCGAGAATCGCGCTGATACTGCTAATCCTTCGAACGTGATATTAATCCATTGAGCCATGGCTCAAAGGCTATCGAGCCGATTACCTCGTCACCGTTGCGCTATTTAAATTAATTTATCCCAATCGTCGGTGAGTCCGATGTTATCGCAGGGTTTACGCATCAAAAAAGTATGCAATCCAAGGGATTAATTCGTCAAACAAATGCCACGAATTGATGGCTGACCGACGCGCGAATTTGAGAATTTCGACACTTGAGCCTCGAAAAATATGCGGCTGGTATGATTAAATCCCTGTCAACGAAAAAAAAAAAAAACTAAATAAACCCTCGTTTACGAATCCACAAATATCTGTTGCCGATTAAAAAAATACTTGAAAACGTGAAACGCCGAAAGCGTTACCGTCAAGATAAATTCAAGCCGGCTCTGCGCCATGGCTATACATTCATGTACACTCCGGAAAAAGTAAAATAAAAAAGCTTCTCCATGTCGTCGGACGAGGTAGAAAAAAGATGGTGCGCCAGTGGCAGTCACGGCGGACCGAGGCGAGGGTGCCACCTCACTCAGCAGATTTAAAACGGTAAATACGTTCCATTCGGTAACGAGAGTGACAGAGGCACCGCGATGCATAGCGCCGGAGAGCGGGGGCGGAGGGGGAGGGAGAAACCAGAACCTCGCCAGTTCTGGCTTTCGCGCATTACCTTGGACTTTCGGCCGTGGCGTGCTTGATGCACAGGGTGTAGCTGGAACACCCTCGCGGGAGGGATGAGGTGACTGCCGCCGCTGTGCAGGTGCATCGAGCTGTCCTCCCCCCCCCCCCTCCCCTCCCCTCACCTCGTGTGCAGGATCGGGGCTTTCGCCGGGGTTTCTGCTTCTGCTGCACCGAAACTGCAGCAGCTAGCGGTGCGAAGGGTGGTTTGGGCGCGGAGAAGCGCGGATTAGAAAGAGACCATCAACGAGAGGTAGAAAGCCGAGCGTGGTTACGAATTCACAATGCCATTGTGCAACGATCTCGCTTCCTCTTTCCTCGTCCAATCTCTGTCCCGCTCTACACGGCGGTCTACACTACTCTTTCCTCTCTCCGGTAGCTCCCCCCGGAACCCCCCCAACCCCTCTCTCTTTCTGGTCTATCCACTCAGCGGCACTCGCCACTCCGCCATTAATGGTTTCCGTTTCCGGTGTCTCAATCTCGCATTCTATGCGCTTTGGACGCTTTGGATCCACCTTGCTATATACACGCCATGTTTGCTATATATAACGCGAGTATAGCGGCCAGTGCAAACCCTCCCCGCAGAATCTACTGTACAAAGTACTCTCTGTATCCCGAGCGAACCCTCCCGTCGAAGTTTCACGAAACGTCGAGCGACTTCTCGTCGCCCGTTCCCCGCAATGATCCTCCGAAGCGTCGAGTCGTCAGGAACTATTGTATGTGTAAGTGTCTGTATGTATGTGTATGTACACAGTCGGACGGGAGATGTATGCAGATATTAATGCCTCCAGACATCCCGGGATTACGTATGGACGTTGGGTAATGTACGTCGAACGGCGACAGTGTCTGCAGGTTGCAACCGATCTTCGTCACTTCACCCTCAACCTCCTCTCTCACTTCGTCTCGCGGAGTCTGGCAGCAAAATCAACAGCGCATAACTGTCGCGAACCCCCGCGGGCATCATATAACGTCGCACAGTTTTGCTTGTTTATCTATACATATAGAATCCCATTCCTGTCGTTCCCGTGTGCGGTTCGGATGCGGCTTGGAAACTCGGGAATTATGACTCTGCGCCGGTTTAGTCTGGCTCGGATGATCGTCGTCGAAGTCACCGCCAGAGAGAGGAATTGCCTTATTTCCGATCGCTCTGGCGAAGTAACAAAGGGACGCGCGCGGAGCAGAATTCATCGAGGGTGTTGCGATAGGGCGAGGGCTCTTCGATTTGATTAATTAACTGTCGTGCGGAACTGGCTCTATTCACCGATAGGAGAGGCGACGATCGAACACTCGAACTATTAACGCACGTAATTCGCGGCTCATAGAGGAGTGTACGAGAAAAAATAGTACAAAGGAAAAAATCGTGATTCAATGAGAGGGCAATACTCACGGTCTGGCTCTCTATATCGATTCTCGTGGTTCGAAGGCATAAAACGTGTGCGGCTAGGAAATTCTAGAAGCTGCTGCTGCTTCTGCTGCCGCTTGAGGAAAAATCGGTGGGATGGCTCGATACTCGACGATAATAAAAACAAAAAATACAAAGCGCGAACGGCCGTATGCCGCCTCGCGCGTCTGCGGATAAGTGCGAAAACCAACTTCTGTTCCGGCGGAACGAGGAGGAGGGGGAATCGAGGAGGGGCGGGCGAGGGAGAGAGAGGAATCGGCGAAGGAAAAATAAAGGAGGCGTTGAAGAAAAGTGAGACGAGGAAATAAAATGGAGCACGCGAAACTGCTGCCGGTGCTGCTGCTGCTGCTGCTTCTGGCGCTGTTGGTGGAAGAGCTATACCGATCTCGTATTTTTCTTTCACGCCCGGGGACGCTTCGTACCTCGCGTCAGTGCGCTCTCGTTTATATGCTCACCGTTGCTGAATCGCATGGAATTCTCGCCCCCCAAGCTGACTGCGTGGTGGCCCGACCTCCCTCGCAAAGACGATGATAGAACGATCGCCACGGATTTCGCCGGTTTTGATTCCACTTATCTCTCAGCCCTCCCACCAAACGCCAAAAAAACGAGAACAAATATTTTCGAATCCTCTCACTCCCTATTCGGCTCGTATTGTACCGATCGGTTCGCGAATTTATGATACGGAACGGATAAGGGTGATTTTCTGTGCGGAATTCTTCCATAAATATTTGTCGGAGGTTCGATGATGGAAATATATAAAATAATGTAAAATCTCCCCTCTGAAGACAAACGTTAAAAATTACTCAGGGTAAGTGTGGTGAATCTGGGCGGGATGGTTTATCATTGATTTTACGCTCAATTCGCTTCGATCAGAGAACCTCATTACCGATTAATTAGTTTGAACTTTTTTTCACCCTTTTTTTATACTTTGAGCTTCAAATTCTTATCGATGCATCGTCGGTCGCAGGTTTCCCCCTCGCTCGTCGAACCTTCTCCGTGAGCTGGCCGTTAATCGGCAAATAGAATAATGCGTAGCGCAGTCACGTTTCGCGTTAACGGTAACTCTGGGCGAAGTTGCTGCCGACGGATCGTAGATACGCACGAGTGGAGAGTTAGCATTGCTTCCCCACGAGAAAACGTCGTATTCGATCGGCAGGCGGTCTCACATGATACGTGATACTTACCGTATACGTGCTAAGGCTGGGTACGTCTGGCTCGATCGCTTCCACGAGCTCGTTGTCGTCCCAGTCGGTCCGGAAACGATGTGCAACGGCGAACACTGCGAATCTCTCTTTTCTTCGTTTACTTTTTCCTTTTTTTTAATCTCGTAGAATTTCTTCCCGACAACTCGCCGACTGTTTCTTTCGATCATGGCAATAAACTCTACCGGAATACAAGGCTAGACGGTAGCCTTGTATTCCGGTAGAGTTTTATTTCAAGTTCGGTAGAGTTTTATTTTGATTCTGGTAGAATTTTTTTAAAACTTTCTGGTAGAGATTTTGGTAGAGTTGTTAGAGCTGACTTTTTTGGTAGAGATGTAAATATGCCATTTTTTATGCACCCAGAAAAAAAATTTCTTTGACGGCCACCGTTTATTTGGTTTAAGTAAAATATTCATTTGATTCAAATAAATATTTTTTTAAATTAAATAAATAGTTACTCAAATGAATTAAATATTTATTTAAGTCAAATAAATATTTTACTTAAACCAAATGAACGGTAGGCAACTAATAAATTTTTTTTCTGGGTGCGGTAAAAAGTCAGTAGTGTTGCTTGTACTATGTAATTTTTTCTCAGCGTGGACCGGGTCATATTCACCGCTTTCACTCTCTAACTCGAATATCAACGAGGATACATTACGTACAAGATGTGTGCAGTGTATTCCGAGCCGGGTATATGTAAATATGGCGTGAAATTTGCACGAAGCCCGGAGAGTCGCGGGATCGACAGCGAGTGTGCACCTGAACACCCGAGATACACGTACCCTGTCTTACCCCACCCACAAACGCGTGTCAGGCGCGGAAACGTCTTCGAAGGCATCATCGCCCAGAAATCGATTCCGTGCGATTCGAATGCGGTGTCCCGTCTCGAGAGGTACACACGGAAGCGTGTACCCTACGATTGTCGCGCTCTCCTGAATGCGATGTGTGCTTTCGAAGCGTATCCACTGTACACAGTCTTATGCTAACGATATAGTACACACACCTACACAGCCCATCGTATTCGATCGCGTCTCGAGGTGTGAATCTCGAAATTGTAGGAAGCGGCGATACGGTGTAGCACCGATGTCAGGCTTGCCGAGTTTGTGCGGGGGAGAGCGGGGCAAGACGGAACCCCGGGGCAAAACGGACTATTCTGTAGCATTTTTTTCGCGGAACATAAAAGAAATGGCTCAAGTTGCAGGACACTGGGCCGTTTTTCCCCGGTGTTCCTCCCCGCCCCCTTCCCCCCCTTTCGTTTCAAACCCTTCCGACTCATGTAGTGTTTTCTTCGCCCCTGGAGGACAGAGTAATTCAGGTGAAAAATCTCGAGAATTCACAGTCCTTTCGTTCCTGCATCTGTATCGATCGTTCAACCCCTCTCAGGCTCGGTTTTTTTTTCTTATTTTCTCGACTCACCTCGTACACTCTCTCATCGCGCCTCCCTCGTCATTCCACAACTTCCGGTGCATAGCCGCGATTTATGGACTCGCTGACCCGTGCGCCTTCGTCCGGTCCTCCGAGTCTCGCGTTAGATATACTAATGTATAAATGGTTTCTTTGTGGAAGGTAGAGCGAGTACGCTGTTGCACGAGAGTGTGAACGAAGTCCTTCGAGAGGGGATGAGGGTACCGAAACCAATAAATTGTCGGTCGTAAAGCGGCGCGTCGGGGCCTTGCCAGCCGGGGCGGCCTAGGTTACGAGGCCGAATTCCTTCGCGACGAAAAACGATCGTTTCCGCAAACCGTTCCTCTCATTCTTATTCTTCTTATTCGCTCTGCCTCGCGCCACCGTACTGCTAGATATTTCATGCGTTGGAAAATTTAGCGTTCGCCGAGGTGGTGCCCGTATAATACGAAGCCGAGGACAGGGAGATCGGGAATGAAGTCCGGTGAAGATTGGGTGGAAATCGTCGCGGATTTATTGGAATTTTTTTTTTTTTTTTTTCTCACGTACCACCGTGTTCTCTTGCGTATCAGTTGGCGTTCGGTTTGGATGCTAACGCACGCGCTTTACCTGGCTAATCCATCATCGACTCGAGTAATAAGAAACGCAAGAGCCGGCCGTAAGTGCACCTCGTAATGTATACCGTGTAAGAAGAGCCGCTCATCAGAAATAAACTACTCAGACGGTGGGTAAGGGAGAGAGTTAAGAGCTGAGCTCGGGGCCTGGCAGGTTTATAAGACTCGAAGCAAGGAGGACATCGATCCTTCCCACAGCTTGACCTAGCTGCATTTGTGATCGGTAATTTGGTTGGTTCGTTAATTGACAGTCGGATGACTGGTCGATCGACTAAAAATTAATTAATTAAATTACGAGTCTAATCAATGAGAACATTTTTTTTTATCGTTTATTCATTATTGATTTATCGTTTTGTTAGAGAGTATTTTTTCAGATGCAATTAAAGTACAAATCGTTACGAGTCAACAAGTCGGAAAATAAATTTTCAACCAACCGATAGTGCCAAAATTACCAGATTTGTGACAAGAAAACGAACCTACATAGGTTTCGAACTAGTTTTACGAACAAAAGTGCAAACTAAAATTGATAACGATACGGGAAATAAAAGGACAGGTTTGTACACTCAAATCTGAACAAACGAGTTTGTCGCTTATTGAAAAAAATATTTTTACGAAACTTCGTATTCCTATTTGACAAAATTATTTTTCACTCTGCGCGGTCCATAACGGAATTTCAAAATGCAAAATCAATGGCCGATTGAAGATAATTTCGTTGGCAATTGACCCTCGCAGGGAATATCGTACGATAGGAATAAGTACGTTGACTATAACAACCGGATATGCCGAGTAGTTCCTCGAATGGGGGAGTAGACCCGAGAGGTCGACGCAGCAATTGCCTACAGCAGCGTCGTGTCTCTATCTCGCTCCTGCGCTGTGGCGAGCGAATAATAAGCTCCGATATTATGTGGGCATCCACCGCTGCAACTGAGCACCGGTACATATAGGCCATATATTTTGGAAGTCTCGCTGACGTCTCGAGGTCGAGGAAACCGTCGGAATTACAGTGGTGCATACGACTCGGTTCATAGCGCACCAACTCGGTTCATAGCACGCGAGTATGCGCCCTGTATTAATACTGGACATTTACGGCCGATTACTCTCGCGTTACACCCAACCGTCTACCGATATCGTACGCCGGCAGGATTGCGAACGCGCGTATCGAAGTGCATCGCGAATTCACCCCGATGCAACTAATGGACATCGAAATTGAACCTTGCCAGTCGACGAAACGTAACTCGTAACTACCGGACAATAATCTTACGGTACGTCTGGTCCGTTTCCTCAGATGTGCATGATGTTTGAAAATTTTATGCACAGAGATTGAAAAATAAATTTCGTTCTAACCCGTAGTTTAATTTTTATGTATTTATTTATTATATTCGGGGTGGGCTGAAAAAAAAAATGATTACGTCACGGAATCCAAAAGCGCAATTTTTGCTCCCACTTGTTTCTCTTCCCTTCATCGCTCTAAATCATGGTATTCACCGCTCTTTCCCCGCGCAATCTGAACGAGTAACGTCGTCGATCTTGCGCGCCGTACCGGGGGCGCTAACAGACTCGACATATTTTTCGAGACTCTTGCCTCCGGTAGATGTCCCGAAACGACGACGACGACAACGCGGAAACTGTCGCGGGCTCGAGGGTTTCGTGAAAAATCCCCGACACCCCGCCGCATGCACAGTGGCTGCCCGAAGAGTGGCCGCTCGGTGTGCGTGCGTGTGTACACGGTACAACGCACGGAGAGGTGAGAAGAACCAGCGCGGACGTGTAGTGTGGATTTATGCTGTGTAACCCGGGCATAAATCTTGGTTTACGGAGAACGCCGAGTCGCGACAGAGCCCAACTGGGGTATCCTGTACTCGTCGCAGTGCGAGACTCGCTCGCCTCTCTTGCCTCCGGGATTCCATTCACTCGCTCGAACGGAAAGAGCGAATCGGAAAGAGACTCGTATCGTTTCGCCTCGAACGGAGCCGCCGTCTCACCTCGGACAGTTTCAATTCCCGATCGTTTTCCGTTTGCTACCAAAGCGACGGATGCAGATACATCGCATAGGTATGACGCGGGTTAAAAAAAAAATTATCTCTTTTGCCGTGACTATGAAAAAATCATCGGGCGAGACATCGCGCTGGCGCGCCACCCCTGTCGATGGTTGTTGCTCCAGCGTTATACTTGTCAGCGACCTATTCCCAGAGATATCGTTGCACACATCCACCGCGCACTTGTTTACCGAACCGGAACTGCATGCGTTCTTCCAGCGTTTGACATACATAGACACAGGTTATTTGTATATTCGCACGTGAAATATAGAGGTGTATCCCCCTTTTTTTTTGTGCACCCGACCTCAATCGCTCAACGATCGATTGCCTATACTACACTATAGGTAATCGACCTGGTACTTCGAGCAGCGTGCAAGCGAAAACTCCTCCCCCCCCCCCCCCCCCTCCTTCAACCAATTTATATCTGATTTATTCGACTGTTCTGCCCGCTCGTTCGATCGCACGATTCACCATTGATCGCGTTTTTTTTTCGCCACTCCGCCTCTGCTCGAGACTTTTTTTTGGCAGTTTGTTTTTTCGTTCCCGCTAATAACCGCTTTGTGAAAAATAAAAGTTTCGCTGACTAGATGTTTTTATTTGGCCGTGCTGTCGCGATGCTTGACAGATCAACGTGCAATTGGTAGCTTCTGTATTAGTTGACGGGATTGATGTAGGGCTGTTTTTATCGAAACTCGTCGTGAGCCTAGCATCGTCTGGCTGTTCGAGGGGCTGACGCTGCTGGTCACCGTGACCAAGTTGAGCGGCGAGCGTCATTCCGGATGATGTTATTCAATTATTAACCAGGACGGCCGGCGTGGATCGACGCTGGCAGGCTTCGTGGGCCGTCGAGCGACGTGAACTAACCGCGGACGTCCATCAGGTGCGCTGCAGACCCTCGCCGATCGTCGTCACCGTGCCTTCATTCGCAGCCTCTCGGCGCGGCTACTCCTGTACCGTTGTCACTTCTCGTCGCTACCTCGCTACCTCAACCGCAGCAGCTTTTAGCCCGATATGCGAAGCTTCCTCGGTTGCAGATCGAGTCGATCGACGAACCCGATATGCCGCTCACACCGTCCGTGCCTCGACAGGATATAACGGGGTTGTTTAAAATCGCGTGTCGAGTTATTTAAGCCCTAATAAAGTCCAACACGATCGAAACTGGTTCGAATATCATTTCGGTGCGAGTAATAAAATTCGGCACCGGACTTTGATATACCAGAGAAATACCCAAGTAGCACTTGCATATACTTTTAACCGATTATTATTATTATTATTATTATTATTATTATTATTATTATTATTATTGTTATTATTATTATTAGATCATTGAAGTTTTCCGTGCAGACGAGAGTCATTTCGACACTAACGAGTGTCGCGCTGTCTAGGCGTTCTCATGAAAAGGGAATAGCGTTGAATGTGAAGGTTGAGAGGAAGTGAGCATGGTTCTACCAAAGGTTTGAATACGCTCACTCGTTTCGTCCCATTTTGAGCACACCGCGGCTCGTTACACGCAGTCTCGTGCGCGAATTTGTGCCGTATCTATAGCAGACTCGCAAATTAACGCTCACCGTGTCGTCGACGTCGTTGCAACGCACATACACACCGCCCGCAGGCATTTTCGTCTTCGCTTTCGCCCCCCGGGCGCGAGAAGATCGATAACACTCGGCGCGCTCGTTACGAAGCTTCACGCATAGAATAGAGGCACACCGAGGCCTCACGTCGCGTCACCAAAGTATAGCCCCGGTATGCACGTATATTCGCAGGTAGTTTCCCGTGCGCTGTGCGAGATACAATTGCTCGATATTAAGCCCAGCAGATACCCCAAGCTTTCATTTCCAGACGAGCTAAGGTCTGAGGAGGGAATTAAGTAACGTATTGCCAGACCCTGATTACTCTCGTGTCACGCACAAGCTCCCGCCATGTATTCAATGCGTTCAATTCGATTTCGCTCGAGGAACTTTTTTTAGTCGTTCCACTTATAGGCTTTTTGTCAATTATTTTCCACCGTCGAATCGCGGACCAATTATCTCAGGAGAGAATTGGTGAACATTTTTATTTCATTTTGCAGAACATTTTTCCATCTTACTGATGGACTAACTTTTTATTTTTTAATCCAGCTAATTGATAGATGGAAGACAACAATTAATGGGAGACTAATGAATAAACGTCGTATCAACTTTCATGTTACAATTCCGTCGAGTAAGTTTCCTTCGCGATAACGAAATGAGCACAGGGAAGTTAAAGCCTGATCGGATATAATTGACCTTGCCCGATAGGAACATTCCATCCCCTGTCGCGGTAGAAAATACGAACGATTCTGTACGTAGGTACACGAAGATCCTTGTTTCCTCGATATGCTCCTTGATCGTCCAGTAATTCGAAGAATCCCAAGAGGAAGAGTCGTTGCTGCGGTTGTAGAGGCGACGTTGTGTCAGGGCGCCCGGCAGCAAGTACAGCGATGCGAAGATTGCATTCCGATGCGACGAGGAGGTTGGGAGTTAGGTAGGTGGAGTGCAGTTTCGCGGCGATGCAATGCCGCGAGAGACGCGGAGCCCCGGCGCCAAGATAGGTCGCGCGAGCTCTCTGCCTCCCTCTCGAGCGCATCGATCTCTCGAGGTCGAACGTTGCCGGTACTTGTACATCCACCGACATGCGCCTATACACACACCTATACACATATATGAGGGAGAGCGGGGTAGAACGGACGGTCACATCCGGTTTTTCCTCTCGGAACAAAAAAAAAAAAGCTCATCTCGAATGGACGATACGGGTCCGCTTTGCCCCCGGTGTTCCGTCCTGCCCCGTTCTCGGCCATAGACACACGTGTCCTATAGCCAGACGTCAGACGAGCGAGTCTGCTCCACCAGATGCTTTATCGCAAGCGACTCTCCAGTATCGCAAGACTATAACCCTATACATCGTCGAGCAAGAGGCAGCCAGCGGGTAGTTAAGGACATTCCTTGGATCCGCGTGCCTCTGGATTCTGACTCCTAGTTCCGATACCGGCGCTACCGTATTATACGGTAAAAGAGTTTGCAGCCGCTCGATCTTCCTCTTCCTCCATTCTCCATCTATCTGCACTCCCCCGCGTACGGGCTCAAGTTTTCTCGGAACTTTCCCCCAGGATGATTGTCCCCGGCTGACTCTCCGATTTGCCCGCTTAATCGAAGCTTCTTCTCCGTCCCCGATCGATTGCTCTCCGTCCAGCTCCTCGATAAGCTCCACTCAGCCTCACCCGAATTCCACAGCGGAGAAACAGGATCGCGCCTGCCTCTCGTTTCCTGCGTCGAATTCCGAGCTCCTCGCACGACGATCCGCCGATTGTATTTCGGATTCGGTAAATCAGCGGCAACTACACGAATCGTTGCGGATCCGCTGGATTTACCGATTTACTTGCGCGTTTCTGTGTCACGCGCATTCGTTCGGTTGAATCGAGTTACGAGATCTCCGTGCCGGATAAGTCGATCACGTAGCTGCGCCCGGGCGACCGAGCTCACACGCTCGTAGATATGGATTACCCTGTACACGTACGCGAAGTACTCGCAGAGACGACTCGAAGAGCCGAGACTCCGAGCAACTGGAACGTAAATCGTCGCGGGCACGTATCGCGATATTGCCGCGACCCGGAGCGAAGGAGAAAGAGAGTGCCGGACCGTGTTCTCCACCCGGCGTTATTATCCGTTGACACCGGGAAACGAAAATCCCCGCGTCGCGCGTCGTGATAAACGACGCCGGATTTCGCCGTACACCGATCACGAACAAACGCTCAGAACTCTTCGCGGATTAAATGCGCAAGATTTCAATCGATAGCAGGTAAACCCTCCCCCCCGGCTCCGTCGCCGACGAGAACTTCCGTGTGGATGTTCACGTCGTCGAAACCGCCCGGCTATTCGTTTGCCTGCCAGACCACAAATTGAGCAGTTTGTTTCCCACAGCGGGGAAACTGCTTCGGGAAATGTAAACGGGGAAGCGTCGATCGAGAATAGCTCTGGAAAGAAAAAGAAACGAGGTCAACAAGTTGAACCGTATGCTCAAAATAAATGTTGACCGACAGATTAAACGGCGAGGCGCTCTTTCGAAATGTAATTCTGTGACACTGTTTTTTAATTAAGTCAATTTTTGTTATCTGATGAGGAGGCAAACGTGTGTTTGAGGAAGAGAGTATTCGTCGTATTTATATCTCTCACCGGCTGTGACAACGATGATTTCTTAACACGGTTCGCCACGCAGCAGGAAGAAATATGCTCGGTTGGAAAACAATGTTGATCGAGCGAATCGTTTACTTGACACGAATTTCGTATTCTCGCACCTACGCGGCGCTCACGATGTTGTAATCTTATCTTATCAAACCGTGCGACAAAATAGCCGCGAAGATTCGTGATTTCACGTCGTTCGACAGGACAGCAGTGAAAATGCGGTACGAGGAAAATAAACTTGACAGGTTTTTTTTTTTTTTTTTTTCCAATGCCTCCGTTCGTCGCGGTTTCGCCCGAGACGAACGGAGCATCGGAATTCAAAACACGTGCCGCACGACGCCCGGGCTAACCTTGACAACCGGCGGGGCAGGCCCGCAGCGAAGATTCTCTCTCTGTCTTCGCCACCTCGAGCATCAAGCAGCGGCATTTGAACCGGGAGGGCTGTCACCCTTATCCTTAGGGCTTTGATGAAACACGATAAGTAATGTCGCGAGCGACGAACGCGCAGCGTTTTTTTGGCTCGCGACGAAGTGGCACGACCAAAAAAGCTTGCGGCTCGTGCGACGAATATGTTCATGCATCAACTATTCTGGTGAGATGCCGGAGAACAGCGCAGAACTTCGTTGTCCTCGCAAAGCCCATTTTAAATTTAAGGGTCTGGCGCGCCGCGTGCTCTCCAGAACAGTTTGTACATGCGGGGTGTTCATTGTCAGGGAGAACCTTCAAAGTTCTTGAAAATGTCAGTGAATTGGAAAAGCGTCAGGGAAATCGTAGAAATGTCAGGAAGTAGTAGTGAATTTATTGGAAATACATAACATGTCACAGTTTTTGATACCTAACAAACTTATGAAAACGAAGTAACGAAAGCACCCAGAGAAATAATTTATTTGACGGCCACCGTTTATTTGGTTTAAGTAAATGTTTATTTAGATTGATTAAATAGTTACTTAAATGAAATAAATATTTATTTAAATTAAATAAACATTTTACTTAAACCAAATAAACGGGAGCCGTCAAATACATTTTTTTTTTGGGTGAGCCGAGTGTGTCGACACTCTTCTCGGAACTAGCAAATATACAAACTCCGCGATAGTCACACAAGAGGCTGACAAAGGACCGAGATAAGGGAGCCTTGTTCTATACAAAGGCGAGCTGATATGACTCGTCGGGTTTCGTCGTCATCGATCGGGCTGCCGATGAGCATTCTGGACCTCGACTTCTGCAGTCGTACCTCCAGACACCAAATATTAGAAAACTTATTGTACTAGACGTATTGAGATTTCTGTCGAAATAGACATTTCACGAGAAAATTGCTAATACTTAGGTCTTTTCACGTACATTGCATATTGCCAATTAGCCATCGACGGCAGTCATTCAGCCACGATTATTAAGAGGCTTCTCAGCGTTCCAAACATCGACCGAATCGAACGATCACTGATTTGTAAATATTCAGTTTTTTATTTCATTCAAGGAAATATATGTCAGGAAGAATTCGTAAATCCGAATCTAAACATTTTCGGACCGTCGACTGAAAACACGGCAGATCGTTCTTGAAGAGTTCTCGGGAGTTCTGATAAGAAGCGCTTCTGTCAAGTTGAACCGGAACTATTTATTTTTGTTTTCCGATTGAAGATCATATTTTTATATCCTCTCGACAATCGACGCCCTTTTAGAGATAAAGTGGGAAGTGCCGCTGGGTGGAGTGGAAGAGTACTCGACCGATATCGAATTTCCGGTCGATGAATCGCGAATAAATGAATTTATCAAATATACATAAGTGGCTCTAGTTACAGCGTCATCGACGTCGACGATGTCGATCGGGGTTAGGTACGTAGCGTAGATATCGCGATCCTCGGCTCTTCGAGCCAGGACCGCAATTTCCTCGTCGTAGGCCGGAAACGGGTCGTCGATGGCGGATTAAGTTCCGAGGAGAGCGCACCAACGTGCGCACAGAGCGCGAGGAATAACCGAGGCGACCGACACCGCGCTCGTAAATCACAAGCTCAGCGAGCTACGTCTGCGGTGCCGGAGATAATAACCGTTTTGCGCTTCCATAGGCTCCCGTTCACTTCGACGTTATAAACGATGAGAGACGAACGAGAAGAATGACGACGATCCCGACAACGTTCGCCAAAATTCTTTCCCGCGCCGCTGTATTCAGTTTAGCTTTTGTAAATGCTCACCGCCCATACACCAATTATCTGGCGAGGTTTGTGACATTCGTGTAGATAAACTCGAAAAAAAAAAAAAAAAAAACGAAGAGAAACTGCTCGTCACGGTGCTTGATCTATTGTTCACCTGTTTTTGCTGTAATAATAGATAACCTTTTTTTTTCCTCGTTACAATAAATTTTCTGGCGAAAGAGGGGACCTCGAGTGAGGAAGCGATATTATAATCACAGTCGTACAATACGAGTTGAATAAACTCTCAACTAGATGGAATGTCGGGATACACGGGGAATCCCGAACCGTGGAATATATTTCCTTTGTATTGCGGATCTATAGCGCAGTACCGAGCGTAGATAAGCGCCACGTGAGTTATATTTGAATATTTAAAACGTCACGAGAGCGAAATGCCTGACGGTAGTAAATCCAACACGGTGCTCCGCGCACCGCGCTGTAGAAGAGCTGCCCCGTGAGATAGAATTGAAAATTGAATTTTATTCCTCCGCCATCGGTTCTCTATCTCGGTTAATGGAATGAATCCGAACTGGTGAGCGTTCCTGTATCCTTCCGCGGTCTCGTCCTCCCTCTGTCGCGTTTTTCCTATCGACGCCCAATAATAGAGCTTCCTTTCGCCGGGCTCTCGCGTGATCCAGAATCGATCAGGCACCGTCGGATCCGGAACTGCTAATGGCGTTTTCAAATTCCTCGCCTCTCCGAGAGGTGCCAACCTCGGAGGACGTCGGCGGAGGATGAACGGCGGCGATGGCGATGCTAGCTGCTCTCCCCGACTCGATGCTCGTCGAGGTCAGGTTTGTGTGCAGGACGAGCGAAGAGTGATTCCGCATGAGAAACCTCTCTCTGTCCCTAATAGAGGCAGCTTCGGGATTTATCGCTTACGATGCAGCGGTACGCTGCTGCCTACGCTAAACCATCCATATATATAAATATATGTCCCAATGGGCTAGTTCCCTCCATCTCCCTCCCGCTCGCCGAAGGCGTATTCACCGCCGGAACTAAAAAGGAAACGCGTACCCGGCCGGTCCAACGGGCTGCATACCAACGAGGATTCCTGCCGGTTCCTCGCAGCATCGGAACCTGTGCAAGAACCCCCATATAGCGCATTATTCAACATTTGCACTAGGCGTATATACAACTTTCGGGATTCCTCCGTGAAAAGGTTCATCGACCCTTGGATTTTCCTTTCACGAGAAAATGCTTATCCCCCGCATCGGCGTCCCGTAGCTGCAATTTATTTTACACTCCGATCGTGTGATATATTTAATGCCCGTGCGGCTCGTTCAATTTAGCGAGGAAAGAGGATATTAGGTATACAGTACGTTGTGTAGCTCGAGGAGAATCCGGCCCGAGTCCGCCACTTCCTCATCTTACGGGCGAGGCCCTTATTGGCGCGACGTCGAGACGCCGCCGCGGCTCACCTCGCAGGAGTCCTGCGAAGACCTCGACGCGTTCTGCATATAAAGCAGCCCTTGCTCTACACCCTTAGCCCGAGGGCACTGGACCCAGAGATTAATGCACGTCTTGCACCGATGGCCATTACCGCCCGGCAACCTATAAGACGATTACGTAATACTCGTCCGAAGTTAGCGAACGAGCTGAGCAAGAGGAGGGCGACCGCGGAGCGACTGCGGGCGCACGGAAGCGCCGCACAGCATTTCCTCTTACACGTCGGGAGGGGGGTTTCTTGTCTTAATCGCGAGCGTGGAATATTCGTCGTACTAATTAGTTAATCCTCGTTAGGCAGGTAGGTAGGGAACCCAAAGGTCGACTCAACGAGACACGGTCTCTTCCCGAGGCTTCGCCGCGTGTTCGGTGTACCCGCTGAGAGAATCTCTTGTTCCAGCATAGACTTTGACTCAAGTACCCATCACTCGGTTTATTACCCCCTCCGACGTGAATTCCACCGGATATTACGCGCGCAAAGGTGTATCGTGAAGGTAAATTATGGTTCAGGGGCCGTTTTATCTCCGCGACGGAGACGGCCTCGAGACGGTGACAAATTTTAACCCATCGCGGAGCGACGGTGAGATTGTTTTGACGAGCTTGTAGAACGAGAGAAACCCCGAGTGAAATACGTTTCCTGACTTTTTGAAATGTTATCCCATCATCCACGTACAACAAGTCTAAACCGCCCCCCCCCCCCACCTCCCTCCCTCCCTTCCTGCAACCCTCTGCTGGTTTTCCCGCCGCTGATTCAACTTCTCCTTTTCCTCCCTGTTGATTTATAACCGGCTGGCGAAATACGTGCATCGTATCGTTCTCCTACCCCACTACGCCCTACCCTTCGCAGTCTCCGAGGGCCGGCGGGCAGACTGCGCTTGCTGGAACCTTTGTTTCGTCCCAATCCCCCGTGGACCTCACCCCGCCCGGAACTCCAACGTTATGAAGGCATAACGCTCCCTAACGCCGTACCGAGAGTTTCAAATCAAGACACGCGATCCGTGACGTGACTATCAAGGAGCTCGAAAATTGCTTTTCGTCGGTAAAAAAGGAATCCCACCCGCTTAGCGTTCACAGGGCCATCCTTCGGACCGGCTCATCATCTCTGCGCTGTAATATCATATTTATTCGTGTCCCCCTCCGAAACTTATTTTAGCAACGATGGCGGAGAATTCATTTTTTAATATTATTTTTTATATCATTTCATTTTTTTTTTCTTGTCTTTTTCGTTCTTTCGCGAAAGAAATATTTAGCTCAAGTTGCTCTTGAGAGATACGAGTGGCGAGCGTCAGCGCGCGAGGCCATTCCCTACTTTTTCGCCCTCGAACTTTGTTCCAATTTATTTCTTTCCTGCCCCGGACGCGATTTCAGTTTCCACGGGCGGATGGGTGCGACAACGAAAGAAAGTTTCTCGATTTAGCTCCTCGTGGCCCGCCATGTACCGTCGCGGGTTATATAACGTCCCACAGGAACAGGGGGGATTTTTTTAGCAGATACGCGTCGCAATTTTTCGCGGTACCGTCGTCCATTCTTTTGGAAAGGACCCCGACGTATTTTCTACCTTGCACATCCGCCACCGCTAATGCTATATTTATTCCTTCATTTAACCCACCCCTTCTTCACTGGCAAAATAACGCGAGTTTAGAAACTTTTTTTTCTTGGTACAATTTTTTTTTCATTCTTTTTGCAAATCATTTAATTTCGAGTTCATAAATGAGTTCAGAACTTTGTTATGCCTTTTTTTCCACGTGTATCGAACGAGAGTGAATAATTATCTGCTGAAATGCGTCTCGCTTGTCAGGTGCCCGCTTATGAGCTACCCGCGGACTCTGGATACGCTCGCCTGTAAATCTCTGACGAGTCGAGCACAAGGGATCGATTAATTTAACGAAAGGGAGAGACGGGGAGAAACGCGAGCGCGGACCGGCTTTACTTCTGACGGTCGTTAGCGTCCACTATATACGAGTTTCCTCTTCCGCCACGGCTCTCTCCCTATAGCGCGTGTGTCCCGGACGGTCTCTGTCTTTCCGGCCGTTTTCAAAGCCCGCAACTATTCAATACTTTCTCGTGAGCCTTTGTGCAACGAACGTTTGTGCGCAATCCGATATATACATATATATTTTCGTCGGGTTTTAATTAAATGCCTTTATTATACTATCCACCTAAAGGTTCGAGAAAAAAAAGCCGAATTAAGTTGATTTTTTGATTGCTCGACGATGTTTTTCACCGTACAAGCAGTATTTGGACTTCCCGGCGTTCGACACGAATGAAAATAGCGGAGGCTGGAAAGTGAAGCAACACAGCCCGAACAACGGAATACGCGAAAGAATAATAAGTTCCGTTAAAAAGCGGCGTGCTCTCAATTACTGGATTTTCTGCGCTAAAAGTTAATTCATAATCCGTTTCAATTACACGAGAAAAATGATGACTTTTTTTCTCCGTTTTTTCGTTGTCGAACATATATGAACAGTGGGCTATAATGAAAACAATGGACGCATGCTCGTTACAGCCGCGGCTGGGAGCGCTCGCAAATGCATCGGTCAGGGATTTGAAACGCATATCGTTATCTGAATGGGGCGTACACGAAGCTCGTTACAAGTAAAATATCGTTGCGGTTTGCCGAATAAATTGCTGCTTCGTAAAATCGTTCGGTATGTACGTTATGAATTAATGGGATGGCTTCGCGTACGTGACGGTGCTCGTATTCGTTCGTATCAACGTTACGTATGAATAAAAGAAAAAAAAATGAAAATATAAAAAATTGTATAATCGTTGATTCATCGAACCGACATCTACATGTTATACCGATGCATGCTCGTCGCGGCAACGTGACATTCGTTCGAAACCGATGAATTTGCATCGGGCCGCGCCGATCGTTACGTGACAATTAATATTGCCCTAACGAAAGTTGCACAGCAGGCGCGTTTGCGACTCCGTGCGAATTGTAACTCCATCGAATGCTTCTCTCAAACACCCCCTAGGCATTGTACATCTTGGTACTTTAGCCGAGGATATCGCGAGAATTGGATATCGCCTCTGGCCTTGACTACCCCGCTGCTCTCCCGTTACGACTTTAGTTGGAACATAATCATTGTTTCAAGTCCCATTATCTCGTTCGCGAGTAAGTTGGACTCTAGCAATTTGAATATCTTGTGAGAACTTGGTCTGGCTTTTCCGCACTGCCGAATCCGTTTATAGTTATTACCGTTCTGTTACGGGCCGGGTATTGCGGATGAGGTGGATAACGAGATCGCAATGCTGCCAACACTCTGATTGGGCGCTTTTATGCATGGGATCCATTCAAATTATTTTCCGGCGTCTCTCCCGTACAAAATTTCATTTTCTCCGTGGTCTCTCGGGTTCGAGCTCGTTCGCGCACGTTTTCAATATTTTGTTTGAAAATTTTTCCATCCCATTACTTCGAGTCACGTAACGCGAGAGTGCTGAATTGCGAAGCTGCTCCGGTATCGCTGGAATTGATCTTGCTCGTTGGCGTCAATACCGCGTCCGCGCTTTACCTGTCGCGCAGAAAATGAAGAGAAGTAGTTGATTTCGATCACTGGTAGACCGGCATTCATGCATTGTTCAGCCCCGTGCGACCCTCGACGATCGGAGCGGCTCTCGAATGCCACCGTACAACGACCGAGAACACGAAGCTCTTCCTCTTCCGCACATCTTCCGGTTTTCGCCCCCCTCCCGTCACCGTGCCGTTGGCTCTGTAGTTATAATTAGGCACTCGGCACGCGGATGCACGTGGGTAGAACGATGCGGAGTCGGCTCGATGATAATGACGTTAGTTTATCATCCAAACTACAGGCTGACTCCTCTCATCCTACAGTGTGCAATATCATAGATTCACAATTTTCTACCAATTTTTCACCGTTCATATTAGTTTTCTCTCATCCCATTATCTAATTTAAACGCAATTTACGTTTCGCTCTCGATCACTCTTATTAGCTCGTTATTGTATGCTCACGCGCCGGGTACTCTCGCGTCTGTGACGTCGAGAATGACTAATCATAGTCGTTTTTTTTTTTTTTTAATTTTATATTCCGCCCAGTTTCGTTTCTCGTTTTTAGGTTCCTTTCTCGTTTTCCTCCTCTCCGATGCGCATGCGCAATGAACAACTTTCCAACGATAACGCGCTTCGACGACTTATCACTCTCGATTTGTTTACCGCCCGAATTAGCCGTGCGAGTGTACGCGAGAAGCCTTTCAATTTGAGAATTCCTCGCTGTTCAAATTGCGAAATTTTTACGGCACTGTAATAACGTGTTGGGTACTTCGTCATAGCGCGCACAGGAGGCAACTATTGCTTGCTTTGTATCCGTAAATAATATCCGTACGGAAAAAGCGGCATTATGCAAAACGGGTTGTCGAGGGGGAAATTTTATGGAAGCTGGATCCGGCGTACTCAGCTTCCGGTTCGGATAGACCGTTTAATATTTTATCATGGACCAAAGTGCGTCGTAAGCGAAACAAAGAGGTTTCTCGCTATAAAGGCTCGTCACGCGTCAACGAAAGTCGAGCAGCGTTCGCGCAAAGTAGGCGGAAAGATATTCTCGAAGATCGATTGAGCTGTAAAGAGGGGAAGGGTTCCCTCCCTCCCGGTAGTTAAAACTTTCCGGTACTTAATGCGACCCCCCCACCACTTAATTTCCTTTTCTCCTAATCGAGCCTCCATCGAATATTAACAGGAATTAACGAGACCGGGAAGAGGGCTCAGAGGTTCGCTTTTTAGCGATGAAAACTTGTAGGAAAGCTTCTTACGTACCCTCTTATATTTTTACGGAGCGGAGATTTCACATGAAATCGGAACATTTTCTTCTCCGCGCGTATCTCTAATCAATACAGCTCTCCTCGGCTTCGCCGTTATAGACTCCCACATTGTGAAATATTTTCCAACAGCCACCTCTTCGAATTACATTATCGAGTTTAACATCATTATCCATAATGCACCGAGATATCGGAGCCTCTTGATAAATTCATGCAATCAGCCGGGTACGGAGAGCCGAGGAAAGCTCTCCGGATGCGTTTCTACATGGATATCGAAGCCGTTCCAGCGAACACGAGATACATCCACGGCGAAACAGACATGGTGGATGGAGTTCGCCAAGAGCGATTTTTCTCGAAGATGGAAAAATGAGAAGAAAAAGTTTCGAGGATGGATGGATGTGACCATACAGACGCAAGTGGGTATACCATCTCACGTCGGATGGGAGGAGAGGGATGAGCGATCCCGCGAAGTCTGTCTCGCGTTACAAAGAAACCAAAGTGGAGAAGAGAGTCCCTTTGGGTCAGCTTAATAGAGTCGTTTCTCTTCGTCCGTCGCGAAACCCGAGAGTCGCACAGAGTAAGAGAGCCGAGATAAGATTTTCATCGTGTGCAAAAAGAAAGGAAAAAAAAAAAGAAGAAAAGTTAAATAAAATGACGGTGCGACTTGAAGGTTCGAATTATTTAAGGGTAAAATTCGCGAGATAAAAGATACCTCGCGCTATTCCTCCAAGATTCCACCGGCATCAGCGGCCGATGTTGCTGCCGGCGCTCCACCCTCTGATCCCATTCCTGATTGGTTTACGCAGCCTTAACTACTGAACCGGGAGTTGCGCTTGGAGTGTCTTCCTATCCCGGTGAATAGGGGTGAGAACGAGTGGCAAGCCGGCGATAGAATGGGCTCTTCCTCTTCGCTCCTTTTAAAAATCGCATTAACTGAAATTCTCGAGACGGGAGACGCCTCGCGCGAAAGAGGATTCGTCCCGGGCAATTGAATTGAGCGAAGACGAAGAAAACTGGACGACCCGGATGCCGGGTCTCACCGTTCAGCCCTTTCCCTTCTCGTCCCTCGCAGTGCTTCGCTAATTCCTTTTAATGGCTCTCTCGCGACCGAGCGAATTCCGCTCCCTCAACAATCACTCGAAGGGAGACAGGCGAGGATACACTCCGCGGGCAGGAAAGAAGGAAGGCGTTAGGATAATTCAGCGGGAGTTCCGGGGAGGCCGGAGAGAGTGAATCTTCGGCGGAGGGGTCCGCAGAACCGTCGAAGATCGTGTCTGGCATAATGCTGGAACAGTGCGCTGCTGATTCGGATATTTTGGAGGGTCGCAAACCAAACCGGGCTCATCCTCGCGCCAGCTCGCTCTTGCGAGACTCTCGCGGCTGCCGATCGTGATCGATCATCGGTAAACGCTGTACCTCGAGCCATCCGCAGGGCTGTTTGCGCACGACCCTCGTCTCTGGCTGCCGCGGTCGTCGAAGGATTCTCGAGACTATCGCTCTCTTCGTCCGTCTCCCGACGGATCGCTCGGGCTTTTTTATACGAGCGGCACGGAGGAAAAGAGCGAAGATACGCGGTCCTCGGAGACGCCACGCTTGCAGAAAAAAATAATTGAAAAAAAAAGAACCCTCAGAGAGTTTATAAACGAATGACAGTTTCCCCGATGAAACTGCGCGGTATGAGAGAGTGTCCTCAGGGATCTTGCCGAGAGAGTTCAGCGGTCCTGGACGCACGATAGCGGGAACCTGAAATAGCAATGGTCAAAAGGCCCTTCTTTCGAGATGCCTTTGAGAAAAGGAAAAGCTCAGGTTGCTACGTTTTTATGTACGCCCGCGGAGTCACCCGACGACTTGATGCTACAATTTATTGGGTCCTGCGATACAGTTTAGTTATTCTCCTAACGCATGCACGTAAAATCCCGCCTTCAGTTCCTGTGAAGCACTGCGTGCGATAAAAATATTGACTTTGTGCGTATGCGCAGGATTTTTTTTGTTTCTCTTTTTACGCTCACTTCACAGGAACGAAAAGTGCGATTTTCCGAGCAGGCGTTAGGAAATAGTACAATACGATACTAGTGCAATAAAACTTTCTGACGGTTGTGCGTTTGTAGAACGAGCCGACGGCGATTTGTTACAATCACACGAGTTCAGAGGAAGTTTTTCGCACGAGTATCGTATGAAATTTCACTTGACAAGGTGTGCAAATGTGGTTTACGCACGCGAGGCGTGCGTAAAACTGCAATTTTCGCACCAAGTGATATAAAGTTAATTGCGAAACTGCTTTCTAACATTATTTTTTCTTCTCTTTACAGTTACATATCCGGAATTTCTCCGACTCTATGGACAGGGGTAAGTCTGAAAAATAATGTTCGGTAATCTTCTTCATAGACCCTGTTAGAAATTCTAGAGCCACCCATCGGAGCCTGACAAAGTCTGAAAGTGGCCTGACGAGGTTCTGACTCAACGCTCCGAAATTTCTACCAGGGCAATCAGCATTCGTTAAATTTCCGGTATTTCCTGACGTCGAGAATCTCGCCCGTGTCTCTCGACCCGACTCGTTGCCTTCTCAAATTATCCGATTCGTTATCAAGCTTCCCTCATTCTCGATAACTTCGCTGCTGTATCTTTCCCGTGTCTCGACCCACCCGTACCGGAGTCCTCGCACGGGTGGCACTTCTGGTCCTTTTCCGGTGTCTTTGCCGTACACTTTGCCGAACCTAGTGGCATTCGATTCCGTGAAAGAAGATCTGCCAGAGTCCCGGCACTTTCTCGCAGAGCCGAGACTGGAGTGCCGATAATTTTCGGGGACTTATCCAGAACGGAAAACCGCGACGGCTGCCTCCGTGTTCGAGCAATCGCGACACTGACGGGAAACTCCGCGTCACAGTTTGAATATACCTTTTGATCCGACATTTCGTATATATATATATATATATATATATATATATATATATATATATATATATATATATATATATACATATATATAACCGATGAACGAAAACTTCCTCCCTTCTCCGGCTCGATCCAATTTCGAACAAGTCATACGGAGAAAACTTACTCCGAGATCCGGGTATCGGCGTCCGCCACTCCACCCGGAGGTCTCCTACTAGATTCTAAGGCGTAGCTGAAATTAGTTGCACCGACTCGTAAATACGATCTCAAATATCGTAATAATATTGTACGAGGTAAGAAGAGTTTCACCGTCTAAGGGGAAATTATATGTGGCTCGACGGTTGTAAAACTCCGGATTATGGGTTCGGTAGAACCGAACCTCGCTCCGAACCTCTCGTATTTCATGCCCCGATCGACAAACATGACGACCGAAGCGCCGAGTCTCGAAATTGACTTCTACCGTAGGTACAAAAAATAATAATAATAAAAAATAACAAGACTCGTGCAATTCGATTCCGAAAGTCATGTTCCGCATTTCGCGTAGAATTGTTCGTAACGTACTTCGCGTTTAATCAACGTAACGCGGTCATCGATTTTGGCGCAATGAAACCCGGCGAATAAGCTGGCGGAAAAGATCGGGAGGGAAAGCGGAAGCGGCGTCGTGCCTGCTTCGACGATAACGACATTGATCACGCAGTACTCTCGTCCAACGCCCCTCAATTATTTAGCTGTCAGGTGTTCGGGATTCCGAAGAAATGGATGCCGGTAGCTGAGACTCGACGGTAGACGACGACCGTGGTAGGCGCTCCCGTGTTTCTCGCTGATGCGCGAGAGAACCATCGAGCGCTGTTTTGTTCAACGTCACGAAGCGATATGTCTTTCTCATTGCCGCGTCGTAGATTTCGCCCGGGACGCTTACAAACTTGCGCGACGTCGCTACCCGGTTGCTTCTGCTTTATGCGTGTGCTGCCACGATGACGAAGCTCGCTGCCTTATGGCTCTTGCTCGTTATTCTTTTCCGACGGATTCCCCGCCCGCTCCGGTGAAACTGCTGCTGTATTTTCCTTTCAAATTCTCGTAAGCTTCCGCCACCCACGTCGTCCGACGTTAACAAATGTTCTTATTATTTTCAAACCCTTCGCTCGTTCATATTGACACTAAATCACGGGAAAAATCACTTCACCTCGATTCTTTACCATTTTTGTTCGCGTTTTAAGCTTCCGGTACGAATCTCGTCCGACGTTACACATTTTTTTCATCATTTTCCAAACCCTTCACGTTTTCGTACACCCAGCGAAGGATCTGACAGAGATTACCATGAATCTTACAAAAAAAAGTACGGCGACATCCTGGCAAACATTCTTATTGAACTTGGCACATTAGGCTAGAAAATATATGTTGTATTATGCTAGAATACTTTCATCCCATGTTTTATCCTGTCGATTCATACTCGCAAGATAAGGAGTGCCCTTCGTGTGAGGAGCCGTACATTCGCGTTTCTGAATAATTAAGTGGCGAGCTCTCGAAGAGGGCGGGGAAACTTGGCGTGTGCTCGAATCCTCGCGAATCCGGAGGAGTTCCCGGTGTATGTGTGTGTGAATTTTGAGATAAATATCGCGCATCCTGAGGAAAAAAAATTTGACAGATGCACACTTGACGTATTTTCGTTTCTCTCAACGCCGAATTCACAATGTGAAAAATGCAAAGACGTTGCATCGACTGCGTGTCTCACGGGGCCGAGAGAGAGTGTTCCCAGATTTATTATTTTCATCATTACTTTATTCGCGATAGACGGGCAGAGCCCAATTACTGGCAAATGGAAGCACGAAATCCTCCAAGCTGGGAACTGTAACGGTAACAGAAAGCACGCATACAGAAAATAAAACACTAACAATAACATTTACAAAATAAAATAAACTCAAAGAATCTAAGCGCCACGGTAAAATAATTAAAATAAATATTTGTCGAGTTGAAACGTAACATTCGCGAACGGCCCGAAGCTCTAGGAGCGCGGCTAACGATTGTGCAATCGTTACGCCGACGTCGCCGACGGTGATTTGTTCTACGTCGTCGTAGAATGGAAGCTCTCTCGCTCGGTACGCGTTTTTATTCGATGTGCGCGCTACACGCGAACGGTGGTCGATGGGCCGCGGGTCTCCCTTCGCCGACTACTGCAGGGCGTTCGAGGGACTGCGAAGAGATGATCGCCGCGCGCAGATCGTCGATGTATTTATCGTTCGTACAAATCCAATAACGACGAAGCCCAGGAAGAAGTCGCGGGCACGTAAGCCGTCACTCCGTTCATACCTCCTTCCGGTCCGACGTGCCTCTGCCATTTTATTCAGAATTTCTTCAATGCAGGTGTAATCGCTAAGGAGCCGTTTCGTTGCAGCTACCACGATCATTTCAGGAAGAGTAAAAAATAAATAAAAAATAAAAAAATGATGGTAGCGGCGATGGTTGGTTAGTAAGTAGAGAGGAGGACGAGGAAGAAGCCCCGTCGTTACTGCGAGTGCGGGTCTCCGCTTTTATAACCGCGTGTTTTCACTCGCCAATAGAAGTGACTTGCACCTTTCCACTATCGATCTCGAACCGAACAGTCCGTGGCTCTCGGGAGTGTGGCCCGAGGCGTTCCGACGAGATCCTTTGAATTTTCATTGCGAACTCGCGCCATCTTCCTCCTCTTCATTTCCTTCCGTATACTTCTTAATCTTCATCCTCCCCCTGGCGAGATTTCATCCTCCGCGAAGTGCTTTCTCTGGCGCCCGTGAACAATGCAAGGAAGCGAACCGGGCGAGGAGAACCGTGCCGGTAGACTCGGATGAACAAAAAGATGCATTCAAGCGCTTCGGACTGGTACGGGGTTGTTTTCGAATCGATTGATCTCACTTCCGTCTGTGTCACTCCCAGGCTTTTGCCATTCGCGTCCTGCGGAAAACGTTCTTGTCTATTCGTGACGAAAATTATTCCGTTTTTTTTCACGAGCTAAACGTTTACGACGGTACAAAAAAACAATTAATCCTTCACGTACTGGGGTTTCGCTCAACGAGACACCGGGACTTACCAAGATGCAATCTTAGACCGATTCGAGTAACAGGTTAATGTGCTAAAAAAATCTGAAAAATTCACAGACGTACCTTGAAGTGTTGTTTTTTTTTATATCGTAGAAGAAAATGTATTACGAACATCCGTATCGTTTTTGTACTTGAAAGACGGCACGGTCGTTTTCAATTGGCAAAAAGTCCCCGGTATCAGCGTAGAAAAACGTCGTATGGAAAGTATTAAATTGAGTATGGGTGGAATATGGGGAATAGTACGGTTAATACTGTTGAGTGCAGTATAATCTCAATATGGGTTTTGTTCAGTTCCCAGATTCACCTCGTACACTTTTCCAGACTCTTTCTCAGCCATCGCGTACAACCTCGAAAAATGTCCTATTGTTAGGAAATTTACTATTTACTCAACCCTATTTTTGGGGTTAATGATGTATTAGTGCTACAAGAATTCCAAGATTAATACGTTTCGGGGATATTCTTTGGCATGTATTAGATTTCCTTGGAGGATAATCCCGGCGGTACGATGTTTGAATAATCGGCGTTACCGTCCATCCTCCTGCATCATACACTTATCGGCTTTTACGCTATAGACGAAAGGAGCGGTTAATACGGCTTCCTCTGCCCCTCGTGCGCGAGAGTGGAGACCCGACCACAAAGGCCCGAACAGCTACAGACCGGGTCCCGCGAGCGCACCACTTTAATGATATATTAATTAGTTCGCCGGAAAACCGAGAGGAAATTGAAGACCGGCCATGGGACGAAATTAATTATGAAATTCTGTGTGCGCATCGGAGTGCCGGTTGCCTATGTCGAGCGCGCAAAGGGCAACTCCGATGCACCGTGGCCGGATAGCTTCTGTGCAGCCTCCCAGATACATCAAACAGACCCCTGTGCCTTCTTGCCTTTCGACTGTTACGCTATCGAACCACGTCTCTGAAGTGCTCCGTACTTACCTATATTGACCTCTCAACGAAACCCCACCCGGAAATACTCGAGCCTTCTTATTCACCATCTGTAAAAGCTTCTTTGCAAGTATCGGAATTTCGCTCAATCTATTTTCGAACCGACTCACTAGCCCGATCAAACGGCAGCGTCCACTTCGGTTTCGCAACTATCGCACAGAGTACAGCGTCGTCGATCGCGCATCCATCGATCGAACCCCATCAACGCGAAAATTAAAAACAAGCTCGCTTCGTTGGCTCTCTTAAAAGAGCGCTCGTTGCCGTGACCCGATGATAGCCAAAACGTCGATGGAATAAACGTCGAGTGATATTCTCTTTGCCCCAAGGAGCGAGGGAAAGCCTGCGTTTCATGCTGTATGCCACACCGATGGTTGCCGAGTGCTGGGCACCGTATAGCTAATGCACGGTATACGGCGGAGTGGCTTTCGCGCAAAGGCCATCGATGGCATCCTTCTCCTACCACCACGGGGCGAAGGAGGCATACCATACCGTGCGGTCCATACACACAGATACATAACTCCACGATCGTCCGACGTCGTCATCCACCTTCTCCGATCGCCTCGAACCTGCACAGGTCGCGAAGCAGCAGCAGCATCCGCAGCATCCCAGGTATAGGCCCATCTGGGGGGGCGAGGGGGGGGGGGGGAAGGGGATCGCGCACGAGAGACGAGAACGACTCTCCCAGTATATATTCAAGCACCGGTTCGTTCGTCCTCGAGACCATCCTTCCATCTCTCTTTCTCTTTCTCCGCCGTGAGGCATGGCCAGAGAATCCCACGAGGGAACTCTTCGAGAACATAAGCAGCGGTCTCGCAGTTGCTAGCCGAACCTCGTCGTGCTCGCTTTCCCCGCGGTCCGGCCCTATCGCCCGCCCGCGCTCGAGATCGCTGCTTCTTCCGCTGATATTTCGACGATTAAACCGTGAACCGAGCGGGCCATCGCGGTCGTCGGTAATACAGGGCACGACCGCCGGTACGCCAGTCCCGACTATTGTGGTAGTCGTGAATTATGCGGTATCACTTCGAGGGCGCGGGATAAGAGAGCAGCGAGAGGGTAAAACGTTTCGTTGGAACTTTCCGCGGGATCTTCGGCGGGATCGGAATACCTGTACACTCACCGGAGGGAAAGGGTCAACGCTGACCGGAAGCGTGACCGTGAACCCTGGACTCTCGGTTCGCCGATCCTTGGGGCGTCTCTTCTACCCACGCCAACGCGCCCGCCGAACTCGCGAGAACCTCCTGACGGTTCCCGCAGCACACGTCGCACACGTAGCTGAAAAAGTATATTGGGCGTATTTGTGAGGTGGAATTTCTGGTAATCCATCACTGTCGCTGCGACAAAAGTTCAATCACTTTCGATGAAATTTGCTCAATATAATATTTTATTTGCGTTATAGAAATTGTTTGATTGAAGATCCTGGGAGCAGCCGCGTATCTGAGAAAAACTGAATATTTGTGACGTTTTTCTGACGTTTCGGTTTTAAAAAAAGCGTCCAGCAGTTGAGAAAAATTGTTATTACTTTTATCAGGAAAGAGGCCTTGCACTTGAACGTTCGCAGGATTTTTATTAACATACAAGATCCAAAGAAGTCAAAGATTGATGATAACTTACAGCTGAAGTTACGAGTGAAAATTTCACTCCTGCGGTTTTAATTTTCATCGTGATTAATGACTCGGATATCCATTCAGCTCGATATAAGTGACTCGCGAAGATACAATTCGGGTGTGTCCGTGAGAGGGAATTCCTCGACGTGGGTGTTCTCTGGGAGCATCCACACACACACACACACACACACACGTACGATTCTTAACAGCTGCGGAAGAGGCTGCAGTGCTTTCGGCTCGGGGTTTAACAGCGCCAGTGGATTCTGGGACTCTTCCACGAATGGGAATAAGTGTACGCGAGATTACAGGATTATACGAGAGGGCGGGTGGAGGAGGCACGCAGGGAGCGGAGAGGGAGTGGGAAGTGTATGTGGTGCGCGAGGACAGCTTCGTTGATGCTCACTCGGCATTTCGGGAGACTCGGCGCAATTTGGCGAGAGAACCGCTCGACGGCCTATGGATCCTTCCCGTGCCATCCTACCGTGGAATTTAGCCGCTGAACCGCTGCCGAGGGTAGGTACTATATCTAATAGCTACGTACGTACTGTACCTAATACGCCGTCCGCCCCCTTAAACTGCCTGTGTTCTCGAGCTGCAGGAGGCGAGAGTTAATGGTGAAATCCTCGTACTCTCGAGTGCACCCTCCGAGGAGAGACCGGGAATTAAAAGGACGAGGAGGATAAGGGAGGTAAACGGTGGTCTACATGTTAAAAATTCCATCTCGGACGCAGTTTTCTTATTATCGCTCGGGCATGACTCGAACCTCGAGTAGCTATTCCTTTATTTCTATTTTATTTTTTACTCGACAGTTGTTCTTTCACTTCGTACGCTCATTCTTTTCGGTATCCTTAGCTATCCTCACGTTCTTTACGGTAAAAGAAAATATGTATATTCCGACGAGTTTGCATCCTACTTTGTAGCGAGTTTACCGAGGCACCGTTTGTTAAAACGGCGTTTATCAAATTTGTTGTTTCGAGAAAAATCATGATGTCCAATTTTAGCGAGTGCTGGATGCAGAGAAAAATGCTCATGTGTATTTTTTTCTGCATATATTTACCACGGCCACTTACCTTATTAACTGCCGGGAAGGATGGCTGAGCTGTGAGGACGCACTGCCGAGCTGCCATCGAATTATTGCCGTGGAATTTTTTTTTCCACGAAATTTTCAGCATAAAATTGGATTTCGCGGAGGAATTAAAGTTGTTATTTATTTTTATTTCCATCGAGCATCAAGTCGTAATGACAATTTTAGGGAAAGCTGTCGCGACGTTGGCAGCGAGGGCTATGTATCTAAAAGAGAAACGATGCTCCGATATCTTCGTTCTCGGGAAGTCTTTCCCGTCGTCGCGCAGATCCCGTGGTGACTTCCGGGAGTCAGGAAAGTTTACAGGATGGCTTATCCGATGGCGTTGGGCAAGGGTCTGAAGTAGAACAAGCAAGTGAGGAAGAATATCGCGTTAACTTCCGGGCTTAACGGTGCGAAAACCACCGCGAAGTACAGAGTGTAGCACAAGAGGTAGAGGTTGAAAGGCTCTGTGGATTATCTCGCGTGATGCGCACCGGAAACCGTACGCGATCGGACAGCACAAGAAATGGCATCGGAGATTCTTGTATTTTTGTCGATTCTCCCTCCCGTCGATTTTCACATAAAGCGCGCCTTTCTTCGCGAAGGTGAAAAAATAAGACAAAAAAATATATATACAAAAAAAATATAGTAGAACCAAGCGTGGCAGAAGCTCCGAGAAATGATTACGTTTCATTCATGCTCGTACCTCGAGTCACCGGGATCAGCCCGCAGTGTGTGTTTCAATTACGCAGCATCGGCTTGGCTCGAGTCTCCGCGGCTTTCGTTGCGAGATAGTCCGGAGGAAACGCGTTTTCATTCACAAAAAACAATTTCTGTCGAGGGATAAAAATTCAATTGAAGTTATTATCTTTTCGTCGATCTCTCACGAATACACACGGGAAAATAGCTCCTCACTGAAAGTTCTCCTCGTTCCTGGTGTACAACATTGTAAAAAATGTTATGAAATTTACAACACGTTTAATATACAAAGTTATACACAATGTACGACCTCGGTATATGAAATTAGAATGCATGTACATTGTATTTGAATATTAATAATTTAATCTTGAATACATTACCTGTAGATTAAAATCACCGGTGATGACATTGAAAATTAAGACATTCATATATGAAAATTATATTATTATTACAAATATTATACAAATAATATCGTTTTCAATATACCGGTAACGCAATATTCGTACACACGTGTCAATGAAAGTTCGTACACTGCATATGCATAAAACTTCGTATACTTTTATGAATTTGCAAAGAGAAATTTTTTACAGTGAGGGGACGAATGCCAACGGAATTAATTAAATGAATCGCGATGATCTTGTACCGTCAGACTCATATGGAGACACGCGAGAGAAGTTTTTATAAATACCCCCGCAAATACAAAATATCGCGTATTCACGCTGTATTCATTTATTTTATCGCGACGTTTCCATCTTCGGTCTTTCGACACCTTCGTCTTGCACGGGGCACGCAGCAGGTGAGGAGGAAGATTTATCCGGTGAGAGATTGCGAATTTATGCTATCGTAATGCGCACAGCTACCGCTTTATCGCACACGAGAATGGCCGAGCATTACCAAACGCGTTGCATGTCCGCTGATTTGCAAACTCCTCGTCGCAACAGCGTCGGCCGCCTGCGAGCTTTATTTCATACCGTACAAGCAACCAGTCCGCCGACGATCGCCCGGAATCTTGTACAGTCGCGAATTCGCGATTCGAATGAGATAAACAATCCGCTTACGCATCGGCTATAATATAACCTGCTTGGAGGAGATGTACTCGACGAAGCGTTCACTGCATTCTCTTGCGGCTTCGACGTAGCTCGGCGATTCGATGGATGCAGTGGACCGAAAGGGAGAGAGAGAGTGAACGATGGATTTCCGTAGAAGTATTCGTCGATGACGTTAGCGTTGTACGAGCTCTCTCTCTCTCTCTTTCTCTCTTCGTCTCTCTCTCGGGAAATTTCCCCTTGGCTTGATATCGTCGCAATATTGATTTCAAAGCTCGAGTCTGGGCGGATAGAAAATAGAGAGATGCCACAGACAGATACCGGTACACGGTAAAGAAGGCTTGTACATTCGACAAACATTTCTCTCTAACAGAAGGCTACCATTTTCTTTTTATTTAACTATTTTTATTTTTATTTTTAGCTTTATGTTTTTTCTTTTAGATAAAGATGTGGTTTGTTGGCAAAAGAGGAATTGATAGGGAGTTGGTGAAAGGGAATATTAACGTGGGAAAGATTGTTGACCTTTGTGGACAACACTACAAAAATAAATTGTAAATTTAGTGCATTGGAACTTAAAATTTTCTTACATTACTCACATTAATTGAACACTAATGTACTTTCTTATAAGATAAAAATACCAGATATTAAAATTACGAATCTGATGCCTGAAATTAATAATGTTAATAAAAAAATAAGAGATTCTGCTGTAAAATTGTAGAGCACTTTTTGATTGTGTTTGAAATTTTAGAAACAGTTTATGTAAAAGAAGCTTTCCAATTTCGTTTAATAATTTTCAAACTAAATTCTTTTACAGTGCAGAAGTGTTGGCCACATGAGCGACCCTTTATTTTATACTGTGTTATCTGAGCGAGAGCAGAAAGAGTTGAGTTAGATACAATTTTCGAAAGTAAGACGCGAAGAGACTTCAAAGTCGCTGTTCATTCAACGGTGGAGGTACAGACTGATCTTGCGTCGTACAAGCACACTTTATATAAATTTCATACTTTCTCAATGTTTATTCTATACCCTTATATACCCTTTTACAACATCAAAAGTCTTGTAAGAACTCCTGTAAGCGACAGCCGAGAGCGACTCGGGGCGGTTGTAGCAGAAATGTATATATATATTTTAGTCGTTTCCTACTGGAAGAACTGTCTTGAAGAAGAACCCTGAGAAATTTTGAAAAAAGGTCACGATGCCATGCTGCGACTGATCTCATGACCCGTTATCCACGCTGCAGTGTGTAAGTACACTGTTGATAGTAGTGATAGTAGAGCACGCTATATAGAATACGTGCACCACCGCTCTCCGTACTTCCCGCTCAGTAGGTCGCCGCTCGAATATCTCTCTCGCGGTCCATTTCTATCTCACGAGCTAAATCTCTTAACTCTTTGAGCCCTTTTCCAACCCGGCTTTTATCTATTTTATTTTCCGGCATTCACGTGTGTAGCGTTTGTACGTCTCGTAGCTTTATGGGAAACGTATCTTCAATTTCAGTTGCCAGATAATAGTCAAGAACCTTTCGTGTTCCGAATTTTAGAAATTATCTATTTGACTTGAATACGTTTATCTAAATTGCGTAGGATACACATTCGTGCACTGGTTTATTAATAGAACTCTGTTAACCCTTAATAAGTCACAACGCCCGAAACCTTACCGAAAGGCCACGCGTTGCTACGCTGGCGCCTAAGAGTGGGGTTAGAGGTGTGGCTTATAAAGGTTCATTTAATTTTTATACGTAGATCGAGTCAAGTTAAATTATTTTTATCACCGTCGTGTCGTCTTTTCGGAAAGGCGACTCTTTTAACGTTTTCATCATTCCGTCCCCGAAGGTATGAATGATTAAAAATTAATGGAATTTTACAGTGAAATTAAAGTGAATCATTGGAGTTGAAGTACTTTTATAGTAAAAACAAAGTAAATTATTGAAAGTAAATTATTTTTAACGTTAATCTTTCATCACAATTGTACACGAAATTTAATATATCAGTTTATGAATAAAAACTTCCAATACCGGTACATTAAATTTCGTTCAATTTTTTTTTACAGTGTATAGTCGCAAGTATCGTTGCCCATTTTTCAGTTCGGTGATAAGCTTCTGCACGACGTCAGAGGCTGGAGATAATAATAACAATAACTCAAGAGAAAAGTTAGCACGTCGATAACGAAAGGAACAATTATCCTCCATTATTGGAAGGAGAAATTTCAATCCAACAATACGGAATCAGTCTGCCGGTCGCGTATTCGAGTCTTATTACTCTCCGGGCAGTTTTAGTAGTTGCGACGAGATGGGACATGTAGAATTTACGTGGAGCAGTGCCACTCCAAAGTCTGTCTGCGTGTGGGACCGAGCTGTACAGTTCGCTTCATGAATACCGTACGGGATACATTTGGGATTCGGGCTATTTCGCCTTTTCTGCGGGAGTCTGGGATGCTCAGCGATCGAAGCTCGGCCGTCTCTATCGTCCGCAACAGAATCTATATGTCCGGCGGGGACCTCTCGAAAATAGAACACGTGGAAAACTCCTACGTACTTCTACGTATAAACTATTCCCGGCCTCTTTAATGAAAAATTCATATTTAGAACGACTGTGCCGCATTGACGTGCGGCGGTGTCGCGCTCGTCGAAATATACTTTTTTCGGTTACGGTCGGAGAATACTCTATATACACATATATATATTGTGACAAATTTCCCTTCGATCCTGTGACGCAACCGATGGTCTCAAGCGACCGGCATAAAGAGCGACGGTTCGATGGACTGCACAGATTTCTCAATCGACTGTGTGTGTGTGTATATATATATATTTTTTATTTCTCTTTCTCCGCTCGTTACGACTTCCCTCTTTCGTTCGCACGCTGCTGTTCGAGCTGGCAGTAATCCAAAAAACGCGACTCTTTTCATGCACTCCTTCTTCCCCGGTCGGCCACCTATGCGCGCGACTCGAACTCTGTCGTCTCGTCGTCGTGATTTATGTACGAGAGGGACCGGCACGGAGTGGCAGCCGGTGAGCACCATTTGTTTGTTCTCCTTCTGCTTCTTTCAACCTGGCAGGAGCTAGAACCGAGGCATTTCAATACATCTCTCGATCGCCGTGTCAACAGTTCGCGAGTCTCGCGAGCTGCGCTCTAATCGTTCCTCGACGAAATTTTCCTCCCGGTGTTTTCAATTTCCTGGCAAATTATGTCTATTAACAATCTTACCGGTAATGTTACCGGTCAGTATAGTAAGTTAACTCTTTATAACTCACACCGTCCGAAACCGTACCGAAACGGGACAAATGGACGCGGAGCGCGTCCATTGTGAGTGAGGATAGGAATGTGACTTATATAGTGTTAATTCCTTCCGCTTTGCAAAGATCCCAAAAAAAGATGACAAAAACCTTATTTTTTGGGTGAAATCCATTATAGAGAGATAATATTTTTTTACTAATAAAAATCGTATTTATATTTATATGTGTCGGGGAGAGTGGGGCAAAAATGGGACAGTGGAGCAAACTTCAATCGTCCAATAATTTTTGGGTGCCCCATTTTGTTCCAACGATACATCTGGATGTTTAACCCCGTTTTTCCGCACTCAAAACCACCGCCACCATCCAAAAGTTATTGAAAAAATTGCGTTTTGGCCCATTATCCCGTTTCGCCCCACTGTCCCATTTTGCCCCGCTCTCGCCTATTATCCATTTCACAGATGAATCGACATCGGTCAAATACCGTTCGTATTTATTGACAGTGCTATTCAACCGTTTATTTACCGATCTACGATAATACCACGGAGCTAAATTCCCCCGCGACGTTGATCGTGAGCCCTGCCTTGATGCATCGTGGCAATGTGCAAGCTGAGACATCAGTGGGCGCGTTGCTTCTCGCTTCGCTCCTCGGTGTTGTGCCTCGGGCGGTATTGTTGCGGGTGTCAAACGAAATTGGGTACCCGATAGCGGACTAGCGCGAGTTTCGTTGTCAATTACGCGGTGGCGGTGTTAATTGCGAAAGTCAGTTGCACTGCGCGAATTCCCCCGTGCCCCGTTCGCCGCTCCCGCATCCAGCGTCCGCGTCAGCCGTGATGTTGCCGTAATCCTCGCACCCACCGACGGGATCGCCCTACCATCTTGCTAAGTCCTATCGCTCCTCCTGTCACTATTAGCTTCGAGAGAGAGATTCTTCAGAAAAAAAAAATCCAAGTTTGCCAATCTGTTTCCCTGATGGCAAAGCACCGGCGACGTTTCGCGAGCTGCTTGTACAGAGGACGACTGCGTTGGATCCACCGAAGCCGGTGCGGTAAGACTTACCGTCGGGGGATTTGCTCGCGGAACGCGATAGACGCGGTATGCATATACATGCTCAATCACAGCGATTAATTGAATAAGAGAACCCCTTGACCGAAGTACAAAGTTCGAGTTATATGGGAACGGAGCGCCAGACGAGTTCTCCCGAGACGTCGTCGAAAGGGAATCTCGGAGTGGCCAGTACTGGCCGAGGGACATCGCGGGAGCCGGCCGTTGAGAATGTATGCATAGCTCGTTAACGAAGTCCGCTAAGCGGCTCGTGCCTCTTCTGGGGCATAAAAAAAAAAAATTAAAAAAAAAAATCCGGGACTTTCACAATTGGAAATCCACGTACAGAGGATTATGAGGAACGACGAGAACCGGTTGTAACTATTTTCTACCGATGAAGTATCCTCCGAGAGATGCTCGAGACCTTTGCCGCTGGTGTAAGGCTTGTATCCCTATTAGACGATTCACGACCGTCGTATAATAAATTACAACGATTCCGTAGTCAATCAACGTGGCAAGTACGAAGGCCTCGGGTTCATTTACAAGTGAACGTCTCTCTCGGTTCACAATTATGATTCTTAAAAAAAAAAAAAACCCCGCATCTTCACCCGACTGTTTATATATGCTGATTTAATGACCATTAGAGTTGAAAAATGCATGCAAGTGTAGACACGCAATCGTCCATAATGGTTTCTACATTACGATGTAATTAGCGTGCAATAGCGGGTCGATGTTTTTTTTGTTTGTTTTTTTTTTTTTGCAAATTACTTCTTCAACAATTGACATTATTCGCCGAAAGTTTTTTGACCGATGAGATCGTAAACATTTTCTGGAACAAAATAGAGAAAACGATGGCTCTTCGTACTACTTCGATAGACGCTACTGTGCGATATTGGATGAATTCTACCCTTCGAGGCAACAGACACGTATCATCTCCCGACAACACCGAATTTTCTCCTTCCGAGGCGAGAGTAGATTTTCCGATGAGAATTGGATATCCGTGTCAGTATGAGACACGGTTTCGCGCTATTGCCCGAGGCGAAACTCACTCGGGACGGGCGGAGATGGGAGGAAAAAGAAAAAAAAAATAGAAAGCATTGCATCCTACGGTGTGTCGCGACTAGCTATTATTAAAAAATAATAAAAAAAAAACACAAACTTTAATAACCGTCTCCGAGCGTCTGGTGCATAAGAAAATAAAATTCCTTTCGTTTTGTATTATTATTACTATCGTTCGTAATTTCGTATTTTCTTGAATTACAATAACCGCTGACCTCTCCGGTTATCGACCGCGAGTTACGAGTCGACGGCGCCGTTCTTGTCCTCGGTGTCGACGCCGGCCTCTATCTCTTGCTTCATACGATGCACCTGCGGAGTGCGGTTTTTAAATATTAAAAAAAACCCCCAGCGAAATTCCTTCGGCTCCCGCAGCGACGTAGGAAGCACGTCGCAACTTTACTTTCTCGATGTACGGGTGCGACTATCGATTTTTCTTAGTTCCGGCCGGAGGGTTTCGACCGAGGGAGGAAGAGAGAGAAGCGCTGTCTCGCAGTGGCTGCTTGCGACGATAAAACCTTCCCGAGAATCTTCTCTTCGCACTGTATATCCACCGTCGGCATGGTGTCAACGCTCCAGCCTCGCAGAATCGCTGCACCGTTGACCGGACAATCACCGGTGAATCAACGTACACAGTCGAACAAGCATACATTCGCAAAGTTTCATATCGCTCGATAAAAGCTCAACGAATCTCGGTCAAAGACCACCTAATTTTACGCTCCGTTTCAGAACCGGACATTACATCCGCCCAACCGTTTATCAATTATTGCCCGTCTCGTGCCATCCGCTTCGTTGAGTTGCGACAGAGAGAGAGTTCAATATTGTACGACCAATGAAAGTTCCATAAGAACAATCCAGCTGAGCCCCTTTCGTATTCGACAACCACTTCGACGAAGCCTCGGAATTTCCGGTGTAGTCCGTGTGCCTCCCGCGTGGCCATGGTCTGCGCTCCGCGGGTCAAAAGTGGATATCGATTGGCCTCCATCTCCTCCTTCAAAGGCAATTCCTGAGAGTCCGAGGAATGTCGTGACGCCGTTGGTCGCCGGTTCCCGCGATCAGGTGACTCCTATCTGTCTTTCGTGGAGAGGAACTTCGGGATACTCGATCCGTGTTCGGTACTTCGCGGTCTTTTTGCTTCCTCGCCAGCGCCGTCCCCTCGCATCCGAAGTTCCTCCTCTGTAATATGTGGGCGACGAGGAAGTTTCGTCGCAGAGCTTGCGGTCGTCGCTGGAGAGGATCGACGATACTTGTCGCCGCTACGAGGTTACACCGCCGGTTGTGCGATGTTCCCGAGGGGCAAGGGGTTCGTTACTAAGGTCGCCGACGCCGGGAAAGTGTGTCGCCGAAAGGTCAACGTTCATACGACGCCGCAGGACTCCAGATGTTTGATGCAAAAACTGTTACATGGAAACTCCGCGTCGGATCACTCGAAGGCTCTCATTCGCGGGATTGAAGAATCGTTAGAAAACATCAGAGTCGCGAACTCATCGACTAACCGACCGCTGGAAGTTTCCAAGAGAAAATCCACAGAAGGAACGAATGAGTAGAAAAGGCGCAGTGCAGGCCGTATGGAAATTCAGCTTTAGATTGCCGCGCTCAATCCGCTTACCCGTTCGATCTCCACCGCACGAATCTCCGTCCGTATCTGCGGATCCCTTCACACTTCGACTCTCGCGAAGTTTCGATCGATACCCCATTGCATTCGAATGCAGGAAAGGCCACCGGCTTCGCCGCGCGATTTAATCGGAGGATCGACGAGGTCGGCCCGGAGTCTCTCGACCCCTCTCATCTCCGGCGAGCCATAATTCTCGTTAGTTCTGTCTTTATCGTATTCCTCTAACCCGCGCACAAAAACCGGTTGTGTGTCGTGATCGCGAGGCTGCTCGATCTCTAACCTTCTTCTCATCTCCTGCCCGTATAGGAGCCGGCTTCGCGGCCTCCATCGGGACCGAGTATGGGATTAGCCGCGAGTCAGGTCGATCCGCGTGTTTCTCGGTGCTCTCTCGAGCGCACAGCCCACGACTGCGTGTGTGCAGTTGCAGTTACAGTTGCGAACGGGTTTCTTATACTCGACTCCGTGTACCAAGGGGAGAGCGGGGCGAAACGGACCATCGGGGCGAAACTTTTCTTCTTGTCGCGCGAAAAAAAAAAAAATTGATAAACACGATCAGTTTTGCTGCTGAGTTCCGTTTTGCCTCGCAACCGTCCATACTCGCGTGGTGATATCGAGAAGGTGGAACTATACCGTGCACGTAACTTCGCGAATTGTCGCGCGAGCATCTTGGCCGGTGGCCAGCACATCCTTCGCGATCCACGATCGAACGTTGTTCCTTGAACCGCCCGTCCCATTTTTTTTTTTTTTTTGGCAACGTGTCGGCCGAAAAGTATTATTCGAAAGATTCGGTGAAAACGAGAGGCACGCGATATTGTCAAACGCGATCACGTTCGTCGCGATATACGCGTCTCGTTTCGAAATGTTATTACAATAACCGCCGGGACGGAGAGCCCCGAATCTCTATTCCGATTTCACGATACGCCGAGTCATGGCCGACCATGATTCCCTCGGGTTGAGAGCTTCACACACACACACACACACACACACACACACACACACACACACACACACCAGAGCGCTCGCTTCGCCACGATTATTTGCGGTTGCAAAGAATTCCTACCTATGCGCGATCGAAACGAGTTACCAACGATTTTTATGATATTAATAAATCGATAATTTAATTTGCCGCGATTAATCAATCGATCATTCAATTTGCCGCGATGAACGACCCCGACAACGATTGAATTTACAACGAATCAAATTAATATCAAAGTACCAGCGCAAGCGCGAGCACGACACGGATCGTAAATGCGTTGCGCCAGTCGACAATTTAAAAGCGAAATCAGTCCTCTCGTTGCATCCCTCGCGAACTGTAACACGCAAATTACAATTTTATTCGCAATCCGCGGCGCGTATAAACTATAAACACAGCGACTGTCGCTTTGTGGCTAATGAAGTTTGCCAATTTGACCAAATTGTGCGGTTACAAGGCGTCCGCGATTTCAACATCGTTGAACGACGGGAGGCGAAGCCATCTCGCAGCACCGGCAGCAGCGCGACAGCGATGAGGATGCGCGTTTGCTCTCCGACAGTCACCGCATCGCTCGCCTCTGTGACGGTAACGTGACTACGATAATTGCGCGAGCTTTACCTCTCTCCTCCCTCCAGGAGCACGCGCGTGCAATTAGTCTAATTATGCGGTCGCAAAAGTTATCGTTGACGGGCCAGAGTCGAGAGGGCAGCGGCAATAGAGCAGCTGCGCGAATTTCTCGAAGGTGGAATTGAGGGTAGGATTTGAAGGAGGCAGAGGAAAGGGGACGAATTATGACCCACCGGGCTTGTCTCCGGGCGCCCGCTATGTGACGACTCTCCTTCTTACTCTCGAAATTGAGCCAGGAAATTAAGCGGGGGGAGACTTTTGTCACCGTTCGACCGAGCAATTGTGCAACGCGTGTCCTCCTTAAGCATTAACGCATCCCGGTGACGCAAATTTATGGTATTTTCTTTTTTTTATCATTACGTAAATTATCGAACTAAACAATTTCGAAAGAGGACACTGAAGTTTATGAAATTCAGATTTATAAAAAATGTTTAATTCCTGCAAAAAAATTAAACCCTTTGGTTTCTGATTTCTGTAGGCCTTGTCAGAAATTTCTGCCAGAGTTTTTCTAATTCGAAAATATTACTAAAATGTTGCTTTTTAATAATTTACTTCGGTCAATGGCCTAATAAAGACTTCGATCGATGGCCCATTAGCCTGAGAGGAAAAAATAAACATCACACATGTATCCACGCAATACCACCGAACCACGTATGCTGCTAATAAAGCGCTTTTACTACTACTTCTGAAGCGGGTATCGACGAAAATATAAAAAAGATAGATTCTCACAACGTGGCAAGTATGGAGAAATTATGAAGAACGAATATTTAGGTCGACCAGTTTAACGTTATAGTGAACAGTCAAAAGGTTGAATCGAAAGAAATGTATTAAAAAAAAATTATCTTTGAGACACTTCGAGAGCCGCGGTGAGATTAAGTGTGAGAGAATGAATTCCAGTGCGAAATTGGCTTCGTGCGGTCAGAGTGTAACTGCAGTGCAGCATACTAATAACGCACATCATAATATGCATGTTGTGCAACTGCGACGGAGGTAAAGACGGAGCGTCGCTCGACACCTCTCTCTCCACTTTCCCTCCTGCGATAAACGTGGATAACACGAGTATTCTCCCTGTCGTTGTAGTCGCATGGTTTATCCAGCGCATCGTGTACTTCTCACGCGTCGACCGCAAACTCTCGTCCTTTTGCTGGGAACGAAACGTGCGACGACCACAGAGAGACAACCGGGCGGCCTCCGTCGCGTCTTCTTGATATTATCATAATTCATACACACAAGCGGAACGACAGAGACGCAAAAGGGCAAGATAACATGACGCGACGTGACGGGATGGAGTCTCTTTCTCCACCTGACCTCGAATTTTACGTAGTAGCAATCGCGGTGTGTATTTAAATTCATGAGGAATGCCGACTGACCGGCATTTTCAGACCGAAATATTTATGCTAATGCAAGCTTCTCTTATTTACTACACGATCAATATCGTGCTTCATTCAATTACAAGATACCGGTCGATGCTGCGAAATCTGCCTACCGAATAGTCTCCATTTGGCCGGTATTTGAATAAATTTAATTTGATTTAAAGAAATTCAGCGAAATATGATAAATCGCTGCTTACAGTATAAAGTTCTTCGGGCACGGTCGCTTCAGCTCCTAATATTCGCTTCGCGTGTTCCTGCGTCCTCAATACCGCATGCCATTCTAACAGTGCCATCGGCACTGTTAATCACTTCACAAAAAATCCAACCTCCGACTGACTGTACGCTAGAATTAATTGAATATTCACCGTACCCAAAATATGTGAAAAACCAATATCACAAAGTCGAAGCGAACCTCCAAGAATCTTCGTGCAGCAGCGATGCCCGACCAAGCGGAGAAATTCTAGCTCAAGTGAGTCAGTAACCGAAGTTGCGGCGAGACTCGAGAGACGCATTGCCCTGGACGATGCCGATAACGCTGGTAAAACACCCTCGAGTCCCCGACTCATACCGGTGAGATGCCGGTCGGCGACGCAATCAGCGAGTCTTCGAGGGACACAGAGCGAGCCGCTGCTCTGTACAGCCCTCGACCATCTTTCGACAAGCGTACCGTCCTTAAGGTACTCTCCTCTATTCTCCTAGCCTTGAATGGTTTTGTCTCGCAAGCTCCGCACAGTGCACATCAGACACTCACAGCTGATTAGCACTTTGTCCAATGAACAATCAACGGGTATTGGCCGACTTTCGTCCTTATCTGCTCGTCCGAGTTTCATCGAGCCTTCGCTATTCAGAGTCCCAACGTCTGTAGCGTTTGTAGACTCTACACCGCCTCTTCTTTATCTCCTTTCGCCCATGATCCTTCGTAAATATATTCCACAGCCCGTCGATACGTTTCGGTTTCGGTCCGTTCGCCTTCACGATTCGTATCGCCAAGCAACGATCGCATTTTTTATTTCGCTACTCACGATAGTCGAGATGGCGCGACGGTGCGGTCGAGGCGAGCAATCGCGTGCCCGGAGCCGAACTCGATTTCCTTCGCGTTTTCCATCGTATTGCCGGGATCTTTGTGTGGGCGTCGGTGAGCGAGCAGGAGGACAAGGGGGTGGGAGATGGTGAAACTAGTCCCCGCCGAAGCGAAGTGAGGTAGCCGGCTGGAGTCGGGCGCGGGGGTCGAGTGAACAGGACTCATCGAGGCGTAAAATTCGAAATACAATGGGCGGGTAAATAGTGGAGAAAGGATTGGATATTGATCGGCGGGACCGAATAGTTCCGCAACGCTGAGAATTCGTGTATCTATACCCGGTTCCCGTGTTCAATGTGTACGGAGACTACCGCGAGATATCCGTGCGAGAGCCCTCTTTTTATCGGTAAAGTAACGTAGATTCGATTAGGGGTGAAGCGGGGGCGAAACCTAATTCCGGGACAAACCGGACGTTTCCGTATCTTCCATTCGAGATGAGACCTTTTTTTCGAGTCCCGCGATAGGATCGGTCCGTTTTGTCCGGCTCCGACTAAATTTGCGAGCTCAACTGCGACAGAACAATGTATATTATTCTCTAACCGGGCTTGTACCGGAATCTGCCATTTCCGGCGCAACGGTCGCTCGGAACTCGGTCTCGGTCGAGACAATAAAAATATTGAGTCGGAAAAGTTTCGCGTTACCGGGGTCCGCCGCCGCTCTCCACCACGGACGTTTTCAGTGATTCAGTCCGTGCCCGCGGAGGGCGAGGGTCTTAATTAACTTGGTTCGCTCGAGGAGCGCCAGCGGGCCGTGGAGAAGCGCACAGCCACGCTCGTACAGCTTACCCCCGGAGGAGCCCCTGAGCCGGGAGAACCTTTATCCCTCTTACCGACGTTATAAATCCCTCTTATATCTCCGCGTCTTTTCCACCCGTTCTCATCGCCACAGGAAGAACACACCGGCGGAGATTCCTTCCGCTCTCGTCGTTCTCGCGTCTCGCTGCACCCCCGGTATAAATCCATTAACCAACCTGTGGTCGAAGAAATAAACGATTAAACGCGGCAGCGAAGAAGAAGGGGAAAAAAAAAAGAAAAACAACGAAGCGAAGCAAGGATCGTTACCGGCAATGGCATTGTCGTAAAACCGCACGATGCGTCGCACGTACGTTGTTCGGTCACCTCAGTGGTTTTCTCTTTTTCCACGGCGCTCGGCCATCGCCGTCCACGCCGGAGGGTCGCCTGGTACAGCGAGGCCGGTAGTTTTCTACGATGCAATGCGATACCCCGGTGCTCGGTCAGCGTTGCTTCGGTAATTGTGTCGTAACTAACTTCGTCGAACTCGCGCGTTGAACAACTTCACGGTAACTCCGGACGGGTTCGCAGCGGCATTGGTGTCTCTGACCCTTGTTACGTAACTGTACGTAGATCCACAAGCGCACCCTCGCTCGCCAGCGAAAACCTCAGCGTTGCGGTGCCCGAACCGCGAGCCGAGCGAGACGAGGCTGATAGCAATGGCATTCCCTCGGGGGACCGCGAGCGTGATCTTTTCAACCGAGAGGTGGCATCGGAGCAAGTGAGGGCGATACGACGGGCGTGATGCCATCGGATGAGAGCATATTTCGCGCGAGTCCTCTCGCAACAGCCCCTCCTTGAACAGTCATTACATTTGTAACTCCGACAAATTGCCCTGAAAATTGCGCAACTTGTCTACGGGCTACATCGTCTTTATTCGTCTTTGCTTTCTCCCTATTATAATATTTCTGGCTCATCGCCGCCGACTACCGTGTCTCTTTGTGCTCGGCGTCTGGTGTGTCGACGGGCGTGCAAGCCAACGAAGCCGTGGCTCAGACTCGAGTCTCCGGTCCCGTGTATCGCGGGGTGCGCACGCTTGTTGCGAGCCGCGAGAACGTCGCACGGATATGTCGGGTCGAGCTCGCATCGCCAATCCCACCTTTCTTTCCGGGACGAAAGACACCGACGGAGTAAATGCTCCGGGCGCCTTTCGCACCTCGCGGAATTTTCTCCCGCTCCGTTCGACGCCTCGACACGTCGCAACATCGTGTATTACATGACGTTGTAGTGCACGATTTCTGCTTCGCGGATAACGAAGTTATCCGTGAAGCAGAAATCGCGCATGGACGAAGATCACAAACGCTCTTTGAACTTGGGAGGAAGCGGAGAGGCGAGAATCATGGTCGAACGAGCCTCAGAATTTCCCTTCCGCTCTTCGTTTAAACTAGTGTTCTGAATACCGTGCATGCTCGTGTTCCTTCCTCCGTCATTATGCCCGAGCTTTCTACGAGCGCTTTGCGGGTCAGTTTTTTCTCCCCCCCCCCCCCCCCCAACGAATGAGAGTAAAGACCGTAATGCTCCGGAGCCGGGAACATTCGTCCGACGGACAGAACAATGCTGAATTTAAATCGTGTACGCCGGGTTATACGGAGTCGCGGAGCGTACGATAAAGTAACTGCAAGGAGAATCGCATGCGGTGATTCAAAGCGTATAAGGTTCTCCATGGTCCAGTCGGCCACCAACGGACGGGAGGCTTACCCCGGAAACTGGCACACGCTTCATTACTCAGTTTTGATCTGTTACCGTACCGTGCTGCAACCTCGCGTACCCTTTTGTCACTGCCGACATCGTCGGTGAATCCGACCTGGTGCACTCGCTCGCAGCTTCCGTCTCGTCGCATATCATATGGAGAAACCTTCCTGCAGCATCCTCAATCCTCGCAGCCCGTGAAACCTCCGGTCTTCCACCATTGTCGTAGGAAACGTAGAATACGTCGTGAACGACACCGGAAAATAAATAATCGTTTCAGCCAAATATGAACATTTGGTTGTTTGAAAGGAGTACCTCGTTGATCATGACAACAGACCGTTGGGTCGATCGTTCGAGTACTTATAGCATGAGAACCGTTTCATTCAATCAGATATTCTTTTCGCCACTCGTAAAGGCTACTTTGGTTGACTTCCAACTTGTTTGTCCAAGTGTACACGCACGTTCGTGTTTGCATTCCTTTTTATGATATTTTTTTTTTTGATCGCGAGTGCTATGTTTTGTCGGTCGACTGCTTCCCTCAACATTCACCGATACGTAACGGATATAGGATAATATTTGCGTATGGCACTTCGCCGATGCCTCCCACGATATTGGCGAAGCGGATAAACGCTAATCCTCCCCGGAAGCATGTTGCTCAAAGCTTCTCGACTGAGCTCACGCGTAAACGTTCCGAATACCTTCAACCCCATCGTGGTCGCTTATCCTTGAGCGATCGATTATCGGTCAAGCGTTCGAAGCGGGTTCCGTTGCCCTCGCGGATTTACCCCGGAGAACATTGAAATCCGGCTGTTCGAGACAATGCGGTACGAAATTCAATTCAATATCTGCTCCGTAATCGATTGGACACGCGGGACCGGCAGTCGATATAATAAATTTGGAGCCGTCGGACGATACTCGTTCCGTGTGTATTGATTTCGAAATAATCGTCGAACGCCCCGAGGGGGGCCTCTTGAACTTTCTGCCCAGCTTACGTAGCCGAGGAAAAAAAATGTACCTGCGATCCTTGCGAAATGCCAACGCCGTTGTGACACGCTACTTTTAACAGCTTTCGCCGAGTCTCCCTGTATTACAAGTAAGTTACGGCCGCGCCAAGAATCACGGTTATAATTTTGAGGCGAGATAATGTCCGAGCCGGAGCTGTAAAGTCTAGTCTTCAAAGGGGCACCAGGCGATAGTGCTTCGAAGCGATATCTTCATCGTATCTTCGGGACACACTCAGCCTCATTCGCGAGGCACAAAACCGCAGGTATACATATAATGCGGTACACGCAGGTCTACCTGTACCTCGACGGTGTACACTGGACGAGTGGTTACGTGCCCGGCTCACCCCCAGCATGCATCCTTTGTACTACCCTAGACAAAGGGTTGCGCTTGGTGAACGAGTAAGAAGAACCAGAAGCTCGGGTTTCTCGAGACCGGAGAACGAGCGGGCCAGCGACCGAGAGACTGTTCGGAGAAGCTGGATGAGAGTTTCTCGGTGGAATCTCCACATTTCGTTGGTTTCGCTCGAGAGCGACCAAGTTTTCCCTGTTTCGACGGAGCGACCGTCTCGTCGTCCGGCCCTCCCGGAATCCCGCATCAGCGGCGATCGCGACGACGACAGGAATTGACAAAGAGCCTCGCTACCCACACAGCCGTCCCGACCTCCGCTTCAACGGCACCCTTTCTCGACTCGCATTCAACTATCTTATCCTACGGCTACGCTCGTCCGGCATTCGCTTCGTCTTCAACCGCGACGATAGCCAAGTTTTACGCCGGTTGTCGCGACAAGGGCTTTCTTCGAGTCGTTCAAACAATACCGATTATCGGGTGGTTATTAAAGCTATATTGTTGTGGGAGACTTATCGCGCTCCGGGGAAACCCTCGGACGTATCGTAATCCTCGGCGCTCGTGTAAAACTTCTTCTCTGTTGTTTTTATGCCCCCGAGGGCTCGTTTCGTCAGGTTGCGGTTTCGTCATATATTAATCTTCCGAAGATCTTTGGGAGGATCCTTCCGTTCCGTTTCTATCCGCCTTGTCACGGTCGAATCTCAGCGACGATCTGGCCTCGAGGCTGCCCAGCATCTCGGATAGCGCGAAGATTCGTGTGTACAGGAGTTTGGACACGGAGCGAAAGGGAAAGCGAACAAGAACGATTAGTCAGGGACGCACAGAGAAGATGCCGTAGCTTTCGTCTTCTGTTGGAATGATAATATGCTCATCGTCGAGTCACGCAGCAGGCACCACCGCCAGAGAGTTCGAAGTCCGGAGAATGTTATTTGCGATCGGAGAGGGACTGCTGGAGTCGTACGGCAGGATTCGCGAAGGTGGATTGTCATCTCGCTATAACGGACACTCCTCGCACGCACCGTTCATGTCTTATCGTGAAAGTTTCGCATTCCTTAAACGTGGGCGCCTCCTCACTGGCTCTCTGCTTGTTATACCGGTTTCTTTTCGCGTTTCTCGATGCAAGGTCGGTGTCGTTTACTTTTATTTTCGGATACCGTGTGTTTGGTTAAAAAATGCTCGTGCCTTTACCCAAATATTTCTTGTTCAGAAAAGTTCCACAATTTTGCAATTTTGCCCATTCAAATCGGCTTCCATATCTCCATAGTGACCAAAAAAATTGACAATTTCAATCAAAATCAGTTGTATTTATTTCTATGCACTTGACATACTGTATGTAGAGTAAATGAGAAACTTTGAAATCACCAAAACTAATAACTCAATTTTTGGTCCGCTAGGCCTTTAGGAGATCTGTGTCTATCGTTCGACTGAGTTGTTAAAATTCACAGTGTCACCATATTTTAAATATTCTCAGTATAAAAAAAAAAATAATAATAATAAAATTAAAATCAATGTGGGTCATTGGGAACAAGAAATGTTTGTTGAATGTCCAAACCTTTTTCACTGTACAGACTTGCCACAGCGCTAATATTTTCAATTTGGCGAATTAGTGGCCGGATTGCTCTTATCGAATCTTATCAGATTGCACCGATTAAAATCGACGATATTACACGATTATTCCGGATAACTGGCATATACATTTTCTAAACTACGACTCTGCCTACACTGTGACCTAGATAACGTCGATCCTCTCGAAAAACGAATGTTGCGCGGCCGCAAACTTTTGTTGTCTTCGTACCGGTACATGTGCGACTGGCGGCAGATCGCGTGCGATGTGGAACCCGGATGGATTTTAACGTCCAAATTCGTAATTCCGAACTTTACAGACCCGCGCTCGAGAAATCCGTGCATCGGTTCGGAGAAAATTTGATCGTCTCGAAATTGGCCTGCTCGGAAAAAAGCATCCTCTCAACCGCAACGAAAATCAGAGTTCCTTCGGTTTCTTCTTTCTCCTCGTTCTCGCTCGCGCTTCTCGTCGATTTCCATCGTCCCCGTCTACTTCGACCCTTGGATTTCCACGTTGGATCATATCTCGCAAGATCGCGTAAGCCAATCCACCCCGCCGAGCACCTCGACGATCAGCCGACAACGTCGTCCCGTAATCCAAGCGTTATTCATAGCCACGGCCGGCTCGATGCTCAGACGCTCTCGCGTTACCAAAGTTTCTCAGTTGGATTATTCGCGCGAGAGTGGTAACTTGCCAGAGGCGCAGCAAAAAGCTTCCATCGTCAGGAATCGTTGAGAAAACTTCTCGGATCTCCGGCGCTCTATGTGCGAGACTTCACTTCTTCGTATCCACCGAGGCGCGGAAAAGAACGGGAGCAGCTCTCTCCGCTACTGGGCAGACAGGGTTGCATTGCCGAACGTTTTACCCCATCCACCGGTCCGGTTCGAGTTTCGCGCATCGAAGAACATGGAACAGAAATCGCGAAGAAAATACGGAAAAATCTCCGAGTTCTGATCTTATCGCCAGGGTCGAATGAAATGATCAATGGATCGTCCTTTTTTTACTCCCGACTGCCCCTTAGGACAAAAAGACGGGAGTTATGTGTTTCACTGAGCCGCCCCCCATATTGCTGTTTTCGTTGTTTCCAGTGTTTGTCGGTACGACGCAATGTCTCTTGACAGAATTCGGCACACTAGTTCTGTGGATGTGGAAGTGTGTTTGTAGCGATGGATTAGGAAAGTAAATGTGAAGTGACAGAAATAACCAACTTCGAAAAAACGGGCTAAAAGCCTATCGAGATGGCACATTTATATCTCTACCACTCACAACTCTACCAGAAAACAAGTCTACCGGATAATAACTCTACTAAAATCTCTACCAGAAAGTAATAAAACTCTACCGGACTTGAAATAAAATTCGACGGGACTTTAAATAAAACTCTACCTTATAATGTGTATAATTTGGTTATACACATGAAAAATTTGTTTAAGCGTGTTTTTTAAATTGTTATTGGTTATCATTTTTTCCTCTTCGCTTCGCCTTCGATAATACTCTTAGGAGCAAACGAAGTTATTATAGGAGCACGCCGATATTTCGGGAACGAGCGGCGCATAGCGTTCGATCGACGAGAAAAACACGAGAAGAAATATATCTATCTCTTGCTGGCAAAGCTTTGTACTCGCTGCTCGATGCAGTAAATCTGACGATCGCCGTCGGGATCGCCAGTGAATGGAGAAAAATATGACATGTAAGGAGACTCGACGACGAGAAAGAAGGTCCCGCGACTACTTTTTATGGTCTCGTCTTTGATGTTTCCGGTTGCACCCGGGAAGATCGAGGCCGGTCACGGTCGCCGAGTGAATTCAGCACATGATTTGATAGATACATTGTGGAAATATGAGATGGAGGTGAATAAAAATAAAATTCGCCACTTGTTGCTGCGGAAAAATCACACGACGAAAATCGTCTCCCTTCGCGTGCTATTTTTTTGTCTCCATCACTGACGTCCACATTTTCACCACATTTTAGACCCTTACATAATCCCCGGACGGGAGGATCGTGGTCCAGGTGCACGAATTACTTCGTGATCCGAGGCGAAAACGAATTCGAAAAAGCTGTCATAGCGCATGGACGTGCGCGATTTACAATATTGAGCATCGATATTTTTTATAAATTTTTTTTGTTCGATTTTTTTTTTTTTTTTTTTGCTGCGAAAACGGCCGTCCCTCGCTGCGTGACAGACCGAATGCGTAATAAATCACAGTTCCGAATATACATAACGCGCTATCTCTCGCGCGATGAAAGGCGACAATTAATAACGTGAAATCATCGAGTCGTGTGAACCCCGTAGCCCGGATGGACGACACGTGCTACTACTTGTTCCCCTCCGAATCTGGTGTTGCGGCGATACGTCACGGACATCGGTTGCACATTTTCATTTCACGGGCTCGCGGCCCTCTCTCGTTCCTCTCCCGACCGCGATATTCCTCTCTCGCTCGATCTATATATATATACATCCTCCTATCGTACCTATCGTTCCGGCACTGATTTTGGAAATTCGTTGGTGGGTCCCGAAACAAGGCACGCTGTACGAGCCTGCTCCGCATAATTTATCTGCGCGAATCCGTTCTCCCTCCCCGTTCGAAAACTACATTACGAATTTAACCCCGAGCCCCGAAGCGCAACTCGCGTCGAACCACATCCAGTAATTATTTTTCAAATCAGTCCCGGGACTCGTGTATCCCGAAAATCGCACGTTTCATCCATATATTACGCCGCGATCCGTGTCCCAATTAACGGTACTGCGATACACGGCTTTTGGCTAATTCCAAATAGGTGTAACGATACAATTTTACATTCCCGAGAAAATTTGTGACTCGCTCTGATTGCTCGGGATGCGAAGCCGACAGACACATCGGATTCGGGTGCGCGGGGCAGTTGCACTCCTGGGCTTCACGATGGAAAATTCCATCCCTCTTTATATCACAGCGGAATCCGATTGAGAGTTCTTCGGAAGACCGTCGTACCGATAAGGCCAGTCGAGGCTTCATCGATATAATCTTTCGACGATGCGCCGAGTCGGTACGTAGAAAAGCAAATGGCTTCTCGGGCGTGTAAATATAATTTGAATTTTTCCCCCTATGCACACAGGCATTGCAGTGCGCATCTCGCAACTCGGATAAATTCACGGATCTTCCATCGCTCCCCTTCCATCACATCCGTTCGTTCCCTCGCACGTCGCGAAAATTCAGCTCGCGAAAGCTTTAACGAGGGAGTTTGCCGATTTTCATTTCGATACTTCGTATTCGCATCGACGGTACGTATATTGGGTGAAAAAGAGCGGGTGGAGGGGGGTGGGTCGGTATAATCCTCGTTTGTTGAAAAGTTTCGACGGTAACGTCCGAGCTCTCGCGATTCGTCACACGAAGCATATTCTTTTTTTTCATTTTTGTTTGAATCGTCCAAACCCGAACATCCGATTCCTGTTTTATTTACCTTTCCTGATAAAAAATCATCAATATTTATGTATCTTCATTTTTTTTTCATTTTTTATATTGACACTTTTATAGTATGCACTTCGTCAACACGATGAATGGCTAATGTAAACCCCTCATGCGTATCAGTTATTACATTGTGCTCGATAGGACACCGCTTTTTTGTGCATAAACGAACGGGCCGCAAAATTTCAATGGAATAAACTCGCAGTCTCGCGCGGTCGTTTATTCATCAGCTGGTCACCGTCGCCCTCGCAACGATGGAAATACGAAATTATTCACCTCGGAACCTCATCGAGAGCGGGGGAGCCCGCTAGGCTGCTGCGCGCCCGATACGAATTGGTTCGTCAACTCGAACCGTCAGGCAAATCCCGCGAGACTACTGACGCGAGAGAATGATGCCGTGCTGGCTGCATCCCTCGCAAATTTCTCTCTCCCTCTCAACGGTCCCTCCCCCTTTTTCGTCATACAGAACAGCAGGACCAGTGCGCGCGCGAGCCTATGATGCTTTCCCACACGTATGGTGATGCACGGGTTGTTCACAGTTGTCCGAACGTACCGTTCCGAGAGTAACGCTTGTCGAGTGGCCAGAGTGGATTTCCAGTTGGCAAATTTACTTTTTACCCCCTTTTCCACTACTCGGCTAATACGATTCGAGTACTGAATCGACTGTTAAATATCGTGCAAACTCGCGCGACCTTACACCCTCGTCGACAACGTCGGGTGACAAATTTTTGTGCACACGAACGAATAGTCTCGAAGGATTATCGTCCATGCACCCAGAAAAAAAATTATTTGACGGCCACTGTTTATTTGGTTTAAGTGAAATATTTATTTGATTTAAATAAAAATTTATTTAAAGCAAGTAAATAGTTACTTGAATCAAATAAAGATTTTACTTAAACCAAATAAACGGTGGCCGTCAAATAAATTTTTTTTTCTGGGTGTGCTTGGTCAATTCTATTGCGACTATATCATGCGTAATTCTACACATGTGCGTGTGTAACATCATAGTTCATTAAACGCGTACTCGTGCCTATCTCGTGTTACTCGTGTAACGCAAGGTAGGCACGAGTGCGCGTGCGGTGAGAGAATATGCAACATCATTTGTAATAGTAAATCGTCGGGCGGCAGAGAAATCCACAGCGTAAATACCGATGGAATGCGTGTATATCTGTGAACTCTGTTAATTCCGACGGGGATATATGCAAGGCCAGATTATATCACTCGAGGTATAAAATGTTGGAGGATTATATCGCCTCGATTCAAGCTGCAGCTTTACACTGTAAGCTTTAAAAAAAAAAAAAAAAGATAAAAAAAGGTAAGCGTGGCATTTCCATGTAACGCACATGTGCTACGTCGTGTTACAAAGCCCCGCCTACCGGAGGGTTTCTATACATTTGCGTAATTCGATGCGTTTATCAGAACCGAATTTAACTTTTACATTCCCGAACTCTGCACCTCGCTGGAACATTGGTTGGATGGGTACGGATACGGCATCAGAGCTGGAGAATAGACTCGCTGATGTGGTTTGAGAGAGACTTAAAATTCAAAGCCGATCTCGATCCAAAGTTACTCTTGGGGGACCCCGCCGTGTCAGACGCCAGGCTCTGCACGGTGCACTTCCGTAACTTCGTAACCGACACGAGGAGTTTGTAACTTTTCGAGATGTACGTACGTTATCGTGAATGTACAACAATATTTCGGAATATCCGTGAGGCTGTATGTGTCCCGATCGGGCAGTCTTTCAGAAGCTACCTTCGAGAGATCCGCAGTACAGCTCGCTGCAGAAGTTGCTGTGATAAGCCGTATCACGACTCTCTCAATCCACGAAGTATTTATGGCATATTGTCAAACACTTTTTCATTTTAAGAATCCATGATTTTTTTTGTCAATTAACCGCAATTCTAAGGGGAAGAAAATGGCAAAAATAAGAAAAAAAATTTCGCTGCATAGATGTACAATAAAGAACAATTCATAATGATATCCATATGTTGAAGCAAGTCCCAATCCCATTAGAAGACGATTATGCGCTTCCGTTGCTTCCTCTTCGCGATGCGAAGATTCGCAACTTGGAGGATCCTATTATCCTGGGATAGGGAAGGATCCGCATGGAGAATCGTTGGAGGTATTGGCGTCGGGGTCTCCTCTCTATACATATATAGAAGTACCGTCAAAGCTGGATTCTCGAACCTTGAGCGTTATCGTAGGGAGACTAAGGCAAGACTACATCGTCTTCGTGGAGTCCTCGTTACATCGGGTCGACGGTGCGCTCAGGCGAGATCTTACGATGCCAGGCGGTACGGAAAAGGTACACAGCCTGGCTGGTATTAAATCCGGGCGCGGATCGAATCGAGGAGAGAAGTACCAGCACTTCAGACCGACGCCGGCCTACATATTCCCGGCGAACCCCTCGAACCTCCGGTTAATGCAGGGTCCCCGAGTAACGAGGCCATCCCCGTAAAAACGCCTGTCCCGTTCCCTTCGATCGCCGGGATGTACGTACACGTATTCCTTGTACCGCTGCCACAGATCGCGATGTACCTATACGCTGTATCCGGCAGAATATCGACTCGATCCGACTTCGTCCGATCCCGAAGCGGTGCCTCGACGGACACACAGCTTCCCGTACAACGACGGTACACGTATAGTCCTCCTCCGTATACGATCGAGAGCCTTCCGAGAAAACGTTCGAACGGGTCGTCCGTGAAGGCGATCTTCTTGCGATCGGTTTCCCGCTGCAACGTCGTCGCATCCCGCGCTCGCGAGACAAGTCAACCCAGAATCTTCGTCGGGCGTTCATTGACCCGAAGGGAAAAGAAAACTAGTTTCCTTCGGCAATCGCGTGGATGTCTTCATCGATCGTGCTCGAAGGAAGATACTGATTTTTTGTTCCTTCCACCGATCGTGATCTCCGAGAGTTGTGTCTCGACGCACGAGGGTTGACCGACGGAGGGAAAAATTATCCGTCGAAATTGCAGGCGCAGTCGCATCGACTCGCGTACAAAGTTTCACTCCGTCCATACCCCGTAACTCTCCCGCGATGAGTTTCGCGAACTCACTTTTCCACACTCCGCGAGATCGTTTCGCTGGAAATTAGTGTGCGCTTCTCACCCCCAAAATGTATATTCAGCCGGGGCTCAAAGCCAAAGTGCCCGAGCCGCTCGCACACACGTCCTCGGTCTCGGCGTGCGAGATAACCGTCCGATGGACTCGCTCGCCGCGTCCCGAAACGGAGCGTAACAGGGGTTGCGTAGTAACGACGGCAGCCATGCGAGCAACCACCCAGGATGCCTCCTGCCGTTGTTGCTGTTGCCTCCCTCGTAAGCCCTCCAAATATCGATAGATCGATCGATAAATTATACGTCCGTAGCGGCTTGTTATGAGATACCAACATACCCTACCACGGCCCGCACTTGCCTCTCGGATCCATCGTACCCGTCTCACCGGAATCCTTACACCGTGACCGGGTAGCTTTGTTCGATGTTCGACCTGCACCACTCCACAGGTATATATACCCTACAAATTTGCAGGCACCATCTCACGTACTAATGTGTGCATAACGTGTTACGAATCGTCTCCAACCGAGCAGAGACACAAAAGCCCTTCAAACTGTACGGAACGCGAATGGCCTCGCCGGTGCGACGACTCTGACCGTGGTAATTGTTCTCCCGTCATGATTCCCTCATTATCCGTTCGCTCCGAGACTAGCTCTGGTCCATTTTCCCGAACCAGCATCCGTGTCGCTAATTCTCGGCGTTAATAAATAGATCCGATCGCACGTTCGTACGTTTGCTCGGCCAATTCGCGCTCGTTTCATTGAACGAGATTCGTTATTCCGCCGACCGCGAAGCGCACATCATTATTAGTGCGCAAATTCGTGAATTTGGAAATAGGGGTTCGGCGGTTCGGAAAGGTGGGGTCAGGGGGCTCTCGGAGCGGGACCTGTACGAAACGAACGAGCTTTTCGAGAGCTTTATTAGTTCGGTATGTCAATCGATTTGAGGTAATCCCCTCGCTCACCCGCACCGGTTCACTCCGCGGTACTTCGATGCGCCCGCATCCATGAACACGTATTTTCGTTTCAACGGGTGAAACGAATTCTCCGCGCGATTCTGGTTACCCCGATCGTCGAAGCGTGAAGATGCCTTTGGCGTAACGCAAATACGTGTATATCGGGTATGTCGACGAACGAAGCAAGGGGTTAAAGCTCTCGCCGTAATTACGATGGAGAGGAACCCGACGCCGTGGGTTCGGCATGCGTGGATTCTCCCTCTGGCCTCCCGCCCCCCCAACGTAGCCGTCGCAGCTTGTTGACTCCGTTTCTCGTTTCCCCGAATGATTTGCGCCATCAATAGGATGTGACGAATCGAAATTCCGGTTACTACCAATAGCGGCTCCGAGGTTAACGAGCCTCGAGCATCGTTAACCGAGGTTAACGATGCTCGAGGCTCGTTTCCTACGACCGGATGCACGGACCTTTGACTCTTCCCCCCCATTGGGCTCTCTAAATACGGCACATACCACGACGTCGTTATCGGGTGCGGTCTCTGGCGCACTGTGCGAAGTGCCTTGGGTCGTGTACGATGATGGTGTCCAACGCCGGAAGGGCATGTATGACACGGTTGTACATACGCCCTTTCGACTTTGGTCAATCGATACCTGACCGCTAACATAATTTCCCGTGTCCGATTCTCCATCAATGATGCACGGGGTGAAACGTCGATCACGATTCCGGATACACGGACTTGTCGATTAAGTTTATTATCATTGATTAGTCCCGTCACGCCGTCCTATTGACTGTTGCCGGGAAGATGCAGGGCTCGAACCCTGAATCAATTTCTCGGAAACTGGCAACGATTCGGCCGCGAGGACAGGATGCGAAATTTTCACTGTATAGTTTGGACAGATGTACAGGATACGCAGCTATCGCCAGGACGTTATCACGTAGAACGCGTAATCGGGAAATTGGTTTTATCCTCGAAGAATCGTGGCCGTGCATCGATACCGCAGTCGCGTCACGTTCTTATTACGGCGGGGGGGGAAGAGAAGCTTGGTTTCTAGGGATATCGTCACGGCATCGAGACCGGCATGTCTCTATACTGTACGTGAATACGGTTTTCCTATCTCCGAAATAGCGCGCTAGCCGGGAAAAGATACCCGAGGTTACAGAGCTATGTAGGCTGGCGTCGAGTGAAGGGAAAGAGGTAAAACGGTGGAAAATCTTTATGCCCGAATACCTTTGGGGGATAGGATTATGTTCACGACTTTCTTTCCTGGAATGAAAGTTTCGCAGGAACCACCCTTTTTCCGTTTGAAAAGCCAGGATCGAATCGTCCGATTAAATTGAACTTTATTTATTGTTTTGCGGTCGTCGAGCAAATAGTGTAATTATTTTATCCGGCTCGTTGCAACGATGCAGGGATAACTTTTTACCGTTCCCTTTCGTAATTACTTAACCGCCGCCAGGTACGGACGGCATCTCTTTCGGGAATCGTACAGTCCGGCTTTTCTCCCCCGTAAACCAGTTGCATAGTTGCACTTTTTTTGTTCCGCTTTATCCTGACCGGTCCAACCTCTGTTTGCCGCTTGAGCTTGATGAGCCGCACCTCTCGAAACATCACGTACACTTGTGGCTGCGCGGAATCGCGTGCCCGTCTACCTCCGTGTATACGGTCTACTCGCGGAAACATTCGTTTCGGCGAGGTACCTAGCGTTCCATACTATACCTCTCCGCCATTGCAATATACGCCCTTGTTGTAAACTTGCTCTGTGCTCGCGTCCGACCTGCCCGGGTGAACCACAGAAAAACCATTTGAACTTTCCACGTGTGTACGCTTAGCCGTGCAAAACTCGCTCCGGCCAAGTATTTTTACTGAACGCTCGGGAGAACCCGAGAGCATGCTGTACGTGAGACACATCAAAGCGAAAAAACCGTCAGCCCTTTTCTTCGTCACCGTGTGCGAATGCCGAGAGCTTACCGGCAGAGGGGGGGAAATTGTCGAGCTCGGACCATTCCCGCGCCGTTGGGCGACGATAAATCACTTTATCCGTTGAACACCAGAATTTTCTGGTGACTCTCGTTTCGCGCTCGCCTGTCTTCTCCACGTCTCGAATCGATCTGCAAACACACCCGCTCCAGTGTATCAACGAGCTCTCGATCCTCCGACTTTACCGAGAATAAACTTGTCAGAGGCAGCGGTCATATATCTTCACTGCGGGAGAACTTCGAACAGTCATAGGTGCCGATGATGTCGTTCGGTATTTATCATTCGGTGCCGGTCGCGGAGTGAAAATACGATTCTCCGGTTAATTTATTTAATTTATTAATCCGAATGGGTACGTCTCATCGGTCAATCGTCTTTTCTAACGATAATAATGATTCATGCGAATGGATGGTTGAATAGTGTGCCATATTTTTCATTTCAATTCTATCGTCAATTAATCCACAATTTACCGGTCCAAGTTTGAAATATGATTAAATATAATTAAATTTGCAATTTCATTCGAGTATCGATGGTTACCGCTGAGCGGCAAGGACTCTATTTTTATTATAGATTTTTTTCCCCTCGAACAACCGTTATTTAAACTCGGCTTGGCGTTACCCTCAACTTTGTGAATTATCGTATCACTAAAGAGAAAGCTAGCGCGCGAGCTAGACACGACGGTATGAAACGAGAAAAGGGGGGATAAACCATCACCCCCTCCGGACAGCGATAAAAAACCCGAATCTCCATGCAAATTATCCCCCGGAGGTCCAAGATGGCCGTCTCGGCGGGCTCGAATTTTATGCCATCCTCTTCCATCACTTCCGCTCTTTTCTCCATCGTACGACTTTTCCCCATCTCTTATTTCGGATGTCTCTTCTAGCAAGCCGCTGGTGCTATAAAGACCTCTATGCACAGAAACGACGAATGACATAGGCGAAACTACGCGCGCGCCCTTATCGCGGACCGTTTCAACCTCAAGGATTGCTCCCTGGATACGCGGCGACGGTGCGGCGCTCTTCGAAAAAAGTCTTCCTCCTTCCTTATGTCTTTAGGCCTCTGAGCCAACTCAGCCAACCAGTCCCGGAAGAATATCCCTGAGATCGTGGCTCAACCGCCCTCTCTTCTTCTGTTTTCCCCTAGTTTCTTCGTTCTCCCTTCACCTTCACGATGCACACGCTCTCATAATACTCGAACTTGGCGAGAAACTTCTTTAATTTCCCTCATAAATTTGCGACCACCTCATCTCGTATCTTTCTCTCTCGGACAGCGTAACGACGTCCAATGGTGGATTCTCTTGCTCGACGGTACAATCACGGATATATCGCAAGCAGTAGGAACCATTATCGGATAACGTTGAATCGGTCTTCGTCCGTGTTCCTGACACTTTGCACGAAATCGGATTTTACTGCGTCGATGAACTCTCGAGCATATTGGCTTTGAGTTTACGACTGTTATTCCGCAGCAGAATTCGATGCACGGATGGATAAAGCCCGAAAGGAGCTCCTCCTCCGGGTATTTAAGGCCGTTGGTCGGTGAGCCGCGCTTTCCGCTTTGGACAGTTTCGTTCGAGAATCGCTGACGAAGTTTCCGCGATGATGAAGCAGTTGCCCAGTCAGGTAGACTTTCGTTTATCGATAATCCCGTGTCCATCTCCTTCCGGTTAATGATCTCTCCATCTCGTCCGACAGCGGCAGTTCCGCAGGTGCCAGTCTCAGCGAAACTACTTTACGATCAACGGCTGTAAAAACACCCAATTTCACCTTCATCGGCGAACCACGTGTCCAATCAATGCTTTTCTCAAATTATTTCCGTCCGGCTTAATTATCCTCGTCAACGACCGAACAGCACCTTTCCCAGTTCGGCGATAGAACATTTATCTTCGAACAACAATTTTCGTGAATATTGATTGAATACGCGGATGAACCAGGGATCTGCGAGGCTCCGTTGTACACCCGATATCGATATTATGCGGCTTGTGCGTTATAACAGCACGGAAACGTGATTACAATGGAGTTTATGCGATGCAGGGGCATTATCTCATGCCGACGGTCGAGGATTAAGTTCCCCGGTGCTTCGGGCACCTCGGTTGCCTGAACACGCTCGCTTGTTGCACCTCTCTTCCGTTCTCGCGGACACGCTTGTACACCGTTAGCGAACCCGTGAGCGTCGCTCGGTCCCTCGTTCCTCTCGTATATTAATAAAAGCTGATAACACAAAGATTCGCAAATTACCGACCGACAATATCTCTTGATATCAGAAAATTGCTTGAATATACAGTCATTTTTACAGAAGTTCCCTACAACCTGTTAACTAAGGTGCTTCGTTCAATCTTCTTGAGAGGCACCGCAGAGGACAGAATAACAGACAAAGCTATATATAACAGACGGAGTAACAAAAGCCGAACTTGAGTTCAAGCTCTTCTATTAAAAATTCATGAACAAACAGAGACACAGCTTGAGGCAATGTTTTGGCAAAACAGCTTGCAGGAAGACAAACGTTTCACGTTGGCAGATGAAACGGTAAGTGTAACTCTTCCCGGCGAAAATCGATGCTATAAAGGTATCCGAACGCAGAGCTTCCCATTCGTTTCGCCGGACAGCCGGAGCTCGAGCGTATTTTACAAGTGTTCGAGCAGCGAACAAATGTCCAGGGGAGTTAGTGGAATCGTGGACAAAGTGGTCGGATCCGATGGCGGACGATTAGTCGATAGGGTCGTCTCGTCAGGCATGTACAAATGCGGGATTACCCTAATCGGGTAAGCGGTGTAACGGCGCGACGACGAAGGGCGCACCAGCCGTGAGAAAAGCGGTTGTCGACGATAAAACGAGCCCGAAGTTCCAGCGGCCCTGAAGCAAGGCTGTTATAGGCGAGCTGCGGGAGATGTTCGTCCATTCGACCAGCAGCGGGGGTTAGCGACGGGGGTGTGGAACGAGCTTGGAAAAAGGCGAGAAAACGTAGCGGAAGGAGAAGGAAAGTTTACGTCATTTTTACCGCCAGGATCATAGCACGAGGGGAGATGGGGGGGGGGGGGGGGGGAGGAGGTTCTGATCTCACTTTATTTCCCGCTGCTAGCACACAGAAGGATACCTTTATCCCTTCGGATATCCCGCACGTTCCGTCTCATTCGCTTCCACCGCGGTAGTCCCGGCAGCCGTCGCGACTCCTAGTCTTTTACACACTTATTCTTCTTGTTCCTTCCTTTCTATGTCGACAATTTCTTTCCCCGCTCATACGCCGCTGCCTCGATTCTAACGTAGCGGTTGCAATAAAATCTTCCGAGACGCTCAAAAAAAAAAAGCACGCTACGCCTCGGCGAGTATCGTCTCTCATTCCAAGCTTGCGTGGAATTGCCTTGGGTTGGGTAAGAAAAAGCTTGAAAAAAGAAATAGGAAGAAACTACTTGTGAGTGTACGTCGGATTCAGAAAAGGGTGAAAGAGTCCGTATTGGGTCCTCCTCTCGTTCGCGAACGAGCTTTTCTCTCAGCCTCCCGAGAGCTTTCCTAACTTCTCAAAATCCGACTTCTCATCGGCAGGGCGAATGGATGTATGTATTGAAATTACTCGCCTTTCGACGAGTGCATTTCTCTGGAGGAATAACTGGATCGCTCTCCGAAGAACCAAGCGAACTTCCCAGTCCGTACGCCGTTCGCTCTATTCACCGGAACGCGGAGCAGATACACAAATAGGTTCGCCCGCTGGTTGCAAACTAATATGGTCCCGTCCCACCGTCTCTTCTCGAAATATCTGCTCGTTTCTCGAGGCGATTCTCTCGTTCTCTCGTCGGCGGGAGAGCCGCGATCGAAGGAATACGAAAAAATTGCGGGTTAACTCACCGTTAGCGAAACCGGTCAGTCGGGTCAAGCGACTCGAGCTCTCCCGGCCATTCGTTTCGGCGTTCCGTCGTCGACTCTGCAAGAGTACCTATTTTGCTGCTCCTGCAGCCGCTGCTGCTGCTGCTGCTGCATCTACGGCTCGAGAGTGGGAGGCAGAGATAGCTGTGCATAAGCCGCGGTAAATCCCATACCACTGTTCGCAATCGAACGCATTTTCCCCGGTAATCTGTCCCCTCGTCTGCCGCGGCCGCAAATGCATCCTCGTTCCAGGGTTGTGTACATGCACCAGTGTGCACTCCGGTTCACCGCCCTGTCAGACACGTACGGGGGTTTGGTACGGCGACAGCAGCGGCGGCGGCTTTGGTTTTATCAGTGGCCGATGCACGCTGCTGGCTGCAGATACAGCCGGAATTGCGTGCGGGATGTGTATACGTCGGGGTACAGGACTGGTGGATTCGTGGTTGGCCGAGTCAGCGGTAAAAATCCATTCAGCCAAGCTCTTCTTTACTGCTCGCTTGTTTCCCCTCCGGATAGCAAGAGATACCCCTCGCTCTATCTTCTCTCCAGAGTTTTCTCAGCGAACCCACCTCACCTCCCCCGTCGCGGGTTTTCTTCCTCGCTATCGCGCCGTCCGTCCGCCTCTCTCAATCCTGCAACGTGGAAAACGGGTTTCGCGTGGAAAGAGGCAGATTCGGCGAACGAGAAAGTTTGCTCCGGCGTTACCGCGTTAAATTAAATTACGAGCTGGAATTACACGAATTTTCGTCCCGGCGGTTCTTAACAACCCGTAGTAGTGGAATATAGTATACCATTCCGAGTGGCTGTATAGCAGTGTCGGCGATGCTCGTTGAGGTATCTCTTCCCCGAGTCTCATATACGCGGGCACTGAATAAGTGCGGCTGCCGGAGCTGCTGGAGTCTCCTCGTTGTTACCGGTGTGAGTCGGGGTGCACGCTGTGTACACACTCGCCGGGCTGGTCTTTCTATTTCAGAAACGTGTCAACCCCCTTTCTCGCGACTTTCGTATAACTTGCCTCGCCTCCTCTGTGTATACACTCTCCGCTGTATTCAGTGCTGTACTAACTGCAGAATACTGCAGTGTACTTGGAGGACAGTTAACGGTGTCATTGCCGCTGGTGGGCTACACAATAAGGATAAGTACGTAGAAGCAGCCGAAGTGGTATTTGCAATTTGATGGAAAAAAATTGCTTCTCGTCGCTCATTCTCCTAATAAAAAAAAATCATGGCTTAAAATCCTTTGAAATAATTGAGATTATTGTTGCCGATTTCTAATGAAAATTATTGCAGCCGAAAACTGTTCGTGAGAAACTTGAATGGCGCAATGAAAACTGATGTACACAAAATGCTTTGTCGGGACGAATTACTGATATGACGGATCACTTATCAATTACATCATCCGAGCCATGCAACTGCACTAAGACGGGACTTGTGACGCACGGTTCTCGAGTAGTTGCAACAACAACCTTGAACATGTACTACGCTACCGCTCCCTCACTCTCCGTCATATATATTAAGAAGCCGTCATCCGCTCACGAGTCCCTACAGCTCCTGGCTCGGTTGCTTCGTACTTACTTGGTACTTACGGGTATTACCGCATCAGCGAGGATGCTGGGTAACTTGCCGCTGGTATCAAGGGACACCAAAGACGTATCAACGTTTCAGCTCAATGGAAAAGCTAGCATGACGTACCTCTCACGTTAGTAGATCGCCAATTCCCGAGCACTCGGTACGATTAATTTTCAAGCTGAGCTGACTCATCGACTGACCATTTCCGGTAAAACTGTCCGTACATCCTCTATCGTGAGCTATTGATACATAATTCCCTATATTGTACGAGAAGTCTTACTTACCCTACCAATTTTACGTTCTAGCGAACGCAAATTACACAGTCGAAGAAGTTTGTGCATTACGGTCGTTTGTGGACAAAACATGTTCGCTAAACGAGCAAATCTTTTTCTTTTACCGTGCTTCGTAGGACGCCGTGCGTGGAATGCCTAACGAGGCAATATTACAAGGATACAAAAAAAAAAAAAAAAAACTATGTGCCAGGGGTAACCAGGAGTTTACGCTACACCGAGTTTGGGCTGTGCACGTGCGGCTTTTCGTACAGGAAATATAACTGCCGTTGATTCACGAGGTGTATTACAGCCGGAGAGCCCGGGAGCGCACCTCGCGGCTGTATCGCCCCCTGGTTAACAAGACAATATTGCAAGTGAGATAAAAATGCGATTTAGGAGGAACACAAGAGCGTGTCGGGTGTACGGTTCGCGGCGGGCGGAATGCGCGTGTACATATTACATATACGTGTATACAACACGTACATGCATTATCATCTCGGTGTTGGTGCGATACAATGCCCGGTGTTACGCCCAAGCATAAAACATCGAATACGATCGTTCCGTTTAATCAGAGCAACGTCGCTACTTTAATAAATTTATCCACCGTGTCGATTATTAAAATCGTTTTAATTTTGAATATTTTGTGATTACAGATTGTCGCCACTGCCACTTTGCCGAAAAGCCGTTCCAAGTTCCGCACAGCTTTTCAAGGTAAAATATCATTATTTCAATGAAAAAGTTTATGTTTACGAGCTCGCGGCTTTCGATACATAAAATGTCTATGGGCATTCTCCGCGCAAACTTGTTTTTTTTTTACTGCAACGAGAGAGGTACCGGGCCGGTGCAAGATAGCGGCGTGAAAACCTCGACGGCTTCATATTTGTCATCGTTGATCCCTGAATGGCGGAGTTTGATAACAAAACCCCGTACCGTCTTTCTTGCTCTTTCTCTGAGGCCGCTTCGGAGCTCACGCCTTGAAACATTTATGTCAACGACGCGACGCCGCCACACCACCGTTTCCCCGCCGGCAGGCAGCAGCTTTAATAAGTGCACCGCGTAATGAAACCCATTCATATAAAAGTTTTCCGCGGTAGTTGACGCTTTAATTGAACGCGACTCGTGCCACCCTGTGAGAGCTTTACCTCTTCCTTCTTTATCTCTCTCGCTCACTCTCTCTCCTTCTCTCTCTTGTTTCCTCTCCTCGCTGCTGTGTGTTACACTTCTTCCCGTCGACGGCGAAGAGGTCGTTGCGCGGGATCGCCCACTAGCGGATCCCTCCTCCCTCGCCGTTCGCAACGCTCCCGTCCTCCTCTCTCCTCAGCTTTGTGGGTTACGCTTATATACGGCCATAGGGACTGTCCTCCTCCGTCATGAACGCCGTACCCGGAGGCAACGAATTTCCGGCAATCGAAAGCTCTTTCGTTTCGCTCGTCATGCAAAGCCTGCCCCGATATTGGAACACCCGACCGTCCGCTCTATCTGGCCTCGTACGAATCCCTAACTTTCCGAATATATACATTCCGACTTTCACGGTATCTCTGCCTCGATACCGAGCTATGCGTCACCCGTCCAATCTCATCGCTTTTCCGGGGTCATATGAGAGCAAATAACTGTAAATCACTGCATTCCACGTTGGATATACGGCTCTTCTCGTATATCCCGTAAACGAAGCCGGGCGATTAATTAACGGAGATAATTGACTCCAGACTCGGACGTGAAAGCGACGAAGTTTAAGCCCGCTGGATATCGAAGCGCTTGGCTTTAAAAAAATTAAATCTATGGACAAAAATTTACTCTAAAAAAATTAATTGCCTTAGCGTTTATCGGGAGTTGTATAAAAAAGAGAAATTAGCGGTGAAAAAAAATTTATCTTTTTTTTCGAAGGGCTCCTTGAAGTGAAGTATGCCTAAGTATATTCATTATTTTCCGCCGTCACCTGCAGACAGTCTCCCTCCTTTAATTCCTGTCTCCCGGTCGGACGCCGAGCAAAAAATCAGGTGGGCGTAGCCGAGCTCGTGTGGCTCGGAAAATCCAGTCGCTGCCTAGCTCGTGGCATTGTCGTGTTTCTGGAAAGTCGTTCGTCGGTTGCACCGTGTGCCGGTACACGTGTATGTCCGCGTGTGTGTGTGTGGGCGACGAAGCCTCGTGTCACCCGCATAGTTCGACGAGTTTCCGCTCGTCGTCTCACCGGAGCTCGGCGTTGACCGACATCCCCGGGTCTCTCACCGACTCTAATCGCGTCGGTGCCCAGCCGAGGGACTCGTTAATTTTTCATCGATTCCCGCTGCCACTGGCGCTCATGTGCAGCGGTGAACTCTGCACTCTGCAATACAGTGCAACTGCACATGCATACCCCGACTCGGTTTCCCTTGCCGCTAACGCGATTTCGCTCGAAATAATATACATGAATATTTTACAGCTGAATAACTATCGTCATCGGCAGTGACGGGTAACTGTACAGCGTGTGTTTGAAGCCGCTTGTCTGTGCTCCGCGGAGCTTACACATTCGTACGCCAAATTTCATTAATCTATGCCCCAGAACATTTTATACATAAAATAACGAGAGAAGTGAAATCGATCTCGTCATGACCACCTGCTGAGTAATGCAATATCGTCGAGCTATAGATAGTGCAGTCCTTTGAAAACCTATTTGTTACAATTGGTTTATAATGTATCGAATACGAACAATACACTAAAAATATAAAAAAAGTACGGTTGAATCAACTAAGTTTCGGGCAGGGACGTTCAAAAAAATATTTTGTTGGTTACAGCTAAAAAATTGGTTAGTTCGACAATTTGTTGGGTGATTTCACCAAAATATTTCTAAGTCATTAAAATATTATGGTCGACCAACTAAATATTTATTGGACCGAATCTTAGTTGATTCGACTGTACTTTTTTATCAGTGTACATTCGGCAGGGGGCAATGCGCAGATTACAGAAAAAAAAATTAACATTTTAATGCCGTCCAGTGTTTTGCGGCGTCGAGAGAAATGACGTAACTAAGGATGGACCGTTTCAGCAGATAGATCGATCTACATTAACGTCAGCTGTCAGGGAGAAGCCTCGGAACGCCCACCGTTTGCGCACATAAAACCACAGTTACGAGCCTCGCTGTTACTTCCCCGAGCAGCCGTGTACGGTTTCTGTTTTTTCGCCCGCGCCGCGATATTATTTTTCTCGTCTATTTCTTTCACTGTCGTCCCGTCGCAAAGTTGCAATTACCCACTTCTTTTTAACGCCCGGGTGTTTCTTCCGCCGATAATGTTGCGTCGAGCCGATCACGATGAAAATAACTAAAACAGCACTCCTCGGCTCTCCGGTTATCGGGTAGTTCCGAGTGTTGCGGCCCCGACCTTGATTTTTTCCAGAAATGTCCGATATCTGTCCATATTCGCTGCATAAAACAACGTGTCTCCACACAGTAAAATACGTACAAAGCATCTTGTCCGCAAACGTCCACAATTTTTTTCTTGTTAATTGTACAAAAAAATCTCGTCCATTTTACAAAAATGTCTGTAAATTTTACGAACATTTTTTGTAAAATTAACAAATAATAATTGTGAACGTTTGTGGACAAAAAAGGTTTTAAATGAACAAATCTTTTTTACTGTACACAGGCTTTACGAGAGCATTCTCCAAAACTTCGTCCTCCGGTGAAAGCTGGAGCGAAAAATCGTCGGATGGTCCGTCTACCCTTTCGCAATCTCGCTAACTGCCCGAAAGCAATGAAAACTCACTGTGTCGTCGATAAGCGGAGGTGCATCGTTGCGGATCGGAAATCGAATACCGATTGGATACCGAGAGGTGCCGAACAACTCTGCCTCGGGCTTCATGCTGATCGCGTCGTTTTCTCGAACGATCTGTGAACAAGTTATTCAGTGCGACTTCGGATGTCTACGGTTCGCATCCGCGACTGTGTGTATATTGCTCTCACAGAAATCTCTCCTCAAAGTATTCGATGAAGCCTACTTTAGCTTTAGGGAAAACGAGAGAAAGTATTATGGCCGGATATCTCGATATATACACACATATATATATACATGTATACACACGTATGAAGCGCGAGAGTCGCTTTTATCGATTTCCTCGTACGGCGCTTCGAGATATAAAGATTCCGAGGTGATAACGCGCTCTGGTATCGACATAACGATTTGGTCGGGCGTGAGCTATTGCTCCGCGACCGATGATATCGACACGAGATTATCCGCTGGCCGGCTACGTTGAGGTACTGTGTAATTAGTTCCATTCCCGATACGATGTGCCCCGGAGAATAAACGATGCGGTAACTGTACGGTGCGAAACGTTGAAAATATCGCTGAAGTACGAAACTTGTCTTTCGTATGCAATATCCCGTCGTTATTTTCATTTCTACGTTTGTCAAGCGAATCTCGCTTGTACTTTGATGGTTCTCGAGACACCGGGACCAAAACGTCTTTCCAACGAGACTAGCAAGTTTCATCTTTATAAGGATTCTCCGGGGAAAATCCTTCGAGTGTAATAGCAAATATTTCTCAGTGTCCCGAGCGGAAACTTCCCTACAATCGCTGAGAGGCAATCTCCTACGTAAGAATCAAGGTATACGGGCTTGCGGAATTGCATCAAGTTATATTGTGTTTGATGTCAGCGACAGGCGACCGGGTGCTCTTGTCTTACCGGTCCAGGTGATGCTCTCTTGCGTTCACATTCAAACTACGCGATACATACTCATTTTTATTGCACGTTGATTGTAACTCGAAAAACTGTTCGATATACATTTATCCCGACATATCCGGAAGATAAAGCCACACGGATAGAAGGATCTAGCTGAATATTGCAATTTCGCTTGAAAAAAGTTATCATTGTCTGGGAACTGCCGACTATATCGCCACTTGTCACCAAATACGAAATGAATAATAATTTTTATCATAATTGTAATTATAAAAAGTTATGACAAATTTTACATTTGTAATGAATAGCGACACAGTTGTGCAATACCATGTAAATATAGACGTTTCTGTCGGACGATATTGCAATTTTGACTAGATTAACTTTTAGTTTTTTGCCATTTTTTCCATTAATTATGTCGGAAACCGGAATAACCGAGCCCGGTGCAAAAATTGATGAGACACTGTTACGAAACAGGTGCAAAAAATAATGATTTTCCTCGTTCATTATTTGTCTGAATATTTTTACACGTACACAGGATATCGTTGCGTGTCGCCCGATAAGATTGCAGCTTCCTGTTCAGCGCGGCCAGTCTCGCGACAAACCGCTACGAAATCTCTCCAGTTGCCAGTCCGCAGTTTGCATCGCGTGTTCGGTATGGTTCGATGATTCGCAAAACTTCGTTCTTCGATTATTACCAGCGCCGTTCGCACTTTGGCCCGCGACCATTGAGACGCAAAACATTTCACCGTAGATCCGGCGCGATTGCGACACAACTCGGTGCGTCTCTCTTACGTCGAAATTGTGGCTGACGAAAACGAGGTTTTGCCGAGGAGAATGTACAACCGTTGGCAAAAGTGAGACAATTTTACGGTTTTGTGAAACAATAGACGAACTTAATTCTACGCGGAAGGCCCATAGAGATGGATAAAGTTCGCTCCAGATACGGATGAATCTGTCTCCGCGCGGGTTCGTTTAATAGTACAAAAGTCTTTCATCTCAATTATCTATCGTCCCGTCGATTCGATTGTGGAAGATTGATTGGTTCAAACAGAATTCTCATCCGCTCACGGCAAATGACATTTCCCGAGTAAAGGAAGTCCAGGCGTTTCGTTCCTTTGCCTATCTCGCTGCACCCGAGAATCTCCTCCGTCGGGCAAATGAAAGAGCTCACGTCATTGCGAAGAGCGAGAGGGAGTGTCCCTCACCCCTCTCCATGCAAATTCGCGGCGTCACCGGCGCCGGCGCTTCATTATACCCCGAGAATCGTCGAGGATTCTCGAGTCCCCGAAGGGGCCCTCTCCGCTCGCTGTAGTCACCATTGTTTCGCGAGATGCTGAGAACCCACCTCGCCGGTGAAACGTCAAACTTATTCGGCTAACTATACATACTTTGATGCTGCCGTCGTCGATGGCCAGTCCTTCAAAACGTCTAGCGAGGTTCGTGTTGCAGTTTCAAGGAACATGCCTCGTTTAAGCTGTTGTAATATTGATCTAAAAAAAACACTCGTTGTGCCACTCCACTATTATTTTTTTTCGTTCCAACTCTCGTAACTGGAGTGCAGCCAACAGCGCGATGCAATTTTCATTTTGTGTTCTATTAACGTTTCGCCGATGTTTTTTTCTTCGTGAATTTTATCGGTGCGGCTCTCTCGACAAAGACAAAAAAGGCATCGGCGATAAAAGATAGCCTGTTTCATAACAGTCCAAATAGTCGGTACATTGGTGCGATTGGCAATCGTTGTCAGAATTGAAAAAAAAAGCTCTCGAATAACTCTTCACTCGAACATCGATAGACGAGTCGAGAATTCGCCGTTTGCATTGAATTCGCAGTGAAATTCGGCCCACGAGAGAGACAGAGAGAGAGAGTGAGAGAGCCGGAGGGAGAGACAGGTATGAGGGTCGTCGGTACTCGTGGGGCGTGCGGCGAGAGCTTTTTCGAATCGCCCCTCTCATCTAACAAATGGGTCGCGAGCCTAGCCGGCCTGGCAGCAAGCGCATCGCCAGCGAATCAGCACAATGCATTCACCGATGCATAAGTTTCCTCTCGAGGATGAGGTACAGGATGGCCCAGCTGGGCCACCGGCGTCGCTCGTCGCCTATCCTGTCATCCCGTCCGTTTTTTTCGGGCTATTCATGCTGCACCCACCGCGCGCTGTACAGATACCATATGCATGTGAATTCTAGTGAAAAAAATCCTTGTTGCGGTACGCGTAACGAAGAATCGATGTTGATAAAAATAATAATAATAAAAGTCCATTGACATATTTGCTTCACGGGCCATTTTCATTTGCCACCGGATTCGGGTTGCTTCGTGGAAATATTTCGCAGTTCGCGAACACGCCACTTTCATCAGCTCTTTCGACGCCCAACGCCCCAAACGCCGAGCATATACGATCGGGTTCCAACAACCCTTGTAACAGGCGACATACAATCCATGCTACAGCTTGGATCCGATGACCGTGCTCGCCAACCACGATACGCCTGAAGTTACTGCCTTTATGAGACACATATGGGATCGTTGGGACTGTATTGATGAGGTGTGAAAATGATCGTTCGTTATCTGGATGTTTGGATGATCCATCGAGATTTCGCAAAGCCTATGTTGGGCAATTTTGCTCAATATGCGATGAAGGAGTGCGCGTGCCGATGTTCACTACTTTTAACTTAATGCAGACAAAACCAAAGTGCCTCACGATATTTCTCGGTATCGTCGTCTGCGTGTTTGCCAAGCTAAAACATTATCTCGGCGGATCGCTTGAATCAACATTACCAAACGTGTAAACGACAAGTTTCTCTGAACGAGGCCTCTCGACGGACTTCAACGGTGTCGTGATCCATTTCGCTCTTGTCAACGCCTGGATATATCAATGGGACAAAAGCGGAAACGTACACACACCCGAGGCGTGTACGTCGCTCTTCAGGGTGGACGTTCGCGAACGCCACTCTCGGAAAGCCTCCTTTTCGAGCGAAGCAAAGAGCTTTTTATTGCTACTTTTTCCCCTTTCACGTGTTTTTTTTTTTATATTCTCTTCATCAGTCCCTCCGCTGTTGAGAGTGCGAATAGCAAGTAACCCTACCTCGTCATATTGACTCTTACGGAAGAGTTTTATTTTATAGTCTCTTTTTTTTTGCATATTCTCAACGGACTCATTTCTCTCTGTCTCTTAGTTGCTCCGAGAGGACTGTTGGTCCCGAAGGATAATGTCTGAATAACTTCTATACAAAAACAGTGAAGAGAGAGCCTCTGCTGTTTTTATATCACAGTAGCTTTTTTTTACAATTAAAACGCGAATGGTATTGTGTCGCGAAAACAAATCACGGTTGTTCGACACAGGAAATAATTTTTCTCGGTCGGTTTTTCTTTTCTCTCCGCATCTCTTTGTTTCTCAACTGTAATTTAGTTATGCAGCGGTGGAACATCCGAGGAACTCCGGAATGCCGAGTGGTTGATCCTGGGATGAAAAGTTAACTACTACGAAACAAACCATCGTCGAGACGACGACGAGACTCCCTCAACTACTGCGACTGCCGCCGCTTGTCGGTCCCCCGAGTTTCTCCGCCAATTCCGTAAATATTCCTCTTTCGCCGAGTCCTTTCGCTTCGTCTGGCGGTACGTTCCGGACTTTCGATTTACCCAGTACTCGACACTTTGCCCTTGTGGAAATAGAGCGGGCGGTGCGGTTGTTGGTCACTTCGCAGTTGTAGGTAGTTTCGGCAGTGAAAACGTATTGTACACAGATACACAGAGACATGTCGATGACTGTGCGTTTGCGTTTGCTACAGCGGGTATTCACTGTGCCGTTTTGCCTAACCGCTCGGGGGTACAGGAGTTTCGAGTGCAGCAAACGCTCGAACCGACGACCTGTACGATTGGCGACATTTCCTCAGCGACGAATTTCCGAACATGACTCGACGATCCTCTATTCGCTTTCCTCTGCAATATATATGAGCATCGATTAATAATTATCAGTGTCAGCTCGCTAGATTTGCTACATTATCCTCGTTCCGTCCGCTGACAGTTCAATGCCTCTTCGAGGTAAAATGCAGCTTCTGTTATTTATGATGATGGGTCATACATTTTTCAATACGTTTTTCTTGCTCAAATATTTATGCAATTTTTGACTCGCTCAGTCCGCTGAACAACTTAGCTTCACGAGTGTACGAGCTGCAATCCGAATAATACCTTTGGCACCGCGATGTTGAAATAATTGTGGTTTTCCGAGTCCTCGAAGCTCGAGTCCTCTGTACAACCCACCGGACCTCACGAGCGGTGAAAACCCAGCCCGCCGAGTCAAGAGTATCTCCGAGCTTCACGCTCGCCAGGATGCGGAAGGATGAGCAAATAGGAAGAGGGCTTACAGTACGGTCTATCGCGCTTCCTCCAGGCACAAATTCGGCATTCCATCGAAACCCCCGAGCATCTGAGACTCACTACCACTGGAACGTGGAAATAGTTGTGGTCACGAACTTCTCACCGCTGCGACCCTTCGCCACACTCGGGGAGGAGGGGTTTAGGTTCGGGGTGGCTCTGCTCGAGCACCAACGAGAATCGGTTCGAACTGCGGTTGTCCGATCCTCCGGGTGTTTCCGGGGAGTTTCTGACCAACGCAACCACCCCATCTTTTCCGTGAAAATGGACAACCGAGGCTACCTCAACGCTCCCATGTATACAACCCTCCATTAATTAACCGAGAAAACAAGTGTCTCCGGAGGTCGGTTTACTTCCGCTGATTGATGATTTTCGGAGAACACCGGAGCAGAGAGCCCATGCGTTTTCCGGAGGTCCGACGATCTCGCTGCCCGCTCCTACGATTCGCCCGGAGTGACCTCCTGACCCTCGACCTCATTGAATAGGTGTGCACGTGACTCGAACACGCAACCGAGAAATTGCTCTCATGCAAAATTTAGTACTTGCGGTACACTGTGACTGACGGTGAATCTGACTGATGTTTGCTGCCGGCAAACGCTTTAGCTGAGATCAAAGTCAAACGTGAAAGTCAAACGTTCTGGCTTCGAAGTCCTGGGCAAAAAAGGAATCATAACGAAACAAGCTAAAGTATACTTCAAATGTTGAAAAACTTTGCACGCCCTTCAAGGTTTCAAAGGCCCTTTAAGCCCTTCAAGGTTTCAAAGGCCATATTTGCTCAATCGTTTTATTACTTTTTAACGGGAAGACAATAAATTATAAAATCAAGAGCAAGGATTTTGTGCTGCGATGCTAGATTACGACGCTGGGAACGGTGATTGTGCTAAACCGGGCAGCTTTACCGCGCGGATAGTCAGTATATTGCTGTATTATAGTGTAAGGTTAAGGCGCAGAGGAAGATTTACGCGGTACGCTCCGAACACCGGCGAAGGTTGTTCTGGCCCGGTGATTTTAGGAGGCCAGAGAGGCTATGCTACCTCGGCTAGTCGTGATAGCCGAGCATTACTTATCGAAAACGACGTTAGCCCGGTGCCATGGGCGCACCTCTTATGGCCGTAGCGTCTTATACCAATGCCTGTAATTGCCCTCCTGAATGGGTCACTCAATTAATCGTACACGAAATTACCTCGAACTTCGTAGCCGCTATAGATCATTCACGTATTCATTCGATTCCTATCAGACATTTTTTCGAGGTATAGAAAAGAGAACTCTATCGAATAATTAACATGCTCTATAGCGTGCTCTCTGGTTCTGAAATCCAGTTCATTTAGTTCCGTGAATGTTTTATCAACTCCGGATTGAATCGGACTTTCAAGCTTGATTAAAGGGGGTTAATCGATTTCAGGCAATAAATTGAATTTTATATTTTTTCTCCTTAATAAAAAATTGAATCGAAAATCCCACACGATTGATTGCTCGCAACAATGTCCTGATGACGCGAAAAAATGAATTCACCCATTCTAGGAGTCTCATTTTTCCGAAAATATTGCCTACTTCAAAGAAACGGAGCTCTACTTTTTTTGTCTGGAATCGGCGAAATCCCCCTCCCCAGCCCACAGGCCTAATTAGCATTAGCTTCATCTATTCGGCCAATAATCCTTTGAAACAGTTACGAAGATCGTCGCTATTTGATGACACGCTGGACTCGGATATTACATTTAGGGTGTAATTTAAGACATAAAGCTTCCACCACTTAACTACGTCGAGATCGCGCACATTGTTCGATACTAAATTATCGATTAGACGGCGACGTTCTTGACTCCTCGTCCTTGTGGTAAGGAGTTTCTTCTCCACCTTCATTCTTCGTTCGAACCACTTTTTTCCTCCTCGACCTCCTTCGATCTTACCGCACGAGAGCACGAAAGAGTACGAATCTCCCCCGTAGGACATATACATATACTATAGATAGTTGGGCACTTATTTGGCCAGCGTCCAGCAGCAACGAGCAACCGAGGTACATCGTCTTCCCCTCTGTGCCCGGGAATGTCCATTACTCCATTAGCGGTCACCGTGTTAACTCTCTATTGCCTCGTCTCTCGCTCTATGAACCCGACCACGGTCCTTACTATTGTCCGAGCTTAATGTTCGTCTTCCGCGCGGTCGCTATTACGAACGAGTCGAACGAAACGTTTTTCGTTCGGATTCTCCGTTCTCCGTGACTCTTCCGAGCCGAGTGACGTTCGACACTCCATCGTAGCGTCGTACACGCGCGTATTGTATTCACCAAAACGCACTTGAATCTAAAAGCTTTTTTCTCACAAATCCCTGAAAGCTTTTCCCTCCACTCTCGATAAAGAAGAGGATTTTTAAAAAGCCCCACATCGACCAGATGTATGAACACAATTTGAACGCTCATGTTTTTATGGATGAAAATACCATTTGCCAAAAATCGTGTGCGTTTGAATGAATTATTCATAGTCTCACATCGGGGATTTAAAAAAATCTACATTACCTCAATAATCGTCTGCACGAGCGGTCTTTTCGTTGAAACACGCTAGCTGTTAGCGAGGAAGACGAGCTCGTTGGACTTTCATTCTCGGGAACGTAGCCAAGGAAATACCTTGAGCCACATTTTTCGCGGCGGTCTGGTAAAATAATGACGGAAATTGCGGAAGCTCAACGACGTATAAGGGTTCTCCGGGCTCTTGGGCAGAAATAATATTGTCGTTCGGCTGGTGAGCGGTGGTTTGCATCTTAAGCCGAATTAGGCGAGAATATAAAAAAGCGCCGGGACAGAAAGAGAGACAGAGACAGAGTGGCAATGAAAGTAAGGATAGAAATAGAAGTGAGAGGCAGACCGAGTGAAAAGAAAAACCTGGGAAGCTGACAGTGATAAAAATAGCAGGGAGCGCACTGGAGTGGATGAGAAAAAAAAATGGTCGGAGTAGCGGGAGTAAAATAGAATGAGTAAAAGAAGAAAAATTAGAATCGTCCAACTGAGTGCGAGAGTGGTCGTATATTGCGCCTTGTTGTATATTTTATAGCACACCGAAGCTGTTACCACTGTATATGCGAAAAAGGCGTTCTCCACCCGCGTCTCTTTTCTAATTGTTTTCCCAATCTCAATCTCGGTACAGTGCCTGTTTTTCGTTGTTTTTGGGTTTATTATTTTTCTCTTCTTATAACTCTGTTCCACTCTTCTTCGCGGCTTTCGCCATGGCGTTATCAACGCGCTCGACAGCGCATGCAGATTTTAAGTCCTTACTCGAGCTACGCAAACAGAAAAGCCACTGAGTAAATCTCTCGCATTTCATCTCATAGTTTTTTCACGTCGACGAGAGCACACGGTCGACATGTATGATCGCGAGCATCCATAATACTACAACAAAGAGTCCGCGTCAGTGCTGGCTTTATTTTCTGACCATGCCCCGGAGGCAGAAAACCCGAGCAGGATGATCATCAGATTTTTTCCCTTTTTCATTTGTTGTTTCTGTCGGCGTCGCGCTCTCTCTTTCTCTCTCTCTCTCAGGGCTTAGAGGCATATAAAACAACGTGGGAAAAATAAAAACGAGCGCGACACGTCAATAATCCGGGGATCGAGTACGGCTTCCATCGGCAGCCTGCGGACGCAATGACGTTATACAAATTTATCAGAATGAAAAAATCAACGTCAGATCGAGTGATTGGCAGTGCTGGCAGCTGTCGCTTCTCGTTATCACTGAGTCCCAGCATCCAGGGTTCGGAAACATCCGCGAAGTTTACACAAACACGGGAGGAACTTTTTGTATATTTGTTTTCATCTCGTTCGCCGGTTGCATTTAGAGGCGACCACACTCGAATCAACATCAGCGATATTTTCGTTTCTACATTTTCCGGTGTAAATTAGAGCAAGATGGAAGAGCCTTTGGTCCACGAAACGAAAATAGAACTTCGCATGTGTAAACACGAATACGCCGGGCAGATTGTATCCGGCGGATTGGCTGACCGCGCAGAGGCGACCGAAAGGTTCGATTCATCGGAGTTAGTAGGATCGTTTGATGAATGTGCCACAAGTAGGACAGACACCTCAGTAAATTTCGTTTTTCCAACGGATCTATCTTCCCATCACCGAGCAAAAGTCCAATCTATCGAACCAGTCGGATCATACGATACTTACAATATCGCGGGTATTGTAAGGCTGTACAATACCCACAATACATGCAATAGATCATATCGTTTTCGGAACTCGCAGGGTAGTTTCCAACAGTTGATAAAAACTCTCCACAAAGCAGACTCTCCGGGAAAAAGGTTATTCTTCTGTTCGCCAGGATCAGGGTTAGCAAGGTCATTTCTTCAAGAATGCGCCTTCCACCGACTCGTGTGCACTCGAGACATACGATTCAGTTTTCGCGAAGCTCGCGAGCTTCTGTTGCCAGCTTATACCATCCGGAAAATGGAAACTCCGCCGGCCGGTGCGAGACTCTTACTCGACGATATATTATGCCATATGGCTGTGCTATAACGCGCGTGGAAACGTTCCGAGAGAACGTTGGAAGTGTACTTCTGGGCGCGAGTTACGCGGGCACTCACAGAATTCGCCCGATGTTCCCTCCTACGAGAGTTACCAGAGGTGCCGGAGCCTTTGTCGAGGGTTGGGAAAAGGGGGAAATATGTATACTTCATCTAGCACTGCGTTTCTTCGTATCAAGTGCAACATAGCAACAGCCCAGAATTGAGGAGAGAGAGGGAGAGGGGGTTTGTTGCAAGTGGACTTTTAGGTAGCTTTGGCAATTCACTACGGAGGCCTCGAGTGAGTACGTTAACGCTCCGCAGCGCTAGATGTATTTGTAGGTATACACAGTAAATTCTCCAGGCTGTATGCCCGGTACGTAGCGTACGTACGTGTTAGGTGCAAGAGCTGCTCGTTGCCGACGCGTTCTCTCCGCTCCCAGGAAGGCTTACCTCAATCCTTTTCACGATTAGAGTGCTTCGAGCAATGCCGCATCGACCACACACGTGTGTTTTGCCAACAGATGGGATTCCACTTGGCGGTCTACAGAAGGCTCTTCTCTTTCTCTTTCCCCGGCTTTTCGTCCTGGCGACTAGCATTCCAACGCGGAATCAGAGACTTTTCAGAGTCTGTGCCGAGCTCTCGTTGAGTCTCTGTACCAAGCCTGTCGGAACTTCCAAACGCTTTATAAACCTTATAAACCCTCTCTATGCTGCCGGAGAAATCGCTTATGTCGCGAAAGTCCTCTTTTATGGAATACCATTGAATTTTCTATGTTTGCTAGTTAATTGCCAGAATAAATTTTTGAAAGAAAGTTTTTTGTAGCATTACCGATAAAAAAAAATACGGATGAATCAATGAAAGATTCGGTCTTCAAATAAATATTTTGCTGGTACAGCTAAAAGATTGGTTAGTTTAACCATTTTTTTGGATAATTTCACCACAATATGTTGAAGGCATTAAAATATTTTGTTCGGCCAACAAAATATTTATTTGGACATCCCTGCCCGAATTGTTAGTTGATTCAACTGCATTTTTGTTTAAAGCGATCAAACTAATAGTTTCCTCAACTCACAATTTTTTTGTGTTCGCGGATAAAGTAATTTTCGAGAAGTACACACGTATGTTGTCGAACGATTTCTATAACGTTTATTACCTCATGCCGACACGTATGATTAACATCAGAAACTTCCTGCTTTTTGTCGCGATCGAGAACAAGCAGTAGGAGTTGCGTAATTTCGGTCACGTTAGAACGAACGGTTCCGTAAACAGTAGCCTTGTGCATTATGTATATGCGAATATATATATATATCTCATGTCCGCACGTGCAGCTTGCAGGTAAATGCACTTTCCTCTCATTAACGCCCGACACTCCGGCGATACGAAATTCAGCGTTGAAAATCGAGAGTATTGTTGCGAGATATATAATATATATACATTGCGCTTACGGAAGAACTCAGAGACAACGATATATGCTATGTTTATTCCAAGATCCACGTGAATGGGATACATTTTTCGCTAATGACATAGCTGTCATTAGCTTACCGCGAATGACAGCCATTAGTTGATTCGTTATTTTTCACATTGAATTGAAATTGCATCATCCATTAGGCGCATGTCATTGCACAACCAATCAAAATAGCATTAACGCCTGAACGGAAGTTTTTTGTACCAACTAACTACAACTATTATTTTTCTCAACTCACAATTTTTAATCACCGGTTCTGTTTTTTAAGCATGCATCGAAGAATCCTCTTATTTCTAAATATTCATACGATTTCGTGGCAGCGATCGACCGTCATTAAAATTTCGGCTTTCACAGTGTTCATGAAGCGATGAACCGTAGTGTTAATCGGGCCTCGAAAAACGCACGACGAAAAATCAACGAAACAAGCGCGACGGCCCATCAGCGATAGTTCGCTGACGATGAGACGGGAAATTTCGACAAAACACGATCATTACGTCCCTCCGGATGACAGCGCTTTTTTCGCGAACATCCACGTCGCACATGATTTTCATAGCTGTTTTCTTCTTATCTGTTCCAGAAACTGCGATGCGTTGACCTGAGATAAAGTGGATCTCCAATACGAAGACACATATCTTTCAAGTATCCCAATTGAAAAATAACTTGAAGAAAAAAAAAACTCCATATCATTTTGACACATCGCGCGAAGTACGTCTTCCAGATATACTCAGGAAAAAAAAATACATGCGTTGACCTGCCACAAAAAGAGTTTCGATATTCTGACGACCACATTTGTTAGTGTGATAGAACAACATATCCAGTTGTCTACAATAATCAGAAGAATCCAATTCCGATTCGTGCGAATCGACGAACTGATGGATGCGCGTTCGGATAGGAAAGGACAAATTTGAGAAAAAAAAAGAAAAAAAAACCAGTGAAGAATCAAGAAGTCGCGAGAGGTAGAAAAAATGTTGCTGAGGTAACGCAGAATTTCGGCGCGTTCCTGAGAAAAATCGTGGCAAGTGACGACCGATAGCGAAGTCGTACCGTCGATCGTTCACCCGAGAACCTGTTGCGGTGAAGCATCTCGCGGTACAGTGTAATCAGCATGATCATGGGTTTTCCACGTCGAAGATCGCTGTGGCTCAAGGTCGCGGTGTTGGCTGCGGCAGTGTGGGTCACGGTATGTTTTCTTCTGTACACGGAGGATCACGCATCGGCCGTCGACGTTCAGGGAGGTTTGGCACCCTCGGGCATCGCTGCGGCACCTCAAGTGGCCAATGGTTTTGCTCCACCGGCTCTGGGGCTCCGACGAGAAACCCCGGGCAACGGTCAGAGCAAGTCGAAAATTAATCAAGGTGGTCCGGAACAAGGTACGTCAAACTGCCAAATTCATAGATAAAAAAAATAATATATATATATTGTTTCGGGACGGCTCAATAACTCCGAGAGAAACTCTTCGAGTATATGCAACCCGTCGTGTTCTGATTCAAGGTGGTGGAGTTCTCGCGGCACCGCGGGAACCAGATTTCGCCGCACCCGGTGAAATGGGTAGACCTGTGGTTATTCCCACGAATCTTACAGCCGAGACGAAGAAACTCGTCGACGATGGTTGGCTCAACAATGCGTTCAATCAGTACGCCAGTGACCTCATTTCCGTGCACAGGACTCTTCCGGATCCGCGGGACCAATGGTAAGTACTTTGTTTCGTTAACGATAATCAAATCGAACAAAAAATAACGATAAATCTGCGGCTTAAAAATGACAAACTGAGCATTGAAGTATGTCGAAAAAAAAAATCATAAAATTTGACACTCACGGGACGGAAATTCTGGTATGAAAAAGAAGCTCTTCCCGCGAGGTGTCGTGCAACGCGGTCTCGCGTCATCCTGTTACATACACGCGGTTCGTGCATACGATACTTTTAGGGATGCTAGCCAGCGGTGGCGGTGGTTGCGCTGGTATGTTCGAAATATGTTTTGCCCCCGCGTGATCGTAAATTTTGGCTCCGAAAGTTCCACCGTAGAGAGTGCTGGCATGGCAGCCCGAGCGTGCACCCGCGTCCCGCACGGTCTCCGCAATTAAGCCCATGAATATTAATTACAATTTACATGATATTAACCGACATTATCAGGACAGGTGGGCGAAGTTCTCGCCCGCGCCTGTTGTCGTTGACACCGACGCCGTTGCGTTTCCGCGTCGCCCGAAACTAACTGTAACCGAGTTCGGGGGGTCGGCACACGGATGCATGTGTCATGCACGTAGAGCGCGATTTCTCCCTAGTGTTGTCCGGGCGCAATGCGAGCTCGGCGTCTTGTATCGTAAGTTGGGAAAGTTTTACGCCGAGCGAAGTCCTCGATTTTCAGCGTTATCCCGTCACTCGTTGAATAATATACAGGCGAAAGTTTATTTGTTCGAAGGCAAAGGCGATTACCGAGTGTATGTACTCCGATAGCTGTGAGCAAACTTTGACCCTCGAGCAGCCGGCGTCGGGTGCGTTTTCAAATTACCTACCGGGTTCCGGTTGTAAAGTGCGCTATAGAACGTCAGACGGGGGCGCACCGAGGAGCGGAGTGTGAGGGGAGAGAATTCGAATTTAAATATGCAAATCCTCGAACGCTTAGTTTAATAAGGTGCTCCTTCACATGCCGCTACACGTTCGTCCTTGCCGAGCCAATTATCACATAACTGCACACTCCGACGAAGGTTCAAGTGCCTCTTCCCCGCCCGCGAGCGCCGGGGGAGGTTGCTCGTGTACTCTTGTATAGCCCCTGCTGATAGTTCGAGAATGGGCATGCCGACGAGGGTTCGGATGGAGCAAACAAACGCGTTAACTCGAATACAGATATGCGATAACGCGTTCCGCGAGGATGCTCCCGTTTGCAGAACACTGCACGCCCCGCTACGTCTCGTACGCCGGGTATGTACACACGAGAATCCGGCTGTGAGGAAAATCGTTCCGTCTCCGGGTGAATTTCTGGATTCGGGGACGCGCACTTGTTGGATGCTGTTTTTAGCGTCGATTGTGCTATGCGAATAATCGGAGCGATAGGAGAGTATTTTTTGAAGCTCGATGGGTATAAAAATTGTTCCCTGCAAAAGTTGCTCTGAATTAAACGTAGGCTGCAAAAGAGGGTTTGTCCATTTAATAAGGGTTTTTACATTAAGCTACAACAATTCGGCTTTAACGTAAAAAAAAAATAATTCTTTCGTGTATGACTGAAAGGCGACATATCTACTTCCTCAAGTAGAGGAAGCAACCTCAATCGCAAAATTCCGTTTATGAATACGTCGTTCTAAATTTTTCTAAAAAGTATTTTTTTTAAATACCAGCTCGTCCGTTTTGGAAGTATATACGTTATTGAAGCATAATAATATAATATAGATAGAGGCGGAGAGCTTGTTTTCGTGGCACGAGCATCGGCCCGCTTATAAGTACAACGGGCGCGTTTACCTGCCGCACAGCCGCTGTTATCTCGTAAAGAGCTTCGGGCACACTGCGAATGGTTTTCTCGGAGACGTTGCGCACAAGTTTACTCCCGTACTTGATGATAACATGAAGCTTCAACAACGGCTGTTCGCCCAACGGCTGAGAGAAAAGCAGTATTTTGTACAACTACTTTTCTCTATCGTGTACACAAGCTTTACGACGTCACATGTTTTGTTTACGCAGATTTTTGTTTAGGCAAAACTCCCCTCGCTTCGTTCGCAGGCTCTTCCTTTCAGGGTAGGTATATATGTAATATTCGATACCGCAATCCTCTATGAAATTCTGTCTGTCGAGTACGTTTAGTCGTACTCTAATGACCGTGTTATAGTTTTAATCCTCCGTAAGTATCGGCAAAAGGATTACGATTGATTCCTCTATCAGACGAGAGATAGTAATGGAAAGCGTATACTAAGAGCCTGCTAATGAGAGGATATCGTTGGTACAAGTGGGGTCGCTATTTGTTTTAGTATGCTGGAGGATTCGACTAATTATATGTACAGCGCGTAGGAGCACATATTCACCAAATCCCGACGTTGTTATCTTGCAAAGAGCCCTGAGCTCGCTACAAAGGGTATTCTCATATAAGTAGAGACACAGAGATAGATAAACGCCGAGCCCTGTGCAATGGACGCAAGTTAACTTCGTCGAGCGTATTCCAATTGAGAATTATTATCATAGATTCGCCAGAGGATTACATTCGGCTTTAATTATCCGTTCTGAGAATAGTTCACTATACTATCAGCCGGACCTGGGCAAACACCCAATGTAATTGAAGCACGTATTGAATCATCAAGTACCGAGTCAACGCCCAGTACTCAGAACTTTAGCAATTCGGTACTGCCAGTACTCAGTACTTCAGCATTCAAAAACTACCCAGTGCTGGGTACAAATACTTGCTGTTTCAATACGAACTTTAAGACTTAGGGTATTGCCCAGCTCTGCCATCAGTTCTACTGTCAGTTAGAATTTTCATTTTTCATTTGTTGTTTTTGTGATAATAATTCAGTAGAATGCGTACATTATATAAAAAATTATACTCACGACTCATTTTTGATTTGTGATTATTTCGGCAATTTCAAAACTAGTTCTTGTAACAGGGTAAAGACTAATTTTTGGTAACTTATCATTGCCGAGTATTAGCAGCTTGGCTGTTGAATTTGCCGATGCGATGTGAAACACGCTACGTCGAGTGCGGTCGCACTTGCAATCGAGACGTTTCGGTGAGACACTTGCCGTACGGGGAAGAAATCGAGTGAGGGTAAGCGAGAGAACATGGGGGGACTCGAGTGGTCGTCGGAAACCCGTTCGAACCAATCATTATACGTTAACGACCTCGGGAAAACGAGTTCGCGAGGGTAAATGTATATATACACACAAACGCAGACACACACCAGGCTGCAGTAGCTGAAGCAACGAAGGACGAGGTGTCGCTGTCTCGTTAGCGACCGAGTCAGCACGTTCGCCATCCGTGAGTGTTCGTGACCCGATGTCGATTCGACACGAGAGTTTTTGGCAAAAACACGACGATCATGCACGAAGATGAGAAAGTCGCTAAATGTCATGTCGAATATACTGTGCCGAATCGCTCCAGCGAACGAACCAATGATTACCTTGATTAAATATTCCCCAGAGGTTGAAGAAGTTTCCATCAGGAACGGCACATTGAGCGAGCGAGATCAAACTCTCTCGAGGATAAGAGTAAAGTGTCTCACGAAAATTTTACCGGATCAAATGTAAGTGACGCACACAGTGACGGGATTTAAGGGCTGCAGGAACTGTGCGAGTAAAGTGCAAGCGGGCGAAGAGCGCGGTTCTGTTTCAAGGGGGAACCGGCAGGTCCCGTGGGGTTCGGGATTTTGGGTACTCGAGAAAACACAGCCGACTGGTTGAGTGTTCTTGCCTCGTGCGTTCAAAGGATCAGATAAGAGGAAACAGCGCGTCGCGAGAGAGCCCATCATCCGGGCGTCGAAGAGCCTCGAGCACGTACCAATTCGCTCGAGTATCTCTTCTATCCATAAATCGAGAGTTTTACATAAAAGGCCTTACCGGATTCGTATCGTCTGAGAAATGCTTGGTCCTTTCTCCAGGTAATTTCCGTGCAGAGCGCTAAGGGACCGTACGAAAGAACTGGAGTTTAAGACACTCGACCTTTTGATGGAAGACGCCTTTGTGCTTCCACTGTTGAATTAATGACGGTGTGCCAGCGTCTTGAAGACAGTACGTATTAACCTCGCGTACTCGTACTTCGTCTAGACTTCTCCAAATTAATTCACCCTCTCCATGTCTAATTAGTATTATCTCGTCGCCCGGTCCAGAGATTTGCATTGCTGGTGGGTCCAATTAACGGGCGCATGCGACAATGGGCAGACGTGAAATCCTGTGCCCGCAGTGAGAATGAACCAACGACAAGAGTGGCGTCGCAGTGGTGTTCGTAATCCGCGCCCGATGCTGCAGGAACAAATTGCATGCGCATGCAATTTTGCTGATCCTCGAGCTATCGAGGGACAGCTCAGAATGCCGCCTACGCAAAGAACCAAGCTAAGATTCCATGATGTCGCTTCCTCTTCGATAAAACGCGGAAAGAATGAAAATCTTAACTATCTGATAAATTCGCGTGAGGTAGTAATTTTCTTCGTTGAAAGCGCTTTGACAAAACTTTCCGTCATTCGCGGAAGAGAACAATATTTAAGCTGGAGAGGCTCATTAATATTTGCTCTCGAGCCACTCGAGATACTCCCAGCGGGATTTAAAAAAAGTCACTCAGTTCGACCAGTAAGCTCGGTTATTTATAAATTTGTCAACGTGCCTCGCGACGCGAATTTCGAATTCACTTTCACGTTTTCCCTCTCGACATTTTTTTTTTATTTCCTAGCACGTCGCTGTCTCGTATCGGTAAGAACCTGAAATCCCGAGGACTATTGAATATTTCAACGGCGAAGGGCATTAAAGTTTAACGCTGGATTATAAGAAAACGTGGAGGAAGTCCCTTTACAACGATTCATCCTTCGGCAGACTTGCGAATATACTCGCCTTTCTTTAATAATTAATCGATGCTTCATTAACGACCTCTTCTGCTCAAGACCTCCGTACGTCGGCCTCATCATAGACTCCGGTGAGCTCAGAAATTCTCTCGCTTGTGTGAGTTACTAATAGCTTCGCGCATTACGAAACTTCATTGTATTACAGAACGGTCGGAATGAACTCTACGACTATTGATTTTCATTTACAGCGAATTACAGCGACACGCGTAATTCCGTTCCACTCGCACGCGTCGGCACTAGTTGGTACGAAAGGTCTGCACCGGAAGATGAAGAATAATACGAACCTTCATTATTGTGTTTCGCCGATGTAATTTAATTTATATAACGATTCAAGTTTTTCGACCGCGCGAGGCCGCCGTATAGCAAACAAGAGGCAGATTGCCCTCTTTCCTTCCGGTTGTTGGCTTCCGTGTGGAGGAGCGGCAAACTCTCGGGAATATCGATGCACCGGGACAATGGGTTGTGCGGCGCTGCCGGGAAAAAGGGGTCGTCTGCAATTGCGGAGTTAGCAGCGCGCCGCGAAGAGAAAATAAAAGAAATGTAAACTCTTGTCGCGGGGATGCGGGCGAGGGCCGAGGTAAAGTAGACTCCCGGCGCACTCGCCTGGCGTTTTCTTAATTTTCGTTGGTATAACAAGAGTCGCGAAAAGTTGGCACACCGCTCAGTGAGTGCAGATGCGAAGGGAGTTGAACTGGTAATGTCCTGGCTCGTTCCAGCGAAAAACCAACTCCTCTTACCGCCGCGTTTCCTGTTCCCCATGTTATTCCGGACCGCTATTTCTCGCCCACGTTTCGCGAAGCACCAAAGGTTCCCTCACCTCCCCACCCCTCGGCCGCTTTCTTTCGACCGAAAGTCGAAGAAAATGTTTGCGTCGATTAAGTTTTACGACTCGTACGTTACGCGTCAAGGATACGTAACGCTGATGGTTTCCCCATACACAGGAACGACCCCGGGGTGGAGGAGTGCTGCGACTTTGCCTGGCCGTTGAGAGCAATCGGAAGCGAGAGTCTTCCCTGGAGCACCGCAAAAAGCTCGAATCCCTTGGACGAGCGGGAGCCGCGGATAATGCAGCATTCATGGAACTAAATCTTTGAAGTACCGTGAACTTGGGACTAATACATTATTCCCGAAAAGCCGGTAACATTGGCATCAAAGCTCTTTCTTCCCTCTGCGGCGCGTACCTCGATTCGGAGATTAAAAAAAATAAAAATAAAGTTTTATGTGCGGCCAAACGAGAGCCACGTTTCCGACACCGACGGATAGTATTTGCTCGCACAAACGAGGCGATTTCTTTCCTTCTACTGGCACCATTTAACGTGAAACCTGATGCTTTTCATCGACTTCTGTCGCTAGAGTACAAAAAAAAAAAGAAGACTCAAAAGCGATATTCTGCGGCGGTCTCTAATTAGGTAATTGCGAAGCTTCCCTGTGAATGTGCTCGAGCTTGCGTACCTGGAATCTGGATTCTCTCCTTGAAACGTCGTTCCCTTTATAGTTTGTTCGCTCGCGCCTCATTCCCCTCGACAGTGTCGCAATAACGGAAAAGCTTTCTACGGTACCTTCAAGGAATAGGGGAGAATTTCTATCGAACAGTTAGGTACGAACAGTGCGTGGGTGCACTTGTCTATTCAAAAGACGCAGAACGAGCTTTAGGCTACGTGAAACGCGAACCAACGAGTCTCTCGGTGTAAGCTTTTCTTGTCGAGGAGTTTTCACAGAAAAAAAAAAAAAAACAAAAAAGAACCCTGTCTATTCGAATACCGCGAGTGCGCATTCGTTTTTTGCACGGAACTCCGGGCGAAGAATACGGTGAGACGAGACGATGCGAGAGACGACAACCGCAGTGCTCTCTCGCGCGAGAGCTTTTGTGCATTTGTAATATCAAAGGCATAAAGCCCCCAAGGGTATTTTGGCATCGGAAAAAAATTTCGCCAAGAATTTTTCTTTGGTAGCTTCTTTCGGGGGGCCTTCGGCTTTGCGCGATACTCGGATAGACGCGAGGAGAACGAGTTGTCGCGAAATAGCGGAAAGGAAAATATCGCGTCCGGAGTTTCGAATACCTTTCCTATCCGTCGAGGACTCGACGCGCCGACGTCATTATCGGAGCACGAATAACCGAGCGAATATTATCCGACGAAATTTTGGGTTGAGATTTCCTCCGCGCGCACACACGATGTGCGGGAGATGCTGAGACGGTTGACTATCACACTCCTCATACTAGGTAGGGTTGCTCGCCTGTCTTTGAACACGTCTCGCTCTAATTACGAGACTGCGGAGCGAGGCGCACGTAACGCTGATAGAGAACGTGGAGGGAAGCCGAGAGGTATCTAACGCGCGAATGCCCGGTGAAAGGGTTGCTGCTGGTGCTGCTGGTACTGGGCTGTTCGCGACGTTGCATGCTTTCAAGTGAGCGGAGGGTGAGATTTTCCCCCCTGTCAACCCTTATAACCGGTGCCCGCGAGAACACCCGTCTGAGAAGAACTTCTTCAGGTGCACCTCGGCAACTACTCGGGTACAATCGCCATCATAAACCGTGACGAGCACTATCGCCGAGCAACTAACATTTTTCAGTAAAAAATTAAGGTAGCTCGAAGTCCGAGCACGTGGATGCTTAAGGACGTTATGTTGATGGAAAGACAGAAGAATGTAGCGTCAAAGTTGGAACTGAGCGGTGAGCAATAATTGCAGTTCGAACTGTACGCTGTAACGCCACCTGACGCTCTGCTGAATTCTGCTAAGGGGCGACCGCGAGAGCTCGGACGCGGTTGCAAGTGAAGATCCACTTGTCTCGGGGCACTCGCGAGTGCGCTCATTAAACCGGGACCGAGTCAATGAAGTGAGCGATCTTCGTTCTTTGCATTTCCAGCCGTGATGAATGCGAATGATAATAATAGCGTTATTATTATTATCGTAATAACGGTAATATGCGGAAAGTCTTTTATACGGAATGTTTGGAAATAAATTATGAGTGCCACACGACCTCATTACAATGATTAATTATTCTCATGTTTCCTAAATGGATTGCATGACAATTTTAATGAGCGACGCAATTAACACATACATGACATTGCACCTTCAATGTGTTTCGATATCTTTCATTGTATGATTTAATGAAAATCGGTGTAATCTGGTTGACTTTCGCTGACAAGTGGACGTGAAAAGCAATATTACACAATCGTATTCTTTTTTTTTTTTTTTCCGATTTCGAGGCCGCATAAGGTATTTTTGGGTTTATCAAAGAGGAACTGAGAGTGAAGCAATCATGATGTTTATCTCTAAGTCTCCTTTGCGGTTCATCTCTGTCTCTTCAGTCTGCCTTCCTTTCGAGTTTCCTCAGCTTTTTCGCTTCAAGATCACCTCGTCAGCCGGAAAATAAATCGCGATCTCGCGTGACGAGGTGGAGACCGTGCTCCGCCAGCAGCAGCAGCAGCAACCGCTGCAGCTGAGAGCAAAAGAAGCAAATCGTCAAGATGATTGCGCGACTTTATATTCTCCCTCAAAAGCAGTTATGACACATTTTACTCGGTATTTTTTTTTTTCGGTTATTAATTTTCTTTTTTTCGGTTACGTTCCATCATTCTCAAGAACGGAAAGGGGCGCACTCGTATACACGAAAGGTTCGCAAAGAGAATCTCGATGACGTTCCCCCGTTGGAATTTACGGTGTTTCGTATAATGGCATTTTCCTGTGTAACGTAACGTTGAGATATAATATTCTTGGCCAGTGCAACGTGGAATACGCGTACGTAGGAATTTCATTGCGGATGCTGGGTTCCGAGAATTGCGAATGCTCATCTGATGCCGGTATCCGGAGAATTTCATATTTAATATACTTCTTTAAATTATCATGCTTTCGTCGGATGAGAAGTTTTCGGCACATTTACGTCTCTACCACTCAGAACTCTACCAGATAACATTTTTATCATATTACAACTATACCATACTAGAACTCAGCCCAAAATCTCTACCATTGTATGAAAAAAAACTATATAAAAGCGAACCTTTCGCCAACAAATCTTCCCCATAATAACTGTACCGGAATACTGGGCTACCAGCTTTGTATTCCGAGAGATTTATTTCAATTCAGGAGTTTTATTTTGATTGTGATAGATGTTTTTTTTTGCTAGGGATTTTCTTCGATGCGTATATTCCGGTTGAGTTGTGAGTGATAGAGATGTAAATGTGCCGAAGTTTTCGTTACAACGGTAAAATAGCAAAGAACTACAATTTTATGAATTTATGTAATCGAGTAAAACTGTTATGTTTTCTTAAATTATTCATATACGTAAACGTGCTCTTACTCTTTGCGAAGTTCATTGAAGAAACTTGTGTCAGTTCAAAGCTCAAAGTTGGTCAGATTCCCCGCATCCCCCACATAACCTTGCTTATACTTATCCCAATACGATGAGCCAGTATCGTTCACGAAAATATCACAATATCTATATTATCGAGTCGGGGATGCATCTCTCGATGTTCAAAGCGATTCGATGTATTCAATCCGAACGTAATAAACGAGATGGAGAACTATCGGGAAAGATCTCCGAGCGAAACCAATATTTTTATACTCCTCTCGAGAATCCTCGAACCATAAAGAAACTATCAGAAATTTTACTTTTGGCTAGGTTCTTTGGCATGCAACGTCTCTCCCTTTGCTCGCTTCGCTCTTCAACTTATTTCCTGCGTATCGTCGGCTTCAATCCCACACCAATCGAAGTGATCAAACGCGTCCGCACCGACTGTATGAAAATCATGCGGTTCAATAGAAATTTAGATTAATCGCGATTTCAATATGAGCTTAATATCCTACATGAATGATCGCGACACTCTCTCCAAAGCCACCGTGAATGGAAAATATTCCGATGCATCGTTATGTACCGCTAATTGCATCCGGCAGATCTTCCTGATCGAACCGGCGTTGTTCGCTTGATACGTACGTGTTCGTAACAGCGCGAACAATGTAGCTCAGGGTACATCGTGTGAAACTCGATGATGCATATGTTTATTGAAAATCGTTGGAACAATACAGCGGATAGCTGAATTTGGTGCCGCCGTTACCAGTAGAGTAGATAATGTCATCGAGAGCATAACAAGCTTGCATCGACAGTCTAAAATAACCCATCCAACCGTTCAACTGCGGAACATCGAAATTCTATCGCACCGCACGCGTGCGGACAATGTGCGATGCACTTCGGGAGCACAGGTGAATTGAAATGAAACTCGTTGATATCGCCCGGAGCCTGCCGCCTCTGTGAATACGCACTCCCAGCGGTGCCGCCGAAGGGTACGGTAAATTTTATTGCCCGCGGTAGTTCCGTGTCCGCAACGTTCGAGAGGGAATTCGATACTGCAGTTCAGTCGGGAAAGGGAACGACGTTATCGTCACCGCATTGATCGACCTCGGTGTCGTTGTAAAACTGCTCTGCGGCGGGAGATGAAGGGCTCTCCTTCCTGCGGGCACCACCGAAGCCTCGGCGGCAGGTGCATTTACTGTTACGGAATAACACGGCTGTAGCCACGGGATCACGCGTAAAAACTGTTCTCGCCGAGAGTCCAGTGAGAATTTTGTACGTTTCCCCCCTTTCCACCGTTCGTTGCCCGTACGGAGACAAACTGTCGTCCCTGCTGCATTAAAACTCCTAGCGAACGCCATCCTCTCCGTACCAAACCTCCTCCCATTCCGTCGTACCATCCACTTCTATCTCTCATGCCCTTCACGAAATTAATCTTCCGCTCGCAAAAGTTGGCAACGTCGGGTTATTAATCACGGCCACCCCCGTCGCTGGATCGCCATAATTCCGCGCGGGGGACCTAACTAATCACGAGGCGAGACCAATTAATTCATGGACTATGCTCGCGTCCGGAGAGATGCGCCCGGACTGTTCCGTCTAGATGCACTTCGTCTAACCGTACAGAACAGTTTTGTAGGAAAATTTATATTTATTTATGTTTAACACCGTATATTCTGACGCTTCGAGTCATTTTAATGCGATTTTTTTAATGGTGCAGTGTTATATGCACGAGCGAGGCGCGTGTCAACGTATAGTTGGGTAGTTTACGAGGGGGGTGGTCCAGCTATAATGCACGAGCGGCCTGTAATTATAGACCACGCTATGCCTTGCTGTAAGTAGCTATTCGCCAAAGGGGCTGTTATTTATGTCACCGCGTGACGAGGCCGGTGCGCCCATGAGATTTATGCTTTCCCATATACATCAGTAAACCGTAAGCGACTTATCGGCCAGAATCGCGCTCCCATACCGATCGCCATTCCTATCGCGTAATTCTCGTGAACGCTGCGCCGTGCTCTGCCAAAACTACTGCCAGACACTCCGGGGATGGGGAAAATTCCTGAATACTGCTATGCCCGCCGGATACAGGAAGAGCAGGGAGAAGACGAAGGGGGGAAGAAACGATCGGAGTAAATGATGAAAATGCGAAACGGTTACACCAGCAATCCTTTCAGAATCGCGGAACGATAGATACACAGTGACGTTGGGTAAATCTGAGAAAGCATTATCCAGCAACGGTATCCCTTTACCGCGGCTGATGCTACGAAGCCGATCCCGCCAGGAAGACAGTCTCCCAATAAGCAGCTGGAAACTTGGCTGCGGTCCAAACAGGAAGTAATACCGTTCCTATGGGACCGAGCAGGAGCGGCGGATACATGCACCGGCGTCTTCGGCAAACCCTGTGTATGCATGTGTGTGTGTGCGCGCGTGTGAGTCACATCCCCTTGGCTACCTTCTCCGGCTTGTCTTCTCTGGCTCCGTGACGCAATAGTTTCACGACGGCTAACGAGCACCATTGTCTCTGGGTGCCGATAATTATGTTAGCTCTTGGCGAAAGACCACGGGTCTCTTCCGAAATACTGGAACTCCTGGTGACGTGACATCGTCAAAATTTGTACATGTGGATCGTCCATGGAATCATGAAACTGACTTATCAAAAAGCTTCCAAATCCTGCTGCATTTTTTCCCGAACCGAAAGAAATAGGTAACAAGGTTTTGACAAACTAAATCTATATAAATCGTCTCTATTCTCCCTGAGCAAAATGGGCAAGTATACAGAGGATAATGTTGTCTTACCACAATTATTATTCATTTGTATGGAAACTTAAACTTGGTCGTTTGAATAGCGCAGTTCGCCTCCATCCATCCTCCGTATTTGCACCAATTAAGGAAGTGGCCGGAGTTGCGCAGGAAGGGAGATATTCAAGCAAGAGCAAGAGTCCTAGACCGGCTGTTACTCATTGCCAGAGAATGCAATCCATCATCGGCGTGAATACGAAGACCCGTCGCCGCTGGTAACGCTCTTCCTGCATTACGGCTTCCAAACACTCCCGTGTGCGATCCCTTTTAATGTTCCATTTGCCTCTCGCGCACCTTCATCATGTAGTAAGGCTCATCGCTAATTATACGGCTCACATTGAATCTTGGCACGCCCAAGATAACACAAAGACAGCGGAAACCGCGCAAAGTGTTTGTCTTCCGACAATTGCGATTTCTCTCTCCATGTGTGCTTTGACGTAGTTCGAAATATTCGACATTGATATTTTTAATTTCGTACGTCAGCGTGTTTGTGAATGGTAAAACGTGTCACGGTAAAATATACCACGGCTCGCGATAAAAAGCTGTGTGAGTATTACATAATTTTCCAATGCCAGTGACAGGCACACGGGTATTTCCAGTACGACATAGCGATTATGCAGCGACTGCTTTGATAGTTGCTGTTGTCGGTACCTCTCGGATGTCGTTGAAAATTGATGACATCCACGTCGGAATCGTCGTTTTATACTGTTCCAAAATTCTGTTACTTGTGACGATATTCGCATATCATGATTCGCCGGGTTTGCAGGTGTCGTTACACCGATGCATCGTTACGAAATCTGGGACATCGAGAAGTTTCCGCATTGATAAAAATTCCACCTCCAATTTGAAGCATCGCGACGACCCATACAAGAAGATTCTCGACGGCGCATTCATAAATTCTCGGTAAAGCCGCGAGGGCGCGTCTAGACTTTGTTGCCGAGGGCAGATTGAAAACTAATGTGGTGAACCGCCGCGAGTAAAATTCATTGTGACAACTCTACCCGAAAGTTTCGCGCTGCCGTGGAAGAGAGAGAGAGAGCGAGCGGACGGCACCGGAGAGAAGTCCGCGGTAAACTTTCATAACTAGTTAATCCCAGCTATCACCCCCAAACGAAGAAGAGCGCGGGCGCTAAAGTATAAAAGAGCATGACGGCGCGAAAGCTGGTGTGAAGCTGAAAAGGCGGAGTAACAAGAAAATGATTTTTCCCGGTGTCAAAAGAAAGCGGCTAATATGAAGTTACGGAATTTTATCCCCCCGAGAATTTTTCCATATTCCATGCACGATTCTCGGATGAAAGTCCATATCCCAACCTTTTCACCGTCCAACACTCGGCTTGCGTGGCTTGCGTGGCCTGCTCGCCTGCAGCTTTGCGAGTTCCAAAGCACCGGTATCAGCGGCAGCAGCACAAGAGGCATTATACAGCGTAGCAGCCAGATGCGCTCGCATTACCGGAAAGAGGATGAAGCACCCGAAGGTAGATCGTGCCTGGGTCATGCAACCGCGGGCTGTATGGTCAATGAATCCACGATCCTCCGGTGTGTTCCGGCAAATGCGCGAGCCTTTATTGTTCCCCACGGTTCGGGACACGGGGACAGCGAGAGTGAACGGAATACCGGGTTCGCAAGCACATAAGTATACCATGGATTCGGCGGGCCGCAGGCACGTTGCCCGCAAACTGCTAATTGAATTGATGGGCTTATTTTCCAGGAGCCATTGGTCAGCTGGTGCACATCGATAAACCAGCTCAATGGCAGAAACGAGCGACCGCTATGTTGCCGGAAAAAATATTTAACGTACGTGCCATACCAGACGCGCCTGGGAGTCTCTCTCGCTTGGCTGCGAGCGTAACCCGCAGTGGCTGAATTTCTCGCTCGGCGATCTACCGGTTACCGAATGCGGGACGGTAGTTCCTTTCCTTCGTATCGGGGGGGAAGGCGCTCCGTGTAAGACGCGACGGTGTGAAACGCGAACGGGAAAAGGATCGTAAGAAACGGACTCAAGCTCTCCCCGGTTATAATGACGAAAAATTTGAAGCGAAATATAACTGTACCGTGGGCAAAATTGTGCAGAGAGGGAGTGAGGAAGCGGAGGAATGAACAAGAAACATAGGAGAAAGCGGCTTTTGTTCGAGTTATATTACGCTGAAAGGAGGGTGCCAAATGTACCGAAGCCTCCGCGAGATATAGCCCCGAGTATTCATTTTTTTATTCTCGCTTCGCTTCCTTTCTCTTCCACACTTCGCCATTCCTTCCATTCGTCGTCACTCTTCCTTGAGGACTGCGCCACCTGCTTGTCAATTGGCGGGCGTGGGGTGTCCTCCTTGTGAGATGAAACTTCGTCATTGTTCTGCCTCCGCTCGCCCCTGTTTCCTTAACGTCAACATTTCGCATAAATAGAAAAAAAAGCCCCTAATAAATAAATTAATCAGGCTTAGTTATCTAAAAGGTCTGTGCAACGGCTTTTTTAATTTGGCTTTAATTCGTCATTGCGGAATAATCGAGATCGCCGACGCGATGGACAAACGTGTTTTCCCGTCGTTGGAGCTATCAATCGATGCCTCGTTTAACACAGGGATGATCGATACACGCAAGAGCGCTGTCAAGTGAATGAGCTATCACTGGTTGCAAGCGCGCGATGCCTGTGAGACGCGACCGCAGCCATAGAGAAGCAAGCCCGGCTCGCGCGGGTGTTACTCTACTCGGTTAAACCCCGGTGAATGCTTCCAATCGTTTCCGGTCGATTGGCGTTCAACAGCTATATCCACTTCCCCCGGCAACAAAAGAGGCCCGGAGGCGTAAGTGGTGAGTATCGAAATCAGACACGGATATCGGATGACTGGTCGTCGCAACGATTGCTCGACATCGAACGCTTATTCTCCGCCCTCGCGTCGAGTTCGCTTCGTCTCTCCGATTTTCGTCTCACCTCTCTCGTCTACCTGTCGCGGAAACTACCCCGTTTCATCCCTCTTCACTCCCCTCCCCCGGAACTTTGCGGTTTAACGCTCCACCTTGGCATTCCGCTGTGTACCTGCGGCCTGTACCCTCGGAAAATTCCCGAGCCATGTATTGTGATCACCTCGTTACGTAGTTTGTTAGCGGTTTCCGTCCGGTCTGACTATAGCGGCTTTGCACTACTTACTCGTGCACGATTTACCACCGGATTTCGATCCGAGTTTCGGACACGGTGAAAAAGAAAACTATGCACATTCAACGAACATTGCTTGTCCACAAAAATCTACTAACTTTGCCTTCCTGTTGATTTCATTTTTTTTTCTTTTGTCCACGAACGATGGACAAAATCGTTCAAACAATCAAAATGACGTGTTTGAAAAAATTTTGTTCAAACGTGGACAATATTTCTGGATTTGAGAAAATTACATAATGAACAATGAATAATTATAAGTTGCAAAATTTATCAATAGAATCAGAAGACGGTCCATTAGCGGATTACGCTATGTACTAACTTCGTGATAGTTGAATCGCGATTGGTTCGAGCACAGCTGCAAGATTTCGGCAATTGAGATACGGGGATGTTGTGTACAGGATTGGGATACAATGTGCTGATCCGTATTGCCGATGCCAGTGTCCGAAGCTGCCCACTCAATATAATGCGAGTGCACGCGCGGCTACTGCAGAGTAATTATCCGTTTATCGAGGATCTCCTACTCTCAAGATAACGTCCACACATATTCTATCGGGAATTGGTCGGTGATGAGTAGGGCGTCGATGATGATCTGCGGAGAGAGAGAGAAAGACAGAGAGAGACAGAGAGAGATAGAGAGAGATAGGGAGAGATAGGGAGAGATAGGGAGAGAGAGAGCGGAAGCAAGCCTGAAGCTCCGGGTGCCACCGCGATACAGCTATATAGGTGCTCACGAGATGGATCGAGTCTATAAAGCCGTTAATACGTCGGCGAGAACGGCGCACTCAGCCTCGAACAAGGAATTTCAGATTTCCGTTCATCTGTGATCCGTCAGCTAATATTGACGTTCCTGTCTAACTCACTTAACGATGGCTCAACGCCGCAAGGGCCTATCTTAAGTGTACGAACATCAACGGACTTCCGCCAGTGTTTCAACGACACAGCGTAGATCGGGGCAAAACGGGCTAGTTTAGAAATAGACATAGTTTATTATTAGCATAGGGGAGAGCGGGGCAAAATGCGGCAGTGGGGCAAAATTCAATTTTCCAATGATGTATGGATGTGCCATTTTGTCCCATTGAAAAATCCGCATTTTCTGCCCTATTTTTCCCCGCTCTTCCCTGATACCTAACCCTTTCTAAAGGATGATAAAATTTTTTTTTCTTCTTTACAGGTGCAAGGAACCTGGACGATATCACGAAGAACTTCCGGCAACTGCAGTGATAATATGTTTCCACGACGAGGCATGGTCGGTCCTTCTGCGCACGGTCCACTCGGTCCTCGACAGGTCGCCCGATCATCTCATTCAAGAAATCATTCTCGTCGACGATTTTTCCAACATGCGTGAGTACCGTCCATAAATCCATCCCCGACTGATTAAGAATCTGCGTGAAACTTTCGAAATCCCGAAATACGATGAGCTGTTATAAATTTACCATGCTCGGCGAGAGCGGGATTTTGGGACATGTCCCGTGGGCTTTGGCAAGCTGCGCATAACTATAGCATACTATTCCCCTCGTACTGTTTCGTCGTTCTCTCTACGCCGCTCGTTCTCTTTCCGGACTTTGCCGAGGCCTCGCCAGGCCAACGCGCGGTCCGTCCCGGTGATTTGTTACAACGTCGGCCTCTGCTCTCCACCCTTCCGTGTGTTATCGATTAATCGCGATCCATCGCGCTCTCCCGTACGACCTACTTGCTCCAGCATTAACCAAACGTCCGAACCGCGCATAAGGGTGATGGACTGAAAGCTCACCGACCGACCTTCCCTCGCTCCAATTTTCCACAAAAAAGAAATCCCTCCAAAACCCTTATACAGTCGATATTTCATCCCAAATTCCAATTTAAAAGAAAAAACGACAGAGAAAACTGGCATCATCCCATCGACTAATGAAGCTCCAATTACGAGGCTGTGCGCGAAGCAAGAAGTAATAGACGCGGGAGACAAGCCAATCGAGTTCCCAAGTATTCGACCGTGTGGAACAGTGATGTGAAGAATAAGTGCGAAGATTAAGCCCGCTACAAGAGAAGCGGGCGCTGGCGACTGCCCGACAAGCGAACGGTGGCGTACCCTTATCCGCACTCCGTGCGACCCCTCGAAAGCTCGAGATAAGCCGACATCGCTCGTGTATATAGCACGGCGCAGGTACCCGAAGGAAAGGAGGAGGCTCATAAACATGTACTCGTTTCATATAGCTGCACCTCTTTTGCCCCCGGAACTCCCAATTTCCGCTAACTCCTTCGGCTTATTCGCTGTACGCGTAGCGTGTCCTATTACCGTGAATGGCCCGGTGAAGCGAGATGAAACCCGATTGTTTTATCATAATACAAGCGTAATATTAAAGTTCCTTCCCGCTATCTCTTCATCGGCCTATCTCGCTTGTTCGTTCGATACTACGCCCGCGTACGTATTACCCACTCTCCGCGTTTGTCTCCGGCTTCCGAACAGGTTGCGTACCGGCTGGAATAAAGAATGGTTTTTCATTTCGTGCCGGCGCTTCCGCGCGTACGGCCGCAGCTCGGGGAATCCTGAGGGCTGCGGCTGAGGGAAGAGCAGCGCCGGCGATGTATAACTATGCATAGCGCGAGCATCGAATCGTCGAAGCGAATGGCATGTAACGGACAGATAACGATACACGACCGGGTAATAGAAGACTATGATGGCTGGTGGAACGAGGAGCGCCGAGCCCGCCATTGTTCTCGCTACTCTGTTCCTTCCGCTCATGCCGTTCCTCGAGCTACCAACCCTCTCCTCGCCTACAATCCCGAGATTTCCGTTCGAATATTCACGCGTGATTGCGGGCGATCGGAAATGAGGAGGAAATTTTCCACGTTGTTTTCTCGTGCGAACACTGACGAGCCGGTGTTTGGCAGTAGTAAAAGAAATTTCGCGCCGACGCTGCACATTTATGGGGTGAGTCGCAATGGTATGGTCATGATTTTTTAAACAATGACGATAGGAGGTTTAACGTTAAGAGAAACCCTTAAATTTTTGCCGTAGTTAACTGCAGAAACATCGAACGGATGTAATACACTCAGAACTTTCGATATTTTCGATGCGTGGTTCAATGGCAAATCTATAAATGAATATTTGCGATCGGCCATGTCACCCGGATACTACGGGTGATATGGCCATAGTAATAATGGTAGTCGATTAGGCCTAGAGAAGAAAGACGACAATTACCTCCGTCAAATGTTTCAGATACCAAACTGAAAAGAAAACGGTTTTACTGGTCATATCACCCGGAAATTGCGCACACAATCTTCTAATTTTCGATGCAATCATATTTGTATCCACATATAATAAAAACTGTTCAGACGGGAGCGTCACTCGTATGTTACGTTAAAAGATACTACGGGTAACCATATCACCCGCGTGGGCATATCACCCTGACTTACCATACAGTTATCATATTATACTAGACTTGTACCTAACGATAATTATAAACGTTGACAAAGGGCCATCCAACTGAGTCCTTTATCCCACTCGGTATTTATTTTTTTAGCTGGAGGACTTTTTGGCTCGGGTGCTACGCGCAGAATTCGTGTGAGTCTCCGCGATTAACGGTGCTAGTGCCCGGGATTTTTAATTGTTTTCTTTTTATTCAGAGTTTCCGGGACGGCATATAATAATTACGCTCACATCGGATAGGAACGACGGAGCGGGGGATTAACCAACGTTTTAATTAGCGAAATGTTCATTTTACTGTATAATTTACCGTGGAAATGTCTTGCAAAGGGAGGCTGATCCGCCGATCCGCCAAATCCCTGTGTGCCATATAGCAGATACCGTCTATAGTTAATTACGTGGGAGGTTTAGGATTAGCGACGGCGCAACACCCCAACACAGCGACGAGAGGGGCATGCGAGCTGTCTCATAAAGCCATTCCGAAGAAGTAAATCACAGCGGCTCGCCTAATTGCTAACTCGACGATCGTTATTTCTCCGACGATACGGTTGAATCGAAATTTTGTTCATGCCAGCGAGTCCCGGAACACCGAGAACCGCCTCTCCGCCTCCCCGGTCGCGATCTCTCGCTCGCCTCGTTCCCGAATTCCTGCACGAATCCTTTCATTCCTCGTGCTCCGGGTTACGAAATTTCGGTTCGTCTTTCCCCCGAGCATTGTTGTATCGTTTTTACCTACCAGACTGTATCCAACGTCCCAGTGCTGCACCCAGTCGCGCGTCTTTTCGTTTCGCTTTACGTCAGCACTGGCATCTCTTATTGTCTGCCGTAAAAAGAATAATTACCGGCGAGAACAATTATTTCGACGTTGATAAAAAAAATACTCTTTCTTTTAATTTTTGAAGAAATTCTGCAACCCGTGTACGTCAGCTCGACATGATTTTCGTTTTTTTTTTATTTTTGGAAGAAATTCTGCCCGTCGTGTACGTCAGCTCCATAATTTGTTTAAATTATTTGATTGAACATCTGACGGAATACCGCTAGATGAAAATAACATATATCCGGCTTGTAGCGTTATCGAGTTTCCAAGAAAACTGTACTTTTAGAAGCGTGAGAGCGATATTTCTGTTTTCCGTCGCATGCAATCACAATCTCCCGACATCTCATAAAATATTAATAATCTCGCCGTCAAATGTCGCGACTCTTTGCGCGAAAGCTTAACAATTGACTAATTCTCTGCGATCTGTTTTTCAGCTCATCTGAAGCGACAGCTCGAGGATTACATGATGAATTATCCAAAAGTGAAGATAATACGAGCGGCGAAACGCGAGGGGCTCATAAGAGCTCGTCTTCTCGGTGCTGAAGCCGCGAAAGCGCCGGTTCTCACGTATCTGGACAGTCACTGCGAGTGCACCGAGGGTTGGCTCGAACCTCTCCTCGATCGTATTGCACAGAATCCAACGACTGTCGTGTGTCCCGTTATCGACGTGATCGACGACACGACGCTCGAGTATCACTGGAGGGATTCCGGCGGTGTTAACGTCGGTGGTTTCGATTGGAATCTTCAGGTAAGACGGATATAAGCTGTTTCTTCCGTACGCTCACTTAATCTTTTCTTAGTCGGTAACGAGCCGCCACTTTGAATATTGTGAATAAATTTTTTTTTAACGCCGCTGAAACGGCTCGTCGTCCTCGGCCACCCAGAGTCTGGCTTCCGCCGCAAAAGTGGAGTTAAGAATCTTTCGAGGGGCGAGGATTTTCCTGAATAATTATGAATCCAACGTTCGAGGCATTATAAGTCAGTGAAGGAAAGTTGATTAGGAGCAATTTAAGAAAGTATACAAAGTTCTCGCGAAGGGAGTTAATTCTCGAGAAGGATCGGGGAGAAGCAACCCCTCTAAGTGGTCGAAGATGCTACGGCAGGGAAGAGCTGTCACTGATTATGGTGTTTAATTATTCTTCTTCGTCAGTTCAATTGGCACGCGGTGCCGGAGCGCGAGAAGAAGAGGCACAGTAATCCAGCGGAGCCAGTTTGGTCGCCGACGATGGCCGGAGGTCTCTTCTCCATCGATCGAGCGTTCTTCGAGCGTCTCGGCACTTACGACAGCGGTTTCGATATCTGGGGTGGCGAGAATCTCGAGCTTTCCTTCAAAACGTGGATGTGCGGTGGTATGCAAGATATTTTTTTTCTACCCTCTTCCGAACTCTCGCAGAATGTTGTATCGTTTTGAATGTAAAAAAAAAAAAAATGTTTCAACGTGAATTTCATGACAACGGAGTTTAACCGAACATCGCCGAGATAAATTCTACGTCGAAATTCGAGGTCGAAGCAAGGGAGTTGAAAAATTCTTTGAGAGCTTATTATTCACGAGCAACCGCACGCCGCCGCCGGGCTCTCTTCCTCCCGCTCTATCGGTCGTATTCTCATCCCTCGAGTCTTACTCTACCTCTTTTCACGACACAGGTACTCTGGAAATCGTGCCTTGCTCACACGTGGGTCACATCTTCAGAAAGCGCTCGCCGTACAAGTGGCGCCCCGGCGTGAACGTGCTCAAGAGGAACAGCATAAGGCTGAGCGAAGTGTGGCTGGACGAGTACGCCAAGTACTACTATCAGAGAATAGGTCAAGACAAGGCGAGTATATCTACATTGTCTGCCGTATCGTTTGTCGAGATATATGTACCGATCGTTGACCGTGTACCAGTACTTGAAGGTCTAAAAATACAAAATTTCCAATGTGCTCGTTTGGCAAATTTCGGTTTCGTAATGACCTTCATATAACTCGGTGTGAAAATGGCGGTTTGACGTAAAACCTCAATTTTCACCCCTTGTGAAATAAATTTTGTACGATACTCGTGCGAAAAATGTTTTCTTAATTCGTGTGATTGCAACTCTCGCCTTGGGCTCGTGCTGCGAAAAAAATTTTTTTTTCGTACTAGTATCGTAATATACTATTATATATTCCATGCAACTATATCACTTGTGAGTGACTAAATTCGTAGATAATGGAGCTATTGTCTACTATCTAGCGTCAAAGTTACCTTTTTTTAAACTTGTACAGTAGAACTTCGATTCCCGAACCCGACTGGAGCGGGTCTAGTCCGAATTATCCAGGGGGTGTATCTGAATAATCAAAAATTCGGATAATCGAAATGCACATTTTTTTACGGGATTATAAGACGCATATAAATGAAGTAATAATATATATTAAACTTTAAAACATATTTTTTACATACTTCCAACATCGAGGTAATCTTTGAAGGATTCTGGGATATAAAGTCGTCCTTTTTCAAATGCTGAACGCTAGCTAAGAGCTTCTGAACAGCGAGTTCTCGAAGCAACTCCAGTGTGAACTACGTATGTAAGGCGATTCAAACGATTTGGTATAGAAGCTAGTCTCTGATGCGCTCTGTCTGACTTTGCTGGGGTGGGTGAAACGGCTCCGGAAAGCCAGTGCAAGAGCGGATTAACGCTGGAAGCGGAAAAGCGCACTTCAACATGCTTTAACACGGGCGCGACTGTTGCCGCGGCGAGCAATAATGTATAATGTTTCGCGCTAACGTTCGGATAACCGAGCGTTCGGATAAAGTTAGTCATGGTTCGGATAAACGGAGTCATGATTTGAATAAACGAGTCATGATTCAGATAAACGGAGTCATGGTTCGGATAATTGACGGTTCGAATGATCGTGGCTCGGATAACCGAGGTTCTACCGTACAGTAATAAACGATAATCTTCTTCATCAGCTACAATATTTCGAAGAGGTAACTTCATTCGATGGGTCAACGTCTCGACAGTTATCCTTATCTCTCTCGAGCTCTATGCGTATTTTCTTTTTAATCGTTATCGAGGTTTGCAATATTAAGAGGATCGTTAAATTTTACAGGGTAACTACGGCGATGTGTCGGATCGAAAAGCACTGAGGAAGAAACTCGGTTGCAAATCGTTCAAATGGTATCTCGACAACATTTATCCCGAGCTCTTTATACCAGGAGAGGCGGTCGCTTCGGGCGAGGTAAGAGCGATTTTTTTTTCTCCTCGCTACCAAAACCATTTGCCAGCTCTGTTGCAGATTCAATTTTGCCGAAGTGAAATTCCAACCAAATGGGGATGCGACTGAGAGAACTACGACGTGGAGTTTCCACCAACGAATTCGAGGGTTTAATATCACTCGTTCCTTTGATCTATCAAGGTGTCGAATTACTCGCGGCACGAAGGCTTTCGATCGTTAGGGTGTGGAAAGCCGAATGAAAAAAAAAAACGGGCCGGTTTTATTGAAAGTGAGATAAAACGAGTTCGAAAGATAGAATATTCCGAGGATTCGATATGGTTGGACGGATAAGAGGAATTCGGTGCTGCTCGCATTTCCTTTCAGTTTCTTATTTCTGTTGTTTCCCTCACGCATAACAAATAACTGCGGCTCCAGCACGGTTCAATAAAACATATCGCTTCGATCGACGCAGCGTCCAGTAGATGGGTCAGACGTCGACGTCGAGTCAACGGGGGAGCTAATCGCAAATCGAGTCGCTTGCTACGATTGATACTGCATTAATTTTGCCGGCAGTCGAGAACGGCCTCGACGATAAATCATAATTTGATTGATAACGGGTTCGAAACTGTTCCCGGAGGGGCATTCATACTTGCGATATGAATGTCGCCGTTTGTTTCCAATTACCGCACTCAATCTCCAGCCCTCCCAGCGTTTATGCTCTCCCATTCTCTCTCTCTCCTTTACGATCATCGTATGCAGACGTCATTCGTCGCGCTTAATCGCCGACGCTGGACGCATAGATAAACAGTGCTTTAATGCAAATTTTGGCAATATAAAATTTTCAAGCATTTCCCGAAGAGTCACGTTCGCACCTAAAGCCCAGATGTCGACGTACAGCTTTCTCTCTTTCGTCGTTCGAATAAAAATGTAAACGCTTAATGAGCTGGAGATGAAAAACGGAAAAAGCGACGATTGACGAAAGGTGGTGCAACATTTTTGCGAACCACTATTTTTAACTCCTGGCTGCCCGTTGGGACTAAAAGACGAGAGTTACGCCTTTCACGGCGATCACGTGACTGCGTGTTCTCTCCGAGTCGAATGTTCTCCGAATCGACAGAAAATCTCTTGTCAAAATTTAGCAAGCAATTTCTTTGAATTATTCCCGTGACTTTCTCACGTTTTGTTAAGTTTTGATGTAAATTCATAGAGATGAAGACTTTTCGGGAAAAGATCGCTGGTTAGATCCTGTAAACTTATGTTTTTACCCTAAGTTAAGTTTCCCCTAAGTTAAGTTAAGTTTCCCTCTCCTCACTTTTCTTCTCTTCACTCTTTCGGCTCTATCTTTGTCCCGACGTTTTCATCTCCGTTTCTCGACAATGGTTGTAATCCAACCTTTGGGGATATTCTCTCATTCTCTCCGGCTACCGACTAAATCACGTAGGAGGGTATGCCCCCGAGAATTTATAGTTAGCACCGCACTGAAAAGCTCTCTGTCCTTTCCGTTCCAACTATCAGCCCCGTATCCTGTCCGGAAAAACGCATTTCGCACGCTCGTTGAATAATCCCGATGAAGTTAATGTAACGTCTACCAATCTCAAAAGTTTGCGCCGGCTATTGCTATTCATGGATCACTTAGAAAGTTTTTCTTTCGTTATGAGCGGATCGATGAACCACGGCTTGGCTCTGCTCGGAAATTTAATGACGGCTATAGTGATAGATCGACATTCACCAGTTATACCCATAACGGCTTAACGGTATATAAAACAGTTCGGTTGGAACTCGCGAATTTTTCCACGTGTCCTTTTTTTTCAAGCTCGGCCATTCATCCTCATCTTTCATCCATAATTTATCTCATCCATCTGGAAATGAAAGCCTTCGTGCCCGTTTTAATTACCCATATTTTCAGGTTTGTTTTAATTTTTTTCAATTTTCTTTCTCTTCGTTAAGTCCCGCAGCGCAGCTAATAATAATGCAGCCAGCTAGCACCTAGGCAGTTTGGAAGTTTATCGAAGCTACCGGACGTTGGGTCATGAATCAAAAGTTTTTATTCCAGCGTGCACTTTGCAACGGCGCAGACAACGGGGAGGGGTTTCCCAGCGTCGGTGTCCTCGTCGGATTCGAGCGAGGGACGGTGCGGCGAGCTTCTCAAATTGCAGCGACTGCAAAATTCTTGCAAGCCGGGAAGTCCGGATTGCTCGCCGAACTTTGTGTGACATTGATATGGTGTACCATTAATGGCCCATGGGGCACGCGTTTATAAGACAATTTTCCAATTTTTTTTTTTTTTTTTTCTCAAAACTCGTACGCGAAGCTTATTTGACAAACGAGAATAAAATTTTCCAAGTCTCGCTGGTTCGATTACTCTCGACGAGACCGTCGTCGCTCTGCCACAAATAAAAGTTCCAATCTTCGGTCCAATAAAACGACGGGTCGTACGGAACGGGACGGAGAGGGTTTCGGGAAAACATTCGTAACGTCCAGACAGCCACGGCCGGGTAGATAACCCGTGGGCGACATTTCCATTGTTTGAACGAGCTGATACGTGGGCAACCGAGCAAATTGGAAGCAGCGAACGATCCTCTTATAGTATATAGTATTACATGCATAAAAGCTCTCGTTTCTTGTATCCGGAGATTCTCATGACATACTGACGGAAACAGGAGATACGTTATTTCGTGCGGATAGAATGAGGAGATTTGGTTTTCACATTGTACTTTTGTACTATGAGGTGAACGGTCTAATTACTAACCGTGGCTGAATTACTGTTCGTTAACCCTTGCACGGTCAGGAGCTCCTATTGGAGTAAATACGTATAGAGTAATACGTTTCTCTGACAGTGAAGGGGTTGATCAAACTTGTGGCCACTAATTGGGCAAAGATTCAATACGGCATAGGCCAGTGATTAGTAGATAGGTCACTATATGGGCCAGAGCTGGCTAAATATCCTAAATGTTTGAAGTGCGAATTGAAGTAGCAAGTACTTGAAGTACCGAACACTAGTATATATTTGTCCACCTCTGATATGGCCCATATGGCAAAATTGTAGGACACTAATCAGGTAATTTGAATCAGTGCCCTGATTTTGAGTTTTATTATTTAAAAAATTGTTGAAAATAATAAAATAATACTTGTTTTAGTTAATTAAGACTCTAAACTTTTCGGAGCTTAGGTGGTCAGTAATTTGGCCGTTCGCCTTATTTCAGGAAATATTCTTTGCTGTGATTTCTTTTTATTTATTTCAGTTTAGGAAACGTCATCGTACGAGCTGAGAGTCTGCTGACGAAGCGGTTACTAACCTAACATTAAAAATCGTTGATCTATGTTTATATCGCCGTTTGTTCGCTCGATAAATTATTTATCATTCACTAAGTCGTGACTAACCAAGAACAATGAAACTAACCGACCGACAGGTTCGTAATCTTGGTGAGGGCGGAAGCACCTGTCTGGATTCGCCGGCTCGCAAGGGTGACTTGCACAAACCAGCGGGACTCTACCCGTGCCATCGACAGGGCGGCAACCAGGTAGATTAAACACACAACTAATCCAACGTTTTATAGGCTGACCGACGATACCCCCGCTACGACCCTCACTACTTTGCCGATCGATGTGTGTGTTTTTCACCGGTGATGTGAAAAATCGCGAATTACCCAAAACCTCTTCTGCTCCAATTCATTAAACTGCGAATCGAATTTTCACGCTTCGCAGAATGAAAACAAGAAGTTAATCCAACAATTTTTTTTTTCTTCATACATTCGCAATTTTTCATGGCAATATTTTTTTTACCTGTCTTAGCTTTCTTTTTTTTAGCTTAGTCTAAGCCTAACACCTCGAACTCCAAGCATAACCAGTTTCGTACCTTTGTGTTATGTCGCCAAGCTTTTTTTTCTATGTTTGTGTCGTCTATGGGGGAAAAAAGCGCACGGACCTGCGAGGAAACGACGATACTTGCAACTTATAACGTGAATCGCCGCACGTACGAGATCGTATTTTTTGAATTTTTAGAGAATCCGCCGTTCTCATTCAATTTTTTTCCTCTTTTTTTCTACAATCGGTAAATTCTTGGTTGAATTTTAATGCAGATAAGACAGCTCGATAGCGACGTGTGTATAGACTCGTCAGGGAAACCGGAAGACCTGCACCAGCCGGTGGGCCTGTGGCCTTGTCACCGCCAGGGCGGCAATCAGGTACACGCACTGTTGCACGCTCCAGTCGAACAAACAAATTTGAAAAAAATGGATTCCGATGAAAAACCAACAAACAATAATTTTTAACTTTGGGGTATTTGGTAGATGGTTGATTGAAAGGAATATATAAATCTTCTAATTATATTCTCATAGAATTTTAACAGTTTCTGGTTTTGGGCAATTTTACACTGATCTTTTCTTTCGGTAATTGGCTGGCAAAATGAAAGAAAAAAAATCGGCTACACGCGTCGCGATGGAGCATTGACGAGATGCCGATCAAGCATATCTGTTACTCGGCATCGGCATTAACAGAACAAGAGCTTCGACGTTGATTGCGACGGGCGGTAACGTCGTTGACACGGCGTGACGGCTCGACGTTTCGTTATAGCGCTATCTATCAGTGTCGATTCGACGAACCACCCTCTAATTTTCAACCGCTCAGCATAACGAGCGGAGACTTTGATCATTATAGCCGCGGGGCCCCGAGTTACCAAATTACTGTGTCCGATCGAGTTTTCACGGAGTATCGCAGTGATCCGATTGGAGAATCTCGAGGCTTGATTCGTGAACGATTCGGAGCACCGACGGTCGAAAAGCTACGAGAGTTTCGAGCAAACGCTCTCCCGCGTCTCCTCTCACCGTCCGCTGATCGCAGCCTATTTTCCCGTAATCAGTAACTCGGTTAATCTGACACGGTGGCTCATCAATCGTCGACGTAGTCCGTCCGTAACGCTCAAGCGAACCGTACATATACCTGGACTCCGCTCCTCTCTCCGTCGGAACACCACGAGGTACATACACGTTCGCTTGCGCTATCTCGGGCCGTCATTCTTAATCGGCGAGGGCAACGTCGTCGAATTAATCGTCCAGCCGTCCTGACGGACGAGATCGCCCGGCGAACTCCGTGAACTCGGTGACCGATATGTATATACTACAAACTACGTCCCTCACACGCGAATACAAACCCTATCCGAGTTCACCTAGCGGAGAAAACATCACGCCCTTATGATTAATGGTATTATTATACGAGAGGGTTCGAAGTAGTGTGAGGTCACTGAAAAATAAGGTCGAATTTTCCCAGGCATCGATCGCCTCGGCTAGAGCGGTTAAAACAGGCTACCCCGTAATAAACCCGATCAATGAACAATAAATAAGCGACTTATTCGAAATACTTGAAAGCCAGCGATAATATTATCCTCCGTTACGAACATGGCGGGCTGTTTATGGTCCCAATTATCGGATAAACGATAACAACGCGTGACAGAATTATGGACCGGTATGAATTACCAGTAAATTTTTGTTCGCGTAGTCGATGCTATAAAAATGTTGATGTTTGCTCGATTTTCGTGTTTCGGAAGCGACATCAAAAGCAGTCTTTGATAGAATTAAAAAAAAAAAAACTTTTGGAATGGAAAATAATATGTTACCCTTCACCCACGTCATGAACTGTATACCTCTCGGTTCAACCGTGCGTTCGCGGGACCGCGGCCTCTCATTAGAGACACACGTGGAGGACGTTGGCGAGTTTTATGCCATTACACATACACTCGCATTTCCCGCATTTACGATAATTGTAGGTAACTAGTTGCATACAAAAACACAATCAGTCCGTGTGTTTTGTAGCTTCGCGTATAAACATATATACATGTACATATTTGTATATATATTATATTATGTAGGTATACGGAAAAGCCAGGATCCCGGCAAAGCACCACTTTAATTTAGGTATTCAGTCCCGCAATTAAGCCGTAGTTCACGGTAATTACTCTTTTGGACGTTGGCTCGAACGGGGCAAATGAAGGTGGTCTCGACGGTCGCCACTCGCTAAGAGACGAGTACTGTACCAGTGACGTTGGCGCTATTACCATTGACGTCCTTTGCTCACGGAAATAACTCGCTCTCTCTCTCTTCTCTCATCTCCCCATATATGTCTCTCGTGGCAGCTCTGTGACCGACGACCGCATCTCCCTCGAATGCACGATACGCCGTTTTACCACAACGAGGAAAAAAAAAGTTTCACCGAGCTTTATACGTTTCCAGTTTTTCGTCTCGGGCATAGGTGAACACTCGAATTGTCCTTTAGATCAGAGTCCGCTTCAGTCGCGTGCACGTCGTTACCGACGCTGTTCTGCTGGCAATTTTTTTTTGTAACTTTGTCGTTCCGATGATGCAAAAGGAGGGAGACTAACTGGTACGCAAGCTTTGGGAAATGGCAAGAGATAAACGGTTCTAATAATTAAGGTAGTTGGGCTGTGGTCGGTACCGAAAAGTTTCGTTATATGTGCTACGGATGCGATGTATACCCCAGTTTAAAAGTTGAGCGGGATCTAGCGAATGTATCGCTGCCTATTTGACATCCTTATGGATAGTCAAATGAGCAAAAATGATTAATAACCAAAGTACAAAAATAAACAAATCTGGGGAGAACCAACACCCATGGCCGAAACGTAAATAACGAGGTTTGGACTTTCGAACTGTCCTTCCAACCGACGGTGCCAACGAGTCGATCGCAGCCGTTGCACATATCACGAAAGTTCTAATTATGAGTGCTGATTGAGTTACCGGCTCGAACATAGCTTTGCTAACTTTGTTGGAAAATACAATTTTTGCACAGTTAATTGTATTAATTAATCGGCTGAGGTCATGCCCGAAACAATTATGGAAAGGGAAAAAAAATTCTGCGCAAAAATGACTTTTCGAACATCGTCGGGCGACGCATTTTGTATTAACGCGAGTAATTAACACGCCAAAAGTTCATGCTTGAAATAAAAATGTCAATTTTATATCAGCACGATTACATTAATCCTGTCACAAATGCTTTACGTTATCATGCACACTGTCCGCTTCTAATTTTAAGACTCGACTTAAGCCATTTGTGTTGATGCAGAGCGACGTTTCTGGCAGCGACACTGCTACAAAAGCTTTATCGACGTTAATACAAAGTTAAAAAAAAATTACTACCACAGGTATGCCGTAGAATTCAAGTTTGCGGTTAAGTAATTGATTGGGAGAGGGTTGAGCGCAACTCAATTATTGCGGATCGATACGCGTTGCCCGCGTCCTCGTCGACAATTTAAAGAGTCCATTTTCGCGTATGCAATCGGAGGCTCCGCGCGCCTTAAAAGTGCATCACACGTACATTCTCAGCCAAAAGTGAGATTCAGTGGGAATTTCAACACTTTTTAATGGTATAAAAATCTGAAAAAATCAACTCTATTAAATGTGTCAAGAACACTGATTTTGCATAACAATGTCAAGAAGTTATTAACAAATTGCTAAAAAGAATTGTTAAGAAAATAATCAGTTAACCTTTTTTTTACACTTTTCAAATGAATACGTTGATTTTCTGAAAGCCACATGAATTTTGCAAGTCTTCTTACTGTTTTGAGTTTTCCGTATTGAAATTTTTTTAACGTCATAACTTCGTAACTATTGGCGCAATCGCCTCGAAACTTTTAGTGTGTACTGTGGTATCGTGATACGCAAACATATCTGAAATTCGTGCCTCTAGATCGATGTTTTCAAATTTCCGAAAAAAAAGAAAGCTTAGGAAATTCTGAAAAAATTAACGTCAATTCTAAACAATCAAGGAATTAATTTAAAATGTGAAAATAAAAGGTTTACTGATGTTTTTTAAACAATTTCTTTTGAATAATTTGTTAGTAACTTTTTGGCATTATTATTATGCAAAATCAAAGGTCTCGATATGATTAATATGGTTGATTTTTTTCAGATGTTTGGCATTTCGCGAATGACTGAAATATTTATGGAATTAAACTTTTGGTTGGGAATGTATGTGTGATGCATCCTTAATAGTAAGGTAACAACAGTTCTAGATATCGATACTGCACCAGTGTAATTGACCGGGGAGTGTGCGAAACAGACACGGCAATACAATTTCTCGCGGATGGTCGATGAACTGGTACTGCATCGTAGAGTGGTCGACATTGCTGGAACGATTACCTTATCGAGAGATCATTTTTTTCATCGCTCCGAGCGCCTCGCGTTCCCGATAAAATCTCCATGTCGCGAGATTGGATAATCATAATATAAATACAGGAGATTTTCGTTTTTATTCAATAGCCCTGAGGCGAGGTTCAAACTAAACTCATAGATCGGGAATATTTTACATTTTACAGAACAGATCTCGCTTCATTGTGAGGAGCTTCACAGCCTTCGCCCCGAGGTGAATTAACAAAAAAAAAAAATCCTGAGAGAATTTCACGATGATGAACGTCGACGATCCTGATATTTTCCAATTTTCGATGCTCACTCTCCACTCTGCTGCTCACGAATATTTGCCACACTGACGTCGTGTTTGCGCATAAACCGTGTACGGACTTTTGGCGTACGTTTTCATGTTCTCTTTGCCGTGTTTCCATTGTTACACGAAAATACCTTTTGTAACGCTTGAGACGCATCCGCGCTTCCGGGAAATTCGGTATTACGAACTCGGTCGATTTTCATCAGTACGTTATATGGAATATCGTTCGATTGTTACCCTCGGGCGAGTGGTAAAAGAAAAGAGTCGGATGCATTCCGCAATGGAAAGCCTCGATGTACCGAGCAGCTATTTCGATATTTTGGAGGCAAATATTTTGTATTTCATCGTACACGAATGCTTTGTCGCTCGCCGGAAAAGCCGCTGGGTATTCAGCTCCAAGTCTCAGTGCTTGTTTTATACGTTCGCATTGCATTTACGAGTTTTTTGTTGTTGCATTGATCACAGTACTGGATGTTGAGCAAAACCGGAGAAATTCGTCGGGACGAGTCTTGCCTGGATTACAGCGGCACCGATGTCATTCTATATCCGTGTCACGGCAGTAAGGGAAATCAGCAATGGATTTACAATCATCAGGTATTTTTATTTTTTTCCCTAAACATCATTTTTGACTAATCGAGAGATTGACCATTTTAAACGGACTTTAATATTTTTTAAACGTATTTACAGACCAAGCAGATCAAGCACGGAAGCAGCGACAAGTGTTTGGCCATCACGGAGAGCAAGCAACGTTTGCTGATGGAAGAATGTTCGCCATCCGGTTCGAGACAGCGGTGGTCATTCGAGAACTACGATCCATCGAAGCTGTGATACAGCGCCTTCTCGAGTCGTCAAGTCACCCACAATCGGGGTTCCGAGAGCGAAGCGTGGTGGTTATCCGATCAACGCTACATTTCCGCTAACGATCGTTTCGCCAGATCGCTCGAAGCAAGATAGACTGCTCCACACCTGCGTCATTCACCGACACCGCGTCGGAACAAATTCGCTAGGCAAATGTTCGTAATAAATATAACGTAGAGAAATCAGCGAGGATTCTCGGAAAAGCGGAATGAACACTGTAAATCGTCCGTGGCCACTCGATGGATAAAATATTGCTTGTGCTAAATCGAAATCTCTATCGTTGGATATATTCAACCAGAAACCAGTAATATCCCGAGTGTGTCGTCGTTCTTGTTCGGATTCGCTCGTAAGAATCTTGTTCGCGAGTTTGAAACTCGATTTCGAGATTGTTGAGTCAGCGCGAAAAGCTCCTTCTCGACACGTTTCGGATATCAGTCGACTTTAGGACTTGAGAGAAGTTTTCGCTGAAGTTTGATTTCATTCGGGGCTGAGCGTGGTAACGTCGGATACCGAGTTTCCATACGTAGAATCTTCAATTCTAAATGTTATACGAATATCTGCCATAAACTCGAGCGCTATCGAGCACACTTCCGTTGAAGTGGTGATATACGCTATGAGAGAATGGAAAAGAGAGAGAGAGAGAGAGCGAGAGAGAAAGAGATTAAAATCCGCGTTTACGACTTTTCGGTGTCGGCGATCGTTATACTTTCATATCGCTCGTAGTTTTACTATTGTTATGAACGAACAGAATAAGATGAACGGCCAGTTTCTGATCTATCATGTGTCATCTATCCTGATAGACAATATTTTCGTCACGCGTCGAAACTAATCTCGGCAGGGCGAATAAATATCTACGAACGGTGTAATTTCCTTCAATTAGACGGTCTGTAACCTCGAACGCAGGCTGGTATTGAAAAAAATAGAAATAATTCACGAATTATTTTTAACAGTTCTGAACATTAGAATTCGCGTAATATATCTGTCGTTGAAATGAGACCGGAGCCTTGAAAGGTCAGAAGCCGGCCAATATTACCTTATAGAGTTTCTGTACATGCGATTGACACCGGCGACAATAAGTCGACACGGTAATTATTAAAAGTCTTTCACCGAAGAAATTAATTCACTCTCAGATATATAGATATACTCTAGATATGTGCGTTAATATATTTTTTTCGCTAACACGAAAATTCGTAGGCTCGTTCTGCCCTCATTGGTGTCCGAGAATTGTTTGTAGCTCGTGAGAATTCGCAATGCCAAAATTAACGGTGCGAATGAACCGTTGACTGCAGAGTTAATTGTAAATACGAAGCACGTTGACCCTCTTTCGTTGCGTGTATTTCTCTTCCACGTTTCGTTCTTAAGTATACAAAGAAGCTCATATCTCCGAATTGTTTTTGTTCCTTTCGAGATATACATTCCATGTTTCACGTTTTTCTCGAACGGTAATGAGACGAACGAACATTGCGATAGAAACGCGATTAAAGTTTCGTTTGTACGATTCACGAGATCACAAAAATTATCGATGCTTTTCGCAGCGGGTCGCGAAGAGTGTAAATTTTGCATTCCGCAAAGTATCGGATCGTTGCATAAACTATATCACTGTGTCTGATAGCCTAAACGCCCCGGAACCCTGTTACTATGGACAGAGAGTGCTTTTTTACTTTAGAAAAATATTAGAAGATAACGAAGCGAGTTTTAAAAACAAAAGTAGAAGGAACGGAGAAGAACGTGAGCAATGCATTCCGAAGCCAGATTTTGTACATTCGTGTAACATATTATACTATAATATACCTTGACGCCAGTTTGTTTAGATATCCCTAAGATAAGGAGTATGATCGAACATAGCAACTGTTTGAAGATGACCCGCGCGATGCGTTTGAATATTATTTTCTAATTCACCCACGTGATTTTAAGATAGAAAAAAAATAAATTAAGACAAAACACGAACGTGGCCTGTAGAATCCTTCGGGATTGTCGAAACTATGGCCGAATCACATAACGACCTATATAATTAAATCAGTTTGACGACGCATCGCGCAGCCAATTAGCACTTTACTGAATTCGCAAATTCTGTCGCGAAAAACGTTTCGATACGCCGACTTTTCATCTCGAACGGAACAGTTACAGTCGCGTTATCGAACACATTAAACGCCCGAATCTACGACTTCACGTGTGCCAATAGCTTTAACTCTACGCATTTTTTATATAAAAATATATAAGGTGAATATGCATTAATTTAAGTAACGTAAGTGAAAAAAACCCTTTATGAAAAAAATATATATACGGTGGATGACTGGATAAGTTAATGTCTCAGGAGACAGCACCATCAGATAAATTAACTGCCTCACTACCTGCCAAAAAGTAAAATATTTGACACGATCCGCGTTATCTGTGACTCGATACCATTGTATTAGTTGCAATAAAGTAATTACAATTAATTGCAGTTAACCGCGCTCGAGCGTGCTACCGGATCGTTCTATATTTTATCCCTTAAGAGGATTCAAGTTTAAAACATATATATTTTTTATTTAAAATAAAAATATCGACGAAGTCTGTAGTTTCAAGAGATCGAACATTTCTTTAAAAATGTTGACTTTCGACCTTGATTAATTTAAAATTGACGTTGTGAAGAGGTGCAAGCTCAATTTGCTCATTGCACTCTCTCATGTTTCCTTGAGAAAAGTAAGTTGTTTTTTTTATAGCCGAAAGAAAAAGTGGGTCGGTAAAAAAAGTGGTTCGCCTCGAGGCTGATACACGTGATAGTTTTTGCTTCGTTTAAACTAATCAAATGTATTCAATGTGTACGTTCAAAAACCGGAAAGAGTGCGAAGTTTCCATCGGCCTCTGTTTCTCACGAAGGCGACAATTTCGACCGCAGGTAGAAAGACCCGATCGTATTTTGTTAACTCACTGGTGGTGTTAATTTATTCGGTGTTCCACTGTGTATATAAAAATAGCGGTTGGTGTGTAAGGAAGGCGAGTGCTTAACTAGGTACTATAAAAATAGTGATTTTCGATTATAATTAGTTAAACTGAGAGATTATAAACCTAAATATCATCAAGATTTATCACTGTGGTGAGTACGTCGAAGTGGGCGATGTGTGATGAAGTAGCGAAGTTATAAATCGGTGTGTTGTCCAGGCACAAAGTGTATCGAGATTAAAAAAAGAATCGAGTGAGTGGACCTGTCGGGATATATGAATCCGATCGCGTGGAACGAGTCTAACAAAAATGAAAAGAAAAAAAAAACAAGAAAAAAAGAATACGCTAAAAGACATTTATATAAATATTGACATTTTCTACATTTGGTAAGGATGTAGCATATCGTAAGAGAAAGTGACATATGAATCGTGGCGCTAACCGTTTATTCGGCTACGTCCGGCGTTAATTAATATAATATCAGACGTGCCTTATTTCATGTATATGTGAATATGATTATCATTATCGTCATTATTATGAAACCTCTATGATAACGTGCAAGCATTTGTGTTAAATAAATCGATGTTGTTTTATGTTAAAAAAAATTGATTGTTCAATAAATTCCTGTCCGTAGATGAACGCTCCATCCCAGGTAGCACAAAAAAATTAGTTATCAGAATGTTATCTAAATGAGTTACATATGTCCGTCTGGACGGTATCCGAAAGTTACCTCCCATCTAAAAAGTCAACTTTTGGACGTAGGATAGCTTATAGTTACCATCCGGACGGACATATGTAACCCATTTCGATCACTTTCTGATAACTAATTTTTTTGTGCTACCTGGGTAACTTCGTTGGGTGCAACGGATGCAAATAGAAAAGAAAAAATGCGGAAGCGGAGGGATGGCCGTTCAATTCGTTTCCATACGAAAAAGGATGAATTTATATCAATCGCCGAGAGCAGCTGGTCCCACCGTCCGAGCGGGAATGAAATCGCTCGTTATTCTCGCGCATGCGGGAATGAATTTACACCCTTGGGGAAAACGCCTCGCTCTCAGAGATACTCCACTCGCATCGACGTTGAAAAAGCCCCACGAAAGAGTGTGTGTGTTTTTTTTTGTTCACCGACACATTCGAGAGTTTCCGAATCTGTATCGGATTGCATTAAAGTAATTTCCATTGGCAAACGTAATTATGCATCAATGACTTTTCTCTACCTTTCGATTACCCAAAAAGCTCAAATTTTAATGAATTCAATTTTTCTTTCAGCCACCACTTTTGTCGATGGATCTCTCGTGATCGAAGCTCGTTCGGACGAAAAGAAAAAAAAACCTACGCATTCTATTTCGAATTCATAGCGTTTCAGGTTCGCATCGGCGCCGTTGATTTACTTGTTGCGTAGCCGGCCGGTATCGATTGCCAGGGAAAGATAGTGAGGACGGCAGTGTTGGCAAGCTACGTACAAACATGAATGGTTTCGCGGCCTAGAGCGCCTGATTTTGCGCTTGACCTAGATTCGTCGCTATGCCGAGGAGAGCTTCATAGCCCTGCACCCAAGGACACGCTATGCATGCGACAAAAAAAAAACTGCTCTCAACGAGAACGATCGTCACCGTGAAATGGGAGCAAATAAATTGGGGCAGTGTCGGGTCAATCGGATGACCCAATTCAATATGCATAGAAAAACCTTTCCCAACTGGGCCAGTCGATAGATTCTTCCAATATCGCATAGAGCGACGCTTCTGCACCTTCCTCGCACGATTCCGATTGACGTAGGCAGTGCGAAAGGGTTGCAGGTCCCTGCAGAAAAACATCGAGTCGAACTGCGTGACTGCTGAATTCGACAGTTATTTTTTTATGCTCTCCACAGCGTTTTTTTCTACTATCGGTAGAAAAATATGCAAGACTGTAATTTCCGGTAGGCTTTATTTTTTTTTTATCCTTCCTACCCTCAGGACAGTTCCGTTAAAATCGAATTTATCGGCCAGGATCCGATAGCAACACGTAAAGTCTTCCTGGACTGGCGCAAAAGCTCGATGGTGACGAACGCGCGTGCGTTCGGAGCTTTCGCTGCTCCTCGAAAGCGGAGTATCTTCCACGTCAGAGTGCACAAGCTCGGAGCACCCTGCGGTTGCTCGGAGGGCACACGAGATCCATTCATAGTTGGACTTGTCACTGAGAGGGTGTCTGACGTCGAGCTCGCGAGAACGTGCGGTAGCGTAGTTTTTCGAGGGTGGGAAGCCCGACAACGGCTTCCGTCTTTTTCAGACACACGCGAGAGTGACGTAAGAGTCGACGAACCGGTTGTATCTATTCTGTGATATTTTAATCAGCTCACGAAGTTAGCGTGTATACACTCATCAGGGATTACGGTTGCACTGTGTTCTGCCAAAAAAAAAAAAAATACAAAAAAACGATACCGGGTAGCGGGATAATTTACCGAGAAAAAGCCGGAATATTGATCTTTCCGGTCTGTGCAAAACTGCCGTTACCACTGGCCGATCGGGATCTCACAACCCTATTATAAAATGTGCGCCGAGGGAGGCTGCGCGAATATCTAATTTAAATCCAAGTATAAAATAATCGGGGTAAAAGTGTTTTTTCGAGGCAAGAGCAGCCCGGCGAGCGAGAAGGCTCCGGGGTTCGAGCAACAGGTAATTTGTATACTTCTACGACGCTCGTTCGCGACTTCTTCCTCCGTCTTCTACGTCCGCCGCGCCTTTGCTTTATAATTTTTCTTTTTTTATGTTCATCCGATTTTTATCAATTGACTCCAAGGATTCCAGCTGCTGTCACGCTGCTGAACTTGAAGTACGGATTAAGCAGTAATTCCGTTCGATGTTGGGCGTGTATCTATCTGAAGAAGAGCACTCTCGTCATAGGCGAATGGGCTGGCTCGAAACTGGGTTAATTACACGAGAGATAACGATCGATATCGGCAGGAAGAGTTATCGAGCCCCTCCGTTTTACTGCATACACTTCCCACCCACCTTTCGTCTAATTTCTCGTTTCCCATGAAAATAATGGAGCCGCTGAAACTACTTGTCGGTGGATATACCGCGTATATATATATATATATATATATGTATATATAACATCACTTCAATTTGCAATGAAAGTGCACACCGGTTCGCTGGCAATTGCCGCTGCGAATTGGGATGCAATTCGAAATCGTTCTTCAGCCTGCGAGACGCGTACTGTTCTGTGTGACCGAGCGGACCGGGAACGTTAATTATCGGATTCAATAGCCGATCAATTACGCTTAGATCCGACGATTGGGAGCTGCCTGGCGTTCACCGCTGCTGCTCTGTGTGCATGTGTGTGTGTGCGCGTTTCAATCGCAAATTATTCACGTCGACGGGCGAGCGTTACGCAAGTTATATACCTCCTTCATTATTACATCGGTACTTTTCGCTGGCTATTTCATAGTTTCATTGGCTTACCGATCTTCTCGGTTACGATTTTTTCGTGGCGTTTATTCGAGATTAACTGCGTCGGGTAACGTCGATTTATAACGGGCATGAAACGATCCAAGATTTACGCGGTACGGTGCACCACTGAAAATTTACACGCAAGGGCAGCGCTGTGTATATTAAACGGGTTGTAAGTGCCAGTTGTCGCGTCGAATTAATTGCCGAGTTTGTTGAGATCGATTGGTAATATTGATCGGTGGGTCATCTTTGCTTTCACCCGCTTCAACGATCGCTCAACCATCGGCGGGAGCTCCTTTCTCTAACGGGCGTGCAAGTACATTTACGAGACCGATGTGACCTTGAACTTTGGAGGCGCACCTGCGTACCATGCGCTCCTCTCATTCCCTCGCGAGGATGACTGGGCCGAGCCGTTCGCCGCAGATTTCGCCGGATCGCGGGAAACTTGAAACGACGGGTGTTTCCGTTCTCGTGGATAATAGACACGCAGCTTCTTCGACCCAGCGTGTTATCGAGAATAATTTCAAAATTAATGTTCAGTATTTTCAAAACATTAGAAATAATTTATTTTTAATAATTTATTTTTATTTCAATGAAAAAGTATATTAATTTTTCAGCACAATTGTACATTACATTTAATGTACTAGATTTTCCATAAAAACTTCCAGTCCGGTACACTAAATTTACATTTTTTTTGCAGTGTAGTAATTGGAAAAATAAATTGATTGTTTAGAATCAATAATTTACCTGCGGAGAATTATTACAAAAAAAAATGCTGATGCTTGAGAATAAGTGAAAATATATGAAGAATATGAGATTAAATCTGTAGTTTCGTTCGATGTCATTTATCTCTGATTTATTCGCAGCGAGAGGCGAGCTCGATGCCGGAGGCTTCGGGATCGGGGGTTGGCTTGATGGGGGTGGCAGACGAGCCTGATTACTCGACCTTCGAGAACAGGACCGGCCTCGCCGAGGACATGAAGTTCCTCGCGAGCATGCCGGAGCTGTGTGACGTGACCTTCCTCGTCGGCGACACAAGAGAGCCGGTGTGCGCCGTGAAGGCCGTCCTCGCCGCCAGAAGCAGGTCCGTCCATACGCTTCGTTTATCTACTTATTTACATTTTTATTTTTACCATAACTTGTCGCAGCTGCAACTGTCGTTCATCCAATTGCAATTAAGCCGTGTTAATCATCGTCGCCGACAAAGAACCACGGAAACGTCTCGGCTGTCTCGAGAACGATCCGACTGTAAAAACACGTTTCACTTTACTTTCTTTTTTTCATATTTTTTTCCCAAACGTAAAAACCTCCGAAGAATCTGTATCCGTTTTTTTCGACCTCGCCTCCTTGACGTTTTCTTCTTTCACACGATCCACAGAGTGTTCCACAAGATGCTGTATCAGACGCCGAGCCCTCAGCGCAAGAAAGAACCACCGCCGCGCGAGAAACTTCGTTTCTTTCTCAAGAGGAGCTCCGAGCCTCTGTTGAATCTTCAGAACGCCACGCAACAGGTAAATACATCGCGCCTTGTTTCTCCTGCAAAGTCTGCGGCAATATCCGTCTCACGATTCTTTTACATTTCGTATTTAAAAATTTACTCATCGATAAGGTTTACAACTATTTTAAATTAATAAACGAACATAATTCATTTCCGTGCGATAATAATATATCTGTCAGTGTTAAAATGTGATGAAGAAAAAAATTGTATATCGATATGATACGCGACTTATTTTCTATACTGTGCATGGCAATTGTGACTGTGACGCTGTGAATAAAATCGAACAAAACCGGAGAAAGTATAAAGCTCGGCGCGCGTATGCTAATATCCTGGCAGATTACAGTTAACCGCGCGTTCGATTTGCAATAATAATGTCGCTTAAATTTGAGGACCATGATTTACGCGCAAGATAGATATGCTAAGTACACCTTCGACAAGGTCTAGCAATAACCGCACTGATATGCGAATAATATCGATACAGAAATAGTAAGTTTTCGTATGTTATGTGTCGGTTAGCGGTCAGGGTACACGCAGCAGTTGGCTCCAATACACGAGGTATATTCTATATGTCAACCTTGAAGAAACCTTAGACACTTAGAAAAAAAAAAATTGTTCGATCACCCCAACAATCAATGGGTCCATGTCATTAGTTATAGATCGTCGATCCTTATGCATGATCCGCGGTTTAGTGATAGACTAGTCGATAGTATAGCGATAGGACGTTACCAACGGAAATTCAATTCTACCGACGACCGGTGCACGATCGGAGCACCATAATTAGGCTTTCGCAATTAACATCGCCTAAAAAGAGTGCCTGAAAAACCATTCGTCCTATTGCCGAATAGGAACAACTCCGTATGCACGATTAGGTGTCTGACAAAAGCCTGCCTCTACCACTGGCACGCGCTTGCCCTCTTTGGCATGAATTGATCCGACACTTAACGGGCATTGGAAGAACTTTAATTGTCGATGCAGGCATGCAATGTGCGATGTATGCGTACAAAGGCCTATATTAATCCAGAAACCGTTATGCAGTAGGTGCATATATATAGAACACAGTGCTTATTCTCGTTTCTGTTTAGGCTTTGCATCGACCGTCACTCATGAATGTGACCGCACAACGAGCTTTGTTCGGAGGCTTTACATGGTTTTGTTTTCATTATAATTTGCATAAATTCGTCGCGAAAGCCATTACCGACTGTTATAGAAAAACATTGTCGCTTTTTTATAGAGTGCTTTTAGGATTTAAAAAAAAAAAAAATAAGAGTCTGTAGGCGATAGATAAATAATGTCTACGAACTCTTTTCTTTCATTTACTGATCTACATACACGTCTGTTAGCCACAGTCGAATCAGCATCACACCCTAATCATCGAAGAGTTTGAACCCGACGTATTTCGACAACTCATCGAGTACATTCATACGGGATGCGTGACACTGCAGCCAAGAACTTTGTTGGGTAAGATAAGACATTTTCTTGGTTTTTCCGAACACAGTAAAAAACTTTTTACATTTAACAACCTTTTTTTCCACAATCGTCCACAATATTTGTTGTTGTCAATTTTGCAAAAAAAAAAAACAATCTTAAAATTAACAGATATTTTTTCAAAATGAACATGATTTATTTGTAAAATTAATATGAAAAGAATTGTAGACGTTTGTGGTCGAGAAACTTGTGTGCTTATTTTACTGTGTAAATTTATTTATCTCGAGTGGAGTGTCGCACTATTAGAGATAACACTGATATTCGTTCGTAAGGTGTCATGAATGCCGCGGACTACTACGGATTGGACGAGCTGAGACGAGCCTGTGCTGGTTTCGTCCAATGCTGCATAACAGTGGATACGGTCTGTGCTCTACTGGCATCCGCCGAACGCTATATTCAATACAAGTGTACCAAGTCTCTCGTACAAAAGGTGATATATATTTTTTAGATATGCCCTCGTTCAACAGTCCGATAAAAAAAAATGTCGATTTTTTTAACCCAGATCGACGATTAAATACCTAGATATTTTTTTTTTGTAATCTGAGATAGGGAATTTCTCGAGTATTAGAAGTGTTTCGATTGAACGGGCCGTTTATGAAATCCCAATTTTATCGTCGAGTACCCTACGTGTGTTTGAGGCACAGGGAACGACGTTCCCTGTGTATACTATGATATGCGACCTGTATCGCGCATGTTTCGTCATCAGCACGTGAACAGCGATATAAGCGTCAATACAGCTTCGACCAACCATTAGCGTTACCGCCCATAGCCAGGACTAATCATTATTGATATTCGGCTACGTATCTAATAACGGTAACTAGCATGTGTCGCGTTTAAGAGAACTTCACGATATTACATACCCATTTTGGTTTAAGGTTCTGGAATTCGTGGACGAGCACGGTAACGAAGTGCTCAATCTCGGCTCCTTCACGCTATTGCCGCAGCACGTGGTCCGATTGATTCTCGCAAGGGAAGAACTTCGTGCCGATGAGTTTACGAAATTTCAGGTGAGATCTCGCGATCTGACGGTACACGCGGGAAAACTTACTCGTCTTACTTTACACACCTACGGTACATAAATTCACCGACCATTTAACGTAATTTCCGTACGGCGCGAGTTCCTCGCTTTCTACCTCGCAAGTCACGCTCGCCACCGATAGCTTATTCGTTACCCCTTAATTTCGCAGGCCGCTCTCATGTGGAGCAAAAAATTTTGCGATAACGACGAGAACATACCGCTCAAAGACGTCCTCGGTAATTTCTTGGAGTTCATACAGTTTCACAAGATACCGACGCGTGTACTCATGGACGAAGTTAGACCATTGCAACTGGTACCGGAGAGAATAATGGTCATCGCCCTGGCCTATCAGGTGCGTGTCTTAAGTCTGCTTGTATTCGAACGGGGACGGTTTTGTACATCGTATCGAATTATACCTACCTCGACGACTCGGCTAAAAGTAGTTTAACAACTGGCGCTACAAGACTTCTTGTTGAGCCTCCGACAGTACGTACACCGTACGATCTGCGAATAACGATCTTTGAATGAATTATTGCTGTCATCGATGGGATCGATAAATGAGCCGGATCGTACGTTTTTTCGCGGCTAAGACTTCGAGAATTAATAGACTGCCGTACTCGATCTATGTACCGGGAGGTTGGAGACTTAAGGGGGTTTCACAATGTTTTTTATTGTAGAATATAATAATTGAAAACTTTAATGGTAAATTATGTTAACAGTAGCGATTGACGAGCTACAAAATCTATTAATTGTTATGGATGCAATTTTTTTTCGAGCCTCCTTAAATCGACGACGCATGAATTTATAACGAAATAAAAGAGATTGAGGATTGCGGTTTTGAGGATTGATTTTTCGCGTGTGTCTCCCGGCGAACGCTAGTGACTTGACAGGGGATTGTTGCAGGCAGACCCGACCAGTGTCGACCCCGGGAAACTCTCTCCCTACAGAGTGAGAAGACAGGGTCGCAGCATGTCAGTACAGTCGTCACTGGATCCGTACGGTAGCAACACGACGCTGAGCTCGAGCGGAAGCGATGTCGGTTCCGACCAGAAACAAAATTCTGGTAGCAACTAACCTGCGGCCCCGGCCGCCTTGATAGCGGCCGTTGCGGACGAAACAACCGCAGAGACAAAAGTGCCGGAGGAGAAACCCGGAACGCCGGAGCAGAGCGTTCACTTCGAGATGATGGCGCCGAGACAGACTCCGACGCAGATGCCGATAATAAGGCGCGAGGAAGCCTTCGACGAGGAGACTCAGGAACTCCAACCAGTCGAAAGATCGGGTGGTCTCTACATAAGATTCGTTCTGAGACAGGAAGGTCGACCGGATTTAGTCTGGCTCTACAAGACTCACAAATTCTGATTTCTCAATTGCATTACTTGTTTTTCTGCAAAAAAAAAAAAAGCTCCGCTCCGACGATGTCAAATCTATCGGATGCAATTTGTACTTTCAAAATTCGCTGGCGGAGCGACGTTCGAAATTTATGATTACATATCCATCGAGGAATAAATTATATATACGTACTAAATCAAGGTAGCTGCAAATACTCGAATTCTATATTTGATACTATACGCTTGAGCCGAAAAAATAAAACAAAACATAAATAAATACGCATTATTAGACTGCCGGTGCGATCTCGTCTCCCAACGAATCTGGGGGATGGATAATAAACGACAAATGGGTTGTGTCTCGACTTAAGAAGATGCTGTCGTCCCAGCTACTATTCATAATTCTGAGGATAGCCTTCGCGTTAGCTTCGATTATTGTTATTTTAAACGCACATTGTCAAACGCACGATTAACGTCGAAAGAGAGGAGAAAAAAAACATCGGAAGGCTACAGAATAAGGATGTCGCGAAATTAAACTTCGCGCTCGAAAGATTTTATTTTATTTCATCTTCCCACTGCACATGCTCCGAATGAACGTTAATATTTTCTATTGATAAAAAAAACTTTTGTTTATCCATCCACCGTGCGACATGTGGGGATCCTTATAGTATAAATATGTTAATACCGAAAGAAACGACGGGATGCACCCGGAAACTGCGTTTGATGGATAATATTCTACATGCATTAACCGCTCGCACCTGTGTTTCCTGTTGCATTTCGGTATTGAAAAAAAAATCGTCTGAATCATCATCTGGATTTTTCGCTGCATGCAACGAGAGGCACGGTTTTACCAAGCAATCTGTTGGTTGTATTAAGAAAAAAAAACAAAGCAAAACGACGGTATAGATATATAGTCTCGTTGATTGGTTCAGTTGTGGTTGGCAAGTGAAAAATGCGGCTGGATACTGCTATACATTTTTTTTAAAATCCTATCATAGTACCTATAGTGAGCCGAGTCTGAGATCTACGATGATATCCACTGTAACAAATCTCGTGATAAGGACCTTCCAGTCGAAGAACATGAAATGAAAGAGCTCTCGACTATCGTATAATCATGGCACATCGACTAAAGTCATGCGGCCAATATTTCCTAAGCTACTTCAGACTTGTCCTTCCATGGATGTTCCCGTCGATCTTCAAATGGGGCAGTGCTGCCAGTTCCGGCAATATTAATTCAGCTTCGAATATGCAAAAAAAAAAAATATATAGAAAACAGACGATATAATCGCCGAACTGATGCATTCCCCCTGCGTTGATTAATTACCCAATTAACGATTAATTTTGTTAGACAAATAAAGCCAACCGCAACAGCCTTTGTCGGTAATATTTTATAATGTCATGTTATGTGCAGCTCGATTGCATAAGTGTCAGGGGTATATTTATATTAATGTGAAAACAACAGCAAAAATCTATTGTCTATATACGTGACGTGTGCATACTATTATAATAAAAGTCGTTGATCAGCCTTGGCGCGAGGAATCTTTGTTATAACTGAGTGTTAACTAATTTCTCGAGGGGGATTCGCAGCTTGCATCGAGATTCTACAGCCGAGAATTCTATGTAATCGTGCCCCGTCGGAAACACTTGACCTTTGTTGTTATTTCCTACATGTGAATGACTCACATAGTATTTTTAGTATTAAGGTATAAGTGGTGGATACAGCCAGGTACGACTTCCATCTGCTTAACATGTCAATCGGAGTGGGCCATATACACCACTTTTGACCTATATATTTAATATAAAAAAAAGTAACAGTATCGATTGTATCGATCGGGGACAGCGTGAACCAGGCAATCGAAGAAAAGACTGCTTTGAACTATGACCCTGTAGCGTACTACGCAATCATGTAACGCTATCTATAAAAAAACCTGTCATGTATATCGTGATCGATACATCATCCTACTTGACGTTGCGGCTATGTCATCTATCGATCGATTTTTTTTGTACGTCTCACGATTTCATTTCAATTGCCGGTCATTCGACGATCAGTTAAAAACGGAAAAAAGCTGTTGATGTGCTTTGTGAACGTTCCGACTGTTGGTGAGTTTGTTAGTCTGTTAAGTATAATCGGTACACACACGTACGACAAATTATGTAAAAAACCAATCATGTCATAACTCCGATCTAAAAAGCTCGGACTACGATGTCGTGTCGCTCGAGTTCTTTATGATGCCCAAAGTTGAACGACGATATCGTCTGTATAATGGAATTGCGATTTCCGATCGTCAATGATTCTTATAATTCACGATTAATGAGAAAATGCATCTAAGGAACAACGAAAAGAGAAAAAAAAACAGCGTTACGCCGACGATTCGCAATCTCGTGGATCTTATAATTCAAGAATGAAAACAAATACGACTTCCCGTCAGTTCGCCAAGCGAAATGATTCTACCTAAAGTTCGATCTCTACATAATGTTGTGATATACTGTAATGAAACAAAAATGAAATCAGTTGAAATAAAGAACGAGAGAAAATGAAATCCCCCTCTATAAGCTTGGGTGCGAGATAATTTTTACTCGCGAGATTCCAATTATCACCAGTTTACTGGTGTCGTGATTGGTCGATGATGACTATGTGTAGTGTCTGAATTTAACAATTAATATCGCTGCATAAATTATAGTTGTTAAAAAATTTCTGATATTTGACATTTTCACGGCGTGTCGAATGTTACGGCACGCTTTTCTTTCTAGGAAATTATTCCTCACCTTTTTGATGCTGTTAGACTGTCCGAGTCTACAAAGTATAAAGTGTACAAAGCATACAGTAGCGCGAACGTTGACAATTTCATTGATAAACGATGGAAAAAAAATACTCATGATACTTTTACTCTCGACCTTGTCAAAAAGGTACGTCGATTGGGAGGTTATTGTCTGCCACGGTGTCAAGCAGTAGGTGGTGAGCGTGCCATGAATAATAAAATATATAAGAACGCATTATTTACGAGGTTAAGTACGACGTATCTTAATTTTTCTACGTATGCTCCCACTATAATCAGCAGCATTAGGGGTTCGATCGAGCTCGTTTAAGAGAAAACGTTTTGCCGCTTAATCAAATGATTTCGAAAGACTGCACCGGCAACACTTGCACTTCTCGCAATTTAATTTTTTTTTTTTTACAGTTTTTCTCGTTATCGATTTGCTTTATGCAACTTACCGAGCGTGTTATCGAAGTCTGTCGCATTCGCGATTGCGATATGCGTACGCCGTCCAGTACTGCCCACACGCGATAGATAATAAATTATCTGACTGCATCGCGCTCTCTGCTGTCGTAAACATTTACAATACCAACAGTATCGATCTATTAAACATAGTGACATGCTAGCTAGCGTCACTCGTCATCGGCTGTACAAACAGCGTTTTACCACAACAATCCCTTGATATAAGCCTGTTCCGAGTACATTCTCGTCCGGCAGTGTCCATCAGCGTTTCGTTCAACGATGAGGTCGTACATTCTATTTCCGCTGGCATTGCTGGCAATCGCGGAAGCGCAGAAAAATCCGCATTACAAGGATGACCGGAAGACCATGGTTCATCTCTTCGAATGGAAGTTCAGCGATATCGCCGAAGAGTGTGAAAACTTTTTGGGACCGATGGGTTACGGTGGTGTTCAAGTAAGACCTGAGGTGTTCCAATTAAAAAAAATTCTTACAAGAGATACAAAAGCAAAAAATGAACATCTAAATTGCAGGTGTCACCGATCCACGAAAATATGGTGATTGACAACAGGCCCTGGTGGGAGCGTTATCAACCCCTGTCGTTGAACATAATTTCTCGATCCGGTAACGAAGATGAGTTCCGTGACATGATAAGAAGATGCAACGCTGTTGACGTGAGAGTCTTCGTCGATGTCGTTGTCAATCACATGACGAAGGATGCGAACCCAGCCATTGGAACGGGCGGCTCTGTCGCCAATACCAATGCACGTTCCTACCCTGCAGTGCCGTACACCGCCAGTGATTTCCACAGGGTCTGCCAAATAAACAATTACAAGAATGCGACCGAGGTCCGAGATTGCGAGCTCAGTGGACTTCACGACTTGGACCAGAGCCGAGAGAACGTCAGGGCTTCAATCGTCGACTTCCTGAATAGGATTGTTGACGCGGGAGCTGCTGGAATTCGGTAACGCAGATCATGGATCATTAATGTCAATTTAAAATAGATGAGAGATCATTCAATTCTAATTTTGGCAAGTCCTAGCCACGTCGACGTGCCTCGATGATAAAGAAACATCTGCCAAAGAAAGAAACATTTTTATCGGTGCCCTCACCTCACCGTCGCTCCACACAAACGTTTCGATTACAGAATGATATTATATCTCAAAAATGCAGCTGAACGACCGTGAGAGATTGTTATCGGCTACCCATACAGTTGCCCATTTCCTCCGACTGGTCAGGATTCCCAAAATTATATGTTTCATTATCTGAGAGTCGACGCCGGAAAGCATGAATGTCAATTTAAAATAGAGAGATAATTTAATTGCCAATTACTTCCGATTGTCAGGATTCCCAAAATTATATGTTTTATTATCTCAGAGTCGACGCGGCAAAGCATATGTGGCCGGAAGACCTCAAGGTCATCTACTCCAGGATGAAAAATTTGAGCACCAGCCACGGTTATCGATCGGGCCTCCGTCCCTTTATCTATCAGGAGGTGATAGACCTCGGCGGCGAGGCAGTCAGCAAAAGGGAGTACACGGACTTCGGCACAGTGATCGAGTTCACTTTCGGTATCGTTCTCGGAATGATGTTCCGCGGTCAGGATGAGCTCTACAAGCTGAAGGACTGGGGAAACGGATGGGGATTGTTGCCTTCCGAGGATGCCCTCGTTATGATTGACAACCATGACAACCAGCGTGGACACGGAGCAGGCGGAGCTTCGATCCTCACTTACAAAGTCCCCAAGCAATACAAGGTTGCTCCATTACCGCCTTTCTATCTGTAGTCTCTTTTCATTGAGAAATACCTTTTATATTTATTCGTTATATCGACGCAGATGGCTGTGGCTTTCATGCTCGCTCATCCCTACGGATCTCCTCGAGTGATGAGTTCCTACGCCTTCACCAACACCGACGCCGGGCCTCCGGCCGATCAATCCGGAAACATCCGTTCGCCTGTGAGGAACGGCATCTGCGCGAGCGAATGGGTCTGCGAGCATCGCTGGCCTCAGATAGTTGCAATGAATATCTTCCGAAACGTCGTCAAGGAGGAGCCTCTGGCGAACTGGTGGTCGAACGGAAAGAACCAAATTGCCTTTTCCCGGGGAGCCCTCGGGTTCATCGCAATCAACGGCGAGGATGCTGATCTCAGTCGAGTATTGCAGACCGGTCTACCAGCCGGAGTTTACTGCGACGTCATATCCGGAAAACCTGAGGGAGGAAAATGCACCGGACAGACTATCGTCGTTGATAGCAAGGGAAACGCGCCGTTCTTCATAGGAAAAGACGCCCCGGAAGGAGTCGCCGCGATTCATGTCGGGGTGAGTTCACGTTCGTCAAATATCTCATTTAGCAGGGATCCGGTTGATAAATACATTTTTTTTTCAGGACACATCCAGGTTGCATTGAGCGCCAGAAGAAGGTCGGGATCAGTAGTGCTATATATAAGCGGAAGATTGCAGAAGTACACCCGAATATTATATTAGATTTGGGCCCACCTGTTGTGTATTTTTAGTCGACGTTATTACTTTATCAGTCAGGAACTAGCTGAGCGTGGTTGAAGGTCTCTTCCGATGAAACACTGTTGTCGGATTGTCTGAACTACCTGTAGTGAATTCCGTAGTAGGTGGCTCGAGTTAACGCGCACCTATTTTGGCAAGGAATTCAAGTGTTTTAACTCGCACACTCACTGTTGCTCGATATGAAATAAATACATACATACCCCACTCTCGAGCGTGTGTAGAGTTGTTTGCCCTACTTTCATATCAACCAAGATTGATAAAGTGGATATTGCCCTCGGTAGTATAGCGTATGTAAGAACGCAAAGCACTCTGACATCATTGATAACGCTTGCAGGGGAGCGACTTCGCTCGCCGTGGCGATTCGCCGAAATATACAGATAACTCGGTCATTCCCGCTGTCCGGCTGAGATAATGATTTCCGGATGTTAGACAGCGAGAGACCCGCTGACGACAGAGGTCGATTAAATTTGTAGTAAATTTAGCGATAACCGGATCGTATATAATCGTTAACTGCGTCTCCGAGAAATCACACAGTTCGCTATGTATCGTGCAATCGTGACAGTGGCGAGTTTGTTCCTCGGTGCTGCCGTGGCTGCTCCGGCAGTGTATTCCTCGTTAAACAATCCAAACTACGCGTCCGGCCACGATGTCATGGTTCATCTTTTCGAATGGAAATGGATTGATATCGCCGACGAGTGCGAGAGATTTCTCGGTCCAATGGGTTTCGGCGGTGTTCAGGTATTTTCAGAATTAATTCAGTGAATGACAGGCCGATTTATAGAGAGCTGTTCGAGAAGAAGTAATAAGAAGGCTTGTTATCATTATCGATCTAGGGGAAACGGGGACATGTGTCCCCGTTTCCTAGATATGCACCGAAGGTGTACCTCGAGTATTTCGATCTAGGGGAAACGGGGACATGTGTCCCCGTTTCTCCTAGATATGCACCGAAGGTATACTCGCGAGGACCGAAGGTGTACCTCGAGTATTTCGATCTAGGGGAAACGGGGACATGTGTCCCCGTTTCCCCTAGATATGCACCGAAGGTGTACCTCGAGTATTTCGATCTAGGGGAAACGGGGACATGTGTCCCCGTTTCTCCTAGATATGCACCGAAGGTGTACCTCGAGTATTTCGATCTAGGGGAAACGGGGACATGTGTCCTCGTTTCCCCTAGATATGCACCGAAGGTGTACTCGCGAGGACCAAAGGTGTACCTCGAGTATTTCGATTTAGGGGAAACGGGGACATGTGTCCCCGTTTCCCCTAGATATGCACCGGAGGTGTACCCCGAGTATTTCGATCTAGGGGAAACGGGGACGTGTGTCCCCGTTTCCCCTAGATATGCACCGAAGGTGTACCTCGAGTATTTCGATTTAGGGGAAACGGGGACATGTGTCCCCGTTTCCCCTAGATATGCACCGAAGGTATACTCGCGAGGACCGAAGGTGTACCTCGAGTATTTCGATCTAGGGGAAACGGGGACATGTGTCCCCGTTTCCCCTAGATATGCACCGAAGGTGTACCTCGAGTATTTCGATCTAGGGGAAACGGGGACATGTGTCCCCGTTTCTCCTAGATATGCACCGAAGGTGTACCTCGAGTATTTCGATCTAGGGGAAACGGGGACATGTGTCCTCGTTTCCCCTAGATATGCACCGAAGCTTCGTTGCCGAGATCGAGCCGACCGAAAATTATCGCGTGAACTCACGCACAATCGAAGAATTTTGGATCGATTGTTGATCGCGATCATCGTACACAAGAATCCACCGAGCGAATGTGTTCGGAATTAAGCGAACTGGAAAGCTTGGATAGACATTCTATAGTAAAATTTTAATATCATTTCGATCCGATGATTTATTTAAGAGGTATCGTAGTGCAAAAATATACTTCCGGCATTTTGGAGTATAACTACTTGGTAGCGTCCTTCGCTCGCTTAAAAATTTTTTTTTAAGTACTTGGCGTCGAGACGCTACCGCGTCTCTTGATTTATAATTTCGGTCACTACGTCTGTGCTTCACGTAGTTGACACTAAAAATTGTAGCAGCCCGTATGTTTTTAGGTATCGCCGCTCCAAGAAAACGTGATAGTTTCATCGAGGCCGTGGTGGGAACGCTATCAGCCAATAACTTACAGCTGGATCACTCGATCCGGAAGCGAACAAGATTTTAGGGACATGGTGAGACGATGCAATCTGGCAGGTGTGAGGATCTACGTGGACGCGATTATCAATCACATGTCGGGCGATCACGCAAAAGTTCTGGGAACCGGAGGTGCGATCGCCAATACCACTGCCCGACAATACTGGGGCGTGCCTTACGGTCCCAATGACTTTCACGATTTGTGCTCGATCAAGGACTACAGAAACGCGAGAGAAGTTAGGGAATGCGAGCTCGTCGGTCTTCACGACTTGAATCAGAGCAGTGAATACGTTAGAGGGAAAATAGTTGACTTCATGAACTCCGTTATCGACGCCGGAGTTGCTGGCTTCAGGTTAGTTCTCCACCATGGTTTTACCGAACCGGAAGTTCTTACGGAAAGGTCAACGCTATTTTATATGATATTCTTTGCGCAGAATCGACGCAGCTAAACACATGTGGCCCGAAGATCTTCGCGTTATTTACTCCCGTCTTCACGATCTAAACATCGAGCATGGTTTCGCCGCAAACTCTCGGCCCTACGTTTATCAAGAAGTGATCGACATGGGCGGCGAAGCTATCTCAAAAACGGAGTACAACGGATTCGCCGCGGTGACAGAGTTTAGATACGGGTTCGAAATCAGCAACGCAATGATGGGAAACAATCCGCTCAAGTGGTTCAGGAACGTTGGAGAGACTTGGGGTATGTTGCCCTCGGAAGATGCTTTGGTCTTCATAGATAATCATGACAATCAGCGCGGTCATGGATCTGGCGGATCGATACTCACCCACAAACGATCCAAGTCGTACAAGGTAGGCGGTGCCTCACTTTTGATGCGATCAACGATGACAGAGGATCAACATTGATCAGCTTTCCTGTTTCTAGATGGCTATTGCCTTCATGTTGGCGCATCCGTACGGCAATCCTCAGCTTATGAGCTCATTCGACTTCAACCACAATGATCAAGGACCTCCAGCGGATAGTCAAGACAATATAATTTCTCCGGTGATAAAAGACGATCTTTCTTGTGAGATTGGTTGGATATGCGAGCATCGGTGGAGACAGATATACAATATGGTACGTTTTCGTAACGCCGTGAACGGTTCCGCTATCAGCGAGTGGTGGGACAACGAGAACAATCAAATTGCCTTTTCACGCGGCGATCGAGGATTTATCGCAATCAACGCCGACAAATCAGATCTGAATAGGACACTGCACACCAAGCTTCAGCCTGGTACTTACTGCGACGTAATCTCGGGAAATCTTGAGAATGGCATGTGCACCGGTAAAACTGTAATCGTTGATGAGAGCGGGAACGCCAACGTGAAGATTTTGCTGAGCGAAGAGGATGGCGTCTTGGCCATTCATCGAAATGTGAGTATTAAAAAAAAAAGCGACAAATTATAGGAATTTTTATTTAGTGAGACTTCTGTTAACTTATACTTCGCTACTCGACTCCCAGGAAAAGTATGAGTTAGGAGAGGTCCCTTGTTCGGAGATAATAAATTATAAGAAGTTCAACTGAAGTTATAACTGGTGTCTTTGCAGGCGAAGCTCTGAAGCTGATGGAAAAAAACTGCTGGGAAATCCTACGCGGCATCTTGCTCAACGACGAAGCACTTGTGATTACTCCTATATGGACTTAACCCCTTCACTGTCAGAGGAACGTATTTCCCTATACGATGGGGCCCCTATAGAGACTCCTGACAGCTAGGGGTTAAATACTTCCAAATGTCATTCGAACGAATACGCTCACTAGTTAAAATGATGACCTAGATAAAAAGATATCTATATAGCTTGGCATAAAAATCGTTTTTTAGTATAGTAGGACTTGTGATAATAAATACAAAGTTGTATATATTTTTTAACAATTTTGTTTTAACAGAAACAATGTACTGTTTTTTTTAATCTTTTCACCATTAATTCCTGCTATACATAATATGACAGTTAATCGTAAAATAATACACGACAGACTTGCGATGAAGGAATACATAAGATAAGGAGATCAAGGGGGGAAGAGACCGGGGCAGGTGGACGAACGGTAAGTAAAATGATGATAATGAGACAAACAGGAAGAGAGGAGGATGGTCGGAAGTGGAAATTGAAGTATCACAAAATTGCCGTAACGCCGATTCTCACATGCTTATTTTTTTCTCTCAATCACTCTTCCTTATCAGCACTCGTTTCTCAGAATTCTTTATCTGCTATATACGTAATTTTCAACATTGTTACCACGAATTTACGCGGTCTCGTGTGTATGTGTGTATGCACGCAGTACTTTGATAATAGTGCGCGTAATCTTCGTCTCCGGTGCTAAATAAATAATAAAATAACTACGGATCGTTTTCGATTCGTAAGAAGCACTATATAAATAACATGATTTAAAGTTTAAGTAAAAACCGCAACAGCTCAATTTTTTTTTGTACGCACGACACAGTTTCATAAACAATCTATAAAGAATTTCCAATCGGGATTTTATTTCGCAAACTATTTTCGGAGCGAAGGTAAACACTCAATGTTATCAATGCCTGTTGCGCAAGCTCGGATTCATCACGGTAGAACTTCTTTATCTCGGGATGCTTCGCGTATTTGAGACTTCGTTTTTTCTTCTTTTTTCAGCGTTTACGATGAAGTTACTCGAGCTTGCGAATATGTAATCGTGTTAATCGTGTACGTGTACATATATTTAATTAATAGTCTGCAGTAAATTCAGGCTAATGTAAATCTAAAAATACTGCTCGTCGTACGAACTGGTTTTCTTCTCTCTATCATTTTCTTCATTTTTTTTTCTCGTGTGTACAAGTAATAGTAGTCGCAGCCTACTGCAATTTACGTCATACCTTGTTACGTGAATACAATAAGGCAACGGTTAAATCCTAAATAAATAAATGTTACAGCTGGAAAGAAAAAAAAATGTACAACTGTCTATCTTCTTCGTGGTACGCGTTAAAAATCTACAATTTTCGCGGTTACCTCTATCGCACTCGGTTCTATTGCATTATTGTCCATCGTGTGTCGGATAATCTGTGGGTTCTTTTTTTTCTCTTCATTTTAAGCTTTTTCTTCGTCTGTTTCACGTAGAGCGTTATTAGCAAAAATATAATTTAGTATATTTATCATTATAGTCATCCATATAAAACTTCGTTAAAATATATAAAAGAAACAACGATTTGAGCAAATACGTATCCCCTACAGTTAAAAGTATATCGAGTCGAAAGATTATTGTTATTGCACATGGTTCTCGCTATAATCAGGGCACGTTTTCGCACTCTCTCGCGCCCTACTACATTCTTCGTTTTAATCTCATTCGCTCTGCTTTTTTATTTTTATTTTTATTTTTTCCTTTCGCACATTTTCTCACAACGATCGGGTTTCGAGCGAACCTTCGTCCCCTTTTGGCTGTTCGTTATTTTGCAGCAACACGATCACTGAAAAGGCGGTCCGGGGTCGCTCTGGCGAACCGAGAGATAGTCAGCAGTCGCGATCGATGTCGACAACGAAAACCACTGTTCCGCACAATCACGAGTGAGAATCGTGTATCCCGTGAATTCCTTCGTTGTCGCGCCGCCGTTCCTGAATGCAACCGGCCACTTCATCAAGATACAACGTGACTGAGCGATAATCCTTAGCCGCGCCGAGAGTTAATAAAGCTCGATCGCGAACCCCATTCGAGTAAATTGTGCGTTGCCGCGGTGTTGCCTGTTCGCACGTTGACAGAGTCGTTATCGCGATTGCGTTGACCACTCGCGCGATCCATTAAGACAAAAAAATTTTACTCGAACGTTTCAATCCAATTGCCGTAAAAACACATCGAGGGCTTCGATGTAGGATAGCGAACGCATTAATTATCTTCATGCGTACTCCGTGGCTGTACATGCAGTCGTTATATTGTCTCTAATGATGCCTATCTCCCGCTGAGAATATAATTCCGTACGTCAACAAAGCACGACTCTCGTTACTAGCGGCTCTCGCAGTATGTCATTTCCAGAAACGACATGTAAAAAAAAAAAAAGAACAAAGTCCATAAAAAATTGGCGCCTCAAAATGTAACTCCTCGAAAAATGTAAGATGACGTGAGGACAAAATTTTTTTAGAATCAACTTTCCGGGAGTTACATATCGCATATTCGCGTTGCTGATCGATCATCGGTTCGCTTTCAGATATCGACGAAGAAACCCCGATCGTCAATCTTTCATTCCCACAATCCCGTCGTAAGTACGTTCTGGAGAACCAACGACCGAGGCGGTACATCAGCCCTCTCTGCTGGAAGCAGCATTAGGCACTTCAGAGTCCCTATACAGAATCAGCGTTTTTTTTTCAAGATTTTTTTTTCGTTTACTATAAACTAGCTTAGGTACTGTTATTTTCGTTTTTTCCGGCGGAGTCTCCACTCGCGAATACGCTCATCTCTATCTCCTATCTATTGTCTTCACGTTACTCTTCGCGTATTCTCCCTCCATCATCGAGGATCCGTTTGGCGCGCGCGTGTGCCTCATACCGATGTTTTTTTTTCTCTCGCTATTTTTGTTTTATTGTCAATTGTTTATCGTCAAACGTCATAAACGATCACTGTTTAATCGGTTTTTTGAATACGACATCCGGCTTCCGCACGGGTCGTGACACGCGACGCTCAATCCGCAGGGCTCGATTCGGATCGGCCTCGAGTCCCGGAGTCTCCGCCATTGTTTGTCAGTTTCCGGTGCTACTGGGTCGTCGACCTGGAGCTTGTGTCGAATTCGCGGCCGCCGCCGCGGCCGCGGCTGCCGCCGCGCTCAGGGCTGGGAGTGGCGTTTGATGACAGTGGGCGCAGTGAAGGCAAACCGTGCAGGCGCCGAGCTTTCGGGCGAGCAGAGCCCGCAGCTTCAGCGCCGGTCCGAGCTTCATTCCCATCGGTCCGGTCAAATGATCCTCCGACAGAAGGGGTAGCGAAGCGCCGTCTATGCGATGCTCTCGGAAGTTCTGCAACAGCGATAAAAAAAAAGAACAAATTAATTTTCGCTACATAAACGCAGCCGAGCGATTATAATGAGAGGTATTGAAAACAGGTCTCGGGAGAGCGCGTACAAATAGGAACGAGCAAGGGTCAATCTGTGAAACGTTCTTGACCAAGACTCGGCTCTCCGCACGGCGTCGAAGTACACCCAAGGAGAATAACTCTCGTGTGCGAGAAGCCGCTCGCAACCTTTCACTAGGTGTGCCGGGTTATCTTTATTTGACCGAGTGCAGTATCGCTGTGTATCGTTGTACGGAGGCCTGCACGTAAGCGCGGATGGAAGTCGTAAAGATGAAATAATGTGTATAATTATGAACGTTTGATTTACGGTCGTCGTCAATGAAACGGGTCTGTAACATCGCTCCGGACCGTTGACGGAGAGGCAATGCGGGTTTTCATGGCGACGAACAGAGTTGACAATCATCGATAATAGCCGATATTCCGCCGCGTTCCACTTCTCTGCGGTATTGCCAGACTCGAGTCGAAATAGAATGGGCCTTTGGCGTCCGTCGGGACAAATTTATAACGTCCTCGAACTGCGAGCCGCGTCGATCGTTACGAGTTGCGCACGCGCGAACGTTCGTCGTGCAGCCGCTGTTATTCCGGTGCGCTGCGAGTAAAATGAGAAAAGAAAAGAAGAAAAAAAAAAAAATCTCGACTATAACGGAAAAAGGATTCATTCACAGCTCCGGGGGCGGCGGCGGTCGCTCGGGTGCATGTGCGCCAACGTAATTGCGACGGGTCTCGAGACTAGCGGATGCCCCTCAGGTGCGCGCAGGAGATAAAGAGAGTATGGCGAGGGGATCGTAGATGGTACGTATCGCATGTTATATGAGAGAAAGAGAGCCATAACCCAACTACCGGCAGTGTTGGTTGAATACGAGAGCGCGCCCGCCACAGCGGCTCTTATGAATGAAATATTCAAGGCTGTAATGCGACTTGTGCACGCAACGTTCGTTCTGGCTAGGCCAACCGGTCGGCTCGGGAGAACCTCTCGGGAGATCAGCACGCGCACCGATTCAGAGATCCTCTTCCTCTCGATCCTCGGGCCCCATGGTCTTTCGCTCATCTCCGAGAATCCTGTACGGATACGTCTTTCAACGAAGTCCGAGGGAATATCCCTTCGTCGGGAAGCTGCATGAGTAAACTTCTTATTTTTTCTCGCATCTCTCACGGAGCTCTTTTATCAGCTCGATAAACGATCATTCCGCAAAACGGGGCAAATAAAGATCGATCGGACGATCGGTATGGCCCGTTGAGATCGGTAACGGAAACTGTGCGATAGAATCGCGAGATGATGAGAGATTGAGAGCGTACATTGAACCTCGCGAGTTCAATCAGCAATTGCCGATGTGTATACGATCATCCGAGCCGCATATATTCATGCGTCGCGGCGAATGGATCAAACAAAATGATTTATATCCCCTCCGATTAGCATCGACTTAAAATCGTACCCGCTCGTGTCGAGGAGTAAACAACGGTACGTCATTTTTTTTTTGTTTCAATACACATAGGTTTCTTCTTTACGACCCGTCGAGGACGTGTCGTGTGACACGGGGATAATTTTATTCTAAAACATTCATCGGGCCTTTGACGACGACGAGAATTGCTGTTCCGGTCATGCTACTCTCTCTCTCCCTCGCGAACAGACGGCGCATCTCTCGCAAAAACTGAACCCGATCCACCGTTTAAGGGGATATGCAACGGCGAAATGAGAACCAATTAACCCAGAGAGTGATTACAGTCGAGCAAGACGTTTTCTCTGATGCGCACGGTCTACCGGTTTTTCGCAGGGAGCGACGTGAACTACTATGGTGATTAAATGCGCGTAAACAACGAGTGGTACGCCTCATATTTACGCAATATATAGAGATCCGTGAAGCCGAGGGCTTTTAACGATCCATAAGCATGAATTATGCCCCCGCGAACAACGGCCGAAATTATCGTTACGATGAACGGAGCGCGTGCACCGTCGACGTTCAGCGGCAGCGGCACGCTGTGCACTCGCCTCGTACGTAAAATTACACACAACCGTGGCGTGTTTTCTCCGTCGGGGTGCTCGCGGTCTGGCCGTTTCCGTTCTGCGTGTGTTGTATACAATATCCGAAAGCCGTGCTTCTTCTCGTCTGGCAAATATCGCGGCTTCTTTTGGCCGGGATGCGGAGGACGCGTTGTGCGTTCCCTCGTATCGCGGGGGACCGAGAGAGACGGACCGGTTGATGTATAATATTCGTGTACAAATGCGTATACGAGGGGATCGGGCGGAAACGGGGATGAGTGTATTTATGTAGCCACGAGGCGAGCCTACATCCTATATATATATATGTCTGTGCTGTAAGACACGAGAACGATGCACGAGAATAAAGTCTTGTTCGCTTGTGATTTTCATTCTTCATCTCAGAGTGTGTCGCAATTTTTGTGCGCCATGGGCTTTCGTGCACGATGCTCTAGCTACCCGCCGATCGAAATCGAGTTTCGTTCAGTATGCTATGAAAAACTATATGTTGAAATTATAGCGTGTGGGATGAAATTATGTCTCCCAGCCCTTACTACTGTGCAACTCTCTGCCCTACAGACCGTGACGACGGAAAACTCCGTACGGATGGCAATTCAGGGCTCAGAGCGCCATACTGGAACGACCTTCCATTATTCACCGAGGTGGTTCAGACTTTTCCCGTGTTCCGACTGGCACCCGTCTTCCCTACTCGTTTCAATATTAAACCATTTTTTTTCCTACCAACGGTTTATTAGTTCGCGACCTTCGACCGTATGCGAGTGTCGTTGAAGCTCGTCTTTGGGATAGCGTGAATTTACGACGGGGACCTTCGTCGAGGGGTTCTCGGCGCTGCATGAACACTTTGGCGAACGCGCGAAGCCTGAGGTAACAGTGCACTGCGAGAGTGCAGCTGCGGTTGCCGGGAATATATCATCTTCGTGTTGCACCGCGGGCGACCGGGCGCGCTCGACCCACGAAGACAACCTATATTTTCTCCACCCAGTTCCAAACTCGCATGGGCATATGCGTATATGTATGTACGACGGGGCGCGATACCCGGGGTCCGCATCAATTATACCTTCCTCAAACACGTTATTAGCGCGGCACGTCGCCGCATACTCGCTCGTTTACGGTCACACGTACGGGCCAAGAGAAAGACGGACGTAGGGACAGCATGTGGATATAGTAGACGCGCGACGCGGGATCACGTGCACAAAGATCGTCTGCACTCCGCCAGACTTTACTTTGTTTATAGAACGTGCAATGTCTGACGTCGGGGATGTATAACATTGGATCAGAGAAAGATAGAGGCGGAGCCGACGGTTGCCAAGAGGCTATCTCACGGCGCGTCTCTCCCATCGCGAAAAATAAATCACGGACGCTCGCACAATTGAATGTTCGAGCATTTAATAGGCCATCTCGTTCGTTATCATTTTTACCGATTTTTTTTTCACGGTGGCCGTTGGCATTGTTTAATTGTACGAGACGAATTCGTTGCTAGTTTCTCGGTGCAGCGTGCAATACAACTTTGTTGCTTCTTCGGACATTTAGAAATCGGCTCACCAAATCGATGAGCCTTATCGATTGGGGCCCACGGCGAACGATGGCAAGAACTGGAATCGATCGCGATCATCTGATTTACTCGATTACCTGTACCTCGTTCGTTTGTGTATTTTTTACAGCGAACTGAGCGAAAAATCGAATCTAGGGTCTCGTAGAGTCTCGTTGAAACGATCCATCCTACGCTGCGCACTGGGCTGCGCCGCCCGCTGGGAACGGTGATCGACGAAATGCGGATACTTTTCTTTCGCAGGGAGGTTCGAATTCCCGACCCGGAGGAAGTCCCCGCGGTACTCCTCGGTCGTAACCTCGGTACTGAGAGAGCAATCGCTCGGAACCGAGGCCCTCGTCGCGTTACTCCGCGGAGCAACGTTTAACAATCTTCGCGGATCAATGAAGATCGGCCGAAAGACTCGAGAGTTTCTGCTCCGGCTCAGTGTTAAGTTCAATGGTAAAGACGCTGAAAATTGCCAGTACAATGATAATACCCATTAAAATAATTACCGATCGTCGATATATCAATCATGGTCGGTGAACCATTTTTTTTTTTGTAAACGCTGCTACCCGACAGCGAATGATACACATACTCGTGGTCCGATTCGGGGCGACTCGCGCGATCGAGAGAGCCCTGAATTTTCGAACGACCCGTTTCTCTCCTCTTGTTTCATAATTTTCTCTCTCCCTCGAATACCCTCGCGCCCAGTGTGTATTACTCTTCTGCGGCTACTCGCTCCCGGTATCATCTGTCGACCAGGCGTGCACCGCTCGCCGCTCGGCGGGCGAACGCACACACGCAAGAATTTCGCACACGCACACATCGGAGCCCTCCCGATTACGTTTGTGTGCGCCTGCCCGCCGAGGCGCGGCTTCTCGATGTATCGGGAGTGTGTTGCGGCCACTGCGGTATCTGCACAGATGCCTACGCGCCGTATACCTGAGAGGATACATATACGCAGCGATACGACGAGAAAGGAGGCAAGAGAGGTGCGTGCAGGAGCGCGCACGGTAGGAGGCGAACCGCTGCGGCGGCAGTGCGGTTCCTTCGAGACTCGATCATCGGAGGCAATACCGCGGTGCCGAGGAGGCAAGAGAACCCGGGGGGGGGGGGGCGCAAAACCCGGTTACCACAGTTGCTACGCCACTGTGCAACGAGGACCGGTGACCCGCCACGCCCTGTCGAGGTCGTCGCGCGCGCGTGTTCCTCTTTCCTCCTCGCCGCGCTCTTCTACTCTCTTTCTGCTGCTGCTGCTGCTGCTGCTGAGGCCGCTCGGCGACCGGCAAGCGCCTCGGGCACCGGCCTAACCAGATCAACATCCCAGCATCCGCCCCATGCCCCGCTCGTTCTCCTCGTGATCTCTCGTCTTACAGTATGTACGAGAGAGGGAAAAGGGAGGATGCTGGTGGTACTCGCGCGGAATAGCATGCCATGGACCACTCGCGAGCGCGCACGCGCGCGCGCGCACAAACACACACACATACACATACGATGAGGCAATCCAGCCCGCGAGCAACAAGAACGTGCGTTCCACACACTCGTTTCTACCGATCGGATCTCCAAATCGCGCTTCGCCCTCGGAGACTACTACGGTTGTACACTCGAGTCTCCGAGATGCTTGATTCACCTCGGGGCACGACCCAACTTGCCACCACGTAAACACGTTGTCGCAATCGAGGGCCAGAGGGAGGCAGAGAGAGAGAGAGACGAGAAAGCAGCTCGAGTGAAAAGATCCGATGGTTCGCGCGGCGAGATTGTACGTGGATGTCGGATCACGGAGACTCTTTGGAAAGCGGTCGAATAAGATACGGAAAAGAAATCATATTGAAATCGGGGAAGCTTAAAACTTGATAATCCATGCCCGATTTGAAAATTTGAATTTTTTCGTGGTAATTGGAAACGTCGCTCGAAAGAATTTCTAGCTCACACAGCGCCCGACGAGGACGCCTGACTTGTGAATGATTTTTACGATCTTAATCCGGCCCCCTTTTTCATTAAAAGTCGAACGATCAAAGCCGCAGTTGACGTTCATATCGAAGAGTCACGCGATAGCGTGATGCGATTGTATTTATAGCTCGGGACATTAAATACGGAGCTCGGAGTGATCTTAACCGGATCGACGAACCCGGATAATGTCTCACTCGCATAAGTATATCGTTTGAGAGGAGATAAAAAAACAAATAAATAAGAAGAGCGCTGCGGCCTTTCGATACGGTTGTAGTTATAGTTATAGCGAGGCGCTGGGCGGTAGGAAGAGAGAGACCTAAAATCTAATCGAGCGAGAGGAACTCTCAGCGTTTCGTCTCGTCGTTGACGAGGACTCTGTCGCTGTCACCGTGTAATTGAGAGACATTCAGAGTGCATCAGCACTGGCCGCGCGAGCGCGACCGACCACGGCTCGTTCTCCTCAGGCAAGCGTATTAATTGCTCATCAGCGGTAATGAAGGGTTTATAAGTCGATATTAGCATAACTAACAGGTTTTCCCCGGTAATGAAGCCACGATCATGCCCGGATGGGGGAGCTTCTTTATGCCCGCTTTCGACGACCAAAGCACACGGTAAGGACCGTATACACATAAACCCGCGGGCGCTATGAAATGCTTTCCTTCGTCTCGACTTCGAGCTCGCTCTCTTTCTCTTTATCCGGCGAGGGAGAAAGAAATTCTTTGGCGAAATTCATGGAACAAACGGTGTGGAACGATGCGAAGCAGTTGCCGCTAAACGAGCCGGCCGAATATCATCGATCTTTTCAATATATGCGGAGCTCGATAGCCCGCACGACGACGTCGACGCCCGATACATATCTGTGGATTACGATAATGCATGTAATAATGTACTCGCTTCGTGCATTATTGTATCGAATCGATCGATGAAAATTGCCTCCTCCGCAAAGGCATACAGGCGTAAAGGCGCGTTCGATTCGCGTTGAAACTCGGCGGCTTTCTATTATTGCCGGCTAAATCCCCTGATAAATGCCCTATGGTGTGTACCCGCTCTCGGGCGGTGCGCCAGTAACTCGCCATTAACGTTTCGCCTTCGCCGTCCCCCGTCGCCGCCGCCGTCCGCCACCACACGCGTGCACAAATGCTCGTGATAAACTGTACCATCGATAAATCCATGCGATTCGGCACGCTCGCAAATCATAACGCGCTCACCGCGATCTCGCTGTGCGCGCGACCGCGGGCGCGCAAATTGGCGGCTTCTCGACCGGATGCCGTATCGAGCGTGTTTCTCCTGCTCGCATGGCTGCCCGTTTTAGAACGAGGCGATAGACCAGAGCGCGCGATAACGGATCTGATATTATCGCGAACTGAAATTTAGCTCTATAGAAACGATCGAGATGTTTTTCGCCCGATCGTGCTAATTTAAGCTGATACCGGAAACTGGGAGCAAACTGCTATACCCCGCATCATCGATGGAAGGTGTCTTTCGGAAAGGACTCGATCAAATATTAGAAAAAATGTTTGAATTCTTCCGATTGTCGATACGTCTGTTCAAGATGTATTTTTGCTCCGCTATTCCCTAGTAAGGCGCTAAGGTGCCACCTGTGGTAGGACGTACCGGATAAGAATTTTCCTAAGATATTATGGTAAAACTTCTTGGATAAACAGAGACTTTCTGCCGTAGGTGGCGCCCTGGCGCCCTACTACTATCTGCTACGGTAATTATTCTTAGATGATCGGTAATTTTTACTAGACCCTTCACACAGTGTATTACTTAATTTTTTTCCACGGCAACGCCGTTCTCCGAAGGGTCAAGCTGAAGTTGTGATCCGCGAAGAAATGCCGGATTTGAAAGTTTCAACGAAACCGCTCTTTCGTTAAACCGGAGTGAGGAATATGGTTCAGATCGACGTTGGAATATCTAGTTACGATCAGCTCGAATGCGGGTAAGGTACACTGCTCGTGAATTTCTTTGCGGCCCGTTCGGGTTCCCACATCGGTATCACATTAAAATAATATATCCTCTCCCATAGCGCACACGAGCCACAGGCGAACCAGGCACACCTCTGCAAAAGTCTAGGAGCAAACAGGGGCGGGGGGGGGGGGGGGGGGGGGGGAAATCCTCTCCTCCGAGACCTCATATATAGCGTCCCCACCGATGCACAGAGCGGTGGCGACGTGATCTTACGAGATTCACCGAAGAACCCGCGAGACTGAGAGATCTCGCGGCGCTTCCGTGTACACGACGAGACACAAACTGCCGCGCTATAAAGTTTCTCCTCGTGAATATATATCGTGGATGAGGACGACGATCGCGGGATTCTGTTTATGCGCCGCTCGAGGAATCCGCGAGAGGACGCGGAAGAGGCAAAAAAAAAACTGCACACAGCTCGCTATGTCTATGATAAACAGGGAGAAAAATACTTGCTGCCAAATAAGTGTACTCCGGAGAGATTAGCTCGCGAGGATTGACGGAAAGACGCGGAAGATTTTTTTTTTCAACGAATCGAAAGTCAATCTCGGTGGCTTCGTCCCTCGCGGCAAACAATCGGCAGGGATTCTCTTGCGGGAAAGAAGGACCTGTGTGCATAGTATAAACGCTGATAATCGGTAGCTACTCCGTGGAGAATTCGACGTGATCGCTTTTGGACGCCATTAAGGCCCATCGTTCGCCTTCTCCGTCGGGCAATTTCTCATGCCGGAGAGCCCGGTGGTGTGCCGGAGTCGATTCCCTTGCATATGTGCCGTGTGTGAGGCTGCCTCGGCTGCTTCGCTTAGGTTGAGCCGCACAGTTTTTCGCAAGCCCACAGTGATTGACTCACGGGAAGCCATTGAGCAGAGGGAGACGCGCAGCTGCCGATAGCTAGTCATCGGCTCTCCCTCAAAGAGTCAATCACTGCACCGGGTTTGACTATACTCCAACTGCTCGTCGGGGCGAGTGATCATTTGCGTTCGGTACGCGCGGACGCGGAGCGGTAAGAGTCTCTCCTCTCGGCTCGTCGATCGTACGCGATAAAAGTGATTGACTCTTGAAACGAGTCCGGCAGGCGAACCAGCAGCAGCAGCATCAGAGACGCGAAAAGACGACCGGAATATCGAGAGTCCCGCGCGGACTCGCGGTCCTTAAGGCCAAGAGTCACATACGTGAGCGTTTTCTCTTTTAAAAGAATTTTTGTTTGAAAATTATTTTTATCATTTTTTATTTCTCTTCATATATGTACCGTCGCGACGCGTTACCCTGCAATCTCCTCGTCCGGAGATCTTTATCGCTTTTTATTTTATTTGGCCGAAGATGGCATTTTTTCAAATTTTTTTTTGGTTTTTTTTTCGTTCATTCGGCTTCATTTTTTATTCGTTTTTTTTTCGACCCAACGATCTGCGATTTGCCTCTTCAATTAGCTTCGCAGCACCGCTCGTTAAACTTTTATGTTTTACTCAGCGACTCGTTACGCGCTTGTGCTACACACACGCGAAGACATAGAGAGTATAAAACGTATTATTCTCGTGCAAGTGTGTGCACTTCATGCGCCCTTGCCTCGGGTCGGAGATGAAAATCTCATACACAAGTACTCGACCGAATGTATCTCTCGCGTAGTCTTCTTTATTCTCTTCGAATCCTGACAGGATGATCCGGGAATGGGAGCCATTAGGGTCGGTGGAGCCCTCGGGCGTACATATTCATTCGAGATCGATACATTCATGACCTTTGGTCAAGCATTATTATAATAGTTGAAAAAAAAAAAATAGAAAACATAAGAAAAAAAAAATAATAATATTTCGAGATTGCACATTTGCATACGCGAACAATTCTCGGCACGCCTTGCTTCGCGTTATTGCATTACAATATATGAATGTTAAGTTATAGGAAAATGTGTTTTCCCTCGTGGGCGCGCAGAGCTGTGAGAAATGCAGGAGGACGTTTCGCAGTGAGTACGGTCACTTGTGTGCGACCCTGAACTTTCCAAGTCGCTTCGAATTCCGGAGCATAGATATACCTTCGCGGACGGTGTGCTCCGGTGGCTTCTCGGTGGGCATAGAGCATAGTAGGTGCGCCCAACCTTCGCCACCTCGCACGGTATATACCTATCGCCGGTGCGATAACTCGTAGTTTCCTGTGAAATCGCGGCGTACACGTACACGGGCCACATACACGAGCGAAGGAGACCTCGGGATTCGACCTCCGCGGTACCGCGGCTCGGAGTCAGCTCCGAGCTCCCGCTCGCGCTTCACTCGCTCTCTATCTCCCTCGGGAGAGTTTATCTCCGCGGCTCGTTCTTTCGCGAGGATCCCTCGGAAGACTTACGAGAACTCTGCGCAAGAGATATCATCCCCTGTGCAGTCGGCACCGTCGCCGAATATAATTCAAGCGCGGTTGCCACTAGCGACGTTCTCGAGAGAAAGTACGAAGAATAAGAGGAAGAAGAGGAGTTGGCAGGGACGGAGAGACGGAGAGGACGAGAGCAGAGGAAGACAGAAATTCATGCGACCTTTGTGCCGCCCCGACACCTTATCGTCGTTACTCACAGAATTCCCCGACGGTCCATGCCTAATGCCGCTGAGATACGAGCTACTACCATACATGAGTGAGATTAACACCTTCACGCACGGACGCCTTCAATTACAACCTACGGTTCGGTGTCCGTATGAATCGAGCCCCGTAACGCCCACGTCTCTCTTTTCCGGTCCCTCGGCCGATTCACTCTATCGACCGGCAGTAGGTACCGGCTCCCAACCACGTATATCCCCGGACCGCCCCTTTTTACACTAGCATGCGGCCATACGTGCACCACATTTAGGCGCGCGGCGCCTTGCAACTCTGCTTCGACTCCGCGTCTATAAGCAGTAATTTACCGAAAAGGTCGGACGCCCGAGCGGGACCGTGTATACGGGCAGCAAATCAACAGCCCGGAATAGTTGCTACATTTAAACCGTACGGCACTTTTTAGTACGCCCGAGAAGCAATTTTATAGCATCACGCTCCAATTAACAAGGCGCCGGAGGCATTTTATAAAATAATTTTTTCGTAGCTCGCGCGCTGTATCGCGATTGTAATTATAATTAAGACAAAAGTTTCACCGCGCGGGGGCTTGATGAAAATTTATAATACCGCGGATGCGCCGGTAAAGCATCGCGTATCAATTATGCATCGTTATTTTTCCTCGCGAGCTAAGAGGTTAAACGAAACGAGAGAAAAAAAGGAATATCTACTGATATCCGTACCTAATGTGCAGATCGGGTCGGGATAGTGCGGCGTCGGAGAAAGTGCCGCTTCTACGCACCGCGGCGAGAGACCTCGCGGTTGAGTTCCATCTCAATCTATCTCTCTCGGCGAGGAGGCAACCTTGCAATGACCTCGTTTGAACCCGGGTACCGGGTACCAGAGTACAGCAGCCGTCGTTGTATCTACAAGAGCGCGCGCAAGTGTACGCGGTTGTACACAATGGGTGGAACGTGAAGAGAGGCAGAAAGAATAGCCCGAGCGAAGGATTCTCCATCGTGAGGACTCCGGGCAGCAGGATCGGGAGAGGAGCAAGACAGTTCAACCAGCAGCGGGGAAGAACCGAGCGGAGGAGAAGGAGAGGACTCCGAGAGCGCAATGCGGTGGTGCGCTCATCGGTGCCCCATGGCTAGGGAGCGATCGCGCTGGACCTCCGTGATGCGCGGCGGACTTATCGGCAGGAAATCTACTCTTGTAGGCATGCCAGAAGGACCGCGGAGCCGACACGGTATCTCCGCTGCCGGTTGCTCTTACTCTCGCTCTTCTGTGTCCCTGTGCGGTCGTCCCTACGGAGGCCGCGCCATTGCGTCTCCCGCGAGAATGGCACTGCACACGTAGTGGTGGAGAGGAGGACTCCGCGGAGCATATACACCAGAGAACAGAAAGCGCAGTGTAGTTCGGCCGGGGGGAGAGAGAGGGAGGGATGAGGAACAACGGAGCGTGTGCTACCAGCGGGTAGCCGCGGTACCGATACAAGATACTGCCACGTGTTACACGCTGTTCGCCACCAAGAGGAACGTCCTCTCTCCGCCATTCTTGCACCGCCCCTGGAGCGGACAATAACGATCTTCCGTCGTTCTTTTGTTCTGCAGAGACCGGGACCTTAACGGAGTTCAGATTCTACCGGAGTCCGGAGGTTCCTCGGCTTCTGCGCCCTTCCGGATCTACCGGAGGGGATTCATCGTGCAGTGAGAGAAGGATCTAGTAAATATGACTGTATCGCTTGAGAGATATTACCACAGCACATAGCAGCAGGGAACTAGGGCGCTACCTATGGTGGGAAGTACTGGATTTGTAAGCATTTTTCGTAGATATTATGATAAGAAATTCTTGGAAAATCTGAGATTTTCCGCCGTAGATGGCGCCTTGGTGCCCTCCTACTATATGCTATAGAATTTTTACTTGGATCGGTTAGTTTTACTAGATCCTTATCACAGTGTGTAGATGGATCCCCACGTCATGAAACCGGGATTACATAAATTGCGATGTACTTAGGTTAAAAAATAATTCGTTCCTTAGGCTAAAATAAATGAACAATTTAACGGATATCTCTGAACCCTCGAAAGTTTGATGCTGGCAAAGTTAGAGGTCTATAGTCTCGTAGAAATTTATTGAATATCCTTTGTAGTGGGACTGTATGGGGGGAGCGATGTAGATTGAGATATTTGACGGAGGCACAGAGACGATCCTTCTATGCCACTGTCAGCCGCTCCCGGTTAAGATTCCTTATCGCGGAGTGTCCGCTCCCGAGCCCTTGGTCATTTGTTCGGATATCTGCCGATGCGAGGGCCCCGGTGTGCGTCCTTCCCATAAGCAAACGTCATGGACCTCGAGCACTTCTATCCGGAGATAATACTCGCTCACTGCGGCGGGATACAAATGCTACAGTGATCGGCATCGCTGCGTCTCCCTCGAGCCAGTCTCTATCGTGAGCCAATGACTGGTCGCTGGATGAACGAGACGAGCACCGGGGTGTCTCCTCGCGTCGCTCTCGCACGTACCAGAAGGTGCCTCTGTGAATCGTCGCGGCAAAAGACGAGGGGGTAAAGGGCGAAGGGAAAGTCAAAGAACGAGTAGCATCGATCACGTCCTTTTCATAGAGTGACATTTAGTGTCGGGTGGATAGTGGGCGCGACGCCAAACGTAAATGTCAGAGGGCGAATTCGAACACCAGAATGAGCCGTACCAAAGAGAGACGACGGGCTCCGAATGTATTGCTATATCGGCTGTACATAATACCTGTGTACGTGACAGAGTCTTAATGGCCACCGCCGGAGCCTTGTAGGTGAAAACTAACGAAGTAAGTTATACCTCGCTCAAGTGCCAGCTCTCGTACTAAGTATACTTTACCAATGTAGCTAAAGTACAGGGGGAGAGCTTGTATATTCGTTTCTCGTGAGAGTCACAGCGTGACGTATGTGCTTCACGACGCCTCGCGGTGTTGTTGGATCGCTCGAGCGCATTAATCGAACCCGCGGTAACTTTGCAAGACAGAAATTACCATCCGATACAGTCTGGTGGAACTTAAAAAAAAAAAATAAAAAAAAAAATAAAGGAAATCGAGGACTTTCCATTATTGAGTAATTTATATCGAAGCCTTAATTTCGTGTATGCAAAATTAACGTGCGGCTGACTCTGAGAGAAAGCAACGTCTAACAAAATTAATATAATTCGTGACAAAGTTTGTGGTCACGCGTGAATTTTTATTGGCAAACACTTCTATCATTGGGATTGGTAATTGCGAGTTTGCGACTGAATAGAATTCTCCGGCAATATGAAGTGTCTCCTCAGCTCGCCGTTTCTCTTCGACTGTGCGTGCGTGTGTGTAAGAGAAGTTAGATTAGAGCGAGGTGTAGAGAAAGAGAAAAAAAAAACAGCCGAGAGAGCCGCCAGCAGCGTGCGCGGGGCCGGGCATCGCACTAATGAGGTGGCTGCCCTTTTCGCCGACGAATTGGCCATTTCGCGGGTAATAAAGCCTCCGCGAGCCGTGAGGCCGCGTCGCGAGCGAGGGGCCGCGGTTAATACGAGCGATATACGGCGCATTCTTAACGACGGGACCAGAACGGCGACGACCCAAGACGACGACGACGACGACGAATGAGGAGGCTGAAACGGCAGCGGGAGAACTTTCGCACTTTCCGTCCGACTCTTGTGTCGCAAGGGCGACGAGCGCAAGGAATCCAGAAATAAAGTGACGCAAGGGCCAGTTTGCAACTGTGTTTCGCGAAACATTCCCGAGATTCGATGCCTGCACTTGGCGAACGAACTGATAAGCCATTGGGTTAAATACGTGGTGTACGAACGGCTTATCATCGTCCGTGCTGCTCACTCGCGCAGTGGAAAGATTAACACTCCGACGACGACGCTTTCATCTGCGACTGCTGCAGCTCGAATGCGCGTCGTTATACCGGATACGAGGGAGGGGGGCGAAGGGAGAACTGTGGAGAAACTGTGGAAATTAAATTACGGGGTAGCTGCCAGCTCGTCGTCGTCGTCCCCTCGTCCTCGAGAGCATCCAACCGAACCGTTCTAACCGGCCCGATGTTAAAAACTCCTCGGTATTTTCACGGCGCGCAACCGTTTTCTTCTCGTTCCGCTCGACTCGTACTTTTATCCTGCGGAATATTATTATCATTACCGTTCAATTTTACGCTCTTACAGTGTTGCGGAAAATATGCGGCGGGCGTTATTGCAAGCCGTAAACGGAAGGCCGGAGCGCCGGTATAACGAGAGACAGGCGCGGAAACGTCCGACGGTTTTCTCATTCGGAGCGGGCAGTATTTTTGCCAAGGTTGCCGGAAGAGAGAATCGCGCCGGTTGCCTGAGATAACACGCGGCTCGCACGATTTTTCGAGCAAAACGGGAAGAGCACGCGTGATATGTGTTTCCGACCGGAGCCGTTGATGCCGAGGGATCTCCGCGCGAAAGCTTGTGTGAGTAAATAGAGGTGGATTTAAGTGGACACCCCGATGATGCGCCGGCGGAGTATCAGATCGCGTTTATGATGTGTTTCTCTGTGCCGCCCGACGCCGATGCCTCCGTACTCCGGTGCGCATGGCCCCGGGGAGGTTTTCGAACCGCGGAATGTGTTTGAAGAAAACGTCTTCGCGGTTTCGCCGCTGAACTATCCGGCGGACCTCGCTAGAGCGCGTTCACTCACCCGCGAACCCCGAGCGTTTTGCTTAGGAACCAAGGAATAAATCGCCGATGGAACGACCACGGGGAAAAAAAATGATCACTGGATGCCAAACTAATTGCTCCGGTAATAGTAGACCCATTCATTTTATCGCTCAAAGAGCAAACATGCATAAATGGATTTTTTTTTTTTTCGATGAGAAATAAAGATCGGCTACGAAAGGGTTAATAGCCCTATAACGATCGTCAATAAGTCGTCATGTAACCGAAGATAAAAAGAGGCGAACAAAACGAGAACTGGATGCAAAGAGGATAGGATACGAAGGTCTCGATCGCTCTTTCGCGGTGTGTAGAGCATATGCGGGGTCGAGGGTTCACCGATCGTTCCCGTGTTGGGATAGGCCGGTACGAGAATACAAGCAAAAAGAGCGGTACCCCATTACCATATTTACTGTGCGTTATATTGGCCGGGGCTCTCGGCCCGAGAGACCCTGTGGTCGTTTCACCGGTGTGCGCATGCTCCGCACATCCGTAGGCCATAACTCGAAATAAATAAATCCACGGCTCACCCCGGATAAACATTTTTGCTGGACGGGCGCGTGCGGATCCTGTATAATGCAAATGCAATCATGTATCGCGTAATTTATCTAAAAGAAATGTGTTTTAATTTATGTATTTTTCATTAAAAATGTTGAAGGATATTGTTTTTGATTGATACGCATGCCGATTGCATGAAGAACTTCAGTCACATCGGAAACGAAAAAAAAAAAAATTGTTCATCGCCACTACAGTTTAAAAGTCGGAATCAGATAATTCAATGGATTTTTAATTTTTTTTTTAACGTAACCGAATTTCGACTCTTAACACATCACAGCCGGATCGTCCGAGATAAGCGAGAAAGTGATGCCGTATCGAAATTTTCTTCTCGTTCAACCGGAAGGCCTCACCGAGTCACGGAACCCTTGACGCTTCTCTCGCCGCCGCGGATCACGCTTCTCTCGTCGCCGTAGATCGAGACGATCGGGAAGGAGACAACGTTGAAGAATCGATCGAGCGCATGCGACGGCCCGGCAATTTTGCACACTCGCGAGATACGACGGAGGATTACATCGGCCCACGCGAGTCTCTGTACAGTACGGCGGCTCTTCGAATCTCCTCTTCGTACCGCGGAATCGATCTCGTCTCTCGATTTATGGCTAATTATCGTATATGGTGTACGGAATCGCGGGAGGGGACACAGAGAGGGACTGACGAGTGCGGGGAACTTCGCGAAACAAGACCGTAACTCTGTACTACGGTATTGCGTACGGTGAAGTTATTTCGCAATAGCTTCGGATTCGAACGTTTCCTCCACGCTTCCTCGGGAGGAGAGGCGAAGGGTTTCGGTAACAATTAGAAACGATATCGAGAAAGTGAATAGCCAACGACTTCGGCTCTACACACACAACATCCACCTTAGATTCGGTCTCTCAAATTCTATCCTACATCGTTTCACATAAATCCCGTCTCTCGTTGTATAAACTTTCCTCGATAAACGAATAATATAACATACCCGAAGAAACAAGTCAAAGTGTACTCGGGTTTCAACTGTTTGCTTTCTCTCCGACGTTTCGAAGTCCGCAATCGCACCAACATAATGCTCGAGGAGGGAAGACGAACGATGTTTGACGTTCACGTCATTCTCGATGAAAATAATTGGTATCGGGTACTCATTATACTCTCGGCGCTATAACGCGCGCATAGAGCGGTAACTATACTTTCAAAATACATTGCTCGTATGTCCGTCGGGACGTCGTCGAGAGCGAAAGCATCAGTCACCGGTCGGAGAAGGCGAAATGTACGGAAAGGTTTATTATACTATAAGGAATCAAGCCCCGTGGCAGGAGAGCGCGTCGGCAGGTAGAACCCCCATTAGTTAGTTCTTCTCGCACGTCGCACGTGCTTCCATTGAACGCGGATGCTATAATAATGGGAATGCGGACGGCGTCGCGTCATCGCTCACTCGCTCGTTCGTTTCTTTCGAGCGCGGACTGTTGTGCCCCGGTGTGTATGTACACCGTACGGCTATTCGCGAAACTCTCGTTACGGAACTCCAGAGACCCCTCGAGCTCTCTTGTACTATAACCGAGCGAGAGAACTCTCCGGGCGCTGAAGATTTTATACGATGTGCTCTCTTGTTGTTGTTATGAAACGAAAGTTGGATAGAATACGTGAGCGAGGTGCTGCCTATCGTGGGGACAGAGACGGACGGACCGATACGGTAGTGAGAAGAAAATCGAGAGACGTCGGAACGAAGAGATCGCCGGGTCGTTAGGGGATACGTGACGATCATTGTTCTACCAAAGTCTAATACTAGGACGAATTTACAAAACATCCGTGCCGTTTTATAATCCTTCGCTCGTCCAAGTTGAGGCGGCTTGAACAAGGTGCACAACAGATAATAGGAAGAAAATTGCTTCGGAAATTCTCCAAGCATATTCAGATTATTGTTTCGTAACTACGATATTATTATTATTATTATTATTATTATTATTATTATTATTATTAGGTCAGTTATTGTTTTATGTCGATGTATCGGTGCCAGTAAGAGAGGTTTTCAGAATCGGTATGGCTACCCCATGTATGACGGGAAGTAAATTCCCCTGCATCATGCTGGCTAAAGAGCACATGTCATCTTTCGCTCATTCCCTTGGCGGACTCCATGTGACCGGCTCGGTAGATTGAAATCGCGAAGCCCGGGATGCACAGAGGGCAGTGAAGGAGAGCTCGTTAAATTAGAGTCGGCACGATGATAATTATAATATTATTGATAGGATCGCGCGATCGCATCGGCCCTGCGTACTTTTTGCTCCAGTCGCCTCTCACCGTCGTACTTTGCGACGCACGAATCCGACCTCGGCGAGACCTGCCTACGATTCGTTGACACCCTTTACGCCCGCACGATCCGATCTACCGCGGGCCGCTATCGTACGCAATACCGGTCGAATGTAACCCCGAGAGAGCGCGAAATTTATGTTTGTCGCGCGGCAGAATTTCCTCATTTCAATCCCGGCGAGAAGAACCGCGGCTCGGATATCTCCTCGCATACCACGCGCCGGATGTTGCCTCGCGCCCGAACGGGCTGTAAATTTCTTATGAAATATAACTAGAAGAACTTTCGCGTGTCCCTTTCGTAATTCGCGCGGCCATAAACGTATACCTCGAACGAACAATTATCGTGAAAAACATTCTGGCGCGAATTGTTGCATCCAGTTGGTCTTCGATCGCGGAAGGTCAACATTTCCTTTACCGCGCAAGAAATTAATTACAGAGTAAGAGTCGCGAATGTGGCTCGCACTGATCAGCACATAAATCGATCGCGCATGGACCGGTTCATATTCGCCTCTTTTACCTTATTAATCGATCGGTGTTGAAATTCTTACTTGCCAATCGCCCGAACAACGTCTCGCAGGACAAAAGAAGATTTCCGACTTACCTGTAACAAATAAACAAACAAAAAATTTATAAATATAACGTTCGTTAGAGCGAGAGCTCGTATATTTTATAAATGCATCGGGACGAATAATTATCGTTTTATGGATCACTCGATAGAGAGTCGTGAAAGTCTCGATGTCTCTCGTTCGCATCGCAGGTGGTTTTGTCGATCCGGGATCGAGACTGCGGGATCGGCGACTCCGCACCGATCGAGAGAGCCACGACCGGACGGCGCTAACGAACACCCGGGGTTACGCGCTCATTATCGATGTTCTGGGAAAACTTGCTTGGCCGATGCTCGATCGATAGCCTGGCATCGTTGACGAGAGAGAACGAGCTGCCGCTGCAGCTACGATCCAACGACTGTGGAACGAACGACTGAGACGACGACGACGAGAGTCGAGAAGGGGTCAGACAGTCACCACGCCTGCAGAGCGGAACTCTGGTTTCATCGCTCCCGCTCATACCTTCGTATGCTCTCTTCTCCACTCGGTAGAACGTGATCATGTCGTGCGAGATGTTCCATTGCGTTCGCGGCGGCACCGGCGGCAAGTCCGTTCCACGTATCACGCGACGAACGAACCGCTCTGGTAATCGCGATTAGATTCTTATCAACTCTGAAACTTCGGAGCAGCGAGAGAAAAAAAAACTACGGGGCGAAAAAAAATTCGTCGCCGCAAACAACCGCGCGGTAAAATACGATCCGGAGAATTGATTTAATTTGATGAAAAAGTTCGATGCTTGCCAACCAATTAATGTACCGGTCAGACAGATTAATTAATTATTATTCTGCAGACTATTATTGACGAATGAATTAATTGGGAAGCAAGGCTAACCACACACTGAGTTGGAGCAAGTAATTATTTTTCTATCTACGGGCGACCAGGCACTCGTAATCGTGATATGAATTTACGTACTGAAAAATCGAGGCTTGAATCTTGAAGTTCATCTTTATCATGCGCCCTAACGTGTACTCGGAGCTCGACGAAGATCGACGAGCTCCGAGAGAACGACAAAGGAGCCTCGTCCCCGTACAATATTGCTTCGGTAATCCAGTTTCGACCTCGCGGAGGAGTACCAGTGGACATATAAAGAAGAGATGAGAACCGAGAAGGAGCGGAAGAAGGTACGGCGAGTCGATCAGACGACGCGTGTGGTCGTCTCTCTAAAGAGGCTAGCACACAAGAGGCCGCATGCAGCCGCGGATCAGAGGCCAGAAGCTCATTCGCCTTTCCCGCACGTTCTACTCTCCGCCAAATGAACAAAATCGAGCGACACGGGGCCCTCTCTCGCGGTTAATCTTCTTAGTCGGCCGTGATCCGCGTTCCTCGGCGTTAAGAGCCTTTCGTTCCCGAGACTCTCCGCGGGCAATCTGCATGCGCTTCGGCATCAAAGCTGACTGGCCGCACTAATTTGCACTCGCGATTCGATTGATGCACCGTTTATTCTCTGGCACTGCTCCCTCAGCAGTGCGGTCTGTTATTCGACGGATCACTTTAACGAAGCCCGATCGAAATCATAAAGTCCATAAATCGTCGCTGCTTATCGACAAGAAAATTCTTCTTGCTGTCCCGCAGGGAACGAACCGGACGCGTGATCGTGTCCAACGAGTGATAAACCGTTTCCTGCGCACTCATTTCTCTCTCGTGGACAGGCCAACCTATTATGATTATTATTTTTTTCTCTCATAAGTTTCAATAATTTACGATCCACTGCAGTGGCTAAAGATATAATGGAGAACGAAACTGTTCGAGCAAATAATTTTAATAAAAGAAGTTTCCGTAAGAGAGTCGGTGCATCGGCGCGGATCTGAATAATTGAAAGGGTTCCGAGTTTTTTTTGTCTCAGCGTGAAAGCGACTTCCGGAATGACGTAACCGGGCTCTCCCTCACTTCGGGAACAACTTCACCGACGAAGAGGAAAGCTTGTGAGCTGTGGTTCGTGCAGTTTTCAATGGAGCACTCTCTTTTCTCTCACTAATCGGGACGTAATCAGTTCGTGATATTTCCTGCATCATTTCATTTGTGCAGGTTTCATTGTTGAGCTCTCGTGCACTGATCTCTTGCGGCGATTGCCATTAAGTTTTTATGTCGGAGTAAAAAAGATTAAGCAAAGATAATTTAGGTAGACGATGACAGGCTTTATTACGTAGACGAAATTCATCGTATCGCTGGAATCTAGACGGGGAGAAATAGGTGACAAAAGCTTTTTCTACGACACTGTTTTATCTGTAATTGGAGCAATTACCGGGCGGCAGCGCTCGCGGGAACGTCGACGGAGACGGGAAGGAAATAAATCGAGGGAGCGTGGCCGCAATAAATCGAGGCTGGTGTTTGCCCCGGTCTCTCGTCGGGGCGAGTTCTCTCTGTCCCTGCCATTTCTCTTATTCTCTCGCTTCGACTCTTTCTCTTTCTGACTGGGCCGATAGTATCGTCACCGACTGTTTAACATACGGGAACGGTTAATTCGATGCTCACGAACAGTCATCCGTGACGAGGACACGAGTGAAACAATGCTCTTGACACATGTACGGATTTACGAAGATTTTTCGATCGACTTTTTCAATGCTCTTTATCAATTTTTTTTATCAAACTACGTTTGATCGTTTCTTTTTTTTTTTACAATTGCAAATATAGTGGAGATGAGGAAAAACGGGCATTTGTGCTATTATTATATTGATAAATTAATAATTGATTATTATTATTATTGATAAAAAGATGTCGGCATATCATGAAAAATCGATTAAGACAACATTATAATTTTTAGATATGAAGCCTGTTTTGCCCCCGTCTCCTCTATTCATATAAATTACGACGGTAATTTCTTTAGCCGTATAATTGAAATTTTATGACTTTACAGGAAGCTTACCGGCTACATGGAAAATTAACCGTTTAACCGAAGAGCTTTATGACTCTATTCGCCAGTGGCCGTCGAAGGATCAGCAACGATTAATGAAAAACATCAACTATGTCACATATCCCGGAATGTCGTACGCAACGAGACGTCTGTGTCACAGTCAAGAGTGTTTCTGGCCGCTATGGTTAACATTTCATTGCCCGCCGATTAACTGCATACTATACGGCTCGCGACGCCCGTCTATTTTACGCTCTATTTTAGCACGTCCGGCTCTCGTCGCGAGCACTCTATTTATTTCCCGTGCACCTGTGGCACCGTGACGTTGATTATCTTACCGGCGCAAGCTACGAAATCGGATGACGATTGCTCGCGAGCGTTAATTAACCGGACGATGTTCGCCGCCAGCTAAACTCCGAAGTCCGGTTAACGATTTCCGGACTACTCTGCTCGCGAAACTTATCGTATTACCTTGGCTCCGGCTGGGCGAAAGGTTACTTTGATCGTTCTGGGTCTCTCTCTTTTTCTCTTTCTCCCCCCGGACTGTCCGTATAAGCTCGTTGGATCCCGTCAACCCTCGATCGCCGCAGCAGCGAGTTATACATCGTACTTGTTACTATACGTATTACAGGCTTTGCCCGAGCTCGCCGCGTCGCGCGGCCCGGTAATCGTGACAGAAATTGTGTAGGAGCCGGCATGCAGATACAAGTAACCGAGAGAGACCTGTATGCTCATTCTTTCTTTCTCCTATCCATCGCCAACTTCCACCGGGTCTCTCGTTCTACGGTTCTCCGGAGGGCCTCGGTACGAACCGCAAAGAAGTACTGCGTGAGCCATGGCGCTATATTCTCTATATATGCATACCGGTAGGTACACGATCGCGTACCGATACGTATATATCCAGCGTGGGAGTACCTCGGATAAATCAATGATTACATCGGCAATTAATCAAATGTGCGCGCCCCAGAGAGTTGCCGACTCTCGTGTACAACGGGGAGAGGGAGAGAGAGAAAGAAACCGCGCGACATGGGGAAATATGTCGTTATTACGACACGCCTCCTACGATCTACATGCGAGATTATTGGTAAACCGAATCTCTTTAACCCCTTTCCAGGCAAATCTCTTATCGATAATTTATTCATAAATGGCAATCGTGTGTAATCGATTTTTTTTTTTAGAATTGATTGCTCGCCCCCACCATCTACCTCTGGCTGGAAGAAACTCATCCGAGTTGTCGATTTTCGCGTGATGTATAGTTCGATCGATAATTGCACTCTTAATTGCGCTCATAAGTACCTTCGATACGGTTAACTCGCGGATCTCTCGACGGGATACCCAACCGACGAGATTCCCCGCGCTGACGACGAGTCCACCTGCACTCTCTCGCGAACTCGCACTCGAACTAACATCCACCTGTACCCGAGAGAACGCTCGAGCCGTGCGTATATGTGCCTCTCTCGGGTACAGCACAATCTGTATTCTGCGAGGCTGCGCCAGCCTCGAGTGTATCACGGATAGATCGTTACACCCGGAGGGCCTATCCTGTAAACCTTTTAATATGTAAATCTCGCGGCTCGCGGGCCCCGCGACGGTGGCGGGCGGCGTTATCGAAACACCATCGCAAGGAGCAAGGGAAGCCAATACACGTATAGTGTTATACCGTGTATAGAGCTAGAGCGCCCAGGGAAGATGCGAGATTTCGCGCTGGGCTCTCGATTACTCCGGTCAACAGGAAACTCCGGTCTTCGCACGAAGAACCGGGGGTGGACACTGATATTTAATCGCCAGCCCTCTAATGGAAAAAAAAATTGAACTATTTTTCATTTCTCTAACGTCCGCTTCCAGCGTGAAAAATATATTAGAAAAAAAAAAAACAATCTCGTCTACCGAGGTAAAACGCCTGCGGCGGCTGAGGCACTCGAGTAGTTTCTCGAACGAAGTAAGGTAGCTGTCTACGTTCCGTCCTCGCATTTTTATTTTCTACCGCCGATCGTCCACTCCCTGCCTCCTTCTGTTTTTACGTAACGTTTTTTCATCCGTTTTGTTTCTTATCCTTTCCACTCTTGACTCTCCTTGCTCGCGCTTTCGGAGGGGAGGGGGGGAGGGACGAGCCGAGGGGGTAAGAGTAATTACTTCGAGATCGGTGCGCGGCTCGGTGTGCCGAAGGGGCACCTTCTGGGATCGCCAGACTCGATGCTCTCTCGTGTGTGACTCTCGTACGGGCGCGCACACCGTGGGCCATCCCGAACTTACCCGAGACATAGCCAAACTTATAATTTAATGGTTAATTATATAAGGGTCCCCGATGCGGGAGCGGCGCGCGAGCGAGAGCGCGATTCGGCCGAGCCACTGGGCGGACACGGTGACGTGCAGGAATGCCAGGATGGGTTCGATCTCCGAGGAGCGCGCGAGCCTCCAGGTCCTGGATGCATGCCCGCCTGAATCCTTCTTTTGGACCGGAGAGCCCGATCTCTCTCTCCCGTTCGCGTCTGCACACAGAAGGAGCAACGGAAGCATCCCGACTGTACAGATAACTCGTTCTCAGGCCTCTCACAGCCTACCGAACGATCCTTAGCACACCTTCCTCCGCTTGCTCTACAATGTGCGCAACCATAGTATACGTACACATCGGTACATTATAAAGCGTAGTCCTTCGTACCGATCGCGTTCTCGACAAAGTGGACGAGTCAGCGAGGGCCAATCAGTGCGGAACTGTAGCAACCACTTTTTTTTTTATTCTTCTTTTTGGCTCGTTCAATCGGCTGTACTGGAACGGAGATGTCTGGTCACGTTGTACGCTAGAGCGGGCTCGCGGACTATGTCGGGAATACGAACGGATGGTTCGAGACACATTATCCTGTACAGGTCTCGATTACTGTCATCATCGCGGACAAGCGAGGTTGAATTAAGAACGAGGGCCAAAAGTTGTCGTTATGCGACTGTCGCGCGTCCCGGAGCTTGAAAAATCGGCTGACAGCGGGAAGACAAAGTATAGAGCGCGCCGGAGATGCGATGAAAAATATATCGTAGATAAGTGATACAGATCTGTCCAGGAAGAGCGTAAGAGAGCATCATCGGAACACACGGAATCGAAGCGCGGTGGGTGGTGACGTACGCGATCCATAGGTACGGTTATAATGTGGAGGAAGGTTTCGTGGGACCCTCGAGAGTTAGAGAAAGGGAGATGAGGAAAGCGCGGGCAAGCGAGACTTTTCTATGCGATCGGCGGGCAAGCGAGCGAGAGCGAGAGCCGGGAGAGGGCCGAGTTGAACCTCTAGGCCGTTCCGCGTCCTCGCACACCAGGCGTGTCTGTCTCTTCGAGTTGATACTCCCCCCGGCGAGGAGATCGGTGATCGTCAAATCGACCGCTTCGAGTTATTTTTTTTCTAATTTTTTTTTTTTTTTTCATTCTAATTTTTCTTCTTCCTCTTCACTCTCTTCCGTGGGGTTCGCTTGCTCGCTCGCTACCTGACGTTCACCTGCGCGTCCTTCGTGCACCATCGACTTTCCGCCTTTCGCGCGAGGCGGACGCCCGCGACTCCGTATCGGCAGGCTACAGATTGTGACTATCTGACTACACTATCTGAGCGATATTGCGAATTTTATAGATGGAATTGCCGGTAGTTGCAGGATGCGAGGATAAAAAGAAACACGCGGATCTCGGGTTGATCGAGCAACGTTAGCGGTTCTCCGTTGACTCACTTCGCGAGGTCGACGTTGGACGTTGGGTATCGGAAAAACGATAATGGAATAACCGCGTCTAATGAACACGTCGGATCGTCCGTAGTCGCGCGCACAATCTTCGCGCCGATCGCACCGCCGATCTCTGGAAAATCCGACTCAATTTTGGATCACGCGTCGAACGAAAAAATCCATTCGGCGATACGCCAACGTCGTTCTAGCCTCGTGGGTGACAGACACGCCAGCGGGCTTAAACGCGGGGAAAACAGGCTTTTAAGTGATACGACCGATATAAGCGATAAATGTGTCAGGCCGAGATACTCGTAAATAATCCTGGGCGGTGCGATATGGACAAACGTAATTAATTGTCCTCGGGGCGACAAGAAGAGGAAAAAAATAAAGAAAAGAAAAACAAGAGGAAATATCAACGCTTTCGAGTACACCGGACTCGGCGGAGCATATGAACGCTCGTATGCGTACGGTTGGTAATCAGAACGCTGGTAACCCTACAATACACGCAGCGATACGACACACCGTTTCGTGTATTATGCGTATAAACACACTGTTCGACCGGACACCCCGGCTGCGGGCCCGAGCTGGTGCGGTTTATTTCTGTTTATGAATAATGCATTCGCGATTAGCCGGTGAGATATCTTATACCACATTTGCTATATATAGTATAACACTGCTACGGTCGCTCCTCTTTCTCTCTCCGGTGTAATAATTATGAATGGCGCTTATACATACGTACATCGGCCGTGATAATTGCGACGAATGCGCGGAGGGAGATCGTGCCCGGGGATACGGTGCATTCGGGGTTAACTCGATTAATCGAGTCGATTGGAACGAATCGATTCGCCGGATAAGAGGAGAATGTTCGCATCTCGCGCACCCGCGCCCGTACCCTTGCTGCTCACCTCTCGGCGGTGTTGTGTTGTGCTGCTGCCAAGAGGTGAGAAGAATCGCGGATGATAAGTGCCGTTGTACGTGGATGTACGTAGAAGCACCGCGAAGAATAAGAATCGAAAAAAAAAAAAAAAAAGTAGAGGCCTGGGACCACGTAGACCGCCCGACGGGAAATCCTGCCAGACGACAATGTCCCACAGGTGTACACAATGTGGTATACAATCCGACAGAAACGAAGAGCCGGATCCGAGCGAGCTAAGCGATCTGGATTAATTACATCCTCGCATTCTTCCGACAGCTGGAAACTGTTAGGAGGGGTCGAGGAAAGGAGAAGCGTAAATTGTCATTGACCTAACACCCGAATGAACCGCTTTCACCAACAAAAACAAGCATCAAAGTTTCGTAAGGTGTCTCGTAACATCGACGGGTCGTTAGTCCGATATCCTCGAAACCTCGTCGTGGCGCGTGTATAATTAGCCACCGAGACGAATAGTTCTTTATTCACTCGTGACTAGAAGCTGCCCTCTGATCCTAGATGCTCCACGAGAGAATGAAATAGCCCGTGGCGAGCCGGGGGGGTTGCCGAGGACGATGGGAATTGAGAAAAGAAAACGAAAAATGAGGATCACCGGGAGCAAATCTTCACTTCTCTATTCTTTCGCGGTATACTCGTAATTACAAGGGAGTGACTCGGCGCGACGGTCGGACGGTGGGCGAGATCGGGGTCTCCTACTCGATCTGCTTCCCTCCTTGTACTCTCCCATGGAGAGTTCTTATCGTGTAGCGAGCCCTGTGTGTATGCCCCGGCAGCCCCGGCCTCGCTCGATCTTGCGTTCTCTCTAGTGTACCACTACACTCGCTCGATCGGCAAGTCATTTAATCTCATGACACCGTTGATCGGCCTTTCGAGAGCTCGCGAAGATCTGCTCCGGGGCTCCTCCTCGTCATCGCGGCGCGCACCTGACCTCGGCGGCCTCGCTTCGAGCCCTGTGCCTGCGCGCCGGTTCGATGACAAAGAAGCCGAGCGAACGCCGGTTTCATTAACGATTCTTCGTACCGTGCACCGCCGATAACGGTAAGACGCTCGACCGCAACCTTTCCTGCGTTTGAACTCCCCGAAGCGCCCGAAGGAATGTCAAGCGTGAAACGCCGAGCGATTTCGGGAATGCAAATCCCTCGGGAATGACGAAGCCGCGCATGAGTATCACCCGACCTTCCGCGCGAGGACCCTTCGACCGATTTACCGTCGCCGGCTCTTCGCGGACCCCAGCACACTGAGCCGACGAGGCTCCGTCGTGTGCACATGCACACCCACCGGTAGGTCGGTATAGATCGAAAGATGACCGGTTAAGGCGCGCGTACCATCGGGCCACGTGGCGTGCGCGTTCTCGTGATTGCAGAGTTCGGCCCGTCATTACGTGACCTCGTAGTGTGACCTTTTCGCGAGGCCCCCGCGGCCGGCACGCCGCTCGCGCGCGATTTCGAACCCACATACACGTACGTGTATCTCTTCGCTGTGGTCGCACACAATCGCGGTATCAACGATACGTATTCGACGCAAACCTCGTGCAGACGGTGGAACGCGAACTTGTGTGTCCTTAGGCAAAAGCAACGGATACACGTAAACCGGAGAAGGCGCGTGTTCCAGATCTTAGGGACCCATTGGTGCCGGTGTACGCGCGTGGAGTGGAAAAAAAAGCTGCCGCGGCGAGAGAAGCTGGAATTTATTGTAAGGTGAAAAAGGTGTCGGTCCGGCGTATTATAGTAGTATCCCTATCCTCGGAGACCGATACACACACCCACAAGCGAACCTCCGCTCGCGCCCAGAGCGAGAGCTCACGTTTTATCTCGCGTTACTCCCCCCGCGATCCCCCGCGCGAGTTCGCGAGCTCTCTCGGCTTACACTCGAGATTCGACCTTAACGCCTGTGCGGCAAACCCGTAACGGATATCCTATATCTTTGGAAAGGATCTTTTGACGTGGTTTTTCACGCTATTCCTCGGAGATCTCTCGGGTAATGTACGAGAGCGTTACGCGGACTGCACTCTCCGCTGTGAGATAAGAGACCACAACTGACCGGGGAGTGCTGCGAAGCCGTATTATGCAGTATCCAAAGCATGAAGGGTGCGGTGAAACTGTGCCGGGGCATACGAGAGCCCATTGCTATTTATAATTATTACCATTGCGCGATTCTTGGCTTCGTCCCGTTGTTGGAAAAAAAAAACGTGTAATATCGTAACAATTGCAATGAGAAACATTAATTTTCATACCAAGAACCCATCGTACGATCGTAATTATTGAAATTCAATTGGAATATTCGTGACTTACCGGTGGGATTTACGACCGCACCTGTGTGCTCAGACAATCGATAGGAAATTCGATGGCTGGAACGGAAAGAGCTCGTTCGCTGAGCCGTGGGCAAAAATTAAATAAATTCATTATCCTTCGGTGCCCGCGGCGTGACCCCTCCTGGTAGACATCACGTACGTAATAGACGTAGGTGGTGCAAGCGGTGCGCGGTACGTACGAGCTTGTAACACATCTCTCTACACCAGCTGAAGTGGAAACCGGGGGACCTCGCGAGGAGGAGTTAAAAGAGTCATGAGCTGTGCTCCCACAGAGGGTCTGACCTCGTGACCCTATCAGCCGGGCCCCTGCTCTCAGGAGGCTATTGTTTATAGCGCTGAAGTGTGCGCGTATCCCGCGGGGTCCCCCCCGAGACCGGCGAGCTGGGCCTTCTTCCTATCTCTTTCACTCGGCCGCTGCCGATGCTCCTCCGCCGCTATTGTCTTCCTTCGGCGCTCATTGTCTTTCGGCCTTCTACATCCTCGCCGGTTCGCAGTCGAGAGAACTCTCCGAGCAACAACGACGACGACGATACCCATGGCGGTCTCCCTCGCCCGAGAGAGTTGCCGATATACGGGCGGTATAAGCGAACCACCGTCGTCACTGTCTCGTAATTCATAGAGTTATGAAGCCGGAGCTCCAATTATTGCCAAGTAATTGCTCAATCCGTATTGGACGCCTGTCGATAACGCTACTCGAACAACTGTTCCGCAACTTGGCCGGGACCCGCCGAATAGTATGTACGGAGCTTCGAGGCTGGGTTGCGCACGCGACCCTCTCGACCCTCATTTCAGCGTGCGGTACCAGTCTACCAGCCGCGGAGACAACGAGCACTTGGTGCACGCTAATTAATCGCCACTTCAGCAAATTGCCCGTGTGCTCGGTGCCTTTTATAGCTCCACACATAGCCTGACACACACACACACACACGTGTGTGCAATTTGTGTCGAGGAGAGGATGAGACTATGAGCGCAGGGCGAGGAATGCGGTCACGAGTGAGGGATCGTCTGGGACTAATTCAGTCTCGAAGATTGCAAGGCAATATCTGTACCACTCTTCTAAATCCTCGTCCACGAACGATCTCTACGCGAATTCGATACGAAAGGTCGAAAGAAATGACGACGAGACGGGAAATAACAGAACGAATGCGACAGCGCGTAAAATCAGGAACGACGCTCGAGAGGATTGCATATTGGAGTATGCATAACTACAAAGTTGGAGCAAAGCGATACACGGCGAAAAGGTAGGACGAGAGGGGCGCGAAGCGATGCGTGGACGCGGATGAGCATCGACGACGTAATAACAGTCATCGGTGCTGAAGGCCGGGAAAAGTAGAGAGAGGTCTGTTATGGCGACGAAGCCTCTTCCACGGCTTGGCAAACGGCGTTCGTTCCTCGAGGGGGTTGCGAGAGCAGGCAACGCCCTTCTCTCATCCCTTCTCCTTCGGCGACCGCGACTCTGCATGCCGCGCGATCGGGCCTCTCGCGGTCCGTGCAGACCTACGTTTTTGCCGTCGACTTCATCGTCCTTCCGTTACAGGCACATCCCTATTCGTCCTTTATCCTCGCGCAGGTGGCTCGCCGTACGGTCTCTCATGATACGTCTCGAAGACACGAGGAGGGTACGATGTATCGGTCGTTTCGTCGGACACAGGACGCTGCCGAGTGCGCGGCTATCCTCTAATGACAATGTAGATGTAGATCAGCGTAATGATGATGGCCGGGCTTGTCCGAGATTCCCTTGCATCGGTCCCGGGCGTCCGTCCACAGGCGCAACGGGCCTTTTGCTTTCCGGCATCGAGCAGCACGCTCGCTAGTCGAGTGCATCCGTGCGTAAATCTTCCTCGGCGATGACACCGCGCATCAGCGTTAAAGGAACGGCTCGAGGATCAACTTCGAAAAGCGACGTCGAGAGCAGCGATCTCGGAGAAGAATTCCGACACGCCACGACTCCGTCGCACCGCGCGCTCCGACGAGACCGAAGAGTCGGGTTCGCGATTTGATCTGCACGGGTGAAACGAGTCTGAATTTTCGTCGACCATCGATTACACGACTATGGTCCAATTACGAATGTCATCAACGAGAGCGGAATGCGTACGGCTGTATCAGACCGTGGAATCTGAGTCTGATGCGTCATCGCGAACCCAAGGAGGACCCTCGGAATCCTGAGGAAGAACGATCCAATTTTCTCGGGTGAAACGCGACGAGGCATTCTGCCAGGTTACGTCAAGACCCCGGACCGCCGTGCCATTAACCCCCGGAGCACAGAAGTGAACGAGCTCCCGTGCCGTTGCCGCGGAAATTGCGCTTTTAGTTTAATTGCGCGGCGAGGGTTCACCGGATGTAATGCGCGAAACGTCTCTGTTTACGGGCTCCGAGGCTCCATTACGCGAATATGCCAGGACGTGCTTTTTCTTAAGTTTGATGAGTTGATGATCCTGACGATTAAGAAGAAGCGACTCTCACGGATCGTTGCCATTTACCCAGCCGTATGACTGTCGGTCGAAGCTCGAAAATCAAAACACGATATCGCGAGGTCCTTGAAGCCATCTGTCGATGATCACCAATTACGCCGGCATTTGTCCGAAAAATTTTCGGCGAACACCGAGGATTCCGTCGCACTTAGAGCGGATAGCCCGGGACGGGGTGCTCGGCCTGTTGGCACCGCGTTAAAATCGGGGAGCCCGCGGGGCCGAAAGACCCGCCGAAAGGACCGGGCTCGTCCAGTTTCTCGGAACGCGCAGGAAACATCAGCGGCGCGAGACAGAGATGAAAAAAAAAAACGAAATAAAGAAATAAAAGAAAACAAAAAAAGAAGAGGAGAAAGAAGAAGGATGCGAATGGGGTACAGACGCGCGGCGTTGCAGACGCACGCGCCGGGGGCAACCAGGAGGCCTCGCGCGCTCTGTAATCACTCCTCGAGTCAGCAGCCAACACACGCACGCGTCCGGAGGAGGCTTTCGCCCGTACGATACAAGCATGAGTCCTCCTCTACACTGTGCACCCATTCGGCTGCAGCACGTATACAATTACTGCTGGAAGGGGGAGGGGGGAGGCGAGCGCGCGAGTCAGCAGCGAGAGAATGCACCGACACCGATGCACTCTCGCTCGCGTTCGCGAGCACGCGAGTGCATACTAATTCACCCCCACGGGAGCATGGATATTGCGATTATGTTCGTCAATGTGTGGGTACGTGATCATGACGGGACTCGAGCTTACGGAGCCGCAAACGTACGGCTGATGCATGAAGATGTGTGCACCGGGGAAGTGCACTATCTAACGTACAGACAGGACTGATGCAGCGAGCCGCGCTCGCGTCCTCCTCTGAGCGGCCAGCACACATCTGCGTAATTGTCCCCGCCGGCGGCATTCGACCCAACGCGCCGAGCATCCCCTGCCTCTTTGCCCGGACACGGTGAGCCTTATCGTACAGTACCGCTCAAAAATGCTGCTCCGGACGAGATATCAGGCACGATGAACGGGAGATAATGGCTTTTTTTCGCTGTGAATAACGGAACGACAGAAGATATAGAAAAAATTTAGATTCTAGGAAAGGAGGACTGAAAGAAGAAGAAGGGGTGTTGCGGCTTTATCGTAGAGATGGACGGACCGAATTTTGGATCCACGGGTATCAGTAAAGCCCCAGTGGTTTGGGTAACAACCAACCTATCCGCGGAGGCTCCGACCAGGAGCAAGAGAGCACGCGGCCTGCATAATGTTCGTTGGCCGGTCGAAAGGGAGCGCCGAAAAGTCTGTTGTGGTAGGAGGCAACTTCGTCGCGGGACGTACGAGCTTTAATGATCGGCGTTGCGTGATTTATTTTTGGAAACTACGAAATATCCCGACGAACCGTCTTGAGTGGCCTCTCTAGATAAGAATTGTAGCGGACGAGGGAAGAACGCGATTCGGCGAAAGGAATGCGTCGGCAACGATAGCGCAGGAACCGCAGGAAGAAAGTCTCGGAGACGCGGGAGGAGTCTTTTGATGGGCAGAATACGTATACCGAAGAAACTCGGTAGAGAGAGACGAAACTCCCTCTACATGCCCGGAAGGAACGTCTAGGAACGAAAACACCACTTTGCAAATTTAATCCCAGTTTCACCTCCTATTCGAGAGAACCCACGGCGACCGCCACATTGTTCTTCGCTCCTAATTTTGAGTTCCCGACGCGCACCCACACAGACCACGGACGCAGACGGATAAACGATGTATAACCCGAGGAAATAGAAATTGGAGGAGTTCGAAGTATAACCAGAGAGAGCATTTAATAATACGAGAGAAGCCGAAAATTTCAATTTTTAATCATACCGATCCGAGCCTCATGGGTTTCAGACACGTCACCGCGAAGCGCTCAAGCTCGTCGAAACTACGTTCTGATAATTTATGCCAAACTCGCGACTTTCGAGTCTCGAGGGGGATTTCGTGACTCAATAGAATCAACGGGGAGGCCTCCGCACTTTTGTTTCTTGTTTCCGCGACTTTATTTTTCGGGGCATCGGTGTGGGGGGAGAAGAATTGCACGCCATATCGATGCCGTTTGGCTCCCGGTGACGCCGAGAGCGTGGACGGAGTCGCATGAATAACGGCCCTAAAGATCTTCGTCGAGTATAGGCTGCATCTCGATAGCTGCACGATCGTTCCTTCGACACGTATACGAAGCCCGGGCTACCAACCCGTGTGCCCCTATGTAAGACTAGTGTAACACGATCGGGTTTGAGGCACACACGGCGGCGTGGCGTCTCCCCCAATCGTGTTACAGCTACAGCGTATGCTCCGTCCCAGCCGATTTCGCCAGCCGCGCGTCGACCGCGTTTCTAAATCATGTCTACCAGTTTCACGCGATATCTCCTCGCCTACCGTGCGCGAAGAACTCGCCAATGAGTACAATAATCGATGCGCATCTGGTTGCACTCGTATAATCCCCCTTGTCGTACACACGAAACCTCTGTGTAAAACACGACTCGATTACCTCATTGTGTTTGTACTAATGGCGGCGAACTCTTTCCACCCGGCGTATCGCAAGTTTGTAATAAGTATCGTAACACACACGTCGTTGTAATTCGATGGATAGAGTCTCTCTTAACCCGCGCACGTATTCCGGCTCTCCAACAGTTCCGCGTATTACAAATTTCTCGCAGCATCGTCTCCGAACACGAGGTTCGAGTACTTAACTCCGTGGCTGCACCGCGTCTCATAGTTTCGCGCCGCTGAAAGTGAACACGTGCGAGCGCAAGCCTCACGTTTCGATCTCTTTCTTTCGTCGGATATCGCGAATATGTGTACACACGAGGTTGTGTCTAATGGTCGTACGTGTGCATCTTGCATCGCGTCTCATACAGATACCGAAAGTTCTCTTCGCCGCTGAGAGATAGATAGCTCCGAGCCAGATGTATCGGCTGAGAAGCGTTGGCTCCGGCGATTCTTGTGCTCGTCCCTCGATTCCCTACCTCCGTGTTACGTTGCTCTGGGAAAGTCAGCGAGATCCCAAAGAGGCGAACTCGTGCCCCGTCTTATGTATACCCGCTGGTATGGACCACAGCCGGCAATAAATCTCCGGCACACTCGAGGTGGAGAGACATCCGTTCGGTATCCTCGCGAATGTAAGCTGCCGCTGGTTGCTGCCGCTTGTGCTGCGGCACTCGTGGCCGGCATGTATTCTCGGCTCTCTCGACTAGCTTATGACAATGTGTTCGTCCCGTCTCGCCGAAGCCGCCGGGAGCTCGGGAACGAAACTCTGTGCGCTCGGGAGTTTTCCCATTCGGCGCGCGGTCGCCTGCATGAGCGCCCTATGCAGATCTTCTCTAGGTGAAATAATACGGCTAGAGCTACCGTATTCAAATACAAAGTACGTGCGAAAGTTACTCGCGTGTCTGCGTGTCTCAAATAAAGTTGTCATACTTTCTATTCGGAAGCTCGGATGGTTATGAGATAATAATCATATTGCATAAATAGTCGATACAATACTCGCGCGGATAAATCAAACCTAGTCGGCGAACGATAAACGAGTACATCGGTGTGATAATTCGTTTGCTTTGAGCCGTGACGTCACACATTAGTTCGCAGGACAGATGCGATATGTTGAATTGAATCCCGATTCATGTCCGCACGAGAATGAACGATATTCTTTCTAATCTTCGCCGTCGTAAACCGAGTATCGAGAGACGTCGGGGAGAGCAGCGTATCCACTTTGCTCGAGTACCGAAGTACGATATTACCGAAAGGAGAGCACCTTGCAATTTTATAACTGGCGGCGATCTACGATGCCGAACGGTTCCGAGCTGCTCAACCGCTCTTGACCCCCGGGGGGCGAATAAGGGTTTCGCGGAAGCATCGGAGGAGCGGAGCAGAGTATATGCTCCGGTTGTTTTACCGTACCGGAGAGCGAGGGCACGCGAAGCGGGGTCAGCGGTGCAGCTCGTCGTGCAGCATCGCCGCCGCGATGCGCCTCGCGGCGGTGCGGGGCAACGGGGTGGCGGTTGGCTCTCGGTAGGTGACGTTATTAATTGGTTAATGAGCAAGAAGCAGCGTGTGTGCGCCGGGCGGAGAGAGGCAGAGAGAGAGAAGCGGCAGGCGAGGAACGATCGCAATAAAACGTGAGGAACAGCCGGGGCGCATCGAGCCGGCAGCGGCGGCAGCAGTTCCATTCGCCTCGTCTGACCTCGCGGGGGCAAAGCCTCTCTTCGTGGTGGATGAGCGTTCCGTAAGGAACACAGCGTGCCCGCTGCTGGCCTGGTCAGCCCGCGAGGATGCGCGGCTTGTGGTACACACAGACACGCTCTCTACCCGGGGAGTGGTCAAGTCCGCCGGCGCTGCTGGATTAATTATCATTACCATCGTGAGCGGAATGAGATCGTCCTCGTACACAAGCACCGAACGTGCGAGTTGTACACGGAGTCCGCTTCCTCGTAGCGGTGAGTCCGGGACTACCGCACCCGTGCACCGACCCACTTACCGCGTCCCGTGTGTACGGTCCACCGAGAGGCAACGTCTTCGTGTGGTGGTAGAGATACACACGAGGTTCGCAGCAGGAAGAGGAGGTACACCGGAGACGCCCTCGTCGACGTGGAAAAATAAACGGATGATGGAGAATCCCGCATGATACCGAGCGAGAAACGAATTGAGAAAGAGATCAAAGCCAGGGAAAAGGAATTGAAAAAGTTGGAGCGCGGGGGGGGGGGGGGGGGGCGGCAGCGGCAGAATCGGTGAGAGGTCGAGAGATGAGAGTTTCACGGACCTCTTGGCTCTCCTACTTACTCGCTATACGTGCCTACTCGAGTTTCCCTGGCTGCCCGAGAAACCATTAATCGTACGTGGAATTCCGCGGACCTGTGACGGTCACCTGCATCTTTGCCGGATGTATCTGTACGCTTTACTCCGCTACAGTTGTACGGTATGAGCTAAAGCTTGTGTACCACGGACTCTCGACGAAGCTATCGCGCGTTGCGTTGGAACCGGCGCACGCCTGCCTGATGGGCTCAACGAGGACCGTAGAACATGCTTCTGTTCCTCGGCGATGCTCGCTGCCGCTGCAGAGAGTCGCTCTCGCGGGCGAGCCTCGCGAGATCCTTACGTGAACGGCTAACGATGCCCATTAGAGCGGTACGCCGAGAGCATATATACCGGTAGGTGTATCGATACGTACGGAGAAGACCGTGCGGGCAAAGCGCTTCACCGAGCGTTCGCTGAGTCTTCTACCCTGACTAATCGCAACGCGCACGACTCCATACCTCATGCAGATCGGCTATTCGTCTTGGGCTATCCTCCAGTTTGTCAGCCGAATCGATTCGATAAAGATACCAGCCGTCTATGACGTCCGGCTTTGGAAACATGCACGGAACACAGACTCTGCACACGGTGAACGATACAGGACTCTTCGCTATTACCCGCATCTCGGTCTCTGCATCGAGCTTAACTGCGCGTCTCCTCGCGAAACGCTCGGAGTCTTGAATCCTCGCTGAAACGACCGACAGGAAGGGACCCCCTTTAAAAGGCAAGGAGCGTTCGTTTACCACATTTCTCCGATAGTATATATAGAGAGGCCTCTCGAGAGTCCTCTCCGCCGATTGATAGTTCGAACTTGACGAGACCCCGGAATAAGATATGGAAGAGGCTTAACGAGAGGACGACGATGATGGAGGAATCGTATTTTATACTTCGTGACTACTTCGTTCGAGGAACGCGACGGATAGTACGGAACTGCTTGCGGGCAGTCGGCTCAGCTCGTCGGACACTGGAATTCGCGATATCGCTTCGTGGTAACCTTTTAATTGGAATATTTTGCGGGGATAAAAATTGGCGAATCGTTTTTTCCATCGAGAACCTTGGTGCCCCGCCCAAGAAATTTCTCGTTCACGCTAACCCAGTGACCCTCAGGAACCTCGGCTCGAAACGAGCCAGCGAATCATTACATTATTTTGCAACATTCCTCCATCTCCGTTTCTATACCCGGCGTGCCCAGTGCGCTTCGACCTTTATTGCGGTCTCTCGTTGTCCGTATTACTGTACCGCGGCTTCTAGTTGTAGCATAGTTTTGCCGTTGGGGGGGTTCCATTACTTTCTACTAAAGGTTATCGCTCGGGTTCATTGCTGATGCCGGCCAGTCGGCCACGATTTTCATAGGTGAAAAGTCTCACCGGGAAAACTCGACTCCGATACGGGGAGAGGAAACGTGTGCTGAAAATTCCAGTGCCGCTTCAGAAAAATTACCATACAGATTCTACCGTATGAACACAGTAGTTTTTCTCGGACGGAACACTGTAATTTTTGCCAGATCTCCACGTGAGAAAAGTCCGCACAAAAACTACCATCGGAGTCAAATGATCGCGATTACTGGAGTTGGATTCGACAGACGTTCGGATTGACTTCCGTGTCTTTGAATTCGATCGCGTCAACGGCGAGATCGAGATCGATGCCGATCGATCGGTGCGGAATAGATGAAAATGCCACGTAGGAGTGCCCCTTGTAAGTTAGCCGGGAGATGTACGACGTTACAGGAGGCTCTAGTTTCGGAGCGTGTGTATACATAAACTGTTGAATCTCTTTGGCCTCCCCCGCAGTACATAACTCGTACTGGCGGCACGGTGACGCAACCGTTCGGGACGAAACCGGCAACCCAGATCTGTCAATGAAACACGACGCGATCAGCTCTCCGAGGTTTATATACGGCGAGGGAGGAGGATCACGCGCTGAGATTTACAAGAAATAAAGAATAGATTGAACGAGTTAGGTGTACACACGGTGAGATAAAGAGAAAGAGAAAGATTCGAAAGGTACGAGCGCTAGAGAGGGCTCGCCATTCATCAGCACCGATTGCCGTAAGTGGAGGAGAAACATTAGTGGATCAAACGAGGATCGAGGTGAGTTCCCGCAAAAGCTGCGATACAGTTTCACGATTCAATGTGTTCATCTTCGGTCGCTCGATCGGGCAGGCGCAATCATCTCTTCTCCAAGCTCGCCCCGCTGCCGTTGCCGATTCTCGTACGAAGAGCGGCTCTTTAAAGACGGCTGCACGACGCCTCGGTTGCGTAACATCGTGTATCCTTAAATGATAACGAGATACGTGTCGAACGAGGCGAACTGTAGAAGCACGCGGTTATAAAATATACGGATAGCTCGTGATGTTGTTTTCCGTAGTTCTTGGAACGAGAACAAATCACTGATTTAGAATGAGTTTCTACCTAAATAATGATATTCCATTTATGGGACTGCCGATTCGGCTGTGAGAATATCAGGAATTCGTGATACTCGAGTGGCCGGATAGATTTTTTTTTTTTAATTCTCGCTGCCTCGTCGGTCGCAAAATCGAGCGGATACGGAGCGAGGAGAGGAGAACCTGTTGCCAGCGCAGTATATCCCGAAGATCCTAGCGGCGATAAAGTCCGAAAGAAGCGGTAGTCGCTCGCCGGCAGAAGCAGCACCGGTGTAATTAAGCATTGACCTATAACGAGCTATAATTAGTCATAGGCCTAACGAGCGAGGGATTAAGATTTGTCGATAGGATTCGACGATATCAGCTCGGACGGAGACACCCACGCTGTGTCACGATTGTCGTTTAAGAAATTGGAAGAAGAAAAAAAATCCCACGACCTTTGTTCGATATCTCCCAAATGAACTAAGCGGAAACCATACATCAAACAACGTTTTCAAAATAAAAAAGCCAATGTTCATTAGGCTTAACTTCGTATATAAAAAAAAAAAAAAAAATTCCCATAGGTTCTAAATACTTCAACGTGGTCGTGGATCGAATGCCGTTCTTCAAAGAGGATAAACTCGATCTCCTTAACGCATTGAAATGCGAACTGCAGCGCCAACCAGTTCAAAGCCCGCGCCAGCGCAGAAATAAGAAATCCAGTTCATCAATTAGTTCTCCGATCAGGAAGAGCTCCACACACACACACGCGGCAACTCGTGCACTAATGCATCGAATTAACAACGATTAACTAGGTGAATAGCTGAATCAGTTTTTAATGTAAACAGTTTATTTTATCTGCGCCAGATCGTAGAATACAAGTCGCACGCGCACAGCTACTCGGGTGCACGTTCCTGCGGATCGCCCTGCATGGTTCTCTCCCCGGATGCACTGCTGTATAATACGGTAAACCTTAGCGTATACGTATCGTCGCTGCATAGGCGTGTGCGAGTTGCACGCCTCGAGGCCCGTTATCGAGGGAACGGTAGCGATCAGTCCGTTAGTAAAAAGTGTGCAGTTGCGAGTGTCGATCGGGAGCGAGCACAGCACGATCCCCCTCGCTAGCTACATACCTCGACACTGTGTGTGTGTATGTTATACATGTATGTATATGTATGTACATGTATTTCTACTTTGGCTCTCGTACACGCGTGCGGTAGCCAGGAGTAGCGAAGGAGAAAGCGCGCACGTGGCTTCTCGGCTAATTAAAGCGGAGAGAAGTGGTGGTGAGACGCATGCCGCGAACTGCCGGACGATAGCTGACCAGCACGCGCTTGCCTGATATACTACCGTCCGCGTTTTAACGCGAATATCGGAGATTCCGAGGGAACCCCCCCGGCTCCCGCGGTCTCCGGCTTTGCCCACGATATTGGCCGGTAGAATTGCCTATCGATTAATCTGGGCTTTCTAATACAGTGGAGAATTAACATAGACGCGAATGAAATAGAATTTTCAGTCAAACCGAGCATGCGCATTGGCTGCTTCACACTGAGAATCCAAGGTACTCAGTCTAAAAAAGGTTCATTGATTACAGTAAGAATCAATTAAACTTTTTTGTTTTGTTTAATAATCGCTATAAGATATGTCTTTGGTACGACCATACGATCTGAAGGAATAAGCTCGAAAATTTGGAATCTAATGAAATTCGCCCCAATCATTAAATTAAATTTTATTGCAGTGAGTTATATTCTCGTGCCAAGGAAATATGATAATGGGAATCTATTGGAACAAAAAATGTTTCGTTGATTAAATTCAACTTTATTGCAGCGAGTTATATTCTCGTGCCAAGGAAATATGATAATGGGGATCTGTTGGAAAAAAATGTTTCGTTGATTTTCGTAACGTTTTCTCAATGGACGCAAAAAATAATTTTATCTGTCGAATCTGCGATCGAGAGACTACCGTATGTGTACTATCTAATTACAGGTGTTCGGTACAGAGAACACGATGGAGACTGGCGCGGCGCGGCGATCCCTCAGCCGAGATATTCGAGATTCACGGATAGATAGATCGAGGATCTATAGGCGATTTAGGATTCGTAAGGAATTGTAAGGGTTACCCCTTCTCATTTTTCCACTTTCAAAATGGCCAAGTATTTTTTTTCGAGGTATCGATTTTTTACCACCTCCATTGGCTTTAAGTGGCCAATTCCGGCTCAAAACATATGCAACTTGTATTTTTTTCAAAATTTGAAAAATTCACCATTTCCAGCATAGGGAATCCTATGTTAAATTTTGCGAAACGGCACTTTTTTTCAAAAAATTTCGAGATATCGAATTAAAACCTTCGCCATTCTTTTCAAGTGGCATATTTACCAACCGATTTCAGTAAAGAAAAAATTCTAAAAAATTTTTTTAAAAAAATTCCATTTTTGTCGAAAAATTGTAAGGGTTACCCCTTCTCATTTTTCCACTTTCAAAATGGCCAAATATTTTTTTTCGAGGATCTATAGGCGATTTAGGATTCGTTGATCAAGAGGCACGATGCACACGGACACGTGTACACGTTCCCGGGAGAAAGAGCCTGTCTGCCGTGTAATGAAGCATCCCGGGATGCTTCCTATCGATCAATTATAGCATTTATATTATTCAATCGGCGTGTTATAAAGATATGAGCATTGATTATCGGGCATTAGTCAGTATGACGTAATGGCGAAATAAATCAATAATTAATGGGTAAGGGAGATTAATAATTGACGCATCGGTTTGATGCTGGCCGAGATAAGGAAGTCGAAACGCTACGGCTCATGGTGGAGGCGCGTGGCTGGGATATTAATTTTCATCCGATCTTCGTTTTGATCCACTCGGGAGAGCTCGGATCAGCTCCCCTCAATCTTCTCGTAATATTTAATAGACATACACCGCTAACTTCCTATTTCTCAAATTCGTTCGACTTTTACTCCACGTTCGTCTCGATATTCCCTCGATGATCTTTCATCCGAGGATCGAAGTCTATTAATTCACTTTCGAGGAATAGTCCATCGTCCGTCGGTGATTAATCGATCACCTCACAGCAAATCGGTCTCTCTTTTCGATCTCTGCGTCTGTCGTTTTCCGAGCGCGTTTGAAGGTGTAACAAGTCGGTCTCGCGAACGAGAGGTCGGCGCGGGTCAGATCATGCGGTGCTCTGTACCGAATCGTTAGAAAGTCTCACTCCGGTAATAAACCAAACTATAATAAACTTGCGTACTGTGTTATGGACGAGTAAAAAAAAAATACCCCGTCGATTCCGTGGACGACGGTTCTCGGGCACGACGTGCCTCGAAGTTTGCACCTAAAGTGAATGCAGGCATGAAATCGGAGCCCTCGTGAAAAAAAAAAGAAAAAACATAAAAAAATTTAAAAAGACTCCCGATATTGCTCGAACTCTCTCTGTCTCGGGGGAACGAGAGCGAAATAGACGCACGTCATTAACTCGGTCACGAAGGAAAAGGCTTCGCGCCCGGGGTTTCAGCGCTGATTGAAAATCGAGGTAACGTGAGCCAGAGGGCAACAGACGATTGCACGTGTGGGAAATCATTGACTCTCCTGTGGTATATTACGCACCACCGTCTCTGGATGTGTATAACATGCAACAGGTTGAGCCAACTCTCGAAAGAGAGCCCCGGTCGAATAGAATACACCATAATAGACGTCTGTAGGCTAAACAATAGACACGAGAGATCGCAATTAGCGTTGGTTTGTAAATCGCCGAAGAATCGATAAATCATCGAGTACCCCGCGGGTTGGAGTGCTATAACGTCGGTATCGCCAGCGCATTCAAAGTGGAGAGCGTCTCAAAGGGAGCGACGACTAGTGTGAACTGCGAGCCTTGATTACTCGGATCCCCGTAAGAGGTCCGAGCTGCACGTACGGAAGAGAGACGGCGAAGGATGGCTCGGTGACGACAAACCGCGCTCCGGCGAGCTCGGGCACCGAGCGACAAGCGGATAGGATCGCGACGAAACCGCGAGGCGTGCGTGGGAGTTGAGCGGTAGAAGAAGACGAGCGATCCGGTCGTCGTCGTCCGCGACGTATCTCGTACGTGGCACCGCGGAAGACGAACGAACCGACTTTGCGCTCCACATTCATGACTTTCTAACGACCCTGATGCATTCGTCTATGTGCATATCTATCGGCTGCGCTGCTCTCGCGCATACGTGCAAACTACGGTTTAACCCCTCGGTGGGCCGGAGAGGACACCGAGGAGACTCCGCTGTCTCGTGCCAGTCCGGAGACTCTTGTTACCATAAGTTACACCTACATAGCTATCAGCGACCCTTTCCACTCGTCGAGGAGCTAACACGCACATGGGCATCGGTAAATGCAGGGAAATCAACGCGATATGCGCTGGAACGACTTTTACTCTCGGTCTTTCTTCGAGCCGGTAGTTTCGTCTCTCTTGCATAACACTTCGCGCACATCGGGCACGGCCACGAAACTTCTGCGGTGTTGAATGCCTCTCCGTCCGTGCACGCGTTGAAATAGCGAGGCCCTGGTGTAAAATATACGGAGGTATTGCCAGACGCTGAACACATACGTCGCCCGTCGGAGAGCGCGAACGCGAGGGCAAGCTCGATTTATGTGGGCACCCAAGATGCGTTCGTAGATCCAACGAGCTAGCTCTAATTGCCGCTCTCGGTGGGCCGTACCTTAAACAAGCTTGAACAGCGCGAGTGACTGGATTTACTTTGGCCGGGATCCGAGCGAACGAGCAAGAACTCGGGTAGCCCGAGGATTCGTTCGAGCGCAAGGGAACAGAATTGATACCGCACGGCGCACAGACGGTATTGAAATGCTGAGAAAGAGTCGAAGTGCTACCGCTCCGGTGGAAGCCGCGAATTAACGGCGAATCGAGCGAGGATTGCGCGCGCCTCTTTATTCCTAATGAAGATGGGTAACGTTATCTGCTTACGACGATCTCTCACGGCTCTCCCGGAGAATCGGCGGTACGTGTCGGACACCGACACACGCACAGAGGCGATTGCCAATGCTCTGCCGAAGATCTGTTCGGATTGTTTAATCGATAGACCAAGCGCCGTAGGATTCGCGGACTAATCGACGATTCGATGAGAATTGGACAAGATAGTTTGCATTACAATGGTATTGCAGATAGAAAACAATTCATTAATGTCGTGTCGAGAATTTTATCGCTATTAAGAATCTTTGTTCTTTTAATTTTTTTAATTGCACCCAGAAATATAATTCATTTTTCGCAAATAAATATTTATTTGCGGGGCGCTCGTAAAATACATGATTTTCTGGGTGTGCACAAGAGTCTGCGGAAATAGCGGTTGTTTGATGATTCACCGAGCTCAGCGCGTAAACACTTCGCGTGTACCGTCGCTTATTTTTATTTTTTTTATGGTTATCCTCACGAGTGTTAATATTGAAGATCGCACAGCTGTTTAAAACGAAAGATCCACGGCGCTCCAGAGTGATCACTCGAAAGCGGGCAAGTGCGATCGAGTGTTTCAGAGATCTCGGAACATCCACGAAGATCGGGTTGGATTTTTTTATACTCCGAAAGATCGAAACCCGCACGCATCCTCGAACGCGCGCTTATTAGATACGCCGTAAGCATAATAAACGTGTATAATAAATAGCAACGTGAAGTTATACGAGGTCTTAACTCGTGAATATTCATAAGTGGACAGTTTTACGAGTGTGCCGAAATTTACGACCGTGACAAGTTGTCTGCTTCATCGTTGATTTGGCATACTGCAAACAAGTACGTTGCCCAATACGAGATTTTTATCGAACGTATATTCGATGCTGATGATGCGCATTAAAAAAAAATTGCGAGAAGACTAATTGATTGGTACCGAATTTACGGCCATGCTGACGATTTTACTGCTTTTAAATCGATTCCGCAAATTCATTATTTTTACATGTATATTCTACCATCCGTCGCCTTACGCGGAATTTCTTTTTTCTGCCACGGCTAGGAATTAAATTTTTTACAGTAGCTGGAAAGAGAATGTCTTCCCGTACAGCCACAATTTTTGCGATTCATAAATTCTTGTCGAGAGATCGCAACAATTCGGCCCTCCGATCGGACACAGCTTCAGAAACGGTATCACGAAAGTTCACGTGTAACGTTGCTCATCGGGCGCTCGCGGGTTCGCCAATTTCACCTCCGGGATAGAGAAAGAGCGAGGAAATTCAGAATCGAAGACGAGAGAGATATAGTCGCGGCGTAGGAAAGCTGTGAGAGGGGTTAACGCGATGCTGGGGTTCGCGGGGGAGTCCGGAGGCGCGAAGGAAGGGAGGACGTGTAGAAAGTGCGGACGTGAGGACAGCGGCGGGGTGAAGGGTTTTGCTCTCTTGCGGAGGTATACGATAGCCGTGCGGGTCGCGATCCGTATAGCTCCGAGGGGTCATTAGAAGAAGCGCGGCACATCGGCGCAGCATCCAGTTCGCATGCCGTTCCGCTGATCTTGGAGAGCGCCCAACGAAGAGCAACGGCAACAGCAGCAGCAGCAGGAGCAGAAGCGAAGCTAGATGCGCGCTGTCGGATTGACGGATGCGAGCAATCCGATGCATGTACTAGCTGCAGGGGCTGGCTCGAACATCTATCTAGTCTCTAGTATGCATCGTAACAGCGTTAGAATTCGCGCTACGTCAAGGAGCGATCTGACGGTATTGCCGGGATGGTGCTGTTGTTATTGTTGTTGCCGTTAACTAGGCGGGAAAGGCGAAGACCGCGGGGATTATCGAGTGGCGCGATGCAGGATCGTTAGCTATAGCGAGAAATTGCCCCGTCGGGATATATGCCTCTTTGACCATTCACAAATAATCTCCGTCCGATATACGCGTCGTCATAATAAAAATAATAAATAAATGAGAACGAGATGAAAAAATCATTCCCGAGAGGCGATAGCCAATCATTCCCAGAGACGATGCGTCTAGAAACGGTTCGCCACTGGTGGTATATATGTGTATACGTGTGGTAATATGTGGCTCGATCCGATGGGTTTTATCGCTTTATACTTTCCAACTAATTTATGATCCGGTCGCGAAGTGTCGTACCATATACAGGTCTATATTCAACGACGGTTGGCGCGAGTCTATTATGAGCGGGTTACGGTGAATACAAGACGCTACGATGTTGTAGGATGTGGAAGACACTTACCTGTGCATACTCGGCGCAGATTTCGATCGTGGAGACGTAGTTGACGACGTCCTCGACGGTCCAGCGGTTGACCGCTTGGCCGTCCCCGCATGGCATGTGACCGCAGAGCGACGGACATCGAACCGGCGGTGGTGTACTCGGACGCGGTACCACCGTTGGCTTTGGTTTCGGCGATATACTACCCGATCTTCGTGTCTCGGTTCGTTGACGCTTTCGCGGCGCGAAACCACCGGGACTCGAGAGATCCAGGGGACTCGTTATACCGACGTCGCGTTTGTTCGCACCTGTGATCAATGCAACGGGACGATTGAATTACAATTTTTATTTAACCGATTGTTTCGATGTTTCTTCAGATTTTGAAACGAATAATTCCCTTTTTTTTTTTTTTTTTTCGAACTTGTATCCGATTATATCTGTAGTCGACCAATGTATGATTTTATAGTCTTCACAGTGCGCAGTTTCTTAGATCAAGGTGATTTACCTCAGACTCAAGCAGTTTCAACGTTCTTGAAAAGAGAAACCGTGAATGAAAACTCACCTTTGAGATACGTCTCAAGCTCCGCCGCGCTTTGCGCAGCGTTAGCCGTTCGCACCATATGAAGCAACGCCTGCGTCGACGACATATCGAGCATAGGCGGAAAGACCGGATTCCCGAAGAGATTGTCCTGCTTCTGCTCCTTCGTAGGATCTTTGCTGGACAGGGGTGACGTCGTTGGCACGGTCGGGGGTTGTGGCGTGCCAAGCGGTGCCATAAGACCAACGAACGGTGTGGCGGCTGTTTTGAAGGCCGGAAACCTCGGGTCCAAGCCGGGCGGATAGCCGTTCCTCGGAGTACTGAAGTAGCTAACGAAATTCGAAGCAAAATATAAATGTTCGTAAAAAAAAAGTCCCAACGCCCAATCGTCATTTAATGTACCGGAAACAAACATACTCGTTCGGATTGGCGTTGTTGTACTTTGCGGCGAGACTTCTCATGAAATCGCTGTAATTTCGTCCCATCATCTGTTCCATGTGTTTGAGATGATGGGGCGCCGTTGGGCCTTCGGGTCCGCCGAGGGACGTTGCATTTGGTGGCGTTCCCGGATGACTCGACGACGATGGCGTAACGCTGCGCGAGGACGTCGAATTGTTGTCCGGCGTGAGCCTCTCGGTCTTCACCTGGATCAAAAGAATCACGTATCCACCGATATAAATCACCGTTTCCATAAGAACAATCAATCTTGCACCACATTCGAGCGAGGCATGACTTCAGCCACATGAATCTGGAGAGGAAAAATCATATCCCCCGGGCATTTACGTGTCGGTCTCAGTAGGACAGAAATCACACGAAGAATAAAGTCCCTTGAAGCGATGGATAGCCTCGCACGTCTCGTTCTCGCCGCGGGTTGTCTACCAAGGTTTCACTTAAGAAGACCTCAACACGCGTTACACCTATTCCATCCCTTCCCTCCTCGCGCCGCTGTACTATAATACTTCTCCCGAGCTCAAACGCATAGTGGTGCAACGCAGGAAAATATCTCGACGCATTAATCCGCCATGAGAAGGAGGAACAGATTGCATCTTAGATATGGTAATGAAGGCAACGTGTGCTTGGCTCTCGGGCGCCGCGCGGACCTTCTGCCGCCGCTCCGAGGCTCCTCTCCTCCGTACCGTAAGAGTTGACTTCTCTCGGAGTTGACTCGGCCGAGCGCAGCGTGACACTAAGAAGGACGAGACCCGATTGGCGCAGAATAGCGATGCACTCGCAACACCGGTGTAGGTACCTCGGCACACCTATGCGGCGCCCGGTGATACGTACGAGTCCGGAGAATAAGCATCAGACATCAGGGTGTCCGAGGGGGGAACCGACTCTTCCAACGCGGTAAATCTCTTTCTCGCCTGCCCGACGAGACGGAGATCGCCTTCCCGACACCGCGGGGTGACCGTCTCCTGACGATGCTGGTTGTATCCAAGGAACACGGGTCCAGACAGAGTTCATTCCCGCTTCTCTCGTGATATCCTATCGTCGATCTCGAATGTCCCTTTCGTACGGTAAGTTTCGCGCGTTTCGGACTCTTCGGCTCTTTTATGGGAAAAAATAACGTTTACCGATCGCGAACGAGCTGTCTCATCAGGAACGGCGGCTCCGACCGGTCAAGACTCTTCGGTTCGATCGGGAAGCTCCGACTGCGATTGCCCAATTCCGGGCGAGTGTCGGGCGAGTCTCGATGAAGCTACATGAAAGGCCGTGTTGCAGGTGTTCGAACCGTGTCGATATTTGTCCGTGCGTCGAGTGGCCACTCGACGAGACGCGCGAGTCTTGTTTACGAGAATTTTCGGTGCTTCGCCCTTCTCGGGGAAACGGCTGACTCGCGACAGAGAAGTATGAGCAGACGGACCGCGGAGATCCACTCGCTTGAAGCACGAACGCACCTTGTACCTCTCGGTAGCCACTGTCGAACGGGACTTCGCGTACCCGACGGTCGCAGGTGCGTGCTACCTGCCGTCGAGGGATAGGCAAAGTACCCATCAATCTGTAGGTCGCGCGAGCCAACCGGCCGACGCTTAAACCGAACACGAAACACCGCTCGAGCCTCGCGGAAGCTGCTACTCGCTTTCGATTATAACGCCATAGAAATTCTTTAGCCGGAGGCTCTTCGTGTGCGAATGCAAACACTCGGGAAGCCACTCGGGGACAGTTCAAACTTTGCCGGATGTCTCCGACGATAAATACGAGGGTTTCGTGCACAGCGGAGCGTCGGCCAATCGAGGCTAATCCAAATTCTAACAAATACGACGCCATTCGACGTCATGACGAATTTACGAATAAATTCAGCTTCGTGTAAAATGAACGGAGCATTGCGAAAAAATGAATGTTATGGTCGTCATTATAGAATATAAACCCTCGATGTTCTAAAGAAATAGTAATGTAACTGTTGCGAGTGCTTGCGTAGGCTGTAATTGCAATGGGTTTCGAGAAAAACGAGTAACTTCGAGAATGATTCCCGTATTAGAGAGAGCACACAAGCGAATCCGAGATTTTATTTTCGATAAAACAGAGATTCGCCCGAGACGTCACACCTGAGTGAGCGGCCTCGAGACGCGTTGCACGAGAAGGGAGTGCGGATTCTTACCGATCTGAGGAAATTAGTCATACAGATTCTTATATTTATCGCTCGAAGCTACGGTTGCAGAAGTCGCGTGTTGAATCGTAACGTTTCGTTACTAATAATTGTTTCAAAATTAAGTTGTAGCAGCAGCGATGCGAAAAAACATCGATAAAAGAAAGGTTATAATAATTCAAAGTTATAATAATAGGGTAAGAGTGGTGAATATGACTCACTGCGATTAACACACAAGTCAATGATACGTAGAGCGGACCACATTTATCACCGTTCATCTATATTAAAAAATCTAAGGCCCAGTTGCGAAATACGTAAGTACGGTTAAGCCTGGTTAAAAAAATGTGTAACAGGTTCTAATCTAGGCACGAATAAACTTTATAATATTCTATTAAAAATTCAACTTTATCTCACCTGTGTCGTGTCGAGTCCGTTCTGATTCAGTCGCCTTCTGCTTCGCGGAGGCCTTGGGGTTGCTGCCCCCGAGAGGTGGGCGCCCTGAGGGCTACCGCCTCTCGCGTCTATCGCTGTGTTCGCGGCCAGGGTGGCCCCGTCACTCCTCTCCGTAATATTATTGTGCCTTCCCAGATCGGCCGCTTCTACGCGGTCGCCTCCACGTGGAACCGTACCTGCGGAAACGGTTTCACCCGACACCTCACCTGAAACACAAAAATAATTTCGCACTATTATTATCGTCCCCTTCGACGTCAGTGTCATACAAGGCTGAGCAATAATCGAGCGACTTATCTCGAGCAAGAGAAACGCGGCGATAATTACTTTAAAACAAAAAAAAAAACTAACTCACAGCTTCGAAAGTTTATCCGCAAGAATCTCTCTAATATGTCTCACAGCTCGCCGGCCGGAGGCGCTGAGAGGGTGATTTTCACGTCAGGTCAACGAAGAAGAGGTGCTCGCGCGGAACTATGCGAGCGTATAACAGGAGGAGAGAACAGACTGAACCCGGCTGGACTAGCACACGTTCGTTAATGGAACGAACGCTCGTGTTGCGCTCGTCGAACTCTCTCGGCGCAGCGTACGAAAACTGGCTCTCATCGTCGCGGTCTTCGAGTCGTTTCGCCGACGGGATAATGGTTCAACAAACTCGCGCGAGTCGGCGAAATCCGGAGAAAAGTTGTCGCATGCTCAAACGCGGATTTGAAATTTAGGGGAATAAAAGTGTGTAAAATACGAGCTATAAATTACTCCAAAATAAGATCCGAACGGGAATCATTGAGACGCCGGCGTCGGTCGGAGTGTTCCAGCGCTCCGGACATACGAAAAACAGTGCGGCGCCAATAAAAATCAAGATTATAGGCTGACGCACGGCGGGAAGTCCGATGTTATTCGCTCGACGACGCGCCCGACACCTCGTAATTTGCGAACGATTGGGCGATCGAGGGAACGTGTCACATGGTTAAAACTACTGGGCACGTTTCCTGGATATATCTTACGGCAGGGTCGAAGAAACTAAATGATCGTGTGCGACAGCTTCCTCATCTCATCATCATCTCTCCGAGCAGATCCTCGGCTCGAGCCTCGCTCTATGATTGATATAATTGATAATACGCCGCACCTGCTCCCGCGCCGTTACTTATAAATGCCGCGGCGAGGCGCGTTAAGGCAATCGTCAGAGCATAAAGTCCTGACGGGCGTCACACATGCCATATCGAGCGATAAATATGTTATTGCTAATTAATCGCTCGGGAAGGTAGAAAAAGAAGAAAAAAAAATATATATATATATGTATATATTTTAGTGATCGTTTCGACACTGCATGCCTAGACCCCGTTTCCTGACTACCCCATAACGCCAAGGCGGTTCATCGGGCGCGAGCGGATAATTGGCTGCTATCCTCCCCCCTCGGCGACTCCTCGTACCGACGGAGACACCGCCGTTAAAGCTGATTTAATGTCGCATATATGTAAACCGAGCACCGGTCGTTAAAATTGTAATGCGAGGAATGAAAAATAAAATACAAAAAATAAAATGTGTTGAGATAGAAACGATGAAAGGAAGAAGAAAAAAGAAACGAAGACGAGGGGAAAGAACGACGGTCGCGCAGAAACGGCACGATTCCGTCCGCACAGTACAGTATTTTATATATACGATGTTCCCCGTTTAATGTGGCGCTAGAATCGAGATTTACGCCCAATAAATGAAGCCGTCAGGAGGCCCGCGCGGGTCCGGCGCGTTGGATATCTTCTTCCTCGATCGCCGCGGGATCGGCCCCAGTCACCGTCGTCGACGGGACGGACACCTCTTCGCCTAGAATAGCAGCGGATCTTGCAGGATCTCGCCGCGCCCTACGCGCTGCTCTATTCGAGTGGAGAGCGGGTCATTGTCCCCACCAACAGGCTACTGAAATTCCGATAAATCATTGTCATCGTTAAAACTGCGCTCGTGGAAGGGAATTTTATGGCCGGCAGTAACTCGTCGCCGCAAGAGGAGCACCGAAATTTTCCCTCAGGTATCTCATATCCAAACTGCACGAACGAACACTTGCCTTAATTTAAAAAAATTTTGTTTGTTTTTTAGCTCATTCACCCTACTCAAGCCATCGAAGCTCATTTTTCGGACGTAAGCGACGTCATACCGGAATTACGTCAATTCCGGTTACAAAATCTAATTTGTTTTCTCGACTTCGCTTGAACAACCAGATTCCTTGAGTGCTATACGGGCGGAAAATCGCCTATTATTGATCAATAATCGTTATTAACTAACGTAATGTGCGCATGCGTAATACTGTGTAGAGCTTCCATTGCTCCCTCTGCAGCCAGAAAAACAATTTATTTGATGGACAGTCTCTTCTCTTCTGCTTCGCCTCGCTCGTTCAGCGAACTTCAAACTCGGCGAAAATCGCGCACTTCCCTCCCTTGTAGCATATTATACGATTCCAGTCGATATGTCGGGTTCGACTCAGTACCGGGGTCGGGCGGTAACCGGCTCGAGCGTCGGGCAAGTACAGGACCCTCGGCAACCGGTACGGTCCCGTAGCCGCGCCGATGGTTAAATCTCACCTGGGTTAATTCCTCGGAAGACAGTTGCATCGAAGCGGTTGTTAGATCGATTCGATCACATTGCGAGATTCCGCGAATGAACGCGAAGAAAGGGGATAGATGAAACTACCGATCGATCTCGTGTACTACCACCGGGCAATGATCGAGTGATCGTCGACGAGTTGCCAACAGACCGATACGAATCGTCGCGTCGAACGAATCCGCGGCTCCATTTTACCTACTATTATCGGGACGTGCTTCGCTACGCGTGAAACTCCTCGGAAACGAGACTGACAGCCGGTATAACTGTAGTAACGGAGTCGAGAGATGTTCGCAAATCGATCGGTCGTTCGACGCTCTGCTGGTTGAATCGCGGAACAGGCAACGAGCGATGTGTCCGATACGGTTGAACGATCGATGCGGATTTTTCCAGAAGTCAACTAGTTCTTTTCAACTGCGCGCTTCTATAAAATATCTTCGGCACTGATCGTTCACCTGGACTTTTTTTTTTGTTGATGTTTAACCCTTTGGCTTCTAGCAATGTCTGTGAGTTGGAGAGCAATGTGTCACGGGGCACAGTGAGCCACGTTCAATTTCTCAGAGGTTTGAATCTTTTTCCAGTAACGATTTGAGGTTTAATCCCTGAAAGACCGTAGAAATCGATTACGAATGGTATATTTTTATTGTACTATTCTGGTAAAAGTAATAATACGAAAAAAGTGACACACTGTGCCCCACTCTCCCCTACCATAACGGACGATGGTGTTCAATTATTTTTACGAGCGAACGGGGCAAAATGGACCGCTGTCCTCGGTTGGAATGGACTATTTGTTTTCATGCCCACAAAAAATTGGTAAAAGTAGCTTGTTTTGACCGAGTGTTCGATTTTGTCCCGGTCTTTCCTACATCGAAATGCAACGAAAATAAAATATCAACGACGGAGATAATTAAAATTGAAGAAAGTTTCCACCGGCGAGTCTCGATTAACATATTAGTCAATTACCTCTCCTCCCATCTGCATGTTTTTAACACCGGTTATTTCCCCGGTCCTCGAGTTCCTAGAGATGATTGACCGTAAACCCACTTAACGCTCGTCCGCCCGATCCTCCTTTAAGTCATTCAAGAACTCCTCGAAACTCCTGTTGACCGACTGTTTAATTAATTTCTTCATTTCGCGATGCGGCGCGGCGCAATATATTATCCAGTAATTTGTACGTCGATACTTTTATGACCGTGAAGAAGCTGTCGCGCTCTTTCTCCCTCTTCTCACGGTACTCTTAGGGGACTTCCGTCCTAGAGTTCGAAATAAACACCTCTTTCTCTGTCCCTCCCTATGTCTCGCCATGGCAAACATAACCGGGAATATAACGAATTTACGAGAGTGTCCGAAGGAGGGTTTGCGACACAGATGATTCTCGGTTACACCTGCGAAGCGGTTAGAAAATCGCTGGAATGGGAAGCTGCCGTCCTAATAACGGTACCCGACTCACCGTGTTTTATGTTCTATCAATTTATCATGCCTCTCGTGCCTCACTTATTATTGTGTACCGGATCCGGTCTCGTCTCATTGATCCCGATCGTCTTCCTCCCCTGACTCGTCGATTCCATTAAGGAGCAACGAGACCGATGCATCAAACATATCGCTTTTTCAGACCTTCAGGGACGCCCGTTCGACCGAAGGTTGAAAAAAAAAAAAAAATGTGACGCGTGAAGCGATTTTAACGACTGTGTCTCGAGCGCAACGGAGGAGATCGTCTATAGTGGGTCGCGGATAACGAGCCTCGATGTCGGGACAGCACGTACGGCAAATATCGTAACCTGGTCAGAGAAACGCCAACCGACAGGTCCATCGGCTTCGACTTGCGACGGCAAAAAGATATCGTCTCCCTCTCCAGCTTTCAGAGATTAAAAGATCGTTCGAAGTTCGTTCTTGACTTTCGAGGGACCTCGTGCCACAGTGCGGAGCACGGAGTGGGAGGAAAAAAAAATGCACCGAGCCGGAGACCATCGTAAAGCCGGCGAAGATAAGACCTCGAGTCTAGGAAACCGCGAGCGCCCGAGGACTGGAGATTTTATTGCTCGACGCCTGTACAATGCCGATTCACACATGCCCAGGATATGTCGACGGCTTAGAAACAGAAGGGCGTATCCTACCATTCTAGCGTGGAAAACGATGTGAGATGCGACCTTCTGTTTCTCAGCTGCCGATGTAAGTTGAAAACCTCGCTACCGCGGCCGACGCTGTAGTCACAGCGAGGAACGTTCGTCACGAGACGTAGGCGAAGATCTGCTCTCCGCTGGGACGAAGAGTCCTTTAGAGAACAGCGACTGGAATTGGCCGTAATTCTGCACTCGGCAGCTGGACACTTTGTTTTATCCCTGACAAGTGCGTAAAGTCGCGGAACATACGGTTGGCCACGCTCCCCGCTGTCCGTTCGCAGAAGATTCTGACCACGGGAAGCGGAGTCGACACTTCGACGACGGGTCGACCGCGAGGTTCTCCCTGTATTTTCTATTTTTCATCGAAGGTCTATTGTGCGGATTCTTTACGCGAAGTTTCACAGCGCGAGCTACGCGAGAACTGTTCCCAGAATATCGGAGTGCTATCTGGGCGGAGAACAAAGTTGTTTATATTTTTTTTTTTTTTTTTTTTTCGAGCGGCAAATCCAAGACCGAGCTACGCTAACGACATACGTGCTCGCGCAACTTAGCACGTTTTAACACGTCGTTACGACATTTCACACCCAAACATCGTCACTTCGGCGTTGTTGGGAAGGAAAGAAGCGTCTGGAGGCAACTCGCCGATGGTCCCGGCATCGTAACGTTCACACAGTACACAGTACTCTTGCATATATTTTGAACTTGCGTGTTCGTTGAATTCTAACTGTTTTACTGAAAAACCGGCAGTTTTTAGGATGTAAATCATGGACGATATTTTTTTCTCTTGCCCAGTTCGAGTTTTTAATGAGAAGATTGTGTGAGAATACCGATCAGGTGAACTTTCTTTCTCAATATTCTAGTAGTCTAAACGTGGTAAATTGTATCGTTCGCCAGTCGATATTTCAAAGTTTGTACCTATTAAATATTCCATTATTTATCCATTCATTTATTTATTAACGGGTGGAACCCGTTTATAAATGACCTTTGTGATTAGCAAGATTGTGATTAGCATCGCACAAACTTCGCTCGGGGAAGTTCACTTGGAGAATAAAAATCTGCAAGTGAAAAATTTTATTTCTTAAACCCGTGCATTAACGGAGACTTGCCAAAGGTCGATTGGAAATGAACTAACCAAATTTTATCGAAACTTCATTTCGCAGTTGAGGTAACATGGTTCACCCTCGAATGCCGGGTACCAGCCGACTCTCCCCTAATTTTTACGATGCTCATATAAGCTCCGTTTATAGCGTCTTTAAAAAAAATGTATTTGTTTCTTTTTTTTTCGAAACGTGGTAAAATCGATCGACCGATTAAATTTCTATCGAGTCTGAGAACCCGATTTTATTACCCCGCAGTGCACGTAAGCTCGGAAAGCGGGATTTCGAACCGGTCTCGTTCGGAACGAGGGAAAGTGTATCCTGGCGGCAGGAGCGGGCAGCTAGATACACGGAAAGTTATCCGGGAGTCGCTTTGGCGAGACGCTCGAAGGGGCTGAACGAGAAACGAAAGCATTTCTGTCGATAAAGATAAGTTCAGGATTTACAGCGTGCCCGGAGAATTCAATTCCATTGGAGGAATGATATACTTGTCCGGAGTGTCCGGTCCAGGAGGTAAAAACTTACACGCGCCCGGCGGAGAAAGAGAACCTCGCGGTATGCACGGTAGCGGTAGATTACACGCGTGCTTGCCACCCGATTATAAGCTTTGACCGTAGCGGAGCATTATAATGCCAAGACAAATTCCGAGTGCCGAGATATCCTAGCGAGATTCGAGTCGCCCATGGCTACCCGGTCATTTGTTACGAACACACACACCGGGCATTTCTCTAGTTGACCGAATGCACGAATGATATACCTAATTGTCGACTAAAGAGCAATTCCATACGCGAAACCGTACGTAGCGCATGAATGCGTAAGAACTCCCCGAGCGTTCGTATGATATATCTTAACCCGAGTGATAAATTGTGTCCCGGCTAAAATATTCGCGCGATATAAAAAGCTAGAGTCGCGAAGGGGTTAATTCCTCGGTAGGCGAAACGCTGCACCTCCTCGAGGTATTCGGGGGGAAAAAAAAAATCGTGTGTGTTCGCGTGTGTCTGGCTGCTGCGAGCAGCGCGGCCCGCCGGGACGTTAATCACGAGGCTCGTTAGCTCCCGATTATTCCGCGTAAACATTGCAGCTGCCCTCGTTTCTCCCCCCCCCCCCCCCCCCCAGCAATTCATTCCCCCCGGGAAAGCTTTAACGATCGAGCTAAATAAAGAATTCGGGATGGGCATCAAAGTGTCCGGTGTACAGGAGATAAAGAACAAAATCATGAAATTTACGGAGTGCGGACGTTCGTGCTCGGTTTGCGATAGCCGGTTCTCCCGTCGGCTGTGGAGAGGAAACGTCGCGTTTTTTAATATCAAAGAATCCATCGGCGAAGAGAGAGGAGGACGGAGAATTACGGGGAGGAAGGAACTCGAAGAGCTACCGATGTTGCTCTCGACGGTTCGCATATATTACCGCATACATTACGACGGGGACTGGCAGATCGCGCGCCGCTTCGCTAAAACGAATTGACCCGCGGGGTCGGCCGCGGAGAGTGGTCGACGCGACTTACGCGCGAGTTTGCCGCATATAAATTCATACGGTTTTATACGGTATAACATAATAGAAGACCATACGCGGCGAGAAGCTCCTGGCGAGTTCGTCGAATCGCCGACCATCCGCGACGTAAACGCAAATTATGTTGAAACGGACGAAAGATAATGTTAAAATCGAAAGTAGAAACACCGGGCGGGTTGAGCGTGATAGTATCCGGATTTATAGCTACGGACGGTACGCGACTCTCGTGGAAATATGCAAAACTATTGAAATCATGGCCGTTATGGCAGCATGTTTAAATATTATTATAATAATGATAAATATACCGTGTGACGGTGAGAGGCATCAGGGTTAAAAAGTTCCGAGCGAGTCTCTCGTGTGTGACCCACGAGCCAACTCGAACTATTGAAATGTCACCTGTCCAAACACCAGTTTCATGCAAGTGAAATCGAGCGACAGGCGAGTCACAAAGCTCGTTTTATATCATAGCTATATCCGTCGTCGCGTCCAAGGTTGTTTATTTTTAAAAACATAAAAAATTATTATAATTTTACCTTCTCCGCCGATAAAATAGTCCGTAATATCCGACGTTATGCGGTGATAAATAATCGTTTTATACACAAAATGAAAGACGAGATTATTGTTTTGAGCAGGGGGGGAGCGACGGAGATTTTCATCGAATCCCGTCTGGCGGTCGCTGGCTCGCGAGAACCGGATGCGAGTGCATACGTGCCGCTTCCTCCTCAGCGTCTGAACGAACGCGCGTGGCCGATTCCCGACGAAGTCTCGGTCGGCCTCGGCAAGGCTGCCCGCTGGCGAGGCTACGAACCGTTCGCCTTTGGCTCACACAGACATGTTGCAGTTTAGACACAAGAGTCCACGTACGAGCTCACGTCCGCATCTGGGCTTCGAATCGCCGACGCCGCGCACCTAATAAATGATAAAGGCCCGACGAGCTTCGTCCAAATGCTGCTCGGGCGACTTACGAACCGGCACGAGGGAAAAACGAAAAAAAAAGAAAAAATCGTTAAAATAATGTCTCGATTATCATCTTGAAAAGCCCTTTTGCGACGGATTTCATCACCGGTTCCTACGCGACGACGTCGAAGCCGGGAGTGCGTCGACTTATCGCACTGCACGTGTTCCATCCAATTTTCTTTGACAGTTAACCATAGACATTTGAACCGCTCATCCAAAAATAATTTCTCATAATTTTTTTTTTGTCTTCCGATTCTGGTTTCGTTACCAACCGAGCCGTATTTCCTTAATAAAAAAAAATATATATAATAATTTTCTTAATTTTCCGTAATCCCCCCCGCACATGGCCGTAAATTTGCCTCGAGTTATGCTCGGCGACCGGTACAAGGTGCAATCCTCACGGGGATATAAATGCGGCGCGACCATCAAGCCTGCCCGCCGGTTATGCCAATTTCAAGTGGAAAATCATAAGCACCGCAAATATACGCCGTTATTGCTGCCGCGTATGATATATACAGCGTATATGTACATATATATGCGCGGTATATATATATATATATACGAGACACACCGAGCGAGCTTGCCACTTACTTTGTAATCATGACTAATGCATAATGCAGTAGCAACCAACTGCAGTAGCAGCGAGGCACCATAAGGATCCCGGGGAGAGCGGCAAGCGCTACACATATGAACGGTTCGTGGCGCGAGCTCGAGTAATACGCGTCATGCGTCGTATTACGTACAACGATGAATTTGTGCACCCGTTCGTACTTGACTCATTCCCGCTAACGCGTTACCCGCGAATTTCTCATTGCGCGTTATCCGCGCGCGCTTCATCAGCATCCGCGCGCATGCGCCAAATCTACGAGATTCTCCTTAGACATCGCGAACGATCGAGGCCTCTCTTCCGTTCGGACTTGAGCCATTGCCCCAGTTATCGTCACAATTCTCTCTCCTCTCGATATGCTTCGTGCGCCATTCGCCGTGCGGTCTGTCCAATCGCCGCGGAAATTATTGCTCGCTCGTGCATCGAGCGAAATGTTTCGCGGCTCGTCAGCGCGGAACGAAACCCCGCGGTGTGAATTATTGCGACGATAAGAAGAGCGGACGCGCGCAATCGTAACCGCAAAACTAATGCCACACTTACGCGTATCTGGGGAGAGACCGCGAGGAGTTCTCGCGTCAAGGTCGCGACACTTCGATTCACCGCATCGTTCGAATCGCGGGCTCGGCCTTGAACGGAAACTGCGAGGAAGGAAGCGGCGCGGTCGCATCGCTATCTCGCAGTTCCGTGATAGCCCGGCGGGCTTCATTCTCGAGAGGCGAGCGTCATTGTGACACGGCGAGGGAACATGCGCGGCGACGGAGAGCACAATGCCAATGGGTTCACGTGACCGCGAGTTTTATCGCCGTCGCGGTCGCCCGGGAGCGCGAAGCGATCGAGCGAGTCGGCGGCGCGGGTGTTTAACGTTCCGACAATCTGCAATAGCTGAACGCTGTTCGACTTTAGAACTCGAAAGTCTCGCAGCGTTTCATGCAGGATTATACTGTTTTACTGAATGCATGTGTGTGTGTGTGTGTGTGAGCGAACTGACGTCGAAGCCGCGCCTTGAGTTTCGCGAGAAGCGAAGGTCACATGACGATTCCAGCGCGATTGTGTCCCATTAGGAGGCAACGCGACGGCTTCGGAGTCGAAGGTGGCTGCATCACGTAGATTCTCGCATGGCTATGTAGCTACGAAAAACTCTCGCTGCGAAGTCTCGATGTGTTCGACTTTACGCTGGAATGCGAGATGCCTGCGCACCGCGAAGCATTCTTGAAACTAATTAAATTCTATTGTAACTCTGTAGCATTAACAAAGTGAGAGGCCGAGGCCGAAGTGCGGTCCCCTGTCGGGGGAGGGAGGGCAGCCCTGACGCATCGCGACGAAGGCAGCGCCGATGCGTCGGCGAATTAAATTAATCGCGCCTTCGGAGTTCGATATTTGGTCAAGGATTGAAGCGGTCGGGACGTTTAACAATCATTTTTTATCCACCTGTGTCCACGATCGTTGTCCCGTTAATTTAACCATTTCTTTCCAGAAAAAGGCCTCACTGCCCAAAAAAATATTATAAATGTTACCAAAAAAAGTTACAGATGTTTCTGGACAAGAAAGTTTTGTTGAATGTATGAAGCTTTTTTTACCGTAGAGAGCTCGGCCATTATTTCAACGAGTGGCAACGAGTTTACGGATGAACCGTGACCTCGGGAGACCGGACTAGCTGCAGAAGTACCGAGGAAGCGGGAAGTATGCCTCCTGAGGATGAGATAAGAACAAGAAGAAAAAGACGAAGAAGAAGAAGAAGAGGAAGAAGTGCGTTCTTATGTGACGTGGCTTTAGCTGGCATCACGCACATGTTGCACTTGAAGTGGGGCCCTGCTTAGATGCATAGGTGCATCGTGTAAACTGTATGTAACTCACCCGAAGGTCCCGCCGCAGGTGGACCGCAGCATCTTCGGGTCATCGAGAGCAAATTTGTATTTAATGTATGTAGCCATAAACTCCGGTACGATATGCGTGTACCGCATGCCCGGGGTCTCATAAGGATTCAGGGAGTGACGAAAATTATATGTTCCGCGATTACTTATTAAAGTGCTTGCGATTGTTCGCGACATTTAGAACGAGATCCTTTCATCTCTCGACACGTACACAAAGCGAGGGACATCTCCTCGTTTTAACGACCCCAACGGCGCGAACGCTCGCGCTATCGCCGCGAAGATTCACCGACTATGTACGAACGGGACAATAAAGCGCCATGTCTGAAAAATAAAATAATAATTTGATCGCCTGTGCACGCCTCGCGCGCGAAGCAGGGATGCAACTGGAATAGAATTTCGTAGCGGAGACTCGAACGATTGCGAAATGGGAGGGATCCGCCATATTTCGTATGATGGCGCGGTGCAAAGGTCGACGGTATTTTAACTGTGAAGCGTGTGTGTTAACCCAGTGACACACGGAGAATCTCGGCGTCAATCACGAGCAATGTTTCTTGCTCACTCTGAAATATTGTCCGCGAGAGACACGTGCTTCAAGCGAATTCTCTGTCCCTCGAACGGCCGAGTCGCGAAGTGAGACGCGAGATAAAGTGTTCCGCAGAAAAGGTGTTCGGAGAGCGCCGGAGGACTGTACGTCACGTACGCGACCCGGAATGTCATCTCCCGGGAAGATTACGATTCTTACCGAAAAATTAACTCCTACCTCGGGACAGGCATGTATACGGGGGAATAATGATTCTCGTGACGATTCTGCATTCCCCGCTGCGAACTCGGCCTTACCGCAGCCTCCCGGATTCGCGGCGTGTTTTTCGTCGGGGAAACAAGAGAGAAAACGAGGAAGCGCGGCGAAGAAAGCGGTCAGAACGGGGAGCCTAAGAAATAAAGACTGTTCGGATGAGCCCGCAGCTGTAAATTTATGCCTTCAAAAAGCAAAAACAACAATTTAATTCGTAATAATGATTCGGAGCATCCGGGAAAAATAGGAAAATAAATTATTCTACTCTCTCACTCATCAAATTTTTTTTCGGAAAATTGTGTGTGCTACTCTATTTTGCCCCGCGTCCGCAGTTTTAAGCGTCCTCACACCCAGAAAAAGAATTTATTTGACGGCCACCGTTTATTTAAATCAGAGCTGAGAAAATAGCCTAAGTGTATATTAAAGTATCGAGTACTCTTAGTACTGAGCGCTGCATAGTTCTTGGGTATTGACGTATCGAGTACTGGCAAAACTAAATTCTTGAATTTTTGAATAGTGGGCACTAACTCAGTACTTGATGCTTCAATACCTATACAAGTACTTAGTACATTTTGCCTAGCTCTGATTTAAATTAAATAAACATTTTACTAAAACCACATAAACGGTGGCCGTAAAATAAATTATTTTTCTGGGTGCATATTTCGCGGGTCTCCTCCGGCAACATCGCGATTGCCATTTCGGTCGGCGCTTCTTATGTCTTCCAAACGGAGTGCGTATCCGCGAATTATCGAAGTGGCGGCGCCGCGGCGCGGCGCGGCGCGGCGCACGTTGATGGAGCGAAGAACAAAGAGCAAACACACGACCTCGTGTCGGTTGCGCGGGAGACACGGCGCGATGAGATCGATTAGCAAGAGAGTTGGCGAGCAATCGCGCGTCAAAGGAACAAGGACGAGTAATGGCGTGCACGCCGCGGAAAAGTGACTCTCGGGAGTGGAGCGAAGAAGAGACACGGGTTGGAAGGAGAGCGACGGAGCAAGGGATGGAACTGAGCGGAAAGACGAAGACGGAGAAGATGACGCTGAAGAAGCGGGACGCGGAGGTATCATGCAGCCTGCGGGCAGGCACTATTATGCGAGAGTGGCTGGAAGTCAGGTACGAGGTTGGGTCAGGTTGAGGTCGCGCGATGCAAGACCGCGACGAGTCACCTGCGGTGTGACCGATGCGAGACGCCAGCGAACGCGTTTGCTATCATCTCACCGAAGGCTCTCCGCGAGAGTCCGCTCTCGGAGAGGGGACCTCAACATCTTCGCGGCCTTCTTCGTCATCCTACGACCGCGCGCATAAAGCCCCTCCTCCCCCCCCCCCCCCCCTCCCCTCGCTTACACAGTTTCGTTCCGACGCTAACTGCTCACTGAAACCGTCCGCGAGTTGTACAATCCGAGCCAGGAGTTTCTCAACGGAAAGGCCCAGCAGCTTCATTTTTGTATCGACTCTCAAGTAGTAATAATGAAACACAGGAAGCTGCGAAGTGTAAATGAAATTTAGCGCGGGGGAAAAGAATTGCAAAGGTGACAAAAAAATGTCGTTAATTTTCAATGAAATCGGTACTTTTTTTAAGAGGTGAACTTTTTTTTTTTACCGTCCATGAAGTAATTTCGCCATGTTTCGAACTAAATGCCCGAGAGACGATAAAAAGAAAAGGCGCATTTGCGTATCGATGGGAACCGACTTTCTCAGTTGGTCAGATATCCCCGGCCGATAGCTCGGCGCTTCCCGCTATTCAAAGACAGGATCACATGGGTGGCCGTAAATCGCTTGTGTAACCGGTGCAACATCCCAAGTGCGACTGTAAAGCAACGTATTATAAAACGGGGCCGTAAAATCCTTCTCCTCACTGCCGTAACCCACGCGCTTGTAGAGAACACCCGGCGTAGAAGTGGTTGCACGCGTCCCATGCACGCAATAATGCGATCACCCGTACAATTCCCTGCTCGAGCGCTGCAGAAATCCACTCTGGTAGCTTCACAAGCGAATCGGTGAAAGGAAGATTCTAGCGCCGATCTCCTCTGTGTCTGAGTTGTAAGAAAAAAAAGGAGAGAAATAAAATACTTAGCCAAATGTGGAAGCGGATAAGAAGCGTGTTAAAATTCTATATGGATCTCGGGGAGCGATCGCGTGGAGTAGCGGCGGCGGTGCAGAATTGAATACGGCGATGCTCGGGGCTATCTCATCCCGTTCGCTTCGCGTCTTCGAGGCATCGACTCGTAGCAGGGCTGCACACACACGCGAACAGCAAGTGGAAGACTATCATTGATCGACCCCCGGTGAAGTGCTGCACCGAAGTACCGGCTAGCGAACGCGGGTGCGCGCCGAAAAGCGTGACCGATCTTACGATTGTCTGTTCGCGATTCGGCGATGTATAAAGCGCGGTCTAATTAATCGCGGGCGGTGAACGCCGTAGTCGTCGTCTTCGGAGCCGAGCAGATTGCACGTACAGCTTATAAGCACGGAGTGCACTCGTCGCGACGACTGATACACAGTTGTATTAGCGTATCGGGGAGGAGAGGAACGAGACCCGGAGGACTCGGAGCGGTGGCCACCCACGATACAGCCAACACACACGGTAGCTCAACGTTTCGCTCGGTTAAACGTGAATTAGCGACTTATCGTATCCTGCTTGACCATGGCTCTCTCTCCATGGCAGCCGGTCGTTAGGTTGCCTACTGGCTCTCGCTCCTCGGAAACTCCTCGATGTCGGCGAGACCAACGCGCGAAATTAAAGGCTAATCGCGCTCGCTCGCGCGTTTCGCTCACATACTCTCATCCTATCTCTCGGGGAAGCGCACTTTGCCTTGCAACTCCTTGCCGCCTCTTACCACGTGCGCCCGATCATTTTACAACCAAGTTTTCTCGATGCGACCGCGATAGCGCGGCTCTTATTATCAATTTAATGGAATCCCCTCTGTCGCTCGAAAGGGTGATCGATAATAGCGACTTGGATCGGTAAACTATCGTTTGCATCGTGTTCGTTAAGGCACTAGCATAAGGAGTTGCTTGAAAAAGCGTGTCGAATTAAATTTTTTTCCGACGCGGGTATTAGAAGGACAAGGTCGGGTTTTTACACACAGTAAGTACAACACAGTAAGTTCTATTGAAAAACATCAAATTAACAAAAGAAGATTTTAACAATTAACACAGAACAATTAGTCGTTTTGTTCGTTTTGATTTCAATCTAAAAAAAAAAAGATTTTCTTTCTGTTCTCGGTAACGATGTTCTGATCGTGTTAAAAAAATCGTAGTTTCGATTGTAAAAAAATAGTACGAGTTCCATTCTTCTAAACACAAAATATTTGGAAAATAAATTATATTGAAAAAAATGGAACTATCCCTTACAATTTTTTATATTCGCACCTGAATTTTTTTCCCGATCAAAAGACCATTACGAACTATCAATCGTGTGAAACGATCGACCTTGTTTTATATAAAAATTAAAACATAAATATTGAATTTTTAAGCGTATTACGCAGTGCTATTGGAAACGATAACTTTGAGAACACCCGGTATCGCGGCTACCTGGGTTCAGGCACGCGGTAAGCCCCGAACCTTTCGCTCACGTTGACCCGGCGAAGAGGAAGGGTCTAAAGGTCGACCGGGGGCGAAGGAATGTCGGGCTCTCGTCGAGATATATATACGACGCTAATGAACCCTCGCCAGGTTTTCTCCTCCTGTCTGCCGCGCAGAGCGAGCGGCAGAGTGCCGTATCTATCCCCGGCACCACCCGTAGCGTGCAAGTCCCTGGTAAAACGCACTTCTGAATCACCCGCCAAGCACCCGAAGAGGAAGAATCTACGTGATTCCTTCCTCGCTCATAAATATATGTATGTACATATACATATATATATACATATATATTTCGTCGTCCCTTGTCACTCTCGGTGAAGAAGATCCCCCGCGCGCCGTGCAGAAGCGAACTCGCAAACGCCGTGGAATTTGAAAGTGGGAATGTTGATTCGAGAAAAAAAAAACGAGAATGCTTTTAAGTACCTTCGTCGCGGTGCGGAGAGATAAAAATTTCGGATGAATTCTATCGACGTTTCCTCTTTCCGCGTTTCGATAAAAAGGCCACAGGTCAAAATGGAAATGAATCTGAGACGCTGGATATGCGAATTCCTTCCATAATCGCTGGTAATTGGCATCGCGAGAGTACTGTTCGCCGAGACGCAGATCCCTTGCCGTGATAAGATAAGGCCATGTATGCGTGACCCAGATACTTTGCGTTGGCAATTTTTTTTTTTTTTTTTTTTTTTTAGATAAACCGCAGATCTCTCGCGTACCTTCCGATTACGCGTAATCTTTCAATTATGAAATTATATTTTGAGTTCTATTAATAGACAAAGAAACGAAAAAAGTCTGTTGGAATTTGAGAAACCTGATCGTACGCAGTAATAAATGTTTGTACATTTTTTAACATTTTCTCGTCCACAGACGACAAATTTTTTTTCTCGACAGTAAAATTATACCGTTAACTTGATAAGAAAAAAAAAAATAGTGGACGTTCGCCGATAAGTGAGACTTGTTAAATGTACACGTTTCAACGTACACAAGTCACGTTCCTGTGAGAACGATAATGTGCGCAAGCATCAATGAATTATGAACTCAACCGGAGACATTGATTAGGACAACAAACGGAAAAGTTTCTCGGATTGGCATTAACGATCGAAATGTCGCTCCGAGGTGGCTATACCGTAGTATGGCAGTTGGAAATCTTCTCTGTACAACGAGTTTACTAGGTACGGAGAGCGAACGACTGTACTCGGCTCGGGTACGAGAAGCATCCCGATATGGTCATGCTCACCCAATGTAAATGAGATCCTGTGGCGCGCGCGTTTATACTCGAAGCGGAGATCGGCGCTGCTTTGCCGTGTGGCTCGGATCGGCAAGAGCAAGGGAATCTTGCTGCAAAGCCCGCGGAGCAATTAAATTCTCATTGGAAGTCGGACACGTGTTACCACGTGTGTCTGACGTGGCGGTCACGGCGATGCCGACCTCGAGATCATTGATATCGCGCGCGCATTACGCGACAAATCGTTCCTCGCAGCTGCCTCCGGGTTGCAGAGAACCGACACACACCGTCTAACTCTCGGATATCGCCGAGCAACCGCGACGATTTATTGAATCATCTTCGTGGGGCGCCGTGAATCGCCTTGCCGCGGTATCGTTCACGTGTGTTGTATACTGCAACGCATCGGGCGTATATCAGCTTACCGGGCGCACGTCTCATTACCACGTACTATCAGAGACCATGAACAGCGCCCGGGGTAATCGTAAACGCGAGAGCGGAGAATATAAAAAAAATAAAAAAAATTAATGTCCTGCGCTGCGGGCTGATTGGGGAGTAACATATGTTCGGATGTAAGCTTTCATATGACACAATCGATTTTTTTTCACCGATTTGCAGATTGAAACATTTTTTTAAAAATCTCGAAAGACGGGCAAGGAATGTGGTTATTTTAGCGAAGTCGAAAAAAATTCGTATAATATGCTGCAAGGAAAGGAAGTGCACGATTGTCGCCGAGTGCGACATTTGCTGCCGGCGCCAAGCGAGAGTAGGAATTACACGAGATGAAAATCCGCTCCCTCCCGTGTAAGCATACGACACTTTTTTTCCGACTTCGTAGAAATAACCACATTTCTTGCCTCACAAAATCGTCATATTCGACGATGACCATGACTGCCCCCGGAGTAATTGGGCTTCCAGAGAGAGTAAACAGCCCTATTGCTCCCTAGGGAGTAACGACAGAGTACTCATGCGCACAGGTTAATAATGATCATTGCTCAATAACAGGGGATTTTTCCGCCCGCGTTGCACGCAAGGAATGCTGTTAGTTTAGCGAAGTCGGGAAAAAGGGTTTTTATTTCTCGCTATAACCAATGTCTCGCTCGCGAAAAATGGGCCTCTCGTTTCACGCCGATCTGAATGTCTCGTACGGATAAAAATGAAAAAAATAAATAAATAAAGATACCTGCACGACTCTGCAGAAGTTACAACAGTAATATAAAGCATGACGACGACACGTATGGAACGTAACCCGCGCAGCGTAAAGCTGTAGAAGTTCGAACGCTTAGATTTTCCAGCCGGTGGGAATATCGGCGGATCTTTCGAAGGAATCCGGTTTTTCCCGTAGCAACGAATATTATGTATTCTAGCTTGACGGTTGATTATCGTCGGCAAATAACCTCGCGCTAGCATCACATTCGCGTCGGCGAACACGGTGCATCCTCAAAGAGGCCCCCCACGCCACCCCTCACTTCGCGCATGTTATTTACATATTATGGAAAAAGATATACATCGAGCAGCCGACAACGCGGATTAGTCAAATTGATATTTCATTACAATTATATAAATAACATATGTGATCCCTGCCCGATGCGCACGCTCTCCCGTCCCGGGTATAACGAGTTTGTGAATACGCGATATCCGCCAACCTCGCCGGTACTTGGATACGTCGGCACGCGAATATTCATACGCCATAATCGCCGGTGTTCGCCGTGTCCAGCGATCAAGCAATATATTAACGTACTGTGTCGGATAATATAATAATTTTGGAATACCGCCAGCCGCGTGTTTCAAGTTTGATAATCTCTCCGTCGGTTTACAAGCCGGCAATACGGTACGCGCTATATATAAGTATAAATAACACAATATCAGTTGGAAGCTCGCAGAAACTAAGGTGCCAATCCCGGAGGTCTTTCATCCGCTATCTCGTCACGGCGATCTGCCGACAGGTGGGCACCCGCCTTGACGCGCAACAATTCATGAATGAATTAATAGCCGCCACCGTGTACACGCACACAGACACACGGGAGGACCCCGTCGGCTCCGCACTCCCACCGATCCGCGAAGATTTACATCTTCGTTCACGGTGGGATAGCTGTCGACGAGGTTCATGCGCGAGTCTCCGGCGATAGATAGACGGAGCATAAGTAGCCGTGTATATTCGCCGGGAGAAAGATCGATTCGAACCGAGAGCACGAAGACCGCAATGAAAGATATTTCAACGAATGAAGAAGAAGAGGCGAGAGATGGCTCCTGTCGCACGAGACTCGTTACGCAACTTTTTACTCAAGAATTAACTCATATCGAGGCGAGGCTGCACGGCGAGCTTTATCGCTACGAACAAATTGTGAAAGATGCCTTGTCTCGAGATTTAATCGAAGGAATGCATTTTCATCGCGCGCAATTTCTTTTTCATTTTTCTTTTTTTTTTTTTCGACAGTTTTCAACATTCCATGAAATTATTGCCGAAGACGCGGTTCTTGAAAGGTTCGCGCCCCACGCAGCCGATCTCTTTCACCGGACGGCCATTGGACTGTAGAGTCGGAATAATGCGCCAAGTGTTGCGTTGCCAATGGGCACGAGAAACGTTTTTCCCCCGGTTCGCCTTAACCGGGGTGCGAAGAAGAAGGAAATATCGCGCTCTCGGCGCGCTCGTCTCGTCGCGGCGGCGTTAAAACGCGAAAGGTTATTGCTTCCATAAATCGACGAGGCGGCAAAGAGAGATACGGTGTGCGCACGGGTCGGGATGCTCGTGTTGCCGCTCGCCGGTTCGAGCGATTACGTGCAGATAGCTGGATTCGCCGACATAATCCCTCGCCGCGTGTGCGTTCTGATGCATCGGACGAGAGAATCCGCCGGGGATATTTTATTATTTTAATCCGCGACCTGCTCGCCTATACGGTGCGTTAAACCTTTCGGCGGGGAATCCATTGAACGCTCATAACATACGAGATATCGCTCGTGCGTAGCCCGACTGTCGGGACGGTGCGTCGGGCTGAGTGTGTTACACCTCGGAGGCGAGGAGTTTACCCCCGGAGCAAATAATAATGACTGCCGATAGCCTTGCGAACGATCGTTGAATGGACCGCGAGTGGAGAAGGAGAACGATCGTTCTCGCGGATTTGATTTATCTCGCGTCACTTCAATTATCCATCGATCCGCTCTCTCGTGGGAATGCAGCACGCGCTCTTTCCATACACGCTCTGTTACGTATTCCTCAACGTCTCCGCAACGGGTCTAGCCACCCGATATGCCCGCCGGTACGAAGAGCTAATGAGGAAAACGATGGAATTATGCGAATCCGTCCGACTCGTTCGTAAGAGGTCGAGGGACAAAAAAAAAACAATAAGCCGCTTCGACTATCCGCATTGTAACCGGACAAACGTGAAAGGTTAAACGCTTTCGTTAATAGACCGGCAACGGTACGTGTCCCGATACAGGTTAACGAGTAGACGAGCTCGCGGAGGCTCCGATATCAGAACCGCTATTGTACGTACTCAAAAGAGCAATCCCTTCGGGACTCAATTGTTTATTTTTACTTGCCAACCAGAGCTGGGCAAGTACCCTAAGTACCCAAAGTACGCATTGAAGTATCGAGTACTTGAAGTACCGAGCGCTGGGTAGTTATTGAGTGCTGATGTATTGAGTACTGGCAGAACTGAATTACTTGATACTTCAATACGTACTTCAAATACTTAGCGTATTTACCCAGCTCTGTTTCCAACCCCCTATCGAAACGTTCCACCCTTCGACAATAAATCTGTACCTTAAACGAGTTCGGAGCTGCTCGATAATTAATCTCCGCCTTGAAGTCTGCTCGCTCGAAAAAACCGATATCACAAATCACTGAGATTCCATCATCAGGGGCTTACCTGCAACAAAAATTGAAAATATAAAAACTCATTGTACAAGTAAAATGATTAATAATCTACCGCGTCGCGTTATCGTAGATCGGATGTTCGTGTGTGGGACTCCATGAATTCCATTATAAAAATTTCATCATCCGCGGGTCGTATCCTGTGACACGATTGATAATCTCGTAGAACAATACATATTACATTAAATCCCCATTACTCCGTCTCCTCCACCCACAAAGCTCGTGGCCTTTCCCCGCGATCGCGGCCCGTCCGCGTCGAGGAATTAATCGGAGCCTCGCGCGCGCGCGTGCTCGACGAGAGCCTCTTTTGCGAGGGCGTACACACATGCTCGTTCGAACGTCGTGCGTTCGGGATCTACGCGAGGAAGCACCTGGGCGTACCGTCGCCGGTAACGTTAGTCGCGCACGAGATGAGAATCCGTCTCTCCTCACGCTCCGGCGCGAGATAATGGCTCTCTCATAGATTCATAGTGTACCGACCGGCCTATTAAGAAATTCATGAGGCGGACTCGCGTGCGTGAATGCATGCGCTCTGGGCTCGCGCTCGTGGTTACGTGTATTGTCGTCTGCACCGCGAAAGCATGAGAGGTTAAAGTCGAAGCTGGCGTAGACGAGGAGGATGGGATCGAGTGACGAGGCTCAGGACTTTAGCGTGGACGGTGGGTGAGGTTGCGGGGTTAATCTCCTCGGCTCAACTCGAGCCAAGAGAAGCTCCGGGAGAGGGGGGGCTGACGAATGGGGGAAGGAAGGAAGGCACGGAACGGTGACATGAATGACGACGACTCCGGTACTCCGGTCACGTGGGCAGGACACAATGAAGGGTGCGGCCTCACCTTTGACATCGGAGGTCCCGACCTATTCCTGCGATGTATAGTAGGTAAGATACATGCGCGCACACATGTGGGTTAGAGAACGCCGCGTGTGTGTCTGTGTGTTTGTGAAGCATGCAAAGTCAGCGTTTCGAGCGCGGAGCTCTTTCTCGGGCTCGCTATCATTGCGGCCGCGCAGGACTCGTCCATACGCATGCGTCGTCGTTCTTCGTCGTTCGCCGGCCCACGTCCACGCCAACACACTAATCTTCGTGGAATTTCAGCGCTTGGAAAATACAAGGCTTTACGTATAGACACGTGTATGTGTGGGGTTTATAAATACGAGTCGGCCGAGGAGGAAGGGTCAAGCGAGCGAGGTGCGGGTGGGTGGTTTTCGCTCGTATGGCACAGACACACGTGCGCATCTCGTTGCGCGGACCGGTGTATCGGTACACCGGTCGACGTGAGTTATCGCACTGTACCGCACGGTCCGACGTAGAACCCGAGTTGACACTCATTTCCCGAACTATCGCGAAAAGTGGTCGTGACTGTTTTGTCGTTTGAGCTTTTGCAAAAGGCAACCGACTCGAGATAAAGTAAATGCTATAGGTGAATATAACGAGTGAGCGACAGTTTGAACACGGGAAATTGTAACTTATTGCGCTGTGGCCTTTTTCGTGTCGTTAATGAATCTTGAGGAGGAGGTGCATAGGTTTCAGGCAAGGAAAAATGTTTTATTTATTTTTTCTCGGTAATTAAATGTTTTATCGAAAATTCTTCACGTTTGATTGTCCCCGTGACGGTGTTCTGAGTGAATAAAAAAAATGTTCAGGTACGCATTTAAAAAAATGTAAAGATCAGTTTTTTTTCTATATCATTTCTTGTCTGCTGCTTTAAAAAAGTGTAACTCCTACAATTTTATATACTCGGTCTTAGGAGCTTCTTTTACACCAGCGGAACACCGTTCCGAACAAACTACAGTGCGGCATTTTTGACCAAATTTTTTAATGACTCGAAAAACAAAAACAAAATATCGAACATATGTTTCCTCGTCTATAATCGATGCAACCCACCCATGACCGTCATAAATCGCCGACCCAGCAGAATATTTCGACCAATTAACGTAACGAAGTAACGCCGGCTTTAAATTTCACTACATTTGTAGTTAATTTTACTGCCCTGTGTTATCCGTCGGTTGGTTTATGTGTTGCAGAGCCACGAAAGGTTTGAGATTGTTTCACAGGAATTCCACGTGGAAAAAGATATACAGTCTTTATTAGAGGGCTTTTTACATACGAAACGCTCTTTATGACCGTCCGAGAAGAGCCCGTCCGCGTTCGGAAGGGTACGTCTTATTCTTCCCCGGGGTTTTTCACGTGGATTCATATACATGCGCCTGGGAAGGAACTCCCGACGCCTCCTTCCTCGGTTGCGGCCAAAGGTAAACGCATCCTAAACGAGTGTCCATGAGAGCCCGGTGCAAGAGGCCTCGCCGGAGTTTCGAACCGGGCGAGGGGTATATATATGCATATGTGTGCTCTGCTCGAACGGCTTGGACGCCCACGGCATCTCATATCTTACGGATGAAGACATTTACGACAATCCTCACGCCGCGCACCGGGTCCTCGAGCGTATCCCCCCCCCCTCCCACCCCCTCGGCACCTACTTATATCTCGCGTTGCATACGGCATACGGCACACGGCTCACGCGCCCTCCCTCGTATTCACAATGCGTTCTTTCCTTCGCTTCGTTTCTTATCTGTACGCCTTTTATCTTTCACTCTTATGCTTCATCCGCTCGCGTCGCCTTCCTTTTTCTACTTAAGACCCGACCGTGCGCGGAGCGAAACCGCTCACTCTCACTCTCCGAGGCTCACGGATAGTTTATCCCCGGCGCCAGCCACTGGCAAATGTCACTTTAGACGCTTGCCTTGCGGCTATGATGTCGTGGACGTGACGTCATGCCACAGGAAGTCGATGTGGAAAGAAAGGAAACGAGAGACTCCGGCTACGATCCACGTGGAATTCTATTTATTTTTTACTGTTGGGTATCGAAAGATGTGTGGTTTTTTTTTTCGAGAGACTTTAATTTTTTTATTCCGCGAACGACTTCGACGCTGAGCGTCCGAGGAATTCCCATTCAATGTCCTCACCGACACGCTCTCACGCCCCGCGAAAGTCCGTATCGCACAGTTCGCCATTAAATCATCTTCCGCGAATTAATATCGGGGAAAGAACGCGCTTATCTACCTCTACGTGTATATTCCACGGAGTCATCGGGAGACCGTCCAGTTGGCGCTAATAAGGTTTTCGTCGACGTCCGCGGGATGCACGATCGTTAAAGAAAGCACGCTGTCGAAAGCGCGAGATTATCTCTTTTAAATAATAATAGCGAGGAAAAAAATTTCTCGGTGGCATAGGCGAGAGATTCGTATCGTCTTCGGAAGCTCGTTAATCGCCGGGCCGTTCGCTGTAATAAGCCTGGTGGGTATGTATGCGATCTTAAACTATTCTTCGTTTGCATTTTGCAAAAAATGAACGCACAAGGAAGGACGGCATGGCCCGTGGCTTTGCTACAACGAAGCGTGCTGTACCGTCGAGAAGGAACAGAGAGAATGCCTGGAGGTTCACTGTCGTACGTATAATGGTACGAGTATGCGAGGACTAAAGCCTCCGAGCGCCGCGAGCGTTGGCGGCGGTCTATGACCAGCTGTGGTCCAGGCCGAGGGGTCACCGTACAGGAGGTCGCCTTCAGGGTCGCTCTCTCGCCGAGCTGGCTTTTACGGTATAATCACTTTAAAAACACACACATTTGTGCCTCGGCATAATGGACACTAAAATCAGTTTAAAAAAGCAGTACCTTTTCTTCATAAAAATTCATTGCCTTCTCCACGAAAAATTTCACGACCTTTGTCTCGAAAAATGCACGACCTTTGCCTCGAAAAGTTCGCTAACTTTGCCTCGAAAAATTCACCAACTTTGCCGCGAAAAATTCACTAATTTTGCCTCGAAAAATTCACTAACTTTGCCTCGAAAAAATTCATTATCTCTTCCTCGAAAAAAATTGAATACCTTTTTTCGGAATAATAACTTTTTTCTCATTAAAAGTCAACCTAATAGTGCCCACATAGAAAAAGTTCTTGAGTGCTTAAGTGGTTGGGACCTGTTTAATGGTGCAAAATAATGTTACACATCGTTTGGATATAGCACGAACATTCTTCAACGCGAATGTGGTTAAATGGTGAGCTCGGTTGGGAGAATCCAGGGGCCTCTTGGGCATACGATACGTCGTGTCGAACCGTTACGTACATTGCCTACGACGCAGACACTTGACGTGTCGGCGCGTGGTCGATGTTCGCGTGTAAATTCGCGGATGTCAGAGGTGGCGTGTCACCGAAGGTGACGATTCTCCAGGCGTATTATTGCGCAACGTTCCGCGCGCGAGAAAACAACGGCTTCTCGTATTCAACCGCACGAAGGCTGACAAAATTACGAGATAAAGCATTGCTGGATATTGTCGCGCGAACATTGGGAAAAAAAAAACAAAAAAAAAATATATATAGACGAAGATTTATCGACAGTCGCCGCACAGCTTTGCGGTCGGCATGTTCCTCGTTCCGAGAATAATCAAACAAATGAAATTTCCGGCAAAGTCCCCCGAGACACAAATCACCGTCGATATTTTACCGAGAAAATAGTATTCATACTCGCGGTTCTACGGCCAACTGTAAAACGTGTAAAATGTGTATACACCGATGTTCTCTATCCTAATGACACACATAAGTATCGGCGTGACGTTATACGTTTATATCCCGAAGAATTAATGACACAATTCGCGATCCGATATCTCGTCGGCTGCTGCCATTCGCGCTACCGCGTGGAGTCGCGGTCCTCCAGAGCGACACAGAGCCGTACAGACAGTCGCACACACACGTTCACTCACACACGCACACAGACATTTAGATCCTCCGCGCCAACTGTTATAGCTGTCAGCATCTCGTTACGTTCCGTGAGGAACAAGGCGCCCGAAGAGTTACGAAAGTGAGAAGCCAGCGATAGATTATGGCATACGGAAGGCGTAGGAAAGAATCGAACTATCCGTGGGTCGTCGACGAGGCATCGGCCGGGCGCCGCTCGAGCGATTGCGAAATATCTTAAATGTTAACGATCATTGCCACGATGTTTTCTGTCTCTGCCTCCCTCGATCGTATAACCGATTCGACCATTAAACACCCGGCGGTGTAACGTCGATGCCCCCTTGGAGTACACGAGTGAAATCTCGTCACCGTATCGATATCTTCATTCATGGGACGTCAACCCTCTCAGTGGCTCGGCTCGTGACACATGCGTTTCAGCCGCTTGTAGCTTACGTCGGAACGACAGGAGTGGTTCGACGTCTATGAAGATGTGCATCATCCAAACTTCAACGTCTCGTGGAGATCGGGAATAAAAATGATTAATTTCTAATTTTTTTATCGGTTCGATCGGTTCCCCGTCACGGACAGAGGTCAAGGACCTTATCGATTCACGAGGCCCGTCATTAATCTTGTCCCGTATCGATGATCACGCCACTCGCACGTCGATGAGTCCGCTCCTGTGACATCGGTTGAGAATCCCTGACCCGCATAGAGGAGCGATCTCGAGAAGGAGCGGACCGGTTCGGGTCACCCGAGAGGGTCCCTGAGGTCGTGTCCCCAGAGAGCTCTGAGAGGAGGAACGCACGGTGCCCGCCGCGTCGACGATCTCTCCTAGCTGCCGTTGATCACACACGGACTTCTCTCCGCTACCAGCGTGACTCCTTTTATTTCAGGCGAGTCGGGAACCCGCGCGAACCGCTCGTCCGGCAACGCACTCAGGCAGGTGACACACGCGCAGTTAACGTCGCGTCACGGTGCGTCGAGGGAAAAGAGATAAGACCGTGGAGGGCATGGAGAAATATGAACGGGACATGAGGAAATAAGTTGTATCGAGGGATCAGTGTCCACTCTGACGAAAGAAATGTCGTTCGAAAGCTGACATCGAGGTCCTCCATAAGCCTGCCCCTTTTTGGGCGACGAAAAAACCTATCTGTGTTATAGATGCTTACTGATTCACAAGTGTCCCGGGGTGAGGCTGTACAAAAAAAGAGGCTGAACTGCGACCGAGTTCGGGGAGTCTCCTTATGGAAAAAGGCGTATAAGGCGGATGTCGTAATCCATTGAGCAGCGACACTCGACATGGTATCAAGATAAATGTTTCCGATAAAATTGTTCCAGTTTATCTTATTTTTGTATATGGCTATTTTTTTGGTTTCGTCAATCGCGGCTTTCGCGCTAATGACCGAACATCCATCTTCCGTGCCGTCGTCGAGTGGGGGGCTCGAGAAGAAGTGCTCCGGACGACGAAGCCTGGAGGCGAATCCTTTTTTTTTTTTGTAACCGCATCGTCGGTTGTAGTATGATCCCTGGGGCAGAGTCTCATAACTCTGTGAAGCGACAAAACAGACGCGTTTATTCCGAAGCAGATTCGCGATCGCGCTTGCGAATGCGATGGAAATATCCTTCGGCGCGGTACGAGGCAGCCCGTAGGTAGAACGCCGGAGAGCCGAGGTAAGTCCCGTGGTGTGCGGGCACGCGCGAGACGTGTGAGCTCTCTCGGCGAGCTCGCCTCTCGGCCCGAGCACGTACAACGAAAGACGACGAGTTCGCAGCATTGCTCCTTAAGGCGATGGAATGCGCGCTGCCGTCTCCCCGTCACTGTACTCTTTCGCATATGTGCCAGCGGCAGGCGGCGGTCCCTCCCCGACGAAACACGATGGATTGCTTTGTCTTCGAGAAGTGACGTTTCGGCTCGAAAACGTTTCACGTCGACGGGAGACCCCGAGGAGTAAAGTATCGACGGCCTGTTACCGAACGATCCAGCGACGGGACGAAGATATTTCGCTGTTGCGCGCGAGACGGTCCCGAGTGACGCCCGGAGGGCAGGCGCGTGGGCGCAGTTCTCCTCTCGCGAACACCCAGTTTCGGTCCAGTTTCTTTATTTTTCTGTTTTTTTTTGTCCGAGTCAGCGATGATTTCATTGACATGATTTCTTCTTTTCTTCCCATGTACTTCGGGGAATACGTAGTTCGCCTGTGTTCACCATGTCCAAACTACAACTTTGAGCGGCCTTCTTCGTTCCATATCTGCCAGTACGCTTCGCTTATTATCATTATTATCGTTATTTTCATTATTATGTTATTATTGTATTACTTATTGTAACGAACATTTCCCAGGGGGGACGTCTATAAGATAGTTTGTGATAAAATAAACTCAACTGATTGAACTATAATTATAGTAACAACTGCAATTTTTGGTAATTGTCGTAACTGTAAAATGTAGACGTCCCCCCTGGGAACTATTTACTACGTAAGTTTTTCTCAGTGTATGCGTGCCAGGGATTGAAACGTAGTGCAATATTCGGTCATCTGTCTCCTGCGTAAGTCTCAACGCGAACTTTAGTCCCAGTATAAGTTTGCCCTTACCTCCGCCATCCTTAAATCCATTGCTGTATCTAAGATTTCATTATTCGGTTCATGTTGTATTACTTTGCATCATTATTTAATTTATCTTTGGTTTATTTAATTAATTTTCTGAATGTATGAATATGTGCAATTTGCCAATTTCCATGTTATTGATATCTGTATCAATGATTTTGTACCGCGCTTCAGAACATGTTCCAAGGCCCTCAATAAATGTTTCTCTCTTTCCCTCACTCTGCTCCTCAACATCAGATTAATTTTTCATTGGCTCGCTGACACACCACATGCCGGAGAAACGTCAGCGACCGTGTTTCTGCGTCTATCATCGACATCCCGGATCGAGATTCCTTCGTCGAAGTGAAAACCGATTGTGCCGCGGAGGCCCACGGGTATCGGTGCGCGACTCGCTCGTCGCGATCGGCCGCAAGTTGGCGACAGAGGCAAATATCGTTGTGTACCGAGTGCGCGCAGGGCACAGCAGAAAGTTGTCTCCGCCGAGGAAAGGGCGATCGAGGGGAACACGTGTTTATCGCATTGTCTTCGGTCGGCGTGGGCAAGTCACACGATATCCCACCGGTCTCCCCGGTATCCGCGCGGGACAACCGACAGGACCGCGTACACACGACTGTTTCCCTCTGCCTATACGGTATCCTTCTGCCGGACCGTAGCGAGGCGCCGTCGTCTCGGCGCAACGCTCTCCGACAATGAATTTCCCCGCGACACTTATATGAGCTTAGGGTACGGAGAACCGCGGACAGGCGATAACCCGAGACCGGCGTTATCCGCGCGAAATCGGTTAAGAGACGACGACTGTACGGTGTGTCGTTTATTTTACGTCACGTCGTTCATAGGTACGCTCTCGCGCCGGTCTCGCTGGGAAAACCGCGGAGGTTCGAGGCTCGGGCTGATGGAGCGTAATGAATGGATTGTTCGCACTTGGCGCCCACGCTCCGCTTCCCTTAGTTCCCTTGCTCTCCCTCGCCGCCGATCCCGCATCGTCGTATACAAACTTACACGGAATCCTCCCTCGAATCTCCGGTAATACCGTTTTTTAAAACGACGTTCACTTTCTCTCGTGCTTCGCAGTCTTTTCTTGCAATTACAAGGAAGAGGGAGTGCCCCATGCTATGCGAACTTCCGTCGATTTGTAATTGCGTACAGGCAGCGTGTCGATAGCGAGCGTAGTCGCGGGACGGACGCGGGCACGGTAGGAGAGAACCAAATAATAAGTAGCTTCGGGAGAACTGCGGCAGCGACGGTAATATCGGCCGGTAGGACGCTCCTTCGGCAAAGTGATTTATTATCAGATGGAGCGCTCGATGAGAGCCGGGGAGGAGCGAGAGGCTTCGATAATTGACGAGCCGCTAACGAACGAGCTGCGCGCGGTTTTGCCGCTGCCGATGTCGATGCCTCGTGCTTCTTCGCCGCTCATTAATTCCGCTCGAGGGGGATTCCCCGCGAGTGACCGAACTCGCGTGCCACCGAACATTTTTCAAACTATCGGCGAACCCGCGAAAGCCGGCAAATCGTGCAAATTCATTCGAACGTCCTTTTTTTTATCTCCACGTTTGTCGTTGAAAGGCTGCGCAGAGATTTTTAGGAACGAGGGAGCGTGATGGAAACCTACGTCGGTATCGCGGAGAAAACGGACAAGACGGTACTGATGAGTTAGACGGCGTGGCTCTCACCTTCGGCATTATATGAATGAATGGATGAAGGAATGAATGAATGAATCATTCACACCTCTCGAGCCAACACGCCTCGGACTGCCGACGCCTCGGCCGCTTCAGCGCCGAGAAAGAGACTCCGGTAATTAATTACTCGGGGCGACGATACGAGGAGAGTTCCGTAGCTGCCGGCGCGAAATCGAGCCGGCCCGAGGCGAGAGACACACAACGATCGGCTGTTGAACGACCCGGGACTAGTTATTAGCATTCCTCGATTTCATTCCGACCGGCAATGCATGAATTTCAGTCTCGACGGTCGCACAATGGACATCGTGGGAAGGAAGAGTTGTGGGAAAAAGGTCTCTGCGGACCGCGGCCTGCTCGCTATATTTTTCCGTTGCACCACTCCGATCTTATTTATTATTTCGGGAGGCCGGAGTAGCCGGAGTGAGGCACGGAGCGGAGGAGCGCGGCCATCGTTAACCGAGAATCGGTGGGCGCGTTGCACTCTTCGATTCAGCGCTCCGCTCGAGCAAGCTATTTTTCTTACTCTCGATGCGTGTTATTCTTTCGACTCTCCGACAACAGCACGTGACGAGCCGAAAGATTGGAGAGGCCCGCGGACACGGCGCACTCGTGAAAGAAGTGAAAACATTTGCGCGACGCGCCCAGCCCGATTGCGCTTACTCGACGCATTCTTCACGCTCGAATATCGCGTCGAAGAGGCATCCACAAAAGATCGAGTGGGTTTACCGGGACTCGTGGAGAATATAATCAGAGCCCGATCAATCATCAAGCCGGAGAGATTGAAAGTCACCTGTGACGGAAATCTTCTCAATTTTGGGTTATTTTTTTTTGTGATGATCGTTGACGGGTTGGGAAAAAATCGGGCAATTGGAGACGACCGATCATCAAAGGTCTGTGCCGAATGGACACGCTGTCGCGCTGTGTGGTAGCTCGGATTCGGATTAAAAAAAAAAAAAAAAACATCTCGAACGGATGTGACGACCTGGAGCTCGAAACAGCGGCCAGCGGAGCCTTCCTTCTGTTTCTCTGTTGCTTCTCTTGGTTCTTCGTGACCCCTGCACGGTAGATTCGGCACGGTGGGTTCTCACTCTCGGCAGTCCCGCGGAGAGATGACGAGGACGTACCGGGTGGCCCGTCGGATGTGATGTGCAGGATCAGAGGAGAGGATTCACCGCGGGCGGAGTACGCTATGCACTTCGATACCACTTAGTGGCGCGCACCTGCCGCCAGGTCATTAGGTATAAACTGCAGGTAGAGGCAGCATCGGGAGAGTTCGCGGTCGCGCTGCTCATCTTCGTCGTCGTCGTCAACGCCGCGACCCGGGAGACCGATGGCGAAAGAATACCGGATCCGTGGAGAAGGGAAGAGGCGAGACTGAAAAGGGCAAGGCGGAGGACGGGGGAGAGACCCGTCACGAACTGCGGGCTAATTGTCCGGGAGATTGCTCCTGCAGCGGCAGCTCGAGAGATCCCTACTGAAGTTGGCTCCCTGTAATGCTCCCTGCAACCGACAGAGATCGGGGCATCCGTTCGGATCATGAGGCTATTCTTCTCTCTTCAGTGTTGTTTTTATTCTTCCTATTAGTTTTCGCGTGTTCGTCGAAACTCTCGTGGAGATACTGGCCCGAAATTATATCGCCGAACTTTCATTCGTCCTCGGATGCCAACGATAGCTTTGCAAGTTTGCAGGTTCGCGGGTTTGCAAGTTTGCAAGTTTGCAAGTTTGCAAGTTGGCAATTTGGTAAGTTTGCAAGTTTGCAAGTTTTTAGATTGAGTTCCGTGTCCCATCTTCGTAACATAAAAAAAGTACCACTCGTCCCAGTAGTCAATGTGTACGCATCAACGGCCAAGAGCGAAAAGGGCTTAGGTCCCGTGTCAAAGTACACGGGTTACGCCCTTTTGATTCCCAGCTACGGATATAAGTCAGGCAGTGAAACTGGCTCGAGTCGCGGGCGCGAAATGTTCGGATCAAATAAATTTGCCGATCTCGTTACCGTCGGGAGTTCGCTGTTGCCATTGCTCTCGGTGAAACCCGGACTCTCGTTCCGCGGTCCGCCACGACCTCACGACACGACAGCGGCTCGGTGACGTTACGGTCCCGATTTCCAACAGTCGCGAAATTCTTGCGTAATAATGTAATATCCTCGCGCGATTTGATTCGATGTTCTCCTTCCCCCCCCGAACCCTCTCAACTCTGACATGCTGCAGGCTGAAACTGTTCGGCAACCGACGTCTCGTAACTTGGTATCGCTCGGCGATAAAATGTACGGCTCGCAGATGCACGTCCGTGTGTAATTTTCACAGGCGCTCTCTCACTCCGTCGCGGACTTCTTATATGGATTTGGTTAATATTCGTACCGTGCCAAGATACGTTGGCGGAGTATAGAGATATACGTACGATACAGTTCACGGAATGAGACACGACGGACGTTGCGGACGCGAACGATCCCCGTTCGCGGCTGCCGTTCGATTTTGTCGTTGCGTAAATTCGCCTCGAGTCTGCCCGTGCGCTAAGCTCCGAACGTCACTCTCAGAATCGGCGATAAATCCTTTGGGGACACGCGGAGAGAGAGACGTAGCGGCCGCAAATCTATCTCTCGACTACATCCTTATAGCTCGAAAACTCCCCCCGCGGCGTTCGTTTAACCGGCTCCCGTTGATGCTGCCGCGATCGCTGGTACCGCAGGTGAGAGAAACATACAGACGTTCCCGCGACGCCTTCGGACAGAAACCCCTCGCTGCCCGAAGCAGCCACCGACTCCGCCGACGATACGGCAGATAAAAAGAAAGCGGACGAGAGAATCGAGATCCGACGATTTTATAAGCGAAGTCAAAGTCCGCGTATATTTTACTTTCCGCTCTCCTTTTCGCTGCCGCCAACGCGGCAGACTCATCCTCCCGATAAAACGTGTTGCGCTAGACAGAATCGGACAGAAACGTAACGGCGCGATCCCTCCGAGAGCTGCTGCCGGGTGTATCGAGATTTCTTCGATCCTCCGTGTTTATACACTCGTATTATACATAAACGTTGGAGGCAGGCACGATAGCGTCTTCGTCCTCGTCTCGCTGGCTCGTCGTCGTCCTCGCGAAGGAAGCCCGTGCACGCCGCGCTCGACGATTAATGGGTTCGCGAGGTGCGAGAGGAATTGGATTTCACTCGTGATCGCGCGGGCTCTCTCGCTGGCTGCTACACAACACACAAACACCGTTGTGGAATATCGTTTACCGAATCTGTTCGACGATCGATCTTTCCATCGTCGACAAGCTCGGAACAGTTTCTCGGGCACGTGAGAGAGCGCTCTCGTATCTCCCCGGGTGAAACGGAGAGATATCGGTGGCGGACGTTTTCGCCGTACGAAGAATATTTGGATCGCTTGGTCCTGATGTTACTCCTCGCTCCGCTCCGTCCGTTCTCTTTCTCACATCGGGTTTTAAGAGACTCTCCGCGACTTACGTAAGGACAGCTTTCGGATCATGCGCCGCACGGCTCTTCGGGTAACTTTTTGTGGTTCTTATTTTTTTTTTCTTTTTTTTTTTGCGGTTGTTTTTGTTTTCGTTATTCGGTGAGGAGCGGAGAGTCGAGAAAGGATCTGCCTCGACCTTTTCTTACGTCACGGCGAGTAGAGCAATAATTTCTCGGGTCCGCTACCGTGGAGAGATAAAACGCCGAGAAGCGGGAGGCGGCAGAAGAAGCGGAGAACGTTCCTCATGCAGCAGCGGCAACGGCAGCTCAGAATCGGAGGCACAATCGAGCGGTAAATGGCTCGTTCCGTGCGCCGGCGAAGTGCGCTGGGCAACACCCGGCTTTCCGACCCCGCACACTACTCTACACTGTACCCCGTACGACCTAACCGCCTAAGTCTTTTATCTATCCTCCACCGGGATTCCTGCATTCTTCCTCGAACAATTCAACTTTTATCTATTTTAGATATACTATCCGAGACACGCTTACGCGGAGTTACGCTCCCAACGTATTTACGACTACGGTCGTTGCTGCTGGAGAGTCCACTCTGAAAACATCGGAGTTTCCTCAACAATCGCATCCTAAGATGTTTCTTGACTTGGCAAATTTTCAAAAAAAAAAAGAATATACATATGTTAGAAAATAACAAAATGCGTTCCTTGTCAATTCCCAGGACGGGACATCGAATTTACATGGTGTAGATTGAAAAAAAAAAAAAATCTTGCCGAGTGTGCAATTAGTGCGTGTGATACAGGTGTAGAACGTAATCCAGCCGCACACGTTTCCACGCGCCTCGTACGTATATGAGAGGACGGCGAGGAAGGAGGATAAAAGTTATCCCGAGCCGTCCGGTGATGGTGGAGCTCACGCTCGGTTAGCCTGTACTAATTAACCGAGGAATGCTGTATCTAGATTGAAATCTGGGTGACCCGACGCCCCAGGGCCATCACCTCCGAGTTCACCTCGGTTTCTCGCGGAGGGCCCTCTCGAAGCTTCGCCATAGGATACAACAGAAACGGCAGCAAGTATATAAGGAACTCTCTCGGATGAGTAGCTCCTCCCGGAGTCCGGGAGTTCGTACCCGGCTCTACGGCGATCCCTTGCCTCCTCGTTCTCTCGACGGGCAGCCCTCAGCCGACACGGCCGAGCGGTGTCGGTCGGCTATCTTCCTCCCGCCGTGCTGTGAACCCCACCAACACCGAGAGCCGGTGCCTCGTGTATCGGGACTGTCGGCGTTCGCAATCCTTTGCCCACTTGGCCCGGTAAGCGAGCACCCGGCGTGTACACTTACGCGCCGGGCACATCACATACACCGCCCCCTCATAAGGCGCGGATATAACCCACTCCGGCTTCTGGAGTCGCGCGTTGTTTATCCATTTTCTTCGTTCGGAAAACTACGGAGGGATTGCCGTAGAAAGTGTCAGCGATACGGGAGATCGCGGCGCGGTGTATAAAATTTTCAAATTTTTTTTCAAAATGTTACTGTATAGGTGAACCGTGAGCGTAACAAGGGATAAAATTTACACCTAAGTCGAGTTAATAAACTCACATTTTACCTATCAATTTCTGCGGTCGATTCTGCTAATTCTTACAAACTAATTTTCATCTGGCTCCTCCAATCAAACGCATATATAATAAGTCTCCTCGTCGATTAAAATTAGTCCAATTCGAAAATGTAATTTATTAGGTTCGTGGAATTGGATTGACTCCCTGAAAAATGGTGTGTACATACAATTTTTGGAGTCTGAACAGTGCGCCCAACAGCGCACCTCCCCCCGATCGGAACTTTGTTCGATGAAGTGAAATATAAATAAAACTAAACATTAATCGAACGGAGGGATCTCAGATTGGCTATTAGTAACATCAATTCGATCGCGGAACGAACGACGCGAGCTCGAGTGCAGATGAGGATATAATAAGCGGGATACCGATGAGTCGGAGCGTCGCGTCCGTTCTCGCGGTAGGATCGATCGATCAGCGAATTTAACGATCGGGAGGGTAACCGAGACGACGAGGAAGGGAATACGACGACGATGACACTCTATCGCCTGCAGTGTCGCGCCACGCGCGTCGTATATCTCTCCGCGGATCTATCGTACCGGTTTTCTCGCGGTCCGTTCGATATATACTCGGCAGTCTCGCCGAGGCTCTCGATAACATTTCCGTCCCTCCGCTTCGGGATTCGGTGGACACTGCGCCTCTATAAATGGCGCAGCGCAAACTTCGTCGTCCCACTCGCTGTCTCGCCGATACGTTCGCTTCGGCGGATCGATAAGATCCACTTCGACCATCACAGTCACTCTCTCTCCATCCCTCCCTCCCGACACTATAATTTTGCTCGTATAACTTGTATCTTTTATTTACTTTTTTAATACATTTTTTTTTAATTTCTTTTTTTTTTTTTTATTTTGCCTCGACACTTTTCGCATAAAACATACTCTGGTCTCGTCAAGCCAATAACGACCGAGCACCCGAGCCAACCGGTTAGTTAATCGATTGCGATCGATCCGTGGAACGAGCGCGGGTCGTTTCGATTTTACGGATTCGTATTGACGGGATATATGTAAGTGTCCTTGGGGACAGATCGATCGAGACCGGACTCTCTCTCCTTTTTTAACTCCTGATAAGAGACTACTCGCGACTCGTTCGTTCGAATCCGCGCGCGGGCTCGCGATCGCCGGCGATTAAATGCGGGTCATTCGATTTCATTTTGCGGCGATGCGGGGACGGTCGTTGACGGCCTTTCGCCCGCGCGTCCAAGGTGCGACGGGCTCGTAAAGGCAACTTCGATCCCGGCACGGTATCCTTCCCACTTCTTTTCTCTCGTGCGGGAAATGAAAAAAAAAAAAAAAAAAAAAAATGTATCGCGGGTTAAGTTGTCACCGTGATCGTGTCGTCTCGTGCGAGCGCGCGGACATCGGGCGGAGACTCGGGAACGCGAAGGTGGATGCCGGGGCAGGAGAGCGGACATTAAGACACGGAATCATCCTGAAATATGGCCAGATAAAAACAGCGGGCTTACGAGCCGCTCGGACGTTGGCGCAGTCAGGTCGGGTTACGCACCGACTTATTTTACGAACGACTGACCTCCGGCACTCCGAGTCCCCCAATGGCCTCTATACCTGCATATACGTGTATACAAGTGCGAACGATCGTCCGGGGAAAAAGAGACGTTCGCCGATATGTTCGAGCGCGGCCGGGGATATAATAAGAGAATAACGCTGGGGAGGAGGAGGAGGAGGAGTGAGTTTCGGTCGACGTCTCTCGTGTCGAAGCGAGGTTCCAGATACGCGAAACGACGAAATAACCGTATAGGATAAGGACTCTCATATAATACCCACCTCGGGGGAGGAGCGAGAAAGCTTTTATCGATTCAGCTTTATCTCGAACGGAATTCGCGATCGCACGGAATACTCGATACAGCGAACACGCGTTTCTGCGTTCGCGGACTCGCCTTTGTGAGACTTTGATTCTGAGCTACAGAACAAAAACCTAATCGTTCAGGTCAGGCATCGTTCCAGGTGCGTCGAAGATGTGATTACTGCTGCGCGGGAGACAATCAGGCTCGAATCTAAGAACCTAACGACGATAATTGTTTGCCAAGGGGTGAGGGTGGGGCAAAACGGACCCGTAACTTCCATCTGAGATGAGAGGGTTTTTTATGTGTCCCGTAAAAAAAAAGGTCCGTTTTGCCCCGCTCATCCCCTGCGCTCGCGACGGTACGCGAGTATCTTTAGACTCGACCGCTGTCCAAGACGACACATTAATACCGAAAGGGGAGCGTAAACGTCGTGTATTTCACGCGGACGGAACCTGCGCGGATCATTACGAGCCATCGGAGCCCGGGAAAGGAAAATGCAGACGACGTCCGGACACGGAGAACGTTGCGGAACGACGTCGATGCACGCAAGAAGCGCGTTACGTTACGCCCACTTCGGCTCGATTCGCGGCCGAGAAAAAGAGTCCCGGCGAAACGAAGAAATAAAGATAGGCCGAAGAGAGAGGATACGAAAAAAGATGAAGAGGAAAAAAAGTAAATGAAAACGTGAAACTTAGACACGGGACGTAACGAACGACGAGGAGGCAGCGTAAAAGAAGAGAGACATTAGGCCTGCGAACGGGTTATGTGTACCTTTACGGTACCGTCTTTCGCGATAAACGTCACGTATCTTTGGCTAAAGAGAACTGTTCCGCGCTCGAACTCTCCGATTGCGACTCGCCGGTACGGCGTAGCGTCTCGCTTGATATTCTCTCTCGCCGGCGTCGCGGGGTCTTCTTCTTCGCCCGGAGACGGGACGAGGGAGAGGAGTTCGTGCGATGCACTTCACGCGTTCCTTTATCGGATACGTGACTCTGCAGCATCGCGATGGGACTTCCGGGAGCCTGGGGGCCAGGCGTTCTTAACGATTTCTCCGCTCCGGAACGCTCGTTCGAACGGGAGACGCACGGCGCGGAGATGACGCGGCGCATGCGCACGACGCAGTCCAGATAACGCACCGACTAATAAGAGGAGCCGTCGTGAAATTCGAAACGAGGATCGAACTCGACGCTCGACGCTGAGCACTCCTCGTTATACATATTTTCCGCCGCGCACAGAGACACAAGCTGCGTGCTATATGGCGGAGAACTCGTCGAGTTTCACGAGCGAGGAAACTTCGCGCAGGGGTACGTTGGCCTCGTCGTTAAAAATGAAGAAAAAAAAAATCAGGATCATATATCTCTAATAATATCGGGGACCAAACAAGCGTGTATATGAGATCGTAAAAGCAGAAAGGGGGGGTTCGCCGACTGCGGCAGACGCGGTATCGCACCCGAATACCATTCACGAAATATAGCTGGCGGAGGTGCCCCGCGGAGGAGCGAGAAGAGGTGGGAAGAGGAAGAAGAAGAAGAAGGTCCGCGACGATTGGGACCGATAATACCGCGAAGGAAGAGCCGGGGCGCTTAGAGTTCGCTGCTGCGAGCAGCCCGGAGGGTTCTCGAGAGCAGGGTGATTAAGAGTGAAGCTGCCTCAACCCAACGCTGCCGCAGCGAGGATAAGTAGCGGCAGAAGCGGCGTTGGATCGGGCACCGCGAGAGAGGCTCGTAACGCCAGCGCTAAGAGCCCGTACCTGTCCACGAGCGGGTAATACCTGAAAACATGTCTCTATCGGGAGAGGAATCTCGAGACGCGCGCGCCCGCGCGCTTCTCTCCCCCGGACTCCCGGTAACACCTTCGCATAAAACCGACGTTTTATTCCGCACCGACCACCGAGACGTCTTTACGGTTCTCTCTCTCTTCGCATACCCGGCGGTTGCCAGCGGACGAAACGCTTCGAGGATATTTTCACGGGCGCATCACGCTTACGAGCCGCGACCGTGAATGGCTAAAAATTAACGCATGGTGCTCGAGTATCGACGCTCAGGAAGTGGTCCGGATCGAGCAGCGAAGGGAGATCTTCAATGTTTTTTTTTTTTTTTTTTTTTATTGAACTTTATCGCGGTTTTTTTAACCCGGTTTCCATCTCAATGTTCCGGAGTCTTATTTATTACGCTTAAAATAATTTGGATCTCTTCGCGTTCTTTTCGCTCCGCTGCGCGCTCCTCGCCTTTGCCTTATTGCCGATTTACATCTGAAACAGTCGTCCGTGTACCGCGAGCAACGGCGGCGTCGGCCACGGCGACCGAGACTCGTCCAATCGAAAGGCGCTTGCCTAATTGGTAACCCGGACCAAGAGGCCGGACGGGACTTCGGTACAAAGTATCCTTCTCTCTATCTCTCAGGTATACCAACGGCGGAACTGGGTGCGCGGTATACGCCGCAGCTGCGAGCGAAACTCTCCGCTACAGAACGTAAAAGAGACTCTCGCGATAAGGGGACGATTCTAAGAAATTCTCAGCGTCTCGTAAGTTACCTTAAAAACGAACGTTCGCTATCGTCGAAACTAAAGTGATGTTGCTAATTGGACAATGTCAGGTCGGGAGACTCGTTAAAATGAAAATATAAAAAGATTTAAAAAAATAAACAACCACAGACCATTTGCATGATCAGTTTTTGATGGAATATACTTGGCGACCGAAAACTTGCGGCTCGTTATACAATACCGGGATACAATCCAGGCGTTTATGCCATACGTCCGATAAGCGATTTGCATATAGGATAATGTCGGGGGCGCGCCCCGTGATTTCGCGGAAAAGGTTGGCGAAATGTCAACAATACCGATATCGTCGAAATGCCAAAGAGTTCCTCGAACGAAAAAGAAAAAAAAAATTAATAAAAATAAAATATTTTCGTTCGTATAAATAATCCTGAATGGTGCCAGTGGATCATAGCGTAACAGTGTCGCGGATTGCTCTGTGGCGCGATCAAAGGCTCCAGGAGTCATAGTTAACAACCGCGCGTGCGAGCGCACGGCGACCCCGAACGGTGAGGGGAATCCCCTCCGTCGTTTATCCGTCTCCGATCGTATTACACAACGTACGTACGTATAACGTTCCCGATCGCACGACCCGATGAAGATATCGCTTGACGATCGTCGCCGTTGTTTTCCTGCAAGTCACTAATAGTCATGTGAGTTCCCGTAGCCGGTCCCCGTTCTCGCACGCCGGTAGCAAAGTTCAATCGGCGAGTCGCCCGGTCGCGGGTCGCTGACTCATGAAAAAATTGAGCATTTTTTTAAGAAAATTGAGCGTTATTAAAAAAACATTGGAATTTTTTTTTATTAACGCTCCTCGGCGCGATCGACTCGACGATTCGGAGTACGGGCCGATACGGACCGACAGCGCGTCGATGCCCATTGGGATTTTACCGATACAGCTGGAGAAGAAAATAAGTTGATTCCCTTTTTATTGCCTGGCGATGGTAAGGCGGGTTTTATCGGGGACTGGACGTTGGCTTCGATAGCCTAATTGCCGAACAGTATTGTCGAATGGGAATTTTATTTAAAATCCGACTAAAACTCGGCTTCCTTAGTTTCTGCTGCTGCTGCTTGCCCGAGTCGGAGATGGGGGGAAAAGGGACTTGGAGGAAGCCGCCAGCAATAAGACGTTGCCGAGACTTGGGCGAGGAAGGTCCCTTATCGTGCGCCGGTGCACCACCTCTCGCGGTAGCTCTATCTTAATTGTGATCGGAACCCCGCAGCAGTAGCAGCAGAAGCAACAGGAGCAACAGCAGCAGCAAAAACGAGAACCAACTTCTTCTTGCTGATGCTGCTGCCGTTGCTTCTTGTTTCTTCTTTCCTCTTTCCGTTCATCGGGGAGCGTGCGCGCTCGAGCGCTCGACGCAAACCGATTCGCGAATTTACCTGCTGAACACCTGCAAAATCCTCTCTAATCTGCGAGGCTCCCCTACCGAGCCACCTGGTCTCCGCGGTCGTCAATTATTCCGCGTTTCCTCGAGCACGCGAGCGAGAGAGACGAAGGTGAAAACAAAAAATAAAATAAGAACTTAAAGAAAAATTGGAATCGGGATAGAAACTCCTGCAAGAGCCGAGTCAAGTGTTGCTCTCGGACGGGAAGCTGACTTGCGAGCGGATGGAAAGAGGCAGGAATAGAAAATCACGAGCCGCAGCAACCCGTCAATTATTCAAAGACCTTTGATTCGTTGAATACACACGTTGCGCGGCAGAACTTTGTGCTAAAAGAATGTATACAGGTCGAACGTTTATCGATTATATATCGCGTGCTATTATCGGCCACCTATCGGCCTTTTATGCGTCAAAACGCGTTGCTCACGGGTCGAGTTCACGATGCAAGAATAATACGAAAAAAAACCACGATTTTTCATGAAGAAACTGCAGCGGCGTCGAACGTTATTAAGTTTTTCATTCGTCCGCGCCGTTTAGTTGTTGCACGGAAGGAAAATTGCAGGAATCGTCGGAACGCGTGTTTAGTTTAAACCACTTACTTAAGTTTCTCGATTCTGTATGTCATCATTATCATCTGGGATAAGCGTTCGGAGACTTTTTACCCCGAGGTGATTCATGGAAGAAGTTTCACGTAACTTTGACACGGAAAAAAAAGTTATGGGTTGCTCCGACCAACTGCACGGTTGAATAAACTCCCGGCGATTAATTCGCTTGGGTCAACGAATTAATTGCCTGAGCGAACAAATTAGTTGGTCGCCAACCAATTAGTTTATTGCCAAATAGTGGATTTGTCGATCCAATCGATTAATTCAACGAATTAATTGTCTGGCAACAAAATAATTTATTGGCTTCACCAATTAGTCTTTAGTCCCGCAGTTGGTTGCCAAACAATTAGTTCATTACCAAATAGTTTCCTTGTCCGCCCAGTCGATTAATTCAAGAAATTAATTGTCTGGCAACAAACTAATTTATTGGCTTTACAAATTAGTCTTTAACTACGCAGTTGGTTGCTAACCAATTACTTTATTACTAAACAGTTTACGTGCCGGCCCAGTCCATTAATTCAACAAATTAATTGTCTGGCGGCAAACTAATTTGTTGGCTCGACGAAGTAGTCTTTAACCGCGCAGTTGGTTGGAATAACTAATTATTATTCTCCGTAAGACCCGGTGGTCCGATGTCCAAGCCCGGGCGCCCGATACCGCGACAATCGACCGATCGGCTCAACTTCACCGAGGACTCGTCGGTGGGCAATTAAAGGAGGTGACTGGTCATCGTTGAACTGTCGCTACTGAAGCTGCAAACGTTCGAGCCATAGAAAACCAGAATCGACTGTCCGACAGGATGAAAGTGTCCGGTCCCGTCATGCGTTCAAACGACAGCAATGGACTCCGTTCGAGTACGTCACAATTTATCCCGTAGCATAATCGGGCACGACAGGAGGACGCGCGCATGCGCGCGAGGTGAAAATATCCGATAATTGGATAAGAAGCGTTTAATTTTTTTTTATCAGACACTCGACTATAGAGAGAACTCTCCGATTCACGAACGCTGTCCGCTACCGAAGTGTTGGACCCCATTCTACGCAATAAACGGCAGGGATTCAAATCTTGATGCTGACTCATCGTTTCATTGTATTCGGAGCCTCCGGACGTCTACGGTACTGAACGTTCGAGGAATTCTAATCATCATCAGGTCGCGCGAATTATCACTCTCGCGCTTTGCTCCCAGAATCTCGGGGGATTAATGCAGCCCGGGGGGGAATAAAAAAAAAAGTAAAAAAAAAAAGGAGAAGAGAAAACGGGGCGAGAGTGCGACAGAAAAAATGGTGTAGCTGCTGCTGCGTCGAGTGGAGTACGGGAACAAAAGCCTTCCTCGCAGCCAAAGCTCCATCCGAGGCATTTGGCTCTCGAGAATCTGCAGCTTTATGCTCTCCCGTTTCGCCTCCTCGCCGCTCTCGCCACTGAAACTTTTCGCGAGGCTTATGAAAAACCGCTAAACCACCAGAGCTATTTTCTCGGGAAAGGCTCGGGGCATCGAGCCCCGGATGGATCCCGCTGGAGATCGCAGCGCGCCGCTGCCGACGCTGCATCAGAGTGATTCAGCGAGGTCAAACTGCACGCCGCCGCACAGCCACGATCTCAAACTACGAATTAAACGAAATTTCTTAATTCCTCGAAGGAAAATGTGATGCTGTGTGCGCGATGTGTGTATACTATACGTCGTCTAACATTAGCGGTACCCGGAGGGGGGATAGAGAAATTCTAGTCCCGCAATTAGACACACGTCTGCGAGAAGAAGGATACCGTTTTGCTCATCGCGTCCGACCGGCCATTATCTCGCCCCACGGATTCGTTCCAGAATCGCATACGGTGAGCTGAATCTTTGTCACGAAATGTTCGCGACGGTGGCAGCCTAATACGACGCGAATGTCCGGCGCATCAGGCTTTATCCTCCCCGAATGACGCTGTAAGATTTACGGGCAGGTGCGCGGGATTAGCGGGTTTTGTTGGTTCGTCGATTTTTTTTTTGTTTGCTTTTTTTTCGGAACATTTCGTGAGATAGTAGTTCGCAGAGCCAACGATGACTTTGATTTTCTCGTGTGAGAAGAGTCCGACGGAGTCGAACGGTACATCTCTAAATTGGAAGAAATCGAGCACTAAAACATAGCGATTAGAGGGAAGATAAGGCGCGAGCGATGCGGCGGCACGGGGAGGAATGTCGATGAAACTTAAGTGGTTTCCTATCCGCTACTGGAGTGCGCACTACCGTTCCCGATCTCCTTCTCTCCGTCTCTCTCCCGATTAATCTCAAAGGGTTCCTATATAATTGTCAAAATCGACCACCGCATAATTATATACCTTTCCGTAGGTGAATCGCTTTCGCGATGAGTTCAGCTTAACGATCCGAGCGATACGATCGTCGGAGTCAAAAACTTCGCCTCCCTGTCTTCCCCCACCGGTCAGGTTCGCAAAATTGATGATAAAAAAGATCACATCTTTTTTTTTCTCCTCTCGCGTCGGAGCCGCGGAAAGTGGGTTTTAAAGAGCGGTTCAGCACATGGCGGCCACGAACAACAGCTTAAAAAACTCTCCGACTTTCCTCTGACTCTCACCGAACGACTTATCATCTTTTTCCTTATTTAAAATTCAAGCTGATACGCTAATTAACGAAGTCTCAATTAATCGGATTAAAACATTTTTCAAATGAACATTTTCCCATTGTAAAAAAAATTTTCATTAAAAAAATGTATACGTCGACGATTTTGAATGGTACTAAATTTTTAAAGCGCCATGTCAATCGATTAAGAATTCCCGGGGTGTGAAAAAATAAAATTATTCTTTGAATTTTACAACTCCGACGCAGTAGGCTTAGCTTTTCCTCCTTCCGCGCAGTCACAGATTTTCCACTTTGCCTGCCGGAGTGTAAAAAAATTCCTGACTTCTCCAGATTTTCCCTGACCGACGTCCGTCATGCCAGCGGTACAGCGAAGTTTCACCGGGGTTCGCGAGTTTCACAACTCAGCTGAAATTGACACCGTCGAGTATCAGCGTAATTTCAATAACAATTCCGCCGGCTACGATCGCCGACGTTATTGTGTGTCGACAGCCCGAAGTTAGTGGTGGTTAATACACCCGTCGATTAACACGGTGCATATCAACGGGTCTCGGTATCGATGTTTCCAAGAAGGGGACACCTTCCGGCGGCTTGTAAACGCGCGCGGGCGGTCGGATATGTCGGTGCCTCGCCGACATCGACTTTCGTTCGATTAGATCGAGCCGCAACGGCCGACAACGGCTCTGTTATCGTTCGCTCGAACGATATCGCTTCGTTGGTTTACCCTTTCGTCTTATACATACACACGAGGCGCGAACGATCGAACGGCGAAGCAATTCTCATAAATTCTGTCCCCCAAGCGTTCCACGCACTCAACCGATCCGAGCTCTTTATTAGCGTACGATAATCCGAACCTCCTTCGTCAACTCCTTCTCTCGTCTACGCTCCCGATTAATCATTCGTCAACGCGTCCGAATTCTCGTCTATCCCGAGATAGGTGATTAATGAATCGGTGGGCCGGAGGACTCTGCGCTTAAAATACGAAATTCGAGAGTATTCGCAGGACGCCAGAAGCGTCGTCAAACACAGCAGCAGCGACGATCGCGGGATATTTGCACATGCGTAATACAATAAGAGTTTCATGATGGATGAAGACAGTGGTTCGGAATACGAGACTCACCAGTATAACACCAGGCTGGCCAGACGACGGGGCTCTCGGTGTCCAGCTCCCTCATTCTCTCAGCGAGCCGCGGACATCTCCACTCCGTCGTTCGTCCAGCAGTCGGGGTCAAAATGTCCAGGTTGTCAGTCGATTATCAAAACAGCGCGTGAATTAAAAAACGAACAAAAGTTCTCCGCGAATCGAATCCGGAAGTTTGATCGCTGATCAAAGATTCGATACTTTCTTCTTTTTTATCTTAGCTCGAACTTCTCGATGGTAGTGATTTTTTTTTTTTCAACAACAACAAAAAAATCGTCGAATTACGATTCGACGAGTCGAACGGCGACCTCCGGGTCGGCGGCGGAATATATATATAATGATCTCCGGCGAGCACCTCGGAGTCGACGAGGTCGAGAGACTTCTTATCGAGGGCGCACGTGCAAAACTCCTTCGCGGAGCAGCTCCAAAGACGACGTCCACGGGAATATACGAGAACGGCGACGGGGCTCTCTCGCGCACCCACCCACATACACGGGCTCTCTCGCCGCCGATGTCTAACACGCTCAGAGTTCCGAGAGACAGATAGCCGGGGCGATAAGAGAGCCGCGAGTGTCGCACACAGACCGGAGAGGCGGAATCGCCGTGTGTATGTCCCCGAGGATGGTACGCAAGCGAGGTTGACTCGGTTTCGCCTAGGCGACCCGGCGACGTTGCTGCCCGTTCCTGCTGATAAGGCACGAAACTCGCGTCATCGAGTCGCGCTCCGCGCGGCCCGAAAGAGCGCCGCGACGGGGGACAAGGTGGAGTCCCCGCTGCTGCCCAAGGTGGGAGACGAAAAGTAACCGCGACTCGCACGACAAAGTAATTTCGTTCGAGCGGAGTTTAACGACGGACGGTGAAAGGGGCTCTTGACGAGCGACACTCAGGATTTTGTTCACGTAGCGACGCGAGTCCGTAGACTGAGACCGGGTGTCAGGCACGGAAGGAGGAGCCCTCGAGGAATAACGTATTCTCGGTTCGAAGACTCGGCACCAAATGTCACGGTATCACGGATACGTCAGTGAGGCCCCTTGCTTCCGGAATTCATCGTCGTTTATCTCTCACTCCGAGCGACCGGGCGATCTATCTTACTTTCGTTTATTTCTTTTCGGTAGCAGGTGTCGATCGCATCGACATGCAAATGTTATTCCACCGCGATCGCGCCAAACGAGTCGTGGGAACTTCGAACACTCGTCGATCTCGATCGGAGCACCTCGATGTCGGGTTCGACGATCTTTGATCCTCGAAATCCACTCGGCGTTATCTCGGCGAGAATCGTCGGAGCGATAAAAGATACGCGATTGGTACGTGATGAATTTTGTTTTTGTTATTTCCGTTCGTTATTTTTGTTTCTTATCGTGAAAATTGCGTTGCCCGCCGGAGGACGAACGCACGTGCGTTCGGGACGAGGTCTTATGACGGATCACCGGTTGCCACACGTACACTCGTGGAGTAAACACAAGACACTTTACCGACGACGACGACGACGACGACGATTGGTTGCGAAAATATTATTATTATATTTTTGTTTAATTAAATTTTTCCGTCGAATATTTCGATGGGATACTCGAGTTTATCGAAAACAACGAGTAAAAGGCCCGAGCACCGAGCACGGGCGCGCACACCAGGCAGCTACGAGTAGCGCACGACACACAGGTGAGCGGAGTGGCACTTAGGTTGGTGCACCTGCCGCGAGAGTCCGCGTCGTAATGGGAGCGGGGCAGCGGGCGGCAGGTAGGCAGGCCCTCGGACTCGTCAACCTGCGGAGAAGGGGTATCAGTCACATGGCGTGGCACGGCTAGCCGCGCGTCCGCGGAGCCGCGGTAGAAGGAGGCACAGCCGAGGGAGACAGAGGTCGAGCCTGATGCAGCGGCAAGAGCAGAAGCAGGAGCTGGCGAGAGCGGTGGAAGTGGCGGGATACCGGTGGTGGTGAACACAAGAGAACAGGACCAGCTCCGAGGGAGTAGGAGTCACGAGTCGAAGCGGAGAGCCCGAACGTGCTCGGAGCTTCGACGAGGCTTTTACGCCAGCCTCTTTGCGCTGGTAGCACCGGAGAACTTGGAGAACAACCTGTCGCGCGGCCTATCGAAGGTCTCGGGAAGCTGATTTTTTTTTTTTAATCCCGCACTCTCCACTCCTCGCTTTTCATTGCTCCGGCATTCGAGCTGGAAGTTGGAAAGCCGAGGAGGCAGAGCGAAGGGTCGAGCTGGAAGTGCAAAGTTCAAAGAGTATCGTTGGAGGATCGGGAGGCGGAGGTGGGAGTTACGAGAGCTTATGCTGCGCATCCGAGAAAAAGGTGAACGCCGAGTCGCCTTTGGTGATGAAGATTTAAGACGGAGGGATTCAGCGAGGGGTACGTGTAATGTAAAAGGGCGATGCGTGTACCGGGGATTCGTGTTACCGATTATGGTCCCCGCGCTCTCTCGGCGGTCAGCCGTTTCCATATTTGGGCACTCTTACGCTACGCCACAGAAGTTAGATATATACCGGGGAGGATTGGACGGAAGGATGTCCATTGAATTTCAAGAGAACGCGGCTCAGCGGATCCCGGCTCTGGACGGGGTTAGCTTCTGCTGCGAGACCCTCTTCCATGCACGTCGCTCAATGTCCAACTATCGTCTCTATGTCTCTCTTTGCGCTACCTTCGAGCGAAACTCCCGGGGCACTCGGCTGCCCCGGTGCACGGAAGCTCCCGGTAGAATCGCTTCGCCTTCCTCCGTCTTCCTCTTCCTCAACGGGAAACCGAAGAACACACGGGCATCATTCAGTCTAGCGTCGGTTCGCGTTGTTTCCTCTACGCTTCTATCCTGCCGAACACTACATCACCGCGCTGGTGTTGAATACCCCGGCAGGACGCGGATACCTTGTATGTTCGTAGTGGTAAGCCTTCTGCCCGGACATCTTCACGATCGGTTTGTAATGCTAAGTTGCTGCCGCTCCTGCCGCTGTTGAAGCGTCACTTCCCTCTCGCCTTCGTTCCCGCGGGGGCCGATTGGTAACGAACGAATGACTTTTCACGTCGAGATCGAACATCGCGCTTGGATCCGTTCGTTAGATCGAATAATCGACCATCCGTGAGAATGCTCGTCGCGAAAGGGCACCTCGGTCTTAACGGATCGTCCTGGAAACTTGCGACAGCGAGGGAAAATAAATTGTGGCAAATGGTATGTTCAGCTGGGACCCGAATTGAGACCCTAACTCGATGTGTTACTGGGCTGTTAAAAAATAATTGTAAATTTAATGAATAATTGAATGTTTGGAGTGTAAATTTTAGAGTAGAATTAAAATACTTTTGTAGTAAAATCAAAGTAAAGTATTTCTAAAGATTGTAATATACTGTACGTTAATTTTTCGTCACAATTGTATACGAAATTTAATATACCAGTTTATGCGTAAAAACTTCCAGTACCGAAACGTTCAATTTCATACGATTTCTTTTTATATCGTCGATGAATCGGGAGACTACGTGAAAAGTTGTCCGGCACCTGAAGAAGCTCAAGCAGGATTCATGATTTGCTTCCTCCTTTTTTTACGTACATTGCCTCGGTAGTTTTTATGAAAAACGTTATCACCTTTACTTCTGAAACGTGTGGAAGCAACGGAGGAGGCGACAAGTCCGCTGGACAAGAGGAATACCGAACGTAGCGGTGCACGCTGTTCGGTAGGTAGAGCTTGTTAGCTTAACCATCACATTGTTTCACGAAGGCGTGGCGGTACCGTGTGGGGATCCACCGCCGTGGCCTGTTCAAGCTCCAACGAGGTGTTCTCTCTTCGCCCTTTGATTGCCGGGTACACCTATATACAGCGCATTCGCCGCGCTCTTTCGCGTTAGCTTGGACGCGGTCTGGCCTTGTATCTCAGGTGATATCGATCACTCTCGACTGCGAGAGAAGTCCGACGGATTCGATTTCCGAGCTTACAATGTGCTCCACCTACGCACGTGCGTGAGTGGCGTCGGTTATTGTTCTTTGACGAGACCTCTCGCCTCCACGTCATCCCATTGAATTTCGAACCACCGATACATGACCTCACCACCTGTTGATCGAGGCGAATCGGTAAATCTGTTCATCGACGATCTTATCGCACTCAAGTTCGCGAATGCAAGAAAAATTCGTAAATCCCGGAAAAATAAAAATCTCGGCCGATCGGTGGCATTCGCGAGTACCCGCGTTATTTATGATCATCGTCCCATTCTCGGTATCTTATTTCTTAGAGTATTTTCCTCCTTCCTGCACTGAATGCGCAGCACGCAGCGCCGCAGGTGGAAGAATAACCGGGGGAGTCACCAGCGGCAGCAGCAACATTTCATATGCGGAGGCATTACGTCTTCATATTTTTCCTTGGGAGGCCGCTCGCGCCCCCCGGTAATTAAAGGTGCCCCGTCGCGGCTTCCCGATGATTTATCCTCCCCTTAGCTCGCCGCCCTTGATAAGATGGTCTCGACGATAACGGTGCCTCCGTCTCTCCCTTCGTATCTCCTCGGGATCGACTGCTGCGCGCCACTGGAGTGCCCACCTTTGCATTATATTTCGACTCCCGGGGGCTGACTCGTCCGGTGCATCGAAGATGGCGAAGATGCCCTAATGCGTTCTCCATTCCGGGCATCCACATGTCCGGAGCGCGAACATTAAGAAGCCATCTCTCCATTCGGTTCCGCGCTACTTTTGCTCCGCTTCTTCTTCTTCGTGTTCTTCTCGGTCCTTAACGCGCGCCGCGGTACCAACTTCGCTCATCCGCTTCTGCTTCTTGGAATAAAGGACGCCTCCGGAATTACACGTTTCCCCAATGAAGCGGCGAGGTAACACCGGGACGATGGAAGTTTAACGCGTCGTTAACGCTGACGTTACCGGTTCTGGGCATGAGAAACTGCCTTATGGACGCGGAAGCTCGGAAGAAATTTCGCCTCAACCCTGAAGAAGTGCTGCCGTTAGCCCTGCGCACTATCGTATAACTGCCGGATAATTATGCTAATGACGAGAATTCGGGAATTTCTTATGACTACGGTGTTTGCCATGATCGAGCCGGATTACGGTGAATAAAAGTTGACGGAAATATAAACGGATACGCGCGCGACCACGCAATTGGGTGATAAAAATTGAAGTAGCGGAAAATAAAATTGTAAAACGAGCGCGCCTCGTAAAGCGAATTGAGTGTGTTCTGCTTGCTTTCGCAAGACGCCATTCGCTGCACGATTCGACGAATATCCCATTTATTTTTTTGCCGTTATTCGGCTTAAGAACTTTTGACGCCAATCAAATATTTTGATCGGTGCCGTTCCGCGAATATCGCGACGTTCGCCAATCGCTCGTGTTTTCTTTATCTCTACGAGGGATTTCGTCCACGGTCCGTCGATGCCCATTTTTGTGACGACAACGGGGAAATACACGGAATTTCGGCGTTAAACATATATTATAACAAAAAAAAGCACTTATATTATAACAAAAATTACGGAATATTCGGGTAATATCAGAGATAGCGAAAATAACCATATTTTCTAGCAGAATGTGTTAAGTTTAATACGAATGTTTGCCAGGATGTCGCTTTATTTCCCATATACCTGAAAGTTCTGTCGGTTTTTACCAGGTTTATGGTAATTTCTGTCTAATCCATCTCTCAGTTTAGTAATCAATAAAAATATTATATAATAAAATATTCATTTTATACTAATAAAATAATAATAGAAAAATGTTGCCTATTTTGGAATTTTAAACGTACTCATGCTCGAAGTATGCTTTGAGTTGAACAGTTCAATTTTCAAGAGTGCAGAATGGGTAGAAAAAAAAAATAAATTGATCGTTTCTCTTCAGCCCATATATTGTCGCGACTCTGCGTCTTTGTGTTCTCGTTTTTATTTATTTTTTCCACTTTCTTTTTTAAGTCTTTTCTTTTTTTAACTCCTGCTTCTCAAAGACCCGCAGGTGGATTACAGTCGATCCTACATCGGTGCTCGTATTCTCTCCCCGTGAGTGAGGGGACCCGGCTCTCCGCGAGACTCGGGGGATTAGTCGGCATCCCCGGGAAGGAGAGACCCCTCGGCTTTAATCCCGCGAGAAACTGACGTTGGTGCGAGAACCGTGGAAGCTGCACACCCCGGACGCACACGCAGCGAGCGGCGTGTGTCACGGATAAAAGTATACATCGAAGGAAAGACAAGCTCGGTGGGTTGCGTGCGAGGATCACCGGAGAGGAGGATCGCCGAGAAAAGAGCGACGGAACGACGACGAACGAATGCGACAGGGACGACGGGAACGGGGCGTGGATGAAGAGGAAACACGCGGAGAGCGTGGAAACGCCCGTGGCGTTAAATTTATGGCACGGCGACAAAACGGGCGATCCGGTGGTATAGATGGAGAAGAAACTCGTGCGGGTATAGGTTAGCGGTGCGTATATATATATATATATATAGGTGCATATATATCCTACCGCGTACGTGTAGGCAGTTCCCGATTTCAAAGATTTAATTGAGACGTCCCGGACGGTAGTAAAATCCAAGGTGCGCGATACGCGCGCGCTTCCTTTTCCATTCCTCCGTGCCTCGGTCCTCTTCGTCGGGGCCACGCTCGTTGCTTCTTCTTATTCTTCTTCTTTCTTCACCGTCTCCCCGGCTTGCTTTCCATCCTGCTCCACCGGATCGCGGAGGTTCAGCTCGCGGGCGCCTATTCCGCAGATAGATTATCTCCGGAATGACTCGATCCACTCGGTTTCGGTAAACGTTCGAATGGGGAGTGTCTCCGTCCGAGGGAGCGACAACGACACCGCCGATGACGAGATCTTCCTCTTCTCCTTCCGTCCGCTCGTGGAATAATGGCTCTCTGATTTACGACGGATCCACTCGCCGGACCCTCCGGTTGTAATTTGTTGCGACGTATTTAGCTCGCACGAAGAATATACGTATTCATCGATCGTGCGAGGATCGTCACCGGCATCGCGAACACGAACCGGCTTCCCGGTCGGATCGGTGCACGAAAAGGCGAAGGGAATCGAGAGGCGGCCGTCGCGGCGCGAAGGCGGGCGAAGGCGCGGGAGCGAGAGGGAATCCAAAGCCTTATTCGGAAAGGCGTAAAAACGATAACGAGCGAACGATACGAAGCTCTCTACACGGTTCGACGGGAATTTTTATTATGATGTATGCCGGTAAATGCGCGCGCCTGGGATGTGACGCGACGGAGTGGAGGAACGATCGTAATGAGCCAGTGGAAAAACGCACCTCGGCCGGGTCTCTCGCGCACGACTTTTATTGAGTGAGATGCCGTATATATAGACCCTCGGATAAGAAAGCAGATGTGTGAGCGCGAACGACGAGAGAACGAGAGGGCGTTCGATGACGGCGGGCGAGGGGAGGAGGAATTAAGGAGATGAGCACCGGCGTTTTTACGATCGGTCCCGTTTGATGCTTCATTAGAATTCTCAATTAGATAGGAACGGTTTACGTGCTCTATCGAGTTCGGATCTGTGAATCGGTATGGAAGGTAATACAGCGCTGTATATCGAAGAATTAAACCTCTGGGAAATGTCACCCGACCGAGGCTCGAAGATTATAAATTTGTCTATACTATTTTAGAAAATTTGATTGGTAATTCGGAGGGCCCCGCGACGGGGATTCTCACGAGTGAATGAGACGTCGTCGATATTACGGGGTTCAAAGAACTTCGAAATTTATATATTTTCTTCTTCTTTTTTTCTAAATTTCTTTGAACTCTCCGCGACGAAGGGGTACGAAGGTAGCTTGAGCCCGGTGCCGTACTGGGCCGATGCCGGATAGATAATTCTTCGCGGAGTCTCTCCTCCGACTTCTCGCTGATTCGATCGAATTTCCATTTAATATTTATGCACGTGAAAAACCTATACGTATACCGGGGGGGCTATAAAAGTCATTGATAAAATCGTGCGCCTCGTTGCGGTGTGCGCCCCGGCTTAAACGGGCGGCGGGGCCGACGACGGTACGTCGACGCGGGGCTCCGTTCGGGCCTCGGCGTTGAGAGAATTTTAAGTGATTTTATACTGGTATCCGTCTGCGAGACGGGAGGACAACGGACGACGGCTACTACAACCAATCCTCACCGTGGCATTATAGCGTACCCGCGGTACCCGCGGTGTGTATCTGCCCGAGCCGTTCGTGGCACGAATTTACGATGACGGATGGGAATGCCACTATATCAATTTCGTCGTTTTATCGGCCCTCGATAGGAATTAAGAGAACCCGCCTTTCTCGCCAGCATCGGCGAGGGATCGGCGTTCGTTCACCGGTGATAATTAAATAATCGAACTGGTTGAACGACGCTGTCATTTTTTTCTTATTTTCAAATCTCCTCCCCTCCTCGGCGTATCGAGAGCTCTCAGCTGTAAATTCGACGCTCGCCGCACCTTCTCGAACGATCGACTGTTAACTCGAGTACATTGGGATGACGAAAAAAAAAATGTTCTCATAGCCGGAGAAAATCATTCGTATCTCGACTGCCCAATGTCACGTAAATTGCGCTCCGACGTCCGGAGCTCTGTCTGGGTTATCCTGACATCGGCAGCAGCAGCGGCAGCAGAATTGAGACGGAAGAGAGCGGCCGTGCGTTCCCGAGCAAAAGTATGTAATTACCACGTGAAACCTGTCATAAACGTCGAGCGATGATTCTCTCGAGTCGGTAATTTTTTAATCGTCGTACACACACCGAGGCTCGCGGACGCGAGCGCTAACTCAGCGAGTCGCTTCGGCTCCTGAAGTTTCACCGATATTCATTTTGAGATACCGCGGCGAGGTGCATATCGCGTCGCTCCGAGCCACTTTATATCGATTATAAAATCAAGGTGTTAGGTCGAGACCATAAATATGATAATAAATATGTGTGTATATCATCGTGCGTGGAGTAAACCGACGATTAACATGTGCGTTTAAACGGGCGGTGTTTGTGCGCGCGAGCGCATACTCGTGAATAAGGCCGTCGGGAGCTTAACGGATGAGTCGGCAAAGGTAAAGGTCGCAGACCCGTCGAGTAGGAATGTGAAAGGTGCAGTTATTAAAAACTATAATTATAATCGTCGATAAGAAAGTGGAAAAGGCGCGCGCGAAACGACTCGGAATACAAAACGAGCGGAGGACTCGGCGCCCGGAGAATATGCGACGATTAGAAGTCGACGCGTTAAGTTCATTAACAGCGGTGCCGAGAACAACGCCAAATCGGTAGCCAATCAGGAGCGAAACTCGGGATAGCGAGGTACGCGTATTATGCCATACTCGGCCCGACGCCGAGTCTGTTACGTCGACAGAACCGCGGCTCGGTTCGCTCTTCTATCGATGCGAATTAAATGGATAATTAGAGAACTCGCTCGGGTTTGAAATCGCTTCACGGAATCTCACGCTTGTTATTTATTTTTTGTTTTTTTTTTCACATCACGTGCGCATTGCCAATGAACGGGCTCGATTCGCAGAAGTAAATAATAGAAAGTTCAATACACTTTCGCTATATATGTAACGAAAGTGTATTGAAAAATACACATATATAGATATATTTTTGTACGAAAACGGTGTGCGTCTCACGGTTTACAAACTTGGGAGAGTTCGGAGGGTTCGTTGGTGGGCCGGGGGCGATTTCGTGGATCATCGAGGGTGAACTCCGTAACGAGGCGCGAGCGGAGCGAAGAGCCCGGTGAGTGCGCGAGGCACAGAGCACCGGTAGAGGAACCCGGCGCACAAAGTGCAATTTCATAATTTTTTGCCTCGTAAAATCCGAGCAATGAGCGACGTAAAAATGAATAACTGGAGGAGCGTTCACCCGCAAACGAAGGAACGGAGTAACCCGAAGGTACGGGGGGGGGGGGGGGGAGAGAACAGAGGTGCGGACGAAGGTTGGAACACCTCGCGGTACGAGCAACATCCAGCGGCTCGACTCTCGGGCAACGGCAGAAGAGTTCTCTCGGGCTACTCTCCGCGTGGTTCGCGGGTCGCCAGCATCCGCGGCCGCGAACCGACCGGAGGAAGAGCATCGACGAGCACACACAGCGCGGCGAGGACCCCGAGAGACCCCGGTTACGTTCCGACCGACGATTTTTATCTTCCGGGTCGAATAGATTATCTTTATTTACGAGCAATCTGCGGGACGAGCAAATTGTTTGGGAACGAGGGCCCCCTTATTTAAAAGCCGTAAACTATTCAATAGGCTCTCGAAAGGGGTGGCGAGCGCGGTACGGCGGGAGAATAAGAAAAGATATGCAGAAGAAAGGAAGGCAGTTTTGCGCTACGCCACACCGGGACTCGCTCGATGATCTACACCATCGACCATGCATTATGAGTTATTCATCCTCTCAGCAAGAAACGAGCCCCCCGCCTCGCGCTCTTACGAAAACCTCCCGGACGATACTTTGCCCCGTTCACGTAATAAGTCGTACAATGTGGCGAGCAAAGATTCTTGGGTCTTCGGCCGTCGAGAAATCTCGCAACTCCCGAACGGACGAGAGAAACCGAGTCTGCAACATTCGTTCCCGAACGCCGTTTCTTGGCACTCCGCCGAGGAGAGCGTCTCGGTGGTGGAATATATATTGCCACCTCGAAGATTCCATTCTCGACTCGCTCCGGGTCCGCGGGGCAAAACTTCAGGGTAGGAAGCGCTTCTCGCGGCAACGAAACCAGAACGTGTGACGTGCACGGAAGTCTCGGCTGGACCGACCGGGAGATCAACTGTGACCGCGAAGTGCACAGAGTCATGACGCAGCGAGCAGCACGTTTCTGGGCAGCGAGCGTCTTGCTCCCGATGCCGCACCGCCGCGGCGATAGTCGACCATACGATACACGGAGAGATGAAATTATTAACCCGACCGCAATTGGATCGATATCCTGCCAGTGCGTGAAGCTGCACTGCCGGTATCGGTCGAGCCTACGTTCATGCTCACGTATTATCTTATGTTAAAAAAAAACTCATGTGAAGGCATTTTTTTTGTTGACATTCGTTAATTCAAGGGTATGCCTTGTGTATTATTTTTTCGCCGGACGCTGCCGGTACCGTCGATCCTTCCTCCATGCTTACTTATTATCTTATGTTAAAAAAAAAAAACACATGTGAAGGCATTTTTTTTTTTTTTTTACATTCGTTGATTTAAGGGTATGCCCGATGTATTATTTCTCACGGAACGAATACGATATTCGTTTTACTGATGTCTCAATGTCCCATAGGGAAATTCTGGCCCGGAGTTTCCGTATCGTAAATATTGTTAATCCGGAGATTTTTTATATTATAAATTAATCCCGAGAAATACGATTTTTGGCTATTACCAGTAGTAAATAATTCTTAAGCGCGCGAGGCTAATACCGCTAGTTCCATTTACAAACTGGAAACATTCTTTCCTCTTAACTTTCAGATCAAATTGTAGACGTCCTCGTCACCGTTCATATTTCTCGTTTCCTATGAAACCATTTTTTTTTTCCTTCGTCATTCGATATCTCCATGGCGGGATGAGACGCTTTTTATTTTCCTGCGATTCGTTTGGGTCGTTCGTGGAACACGTATTTTCCTCGTTGGATGCAGGTCGTGGCGGTCGAACCGCGCGCGGATGGAGGAAGCTGCTACTCGAGGCGGAGCTCCTGCTCTCGAGCCGGAGAGCAGAGAAGATCGCCCGGTGAACGGTAGTTAGAAGTTGGCAGGGCACAAAATAAAAGGATCAACGGAGATAGAGGAGATAGAGAGGAGGCCGCACAGCCGCAGCTTCAGAGTGTTACAGAACTGTAAGAAGATTGAGCGTACCGAGAGAGCCTCGGTCGACGCCGGAATCTCGTAAAGTCGGTTCAACTAGATTCCACCTTGGCGTCCTTCGAGCCTCCAAGAAAATTTTCGCTTCGTCATTTTCCCCGCGGGATTCCGTGAATTTCTACACCTCCGAGCGGTCGCATCGCTCGCCCAATGGCGAGGGATCGAGATCGAGTAATTCGCGGCCCGCGGCACTTCGCCGGATCGATTCTCTAAAGTTCTCGCAATTCTTCCTCCTCCGCTACGTATCTCTACTGTAGACCAGCGTCGTGGTGTACGAAAAGCCAATTCAGCTCCGTACTGGACGCCGTCTCGAAAACGGTAGTGACCGTCCAGCCCGAACAGCAGCGGTCCGCAGAGAGGAGCGAGGAAAGCCTCGCAAGCCCGATAGAGCAGCAAGTGAGAAACCGAGCGAACTCGGCGAAGAAACGACTGCGGGAAGGATAAAGAAGACGATCAGAAGAGGTGAACCGAGGAGGAACTGAAAAGCCGCAACTGGAAGGGTTATGGGGGGGGGGGCTCCGCCGGCGCGATCGAGCGTCGAACGGAGAAGGTCGTCCCCGAAGAGGAGGACGAAGAAGCTTCGGGACGAGAGGAAGAAGCAAAAGGGGGCAGAAGGAGGAAGAACGAAGAGGAACGAAGGGAAGAGAAGAAGCAACAAGAGGATCAGCAGCAGCCTCGGGTGCCGGGCGGGGCTCAGATGTTTATCCCGGTCGACCTCAACTCCCTCCTTGCTCCTCCTGCCTCACCTTCTTCGCGGCCGCGCCACTCTTCCTCGTATTCCCCGCGGTGCCCCTTGCCCCTCCTGGACCCCGTCGTTCCAACCCGTCAGAGTTCTTGCAGCGAGGGAGCGAGAGAGAGAGCGGCGAGGAGAGCCCGCGGCGATCGGCCGCGTTGTATAGCGAGATGCACTTGGTGCGCCCGCATGCACCGGGCTCTCCTGCATCCATATAGAATATCGCTACGGGAACTCTACATGCGTGTGCTCTCTCGCCCTCGTTGCACTCGGGTAGCCGCCTAACGCTCCGGACTCCGGTGACCACGGGCGCAACAGTGGCGTCGCACCCTCTCCGTCGGCCTTGAACGACATACCCACCTATGCGCGAGGGCATTTCGCACGTACGACCAGAGGTAAAACGTCCTTCTTCGCGTAGAATAGGTACGTGCGGTGGACGCCCGCGAAAGAAGAGACCCATGTACTTGCTGTGTACAGATGTACATACCCAGGTCGGAGAGATGTGTACGATATTCGCGAAATGAAAGGCAATTAAGTTGGAAGTTAACGGAACATTGAGCCGGCGTGACGAGCCGACGAGATTTCTGGCGTCATCCATTGGCAATCGGATTGATTCGATGATCGAACGGGTGATCGACGTATAGGTGTATATACATCTCGTTATCAATCTTCCCGTGGCACTTCTATTGTTACGGACTCCGCGCTCGACGTCGATTTACAAATCCGACATCGCACGCCGCGCCGCGTCTTGTTATTATGTCGAATCCAGCGAATGATGACTCGTGACATTTCACAGCACCGGTGGTTTATGGCAGCGACGATAATCCTCGAGACGTGTACACGGGTACACGGTGCCATACCTGCTCTGCGTTCCTCATCTCTCGCAACCGCGAGAAACGGATTACACCGGCTTCTCGGCAACTGGGTCAAACGCGGCAGTTCCTATCGCTGCAAGGTTGAATTGCTCTTGCGCGGAGCGCGCTGCGGGGCTCGACCGCCGGAGTAGCCATCGAGATCGTGCAACGACGATCTAGCGCATCATCTCAAAGGTGTCGAGAGAGCGACTTTATAAATACGGACGCTCGAGATTCCGCGCGGTGTTGGATACGATATTTTTTATTTTTTATTATTTTTTTTTATTTTTCGAATCATGAATACTATTTGTCGCAACGGAGGTTTCATATTCCCCTTCGTGATACGCGAACGATTGCTTCGCGGTTCGTTGCAATTTTCTTCGGCGTTAAAAAAATAACGATCTTTCGCAACCGCTTCTTTTGTTCTTACACGGAGGGATCGAAAAGATTATTGTGCCATCATCGTCTTGTTGTTTGCTTATACGGCGTGCCTGCGGTCCGGCGATATTGTGAACCTGTGATCGATCGGTTGAGTCGCTGAATCGTGATCGAAGTCGTGACCCGCGGCGGAGCAAGCGACGGAATGGGACAGGGAATGAGAGGAATTGTGTATTGGGCCATCGGCTGTAGGTCCCCGCGTGACGTGAGAGGCGTTGCTCGACGTCGTCGGGCTGCCGGCGCAAAAAGTGAACCTCCCCGTTGTCCACCTATATCCGACCGACGCGATCGGCAAACGATCACCTCCGCGAGCTCCCGATATCTCGGGCACCTCTCGATCTAGCCACGATCGAGGCAGCGGTGGCGGTAGCAGGTTCCTCGAGGCAAAAAAATCGATGAATGGACCTTCCGCGAAGGTACCGAGACGCGCCGCGTCCGACGCGAGATCGCGGGCTCGCCGACGATCGGCGGCCCGAGACGCCACCGTCCCTCGGGATCTATAATCGATTCCTCTAGTGGCTTCCATAACGTCGCGGCGCGTCGTTACACCGCCGGTTTCGGAGGCGAGATCTTTCTCTACTCCATTAATCGATTAATTTAATTAAATTTTTTTTCTTTCCTCCGCTTTCCGATCTTAATTGCTGCTGAATAAATCCGACTCGGCGAGTCAAACGAGCTTGAACATCGACTCGGCGATGACGCACTTCCGGCCGAGTGAACTCTTTCACTTCGTCTTTCTCTCCGGTGGCCCCGTGATAATTCCGCAGGAGGGAAGAGATCGCGCAGGCTCGGCAGATCCAGCAGCATCGGAGCTGTGTGGCTCCGTGGCCCCGTGACGACCCGAGAGGATGCTGTTTGCTCTTGTTGCGCGGCCCGGGGGGAGGGGCGAAGGGGGGGGGGGGGGGGGGGGAAGAGATCGTAGGAGCACATAGCTACACTCCGCTTTGCTATAGAGCAAGAGTAGAAGCGCGCGAGTGGTTAAAGCTCTTCGGTAGTGTAGAAAAACGAGGATGAAGATGGAGAGGTCGGAGCAGAAGCAGCGAGGGAAGAAAGAAGAGAGAGAGGGTAGGGAGATAAAAGAGAAGCAACAGGAATAAAAGGGGGGGAGGTACGGGGCCGCGATCCGACGCCTAGGTCTCGCCGAGAGCCAAGTTCGAGAGAGCAAAAGAGCCAAGGCAGAGGAACGAACGAATGAGCGCGGGCATATAAACCCCGGCGATGGTAGCGGTTCGCTCATCATTGTAATTACTTCGCGAGGATGTACCAGTATATTGGATCATTATCGACCGCTCCATATCTACCACCTAGGCCATAAGTATAGACTCATGAGCGTGTACGAGAACCTCTCAGCGCCCGAGCCACGAGGGGCGCTGTCTTGTATTTCTATAATACGCCAGGCCTGCGCGTCTCGATCCAGCTCCCAGGAGTCTGTCACGTACGACGAAACGATGCGGGCATTAATTCCCGGGGATGGTGGAGATAATCCTACGGATTGACGTAAGCCACATTTCGATTCGGGCGCAAGGACCAGCTGGCCTCGATATTTTCCGAAGTGGCAGAGACGTCGAAGATTCTTCGCAAGTTTTAGATTTCCACACCCAGAAAAAAAAATTATTGACGGCCACCGTTTATTTGGTTTGAGTTAAATATTCATTTCATTGAGGTAACTATTTACCGAATTAAAATAAGTATTTATTTAAATCAAATAAATATTTTATTTAAACCAAATAAACGGTGGCCGGAAAATAATTTTTTTTATGGGTGCAGCTTGGTTATTTTTTTTCCCCCAAAAAAATCAATTTTTGCTCCATGAGATCGGTCGGCTCGACACATCCGTAGCGGATCTTGCGTTGCACTATCGTTCCCGGCGATGGTGAAGACAATCCTACGGATTTTCGTAATCCATATTTCGATTCAAGGGGAAAAGCCCAGCTGGTATCGATATTTCCCGAAATGGCAGAGGCTTCGAAGACTCTTCGCAAGTTATAGATTTCCAACTCGGTAATGTTGCTTCAAAAAGATCAATTTTCACTCAAGCCTGCTGGACTGAACCGGACCAGCTGCCGCGTTGCACTATCGTTCCTGTCTCACCGCTCAAACGAGAACGACATATCCTCTTGGGGTCTCTTGTAAATCCATTAAGCATTGGGTTAGTGTCCTTTAATGACTCGCCGATAGTCGAAGGTCTTTTCGTTCCAAGGCCGACGGGACGTCATTGCATCCCGCGCTAAGTGCTCGTGCGGGGAGCTCATTCGATGTATCGACTGCCAAGATCGAAGCCAGACACACACCGATCGACGATCTTTATTTTTTTCCTTCGTTCCTCTCTCGATTCCTCTATTTTTGTTTTCCTCCCTGGAGTCTTATTTTTTTTTTGCGGATTATATCGAATCCCGGGTATCGGACATCTTTCCAGCACACATGCGGGGTGAAGATCGGTGCGCGGGCTGTGCGCGGGACTCCGAAGATCGCGGCAGCGGCGGCGGCCGCCGGAATGCCGAGGAAATTCGATCGTCGGCCGTGCTGTCCGCTCACGCGATGCAACCGCGAAGAGACGGCTTCCGCTCGAATGATTATCATCGATCCGAGTCTCCCGATACGTACTGCTATGCCCCGGCACTTATACTATAGCTTTCTTATACGTCCCTCATCCTCGCGCAGAAACACAGTCCGACGAGCAGCGGCAGCAACGGCAGCAGCGGCATATAACAACGTCTTTTTCTGTTTGTTCCAACAGCTCACGTACTCTCGGAGCCCGAGCGAGAGAACGAGATCCCGGTCTGGCGGGGAGTCCGTTCTCTCGCTCGATCGCTCTTCGAAATCCACGTCTCGTCTGATCTTCGCTCTCTGCCGTGAACGTGAACCCAATGACCCTCCCGTACGCTCGGCTAGCGTTTTTTTTATTTTATTTTTTATTTTTTTTACACACAGCCCGCGCACAGAGAATATCCCACGTGCGCTCGCTGCAGGATCGCGTTCCCCGCACGAGGCGTATTCGACAAAGAGCGAAAGACGGGAGGAGTGGGATGTAATCCACCGATAGAGGCGCACGGTCCGTTCCGGCAACTGGCAAATCATCGGAACTCTCGGAGTCATAGACGGGGCAGAGATCACTGAGGAACGAGGCAAAAAAACAACCCATCCGAGTTAGAAAGATGTAACAGACCGGAGAATATCGCTGTGCGAAGAGTGAATGCATCTCTCGCTTCCTCTGCCACCGGTGCGGACCGGTCGGACGAGGAAGGCGCAACGCTTTGCGCGGTTCCACGGAGACGGAGATGCATAGACGGCTCAGGTGTAAAACCGTTGATTGCCCGGTGCGGAGAGTATTTTCTTCGTCGGTTCCGCGGACTCGCCCGCGTGCCCGAGCGGTTTGTAGTAGCTGTGGGCGTGCCGTGCACGACCGAAGGGAGAGACGGCCAAGGCCTCCTCGTCGGGCTACCGCGATTATGTTTATTATACTCCGAGGGGAAGGGGGAGAAGCCCGCGATAATCCTGGACGAGAGGCACGCGTGTGCGTATGATCGAGCCATCGGACGACTAGCAACAGCGGCAAACTTTAACCGCACCGTCGTATTTTAGTATTCGACGAGCGGAGTCGTCCCGAGCGCGTGAGTGTGACGGCGAAGGCGCGGTGCATCCTGTGCGCCGCGGCTGCCTCGTCTCGGACCAGACGCAAGCTCCGTCCGCCGGTTGCACCGCCTCGTCGTGTCGTACGGAGTGCTTCGATGTGCAGACCGTCCTAGAATTCAGCTGAGGCGAGGCCTTGACATTTCGATCGCGGGAACATCGGACCGTGATCGACTCCTGACGAGAACGAGCTGTGCTCGCGCTATTCTTATCATTTTACTTGCATTATCCTTAAGCCTTCGCGCCTATGTTGAAGTCATTTTTGCTAAGGCGATATTAAAAATTATCAAGTTTGTATGGGCGAACCGGTATACTGAATTATATAGGGGATTGAAGGGTAATTAATTGATGGGTATATTAAAAACGTCTAAATATTAACTCGGATGTAAATATTAATGATATATTAATATTTATATCGGTATTTAAATTTAATTGGAAGGTCAAAATTTTAATACAATTATATTGTAATTAAATTGAAATATAATATAAGTCATTTAAATATTTAAATTGGGTATTTCAAATAGGAATGAAACATTAAGACCGGTATATTAATGGTCTATGGAGAGCTCTGTATAATAGACCGGGAATTCATTCTAACTCGTACTTTCGTATTACATTCGATATATGGGTTCGTACATAAACACAAGGTAGATCGTAGTTTCTCATGTGGACATTTTTACGGTGTAAATTATTACCTCAGAAATTACTTCAAAATGTTGCGCATCGAACCTCACGGTTAAATAATAACGAAAATAGATCGTAATAAAAAAAAAACTCACCGAGTTGACAGACGAACGAAGCTCCGCTCACCGGGAATCCGTTCTTCACGAAACCTGGAGAAAAAAAAAAATCATTCGTCAATTCGGAAATTCTCAGATCTTCCAAGAATTTTTACAATGACATCTAACAAAATTTCTTATAAATCCGGTACTCCCTACCATAGGTGGCGCCCTATTTCCCTACCACTATGTGCCATAGAAATCTCTCTCAAGCGATATAGTCATGTTTACTAGATCCTTCTCTCAGTGTACAAACTTTATTCACCGTGTACAATGCTTACCGCACTACAACGCGGCCGCCGCAATCAATCGATTAACGAGAACCCCGGAGGGTTGAACCTCAAGGAAGTTAGATATAGAGATTTCCTACTGTCGCCGTCGCCACCACCCACGTAGCCTCTGTTCAGCATGAGCGTCCGGGGCGGGGAACATGGCTATCCGAGCGAGGCTAAATAACACACACAGTCCCTCTCCGCTGCGAAGCTGGACGCGCGCGCCCGCGCGTTCGCTTGATTAGAAATACGCCGATAAATCAGCGAGGACTGGGCGGCAGGGGCGAGGAGGCTGTCCGCGGAGAAAGAGACGAGGGAACAGTGTGCGGAAAGAAAGGAAACATCGCCGAAGACATTAGGAAGAGAGAAACGAGAGGATTCGACGATCGGAGGCTGCAGCTGCGACGGCAACCGCAGAGCTAGGGCTTTGGTAATTGATCAGCCTCGGCGGACATATACCCGCAACATGTGTAGTTATATATGACACTGTGTACTACCGTACTACGTGCACACTCGTGGCCATCCGGCGCGGGACTTTTGCGCTGCGCGGTAACGAGATAATTAAATCAATATAGGACTGGACTCGCCTCCGTTCGTCGTTCCGATGCCTAAGACGCAGCAGCGGCACGGCGGTTGCACGTTTAATTGGACGTTCGAGTGGCTCACCGAGATCTAACCCACCCCGTTCGAGAGCGGGCTCCGGCTTATACGATCCTACGATTCCACGAAGCCCACGAGACGCGTGTCCGATCGAGCACCGCCCGATTCTACTTGCGTCCCAACGCGCCTGGGCGTTCGACATCGCCACCGGGTGCGAAAGCTCCCGAATCTCTCTGGACTCCAACTGACGCAGGAAACTCGCGGCAGACATGACATAGTCGTCTCTCCGCCTCGCCGGGCAAATTTATCGATGCGACGATTTCGACAATTCTCCAACGCACGATTCCGCGACACTCGTCCGACGGGTTTTTTTTTTTCTACTCAGCCCCGGGGCTTTCTCGTCTATATCGCTTGCGCGCAACGAATAAGATAAACGATGAGCGTGTCGGTACACGGTGCGAAGCGCGAGAGCACATCGATTATACGTATCGCATTATACATATATACGTTTGGTGTATCGCTAACGCGTCGTTAAATCAACATCGCGACACGATAAAGGGCTATTAGTTGCCATCAAGCTCGGAGAATGTCTTGTCAATTATAGGTCGTATCGAACCGGCGAGTGTCTGGAATTTTTGTCGTTCGACGCGAACGAGATCACGACCGCCGTCTCGCTGTGTGCACTCGTATACATGCACAGGCGTCTCGAACATTCAATTATTCTTTCAATCAAAGTGATCTCATTACGGCTTGTCGGACAATTCTGTATAAATCCGCCGAGGCCCCTCGTCATTCCTCGCTCCCGATGCAATCCCGACTCCGTATAATCACCGAAGCTGCGAGTGAATTCCGGTGGTTTGATTAGAATTCCCACGATGAGTCGAAAATATAATCGAATGACTTAACAACACCTGGGTTTGTAGCTTGTGAAATTGAGGAATTTTAGGAATTCCATCAGCGGAGAAGCAGACACGGGCTGAAGATACGCGGGAAAAGGTCGAGAGGACGCGCGGATTCCATCGCGTATTGACCTGCTACCCGGCGAGCGTTCACACTCCGTGCATGCATTGCACTTAAAATCTTCTATGCGGCGATGCATGAAACTGCATCCGTGCGGGTTAGGCGCGCCCACCAGTCTCGAGATGCTGCTGCGCCAGCTGAGCGTCCCGAGCGATCCCGCGAGACTGATGTTCTTCTCGTAACGAATTGAAATTTTGTGCGTGACTGTGGGCGAACGGAAATTGTTTTTCCTGTAGTCTCAGGTGAGAGCAGGGCAAAACGGACCCGTGTCCTCCAGATCAGATGACAATTTTTTTTATCGTGTCCCGCAAAAAATATTGACGAGAAGAGTCCATTTTGCCCCAGCCTCGCCGACGTTTCACAAGTCCCGTATTAATTCTATTCTCCGGGTTAAGTGTTCGGTTACGAGTGTCGTTGTTTATTTCAAGATCTCGTGAGCTTTTATTTTTATTTTTTATCCGAGATAAATCGTCAAGGGTGGCTGCGATGCATCTCGCGAAACGAGTACGGCGGACCGATTGGGAATTAGTGGTCACGAATTGATTGCTTTATTAGGTACAATTTTGCCACTCCGCGGTTAGAAAGGATACGCGACAGTGCTCGAGCGTGGATTTCGCCTTCGCGCATAAGCCCGTATAGGTGCGTCGTAAAGAACGTCGTTGAACATGTAACTTGTAAACCGTGGCAATGTACGCAAGAAGGTGACTTCGTGATCGTTGGATAGATCTCGTTTTCTATCGAGAAAAGCGTTGCACGCTGTGCCGATCGAGAGACGGAGAGAGATCCGCAATAAAGTCTCGGTCGAAAATTGTCGTGCATACCATTACAGCACGCGGTACCTTAGCGCACTCGTTTACTATGTTTCGCCCGAGACAAACGCGGATCGAGAGGCCCTTTCTATTGAGATATTTTGTAACGAGCACCGCGTACAACTATTGCTCAATACATAGTTTATATTCTCCGTAAATTCTTCGCAACTCGAACATACATTTTTTTTTTTTCTTCGATCCCCTCTCGGCTCGACAAGTTGGAAATAACAACTGATCGTAAAGTCAAATATTCTAAACGCGCGTGTAACGAAGACAACGACGACGCGTAATTTTCCGCACGTTAGCTGGCAAATTTACGTCACCTGGTTTCGTCGCGCTCCCGTTACGGTTGATCGTAACTCCGAAAGTGCGTCGGGAGTTACTTTTCAAGAGACCGCTAAAAACGTCAGATTTTTTTAGATATGCATATATATATATCTTTTATTTTTACAAATATTTTCCCAAGCCGTCAATCACTGTTTAGAAAGGGGAAACGCCTAAGATTTTGCGTTCCATTCAGAGGGGAAGCTGTGGTATAAAAAAATACAATAAGAATAAAAAATGAAGTGGAGAACTTTGCTGGCAAGTGGTAGCAAGTACACCGCAGGATAAGTGAGTGCAAGGCGAGTGATAGAAGCAGGAGCGAGGGGCACGAGAGAAATAGCTGTGCGAGAGGAGATCGCGCGTGGCGTGGGAGTTAGGCCGGGGATGCATTGAACAGTCTCGTCGGAATGAACGAGCACGCGTTGTGGGCGGACCTCCGGGAGGTAGTGGAGGTTAAGGAGGCGGTGTTGGAGGGGCTCGGGCGCACGTTCGTACGACGTCCACGTTCTTCTGTGCGAGAGCTCACCAAGGCACCGGTGGCGGCTGCTGCGGCTGCTGCTGCTGCCGTTGCTGCCGTTGTTGCTCCCGCAAAACCGGATCTACGAGCGCCCGCACAGATTCAAACTTTGCACACCTTCGTAAGTATAGGTAATACAAGGTACGGGGCAGCGCATGTGTGTACTGGCTGTACATACGGCGGGAGCTTCTGCCGGTGCTTATGGTACATCCGGTAGCGACGCGGCTGAGACGGAGGACCATTAGTGCCGGTAAACACGCAACCCCGAGCCTCGCACTCCTTGACTCCGCACTCGCTCGACGTCTTCCCTCCACTTTGGCAGCCGGAAATAGACTTTCGAAGTGGACCATGTGTAACAGTTTCGGAAGCTGATTTCACCGTGTTGATGCAACCGGGTATGTAAAATTTCATAGTACGGACCGGATCGATGCCAGATCTGGGTCAAAGAACGATCCAATTTACGTGAGTGATCGTTTCTGCATCCGGCACAAGTGCGGCAATGATCTATTCCAAGTATACTCCGTATTTGGCCAATATCCGTTACAAGTTGGCTAATTCGAGTTGTCGAGGAAATTGTTCCATTAGTTGAATCCACCCGCTTAGCATCCAGAAGCATCTGCTCGAGTCTCGGTCGATCCAACCATTTTAGCTTTGAGTGCCCGTTTCTTTCGGATTTTTAACCACTTCTTGGACGTGATAGTTTCGGAAACTGATTTCACCGTGTTGTTGCAAATGCGTATATAAAATCTCATAGTGCGGGACGGATCGATGCCAGATCTGGGCCAAAGGATGATCCAGTTTACGTGAGTGATCGATCCTGGATCCGGCACAAGTATGGTAATGATCTATTCCAACTGTATTCCATGTTTGGCCAATATTCGTTACAAGTTGGCTAAATCGAGTTCTTGAGAAAATTGGGCCGTTAGTTTGCAACCCATCCAAATAGCATCCTCAAGCATCTGCCTGAGTCTCGTTCGCTCCAACAATTTTGTTTTCAGTTCACGTCCTTTCGGATCGTTAATCACTACTTCCTGCACTTTGACGTTAGGAAAACTGATTCCCGGGGATTAACGATCACGCGGTTATTTCTCGCGGTCGCCGGTCGACGCAGTGAAACCGGCCGATCCCCCAATCGGCGCGCTTTCTCCGGTTGCCCTTTAGCTGGATTTGCATAACGCCGGTTCGCATCATGATCATCGAAGCTGGCACCAGCGGCAGCAGCACCGGCACTGCGATCGCGTCCCGCTGCTGATTGCTCGTAATTAGCGACGCGTGGCCCGCGCCCACGTTGGGTCATCCGTTCGCTCGCACAGGCGTTAGAGGTATAAACCACTAGCTCCATCCAGCCACGTTCGCACACAGTACGTACTTGTGTGGCACGGAGGATGAGAAGAAGGCGGCGAATACGCACGATCCGGTCGCTAACGAACCGACGACGAAGTTTCGCCGAGGCGATATCGCGCAAGAGGAAAAGGAGAGCTCAGTGAATCAGAAACATATCGCTAGACCGTGCGAGTTTTCCACGTGCACGGTTTAAGGTCGCGGCTGAGCGACGAGGTACGTGACATAAGATACACACCGCTCCGGCATCGCGCGCTTCTTTTCATATTCTATCACACACATATTATGCACGATATAGCCCCGTACCGCGGAGATAGTCTACACTGCAGCGGTGCTCGATGAGAACGTGGAAAAGGTATACGCAAAAGGTCAATTCGCGGGTCTTGACACCGTTCACCCCTACGCCGTATGCTAACTTCGCGCATTCGTATTTCGTCGTATACCCATTACAATTTCAATTTTTTTTTCTTCTCTTTTTACCGAGGTCAGCCGAACGTATTATCTTTCAATCGGGTCGCTATAATAGCCCGTGGGTACTCGCAGCGTTCGTGATATTTTAAGAAAACGAGCGCGGGAACCGCCGTCCCGGACTACTTGGGTCGATTTTCACAACTTTGCTGGTTCAACTTTGTAGCTTCATTGTCTCAGTTGATTATTCATTTACTAGTATGAAAGACGAACATTTTTTTATTAACTTTAAACATTTTCTTTATCTATATTAGTTTTTATTAAATTATTTATTTATTTGTTTTAATTTAACGTTATATCAACGGAACCTACTATTTTTGCCTTTAGTGGGAACGGCACAACAAATATTGGATGTCTACTGACATGTATCGACTATCGCACGATAAACACCGAGAGCTTCGTCGCATCACAATATTTTTCCGCCAGCAACTACGGCACCGGGACCAAACCCGAGACCTCCCGATGCCTCGTTTTCAGCTACGAGACCAAAGTGATCGGTAAATCTGAATCTACGTGCAATTACCTTGCATTTTCAATTACGTGTTATTATGTCGTGGCACCGAATCCACAGCTCCAAAAAACCACTTTAATCTCCAACAGCTATTTTTTTTACCGAGTTGCAAGTTTCTTCGACGAACAATTACGAAAGTTTGCAAAGCCCGTCGCGGCGAAATCGCGAGGTGCCCGGTTGCGGCTTGAATTCCCGGCGGCGCTCGAGTTGGCGGTTTCTCGCGGGGTCAAGGGTCACGCGCGTGCCAAAACCATTTCCGACCGGGGGAAAAAAAAAAAAAAGAAAACGAAACTAGCATACCCAAACCGGTGACACTGCAACATCGTGATTCTCTCGCTCTACGTCACGACTTCCGTAATTCTACTTTTATGTTTGTTATTGCAACGCGAACCCGTGAGAGAATCTGCCCTTGCCGATAGGCGACCAAGGAATTCGCCGTCGAGGACCCCGTCCGATAATCCGACACGGCATCTTCGTTATCGCCCGTGCCGTCCGACTATGTAGAACGGATGAACGGACAAAAAGTGACCAAGTTATCCGCAGCGAGGAAGAAAGCAATCGCGCGGCAAATCGAGGCTCGGAACGAAACGTGTCTGCAAATCGTTCTATCGTACGCAATTCCAGCGTGCGTAATGGTACGCGACGCCCGACGATTTCCGGCTGGAGCACACTCGAGAGAGCTCGCGAGCCTTCGAGCAGAGCGTCGCGCCGGCAATCAACGACCCCGCCGAGAACGAAGTTCATCGGCATTAGTCCGCGCCGCGGCGCGAGGAGGGCGATGAAAACAAGGAGGAAAAAAAAGACGACGAAACGCAGGCTCGTATGCAACGACGGGATAAATGTCGATCGGGTGGAAGGGAGACGCGCTCGCAGGAGGGAGGCTCCGGAGGGGGTGGGAGGGAGGACGGAACGAGCAGCGCACTTATGTCACGCGTCATTGGACCGGCGAATGACACGATAAGCCCCGGCGGAGTTCTCTCTGCCGAGGGACTTCGTAACTTACGTTTCAATACCAATGCGCGACACACCCTCCTTACTACGATTTCTCGTCTCTATATCTGTCCACTACAAATATAGCGTGAGAGATAAAATCGGAGGAGCGCGAAGCGCCTCGAACGTCGATGAAACCTCGTAAAGTTTCTCAATTTAACCGGCGATCTTAAAAGTCGCTTCGGATTAAATAATCGATCGAATAATCGAGGGGAAAAAAAAAACAGAATATATTTTTCTTACACTCGATAGACATGCCGCTCGGCCTCGGCACCTGGTCCAGCGTCCATGCGAGCACTGCACGCAGAAGGGAACTTCGCGGCTCCGCGCTCCGCCGCCGCGGCGGCAGCTGCGTATCAGTGACGAATGAGTCGCGCGTCTCTCCGGCGCTCACACACAAACTCAATTTTTTTTTTCTTTTTTTTTTCTTTATCACATCCACAGGCAAAACACTCGACGCACCGGGACGCTTATATTCCTTCGCTGCAGTATATTCGTCGAGAGGCGTCGCGCGTCCCACGAGAGATCGCGTGAGAGCGCGCGCTCGGCCCAAACTATACTCACTGGTATTAAAACTATACCGAAAACACGCGAGGCGAATAGCTTCGACGATCGCGAACTCGGCGGCGAAGATAAACGGTGGACTGACGAATAAACAAATAAATAAATAAATAATCCGAGATTATGGGAAATTGCAAAAGAACGAACTTCCTTCTTGAGTTTGTCCTACTAATTTACTACGAGTTTGTAGGATATTTTTAGCGTGTCAGAGGAGCGTACGGCTCTGTCGCGAGCCTCGGACTCTCGAGCGAGGCGAAACCGCGCGCGCGTGTGGATCCAAATGCTCGTGGGCTCTAGGTAGCGCGCGGGCGGGCGATCGCTCGAGCTCCGAGAGAGAAACGGACGTGGTAGGGGTAGGTCGGAGGTCAGGGCTATGCGCCGTACGACCCGTGACCTCCGACCCGTCTCGATCCCGCCGACCCGCTCGACCCGACGACGCCGTCGCTGCGCGTTCGCCGCCTACCTACTTCTTCCACTTCTTCTTCTTCTTCTTCTCCGTCCCCTTTGCCACTTCCATCTCTCATCCGCTCATACTCGTTTTGTCTTTTATGTTCTCTCTTTTTCATCTTGCGAAACATCTTCATAGGGTCGTCATTGTATTTTCAGGCATGTTTCTTTCTGCGTCGTCGCTGTGCTCCATCAGTCGACATTATTTTACACGGACGAAAGTCTCAACCGAAGCCGTTCTCCGATGGGACGAAGAGTGGTCAACAGTTTTAAGATCCTGAATTCCGTTATGCAATCCCGGTATTTCTTGTTTTTGCGATCCAAATTATTAGCCGTTCGATTCAAAGGTAAACAAACTTTGTGACGGTTAACGCCTGGGAATCAGTGCTTAACTTTTCTGAACGAAATAATATCAATTCATTATGCGCGACTGTTGGATGAAGACGCTAATAATTTGCAATTAGCTCAAAATGTTGAAGAATCTCGGAAAAAAAAGATTCATGGAATCCAATCAGGTTATGCAATATGTAGGTCTTTCTTACTTTTGCCGTCTAAGGGTCGAATTTTAAGACGTTAGATTGAACTTAAGATCAAACTTAAGCACGAAATCAAGTTCGATCGCAAGAGTGTTCTTAAATTCAAACTAACGTCTCAAAATTCGACCCTAAATTACCGTTTCTTCGTCCCATAAAAATGGAATTATCTGTTTTTACGTTTCCTCACGACTTCGCGGTGATCTATGCTGCGGTTTTGCTATCCGCCTCTTTCGCCTCTCGACCTTCGACTTATTCTTCCTCTTCACCGTTCGTTCTCAAATGTCAGCAGTTCCACCAGACAATACGGTCGATCTATGCGACGTGCGCGAATGTATACGTGTACTATAATGTATAATATACGGCAGAGAACAGGGAGTCGGATAGTCGGTGAGTCCACCTCCTCTCTTCGTGACTGTATTTTCAGCTGACCGGACTGCATCCCATTCCGCACAACCAGTATTATACTATACAACCGATGTCGTCTTTATGCTATACCGCTACCGGTCCCTGCTGACATTCTCAGCTCTTGGAAACGTCGAAACGTAATGTATTGCCGGGAGTTTGTAAACCACGTACCCGAGAGATCCACCGTGGCGGCCTTCAGGTTTCTACGACACGTCCTCGCAACGTCAGCCGACCAACGACGACGACAAAAAACATTGCTAAATTTCGATATCGCTCGGTCACTGCGTCTCCAGGCACATTAGTATCTCTTGCGTGCGTCACCGGACGAGTTACGGCAATGTGAGACTTTCACGTACGACATATATACTATATATATCTTTACATCATGTGTTTCGTCAACCGGACACAGAGACCCAAATATTTCGGGCGAATATCGCAATTTTTTTAATACGTAACTGATCAAGAAAGGTAAAAAATGAAAAATTGGAGTTTCTCTCGGCGCGAGTAAAACGTCGTCTCGGCCGGACAGAGTCAGCGATTATCGAGTCAAAGGGGAATTGGAAATCTAGCAATCACCTCACGGATCATAGTAATTCCGTGGAGCCTCAGCTGAGAGACATATATGTGCATAAATGTATAGTACTATTCACCAATACTATTTTCCTCGCGAATATATGTATACATATAGATATATATATATACATATGCCTATATATGTATATGTATATAAATTGTACCCGGGGAACGTGTAGAGATGTTCTCGCCTCTCTCGAGACGCGAGAGACGAGAGCCGCGTCGCGAATTCCTCAAGTGTCACACACCGAGGAGTAGTCACTCGAGTTACGGTCGACGTCGCCGAACACGTGAGATTTCTTCAAAGCAGCGCTCGCTGCTCTCGCTCACATGATTTTTTTTTTTTTTTTCTCTTACGAAGTCGCCGGTGTGCGTGTCTCTTATAATAAAAATTCGTCGTTGCATTTCTCGCGGCGGTCCACAACTCGAGACGGGGAAATCACGATAGTTCATCAAGCAACGCGGTGGATGAGCCTGGTGGCGAAGCGTATCAGAGGAACATATCGAGTACATAAAACGAAAGGGGACTTATAGGTAGAAGCGGAAAGTGCGTACGTGAACGCACGCGACTCGCGCCGAGATTGCAGTCTTTCATTGGCGCTGAGAATTCAGCTGCGAAGTTTCTCGTGAAAGTGAGTGAGCCACTTAATATGGATGTGTGCGGAAGACCCGGCGACGCAGACCTCTGAACCTTGACCTCTCCGCCGCGCACCAGGGACCATCGGCAGTGACCGGAGACTCGTCGAGGGGAGGGGAATATTCCGCATTCGCGTCGCGACGTAACTCTGCTGAGATCTTCATCGGGGATTATTTAAAAAAAATAAAAAAATAAAAATAAAGGCTCGGATACAGTTTTTCGGAGAAATTATCCACAGCTACAATCAACCGAGTTCTGCACGACGTTATGTATTTCTGTCTATACTTTTCTGCCCTTGCGTCCATAACGAAAAAACTAAGAGCGAAGTGGCCGCTTCGGCAGCTTTTGCTTCATGGAAGAACCGATCATGGACGGCATCCATTCCAGGATTAATTTCGAGCACGAAAATTCGTAGATCTTCAAACGATTACATGTTTTTTTTAAATCGAATGGTCAGCAACAGTTTGTCCGGGCAATTATTCACAGCTAGAATCAACCGAGCCCTCCACGCCGTCGTGTTTACGTCCACAACGAAAAAAAAGTAAGATCGAAGTGGCCGCTTCAGCCGCTTCTGCTTCACGGAAAAACCGATTATGGACGGCATCAATTCCAGGATTAATCTCGAGCACGAAAATTCTTAAATCTTAAAGAGATGGAAAAAAAGACACGCGAGCGAAGTGTACGCTTCAGGACTTTCTGCTTTCGAGGCCGCTTCACGGAAGAACCGATTATCGACGGTATCAATTCCAGGATGAACTCCCGAAACGCCCACGTGTTCGCACTGCGGTACATCCCGATAATGATAATAATGACTCAAATAACAACAATAACAACAACAACAATAATGATAATAATGATTGCGAGGGGACGGTGTATAATGACCGGTATTATCGTCGAAGTGGAATACACGCTGACGTGACGGTGATTGTCCTCGGCATGGGCGCGCAACACTTGGAGCAATTTGTCGACGAGCGTGTATAGAGTCGCGTTAACATACTCAAACTCGGCAGTTTCTTTTTATCTTGTTTAATTAGCAAAGCGTCTTGTGTTCCTCGAAGAAAAAAAAAAAAAGAATGTTAAAATTTAATTCGACACGCTGCAACAAGAGGGAATTATTGATACCGAGAAGTGTGCTCGTGTGATAAGAGGAAGGTAATTAAAAAAATCACGATTTCTATCGCGAGACGCGAACGCTGACTGATTTGTATTGGCAGAGACGTGATCGGAGTGAACGGGGCTCGCGGTACGATATTCCATGTTACGTCATACGCCGGAGTACTAGCAGCAGCGGTAAACTATTCACTAGACGAATCGCGAGTTTCTGAGCTTCGTACCGGGCAAGGAAATGGCTTCGAACTCCGGCTGTTTTAATGGTCGACGGGTCAGGTCAGCTGATTAATCGATTTTACGAGGGCCTAATAGCTCGTCGATTACACGTCGCTCGTGTATACACACTATTCGCATTCAACGCTCGAATATTCGACGGTGAATACTCCGAAATACGGACGGTTATCGGATTGCGTTACGTCCGGCTACGAGATTTTAATCACTTTTCATACAATTCTGGAATTCTGGAAAGCGCACGGGTTATGTCGCAGATTATTGATAAGTGGCACCTCATGTAGCGTACATTTAAATTATTTCATAACGTAGAGTGTAGTTGTCCGTTGAAGAGAGAAACCAGCGTCTGATCGCTACGGCTGTAACTACTGACCGCACAGCTATATCGTATGAGGCTCGTTGCCATTGTCATCCACGTACACTGCGAGAAGGACCTCGGGAAAACTTCCAATCCGTAAGGTAATTTTTCCAGAAGGCGGGATGGCAAAATTGTACGTGTCTGCAAAAGAATTTCGTCAATTTAAGACTAAGAATTTCGTGGATTTAAAACTAAAAATTTCGTGAATTTTTTTTTATGTTTGTATACATAAAAAAAATTTGATCGACATAATATGCCAGTATGGCCTACAAACCTACGGCGAACAAACGGTCCGCGATCGCGACGCCACCGATTACTATATTCTCTAGTGAGAACAACTTATATTCTAGCTAAGATTACAGGATGTTCGGTTAATATCTGCGACAGCAAAAATTACCATATTTTCTAGCAGGATGCGTCGAGTTTAATACGAACGTTTGCCAGGATGTCACTGTAGTTCCCATATACCTGAAGGTTCCGTCAGTGTTTACCAGATTTATGATAATTTTTATCGGATCCTTCTCTCAGCGTAGGTGTACAAAATAAAAAATTATTTATTCAATCTTCAACACCGGTCAATACATCATCTTCTTTCCTCGCGATACACCATCGAATAATTGATGGGGGAAGAAAGGAAATAGAAGAAAAAAAGTGAGCAGTAAATAAGCGTGAAGGAAAGTGAGGACTCACAATTCATGTCATGATAGATTCTGTTCCTGTCCCGCGAGTCGAATGCCGAGGGAGATTTTTAGATGGAGGAGAGTCTCGGTATACCGCGCGCTCCGATGGCATTAGTTTTTTGCTAAACCCTCGGAATATGCGGAATAACTTGAAACGAAAGCCCCGGTGAGAGTCAGCTCTCTCGCCCCTCCCTGCCGGCCTCGCGAATCGCGAAGGGACGCGGCGAGCAAGAACTGCGGTGGCATTCTCGGAAGGGAGCTTTATGGTCGCGTCTTGACGTAAATGCGCGCGCGAGAGCTCGCGGCTTCTTCGCCTGACCTTTTCGCATGTGTGCGTGCCGAGGGTCGGGGGCATCGCGTTGTCGCTCCTCCTCCCGTTCCATCCCGCGAGGAAGAGCCGTGCAGCATCGCAGCGGCGCAAACAGCGCCACGAGAGAATGCCCCCAACGTCCCCGGCGTCTCGCTTGAAATTTCATCTCGGGGAGAGAACCGAGTCAGGCGAAGTTCAACGTGTAAAAAGTTGAAGTGGCTTTTTGCTCTCGCTGGCAAGGCTCCCGAGGACATCGGGGAGATAAAGAGCTAGTATAGCTATTTCGCGACGAGGATACACACGAGAGGACCCATGCAACTCATTCCCTAAGAGCCGGGAGAGGAGATCCGAGGACGAGCGGAGAACGGAATTATTCATCCTTTGAAAGAGTGATCTATGCCAAGGCAGCGCGGGGTATGCGCGACGCGCGGATAAGAAGACGCGGAAAGAAGTCCAGCTATCGGGAGTCGAACGATAAAAATAAAAGTACGAAAATGCAGTTCATCTTCGCCATCGGAAAACTGTACAAAGGTGGGAAAGAGCGAACGGACTCGTTTCCTCTTTTTCCGCGAAAAACTAGTCAAAATAGTCTATTTCGCCACGAGGTAATTAATCGGAGGAAGAGAGTTCATAATTTCTTCGTGCGATAGCTCGGGATAAGATAATGAGATAGCGTTGCATTATACTCTGCGCACTGCTTTGCATAATAATTAAGGTGATGAATGGTGTGCAAATAGCCATCGGCGGATACACGAAGCTTGTCCCACGACGATTTGCTTGAGGGAAGCGAATTTAAGCCGATGGAAAGTAGGTGGCTGAAGAGAGAGGGGGGCGGAGGGGGATTGAATGAGTGGATCACAGTTTCGATAAAGAGGCGCGACGTCGATATTTATCGTTTGCATTTGTTTGGACAAGTTAAAAGGGCCGGCCTCGCCTTAATCATGTAAGAGACTCGCGTGTCCGTTCGCAACGTCCTCGCGAATTGATGATTTCTAATTAAGGCCCCGCGGTACGATTAATGACGCGCGCCCCTTTAATTGCCACGATTAATAAACCCGCGCGGCTTTGGCTTTCGTGCACACGGTGGGACCCACGCGTGTCGACCGATAAATGTTTCGTGCTACCGTACCACGGTGCGTCCGCGCGCCTCTCATTAATATCAAAATTCTCTTCTCTCCCTCGCTCTCTCCCTCCGCCTCGAGGCTCGCCGACTCGACAGTCGTATATATTCCGCCGCTCGGTATTATTTCGCCCGACGTGGAATTTCACGATTGAATTTCCAGCCCCCGTCGTTCGTTGCGCAAACCATCCGACCGCAGGGTCCGCGACCGTGCTTGCACTTTAACGGCATCGAGGTCAAACGGAGCGAGGCTTTTTTCGCTTCGACGAATGTGTATATCGTAACCAGTGACAAGCAGGTGAGTAACGGATGAATTATTCACCGAACGACGGTCGTCGATCTTAAAGGGAAGTTCGACGATTTCCGGGGAAAAAAAAAACGTGTTTCATTAATTTTTTACTGCATTCGATAATTGAGACGATTGCCTTTTGATGGTTGTCACGAATAATCATAAGAATTCGGATTGGTCGTTTTCAAGTTTATATCGATTTTCCCATCAGAGCGAACTTAAAGATTTTCAGTGATCGACCCGGAGCAAATACCGCCTGTTGACAAAAGTTCGTACCGGTAAAGAATTACGGTTTCTTTTCCGGCGTTCCCGAAAAGTGCGTGGATGCATCGAGATTCGGAACGGCATCGAGGTCAAAGGGAGAGGCTTTTTTCTCTTCGACGAATGTATGTATCGTAACCAGTGGCAAGTAGGTGAGTAACGGATGAATTATTTACCAACTGTCGTCGATCTCAAGCGGGAGTTCGACGATTTCCGGCCAGAAACCTGTTTCATCAATTTTTCTGCTGCCTCCGATAATTACCGCGATTTCTTTTTGACGATTCCCACGAAAAATCATAAGAATTCCTATTCGGACTTTCCACGTAAATATCGATATTCCCCCCCCGGAGCGAGCTCAAAGCTTTTCACCGATCGACCCGGAGCGAGCACCGCCGGTTGACAAAAGTTCGAACCGGAGAAGAATCGCCCCGCGCCGCGTCGACCATCGACGTTCGCGGTGCTCCCGAAAAGTGCGTAGATGCATCGAGATTCGTATCGGCGACGTATAAATTTAAAGTGGAACCGCTCTTCCGAAGTTGCTCGCTATTGCGCGCACGGCGGCGAGAGTTCTCTGTGGGCTCTTCCCTCCCCGTCCCCTGCTCTCCGCTCCCGCTCGTTCCTCCGTTCCGTGTTACGCGCGCGGCACGGTTATACAGGGAAACGATATAATGACGCGAGCGGTTAACCGCGCTGCCTCGAATCGTCGTGTCTCCTCGACGACGTCGTCCTCGTCGTCGGTGAATTTCAGGAGGCCGGCCGATCGGCTTCTCGAGATCTCCGAAGACCCGCGGACACCGCGGGGACACAGGTGGTACGAGATCTCCCCGTCCCCGTGCCCGCGCGACTCGGTGTGCACCCCGAAGAGGACTTCGCCGTCCTGGTGGGCCGAGCGGTCGGGAACGTCCGCACGGTAGCAGGCAGGCAGCGGAGGACCCAGAGGCTTGCCGCACCGCCTCGATGTAAATGAAAAATGTAAATTGGCCGTGGTTTCCGAAGCGCGCGCGGGGGGGGGGGGGGGGGGGGGGGGAGGGCGAACGATATAGAGCAAGGGAGACCGCGGGTTCCCGTACCGATCTACCGGCGCGGGATTTCTTCGTACGTGGAAAAAAGATCCGAATTTCTTCGGCGTTTGGGCACCGAAAGTGGGGAAAGAAATCCCGGAGAGTCGACGGCGCAAGAAGGGAACGAGACCGAGAGGAAAGAAAGATCACCAGGGCAGGGATATTATGGTAGAAGCCTCGAAGAGTGAACGAAAAAAAAAAAGGAGTATCGTTCGAGGGAGCGAGAGAGAGAGAGACGGTGAAGAGAGACGAAAGAAATAAGTTGGTAGAGGAGGAGAGGACCTTCGGTCGCAACCGTCTCGCTCCCTCCCTAGAACTGAAGAGACAATGCCATTGTTTTTAGACTTCAAAGGACCCTGGCCGCTTGCAAACTGGGCCTTTGCTCTCGCCGTCGCTCCTAAATTCTTCTACGTCAACGCGGGCCTCTCTCGCGCGCTTTCGCTCTTCGCAGCATCCGAACGGTCGAGAGAAGTTGCCTCTTCCCCGACCTCCCTCCCTCTACCCCCCCCCCCCCCCCTCCCCCTCCCCCGGCAGCGCGGTTACCTATATACGCGTATATAACCGCGAATCTTCTCTCCTCTATACGTTTTATGTATGAACATCGCCCGGGGGGACGTTCGTTAACCTTCGAAGAGGAGACGAGAGAAGGTGCTGCTCTCCGGAGCGCAAGCAGCATCCTCCCGTGCTTTCGTTGCTGCCCGGTCTTTATCCCGGGCAACGCTGCATCCTCGAGTCCCGCGGCACGGGAACTCGGCCCGCCGACTCGGCTAAACTCTCGACGCACTCTAATCCCTAATTGGGCGAACTTAATTGATTTCCGAATGCTGGAGATTTTGAAACGGATTAATCGAAACATATCTCGGGCCTTCCTCTCGCCGCCGCGAAACTTTTTCTTGCCGAAAGCATAGGAGGACAAAAAAAAATTTCGCACACCGGTTCATGTTCAAATTTGCGAGGTCGCTTGAAGGACGCAGTACCAAAATGCACTTGCACTGATTCTTGTACAATTGTGAATGAAATGTCGCTCTTTAAATGAATGTTGATTGAACAATGGTTGTAAAAATAGTTATAAAAATGGTTATAAAAATGATTATAAAAAAGATTATAAAAATGGTTATGAAAATAATTATAAAAATGATTATAAAAATGATTATAAAAATGATTATAAAAATGATTATAAAAATGATTATAAAAATGATTATAGAAATTATTATTCACTAGTATGAGGCTGGTTCGGTAACATTTTTTAAATGATTATTTTAGCACCAAAGGGTTGAAAGGGGCACGCGAGGTTGAAGGGGTTACGTATCCCTGCGCCAGAAGCCCCGGGCAATGCAGTAATTGCTATCCGCGCTCGCGCGTACCGCGGCCTTCGCTCCAATAAGCCCATAATGCTTCGTCGGCCACCGGCGCAACCTCGCGAAATGTTTTCTCCATCGGGCGTTGCGCTATGCAGTCCGGCCTCTTCCTGCTCGTTGCATCCGATCGCGCTCGTCCGCTCTCGCGAGAGGAGACCGGTGAGGAGAGGAGCATGTATGTAAATGCGTATTGTCTTACTCGGCAGATAAAAAGAGCTCCGCCGCGAGAAGGGGACTCTGCATTACCAGAGCCGCAGTATATTAGCCCTTTGATTTATGCCGGATTGCCTTATAAGCCCTACAATGTCCTCCCGGCGAGGCGCATACGCGCGACGAGCGACCACCTTTCTTATTTTCTCGCTTTTATAATCTTTTTTTCTACCTTCTTCTTGCATACTAGCGGATATAAAAGTACGCGATAGAGAACCCTTCGCGAGTATCGAAGAAGTTGCTCCGAGCTCGGTGCGACGATATAAAAACTTATACCTTTGATGCACTCTGTACTGGTGGAAAGCGGGGCAAAATGGGACAGCGGGGCAAAACGGGGCAGTGAGAACAAAACTCAATTTTCTCCCAACGATGCATAAGGATTTTCAACCCCGTTTTGCCCCACGCAACACCATCGCCGCCATCCAAAAGTTATTGGAAAATTGCGTTTTGCCTCAGTATCCCGTTTTGCCCCGCTATGCCATTTCGCCCCGCTCTCCCCTACATGAAATGAAGAGGATCGAGAGCAGCGGGTAAAGTTGGCCAGGCGGCTTTCTCGCATGCACATCGATACAGAATATAAAAAAAAGAAATGAAAAACGAAAGCCAGAAACAAAATATAATTCAAAGGGCAACCGACCGGCCATCGGTGGATCCACGTTGGCGGAAGGGAATTACGATCGAGACCGGGGCGTAACCCAGTAGCTCTATTGTGATCTCAGCCCGAAGGGGACCATTCGCTGGCAGAGGAGCCACCGCGCGCCTTTTCTTCGCTCATGCGAAATCCTCTCTCCCACTCGCCGGGAGAATCCAGGCAGGCACGCCATACCCTTTAACGCTCGAGGAATCTTTATGAAATCTTTTCGAGCACACGTCTTCTCACATCGGCGGTGTACGGAGAGTAGAGATAAGAGTCCAACCTACGAGGAACGGTTCTGCCCGCGCAGCTGTGAATTCTTTACCCATATGGCGATGGCTCGCTGCGCCGGCGAGCGAACGGATAAGAGGTGGCGGAGGAACAATGCCGGACAACGATACTCGACGAAGGAGCCCAGCGATTTGCATTAACGCGCGAAATGTCAGATTATCCACATTGGACAATTAATAAATTTGTTCGTCTCGTGAATTATTCATCCGCCGTACGACCGCGAGAGAACTTTCAGGCGCGGCGAAACGCATTGCTATTTATCAATGGGTTTGAAAAAAAGAAAAAACCTAATACATTTGTTTCCTCTCAAGGGTCTCAAAACATTTTCGACCAGAAGCAGATTCTTAGGGTCTAACAATTAAGCAGGCTAATAACTTGGTCTCAGGAAAAAGCTGCCCCGTCTCAAGCGCGGGAGATTTCACACCCCTAAAGGAACGGAGCTTGCTGAAACTTGGCGTATTCTTCCAATCAGAACGTTTACATAGGTCTTTTCCACAGCAAGTTCATGCAGCCGCCCGTCGACCGCTCGCCTTCTACTTCTGCAGTGCGGTAGTCTCCCCCGGGTGAAACGCGGGGGGGGGGGGGCACCTCGTTATCGGTACAGTGTTGATATATGGCGCGCATTGCTTCGTTCGCCGGCAACATATCCACACCCCGCACGCTCCTGATCACGCTTTTGCTTTCGCGACCACCTCTTTCTCCGCGTCGTCCTCTTCGCGGTCCATCCGCGCGTTCAGTCGCCCGCCGCTCTCCCTCTCCCCGTTTCACCGCCGCTGCTGGTTCTTGTTACACGCAGGCAGAGCAAAGTATACCCAAGCGGAATGAGAGAGGCCGCGACTCGCGAAGAGAGCTCTCCCCGGATTCGAGCCATTGTTCGCGATACGCCCAGCTCGATCTGCTCTTCGGCCTCGTGCACAGATGCCGCCGCTCTATACTCGGACCCGTGCACATGCGATCTACACGCTGTCTTATTATAAAGCTTTCGCAGTTTTTTTTTTTCCTGCTTACCTTTTTCTTTATGTCGTTTTCTCGCTGAGAAGTATAATGCACCGCTCGAATCTTCGGTGCCGCGAAGAAGCCAACTGGAGCGGAGGACGGTGAAGGATCGACGCGTGAGCGTCGGAAGAGTCACGACGAGGTCCGGAATAGGCATTCGCTGCTCCGGCTCTCTCGGCTGCTGTTCCAGGCCGAACTGCGAGCCACTCTCGACGTGATTCTCTCCGCGGGTCTCGTAGGAACCGCGTAAAAACTACGGTGTTGGTTTAACCGGGGCTCTCGCGGGTTATGACGAGAAATGTAATTTAAATTATCCACGCTTTTTGCTCCGGAGCCGTTTTTTTTCTCCGACGCAACAATCACGCCGAGCCTCTCGGCCGATGATGCCACGTTGGTACCGGAGCGCCGAGGCCTCTCCTCGCCGCTTCTACCCTTCCTCTCCTTCCCCTTCCCTCCGCTCTGCATCCACGCTCGAAACCGACTCACCGTTTTCTTCGCATGATAATAAATAAAAATGAGAAAAAAATCTTTTTAAAATAACGTAAATGAGGCAGTGAAAAGGCGGACCAGCTGCGAGAAGATCGGCCGTACAGGGAACGCACGAGTTGTCGGACAGAAAACGAGAAAAGAGGAGGGCGAAAGGGAGGCTTCGCTCGCGTTGCACGCGAGAATCGAGAGAAGGCCCTCACTCCACAGCGAAGGGTCTTTCATGAATGGAGAAATAGTAACCAGCCGTGCAAACGCGATAATGTCGTGTCACGCATATGCATATCCTCCCGACGACGCCGCAGATTGATTATTACAGCCATTTTTTTTTCTTCATAGATAAGAAATATTATCTCGTGTGAATAATGACAGACGGCAATGATTTTCTTTTCCTTTTATAAAAAAATCAAAAATCAAAACATCGGGACAAAATAATAATACCGCGACGGAGCTCGAGAAGGCCGAGAGGCGAGATAATAACGAGAGTATGAATTTTAAAGGAATAATCGCGTCTGGCAGGTGTCGTCCGTGATTCTTCGAATCCCCATTAGGGCGAGAGAGTTTGTGATTCCTTCAATCACGACGGAGGGTTCGGAAGCGGCCCTCGAGGAGTCCATCTCGACCGGCCATATTCCTTCCAGCTCGTAGCGACGAGTTACAAAAATAATCGCATTCGTGAATGAATCGCGTGCACGCTCGGGACTGCCGGCTCTCGGGCCTCTCGTCGTCCTTCTCCGTCTCGTTGCGCGAGAGCCCCGCACCGAAGTTCGCTTTTACAAGGGAGTACTCGGGGTACGAGTTCGCATCGCGAGGGTCTCTCTCTGCCGCTGTAAATATACGGGAGAAGCTCGCCTCTCGCGTCGATCGTACGACTCGGATGAAAAAGCTATATATATATATATACACGCATGCACGCCTCGGACGGAGTCCGGTGAATGAGTTGCGTGCGCGTAGGAGGTTCGCGAACGTACGTAAGCCCGCCATGCGAAGATCCGCGTGACTCCTCTTCTTACCCCCGCCCTCCTCGCCCCGTGGCCCAAGAGCGACGCATGTAAGAGTCGGACTTCCTGTCCGCGAGAGTTCTCGAGCGCGCAAAAGCACGGAGACTCACACTCGCGAAGTAGCGGACGTTTGTGTATAAATATATTCGTTTTACGTAGCAAGCTTGTCCGACATGAGGAGAGTACGACTCCCAACCATTATAACATCATATTCCACCGGGCGATTCGCCGTTCGTTCGTCCGTTGTGGGAGAGTAAGCATCGCTCACATGTCACGTCATGTGACCACTATGCGAGCCGCTGCTGCTATATATATACATATATATATATATATATGTGCACAGTGGGTTTATGCATGGAAGGCAAAGAAGCAAAGATGAGCTGAGAGAAGCGCCGGGGCTGAATCGTGAGGGGAAGAACGAGGTACGAGACCGGAGAAGAGGATCCCCTCGTTCACTTTTCTCCATTCAGTTTCTTCTCTCTCCCTGTGGGCCGCGCGAGTACTACACTGCGCTACTATATGGCAGGGTGTATGTGCCTTACCCATACGCCGGCCAGGAGTCCGGTCTAACTCCATTCAAGATGTACCAACAGCCACGACATTCGTTCTCCGAACCCAACGCCTTCCCCACCACCTCCTCGGGATTTCCTCCTCGGCGTTCGTGATCGCGCTCACGACAATTTCCCAGTCTGGGAACCGCGCGTGACGCAACGAGTATGAGAAGAAGAAAAAAAAATCTAGCCGCCGAGTGCGATATATCCACGGAGGTGTATTATCTACGTCCTGTCCGTGCTTGGTCACTCCAACTGGGACCCTGACCGTGCCCAACACGGTGACTGCGTTCCCCGCGCGCGTACACTGGCAAACATGAATAATCAGTACCGTAATTAAATTTGTCGCAACGAGTCACAATCCACCGCTCGTTCGAGCAGCTCGGAGGAAGAAAATTAAAGGAAAAAATGAATTAAAAAAAAAGAGTTTCGCTTTCGATTCGCCCGGAATCGTATTAACATAGTATGTTAATACGATTCCGGGGTATGCAGATTCGTCGACGATAAGCACGGTGAAATTCGCTGGTGTATCAATGAAATGGTTGTGCACCGGGCCGCGTGTACACTGGCGCACATGAATAATCAGTCTGTTATTAAATTTGTCGTAACGAGTTACAATCTACCGCTTGTTCGAGTAATTTACAGGAAGAAAATTTAAAAATACACAATTTAAAAAAAAACGAGTTTTAGTTACTATGTTAATGTAATTCTGGAATATGTAGATTCGTCGGTGATAAGTGCGGTGAAATTTGCTGGTGTATCAATGAAAAGGTTGTGCACCAGGCAGTGTATATACATATACATATATGTATACAGTGAAAACACTGCGGATGAGATGTAACATGGGAACTTTACAGAGGATACGAACGTGGTGCTTCAGTTCTCGGTAAAGGAGAGCCCGGCGATTGAAAGACAGTGAATACGTACGGCGTGTGTCAGTACGCGGGATCGTTACTCTCAATCAAGTCGCTCAGGCTCCTTTGTAGTCGCTTTTCTCTCTTCGATGAGGGAGACGACGCGTGGTAGTTGTATACACGGTGCCGTAAGAGCGTCGATTCCTGTTGAGCGTGTTACATCGATCGAGAGGAAAAGGGGCAGAGCGGGGCAGGAGTGCGAGCGGTTGAATTCTCATAGTACAAACTATCGCTTTGCACTAAGAGCTTCGACGCTAAGTGTACGGAGTAAAAGTAATTAGTTGAACCGAAGCCAGTTTGGTTGAACGCGCTCTGGGCGATTAATTTAGTTGGGTCGTGAAATAGTTAGTTGCAAAACAATTGATTCGTTCGCCGAACCAATTAATTGGTTGGCAGCCAATTATTTTGTCGATGCAACCGAATGAATCACCCGGAGCGTTTTTGCGGATGGAGTTGGTTGGAAGAATTAATTATTTTCTCTACGTGTAATCGAAAACGTCACGTTATTGACAACGGGCTAATTTCCACAGACTCCACCATCGGTTACCTCTCTCCTTTATTCTCTCTGCACGTTAATAATTACATCAATAACTTCACCGTTATATCGAGTCTGCACGATTCGTGAATAATGTTTAGTCGCTAAATGTACGGAGAAAAATAATCAGTTGAACCCACACCAGTATGATTAAACGCGCTGTGCGCGATTGATTTAGTGGGTGATAAATTAGTTAGTTGCAAAACAATTGATTCGTTCGCCGGACCAATCAATTGGTTGGCAGCCAATTATTTTGTCGATACAACCGAATGAATCACCCGTAACGTTTTTATCGACGGCGTTGATTGTAAGAATTAATTGTTTTTCTCTATGCGCAATCGAAAAAGTCACGTTATTGACAACGGGCCGATTGCCACAGACTATCCACTATCGGTTATCTTTCTCCTTCATGCCCCTCGTACCGTGTTAAGTTAATAACCCCCTGCTATGTCGAGCCCGCACGATACGCGGATAATATATAGTCGAGCTCTCGGGCTGCCCAATAAAGCGTTCCATTTAATATTTCTCAAAGGTCTGGCAAGTATGTATTAGACACTCTCAGCGAGCCGGAGTAACGCAGCGGCGTCGGCAGGCGGGCAGGAGGATGACGTTGGGAATGAGACAGCGGCAGCAGGAACATGCAGAAGCACATGACTGATCAAGGCACCGTGACAACGTGACGTGTCGCGCGGCGATAACAAATTATTCGGCCCACTGCGCTCACCTCAACCTGCTGCTGTTCGTTGCTACAGCCGCGGCACGTACACAGAGAAACCCCGGCTCAAAGCTGACCGGACGGCTCTTTCGAAGCGTGGCGTGCAGACGTGTAATACGGAGGGATAATGTGTCCGTATAGTATGCACTATCTGGAATACATGTCTCGGAGCGATGGAGTCGCGTGCGGGAACAAGTGCGTTTCGATATTTGCCCCTCGCCGCAGATAGGCTTTCGTGTACATAGTTCGTGCATGCACATAGTAAATCGTCGATTTACCAGTCTTCGAAAAAAAAAATAAAAAAAAATAGCCAATCGCTAGTTATTATTATGCATTATATATTTTGTATTACTTTTTCCCACCGCAACATTACTGTATTCATCGCACATACCAATTATTCTCAATCCACGTTATTACGCGGAATGAGATGTTCTCTTAATTTGAACGACGGTCACGTAGCCATAGTTCGATCTATCGGGGACCGTGCGGGTGAATGATCGAGTGTCGTTGCATTTATAGATTATTGTGGAGAACCGGGCGCACTCGTTAGTGGCCCTGTTATATCGTGAACGTTGGGGCAAGGTTTTCTATCGGCGGGGCGACGATATTTTTCTCGATCCATGTGTTCAGGTATATTATACCGTGTGTAACACATAGCGCCCGGGGCACCGGGCGACGTGGAAAAGATCACGGCGAAGCTGCGCGAGACTAGGATTACGCCCGAGTCGCGCACAATTGTAATGCGTTAGACGTACCGGCCGACGATGCCGTACATGGGGCACACTGACTGTCGATTCAACGGTTTATACGCTATATGTATGTTATCCGGACGCACTCGGGCGACGACACGGGCAAAACTCGGGTATAACGAGAAGTGCGTTAATGCTAACGCATTGTGGGAGCGGCTGAGTTACGGCCCCGGGATCTTTATGCCAGCGGAGCACTTTTCAGAGAGCTCCGCAGCGCTGCGCGCCTTCGGCTTTTGCACTGCATTGCTCGGTTACCGAGAGAGTGCACGAGGAGAGGGAGAGAGGGACGCTCGACTCTCGGCTTGTTAACGATAGAAATCCGATCGGCGGTACAATACCATTATTTAGTCGCAACCGCGCGTGCTCGCGGTGCAAACCTCGCGAGCCACCATTAGCAGCAGCGCGAGAGGACCGTGCAGACCGAACGCGATATCCGTGGAGACACTAATGATTTCATTCCAGATCGCATTCCCGCGCGATCGCGACCTCTAAGCTCTCCGTACCACCGAGATAAACACATTTTTTTTTTTTACTTCTCTCCGCGACGAACCGGTTTTCGAAGATCGTTGGAAAAAAAGATGAAATAAAAATGTATCTCGAAGTACAAAATGCATTTTTCGTAGTGACAAGGATGAAGCGTGGATACAGCCGAGAATGAAACTGCGTGTGGCTTCGGTACCGCGAGGCCTGGGCTCCTGGGCGGAAGAAACCCCGCTGCTGGATGTTCAGCTAACAGAACCTCGACGGAAGATCCTATCGCTTTTTATCTCTCCCTCCCTCTCTCGCTCTGCCTCACGCGAAAGAGAATGCGCTTCAACATTTATGGAATCGTAAAACATTCGTTGGCGAACTAACTCGAGAGCTTCTTCTTCCACCCGGGCGCCCACCGAGCCATTCAATTAATTACGTCCGCAATCGCCGCTTCGCCGGTGGGTACGAGCGCGCCCTGGGTTCGGTGGGCAAGGCTGTGTGCGTCGGCCGGAGGAACGTCGTCTCGTCGTGATCCCCTCTGGGCGTTGCAGCTCCCAGCGTAACGTTCATCACCGTTTGAGGAAGCGTAAGGTACGCTAATGGACCGTCAACGACGCCGAGACCACCGAGCGCACGTCGAGGGTGAGACGCGGTAAGGGAGAGTCGGTGTAATGTACGCAGCTCGTGAAGTCCACCTGATCGGAACGGGTGAGACACGAGCGAGGAAAATCATAGACGCTGACGCCCGTGGCGGTGTGGATCGCGCGACAGGACGACTTATGCTCGATCCTCGCCCTACCCGATCGTTTATCGTCCGGCCGTGTGGGCAGAGGTCCGCGCATGCGTGTGTGCACGGAAAGTGGATGCAGAGCGCCGGAAACGAGCGCTTACACTGCCCGGCAGAGTCCGCTCGCTGCGCACTGGCACCAACAGTTCTTCTCTCTATGATAGCCGTACTTCTCGTTTGCCGCTTTTATACGTTACTTCTCTCTGGAAGCTCGCTCACGGGGCCTGCGTTCCCCGGTGCGGAGCCAGAAGGCTACTTCGGAGCGCACACAGCGCGGGCTGCTGCTGCTGCTGCTGCTGCACTCCTCCGAGAGTATAAGACCGGCCTGACCTTTAATTAGTTACCGCGGTACTGCCGGCAGAATTAACGGCTTCCTGGCCTGCTAAATAAATAAAAGAAGCGAGAGGTGCTGCCGGTGTGCTTCTGCTGATGGTACTCTGCCGGGCTCCTCCTGCATACCGCCGCGGACGCGGCTCTGGATATACATCGTATATACCTTTAGTCCAATGCGAGAGATGTATAATCGGACTGGCTGATTACATGCAAGCGCCACGCTCCGCGTAGCCTGCCGAGAGCATCGCTCTCCTCACTGCCTAGCGTGAAATTCAAAGTGTGTGTGTACGGGCCCGGTACACTTTCTTCTGTTTCATCGCAATGAGTCGTCCCGAATTACAGCGGTGTCATTATTCATCCCTTTCTCTTGCACTTCAGGATGAAAAAAAAAAAATGATGCTTTTTTCGAGATTCGAGTTATTCGGAGACGGTCGAATCGTCGGTACTAATCATTTTATCTTGTAAGAAAAATCTTCGATGAATTAAATATTGTGCAATCGAACGAAGAATTGAAATGCGGATGCGAATGCTGGGTTTTAATAAAATGATACTAATTATCCTGTAGCTAGATTTTTGTTAATTGCCAAGACACGTATCGCCGCTAACGCGATAATTCGTTTTGCGGATCGGCGTCTCGACTTCCGGATCGGTTAAACGATTATAATTTATAATTTATGGATCGCTCATGAGCTCTCGTGTACACCGACCTCGGATCGTGTTGCAGCAATCAGGTTTATCCGTTTATTGCTCGGCCCTACCGAGTCGTATAATAGCCGAGAGCACACGATAGCGAGCCAAGTGTCCGTGCACGAACTTCTAGTTCTAGAGGAGCATCTATGCCTCTCTCTCTCTCTTTCTCTCCCGGTTTGCTGCACCCGCGAAAGAAATTTACGCGGTCAACTTCCATGACGAGAGAATCGTTCCCCGGACCGGCTACCACGCGCTCGCCCGTCTTAATTATTACACGCGCCTCTTGCACGTGTGCGCCTCTCTCGTACGTACGTTCGAAGCTCCGCTATTCCGTCCTCCTCTTCTTGCGCACACCGTTCGACTGTTCGGACCTGCCCCAAGGTAAAGACGCACATACACGCTCGCCCGTCACGCTCGCGATCCTAATTAAATTACCGCTAATTAAGATCGACCTTAATGCGCGCTCTCTCGTGATATCGACTCTCTGAATTTATAAACGAGCTCCTCCCCTCCACATCGCCGCCGCAAAGCTCGACCGGAGGTCGAACTACCCGGGCAAGGCTGCGCTTCGTTAATTACTAAATTATATTATTTTTTCATGCGCGACAACAGTTCCACCGGGGGGAGGGGGAAAACATCGTATTTCACGAGTGTATCGTGTATGTAAAAAAAAAGGGAACGAAAAGGAAAAAAAAATGGATGTAATATACGGTAATGAAAATCGACGAAAGTTCAATTACAGAGTAAGGAGAGGAAAGGCACATCCACACGGAGCTAATTGCTCGTAGCAGGAAACGGAAGGAGAAACCCCCCGGAGGTAAGAGGGGAGGTCTTGTAACGTGGACTTCTGGTTCTCGCTCCGGCCCCTTCTTGGCCTTCCGTCCGGCCGGCGCGCGATGCCCGTGCCGACGGTCGTCGCGCGTTGGTCCCTCTTCCTCTCCCCGACAATCCGCCTCCACGGCGTTCAGGCAAGTCAGGGGCCTCTTCCTCTCTCCCGGCGCGTATATACGTATCTAGCTCGAAGGAATGAATAGCGTGCGTTCACGGTAAGCGCACCCCTTAATGGTGGCACACGCCGTTACCACCAGGACGGGGGACGAGGCGGAGGCGAAAGGATGAGGAGAAGAGAAGAAAACGAAGAGGAAGAAAAAAGAAAAAGAGGGGGGAGTCAGCGAGCGCGAGCGCGGGCGTAGCGCTGGGCACACAGCTCTACTTACAATAATTAACATGATTGCCATTATATTAACGTGCTGCTCGGTGCGTCCCGGCAACTCCGGTCAGTACGTACTAATGGCCAGGTCGGCTGTGACCGGGAGCAGCAAAAGCTCCTGCTCTTATTATTCAGTGTAAGCGAAGCACGCGTGTGTGTGTGTGTGTTTCCGCGCCGAGGAAGATGGAACTACACGAGACCCTCAAACCCGTTCCACTCGGGGAATCCGGCGTCGGGGTCGAGACGTCCTCGAGTCCCCAGCAGCTCGAAAACCGACCACTTTTCGGTAACAAAGTATACGGCCGAGCTGAGCCGGCTGAGGGCCGAAAATTCACGTTAGCGTGATCGGGACAGCGATCCATCTTCGTCCGCATATTTAAGTCTCAGGGGCCGGCTTCTATCCCCGAAAATTGGCTCGGGGATTGTTCTATTCTGTGCGGTGATGCAGGGTCTCTCCGAATCGGCGGTGAAAGAGCGCGGCAGGGCGGAGGGAGGGGGCAGCTCTGTTTATCCATAAAAAATGAGAAACAGCAGCATCCTCGGTTGCAACTTGGCCAGGAGGTATTCGCGGACACGAGCCATTACCGTAGTAGGCGAAGTAGCGAGACGGATGGACGGTAATGGTCATTACGAGCACGCTTCGCTGATTGTGCACCAGCACCGAGGGACGGAGAGAGACACCGAGCCAGAGCGCGCCTTGCACCGCAACGGCGGCGCGGCCGGGGGCATCATCGCCGACCCGAAGACCCGGCCCGTCGTACCATATCCTATACGGACATTATGCACGTGCTGCGTTGTATATGCCCGGTGTGTGTATAGATATTCTTTTATTAACGAAGGCGCGCCACGCCGCGGACGTTCGTTAGCTTAACTTAATAGCGACGGCCACTGAGCACACGCTTCTTCTACTCCGCCACCGTCTCCGGCTCTTTATATCGCCTCGGAGCACGCGTTCCAGATCTCCCGCGAACCCCCTTAATTCAACGGGCTTTACTGTACCGCGACCGGGGTCTCTGCACTCGCGAGGATACGAGGATTGCAGAGTGCATCGTATTGCAGCTGATACGTTAATATCGGGTACAATACGATACACTCTGCAATTCGCGTCCGTGAAGGAGCGGTTCGCATATGGATGTGAACTTCGTCTTTGCAGATGCGGAGGAATTTTTTTTTTATACCTGTAAAGATATACTGCATAAGGAAAATCTGTATATCTGTACAGTTAGTAATCGAAATTGACATTTTACAATTTTAAAAAATCATAACACCTTCTACTAACTGCGTGTAAAAACCCGACTTTGTTCTTCTAATACCCGCGTTAAAAAATGTTGAATATCGACCTGTTTTTTTTTAAGCAAATCCTCATGATAGAGCCTTAAGCCGACGTCGAGGATTCCCTGGGAGCGTCAAATTTGCTAGCTGGCTCGCGAGCCGGTTGCTTTGCGGTTGCGGCTCGATTGTGGATGTTTTTATATCTCGCTGTTACGAGTTCTTCGACAAATTAAATGTCGAGATCCTTGTGCAATGTCAGATTACTGAGTTAGTATGGGCTGTTAGTTATGCGCCACAGGATATTTGATTGCAATGTCTGCATACGCTGCAGATTAGTTTTTTCGGCAAGCCAAATACTTCTGCTCCGTAGGTCCACATGGGTCTGATTATTGCCTTGTATATCAAAACTTTATTGGATAAGCTTAGTTATGATCTATAGTCAATTAATCGTGACAGCAGCTGGTAGCGCTGGTTTGCTTTTACTCGTTCAGTCGCGTGTGCGGGTTCCAAGTCAGCCGCTTGTCCATGTGGCGTCCAAAGTACTTCGCACAGTCCAATATTGCTAGTGCGGAGGTTTTTGTTCTCCATTTTGTGCTCCAGCTCTCTAATCGATTTAGGCGAAGGAGGTTACGGCCAAATTGAATTAATATCGAGCAAGATACTAATCTGTGGAGAAATTTAATGAATTTATTGCGAATCGTTTCAGGCTACGGCCCACGGAAATTAAATGTATGCAAAAAAAATGCACTCGAAATGTATAAATTCGGTGTTCTTATATGTCTATTATATTACGCATACAAATTACCGTATATTTAAAGACCTGTATTTGCAAAAATAAATTCTCCCGATAATTCAGAAAAAGGGTAAGTCCGAATTAAACGAAGTTATTTACAGTGCTGCAATTAAACCGCGCATCAAAAATATCAAAAGTTCTGAGTGAATTACTTCAGTTTGGTGTTTTCAGAGTTAGTTTCGACCAAAACGTAAGAATTTTTTAAACGTTGAACCTCAAATTTTCATTGTTTAAAAAATCCCGACTTACCCTATAAAAATATTCTACAAGAATGTATTTCGTTCGTTTCGTTCAACAGCGAAATCGAATACAGGTATTTGAATGCGAAATGAAATGGGCGAAGGGACGATGAACAGATATATCTAGCTGAGCCTAGAGGAGGCAGACGAGCCGCGATCGCATCATTCAAATCGAAGCGTCGGCCACCCGGCAATCCGTGCCGGGCGTCCGGGTGCCTCTTCGGTTCGTTCCGTGCTGGCATCCTCCGTGTACGTGTGTTGCTCGAGTTTCCATATACAGATCGAGAGTGGCTCGCCGCGGCGTGCGCGGGAGCACAGGTGCTGCCGGTTGCACGGCAGGTTCTAAGTAGTGCCTAAGCAGCCAGGGTAACAGGCTCGGTAATTACGGCCCAATATGCAATCGGGCCGCGGCTCGTATGCATACCCACCCGGGACAGCCGCACAGGACTCTTAGGTATATTTCCCCGCCCAAGTATTTGCCGCTGCAGTTACTGTTGCGGGAGTGCCTCGACGGTGCTACCGCAAGCTCATGCCACGACCAGTTCAGATCGCGAGATAGTCGTATTATGGATACAGCGGACTCTTACGGCTACCATCCGAAGCCGCCGCCACCTTCGCCGAGTTGGCTCTCCTTTTTTTTCCGGTTTTTTGCTTCTTCTTTCTCTTACTCCTCCCTCGTATCTCGCAGCATTAAGGCACGCAGAGGAGAGCCTGAGCGGCACGGCACCCTCTTCCGCCTCTGATCATTCCTAGATTCCCGCCGTACGCGCACAAACTCCGCGCGGAATGATTAATACGCCTTTCGATTCTTGTAACACCTGATCTGTCATGGATCTTAAGGCTCGTATTATGTATAGCTCGGATTCCGCGGGACACCGATAAGATCGCTTGTAACTACACGACTTTTTCGAATTGGTAATGCACCGAGAGATTTGCTCCAAAAGGGAGATTCCAAAGGAGACTCCGCGACTCGACTTCCTCGGCGCTCCAGATAGTTCGATCTTTTGGACGCACATTGTTGCTATTATTTTCTCTTCGGCTTCGGGCGACTAATCGAAGATTCGGGTGCTGTAAATCGACGAGTCGCTTGTTGTTTTATTTCATTCTTTGGTCTAGTTTCCGACACTCCAAAGAATTTTACTTCAGTCGGAGATGTCGCAGTTAATTGGGTAGTAAAAGGAAAAAAGTCGGGTAGCTTTTTTTCCCCTTTTTCTCCGATTATACTTTTAGAGAATGCAAAGAAATCCTGTGAATGAGGATTCAGGAAAGACGGCGGAATTTTAATGGGACCCTCATTGCCAAGTTTGCTCCGTTCCGCGGATAAGTTGCTCTAGCTACGCCCACGCACCGATATTCACAATGTAAAACAGAGATTCGAGATGTCGGAAGATACGCGAAAGGCACGGTGTGTTCCGGCCTCGCGGCTTGTGCCGCGGTAATTAATTACCTCCCTTCGATATTACCGGTGCTTCGTACACGAGTCGAGAGAGGCGAGGGTTCGGCGCTCTCGCATAAGTACACGGGAGAACACGTGAGGCCGGAATCGCGCTACGATTCTGCGGCGCAGCACGAGCTGCACCGTACTCCGCGCAAGTGTATGGTTACTCCTCGAGCGAGAGCGCATAATGTACTCGAATACGCGCGTGCACGGCGCAGTCGTGTTCATGCATGGTGATCTTAGACTCCGGAACGAACGGTTCAGAGATCGGCCCTTCAAGAATCAGCCAATGGCTGCACACATTGGCACGAGGGAGATCGGATTTTCTCGATGCATTTAATAATTTAACTCTTCAATCTTTATTTTCATCCCATCGATTTATCATTTTTCAAAGATTGGCTGGAATTCGTTCCCTTAGGGGATAGCGGGGCAAAACGAACCATTTCTAACCAATCTTTGTGCGGGACATAAAAAAACTGACTCATCTCAAATGGAACTCCATTTTGCCCCATTGTTCTCCTCTAAATAAAATTATGACACTTTCAGTGCATTAAAAAAAAACCATCCTGGCTGCTCCTGCCTTCAACCCTCTTCTCAGGCTTCATTGGCTCCAAAGATGCCAATAACTGTGTCGCCGAATGCACATGTGGCCGAAGCGGCGTGAACGTAACCAACCGGTGAATGGAATCCGGAGAAAAGAAGCTACGAGATACATACGTATTTTCCTATAAGCCGGGCCACTGCTTACTGTTACAGTTTTTTGCGCTTCGCCATGCGCCATTGCCAGTGGGCTCGCGCCGGTGTAAAACCGATAGCCGCACTCCGCATGCATGCCCGCTACGCCTCGAAATCACGAGCCCGCGTACATACGCTTCCAGGCGCATTGAACGTATAAAATAACAGCGAGGAGAAACGACCTTTAACACACTCACATACTCGCATTCAAGTTTTATCTCTCTCGGTTTATTCCAACAGTTGCGCGCACCCGTTACGGTCGCGCCCGGGCTCGCTCGCGCGACGGGCACAAGAAAATCGAAAGTAAGCCGCCCCGCCGCGGTGGCTGTGCACTACTCGGTATAATGCCGCGGCTAGTACACCGTACAACAAACGCGCTAAGTCCCTATGCAGAAAATCCCAACGATACCGCACTTGTATGCAAAACAGCAAAAGCCAGCAAACCCGCGAGCTCGCGCGCGCGCGCGCGCAGCATGGATTTCAAAGGTAGTGTAAGCTGAACAGCGCACGCAAGGATATCCGAGCGGAGTCTTCGAGCGATTCTTGGGTGCGGACGGTCCGGGAAAATAATTGCCCCGGTATACGCTTTACTCAGCAAAACCCGCGGAAGGGACTCCCCGCGGGTCCCCCTCGCCCCCTCGGCTAGGCGAGAGAAGATCCTCAGCTGCGAGATAGCTTCGATGGATCCGCAGGGAGAGATTGCAGCAGGTGCGTTCGGAAAGCGATATCGCGATCGATATACGTTACGCATACACGCGGCTGTTGTAAGAACCGCGGACGGATAAGAATGATACTCGAGAATCCTTGAGAATTTTATTTCTTGCCGGCGCGCACGCCCGGGATTCCGAGTTGCATTATATCCGAGTCCGGATGATTCATTACGAGATAAGCGTGCAACGATCAAACGACACGTTGAACAAGCGGTATAAACCTATTCGGGCGTATGCACAAAGCCCGATGAAGGGTGCACTTGGTAAAACACGCACGTCAAAGAGCCCCGCGCAACGGCGTTCGCCTTTTACGCTGTAAGCCCCCCACCTCGCCCCCCAAACGGATAGTTTCAGATTGTAAGATATTTCGTTCTGCAAACGTGCAATTTGCAAAATTGACGGGTAATTTGTTCACTCTCCCTCACAACACTGACTGGTCGTAATTGCGAGATACAATCAATCGCGGGTGCCCGGCTACCGGCCATGGCGAGGAAAGAACGAGAGGGAGAGGGAGTGGTAGAGCGGTAGAGTTTATGAACGGTGGAATAGAATCGAGGGTGTTGGCCCAAAATTTGCGAGATGTTTTCGTATATCTGTTGAACAGGCGAGCGGCATCACGCTCCGAGTTCACGCGTGGTCTGCCAAAGTACATACACGGATACTGGTTATTGTTAATTAACGTAATATCGTGTAATTACGAGAATTATTATAGGTAATTATACCGGTAATAAAATTACAGATCTCCGCACCGTCTAATGAAGAAATCGATTTGAATAAAAATGTTGGGTATTTGTCAACGTATTTGCATGCCGGGCGGCTGCTGCGCGAAGCTGAAGGTGGAAGTTATAGAAAAAGGATTTTTTTTTCTTTGCGACGATCAATTTCCGTTTAGTAATAAAAATAATAGTATGTAGTGCTCCGAGGGAGGGAAGTGTGCAATTTTCGACGTTTGTGAAGTTTGCTGCCTGAGCGAAGCGTGAGCGGAGAAAATCATGCAAAGTGAACGTTTTCTAACTCCTGTGCAGCATATAATTTTTTTTTCCGACTTCGTTAAAATGACCACACTTCTTGCGTCACAAAATCGTAATATTCGCCAGTGACCATTAATCCCTGGAAGTAATAGTTTTCAGAGGGAGTAATGCGCTCTATTAGTTCCTGGGAGTAATAAAACAGTAATCAAGTAGTCAAACAGTGATACGCATGCGCAGGGGTTAATCATTCGTCAATACTAGGCGATTTTCCGTGCGTGGTGCATCCAGAAAAGTAATTTATTTGACGGACGCCTCGGAAATAAATATTTATTTGGTTTAAATAAATGTCTATTTTTATTACATGAATATTCAGTTAAACAAAATAAATATTTATTTGCGGGGCGACGATCAAATGAATAATCATTCCGGGTAATGCATGCAAGGAATGAGGTTATTTTAGCCAGGTGGAAAAAAAATTTAATCGACATTCAATCATTGGACAATTAAAATGCACTAAACCTCTCTCCACCTTTCACGATACTTTGAAATCTCGAAGCAGGATAGTACGATAGTTTAACCAGCGTTGCCTCAAAGATCGCGTGGTTCTACGGATCTACAGTTCGGCAGGGCAAAAGAATGCGAGAAGAGAGAGCTCGATAGCTCATATACCGGGGTCATCGGCGAAGTCATCGATCAACCTCAGCCAGGGGTCAGCCCGTGGTCGGCCGGCAGCTGTTCGACCGCCGATCGGTCAGTCATCGATCTATCGGTGCTGCCGCGCTGTAGATCACTCGCCACGATACAACGCACGATATATAGTATCTATCGGTGGTACATAATCCGAGAGCCGCGTATTCAAGAGTCACTCCGACTCGGTTGTACTTAGGAATCGAGCTCGTATAATTTATGAGCCCACATAATCTGTCATAACACTCGCCTCCCTTGCGTAATCTGACGACATAGTTATGCGGTTACCTTCGGACTGCAACCACCTACGAGCTCTCGACCGTTCGCTCGACATATACTTTTTGTTTTCCAGGGAGCGGAATTGCGTTTTCGTAGCTCGTCATTAAAAATGTTCTCAGGATAACACAGTAGCTCGCTCGAACTTCCTCGTCGAGCCGCACAGCCATGCCCTGCTCGCACGACACTCCCATTTACGACCTATCAACACTCCCTTTTAGCGGACGACGTAAGCCACGTACGCACGGTGGAGGGAATCGCTCAGCTCGCGGCGCTACAGGTGGTCGTTTCGAATTTACGTACGCACTCGAGGCGAAGCAGGGAGGGCCGTGCGCCGCGACGGTGCCTCCGCTCGTTAACTCGCTCGACCGTAAACCTTTTACTTACAATTAGCCCTGGCGTCATTATATGTCCCACTGTTCACCGCGACGATGTATCCGCTGAGTCGCCTCCAAGAATTCCCCGAGAAGTTACAACGGACGATCCTTCGCAGCGACCACCGGCGCTAGACCGCCTCTTTCCTTTTTCCTCATTTGGACTTTCTTTCCACGATCTCTCGCGCGGTATTCGCGCGACAAGAGTCACCCCCACCCGTTACGGAGATGTAATCTCGAAATCATCATGAGGTTGCCAACCTCGCCTAAACGACCCAAACTTCACGAGATGTCTTTCGAATAGGATTTAATAGCCGTGATTTAAGATCTACCGAAAATCTCGAAGGACCTCCTGGTATATCTTTACCTTACACATTACAGTGTAGCCCTTATCGTTTTACAACGTACAGAGACGAACGTTGAGAACCGAGGACATAAAGATTCGAATCGTCGGGAAAGATTGCATGAGCAATATATTTATCGGTTGCAACGAGCGTAAAAGAGTTCCGAGGTTCTTCTGCGTTAAGTCTCCGCGAAACTCTCACGATTTCCGATGTAACCGCGAGATGCCTATAGCGGTGAGGGGTCGGGAGGGAGGGAAGACGTATGAACCTCTCATCGTCATAAGCGAGCGAAATATTTCCGCGTGTAAGTACAGCGGCGCACTCGAGGCAGCAATGCGCAAAGAACGCCGATGATCTGACCCCGGCAGCGGCACCGGCAGCGGGAGCAGCGCCGGCATCAGTAGAATTCCCCGCTGTACGTACGTGCACCCGCAAGAAATTTTCAAACGGCAGAGTAGCACCGAGCTCGCCAAGGGATTCCCTTATCTCGGAGCCCGGCCGTACACGCAGGAATCCGCGGTGATGAGTCGTCGAAACGCTCTCGTAAGCACCTCGGATTCTCGCGGTGATCCTCCGTTCAGCGTTGCGTCCCGACCTTACGACCCCGGTGCACCGCGAGCTGGAGTATCACTCTCGCGGGCGCTTCCTCGCTGTTTATACCCGCGAGTTTCCAGCACTCCGGAATCGGTGAGCTTCTGGGATTCCCGGAATTCTCGGCGATCCCGAAGATCGCCGCTGTAACGATATCCTCGCGGGGATATCGTACTGTTAACGCGGATCCTTTACACATCAACCTTCGCGGTTCGCAGCCGGTCAGTAGGATTCTCTCGAGAAGAACCAAGAAAATTCATTGAGGGTGTCGGATCATCCGAGCGAGTGCAGGGCCGACCCGAACGTTAATAAATGTCTCCCTTGCGATAAAAATTCGCTATCGAATATCGTCTTCCGCTCGGATGAGTTGGACGCTTCGCGGATAACGCGGAGGCTCGGATAATCAAAGGTCCGATAAGCGCGCTTCTACTGTACTCAGAACTTCAGGAATCTAGTTCTGCCACGACTCAATACGTCAGTACTCGAGAACTACCCAGCGCTCGGTACTTTGAGTACTTCATACTTCATACGGAATAAATATCTCCATCTATCTATCTCCACCTACTTCAAGTACTCAGGGTCTTTGCCCGGCTCAGATCGAGACGATCTTTCCGCCGTTCATAGCGGTGCGCCCCTTCGGTGTGTCGTCTCTCGCCGCAGCCACTCTCCCGTTTGCCCTTTTGCCTGAACGCGAAGACTGTGGCCTCCGTTGTCTTGACCACTCGCCCCGACCGCGGCAGAGTCCACGTCGACTTTTTACAACAGGCCAACCATGTAGGGTAGAAGAAAGAAAGTATATACGGTGTATATCGACGGCTGAGAGTCGGGAGGGCGCGGGCCCAACCTTCCGTGTCCGCTGGTTAGGCCCTTTCGTTGCTCCGCCGTCGACATGTGTGCCGCGGCGGTGGAAGGCTTGGTCGAGCGTTCGCCGTTCCCGATGGTCCCGCGATACGACAGGAGCATGTGACGAGAGAGATGGGTCTCTCCCGGTGAGACGCGCGGTCGACGTGTCCGCGCCCATCGATCCCTTCGCCCTTATGCGAGCTGTCCCGCGAGTTCTCTCAAACTAAAGGGATTCCGCCCGAACGAGCGGTGGCTATCCGGCCTCTCCGAACGAACCGCTCGGAAACTCTCGTCCCTGCCGAAAGATCGCCACGATCGTTATTCTTCGGGACTTTGGCAACATATCACCGGATCCGACGCAGACACCCGACTCTCGAACGGCTGTATACAGCGTAACCCTCCGAAATTCCGCTCTCAACGCGTGTATACCATCGCGGGACGGACTTCACAACGATGCCGCGCTACGTTGCACTTAATAGAGACAATTTGCAAATTACAGTAATGCAATACCGTTGCGGTAGACAACAGTGATCAGTGTCGAGGCAGTACGTGACTTTCACCTGCCCAGAGACAGAGGGAGATTCTACGACTCTGGTCTATTCACCGAGCAATTCGTGACTTTCTTGATGCGAGTCTTTGAGACCATCGTCGAGACGATCGATCACTGCTTGTGAATACGTGTTAAAATTTGAAAAAAAAAAGATGGAAACTAAAGTGTGATATGGCGAGTCTGGTTCTTTCGTGCTATTAAAAGAGCTCAGAGTTCTGTGTGCCGGGGTCATTAGGATACAGGCGCACGCTATAAGCGAATGCATACAAATCAGGTGGGCATATGAAGTGTCCGTATAGAGCCGACGAGGATGAGCGTGAAGCAGAGATAACCGCGGAATCAGAACGACATTAATTATCTTCGAAGGTGACGACGAGCGTAGGCCGTTCGTTCGCCAGTCCCCGGTTGCGTGGCCGGCGTGCACTCTCCCGTATACACATGCCGTGCATCGGGCACGGTTATATCGCGGAGTCGAATTAATAAACTTCCTCCTCTTAATGCCAGGCCCGATAAGCAACTGTGAAGAAGAAGAGGGCATGAATATATCGACGGTCTGGCGACGGAAAGGCACAAGGACTGTTCACTGTACGAGGCCTTTACGGCGTTACGCCATTGAGCCATCGACGTATTTAATCGTCCCGGTGATCGAGGCCGTGCAACGACGACGACGTTCTCGTGAATAATATAAAATCTTTCTGGTCGTGATTACCGCAGGAGCGTCGAGTCTCGTCTCTTGCGTTATCTCTTTGCTTCTTCACTGTGATTATGCGACAAATAAAATAACACGACAAAGTAGATGAATACTCTTCGTAATCATTTACTTTGTACATATATGTATACCCGATACCGAACGCTACCTGTCCACCGTTAATGCGTCGAGTTTTTATTTATTTTTTTATATATTTTTTTAGTTTATTTTTACTTGACTCTCGATCGTTATCCTTTTTCTTCGAGACTCGCGATACTCGCGACAAGAAATATCGCTGCGCACTGGTTCGCCCATCCGCTGATTTTTTTTTTCGGTCTATCGTTCCTTCCGACAGCTATTTTCTTACATTAGCTCTCCGCGTTTTTTTGGCGATGTTATTGTTGGTAATTTTTTTTGTTCGTTGTTTTATCGTGAAGTGCGCAGCACTGCATCCGCAGGTTCGCTGCCCGGATCGTGAACCATACATCAGCCAACTTCTCCGTAATATAATCAATTGACTCTGACAGTGACGCATTAATAATATCGAACAAGCTCGATTGTCGATCTGGCGCGTACGGCTCGAGCGCGGGTCACTCGCGCAGGGAGAGGGACGAACGTCGCTCGAACTTGCTGCCGGATGGAAGAGCAGCTTCTCCCGACCAGAACGATTAATTTATTATTTCGTTTATCTTTTTCGAGCCACGGCCGTGGCTGCTGTCCTCATATTTCAGAAGGCTTCTCTCTCGGGCCTGTACAGTGTCGCGGGAGCCAACCCATTCCACTATCTTCGGGACACATCCCTTTTACATTTAAAGCTCGTGTTCTTCGAATGTCCTCGCGACTTCCTATCAATGACTCTAATGCTATTCGTTCCGATAAAACAATTCCTACGAGAATTCTTGCTGGCACGAAAAACTCAATAAAATTTTTTAAAAAATACTACAGGAGAACTCCGATTAACCGGGAAGCGAATTAACCGTGCGTCTTCCGAGGTTTTATTTTTCTGCGCGGAGCGCGGAAATATGAAACAGGTGATAGACGAAAATCGAGGGAGTGCAAGAAGCAAACCAAAGTCACTGAGTACTTCCAAATATTGGCTTACGTACTATTAATGAAAAAAAAAAATCCACAACTGTACACTCTAGTTTACACTATTTAGCAATTAAGCGCAAGTTGTACCAAATGTCGTTGTAACTGGTCAAAATAAAGTTGTATCATTAGCCATTATTGACTTACATACTTTCGCTGTCTAGTTCGGATTAACTGGGATTTCGATTATCCGGGGACTCTTCGGTTCCGAGCATCCCGGTTAATCGGGGTTCTACTGTACATGCAGCAGGTAACAGAGACTTCACAGGTACGGTACGATGTGTCATGTCGCGATATAAGTAGAGTGAGAGTCCTAGTTTCGTTAACGTCCGGCCATGCTCGCCGGTGAGGACGACAAAAAGCCTCGGGTCTGATAGTGGGGCAGGGATAGGAAAAAAAAAAAGTGCCCGAGGAATTCTCCGGTTGCCGGAGAGCTGACGGCGCGATCGCGGTCGTCGAAAGGAACCTCGCGGAGCCGCAACCAGCAGCAACGAGCAAGCAACGAGCAGAGCTGTATATACACACTAGCGTTGTTCTCGTTTCTACGGTAGGGTAATAATGCCCGAGAGCGCGTGTAACCGCGCGCGGCCACCAATCACGAATTAATTATCTCCGTGTAGTAATATACAAGAAACACGGTAAGCCATTGGGTCCACCCGCTTGAACCATGCCAACTGCCCCGGAACCCTCTCCCGTTCATAAGCGGAGAGATAAAGATTTGAATTGTTCGTGATCACGCGGGCGTGCTCTCCCCGCGGATTCCTCCGGCTCGGTGTATACTAAACAAACCTCGTGCTGCAGCGATATCGCGATATCCTGATATCGAGAATCAGAGCTCTCCACGCTCGTGCGCTCTCCGAGACCCGCTATAATTTGCGAGAGCCGCCTCGTGGACTCGGGAGCGCGGGTGGCTCGCTGCCTCAGGAACAAACTGAACGGACGACCTCGAAACTTTTTATCTGCCCATCAAAAGTTATATCATTCATTCAAGCCGCATTGTGTGTAGAGTCGGCATCTGGACCTCTGGGTCAGCGAATCTTACTTCCCCAGTTTCTCGTTATCGATGACGGGGAATTTCATTCCTGACCAATCAATCGGAAAAATAAAATTAAGTTTGTCCGTTCGAGTGCAGACTTAATCACTCCCACCGAAAATTGTAAAGTTTTTTCGGTGTCGAAAATCAGAGTCGAAAATCGTAAAGTATTCTGTTTTCGAGAATACCATGCGATTTTTCTCATTAAGTTTATTCATAGCGGAAACGCACGTGCCAGTGATATAAAAAAGTCACACAGTGAAGAACGCCACGCGCCTTCCACGCATCGGCAAAGTGTGAAACGACCAGGACAAAAGAAAAAAAAATGCCGAAGGGAAGAACCGCTCGCAGCGTTGTTATTATCGCCGAGGCGCCACAACGGTGCGGAGTGTGCGGGTGAGGCCTCGTAAAGTCACGAATCACGATTGCTCGGTGTGACTCGGGGGCGAACAGACTCGACATCGGTTGTCTCGTCCTCGAGTGTCGTCGTTTGAATCGGCGCTGTACTGCCTCTCGCGGTACTGTCGTCGAGTCACGGTAGGTGCTCGCTAAGCTTTTCACCGCATTCAATTTATTACATCCGGCTGCTGGTAGTGCCCTATCGCGCGAACACCTGCGTCGAGCATGCTGCGAGAGCTCGCGCGCACGAGCGTTCGCTACGATCGTGGCAGAATCACGACGGAAAACTGGCGCAGCTCGCGCGAGTTGCTCGCGTTCGCGAGTCGCTCCCGGTAATATGCCGAGGCTCTCGAGTCTCGGGGAAAGACACGTAAGTGTTCTCATGTACGACGACGGATATTCGAGAGGTAGGTGTGTAAAATCGTGCAGAAACTTTTTGTCCACGGACATAGCTCGGTGGACGGCACGATCTCTTTCTAGTTCTGCCCCGGATCCCTCGTTGTTATTACCAGCACCGGTAGTCGGTTCGTGGCAGGGAGAGAGTCCCGTAGAAATTATTGTATAAGAATGCCCGGAGGAGAATGGACGTTATTCCGGATACATTCGCTATTAGTACAGATCTAACCCGATATGGCCACGGATCTATAAAGCATCGTGCAACAGAACACTACGAGTAAGCGTACCAACTTCTTCCCCCACGGAATTTACAGTTGGGTAATTCGCGTACGGGAACCGGGACGATCGAGTCCACGGCTCCGAAAATATATTTATCAAGCCGCGGTGCCTTGAGATAACCTTGAAAGCCGAGCCCCGAGATCGATCTCTTTATTTTGTTCTTTTAACGGTTTCTTTTTGTTTCGTTACCCCGGCGCGGAGAGAAACGGAGCAAAGAAACCCCTCTCCTGTCCCCAGAGGACGAGAGCCGAGAAGCCGAGTACCGAGGTATGAACGAGTTTATAAGTACGTGAGTGGGTAGTAAAAATTTTCAAGAGGCCGAGCTATACGACCGGTTAATTGACTCTTACCGATCCTTTTTTGTTTCTTCTTTTCGCTTCTTTTTTTTTTTTTTTTTTTTTTTACCGTCCCGAGAAATTGTTTGACAATTCGTGACTGAGCGAACAAACAGTGAGTTACACGGCTCCCCCGAGACTCGTACACGTACGATAAAATGTAATCAGCGACAAATAGCGGTTGAGAAATATTGTTTATGCTAATCCGGAAATTGGGACTGGTTCGAGCTACCATTTGCATCGAGCATTTGCCGGAGGGGTGCTCGAGATACGGCTAGTGAAATCTATTAAATCATTCAGCCTCGAATCGTCTGACTGTGCTCCGTCTGGTTATGAAATTTACGTGGCATCCGCAGTCGTTCCCCCCTCTCGCTGTTGAATTAGCCTGAGCGAGAACTCTGGCGAATCGTAACTAACGCTTCGGACGTATCGCGTCGAGTGGCGCGAATAATTGCGAGCACAGAGCGCAGCCAGCGGTAGCCGTTTGCTCTCGAGAGGGACCGAGTCTAACTGGAGACTTTCTAAGATACACCTCACGTAACACCGGTTCGCTGGTGTCTCTCCGTCTTTCTCTCCCTCGTCTACCTACGAATATACCATTATCCACGATAATTGACTGACACGTCGGTCTATAAATTCGTCGTCGGCGTGACTATCGCGTAGGGACTTTACCGCCGCGCTGGTACCGTGCCAAGAAACACTGGACATTCGTCTTTTGATCGCCCTTTAACGCTGACTAATCTGACCAGTTCAGAATAAGAATAACACGGGAACAATAATACGGAGAGGGAAACCGCGGAGATTAATATGTTCGCGATAGTGTTATGAATTATCGAGAAAAAAAAATCATTATTGTGACATCGACTGACAAGAAACAGAAGGGCGTGAACCGTAGGCTTTAACATGGGATTTACGCTGTTCTGTTCCTTAACGGTAGAGTAGACGGTAGAGTTAGCAGTATGCAATATAAAAATGCAAAGAACATATTTTAAGGTTGAAAATTATCAACTTGGAAAATAGGATGTTGGAATTAGAAGACAAGTGGAGAGAATACTCTTCATTTATCTTTTAACTAATATTAGGTTTAATTTTACTAAGTTTCATGCAAACCTAGTGTATGCAAGACAAGTTGCAAGCAGCTGGTCAATGCCACTGATTACAACTTGTCAAGTTACAAGTAGATTTGCTAATTTCCTATGCGTCGATTATCCAACTTTGGTAAATAATTATTCGCTTATTGGGAAAAATATGCGACGTCTCTTGGCGAGCTTGAGCTTGGCAAATTAGCAACGAAATAAGGTCCTAGTGGGACAAACGATTAACGAAAAAGCTCCTTCCAATCAAAAGTAAGTTGTTCAATTAACATCAAAATCCATGTTTAACGTGTGAAAAGTCTGGTACGATAATCTGATTGACTGATTTGCCACGAATCAGAACCTGATTGGCTACGAATCGGAACGATGAGAAGTATTCTCGCAAAATTGGATCCAAACGATTTTTTTGTTTTTTATGGTTACTCAAAATTATGCAACAGCAACTAGGGAAGTTTATCTGCAGTAACAGAACGGGGGGACAGAAATGTGGAACGAAAAAAAAATAAATGTGTATCTTTGACTGAAATCGCAGCCAGAAAGATATTATCGGTAGAAAAATGACTTGTAGATAAAACCAATCCCATGAGCTCGGTCATACCTTTCTTTTATTTCTTCGCCCTTGTCTTCTCTTGATGCCAGCCTTTGTTAACCTCTCCTCTCCTCCTAGGGCTTGTTCATCATTTATCGCACGGCGTCGAGTTGCCGAGAAATTAGTCGAAACGACAGAGGAGTTTCACGTGTGCGATTCATCCCAACGAACATCGATATCTCGATCAACATCATTATCCAAAGATTCTGAAAAGGGTTCGAAAAAACTGAGACACGGGCGCATTCGAATTATTATCGTCGCGGTCAGAGAGTACACTCTAACAACGACGAAGAAAAACCGTTCCCATCATTACCGAACATCGACGATTTATTATTCGCTTCTCGTGAAAAACATCGAGCGATTTTACTCTCGAACTCGAGCTTGTCGATCAAACGACGAAACGGTGATTATTTTTTCGATTAATTCAATATAAAGAGTTCATTCAATGAAAAGTTTTGACGGGGAGAGATCGTGGCAACAGGAGGATTGGACAACGGAGACAATGGAAGGTTCCAGACGAATCGCGTCGCGAAAAGTAACAGCTGAAAACGGTTAACTCCCGAAAATTTTCGCGATAACTAAGATAACAGAAAGTTTACCGTGCATCGAACGATCTGTACGCGCTCGATTCGTCCCTACGATGAGAGCGGCGAGTCCGACGAAGCTGAAAAACACAAAAAAAACGCGCACTACACTACACACAACACAAACAGACGCTAAGGCGGCCATTTTGAACTGAGCGACTGCAGCGCTGGCTCGCCGTCCGGCGAGCGGCCAACGACGACTCTGCACGGCTTGCGTCGATCGCAGCGCTCGAAAATACACTGCCGGCAAACATCCGCAATTTAATATGTTCATTTTCATAAAAAATCATAGTATACAGTAATGTATAATACAAATACGCATAAAAAAAGACCAATTCAATTAATTGATTGTAAAAAAAAGTTGTCGATTATCTGTCACGGTGAAAAATATCCCTCGTAGCTTGTCTATCAAAGTGAAGGCAACTCCTCGGTCGGTAACAAAAACTGTAATCCCGAATTCTCAAAGACGGTTAATTTTAATGGAAAAACACGAGAACTGTAAACTATGCGCAGTAATTCTGCAGTTCACTGTTCTCATCATTTTCCCATGAAATAAACGGCTCGGGAGATTTTTGGGTTGCGAAATTGCAGCTATCTCCCCAGCACTCATAGCAGTTTCGCTTCACCTTAAGAGCATGTGAAACACGTTCTCAGCGTGTCTCTCCCGCTCCGCCGAGAGCGCCACTGATGCTATCTCTCTCGCACTCCACAGTGTTTCACATGATCTTAATTGATACGGGTAAGCGGATAAGTATCCGCAACGGTTTGACCCGCTGACCTTTGCATCTAAAATAGAAAAATTGAGGATAGAAAAAGAAATGAAATAAAATAAGAATAACAAGAGAAGACTCGGTTGAGAGTCCGCGTGTGCCAAGTGCGTCGTCGACGGTGCGCGGCCCGCTTGAAATTCGTCGTCATAAAGCCGGCGACGGTCGACGGGGTCTCGTAAATATTTGGACCGAGTCCGATAGCGGTGTCCGAGGCATGCGACCTCACGAAACCGGCCGCACCGTGCGGGCAGTGCGCGCATTTCACCGAGGAGAGAATACTCGTGCGAGGCGCGGTGTTCTTTCCGTCGGTGAAGCGCGGGGCGACGGAGAGCAACGCGCGAGCTGCCCGGAGTGCAGAAACTCGTGGCACCGCGCGCGGCCGCCGCGGCAAGAGTCAGCGGCGGCAGCACACCCGGCCGATCTCGAATTAATCCGAGGTTAGCCTGGCGTGCACCGGTAACTTGACCGGAGGAGCCACGACCACACCGCGCCGGGGCAGGCCGCACGCTCTCGCGCTCTCTCCGGGCGAGCGGGCCGAGCGGGAGTGGGACGTGGCCAATGTATACCCGCGGTGAATCTCGATTCGCGTCGCAAAACGCCAGCGACGTTGCGAGAGGAGGCATTCTTACACGCATCCTGTCTGCGGTTGACGAAACTTATCGGGACACGAAACTTCCGAGAAACCGCGCGTTCTCATCGCCGTTCCTTCAACGTCCCGGGGCTCTCCGTTTCGACGAGTCCAGAGGCTCGTCGCACGCGGACCAAATTCGGCCGAATCCGAACGACGGATGAAGGAGATGATCTTTTTTTCTTGTTTTTTTTTTTTTTTTTTTTTAACAGATCAGAGCGGTCCGGTCCCTTGTAACTATCAACGGTTTGTGTACGGTAAAGCTACGGGGACACTCGGGAAGGAACGAAGTTATTCGCGGAAACTGGAATTTCATCAAAGTACCATTATAGCGCCTCGTTCTCCGCCTCGCAACGGAGAGAGCCTCGAGCGTCATTATCCATTTCCGTTTGCGCGATGCAAAACGACAAAATCAAAAGGAGAGTTTCTTTCAGGCCAAATTTGGGCGTTCATTTCGAACGGAGGATGCAGCGACGAAAATAAGAAAAATAAGTGTACCCTTCTCTTTCGCTAAATGTAATGCGAGAAGGCGCGTTACCGGCGGGGGGGGGGGGGGGGGGGGGGCGCATTCAATGGATCGCGGAGACGCGGAGCACGCGGTTTTGTATCGAACGTACGGAGCCGAGAGCGAGAGGACTCGAGCCGGCCAGTTTTGCTCACGCAGGTGGGTAATAAATAATAAATTGATGCGAGCATAAGCGGGAGAGGTACCGACGCGTTGTACAGAACACGTTATACGGTAGGGCGGTGCGCGCCTATCTATATATAACAGTTCCCTCTCCGTCCCTCCCTCTTTATCTCTCTTTACACGATCCCATTCGCGAGCGGGAGAGCCGAGGTAGCGGAATATCCTTAGGAGGCATAAACGCCACGAGGGCCTCGCGCCTCCTTCTCCGCCTCTTCCCTCTTGCTCGCTTCCTCGGGAATAAAACGGAGACGAAAAACGACTCTGCTGAAGAAGCCGAAGAAGAAGTGAGCGAAGAAGGAGAGGAGGAGGAGGAGGAGGAGGAGGAGGGGGACGAAAGAGAGTGAAAGAAAAAGATACGGGAGAAGACAGAAGGCTAAGAAAAGCCTCGCGTGTTGCCCGCAGCTACCTCAGCTGCCCCCGGGTGCCCTCCTCCTGTCACGGCCCTGTCTGCTGACCACCGCGCAACTACTATTGGCCTCGCGACTCCGGGCCCCCGGATTCAGTCGGGCCCCGAACTCGCCCAGACCGTTTGATTTGCGATCCCGCGGGGCCTCTGCCCCCCCCCCTCCCCGCCCCCTCTTCTCTCTTTATCTCCCTCGCGAGTTTGCTCTTGGCTCGAACGAAGAAAGACAGCGTCCGAGTTTCGTTACTTTTTAAATTCCGCGCGACCCCGGAGAGAGAGCCGGAGTACCCCGCCTCGTAGACGGGGGGGCGGGGGCCTTACGGCCCGGGATTCTCTCTCGAGGGCACATGGTAAATGAAGATTTATAGAAGGCCCCGCACGCCACTCAACCCCCGTGGCACTGCTGAATCTTTCAGCACGGAAAGGGGAAGTCACGCGGCTCGCTTCTATATTCCTGCAGAAAGCCCTTTCTGTAGGGACCGCTAGTGATAGCGTTCGTTCGGTAAGCGGTACGGGGTTCGAGCGTTGGAAACTTTAAATTTATCGGAAAATGTATCATCGAGTGGAATAACGTTCAGGGACCGCAACCGTAAATGTTTAAGTGATTAATATGCGTAACGGTCGTTAACGCATCGTAGTTATTGTTAATAAACACACACTTAGTACTACTACTGTATTATCGATTAAAAAATTAGTGCGAAGCGAGCGAAATTATTGAGGAGCATCCATCGAGTTCAGGCAAAAACAGTGTGCCAAAAATCGCCCACCATTAATGGTTCCTTGACTTTGATGTCGTTGAATCCGAACGTGAAGTCATCCAAGACAAAACTGCGCTCGGCAGCCCGTTTCACGACAGTTTGCACTCTGTCGCTCCATTGTCTTCACGGTCACGAAGATTTAATCGAGAAACAGCGCGAGCGCGCGTGATAATCGCAAAGACGGAAGCCCTCCGAAGCGCCGACAAGAGAGATTTTTCGCAACAGGAACGGGAGAAACGAGATTAGGAGATACGATTATATTCTCGGGCTGTAATTTCGTCACAAATTGGTTACGGTCGTCGCAGCGAGACGACCGAGGTTGGACGAACGGTCTATGTACCATAAAGTGGATGTAATATAATAATGATTCGCCTTTTAAGTAATCCGCGCGTCTACCCGTACATACTCGTCGTACACGCGGATATTGCGCCGTGAACTACGCTCACACGTGCGCGCGCGGCGCGTCAGTGTGCTGCGCACTCGCGGGGGCTATTATTTCGTCGGACTGGACGGAAAGACAGCGGCGGCCGCGAGAGAGAGAATACACTTGACTCCTGGGGGGCTCAACGACGATGATTCGCGCTTGGGACAAGACCTTAACGGAGTACCGTTTAACTTCTCCGCCGTGCCTCTTCTTATTATACCGCGAGCTGTGCAGATGAGAGGCTCGGACTCTCGGCTTATGTATTACGCGAATGACACGGAAACGCCGGCTCACGGTGTGGAGGACCTTTTCTGCACTCGCTCGATGTATCTGCAAACACAACGCTTCGCCTGTGTCTGTCCGTCCGTCTGTCCCTCGACCCGTCCGCGGTTGTGTGTGCGTGCGCATGTACGAGTTGTCTCGATGAGTCGGACAATCTTTTTCGTGTAGCTCGTGTATGTGTAAAGCCCGACGCCACCTGCCTCACGGCAGCAGGCGAACAGCGTGAGTCTCTCCTGCTGCCTTCGCTGATGCTCCTCGCGGTAATCCCGAAGACGTCGCGACGACCGCCGGGGTTCAACGGCAAGTGAAGAGAGCGTCGCGCATCTTTCTCTCGCGCGCTTCCTTTCCGCGAACGATGGACGGGAAGAGGGTAACAAAAACTAAGTGAATATGGTTATTCGGTGAACCGTGTACCGTAATGTCCGATGAGCTCGTCCCGGTGCTTCGGTCGGTCATCGATCGAGTCGGCCACCGCGGAGGAACTCAACATTGGACAGTATTTCGCGAATCATTTCACCTTTAGGTGAAAGCTGCTGGACTTACGTTCGTCTGGCTGACGATTCTTGAATGACACGATTTTTTTAAATTAACCGACACGAGCTGCGCTGGAAAGAGGACGAATTATCGGCTGTGCGGCTTATCGACGCGTGCCGCTGCAACGGGCATTATTCGCTGACACCGTTTTTCACGGATACTGCAGCAGATTCGTGAGGCCGATAAGTCCGGAGCGTGTCAATAATTAATCGAGACTCGGGGAGGGGGGAGAGAGTGAATTGCTGAGATTAATCAATTTGACCATCAGACACGATCGGAGGTTTCGGGTCGCCGGTAATGGAAGCGGGCTCCCTCCGATCGTCCGGTGATTGCGATGGAATACGGTGAACCCTCGCTTGAACCGGGAGCTCACGGGAGCTGACTCTATCCTTTCCTCGTTTTACTTTCTACACCCACGCTTCGACTTTTTCTCTCTTTTTTTGCAGTGTTAATTAAACTCCCTGCCCCCCAACTCATAAAGATCACCGGTCGAGATATCATTGTTTCGTAAACTTCTGGGAGCCGCCTTTGCACGGAATAATAACATTGGGTTGATTTTTTTGTTTTTGTTGTTGTTGTCGTTTTTTTTTTTTTTTTTTTTTTGAGAAAATGTTTACACGCAAACGAGAGATCGTACGAGCGGCTCGACGACTTCGCGTCCGTTCATTCACGATTCCGAGATTTTTTTAGTTCCACCGAACTTGGCGGCAGTCGATCATTATAACAGAGCCTCGGGTGATCGCTTCCTGCAGTTTCGCCGAGCTTACGGTCCGCGCGGAACGCACGATTCTCTTTTCTTCGGCGCACCACGCGTTACATGTGCACGCATCCTTCTCTCATTATACCGAGCGCAATTTCATATGTTTTCTCGGCAACAACAATTTATCACTCAAATGATTACACGGTCTCCCCGCTTTCATTCCTCCCGATGTGTCTTCTTAGTAAACGCAATTACCCCCGGCAAATCAGAATGCCCTACCTTTTACATGATACATCGGAGTTTTTCCGTAATTGGGGAATCCTTAGAACGCATGCGATCGCTTAATGGCTCCTTTTTCGATTTCTCCGAGCAACTATTTTTTTTATTATTATTTTTTGTATCTCCCGGACACTCACGAATCCGGTGGAAGCCGACGTGGATTATCGGCGGGTCGGGTTGCGCAAGAGAATTGTCTATAACCGCGAGGTATGCGAGGGCGGCGGCTTGTGCCGGTGAGCGTAGCTAAAAATTAATCGAAAGGCTCGCCGACCGGGAGTCACGGAACGCTGTGTATATATAGAGTGGAGAGGTAAAAGGTTAACCGAGCGCGAGCGAACGGGACCCCGCGATTATGAGAGCTCCTCGAGGTCCGTTCCGTGAAATCGCACGAACGCACGCGTTTAACCGCTCGAGCACACCTAATTAAAGAGGGCTCTCCCCGGAGATGGGACGACTCTTCAACGTTCGCGTCGTTACCTTAAGCTTCACAGTCTCGCGTTCCGACCGCGGCCGAGAGAGCCTCCGATAATTAAATAATTATAAAGTGCACGCAGAAGTCTCTCCTCTGTATTACCATGGCCTAGATGCTCCCAGCGACTATGCGGCCCGTTCAAACATGTACGGATAATCGTGCACACGTTTCCCGGATCTCTCATCGGCGTCGGAATAAAATCACTCAATCAGATAAAATTACACGGTAAAAAAGAAATTGATTGCTAAGAAACGAATCCCGTAATTTCTTTCGACGAACTTCTCGGGGATAATTGTTTCAAAAAAATACTCATCGGGAATGAAATAATAACGGTGATTTTTTTTTTGTAATTCAATATTGCGAAGTCCACGCGCATACGCGCGGACTTCGATACTCCGAACGGTCCCTCTCGGCGGGATAATGAGAATATTTCGAAGGGACGCGAGGAAGAATTTTTTTTTTCCCCCCGAATAGAAAGAGGAAAGGGCATGAGGATTATGCTGCAAACTTCCTGGAAACACGTGTGTTTCCAAGCGTAGTTTCATCTCTGTTGGTACACGGAGCGTTCGAACGTACGTGTGCATGTTCTTTTCTCGATTCAACTGCTCGGTCTCCGCGGTCGTTCGGTCTCCTTCTATCCTTACGAGGCAAACTCTCCGGAGAGCGAAATTATGAGCGTCGGTGCCGCGCGTACGTATGTAAGAGAGCTCCGAGCTGGCGAGATGCTGGTGTTCGCTCCGTTGTCGCCGCCCCGAGCAACTAACCTTCCTGTTGTTGCATGACCCGCGCCTTCTTCGGACTCTCGTGTACACCGGACTATGCCCGGACCCCGTGTCTCGCCGGACCTCGGCGAAGCTCTCGCACTCCCGCCATCCACCGGACCCTGGTCTATACAAAGCGTGCACATGCGCAGGCATTATACAACGTTTATGCACGATACGAATTCCTTATAAAAATTCTTTTTTTTTTGTCAACACTGCTGCGCGGTAAAAAAATTGTGATTATGCTTTCCGTATCGCATCTATGTAATAGGTGAATCTGCAATAACAGAGGATAAAAAAAAATCATAGTTCGCATGAATAATAATAATAGTAATAAATCGAAATTATAACTGTAAATATATGCTCATTATTATTATAGTATTATATTATTTGTTTAGAAATTATGATCATTTGAAATAATTTTCGTCTCACGCGTCTCCATATATGTGGCGAAAAAATACATTTTTTTTGTTTTTTTAAAATACTTGAGAAACGATTTAAAAAAAGTGCCATTCGTGTTCGCATAGGAATTCATTGAGAGAGGTTCTCGGTCGGGGCGATATATTATCGGTATACCAGAGCAAGAGTCTCTCGGGACTGGTCGAGGCGAGGAGAGAACTCGTGGAGTTCTCTCTCTCCAGAGAGAGCCTGACTGTTGCACACGGCCGAGGCCCGGTGATTCGTTTCTCGATATCAACGGTGCTCCGGGCGACTCACCTTCCTGCTGTAAGCCTGACCTCCGAGGACCCCTCTGGAAGCCCAACCCAACAGCCATACGCCCACTAACATCGAGTTTTCTCAACTCTCGCGCCCCGTTATATTCTCGTCGTCGACGCTCTCCGCGTTCGCGTTCCTCTCCGCTGGTCAGCCGGCTGGATACCCCCGATGACCGCGGTCGCCGTTCTCATCTCCGCGTACATCTGTCTATGTGTTTCTCGCCCGCACATTATCCCCGACTTGCATCGATGTAGAATACGCGGGATTATGCTCTCTCCGCGTTGACCTTCACGGATTACTAATTCTTTGTCGAAGCGAAAAACAAAAAAGTGAAGAAAAAAAACGCGAGGGATACACAGTATCCGACTCTGTACGGAGGAGATTTATACGAGTACCTGCAGATACACTGGGGAGGACTCGGTGGAGTCGTTCCCGTTAACGCTCCCGAGAAGGTACAATCCTTTAGCCCCCGTCAGTTAATTTTACTTATATTTTTATACTATACCTATATTTTGCTTCCTCGGAGAGGAAGTTACTTTTTGTAGAAAACAAAAAAATGATTTCAAATATTTTTGCGGCACCGGGCTTAGAACAGTCCAGATCATCGACAAAAGTGTTTTTTTAGCTGCTGACTTTTAAAATAATAAATTATCATTTTAAAATTATTGTAACTTACGAATTATTTATGTGAGTTTAAAAATGTACGAGTTAAAAAAATGAGGAAGCAGTGCGCAGATTGCTCGGCACCTTTTTGTTTTGTTTTACTCTCACCGTCGCGCGCACCGTGTCCGGTAGAGTGACGGAGGTTCTCGGAGAGGGCAGAGGCGCGTGGGCGCTCGCGACGGGGTTGACGCGTTTCAAGGGAAACTGGATCGAGGCGAGGGGAACGGGACGACGTCTCGGTGGATTCGCACCGACCGCTTCGGAAGGCCTGCCGCGCGTCCCGGACGAGTTTGCGAACCTGATTCGCTTTGGCGAACGGGCGTGGTAACCCGCCGGAGAGATTTTTCTCTCTCGCCAAATGAGAGCCGTGGAATGTTGGAAATATCTTGAGCCGAAGCTGCCGGAGAGGCGCTCCGGTATTCAACCGCAGCGGCGTAAGTACGCGGCAGTTTGTTGCATCGCGCTCTTTCCTTTTCTGCATATCGTTAGTACCCGCAGTAAAGTTCTTGCGAGATTAATAAGATAGCCGTCGTGGGGCGCGGGGAAAAACGGAGCAGCGGGGCGAAACGGGCCACTTTTTGCCGATCATTCGCGGGACTCGGAACAGTCTAGTTTGAAATGAAGGACACGAGTGCCTCGGTGTTCCGTTTCGCCCCGCGCTCCACCCCCCTCCCCTATTTACAAGTGTGTGTGTCGCTCGGGAAGATATTAAACGTCTAGCTAATTATCGCCGGTTTTTGCGAGATCTCGTTTCGATTGGAAAAAGTAAATGATTACGACGGAGGGGCGGGGGGAGGGGGAATGTAGGAATGACAAGAGTGACGGATTCGCGCGTATGCCCTCCGGCATTGGTGTATCAATTCTCATGGCTCGCCGCGATATCTTCATTATCATATCGATTCTCGAATGTGTCTCTGCGGTTATGCAGATCGTGCGTGCCCGTGTGTGTTCGCTCGGAGGGCAAAAAAGTTGTCCGATCGGGAGGAGCGCTCTCCTTTACTCCCGAGGATTTTTCGACGACGAGATATGATATCCGGTGGTTCTGCCGCGACGCCGCCCGCCGTTAAAGTGGTAAAACTTGATTTTACGATTCGACATAAATTAACCGACGACGAAAGAGCGGTTAACGCGAGGAGCCAGCTCGTCGTGCGACGATCCTCGGTGTACGGTACAAAACGAAAAAATTCACAAAAAAAATTCAGCATAAAAAAAAATTATAATATTGGAGAATATTAAATGCGCTTCGAGGACGATTATAAATCCTGTTGACGCCGCCGGTGCGCTGGTTAATCCGCTCCGAGTTATTAATAATTTCACTCGTACATCTCGAAGTGAACATATCGCGAGGGGGGGGGGGGGGGGGGGGATGAGGAGGGAGGGTTGCTGTCCACCGATAACTCAATTCATGATTTACGCGGACAACGTCTAATTAAGTGTCGGCGGTAATAGAATTACGCGAAATAAAGAATACCGCTGGGTATCCCCGGGTACATTATAGACGGATGCATTCTCACGCGATATTGTACTACACGAGGGTTTCGTTATATTAGACCGTTCGCCAGGTCGGAGTGAAAGTGGAGGAGAGATATACACTGAAAGCGAGGCGGGAAATATTCATCATTCCACCGCTCGACCGACAACCATTACTTTAATCTTGGCTGAATATCACGAGAGGTCGGAGGATCAAACGAATGATTAATTCTTCACGGAATATTGTAGTAGTACGTACATCGGGGGATCGTCTTGTGTTTCTCGGATTATTATTTTCCGACGATGTGATTCGCAGAACTCGCGGCGGTCTTCGATAGGAAGGACCCGATTTTTTTTTTTTTACCAATTACACATCTAACGCACCGTGAAAAAGACAAAATAGGGCATCCGAAAATTATTGGAAAATTGAGTTTTACGACCGCTGTCCCATTTTGCCCCACTGTCCCATTTTGCCCTGCTCTCCCCTATACTATTAAATTCAAAACCCCCGATTATTACTGTAATAATAATAACAATTATTATTATTATTATTATATTTCTGAGGGGACATCTTGAATAAAATCTCATCGGCGTTCAATCCCGGACTCCTCCGCCTCGAGGGAGGAGACACGAGCTAGAACGTAAGTGCAGAAGGCACGGGAGAGGTCCGACGGAAGAGGTGAGAATAAAGCCTCGTGATATCTCTCGGACCTGGAAGCATATTAATAATTCCATTCAAGAGAGGCCCACCGTCCGATATCTTAATTCTCGCGTGTGCCCGGGTCACGTTACAATAACGTCTTTCTTTGTGCGAAATAAATATATCTCCTTCCGTGCTCGTTCGGAGTTTCGTGTTTTTTTTTTCTCTCTCCGAGAGAGACAAATATAGAGAGCGACTGCATCCTCCTGCAGGCGTTGCACGGCTCCGCGCAACGTTTCGCAAAGTTGTACCGAGGAACGCGTGGTCCGCGGCGAGATGTTACCTCGCGGAGAAATAAAATAACCGGAGAAAGAGCGAGCAGAGGAAAAGAGGAAGAGGATAGGTCGAAAGGCGCTCTTCGAGGTGGCTCTCCAGACCGGACGTACCTGACAACGACTAATGGTCAAGCTGCCGCCTCGGGAATATGAGATAAACGCTCTCTCGCCACAAGCTATCCGGATCTCTCATTCGGTTTTCTCGTTTACAACTACCGGTGTGTTAGCCCGATTCTTTATCCGCCCGACACCCCGATTTCTTACGCCGCGGAAAGATTCCGTCGGGAAATATCGTATTTAGAACTACGTCCAAGATATCCGGCAAACGTTAATCCGGATTGGGTTAACCAAAAGTCGCGGCGAGATTCGTTCAAAGCTGTTATGTGTTTGGTAAAAATAAATAATTGATGTTTAATTATTCGAAATTTGTCGATTCAGACAAATATTTTTGATGCACCAAGCAAATAACACCTTTGAACGTCTGTCACCTTGGTTAATCGAACCATTCCTTTTTCTCAGTGTATTATAATATGTAATATACTCAGTTGATAATAATATTAATATAATGATTATAATGCGCTTTATGAGCCTCAGTAATACATGGTTCGGTGGTATTGCGTGTACACATTTGTACTTTTTTTCCCCTGAGGCTAATGGGCCTTTGACCAAGGTCCTTCACCCCGTAAATTTGTATTTATCTGTGGAGTGCTTCATGGACATAAATTAAAACCTTGCTTGTGGAAAAGACGATACAGTTGATAAAAATATATTAATAAGCTTAAGCTAGCGATTTCGTAGATCTGTTTCACCTTATTCTGTTGCGGAAATTATTCAAAAAATCGTGTTATTTCAAAAGTCGTTTGAAATAAGTGTTGGGCATCTGTGTTTGGGGACGTTGTTTGCTGGGAGCTTTCTAAATAGCGGGATGATTGATTCTAGATGTCACTACGCAAAGTTCATACTGAGACTTTTTACTCTATCTGTTATTGTAATAATAATAATAATAATAATAATGTGAGAATTTGCGATACATAAATGGCCTTACGACCCGCAGCGTGTATTATAAATTACAAACAAGCCCGATATACAGCAGCGAGCTTGCATCCCGAATTGATCCTAACCCGTTGGAGGAAGAAAACACGCCCGCATATACATATAGTATTGGTACAATCTTTGCCCGTGTCGGTCGTTAACAGAACCGGGTTTTGCAATGAGGCGAGTCCGAGGCAAGGATGCCTCCGATGCTACTATACGGGCCTACTCACCGCGGGAGGATCCTCACCGGGAGGATCCTCTGGGCTGTTCGCCGATCTCGCCGATCCTTATTCACGATCGATCTGCCCCGCCCTTCACACGCGCTCGCGATTCTACGCTCGTTCACTTTCCTCGCGCTCCCTCCGTATCCATCGCAATTTCGAATGGCCATTCTCACCTCTCGTTATCCGCGTGCATTTTCGATCCGGTAGCCAATGAGACTCTATCGACCATCTCGCTGGCGAAGAAATAAAATACAAGCTGCATACGCGATCGAGAGATATCGGAGCATCCTGCACGGCGAATAAGAGCTTGTACGATGGGGGGAATAATTATACAAAACAAAAATATATTGAAAAAAAAATGGATGGAGCAACTTCCGTGCGCCGAGACATATAAAATCGCGAACTTATATCGCAGTTTCGAGCGGTTATCCGCGCGTCTCGTTCCGCGCATGCGCCTTCGATCCGCCGGCCCAAGATCGGCAATCGCGCGGGCGAAGAAAGAAAATTAAAGCTGCGTGCACGATCGAGAGATAACCGAGGATCCTGCGCGTCGAGTAAAAGTTCATACGATGCTCGGAATAATGTTATAAGTTTCAAATGAATTGGAAAAAAAAAGAAAGAAATAAAAATAACAAAAATAAAAGAATTGTGAAAGAGCACCATCTGTGCGTCGAGATAAATCAAGTGGCGAGCTCAGTCCCCGAGGAAAATCTGTACGAGTTTGTCTTGCTGGGAACAGTAGGTAGGTAAATAACTGTTACTGTAAATACGGAAGTCAATGGCGATATGAATCATTCGACGGGAGCCCTTGAATATCTGTAGAGCATCTGTATACATCAGAAGGCCGAGCTTGCCAGAGTCCCGTGAGCCGCTGCTGCTGCTGCTGCGTTCTGCAGCATTTTCATCTTTCTCACTCTGACGGATATTCCTTCTGTGTATCCATTTAAGTTACCTGTTCTATTCGCTGTATATACGTATATACACGTATACCTTATAATATATACTCGAGCGTACAACAGCGGCGTCACGAAGCGTATTATTAATGTCTTTATTCACGATATCTCCTCTCGAATGAGCATTATCTGCCAGTCTGAACATCGCAGATGAGTCACGGTATGAGATTTCGATATATTATATTGTACGTAGGTTTCTGTAGTATTTCTTCTTCGAAGAGACTAGGGATTCACCCGCGCGACTCGAATGCATCCGCTCCAATGCACGTCCGTATGTTCGACTGTGCAAAATACTCTTCGAACTTAGGGAGACGCTTTCACCTCGTGGACGTTGTTTATTCGCTCCCCGTTCGGCTCTTCGTTACGATCCATTATATCGTATCTGCTCGAAGTACCTTGACTTATCACGTTCGAACAACGATTGATAAGATTCGAGAAAAATACGATCCGAAGGGTGAGAACTCTTGTGGCAACTTTTTTTTTTTCTTTTAGATTGTGATTTTTCGTAACTGCGAACAACTCTCGGGGTATTCTCTTGTTATCGTTGTTGGAGTCGTAGATCAACGGAGTCTCTGCAGTCTCTCGGCGCGGCACCAGATAGCCAGAATCGAATGGCGTAACAACGTACCGAATGCAGTAGGAAAGTGCAGAAGGCACGTCCGCGAGGCAATCAATGAGCGATTATCGTAATTACGCCAGCGATTAACGCGATGCCGAGGAGTTACTTCGCGGATATTCGAGCACGTATTTATACACCTCCGGGGGCCCTCGGAGGCATAGCGCGGCTCCTTTTCACGCCCGGCGTGCAACGAACCGCAAAGCTCACTCTCGCGTCTCCCTGATCATCTTCCCGCGGTCCTCGCTCTTATGCACTTTCTAATATCTCGCCGATCTTTCCAGCGTACACTGGCGAAGATACGGACAGGGAACACTGGTGCGGAAGCAGTGGTGCTCAGAAATGGGGATCGCACAGGGATCGAAAATTTAACGAGTAATCGACGAGAAGTAACTCAAAGATTGGCTTAGAGAAAAAAAGTTTCTACGATCGTAACGAAAAATCATTCACACGATAAAAAAAAGTCTGTAGACCCGAAAAATGTTTATTTTGCACAAGGCTCGGCAATTTTATTATTGGATCGAAATTTTCGAGTTTGTTTTACTAAATTGAATCCTTACACCGAACGACTATATCATATCGACTATCGATAAAAAAAAAACCTTTAATTAAATTTAGTATTTTTTTTTCTATATCCCAGGAACCAAAAAAAAATGATGTAAACTAAAAAGGAGAACATCCCGCCTTGCACGATTTCGGTAGCATATCATAAAAAATTACTTAATTAATTTTAGTAATTTCTTTTGTGTGTCCCCGTAACTAACTCTCAAATATCATTTAATTGATTTCAGTAAATATTTTCTATGTCCCAGTAACTAAAAAATGAGAACCTCTCGCCCGCGGGATTCCCGTAGCATAGACCAGCAGGTGAGGTCAAAGCTCGTCGTGGCCCATTCCCTCCTCGCGTATACGTACACCTCTCTATCCCACGTCTCCCAGTTCCCGGTCGTCGGTGTTCCCGCTTTCTCGCTATAACTGGAGCAGCTAGTCGCCGGTTGCGTCACAACCGCGGTTGCAGCCGCCTCCGCGCGGTCCATCCGCGTCTGCCGTGTACGGCTGGATCCTATGTATTATACCTTCACTATCGGGGAGCAGGAGCCGCGCCGATTTTTCGTTCTCGCCGCGTCCCCCGAGCGTGAGGAGCAAGAGACGATAAGAGGCCCGACGAAACAAAGAGCGAGATATCGAATCGATGCTGCCCGTGTGCGATCGTTTGAAGTCGGGGGGGAAGAGAACAAACGTGCCGCGCTGCCGAGAGAGGTTCGGTCGAACACGCGAGAGATAGGTACGTACATACTATCCGCGTTCGTGGATGTTGGAACGAAGATCGTCGGCTTCCTTGGAAGCCGATCGAACACTCTGTTCGGAGAGGGAGAAAGCCGAGCCGAAGCGAGCCTCTCCGGTGCTCTCGCGATTTGTCACGTTACAATTAATTGCAATCACCGGTGGATTAACGACTCGGAGTTCGCCAAGTGCCGCTGGCGCTCGCTGGTTTTCTCGAGATCGGTACCATGTATCCTATTTACGCTAGGTATGGTTATTGTGCCGCGGAGTCTACGCTGTATGTGTGTTACGCTTGTAAGGCGCACAGTACATAAGTTATACCGTCGGGCTCTATTCAGGCACCGAATATATTGCTAATTAAACCACCTACCGCGGTATGAGAGCAAAACTGACTTCTCGTTGCCGCGCTCTGTATGCCGTCTCCAATATACACCGGTTAATAGATCGAGAGTCCGGAGTGTACAGTACAATTAAATAAATGGCTCGCGGCCAGCCGACTAACAGCGTACGCGTGCAACATCTCTCGGGGAGATGGAACTGTGAAACGAGAAGATTTCGCGGCCGTTCAATTTAATATTCAGCAAACATTTCTTTATTTCCGTCCGTTCCCAATTTTATTTAATTTTTTTTCTCGTTAATTTTAGGATTTTCTTTCAGACAAGAATGCGTTTCGTTGATAATGAAGATCGTGACATTAACGAGACTAATAAATTTGTGGATCTTTCGCAAAGTTTGGTTGCAAAGCATCGAAGCGATCGAAGCGCGCTTCGAATTTCGAGGGTGCGTCTGACCATCGCGGCCGCGACTACTGGCGATTATTATTTTTTTCTTTTTTCTCTCTCCCGTAATAATTAGAATAATAGGATCAACGCCCGTGCGTTTTTCCATGGCGACGATGACGGACCTCCATCGCGAGGTAAGGACACGGGTCTCGTGCTCGCCACACGCGTCGCGTCTTGTATCGCAAAAGCTTCTCGCACGCGTTCTCCTCCGCGAGTATAAAAGTTCACGGTTGTAAATAACTCTCCGCCTGCCGCCGCCGCCGCGCGGAATTCTCATTAGCATCGTAACGCAGACGTAAGTTATTGCGCCTAATGATAGAGGTGCCCCTGAATGTTGCGCCGTTGCCTGCATGTTGCCGCGGATTTAAAAAATCAACACCGATGCCGCCGGGTGCCGGAGTGCGGAGCAGAAGGAAAGAAGATACAAGCGCAGAGCCGGCTCGGCCTCAGCGCTCGTATCGGCGAAATCGCTTCGGTCATCATTTATTTATACACTTTTTCCGGGCGAACGGGGAAAAATAGGCGCACCGAGAAATATGAACGCTACAGATTTCGACACGGATATCCGATATCTTCGGTCTGCGAGGTCCGTAAACGCAACTCTCATCTTCGCGTCACGTAAATTTATTCCTTCTCGTCAGACTGCATTGTAATCTCCAAAAAGCCCCAAACGCACGTTACAAGAGTTAACAATTTTACTCCAATTTTTACCAATTCCAAAAGTAGAATCGGTCGCAGTCCCACACTGATGAAAAAAAGTACAGTTGAATCAACTAAGATTCGGGCAGGGACGTTCAAATAAATATTTTGTTGGTCGAACAAAATATTTTAATGACTCAAAAATATTTTGGTGAAATCACCCAACAAATTGTCGAACTAACCAATTTTTTAGCTGTATCAACAAAATTTTTAGTTGATTCGACTATGCTCGAATCTTATTTGATTCAACCGTATTTTTTTATCAGTGCGTATGCCGAGTATGAGAAAACCGAGCGAGGGATCGGAAAGACGTGCTGGTCGTCGTCCCCGGGAGCCCGAAACTGTTTTCACCCGAGCACGAGAACTAGTTCGTTCGATCAGGCAAGCGGGACCCGTGGTCAGCTCCCCCCCCCCTCCCCCCCTCGGATGGTCCCCCGAGAAATAATGAAAAGCCGGCAATAAATAATGCATCGGCAGCTACCGCGCTCAGGGAGGCATATAACTCATTCCGTTGCGCGGGTCGGAGAGTCCGGGCCCGTATCTGCTCTCTTCCTTCGTTTCTCCTCGTTGCCGTTTCTGCTGCCGGTGCTGACCGTTCCTGGCCCGCCGATATTCCCTCCGCCTTTCCATCTCGCTCCGTTCCATCCTCTCCGCTACCCTGAGCACTCCCTTAACTATCCGACTGCCATAAATCCGAATGCTACTATCCGAGGCTCTAATTGCATTATAAATTGTGCATGCGCCGTGGCCTGGGCGAACCTTCTCTCGTGCACGATGCGCATACCTCTGCCCACCGATGAACTCTCCGCGGAGAGTTGCAACTGCACTGCAGAAAAGCATGAGGAGCGACGCGAGAGCGCGCGAATCGAAGACTAACCCTCCCGTTCCTCTACGGACCTCTCGTCGCGATTATCCTTCTGCTTTCTCTCGTCCTCTCCGTCTCACCGGGCTCACCGCCGCCGCGGTGCAGAAGTTCTCTCCGACTGCCGGTGCAACTCGAGCCACTATTAATTTCATCACCCGTACCTTACTTACGCGCTCGCGTGATGCACGGCTGTACGGCACGTTTCTATTATTTTGTATTAATTTCGATAATTTCACGAGAGACGAGGGATTACGTGGGCGATAACTTTTCGCGCGTACACCGAGAACCGTTGCGGTTTATTTATCGCACTTTATTCGCGTGGGTAACGCCGGAGTTTAATCGCCGAAGTGACCCGCGATTTTCCGTTCTCGTAGACGAGGTCATCGTTCTATGCCATTTGTACAGTAGTTGTGTAATGTTTGAATTTTTATTTCCACTGAACTTTTGTGTATAAAAATATGAATGAAAAGAAAAATAGAAACGTCTTTCCTCCGCGCTTTTGGAGCACCAATGGACTGTCTATAATATTTTTCCACCGTAAAATTTCCGATATCGAGCGATTAAAAAAAAAAACCATTGAACCTCTGTTCTTAATAGAGCGCGTACCGATAATCCGACTTATCACCATATGGTCAGTTAATCCGATCCGCGATGGCAATTTATTCCGGAAAGTCGGCCACGCGATAGACCGCATGGCGGTGCTCCTCGGCAATGAGCCATCGAGCTTTATCTCGTAGCGTTACAATGTCGAACGGTTGAACGATCGCCTCGATCGATAACCACCGTCCTCGCAGCCTTTCTTTGCGCCGACGCCGCAATTATCCATGATCTATCGCACTCTCCCCGCGCTTATCGATTACAAAAAAAGCGCCTGCAACTTTCAACGAAACAATTTTTCCATTAAAATGGATGATCCAATATGAGGCTCGATTCGTGGAGCAAGCCTCCGCGCGTGGTCGCGTCGCGGCTCGCGTCGTTCGCGAGATTATTTCACCGGGCGAGAAGACTTTTCATCGGTCTTATGCTGCACGCTCTCGCTCATTAGCCCACGCCCTCGTTATTACGTTATCAACGTCCCTCGGGTTCTTCCCGGCATAGAGTATATAATGGCACGGCCGAGAGCCGCCCCTCTGAATATATTTACGAGGGTAATCCCCGTTGCCCCGGCCTGCTGGCGGGCAGTTGCGCGAGAGAGGGAACGGGAGAGGGCAAGCAGCCTGGTCCGGCAACAATAATCCTTATCCTCGCCACATAATTGTGCCCTCGGAGGATTTATAGAACGGCGAGGCCCGCCGAGTTGCGGAGGACCCCGAGAGACTCGTCCCCTTCTCTCTCTCGCGCGCTTTATCCCGAGTGAACCACGAGGTTCTCGATCCTATCTAACGATCTCCCATTGAGTAGGAAGCGGCAGCACCGGCAGCACCACCGGCAGCAGGAGGATCAGCGGCGAGCTTCTCGAACGCGTTGCAGTCTCGCGGGGATACTGGTGCAGCCTCTCGATGGCATCGGCCGAGGCAGCAACCCCGCCAGGATGAGATTCATTCAACTCTCGTCTCGCCGGGCCACGATGACGAGGAGAGTGAACGCGGCGAACGAACGCTAACGAAGGGACGACGGACGGAACCTCGATTATCATACGTTATTTCACACGTTTGGAATTTGGCTACCGTGCCTATTTGGAACTCTGTATCCTGAACTGGTGTGTCTGCATCCTGCCGAAGGACTCGGCGGTTCGCGCTGTGGGTTGCACTGGGCCGACTACGGCCAGAGCGGAACTTCCGGGATTCGAGTTACAGTCGAACGTTTATTTAAGTCCAACGTGTCTTATGCGTCATTCGGCACAGATGAGTAGGATAAGAGTGGGGAATATGGCCCACGACGATTAGCACGCAAAACAATGATTCATCGACCGGGCCATGTTTAAACCTACACGGAGAGGAGGATCTCGTAACAATAGCGATCGAGGGTGGGAAGAGTATGTTGTACTCACATGAAATTTAATGTACCGGTGCTGGAAGTTTTTGTGCATAAACCGGTCTATTAAATTTCATGTACAATTGTAATGAGAAAATAATGTACATTATATTTAAAACTTTAGAAACACTTCAATTTTACCATGAAATTACTGTAATTTTAGCATAAACACTTCCAGCCCGGTATATTAAACTTACAATTTTTTTAACAGTGTATATAATATTCCGCTACCACTGTTTGTATACTGTACAAGAGTGTACGAGTTTTTCTCGTGCGACTCTCAGTGTAAACAGGCTATCATCTGCGGGTGGAGAAAAACGTCTGAATCGGTTTACTACGCTATACTTAGGCAGAAATTTCATTGCTAGGAATGTGTCAAGCTTGAGTAGCTCGTGCTTCCATTATTTTTCTCTTTTTTTTTAACTTGTTTCAATGCGTCCTTCGTCGGGTTCTGGGAAAGCGTTTGCCACAATATCAATTATGCGACTGGTACAGAGAAGGAGGAGAGAACGAGGGAGAAACGTGTGAATTACCATCAAATTTTACGATCTCCAGAGCTCTAAGCGGCTCCGACGACGTGGCGACTTCTGCATATGCGTGTCGTGTCGACGTTTTCGAAAGCACCGCGTTCCTCCGAAGCATCCCGAACTGGAAAGACGAGGCGAAAAGGTGCGTGCCCGCTAAGCCGCGATCTCTCGCTCGGCCGAGAGTGATTAATACAGCTATTTTATTATATTATAATGTATATACTCGACGGACTCACCATTGTAGAGCCTGCTTTTGGACGAGCGTAGGTGTTCGATGATGGAGGTGAGAGGTCTACGGCCACTGCCGCTGCCACCCCCACAGCTCCCAGGGGAGTCACGCTCCGAGCCGTCCGCCAGGTTGTCACGGTTCTGCAACATATATACATACACATTATATATATATATATACACTTTTATGTTTTAGGTGAAAGAATATTCTACACCGAAGTAGCCGAGGGACGGAAGACTCGCAGATATATATTGCTCGGACATCGCGGTTGCGTGCCCGACGTTTAAAAAAAAAATAATAACAAAAATTGACGTTGCTGAAGGGACGCGAAAGAGTTTTTTTTCCAACCAAGAGTCTACACGCATCGGGTGTGGCTGAATTTCTTATACAGATTATTTTACATGTTATCATCAGTCGAGCTCTCGGAGCGGAGGTTCGAACGTTGCATCGGAGGTTCGAGCTAATGCATGGAATTGTGTTTAAAAAAAAAAAAGATAGAGGATAATTGTCGCTCTCGAGGACCCTGACATATCCGCGTCGACGCGGAAGCGCGCGCGCGCGGAAATCCAAGAATTTTGAATTACGTACAGGTCGTAAATTAATGCAAATACGCAAGTGCGTGGTTCCCCGAAGGGATGTCGACGGGATGATAGTGGAAGGGAAGGAGAGAGGGAGAGAGGCGAGTGGCGCGGAAGAGACTACGCGGAGGACGGAGGGAAAGAGGAAGACGAAGAGCCTGGCGAGCGCAAAGGAGCTGCCACCTGTCTGTTCCGACTGGACGACAGAGGCCTCTCGAGTTCGTAATATAATTGCCGAAGAGTGCGATGTACCGCGGTCCTTCCTCCTTCCTTCTCGTCGCCGCCGGATTGCCCGCGACCAGTTTATAGTCGTATTCTTTGGTGCGCCTTTTTATTCTCGACCCGCGCCGCTCCGCGCAAAGAGAGTTCCCAGCGAGAGGGAACCCGGCGCGGGACGTTACGGAAAATTCCGTTCAGCAGTAGTTCGCCTCTCGAGATCCGGACTCGTCCTCACGGAGTCATCGGGCCCTGAAGTGCGCGTCCTCGTCGAGAGTTTTGCACTAACGGGCCCCGAACGACTATTCTCCGGCGGCGAGCGTCGACCGCGAGAATATACTCTTCAGCCGCGACGCACGAAAGAACGACGGGAGAGCCTCATCCAGGAGGAAAGACTCGCCGACGACGACGGCGGAACCCTCGGCGTGTTTGCCACACAACGCAGATCCGTCGAGAGGTTTGCCGAGAACGCGAAATGAAAAAACCTTCTGTATCAATAAAAGTACAAGCTCTCGATCCTCCTCTCTGCTAAGGTCGAGTCTCCTTAAGGAATGGGATTCATCGATTTTAGGAGAAAAATAAACGTGTCTTTATTTGTTTTCTCGGTGATGAAAAATTCAATGACCACTTCGCCTAAAATCGAATGATCCCGAAGTTACGTTCTCTTTTGCGTTTGGCTGCTTGCTTTTTGTCCACGGAATAAACATCTCGCGTCAAAATTGTTTGTTCGAATAGAGTAGGTAACTTCCGTCTTTGCTTTATACTTTGCATATTGCATTAATCTTCTTATGAGTGTGATTTTTTTGTTTTTTTTTTTCTCTTATGTCTAATCGCTCGAGCAACAGTTTCCGATGTCTTGGATACGATATGCACACAGTGGAGGCTGGGAAAGAGGTATCGGTATGTACGTTGAGGCACGGAGGACCTGCTATCTCATCAACACACCATTGTGAGAGTGATCCTCGTGAGAATCGAGATTTAATTAGCTGACCCGGGTGTACGAGGGACCAGCTGGCCGACGAGCAGTGCACGCTAATGTGGCTCTAATGTCGTCGGTAGAAGCTCCCCTTTATATGCTCCGAGAGCGCGCAAGAGACTCCTTTTAGTGCACCTCTCGTCGCTCCGACATGCATAAGATGCTTTACACGCTCGCCACACTTGCTATACATGCTGCGCTCTCCTTAGTCGTGCTTTACTGCCTTCTTGCCATACACGGATCCGACGTAACCGATCTAATACGCTTCACTCTGCGTCTCGCGCGCTCTCGATCTTTTTTCGCTCGTTTTTTTTTTTATTTTCCTTTTTTATTCATCATCTTTTTTTTTTCTCTCAACTCCAGCTTCCCTGCTCGCGCTCCGTCTCGGACGGGAATTACGAGGGCCATTTTCATTAGAAATTCTTCGCTGAAGAAGTTAACTGCTCTTAACGCAACCTCTTTAGTCTACGTGTAACGTTGAATCTTGCCCGCGCGAGAAAGAAACCGTATATTCACGCGGCTCGGCGAACGCACGCGAGAGAATTATATCCTCGTTCACCGAGACGCATATGCCTGCGTTCTTTTCAACGTTGTATCATTATCATAACGGGGAAGATCTACGTCCGCACGTTTCATCGAGCATGTACGAAGAAAAAAAAAAGAAGCGACAAAGTCCCGAGGTATCTGAAATCGTTGCACAAATTCGTGAAAAAATCCATCGTCCGCCCGGGAGGATTATTAAGAAGATCAATCAACACCCGATACCATCTGCGGACCATCGAGGATCCGATTTCTCGAGTTTTGTTCGTCGACTCGGCGATCCAAAACACGAACGGTCCTAAACCACGAAAAATAATATCGTCTTACTTTGGCACTCGTGGTTTCGAGACACGAAATTCCACGCAGTTTCGCTGCGTCGATAAAAAATAAATTACACGTTCCGGTGTCGACGAATTCAGACCAAAAAAAAAAAACGCGTTGCTTGTTGGACAAATGTTGGACACGATTTTATTTTTGTTCTACTGTTTAAAAAATAAATGAAAGTTTTTGGTCTGAAACAGTCTAAGGTCTCCCTTAAGGAAAACGTTCGTTCGTGGCCTGCGCATGCTCGAGTCTGCACCGGCTATTATTAACCCGTTATCAAAATTAATTCATCAAGAAAATCCTTAGAGCTCGAGCGTTAATAGTCGGTTGAATGCATATGTGGCGGAGTGCGCGCGTAGACAGGTAGCTTCATGGAAGAGTAGATTTGCGTAGGTCGGAATAACCGCGTGGCCGTTCGCCTTGCGCCAATGAGGTTTACCGGTAATGAGATGATTGGTCACACCGTGTGGGCCCCCTCGTGCACACGTCGTCGTCGTCGTCGTCGTCGTCGATCCGCTCTCTCTCGTTTGCCTCTCACCAGCTGTTTCCAATGCTTGTTTGTACGTCCGCGTGCGCACACAGGCCCATGTCGCGCGGTATCTCCCTGTGGGTGAACGCTCTCGCGTTATACCTCGAGCAAGGTATTACACGTACGTGTACGCATACGAACCGCCGACCGATATAAACCCCGAGACCCAACAAGATCGCGTGGCTAGACTCGCCTTTTAAACTTTCAACGCGGCGAGATCGGTGCTTAGTTCGCCGGCAACCGAGGCATAATTCCGTGTGAATTAAAGAGGCGAGAGAGCGACGAGGGTTACTCGAGGAGGAAGGGATAAATGAAAAGCCGGAGAGGAAGGGAGCTCGCGAGGGCGGCAGAACGGCGATTACGCCCACAGAGACGCTAAAAAAAATTATATTGAAAAAAACAATTGTAAGCCAAGGCTACCGATCTTTATCGAGTATCGATCTTGGCAGCATTGCAAGTTACGTTCGAACGTATGTGTTCACATTCGTTGCTAGTAATGTTCCGCGGTGGCCGCTAAAAGTTGCGGAGATAATTGTCTGACTATCAATTATGTTTACAAAAATAATAAAAATAATATTGAAATTACGATAAAGTAGTTGTAGGTTTCCAGGATTTATTTTGGCAATATGGCAGATGAAACAATTTTTTGGTGCATAACATGACATAACATAGATTGTTGTGGAAACATATATATTGCCAATTGGCCATCGACCAAAGTCCTTCAGCACGGGCTTAACATAATTCATCAACATATTGTACATACGGTGAATGGGTAGTTAAAATATGTTTATGCAGTTAACTTCTTCGTTCATTATTTCGAGCTTCCGGTATATTGTACGCGAAGGGTGTTGAATTTTGCGAATTATGTTTTGAGCGCGTTGTATACATAGCGGTTTGATGTTGTCAATTTGCATGGTAGCCAACCTTTTGGAAAGTTCTGTAGTTCTCATTTTTACAGCTGCAATGCCCGTAGTTTCGTTCAGAAGATATAAAGTAGTAATTTTTTGCCATCAAAAATTTTAATCAAGTGTCACTACGAGCTGATTAAGATTTTTTGACTTTCGGGTATTTTTCTTTTCTGTCAACACCCTGAAGTCGCATCGAGAACTTTTTTTCGATGGCCGGAGCCAGGACGCCGCCCGGCCTCGTTTTTCTTTCGCATTCACGTAACGGGTATGGGCATACCTTCGCGCTACCGCAACGAATCGTGGATGTTGAGCGAGGCTATAATATACACGAAAGAGTAGATGAAAACAGAGAAAGAAGGAGCCCTCTGGCGAACCGTGAAACCGCGAATCTCATTACTTTCCTATACACGGCGCAGCGCTGTAAAGAGAGATCAACACAGTTCCACAGGAGCCCTCGTCGAGGAAGTGAAAAACGGCGAATCGGTCAATGACGGCGAAACAAGTATAGTAAATAGATATTGCACGCAAGAAGACCGGGAGTATCGGGCCTGTGTAATCGTGATTATTCATGCTGGATAGAACTCTTTTCGATCGGGATTACAGATCGATTCGCTTTGATACAAATGGAGCAAAAACAATGCCTTAAAAAAAAAAGACAGAAAAGCAGCGTTGATTAAAGTCAAAGTCCGCTCGACAAAGATAGGTTTTCCCCTACGGTATCCGATAATGGATCTCCTGTGTGTAAATTGCGCCTCCGAGCCTCCTTCGATCATCCCCGAAGGAGCGAACGAGGACCGTTCGTTGCGCACGGTTCTCGCGTATCTTCCCCGTTCATTTTGATCGCCTGCGCGCAATGTTTCTCGCGGCATACAACGCGTCTGAGTCGATTATGAAATCATAAACTGGTAGGTGGTCCCGGTCGATTAGTGTGCGCGAGAGCGCGAGCCCCGTACGGCGCGCGTGCATCCTCCGATGGCGTACTTCATAATATGCGCATAATCGTGTGCGGATGAGGCGAGCGTCTTTAAAGAGGTATTTGCGCCTTTGCTTCTCGCGGCTTCTGGCTTCTTGTGCACCGGCTTCTGGCTGCAGCAAGGGGTTTGCGGGTCCGTCTCCCGAGATATCGCGCGGGGCTGCTCGCAGTTCGGCGGAAAGGTGGAGATGCGCCGGTACCCGCGCATAAAGGGCCCCGAACTTATTAAAGGAATTCCGCGAGGCTCCTCGAGGGCGAACGATCCTCGGACCCGATTAAGGTAGTCCTTGCGAATAGTGTTCACTTCGCATAAGTTTCAGAGAAATGAGGATGAACACTTCTCTATGGTATAAAAGTCTGAAAAAATCAAGCGTATTAAAGGTGCTGAAAATATTAATTTTGCATAATAATAATTCCACAATGTTAACAAATTGATGACAAATAAAATTGTTCAACAAATCTCTCGGAAACATAACTTTTTTTTTAATGACAATTATCCGTTCATTTTTCTGAATTCATGTGCATTTTTTCAGATTTTTTAATTCGCTTTTAATTTTGTGACTTTCTACACTTTTTCCCATACAAAAAAATTCAAAGTGAATTAAAAAATCTGAAAAAAATGCATACGTTTTCAGAAAAGTGAAAGAAGCACTTTCAGAAAAGAAAGTTAGGTTTCCGGTAGATATGTTGAAAAATTGTATTTTTCATCAATTTGTTAATAACATTTTGGGATTATTATTGTGCAAAATTAATCTTTTCACGCTTAATGTGCTTGATTTTTTTCAGATTTTTATACCACCCAGAAGTGTTTGCAATACCCTCTCATTACTCCGAAACTTGTGCGAACTGGACACTATTCGCAAGGACTAGCTTAAAGCGCGTCGTCGCAGACGTCCCGGTATTTGTACGCGGAGCCCACGGAGAACTCTGCCTCGCGTTGCAACCCGCTGCAGGGCGCGCCTTAAGTGCTCCGATGTGTACCGAGGGTGTTCGAGAGGAAGAGAGGAAGATACGCGTTTCTTTCCCGCTCAATCGCTCGCGGCTGCCTTCGCGCAATCTTCGCGGCTGCGCGAGAGCCTCGCGCGCATTCGTACATGCGGCCACGGTTGTTTGTATCTCTATGTGTATATAAATGCGCGAGCCCGTGTCAAGAGGTGAAGGCTCACCGCGGCCTTGAGGAGAGGCACATCGTGAGCTCGAGAACCGTTCCGAACACACACGTGAGAATGCGAGCAACTTCTCTTTCTCTCTGTAAGAGAACGGCCGGATCGCGTGGAACACCCGATGCACGGGACACGGTACCGTTTTACTCTACTAAAATACAACATCGTTGTGTAGATATATAGTTATTCATAGCTCTCTCGGAGAGCCCGTTCTAATAACTCTGCGGAGTATGTAAATCATTTTTTTTTTTTTCGTTTAGAGAAATCAATGCGAGGAAGCATGGTGGTTCTTTAACGGTGCACAGAGAAAACGGAGAGTCTACGGGGATTTATGACGCAAGAACGCGGACGGGGAGGAGTTTGTATGGGTGAGTACGAATGCATGGTTAATCGATAGATTTGTTTATTTATTTTTATTTTTTGTTATTCGCATATTTGCGGTGTGTCCAATAAACACGCGTGAAAAAAAAACCCGCCTACGCAGCCAGTAAGCGAAAACGCGTATTGCGAATCTCGCGCGTATCGCGTTTCTCAGCTGCTTTAAGATGTCAAAGTGTCAAAGCACACGGCTCGACTGTACGTTACACCGAACCGCTCTGAAGCCGGGCAATTTTTATCTGCCGTGATATTTTCAGAAATAATTTTTTTCGGAAATTTATCGCTCGCTTTACGCACGATCGGCGTCCTTCGCGGAAATAAAATATGTGCAAAAATATGTATTCGGGAAATGTACAACATTCGGGGTTTTTAATGTGGTTGATATATTGACCCGCGAGAATGCGCGTCCAATAACGAACAGACCCGTGATTCGTATCGAAGCGAATTGATTGCAATGGCTCGATGCGTCTCGATCACAACGTGACAAATTTTTTAATAAAATATGGGCAAAAATATGTTGTCATGAGTATCGTACGCCCGATAGGATTCATCGGTCCGTAAGCGGTCATGGCGCCCCGCTCGAACAGCATGACATTGGACGGACAAACAAGCGATCAATTTGACGGCGATCGTAGATTTTAAATAGATAGATAGATCGAATTTTTATTGGTGCTGGGATAAATACCCTAAGTACCATAGCTGTACAAGAAATTACGATGAGGTGCAGATTATTATCAATTTAAAGTGAGAAAAGATTTTTCAACACGAACAGACGATTGAAGATTCCGTGACGATTACGATTTGAACGCAACACATCTCATTCAGCGTTTTTAATATCGTTGATATATCGACCCACGGGGATGCGTGTTCAATAACGACCATACCCGTAATTCGTATCGGAGTCACGACGCGATATATTTTTCACACCTCGGTGCGAACGAATCGCGAATAAACGGTTGAATTTATTAATCACGTCGAAGCGAGAGTGTCCGAGAGCGAGCGCGCGCGCGCCGTCATCATCATCAGCCACCACCCCGTTCTCGCCGCTAATTGTCTCGTTACCCGAGGATAATCGACGCGGATTGCCGCTGATACTCCGCCGGTCGGCTCGCGGTTTTTCCAACGGAGCACCGCGCGGACACCGGCAATCTCCGTGGAAGGAAATGAACTCGCCGGAACAGCTTTTTGCGAACGTGGACTCTCACCGGAGTTGCAAACCCTGCGCCAGTAGTCGATCGTTAATACGGCCGACGGCATTATGGTTTATGGATGTTGCTGCGGTGAGCTCGTTGGCGCTATTCCGTCACAGTATCTCATTGTCTTCATCCTACTCATTGTCGTAGCGGTGTTAATGGCATCCAGCAAAAAGGAGTTCAAGATGGTCGCGCCGATTTCTCTCCAATCCACTTCCCGTTCCCCCGTCAGGATAACTTTCGTCCCGTCCCAAAGAAAAAATTCACGACCGGAAATGCATCGATACGATCCAAGGTACTCCTCGAATCTATCCACGAGATCTCTTCGCTCGGACAACATCCTCGTATTCTTATCTCATCGTATGACTACAGTTCGAGGGCTCGAATTGAGCAGCCATTAACAGCCTCCTCATCTCCAACCTCCTGACGGACCAGTGAGACCTGAATTACTAATTTGACTCGGTGGCGCAATTTGTAATTACGGTAGCCCCCCTCCGCCCCTCTCGATTCCCGGGGCCCCCGGCGATCCCCGTTCGGATCGGGGAGCGACCGGTCAGCCGCCCCGGGGGCGCCAATCAGACGCGCTCGCTCGGACTCTCTCGATCCTCTTCCCCGCTTGTTACAGTACGAACGCACTTCGTGTATATAATAATCTATATATACACACCGAGCAACCCACTATCCCTCGGTGCATCCCGCGGGCTCCGTCTCGCCCGGCCGCGGCGTTATCATCGCGCGAGTTTTTCCATTGACCGTGGCGCGCTGGCTGCGGCCGAAGCGGTAGCCGCGCTCGCTAAACCGGTCCAAGTCGGATGGACCCTCGGTTTTCCTGCCGGTCCTATTCCTGTATCTCTTATGCGAGGCGAGGAGGGGAGAGGGAAATCCCGCGTGTTCAGCACAGGCGATCCATAATCCTCCGGGCTCGCGGCCCGCGATCGGCGGGAACGCGGAGGGGACGAAGAGGACGACATCCGTCCAGTTCCTCCCCGCGATCGCCGAACCCTTTCCACCGATGCACGTGTGGCAATCCCTCGGATAGCCGCTCGACCGCACCGATATTGGTACCGTACCAATACAACGACGAGAACGGCTACTGCCTACTACCTGAGCGCGAGAGAAAGTCCATTAAAATGCTAAACACCCCGCGGAGTCGGACGGACACACGCGATTCTATCGGGAGCAGGATCGCATCGGCTCGGTATGTATATAGTACTGTCGGAGCTCGCGCACGCCGCAGGACACTCCGTCTCGCTGGATGTTTTTTTTTTTATTTTCGTTTTTTTTTTCTCATCTCTCTTTTGTTTCTCTTTCGGTTTTATTTTTCGTCTTTCGTTTTCTCGATTCCGAGCCGTGGGGCTCGTATGAGCTGCCGAAATATTATGGCCGTCCGCGATCAGCCGACCGAGATAAACTTGTAACGAAATACACGTACCTCTTTCACGCGCCCAACAGTCACATTATAATGCGTAGAGAGCGAATCAGCACTCGGGGGAGGGGGGGGGGCGGAGGGGGGGGGGGGAGCCTGGTAGTGGCGTTAGTCAGTAAGTTCCCCGTATCTTTCACGCTGAAAGACCGACCCGCGATACTATTTTCGGTCCGCGCAAAATGCAGGCAGAACGATAGAGATTCTCGGGCGGTCTCTCGCATCGGCGAACACATGTGTATGTGTGTGTGTATGCGCGCGTTTGTCTGTAAGCTGGCGTAAATCAAGCAGCTGCGACGACTGATTCCACGCGCTGTGGAAAAGCCGCGACCGGTATACTTATATGTATACTTAACCGTGGTACCAGTGTTACTGTACTGCTATATACATCAACTATAGGTGAACAGCGGCAGCGACCCACGCAGATCGCATTATATCAGCTCGAGCCCGGCATATTTATTACCCCCGAGCCGCCTAGATTGGAACAAATGCCGCCGTAGCCGTGCACTCTCCTCCGTGCATGCGCCAGCCCTCCGGCTTCCCCTGGGCCATCCGGTCTCCCTTATGTTCTTATACAGAGTGTCTGCCTTTAAAATTACGGGTTGCGCGGAAAGCAAAAAAAAAAAATTCCGATTGAGATAAAAAATCGGTGTCAGAGCACGGAAATATTACTGTTCTGCTTTACTGGAAGAGTGAGTTTTAACGTGTTCGAAGTAACGTATGGTTAAGCGGACATCATTCACTTCCTTTTTTTGTAATACCGATATGGACGTTTGGAATTAATTTTAGAGCTATGGGCTCAACGAAATTGTCTGAAAATTTCCATTTTTGTGATTAAAAAAATGCTGTCAATTAGGAATTAAAATTTCAAATTTAAAATTTTTTTAATTTCTCGTTTTAAATATTAATATTTTTTTTTTTTTTAAAGTAAAAACGAAGATATGTTGAAAGGAAGGCAATTTTTGTCCAAAAAAAAAAACATACAACACCGATCAACGTCGATGCCCGAGCGTCAAGATATTTGCACACCGTGTATATCGCGCCCGATTTGTCTTCGCGCGCCTTGCGGTTTCGATGCATGCACGTATCTATCTCCGAGTCCCGCCGTACAAGAGACGGACTGTTACCTTTGCATATATCCTTCTCCCGGAACGGTCCCTCCGGGTCCATTCCGTGGCATTGATAATGCGCCCTGCGTGTACCGAACTATCCAGCCTAACAGCGGCGTGCGTGCGTCAACGAAACCCTCCGCCGTCGTTCCCGATATTCTGTGCGAGATTTCGCCGTTCGAGAAGTCATACGAGAGCAAACCAGATTCGAAATATACGCTCGCTGCCGCGGATAAGTTACGCTCCGAAGTTCCCTTCCCTTCGCCCTGGCCGACGTCCCTCCGGGCCGGAGCCACAGTCGTCCGGTCTCTCTTGATAATAATGCGTGCGTGTGCTCCGTTTGCGTATTAATGTCCGGGTACGCACGCGATTTCGTTCGGTCCGTCCGAAAGGAGAGTGCCCCGGAGCATATTGCCAAACATTTTTCGGTCTTTATGGAGCGCATCGTTCCAATCCTCCTGATGATGCACCCGCTGCCGCTGCTCCTGCTGCAGCATTCTTCGCGACCCGTTCCATTTATACCGCATGCACATGCGGCGGCTCGAACGAGTATGTGTCCCTTATACACACACGGACGGGGACGTCACTGGGTATTAGCCGTCTCTCGAAGCCGTCTCTCGCCCGCCGCATCGGGCGAGCCCTTGCGTGCCTCCGGGGCGCGAGAGAGCTCTTATACCATTGATAATAAACGCGATGCCGGTACATGTGTAGAAAATGGAGTTCGAACTGTAACACGCCACACAAACGGCGCACACGATAATAACGCGAGTGCATGCTCACCTGTGTGTGTGTGTGTGTGTGTGTGTGTGTGTGTGTGTGTGTGTGTGTGTGAGTGTGCAGTGTAATCTACGCGTGACTATAGGACGTAAATGTATGTACGCATATCCGGAGCAACGGCTCAAAGAGAGATCAGGAAGAGTACGGAGAGCGTCCCGGGAGCGAAGGATTTGTTGGTCCGCGGGGTGATTGCCATGGTCAGCGGGCTGCCCCACGTTCATTACCGATCGCGCCATTAATCTGCGCCAGCAGCAAGAGTAGCAACAGTCCGGACCCTCCTCCTCCTGCTGCTCCCCTCCCGATTCCTACCGCTCTTGTGCTCCTCGGCTGTGGTGCGTCTGATGTCTCGACTTCGGAGAGCAGTAAATATCGGCCGAGATACGATCTCTCGCGAAGTCTCTTCACGGTCGTCGTCGTCTCTTGTCTCTCGTAGCGGCTTCAGCCCCGCGAACGGAAGTGCGAGGTACGTTTTTTTTAAACATTTTTTTTTCTCTTATTTATTTATTTATTTATTTATTATTATTTTTTTTGTAGACGAGCTATTATCGATTTACGCACTGCCCTTGGCTGTTCACAGTGTAAGACGAGCGAAAGGACTTTGCCGTCACGGCTGCTCGTGAAGGAGGCACGGAATAAATATATTCGAGGACCGAAGCACCTTGGAGATACACACGAAATTGCGAATCCCTATCTTATCGATCTCCCGAGGTCATAAACGCTTCGGGAGATATTGATGGCCTTATGCCGGATTAAAATGTTCGATTGATCAACATGCCGCTCGCACCCGAAGAGCGCCGAGGGGCTTGTTTTTCTTTCGCAAATCTGGCAATGACCAAATTTCCTTATACGTTTGTTCGATTATTGTCAACACATCCATATAGTCACCCATTTAATACCATTAATCCGCGAGAATGCGGTACCCCTAGATTTTTTAATTAGAACCTCCCAACCGACGAGCCAACCTCCTAATTGCATAGTTCGCGATCATTTGGATTCAGCACGGGAACGAGATCAATTGTGAAATTTTTTTTTACCTCAGAGTTCTCGCTCGACCGACATTAGCGTGTGTCCTAACGTAATGTCTTCTTGGAAGTGAAAATCCCCATTGATCTAACTGGGAGGGGAGAAAAGGAGAAAAGTAGAAAACACTTGTCGCGGATACGCCGTTTGCTTCGGGCGAGACCCGCGAGTGCGTGAAGGCATCCAGTGCGCTTATAGATCGAACGGGTCTCGGGTGCACCGCGGGCTCGGTAATTAGATATCCCTGGAAATACGTCAGGTGTGTTGCCCGACCGACGACGATTCAGACACGATCTCGCCCTGCGAGATCGAGCGAAGCGTTGTTCCGTCTGTGATCCGCAACCTCGGCGATCGGGGAACGATCCGCGTCGATACACGAACCTGTGCGGTGTCTGCTCGCGAAGCTTGACAAACAAAATAAGAAACATGTGCCAAGAAAGACCCTGACCGCGCATGGTAAATCGAGAAAACTGTCGATATCGACTTGCGCTCGAGATCTAACCGCGATAGCCTTGCGAAGCGTATCGCTGCTTATTGTACATAAAACGCAAGACCCGCGTCTCTACATTCGTTTGTCTATCCGTGCATGCATCAATCCCCGTCCGCGCATGTTTGATTCATTGCGGCAAGACCCTCGTCGTTAAGATTCACGTGAAACTCGGGGCGAGCCGTTAGGTCGGTTCTATTTCAATTGATTCCATTAGGCCTAATGCAACTATGTTGCGTGCGAGGCCTTCTCCTATTTACGTGTTTAACGAGGCTTCACGATTTGTTTATTCATGGACCGTTAATAGAACGCGTTTGAGAACGTCGTTTACAGATATCGCGCGAACCTGTCTGCCATCTTGTTCCCCGAGTCGTACCTCGCCGTTCGCATTGCGCCCTACCCGAGTCGTTTCTTTGTGCGTTAGGATAAATAAATTCGATCCGGTTTTGCAGTCGTCCCGAGGCAGCAGGTACCTCAATTACCGGCTCACACTTTGATTAAGTGCAACATCCGTGGTTGTTGGGTTCGAGGTGTGCGACCAATATTGCTACGTAATATGCACGCGATGCCGCGGAGAGAAGCCCATCAGGCTGCGTGCCCGGTGACGAACGAGATGAACGCCCGAGTCTGTGCGTATAAAAGCGATTGGTCCAGAAGCTGCATCGGAGGATGCCGCGACGTAAGGGACGATCCCGGGCCGCGCGTTACGAGAGCCCCGCAATTAAATCGCCTCGGACAATAATTAATTCATGGCGTAGGCGCCGACGCTCGGGAATTGGAAAACGACGACGGTGGTAGACTCCATTGGGAAGGCGAAGGTATGGTATAATACCTGCAGCATCGGATTCGCGCGATCGCCGTGTCTCGGCCCGCGAGAAGAGAGGGCGACAAGCCCGAGCCCGAGAAAGAGACCCGGCGCTCTGGAATTATTAGCGTATTTGCATCTTAATGGAACTACCTACCTACTCTATACCCGGCTCGCACTGGCACGCATCCCACGTCATAATTTCTCGGGGGGCGCGCACGCACTCCTCTCCGCCGTTTCTGGCGTACGGCCATCCGAAGGCAAACGGAGCGGAGTCGTCGATGCAAAAAATTAAAATGGCGGTAGCGCTTCGATACTTTTCTTCGTTTTATCGATTGCGAGACTCGCATCGTTTGTCGAGGGAACGCGGTAAAGAAACTATCGAATTGAGCCTAAAAACGCAAAGTTACGATCAGCTTTTTTTTTTTAACCTACGACAAAACTCCGCGAAAATTGAATCCACGATGCGATAAAGTACGGCACTTGTTCTTCGCCACTCACACAGAGGAGCGGTACGCGTGAACCGAAAGGGCCGATGCTGGTAACGAATTTACCATTTTCCCCACAAGGCTGATAATGTTTCGAACAGTAGCGAATTAAGTTTTCTTCGTCCAGCGATCGACTACGAAAATCTGCTTCGATTTAGTTCAAAATATCAACAGCCACGAAGGAACTATCGAAAACCATTTTTTACCGACCGAACTCGTTGTATGTTGGGTGCGAATAGAACTAAGAAACGATCCTGAATTTTACAGCGAGACAATAATCGAAACACGCGGCACCAACTTCCGGGACTGAGACGGCCCTCGAATCCCCGGCGCAATATCTCTCGACTGCTGATACAAGTGCACGCGTCAAAGGTGTTGGAACGTCGAGGTCGGTAACGAATTTCCCATTTCCCCACAAGGCTGATAATGTTTCGAACAGAAGCGAATTAAGTTTTCTTCGTCCAGCGATCGACTACGAAAATCTGCTTCGATTTAGTTCAAAATATCAACAGCCACAAAGGAACCAGGGAAAACCATTTGTTACCAACCGAACTCGTATGTTGGGAGCGAATAAAACCAAGAAACGATCCTGAATTTTACTGCGAGACAATAATTGAAACGCGCGGCACCAACTTCCGGGACTGAGACGGCCCTCGAAACCCCGGCGCAATATCTCTCGACCGCTGATACAAGTGCAAGCGTCAAAGGATCTCTGCGCGGGGCGAGCACGAAAATAGAAACGGCCGATCGTTAAAGTGGAAGCGGGAGGGACATAGGAAACAAGAGCGAAACTGTGCGGAGATAGATAAGTACGTTATAAAGCCCGAGAGGTATAATCCGCGCGCAGAATGTGCACAGCGCCGCTGTGCGCGCCCGCTGTGCGCCGGCTATTTCGGGAGAGGTCAGAGGCTGAGGTCAGTCTATCGGCCTGGTCAGCCTCCCACGAGATCCTGGCGAGACGCCAACTCTCCCGACACCCACACGCGCCGCAACCTCGCCGAATGAGACACACCGAGGCTCACGGCAAATCCGAAGAGACATAAGGAGAGAATCTCTCCTTCCCCCTTCCCGCCCTCACCCTCACGGCATTTCGCTGATCCCGATCTTTCGCGAACGCCGCTACGGTGTCGCTGCGAAGAACGAACGAGGAATAGAGGAAAAAATAAAATGAAGAAAAAAGAAGAAAACGGAAACGCAGATGAACGAAGCTCCACCTCCGCCCGCAGAGGGCGAACACACACGCTTGACGACGCGAATACCCGGGGAATAAGAAGGCTTAATAGGGTTGTTGGTCCCTGATCGAGAAACACAGGAGAAACCGTGTCCGCATGGTCGTTTTGTAGATCGTGATCTAGCGAATGCCGCCGGTGAAACCGCGAGCACGCTTTGCATCGGAGTATATACTAGGAGAACCTCGGGAGGATGCGAGGTGGAGGCCGTTCTCTCGTACGCATCGTGAAGGAGAATCTGCGAGGTGTTCGGCGGCTGCTGCTGCCGTTGGTGAGGAGAAGGAGATCGGACTAGGCTCAATTGAGCGATAAACATTATGCACCGGTAGAGAACTGTTATTCGTCGATACCAAAGGCGGTACCGCGTTCTATAGCATTATATGCACGCACACGAGCTCGCGCATACCTCTCATATTTGCGATGGAAAAAAAAGGAGGAAAAAAAAAAAGTTCTCGCGCGGAGAATTCCCACTCTCGCGTACTCGGTAAGGAGCCTAAATGGGCGTAAGAATTATCGTCTCTCGGCTAGTTAAGATATCGCCGGCGGTAATTTACGTTCGCTCTGATTTTTAATTTCTTTGCGTGTGTTTATGTGTGTACGGCGTACGGAGCGAGCCATGCATCTATATGCGCACTCCACTTCGATGCTAACTCGTTATAGTCGCCCCGCTCTCGAACCGTACAAGCACGCGCCCAAGCCACTACTTCGGTTGTGCACTACGCGATGCGATCGGGTTCTCTCCAACCGTTCCATCGCGAATTTTCCACGGAACGAGCTAGAGAGCTCGTTCGATCCTGGCGCGCGGCCAAGGAAAAGGGTGGCGTGGGTGATGCAGATAGACGCCCGCAAAACCCGGAGAGAAGAGACCGAGAGCTGACCCGCGAGATACTCTCGTCCCCTTTACTGTAACTCCCTCGACCTCTTATACGTCGCGTCGTTGTCGCGGTCTCGTTCGTTTTTCTTACACTACCATTCCGGCACTCTATCGCTCTCTCTCTCTCTCCCCTACACAATCTTCTCAAAATATCTTTTCTCGTACACCAGACTCAACTATACCTAGCGCTAGCGCTCCAATTCAAACTTCATTTGCCGGAGCCTATCGTACCTTAGCGATCTCCAGGTTGAACAAGGTTCGCGCTTTTTCGCTGGCTACTCGGTTGTCAGTGTAATTTTATCACAATTTTTCATGATTCTTTTTTTTTTTACTATTTTTTAGATTAAAAATTTTTTTTATTTAAAGTAAAATACCGGAACGCATGGATGATTCGATTCGAAATTCAACGCCAAAACTACATTTTATATGTAGAAGGGACCCAAAATTTCGCGCACCAAAGATGATGTCTTCGACGATCAGTAAATTGGTTCGTCGGGCATTAGTAAAGTTAACGAAGCGGCATCGACTTCGCACTCGTGGATTACAAGGTTCGCCGTTCGGATTGCAATTAATATAATTTCTCGTAAAGTTGCCTCTCGCGTCTACACATTTATCTTTGGCTTTCGATATATAAACGCGATAGGACTGCTCGAACGAAGAAATTAGCGCGATTAGTCGCCTAGCTAATTTCCTCGATTTGCTAACCCCGTTAGAAGCTCAGCAGCCACGGTGAGGCAATCGGGAGATGCGATTTCTCTCTTTCTCTCGAGTTAACGTCCATAGAAATCGAAATCGATCGATCGATCGATACGTTCGTCGTCGTCGGTTCTGTTTGCAGCCAGCAGCACCAGCAGCAGCAGCAGCAGCGGAGTCGGGTCAAACGGATAGCGCAATTTCATCGTAATGTATCCCGACACGATTCCTTATTCCCCGTTGCGATCGATGCGTGCTGGCCGCAAGGACTGCAAGACCGATGCGATTCCATCCGGCTGGATATTGCCTCTCGATCGACGCGAGGATAACGATCGATCGGCTCGTTTCCTCCTGCAATCATTCCCCGTGGCCACTATCTCTCGTCTTCCTTTGCCCTCTCACGCCCGCTTCTGTTGCTTCAATGTGTATCCCGATGAGGTGAGAAATGATGCAAATTTCCAGTGGCAACGGTCTAACATGCACTTCGCTCTGGTGGATCGATATAAATCTTCTTTTTTTTTTTGTGTGTGTTTTTTTTTCTTTGTTATTCTTTCTCAGCCTCGTCACGCTTCGATATTTCGAAGTGGAAACGCTGGAACGAGATCGGGGGAACTCGATGTATAGAGGTATGTAAAATCCATTTCGACCCAACATCGAAGCGGAACGTCCATTATCTTCGATAACGTAGCGCGAACAGGTTGGCATCAATTTCACTTAAAATAACTACGCCGTAAGTCCGCGCACTGTACCGATATAGAATTCAATGACACCAATACCATGGGATAGTAACGATTGCACGTGAATTTTGTGCCACTTATAACATCACGTTTTTTGGCAACGATTTGTAAACATTTTTGCTCGAACCGGTGCAGCGTCGGCGAGCGTTCAGCACGGTCTAGAATTAGTCACGGAGTAGGTGTGCAGACTTATCTATTCGCTTCGTAAGATAGCAATGTACACTGATAAAAGAAATATGGTTGAATCAATTAAAGATTCGTGTAGGGACGTTGGAATAAATATTATGTTGGTGCAGCCAAAAGATTGGTTGATTCAACAAATATTTTGATTATTTCACCAAAATATTTTTCAGGCATTAAAATATTTTCTTCGACCAACAAAATATTTATGTGAACGTCCCTGCCCGAATCTTCAGTTAATTCAACTGCAGTTTTATATCGGTGTACCATAATTGCAGAGGTATGCAAATACTATTCGACTATTAGTATGGAAATAGTATTCGAGAATGCAATTGCATTCTCGAGGTCGCGCCGATTTTTGTGGGGAATGAATACAATGAAAGCCCAAATTGTCTTGAAATTTCTGTAAAAAAAATAATTTGCATGGCGATCAACTTGTTTGTTGACCCGAGACATTAATTTGCCGACGCAGCCAATTAATCGGTAGGTTACCAGCTAATTTGTTGTCCCAAGAAAGTACTCGTCAGCTTATTAATCTCTTGACCCGAAAAATTAATTTATCGATCTAAGCCAATCGCTCGAAGCCTACTTAACCGCGCAGTTGGGACGGGACAAACGATAATTTTTCTCCGTGTGAGTAAAAAGAGGTCGTTGACTCCGAACTAGTCGAGTAGCTACGACGAAATTGGCCCGCATGCCAGGAGAGTCGTCGCTTCTGCCGCTTATCGCGTATATGAACAAGATAATATAACGCTCACGGGGCTTTCGTCGGGCGTTAAAATAAGATCACCGCGAGTATAATTCTTCCGATAAAATTGACCGGGGATTAATTTTCTGGTCGCGACGCAGGCCCCGTCCCGGCCCGCCGGCCGCCCCGGAGAACCGATTATTTATGATTTCTATAAAATTTCGAGAACGAGGATGCCGCCGACCGCCGCTGCGTGCGGTGCGGAGTTCTTTCGGTGTTCCAGAGAGCCGAGACTGCGAGAGCGACGTTGCCGATGACACGCCCGGTTACTTTCGGCGCGGGGCGACACATTTCTCAAATAACGCGCACCGCGTCTTCTCCGTAACGAGCCCGCGATAATTTGCATAAACGCGTATGCGCACGGCGCCAAAGCCTCGAGCCGTTAAGGGGGAAATCTATCGCCCCGTTTCGCATCACCCACACGCGCTCGTGTGCAAACGCGCGTGAAGCGATCGGACGGAGCGGGTTGTCGGGCTGCGCTCTCGAGCGCCGTGGGCGTGAAGCTTGTCTCCGGAGCTCGACTTCCGTGTCGATGAACCAATTTAAATCATTCCAAGAGTCATACATAAAAAATAAGAAAATCAACAAAAAATGTACTTCCCAACGATTCTAGGCAAATTGCAAAGGTTCGCGCGGAACGACCGCGATCGCTTACACGCGAATGGGGATCGATAAGCGTCGAAGCTTCCTACAACGACACTTAGGGACTCCCATAGGGCTCGCGTCGCATAGTAGTCCATAAAGAAAGAAAAGGGACGTTCGATGTAATTTCGAGTTATTGAGACTCCGGAGGTACGGCCGTCGGCTGCGAACGCGTGGGCAACGATTCCGCAGCTTCCCCAGGTCCGAAGTTGCATCCTGTTCATGTGCGAGAAGACCCCCCAGGGTTCCCTGTAAGAGGGCTCCGTTCGAGTCGCGAGTCTCGCACACAAGCGAGTATGTAACCGTGTGTATGATCGATGTACGTTTGTGCGGTAAGACGGCGAGGCGACCGAGAGCCAAAGGTAAATGCGACACCGGCCACAAACAAAGTCTACGTTGGCTGTCGGTCGGCGCATTAACTCCGGGCATAACCGTACGATATTACGGTCGTTCTCCGAGGGGTACGCCCGAGCACCTCCTCCACCTTCCCGCGTCTGCCTCTCGGATGCACCTGCGGCGGAGGCATCAGCGGGAGCAATAACGGCCAGAAGCAGAAGTAGCAACGACCCGATCGAGGATCTCGTCCCGCTTCGGCCCCCGAGGCTCTCCTCTTCAGGGCGCGTGGGCAGGCGTGAAATACTGCGGCACGACTAACATTTTATGCAGCATAGAGAATCGAGCGAGGCCGCACGGCGAGGACTTCCCCGGAGGGACAACGGGACGAAGCGACGACGATCGCGAGAGGACGAGGGACACGAGGGATGCCTCGGGAGGAGAGAGGCGCGTCCTCGGGACGGGGGGAACGATTAGAAAAATATACCGAGTCGTATAAGCCGTGCGGTGTTTGCGGACGCGCGAACGACCGCACGAGACCCTCGCGTGCAGCGATAATTAATTCACGGCATTCTGCTCGCACGATAGACGTGTTATCGGCGATGCAGCACCGCGGGCGAGACGGAGGTGGGACGGAGAGGCGGAGAACGGGAGAGCGAGAGAGGCGAGGGTGGGTCCGACGGTGTTCGAGCAGGAGTCTTAGGTAGTTTCAGCGAAAGAGGACGAAGAACCGTCTCGGAGCTCGTGTTCGAGAGCGCAGCCGGTATATCCACCGAAGCCGGTATACGACGTGGTCGAGAAAGAAAGGTGGACTCCTCCCGCACGGGATAATTTATTCCAGCGCGGAAGCGTGGCGTATTAATCGTCCACCCGTGACTGGCTACCTCGGCTGGCGACTTTATTCAAATTGCGAATCTCGAACGGTAATGAGACGGCGCAAGGGATTCGAGGGAATACGAGCCGCTGCGGGCGAAGCCGCGGCCGCGGTCGCGTGAGTATGTGCCGCACGTGTGCGTGCGCGCATGCTCCGAAGATTCGAGTCGATTCATCGGGCGGTAGGACGAAACAAATCAGCGGAGAACAAACGGAGCCGATGGCGGAAACGGCTGCGATCTCCCACGACCGTTCCCCGCTCCGATTCTTCGACGGAATCGCGACGGAACGACTGTTTCCCAGCGTCCGATACGGGCAAGCAAAAAGAACGTTGAAGAAGTAAGAATGAACAAAAAAAAATGAGGCAAGGGACATTCGATGCAAACGGAGCCAACGTGGAGGAATCGATTGCTTCTCCCGCTAATGAAGGAATCGTCCGCTCCCTCGGACTCGACTTTGTAATTAACCCGCCACGGGGCACCGGACGACCACGTCAATGGGACTTTTCTCCTCCCGTGCGGGCACATCGATGCGCCGTTCGAGATGCCTCGTTCCTTTTCTCTCCGCGCGAATAATTCGCATAGTCTCGTCCCGTTCCGCGGGAGCGGGCACTCACATACGTATCCAGCAACGGCACCGAACCTCGGCCACCACCACCACCGCGTCCGGCACCACTGCCGGTGTGGCGCAGGCCGGTCGCACACCGCACCGGTAATACGACTGGCGCACGGTTCGATCGTGGCTCCCGGGGGCCACGTCGCGGAAAGTAATTACAATAATGAATGTTTATTTTCGCAATCAGCTCGTCCGCGCGGTAGGTAGACGTGCCTTTCCGCAGCGGAGTTTCTCCACCCCTCGGGCACGCCGGTGGTCGCGCCGGAACCACTCGAAGCACCGCTCGCATCTCGCAACCCGATGTCCTCTCTTGTCATTCGGAGCACGATCTCTCATCGCGCTCTTCTCATCGAATGTTCCGCAATCTACCGACCGCTATGGATACGTCTTCGATTTGAATCATCCTTTTTTCGTTTATATACAACTTTTTTTTTATCTTCTCTCTCCCCCGATGCTCTCGAAATCGGGAGGTTCTACGAACGGCTTCATTTCCTACCGGCGATGAGATACAAGAAAGTACCAATTTTGTACGAATTAACTGGTCGTCATTACTCTCGGGTGTATCAGAGCAAATGCCTATAATGATAGCGGAACATTTTGATGGCCGGTAGCCGGCTGTGCGCGTTATCGCGAAGATCCGATCGCGCTGAAAGTGTACGAGTCGTTAGAACGTTGCGTACGGACGAGAAAGAATGGCCGGTGTGCATCGGCGAAGCTGCGGCATACGCCTGGCGCCTGCGGGCATCGATGAGAATTTTATCATTTTTTTTTTTTTTTTATTCTCGTTTCTCTTTCGCTCGCGAGAATATCCCTTCGCGATCGAGCAATCGAGAGTTCGATACGCCGACGTATGTAAATTTACTTGGTCGTTAATTGCGGCGAAGTTCCTTTGGGGGATAAAGCGCGAGGGCGTTGGGAGGGGAGGGGGGAAAGCCACAAAAACGAGACGCCGCGCTCGGGGGCAAAAGTGCAGCGTATTTTCTCGTACGGCATGAGGCCGGAGTCCGGGGTTCGATCGGAGACGGAGAGACGGAGCGAGCGAGAGAGGAGCGAAAGATTGAGAGGAAGACGGATCGAGGAAGAGCCAAGAGGAGGAAGGAGGAGAGAGAACGGAGGAGCGAGTTCTCTTCGAAGGTTCAGCTTACGCTAACAGTAGTGCACCTTTGTGCACTAGTGGATTGTACGTGAACCGGCGAACCAGTTGCGAGCCACTATACTACACACCGGGGCTATGTGTATACATATATATAAATACATATATGTGTGTAGACGCGGAGAGGAAGAAGTCTCGCTGGACTATACGTGTCCGCGAGGAGGTCGGGGTGAACGCCCAACGGTTTAAAGAGAGCAAGCCGCGAGATGCTGCGCGCCTCGCCCCGAGCTTCTTACACAACTGTGCAAGGATTGCACCGTTCGTATCTTCGCCGAGCCTCGAGGATGCGTTTTGCAACGATCGGCAAAAAATGTATCATGCTTTTTCGAATGTATGGCTCGAGGGAAATGATCAACATTGTTATCGATACCGGGGCTATTGACCCTTGGCTGATCGGTGGGGTGATAGTGCTTCCTACCGAAGTAGAGGATATCTCGTCCTGGCAATATATCTTTTTTTATTCGTTGACTTCACTTTTTTTTAGATTGAAATACGGCGACAGATAAATAATTTTTAATTACCAGCGTTTTTATGGATGAGGTTTGTTTTTTGAATGTACGAACAATTTTTTTTCACGGTCTGTCGGTCGCATTAAGATTCTTTAGCCCTTACGGACAGTCGTTGTGAATTACTTCCGGACCATGTAACGAACGAGGGAAGTCTTTCGGAAAGCCACGTTTCAGGAACCATGTTGGCTCTGTGTGTTGCTACGCTGCTGGCGATCGATGTCAATCGAGCGGATACACTGAAAACAGGATCTTTCTGCTATGCAGGCCGAGTACACCGTAACAGGTATAATCCCCGATCGTGTTGCATAGGATAGATAGCGGAGAGTTAATTATAATGACGAGCGATCGATCAGTGTATTAACCCACGCACGGATAAACTTCGCGGGTGAGTGACCCGTGGGAATGCGCCCTGACGCGTTCCATCCAATTCTCGCGTAGGTGCTGGATGGAGTAAATATTATTGAAAAAAACGTGGGGAACCATTATTCAAAATGTTGTGACACTAAAAATTAATGGTCCAGCGGCGAGAACTGTCAAAGCGGAGAGGGAACGAAGAGAGTTCGCATCGGTGAACAAAAATTGGGATGATCAGAGACCAGAACAGCTGGACGAGTTCTCAGGCGGTGAAGTTAACGGTAAAGGCAAGCAGGGAATCACAAGGATTTGCTTCTGCATGAGACTTTGTCACGAGCGAAACATATTGTGCGTACCGTGTTATTGAAGTAAAAGGAGCAGGGTAACGAGGATGCTGCGCGGGGACGCGACCGACTTTGACCGAGTTGGAACGACATATGCTCAGCGAGAGGACTGTACGGGAAATTTAACAGAATCCGTATACTCCGCAGGTACAGTGCGTATTTATAGTGCATTATATTATGTGATATGTACCGGCGCGAGGAGGCCAATGCTCGGTTTTATAGAGAGTCCGGCGACTGCGAAGCCGGCATGGATCTCGTAGACGAAGCTTTTAGGCACTCACGCCTTGCGTGTAATGAGGTGCCTATTGAAATCACTCGAAACATCTTGATTTCATCGGACGTGTGTTTTATGGTACGTCTTTATCATCTTCGCAACGAATTAAGCGATGCAGCTGGGTTTTGATGAACAGCATTCTTGGATCGTTGACATGAGGCCTAGTGCAATGTTTGACCTTTGTATTTTTGTTAACATTTTTTTTTCAGTCCATTATTTGAATTGACGATTCTATAGTTTCGGCTTCCACGAACTGTTTTTTGAACCGAATTTAATGAATAAACAACAAATGTAAGATTGTAAATCCACGCAGTAAAAAATAATTTCGTAAAATCGGAATGCAAAATTTTGTTAAATAAGTGACGAACTCGTTTGTCACTTATTTGAATATACGAACATGTCCTTTTATTTCCCGTGTCTTTGAAAATTTCAGTTTGTATTTTTGTTTGCAAAACTAGAAAATTAACAAATAAAATATTGTGGACGTTTGTGGACAATAAGTTGTTGTAAAAAGTGCAAGCTCTTTTTACTGTGCATGAGCGAAAAGGTATGACATTGAGGATAGTCGAGGAGGACGTCGAATCAAGCGAGAAATTTGAGGCTGCATCAGAAGCAAAAGACGAACGTAAGATCGGTTAGGTCGCGGAGCTATTTTCTTAAACACGCTTTAAATTCCAGCTAATAATTGTGCAGCTGAACGTCTGGGCGGGGATACTGAAATTATGCAAATCCCCGTCAGATCGGGATCGTGTCCGGAGGGCGCGACGCGCTCGGCAGTTGGGAATGAGCCAAGGGTGAGCCGAGTCTGGAGGCGCGAGTGAATCGCGAACGAAGCGGAGGGACAGGGACCGGGCGAAATGAAGCGCAGGACGAAACAAGATAAAAAGAAAAAATTAAATAAAATAAAACAACGAAGAATGGACCAGAGAGTAGACCCGATTCCTTCCCAACTTCGCCTGCTCACCGAATTCTCATTTTACCGGCGAGTGTTTCTCGAGGCGAAGGATTCAACGTTCCTTCTCCGTGCAACAGGTTGCTCCATCCTCTTGCCTGTTAAATCATTCATCGCGGATCTTCGCAGTTTTATTGTCTGAAATAAAACCTGCGGATGATCAGACTCGGAAGCCGTGGGACGAACATATTTTTATCTTTTTTTTTCTAATCGCGTTCTTGAGACTCTAATAAAACGGTTTCTCGAAATGAGGTGAAACGAAGCCTCGACAAATAATTAAATCCGATCCCCAACCTCCAGCGAAATAAACTTATCGACCCTAAATTGCGACCATTAATTCGTCGATCTTGGAAAAAAAAACAGAACATTCTACCGCTCAAGAAAGTTTATAAAGATTTTAAAGTCACATACACATGTAGTAAAAAATCACGACTCGAGCGGTGATTCTTCGAAGCGAATGTCGTATAATCCAGAGAGTAAACTTACGCGCGCTAGATCGCGAATACAAAAAAAAAAGAAAAAAAAATTAACCGCTCAACAAAGTGTTCAAAGATTTTAAAGTCACATACACATATAGTAGAAGATCACGACTCGATGTAGACGTTACAGAGGAACTCGAACGGTGATTGTTGGGAGCGGGTGTTGTATACGTAGCGCATGCACGATAGGAGAGTATTCTACCGGATGCGAGGTAGTTTAACCTCGGGCGGATCGTCGTCACCGCCGTGATACCCGCTCGCACTTGTGTGTAAGTTCTACCTATACAGCCCGGGCGTATGGTGCAGAGGTCAGAGATAAAAGGCCGAGATAAAGTACCCGGGTCGGTAGGTATCACCCGTAACCGAGTATACGCTGCAACGCTCCGCAGGTGAACCGGCACTGCTAAAGCGAGAGTCGATAACCGTTCGCTATCTTATCTGAAAACGCGAAGTCTGGGCTCGATATTGTACGACGGCGCGGCGAAACGTTCACTCGCACCTCCGTTCGATAGAGAAGATTGAGCCGGATTTCTAACGCCTGACCGCCTATATATCGTCTGCTGAGAAACAGAAGGGCGCGCGTCGCGTCGTTCAACAAGTAAATCGGCGCGGCGTACGCCCTCCTGTCTCTGAGCGGTCGATGTATATATATATATATGCACGTTCATCTATCCGCCAGTCGTAAGGCTAACGGGCGTCGCTGCACTCCCGTCGCAGATGCTACGAGAGGGTTACCTGTGTGCGCAGCTGAAAGTGCTTTTTCGAAAACATTTCGCAAATACACCAGAAAGAAAAAGAACAAAAAAGTCCCGTCGGATACAAGACAGAGTGTCTTCTGACGAGACAACGAGACGACGAGATGTCACGGCAATGATAAATGAAGTTATTGCGGAACGGAACGTCCTTCCGTCCACACGGACCGCGCAGCGACTCGACGAGTCTGAATTGTTTGCAGCCGCAAATATTTGGCGTCTGGACAGAATTTGCTCTCGAATTTTCGATACAGCGAACCTACCTATATTTTTATCGGAGCAAATTCGTTGCAGTGCACGACGGTAGCTAACATATATGTGTACGAATATCTCGCGATTGCATCACGCGCAAAGTGGGACAAAAAGTTTACACCATGCCGCGTTAATGTAAGCCACATAGGCGGTCGCACGCGAACGAGCGCGTAGGCATATCAAAAGTGGCACAAGTTTTGCGCTCCCTACGAATGCATATAAACACACACCCAAACGTCGCCCCGGTATTTTTTTTCATTTTGTATTTGTCGTATAGTTTATAGTACCATAATATTCACCAAGGAGCGTCGGGCAGTTGGTCTCGTTATCAGCTGACAGGCCGCGATACTTCCGATCTCCGACGTCGGCCTTCCTCCCTCCTCTTTGCACGGTATCACGCTAACCTCACATTACACGCGGCTACGTTACCACAGCCGTCGCAGCGCAACAGCCGCACGAAAACGCCCTCGCGATTTCTCGACTTTATTTCGAGAACACCCGGCGAGTAGTAACTGCACACACGACATACGCGCACGGACACACACACACCGCACTTTCGTCGCGAAAAACTAACGGCAAGAGGCAACGCGACCCGAAACACTTTAAAAACTTTGCCGGAGGTAGGCTCGCTTCGGCGAGTCTGGACGTGTTTGCGCCTGCGCCTGCGCCCGCTGCGTCACAATGACGTCGACCATCACGATTTCCCGCCACGATTCATCGATAAATCAATAATATAACTTTGAAAAAATATATACGTGTACACTGGATACGTTAAGAATGTGTAAGCCCGCGAGAGTCGGTGCTGCCGGAAAGAGCGGTCAAGTACGCCGACGAAACGCATCGATGAGACACGCCGAGCCGAAGGCGTTCCGTGAACGCGCGCGAGTTCGACGCGGCTCTCTCTCCGTCCCGTCGTTCGCGCGCCGCTGTGCGTGGGCGGATACACAGCGGCACAAGAACTGTATTTATTCCGCGGATAGTTGTCACCAAACACCCTATGGGTTCTATATTTATCTAAGTGGATCCACGTGCGCGTTTGAACGTGCTGCAGCGCGCCGGAGCGGCAGCGGGCTCGCTGGTGCCGCCGCGCGTCGAGACGACAGAGGCGCACGCGTCACTCCATGGGTGGCGCGGCTGCAGCGACGGACGGGCTAATGCGACGGGAAGGCGTGAGGGAACGGAATAACGCGGTGTCAACACACGCCACGGAACATCGTTCGTCGATCGACGTTCGGAGATATTTGACCGGGAGATTGTGCGAGGTTGTTATTAACGAAAGTGTAGAATGAGGTGAGAGATTCCCAGCTCAGTCGTAGCAGAAGGCGAATCGGACTTACCGAGCGATGTCAGTCCCGCTTGTTTAGTCCCGGCATCAACGAATTCTCGAAGCGACGTGGAAGCAGCCTGGACAAGGATCAGCTGTATTATTCCGGTGAGTCACACACTGCACAGCACCGAGAAAACTTTGAATTGAATAACGTTTCGAGGACGAATTTTACAGGAACGCGCGAGTCCGAACGTGCGTACGCTTGCGCTTTCGGCGCCATAACTGAAGACTGCTATTAGGACCGGCACCGCGGCGCAGGGTGGGCTCGCTCGCGGGCGGAACTCGATCATCGATAGAAATACATTGCCGGAGACACGAAGTAAGTACGAGAGGCGAAATATCCGGCAAGGTTCTGCGCTGAACTCGATCCCCGTTGAGCGCACGCTGGCTGACCGAATGGCCTGTGGCGCGCACTTTGCGACCGTGCGAACGATGATAGGCCGTCGGTGTCGTACATAAAACTAGAAACATGGCTGCCTATCTACGTACTTACTTGCCGAGAGGCTACGCGCCGTGACCCCAGCTAGCGAACATAAGATGAACGGCCCAATCATAGACCATCTAAGCTCCTCATGGCCTTGAAAATGAAAGAATGAAACAATTTTTTTCAAAGTTCAATATAAACTGTTATTCCATTGATATATCCAATTTAGGTACCTGTTATAATGCGTTAAAAAAATTGCGTTTCGTTTTTCCGAATTTTTAGTTATCTGAACTAGACCCGGTCTCGGCGGGGTCGGATAATCGAAGTTCTACTGTATACGTTCTCTCGCTGTATACGTATATTACATACGACTGAATACAGGGACAGAACGTATACGTTTTTCAAACGAGTGACTTTCGAGTAACTCTCCGGTTTAACTTTTTTGAATTGCCAGTCAACAGTTTAAGGACAGTTTTCGATCACTTTATTGCAGGCAATCCTTTCCGTTTTCAAGGCCCAATATCTCAATCGCTCGATATCTTTCCTGGATTCGCCCGACCAGCGTCGCGTCACTGTCGCTCCGATTATTCCTGCACACGGTTCCAAGCGCTCGTGCCCTTGCAGCGCACACCTGTTTACCATCACAAGGTATTGATCAACGTAATCTCCGGTCGCGCCGTCGATAGAGAACATGCACAGACGTTATCGAAGCTACTTCGCCGTACCCGCAAAATTCGCCCTATCATCTATGCAGCGCAATCGATTCTGAACTCAGATAACAGTGGCACAATTCCTGGTAGTCAAACCTGACAACCGATTACAGTAAAAGCAGTATAATCCACGAGTGTATGAGTACTCGCGCATGCGATAAAACGTAAAAAAAAAAATAAAAAAAACAAAGGCCTGGTCGTAGCGTAACGAGATTGGCAGTTCGGATAGTAGGGATTTCATTCGACCGTTGAATTTTGAGAGGCCTGTGTTTATCCGTCTCGGGGGAGGGGGGGGTGACCAGGAAGCGGATAAATGTCGAATACAAATCGCCGAATATATATATATCTCCTCGATCACTTCGGAGATCTCGCCGATATCGTATGTCAGAGCTGCCTCGGGCTCTAAATTACCAGCCGTTAAGAACCCAAGAACTGAATTACCGGTTAACACAGCCTTGTGTCGTTTCACGTTGCCGAAGGAAAGCAGAGCAGAACCGGGGAGAGCAGAGGGTCGCGCTGTACTCGCGAAGAAAATCTCGTACCGCTCTCTGTATACACATCGGCTCCGCGTCTGTAAACGCCGGGGCTCGTTTCAATGCTGTCCCGATGCCCTGGACATTCGCTACGGGTAAAAACGACTCCTTGTGTATCGCGGTAGGCAGCGATACACGCCGCTACGGAACATGGTACATGTGTATTACGCCGGAGAGTATATAGCACTGTGCACAGTGGTAGCGGCATAGCTATGGTCAGCCATGCGAGAATCATGCACCGGCTAACACTGCCACAAAAGAAGTTGCTCCGATGCCACGTTGATTGGCAGCTTGAAGAAACGTAAAGAGGTACTTGATAGATCAATTATTGTCCTAAAGTTTTACTTATTGCTTCCGCATAGAGGAATCTTTGTTTTCATGAAAAAAACGTGTTTTCGAAATTTTTATGAAAACGTGTTCAGTGTTTCAAAACATCGGAAAATCATAGTTAGAAAAAAGTGTCTGGATGTGCGCGCGCGTTGGGTGCGTACGTGGGTGTGTATGTCAGACCCGAACAATTGAAACTCTTATGACTAAAGAATGGCTTGAGCTATCGAGCTGAAATTCCTAAGATAGGTAGAGGGGTCAATCCTCAATGTTTGGTTAAATTTTACGAATTTGGCAAATTTCTGGCTGTCATACAAATTTTACGCGTTTTTAAACTTTGCCAATAAAGTCTGAGCACACGCTAGTTCTAAAATTTTTTAAAACTATCGCTCTAAAAATTTGTACATAAACCGACTATTAACGACCCATGGTGCTTATTTAATTTGGCGAGGATTGATCCAGCCGTTTAAATTTCTGACGCGAGTTTCCGTATCAAATATTGAGCCAAGAATAAAATAAGTGTCAGATTCGTGACCAGTGAAAAAAAAAACATCAGACATGACCTCGAAACGACGAATAACTACAATTGATTTCGATACATCTTCCTGACTGTATACTTTGGTTCCTGCACCGCTCGCACGAGGTATATCGAAGCACGAACAGGGAGAACTGAAAAGTTTGGGCTGCGGCTGATAGTCGGTCACGGCTGGCTGAGATAACGGATAGAATCGCAGTTCCGGGACGCATCGTAGATCCGCGGCGTGTTATTCGTCCTGCCAATCGATCTATTTTCCAATTTCTCTGCGGTCTCTCGCGACGGCAGTGGCGACCGGAACAGCGCAACAAGTTCGCCGGAGGTGCCCGAGCGGTCCGGCAGAAAAGAGGAGATCCGTCTCGGCCAGACGGGGCGAACGAGGGAGACGAAGGACTCGGGGAGGGGAAAAACCATTACCGGAGTCGCTCGTGATACGTGATTTGTTCGGAGCTCTCGGAGCATGCCAGAAGTACAGAGTATTTTGCTTGGACTCTTTAGCGTTGCGGAAAGTATCGAGATAACGATTTGTCGGACGTGAGGCAATCCGTAATACAGAACGGCCGAAAGACCGAGATCGCGAGCGATACAAGCGCCGACTGCCGCTGTTGCTGCGTGTCCTATCGAACCGCGGTCACGGATCGAATAATCTGTACACCGGGCGACCGTCAGTGCACACTATCGCGGCAGTCTTGCACTTGCGTATTACCGGAGAGCCAGGATCGGTAGGAAAAAAAAAAAAAAAAAAGTATCAGTAATCGTACGTACTGGACGAGACTTCTCGGTAGCGGGCGTGCGCACCCGTTTGGCGTTTTGCAAGTGCCGCTGGCAACTTCTTTGCTCTCCTCGTACCGCCCTTGTTTTACCGGCGTTTATTATATCTGCGGAACGCGAAATAATCCAAACGGAAAAGTCTCGATCTCGCGGAGCCCGGAGGTAGCGAGAGTTGCCTCCGATATCGTTATCGTAGCTTTGTTATAACGGTCCAGCCCGCTATCGGGATCGATCGGCAGCCAGAGGAAATTGACCGCACGTGCGTGCACCCGCGCGCACAGAAGCGAGTTTCGAATAGCCGATAGCACGGGGTTTGTAAGGACCAGTTGGGTATCGCGTGCCAGCGTTCGTTCCTTCTCGGACTGTTTCTCTCGTTGATTTTTTTTATTTATTTTGTTACCTCGTCTCGCGTTGTCTCTTGCAAATCGTCGGGGCGGCGAGTAAACTACCGGTCACCGGCGAGCCCGTGTAACGCAAGGTGAATGTACACTTCAATCAGCAATCGAGCGTACGATAGAGGATATCTCGATGGGCGCGTCTCGCCTCGTTGATCTTCACTATGAATCTCCGTAAGATAGAAATCGTGTTAAGGAACTTTTATCGAAAATTATGGAAGCGCCTCCGCTCTCGGGTATACTTTATAAGTATAACAAAACGATAAGAGATATACTTATACTATATGCGATGAGGATAAAGATGGATGGGTGCGTGCGAGGGCTCGGTATCGTTTATCGAGGTCCCTCAGCAAGCCCGACGGAAAACTCGATCGGGCTCATTGATCCCGACTCCAGCCTCATATCGGAAATCTTTTTTACTTATTTATTTACGTTTTTTTTTTTTTTGTTCTACGACGCGAAGGACGCGTCACGAAGGCCCGGCTACGTCCTCGTTCTCACTCGCCGTCGTCGTCGTCGTCGCCGTCGTCGTCGTCGGCGTCGTCGTCGTCAAACGGGTTTTGCGCCACGACGCATAAATAAGTAATAACCGAGGGGGATACACAACACTTATATCCACAGGTATAGCAGGTATGTAACATGAACTGTGGAGCCGTGCGGCGAGAGATGGGAGAAGATATCGCTCTTGCTCCCTCGACTTATCCTCCAATGTCAATGCTCCCCGACCGTATAAGGCTGCTCTCTCTGCTTGTGTTTATTATATCGCGGAAGAAAAACACAAAAAAAAAACGAAAAACAAAAATCGTTCGTTAATTTGACGGGAGGGAAGACCGCGGTGGCAACTTTACTCAGCGTGTATCGGTAAGCGATAGATCTACGGAGTGGACTCAAACTCGATCGGCCGCTGCTCGGAGCATAGAAAACAAATTGTGGAACTTGTCACTACAGCGGATCTTTTTTTTACATTTTTTGAAGCAGCGTCGTTAGTCTGATGGTCGGCGAAGCCGATGAACTGCACTTCTCAGCCTCTCAGGAAGTGTCGTTCAACCTGCCGATTTACCTACGCCTCTGTTCTCTCTCTATGTCCAAGATAGGATCGTGAATACTGTAAGTGTATTCACCCCTCGGCTGTCGGTTTGTTTCTCCGAGTGAACTGTCGAAGTTGAGAGGCTTTCCACTTCTGTATATCTATAGCCATCTCTGTGTCCCTTGTGACGACTCTATTAACGCGCCTTATCAGCCTTGTTGGACTTCTCGCCGGCGCACAATATTGAGTAATTATATGAGATAAAAAAAAAATTGGCTGGGACGGTAGTGTCCGCCAGGTCCGGCGAAGGAAATGTCTGTGTCTCCGAAGCTGACTGTAACGCTCTAGCTGAGATTAGGTTCGAACAGATCCAGGGTCCAGCGTCCGTTGTAAAGGGGCGACTGATAGCCCATTCGATATGCAGAACAGATCGTATCTCCGTGCGGCGGTAAATCTTGCCGTGTCATTTTCAGCCGAAGAAAAAAAAAACAAAAAAATTCTATCGATGCAGACGGAGAGTTTAGACGCACGAGAGAGTGTATCCACCGCGGTATTGCGTTGCGCACGGGCTAAGTGTACGTGTTATGTAAGCGTACCGTGTACCGGCTCCGACGTTGAATTAATGTTAATGCTCGCTAATTAGCCCGACTGACATTGCCCTAGAGTATTACATTATCTCCCAGTTTCCTGCCAGCTGTTTATCTATCAAGGATACGATGTAATCCTTGTCGATGCTTTATAGAGATATCGACAAACTCCACTCTCGTTTCTAGCTGATTGAGTTACTTCTTAACATTTCTCTACGAATCATCGTTCATCGTTTTCTCCAAAGTGTATACGCAAACCGTGAAATTATAACCATACAAGGGACAACGAATATCATGACCCTCGAGGGTCGTCGAAAAATCAAATCATAAAACTTGTCCGATTCGACGTTTAAGCTCTCGGTCTCTCGCATATGCAGATGTATATAATGTGATATAGTTATCATATTATATCTTCATGTATCCAGGACAAAACAGCCCCGCGAAGAACCCGCTCGCTCGAACCTCCCATTCTGGTACCCGAATGCCTTTTTCCCCTTCCCCGATATCCACCAGTATATTTAAACCCCCGGTTTAACTCGCGCGTTAATGGCAAACCGCTTTGGCGGGATGCTAGCGGGGCATGAAAACGCGAGTAGTTAACGTCGCTCGATCGTATGCACGACCTCGACGCTCCAATTCCCTGTTAATTGGGCGACATTTCGCAGCGCGTTTTATTTATTTTTTATTTTTATTTATTTTTATTTTTTACATACACCACTTCTTTATACATATGCGGCTGTGCATGGGGACACGGTACGCGTACGGATATACCGGTAGTACTCAGTCGTGGAGAGAGAGGTATATAGGTGCGCGAGCGCCAGCCTATCTCGGCAAGTGGCCGGTGCACTGGGGCATAAATTATCGCGATTATCGAGTAGCCCAAGAAGCCGATTCCACCGGCTAATTACGACTTTGCGTGAATTTCCACGTTTGCCTTTTTGCATCCTTTAATCTCCGTCCTTCTCTCGTTCGCCTCTGTGTCGACCCTTTGCCTTCCTGCACTCTCGGCCCTATCGGCGCAACGAGCCGCGTACGCAACGTCGTAGCGCGCCGATAGACTCATTTTATTTGCCTACAGCTTCCTTCGCCATTGCTCGGTCTTGTGCTTTTCCTTCGTTCCGCGCGTATCCTTCCCGTTCGGTCTTCCGATCGGATCGCGTTAACTCGTTTAGATATTAGCCCGCGTATTCCGTGCCGCTGGTAGAGAAATTCCACCTGCATCTAAGCTCAGATCGTCTCTCACCTCTCAAACAGATAAGCGCGCTTTGCACACTCTACACGGACAATGTTCGTCGGAAGTCTTGATTAAATGAGCCTCACTACTACTCTATCGTAGGGTGAGCCGTGGCTGAGAGGATCGGAGCGCGGCTCACAAGCCCGGGTTTGATTCCCGATCGGCACCCAATGGATTTTTTTATGGGTGTTTTTCTGCGATAAAGTGTCTCGGAACCCACTGAAAATACTAGATCAGTACTAGATCGATACTAAATACTAGAGGAAAGCGTCGGCGCCTTGGTGTTGTAAACCAAGAAAACTGGCAGACTGTCGCGGGTTCGATTCCCGAGATTGAAGTCCCGTAGGTGAAGGATCGGTCGAGAACGTAATTCCGGAGATAGGATCATACCACGACTATATACGTTCTACATTCAAGAACACTTTCCCAGGCCAGATGACACTCTTCGTAGATCGTCTCGAGCACAAGCCTCTACTTTCCATATTCCAGCGAATCGCACACCAAGCTATGGAAATTTCATCCGGCTTAATGCTATCCATGGCAGACGCTCCCTGAGGTCGTAAATGCAGCTCTTTCACTCAATATTTTTGAAAACTCGCCTTTTCGATAATCTATTCCAGCAAGAGCCGTCCGACGATGAAAGATATGCCTCTAAGATCGAACGAGCAGCCATAAAGCTAAGAGATCATAATGATATCAAGCTATCAGTTCTCTCTTCGCTTAATAGATACTTCTTAGACCTATTCCTTGTAATATGTTCGCGCAACCTATACACTTAATCGTAACCTATTCGCTTAATATATACTTTCTAGACCTTTTCGCGTATCATAAGATTGATCATAAGAGACATTGAAAGTGTTGCTGTTACTATATTATTAGTTTATTCCACTTTTATTCTCATATTTTCTAACAATGTTATTATCTGATTAATTGCTTTCTCTACCGACAACCACATCTCATTATATTTACGCTCATAGATCCATAGTTCAACTATAATAATAAATACCAATAAAATTACCAATACCAATACTTTTTTCCTGATTCCCCTTTTGAGGTTTTAGCTTTCTGTGAACCATCTATGCCGTATGTCCGAGACTGACACCTAGCGGGCCGCGACGAAGCCCCGGACTCGCCTCAGGCTGGTAGAGCTCGCCTCACAAACCGATAAGCGCACTTTGCATACTCGATACGTACAATGTCAGTCGGAACCCTTGATTAAATGAGTCTCCTTACTGCTCCATCCTCTCAGCTCTCCGCTTTCAACCCCCTTTTCTATAAACGAAGAAAAAATAGATATCGAGGGTCTGTCAAGCTTAGGTAGCCTATCGGCTCATTATAGCCGCGGGGGCACCGAAGAACCATATTTATTTCACGTTCACGTAGGGTACTCGCGAAAACGACTATACGAGCAACATTTTGCACCGCCGTTACGATTCAGGAGATAAGGCCGCGGGGTCTTTAAAAAAGAGCTCTTCAACTCGTTGAATGATCGATGCGCCAAAAACAAGTCCAAGTTGCCATTGATAATTACTATTCAGTCTCGGCAAGTGTGAATTTATAATTTTCCCAATAGTCTAAGTACCGAAGCTGTGAGGTTTATTTCTCCTGTCATTCGCGCAGACCCCCTTCGTCATCGAGACATTGTTTAAAAGGATCTTGCTTCGCGATTACCCTAGCTAGCCTCGCCCCGGGCTGGATAGAACCATCTGCCAGCCGGCGCGAATTACATCGGTGAGTCCGAGAGAGGCGTTCGCATTTGAGGATCTCCGAGATGTAACGCGCGTTTCGCACGACGACTTGGCACCTCGGAGGATCCGGGGCGCGCACACGTGATGATGATCCGCCGTTAAAACGGTAGCAAAACTCTCGGAGCATAATCGCAAACGTGTTGCAGGCTGGACGGGGCCGGTGCGAGCTACTCCCTGGCAACAAAATCGTCGGGATGTTCCTCTCCTCCTCGCCCGCCGCGACGCAGAGGAGCTATTCATTCAAATTGCTTTCAACGGGCGCGGCGCGCGAGGCACCGCCGCATGAGACGCCCGATGGAGGCGCGAGAAAGCGACGAGATTATGTGCTTCTTCGGGGCAGCGTAAAGTTCGTCGGCTGTGGTACTTCGCGAGCTATCGCTCACGTAGCCACGTTATACAGGCGACTACTATAAGTCGGTCCGCGCGGTTGATGCGGAGCTTCATGCTCGGTGTTCCCCGGTTCCTCTTGGGGGCCCCGAGGAGCAGTCGCTCTCGCTACTCCTCGCGGAGGCCCGCAGGAGAGGCGAGAACAGAGCCGCAATTTGCGTAATTGCGATGTCGGTGCTTCGACGATCGTCTTGAACCGTCGAGCCAGCTCCGTTTCGTTCTTATACGGCTCGCGGCCTCTCCGTCTCCCTTGCCACTTGAAACCGTTTTCTCCGCTCGATTCTTCCTCTGCTTCTTCCTCCTCTTCTCTTCCACTTCGTCCCCTCGTCGTCACCGTACCTTCTGGGGATTTTATAAACGCTATGTGATGGAAATTTCGCAGTTATGCGGGACGCCGCCATCAACGGGTGCTATGGTCCAGGGTCCTTTTCCTTTTTTTGTCTTCTTCAGCTAAAGCGACTCGGGTGCATCTCGCAGCCTCTTATAACGCGCCTTTTGAGAGTTCCGATCGCCGCGGTCATCGCCGGCTAGCTGTGTGCTCGTCATTCACCAATTAGCTCTATCTGTTCGCCAGCTGTTCGCGCCCGTCATAATCAGCGAGGAAACTCGTTGTCGTCGTCATGTTTATCGTCGCGGTCAAGTAAATCGAATGAACAAGCTCGAATGGATTTTTTTTCAACATCCATTAAAAGTAGCGAATCTGGTCCATCCGAATCGGTAAATATATCAATGATACATGGACAGGTCCATATTTACCACCTTTACCGCCCTTCATGAGCTCAATTCCGCCACAGACGTCAAATTGGGTCTCGAATGTTCATAATTTTTGTTCCTCACAGAAGCTTTCTTTTGTGTTGTTCGTCGATCGCTTCTTCGTCCTCCAAGAGCCGAGAGGGGTTCTTTCCCCTCTTGGCTATCCACCGGCTGACGGAGGCATGAGCCACTACTAAATCGTTTCATAAACGTCCGTCGTGTTTTGCACGACAGTCGATAATCTTTACCGGGAAAAGGCTCAGCAATTGAGACGCGCCGGCACACCGGGCAGGTAAGTGCGAGGAAGGCCTGCAAAGCAGAGCCACCACTCGGCGGAAGAAATCGCAAAACGCTGTTATTTTTCATGTCTTCTCTCGCCTGTCGACAAACACACCCGTGGAAATAGCATAGCATCCGCTGTTGGGTCCCGGGTAACTTCGCCTCCGGAAACGAGGAAAATAAAAGATCCGGACGGAAACTCCACCGTCGGTGGGAGTTTGGTTGCAGCACTCTGAGAGAGATGTCATTTGCTGTATGACTTCCGTACGAGGAAGCTCCACCGACAAAGCTGCGACATCAAATGGACTCGACGTTCAAGCCTCATTTCCATGGGCGGTGAAGAGGCCGCGCACAACGCACTTCGTTACTGGTTCAATTGATTTCTTCTTCATTGAATTGACACGCAAAGATCGCGAGAGCTGTGGCAAATGTTTTTAATCCCGCGGAGATCATTCGGAGTCCACAGGTACGAAATGGATGTGAACGAGGAGTGAAAGATGAGAGGTCGAGGAGGAAGCGAGGAAGGAGAGGAGAGCAGGCGGCGAAGCCAGCAGAAGCACCAGTGGAACTGAAGGTGGAATGTGCGGGGTCTCTCGAAGGAGGAGCTGTCCGCGGTGAAAAATCACGCACCCCGCTAGCACTGCGATGGCCAGCATCTGCTCTACATACCCGGGCTCTCAACCTGACCTCCGATTCGCATATTCACTTCTCTGCCAGAACATCCCAATAGTCTTCCCTTGTGCAAACTTTGCGCATTTTTTTAGTGGCTGTTGATGGCTGATTTTTTATTTTTTTTATTTTTTTTACCGTTCTTATCGAAAAATGCCTCTCGCCGTACCGAAAACAATCGTCAAATTTTAAGTGCGAAAGACTGAAAGAAAATTGATGATAATAGTTTTTGTGTGAGTGCAAAATTTATATCGGTAATGAAACCGTATTTTTTCTTCTTTTTTTATCTTAAATTATTGTTGAAAGTATACATTGGTACGTATAATCGAGAGAGTTTCGCCTTTGAGAACCTCGAGGAATCGGAGTGTGGTGAAGCAGAGCAAGATATACGTGTGCTGGCTGGGCTACCGGTCGGTCGGGTCGGGTCGCTGTTCTCGTGTGTTTCATTTCTTCCTTTTACTCTCTTTCGCTGTTCCTCTGCTCCTGCTGCCTTCCTCTTTTCACCTCCACCCGGCCAATCGCGCACACTCCTGCTCTCTTTATCCCTATACCTTTCCCGACCTTCTTCGTATACATATTTCTTCTTTCTTCTTTCTTCTTCTTCGCGGTCCTCTCCCGACCGGCCGTACTCACTCTCCTGAGAGTTGTTGTTCGATTGTTTTATTACTTTTATAAACGCCGACACCGCCACTGGCAACACAGGCGCTTCCTTTGTTGGCCCTCCAGGAGCATCGGGATCAGCAAAAGTTTGCCGATCCATGGTCCCATTGTTGCTCGCGAAAAGATGCCAATTTTAATTTGATATCTTCTATACAGTTGGATCACGACGTCAGTAACGTCGCACCCCTCGCTCCTAAATCCACGAGGATCGCATTTAGCAACGACGTTTGCCAACGACTGATTATTTTTGGAAAGTATTTAACTTTTTTTTTTCGTAGTGTACCCGATGGCAGACTTTTCCACGCCATATTAGTTTTAACTACATCACGGCAAGTGATTTGGGAGGCGCATTCAAGGATGGATACATAAATAAGCTCCACCGCTTTTTCTGTTACCGAATAGCTTTTTTATTTTTTTAGTTGCACGACATGGTCGATTTGCGTCGAATAGCTCCTGAGTCGACGATGATCCCATTTAGCAACAACGTTTTAATTATTTTTTAAAACTATTTAACTTTTTTTTTATAGTGTACCCGATGGCAGACTTTTTCATGCTGTATTAGTTTTAACTACATCACGGCAAGTGATTTGGGAGGTGAATTCAGGGGTGGATCTATAAATGAACTCTACCACCTCCAACGTCACTAATTAACTTTTTAATTTTTTTTGTTGCTCGACATGATCGATTTGCACCGGACAGCTCCTAACTCGTCGATGCTCGCGTTTACCAACTACGTTTTAATTAGTTTTTAAAACTATTTAACGTTTTTTATAGGGTACCAGATAGCAGACTTTTTTATGCCGCATTCGTTTAAACCACATAATAGCAAGTAATTTGGGTAGCCAATTCATGGGTAGATCTATAAATAAGCTCCACCGCTTTCTCAGTTACCAAATAGCTTTTTTTGTTTGCAGGAGATGATCGATTTGCACCGGATAGCTGAAAGCTCGTCGCCGGAATGTCAGGGTTGCTCGCCGTGCCCTGCGCACTCGGTCCATCCTCATGGGAATCAATATCCGAAGGCAGACTCAAGTTCCGACTACCGGACGCGCAACAGTTTGCATCACCACGCGGAGTAAGACCAGGGGAATTGTCACGCTGGTGAATCGAGGTGAACAGTAAATTGGTTTGATTCTCGAGAATGGAATAAGCGAGAGGTTTTGCAATCGGACGCCACGAGCATCGCCGGGAAGAGACGCTTGTTTTTCCACGCTCGACAAGATTTTTTCGCGGGCAATGGAGAGCGTCGATCAGGAATACGTCGACGCGGAGAACGGGGCGGGGACGGAGCAGCCTCAACGCTTCAACATCCCCATAAAACTAAATATGGACGTTAATCTAGGCATCAATCTCAGCATAGCTCTGATTCTGCTGATATTCAGCGGTCTTCTGTTCCTTCCGTCCAAAATGCTTCTCGACACATCGTACGAGGTACAGAACGCGAGCGACTCCAATGGCAGCAAAATATTTCCGATGGATTTCTTGAACTCGATGCAATTTCGAAAGAGGCGACTGTGCCCCGGTCTCGATTACAAATACTGGATGGTCTCGGCGTTCTTTAGCAATTACGACAGGAACTGCACGTACTCGAGGACTCGCGGAAGAAAGCTCGAGAAGCAAGCCGTCCCGGATTCCCCCGTCGAGAAGACCGTCTGCGCGACCGACAAGAAGGAAACCGCAATCGCGTACAATTACAACGGAACTATCGACGAAATAAGGGCAGCTAGACCGAAATCCATACCCGTAACAGGACACATTCTCGCTATGATGCTTATAGTTTCAGCTGTCGCCGCTTTCGTCGAAGTACTCCGAATACGCTTCATCAACCCGAAGGTACCCAAAAAAAAAATCCACGAACATCATCATCTCTTCTAACCGCCTTTTTCTAATATCATTCGCATCGCTTTTTTCCGCTTCTCTTTTCTCCTTTACCCTCTTCTTCTTTATGGGTGTGACTCTCTGTGTCTCTGGCTGTCCGTCTCTCATTAGACTAGGCATAACATTGTACTTCTTTTCTTTCCATTTCTAAAGCATGTGGCGTGTCTTAATCGTCATTCCTGAAAATTCAGGATTCCTCCGCCGTCGAAACCGCCGGTTCGAGGAAGGGGTCGACTGTTGAACTAATGATCCAAGGACGATTTATACCGAGGGCCCCTATGAGAAGTCAAAGATCGTTCGAGTTGCAGGGGATGCACCGATCCGCCCTTCGACTTCTCGGTACGGCGGTCAAATCTTCACAGCGGCAACCTTAAATATTTAGCGATAATAATGATAATGTTGTGACCAACGACACATTGCCCAGGGCGATGATGTGGCAAAGCACGAAAAGACAACAGTTACACATTTAATAGTAAAGGAGATCGATGTACTTGTATCGTGGAACAGGAGGGGTCGTGTAACGTCTGTTACAGGTGCGCGTCCACCTCCACTGACGCGACGTTCATCCTTTCCGACTTACCTCGTGGAGACAATGGATGCATCAACTGCAACAGCGGGCGATAGCCCGAGTACACGCTCGGCGGCGAGACGTCCATCAGTCAACTCGGAGGCCCTCGAAGCCGGAGTCTTCACGTCCGCTCTTCATCGACGTGCTCACTTGATTCGTCGTCATTGAGACTCCCGAGCTATTCGCGGATACTGATTGATTGCTCGATTCGCATTTCCAACAGGCATGCAGCGTCGTTCGAGACTTTGACAAACAAAAAAATGAAAAAAGAATCACCCGTTGATGATATTTACAATGAGTCCGCAAACAATAAATCTGTCCGGTGATACTTTGCTGTTTTGTGATCGACAGACTACGAGTGTCTGTCACCGAATGAATTAACGTTCTTTTACACGACTGACAGGTAAGCCGTTGAGCAAGTAGACTCGAGGAATGCTTTTTTATCGCACTAACTTATTTGTTTTTTGTTTTGTTTTTTAGATCTCCGAATAAATCACAACGATCTCATGGCGTCCACAAACTTTGGATCAGAGTCCAATCGCTCCCTTGGGATCCGAAGAGCTTCTCGAAGAATTTTGCTGCTTCCAATTTTTCGATACTCACTGTTATCGTTTTTCTTAGCTAAAAGTTGTGTAACTCGAGGTTTTGTGCATCGATCGATTCGCGTTATGTCGATTTCAATTATCTCCCGATAATATTCGCTATGTTTCCGAGAGTTTGATCAAACTCCGATCAAAGAGTTGATGAAGAGATTATACTAGATTTTAATATGTATATGAGTGTTACGTAAAGAAAGAAGGAATTTGCAGATCATTCGTTGGTGCGTTCAGCCTATTCGTAGCCCATAATTCCGATTCGTTGTTTTGCAATACTCTTGTTATACGATAACGGTATGCTCGAGCCGTCCAATCTCAATGAAATTTACGTACTTATCTACTGCGCATCGTTATACTTCGTGTTTTTTCAAACTGCAACTGCAAGTGATGTTTGATTAACGAAATAATGAATTTTAATCTGCAATTTTTATCTACGAGAGCCATCGTACGATAGCGTTTCAATGTACAATCGAATCAATGATGAAATTTATGAGACTTATCGATGCTATACAATCAAACGTGTCAATACTGACATACGACAATCCGTTGCGGGATCCATATAAATGTTTAAAAGAGGGAAACCTCAAGCAAGAATTTTCTTCTGTGATCTACCGAATTCTCGATGTGATATCTGTAACACAATCATATTTTCGAAATATACGTATATAAATGTAAAAAAAAAAAAGATTTTTATCCATTTATCCGTTGTTCGATTTTTATGCATTTATTCATCCTTCATTCATATCCATTTTTATTCATTTTTCTTTGCACCTTGAATAAAAAAAATTATGGCCTAAACAACAATTAACGAAATCGTCTTGTCGAACATTAAACCGGTTCGAAATTCTCCCGCCGGAAAACGTGCGCATGCGCATCGGCGTTCCCCCCATCCAGATGTCACTAGTCTCAAGGCCACAAGCTTGTCCTCCGACAAGGAACGCGCAGAAAAACGGAATCTTGAATTAAACGTATAGCGCTCAAATTTTTCGTCAACACAACGTTATTTGTGACTGATAAACGTGCAGCGTCGTGTGCGACTCGTGAGCAAGGAGCCACGAACGAGCCGGCGAAAAGAGATTTCCCGTGGGAAGCAGTTAGCTTGTTGCACAGTTGCCAAGGCGACTGACGTGTGCTATGAGAAACGAGGCCGATTACCAAACTCACGATATTCGAACTCGTTTTATTTAATAGGCCGATCGATCCTACAAATGTATTCGAAGTGAATTTACGATGGACTTTACGGTCTTGGGCCACTACGAGTCGTCCGTCGAGGTCGACGGAGGTGGCGAGCAAAATTTGCTGTGTAAGTTTTCGCATTTTTTTTTTTCGATTTTTTTTTCACTTTTTTTCGGTCACCAACGGAACGACGCCACATCTCTGTTTACGACGCCTCTGTTACGACGACATCAACTCTCTGTTTATGACGCCACAAGATCATCTGTCGCTGCTAAGGAGGCCACATCGTTTCTGCAACTCGTCGATACATATTATTTATTTTTCTTTTGTTCGTTTATTTTTCATTTTTTTTTTTCATGTTAGTTTCCACCACGTGTGTCACGGACTCTCATTTTTTTCTACTTTGCACCTACACAACAATCGATTCGGAGAGTTTCGCACATTTTCTTGTTCGTCATTTGTCATCCCAGCTGACGCTCAGCTGGATGGCTCTGTGATATGCACAGCTGTACAGATGCTTCTTCCTCGCGTCCGCACACGACGTCAATGGGTTATTTTCGATACGCAGATAGATCATTTTTTTTTTATCGCCGACCTCACGCTTATCTTTTTGACAATATTTCCGACGATTTTTTACGTTCAAAATAATTTTAAGAACTCGTTGCATTGACTCCGCGATTTTTTATTCATGCTTTCGCGGATTATGATAATTCAATTATAACCTGTACCCTGTTGCACAGTTTTTGTTTGTTTTTTACCTATTCAATAATAACTGCATCGTAATAATTGCTTCTCTCTGATAAAAAACCTTGGCAGGAAAAAGTTGAATAATTCATGAAATTGTTTTCACCGTTGTACGTCCACAGGGGAAGAATCGAGCTATGATCTGTCCGCCGAAGGATTCGTCTCTGCCAATGAGTCGTTCGGAGAGGAGTACGAGGGAGCGGAGTTTCACGAAACGAGAACTCTCCTTGCCGATGGTGGGCACCGATTTGGTGTGTCAACGGTCACCTTCGATACGGTGGAGGAACTCATGTGGATGGGAAATCAAGGGGTATTAAAAAAATTTAGTGATACATTGGATTACAGCAAATTGTTTTGTCTAACGGAAATACATTTTTTTTCAGGGACACGTGACATCTTACTACGGCTCAACTTTGCAAAAGTATACTTCCTTTCAAGTCCACGCCACTCAGGAGGTTCGGCACATTCATCCGGTGGAAGAGGGCATTTTGGTGCTTACCCAAAGTGCACTACGATGTCAGTTGAGAAGAGGGATACCGCTGTTCACACATACGTATGAAAAAATCATTTGGGATTGAACTATGTCGCTTATCTCAATTCCAATCAATTTATTTGTTCTAGTCAATTTATTTGAACAAATGGTATAGATTTACTCCATATATCGTTGAATCAGTCCGTGGAAACTAGATATAGTTTGAGCACGGATATCTCATACAGTTGCACAGTGACCCTGAGTATTTTGAAATAGAGTTTTTACCAACCAGCGAGAGAAATATAGAATATTTTATGTTTTTATGTTCATTTATTTAACAGATTTCTCCATCCCATACGGATGACAAAACACAAATCTAATCACTCAATATCTGACAGAACTATTATTCACAGAGACATAAATGAATACAGAAATACCAATTGCTTACATAGAATCATGTTATCGCACTGCAATGCGGAACATGATATAGCTCTCATTTTATCATAAAACGAAAATAGCAATTTGAAAAAAAACTTGCCAAGAATAAATATGGAATAGAAAAGTATAACCAAACGCTATCGCAGCCGTCGCGCGAGCGAATAAACTATTATTTATTTTCTTTTCCACAGATCTCAGAACATGAATGACATGCAGTGCATGCTGCAAAGTTCGGGCAGTCAGTTATTGATGGGTGGTCATCAGGAGAAAATAATTGATTTCAATCTGACCAGAGGCAAAGAGACAGGATTGATTAACGTGGGCGAGCACGGCTGTGCGATATTGAGAAAGCACAGTAAATTCGTTTGTGCCGGTAATCCAGCGGGACGAATAGATCTCCGAGATCCGAACAACCTCTCGGTCGAGCACACTCTCGAGACCCACACGGGATCTCTCAGTGATTTCGACGTGCAAGGCAATTATCTTGTCACTTGTGGATTCAGTAACAGGTATACCAATTGTATTGATGATCCGAGAGTTGGGCAATTCTTCTTTTTTCATTATTCGAATCATTAACACCGCTGGTGATTCCGGCTTACGGGTCGATTGAAAGCAACGTTAGTTTATCCATCGATTTTATGTGCAAAATTTCAATTCATGATTGTACGAGTTTAATCACTAAAGTATAGAAGTGTGCCGTGTACCGCGAAGATTTTTGACCAAAAAAAATGACCGGTCACAAAGTTGGTGCCCATCTATACTCAAGTATCGCTCAATGTTCAACGAATAACACAAGAACGGCGACTAAGCGCCACGTCCGCTATATTTTTACAACGCCCAACTCTGTCTGAACTCGTGGTTTTTTTATGAACTAACATAAATTCTCCAGATAAAGTTTGCACACGACATTCATAGTAATTGCACTTATTACCGTAGTCGACAGGGGCTTTCGGTAGATCGATTCCTGATGGTGTATGACCTGAGACAAATGAGAGCATTGACTCCCGTCACAACATTGGTATATCCGCTCCTTCTGAAGTTCCTTCCTAGCTACTCTAGTCGTCTAGCAGTTGTATCCCCTATGGGCCAGATGCAACTACTCGACACTATTTATGCTGACGTTCAACCGTCCTTAACTTGCCTATATCAGGTAAAGAAATTGGTACTATAAAATATCGTTACGAGTTCACCGAACTCCGATTAAAACGCTGTGTCAACATTGCTACCTTTCGATTCAGGTTGCGACGGGCGGAGCTATGGTTTTGTCGTTCGATGTATCGCCAACATCGAAGTGTCTCAGTTTCGGCGATTCGGCTGGTTCTCTGCACCTCATGGCGACCAACAGTCCGGATCCGCAATTCAATGCATTTTCCCGGTCAGTAAATATCATGTATACGAATATTGAGAATTTATGAATCTTTGACTTCAATTTTACAAAAGAATTTTTCACGCGATATAGGCCTACAGAATTCGCCGATCCAGTCGAGACCCTCGACCCGATAGCTCTCGACGATAACGTGACCCCACTGAGCACGATACCGATGATGTACGCCGGGCTGTCGCTGGTGAGCGATTGGCCCGAGGAGTTCCTGAAAAAAATTTATCGGTACGTTGTCGATCGGCGAATGACAAAAAAAAAATCTTCGTCCCGAGTTTCCCGAAACGTTAATATTATTATTACTGTCTGCAGGAAAACACCGGCAATCGATCCGGAAATATTGCGCACGATGAAAATGCAGGGGACGATCGGTTACGCGCCAAATCCGCAGGCCTTCCGCAGAAATCAAGTGAGAAAACAATATTCTCCCACGCTACTACCATTCACGCCTCCAACCTTCCGCCATTATCCATGATCCTGCCCAATTCTTCAATCCTTCCGAAGCTTATATAAATCGTGCAAGAATGTTAGCATTGTTAGGAATCTCCGTTGCAATGTTTTTTATCTATATTAGAAAACGATAGTCACCCCAATAACAGATCCAAAAGAACGAAAGAAAATAACTAGCTGTTGATAATCCGATTTTGCACTTGTTCGACGATATGGTTCGTTACCTTCCATCTTCGAGTTCAATCGATTGTGATATGCTGCCAATGCGCTCATCTACTTTGCTTTATATTTGGTGTAAAAAAAATTTGTAAATTTAATGTACCGGACGGGAAGTTTTTATGGAAAAACTGGTACATTAAATTTAATGTACAATTGTGATACAAAATTAATATACTTTTTCGTTCAAATTAAAGTAAATTATTTTTTTAAAGTGTTCCCAATGTTTTTAATACACTGAACATTCATTTTTCATCACAATTGTACATGAAATTTAATATACCAGTTTTTGCATAAAAACTTACAGTCCGGTACATTAAATTTAATGCGAATTTTTTTCACAGTGTTACTAAATACGATAAAAACAAAATAACTATAAAAAAAAACCAGTAACAATAATGTTTAAACTTGATAAGCTGTACAATGGCCAGTGATAGAATTAAATAGAAGCGGTGTATATAGTATTTTGATGATAACTACGTTCTAATGCGATTATAGCAATTGATTGCTAAAAGCGAGAGAAATTAAATACGGACAAGACTGATCGGCTACTGTCACAATAATCGTAGTCTATAAATCGCGTAGCAAAAAAATAAACACAATGTGATATACTTTGATAAGCTAGTCGACTAGAAGTCGCGACGCGGCAATTGTCCTTTCACAATTTCCATGTCGAACGATGATATATATATTTTGCGACATCGATGCGTAAACGCTGCCCCAGTAACTGTTTGCTAAAGATCTGCTGCATTTTCTTTTTGTTTTTTCTTTTCTTTCAATTATTGTATGGCATTAATAATAGATAGCATATATACGGCTGAAACGAAAATGTGTAACCGAAGAAGAAAAAAAACAAAAGACACAAGAAAAAAAATTGTATTTGGATACAATAAAGACTCTATGAGATATGCATATGGCTAACTTTAATATTTATGACGCTTGCTAACACTCCCATCACGTGCTCTCTCTCTCTTTCTCTCTCTCTTTCTCTCTTTCTCTCTTTCTCTCTCTGTCTCTCTATAGTTTAGGTTTCATCTTAATTTACTTTTGTCCATGTTACTACGGAATGCCTTCTAATTACGTGCACATTGAATGACAAAAATAAATTCATAATCATTAATGTTTGCCGCTGGTAAAAAAAAAAAAGAACTCAATAAGTAAATTCTACAAATTCTTGCAGATTCCATACAATCTGGAAAAACGGCGTGGCTTGGTAACAAAGCTTTTCGCAAGTGAATCACGGGCTAAAACAGAGGACGGTAGCTTCATAGCTATACCTAAGCGTTACCGTAAAATCGAAGTGAAATATTCGAGACTCGGCTACGACGAGTTTGACTTCGATCAGTACAATCTCACGAGTTTCTCCGGCCTTGAAGCCACACTTCCCAACAGTTATTGCAATGCTATGCTTCAAGTAAGTGTAATAATAATAATTAGAGTTCCCGAAAGTCTACGTTCATAATATCCGGAATTAAAAAAGAATCACACAAATCTTCATTGATCATTTTACAGCTGCTGTATTACTGCGAGCCCGTTAGAATAGCATTGCTTTCGCATTCGTGCCAAAAAGAATTTTGCCTATCGTGCGAATTGGGCTTCCTGTTTCACATGTTGGATACATCGAGGGGGGTGCCTTGTCAGGCGGCAAATTTCTTGAGGGCTTTTAGAACAGTGCCCGAAGCCTCGGCCCTCGGACTCATCCTCAGCGATCTTCATCCCGAGGCTAAGCGAAAAATCAGTCTGATCAGACTGATACAGGTAAAGTTTTTTTTTTCTCCGTAAAAAAAAAATGAAGATTTAAGACCGGAAGCGCTAGAGCGGTTGGTTGACTCATCGAGATGTAACAGAGTTGGAACAGATTCATCCTACATCAGATGCACTACGAGATACTGGAAACGAAAAAGCGTCAGCAAGAGGAGGAGGAAGCCGCGCGTTTGAAGCTCGGACCGAAATGTCCCCAGTTTGTATATAACGAGCAAGATTTTCCTAGCATACTCCAGGATCTAGGGTCGCGTTACAAGAGTCACGATCTAGAGAAAAAGAAACGTCGTAAGCAAGAGGAGGATGGTAAATATATGTGGATTACATCGAAAGGTAAACACAATTCACGTGTAACCCCTACACTGGGCACTTTTTGTGTTTATTTTTCAAACAAAACAGCATAGTTGAAAGTTTTTTTTTTTGCGTACATTTTTACCTCAAATTATTATTTTTTCTCAACTGAATTTCCGGCTGCAGCGATATATCCGAAGGATACCAAGAGGATTTCGGAGACGTTTTTATATAACGACGTAAGCATCTCTAATGTCGTTTGACGAGTAGTTGATTCGTCGGGTTTTTACGTGTAGTTACGGGAACACCGTAGAGTTCTTTCACCACCTTCTTGTATTCTTAGGATATTGCAACTGGAGCATCTATCGAATTATTATTGGGGCCTTAGTGAGTTCTGTACTTGTACCGAGGTGTATCACAGGCGATACACCTCCTTGAATTCAGAAAAAATGCATTAACAACCCACCGATGTACTCGAAACTTCATACTTGTATAAAAAACATGTACGCTTTTCGAAGCGTTAAAAAAAGGGTTAAACGATTTACAAAGTATTGTCCGGTCGCTTGCATATGGAATATATTTATATGAATTTTTATTTCTCACAAAGTTTCGCACAGAATCTTGGTCGGCTGGGGCTGTTGAAAAGCAAAACTCACTAGAGTCTCGCCTCGACTCGAGAATATTTGAGATAGGTAAATTCGTTCTCGGTCGAGTATATGCACGATACCGCAGCCTACACTTAAATTACAAAAGCATTTTATATCATTCCACTTCCTCGTTACTTTTTTTTTACTCGCATCCGTTCCGTAGTACGCTTGTATTTGCGATTACGTCAAGTGAAAGCTAGTAACGTCGCTAGTTCTGCTTGCGATGCCCGCTCGAGACAATGGGGGTCGATTTTGCTCGGGATTCCAAATCTTCCTTGGTAGGTAATCAATGCGATCGTATAATACCCCCGAAAGACTGTACTCGATGGGACGGAGCCCGGCGGAAGGGGCGAAAGAAGTATGTATCGGGAGTTCAATTTGCCCTGTAATTTATTGCTACAGCTAACTATTCTTCTACTTTCATTACATCTGCGGTGCCCCAGTATTCCCCCAGTGATTTTACGATTAACGTCTTTTTTTATTGTCACTTATCCACGAGCTTCGTGTTTCTGACGCATTGCCCCTAATTTTATGCTCAGACAATACCAGCAAAAAATCTCCCGAAGAACCGGAAGTTCGCGACGAGGAAACGGATGTCAGTCGAACTTTCGGAGCCGAACAGATGCACATACATCGCTGTCTCAAGTGCGGTCAGGAGGCTTCGAAAAATTCTATCATGTTACTGTGCAACTTGGTGTATCCGGAAACGACGAGTCTCAGTAAGATTCGCTCCGGTTCATCTTTTTTTAAAAATAATAAATAACTTGTTATGTTCCTTTTTTTAATGCTCTCGCTATGTTTGTTACAGATGAAGAAATACCGTTCACAAAAATACTAGCTCGGAGCTTACGTCCCGAAAAAATAACTCCCGCTTGGTGCGATATTTGCCAAAAATTTGCGCCGACTCTCCAGTCACGCCGATTGACCAAATTACCTCAAATATTGGCGTTAAATTGCGGCTTGGATACTCAGCAGGTAAACACAGTGACTGTAAAGTGAAGTAACTAATTTCCATATATATGTTAATTATGAATCATTTTTGTAGGAAAAGAAGTTCTGGCAGTCGCAGATGGACATTGTAGTTCAGAAAATAATGAATGGAAAGGAGAGCAGTCCATCCTCGAGTCCCATACCCAATACCGTAAAGTTGTGCCGCTACGGGATTAATTGTATAAGGGGTGGTTGCAGATTCAGGCATATCGGCAAAGATGCGGGTATGTTGGATTCATTGTATTCTCAGATTTAATCGTCTGAGGATCGAATTTTAGTTCAGACTTAAGTTCGAACTTACGGTCAGGCTTAAACACGAAATCAAGTTCGAACTTACGATGGATCTCAAGCACGTCGTGAAGTTCGGTCCGAACTTCGATCTTCAGCTAGATCTTAAGCCTGCAATAAAATTCGGGCTAAACTTGGGCCTTAAGTTCCATCTCAAGAGCGATGTTAAGCTAAAACTAACGTTTTAAAATCTGATCCTGAGACTATACATGGAGGAAAATGTAAATCTCGCAGTCAAGCTGCGAGGAACTACAGAACGGATCTATCAATCTTAGCAGATTGATTGATCCATCAGATATGTATTAGCATATATATCTGATCGACCACCATTTCTTTTTAGAACCAACTCAGTCATCTCCGGCGCCTCCGACAGTCACTGTACAAGCTCCAACACCTCCGAGTCACCTATACTACTCGCACTCCTGGATTCCCCACGTGATCGAGGTAACCCTCGACGAGAACGGCGAGTTGTCGGTGGAAAAACTCGACAAACTCAGTCCGTTCGACGAAACAAACGGCAACACGAGCAAGTCCAAAGTGATGGTGGAAAACGGCCAGGGTGACAACAATTTGCAAACCGATTCGGAGAACGATTTGCCAAATTTTGACGAAGGTGAATCTCTCGCCTCGATTTACGATGCTTCGGAAATTCACGATATCGCGAACTGCGGAGGTGACGAAGAGAATTCACGAAAGATCACGAAAGTTCAGTACATCTTGAGCGCCGTCGTGTGCTACGTCGACGACAAGGCCAGCGACGATCGACGACACGTTGTAGCGCTCATACGCGTCGGTCCAAATTATCACGAAAGGTCGACTGGCAGCGCCGTAGCTCAGTGGTATATCTTCAATGATTTTAGGTAAAAAAAAAAAATATTTCGTTCACGATTCGCTTACTCGCATCTTTAAATACTTTATTTATTTATTTAATTATTAATGAAATAATTAAAAATGATTTCTCGACCCTTTGTAGCATATCAGCCGTAACCCCACAAGAGGCTGTTTGGTTCAACTTGGACTGGAAAGTTCCTTGTATTCTTCATTACACCGCCGTACCTGTAGCCGAGTCTTCGTCCTCTTTCGTCAGTCCGCTTACCTACGACGTGTTTGGCGAAGACAAATGCATCGCTCGAAGCGGCGGCACTCGGGGTATAACGTTCACGCCTTTGGCTTCGGACGAAACGCCGAAGAAAGGTGAAACAAGACGTTGCTATTGTTTCCGTATTTAAACATTGGAGAGGTTATTTCACTTCTGTGATTATTCGCAGGAGAACTGGTCGGGATAGATGCAGAATTCGTGACGTTGAATCAAAAAGAATCGGAGTTGAGGAGCGACGGAAAAATGTCGACGATCAAACCGAGTCACATGTCAGTCGCCAGGATAACGTGTATCCGCGGGTATGTAAAAAGGGCCAAAGTTTTGAGGGAAATAATTGTATTTCGCACCTTGTGAAATAATATTTAGTACTATACTCGTGCGAAAAACGTTCTCTTAATTCGTGTGACTGCAACACTCGGCTCCGGCTCGTGATGCAAACTCACACTCGTCATAAAAAGTTTTTTTCGCACTAGTATTGAAAAGTACTATTATGAACTCGCGACGATTGAGTTTCTACGGGCGTTTATTTAAAACAAATTGCGTTTGCACCGACAGGCATGGACCGCTGGAGGGTACACCGTTCATAGACGACTACATAAGCACCCAAGAGCAGGTCGTCGATTATTTGACTAAATTCAGCGGTATACAACCCGGCGATTTGGACGCTAATTTTAGCAGTAAACATCTTACGACGCTCAAATCAACGTACCAAAAATTACGATTTTTGGTAGACAATGGAATTATATTTGTCGGTCATGGACTGAAAAATGATTTTAGGTAGAGAATCGTTCGGTCGTCGCCGAACTTTGGCACTCTTTGAGTGACGTGTAATTACGTAGTTGTTACTTTTGTTTTTGTTTTTTGCAGGGTAATTAATTTAGTTGTTCCACCGGAACAGATTGTAGATACTGTACTGCTGTTTCACTTGCCGCATCGACGTATGGTGTCGTTGCGCTTTTTAACTTGGCACTTTTTGGGAAAGAAAATACAATCCGAGACTCACGATTCAACGGAAGACGCTCGGGCGGCACTCGATCTTTATCACAAGTACAAAGAGCTCCAGATTAGTGGAAAATTGCACGAGGCCCTCAAAGAATTGTATACGATCGGAAATGATTTGCAGTGGAAGGTAGAAAATAAAAAAATTGCAATGCTAATTTTTTTATTGAAAAAAAAACAGTTTGACGATTACGATTTGACATTTGTTTACAGGTACCGGAAAGCTGATCCGAGGAGGACGACGCATCAGCTTCTCAAGATCCCGAATCTGTGGTGTAATATTTACACGAAACGAAGGCAACTCGAATCTTACTTCACCGGCAGCAAGTGAACGATCGATATTTTACTTTAATTAACAACAGAAACGAAAAGTAAACAAACAAACGTAAAGATCAATTTATAATCCATTGATGCAAACGGTCCATCAATCCTGGACAATCCAAACTTTAATGACGTACTCCTCTAATGTGAGAAATATCAAATTACGCAATTGCCTTGACGCGATACAATTTTACGGGTATGAGAATTCTATCGATGTTTATTTGCTATACACACATGTGAAACTTCGCAATCTATGCGATTTATACGCGTGTGTGTGTGTGTGTTTTCCATTTGACAATATACATCAACATTAATTCCGTTGTGATATGTAGAAATTATTCATTGAGATTAATGAGGTCTTCAGAGCAGAGTAAAAATTGTAAACAGAATACAATCCCGTAGATCACGTAGTGTTAACGTATGTGTATAGGAGATCATCGATACGTTTAATTTATTAATTAATCAGGTGCGTGACTCTCGAACCTCGATAAAGTAAAGATTGTCACGGCTAAGGTATATCGATGAATGCGCAACTATAATTTTGAGGTCTCTTTTTTATGAGGTATGTATGAAAATACAGGCCATGCTCCAAAGATAAAGTTGAAAGTTGCTTTCATCGCGATGCTTACTTTGACAAAATTTACTTTCTTCGACGCTCGTGCGTCACGTTCCTGATTGCGATAAATGTTACATCACGATCCAGATGTATTTGTATATATTGTCCGATAATTTTCATTGAATTAGGAAACTGTTACATAAAAAAAAAAACTGACCGAGAAATGAGCCAAAGAGTTCTGACGCGGCTCGGATGAATCAATTACAAAAGGAGACCAAATTAATGCGGCAATGATTCGACCATGTATTTACTTTTAATGTCGCAATTGTCTATTTCACGTTTGTCGTCTCCGGCACCGCGTACATTACAGTTTGAATCAATCGGTCGCGAAACACTTTAGAAATTTGTTTAATCATGTCCAAATTCGATTTTTTACCCAAACGCCAAGATCGGCCGTACCGTTGTCATATTCTCATGACGCAAGCAAAGAAAAAAAAGAACAAAAATAATAATCAGAGATACCGCGAGTTATAATAATAGGCATATTTTAACAAAAAGAAAACTGACTATTGTACACACTCCTAGACTATTTTTGTATACGTTTTAAGAAAGAGAACAAAAATGTAACAATGTCGAAATCTAATGAAACAGAACGAGTCTATTGTAAAGTATATTTTTGGATATTTGGATGAATTTCTCATTGATTTTTTTAAATCTCTGATACACGCTGATTCCCATTAGTATAACGGCTGATAATTTAAACGAGCGAGAGGGAGGGGGAGACAGGTAAACACGTAAGATCAATAATAATGTGCATTTTTTTTACATCTGTTGCTGTTACGTCATTGTGATTTCCAATAAATGTTTTTACAATAACCGTTTTCTCGTCATACTTACCGTTAGAAAGTTCCAGCGCATCACCTGTTATATAGTCTCACCTGTTATATAGAATTAAATTTGCCAGAGTTTCCACGAAAAATTCTGATCGATTCTGGGGCTTAAAAATTGAAAGTGAGGGGGAAGGCCAAAAGAAATAAGTGAATTATCTTGAATTAATATAAGTAATTTATTTTTTATATTAAACCTTAACTCTGTATGTACACGTCAGTTCTGCGTTCCCATTCGGAACGGAAATCAACCGACACTCGCTACACGGTTATTATTACAATAGTTAATCTACTTCGTAAGTTTAGTAAGGAATTAATAATTTACAAGATTGTACACACATATCGGGACCATTTCACGAGGCCCTTATCACCCGTCGCGAGTTTCGGGTGTACGCTAAACGACGTACTCGAGATTTCTTTAATAAATAATCGTTTGAAAATCTGAAGATCCTCTTCCGCTGAAGAATAATAAAAAAAAGGTTCTTATGCAACGTCTCCGCGAGGCGCGTGAGATCTCCAAATGGGGATGATAAAAACGATTTGTAACGAGGCTCGAGGTCTTGTTCTGACCGAAAGCTCGCCAAAAGTTCCAATCGTATCGCATTTCGTCGCATGCTCCCACAGCTAACAAGTACAAAAGATATAATAGTTATAATATGTATATACACGCAACAATAGTGAATAAGAATTTCATAATGGTGCGCGGCTTAAGTAGAAACAAAAAAAAAACGTTTCTGACTAGAAACTTGTAAAATCGAGCTGCAGGAGCTGGAAGGAGTATTCACTGGCAGTAACAAGTGTGTAAAATGATAAGAGAAAGTGATTGCGTCGCCCGGGATAGGAATTTCAACTCGTTTAAAATCGTTAAATGTTTTTTTTGTTCTCTCGTCGCGCGTATTAATTAGACTACCGTAGAATTGACAATATTCCTCCATCGTTATTTCAGCTATCTCAACAGTTTATCGTCACTCGCTGACACCTTTCAGCTCAATGAAAAAAAAAATAGTAGTAAAAATAACTAAGTCCGTTATCAGCGTCGAATTTTTCATATCCTTGGCTTATTTCTCGCACGAAATTCAAGGCACGTCGTGACGTTTTTCGCAAATGAAAAAGACAATCGTGGAAACTCGAGGAAACTTAGAGATGATCGTCGCCGTGGAAATGACCGTTTCTGTTCAGCGGTTGTCTCTCGGGCGCGTCTGTCGGCCTATTTCTCTTGAAGAAGCCGCACTGTAAAGCAAAAATAAAACATTGTTATGTCATATTTTCCTAACCGCGAATTACCAATATTCCACTTGTTTTACTCTTGACTCGACATTTAAATAGAGATCATCGATCGATCGATCATCGATCATCGATCGATAATAGTCCCTTCGTGTAAAACTTTTTAGCCCGATTGCTCAAAAATTGCAAGCCCGGTTACAGTTTTTCAGACAAATTGTCCAAGAAATATTTCTACCAGGGGAGGAAGAAAAAAAAAAAAATATTTACCTTGTGCAACAGGAAGATGAGCAGAAGAAGGATGATGACTCCAGCGCAGGCGGACAGTACGACTATCCAGAGTGGTACGGGTTCGGGTTCCGGAGTCTTGGCGTTAGGTTTCAATATCGTGTAGATCTCTTGGTCCTTGCGGATATCACTGGCGGGTCTTCCAACGAACGGCAATTTTGTTACGCGAGAAACGAGTCGCGTAGAAATTTTCAGTTCCTCCTGACGAACAATTTTCTGAAGCGTCGTCGCTTTGACCCTGTACCTGGCGCTTATCCAGACTTCCTCATCTTTCTCGAGTCTCCCGAGGGTGCATTTTAAGTTCACGCATTGAAGACCCTCGCACTTCTCCATTATGTCTCTGTTCTGTTCGCTCCCGTCGTTGATCTCGCCGTCGTCGTTGTACCCCTCGTCGGCGTTTCTTTTGTGAAGCCTGTGAAGCTTCTCGTATTTCCTGAAGTCCTCGACGCTGACGGCGTCGCCCTCGCGTCTGTATCTCGATCCGCGCTTGCGAATTCCCGAACGATACTGCTCGGGAGCGTCGCTGTAAGTATCGTCGACCTCCTCGTTACGCCCGTAAACCCGAGAGCCTTGTTTTCTCTCATAAGTTCGACGCTCCTCGTGCGTTCGCGTGTTGTGCCGCTCGACTTCCCTGCCGAAATCTTCTTCGCGATTGTGAGACTCTTCGCTCCAAGAGTTTACTTGTCCGTAAGAATCGGTCGTCTCGTGATGTTCCGAATTCTCGGAGAAGGTCGCGCCTCCCTGGCGTCCTCCGCCACCTCGAGTGTACGTGCGCTCTTCCGTATAGCTGTAAGAACCCTGAAGAGGAAACCTCCGGCCGTCATGCAGCTGAACGAATACTTTGCCATCCTCGGTGATTATAATCAAACCCTCGATTCTGTTGAATTTGCGATCCAGCGGAACGTTGTCTCTAGCCGCAGCGTAACTTTGGCCCCCGTGACGATTCTCCAGAGGGAACTTCGCTCCGTCGTTGAACTCCACGTATTCCTTCCCATTGGGCAATGTTTGGAATCTCCCCAAAAATTGGAGATACTGTTGTCCCTCCTTGCTGTAAACTTCGTAGCCAACAGAGTCCCTCGTCAGGGTGCTCAGAATTCTGTCTAAATCTTGGGAGGCCGTGACGTTCCGCACTCGGAAGCCGAATCTGGTACCCTCGACCGTTTCCTCGCGATCGCCGCTTATTCGATCTTCGGTGCGCATACCCGTTGCGAGAATGGGACCTCCGGTGTGTGAAAAGCCATGGGTCGAGACGGCGGAACTCCCGGAGCCTCCGCTGTTCTCGTAGTGTCTTTCCGTGCCGTAGACGTACTCCGGTGGTCTTTGCCTAACGCGCTTCGCATCTTCCTCCTCGTGTCGGCGTTTTTCGTAAGCCATTCTCTGCTCCTCTTCTTTGCGTCTTTCGTAAGCGATTCTCTCCTGCTCCTGCCGTCTCGTTTCCCCGTGGTCGGTCCTCACTCTCTCCTCCGTGACGACAGTCGAGACGTTCTTCGACTGAATTTTTCCTCCGTTGTACGTCCAATCGTCCTCTACGATGAAGTCCGTGCCGTTCGAGCCGTGAATTACGTTTCGAGTTGAATTTGTCGAGTGACTCGTTGCGATGAATCCTCCACCTGTTTCAACGGTGGTTCCTCGACTGCTGCCTCCTCTCGAGGGTCCTTCGTCGATCGTTAGTGGCTTATCGCGTGCGCTGTACGGAGGAATCGGAGAATAGCCCTCGTGCCAGCTACGGATTTTTTGGTCGAGCTTGAGACTCAGAGCGTTGGAATTGGCAGTGGCGCAGATTATGTTTCCCGATGTTTCAGGCTGCTCGAGGAGATAAAAGAAATCGTCTCTGGCGAGAGTCTTTATCGGCCACACGAGGAAGATTTCGGCTTCTTCGATCCTGGAGGGTCCGCGATTGCGTATCGTGTAATTGTGAACGAAACCAGGACCGTACTCAATCTCAGACGATATGTTCGTCGAGGTGTAATTGTCAGGATTGTAATACACCTCTTTGGGTTTGCTCTCGCCCTCGATGATCAGTTCGGTGTCCACCCAAATATTTATAGAGATGTGTCGCTTGTTGTCGTGGGTCGTTGAAACGGGCTCGGTGTTCGAGGAATTCGTTTCCATCTCGAATTCGTAAGTGGACATCTCGTCGTGTATTCCGGTCGGTTGGAGAACCACTTTGAAGTGAACGAGACTTCCGTTCAGCAATGGATTTCCGATGTCGCACTTGAGGGTGTAATTGTTCGATTGTTTCGGGGGCGAGCATTGAACGGGAATTTCGGTTTTGTGGATTCTGACGACGTTTATGTAATCGATACCCGGAGGCAGCATGAGATTGTAAGTCGCCTCGAAGGCGTCCTCGTTGGCGTTCTGCACAGTGACTTCGAGCTCGATCCTCTCACCCGAACCCATGAGGAATTTGGTCACGCTGGGCTGGCAGGTCAACTGAAGATCGGGTGTGCAGATGTTGTCCTCACCGCAATTCTTCAATATAGCGACGGAGTCCTTCCTCGACGAGGTTCTCGCCAGTATCGGTCGAAGAACCAACGACGCGTTTCGCGGTCGGTCGTCCGCCCATCGCTCGGCCTCCAAACCCATTCGCATCTCGGCGTCTAACGAGGTGAGCTTGTCGCGAATATTCGGTACTAGGTATACCTGAAAATAATAAAAATCTCTATTAAACTTTAATTCAAGAGCGCTCAAAATACGTACAATCCCTAGCAGACACGACCACGACGAAAATTACCATGTTTTCACGATAGTTTTCACCATGGTCGTTTCGTGCTAACTGTAAAAAATGTGTGTGTGTTTCGTCAAAATGCTTCGTTAACTTTTTGCACAAAACCACCAGACTAAGTCTGCTGGAAATGAGGAATGGATCGAAATCCACCAACCTTGACGGTGCGACAGTATTGCTGATTTCGATAAGCCTCGATGGTTTTGTTCATGACGTGTTCACCCTCGTGCTCGATGAAGAACATTCTCGGACTCTTAGTTTTCTTCGAGTCGAGAACGTATTGAACGTTGAATTTGTATCTGGACAGTACACCCTCGCCGTTGTACTTGAAGCATGTCTTGAGTTGCAGGCAGGTGACCGGTGTGCCGTCGGCGAGTGTGCAATGTTTGTTGTCGAGCGACACGAGCTTGCTGGATTCGCCAAGCTCGACGAATGTGTCCAGCGGTACCATCTTGATTACCGGACGAGATCGGAAGAACATGGCTCTGCTGGAGTCGTACGCGCCCACTATCATGTCCGGGTACAAGTTGCCGTCGAGGTCGAGACCTCCAGCGATCGAGAAGCCAAACGTCTGCACGCTGGTGCTGATGTCTCGACCGTATATCACTTGCGAATATTTTTCTAGAAGACCGTCCGGCGAGCCTTGATAGATGTAGACCGCACCGCGACCTTCGGGACCAGCGTAGGGGGCACCGACTGCGAAATCACCGTAGCCGTCGTGGTCTATGTCACCAAGGTATGCGATCGCCATGCCGAAGCGACCTCGATTGGATTCGCCGTCCCTTATGAAACAAATAAAAATCCATAAATCCGGGCTTTTAATTAATTTATTTATCGGTAGACGGGAAACGAATACCTTTTATATTTTAATGACATGATAAATCCTTGACGTTTTTAAATAAAGAAAGAAACAGGAAAATCAATATTTCGATGCTAATCAAATTTTTATTCAGAACTGTCTGGATGCATTGCACGCTCCAAAAATGTTTTGTATGTTTTTAACACCGATAATAATATATTTATCGGTTGTGGATTTCTTTCTTCGATTTTGTTTTTCTTGGCATTGATTTTTTTTAGGTCAATATACATAGCGAGTAACAAACCTCTTGACGTATTCGGTATATTTGTTCGGTCCCTTGCCGTAGTATACGTAAATTCTTCCAGTCTCGAAGTTCATCTCAGAATTATCGGGCACCGTAAACATTGGCGCGCCGACGATGAGGTCGTCCAAGCCGTCGTTGTCGATGTCCCCGGCTGCTAGAGCGTAGCCGAAATAACTGCCCATGTTGTCCTCACCAATTATGTTCTGGATGTGCGTCATGTTCTCGAAGAGTAATACAACCTGAGGATTCATTAATGTATTAGCTATCGATAATGAATTTGGGCGGTAAAAATATTAAATGCTAGGATAATATTTTATTAAATGTAATAATACTAGCAGGTTGCTTTCTTCGCAACCTAAAAAATGTCTACATCTCATAAAATGGAAACGGTCAAAATTGGCGAAGGTACGTCATCTAAGGGAAACGTCACCTCCGGTTTGCAAATGTTATTTTTCGACCGGAAGTGATCGAATTTTCCCAACATATATCAGATAATAATTATGAATAAGGAAGTAAAAAAAAATTGTGTTACCTGCCCGCGAAGTTCAGCACCGCGGGGATTCCCCACAGCAGTCCCAACGTCTCCAGTCCCAGAGAAATCTCCAGTGGCCATGGAGTATCCCAAATACGTGTCGTCTTGGGCGCTTGTAGCTTCTTTCGTGAACATCACTTTGCCATGATTCTTCTGTGTGTATATTTGACCTGCGGATTAGAAAAAAATCATGTAAATATTTATCGAAATAAATTATATTCATTCTATTATCTTTGTATTACGTAAATGAGTTGGCTATTCTTTTTATTTTTAATCTAGCTTTCAAGCATTGTGTGCGCTGTTCGTATTAATATTATTTCGGCATTTATTATTTTCGGTGCGATGATATTAACAGTTCGAACTCGACTATAGAAACTTCGTGTTTGTACACGGTGATGATTTGTCTCCAGAATCGAGTTCCAACCGTACTAAGCTCTATTAATATTCGACAATCTCCCCCGTGGAAGAGACTCGAGTCTCCCCGTCCGAGTGAAAACGTCGAAAAGCGAGCTATTCGTTACGAGAGAGCTTTTAATAATGGGTTTTAAATTAAAATTCATACGCTGCGTAAAATTCTAATGAAATTATTATTAAACTCGCTAGCCAGCGGCGACTGTTGTTGATTATAACTGCGACACGGACTGCAAACGAGAAGCTGTAAAAAGCTGGCCCACACCTGTTAGACATGACCACCCTCGAATCACCAGCTGGCAGAGTTAAACGCTTACGAATTATTTGTTCGCTTGACCAACAAACTACATATAAAAAATAAAAAATGTCAAAACATACTTGACGAACAAACTACTGGTGAAGTAATTATCTCAACAGCGATATTAATTACCGTTATTGATTAGCGGGTAACCAGTTAATAATGGTGTTTAAAAAAAAAGAAAGAAAAACTAGATAAAATATTATTATTAAATAATTAGCAGCACTGCCAAGCGGGTGTCAAGGGGGGCGGATAAATAAATACATGTCAGGGTATTAATTTTTAGAGTGTGGCAGAGCATGAGTATCGTACGTTTATTCTGGCGGATCACCCATGATCCGCACTCTCACTCACTTCAGTACTTTTAAACCCTAGTGATTTTTTTTGTCTATTTCACCCATAAAAAATATTTGTTTGACGGCCACCGTTTATTTGATTTAAGTGAAATATTTATTAGATTTATATAAATATTTATTTAAATCAAGTAAATAGGTACTTAAATGAAATAAATATCTATTTAAATCAAATAAATATTTTACTTAAACCAAATAAACGGTGGCCGTCAAATAAATTATTTTTCTGGGTGTAAGGTCATCCGATCTATAGATGCAACACAATGTGTTAATATGGCGTGAAGATTCGTAACATTTTTTTATCTTTTTTTTGCAAGTAGTTGCGATTAAAGGGGTTGGGTGGGCTGTGGGTATCGACTGTGGCGTATTACAATAGGGTCGCCTCGATGTTCACATGGTACCTGCGTATACACCGAAATGCTCGGTGCGGGGCGGCACAAACGGGAATACTTTTGAACGTCTCGGAATCGAATACATCTGACCTGTAATAATTACAATACAAAAATATCTGTAATTTAGCGTTATTTTTTTTGTGGGTTTTTTCTGTCGGCAACACTTTTCCCGAATCCATTATCGGTTTCGCCAGACATCCTGCGATATGAGCTCGGTAACGCGAAACGAGACACTAGTCTCACATATTTCGCAGAGTTTGTACGTAAAGATAACCGCGAATTGGAACGTCTCGACTAATCCCCACACGGAAAAAGTAAATGTGGCTTATTTCAAAAAATATATATATATATGATGATATGTTAAATATATTTTCTCCAAAAAATATGCAGCAATTTGTGTGGTTGATATATTTATGATATAAATCCGGCGAATTTAATATATTTCGAATATATTCGTTACGTCCAGCGCTTCAGGACCACTGAAACGTTGCATAAATAATGTTTGTGATTGACGATAAATAACGTCCTTATCGCCCTTATCGAGTCTCATGCTTAATTATTCCCAAGATAAACTTATATTTTTATTTATTTTATTTTCTCGAACCAATGTTACGCCACCGGAAGTAAATATCGAATTTATCCAAATCCATATCCGCCCGCGACGAGGGGCGAGCGGTATATTCCTATTATTATTTATTCGCAATATCCCACTTATTGAGTCCTTTCGATGCTCAAACGTCACATATTTATTGCACAGGGTAAAAGTGGTGAATATGGCCCACCTCGATTGACACGTAAATCAATGATATATGGACCGGGGCATATTCTCCACTTTTACCCCATATTTTTTTTTCCGCGCGAGTCCTCTGCTTCGATCTAATTGTAAATTTTCTTGATGCAACGAATAATAAATAAATAATATCTCACCTTGCCAGTACCAGCTACCAGGCGCGCCGACGAAGAGTCTCTCGCCGGTCTAAAATGATAAAGAGAAAAAAATCCCGTTATAACGATGAAGTATATTTAATACGAAATCGACGGTGCCAAGATAGTGAGGCACTCAACTCGTCACTGTACAATCTCGGGGAGTACCTTCCGACATTTTTTTCTCTCACTTTCCTTATCGAGCAGTCACTTATAGAAGACCATTTCCCCGGCAAATTGCAGCTCGAGCGATCGAGCTTCGAAGATTAGACTAAATAAGTCAACAAATATATCGTGAATGGATGTAGAGATCGCGTCTGACACATCACCGAAGCCCGCGAGAGAAAATTACTCGAGGCAGGAAATGACGTGAAGTAAGCCGAGCGATAATGTGTTTGCTCTCGCGCTCGCATATCAAAAAGGGCTAACGATCCGAGAGACCAGTGACGCTTTAATTGCTACACATATCGCTTTATTTTGGAGCGCATAAATTCAAGTGTCCACGCACGGATTTAAGTAGTCTTTCTAAGACCGATTTATCAACACTTATTCCAAATTTCATATTACATCAAAACGGACTATTGGTAACTTAGCTGCGACCTCCGAACGGGAATGAATTTGCTGCGCGATCGAGCGAAATTTTCGCAAAGTTTAATTTCAGCTCTATGGTCGGAGACTCAATTCGTTAAAACTATTGAATATTGACGCTAATTTTTTACTCGTTGCAATGAGATTTTCTTAATACTTAATTAATTCCTAATTAATTAATTCAATGTATCGCGAAGTGAAGAAAACGGACTATTTTTTACCAATCGTACGCGGGACGGAGAGCACGGGTCCGTTTTGCCCCGTTCTCCACTGTACACATCGCAATCGCGCAGCTCCGATTATTCGAGCGAGATTATAACGTCATCGGTGGACCAGCTAAAAATTGCGTCCGACGGCGAATCTGCATAAACCATCCCCGCGTTATATCGCGCCTAGTTACGTTTAATAATAGCCTCTGCGTCGAGCATCAAGCGGCCCGTGTATCCCTCTCTCGCTTCTGGACACTCGAGTGCGTTATACAGGCCTCCGCTGATGGAGCTGCAATTACATCCACGTAACACAAGACACAAGGCTCTCGCCATACATCGGGTCATACAAATCACGAACGCGCTCCACACTCATCAGCTTCCTCGAGATCGGTGCCGGGCTCGGAGTTCGAGCCGGAGATAAAAATATAATACATGCAGCGCCTAACAGCGTACACTGTTACAGTGGCGTTAACACTTTGCTCGAGAGGCGAACCCACTTAATTCCACAGAATTCGAGGCGTCAACCACTCGAAATTTTTCGAGCAAAGCATTCCCACGAGATCCTGCATTACAGATGAGAGCGGGGAAAAACGGACTACCTTCTTACCAATTTTTTTTAGTACCGCTTAAAAAGTCTTGTCTCTAATGGAGGACACAGGTCCATTTTGCCCCGCCCGTTTCTCACGATAAAAAATATATATCCAACATTTTTATGATCCAAAGTTCTTACGAACGTATCTGGAAGCCTGCAGGCACAAAACTTGAGGCGGTAGTTGCGTTCGAGAACGACCGGAGTCTGTTCACGTGTGGCTTCGATATAAGGCCGCGACCTTTGAGGGAACGCGTTACCGTTTACTCTTCACGCGTCGTAACGGTAAAGCAATCACGCACTTTACTGCCGTGCGGCAGTAAAGATACGCGCAATGCGGTTCGGTCTCTTTATTCCCCCCCGCTCAGGCATCACCTCCGGGATAACTGCATAAAAGGAAAGGATCTCGCGACATATTTCGTATGTCTGCACTTAGAGGTGTACGCGAGCTGCGGTGATGATAAAGGTAGCTTCTCCGAATTGGTGCCAGAGAGAACGGAGGACACTGGCGTAAGTACCAATGCTCGGACACGTCCCAGTCGCCGGACACTCATTTGCAGATTTCATTTGTTCCGAATTTAAGTATTAGATATCCAATTCGACACTTGTAATCGTATCTACAAACATTATTTGATGCATAGAAAAAAAGTTGCACAAAGTTTAAGGCTAAATTGTTTTCTATTGTTGCATTTGTTGAAAGACAAACCATACATACATACGCGACCCAATAATCGGACAGTTCGGAGAAGTTGGCTTAGCTAGTTTTCCACGTAGGTTATCTTCTGTATTGTTATAGATAGATAGTCATATAGATACAAGTTTTATTGATACTGGGATAAATCCCCTGAGTACCATAGCTGTACGAGAGGTTACAGGGAAATGCCGATTTTTCTTAATCGAAACCAAGGAAAGTACAGAGCATGCGTGGCGTGGCAGTAAAGTGTGTTAGATCATAGCACAAAAGAGATGGGACGTGTGCTACAAGACAAAGTGCAGGGCGAGGCTGGTGGAATAAAGCGGATAGAAGAGACGTAGTGTGTGAATATTACAAGATAGGTAATATAGCCGAAGTTAAGTAATAGCCGACGTAGGTATCGGAGAGGCATGCGGGGTAGGCAGTGGTCACGTGTCAGTGTCGTTGTTCACGATCGAAATAGTCGAATCGAAGGGCGCAGGCTGCCGATAGTCGAGTCGGAATGTTAATAACTACTGGAATCTGGGAATTTCAGTAGTTATTAACTACTGGAATTAATAATTAATAACTACTGGAATCCGGGGATGCTCTTAAACCTCCGAGCATTGGTACCTTCGCCTCAACTCAGCATGACAAAGCAACGGGAGACTCAGCGAGCTCGTGGAACTGAGACTCATCGAATTATCTCGCGACACAATTCGTGCGTCTCCGCTCGGACGTGTGCGCGGTCCAAGATGACTAAGGGAGCCGCGGTGCATTAGCGCCCGAGCGAGAGATCAGAGCACATTAATGTAAGTCAGCATGATAAAGCAATGGGCGACCTTACCAGTCCGTGAGACGGAGATTCATCGAATTTCACCGGTAGCAGCTCGGTATGAATATGCAAATCCGGGGGTCCATTCGGGAGCGAGCCGCGTCAAGCGAGTGGGCAACTCGAGCCTCGCACCTCGTAACTCTCGCTGGTATTTAACTCTCCGCTGCCTGTTTTGATCGCACTTAAACGCGGAGGATAGTCGCGAGATACTTTCCCGTATCGTTCCGCCCACGGTCGTACGAAGCCCGGCGGGAATAATCGACCCACGCCGGGCGGATAAAGAGTGCGTACGACGGAGTGCACGGCGAGAGACGACCGAACTCGAGGGGGGTTCCGAGAGGGAGGAGAGTGCAATGGGGGCGCAGGGGGTGGGTACACGAAGAATGCACCGAGCGGCTCGCAAAAGCGCGCAGTGTGTAAAAGCTTCTCGCTCGAGAATAATGCCCTCGGAAGAGATGCAAGGGAGAGAGTCGTGCGTCCTAGCTGCACAAGCTCTCCGCCGTTTCGTATTCGCTTATCACGGCGGAGAGAGGGATGCCGGTCGTTTGTAAAACGTTGTTGGAGCGAAGAAGCCAAAAAGAAGAAGAAGGGCGGGGATAAAGAGGAGAGGCGGGGAGGAAGAAAGGCTCGCTGACCGGAGCACCGACGGACGCGTAGGTGGTCTCTCCGCCAGGAGGGAACACGGAACGGTGACAGAACGAAATGTCCTCGCCTTAAATGGACGTCTCGCAAAGTCTCCGCTCTCCAACTCGCGCGCTCCGTATCTCTTCTTGTTTTTTCTTCATTTTTTTTTTTTTGCTCTATTCTCTCCGTCCTGTTTCGTTTCTTTTTTTTCTCGGGTAAACGCACGTCCACCGGGGTCGGCGGAGCGATGGAAGTGTAGCTGATACAGGAGGATCGCAAGCGCGAGGGCGGGCGCATCTTCCGCAGGCGCGCAATGCGCCGGCCGTTTTCGGAGGGACATTGCGCGTGGCAGGACGCTCAAAGAAGGCTCCGCGCGTGTGGTGCACAGGAGGAACTTCTTACTTCCGACTATGGAGATCCAACGACAATTGCGTTTGATATTCGCTCTTCGGACAAGTTTAGCCCGACGGACTTTTCCTTAAAAGGGTTAATCGATGTTTTACCCTCGAGTGGCCTGTGATTGCGGAATCCACGGTCGTGTGACCGGCCAGTGTCGCGTACATGTAGGGGAGAGCGGGGCAAAACGGGATATTGAGTAAAAACGCGATTTTGCAATAAATTTTGAATGGCGACGGTGGTGCTGAGTGGGGCAAAACGGACTTGAAAATCGGGACGTTCAGTTTCGACAAAATCGGGCATCCAAAGATTATCGGAGAATTGAGTTTCGGCTCACCGTCCATTCCGTTTTGCCCCGATGTCCCATTTTGCCCCGCTCTCCCCTACACATAGGCACAATACGGGAGTGCAACGCGGTGTCGTAAGCTCTAGGGAAACCCTGTCAGCTATTTCGTCTCTCTCCGCTTCCTGGCTCTCGTCCATTCGTCTATCTCGAGTGGGCACGGTTGCGCGAGAGCTTCGCTGCGATAAACTGTAATACCGCATAGGTAGATCTCGCATTAAATCGAGCGCATGCAGAAGCCGAGTCAATAAACTCATAGTTCAGTGGACGACGGGCCGAGTGGACTCCGCTAATGTTTCATCGCGTGCTTCGATGTTACGAAACACGCTCGGTGTGCTTCGGGGCTACCGCAGGAGCACCTGCGGACGTCCCGCGAGACCGTGCCAGTAGATTGGGGTGGCGCCAGGCCAGACGCTTTTGCTGCAGTTGCGGCCGATCCGAAGAGCGTCGAGACGCCGATGCAACGTATCGCCTCCGTACCTCTCCGCTCCGGCGCGAGCCCTGTCCTACGCTGCCTCGGACCTCGGACCTCGCGTGCACGACCGCACACACGTTATTTATCGTCAAACACAAATATTATTTGTGCAGCGTTTCGGTAGTCCTGAAACGGACGGGACGTCGGCTCCGTTGCACCGGAGTTCGCACGGTCTCCCGAACAATGGGACCTACGTCGAGCCTCCGAGAGACAACAATATCAACGTGTGTGCGGTGTTCTCTCCTGCCGGCCCTCGACGGTCACCACTACTCCCGCGTCTCGGCGGGTGCATCGAGCGTGACTTCTGTACCGGCGCCAGTGGCGACTGCAACCGAAATCGTTTATAATACACATAGCGTGGAATCGACGAATGGACTCTGTCTGTAGAATTCAAACGTCATTACGCAGTTCCCGCTGGCTTAAGAATTTCGTAACCGGGAAAAAGATAAGCGAAAAGAAGCTCGGTCGAAATTATGCTCGCTGGTACTAATGTTACAATATTTTTTTACTATTTTTTCTGTCACTTCACTTCCGGTTTGAAAATCTCTTTTTTTTTACAGGAAATGACGTTTCCCGTTGACAACGTCCCTTCCCGTTTGAAAGTCTCTTTTTTCGAACGATAGTGACATCATGTATGGGAAACGTCACAGCCTGTTCAAAAATTAGATTTACAAACCGGAAGTGACGGTTCTCCAAGATGACGTACCTTCCGGTCGAAAAATTAGATTTCCAAACCAGAAATGGCGTTTCCTTTATTATTACGTCAAACACCGAGATTTTCAATCCTCGCCTCAATTTACCGTTAGGCGTAATTCCCTCGAAAAATTCCAACGCTATTATTCAAAGGATATCCCAACACATGACCGGCTGATAATAATTTTGAATCCAAAAAATAATTCCATCGACTGTTTATCATTCCGATCTATCGGCCGAACGGACGATCGTACGTTCGTAAAAATAAAAAATCGAGCGAAGAAAGATTTCAATGTCAGAAGCCGAGGGTAAACGGCAGCAGCGACGACGACGACGATTACCGTTTACGGTGACAAGCTCGCTTATACTTATGCTACTTTGCGAACGGCGGGGGAGTATGAGGACGACCGGCAGAGACGCTGGTTCGGACAATACTAATGTATGTATATGTATCGCGGCGAGAGAGTGTGCGCGTGCTCGTTGTCGTCCGCATGTTCGTAATACACGGGAGACAAGAGGAGTGAGTACCGGGGAGAGGCCACAACACGATACCCCCTACCGAGAAGTTATCTCCTTCGCTCTGCCTCTCCCTCTCCCGTTCGCGTGTGCATGCTTACACGAGAAAAATTTGCAACTGGAACAATGCATGCGCTCGCCGCTCGTCGCCGAGCTATCCGCTATATTTATATTCGTATATTTCGTTTATACATATTATAGAGCCTCGGCGGAGTCCGGCCGGAGTTGATCCGACCGCTGTTTTCTCCGTTCGCTCTCCGGCCGCGGTCGCCGCGTTGCTGCCTGTCTGCAGGGGAAACGCTCACGACCCACACGAATTTGTGTCTCGTGGCGCCGTATCCTCGTCGAATAAAGGGGAGAGGTAGCCCCGGCTCTACGGGGAAACAAGATTGAAATATAACGCGGGCCAAATATGTATAAGCGAAGCTGGCTCTCGCGTACATCGCTTCGCGATAGCTCCGGGCGCACGAAATTTATTACGAGAATCTCTTCCACATTCGCCGGGGTGGATCGCGTACGAGCGCACAACGTCGGCGGGTGCTTACGCTGTAAACTCGGGCGATCCCGGGAGGAACGGGAAAATAAGCGACGAGAGTGGCTTTTCGAAGCTCCGAGGGATGAGAGAATCGGAGTCGGCCGGGCTCGGCGACGACGGAACTGTTCGTTCGTGTACCGTTCGATCGCGAAACACGATCTTCCGCTCGTACGTACACGAGAGGGCTCGGTGCGTTCGAGATATGGAGATAAAGAAAAGCGCGTATGTATGTACGAAACAGAAAATTCATTATTATTCAGGGACGCGAATAGCGCGAGTGCGCTCGGATTAGAATCGCGAATTGCATTAGGCAAACGACAGTGGGAGTTTTTTTGTTTTTATTTTTTTCTTGTACGGAGAGTCGTTCTCCGGTGGTGAGAGAAGATAAGTCGCACGGATAAAGAGGCAAAGGACGCGAGGAGCGAGGGAGGCAGGGTCGAACGCACGGGACGAGACAGAACGCTAAACAAAGTTCCGCCTGTTTTATAAGCTCGATCTTTGCTAGATAACTCAAGAGAGAGAGAGATAGAGACGTGAAGCAGTAGATCGATCGCGGTAGATCCGATCGTCGATCGTGTTTCCCGTCCCCGGGGACGATCGTACCTCTAAATCACTGGGGTGGATTCAGTGGAAGAAGCCACTCGTGTCACTGGGAGACGAGAGTTCCGACTATAGATATAAATATTTATCGAGAGGGCGCAAGGACAATGGCATTTGTTTGCGATCGGTCGGTCTAAGTAGTATCGAATTTTTCAGTTTAAAAAACTAATTTACTAAAAAATGAAGACAGAAATAGTACTTCGAAAAAAATGGTTTCAACCTCGTCTGGGTCACTTTAATTTCGATTTACCACCAGATAGAGCGAAATATCTATAATCGAGTCACGGACTCGATGGAGTAATCATCGAACTATAAACAAAAATTTCCTCCGACCAACTTTTACGGAAAACGCGGGGGTGAACTCTCTATCGGAAAATAATTTAGGGCTAAATTGCTGGAGTTGCTCGTATCGGATATTAACATCGAATACCTCTGAGAGAAGTGTCTCTCGTCGCGATTCTTCTATTCTATTTCATCCTCGCCCGGGCCAATTTAGGGTAGACACAAAATCGTAACCTCCGTTTAATTTTGATTTATCGTCAGAACGAAATACCTATAATCAAGTCATATACGTGATCAGAAAAAAGTACTCGGAACAGTTTTTGCAGAAAGCGTGGGGGTGAGATCTCTTCGGCAGAAGAATTTAGGGAGAAATTGCTGGGGGTGCTCGTACAGGGTATTAACATTGAATACCTCCGAGAGAAGTATCTCTCGTCGCGATACTTCTAAGCTTGGCTCGCTTTCTCTCCTCCTCTTCTTCTTCTTCTTCCGTCGCGAGTCGGAGATACATGCATTAAACATCGAGCGTAGTGTAGCGTCCTATAGCGGTAGAGGGACAATTCTGAATTATACATCGCTCGGCGATAGCTCTGGCTCTGAGTGCTCGTGGATTGTCCCACTATTTCTTTGGCGGTGATCGAACTGACCGAGTGCTCCATACGAGCAGACCCAGCGTATAGAGACGAAGGGAGCGAGAGAGCTCTCCGCCCCATTCGCCAGTTGCGGAATCTCCGCTTTCCGGAGCCTGAAGAAGCCGCGCGCCCGAGCATTCAATCTCGCCACTGGAATCGACACCGAGAGAGAGAAACAGTACATACCTGACCGCGGATGAAGAAAAACTCAATTCCACTGACACACTCCCCCTCCGACGAGAGGAGCAGATAGAGCCGCGATTTACGAGTACTTTCACCGCTATCTATCCCGGCGATGTCATTGAATTCGGCTCGTAGCCAAATTCGCGATGGTTGAACGGCGAAAAAAAAAACAAGAAGAATCCTATTATACATCGTGGCAATCGTTTTGCTAGCGGTTTCGCGACTGCACAATCGAAGTTCCAGCGCGGTCTCGTGTCTACAATAAATTTTCATGTTGGCTCGCGGTGTGTTGTTGCGAATCCGCGAATATCCCCAGCGCGAACACTTAGGGCCGGCTGAGTGTAAAGTTGGAATTCGCATTTCTCACCATATTCGGAGCGTTGATACACCGATATCCCTCTCATTCCTCTTTCGCCGTTTCTCCCACGAACACACACACACAGACCCGCGAGCAGTTGTACGTACAACTCTTAACTCTTTCCCCGGACACGACGGACACTACGAGCTCGCCTGTTCGGTTTGTAAAGGATTTGTTGGGAGAGTCGCTCGTATGTTTATAAACGGCCAGTTCTGCGGAACTTTAGGAGAATTCACGTTTCGATAGCGGCATTAATCCGAGAGAACGGGGGGGAAGGAGGTCTCCGATGGCAAACAACTCTGAATGCTTTCCAACCAAGCTATTTCTTTCCCCTCCGCTGATGCTTACAGTAACACGTTATAATCGACTCATCGTTCGTTTTATTCGACTCACCTTTGACAGCGCGGCGGAGAAACCAGCCTGGCAGGACCCCTGCTTGTGATAACCGTAGTTCTCTGAAAGGGAGCAAAAAAAGGCAATTACTGCAAAACGTTTCCACGGCAGGAATCGACGAATAAAAGAGCTTTCGGAACTTTTGTCATATGTGGCTCATTGTGCGGAACTCGAGCAAATGGATCGGTGGGTGGCGCTTTCGCTGTGTGAGCCGAAAAGTTTCGATACGAACGTTTTATCACGATGAGGATGATTCGACAGAAATCATGGATACGTTTTATTTTCGCGTTCGCTTGTGTGATTCACAGCAACGCTGCACGATCGGATTAATCGATTTTATACAAATACAAGTGGGTAAACATTTTTTGACTTTTTGGACAGGAAATGTTTGGTCAATTTACGAAGCTTTTTTTACTGTGCCGTCGACTTTGCATGAAAGAGTCGGGTGTGCACATAAATGCGCACTCTCAATGAGGCTAACGGAGTGATCTTAAGCTCGTAATGCGATCGTGCAACAGCGATGACTGGAAATTCTTCTAGCGTAATCGCCTTTAAAAGACGCCAATCGAGAGAGCCCGTGCTGCCGCCGATGGAGTATCGAGTTGTCGTCTAGGAAGTCATATCGGGCACGCATCACTGGGGATCTGTCACGAGCCGCGCGATCGCCGCGTCCACGCGTCATTAATCCGAGATCGATTCTGTCCGCGTGACGGCCCCGGTCGTGCTCGCATACGTGCCTACTCTCGCAATCGTAAAGGATGTAAAGGATGTGTCCCCTCTGAATTCCCCTTTGTTCCACTCATCTCGCGATGCTTTTGACATTTTCCCCATAAACTCGTTGGCTTCGGCGGTTATTTATGCGAGGCGTATTATACCCGAGACCGCGAACGAAAAATTGCCCCCCCCCCCCCCCCCCTGCCGCTCGCCATCGTCGCGGTCTTTGTTACGCTATGGGGCAGTTCGTTGCCCTTTTGAGCGGCGGTACATTACGGTAACGATTTCAACATTCGCAGCAGACCAGAAGTTACTTCAACTGCGAAGTAAGCGCGATAATATTTCAGTAGGGGTAATTCAATACCACTCTGGAGAAATCGAGTCTAAGAAAGAAGGTCGAAAATGGTGGAATTATACGCGCTCACGGATTCACTCTGAGAGAGATTTAAGCCGATCTTTTCTCCTCTTGATTTAACCAGGATTTTTGTTTTTTTTTTGTAGTAAAACAACTTTTATGTAGTTTCGAGAAAAAAGCGTTTACTGTTTCTCACGCAGTTGCAAGGAGGATGACTGATTTCAATGAGTTTATAGCTCGATCAGTTTGACGAGTTTCACGTAAATAGTTTATGAACACATTCGCAGGACCCCAAACTCTAAAATGTGTATGTGATGGTGTACATTTTTTTACCGGCTCCAATAGAGTGTGCTTTTCATTAAACAAAATACATATATAATAATCACCATTTCCCAAGCGAACAAAGCCGAGAGGGATTAATCAATTCGGACGTGTATAAATCATTCCTCCGTGCTCTTGCAACAGTACCGACCGTTTGCGACTCTGTGTGTAATAAATCTTTCCGCGCGAGAGAGAAACCGAGAAATTGACACTAATATTATAATGGTATCACACATGTACCCCGCGCGATAAATCGAATTTATTGCCGTAAATAATCGAAGATAAACGATTCATGTTATCTAAAAAAGTAACGAGCCTTTTATTCTCCGCAACATTGATAGACAAAAATAACGAAGTTTTTACGAATAACACAAATTTATTGATTATAATGGACATAATAATATACAAAAAAAAAATGACGCAAAATTAATTCATCATCAATTCATACATTAATCACGTCGAAAAAGTTCGATTTAATGTACCCGGCCTTAATTTCAACTCATGTGTGCGTACGAAATATAATCTCTCGGTTCACGCACAATCTCTTCATATAACTTATACAAATTTCCATGCATAATATTTTTTTTTCATTATAATAACCGTTGAGAAATGTTATGCTCGCGTGATAGGACGTATCAGTTTGGCGCATTATTTAACGACTTTCATGACAATCTCTCGCCGGAGGCGGTTGGGATGCACGCTGATGGGTAATTAGCTGCCCGTCTCTCGCGCTCACGATAGGATTAATTACTAACGTTAATACGTTTGTGTAATGCGCACGGTTCGCCCGAGCGGTGGCGTTCCGACAGCGACCACCCTACGCACGCATGCGATGCATACTTCATTTCGGTGTGCATATTATATCCATACACGAGCATCAACGCTCGAACTGAGGACGGGTGAGGGTCGCTCGTCCGGATAAGAAAACGACGGGCGTGTATGGGAGTCGAATATCCGGTGCGCCTGTTCGTTTAGCGCGCTTCGCGCCGCGGGCCTTCTTCCACATACGCTCGTTCACGATCGGAAGGAGAGGGAGGGAGCGATAAAGCGCGTAAGCTCGGACCTGCTGACGGACTCGCTGTCGGCTTTATCTCGCTGTTCGGACTGCACTCTCAGCTGACCTGCCAGTCACGCAATTATATCAATCAAGACGGTGGACGGACGGGAAAGGGGTGGAAGGCACGAATCAATAAGAGAAAAAAAATATAAGTCCCGACCACTTTCAGCGTACCCTCGCGTATGACGAAGGGTACCAACCTCGTCGCGGCCCTCGACGATACTCTTCGCATGTGATTCTCAGCGGGATGGCTAATTGTCGCTGGTAACGATCGTAATCGCCTTCTCGGAAGTTCGGTGTAATTGATGATTTGTTAATAACCCGAGATTCAATGTTCGCGCGGCAGACCGTGATATATGAATCAAGGTAGCTCGGTGTTAACTAAGGTAGTTTATAGTTTTACCCGTGTAATTTTTTCAACTGTTGCTGTACAACGGTGAAAAATAATTAGTTGCGAGAGCTCATAATTGATACGAACTGAATATTCTATAAATTAAACTATAAAATAAATACATATATATTTTGCAGACTAATTTAAATTAGAAACATGATCTTTCTGTTTTTAAAAAACCCAGGACCGAAGAACAGAAAAAAATGTATTTCTAAATCTCTGCAATAGGCGCATGGTCGGGACTATGGAAATGGGCTGTGGAAACAGTTTAAAGCTATAACGAATGGTAATAGATCCATTCCCGTTAACCGCGTTACGCGCCGACGAATGAATGAAGTTACTGTCTTATCCGAGAGAGGCCTACTATCGTGTATCGTGCGAGGACCTCGTTGCCGGCGTGGGTGTGCCGCAAACGCGCGAGAAATGTATCGCGAACACCGACAAATACACCGAGCGATACAGAAAAGACAAGCGACGCCGAAGCCCGTCGACCCGCGCGATGCAACGAATAATAACGGGAGCATTAAATTAATTAGCGGCGATATAATAACAATAATTCATCCGGTTATAATTGGCAATTTTTTCGATCGTGACTCCAGCTTTACCATCTCGCCGAACAAGAGACGAATTAGTCGAAGAATAGCGTGCGCGCGGTCGTAAAAATTAAGTGATTCAAGGCGCGATGACGAAGATGCGAGGGAGGTGCGCGCGCACGCGCGAAATGGAATGCGCGAGTTTGTCCTACCCCGATCGGCAACACGATCGTAATTCAAGTAGGATCAAGTGTTAATTGGCCTCGCAGTCGTCAGCGGGACGCCGGCGGCTGTTCACGGCTCTCAGCCCTTTTTCCCTTATCCTACTCCAATATTTTTTTCCTTTTTCTTCAGACACGAGAGTCGTCGGATTGAGGCTATTCGAGCCCCTTAATTTTTCGCGTCCATCAAAAATGCATCCAACCACAAATGGTGCTATTTTTTTTACAAAAAAAAAGATTTCAACGTGCGTCCAAGAGGAATCATAAGATTTGAAAGTTTCAGTGCACGGCCATAACTCATGCCTTCGCGGAAGCGGCGTACAAGGGACTCGCGTGTACCCGCTTTCGAAGGATAATTGCGGCGCTTAATTTTCTCGCTTTTGCCGGCTTCTCCGTGAAGCGAGGATAGATGTCTCGTTCTGTTCCGTCAGGTCGGCGCGGTCGGTAGGTACGGTTTGTACTTGTAGGAGAGGCCGAGCGGGGCTGACGTCGCGTGTTCGTTTCTTCCCCCAAAAAAGGGGCGACAATGACGACTGCTCCGCGCGCGGGAGAGGCAAGAGGCAACGAACCGCGGCAGGCGAGTGGAAAATGAAACGGCAGCTCTCGGTGGATTCGCGAAGCTCGCGATGATACGCGGAATAAACGCGGGCTCTCCTCGTCGTCGGATAGGCGACGCGATCCGAGACGCCTCTAAAAAGCTTACTCTCTCAGCTCTCTCTGTACTATTCCCGGAAAATATTTCTCCTCTCCTTCCTCCGCTCCTGTACTCTATTCGCACAAATTGTTTAATTGCGGCGTCTGCGCTCCGCGATGGAAGCGCGCTCCCGGTGTCGTCTTCGAGGTCGCCTCGGTTAGCTAAGCCGCACGACGGGGTGACTGCTCGACGATGAGCTCACTGGCCCCTCGGGAATCTCTCGAGAGCTTCCGCAAATTTTCACGCACAGGCGGCAAGGACTTTCGACAAAATTTACAGCGGTCTGCCGTACCGATGCGACTAAGTCGGACGGCGAATAAAGTGTAGCTGTCTCCATTTTTATTCTGTTACTTTTTTTTTTACCTTTTTTAAACCTTTTTTGATTTATTTATTTTTAATGCAACCGTAGACACGCCCCATAGATCTGTGAACGTCATATTTATAGATGCACTCAATTAGGGGAAGTCACGCGGAGTCCCTTTCACGTGCAGTGCGCGAAGCGTTTTCGGTTGCCGTCGAGTACGGGAACACGTGTTCTTGATAATTGCGATGGGAAGTCGGGGAATGGACGGAAGCGTGACAGTTGCCGAGAAGCATTGAGACATTAAACATTTCGTTATTCGGGCTCGATAAATAGTCGGCTAATTAAGGCAATTACCGAATTATCTTCGAACGCGATGATGCACGGTGAAAAAAAGAGTTCGTAGGTTTAAAAACCATTCGCTGCCCACGGACGTCGATAATTTGCTTCCTTTTAAATTTACGAAATTTTTTTTTTTTTAAATGGCTAATGACAACGATGCCGAGTTTGGTAAATTATATATTTCCGTTCGAGTTCGAGTGATAGCCGGATTGGAATTTTAATAAGCGACAGCACTGCCGACCAGCCGAGGTGCCGAAGGTAGGCAATACATTATACAGAGATTATCCGACGATTAGTTGGAATAAAAAAAAACCTTTTGCCAGTTTCACGAAGAAAAAAGAAGATCTAAGCTTCGCGTCCCGACTGTTCGGAACGGGATACGCAGGGACGTAGGAATAACTGTCGGCAAGTGTTGAAACGAGCCGTAGTTGGTAAGTTTTAACTGCAAGCCGCGGTGGCCCCGCTGCGGACCGGAAGCACGTCACTTTTAAGACCGGACCGTCGAGCACGTGCACACACGAGTCCTCGACTGTGCCGAATGGCCTGGTGTCGTCGCGTGCGTCCGACACAGAGACCGCCGCGTTTTAATGGCAGGAAAGTGTTCGGACTTTGAAAAACGAAGAAAAAAAAATACACACACATACAAGCCTACCGGACGTTATTTGCATCCGGAAAATAAAAGTGGCGATGTGCGAGCCTCGCTGATGGCAGGCACTCGAGAGCTGTGGATAAAACTCCTCGTCGATCGGTTGCACTTAAAAGTAGCGGGAGAACCATCGGCTGTAATAAACCGTACTACAGTATATGCCCTATAGATACAACCCGCCGATCCTTGGAACGAGTATCGTCGGAGTGGGCAAAAGTGTCGAGAATCATCGCGAAGTTTCGCAAAGTGCGAGAGACTCGATCGCGCCGACACGAGTACGGAGACGCGATTGTGGAAAGAAATAATTTTTATTTTAGGAATTCCGAAAGTTCGTCATGCATGCCGAATCCATGAGTCAGACAATGTGGATAGATATTTTTTTTAGGTCGAATAAGCTTATCCAAAAATTGCTCTTAAACGTCTCGTCGCCAGCCCAGCGAGCGGTGCTTGGGCAGTACTTGTACTGATAAGTTGGAACGGTGATAACGAGGGGAATAAGTGTTCGCGTCCCGGTGTTGAGGCAAGGCGAAATAATCTAACGAGGTCTAGACGATTATCGTGGGAGGGAGGAAGGGTGAAAGTGCTTTCCAAAATGATAAATCGACGACCGGACGTCAAACGGACGGGCATGCATCGAGTTTTTGATAAGAGCAGATTACTGTGTTGTCACTTTCCGCGAAACATTCCCACAGTGTTTATCGTTACGAAGAAACATCAACGGGCCGATTGTTGCTGCAATAACAAGTTTTCGTTTCAGCAACAAACTTTTTTGTTATTTATTTTTTCGTTCGGTTCTCGATGATTGTTGCACGCAGAACGGAGTTGATTTTCTTTGTTGTTAAAAAAAAATGCCTTGAACTACCCGGCCTACGTTCCTGCGACGGGAAGTATCCCGTTACGAAATATATTTATGGTAGCCGTGCGAAGAGGCTGTGCAGGGTCTGCTCGAAGGACCTGCCACATGTCGCCTGCATGGACGACAACTTTGCCGCTCCCCCGAGTGAGATCTTTGAAAAAAAAAACAAAAAAAAGAAAACCCGACCAAAACTGCTCTAAAGTGCATAGCCGCGGCTTCCCTCGGCAGTTTACACCAGCTCGCTGCAACACTCTTTCAACCGCTACTGCAATTGTTTACGTCATCCGGGATATTTCGGTCCGCTTACTGAAGCACTAAACGTTTACAATTTGGTCAAGATACTAGCCAGACGCGGGCATGACATTTCCAACCCTCTTCCCCAAATCCCTCACAAAGAGACGCAAAACAGTTACTTAGTAAAAACAAAAAATAAATATAAAAATAAATTAAGACGAACAAAGAAAAAAAATAACTTACTCGTTCGACACGGTGAGAATTCTCTCACCGAGGAATGATTGAAGGGTTCATTCTCGAGGAAGCAAGTGCCGACTGGATCTCGTTGATTCCCAAAGGCCGGTTCCGTCGCTCGATGATCCTCGCTGTCGTTCATCCTGTTGGTGCCGCTTGCCACGCCGAAGAACGTGTATCTCGGCGCGCAAGCCTGCAATAAAGCGTGAAGGAATAATGTAGACATTCGTCGGACGAGCGGGAAAAAATCTAGATGACCAAAGGGAGGTCGGATGAATTAGCATGATTGAGTTTCACGGTCCGTTTTCACCGATGCGCGATGATTCCGCGGTTATTGCGTAGCACCGAGCGTCGTCGAGGCCGACGTATGCGCGATCGCTTGCGCGGACACCCGGCGACACGACCTTAATAATATTTTCAACGTAATTGCGATGGCCGTGACTCCTTGCGGTCGAAGCTAACACGGCTATATCGTAATACAACGGCGATCACTCGCGTGTATTATAATTTATGCTGCGAGGCTTCGCCGATCAAGGGAGCAGCAGCGAAAGACGATACTCCTCTGCCCGGTATCCTGGGATTAAGCGCGTACGAAGGGTGTAACGAGTCGTGCATCGCTAGCGAAAATGGGACCGTGAACATTTTTAGTCTCTCGATCGAAATTCGTATTAAGGCAAAGGTCCCAACGACCCGACACGTCCCAGTCGTCGGACAAAGTTGTTTTTGGCCTATCAACGATTTTGCCAGATTTGTATAAGAATCGGTCAGTGTCAAGTGCGTTGAACGTTCACTGACAAGAAATTACATGGTTAAAGAATAATATTGACTTTTTATCATAAAAAAATAGTTCCCAGGGGAAACGTTTACATTGTTCAGTCAAATAATCATGGTTGCAATCATATTTAATCAATTGAATATATACTATCACTCCCTTAGGTGTGCGGCCGTTGGTACATTTACCTTAGTAACAATATCATGGTATCTTCTGTTCGGCTTCGAGATGAGAATTATTATTGTTACGGTCCCGGCCGAGCAACGAACTGCTCAAGCCAATTACAGTGTCAATTGCAGCTGGTAATTACTATCATGGGATTACCAATCGATCCGGGCAATTGGTAGAATTCACTTTGTATCAATTGAGGCTAACGATTTTACATTGTGGTATTTTTTTTCTTTTTGTAACGAGAAAAATAAATCGCACAGTAGTAAAACCGATTTTCACGGCCTCTCGAACCTTTCTCCCTTAGGCGTTATCATATATTGAAAATTACGAGGTCAGCTTAGTTGAACTTGTACGGATGTCGGCGGCTCCCGAGCCACCACAACGGGTTATCTATTCGACGGCGGGCGAGAGGCCGGTGCAGACGATAGGTCCGGATAGAGACGGGCTCTTATCGCGGTCTGGCGGATAACATTGTTTCAGCTTCTTTGGAAACGATGAAAGTGCAAGGACGCAAGAAACGACGGTCGAGTCGTTTCTTGTGTCCCGCTAAGCTGCGAATTTGCTTTCGACGATAGAAACGGAGAGGCATTAGAGTGCAGATAAGTGCAGCATGTAAAACGTTTCCTTTATAAGAAGCATTAGAAGGACATTCGATGTGACAAAAAAAAAAAAAAATTCCTTCACTGGGCTCTCGCGACAATCCGAGTGAAATTGAGACCAAGTACGAGAATAATCGATGAAGATACGAGCCGCGAAGTAACCTGACTCCGTCGCCGAGTCTCGATTCAGATCTCAAAGAGCCGAGAGAGGAGGAGGGAGGAGGAACGAGTAAATTGAACGTAACGACAGGGCGTTTGTCCGGGCCTCCCTTCGGACGGTACTCGGTTCCCTCCTCGGCTTCGTGGTCGGTCGGCGATGTCGAGAAGAGAGCGTCGAAAGACCGCGGGAATAAAGCATTGAGAAAAAAAAAAGAAACAAATAAAAATAAGCGAGTGCGCTGTTGAGGAGCCGAAGAGCCCGCAATTTATCCATTGCGCTAGTTGAGCTCAATCGCGCAAGGATAAACCGCGACTCTCGCTGACGGACACACACTACTTGCGTTTTTACAGCGAGGGTACAAACGCAGAGAGGGAGCCGTTACTGACCCTGAACATCGCTGAAGTTCTCCGACTGTGTATATCCGTGTATTAACTTTAAGATATAATAAACGTACGCCGAGGAAGAGAGCCGAGCTTGTGACCGATGAGGCGCGTTTCCCTCAACGGAGTTTATTAGTCATAGCCACGGGAACCGGCTCTCGGGACTCCTTATTTGTCGCTTTTTACGATTTTTGTCGATTCTCGACTGGAGAGGCAATTCTCGTATAAAATTGAGTGCCGCGAACGACTGCACTAGACAAAAGTGGCCGAGAGGGAGCAAGGCGAAGCGAATCCTTGTTCTCCATTTGTGATGATACTTCTTATGTCCCGCGAAAAATGGACAACAATTGTTCCTTTTGCACCGCTCTCTCCTATAATCGTTTCAACGGTAAATATCTGTCTTCATCGAACGCGATCCCTACAACAAACGCAATACTTGGTACTATATTAATGGAAAAATAAAAAATTGGATCGTTAAAATTGTACTATCTGCAGTGAGAGAAGAATCTCGGAAAAACTACCAAGTCCTGAAAGTTCTGTTGGTTTTTACCAGATTTATGGTAATTTCTATTCCTTCTTTCAGTGTACTAGATGATAAATGTGGAAAAAAAAGGGAATCTCTGAAATTGTACTTCCTAGTTCTTTCGGTGCATAGTTGGAAAAGTAGCTGAAAAAAGTTTTGGAATCCTACGATATCCCCGACACATACATCCGTATCGACCTTACGAGGAGCTTGTTTCTGGATCTGGAAGATTGAGAGGAACTGCTGTTGATCGTAACAGCTGCCACGGGAGTGAATCGATGAACCCAACAGCGGGCATTCCGGTGAAATAGCACTCGCATCGTCGGCGTGTGTATTGAGTTCCCGAGGTAAATCGATTGGGACGTCGACACTGACAGCGCACGCAACGCGGACAGCTGCGAGTTTCGAAGCGTGCGTGCGAGAGGCTCACGCACTTGCAGATGCTGCCGCTCCCACCCAATTCGAAGTCTCCGCGCAATTATGCGAGAGCCATAGTCTACAACAGAGGCGAATGTGAACGCGTACGTACAAAAACTCGTTGCTCCTTGGCGCATAGTTATTTTACGTGGATAATGCGGGCGATTCGACGGCGTTAGGAGGGCCGCGAATTCCCACGACCTCTTCGCCCTCCGCGTCCTCCATCCAAAATATATAGCACTATGAAACTGAAGTTTTTTGTCCAGAAAAGGCTGCAATTTTCGCAAGCGCATACTCTGCATTTTATTATGCAGGGCAATTTTTTGTTTCCTTTTTTTTAGCGAAGTGCCGAAGAAGCGCGCGTGCTCCGTTAATGGTTCCAGCGTTTCCCTGCCGAATTCGAAGCCCCCACTCCGCCTCCGATTGCGGCGTTCTTCTTTAATGTCTTCAGCAGCGCGAAGACATTAAACGCGGCCGGTACCGGGCCGAAGATTTTTTTCGTTCCCCGGGCTTCCTCCGCCTCCGGCGAGACTGCCAAGTCAAGTTTCGATTTTCACGCTCTGTCGAGCGCGTGCCTCCGAGGAGGACGCAAAAAAAAATTGACGAAGCATTATTCGCGACCGCAATAACAGACCCGAATCAGCGATGAGAATAATTTTTAATTGGCAACGATAAATTTGTAACTTTGTATCGTGTAAATTATTTTGTATATTTTTATTGTTGTTTCTAATCCGAGGATTCTTCGCCCTCGGGCCATCGATCGCGTTTTGCTTAGAAGCAAAGTAACGGCGGTGTGACGTGTGCTGAGGCTATCGCTCAGCTTTCGAAGGAAGCGAAAGTTATTTTTGGGGGCGCGAATGAGGTCATCTCGGGTCGGACTCCACCCGCGACACTCCCCACCTTTTCCTTCTCGAAAGCTCGTCGAATAGATCGTCGAGCTTTCAACTAGGTTGACTGAGGCTCAGGGGAAAAAAAATAAAAATAAAAAAATCTCAGCGTGCACCGTTGGGTCATTGAAGTCTATATGACGTTAAACGCGATTCCCATGGGTCTCGTTCTTAGCGTCGCAATATGTATGTAATATCGGGGGGTCGAGAGTCGCTCGACTGTGAGAAATAAACGCGAGGAAATGCGTTCGAGGGTGCACGAGCTTCGTGAGTGTCGAGATGGACCAGGCTCCTAAATTATCGGAGAACTTCAAGCTGAGAAGCGACGAGTTGGCAACGTATGGAGAAAGAGTGTGGAGAGTCGTGAGAATAGTCGAAGGGGTCGTAAGCGATAAAGCATAAGGGCAAACCTCTCTAGACATTTCTTTTAATTAAATAATCATTTTTTTTTTATTTCGATATCTTTAAAACAAGATAGCTAATCGTGAAATGCACATTTTCTGGCCCCGATGCTCGATAAACGGTTTTCTGTTGCTCGGCTGTGAGAAATAGACTCGAGGTGATGCGTTCGAGGGTGCACGAGCTTCGTAAGTGTCGAAATGGAACGGGGCTTATAAATTATCCGAGAACATCGAGCTGAGAAGAGGCGAGTTCGTGGATGCATGGAGAGAGAGTGGAGAACCTCTCCCTGCGATGGAGAGTTATGAGAGTTATTCGTAAGCGATATAGCGTAAGAGCGGACGTCTCTAGATATTTATTTGAATTAAATAGTTATTTTAAACATTTTTCATTTGTATAAAAAAGTTGTTATTCATATCGAACATTTTTTATTTCGATAAAATATTTTGATCTACACAGTAAAAAAAAAGTTTGTACTTTCTCCAACAACTTTTTCTTGTCCACAAACATCCACAATTTTTTTATTTCTTAATTTTCTGGTATTGCAAACAGACGTACAAACTAAAATTGTTAATTGCACGAGAAATAAAGGGCAGTTTTGTAATATTCAAACCGGAACAAACAAGTGTGTCACTTATTTAACAAAATTATTTTTACGAAACTTCGTATTCCGATTTTACGATATTATTTTTTACCGTGTATATTAAAAAATTTTGATTTATATTAAAGAGTTTTGATATCTAAAAAAAAAGATAGCTAAGAGCGAAATTCGTATTTTTTGGCTCCGACTGTGCTTCGGTGCTCGATAAATTTTTCTGTCGTGTATTAATATTTTTTTCTTTGAGCGGGAAATAAAAGCGTACGTAAGCTCGCTTTCGCAAGCTGACTGGGTAGATGTGGAGTGAGATTGGTGGAGTGAAAGAGAGGTATATTTACGTCGGTTGGCGAGGCAGTGGCCAGAGAGGAAAGAGGGAGCATGGCAAGGTGTATACGGCATGAGGGTCTTGACTTTCGAGGTTGACTCACCCCGCGACAGTGCTACTGACTCACTGCATTATTTATAGATAACGTGTGTAGCGGATCGTAGATTGCGGGATCCGCGTAGGTAAACACATAATCCCTACATCGTACATCAAGCTTCCAAAAAAAAAACAAACATAAAACAAAATTAAAAAAAATATACCACTTTGTACACCAATGGAGAATCCTTATCGATTATTGTAATCATTAGTCAGTACTTTACCAGGAAATAAAATTTACGAAACAACTAATCAATTCTGACTGAACGAAGCAACACTTCAATAAATTTTAAAAAAATCCTCTCGTTTTACTAACACTCATGCTCGTCCAAAGATAGAGGACTGTGCAGACTCTGGTTCCTCTCGAATACTTGAAGAAAGGTGAAACAAAAAAATTAACTATACCGTACAGAAATGCGAAATTTTAAGACTTTTTTGGCTGACAAGGCGCTGAACAGGGCCGATGGAAGGAGACCGATTTTTGTGACATCTGACACAGCCATCAGCCCGGTTAAACGGAGCGGGTAAAAGTGCTGAAAGTTCTCGGCATTCTTTAGCTCGGCGACCGCTTCGTAATCCGTCGTTGCTCTCCGCTATACTCCTCATCGCTTAGCGGCGAATGATTTATCGTCGGAGATCCGCAGAGCGGGCGAGAGCCGACGGTCCCCGTGGGACTGCTCGCGTAACGAGTCGAGCGGCGTCTTGCACGGTTATGTGTGCAAACTAAACCAGCGACGGAGGAAGGATCCTCCGGCATCACAGACGTTTTATACGAGGATGAGAAGATGGAGAGAGCGAGAGTGTGGACCGTTGCTCGAGTCGCGATTGGCTTTACGAGGGACACGGGAGACCGCGCCGAGCGACAAAAAGCAACCGTTTAGCGGGCGTCGCAATTTGTCCCGTTGACAAAACACGCCGGAGGAATGCGTATTGTCCAGCGAGTGTGCGGTATATAAAGGTATATCTCCCGCATGCTCCGTACCTCTGCGGCTCCGACCGAAGCGAGTGGAAAAGGAAGGGCGCAACGAAGAAGCGCATAATCGATGCTCACGAGCGGACGATCGTTGGATCTGCGGTAAAAGTGATCAACGAAATTGCCACTGGAATTCGATTCGATTCTAGGATATGGCAACTGATATTCGTCATTGCAGTATTTTCTACAGACGAACGCGCATTGCTTCCGGATGGAGACGGGAAAGAAACGGAGATACGTCGATGCGCTTCCGTTTCGATGTGCAGATGCAGCTTGCGCATGCGCAGGGAATATGGGCTGCATAGGCGTATTATGCGTGCGAGAGATGAAAAGAGTTTGCGACACTGACGCTCTAAAATTTCTGGTAGGATACGCTGAGAGAAGGTTCCTGGAAAAACTACCAAGTCGGGAGATTAATTTCGACCAGGCAACATGGTACACAATGGTATATCATATTTTACCATATTTTCTGTCAGAATGTGTCAAGTTTTAATACGAAAGTTCCCATATATCTAAAATTTCTGTCGGTATTGACCAGATTTATGGTACCATCTATCAGATCCTTCTCGCAGTGTAGACTTCAATGGAATCCAACTGTATGACAGATCGCGATCAGGGATGCGATGCTTAGGCATTGCAACACAATAATGGCCGCCTCGCGAACGATTATAATTTTGTTCAGTCGGAAGAATATTAATAACAAAAAAAAAATTTAATGCAAATTAATGCCCTCCGATCCTGTGTACCGCAGTTGCATCTATAAGGTCAAGCTCGAAGAACAATGCCCGCGGAGCCGTTTTCGCAACGAGCTTGTCGCTGTATATCTCGGAAGAAGAGAGACTCACTCCCTCTACCGCGGTACGCCTCCGCGTGTCGTTCGGGATCCACCGAGGGAATTCCCAAAAAGGTGCGAGTAGCCGCGCGAGTTTCGATCGATTGAATAGGCGGAGGCAAGAGAGGACCGTGTGGCTCGTGAAGGAAGAACGTGAAGAAGTCTCTCACGGCGCAAGTGGAGAGAACGCCGAGGAGATAGGAGTGGTGGAGGAAAGGAGGTTTCATACAAGGCTCTGCTTTCAGGCCGGGTCGTCGAGGTCGCGATTGTCTTCCGTCGTGGTTTCGTACGGGGCCGAACGCGAGGTCCTCCTCCTTTTCTCCTCCTCCACTTCTTCTTCTACTTCTTCTCTTCCTTCCCAACCCCCTTTTAATCGATGCGTTTTTGCGAGAACCGACAGCCGACCGCGAGGAAGCCGCCACCAGTTTTATCGTCAGGGCTCGCCCATATTTTACCCTCGATTGTTCCTGCCTTCGGTCCCCGCACTCGGCTTGCTCGCCTACGGGACCGACTCTCGCGAAACTCCGAGACGAAGTTATATCCTCAGCGCGCCGCTCCGATTTTACCTTTTGCATGTCTTCTCACCCCCACGAACTCTTCCGCCGTCTCGATTGTTCGATCTGCGAGTCGCGAGCCGTCCGAGAAGATTTTTCGCGAGACACGAAGCAGGGTAGATGTTCCGGCTTCGGCAACCACGTAGGAAAGAACGAAGTACAATCGAATGCAAAAAAAAAATATCGAGTAGATAATTGGGTAAATTTATTCAAATACTTATGAAGTATCATTTTTATTTTTATGAACATTTTTATGAACGATTTTAAACAACGGTAGTGAAGATGGCCGCGACTGGTGCTGTGGCCAAAACCGATGCATCTGTACCCAAGTTGCTCTTCGCGAAAGTCCCGCCCTTTTTATCGTCCCCGGGTCGCATCAGATTTGTCTTCCCAAATGGGATTCGAGCGATATCACGTGAATTTGTCGAGTATCGTAAATTATAACGTACACGGTCGGCGATGTATCGGTAAGCGAATTCATTCTCCCCGACGGTCCCCGCCGCTTCTTCCTTTCGATTACTCCCGCGCCGTCTCGGAAAGGATACAAAAGGGTTGGTGGGTGAATAAGCGCAAAAGAAAAGAAAAGGGAGGACCGAAGGAAGAGCCTATACGGGGATCGCCGGAGGGAGCGAGAGCGAGGGAACGGGAAAAGGGAGACACTCGGGTGAGCCTCGGAACGTAAAACATCTGTCGGCAAATCTGCCGGCCGCATCTCCAAAATACGAGAGATGCCGCGGCGATCGTGAGAGGAGTCCGAGCCCGAAAGACGACGACGACGCCGACGATGGGATTCAGGACGAGAGCCGAGATTGCGACGAGGAACGAAGATCGGAGAAAACGAAACGGCCGAAGGATGCGAATGGGATTGCAAGGGGTGAGCACGCTCCGTATGGAGGAGCTAGCAGCGGCAAAAAAGAAACGAGAATGTAACGCGCAGGGCGGACGTCCGCTTTGGAGGATAGAAAGATGAGCGCCGCGACGGATACGAGGGTAGAAGAAAGATGGAGAGGACGAGAAGAGAAACGAGGCGAAGAAAAGAAGCCACTGTGAATTAAGCTCGGTGCCGGGACGAGTCTTTTCGGCATCGCTGCGAGAGATGGTTTAGAACTCACCGATTTTAAGGGCGATGAAGATCGTCTCGTGTAACGCCAGACTCGGAAGAGAACCCGTCGTGTCTGCCAAACCCGGCACCGGAGCTTATTTGTTAGATCCCTCTTTCTCCGAAGTTATTTCGTGTTCCGCGGGCAATTTGGCAAACGAAAGCTGAAGGAAGATTGATGGACGGGAACGAGGCCGGCGTAGCCGGTCGATCGATCATTTACTTATTTGTCTCGAGCCGATCGTTCGATTCCATAATTTGCCATCGGCTACTGTACTTGCCGATAAGAACTTTACTTTTCGACGTAATCTTGATTAATGCGATACCTCGTATCGCAGCCCCTGGATCGATGCCGATTTATGGGTGCAATTTTGTATGCCAGGTTCGAACAATTCCGTTCGATTAAACGCAATAGCGGTCGCGAATTAGAGCAAACCTCGGTATGTTTCGGTATTGTGAGAACGTCAGGAATTGCCCGGCGGCACCGGCACAAAGGCTCCGACACGCTCGCCAACGCCACCACTTCTATTATCGACTTTTTCCGCTATTCAGAAGTGCATCGTCTATGGCGAACAATTCCACGGGCTCGTGAAATAACACGGCAGAGAGGCGAGAGAAACCACTATGCACGGCTAAATTCATTGCATCGCACTCGATAATAAAAAAAACGACAAAATAAAATGAGGTCTATGTAGATGATACAAAGAGGTGAGCGTCGGTGCGGAATTCGCGCGCGCGTTCAATGACGCGAGAAGACATTTATGAGCGATCGCGTGCCGATATCATGGAAAATACGTGCGGTATATAACGTACACGTTGTATTCAACGCGGGTTATGTAGCGTGGAATACGCGTGTTGACTTTACGCCTACATCGAAATTCAATTACGACCGCAAGGACATCCTGTACTTTGCGTTTCGCCGAGAGCTTGTAGGGCGTGAACCTTGATATTCATCGAATGTGGGCGTCAAATCTTCCACTCTCCGTCTCTCCTTTTTGCGGGAGCCAAGAAATTTGTCAACCTGCCAGTATTTTATCATTCTCGTGATGAATTGAAAAATTAACGAGCAATAAGACAATATTTTTGCTTTTACGATTAAAAAGAAGAATTTTCGTCGCGGCATCTCTGATTTCTTTTCACCGTGTAATTTGTCTCTTGCTTCGCTCCTCGTGTCTTCTCCGCAGCTCGAATTACCGCGCTTTCTCGTATTTAATACGTTTTCACACGCAAACCGTCGCGCCGTCGGTGAGCACGGAGAAGAAAAATCGAGCGCTCAACCGAGAACGTCGAGAGCTCCGCACTCTCGGAAGTCTTTCGCGCATTCTGGAGTAAGTAGATAATTTCAGTGTTACATACGAAGGGCCGCGTTCGTTCAGGATGGGAATTTGTCGCGCGGCGATGTACGAGTGAACCAGTTGAAGGTTTGCGATGCCGCGAAATTGCAGCGCCTGGGGAACGATAATCGGTCGGCTAATACACGTCGCGTTTGCACGAACTGAGGCGCCTTATTTATAGGCCTACTTTATACATAACTTTGTTCATCGAGTTCAAGTATCGAGAATTTTCGATGAAGATGACCCGCTCACTGCAGTCGCTCCTAAAAAATCGGTCAACTTCACCGAAAATGAAGAAAAAAAAAAAATTGCAGGCGGTTGCACTTGCACTCGAGTATGTGTATCGCAACTCTCGGAATGTATCGAACAGCGCCCGTTCTCCCGACTCGCTATCATCTTCCTGGAAATAATGCGAACGATCTTCCGTCCGCTCGCATCCAAAGGAGAATGAGCGAATAACGGAACATCGCACAACTCGTATTATTTTTATATTAAACATACAAATTTCCATACCATGCGCTAAAATGCAACCATTCGAAAATGTCGTCCACACAATAGAATCAATTTTCTAATGGAAATTACAGGAAATATGAAGGAGAAATATCACTCTGCGAAAAAAACAAATGACACTGTTTCCATGCCTTCTCGTCCTCACGTACGATACCGACGTTATTACACATGCTCGTTGCAATTGAGGATTCCTTCGTTTTATTCACGAGCCTCCGAACCCGGGTAGAGCTCGTTCGCGCCCCTCGGGGTAAATTCCTTCGAGTGCGGGCGGCAGTCGAGGAAATTCAGCAAAAGCGACGGGCGAGCAAGACGATGAATCTGTTAGAGTCCCGTCCCGTCATCCGACGTGCAGCGGAGAAACGCGCATCCCGCCAAAGTGCGTGATGAGCATATAGTACGCGCGTATCTCGACCCGCTCGCTCCTCGTGTGCCAGGGCTTCGTTTGAAGTGCGTGCGATCGCGTAACACGTACGAGAATCCCCACACAAACTTCCGTGGAGCGAATGGATGGATGTGAGAATCGAGCAAATGCAAGTATCAAGATAGATAAAGGCGCGGCGTTACTTCATAGAGCCGTACCGCCCTGCGAGCCGGTATCCTACATGCGATTCTAGGCAGACCATTCGAGGATAGCTCCGAGAATTTCCAAGATCGTTCTTGCTAGATTGGATACTCCCGAACTATCAAAAAAATTATAATTTTCTGCGTCACGGTGAAAATTGCATATCGAATCAAAAATCACTCGTTCGAGAATCGTAAAGTGAAATATTATTTGGCCACGCGAAGGAGGCTCGTCGCGAGTGTCGGCCGAACCAGCCACCAGCCAGCTTCTACAAAGTGGGATTCCGCTTGTTTTCCAATCCAAAAATAGAAGCCTCGGCTCTGCCGTCTTCAACAGCTCGGCGCTTCGCGTTGCCGAAGTCGCACGTGTATCCATGCCTCCTGTCTACCGAAATTCACGGAGTTTCTCGCGTTTTGAGGGATTGCAGTCGCGTTAGCGTTTGCACTCAGAGCTCTCGGGCGTTTCCCTAAAAGAGCAATGGTCTCGAGGCAGGGCCACCTCGATGAGTTTACTTTGCGAGAGTACAAATGCTCGGATGTTAGTTCGCCCACGAGAGTCAAGTAGATTCGTACGGATAACGAATGGATCGGATGTCGCCTGACTTTGGGGCCAGCGGCGCTTCTCGAGAGGGTTGAGGACTACGTGAAAAGTTTATTTCGATAAACACTGAGGCCCACGGAACTCTCTGTATATTATCTTTGATACGCTACAGATAGATAGATATATACATATATATTATTATGATGTTTCTCAAAAAGGCATTTTTTAATTTATTTTCGTCCCACTCTTTTGAAGTATAGATTTCGATCTCAAATCGAACCTCACGAAAGGCGGTCCCTAGCAAAAAATCCTGAGAGGTGCCTCATTCAACGTTTGTACCCAAAAAATTCGACAACTTCTGTCGTTTTTGGTACAAACGGTGCATGCGGGACCTTTTAGGATTTTTTGCTAGGAACCGCCTTTCGTGAGGTTCAATTTGAGGTTGAAATGTATACTTTAAAAGGGTCGGAGAAAAAATTATAAAAGATTGTCCTTTTTAAGAAACATCCTAATATATGTATAGTACACAAATGTAGTGTGAATATGTATACATGTATATATCTTTTTTTATGTGAGACGTGCAAGCACGCGAGCATCTGGTGCCTTCGTCACGCTTGTCAGCGAAATCAGAGCTGCGGGCAGGCTTCGCGATTCTAATTGCCTTTTCGACAATGAAAGGCACGTCGGTGTCAGCTTACGAGCCTCCACCTAAGGTGTGTCTTTATCATGTTTCCGTCTCGCTCCTATGACGCCCATCGCGCTTCGGCTATTGTTATTATTATTATTAAAAAAAATTCCACACAAAATACGCATGCATACTTACGAGAATCGGGCCTCCGTCCTGCTGGGAAGTCGACACCGTTGCGCCGAACCACTGCATCGTCTTGTTGTCGATCTGCATGTAGTCGTACGGTGGCGTCGGCCGTTTAACCGTGTTGTGCTCTGCAACAGGCGAACGCAACGTCACGCATGTCGGCAATCTTAATCAGCAATTTGGGGATCGGAGATGTTTGAGCGGATTTAATTTTAATCAGGGAAGATAGCTCTGGTTGCGGCTTCTTGTGATTTTACTGTGTAATTTTTGTTTCCATCAGCAGCGATAACACGCTTCCCTCGGGTATGATTTAAGGCTGTTATTAACGGACTAAATTTTTTTTTTCTTCAGACTTTGCCAATCCCAAGAAAAACCCGATTTTTCATTTGACCGACTTAAAAAACTTTAAAAAAAACTCTTTGAACAAATCTGGAAAAATTCCCAAAAATAAAGTGTTGCATATAAAAAAAAATTTGCCATTATCTACTGATTTTTTCTTTACATTTTTTTCGAAAAACAACAGAAGAAAAAATGTAAGTTCGCTGACCCACTGCGGCTTAAATCTTAAAATTGTTTATATATGACACAAGATTTTTCAGAATTTCTTCAGATAAGCTAATCTTTTTATTCATAAATAATTATGAACAGCTTTTAAAAAATGCATACAAAATCTGAATGCTTTTGAGTCTTAGATCAGTCGCATAAAAAAATCGCGAGTCCAAACCAAGATGTGAAGGGGTTGGACCCAGGTCGAATTTTATTTAATGCCCCATGAACCCATCTGCAGCGAATCGGCGTCCTAGCGCTAAAGCCCCTGAGCCGAAGGCTCCCGACTCACCTGCTACTCCGGCCTGTATTTTCCCGACTCACGCGCGTCACTTTAACGGGTCGGGCAGTTCGCGACATATAAAACAGGTAGTCACACATAAGTGCCAAGTACAGAGAGAGCGGAATGGACAAAATCATTCCTGTCTGACAAGTGTCCGACCGGGCAGAGACTTCGCCTGAGCGCGAAAGATCGTTGACTCTGTCACCTGAACAGGTGGCGAAAAGATCTTCCTACCTCCCGGCTAGCGGCCTTAAGCTCGTTTTTCCCTTTTTTTTTTAGATCGTCTCATCGTCTTTTCTTTCCCGAGACGCAAGGTGGGGCAAGGGGTATCGGGAAGAGGTCGAGCGCGGAATGAACCCGTTAGCCGTATCGGCGAGGGCTTCTCCCTTAAGGGGAACCAGTATCTCTCCCTTCCCTCGTCGCTTATAGATACGCTGACGCATTTCTCGGTCGCCTTGCGGAGTACGTATTATATCTGCACGCCGTTAGAGCCGCGGCTTCGGGTCCCTCGTCACACCGTTCCCTACTGCAGTCCCCGATGCGTTATAACAGTGGAGGAGGTCCCGCGGATGATTCGTCGTCGCGGACTCATCTCGTCGGGGCGTACACGTGCAAACAGCTTCGCCAAGGCAGCCAAGGCATGTCCTGAGGTCTTACGGTTTTCTGTATTAGGCAGTGCGAGTTCTTGCCGACGCGAGTGCCCGAGCGATTCCTCGTAATCGGCCTTCTCGACCGAAGACCCGATGAGCTGTACACCCCGGCATCCGCACGTGAGATTCCCTCCGGTTCCCCCGGCTTCTGTTCTACGGCCGGTCTCGGGGTGCAGCTCGTTCTCTCTTCACTCCGATCGAGCAGTACTCCGCAGGAACAGCTCGCTCGAAAAACTCTTCGGCTACCTGAGATGTGAGTGACCTCTAAGGCCGCGAGAGAGGCACGCATCATCAACCTCCACAACGATCGCTTCCCCATACGCAACCGGAATCGCCGATCCGCGCACCCTTTCCCCTCGACGCGATCCACGCACTGATCGATCGGGCGATCGATCGGGGGAGAAATCGCTGCGCGGTGAATAAAAAGGTTCTTTCGTTTGGCAAACATTTCTCGTCCGTAGAACTGCGACTACGTTTTTTTTATTTCTCTTGTTAATTTTACAATATTTTTGGTTAAAAACATGGCATGTTGATAAAAAAAAAATTGTAAAATTAACAAGGAAAGAAGTTGTGGACTTTTGACGGAGAAGAAACGATTATTGAGTGCGCAGACCTTTTTTTTAATATGCTAGAGGATCTTCACGGGGGATCGCGACTGGAGAATCGATACGCGTCGACGGGGCAGACTCGATCGGATCTAGGGATCGAGAAATGCTAATTTCCAACAAGTAACTATTTTCGCCAAGTGGGTCGAGCCGCATCTCTGACGAGATAAATGAAAGATGTTTGGAGCTATACTCATCGAATATGATATCAATCTGTATATACGATTAGCATCGACGCACAATTTAAAAATCAGCAACATCGATCATCGGTTCGGATCCAACGGCTGCGCGCGCAGCGTGAATTGTTTTCTCCCGAGGGTAAGCGACAGCGAGAACCCAAGCTGTGAGACTGCCGGGTCCAAAAATAATACGTGATCCCTGCGCCGAACGAGCGAGCGATCTGTCTTGTGCGTTACACATTTTTAACTAAGAAACTAACGGTAGGGCGGTAAGTTCGACGGGGTTATTTTCGAGAATGACTCTGGATCCGCTCTAAGCGGCCTCAACGCGGTAAAAAAAAAAAAAAAAAATTAATAAAATAAACTTCCCGTTGGGTATTCCCACACTAGCCGAGACGACACTATTTCAAATTACGATACTCGAAGCAAAAAAAAATAAACAGTCACGAAAACGAAAATGTATTACATTTTAGAGTTCTTCGACGATCTCGAATCTCGCTGCATCGCCGAAGAGAATTCAATCGATAATTGGCCAAGGGGCTTTTATTCTCGGCGGCTTCCTCGCACGGAGGCTGCGATCGGTCAGGTAACATTGTACGCTCAGCCGTGTTTCACGGGGGGGGGGGGGGGGGGGGGGGTAAATGCCGGGAGTCGCGAGCCGTCCGCGTGTTCGCTCGCCTCCCGCCGCCAGGACTTTCGATCCTAATTGGACAAGATCGTCGAGCATACTCGACGAGCTAATTACCGATCGAAGCAAGGTATCGGGACTCTCCGAACACCAGAGCATTCGCGCGCTCGCCCGAGAACGACGATTCAACACAGAAGTTCCCACGCCAGAATAGACCGCGAGCGATAAATCCGTCGCGCGAGCTTCGCCGACTAGGCAAATTCGTCGTTCATCGTGAGGAGAAGTGCCGAGTTTATAGAGTCGTGGTACACAGTCGAGCGGGCGCCCTAAGGGAACTGAGGTGACCGTCGGCGGACTTCGACAGACTAATGCACAATGTTCGAAATTTTGACTTGCTCTACACTTGCGTGTAACATTTATTGTGACGTATTTTTTCCTGTAACCCTTGCAACCATCGTCGTATAGTCTTATTTATTTAATTTGTAGTTGCATGGGAATCGCTCGCGTCCATCAAAACAGAGTTGCATAAAGGTTAGAAGTTCGAACGAAGCGATCGGTCACATTTCAGTACGACTGCAACTCGCAGATGCACGTCTAGTCAATCCTAGCGCGACTGCGACTGCGATGCAACTCCGAATCGGTGGTTCCACCAGTTCCGCTAGGGCGATGGAGTAAACGACGACGATTTCCCGACCAAACTCGAGCGAGGGTTCGACGCGACGAGGCGGAGGGTGCGAAGAACGACATCCAAGAATAGTTTGCTCCACATTATCCAGGAGAGCCGAAAACCGATGTGTTACATCGGTGGGCGCGAAGATACACGGCTGCGCCCGGTGGTTCGTACCCGAGATTGCGAATGCCGTTCTAGGGCGTCGTGCGAAAAGCGCGACGCTACACGCGGAAACGCGGAGATATGGGTCGGAGACTTTACAAATGGTTATGGACAATACGAGGAATGCGGGAGGAGGGCGCCCTTGTTGGACTTCGGAGTCAACGTGTGCGACCCACCCCGAGCTCGGGCAAGAATGGAGGAGCGAACGGAACGAGAACGGCGGGAGGAAAAGGAAGAAGAGGAGAGCGGCCGAGAGTGGAAGGAATATGAATTAGCATGCTGGAAGCGCAAGGGAGTCACGACTAATATGCCTCTGTTGAATACATCCTTTCCCATTAAGCTCCGTGTTTAACATAAATTTGTTCGAGGCACCGATATGATTTCCAATTATTCCACTCCGCGCCCTTCCCTCGCCTCTTTCCCTGGGTAATTGATCATGAGACCGAAAGGCCGTTTCAACGTTTCTTCGGTTGAGGAGGTTGTTGCTAATAAACCTCAGTGGAAAAAATGGATCTCTTGGTAATACGGACGTATTACGATGAGAGCGTTTATGCATTTTTTTTTAAGATGATTATCATGAAGAAGACGTTTCTTACCTTTGGTGTCGAAGCGCATCGGCGTGCAGTTGTTGTCAGCCGCGACGTCGCAACGGTAGACTGCGCCGCCCCGGTAAACATTGGGCACGGCAGTTTGCGCCTGCGGCGCACCGACGATAACCCTGAAAGAAATAATATATTTCCGTGTGAAAGAAAATTTGCAATTTGTCTAGTTGAATTTATGTGCGTGAACGAGTGCGAGGCAGGAGTTTCGTCGTCGCGGGAATTGAAACGGCTGAGCAGACTGTAAGCGGGAAAGGTTATCGCGGTGTGTCGTCGGTCTGGCGAATGCTAAGCTATTACGGCCGATGACGCTATCCGCGATCCGGATCAATTCAGAAGCCTCTGGCAAATTAGCTCACATGCACGATGCGAATGTGGGTCGAAATCGAACAGTCACGAAACCGCAACCCACCGAATGATCGAAAGGAAAAACATTATTTGTAGAGTTTGCCTTATCAGGGAAAAGCGGGGCAAGACGGACACTTTTCACCAAGTTTTTCGCGGGACACAAGCAAAAAGAGTCGTCTCATACGACGAATGGAGTGAACCGGACCGTTTTCCGGAACTCTCACCTATACAATAAAAAATATTTAACAATCGTCAATTTTTTCGCACTTAATCATTTTGGATTCATTAAGCATGGCCAAATAACAACGTAAGGACGATAATTGAACGCGGTCCGTCGAGTCACGTGATTGAGGTCTTTCTTCGATCGAATTTATTGCGAACATGAAAGGAGCGAGGATGAGCGTGCGGTCGTTCACTCATCGGCTCGAGAGTTCTGATTGCAACGATTATTATCCCTCTTCGCTTCCGTTTTTTATTTATTTTTTTTCTTCGCTGCTTTGCAACCGGGTAATGCAACGTGGGTCGGCAAGGTGTCGAATAATGAGTGTCCCGACACCTCCAATTTACTTAACGACGTTCGAGCATCGCCCTCCCGGGTTTGCCAAATGGGCCGTTATCGTTATTGACTCAAAGCTCGAGGGAGCATCGCGCGGAGAAGCGCAGCCCGGGCAGGTAACCATCTCGCTTTAATGGGGCGCAGCCACTCTCATCCTTTTGGATTCGGCAGTCCACGGCTATTAGGGAGATTGGATTGACGCCCGAGCCCCGCGGGCAAACTATAATTTATCGCCGCACGCCTCGCACACGAGTACATTATCGGAGGCGAATGCGCACGCACACGCGCACCTGTGCTGCGGTGCAATCAAGAAAAAGTAGCGATTGCGAACGAGGGGTAAGGAGATAAGATCGTCGATAGGTGGCCGGCCCGGAGATCGTAATAAAATGAAAAGGGTGCGCCAATTAGATGGCTGCGCCCTACAAGCTCCGCGATTTTACTTTCGAGAGAAATTTACCAATAACGTTTCACCGTCCTTTCGTGAAATCGTCACTCGTACGTGTCCGTAAAAACGATGTCGACACAATTAATGGTCGCGTCCGCACCGCCGTTCGTACGATACGAAAGTTCCGAAGGGCGAAGACCCTTCGAGCGGAAGTGACGACACGGTCAGTCTCGCACGATCTCCGCCGATCGGTACGCACTACGAGCGGAATACAATGAGGCGACGTAATGCCTAACCGCGAGACGAGCGTAGAATTCGTGAAAAGCGTCGAGACGACTTTCATCCTTTTCGCGTCTCGAACTTTGTACATTCGCTGAGTCTTCTCGCAAGGAAATCGTAAAACCTACGAGACACGATGAGAATTAATTTTCCAATGTTGATTGATCCAATCACTTTATTTATCTCGATCTCGATCATTTGATTTTTACGTACAGTGGCGGTGCGTCAGGAATGAAAACAAAAATTATGATTATTTATAGCGATTTTAGTTTTATTTTTATTTTTTAAGTAGAAACACGATATTATAAAGACGAATGAATAAGAATAGAATTTGTAGATCCTAATACGGCTCTGTCACACAGCGATATATTAGAATCGGTAACAATCGTCTATGCATCATGCCAAGCTTCCTACCGAGCCGATGCAATGCTCGCACAAATGTCCCATTGATGTCAGCAACCTTGACACACTCGAGAGAGAATTCTAGGTTGCACGAGCGATCGCATACACTCCGGCTGTGTCGGGAGTCAAGCGACGTATACGGTCCTCTCACGTATGCAAACTTAACCACGCACACGGCCAGTGTTTAACCGCGAGGTTATAAACATCGCAAAGTAGTAGCTGAACCACGAAGTGAGAGCGAGAAGCGCGACACCACGTGGGGTCGAGAGGGAGCGCCGGTAACTCTATGCATATGCACATTATGCAATCGAACTATTCATAAAACGTAAACGCCACTCAGCGACGCGACTGACTTCGTTGACGAACGATGAAAACAAGAAATTTGCGCAACAGAAATAAAGACATAAAAGTTCCCACCCATCACCTTGAATGCGCCGGCTCGATCTCTCGGTAATGCAGTTATTACCGGTGGGAAATACAAAAACTCGATAGAGTGATTTATGGAAATACAAAAACTCGATAGAGTGATTTATGGAAATACAAAAACTCGATAGAGTGATTTAATCGTTGGATCGCAGGAAGTCCGTTAGTTTGCGATACAGTTCGAGGTCGAGGTCGTCCAATTAACTCGGACGTTATTGTGTCACGCCTTGTTATTGAATACGCGAGCGATCGGTGCAAATGATACGGCGTCGATCGATTCCGATCGAGGCGAAGCTCACTTTTTCTCTCATCGATAATAATTTACCATAAATCGACGAGCAATGCCGAGTCGGTTGTGTCCCGCCAGTTCCACGAACTCAATCGCTATCCTCGTTAGAAGATCGGTTCCACGCACGTGGGTCGAAACACACGAGGCCTCACGCCCACTCCAAATTTCATTTTTTTTTCTCTCTCGATTTCTTCATCGTCCAATCTTTCGGAGAGTTATACGTACGATCAGCTCCGCGAGAAACTGACGCATATTTACACGACTCCGAAAAAAAAGGTTCAGGGCATCGCGACTGTGCGCAGGCGCGAACCGGTCTCCGGTCTGAATACTATTAGCTTTGGACACTTCGAAAAATCGTATGTGAGGAAGATTTCCCACGCTTAAAAATGTGTGTTTCGAATCGTGATAGGCCACACGAGAACGATCTACTCGGGACACTCGATTCTCGTTGCCGTTATCTCACTTTCTCGCCAGTCATCGAAAGTGCCGGAATTATCATTTTCTCCGCGCTCTCGCGCGGGCGCGCATGCGCCCCGTTCTTCGAGGCGTTTCGGTGCGGTAGCTCGGCTCCGATAAATTATACCCGGTTTATAACTGCTCTCCGATCTGCGAGTTCATGTGTCTCTGGCACTGCAGCCACCGTCGTCGGTTGTAAAGAGTGAGCGTTCGCGACTTGTGTTCCACAGTTCCTTAAATGGCGACACGTCATCGGCTCGTAACCGGCGGCGGGTTACGCCGATACACATTAACGATATACGTGCGAGCGTGTCTCATATGTTGCTCATTGGACCTCGTAAGAATTATAAATAAAAACGTTGACGCGGCGCGTCGCGAACGGGAGACGGAGAACTGGACTGGCCAGGTGGTTTTCAAGGATAAACAAGCTAACTTTCATGAACGGAAGTCTCGACGAAGATGAGAATCGAGATGAGGAAAAACCGTTCCTGCTCGTTTTTTTTTTTCTTGAGCTTGTGGCATGCAGTTTTATCGTAGCAGTCGCACTTCCGTTTGAAACTCGATCGATCCTTCCTCGACGAGCGGAGTGCGTGTTCGTAACGAGTTTAGAGTATGTTTGTCTGGAAAGAAGCTCGGCTGCGTGCACGATTGTCCGATTATGTATGGAGGACACAGCGAGAGCTATAACAAGATAGCAATCGAGTGTATCTCTGACGCCGGCTCGTAAATTCACGGGATCTTCTCTCTCTGCGTCCCGCTTCTCGGCCCCGGCTGGCAACCGTGCAGCTCGGCGAGAACAATTCGAGATTCTCGATCTCTCGAGCCTTTCGGCTCCGCGCTGGCTTTATTCTATTCTCGCGCGTTCTCCAGAAGCCGCGAGAATCCCTCGCGGTATATTGACTTATTACAACGCGATACGGGGACAGTCACGCATTTATAATCCCTTATTTGGCAAAATCGGACGGCTCCATCGTGTGTGCTCGCGCGCGCGCGCGCGCTGGCGCTGATGCTGCGCGGACCGTGCGCGCGGACGGCGACGGTCACCGCGAGGGACACCGTACTTGGCGAATTGCTCAATGCCGCTGTGTCGCATGTGCGTACAGGACGGTTCAGAATAAATGTCAATGCTGTTTCGATAGCTGATTCGCTTTTTGCGGGCTGAACGACGTGGCTGATTGCGAGTCGGGGCTTCCCCAGCGGGGATGAGACGCGGGACCGGTACGGGCAGACGTTGGGCGAACATTGGCCGTGCTCGGTGCCGATACTGGCCCCGTGCGGCAATCCCGCTAGGGCTATCGGACCTTGCGAAAGAGGACGGCTCTCGTCAGTTCTTGTAAAAAGAACTACAGTCAGTAAATCTTATCTCAAACGAAATCCATTTTGCCACGCTTTCCCTATACTGAGAGAAGGATCTGATAGAAGCGACCATAAATCTGGTAAAAACAGACAGAAGTTTCAAGTAAGGAATTGTGGCGACATCCGGGCAAACGTTCGTATTAAACTTAAGACATTCTGCTAGAAAATATGGTAATTTTCGCTGTCGTAGATATTACCCGGATTTCTCGTAGATTTTGCTTGAACATAAGTTCTTCCTACTAGAAAATGTAGTAATCGGTGGCGTCGTGATCGCGAACCGTTTGTTTTAGGTTCATCGGTTATATTTGTATATAATCTCGATCAAATTTTTTAATCCTATACGTAAATAAAAAAATATAGTCGCCAAGATGTTCGGTGTTTATCCACGAAATTCTCAATTTTAATCCACGAAACTCTTAGTTTTATCTACGAAATTCTTAGCCAGGTAAAATTTTGTAGATCCGCCTTCTAAAAAAAATTACCATTTCGGTTGGCCAAAGATTGCTATGACACCTGTGAAAATTTCAACAATCTCCAGTGATGGTCTATCATTTTGCCTGGTTGAAATTTACCATACCACTTGTTGATTTTTCTGAGATTCTTTTCTCAGTGTTCCAGCGAGTCAGCAGAGCAATAAAAAGATTAAGAAATTATAAAAATCTGAAAACACAATTCGAAGCGCTAAAGAGACAGAGTGTATTCGGAAATACTCTCAGCCAACGTTGAAACTCAAATTCGATGTTCGTTCTGAATCGACCTGTGCATACGAGCGCAAAGCGAAATTGCATCGAACACCAGTCGACAGCGCTACCTGCGCGTTCCCGGACCGCGATCGGTAGATTCAATCTTCGTCGTCACGCATATCCTCTCGCCGCCGTTGCGTAGGTGTGCTCGGATTCGAACGAGCCCGCTGTCGCCGGCAGCCGTCGGCCGCGGGGATCGCCGGTTTGTCGGGCGCGAGGTTCGACACCGTGTCGCACGCACGGTGCGGAACGCGGCGTGTTGAGTGATAAACGCCGCGGTATTATGCCACGATGTATGTAACAGTCGGGCCGTCGGTGCGGCGATTCAAATGCAAAACGGGGTCGTACTTTCCGTCGCGAGAGAGACACGGAGAGCCGAAGGATTGGATTCTAACCCGCTACGCGGTCTCCCTCTGCTCCGACTCTCAAGACTCTTTCCTCTCCGATTCCATTCGTCCCTTTCCATTCCGTCCAGCCGAATACCAAGCGCTCGCTACAGTTCGCCCTTCTCAATAGCCATTTACCGTAATGGCTTATCCGAAGCCGGGATTTATTATTTTTATTTATCTTTCCTTCGAGCCTATTATTAAACAGGCGAATGGATATGCTGGTCGCCTCAGGACCGTGCTGTATGCTCGAGAAAAAAAAATGCTGGTCCGCCGTTTGAAGAGTCAGCTCAACAGCCGTGCCTTCGCCGTCGTAATGCGGGGTGTAATAAAACCGCGCGCGCGCCACGTGCTCGACTGCTCGAGAGACCCTTGGCTCTCTCGGTGGCTTCTCGTTCCGTCAGGATAGACCACTGTCGTCTTCTACCTGCTGTCCCCGCTCCTGGCTCCTCGTAAAATACTGTACTGGACAGTCGAGGGTTACGTCTAGCTTCAATTTTTTTTGCGTCCATTATTTGGCGCGACGACCGAGCGACATAGACGAAAAGATATTTCTTTATAAAAAAAAAAATTATATAATGGGGAATTTGACGGAACGGAGAGGTTCAGCGAACTCGCTCGGAAGAGCACGGAGAGTGTGTATGGTAATACGGAGAAGCGTGCCGAGAAAGTCAAATCGTGGAGGAGTCGTGCCCATGGTGTGTCGGACTCGAGGACGATTGGTAATCGTCGCCGGGCAAGTAAAGTCGACGATTCGCGCTCGGTTTGACACAGTTGATGAGCGCCGTTCAGCCAGTTTTTCTGAGGGGCCTTCGTGGACCCGCGAACTATTAAGTGACACGCATATGTATAGCCCCGAAACGCGGGATGACAAATGAAAGATGTGACTTCGCGGGGCGCCGAGAACTCCAACCGTAATGGGATGAATGACGTCACTCGGTCCAAACCGGACGCAATTTTAATTTTGGGAAGGACAAAAGCGATGTACGATGCTAAATTTGCACGCGGACTGGTCGTTCTCATTACCATATCTTCGGCAAAGTCGTCTTCGAGAATTGAAGAATGAAAAAATTGTAAATGATGAACCAGGATGATTATCCTGTTTTTTTTCATCGACAGACTGTCTCCGAATTTTTATTCGTAGTGTCCGATTAACAACGCCGTTTTCACGCGTGTATTAATAGAGAGTCATGAAAATCGTCTGACGCAAAAAGAAAAAGTTGAACATTGAAATTTTCATATCGCTTCCTCATAAAAATTGAAAATTGAAATTTCACACATACACATACATGCGGACATTTTTTCGAAGTATCATTTGTCGATTTTTTCGAACATTCGGTACACCTTGTCATTAAAATCTCGAATTTTGTCTTTCTCCAAAACAAAGCTTCCTCTACGAGGAAGCAAAACAAAAAAAAAAGCGATCAAAAGTTTGTATGTTTCTTCTCCGACAGAAAATCTCGGGCTTCCCTCAATCACACCGACTGCCGAGAAACCGAAGGTCGTATCCAGCATCCTTCACGCACCTTAAAATGGTGCGTGATCCGCCCCTTTCTCGGCAGTCGATGCGAGATTAATCCCTCAATTTCCACGCGTATAATGAAAGACAATGTTAAAATTTATCTGCAAAAAGAAAACAGTTCACGATAGCAGCGAGTCTCCAGCAAAAACAATTAACGGCTTTTCGTGTAACGAGTCGGAGAAAGAAGGAATGAAAAAATGCCCACTGCTGTGCCCACAGGATGTGACCACCCACGTATTCGATCCGCGCGCTGCTATCTATATATCCCCATATTTACTACGAGCGTCAATCATCGTTGGAAAGCGACCGCGTGGATCCGTGCATTGACGCGAGAAAGGAGAGCCCGAGCCGGCCATGCGTCGCTCGAAGTCGCCGATGGGTATTATCTGTCTCGCGTGTGTTCACGGAATCTATAACCTTAACAGCGTAGGTATTCCGTGTGTGACAAGATCGAGGAACGCACCGGTCGATGACGCAACTGGCGAACGGAGGCGTGCGTGTACCATATCGTCGCCGATCGCGCGGAGTCTCTCTGCTACTTTATAAGGAGCACCTCCTCACCAACACCCGCCAACGAGCCGAGGAACCTCGTAAAAGACGTCGGCGTATAATACACTCAACGTCAGCTTTCACCCGTTGCGCCCAGCCAAACTACAAGTAATTCTCAGACCTGGTGCGTGATTCCATTTTTTTTTTTTTTTTCATTTGCGCACGCATTCGTTTTACTTTCGACGAATCCTACGGCGAGAGAGACGACGGATAGCCTGATTGCGGCCAGATGAGTCCTCGGGTTGAGGGGGCTGAAGAGCTCCACCGCAGACAAATGGGCGCTCGTTCTAGTAATGCGTATTTATTGACAACACGTTACATTGGTTATCGGCAGATCTTTCGAGTAGGTAACAGATGTCTTGCTGATTACATGTGGGTGTGGTAACAGTAATTGCTAACGAGCCATCAACCTTGCTGCATATTTTTAAGAATTTACTACAGACTCTTTTTTATTTACCAATAAACTTTGGTCGACGGTGATGTGTATCTGTAGGATATGTTCTGAAGCTAGAAAAACATTAAGAATTCACTTGTTGAAATATCAACAGGTCCGTAGCAATTTTTTGAGAGACGTATCTGCAATTTTTTTTTTTACATCTTTTTTTATGAATAATTCATGTTTTTCGCTCGATTTTGATGTGGTTTGTGGCTCATTTTTAGCGATGTTTCACGGGACATAAAAAAAAGTCTTGTCTCGAACGGAGGACTCGGGTCCGTTTTGCCCCGCTCTCCCCCACCTTCACGCATGAATGGCACAAACCAGTCGACATTTTTGCATATTCACTGCTACTAATGCGTATCCACGTTAACGACTCATGCCGCAATACAAATCACGATCCGCTATAGTCGACCCGTGCGTAAAACTTTGCATCGACGACTTTTCTAAAATTTCGATACTCGGTCGACCTTCTCAGCGACGAATCTTTAAAAAAAACGAAATTAAGGACATCGGATTCACGATTTCTCCGTAAAAATGGGACTGAGGCTGGTTCCAGGCCGACCGGGACGGGCTGAAGAATTTCCGCACGGTCAGAAAGTTACTTGTCGCCACCGTGTTTATTGTGCCCGGCCGTTTGTTCGCGGGCATGTGGGCGCCACGCGTTGCGAAAATCCCCGGGGCAGGTCACCTTCCTCGGATCCGATTGCTGAATCCCGTGTCTCCTGGTCGCGCTTTCGTATCGACGCATACTTGCTTTCGAAAAAAAAAAAAAGAAAAAAATCTCCCCGTCGCGACGAGAAACTTGAGAACCCGTTTACCTGTTGTCGAGTTGGTGGCTTATCAGAGCGGCCCGCCCGACAACCGCACAGGCCATGCGCGCGTATCCGCGTGTTCGTCAACCGCGCACGTAAGCAATGCGCGCTTGGCAAAGAATAAATTCCCCTGCGTAGCGTAACCGTCCCGGTAGTCAGAAGCTGCCCGATGCATCATATCGGACGTTTCTGTGCGACTCGAATTCGTTCCTCCGGATAGCTCTCGAGAGCTAAACGAATACTTGATGGGATAATCGGCCGTAGGATAAACGGCACCGTGACTCGACCGCAGTGATCGATGTCCCACGGCAAAGTAACCGTACGGAGCTGCTACACAGAAGTCATCGGTCTCAATCGCATCGAAGATGAAACATTGCCGAGCCCCAACAAAGGACCATCAACTTATTGTACGCTCGACGCTCCGTCGCATCGGAAAATCAGTATCTCGCGCGGAGCCGGGGCGAGCGAGAACTGGAGCACATTAAACGGATTAATTAACCGGACGTAATCGCATTAATTAATACCGACGGCGTTGATACACAGCGCGCTGGGGTTCGTACCGTGGCTAAGATACGCATCGACGACTGGCGATCGAGAGGGCGTAAGGCGAATTACTTTAGCATCGGAGTTGCGCCCTTTTCGTTCTTAGCCGTTAAGGCACATGCGTATCTTGGCTACGATGACGGCGTCAGCCGTCCGTTCGTCTACGGCTAAAAGTTTCCGTCTCCGTTCGGCGGATATGCACTTATATACATATACATGTATATCTCTTCTATCCGCGTGTGAGCGGCTGCGAGATACAATGACCCAGTTTTATCGCGACCTACCATTATTACCACGATCGATTGCGTAACGCGATATAACAACCGGATGACACCGAGAGTTTATCGGCGTGTGTCTGTTTCTGGAGAGTACGCGAGCTTTTATTTATTATAGTTCAACTCGAGCGAGCGAGACTTTTCTATGGGTTATTTATAGTCGTCTCATGAGAACCGACATTGAACGCAATTGGGACTTGCAGCTTAAGGTCTGCATAACAAATCTCGGTGAGTCGAGACTGGGATAGGGACAAGTTCGTAAACTTGCTGAATATAAACAATGTCAATCAACTGAACGATGTATACCTGTATGTAATTAATGCCTTCAAACTCAGATCCTTTATAATTAACGAATAAAGCGTGTAATAAGTTATGCTAACTAGAACAAGACCTAGACATTATGTAAAGAAAGAAAAAATGACCCCGCCCGACCAGACGAATCTCCCTTTTGTACAAACACTGTCTTTTGCAAAATAAACGACACCTATCTATCTATCTATATGGTCGTCTCGATAGACGCCTGGTCGGACCACCAGAGCTTAGTTCTCTTCTGAAGACGCTCGAGGAAAATTTGTGCGCGAAAAGTCACATTCGTCAAACACATTTTTTTCGCCGGGTCGTAACGTCGCCTACCCCGGAAGGTACGAGGTGAGACGAGGGATTTTCCCAGAGTCCGAATGTCCCGGAATCATCGGGCGAACATGTGCTCGACGAGCGAAGGCGACGGCTCCGCTGCATGTTCGAACAATAGTGCGCATCGACAAAAGCCAGAAGGACACGAGTTCTGCCGGGCCCCCGGGAGAGTCCGTTTTCGTAACATATGGTGGGCGGAACTCTGGCTGGACGAATGTAAGAAGGCACGTCACACTCTTTCTCGAAGGCCACTCGGGTGGAAGACCGAAACGGCCGGCTCACTGATCGAACAAAGTCTTCGAGAGTGCGTTCGATCTGGCCGAATGATCGCCACATAAACAATCTTTCTGACGTTACGTCGTTGAAACAGACTCGGATACTTTATCGGGAAACTGACCGAGTACTGCAAGTAAGACTTCGATGTTGGAAATACATTTCGAAGTTTAATATACACTGTTATTATTTTATTTATGACTTATTTATTATTTCTTATGTCTCATTTATATGCGCGTTATAATGCCGTAAAAAAATGTGCGTGTCGATTATCCGAACTAGATCCGTTCCCGACGGGTTCGGATAATCGAGATTGTACTGTATAAGTCATTCAAGTTGGAACTAGCTAGTGGAGAGACCCATCGGTATGGCTCTTCGAACCATCAACATTAGTGAAAGCTGGCAATTAATTAAATCCTCTCGCCGTCGATGCCGCTAGAATATCTCGGTAGCCGAAGTAACTCGAAACCGAAAAGGTTGCGTGATAAGAGCGCGGTAAATTCTGGCTGCTCCAGCGCCGCTCGTCTATCTCCCGCTCCGCGAATTGATATACGATTCGTCAAAACACTGCTACAAAATTTGATACGATAAAAATGCGCAATGTTCACTATCGTCGCGCACACTCGGACGAGATTCGCTACTTTTATCGATCGCAGACCCATAAATCATGCTTCCGCAGCGCTAGGCTTCGTGGAAACAATTTTCGGCGCTCCTATGCCCGAAACAGAAGGTCCGTGAATTCCCCGTCGGAAACTGATGGACTGAATGGTCTAATGAGCCGTTTCATTGCATCGTTTACGTTTTAATGTGCACCGTCGATTTGCCTTCGCACACGCGTCGTTACGCAATTCTCGCCAATGACACTGAAGCTTCCGGAGCTCGGATACAAAGTACACAAGATATATACGCGGATCGAAAGGCTTCCGTATCATATCCAACACTCATTCATTAATAACCATTCAACGAGTCGTTAACGAGTCGTGTAAAGACCACGTGAGACTCCGCGGTCTGTAACAAAATCCGTGATCAACGTTTTTTCACAGGTCATTGCGTGAACGATCAAACAAGAAGTCTCATCGAGAGCGATGCTCAAGTCAGCTTTAGATGAGACTTTTCTTCTGAAATTTTGCAATTTTTGCAAGTATTACAATTTTCGTTACCGACCGAGCTCGGGTTGGGCGGGAAAGAACTCACAGCTTACGCGCGTCATTCTCTTCCTTTTGCTGTCTTAACATTAACGCGAGAAAAGCCGCGTGTGTGCCGGCTTCACGCCTCCCGCATATTGATCTCTCCGACAGACCGAACCGGAAGTTCTTGCAGAAATGCAATTTTTTTATTTTTTACTATTACTCTTTCGCTTCCGTTCCTTCAAACCATTCTTTCGAATACTTTAACATGCCTCCCTCCAGCTCGAGGGACAGACGGGATATCCGTCCGTGCTTTAACGAGGCACTCGTCAAGGCTTGATGATGAGACCAGAAGCCGCCCGGAGACGCGACGACTCGACGTTAGCGTAAACGCGCACGTTTGCGTACGCGCCTCTCGACTTCTGCTACTGTACCTCGCTCGCTCGTTTTTTCCACTGGTCTTACAGTATATCACGAGTATAATAAACCTGTATGCATACAAGCTTTCGAGATGGGAGGCAGCGGTGAGCTCCCCGAGGGCAGCCGGCTCTCTTCCGTATAATGACAGAGGCTGGAGCTTCGGGCACGTGCCTCACGCGATCCTCATCCTCATTACCTTCCTTTTTTCCCTCCGCGCACTCCCTTTTTTTTTTTACTTTTTCTTCTTCTTTCCACCTCTTTCCCCCTTTCTCCCTCCGGCGTTCAGCTGCGCAGAGTTGGCGGGTTCTCGCATAATCTCTTATACCGATTGGTCAGGTCTTTATCGCGCCTACCAGCTGCTCCTGCGCCGCTCTCTCATCGCGGATTACATACGCAATATACGGCAGACCCGGACACGATCCTGCACTCTTGACTTCTGCTACTCACGAGCGTATCGGATGGACTTAACATTTTTTTTTCTTCTTTTTTTGTTTGATGCAAAAAATGTTTATTTGGAGCACGGAGATTCTATTTGCTGCGAAAGGATTCTCCGGTATCAAAAGAATTTTTTTTTTTAGAGTGCGTAAGCCGCACGTTTAGCTGGAATCTCGTTTCTACAGTCTCGTCTGTATACGGGAGGATTTCGAGCTCTCTACGTGATTCGAATGAGATGGACGCGAAATAAAGAACGCGTAACCGCGCGGCCGAGGTGCCAGACTGGACGGGAAGCGGTTGAAACGTTTCGGCGAATTCATTCGAATGTCAAAAGGCTTCTCACAAAAAAGAGAGCTGAACATTTGCTGATAAAGAAGCGGGGTCTACTGATGAAAGAAACAAAAAATAGATATGTAGAAATTTTTTGCAATGCTGTTTTCCCGCTGACCGTCAAAGGAGTTAACATTTCCACGATCATTTTCTCGATAACATTAGCGTATCTTTTAACGAAATATAGATAGAAAAATGTTTTTAAAATTGGTAAAAATGAGAACATTATTGGAGTTTCGTTTGGAATAAATGTAAAAAAAAATGCATGAAAAAATGCAAACTTTTTCCTCTATCGTGCAGCTCGACGGTAGCAAATATCTCGCGGCTTTCCTAACTCTTGCAGCAATCTGTATCTAGGTGACACCGTGAGCATGTTTATCTCCGGATAAAATCACGCCCCTCGCTAATAATCGTCCGGGGCATTAACCGTGACACGGTCGAGCGGTGCGTGTCCGCCAAAGCGTATGGGACGAAACTCGGACGTGTAATTCGAGTTGGCGCCGCTCGTGGGTCTCGAAGGTGAAATTAACGGAAGGGGTTATTTTCTCGTACGTAAGATCGTGCGTTAGCGGGACAGTCGCGAGTACTACTACGGCGACTACTGTACTCGGGGACGGCGCGCGATCGTGACTCACATGCAAGTAGCCGAGTTCCCTCCGCACTGATCCGTCGGCGGGCCGGCAACCTACACGCTTGGAATTCAACCGGGCACCGGAAGCGCCGAGGAAGTCGGATCCTTGGGGCCCTCGAGTTACGCTCCCCGATCACGATTTTCGGATGACTGGTCGAGAAACATCCGAGGAGACGGCTCCCGAGTCGCTGGACCGTTTCACGACTGCAGCATGGAACAACCCTTCCGATACTTTTTCGCGTCTGCTTCCTCGTAGAGGAGGCTAAAAAGTTGTGCACAACGGGACTATTTTCGACCAATGATCCCTCGATTTGTACACTCGATTTGAGGAGGATCGACGCAACCGTTTGAATTTTAGGAGATTTTTATTTTTTTTATAATTTAGGATTTTCTTTCTGACGGTGCCGTATCAAATATTGAGCTGAGAGTAAAATAAGTAGCAGATTCGTGATCAGTGGGAAAAAATACATCAGCCATAGCCCCGAAAAGTCGAATAACTACAATTTTTATGGAGAATCTTCACAGTGAATATTGCAAAAATGAATGATTTTTTGTAGTTTCAAACAGCCATATTTTTCAAACGCGATTATTTTCTTTCACCGACAAAGGTTCCTCTGTGAGGAATAATCACGGAAAATGATTGTTGATAGAAGCTTTGTACACAAAAGTGGATTAGATGAGGAAGCTTTGTGAATGTCGCGATTTTCACGCTTTTTTTATATTAACACGATTTAAAAAACGATTTATTTGTTCTCTTTGAAAAATCGAAGAAGTTAATAAAATGTAATGGGACACCGAAGAAATTGACGCGTCAGAACAATCGCGAAGATACTCCGTGAAGATAGCGCGGAACACATGTAAGCCGGTGCATTCTTATCGCGAAACAAGCATAAGCGAGAGATAAGAGGACGCAAGTTTCCTCGAGGAAGTTGCGATCGAGCCGCAAATAGGCGATAAGCACGAGCCGACTCGACATCCATTACTCGTCTTCGATGTATGGGATTATGCGTGCGGTTATTGTATTCAGGCATCGGCTAGATCGCGGGGAATTATCGAATTAGGGATCGTTATGCGGAAACACACTCTACGATACTCGTCGATCTCGCGGTGTTTGCATCGTCGCGTTCGGTGAATGCACAGAGCACACACGTCGCGCTACGAGCCAGTACCGTTTTGCACGATGATCCGCGCTGTTCGAACGGCTATACGCTCAAATTGATAATTCCTATATTTAGAAGCGGAGAATCGACGATGCCTCGGACGAATCTTCGAAAGGAGAAAATCGCGTCATCGCGGGATTTCTCGAAAATCGGCGATCTTGACGACTGCTTGGAGACACAAGGGCGTATCTCAGGCGATATAACATGTTTCCGCTACTTGAGACTCGATATAGGAAACTCGTATGGCGCAGGCGGAGAGAGCGGGGCGGAATGGCACGCCGGGGCAAAATGGACCAGTGTTCTCTACCACGACGCGACTTTTTTTTCATGCTGGCACGGAAACTATATCTTGCGTCCATATTTCACTCCATATTCACCACTTTTAGCCTGCGGGACATAGCATTTTTTTTCGTATGTATACAGAATATAATATGAGACTCGGAACTTTTTCCCCGAAATCTGCCTTTTATGTGACATCTTTCATTTCCGTGGAGAACATTTCATAGAAATAGTCAGTTTTTACCGCAGTGTTCCGTTTTGCCCCGCGTCAACCCTATAGCGAATATCTACCGATATGTCCCCTCAACGAGATTGTCGCGCCTCGATACTCCCAGCAGGCCAGGTTACGCCCGAGAAACTCGAAGCGAGAGTCTCGCGATTACGCGTGCGAGAACTCGTCGAGGTCTGCAAATCCGCAATCGTAGTTGAGACGCGAGCAGGCAAACTACCTAGCGCCACACGCGACTGGCGAATGGTCCAGAGGCAGAGGGTACAATCATTGGCCGTTTTACAGTGATCGGATGGAAACTTTAATGGAACAAGAAATATTTAACAGAACAATTGTCCTCTTCTTGAACGGCCAATCACTGTGATTTCGGATTTTACTCGGCAATTGAATAAATTGCATATTTACGATCTGGAGAGTCGGCTCAGGCACTCGAAGCGCCAAGGCTCTATCTCGAACGGCGGTACGGGCGATATTCTTCCTAGTCGATCGACTGGGCTAACGAGCTACGTGAAACGCGATCTCGGCGAGTCTTCGCCCAAGTGGCTATTCGTCGAGCACGCTGCGGTCGTTTTTCCCTGAGCTCACTTTTCCACCGGCGTTTTGCGTTTCGTCGGCGCCTACGCAACGCGCCTCGGGACACCCACGTGCGTTACACCGGGCGCGCGCACGGTCGAGCCTTAAGGTCGAACCTTAATTTGGTAATCTTCGAAAAATCATACGACATTGTAACAAAACGCAAGCGGAATGACGCCGATAATTCTGGGTATCGAACGATTAGCGGAGGCGATACGAATAACTCGCACATCGACGATCCGGTTACGAGCTTATAGTGGCTGTAGGAGAATCGGGGCAAAATGGACCGCTGTTCTCTATTTCAGATAAGACATTTTTTATCACCCAAAAAAAAACGTTGAACGGTCCATTTTGCCCCGCTCCCCGATATCCGTTCAACGTAAAGCTTGAGAAGCAAAAAAAAAAATGAATAATAATCGGAGCAACGCGAAGTGATGAGGCGCCCACGCCTAGCGCGTGAATGATCATCGCGAATAAGCTCGGAGTGTTGCTAATGCCGCTGCGCGCTGCTGCGGCTGCGTTGCCTCGGTGCACGGGATGACCTAACATCCTGTATACGAGAAGGACAGACCGTCTAGCAATCCGGATATCGCGTTAGGTACTCGAAAGCACGAGAAATATATCGCGGATGTAATATAACACTCTCGCCAATTTCTTTTTTTTTTTATCGTTTCTTCGACGGCCAGAGCGGCCTACTGTGATCTTCGAGTTAATTATTCGCTTTGAATATTAATTTTAATATTTATCTCCCGGTCAATTGATTACGGGGAGGTAACGCGATAAATTTTCAACTCTAAGATGGGCTTCGGTCGCTCGAAAGGACGGCGAGTAAAATTTGCCGTTTGAAAATATGCAAATCCTGCGGTCGATGCTAGGGGAGAACAATTTAATTTACGGACCGCAAGCTTTTTTTTTGTCATCTCTCGAAGGCTAGGTAGGTGCGAATGAAGATATACTGGGACGGGGAGGGGGTGAAAAATCGGTCGCGTTAATACAGTTCGGCATTGTGGTTCCCTCGATATTCCGCGAAACTCGATCTTCGATTATAAATAACCGTTTCGTTTCGTTTCTATTTCGGGAATTAATGCGCGAGCGTGAGGGAAGGCGCGAGAGCGAACCGGAGGATACACATCGGCGAGGAGAACGGTCCCGCGCTCTCGCCCGTTCTCCCCTACCGGGACGCTCGCGCCTCTCGCACGTGAAATTAATGGGAGCGAAGCTCGTAAAGTTTCTACAAGGTGGCCCAAATATAACAACGAACGGTGTAGCGAGAGGGCGCGAGCGAAGCTCGTTCCGCCACCGACGACAAGTACGCTTCCGGCTCGATCCTCCTCTTCGACCGGAAATCGTTAGCCATTTCGCTACGGTGTCGCTCCGTGACGTCTCTTCGAACGAAACGCATTTGCGACACCATAGGTAATTGATTTTTTCCGTTCGGTACGGTTTGAAACTGTAGCCATCGACCGGCCGAAAATCGTGACCCGCGTTACCCCGTACACTGTGACATCGGTGTTACGCCCTTTTGATTCTTAACCGTCGATGTGTTATTTTTTTAATACGTGCTGCGGCACGTACTAAAAACAAGGGCGATGTCGAAATCGTTGACACGAAGTCAAGCATCGGGCGAAATAAGTTTTGCCCACATGCGGGACATCATCCTTATTAATACCTCGTGAAACGCGAGAAACGGTGCGTGTCTGTGGAACATAAGCGTATTGATCTCTCGAATAGGCCAAACCACAAGTTCTTGTGAAAATGCAATTTTCTACAGTTAAAAACCGTATGCATCGACGGCTGAGAACGGTGACCCGCATTACCCCGCACACTGTGATATCGATGTTGCGCCCTTTTGATTGTTAGGCGTCGATATGTTTTATTTTTATTTTTTATTTTATCTTAATTCGCGCTGCAGGAAGAGGGATGTCGAAATCATTGACACGGAGTGGAGTACCGAGCGAAATAAGTTTTGCCCGCGAGCGGGACATCATCCTTATTTATACCTCTCGAAGAAGCGACTGCGGTGAACAAAAGTTTATTCGAGGAACGAAAGATCGTCGTGAGTCAGTTAGCAATGGGAACGCCCGAGGTCGAACTCGCCGAGTCCCCCGGTGTTCCAATTTTGGATATATAAGTCTCGGTCTAGGTTTGCGAAAGAGAGATCCAATTCCATTGCAGTCGGGGACAGGCCGGACGTATCAACGACCGCAGGAGAATTATCCTCGTCAGCGAGAATCACGCCTCGTCGCCGGCCTGAATTGCCGGTAAGTTCGTCGGAATCGCTTTCGTAACTTCCGAACGCATATCGACGTGACGCACACGTTGAACGAGTACCGTGAATTTGCCGGGTAAGAGACCGTGGAACATTGCGATTTCCTCGGAAAACAGTTGACACCGATGATTCGTCTCGCGCTTGCACGGATTTAGAGGTTAAATTTGTCGTCGTGCGGCGCAGCGGCTGACCGAGCACAAACTTTATCTCTTGTATACATCGATGAAAAAAGAACCGATAACGTTGCATGTTCAATCGTACGATCCGAAGTTAAGAACTGGTTAATCTTTCAACGATGACTGAGACAACTTCCCACGTACGTCGTCACGCGAAAATTAGATCGAATGGCAGTGTTTGGGCGGTACGCGGTTAAGGCAAAAGTAGCAATGGCCAGATACCTAAGGGAGGCCCAATCCCGGATATATATGTTACATCGTATTTCCGTCATGCTTGCGCGGAAGTTTACCTTAGAACGCAAGAGAAAAACGGATAAGGTGAACGGCCCAATTATTGTCCGTATCGTTGACAAATTACAATGTCGCCGGAAAATACGTGGATCAGAATTAAGTCTATAAAGACGCCGTATGTTCCCATCACTTTCCGCATGTTTCAGCTTTACGCGACGAGAACGCTGGTGAGTTATGTTTGGTCACTAATCGGACATAGATGCAAAGACGGCATAGGTCAGTGATTAGGCCGTAGATAGCTCACTATACATGCTAAGATAGGTCACTGTATGCGCTATACGACAATATTGTAGGACACTTATCAAGTCATTTACAGCAGTGCGCATATTTCGAGTTTATTATTAAAAAATTGTCAGAAATAATAGAATGATACTTGTTTTAGTTAATCAAGACTCTAAACGTTTTTGTGACACCAGTTACTTCAAAACCTCCACTACTTTTAACAATCTTCCTTCACTTTGAATGACATGCGTAATTTACGCAGTCAGTAATTGGGCCTTTCACCTTACGACGCGCAGGAGCTCGAGTCGTCGGGTTCGCGATCGTCGATTAGAAACAATGAAGTTGAAAAAATATACAATCGTGGGTACTCACCAGCCGCGTCTGTTCCTGTCGCGATATTCCGCCACCGAGAAGCCGAACATGCTGTCGAACTCTCCACGGTAACTGGTGTAGTGTCTCGTCTCGACGTTGAAAGCCTCGATACTCCGGGGTGGCGAATTAATTCCCGTGAGGACGAGAAGTCCGACGAGAACGTGAAAACTCCACATGTCGACTCGATTCATTCTCGAAACCAACCACTTTCACACTCTCCGACCACCGGTACTCGAAACACCCACCGATACTATCGCCAACTATCCATCCGGTCGTTTCGACGGTTGAATGAGAAAAAAAAAATAAACAAAAACAAACGGCAACGAAAAATCGGAAATTTTTTTTCTTCTAGACTCGATTCAAGCGGAGGACGATGAGGAATCTTTTTTTACCGTTCGGCAATGTTTAACTATCGTCGGGGGTTTGAGTTTGTGGCACGATCAGCAACATGTGTTGAGCCGGGGATGGTAATCACTGTACGCGACCTGACGAAGTCGGCTTGACGGACGGCCGCGGACAGACTGAGTGGAACTCGAGTCTCCGAGCTCTCACGACTCCCACCCGCCACCGTTTCGAAGTTGAGCGCCGGGCTATCGTAACTCGCGCCGTCCTTCTCCGACTCCGACTGCGAGTGTACCGAATGCCACGCCACTTTGCCTTACGGTTTATAAACTGTCGGCGAAGATTCGGCCGAGACCCCGACGATTGTAATAGGTAATTGGCCAATAGGTTGTAAAATTAATAATCGTGGTAACAGCTGCGATTGTTTACTAACCGAAGTCGGACCAGTGGCAGACCCGAAGGTCACCCTCCGCTCCGCGCATGACCCATTGGTTCATTTTTTTCGACCAATGAGCGACATTCGAAGAGCGGTTGTGAAATTTTCCAAATAGCCAATCATATTGACGCTGATTGAGAAAAAATTACCCTTTGTCAAGGACAAACATGAACATCGAAGTGTTTACTGTAAGAATGTCTACACCGTGTATTTATCCACGGTGTAGAAATGATGGATTTTATAATAGTAAATCAAGGTAGTGCTAGCGAACAGCCTGAGCCCACGTGAGTTCGAAGAGAATTGAAAGACGACTCGCGAACACTTCTCGACGAGATAAAAATCATTAAAAAATCAACCATATGGAAGGTGCTAAAAAGATTAATTTAGCATAATAATAATTCCAAAATGTTATTAACTAATTAACGAAAAAAAAAAATTCCCAACAAATCGCCCGGAAATATAACTTTTTTTTACGAAAACGATTTGTTAATTTTTCTGAATACGTATGAATCTTTTCGGAAGTTTTTTTAATTTTTGAAAATCGCGTTTTTAATTCATAAAAAAACGTAATTTTCAAAAATTCCACAAAATTCTGAAAAAATTCACACCTGTTCAAAAAGACTAACAAATTGTTTTTATATGAACAGAAAATTAAGTTGCCGGGGAATTTGTTGAACAATTGTTGTTCATTCATTTGTTAATAACATATTTGGAATTATGATTATGCATAATCAATATTTTCAGCACCTTCCATATGCTTGATTTTTTTAGATTTTTATCCCGTCGAGAAGTGTTCGCAATTCATGGTAACACCTGCGATTGTTTACTAACCGGAGTCGAACCAGTTGGTAGACCGAAGGTCGACACTTTCCGCTCCGCGAACGACCCGTTGGTGTATTTTCCTCAATCAATGTGCGAAATTCTATGAGCAGCTGTGAAATTTTCCAAACAGCAAACTATTTTATGCGGATTGACAAAAAAATATTCTTCGTCAAGGAAAAGCATGGACCTTGAAGTATTTAGTGTAAGAAATTCTACACGGTGTATTTATCGATACATAAAAAAGTCCAAATTAATCCATTAAATTTATTAAAAGATTCTCCAAGAAGTCACCTGCTTTCTGGCTTAGCTCTTCAATTAATAGCTAAGAGCCCGAGGGACTCGGCCTTCAATTTACCGAGACCTTGCTTGCGTGCAACAAGCAATAATTATCCTCGAGGGATACAGGGATGTACCGCAGCGAGTTACCTTATCCGTATCGGTTAAGAGGATTAAGACATTGAGGTATCCAAACAAACGAGATTAGGCTTGCGAACAATTAAAATAAATTAGTACAGATCCTTCGAAGGGGATTACAAGATCAGATAAATGGTCTTCATCGCGAGCCGATTTACCTGCGCTAAGAAGAAGGCTCCCTCTTCGAATACACAATGTTATAAACAATTATAAAATTTCAGCCGGATACCGTGCGGTTCTTGTCGAGTGTGTAATTTTTCGGTAGGCCCAACGTTGTTCTACGCTATCTTTAGAGAGAAAGTGGACTGGACAGTCGTGAAGGGTTTATCGCACATAAAATACGATTTATAGCGACGGGTCACAAGTTCCGGGGAGATAAATTCTATATTTATGAGGCAAAGCTGAAATCTGTAGTTTCTGCGAGCGGTAATATCAGAGGATTATAAGCTGCACCGCATTCCGAGGTTACCGTCCAACCACAGCGTCGGTACGTGTCCGAGTATTGGTAACGAACATACAGCTCGATCCGCTTAAGGAAAACCTGCTTTACCACCGGAGATATTAGCCCGGGAGTAATCGCCTGACGAAGTCTCTTCGGACTGTACAGCTCACTGTTGTAAATCGCAGGCTGTCCTCTCCAATCCCATGGCAGCTGTGGGTATAGCGTCGTTTTTTTAAAAGATATAATAGAACATGGTGAAGAAAAAGGTTTTTATGCGGCTCTGAAATTAAAAGTTCGATGAAAGATAAAATCGATCAGTCAGGTACCTATTCTCACGTTGTTATATTATCGAATATTCAAATTATCATCTATAGAAGAGGAGCCTCCGTTAATCTTCTTGTAATGCTCGTGAAAAGTACAACATTGTGCAAGTGCGTTCGTTCTTCGGTTTCTATTGCAGTAATATCCCCCTTGCCGCTGTCAATCGTTATACAATTACATGTTAATTGACCATCGCCACATAGTTTAAGGCATGTTAGATTGAAGTTTATCAATACTTATGTTGTATAGTTTTTTTTTCATTATTCTAAATTGTTTATTTTTTTTCTCCGTAAAGTAAAGATATTTACTTCTGAGGCGTATATATAAAACAATACATTGTCGATAAATGAGATAATAAATCATACAAACGTTACCTAACCTTTGTGATGTCATATTGACCGAACAACGTATACTGCGATTCATATGTTTAACGTTCATTGATTGAACTTTGGGTTTCTTTCTTTTCGTTTACAAATAATGTATCTGTATTATTAAGCAACGTTAGGCGCTACGCGTCAACATAATTTTTTGTCAACATCAAAAATGCACGGACTCATATGAAAAATTATTTCGCCGATGAATTCATCGACGATACGTAGCCGATTAAAAATTGTTCGTTAATTTTCAGAGAGCTTTAGTTCCATCGCGCTCGCATCTCACGGAGTGCTGCTATTTCTGAATGCGCGTTCACTCGATATATCGATATTTTCGATCACTCAGCTCACTTTTTTATTTATTTTTATATATATATTTTTTTTTCATCGGTATTTATTTTATTAAAGTAGATATTAGGGCGGTAGATAGATATTAAAATTCCTTTATGAAATATCAGGCCTTTGCTAGTAGAACTTGTGCCCATTGTTTACAATGGCAACTTTTTAGAATCTTGCTTGTTAAATCCACGTTATGTTGGCCTCAGTTTTTTTTATCATCACTCCCTATTTACATACATAATATAAGGTATAGTTGTTTTTTTTTGTAATTGTAATAAATGCTTGAGCCTATTCGTTTCTTTTCTTGTTCATAGCTTCTTTCATTTTTTTTTCTTTTTTCTCATTACTCTTCAGTGTTTCGGACATTTTTAATACTTTTTATGTTTTAAAATATATCCTACGACAAATATTTTTGTTTTAACGTGATTCGCGATTCGGAGCGATTCATAATATTTATAACTTTTCTATAACTCCTTAGACCGTACTCTATATCGTTATTTACAGATTGTATGTAACTAATTATCATCGTCGCAGTTGTTAGTTATTTGTTTTTTACTTCTATCTCGACGCTCCCCCATTTTGACTGCTTCAAGGAACAAATTCGTGGTTTCTCCGCCGTTAATCGTTTCATAGTTGTGAACGTATCAACACAGAATGCGATTCATCGTTCAATTCATTCTATCGGTTTTTAAAGGTTTATCTATAATAATCAATAATTCCTGATCTTGAAACATAAGTTAGACTTTATAAAAATACTATTAACGGCCACGCATGTAGTAACGCTTTCATACAATTCCAAGTACATAATCGTAAATCGATAATAACGAGGCCTTTTCGGAATATATTAATAATCTAATTCATAGTTTTAATTGCGTCACAAATCCTAGTGAACGTCCGTCCTTCCAGTTCGTTTTCTTTTTTTTAAATATCTTATCGCGAAACAATTGTAGATGATAACTTTTCTTTAGTCAATCGTGTTTATATCTGTCGCACCAGGTTTAATCGATTTTGTTTATTTATTCGCTGCACGAGCCACCCTAGCTTTGCGTATGATATAGATCGAGTAAGAGGAGGGAACTCGCACTCGTTGCATTATATTAATTTCGAATAACTTCCAAGTCTCGTTTACTTATTCCTTTTTTTTTTCTTCAACGATCTCGAAGGATAATATCTAATTTGGTATTAGCATTTATCTCGGTACCATCGGACTGTGGATTATTTAATATCATTTATAGTTCTTTTTTTTACGTCGGAACCTTTGGTAGGATAATTGCCAGATAATTGGCATTGTTTGAGACGTCGTTATTTAATCTATTTAATATGGGTGTACCAAGCTTCAAGAACGAATAACGCTTCTATAAACGGTCGCCTATACCTCACGCCAGCATAAATGAATTCCTCAACTTTGTCGTCGAATTAATGAATCGTCGGAATTTATGCGGGTCACACTTTATTACACTAGAAATTTAGTTCATCATAATATCAACTATATTTTTGTTGTTTTTTTTCTTCTTTATATTACAATATAGCTACAGTCCCGCATTCATTGTTCATTCACGCACAAGTACTTTATACTCACAAAAACACAGTATGTACTTTTTTTTTAAATTTCATTCTTCAAATTTACCGGTTAACCACCAAACAACATAATAGTTAGAAACACTTTTGTTTCTAATTGGAAGGTGAGCCAGCTCTTTTTCAGAGTAATAATCAAATATATATATATTCTTAACACATCGTGATTTCTCTACATTCGATTGAGTTACGTGAAAGTAAGAAGATCATTTAACACGAATCCAAATACTGTTATAGTGAATGCGGGTAAAAAAAATCTTATTTGTATGTATAACAAATCACGCTGAGAAATTTCTCAGAAGTTCAAACTCGATGCATCCGTTCATAATACGATTGGTTGTCTTTTTTTTTCTTTTCATTTTTTAAAGATTTTTTTTAGTTGTAATATTTTCTCTGAGTAATATACTATCATGTTTCGTGTAGCACTATTAAAGTCATCGCCTCCTCGTTTCATCGTCGTTCTTTTTTGTTTCAAGTATAAAGTTCCGCATGCAATGTTCAGACCTCTGTCGTATTCGTTAATCTTTTTATAAACCTGTTGTATGCCACGAACGATTGGAGGGATAATAAAGTAAATGGAATGACAAGTTATATAGATGAAAGATGTATATAAAGTGGAGCAGTCAGGTACCTATTCACATTGTCAAATATCATCGATGCTCAAATGAAATCTATTGAGTCAATGACATATAATACGTTCGACCGTCGCACCAACCAACTAGCAGGAATAAAAGAAAGGGGGTGTATATGTATAACCGTATTTTTAAATAAATTAATTACTTCATTCTATTACTCGGTACACACTTGAATCTGAATCAAGTGTCAAATAATTCAATAATTCAATAATAATAATGATAAAATAATAATAATAATAATAATAGGCCTCAAATCACCTGCACTTTACAAAAAAAAATGAAAATAAAAAATGGAATTAGTTTGTAAGCAGGGCCGGAGCGACATGGCTTACCTTAGTGTAACGGAAGGCAAAACATCTGTTTAAGAAGTCTCTTGCGTGGATTCTCATCCTCCACATCGTCATAGTCATTGTCGTCAGAATGATCAACGGTGGTGTTGTTGTTGCCAGTATCGTAAGTAACGTCCGTGATACTTAGAGAACGCGAGTCTATCGGGCTCCCATAGCTGAACGGGAACGGTGGCGAAATTCGATACTCGTTATAATTATTGTCGTTCTCATTTTCCTCCGTATACCTTCTCACAGTAAACATATTGTTTTGTTGATTATGGCCGTTCGAGCTATAATCGTGAAACGGATCAAACTGCAGCATCGCAAGTTTGTCCTGTAGCTCGTATATGTAACACTGTTGCCTCCGTTGATATTCTTCTTGTCGTTGCTGTTGTACAAGAAACAACGGCTCTTGTCACACGCAGTCCTCCAGGGACATTAGCAGAGGATTTACGTACTCGAAACCCTCGAATTCACTTTGGTCGATTTTGTCGATTACTCTCCTGTGAAAAAAATCAAAAGTTTATTCACTATGTTATTTAAACGAATTTATATAGAACTAAAATCGATTACTATGCGCTAAACATGAGGCCTCTAAAGAGCAGTGGTAAAAGAAAGAGAAAGAAAAACAAGCGAAACGTTGCGTTCACGACTTACGGATCGTCGGGAGTCAGATGGACAGGCTCATCCGTGAACTCTGGTGGGAAGTTTGCCAAATCCCGATCGGAATCCAAGCGCGGCTTATATGGCGGTGTGACCTGCTTTTGCTCCAGCTATAACGCAAAGTCGGATAATGTTGTAAAATGTCGCAATGCCTCTTGTCGGGCTTTATCTCGCATTTGCACGATAATTCGTAAAATTGTTAACTAAGCTGCGAACGATGCGATAATGGAGCTGTGATATCCTTGAACTACCGCGTTAGGTCGAAATTATCGATTTTAACTCGCATCGATACACATCGATTAAATAATTCTTGGCAAGCGTTAATGTTCCGCGAACTATAGAGCTCACCAATTCCCAATCGATGGCTTTGAAGAAGGGATGGGCGACTATGTCTAGGAATGCGGATGGACCGCGACCACACCCAAGTCTCTCAGCTGGATTCTTGGACAGGAAGCCCTTGAGGACGGAAGCCGCTTTGACCGACAGCGATCGTGGTATACGAATAGTTTTCTGTAGAATAACTTGGAAGAGATAGTCCTCGGTATTTTGATCGGGATTCTCGGAGGCACCGGCGATGTCGAAGGGGCTTCGTCCGGCCAGCATCTCGTACAGTAAAACACCGAGTGCCCACCAATCAACGGAGAAGCCGTAGTCCTCGCCCCGCAGTATCTCCGGTGCAATATAATTTGGAGTACCGCAGAATGTTGCGGTCGTATCACCCTCTCGTACGCCCTCTTTGCACATTCCGTAGTCGGTCAGTTTGACGTGGCCCTCATGATCGAGTAGAACATTGTCAAGCTTCAAATCCCGATATATAATTCCTGTTGCGCACAAGAAAGTTCGTTAATTTTTATATCGAGTTGAAGACAAAGTTTTATTTTTCTTGGGACACAAGTTTATCTTACCTTTCTGGTGTAAAAAGTTTAAGGCGAGGCTGATCTCAGCAGCGTAAAACCGTGCGTGCTCCTCCTCGAGGCGATGTTTCCTCTGCATGTGGAACATAAGATCGCCACCGCGCACGAACTCTATTACGAAGAAGAGACGCGACGGTGTTTGGAAGCACGAGTGGAGTCCAACGAGGAACGGGTGATTGGATGCCGTTTCGAACACGTGCTTTTCCGTTTGTACCCAATCGATGTCCTCGTCGTCGGTGACAAGAGCTTTCTTGATTACCTTCATAGCGTAAATTCTCTTGGTGCGCTTCAGCTCGACCATTAGCACCTTGGCGTACGAGCCTCGTCCGATAACCCTAATGAGCTCGAAGTCACTGAGAGAATATTGCCTCTGCATTTCGCTGGCCCCATCGGCTCCGGCCATAGCGTCCAGTGCCAACTCCTCGCCATCGTCGCTCGACGTGCCTGTGTGTTTGTGCGCGCGTGTTTCGGTTATTAGAGTGAAATTCACATGGTACAACGCTGTGACAAGTACACCCTTATTCGCAGCATTTAACACACATAGGCGAAGGTTAACCCAGCCGGATGAACCGACGAAGGACATTATGAAGGAGAATCCACTCGAAAATTAGCTTACGTATGCGCAAATGTTCCTCGACCACTGACGATTCGGCGGCCTCGTCGTCCAAATGCGCCGGCGGACTCGACTGAGGCGAATCCGGCGGTTGTTGGTCTCCATTTCGGTCGGCCGTTTGTTGCTCCGACGACTGGGATTGCTGCTGCTGTTGCTGCGGGCTCAGGCACGGCTTTCGTACCACCTTGTGACATTTCTTGTGCACCAACAGTTTACACTGAATGCACTTGAATCCCTGACGACCCAGGCCCCATATCCGGTCGTTGCAGAACGCGCAGAATGCTCGCTAAGAAAACAATGCAGAAACGTTAAATCGACACTCATGAAAATTCTTTCAATTACACTGTAAAAATAAGTTGTAAATTTAATATACTGGAAACTGAAATTTGCTTACATTACCTACATTAATCGAACATTAATGTATATCTTTGTAAAATAAAAATACCAGATAATAAAATGAAAAATCTTTTGTTCTGACATGTTCAACATTTTTCATTAAAAACAAAAAATGTACTGTAAAATTGCAACGCACATGTGTTTGAAATTTCAGAAACAGTTTATGTAAAAAAAAACTTTCAACAAACAAATTATTTTTACGGTGCATTGATCTGGGTAACTTTAAGTGGGGACGATTGCTTACCCGGTTGAAACGCTTCGCTTGGAATATGTGACCATTGACCCTGTACAGTTTCCTCCATCGTCGGGCTCCTCGTCTGTAGATGCTCCCTTTTAGAAATCAAACGACACGAGTTATTGAAATTTCTCTTCGCGATCGCACACCTCTCAATTAATTTTCTGCCCCTTTTCTCATTGTCGCACACCGAGTAAAAAAAATACCCACACTTGAATATCTCCGAACTACCGACACTCGCGATACCACACGAGAAAATTTTAATCAAATTCTTAACAGTTCTGGGCTCTTCCATACTGAATTATCCATGTGACTGCGAAGCTAAACGAAACTCGGCTACAATGGAGCACGAGTACGGTTGAAAAAAAAAAATGTAAACATCACGTTCACCCGGGAGATTCGAAGTTATGATGGGAATAAACAGAATCCGATAATAAATACAATTTGCAGTCGGTATTTGATTTAGAGCGTTTCCGGGCTCCCGTGGCCACAAGCGGACAAGCTATTTATTATTCATCGAACAAACTGGCAAAATCACGCAATCGACGTCGAAGTATGTATATGTAAATCGGAAAATTTACACAGTGCCTAATGAGTCGCCGGGTGTGACAATCGCCCCGGATTTCCGTCCGACTAATTGATAGCTAATAAAATAAATAAATGAATTTACAAAAATTAAAAACCCCAAAAAAGACGAATCAAACTCGATGTTATACTCACTATCCTCGCCCTGACATGGCATCCCTGGAGCTGGTGGAACATTCGGAAAAACTGTAACACGCAATGGATAACGGATACACGGATTAGATATGCTATTTGCAGTGAGCGAGCGAGTTCTAATTATAATTAGACTCGCGGTCTACGTGCACACTCCTCCCTCTGTGTGTCTCTATGTCGTTTCGCGGGTAGGATGTATCCCAGAGGCGGCAATTCTACGCTCGATTCGCCTTGGCGCTCGCCGCGAAAGGGTAAATATCAATGATTAAGAACCTCGAGAGACAGGGTAGAAGCTACCTTGCGCATCCCTCCATAGATATATATGACCCTCATTTTCAGCGCATCTATATATATACATATATATATATATATATAATATATGTATGCACACACACACGTGACCGTGCGGTACGCGAAAGGGGTGGAGTATCTGCATGCACGATATAGTACGAACCCCCACTGGCCATGTGACCCAAAGTGGATAGGTACACACGCCTCGTTGTTCCTATGTCCTACTTCTGGATTTAACACTACTCGGGGTCCCAACGTTTTAGAACAGAGAGAGAAGAGAAAGAGAGAGGATGAGACGGCATAGATATATACGCAAACGGAGTACGCTCAATTGCAACTGGTGGTAAAACTGAGCTGGACCCTGCAGGCCCGGTACGACCTGACCCCATTTTTTTTTTAATTATGTTTTTTTTACATTCCCTTCGGCTTAATATCGATACGTGGCCCCAGGATTCTCATTTCGAGCTGTGTAGCGCGACTAATGAACATCCGAATATCAACATTTCACGGTATGCGGCGCTCCATAAATTTCTCAACAGTCTAGGCTACAGGAACGCTGGAGTAACAATATATCACATAATCCCCTCTTTACGGTAAAATTATAAGAGATGCAATCATTTTCGAGCCATGAGATTTACTGTTTAAATGATTTTTTATCTATTAATTATTGAAATTTGTATATAAATTGTTTATATTACTATTATTCATGTAATTAATATACGATATCTGGACTAAACTATTCCATAGCACATCATCAGAATTTCGACATTTCACGGTATGCAGCGCTCCATAAATTTCTCAACGATCTAGACTACAGAAATGCTCGAATAACAATATACCACACCGGGTGTGGTAACATCATAAAAGATGCAATAATTTCCGAGCTGCAAAAATAACTGACTAAATGTTTTTTTTTTATCCGAAAATTATTGACATGTATATACATGAATTATGTAAATTACTGTTATTTAAATAATGAATATAATGTCTGGACGAAACTATCCCATAGCATAATACTCTGCAGCACGGAAGAGCAAAAAAAAACCCAGTGGGCAGGTCAGCGGGATTTCGCCAAGTTTGTAACACTGCAGTGAGCAGGATATCTGCCGCTGCTGCCGCTGTATGCGGTTGGAAACAGAAACGAGTATCAAAGCTCAACGGGGTCTAAAAGTGGCAAGCGCAAACTTTTGTCGCAATATCTTTCCGCAACTCTATAGCTTATTGCCTTCAACATAGAGGCTTGGTTGGATGGTGCCCGCCGCCCCCGTTCCCCGCTGTATAGCCATTCGACGAGCGTTCTTTCGGTTCGCTCTCTTTCTCTCGTTCTTTGACAGCACTCGACCCCTCGAGCGAGCCAATAGGATTTTCTTTTTCCCCCGTTCTCATGCTTCGTTGAAGTCTTGGGGCTCGCGGGGAAGAACTTTTTATTATCGGAGAAAGGTTCTCCGGGCTCTCGTACCCCGGAGGGAATAGTGTCCCCGAAGGAAAAAAAGGAAGAAAAAAAAAAGAAGAACCGCGGTAACGATTCACAGTCTTTCTTTGCGACAGTGTGCATATATCAGTACCACTCTCATTGTAATTGAGTTATGACGCTCTTCGCCGACGCGAATCACCCATCTTTCCCTTTGACGAACGCGGCGAACGTCCACGTTCACTATATATATCCGTTTGTTCGAAACTCCGGCAAAAGGTACTCGCGCTCCCCTTTCTCTCCGGCCCTCTCTCGCGTCTGTTCTCCGGGAAAACTATCCCAATCGTGACGTTAATAGCGAAAGTTCCTGTAACAGAATATTTCTAAGAACATTATTAATTCGGGTAGTTTTTGTAATGCACTTAACGAGTTTCATCGATGGGTGGACGAAGTCGGGGAATCCATTTTGCTGGGCATTAGTGTGAAATGTACCCGGGAATTTGGAGATACGCTCGCACTTTTTACAAATTTTTCATTTTTTTTTTGTGCCCGAGATATTTCGTAACCGTCAAGATCCGGATATGTTTCTGATCTCGAAGCTATCCATCGACCGACTTCCGCCGTTGAAAGTTTGGTTCGTGATCAAGCCGGCTCCACCGCCATCCCATCTTCCGATTAATTTGCCGCGGGCAGACGGACCGGCGGTTTTGAGCTCTCCCGAGTGCTTTGCCCCAGTGAATAAATGAGGAGGATATAACTTTAAGGATCGTACCAAGATACCGTCAGAGGGATGGGACCGAGGATGCGGCCGCACTAGTCAAAGTAGAGAAATTGCAACGCGAGCTGAAAAGTAATCCGTTATAATAAAAAATAAAAGGGTACAAAGCTTTCAGCCGTTGCACACAGACGCAAGGTATACGTCACGGGGAAACATTAAAATGGATCGCTACTCGGTTATTAAAAAGTTTCTTGTCAGCAATAACAAAGAACCGAAGGCAAACGCTCGTTTCTACACGAGTTATGTAATGCACGTTCGTTTCTGCGACAGCCAGATTTTTTTATGTTACAAAAAGAAAAAAACCGAATGAGGGAACAATTGGAAAGTGCGCTGAGAGCGTCTGGAAAACAATGGCCAGAAATTGACCAAAAAACGTTGGAAAGTGAACTTTTCATATCGCTTCCTCATAATATTCCTGCGGTTGCAAAGCTTGTTCGGTGAGAAAACATGTTCTGTATTTGTGGTTTTCTCACGGTGGAAGCTTTGCGAATAAAGGGATATTTTGAGGAAGCTTGTACTCATTTTTAACATAGATGAATATTTAATACGAAAGCTTGCGCCGAATGTGAAGTTTGAATTTTACATGAAATTAAAAAAATTTGTAATGACATAAAATTTAAACGGTTCGATCGATTCTCCTCAAATTTAATAGGGTTCATCCGGCGATCACATTCCATCAGTGTACGCGTTTTTAGCCCGATAATTGAAAAAAAAACGTAAGAGCTGCAGCGCGTGCAGACATTTTTTATTAAATTAAAAATCGTGTATAAAAAAAAACTGCACATTTTTAAATTCTCTCTATGTCAATAATTTCCTCTCTGACGAAGCTAATACAACTTTTTTTTGTCAGCGAACCGTATATTTTACTATAAAAATGTAAAATTAACGAGTACAGAGATGATAAAATTATCAACGAAAAAATTGAACAATTGAAGAGAAAAAATTAGTGGAATTCGCTGGACAAGTAAAGTTCGTTACACGTACAAAGCTTTTCGACCGTTCGGAGAGAAGTATAAAATTGTTACCGCAATTTTTTTTTTTTTTTTTTGGAAACCAGATTATTTCGCGCCACATAGTTGAATTTCATGCCGGAAGCCATACAACATTCTTTTTTATCTCGTACGGTGCGGGATCCGCGCAAAATCCATTTGCGTAAAAACGTTCGGTTGCCAGAACGAAATACGCCGTTCTATATACCGCAGGCCCGTCCCCGTGTGCTCGCCCACTATCCTACACCCTTTAATCTCTGGTAGAGCATCGCAGAAAGCTCTCTGCCGTTCAATTCTCTCAGCCTCGTGCCACGAGAGTTCGCGTCGAAAAAAAAAAAAAAAACAAAGAAAGTAAAAAAAAAAAATGGTGCGAAGCCCGGAGTTTCGCCCAGTTTGGTTGTATAGCTCCAGCCGTGTATGCGCGTCTCTCTACTTATTGCACCGGGACACGGTCTCTCGCATTACGTAATGGAATCACGCGCGAAACTTGGTAATCCCGCGGCTCACTCAGAACTTTAATATCGACGCGAAAACATAAGATAAAAAAGAACGTTAAAAATAAATAAAAAATACCTGACACCAGAGACCTTGGCCATTGTTAATGCTGGCGGTGAGAAGGCTGTGATAGAGCATCGGATAAGCGTACGTCAACGCCATCCTGGATACGATAAAATCACGGCTCCCGAGGCTCATTTTTTAAAAAAATGTAACTCCCACAATGTTCTTTTCTTTTTACATATCATTCGACTCTTCCACACGCGACGTGTTCCACAATAACAGATGATCCGCGGCACTCCATCGTAACATATTGTTACACGTCGATGTCTCGCGGCTCGACTGCACGGAGAAGCCTCGGCGAGCGAGCGCGGACCTGTGGCTCGCGTACCGCGGCGACGGAAAGAAAGGGATAGGAAAAGAGCACAAAAAGAAGAGAAAAAAAAAAAGAGGAAAAGAAAACGAGCCCACGTAATCGATATCGAGCGACGTGCACGCCGATAGTCGAAGTTCGCACGACGGAGACTTCGAAGTCTCGTTAGGTTGAACGATGAGAAAGACGCGCTGCGAACGGTGAAAAATGTTTTTTTTCGTACGACGATCGTCCGCGATATATTTTGCCCATTCAACCGTGATATCTTTTTCATCACTGGTCAGCAGTCTCGTTGCGCAGCGATGACAAGCTGGAACACGGACATCGCGTGTGTTCGATCCAATCACCCCCCCCCCCCCCCTTGCCCGCCCCCGCGGGCGTCCTCGGCAAACTGTTCAAGCTGTTATCAGTTATCGACTTATCAACGCGTCCGGAAATGATACACGAAGCCAGGTGTAAATAACGTTCGATACGGCGAGAACGATCACTTTCGACGCCGTCGGTGGGCTTTTGATACGTCGCATAGTCTGGCTGGACGGAGAGCTGGTAATTCACTGCGTCTTTTTATTTTTTCACGTAAATTACGATAAGAGCATTACGGACAAAGAGCGGAAGAGTGCAGGAGGGAAAGGGAAAGCAAAGAAAAGGCGGTTCTCTATGTGAATGCGTACGTGTGTGCGTCACACACAAACACACACGTATGTGTGTGTGGGCATGCCAGCAGTAGGTATTACGTACGCTTTCTCTCTTATTCGGCCCGCCCAACAGCGCCGAGTATAATTTTCCTCCTCCGAACCGAAAAGATAAAGCACGATTCTAAAAGAGCACCGAAAAATATATGGGTCGACACACGGACGAGCACACACGCCGGCGCGCGGAGAGAGGATATATCTCATCTCGACGATAAACCATACCACCTACCCGGGCGAGCACTTATTTTCTTGCGCGCACAGCCGGATGGGTAGTACATTACAGCGGATTCACCAAAAAATGTCCTACTTATCGAACGAAATCTGTGGAACGATTTTTCGGAATAAAAATCTGTTTTTAATAAATACCGGAGCACGGCGAATAGTTCGAGTACTCGGAGTGAACGAGTACTTGATGAATCCGATATCCGGTAATTCAGGACTGAAATTCTGAAGTGCTACTCTGCGGTCGGAACTTCATTATTTAATTAACCAAGTACTCGGCGAGCCACGACGAATATAAAATTATTAAATTACAGAAACTTTTTTATGAATATCTGGGGCAACGAATTTTTTATCGAAGAGATAATACAACTCGTTTTTGCAACAAAAATTGGCCAACCGTTAATTTTTGTCCGTGAAGAGGGACATTTTTTTGCGGAAAAAACGTAGAATTGTACTCAGACCATTTCGACAGCGGGTCGATTTTGGTTTGGCAATGGAATTTTCCACAGTTACAGCCGATCTACCAAAAAATTACCTATTCATTAAACGAGATCTGTATATCAATTTTTCAAAACAAAAATGTATCTTTAATAAATATTTCGAATACTCGGAGTGAGTATTACTGTGGACAAGTATTTCATGTAACGGGTATCCAGTATACAGAACTTCTGAAATGAAGCAGTACCCAGTGCTCGTAACTTCATTACTTAATTGACGAAGTACCCGCCCAGCCGCGACAAACATAAATTTATTCAATTACACAAACTTTTTTTATGAGTATCTAGGGCAACGAATTTTATAAAAGAGATAGTGCAACTCGTTTTTGCCACAAATGTTCAATCATTCATTTCTGTTAAAAATGTTTAGCGGAAAAAATACAAAATTCTCCGCAGACCATTTTGACAACGGGGCGGTTTTTGTTTTTCAACGCAATTTCACAAAGTTACATCGATCAAAAAAAAAAAAAATCTAGGTCATGTACGCGAAAGGGTTACCAGCGTTATTTTCTCATTCGGTACTGAACAGCCGAGGTTAATTTTTTTCCTGTCAGCTTTTTTCCGACAAAAAAAAGTGTCGCTGTGAATTGTGCCAAGGATTGTGTTTCGCGATTGTAACAGATTCTACAGTAAGGTTGAATCGACAAACAATCGTGTCTAGCTGTAGTAAATTTGTTTTAACAACATTCGCGCGGCAATACACAGGCAGGCTAGACGACAGTTTGTGCGTCGTTTAGAATACTCGTTAGTATAATCAGCGAGGAAGAGAGATAGAGATGGGGGAGAGAGTGAGAGAGAGTAAGCCAATATTGACGAGCGTTGAGCCGTACTTTTCCTCACACCCTCCTCTCACACTTAACGAGAATAGGTGGGCTCAGAGAAGTTGAGTGTTTTCAATTTGCGAGAGTAATTACGCCGGCGCGACCGCGAGAACGCGAGCACCGCAGGTCTCTGGTTGGCTGCCTCTCGTCTCTCTCTCTCGCTCTCTCATCTCTCTCTCTCGCTCTCTCATCTCTCTCTTGTCTCTCTCATTCTCTCTCTCTCTGAGATAACAGTAGGACAGCAATGTTGGCTCCGTAGTGTCCCCCCCCCCCCTGTATCGTCCCTCCTTCCCCCTTCGCCGCATGATTATTCCAACACGCATGCAGAATTCATCCGAATACGTCTGGCAGCACGTGCCAAACGTTTAATCAATATATTATTCAAAAGCCATCCCCCTCAGGCCGCGAATATATTCCATGCGCCAGAAGCAGTGAGACAGGGCCAATGGAGGCCACCCAGGGGATAACTCAAGCTTCGCGTTTCGTGGACCGAGGCTGGAGGCTGCCCGCGAGGAATTTTCGGTCGGGACGGAAACCAAACGTAAAAATTGTTTTCCGGAGCTACCAATGTCACCTAGGCTGGAATTACCGGCTTGGCGTTCAGGAAATCTTTATCGAAACCTGATATTTTTGTCAACTAGTCACGAGCTTGTCGATAACTTTTCGATAGAAAGATATAAAGATTGATAAAGATGTATGATGATTTATAATTACATGAGCTTTAAAAAGCTTACCAAATATATAAGATCTAAAGAGGCATACGCTTTTCGATTTAAAAAAACTAAAAAAAGAGATTTTTTCGCGGAAACTGGTCGTTGAAAATTTCGCTCATTCTCCAAATTCCTAAACACCGGATATCTATTTTTATTCCGGCGGTCACTCGTCCGCCGCTCGTTTCCCTCCCAACTGAACATTTTACCCAGGAAGCCCGTTGTGTCGAGTGACCCGCGTTGCCCCGGCGTTCGATTCTCTACGTGACGCGTATAATAATCTATATTCTATATTCAGAATAGAGAGCCTATGTAAACATTTCCTTTCGGAAGAGCAAACCAGCACGCTCGGCGAAGCTTTCGTCGTGCCCCGGTAGCATATGAAGCTCCCTTCCTCCCGCCGTCCTCTGGCTCGAGCTTCGGTGCAGGCTCACTCTTCCGTCGAGCAATAATAATGTGACACAACCGTTGGATTATATAGCCGGTTAGTGGAGCTCGACGGCTTCCCGTCGGGGAACCAACGTTTTCCACGGCAAAAGGAAGGAAAGGCTGGGGGCTTGTCTGTGTCGGAGATTAGGGCAAAGCGTATCGTTATAAAGCGACGGAAAGCGACGCGGAGGGACGAAGATAAAACGACGACCTAATCCCGCATCTATCGGTAACACCGAGCGAATGAGCGGGAGCGAGGGAGACAGGAACGAGGAGAGGGAGAGATGCGAAACAATGCTTTCTGGTCGACCTGCATTCGGGCTTGCTTCCGTTCTCTCTGTACAACGGGCCGTCGCGTTCGGCTGGCGCATCCTGTCGAGCATCTAGCGTTGCTCATTCCACCGACTGTCCGTACTATACCGTTCCTGTACCACTGATATATAGATATATGTATATACTCCAGCTGAAGTTGGACGGACGTCGAGGTCTGTGTTTCACCGATTTTCATGCCTCGCTCGTGGTACGCTGACACGGGGGCGAAAGGGGCGACGGAGGGACGAGGAGCCCACACATCGATGCCTCGAGCGTTCATTCGAACGAGGACGGCGTGCGTAGAGGCACGGGACACGGCTGCCAGAGGTATCAGGGATTAAAAGAAGAGATAACCATGTAAGAGAAAAGACTGCGAATTAAATTTTATCGTCGATATATATATATATATTTTTTTTTTTTTTGCGATTTCACGAAACTCTATGCGACTTGAGGCCCTTCCTCGCTGAGAAATTACCTTTTTTTAATTTCTAAAAAAATACTTTTGAAACCGCGTTTACTTCGTCGTGTTGGGATGAATGAGAAAAATTGGAACTTCTGAAAAACTAAAGGAAAAATTGGAAACTAAGGTTTCCAATTTTTTGCACGAAGAATAAGAATGGTTTTTTTATGACAGTCTGGTAGAAGAACTTTACGTAACTCTAGATATAACAAATGAAAAATATCGATTTCAAGAAGTTATATCAGACAATTCGTTAGTTCAGTAGTTTCACGACTCGGTCGAATCGTGCGTAGAATGAATGTTTTCTTTCCATTTCCTATTTTCGGAATTGTGCTTTTACGGCCGCGTCTCGCTAGGGGTGGAATTTACTGGTGGGGTGGATTGCCGTTTTCTACATAAAAAAATAAGAATGCATTTTTTTCCGATACTCTGGCAGAAGAACTTTTCATTGCTCTGGATACAAGAAATGAGAATGTTCAGTTCCAATTTCAATATATTATTTCAGCCAGTTCGTTGGTTCGGTCGTTTCACAACTGGGTCGATTCGTGCGTAGAAATAATTTTTTCTTTCCATTTCCGATTTTTAGAATTGTGCTTTTACGGGCGCGTCCCGCGAGGAGTGGAATTTAATGGAGGCCCGTAACGCTGGGATCGGGAGAGCCCTGTGAGCGATAAAATTGACCCTTTCGACGGGGCTCCCTCGCGCAGACCCTTCAATATACATGCGATGTTTTCCGGATGACATGCCGAAACTTCCCGAGACTCGGTGAGTTTACGGTAACAACTCGATTTCCCCATCGAAGCCCGGTAGACAGGGAGAGGCTGCGGAGAGCGGGTGAGTGCGCGACCCTTTCGAGAGTTCCGGTAAGGATCCCGGGCGTTTCCACGGTGGCGTGGAATTGCTCGTAGTTCCTCGGTCGTCGTACCGGTTTAACGAAGAGAACCCTCGGTAACCCGGCTATCGGGGATTTCTAAAGTGAAAATTGACCTTCGCCGGGGAAAAGGGGTAGGCGCCCGAAGGAAATGCGCGACAGCGGGAGAACCGAGGCTCCGAGAGATAGAGGGTGCGAGCCTGGGCACGTTAATTGCACGGGGGAGCTTAGGCGCCTTGCCATTACCGCTAATCTGCTAACTCAGCTCGATATACCGCGACCTCCGGCGCGATGTTACAGTCGCGCTTTCCACGTACGAGGCGACCACATCGCGTTCAGGCATATATGACAACTACGATCAGGTGCGCATCGACGGAGAGTATAAGCCTTCCGGCGTAGTTATCGCAAGTCTCGTGCCCCATTATCGGTCCAGGATAGACGCGAGTCTGAATTCAAAATTCGTTCGACATTTATTAAGATTTTGGAACCTTTTTTTTTTTGTTGAATTTTCTGCGATATATGCCAATCAGAATTTTAAGTTCATCTCGACAATCTGTTACAATCGGCAATTAATTATCGCACGCTTTATGCTCGCACTGAGAAAAAAGAATTGAGTCAACAAAGTGAAAAAAAATTTGGTTGATCGAACGAAATAATTGTCGTAGTAAATAAAGAAACATTCGATTCGACGGTCTGTTAGTTTGATCAACGAGGTGTTCCTGTCGATCAACCAAACATTTGTTTCGCCACCCGTGAGTGCACATTCTGTTGACGCAATTGATTTTCCTCTCTGTGTGTCGATTAAGAGTCCGTTATGAATAAAAATGTGATATATTGACTTCAAAGAGCTAAGCTTTATTGTCCCTGAAACGTTAATGGTGCGTATGAAATATAAGAGAAGACGATCGTGTCTCTCCTGTTCATCAGCCTTCATCGCCGTGCACGCAACCGAAGCTTCCATTGAGACTCTTGATAATTTATAAATGACGTTGCAGGTCGCTGAACTCGGATTAAAGAGAACAAATGGGTGTTTGAGTATGACACGAAACACGCTTACGAGGCGCCCTCGAGGCCTCGCTTTATCTTTCACGTTTAAAATATACGTGTAAAACTCTAGCAACGATTCCATTCTTCCCAAAAAAAAACCTACTTTTGCGAAAAACCGAGCTGCGAGCTAACGGCAATTTTCCCTGGAGTAGATACATCTGGATTATTCATCGTCCCAGTAGCGCGGTCCGCGGCTCGACGGCGACACGTTATTTCTTATTCGGCCCTCGGCCAGACCGGATGGACAGAAAGAGAGTTAGAGAGCGGGAGAGATAAAAGGGGTAAAAGCGGAGTTTCTCGAGCTGCCGGTGAGCTTTGACAAGAATGTTTGCCGTCAAACTAACCCAATATCGTCCGAGTGAAAATTGCTGCGCAACTCGGACGGAAGAACTGCCAACTGTATGGACCATACACGCTTTATCGAAACTGCGATACTGCGACGATGCTTCATAAAAAAAAAAAATCGATAATTTCGTATATGCACGGGATATTATCGCTTCCGCGTACTCCGAGAGACGAGGGGAAAGTTTGAAACTACTTTGAGAACGTTACGCCCGGGCTCTGCGGGCGAATAATGCAGAAAAATTGCTACTTTATAACGCCGGCTTGCACGCGCCTTCACTGTCGTCAAACATTTTCTTATTTTTAGTTTAATTTTTTGTTATTTTAATTTTTTTTTAATACTGATGATAACAAACTGGTACGACCTTTCGCGTTACATCGCCTATTTCCGTAGGCTCTCCCTCGCCCTTATTGAGCAATCGATTAATTAATTCATTGCGCTCCGGAATAAAGTCTATTTTCGTACTACCGGAGAGCGACCGACAAAAACCTGCATGCACCGTTGGCGTTGTTCTACCTCGTTCGACTACGGATACAAAAATATTTTTAAAAATTAAAAAATTCGGATCTGCGGTATTTTCGAAGGTAATGCCATTGAATCTGCCGGCAGGGTCTGCGTGAACGTTCGATTCGACGGGACGTCGGTGTCACATCGAGTCTCGATTTAATCGATAAAACAAAAATCGCCCGCGCCCCACTCACCCTTTCGCGTTGTTGCTCCTCGTGTGTTCTCTTGAAACACGAGAGGCAGGATCAACATTTTTCCCTCTCGTGCCCGCCTAATTAAGTCCCACTTGACCCTTTCTTAATTGCTAGAAGTGCTGTTACCGCTTGTGCTGCTGCTGCTGCGAGCGCGCTTGCTAATGGTACCAAGTTTCAGCGAAGCTAAGGTTCGGCACGAACCTTTCGTGATGAAACCGCGAATCGCTGTGCATACGATATCAGTGTGCGCGAGTATTCGCGCCCACCGGAGTGACTGAACGGCTTTCGGTTAATGAACGTTTTGTTTTCGTATCCGCGTTTCGATTAACAAACCATTTTCGTTTCCTATCGACGAAAAATTCATCGAAAGCAAAGAATGCTCGAAACGAGAGTTGCGCGCCACACGGCAGGAATGATTAATATTAAATTCAAATATATTCGTTTGCGCGACCAATATGCTCGCTTCAAGCGGCCCTTTGAGTGATAATCTTAATGAATTTTTAATTGTTCAGGGAAATATGGAACACCGCGCTCCGTGAAGAAAGATTTTTTTTCCGGCGCTCGTTAGCAGATCCTCGATTCCTCGTTATTTCTTCAAAGGATCTCTTAATAGGTGGAGAGGAAAGGGGGAGGGGAACGGGGCAAGACGGACTGTTTGTTGTTTACCAATGAAAAAAGGTTTGGTTTCATATGGAGAAAAGAGCTCCGTTTTACCCCGGTGTTCCGTCTTGCCTCATAACATCGCGTCAGTTTTATAAAAGGACTTTGATTTGTCAGGAGAAGTATCAATTCGTATCTACAAGAGGGTGTTCGCAGCTGTGTGAAAATTCGACTTTATGCGTTTCTATTTCGTGTTCGAACGACGGAAGTTTCCCCGGTGGGGAACATCGGGGCAAGATGGACCATTTCTTTCCTACCGACGAAAAAAGGATTTGGCCTCGTATGGAGAACGGAGGTCCGTTTTACCCCCGTGTTCCATCTTGCCCCGCTCTCGCGCGCCTGTTTTACAAAAGAACTTTGATTTGTCAAGAGAAGTATAAATTCGTATCTACAAGAAGGTGCTCGCAACTGTGTAAAAATGCAACGTTGTACGTTTCCATTTCGTGTTCGAACGACGGGAGTTTCCCCGCTGGGTAACAAACTCCTCACTGCCGAGATTTCAACTGCGTTACAGCGGAGTCGCCACCGAGAACGTCCGATTAATCACCGCAATCAGATTGTTGTGATTAATTGCCTCGTGTTAGGGGGCACTTAGTGACACAACGCGATCACTCGTCGCTCTCGTTTCTATTTTCCACGTCGCCCCCTTGCCGCGAGGCGAAGCAGCGAGGATGGGAACATTGGGTGCGGCGGAGGCGACAACGAGTCATTCGGAACTGCGAAGTGCCGACACGGAAGGAACTTTGTCACGTAGTCGGGAACTAATCGAGATAATTTTGTCTTCTAGGCACGATGTTCCAGCGGTGGAACGAGATAATCGCTATTATTTCCGAGCACGTTATCGGTATCCAATAATAATCTCCCGTGTCATCCACGGTTCTTATCGTACGTGTACCGTAATAATAAACCCTTCCACATTGCAATTTCCAATATCAACATCGCCCCTACCTTCGAATCTGCTTACGCAGATACCTCCGGCACATTTCATCTAGACGAAAACGCTGAGTAAGTGAATATAGCACGTATACCATTTGTTTTTTCGACAACGATCAAGTTGATCGGACGAATGTTGCAAAAAAATAACAGATTCTTCACTTATCGAACCTACCCTCACCCCTATGGAAAAATCTCATCCCAGTGCTGAGTCAGTTTCCCTGGGCATCACAAAAAAATTATTATGTTTGTTTTTACGAACTATCATCCAGGCGAAACGCTGAGTAAGCGAATGTAGCACGGATACGATTTTTTTATCGACAACAATCAAGTTGATTGCATGAATGTTATAGAAAAATAACGAATGCCTCAACTTTCAAACCTACCCTTATCCCTACATAAAAATCTCATCCCGGTGCTGAGTCAGTTCGCTGAGCATAATAAAATTTTGCAACTTTTATTGTTTCCACGAATATAGAAAATTCCTCTAGTTACTGGCAAAAAATTCGTCCCTGTTTTATGGCCGGACAGAGATGACTCGGATCGAAGCATCTCGACATATATCTCACGTCTGAGTTCATGCGAGTCGCAATATCGTGTCGGGGACATAAAGATACATTTCGTACGGACCGAATAAATAAAAAAAAAATATATGGTAAAAAAAAATGTAAAAAAAAGTCGCAGGCACGGCGTTCAACGACCTACCCCAGGTGATGTCGTTCAGCCAGACTTGTGAGGAGTAAGTCGCGAGGCTACCAACGGGATACTGTTCGCTGACGAGTGACGACATCGATGCGGTTGAGTCGGGCATTTGTCCGCAGGGTCCGTGAACGAGGCATCCTCCGGGTGGCAGTCCAGCGGCGACGGCCGCGGCGGCTGCCCGGCTGTTCGACGCGTAGATGATCTCGGCCACGGCGGCTTCCTTCTCCAGTTCGGCGTCGGTGATGTCGTCGTCGGGCTCGTCGCCGCGCAGCATCTTGAGTCTCGTGGCCGTCAGTATGGACGACGAGGATTGGGGTGCCGGCGGTGGCACGAGCATGCTGTCCAGTTCGTGATCGCTCTCGTGTTGCTGAACGTAAGCGCTGTGCAGGGCGATCGTTGGTTGTTCGTACTCGGCGGAGTCGCTGCCGGGCGAGGGTGGATAATTGCTCGAGCCCGGTCGGGAGTGGATGTCCCTCGGCAGCATCTGCATCATCCCCGACGAGGTCGAGCCCTCGACGATGCCGGGAGTCCGTCGACCCGCGGCCGCGGCCGCAGCAGCCGCCGCGAGGGAGTACGGGTAGAGCGCACCGGCGCCGGGTATCTGAGACGAGGAGGTTTGCTGCTGGGCTCCCTCGCCGACCTGCAGCACGTTCTCCAACTCGACCGCGGCTTGTTGCAACTGCTGCTGCACGCCGGAACAACTCTGCACAGGATCGGCCGGTGTCTCGTGCAATTGCTGCTGTTGCTGATGTTGGGTCTGCTGCTGCAGGCTCTGCTTGTCCTTCTCCCGTCTCGGCGACCGACCCCTGTCACCGACGGAAGTCGCGCTCCAATAGCCCCACGCCATTCCACCTGGATCAATCGGACCTCGCCTGGTCGCGCCCACAGCTCCGGTTAACTCGTCAGCCGGAGAGAAGGAAGAACGAGAGGAGGAGAAGAGACGGCGAGGCAGGTGAGTCGAGAGAATTCGGAGATCGAACTGGACCGTTCGTACGAGATGAGAGCGAGGGTTGATGGAAATTTTTCAAGTGCCTTCTCGGTGTCTATTTTTTTTTTGTCCGAGGTTGCAGTGCAAACTCGACACCTTCGCCGCCTCTTGGCTGCTTCCTCTTCTCCTTCTTCTTCGCCTCTGCGTCGTAACGAGCCTCTGCCGCTGGCCCGTTTGCCTCCGATTCGTGCTCCTCTCGGTGTTTCACGTACGAAACGGTACGTGTGCCGGCGAGTGGTCGGGCCGGGTCGCGATCGATCTCGGAAAAGAGGGAGAGAACACCCTTCCGAACGCAGCAGCAGCTTCTACTTCACCTGGTGCAGGTCACCACCAGGGTGTTCGCTTCGATCCTCCCTTATCAGTTTAATTTTTTTTTCTCTCTACGTTCCCTCTCCGTACGATCGTCTCGCGAAATATGCCGTCCAGCCTTTCCGCCGCATGCAAGAAACACACTCTGCCCAAAGAGTCTCCCCCTCGATATCGTTGATCCTCGTCTTCGGTTCTCGTTAAAATTTCGCCCCGAAGAATCGTTCGCGCTCTCGTCGGAGCTGCCTTGTCCTCCTTTTCTTCTGTTAAAAAAAATCTCGATCCTCCACGGGTGCTCGGCAGTGACGTCGTTGAATGTGTCACGCCCGCCTTCTCCTTTCCCGCCAACGACGATCCCACCTAGGAGCTTCGATTGCCGGGAGGCTCGCCCCTGCTGATACCGCCCGCTTTTTTTTTTTATCACCCCCAGGCTAAACGCGATACTAGCGGTTCGTTCCGTGCGAGGATATCGACTGCGGCCAGAAAACGTTACTCTCCTGCTGGTTGCCGCTGCCGCTGCTGCTGGTTGCCGCCGCCGTTGCCGCTTCCACCACCTCACAACCCTCCGTAGCAGTCGCCGCCGCCGTCGTCCGGCGCGCACTATCCCCCATCGTTTACCGCGCAAACGCGAATTTTCTATCCCGTATTTCTACGTATACGTGAGCTTCACGCGCTTCCCAACGTTCGCGTGTGCCTTCGCGTGTGTGTCGGGCTCGTACGCGCCCGAGAGTGTGTGCGCTCGCTCTTCCACCCTACGTACTCGCGTGCTCTCCCCACACCGGGAACACGCTCGCTCCTTCTGGGAGGGATGACGCTGCTCGCGGTACCCTCCCGAGGCACGGAGGGTACCACGGAGTCCTCGCGTTTACTCTCGCCATCCCCTCTCTTTCCTTTTCATCTCCGGGCTTCGCACTGTCTCAATCCATTGTTGCGAGGTGGGCCCCGCCAGGTATTTTGGCAAGCTTCCCTGCCCGAATCTGCCCCGGTATCTTTGCGGCCGAGGTCGTGCCTTTGCGAGAAATTCCGCCGAACCGCCGACGCCAGGCCGCGAGGCTAACCTCACAGTAGTTGGCATTGTAGGACGAGAGCCAGTGCCGCGGCGTGTCAAGATATTGTAGCCGAGAGCTGTTTATCCGCCGACGAGCCGTGGGAAAAATTGGGCGAGCGTGAGGCGCCTACGAGTAAAATGGAACGCCAACCACTCCGCCACCCGACTCGTTGGGCGACGAGGGAACGAATATCCACACGAGTTTCCGTGAGAGGAAATATGAGGGATGATTTCTTGAGCGATATTCGTTTTCGTGTCTTTGTGACGGAACGTTGCTCGCAGGCCGTCCGTGACGGAGTTCAAACGCTGTCGTCCGGCCAACAACTATTTCGTTCAAGCCGGGTCCGTGGAATTCCGGGCGGAACTCCGACTATCGGAGAGAGAACGGGATGATCGGTGGTCCGAACGTTTGGCCGTACGGTCGCTTACTTTGAGCAGCTCGGTCAATTGGGTTCGACTGGGAGATTGCTTCGAGAGGGTTTCTCTCCAGGACCCACGGACAGGGAAACTCGTCCGGGTAAAGTCTCACGAATCTCCCCCGGCCCCTTCGACCGCGCTCACCGGGGTCTCACAGCACACGACCGCCGAGGGCGGGGGGAGAGAGACTTTGGCGCGCAAGGACCGCACGAAATTGGGAAGGAGGTCGCGAAAGCCCGCCCGGCCGCTCCCGTTCGGCTTCTCTCTTTTTCCCCGGGGCGTGGAAAAATACTTGGCGATCCGGAGATGTGCCCAGGGGTGATTTTCCTGGTTCCCTCCCGTCGCACATCTTCCGGCTTGCTGCGGGATCTACACGCCGAGCCGGGACACGACGTGCGGCCTCTTTTCTATCGACGATTCACTTCGCCCGAGTCGAAGGCGTGACCGCGCACCTCCGATGCATTGCAGTGCACACGTGGAACGCCGAATTAAAATCTGGAGAACGTATCTTTCCTCCAAAAGCGTACATTTCAGCATTCTGCCGGGTCAACGGATCGACGAAATTTTTGCACTATCGTTGCACTATAAATATTTTGTGCACTACCGATTTATATCGTGGATGGTGAAATTTCTCAATAAGCATCGTATTTTTCGTAACTCACGAAAAGATTAATAAGAGAATTAATGATATATTAATGAGAATAACTCTGTAATAACAATGCTTATGGCATAATGATTGATAAAGTGTTTACAAACATTTTATCTCCGTGTTGCGATTTTGGGAGTTATGTGCTCTGGATTTTATTTCGAATCCGCGGCACTGTAAAAACAAGTTGTCAATTTCTGGCATAAAGATTGGCAAAATGTTTACCAACTTTTTGTCTCCGATTTTGGGAAAGTTATACGTTTCCGATGTAGTTTCGCATCCGCGGTTTATTGTTAATCTATAACACCGTCTATACCGAATAGATTTCTCCATTGTCGAGGGATCGCACCCCGGGGACGAAACTTTGTCACAACTTTGCTTGTTTCCGAATTTACGTATAGACATACGCCGGTCTCGTAAGAGAATTTGCGTTGATTGGCTGGTGCGGCTGAGTTCGCAGTCACGTTCGGCACGACGGAGTTCGTACAGCTCGCAATGCAAGACCGCCCCTTGCTCGCGAACTACTCGCTCTCTCGTTCCTCCTCGCATCAACGTGTCCCATGAGCTTGCCTCAAGACGCCCGGCACCCACCACTTGGCTCAAAGGCGAACGCCTAAGTACGTTAATTACACGTTCCGAGAGTGTTCCTCGGCGGAGGGAAACGCCGCCGCTCGACACTCCGCGCGGGTCTGGACCGCGACGCGAGAGTCGACGAACACACTCCCCGTACTGCTCTGCCTAATTGCGGATACAGAAAGGGATGTGCGTACTATATACCGATCCGACGGGACACGCGAGAAGCCACCGTGACGATAACGTCATCCTGGCTACTGAAACGATACATTGAACTCTTTTTTTTTTTCAAGATTCCTCGTGTCTCGCGTTACCGCGGAATGGATACTCTATGCACACCGTTGGCATTGCGTTGCACCCAGTCTGCGCATCCGGTTTAACGAACTCTGAAATTATGCCACGAGTAATATTTCATTTCACGATTACGTTATGTGATCTATGCAGTTTTTTAATTTTTTTTATTCACTTTTCTATCAAAACTTGTCCGGCAGTCTGAACTATCGGACCGAAAATGCTCGACGCATTTGCAGATTTATTATATTTATTTTTTTTTCGCTAAAAAAACTTTTTTTTTTTGCTTTCAATACAAATACGTGAAGGGGCGCATTCGTCGCGTGGTATTTAAAACGGGGAACGGACAAACGCGACAAAGTTCGCAAACTGCCAACGGGAACTCGACTTTCGTGATTAATTAAAGCCTTGCCTAAGGTAAGAGGGGGGAGGTATAGGCATACTCGTGAGTACGCGGGAGTACGTCGTTAACGCTCCGCGTATATTTTACCGGCGGAAAGACAGAGAGAGAGATGAACGAGGGAAAACTGGGGGCGCGTGTGTTTGTGTGTTTGCATGTGCGGACGGTATGACATCGCGCGCATCATGCGAATGAGTGGAGCGAGTTTCAGGCATGATACGAGGGTGGAAAATAGCCGCGGACGACGAGAGGGTGGGCCAATTTACTTAGCTCCCACCGAATAACTTTGCCTAGCCAGCGAATCTAGCGCTTCACGCGAGTTACGCTAGCATTCCGTTGACTTATCGAACGCTCGAGCTCCAATCAATATCAACACGCTATCCTAATGTTTTACTTCGCCGACGTGAGATCGCTTACATAGAAACCGTCCTATGCAAACAAAAAAAAAGGAAACCCGATCTCTCAACCCTTTAACAACTGTCCTCGCGGCGAAGAATCATTTATTCATCGCTACCCTTCGACCCGAGCCAAGAATACAAAAAAAAAATGATTCTGAACAGAAGACTACTTTTATACCGAAAAACACCGGGATAATTTTTTTATTTTGTTATTTCTTAGTCTAGAAATAGTTGATAATTACTACTCAGTGGTAGAATGTCTGGTGACTGAAGGGTTAAATTTCGCAAGCTGATTGATGAAATATATACGTGAAATGCATAAAGAGCGTTTTTTCCGAAAAATAAACTGGCGTTGTTTTGTGTTTTTTTTTTCTTTGTCCCTAGCTCCATTAAAAGTACATTTACAAAGCGGAAACAAAGCGGGAACGTAAAATACAAGCCTCTCATTATTCGTCGACCCGAGCCACGAATGCTAAAAAAAAAGAGATTCCAGACAGAAGGCTATTTTATACCGAAAAATATCGGTATACAAATTTTGTTTTTGTATGTATATCAATATTTGACGATTACTATTCAGTGGCAGAATGTCTAGAGAACAAAAGGGTTAAACTTCGCGAGCTGATTGATGAAAATAAATGCGGTAGGTCGGGGTGACATGGTCATGATTTTTTAATCAATAAAAATTTGAGGTTTACCGTTAAATATTGTACTGACTCTTGCACATACAATCTTATAATTTACGGTGCAATCATATTGCTTCCACATGTACTATCATTTTTTTAATATTAATATTTATGTAACCTGTATATACTATGTTCTTTAGTTTTTTTTAGTCTTATTATTTTCTCATCTTCTACTGCTCTTCATCTAAATGGGCATGCCCGTGAATTATGAAAACAAAAATTTAACTGTACAAACGGCAGCGCCATTCGTTCGTTACGCTAAAAGGTATTACGGGTGGCCATATCACCCTCACTTACCCTACCTAAAATACATATGGAGCGTTTTTTTCCGAAAAATGAACCGGCGTAATGTTTTCTCCGGTATATTCTTTTATTTTTTTTTCGCCCTCCGTACTTCCATTAAAAGTGCATTTACAAAGCGGGAACGTAAAATACAAGCTTTATAGCTGTCGTTAAGGATTCTACGTACGGCTCTCGAAATATCGTGCGGTCGGCTCGCACGGGAAAAAGCATGCACTATTGAGCGCGCGAGAGTCCGTCCCGGCGCGTTTCGATTTACGGGAGAGAGATGGAGAACGAAAGTTTTTATCGAACGCCCGTGCGGCGAACCGAAGAATTTCTCTTTGGAATTTGTTCGAAGCCATAAAGAAAACGTCATACCGCATATCGTAGCGAAAATTTCCGTTTCGCCGAGGAGATCGCCTCGTCAGTCCGGAAGACGATGGAATCCTGGCTCGGCGGATGTGTCGCTATGGGCGCAGCAATAAGAGACGGCGCTCACAGTACCGAGATGGCTTTTCCGCCCACGAGAGCGATGGAGAACACGCGCGAACGGAGTGAAGAGGCGAGGCAAAGACGCGAACACGAGTGCATTCAAGGAGAACAACCGAACGACTGCTGCTGCTCCAGCACTCTCGCACACGTATTCCTTCTCGTCGACCTCAGTCCGAGCGTACATCACCTGTCCCACAGATGTAATTTTTTTTTTTTTTTTTTTTCAATCTTTCGTTCCCATAACGCAAAGTTTCTTTGAGTGAGTTCTTCTTTTTGCCCTCTTTACTTTACAATGCGCCGAGCGACCTCCATATATCCCATTGGGATCGTGGGTGTGAAAACTCGTTCCTCCTCCTTCGGATTTATTTATCATCTTCGAGTCGAGGACGCTCCGGACACGTTGAACAATGTCACGGAACGTGACAATGGTGGCGCAATAGATTCGAAACTCGTAACTTTTTTCTTCGTGTTTAACACTTCTCCAGAATTTCACGGAAATTGTACCGGGTTTGATAGATCCTACTTTGAAAATTATTTTTAAATTACGGAAAATAGCTTGAAAAATCTGGAACACGTCTCGGTATTCACGATTAAGAAAAATTAATGAGAATATCGAAAGATTTCGTGGTAAAAAAATATTTGCGCTGAGTGCCGGGCCAACTTGCCCCACGGTGGCCGCGAGACGTTGAAAGCGGCGATAGAGTCCGAAGCAATTAATTATTCGCCTATTAACTTTGGATGTAGTTTGAAGTGAAATATTCATGGCTTTGATGTTATTTGCTTCGAAGAATTTTTTTTTTGTACCGAGGAAATGAGATGTAAACCTGCTGCAAGCCCGGTTCTTAGTAAAGTGGAGCTTGCGAATAGATTGGCGGACTGTAATGAAAGGAAGAAGAGCGAGCCGAACCCTGGAGAATGGTTCGCGAAGAGAGAAAGTAATAAGGTTCCTCCGCCGCTCTCTCTTGTCTCTCCGTTATCCATTATTACTCTACGTAGGTGCGCAATTGAATGAATCGGTAAAGCCTCGATGAAAACTCGTTGCCTCGCGAAGAGCAGCAGCAGCAGCCGGTCCACGATAGTTGCTGCCTATAGAGAGCCTTGATATCCTACGGGCTTACGGTGGTAAAGGCATTGTTTGCAAGAAGCTTGGAAATGTAACTAACAGCGGAAGGATCAATCGATTATCGATGAAATAGAATTTCTTGAAAGAGCTTCATACTTATACAGAAGCAGAAGGAGAAGGAAAAAAAAAGATGGTATAGAAATGCGGAGAGAAAGGAAGAATGGACTATTTCAACTGAGAGCCGCAATCGTCGACTCACCCGGGCCTCTCGAGATCGCGAACTCAGTGAAAAATTATTTAGTGTCGAATTCATAACCGTAGAGTTAGCCGAAGGAAAAGAAGCTCCCTTCTATAAACGCTGGCGAAGCATACGGATTGAAGCGGTGGGCTCACGCATAAATAATGACGTTCCCTTCCGCTCTTCGACGATACCGGAAGTAGCCGATAACGATCGGAAATCGATGCGCGAGCAATAAAATTACAAAGAGAAACCGAGTTCGAGAGGTCGATGTCGCTAATTTATGAAGTCTTTGAACCTTCGTATTCGACGTACCCTGAAAGAAAAATATCCTGTGAAAATGTAGGATAAAAAAAAACCGACTTCGGGTGTTCCATGTCGCTGATTTACGAAGGCTTTGAACCTTCGTAATCGACGTGCCCTGGAGGAAAAGTATCCTTTGTAAATATTCGAGATTAAAAAAAAAGCCAGGAGATCGAAGAATACAGAGGAAAAAAAATGGTACAAGAGACTCGAATTTTACGCGACTCTAATGGGAGATAAAAAAAATGCAGAGACTCCGAGAATATCCGGCTTTGGGCTCGTAAACGAAGCAAAGAGGGATTTCACGGTCTTGCGATTGTCCTCGAGCTCGAAAGTTGGTCCCATTGTTTTTACAAAATTGCCCCTTCTACCAGTGAAGAGGATAATCTTCGCGGGCCAACGTAGCGCAGTGTCGAGCTCGCGGGTCCTTGAGACTTCCGTTGTCTCTCCGTCGCCCGAGTCGGGCCGGATACCGGATCGGCGGTGGTGGAATAAGCGGGCGCGTGCTTTTACAGTCGTCTCTCGCACGGCGTAAATTTTTCCCCAGGGCAGAGAGGAGAGAAACATCGACCTGGTTAGGTAGCGCCGGTGAGCCCGACTATCTCGGTTGTGAGCTACAGTTTAGCGCTGTCTCTGGCTCGCTCTCTACCCGACGGAATAAATTTGTGACGACCTCGCCTACCGGATAAAGGTCGGAAACTGCAAATTTCCGGTTTTCAATGAATCTCTCGGCGATTCCACAGTGCCTCGAGCGCTGCTCCATGCCAGCATCTCAGCGAGACAGAGGGAGAGAGCGCGAAGCGCCGGAGCGAAGCTACGACGAGCAGAATCGGTTATAAGACTAAATTCTATCCCAGGAACGATAGTCTGAATATTTCGTGGGTAAAATGCACGAGCGAGGAATCCTCGATAGCTCCGACTGTGGAGAGAGAATGAAGAATTAATGAGATAAATTCCTCGGTGAGAAATAAGATAAAATCGAGGAAGAATCGTTTTTTTTTCCTCTTTCTCAAGTTCTCGAATAGATTTTCCGTCGAATCGTTTTTTATAAAAGATTCAGCGAGCTATAAACGGTCGTTATATCTATGGTACAAAACGTTCGGTAATCGAGCTTAATTAGTTGTCGCATCCGCGCGAATGACTTCGTTCGAATTCGTTCGTTCGCATCGACGTTTCGGACAAAAGTTTGGCGATAGAGTCGCAAATTGGTTCAATGCCCTCCCCCCCTCTCCCCCCCCCCCCCCCCTTCCTGTAAGCATAATCAAGTGTCTCTCGATGGACATTTATATATACTATGAATCGTGAAAGAATCCAATCGTCGATATAACGTCGAACGACCTTGCTCGTCGATATCGCGAAAGAGTTAAATATAACGTGAACGCCTTTCCGAATATACGGTTACTGTATACGTATAACCCGATATTTATTCTCCGAGATTGGTTCCCGTCTTTTTTTCTCGCCGTTTCATCCATCGATTCCAGTCGACCGATCACGTGTCACTGGTGCATTGATGCACTCTAGCCAATCGACCGAGACCCGCACGAGATGCGCTCGCTCGACCTTTCAACCCGTCGCTATTATTGTACTCGACGATATTTTCTTTTTTTTTCTATGTAACTAAAACTCGTCTTGCGTCACGAGCGGTTATGTCGGACACAATTATCCGTACACAATGGACTATGAATGAATCGATGCCGTAAAGTCTCGTCCAAAAGTCGAACGATTGTCGGTACTTTACAATGAGAAAAAAAATGGGCCAGTTCAATTAGTACTTAGGGATGGCGAGATTAGTGTATTAGGCTACGGAGGAGTGCGCGATTTTTGCCGAGTCTGAAGTTTAGAGTCCGAGCGAAAAGAGGACAGAAATTACACGAGGTGAAAATCCCCTTCCGCATAGTATACGATAATTTGTTTTTGGTGTTCGTTAAAATAAGCACATTTCTTGCATCGCGAAATAGTCATACCAGTTAATGACTATTTCGCGATGCGAAATAGTTTAAAAACAGTACTGCGCATGCGCACACGTTAATAACGATCATAGGTCGATAATAGGCGATTTTCCGTCCGTGTGGAAAAAAGGAATGTGGTTATTTTAGCGAAGTCAAGAAAAAACTATATTTTATTGGTTTAAAGGAGTATCGAGTTATTCGAATTAACCAACCGTTGAATAAAACGTTTACTCATTCACCGTAATAATTATTTCGTTCGATCAATCGAATATTCTTTTAGCTATCGGTAAACGCTAATTTACGTGGCTCAAACGATTTTTCTTTTTGCCATTGTAGCTATCACAATAAAATTGCATTTCATTCTAGCATTTTAACGACGGAACGTTAATCGCCTCCTTTGTACCCAAGTATCAGTGTGATGTAACGAAAGGAAAAAAAAAACGCTCCATCGAGAAAACTCCCCGATTCCATTACATAAATCCGATGCGCCACCGTTGTCGCATTGTAACCCGATTCCAGTATACGTTGAGATAGGTCAGAGACGGCTCGAGTGGCACTCGGACGTTTAACGAGCGACCTTTAACGAGCCTCGTAAGCTGTATTATTAGAGTACACGTTTCGATTTTTGTCGATTCGACGAAAAAAAAAAAGTAAAAGAAACGGGAACCGATGCTCGATGCTCGCGAAGACACTCGAGAAGCAGACAGCAGCCAGCTTTTGTAGCTGAGTATTACGTGTGCACGTGTATACTCGCTCGTGGGTGGATTTATATCGCGAAGGAATCTCGTGACAAAGTACTTGTGAACTACTCACCGTGTATCGTTATTTCCGTGTCCTTCTCCAGTTCGTAAAGCCGGAGGGCCTCGTCGAGTTCGTGCTGCGACGCTATTCTGCACGGATCTCCCTCGTCGTCGATCCATTTCATAGTGAACTGGTCCGGTCCGGACCCCGGGCCCGCTGCACCGAAACCGCATATCGTCCGCATCTCCTCCCGCAATGTGTCCACCGATATACCGGCTGTGATGTAGGTGATCTGCACCTCTCTGATTCACACAAAACATTCATCGATCATTATTTTATCGTTATGACTTTTTTCGGAAACAAACATCGAAAATAAACTGTCGAGAAACGCGATTTTTGAGAGTTTCTTGATTTAAAAAAAAATACTTTTTCGAATAACGTGTACTTTATGTCCGCCACGAGTTTGTGCATCAAGTGTTACTCTAGGATTCAAATAATTTGGGGATGCGTCATCAGTGGCGAAAAATATATAAGACGTGGCCTCAAAACGACGAATTATGCAAATGTCAGTTAACAATTCTTGAATAAATTTTTTCACATTTTGATATTCTCATCCGGTACGATGATTCATGGCTCTCTTTCTGTGTCACTATAAAACCGCGCTCCTCGATGATATTGCGCGTAAAATAAACAAGATTCGATCAGCGCGAACGAATGATCAATTGAAGAGAATCCGATCGTCGGTACTCGTATGCATCGGAGAAGATTACAGAGGCTCTCGATCATATGATGAAATCGAATACATTGAGGCAAGAGCAGAACTTATGGATTGTCAAGGCTGTGCATTGTGCGATACGCGAGTTGCTGTCGGTGTAATTTTTTTTTTCGTATATTATTACTATTATTGCTATTTTTCTTATCCCGCAGAAACTTTTGCAATTGCAATGAGGCGCCCAGCACCCGATGATATTGATACGATAAAAGTGGACACGTATATAATAGATTGTATGCGAGCGCAGGATATAGGATACACTATATATACGAGACGCGGCATTTCGAGCTATCGCGATTCGCAACACGTGTGCCGGTGGGAGAGGTGGAGGGGAATGGCAGGGAGGGGGAGGTTCAAGCGCGCACGTGGTTGCTGGGCGGATACGGCGTCCAAGTTATGTATTATTACCCATTATATACGATTTTCACTCGTATGTCGTCGCTTTCCGTTGTCTGCGTGGGCATTCTTGTTCTGCACGCTTTCGGCCCCTTGCCTGAAAAAAAAAAGAAAAAAACAATAAAAGTATAAATAGAATAGACAAAGTTACAAAATATATTATTTCACACGTAAACACACGTGCACGAGCGTAATTGTATATTAACGGTTGACGGTCGCATAATAACTGGTTTAGCAGAGCGAGAGCCGCGGAGTCGCGTCCCACAAAAAAAAAAAAAAAAAAAAAAAAAAAACGATGCTACGCCGAGGCGGTGTTAATTCGACTATCATTGATTCTCCGAACGCGAACGCGATCTCGTATATACGTTTTTCGTGGGACCCTGAGACGCCGCTCTTTCGTTCCCGTTGCCAAACCCGTTGTCACCGAAGATGAACGTGAGATAGATATTGGCAAAAAATTTCTCTAACGCCCCCGCGCGATCCACTTGCGAGCAGCTTTTTACTTTCTGGCTAGCTTCGCCGAATCGGCTTCCAAATACTCTTAGCGAAATACAATTTTCCTACGGGGGACGAGGAGGAGGCGGAGGAATGGAATTTTAAAAAATATCTATGACACGGAGATACGTATATAGACGGTCTATATATGTATATATGCCAGCCTCGGTGAAAGTCCCGGGCTGTTATTCGCCAGGAAAACTTGGCCGCGAGAGCTGTACTTGATGCATTATAAACAAAACGAAGAAAGTGTATTATCCTTATCGCGTGATTATCTTACTCACAGCTGACCACCATACAAAATTCACATGATTATTGTTATTATTATTATTATTATTATTGTTATTGTTATTGTTATTATTATTATTATTATTATTATTATTATTATTGATCTATTTTTACCGAGGTACACGTCAGCTGGAAATTCGATCCCGTAAATGTTACTACGACGTTTGAGGCTCAATATTATTCGTGACAATTGAATTGATAATTGTTTGAATCGAAATGATAGATTGATGGGATTATTCGCGATCGATATTACTCACCGCCAAACACCTTGCGCAATGACATTTCGAGAAAGAAATTAGCGTTCAAAAAGAATAGCTCGTTCCTCCTCGTTTTCCTTAGCAGTAGAACAAACTGCGTGTTCGACGTCATTATAATCCGGTCGACGATTACAAAGAGGTTAAGACGTAACGACGGACGACCGCGGATTCGACTCGGCGCGAGATAAACAAGACCAAAGGGAATCGGTTGGCCGAGACCCGTTCGACTGTCAACGTCGAACGGAGAATCTCTCACATAACACAGTCCCGCTAGCCGCTCGCTAGGTTGTAATCGCGACGAGTCGAATCCCTCCGTACTGTTCGACGATTGCACGGTTTTAATTTACCGGTTTCCCCGGCGATTCCGATTATCGTTGCCCGGTGGATAACCGCTCGGAGATAATTCGCACGTCGACGACGTTCCGTTCGTCGTCGTTCTCGTCGTCGGGATATTTTTTCTTTGGTCCGTTGAACGGGCCTGGATGACTCTCGAGGCGTCTCGTGCCGAGCGCGAAATAACTGAGAATCACGCACAGAGGAATGCACGTTGGGGGCCGACGGACGATATCGTTGTCAGCGTAGTCGTACTTATTCGACCGAGTTACCGAGGTGCACCGAGCAGAAAGATACTACACGATGAAAATATATATATACACACATGTATCTATACACGTATACGCGAATATACATGTAACAACAATAAACGTCCGAGTTTCGAAGGGAAACACACGCAAGAGCACAGCAACAGCCCGGAGCGTGTTGCCGAGTTCGAACGTCGAGCGCGCGCGCGAATGTGCGAAACGTTCGTTTCGATGTTATGCATGGCTTCAATGAAACCGAAAGAAATACACCGATTCCAAATCGAACCGGTGCAAGTCGGAAAGAGTCGAGTGTAGCGCGAAGCGAAATTCCCGTCCGGGAAGAGACATTAATTGTCCCCTCTTAATACCAATTAACCTCGTTTGCGTGCGTGTATGACCGAGCGGCCTGACTCACCGTGTGTTCGTAAAACAATGACACTCCGAGTGTCCGTTCCGTTGTTAGCCAAGATATCTCGGCGCTAAACCGATATATCCTCCCCCGTTTACTCCTCCGTAAAATCCCCCCCCAGTTTGGTTCCTCGCCTCACCTTACGCTGGAAAAAATTAACTGCAATCTCTGCGTAATTATAATAAATTAAACGGCATAAAAATAAAAAAAGCGAAACACTAAACGACAGACGCGTTGTCACTTGCCGTCGCCATCTTTACCGTACTCTCGACAGCCATGAGCAATCATGGCCGATCGGTGTTTGACGCTTTTCACGATAGGCGTCGCTCGGCGATGCGTCGCTTCGCGGGTACCGGAGATTCCCGACGTCGCGGCGCCACCGTCCTCGTTTTTCGACAATAATGCAGAGATCTTTCCTCCTTATCGTTCGCTCTCGCGTCCCTCTCGCGCTTCCACCCGAGAGAAATACGTTAACGCTGAGAGAGAATTCTCGCGATATCTCGTCCCTCTCGCCGACGACCGATTCCTCTTCTCCTGGCCCCCCACGGTAGACGTCTAAATATATCGTTATCTACTGGGCAAGTATATCGCGAATATTCTCTCCGATTGTCGCGAAAAATATTGATCTCTCGTTCGCGACGTTTGTCCAATTGCCGACCGGGGAATGAAAGATGTGAATATTTTTTTTTTCCTCGTACACAAGCAAACAACGACGATGCTGCTGAGATACGACGGCGTCAACAGGGGATAGAAGAATAATAAATATTGAAAATATATATATTCCAGGTCACGTTCGATATCGTCCTCTCTCTGGTACGCCGGAGAGGCGCGAGATTTACGAGTAAAATTGGCATGTAGAAACGAAGTCGACGTGTTTATATCGACAGAGGGACGAGCGTTCGGAGAGCGGACAACGGGAATGCCTCACGCGTGCGCTTCCAGCGATGCACGCGCTCGCCGTCGAGGCGCGAACGCGCGTACGCATTATAATGATCATTCAATAGACGCACACCGGCACACACAGGACGTAACATCAATGTACGCAGCATGCATTTTTCGCGTCAATTGCGAACCCCGAGTATATCAAACGAATCCCATATAAAGACGCCTGCAAACTCGCTGCCGGAGAGTTCCGAGCTCTGCCATAATCCTCCTATTATTGTTCTTCTCGCCCATCCGTACATACTGTACATAACTCGCGTATACGTCCCGGTGCATCCAGAAAGAAAACTCTCACACGGGATGTGATACAGTTATCGAAGATTAGCGCCGCAGGGGCATCGGCAGGAGGAATACCAAGACGTAACGCGAGAGATAAAGGTCTCGAAAGAGCGCGTATAATATCGAAGAGGGTTACACGCGCGTGTATATTTAGAGACGAGCCGGAGTACTCGAGCGATAAGTGCAACTGTGTTGGCTGAATTATCCATGGCACTCACTGATTATGGTCGCGAATAATCGGCACTATTGTCCGTACGGGCTGCGCGCACTGATACGAACAAGCTCTACTCGTTGCACGGCTCTTTGTTCCTGGATACTCGCCCATGTACCGTATCATTTGGTATGTCGGCTATTTTTTTTTTTTTTTTTTTGCTTCTCCATAGCCCTGCTGCAAACGAAATAACTTCCTGGTGTAGCTAATTTGAAGAAGTAAAAAAGATGATCTATGTGTAAACCGAAGGGATAAGATTATTGACTGCGAACAAAAGGGATTAACATTAACATTCTTTGTAGCTCATTAACGACGTGTAGCATCGGCCGGAATACCAAATTCTTTTTTTCCTACCGTATCATTTGTGTCGGCTATTTTTTTTGCTTCTCCACAACCCTTCCGTAGACGAAATAACGTTTTGGTCCAGATAATTTGAGAAATAATAAGATTGTCAATCGCACCATCCGGCACGTTTCGCAAACAAAGGTACAAAATAAAATTGTCAACGTCACGGGAAATAAAAGAACAGAACGCGAAATATTCAGACCTGAACAAACGAGTTTGTCATTTATTTAACAGCATTGTTTATTTTTTATTGTGCAAGAGGGATCAATATTCTTAATAGTTATTTCTACCTAAGTCTATTAATATTCATAAAAGATGTAGAGAACTTTTAGGGTTAGCACCCACTTGCAAGAAAAATTGAATTTTTTTTTTTTTTCGACGACGGTTCGACAACCGATAAAAATCACTTCCGGGCATCTGAAAAATGGCGAAAAAAAGAGACGAACTGACGAACGATAAAATGTTCGATTGCGAATCGAGGTGGTAAACAGTATTCACAGATGTATTAACGTGGCTAGTCTCCGTCTGTGCGGAAAATAGTGCGACAAAATAATGTCTGTATGTCTGTAGGCGGAAACGTAGTCCATACCTGCCAGCAGCATTATCGATGCTTAATCGGTTATTGTGCGCACTGCGTGGGGAATATGTTAATATCGAGTGTTTGCCGACTCTGTAATTGCGACACGTAACGTAAATGCAAAACTCACTGCCGATCAAGATATACATATTTTGTTTTGCATCGCATACCGACGCACGTACATTTGCATATTAATACACAGAAGCCGAGGCGCGCGTGTTCGCGACTCCCAACCAAAGTCATAATACACGACGTACGGACGCTCGCCTCGCGTGTCTGCGTTCTCTTCAGCGCATTATATTGCAGAAAAGAAGGAAAAAAAAATGCTTGCATAAATATGGGACGATGTGTATGTTGTGACGTTACTTCATTTAAGGTCATTGATCATGTGTGACTGGGAACTATATATGTATACATATATATATATAGAAATATATGCTCAAACGCAAAGTTCAAAATACATTCGAACTGACGTTGATGGTGACCGCAAGCGTACCGAGTCGCTTTATACTGTACATGTTCTTCAGCTTCGAGTATGTTCCTGCAAGCATAAAGGAAACCGAATAACTGCGATATGATAATCATGAAAAAAAAATATACATAATAATAATAGAGCGATAGAGAGTTTGCATGACTCGAAATAATTGTGGCAGTTGCCGCGCACAAAAGCCTCGGTTTTGCATATCTTCCGATAATTCTCTCTACGCGATGCCGGGTCAAAGACGTCATCGCTGGAATCTGTAACAGTCTCATTTTTTAAATTTATTTATCTTTTTTGTTCTCGTTTGTTTTCAGCTCCGAAGATTGACAATAATACATCTTCGGAAATTCCGAGTACGGAGTTGCCAGCACGGATGATGAGGATTCGCGCTCGGCAGTGCCAGGATTGGCTGAGGCGCGTTCGCGAGCGCGTTCGCGAGCAATGCAGGGTGTATGAGACCCCACGCCTCATACACCCTGCATTGTTCGTATATTTATACATTCGCTTCTATCTATATTCCGAGTTTCTCCCCTGTTCCGAACTCCGCGCCACGCCGAATAGTTTCGGTATATGCGCATCGGCGAGAAATCTTAATTCTCATTTCGCCAGGAGCTCCGGAGGGCCTCGATGGCGAACTTCCACCGGAGCTATCGCAATCTATTATTTCGTCCCGTTGTATCACAGCTACGAAGGCGCCGAGACAGAGACGTTTTTGCCGTCGGAGGTTTATCATATTGATCGTGCACGATAGACTCCTGATAAAAAAAAAAAGATAAATGATTAAAGTTCGCACGCTTATCTGTTTCGACGCGCACGATTGTCGCTTGATTTCTCCGACTTGGTGACGATGAGAAAAAAAAAGCATCGTAATTCCAGAGGTGATGTGCGCACAGGTGCAGCGCGTGTCACCGTCAAAACACGTATATTCAGTACATGTACGCCTATCCGCGAGAGAAACTGCGGAGGTGAAAATAAAAAAGTTTGACGTTTCGCAGCAGCTGCTGGAAATACGAAACTCAAGGCTTGTCTTTCGAGTGTAAAATTATGTATCAATCGAACGTGTATAAACAGTATAACGATGTTATTGGATCTAATGCGGCTCGAGTTTTTTTCCATCCGTTTCGATTCTGTCGTCTCGATAATAGAACAGAGTAGAATAGAATAATTTTTTTCTTCTTACCTGCAGAAAGACGCACGGAAACGGTCTAATTCTTCCATGTACGCAGGTGAAAAACCACATAGTTTATATATAGACCCTACATGGAATCGATATTCCGAAAGTCGATAATATATGGTCGTACGATGTGCACTGCACGACGAGGTGGATCTCTTTTCCCACCGTGATGCTAAAAAAGGGAATAACTACAACATTTTCGAGGGTGTCTCTCCCATATAGCTTTCAACCTCAAGCTTCAACATCAAATTCGTGCGGTAGAATAGTGCGCAGCTTCGAGTTGAATCACGTTTCGATGAACATCAAAATTTTCTTCTTCAAAAAAATGCGTAGACAAGACCTTAGTTTTCATGCGCGGTAATTTTTACTCGAAAATCGAATGGTAGAGTAGTGCGCAGTTTCGGTTTTAAGCATGTTTTACGAGTAACAAAATAAAAAAATTCATAGATAAGCATACGTGGTCAAATTGGCCCCGTATGCATTTGTAGATACGATGCGTGAAAATTAAAGGTCAGCACGAAGCTAACACTCAGCAATCAAAAGATTCAATGTCCTGTTATACGGCTGTGATTAATGAGACCTCTCGTAATCCAGATAAGCTGATAAGGGAGCTCAGACTGATAAAGATTGGTCAAGCCTCCCGGGTCTCTTCGGTACCGTTGCATTCCGTATTTTCCCGACAGACAGGGCAGATAAGCTATCGCATTTTGTCGTTACCATCGATCCTCTCAATTAGCCCACCGTATCGCGCACCGACTCATTCGTTTATCTAATCTATCGTAGCTTCGATTGAATATTGTATATCTTATCGATCGCTGTTGCCGCCGCAGAAATATCCGACAGATTCTCGGTCGTCGTTGTCGTCTTTTAATCAAGCCAATTGTTTTTTTTCCCCCAACTACACTGTCGAGAACGGCTATTAAGATAAAAAATAACGTTTTAAATATATTCCGTTTAATTTTTTTCCAATATCTTCTCCTCTTGGCACCTCCCGCTTTTTTACGATCGATCCACTCAATTGGCTCATCTTATAATTATCTGTTTTTTTCGCTTATATCTCAGCTATCGAGGAACCATCGTAAAATGGTTCTTTGATCGGCTGTTCCATATCTTGATATTGATATTGATGCTTTGTTAACGGATTCCTCCTTTTACATATCGAAAGAAAGTAATACATACGGTCAAACAAACAGCTCGACACCTCTCGTCGCAGGAATGCCTTCGCATATTTCCTGTACAAAAGAAACAAAATTAATCCTCAGTCATAAAAGCATCGCGCTATTAACCGCAAGAATTTATGCCGCTAAAGTTCGCAACGTTGCTGCAACGAAATGACCTCAACTGTCAATGTTACGAGCTGCAGATAACTTCCATATTGCTTTCAATTTTTATTTGAATGCCGCGATGTTTTTACGAGCCTAATTCAGAGGAAGAATTTTTTTTACTCATCCTTGAGAATGTTCACTAAGTTTTAAGAGAATCAGTCGAGCGGACAACTTCTTACGGCCAAACAAGTATGAAATCAGAATCGATCGGTCTCGTAAGGTCTATAATATTTTTTTTTGGGACAGACTTCCGAGCCAAATTTTGCTCCAAAAACCAAAAATCTGCAGCTCGTAACATTGACAGTTGAGGTCATTTCGTTGCAGCAACGTTGCGAACTTCAGCGGCATAAGAATTTCGCGTCCGGCGTCAGTAGCGAGAGAGATAATTCTCCGGACATTGGTACACGGTGTGCTCGGCGCATCCAACGGCCTGCACAACTCGCGAGGCTGTGAGCAGCGCCGGAGCCTCGAAGTATAAGCGCGCGATACGTCGGCCGCCGGTCGTAGGCAAGCGAAGCGTGTGCGATAGACGGCATTAGGAGGAAACCGGAGAGAGAGAGTGAGGATGCGAGGTGAGCGGGCGTCCACCCGATGGCCGATTGAAAATACGAAACTGTATGGTCGCCGTGCCGCATCTCGTTGTCGTCGTCGTCGTCGTCGAGATAGTCGCTTGCGACTCGTGTGCGATAATACGAGGGCGCAAGCCCGCTCTCCGCTCTCCTGTCGCCTGCCGCGCCTCGTGTTCCGAGTGTGCTCTCCGTCTCTCCGGGTCTGGTGATTCCGCTACGGTGTTGGTAACAGTGTGTACGAAACGCTCGTGTCGGTGTGTGCGTGTAGCTGCTCGGGGCAGGCTATACGCAGGCTATTTTGACGGGAAGGTCACATGACTAGACGCTCGGCCGACCGACACGAAGCGCGCGACGCATACGCGCGCGGTCCGCCACCCCCCACTGACATCTGGCGCGCCATGCGACTCGGTCGTCGTCTCCGTTCGCTGATGCTGCCTGGCTGGGGCTCTCTTCGTTCTCTTTATTATATACTATATACTATAGTAAACTTTCGCATCGTATGTAGACAGACCCAGACACATGGATGGACGGAGGCGCACACAAGGTACGTGTGTACACAACAGGACTCCCCGTCGCACACGCCCGCGAGATAGAGGCCCCGAGAAGCCGTTCGCGCGCGAGCGGTATGTGCGGGAGCGGGTTTGCGAGCGAGTTAGCAGACGCGCCGGTGTGCGGGAGGGAGGGTGGGAGGCGGAGCGGCTGAGGAGAGGGAGGGGGCGATGTGCCGCGGCGTCGGCGACGTTCTGCCGACGACGGGGATGACGAGGCCGGCGGAGAGAAGCAGCGAGGGGGGTCGCACGGCGGGCCGGGCGGACACACAGTGGGGAAGGAGAGACAGACACGTAGAGTTTACGGAGATTCCTCTTTACCACTAGGCGGTCGTGCGCGAGAGCTCTCGCGTCCGCTCGAACTTATCCGCATATAAACGCACACGGAGAGACCTCGTACGTACGACGAACCGGGGCCTCTCGTACACACGGAGAAAGCAGCATCGGCAGTATAAACGCCGAAGAGACTCTTTCGCGTACACAACGAACGAACGCACGCGCTTGTGTGCGGAGTCGCGAGACGCAAGCGCGTACACGAGCTCCCTCGAGGGCTCGCCTTCACGCTCGAACTTGCGAGTAGTCTGGCACGGACACACATATATAAAACATTGTACATATACGTATGCACGTGTAGTAAGATAGGCGAGACGAAGCGGAGCGACACGACGACACGCACACAGCCCGGTCGGAGTCGGTGGGACGAGTACAGTTCGCACGAACGAGTAAGAGAGAATATAATCCGGCGTTAGAGAGCGAGCGGAACGGAGATAGAAGAAGGTTACACAGAGAGCGAACGAGGGATCCGCGGCTCTTGCGCCCGCGCGCGCACATATCAGGGCTGCGCTCTGCGTTAAGCATTGTGTACCGTGTGCGTCAGGCTGGACGGTTCACTTAGCTCTCTCTTCGGTGTGTGTGTGTGTGTCCCGCTCGACTTAACTTAAAACGCAAGAGAGAAGAAATAATGCGTAGCACACCGAGTGGTTTAGTGTGTCGTGCGTGGACGATCGATACGCCATTGCGGCGCGTCGTGTCATGTAAATCGGTCTGACGATGCCCGTCGGGTCGAAGAGGAGGTGTGCGATAACTGTCAAAGCTTGAAGGGGTCGTCGTCGTCGTCGTCGTCGTCGTCGTCGCCGTCGTCGTTGCAAGTACGGGTTGCGGAGTGAGCGATCCGATCGGAGCCAAGTTCAATTCAATAAGAGTCACACAAGTTTCGCCGATGTGTGCGAGGGCCGCGAGCGGCGGAGAGGGAGAGCTGCTAGCAGCGGCGGTGAGCGTGAGCAGCAGCGGCAGCAACCGCGACGAGATGTATCGACGGTACGAGTGGGAAGACGGTGCGACTACGGCGACGGTGCGGTATAGTCGTCTATAGGCGGGGGGTTTTTTTAGTATACCGACGGACATGTGTCGTTTCGCAGGTCGCCAGCACTCGGACTCGGTAGGCCCGAGGCCCAGCGCCCAGGCCACCGACCCATACCCGTGACCGAACCTGTATACTCGTCGTATCGTTCTGCCCGTACCAGTGTACCCATAACCACAAGCTGCGAGAGGAACCGCCGTACAAGCAACCTTCTACTCTCGTATAAAACGACGCTCAAGATCACGTTATATTCAACATCAACTACGGTGCAACGAGCTCTGTTTATATATATATATATATATACACATATATACCTATACATATATATATATATACATATATATAAATCGTACGTATTCGAAAACTTGCTTCGTGCCTCGTAGCTGTTTTCGACGATAGTGCGTGTGGTGCTTGTTTTGCCCTAACTCAGTTCACTCAGTGTCCAGCGAATCTCCGTGCTGCGCGCTCGTCTCTCGCGTGTTTTTTTCTATATTTTTTTTTTTCTCTCGCGATTCCGTGCGTGTGCGTGCGCGCGTGCGCGTGTGTATTCAAGTGCGGAAAATAATTATCGGCGACGCACAGTGCGTGATATCAGAGACGGGAGGGTTGGTCGCGGTGTCGGTGGGAGGATATAATGGATCACGGCAGGAACGCCGCGATGTTGTCGTCCCCGTCGACGGGAACGATAGCGCAGGAGAGAAGAAGGAGCTAGGGAACGCCGCTCCGCTGTGCCGCGCGAGGAGATACTCTCTCGCCGAACGAGAGACAGATGGGCGCGAGTGCGCCGATAAAACGCGAGCGAGGGACGGAGGTCATCCGATGAGATGGACCGGGTTTATCTCGGGTTTTGCTGGCGTAACTGGTACTCGTAGCGGCTTGTCTACCAAAACGCTTTGAACGGGGCGGTTTGTGCAGTGCTCGACTGTGCACGGTCAACGACAGTGCGAATTTTATCGAGTTCGTTTGTTTTTTCTTCCCTACCCTGAGACAACCCGCTCGCCGAAAAAAAATGACTCGATTGTTAAACGCTCTCGCTACGAGCTTGATCCGCAAAGCGGTGTCTCGTCTCACGTACTCACGATTCTGACGAGTTACGACGAATCTACGACAACAACAAAAAAAAAATAAACAAACAAAAACGTCGAACTAGTTTTCAATTTTTTTTTTATTTTTTTTCTTTCTGTCACTCGCTCTCCAGACGGAAAGAATTCCTATAATGGAGACACTATTGCCCGGTAACACCAACAGTCAGTCGTACAGTCCGCAACTTAAGACGGTCTTGAAGACATATCAGCTATCGGCTGTTAAGAGCTTGCAGGGACCGAGCTCGGCCCTACTGGGTATGGACTGTAAAGGTCTGCTGCAGGAACAAGCGCCCTTTCATTTCCCGCCCCTAGGACGTCCCAACAACTGCATAGTCGTCGACTCTTGTCCCGACCAGCTTCCTTCCGTCAAGGAGCCCAAGAAGCTCGAGGAACCGGCCATACCATCCGTGCCAGTGCGGAGGGAACCAACCGTAGAGCGACCCCACGACGATTCGGACGACGATCGTCAGCCTGAAAAACTAAAAGTCATTCGCGACAAGAGAGAATTGGAGTTTCAGATACCGATCTTGACCGCTCCCGATCAGAGCTGTTCGGAGAGGTGCGAGACGGTACTCGAAGGCGAGAGAATATCGTGCTTCGTAGTAGGCGGCGAAAGAAGGCTCTGCCTGCCGCAAATACTGAACACCGTACTACAGGATTTTTCGCTCCAGCAGATAAATCAGGTGTGCGACGAGTTGCAGATTTACTGCTCGAGATGCACGCACGACCAGCTGGAGGAATTGAAACTTTCGGGGATTCTGCCGAGGAGCGCTCCGTCCTGCGGACTCATAACTCAGACGGACGCCGAGCGTCTGGTGAGCGCCCTTCTGCTGAGAACCGAGTCCAGGGAACCTCTGGAGCGAGACATCGTAGATGAAAAAGCTAGAAGCAAAAAGGATGACGCCGACGACTCGGTCGCGAGATTCAAAGTATATCACGAGTGCTTCGGCAAGTGCAAAGGAATCTTCGACGCGGATCTCTTCGACTGCGAGGACTCTGCTTGCATAGAGTGCCTGGAGTGCGGATGCCAATTTTCTCCACAGCGCTTTGTGCGCCACGCTCACAGGCCGCTGGAGAATCGCACTTGCCATTGGGGCTTCGACTCCACAAATTGGCGATCCTATCTGCTTCTGTCGAGGGATCAACAACGTTACAACAAGGTTGTTACGCTGTTTCGAAATTTGAAGGAACGCTATCCTGTGCCGACGTTCAAGAGAAAGTCCGAGGTAATGGTCGAATTTCGGATTTTCGAAACGTTATTGTATATTTGCATTATCAAAACCATGAATTACCGTCATACATTGTTTCTTTATGTTCGAGGGAAAAACGCTTTTCGCATAATGCAATTTTATAAAATAAAATCCGAACAAGCCACCAATATTTACACTGGAGCTTGTGTAACATTTTATTTGAACCCAAATGACTGAAAAAAAAAGAAAGAAATTAAATAAAATTTGATGTTAAGTGAAAAAGAGGAGAAAACAAATGAAAAACAAGTCTTTATTTCATTTTAAGCGCGACGATTGTCTGCCTTTTCGGCAATCTGCTAATCTTTAGAAACACTCGAGCGCGTATCTACGATCACGTATTACCGATAACAATCTTAATTTCGCTATTTTTCTTATATCACAACTCGAGCAAATTCCTTACCGGTTCCGATGTATTCGATTATTTCGGTAGTTTCATTGTAACCGTTCGTGAAATAGATAATTATTAATGAACCAAACTATTTCTTCCTAGAATGAAATATATTTAAACATGAAAATTTATCTCGTTTGCAGTTGCGACATGAGTCAGAGAAGTTGGCAAAGCGATCGAAGAAGGAAATTGGCCGAGATGAATGTGCAGGGGTGTACAATGGGAATGGTTTGGGCATGTATCATCCCGTATCACCGGCCGGCGGAGCGGGTGATCCGTATTTGCAGATGCAATGGGCGGTCTTTGAGCTTGCGGCGAGGGGTGCCTCGGCTTTCAGGCCTTGGAATGCTGCAGGATCATGTAAACACAGAGACAGGTATCTAATTTTCACTAATGTCCAAGAGAAAACCAAAATAAATATTTAAAAAATGATAAAACAATAAACTCTTGGTTTCGTATGTTAACAGTTCGCCGTTGGTGCCTGCATATCTTAGTCGAGGTCCACCGGTGCTGCAGCATCCGGAGAGGGTCGTGCCGCTTTCGGAGTGCGAGCGTTTCGAGCCGCACTTCCAGCCGAACGTTGCCTTGGCGCCGATAACGACACCCTCGATGCCGCCTGTACCGCCTCCGCCACCTGTTAATCCGCACAGGCGTCACAACCACGAGCGTCGACGAAACAATCACTGTCCAACGAGTCCGACGATTGAGAAAACAGAGCCACTGTCGGTTAACGTTAAATTAGAAAAACCTTCGACTCCTGGGCCCGAATCGGCCGGTGGTTCTTATCCGCCGTTGCTCTCGTGCACGACGGACGGAGGCGAGTGTCGCGAGGATCGAGTGGAAGATCGTCTGGAGGAGAAGCAGCAGCAGCAGCAGCAGCAGCAAGATGAGCAAGGACGTGACGAGGAGGAGAGCAGCGCGGCAGTAACGTCGTCGACAGTTACGATGGAACCTCCGCCGGCGGAAGTTGGAACATCGTCACCTGAGAGTGATTCGGAATCGGACAACGGCGGTCCAGCCGTTGAATTAGAGGAACGACTGTTGGCTCTGGACTCACCTCAGGACGTGTTGGCTCTTGCGCGACAAGTGGCACTCGAGAACTCGCGTTTGAAACATCGGCATCGCTCGGACACACGCGAAATCGCGAGGTTACGAAGCCAATTGGAAATGCAAAGAATTCAATCGGTGAGCGAAGTTAACGTTAAGAACTATGTGGCAAGCGCAAGTGCCGCGGACAGTACCGAATGTAGCGAAGATACAGAGGTTGCATTACCTTCGGAGAACAAGGAGTCGGAAGTTCCGTTAACCGCGGCTAGTAACGATTAGAATTTATTTCCAATACGATAATAATATTGAAAAAAAAACAAACTGCTCAGCAATTATTGCGACGCTCATCTCTTTCGGCCAGATAAGCGTGCACTGAATTTAGTACTAGAGGTTATAACGATATAACGATTCTAAATAAATAAATAAAAAACTGTCTTGGTTATGTGATATATGAAGAGCCTTTAAAGTTGTAACAGTTAATTTTGCGTTCTTATTTGTAAGTAAACTTTATCGACGGTTTTGTTTACAACCGTGTGTAGATATTGTATTATACGAAGAAGGGAAAAGGAAAACGAAAAAGTAATAGATTTAACACAAAAAAAGAAAAAAAAAGATTGAAAAAACAAGAGGGGAGGAAGAACTTACCACGCCAATATCTATTATTATGAATTATTATTAAATGCGTAAGGCGTTTTGTGTATATTAAATATGCATTATATACGCAAGAATGGTTTTTTATGGTCGTACGTTTGATCAGTCGAAGTAGAACTGAAAATTTAGATTGCTTTCCATTAACATCTCGTAATCATAATCTCGTATCATGTAAATACATTCTCTCGTCATAGGCGTATGTTAATAATGGTAATAACTATTATTATGCGAATTATTGCAAAAGTACAAAAACCCTAGGTGCTATGTTGTTACACTAGGTAGGTCTCGAGCACGAGTAGCTCGCGACGAGTCGTAATAGCCGGGGTGGGGCATTGATGAAAAAAAAAAATTATAAAAATTTACGCTGTGTTATCTTCGACAAAAAAAAATTGTTCCGATATTAGCTTTGTACTTTTGGAGAATGCAATAATTCCATCATCGCTCCAAAGCCGACAATTATTTCACTAAATTTCAAAACGGTTATGCACACATTTAACAACAGAATTTAACAATATAAAGTAACAATCGTCGTTCAGCGATACGGCACACATAAAAAGACTTGAAAAAATATTTAAAAAATAGAAAAAAAAACTAAGCGCAGCGTAAAGCCAATGCTCGGTATCTACAGACGCACCGCAAATGACCTTAAGAGACGACCCTAAAGTGAATTCATAAAAACAACTTTCTCTCTATCAAGTCAAACCGTACTATTCTATATGTATAGATGATATGATACATATTAGTCATAACACTTATTGTTAGAATTCGTATATCGTACATATTCACATTTGCATTATATGCTCGAAAGAACGAAAGATAAAGAAATACACTTATCAAATTTTTTGATGGTTTGTGTATTTGGAGGAAACGAACACATTACACATAAACACACACTTGTAAGCTCGAAAACGATTGCTTCGAAAATCTGTGGTGGGTGCCCATTCATAAAACATTACCAAGCTTCGCTAATCCTTATTCTAATCCTCACTTTACCGCGTGACCGGACATTCTGCCGTCCGTATGCATCCTATCGCGCTCTCTCCTAACAAGTGTATTTATATTTTGTGCATTGACATACGTCGTGTCTTCAGTGTTAACGAACAAAAAAATATTATAATAATCTGTCTTCCTTCGCGAATACAATAACGACTTCCACCAATCGAAAGTCCGACAGTGAATTTTACAGCCGAATCGTCATCAGTAATCTTCCCTTTGAAGCATTTTTATTTTCTCGTCATCCCATTTTAACCTCGAGCTCATCAGAATAAAAAGGGGATGCATGATAGAGTTTCAAAGCAATTGAATATTGGCACTGGACATAATAGTTGATTATATAAACATTTATAAAATGAAATAGTATTCAAACATTATGTTCTATGTAACAGACCCGCATACAGAAAAAAAACGTTAAATTGTAATCTTACAGGTATAATAAGAATCCCACCTAAGATAAAGAATGTAATAGTCTACGTTTTTCATACACACTCAGTTATTATATTTACTTAGTAATATACGAGCTAAAATAATATATACCATGTATCTCACGTACTACTCTCCGTTTGGAATACATTTGAGGCCAATATAGAGAGATAAAAGAGAGTGACACACACACACACACACACGCATACAGTTTACCCCCAGATCATTGTGACTGCCGCGTCTTTAAATGTATTTCAATAGAAAAAAACGGGATTAAAAAAAGAAAAAAAACATGTAATTTAAATAAAATACGATATTTGTGACGTCTGATTTTGTTACGTTTATACGCGAACTGAGACGTGCCCGAATACAAACTGTATTTAGAATGAACAAAAACTATACCTGTTTTATTTATTTATTTGGTCTCAATAGTGTCCTCGATGTTTCCTTGGTTTTTTTTTTTTTTTTCGTTGAGAAATAGAATAAACTTCTAAAGGTCAAATTCAATTTTTAATCGTGTAGCCTAAACATTCTGAAAAATACACTGTAAGCACCAGTCTATTGCGACCTACATTATAGATATAAACATTGTTAAAGAAAATAAACTATTGGGTATTATATGAAACTTGATAAGTCGTTTATACACGCAATAATGAGGAATGCGACACCATTCAGACATTTTTTTAAAAAATGCCATATAAAATCCTCGAGTCGATTGTGTAGAACTCACCGAACACACACATAAATAACTTTGTAAACATTGAAAAAACGTTTGAGATTCGAATACAATCTGTACTTGCAGGAATTTGCATTTTTGTATTATTTTGTCAAACTTACCGACGATTCTTATAAACTACTTAAATCTAGTGTACCTGCAATTGGCATACGCCTAAAGAAGAAAAAAAAAAAAAGAAATTTGTGATTGGAGTTTCGTAATGCATAATATGACGATGCTTACATTGGAAACTTAGTGCAAATAATCGTTAAGAATTAGACTTTCCGATAAGTTCGTATTCGTTTTAGTGATTGATCGATAAAAAAAGGAGGGAAGGAAATTTAACCAGTGATCTTGTCTGTTGAAACGTTAGGTTGTATTGCGCAAAAATGCGTTTTTTTTTAAACACTCGGTAATTGGAACTACTTTGGATTAGATAGTAAAAAGTATATTGAATGTCTTTTTATCGTCAATAGTTTATTTTCTTGAATCTGCGCACTTCTTTATTTATTCTTCGATAAAGCATTAGTGAAATTTTATTCATCGACAAAAGAACGTGTCGCATCGGCTTTTATATTATGTAATAATAGAGACGATAGCCGGTAACGGCATAGATCGTGAATGAAAAAAAAAAAAGAATCGTTTCATAATTAGCGAAATCTATTGTTAACAATAAGAGTGTCATTAAATACAACAGTGCAAAGTCAAAGTACAAAATGTAATCTACAGTCCGGGCCTTACCACATGGACCTCTAATCTCTCTCTCAAGACCACCGCAACATAAAACTGCGGACATTTCCCTTATATTCCCACCTCGCGTTCAACGCGATATTCCATCCAAGCATTATTCGCCGCAAAATCAATATTATCGATAACTGTGTCGAAATAGATAGGACAGCTCTTATATGTACATTCGTTATAATGAAGCTCGCAACCGTGAAAACTGAGCGCTAATGGAGTTAACCGGCATTACCGGTGGCCGGAGCATACGTTGCATAATACATGACATTGATTTTGCTACAAAATTAATATTTCATTTTTACATAAATAAAATGCGCCTAAGCAAACGAGCGCTGCATGTGTAACGGACGAAGAATCTCCGTCGCATTAACCTCGTGAATATAACTCAGGTTTTAATCAATCGTACTCCCGGAATAGCTTTATTTCTGTAGAAACTCTTCGAGAGAACCGCGCTGAGCAATCGATGTTTCAGCGGGTTTCTCCGAAGCGACAAATAGCGACTAACAAACCGTATATCATATTCGCATTGAATCCCATTACCGCAATCACTATCTTCAATTAAATTATTTTAACCGTGTCTAAACATAGTTACACACTATCCACAATGTTGTCGATGATAGCTCGCGTATAATAATACGATATAATATCGATAATAAAAGAACAAGTTTAAACGGCAATCATTTATTAAGTAAATAATGTAAAATCGTTGCTAAGCTCCGAATAAACGGCAATTTATCTAAAAAAAAAAAAGAAAGAAAGAAAAAACCAAAGTCTCGGAGTGAAGAACGGATTGATTTCTTTGGGCGGCGAGGATGAAAAATCTGTTCGACGAGACGGAGAGAGGGGGAGAGGGAGTATCGAGAACGGCGTACATAATATACGCTATGCTACTGCGAAGGCGAGTGGGGTCGCCGGTTCTGCTCCTGTGGGAAGTTGATACACGTACAGCGGTGTTGACCGACCGCGTTCCGGGCAGTTCTGGGAGTCCGGACCCCCTCGCGGTCAGGCCACTTCTCTACCTTCCCCGACGCCCATCTCGCGCGACGATCCTTCTCCTCCCCCTGTGTCCTCGTTCGGTCCTCGTCCCGGTCCCACCACCTAGGATCTCCTTTGTGCTCTTTCCACTTTTCACGATCATTCTTTCCTCCTCGCGCCCTACCGACGACCTCCTCCTCTTTCATTCTCTCCGCTCGTCTCTGCCCGTCTCGCTCCGTTCCGTTTCACCTTCGTTAAATTCGTCTCCCTTCCGTATGTTTCAGCGCCGTCTACCCGTCAGGTCAATGACTAAAGTACGAGTTTCAAATGTTAAATCTTAACAAGGACAGAGCGACGCAGGGTAAAGCGGCCTGTCAGGCCGCCAGCCTGTAACCAACCTGTACATGTGGTCTGTGACCTGTACAGTCCGCGACTTCGCTCCCAACGAGCATCGTCAACTACAGTTTCGGGAGAGAGAACTCTGAGAAAATTGTAACGCCTCTCGTCACACGTTCTCTGCCTACACAACTGCGCGACCGAACTCTCGTCCCGTATATCATTCCTGCTAACGCGAAAAAGAAAGAAACCAAAAAACGATCCCACTCGTTCTTCCCAGTTTCTCGTGTCTCCCCCCCCCCCCCCCCCCCCCCCCCCCCCTCCTTCCAATGAGTACGAGGAGCAGTGATACCTCGATAAGTTCGCCAAGTTAATATCGATGCTCTCGTTTCTCTCGGGCGGGTCGATAGATTGTCCCATGGATTCTTTACGATAGCCAGTGGTGTTTTTTTTTCGTCGCGGCGATGTAAGAAAAAAAAATATATTCGTCACAATCGCGACCAGACATCTCGCTCTGTACGGAAAATGGCTTTTCTGTGCCCGGTTCGCATACGTCGTGGGAAGAAGAAAAAACGTAAGTATCTTATCTGATAGTGGATCTCATATGATAGTTTCACATACGCGGGTTTCTGTACGGCGAGTGTCGAAAGTTTTTGGCCAAGAACACCTGTTGCACGTTCGCTCGTGACAGATTCCATCGCGTCGATTGTTTTCTTGTTAATTGTTACGAAATTTCAGACTTTTCGATGCATCGTTGCGATGCACAAATGATGATTCGTCTTTTTTCATCCCAGCAGGTGCTCACACTTTTACGGTCGAGAAGGATGGCACTATTCTGGGTGGCGGAGGTATCGGACTGGGGAGCAGAGTACCCCTGCCCCCCGGGCGCATAACTGGAAGTGCAAGCATCGAGACCCTCGTCAGAGTTGGCATCGAGAAAGAGAACGGTCTGTCTCCGGACAGCAAAATGGTCATTGTTCATGATTTCACACCCTGCGTCGATGACGAGCTGCAGGTGAAACGGGGGCAGGTACGCGAATGAGCTGTAATCGCTCGGTGTGGTATTCTACGGAGCCAAGGGAATAACAATCATCGATGCTTCGCGGTAGCGATCCATGGGTCGTCGACACATTTTTCTTTTTTTCTGGTTTTGTTCCATCCCAGTCGACAGAAGGCTTGAATTAACTTCTCTCGGAAATAACAAATGTACACTAATAATGTTTGAAGCCCCGATGAATTTTCGATGCATCAGATTTTTACCATGACTTTTATTGCCAGCCGTCATGCTGTGGTCGGCAATGAAAACTGTAATGCCATTTTTTCAACATTGTAAAATTGTTTACTAGAAACAGCAAACATTGGCATTTGTGTATGCAACTAGTGCAGTATGTGCAATACCGTGGTCGGTAATGAATACTGTAATGAACTTGTCACGAGGATTCTAGCATTAATAATCGAAAGAAAAGTCTCACGGAAAGACTTTCGACCGTACATACGAGAACCCATAAGAAAATTGGATTACAGTTTATCATACCGACTGAGCCAGGGAGGGAGGTGTTTCATATGGTCTTAATAACTTAATCAACACGATTGCAGGTCGTGAACGTGCTGTACAGAGAGAACGACTGGGTATACGTTATAGCGGCGGACACACGAATGGAAGGATTCGTGCCGCACTCTTACTGCGCGCCGTACACGTCCCAATTGGCCGAATCGACGTTGGCAACTCTGATGAACAACGTGAAAAAAAAATTGCCTCGATCGAGCGACGACGGCGATCTGGGTAGCGCCGCGCGTCCGCAGGCAATGGAATCTCAGCACACCGACACCGGCTCCGCTTCGGATTGCGAGAGCTACGCTAGAAATATAACGACGGCTGAAATGAATGCTAATCGCTCGAATATGACACAGTCGCAGAATTCGATACAGACCATGACTTCGCAGCCGGACGTGCATCCGTTTTTCAAGGTACAGAAGCGTTTCGTTCGTTCGTAAGATGCATTTCATTCGCATTAGCGATGTTTATAATTGTTGGATATCTTTCTCCTCGATAGGATCCATCGGCGGGACGGTACATAGTGCTTTACACGTTCGTGGCGCGTGACGAGAACGACGTGAGCGTCGAAAGGGGTGAATTCGTAACTGTATTAAATAGGGACGATCCCGATTGGTTCTGGGTGCTTCGGCATTGCGACGGAAACGAGGGTTTCGTACCGTCGGGCTTCGTTTATCCCGGCCACGTGCTTCACTCGTATGCTACAACTGCAACGACTACGACAACCACAACGACGGTCGCCAACGATCAACACAACTTAGGTACCGCAAGTCCTCTTTTCAAACATATCCTTATATCGTGTGAAAACAAAAACAAACAGAATCGTTACACAGAGCGGTCGTGATAATCGTTATATTTGTCAATTGATGTCACAGGCGTAGGAAATGGTAACATAACGGGAAGCGAGCAATTGCAACAGAAAGATTTGCGTGACTTCAGAGACGAGACGACGGGCACCGAGCTCGTCGTACTCTACGATTACAAGGCGCAGGCGCCGGACGATTTATCGGTGAGACGTGCAGACTGGATATACGCTGATCTTGGTAATCAAACGGTCGACGGTTGGCTATGGGCGTACGCTCCCAAGACACGGAAGTACGGTTTCATTCCAAAAGCGTACGCCCGTCCCCCAGCCATGACGAGCTTATGATTTTTATTTTTAAACAATTTTGTACTCTTAACTTTTAAAACTATTTTCTATTAATACAACTTTTTCTATACAATGTTCCTGCATAAATGAGTTTATGGATGACGTCTGCGAAGCTTTAGATCGACGAATTTGCTTTTGATTTTTTTTTGTTTTGTTTTTTAATAACCGTGTGTTTAGAGGAAAGACGAGGCGGACAAGTTACGGATCAACGTTGAGCGGGCATGAGAGACGAGACGGCGGGGATCGTTGCATGAGGACGAGAAACGATTCAGTGAACTATCACGTTTACGTTGAGACTCGTGCAATCGGATGTTATGTGATTGATGAGACCCTCGTGAAGAATCACGCAGTCGCCGGTCAAGAAAACTTCGCGTGGACGTTGAGCCGTTCGTAGGGAATTCACAGGTCCGGTGTACGTCAGCGAGCGAACCGATTCGCTCTCCACATTGTCGACTGCCTGAACAATCGAAGAGAATCACGCGTCAGATCACTGACGAAGAAAATTGAACAAGTAGATCCCCGAATACAAAAATGACCTGTATGCTGCAACGTAGCGAGCCGGCGGTCACGTTACCGATATCCAAACCAGCGACCCACGCGATAATCACGTCACCACCTCCATGACCCTCGCCACCTGCGTGGACCTCGTCGGGGTTTGTGTAGCGACTGGCGCAGTGTAGTCGCGCCGCCAGAACCGGAAGTGGCAAGCGATTTCGGTACTTCGGATGAATTTGACTGCCATTGAAGAGTCTCGACGCAGGTCCCCTATTATCCGTACGAAACAGAGCAAATGTTCAATGGTTGTTCAATCAATAGGTAACTGTTAAAAGTCAATTGTTAGTTACAGCCTTAGCAGCTTCAACAACCGTAAAAGTAATCAAGAAAATTACGGTTGTTTGCTCTCAGAAAAAAGTTCCCGGTACTTGAAAGGGTTAACAGTTAATTATATAAATGTAAGGACAGTTTGAGGCTCTTGATCGGTTTTTTTTCTTTTTGTTTTTACAATTACTTTTGATACTTACGAAAGTTTTCCGGATACCAAGAGCAAAGCGAGACATCGGCTAGAGTCGCAAGACAGAGCCGCGAAGCTCACTATCAGAGTACTCTTAGCACCGGGCTCGACGCTCAATATCGGCACTTCCGGATGATCGAACAGGAAGTGATGAGTCAGAGCCGAAAAAGCTACGTTCACCGCGCAATCGAGTCGAGGACATCGTATCGGTCTTCTCGAGCATTCCGTGACTATCTGGCCGTTCACTCTAGTCTCCGACGGAGTCGGACCCATCATCGGCTCTTTTTTTATGATACTGCAGTAACTTCTCTGCTGATGCTGTCTGCCTTCGGCGGGAATGCGTTCTTCCCTCACATCGCCCTGTTCGGTATCCCAGTCCGAATAAGATTCGACTCTTTTGACGCCGTTCTGGTAAGTGGTCGTTCTCGTGGCAACGACAGGGGCTTCGGAATGCGCACGGGCCCAAGGAATGCCGTGAAAGTCCTCGGAATTTTGTTGAAATGATCTTTGATCATCGATCTCGTAATTTTGCCTCGTGGATCTCGTCGGCAAGCGATTCAAACTTCCGTTGCTTTCCCGCGAGCCACTCGAGTTCGAGTGCTGAGAATCCGTGCGGCAAAGAACGCAGCCCCTATCTGGGATTAGAAAAAAAAAATCGTACTTTCACTCGGTGCGAAGATTGGAATGAAATTTTGTACGATACTCGTGCGAAAAATGTTTTTTTAACTCGTGTGATTTCAACACTTATCAGAAAAAGTTTTTCGTACTAGTATCGTAGTGTACTAATGTCGTAACAAGTGCACAAAAACTCCGACTTTTGATGCCTATAGCGTGGCGAAAGCATGCGAAACAATAACTGAAGTGTTAAAAAAGTGTGTGAAACAGTAATTAGTATGATCTGTGCATGCCCGGTATTTTTTTCGCACGCCTTACTAATGAAAAATCGCCGCTTTCGACACGCGTTACAGGCACGGAACGTGTTTTATGCACGTGTTATAAAAAATGCATTATTTTTTTGTCATTGGTTTACGACGTTTTTTCAGCGTTATTATTGTGAAAAAAAACGCCAATAAAAAGTTGCATTTCGTCGAATATTCGGATCGTGGGCTCTCTGCAAAGGCCCCTGATGGCCAAGCCTTGATTTCCGTGCGCGCGCAGGTAGTCAGCGCCACCAATAGGACGCCGCGGAGCGTCCGGTATGTTCCATGCGGCTTCCAGTGTAGACCGTTACTCCCGCCATTTGCAGTGAGTTTGTGGAAGGACGCTCGTCGCCATTAGTGTCGTATTTTCGAAGAGAGCTTTGTGTCGATATCAGTGTCGAGTTTTCGAAGAAAAAAATTGTCGATCGACCGACAGATGGGACAATTCTCACGAACCTGAGCGAATCGCGAATCGTTGGACGCAGCGCTGGCAAAGTAAATGACCCTGATTGCAGGACAAAGCTTGCTCGAAGCCGACCGTGTTGCTGCCGGGGCCGGTCGTTCCGCCAACGGTCAAATGGCAAACGGCACACAGGCCGACTCTGGCATTCGCGTAACGCTGCCCGTCATCTCCCGTAATTCTCTCCTCCTCGTCGTCCCCGTCCTCCTCGTCGTCGTTCGATCTCCTCCGCAGCAGTTGGCGATCTTGTACACCCTTCTCGTCCCCCGATTGCCGGACGCCGCCGCGCGCGTAACGACCGTCAGGGCCCTTGGATAACCAAAAAAAAAAAAAAATTGCCGGACTAATCTCGATCGTCGTCGGAGGCTACGCGAAAACTCGAGTTATTTTTTATTTTCTTACACGTGCCTTGTGCTGATTTTTGAACGCGTCCTCGTCGCTTCTCGACAGTCGATCCATAATACTGCTGCGAATTTACTGGCGTGCCTCTCGGATCCTCGAAGTTCCAACCGAACGTTCACTTCCCGTCAGGATAACCGTTTGGCATCTCACGAATAATTTCAAGTCGCTCGCATCTCTCCTCGCGTCCCCGCGCAAAGCTCTGCAGGAAGCTTCGAAAATTTTCGAGAGCTTCAGCAGTGAACATTCGTGCTTCGTGTATTTTGTTCGCGACAAATTTGTTCCGGGAGAATTTTTACTAGTTGCGCCGTTAAAGGCCGATGTGTTTGCGATCTCGGGAGTGTGGCCTACGTTCGGGACATGTTGACGGTGGAGAGAAAAAAAAACAAATTCCGGAAATCGAAGGGAGCGGATGAAGAACGATCGAGCGTATCCCGTGAGCTCGGAGCGTTTTCGATGCGACGTTTGATTCGAGGATGCTTCGCAACGTCGGGAGGGTAAGTCAGAGCAATGAATACACGTGACGAATAATTAGCGATTCGATTAACTAAAAATTAAAACAAAATTATTTCTACTGAAAAATATCGTCAAAAAAATTAATGATACAAAAAATCGTCAAATTTGGGCCGATGAGACGGATTTCCTCCGGAAAAAAGTTTCCATCGGCAGGTACTCCGTTTTGGCTCTGAAACATAACGATCGATGTATCGACTATAATGAAAAATAACTGCGACGAGAACTCACCGGTAGCCCCGATCGTCGGCGGTATAAGAGACTCGGATCATTCTCTTCGCTGCATAATCCGTGAATCCGTACTCTCCTATCACAGTACCGTTGTCCAATCTCTCCTCTGATCTGTGATGCTCGTTTCCCCTCGAATCCACGACGTTGTCGTAGCCATAGGCAAACGTGCCGGGACCCTGGAAAAAAAAAAATTATTCTCCATGGTATTATCGCAACTACGCTCTTTTCGCCACCTATCTCGTGTATTCAGAAATAACAAATGCGACCGATGCTGACCTAGCGTCCGGTGGGTTATTTTTAAATCAAGAGCTGGAGTTTATCTCTAAAAAAAATTCAAAAGTTTGACTAGTAAGCAAACAATTCTGCAATTCTGTCATGAGGAAGGAATCTGCGTTATCGACGTCACGTCTAGAAGAGTTTCGTCTCGCAACTTCTCGCGTTTCGTCTGGGGTAGATAAGGATTAAAATACATTACGTTAGGTTCACGAATGTGGTAAGCTGACCCCTCGTGTTCCGACAGCCGAGGATCTCTGACTTCGGATTTTCGATTGCGAGACCACCCACGACTTTGGATATCTGCAATATAGTTTTTTTCACTGCTTAACGCTTCGACGGGTTTCGAAGGGTTGTCGATGTATCTTCCGTGGGGCAGAGTAATTAGACACATCATAGTAACCAGCTGTAAACTCTGAAATGAAAATTCGCGTTTATATTTCGATATTTGAAAAAATTTAATATAGTTAAAAAAATGTTTATCAAATCTTTGCATAAACGAAATATCGGCAAACGCACTTGTTTCGTAACTGATAATAGATTGATCGATCGAATCATGATTTCCTGTGTCGCGAGCTCGAAACGTTTCCAACACTTCCCGACTATCGTTCCTCTCGCGACTAAAACTCCATGTCGAGTGTACCTTTAGTGTCGTGCAGATCCTTGTTATTATAGGCTTCGTTGGAGGAGGAAGAAATCCCCTCTTACCGGTTCGAGTCGTCGATAAAACTACGGGATAGGACGAATTCCCACGTGCTCGCGTTTTTCTGCAATTGTCGGCGACAACCCGTTATAGTTTTACTCGGGAATCATGCGGGCCCCAAATTGCTCAATCATCGTCACCGTGCGCTGGCCGTGTACGCCTTAGATTGTCCGATCGCGTTAACTTGGTCGTTACTAATTGAGTACATTTATTGCAAAAGCCTTTTTTCGTCCCATTTGAATTTGCGATTTGCCGACCGTTACAGGAACCTTCTTGACCTACGGTGAAAGATCGCACTCCGAGTCTTTGCGAAATAGATTTCCGTTACTTAACGCTGATTTACGATCGTGAAAATTGAATGTACTTATAGAGAGTTACGGGGAAGCGCGGCTTGATTTTCCGCGGCACGAGGCGAACGAGAACGCGCCGCCGCGAAGTGCGTACATTGCCTTCCGGATGGTCAGTGTCTTGATTGTTTTTTTCTTCCATAACTATTCTCAGCAGTTGAACTAGGAAAGACCGGTGGGATTCTTGCTTGGCTGCGGCTTTGCCGATAGTTTGTAGAAAACAGTTTTAACTGTGTGACGTTTGTATACCGCATCGTGAAGAAGCCTCGCTTCGAGTCGTAAAATCAGCTTAGCAATCGTAAAATCAGAGAACAGCTATCCTGACAAAGCCCCGATCCGCCCGGTGTGTGGGGAGCGGACATAAAAATTCGCCATTTTTGGCAATGCGAACGCATAAAATCGTAGTTACAATCGAACATCCAGAAAACGGGCCATCTCCTATGGGTACAATGCATTGCCGTCGACTTGTATCGACTTCCCTTCCATAGAAAACACATTTGGGTCTCTTCTCGATGTATGTTCGATCCAGCGAACGTGGGTAGCAATTGGCAATAAAAAATCTTCTCCCAGTACCCGCATCGCTGATGACTATACGTAATCGTGCTCGACGGGCGTTTGCGCGATTTGCCATTCTTCGGGTCTTCCGTATTCGACACTTTGGCCTGTTATGCCGCGCAGACACATCCAGAAAAATAAATTCTCTGTCAAGTATAAAAAAAATCGCAAAGGGGGTTTCAATGTATATAAATGGTATTACATTTTCGATAACAAGAATATGGAGTTTTTTTTCGTTCGAGATTGAAACGTGGTAGTATTGGCAAAATATAGCGCGTAGCCGTGGTAGCTGACAGACATTTAAGATATCGCTTATCTCGTTTTCTTTCATCGGAATATTATTGAATGAATGTGACGCTCGAGCTTGCGACGAATCTTCCAATTGACATGTTAAAACAACTTCGTCGAGGTCATGATATTTTTTTCATCTTTTTTTTTTGCACGCAGGTGACCCCCGATGACGCGATTCAGTGATCCGACATGCGAACGAGATTGGATCTCTATTCGCTGAATCGAGAGAAGTAACGGATTCTCGACGATTCTCACGAGACGGAATGCAAGCTGCGGTTTTCCGCGTTTGATTCATGCAGACAACGGACACCAGAGTTAAGGTAAGAAAGTCTATTTTTCTTATCTGCATTTCTACGATCATCGGGCACGAGAATTCCACGAGATTCGCGTCAGCGGATAGATTCCCCGACGTGATTGTGCTCGACATCACGTGCCGGTGATTCCGAGCCTTGTTACACTGTAAAGGACGTTCGTACGAAATTTAATGCACCGGTACTGACCGTTTTTATGCATAAACTGGTATATAACATTTCATATGCAATTGTGATGAAAAAAGAATGTACAGTATATAAAAAACTTAAAAAATACTTTACTTTTAATCATTTACATTGATTTCACTAGAAAAGTACTTTCCTACAGTACTTTCCTATCAAAGTGAAATTCCAATAATTGACTTTCATTTTTCATCACAATTGTACATCAAATTGAGTGTACCAGTTTTTGCATGAAAACTTTCAGTCCGATACATTAAATTTACTATTTTTTTTGACAGTGTGTGGTATGACGCGAATTGACACATAGCGGACACACGAGCAAGGAAAAGATTTTTTGTTGATGTTTTTTTTCTTCTTCTTTTCTTCATTTTATTTTCATAATTGTTCTAAGATCGCAGAAAATCAACGGATATGGAGTATTCACTTGGTTCGCTTGTGCTATCGGGTATTTTTCAGTTAAAAAAGCGTTAATAACTACGCGAAGTACTTGTTAAAGGAAACATTATCGTATACCGCTGCTCCCTTTCACCCTCTCCATCTCTCCTCTTCGAGACCGATAAAAACATTAATTCAGTTAATGGAACGATTCACCGAATACGAAATAGATTCCTTGTACCGCTACAATGCACCCTCACATTCTCAGCGTGTAAATAAGGCTAGATGACATTCATCTCACAGAGAATCTCAATCTTCTAATGTTATATACAGTCATTAAACTATCTACAATCTATGAGTTTATACGTAATATCAATGTTTCATAGGAATCACGCTCGTGAAGTTATGTCATTGATCAAAGTATGGTTTTTTCATTTTTTTAGATTAATGCGATAACCCTCTCGATGCGACAGACGACGTAGATAATTTCTCATTTCCACTGGTACAGTCTAGACGTAATCATGTGTTTCTGTTTTTCTTTTAAAATTTATTTATCGTATATAGATATCTCGATTCTAAGTAAATTCGATAGAACACAATGCGCTTGGCCACTTTTAAACTTTGTTAACGAGTAACAATTCGGAAATGTCTCCTAACATTTTTGTTGTATTATTTTCATCCATCGAGACAATGAGACAGTCTCTATACCTTATAGAAAATCTTTCCATACTTAAAAACTTTTTTTTGTTTTGTTTTTTTACCTCGCTCATTTATGCGGGAATATCGAGTAGCAATTGGTAAATGACTGAAATTTTGGATTTACTAAGACTGAAATCTACCACTGGGAGCTTTGAGCACTTCTTCGTTCGAGTGTCACTCAAATTCGTTGCGACGATTGCATTCCAAGAGTCTTTTAGCTGAAAGAGAGCTTGCATTTTAGACGAGGAACATTAGAGGCTTTCCACAGTAATTCGCAGATTCATTATATTCGCAGAGACATCGCGTTATCCTGCGTCCTCCTGCAGGACGATCGAAATTAAGTAACCCGCGGTATTGTTTCGCAACAGGATTATTTATCACAATTCGTCGTCGTTGTCAATTCTTAACGGTACTTTGTTGGGCTTCGGTGTGTTGACCCATTATATTGTGTCTCGCACTGGCGAGTCGCTCGACGCTAACGGCTTGAATGTTTCCGAGATCGGCGTTGCTAAGAAGAGACTTCAGGTTGTGCTTCTCGGCGAGATTTATCATGCTGCAACTTTTGTCCTTGGACATCGGAGAGCCGGATGTGGCTCCGAACAACGACAACAGTGGCAGCTCCCTCACGCTGGAAGTTTTGCATTTACTTTCCGCCTTGAAATTTGCAGCCACGACGAACTCTGCTTCATGCGAATTATCGAAAGATTTTCCTGGACTACGCGTCAGGAGTGTCTTCGATCGAACTGGAGTAGAGTCTACGCTGTGGGACGATAATCCCGCTATTCCACATGGTTTTTGTACTTTCGCTGCATGACTCGAAACTCGATATCTCTCCGAGTCGTCAGCTGTTTTCGGTTTAAGTTGTTTTGGCATCTTAAATTCGTGACGATTATTGTCCTCCGCGAGTTCCGAACTCGCTCCGTTGCCGACGGCGATAGGTGACGATTTTACGATAGTTTCCGTCGTGCGTATCCGCGATTCAGGAGAATTCGCGTTAACGATGCTCGTCTCGTTATCGTTGTCGGACGGCTGAGCGCTCGAGATTCGATCGTTGCAATTCTTCGGGCAATTATCGGACTGCGATGATTTGGGCGATTCCGGCTGAGACTGAGCGCTCTCGAGTTTCGACTTTACAAAACTGAAACTCATGTTCACCGGACTGTTGCTGAGTGACTTGGATATACTGTTTCTTATAGCTATTTTAGATCTGTTGAGGATTGAGTTTATCGGACTGTTGGTGAGGGATTGCCAGCCTTGATTGTTGTTTGCCGTACTCGAGGTTGGTGATAATTTTTTCAATATATGAAACTCCATCGGCAGCTTTTTTCGTTCATTTTGATTGTTCTTCAGGGATTTATCAGTTTGTCTTAGGCCGCGTTGAGAAACTTCGGTGAAATCGGTGTCGTTACCGTTCACCTGGGAACAACTTTCGACGCATTCTCTCGTATCACTGACGCTGCCCTTTGAATCATTCGTCACGCTCTTCCAGTTTGAATTGTTTATTGTTAGATTGTTCAATTTTTCCATACTGGCTTGCAACTCCAATTCCCACTGGCTCGAGAACGACTCGCTGCCGTCGATCGAACGACCGCCGAGTTGATCGACTCGTTGTCGAAGTTCCCGGACGTCCTGCAACAACACCGAACCAATGATCATTATATGCAAATCCGCAAAAAAAAGCTTCTTTCACGTGTTTCTGAAACTTACGTCAAAGTCTTTGGACCTGTCGTCATTGTCGGGTTCGCCAGAGCTAGCCAGAGAGTTGAGTCTGCTAATAGATACTTTGTTCAATTCGTCTTCGTAGTTTAAGCTCCCTTCGGGACTTATGAGCTCGGCGCCAACGCCGGGTTCTCTCGGACCGTTAGCCACCATATCTACAAAAAAAAAACATTTTTAATAAAATTGTTTAAAAATATATCCATTAAGTATTGCACAGTATTAGACTAGATTTTATTGATTCTGAATGGTCAGATTTTTTTCGATGGAAATTAAAAGAAAGTGAGATTACCGTAATCTCGGCGCTGTTGATGAATCTGATTGCTAATTTCCTCGAGAGCCCGAAAGCTCGAAGAGTAGGCACGTTTAGCGTCCTTCACAGCTTTCTGCAGACATTCGACCCGTTCCTTTTGCGTCGCAAGCATTTGTTCGTACTGCGCTCTCAATTCGATGTACGGACCGGCCTTGCTGATCGATCTCCGATACTTCTCCTCCAGCTGTTGCACCTTCATTTCAGCGTCGTGATACAAGGTCGCTCTTCGGTGGTGCTCACGGCCGCATTCGGCTTTCTGATTTTCCGCATCCATGACCTGTCGCGTCAGACAAATCGAATGTTATCGTAATGTTTTTCTTCCTCTCGCTGAATCGCAAGCTATAAGTGGAATCGGGTCTTAACAAACCTTAATTGTAGCATGATTGAGCATGTCTTGCCAGGCTTGATCAAAGTTCCATTCGTGCTGATGAGACATAAATCTCGCCTCGGCAACAGCCACCGTCTCCTTTGCCGCGGCATGGATCTCGCTGGCCTTTTGAAAGAGTTGTGCTTGATACTGACACTGGACCTATTATTAAACAATATATTATTATTATTTTTAAAAAAATTAAGACAAATTTTCGTTAAGACGAATTTTTTTTTTACCTGAGCTTGCCGCGATACTTCCAACGCATCGTAGTAACACCGCGCTCTATCGATGCAGCTGGCTCCCAATTTGCTAGCGATCTCTTTCCGCCTGCGGGTCCATTCCGACAGCAACTGTGCGAAAGCTGTGTGCGCTTCCTATAAATGAAAAAAATGATCTCAATTCATCCGTATACGAGAGAACTGGCTTAATCGCGTCAGACTTCTTATTCCGCGTAACGCACGAAGCGTGTGCTTATCGCGTCGGTACGTGCGAAATTATATAAACACGCAGTTCACAAACGCGACGAAATGTAGATTAGAGCCGGTCGGCAGATATTCGGTCTTCGTAGACATTTTCGATAATTGTATTCTTATCGAAGCACGCGTTTATCTCTCAAGGACCAAAGAAGAGAAGTAACAAAAATAATGAGATTAAAATGCACTGGAAACGATTAATTAACGTACAATACGGATATTACTGTAGTGAAAGTATCCCATTGATGCATAGTGCAGGAGTGTACCCCAATTATAATAGATTGGATACATCCTCTGTGAATGGCGCACAGTAGATTCACCGGGCAACGTCTACGAGAACCTTCAATTAACAAACTACGCCGCGTTTTTTATTTTTAGCACACGCCTCGAGAATCGGTCTATTTTGAAACTCGTATTTACTCCGTTAAAATCTCTTCAACTCACATCTAATTCAATTTCAAGTTTGTTTATATTGTCCGTTGCTGTGTTCAGATTCTCCAATTCGATCTATAACATAAAAAATTAGTTTCAAACACAGTGCTGCAGTGAAAGGAGACAGTTAAGAGTTCCTAAAATCATTTTTCTTCTTAACAATTGGTCGATACAATTTGTGAATGCGCTTATGAATATTCGATGCTAGAATTCTTCTGTGTATGACTCACGTGGTAAAAATTATCTTGTGACTAGTACTCGCAAGGTTCAGCTAACAATGATCGCAATCTCCTTTAATGAGCCATAGTCTACAACGCACTACAGTGCAAATACAAAACATAGTGATTCGCATTATAGTGTGTATCGAACGTAAGAGCACACAGTGATGCAAAAATATATCGATCGTTATCGATGTAACACAGATAAAATATCCCTGATAAAAAATAAAAAAATTTCCATATTGTATAATGTTTGCAATTCAAATGTATAATTCCGCTGTTATGAAATTAGTCAATTATTACGAGCATTAATTATCACTGCCATTAAACGAACAAATTCACAATTTCTGACTGTATCATTAAACTATTTAAATAAACTATTATTAAACTGTGTCATGAAACAAACAAATTTCAATATAATTGATCGGAATTGGATGAAAGAAAAAAAAAAAAATGAATCAATAATTAATGAAACAGTTGATAGCGTTGAAATGTCAAGTGTAAACAAAGTGGGCCATGGTGCTAGGCAGTGTCAGGTGTCGCAGTCTCGCACCGAACGTACAATAGGACATAACCTACGGTTTGTCATCGCGCAGCGATTCGAGCCACGTAGAACGAAGAGTCACTGTCGTTCGTTCGATGTAACTTCGTTGAATTAAATCGACGAGTGCACGCTCAACTGACCTGTATGCGAGGGTCGAGAGGCCCTTCGGCGTCATCGACGACGTCCATCCTTTATTTTTCTCCGACATTTAACGTCAACTCATCTTTCGTTCGACAGTTTCGGGCGCTCCAACGATTGTCGTTCGATCACGAAATTATCGGGGAAACACTTGTCACCTCACGTAATTTTCATTTGACGGGGGGGGAACGTAACTTTCGATCGAATAATCGTATCACATCGCCCGATGTTTCCGTGGGAACACGCGTTCCGCTGTGCGAAGATGAGCAGCATCCATCTTGGACTGAGTGCTGCGTCAAGCGACGCGCCGGCGTGGTGGGGGTAACGGCGCTCGGGTTAGGTTAGGTCGGGCGTGACTGCTCGCGCGCGGTCCCTCGCGTGTACGAGTCTCTCGTTATTTTAAAGTGATTTTCAGCCTCGGAAACGTTGGAAACATTCCCACCGTTCGCGTTTTCCACGCAGACAATGATATCTGGATTAAATGACGTAGCAGACATTTTCATTGCGATGCATCATCGAACTGCGTTTTTCACTCGAACAAAAGTAAACGCGGCTCGGACAGGGATTCTCGGGTATGGCTGGGAAGAGGCACCTGTGACACCGCGTGTGACGTCACGCCTCGAAAGTTAAAAGGTCGTCGCTCCCACGGCTCTGTGGCTCCGCAGCACTGTCATTGTTCACCGGCTAGAACGAAACAGGTAGAACACGGAGCCGCAGCGTACTTCGTTCCGGGATTGAAATCGAAATACGCTCCCGGAGGGCTTGATTAATTGCAACGGGATCGCGGCGCGAGCCTTTTCTGGCAGATGTTTTATGGGATACAATTTCGTCGTTTTTTTTTTTTTTTTTTTTTTTTGAAATATAAAATCTAACGTGCATCCTATAGAAATTGAATTTTCTTCGAAGCTCTCGGAAGATTTAGGAACGACGCAGATTATCCCCGGTTGGTTATGCAGATTCGTGTACGTTCTTCGTTTTTCGACGTTATTGATGGTGCAGCGGAACGCATCGCCTCACGGTTTTATATTAAAATACATACATGGATGCAACGGAGCAAGAAATCAATTCTTGTACACATTTTTCATGCATGATCTTCTTTCTCATCGATCGATCTTAATATTCTACCGTTTACGGAACAATTTATTTCATAGCGCAGGTAGTCCCAAAAAAGTAGAGATGGGAAGGGCATTCAGATACGCGAAGTGGGTTGATAAATTGAGAATGGTAAATGTAAGGTAGGATATTATACAGAAAAATTTACAAGATTTCACGGACCGCTCCAGCCTCCATGTACTTTTAAATGGCGCGACCTCTTTAACGGAAAGGACTAATGCACAATGTGCAAAAATTTTACTTGCCCTAGACTTGCGTATAGCGTAAGTCGGGGTAACATGATCATAATTTTTAAACAATGAAAGTTGGAGGTTTAACGTTGAAAAAACCTTCAAATTTTGGTTACGACCAACTCCAGAAACATCGAACTAAAGTAATTCATTCTCAACTTTTGATATTTCCGATGCGCGATTTAATCGCAGCTCTGTAAACCAATATTTGCGATCGGCCAGATCGCCCGGACACTACGGGCGACATGGCCATGGTAATAATCGTAGTCGATTAGTGGACTAGTTGGTAGACCGTGGTTGCATCGTGGCACACACTCGCGGGCCTTCGGTTCGGAGCTTCGGAAAAATAGGGTAATTTGTTGGGCAATACAAATGGAACGGACAAATGAAACTCCCTCGTCGTACCGTATGAATGCTCCAGTTGCCTCGTCGAGTCCCTCAGAAACCCCGTTCCAATTAAACAAACGATAAGTTTACATGCCCCTCTGAGTGTGAACCCAGCGTTGCTTAAAAGCTTCGTTTCGGACCTCGGAATTCACGGAAGGCTATTCATTGACCTCATTTTTTATTTTTTATTTTTATTTTTTATCACAACCTCCAATTTATTTGACGATAAATTACAGTCGTCAGGACGGAGTTCAATCTTATCCCGCTACGTAGCACTCACCGGCAGAGCGAAACGATTTCTCTACATACTTGGAGAGCAGCTGTACGATCAAGTGGAACGTTTACTCAGCTGTTAGCAGGGCGAGAATTACTTCCACCGTTGCATTTTATCCAAATAAGCGAAGAGGGGCTCGGACGCGGTCCTGCACTCGAATTCCCAACTACAACCCGTGCTCGTTTCGTTGCAACGAAATGATGGCGCCGCGTCGACCTCTCATCGTCGCCTCTTTGTACGCTCCCGCTCGCACGACCTCTTATCTAGATTAATCTGCTCTCACGCGGCAACTTTCTTTTTATTTTATTTTTTCCCCCAGTCCCGACACTAAAAAGCTTTTGTCTCTTATTATTTCGTGCTCCTGCAGTTGGCTATTTATTTCGAAGCCTCCCAAGCGGAGGATCCACTGCCGAATAAATGTTTCTCGAATTTGCATTTCTCATTTCGCGCGGCTATACAAGAGATACGCTTGCTTTTAGTGACTTCCGGTTTCTTCACCGCACGAATAATGCTGTACGAGGGAGATTGCAGATATTGGTATTAATTATTCGGGTCTCGACTCGTTAGCGGAGGATTATCTTGAGGGGTTTTCTCATCCTCATCGCGAGCATGTCTAGCTAGTCATGACCATTTTATTCTCCACCCGCGAAGGACGAACATACGGACGGCGAGATAGCAGTAATGACGTCAACGAAAAACCTCGACTAACGAGAAAACAATGAGTCGCCCCTCAATGCTGGTAGCAAATGGATATGAGACGGCGAGACAATAGAGAACTTAGAGCAAACAAAAAAAAACCCGCTCACGGGCGTTCGGAGCTTTCACGAGCAAAATATCCATCTCACGAGCGCCAAAATACAAACGTCGAAAACGATCGGGTTAATAACGCGTGTAAGTTCTGTTGCTAAATCTCTTGGGATACGAAGAGAAACGACAAAAAGAACGATCGGTTTTATAATTATTCAGACTGGGGAGAAAATCCGCGGGTCTCGTTAATCATCCTTAATTATCGCTTCATTAGTCGCTGTTGGGTCGCGTCGTTTCGAAATTTTAAGCCGATTCGATTAATCAAGAAAATCCAATATCGTCATCCCCGCAGATTTTTTCTTTTACACTTCCGGTAAGAGCGACGAAAAGCTCGAGACGAACAGTGGCGATGAGATTGCAATAACAGAGGTGCATCCGATCCAGCAAATCCGTCACACGGTAAAAAACGTGTACATTTTACGATGGTTTATTGGTCACAAACGCCAACAATTTTCTCATTAATTATACACTGATTTCGTGTTCAAATCAAATATGCTTCCTTGACGAAACAAAATTGTCGAATTGAGACGAACAAAATATTGTGAACGGTTGTAGACGAAAAGTGTTCGTCGAATCTTCGATTTTTTTAAATATTTTTTTTTCATACCGTGTACTACGTTTTTCCCTAAACGTCTTATCATCGTGACCCGAATACTGGCACGACTTAAGAACAAAAGACCATCGCGGAAAGCTCTATCCCACCAGAGTAGCAGATCATTCGGCGTAAAAGCTTTTTCGCTTTCGCTGAATGGGCCTTCGTACACTTTCCGGAGACTCGGGCTCTCTCTTGGCCGTCACATCGTTTTGTATAAGTAATCCGGGATAAGCTTCCCGATCTTCTGAAGTCATCTAATACAACCTCGTTCGCTTATCCTCGACGATATATTATTATCATATTCTTTTTTACATCTCCCTTAACCGGAGTCACGCTCCCGAGAAAACGAGCTGCAAACGGCCGTAATTCAAAGGGACATTTTTTTTCTCTTCAATAACCAAATAATCGTCTGTGCGTTTATTGTGCAATCGAAGCGCATTACATCGCGCGATACGATACGTGTAATACGTATTATAATCGAGCGATGTAGTACCTTTGGAATTAGTATTATATCCGCCGATTAAGTACGTGTAAATGGGGTACGTAATGGGTCTGCAGTGGTAAATGGGGTACAATTTCCGCTAGGAAATCGGAGGGATGTAATATTTTCCACTGCAGATGCAATGTATCGTGAATTGCAATATTTCGCCGGATGGCCGTTCGAGTGCAGTTGGTCGGTAATGAAGACTTCGATTTATCCACGTTATTTTCACGCACCGATTCAATAACATTTACAAGCGCTAATTCAAGAAATCTTTCCGGAAACGATTTAGCCCAAGATATACAGCCTGCGGCAGGTGCGAGGGTCGAGGTTTCGAGAGATTTTTTTTCTTCTTCATCCATTTTCCCTCCCGAGTTTTTCATCGCTTTCTCCGCCGGACCCTCCGCAACTTCCATTATTTAGGTCTTGAATGCACATTGCTCACTGGAAATTCAATATCGGGAACCCACGACCTCCCTCTATCTCTTACCGACCACTCGAGGCGTTCATCATTAAAGATTGCCCAATATTTCAGTGAATACCGCGGGGAGTGCTGTATAGCGCTTCGGTAAGGGTTATGCCTTCGGCAATGTTTCAAAATCTCATTATTAAGGCGCCCTGCCACGCGAGAGCCGCGACCTCAATAATAACCATATCGGGACGGACTCCGAAGATTTCGAACCACATAAATTTCACTTTTTGCCGGTAATTCGATAACTTATTACTTCGTTGCATTCAATTGGCGCCATCGATATTAATTATCGTGATTGTTAAATTTACGAATGACGCATATAATTGTGCAAAGCGAGAGGGAGAGAGAGCGGAAACCGTGGGACTCTCCGGTCGTTGGAGAAGTTCGAGGAAATGGGATATGTCATCGTTCACTCGTTACGATAGGCGTCGTTTGTCATAGTCGTAACTCCCGGGTGGCCCGGACGGTTTAATCTATGAGATTAAACTGTGAAAACACGGAAAACGCTGGAGAAACGGTTTCACACGTATACGCGAAAAAGTTTTCCGGTGATATCTCTCACACGATAAAAAAACATATACGATTCGTATGATTATTGTTCGAAGAAAGAATAATGCCTCGGCTGAAGGTAAAATTGTTTCGCCGTATCGGCGCGTCTCCTGAATAGGAAATAAGTGCGGAATACTTTCGATTTTACGCTGTAGTTACGAATTTGTCCGAACGGCAAAACAACGATCATATTTCATTGTTTTTTTTTTCGCACGTAGAAGCGTGGTCCGTGCCGTAAAGCTGCGAAACTGTGAAAGTCGTAGCAATAAATTGTCAAAGCCATTGAATAAGAAAGCAATTTCCCCTTCCAGCGATATTATCATCCTGCGTTGGGTTTACATAGCGCGTGCCGAATATCAGGAGATTTTTTGGAAATATCTGAACGCCTGCGATAGCTGTATAACGGAGGTACATGTGAGTTCGCCCTCGTTTCCCAGCTATTGCGATGAAAATAGTTGCCACATTGAGTCGATCCACGGACCAGCCCTCCACCACCAATCCACAGCAAACGGGAGAATGTATAACGCGAAAAACAATTTCGATTGGGGGTGGGAAAAGCGTGGTTCCGCTCGAGCTTCCCTGATCGAAAACACAAGCGGGTTTTGTGCTGAATATAAAGGGCGTGGGATGTACGCGAAACGTTACACAGTACGTATAGGGGCTGAGCGGGGCAAAACGGAACGGTGCCCTCTGTTTTGGATGGAACTTTTTTTATGTTACGCGAAACTTTTATAGAAATCGACCATTTTGCCTCGGGGTTCCATTTTGCTACCTTCGTGTTCCCCGAGACTTCGAGTATCGCTTGATGAGGTATATACAGTGGAACCATCAAAAACCCATTACTTTTCTTCCAACGAACGATACACCGCACTCGATTCGACAACGAAAAATACACACTTTACGGAAGACGTATAAGACGTATCTTAAGTTTACACGAGATAAGACGCGACTTCGAGGAGGGTCTTCGGAGAGAAATTTCTTCTACGAGTCTACGTAACGTATCGACTTTATGGAAACTATTATCAGGTGCTCGGTCAAGCAGGTCCTTTTTTTTTTGCAAAAAAAAGCTTTCAGATTTTTGTGAATAATAATTTTTTTAATGATCTCGACTGAGCGTGAACACTCAGATGAGATGCTGGATACAACGAAACGATGTCGCAGAGCGAATGGGGGTTAAACGCGTGCAATGCTTTAATACACCCACTTTAATCGGGCAGCGTCAATGAGCAAGTCTAATGAAAAATAAATGTGTTTCCGTTGACCCGCTCCTCGCTCTGGTCCGGTAAAATCCTTTTTCGCCGGGCTGGAACTACAGTGCCGCGCGGCGAGAAAAAAGAAAAGCGTATTTGGAAGAGTCCCTGGGCGGTCGTTTTCTTAATGCAGTCTCTCAATTAGTAAAGACCGGCCGCGCGCTCGTTCACTCTCTTCTGCCGCGGCTCTATCCAATTATCCTTCGTTTTCTGCTCTTTTGCCTGCCGCTCTGGTGAATATTGTTTGACTGTGTTACGTAGTTTTCAGGAAATTATACCCGACGGGCAAGAACATAATTTCGAAATAAAAACCATTAAAATATGCAATTAAGAACATTCTTTTAAATACTTCAATTTTTTGTTAGAAACAATCTTAAGGCTGTCACAGTTTTGTCCCTTTTTCACCGTCCAGCATCGTCGCGAAAAAAAAATTAAAATAAACGCTCCTGCCACTCCGCGGAGTAGTCTATCTCAGTAACTTTTTCGTACATGTAATAACGCCCGGGTTTTGCAGAATTTTCAACGGGAAGCAAAGATGTCGATTTTTGAAAATCGGTCGGTAATTCAATTTATCCGGTAAAGTAATTTTTCTCAGGTACTATCCTACCTTTTTCCTCGGTGGTCATGAATCCGTCGCTCATTTGATGCCTCGCTTAATAATTTGTACGGAAACCAGCAACAGAAAAGTAAAAGACAGTTAGCTCCGATTCTCCTCCGAGCTCGAAGATTCCACGAGGGCTGGAAGTACGGATGGACGACTGGAAACTAATACAAGTTATCCACTGGAGCGAGGTCGAGTTTCCGTGAAAGGGCAGGAACTTCGCTCGAAACGCCCGACTGTCTCGCCGTTCAATCTAATTGAGTATTGCATAGCGTGAAAGTGGTCAATACGGCCCGGTCCATACATCATTGATTCGCGTTGTTGTCGAGGTGGGCCATATTCCCCACTTTCACCCGTGTACACAGGCGCGTGCACGGCCTACGGAATAAAATTTGGTAAAAGCGTTGATAAAGTTTTGCAATAGGGGTGAATAAATAACAAATATATTGGATGTTTATATCCAGATGAATGTTTATTTCGCAACGTAGCTTGTACATCGGAACGTTTCGAATCCACATAGATTCGCGACACGCCAGTTGAAACAAATAATCTCGTATAAACCCACAACAAAGCTCGTCGAATTGCAAACAGTGCATTTATTGGGCTCAGTTTGCATAGTTGGCAATTCAATTTACTACTTTGATGAGGATCGAAATCGTACAAAGTATATATAATTATTCCATCGCCGTTGCGCAACAATTGAATAAATAGTGTAAAATATAGCGTTATATATTTCCTATTAATTCCTGTCTTCGAATAATCGTAAAATCGTATTAACCGTTCATTGAAATTATTCAGACGAATTGATTGTGCCTCACATTAACTAATCTTGGGTATATTCACAAAACAATCAGCTCGTGGTAACGCTTATCCTAATCTCGTACCGTTAGTCAACCGTGGATCGTCTTCACGGAGACTCAAGGAATTTCGGATAGGTTCATCCTTGCGTGTTACGAAGAGGCTTCGTTTTAAGGGATAAATCAGTAAATTCAAGATCCATGAAATATAGAACATACGTCTTTGTCATTCGCTCCGTAACTTCATTCGTTCGTGTGTCTCGTCAATTCTCACGGAAATGTGTGTATCTGTGTGTGTGTGCTTCGGTGTGAGAGGTTGAAGTAGATACAACACTTACATCACGTACTGTTTTTTTTTTTTACATAAGGTACAATTAGAATAAATATAAATTAGCGTGCATCGTCGCACGATTCAGCATTGCTAAATGTGAGAATTATGATTTCATTTATTGCCATCGATAGTTGAAAACTCTTTGATATTCGCATCTAAGGTGTCTTTGGTTTTTTTTTTTCACTTGTTATTTCAGTATCATCAATGTTTGTGAATTTGTTTCGCTAACGTATAATTCGATTATACACACCAAGGAAAAGTTTTAGTATCGATACGTCAATCACCCTTGTCTTCACCCTCGTCGAAGGCTTCACAGTCGCTAGAGGCTCTGGGTGGGGCGCCGTTATTTGAGAAACCACGAAAGTCGCAGGTAAGGTCGAGTACTTTGTGTGGGCTAGGCATTTTAACTTATTTTCTCTCACAAATACACTCCGAGGTATATCTACGAGGTTTTACTACGACTAAGGATGTTACTCACTTCCAAGTGAACAATATCACGGAAGGAACGAATTACGCTTACAACACGTTACGACATACGCGTTTATTTTGTGAAAATTTTTCTTATCGCTGACCCATCGAATAGACTTTAATTTACACTTTTTTGTTGTTGAAATTAATGACTTTGACAGATGACTAGAATTTTTGGTCCTTAGTTTAGTAATTCTTTTGTCTTCTTTACACATACAGATTATAAACAACGGAATTATCGTATCTATTTCATTTTAGACACATATTAGAATATATTCTACAGCCACAATTTGTCCGCTCCCCTCCCACCTTCCGATAATTGTTCCGTATTAATTAATTTGTACAACCAGCTAGCTCGCTCCTGCGTAACTTTGATTCTTTTAGCGTATATTTTCCACCATCGTTTTCTTAGTTGCTATATTTAGTTTTTATGTAAATATGAATATATGTAAATATATATGACGTACAAGGAGCGTAAGGTGAACGATTAAGAATTATCGATCGATGGTCGTTTACACGAAAAAACCAACGTCGATACATCAACGTCGACTATTCTTAAACGCCTTACACGAATCACATTGACTTTTGTTTTTGTTGTTGTACATACCGAATTCTACATGTTTTCAGTTTTACTCTTTCAGTCTAACCTCTAACACCGTTAATGTTTCTATATAAAATTTTATAATACATATTTACACTTGCACTCAACTGTTTCGTGACTCGCCAATCCGACCGTCTCGAGTGTATTTTTCGTTATTCTAAAAAAAAATCAATTTCTCGCGGCTGCACAACGCTACCGACGTTACAGCGATGAACGAACTAAAATATCGCGATACGGACAGTCCAGTCTCACTTAACCGACGTCCCTACATATGTCGTCGAAACGCAGTAAAAAATTGTTTGTCCATTTAACAAACATTTCATGCTCACGGAGACCCACAATTATTTTTCTTGTCGATTTTACAATTGAACGATTTCACGTTGAGGAACAAATTTACACCTAAAAAAAATTCTAAAATGGCCAAGAAAAAAAGAAATGAACTTCGGGGTACAAGAAATAGTCGTTAAATGTAAAAAGCCTTTTTTGTCGTGTAGGACAGTTCGAGGGGTGAGAATAGGAAAAAAAGAAAATGAGCTGTGATCGCCAGTCTACTGTTGAGCCCGAGCGCAATGGTTAAAAGTGTGCGGAAACTTGATTTATAGAACCGTACGCTGGTGGTAGTGCGACAAGCCGTACAGCGTGAATAATACATAAACTCAATCCATATTAAACTTCGTCCTTCTCACATAAAAATAAAAATAAAAATTTAAAGGTCAAGCATCCTTCGCGCATTAAAGTACGAGTCGGGCTCGGCGGTCCCGCAGTCTCACCGCGGTGGACGCGACGTGAAGGCCCCAGGATTGTTTCCTCGGAAAAATTAAATCCTCGACTTTAATATCGTGACCTCGGTAAACATTTATTTAGAACAAGGTCCCGTCCCGAGGCGTCTATATAGGTGAAGATATGGAGGAGCGTCTTTGGCCGCACTCGATTCGCTCCCTGACCCGCTGCGGCGCCCCGCGGGATTGTCAACGGTTTTTGCGGGAATTATCGCTCATACACTCTCCTCGTGGTGGTTTTTTTTGTCTCCCTCCGCGACAGGAAATTGCGCCTTCGTGCCCGGTCGACGCTGCAACCGCGCGGGACGATATTTTTTAATTTCGTTTTCGAGGGCCTCACGCGACCAAGCATTCCCCGAAGAGCTTCCCGTTCTGTCTCCCACGATTCTAAATTATAATCCCAATTTGTTTCTAGCTGCAAGCAACGATGCCCCGACTATCGCAAGAAACCTTACCGTTCATCTACCATTATAGTAAAACGGACCTTCGAGCTCGTTCGTAATTTCGCTACCGCCCGCCTCGCCCCGAGAGACAAATATATGTATATAATAATTCGGGAAAATTTTTCACCGTCGTGTAGCAGTCTCGAGACACGGAGTTGATTAAATTTTTCCTTGCCAGTGTACCCGCGTCTTTCTCGTAAATCGCAAAGAAGCAACCCTTGGCTAAGTCATGATAACCTTTCATCCTCGCGGGCCGCTGCAGTTTCAGTTCTCTCCGTCGCCCGGTTGCTCCCTCGCGAGTAAACAAGCTATCGTCTGGTTCGTAGCTTTCTATTCCCCCTCTCTGTTTCTACATCCCCAGAGCTTTGAATATACCAAAGGGTAGCGGAGGCTCCGGGCTGTTTGCAAATTTGCCTCGTATTCACGTCTATGGCTCTTATAATTTCACGTTTATTTCTCGACGCTGAGGGAAGTTGACGTAACCGTTAGAAACGGGATGAAAAAGAGTCTGAATTAAAAAAAAAAAAAATCTTATCAAGCCACGAGGTATTAATATTTTAAGGGCAATCACATCGGTTAAGAGTGGCGATTCAGGATGGCGATTCGAGTGGGGCGGCTTCTCGAAAAGTTTGATTAGTCGCGACGAAGCAAACTCGCAAAACTAATGAGCGCGTCCCTCTGTCTCTCTTTGCATTTAATTAACGTCACCACTCGGCTAGGGTCGAAGGTATAGCGGGAAAGAGCTTCAAGAAAAAAATGAATGCCGTCGTCGCCAGCGGCGACGTTCGAAAAAAGGTATGAATTGAATTGTCTAAAATCACCTCGAGGTATACAGGGGAGGTTCGCTACTTGAGGATTCACTTCCCGGAGGGTTGAGGAGACGCGAAGAGTTCCTGCGATACCGGAGAACGCCGAGAGCTTATAGACGGGAAGACTCACGGGCTGCGGGGCGTTTAGCGCTCGCGTTTTAATGGATCTACAGCGAGAAAACCGCGGGAAAGGCACAACGAACCGGCGATTGCTGCGATATCTGCGACCTATCGATCCGACCTTTTCATTTCCATTTCAACTCGGGCAGCGAACACCGGGCTGCCGCTGTTGCTGGGTCCTATTATCCCATTATCAATGCGAACGGCTTTGCCAACCGAGGTCCGCGAGTAGACGACGCTTCGAGTACCTACTTGTTATTGTTCCTTTTTGCTTTATTATTATTATTTTTTATATACGGATCATTCTTTTTTTCAACGACTCCGAACGAGAGACTTGAGACTCTCGACGTCGATACGAGGTCGATCGAAATCACTTCGCGCCCATCGACGTTCTCGAAGCCCGCTGGCAGTGGCTCGCTAATTAGCTTCACTTGGCAGGCATAGAAGGGCGAGGCTCATTGTCGGGGCGGCTTGTTTTCCTGGGACGATTTTACGATAATTGTGCCGTGCCACTATCGTCACAGTTTCATTAATCGGTGGGAAAAGGTAAAAGTCTCTCGCTCGTAAAAACGGATTCATAAAAAAATCATCGACAAATCAACCAGCAATGTAACTTATTGTCTTTAGAATAAATGAACATATTACTAAGCGTCGATGCTTGTTACGTGCTTGAAGAAGGTTGAAACGGTTTCTAAAAAAGTAGCTTGAAGCTGAGAATAAGAATGAAAGATAAACTTTGAATAGATAATTTTGGGTACCTCACGTCGCTGAGACCAAAGACCGAAAAAATATAGCAAAGTTACTTACATATGTGCAGGAACAGCTCCTTCGCTACAATTTCGAAGGTGATTCGAATTTAGAGGCCCAAAAAACAATAGTCCCGGGTCCGCTTCCGTCCGCAGAGGCTCAAGAGCAAACGACGCCTACGATGAGTATTTGTGTGTGTTTCATGTTTGTGCGAGCTGTGTGAGGTATCGAAGAGATAGAGGTAGCATTTTATTTTGTTATTATTATTATTATTTTCTTTCACAGCGAGTGCAGAGTTATATAGGTATATGTACAGGAATCGTTCGCGATTTTTTGTTTTATGATAGAAGATTAGAAAACGTATAATAGTCACCTATAATAGATCCGATTGAAGATTTTTCTTTTCATCTTTACAAGAACTTTACACACTTGGAGTCATTTTACTTCAGACGTGTACTCTCTTTGTCGACCCGAGGACAAATGTCGTTCGAAGTCTTATCCTCCATTAGTATATCAATTCCTTCGTTACACCTTATTTCGGCCGCATTTATGTCGGTGGACGCTCGGTAGATGGAGAAAGATGCGGCACTTTAGCGACAACATTTCTACGACTATTCGTCGATACAAAAAAAAAAATAAAGACACTACTTCCTCTTTTACCTACACAGTACAAATTGTCTGTATAATAATTTACGTGCGATTTACGGAATTTCCATTCAGAAACTGATAGATGAAATTTAATATACGAGCACGAGTTAAAATCGATGTCCGGTATACTAAATTGAACTTTTCAGTAGTTGTTAATATACCGAACTATTAATTTTAACTCAATTTTGTACATTAATTTATTTTAATATACCGCTTTAGGCGTGATAAAGTTCATAATTTTGTGTATTCATTTAGTAAAAAAAAAAAATTAACAGCGTTTAGTAAGCATTTGTTGACGTTTTTTTTGCCAAATGCGAATGCCGGACTCACCCCATCTTTCTCCACTATAATCCGGTTTGATATTGCTCGCAGCGATGGCGCACCTTCGAACCGACTGTACCCTATCTGTCTCGTATACACACAGACACTCTCGTGTCCCAAAGTTTAATGGTTGGTAATCGACTCTGTGCGGACCTCGGGGTCGCACGATGATTTTCAGTTCCGCGATATCTCGCTCTCGTCCCTAAAGAGTCAAAGGCGACCTTTTCGTACCTGCGGGAGCGATCCTCGTATTGCGAGTTTGCTCTCCCAGTGCGGGGGTTGCACGCTCGAAACTTTCGACCAACAACATCGATCATCCTCGTGTCCGGCACGAGGTCTGCCCTCCACTTGAGGGCGAGATTTTGGCTGACGCAGCCTCCCAGCGCTCGTATAACTTTCATAATCGGATGAGGTCGAGGTAATTTGGTAACTCGTTAACGCAGCAACGTTCGCGGAAGCGGCAAAGCCGGTCTACATGCGATCGTGTAAAATATGCTTTGGTGAATGTAAACTCGAAAATCGAATTAACCTCGAACCCCTCCGTCAATACGCCTCTCCGCGCTTGGTACGCCTCGTCCGCGCAACTTCCGGTTGCCCGCGAGGTTCGCCGATTGACTCTCGAAGATACGAGACTTTTAGAAATTTCGACTTCGGGCTCGGGAGGGTGGAAAGCTACGGATTTAATGTAACGTTGTACAGCAGCATCGCATTACGCCTCTCGCCATTATTGTAGCGACAAAACCCGTGAGAGCTTCACGCCCAGCGTTACTTCATGCAATTTTTTTGTTATACACAGTTGCACTCACTGTGTATCGCATCGTGTGCGTCTCGTTGCCAAAGCCCATTCGCCGAGCTTCTTTCACATGGAGGAACTACTACTGCTTAAGGAAAGGGTTCGATTTCGAAGTCGTACCAAAAAAGATATATATATATTTTTTTTCTTGGTAAAGAAAATAATTGGGTCAAGTATCGTTCACGAATCGTGTTCGTAACGGCGTGCTGATCGTGTAAAAAATATCACGAGGTCCGAATAGAAAAAAACTGTATGAGACGTTCCATTTTCTCGATGTTATTTTTTAGTTTTTAGTATTTTGTGCTTTAATGCTTTAATGCCGTCTCTGAAAGCCGATCTCGCGATTATCTCGATTCGTGTCGAAGATAATTCAGATTTGCGAGATAAAGATTTTTCTTTCCGAAGGAGAGATGCATCTGGGACGATGTGAGTAATGCGCATTTTTCGATTTCGTAGATTCACCGCGTTCGACTTTATAAATTCGAGGTATAAGATATTCGTAGGATGAGAATATCGAGGGAGCGGGACTTGTGTCGTAGAGATCGTCGGTCCCGTGTCGGGGAACTTCCGCTCTCTCGCTAGCTGGGAGGTTTCAGGAAGCAGGAAACGAGAACTGGATGAAGAAAATATCGATTCGGTTAGCGAGCGTGAACGGTACGGGGTTGCCGATGCTGCGGAGGCTGTCGAATGGGATTCGGTATCGAAAAAAAAAAAAAAAGAAATCGAGACACGTCGATTCAGAATATTGAGAATGTGGTTGCCACGAGATGTTGAGTTACCGCTGGTGTCGTTACAGTTTCTCCTCCCGCTGCTGCTCGCTGGTTTTGCTGGTTCTGCTGCTTCGCTGCTCGCTGGTTTTGCTGCTTTTGCCGCTTCGGCTGCCTCGACGAGATGCGAGCTCCTCCACCCTAAACCCATTCCTACATGTAGTGACGACCTGCCATTCGTCGTCCGACAGCCCTTCGTCTTCTGCACAGTAGCTTCTTAAAGGCGTTCCTGAATTCCGGCGAGAATACCGTGTAGATTGCCGGATTCAGGGTTGAATTGAAATACCTGTAAAAAAAAAAAAAAAGGAACGTGTCAAAAAATTTAACGAGCCACAAAATCTATGTGCTGTGTTGTGCCCGCAAAGACTTTTTTTCCGTTTCCTTGCAGCTACGTGCTCGTAGCCTTTTCGATCTACGGATTTGCAAACGAAACACGAAATTGAACTAAATTGATGTTAACCGCTTTTCCCGTCATCTTCTCTGAAGAAGCACCGACTTTTCAGTTTCTTTCATCCGCGATTCTGAGCGTCGTCGTCTGCTGTGCATTCGCGACAAATCGTCCTCTCAATGAAACGTCGAGCGGGCGAATAAAACGAATTTCTTCTGCTAAGAAGCTCAAGACTCCGTCCTGCGATTTCAATGAAAGGATTACTTCAAAGTTTTGCATAAAAGCCGGTAACCGTTGCCACAACGAATGGCGGGGCGAATGAGCTTTTTTTTTTTTTTAAATAAATTGCACGAACAGATATTATGTTCCTTCTGTTTATGTCCGGGGAAACTATTTAGCGAACTGAATGACAGGCCGGCGTACGCCTGACGTATGCTGCCTGATGAACATCGGGTCGTCTGAGTGACCGTGGCAAATTGGATTTCCCCCACCCTGAGAGTTTCGTCACTCTCCCTCTCGATGGTTCATACGAATGACTAGAACGGCTTCGAGATCGACTGAACCGATAATTAATTCATCTATTGAAGTCGGGAGCCCCCCTCTCCCCGCCCCCCCTCGACCCCCCTGCGGTTGTTCTGGGTATTGTCCGTACGGAACGCAGCAGAACGCTCCGCGAGTGAATTTCTCAGTCGAACAGCCCCGAGAGCATTGGTTACGATAGTGGAGCCTGGTGGCGTGTGTGTGTCGACGATAGGCGTCGATACCACGATCACGACTTTATGACGTGTAATTCCCAAATCGGCGAAAACCCGCCTGCTCCCCGGCGACCAAATATCTGCAATGCGACGATTATCTGCTTCACTCCGGCGATGTTATCTTTTGCTACGAGGACCCAGGGAAACTTAGGAAAACCTGTGCCGATACAGCCGGTGCATTCCTAAGTCACCCAATCGCAATGCGAGTAAACTCAAGCGCGGAAACCAGAGGCGCTTAGAGCGACACCTCCTCTCAGTGATGCGCCGTCGATATCCTGCCCGGTAGACACCATCCGCCAGATAAGAACCCGCGGGAGTCACACCAAAGTCGAACACCGACCGCCCACTCATCACTGAGAGGTGTTCGGGCACAAATTCGTCAAAGGTGGGAACTGAATAAGTGAAGATGAATAAATCCGTGTATCCATCTGTCCATCTGCCAATGTTTCTTGTTTCCAAACATCCGCAATTATTTTCTGGTTGACTTTACAAAAAAAATGAAAACCATTTTACAAAAATGTCTGTGAACTTAGGTATCTATTTTATGTAAAATTAGCAAGGAAATAATTGTGGACGCTTGCGGGAAAAAAAGTTTGTTAAATGCACAAATCTTTTCTTTTTTTTTTTTACTGTGCACGGAGGTGATGGCTGCACGAATAATTCAGCCGTCGAAAAAGGAAGCTGGCCCATCGCGCGGGCGCGGGATAGAATGAATTTTAATTTATTTATCAAGCCGGTGATGCCCTCGAGCGACGAGGGAATGCGGACCGAGGCATAAACAACCGGTGTTTCCGCGATTGCGTGCGAATTGCCCGCTCCCCGCTTTTTAATTACCTTCGCTCTCGGAATGCAATCCACGAACCGTGCCACGATTTTCAAACTCGGCTAACAATGCCAACTTTTTTTTCATTTAATAATTTAATCTTTATAGCCTCTTTTATAATTTTACACGAACAAAAAAAAAATCAATCGAGTCAACAAAATGCGCGCTTATAGGTGACGAAACAAATGATTAGTGGAACGAAAGGACGACCTCGTTGATCAAATTAACGGACCGTCGAATCGAATGCTTCTTTACTTATCGCGACAATTATTTCGTTCACGCAGAAAAACACTTCGGTTTTTCTAACAAGATGTAGATTGTTAATAATTTATTGTTGTGGCAGCAAAATATTTTGTTGTCCCTTTGTTAATCAAGTACATGAGCTATGGTCACAAAATTCTTGTTGTCCCAACAATTTCTTTCTCCGTGTTCGATCAACCAAAAAGTTTAGTTGATTCCATCGATTTCTTTTTCTCAGTGTAGTGGGTCGTATTGTTTTCGTTTGGCGATTTTTTTTAACCATCAAAATTGATAAAATAATGTTAAACATACCCGAGCCACTGGAAGAACGCTATAAGGTACTCGTTGATGTTGCAGAAAGTGTAGCGATGACAGATCGGTTGCATTATTGCGATGACGAAGAAAGGAAGCCAGCAGATGACAAAGGCTCCCGTTATGATGGCTAGTGTTTTTGCCGCTTTGCGCTCCTTCTTGCTTTCGGCGGCGATTTTTCTCCTCCTCGATACGGCCGGCTGCGGCGAGGCCTCCAGCGTCGGCGGGTCCGGTTCTAAACCGTTGTGATAGGACGTTCTTTCGGGCGAGGTGTTCGGCGAGCTCACCGTCGTGAATTGCGTCGTTGTCTCTGCAGGGAGTAAGCAAGATAATAGGAGTTCAAGGCTGGCGTAAAAAATCAAAAAGCAGACTGGGAAGAGTGTTTTCCTCCGTTATCGTACAAGCTTATCGTACGAGCGCAGTTGCAATGCTACGCGTTGAAAAAAAAAAAAAATCGCGCTCCCAGTGCATTCCATACCGTGAATGTTGATTCACCGTTCGGGATGAGATTTTGTTAGTTTCAATTCCAAACCGATCTCCACCGTTTGTTTTGAAAAAAAAAAACATTCATATCGTATTTTTTCAGCGAGCGGGTGCAATTAGAGTCGAGCTCAATATTTGGAACTATTCTCCCGATACTCCCTCGCCCGTGTTCGGTCCGGTTATTGACGCAAATTAAAAAGATACACATCCATATAACGGTGGGCATACAAGGGCTTTATTTTTTTTTTGCACCCGCGTACACTCGTCTCTCCGGGCTGTTTTCGGTCTTCCTGTCCTTTGCCCATTGCTCACCACGTACATTGTCGTTGACTCCGATAGGAGTGGACAAAAATGGACTTCGTATGCATGGAAATTTGGTATGCATAGAAAAAGCATGCATGCAAATAAATACGAGGGCGGAAGTGGAGAACGAATCAGCGAGAGAATCAGATATAGAGAGGCGGGTCGACGCGGACGGAGAGCCGAGAGTCAGATGTCACAAATTTCTATCGGGTTATGTACAATTCGGCATATTCGTCGGTAGCTAACGACCCTAACGGAAGTTGTACGTGAGGGTGACACGCGCTAACAGATTGCAGTCGCTGGCTGTGTACATGTGGAACTGTACGCTTCCGTATCTGGGTCACTGAATTTTATTTCGGTAACGTAACATCGGATTCGTCGACGAAAAAAACGAGTGTTTTCGAACGCGAGAAAAATATATCGATACATGCGGACGGGAAAATTTTGATTTTACGAGAAAAAAAGAGTTGCGGGAGGAAAATCGATGTGGCACTGGCTCTGCTTTGTTGAAAAACAGATACGAATTTCGTGGTAATAGGTAATAGGTGATACGCAGACCGACCGTGGGTCGGGAAAGACGGGATTTCTAGGACTGACTTCCGGTCACTGGGAATTCGTCTTCAACCGAAAGTGCTCTCGTCCCTAACACTCTCGCTATCTCCTCCTCTCGTCACTCACCGGATATCGTGGGAAGTGGCCTCCCGATAACGGCCACAACCGCAGCGGCTATTCCACCGGATACTTGGGCCTGGGCTAAAGCACCTCCGACTGCATGACTGCTCCCTATTGGTCGTGGAGGACCCATTGTGTTTGTAGTACCTGACGAGTACGAGTATCCCAAAAAGGTTTTACATTATTGTCGATGATAGTCAAAGCTCCTCTCCTATCGTATTCAAAGGATAACACCGCCAGCTGATGCAAAGATTTTCATTTAATTAATACAAGATAGTAAACAAAAATTGTAAATGTAATACCTTGTGCATTAATTGGTAGTCCGGGTCTTCTTCGTATACGCTTACGGGCAGTTTGAAATATCCTCCAGTAGAGAATCAGGATAACTAGCAATGGAAGATAGAAGGACGATACTGTGGCGAATATCTGAAATTTTGGTAAAGCATATTTTTCGTCAGTCTCGGTTGTTACGGACATGGCTAGTGAATAATCAAGCAAAAATGGCATTATCTCTGCGTTCGGGTTGGTTTTCCTAACGGTCCACTCATTATTCATCATTGGACGCTCGTGTTTACGACGGGGTATTAAGTCATGTCATTCGAAGAACGCAAATGACCGAGTCGTGGTCTGCGGCGGCCCGGAGGATACATTTTTCTCTCTTATTATTCCCACGTACTCTCAATATTTCAACGTGGATGTATTCCCTCCCGTACGTTGTACTGTACTCCGGTTGCCGGCGTCCCTTCGTGTCCTCGCAAAAGACCAACCCTCTCATACTTCCCGCTTGGAAACGGTCCATGTAGCATTTTTTTTAACACCCTCGGTGACAAAAGTTTCGCGAAACAACTAATTTCCGCTACACCCGACGGCCGAGTGTCGCAAACGTGTTGCATGAAGTTTATGTATTATATTCTTTTATTTTATTTTTTTACAAATTGCGGTACTGAAGCCAAATCCGACCTTTTCGACCGCCTTCTACTCGACCTTTTCGCCCAACCTTCAGCATCGCGCGCAACGAATTGAAAAAAAATGTAACCACTCTATGACCGTCGCCCATTTGGATTTGTCCAATTTTTTTTCACAATCGCGAGTACCAATTTACACAGCACGGTGAAAAAAATATCACAAGCATGCAAGTTTTCGTGACTGTTATTTTTATTTTTTGGAAGTAAGGAAGAAGTTTGACACAGATTCTATCGTTCTTACCTGATAGCCGATATCCTGGCTGACGAGGCATGATTTCTCTTTTATGACCCTGTGCATCCACATTGGATCTTTCCAGCCGAGAAGTGGCGCGATGCATACAAGAATCGCCATCATCCAAACGATGGCGATCATCACTACTATCCTACGTGACGTTCTTTGATGAATGTAGTCGATGTTCGTGACGGCCCAGTACCTGAAAATCACGTAGGATTTGTTGAATCTATCGGGATGGAACATCAGCCTGGTAGCGATTGAGAGCTCGCCTAGCCCGTCGTTCGTCATTCCAGCATAAATAGATTTCCACATAGATGCGAGCGTACAGTACACATCCGAGAACGGGATGTGCACCTCTAGCCAGCCCCTCGCACGTAGTCGCGTTGGATATATCTAGCTTCCATTCGTCTCCAAGGGAATTCTACAATGGAGAGACAGTCGATTCCACGGGCATACGAAAGCATTTGACCCTCGACAATCTTCCCTAAAAGTGCTTCTACCGTCAGTTACCTCGTCGTAGTTTCCGTCGGTGATTCAATTTCGCAGATTCCCCGATGTCAGCTAGCTGCGCACCGTGGATGTACCACGAAATTTCGACAACTTCTAAATTCTGATCAGGCGCATTTGAATATCTAACGAGCAGCAGGAGGACCGTGCCGAAATCTTCGTCGGGGCACTTGTGTTCTGGCAGTACCCCGGGGCGGTGACAATTATCCACCACAATTACCGTCTCACATGACTACCAAATTGGCCGCCACATATATGCATATGCACACATTGAGAATAAAAAATCGTTTGATTCATCAAGATGAGCGGTAATTGGTGGCGGATAGAATGACCAATTGATTGAACGACATAATTGTCACAGTGGATGAAAAAAAAAAAAAATTCTGTTCAACTGACTTTGTTCGATCGGCAAATTTATATCTCTACTACTCACAACTCTACCAGAAAAAATCCCTATCGTATTACAACTCTACCGTATTAGAACTCTACCAAAATCTCTACCACTAAAGAAAAAACTCCTCCGGAATTTAAATAAAACTTTCCCCGAATTTAAATGAAACTCTCCGCGAATTTAAATAAAACTCTCCCCGAATTTTTATTTTTATTCCGGAAAATGTTTATTTTTATTCCGGTAGAGTTTTACATAAATTCGAGGAGAGTTTTATTTAAATTCCAGAAGAGTTTTTTTCTTTAGTGGTAGAGATTTTGGTAGAGTTGTAATACGGTAGAGATGTAATACGGTAGAAATTTTTTCTGGTAGAGTTGTTAGAGCCATCGCTTTTGGTAGAGTTATTATCCGGGAGACTTGTTTTCAGGTAGAGATGTTTGGGGAAAGATGTTTTCTGGTAGAGTTGTTATCTCGTAGAGTTGTGAGTGGTAGATATATAAATGTGCCGTTCGATCGAGAATTCCTTTTGATCAGCTCGCATCCGTTGCGCCACCCGTAAGCGCTCAATTTGTTGACTCAAAGGATATTTCCTCCGTGAATAGTATACATATGTCTATATATCAATGCAATACAAAAGGCTTTATAGACTCGTCATGTCTCGAAGGACGTTTACAAATAAAAAGTGTCGAATATAATTCACGAGCCGTGTGTGTGGCGTTCTCTGATTTCACTCAATAACCTTTCTCGATTGAAACTCCAAAGCTCCGGATGTTGGCGACCTTTCATAAGTAACTTCCTGATTTTCCCGCGAATCTGTTCGGTCCTCAGTCAAACCGTCGTATCCGGCTTCGGGACGTTTTTTATCGGCCGGATGCGAGCGGTGAAAAGCGTGCGCCAACACGGGAATCCCAATGGGACGGTGAGCCAGCAGCAGGAGCTCTCTATAGCCGTAGATTGCTTTGTAAACCTGAAGCAGGAAATACAAGCGCAATCGGAGGGCGATGGAGCTCGTCGTTCGACGATTCGAAGTAGTTCGAGGTTTCGGGCCAAATCGAATTGGCGTTGTCGGTAGATCTCTCTTGCGATTCTTGCCCGATATATCTCAATGTCTCGGAGATACAACCGGGGGTGTGGGTGTGTTTGCGCGAAACCGGGGGCTATTTGCTGGTGGGCGGTACCTGCAAAATCGGACTCTGGTCACCGGATGAAATTCACTTTCGATCGTTTCGTCCACCTCACCCTACTCTCTGCGTCACGGAACCACCACCGGCTGCACCAAAAGTAGCCTCACAGAAACTTAACTCGATTCGACCCCAAACGAACGACAGAAGAATTGTTTAAATCGTTTGGGTCGACAGTTACGGTTCTTTCCAAAATCGTTCGCCATTGCGGGATCGTTACCACGATCGCTCGTTCAGCTACTACTGTTGTACCTTCTGCCCAACCCCGGCTTTCCTCGCAATCATTTGTTCACTGTGCCACGTTCTTTTGTCGATTCGTTCGCGAACTGATTTGTCCACTCTATTCTCTGATCGCTGATTCGATTGTTGGGCAGAACTTCTCGTACACCGTGCGGCACTGCAACTATCCGATTGTGTTAAGTGCACTCTTCTTACTCGTAAAAATCCTAACGTTCCTCTGTCGAGGGTTTCTCGTGATTTGCTTCGATTCACTCTTTTTTTACCCCTTTCTCTCTCTCTAACCAACAACTTAAATTGAATTTTTGGGCTTCGTATTCGTGGGATTGAGGCAACTGAAAATCAACGCTAATGTTGACCGTTAGGCACATTTACATCTCTTCCACTCACAGCGCTACCAAAAAACATCTTTACTATATTACAACTCTACTGTACTAGAACTCTACCCACAATCTCTATCACGGTATGAAAAAAAAATCTAGTAGAGCGAACCAGTCGCCAACAACTCTACCGGACTTTCAAGAAAATCGGATTCGGATTTTCGTTCAAGAAAATCCTTACCTGAATAAAGAAAACTCTACCAGAGTCAAAATAAAATTCCACCCGAATTGAAATAAAACTCTGCGGAAATCACATAAAACTCTACCCTAATACAAGGCTACCGTGCAGTGTGGTATTCCGGTAGAATTTTATTTCAAGTCAGGTACAGTTTTATTTCAATTCGAGTAGAGTTTCATTTTGATTCTGGTAGAGTTGTTATGTTTTTTTCATACATAGAGTTTTTTTTCATACAGTGGTAGGGATTTTGGGTAGAGTTCTAGTACGGTAGAGTTGTGAGTCCTAGCGATGTAAATGTGCCAACCGTTAAGGTTCGAGGGGTATTTCGTATCATACACTGAGACCGCGAAACGAATCTGACCGGTCTGCTATAGGCAGTTTTACAGATATTCCGTAGCAGTGAATATACTAATACGTCAGTTTAACGAGACATCACCGTTGCATTGTGTACGCAAGATCATTCCGATAATCGAGGTGCAGAATGTCGTATTCGAAGCCCGAAGTAATTTTCGCATCAGGTATGAACAATGCAAGTCGCGAGAGAGAGAATGGGGACTCTAGTGTGCTCTTGTCTCGCGGTCCGATGCCGCCCCAACAATGGGTTTTCGAAGTTCACGAATATCTCCGGTAAACGTCAGGCCCGCTCTGCAGAGCTGACAATGGGAGGCAGCGGATTTTTCTCGTGTCTCCGTACGCTCGGCGAACACGCCGTTTCAGAGCCCTCCTGTTGGGTCTTCCGAATTGTCGGTAAATCGCTGCATGTCATCGATTGACGAAGATCGGGAAGAAGGGGAAAAACTGCGATCGTCAGAAGTAAAGGCTATCCGGAGAAGTCCGAAATTACAAAATTACAAAAATGTCACCCCGCCCCATTGTACAGCTTTTCCATTTTGCCCCCGCGCCCTTCTGCGTGTAGAACCACCATTGACACTGCGCTCGTATAATACGCATTGTGCACAAGCGATGCGACGCCAACCCTCTTTCGTTTCGTGTTCCACTGTCATCTGGCTTCCATCGCCGAGAAACGGTGTGACCCGCGTTGATGACTATCGGGAATATTGGATCATGTAAGTGCAATGAGCAGTCGATGAAGCTGAGCTACGAGCACCGGCAATAAACCCGGTAACAATTATATCGCTTCGTCACAGCTAAGGTGTAAGGAAATTCATAGCAACCATCGTGTTCTATAAGATCGTGCTGCATTAACGCGTTCATCCATAAATGGCACCTGCCGGCTTGTAAGGTATGCTGTCGAAATGTAGATTCTGATTCCAGTACGGTACGACGGGCACGATGAGAACGGTGTGTGCACACGCTGTACCGTGACGCTAAACACGAACGTGCATATCGCGGATCGTCCTCGTGGATGCCGTTGCAGCCGCGTATATTTCGTGGGAATGGATTGTCGCCATACGTTAAATACACCGTTGGTGCATACGCGGCAGCTATACGGAAGTGAGGGTTTCGGTCGTACATAGTCGTGCAGGAATCATGAACTCCGTATCGACTGCTGCTGCTGTAAATGAAGCACTTCGGCGGGATGCTGGAAACCCTCGGCGAACAAGTGGCGCGTCGGTGCATAGAACGTATACGGGTAAAACTATAGTGTGGGTAGGGTAAAAGTGGTGAATATGGGCTGGTCTGTAGAGCACTGGTTTGCGTGCTAACCGGCCTGGGCCGTATTCACCACTCTTCTCCTATAGTAATGGTGCCCGTTGGAGAGAGGGCGGATGCCGAGGGCCCGAGGTTAGTAGACGCGGAAGAGGGTAACATCGACGTGTCGCGCACTCCGGGCGCCTCCACTTGGAACAATGGGAACGCTGACGTACATCCAGCGACGAGCGGGCTCGACGATCTCTCTCGGCAAGCCCTTCGAAACGTTACATCAACGATCCACCCTCGTATCGTGCACTCGCTTACCCAAGCTCTAACTCAACCCTAACGCGCGGAGACAACCCTCCGCCCGACGGCTTTCCACTTCGTTGGAAGGCCTCGAAACTCGTCGGGGCTCCTTGGGTTCGAGAATCGCCTGAGAAACAATCTCCTCCCCGAGGCTCCGAGATGCCTCTCGAGGGAAAATTATTCACGCTGATGCCGGATACTCGACCGCGTCGAGGCCGATGACCGTTCACGTCCATTACGTATCAGGTGGATCGTCTTTTAAACCGGGAAAAAAATTGTAGCGGGAGAAAGTGGGTAGGGAAAAATTTGAAAAAACTAAAAAATCGAACAGACGTGTCAACGTACTCAAGCTGTCGTACCAATTTTGTTATGTTTCAATTGGGCCTTTGAACGGCACTAAACACACTTTTTTTCGACACATTAGCTTCGACATAGATTTTTGAACTTATGAATCGTACGAAAAATTGATGTTTGAAATTATCGAGGTACAACATTGTCTTTTGAAGATTTAAACTTTCTCGGCACAAGATCGGTGCGTCATAGCGGAAGATAAATCGAATTTGACATGAAAAAAGCGTATACGACGGCATTACAAAATTTGCAACTATTGGCCCTTCGACCCCGTTACATTCACCTCTAACATACATCAGGTAAATCATTCCGTGACAATCCTACGCTTCGCAGTTCTTCGCACGGGCAACGCGCAAGCTTCGGGATCCTCCGAGCGAATTCTCCGGTCGGGGGCGGCAGTGCATAGTGGTGACGGGTTTACACGGGTGCACTCACTGACCCAGTAAATCGCAGGATGGCATGAAAATTATTGACGGGAACGGTTTGCGCCACGCGAGAAGCGGACCTTTATGTGGGCCGGCAGGGCGGAGGGCGGGGGTAGCTTCATCGAATTATCTCGGGAGCGTCGAACCGTCTCTCCCGTCTGTGCGGCGGAGCACTGTACGCCTCGTACGTTGCGCGCCACCACTCTTGCTTGTTTCGTGGTAAATCGAAAGGGCGGACGGTAGAAACGGCTTCTGGGACGTTGCAGGCGCTTCATCAGTGTACAATAATTTACATCCCTCGGTACGTCGCGTTCCTCCTCTGTACACGTCTCTCCCGTTCGTGCATCGCGCACTTGCGTCGGAGAAACGCGCCAGGGTGTGTACTTGCCGGCGTTAACCCCGTACCTGACGCACACTGCTTTCCGGGCCTTCATTAGACACGGAAACTTCGATACGGAATTGTCAACGAGCCGCCCGGATAGTCACACGGTATGTCGAGAGGGAAAATAATATTGCTGCTTTCGCATTCGTCACAGAGCGTCGTATCGCAATCACGAACCGGCGCGATATCATTAAGTGAATATAACTCTGACCTCGTTACGGATCGGATAGCATGTTGAAATAAGAGGCTTGGATTTGCCGGCATCACCGTCTCCACGATTTATCCTCTCGACTATTCTCACGAGGATTCTGGCGGATGTAATTAATTCACTCTAATTACGACACCTTAATCTTTGCATTACATTCTTATCACATTTTTTTTTAATTGCGAAGAGTCGTAATAATAATAATAATAATAGTAATTCCTGGAAATCCTGGAAATGTTGCGAATTTTAAAAAACTGGTCAGGCACATCGGTAAATGTTATAAAAATTGTATTTCATTGCCATCAGATTTATCGTAAACGTGGCTTTAAATTCTGATTAGTTTGAGCTTCATTTATTAGGTACTTGCGTTTGGATCGGCGGTGTGAATTTTCGTCGGGATAAAAATTATAGTTCGGTGAGGCAAAGTCAGGTGAAAATTCAGTACGCTCTTTCCACCGTCAGCGACGACCACGTCACAATAGAAGCTGTGGTACGGCTGATTTACGAAATAAATTGTATCGCCGTTATACTAACCGAGTCGGGCTTGCGTTAGCGGATCGATTGCAAAATGTCATGACCTTTCGTTATTGTACACCGTGTACGTTACGAGCGCCGTGGAATAGCGTCGGCGTATTGCCTGGGACGTCCCGACGGGATTAAATCGTTGAAAGTTAATGCATCCGGAAACTGTGCGTTCTCGCGGGTCGTTCCGCCGGTATTGAATTCTGCGCGTCGAAACGAGAAGAAACATCGAAGCATCCGATCGTCAGTAACGATTCTTATTTTTATCGAAGCGTCCGATCGTCGGTAACGATTTTTATTTTTATCGTATCATATCGGTTCGCCATAGTCGGCGCTTACTCTCGATCCATTACACCTGATTAATCGTAGGAACGCGTGGATAATGATGCATGGAGTCGGCGCGGTGTAAAATCTAACGCTCCGGGCGATGAGTGAATTCTACCGTGCACGGTAGAATCAACACGAGGCTATAGTTTCGTGTTGAACTATCGGGCGCGAATTCCCTCGTGTGGCATCAATTGATGGGCTTATTGCGATTGGTCTCGTAACGTGCGATCGGGCACTCTACTCGGCCCTCGTGCCATTAATCGTAATTTCCACGATCGGGAGGCTTTTCTCATTGGGCTATTTTGCACGTTGAGCTCCGCGCCGATTATAGTCTAATCGATTGGTTAGCGATATCGCGATGAGTGTCATAGATCGTCAGGGGGGAGAGGTCGGAGGAAAAAGGCCGGTAGCGAAGGCTCTTCGGAGAGAGCATCGGTCAGGAAATTGCCTGTACCGGTGCTTTTATCCCGTCAAAACACTCCATCATCCGGCCCGATGGTAATACAGGCGAACATCGGAATTGGCGTGATAAAAAAAGAATAATAATAAAATATCGTGGCCTCCGGTGTTCCAACTATCTTTTTGGAGCACTTTGTACATTTTTGTTGGATTATATAGGTGCTGTCGAGGGGAGATGTGTACGGGGAGGTGCGAGGTAAAAAGTATATATTTCACTCTCATAGAAAAAATGAAACATGCACTTCGCATTGTACACGATTTATGAGGCTCTGCTGCACCGCGCACTGTTCCCTTTCATATTTTTATAACATTTTTTCAATAAGACCACTGATGCCTTGGTAATGCAATGGTTTTCGTATACAGCTGTGTTTCAAATTTTTTTTCGGAAGGTTTTTCACCAATTAAGTCGATAGCGAAAAAACTGAATAATTCTTAACATTAACGGAACATTCCGCCGAAAAACTTGCACCGCGTGGTCCACTCTGTCTCGCGAAAAGAAAGCAAGTAGCGAGTCCGGGTGGTGAATTTATTTCAGTCGTGGCATCTCCGAAGGCGTATACAAATCCGACAGCATTTTCACGTAGGGTAAAAGTGGGAAATATGGCGCGGTCCATATAGCATTGATTTACGTGTTCATCGAGGTGGGCCGTATTCACCACTTTCACCCTAAGGATAATATAGTGCCCAGGAGCACATCGGGCTTTTCGAGCACCTGGGGAATGCCATTTTTTCTACGTTGTACGGTCGAAAAGCAGCGGTGTGGAACAGGATAACGCCGTTCAGGGAATAAAGTTAATCCTTTTGTGTATATATCAAAGCCGAGAGCGCGCAGAGGCTTTTCGCAGAATTTCACGGGAAGCTCACGCTTTGCGCCTCAGTTACACTGCATTGGAGCTTGTACACACGAACAAACGCTGGGTTCTCTCGTTCGAGCACTCTGGAATAGGCGGGATTCAACCTAGTAATGCACGTAAATTACAGGTATTTGTGTACCGCATATACAGGGATGTACCTGCAAGATCCAGCGTTGTTATTCACTGCTAATTTAAAACGTTTGTTCTGGGAATTCAGAGGAGGCGTTGGAATTATAATTATAATGTAGGGTAATAACGAATACGCGATGGGGATGTATGTGCACACATATACATAAATGGAATCGCAGGTGTTCAGAGAATCTTCTCTGATGCTGTTATAAAATTCGCGCTTTTTTTTTTTGCTCGGCTATTAACACAGGACAGAAGTGCATACAAATTTTTTTGTAACACGTGCACGAAAACTTTTTTGTAACACGTGCACAAAAACTTTTTTGTAACACATGCACAGAAACGTCCCCCCCTTATCACCCCCTTAACGTGCACCCCCTTATCATTTTTCCACTTTCAAAATGACCAAATTTTTTTTTTCGAGATATCGATTTTTTATCACCTCCATTGGCTTCAAGTGACCCATTTCCGACTCAAAACACTGGCGACTTGTATTTTTTTCGGAATTTTAAAAATTCACCATTTCCAGCATAGGGAATCCTATGTTAAATTTTGCGAAACGGCACTTTTTTTCAAAAAATTTCGAGATATCGAATTAAAACCTTCGCCATTCTTTTCAAGTGGCATATTTACCAACCGATTTCATTAACGAAAAAATTCTAAAAAATTTTTTTGTAAAAATACCATTTTTGTCAAAAAATTGGAAGGGTAAATTTTGCGAAACGGTACTTTTTAAAAGGGTCTTACGGCTCTAAACGGGTTTGTTCGCTTGCATAGAGATGTGTGCCGGCCGGTAGCCTGCTGAGAAGATTCTGAAATAATTCGTAGATACTACTTGAGGTACTATGCAGTACCGAAGAGTTTTGCCCAAAGCTGAATCTTTAAATGTATTTTTAACGGGTCTTACGGCCTTCTCATAACGTTCCTTTATTCGCAAAGCTTCCTCTGTGAGGAAGCCAACTATACAGAAAATGCTTCCTCAGAGAAGAAGCTTTGTGAATAAAGGAACATTATGAGAAGGCCATATGAAACTTCCAATTTGCAGCTTTTATGAGGAAGCCACATGAACATTTCAATTTGCAATTTTTTTTAAGCACTTTAGTTATTGTTTCGCACGCTTTCGCCACGATACAGGCATGGAAAGTGGAGGAGTTTTTGTGCACTTGTTAGAAAAAGTAGTATTCGATAATTGTAGGAGAAAAGCTCGCCTTCAGCCCGTGCAGCCAACTGCACATCTTTCGTTGAAAGACCACTTTTACGCACTGGTATCGCAAGGTACAATTCCACCCTGTCATCGTGGAGGTATTTTACCTTCTACGAAATCAATATTCCTCGGCACGTTGCTGGGACCAAAGTGCACAATGGTGATTACCGGTACAGCTGCGATGACTGAGACACCTTATCGCGCGATTGAAATTTCACGCTCGTGAATTTTGACCGAAAGTTTGTTGCGGGTTTGCAGATAGGTGCGATATGTAATTTCGATATGGAATTCTCTGCACCGTCACCGCGGGGTCTGGCACATGTGGCCGCACGAAATCGTCATATCTCTCGCCGAACATTTTCATTTAAACTCGAGCTTAACAACGCGCGCGATTCCCCGAGACCGAGGCTGCTGGCTGGGTGGGCTGTTCGTGCATAAAAGTACTCGAAACTCGTGGTGGATCGCGCACACGCGGAACCGGCTGCAACACAGTTGCAGCGCACCGGCGGGGTAGTTTTACCCGGCTTTTCGAGCTCCCGGCATTTACGCTTTTTAAACAACTAACTTTCGCAGTAGTGCGGACGAAGGGGAGAGAGAGGGTGAGGGCTGGGGTAAACATCGCTCAGAGATCGTTGAGAGAAAAGTTTGCTCCTTAGGATTTTGTTCGCATAACTGTCCGGAGAGCAATGTGAATCAATCTTCCTTTCTCCGGAAGCTTTTTATGCTCGTAATGACCGAAACTTGTCCGTCACTTAATGCCAGACTGAATTTAATAAAAATCAGTGCCACCACTTTGTTGTCGACGCAACGGAAGAGGACAAGTCGCGTTCAGTTCGACGCTGGGTCGTGTAACAGTCAAGTAGCGGCTATTAAACAATTTCGCTCAAGGAGTGATTGCGCTTTGATGGCGGATCTAATCGAACAAGAGAGCGAGGGGAATCGGTGGTGCGGATGATGGAACATCGATTGGCAATATACAATCGTTTATCAATCCCCCATCGCGATAAATGCACGCGGATGTTTTGGACGATCTCCGCGGGCGCAAAGCTCATACGCGTAAACGGTGTAAAATCGGAACGAACAATCATCTACAACGAAAGTGATGGATAGCAATTTTTCAGCAATCTGAATTTGTGGCCTCCCGGCGAATAGTTTTTTTTGGCGGGCAATTTAATTGGTTCGGGGTAAAAAATTATTTAGTTATCAGCCAATTGATGTGTTAGCATTACAAATTAGTCTATCGAACCGATAAACACATCGCAATAATTATCGTCGTCCCTCAGCGAAATATGAAAATTCTCTTCAGTAAATTTCGTTTCGGTCCAAGTGACTTCAAAGATAGTCGAAAATTGGGAAGATATGACTTTTAACAGGCGGATCTTTAATGGAAAGCCCGTGAAGATTACATCTCAAACTTCCTGTCGGGGAAAGTATCTTCTCGGCTTCGAGCGCGAAAGTGCTATTTCGCTTGAAAAATTAACGAAGGGCTACAAAAGTCGAGAGTCAACCCGCTCTCTCCTAGCAGCCGCTCCAACTCTTCAGTCGAGCTTTTTTTTTTAAAATTATTACACCGGTAACGGCGTGCAACGTAATTGGTTCTCTTTCCCGCTTCCTCTCCTTCCTTTTTCTATTTTCTTGTTTCACAACTCGTATCGCTGAACCGAGCTCTTCCTCCTCCTCCGCCTTAGGAGACCCGGATAAGCTTAACTAATTAACTGACGTAAACTTCCTCTCCCGCTCTCGAGCCGGACTTCGAGTGGCTTCTCTCACGACCCTCTAATTTGCCGAAGGAACAAGAAAAAAACTTTTTCCCGTGCGGATGTTGCGACACGCCAGGGTAGAGAAGAACATCTTCGTGGCTTTTACTTTCTCTCTAATTAGTATGCTCGAACCAATGAATTTCTCGGCTTCATGACCACGACGACGAGTCCTCGCGAGAAAGGTACACGTGATATCGACTTACCATGCCGGAAAGTATAACTCGGAAATAGTTTACTTCTCGTCGGCCCAGCGGAAGGGAAAAAGCCCTCAAGCTCGTGCTTCTACCTACTTAAGAACTTTTTTTTCTCCTGCATACGGTGAAAAAAAAATCAACCGCGTCGTATCGTTTTCTCGCTAAATACAGTGAGTGTTACGACACACCCTGTAATTTTCATATACCCGCAATTTGTCTCGAATCTCCACAGTGATTGAGAAAACGAGATCGCTTACTTGTTCCAAGTGGTTTGATTCATCACGATCATTAAATTCGCGCGTACGGTATTGAATTGGCCATCAACTATCCCTTAATTATAGGGTAAGTTTTATTTCCATTCTACGAAAACTACATAGTTTCACGGTATTTTGGTTCCGGTTTGATGTCTATCTAGCATGATAAAAATAAGCGGAACATTGTATCCGCGAATGCGGTATTAAATTAGCCTTAAACGAGCCCTCAGTTACAGGATTTATACTGCGGTTTTTACTGCGTTTCGACGTTTCGGCGGTTCCAGCTTGATCGACTTCGATAAAGCGCGAGGGTCGGGCCGCGACGGCGGTCTATTAATGTCCGATGTAATCGCGAGCAATGGCCCGTGTCGTTGGCTGTTCCTGGTGTGTGTGCGTGCAACGCCTTCCGCACAGGGGCAAGTCAACGCCAGTCTATTAGAGAGCTCGTTACAGTCACGTTATCCGTCTCTGCGTGAAGCCCTGCATCAAGCCCTGCGCAAAAACGCTGCAACCGGAGAGAGGTCCTTGCCTCCACCACGAGCTCATAGACCAATCGTTTAACCTTATCATACCCCCGGCATCTCGATGGATGGCGGATAGTTGCAGCCCCAACTTTCTTGCCATAGATTAGAATAAACCACGGTATATTATATATTCCTCAGCTTCCTGTATAGTGTGCGATAGGGCGAAAGTCGTGCGCATGGTCCGGTCCATGTATAATTGATTCACCCGCTAATCGGGATCGGCGCATGTTCACAATTTTTTACCCTACACCGAGAAAAGGATTCTTGTACAAACTACCGATCATCTAAGAAAAATTACCATAGTACATAGTGGGCTGGTGGCCCGCTATGTACTATGGTCATTTTTCTCAAGCGATATAGTCATATTTATATTGTTCCACATACTTCCTGTGAGGCTGGGGGGAAAGGGCTTTTTTCCCCAGCTTATGTTTCTTAGAATTAACATATCGAAATTCATGCTTCGATACATGTAAAACTCCTAGGTGGTCGCCGAAGAAATTTTTTTAATTAAACATTTTTCGGGGCTATTTTATGTTGCATATTTTTCTTCGTTTTACGTTGCGGGTAAAATAAAATGAAAATTGTTCCTTTTGCCCGGTAGTTCCGTTTTGCCACGGTCTTCTTTACCTTGTACGCACACATCAAAGGAGTCAGCGGTCCGCACGGCCGGCACGCCGCAGCCCTCGAAATTATCCGAATCCTCTAGCGTTCGTACCGATTTCACGGTACCACGGAGATATTCAAATTTCCGCAGCGTTATTGCGCTATTTCATAGCGCAGAGAAACCGTTGGACATGACATGACGAAAAATTTCGCGAACAAACCGCCTTCGGGGCATCGGGAGGCAGCCGAGCATTTCGTGGGAAGAATAGCAATCGCGAAGCTTCGACCACGACTTCATGCAGCTTCAGTCACAGAGCTTCGTTTTCCGATTCGCTATTTTCTGTATTCATCTGTCTCTTCCTCCCTTCTCCCCCCCCCCCCCCCCCCCTCTTGTTCTCGCCGTTTCGTCGCTGCATGTATTCCACGACGATTCCGTCGTACTAGACAGTTCACAAATTGGCCGATACATCAAAAGGTCACCGAGCTGTGATGCTCCCGTATTGTCTCGTTCTCCCGTACGCTTTTTTTCCTATGATTTTCCGTACATTCACTCCAGTAGGAATCCTCATGGACTGTCTTGAAAATCCATCTGCACGCCTCGCTCTGACTTCGCACCGGGCGGCTCGAGCTCAACGTAAAATATATTTCCGGTGATTTCTCGTTCCGGAATCGCAGATAGCGACCGGGTACAACCGGGACGAGCCCGGCTGTGGAGAACCGAAAGGACGAATTGCCTCGCGTGTGCAATCTCATACCAGCGAGAAAATCCTAATGGGTTTTTGCATTCGTTCGTACACTACATCACTGACGGGAAATTGAATACCAGATTTTATGATGTATCGGATACGATGTATATCAGCTCAGGAAGATATTGAAATTGTGATTTTACGACGTCGATCATTTATTCGGAAGAAGAACGCACGGGCCGAATCGAGTATTAAATTAATGGAGTGTCAGCAATTTTGGCGTTCGGATCAGCGCGCGGGGCTATCTATAAATTCCGATATTATAGGGGAAGTTGCAGAGAGTGGAGGCGTGTAGGCGATGCTGCAGTTTACTGAGTAATCGAGTACACCAGGTGATCCCGAGTGGCTTCACCCAATAATTAATGTTTGAGATGGCGTATAGGAGAGGATCAACCGGAGTATAACGTTCCGAGCCCGGAGCACGTGCCTATCTCGCGATGTTAACGTAAATTCATTCGCGAGATAAAGCCATGCTCATTTGAGTAGAAGCAATAGAACGGTTAACTGCGGTTGCGTCAGCGACGATGTTGGGCGTGCGAAGAGGCTGAGCGTTTTAGTAGATCCATCACGCGCCGGGGTAAAATTTTAGATACGGCGACAAATCGAGCGCTAAGAATTTCTAAGGATTTATCTCTAACAGCGGTTCTTTTCTTTCTCGATAATTTTACTCTCATTTTTCGTTCTCTTCCAGCCATGAGATGGAGAATCTCTGGACTGCTTACTTTAAAAATTGTGTACAGAACGCGATGAGATGCTGACCTGAAAACGACGCTGAGACGTAAAAGGCTGCATGGTGAACAATGAATAACGGGAAGAGTACCGCGATGATGGGCGTCTAGTGAAAAAAAATATGCGGCGGTTTATACGTCACTGCAGCCAAAGTAAAGTCTCCACCGGAGAGTTCTCTTTTCATGAAACACGCTGAAAGGGCTGAGCGCACATACCACGAAAGGTGTAGCCCTCTTCGCACATACTGGAATGTAAAGCGCGTGGCAAGCGTCATTCTCCATCCCTCGCTGGCCATTTTGGTATTCCGCATTTTTGCATCTGAATGTTCTACGGATTCAACGTCGGTGTGACTGCTGCAACGACACGACCCGTTGAAAACATCAGCGGCGCACTGACGCTTCAACTCTCAAAACTACTTATGCCGGAACGACGAACGAGACGCTAGGGACACCCACTTCATATAATAGGTATTATGTTCTTAATACTCTAAAGACTATTTTTTTTTATGGTACTTTGGTAGACGGAAAAAACATGTTCTAAACATTAGATTATCGCCTGAGAAAATCCGTATGTAATAATATTCGCCAATTCAATCGTACTGTTTTACACTATCATTTGCAAAAAAAAATGCATTTGCAACAAAAAAAAATCATGCGAAATTTGCGAGAACTTTACATTCGGAAAAATTCTGAAGAAATTATTAAAAATATTACCGATGATAATGGTAAGATTTTTTTATTGTAAATGCCGCATATATCGCCAGATAGCGACACAGTCGTCGACCACCATGCGTACCGTGGTAACTTTTCTTGGCGATTATTGTAATGTCTACTCGAACCTTTCCGTGTAGCCGTGGTAAAATAAATTGACCAACCTGTCCAGAGCGATGGCGACCAGATGTAGAATCGAGGCGGTGCAGCACAGGACGTCGCTGCTGGTCCACATGTCGCAGAGTTCAGGACCTAAAGCCCACTCGTGGGAAACCTCGTACACGGCTCCTGTCAACAATGGACACACTAACAAAAAAAATGCCTTCGCGGTAGGCCAATGTTTGCGTCGCCCTCCGAAAACGAATTTTACAATCCGCACGACAAGAGGAGCAAAGAAGCTCGAAGGGTTTAGCGAACTTCGAACGATCCCTTTTCGCTCGCGGTCGCAGGGTGGCGTCGCGCGGTTTTGCCCTTGAATACACATCCCACGGTCCCTTTGTTCCGTGAGACGTTGGAGAGCCAAGACATTATGCATTCAAATGATATTAACGTCGTGACGGAAACGCGCGCTTCTGATGCCCTTCGGGATTTCTCGGGAAGTAGTTTCGCCTCGAAGTTCAGTCAATCTGCAGAATTATTATGCCGCACCAATCCCGGCTTGTGAATCGTCCTGGAGCAACTGCATGCACGCGCTCTTGAATCGAAGATTAGTTCTTCAAGCCTCCCCCCCCCCCCCCCCCGGGTTGAAGAGAACTCTCCGAGAAGCTCCGAGCTCACTTCAAAGTCACTTTCCGAATTTAATGGCGATGCTTCGTCCTTTAACATCCCTGGAGCCGATTGTATTATCCACGATTTGGACGTGTACCACAGAGCACAGGCGTGGCCGAGAGGCTGAATTAATATCACTTACCCAGGGGCATCACGAGGCAGGCTACCAGTAGGTCCGCAAGAGCTAGCGAGAGGATCAAGTAATTTGCCACGCTCTGCAAGTTCCGCTCCAACAGGATAGCTGCTATCACGAACAAGTTGCCTGCGAACAGAGAGATCGCAAGTGGGTGGAGATCGTTGTTATGATAACGCTGGTATGTTCTTAGTGGAAGAATTGCAACAAAAAGGCGAACTTTTTGGATTATCATCGACACGCTTCGGGGGTAGAAACGATTGAAAGTACATGGGTTGCAAACAACTATTCTGATTTGCTCTTGCCAATGATTTTCATAGGCTACTGACGCTATGATTCGAGCGATGTTTTAATATTTTTGCGTGACTCATTTTTAATTAAATTTTTTAAGTCTTAATTTTGTTTTACAGTGATGATAGAGGAATGACCTCGAGTCGATAAGGTGCGAGCCACTCCATTATCTCGACCATGAAGATGAATACAATGGGATGGATCTCCGGAATGCGCTACGCCCAAATACATCGTCGAGGATGACGACGCCGGATAGTGGATATATCTTGGATGGATAGAAGGTAAGGGACAATCCAGGGTTCGAGCGGTGGGTGGAACGGGAGGAAGCTCATGCTGTCGCCGATCCGGATGAGGATGGCATAGACAGATCTCCGTCACGGTCCTTGCTCTATCTATAATTCTCTCGCTCTGACGTTAGCCCACATCCGGAACGAACCCTCGAATACAATTACATTCGCGTTCCTTGAGCACTTCACGCGGTTTCCAATAATCGCTGCAAGATTACCCGATTAATTCGTAAGCAACATACGTTTGTTCGAGACACATCGGAATTAACTCGAATCAATCGATTAGACAGTAATCAATTGATTCGATTATCAAACATCAGTTATCTGCAGAGGTCCACAATTTATTTCTTGTTAATTGAACGACTTTTGTTGTTGTAAAATCACGACGGAAACAATTGTGGACATTGGTCTTCAATAAATAATTCATAAATGTAAAAAACGGGGCGTTAATATAGTATGACGTTCGAGTCAATAAAAAAACATCAACATGACAAGACAGTACAAGAAGGTCCATTGCAAAGATAAAAAAGAAAAAAACGAACTGTACATTGCTTAATTAGTGCGGGAGATCGGAAGACGTAACTTTAGCAAACGTGAAAAATGAGAAGCCCCTTTAAATTCGTCCGCTGTGATGAATTAACGAGAGAATTAAAACAGCGCCCCAGGAGGGAAACCTTCGGCCGAGCGTAGAATTTATCGCAGATGGACTAATTGGGTAACGTCGGATTCGATGACCGTCGCGGGGCAATCCCAGGATTGACGTAGGTACATAGAGATATCGCTTCGGAATGAAAGCGATGCGACGGCAATATGGAAGTCGGGCTTTTACAAAGTCCCTTAAAGTCTCGGAAGCTCCTTTGAAACTTAGCAAAAAAAAAAAAAAAAAAAGGTATTGACAAACGCGAATGTAAACGGAGTCTCTCATGCTAAAATTTCCGTCGGTACCATCGTGGGCTTTGCGCGGTGGACCTATAAATTGGCCTGTTGGGCTTTCGAGTAGTGAATTTTTCTCCTTCGCGCGATTGCATAGGGGTCCAATTAGTCGACGTCGGGGCGATATCCCACGGCATCGGGGACCGAGGAGCTGCCACGCCGCCGGCGATTTAGTCCGGGAAGATCGATTAATGATCGAGCGTTCCCGACGAGGAGTCAAAAATAAACCGACGAGGCATAAAGCTCCGGCAAAAAGCGCGGAGTCCCGCAGTATAACGATGTTATAGCGTACGAGAGTCGGAGACGGGCTTTCCCCACGGACGACGGCGATATTTCGGCTTAGCGCCACTGCGGGGAAAAGACCATTTATATTCATCCCCGGCACTATAGACGTCCTAATAGCCAACATCGAGACGCGTGTGCCTTCGCCCACAGGAATTTGTCCTGTCCGAGCTGCCGGGCCCGTGTTTGTACGTGCGGGTGATGAAAGTGAAAAATGATTGTTGCCGATAAGGAAACCTTTTCAATTCGTTGGGGGATCAATTTCGGCTGGACGCTAGCTGCGATTTGAAAAATGAAGAGAAGAAAAAAAATTCTCTCAACATCTCTGCCCTTATACCTTCGCATTAAGTGGCAACTGACTGACGTGTCTGAGTATTCGCCCGGGTCGAGTGTCAGTCATACGGAGCACTCGACTGTCCTATAACAAAAGCCCGGTGTTCTGGAATAGTGAACGTGGATGATTTGTTCAAGGGCCCTTTGGCCAACGAAGTTCGTACTTCGGACCGACTCTGGGCGAGGCAGTCGCAATAAAAACCTTATTCTTTTTTCTTTGTTCTAACTTGACACAAATCTCTCCGGCAATTTGTTGAATAAACTTCACGCTACCTCTTCCACTCGTCGGAGGTACAACGAAGCCGTTGGACCATCGCGCTCGGGTACTGCATTGAAACTTGTCCTTTTGCCTCATTAAAATCATGCTTTTACCGGGAGACACGTAAAGCGCACGGGAGGCTGCGAGAAACGAAGGTAAAGCGTGCATAAGACACGGAGCGAGGGGCCCTTAAAGCGTGGAGAGCGGACGGAAATTCTCGGTGCAACAAGCGAACGTTCGGTACGGATTACGCAAACTTGATATACCTCCGGCTTTGCGAGACTAGGCGTTCGCGTAATTGCTCCAGTCTCTGGATATCCGGTCGCGAAGCAGCAAGAACCGTGCAACAGTGTCTCTTCCTTCCGCTATCCTATTAGGGTAAACCTCTTCGAGCTTGCGAAAATTCTATGTACTCGACGGCACTTCGTACGGTGACTAGAGGTGGATGGAGCGTCGTCTTTGAACCGTGCATAAACTTTAAGCGTACGTAGGCTCTCTCATTGAATTCATTATGTTTATTTAAAAAAAAAAAATTATTATCCTCCGACTAGAATGGAGCAACACCGTGGGCATCCAACCCGGTTTCAAGTTCAATTTCTTCGCTCGGTGGAATTCGCGGGCGTGTGGTACGTGCTCCAATAAATGTTCGACCGTACTCCTCATACAATTTTAATCGAACAAAAAGTTCGAACGATACATTCCATTCACACATACGCCCTAACAGAGGCAGATACGGAGGGAGACCATTGTTCGCTAAAAAAAGCCCGTAACGGAAAGAAGGAAGGATAATATAAAGAATAAAAATAAAGCCTGCGAAAAGAGAAGATGAGACTGAAAGGAACCAGCCGGAGCTTGCACTTTGCTCGCACGTTTTTCTACATAGACCGTGCCAGGAGTGAATCTCTCGTGGCGCTTTATTTGTTTCGCGTGTGCTCTCGCGACAGAAGAGGATAAAAAAAAAAAAAAGAAAGAAAAACAGACAAACCTCTTAGTGCGATTTGCCGGATGAAAATAAAGAACGAAAGCCCACAGCGAGGGTATTATACTATACAATTTAAATATATATGCGTGTGCGAGTGTCAGAGTTATGCCATAGGAGGAAGCGTTAGCATACCAAGCGGGTAGAAATTATCCGACTCCGCAGTACATGAATTATGTACGACGGAACGGCTGCGGGTAGGATTTACATCGCGAAACTTGCGTCGAAAATATTATGATATGGCGCGCCTCACTTTTCTCCATTCCCGTTCTTCTACATTTTTTCCTCGCGGATATTAGCGAGCACAGTCGTATGCAGAATCGTAGGGAGAAGTCAACAGCCACCGGATTTCGTCGTCGGGACACCAGGCGACCGGTCGGCCACGGGGAGACTTCAATATCTGCTGCGAATCTGAAGAAGAGCAGCGCCGCTGCGACGATGCGCTCACCTTGCATTTATGAGGGAAAATGTGAGAGGGCGTATATACTATAACCGTTGGGTTGTACAGGACGGCAAAAAGCCGGAGAAGTACTCGATATGCGATATTAAAGACCAGGAGGACGCTAAGAAGTGGGAGGACGAGGACGGAGAGATGAAATGAGGACGGGGCTAGTGGAAAGAGATGAAAAAAAAGAATTGGGGTGTCGGAGGCAAGAATGGCGCCGGCGACTTGAAATTTTTTAAATTCTTCTATCTCGGCTGCTGTTTTCTCCCGTGACTTGCAATTCGCACCCGTCTCTCTCCCGTTTCGTCGCACCTCGCTTCTCTTTTTTAAATTTCGCTCCCGATCTCTTTCTCCATCGGGAACGAATACGCGAAAAACCATTATACCAACGATATTTCACGAAGGGTGGGTCGTGCGTTGCTCGATGCGAAGTCAACCTCGAGTTTCTTCGGGAGTTTTTTTCTCTCTGTCACGTTTTACCCATAAAGATACATATCTCGATTCACAACGAAAATTCTGCGGTCCCGCGAGGAAAAGAAAGTGCCTTTCAGTTCCTTTCAATTTTCTCAACAAACGAATTGCGTACGAAAGACACGATTGAAGATTACGTTGCCGGAGCAGTTGCCAGTTACGTTCATTCGATGGGATGTTTCAAACGTTATTGTGTCCTTTCTCTATCGCCTTGGACCTGTTTATACTCAAACTGAGTTGTGATATAATTTAACATTTTTCGTTTTTGCACGGTGAAATATAATGAGTTGCTCCAACCGGCTGCGCGGCTATTAATTTAGTCGTTTTTTTTTTAAATTAATTTGTTAGTCCGACGCAATTAATCGTCCCATAACCACGCAGGGTTGGTTGGGACGACTAATTATTTTCCCTGCGTGACAGTACAAAAAAGCGCGTGCACTCAATCGCACAAACGCACCAAACGTCATCTGTCCGGTTGTAGTGAATTAACAATGCCGAATTAAAACCGTCAGGTTTCAGAAATGAACAAAGTTCAACTCGAGATCTCACGGGTGTCGGGAAGTGCGGAGGCGGGCTCTCATTCGAGACGTTCGCGAGGCTTCAGCTCGCTCGCATTTCTCGGGCAGGTATAATATAATTGAATTTGCCGGCTGCTGAGCGAGTATAATTGTTGGTGCAACGGTAGCGTTAATAAACTTGATGGAACGACGTCACGTGGCTCTGGCACGTTATGTTGTCGTATAAATTATAGCGAATGCAACGCTGCCGCCGGCGCGGCTTGCGGCCCGCCGTTGCCGATGTTCTCTGTAATAGTCGAGCGAAGCCCAGCGTCCAGACTCGGAGTGTGTCCTGAGCGGGAGACAATACGCTGCCTTTAATCGACCGTAGTACAGGGATAATTCGGGCTCACCCCTGAGCGCTGCATCTCCGCTATGTATTATAATCATAACCCACATGATTATACCGGCCCACATCAACGTCACCGGTAACGAGCAAAAAAAAAAAAGAAGTTATTACTCGAACAGATTTGTGAAGCTCTGGACAGGAGAGCGACACGGATGGGAATTGGAGGAGATGAGATGCAGCTGTCACTGGAATGACCCAGCCTCCTAAAACCACCGCTAGCATCGTCGGCAATTTCGCTTTCTCAAATCCACTCAAACCTAAACTATCGTACACTCGCTCTCATACGCGCTTACAAACGATCGTTTAACAACGGCCATAATTCCGACGAACGCTTCCAACTCCCGAGGGTTTCCCGTACCAGCGATAAAACCTTCCCTCCCTCCGTCCCCGCGTCGATATGTGTCCGCCAATATTCCTCCGAGCAAGGAAGACGACCGAACGAGCGTGCACGACTTCGAGAGAGTTCAACGAATCGATTGCCGATCGCGCGTACTCGCGTTTCCATCGGCGAACGGGTGAAATTATCCTCGACGTTGCAACGATCAACCACGGACGGCACTTTCGATCGCCTCGCGGGTTCCGAGGATGACCGATTGCGGGAGCGACACTTCTCGTCGGTGCGTTCGTTGGCAAACTCCTTGCGCGAGGGTTGTTCATGGTTCCCGCCCGAAAACGTTAAACGCCCTATGAAATTCAACGTTTACGTCGATGTAAATTGCTGAATTCGAGTTACGAGGGACGCGAGTACTTTAACGGGAAGTGCCAATTTAATTACGGTCTTCGTACAATTGGCTATGATGCGCTGCTCGAGAGTTATAAAAAATGGTTCCAGTCTGAAACGCGGAGTTCCGATAAATTTTCGGACTAATCGGTGCATTCCACCTACACGCGAAGATCTTGAATAATGAACATTCGCGAGCTCGCGAGATCTGTGTGCACAGGTGCAAGTACTAAGTACACTTGGCGGAGTCGGCGAAGCTACGTGCCGGATTAATTGTATACATATGGCGGCGCATATTGGATGCACGCTCGTGAGTGATATCTGCCCGGTCCTTCTCCGCATCTCCGTCTCCGACGACCCATACATCCAGAGATTCGGTCCGCGAGCGTGGCTAATCATCAAACCCGCCCACGACATCCTCGTCTTTCTGAAACGCCCGTACACGGTCGCGTCCGTAACTAAATTGCAGTACGTCGCAGGTTCCTGTTCCTCCTATGTCTCTTAAAGCCGTTACCGGATCCTCGAATAAACCCGCAGGACGTACGCTAGGCTGATCTAGATTAACCCGATGGAACTAATCCCGGGGACTGCTGCGCGCGGCCACAGCCCGCGGGTATTTCCGGTTCCTCGAGAATTCCGTATTGAACGTTGCTTCTCTGCGAGTATGCTGGCCAGGATACGACATTACTGCTAACTACGCTTGGCGAACGCTCGAAGGTCGGACGTCCTTGAGCGCGTATTAACAGGGTATGCATGCGACCAAGAGACGAAAATTTGCCACGTGTTCGACGTTATCGGGGAACAAAGGAAAGGTTCCAAGGAGACCGAAAGAGTTTAAGTTTTATGCAACGCCTCAGAGATCGGTGAAACGAACTTCGGAGACACGTGCGGCCGGCGGAACGGAGATTCTATTGCGGTACAAGTTAGGACTAGGACGAGCTACGCGAGCGAACGGTTTGCTTGTAACCAGACCGTGTGTCCCTTGCTGGTCACGTCAGGGACGTGGTCCACGTTGACTCGGTCTCTGCCGTCCGCGGATTCTCTCGAAAGTAACTCCGTGGCACTTACCAGTCAGCCAGCTGGCTAGCTCCAAGGCATTACACCGCAGCCGGACGCTGAAACCGCTACCTCGCGTAACTCCGGGCTTACGAGGATTTCCGCGGTGTTCTATCCCGCGAAAATTTAATACCACGGCATTCTCTCGCCAGCTTTGATATCAAGCATGCGAGAATAAACGCCCAGATGCGGATTGAATTATGTCTAAAAGCTAGTCATTTTCTCGCATCTCGGATGCTTTTCGGTCTCCGCTTTTCGCTACGCGTCACCTTTATTTTTAGTTAGAAAAAAAGCAATATCGAAGTTTTCCGGCATTTAAAAGACATTCATGGGGAACGAAAGTGATACGGTCGAACGTATCGTCGAGCGATAAGGGCGTCTTCGTAACTCAAAGCTTATTGCTTTTCAGTGGATTACGTCGGGGCTTCTTGCCGTGAGAACAAAGGATGTTAAGGTGCAGCAATAAGCATTCCCGTCTCCATAGACGATTCGCATTTTCCACACACGGTACGTTAAGGCCGAGAGGAAACGAGCCTTGTCCTCCGGCTCCCTCTCGTTGCGCTCGTACTCCGGTGATTCGAGAGTGCGGGACGTGTCGTAGTGTTTTCGTCGACTGTAATATCCTGAAACCCGTTGCAGGACGGCTGCAACGAAGGCCGTCCGCTTCGCCGTTACATTCGTCATGGCTGGCGCCTTGGGGGTGCAGAGGTTGTACCAATGGCGCAGCTCACATCCTACCGAGGCTCATTCTACCGTCTGCTCTCGCGTCCCTTAACTACTGTAGAAACGCCGTTGGATGGCAATCGTTTCCTGGGTCTTGTTTCGCCAGTGAACGGATATTACGTTTTCGTCCGGACATCTTTGGACTTAACTTGATGAGTTTCAGCTGGATATTCCATAACTCGAGTTATGGTGTAAGCCTAGCACTCTCGCTTGAGAACCCGTGTTCGTATCAACTGCCATCTTGCTTCTATATCGGGGGACGGTAATTGAATTTCCGTGGTTTTTCGCGCGCACTGGGAGAACGATCGTGATCTCGGAGTTGACTCGTACGTGCAACCAAGAAATCATGACCAGGTACTTTCTTCCTCGGCGAACTCCCGCCAGAATGAAGTTAAAGGCTTTCGAGTACAACTTCTACTGTCTGCTACAACAGCAGTTACTATCCCGTCGCACAACAGACACAGGCATGTTCCCAAGCTTCTCGGGACACGGCGGATGTTAAAATGTTCCGATAACTCGAAGGTCACGCAGACGACGGTATAGAACCTCGTATCTTAAGTACAACGTAACAGCGGTTGGTGCCGCAGGGTCAAACGGCAGCAGCAGCATAGCGAAGCTACTGAGTGTACCGACGTGAGTTTACGGTTCTGCCGTATTTACCCCATACTCCATGCGGGCTATCACTGTTCTCGTACGTGTCCGGGAACTCTTCGAAAAGTTACAACTGCACCGAAATGCTATACGATGGTACTTGGAGCCTACGCGAGGGGAAAATAAAATAAACCGTAGAGAGATTCGCGCTGAGAAATTCGGGGCTGCTGTCTCCCTATTTTGTTTGCATACATTTTCATGTGAAATTGCATTTTTATTTGTTTATCGGGAAACGTTAAACTTCTTTTACGAACGATGACGACTCATGCATTATGTATGTTTTTAACTCCCGATTGCCCAAAGTGTAAAAGGCGGGAGTTATGGCTTTCACGGCGATTAAATATACCTACAGCGATTTAAAAAAACCATTACTTTTTCAGTAGTAGCAGCCACAGGAAGTCACAGTGTGGATTATTTTCTCTGCGTCCGTCTTGTTCCTTCGGCGAGTTGTTTCTATTACTTAGTTCCTATTTCTTTTTTTCCTGGCTATGAGACGATCCGCGATGCTTTTTCGAATCTAAAGTCCTGCCGTGAGACGGTCCTTCGCGGAACCAGCTGAAATTCAGATTTCTCCGGCTCGCGAATCTTCAATTGTTTTGATCACAGAAGCCCCATTGTTAGACCACTCGGAGAACGACGAACGCGCACCTCCGTACATGCGAGGAAATTTCCAGTCACCCGTGTCGTCGTCTTGTACCCTCATTCAATGCTGGCGGCTCCTAATTAGCACGGAGAGTTGGGATGAGAGGACGCTATGAAAATAACTGATGACCTTCGCGCCGTATTGCCATTCAGCTCTCATCTAACTAAAACCTTTCCTAACGTTTCCGTATTTTTATGCATTTTTCCTTTTCGTTAAAGAAAGCAAACAAGTTTTTTTCTTTGTTATTCGGGAACATTAATTGTCTCAAACCGGAACCAAACGTTCTGTGATACTCGTAGTTATTCTACACCGTTATTTTCACCGGCGGGGCTTTTTTTACCGTCATAGCTTTTCTCGAATCACTGAGCTGAGAATATTTTTCGCGTGCATTTTCCAACGGACCATGAGAAGAATCTCGATTTTCCTTGTTCGCGCTCTCTAGGTATTCTCGGATGAAACTCGAACGTCGGCCGTCCTCGCTCTTTTCTTCCACATATTTTTCTTGCGCAGGCAATATCGGGTTACGTCACATAGATATTCCCCGTCCCTCTGTCTTAGTCCACCTTACGACAATACTATATTCACCTGCTATCTAACACGAAAGAAATTGTGTACGACACGGATGCCCCCCGGTGCACTAAAGCAAACGTGAAACTACCCGGCGAATCCTGCATGATATTCTCTTAGTTTACGCTGACTCCACGTCTGGAGGGCAATTTTTCTGACACACACGAAAGTGCCTGCTGGACGAAAATACGGTCTCGATTGGTTGTCCTCGATGTGCCTCAGGTGTTCAGAAATGTGCGAAAGGCAGTAGCTGCAAGTGTCGTGAAATCTCCTCGACTCGGGCTCAGTCGAGAACGAAAACTGTAAAAAAAAATGTTAAGTTTGGATCCAACCCAGCTTTGTTCAGCGTCGCCTTGGTCAGTGAATATGTGCAAAAATGTCCGTTACATATAAAATTCTTTAGCTCCATAACTGTCGTCGTCCCACTAAATTATATTTTTAACATTCTCATCGTTCTCGGCAGCTCCTCGTTAGCTCGTCATCCCATGCATTCGTACGTACATCAAGTAGTTGAAGGATACCTGCGCAATTCCTGGTGCGCTCTATCGCCGAACAGACGGAAGAAACTTCCCAAAACTCGACACCGTTCTCGAAGAACAGCCGAGACCAAGAATACGAGAGATGAGCTTGTATCGGAATATTAAATACCCGCGGAGTTATACCCTAGTTAGACCACGGTGTTCACGTAGTTCGTATTAGTCGAGTGTTTCAGATGTATATCCGGAAGAACAAGTAACCGACGCGGGCACAACGATATGCATTCTCACGATCTCTGTATGCAAAGGTTTGAAGTGCTATGCAGAATTTCGTTATTGATATACATGCGGCACTGAAGTTGTACGCATCTGAAGCCTTCTTTGTGCGCCGGAATATCAACAGAAATTCTATGGCAGGTTCGGCTGAACGACCAAAGCTTCTTTCGCTCGGAGAGTGAGAGAAGTGGCCGTCACGGGATACACCGAGAAGCTTTCGCGGAAGCATCGCGAAGCGAACTCGTGTTTTCGAGGATTATGCTGTCACTCACCTGCCTCCTCGCCTCCACAGGTTGTGCGAGGATCAGTGAGTTCGTAGGTCCTCCCCGTACACGTACTCTTCCTCTCTCGGTCTCGCATAAGAATTCTAGTCGACGGCGCGCACAGAACTCGTTGCGTATATGTATGTACACGAATAGAACGTTACGTGGCATGTCGAAAACAGGAATTTGACGTGACTGCCGAGCCCGAATGGTTGAATCGTATATACGCGGCTCGATTCCGTCTTTCTCTCCGGGCGTACGAACTTCGCGATGATGACGAAGAGCTCGCTGTAGCCCTCTTTTATCGTCAACGCAGTTACACCCACAATGGCACGGAAACGTTTCGAATTTCCAGAAACGCTTGCAAGAAGCAATAGATACTTTGTATTTGTGTTAAAAAACCTTTAAATTTCAGTCGTAACCAACTCTAGAGACATCGAACTGAAGTATTTCACTCAGAACTTTCGGTATTTTCGATGCGTTATCTAATTGCAGATCTATAATTAAATATTTGCGATCGGCCATATTAACCGCATACTACGGGTGATATGGCCATAGTAATAATGCGCCATTCATTTGTTACGTTAAAAGATATTATTGGCTGCTATATCAACCTGACTTATCTCATATCAATTCATTAAGTGCTCATGAAGGCAATTTGACCTCAAGCGTACATCTGCACTTATAATACAAAAACAATAATAATTTGAAAAAAAATGGTAATGGTAGGTTGGATATGAGAAATGTTTGTGTATTCGTGAATTTTGGGTCGAGTATATTCTTTTAGTATACCGCCAACGTATTTCATCGGAGATGAAGACGGGATTTTATAGTTTATAAAAATTTGACGTACATACTAGGAAAACTTGAAAGTTTCTAATCAAAAGCTTTATATAGAATATCGGCTATAGATTCCACTGCGAGGGCTTTGAATGAGGCACGGGGCGAAAGAGGCGAATCTGGTCCACCGTTTTTGGATGGCTTTTTTACGTTAAACCGGATCGCCATATTCGCCACTTTTACCCCATTTCCATCCGGAAGTTTTATCGATTGGACGGCTCATGCCAGAGCGAAGTTTCGATTTCATATATCTCGGCCAAGCACGATGAATGTTCGCTCTCGCGTGATCCCGGATCCATCTAGCTGTAACGGACAACTGAAATTCCTTAAGGGTTTTTTTCATGGTTATCGGAATAGAGAATGTAACATGTAGTGTATAGGAATACACTGGGGCAACTTTATATTTTTATCGATGTTCCAACACCGGAGCGGCATATAAGCTACGCTTAAATGCACATCCTGCAGGTGCTTATTATAACATTGAGCCATCGATATCACAGCAACGGTGTACAATAATTTCATCTTCGCAGCTATAAAATTCAGCCGATTATCGACACTGCCGATGCCCTGCGCGAGTGCCGATGTATGATATACATCGTTACGTTCTCGTGGAATGAAAAATGCGAGTATTTGGCTTTGGGCTGTATATTATAAGGTACAATCGCAGCTGAATATCTCGAGCGCGAACTGTCAAAAGTCCGTTCTCTCTGAAAGTCCGATCAAAACTCTCGTAATCTGGACAAGCGATAATCTGTGCGTATGTCATTTGTCATACCGAGCTGTTCCGGTTATCCATGTAATATCGTATGTCTCAGTCAATCCTCATATCTATATTCGTTACAATATATATTATCAAGGGACAACAAAAAAGGGACTAAAAAAAACTCGCCATTTATCCGCATCACAACAAGGCAGCCAATTTAAATTCACCGGCGGAAATGTCACGCGGCCATATATGCAGGACTAAATCATATTTACGGATATAGCCAGAATAGCATAGTGTTTAATTTAGCATTGTGTTAAGTGGAGCGTCTTGCTTTCGGTCCGTTTGTCCTTGGCTTGTTCCCGATTGTCTGGCCAATAAATATTTCTTATCGGTTCTCACCCGTGTCATCGCTTTACTCGAGCGATGTCAGAACCTCGATAAAACTCGTGCTCTGCCTTGGTCAAGTGCCGCGAACGTTCGCTCGTTTGCATGTAAAGGAGCGAGTGTTCTCGGCATTTGGTGATAAATAACTCTCGGGCCAGGTGACTCGACGCCAACGACGAACTTCCCTACTTGGCGTGGTACGAAAAACTTTGCCGAGTTTTCGAGCCACTTCTTGCGCGGCGCCTTTGTTTCACCTTGTGAAAAGGTGGACTGAAATGTTTGTCTCGATCTTCGTGAAAATTAATTGAGATTAATGTTAACCCTTTAATTTCCAACGTGCCATACTCGCTACTTTGGTGAAGCGAATTCATGGTAAAGCGATTGAGAATTTTTCATTCAACGGGAAATTGGCTTCGTGATTAAAGGGTTTTCACCCTTTTAATCGATTCATCGTTCTGTTCTTATTGGCGCATAAAATCCTTTCTGTTTTTCCCCTCTATCTATCAGTGCCACTCTGCCAGACTGTTTCGATCCGCCGAGCGTGGCCTCTAACCTATCGATATTCATAAATCGAGCTTTGCCGCTCGATAATCTAATAATGCGAGTGAATCTGTTCCATAGACGGTCATGTGGTCTAATTCTCCAGAATCGAGCCGGATTATCGGAGCGTTCGGACGAACGAGCGGTGGGTGTGAGAGCGCGAGCAATAGATACGGGTTTTGGGTAAAGCTGCCGCGGTTGCTGTGCTCCGTTATAAATTCAGAGACTGCGGGAGATTATGGTGAAAATTATCGCTATAACGAGAATCGTATTCCGTGCGTCTGTGAATTTTAAGTAGCTTATATCCCTGCCTACTACAATAGAGAAAAGACTATCACATTAGGGACAATGAGGCATAGAAACCAAATGGAGCGTCGACGGAAAAGACAATCGAATGCGGTTGCACACGCGAAGACCATCGCGCTGAAACTTAGCCAAGAAAATCTCTTATACTTTGTGCAAGATACGCCGATGTGACGTAAATGGCAATTCAAATCGCCGAAATTACGCTGTCCCGACACCAGCGATGGCGAATTCAATACACTTCTTATGTTCTTACGTCGTTGTAACCTAAAGGTATCCTTATGCCCCTCTATGAAATTGGATGCCCAGAAATCGCGTCCCGACATTGCCTTCTTCGCGGCCGAGTTATTCCCGTTCTCTCATACAGACTTTTTTTTATATAGCGATTCGATAACGTGATTCCCCCCCATGATATAGTACACTCGGTGGTCCTACTCCTGCCACTGGAATCGGATTTCGGGCACGATTTTCGACGATTCCAATATACTTTTTGTCGAGTTCGCTTTTTCTTTTCAACGAGGTCGATTTGGGATCCGTAGAGTCTGTCCGATTTTCGATGTTTGATATCATTTTCTTCGTGGAAGAAAAATCTCGTAAAACACGTGCGATATCGCAGTTGTACAAAGTAATTCTACCTATAAAAAGAATTCCCTCACGTTAAGAAGACAAAAAAATCGTGAAAATTTAATAGAATTAAAAAGTGACAAAAGTACGATAAAAAGACATCGAAGCTCGCTAGTTTATCGAAAAAAATATTACGCAAGCGTGATATTACAGTTACGATTTAAAAAAATGTATTATTGGTCTCTCGAATCAGTGAACTCGTTTGATTTTCTTCCCCTAATTTTTATGCCTCATTTCACCCACATTAACGGACGCGGTACGGATTACTATCTAGGATAATCCGTGGGCGAATGCTCGGGGAGTGGTAGTTGGGAAACTATGCCAGCTTGCATGTTCGAATCTTTTAATTAATTCACATTAACGGGTCCGTCGGGGGGATATAATAGCGGCGCGGCAAAGTTGTAACTCCGCTCGTTTGCATTGGAAGGTCATGAACCGGTGGATGGCAACAGAACCGAATTATGGCGTGGAATGGCACAGCGTGCGAATAATGTAGCGTAGGGAGCTTTCGACGGCCTGTGAAATAAGAGATTAGTATATCCGCGATCGTTCCATACCCCGTCGGATTAATCGTTAATTAAGACTGATGACGAATTTTTGTTCTCATTTACCGAGTTATAACCGCGAGCGCGAATTCGGAGGACCAATTATCGTCGCTAATTTATATACATATATCGCTCTCGATCGATATTTCCACGTGGCAAGATTTAGGCTATCTTTTTTTCCATAAAAAAAATTAATGATTATCAAACTTTCGCTGCTCGACCTAGTGAGGCACGTGCACATGTTTTTGCATAGAATAGGCAGGGAATTTTAATACGTGCAAACAATCAGTACAATTCGAGCCTTTTCAATGCTTATAAACTTTTCCAAGGGCTCTCGGCGAGGCAAGGGGGTGCAGAATCGTTTCGCAAAGCCTATTGTTGCCTCGACTCTCGACGTCAAGTACCATGTTACTCGTTATGCAATCAAGAAGTATGTCTTCCCTCGAGAGAAACTTGGATCGTACTTTTTAAAGTAAAGCGAAGTAGAAGCGGAACTGCCGCGGAACGCTATGAGGGTCCTCCCGGTTTGCGAACATTTGTTCGTGACACCTTTCGACTGCTCGAAGAGGGAACAAAAGCTGCGGATTTAATTAACTTGCGAGGTTAATTTCGTCGTGACACTCGACTGCTTTTACGGAGATGACGGAAGGGTATATTAGTTTCGTATTGTCAAGCGTCAAATTGTCCGTCTCACGGTTTTCCTTTATAGTTCGTACAACACATATTGACTCCGCACAGTCTGAACCGCTTTCCTCCATCGTCTATCCGGTTGTCGGTAAATTGCTTTTCTTTCAAAGTTTTTACTTAGCAAACTGTAAAAATTAACTCCTCGAGGGAAAGAAATGAAGTCTGGAGCAGTCGGAAAGCGGCCATAAAGAATCAGAAAGTAGTCGCCGTAAAAATAGAAAATCAACCGTCGATAGGGTAAAAGTGGGGAATATGGACCGGTTCATATATCATTGATTTACGTGTTAATCGAGGTGGGCCATATTGACCATTTTTACCCTACACCAAGTTTCAGAATTGGTTTTCCGTCCGGTCGACAATTCCGCGTTCTAAGCTACGCAATTCTCAATATTTCCAGACACAGCATTCTATCGGAATTTCCGATTGTCGCATGAAATTACATCGATTGGAAAATTATCTGCGGATAGTCTAAATTGGTTTCAGCCGTTGAACACCCGATGCGTGTCGGTTCGATTATAAATTTTCACGAATATCCCGCCAGTGTCATAACGATGGCTGAGGGGTGGACTTAATGAGACCCAGGCCTCGAGAGCTGCCCGGATCATTGTTGTCGCTGCAGGTGCTGGTCAATGAAACCGATAATTTGCTGTGTGATGAACTAAAGCCCTGCACCGAGAGAGGATCACAGGATATATTTAGAGGCAATCAAAACTTCTCGTACCCTGTGAGGCTTCAATTTGTGCCCGAGCCGCGGTTACATTAACGTATTTCTCATGTGAGATCCATGAGTGCGTACCCACTGTGGTAACCAATCATCACATTACAGTAACCACCTACAGTCAACCTGTTTACCGAAGAGAAACCGGAATGACCAGCTTTCGGAGCTTCGGAACTCGATTGGGCTGTTATTAACGTGCGCTGTCCGACGAAGCTTATCTCTTCAGTATAATTGCGTCATACCTGGCGTGGTTCACGCTGGCCCGGGAATCATAACACGCAAACGGAAGGCGACGATCCGAACTTTGCTATCAAAGCGATCTAAACGATTTCATAACGTTGACAAACATAGCTACGTGTCCACTGGGCCGGGTGACCGTCCGTTCGCCCGCTTCCGTCTGTCTAATCGGCAGTGTCTGCGAGCACCGGTTATCCGTTCCTCCACTTCGTACTCTTGTGCATCATAATTGTCATCACTTCTGAATGGTATAAAAATCTGAATAAATCAAGCATATTGAAGGTGTTGAAAGGACTAATTTTGCGAAACAATAATTCCAAAATGTTGTTTAAAAACTGATGAGAAATAATATTGTCCAACAAATCTCTTGGAAACCTACCTTCTTTGTTCAAAAATGAATCGTTCACTTTTCTGAATACGTATGAATTTGTTCAGATCTTTAAATTCACTTTGAATTTAAAAAAATAGGAAACATGTGCAGAAAGCCACAAAATTTAAAGCGAATTTAAAAATCTGAAAAAATTCATACGTATTCAGAAAAATGATCGAATGATTTTCATTTTTTTAAAGTTAGATTTCCGGGAGAATTGTCGAACAATTTTATTTTTCATCAATTTGTTAATAAAATTTTGGAATGATTGACTTTTATACACCGAGAAGTGTTTGCAATTCCTTCTCATTTCTCTAAAACTTATGCGAATTGAACACTATTCACAAGACTACCTTAAGTTTCAAAGGCAGACGTTCGAGAAGAAATGAAATGAAACTTAGTGGAGATGGGGCGTTCTTTTTATAGGTGAAAATATTAACTCCGGTACGCGGGAATATAGCTCAGCTTAAGGGATCCGTGTAAGCAGGGAAATAGTCGAGATCTCAGCATGAAGTAATATTCTTTCACATTTTACAATCCGCTGGATCGAAGCGACAACCAGAGCGCAGTCTCGGTGTTTCGCTTCTTTGCCTTTACCACCGCTTGCGCTTCGCGATTCCGCAAGGGAAGAAAAGCGTGGCAACAGCTACGTGGGCAGCTTGCTAAAGTTAAAAGGAAATCCATGTTGCTAAAGTAGCAACGGAGTGTGGCCGGCCGAGTCGGTTGTACTAGTGAGCTTAACAAGGGTTGGTGGTTGCCTGTCGTTTTTTCTTGTTCCTCCTCTTCCCGTTTCTTCCGGTGTGCTTCCTTTCTACCTTTCAGGCGGACGTTGATAACAATAAGATACATATTTAACGAAGTTAACGCGTCGTCGGAATCGCTGTTGTGAAATTGAAGCCATATCAATTGGAGTAATACGATTTTGTTGAATCGAACGACCTATTGCTCGATTCCTCGAAGTCCATTCGAGTCAAACTCGCTGCCTGATGAAATTGGAGAACGCTTACGAACGACAGAACAACCCACGTAGAAACCGAGAGGAGTAGAGGGGAGGGGGGGGGGGGGGGGAGGGTGACGTAGATTGCTCTATTCGACTCACGTAAGCGTTAGTTTGGGGATTAGCCGAGCTAATTAGACACGTTTCGTACGTTGGCGCAGTGGTCGTCGGGCTGCGGCATCTCCCCGGTGGTTCATAACACCACGCAACTAAGAGATTAAAATTCAACGTTACGCAATGCTCATATCCGACCGCGGCGACGAGTGCACGGCTGTGCGGAAAACGGATTCATCGTTCGTTAGTTTCGGTGAATTTTTTTCTATCTTTTTTTTTTTCCTCGCTCAAATACGTGTAGTAGACACAGTAGCCACGGTTAATCACCGTCGCTTCGCTGAACTCTCCGGCAGGCAATTATTAACTGGCACTCTCTCGTTCCAGTGCGCCTGTTAGATTTTAATTGCGATAAACCAGAAAATTCTCGTTTCAAGATTCAAACACATTTATTCCGCACCCTTCCACACCCTTGACTCTCGCTTGTACGCGGAGATGTATGAATAATTTGTTTCATTTTTTTTTCTTCATTCTTTTCTTCTACCTTGGGCGTAAATCAGTTTTATTCTTTTTTTTTTGCACTTCGTGGCAGCGAGACCGTTAGTCTGCCATGACGTACAGAGTTACCCGGTGTTGTCTAGAAGCGCATCGTTGCACGAGTATTCACCGGGAATCCCGCAACAGTTCTTTGCGAATTCAACCAGCGTTACTGCACAATACCTGCGATGATAAAAAATCTAGGCAGCCACAACGCGCGCTCGAGTCATTAAAAAGTTTTCTGATATTTCTACAATACGGGAGGAAAAAAAGAATGGTCGGATGTTACGTTCAGACCTGCGAATGGTGAGTTCGCTCGGTGAGAACCATAAACCTAGAATAGTCTCACTTTTGAGTCGAGGTGTTAGCCCTTTACCCGGGGACGGAGACCTGGCCATACTGTGGCTAAACGGTGGCTAAAATTGTGGTACGAGTGAATGGCTCAATTTTGAATGGGTAACGAGGGTATAAGAATGTATGGTCACTTTTTTATCGTCATAAAATTTTCAATAATTAATAGTCGAAGGACTGTGTTGCTGCATCATGTGTTTGTATATTGTATCAACTTTGGAATTACATTTACAAGGTTTTATATCGATGAGTCTGTCGATGTCGAAGTAGTTTGTAGTGATTCTATTTTGCCTCCCGTCGAACAATTGGCGTCTTCCGTAGTTCTATGCAACCTTTTATACCACGGTAAAAAGTGCATTCACGACGCTGTTAAAAAAAGGATATGGTCGATTCAACTTCCTCTTTCTGACATTTATTTTGTTCCGGATATTACGCGACGTGGATATTCCTCGTGTGGAACGGCGTAGCCGGATACGTCGTCCATTCTTCGTTGGTTTCGGTCGAGTTGAGCACATACAGAAAAATATGTACAAATTTATGTACCCAATTCATACTGGTCATGTGGCCAGATGATGGTCTTTTTGGCCACGTAGTATCGATAGTTAGCATTCGATTAATGGTCCATTTTTTGTTGTACTTTTTACGCTAACGGAGATGTATGGGGAAACTAACGCTTCGCCAGTTCGATGCAAACTTTTATAGTGCCGTAAACATGCATATTGCACGACCCCATATAAAAACGATATAGTGGTTTGACTTCCTATTCCTGTTATTTACTTTTTTCCCGGGTATTGTACAACAAAAATGTCATTTGTGTTTCCATAACGACGACCCCCGATACGTCTAACGTGTGAATAAAAAAAACTTCTGAAAATATTGTTTACGACACAGGTTATTCGTCGTCAAAGTCTGCGATGTGCACAGACCTATAGTATTGAAAATGGGGGAATTTTTAGATAGCAGTTAGCTTTGGATAAACTGCGCGAAGAAGCAGACAGAAAAAGATAGAATTTTCTTATGACGAGATGGTGTTTTTTGTTACTTTAGAACGTTAGTTACTTTTCGTTTCTGCCCTACCCTACCGTAGCATGAATCGGCTAGATCTTGGCAAAAGGGCGAAAGAAGCGAGCCGTGATTCGGCAAATTTATCCGAGCAATCCAGACCAGTCGTCGTCCCGTCTGACTACTGAATGGCCTATACTACTAGCGGCTATCGGTTTTTTTTGTGTGTTCTTTACCCTAGAGCCCTAGCGAGTGAGCCAACAATTTGCCGAGAGGGTTCAACTGAATTAAAGATGAGATCCTTTACTCCTTAAAATCCATTTTATATCCGTCACTTGGGAAATCGGGCTATGCGAATTTCTCTCCGGGCTTACTGCGTTATTCTGCCCTGAACTCTCACCGTACTCGAGTAAGAAGCTTAAAAATCTGGCTAAAAAAATACTATGCCACGATTTATTTCCACACGGTAAAGTCGTCTCTTCAAGCTTATACCGCTAATAAATTCATTCACGGCTTTGTTGATAAATTTTTTAATTAATCGATCAGGTTTTGTCGAAAATTAATCTTATGTTATAGCCCTATTTTTTTTTTAAATCTGCGAAGTATTTTGCATTTAATGCCCGCCGCTTTTGCAACGTTTATTCACGATGTGTTCTGCGCCCGTCCAAACTCCGCTTCGGACGTACTCGCGGCTCTGCATCCAACACTCCCGCCTCGCCATATCGTTGTGACAAAGTGTCTCACTTATCCTTTCTCTGGCTTCCAGCTGAAAATTCGCAGCACGCGTTTCCCGGGAGAAAAAAAAAATGAAAGCAAAAAATACCAGCTAGAAATATATTGGCCCGGATATTCGGGACGTGTGCTCGTGCGTGGTCCCTGGTGGCCAGGCCAAATCGATGTGACACGTCATGCCTCATGAGCCAACATTTTGTTTATTTCCCAGTCCCGGCGATTTAGTTATGTCGCTGATATTACAAACGAGAGCCGGACCGAAGGGGTGAAAGAACAAAGGGACGGAAAAAAAATAACCAAAGAAGAGACTCGGTAGAAATCTCCGCGGAGCAAATGTTGAGTCATGATGAGACACAGTCATTATTGTAGATATAATACCGATCTTGACATTGTAATAAATTTTCTTCGACAAGAGGAAAAGTGCTACCTATATATAATATTTCACGGAATTTGGGGTAATCGTTATTTTTTTTTTTTTTTTTTTTTAATAACGCCGATGAAGAAGTTTCACAGCGCGCCCAAGCGTTTTTCTCTAATACATATTCAATCGGCACGGAAACTTTCATAAATATTCGACGAGCTGGTGCGAGAGGATGGCCCGGCTTTGAAGGATGTCCTTACTATATCTTGCCGCTTTTCCACTATGGCCTTCGCTCCCTTTCGCCGACGTTATTTCATTCCCTGATTGCCAGACTCGTTTTCCATACCGAATACGCTTTCGCTCTTAATTGTACGCGCGTTGTTTACTCTGACCTAATTATTTTCGAGTGCGATAGTCGAGGCGGAGTCTCGTGAAAGTTGCTTCCCGCGATCGAACGGAAAGGAGCCGTAAGTGATCGTTTGGTTTTCGGTCACTCGTAGGTGAACGAGAATAGAACGAACGAGCGGGGCATTAATTACGACGAGAGCCGATCAATCTCAATCGAGCCCTTATTTATCGTGAAAAAAAAACAGTCCTTTGTTTGTTCCCTTTCAGCGAATGGGCGATTCGTGTGAACTCGGATATGAAAAATCTGGATATAGGTGGGAACTTACCATCGGTCAACGATTGTCACCATCAGTTCTGAAGGTCCTCCATCAACGGAGAAATAAATGTCAGCCGGTTGGTGATACACAGCAGAGTGTATCCGGCGTGTAGGCGGTAATTCGTTCTTTCCGCGGACACATCGATTTCAATCAGAATGCTTTTTACATTAATGCGCAAACTTTTGTTCTATCACCGTGCTACACGACGGACGTTTCATCGAGGAGTCGTTGCGTCGAGGTCGGAATCGTCTGAAACTCATTTCCGCCAATACCAAGTGCGAATGAGTGAGTTGCGAACTTCTAAGTGTACCCAATGCGTGTCCTAAAGTCCAACGTGCCTGATTGGAGTTTCGCTCTTCGAAATGATATTTGTTTCGGCAAATGAGAGTGAGGTCGGTAAGTAAGAGTTAAACTCTCCACCCTCGAGTTCATAGGTCCGTACTGGCCCCAGGGGTTCACTTTGGCACGGGGACACGCCACCGGGCTGGTCGAGGGTATTCGTGAGAAATCGATTCAGCAAAGGGTCAGAGACAGAATTCGGAAGCTCGAGAGAAGAGGGTCGATGTAGGAAAAGAATGTTGGGCACGTTTTTTTTAGCCAATCTTTACTGGTCAATTTTTTTTTAAAGAAGAATCTTTTCTGTCAATTATATTCTCGTAGGATTATTCAACGCTTAAGTTAACGAGTCGCGCATTTTTCATAGCCACGTGAATGCGCCGCAGAAATTTTTTCGTAGCGTGAAACGGTTTTTCAACTCTCATGAATCACAAAGTAGCCAATCGTCTGAGGTGCAGCGCGGTGACGCAGGGAAGAGGTAAATTAATTACGCAGGAATCTCAATTATGCGAAGGTGGTTGCGGTTTGCGGTTCGGAAACCGCGGAGGGTGGTCGATAATCCGGTAAATCATCCTGAAGCTATTAGTCCGAACGGACGTGCGTTCGGGTGAACTTAGACATTGCGATATGATCCCAAAGTCAACGGTTACCATGATGTATCGGCAGTTAAGTGATTCGATAAACACGCAAGTTCATTGCTTATCTCACCGCAGAGCCAAAATGTTTCGAATGCAACGTGCCGCATGTAATGCTGAATTGATACACCGGCTCTATTATTGGTTTCTCGATATAATGAGGGTTCGATGGCTAAACCCCGATACCAGCGAGTCCCGACTATCGGTACACAGTCACGGAGACGATGAAAGAGGGAGAGCGGAAAGGAATGGCTCAGCACCGGCGGTGCCTCGCAGATACTCGTATCAATAGATTTTAGTCTGGTGAATCTATTACTCGAATCTATTACCCGTTACTCTGGCAAGCTCGAGGAATTTCTCACAGTGTTTTCGTCCTCGGGAAACCGAGGGAGAGAGCTCAAAATTGGCGTTCCATTATCGATCGAGTGACTCGATCCTACGGTTAGAGAATATGTATTAGCCCCGAATCGCTCAGTTTCGTCGTATAATTGATTAAAATATATGTATCGCAGCTCCGAGTAGATTGCTCGTCGACGGATCGACGAGTACCGTTCACTCGTCATAAATTGATTAGCGGTTTTATCTATAAGGGTATACACGCGTTATACGGTGTTTCCGTAGGCGTGGTCGTGTCTGCCACACGCTATTCGTTTCGGGAGTCTCTCGGGATAATATCTAAGGCAATGCGACGTATTCGTCGCTCTAGAGGATCCATCGATTAATCGACTACGATCGAAAGAGTGACGGAGCGAGCGAGTCGGAGGGTTTAATTAAACCGAGATATGCGCTGGGAAGCCCGGTGGAAAGGGGTTTGCCCGCTTAGCGCAGAACGCGCCAAAGTGATAAGGAATAAAGGAGGCGCTCACCGTGGCCATGTAGCCTGCATTCCTAGAACGATTCCATTGAATTCTTGGGAATATAATACACAGATAAAGCTCTGACGTTCAACATCTCTTTCCACCGGGGGGCGGGAGTGACGATAAAATCGCGCCGCACGAGATTCCTTGACCGGAGTGTTCGACTCGCGTACCCTGGAGAAGTCAACTCTTTTTTTTTCACACCGAAACAGGAGATTCTCTTGTTTTAGATTTTTGTATTTTTTATTTCCGTCACGCTTTAGTTAGAGGGGGATTATGAAGGAATCAGGGGGTCAGACGAAGATCTCAATTGAATTGAACTATTCGCTCGGCGCTGAGTCATCCCTGATAAGTAGAGGAACCGCGAAGGAATTTCTGTGTCGCCGTCCTAGTCGTCGAATTCTCGACGGGGTATTGCGAGTGGTTCCTGAAACTAGAGATTATATCGGCGCAAATTAATCCGATGTTGTGTGTAGTGGTTCTCGGTACAGTAGCCACTCCCTAGGGGAGAGCGGGGCAAAATGACACAGCGGGGTAAAACGGGATAATGAGACAAAACGCAATTTTCCGATAACTTTTGGATGATGGCAATGGTGGTACGTGGGGCAAAACCGGTTGGAAAATCCGGATGTGTCGCTGGGACAAAATGGGACATCCAAAAATTATTGGAAAACTGAGTTTTGCTCCCACTGTCCCGTTTTGCCCCGCTGTACCATTTTGCCCCGGTCTCCCCTAAGTGCGCGTGCGACTGTATAAAATTAGTCCTTCTCCTTAATCCACTACCGGGGCTGAGTCGTTACGGTGCCGACGACCAGAGTAAGGTAAACGGCCCAGTTTCCGCCGCTGTCCCAGTTACCGCCATTAATCGAAATTTATACTAATAATACATACAGTATACGTTTAATACAAGCGAAATTGACGGCATGTTGAAGAGCGGTTTACTCTTGATTAATGCCGCGATACGTATATTTTTTTATAAAAACTTCCCTTCAACAATTGAAGGTGGCGGAAACTGGGCCGCTTACCTTAGTGATAAGTCCCCGTTTTCGTCCCTGCTGCCCTGAAGGCGCTCACTTAGTGCGACGTCACTGTACGAAGCTCGCTACTCCTCCACCCTTCCAGCTTCCCATGCCATCGTACACACCCGCTCAAAGTAGACTATACATCCGGCGCTCGTAAGTGAATGCGAAACTTCCGCGGCATCGAAGATGATGTGGTACGGCTCTTTGAATATTTGGAATATTCGCAAGTGAATTCCCGTCAAATAGAAGGATAATGACGAGAAAAGGAGAGAAGCGGGAATCCAGCCGGAAGTGCCGCAGCTCTCGAGAGCGCGATATATTGAGAATGATACGCGTCTTGCTTGTCCGAGAACGAATGTAATTATCGTTATCATAATCCTGTCCGGTATCGATAGCCGATATTCCGATGGCAACGATATCGCTTTTATCGAAAAAAAGTAATTAAAAAAAAATAGAGCTGGAAAAACATGATCTCGCGGAGAGCACCAATAAAACGCTGGGATGACGCTTTCCAATGAAACTTCTACAACGGTAACTCTTCCACATGCGGGAACGCGTGTATCTTCCTCGCGAAGGGGGAGGAAGGGGGAGGGGGGGGGGGGGGGGGTTAGCTATGAAAAATATTGGAGGAAGGGAAGCAAGAGATTGCGTAGGAAATCCACGCCATGTAACGAGACCGTGCTGTGTAGGCCAGAGAGGTGAATTATTGAGATTGCTGGTGTTTCTGCTAGACGACCGTGATGGGTGACTTCGCGAAAGTGAATGCGTCTCTTCTCTCCATGGAGATTGCTTTTTTTTTGTTTTTTTTTTCCTCATCGTCCTCTCAATCTGGCGTTGTAGGTTATCCGATCATGTGCTTTCGCAATCGCGAAGAGACCGGGTCGTCTCGACATCGCGGGGTTGAGGTGGACGCTCTTGTTTTATACGCCCGGCTGAGGTTACCCGGTTATCTGCCGAATCGTCGCCTATCACGGTGTTTGTCGCCCGTCGAGGCGTCTGAGAAATATTTATTTTTTGGGAAGTGCTCGGAACTCGAGCGAACGACGAAAAGAACCGCCAGACTGTCGGACTGTCGAGAGTAGATAGCTCGGGAAACGAGGGAGACCCAAAGTTTATCGCGAATGAAAACGACATTGGAAACTTTTCATCCGTATTTCGAGGGATTTCATTCCCGGCTCGGTTGTTCGAACTTTAATCGTCCGAGGAATCGACGATCGAACTGTCTCGCTGATTTATTCGTACCATTCTCTTGATTGCAGAAAGAGCTACGGTAACAACGGACCGAAAGAACAACAGAAGACGGACCGCTCTCGCAAACGGTGCCGCATCGGCGGATTTATAATTCCGAAACCGAATCGCGGATAGTCCGAAGTCCAACTGAAGTAACCGTTCGTCGCCGATGAATATCCTTCGAGTTACAGGTATACTATACAAACTCTACAATCTCAGTTTCAGAGATAATACTGGGCTCGCATGCGCTTCCCAGATTATACAATAGCCGTTTTGAGTGCGGGGGGAAAACTTATTCCAACTTTCCCCACTGTGCACACAACCCGAGGCAAGATTATTTTTATAGATGGAACGTATCTCTCATAGTCCTCTATATCATCACTGTGATACGTCATATATAGCATATATATGTATATACGCACAGATACCAGATATTAATCGATTGCAATCAGGTAATAATCGAAAATATTATACTACACTCCATTTACCATTTATGGTGGGTGAATATATAGGCGAACTTTGCCGGCGGCCAAAGACTGCCAATTCATTAAGCGAATCGTGATCTCGAGTCGCAAACTATTTTCGAATCCTGTTCTCGGCGAGCGGAGACGAAGGAGTCGAATGTATCTTCGCAGAGGAAGTGAATGACGACCGTACACGGTACGGTTGGCATTTACATCGTGCGCGAGGTACATTTACTTCATATGTAGAATCGAACGGGAGTTTATCGAGTAATTGAGTGAATATCGACAAATCGTTTACTAGCCGGTCATGAGGAGACAGCCGAGTACAGCCGAGACTCCACCGGGAGTCGGGATGAATAGATATCTATATATGTACCATTCGTCGGCGAGAGCGAGACATCGGGAACTCGGGAAAATTATCTCTCAGGTGAATTACTCGAAGACACGGGAAAACGACGTTTCTCCTGTTGGCGCGCTGAAACTACCGCGATGCGCGGCGGAGGCTGCGAAGCTCGAGCCCGGCTCTTCCCATCCATCCTTTCGCCCTTTCTCATCCCTCGCGCTTCCTCGACAGTAAGCGGATCTACGTAAATCGATTTGCCGCTAAAGTTAATTTTCACTGGGCGAAGACCCTGCCACTGGAAACTCCCATCGGCCCCCTGTCGTTCTCGAGCAAATTCTTAGACAGATTACTTTCGTCGAAAGTTCGCATGAAATTGACACGTATTTACACGGTATCGACAGCGACAACATTCTCTCGCGAGTCGTGAGGCTAATAAGAAACGCTTCGCCTACATTAGAGCCCCTCAAAAACGAATTTTAGGCGATGGCTGCTCGGAGTTTGAGTGATGTTAAATTTTAAAGTGAAAAAGATAAAAGCGGAAGTTCCCGAGGACTCTGCAGGGTTCCTGTTTTTTTAAAATCTACTTCTAATTTTTACGATTCTATGAGAGATTGAAACAAGAGCATCAGTTCGAAACAATGTGTTATTGGCTCGATCTTGCAGGGGATTTTAATTATTGGAAGGGGAAATAAAAATATATTTTTTCGCAGACTGGGAGCGAATTGTTCTTAAGTCATCGACTTTTTTTTTCTATTGCATTTTCAACAGGTGTGTTTTGGATGAATGTATCTCCAAGCAACTGAAGACAAAAAACACCACGAAACACACAAATTTAGAGCCATTCATAATGCGAAGTTGCGAATAACTTCGGGAATGATGCCATAAGTGTGGTATGTAATTCAAAACCGAACGTGCACGTTAGACCCGTTCTCGCGGGTGCGATAAATACAAATATTGAATGAACACCAGAGATGGCACTGCCCGCTGCCGCGTGATTTATCAGCCAGATGTGGAGAGCGCAGCGTGCGGCTGGCCTCGCGTTCCAGTTTCTGTTTACTATACAGTCCGGAGTTCCGGAAATTCCGCGGGGTTTTTTATTCGTTGGATAGACAAAGACTGTGTTACCAACACGGACGCTATAATCGATTATTCAATTCTCAGTCAGTTTGCGAATAAATTGTATACGAACGAAACTCCGTTTCCCCTTGGGTGCAGTGAAACGGAGATGCATAAAAGCTGCATGATCGTTTATCATGAAACCCTTGAATTCCGTTCGGCAGAACCGCAAGGAAATTGAGTGGGGACTGAGAGAAGAAGGGAGCATAATTCGCGCTATTTCGTTGAACTTTCTCCAGGCCGAGCGTCGAAACATCGCCAGTCGACCCTCCAAGATTTCGCGAGCGCATTCTCTCAAGCATTCTCCGAAATTCCTTGCCTTCAAACCGTCAAATATCTCTCTGCCGGCATCGGAGAATTTCGGTGCGATATACATTTTTCAGATATCTGGAGCCGTGAAGATTCGTATCAGCGTATTTCGGAAATACCATTGAGTCGGTAGCCTCGACAGTCGTAAACTCCACACCCCCAAACTACATCCGGATGGCAATCTATTATCCGAGTGGAAAATTCCTCGGGGGCGATATTCTCAAGTGCACTCACAGTGAATTATCTGTCTCGACGGCGTAAGTCGATTACGTCGATTGGATAATACCTCGCCGAAGGGGAAAACGTGGAGCAAGGAGGCACAGACGCTCAAGCTGTACGGGATAATTTCTCTTATATCCCTGACGTGAAATTCCCTCCCTCGCCTTTTTTTAAATTCATTCACCGATTTATCTTAATGACGTGCTTTAATGCAATGTTCTGAACGCTTCGAGGAACAAGAGAGTAGAATACGCCTGGTTGTCTTTCTCCGATTTTTAGTAGTGCCATTACCTCTTCTTCTCTCCCGTTCATCCCTTTGTGTCGTTCCCCGGCTCATCCTCAAATTTACCCAAATGCCTTTCACGGCAGTCAGCCGTTCAGCTTCGTTGGAGACCCGCTGTTTCCCCGGGCAGACAGCAGCACCCAGGAAAGCTCTTCTTCTGTTCTTTGCTCTCTGCGCCGTCTTTCTTTTTTCTCTCTATCGCTCCGACTCATCTTGCTCCGTGAAAGTAGTCTCGGGGGGGAAAGAACCTCTCGTACATACGTGCGAGAGCGTGCTTCCTTTTTTTTTTCTTAAGTACATTTTACGAGTGCTTCTTGTCTCCGTCGCTTTTTTTCTCCGCTCCTCCCATCCTCCTCACTTTTTGCTCTTTCGCCAGCTCGTGCTTTTCGAAGCTTTCACCCTCTGACCGACTTTATTGCCATCCTGTCTTTCGCTCGCTAGATCTGTCCACGTCGTTTCTAGCAAACTTTTTCTCCCGTCTAGCGTCACGTTTCGTTGGCCGCGGGGTTGGATCTAAACGAGAACAGTCTAGACGGCGAATAATGGTAATCGCTTGAGGATCTCTGTATGAAGCTTGATGAACAAACAGCTACGCAGGGTCTTGTGCTTGTTTTTGTTATTAGCGCTGGGCTCTCAAGCTGTCTAGTCGCACGATAATGAGTTCTTAAGTACCCCATAAAATTCCGTCGACCCGTACAATTATACGCTAACCCGAATATCATACGTTCGTTACAGCCAATCTCGAATTGCCGTACTGATCAAAAATACGTCCAACAAAATATTTATTTGAGCGTCTCTGCCCGAACCTTCAGTAGATTCGACCGCATTTTTTTTTTATCGGTGCGTGCACTACATGTCCTCCCTACGTTTTTGGCAAAAACAACGTATCGTCAATACGGATTTGGCTTAAAAATTTTACTTTCGATAGGCGTTACTCAGGTTTTAAATATAATGGAATGGGACACGTTTTTTTCTGTGATCTGCAAATGGATCGACTTTTGCTCGTGTTCGTCGGAATTGATATCTTCGCTGACCTCGATCCGATAAACGGCTCTTGCGATATCGACGTAAATAGGATGAATGGATATAGGCATCAGGATATCCTGCAGGTGGGCATGAATGTTCCTATCTGGATTAGCGCACCATCCATGTGAATGGAAATGCATGATCCTTCGCGAAAGAATATCAACTAAAGCTCTATAAGGTATTCTAGGCTATGCAGGATAAAAGTGACGAATTTTTCTCAACGCAATTGACACGTAAATCAATGATACTTGGACCGGCCCACATTCACCACTTTTACCCTAAGTAATATCCTATCCGATGTGCGAAAATTGGTGGATGATGTGAAATTTCCCAGCTAGAAGGGTATTTAATTGAATTAGGTGGTATGCCGTACGATCGATGTATCAAGGGCAGTGCGGCGGAATTTTGAGCGCAGATTTCATGAGGTTCTCCAACCAGCTGTTGAATCGGCCGTTTCGGTTTGACGCTTATCCAACCGAGGAGGGTGAAAGGAAGGAAGGAGATTATGTCAAGAATGGCCTCGACGACGGCCTTGCTTATAGTTCCCTCGAGTACGGCTGTAAATCCGATGTTAACAGCGTGCTCCTGTCCCATTCTCCGCGAGTCAACGTTTCTGGAAGATTTCGAGAGACAGCTCGATGCATTCGATAACAGGCGGTGATCACGGCACAGAGTAAAAGTGGTGAATACGACCGGTCCATACATCATTGACTTTCGTGCAAAATCGAGGTGGCCCATATTCGCCACATTTACTTTACACCGGCTTATTCCGCCGCTTAAAAATCCTCGTTTATTACGAAATTCATGGGAAAGATTACATTTTTTTTACTTTCATTCATTTCTCTCGTCGATATTTACTTCTCTCTGGTACATTCCGTATTCTCGTTTTAGCCGATAAGTGTTAATGCATGCACCTGTATATAAGTCCATCAAGATACTGGATGTACAGAGCTTCAACCGAAGTGCCGACTACATTTACAATGGCCGAGGTGGGCGCGTCGCCCCGACTACGTGAGTTCGCTCTACTTTTTAAACGAGAAAACTTTTTTATAACCTTTCTTTTTCGCCCGCTCGACGAACGGGCAAATCGTTCTCCGCTCTGCTCCCAACTTGTCTTTGTCCGTCCTCGATATTGAGTTTCCTTCGGACGAAAAAAAAAAAAAATGTTCCCTATTGTTTGTGACGAAGTGAAGCACGTGACGAAAGTCGGTGGTCAGTTGGCGTTTGTTTTCGCCGGAAATGTATCCATACCTTGTCGACAGGGTGGGTATTCGATGTTGTTGAACGGCGAAAACGAGTTTCGGAGCTCTGGGCACCGCAGTGAAATGAAAACGAAAAAAATGCATTGGCTGAAACGCCTCGCGGATTTTGTTGGAAAAGCTGGCGGAAATGATGAAAGTGGGTGGGCTATAGTCTGAGGCGGGTGGCTTTTATCCAGTGGTGAAACTAAAAGCCGAGAGCCGCACGTTGGCGCGACACCTGCATCAGCGTGATGTACTCTCGCTCTGTAGCTGATTCACGGGCGGTCGGATAGAAAAAAAAGACGTTCGTCGAAAACTGATTTCCTACGGTACTAAAGGCCTCTTCTTTCGCCTCGCGCAACGATAAAGTCGGATCACCATGAGAGGGCTCGGAACGAACATCCCACTTTCTTCCCCGATCGCGCAAATCCCGCATGCGACGTGCAGAATCAAAACAGCTAAAAAAAATTTGAATAAGACTCATCCTTTACTGCAGGACGGACGTTTATTGAGAGATTAGATTCGTCTATATTTTACACATCACCAGCACCCTCAGCGTGCTTCGCAAGAATAGTTGCCGGCTGCTAATAGCCAAAAGTTGAAAAATGTTTACTTCGTACGCAACTTTCCCGATGAAACTTCTCGAATTGACGCGACAAAATAATCTCTCGCTTCAAGCTCGATGCTCGTCAATTTTTTGGTACCTACTTTTCAGCCTCGGAACGGCGTACCTTCGGTAATTCCACTGAGAGCCTTTTAGTTATTCGTAAGATTTTTCCGCGGGATTTAAAGTGCCGTAACGTTATTCCAGTAGATCAATCCCGCACGATCCTATATTCAGCATTTACTGATCATATCGTTCTTGGAACGGATGTAACGCCAACAGTTATCGTCGAATCTAAGCAACGCAGAATCTGTCAGACTCAACGTCGCCGACGACAGACCAGCGGGCATTGTTGGTTTGATAATTCCCTTGGAATAGCCGCGTTACACGTAACACAAGAAAGTGAAGAGGCAAGCTGCGTGATAGGCGAGAGCTGCGCTTCTCGCAGCGCACCGCGAAGCATGCCTCCTGACTTTATCAGGAAAATTGGCCCTATTGTGTGTCGAGCACAGACCTTGTTCGTAAGGACGCGGACGTATCAAGCAGACTGCCGCTGCGGGGCTATTCCATCCTCGGTCGGGACCGAGATGTTCTATTATCTACTGTACTGTACGCAGCCGTTGAGGAAAGCGGTGTGTCTTGAATCGTTGCCAGTGCTCCACCAGCCGGAAGGCTTTCTCGTAGCTGTACTCGTAGCTACGCCGGAGCCAAACTTGCGGTATGAGGATGGCGTGGCGGAGTGAGGACCGAACGCAGACCCTGGTCACCGCACTGGAATATCACTGGCTAACTTTGTCCCGACCCCCTCAGCATCTCCCTCGCGCCCAGCCATCCTCGGCTATGTCGTTACAGAGACGAAACTTCCTCCATCCAACCGAGCATCCTCTCCGGAGAATTAATCCTCGTTATCCCTCGAAAGTACGTAACGTATTCTTCAAACGGAATCCATCGAGCATCGTCGAATTTCAGCCCGATGAATTTTTCATTGTATCGGCTCGAAAGGCATTTGATTCGGCTTTTTATTTCCTTCAGTGTAGTTTGACGTCTCGAATCGATTTGCCTATAGAAACCGGTGTCGGGCCCGTTTCTTTCCGATACTTGGACGTTCAAGTGTCGAGAATTCAATTTAATTTGCTTTTCTCATCGTCTTCTTCATCGAGCTCTACCTACTAGCGTAGCAGTCCAATTTGGGTTTCATTCGATTCTCCGTCTCGCTGGTGCTACTAGAACGAAATGTAGATATAGCCCCGTCTTGTCAGCCTCCTCTTTGCTCCTCTTTGCGTTCTCCCCATTTCCGGGAGTGAGCACGAACACCAGCAGATAATAGTGCCTCGTTAAGACTCTTCCTTCGTACCCCCGGTTTTTTTGCTCTCTCCCTGTTCGCACGCCGCTCTGACTTTCTATATAATCATTTTCCTCCGTCGCTTGTCGCCTTCCTCTTTTATGGGCGAAAGACGGCAAGTAATTCAAAAAGTACGTCCGGCAAAGCAGCTTCGGGCTTTTCTTCCTCTCTCCTCGTAACCGCGCGATCACCGACCACCCGTCCTCGTTCACTGCTGACGATGTGTTAATCGATTAGACCCTGGAAATTACGGAAGATCTCGTTGGGTCAGCTCAACGAACCGTGAATTAAAAAGAAAGAGGCTCCTCCCGTTGTTCCATCGGAGATAGAAAATTAGCTGATATTATAATGCTTTCTCATTCGTTGATTCGTGAATTACAAAGAGCCACTTTTAATTTTCCACTCGAATTACCGAGGCTGTCTGCTTTATCCGGGGAACTTATAGAACTCTTTTCTCAAGTAGTTCCTGTTGTGTGAAAAGCATGATCCTTTCTATCATATTATCGTTCATTTTGTTTCCTTTCGAAAAATATTTTCAAGTGAAAAGGTTCTTCCGGTTGCCTCTTCTCCGTTTTCTCACTGTGTCGCTAATCTCTTCACGATGTCGCTAATTTAGCGGTAAAAATTGGTAATTCATCAAAACTTGCTGTTTTCGACGCGGTGACCCTCCGAGACAATTAATCGTCATCTTCCTTGGAAACGCGTTTGTAATGGTGTCTAACTATATCTACCTGTCTCCCTGCTCCCCGATGGAACCCAGCGACTCGACACCGCTATTAAAAGTTTCTTTCCCACTTTGTACAGAGTTCGTCGTTCGGTGTTCGCGCACCTTCGTCGTTGTTGCGGAAACTGTAAGCGAGCAAACTAGAAATTCTGCTGGCGCATATCTCCTACGTTGTTTCGGCGTACGGCAGCCACGATCTTATTCTGTCGGTGCTCTGCATACCGCAATAATGTGCAAAAGTGTCGACAGTCCTTCGATCCCCCCCCCTCGAACCTTTATTTTGGCCAATGTTTGCGATGACATTAATGTGTGATATTGTTTTGACCTGGCCAAAATGTCTACCCTAGTAGACATTTTGGACAAATCCCTGAAGGCCAAATCAACTTTTCATTATCTATTGCCAATAACGGTTAGTCGACAGTAACTTCATAGCGTAAAATGCTAGTATTTGCTCGACATTCCAAAGATTGCATCCATTATAGATTTCTTGCTTCCTCGTACAGGAAGCTGTGGTGAAAAAAATATGGACATGGACATTTTCGTATCGCTGCCTCATAGTGTTCCTTTATTCGCGAAGCTGCCTCTACGAAGCCAAGAATACAGAAAATGCTTTCTAATGGAAGAAGCTTTGCGGATAAAGGAACATTATAAGAAAGCGACATGATTTTTTTAAAAATCTAACCTTCACTTTATAAATGAGACGTTAAGGTTTTCTCCTAGGTGGCCTACATTCAAATTCTATCTGATACGCCTAACCATTGTGTCCTATTTGGCGGTTGTCGTTGGAAGGTCTCCAAGTGCATTACGCGCCCTTCACCCTCGCGGTATCTTTCCGCTGTACGGCTTTCATAACTATTTTCATATCTATTTGGGGTACGGCGATGCGATCCCGGGCGAGTTTCTATCGCAAGTCTTCCCGGGGAATTGGGGGCAGGCGCAGCCCGCAAGATGCGGAGCAGCTTGGTGAAGTGAGTACGAGGTTAGATTACGGGCAGCGTTGCATAGGAGAGATAACCGAAGAAGGGAGTTCAACTGGAGCTGGAAGGTTCCGCACCATTCCATTCCCTCTTTCTCTGTCTATCCCCAACGGTCCCGGTGCAACGCAATACCGTAATCAAATAAACAGTGTTCCAGCCGTTTTATTTTTCAAGAGATCAGAAGCACTTTCGTGGTGGTATAGAGATAGAAACGATGAGATAAAAGGGATTAAACGGGAAGAATGAAAGCGAAGGTTAGCTATAGGTGAGCCATGGAATTATTTCAGGACTCCAGCGGATTGAAGTTGGTTTGCTTCGCTCCCTTTATCTCTGTAACGTTGTTATATATACATAATATGGAATTGTAGCGCAGCAGCTTTCCTACCGCTTGTTACAGCCGGTTGCATTGTTGTTACGCCGCAAAGTTGCCACTGACGTTTTCATACCGACATTAGCTATTCTCTGTAATCAAGATGTACCGCGGGGTATTAAAATAAAAGCGCAGTGTAATATATTACCGTCGGGGAATGCGGTTTCTTAATAATGAAACGGAAGTTTTATATTCTCCGGTTGCCGAGTGAGTATAAATAGGTACTGGGTCGAATAAATGGGACGTTTAGTGGATTTGTGGTATATACGGTATGAAAATCGGGCGACACCATGGCGGTGTGTGCGAATTGCAATTTAGTGTTGGCAATCGAATTGTAATCCAAAAAGGGGCGGATTTCAAAGCTGCTATACGTATCGCGTAATCCGTATAATTTTGCCGAGGAAAACAAATCGAATCGAAATAAAGGGTAACGAGAGACCGAGGACAGGGAAAGCGCGAGGAAATGGGAGGAAAACCTCCTTTATGTAAAACCGATACCATTTGCCCGCGCGAGCGGGACCAATCGCGTTATCGTATCGAAACGATGACGGTGACTGTGATCATACCGTCACCATTAACGCACACAAGCGCCCAACTTGGCTTACGTATTCGTAGCGTCGCACAGCGCGCACCGGAGATTATCCTATCGAGCGAAGAAGTATCGATATCGGATTGGGCCGAGTGCCTTTCTCGACGGGGTAATGGGAGAATCTGGTGGGCATAAAGGGAATAACACTCTCGAACTGGGCCACAAGGTTCAGTCGCTGTTTCGTCCCCAATGTAAACTACACATCGCGATTTGATGTCCAATCGATATGCAGATTACATTTTTGCTATTCTATTAAGGTGGGGCTAAAAATCAACACAACCCCAATTTACTTTAAAACTATTTTTCCCCAAAACGCGTTTATAGAATAAAAAACGAATTGCGTGCCGCTATGCGTATTTGATTAACGCAGTGCGCCCCGCAATTCGCTTTTTATTTTATGGAATCGTTTCGGAGAACAATGGATTCAAAATTTTTACTCTGTCTCTCTCGCTCTTATACCTGTTTGGCTTTCTCTTAAGGTGCGCACTCATCTGCAGGCTTAGTCGATTCACATCTCGACAAAATTATCAATAGACCAAAATAACGCGGCTGTTGGTATGAAATATAGCGGGCCGTGTCTTTTCTTTCCGAAAAATCGACCTTATAATTTGTCTTGGTGTAGCGATCGCTACAAATTTATCAAAAAGATAAAATAAAATCTCGGGACCATTGAAATTTGATGGATCAAAAGCTTCGCTGTATAAGCCCGCGAAATGCGTACGACGAACGAATTCCATGAACCGCATCGCGATAGAGCTCGAACTCTGGTGCAGCGGAGCTTTCAGCTCGATATAAAGCCACTGCGGGATTATTTCGGCTCGGAAACTCCGATTGTTTGGATCGGTTATGCTATTTCGAATTCTATGGATAAACGTTCTATACCACGCAATTACATGGTGACATTTCGGACAATTATACTACCGATTGTGTGCAGTATAAATTCTATGTGTAGAGCTCTCATTGCATCCAGCCGATGGATTCTCGCCAAAATAATCTACATAATACGTGCCTAAATTAGTATTCCCTAATTCGTGGTATTTCTCACGTTCGCAAGCGTCATATTGCGTCGTTCAGAGCATGCAGACGGATCGATTTATCGCACTGCATAGGAGTACATCGTAGTTGAAAAAATGTTCCTCGGAAATTTGGTTTTGTATCATTTTTAAAGTTCGGAAAATTACCTATTGCTGATGTATTAGATAAATGGCCGTACTCCAGGTCATTAAATTGTCAACGTTGAATGCACGATAATAAAAAGGTTTGTACCTTCAACAAACATTTCTTGTCCACAAAAGTCCAGATTTTTTTCCTGTTGCGGAAATGGAACGGAACATTTTTTAAATAAAACTGCAAAATTAGCAGGGAACTGAGTTATAGATTTTTGTGAACGAGAAATGGCAAACGTACAAACTTTTTTTCTCTGTCGCTTATGCGTTACATGCGGAGCAAGATACGATTAAAAGATAATTTGAAAAGAGAATTGCAGCCAATTTTTCCAGTATAGCGTAGTGAAAACCAATTTTCCCCTCTCACTTTGTGTTTTTCGTGGTCAGTAGCGCGGAAACTGTGGCACATACAGGGCCCAGCGATAAATTTTCATTTCCGTAAACGGTACGGCGCAAAGGGGTCGAGCGCGCAAAATCTGGTCGACACTCGTTCGTCTGGAAAATATATCTCAATATGATATAATTCGTGCAAATCTGCTCCATGGGAGCGGGCGGGTTGAATGCGGCTGAGGGTGTGTGTGACGGAAATCCGGGGGAAAAAATCGAGAAAAGAGCGTCGAGTAGTTGAGTGTAATCAGCAGGCACGAATGCAGGCACTTCTCCTTGCCTCCATTCGTTACAAAAAATATCATGCGATACTAGGCCGGTGTAGCGGACATCGTACGAAGTAAGCCGCACGAGCCGCATTCGTACCACAGGAGTACGAGCCAAAGGCAAGTGCTTCCTGTGGTACAAGTTCAGCGAGTACGCGTGCGTATAAAGTTCGTAGCGTGCGTATAAAGTTTGCTTTATCGTACCGGCATCGCAAATTACTCCAATACGCTCGACACGATAAACTTGGTATCGCCGATGTAGCAGTGATGCCTACGAAATTATTCTAGTGAAATAGCCGGGATCTCTACAACTTCACGAAATGCTGTGCGGAAGTCAGCATGTTTCAAGGATCAGCGTCGAAACTCCCCGAGCATCCCGCTCGATCTTCCTCGCCATTCCCGTAAAATTCCCACCGAGAATCGCGGTATTGCCTGCGTTCTCATCACTTTGAAGTTTACGAGGATCCGCGTTTCGCAATGTACCCACAGTGGATGGTTAGTAGCTAGGGATAAACAATGGTCAACGTTTGCCGCGGTTCGAAGCTCCGTAACGGGTACGCTCATTTCATTCGTCCCTCTCCCAGTGTTGTCTTACTAATTATCCGAAGACTATATACCATCTCTCTTGTGTTCGACTCGCGTTTGCCTTGCAATTTCACTGCGCCGCTGCGGTACTCCGCGAAGAGAGAATTTCAGTCTCTCTCGCTCTCCTGCCTTCTCTCTGGAGCGAGTATGTATAATCACCGGCGGTGCAGCGACGGCGGCTCTTGATTGCTCAAAGGCCAAGCAAGAGTCCGTCGAAATACCGCAGACCGCTTAATTTCGAAAGTATGAAAAGGAAAATAGAGAAATTACGAGTGCCGAGCTGGCCACATGTTCTCTTTGCATATCTCTACTTTATTAATTAAATGAAAGTCATTGGTTTCGTTTGTCTGTCGGTTTGTCTGATTGCCTGTTTGTCCTTCCATCCAATTCATCAATTAAAAGGCCAATCGGCTGTTTGAGAGAACCGTCGATTTCAATTCTCGATATACGTCGTGGATCTTATGTTACCATTTTTTTGACACCCTAAGCAGAGAACGAATATATGACAAAGTTACCCGTGGGTTTTAGGTATTATTATCGGCCCGCTTCGAAGTACCGTAGCGTAAATAGCAAGGTCGGAGGGTCTTGCTGTTGCGGACTTCCGCACGATGTAACGTTTGCGTTTGATCAGGTCCCGCCCGAACTTGTTTGTGTGTATACATTTGCGGCGATCGATAAGGACCACAAAAAACGCGCCAATATACTAGCTCTTTCACGAGCTCTCACATGAAGAGGTCGGAGAAAAACGATCCTGTGCGGGACAGAATCGCATCGAGCTATTGCGCCCGCTCGATAGCCGTTGGCCATTCACCCACGAATGTGGATAAATTGAAAAAGCGTGCCGAGAACGAACTTCACTGCCGTCCGCTCTCCCCTTGAACCCTCGAGTGCACGGGACGTTTCGTGACAAATTATACCGCTAGGGAAACGAACGTCGAAAGGGACAAGAGCGAAGGAGAAGAGAGGAAAGTATTATATTTTTTAAGGTCAACGAGTATGTGAGGACTTAGCGAAATTCTAGAATTCCAATAGCCGGCACGCTGAGAGAGAAAGAACCTCTCGACTCGACGAACGAAACTAATTCCCCCTCGAGCTCTTCGCTTTGTTTTTTTTCCCCTCCTCACATCGTCCGTGCAATATATTCACTCGCTTGGCTTGAAGCGCGTGAAAAACACATAGGCACCACGTATACTAGTTAGACTTTCAAATTATTCAGAACTGTTATACCAATTTATTCTCCAATTTGTTACGTAAAGAGATGCTTTGTTGCTTTTTTTCACCAATATTTTATTTTATCATTTTTATTGTAAAAAAGTTTCAAAAAAATAATAATTGGAATACCGAACAGTGACGCATGCGGCGGATATAAAATCACAATTCTCGCGTGCCGTCACGCTCGTCACGTCGATCTGTCCGCTGGACAACGTCAGTGATTCATGAGAGTACCCGTTGCTCGTATTTGTGAAAACTCAAAAATATTGTAATAAATCCTGGTACACATCCGATTCCTCCGGTTGGTCTCGCTCGGCTATCGTACCGCGATCATGCATTCAATTTCGATTCTGTGGATGTAGCACTAACGAACCCGTATGGGCAAAAAAAAAGTTCCAATATCGAAGCTACTGAAGCCGAAAATTATTATGCAAGCACAAAAGTAATGAAAAAGTAATTAAGAGTTTGGCAAAAGGTTGGAAAATACTGTTTTAACTTCTCGGATATCGGCAGACATTTTTTTTTTAGAAACTGCATTTTCTTCAAATTAGTAAACAGTCAGTTCGCAGCTGTGAATTCATCAGAGCGGGATTTATTTATCACCTACCCCGTTTTGCCGTGTCCTCCCCTGCATCTCCTGCGTCGTCGATCGGCTTGTGGAAGGAAGATGAAGACTGTGATTGCCGGTCGTGGAAGACGACGGGATTAGAGTCGTCGGCAACACGCCTAGTTCCAACGACGAATAAGACCGCTTCTCTTAGTGCGATTACGTATACGACGGCGGTAAAGCCTTCTTTCCCAGAGTGACGATATGAGGAAGATGAGCGAGGAAAGGGGCTGCTATTCGGATGATGGGGGCCCCGCGGGCTGTGTAATCCGAACTTTATAATTGATGAACCTGGTTGATAACGCCTCGTGCCGCTGTCCTCTCTAGAATCCGGGGTGGTCGCTGCCGGGTCTATGTATATATATATATATATATATATATATCTTTTTATCTCGAATCTTCCCCTATTCCTCTTTCTCCTTTTACCTTCGCTCTTTGCTCTTGCGTCTTTCACCACTGGCACCCTTGCTACGACATGACTTTCTACGAATATCTCGGCGACTTCTGCGACCTCTTTTAAAATATAATTCTTGCAAGGTGATTGAATAAAAAAAAATCCAAGCGGAGGGTAAGAGGCGAGAAGGTAAGAGAAGGTGAGGAAGAGTGAGCGAAGAACTCGCTTCCGAGAAAACTTTTCAATGAACCCGAGTAGGAGCAGAGTTTCCGTCCGCACTCTCGCCGCGTGCATACAAACCGCAGTAACCATCACAGTTTTCTACTTCAAAGCCATCAACCAAGAGCTTACACTTTTCTCGTAACCCGATCCAACTTGATTAGTCGTCATCCGAGAAATTTGAAGAAGCGTCACCCGATCTGTCAGCGAATAAGAAGAAAGCGATGGAACAGGAAAAAACAGCTAAAGCAAAGAGGGAGAAAAAAGAACAGAGTCTAAAAGTGAAAAGGTAGTACTTCTTTGTGCACTGTTTTCATGGCGGACAACGAAGGCGTCGTAATGAAAGACTGTTCGAGAAAGGTTTGACCCGATTTTGAGATTAACCTTTTGACTCTCACTATACCGAATCGAATGTAAAGTAGAAGTTCTTTTTTTCAACTAGTCGGATCGAATAAAAACACGAATTGCAGGATTTAAGGCTTCGTTGTGATAAGAACGAGTCTCGGAAAAATGGTCAGGGTGGGATATCTTGCCGTGACGCACATCGCGAGCCATTTTCGCTTTCGTACGTGGTCGTATATTCTTCGATCCCGCGAAGTTGATCTCTCATTTCATACATCTTCGATCTCTCGTAAATCATCTTTCGATCTTCCGTACTATTGCAGCGTTTATGACCGGCATTGCACGCTGGGAGTTGATATTTCCATCAATTTCTTCGAGATATTTATCCGAGCCGAGTTCTTTATGCTCGTTGATAGATACATGAATATAGGTATACGATGGTTAGCTATATCGGGCATAGTGCAATAGGTGAATGCACGACTCGCGTATGTACGAAGGGTGCATTCATAGAAAACGTAGTATACTGGATGGGACGACGAACCGCAGCAAAATCGAAAGGGTCTGCGGGAGGAACTTACTGGGAGGGTTCGGGGGATCAAATCTCGACTTCCCTCGTAATCTGAAATGGCTCCGTACACCCAGGTACGAGATTCGCAGGGAGTTGCATCGGACAGATAAAGCCTGTTAATCAATCCGCCGGGTGGAATAGAACACAGTCCGCATCCGCGTCATCGTCGTCGTTGTAACGAACCAACGGGGTTAAGTCTATGCCGTCGTTGTACTTCGCCATCGCGACGTGCACCAATGAAGGTAAAAGGATAGAGGTGAGGGAAAAAAAGGGCGTAAGCTGCTGATGGATCCGCGACACTGATGCACCACTGTACGAAAGTGGATGGGGGATGAAGAGACAACGACCGCGAAGCGGAAGACACGAGAGACGTGGGGCTCTGCCGAGATCTCCGGAACGAATCGAGAATAAAGCCGGATTGACAGAAACTAAAGAGAACGGTACGGGAGTAATGGAAAGGGGCAGCGAGAAGGATAAAAGAGAATGAAAAGAGCGAACGCTCTTGGGAGAGCGAGGGAAGATAGCGAAAATATGCAGGGTGACTGGTTATGAATATGGACTTCGATCCGACGTCCAATTTTTTTTTCTTGTCCTTCCCAGAGCTCTCTGTGTCTTCCTCGTTCTTTTTCCATGTCATATTTTTCTTCGCTTTGGCCGTTTTTTTTTTTGCTCCTCATTTATCCGACTCGTCGTTCAATACATCCGGAGCGGTGAACTATACGTCGACTTCAATAACGCCGGAGCCTCTTGGAAATATGCTGAGTATACGGAGAATGAAGACGGAACGGCTTGAAGCCAGACCACCGTACTAGATATCGATGTACCTTCATAATGTCTCCTGCGGCAATATCACTCTGGAAGACTTCCCCGATTACGATACGAAAAAGAGGGGGAGCTCCCGCAATTCGAGTCGTCGTACACGGTAAAGAAGGTTTCTACACCCGACAAGCATTTCTTGTTCACAAACGTACACATTTATTTTTCTTTGCCTTCAGAATTTTTTTTCAAGTTAAAAATACTGATCATTGGAAAGAAAATTGTGGAGCTTTGAGGACGATAAGTGTGCGTTATATGTAAAAACGTTTTCACTGGGTACTTTGATCCGCCCCGTAATTAAACTGATTGCCACAGTTACCGATGTCCATAATTTATCTTTTTTACGTAGTAAAAGTCTCTGAGAGAGGATTAAAGAAAAAACTTTTTTGGGATTTTTTTGGCAATTTTGCATATTTTCAAATCACGATTTCTTTGCTTCTCGATGGCATCGTGGAAGAACCTCGGGTGTCTATCATGTTCTATGACAAGAAATACGCAAGATGATGTATATGACGAGATTGAAAAAGCTAGATGAAGCGGAAAGAGACTTCGGACTCGAATGATCGCTTCGTCACAACAGAAAGCATATCCATGGTCTAACGATAGAAGGGCATATGAACTATGTTTATACACAGTCTGTGCGCCCTTATGGAATTAGGCATCAATCTGATGTCATTATCGCAATGGATCTTGCCTGTAATGTGACGCTTTTACTGCTCCCGTATAATGGCAGAAACGAAATACGAGGCTGAAACTAAGCTATCAGTTGCCACATAGCGTTTGGCTTTGTGCTCGCGGTAGGCCAAAGATTTCCTGACACGCGAGCGAGCAAGCACACGAACTTTATCGAGATTGAGAGAGGCGGTCGGTCAAAATCGCGCGGGCGGCCACGTCCGGCCACTCAAACTATCCAGCTTTTACAAAGCGATGACGTGGGAAGGTTGCTTGTCGGCTAACTATGCGAGTTTCAAAGTCGAATAGTTTCTCACATTAATTTCCGTAAACTATCGAACTTCATTATACCCCGCCCCGGACCTCTTCTCTGATATCCCGCGAAGCGAACGGAGCGAAAACATAATATTCAATAACCAGCGGTATTAATTGCGTTTTAACTTGGCCCTGCCGGTCGGCCGTAAATTAGTAAATTGGTCTGAATAAGATCCGGCCGATCGTATAGAAGGATCATTAGCCGGATGGGAGATAACAAACGAGCTTGTTCGATCGTTTAGCCGCACGATTATGGACATTTTACTGTACCGCCACCTGCATTTTCGTCCACTTACACTCAAATAGCCAACCGTAGCACAGGCAAACAATTACAATGGCTTGCCGCCAAGCTTTGCTGTTCTCTTGCCATAAATATGACTGCGTCGCATGGAATCTACGGTATCAGCAACTCGCCATTAAACGGCCCTATAAATTGTCAACAATATTGCGACGATAGTTGTTAGCAGAAGATTCCAGCATATTGGTGGCAGAAATGCAAGAACGGTTGCTGTAAGGTGGTTTCTTATCTTAACCAGAGAATAGTTTTTAAGGCTCTACACCCGATGTTTCTTTTGCGGGGGTAAAGCAAATTAAGACGTTTCACACTATTAAATATGCGCGCTTTTTGAGAAGGTGGAAATGTGCATAGCTCATGTGTGTGCGTTTAATTAAGTAAGACAAGTCGACACAGATAACGCAATTTTGCCAACATCCCGTGCGGACATTTGTTGCCAATTTGCTGGCGGGTTTTTGGCAAAATGGTATCGGGGCGTTCGTCTGTTCTCTCGTAAGAAAAATATCTTTTCCCGGTATTTTTCGTTTTCACATATTTTATAGAGCCTCAGATGAATGGCTCTGATAAAACGTACCGTGCTCGTTGCATAGAGTATTTCCGGTTTTGGATCGAGAACAAAGTTCACGGGCCACTACGACGATCGAAGATTTCCCATTACGACGGTCGGAGGAGTACATCTTGAGGAAATACGACTCTAGACGGACAACACGGCTTAATGCAACTTCGACGTCGAACGGGGAATTGTAACTCGAACACTTTTATATTCGTTCGATTTTGCCGTCGACAATCGATACAATATATATCGCGCGGATGGACAGATTGAAAGCAATTTATTTACTGTGCTTTCGGACAAAGACGCATTTTCCAGCGTATATCACAGTGTGTACATTTAATGCCCCGTACCCGCAGTATTCTCGCCACAGGTTATTTACCGCTGTGTCTGTTCGTCGTTCATTTTACGTTAGCTTAAACCGCATGGGAACAATGGCGAGCGATAGAATGGCCGAGCTTCCCGACATACACAATGAAAATATTTGTTATTGTTATTATAATTATTTTTGTTACCGGAAGCAAAACAAAAAAAAAAATTATGAATGCCGACAAATGTAGAAGGGAGATGCGAGACAACTAATGGGGGTGATTCGATCGGCACGAGGTCATCACTCCGTTAACAATGTTTAATTTCATTAAAATTAAACGAGCCGAACGTCGGCGGTTGTTAATTCAAAATTCGATGGTAAAATCGTAAATTCGTCAGTATAAGAGATCAAATGACCGAGGTATAATGTGGACGTACCATGTATGGTTCCGATGTTTTCGCTCAGATCCCAGAGGGTCCCTGTAAGAATTGCGTGGCTGTAGAACGTCCACGTCATTGTCGACACGCTGTGGGCACTCTCGGAGATTCATTACATTTTTGGATGACTTTATTGATAGCAATTTCGGGTGCCGTGTAATTGAATTGGAGATCGGGGTAGTCGAGACTCGTATGTGCCATCGGGCACAAATTGGACCCGTGCGTGTCATTCTGATGGCAATGCCCTCGAGGAGGATCCTCGGCGAGACATATCGAATAGCCGTTACGATAAATAATCATTTTATTTAGCACGGCGCAATTCGTCACTACGTTATTTTTCCAAGGGTGGAGGCACATTTTTTTTCGTTTGTCATTTTATTTTAATGACGCAAATCTTTTTAACAGAGCGAAGCCACGGTTAACAGCAGCGGTTAAAAATTGATGAACGGTAAATAAATAAAAAAAAAGGTCGAGATAACGTACGAACAGGACTTCGTTTTGATTTATTTTTACTGGACTACATAGATCGGCGGCTATTCCCGTATAACTATAGACCGGCCGACAGACCGTCTGGTTTGCGGACAGAGGTAGAAATCGGGAATGAACGAAAGTCCGGACAGCACAGAAAAGAGTCGGTTCAGAAAACGGATCGAGAAAAGGGTAGAGGAAATTCAAGTGCCACTGAAGGATGTGTACCCCAGTGTATGTGTGCGGAGATCATCAACTACCGATCGGTTTAATTCGGTTTTCAGTCCTCTCTCCTACTGCACCTAATAGCCATCGCGTGCCTCCATCGCATGCGTCTGTCGTGGGATTTGACTGATGTTGGAACTACTTTGACTGACTCGCTCAAGACACATAAGAGCCGGCTAATTACACCAATTTCAACCGATAAAAAGAATTTTTGAGTAGTATAGTTATAGAGGTTCTGGATACATTGATGTGCGTGCACACACACACACGCGTCGAATGTTCTACAAGTTTCTGGGACAACTATGACGTCATCACATACACGCACGCATGCACGCTCGCTTCGGCCGCCACAATTCGACGCATCGATTCTTCAAAGCCAAATTGCATCGGATTGAAATGGGAGGTGCGAGGGAGATATTTTTTATTTTTTATTGTTACAATTGATTATTTATATTTATATTACAATTGAATTATTTATATTTTTACAATTGACCCGTATTACTTTTGTTCCCGGTCTCCACTAGACGCGGTCCTCTATACCTCCCAAAGTACCACTTCGAATCCCCAAGCTTCGAAATCCCCGCGTTCCTCCGTAGTATGGAAACAAAAACTATAAACCTCGAACGTCCGGTACATCAGTTTCTCCCGAAGGATATTGCTAACCGTTCGACAGAAAAGCGTGTCGGTGTACGGGGTTGGACTTCTCTCTCGTGGCACACTAGCACTTACCGTAAATCGTTTTATATATCAACTTCAACCGCACAAACTCGCCCCTTTCCGTCTATCAACCTCGAGATTCCCCTCCCCTTCGCCTCCCCCAAACCAACTTCCACTATCGACGAAATCGATTGAAAGCCCAAACCTTTCGGGGCTCACTCGGTGGAGCGAAGCTCTGAATTTTTTAAGGTCACCCGATCGTTTCAATAGTAACGATAAAGTCACTTACCATGCTGAGATTTCCACTGTTCGCTTGCACGTGCACGCGGAGCGTGACGTCGAGAGTGCAAGAGTCTAATCGTTGCCGTTTACCTTCTTCCGTGCAAACACACAAATACGCCGACGATTGCAAGATCCTTTCCTTTTCGAATTTCTCGATGCGAATCAAGAGACTTTGTTATCACGATTGCGAAGAACGTAGAACCTTGTGATCGAATCTTTCGAATGAGAGACTTCACCATCCGAAAGAGAATTCGTCAGATCATCCCTCTCAATCATGAACTCATCCACTGGATATTGTCGAGATCGAAAATTTTTTTTGTGTACTTTGCAGAAAGGAACGATACGCTTGTGGCGAGTACTTTGCTTCCCGAGAAAAGTTTCAACAGTTACGACGGCCGGAGGATGAAGAATTTTCAACTTCGGTAAGTAGAATATCTTAATTTTTTTCTCGATACCGAATACTGCTTGTCCACGCCAACGAATATATTACCGATATCATTCCACACCCGGGCACAGGACACATACATGCTCTCGCCTGATAGTCCCCTTTGCGGTCACCGAATCTCCCTGGAGATCCTTCAAAGTTCTCGGGAAAGGAATGAGAAAAGAAGGGAAAAAAATTTGATATTCCCGGGTGAAGTCATTTCTCAGGATTATGGTCAGACCGTGCGGCAAAGATAGAAAAAAAAGGCTGGACAGGTCGGCGAGGTTCCGAATGGGGACGACAATCCCCAAAGGTCCCGAATCCCGTAAGCGACAGCCTGCTGAGTTTGCGGGAATGATAAGCTTGCCACCGAGAGCCCCTGCAGCTCTGGCAGCGTGCATGCAACGTCAGTAGCACGTGCACTCGCGGAAATTGTTGCGCGGTCAAGTGCCCGAGGCAAATATCAGCTGGCAACGTACCGGTGAACGAAAAAACGTGTTGGAGAGGCAAAATAAAAGAAAAATTGCCGGTTCTGTATGTACATACGTTCAACTACCGGCAAACGCAACACGGTGGGCTAGCAATGGAGCGCAGGTATTGCATTCGAACTCTGCTCCAACGAATGACGAACACATCTCCAACGAGAATGTTCAATTTGGCGCAATTTATTTTTCCCTGTTCACCGAGCGCTTCACCGGTGTCTCTATTCTATTCCGTGCGACACACTTTCCTCACTTGGTTCCTCACTTTACTTTTCTTTTAGCTTCTATTTCCGCTTCTCCAGTTTCGTTTTTGCTCCTCGAAATAGAGGCTGTTCATTTGTGCTGGCGGGTCAACATTTGCGAGTTCCCTCGTGAAGCAAGTTTGCGTACAGAATTTACGTGCCTCGAACTCTCGTGCGGTGAAACGCGATACGGTAAACGGTCAGTGCAACAAATCGAACGAAATAATTGTGATCGACACTGTCCCGGAATGTTTTCACTTCCGCTCCGATTGCATGGGGGCGATAATTAGTTAACGCCGATTTACGATTTCAACATGAGGAGCGAGATAAACACAGATGTTCCGTGGAAGCGGGAGGTTTTGTGCAAGTAACAAGTTTTTTCTGTATCACATTATAGCACGGGTGAATTATTAGACCGAAGCACGTTTGCAATGTACAATGTTTGTCTCGGGACTCAAGAAAGTACAAAAGTACAACGAACCGACACGTTTCGCTTCAAGCATACACATCTTCGCCGGATATTTCTTTCGCTGCATAGAATCAGACCTCAGAATTCATAGCTAGGGAAATGGGACGACAGAAAGCCATTCTACGATCTTGAGCTTTCCGGTCTCGTCGCGGTTCCCCATTTCCGTTTTTTTTGCAGCAGGTTTCCAACAACAAGAAATTCATCCTTCACCCGGCTGTGGTTCCCATTATCTCAGAGAAGATGCCCGAGCACCGCGAAGTCATGAGAAAAAGTTTCGCTATACGTGCAAACTTTTGCCAAGCGCACCGGCGCAAGTTTTCGATGTCTGCAAACACTGGCTCGTAAGGTCCGTATTTTCCGTACATATAAATTCGCGGGAGCAAAGAAGAAGCAGGTAACGGGGTTATCGAAGCTTTTGCCCGGTTTTTCGGCATAGTTCTCTTCAACTATCCCGGAATCATCCCCAACGAGTTGTGTACTTTGACGTGACTGGATTCTACGAGCCTCCCGAGGGTCAAACCTTTTCGTGGTTTTGTTTCACTTCACTCCCTCGGAGTTCGCCCCTTTTTCCTTAGCCTCGAAAATTTATACATCCGAACTCGAAGCTAATACAGTCGTATCGTTTGTAAGGGTCGAGAAATCCGGCAAAATAATCACATCGGTTTTAGCCTTGAAGTTATAGACTCGTTTCACTCGTTAGTTTATTGACTACACTGTAAACGAAGCTTCCTGTATGAGGAAGCAAAATGTTATGAAATTTACAATACGTTTGATATAGCAAGTTATATGAAATATACAACTACGGTATATAAAATTGGAATTCATATACATTGTATTTGAATGTTAATAATTTAATCTTAAATGCAATCCCTGTATATCAAAATTACCGGTAATAGCATTGAAAATTAAGACATCCGTATATAAAAATGATATTATTTTTTCAAATGTTATACAAATAACATTGTTTTTAATATTCCGGTAACGTAATATTGTTACATACGCGTCAATGAAATTTCATATACTGCAAATGCATAAAACTTCATATACATTTATGCACTTTCAAACAGAAATTTTGTACAGTGAACGCGCGAGTCTAAATCTAAAACGAAGCAACTGACATTTGGCTTTGAGCACATCCGCTAGAAAAAAAGGGTCGCTCCGTCGAGGAAGTTTGCTAAATTTTTTTGGCTTTTTAATATAGGAAAACGTGAGCGACGCCTGCCTCTGAAAGCTGTCGAAGATCGTAATCGTTATTCTCGCTTGGGATACGCGGGAAGGCCCCGGCAGAGTCGGATTGAACGGGTGCAGCCGTCAGCAATGTCCAAAGAACGTGACGACTTCGTTGTTCCCCACTTCCCCAATATCACCTACCCTCCGGGCGCATAACGGTGTATCGAGTCGAAGGAGTGTGTACGTAAACGCGAAATCCCTTCACGCACACTCGCGGTGTAAAAAGAAAAACGATCTGCAAAAAAAGTGAACGGGAGAGTAGCGAATACGAAATTGCTTCTCTCCGTACGTTCGAGACGCCGGAGAAAAAGCGTGCCACGTCAGTAAAGGATAAAAGCCAGAGATGATAGGTAAAGAGTCCTTTGATCCCGAACGCACGATTTTTCTGCTTTGCCTTGGGCCAAAGAGTTTTCACTGCAACATGCATGCTTCTGGCAGCTGTGGGAGAAGCGATATATCGCGATGGCTCGGTATTACGTAGATATTTGCATAAGGAGGATTTACGTAAGTGGCATAGCCTCAACAACCTCTTCAGTAATTCTAAAACGATGAAAGGGCATGTTTCCGATAGTCTGGAGAGCCTGCGCCAGTCAGCCCTTAAACAGAGAAAAATAATCAGTTGCCCTAACCGACTGCGTGGCTAAGCACGCTCCAGACGATTAATTTAGTTCGGCCAACAAATTAATTGGTTGGCAGCCAAATAATTTGTAGGCCCAACAAAATAAGTCGCCTGGATCAGCTTCGACCATGCACTCAGTCGGAAGAGCTAATTATTTTTCTCCTCGTAGGTACTGGAGATGGATTATCAACGGGAGTCGCCAAAAATGTCTCGGTACGATCCGACTGTAACACATTTCCAACGATAATCGCCATGTAGTCTACTCGTTAATGTTAATTCAATTAAAGCTTCAGGACCCGATAACAATATCCTTAATGGGAGTTCGATAATAGGTATTTAAAGACCCAACGGAAGTTTAATCTCATTAATATCTTATTAATATCCCGATAACAACATCGTTAATGAGAATTCAATAACAGGTATTGAAGTCTCAGCGGAAGCTTAATCTTATTTCTTTGTTATTATCCCCGAAGCATTTTCGGTTCGGCGTTGTGCAGTAGCGATGCGAATCTATAGGTAGACAATTATCTATTCACATTATCCGTGCAGTATTGTAATATCCTTAACTCACCGACAACCGTGAACAGAATAATGAGAGTGAGGATGGTAGCGGTGGCGATAGATTCGATGAGGTGATCTCCTCCCAAGGAAGTCTCCTCCGCGGGCCAGAGACTTCCGTTGCCGTTGCCGCTGTTGTTTCCACCGGTTTCATTAAAAGCGTCTTGTTCCGTACCGTTCAAAGGATCTCCGGTCCCGGACGAGTAGAGGAGGAGACTCGTGTTGGGCACGGTACCTTGTCCGGCCATTCCCCATGTCCACCATAATCTCTCGCCACCCATCACTTCAATTCCCAGACAGCATGTAAAAAAAAAAAATTCATGATTATGTGAAAGGAAAGAACTTCATTAACGTTTTAATATTCTCAGATTTTATGACGCGTGCACGATATTTCGCTACGAGCCGGCGAGTTAACTGCACTTTTACTTTGAATGCATAAAGGTCATCTCATTAACGCTGATGACCGCATCGACGCGCAATAATTTCAATCTAATACATTTCACGCTTCGTTGCCGCCCCGAGGGCGGCGCACCGTCTCGTCGAGCTTGCTAATTGCCCTTTGTCTCTCGAATATAAAACTGCTCGAGACGCTTTTATGATATCTTATTCCCGGCGTTCCCTTCCGCCCGAGCGAGCAAACACGTTAGTAGGCGACGAAAGTTTCTTGGGAAGAAGAAGAAGGTCCTCATCAAGGAAGCCCGCAGGGTTTATTCAGCAAGACCAGATGTTTTATCTTGCTGACTTCAAGCTGGGGCTCAGGGCGGTTTCCGGTGAGAAACAGCGGGGCGTGCGAGAAGAAGACGGTGGAAAAAGGCGAGATCTCGCGGCGGCGTTCCTCTCACGCCCCCGCGGTCCGGAACACGCTTAAGGCTAATCCAAGTAGAGCTACATCGGATCTACGTGAGCGCTAAGGATTCGCAATTTGTAGTCGTTGCACCTTTCGGCATTTTCGCTCGTCCAACTTTTTCGCGAGTTACCATTACTTCGGTGAATGTGTCGCTGATTCAACGAAAATCACCTTCGGGCAACGAGAGAAATCGTCTGTGAAAAGTTTTTGCAACTTTCATTGGCGGATAAATAAAATTCTAAGACAGGAAGCTTTAGATAAAAGTTTTCTCTTACTCCGCGGCCAATGCCCGATTGACAAAGAGAGAACAATGTACTCGGTCTCGAGAAATTGAATTGTAAGGGTAAATTTATTTCACTGCGCTTAAATCGAAGCCGAGGAAACGAACGTCCCGTTTCTGTTCATTCGATAAAGCAAAAATCGGTGATGAGATGAGAAGATGGGAGCAACAAAAGTTTTCCTATCGAAAGGACGAGACGTCGAGAAATCGACTACGCCGAGTTCTTCGATTATTCTCACAAGTTTTATCGAATTTCCCGCGATTAATCGCACAACGAACGGAGGAAACGAGATTATCGAAGCTGGCCGAAACATTGTCGAAAAAATTATGCTTAACTTTGAAGTGTCAAATTGTAACTAAAAAATGTTCAGATTTCAAAGTTATTTTCGAAATCTATTTTTTGTTGTTCCATTTCTACCGTATACCCTTCTGAGCCGAGCGCCGACCGTGCATCCACCGCTGTCGGTCATTTTCGAAGTCTATATTATATCAATCCACCTAAGAGACGGACTTCCAGTAGATGCACATACAGCCAGTTTCAAGAAAGAAACATTTTTTACATCGGAAAATCAATTAACTAACTTACCCAGTTCGATTCAATGCCATTCATCCCCGATATCACGGCGGTACATCGTCAGCGCGTATCTCAATAATCCTCGTATCAGGATTCTCGTATCTCGATCGTATCTCGAACATTTTCGCTGCGCATCGTTCTTCAGCAATTTCATCCCTCGCTGACGGTACGCATGTAAATCAACTTGTTCCACGGTAGACACCTGAAAAGGAGCAGGAAATAAAGGAGCCGATGAGTTTGTCGCTCGTATATCCTCGATGAATAAATGCGCAATAACTGTATCCATAATTCTGATAGATGGTGGGGTACATGAATGTCACGAGAAATATATACTGTCCGGATGGCATGTGCTCTCGTTGAGGGCATTAGATATACATTGAGTTCACCGTCGTAGCTGTGTTTCCTATACATAGACTATCGCCATGCAATATTCCGATACGGTTACTAATACGATCTTCTGAAAACGTGGGCTCCGAATTTATTCGATGTCCACACATACACTCGAAATTGGTGTGTACGTTGCTTGTTTGAATGCCATCGTAAATGACCAAATATTTCATGCAACTCGATTACGATGTTCCGTGAATCTTTAAGTAGGAATCACACTATATGGTCGATAATGTCATAGAAGATGATGTAAAGGTGTAGGTGCGACCTCCGGATCAACTCAAACAGGCCTAACAGGCTTCTGTATATAGCGAAACTTTGAAATGTTCCAAATTCCATGTCATCGAACATTCAATAAAAGCCTCCGCTACAGTGTGCACGTCGACATATGGTAAAAAAAGATTTATTACTAATTTAACAAACTTTTGTTGGCCCCAATTTTTTTTGCATCGTTTTTACAAGTTTCTTATTAGTTTTGCAATTTTTTTTAGTTGAACACGCGGCTCGTTGACAGAAAAAAAACATATAAATAAAAAGAAATGTGGACCTCTTTGGATAGCAAATGTTCGCTAAATGAACAAAGATTTTTTACTGTACAACCAAGAAATCGGTCACGTTTCTTCCGTTAAATCGTTCGTGCGTACACCCGCACAGATTCCGCAGGAAAGTTGCCATACCAGTAGGGATAATGTACCCAAGAATATAAGAACGGTAAATATCAATTTGTCAGGGTTGATCCTGCCGCGAGCGCACATTTTCCGCACGAACAGATTATTCCCCCGTAACTTTGGCATCATATCCCTTTCGTCGCCCGCGCTTTCCCACTCTTACAAACTTTCGGTATCGTCGACCTCATTTCCATTCCGACTGATTTTCTACGACATAGATATTGCCATTCTCACTCTTGTTTTTTCACGCGCCCTTGCGCTTACGAATATAATCTACCATTAGTATGTACGTGCGGAAGATCCACGGTTTTCTTTTTACCTTAAAAAAAAAAATCTAAATATGTATCATTTGCCTTCGGCGCTGGGAACGGGGCGCGTCTTCCGGTGTGAAATTTCATTCATTCGTGGCGTTGGGGAGCCGGAAGAGTCAGAGGGAGCGGGGCGACGAGCTGGTGATGAGATCGGATACAGTAACCTTCGCGGTCTACAGATTCCTCGAGGTGCTAATGAATCGTAATTGAAGGGATTTCCCTCGAGCAGACAACTCTCCTCGTCTCGAGTTCCCGACAAGTTGAAGCACCAGATGAACCAAGAGAGGAAAACTTTTCTGCTTCGATACTTCGTAAGAGATACTTTGCGATCGCATATCTGTTAATAAAGGGTGGTTCCACATAGTCCCGTGCTTCTCTCGTCGTGCGTATAATACATTATACAAAACGTGTTAGCAAGGAAATTCCGTGCGTTCGTAACGCTGCATAATATGACATTTTCCATTTTTTCATTAGCAAAGAAAACTTCATTAAAACGACTAATTAAGTCGAAAATCCGTAGAGTATTTCAAGGAAATTGAGAGCACGTTTTAATCAAGCTCGTGTACGTAGCTCGAGACCTATAGAGCCAACCAAGAAAATTCCGTAATTATAAATCTTCGGTATCAATTACAGGTTCATATAACAATTAAGACCAAATAATGAGGCTATAGTTGGAGTTAATGCTTTCCGTCGTAGATTTTAATGATTAATTTATTCCTAATCAACGTAGGGTAAACATGATGATTTCGGACCGTTACATTCACCACTTTTACCCTACGCGAATCTTCTCTAATAATTTAAATTTCTAAATGGACGCGGTCGAAGGGTTAATAGCGCGTTCGCCAGCTTCAATTACTTATATATAACTCGCTCGTCTATGCAGCGGTTATTGCGGTTAGTTATATTCGTCGTAATGGAGATTTGAGAGACACAAGTAGGGCGCACAGAGCTCGGAACAATATAGCGAGCTCGCCCCGTCTCATTGTTGATAAAATAATGGCGTCGACAATGGGCACAATAACGCTTTATTCCCGTTTCCGGCAGCCTCTCCTTACTGGCCAACAGACAAAAACCGCCTGCAGATCGGTACTATACTGCTGCATCCAGCTGATGCAGAGTGGAGTTTCTCTGCACTAACAGTCGAAAAACGCTGCTAAGTTTCAACTGACGAAGTTCACAGTTCCACCGCAATCGAACACGTAGAACAACTAATGCGGCGGTCGTATCTCACGTCGATCATTTAGATTACCGTTCTGTTATAAGTTCAGTGTTATCTTTGCTCTTTAATCTGATGCATGCCTTTCCCCTCGGGACCGCTTTCGAATCGCTGCAGCGCGTGCTCATCACAAAGGTCCATAAAACGTCTATGCAAGAAATCTTGTTTATCGTTATCGTTATTACAGCGACGCGCCGAAGTGAAACAATAACGAGTCTCGAATCGTAAATGGCATTAAATTGGTCTGTAAAAGTAGCTTGTACCAAAAACGATAAGATTCCCGGAGAGTCGTGAAAAGTAGTCGCAATCGAGTACGAGTGTTACGGTGAGAATGATAAAGGATGTTACGATAACGTTATACCGGTAGCCCGTATAAGTTGAACGACCGAAATTATTGTTCACCCCCTGTCGGATATATATACACCCGCAGGATGAACCGAGACAAGAGAATCGCGGCGTTACAGCATTCATCACGAGCTATCGTTCTGACAAACGAGAGGAATAGACCGGGATTACGGTCTCCGGGACACTCTCGTCAGCATGGAAAGAAGCTATGACATGGCGTATCGAGCTAGGGACGGAGGATTAAATGCCGAGCGCGAGAGAAATGGAGAAGCTTCAGGATCTGTCACATACATAATAAATTTGAGAAATGCAATTTGCCACCCGTAACTCGTAGAAACCAGTTAGTTGGCACGGATAATCGAATGGATTTCAATGTTACGACTAAAATTCTATTATGTCCCTCACTCAGGATATTCCGGTATTAACCGAATCGAACCGATGGGTCGCCCATTGCCGTCGACGTCGGTTCTCCGCCCCATTCCTGTTCGTTCTCCGGCCTCGTCATCCACCGAATCCGAAACTACCCCTAGCAATATCTTGCCCTCTCTCTGTCGTTCGCTCACTCGAACGGCGATCGATCAAACATTATGTTCAGAATACGAGGTAGTTGATCGTCGACGGTATTGTCCAATCTGAATCCTCCAGTAGATTACTACGGAGGTACTGCGGAGGTTTTGATGTTTGACAATAAGCAGTGAGACTATCATAATAAACGCTCGAGTACGTTATTCCCGACGGAGGATCATTGCTTTGAAATGTTGTCGAACCAATACGTATCCGTACGATACGAGGCTGTGACGAAGTGGAAGGTTAATTCGAGATGAGAAAGCACAATACGTCACGGCGTTCGGTCGAATGTACATAATTCAATGAACGAATGACATTATCGAACGGGACATTATTGCCATTCATCTAATATACTCAGTAATATTTCGCGATGCTTCATTCTCGATTGACGGAAAAAAAATTCACCGCGAAAGCAACACGTTGCCACATGCTTGTCGCGTGCGGTCCGTACTTATTAAATCATATCACGGAACCGACGGCGGTGTCCAGCCACATCGCCGTCGTGTCGGTGTACCTCAGTGTGCTCCGCGACCCGTCTGTAAACACACGTGACGCAGATCCGTGTATGCTATCTCGTATACACGTACCTTTCAGCGTGGCCATTTACAGCATAGTATTATCGTAGATCCAGAGAGCGAGGCAAAGCTGTTACCGGCTTAGTTCGCGATGGGGCCCCGGCGCGTTCGCCGCATGTCACGCCAACTTCGAATCTAATAAGTCCGGCTCGTCACCTTCAACCTCCCCCGAGGTTGAGAGTTACCCCCCTTATCAGCAGTGTAATAATCACATCAGCGGCTCAACATTTACATGAATAATGCAATTCGAGCTGCGATTGATTCGCACTTTGGTCCTCAATGGAATCGGTTACTAAATCAGAGGACACTTCGCGCCTGGCTGTTAGCCGCGATACGTTTCGTAATACTAATGAAATTGAACATACAATCGAGATGAGGATGAAAGCCGTCGACAACAGGAGAGTACGTTGGTACGGAATAAATGTGCCAAGTGTCTAGACGATACGACGAGAGAATAGCAAGGGGCGAAAGAGTCCGGTGTCCGATGACGGGAGCTTCGAATGCCATCGCCCCGAGTCTCGTACAGCCTTAGAATTCCGGACTCGCGCCGGAAGGCACATCTTGGAAAAATATTTCTGACCCTCACGTACATATCCTATCCACTGCGAGTATATTTTTCATACCCACGAATATGCGAGATAGCACGGTTTGCTCTCGAGTATTTTCGCATTTTTCCTCGACTGGTCGCATACGAGTGCAGTTGAGCGTCGTAAGATGGCGAAAAGGTGTGTGCAGCTGGCCGGGCAGCATATAAAAGAATAATGGTCACGAAGAAGTGCAATTTTCTTTCCGCGGGGAGGGGGTGGTGGGGGGGGGGGAGAGGAGAGAGATAGGGATAACGATACGGACGTCTTGCCCCGGTTCACAACCGCCGCTGCCTTTCTCGGAATTTCTTGCGCAATGCTCTCCCTGTATTACCATAACCTTTCGTATATAGCTATACTCGAATTCTTCTCCGCACATTCAAAAGCTGACAAGAAGGCTTTACTCCGGTATTTTCCGACTCGGCACATAGCAATAACAAAGATCGCTGTCTTCATATCCGGTGAACTCTGGCCTCGTGCCAGAGTAGAGCAAGATTAATAATGCAGCGGGGGAATGGTCGTCGGGTTTGATAAAACAAGGAAGAATCTTACCGGCAAGATTGCAGGACGGGAAATTGTGATGAAATTATGGCGGCACTGGTTCCAGTCGGGGGGGCTTGTGATGTATAATGATGTTGAGAGCGGAGGCCAACGCCGCGTACACGGGAAGAGTGGAGGTTGCGTTCCACGAGTTCATGGTAATTGCATCTCGCGGCCGGACAACCTCGTGAAATATCAAGTTTTACGCTCGGTGCTTAAAAGCCTTGCGGTGAGACAAAAGGATGGAGACGCGCCGGGCCGCAGGAAGAGACGAAGGTGCGGTTGGAAATGGCGGGGAACGCAAGCGCGGGACAGGAAGCGAGCGCAGATTTCACGCTGCTGGGCTGGCCGGGGCTTTCGGCCCGGAAGGGATTCAGACTTCACGTCCGAGCCCGAGAATACGAGGGTAGAGCCGGCAGCGACGGTGAACGTCGTCGCATGGAAACGAATGATAGAACGTCGCGGATCGGAACGCCAGAATGTGTTCACCTACACAGAGTCTGCGGATCGGTGAGAAAGATGGATACATCTACAGCGAGGTGTGGCGACAATGAGTTCCAATAAAGTGGAACTAATGTGGAATATCGGAAGGTGGAGCGGAGGATGGACTGCCGAAGTTATAGGCAATGGTCACAGTGTTCGATCCTTCATGGCCCAGAGCAGTCGATCGGGACCGAGAAAAATCGTTTTGCCAAGCCTCTTCCATGAGTCACGGCACGGGAGAGCGGAGGAGCCTCGACTGGTCATCGGGGGCACAACGGGAATGTCGGAAGCATCTGAAGTTATTTTTCTCGGGAGAAGAAAATAAGTGGGGAAATACTGGCTGACGTTGGACGATTGATATCTGCTTCAGATTGCAGCAGCATCCGGCGAAATGCTATCCAATATCACGAGTCCGCACCGCATGCTTGGCAAGTATACGATGATCTCAGGATAACGAAGATCTGGCGGCAGACAGAAGATGAACTTCGTCGAGTTGTCACATAGTGTGAAAATGATGAAAAATGGACTACTACTCTTGCATTGTTTTCCTATGCTAAATTCGACCGGCGTATATAAAATATTTTTATATACGACGGTCTTCCTAGATTCTGCGCAAAAAAAAAACATCAGCAAAATCGAAAGCTGCTTGAGGGAATGCGAACTACCGCGGCCGGTAACGAAAACTACAATGCAATTTTTTGTCTAGGGTGCCAAAACCTTGTCATCCGAAGAAAATGGAATCTCACTGTGGGACTGATAGTCGCAGTGGAATCCTGTTTACGTTAAATCGTTTCATCACCCTTCATAAAAAATTCCAGTACAGATTTTATTACCAACTGAGCTAGGGTTGAGCAGGAGTCAGGTAATGTCACATGGTTACATAATTTTCCTCATAAATCGTAAATCGAGACAATAAACGTGTATTTTTTTTCCTCTCGTTCATCTATTACACTTCTCGTATTTCTCAGGCTTGAGAAATGAGAAGGATTGAACTAGACGCGTCTTATTTACGGTGTGCGGGACCCGAGTGTTTGCCGAAGATATAAGTGTGGCAAACTTGTGGTGAAACAATTACACTCGGAAAACTCGCAAAGCGCGGCGGCGTGATAAAATGAACTAGCCAGTACGGGAGAAAGAGGCACACAACGGGGACGAATCGCGAAGAAAAGGAGAGTCGCAATAGTCGGAGGGTTGGAGGTGGATGGCCAGATGAAGTTTGCGCTGGGAGCTGTTGGAAACGAGCCAGGGTAGAGAAACCTGCGGTGGTTCGTATATATGTACCGTATTAAGTACACCTACCTACGCAGTGTATGTAGGCGCTACAACCATTGTATAGCATACATAATAACTATTCCCGAGTGGCGAGGGATAAAGAGGTTTCTTATGTAAGTGAATGGGACAAGAATGAGCTTCGCGGATTTTGCCGCGCCCTCGAAAAGACGTACGATTGCGCCGCAAGCATCCCTCACACGCCATTGCGTGAATAAATAGTGGGAAAAATAAAGGAAGAGACGAGAAAATGCCGGAGGAGGTTACCACACTCTTCACAGAGACAGGAGGGGAGAAAAATGAAGCTGAAAACTGAAGAAGTTGGCAGCGGACTTCCCGAACGATTACACGTCACGTCCGAGCTTGAAACAAGAAAGAATACATCGTGGTGGCGGGAAAGGCGCACCAGCTGCGGGTAGGACGGTAATTGGAACTACTCGAGGCGAGTAGAGCGTTGAACACCGGGTAGAAGGAGCGCTGTTGGAAGTGATTCTTCACGAAACATCTACGTTAGTGAGCGTTGGCTCAGAATAGATAAAAAAAAAAAAGGAAAGACAAAAGAATTGGATTTCGTGCTGATAGGATTGTTTCGATTCTTCGGTACGAATTGGTATCCGGGAGTAGGATTCACGTTAGTTGTAATAGTTTGTTTCGGGACCTTTGCGAAGCCAAATTTGTTCATTCATTCCTGCGGCAATGGAAAGCGAACTGTGGAAAAATAAATGGTCGTGTTGAGCGGCGACCATTTATTCCACAAGTGTGCACACGAGTATGATCGACGTTGAGAGAAAAAATTGCGGTAACATTTATTTTTTATTTCTTTTTAAGCACGATTTCGTCGGGTATATCGTATATTTTCACCGACCCGTACAAGCATAACGCTACGATCGAATTTTACTGTTTGTATCCTGTTTATATCTGTCCAGTCTATCGACACGGGAAATTGCAACTGAATATTTCATAATGCGCCCGGTGAAACATTTGAACATACTTTGCGAACAAACTGGCAGGAGGTACGATCAGTTTACGCCTGATATGAGCGGCGGTGAGCGAATTTTGCAGATCAAACTCCGCGAACGGGAGGACCGTACCGCGATGAGCAAACTCGCCCGACGGAAATAGCGTGTGAAAAATGTATTAAACCGTGTCGTTCACATTTTTAATTGTAAGCGGGTGAACAGATTTGTTCTTCGTAAAAATATCGCAGGCAAGCGAGTGGTTTAACCGAGGGGGAAAAAAAGAACGAATCACGGCCGAGTGTTCCGTAATAGCTCGGTAGCTATTCATATTCTTCACGCGATCGAGCGAATGCGGGTATTAGCGTTTCGGTGATTCAATTGGCGCGTATTTGGGATAGAAGCACCCTCGAGAAGGAATTCACGACCTTGAACTCCAGCTTAATCGCGGAGAAAACTAGGTAATTTGGAGTTACGTAGAAGTAACTTGCGTGGAATTGCGTGGTCGAAGAGCACGCAAAGGCAGACCGCGTGTTCTCGTACAAGCCTCTGTACGTTCGACGAACGGAGTTGACTGCTGATGCCCCGTCAGAGTGTAACGTAGGCTGTAATTATCGGTCTATAGCTATCCTCCACGAAATTATCATGGACAGGGCAAAAGTGGCGAATATGGACCACCCCGATTTGCACATCACTCAATTATACACGAACCACGATCATACTCACCACTTTTACTCTTTAATATGTAATCATACATGATCTGGATCCATATATAATTGAGTTCTGTAGAAATCGGGGTGGTCCGTATTTACCACTAGTATAGTATGGCGTGTAGAGGATCTCGATATCTAAGCGTTTGTTAAACCATATTGGATTTAACGTGCTTCAAGGTTATCGACGAGAGTTCTCTCGACCGGACTCTCAAGGGCTGCTACTATGCTTCACAGCACAGTATCGACCATTGAGCCTCTGTATGACAGTTAATTTAACCAGATTTATGTGAGAGTCGGTTTAAAGCGTGTGTGAGAGAGAGAAGCAGAGAGAGAAATTCGAGGAATAAATTTCAATGCTAATGATCGCTCAAATAGTTTCACAATATGCTGCACCGGCAGGATCAGCGCGTTGCACAAACGGGCGGAATATATATTTTTTTTTATCGTACACACTGAAATAATATTCTGTCATGAATTTTCATATTAAATAGTAAAAAGTAAACGAGTCACAGATTCGTCATGAATAGAAAAAAAATTCATTGGATGGAAACTAAAATGCCCAGCGACAGAATTGTGTTCGGAAAATCATTTAGGGAAAAGTCGCGATTTGAAAGAAATTTCTTATACCGAGGTCTCAACACTAATGGAATTACAGGAAACCGTCAGGAATTGCGTTCAGCTTAATTCTCGTGCAAAAAAGCCAATAACTGCACGATTAAATCTACGACAACAGCTCTCAATGTTTCCTAGTTTTTTTCTCTTTGTACGGATTTTTCGAATTGATTTTGTTGAACAACGTCATTGCTTACAGTCGACTGAATTGCAATTTGAATTTATCGAGTGTATCGCGTGGACATCGTATTCGGGACGGTTGACGCCGTATGTCTCGACTCTTTTGTTTTCCAGCTACCCGCTTAAACTGTCGAATATCCCAGTACGGGAACACCGAGAGAGCACATAGTTCCCGAGTAAAAGTTACTGAAACTATTATCGGTAGGTGAATCGGCGTGGGGTTAACCGAATCTACCCGACATCGAGTCCGGTTAGTACGGCTAGCTAAACCGTCAACGATACTTTTTCCTCTCGACGTGACGGACGACCCGTGTTCGCTCGGTTTCGACGAACTCCCCAAAAAACGTTCAGGCAACATGCATGTTTTATTTCAATTTGTTCTCCGCAGAGCCATCGGCTAATGGGTACGAAATAAATTGTTCGAAAGGCAAAGAGAGGAAGATTTTCTCCAATACTATGGGAAATAGATATACAGCTCTATTTAAATTTTCCATGTAGCGTTCGGAAACACTCTCAGCGCTCTGCTATACAATGTGTATCCGATACATTGGTCTGTGTATTATGAAATGCCGGGCTCATCAGGATAATCGATTAAGCAATGGAATTCGTATCTCGGCCTCTGTTCAGTAAAATACTGCATTTTTTTTTTTGCATATACGAATATCCACCGTAAAGAGCGGGGTAAATCAATTTTAATATTCATGCGACCGGTGTACGAGAGCCTCAGTGCGCGTCATGTATAATACCAAACGCGGATATATACGGATCACCCTTCGGCGCCCTGCGGCAGTAATAATATCCGAGTTTTAATTACCGGGCTAATGAGACATTAATTGATACGTTAGAAACTAACATGGTAATTATAACCAATTTTCGAAAATCCGTGTGCACCGTGATAGCGCGGTAACAGTGGACAGTAAAGGCATGGCAATTAAGCCACTGCATCATATCGTTTTCCTAAGTGCAATGCGCGACGTTCCGCTCGGCAAATGTGTTGTTAAAACATAGAACTTAACTGGCCTGCGCGGATTCCCGTGAGAGGCGAGCAAACGCAGCGACCTGCGGTCCCCTCGATGAAACAACCAACTAGAAAACTATTACTTCGACTCGATGCCGTATTGGTCGAACAGTTCGCATGTCATACACGCTTCGTCATACCATAATAGCTACACACGGCGTATAGGTAACACTGTGAAGTACAGCGGTGCGACCGCGAGCTGTAAGTTATAACTCGTAATAAACGCATCAAATACAGGGCGACAGCAGTTACGGGAGAAGTGCGTACGATATTCAAATTTCTCGGAGGCTCTAACTTTCGGAATGCGTCATGCTGCCTCAACGTTTAAGGGCGAACGTTAAATTTGGTGTCGCAGGAACATTAACGACGTCTGAGTGAATTTTCGTCCCCAACTCGATCGTGCAATTTCTAATCTTCGCACCCTCTCGGCCTCTCCATATTCGCACGGGCTTATCGCGAGGGTGTATCAACCCTCGAGATTAAAATTCCTCCGGAACGAATGCGGGAAAGTGATTTTTTTTTTTTTAGTACTGTTCGTTACGAAAATATCGGAGCTGGTCGTCTTCAACGTAGCAGTCAGCTTCGTAATAGTTGTACGCTTGTTTAAAGAAGACTTCATAGTTTTCGCAACTATACCCGGGGGGTCCGAAGGTAATTGGATTCGTGTTGGTATGTAGGACGCGGACGTTGAACGATCGCTGCAACTTTAAAAGCTCGCGCAGCTCCGGGCTGTGCCCTACGATCCTCACTGCTCTGCCAGCTCTTATCGAACCGAAATGACAGGCTGCTCCGCTCGCCGACAGCATGCTATGGACTATGCGGGCTTGTATCTCTCTCTCCTCCCTCGATTTCACGATGTATATAAACTATATACACGACGATGCCTATCCCCCACTTAAATGTAGGTCGAACAGAGATTTATCGATAGACCGAGGTCTCCGAGCGCAAGTATCTGTCTTATTGCTCCATCACGTCCCATAACGTGATATTAAAAATTCGCTCGGATTCGTTTAGAATTTTTTTTTCGGAATATAAGCAATGTGGGCTTGAAGAGTTTATCTTTTCTTTCAAATAGGTTTTTAAAATTTTTTTTAATAGGATAATAAGAATAACTCATTCAACTATATTCTGCATTTTTATTTTATATTCAATGTGCATGTACACTATGCATGCTTATTCGATATTTATTCAAGGATCGCCGATACATTTAAATAATAGAAATTAGTTCGTCGCTCGTCGTCCACCGTCAGGTTGTCCGGAGGGATGTGTATCTGAAAGCGGTATTAGGCAATTTACGAGTCGTACAATATGCAATTCGACCGAATAGGAATTCGAACGCGGGGTTGGGAATCGCTTGATTGATCCGGGAATTGGTTCCGAAGTCTTGCTGTTGAAGGGAATAGAGGCTAAGGGCTGGATCGGTGTACACGGTATTGCGCAATGAATGAATTTTCTACAAAACGGCGAGAGCCCAGCGAGACTCCTTCGTAAGATTACAGGCGGATGAGCGACGAGCGACTCTCGAATGACATTCCATAATCCTTTCGACGACGGATTAACGATGCGTAAATGACGGATCGGTTACGCTACGGGAGGTACCGTCAAGTACGGAATTTCTCAAAAGGAATCCACTCTCTTTACAGTCTCTCACGAGGCTATGACGTTCCAGCTGGGCCAATCGCTCCTCGTGCATACCTTCATCTTTATCCTCCCTCTCATCTTCCGGAAATACCTAAATTTCACGCTGATCGTCCCACAGAACTTATCGAGGCTTCGTGTTTTATATCTTCACAAATAAAAATCAAAGCGCTTGCGGAAAAATTGATCGTCAAAAAATTCGAGTCATCCGTTCAATTTTAATCTTGAACGTTCGTTCGTTCCGTTGAAAAAAAAAGTTGGAAGTCGCTATTTTTACATCGCTTTTTCGATACTTTGGAACATTCCGAACACGTTTTTCATTAAAATCTCATTTTTTTTAACCAAAACAAAGCCTCTTCATTGACGAAGCAAGACAAAAATTTTAATTTGAAAGAAAAAAGTTTTTCAGATATTGACAAATCTCGTATGGGCCGCTCGTTAATGTCCATCGAGATTCGATAGCGGACTTTCAACCTCGACAATTTCTCGTGGCCCCAGCGATGTAATTAAACGGCTGAAACTTTGCTAGGAGTTCGTTTAAATTTGGTAGCGAGTGATGGAGTGCTCCGAGCCGAAAATAACGAAGGCGGATCGAGGAACGAAAAAAGAAATTTAATGCGCGATAGTAGCCACGCGGGAAAACGTGAAAATTGCGTTCACACTTCGAAATTCGCTGCGGCCTCACGCACGCCGAAAGCCCTATCTCCCGTGGACCCTATATAGACACTTTCTCTTTCGTTTTCGATGGAGCCAGACTCGTATTTCACCCGCTCACCCATGCTCGTTCGTTATTTTTTTTTCCTCGCAAAGGAGCGCGTCGAGGACGTTGGCAGAGCCCTCGAGCAGCAGCAGCAGCAGCCGTTTTTTTCACTCTGATAACTCACCAACCTTTCGATAAATCCTACTCGTGGCGAGGATCGCAGTTAAATTAAGGGGATGATGGTAACGGGACCGCGACCGTACAAACGTGCTTCAATTAAAATCGAATTCGCTTACGTACCAAAAAAAAGAAATTAAAAAAGTGAAAAAAAGAAGAAAAACCGTGCGGTGCTTCTCTCGTTCGGCGTTAAACCCGGTTTGAGGGATTACTCCGTAATGGATGGCTGAAAAAGGTGCACCGAGAAACTTCATTAAAGATTTGAAAAGAAGAGATAGGCTCGAAAGATTTCTTCGTTCAAAGCCGGCCAATCCTTCAGTTTCGTCATTCACAAAGAGTTTCATCGTTCTATCGCTGTACACCGCCCTGTTTTATATTTAGATATTCTTTTTTGGCTCTCATTCGCTAATTTTTGCCTTCTCTTTATTCGTCCACCGTCGCACGGTGGCCCTTGTACGGGCTGATAAGTCGCGAAGGTTTGTCGATAAATTCGAGTTGAATGAAATCTAACGAGACGGCGATGCCGACAAGGGCTATCGTCAGAGTGCCTGCAGCTGGAAGGTAGAGACAGCTTGAAATCCATGGCTAGACAGCCGGCCAAAGAAGGCCATGAATCAACGATAGAACCGACTGAAATTAGTGAGGATCAATGGCGGTGAAGCGTATTCGCTTGCGATTCGATTCCGCCGCGTTATACGAAGCCTCGAGCAGCAGCGACCAGCAGCATCGCACACGGCAACCACCACTACTACATGCTCATTCGCGAAGTGGGAAATTCGATCTCGCTGTGATTGCCATCGCGGAACCGAGGTAGGAATCAGCTCGATGCCGAATATATTCGAGCCCTTGGCAGCGTACGGTACGACGTTATCGGATAAAATTGAATAATGCATAGGACGAGGCACGTAGAAGAGAGCTCGAAACGTGGAGGATCGCGTAGCGAAACGCGAGACCGTGACGGGAAATTGCAGGTATCTGGTAATATAAGGTTAGAGGTCATCTGCTCACGCCTCCACTCTCATATTCTGACATTGACCACGGTATCACCTGCAAACTTCGTATTCCTCCAGGACACCACGATCGCCGGTTCACCTCCTGGGGCTCATGATTACATTACATGTAGACTACTTTCGCGGGACTAATAATTACCATTAATTTCCTAAAACCGAGTGAAATTCAATTATGGCGCTGCTTACAAGATATGTTTCAAAGGGGCGCTTCCAAGGTTTAGACTCTGATGATCCGACTACATAATAGCATGAAATATCGATGGACAAAAATGGAGGCAGTTTCCATGAAAATTTATATTTTATCGTTCCTTGGTATCCAGAACACTGGGTACCAATAAAATGCGCAAAGTCATGTGGTCACTCCACAACTCCTGTCTTTTGCCCATTGGGTAGTCCGGAGTCAATTAAGTAGACAATCTTCCTTGATACAAACTGTGGCGGGAGCCATCGTGACGAATCCTGTAAGTAATGGAAAGAAAGTGGATTCTTGTGCAGAACAATAGGAAGGCACTATTGAACTATGGCCGCAATGCACTATGACACTGGGTAAAATGCTTTGTGGTCGACCGAGTGGTTTCTGACGTGTCGGGCGGATGCACAGAACGATGCTGCATAATGGATTGTATTTCCGGGAAGCTTGCGTCTCTCGTCTAAAGCCGGTAAACCAGCTAGCTCGCCGTTGCAGAGGTGTGCCTCCCGGTTTGCCTATGTACAGGGAAACTTGGAGCTGGAGGAAAACCAGCGGCAGTGGTAGTACGTGCGGTGATTATACTGCGACTGGGATAGTGTAGTAGTAGCATTAGTAGTACAACACGTTTCCCGCGGGTATACCAGCCGACCACAAAGTTACCCGCGTCAGGCATCCGGTATACTACTAGCGGCTTGTAGATCGATGGATCGAACACGGAGTATTGATATACTAGCTTCGTTCGGCGTTATAGACTGCATTTCTCAAGTGGCCGGTATCGGCATTCTCCAACCTTCTCTCGCTTTCGCATGCTGCCGCTGCTTTTGCTATTGCTGCAGCATAGTAATAACACCGCACTTGATCCGCGGGAGCTTCGGCGATCGAACGAAGCTCCGTTCGCCTGAAGGGCTTGCGAAAAGCGCGATGAGTACGGGCAGCCATCGATACGACTACAAATCCAATACCAAGTGGCCGGTACGAGGTGTTGCATATATTCCAAAGATACAACGATGATACAAGTCCGTACACCGTGCGGAAACCATGCTTGCTCGCTGCCTCAAGCCCCGGCTAAGTATATGCATCTCGCGAAGTGACAAACGAGGCTCACTTGTGCGCACTCACTCGGCTCTCTGATACGCGATCTAACGAGCTTCCTGTGACACTGACGCCGGCGCAAATTTACGCCACGTTACTTATTGCGCTGTTGATAATATGAGTATCCTATCCGTGGCGTAAAACGGGAGGGGGGGGGGGGGGGGGGACGACTTAGATCTATTTGTATAATGCATCTGGGTGAATAAATCACCGACGCTGATACATGAAGAGGACGAACAGTGCACGAGGTAAACATCCGAGTTATCGACCGCGTTAATGTACAGCACCAGTCATCATCGATAATCCGTAAGGAATCGTATTTCTGTCTCTTTCACACACGTTCAGTCAATCGCTGGTACAACATGGATGACTGGTACTGTTACTTTAGTATATGCTGAATAGGCAATTTAGAGATTCTCTACCTCAGGTATCCGCTTTTTCACCGTGGCTCTTGTACCTTTTGAGCAGCCCCTTACAAAGAAGTCTACACAGGACTCACTGTGTTGGTCGTAGTACTTTACTCGATTCACACTTCTCGACAATTGAACAAAGCTTCGAGTGGTAGGTAAGTACCGTAAAGTATACATCTCGTCGCGCTGCAGCGAGGGCATATAAACATTGCACTCGTTTTGAGATAAATATTCCTCTTGCGGTTTATCGTCATAAAACATGAATGTTCGTCGGTGTGGATGGCTTATTCAACGCGTGCTCCGCTTTTTCATATCTCTCTTTTTCCATGGCATCGTACTTACGGTTCATATGATGTTTCTGCTGAGATAGCGCTGTGACGAGGTTGCCATCGGAAAGCTTAGAGAGTCGTTACATGCTGCACGCCGAGTTGGGAAAGGGCACAAACGTTACAGACTCGGCTCGCCCGCCCTTTGACAGAAAAAGGAGGAACTTTTTATCACTTCGTCCAAGAGACAGGTATGCACATCGGGGGTATAAGTTACGTCTGTAAACGCTACGCGTTTCAATTACCGTTCCTTTGATCTCGGTAACTGAAATATTTATTATTTTTTACTTATACCTGTCATCGCCCAGCAGCGAGGCTGAACCGTTATATCGTGTGTTTCGTTTTTCATCCATTTTTTAATCTGCAACTTCGTTTTGACATTTAAATGCGCCGGCCAACTATAAGTTAAACTCCAGCTGGAAACTATCCACTGCGGTTGCAGCGACGTGTTCACCCCGCTCTCGAAATACCGTACCCGCTTGATGCCGGTCGCCCGGTTCTCACCCCGTTCTACTCCGTTCAAAGTCGCTGTGCTCAGTCAATCCTCGTTTGTGGCGACAGAGGACCGAAGTGGTCAAGACAGAAGTGATTGTCGACGGATTCTCGAGCGAACGCACGACCGGGCTGTCGCTTCGCGTAAGGATGTAATTAACATTTCAGAGACTGCATATTCAGGAGCAGCTGATGCTTTCAATTGATTCAACACTCATTCCCACAAGCTCGCTTCTCGGCATGAATTCGTCGCTGAATAATTCTCCATTCAGCGCCGCCCGCGCATACCAGAGACTTAGACTATTCGATACTGATGAATTGATCAATCCGATTGGATTGACATTCAACTTCAGTGAAGGATTCGAGAAGTTCAGTATAATTCAGCAAGCATCGTATCAAGTAGAGACGCTCTTGTAGATCGAGGATATTTCGTTCGTCGACGAAGAACCCACACGTGTTTAGCTAACTTTGGCGCGTCTGATCGAGCTACTGTGTCAGAATCGCTTGGCTCGTTTATCATCGGAGAGTACATACGGGAGAGCGAGCTTGTGTGTAGGAGCAACAGGCATACTGTGGGTAGAAAAGAGAGAGGAGACGCGCAAGGGCTGTGTAATCCTTTGTTCCCTGGGAAACCCACGGCTCGGTAGAGGACCGCCATATTGTTAGTTGGTTACATGGCGGTTTAACTTGCTCATACCACCTCTGGTGCCGCGTGCTCTATCGCGTTTAAGGTTGAACCTAAAGAAACAAGTCGATATGTACCACGAACACGTGAGCGTGGAAAATCTGTTGTCCAAACCCTTTGTTTCATATTTTTTTCGCTCACTTTGATACATAGACTCCAACGCGCCAAAAAGAATCGACGGTCAACAGTATTGACGCTCATTGCTATTGATGTTCCCGTCCGCAACATAATGCCCGGCCAGCTACAGAGTGATCGAATGCGCTGCAGGATCCACGGACGAATGCTGCGTATGTAGGGCTTGGCGACGGGGATAGTTGGCATTCCCTTTTGCTAGGTAGGATATTGAATTCTCGAATGGCGATCTCGCCGAAGATATCGGTAGGCAATGTGTTGTACAGTTCGGCCACCGACGAACGTTGATTCATCTCTCTGGATATCCCATTGTCGAATGGAAATGATGGACGTTATACCTGGACTATTTACAGGCGTCTCGTTCGATCGAGCTTTCGGTATGATGTCGATGCCAATGTGTATTCTTGCCCGTACGCTGCCTGATACCTATAGTGATACAAATTGTGCAGCTTCGAAGGTCTTTTTAACGTGATCCTTCGTTTACTCTGCGGAGTTTCAACTCGTGTCGCAAAGAAGTTGAGTTTCGTGTCGCACGTGTCCTGCAGGATTAAATATTAAGCGCTCGAAGTAAGTGTACTTCTGATACAGGAGTAACCGAAGAAAGTTGCCCACGAAAGCGAAAGTTAGATATGTACTATGAAAAGAATATATCCAGCAAGGTACAGTTGGGCGGTCGGAACCCACATTCCTCGTGGGAAATAGCGACAACCTCCGCTACACCACCCTTTCCGGCATTTATAGTGTAAGATTTTTTGCTCCCTCTTTCTCTTTCCCTCTGACCTCGCCCCATTCCATTTCTACAGCATTCTACACTATTTATCCTTCACCGACGCTGATTCCTCGTGGGATTTACTTGAGGGTGACTAAAGTTTTTCCTTCCGCCTTTCCCTCCTCTTTCGGTCCTCTCGTCTTTTTGGTCCTGCTTTCGTGGTGAGTTCGAGGCTAAAGAACGAAGAACTTTCTGTGTGCCTTGAATAAGCATAAATAACGGTTTTTACTTGTCTGAACTCCGTTGTCAGCTGAACTTCGTACATCCGAACACGAGTAGCTGTTTAATGTTTGTCATAGTTCGATGAGTATCGATCGAGCCGAAGTTCGTAGACGCCTGAGGATCTACGAGCATGGAATAAAGACTCCCATCATCGTTTCCAACATGCTCCGAATTTGACACAAGAAAAACCAATAGTGGCTTAATAAGAACAAATATAGCGTGGCAAAGTTCCCCCACCTGTTCCTGTATCGCGCATCTCCTACCTGGCACGCGCGAACATTATTTGTACATTCTTCTGACATTCGTAAATCCGTAACCCTGTATTACGCGAAAATTTTCAAGGATGAACGTTGGGCCGCCGGAGCTACGAGTGGATGCGCGAGGGTGAGAGTAATTCACCTATAGAAACTACGGAAAGGCCTTTGTCGACGATCGTTCGGTCACTGCGGAGCAATGTGATAACCGCTGGCACGAGAGTGAACGAGGGCCAGCAGAGGCAGCATTGATGCTGGGCGTCCTCGACTCGGTGAACGATCCAGGCCCCGGCGAGAGTAGGTCGAAGGCCATCGTCACAACCATCATCCGCACATACGCCCCCATCCTATTCGGTGTCGCTATCTGCAACCTGTTTACATTAACTGTTCGATTCCTCGTCAAGGAGGAGGAGGAGGAATCCGTTGTGACAGATGCCGAAACAGAATCGGGCTAGCGACCCGCACTCTTCACCGGGATTTCCGGTTTGCAACATCGGCAGACACTGCCTCGATGTCGTTGGTCACTATATAGGCTCGAGTCGCGAACATCGATCGGTCAGTGCGGTTTGTTAGGCAAGTTCGGCAACTGCAGTGGCGGGTAACATTGATTCGAAAACCACGGCTCATCGAGAGTCGACTGCCTTTCTGGTCTGTTATTGCTATTTTCGGTGGAGAACGAGACGAACGACCGTAGCCAACGATCCGTTTTCATCCGGGCGTTCGCACCTTAAAGCCTACACCGTTAACAGACGAGAGTGTATATTTTTGTACATTTATATTTAAATTGACCTTCCGCAGCCTCGCTACATAAACGTCGAGGGCTCCGGAAGGCTTTAGGAACAGTCGAGGAGGTTACGACAGTAAGAAAAAAGTAATTTACAAAAGAAAAAAGAACGGCGAAACCGCGATACAACGAAACAAGATCCCCTCGAGAGCAATGAACTGTGTACCGCGAAGGCGGATGGAAAAGGTCAGAGTTTTACGCGAACGAGAAGATTCCATGTAATCTAGAATACAGCTCGTTCGCTGTACCGGTGCACAGTAGAGACGGCAACGATTGGACGCATGGGATTCCGCACAACTCGCAGAGTTGCAATCGCCTTCAATTACGCCGAGTGGTTGAAAAACAACAAGGATAAAAATCGTTTTTTTTTTTTAAAGGCCTCTGCTATTAGATAAAGTGGATGTCAGAGAATTGCAACATTTGGGTGGACAGAGCGAACAAATTTGCACGCGTCGGGATGGCACAAAAAACGAAAAAGAATTAGCGACGTAGCTCGACAATGCTGCGCCCGAAATGGCTGGAAACGTGCTCGTTCGCGGGTCGGCTTTTCATCCAAGAGCACGTCGCCCGGCAACACAGTCTGCCGGATGTGTCTGTGCGCTCGCCCAGCGATGGAAACGTGGGATGGGGGGTAATGGCTGGAAGGTGTGCACAGTATGCGCCGCCGTACCTGCAGCCTGCATCCCTTCGACTCACGATCCTCCCATATTCGCAACGCACACACACGAGTGCGCTTATTTCCTTTTCACTCGCCGAGGATGCGGCATGATTTACACCGACGTTATTTTGCTTTAGGGCCACGTTCGATATTCTTCCCGCGTCGTCGCAGAGCCAGTTTTCTGAGGTTCGCTCGCGCACCTTGGTCACAGTCGCGTACTTTGGAAACGAGTATTCCGATGGAAAGCTCCTCGGTGACGAGGGTACGGTGGAGCACTTCGCGCCAGGGTCTTCGACGGAATCCAATTGGGGAAATGCAGCCGGAAATTCACAATTGTGACGAGACGAATGTGGCGAGGAAGTGAGATGCTCTTCGTATTTTTTACTCTGAGCACGAGCTTACCTGCAACATGTCCCTTTTATCATTGCGAACGTCGCAGAAAATTCTGTACCCGGCGTATCTTCGCGAGGCAGGAAATTCTGCGGGTGACTGGTGTACGGAAGCTCGGAGAAGGACGACGCCACGCTCAGGGGGCGAAGAAAAAATGCCGTACCATCTGATGCGGAAAAACGTTGGAAGATTTTTTCTCGTTCCGCGGCAGCTCGCCGTCCTGACGGCACTCTGCAACTACGACGTTGAGCTAAATGAATTTTCTGGAACGTTGAAGAATGCCTCGTTCGTCGCATAAAACTCTATCGCACGTGATATAATGTCGTAATTCCCTTAATGCCTTCGAGATTACTTTATCTCAGTTCAGTTTCCTCTGCAGTTTTTAATAGCTCGAATTTACGTCGCATCTGGAGGAATGAATTTTGCACTGTTTCTTACAGTGGAACACGAGAGACTCGAGCCCGAGTGGTCGCAATTTCTTCGTCAACTTTCCAATTCGCAGAGACAAAGACAAAAACCAAAGAGACGGCAGCAAGCGGAGCTGCTGCGGAATAAAAATTCTCACGTCAACTGAAGAGCAACCCTTTAATACCTAATTTGTCATTTTTATTTTTTTATCCATTAAGGCTTTTAACGGATCTCACTGTTTACTAATCGAAGATTACGAGTAGTGGCGGAGAGCAGAGTGGAGACTGCGATGAGCTGAGAGCAATTCGTACGAGCACGGAATCGTCGCGAGATCGTGTATTGAATGGCTTGCCGGGAACGGACAGTGAGATAGAAGTTGAATCTATGATAACATTGTTTCTGCGAACCGGGCGCGGGCAAAGGAAAATACGTGAATGAAAAAAAAACACGAACATTGCCCGTAGGATTAGGAACATAATTGCTGAATATCTTTCCACTATTGGACTACACGATCTCGGTAGAGCAGGGTCTCTTTGCCGAAGCCGCTTTCGGTATGCGCTCCGTAAAAAAAAAAAAGAAGCTGTTTTCACACGTTCAACGCGCATCGCAAACGGCGGTTCGCGCGTGTTTCTGCATAAAAGTACCTGCGAACGATCTTTACCTCAGTTCTGTACTCCTTTAACCGGTGCACACGATGCTCTGAATAATAATTTATAGCGTCGCTGGAGCATGCCAAACATCAGCACTAGGGCTCCACACTTCCGAGCGCCAGGAATAAATTTGGATTCGTCACGATCCTCATTTTCTCCGTTCGTTCCCAAGCGACGATAATACAGGGAATTAATATTTGTTTTCGTCGAATGACAACGCAATCCGTTCCTCATTCAAACGCTTTACTTTTCATTTCACCGCGTGGGTCGTGACAATGTATAATCGTTACATTGCGGGATCGAGATGGAACATTGCTGGAAAGTCACGTTGATCGGCCGCGAGTGAACGCTCAACCGCGATGCGCAATCAACGACCGTGGCCGTAACGTGTATTCTGCATTTCACACGTCCATTGCGGATCGAATCTTCAGCCCTTACCGTGGCTGCGGTGAAGGCCAGTGGCGATATCGCGGAATCGCGTTAGCGACGGAAATGGACAAAAGTTGTCGCGTAAAATTCCCGCCATCGGTGGAGCTATATCCGGGCGGCTTTGCCGAAGAGCCCGAGGGGGGAACAGAGCGAGAGGGTGGGATGGAAAGAACTGAAGCACACCAAAAAGAGAGTAGGTTGAATGGTATTTGCTTCCGCTGGTGAAAGAAGCTGGCACTCGAATTTTCAATGAACTCGAAAAATCGCTCCGTTTTACTGGGTGTGGGCCCGCGCTCGATGCTCGCGCTTCGATCGCACACCCGCTCGCACCAAAGTGAACGAGGACGAGGTCGCCCGAACTATGCTCTACCTGGCGCGATGAGGAGAGCGAGCTTTGGAGCGTTGTGTACAGACTGTACTGGTAATGGTAACCGAGTATGACTACTCCATGTGCATTGCTGGCCGTCCGGATGTGGGAGGAAAACAGCTCTAGTAGGAAACGACGACGTATAATTTCGGGGTGCCGTACGTCGACGGCTGCTACAAGCCGGAACCCGCGACAGCTACAGATTGTCGGTTTTTTCTGACGCTTGCTCCCTCTATGCCATATATTTATATATATGTGGCCGAGATTGCCGAAAAGGCGGCGAAATAAAAGTAACAAAAAGAATGGAGGACGATGGGTGGATTAGAGAGCGAGTGAAAAAGAGCCGACGCTATATACAGCCGATAGGACAAAAAGCACCGGCGAGAAGAGTTTTCGAGTCTGAATCCAGTCCGCGCTTGGAAAAACCGTGAATTTCGATATGGCCAACTGGAGATGCGAACCAGTGAGAGCGGACTTTACGCGTTTTCGAGGGAATCCAATGTGTTGTATTATGGAGGTACCGTCTGTTCACATTACTCACTCTATTTCGTGTATACCGCGCACCCTTCCATCTCGTCTCTCACTCGCCCTCACTTTCGCGTGCTGACGGTAAAATGAAACACTGGGTCGGACGGCCTCGCCAATTTCTAGCTTCACGACAAATGATGTCGTCGAACCCCGCACCGACCATACATCATCCACACTTCACACAAAGCTGACACGTGAGCGGGCAGCCTCGATCGAAGAGAAAATCGAAGCTTCGGGAGGAAGTGCTGGATGTTCAACCTGCTGCTAGGTAAAACTTCACCGGGATTGTGCAGAGAACTTACATTCACTACTACAGCGCTACGAACTCGATAATGCTGGTGGTTAAAAGTTAATTCTTCTGGCCGTTCTTCTTCCTTCGACCCGTCATTCATATCCTCTGTTGCGTAATGGACTTCGGAGCGTATCGGAGAAAATAACTATCGAATAATGCTTGTCCCATCCGGGACGAAACAGCTTTATCATAATAAATCGACATGACGATACGGAGTGAACTACCAGGCGGGTACAGAGGTGAATGATCGAACGAATGCCGAGGGGGCACCCAGGATAAGATGATAATAAAGATGTGATTTCCAAATTTCCGGAGTTTCGCCGAGGCGTCGTAGCGCCAATCCATATCCATTACTCCTCTCTATATCTTACTTATTTCCGTCGTTTCATCTATCCACGCCCTCCATCGCAGCGGTACGACATCAGCTTGACGATGTTATATCGAAAGTGAACACATGAAAGCATGAAAGTGAACAATTTCTGTTGCTGCTTAGGGCATCGGGGAAAAAGAGACATTGTGTCTCACCAACCCTTTTTTCGTCTTATCAGTGCTCTCCCTTACGTCGCTAGGTTTCATGTTGACACCTTTCGTTCGGGGTCTAAAGACGGAAAAATAGAATAATGGTGTGAACAAACCTACGCGAATCTGTTGCCAGAAGCAAATCAACATGCGAGCTCCGGGCATTAATAAATTAAGGCGGGTATTCTAAATATTTGCGAATATCAAATATTTGTGAACCACTAAGTACGGATTCGAAATTCGGTAAATTTTTTGGATTGGCGAAAGTCCACAAACTATTATCGAAAAGTTAATTACCTTGATGGGTCTTCGTTATTTATAATCACGAGTGGTGTTTATGCGCGAGTGCGTATTTTTTTTTAAATATTCGGCATCGTTTTCGAAAGCATCGCGCAATGCGAAGCTTAATTATTGCGAACGAGTGATCGAAACAAATTTTTGCATGTATCGTTGTATCAAGAGAAATTCAATTACGCAAATTGCGCGCACGCGCTGACACGTTTAGTTGCGATAGAGCTGGAAAAATGGTAACGGGCTACAAACTGGACCGTAGGTCGCGCGATGGATCAAAGAGAAGCCAGATCTCACCTCAGAATAAATTTGAATACTCTTTTATCGAAGACTACGTTTCTCGCTCCTCCCTCGAAGTTCGAGATAATGTCTCGTCGTATATCTCATAGTCGTAGCCGAGATCTTTCGAAGTTGGGGAACCCTCGTCGCCCTTCTCCGCATCGCGATAGTTTGCCGAGAGACTCGGCGGGGCTCGCGAAGATTCGCGCAAGGTAAATTGCATCGCCCGAACGTTTCTTAAATGAAAATTTGCAAATTCCGTGCCGTTACTCGCCCATTAAAGTAGGTCGCGGACATTACTCTGTGAACCCTGGCGTATAGATGGTGGAACATTCGCTGGATCCCGGACGGCGATGTAATTGGAAGGTTTTAATGGGCTTGCTCGACTCACTGTTTTTGTGGATTACCATCCGTGCGCGCTCGCACTTGCCTCTTGTTCTCTCATTCGGTAAAAAAAACAGACGAAACGACGGGTGAAAAAAATAATGGCCAGGATGAATCCGTATGGAAAGCGATAGAATACATGCCGGCATAAAAATTAAGGGTCGCAAATGTGTGAACATACGGTAGAAAATCTGTAAGAGTAAAAAGGGTGAATGTGACTAGCCAATTTAACGTGGAAAAGCCATGTAAAAACATCAGTGGTCCGTATTCACCGATTCTATTTTTTTTCTACGGGATTCGAGCGAAACAACGTAACCGTTACACGGGCTCGGTGGGTACCCAGATGGTCTTGGTCTGGCCGGCGGTTACATCCCAGCCAGACGAAAGCCCACCTGGGTAGCGATATCGGCCGGCGAGGCATAAAAAGCGACGCTTCAGGCTACACTCTCTATTCGTGACACGTACAAGGTCCGACTGCACCGGTTTCGTCATGCCGCACATGCAGAGGGAATATGTCTGCGTAAGAGGTGGGCCCAACGTGCTCGCAAGCTTCCCGGTGAAAACCGCGCTCAATACCAGCAATGCTAAAGCCTGCGGTCACTGCGACGTACGATTGCAACGTCGCGCGTCATTGAAAAATCGAAAAAACGGATCTATCGTTCGATACACACATCGCGGTAGGGAGGGAGAATCGGAATACCCGCTACCTGCTATCGATCTCGACTCCCCGTCGAAATGCGACCGTAGCGGGTATGTACTGTATCATCGAAATTCCTCTCGTTCAGTGGCGCTTTTTTTTTCTCATTTATAAATAATTGTTCGAAACGTCGATGGGTACTCAGAATCGTTCGATGTTATTCCGATAAAATTTATTGCGATTATCCTGTATTCTGAACGCCGACGTTTAATAAATATAAAATTGGAAGGTAGGTCTCATAACGAAATCCCTCCCGTCCCGGTTGCATTGGTATAATTTTTATTAATCAATTTTTCATGCAGCTGCACGGACCGCCTGATCGCATTGGCTTGTCCGGGTTTCCTCGTCCCGAAACGTATTGGCTACCGGCACAAATTTAATTTCTCGTCGGCTCTTTCAGCCACGAGAGACAGTTTATGCTGGCAAGTGTTGTACTAACAGTCTGCACGTTTTGTACCCCCGCTTCCTCGCGCTTCGTATAATAACGTATGCTCTGTACACCGTACGCGGCAGATCCCCCTTGTCTGACCATACGCGGACCGCTTTCACTTTTTGCTCAAAGAGCTCGTCGCGGAGGATGCCCGGAAAGGAAACAGGGGGGATTCTCTCCTGTGTGCTACGGTAACGACCTCGATGGCGACACCCTCGAGAGACATTAAAGCATAACGATAATGATACTGCTGATATATAATAAAATATAAAGCAGACGGTCACGTCGTTCTTTGTGTAATGGCATGGCATAATATATACGTTGTATCGTTGAATAGTTAATATAAATTCAACAGCCAATGATTTTGCTTATCAGTTCCCTTTGGGACTTTCGCGTGAATATCGTAAAGCTCACGAAACCGCAATATTCCATAGGCGAACCATTGAGATTCTTGCCCTTGTGGTTATACCAAAGTGCCCATCTACATGAGCATACCCAAGAAATTCCATATTAATTATCCATATTAAAAAAAAAAAAAAAAAAAACGAGACCCAATGTATCGAATGCAACTATTACGGTTACGCTATTTACGTGTTAGTGATATCAGACCGACTTTCCATATTCCTGTCCAACCATCCTGCGCTTTGCGACAGGGTTTCACCGCCTGCATGTAAATAGCAGAAAGCACATGTATGTACTTCAGTACAAACATGAACGAGGAGTTGTAACGCACGAGTGAGCCCCAGGTGGATACACAAAGTTGTACCGGCAACGAAACGCGCGCTTACCCATGGTCTACCCCCTCGTGTGTTTATGCAATCAACTGGTCGCATTGTGTACACTGTAGTATCATAAAGAGGACGGTACTGTTTACTGAATTCCCTATGAGAAACATCGCGAACGCCGTCTAGCGGTAGCTCAAATCACTTGCGAAACGGTGATCGGTGCACGTTTCAATGATCCCATATCTGTAGGTCGAAGGTCGAGTCACGCCGTTAGGAGACGACCCCGAGCTGTTGCAAAGTTAAATACAGTACAGTGTAACAAATTAGTTACAGATGCACCAATATTAACAGCCTCGATCGCAGTGCAAGAGTTTCTTCATTATTCTCGTATCAGATACCTTACATTCCTTTCTGTTGAAACTTACCTACGCATAAGTACTCCTACCTCTGTGCAGCTCAAAGAAGGGCTGAAAAGCTTCTTTGGCACAGAAGTTCTTACGGTCAAACCGATCGTCTCACCGCAATGGCGACCTACGTGTTATTAAAACCGCAAACAACTGCCGTAAGTCCGTCATCTTGATCTAACCCTAGCTGCTGGGGTCGAATAAGAAGACATCAAAATCGAATTTTGAAGGGCTTACGTAGCCTTCAGAGGGACGTTCTCGATGCGCGGGTCGAGCATCCCCCTCGCTCATAACGTGACGGGATATAGTAAGTAGCGCATTAGCGGACTCCATTTACGACCGGTCTCGGCTCTCCCGCGAGGGCCCTAACGACATTGAACACATTGAACGTGTATTCGCATAAAAAGGTTTATGCTCTTTACTTATCGTTTTTTACCCTCATCTTTACTTCGTTATCATGTTTTACAAGTGTCCATAAAATTGTGGTACACCATTTAACCGATGTTACGCTAGAATTCTAAAGCGTCAACTTTTCTCGACAATCATTTTTCCTCCCGTGGAAAAAAACATAATTCTTCTTCTATGTATTGTCGGTGTGTCTTGTTTGTTGAAAAAAAAAAGAAAAAATTAATTACGTTCATTCGCGTGAAAGCACCAATTTATAACTGTCACGGAGATGAGAAAAATGTAAAGGGGAATGTGGATGCAGACTTAGTCGAAAGTCGTCTATAGGAACAACCGAGTCATTTCAGCGAGATTGCTCCCTGCGGACCAATGGGACGTCGTGCGCGTTCGCACCTGCGAGCTGAGTGCGTCACGAGTGGTATGTGCATTAATATATCTATACGCGCGGTAGCAGTGTGACGGTAATGGAGGGTGAAAATGTATTGTTTCATAGAGCGGTAATTACATCCAGCGGTCTCTATCAAATTGTAATCAGAATTCATTCATCGCGCTGTCGCCTCGATATCTATAAAATTTCAACGCCGCGTATCGCTCGACAGAAACTGCCCGCAATATTCCAAACTCGAATCAAATTTAATCCAACGAATTATTGTTGTTATAAATTAAAAATAAAACAAAATTCACAGAAACTTTGCAGATGCGTATAATGTCGCGGAGCCTTTAATCAAATCGGTCGAAGCTCTGCGGGATGTAACTCGACCGCGATGCAGGATTTTCCGTTTCTACTTGTAATGAAAATCGAATGAGAACCAACCTGGACCGAGCGACACGAGCAGCGAAGCCTCGTCCCCTTCCCTCAGCCTCTCTCCCTTCCTCGATTCAATTCTCCATCCTCCGATATACTCTTCGTTTTATCTTCCGTTTCGCCTTGGCTCGCTCCCTCCCGACAAACGACTCGTGGACACGAAATAAGCTTCGACTTTTCAAGATCGTTCACAATGGCTTCTCTTTGCTTATTTTTTTACTCACTGGCCACTCAGGCAGAGTGGACCTTTCGTCTCGACAACGAATAACGTGGAACTACCGCATTCGAATCTACGAGTTCGATTCAGAGCCACAAACCGTACGACGTTCGAGCACGAGTAACTTGAGAGTCGCTCGAGTCATTCCGCAACTGATCCGCAAATGGGCAACGGCGAGTGGTGAAACGATAAATCGAAACAACTGTGACGTCGAGAGTGGATTCGCGTTCTCAATTAGATTTCGATAGACGGAAGAAAGCCCAACGATGTACGTGCGGGATGAAGAATAGGATGCCGGTTCTTGTTAGCGTACACGCGTCAGGTACGATCGAAGGAAAAGGAACGCTCGAACGGAACGTGGTTCCGGCATCGTGGTTGCGTGCGATACTAGTACGTGGTGTCTCCTCTCGGCTGGTTGCTACCTAGCTGTTGGACGAGTCCCCGCGAGCTCTGAACCCCCCCGGACACAGAGTAGGGGGATGGTGTATGCGCGAGTCGGAGCGAGACGGAATATGTGTTGCGAATGTGTGGAAGCGGCGAGACCACAGGTGGAATGATAGTGTGATCGACCGATTGATAGAGTGAAATATGAAAGCGCGGCGAGCGCGTTTCACGGTGTATCGCGGAGAACTGAGGTGAAACCTCGCGTATATCCTTCGCGGTGCGCAGGCGCACCGTAGCTTTACGAAAACGCTTCGGCCAACGAAAGGAAGCGACGCATACACCGATGCTCCGGGTGCCTGTCCGCACAGAGAAGCCGGGTCGCACACGGAGCCACCGAGTTGTGGTTGAGCGACGGAGACGAGGAGAGGAAAGGAGAGAGAGACGGAACACTCCACACCCCTGGCTCGTCTGGAGGGTGGCGGGCACAGTGAAAAGAGGGAGAGAGCAGGCACCCTTGGCTGCCCCTTTGTCAGTCCCGCGCGGCGGCACACCGACTCTCTTTCTCTATCCAAGCTCCGTCTCAAGTTTTATCAGTCTCCGCGCGATGGTGCACGGTTTTGGTACGCGGGAGAGCCGACAGCGACGCTTTTGCACGGATTTTGTGTGCCACACTACCGTGAATGCCTACGTCACCGCGGATCGCACACTCCAACACTACTCGTCGGCGACGATTCGGTACCCGTATTCGCAGGCCTGTCGGTGCCGCGCTCTCCGTCCCTGTTTCTCTCGCCCCTCCGCACCGCAGACCGTGGACCACAGGGTAGGAATGGGCGCCGAGGACTGGAGCCAAACCAAAAGTCGCTACTCTTGCTACTCTTTCTCTCTGTCGGACACATTCATTTTCACCCCTTTGAATCTCTTTTCACTTCCGTTACCCAACGTTCTCCAGTATACTTAAGGTAGATGAGTGTTCGCAACTGAGCCTTCGAACGTTCACTTTGCCGACCGTGCGGTACCGACGCCCGAGAATGCTCTTCCTGGATGAACCTTAAGCAAACCTCCGTCCATCGGTCGGCCTTTGCCTGAGACTAAGATTCGCTGACTGCCGAGCAGTTATTCACATGAGTTGGATATCGCCGAATGGTTGGCTCTGGCGCAAGATTATCTTCTCAAGCACGTGCGATGCATATACGTTGAATAGCTTGGCAATGCATTGTAAATTCTACTCCGTTGCATGGAGCGGCGTCGCTTTGGGCGAAAAGACTTCTTTCAAAGGATAGTTTTCTTCTTCGTACTGTCTGACCGAGATTTTGAGCTGTAAAACTGTGTTTGGTCACTGGGTGCGGCTAGTAGGTCAAACCGAATGACGCTTTCGGGGGTAAAAATGGCAAAGTACGAGCGAATACGCGACTGAGAGATTCCAACACGTGAATTCTGCTGTCTTGTTACGTTCTGCAGTGATACAGAGACGGCGGTAGCGCTGCAACGCGAATGATGTTGAGAGGGAGTTAAGGGATCGATTTCCGTGAGTGACAACGATTTTTTGCGGGTAATAACCCGACGTTTATACACTGCAGATACCGTCTCAAATTCCCGTTAAATTACCGAAGTCCAGCAGCGAGATTCTTCGCCACGTATTGGCCATGTTCTTGTCAAATCTTCGCATTTGCCTCGAATCTCGTTGCGAATAGACATTTCGCAACGCGATTAAAAAAATAAAAGTGTTCGAACCTGATCCCGCGCTGGACTGAAGCTCGCAACCGGAAGTAGGTCGATGAACTTTGCCCTGAAGAGCCGACAGTTTGTACACGGCAATTTTTTTCTCCCACTTATCCCACTCAAATTTGGTCACGCCTCTGCTGACAGAGAGCACAGCCCTTCGTCCCTTCCAACAGCTGTGAGTGACGCGGGGATTTCAACTCTGTACGGTGTAACGCGCAGCCGATGCCGTGTTGGTAATGCTCTATTTCGATCGGAGTCGATGCCTTTCGATGCCATTTTCGTATCTACAGTAAAAGTAGGCAATACAGCCCACCCCGATTATCACGCAAATCAATGATACATAGACCGGCCCATATTCATCACCCCCCTCTCGTCCAATTTTCCACCAACGTCATCCAACTCCCTTAATAAATTACCTCGCCCACTCGTAAAAAAGTTCATCTTCCATACTCGCCTCGAGCATTAGCAACGAACAGAGTACTACAAGTATTATTAAAAATTCATCCGCACTGTGTCGCCCATCATCACCCTCGCTCCTCCCCTTTTTCATGTCCCTTCGAGCCTTTCCATCCTCGCGCAACTTGCTCGCGTCGTCGAGGTGACGAAACCCCTTTATCAGATGGCCGCAAACCTTTTTACAACCTCGCAACGGTAGACCCTGCCTGCATTATAATACCACTTCGTTTGTCGGCCAAGCGAGTTTCAAGCTGCGGCCTGTATAACACTTGGTTAGACACGTAGTACATATACCTCTAACGAAGCAATTCCCCGACGTACGAGGCAGAGACGGTTTACCGGAGGCGACTCCGAAGCTCCAGCCTTTCTCGGTCCCGTGCATCACGATCGTGCGAGGCGCGCATGCATCCCATCCGCACGTCTCCAGTTCGTCGCTGCACATGTCCATGCCGGAGGGCTGACCGGGAGTAACATTGCATCCGTAAGGCAACGGCGACGATGACATCGGGAATTCACAGAAGGTTCCTCGCCGCTGCGCGCGGCCGTGCCGCTCTATACACATCGTCAGTCACGGGTCGCCGGAATTGTCGGTGCGGTTATGAGGTCGATGCGTTTCTCTCCGTCCCGCACTCTACGACCCACCCCCCAGTGCCGGCCGCAACTTCGACAAATATTTGCATCGGCGAATGTGATGCCCGCGACGAACTTCCGAGAGACGCTGTGTGACACACGGCCGTGACGATCGCAGCAGCGTAGATCAAATTCGTACGTGTGCGAACGGGAACCGTCGTGTGCCGAAGTATGCCGTGAATTATGAGGAATCCAATGACGTCCGTTCGGGTTGGACGATCGTTTCGTTGACGGACCCTCTGACGGTAATCAATCGGCACGACGCTTCCGCGGATTATTCCAATCAGAAAATTAGTTTCCATCCTCGTTACACATAGACGTTCCTATCGAGGAGAAAATTCTCCTCTGCAGTCCGCACACGTCTCTTTCGAAAACACTTTGGCGCGTGACGCCCGGAGGCAAGATCAAACTTCCGAGAGCCTCGAAAAGGTCACGTGATACCGGAGCCCGAGATGCGTGAAAGAGGTATTGAATTCCCAGGATAGAAAGAGAAGGAAGGAGGGGAAAGAAGAAAAAAGTTAACCACCGGTGATGGCGAGGAGCGGATCAGCGTTGGGAAACTTTAGAGAGGCGGAGTTCAGCGCATATGTCGAACGGTGATACAGGGGATACGAATAAGCGAAAGTTTTTTTCGCGGAGTTTTTTTTTATCTGTGCATCGAAGGAGAGTGGATGAAGGGGTGTTCTTCGGGTGGTACATTTCCGGAGCGAGCGACTCGACTTCTAGGGGACTGCGGAACTGCGCCGAAGAATATCTGAAGTGCAGCTTTGTTCGCGCGTGGCTTAGAGGGGGTGTAATGCATTATCCGCGAGAGCGAGAGTAAGAGACGCGGGCGATAAACGACGGCGCGGTGGTCGGTCGTGAAAAATGTATAGCTCAAAATGCAAGAGCCTGGGATAGAAAGTGCAATGGGAGGTAAAACGTGCATGTGCAATAGTAGTATCGGTGAGCTTTGCGCCGGGCAGCTAAAGCCCGTCATTCAGCACGTGGAAATTTCCCACCGGTGACCAAGTGTCATACCGTAATGCATGCTTCATAGATGCGAAGCACATGCATGCCTATATACGCTTGTCATACCTGCCTGCACATGCGGTCCTTTAAAAGCATGTGATGTTTTGATGAATTTTCAATTTCACCCGTGAAGTCGTCGTTGATATCCGTAATAATCTTACAGTCGGCAGGACCTTCACATCTTGTACTTCTCACTAGGAAACACACCTAAGCGGTTTATTCAAACGGATATCAAGAAGTTTGCCGACTCGACGACGATACAATGTGCTGAGGGTTGCGCAAAATATCCAAAGGTGTCGTATTATTTAACAACATTTGTCGCTGGAGTGATTGAGCTCTCGTGATTCGTGCGATCTCTTGGAGCGTCAAAGTTGGCGAAATTTTTTTTTTTGCCTCGCATGCCGACTGACAATATCCATGCATGGAAGGGGAGAGGATAGAGCGGTTCGTATTGAAATTCAGATATAGTATCTACCGGCGCTGATCTATCGAATTCCCGATCGCATTCCCGCAGGCCACAAGAGTAATGCATCGATGTACCTAAACCGCAAGTCGGCGGAGTCTCGCGACCGAGAAATCCCGTCGTTGGGATTACGTCTCACCTCGACCGCAAGTCGGTGCAGCATGAGGCTGATGCGCTCTCAGCGTCGAAGCCCCGAAGCCGTATAAGTTAGGGAGTCTATATAGCGATGATATAACGGTCTCCCTGCACATGCTGGCGCATGCTGCGATTACAGTAACCCGTTGCACCGAAGGCCACTTTCCAAAATTATTATCGATCTCTACAGTATTACTGTACGACGCTGGAGCGTCGGCATTGCCGGCAGCGATATTTGACGCCGTTTCAGCCAATGCATCATCGTCTTTGTCTCAGAAGCACAGCAGGACAAAGACGCATCGTCATTTCAAACTACCGACCCAACGCATCCTCGTCGCCGTTTCACGACAATGAAAATGTTACCGTCATAAATGTAGGTCTACTGGGTAATAACTTATACCGGCAGGTACGAAGGGGTAGGTCGATCGTTACCTCCTTTCCGGCTAACTTTACAACCTCGTCTTACCATCGCGAGACTACACACTCGGCTCCACACCCCCCTTCGGGCACTTTCTGTACCGATGCCCCGAGTACACACGAGGTTACGGGCTTAGTTGCTTAACTTGTTTTACTCGTCGCATATAGACGATCGTCAACGCGGTCGCGGTGAAAAGTTTCGACGCTACTGGAATGTCCTGAATAACTACACGGCCACGGCATATTCGAGGAGGCATTCACAAAATATACGGTAAACTAATGACGTTGCATGTTTGTAATCGTCGGTAGAATAGTTTCCTGTTCGAATTCATTTTGGGCCCATAACGTCAGGTCGATGAAATGCATGGGATAACTCCGGCATTGTCAATAATCGCAACTGACAGACCTGCCCTATTTAGGGCAATACATTTTTCACGTTATTAATGTCAGCTTCTGTTTTTCGAACCGCTGCGCAATTGCAAAACGGAAAGGTGTATGGCGACTTGTAGTCGTCGTCGACCAACCCATTGGTTTTCGCGCTGTGTATTGTAATATTCATAAATAAATGGAAGCCTTCGACATCACACCGCAGCTACTGCATGCACTTCGGTGCGACCGAGTCTTCCAAAGGTTTAAACCACGATGCCGTTCGCTGCTCCTTCGCCCTCGCTACTTTTTTTTTCATCTACTTTACTCCGCGCGGTACTACGTCCTCTAGCGCTTGCCAGTGCGAAAACGAGTATCTCTAGCTCTATACCATATGCGAAAAATACGAGGCTGTTTATCTCTTTTGACAAGCACTTCCCTTGCGAGCCGGAGAAGCACGCTACACGCGAACGAATAATAGTTACCGTTGCCCTCGTCCTCGCTCGTTCTCAGCCCCACGTAAACGCGTACTCGGGCTCGGTACTGTGCGCCCAACCCGTCCGGGGCGCTCAGATCTTGTGGTCGAAACTCTACTTTGTCTGTGCTGCACACTTTCTTTTACTCTATTTCTCTTACGAGCTTGAACAAAAAGGTACGAGTGCGTTTCCCAGCACGTTTGTTGCAGCACATACGTTATATTATTTAGCCCTTGCCAGACGTGGCCATATACCTTCAACCCTGAGCCACCAACCCCATAAACACTGAATTACATACTTTCGGCAAGATACTTCTTTACTCGCAACCAACGGACCGAGGGAGTCGAGTCCTTTCGGAAACAAAACACAGATTCATTCGAGCTCGAAGAGAGATACGAGCAAGTTTATGAATTATTCATGACAAAAGCCCGATGGCGAAAGACTACTTTAGGCGGTAAGCTGCATAACATTTTATTTGTCTCTGGCGAAGGATAAGCATAACGTCGGTAGATTTTTAGGCTAGTGCTGATGATCGACAACTCATCGTCGATATTTGCTCACAAGTTCGTGGGCATTTATTTCACTCTCGGGCGTGTTTTATTCCATTTATTGACAAAGCACCGTTATTATTATCAGCGGCATATCTGTCACATAATGCATCGAATACCGCTTTATCGAGAGTTGCGTACATACAGCACAGAGTTTCGGTACATCGTATCGATCGGAGCAATTCATTTAGTCGCGCATCGATGCTGGATTTACGAGTGAGCCGTGAGACAGCTGTTATTTACGGTGGGACGATGGTTATCGCGATGAAATCGACGCGGCACATCGCTTCATACCGTTTCACGGTTTCTACTCCCTTTCTGTATTCATCGAAGTTTTCACTACATACGTTAAATCATAGTCGATTACTCCTTTCGTTAGCTGTTGCCGCGAATCCAGTCATCGATGATTCTGAGCGGTGTCACGCAAAATTGAACGGGTTTCGCATCGTCAACGACCGCGCGACAACCCCAGGTATATTTTTTAATACATTCCAAATATACTTTTTTCCATGTGAAAACCGCTGAAGCAGAAAGGTGCGAAAATCCGACACTGGCGCGCCTCGCGGTTTATAAAGTTTGGGAACGGCAAGCCTCGAGTATTCGCTATGTGCACGACCTACACAAGCTCACCGGACGAGTGTGTATTGCGTATACATGCAAAGAGCTGGGTGTGCAAGTTGGGTCGGAGCTGGTCGGTAGACGGCGCTGATAGAATGCATGTTCACGGCAATACACGCTCAACTGGAAGCTCTGTGTAAGTCAGGCGCATAGCGAATAAGTATCAGAAAACTCCCACACGCGCCGAAATAGATAATGCCTTAACGTCTGGAAAGTTCACATAAAACCTCTCTCCGCGATTCGGATACTTGTTGGGTGCAACCACCTTGCGCGGAGAGTTATTTTCCGCCTCTAGAGGTCTCGATTTATCTTCCTCTTTTCCTTGTCCAGTCTTCGCGTGACGTTACCAAAAGATACGTAGGGGAATTAAAGGCGTACCTCGAACTCATGAATTCCCGTAGTTCGCAAGTACAGAAACGAGATGGTTATTTACCTCTACAATGAACGGCGCCGAGCAAATGCGCGTTGGCGGAAGTTGACCTCGGAACCAACGTCACCTTTAGCTGACAGCCTGAGCTTTTTTCCCCACGCTTCAGTCGCAGCGCCTGTGGCCCCCATAAATCACATTTTTATTTATGAACTGTCGTGAGAAACGAACCATATTCTCTCACCAACGTCATCTACGGCAATCGCACCGTTCGGCGGCAAGACAAGGTCTCGAGAGCTTTAGAACTGGCGCACTCATGAATTTCAACGACGGCTGAAAAATTACCGGCAACCTCGAGCGTGAACAAAAAAAAAAAAATTCTTTTCCATGACAACGATTTTTAGGAAAATGACGAAGACGAGATCGACGATATAGAACTCTTGTACCGTTTATTTTTCATGTGACTTTTTTGCATAAACGTGCAACCGAGCCGTGGCTTGGTTCGAGTTCTTGAGACGGTTCAAGTTCCAACTTTTAGATCTCTGCCGGCAAGTTTGACACGCCTACACACGTAATATCATGTTGTACCGTCGAGCTCCCGAGACCAAGATCTCCTGATGAATAAAACAGACAAGCCCCTCCAAAAAGGCCACGACTTGGGGTGGTCGAACGACGCGTGAAACGAGATAACGAGACTTGAATACGAAGAACCAAAGTTTCGGGTCTTCGATAAAAAAAAGGAAGGGTGTCTTATCGTGAGTTCAGGTCTGTAACATTTTAGAAATTCGTGACAGACTCCGTAATGAAATCTGAGCCATTGAAAGTTTATTGAATGCGAAAAGGAAAAAAAAAATTTTTAATTGTAAATGTTAACCCTTCACAAGTCACACCTCTATCCCCACGCTTGGAGGCTATCGTAGAAAGGCGTGGCCCCCACTCCTCGTCCGTTACTTCTGTTTCGAACGGTGTGACTTACAAAGTGTTGATCTATCATCGGACATTGATAAAAACCGTCTACGTGGGTAAAAAACAAAACTACAGTGTATTAATTACAAGGAATTGCAACTAATTAAAGTTTGCACGTTATCCTGAGTCACGAGAGATGCAGAACTCCACTGCGTACTTACATGCGAGCAAGAAACCCAATTTCATACTGACACAAGAGAAAGCGTAGCGAAGGAGCTCGAAGCAAAAAGGGACGAGGAAAGTTACTAACGGTTGCCAGTAGACGATGGCGAAGTTTGCGGAATTCCGTTGATGTGGATAAAGCTAGACGGTAAACTCGCTTGTATTGCCAGGGAAAACGATTGCGCTCGACGGCTCTCGACTGTCTCGGCTTCGCGCGACTTCGGAGATGCAGCTTACTCTTCTTTTCGAGAATAACAATGCCTCGGGACGAGTGCATTTGTCTAATTAGTTCGAGTGTGTCGTGTGGCCACACAACGTACCCTGAAGGGTGCGCAGTGTCCTACAGCTTTTATTTCTACCGCGAAAGTATGTGGCTAGTGGTGAACTTTGAAGATACCGATGTGCACCAAGGGGATTGAATTCCCGAAGAAGAAACCAGACCAGCGGAAGAAGGCGAAACAAATGTGGCTTTCCTGTACCCTCCGGTACCGCGCGCGCCGTAGAGGATTCAAAAACCTTCGAGTTAAACCTTCGACCCTTAGAGCGCATCGTGACCAAGTTTCGCGACAGCGTCGCACATCTTCCGACTGTCGTTAATCTCAGCTCGTCCGAGCTTCTCGGTATATAAGGCCACTATATCTTTCTAGTGACGTCGAATAGAAAGTGCACGCCGAAAAACTCGGAAAATCCAACGGAGATCGGCTTTCGGGGATGGTTGGTCATTCGCTTCTCCTTCTACACGTTAGTTATGCATCTTTTAGTACCACCTTGGAAAACACGTCAGCGAAACCTTCGCGCCTGTGGTAGCTGGATGCTATAAATCAAAGTTTTCAAACTTCTTGCGGTATATAACACGTTAATTGTCAAGGACTTGTCGGAAAGTATTATATCCGTGAAAACGGGCGGGGGAGTTGTAATTGCGGTTTCAGTAGGTTTCAGTATCTCGTCGTTCGCAGCCACTCAGTTCCACTCTCACTCACGCCCTCGCCCCCGCCGGAATTAACTTTTTTGTTAAGATAATTTTCTCAGTCTGCTGAGCAACGAGAATACCCGACGATTCGCTCTACTTCAGTTTCGCATTTTATTTCCTGGAAAACAAAAACTACATAAAATACGACTCCTCCGAGGGTTCGCCCGTTCTCTCATTCTTCATGTACCTTATTTAATTATACATTTTTGTGCGTCATCGCCGAGTTTTGAGATATAAACGAATTTGTACTGCCGTACACGCGCTCCTCATACGCTGCCCACGATCGCACAGAGAAAATTGCCGCGGGCGAGAAACACCCGGGTCTCTCATGGTTCATGCATCTCGTTCTCTCAAGCCGATGCGTCAGAATATTACATCGCTCTGATGGAAACAAACGAGGTTCGTTTGCCACGTACCGGAGTTCGCTTCCGTCCGCGACGATGATGAATAACTCACCGCGTATGCAATCGTGGAATCAGCGGTATAGAAAAAAAGGAAACTGTAACCTAATGATACCAGCAAAAATCCAGAGATGAAACCTCGCAAAAAACAAGCTGATACAGTCTTGGAAATTTTTGACGAATTTTTATTTATTTTTTTCTAATGTTACCTACAACGTATTCCGAAGTATTTTCGCCCGCTGAACATGAATCCCCCCAGCCTTTTTGGCCTGAAGTACAATGCGACATTAAGGGGCTCGATTTCATGCGCTTGGCTGGCTAAAATAGCTTGGCCGGCCAAACTATAAAATCCATTAGCTGGATAGAATATTTTAGCCGGCTAGGCCGGCCCATCTGTACAGCCCTAATTGCTGCTGGCGTAACCGTAATTCGCGACATTCTTCGATGGCTTATTTTTGCATTTTAGTATATGTAAAACATGTTTCCAGACCATAACCTGACAGTCCATTTTTTTAACAACAATACTTAGTCTGCCTTCAAACTTCGTACGTGATGAGAAAGTAAAAATTGTACAAGTAAATTCCACATTATTCATAGACGAAGTTTCTGCTCCTCTGCCACAAAATAAAACGGTGTAACAACATCAAGCATAAAAGTATGTCGTTCACGTACGTATCCATAAGAAAATGATACTAAACTTCCGAGGATATCGGTAGGCGACTGTGTGTCTATACATATTGTATACAGAGAGCCGGAAGACGTGCGATAAAATGCAGGAGTGTACAGTGTCGCCTGCCCGATGAAGTTGACTTCCTTACAGCACTTTCCGCTACAAGTTCCTACCGAGCATGACAGAAGGCCGGTCAGCTTCATCAAGCATCCTGGTAACTCGAACGCCATAAAAATAATATGAGAGCGAACAGCCGTTTCACCGAGATATCGGCGGATACATTGAATTCTCTTATTTGTATCACGTAGCGCTGATAACAGGAAAAATTTGTTCCGACTCTTGCATTCGAGACTCCCAACTTTGCATGTACATTCGGTCCTCGGGTGCCTCATTCCTGGAAAAAAAAATAAATCGAGTACACCTCAATGAACGCAATCAGAGGGTTCTCTGATTTGGAGCTGATCAAATGCTGTTCCGTTGATATAACTCCCCATGCGCGCCGCCATGTGGATCGTACGTATATGAGTGCGTCGAGACGTTACGTATCTGACAATTCCTACTCGCGTCGTAGCTCAACTGACGAAGTGGGTTTCAACTACATGTCATCCATTGTCTCTGGTTCAACGTCGCTCCCACGTGAAACGCCTAATATCGCGAACGTCGCACGGTAGTTGGCCGTCTGAGATAAGTTCAGTCATTACTTGTCAGCATCCTTGGGTCTCTCTCCATCCAGCGGGTTTCGTAGTCAGTTCACACGGGGATGGCCAACAACTGACTATCGTCAAGACCTCACGGCGTATCGCCGACTCTACTGTGCCTGGTCTCACGACCCGGCACTCCAGCTTTGGGTTTCGTTAATTGGCTGTTAATAGCTCGTGTACACGACGATGCAGTCACAATGCGTCATGTGGAACGGCGGTTGGACGGCGAATGCAAAGTTTCAAAGCGTGCATTGGCAGCGGTTGTTCTACCCTCGTCCTAAATTTACCGGGTTTCAAACAGCGGAACAGCAATAGTATACTCGGCAAAGCTACCACTCCGACTTATGCGCAATCGCAGAGTGCCCCAGCTCGAAACAGCACCGAGTAATATGTAGCTACGGGTTCGACGTTCCTGCGCTGCTGAGTGGCCTCTAAGCCGGAACGTGTTGGGGTAAAATTCACGTGGCATTGTACCCGACTGGGATGTGTGCCGTTCGTACCGTTGCCGGTTCTGTTGACGGCGCGCATACCGGAGGCTGCGATGGCATTCACATCGAGATGCAACTCTCGCGCAAGAAATATGCCATGCATCCCTGCTTGTCCGACCCAACCAGACACGAGACATACACACATGCATGCGCCAGCAATACTCAATTTATCCAAGTCATGCTCCGAGTGCGTCAGCGACAAGCTGACATTTTTTATTCTAAACGGAAACGCGTTTTTTAACCCCCACGAGCAGTCCTCGGTGTCGATGTGGAAAAGATATACGTTATTGAACTTTCAGATGTGAAGTTCCGGGTGTTCCCGGCATACATTACACCGCGCGTGACATGGAAACGTGCGAACAACCGAAAATCCCGTACGAGTTGAAATGCCGAGACGCGAATGACAGAAATGCGTTTGCAACGTAATGGTGGAGTTGCAGATATAGGAAATTTCATAAAATTTCGATGAATGGCCGATGGAAATGACGGCGCATTACAGATTAATTAATGATTGCGGTGAAAGTGTGAATCCATTAGAGAAGTCGTCAGTCAAAAGGCTATATATCTTCATTCTGCTGCTGATCATACAAGCAAATGTTAATTACTCATATAAAGGCGTTGTTGGGACAAAAATCAATGAAATTGTATCGAAATTGTGGATATACTCAGTTTAATATATCTACATTTTTGAGACAGCTTCATTGATTTGATAATTCAATGAAAATCCGACTTGATCGCACACACGGAAGCAACGACTATTATTCGTTACAACGTCCCGGACTTAACGCGAAATCCAGTAAGTGGATTTGCTGGTACTCGCGGATAAAGCCTCTGCATAGCCGGGTCACGTAGATTATGGTTATAGGCGTAAGTGCTCGTTCGGTTCTCTGTGGGTGGTTAACACCCTTATACATGTGTACATTTTTCAGAGCAACCAATATCCGCACAATATATTGTATAGTATCTGAACGTATCAACTGGCTGCGGAAATCGCGCAAGGGAATACGAAAGTCGGGTAGGTTAGTTACCTTTCTGAACGAGTGTTGCACATTGTGATGTACAGATATTTATAACTGCAGTTGACTGCAGTGAAATTAACAGCGCGTGCATTTAATAAACGAAATGCCTCCACTCTCCTCACTCGCTCTTTCGAGCGAGGGGAGTGCAGGCAATGGCTTTCCAAGTCTCATCTTACTTCCATTAACTAAACGTTAAACAAGTTTGCTGCTTCTCCTAACAAGCTTTCCTTCGCTTGGTAACGCCAGAGCTTGTTACGAAGACCATAGTGACTATATACTGTGAATAACATGGACCTGCTACGAGAATCTTCTGTCTATGTTAACAATTTATGTCTGCTTCAGGTTTCGGAACTCTGTTGAAAGGGCATCAACTTCCGTCGTCGGAAGTTGATGCCCTAAGGGGAGCAAATCTTGCGAAGGACAAGAGTTTCGAAGAAATTACAGTATTTTATTAAAGGTTTCATGAAGGTGGATGTTAAGTTAGTCAATGAATTAAACACAATTCATGGTTCGACTAAAGGTCCTCGTAAATAACTCCAAGCCTTGGCTCGGCCCAACAGCGAATACCAGCTCGAATAAAACGACAACGATGCTGTCCGTATTCTCGAGTTTTTTTTTCTTAAGCAGAAACGCTAAAACCGTAAAAAGTGCTGAATATTGAATGCTTTTATATTTAGTTCCGGTATGTGTGTTTGTTCGTGAAAGTCCGTTGTTCGTGCTAAGTATAATGAAATTTATATACAGCTGAGAACAAATTATGGTTTTTAAACTCTTTTCAGAGTGTCGTCGCATAATTGTTATTCATGGGTTTAGCGCCGCGATACTATTACTTTTACTATCACCGAATTGGAAGTAACGTACTCATCATCCACCAGGTAAACGGCGATTATTCGTCCCACGGAACTTCTTTATTTAACGAGCGCATAAATCAGTATTAATCCTTCTTTTTATTTCTCAGCGAAGCCATTAGCTCTCTCAACGAGGTAACCTCGAGAGCGCTTTATCCCATTATGCTAAACAAAAGAGACGAGTGTCGCGATGCCGAGCTTAAAATTCCCGGTGCAGTGAAGAAGCTGACGCTGGGAAAAGGAACTTAATCGCGAGATTCCTTGAAGAACGCTGGTTTGCTGACTCCGAGGGCATAAGCTGCCTCGTGCCTAGATACAGTGCCGTTGCATTAAAAAAAAAATATGGGTCTCGTTGAAATCCATTGATTTCTCCCGGTGTGGTACGCGGCAAAGCTCTTTTTTAACTTTAACGAGCGTGCAATACAGTGCCTCGGAGCATTGTTGGAATATCATCATTATTCACCGTAATGACGTTGGTATTATGAAAAATAACGTGAGCTCCATACTCCGTGCGATAATTACTTTGTGGCTTTTCTGTGGAAAATAATTTCTTTTCTTCTAATAGACGGAACACTGTTATTGACGTTTTTTTTGACATCCCGCATTCATTCATTCAATCAGAAAGGATGAGTAATTGTTATGTTCTTCATTGCCGTTAACGTTAAAGTCGAATGTATAATATAGGCTAAATAAGAGGAAGCTAGCATAGAGATATGAATATTTGCAATCATAAAAACAACAACAATAATAATAATAATAATAATAATAATAATAATAATAATAATAATAATAATAATAATAATAATAATAATAATAATAATAATAATAATAATAATAATAATAATAATAATAATAATAATAATAATAATAATAATAATAATAATAATAATAATAATAATAATAATAATAATAATAATAATAATAATAATAATAATAATAAAACACTGCAGATAAAGTGTTACAGCCGGCTGCTGCAATTGAAATGGAATGGGCACCGGGGAAAAAGTCGTGAAAGGTTGTGGAGGGTTATAAAATTCTTGCACGTGTACTGTACGCCCGTTTGCACCCAGACGAAAAAGCTCTTCCAATACTTTATTCGGTAGGAGTTATATCGTGGTGGTACTTGTGTTTCTATACGTTCCTCCCCGCTGGGGTCGTATACCTAGATCGCATTGAGGTTGCAACGATGCGAATCAGAAAACAGAAGCAACAATTCCCGCCCCGTTCGATTCTATGATCACTGATGAAATTGTCCACCTTTTACGAATGCGGATATCTGGGATGATATATCTGCAACGAACCGTACCCGTCTTATGAATAGCGAAGTAATACCACGATTGACGATTGATTAATGGTCAAGGGTTATCCAATTTCACTTTACCGTTCCTTTTTTTATCCGTTAAAGTAATAAATAAATAAGTTCAATTGAATAACATTCTATAAGAATGAAATTCTATAAAGCGATACATTTTTCTAAAGTATGCATTCAGCGGGTCGATCATTTTATATATTTGCCGGTCGAATCAACAATATTACGAGCAAACACAAAAGCCTCCTCTGGCGTAAATCCAAACCGTCAATTTCATTCTACAGTATAAACTCGTTCACCGACGCTACCGGAGATTCTCTTTCTATCTCTCTCTCCCTCGGTCTGGAAAATTGATTACCATCGAGAGAGCCAGTGTGTTTCATTTTGGCACGCGTCCAATGTTCTCCTTGAAATCCAATGAAACAATATGAAGCGGACGCTACGACGCGACGGTTGACTTTCGTCCCGTCGCACGTAAATTTCACCGATCTAATATAATATTTTACTCATCCAGCATAGAAGTTTGCGGTATTCGAGATTGTTTGGTGAAAAATTTCGATTGATTATAGTATAGCGATAAAATATACGGGGCATCTCAGTTATTCGAGGACACTCGTTTATTCGAGAGACTTTGATGTAGGATATGTTATTTTTCACTGTAAATACATAATCATAAATTATATATTGTCTAACTATCGTCTGACTGTATTGTATACTTGGCCGATAGCTTATCTATCGCCCTGAAAATGGGCACCGCCCATATATATTCAATAAATAAATAAATGCATTGAATCCTACGCATTGGAGTTTCATAAAGCCATGGTTTTGGACTCTACTTTATATATAGAAATTCGTTATGAACACTCGATTGGATTCTAGTGTTTCTGGCGTATAAGGCCAAAAACGTACAATTTAATACTGCCCCGATAATAAAAGCCGTGGCATTTTCATTATCAAGCGGTCGATTTTCTGCAAGCTATTCGTTGATATTACGACACCGTCGTATATAATATAACGACCATATATTATGGCTCCGCCAGGGATATCGTTGCGGTGTAACAATGATAATATTTCGTCGTTAATAACTGCACCCGCAAGTATCACGACGGGTCACCGATTAATTAGCGACAAAACGCCACTTTAAACACTCACCGCGAAAGCCTCTCTCACCCTTCGCTACCTCTCGTTCGTAAACTCTGTATACCATGAAAAACCGCAATTTCGAAACTTATCGTAGTATCTCGTAAAAGCTCTAACCTTTCATTAGTTGAAGACTCGCGATTGAATAGCTCTTGAATATACTGTCTTAGTACACGTTTTAAAAACGGCGAATCCAGATTAATTGAAAACAGTGAAATACCCGGACTCATCGCGCTAGGCGTCAAATTTTAATAACGTTCCAAAAGTATAACGGAGAGAATGAATTTTATTCGAAAATTTATTCCACTAGCCGTGACCGCGCGCGAACCCCCAATCTTTTTAACATTATCTCTTTTTTTACATTCTATTGTCGGCACTCATATACGATGTAGCCAGCTTTCTTTTGATGACCCGGTTTCCCCAGTACCCGGTTTTGTCATTGTTACCGAAGATAAACTGGATATATTTTGTCCTATTCCTCTCATCATAAAAATGCAAATTTCCTATTTCTTTTGTGGCCCGTTTTGCCCTACGTTCCCTATATAGTACACTGTATTAGAGCTGTACAGATTAGGCTGGCTAATGGATTTTATAGTTTGGTCGGCTAAGCTAAATAGCTTAGCCGACCAAATGTAGATTAGTAGGCTAAAATTAGCCTACTAATCTACATTAACCGGTTGAGCTATTTTAGCCGGCCACAGATTAGCCGCGACTGAGCCATCTCATAGAAAAAATGCAATTTTCAAAGATTACAAAAAATTCCAAAAAAAATTCATACGTATGAATTCGGTATAGTTACGGAATTCACTCCCATATGCTAAAAATGCCGAAATCTCGAGAATATAGCATATGGGAGTGATTAGTAAAAAAATATAAGGCTGGGTAAGAATGAATCTTGACATTGGTATCGTCTTTACACTCAGGGTAGCGTTGACGAGAGTATCGACTGATGTTTGCACAACTAGCCAACTAGAGGCTACCAGTCTCGGCCGTATACCCTGGCTGTGCGCTTTCAGCGTTCGGTTCTCGCTTCTCGCCTCGAAGGATAAGGTGGTTTGTAGAGGGTTGCGCGGACCTGCTCTGCTGGACTCGGGTCGTGCACAGAACAGCACAGCGTGCCATCCTCGAAGTCGATAACCGCGGGTTTACCGACCTGGCTTTTATTGCAGGGCCCTTCGTCGCGCTATAACAGCTCGTACTACGACGACAATCCGTCTCAAGGGCGGACACGAGTGAATGCAGCTTCGTCCTCCTACAGTTTCCGGCATTACTTGGACTCAATAATAATAAACGAGGTTAAATAAATTCGCAATTCATTAAGCTGCCTTCACAGTCTACTTCGCTGATCTCTCGGTTCAAGCGAGAAAGGGAGATGGACCGGGATAAAACAGAAAATAGAAAGTCCGAAGATATGTACTGGGAGCCCTTACATCCTTTCACCGACGCTCCGGCCGCGGCATTTTCTATTTCATGTATTTTCCAGAAGCAGAAAGCAACTGGAGCGCAGAACCGAGGCTGTTATACTCATCGCTAGACGTCCGCGTTTACTTATCGCAGAGAAGGCTCATTAAGGCAGGCGAAGTACGCTGGTAACCTCGTTAGTCACTTTTAATCCTTCGCGTGCACGCTCTCGCCCTCTGAAATGGCTCGCGCGCTTCTCTACCCGCTATGCAACTTCTAACTATGTACACTTTATGTATATATAGATATTTGCCCGAATTATGCAAACGTTTTATTTTCCGTATGATTATTCAGCGCGACGTATCTCGTCTAAAGTTTGCAAGAGATTATTTTCTCCGAGTGCTCATAAACGAAAATTATGAGACTCTTTTCTAGAACGTACGCATAACGACAGCGATAGAAGGTGAACATCGTTCGATACAGGAAATTATAGGGAAGCAAATTTAGTTTGAATTCGCGAATTACGTAGCACTTATATTATAGAATAATATAATCTTTACTGCTTCGAAGAATACATTGGGATTCTTAGTTATTAAATTATTCGATTGAAAGGTCGTTTATCAATGTGACAATCAGTGAGACTTACTTAAGTAGAAAATCAGATCGCACATAAAAGTTAATCGACTATCGATTGAGTGTTGCATTTTCTTTCATTTTTGCCATTTGAAGCCGAACGTCGCCAATTGCTCACTCGCTGATTGAGCGAAACTTTCACCGGGTCGCGGGTGGGCGAGAGCTTAGACCGACTTGGTCTGTAGCTCGAAAGTTCTACGAACCGGCAGTAGCTTGTGTTTTAATCGTTGAAAAAATAGTCGTAGCTCGACGTTGAAATCCATTCAGAAATCTCAAATTGAATTTCCTTTCTACCAGATTTTTTTTTTAGTTCTTCTCATTATCCTAATCCGTACAATATTGATGGAATGTTCCGGCTGTTACGCTGCACACTGCATATTCTCGTTCCCACGTATCGCATTAACGTCACGAGTAACATCGAATATATATATATATATATATATATATATATCTGTCTCTCCTTCTCTCTTGAGCAGCACAGCATATAGAAATCTGAATATTCGAAGCGATCGACTATCAAGGTTGCGTTCCCGTTGGCATACATGCATATGCAAGTCCCGTGACGCTGGGCTCGCTCGTTCCATCACTCGCAATATTGTACGCTATATGTACACGCAACGCTGGTCTCTTTCAACTATAATATTAAATGTCCTTCATTACAGCTTGTTCCGTTGTTATACGGCCGACGAGGCCACTAGGGACAAAGAGCGAACGTTACCAGGTTTAGAGTAGTCCGTGATCCTTGGGGAAGCATTTAGCCCTCTGAGACAAGTGCGCCCAACAGAGACATGTCTACTGTTCTTTCCAGCGGTAATAAAAATAAAAAAATAATACAAAATTTAAGTGTACAAGGAGGCAAAAAGGTCTGGCCCGGGAGTTTCACCTCTCTCAGACGATTTTCATTCGCAATGAGATGCGTCGTGAATTCGCAATCCTCCTTGGCGAGAGACCCACTCGAGATAGCAGGTGCCACTTCCAAATCAATCCTCTTGATAATTTATCGCCATTTGCGTGCCGCAAACACATACTAAAACGATAAAACGAAAAAAATGAATTTGATCAATTGTATTTTTCTCAATTTTACGCTTCATTTAATCAATTTCGTATACGATAATTTCTCGTAAGAACCATTCGCGAATGACTTGCAATGCGGTGTGTCGACGTTAATACTCTAGGTGTGTAATACTATTCGCCGTAATTCGCCTGAAGTCGAGCCATGAGTGTAACTCGTTGACAAGGCTCGTAAAATCTCGAGAATTCATATATATATATATATATATGTAACATTCTCCCCTTAAAGCAACGGGCTGAGATAAGTTATTATCTGGCAGGAATCATTCGCATGCCTCTTCGTGCTTGAGCTGTATAGAATCTTTCGCACTGTCGCAAAATTGGCTTGACACTGTTTTCATAATGAATCGTATAATGGACTGATTTAATATTCGCAAGGGCAAGGAATTTATATCCGTCGAACGAGATCGAAATTCTCTATTTAACCCGATGAAAAATTTACCATGAAAAACGGATTGGAGGACAACAGAGCCAGGACCCTCTTGGATTATTTAAAGCCTACCATTCCAACTACATCACCATCGAGACAGAGCACTCTGCTCCACACTTTGAATTAAATAATATATTAACCCTTCATAAGTCACAGCTTTATCCCCACACTAGTCCTGTTTCGGGACTGCCAAGTCGCCCAAACTTAACTCGGCTTGGCTTGGCTTGGCTTGGCAAACTTGGCTTGGGCATTAATTAAGCCCAATCAAAGATGATCGGCATGATGCGACATTTAGGTGTGTCCAGCTATAAGTTCGACAGTTACGTCTGACTATCGCGTGCCTTATCTACTTGCCGTAACGCTGCCGCGCTCGACCGGCTCCCCTCGTGCTCTGTAAACCTAGTCTGACTATCGCGTCCTCTGTCTACTCGCGGTCACCGCACCGTTGCACCCTGCATCAATGATGAGATTATTTTTATGCCCGACTAATGGAATATGCTTTAGAATCACTTTTCATAATCTCGTTTAAGCAAGAAGATAAAAACGAAGGATTGTTAGCAAGGCAAAAGATTCCTATGGGAATTCTTTTCAGGTATCTCTTCCTTCGCTCCACGTAAAGTAACGTGCTATCCCCCGATAGCATGCGATTGAACGCCCCGAATTCCCCATCAGACACTGCTGGAGCGTAACGTTTAGAGTATATATCTATATGCATAGGGTTTATAGAAGCGCGCGGGAAGCGCGAGTCTCGAGGTTTCTATCTAGGTGAGATTGCCTCAAAGGGGTACTTGAGTTAGGGATACGAGAAAAGAGAAGCCTACCTTATGTATAGCCTCGCTTGGCACAACGGGAATACGATAAAACTGCGCTCTCGCTAGGCTAATGGAATATGCTTTCAAATCACGGTTTATAATCTACGAGAGGAGATACCAGAAAATGTTGAAGCGAAGAAAAAAAAATCGTAGAGCAGCGAGAGTTGCTGAGATCGCGCCAGGGAATTTTTACCCAATAATGCTTGAGTCCACATTGTGACCTAGGGCCCCAAGTCCCCGATTGCAAGAGTATAGACACTTAAGAAAAATAAGACATAATTACCAGAACTCCCATGGCAGCAGCGCGTTGAAGGAACTCTTCAATCGCGAAGGTCGGGGCAACCACCTTCAGTAGTGAGGGTTTCCTAGGGGGAGTAGTAGCCCAGCCTGCTTAAATGGATCCATACGCTGCTCTTACGAGGAAGCTTTAATGAGCACGATGAAACTGAACGGATTAGTGTAATCAATGCTCACACGAATGTCGTGTTCTTACCGCTGCATAAAGTCATATAATAAAATTTCTATATTTCAAGGCACCTCAGTTTAACGTGTCTAGATATTTCAAACATGGTTATTCTAGTATAATTGCCTATGCGGCCTTATATATCCTTATATTTGGTATATTATGAATCGATTTTGGGGCATGAGCCACCCACCGTGAGCTACGAGAGACTACAGTGAACATAAAACGAGGGAAAATATAGTGTTAAAAGGCGACATTTCCATCCCCGGTGTAAAGGGCTGCCCTGCCTTGATCCGAAAAGAAAAACCGATAGTTTTGCGCTCTCCCCTTACATTCACATGAATTGGCCTGGACATAACATCAGTTTACAGATTGAGATGTCAATTATTATTTCTTTGATCTTTTATTGCCTTTAATACAATTTTGCGAAATCTACCGCTCAACTTCACCTCGGGCGTTTCTTACTATATTCCCAGGCGAGCTTTATACATAACGCACAGCAGAGTCCGCACCGCAACTACCGCACAAGTATCCACGTGTGTACCTACCGACCCAGGTGCAGACCCTCTGCAGCTGAATAACATTCCCTCGGGGTCTCTCGCACGCGAAGTTCAATTTCGTTCTCGACGCTAAAACGTATGTTCAGATTTTCCGGGAGTTGTTTAAGGATATAGTTCGGAGTCTTGTGCAGTGTGGCTCCAGCGAGGCGCTGTCACTGATTACGGAGTGGAACGAGAAAGCTCAGACGCGTTACACTATACGAAAGCTACCTCTTGCAATATCGTCTCTCGATTTACGCGAGTGAAACACGCGAAAGCTACAATTTCTGGTTTAATGTAAAATGGGCAAGAGGAACTGGAAGCCGCGAGGGAGGTGTGGATGGAAAAAGTAAAATGCTACAAATTTGCATTTACCAAACCACTATTCCTCCAACTCCCGGAGCACATCCGGAGAGTTTCGGAATACACACGAGGCCGGTGTGCGCAGCTTTTATCGCATCATCGGGTAATATTTCACTGCTGTGGAGAGAAGTACGAGTTGAGGAAAAACACGACCGTACTTCGGTGCATGGTGTCTGTTTTTTGTTTGCTTCTCGTCTGACAAATGGAGAGTTATAAATTCAAATTTCACCGGTTGATGCTTTTATGAGGTTTTTGTTTCAATCATCGGTTTATTACTAACTTTGCGAGATACGGAAGGAAAATGGAATTATCGGCCCCGTTTGAAGGTATATTCAATCATATCCTCTCGACCCAGCTAGGGAATTTTCACTTCAACCACCAAAGAGCTAACAGAGATAGTGGTGTACTATAGAGATAACAGGCATAGTAGTGTACTATAGAGCTAACAGAGATAGTAGTGTACTATAGAATATAGAATATTCCACTTACCGGTACTTGTCAATATGGCCTCTTGGTCTCGATGCACACTCACTCGAGCCATTGTCTTTCATAAGAGCTGCGACTGGGCAAGGTTCAAGATGTCTTAAAAGCTGAGCCGTCGTGCAAATGAGTAGAGTAGGACAAGCTGGACACAAGGACGGGGATCGAAACCAGAACGTAACCTTCAAGACCCATCTCACATTTCGAACTGATTATTACCCTGCACACGCGTCATTTTTTCATTTTATTATTTCATCAAACTCAACGACTTATCGATACAACGTATCTTCCAATATCGTCTCACCTATTCGTAATTATTCGTTTAATCTATACTAGTCATTCCGTCGTTCAATTTTGGTTTTTATACATGTAAATTTTTTGTTATCCTTTTTTTTTCTTGTATACGCCAACTATGATACTGAGAATAATTCAAGCTGACTACGAAAAGGTTTTTCCTTCTCTTTTTACTCTAATATTATTTATGCGTAACAGACGACCCCGTCGGCTGAGGCTCTCGCAAACAGCGGCACGCATTTGTCTTCTCGGTTTTTAAATTAAAATTTGTTTGCTCCGTACACATGAATGCAAGGTAGATTTTTTCCATAGGGCTTCGAGTCTCGTTGGGCGACGCAACGAATCGATCATGTACAAATATTTGTTTGGTGTATATAATTTTGATAATGTAGAATCGCAAAATTCATTTTTTTTTTATCGAGACTCCAAGAGTCACATTGTCTCGGTCAGCATCTAATCTAATCTAATCGGCGTAAACCTAATTTATTTGGAACGATATATCTATAGCCCAACAACGAATGTTTATTTTTTTTCTATAATTACGAGATAACGATTTTTACAAGTCGTATTTTGCTTATATTCTTTGTTTTTCATATAAAATTACTCGCATACGCTCTGATATTGGCACATTCATGCAAGCGAGATCTAGACTGCTCGCTCATTGCCACCCCGTATATCCGAATATGTGTATCATCACCGTTCGCAAATGAAAGGAAACGCGTTTTTGGAAAAATGTTGTCCATCACCTTTGAAGTGTGACAGAGTCAGTTTTTTTCCCCGGTGATGATATTTAATGATAACTCACTCGCTTGACATTTATCTTTCGAAACCCATATCGAATGAATAAAATTATCTTTAAAAAAATTTAATTCTAAAATAATTCTGTGTCCCGGTTCACTTTATTTCACGCAGATTTTCCAAGCGCCCCCATCGCGCCATTGCACACGTTCACGCCATTCTTCCAGCACTGCAATCCACTCCAAGGAGCGGAATTCTTACCAGGCTCGTGTACTCAATTCACAGAAAGGTTCTCCGCTCGCATCTTTTAACATGTGGAACAATATTACTTAAGCCCAGCATGCACTGGTCGATAATCTCGATAGTTGCTAAAAAAAAATAACATGACTCGTTTGCGCTCTAAACTGGAAGGCCATTCACGCTGCATCGCATTGCAGTTAACGGAATCGTATAAATTTCTAGGCGAACTAGCATAACCTTCTAGGATTTCGCAGAATTACCCCTTCAGTGGCTCTATCGGTCCAAGCTACTAGCTATAGATTGACCAATGCAAATTGCAACTTATCTCATTTTTATTTTATAGCGTCTGTAATAGCTTCCAAACTACGTTCCCAATTCGTGTACATACTAAATCGCTTCGGGCAAAGGTGTTTAAATAAAAATGAATGGTCTCGTTCGGAGCCAAATACCGGTGTGTATTTGGCTCCGAACGATAATAATTCAGTTAAATTATTTATAAGCACCCACGAATTCGAGCTAAGCAGATGAAATAATTGCAACAACATTTATTAACGAATAAATGAAGAAATGTTATATCCCAATACATTTAGTGTAACTTAATCTGATATCAATTCCAGAATCAATTCGTTTATGCTGCAAAGCTGTAACTCGTATTGAAAAATCACAATTCGGTTAGTCAAATAAATGTCGATCTGTGCCGAGCACGGAATAGGGAAAAGGATATTCGTGTCCACTGGAGGGTTAACTCTGAATTTCACTCAACGTGCAATAAATTTGTGTGAAATATTTACTGTATTGCACACTCGCCGCACGACTGATATAAATCAATAATAAAATAAAAAATAAATAAAAAAAAACAACTCGCATAAGTCCATAACATACATTATGGACAAATGTTACAAACACGGCTGGTATAATACACCGTTCGTATAGTATAATGTACGTACCTATAATATTAGTTTTGCATTTCGTTTAATCGTATAAAGCTAATCTCTACTATGTCTACTGCTTTATACATAATTCAAATAGTAAGTGAGATTCACTTCTATTTACTTTGTTTTTTTTTTTTTTCAATTCGAACAAGCACCAATTCTCAGCTCTTCTTTTGTCTCTAAGTTATTATTTTTCGTTTAATAATTCTACGTTTTTTTTTAAATGCGTGAATGTTGTGTTACAAGTTAACAGACAAGATGCGTAGGTAAGGTATAATTACGTTATACAAGTGCTCGTGGAACAATGAGCGTGCCGAGATGCCATTCGTTAAGATATTTATACGGGTGCGAGAACAGTTTGTTCTCTCTACAAGAGTCAAGATTTTTTTTCTTTCGGTGCCCTGTATTTATATGTGCGTACGCGCATGAAGAAAGTTAAATCGCGCGGGGGGTATGATACAGTTGCCGATAATAACGACGATTATTTAGATATCTTACATATTATCACTGCGATATTTTCGTCGTAGTTCCGACTGCACAAGACCGTGAACATGTGCCAAGGGTGCAAAGATATTTCTCGGAAGAACGAGATGAGATGAATGAAGTTACAGAGGACTCACATTAAACTTCAATCGTCCGAATCGACGTATAGCCGAAAACCATGTGTCCGAACGTGCTTCTTCCGAATCGGCGATCTTCTGAAACTTCATTCATCCGAACCTTCATTTCAGCGAATGTTACTCTTCGGAAATGAAGGTTCGGATAAATAAAGTTTCCGAACATCAAGTCGTCGAATCGTCATTCTTCCGAGTCGCCAATCAAGCGAATCACGACATTAAAGAATATTAGTGAATAGTCTGACCATCTGCTATTATATCGGCTCGCGAAATATCTTACGCTCAGTACGAATCGATTCGGATAAATGATTAGGGGAAATAAATTTCGGTGAAATTATTATTAGGAAAAAGAAAGTCCGTTCAAATCAAGATGCGGAATAATAAAGTTTTGAAAGTTTGACGATACGGAAGAATTGTGTTCGTACTCATGATTTTCGGCCATACGACGAGTCGGCCGATTGAAGTTTCGGCAAAATAATGTGGCTCCGGTTACAGAGTAAAAAGGGCACAAGTTGCGGGGAGAAGAAAAATGGTTAATATTCTCAAAAATCGTAACCCGATGTGTTCTGCATTTACTAAACCAGCCGTACAAGTTTTCTCAACTATATCCGGTGATACTGTAATTTTTGTCTCCGTGTATATTGTATCGTGTGCGAGAGGGTGTTAACAAGAAAAAAACAAATAAATTTTCTCAAAATGCACACATAAACAATAGCTAGGGGTGATAAGAGCTTTTTCTTGTATTTCTTGGCTATTACGCTCGCAGCAGCATTGAAAAAGTTTCACGAATAAAATGAAACGTGAAGGACATGGAGAGAAAGGCGAAAGAGGAGAAACACGGGAGTAGTGCCCTTTTTTCCCGTCTACTGGCGGTGTGTTTGAAGCGACGTGAAAAAAGTGTGCGCGAGGGCAATCTGGCCCTGCCAGCCGTGAAAATTGTAAATCGCGATGCGTGACTCGAAGGAACGCGGGAAGGGAAACGGAGTTTTTCGCTCGCCAGCGTCACCGCAGCGGACACGGAAACTCCGGCAGTAGCTTTGGCGAAGCTTTTGGCGTAACAGCAGTAGCAGCTTTTACTTTCACACTTCTGATTCACTGTGTGCTACTAAACCAAATCTCATCCGCGGACTTGCTTGCCGGACCCTCACTGATGGCGAAATTCACTTTCCTCACTCTCACTACATGCTTTGGCTTCCTTTTCCCCGCAGGTGAGTGGCCAAAGGCCTCGAACGGCACTCTCGAACAATTTATTTGCTTCTATCGACTTTTACTAATCGGTGGTCGTTGCCGCGTCTGACGGTGAGTGCAGACATCGTCTATATATATATATACATATATATATACGTGGCATGTTACTTTACCCGGCTACTGAAAAATGCTATCCCTGGGAGGGGGAAACAGTTACGTCGTCCGTCTAATTGACATGGTGACGGAAAGGGCAATGTTGAAAATTCGCTGTTACAGACGCGATGGCACGGGAACTGGCTCATGAATTTCACGTAGGCACACAAAGTCAGACACAGGTGGGAGTAACGCAAGTCCCCTAACGGCATAAATCGCGATATTTATCATATATAAAAATACACTCCTTTTTTATGATCTGAATATAAAAATAAACAAGTGTCGTTTGAGAAGCAAAGTCGGCTTGAATTGAGGCTACAAAATTGTGAATCAAAAAATTATCGTTAAGAGGATGCTTAATTAGCAACGTCTTTCAAGTTGAATTTTGCAGATATTTTGTAAAGCACGACTCGAATCACTCCGATCTCACATATTTCCAGCACAATGACTCATCGATCGGTAGAAAATATCGATAATGTCGAAACCTTCATCAGCCTTTTGATCGTAAAGATTGAAATACGCGGAAGCGATTCGTGGGATGAAAAAAAGAGACGAAAGTGTTGAAAAAAACGCAAAAGGAGGGAGAAGGTAGGTATCACGTAGAAATATCGCTTGGCTTTGGGTTGAGCTATTCATTGAGCCTCGTCAAAACTCCTGCGAAACTCCCGCTCTCTCTCTCTGCGCTTCAACCTCAAACACGATCAAAGCTTTGCCGGAGTTTCCTTGCAACCATACTTTACTGTATATATATATATATATATATATATAGAATCCTCTATATATCCACGTACCTTCGCTGCGGGAGTGCTGTACACTCGCTCACCCGCCGACGAAAACCTTTGATTCACATTTATCGTCCGCAAGATGACGTGGTGGAACAACTCTGTCTGCTGTAGTGGTTTTTCGCTTTCCTGTCCTCGCGATTAATTAATTTTAATAATGTGTGTTTCTAAGATTCATATTTTCACTAAATTTTTCACAGTTCACCGATCGATCTATCCGATCTCTAGTCACTCACGCAACCACACAATATCGAATCCTTATATTTTCATCCACGCTTCGGTAACTACTCTATCAAACAAGCTTCGAGGCCTCAATGTTCGAGAAATGTGGGACCTAAACCCACCGTCAGCGTGCACCGGCACGTGCGCCACCGCGGAGCATCTTCTTGAAAGCCTGACGAAATTCCGGTGAGAATATGGTGTATATAACAGGATTAAGGGTGCTGTTTAGATAACCGAGCCAGAGAAATACGCTGGCGACGAGATCGGGTGGTTGGCAGGTTGAACAGACGGCTTGTAGCAAAGCGACGACGAAAAAGGGCAGCCAACAGGCTACGAAGGCACCGGTTATTATGGCGAGGGTCTTCGCGGCCTTCCTCTCCCTCTTGGCTTCCATAGTCTCGCGGGTTCTTCTCGTCGTCGCGGTCGCCTGTTGCTCCGGGGTAAGAGTCGTCGTTGTTTGAGTTGTTTGGGTCGTCGACGTCGACGTGGTCGTCGTCGTTGCCGTCGTTGTTATTGCTGCTGTTGTTGTTATTTGTGTACTCGTGACGCTCGCACCGTTGTTGCACGCCGACGACCTCTCCGGCGAGACGGATGAGTGGTCCGGGGTCGAGCGCGTTATGGTGAACGCTGTCGACTCCTCGCGTGGCCTGTGTTTACAGACAAAACATCGAGATATCACGTTACCCTCCTGGAAGATTATCAAGTTCTCCAATCAGTTTGCCATCCCCCGGGAACGCACACGACTCACACAGCCTACTTCTCTACTCATGAGAGTGGACCTTCGTCACTTCAGACTGAACATGGCCAATCAATATTTATACTATTGTATGACGAATTCTTTTTTCAAAAGATAAAATTTTCCTTACTCATGCATAGAAATCAAGAATTCTAGGCGTGGTGCAACTACAAAAAAAATATGGTCGTGCTTGGATCGACGATGGGAATATGAATAGAAATTTTTTTAACCGTCGCCGGACGAAATTCAGAATTCCTCGTCTCTCCCGTTGCGGTTGAATCGTCGTTCCGGGCCTGTTTCGACGGATCCTTCTTCGAGCGGTCTGGAATATCTTCCAGTACAAAAATAGGATGACCAAGAGAGGGAGGTAGAACGTTGCGCACGTTGCGAATATCTGTATTGAAAAACAGTTATCCAACAATGTCAAAGATGTTGTTTTTCTGCCGAGTAAATGGACCGCTTTTGGCCACGTCTCTTATTGTTTCTTAAAGCGAAAATGTCGTTTTTATCAAATCTTCAATATCGTGGATTTTATTACACTTGGAGTGGGGAGAATGAAGCATAACTGACTATTTTTTTACCGATTATTCGCAGGACTAGAAAAAAAGGAAGTATCGTCTCAAATGGAGAAGGCGGATTCTAACACCGTCCTGTTTAGAGTGGGTGGCCAAAACAGATGCATGTACCGTCATACCTATTATGCAGCGGGTATAACATCATCAAGTAGAAAATCATAATTGTCAGATATACGTATCAGGTGTGCTACCAAAGCTTATGGCAAAGCCTATTCAGAGAGTGCATTGAGAGGAACTTTGACGTCTTCGTGCGACTACCCCGTCGTCGTCGTCGTCGTTGTCGGGAAGAGAGAAAGCTTCAACGAGAGTAAGTTCCCGTCAGCGAAGACGCGGTGGAGTCCTCTCTATAGCCACTCACACCTTCCTCGTCGTCGCTTCGTCTATACGGACTGTTAAACTCGATTTCGAATACATCAAACAAAAATCCAATTTAGCTCTGCTCTCTAGGCTAGATAGCGCCGTGGGAATCAAGGAGTATAGGGGATGGAAGCGAGCGGAGAAGAGCTCCGCTACTATTGCCACTACTTCACTCTTCTCTCTACCCCCGATTTACAGTATAAGAGGTCGGGGCAAGAGGAACAGACGTACGGTGGAGAGGAAAGCGATAATTCGATAAGGCTTCCACTAACATTCAATACGTGGGATTATCCAGAGACTGTATTCCCCAGAACGATCCGCCTCGTACCATCCATAGTTTCCTGAGACGCTATCCTCATCCACCGGGGACCCGTAAGAATGGTTCGACCTTTACTTTTTTTTTTTTTTTTTTTTTTTTTTTTTTTTTTTCAAAGTCTCAAGACTGCATTCTTAGCTCGGATGTCCCCATAGTATCGTAGAAACGTGTAATTTAGGTGCCGCTTCCGGTGCAGCGGGGATTTTGGTAAAATCCGTTGAAGCCATTTTCTTCGGACGGGGTGAAATTTTTGGACATGCAATCGCCGGTGTCAAAGGCTATAAGAACCCTTGAAGAGCGGCGGCGCTCGATATTTCTGAGGGACGAAAGCCCACCCTGCTAAACGGTCGTCCGGGAGAGATCCCTTTGCCGATATACAAAAGAGTAAAAATAACGCTCCTTTGTCCCCCCGACAGACGACAACGACGACGGCGACAAGAGGATATTGCTAGAATGTTGCGAAAATGACACCATAGTCGGGCGACTCACCTGATACCCAGGATCTTGGGACGGTAGACACTTTCCTTCGGCAATGCGATCCAAATAACCGGGATCCTTCCAACCGAGTTGAGGCGCGAATGATACGCCAATCGAAACGACCCAGACCATGACGACCAAGATACCGATCCTTCTTGGATTTCTCGCCTAAAAGCAAAAATATCCTTTCTTTTTCGCTTTTTTATGTTGTTTTTCCCGTAGTGAAAGATAGGGTAGGTTCATTTCAAAGGACTGCACCTCTGTTGTTCCTCGACGTCGTACGATCGTTATATTTATTACAAAGGAAAGAACTCGAGAAAGACAACTGAAAGGGCTCGAGAGTCTTCGAAGCATTTCCGCATTGCCCATTTTTCTTCTCTGTGTGCAACGTCGAATCATTTCGTTCACGAATTCCCCGAAGTCCCCGAGGACCGGCGCAATTAGAGCCAAGTATACTGAACTGTCCCGCAAGTTGGCGAACACGCATACAACTTCACGAGTGTGCTATATACTCTCTATGTACAATACAGCTAAGTCAAACGCGAAAGCGACGACGCGGGTTAGGGAAGGTTGGCTCGAACATCGGAATTGAAGAAGGAGGCGGGGTTGCATTCTGCTCGTGCTCTCTCGAATACCTTTCGTCGTTCCTCAGACGTAATTTCGATCGCGGCTTTATTGCTCGTCCCCCGTACCCTGACGCAATAATACCGGAACTTCTTTGGACCTTCCATTATACTATTTTTCAAATCCTTTCGCCTTTTTCACGTCAACCGTGCATATCTTGCTGAAAGTAATTTATCGTATTCCGTTTCATCCTCGTGCTGACCTCGTTAATTATGACCGATCAAATTTATCGACAAACTGCCCCCAACGATTGAAATGTTCTTACCAAAATAGAGCTTGTCGTTGGCTCGATGCAAATTGTCCGTCTTTCATTCACTGGCTTATTCATCTCATGAATCTTGTTAATGTCCTTTTTTTTCTACACATGACAGATCATCCCCTCCGGTACAACCGCAAACATCGGTGCCCGTCGTCTGAATTATTCAGGAATAATGTTTGAACGAAAGTAGCCGCACAACGAGCACTATTCAACGCCGCGGAGCCAACAATAGGTCTCTTTGTCCTCGGGATGAGAATGTGCCCCTGGCATTTAACGGTCTAGACTCTTCCCAGTGACACAGGGCTATCAAGTATTAACGGGTCGTCTGAAAACTCCCGTCAGACTGGTCGCCAACGAAAGCTGCGATGTAGATTGCGGCAGGGAGAGAAATCCGACTTTATTTAGCGCGTATCAACACCTTTTGTGAGCGTTCCTATAGACGGATTACCAAGCGCCGTTTCTTATTGACGAAGGTAACGTATATGTGATTTGACTGGCTCATTTACGCCGCCATTCCCGTACGTATTACTGTGAACAGCGTAGATTCCATAGTGGAGTCGAGACAACAAAGTTTTACGCTAAAGTGCGTGACTACAATACTACAGTACAGTCGAATAAGGTGGGTAGTCTGGAACAGGTTCCCTCGTCGATATTCCTTCCACCGAATGACCGGATCAATTTAACGGCTGGGCGTTAGCTGTGATTCGCGAGAGATCAGATATGGGTAGACAACTTGCGTTAGAGAACATGCGGGCTTGTGGCGAAGGACTAATGCTATTGAACAGCAGCAATCTGAGTGTACAGAGCGAAGAGGGAGACGCTACAGTCGAAGCTCTCGTAATCAACGACACATGTTAATACGTCGGTTATGCAAATTAGGCGTCAGTATCACACCAATATTTCTTCGATGTTGTGGCGTCTCCATCGGAACCACATAACGCAATAGATCACACACCCAGTAAGGAATAATTAACCTGTATATAATTAAGATCGGTCACTGCCCAATATCTGTCGACCGCAATAGCCACCAGATGCAATATCGATGCTGTGCAACACAGTACGTCACTGCTCGTCCACATGTCGCAAAATTCCGATCCGAGAGGCCATCCCGAGTTTATCTGAAACAGCCAAATGACAAAGTATTCATCAGTTGCCGTATCGTTGGGTTAGTCATTACTTAAATAACGATTCTCGTACGGGGAGTAGCTAAAATATCATTGCGATAAAACTTCAGAAGTAAACATCTCCTCTCACCAGAAATTTACCAGAACGAAAGATGACGACAGACATCCCTATGGAACATATTGCGCTCCAGCTATATCGTGAACGGCATCAGACTCGACAACTATAGCATACGTTATACGCCGAATGCGGCGTATAACGTATGCTATAGTTGTCGAGTCTGATGCATGGGTACCGTGAAGTGGGTTGGCGCGACCCCTCCAGCCCGCCATCGTTACTCCAACGTTGATTGCCAACTGTCGCATAACCAGAACGCGACTTTATTACCATCGTTCGCGCGAGCGAGTTTTTCGCAACTTCGGACTTTACGCGAAATCAAACTTTATACTTTTCCTGTGGAGGAACAATGGCAGACGGGTTTCAGAGAGCAAGGTTGAAACTACTGGATGCTTGGCTGACGTGATTGCGATTCTTCGACCTCATAACGGCATTGGAAATGCTGTTCTCTTCGGCGGCTCGGGGTACTAACGCTGCTTCCGGTTCTACTAGCGTCTCGTAGAATTACAGTGCTCCCGGTGCGAAGCGAAGTGTGCGCCAGTGAGGCGGAACCCGAGGAAAAGAGTGGACAGCCTGTCTGATAGAATCGACGTGGAAGATGCAGAGGAAACTTGCCGCAAGTTCATCCATTCCCGCCGAAACGCAGACGTTGCTTATTGGCTCCCTGGGAGAATAGTCGCATTCGAATAAGATTAACGTCTTCCATCCAAGCCTCGTCGGGATTGAGTTTACGTAAACCACCGGCGACGGGTGCTCGTGTACCGAAAGCTCATTCTCCTTACACGTTCGGGGAATGAGAATGGACGACGCAAAATCTCCGCAAGATTATGTGAAACGGAACCTTGTGATCACATCGCATTTGCCGCATGTATTTCCTTGAAATAATTGCCGGTCTATTTGTCAAGCCTTCGAGAAGCGTTAAAACAAGTAGCACCCTAAGAACCAATACCTCAGCGCCATTTTTATCTGCAAAGAAACGCTGGATGTGCAGCACACCATGCCCTCTTGGAGCATTGACGGGTATGTCAATATCCACCGCTATCATCGTATACCGGCGTGAATAACGACGACACCTTACGCGTACACCGTTGTGCTCTAAATTAATTTAACACAAGATAAAAAATATTTCTTTTTATTATCCTACTGTTATTCGAAAAAATATATTTGAATAGTTTAAGAAACGTGAACAAATGGAATACAGTACAGACTAATAATGCTAGCGTCTCAAGGGACGCACCAATTACGAGGAGCCAGTAGAAACGTGTTCGGAGATTAAGTCAACGATTACATTGCCCATCCACGTGCCCAAGGGTCGATGGTTCGAGATTGCGTATCGCTCTTCTTGGCTGCTTGGCCTGGTCGCGCAACGAGACTCTCGAGAAGCGAAACGTTATCAACGGATTAAACTCTCTCGGTCTCGGGCAGTCGGACGATAGTACCGGTACAAAGTAAACTCCGAAAGGTTCGAGCTTTCACGACCGTAGCAATTGGAGGGACGCCCAACAGCGAAATCCGAGAGCTTAATGAAAAACTTCGCGAACCTCAGAAAAATTCTTCGTGGATGCAAAAACTTCGTATATACGCAAATTTTAATTACATTCACAGCGCGAACCGGTGGAAATATACCATTATCTTATTCCGTACACGTACGGCAAAAAAAACGAGATGAAAACGGTTGGACGATCGTATATTGCGAAGCGTAGCCCAGCGAGGTTTTTCTTTCTACTCCTATCCTATCCAGCCCGCTGTCTTGGCTAATATCGAACTCGATTTATCGGCGTTCGTACCGCATCGATCAACCTCTCCTGTTCCAACGGTGTGTGTTTAAACAAGAGTTTAGAACTATACAGGCGAAGTATCGTACGCACATACAGTATGTATATCCACCGCTATCGTCGTACACCGGGAAACCCTCTCGGGGTGGACGTGGAAAGCGTAGGAGACAATGCAGGAGGCAACGCTTGGTTTAACCGAGCGTTAGCTCGCCCCTCGGGGATCGAATGCAAATGTTGCATGACAAATCTTCCCGAGGAGTGTATCGACGTAATGTAAATTCTGTCGTTGCTGCTTGCCGGATCGTCGAAGCGAATGAGCACATACGACGTGGTTTCGCTGTTTTAACTCGACGGTTCTCGCACGAAGAGAGAAAAATAAGTTTTGGCGGTCGGTGAGCTTTGAATTCCAACCGGGGTTGCGCGAAGGTTCCGCCCATCGACTCTTTGCAGTGGGTAGGGAACCCAATAAAAAATTAACGGTCGAAAGTCAACTCGGACTTTCCCCGTGGCTGCGGCGAGTTAGGTAACAGTTAGATCCCCAAAGGACCGGAATCGGGAATTTCCGCTGAAGCTCAGATCTCCGTGCCGCAACTTGGCTTAGGGGAATCGTATCGCAGAAGTGGGGTGCAGGAAAAAAGACGAATCAAGATACTACGAGCTGAAAGAAAAGCAACGAGTGTGGTACCGAACTCACGGTACCTCGCGTTGCCGGAGGAAAGAGTTGACTCTCGTGCGGTCACAAAGTTAGCCAAATCGCAGTTGGGAAGGAGAAATGTTGCAAAGAGCGAGAAAATGTGATTGCTGTCCACTTCGGACGGAAACGACATCCAGATATGTGCACATACTGCATGTCCCTCTTATGTATCTTCTTTCTTCTCTTCTCATGTAAAATGTTTCACGTCAAGAAATAAAAATAAAATGTACACGTTAGCGAGGATGCGCGAGGCGAAGCCGTGAATGCAACACGTGGCGGAAATTCGCATCAGATTCCAAGAAAACGCTCGGGGCTTTAGCTCCAGGGTGTGCCCCGGCAAGCCCGTCGGAGAGGCCGCCTACGGGAGCGAGAAAACAAGAGGCCAGAGTGTAAATGCACGCTATACTCGGAAAGCTGCAATCACAGAAACACGCGACGATATTGCAACGGTGCAGTTTTCGTCGCCCGGAGTCACGAATCCGAAGCTTTTGGAGCAACAAGGCAAAGTGCACACAAAAGTCTTAACACGATCGTGTTGCGTTGGCAAATTTAATTGTGAGATTGGGTTAGATATCGTGGCACCCGCTCGGAGAATTGGGTGATTCGACGGGCTGTTATCGTGTGGGAATGGTAGATGCTCCTATCGGAGCAGGTGAAAGGGGGCAAGGCGAGCGTTGAACGCGATGGAATCGATAGTCCGTGAAACACGCGAATACCTGTGGCGTTATCACCAGCGGCACTGGTAACAAACCTACACTCAGCTTCGATATAGCTAATCAGAGATTTATCCCTTATGCGATCTGGGTAAGCTAACTTCCTGCGGATACCCCGACGCAAGCAGCAGGTAGTATCCAACGCCTGCATAAGCGCACGATACCAGGAATCGTTTAGAAATCGCTGGGCGACCGTGGTACAGCAAGCAGACCGTGTAGTTTTCTTGATATGCTCGGCATTAGCACGGGGCTGATGGTGATCAGGAGCGTGGAACAGTGTCGCTCGGGACGTTTCCGACTGATTGAGTTCTCCCGCCCAAAGCGACAATCGATTGTGTCAGCTCCGAATTGGCAGGGTACGCGAGACGGGATTCCCGGATAGATACATTGGCCGCGTACGAACAAGACACAGCGACATAACTATAGGCGGATACTGGCTAATGCAATCCGACAACATGACAGAGACCGTACGCCGGATAATTTGCGTGTATGCTGGAACCACGACATTCTTGATCGTATAGGAAGCGTCCTAGATATTCCGACGATCTGGAGGATGGCGAAAAATTCATAAATTGTTTAGCCGGCCAATCTTTACCGCTTCTACCGTCTATAGAATTCCACCCGGTAACTACTATAGACGATATAAGGCTGAGGCCAGGGCGGGGCAATCGATGCCACCCACCATTTAAAGAAAGTTCGTTGAGATTTCATTCTCGACTCGGGAGTAATGAAAAAAAAAGCGAGGGGAAGGGAGTAGAGAGACGAACGAGGGAAAGGAAGTATGCGGTAATTGGATATTCCCTGCGCGATCTTACTGTCCTTTTTTTCAATGGTCTCATTCGTTTTTCAATGTTCATGACTCTTGATTTAGACATTTAATTAATTTCTTTCGGAGCGTTAAGGTTTTAATTGGATATACGAGGTATGCGAGGAGGGTTTTTGTTATGTAATGTCGCATAGGTTGTTATAAGGGTACGTTGTCGTTTTCTTCCAACTCCTCGAACGCTATATTAATCGCAACGACCGGTTCTTGTGCTCTCCGGCGGAGCGAAGTGACATCCGGGGTCGTCGTGTGCGTTTCGCGTGTAAGTTACCCAGAATTTTCACGTATTTGGGGTGAGACGGAGACAGCAAGAGAGAGAGTTTTCAAGGCAAGCTCGTTTGCAATGCCGAGAGGGAATACGCAAAATCCTACTGGAATACCCGAACGCGCGAGCCGGAGGTTGGTAATTGGATGGACTAGGAAATCGTTTCTCTCCCATGTTCACTAAACGAATATGGGCGCACGGCATTTCCGGCCGGAGAAAAAAAAAATTGTGTGTATGTAACATACTCAATTCCATCGCCAGTACTAGAATAGCGAAGCAAGTTATACCATTGAATTTCGAACTAGGTAATGCGATGGTAAAATTACGATGAATGCATTCCCTTTTCTCTCAACCTCTTCATACCCATTTTCCCCTGCAAATCGGCGGCCGGTACTCTCTCTTCGTTTTTCAATACATCTGATAAATTGGATTTTAACTTTGTGAATTCCGGGTCGACAAAAAAGGGGTCAAGGTATCAGTGTGTTCATGTGGAAGCTGGAAATCGAATTTATCGGATTAACGGTACGCAGTGAGGAATACCATGGTACAAAAGGTCCGACTCGCTGGTAGAGTAATTCATACATCCGCTCGGGTGATACGGCCAATCGTTATATCTTCTTACAAAGCAAGCCAATCGCCTAGCCGTTTTCCGGGTTTCGAGTTTCCGAATTCACAGCGAGATTCCAACCGGACAAGCACAGTTTCCATATCTCTCAGCATTTCGTCCAGAAAATAAAATAAATATTTCTCTCATATCGTCACAATTAATTCATACGTCAATTTTGCCGACTCTTCTACGTCAAATGCACCAATGAATAATGTTTCACGCAATTAATAATTACCGACAATCGATACTTTTCTGACGGAACTGTCTCTCATGTCGGTTGTATAAAAACACACGGCAATGTCATCCATTTATCGACGTATGTGCAAAATGCCCCCTCTTACTTTTCCGCTGATTAAAAAGAATCCACTCGCGGAAAGTACGAACGAGTACTTTCATCTGTTCTCCAATAATATGAAAAATTCTATATGCCGGAAGAGTGTTTCTCGTTTGTTTTATTGTTGTCTTTTATTTTTTACTCCGGTCGAGAATGGTATTTTATTTATGCCGAGAGACCAGAGAACGGCGAGCACACCATTCTTTCCGGAGCGCGAGTGCGAGGGGGAATCGTCGTTGAGAGGACCAAGTATCCGTAAACAGCTACCGGTGCGCAGGGGTGAGGACCGCCAGTAGTGCGAGCCTTGTAGTACAAGGTCTATGGATTCGCGGGTAAGAAAAAGAAAATCTCCGCTGAAACTCCTGTAGAAAGTGAAGGATCGAGAGAGTACGTACAGACGAGCGAGTAGGAGAGACAGGGGAAAGCTCGGCCCCGCGCGCGCCAAGAGGCAAGACTCCAATACTGCGAATGGACTTTCAAGCAGGCATACATCAGCCGTCGGCCACATTCGGTCCACTTTCTCCACCTCCTTTTCTGTTACCGTCTTTCCTATATACTGTATACTGGCACGGGGCTGTACCTTTGGCTTTTAACCCCGGCAGCTTATCAGCGCGCCACTCTCTCTTTCCTTCGCGGAGAGGCCGCGTTGTTCACGGACACACTGTACAGTGTAACGTACACATATAGCGCCACATAAACGTTCTCTTATTTCTCTCTGGTGTTCTCTTGGCTCTTTACTCTCGGAGAAGTCGTGGCGCGAGCCCCGCGGGAGCTTTCTCTTTCACCCTCGTCCTTCCGGCACGGATGGACTCACATCGACCCTCGACCGTCGGACTTCCGACTTGTGGCTGTATATATAACAGTACGTATACCGTGGCGAGCCGGGGACTCGTTTGCTAGCTGGAGGAGAATCATTGCGACAATATATGCGCAATCTTCAACACTCCAATCAGTGAGAATCTGGCGAAGAGGACGCGATGGTCCGGGTGCGTGTGTGGAACGTTCGCCATGTGTGTTCGTCTCGAATGGCCATATGGGTTGAACAGGAACGAATTTCCTGGGGGGACAATGAAACGATGAAAATTCTAATTCGAATGAAGAACGATGGGTAGCTTGACGGTTTAGTACATCACCAGAAAATTAACCCCTTCGGTGTCAGGAGTTCGCCGATGCTTGGAGCATCGGTCGTGTTATCACATCGCGTTAAGAGCAACGACAGGGGTAATAACGAAATAGCACGGGGATTATTACAGTCTCGGTAGAACACGATTATTAATCACGTCCGCGCAACGCATGAATGTAAAATTAAGATAATACACCATAATTCCCGAAGTGACCGGAGACGCCGATGGCGCGGCGACGGCGATACGATAACGGTTATTATCCCGTCTCGTCTCGCAATTATACCGAGACCAGGGAGCGTAGACGAGCGCACCGAGATTGGAAGTCTCGAAAGTGGCAAGATTTGTGGAAAGACACACCACTCATTTTCACCTTGCACAATTCATTCTCTACCCTGCTGGCTTTTCCGTTATTCTACTCTTCCCCGTTCTCGTTCTCTATACACGTTCGCGCTTCATGTTTCGCCTGCGCTCTCTCGAAATCCCGACCAAGTTGCGAACGAAGCCGCGGCATAAATTCCCTGTGCAAGCCCGTACGAAATATCCGGTACGACGTTGAAACGGAGCCTGTTTCGAAAAACGTTCGGGCAAACAATTTTCGCGTTATCGTCGATTCGCTCACTGTCACTCCTTCTCTTCACCCTCAAACGCGTAAAGTTGTCACACCCTTACGCGTTCCCCTGCGTACATGTGCATATGTGTCAGACCCCCTTTCTATGGGGCTTTCGAGTGGTGTACGTATTCGACGTTCCCCGACTCGCGAGCTTACACATGCGGTTGACCCAAAAAATATATCGAGTGCCACGGTGTTCTGGTTGTCGGTGAAATTAACGCGGAGCCGACTCGTCGCGAGTGTCATGGGGAAAAAGCAGGATTGAGGGTAAAAAAAAATCGTGGAAAAACTCAACATGCGTGGTAGAATGAAAACGTTCCGGGATGTCCGGAACCATCGTCAACAACAGCCACGCCTGTTTTTTGTTTCGACGCCGTGAGCAACGACAAATCACGCGGTACGGAAGCTCCACGAGGTTCAACGAGAAACACACGAGCGATATTTTTTTCCGATATGTGTGTTTACACCATAAACGAATCCGTATGGTATTTCATACAGAATGAACATAAGGACTTTAGTTTCGATGGAATATCTCTATTCTCCGTTTCGAAACGTGGGGCGCTCCGCCATCTTTTGGACGCTCGTCGAACGTGGATATACCAATTCCCTCCTGTTGCACATACCGCAGGCTTTGTTATCTTATCGTATACATATCATCGCACGCACATCGTTCCGCGGTGTGTCACACATCGGTGCAAAATATACAATGCATCGGTGCAGCGTCGTAAATCACTCGGGTTGGCTCGTAAAGAGCCGGGTGAAATTCAAGGGGCGATTTCATCGTCATGGCTCGTTTCATCGCGCAGCCTTGTACGCCGAGACGTAATTACATCTGAACGCATGAATACCCGGCAAGTATCCTGCGTCCAAACGGCAATGGCGTCGCGAGGAAAATCAATTAACCCGAATTAATTCGCGTTACGGTTGCCCAATCGACTACCAAACCATTGCAGCCGTTTGATCGCAAGGTTCACTGTATCGACGACCTTCCGCCGCTAATTGAGCCAGGCGATGTCTCCGGCTTATTGGCCACTTTCGTAGCCGAAGCGTAAGGAGACATTGAAAAGCCCGTAGAAAAAAAAAAAAAACAGAAGTGAAGTAGACAAAGTCCCCGTTCGCGAGGAAAATCAATTAACCCGAATTAATTCGCCTTACGGTTGCCCAATCGACTCCCAAACCATTGCCGCCGTTTGATTGCAAGGTTCACAGTATCGACGACCTTCCGCGGCTAATTGAGCCAGGCGATGCCTCCGGCTTATTGGCCACTTTCGTAGCCGAAACGTAAGGAGACATTGAAAAGCCGGTAGCAAAAAAAAAAATACATATAAAAAACAGAAGTAAAGTAGACAAAGTCCCCGTCGCCTTTTGATCCAGCAGAAGGCTAAACGCACACGTGTAACTATGCAAGCTGCTCGGAGATAAAAGGAGTCGAGGGGCATGAGCTGGCGAGTGAGATAGCGAAGTGCTCGGTAATTGAGTAGCAAACCCTTTGTGGCAGTGAATACACTCAGCGACGGTAATCGCATTTTAATGTATATTACCGGACGAGGTTAGCCGGCTTGTACTGCCACTACGATTCTCACTCTTCCGGCTCTACCGCGTCGCCACCCGCTCGATAGCTTCGCGCTTTCGTAATGCTGGAATCTCTCTGCTGATCCTTCCGATCCTATTTCGCTCGAGGTCTGGCAAAAAAAAATGCGTTTACCGCGGTGAAAGGATTCGGAAAGTTTACAGTGGCGAGTAAAGAGTTCGAAGTAATTTGGCGTTGAGCAATCTCGGATCTTAAACGAATTTTTGCTCGAGTGCGATTTGGGTGGTCGAGTGTCGAAGGTATTCGTTCTTGCATCCTGATTTCGGCGTGGCGAAAATTTGTTCGAGTGGATGATCGCCGGTGGCTACGGAAATGACCGATCGTTCGCCTTCTCGGCGATTGTGCCTAAGCCGGGTAACATACGAAGCCGGATGAAAGATCAGAGTAGGACATCTGGTCGCTCCTAATTCGGCTCCTCGTGTACATGCCTCACGATATTTTCCCGCACATTGGGCATGTTTCCGGGGACGCGCCCCGGAAATATGTGAAAGAGTAGACTTATGGGAGTCGAGGAGGAGAAAAAAAAACGAAAAAAACGTGTTGCGAAAAGGGAGAATGGGCCATAGGCGTGGAAAACAGAGAAACGGAGGTTGCCCGGACGTCAGCCTCGTGTTCTTATACAGGACTGACGGGATACCGAAGGGGATAAAAGAAAGGTATCGCTGGAGTGTTCTGGCACTCTGCGAGGGGCAATCGTCGGCTAGAGAGGGAGAAAAAGAAAACGGAAGAGAAGAAGAATGGAATAGAATGAGGCAGCTTGTAGAGGAACGAAAGGCATAAAGAGAGTGGCGTTCTCTTGAGATTCGTGCGAAGAACTATGGGATACGGAGGGTATTCTCTGTTCGCTATTCCCTAAGCTATCTCTTCGTTATACGTTCCCTCCCGCTCCCGTCTCATCCAATATGGTTTGTATTAAGTGTCCACACTATAAATAATACATGCGCCACGGAGTCTGCATGCTTCCCATTATTCGTTTATCCGTTACTAGGGAAGTAATCCTCTGCGACAAGGGCAAAGACATGGCTCGTTATTTTTTCATTTGTTATTTATTATTTTATAACTACAGGCTACGTTTGTTCCCTCAAAGGGCTATTATCTATTAGCGGTCGTAGCAGCTCGACTCACATCATTTATGTTCATTATCGAAACTCTCTTGCTGGCGAAAACTATAGTGGTCGATTGAACTCGGTAGATTGTTTCCCGGGGCGAGCAATTTGCCTTTTAATTCTGATATCACTACTCACTATTGTAAACCCCTTAAGCTCTTGCAATTGATTTTACTTTTCAATTTTTTTTTTCGCGCTTTTCCTAGGCGGTTATATTTATCATTGCGAACGGACGCGACGTATTCGGCTCGGCGGTATCGTACCCTCAGCTTCTGTATATCCTCCATATATCCCGGTACGTTCGGTGACACGTATGGCAACCACGTTTCTTGTACTTTTTTTCGACCGGTCCCGCGGCGAATGGTAACCCGGCACGCAGCCCGAATGTCGATATAACGCCGAAAAAAAATATTTATTGTTGACTGACTGATATTGGATTTGGTCGGCGAGCATGCACTGTTTCCCGGCCGCTGAAAGCTCACAACCACGCACGCAATCGTTACCGGGAATCTCTCCAGTGACAGCCTAACATTTCCTGTTTTTTTTTTTTTTTAATACACGATTCGTTGTTCCTTTTCATTCTAACGATCGTACCCTGAATGCAGTCTCTACTATTAACACGGTTTCACCTAAATAACAATCGGTGCACGGACAGCAAAACACTGTTTTATTTTCTCTCTCTTCCTCTTTTATGACCGAACGTATTTCGTAACACAGCAGAAAACTCTCATAAATATTTGTATCGAAGTATACAGCAAGCGGTTGGTTTCGCGGTTGTAACTGGATGCGTCGTGTTACGTATCGACGAACAGGCGGTAACGAAAATCCAGGTACTGCCTTTCGCAGGCAACGCAGTATGCGGTTCATTGGCGTGCCACTGCAACATATACGTGGTGCGTTTTCGGGCGTGAGTGCGAAGGGGCACATTGTTCATCAATGATCGACACTCGATTCATTACACTCCTCAGCGTGATATCCCGCGGAAAATTAATCGAATTACAGCGTAAAATGAAGGGCGCGGAGAAGTATGAAACTACGGAGACAGAATATTTAAATAGTAACACAACAAAGGACTAGCTGGCAGCTGTTGTTCAGGAAAATATCTGAAACTAGCAAGTTCTTGTGGCTCGAGTAGTTCGCGCCCTCCAGACCCGTGACCCAAAATTCCAGAGTCCGCGGTGAGGACTACGGACTCTGGAATTTAGAAACCAGAAATTTAGATCTCCGGTTTGAAAATCTCGTCTTTCGACGGGATGTGACGTCATACCGGAAATATGTATTTGCGGCATGAATTTCGAAACGCATTCCATATGCTATGAAAACGATCGTGTTGAAATTTTAGCAGATGGTATGGATGAGATGTTGCATGCTAGAAATATCATGTATCAATACAAATTGAACAATTGGGACAAATATACCAACAAACAAACCCACAATTTTCCAAGATAATGTATGTTTCAAAGGCTTTTTTCGTCACATCGACTTTTTTCCGAAGTAAGTGACGAGCGACAAGGTGTAATTGGTTTTAAAAATCTATATATCTTTATATAAAAATATATCTATCTTTAGCAACTCCGGGATTTTAGCCACTCCGGGATTTTAGCCATTCCGAGACGTTAGCCATTCTGGGATCATAGCCACTGTCGGGCTTCGCCATTCTTGACATGAGACTTTTACATATTATCGAGAGATACATATATCGTCCCTATATACACCATCCCTATTTACCCCTGCTTATCCCTATTTATATAAGATAACAAACCATAAAGGCTGCCTCTGTTTCGCTGAAGCTGCCAGGTGCTGTTGCAATTAACGAGATAGATGATGCACTTATAAAGCAACTTCTCGCCGTGTGAGGCCTCGCTCGTCAATGCGGCACAGCTTGGAAAGCTATTGAAAACTTTGCAAACTCTCCGTGCCGCTGCTGCTGTTTCTACCAGCACTTGGAGCACAGCTCGAACGACAAGAAGACTCTCCTCTCCTATCGCCGAGGATAGCTGGATACACTTGAATTGTTCGATACTCCGGATAGTTGTACCACTTTGACTGAGAGACGACGAGAGAGGAGCCCGGCTTTTCCACGGTGCGCACATTGCTTGCACGAGCTCGCTACCACCCGGGGAAGAGACCGTGTCGCATTAAAACTTCACTCGATCGAAGCGAGTACACGCGCGCGAGCTTGCCGGCTACACGAACTTTTGAGAGTGACTGATAGCATACCGGAGTCACTATTTACCCGTGGCATTAAACTGCTAGAGTATAGTTAATGGGATTGATAGGATAATCAACTCGCAGTCTCGCGTACACTGCAATTGTCTTATACTGCTGAGCTTTTAAGTAGTGCAGCCCCGCCTTAGTCAGACCTGGCAGAGACAGATTTCCGTTAAAGTAGAACGATTCGCGTTCGCGCGTTTCAGATTCACGATATTATTTGGAAACAGTTTGCGCCACCGATTGTGTCTGGGAATACTTTTTTTTATTTCTTTTTTGATGTAGTTTCGCACATATGATTTTGTTATCGAGGTACTAGCGAAGGCCATAAATAAATGGTAATCTCGCTGCTGGTAGCTCAACGGACTCCCGTTAACGGTGATGTATAGCGGGACTAGATTATTCGTGTTTTATCGGCATTCACTGCACCGCTTATCATTATATGAAATGATATGGATGTTGTTTTTTTTTCAATAAGCGACCGCCCGTAAAAGCTCCAACACTGCACCAACAGAATAGTGTATATGAGAGATACAACGAAAGCCACAAATAATTGACCCGCTGGAACGTACACGCGGCGGAAAGTATAATTGGAAAATCCATATCAACGATCTGCACACCCGCAGATCGTAAAGTTATTACGGTCTCGTGTATAATGCAAATGAGGTGAAACGTTTGTTTAATCATTTTAGTGAAACGCCAACAGATAAAATTTGCAAGCGTGCTGTCGGTGAGTGTTTTATGGACACCCGTGTCCATGCGATTTTAACATCGACTGCCAAGACAGAAAAGGGCGTATTCTCTTCGGCAAACCATGCGGGTTACGCCCTTTTATTTCTAGCAGTCGATATCTTCACCTCGGGGGTCCGGAAATCCGGCATTGGAGATTACCGGCGAAGAATTGCAATTGAAACTTTAAACCGAACAAAAAGTTTGACCTAACTCTAATGACATTCCACTTGAAGTAGCTCGGTGTGGTTCTTTCGAACTTTAATATTGCACCACGCATATTCCACGCCCGGAGGTGGTTTCCGCAAGCCCGTGTATAAACATTCAAAAACTTACGTTACAATATTCTCGGCGTATGTTCAAGCCGGCGATGTGCCGAGGTATTGAATTATTTATAGACTTGTATGCACGTTGTATGTTGTAGTTACAATATACTCGTACGGTTTTACTCTCCCGAGGGATCGAATCGAGTCTAGACAAATTCATGCATACGAGAATTCGACGTATGAGATAAAGGGCCAGAAATTTCGCGAAGATTATAAACGTCGGTAAGTGCTCAGAACTTAAAGTGAACCGCAATTCGTTCACTATCGCGAACAAAGTAGGTACATTTTGAAAAATTGAGAATCAACAATTGTGGTCGTTTGTGGACAAGAAATGTGTCCCGAATAAATTTTTTTTATCACTTACACAGTAAAAAATAGTTTGTACTTTTTACCATTACTTAATGTCCACAGACATACACGATTTTTTATTTGTTCATTTTCTGATCGCACCAGCCGGCCATGGTTTTACAAATAAAAGTGCAAACTAAAATTGTTAATGTTCGTCACTTATGTGACAAAATTATTTTTACGAAACTTCAAATTCATATTTTACGAAATAATTTTTTAGTATGTATCCACAACGATTTGCGTCGAAGGAAGTTGGTTAGACTGTCGCAAAATGGGCGTTTTTAATCATGTTCAGGACGGGGTGGCTTCCTCCCTGCAAATAGCTCTGCCGTGTCCCGGATTGGTACTCAGCGGCAGTTGACACTTAATAAGCTGCGCAATTAACCCACCAAAGGAGAGCCGGTGGGAGTTTGGCAAACACGGCAACGATTAAAATTTTGAAACCGCAGTAGTACTTTATTCTACGTTTAATAAACATTGGTATATTACGCACCTCGTAAACAGCTCCCAGTGGCATGACGAGACAGGCGACCATGAGATCCGCTACGGCCAGGCTCACTATTAAGTAATTTGCCACCGATTGCAAATTTCTCTCCAACACGATCGCGGCTATGACGAATACATTTCCTGCAACAACAAAATCACGAATATTGTCGAAACACATTTCGAGAAAGAATTTTAACCTCATTCCCAGAATTTCCCTTCGCGCTATTTCACGAATCGTCCGAACGTAAGAGAATCGAGATCGAAACGCTGAAAAGGAATCTTCTCGAATTTAAATGTAGGTTAAATTTACGTGCCGGTATATTCTCGCCAGTGAATTCCGCGAGAATACAATACCGAAACGATAAGGGAAGAGGAGTTCGCTTCGCTGAAAAATCGTAACGCGCCGGATATTCTTTGTCAAATGTCCTCGGTACTGCTGCGGAGAGAGCCTCACAGAATCGAGGTTGTATTTTCCAACGATACATAAATTTTTTCTCCTGTCTCACTCATTTAAAAATATTATACCTCGTTAGTTTTTTTTCCCCTTCCCGCTTATTACGACTCCGACATCCTGTAGCGCATTTGATCGAAAAACCCCAAAAAAAACCAAGGGAGAAAACAGTTTTATTTTTCAAAGCTTTATTACACGCATTGCTACGTACTTTTCACGCTCCGGATGAGATAAACGTAATCCAAGCTGTATCTCACATTCCCCGAGTTACGGGATTTCTTTCTTCGCCGAGTAAACCCATTGTTGCAATTCTGAATAACCGGGTGTATAGAAAACCGCCGAGCTTACAAGATTTTACACGCCAGGTGTTGCAAAAATATTCTCTCGGTGGATTCGAAAATATCCTCGTGTCGTACAGTCGTCACGCAGTAGCTCGCAGGCGTCGTAAATGTATATTTGCATCCATCTGTATTCCGTAAACGCGGTTGCCGGTTGATATTGTTTTGACGGGGTTAGGTGCGGTGAATTCTCGAGCCCCGGCGAAAAAAAAGACGGCACGTGAGCCGGGGAATGATGGACCAGAACCCGCTCGTATACCCGGGGCGATTTTCACGTCGTCGTGGAGGGAGTCTCGAAATTGAGTCTTGAAAAATCAGTATATACAGCTGCACCGCTAGAGTAACAAGAAAAAAGAACGCTCGCACGTGAGGGTGGAGGGGGGGGAGCAGAGTGAGACAATAACGAAAAACCATAGGGTTCTCTTCTCGAGGCAAAAGCGTATGTGCGCGAGGTGTGTTTGTGTCCGACAGTCGTCTGTGGTATGTCCAGGCCGCGATAAATTTGTCAGAAGCGTTTATTCCAAGAATGACGAACGTTAAACGTGAGCAAGGGACGGATGAGAATGAGACTCGAGAGGAGTGGATTGCCCTTGCTAAAGAAAATAAAGAATGTGATGCGAGGCGAAACGATGAGGAGTCCGAGAAAGCCCGGGGGGATGATACGAGTGGAGGACGGATATTGCATTGAGTCGCTCCGCGAAGGCTGTAGAGCCAAGTGATGGGATGAGATGAACTCCCGAGGAACGACGAAGTATTGTACATGTACCGCAGCCAAGTATAGAAATAGGTAATACGGTTGAAAAAATAGAGAAAAAAAAACGTCGCTGTTATCTCCGTGGAAAGATGAGAGTGTGTGTGAGCTGTGTGTGAAGCCTCGATTTTATCGCATCGCCAAGATAAAGCGCGTTTTCTAACTCGTTCTAGCGGGGATAAGCCGCTTTTTCCACTTACGCACGGAGAGCCTCGATCAATCGACACAAGCGCTCATAGATTATTATAACCATACACAAGCTTCGTTACTGCACACCTGCACAGTGGAGTGATTAATCGAACGGTGTGTGTAGACGCGGTAGCTGTATTGTGCAACACAGTGCAGGTGCATTTTAATAAGTACTACGTTAAAAGCCCTAAGGGAAACAAAGGCTCGAAGCACGAGTACGAACTGCACCAAAATAAAATCCAAGGGGTCCGTTCTCTTGTCGTCTCGTTTGCATACTTCGGTTAATCTCCCACGGTTCCTGTAGTACCTCCGAGACACTTCAACTTTCGCTAACCCCAGGTTATGTCTGGGGTATTATTATTTTTTCAAATCGTTAACTTTGGTAGACGGTAAAGATTTATACGTTTCACAAACATTTCTTGACCACAATGGTCCTCAATTTTTTTGCTTGTTTATTTTGATTTTTTTTTTTTTGCAAGCGAAAGTTTTATTACCAAAAAAAGTCGAAAATCGAAATTTTTTTATCGCTTTTTCATTATGTTCTTTTATTCGGAAAGATTCTTCTTGGAGGAAGCATTTTCTGTATTTTTGGTTTTCTCACAGAGGAAGCTTTGCAAATAAAGGAACATTCGCAGGACAGCGATCTGAATATTTGAATTTTCAACGTTGTTCAACGTCAACATCGTGTTTGACTTTCATGCAAAATACGAAAGAAAAACAACTAAACATTTTAAAGCGAAATTTTGAAGAAACATTGACAATCGTAACATTGACATTAATAAACTACACGTGCTGTGTGTGAAATTTCAGCTCGATCGGTCGAGGCATTCTCTACTTATAACGGTTTGAATTTTTGGCATCTGAGTCACACACACACACACACATACATACATACATACACACACGCATACATTCGGACATTTTTCTAAATGAGATTTTTTCGATGTTTTCGAACACTCTGAATATGTTTTCATAAAAATCTCGGATTCGTTTTTTGGCGAAAACAAGCTTTCTCTGAGAAAGCGAAACACAATTCTTAAAATAACAAGAGTGAACATCTTGGACTTTTGTGGACAAGAAATCTCTGTTAAATGTATAACCTTTTTTACCGTGTACATTTTACTAGTGGTGAGATGATCGGACCGTTCTCGGAATTATCTCGCTAGCTTGCTGTACTGTTTCGTATTGAAACGTAGATTCCATCGAAAGCTTGGCAGCTCGCGGACTCCCCTTACCGATCAGCTATTTACTTGGCACCGTCCAACTCCTAACAATGATGCATCACGATCAACAATATTTCCTAACCGTCGTCTCAGTTGCGAAGAAGAAACTCGATCTTGTATTTATAGACGCTCACTTCGTCGTCCCGTTGCCAGAAACTCATTCGAAATAACGAAAAGGTGCCAAGTTCACCGACTCTTCGCATGACGACGCAAAAAAGTACAAAAATACGTGCCTAAGTCCGATGCAATTGCTCGGATATGAGAGAACATATCGCGCACTCGCCTTATCCGTCGGATAAGCTCATTCCGTGGCTCGAATTTAACCCGGGCAGTGGATAACGTCGTCCCGCTTAGACGGAGAGGACCATCAAGGCCACAAATACGAATAAGACGACGTCGACGACGCGCGACGCCATAAATGTGGGGCACTTACCTAGGATGGTGGTGAGAATGAGGATACCGAGAACCACCGCCGTCAGTATCGCGACAACGTCCTCGAACGGGGACGACGGGCCGTCCGCGGACGTATTGTTTCCGTCTCCGAGAGTGACGCCTGTTACGTTCGTGGTTTCCATGCTGGTTCCGCTTCTTCCTCGTTAATTCCGCTGGCAGCGTGCACTTCAACGAAAACCGGGGCCCGGGGCGGAATCCTCCGCGGATGGATGATAACGTGCGCGCTGACGATGGTAATAGGTAGAGCGATAGCATACGTGAGAGCCAGTTTTACATCCGTTTCACGTTCATTCGACGTACGAGCTTGTCATCATCTGGCACCAGCCGGAGGAATCGTTATCGATTCCGATACCATCGGCGGTTGGAGCATCGTCGGCTGACCAGCAATCGCGCGGCTGGACTTCCGAAAGCATTGCTCGGATCGTACGTAGCTCGTTAACTTCATCAACGAGCTAATTAGCATCGAGAAACTGCAATTACGGTAATTGAAACGTGACAGTGCCGGTGGCATGGACGAACAAGCTTTCATATGCGATTTGAAATTGCGACTCAACGTAGCTTCGGGAGCAACGATAGTATGCCACGAGGATTTCGAGTTTGTCGCCGCTGCCGATGACGCTTCGAGTTGGCGCACGGTCCAACGTTTTCGCAGATCATCCTCCGTCGCTGCCACAACTTTCGGGCAATATCTTCGAATTTCGTGCTCTCTTCGACCACGTTCTTTCGCCTCATCCGCTGCTACCAGCTGAATTCACTCCGTCGACCGCCCCGAGGCGAAACGGTGGGCGAGAATCGAAAACAATACTCGGGCGCCGAGAAATTGAAAAGAAAACGAAACCGTGGTCGTTGGTGGCGAAGAATACTCTTGTCTCAAGATGCTTCGCTCGGATAGGTAGGCTGTGTAGGTCGGAGAAGGTCGTTGGCATAACTTTGACGACAGTTGAGGCAGGTACATCCTATTGGAACCGATCAGCCACATTTCACAGACTTCGGCCGGTTTATCTGAAAAAAGACAATTTTCAATTTTGAACTTCAACAATAATAACTTTTCTTCCGCCATTATTCATTGTCCATTATGCATTTTTTAGAAATTGAATTATCGTGGAGACTTCGATAAACATTTTTTCTTTCTGGCAGTGGAAAATGATATCGATAGTGCATCATTGGAACTATGCATTACTCTCAACTCTGCAACTCAATGGGATTCCCCCTTCGAAGTAAGAAAACCCTCACATTTTCCACCCCTTTTTTAATGGGTTCGTGACGGTCGACGACATTGAGAAAGGTGAAAAAGGGATCGAGTCCGAAGCCTTCATTCCATGAAGATGCTATCCGAAAAACACGGAACTCTGTCCCTTCTCCACAAATCTCGCGGTTGATTTACAGAAGTGAGAAAATAAATTCGAGCCAGCCCGATGGCGAAGGCGTGTCGAATCCTTCGAAGCCTCCGTCGAGTCTGTGAGCAGAATGAGAATGAAAGAAGACGAAGAAGAAGAGGAGAGAGTGAGAGTTATCGACTTGTGCCTTTCATTCAAGATAGCCTGGTCGTTCGATCAATGTCAGAGCACTCTTTCCAAGTGCATCAATTATTTTCAAGCACGAGAAGCGCGACGAGAGATGTGCCCGCTCGCCATCCTTCGTCGTAGCACCGCCGTCCGGGCGGCCCTCGAGCGAAGAACCCGAGTTACTGTCGTTTACGGTTATGGAGCTTGTCATTTGCGTTAGAGATATGAAACGGCCGACGAGGGAAACCGAGCGGGTAAGGCGTCGATGGTGGTGGTGTTGTAAGTGTGAGCGAATGCGAACGATGATTTATTTACGATACTGTCCGCATTGCGTGCCGCGATAGTATCTTGATTTCTCACCAATTCCTGGCCGAATCGCGATGATAAATGGAGCCCTTCGTTCTCGGTTATCCCGATCTCTGACCCCGCCCGAAGAAATATCGTACAAAACACAGCGTCGATTCTAATCGAATCGTTCTATCTCGTTCCTCTATGCAACGAATCACAGCTGCATATTTATCGAGGCTATCGGGTATCAATAATCGCGATCAAGTTCACGATTTGCCAACTCGGTAAATAAATTACTCATTCAAATTGATCTCTGATTTACGTTCACGGTGTAAAGTGACCGGAACATAAATTCCTTTTATCGAGTAACGATACATCGACCTCGTCCCTCCTGCATTGACACACGGAAACTGGTGATGCCTGCTGCCGATGCTGCTGACGCTACTGCTGATACAGTGATCCCCTCTGTCCTTTCTCTGCTACCGGGACCATCCGCTACCATTAGATTATGCACCGCAGCGAATTAACCGGGCGCTTGGCTCCGGTTCATAGTGCAGAGAACAGGAGAGCGGTAACGATACATGGAGGCAGGGAGAAAGAGGGAAGAGAGACCCAGCAGGCCGGAGTACACGCTACCGCTATCTACTGACTGCGTATACCCGCCCAGCGTCACCGGCGCGTCTCACGAGATTTCCCTCGGACTTGGTGACACGAGCTTGCATATAATATCTTCGTTCCTATCTCTTCCCCTGTCAGTTCCTTGTCCGCGTGCACTCCGGTTCGGGCTTCCATGCACTTGCTACGTGCTTTAGCACTTCTGGGTCCGACCGGACCTCCCCGGAGATACTATAGCTATACGAGGCTCGTAGCCTCATTCCCCAGATAGCGATTTACCGGTTCGGTTGCCCGATGAATCGACGCTACACGGGGTCTACGCTGCAGGATCCAGCGCCCCGTCAAGCTATCCGCCGTTGCGTCCACCGAATTCTCTCGGTCGCACTTTAGCCACACAAACCGATGGAACACTTGTTGGCTCTGGCGTTTCGCCAAAGGAGAGACAAGCCCCTCTCCGACCCGGCCAGTTTTCCCCGGAGCACGCACGCTGCATACACACTCCGAAATTGCTATATTACGTGACAAATGTGTGTGTGCTACAATACCACTTTAAGTTCTGCGATCCGGAGTTACGAGGGTGGATGGCTGTAATGCTGCATAATTTCATCGAACCCCGGGGATTCGACAACGCAGAGGTGACCGAACGGATAGAGAATTTCCGCTTTTGTGTAAAATAAAATGATCGAAAAAAAAAGGAAAAATGAAAACGAAAAAAGAACAAAATTATACGGAGCAACGTGCTCAATCTGCCGGGTACGAAATCCGAGACGCAGCAAGCACGTGCCGGAAGCGGGTCTCGGCTGATAAAAGTCATCCCCAGACGTGAAAGAAGCGTCCAGGAATATAGATACCGAAACTTTTCGAATACCCGTCTTGCAGTTTTTACGAGGATATTGCTGCTACGAAAACTTTTGATCCTTTTCACATATATGTATATATATATATATATATATGAGCATGATCAAAATCAGCAGGATCGAACTGTCGTTACGCTGGGGCGTGTGGCTCACTATAAGCTGGGACATGTTCGTCGTATATCTATGGCGATATACCATGGCAAGACTCGTACGAATGAGTTTGCCGAACTATCGGAGCGAGCAGCAGAGACCACCAAAAGCACCGGATTGTCAGTTCCCCCTCAAGCCCCATTGTACGATACACCTTATGCATCCTACGGTTCGACCGTACGTGTGTACACTTCGTACACACGTATCATTGTCCATACTTCGTACACACGTATCATTGTCCATACGGGACGAAAAGTTGCAGCGACTGACCGCTCAAGGAAAAGTTTTGAAATCTTTACAGGGCGAGACGGAAGCCCGAGGAAAGACGGACCGTTTCCGCCAGTTTTTCGTGGGACATAAAAAAATCATCTCGCATGGTAGGTGACCGTTTTGTCCTTTAGGGTTCCGGTTGGCCCGCTCTCCCCCAGCCGTCCTTTTTTTCTGTCACGATAGACTTTAGCCTGTCTCAATCACTGTTGCTTATAAACGAAAAAAAAAATGAAAATTTGTTTTTCACCCAACATCTCTCCTCTTCGCGATGACGAAAATTCGTTGAAAGCTCGCGGTTAACTCTCATCGATTCGTCCGACGTCCGGAAGCTTATGAATAATTTCAAGTGAGTTTGAAGCTTCCTGTGGCACACAGCATCCAAATGGGGGAGCCCGTGGTGTGGGAACTTTGAGCGCGGCGCAAGATCAACGAGGTATAGTGGCAGACATGAGAGGGATAAAAGAGGGAGGAATGGAGACGAGAGCCTCGCTCGGCTCTTCCCTCCGGTACACCAGCTGAGGCAACTCTACTCTCATCGCGTTCCCTCCGCTGCCCCCATTCTCTCCCTTGTATTAGAGACGCTGTCGCCAGCTTACGGGAGGTCGAGGAGCGGCACAACCCTCACTTAATCCCGAAACGAATTTTATTATATTTGGATAAATCACAATAGAGAGAGGGCATTATTGTTGGCTGTTATCGCGACCTTACATTTTACCATTTCATCTGGAGGGCGGGTTTACCCCTCCGCATGAGTGCAGACAAATGTCACATGAATTACACTGAGATAAATCGAGAAAAGCAGGGATAAGTATATATTCGAGTCACGGCAGAAAAAATGGGGGGCGATAGAACCACCCTCGACAAGTCTGTTTTCCGTTCCCGATATCAATTTGCCAAGAGCCCGATTCGACTCGAAGCTCAAAGAAATTTTTACAGGCGTACCGCATACCGCGGCCAAAGATATATCTCCGTCGATACACAACTCCGTATCATTCCGGCATAAAGTCGAGTCCTTTGAGCTGCTCGATATCACAAGTCTCGTGAAAAAGGCGAAACGGTGCTGGGACGTCAACAAACAGCGATCGGCTCGTCAGTCAAACTTTTGCGGCTGAACGCGGGGAAGAAAAAGGAACGGGACGAACGGAAGTTCCATCGGAATATCGAGTGTCTCTGTGGCCGTCGCTATCTCGAAAGCGAATTCATTATTATCCGGTTGGAACTTTCAGCTCTTAAATATCCACTCCATCCATCGGACTATCGAGTTTGGAATTACCTTCGAACAAAGAAAGATTCGTTGTGATGGCTTTTTTTCTGCTGGTCAGCTTGAAAACTTATCTTCCGGATTGCACAATTGTTATCACGTTATCGATGACTATTCGTGGAAAAAAATTAAATCGAACAATGTCGATTTCCAATGGCATTATCGAATAACGGTAGTTCAGCTGCCCCTTCGATTTGCCGTCTCAATTACGTCCGCCGATATTCGACACCGTAAGTCGGGAGCAGTCTCGTACTCTGTATTGAAATCACTGTCCATCTCTCGTTCGTTCGAACCCCTCGTCCGTCGATTCGCTCGTGCGGACGCGCCGAGCGGGCCAGACCATACGCGGACTCGTACTACTGGCAGCGGTACCGGCGGACGGGGAACAGCATATATGTCGCTCGTAAAGCTCATCGTCTCGTCGCCATTCGCGATAATGCGAATTTAATAAGAGTCTGTCTCACGCTTCCACGTTAATTTCTCTTTTTCTGCGTTCATTCGTACGCCGCACGGTATAAATGGTAAATCGCCTTTTATTTTGACGATATTCCGGACGCACAAATGAGGAAAAGAAGCGTGATAACGTCAACGGAAACGGTAAACTGTTTAGTCGAGTTACTTTGGGGGATGCGCGTAAGTGTGTGAACGGTATCGACCGTCGCACGCACAGGAACACGTACGGATACATAGAATGCTGTATGGTGCGTATAAAACGACGTCGTAAAGCAGTCCTTCCTCCGCAATCCGACGCCACGGGGCTCGAGTTTATAGGCGTTACAGGCGTGCTACGAGCACGCACGCGTAACGTATAGCCCGACACACGAACGCAATTCTAGCTGACGCGTGGAGCGTAAATCTCGTCCGGTGGGCGTCAGTTCCAAAATGTTTAAAGTTTATAAATTATTTCGTGAGGGCAGTGTTCTTCTCTTTCTAAATGCAATTGAAAATAATCGAAGCCGCTGAAAAACATCTCATTCCAGTTCCAAACATCGAATGAACATCGCCCGCCACCAGCACGGTGGAAGCTTCCGCAAAATCCCGATCACCCACGACCCAGCCTGTAAACTTCATAATCCCGGATGAGGATGAATCGACCTAAATACCGGAAGCTTCGGAATTTCGAGACCCGCACACGTCTCTTCTCTTTCTCTCTCCTCTCTCTCTCCTCTTTCTGTCTCTGTCTCCTCTCTCTCTCTCTGCCGCCCTTAAGCGATCGCGACGCGCTGCTTCAATGGCGACGGATCATCCCGACTTTGCGAGCCTGCGAGCGCGACACACGTTTATATCGGCGGATCTCGCTGCTCCGCGAAACCCGCGACGTTCCGAATCGCAGTGCGATAACTTTCAAGCCGTTATAGCCCAGTAGAAATTTTTAAGCGCTGAACCACACCAGACCTTGTCAGCGTCTTATCAGGCCTTCTCCGAACCTTATCGAAGCCTGCCGTAACGGTCCAAATTTTGCAACAGGGTATCTATATTGTACAACGAAGGCGATAACCGAGTCTGTACCTTTCCGCTGATGTCCGAAATGCATCGCCATGCGCCATGTCCGGGGGACTGGCCCAGGCTCGCGCCGGCGCTGGGATTTCACAGCCGGCCAGGCCAAACCCCACCTGGGTACTTGCTATTTCACCGGTAGCGGTGAATTTCTCATTTATTTTTCATCGCAGCTTCTTCGCGATTAATTGTCTCGAAGCGTTGCGGACCGTGGGGAATGGTGTGCACTTTGCCACGTGGCCGATATACATCCTCCCTCGAGAACGTCGACGCTGGCCGACAGCGAATTCCAGTTAATACATAAATGTATGGATACGTGTGCGGTATACGGGAATAACTCACCGGCGGAGGCGGGAGGGGGGGCTGCGTTGCCTTGAGTACCGTGGTTAATCATCTAGAAACTTGGAAAGTAGCGTGTAAAGGGCGAAGCAGCGAGGCAACGCAACTGTTTACTGTTCAAAGGAAAAATAACGAATGCGAGAGGGAATGAAGATGGAAGATACGAGACAGGGAGCTGAAATGGGTCACAACGCGACAGGGGGTTGAAATAAATTATTGTAAATTGTGAGAGGCGTGTTCCGACAGTGAGCACGGTTCCGAATTCCCAACAATGTCTAACGTGCTTAGGTTGAAATCTCCCGAGGAAATAACCATACACGCCCAACCTCCATCGCTCCTCCGCGGATTTGCTAACAGTAAACTCTAAGCTCGTCGGATACGGCCGTTAGTCATTATTAGTCTACATCACCTACTCATAAACACTTGCCATTGTCCCTCGGTAAGGCACGGCGCAGCGCGGCCCTTCTGGAGTCGTTACACGCATAAATTCTCCCTACCGCTGACAAAATAGGCCACGGCTTTGACGCCCGCTGAAGCGACAAATAATGTAGTTGAAAATATTTTTTGCACGTTCGCTCGAAGAGAATTCATCGTGATCGACCGTGCAAATAAAACACTCGGCGCACCCTTGAAACCACGACGGCGGTTGCGGTTTTCTTTTTTTCATCCCTATACGTGCTCCAGCCACTGTTGCTGCCGTTTATCACCGTGAAATCCCATGGGGCCCTCCAGGAGGGAAGGTTATGAGTTAGATAAGGGTGTGCACTTCCTTCCTTTTGTCTTCGTGGAGTTACGTACGAGAGCGTTTCTCGGGGCGCGAGCTGAGCAATCGTGAGTTTAGGTCAGTGTGTCGAGCGAGGTTGTGGGAAGATCAACTTTACAAAGAAAAGATCGCGCCCCCGGCGAGATGGCGAGAGGTCGGCGTTGCGAAAACTAAGGGGTTGCGGAAGACGCGGAGGACTGGAAAGTTCGGAGTTTATGGGCGTCGCCGCGTCGCTCGAAATATTTCAGTGATCTTACCGAAGGGTCATTCAAGCTTCGGTGAACTTTCACATCATTTTAACTCTCCATTGCCACGCGGATTCTTCTTTCTCTCTGATTGACCTTTAATGCGCATAGCTTTGGTTCGTTTCGCTACGCGAATGAGTATGCAATGCAAATGAGGAAATATTGGAATGGCCTACAGCGGAAATAGAGTTTTTGAAGTACGGAGTAACGAGTACGATTTTGAAGAGCTCCGGCCCGTCGTCTTTTGTTTAATCGATACGAACTTCGTCGTAGCCTCGAGATGTTCGGAACTATGATTATCGTCAATGTAATTCCGCACTCGAACGTATAATATTTATGCAAATTGAGTGGTGAATAATTGAGCGGGAAATTTCGCGAGTCTATTCGAGACAGTTAAAGTGTAAAACGGAAACTTTACTTTCGACCGGAAATTTCTTCGATGATTCTGGAACGAGTGTACCGGAGTTTTCATTGAGTTTCCGGTGGCCGACAGAAATAACCTTTGAGCCCGTGGTCAGTGGAAAGGTCTCTACGGATTCAGCGAAACTTGTCGAGTCGATACAAGAACAGAATAACTTACGAGGAACCGTTCAACTGTGGAGAACGAAAGATCTGAAGGGCGGTGTACGTACCGGCGGGTGTAAAGTCGTACTGGGGGGGCGACAGCAGTCTACATTCATCTTACTCCGATAGAAACACACAGTACCATTAGTTTCCTGTTTCCGGATCGGACACCCGTACACTCGGAGAAAAGATTTCTTTACAACAAATAAAATTTAATTTGGACAAATCAATTTTTTCTTCTCTGTATATCTGGTATGAAGTATAATTTTTTATTGAACTTCATATTTATTATCTAAGTGTATTTATTTGTAAAATAAAACAAAGCTTCCTCTATGAGGAAGCAAAATACGTCAATGCATCTCGAGGATATTCAATGGGTGAGCGTTTCCACGAAGCGTAGTAAAGTCTCTTCGGAAACCCAGTAGGAGCGGGCCATCCCTAACTCGTTTGTCTGAAAAGCGATATACAATGAATTTCATCGGAATTTATGCCCCGGATGGTCGAGATGCAGAGAAAAAAAAAGAAAAAAAAACAACGAAGTGATTTAATTTCTCGTAAAATATTCTTTCATCGGCGCTTATTCAGGTGCATCCGGGAATATAACGGGGTTCCCTTGGGCAAGCCACGGAGGAATCTCGCTCGAATGAATTATAACTCAATATTGAAAGTTTTATCCTACGTACTTGGTCGTGCAAGACACTTATTCTTTCCTTATTCCTTGTGCTTCTGTACTTTTTACCGCGCAACTTTATTTCCTATCGACTCGGAGCGAGTGGGGGAGCGGTCGACGGTTAAATGGAGTGAGTGATTCGTACTCCAGCGGTCTGAGTTTCCCACGAAAGAAGTGTACTTCCAACGTGCGGTATTATTCGGCAGCGGGAATTAATTAAAAAATTTACCCTTACGTTCAAGAAGACTCAATTCATCACAGAAGAGTTCTATATTGATTTTCTTTGCGCCTTCAAGCTGGGATCTCTCGTCTACAATTGTACTATCGTTACGAAATGTTACGATGGTTATGGGAAAGTAAATAAGTTCGGGGCGGACCCGAGCAAATGATTCAAAGTGAAGCGAAACCATCAAACTCATGAGCTCTCTCAGCAAAGATATAGGCTAAAAGTGGTGAATATGGCCCACCTCGATTAACACGTAAATCATTGATGTGTGGATCGGGCCATATTCCCCACTTTTCCCCTATGCCAACTTTCCTTTCCCATATTCCGGCTGTTTGTCTCGACAGCATATTGACGCTCCGCGGGACTAATGTAAATATGTGCGAATAATCGAAAGCCACCCCTTGTGCCGCACGCGCGTCCAGGAAGGCTCCCTTCCGCGCGAGACACTCCCGACATGTTATTCGCGAGACTCGTCTAAACTTCAGAAACTCTCGTGTTCCGTCAGTGGCACCGCGTAACAGCATTCACCGTCAACTTTTAATTTCTCGCGCTCGTCGTAAACTTCAAAACACAAAATACTTTTTTTCAAAAAAGTAAAAATGGTACGCCAGGTACTTAAAACGTTCAGAAAACATGTTTATGGAAAAAAACCTCTTAAAAATTAAAAAAATCCACCAAAACAGATGTTTATCCGAACAATAAAAAAAATATATGTGTATCAAAATGTAAAAAAGTTGAAGATTGAAATTTTCACGTCGCTTTCTCATAAAGTTCCTTTATTCGCGAAGCTTCTTTTATGAGGAAGCATTGTCTGTATTTTTGCCAGGAAAGGTTGGAACGTTCTGATTGGTATTTAGAACTTTGTTTTGGATATAAAATATACTCGAAATTTCAGCGTTCATAGCGTATAGGAGTGAATTTCAAAAATCCAAATCCCATGGCACAGGGGAGAAGATTTCGAAAATCATAAATAATTCCTATATGCTATATGCCCGAGATTTTAGCGTTCATAGCGGATGGGAGTGAAATCCGAAAATAATAAATCAGTCCCATATACTATATTCTCGAGATTTCGGCGTTCATAGCGCATGGGAGTGAAATAAGAAAAATCCTGATCCAAATTCACTCATGGGAGTGCATTTCGAAAAACCCGAATCTCATACAGCACACGGGAGTAAAGATCTAGGGGCTCTAGGAGACCCGGACACATGTACCTGTTTCCCCTACATAAGTATACGCCTGGTTCCCGTGGGTTATGCCTTCGGTACTTATCTAGGGGAAACGGGGACGCATGTCCCCGTTTCCCCTAGATCGAAATACTCGAGATACATCGTCGATCCTCGCGAGTATGCCTTCGGTACATATCTAGGGGAAACGGGGACACATGTCCCCGTTTCCCCTAGATCGAGATACTCGAGGTACACCTTCGGTCCTCGCGAGTATACCTTCGGTGCATATCTAGGGGAAACGGGGACACATGTCCCCGTTTCCCCTAGATCGAAATACTCGAGGTACACCTTCGGTCCTCGCGAGTATACCTTCGGTGCATATCTAGGGGAAACGGGGACACATGTCCCCGTTTCCCCTAGATCGAAATACTCGAGGTACACCTTCGGTCCTCGCGAGTATACCTTCAGTGCATATCTAGGGGAAACGGGGACACATGTCCCGATGATTTATTTAAGAGGTATCGTAGTGCAAAAATATACTTCCGGCATTTTGGAGTATAACTACTTGGTAGCGTCCTTCGCTCGCTTAAAATTTTTTTTTTAAGTACTTGGCGTCGAGACGCTACCGCGTCTCTTGATTCACAGCCGTACTGAAACGACAATTTTTATGAAGTCCCTCGAAGGTCTTCGGCGCCTTGATGCTTTTTGCACAACAAAAATTATCGCGCGACCGTACACTGAAATGTTATTTTTCAATTTTTTCTCTGCCACAGACGAGCAAAAAACGTGACTCGCATATATTCCTTTCGTCCGTTGATCACCGTCGCGAGCGCACACGGAGAAATCCCAATGTTAACGACGGCGTATTGCCGCATCTGTGAGCCGGACGCAAACGCACAACCCCCTCCAGCATGAATATACCCCTGAGCGAGTACTAAAATGGAATTTCTAATGAAACGAAATTATTAATCACCGAAGTTTACCCGCCGAAAGGTGGATGTACACACCGTCCCTGGGAGCCACCGTCGGGATGTCTCTATCCGAGCGCTTTCACCAGCGGAAGTTCAAAGAAAAAAAAAGCGTATAAAAAGAATTCGGCGAAGGCGCCGAATTCTTTTTATACGCGGCCGACTCCTGCACCGAAAACCCCTGCATTCTTGATAACGAAGCTTGACGGACCGACACCTTTTCTTCCCTTTATTTTTTCTTGGACAAATTTTTTCGCCTCTTTTTTTTCAGTTTCTTTTTTACCAATATCGAGAATCCACTCCAGTCACACGTGTCGACTCAGCTGCGCCCGGAGTGCAAACACTCCCGCGAGTTTCATACATACGCCCGTTCGTCCCGTCCGAGTTGCGTCATTACATTTTCCTTCGCCCTCCGCCTTTTCATCGACTATACGTAACGCCAACCCGGTACATTCAGCCTCGTTCCCGCCCACCCTCCGACCCCCTCCGGTTAACCAGGGTTACTAAATGACAAGTGTGTTGACAGCTGCAAAATTGCTGTGTTTCAAAAGTTGCATAACCAACCGAGCAAGCCCGAGCGGTCCGAGCTCTGTGTGTACGAAATTGAATTTCTAACGAAACTCTAAACGGCAAAGCAGCAAAGTTTGTTGTCACCTATATGCATACGTGTATGCGCGTATTCATGCGCGTGTTACCAACGAATGAATGAAGCTCCCGGGGACTCGCTGAATTCCTCAGAGTCCGACAGACCCAGAGACATACGTATGTGCCTGAAGGTTTTCGTGCTCGACATCAAATTACACTATTTGCCGGTCTCGCCCTCCCCCCCCCCCCCCCCTGCAGTTACGTGAAATATCTCGTTTCGTGAACTTTTCTCCGAACACTGACGTACAAGACTGGCGCGATAAGCACGACTATCCCTGCGGCGACAATCATCGTTATGATCTTTTTTTTTCCTGATCATTATCTTTCATTCTTTTTTTTGTTTTGTTTCTTCTTTCTTACTCACGCGGCCACGCCAACGCATCCGAGCAATATCTCTCGGTGACCTGTTGGCGAGCTCGAGAAACGCCCGTCCTCCCGAAAGTTTATCCGAAGGGATACAACTTCACACCGAAGGGAAAAGTTATTCAGGCGACACGCTGAGAAGAAAAGCGGTGCGGCGCCCGGAGCTTCTCTACAAAGATCCTCTCCTAATGAACTTCGAGCTTCGACGATAAGATTGGTAAATCCTGTGGCGTTCTCGAGCCCTCCTCCTCCACCTCCTCCGCTCTCAGTCCGCAGAGTTCACCGGGATAACTCCGGAACTTTGCGGACTAAAAGTAGAAAACTTTTACGGTCACCTCCAGCGGCTGAAGCTCATCTAGCTCTCGATAGCCTACGGCCCGACGACTCCGTGCACGCTCGCTGAACACGTATTCAATTATCGAAACAATTTTGAAAAATACGACAAACCGAAGGACACAGAGATCGGGCGGAGCGTACGTGACGGAGAAATCGTTTGAAGTCAGTCTGCTCGTTGTACAAACAGAGAAACGTTGGCCAACCGAGAGTAGAACACCCGATGCACACAGCCGGAGTGTCGTGCGGTTTCCAAAAAAGAAACTTTTCACTCAACCGCCTACCCGTGTACCGAGAGAAAAAATTTATTAAAATTCATTAAAAGTTTTTTTTCCAGCTGCATTCGCCGTATCATGTTTATTCGGTACGAGGACATAATTTTTCGAAGTAATATTGAATTTAATGATTGAAGCGAACTCCACTGTACATTGTGAAAGTTTGTTTCGCTAAATTATGTTCTGTCGAGCCAATGAATACGTTGGGACGGACTCCAAGAGGCGTTCAATTGACTTTCCTACATTTTTTTTTCACTCTGCGGAATCGCGCATGGGAGAAAATACGAGACATAACACACCTTATGCACCTTATGCACCTTATGCACGTATAAGATTGGCCGAGCGTACTGATGGATTGTTATTCTCGTGGAGAGTCCGAAGATTGACGATTTCGAGCCACTTTCGTTTTTATATCGGCAGTCCGTTTACGACTTAAGACCAATTGATAGACGTCAAAAATTCGCAGTGTTATAGGCCCCTTAAAAAAAAAAAAAAGAAAAAGAACATATTCGCTTTCACGAATTCACGTGTCATAAAATGCTAGGCTCCCGCCGAGAGCATCGTAAATCATGAGCAACGATCGTGTATGCTGTGCATGAGAGTCGGAGTGACGAGGGAGCTCATCGATCCGCGATAAGTGACACGCGGACGAAGCGGACGAGACCGAAAGGAAAACGGGAAGCCTATCTCGCAGGATATCAGCGCCTGCCGGTTGGTAAAATAATTTCATGCCAGGGGAGGCGTATAAGGGCGGTTGATATGAGCGAATACCCTCGGCTCGCTGGCAACCGGATTGGCAAACTGCCTGATTGTACGCTGTTGCCTCCGTTATACAGCCGCTCTTCTCGTGTTGATCATCATGCCTAATCACTACCGAGCCCATGTACTGGTTATGTTTGACCGTAATCACCCTATTTACCACGCGTGCTTGTCCCGCTACTAATCTACTAATCTACTAACCACGTCTGCCCGGCACAGCCACTTAACACTGTGCCCTCGTACCACTGGACCTTGGTCCGTGTGATTCGACCGTCGATACATCGCGCATAACGATACCGCATCATCTTGAATCCCTCTCAGAATCTATACGGCAATCACTAACATGGCTCGAGAGCTCATTTGCTCATTCGTGGGATCAAACGTTCGAGGGGTCAGCGTATCCGCAGATCAGAAATAGTGGAGATAAAAAAAGCGTTCGGAAACTTTTTTTTGACAACGGGATGGTTTTTTTTTTTTAATTGTAATAAATACGAGTACGGTCAAGTACGATCAAGTACGATCAAGCCCTCAGTGCACTTGTCTTATGTTACGAGCAATTGCATTTTTATGTTCTGGTTGTTTCTATGGGCATCGTCGTTGTTTTTTTCCACTTTCGATTTTTCCTCTAGTAAATTAAAACTTTTGTCGGTTATATTAATGTTGCGATTGCAGTTGACTTTGTCATGTCGCACTGCAGCTCGGAAATTAAACTGTACATTCATTAAATAAATACAATTAAATAAATAAATAGCCAGAGTAACTCTTGTTTTAAAAGCGATTTAAGAAAATAGAATAGTCTCCGACGACCTTCTTTCTATCTCCTTGTGGTTTTCTGCACAAGTAGTTTTCTTGCGGAAGCTGCACGTGACATACCTTTTGACGATTTACGGTAACTGGACTTATCCTAGGCCGGTAATGCGACGAGAGGCGGAAAACTTTGCTCGCACGTACACACTCCGAGTAGGGAATAGATTCGCTACGGCAATCTATGCACTCCCGGCACCGCAGATCGATGATACATTATTTCGGTGTAATTTATTTAATCGCTTTATCGTTATTCGCCCGCGAGATCTACATTCCAACAATTTTATCCGATTTAATGGACACTCTCCCGTGCATTATCGCCGCGATATTTCTTTTTTCGCAAAAACTCCGTTAACCGACCTATTATTCTCTCGTCGAATGTTCAATTAGGCCGATGTACAACACAAACCACGTTCACCCCTTGATCACGCCGGCAATAATCCACATGTGCGGTATCACTCTTCGGGGAGGGGGGAGAGGAGGTGGAACTGTCTGAAATAATTAATTTTGACGAGACCCCACTCTCGTTGCACTGCTCACCCGATGATTTTTTTAATCGCTTTTTTTTCGTCGTTCCCTCTCGTTCGATGCAATCCCCTATTTGATGGATCAATTAAAGAGAAACAGCGAGATGGGCGTTCTCGAGAATCGTTTATCGTTTATCCGTCACAGAAAATTGATATTCGTTCGGGCTTCGGTGGTGCACTCGTTGTTTTATCGAAAATTTACTTCGGTACCATGTATATTCACGGTTCGAGATTCCCGTGCACCCAAAGGCCCGTCCGCCCGGCTCGTACCAGCGATTTTCACTTTATCGCCACTCAAACTGTATCTTCAATGACAAAATCCCCAACCGGCAGACTGCGGCGGTATGGGGTCCGTGACGTGGTTGTCTGGCGAATGAAAAATACGAGCTTTATCCCCGTTATTGGGGACAGTCCGCCCCGTCGAGAATTTCTCCAAGTTCTGTAACTCCATCGAGTCTGCGTTTATTGCACGAAATTACAGTTTCGACGGTGCAGATTTCACCGCCTCAACCGCCACGTTGATATATCGTAAACACGAGGAGAGATTCCGACCGGGCGGTTTTTATCGCCATTTTCACTGTATACAAATACATGCACGTATATGTATACATAGGAAAAATATATTCTCGAGGATCCCCTGAATTGCCATCGTTATATCGCTCTCCTCGCGCGGTCGGGTCGTGTGTGTTGAACGATAAATTTTCCCTTTATCGGTCCTTCCCCCCCTCCTCCCACCCGTACTCTTGACCCCGGGGAAAATAAAAATATTACCAAACGAATCATCGTGCGCTATACGAAAATAAAGTGAACGTTAAATTAAAGATCATTTGATATTTCGTGAAGATTCTAAAAATAATTGATGAAAAAGCCATATCCATTAATTCGGCACCCTTTGACGAGACGATTAGCGCGAGTGGGTCCGGCTAATTGGACTGTTCCCTTAACGAAGTTTTAACACGGCAGATTGACCCGAATTTTCGTTAACTGGATATCAATTGCACACGGTTCACGCTGTAATTTCGATTGGTAAAAAAAAAAAATCACAAATGCTTCGAAGCGTTATCGGTTGGATTTTCACATGCCATCTAAGGCGCTGGCGGTTCTCACAGCTAGGCGGAGAGCAAAAAAAAAAATTAATTGGAATAATTGAAGAGAAACGAATTCGCTCGAGCCCGTGCGAAAGGACGCGGTAAAGTGTCGGTAAATCGCGTGATACGGATCCGTAGAAAAAAAAGTCTCCCGACCGTATCAAACTACCATTTATCAGCCTCGCTACCTCGCGGAGGAAGAGAAATCATTGGAATCAACCCCTTAACTCGATTATCCTGTAACGCGCCCGCTCGCGATGGAGAGCGGCCCGAGCGATGGGCCGGATTCTCGGAAACTCTTCCCGCTCCTTCAGGACTTTTCTTTTTATATCACGAGCCACGGGGAAAAACACCGCGTAGCCAGTCCCGCGATGCACGAGAGGAAAGTTGCATCGCGAGCCGGTATTTTTATCCGTTTAATGCGATAATGAGAAGGGATGGAAGCGAGAGAATGCGGAAGGAGCAATTTTTTATTTTTTTTTTCTTCCGAGTGCTATAAAAAGCAATCCAAACGGGGAACTCACTGGAGTGCTTTCCGAGCTTATTGTAGCAATAAAATAAAAAGCGTTTGTTCGTTATAATGGAATTCTCCTCAAGCCCCAATTTTCATTCGCGACGAATATTACGTCAAAGTAAAGATTCTCCAGACACCGAGGGAAGAACAGGTGTCCGTACCGTTGCTTTTTTAATCCAGCAAAGAGCTATCGACCCCTCCGCAGTGCGAGAGCGGGAGAGCGAAAGGAAAAAAAATCGCTCACCGAAGACCCGCGATACCGGGGGAATCTTCGCGACACCGGACGATCTCTCTCTCACCCTCTCTCAACGCCGATTCAAAACTCCCGGAGCAGCGTCACGTGGAGTAGGAGCGGCAGCGCGGCATTAGCCCGTCGCTTTTTGGCCCTCGCATCCTCGTGCTATTAAAGCATCGAGCAACCGAGCGTTCCCAATAATTTCGCGCGAATCCGATCTCATCGACTAAAAAAAAAAAAAAAAAAAAACACAGAAGTACCCAAAGTTTCGCGATATTTATCCAATGTTTCTGCCGTGAATATTTAAAATTTATTATCCTCGAGTCCGGCGAGTTAATCCTCACGTCATCCCTCTCAGAAAAAAAAAAATTATTTCTTTATTGTTTGCGATTTAGTTCGAAATCCATTAAATTCCGGTCGTACGGTCGGACCGGTTACGGTGTAAACTCCGCGTGTTTGCTTGTGTGGAACGAAGGGCTACTACTGATGGTGGATGGGAAAGCGCGCGGAGAGAACCGCGGGTCCGGAGTACCGTGCCAGTACTGGAACTGAACTTTGACGTGAAGTAGTACGGCGGCGATAGCGGGGTGGTGGCGGCAGCGCCGGTCGGTTGACGAGCTAGTGGCTCGCCTACGAGGTGGAGAGACACCCTCGCGCAAGCGCCTCTACGTGGAATCAGCACCCCTAGCGCAAGCACCGCGCTAGGACTGTAGGGCGAGGGGCAGCGTCGCGAGCACGCCAGCAATAGCAGCGGCAGCAGTTCCCCCTCCCCCCTTCCCTCGGTATATCCAGCCGCGAGGAATTTTTCTCGTATCCGCGTATTACACTTTTCGCGACGCGCAACTAACGTCGTTCTGCCCTCGAGCTGTGGGGTGGTTCGTTTGTACTGCAGAACCGATACCGCCCGCTGTATCCCTCTCGACGACAGTAGCAAAGAACGCGCGACGGGCCAAAGTTTTTCGAGTTCTTTTTTTTTTCGCTAACAGCGAGTTCGGTTCGAGCTACGCTTTTCTATACATACGGGGGGGTAAAAAAAATGTTCCTTCCCTCCTTGCGCGGCCCCCATTCGGCATTATATATCCCTCGTTCCGCCAATGGGGCGGGAATAATGAAGCGTCGCGGAGAGCGTCGAAGCTCTTCCGCCGCGAAGTCCGACGTATCTAACGAATCGGGGGGTAAGGGGGATGAATTGAAAAGCTAAGGGTGGGTTCGGCGGTGGTCGGGAAGGGGGGAGATTCCTCCGGTTGTGAAAGCGTCGACGGTGAAGGGTTTTGACGTGAGACGGGAGAAGCGTCGTCGTGTATGTAGACGACGGGAACGGAGGAGAAATTTATCACGCGTATATTCACGCGCGAGACACTACGCTTTTTTCGTACTCCAGCGACACGTCTACGGTGATATCTTATCTTTATCTGGGGATAAAGTTGTATCGTGGGCGGAGGTGAGAAGGGAGGAGGAACGGGAGAGACGCACTTTGGGAGGATACACTTACTTTTCAGATGGAGTTGGTGTTAACTGTTTTGTGGATCGTAAAGCTTCGTCGAAGCGAGTGGCATGAGAGTTTGGGAAATAGTTAGAGCCTTTATGAAAGAACTTTGTGAGACTCGAAATAAGTGTCTTGAAAGTGAACGACTAGTCATCAAATCTTTTTTTTTTTTTTTGCGTCAAATTTTACTATTTGGAAGTGACTGGGACATAAAGTAACACTGTAAAATCGTAAGAAAGTTACCATGAATCGTCATTCTATATTGGAGAGGCCGGCCAATACTCCAATGCAGAGTGACAGTGCGAGGAGGCTTCAAACTCGTCGTAATTTCTGGTTTTTAGATGGTAATTTTTTTGCTGGCAAGAATACAAAGACGCGGTCTTCGATGCCACTTTTTTTGGACATTCGATGACTGCGCGCACCCTTCGACACGTGCACTCAGGAGCGACACAGAGTCGGACACAGTGGCTCAAGGTAAACCTCAGAGCATCCTCTTATGAGCAATCGGCTTATTGGCGGGATCCGACAATATCATGAAGGGCGGGAGAAACCATTGAAAAATGCAACGATCCTATCCGTATTTGTCGCCGCGCTCCCTTGTTCTTCGAATTCACCTGAGCAAATCCGAAAAAAGGGTTTACACAAATAAGGGTGCATCTCTTTGCCGGGCGATGGAGTCTGGAATAAACTTCCGTAAGTCGGACCAAGGGCCCGGGCGCACTTTTCCTCTGATAACTCGACGAACTTTGCATTATTCTAATGGTACCCTCGCGCTCCAGTCGCGGGGGAATCTTCGGTAGAACTTATTCAAACTGCGAGACAACAGGATTCTCCGGGCGGTGGAGGATTCGCCGCGAAGGAAGCCGGTACAGAGAACAGCTATCTCTTCTGGTGACCAAAGTTTGACGAACGAGGAAGGTTCAAAGGTCATAGTGGGGACCATCGATTCGGCTTGCGTCCCCGGCAGAGCGCTTCTCTTCCGTCCTACATCGCAAAGAAAAGCATGTAGTCTCGTATAGTGTTTTTTTTTCTTCTTTTTATCGGACCACAACTCCGCCTCTCAGATTTTTTCGGAACTACCACGAGTTCATCAAGTCCCTAGACATTGCTTTTCCCGGCGTCTTTTTTTTTTTTTTTTTTTTTTTTTCTTGCCACCGGATCACCGAATAATCCATCGGGTGAGTGAAAACTTGGGGCTGGATGTCGACAGCGAATTGTTGAAAAGTACGGAAAAAGGCGACTGACAAAGGGATCCGAAGAACGTATCCTGCGAGAATTCCACGTGGAAGAAGAACTTTTGTGAACGAGGAAGGAAGTGGATTGTTAAAGAGAACGACGGAACGCGGTCCAAAACAGGGTCAATCTCTCGTCGCGCGAATCGTCGTAAAAACTGGGCACTTGGAACTTCCGAGAGGTTGGGCATTATACACGGGCGTGGGTGTCTGTTCGAGCTGGGAGGGAGAGAAACTCGTTTGAAATAGAATACCATAAAAACGCGAGGGGTGAGAAAAATGTGTAAAGTAAATAGTTCACCCCGTTGTTTGTATCGGCGTTACGCTCGTCGGATCCGGCTCAGCCGGAAGTGGTGCACGTCCATTTCCTGCGGGTGAGCCCGTCGTCTCGTCTCGTTACTGACTCGAATTTCGTCGTCGCAGTCGGTGCCCGCGAGGACGGATGCATCCTGAGCGAATGGAAACGAGATAAACTGCCGGCGCGCACGGCGGGAAGGACTCTCGACGGAATACCTTGTGGTGGCCGCTCGTGTAACGGGATTCGCCGACCGGAACGATAGAATACGGCAAAGAGAGGCTGACTGAACGGCAGAGGCGAACGGCAAAGGGTTAATTAATGCGGGATGAATAGATCGGCGGTCGGATCGATTCCGCGCACGACCGACCCCGCAACGACGCTGTTCAGCCCTTGCCAGGCTTGTCGGCAAGGTTGAAGTACAGAGGGGTAAATTCGCAGGTTATCTTTTCACGGGTCGTATCGGGAAGAAGAACCATCTCGTCGTCGTGCTCGACTCCTAGGTCGATGTCGGGCTCGACGTACAGGTAAAAGAAATATGGAATCTCCTCGTCGGTTATCACTTGCTCCGAAGGCATGACCGTACGATTCGTGATCTCTTTGATGGCCTGTATTTTATTTATTCGTAGATCGTTCAATCGGGACGAGTCAAGAGAGGCGATACGAGTCGTAATCAAGCTCGAAGTTACGAAACTCACCTGATCGCCAACTTCCAGCCAGTGTTTGTAAAGCGAACGATAAATGGTCGCTTGATGCTTGACCTCTTTGATGAGCCTCTGCATATCTTCCTCGTTGTCCGGCATCGGAATCACCTGAGAAAAGCAATCAAAAGGTTTCTTTGCTTTTGTGACGCGACGTTGCAGCGATTGACGTCACTTTCGTTTCCATTCATTAAAGGTCCGCAGCATTGGGTGGAGTTACAGAGGAAAAGTAAGGTACAAAAAAAGAGCAAAGATAATACGGGGCTGTAGAGAAAAGTTACTTCGACTTCGTCGTTCTTTTTCCTCGCGACTTCCTTTTCTTCCGTCGTCGAGGGCTCTAAAGGCTCCCAGGGCACTCCGATCGGCCAGACAATTTTCTCCCTTTCTTGCGTCCCACCTTCATTCCCGCTTCCTTCGTACATCGAATCTCTATTTTTTTCACCGTTTCTATCCGTTACAGCCTCGTCGTCGTTTTTCTCGTTCCTCGACTTCTCCGGTTCTGTCGACGATTCTTCCATCAGTTCCTCCGAAGATGGCTCCGCTCCTACCACACCGTTCGCAACTCGATCACGCTTCCTCGCGTCATCCTCCACTTCTTTTGCCGTCGCAGATGAAGAAGTCCGCTGTTCCTCGCTCGCGCTTTTCCTTCCTACATTGAACAGACACACGGACGTTTTTTTTTTTTTTTTCTCACACAGACAGAACTGGGATGATAAGTTCTGCCGGAAGTTTCGCCGACGGCACTACAGCACGCAATTAGCGTGACGCTGAAGAAGTTGTTTGCTTCCTAGCATCGCGCTCTGATGGGATCCACTCTGTCGGCTATTGTCGTCACCCTTCAACCATTCTTCGCTCAACCGACGAGTACTCGGTTAATTAATTATTTCACACTCTTTTATTTGTATTTGACCCGAGTTAAAACGACGAGTCGTGTCCCCATTCAAAACCATTGACGGAACAGAAATTATTAATCGTGTTAATTGGAAAAGCGTGAGACAAGCTGGTGCCACGGCGTTGGAGTAATCCGGGAAGATAGAAGCGAGGATGGACGACGCAGTTCCTCGTCGATCCAATTTCGAGGTACCTAAATCATTGGATCGATGTACCTGATGGGCGAGTAAACGAATTTAGCCCGGAGTTTCGGATAGTCCTAGGAGGTCGACGGACACCTGTAAGAACTTATTCCGAAGGCTTTTAACTGCTGCTGGTGTGTCTCCCTGTTTTTCCCTCCGAGTCGTCGCGGTGATACCGTCTGTCCGATAATACGAGAGAATAACCTTCCGTATTGCATGTCTCGTTATCGCGAATCGTCATCTCCCAACACTAGCCGGGTCCTTCCAATTGAAAGCTATTATGTTTCGAGCGCTGTATAAGGGCGAGTACTGGGTAGCACAATTGTTGTTATTTTTTTTTTCTTTTGGGACGCCTTTCAAGGAGGAATCTCTTATCCGAACAAGCCTTGCTGTCCGTTGGGTATTCTCAAGGGGCTTACAGAAGCTTCGAAACGCTCGGTGTTAGCTCTCGATCAACCTCCAACAACAAGCTAACCCGATCAAGTTTGGAACTTCGGACAGAAGCTCTCAAGTTCGATGTACCTTTCTATCAGGACGTGTTACAGGCTTGAAGTGCTCTACAGTTAATAGGGTAAGGGCCCCATCAACGTGTTTACGGATTTAATAAAGCTCTGAATGCTGGGATACAATGAACTCCCGTTACCATAGAACACCGTGCTATTGCCGTTTTAAATCCAGCTTAATATCCGATAAATGTGACCTCGCGGAAAAATGAAAAAAAATTTCCTCTTGATACCACCGATGCCCCAAACGATTTTGAAAGGCGGCAAATGCCCTATCCTGCGGATTTAAAAAAATTGGTCCCAACCCACCATTAAGTTAATTAATCAATTAATTAATACATAAATACGACGAAAAATCGTTTTTACCGATTTTCAATTTAACGAGACTGTGCTAACGGCAAATAACTTATCGTAACATGAATTCCAAGGAAACAAGTAAAGAGCAGATAAACGATATTAAATACCTGCATCAGATCGGTCAGTTCCTCCATCGCCCGCTTCGCCGCTCCCTCGGGACATCCCGTCCAAGCCGTGTTTGACATCAGCTGCCGTCGGCGCTCCTTCCGAACCCCGTTCTCCGTCTCTGTATTGCTCTCCCGACTCCTGCTGGCGCAAAAGATACAAATACTAGTTCGCAAACAACTCTCGTCAATCTTCGAAATCACGAGCGAGGTTCCTGGTCCCCCGCTACGACGAACGGCATTCTTCCGATATAACGTTTATTGTACAATATGTGCACGTGATTTGGCTGAACGATAAGGGAAATTAAAAAAGCTCCCTTCCGGCTATTTGGCGCTAGATTCTGATAACTTTTTCTCCCCTCCTTTTTCATCTATTCTACTCACCCCTTCCATAATCGTTTTCTCGTATCTCGTCTTCCGTTCCTTATCCAACGTTTCCTCAGCCCTTCGCAAGTACTCGGCCATTCTCAGCACAAGGTTTATGTGAGACCGCAGCCAAGAGTTCCACCCGTTCGCCTCCTCCTCGACTTTCGTTAACCATACGCTCCACACTCGTATCTTCTCGGAGGAAACGGCGTAAAGACGCTCCATCGATTCAACGATTTTTCTGCAAACAAGCGATGCAAGCCCAATCTTATTTACTAAAACGCCGAAAATATTACTAATTTATATACATGCACGCATATATATATATTCGACAAGTGTATATGTATATATGTGTACGAGGAAAATTCTCTTGCTCGACGAGAGAATATAAGCGACCGTACGAATTTACGCCAAAGGCGTGTACAGCATAGAAAGTAGATTACAGGAGGGGGTAAAACTCTATCGACATATCATCGAGAAGGGGTATAGAGCTGGTCGTATCGCGCCGAACCCTACGCCAAATCGAATTATCGAAACGTGACCCAGCCCGAGACCCCCGAAAATACCGACCGTGGGTTCTCGAAGACGGAGTGCGGTCTGTCGCAAAAAGTTCCACCAACCCTAAATATCATGCCATGGACGATAGACGACGAACTAATTGTATTGCTCGGTAAACTCTCGAGGGGTCACCCCCCTCGCAATTTAATTAACCGAAATATCCGATAAAACTATTTTCAGCAGCGACTAATCGTCCCTGCAAAGATTTCTTTCTTTATCCGCTGATGCCCTCTTTATCCCCTCCAGAGCCGCATCCCTCTTTATCCCTATTTTATTATACGGTAAAGAGAGCTTCGTACATTTAAGAAACATATCTTATCCGGAAACTTTCACCATTTTTTTTTCTTGCCTATTATAACATTTTTTTTGTCACAAACAGCTTTTTGTTTAAAAAATGATTTAATTAACAAGAAAATTAAAAAAAATTGTGGACGACTTCACGGACAAGAAACTTTCGAATGTGCAAACCTCTTTATTGTTACTGAGCACTCCATTGCTAATTATCCCGAAATGTTCGACATCTTCGCTATAACGGAATGTCCGTGTCCGCGTCTCCAGTTGTATATTTGACGAGCGTGTTGCAGCAGTCCGCATCAGGAATCTTCAAATCGTGGCAAACGGATTTGCGGTTAACATCGCGGTTCCCACCTAGCTAGTAGCTCACGAGATCCGGCGGTCGGATCAAGCGGCGAGGACTGACCAAATATTGATTCTGCACTACTGTGCCCCGTGGAGTAAGCGAGACGGAGATGGGAGACGCGGTCACGTAACTAATCCTCTCCGAAGCGAGACCCGGGAGCTGCAAAACTTCGCGGTTCGCGTCAATAAGTTAAGCGTGCACAAACAACGTGGATCTATACTCGAAGACATTTTTTTTTTTTCAAATTCCTTTGAGTTCCGTAAAAATCGCGGTTCAATAATACTATCGCTCCGAGGAAACATTTTTGTGTGGGTCGGATCGAGCTTTAACGCGTCGGTCAGCGCGACTTCCTGTTTTTCTTAAGTCCGACGCTTTTTGCGTCATTCAACCTACACCTCCTCATCATCTCTAAAATTGTGTCGATGCCGCGTTGTTCTGCGGTCAAAAACTATTTCCAGTTTATTCCCGAAAACACGCAAACCCGAGACCCACGAGTTTTATCGCGGGCGCTATAGATCAGTCTCAGGGTTAATCGTCCCATCCCGATGATATTGTTTTGATCGAGTGTTTGGCAGTGAAACTACGCTCGCCCGAGAGCGTATGAATGACGTCGGATCCATTAATTAATCTCGAAAATAGACCGTTCGAGCGTTGTTTTTCCGAGATTTTTTCATTTTTACGCGCATTCCACCCGTCCGATTTTATTACGATCTAATAAATCTTGTCTCTATGTCTCACACGTTCGGTTGCACGAGTCGAATGCCCAGTTTCTCCTGAGAAGCCGTCAGCGCGATCCTCTCACGCCCGGTTTCGTCGGCCTCCTCGGCTTGCTCCGCCGACGGTCCGTTGTCATTTCCGTTCTGCGTGCGGGCGACCAGGGAACAGACAAAAAGATATGTGAAGGCCGATACGGGACGGATGGAAAGAAGGTTTATTTTGCATTTAAATCCGACGAAGATTACCGGCAATAAGGGCGGTTATGCCTGGCGCTCTGTTTTCCCAGCGTGTACGATAAACGCTCAAAGCCGAGGAGCGCAAATGAGCACGGAAACTTTGAAACTGGTCGCCGCCTCGAGGCGCACGGCGCATCAAGCTCCGCCGAGCTGATTACAATACATCGGTAGCTCGAATCTGCGCCCTATCTCGCCCGAACCCCTGGCACTTTTATGCATCCTCAGCACCGAACGGAAGAATTCGCAGCGGGAACGGATCCCGCGACATTATACTAACGACTGGTATTCACCACATTATACAAACACCACGACAATTCTGCGCTTCCGAAAATCCGCGCGAGTAAAGCTCCCGCCGCTTCGCTGATGCACCCTCCACGAAAGAAAACGTCGCCGCACTGTTCAACGTCGCCTTGGAAATTCATGCAAATTGAAGGTGGCGCAACTCTTCCGATAAGTGGTTCGCGGGAGATGGATCGAAACTTCGCACCGAAGTTTCGCACCGGCTGAATCAAATTGTCGGAATTGGCGCGCCAATCGCGCGGACTTTATTCCGCGAGCATCGGATTGTTGTGAGGGGAAATACCGGAGACAATTTAACGGTATGACAGTTTAATGCCTCGTTTACTCGTATTCCCTTAGCTGCGACATCGATAAGGATTTTTGTAAAATAAAGCAATTACGAAATTAACAAGAAAAGATAATTGTGGACCTTGCACCCAGAAAAAAAAAAAACTTGACGTCCACCGTTTATTTGGTTTGAGTAAAATATTTATTTGATTTAAATAAATATTTATTTAACACAAATAAATATTTATATAATATAAATAAATATTTATTTAAATAAAATAAATATTTTACTTAAACCGAATAAACGGTGGTCGTCAAATAAATGTTTTTTCTGGGTGTGCGAACCGAGCGATCGGTAAGCTCACGATCGTGATTCTGTGTGGATACGAGAACGATGAAATAAGAAATCGATCGCCGAATCTGACTAGCGTCAGTCTCGATCGTAAGTGCGTGCTAGAGATAGTGCGGTCGAAGACGAAGACCACACGTATTACAAACGGGAGTGCGGTTTATCTCCCGAGAGTCTCGCTCGAGCACCGCGCATTCAGCGACGAGTGAAACTGCGGCACACGAATAAAATAATTCGAACGCAGTCGGTGTATACTCGTCGAGCGTTACGGTATAAATAACCCACGGTCCAATGTTAAAATAGATTGTCAGGGCTGTATCCCCGACCCTCGATTGCCCAGGTCGAATCTCCCTCTCGTCTCTCCCACTCGCTCTCTCTCTATCCCACTCTCTCTTCCCCTGTCCCTCTTTCCACCTCAATTGCTGCTGAAACTGAATGTCTACTATCGAAAAAAACGGAGTCGTCCACTCGAGTTCCTGCAGCTTCCGAAATCACGCTTTGACACTGTGCAACGAACAAGCACGTGAAAATCGCAACGGACGTACAGAACGGTAGAATGAAAATGAAAGGATTAAAGATCTCTCCAACAATCGTGCTCTCGTGGAGGAACGTACTGTAGGGTCAACAGAGCCGTAGATATTGCATTTCTAACGAGACTATCGAAACAAAAAATATCCCGCCCGATATATCGCTCGACGGTTTTTTACCGGACGAACGAAAAAATTGCCGAACAAAAATCGCTCCCGCCCAGCCCGAGAGAACATTGTTCGTCGACGTATGAGAAACAACGCCTTACCACTATCCCTTACGACGACTCGGACATATCCCTCTCCGAAGCCGAACGCATGCCAGAACCGCTCTCCCGCGGCAAAATCCTTTGTGGAATTTCCTCATACCTTGCGCACGCGATAGCTCTCTTTCTCCGCTCGCTCCCTTCTCCATCTCATATTTCATTTATATCCGTTTCCATCGCCGTTTTCTCCTCTCTGACCCCGGAGAGTCGAGGCGAGATGAAACCAGCGGGCACGTTTCCGGACCTCATGCCACCGCGCCGTTCCGCGATACAAAAGACCCCGTGGCCGTTGTTGGTAGCGAGGAAAGAGGATCAAAATTGAATTCATCGAAACGTCATAATTCCGACGGAACACTCGTCGTTAACACATGAATGACGAACAATGGGGTATAAAGCCCGGCCCGGCTGGTCGATGCGCAGACCCGCCAGGAATTAATCGGCTTTCCCTTTGTACATAATAAAATACATTTTTTTTTAAATAAAATAATGAGTAATAATAATGCGCCATAGAGTTGATGTTCTGTATATTATAATCTTGTACTCGGAAGGTGGATCGTCGACGTAGTGAAATTCCCGTGCGTCCGACGTTGGCCGCAACAACCTTGAGGGATGCAACGCTCTCGGGCGACGCGGCACTGACTGCGTTGGATCTCTCTCAGTGGCGAATACCTGCCGGCTTCGCCGGGGCTCGGGCTTGAAATTTCATTCTAATAATGCTGCCGTACAATGAAACAGCGTTACACTGCACCCAATTAGGTGTGCCCAGCTTTGTTTACGGAGGTGTTAGACGTGATAGCGAGATGAAAGTCGGTAGAACTTTTATTTTGTATATAGTAATATCGAAAAGGTTTCTTAACGGGACGTTATAGCTTCGTACATGAACTTATAATTTAAAAAAAAACTTGTACAAAAAGAAGCATTTTTTTGCTCTACCGGTTTTTTAGTGAACCGGTAGGCAAACCCGGAGCGCTCTAAAGGGGCTTGAAACGCATGTAAATTGCACCAGACGTGTAATATATAAGAACACTAAAAGACAGACGCTCGGCTGGCTCGGCGAAGGTAGAAGAAAGTCTCGGTAGCGAAGTCGCAGACGACAGTACATGCGATGAAAGCGTGACGCACTTTTCAAACTCGGGACAGTGAGAGGGACGGAGAGGGAGAGAGCTCTTCGAAAAGTTGCAAAACTGTCGTCAGCACGGCAGGTGAAGTCTTCCTCTCTTCTCTTTCGTTCCGCTCGAGGTAGGTGTCTCACTCTTTCTCGGACGAGCGCGTGCTAAGTGTATAGCAGTCTCGTCTATTCGTAGAATAATCTCCAAGCGGTCCGGAGGTCGAACAATTTCGAAACCGAAGAGCGTCGAGCGAGAAGCGTCGGCGGCGAATATATCGCTACCTCGTGACTCAAGGACGAGAGACCACTGCGGAATGCAGCGACGAGGTCTCGATCGCCGACGGGCAAGCGAAGTGCGAGGACCTCGCCGAGGATCCAGCGACCCTTGAGGGATGATTTTTTTACGCTCATATTTAGAGAAGTAATCCGCTTTACTGGGATTTAAAAAACGAATTTTCATGCATTTTTCTTGCCGAAACAGTAATACCTATCGAAAAGTCCTTTTGCTTACAGATTTATCGTAATTTTGCATAAACATATACAAAATTTGTATAAACATAAAAAACTACAATAAATATGCACGCAAAAGGACTTTTAATAAGTCTTACTATCTCGGCACGAAAAATTCATGAAAATTCATTTTTTAAATCCCAGTAAAATAACGGGAGGACATTTGCGCGATCGTGTTTTAATGCGGCAGGCAAAAACTGGCAAACGAAGGCTAAAAAGCTGATTCGTTGAACTTTATCTACTCGCTTATCCGAGTAAAAGCTCCTTTCGTGAGATCCGATTTTTTTTCATCTTATTTCGTAGAGATCGCAACAAAATATATTCGATTTGAGATACGAGATAGATCCTCCAATCGCACGTCCGACGTGTCCCGGACAGAGGATTTGCCTCGAGCACGTGGTTCTCTGGCGCGGAAGGCTCGAGCCATAAGCGGAAGTGTCGATATCGTGAACGGGAATGGGAACGGGGAGAGAGCTTTCGAGAGGTACGAGTTTCCGAGTGTGTCGTCACAGGCCAAGCTCGAAAGGATACAGGACGGTGCACGACGGACGAACCCAGAGACGAGAAGTTAGAACGGCAAACTTTTTTTTCTGGTACGGAGAGGGCTTTAGTGGTGGAAAAGTGTCGGCCCCGACGGTGAGCGAGGGGATTTCGAAAGGAAAATAAGTGGGAGCCGAATTTCACTAGAGGTGGGGCACGGATTTTCCCGACGGCGGAGACACGAGCGTGGCCAGGTATAGGCGAGGCGCATAAGAGTAGGAAGAAGGTGGAAAAAGAAGACGACGAAGAAGAAGAAGAAGAAGAAGAAGAGCAAAAGGTATACCTCTGTCGTGGGGAAGTGTCGTATAGTAGACAAGTGGAGGTAATGCGAGGAAGAAGACGAAGAAGAGGAGCTCGGCTCGAAGGAGAGCCTGCCAGAAATAACTAATAAGACATTCACTCTGAGACGGGCGGCCATCCGGCCCGGACGATACGCGGTGCGTCTCGAGATCTCCTAAGTCGAAAACACCATCCATCACGAAAAAAAAATAAAAAAATCTAACAACAAATCGAATTATACATCACAAACAGTATATATTGTCGTATCACACACCAAAAAAACCTGTCGCAAATTATAATCGCAACTCTCACTGCCTACTGTGCTTCATCGCCACTAAATCATCACGTGAGATTCCGAAACTACGATAAAAATAAACGAAGGAACGGAAAGCCGTATCCTCCGGTTCGTGATACGTATCTGATAGATAAAAAAAAAAAAACCCGCGAAGTGTCGATAAATATCGGGCGTTAATCGTGATCGAGCTCGAAAAGTGAAAGTGTCGATTATCGTTAAACTTCATCCCCAGCCCCCCAACAGTTTAATCTCGACAGTCCCTCACCCCCGACCTTCTTATCAGTGAACGCGACAATTAAAATACGCATCGTCGGGCCCACCGGACGATCTATCCGTGACCCGTGCGAGAATCGTGTGCCGTCGATCGTCAGCTAATTTTAAGTGTTAGATAATCCTGCTGCACCCCACTGCTTCTTCCGCCGCCATTCGTGCCGGTTCGTCTTGCCCGCTGGATACTAAAACGGTACCGAGCGGAGCTTTTCACTCCGTCGTGCGAGCCGCCGCTTCTGTGTTACCGGCCCGCGGAACGGTGTCGGGCTGCCCAAAGCTGAGAAACATGCGATGGTGATGGTTAACACCGGATTCTCGCTTTTCTTCCTCCGCCTCTGACCGTCTCTCCCGCCTCGCTTCATCTGTTTTTCTCTCTTCCCCTTCGTTCCCGCGACTTTCCCCGGCCGGTGTTGCCAGCTATAACTCTTTGTCGCTCTCTTCTTTTTCTCCTCTGTTCCTCCTCTCGTTAACTCGCTCCCGTTCGCTCCGAGCTGTCCGCATCGGCTCCACCTCGTCGCGTACGGTTCGGGAGTGCACGGAAGAAGAGGCCGCAGCGGCAACAGCATCGGTTAGCGGCAGTAGCAACGGCAGTAGTAACGCCAGTAGCAGCTCGGCCAGCCAACCTGGTCGCCCTCGTCCGCCTTACCCTGTTCCGTGTTCTAATATGGCCACAGGGTATCCAATTACTTGACCCGTCTTCCGTCCCTCTTCGCTTTCTCGCCTTTCCCTCGCTTTCACACCGCGCCGTCCGGTGCACAGTGAGAACCTGTTCGCTTTCTCGTTCTTCCACTTAGACCCGCGTAAAACGGCCACCGTCTTGCCCGGGCTTTCATCCCGATTTTCCGGACGCGGTAATTGCGTCACGTATCCATAGCGATAGGAGAGAAATCGGGGACGCACGATTCGCGCGGAGCAACGGTTTCGGCGCGCGGGGTGCACACGCGACGCACGTAATTTGTCGTCGTCGCCGTCGACGAACGACTCGGACGTGTCCTGCGATGCCGCTTCGTCGTCGTCCCCCTGGGACCGGACGTTCGGTGGCGAAGAAAATAATAAAAATCTCACGGACCCCCGAAAGTCGCCTCTCCATCCGACCCCATCGCGGAGTGTGAAAAATAACTGCAGCCCTTGCCAGAAACCCACTTCATTTCACGGAATCACCGGCCCGGCCATTGACACTGTACATTCACAGTTATCACAAGCGAATCAACAGTCTCGCAAGTGACTGTCGTAATCCGGAAAAAAAAAATCGTTCGGCTGATGAAAAGAAGAGCGTTTCATAACCCGAGAAATGAGGAGGAAAACCAACGTGACGTAATTTATTATTGTATTCCTTCACCTCGAGCTTTCTCGGTTTGCAAATCGCCCGCGGAGTGTGATGAGATGCTGCGATAAAAAAGGGCGGCGAAGATAATGAGATAAGTCTTATTGCCTGCTGGAACAAGTGAATTTCGCGGTTTTTTTTTTTAATTAATTTTTAGTTAAAACTTCATTACCGCGGCGGTTTACGCTCGGTACATTTGCCTCCCGCCGGAAGCTTGCGTACGCGCGGAAGACACGGGGGAATTTACCGGCGGCGGATCGTTCGCGAGGATGCAGGGATGCGCGGGCGGGGGGAATCGGCGGAGAGCGGAATCGCCCCTCGGGTGGATGATTTTTATAGCGCGGATAACAGGATGTCCGGATGTCCCTCCGAAGCTCGAATACGTCAGATCCGAGAGCACGGTGCTGGAACGCGAGTTTTTCAGCGGCGAGCGCGAATTCCCCGATTGTGAGGGATGTTTCCGATTCTCTTTCCACCGTTCCCCCCCCCCCCCCCTCCCTTTTTCCGGCAAAAACACGATACGTATGCGGTGTAATATCGGCGATCAGGGCGGAACGCGGAACAGCAGAAGCTGAAGAGAGAAGTCCCCTCGCTCTCCTCGTAATAGGATGGACATATCGACTGGCCCCTGTCCGAGCGCGTACTATCGAACTCGTAAAAATCGCGCGGATCCGGCGTTTCGTCAGCGCCTCTCTCCATCTCTCCATCCACTTATCCGTTCATTCTCGTCTGCCGCGTATTTCATTTTCATTTTTCTCTGTTTCTGTTCTTTTTTTTTTGCCTACATTCATTCGATTTCTCCTTATCAGTCGATCGGCCGCTCTGCCGGTGAACCGTGAGCTTCGTGCTCAATAAATTTTACCGTTGATGCGAAGAAAAAAAAAAGAGACATCGATGGATCGTATTTACCGTTGAGCGAAGCTTTCCGTCTTTTTGCCTTTCTCGATATTATTAGTTGCTCACGATGAATCAACGTCTCGCGCAGCCGCGGTGCGTTCGATCGGTGTACTGTTGACGTTATTATTATTTTTTTTTTTTGTATTTTTGTGTTTCGTCTCGCTCGCGCTCGAATAGTACCGATTGTCGTTCGGTCGACCAAGCCCGGGAAGCTAAATGATCCGCGGTCCAGCGGGTCCGGCGACGGGAGAGGCAACAGAGGAAAAACAGCAAAAAGTTCGTTCGCTCCCGCGACGGACAAGAGACGAACATCGGTTTGTAAACGCCGCGGAGCCCATAAATCCTGTCGGGGACGACCTTACAACTCGAACGATCCGAACGTTTTACTCACTCGCGCGTCTTGTCCGCTCTCTTCGCCCCCGCTACTAGCCTTTCTGTGACGCTGCACAGAGATAAGAATGAGAGGGGTGAAAAAAATGCGGCGTCTCAAGGCACGGAGGGGAAGGGTTAATGATTGTACGTCTGGAAGTTTCTTCGCGGACGATACTCTGACATTCTTTATCGCCGCGCGAACTATCATAAAGTGAAGGGAATTCAACTCTGTCGCGTGCAAAACAAAAATTCGACTACCCACGCAAAAAAATAAAAATAAAAATAAAATTCTCGAAACAAACTATTCGAGAGATGAGTATGAAATACTCGTTTCTCTACGAAGCAGTTCCACGGAAATATTTCCGGAAATGTGTTTATCTGGCCGAGGGAGATATATAATATTCCCGGCGGGAGGCATTTGCTTCCTTCGAGAATTGTTATCATTGTTCGCAGCGAGAATGGCCACTGAAATGGTTACACTCAGAAAAATTATTTGTTCGTCGGACGCCACGCGAATAAATACTCATTTAATTCAAATAAATATTTCTTTGCGGGTCACGATGGAAATAAATAAAAAAGTTGTGGGTGTAATCAAACGCGTCACATATTCGAGACAGATCGACTGATCGGGGCCTCGTATCTCCTTAGCGAATTGACGAGTTCTCACCTCTTCGCTATAATTAGTCCTCGCTTGATTATAGAATCTAGTGATTGGCACTCACCAATTAGAGAGTCGTGCCAGTGGGAGGCTTCGATGCTGCCACGATTGAATCGCTAATTCGAGCTTCCGACTGCTCTCGCCGCAGTCGTTGATCGAGAGAAATAGGAAAAAAAATTAGTTTAATTAATTCGAACAATTTTTGCTTCACGTTGGTTTTCGTCGGACAAAGTTCAAACGTTTTGCACTTCGCCCCCTCACAAACGCTACGATCGTTATTCACTGTAAGAGTTATCATCGTGTAAATGTCGAAGAGCGAAACTTAACGAGAGGGTGATTTATTTTAGCTGATACAGCGCCGGTTTTTGGTGGCCAAAGAGTGGAAAAACTAGGGGCCCTATAGAGAGGGCCCCCAACCCGAGCGTCACCGCCGTAAGGCGGGCAGCCCGCTAGGTAAAGTACTTTAAATCAATTACTTTTATGTGGAAACAGAAAAAAATCTGTGTTACGTTTTCGCTAAACAATCCAAGGAAACTTTATTTAGTTTTTTTTTTAATTGAAAAATATAATACTAATAACCAACTACATTTTTGTAATTGCGTGTGAAAAAAGAAAAAAAAAATCTCTGTTAGGTTTTAGCCAAACAATCCAGCGGATCGTCCATAACATTTTTTGTCAACGTTCGCATGTTTGTTTTTGTTTTGTATGCAATAATTTTGCCTACCCGCCCGTCTGTAATTTAGACTGACGCTCATTATTCGATTATTCCGCGCCGATTTTTTAATTAAAATAATAATAATAATAATAACCAAATATATTTTTGTGATTGCGACGGGTGAGTCGCAGCGTTAAGGGATAAAATCATACCAATCCTCTTGTCAAATTTATACTCTCGACTGGAGAGTCGTCCTCCAACTAAATACGTACATATTTATGCATACATTTATTTATGCTTTTCGCGAGTATCGAAAATATAATGTGCGTGATGGTACGTGGCGAGTGTGACGTGGGATGCGTGCAGAGCGAAAATAGTAGCCGCAGACAGATCTCGCTAATCGAGAGCCGCGTTAAAATTCTGTTATTTCTGCGGCCTCGAAACGACCGGGCTTTTCCACCGTTTGAATCCCAACGTCACGTCGTCGTTTTACGCGATTAATACACATAACAGTGAAAAGCTGTGAATACGCCGACCCGCCCGCAGTCTGCATCGAATGCTCATTGAAATCATAGCTTGCCGCTGAACGCTTTCGCAACATATTGATCGATAATCCGTGCTCGTACGAGGTATTTTTCCCGAGTGATCCGCGAGAGTGGACCAGGTCGTGCTGGCTCGAAGTGCCAACCGTCACGGAGAAAAAAAAAAAAAAAAAAAAGATCTCTCTCATCGACGAACGGAATTGTTATAACTGCGAAACATTGAATCATCAAATATCCTCGGCCCCGACGATTCATTGCCGCACGCGAACGATTGAACGCGTCTGTTTGGATTTTTCGCGTTATTATGTAATATTAACGAAATAACCGTATCCCTTTTAATCTGTTTAACGGCCGAAAGGATTAATTAGGCGGGTTATAAAAGTTGGTAGGAAAAATGTACCGCGCGCTTATAACGAGGCGAGACATAACACAAAATATGTGGCATTAACGGGAGAGAGGGCCGGGTCCGCAACGGGATCAGGACGAGAGATCGCACTTCCGGAACAAAACACCTTCGGTCAGATTTTTTACAACCACGTTTATTACCGCGATTACTTATGTTGCTGCTCCGCCGGCGCAGTTGCGAATGAACGAAGGGACGAGAGCGGACGGAGAAGAGCAAGGTTCGAAAGAACCCGTACGGGTACGGCCCAGAAGCAACCTTCTTTCCCACATTTTTTTTTTATAACCACCGGCCGTATAGTTTAGACATCGTTAACCGTTGCATTTCCCGCCTTGCCGCCACCACCGGGCGTGCTTTATGACCTTAACGATTGCGAGCTAATGGGCAACAGTGGAAAACCGCAGTTGAGGAGACGAAAGAACGGCCAACGAGGAGAAGAGGTGCGGCAAATAAGAAGGTTTCCCTGTCCCTGGCCGGTCCTTTTAGTGTCGCTCGGGAGCTCGCGGCTTGGGCGACGCACTGCTCTTTTCCACTTATCCTCGGCCCTCCTTATCGTCGGCTTTCGCCCTTTTTCTACTGGGATTTTATTTCTCTTTTTTTCGTCCCGGCACTTGAATTTCGTTCTATGGCGTTGTTTTATCCTTGAATTTGGCTATTGTATGAATTTACGAGGGAGTTTGTGAAGATTTATGGAACAAAAAGAACGTATAAGCATCGACTCTTTTGTACACCTAAGACGATTTTTCTGTGTCTGCCCGCCTTTTAGCGTCGTTCTGGAGCGCGCCGTTTGTCTGACACGCTAGCGACCTTTTCTACTTATCCCCCGGCTTAGTCGCTTATCCCCAGTTTGGGGTCTTTTCCTGCAGCCTTGTTTTATTAGTTCCGCAATTGATTTTCTTACCGCTGCATTGTTTCATGCCTCAATCTGTCGAAATTATAAATTTGTGCGAAATTTTCTGAGGATAAAAAAAATAAGCGTACAACGTAAACTCGCCTGTGCCCTCAAGGTATTTGTCACGTTACGCATGTCGGATTCCCGGAGCGCGAGACATGCCGTCGCACGTATGCGGAAAGTAGATTCGGAAGTTACCGACTCGCTCGCGATGCTTCGGACGAAAGACCAGAAAGCTCCAAAGCTCAGTTCCAACGGGTTTTCTATTTACCCCGAGGAGCCGGGTGAGAGTAAAGAGTCTTCGCGCGGCTCGAGAAATCCTACTTGCCGACGCCCGAAAGAGAGACCTCTGACCGGGATAAAGATTGAAGAGAGGTCACGAAAGCCCGGCGGGGATGCAGGCCACTCTCTGCTCTTAAGCTCCTTACCCCCCGGGGCTCAAATCCGAAATCCATACGAGGGGTCGCTCTCGGCTGCCCCTCATCCGAATTACCGTTCATCGAATAGTTTTTACGTTTGACAATAAAACGAGAATAATGCCGCTCTGCATTATTGAGGGAAAGAAAAAAAAAAAAGTCACCATGAAAATAATCTACTCGTGCGCGACTTCGTACAAAAGGGAGGAAGATTGAAGCCCCGTCGAGTCACTTCAATCATAGACCGTTCATATAAAAACTCAATTAACTTTCCCGGATCTCGCGAAAGTTATCGGCAGTAAAAAATACCTTCCGAAAGTATGATGCGAAAAAAAAAAACAATATATACGGCTCCGAGGCCCAAGATAAAATCCCGAGCCGGTGGCTTCTCCGTTCTTTCGGACCTCTCGGTCATGAATATTTTTTTTTTTTTTTTAAACAACGTCGATAAAGAATCCACACGTTAGTTCCTTCGGTAAGTCGGCGCGAGGGCATTTCTCACGGGCTGGAGGAGAGCCTCGCTCGTATAGTTTCGGCAGCGATGGCAGCACGGGGCGAATGCGAGAACGCGAGAAGGGACGCGCGGCGCTCTATTCTAAGAGAGGAGCGTGTTTCGAGCAACGCACGAAATAAGCGAGCCTCTGGAAGATGGAAGATGCCCGCGCGGATGTGTGTTCTAAGTTTAGAAAAGACCGGAGTTTTAGGATCGTGGAACTGTGACTCTGGCCGGCGAGCGGCTTCGACCATCAGTATAGTTGCACATCGGACCCCGTTGTACCCGGCCTGGCGATATAATATCGTTTCACGGATTTCGCGGGCCGCGATCGCCCCCAGGCACGATCCACCTGTCGCCGATATTTCGATTGAGTTTTTCCTTTTTTTTTTTTTTCTATTTTGTTACATTTTCAAACTGTGCGACTGTGGTATAATCCATTGTAAATAACGTAAACGTACTGTGTCTACCCACGCGCCTCCTGGATCGCGGACAGCCTTCTCGCAGGAAAAGATTAAGTTCTACGCAGTAAAACAGAAATTTTTTATTTCGATATCTCCGCCTCGTAAACGCACCCACGCACGCACGAGGGAACACAAAAAAAAGTGGTACGTAAGTACGAATGTTTTCTGTAACGCGGAAGACACTAGAACGAAAATAAAGTATCATTGCCGTTCGAAATTTTTCGACAGCTCACGCGAATAATACGCGAAAATGGGGCGAAGCACTTTCGGATTTGAATCAGCGAGCACGGGGAAATTTTCTTTAAACCCGCCCGTGTCCAGGGTGCGTTATCTGCCGCGGTGCGGACAAAGAAAACTGCTGAATCATTCTTTATTGCGCGTTCTCGTTTTCCTTCGGAAAGCGAGCGAAGAAACCGAGAAAGAGACGGAGAGACCACGGGTGTACGGTTAGGTGGTCGTCTATTAATAAAAGCTAAGTGCCATCCACGCGCGGACTATGTTCTCCACGTTCGCCGGCGCGGCGACCCTCCCGGCACAGCGAAACTCGAGACAAAACTATACGAACAAAAATGCAATTTTCTCTCGTTATTTTCCTCCGTACGAGCGCTCGGGCGGAGCTTAGATGACGAGGCAGCGAAAGCGAGATACCTTCGGAAAAATACTTTTACCCTCCGCGAAAAAGAAACTTATCGGGTCGGATGCGATGGAGAAATGAAACGGGAGGTAAGGTGTATTCTGGAAAGTGCACGATAGGCGAGAGGTCGACGATGGCTAATAAAACGTATTTATGATAAGTGGAAAACGTTGGTGCGCTCGCGGGCCTTTCGGAACTACTTCCATTACGGCGGTGAGGCGCGGATATTGGAACAAAGATAAGATGACTTCGCGAAATTGTATGGCAGCGGAGAGAATGAAGAAAGAACGATGGGGATGGTGAGATGCATTTTTAGAGACGTCGGGGGGGAAAAAACGGTATAGTCTTTACGTGAGAGAATCAGTACGTGTTTGCATTCGAGAAAGGAAACACTCTCGCGTTAAGTTCTTGAGGTTCTTTTCGCACAGCCGTTCGGTTTGATCATCGTTATTCCCGATGACGACTACGATCGTTCGGCCGCGACGAAAATGATCTTGGGAGGCTGCGTGTTCGGAATTCGGGGATAGTGGAAAGACTCCTACGACAATCTTAACGCGACCATGGCAGCCTCGCTGGATGTTTTGCAAATCGCCGTAGGACGTACGAGTTAACGATTTCATACTCTTGATTTAAAATATCGTCGTTCGGTTCTCCAGTGAATTGTCGACTCGTCGGTATGACATGACAACGATATTGTGAATTATCGATCATCGACGTAACGATCAATCGTCGCGTTTTAATTACTACAGTGATCTACATACATACATTAGATATATTTTTGGCGAAAATTTTAGATGCCTTGAATTAATTTTTTTTGCCTACACTTCATTTTTGCGGGGAGATGCTTGTTATTTGTGCAAAACCTTTATCAACGTTTATCAACAAAAGTGCTCTTAAAAAAAAATCGTATGCAATTTAACGTCCCAGTTTTTGCATAAAAAACTTCCAGCCCGGTACATTAAATTTACAATCTTTTTTACCGTTTATTGAGAGATGTCTAAAAAAAAATTCGATTTCGCTGATAATGGTGTATTGAATTTAATTGATCAGTTAATGCATCAAAACTTGATATACTGCATACAAATTTTATCACCGACATTTTTGGTCTGTGCCACGCGCTTCCCCGTTCATAGAATTCCCATCGTGAAATTTCGAGTGACCGATCGTCTGACGCGTGTTAGCCGAAGGAAGCCGATTTCTTGTTCGGAATCAACATGCGCGAGGACGGTGCTCGGCCTGTTGCACACCAGTAGGACAATACACCTAAGTGTATCAACAAGTGGTTCGTCCAAAGGCAACAATAGCCCGGATCACCCGAGCTGATGCCGACGTTGACGCCGCTGGCTTTCTGTTTGCGCTTCGACTTCTCGCCTACATTGTAACATCGAGGAACAACGCTTCCCGTTCCGATCTCGTGACGTCGTTTCTTGGCGGATTGTAGCGGACGTCGACGTCTCGTCCTCCCTTCCCCTTCCCCGCCTGCCCCTCCTAACGATGTCTGTCCGAAGGCGAAATTCGCGAATGACGATCACGCGTGGGCGGCATCTGCTTCGAGACGCGTTTCCGAGCGCGCGAGGTCAAAACGGAAATAAATTGACGATTCACTGGCTTGCATATGCGCGTGAAACGAATCGAATATTCGAGAAAAGTTTTCGTTAAATCTTACGATATTAAAGAGCAATGCCAGAAAACGCATCACGAGGCTTCGGAGCCAGCCAAAAAATCATAGCTTATTTTTGCACGATGATGACTTTATGACTTTCCGATGACTTTATGATGACTTTATCGTAGTTATGTAGGGAGAGCGGGGCAAAATGGAACAGTGGGGCAAAATGGGACAGTAAACAAAACGCAATTGTCCAATTACTTATGGATGTGCCATTTTTCCCCATCGATACATCAGGATTTTCTGATCCATTTTGCCACACTCTTCCATCCGAAAGTGATTGATAATTGGGTTTTTTCCTCACTTTTCCGTTTTGCCCCACTGGCCCATTTTGCCCCGCTCTTCCCAATACGATAAATGACGACCGGTCGATTCTGTATTTTTGATACATTTTTGTGTTATCGCTGTTTCAGGTAGTATGGAGCAATTCGAGCAATTGCTGACGTGCGCGATCTGCCTAGATCGTTACAGGAATCCGAAGCTTCTACCATGCCAGCACAGCTTCTGCATGGAGCCGTGCATGGACGGCCTTGTCGACTACGTACGTCGACAGGTCAAGTGTCCAGAATGCCGTGCCGAACATCGTATACCCTATCAGGTTCGTCACGCCTAGCTTCGGTCGTGTCACACACAGCGACGAGCGTACTTCGAGCGAGAAGACCGCTATTTCGGCATCACGGCTTTATCCTCGATGACGCTTTGGCCGCCATGATGACGGATGCGATTTTAATTAATCGTGTGAATGGTGAAGAAGAGTAACTCGATCTTTTTTTTCGCAGGGTGTACAGGCATTTCCAACGAACGTGACACTGCAACGCTTTTTGGAACTGCACATCGAGATCACGGGAGAACTACCCGATCCGACGAGCGGCCAAACTATGGAGCGCTGTGGCGTATGTTCGGAAAAGAGCTATTGCTCGCTTTGCGTCCATTGCGAGAAGAAATGCTGTCCCGAGTGCAAAGACGCTCATATGGACATACTGAGACGCGAGATCACTCGTATCAACTCGCAGGTGATTATTCGAGCGAAATTGTTCGGTACTTCGTTGAACCATGAAGTGCATTCGGTCGCCCGGCCCGTCGATCGTTAACCCTCGAAAGCATGAAAACTGGCCGAGGGTAAAGAATCGTAAAAGTTGAAAAAAAAAGATGGGGAAAAATTTGAAAAAATTCTCGAACGGATGAATCCACCCTGTGAGATTGTCATCATTTTTTCATAATGCTTTATCGAGCCGGTCAATGGATACAGTACTTAAGCGAGATCGAGATAATTACCGTGCCGCGATGGGTTAAGGATTATTAAAAATCGAATTTTCATCGACTCTTATAGACAGTATAGAAATAATTATGACAGTCACATACCTGTGATGGTTTGGTGGAGGGAAGCACGTTCTTGCCGAACTCCTGAAGCACGTTGCCAGGAGGATCGTAATTGCAGACTACGTAGACCCTTCCCGCGTCGCTCTTGGCCTCGCCGATGCCCAGATCCGTCGTACCCTTCCATACCAATTGAGTGAAGTGTCCTACTTCGTCCGGCTTTTTAGGCGACGTCTCGCCAAACTTGTAAAGCTTTATTTCGTCGTACCTACAGCACATTGACGGATTTTTTCGTAGAGAACATAAATAATAATAATAAACAAATAAATAACAACATTCCTAACGCATACGAGTAAAATCCTGCTTTCTGTACCCGTGAATTGAGTACAGAAAGGCTCTTTTGCGGATCGCGTGCGAGAAAAATACGCATGCGTACAAACGCAACATGGTATTTTTTTTACACACTAGTGCGAGAAAGTGGCTTTCTGCGCACACTTCCCAAAAACGAAAAACGTGATTTTCTTGAATTTGTCAGGATAAATTATGTGAATCAGAAAAGGCCCCTTACTCGTGTGAACTTCACACTCGTCAAGAACTCCTTTTCTACGCTCTTGCCATACAAATAATTATTTTACTTCTTGAGTACGCGGAAAAATGTCTCACCACGACTTGACAACCGTCTCCCCATCCAGTTTCCAATTTGGATCCGTGCTACCGGCCATGTAAATGTTCTCACCGTAAGGATTTTCTGGCCTGTGCTCGGCCTTGTCGTTCTTCGCTAAATTCTCGGCCCATTCTTGAGCGATTTCGTTCAACTGCATCAGTCGAAAGGCAGCGGTCACTCGTTATCTAAAAAAAAAAAAAATACGCGCAGAATCTCACCTTATCACTGATTTTGAGATCCGGAGCCTGATGATCGGTACGATATTTATTGTGTGTTGCCAAAATTTCATTCACAAATTCTAAATTGGCCATGATGAGAATTTATTTGCGGGATGCAATGTGGGTCAGATTTTTAACTTTTTAACTATCGTAAATCTATGATAAAATTTTGACTCGAGATTCGGCAAATGTGTCAATTTAACGGGATCGAAAAACAAATGAGCGCATAGGTCGAAGTCAATCGATGGAGCGAAAATATTTACCCTCTAGTCATTTTTTATTGTGAATAATTATAATTGAATTATTAATTTTTTGTCAAACAGATACGCAGAGGTCTTCACCGGCTGCAAGACGCCCTGGCCCTTGTGGAAAAGAACACCCTTGGTCTCCAGACGAATTGCGCTTCGGTAGCCGAGGAGGTCGACGAGATTTATCGAAGATTGAGCAAAGCTCTTAAGGATCGTACGGAGCATTTGCGGAACGAGATCGAGCGTTACTCGGGTACGGAGATCCGGGGTCTTATTCAACTTAAGGAGAATCTCGAGCTCGAGATAGCAAACATTCAGAGTAACTGCGATCTCGCTGACGCTCACATAAACGAGAATGTGCCGTGGGACGATGCTGAACTTCTCGATACCAAGGAGCTCTTTCTTCGTACGGTCGAATTCATCAGGTAGGTTCTCTTTTCGTTCTTTCATTTTTTAGTTCTTCATTTTTTTTTCTTTATTGAATACAGCGAGGAAGATCATCGAAAGAATCGCCAGAGTCTACGATAGCGCCAGAAAGAAACTCGTACGGTTTCATTTGATTAAATCGAAAAAGGCTCCTCTGGCGCGATTGTGTTCCTTCTTCCCCATCGATGTTGAGATTAAATTAGCCCCCCCTCCCCTTTCCAATTTTTTCCACTTGTCGTTAATCAAACGTTGACGCATTGTGTCGTTGGCCTGTGGTTGCAGGAACTTCGAGTACGAGGCCGGCGACTACGGTCGTCGTGTGCGTTTCGTCATGGCTCACGAGCCCAATCAGCTGGTCCTTCACGTGGCGGGTTACGGTGAGCTCAACATCAAGCCGGAAACCGGAAGTGGAGGACACTTGGGTACGACGGGTGGATTGGCACCGCCCGGTGGTTCCCCCGGGCTAATGAGGAGCAAGAGCGACCATCGTCTGGCATCCCAATACCGTCAACAGGAGGAAGACCGCTTGGCCAGAAATCGATACGTTCCCGATTACGAGTTAGTGTATATTTATATACCGTACGAGTTCGTTTTTTTTTTTTTCGCATTATGTACGAAGCCCAGGTACACCGATTCCTCGAGGGCACGAAAGGAGAAAGGGAAAGAGGATTATAAAAAAAAAAAGACAAAAAATTATGAAGGGTTGAGTCTCCTGCCGAAATGTCCTACATCTTTGAGATTCTCGAGGCGAATCCGCGTACCGTCGCCGTTCCAGCTGAGAAAGAGAACTTTCAGCCTAGCGTAAAGAAGTGTACAATATTCCCGTCGTCCTTCTTGCATCCGCGTCCTCTCGGTGTCCCTTGAGCTACAGCGACGAGTTTTCGTAAGCCGGGCACGTTCGAAACGTTGGTGGCCTGTAAAAAGGCCTTCGATCGCCGTCGCAGATTATTCTGGCCTTAGGCCAATATCTAGCTTCTTTGCCGCCGCTGTATCTCGCACGCCTCGCGCCTTCTTCTTCATCGAGGTCATTTTTTTTATTTCTTCTTTATTTTGTTTATTTTTTTGTTTTTCCCTACGACCCACATATCTATTTCGGCGTGTGTTATAAATAACGTGCCTTCTTTCGGTAAATTGTTCAACCGGGGGTGAGAAAATTTCGGCCTTGGATGTCTCGATCCGTAAAAAATACCGTCTCGCGCCTGGAATAACCGGCCTCCTTCTCCCGCGTTATACCTCTCCGCAAACACACGCAAATTTAATTGCCGCATGCACGTGTAGGATAATATTTGCCAGACCATTTGCCAGCTCGTTTCCCACGCGAGATACGGGGGAAGAAGCGGATCCCCGCGGATGCAATGCAAATTGCACAATATTATGCGCGCCCTTCTTGCAACCGGAGCCTTCCGCGGCTCGCGCTCCCATTCCCACGCTAATGGAGATGAGATGACGATGTAACGCCGCGGAGCAACCCTACGCGAAGACCACCCTCCGGGCACGAGGGCTCGCAAGCTCCGCGATACTGAGTTTCATTCTGTCTCCTGTCTAATTTCGAAAAGGTACGACGCCCCGGAGTACGAGGCACCGAGGAACAAGTCCAGGTACAGGAGCCGATTCATGCGCCATCGCGACGGCGAGGAGTCCGACGGGGACACGAGGTCCACGGTGAGATTCTCGTCGACACCGGCGGACGCGAATCCACGGGAAAAAGTCTTGGACACGGAGGATGCGGCCCGTGGACCGCTTTCCGGCATCTTCAGGCTGACCGACTCGCCTCGCGTCATGAAGAAGCTTCAGGAATGCGAGCGAGCCGGGAAGCGGAAGAAGGAGGAACCCGCTCCGGCTCAACCGCAAGCACCGAAGCCTCAGGTGAGTGACAGTCTCCTGCACGTTTATTGTTATTTTTTTTTAACACAAAAAATTATACAACGATTAAAAAGAACGTAGTGCGTAGATACGGAAAAAGCTAGTTTGCCGTCGATGGCCGAATGATTGCACGTTGATTCGAGTAGTTTTTTTTTGTTAATATTAAAGGCGGTGTAAAGACCACGAGAATTTATTATTTTTTTGACAGTGATTTTCCTGCCATTCCGTGCGTTTGCAACTCTGATCGGATCAGCCCACCTCGCGCTCGAACGATCCACGCAACGAAAAATAAGTTCGAAAACGACAACGTTTGATTGATTAATAACCAGTGAAAGAAAAACAACACACAAACTATTGGCTCTAATAAATGACAATGTGGTCTTGTTGATTACTTTTTTTTTATATAATATTCATAAAACTCTTTATGTCATATTCAGTCTGGTTAATATTTTACTGTGAGGCTTACACGTTGAATATCGTCGGCGTTGACAAATTTGAGATTTTTTTTTCTTTTCATTTATCGTCACTCGACAATTTTTTTTATATGTGCAACCATTATTAATCGGCGTCGATATGATGCGGCAATGCGATAAAAAGCATGCGCGCCTCGTTAGAGTAACGGACTAATAATAAAGCAGAGTTTCCTCTTTTTTTCTTACTCTACAGTAGTTCGTTGATGAATCTTTTTTTTTCTTTGTAGATCGTGCACATGCGTAATTTTTCGGTCGCTCGCGATTTTATTTAGTTTGTTTGAAAAGCGCCGCCGTTTCGCATTGTAGTCGGACCCTTCGGGAGTAATATATTATTTCACATGCGACAAAGATTAATGCCGCGTCCCCTTTGTTTCACCAATCCGACTTTTTCACCAGAGTATCGAAAAAAAACGTGAATAAAAAAATAAAACAAAAAAGATAAATAATTCCCTCACCCGGAAACTGGAGGAACCGATTATCGGAGCCAATTATCCAGAAAAATTTACGAATCTCCTACACAGCTCGAACCTATCTACGAGAGATCGCAGATATCGTACAAGTCCTTTACCCGGCCGTGGACCGTAACCACGCAATGCACCGCGCCGCGACTAGCATATCTCCGACCCCGTCCGACTATCGTTTTATGCTAAAACGATTGAATTATTACGCCGGATGCACGAATATCGCATTGGCAACGTTCCGAATCTGGCACGAGTCCGACGTAAACCGGAGTATTTTCTTCTTTTTTTTTTCTTTCTTTTGATCACGACAGATCCAAGTGAGGAAGGCGCCCACTGCGATGGCTAAACAGGTCAGCGAGGACGACGAGATTTCGAGGATCAAGAAGCAGAACAAGAGCTCCCCGACCCAAGTGGAAACGGTGGAGGAGCGACAGCCGGTCCCGCCGTCGCCGGTTCACACGCCTGTTCGCGAGACCCAAGAGCGCGAGCCCGACGAGCCGACGAGAAGAACACCGATAGCAAGGTAAAGAGCGTCCACAGTGACGATGACGATCGCGACAGCTAGATTGAAGTTTATCCGCCAAAAACGCAACGTTTCCGCTGCCCGGTGGCTTTTTCTACCCTCTCGTCACGCGCTGTTACCATTGTTATGATTATAATAATTATACATGCGTATCATACAAATATTGTATATACAGAATGTACAATAGTCAAACTTCTACAATTTATAGAGAAGAAATTGTTCGCTGCTTTCTTTTAGATAAAATAATTAAAAATAAAGCCACGTTGTCGATCACCGAGAGGTTCGAGAGCATCGTTGACTGTACGACAAATTTCGATGCCAATTATATCACAGCGCGACTACTGCGTGTTTCTCCGTAGGATTAAATTTTGTGTGTAAAAAGTGTTTCGATCCCGTTTGAGCCCTCGGCGCAGTACCGGTTCTCGAGTGTGCGTATTGAGTGAAAAAAAGTAGAAATTTGCATTAATTGGATTCTCCCTCATGCGTACTGCCGATACGCAAAGAAACCGAACGAACCACCCCCTTGCTTTGTATCCGCAACGATTAAAGAAAGATCCAATTTGTTTACGTGACAAACTTTTTTTTGTTTATCAAAAGCCTATTCTCACCTTCTCTTTTCCAGGGTCAGCCAGCAAAACAATTGCATAACTGTGGCTCGCCCTTTGCAACAAACAACAGCAAACCAAACGACACGTCGCGTATCCGTTAGCCCGAACCTACTGGTTATACTAATGTGTCTTGTGTTTTTGTGCAAATCAATGTTCTCTATGTGTACCGCCCAATGAATTTTTGTCTCGCGTCTTCTTCGCCGGCAATAAAGTATCAATGTCGTCACCATTCCCATTATATACCATTCATTATACTCTCTCTGTGTAGTTTGTAGTGATTAGTACTGTGATGCGAGCGCGACAGTCTCGCGAACGTTAGGGATCGACCACGATGTTCGATCGTTTCACATAATCGTAACAACTTCGTCATCAGCGCGCCATTCATTGAGCTCCGAGTGCCTCGCGGATACCGGAGGTATCTCGGCGTTCGAGGCGGACACTCTTCATCTTCATCTCATTAAATTGTCATTCATTCCTGGAGGCGGCGACTCTCGAGATTCGAGAACGGTCGCCGATCTTTGGGTGCTGCTGTATTGGTCACAAGTACGAAATTCTTGACAGGAGAACATCGTCGGAGGCTCACACTCCGGCAGCGAGGAGCGCCTCGTCGGACTCGAGCACGGGTTCCGAGAGCTCCGCCGGTTCCGGTATTCGTAGCACCGGTGCACCATTCACCGCCGAAGAGATGAAGCAAAAGTATCTCTCGAGAGCACCGCCCACGCCCACGACGACGACCGTATCCTCGGGACCGGGCCTCACCACATCCTCCAGTCGGGAATCCACTACCACGCCCACCAGCAGTCCCAGACCCTTCCAAAGCCGTTTTTTAGGCGCAGGTAATAATTTGATACAAACAAAAATTTGCCCAAAACGAAAGTTGGGTAAAAATAAAAATTTGATATAAAGAAAAATTTGATAAAAATAAAAATTTGATAAAAATAAAAATGTGATAAAAAGAAAAATTTGATAAAAATAAAAATTTGATAAAAAGAAAAATGTTATAAATAGAAAAAGTTCATAGACCAAAGATTGATGAAACCGAAAGCTTCGACGGAACACCCTAGATCGCCGGAGCGAGCGGAGGATGGAATTTAAGACTCGCGGTTGTTGGTTTTACGCAGGTAATCGCGCAGCGCCTCCACCCCCAACGCCCGCCGTGCGCGAAGAGCCGAAGAAGAAGGACGAGGTCGAGGACGACGACGACGACGAGACGACCAGTTCCTCGGAGGAGACGGAGTCCGAGACCGAGGAAGAGTCGGAAACCGAGGCCCATCCCTCGACCCCGACAACCGCAGCCGCGCCTACTCAAGAACGTCAGAGGAGCGAATCAGCCATGGCGCGAACCGACATCGGTCCTCTTCTTGCGAGAAGCGCCGAAGCCCGACGCGGAAGCAAGGAGGATTCGCCTTCTACAAGGTGAGTCTAAGCGCCATATATATAGATAAAACTCAGTGGATGAATACTGCTCTAGCTAAATTGCGAATATATTTGTCTTACCGTCGTCTTAAAAAAAAAAGCATAAGATCTTTACCGTCATAACCCCATGACACAAAAACTCTGTCGCATAGCGATGAATCGTTAATATGTAGGAAAATTATTGTCTGTTTTTTTTTGTCGGTGCAAGTATAAATTTCGCATTTACGTGTTAAGGTACACGTCACCGAGGGGAAGTCCGTCGCTGTCCTCGCCAACCAGCACATCGGCATCGTCGACGCCCGGCTATACCAGCAGGTTCGTAGAAAAAGCTCACGGCATTGACGACTTGATGACTTCCAATTCCGATAATCCCCTGGATAATAATCGTTTTAGGATCGTTAGTAGCGATAACGAGGTTGTCGATGATGATGCTACGTCGGCGTCGTCGGCGTCGACCGATAGGATAGTCGAGGATAACGTAAACGCTTTAACAGCTCGTGATGACACGGGATTGAGGGATGAGTCATTGAGCAGGGTCGATACCACGGTATCTAGCGACGATTCCTCCCATTCCTCGGAGTCCTCGGACAGCGATTCCGAGAGCGTCGAGACCGTTCGCGCAACCGGCAACCTTCCTTCTAACGATAATAAAGCCGATCTTAAAACCCCCGGTAACGTAGAGTCGCGCGATAACGCTTCGTCCACGGAGCTTAATAACAATAAAATCGTCGATAGTTACGAGAACGCGAGGGCGTCGATGGTAAACGTCAAGTACGGTATCAACGGCGACGCGGACGCGTTCGACGGTAAAAACGGCACTAACGAGGAAGCAACGGTAAACTCGACCGTGAAGGGAGACATCGGGCCGGCGGAGGTCGAAGGGAAAGATGCGAATTCGAAGCGAAGGCGAGTCGACGGTAACGGTGATTCCATCGGAGGCCAGGACGACGACGAGAGGATCGACGATTTTCTCGCGCGCGTGGTCCGCGACTATAACCGTTCGAGGGAGGACTTCACCGGCTTATCAGGAATTATTGGCTCGCGAGTGGAAAACTATCGCGACCGGGCGATCGAAGATTCCATTTCCGATAAGCCCGAGGCTTCCGGCGACTCGGGTGTCTCGAAGAATTTGAATAACCGCGAGAGGGTGGAAAAGGTTGCGGCAGATTCGGCGACCGAGGCGGTCGATTCGAGCTCGGAAGGTTCCGAAGGTTACGCGACGAAGAGCAACGGGCACGGCGCCGGCAAAGCCGAGGTAAATTCGACGGGTCTCGAGGAATCCGGCGAGAGATTTCTCACGAGAATCGAGGAAACCGAGGAGAGTAACGACGCCGAGGAGGATAATCCGACGAAGGGTGAAGAGGCGGGGGCAAAGGTCGGAGTCGAAGGCAACGCCGAAGCTCCGATGCCCGAGTCGAATTCCGATAAGTCGGATGAGAAGTTGACGGGTACCGTGAGCAGCGACGAGGAGTCCACGGATACCGAAACAGAATCCGAGGAGAGTTCGGTGCGCGAAGCTCTCAACGGGGCGGCCACGGAGGAGGCGAGGAGGAAAGACGAGAGTGACGTTGAGACTCAGGAGCAGAGGAATTTTATCGTGGAAAAGGTGGAGAATCTTTTCGACGATAACGGATGGGTCGTCGCGGATGAAGAGACGCAAACGGGAAACAAGCAAAGCATAAGTCCGCCGAGCTACGGTCCGTCGGTCGGCGATCATCCCCGAGAGGCGAACGTCGATCGAGAAGAAACTGATAAGACTGATTTTTATAACGAAGACTCAACGAGGGGAGAGGAGACTTCCGGCGAGACGGAGAGCGAATCGTCGCCCAGCGACGATCTCTCGAACGACCCGAAAACATTGTCCTCGAGCAAGATACGAGAGAGCGGAAGCACGATCGGCAGTAACGGATGGTTGGTGTCCGAGGAAACCGGGAGCGAGTCCGAGAGAACGACTTCTCCGATCGAGGGAATTCGGAGCTTGGAAGCTGCTTCACACCGAACCGACGATAATTCGAGCCTGGACGTATCGAGGATGTTTCTGTCGAGCGACGAGGATTCGCTGAGGGAGGAGCTTCGGGACAATTCTTCGCGGGTAGATTCGACCGGAAGCGGGCGCGGTTCGCTCAGTGACGATCAAAGTTGGGTGCTTCTCGGCGAGCGCGAGACGGAGGACGCTGGGATGGATCGAGTGAGCGACGAGATCGTTGGAGATAGCGACGGGAGGGTCGAGGATTCGTCGAGCAGAATAAACGGAACATTACCACCGAGAGAAAACGACTCCGGGATAAGTACCGGAGAGGATAACGGGGAAGCGTCCTCGAGGAATCTCGCTCGCACGGTCGACGTCGACGACGACGATGGCGCAAAGCTCATCGCCGGCGTCTCGCAATTACGGAAAAACAAGGCCGAGAACGGCGTTGGCACGGTGACGAGAGAACTTTCCTCAGAGAGCAAAGACCTCGAAGAGTACGACCGGGGAAGAACTGGTGACAGGGAGGACCGTGACGGAACACCGATGAATATACCAATGCAAATGGTAACCACCGTCTTCTGTGTGTCCGTACTGTGTTATAGCGTTCTAACGAATCTGTTCCTATGACTGAGCAGTGAAAGTATTGTCGCGTCGATGTTTAAAAAAAGAAAATATTTCAATCTCTATATAGTCGCTGTAGAAAGTGAGAGCGAGATAATGAAAAGGAAATATCGACGAAACGGGAAGCGAGGGGACGAGAAAATTGAGATACGATAATACGGAAATGAGGGACGGAAAGAAGAGCGAAAGAAAAAAAATGAACGAAAAATCGCGTCGGAGATGATGAAATCGAAAACCGTGGTGCCCGCTCGCGTTCCCGATTACCGAGTTGCTTCGCGTCTCGAATTGTCCGACACGCGCCGCCGATATAAAAGATAACACATGAGCCAAAAAAAAAGTATAACAATGTCGCTGCATTTTTCTTCTTTACACATTGTGATAATCGATACGTATTTACACGTGCATAGCCGTCGAACGCTAACGTTCCTAATTTTCGCTTTTAATTACGTAACTGATATTGCTCAAGTACGTAGCTTCGTAGTTGTTCTCGTGGTTTATTTTTATTTATTTTTTCTCTTTCTGTTTCCCTTATATTTTTTTCTTTTTTATACGCGCTTAGTTTCGATAGAAGCTTGTAGAAGAGATCTTGAGAGTCTTTCGAGAGGATGTTACAGAGTTACGTAGTTCTTGAATTCCCGCCCCGTGCCATGCCCCAGTCCCGAGCAGCTTTATACGAGGATTAAGCGAAGAGCTTTAGAGTCTTTAAAGTCGTTTGTACACTGAATAAAAAAAATACGCGCGGGAAAAGTGCGGGCGTCGAGAAGATCACTATAATCGATTTTCGCTCTTATCCTCGTAACGATCGATAAAAAACGATCCCTCGGCGCTCGCACAATTCCCGTTCTTGTATTTCCACTATCATATAAGTTTTTGTACTTTTTTCTCTAGTCGTTAGTTCTTTTCGTCCAGTTTGTTGATGTGGTGAATAAACTGCAGTCATGTGGATAACTCGTTTCATTTATTTCCCTCTCAAAGCAAAGCAAAAAAAAAACGACACGAATACGAAAAAGACAAAAATGAAAAAAAAAACAAGGAACAAGGTCCTCGTTGACGCGTAACAGCATTGCAGAATCCCGCTTGCCAGTTTCGATGGTTTTGTCTATCCTCTTATCATTGTCCATTCACTTACATTGTTTGTCATGCGTTTTCGTCATTAGACGTATTTATTGATAATAATGTGGATTTTTCGAATTCTCTCCGTCCGAATATCGCGAAGAAGACAATCTGATCCCAGGAACTCGGACTAACATCGAGGAAGGCGAACGGGTGTGAGACTTTGTAGTTCCTCGGTATGAGATGCCCGAGAAGACTTACGAAAGTGGACCTGTTTGATCGCAAATATAACGCTTGCCAGCCGATTTTTCGTGTTTGACGTCAGTAATAAAATTTAAAAAAAATAAAAAAAATAAATCGCTTCGACAGGCACACGTGCTACATCGAGGAATCACACGAAGACTCGGTCATTCTCGTCACGTTCAACATTCATAGGAGACATTCCAGTTCCATGAATCTCGTCACATCACTCATCTCGGCAGACACTACTTTACTATCCAAAACTACGTTACCAGATTCGAAAGAAAGATTTTACTACGCGCACGTATCTCGCAACGACATTTCTTCCACGAAGACTACACTATCGAGATAACAAATTCTGCCGTGAAAATCCAAAAGAAAATCTCCTGTTCTTCCCCAAAAAAAAAAAACGTATGATTTAGTCTCTCGATAACCACACGACTAATAATAATAATTTTGTATTCGCATAGTCGAACAACTGGATGCATGATCTAGTTACTTCACCAGTTACTTAACTGTATGATTAAAAAAATAATGTTCAATTCATGCAGTCGAATAACCAGACATACGGATAAAAAATTATTGTCATAGCCAACTTAACGTTAATTGCGAGCATATTAAAAGTTTTACTCCGCGCAAGAACAGGGTGTTTTTGGAAGGCCATCAGCTCCCGTTGATTAGATTTGTCCTCGACAGAGTGGTGGAGGAATTGGATCGATGCATATATTAGTATAATGGTCCACGCAGAGACCATCCGCGCAATTAACATCGGGCGTGTGATAGTCTCAGTCGCTGTGAACGGGGTATGTAGGGTGCTCAAGGGACCGAGGGGTGGGGGGGGCTGGGGTGGTTTTCGTACGTACAGATGCGTGTTGCGAGGACGGGTATCGATTGACTCCTGCAGTGGAGCGGACATTATCTCGCTCACTCTCTCTCTCTGTCTCTCTCTCTCAGTCCAAACGAGAACATTGTTGTTATCTCGCTCTAGGCCAATTATCGCGAGTGCATCAGTTATGACGCCTTGACGTGACGTGGGGAAACCACTATCTGCTGCTCGGTTCCAGATTCCTGAACAAGAGCAGGAGCCAAGCAGCGGTGACGACGCCGCGCGAACGTGAGCGTGAACGCGAGCGTGAGAGGGAAAGGGAGCCGGAACCGGAAGTCGAGCCTCTGTCACCGAGGTCGCGTTACGCGGCCCTCAAGGAGAGACGACAGAGATTGGCGCGTTCGAGGAGCTCTCACAACTTCGGCAACGACGATCTCGACTTGGACGAGGATCCACCCTCGCCGACAACCCAATCGCCGAACGCTTATCTCGCCGCTAAATACGGGGCCGGCTCGGAACTGGCCCGGAGTCGCAGTACTCACGCTCTCAAATCGCGGGAACCGAGCCCCGACCGGGATCGAGGGGGCACGGAGAAGGACGGCGCCGCCCTGAGCTCCTGGGCGCGCTATCTCAAGAACAAGTACGGCAATCGAAGCACCAAGGACAAGGAGCCACCCTCGTCGACCTCGTCGATTCCCTCCTCGAGGTGAGCGACAAGTATTTTTCTATATTATCGTAAAGGACTTTCATTTATTGTCCTCTTTCATGAAGTTCTTGTTAAGGAGTAAAAAAAGCACTTATGCAAATGAAGAAACAAGTAATTTTTTTATTCGATTTGCAGTGCGAGTGCAGCCTCGAGGCGACTGTCCCTCGGCCTGCCCCTCAGGCACACCGGACAAACCTCCTTCGAATCTTCTGACGACGACCAAAAAAACCCGTCAGGCTCCCCCACGTCCCCTACAGCAGCTCCCGCTATACCCGCCCCAGCAGGTTCCTCCACTAGGTGAGCAGTCATCCACTTCACCTAAATTATACTGAACCATTCGCGGCTACTGATATTTTTTTTCTTCTTGTATCGTTTCAGGAATCAGTACCTGCTGAAGCGGCGGCAGCTGTTTAAATTTGGGATGCGGGGGAGCGGTGCCGGATGTTTTACGTGGCCGAGAGGCCTCGCAGTTGGCCCGGACAACTCCATCGTCGTGGCCGACAGCTCCAACCATCGTGTACAAGTAGGCGTCGGCACTTTTCGTAACATCGATAAAAATGCGTTCCCTCAAGCGAGATACTGATTGTCGTTCCGCTCGCGCAGGTCTTCGACGGAAACGGAAACTTCATGAAGGAGTTTGGTACGTACGGAAGCGGAGAGGGACAGTTCGACTGTCTGGCCGGTGTGGCAGTCAACAGAATCGGTCAATTCATAATCGCTGATCGTTACAATCATCGGATCCAAGTGCTCGATCCGTCGGGCCGCTTCTTGCGGACCTTCGGCTCACAGGGCACCGCCGATGGCCGGTTCAATTATCCCTGGGGCATAACCACCGACGCCCTAGGATTCATTTACGTGTGCGACAAGGAGAACCATCGCGTGCAGGTGATTTTTTTACAGTTATTTTCAAAAGCGGACACGGATAACGACAGGTCATGCCCACCTGCTTCCGGTCCGCGATGCAACCGGCAGTAACGGACCAAAGTATCGCTGCAGCGTCACTGCACGACTTTTACCATTTTTTGTTGCTTTTTTTACGACCATTATCATTTTATTACTGCGGTATCGCTAAACGACCTTTATCATTTGTTTATTCTTTGTTTTTTTGAACGGCTATTGTCATTTTATTACTGCTGTATCGCTGAACGACCTTTATTATTTGTAGTTTTTTTATCGTAAAAGACAATGCATAAAGGACGTTCAGATGCACCTATTTTACCTTTCTGCATAGCGCACTATTTTTTTTTTTTATTCAAACCCAAAACGCTCGAGCGATCAGTATTTTTCTGAATCGAGGACCGAACTGCTCGAGCGACCGACCGTGCGCCGCGACGCGTAGGGGATGGGATAATCGATAGTGAAATTACTTGCTGTTTAACAGGTGTTCCAGTCGGATGGAACATTCGTTGGTAAGTTCGGCTCGTGCGGTAGCGGACGTGGTCAACTGGAACATCCGCATTACATAGCGGTGAGCAGCACGAATCGTGTCATAGTCAGCGACGGTAACAACCATCGGGTCCAGATATTCGACGTTAACGGACGTGTGCTGACGTCCTTCGGCTCCGAGGGCTCCGAGGAGGGACAGTTCAAGTTTCCCCGTGGCGTGGCGGTCGACGACCAGGGCTTCATCATCGTCGCGGACTCGGGCAACAATCGCATACAGATATTCACGCCGGAGGGCAGCTTCCTCAGAGCTTTCGGCGGATGGGGAAGCGGCGACGGCGAGTTCAAGGGGCTCGAGGGCGTCGCCGTCACTTCCGCCGGAAACATCGTCGTCTGCGATCGCGAGAATCATCGCGTGCAAGTTTTCTGATGGAGCCCGAGATTCGCGGATGGCGAAGGGGATTCCCCGACGGATTCGCGGATGTCCGCGGTACGCGAGCGCCACGCAGATCGACGCGACTAACAAACGCCATAGGGATGTGGAATCGAGAGGGGGAGACGTACGAAAGAGAGAGATATTCGTCGCAACGTTAATCCTCGTTCGACCACTCGTGCCAAAGACGAACTGGACAGCACAGTGAATTTAAAAAAAATACAAGCTAGCGTGGCCTGTGATTGGTTAAATTTTAATTGTCGAAAACGGTAGTTACCTGTCAACACCGAACATTCTCCTTCAGCGCGATTAACTACTGAAAAAATTTCAAGCAAATTTTTTTTATTTGCTGATTTATTTTTAATTTTTTGTTTTCGTTTCTAATTAATCTAACCGCTTTGTAACCCGATTGGGAGATGTAGACGAATAATTGATATTTCCGCGGATAAATTTATTGATCGTAGGAGGCCTCGAAACCGTGTGCATTTACGTCGTTTTACCGACCCGAGAATCTGGAGACACCGGTGAGAAGAAAAAAAACGCACCCTCCGAATCGACAAAAGCATACGAGCTCTCTCTGTCTCTCGGACACACATGATATTTCAGATAACTTAATTTAATTTGTACTCAAAGTTACAAAACACCGTTTGTACCGTTTGTATGCTTTAAATAAATTGTTGCGGAAGAACGTTGAAATATTTATCGGAGTCTGTGCTAATCGATGCCCTCGGCGAAGAAATTCTTCTCTGCGGACAGCAGGAAGGAACTGGGGAGTCACACGGGTGCCGGGCGGGGCAGGCTCAATTCAAAAGGTAAGTGCGTCAATAAATATATAATTTATTAAATGCAATGATGAAATGGTGTAACAATGGAAGATCGCGAGTCGTCGGGACGATCGGCGTCGATCACCAACCGTGGAAACGGCCAGAGGTAATTTGGCTAACGTTCCTCTCGCGATCTTCCGGATCGGAAATATAGATAAAATATTTTCGTTATTTACAATATTAGTTGAACGTTAGTCAATAAATAATAAATAGTGGTATAATCATTTATTTAATTACTTTAATAATTTAATATTACGTTTTGCGATAATAAAAATATTACAAGAGATGGAGCCTGTATCGTTATTAGTTATTACACTAAAATAGCACGTAAGTGTAATATACGCTCTCTTCGTGACGAAAATCGTGCGCTACCTTCGAACTTTTGTATATGCAAACCCTCCCGGTTATAATCGATTTCGAATGCGAAACAGAGCACACGCTCCGAACGATAAAAGATCCTGTCGTGCGGATCCGAAGAACGACGTTCGAAGGCACTCGACGAGTTTTGAGACGTAGAATATATCGTCGAGTTTTCGGAAAATGTCGAAATTATCCTCGAAACAAAGAGCGTGTTCATTAACGAACAGATAACAGAAGAGAGTTGAGATCATCCCGGGTGTCGTTAGATTGGAACAGAAGAAGACAAATACGTAATTGGACGTTTTTTCCCCGATAGAGAATCTTCGATTTTCTTTCTAGTTTTCTTATTTTTTGATTTTGTTTTTTTTTGTAAAAACCGAGAAACAATTGTTGGACGCAAATGGTCACCGTGACAGGTACGTGCGAAAGTTTACGTGAAAAGAATAGTGCGAAATTTTAAGAGACCGCGAAAATGCATAGGAATACGGAAACGAGACGAAAAATTAAAAAACGAACAAGAAACGGACAATGTAATTTTAAGCCCGCCTCGATCGAAGATTTCGACATTTCGTGAACTCGCGGTGTAAATCTGGAGACTGGACATCGGATAATCCGTATCTAGCGTGAATAATATCATTGTCGATTCGAAGAAGTAAAATTCAACTACGCCTAGTGTTTTTTTTTTTTTGCTTTTTTTTATTTCGTCTGCTTTTTCTAAAAAGTAGTTTGAAAAGTGGCATGACATTTCATCAGTATCGTTTAAATCGCGTAGTAATAAAGTTATAATTAATTCATTAATTAATTAAAGTGGCAGCAGTTAGGCCATGCGGCTCCTATCATCTAGTCGTCTTTGACTCTTGGCTTTCTTATTTAGATTTAAAAATTTTCTTTTTTTTCCTTTACTTATTAAATTCATATTTGAGAATAATTTTTTTTTGTTGTTGTTTTAAGTGACTTGTTAAAGTTGTGTACCTCGAAGCGCCTACCCTAGCGATGTCATTAATTATTATGTAGTAAGTGTTGGTTGTCTTTTATCGTTTTTTTTTCTTTTCATTTCGTAAATATTTCTCGCCTCTCGCCTCTCGTTTTGGTTTTCTTTTTGTTCTTTTTTTCATTTTGTATTTTTTTAAATTTATTTTAGTTAATGTTATTATGCGACTGAAGTAACGGGAAACTATTATCCACGGCGTCGATCGAGTAAAATCGACGGTGGCCGAAAAATACTGCGAAAGATTTATTTAATTTTTTTACTTTATTTATCATTTGTTTAAGTCTCGGATAAGTGAAAGATACCGTCACTAATTTAGTCGGGTCTGCCTCGTTATGTACCTCTAAATCCCCTCCCGCCCCTAGCAAAGTACAATTTTCGTTGCGCCCGATAATAATCATCGACGTCTTACACGATTTGTCTTTATTTATATGTGAAAGTCACAAACGTGATTGCCACGCGACCGACTGCAATACTCGCCGACAACGGCAAGCTGCACCCTTAAAAACCGCTCAGCCTCTAACCCGAGCTCTCGTCTCCCTCACAATAGCTAAACTTCATTAATAGATTCTTAAATATATAATAAGCAAAAATATGAATGTAATAATAGTTTGTATATATACTCGTCTCATCTTTTTTTTCATCTTCATCTTCTTTAAGTATCGATAGGATCGTGAATTAATTTAATTAATTAACAATGATTGAAAGAGTGTTTTTTTACTTTTACCTTTTTCTTATCTCCCCCCGATTATAAACTAATAATCATTTTTAAGCTTAGTGGCATGAAAATGCTCGTTGGAATTGACTCGTGTGTACAATATTTTATGTTTTTTTTTAAATCTTCATCATCATCGCGTACGTCCACCGCATTTTACGTCGCTATTCGTAACGCCTAAATCGATATCTAGATTATGACAAATATAATCGAGATCGTCGTACTCCTCGACGTTCCGTGCTGCTGGAACTTGGTAGATTGAGCTTGGGAGCTTACGTGCTAAATCGATTTTTTTTCATTTTTTTTTTCTTTCTCTTGACATCTCGCTTCTTTTTCTTATCCTTCTCGTTCTCACGGGTCAATGTGCCGAGAGTCGAAAAACACACGTGTTTCCTTGTACGATATTAAAAAAACCAAAAACAAAACTCTTCAGCCAACCTTTCACTCTCGGTAATCGTGAATGCCTTGTCACTAATATTATCGACCTTTGTCTTAGGAAGGGAAGGTGATGAACAAAATTATCACATATATTCACAATATTTATGTATATCCGCGAACAGCGTCTCAATCGCTCTACTCGATAGATCGTCGCGGGTATGCTAGAATAATTTTAGCTGGAAGGTCGAAGATTTGCGGCCGTGTATGAAAAATGAAAAATAAATAAATAAATTCTAATTCGACACGAATGGATCGACAAAACAATCGAGTCGAACGAGCTCGCACCACTCTCGGAGTCGATCACCCGAGGACGTTAAACTCGAAAAGGGCCCGAAACACCGGACTCGTATGTCTGTCTGTCTGTATTTTTTTTTTTTTTTTAAATCGCGTCCGACGCCTCACCCCTCCGCCATTTTTTTAGTGCGTCGGAACGTCGGAAATACTTTCTTGGATCACCATGGATTTATCACAATGTTTATTATTATATCATATTTTTTTTTGCCTCAAACACGACGCGTTACTTTGCGGGCTCTTCTTCGACAGTTTCCACAATCGCCCTCACCACCCAAATAGTATTTCATTGTACGCACCTCCCTATCCTAATATAAGAATCTCGAGGAGTGAGAATATAATTTTTATCAATGAAAATTGCCTAATTTTTTTTTTTCGACTACTAAAACTCGATTGAGCTTCGTTTCTCTTTAGATATAAGATAGGTAATGGCGCGATGCAAAGCGCACAGCCCCCGCAGGTTCAGAGGGCTTCGTCCCGAAGAAGAGCGCTTTCGCGTTGTCCGACCTTATTTCATCGCGTACAAAGATTCCCCCCCCCCCCCCCTATTTCCCTCCTTGCTCTCGAGCATCGATCGACACGATTCGTTGGACGTTCCATTGGCTCGGACATCAATCATCGAGTATCGCACTTTTGCGTGCGAAAAAAATCTTTTTTTTGTTTGTTCTCGTTTTATCTCTCACGTTACGCGACGACATGAACACACATCGTGATTCCGGACTCATCGCACGATCCGACGATTCCCTGTAGCATCGTCCAAGTGTAAGCTCTCTTTTATCCCTTTCATTTATCGCCCATCCTCTTCTTCATCTATACTAGGAACGTCATTTCTTTTTTGCTCCTTTCTCATACGAATGAAAAATATCTATTACGTACGTCACGCACGAGCATCACACACGATGTCGCCGCGGTCGTCGTATTGATATAGCTAACTGCAATTTGTGATAAACGCGATTTCTTTTTTTCTTTTTTGTTTTTCTAGCGAGTCAACAACGCACCTCTCGGACAACGACGACAGTCGATAAAACACAACGGCAACACGGCCGTCGTTGTCCACACGAAGATGAAACAATTGATTCCAATGAACAACGTGTGTATAAGCAGAATATGATTTAAGTGGTAATCGGGAAATTCCGTTTTTTTTTTCTTTGATATAGGATCGATCTCGAAGGGCAAAAAAGACAAACGAGAACGATCAATTCGTAGCCTCAATCTCTCAAACTTCACCGAACTTTCTTTTTATAATAAAACACTACTTAGCTCAAACTCCCACATAATTCTTCAACTAGCCCTACCGATCGTTGAATCAAACTCTCGGTATAATTCTCTATACTCGGAAACATGAGCTATTTATTATAAGTAAATACCCACGAAATTGTACTTTTTCGATTACTTGTTTTTTTTTTCTCGGACTAAGCTTCCTTCCGTTTCGTCGACTTGAGACCCGGTCGGAAGCTTATTCGATCGCACCAACTAATCAGTATTACTTAAATAGCGTTATAGAATAATTCATTACTTTTTTTTTTCTCATTTTGTTTTTTGGAAGCAACATGATAGCCAAGATTCACGGATTATTGAAAGCGAACATTATTATCTCGCGATAGTGAAACGAAAAAAAAAAAGAAATTTTTTAAATCGCGACAAACGCAAGACTCTTCTCTCTTCGATCCGCATTGTCGCAGTAATATTGAGGAATATATAGAATGTTTGCTTTTGTTTTCTTATTTCCCATCGAGTGACCCCGCTCACGCGATGACGTTTGTAGAGTTAGTATTAGACTGCGAATAAATTAATTGTCACAGCTTGCGTAATAGTCATATCGCAAGAGAATGACTCGGCAAATAGTGCGTGATCAATTGTTTCGAATAAATGAATAACCAAGTTCGCTCCGTGCCAAACGAGAGTTCCAACGGAGCTTTAGAGTGAGAGTCGTAGATAAAGATCCCAATGAAAATTCTTCAACAATATTATGCACTTAGTACATATACTTGCGTTTAACTGGAACGGTGCGCAAATGTTAAATAAATATATATGAAAAAAACGCCAACCGGTACGTAACTCTATAACGGATAAGCTATATAATCAACAATGAGAAAAAAAAATTAGAACAGAACGCCTTGACGATCAACGACAATCGTGGCGCTTTTGTTTGTCCCTAATGATCTGCACACGTCTTCTTCGTCCACTTGTCACCAGAATCCAAGCGTACTTTGTCGAAGGAGAAAAAAATCATTCGATTACTTCATTGAGGAATGAGACGCAGGTAAGTCCGCGTGCATGATAACAACACCGTCGGATAGCTCGGACGTTTATACAGAAGAGAGGAAAAGATTTGAGTTCCAAAAAATGTGGACTCGCCGAGATAATCTCGTTGCACCGAAGGTTAATAGGGACGGGGGCGTCGGTGAAGCGACGTCGGGGAAAACCGTGAGTTATCGAGAGCCCGCGATGAAGAATCGACGAGACGAAAATGGAGAGCCGATCCAACGACGAAAAGAGCTTTAGAGCTTTCCCAGCTCTTCTTCGTCGCGGTCTTGTTCCGTATTTCAAGGTCGATCACCCCCTCGTCGACTCTAAGCGTGTCTGCACTGCTTCTGTAGAGGACCACTGGCTGCCAGTTTCAGCTGGCTGTCGACTAAGTGGTCTCTTGGCTGGCGGCTACTAGGCTGGCCCCTGGGCTAGATGAGGGCGAGCTTTGGAGGACAACAGCCCCCCGTGAAGTGAGCACCTGCGGCCTCCCGCTCCCGTTTGCGACGGCCCTGGCGTTCTGCAGTCTAATTGCAGAACAGAATAAACGCCGGATCCATTAATACCCTTTAATCTACAAATTCATCTCGAAGAATTCATTAACTAATAATTCTTTTTCTTCCTACGGAGAGATTCTAAAACTTACCGGTCGTGAATCATCCCACGACAGGCTGCGTTAGCAAAAGGTTATATTTAATTTTTTTTTTTTTTTTTTTTTTTGTGGTTGAATGGTTCTGAGGGTATTCGGGAGGCTCGACTGTGGTCGAGAGAAAAGTTTGGGACACCGAGGATCAAGTCTTCTCTTTTTCTACTCCAAACTCGTCTTGAAAGTTTGAGTAATGGGAAAAGTGAGCGATGAGGAACGTCGGTTAGTTTTCTGGTCTACGGTTACGACTCACTTGATCTTGGATTGTCGCATGAACTGTTGAATCTTTCTGGCAGCTTGGTGAGCGGCTTGCTGATGAACGGATTGCTGCCTCGTGCTCGTTGAGCCGGGTCGTGCACGGTAGCTACGGTAGTTGCTCTGAATCACCACAGCGGCCTTCGTGGCTTGTCTGCAATTAGTACAGGTAGATGCGGATACAGGATCTGCTACTTGCGATGCTACCTGAACTTCCCCACATTACTTCGGTAGGACGAATACCCGAGGAAGTGAAGGAAGTAAAGTAGGGAAAGCACGCTCCAGAAGCGTTCCATTATGCACGATCCGAGCCTAGCTCTCTCTCACTTAGACCGAAGTCGTATTAATTTAATGCCAGCTTAATTTCGTATTCGGGCTACGGTCTACAACGGTACGAGGGAGGCAGTCAGGCCCAAGGCAGAAAGTTCGCGGAAGCAAAGTTTCCGAATTATTTACGATGCCAATTAAAAGTTGGCCCGGAGAGTCTCCGGGCCTCGACGCAAGTTGAACCGACGACCAAGAAGAAGACTCTAACGCCAACCAGGATAGAGCAAGGGGATCGCAAGTCGACCCTCTCGGATCGTTAACTCCGTTTCTACCGAGCATACCTGTCACCGACCTTACTTATTGTGATTTATAGCTAATTATTTCGCTAATAATAGCGGAACATTCGGAGAGTGAGAAACGTGTCTTATGCACTCGGGAACGCGAGTTGATCGTGTTAGCTACTCTCATTTCGCAGATTACGAAATTAATTACTAACTTGTTTTCATGCTTGGGGCATCGTTTACGGAATATTATTATTCTTCCTGCATCGAGTATGGATAGAGTACGAGGGGGGAAGCTATGGAGATTAATTTTCGGGGCATAATTTACGGAATAATATTATCGTTCCTGCCTCGAATATGGATATAGTACGAGAAGGAAAGGTACAGAGATAATTTTTATAAAAATGTATAGCCCCACAGAAAAAAATTGGTGTCATATAAATCGTTTTTATATATTTGCTGGTCTCCCGATGTACCAGAATAGCCCGCGAGACGAGCAGAACTAAAATTTTATTTTATTTAAATAAATTCACTTCAATAAAAAATGGGTTCCTGCTTTCCTGTCAGAAATTTTAGAGTGCCAAATCGAGCCCTGCCAAATTTCGGAAAAGACCTGATCTAGCCCTGAGAAGACCCCAATGTCGTGCTCTAAATTTTTTACCGAGGATTGTGCACACCGCGATTGTGAGCTAATATTAGATTAATAATGAAGATATTCTTTACCTGTAGTAGGCGTACTGCTTGTGGCGTCGATAGTACTGCTGTATGAGAACCGCGGCGTGTCTCTCAGCCTCCTCCTGTCTCTGTCGTCCTTTGTAACTCCTGTAGGCCTTCTGGATCATCCTCGCAGCCTGATAGAGCTCTCTCTGTTCTCTGTCCGATAGCGTGAGCCTGCTCAAGTCAGCCTCGCTCCCATCTCCGTTACCCGCACCGCCTATACCGATACCACCTCCGCATCTCTCGCCGTTGGCATACCCGTAATGATTGTTATGAGAGTTGCCACCGTCGAGCTGCAACTGGAGCTGCAGAAACTCGCAAAAGTCGGCGGTCGTTGGCGGTGGGGATGGTGAATCGGGGGTGAGACAACTGCTTGACGGACTCGATGGACTCGCATCGGCGTCGACGTCCGATACCGATGCCGCCCCTCCGGTGCAATCCCGGTAAGAGTCGAACAACTCGCCGGAGTCCAGAGGCTATGGAAAAATAAGAAAAACAAAATTATTAATTGAGGTATTAGCTAGGTTTCCACAAATTTTTTTTTTTTCGTAATTATCATTCTTTTAAGGGCTTACGCCACAGTAAAATTTCCATAAAAAAAAATTCTTCGCCATTTTGCCAAATTCATTAATTTTTTTCCCCCGTCGTTAAGGACCACGTTATATATAATTTGTTGAGAGATAATTAAAATTGTTTGTTTCTGATAAAATAACAAGTTGAAATTAGGAACTTAAAAAAAATTGTTTACGCCGACCGATAAAAAAAATACATGATAACGATAAAGTTGAATGAAAAAATTTCCGAAATGTCCTTTAATATATGCTCTTTTCACCTTAAAAAATTAAGTCGATAAAGCGTATACTTAAGAAGAAAAAAAATCACGAAATAAGCATGCGTTGACAAGTGTTAAAGTTTCAGAAGTTAAAAAAATAATAATACAGTACGACTCACCATTTGCTCCATTAGGGCATCCTCGAGAGGCGTCCGTGGCGCTGGCGGTGAAGGCGGCAGCGACGGTGAGGATGGATCACCCTCTCCTCTCTTGATCCTCTCGGGCAGCGCGGCGATAATTTGTTCGGCCAATGTGAGGACCCGCGCGTCTTCCTCCCCTATAAAAAGGAATCACCACCCTAGCCAAACTCAAATGGGCAAATAAACGTCGACGGGAGCATGGAAGAAAATCGCCGGAAGCGTATACTTCTTTTTTTTTTAACACAACGAACAGCGATAACGCACACCAAAGAGTCAAGGAGGTTTAATCGAAGTAGGTATTATCGGCTTTTTCTTGCGTTACTTATTATTAACTATAGAACATCAAACACTCGAGCACCAAAACAGCTGTCGCAGAAGTAGTAAGGTAGGTAGTAGGTAGTAGTAGTAAATTCGTACGTTGCCAAAGCCGCCAGCTACGCTATGTTATGACAGAAGGATATATATAGAGTGTGAGAAGATGCATTGGATTCTTGGCACCGACGATACGAGAAGAAGAAGGTGAAGAAGAAGATAAGTGGTCGGGCGATAGGAGGCGATGTACGATATTATAGTTCCTCTGTTAATAAAGTCCACGATTTCGATGACCGTCGCCCATCTAAAAATCTCTCCCGTCCTCCCCCCGCCCTCCCTTCCAATATCAATGTCAAATCTAACTGACGATTCAGCTCTACAGCTCGCAACATCAATAAATAAAAACATAGACGGGCGAAATCCTGGAGCGAAATCAGTCCCGATCGTCGTAAATGCACCAATCCGTATTTTTAAAAATAAACAAAATAAAAAACGAGGATGGAGCATAAAGACGATCGCTCATCGCGATCACCGGATGACAAGCTATATATAATAATAATACGTAGATAGTATCAAAGACATATTACGTTACAATCAATAAAGTACAGTGAGAGACAGAGTGTGTGTGTGATCCAACAGCGGTTACGTAGGCCAAGCAACACCAACACTGCTAAAAGCTGCAAGATTTCAGAGAGGATATAAGTATAGTAGAGTAATGATTGTTTTTTTTTTCTTTTTTTGTATGTTTTAGGAATCTCTTGCGTTAGCGCGTAGACCGCATATTTTAAACTATTAGATCTAAGCTCGCACCGATTAATATGCGCCCTGAGCCCGCGGCCATGTTTAAGAGACTTTTTTAAATCTAGGATCTATGAGTGTTGTTACAAGTATAGTTCAAACTTTGTTGAAAACAAAATAAGGAAAATAAAAGAATGTCCATACAGTTTAACGGTGATAGACAACAGACGGACAGACAGACAGACACGACAGACAGGCACAGACAGATAGAGATCGATATACCGATAGAGAGGGGATGTGTTATTTTTGTATTTTTTTTTTGTTTTTTTTTTTACGAGGAAGGTGTGGTACGGACCTACGGACGATTGGGGGGTCGTAGAACTCTCCATTCCCTGCTGGCCGAGGCCTAACGACGACTCGTCCTCTTGCAACAACTCCATGTTGTCCAGGAGCGGGGAACCACCTGTGTTTTTCGATCAAAACCCGCTTATAATGTATACGCTACGCCAAAAAACTAGCGAAACACATAACGCCCGTCTCGCGATTTTTTTTTATCTTCAACTATTTAAACGACCGAGAGGCTATTTTGGCTACACATCAACGTGGCGAGGAAAATGAGGCGGGGTGGGTTGCCAACTATGTATATAAATACTATTACGGGGTTTCGATTTTTTTTCGTGTTTGTGTACGTGTGTGTGTTTGCGTTTTTTTTCAAGGTCGAGCGTTGGAGTAGAGAGAAAAAGATGAGCGTAATATGTACCATGTATATATATAGTACACATAGTAGTATATGTATATATATATAGTACACATAGTACTATCTGTACTATATATAGGAGCAGTATATAAATATATACATCGTAGATTTGGGATTTTTTGTTACGTGGTGAATGGTGGTTAATGTTACTATAGTATAAAAAGCCAAACGAGACTAACACAGCGCCAAATCGAGACCGCTGTCTTGGGAGGGCCGTCTCGGACTCGGGCTCGCCGGTCTCAAGAAAAGCCTCTCGTCCTGTCGTCTCGCTTCCAAACGATTCAACTCTTCGGTAATTCCCGTGTGACCGTTCTCCGCCGCCAATTCGGTCGCCGTTCTGTTCTGACAATCTCGTACGCGCAGTGCCATCGCGTTCCACCTGTCCAACAGATCGCGGTACATAGACGATCGTGTTGCTTTTCGATACCTCAACGCCTTACCTACATACTATTCTTTAACTATGATTACATCCCGTATTATTCGCGTATACGTCGTTGAAATCGCGGTCTATCGGGAAACGATTTCATCTTTTTTTTTTAACGGGTTTTATTTTTATTTTTATTACTTACCGATAGAGAATTCGCGCAGTGTCTGCGTGACCAGCCGCACAGGCCCAGGCGAGGGGAGTCAGTCCAGCTGCGTCCTGTCTCAGGGCGTCGACTTCAGCGTCGAGGACGCTGCTTGGATTTTCCGCTCTCCAGTGAAGAAGCGCACAAGCCAGTCGGGAATATCCCAAACCGGCTGCTAAGTGAAGGAGTGTCGGACCTCCCGATTGAAGGGGTTCGGCTCCGGCACGCCAAGGACGGACTACGGCATCCTGAAATTAATAAATGCACGGGCATTAGGTCGTCGTGAATCGGGCAAAATCTCGTTTCGAGAATGGCAATTTTTACTTCGAGCGGACGCGAGAAAATTGCCGAGTCGGAAGGGAGAAGCGATGATTGCGAAGTAAAAACAGGTGCTCGAAAAATGGTCGGCTCAAGTGTATATTTTATGGCGCCGGCACTTTAGAAGTGGCTCGGAAAAAAATGACTCACTCACGGAGATTGAATTGTATCGATTTCATTGTTACCTGACAGTAAGCTACGAGACGTTCCTCGAGATGCGCCGCGGGCGAGGGTGGCCCGGGACCCTGGAGACGTGCCTCCACGTCGGCCAGTCGGTCGAGGAGTGCCCTCTCGGAACTGGGCTCGGTCGCGGGTGCCCTGCGATACTCGAACGCAACGCTGTCGGACACCACGAAACCATCACAGGCAACTTGTAGGGACGCTATGCCGGGCGCGTGAGCCGGACATCTGCAGCGCAACACACCGGGCTGTACCAAACATGCTTCCACTGGCTCGGCGTCGAAGAGCACGGAATAGGATTGCGAACCGCTGCCGCCAGTCCACGGTCCAGCAACCAGCACCTGTGACAAAAAATCGTTAAAAAAATTATTTATCTATCAAGAGTAATGTTTACAACGATTGCACTGTTCACAAAAATTGCACTGAACGAAGCGACGTGATCACTCTACTGGTGTACAAAATTTCAACTCGCTGTCTTAGACCGATACCGAGTTATAGTTGTTTTACACGACGCATATCTGCAACACACACACACTCACACATACATACATACATCCGGATACCAGCTAAAAATCGCATTTATCGACCTTGTAGACTATCGAATTTTTTGTTTTACGACAACAGCTTCCTCTATGAAGAGGCAAAAAAAAACACATTCAATTGCTCACCTTGACACCTCCCTCAGTGTAACTCCACTCAGGACTGTACTCAGCGATGTGAACAGTAGCTCCGGGATGACATCCATCGTTCTGCCCTCCGGCTCTGTCGTCCGGCTTCGTGTGCTCGGTGTCGAAGTCGTGGAGTTCCGGCAAGTCGCCGAAAACGTCGAAAGCGTCAAGATTAACGAGTACATCGTCCGAAGAGTCGATAAAGTCCATAGGATTGATTATGTGGTTGTCAGCTGGAGACGGCGACGGCGACGGCGGTACCATGTTCGCCGACAGCGTTCTCTGTATGTCCTCCTGACTGAGATCCAGAGTTTCCGCGAAATCGGCTACCACAGTTCCGTTGCCAGCTGAGTTGCTTATAGTTTGAACGCCCGATCTTTCGACGACCGTGTCCTGAGCGTCGATATCTTGGTGGGTCTGCTGCTCGCGATCAACACTGGTTTGCTGAACGATTTGCTGCTGATCCGTTACCTGCTGCATCTCCACTTGTTGACCATGTTGCTGCTGTTGTTGTTGTTGCTGCTGTTGCTGCTGTTGTTGTTGCTGCTGCTGCTGCTGTTGCTGTTGTTGCTGTTGCTGATGATGATATGGCTGACTGTTCAGTATTAGCAGACCACCTCCTCCCTGTATCTGCTGTAGACTTAAAACTAGCGGAGCCGGCTGTTGACTCTGCGTCGAGTGGGAATGTCTTGAGTATACGCGAGGAGCAGTTGCGGCCGTCGACGAGGGCTGCTGACCTCCGGTAGTCGAGGTTACCTGCAACGCCAAGAATACGAGACCCCCCCATTCAAGCTCGGCTGCTCTTCGATTCTCGCACCATCTAATCTAGTCTCGGATTCAGAAAACAAAAATGCAAAAAAAATCCAACTGTGATTCCCTGAATTACAGTTTCTCCCGGTTTTTCTAGACGAACCATGACATTTTTTTCCAGTCTATGAAATAGGGTAGGTAGAGGCAATTCGCAAAGCTCTGTGATCGGGAACGACACGGCTGAGGTCGACGATTCGAGAACTTTTCGTCCACTCAGCCGGAAGTCGTTTTGGTAAATGAAGTACCGCGTAAATCGCGGCTTGCAATCGTTATCCTTTCAAACCTGATTGTCCGGCGTGAGTCTCCGTGGCGCAAGCTGCGCGGCGCTCGTCGAGGTCGTCGACGACGCTCTCTGGCGATCGAGCAGCTGCGAGACTATCATGTCGACGGGGTGGCTCGAGTGCTGATTGAGATGAGGATTGTTCGGATCGTCATCGCCGCCGAGGAACATTGGCCTGAGTTGGGACGCGAGCTCGTCTCGCGTCCATTCCTTCTTGTCAGGTGGCAGGGCCAGACAGGGCGGTAACGCTGCCAATTTGGCATCCCCGTCCGGATAAGGAACGTTCAAGTAATGGACGAGTACGACGTCTGGATTCTGGAGAAGCCAGTAGCATCGACGATGAAATGTTGGGAGTATAGCTGAATGCACGTAGCAACCGTAGATGCACTCGACACCCTGAACCTGCGATCGGAAAAGAAATACACAAAATTCTCTATAGACGATCAAACATAAAAAATTCGCAGTTTTTTTCTTCAGTGCCTAAAACTGACGATCAACAACCTTGAGTTTCATGTGATCTTCGCGCGTTGTCTTGCCGTCTTTTCGCTTCTTCCAGCAGTAACCGTCGCGCCGGTAGCGAACTTTCTTCCTCGAGTAGAGGAGCATGGATCCGCTCCGAGGTCTGACCTTCACCTCGCGACTCTGCCATTCTCCGTGTCTCTGGAAGCTTATCAGGATCGCGGCGATTTCCTGGGGACAGAAGAAGAACGATAAGCTCCCTCCGCTATAAACTTCACCCGCCAGCGCGACACAAAATTAACTTAATTAATTCATCTTCCGGATTAAGAAAACAAAATTATTCAAATCCCGAAAGAAATTTCTCCCACCGTTGGCTGAAATAGATTTTTTATTTCTCTTCCTCTAATTTATGCGCTCTATAAATAGAGCGAATGGCGAAAGAGAGTGGCTCGCGTGCCGGTGGTTCGGCGAGATATTCCGCATGTGTTATAGGGTATGTTGTTACTGGAGGGAAGTTAAGGAGTTTGGAGGATGGGCGAAGGTGGAAGTCTCGGTGGGTGAGCGAGAGAGTCACGGTTCGCCGGTATTGATTCGGGGAGGGCAAGGTGCCTTATTTCATTCACGCCTTGGCCCCGGGTACATCGTCGAAAGGGACGAGGAAGGAAGAGATGGTCGGAGACGAGCCTCGTTCACCGTGGTCTATATAGACATACACATACATATATATATATTCTGTGTATATATATATATATATATATATATATATATATATATTATAAAGAAGAAATATATAGCCGAGTGAGATCCAGACACGACGCTGACATCTGCCTTTTCTCCGTCTAGCCCGGGAAGCTTTTGCAGCTCTCAGCGAAAGCTAGCGACGGTGAAATATCCACCCCGGGCGACGCCGTCGGTGGAGTCAAGCGACTCGCAGAAACGGGAATCCCACCTTCGACCTCGATCCTCGAACCATCTCTATATCCCGGTGGCACCGAAAGAGCCAAGCCAAGTGCAAAATATTCGCATACGTTTATCTCTATCCTCATATCGTAATACCGGTGGTAAAAGAGGGCGAGAAGGAGGGGTGCGGGGTCGGGGAGGGATGAGACGATTCCCTGGGCAATCGTTCATCTCTCGAGGCGCGACGGTGAGGGATCAACGGTGTGCGACTCGGTAAAACGGATTTTCATGAAGTCGGCGCGCTCGAGGGGCTCGGGACGAAAGTCTCTTGACGAAAATTCATCATCCTCCAGGAGGGTCGATCGGAGGATATTTTTGTTGGGTTCTGTTTTTTTTTGTCGACGCAATGCCGGGGATGAAAAAGTTTCAGGGAAAATTTTGATGCACCTGAGCGGCCCGGAGTGAAATAACCCATGGGATAAAGGAGACAGGGCGGTGCGGCAATGCCGTTACCGCGGAAATCTCTTAGCCGAAGTGGCCAGGTGATAAATAGCACGGCTGCAAGTCCCGCGAAGGAATCTGTATAGCCTCGACGAGGACGGCGCCGGAGAAGGACTTATGGACGAGAGGGGATGACTCTTCGGGCAAAGCTGCGGTCTCGGAGTCTTTACCGGGGAGCGGGAGGCGAGACCGGAATCCTCTCCGGCGTTCCCGAACCTCCTTCACTCGTAAATTTCCGATGCAAATCGAAGGGCGCAGCTCGACGAGTGCACACTCAATACGTTCGAGGGCTCAGCGAATTCCTTGGAGCTTTTTTCTCTCAGCCGTCTTCGGGTGCTCGTTCCTTTTTTTCCTTTCGCTCCTTCGACGGGGGTCTGGAAAGGATTGTGACGTGAAATAGTGATAAGCCGAGGGCGAAGAATGGAAGCAATGAAGGGGACAACGCCGCGAGAGTTGGGGACTCGAAGCCGGATCGAACGGGAAGTTGAATAGAATCGAGCCGAGCTAAGAAAAGCCGGGAATACGAATAAGACGAGATCGGAAGGTGGACGGACATTGATACTTGACCCTCCGCGCCACGATGGAAAAGTCCTCGGTCCTACTATTTTTTTTTGTTTTTTATTTTTTCTTCATGTTTTCGACTAATTTTCATGTGAAATTTAATCGAATAAAGAATGTTTTCTCGAACAAGATTTCGATGTATATCCTCGATCTGAATACGAATCCAGCAGGTGTTTTGCCCTAAACTCCCTGAAGGGCTAAAAGGACATTGACAAAAAAAAATGCTTTCGGCACGACCGGAAATTCCTCACATCCTCCTTCCTACCAAGATCCTCCGATCTCGATAATACCAATCGATTCTCAGCATCACTTTTTCACATACAATTTTCTATCAACCATCTATCAAAAAAAAAAAAAAAATATTAAATAACAAATAAATAGATTAACCGTCTCGACGTCTGACCGTTAGAAAAATCGCCTGCAGACCGAGCGATTTACCTCGTCTCCCCCCCCCCCGACTCATCCCTCGCATCCTTCGTCCATCCGGGTTGCCGGAGCGAGCGTGGCCCGAATATAAATATCCTCCCCCGCCCCTCGTTGCCCTTCGTCGGGAGACGCGCTCGCAGAGAGGCCGTAAAGACGAGCAGTAGCCCCGATGCGAAAGGACGTCGAAACAGCCCCCTCGCTCGTGCGGCTTGCACGGGAACTCGGGGAGCTTTCAGCCATTAGCCAGCCGGCGAGGCGCGGGGAGAGCCCGAAGGTTTCCCCCGTCGAGCCGCCGCAGAGGCAGCGGCCTACCCCCGGAGATAGATGGAACCTGCCTACCATCCATGTTCCAGTGATTTACAACTGGTTAATTGATCATTTGCATTCCGGCCGCGAGTCTGCAGCGGCTCTCCGCGGGTGGTATGGCGAGCGCGGTGCACGGACGGTGTGCATGCACACGCCCGTCCGTGTTCGGGCTCGGCTCCAACACAGCCGGAAAACCCCCCGCGCGCCCGTGGACACGATACTCGTGGAACGTAGGGGGCGGGGGGGGGAGGTAGGGGAGGGGGGAGGGTTATTCTCGCACGCGGGCTAAGCAGCTCGGCCAAACTCGAGAGGGATAAAACGAGCCGGAACGAGGGTGCCTTGCCTACTTCCCTGCCCGTCATCGCGGGAAGAGGAGGCGAGCTGTTTCTCTTCGTGCAGCCGGGAGGTGCGCTGTCCGGAGGCCGCTCTCTCCCTCTCGCGCCCTCCCGCACCCCTCGTTCGACGGCGATCGCGAAATGGGTCAGGATATACGTGGAAGAGCAGCTGCCCCAAGCATGCACGCGCGCATCGCACGAGAACCGCGGTACGTAAGTACCGTTGGGTCTGCACACCTTTCGAAGACTCCGTCGGGCCGGCGTTAGGCGTATTATGCAAATTTCCTGGCCACTCTCCCTCCTGCCGTCGGTGTAGCTTTAGACTTTTCGAGCGCCGGTTCGTGTACGTGCACAACGAATTTCTCGTGTATCGAGGCCGTTCGCGCACCGGCGGCTCGCAGAGGCGTATAAATGCGCGAAGGAGGGGGGAGAAAAAAAAAGGTTTCTCAGAGGCGCGTGGGGCAAAACTAATTTCGACTGTCATTACCTCGACGGCGTTGAGCAATGCTGCGGGGGACGAGGGTGAGTCCCCGTCGACGCTTCACCTTTATATTCACCGAGTTCGCTGGGTCTCTTTTCTGTACCGAGGCGACTCGCACCTGCGCGCCCTATCGCACGGCTCCGACCCCTCGGGATCTCTTATACGGGACGAGTGGGTGAGAGAGGAGGGCGGAGAACGCCAGGGTTGTTTCCTGCGGAGGGAATAAGAAAAGATTTCTCACGTAGCGTGGCCGACTCGTTAAGCGTGGAGACGTGCCAGCAGGGCCATAGATTTCAACCCCGCGCCGAACCGAACTTTCTTCCATACTTCCATACCCACCTCTCTGCTCACCAGTCCCGGGACGCTTCTTCCTCGTTTCAACGAAATTCAGTGGATTTCTATGTGTGTATTTTATATATGTGTATATATATATATATTCGCATTATATGTATAGGTATATGTAGGAACTTTGTGTGTACGGGTATGTTAGTGTAACTATATCGTGGAAATCTACTCTCGCGAAACGGAAGTGATGCATTCATGTTGATTTACACGAAAGTCGCGGGAGCGAGAGGTCGATAAATCGCTACTTTTCTCTCCGGAGCGCGCGGCGCGTGCCTCTTCCGCAACCCCTCGCTGTATGATGTTTGTTCTTTATTTTTTTTCGAGAAAGATCTATGCTTTCAATTACAGGTATCCGAGGTCGGATCTCAAGGAAAATGAGGAAAAAAGGACATGGTCTTCCTGCGGAGAGGAAAATAAGAAGAATGAGAGGCATTCGTTCCAGGCCCGTGAAGTGGCGCGTACGAGGAATACAAAAGAAGCTTCGACGAGCTTTCGATCACCTCGACTAAAAGACGCGGTGAAACTCTGATCGAAGCTACCGAAATTCGTGAACTACTCTTTCGATCCGATAGAACGGTTTCACGTTATCGTGATATTTTTAGCGGATGTATGAACTCAAGGTAATAAACCATAATAGGAGAAATCCGGTTGAAAGTTCGCGGTGACATTTCGAAAAATCACGGCGGCGATCCCCATTTCTACGCACACTCGCAAAAAATGCCGCATACTTCACGCTGCTACCGAGATAGTGCCGATTTTCCAATGCCCAATGAGAAGCCCGGAATATTTATTTATCTATAATCGTAGCGTTTATTATTCGTTGTCATTTCGGTACTTAATGTGGCTTCTGGGTTTAAGTTACTCGCACTGATAAAAAAAACACAATTGAATCAACTAAAATTCGGGCAGGGACCTAAAACGAAATATTTTGATGGTACACCAAAAAAAATTGGTTAGCACAACAATTTGTTGGGTTATTTCATTAAAATATTTTTAAGTCATTACACTATTTCGATCGACTACCTAAATATTTATTTGAACGTCCCTGCCCGAGTCTTAGTTGATTCAACTGTACTTTTTTTATCAGTGCGCCATCGAGGATTAGCCGCGCTTGCGCTGGTCGGCACACGATGTCGCCATCAGGCAGTATTTTCGGGAGCTACACAACACACACACACGCTCTGCATAAAATTCAACGGGAATGCGATAGGATTAGGATGAAGCGGTTGTAAATCCACAAAAATAATCTACAATCCCTCGGCGGTCCGGTATGGCTCGCACAAGTACTTTTCGCCGGAGGGGTTGAGGGCGCCACCGGAAGTGTGTTGTTACTCGGTCCGTGTGCAGACTCGCGAGGATCCAAATTATAACGCGCATAAAGGTAACGAGGTGCGGATAATCTCGATGCAGCTCAGTTAAGCGCGGTTTGGGATATATAAAGTGTGTGTAAACCCCGGAGGGGCCTATAAGTACCGCGAACCGTGGTCAGGGGAGAGACGGAGGGAGGTCGAGCGACGAAGAGCCGCGAATACCCTCCCTCGCTCCACGTGGTAATAACAATTTCTCAAACGAAAAATAAGCCTGAACCGCGATATCTCGGATTATATAAACGAGAACGAGGCGGCGAAGTGCGATACTTTGGTCGGGAGGATTCTTCACCATAGGAAGCTACTCTATCGATTTTCGCACCGGTCAACCACACGGCGTTAACTTAATTTCCCAAGGCACCTGATCTACATACGTTCATGTTTATAGGTTTCTGTGTACGCGCCGAGTTAGGCGGGTGTTTACGAGCGTTCTCCTCGCGAGAGGTAATGGATATCTCTCATGATTCTCTCTCGACTATGTAGAAGTTGTTTCTGCTATTTTTGAATTCATTCATTTTTTTTTTTTTACCGTTTTTATATATTTTTTATAGGACTATAGTCCGATAATTAACAACAAGAATAATTTTTTTTCTTGTTGTAAGTTCCAACGGCATAGGTTTCCGTGCAAGCGTAGGTTTCCGAGCTTTCTCTTCGCGAAAGGTAACAGATACATTTGATATTTTTCTCAACAATGTAGGACTCTGAAAGCCGCTCGATTTTTGCAATATCCATTTTTTTCTGTTATACATATATATATATATTTATTTATTTTTTCATTTCCGTGTATACAGAAACCTATACTTGCGTGAAGCGTTAGGCACGTGTTCCCGGGTGTTCCCTTCGCGAAAGGTAACGGATATGTGTTATGCTTCTCCGCTACAATGTATAACTTTGCCCACTCGATTTTTGCCGTACGTGTTTTTTTCTTTATTTTTTTACCGGACAAAGGACCAACGAGCTTCCGGCTGCGAGGGCGAAGCGTCCCGAGGCTGTGTCGGATAAAATAACGCTTCGCTGACCAGCTCCATGCGCGATGCCACAGCACGTCCGACACACACACACACACTCACACGCACATGCAGCTACGTACATCCGAAACATCCGCACGACGGACAAGCCAATCCGGAAATTGAGGTTTTCTCGTTCACGTTCCGTGTCCACGGGATACGAGAGCACGCATAAAACCTGCAGCCCACACTCGCCGCTCCGCCGACGGAGAAAGGATAGGAAACGCCGAGTTAAAATTGGGAATATCTAGGGTGCGCGGGGCCGCCTGCATCCGTGCACTCTTGGAAGCGTCGAGAGCAACGATATTCGTACTATCGAGCTTTTCGACGGAGCACTCGGGACCTTTTTTTTCCACCGATCATTTCTCGTCGCCGCGGAACGAAACGACGGGGGAATTAGTCAATTTTTATCGAACCCTTTGTCGTCCGCGCGCAAACCGAACGCATTGAATAACGCGAGAGACGCCGGGGCGAGGGGTGCGCGGGCAGAGTTGCCTCTTTTGCCTTCCACGGCTCGTACGTATCAGCGCCAATATCGATATTTCATTGACATTCGGAGGAGTCGGAGGGAGGATCGGAGGAACGAGTTCGGAAATTCCAGGGAATTTTTGCAGAGTTTCTGCGTCCACTGCCGGGCGGCCTCGACAGGGAAACGACGGGGTTGGCGTTCGAGAGAAGCGGGATAGAGAAACTGAGAAACTGGTCGCGCATAAAGCGAACGGAAAACCGATAAATTCACCCGCGCCTCCGGCCTTCCGGACATCGCTCTCCGGCCTCCCTCCTTCTCCCGATAAGAACTCTCCTCCGCGTACGTCCCCTGTGTGTTATAATGGTACGTACCGAAGAGCCGCTAATTAACGAGCCCGGGAACTCCCGGTACAACAACGCTCGGGCACGAGGAAATCGTAACTATTTAACTGTCGCTCGTCAACCACACAATTTCCTCGGGCACGTGGACTCTTCTTTGCCACGTACGGCCTGTATGCATGTAAAGGGGCGAAATTTCGCGCCGTCTCGCTCGAACGCCCGACGCGCAGTTGGAACACTCTCCGCAGCGGCGGAAATGCCAGCACTGCGCGACAGAAATTTCAAACTGACGGTTATTTGTAAACAATCGACGAACATTAAAGCTAACGACCAGGTGCAAAAATTCCTCCTGATATTATTGGATTTTCCGTTTCTCTGCAATATTTTGCTAAGGTGGACGCCAAATGCGCGCGCCGGAAGGAAAAAACGAGGGGCCGCGTGTGTATTGGCGTTTGGGCGAGAAAAAAGAACCGTTCAGTGTTTTACCGAAAATATTCACGATTCGTAGCGTGCCGCGTTAAAATAATAATGTAGAAAGCTTCGGAGGGGTTAAAAGAATGATTCTGACAGGTAATTAGATCCGATTCGACATTCGCGTAATATATATTAATCGATGATAAACACGCACGTACGGACAGGTTGTCGATCGGTTGACGTCCACCGTGTCCCCGCCTGTTACTAACTGAAGCTAACTTTTCGGTAACGAAAAATGTTGGAATAATAAAAAGCAGTGCCTTTTTATGTCGTGTGTAAAAAACGGTGGGGCTTTCGGACTACGGAAATGAAGGGGTTTGATTTGATTCACTGTACAGAAAAAAATGTATAAAATAAAATAACTGAATAGGGCAACGGCCAAAGCTTATAAAAAGGAGAATTTGCTTTGCAGAAAAAAATGATGAATGAAATATCTCTTCACTGTTGCGTAAACGAAATAAAAAAATTTACGACAATCGGATCTATAAAGTTCGTTACAGTTGAATGAAAATACATTTTTGATGTCCGACTTTTTCACTATTTTTCCATTCGAATCAATTTTCCTCGATTGAAACGAACGAGGAGAGCCTCCTATTTCAGAATCACCAACGAGCTCGAACGAGCGCTACGCAGCGTACTGCGATCGCGATTGAGCGAGTGTGTGATAGAAAAAAAAATATTGCAGAAATATCGATCTTCGATTTAACGCGCCTCGATGATCAAAAGAAAAATAAAATAATCGGTGTGTACGACATTTATAAAGCGCTGACCAATTCCGATGTATGAAGTGGGGCCAATTGCGGTTCGAAGAGCCGTTTTTCTCGGGCTGGCCTGTGATGCCGCGATTTATATGCTACGAGGGAGCGATTCAACGTGCGAAAAAAAAGAAGTAAAAAAAAAAAAAAATCGAGCCGCTGGAAACGGGTAATTGCTCTCTTTACCGTGCAGTCTCGCCGCTCTCGCTCCCTGCGCCTCTCGCCGATCGTCCCGTCCTCGTCCTGCCGGCCCTGTGCACCCCGTACACTCGGAGTTGAAATATATTTTTAAACTCCGATTCCGCTGACCTATTTCACGCTAACGCGACGGTCGTGCGCGAGGGAGAGACAGAAAAATTCGTCATAAAAATTTGCACCTTCCGAGTTGTCGGAGCCGCCTGGCACTCTCTCCCCCTCCTTCCTCTTTCTCGCGGGCGCTTCTCTTTCATACTTTCCGCAGTTTGCACCTTCCTGCAACTTTAATATTTATTCTTCTTCTCTCGTATTCCTTCCCGGGAACACGTAGAGTACGTGAAGAAGAAACAAATATATATATATATATATATATATATATATATTACATACAAATGAATCGCGTTTACGTGACTCGGCGTTAATGCGATGGTTCTTGTGGAAGAAATTCAAACTCGATATCATTATCAATCCTGATACGCCAATCCCTTCCGCCGTAACGTGACATACCTGACGCTCCAGTTATTTCGAGGCGGCTCTCCGTACGCGAAGGCGAACGGGGAGGGACGAGAGGGGGAATCGGCGAGGGTAGAGCAAAGTTTGAGCCACAATCGTGTTGCATATATAGGGGCTCGAAAGCTCGCTGCACGCGAGAAAACGACGTCGGAGACGAGGTGCCACGCGGAGAGCGGTTTTGCAACGTGTTCCGCGGAGTTTGCGGGAACGTCGCGCTCTGCATCGAATGATCGAGCTGGAAGTTTTGCCGGGCAGGGACAGGTGCAACTGATTGAATAAACGCACACGGAGCTGCGTACCCTAACGAGGGATGATCCACCCTCGCGATGTACGTCCCGTTCCCAGATCCGGTGGAACTCGCCGGGATTCAGACGTTCAACAAATTTCATTCGACGCGAGAAATAACTTCGTCCGTGTAACGACCTGTCCGACAATAAACCTTTGACTAGTTAATTTTTTTCTTTTCTTTAGTTTCCAGTTTGTGAATAATGAACATAACTGGGTCTGTGATCGTAATTGGAATTAAGTAGACGGTAATAAAGCTTGTACATTTAAGGGAATACGTCACGCAGCGACTTCTCTACTTTTGAAACTAAAAATCACACGTGCTAGAAAGCAATGAATAAGGCTTTTTTTAAAAAGAATTTCTAATAATTATTTTTCCTAGTAATAATCAATATTACTAGGAACACATTTAAAAATCAAAATCGAGCTGTGCCCATAGATTCTCGAAGATATTACGAGTTGAAGGAGCTTCGAACCCCTATAATGTTGAAAACTTTATTTTTCTTAATAATTCTACACCTTAAAGAAGTAAATGTACGTTTCATTCATAAAAGAAACAGTTTTATTAGCAAGAAAAAAAATCACGGTCCTTTGCGAGCAGGAGACGTCCCTCAAATGTACGAACCTTTGTACTTTTTTTTTACCATGTATCTGTCGCATGTTCGGGCTCGTTATAAGCTATCAGAGCGGTAGGAAAAAAAAAGGTCGACGGAATGAAAGTTGCATTGAAAGGGTTAACGATGTTTGATCGACTCGGGCGATAAAGGTCCCGCTCGGAGATGAGGAAATCTATATACCCGACGTAGTGGGTTGATTCTCTCGTGAGTGTGCAAATTGTACCGGAGTCGTACGTGTGCGACGATTCAACTTATCTAACGATTAAGCTTCGGAAAGGGAGGTAGGTGGGAGGGGGCGAGAGAAACAGTCCTCTCGCTTTCTCTTTACCTACTTCTCTCGTTCTTCCTCCTCTCTCATTCTCTCCCATTCTCTCCGCCTCTCTCTTTCTCCCGTTCGTTTAGAGACACGCGGGGGTGGCTCGTTATCAGCTCGGCTCAACTCGACTCGACTCGCGACTCAACTCTCTCTCGCGCTTTACTTTCTCCCTCTCTCTCTCTCTGTCCCTTTTTCTCTCTCCGCTCTCCGTCTCTCTTGCTCCCTCAGCTTTGCTCGACTCGACTCGACTCGGCGCGCCGGCTGAGCTCGCGGTGTGCGGCTCCGGCTATTGATCGGAGGCCGACCGGGGTCAGAGTAGCAGTGGACTACATACCCGACTATACGTACGTACCCCCCTATGTACGTATGCATCTGTACATGCATCCTACAGTAGATACCACCAAACTGCACAAACACACGGATAAACCCAAATTGGGTAATGCGGGGACCGCCTAATCACAAATTTCAACATTAATCCATTTCTGAAAAAAAATACATTTTTTTTTTAAATAAAAAAATCAACCTAACACCCACTACACGTCAAAAAAGTTTGTACTTTTGCAACAACTTGTCCACAATTTTTTATTTATCAAGTATTCGATCGCACGACCCGGCTATAGTTTTGCAAACAAGTACGAAATAAAATTGTTAATGGCGCGGCAAATAAACATTTTTGTAGATTCAAGCCTGGGCAAACGAGATTGTCACTTATTTAACAAAATTATTTTGACGAAACTTTGTATTCTGATTTTACGAAATAATTTTTTACTCTGTACGACGCATCTTCAAAATCTTATGCATTTTCCGCGTCAGTTAAATATTTCCTCGCCGTGCAAAAACAAAAACCACCTCAAGCAAGAAAAAAATCGCTCAAAAATAAAAAAATTACTTATGATTGATACAATAATAAAAAATGCTCGCGCTGTCAGGTCGCGCGCGAATCGGATTTACAAATTAGAATCGCCGTTACCCCGACAGCTCCGATAGCTCTGATTTCGCATCAATCAATACCGTGTCAAATTCAGCATTAAACTTGATGACCCGCATCGCTCTCCTTTTCTCGTGTGATACATGCAAGTACAATCAGACTCGGTGGTATTCGCACACCGAGCGGTGTAAATGTATGTACACGTTAAGTAGGGACGTGCATGCCTTCGGCAACCACCACACCGCACGCGGAGAGAGCGGCATCAGCCACCACGAGTAGCAGCAGCTAGGAAACAGGAACGTTGTGATGCTATCTAGCGCTCGGGCCGCCGACTCGCGATCTGCTATATGCTCTATATATACATACATATATACATACACATATAATATAAATGCATAGATATACATAGCTATATATCTATATCTATATATATCCATATACATATATAGATATATGACTATGTATACCTATATATATAGAACTATGCAACTATACTAGAATGCTAGAATAGTGTAAGTCAGCCTCTCTCCGTTTCGCGGGTATATAATGGCACCTGTACTGCGTTATACTACCTCTCTGCGAACACTCTGTAAATATATTCCAGCTGTATCACAATAAAGGCCACGGAATAGGAAGAGAGAGAGAGCCGGCGCGGGATATACCGCGTGCAGCACCTTCCAGCAGCAGAAGCGGAGAGCGGGATCGCGTCGCACATCGTCGGGATGTGTAGGGATGTATAGAGCCCCAGGAAAACGAAATTGCTGCCGCCACGCGAATTCCGATAATACCTTCCGCGCTTTTCACCTCGATGCTTTTCGCCACTGTGCAACGGCACCGAGCCCAGCGCCGTTGTGTTTATGTACGGGAATCGTGGAGGGGGGAAGGAGGATAGCTCTCGCGGGTTGTATATAGCCGGTGTGCATTGCCGGAAATGAGGGAGCAGCGTTAAAAAAAAGGGGTGATGAAAAAAGGAAGATGTATCTCCCGCGTAAGAACGCTCGTGGCCCCGAGGCGATAGCGATGCATTCTTCACTCGCATCGCACGAGGATCGCCCCCTCCCGCTCTCATTCTCTCCAGGGACTCGTCGAATCCCGCCGAGTTTTCAGCTTTTCCCGACGAACGCGTCAGGCTCCCTCTACTCGCTGAGCTATACTGTGTGTGTTTTTTTTTATTTAATTTTTTTGTTTAGGTTTTTTTTTCGTCTCACGGTTTTTTATTCGCTAGGCGGTTCGGTGAGTTCACGCGTTACGGTCGATAAAATGTACGGGGGTGGGTAATGAAGTCCAAACTCACCTCGTTGGTGTTCCATCGGTGCCTCTGAGTTGGAAAGTGCTCCGCTCGAGGCAGGGTCTCCAAGTTGTCCGGCAGCTTTATCGGGTCGCCATCTGTAAAATCGTAAAATTACTATTTTAATTGACAAGCGATTTATCGTCTATTTTACTTTTTTTTTTATGTACTCCAATTGCTAAAAGTTGCAAGTGGACATTTTTTTTAGGAATCGGCGCAAATGTTATTTTTTTAAATCTGCAAATCCTTTTTCATCTTTTCGACAAATAATTTTTTATCGCTTCGGCAAATAATTTTTCATCGTTTCGACAAATAATTTTTCGTCACTTCGACAAATAATTTGTCATTGTATCGAGAAATAATATTTTAATTCGTAAAAATGAGTCGAGCACAACATTTTTTATTTCACTTTTCATGAAATCTATGAAAAGTCCCTAGCGTCTTCGTACCAAACCCTCGTTCCCTCGCAGATACAATAATTTTAAAAAAAATTCGTAACCACGCTCAAAACGATGACTCGTCTCGTTACCTAACTCGCATTGCATTTCAGTTTGCCGAGCACGTGCGGCCGATTTAATCGCGCAGTATTGTCCCGCCGATCCCGAAAGCAATTCGATCTACGGAAGCCGACTCTTATGAATGAACCGGATATACTACGTGCCGGCGATCCGATGCGAAACATCGTCCGAATATTCTCCGAACACGAGAACCGAAATATCCGTATCTCCCTGCGCTCGAAATACTTGGAGGTGGCTCGGTCTACCGGCGCGTGTCCCGTCCCCGGGGCTCGCAAAGCGGCGAGGGTGCACAGCGCCGGGAATGAATTATCGGGGAGCCGATTCTTGCCACGGCGGTGCGTCGTTAAGTCCGCTAAACTATTGGCCTGTTGTGTCTTGCCGCTGGGACCGCTGCCGGGCTGCTAAGAACGCGCATGACCTCGTTCTTTTGGCGAACATATTACCGCAGCTCGGCGTGTGCTTTGCTTTCCCACTGAATCCTCTCCTCTTTCCCTCCGCTTCGCTCTTTATACCCTCCGCTCGCAGGATACTCGTTTCAACAATCCGCTCCTCGACGCAACGAAAAACTGGGTCGAGCTTCTTCGGACTGTAGAAAAATAATTGAAACTATGCACGCGGAAGCGATCTATCGTCGGGCCGGGAACGGAGGGTGGGAGACATTGCCGATTAAATGACTCGGTGCGGATAATGGACATTGAGATTTTACCGTAACTCTCGTTTCGATCTAACCAAAAGTCGAACTTTTCGGGCACGTAGCAGCTTCGCGAACAACGGCTAAAAAATTTCCGCTCGATTAACGAAGCGAAATCGCCGAATGACGGCATCAAAAGTTGCGGCAATTCAACTTAAACTTTCCAGACAGATACGTACACAGACATATATGTACATATGTATAGGTATATAGATATATATGTGTGTATATGTATATATATAATAGAAAGTACAACGGTGAGGAAACTATTGAGTGACGTTGATTCAACGAATGGAATACAATTAGCGATACACGTTTTACTCGCGTATATTGATATCATTCACTATACCGGGAAGCTCCCGGTTCCTGTTCGTTTCTAAAAGCGGAATAATTTTTTTCTTCTTTTTTTTCTTTTTTTTTTATTCGCTCCCCTTTCCCGCTTTCGGCAAACTTTCTCTCTTGTCTTCGCCGGATAACGACGGAGATTTATAACTCGTAACACGAAATTGCGAATGATATATAACGAGAACGGGGAACATTGCCTGCCACATCAATTGTAAATTGATACGAGGTTTCAACCGTTTTGCACGTTGAAAAGTTTAATTGCTCCGCGGACGGTCGAAAGTCGAGGATATAGTGCGGGTAGGGGATCTATATGCGGGGATGGCGAAACGTTATATATAAGCTGGAGGCATAGGATTGCCTCGGTCGCGCTGGTTCACGTTGCGAGGGTCGTGCGCATTGTTTCTGAACCGAATAGTACTGGGCGATCACGAGATCTCCGAATAACTTGCAAATTATATTACAACCCTGAAAGTTCCACAGTCGAGAGGCAGGGGAGGGCTTTGGGTTAGAGGGTAATAATGCTTTTTTCTTATCCCGCTCGACCATCACTCATAACTTAATCGCGTCAGTGTTATATACCGGGGCCTGGCACATAACGGGAGAGGCAGGAATGAGGAAGCGAGAATCGAGCCAGCCACGAGAGAAATTAACTCGAACGATTAATGGCCGTAATACGAAAAAATAAAATAAACCTCCCTACCGACGGTATGGCGTCCGTGGATACTTAAACTTCCGGCAAACACTCGATGACCAACGTGCCGTATCTCTTATTTTTAAAAGATCCTTTTTCGTTTTTTAATTTTTTTTTCATCTCATGGTTATGGAAGGAAAGTATTTGTTTGCGCGGAAAAATCGAAAAAGTGATATTTTTTGTATATATATCGGTAATGTGCGGTGTCAAAAAAATTGTAAATTTAATATACCAGACTGCAAGTTTTTGTGCAAAAACTGGTACACCAGATTTAATGTACAAGTGTCATGAAAGTAAATGATTAAAAGTAAATTATTTCTACAGTTTCCGATATATACTGTACGTTAATTTTTCATCACAATTGTACATGAAGTTTAATATACCAGTTTATGCAGTCTCAGCCAGTGGATTTCCCATGAACAGTAACAACTTTTTTTGTACTCAATTAACTTTTACCTCAATTCGTCGCTCTTATCTCTGTGAACAAGCTAATCTCGATGGTTAACCCTTTGGGAATATTTCATTAGACTCGAACTACAAATTAACACGCTCTCGGTGTAAAAAAAAAAAAAACCAACAAACTAAGAATTGGTCTTCTCGTGTGAAAACTATTTCAAGAATATCACTTTGTCATCGACGACGTGAATAATTCATAGAGTTCGAAATGGCAACGCACGGCTGTCCGTCGATGGAGTTCGCGTCATGGAAGCTATTACAAAATAGGAAATTACCAAGATAACGATATAGCGTGAGGAAGACTCACTTGGGGCTAGCGGCGTCGGGTATGTCGCGTGGTAGACGACACGCTGTGAATTCGCGTGATTGTAGCCCGCCATGGTAGAGTTGTTTCCGTTTCTTTGCTGCTACACAGTTGCAATAGTCGAGTGTATTTTATTTTTACTTTATTTTATTTTATTATTATTATTATTATTATCGAGTGACGATGGCCTCGTCACGTTCGGTCATAGTTTCTCCGTTGAATAAATGGGGATACGACGGTAAAACTTCGTGCATCACACACGTGCTCGTTTCCTTTTTTTTGTCTGCCCCCTCGGAGTTCATATATTAACACAGTCGGGGAAAATTTGTGCTTTATTTTGTTTATTACTTCCTGGACGATTTGAGCACGAATCCTCTTCCTCTTAGTTTAGTCGTTTTTTAAAAAATTTTAATTTTTTTGTTTGTTATTTATCTCTTAATATAAATAAGGTAGGACAATTTTATTTTCCACGACGACGAGGATCGAGACGAATCAATCGAAACGATCAGGCACGATACGAGCGCGAGACAGAGTTTACACGCGATTTGCAAAGAATTTTATTATATTAACGGGCGCGAGAGTAAGAGGAAACGAGATAGCCGAGTGATATCATTCGAGTTTTTGATCGGGTTTGCACGAAAAGGTAACAACACGAACACGTTCGCACACAACGGCATCGCAGGAAAACCGTGCTTGTAATTTATTTACGTAACGCGCGTGTCTGTGTGAGTGTGTATTTTTGTGCTTCCGAACTGATTGATACAGCAGATTAGTCGGACTTTTAGGTATATCCGTGTCAAGAGACTTCGATGCGAGGATCGGGGATGACTGAGCGACGAGGCGAGCTTATTCTCCTCCTTCTGTCTTCGAGTAGGACGACAGCTCGTGTTGGGAATTCGCTACGTACGAAACTGCAGGGCATTCCCGGGACGATCGTGCACAGCCAGGCGTTCGGATTTTTTTCTTCACGCTTTTAAAAAATGTATTCCCTTCAAAGTCCGCTATTCGTTTTTTTACACTTTGTCGAATGGGTGTATGGACATTTGTGAGTGTGGGTTTTTTTTCAGTCGTTTGTATCTATCGTTGATTTTGTTTAGTTTAAAAAAAAAAATTTATAGTAGACGAAAAAAAAAGTCAAGAGTCAAGATTTCTATTCGAGTGCTTAAGTTAACGTATTACGTAGGTACACGTGGAGCTCGCACGCGTGCGTCGGGACGATATTGCTCTTTGGTTGATCTCCGCACCCCCCGGGCTTTATCCCATCCGGGTATCGAAGAGTGGCTCGCGCCTAACTTCCTCTCCTCCTTCCACTGTGCTTTTTTTCTTTGCTCTTCTCCTTATCCTCTCATCCTTCGTCTATCTTCCTCCTATTCTTCTCACCCTATATCGTCGTCTTTTATTTTAATATAAAAAATTAGAACATCTTGTCTCGACACTCCGATCTTCACTTTCTTTATTTCTTCCTATCGCCACGTTGGTGTTTTTTTTTTTGCCAATTCTTTTTTCTTCACCCCCTTATCTTATCCTTCTCTCTGTTTCTGTCTCGGTGTGCGTCTCCCTCGTGGATCCTCTTCAACAACTGCGTGCCCTTGTTTTGTTAATTATTTTTCGTTTGTTAATATTTTTTTTTGTTTTTTGTGCGCTCCGGAACTTTATACTTCCTTATATCCTAAGTTACAACACTGAACCCGTCCCGTCCGTTGGGGACAAAATAATGTAAGGGTCACACGTACAGAGAGAAATAAAAAATCCTCGCTTAACGCGTCGCGTCGACTTTCGATCTTCCGCCCTCGTGATTTAAAACGATTCTTCTTCTTATTTCTTCCTCCTCTTCTTCTCTCGTTCTTCTTTTTTTCAAGACGACGATGTGTTTGTGTATCGTGAGTGTGTCGATGTGTGAGCGTGTTGCGTGCGTGGTTCCTCTTCTCGTTATCACCTTTTTTGTTCGTTTGTTTATTATTCAGAAAAATATATCTTTTTTCAATTATATTATCTTCTCTCTCCTCTCCTTCAATCCAAAAACGTGAAGAGTTGCGTGTTTCTCATAGCTGGGTCAGTACGTCGAAACTTTGCCGTTTATTTTTCCTTTTTTTTTGTCGCTTTTACACAGATTTGATTTTTCTCGTTTTTCCTTTGTTTTTTTTTGGTTTTAAGATTTTTCTTTCGTACAGCAATTTTTAATTTTTTTTATATTTCAGAGTTCGTACGAACCCTCGGTTTCGCGTGAATTACAATATACGTTTGTACGTGTCTGCGTAATGTGTTGTGATGTGTGAGCGGGGGTGTGGGTCGTGGTGGGGGGGTGATGTATTGTTTAGTGTTATTTACAAATTTTTTTTTAATAAAATAGTTCAAATAAGTTTTTGGCCCCGCGTGTCTGCTCCCGAGCGGCGGGAGCCGCAGAGTGAGCCAACCAGCGATTCCCGAACCCCCTGGTGCACGTCGGCGTTCACCCCTCGTCTCCTTTGACCACCGCGCCTAGCGGAGCCGCGCAACCATCCCCCCACTCGACGATATTCGCCAGCCAGCCAGCCAGCCAGCCAGCCATGCATCCCCTTACCTACCCTCTGTATAACTATCTATACAACGACCGAGCGATTTCAGTCCCAGCCACAGCCCCTGCGCTCGCTGGCTGCTCCTCGCTGGCGGCGAATCCCCGCAGGCTCTCTCTATCTCTCCATCGTTTTTTTCCCCTAGCTTTCTTCCTATCCTCTCCGCCACCCACGCTCTTTTCCTCTACTAGCCTCTTTCACTCACTTCTTTTTCCCTCTTCTCTCGCGACTCTCATGGTCCACCCTGCCCTCTCCCCCCCCCCCCTCCCCTCCCCTCACCTACCCACTCTTGCGATGTCCGCTCGTGTGTCTCTCGCACGTCATTGGTGCGCAAACTGAAAAATATCCCATCTCAAAGGGATATACGGTAGATTTGCCGCCGGCGTGCCACCGGCGATCCACACGTGTACAAGGGCCGAATAAACAGAGCGCATGTATAATTGATGAGCGAATATGATCAAAGATCGTCGCGCACGAGAGCGGATTCATCTCTTTCGCTTTGGGAGAGAAAAAAAAAGATTCTCGTCTTGGCCGGGAGTCTCGAAATCTATGCACCGGTGCATGTGCATATTGTCTATAGAGGTGTGTGCACATGCCTCGCGGTCGTGGATCAGTGAGATTGGCTAATTACTAATTACTGACGGTAGAGAGCCCGCGTGGCCCCGATTAGCTTAATCGATTGTACGTACAAGACCGGCTCATCGTCTGAATGGTTCTTGCCTGTATGACCACCGAGCAATTTTGTTCGAACGACATAAACATTGATCCCCCGACTGTTGGTTTTCCGTGGCCCCGTTTCACGTGGCTGGGCTGAACGGACCCGCGTTCGCCAGTCGAGACCGAACGCGCTTTTTTCGTGTCTCGCTACGAAAATCGGGTAAAAAAGACTGTCCCGCTTTCCCCCGGATGGTAAAAGAGACTTCTATATTTGATGAAGGTTTCTTGCTCGCGGAGCTTCACAATTCATTTATTTTGTCAACGAACTATTTTTCATAAATGATAAAGTTAAAGACTTTTTTCATAAAACTAAAATGATGAAATCGAAGACTATTTTTTTTCTTTTGCACAAACGAAAACAACGTGCTAATGAGAGAGTATAATTTTCACCACGTACGCAGTTCGAGTGCGTGCGCGTTGGAGTACGCGAGTTGCACCGCGAGGGCTGCGTTGGAATTTAACTCGGCTATCGCCGGCTGGTACAACTACCCCGTGGCAGCGGCGGCGGAGCTAAGCGTGACGTAGATCCTCGGCAGTTCCCAGCCGTGCAGGACGAGCTGCCGCACGCCTGGGAGCCGCATGCCTCCCCTGCACCGGCAGAGCCTACCCAGCCGCCGCCCCTTTGCACTCCTTTTCGCACCTACCCTACGACACCCATGCGATACACTCGAGCGTCCCTACAAGACTTTTTATTACCCACAACATCGCTCAGGAAGGTGCCGGGCAGCCCGTCCTCTCTCGCTCGAGTCTGCTCGCCGGGAGAGTCGCGAGACAACATGCATGTGTGGGTTCCTACATCAACTTCGCTGGAAACGAAGCCGGGGGGTGAGAAAGAGTCGAGCGGGGCTGAAAACTCGCACAGACGGCTCGAGTCGAATTTTAAGGGTGAGTGCTGCCACCTTCCAGTGACCCCGTGAAAACTCGGCTGCCGGCCGTCGTAGCCGTCCCCCTTTGATCCTCGAACTCTGTACATTCGCCAAGCGACCCTTCCTGCCCCACCGGCCCCCAACCCCCGACCCCTTCGACGGCGCTGGCCTCCGGAGCGGCACAAAAAATACGGAGTAAAAATCACTTGGCCGGCGGAGAGCCACCAGACCCCCCCCCCCCCCTCCCCACCTCCACAACCCTCCACTGGCAAAAACCTTCTCTGAACCTGATTAATAGCCTGGATTCTTGCGTATACCGGAGCCCCCGTACCGCCGCTGTACAACTGTGTAACTATACTCTAGTTTATTTTTCGTATGTGGATGTACGAGCGCGTCCAGGAAGGATTTAACGGTATATAACGGCTACATGGCAGGCGCGAGCCCCCGAACTGCTGCCACTGAAATATTATGTATATCGGATATCTATATATCGGCCGTTGGTGGTCGGAAAAATTCGGGGTAACAGGCTGCGAGGGCTGAAGAGCTTAATTCACCCGGGCTCGGGTGAAAACGGACCGCCCAGCCCGTGACTCTCGACCCGACGGCGTATTTTTCACCCGCGATAATTATATCGGATCCTCGTCGCTGCTCCCGCTCCCCGCGCGCCCGCTCCTCCCGCTCCCCGCGCGCCCGCTCGTTACTTTTAATGCTCCTCGCTCTCGCACTGTCCGACACAAAAGCGACCCTCTCCACGTGAAACGGCTCGGCAACTTCGAGGACATGAAAATAATACGCCGCGAGGAAGCTTTCGCCGAATACGAAAATAACTTCTTCGCACGGGGAAAAGCGGATTTTTAAACACTGTATTATCGTACTTTCGGGTCTCGGTCTCACAGCGTCTCAAATACGCAGTGAACCCCGCAATTCGTTATTCATTCTATAAAACCGTTTCGGAGAAAAATGGATTCAAAATAATTTGCCGTTATGTTGACCTTCAGACCCGCCATAAGGGGAGGCTGAACACGTATGAGTGCGAGAGAGACAGACAAAATGTTGAATACATTTTTCCCCGAATCGATTCTGCGAAATGAAAAACGAATTGTCGAGCTCACTGCGTTGATCAAATACGCAATGAGCTCGCCAATTCCTTTTGTATTTTATATAAAACCATTTCAGCAAAAAATGTGTTCGGAATATTTTGCCTCCGTGTTTATCTTCAGCCCCCCTCAAGGTAGCTTCATAGAATTTTGTCGAATTTTCAGTTTCATTGGCCTACCGACCGAGCCAATTCTATGTTACAGCTCGTGCATGTGATCCACACATAACATTTATATTATGTGAAAAAACCAACAATAAAAAAAACTCATTAAGTACCGCGCCACAGAAGGGGGTCGAGTGGTTTGAGCGTTAACAGGTCGTCCGCGTGGGTGGCCGACAGAGATCGCGTGAGGACCTTTGCCGAGGACTATCCTCGGCCTGTCGGCGATGCGAATTTATCGGATCGGTAAAGTCGTTAGCGAAACGGGGTTCTGTGCGGCCACCGTGTAGAATGCAAGCTGCGCCCGTCGTCGGACACGAGGACGAGAAAGTGGGGCTCCGTTCCGATCGTGGACCGGAGATCACACGGTTTAAGCCGAGGATAGCACCGGCGCGGCTTTCCAAAATCGATCCGAGAACTCGACGTTCCACCGGTCGTTCGTCGCACGCGTGCATAATGTACTCGCTGCGACGTCGCGTCGCGGACGGAGACACACGAGAGTCGCGTACGGCTGCGTTACCACGAGAGCCGAATACGTCACGCAGTTATGCAGAGTGCAAACGAAGAGCGGGGTTTTATCGGTGCGGCGAGGGCGAGGATTAGCCGTACCGACGAGGCTCGAGGGTGCAAAAGAGAGCCGGGTGAGGGAGGGAAGGATAAGACGTCCCGAGCGTGCGGCGATCAATTACGTAAGCCGATAAAACTGGGTCACGTGTCAAAGTGCGCGAAGCCATCTCCCTCGAGGTGTCCAACTTTTTTGTTGATGTCTTCGTGTTTTTTTTTTTTTACCATTTTGTGTTTCTTCTCCTCGTCGTGAGCTCGTAAATTACTACCGGCAGCAATAGGGCAGCCGGTGCAAGTGTGGAGATCAAGCTCCAGCAGTCCAGATAGTCCGTGCCGCGATATCCATTTGCGAGAAGCTACGGTACCAGTATATATACACGCCACCCTTGCCGCTGCCGCTGTTACTGCCTGGTGCTGCTACTGCTGCTTTAGCTTTAAATAGACCGTTGGCAGAGACTCTCGTGTCCAACTAGCTCTTTTACTCTCGTTCTCGCCTTCCTGCCTCACTGCCTGGACGGCCCTTCCACGGCGCTCCATCTTTTTATCGCACGGCCGAGGATACCGCGGGAAGGAGAGAGAAACCCGAGGCTCCCGCCTATGTTCGTGTATGTGCAAAGTTTCTGTGTCAGCCTTCTGTCTTAGTGACGTTGGTTATTCTCCGCATCTCCGGCATCCAGCCGGTGTCTCTGTATGCTTGTACACATAAACACGTACCGAGCTTCTATATACGTGATTCTCTCGGCCTGTTCTTTTACAACCCGGGCGGCCAAACGCCCGAGAGAGAATCCAACGCGCGAATCTCTCTCCTCCTGTCCAGTTTCTTTATCACCGCTCCTTCCTTATTTCTTCCGCGTTTCTTTATTCGCCGGGCCGACCTGTCGTCCGGCCGAGTCGGCTACTTTTTAGCCGCCCCACGAGACTCGACCGAAGGACGACCGGGACCGAGAGGAAGAAGCGGAGGGAAAGGGGTGAAGTCCCGTCGTCCTTCGGGAACCCTCCGACGGACTCGATGACAACGACTCTTCCCGTCTTCCTCTCGCTACCGGTTGTATCACTGTTTTCTTCGCCGCGCTCGCCGCACTTCCTCGTCCAGCCACTCATAACAACGTGGCGTCACGTTCACCGGCTAAGACAATCGATCGGATCTCCGGAGACGACTCGGGGCTTCGGTACGTTTTTATTTTTCTCCTCTTTTTTTTTTTTTTTGATCCCGAACTCTTCCAGCCGCCCGAGGTACGAGCCTTGATTTCTTAACGATTTCGTTACTGAGGCAATTTTTCGTCTCGTGCTCACTGGAAAAAAACGTAACCGACGAATCGTATCACCTCAAAAAAAGTAAAACAATGAACCACGATGTCGTGTAACTGGCATTGAAAGTTCTGCGTCGGAAGTTCATGTCTTCCCGAAGTCGGGAGGGAGCGACAAGGCAATTTTCACTCGTCGTTCGAGTCAACTTCAGACTCCTACAAACTTCGGTTTACGGCTTACTTATACCGAATTCGTGAATACCGAAATAGGAAAGCGGTCGTTCTCCATGTGTTCTCTTAACTTTCGTGCGGGGCGAAGAAGCTTCGTACGCTACAAACGTTTCTTGTCAACGAACGTCCCCAATACTCCCCTTGTTAACTTAACAACACTTTTCTTCACCGAAAAACAAAATACAGTCCATTGAAAAAAAAAAAAAAATCCTAAAATCAAAAAGAAAAAAATCCAGCTCCTTCGAAAATAAATGTGAGTCAAATGTGCAAAGTTTAAAACCATGCACCGTTTACCTTTGCATCAAGCTCGAATTGGCGTGCAAATCCCGAAAGTTGGTACAATCTGTGTGACGAACGTCTGTCGAGGCTTCGACCCTCTCCGTAAGCCTCGAACTCTTATTTCGTCTACCCTCTTTATTCCGTCTGCAGCTCCATTCGCGTTTATGCATCGTGCACTCAGCGAGGAGCCAGGAGCTGAGGAGGGCGTGGGGGAGCGGGGGGGGGGGGGGGGGGGGGAATCTTTCTCGTGTATATTCGGCGAGAGGTACGAGGACGATTTCGAAGCGATTTCGGGAATTAGGGTCGCCTTTGGAGCGCGAGCGGCATCGGGGGAACGTGCCAGGAGAACGGGAGCGTCGGGCCACGCTCGCAAGAGCGGCGAGGAGGGAAGCTGCCGGTGCTCCGCGAAGAGGATGAGCAATCGTTGGAATAGGCGAAGAAGACGAAGTAGGGGGATAGAGGATGGCAAACTACTGCCGTACAACTACAGAGTTGCACCGGGAGAATCCTCGCAGCCAGAAGAAGAAGAAGAAGCATAACAGGAAGAAGAAGAAGAAGAAGGAGGAAAGAAGGAAAGAAGGTGAGCCGCCAGCAGCGGATTCGCCTCGCAGGCTCAGCTTCGAGGGGTCGATACCCGGTCCAGTCAGTCGCAATCGGATAGGCCGAGGGGGTAGCAAAGAGAGGAGGGACGCCAGTATGGGATGAAGAGGAGGAGGGCACGTACAGGATGTTGGGTACCTAGCTAGCTACCTACTACTACTATTCTCTGTACAACGTTGTACCTTTTGGCTTGCTTCGCATCCACGTCATATATATATATGTATATATATATGCATGGAATGTATATATATATATATGGGTTGTACTCACCGTAGAGGGTGAGAAAGAGAGAAGGAAGAGTGAGCGGAAGGGGCTTCGAAAGAGGTAGGGAGGCCCAGGACCGCCGCTCTGGCGGATATTGCCGGAACTACGAATTACCCTCCAGCATCCCCCTCGGAGTACCAAAGCAACGAGCACACCGACTCCCCCGTCCCGGTATCCCGAACGAACCGTCCCATCCCACTCGGAACCAGCGCACAGAACCATCCCATCCCCCTCGGGAGGTTAAGGCCACATCGTATACAGAGATTCGGCCGAGTGGTATGGACATATCGCTCGAGTGAATCGGCAGATTCGCGAGGCCGTAACACCATCAGCTCGGATCGTTCTATAGGCGTCTGCCTCGTGTTACGTATGTATTTTAGCGCTCGTCCGGGCGAGAGAATACCGCACGGTTTTACACGGGGAATAGGACTGTGCACACACTCGCCGGTGTACACGCCGAAGTACCGACAGACCGACTCTGCCCGTGATTTGCCGGAGCGATTACGCGTTATGCGTTCACGTAAGTATCGGTGGAGAAGTATATAAACACGGGGATGCACCGTAGGCTCAAGCTCTCTCGCCGGACCTATTGCCGGGCAAATCTCCTTGTAATTCCGCAACGTTATCCACCGAACACTATTATTGGCGCTTCGAGGGCCGATCTCTTCAACGCGCCCATCTACGTTCTCACCGCACGCCTAGATCTGTTTAATGTTTAGCCGGGGCTTAGCGATATCGCGGCACGCTAAATGGGATCCGGGGAGGTGAGAATTGTTCACGGGCCGTTTGAGTCCCTCGGGATGTTAACTTACGACTCTTCGCGGATTCATTTTTTAAGCCGATGCGGGGATGGATTTTTTTCTGTCGAAGGCTACTTTTTTGCAGTGAGTCTTTTCTTTGTCTACTATCGAGCTCTACGTTCGGAATAAATATTTCTCGAACGTAATATTTTCCTTGTGATGACCATTGAGATACCGTTATTTCTCGCCATCGAAGTTGAACGTGAAGTTTATTTCATTTTTTCCGTTTTTCTTATTTGGTTTTTCTCGTTTTACCAATGCATCTTATTTGTTAAAGTTTTCCAATTCATAAAAAAAAAAAATCTCGTTACCAGAGTGAATAAATGGATCATTTTATTCGGTCATTAAATGGGTCATAGGGATGAAAATTTCTTTTGAATTTAAATTTTCATTTCGTGTGCGCATCTTTAGGCAGATGATATGCGAATTCGTTGTGATTCGTGATTTTTATCTTATCGGATTCGGTATTTGATCGCGATGAGTCACGACTGTACATAATTACCAGTCAGTCGTACCTAATGCCGATTATTCATTCGGGGACGAGAGAGCTTGAATGGGTAGACCACGAGGCACCGGGAGTCTCGTTGACGAGCGCCGTCGGGGCTCACGACCTCCCCAGTCATCCCCGTCGCCCTTCCGGCTCTGGTCTCTCTATCTATCTATCTCTCGGTGATGCATGCCCTGGCTCACGCGCCAGCGACGGTTGCTAATTGCGTGGCAAATAGACACGCATTAACGACAATCGATAACTGGTGTGTTGCGGTCGCGTAAGAATCGCAAACAGAGAACGACCGACGAACATATAGAGACGGCAAAATAGGAAGGGGGACAAAGCTTCGGGCTGAGTTAATGAGAGGGGTTCGGTAGATCGCATGAAAATTAATTACACCAACGACGAACGATCGAGCGGCTCAACATCACACAGCTCAATGGACTCGACTATATGTTTTGATGAATTTAAATTACTCCCGTCGGACTCGCTGTAAAGCTGCTCGCAAATCGCTATCACTATATTACACCCAGCTTTGGGGCCCACCGGAGAGATTTCCCAACTTTTTGTCTCGACCCTCCGACATCCCTTAACAGCCCCGAGCCTTCCTTCCCTTTGAAACTTTTTTTTTCTCAACTGCTCGACATCTCCGCGTATAACAATATTTCAAAAAATGTCGCTTCAAAAAATTCAGTTTGAACTTTTTTTTACACCTAAATTTAAAAAATGAAATTAGTTTCGCATCCAGAGTATGACATACGTTGACTCATGCAGATTAGAAAACGTATGTCATACTTTGGACGAGGCACGAATTCCATTTTTTTTAGGTGTACATTTTTTTTTTAAACTGCATTACTTTTTTCGGGTCCGATGAAAGTCAGAAGATTAAACAGCGAAAAAAGCCGAAGCCGATGAAGCATAGATGAAAATATTGACATTACACGAGAGGAATAACGAATGGCGCGACTAACGACGAACTCCTGCACGTAGAAGAGACAATATCCTTTCCCTTCATTCTCTTTCCCTTGTTAGAATTTCAGTGACTCGAAGCTCCGTGAACAAACGTAACTTTTCTCTCGCTCTCTCTCAGCCGAGGCTGTCTCGTCTTCCGGTCTTCGGGCAACTTCCAAGCTTCACCGGCTTATCTTTCCGCTCGATCTTCCAATTCGGCGGAACAAACTGTCGGACAGACCGAGAGGGAGAAAGGTGGAGAGAGAGAAGATGCAATCGCCGGGGTGGAACTTTTATTACAAGGTACTCTTCGATCGTATTAAGCTGCGAAGGAGCCTTCGGGATTCTCGGCGTCGTTTGCCAGAACCGGAAACGATAAAAACTACCCGGTGAGGTCTCTCCGTCTCTCCCTCGGAGGCTCGCGCGCGAGAACGAGCTTTTCCGTCAGCTTAAACTCTTTCTTTCGCCTTCTCGCTCCGATCCGGCCGGGACGTTTGATCGATTTCTCGATAGCTACCCAAACCCCGTCGCGACGCGTGGATAACCGAAACTTCGATTGCCAATACTTTTGTACGAAAGGATTGAACTCCTCGAGTAAACAACGTTGACGAAACGGCGACGCGAACGAGCTGACACGAATTTCCAGAAATTCATATTTCGAGAGTCCTGTAAATATCAGGACGTTTGAGTGATGCGTACGCAAAAAAAAAAAAAATTAATGTAATTTCGTAATTGCTCCAGTTGGGGTTAATCTATATGCTAAACGGAGCGAGTAATCAGCATACGTAATGTCTCGCTGATTACTTTTCATTAATTTCTTTTTTCGTTTTTTTATCTAAAAATGTAAATCGAACGTAGGCTCAAACATATTTCGCTCCGAGATTGCGAGCGACTTTCGTTTCTTGTATTCTTTTTAAATCTAAAAATGTAAATCGACCGTAGGCTCAGATCTATTTCGCTCCGAGATTGCGCGACGTGCGAGTACAGGCGGGAATCGCCTTTGATGCAAAGTAATTAATGGCATCAATTAATTAGCCCACAGCGCCCGGAGACGAGACCTTCTTTATTTTTCTCACTTATTTTTCGCACCCCTCGGGGGAGTCTCGTCCGGAGGGGTGGAGGGGGAGTGCGAAAAAGTTTTGCATCGCCGGGGCGTCTCTAATTGCAACACGCGGCGCGGAAAAAACTTCGAGGCAAAGATATCTCTGAAACTCGACAGGGTGCTCTACGCTTCTCGCCGTGTGTATTCGTCCGCTGCTGCTGCTGCATGAACTCTGACGACTCGAGGCTCTCTCAAGCCAACTCTTAACCCACTCGAGTACGCGAGTCCTCCTTCGCTGTAATTGTGAGCTTACGCTTAAAGCTTTGAACCGGCGAGAGAAGAAGAAGAAAAAAACGAACTGACACCTCGAGCTTTTCACTCGCGTGCGGAGCTCGGCTACAGCGGTTCCCGGACTTTTCTCTCGGGATAGTTATGTTTCGTATTCATCGTCTCACCATCGTACGCGATTAATGAAGCGAAAATGGGAAGAAAAAAAAATACGACGATAATTGCGAGACTCACCGGAAATGTTGTCGCCGACATCGGTTTTTATGTCGACGGACTCGTGAACATTTTCCTTCGTTGATTTGTGTCTATTGACCGACGCTATGGCGTCGCTGATATCCTGACCCTTGTAGTCGTTTCGCAGATGGTCGTTCCGCTCCGATTTTTTCGAAGCGACGCCGCTGCCGATCTCCGCGTTGAGTCCAGGCTTGGCGTTTATCACGACGTTACCGTTGAGCCCGATGGTCGCGTTATTGTTGACGTTCCCATTGCCATTGACGATTATGCCGTTGTCAGCCTGTCGACAAATCATCGAAAAATTGTTAGTCGCGAAATCTCGCACATACATTCGATAAACGTTCACACTAGAAATTATTCCAGCTTTCTAAATCATTCACTGAATATCCTGACAGACTATTAGAAGAGAAGAGACGAGTTCGAAAAACTTACGTCAAGCCCGACACTATTTAAGCGAACGTAGGTCGATCGGAAGTTTCGCTAAAACGTCGAAGACATCGCTTCAGCGTCTATTCCGGTAGACCACGCTGTTAATAATGAACGATCTTGTAACGCGGGCGTAGACGCGTGTTTTGCCCGGTGGTGTCTATACCGGACACCGGCGTCGGTGCTTCGATTAAATGTATACGTGTCGAACAAACGCCTTGGTTTCTCAGCCGGTTAGAATCGTACATGAATATACACACAGGGCATTTCACGCCAAGTCGAACGTCCCAAAACCCTGACCCGCTTAGATCGAACTGAAATTTCGTTATGTTGCAGTATTATATAGTGTGAGTACCTGGCCTTTTTTTCAGATTTGTATCGGCTCTCGTTTTCAAGTTAGCAGATAGGCGTGTTAATAAAAAAAATGGTTGTATGTTGGAATCTTTTCTTCGTACCAAAAAATGTTTTCAGCCAAAAAAAATCCATTTTTGATGAACTATCTTTGTACTTTTTTTATTTATTTTCCAAGCACGAGAAACTTTAAAAAAACAACATGTGTAAATTTCAAAGTGGGTTGAGATTGCATTGAGTTTCCGCAGGTGTCTAACAATTTTTTTTTCTCCAGGACATCTACACATATCATGTAAAAAAATGGTTAGACGGTTCGGGAAATTGAACGGAATCCCAACTTATTCAGAAATTTTTGTTTCTTTCTACGATCGAAAGTTTCAGAGATATAATAATTTTTATTATTAACACGCCTATCTGCAAACTCGAAAACGAGAGCCGATAAAAATCAGAAAAAAATTCCAATTACTCGCACTATATAATTCTACAACATCACGAACTTTCGGCTTGATCCAAGAAGTGTCAGGGTTTGGGGCCGTTGGACTTGGCGCGGAATGCCCCGTGTGTACATCGCGCCCGTACATCGTCGGCATCGTCGAGAATTACGCGTCGCCGGGTCGGTCGCTTTACCGGACAGCGTGTGACAGCCACGTAGGAGGTATGTACAACTCACCGACGAGGTCATGCACGTCGAGGACGAGGATCGAACGACCACGATTCTGTTCTGATTGTGGTCGCTCGAGGCGAGGGCCGTCGAGACTGCGTTGTTGGTGAGGGCTGCGTGAGTCTCGTGGGCATTGTGGTGATTCGATCCGACTCCTATCGAATTGTTAGTATTCGCTAGCCCTGTTACGCCGTTGCCGACGCCGCCGCCGTTACCGCCGCCCAGTGAGGTCTGTCTGATTACCAGGACGCTGCCGGCGGGCTCCAAAACCACCACCTGCCTCATCCCCACTTCCGGTAACGCTGCACGACGCACCCGACGGGATCCCGAGGTCTCCGTCGATCCTTCCACGACGTAACGAATTCTACTGACACCGACGGCCACGACGGCTCTGCCACCTCGGCCTCTCGGTACCGGAAACTCTGCTCCACCGAATCAAAACGCACTCGCACTCGGACGGCTCCGCGCTCGTCCGTTCTACGACTCTTAGAGATGCCTTCCGGCTACCGCCGACTCCACCTGCGACAAAAAATGAATACTATTAGACACACGAATTTTTACCTGGGAAACATGGAGACGGGTCTCAGCTGAGCTTCTTTCGTTTCATCGATTACTCGTTCAGGCAATTTTAACCGCGGAGATTATTTATTTAACTATTGAAAACTCACCGGACTTGGATCGAATCTTAGCAATTTTTTAGATTATTATCACTATATGATTAACTTTTTTTTAACAGATTTATACTTTATTATTATTATTATTATTATTATTATTATTATTATTATTATTATTATTATTATTATTATCTCTTGTAATTCTATTCTGTTCGTCCGCCCAATCCAACGTTTGCGTTCGTTGTGATTCTTACAGCTTCGAGTTTTTTCTTTTTTTAAGATTAAAAAAAGGAATGTCGTCGCAAGGGATGATCTTTCCAGTGAATCTTAAAACGGGCATTCCGCGCCGAAGTCAAGAGCGAAACTTCCTCTCGGGTGAGCCCTCGGGTCGATCCAATTTCGAGCTTCAGAAAGCTCGGTGGGAGAGTAGTCGAGAGGGACTCGCGTGGAAGACATGATTCGAAGCGTAAGACGCCAAAGGAAAACACCGGAGTCGGCTAGGAAAGTCTTTTGAAAAGTTTCACGCCGCCTTCGGGGTGGGGGGGGGGGGGGGGGGGGGGGGTAAATAGAGGAGGAGGGAGCATCATCGCGAGTCAGAATCAGTCGGGCTTCGTCGTATCAAAAAGAGGCGCCTTTTTTTTTAGTGACGCCCCGCTCGGGTCGCCTGTCCTTCAGCCTTGGGACGCGCATGTCGGGCGGAACATTTTTCGCGCGCTTCTTCGCCCAAACTACCAAGAGCTTTCCGCAGACATCGAGCGAAATAGCTTCGCCCTCCGTCGACTTCCCTCTCGAGCGGAGTCTCTCGCAGCCCCCCCCCCCCCCCCCCTGCCTCTTATCGTTTATTCACACAGATTTTATTGTTCAATTTTTTTGTTTAAACAACGTTTTTTTGGTTTTACCCCGAAAGCACCGAGAACAGCAAAACGAGCTCGGAAACATCGAGTAATCGTAGTTCCATGCGGTACAACACAACAATGGCAACGGGAACCCCGGGTCCGCGAGTCGATAATTGGATTTGCAATTTACTTACGCCCCCGCGTGCCGCGTCCCGGCCGAAAGCCCGACAGCCGACCAATACGAAACCCCGGGGGCACGAAATTAATAGCGAAACTAAAAAAAAAAAAAAAAAATCGAATAAAAGAACCAACAGATGTTCCGGCCGAAGCGATCGGCTCTCATTACTTAACTGCCTACCAAGCGACACTCAAAATTTATATCAACGAGTAATTTTGCTTTTTTTTTCATCGTAAAACCACCGTCGCGAACAATTGCCATCGAAAAGATATTACCGTGGAAATTAAAATAGCGACATTCAAGGACATCCATTAGGACCGCTCGGTGTCGTAACTCTCGGCAAAGTCCCTTATACAGTTTCGGTGAGTGATTGGACATTTTCCTCTCCCGGATAAAAGCGTCGGTGGGGTGTCTTGGGGTTCCGAATTCTCTCCGTCGACTTTCGCGCAATTTCTCTGCCGCTCTCTCACTCCTTCATGCCCAACCGTGGAAATATCAAGATGCGGAGAGAACTGGAGCATCAAAGACAAAGAGCTCGCAGCTGCGTGGGCATTCCCGGCTCGTATGCGCCGCGGCGGTCCAACGCTCTCCTCATGTCCGCCGAAATGTTTGCTGGCAGCCAAGCGCTCGTAGCCAATCGTCGGTGGACTCGGGCGCAGATAGCCGGAGAGTCGTCTTTGGTCTCTGGCTTCGGTCTCCTCGCGTCCTCGAGGAAGAGCACGAGAAGCAAGCAACATCCGTGTACCCACCACGGTTTCTTGGCAATCAGCGTCGCCGATTCTGTGGTTAGATCGGAACCGTCGTGGCGAGACTCGTATTATAGTGGCGTTGTGTACGTACGTCTATACATCTATACATCTGTACATGTATGCATGTGCATACGTATACAGAAAACGGGAGAAATGTAGATTACGATAGAGGAACTAGGGGGGGGGGGGGGGGGGGGGGGGGGGTTGGAAGGTGGATTCCGAAGCGTTTTCATTTAACTTGAATAACGCCAGGCCGAAAGCGACGTGTCCCTTGTAACGGGTCCAACGAGCCACTGCCAATTCGTGCGAGGCTGCGACCGTCGACGATCAGCAACAGCGGCACGGCATCAGCCGCGGCTGGCTGATTCGCGCCGATCCCTGCATTCCCTATGAGCGCTCGACGTATCAACCGAACGTTTATCCTCGCATCAAGCGATCGCCCGTCAACGTCGAACGTCAAACGTCAATCCTCGCGGCCCGACGCGGCCGATCGACCGGACACGTAGCCGAACGCACACTGCCGTTCTCCGGGGGCGCTTGATTAGCTTTCTATTTGTTACACGTCTTGTCGGGCGGCATCGTTATTAACGGTAAATCGTTGGATCTGTTTTTGTATTTTTTTTAAATCTTCTTTTGTGCGATTTTTTTTTTTTTTTTTTTTTTCATTTTGTGTTGGGTTCGATATGCAGCTTGTTCGCGTGCCCGTTAATTCAGCGTCGTTTAGAGGGAACGCGTAACGACACCGTACGTCGATAGGACGTTGAACAAGGTAGATGGACGTGCGGCGGCGGAGCGGGAGGGACGATTGTGACTCGATGCCAGACAGGTATATTCCCCAGAGATAACTTCATTGACTCCTGTTGGACGTGGAGACAGGTATAACAAGCCAATTCATTTTGTTGGCTCAACGCGAATTTTCACGTTGGACGGCGAACGACATTTGCGTACTTTTGTAACGGGATGAGTGAAATTAACCCTCCACCGTCTATTTTTGAAATATTAGGGTTTTTCGAGTTGATCCGAGCTGTTCTGGGCTTGTTCATTATTCTTTTCTTTGGGAAAATGAGTTTTTCGACGTTTGGTCGATAGTCACGTTATTCCATTGATCGATTGGTCGGAACTCAATTGAAATTAGAGATGGGCGCCGGCTTTACGACGGGTCTTTTTTTTTTTTGTCAATAGATTATCACGTGAACGTCATTTGACCGGTCCAGAAGTGACCGCGCTGTGACAATAGCGATAATAACTTTAAAAACCTCCACGGTCCCATCTTCAAAATTAACAAAGAACCAATCTTGTTGATTAAACAAAAGATTGTATTCATTTTATAATTTAACTTATTTTTATTTGACGGATTTCTTCTTTTACGACCGGTTTACATTAAATCCTAATTCAGAGCTTGGTAGAACAAATTATTCAATAATATAAATTATATAAAAATTACTGTCAGGGCACATCTTTAATCAAAAGTCGAAAAAGCACAGTACGAACTGAAAACCGAACCGACCATTGGATACCTCGTATCTTCGAGCGCGACGATTAATTTTTTTTTTACTTATCTATAAATCACTTTCGCGTAGTTGAGGTCGATCGGTGACGAGACTCAGAGTGTTGGTCGGGAATTTCGATAAAAAGCCATTTGTCAATAATAAATAAGCTCTAGGACGATAAATATAAAGGGCGCATGAGGTGTCGAGTTCGTGGCAAACGATCCGAAGACACGCGAGAGAATCTTCTGCCGTAAGAACGCGAGGAACGATGGAATAGAGAGAAAAAAAAAGAGAAAAAAGTGAAGAGGCAAAAAAAGAGAGATCGAGGCGCTTGGAAGTGCTCGCGAGTTCACAAGTGGCCGAGTACGAATATGACACGTGATACATAGTTATTCGATGGTAGGGTGCAGGATGTTCTCGGCCCACCAATTTATTCATGTATTCCCGGCCGGCGCGCCCCGGTCCCAAGAGTAATCCTCGTGTCGCCGTCTTTGCCTCGAATGAGTTAGCCGTCGAGCGTCAAGCCATCGCACAGCTGTGCTCTCAACTATATTACACTACGAACGATATGGGAGCGAAGCGAGAGAGCATGCACCAGACCCAACCCCCCCCACCCCCGAAAAACCGAAGGCAATTTCATTCCCATAAATTTTTCACCCTTTAACGTTCGATCAAAATAAAACCATTAATTTTTTGGTATTCATCGAGGACGCGTATTCATACCCTACTTTAGCGCGACTCTGACGCTGGTCACATTAACTCAACCCGTAAGTTACAGGGGCGAAGAGGCGCTAAGTTTGGAAATAAAAAGATTAATCGAGGCGATCGGTTTTTTAAAAATAAAAATCCGGACTTGAGATTTTCCAGAGAACCTTGTAATAATTTCATCTTAAATTATCGTCTCTGATGCATTCATTGAAATGTCAACTTATCATGGATAAGCCGAAAAAATTATGATTTAGGACAATGGATAACGAATTAAATAATGCTTAATACTAACTTACAATAAGTTCTTCGGATCCATTATTATTTTCTCTATCCGGAATATCAATGAATCCTAACTTTGAGTATTTGAAAACAAAAATATAACAATTGAACACTAAATTATCAGAAAAAGGTGAATACCGATACAAAATTAATTTAAGTTAAAATGCTATCCTGTCGACAACCCGCTACAACGTGAAAGCTGGAAGCTGTGTGTTGCCGTGACCGGCCAGAGGATCCGAGATAAAAGTTTGCCTCGCGAAAAAGTTGAGATACGACGACGGGAGTGAAGTTAAGCTATGCCGTATAGCGCCGTCGACGACGAGGGCGAAGTGAACCGCGTTTGACTGTTGGAGTTGGTTTCTCGCTGCCTCGCAATTCACCCCGGGGTGGCCCGCCGTCGCCCTTCTCCTTTCCGAAAGCTCTGACCCAGTTTTGCGCGGAGCCGAACGAGCGGGGAGCTCCGGGGCCCGAGAGGCATATACATTTTCGAAAACCGTTCCGTCGCATAGTCAGCAGGCGGAGCGGCGGTGGCAACAGCGGAAGCCACGGCGGAGCAAACTAGTTTACTCCGTGACTCGGTGTGCGCGAGCTTGGCTTTTCGATTGACATTGTCTTAGAGGGACGAGGCGCCCTGATGCATCCGACGGTGTCCTTCTCGCTTCAATCGATTTAGCATTCAACGATTTAGCCTCCGGCTGATGATCCTCGTACTCGGTGCTGTACAATGTGCACAACAGAGGACACTCCGAGGTGAAGCGAAGCAGCCCGTTGTATCGATGGTCCGATGCGAGAAGGGCGTACAAGGACGGGATTTCGATACATGCATATAAGACCTTATTGAATTGGATTTTCGATAAGTAAGATTTTGTGGGGACAAAATGATAAAGAAAAATAATTTAACGAACGGGAACAAACATAGAGCAAGTATAAAGAAAACTGTTGGGTCAGAAAGAATTTTGTTACCGTAACTAGTTTATCTCAATACAGGAACAACAAACCTATCTTCGCTGCTACGGAAAATTGTTTGCTGTGGCAACAAATTTCTTTGCCATAGCAGATTTTATTTTTTTGCTGCAGCAGCAATGAATTATTAATGATCGACATTTTGTTGAAGAAAAAAAACAGTTTTCGTCCCGAGATATCCGGACGAGTATCGGAGAGAAAAATCGAAGGAACCTCATCCGCCGCCCTCCATTGTGTCGAATCTCCTTCTTCACGTTCGCTCATCCGGAACGTTTGCGAAGGGAATCCACCGCCTGACGTCAAACTCGACCCCCAATCTCGAATAACAAAACTCCCGTGCGATGATTCAATTACGTCATCCAACTATGAACGCCCGCGTAATTATTCAACGTCGGGTTCGTAACTTTTTAAAAAGTTCTTTTTTTTTTACTACGCAGCTCGCTCGTTCTACATTTTTATTCGTATTCCTCGCGAAGTTGTAAAGTGTCGTTAATCTTTATCGTCGGTATTAACATCCGAAGTTTTTTTTAAATATGCAATCCCATTATAATTATCTATACTTTAAAGACCGCAAAATCATAACGCTCGTTCTGATTTTACAGTCGTTTTTTTTTCTTTGCTCTTTGTTGCTACACAATGTCATAGACCACCCGACGCTTCGCTCGATCGCTTAATTATTCAAGGCCGGATTCCCAACTTCAAAAAAAGAAACTTTTTTTTACTGCCCACCTCGCTAGTTCTACATTTATATTCGTGCTTCTCGCGAAGTTGTACACAGTTGTTACGCTTGTAGCTACGTCTATGTTATGATTTTATACTTTGTGCCACGATGTTCTTAGGAAGCTCGAGCCCCGGAACACGCAGAGAACGAATCTATCTTTAGTCTTTATCGTCGCTATTAACGACCGTTAAACACCACAATCATAACGTTCGTTAGGATTTTCATGTGATTTTTTTATTTTCCCCGCTATTTGTCGCTTCTCAAGCCGACACACCACCCGACAATTCCCAGCTAAATCTAAATCACGATTAAAACGATTTATCCCGGCGCTAAAATCGCGTTAACGCGGCAGCCCCGACGACGAAATATTCGATGGATTATAACGACACATGCGCATAAATTAGAGCCGTTATAATATAACCGTAACGTCACGAAATTGGACAGGGTGAAAGATTTAGCGGAAATTTGATCGTGTCCTATCTCGTGTTTATATCGAGTCAATTCTCCGTGTCGCTGGGCTCGTTGGCTGCCCCGAGTAATTTACTGCTACATCTGAAAATCCTGCTGGCAGTGCTCACCGATATAGTATGAAACGCCCCCCCCCCCCCCTCCTTCCGCCGGCACGGCGGTGTATCCTTCGTAGTATCCGAATGCACCGACAGTTCGCCACCAGCTATTATTACCAGCGACACGTGCGCCGAGAGACACATATACAAGTAACAACGATTTCGTACGAAGCGAAGACGAGGACGACGACGCGGCACGCGTTCGTTAGAACGCCCTCGGCGTAGATAATCTGTGCGAACAGTCTTCGAATTTTATTTTATTTTTTCCCGCGACATTGTATGCCCCGTTCGGAAAAAAGCCCGTCATGCTTTCGGGGTGGTGTGTGTGCGTGTGTCTAAATTCGCGAGGCTGAGAAAAAAAAGCGAGATACCGCGAGGGAGAGACTTGTTTGATCAATTCGTTGAGGCTGAAATATCGTTGCACGCTAGATTTCGTGTCCGTGTGCGCGAGAGCCTTCGACCCCGGGCTCTCCCGGCTTCTTCCGTATTCCACGCTCGAGCCCCTTCCACCGAAAACACCCCTCTTCCCCCTCCCAGCCGGCCTAGAGCCTCTCTCTATACTTTTCAACGTCGAGAAATCGCGATGCAAAAGTGCCATTAACCACACGCCGCGCATTATCGCAACGTCGAGGGAACTTTTTCATTTCTTTGTTACGTCATTTTTATTTTTTTTTGTCCCTATAAATCTATAGAGCCGAACGTATAGTTTATCAGTATACAGATCGCCCGAGAAAGTCAAACGGATTACACAGGGGTTTCTTCGGATTACGAGTGGGCTTCTAAGTACATTAGATCGAGCGCCCTCTGCCTCCTTAAGATGTACAAGCGTCAGTTCGTTTTATCGAAAATCGCACGGCCCAAGTGTGTAAAGCCTTTTTTAAAACGGAATTATATTCGCTTTTTTTAAATTTATTATTGATTTATTTATTAGTCCGTAAGCGGAAACCATAATTTTTTACATAAAGAGAGTAATATTGTAACTCTGTTTATTGTTAGTTTATTATTAGTATTAATGTGTTAATTGAGTCTTTCTACTATATCAACACCCGAAGTACTGAAAGCACGCGCGAAACGAATGAGGCGTAACTACTCGGGCTTCTCTTTTTTTTTCGTCCGCGAGATTTAAAAAGGTAAATAAATTAATCGAGTTCGCGTTTACATGTCCGATGTAACGGAGACTTGTTGCTGATAAGGCGCTGCGTGTTCCACTATCTAGGACGGTCGGTCGTGCGTCCCGCCGTTGACAACTACGTATTTAGTCGGGCACACGTAAGCGACATTATAATAGAGTTTCAGCAGCCCTATTAACGTGCGACCCTCCCTCCACCCTCCGCGGGACCAGCGATTGTTATGTATTCCTACCTCTCTGTATCGCCATTCGCAACGGGAACGTGACGAATATCGCTCACGTTACACCGGGTCGTTACGACGAACCACGGATCAAGTCCCGATTAGCCGTTGGATAACGACGCGGACGATATTTACGCGGATGCGAATTATCTCGCTTATTGTTTAGTTATTATTCGTACGTAAACCGGCGATCCGTTAAGCCTTCCCTAGAGTACACACACAAAACTTGCGTTTGTATCGAATCGTTACGAAATCGAAAGAAATAACATCGATAACAACGCCACCGAAGTGTTTTTTTTTCTTCGACAGAGCAATATTGTTTGATCCGACATGAAAAAGAGAGAGCCGAGCGGGTGTCCCGTAACTGCTAAAAATAGCGACACCCATAAAAATGCCCGCGACGAAACACGCCGCAAGACCTTTCGACGTAAATATAACTCGATCGGATTGTACGAGGGATAATTTTGATACACACACACACATATATATATATATACATGGTCGAAACTTCGACAGCGTAAACATGGCTAAGCGTGAAACACGTTTTAACACGCTTGTTTGAAGTTCACAGTTGAAAAATAACTATTCCGTCACAAGATTTTTACGACTTCGACCGGAGGACGGGGGCGACGAGGGACGTTGTTTTCTTTTCGTCTGGGTTAAAATTAACGAGAACACGAGGGCATCGCTCGAGGATCGTTAGCGCGATCAATGACCGGTTCAAATGTATGCATACTTACGAATTCTTTCCCCCGAGTGACAGGATGCCTGTGAACCATGCCAACGAGGCTCATTCTTGTTGTAAATATATCATCTGCTCGCGACACTTCGTATTATCAACGTAACACCACTCTAGCACCGTACCGTCATATCGCGCGCTATTTTGTTCGTGTCCTATCGCGTTTTTTTCTCAACGTTTGCACGTTGTAAATAGTGATATTTCGCGTATGTGCGCTCCCGGACGATTATCGGAATCCATGACAGATGGGGAGCACGGCTAAACGACCGTTACGCGCATGCACCGAAGCAGAAGCGTCCGTGCTCGAGCATCGACGAGGCTATTACTACGTAGACGAGAAATCTACGTTGCTCGAAAGAGTTCGCCGAGGCGGCGGGCTCTTCCCACGCACACATCGACGCCGCGGAATTGTCGGAGAAAACATGTTCAAAGAAAGAAAGAAGTGTTGATTCAACATTTTTGTTACCTTAGACGTTCGCATAATTGTCTCGCAACATCGTTAGCGTCGGGAATCCGCTAGTCTCCGGCAAAATCGATGCGTCCCTCTTTCAGCCGGCGAGAAAACCCGCTGCGACAGATCCATCTGCTTCGCAGCGGGTAAGTGCTCGAAAAGAAGCTTCCAGCCGCATCTCGGTGACTCGTTGCGAATAAAAGCAGAGTTTCGTCTCACAGTAAACTGATTCTCTCGACAAACACAACTCTTCGAGCGATAGCCGTCCCGCGACTGACGTCTGAAAAACTACAATAGAATAACGGTCAATTCGCCATTGTTGCCAACTGGTAACAATTCATTATTTTTTTTTAATTCAGCGAGCTGAAATACGGTACGTGGAGCGGAAGTGTTTTTTTCTTCGGAAAGTTGGAACACTTTCCTTTTCCACCGACGGTCGATAAATGCCTGTCTGCGCGTCCACGACAACTCGAGAATTTCGAGAATATCTGATGCCTAGAGACTTTCGTAAAATCTTCTCCGGCGTGTTGTAACGTTATTTCTATCGCACTGAGCAATTACCATCAATTGCGTTAAAATACGATTAAATTAATTATCGCGCCGTAATTAATTAATTACGGTGCGCGTAGCGGGAGTTTTTCTTTCATCGAAACGTCGGAACGCTTTTCTTTTCCACCGACCATCGATAAATGATTCTCCACGCATACGCGTAACTTTTTTTCCGAGAATACGTGATGCCTAGGGACTTTCGCAGAATCCACTCCGGCGTATTGTATGCCGCTATTTCTATCACGCTGAGCAATTACCATCGATTTCACGATTGTTTCCTCAACATTGTGACGTATTTGAGTGACTAATAAGTTAGCAAAACAGGATATTACAACGGTGACTTTGCCGTCGTCGACAATCTCGTCAGTTCGAAGCGAACCGTCAACAGCGATTGCCGCTACGTTGCAACTACTTTTCGCGATCGTCGTTTCGAGATAAAGCGTTTTCCGGTGCCACAGGTGTGCGACGTGTCCGCGAGCCGCGCATATATTCAGTATTCTTCTTTCGGTAAGTACATCAGCCTCGATACGCTTGTTGCATTTAATATTCATGACTTTAAGCTATTGTCCTTCAAACATCGACGTTGTCACGAGACTCGCGATTAACGGCAATGCATCGTATCGTCACGAGACCGTCACGAAGTTTCCTTATCAGCTACCGTGCGCGGTTATCAACACGCCCTGCCCTGGCGTGCACTGTCCACTCTCCTAAATTATTTTCACACACATAACGAGTTAAAAATATCCTCACTGTTTCAGGCGACCTCCGAGAAGTTCCATCCTCAAGCATGAGTTACGGATATCAGGTAAAAAAAAAAAATCCCACCTTATACATTATATTTACATGAAAAGATATACAAAAAATACCACGCTTATTTATGTATCTATTTTTTTTGCGCCATAATTTCTTTTTTATCTGTAAAAACTGTGAGAAAGATTGATGTTGGCGTGTGACGTAGACTAGACGATTAACAATGTAGACGCGAGTAGTTTACTTTTCTTGTTTGTACCTCGACGTATCCAAGGGTCCGCCGGTCACGCTGTTCCAAGGACACAAGGCACCGACGTCGTTCGGCGCTCCTCCTGGCACACCCTCTGCCCCCGGCGCTCAGCCCTATCCCCAACCAGGCAATGTAGGCTTCGGCCAAACGCCGACCTCCTTCGGCATGCCTCAGCCCTACGCTCCGTACGGATCCCAGCCGTATCCGCCGCAGCCTTCGCCGTACGCTCCGCAGCATCCCAGTCCGTACGGACAGCAGCAGCAGCCTTCCGCGGCTTACCAGTCTTCTCCTTATCCCGGACCAGCCTGCCCGAATACCGGCTCTCCTTATCCGTCACAGAATTCTCCCTACCCTCCCAAAAACCTGCCAAGTTCTCCCTATGCTCCGCAGAGTTCTCCCTATCCCGCCCAAGTCTCTCCCTATCCTCAGCAGAGCTCGCCTTACGGCGCTCCGAGTCCTCAGCAAGGCTCGCCGTACGGTGCTCCAAATCCTCAGCAGAGCTCTCCTTATGGCGCTCAGAGTCCTCAGCAGAGCTCGCCCTATCGCCAGACTCAGATGCACCATCAGCAACAGTCTTATCAGAGCCCTCCATGCCACCCCGAGAATCGGTACTCAGCCGCTCCTTACTGCAGTCCCAGACCTCAGAGCTCTCCCTATCCAGGCGGCCCTAACTCTTCTCCGTATCCCGGAAACGCAAGCTTTTCACCCGCTAACAGCGCTTTGAATCCCGGTGTTGTTTACCCTGGGGGGCAGGGGACAGGAGCGAGTCAGTATCCTTCTTGCGCTGGATTGCTTTCCTCTGCGCAGATGTATCAAAATTCCCCAGCCCCCCGGAGGACACCGATCAAGCAAAAGGTGAGAGAATTAATACATGTGGAGCATTTTTTTGTTCATTTTTAGGGTGATCTTTTAATATCGCTCTGGGAGATCCGCGATCGTTAGTTTTATGTTTTTGTTTTCTTTAGATTTACGAGAGCGTTTCCGAAGACCGTTCGTTTCGATTGATTCGTTGCTCGGATGATTAAAATTTTTTTTTGAACGTTCCAGCTGAGCCCGACGGTCGTGCCGTACGACGACTTCGATCCGCGTACCGACGCCGAGGTATTGCGAAAAGCTATGAAGGGATTCGGCACCGACGAGAAATCTATCATCGGTGTTCTCGCTAATCGGAGCAACTTGCAGCGTCAGGAAATCGCTGTTCAGTTCAAGACACTCTACGGAAAGGTACGGGGGCCGCGTACCTGTAATTTATAATAAACTACATATCGGTAATGTTGGCTCGCGCGCTCGCATGGATCGCATAGCATGTAGAAATTTCGGTTTTCGTAGCATATGCAACGGATTTCGAACTTCTGCAATTCCATTCCATATGCTATAAAATTTTAATTCTGTAATTACAGCATATGGAACGGAATTTCGGAATTTTGGAATCCATTATATATGCTCTAAAAACCGAAATTCCGAAATTATAGGGGGATTTATAGTCTCACTGAAGCGTGGTCAGCTTCACTGAAAGGGGGGGGGGGGGGGGGGGGGGCAATATCCAAACAAATCCACAGTTTTCCAAAATGTATATAACATTAATTGATTTATGTAATTGCTTTTCGTCTGTAGGATCTTATTAAGGACCTGAAGTCCGAACTGAGTGGAAACTTCGAGAACTTGGTCGTCGCTATGATGACCCCGTTGCCGCAATACTACGCGAAAGAATTGAACGAGGCAATGTCCGGTATTGGAACTGATGAGTGCGTTCTGATCGAGGTGCTCTGCACCATGTCCAATCATGAGATTCGCGTCATAAGACAGGCGTACGAATGCAGTGAGTAACGATCGCAGAAATAGCCCAGAGTACAATAAAAAAGAGACAAAAACCAATACTGTGAATCTATTATAGTGTTCGGCAGAAGCTTAGAGGATGATTTACGAAGCGATACGTCCGGAAACTTCAAGCGTTTGATGATTTCGTTGTGCTGCGGCAATCGCGATGAATCATTCGACGTCGATCCGTCCGCAGCCATGGCAGATGCCAAGGAACTTCTTCAAGCAGGTTCGTTCCGACTATCGATAGCTGTTAAAAATAAATATGTAGTTTGTTGTTGCAATTTAATGTGCAATTTTTTTAAACAGGCGAACTGCGTTTCGGTACCGACGAATCTACTTTCAACGCTATACTCGTTCAACGCAACATTCCACAGTTGCAACAAATCTTCGCCGAATACCAAAACATCACTGGTCATCCAATTGAATCGGCGATTGAAAATGAATTCTCCGGAGATATCAAGAAAGGACTTATGGCTATCGGTAAAATACTACGAATATATCACAAACGTTAATTATTTATTAGAGCTGTGTACTAAATGTGTCGTTCTTTATTCAGTCAAGTGTGTGAAGAACAGGCCAGGCTTTTTCGCGGAACAACTTTACAAGAGCATGAAAGGTCTCGGAACCGATGATCGTCGCTTGATTCGGCTGGTCGTCACACGCTCGGAGATCGACATGGGCGAAATAAAGGAAGCTTTCAGAAGCGAATTTGGCCAGAGCTTGGAAAACTTCATATCGGTGAGAGGAATAACAATTTTTCAAATCGTCGTTCGACGATCTCTACATACGGTGTATAAATTTGTGTCAAATTTACTTACACAATTTTTGGTTTTTCTCTCTTATAGGATGATTGCAGCGGACATTACAAGAAATGTCTTATGGCTCTCGTGTCCTAAACGAAGAAAATCCATCAATTTTTTTATAACATTTTTTTTTATTCATTGCATTTATCGGTAATCTTCGTATATCCCACCCTTTCGAGTGATTTTTTAACAAATTTTGAAGAAATTCATGCAATGCAAATGTCGTTTCGTCAATTCTCGTGTGGCTCGAATTATCACTCGTTAATGTCAATGTTTTCTACGTGTCAACAACGATGGCTTGTGAATCGAAGTTCCTGCAATTAACAGATGTGAATCTATTTTTGTGCCACTAGGCCATTTCGCAAGTCGATAAATACGTAATGTTAGTGATTTCCAAGATTTGAAAAGTATATTGTCCGTTTCAGAATCTCCACTCGTTGATACAAAATAATTTCGCACTAATACAATCGTATAGTTTTTATATACATGTATTCTATTAACCGGTGAATCTCGCGGTACGTGTAAAAACGTACGGTTTTATCCCACTGATTATGATATTTCTACGTCCAATATGTAGGCTCAATTGTTTGTTTTTAAGTCTTCTATTCACTTTAAGGCCTTCCATGGAAATAATTGAATCGGAAGCTGTGTCTCGCCAATGAAATGTATTGTAAACGGTTATTAAGGTATTATACTGGAGTCCAATTACGTTCGATGGATTATTCGTATACAAACAAATAAACTTTGTGCAAAAATACAAAAAAAAAAGTTTAAAAAAAAGTTACGTCGGCGGAGCGGGAGACTCGAAACCGTCGATAAGTCGTCCCGTCCGGCTGATCGCCGCCATCTTTGATCCGATAGTACGGACTTGCGCAATATCTTCTAGGTGCAGTTGGAAAGGATTATGTCGGTTAGTCCGAACGTCGCCAAGGAACGTTTGCTCTGCCCGTTCCCTCTCGTACGGCGAGAAAGAAAATAAATAAAATGTCCCGGTTGAATGAAAGTGAAACGTTTATATGCTGGTAGCTCCGTTCACGACAGTCTTGCTTTCCTTCTGGGCGTTGCCAGACCTGCGTTACAGTTTCCATCACCATGGGTGACAATTACATTAGGTTAGGTGAGTAAAAGCAATATTTTTTCGCAATCGACTGTGTCAACGTTACGGTTTTCGAGTGCCAATGTTATAGCATCGAAACTCTATGAATAATCCGTCGCGTCGATGTTTCCAGAAAATTATGAGATGCTCAAAGCGTTGTACGACTTCAGGGCAACTTTCGCCAAGACCCTGAGCTTTCGCGAGAGCGATCATTTTATTCTCCATCAAACGAATACGAAACAGAGAAATTGGTGGCAGGTCATCAATGCCAACGGTCAGCTGGGCTATATTCCGTCGAATTACGTCACGACTGTCAAGGTATACGACACCGAAACATCGGGAGGACGAGGGGCGAGGTACGTTGCAAGGTGAACAATATTTTTTTAAATCTTCCCATCCGTTAGGTGCAGCCGCAATACATGATCGATTTCTTGGACAATTGTATCTCGAAGCTGAGCGGCGACGACGATAAAGTAGGTGTAGCTTCGAACGCGGATAGGCAGGATCTTTTGCAGAGATTAGTTGAAAAAAGGCGTCAGGCCGAATTGAGCAGAAAACCAAAGAAGCAAGCTCCCGTGCCGCCCTCCTTCGGCACCTCGTCCCCCAGCAAGGAAGCTCTCGCGCCCGCCGTACCGAATAATGCCGACGGAGACGTCGTTTCCTCGGCCGGCAATGCGAGTCACGCGGTGGCAAAAACGGCCCATAACCTCGAAAGCGATCGCATCGAACAGCAGCCGCTGCAAGTCCCTAACAGCAGACGCGGCTCAAGCAACGAGCAACGCGCGAGACAATTTCCGCGTCAGACGTCCTCGGAAACGGTGCAGCGAGCTCAGCCGGAGATCGAGGAGCCGCGCAAAAGTCCGTCGCATTCCAATGTCAGACAGAGTCCCAACGCTTCTCCCGTGAAGAGCAACTCGTCGAGCTCGTGCGAAGTAGACTCGCGCGCGGCTTATCATCTGCTCGACGAGGTGCGGCGAAACACTCAGCTGAGCTACGACATGTCGAAGCTCGCGGTTACGGTCGTCGTGTCGGGCCTTCAGCAACTGTTTCCCAACGGCATGAGCCACTATTTCGAGGCTGTGCTCAATCAGCTTCACACACCTCTGGCCATCTCTAAAACTAGCATAGAGGAGACCTACGACGCTAACAGGCTAAAGGTCATTTTTACCGAGCTGACGTCGTGCAAGGAGGACTCGCAGCAGAGAAGCTGGATGCTCTACGAGGACGAGTCCATTATCGTCGAGTACATCAAAGAATTGACGTCGATTCTCGTTAGTTATCTTCCATTTTTTATCTACCCGCGACTGGCTGAGGCGCCTTCAAACGTGCACAGGTTCACGGTGACGTAACTAAATCGTACACTTTACAAAATGGCGCACGGCGGTCAAGCTTACCGGACGAATTTGTAACAAACTATTTTTTAATATCATACAAATCGTATACCGCAAATGCGTACACGTGCAATTTGTATCGGACGCTGAATCGTACAGTCGGGCAACCGTACTCGGATTAACAGGGAAGGGGACGGTTCGAAGCTACCGCCGATGAGAACCACTGCTATTATGCAGGACTTCACAGCTGGTTCCCTTGTGATTGTAGCTCTGCGAAGTTTATTTAATCAGCATAGTAGCAGTGATTCTCATCAGCGGCAGTCTGAACCGGCCTCTTCCCTGTTAACCCGTGTAAGGCTGCACGGGTGTACGATTGACTATCTGTTACAAATGTAACATGCACGCTTTTTAAATTGATATTGATATTCGTATTGATAATTTATTAACGGATTGCTCCTTTACCAGATATATAAAAATAGAACATTTCAATACCTGTATGTCTTAGGATGTGATTACATCTGCACTCTTCTGGCTCCAGAACAAATACAAAATTAAATTAATAACTGTTAAATTAATAAATAGTTACAAACGAATAAATTAGACAAATGACGTTGGGTTCAATTTATTACAATAAATTACAGCGGATTAAATTAATTAATGGGTTAATTAAAAATGTAAACGTTTTTGGAAGTGTAGTAAATTTGCGGTGAACGGTTTGCAAGATGTTAAAAAATCGTCTTACAAATTCGTCGTGTAAGCTGGAACGCCATGTGCCATTTTGTGACGTGTACGATTTAGTCATGTTACAGTGAACCCGTGCAACGTTCGAAGGCGCCTCGCATCGTTCTGTTAGATTCCATACAGGGGGCAGCTAAAGAATTCGTTGATGTGCCATTTTAGACCAACGCCGATGCAAACGTGACGAGACACGCCCTGCGTCAGGACCAGTACAACGCCATATCAGATTTGATACAGTATTACCAAATGGAAGCCAGATGGACCATAAGGCAGTTGCTCCTTCAATCTTTCGGCGTAATGTGTAGCTTAGACCCGATCGCTCTTACCATCATGCTCAATAGCATATTGCCGATGGAACTCGCGAGGTAATCATCGTCCTGCTATTCTTTTTTTTCAGAATCTATTCGAATCGCTTCGCCACCGATTGTTTTTTTTTTATTTAACGTAAATTAAATTCGTCGCAACAGGGACATGAGAAGTAACCCGAGAAACGTTCCGAAACTTAATTATTCCTCGCTGTTGCTCACCATGATCTTTTCGATGGGCGAACCTATGCCCGTTACGCATTTGGGTGAGTGTTTTACCCGGGCTTTTCGTTAGTGGATTTAGATACATTTTTTAAATGTTTATATACCGGACATCAATGGCTGTGTACTTTCAGAACAACTGGGTCCAGATTTCATATCGTTCCTCCTAGATCTTATAGAAAATCCGCCAGACACCGATCTGGAGGAGCAAATACCGGATCTATTTTTGAATCTCATTCTCTCTTATAATCTACAATTCACTACCTCAGAAAATATCGTGCTAAAAGCGCTGAAAGAGACGAACGTCGCTAAGACCTTCACGCAGAAGATATTGTTTCTTCTCAACCGAGAGGGTAAGCTGTTTGTCGTACGTCCCGCGAAACTCCTACGTCCAGCTGAGAGAAAAATATTAACGTTTTCTCAGAGGATCCTGTGAGAATATTCGATCACGAACCGGCGCCCCAGCATTCCGTGCTGAAGCTTTTTATCGATTTGTTCGGAAATGATTACACCGCGTCCCTCTTTTACACGAATGATATCAAAGTGTTGATCGACATCGTGCTGAGAGCCCTCTTCGATATCGCGCCGGGCGATAAGGTATGTGATTTTCTTCCTTCGTTTTTTTTTTTTTTTTCTTTTCCTCGCCCTCCTTTTTGGCAATAACATCGTCGGACTTTCGTCCCGACAGAGGAGACATTACTTGGAGCTCTGTCGTCGAGTTTTGCGCACATCGGGATACGACGAACATCGCCATCGATCCGAGGATCTGCTGAAATGCTTCACGAGGTTTGTATTGTTCCGCCGATACTCACCGTCGAGCTGACCTGTTCTGAATTCGTCGATTCATGGGAGTTTTTTTTTTTTTTTTTTACTTCTTGCTGCAGGATATTTTGCGAGGAGTCGCCCGAGAGTCAGGGGGATCAACACCTCGTTCGAGAGATCAGCAACGAGTTTCCGAATCTATTCAAGATGTGACATTTACTGTCCGACTCCCCGCACGGGGAGCTCGACTACGAGGACGATGATCTGCAGACGCTCGTATAAAAAAAGAAACAAAAAACAAATATCGACAGATATGTTTTTTTTTCTCGCACGCATTTTATTTGCGTTTTTTTAAATTATGTGATTGCCTTTACCTTCTTTAAGGCCGAGCCTTGATATTTCGCGATTTATATATATATATATATACATATCTATATTATATATAGCACATATATTTTTATGTTGTACATTTCGACGCACATTTTAGAAAGAAATATTTCTGGATATCACCGAAGGCCAGGTGGCTACGATATCCTCTATCATTAATGTTTGTAAATAGTAACTCGGCTGGAAGTGAAAGTATTACCATTCCGAATCCCACAGCCGTAAATCACACGATATTCGCATTCTATTTGCAAACTAGATTTTTTTTTCCTCGATATTGTACGTAAAAGTTATGCGAGTCTAGTACAAACTTCTCTATCGTTTTCGGTAAGAAATGAAAAATAATAAAAATAACTCACTCTAAACAGAAATAACTCAAGGTTCTTACTTTCGAGTGAAAGTAGCGACGAATCTTACGTGAACTCCAGTCTAGTCGGTAATACGTATTTACGAGCGAGGGTAGCGTTCTAAGTCATGTAAAACTCTACACTCTGTGCTATGTGAAATAACGTAGAATATCGTCGTGAGAGATTTTTCGACGCTGCGGAGCGTCCGATAACTTAGAGTGCCATAAGAATCCGGCACTGCGATAGTAATTTTAAAAAAATTACGATTTCGAGCTCGAAAGATAAAAATATGTATAAATCTATGACAATTGTACTCACCTAGTCGAAGATAATAGCAGCTGTATTCTCCAGCCATTATAACGCCGTTACGTTTGCGATTGTGTCAATTATCGAGAGAGAGAGAGAGAGAGAGAAAAATACAGTAAATAAAAATAATTATTGTGATGGCGATGAAATAAAGAAAAAAGAAAGTTGAATAAATGAGAGATTTAAAAGGTAGAACGAAAAATCGTAAGCGATGTTTGTTTTTTTCTCAGTAAGTTTTATTATTAACAATAAATACTGGTCCTGGAAAAATTCCCAGGAACCGTGTGATCGTTCGGTTGTGTCCTAGGTAACAAAAGTTATGTGCGTACGAAAGTAGTACATAGTAGCAGCGAAAAAATAAATAAAATAGAATAAGGAGTAATTGTGTGATTGTCGATCGTAATCTATGTGAGCGGCACTTTTACCTGCGCGGTCTGATACACTGCCGAACATATTTTGCCTCTACGATCTTGAGACGCGTCATGACGTTAACTTTTTTTCTTTTTTTTTATGCCTATACAATACGGATAGAATCTTGTCGATCAAGTGCTTCGATACATTCAAAGAGAAAATTTTGTTTTGATTAATAACGAATATGGAGGCAGATGTTGTCTTTGATCGGCACAACGTTGCATCTCCTTAACGCGTTCTTATTCGCCGGTCATCATCTCCATGAATTCTGCAAGAAACGATAATTCATCCGTTAATAAATTGATCGCAGAACTGAATGCGCCGTTGCATTATATAGATAAGCAAAAGATGTTCCCGGTGAGTCAAGATCGTGACGTGAAATCCGTCTGGAATTTTAATGACGCTTTGACTTCTCTCCAATGCGTCGCGAGCAGGTGTCCAAGTTCACACAAATTTACGGATATTAAGATTATCGAGTCAATGCCAAGTTCTCGATGGTCTCGAGTCAAGCTCTCGAGCGTAAACCTCCCCCAATTATTTCATGTAGGAAGTAGAAAATTGTTTGCGAGCGAAATAATTGTGCAACGCGATATGTGTTTGATTTTTCAGCTGCGCTACGTGAGAGATGAGTTACTGAGGCGGATGAAATTTATTCGTTGATCCCCCGAGGGTTTTTATAGCTCAGTGAAACGCTGCAAGTGGCGAAGCGTTGATGGATCCGGCGAATTTAGTTTTTTTTTCTCACCTCGCGTAAAAATAGCTTCCGAGCGTATATATATATATATATAAACACATACACACACACACACACATATATATATATATATAGTCGATCGTTTCAGTTCTCTCTCTAACGCCACAGTCGTATAAATAAACGTGTTTCATTTAACATTTCAAATACTTCTTGCTTGCTTCATGCTTCTCATCGAGTATCCTCAATGCGAGTGTGCCCTCAAAAAGTACTTGTACTTATACTTAAAATCGTAGAAAAAATACTTTGCTACTTCAAGTTACTGGCCAGCTCTGATTTATAGAAGAGAGTGCTGAGAGTGTTTAAGGAAAGATCAAAATATAAAATAATTTTACCATCAAAGTCAACGGTGCCCGATCCATCGGAGTCAATTTCCTCGATCATTATATCGAGCTCCTCGTCCGTGAGCTGGTCATCGAGTTCTCTCAAGATTTCCCGCAAACACGTGGTGGGGATGTATCCGTTGCCTGTTAAAGAACCAAAAAGAGAAAAAAAAAATGCTTACTGAAAACTGTCGATAATTTGATGAAACGTTTGAAGCAACCGGAAAATTAAAACAAAGTTCGTCGTCCTCTCGGAGCATTACTATCGCCTCGAGCGAGTAGACTGTCGGTACGTAGTAGAGGTCTATAATAGTCAGCCGACACCGACTGGCAAGCGGCTGGCGCGCGTGAGACGGACCGCGGGGCAGTAGAAACGGACGTTAATAGCCGGCCGTAGGAAGTCACCGAGCTGCGAACCGGCCACGCTCGAGTGTGTCTCTCGATCAGTAGAAAGGTCCGGACAGCGTTGCGAAACCGTTCGAGAGACTCCTCTACTCTACTTCCTAACGCCAAAACGGCCGGCACGTCTTAAACGCCTAGAAAAGAGAACGTGCGCTAGTCGCAAGAGCTATCGGGAGGTTCAAACTATTGCGACGCTTCCCGATTGTGCGACGTTGCGCAAGCCACGAGGCAGGAGTTTCTTCATTTAAAAAAAAAAAAAATACGGTCGTATGGACCAAAAAGGATGGAACGCGACGAACAAAACAGACAATTTTACAAAATCATTACCATTTAATTTTTGGCTCTGAAAATTAACGCGCCGCGACGACAAGCCAAATTGATAGGCGACTTCCGGAATTGGGAGCGACAATCGTGAAATAATTCGATTATTCTTCGAGCTACTTTCTATCGCTAGAGAGTTGTAAAAAAATTAGGGCAACCTGCGTCATCGGTAAATCAATTGGGAAGTTGAAGTAATGTTGAGCGACGTTTCTCGAGAAGATAGCATTGCGCAACGCTGGTAATCTCGGGTGGCCTGTGTCGTCTTTCGCTCTTGGAATAGAGAGGCCTATCGAGATAGTGGAGTTGATAACAAGCCGGCGGTTCGGGTTCGACCTGAAAATCATTGAATTTACGAACTGACCGGGCGCTTCGGTGTCGTCGCGACTTCCCGCTCGGTCGTCTAGACGTTTATAATCCGCGATCGTCCGAGAATCGCGCGAAAGTCTCGAAGAGTTTGCGATTCGAGCAAGCATTAAGAGCGCGAGGGTCGTAAGTCATGGATTCTTGTGAAACGCAAAATTGGCCGCAAGCCGATGGCGAGACTGGCGAACGCGACGGTTCCTCGCCCCGTCGACAGAGGCCAGCGCGGACCTCTTTGGTCCCGTATCGCGTACAAAGTCCTCCCTTGCCCGACGCGGCTTTTACTCTCCCGTGTATTCTTGGAGCGACGCTATTCCCGTCCGCCTTCCTCTCGGCTATCTCCCATTCTCGACTCGACCGGCCGGCCAGCACGGAGATCTCTGCCTCTTTTATTCGCTACGTGCACGAGTTACACAAGTTCACCGGACGAGAGCGTACACTGTAAAAAACATTCGCATGAAATTTAATGTACCGGACTGGAAGTTTTTATGCAAAAACTGGTACATTAAATTTCGTGTACAATTGTGATGAAAAGATAATATTTAGTGTATCAAAAACATTGGAAATACTTTATTTTTAATAATTTACTTTAATTTTACTAGGAAAGTACTTTAATTTTAATGAAAAAGTATATTAATTTCTCATCAAAATTGTACATTAAATTTAATGTACTAGTTTTTGCATAAAAACTTCCGTTCCCGTACATTAAATTTTCATTTTTTTTAGTCTGTTCCGTATGCGGGCAGAGAGTTGGAAGTACAGGTTGGGACTGAGCCGTCCGGTAGGTGGCGCTGACGGGCTGCACGTACGCGGCAATGCACGCTCGGTCCGAAGCTCCGTGTAAATCGTGCGTCTAGCAAATACCACTCGTTGCTTCCAGCGAGACTGTCGAGGCTTCAAGAGCCACTTACTTTGCCGTTCCTTTATAACCGCTTTCTCGCACGTATTTGGCCGCGCTCCAAATCGTACGGAAGGGAAAAAGAAAATCGCTCCGGGATCGCAGGGGCGAAATCGTACCGCGAATTTCACTCGGAAAGATCTCAATCGAGTGGTTGTTAAATTTGCATAAAAGCTGGCATGTGGATATCGTAAACGGGCAGTCGACGATCTGGAATAGAAGCCCGCGTAACCGTGCCGAGCCTTACGTTCGAACGTTCGGCCGAGCCGCGTTGTTTTGTAAATAACGGGGCAACAAGGACCCTGTCCTCCACTTGATAAGCGACTTTTCCTTTAAAGTCCCTCTAAAAATTTGTAGATAGTCCGTTTTGCCCTCCTCTCGTCTATGCATTTTGGGACTTCCCGGTTTGGAAGCGTTTGAGAGACTTCTTAATATAAAACACCATTTCCCAGCTCCGGTCTTACCTTCTTTGTCGTAGAGCCTGAAGGCCTCTCGCAACTCCTTCTCCAGAGCCTCCGCGTCCTCCTCAACGATGAACTTGGCGGCTAGCGTCACGAATTCGTCAAACTCCAATCTTCCGGACTCTGCGCGGTAACATCGAATTAGCGTTTGGGACAAAAAAAAACAGTTTCACCATTCTTTCGTTGTAAGAATAGAAATAAAAAAAAAACTCACTGTCAGCATCAACTTCGTCGATGAGCTCGTCGAGGATCTTCTTGTTGAAAGGTTGTCCCATCAATCTGAGGATATCGGCGACCATGTCGGTGGGGATGCTGCCGCTCTTGTCCCTGTCGAAGCTGTCGAAGGCCTTGCGCAACACTGGACGTGAGAAAACAATGCCTTCAGTCAAAGCTCCGTCTCGTTAATCATTCTGATCTATCGTCGACCCCGTTAATTTTCCGAACGAAATAACGAACTTAGCACTCCAAACGGTTCCGAACGGATGAAAACACGTGGCTAACGCGATGTCTTCTCTACACAAATCTACGTGATTTCGCGCCTGTCCGTCAACATTGTTTGAAGGGAGACGAGAACGAGTTGAAAAAAAAAGATTCTGGCGAGCTTCAACGTGGAAACGGCAGTGGCTGGTCAGACGCAGCCCTCGTTTCCTTCCGGGAGTTTATCGAGGCACGCCGAGAGGCTGACGCCAATGCGGTTCGGATTTAGATCAGATGTTAATGCCCTTCTTCCATTCCCTCTCGTAAGATTCTGGCGCTAAGCTTATTTGGCTCGGTTCGCCGTCCCTCCTACAACTATTCCAATGATTTATTTAACAACTGACCAGCCGTAATGTTTTGCACCGTCGCGACACGATTAAATTCCTCTTTATGTCGCGTGCGTTAAAGAGAACAATAAATGCCAAAGCTGAAAGTCGACTCATATTTGTCGATGCAGCGATAATAAAAAAATCGGAGTGAAAGAAGTTCGTCTATTTATAACGAGAGGTCGATCGTCGAATTAATCGTCACTCGATACCTTCCTATCACCTAGGTGAGACGATGGGAGCTCTATACTTAGGCATAAGCCGAAGCCTACCGGGTAGAGCCGCAGCTGCCGGCGATCGAATCAAACTTAAATAAACTGGTGGAGAGAGACGGAGATTGTGAGGGGAGCGGCAGAGAGCAAACAGCACGAGTCAAGGAAGAATTTACTTTTTTCATTAACTAAGAAGAATGAGATCGGAACGTAAAATCGTAAAGCGAAATATGTGAATTTGTTGAAGGAGGACGAGCGAAATGGTTCGAAGTCAAATTAATAATTCTAAGGTTCGACAATATTTTGAAGAAAAAAAAAAACACAATTAAAAAAATGCATATTTATAGTCGAGGGGGAATAAAGCTCGTGCGGTAGGGTTTACTATCCGCAGCCAGATTTAATGGGTGTTGACAGAAAAACGACGGCATCAACAACTCGATCCCGAGCCACTAATAACCGCTGCTGCGGTCTCGCCGTTAAATTCATTCGGCAACTGCGATCTCTGGTTTTTGTTGTTTTTTTTTTTTCATTTTGTTTTCTTTCGAACTTCATTTTAGTAGAGCGTGACGGAAATGCGTAGCGCGAAAGTGTCCAAAGATCAAGGCTCCTGCTGTAAAATTTTCGGAATATGCGCGATCCTTTTTTGTTTTTTTTTTTTTCGCCTTAGGCCAGGAAAATTTACTGAGCTGTTAAAGAGCCGGTTAAAAGAGAGTTTCGCGGGCAACCCCTTCGCTCTTAACGGAGACATACGATCCATGTATCATTGTCGAATTATGATTTTAAAAAGTCGTCACGTGCCAATATCGCGAGTTCAATTTTTTGCATTCCACTTCCGGTAAATATATATGGATTTTTTAAATCGTGTGAACTCACCAGCAATCTGCTCTGGGGGCAGCTCGTCGGCCTGTGGAGAAATTTCAAGTGTTGCCAAGTTAGATAATTGTTGGAGAATTTCGAAATCGAACATCGAACACCCAAGGCCGAATTACACGCATAGCGTTTGCAGCTTTCAGACTTTGTTGCCAATTAGTAATTTTGCGAGATTTTCGAAAGAAGGAGACAAAGATATAGTGAGAGATAGAAAGATGCGTTGTGCAGATAAGTCGTAGAAATCGCGAAACCAATTTTTAATTTTTTTTCTCGTATCGAATCAATTTTGCTTCCCAAAGCTAATATACTGAGCTTTTTTCTTCTGGCCAGTTTTGACGCCAGTAAAGAGTCAGATGGTCACAGATAAATCTGATGAAAGATTATCTGTCGTTCCATATTCTCCTGACATTAATATAAGTATATTATTTTTTTTTCATTCTAAGATTCTACGGTCGTCGTGTTCTTGGTAAACGCGCACCATCTGTAGAGTTTCACATTCATGTATCCTCGATCCCCGAGAAAAATGTAACAACCGAAAACTCGCGTCTCGTGTACACCGAGAAGCATTCACTGTTACGTCGCACTGTAACGAAAAGTTCGAATGAACATCGAGACATTCATATAGTATTAACTAATCGAAAAAAATAGGAAATAAAATAAGAAGTTAGATATAGATGAAGCGTTTTAGAGCCGATTCTGAGTGTCGCATAGCGTATTCAAAAATTTTGTAGTTGTTTTGTTACGGAGAGTGTTGTTACGACAGAGTTTGAGAAGAAACGCAAAAAAAAGAGAGAAATTTTTTAAAATTCAAAAATAAAAATATGTATAAATGTAGGTGTGTGTTTACCAGGGTGACGACTTACAAGATCATCATCAATAGAACATACCATCTTGGCGGTGGGCACGGATTAAACAAGGGAACACTGATCGAGGGAAAGTATTTTTTTTTTAAATTATAATATCGAAAGCGTCGACGATTCTTTGCTTTCTCGTACGACAGGAACTCCCAGGGCCGATAGGGTGGACTGGCGATTTTGATACTGGCGTAGCGCGACGTCTTCCTCCCGGTAATATTCGAAGACGGCGGTATAGCGGTTGCGTACGTAACTTCGTCCCTTACCCATCCCCGAATGTTGCAAAGTCCCGAGACCACCAATGCATGCCAGACCCCTCGCTAAAGCTCCAGCCAATCCGAAGCTTCTTGGAAGCGGCAGCACAAACTACACGCGGAGAATCGAGCTTCGAGTCGTTCGCTCGGCTCGTACTCGCTTGCGCTATTCTCGGACGTAGGAGAGTACACGGGAAAAAGAAGTGAGAAAAAATTAGAAAAAAAAAAAACAACGAAAAGAAAAAAAAAAACTAAAACCTCGAAATGGGAGCTACGACTCGATGCTTCGCTTGCCGGAAACTGAAAACTCCCCGACGTGCGTTCTGCCTCAAGATGGAAAGACCCGTTTGGAAAATAAAAAAATAAATACATAACAAGGAACCAACTGAATGACATGAGAAATGTAATTAGAGCGTCATTGATCGTTTCTCGCGTGGCTAAAAGTAATGTTATATGTTTGAGTCATCCGATGTTTGATGGATTTGACCTTGTCGCAAGTGTCGTTTTTCCTTTTGATACTCGGCACTGAACTATTAAGCAAAACCTGACCCACTCGTCGGTTTGCCTTCAACATCTTTTTTTAATTTTTTTTTTTTTTTATTCTAAAATGTGCCGAACACGAGTTCCGAGCGTGTACACAGAGGCTCTTCTGCCGGGAGTTTCTTCGTTCGGCGGTACAGAAATAGAGAAACAAAATCCCATGCCGTGTGTGAAATACAGCAGGAGAGACCGTTAAGCCTCATGGGTATTATACAAGACGTTTTTCTGGCGTAACTGTCGATTTTAGCATTTGCTATTCAATAAAATTTGCTATAAAAATTCACGCTTTCGATCACAGACGGTCTGGAGAAAACTATAATGGACCCCCGTGGGTGTGTCTGTTTACGATATCGGGGCTGCCCCGATATAAAAATAAAAACACAGCTTCCACGGCCCGCTCAGTAGGTCGAATTATTCCAGTGGAAAAGAAAACATATTATGTTTCGTATCTCCCGATTCCTTCGCGTTACCATACTGCTTATCTTGTACCGATAACTTTGTTTGTTCATTAACGGATTTGTCCTTAACCAATGATCAAAATAAAAATGTGTCTTATAACTACTTTAACATTGTTATTTAAAAAAATAAGAATCACTGTACGTCTATCACCTTTTCACTTAGCTCAGGTGTTATTGAATTTTACGTTTACTAATCATACGCAAAAATCATCTCTTCTGCCCGATTCCGGGAAATGCTGAATTTGATGGAGTCGAGCGAACCCCATGCACCTACAGATCAAATAAATAAGATTATACAACGGTAGTTGCAAGTTTACAGGAAAAATGATGTTAAAATAAAGGGTTACCCTAGCGGATCCGGCTAACCCACGAAAACCGAAAAGCTCCTTTCTGTCACCGTGGGATGCGGAAGAAACTCATAAATAACTAATAAAATAAAAATCCAAAATGCGAAAAATGTTGAACCGCTTAACGGTGCCATTTATTTATTTAACCTTGTCACTTGTTTAATCTCCGCCTACTTGTAGCCCAAATGTTAAACCGATGTATTAAAAATTACGACCGCTAGCACGTCGACAAGATACGATATTCTAAGATTTCGTGTAAATCACTTGTCTCGACGTTTTAGACTGGTTTCATTATTCGGAGATGAAATCTCGAACATAAATTCTACGAAAAGCTACCCTTGCTATAGAAACAAAACGGCAAAATTAAAAGAAACCGAAAACCAAACCATTTCCAACAAAAACAAAACAATGGTTGCTTTTCAGATGCATCTGTCGAAAAGCAAGTGTAACGCAACCGAAACGTTTCGGTTTCTCGGTTCCGCTAGAGTAAACGCGAGTCCAGAGCAAGTAAACATTTTGCACATCACGTATTAGTCTATTCGAAGTCAGCCGACGGTCACCTCAGTTCCATCAGTGTAACGCTGCAATGTGCAAATTGAGTCTAATGTAAACATCGGTAAGTCAGGTACTCGATATCTCTTCCTGCCGTCGCGTACATCTCGTCGCGTACTTCTTTACTGCCGATTATTCTTAAGGATCGTCAAAAATTTAGTGAACAGCGAGAGGAATATCAAATCGTAAAATAGAGTCGTAAGGTCCAAGCTAGCCAGCGAAATCTTCAAGTTATGAAATTTATAACTCTCCGGAGATTCTTTGCCAAGGAGCCGTATCATCGTCTACCCTTGTCTAAACAGAGATTCACAAGTTTCCAAACCCCTCGAGCCAGAACATACCCGAACAGTTTTAGGATCGCCGTCTACCGGCGCGATGCCATTCTCCGTAAAAATAAATTCATGGTTGTCTCGTGATCGAAGAAAGCCCCTTTTTATTCACGGATAGACATAACAACAGAAGCGTTCGATACTTCCTTCTCTGAGGGTTGGGCGGCGAGTGCCGCAACAGCCGAACACCCACACCGGTGCGATAATAATCATCAACTAGAATATATAGAGTTTCTCCACGGTCGAGCGTAAATCGCGGGTACGCTTGTTTCATTGTTTACAGTGCACGGGATGCCAAAAAATTTCTGGGCAACTCGACAAGACGTGCGCCTCATAATGCTCAAGTGAAAACGCTTTGCCAATAAAACGGTTCCTTCGTTAACGGACACGGGAAATCCCTAGCGATCATAGCTCTAATGAGGTGGGCCTCGTTTTCATAATTGTTCACGGGTAGGCAGAGCACGACAGAAAACGAGAGCTGCGAAATGGGACGGAGCTTAAGCGGATACGCTTTTCGTCGCGAAGCAGTCGGCAACGCCCTAATTGTTACGGTCGTTAGATAAACGTTGCCTAAACTCGTCACTACGCCACTTACTCGGTTTTGGAGCTACCCCAGATGATTCATCGTTTTTTTTTTTACGCGTCGATTATTCGCTCCTGTTCAAAAAATCCTCTTCCTCTACGTCGCTGAGCCGTTTTGTCCGGAATAAATATAGAATAACTAGTTCAGCTTGATATAGGTCCGATCGGTTTCTACGTTTCAGCGCGTGAAAATAACGCTTGTCACTTGCGTTAACAACAGTTCTGTTCGTACGCTATAAGAGGTCCAATAATAGAATAATTCGGCGCTATAAGAGCCAGAAAATCTCGACTCGGTTGCACAGGCGTTCTGTTCCGAAGATCACCGTGTGCAACTCGGGAATCCCTTCGATAAATTGCGAAACTGAATGCGCATTACGCGAGAATCAGCAGCTACAGGTTGTTGTTGATTCTGACTGTGTTTTGTCGCGCGCAGCCTGACAGGAGTGACAAACTAACGAACGCCGTTACACATGTACGACTGTCGTTTGTCACGCACTCGTAAATGTGTAAACAAGCTAACGAATTGTTGCGATGAATTTGCCATTTTTCGAGATACCAATTCCGGTTGAATTCTACAGGGGTAAATAATCGTTCTATATTCAGCAACTATTTTCGTAGTTCCTGTGCAACTTTCGCGATTGTGTTGATGTTACAATGTACCTGTTTGTACGATACTTTGTATAGCTCGAATAGCGCGCAATTATGGTTTGGCATTGTATTGACAACAAACTAAAGTTAGTTGCTTCAGCAGTAAATTCGTAGTACCTTAGCGATTATCGTGACTGCGCTGTTCTCGGCGACATTGCCGTGAACAACGAGTGCGGAACGAAAACACGAATAGTTTTTTTTTGTTTGTTTTTTCATTATAAATAGGATTTATTGATGAATCTTGCACATTCGCACGTATCAAAAGACAATCTTACTGAACAGTCGCAGCGTCTTAATGATTAACTTAACGTTATTTCAAATGAATTTCATTTTGTTTCTCTGTATATACAAATTTCGTTTACTGTGAACCAGTGGAAAGTAGCGCCAAAAGAGCGCTGGTAGCGCCAACGGAAAATATGTAGTTGAAGGCTGGCGTGAATGTCTTCAGAATGTAGAACGAAGACAGAATTACGAGAGCGAGGAAGAGGGCGTTGTTGTAGAAAATTGAAAAAGTCGTCGCCTCGTAGTCGGCTACCTCGTTCTTTTTCCAAAGTATCCTCTCGTCCTTCTCCTTCTTGCTCATCTTCTTGTCCTCAGCGAGCTTTCGGTTCATCTCTCGGGTAACCGCGTCCTCCCGTTTTACCGCGATCTGAAATAAAATGTGGGTCAGACTAAGAGTTTTACACATAAGTCCGCAAGCTGTAATTTTGCTCAGTTATTAAGTATGTTTTTAACACGGAAAATATTCCTCTAAAAGTCTTATCTTTGATACTTTTGTTGGAAGAACATAGGAAGAGTATTTATAAAAAGTTGATATTAAAAATTGCCAACAGGTGTCATACTTGTTACATTGAATACAAACAATTAGCAGTCTATACCAGTAATACTTTTTGACAATAAATTAACAACAGAATAGTTATTGTTCATTGATAATTATCATCTATCTCTCTTTGTCATTTTGTTAAACTTCAGTGTGTAATAAATAGAGGAGATGTTTGCATTCTTGAAGACTCCTACCATTACTCTAAATCAGGTTATGAGTGTGTAAATAATTTTTTAATATCTATTTTTTGTGCTTTCTGTGTTATATGCTAATTATTTTATGTACGGCTGAAGGACTGTGAAAGCTGTAACTACTACACAGAGAAATGTACCAGATATTGGATAAACAGTGAGAATAACGACGGTCACTCTCACTGTTTCAAATTGCTTGATGGTGTTTCCCATCAACTCGTAATTGGACTCAGCCCATTTTCATTGAGATAGATAAATAATTAAAAATCCAACCCACCTTGTGCTTCAACACAAACTTGGTGTTCTTGTAAGCCATCGCCAGAGCGTAGGTGCTGATCAGAGTCACCAGAACGAAGGAGATCAGGTTGGAGTACAAGTCGATCAGGTGGATCCTCCAGAAGAGCCCTATGGATATTTGAATTAGAATACATGATCAATAACGTTCAACACCACCCGACTACCATCTGCGGGAGGCCAATTTTGTTGATAGTAAAAAAAAATTTCTACAAACATTTGTCTTCAAACATACTTCGCGTCGATTCAAACGCAAATTACTGACATAAAATTGTATTGCAATGACGCGCGGGTCTTCCCGAGCGTGACAAATCTCATTAATAATTCGTGATAACTTGGAAAAATATATTTTTGCTCGAGATTAAAAAAAAAACTCACATATGGGTATAGCCGAGACGATGAAGGCATTGCCGTAGAACAACGCCGACGATTTGGTCGACACGTTTCTCGAGAAGTCCTGAAGGAGAAGCTCCTCTTCCTTGGTGAATGCTTTAGATTTTCCCGACATCGCTGAGCGCTTCATTAATACGAAATTCTTTGACAAGACGACGATCAACGTACAACAAAACTCCTGGCGTGTTAACTCGCGAAAGAAGAGCGGCTCGTTCTGACTCGGTCCGGCTGATCGTGTATGCGCATGCGCGCCGCTCGCCCTTTTGGAAGCGCGTCTGACGACGTGTCCGAGGAAACGTCATTCGCGACCCGCGGCGGCGGCAAACGGGACGCAGTCGACGCGGCACGAATATCAAGTTCGTTCCACCAGAGGCTCCGTGGCACGCTCAGCAGGGAACTACGTAGCTGCGAGAACGAACTAACCTCCAGCAAGTAAAACAGAAAATTCCCACCGGCGGCCTTGATAAATTTATCACACGACTCTCGCGCGTCGACTGCTGCGAACGATCGGATAATTCTTCTGCTACACAGGCAGCTTCACCTGCGTAAAAATTATCTGTGTTATTGTTTTTTTCTTTTTCATTCGTTCGATATACCTTCTGAAAAAAAAGAAAAATGTTACCATCAACTTTTTTCGTTGACGAAAGTGCCAAAATCGCGGATCCCAATGTACCCTTGACCTTTCCGCTTTGCGCCAGTTTCGACAAAAAAGGTGGTTCTGTGAATAATCAATTAACTATTACGAATAACTTTTTATTCTTTAACCCCCCTCGTATCGTACTGTCATCACGTAAAAATTTAACGTACTTATGCGAACTAACACGATTTTTGTTTATTGTCGTTTCGGAATCTTTGGATCTAATTAATCAAGGGTATTGGTGTGTTTGCAGAAAGGGGTAAATTCACTTGGAGAACCGTAATCTGCCCGAGGTAAACAATGGTTGAAAAGTTGTCCTTGAAAAAAGTAGTCCAAGGTCTCAGCGTCCCGGCTATTGTATCTTTCGGCAATCCCCTGCTGGATATCGTTGTGACCCTGGAGAGCGATGATATCTTGGAAAAGTATGGTCTCAAAATCGATGGCGAAGTGGAACTTCCAGAGGACAAGATACAGGATCTTCTGGCGCAGCTTCCTCCGGAGTTAATATATTTTTATTGTCAGCATGCGTATATACTATATATACACTATACTGTGTATTGGGATAGCACATACATGCTATTCCATGAATCAGCTTTCAAGAGCTTCATGCTACACCACGTTTTTAATTATTTTATTCAATGGATTTCTCCTTTCACATAACAATATGAGTACATTACATACAACAGTAGTGACAGATTGAGTGTCTGTGTACAGCACGAGAGTTACAGTAATTGGAAATTGGCGAACAGAAGTTCCCGATATAATAAAATCAAAAAACAATTCAGCAGATCATAAACACCTCTAAATTTTAAAAAAATCGTTATACTGATAGCACAAAAATATTTCACCGAAATTGTTCAGCTCGTGTTTTTCTCAGCTTGGGACGATTGAATTTACTTTTTCTTCAATAACGCCAAATTAAATGCCTGTGAAGTTCAAGCTTGAATATTCATGCGCAAGTTTCACCATAAGCAAGATTGCTGAATTCCCCGTAGTATTGGCATGATATACATTCACATTTACGTTTATTTATTTCTCACAGGGCGGAACAGCGAATCAGCCCCGGAGGATGCGCGCAAAATACAATGAGGATCATTCAATGGCTCTGCGGCGGTCAGAACGCTCCAAGAATCGGTATTTACTGCGGAGGACTCGGGAAGGATTCCAGAGGTGCTACTCTAGAGAAAATGGTCCAAGCTGAAAAAGTCAATACAAAGTACGCCCCTCATCGCCATTGTTGTTGTCAGATAAATTCAAGGAAGACACTATATCATGGACGCAATTTTAATTACAGATACGCGATACATCCAAATCTGCCGACAGGGGTTTGCATATCGATGATAAGGGGCTCTTCGCGGAGTCTCGTCGCGAATTTAGGAGCGGCTGCGGTCTACACGCCAAACGATCTCAGAAAGAGCAGCATTCCTCTGGAGGGTGTAAAGATAATTTACATAGAGGGTTTTTTCGTCGTGCATAGTTTGGACGTTGCCAAAGAGATCGTCGAATTGACGCAGGACAAGAACATCGTTGTAGCATTCAATCTCAGCGGAGAGTACATATTCGAGGTGAGGTGACTCACGAGTTTTTCCAGAGAGGGAGATGTAGAGAGAGGGTTCGCAAACATTTCGCTGAAATGAGATATCGATCGTTCTCGTTTAAGGAACACCACGCGGCGATATGCGAGATGGTTGGTCTCGCGAAAATCGTATTCGGCAATGCCCGCGAGATGACCGCGCTTGCTAAAGCGCTAAATCTAAAGTTTCGCAATGTCTCCGACATACCGTTTCTATTGAACAGCTCGAAAAGGGTTACGGTGGGCGTGTCCAGCGCCGCTTGTACCAGCAACGAATGGCTCACGGATAACGATATATTCGTCATGACCCAAGGGGGCTCCGCTCCTGCGATCGTTGTCTGGGGTCAAGGTCATTCCGTTCAGGTACTCTCAGCTGTCCTGCATCCAAAGAATTTCTCTGCGAATATATTATCGTTCGATAGTATACAAATGTTACTGTTCGTAACTTTGAAATTTTTATATTTCCTGTGGATTTCTTCAATTTCAAGATAAATCCGCCGGTGCCAAAAGCCGCGATAGTGGACACAACCGGGGCTGGCGATTCTGTCGTAGCTGGTTTCTTAACCGGTGTATTAGCGCAGTGGGATCCAAAATCGTGTCTGGAGTACGGTTGCAAAACCGCCGCTCTGATGATAACGAGAATCGGCGTAACTCTGCCGAGCGAGGTACCCGAGGAACTCTCGTGGTAACTTCCGGTTTAGGAAAGTAACGAACCGCGGTGATGATGGAAATTTGATCTCATTCTTTCGCGCTGCCGCGCGAAATTAGTCGGTGTGTACAGTGTCATAATGTATTGTAAATTATTCGCCTCCGTATCGCGGAGGTTTCGAGTCGTTTCGGCGATGGTCGATGCAAGATCTATGTCGGGTCGATACGACTTGCAACGAAGTACAAATGAATAAATCTATTTAATGCTAATCTGATCGTCGAATCGTACGGCTGATCATTGTAGAAATATATCTAAAAAGCGGCCTTTCTCGATAATTTATCGACCTTGTGTCTGCTTCGCGCTCAGTTCCTAACGAAAACTATACTGAATGCCGTTTTGAGACCGAAGACCGCCGAGAAAAAATAATAATTGTCCCCTGCGTCTGCGCTTTCTGCTGATTTCCCAGGAAAAGACAACTTTCTTTTTCGCCGGCGGACTGCGCTATCAAATCGGCATTTAGTACAGTTTTTGTCGCCGGTGGCGATACTTCACATCCCCTTAAGGGGAAGTGAAACAGCTGTGCGTGCGAAAGATATAGTTGCAATTTTCAAATTAACTTTCTTCAATGGTGTTTATTTTTTTTTTAGATAAAAATGATTTCAGGATGCGCAATTACCGTGCACATCCAGTTCGAATTTGCCTTTTCCCCAAAAAAAATTAGCACCCTTGAGAAAAGTTCATTACAGTTTTCATTACCGACCGCGTTTCTCGGTAATTTATCGACCTTGTGTCTGCTTACCGTTATATAGTTTACGACGTGGTACGAAGTTGCATTTTTCGGCCGGCAGATAGCGAGTTCCATTCTCGCAAAAAAAAAAAACCATTTGGCCGGCACGTTAAGTCTGAGGTTATGAGCATAAAAACATTGAACGGTGTCTCTCGAGTGTAATTTCGATGAGAAAATATGAATAAAATACTGACATCGCCGATACGAGAAGTGCGCAAGAGATACGCTAACGGTGAATTGCGTCCCTCGGAAGTATGCAGCGCTGCTGTCAAGCTCAGCTCAGCCTTGAAACCTCTCAACGCTTACATCAATGCTACGAGTCGGCTGGCCAAACAACAATCGGAAGATGCCGACAAGAGGTACGAGGAGGGTAAACAATTGGGCGATCTCGATGGGATTCCGATAGCCGTGAAAGACAATTTTTGCATCGAAGGACAGCCGACCACTTGCGCGTCGTTGATGCTAGCAAATTTCGTTCCCGGCTACGACGCCACGGTCTATCACCGACTCAGGAAGAAAGGAGCAGTTTTGATGGGCAAAACAAATCTCGATCAATTCGCCATGGGCGCCGGCACTGTGGACTCCCATTACGGTCCAACGAAAAATGTTTGGGGCTCCAATTTCATGACGAACTATGAACACACGGAGAAATGTGAAAAAAAATTGTCCGCCCAACAAGATGACTGGGTCATCGCAGGTGATGTGAACAATCTAGTTGTCCCGACTGAGCACGTGCCATGGAAAATTATACCTATATTTATTTATGTATTTATTTATTAAGTTTACGGGACAAGCCCTTTTTATAAGATGTATTGTATGAGTGATTGCACCTAACGAATAGCGTAAAACTGTTACAAGTTAGAACCAGAATCAGTGCAATGAGGAAAGTAGAAAAAAATATTTTAAAGCACAATTGAAATTAGAAAGGGGATAGAGAATAGGAAAAGGGACTAAAAATATGCATAGGTTTAGCTTTAATTTAACACAACGTTCCCATTTGCTGGTTCAGTCGGGACAACTGGGTCGTTTGCCCGATACAGTTTTGTAGAGAAATTTTACTCCAATTGATAAGTGGTTATTTCTCAGGTGGTAGCAGTGGCGGTTCGGCGGTCGCGGTGGCCTCTGGCACTTGTTTCGCCGCCCTGGGATCCGACACGGGAGGCTCCACGCGTAATCCCGCGTCGTACTGCGGCTTGGTGGGCCTGAAACCGAGCTACGGCCTGGTGTCCCGTCACGGGCTCATACCGCTGGTCAATTCGATGGACGTGCCTGGAATACTCGCCAGGAGAGTCGACGATTGCCTTACGATTCTGAATTCCATAGCGGGTCCCGATAATTCGGATTCGACAACTTTGAAGCAAGATTACGTTCCCTTCGAGCTGGCCGATTCCGTGGACGTTCGCGGTCTGAGAATCGGTATACCGAAGGAATATCATCCGGCCGGATTGAGCGACGACGTTGCCGCATGCTGGCTGAGAGTCTCGCGACTTCTCGACGAAGCCGGCGCCACGATAGTGCCGATTTCTCTGCCTCACACCGAATGGTCGATCGTGTGTTACTCCGTTCTGAACCAGTGCGAAGTGGCGAGCAACATGGCCCGATACGACGGTGTGGAGTACGGATTGCGCGCCGACGAAGCCGAGTCCACCGAAGAATTGTACGCCAAAACCCGATGCCTCGGCTTCAACGACGTTGTGAGAAGTCGAATACTCACTGGTAATTATTTTCTTCTTGCCGAGAATTACGACGATTACTTCGTCAAAGCGATGAAAGTACGACGTCTCATAGCGCAGGACTTCCAGGCCGCTTGGAACGCGAATATAGACGTTTTACTCACACCTACCACACTCTCCGATGCTCCTCTTTACAGCGGTTTCGTAACAGCCGACAATCAGACACAATGCTCGATTCAAGACTTTTGTACGCAGCCCGCTAACATGGCTGGAATTCCGGCGATCAATGTGCCTGTTGATATATCTCGAAGGGGCTTGCCCCTTTCGTTGCAACTGATGGCGCCTTATCTTCACGAGGAGAGACTCTTGGGGGTGGCAAAGTGGATCGAGCGTGCGGTCCAATTTTCGCCACTGACCCTCAAAGATTCGGCTCTCTTGGAGTAATAAAAATGCACATAGAATTGTAAGAATCGATACCCAATTTCGAGCATCGAATTTTTATCAATAGTCCCCGTATAGCACGCAATATTTTGAAATAATTTCAGAAATATTTTCGATCTTTTTAAATCTTGCGAAACATTTCAGAAATATATGTAATTTCTCAACACTTCTGAAACAGTGTGATAAAAACATTGAAATGTTCACAAATGTTTTTTAATATTGGTAAAATATTTTTGAAACATTTCAAAAGCATTTCCGTGCTACGTGGGTCGTTTGACTGAATAAACACCGATACGCGAATGGCAGAAAAAGCGTATTAACGCATCAGCTGCAAACCGGATGTAAACACCGAAAATGATTTACCTCCACGAATTAAATGATATTTAAAATTCAATCCCTGCAAAATCCGTTAAAAAATATATGATATTTCCCTGCACGATGCGTTGTTCAATTATAGCGTGCAAAAATCGTTTATACAGTGATCACAACTGGAACAAGTGCTTATATCTATATATATTAAAAAATCGCATCGTACCGTCCATCATTAATTTTCGTTGTACGTTTGAACGCTCGCAATCAACTCTGCGAGCGATAGCCGCTGACATTTACTGAAGCATCGGTCGCGCGTGCCCTCAGGGGAGACTCGGAAACGAGCGCGGCCACGACTGCGGGGTCTCGTTGCGTTCAACGTCCCGTAAATTCGCGCTATAGCTTAATCTTTTAAACTAATAAAAACCCGATGCCATATATACACACCCCTCGTCGTTACAATACATAACATCGTAGCGACGTAGTGGCATTCACAATCTACTCCATCCGACATTTAACGCTCTCGATGTCGAGGGTTTCTATCCGGTGCTGTGAGAGCGCCGCCACGGAGCTTTCGCTACTCTTTCGCCACTTCCGGTGTAGCCGCATGGATTCGTAAATTCGGAAAGCCCAAACAGCGAGTTCACGTTTACCGCCGCTTATTAATAAATACCGTAGTAGCATCCTCCCGACGGAGCACCGTTGCGCACGCTATCCTGTAATTACACGAGGATCTTATGCGCGAAATATAACGATATCGTAAATGAATGATAGCGACACACCGGTGGCGCGGGGCGCGGGGCGCGGGGCTGCTCGGTGTGTAAAAACAGGGTTGGGCACGGAGTTGAAAGGGCGCATGCGTCGACCCGGCCGGGGGCTGTCGCGTCGCGGCTCTAGCGCTCCGTCCCAACAGTCGTCGGAACGCCATCAACCCGAGACGTTGTTCCTTGTACGAGACTGTCGCAAGCTCACGAGAGCCTCACGCAATTTGCTCTCGAATCAGTTTTTTCTTGTTTATCGTTTTTTTTTTCTTTCAAACGCGGAGATCCCTCCGATGCGCCTCGGCAGCGCGTCCAGTGCGGTCGAACATGGCCACCGTTTTCAACAGTTTTACCGGTTTTTTATTTTTAATTTCAGATAACCTGAAACAATAACAGAGGGATACGGAAATCCCCCCCTGGGGATGAAATGCCGGAAAGAGCATTCGCGAGTCGCGCAATGTGAATACGTTCGTCCCCCGTACGTTCGAAACGCGTGTTGACGTTTTGTTTGTTTTTTTTTCTTCGCAATCGATTGTCAGTCGAAAGTTTCGCGTCGTGAGTGCGCGTGTTTTCATTGTCCGGATCCGTGTGCAGGAAGAGCCCGCTTGTATTCGTCGCCGCGTCAAGTTGGAGGTTAATTAGCGGATTTCAACGATCGCCAAGAAGAGGATTTAAGGTGCGTGTCGTTTATTCATTTGTTCACGATCGTTTGTCGACGAACCCGTTCTCCGAGGACCTCGAAGCGTTCGGGCATTAGGATTACGCTCGAGGTGTGAAAATCGTACCGGGGACCTGCTCGTAACGGTCGAAAAGTCGTTATTCATTTATCTCGTTAGAAAACTCTGAAGCGGAAAAATTTGAGCCGCGGCTCGAAGCTCCGCGAGCTCGCATCAACGTTTCGTCTCTTAGAACAATTATAAACCCGAGCCTTTTTAATCCAGACATAAATACGAGGTTTTTTTTTTCTTCAAATTAACGCGGCACGGTCCCTGCGACTTTGCAACCCGATCCTCGAGGATTAACAGCGATTTATATATCTATGCAGACTTTCCCCGCCACACTGGAACACAGGTGTTGCGGGTTTTATTTTCGGTGCAGTATTTCACGAGTCGTTCCGGTCGTTTTCTCTCACCCGAAGACTCGTTCCCATTCTTTACTTGTCAGAAGCAAGATGTATCTAGACCTGAATATATCCTCGTCAGTGTATTAACGTCATATAGGGCATGCCTTTAGGCAAACGAGCTTTAAGAATATCAACCGATTTTCACCGAGGCTTCGAATCTCTAGTTATAATAACAACGACAATCGACACGCTACGAACGCACATCGACGTAGGCGAACGTGGGTGGAAAACTCCACAGGTGCATTTGCCTTCGTGTCAGTGGCTAGAGAGCCCGAAGAAGCTAGAGAACAGTCTCGTTCGTGTAATAGCACGGTTCTTGCGAGAAGTACGCGCGACACGTCCATTCTTGTCGATTGCACGTATATACATATATTCAACAAAAAAAAAAGATACATAGCGCCTCGGCAAAAGTACCTGCAGATAAGAAATTCGCACCGCGGCGAATCGATAGCGCAGTGGACGGTTAACGTTCAAATAATCGTCTTTCCGTGCATGCTTTGTCGCTGGCGTTGTAAGGCAAACTTCCCGTGACCGAAGACGTTCCAGAGGTCGAACGAAGCGCGCGTGCAAGAGAGACGGTAATACGATCTTTCTTGCATGTCCGGGGACTGGGACTGCCCTTAGGTGTGCGCCAACTCGCACTTTTGTCTTACCCTCGGTGAGTAAAATTTGTACGTCTCGAATTTCGCAGGTCTCGCGTTCAACCTTTTCAGGGTGGAGATGATAGAGAGCCTCGCATACGCAAGACGGTCGCGTAAGAGGTTATGCCGAGAACAACGGCCAGCCAACCACCTGAGTTAAAAATCGATTTTTCTCGTCTCACGGAGTCGCGCGGGCGGCGAGGAGGTGGCGAGCTGTTGATGCGGCATGGCGTGTTCCGATCCGTACGAAACGTCGGGCGATTCTACTTCGCGGCCAATTGACCAACAAAGGGCCCGTTTAGCGGACCGACGCCCGACGCAAAATTCTTCGCCCCGCCGCGAGTATTCGTTCGTGCGGTTTGTGCAGAATCGACGATGACTTATTACGAATCGCACTCGGACAGCTCGTCGGTATCTTTCCGTAAGGTAAACGCTCGTGTTGCCGGAACGGCGCGCCTGCGAGCAGTAGATTTACAACGTTACGCGCAGTGGCGTTTAATTATTTTTGACATTCCGGCAATAGTTTTCGATACGGTGAATCATTTTGTTTCGTGATTTCAATGTCGGATGACATTTTTTTTTGCTTCGGTTGTGCAGATCGATGCAAAGTAAATACCAACGCAAAACTTTTCGTCCCGCTGCGAGGATTCTTCCACGCGGTTTGTGCAGAATCGTCGATGACTTATTGCAAATCGTGTTCCGACAGCTCGTCCGTATCTTTCCGTTAAGGTAAATGCTCCCATTTCCGGAACGGCCGCGCCTGCCAGTAGCAGATTTACGACATTATGCGCAATCGCGTTTAATTCTTCTCGACATTCCGGCAATAGTTTTCGATACGGCAAATAATTTTATTTCGTGATTTCAATTTCGGATGAAACTTTTCAATTTTTTTAAGTGTATTTTATTTTTTATTTTATTCGGCTCTATCGATCGATACAAAGCATACTGATGGATGTAAATAGGTTGTACACATCCTTCGAATCCACCGCGATAGTAATACGGCCACTAATAGGAGCATTTACCTCGTACCTTTTTATCCGACTCGTAGACGCGTCTCGGCTAGCATCTCGAGCGCGCTAACTGGCATAAATCGTCGCGGATGTCTCATTTTCCGGTTTGCTCTCCCGAGTTCGCCGTTGCTCGCTACATCGGGCTTGAATTACATCTCGGAAGAGAGCGATGGTAGAAACTCGATATACGCGGTTGGAGTTTTAAACATACAAATAAATAGGAACGAAAAGGGGCTGTTCCGCGGGAAGGGGCAGAGGGGAGCGGAGGGGAGGGGGTTCAGAGAGGAGAGTACGAGGGAAGATGGAGATGGCAAGGGGAAGTCGATACGGTGACAAAGCACCGCCGAGTGCGTTCCTGCCGCATGCGGAGAGTGGAGTAAGGATGGTGGGCGTTCCATTACCCTCTGTGGCGAGCGATACAGGGTCGTAGGTGGGACTCGAGCGCGGTGGCAAGCACAAGGGTAAAATAAAGAAGATGCATTAAATCGGAACTCCCCGAACGATGTTATCCGTTCCTCAATAGCGGCCGAGTATTCCCACAGTTCTCTGAACGATCTCGGACGATCTTCTCTTTTTTTCAAGCTCGTTGCGAATTCGGGTCAGAATTTTTTTGCGCAACGGATATGCCGCGTTATTTTTGGTATTCGAGACGATTGCCCACGGTCGTCTCGGGTCAATCGATCGCGTGATGCAGAAGAGCGATCGTGCTGTTTAGTTGTCCATGGCAACACGCGAAACTTTTTTTCGCCTTTTTCCTTTTTTTTAAAGCTCCACCCTGCTTGCACCGCAGGCCTCGCACGAGTGCGAGGTCGGACGTCGAGGTCTCGAGAAAATACATCGACGGCTGAGAATCAAAACGGCCGTCACTCCTCTTCGATTCTCGGGGCCGGACTTGGAGACCCAAGTTCGAACTTGAGTTCGGACTTTACATTATGATTTCAGTTCCAACTTCAATTTTTGTTAGACTTCAAGTTCTAACTTCGGTTCCAATTCAAGTTCTAACTTCAATCCAATTTAAGTTCTAACTTTGGTTCTAACGCAAGTGGTCATTTAAATTCTAATTCAACTTCGAACTTACATTCTAATTCAACTTCGAACTGATATTCTAATTTAAGTTCTAACTTACATTCTAATTTAAGCTCTACCGTACATTCTAATTTAAGTTCTATCTTACGTTCCAATTTAAGTTACAAGTTACATTCTAACTTAAGTCCTAACTTTAATTGGGACTTGGGTTCAAACTTAGGACTGTGCGATCGACTCTTAGACGTCGATGTAACAAGATAAGGATACGACATTCGAGTACGATTCGTAAGTGCTGTATCGTGTGAGAGACGTACGAGGATTGTATTCGGAAGAAAGTTTGTCGGGAGGATTCTCCGTGCGGATTTCTTTCGGGGCGGGGGAGGGGGACGGAGGGATATTTCACCCGAGCCAAAAGACGTCGCGCTAAGAGACGTCTAAGACGATAATACCCTCCATAAAGTGAGTTCTTTGTTGAGTTTTGGAAGGAGAGAACGCCGTCTGGTAACACCAGTGTACGATGTAAGCCCGGTAACGACAAACCGAGCGGATCCTGTTTCTTCGTATACCCACTCGTTCCAGAACATCCCCCGCCTTTCCCATGTCAACTTAGTATCATTTTATTTATTTCCTTTCTTCGACATTCCGATTTCTTACGTTCAGCCCTTCACGGCTGTCGATAAGGCGGATGTCGCCATCGATACAAATCCTACCGACAGGATATGTTTTTGTTCTCCGTGACTTTGTAAAATATTTTCCCGGAATTGGAAACAAAAATCCAACAATCGTTCCCAAATTACTTTTTTTATCGATCCGATAAAGATGTGTTTTTTTAAATTTATTCAAGTCAACTTTTCTTTTTTCCTCATTTTTTAAATTTTCAAACACCTATGAATTGCTCGTTTTCAGGCAAGAAAACAAATTTGTCCGCGTGAGTATCAAATAATTAAATAAAAATAATTAGTCCGCAAAGTGATTGACTTTGGCGTCGATTATTGGACGACGATCAACGAGACAATGTACGAGACTTTTGCCCGTTAGTTGTTTCATTTGATCAAATTGTCAGGCTCCGATGTTCGCGCCGCTGTCGAGTGTCTTTGAGCTTTTAGTTTCGCGTCTATCTCGTGTCCGCTAATCTATAGGTAATGAGCGAGCGGGCAGGCGAGCGTGGCTGTTGTTTTATCAGTTAGCAGACTGCGCGGCGACCAACGACTCGGCGTGTGGCAACCGCTATATTCCACGGCGCCGACGACCTGGCTCGGAGCCTCGTCGGCCGACCCGCGAGTCGAGTCGGGCCTTGCATACCGCTATAGGCTGCGGCTGGTACGTATACTTACCGGCCGGCCGAACGGGCGTGACATTCGGGTCGATATCGTCTCGGCTACGCGAGGACTCGTCGTCGTGACACACTCATTTATCGAGCCGTTCCCGTTCTTTCTTTCCTCGTGTTCCCGCAGAAATAAAGCCCGAACCGATATTCGCCGGTAAGCGATTATCCTGCTCGTCGAAACTGATACAATTAAATGCAATCGATTACCCTGTGGAGTGCACATTATTAATTTATACTTTTTCGGACGAAAATCGTTCGGAGACTTTGCGTAGCGAATTTATTCAATGTTCAATCGAGCAGTTTGATTTTTTTTTTCAAGTTTTATAGACAAAAGTGCTTGAAGTATCCACGTAGGACGGAAATATTTTTGAGAGCTTTCAAAAATATTCTCCCAATGTAAAGAAATATTTGTGAAATGTTTGATAATAACATTTTGTGAATATTTTGATAATATTTTTTTGTCCGCTCATAAATCGTACATAGAAATGTTTCCGAAATTTTTATTTTCGAAAAATTTCAGCGAAATGCGGAAGATTACGTAACCAGTCCAATTTGCAGACACACACCCGCGAGAACACTGAAACAATCGTAGAAATATTTCGGTGAAACGTGAAGTTAAAGATATTTAAAAATCTTTAACACTATGTTTCAGAAATATTTCAGATGTGTTGAAAGATTGAGGATGTTTCTGAAATAATTGAGAAACATTTCATTGGAATATTTTTATAGAATATTTCAAAATATTGTTTTCATATTTTTCAGAAACATTTCGTAAGATTTGAAAGATTGAAACTATTTCCAAAATGATCTCAAAATCTTGCGCGCTATGTGGGTAAAAACTGAAGATTGCTCGTGCCCTTTTCGCAGACATTTTTCGCAGCAAATTTATTTAACTTCAGAATCGTGCAATTAGACTTTTCAAACAAAAAATAAATTAAAAAATCGAATGAAAAAAGAAAAAAATTGTTGAGGAAAAGAACTTAAAGTCGAAGCTGCGCTCCATCACGCCTAACAATTCTCGGCTTCATAGTTACCCGTTCTGTTCCCGAAGTTTTAATTTAAAGAAGCCTGTCAGACCCTTTTTTCAGGCATATCCGCGATAGAGGATCGTCACGATTCAGTGACGTCAAGGCCAGGGCCGCGGTTGCACCGTAGCGTCGAAAAAGTCTCAGACTCCAGACTTGCCGAGGAAGCAGCTGAGAGATCGCTGTTTCGCCGAGGCGACACATCCGCCCCGCTGCTCTCGCCGCTGACATATATCCTAGCGTCTGGTAATAATGAGTGACGTCAGCGTTTTGTCGCCCGCGTCGCGTAGGGGATTTACGGGCCGGCACACAATTATTCGAGGACGGCAATGCCATCCCGGATGGATGATATGTGGGCCAGCGGATCGCACCCCGCATCGCGAGGTTTCTCGGTGGCCAGTAGTATATAACGCGTCCAGCCATGCGGTGGATCGTCGCTCGGGTCCGCCGTCTTCGCGCGGCAGCCTCGCGGCTCTTCGTCGTCTCCCTGGACGCACGGAATTTTTTATTTCTCTGGAGCCGATGGTTACTGTGGTTCTCTCACGCGAATTTACTCAACTTCGGTCAGTATTAACAAAAAAAAGTGACTAATTTTCTTAACACCCACTGAAAACTGATGAAGAAGCGAAATATGGCTGTGAAAACGGTAGCGAAAGTCTCATCAAATTTTTACCCTGAGTTTTTTTTTTTTTAATGAAAAATGAACTCCCAAAAATGGTATCGAGTAAACCTCGTATAGTGTATCGTGCGAAGGCTTAACGTACGATCGAAGAGCCGACGTCTCACCCCGCACGGGCACTAATTCCTTACCGATAGTTCGTACCACATTTGCGTCACCGATGGACGAGAGTAATTAGTTCGCTTGTCCTCGTTAGTTAGCTGATATCGAAGCCGGCGGAGTTCTGTAGTAGTTATCGTGCTCGAAACTTCTTCGGTCGATATTACCGTTTGTATTTTGTATATGTACATATATACATTTTGTGTATATGTGTATATATATATATATACATGTTTCATGTGCTTCGTTCTATATACGTGCTCACCCGAAACCCGTGTGCATCTCTATCGTAATAGCAATCGTAGGCGATGCTTAATTAACTGGATAACAGGGGAGAACACTGGATGTTCCGGGTGCATAGGTACCGCGAGAGCGGGAGATGAAGCGTAACGTGTGCGGTATTATGTTGCCGCACGGACGTGTAACACGAGTTTCCTACAAACCACTGGCGACCGCACCCCGGGCCCTTGGTTCGTACTGTTTTGGTGCCCCTAGGATTTCAAGCACGATCAATCGGACGCACTCGCGGCGCCTCCTCCGCAGCGGCAGTGCTCGCGAATTACGTCCGTCCTCTCCACACGAATACATTTTTTATATTTAACGATTTTTTTTTGTCCGCAAACGTCCACGATTATTTTCTTGTTAATTTTGACAAAAAAAGTATTTGCACAATTAAAACCCATTTTTTTTTGGTAAAATTAAAGATATTTTCGTCAAATCAACAAACATTTTTGGAACATTGAGGGAATACGTCACACAGCGATTTTTCTACTTTCGGGACTAATAATCACGAGTGTTATGAACCAATGAATGAATTTTATAGCAATTTCTTTTATAAATTAACATTACAATATTATTAGAAACCCATTAAAAATAACATCGAGCTGTGCCCATACTTTTTCGAAGATATTACGAATTGAAGGAGCTTCGAACCTGTATATAGATATATATTAAGGCTGAGGCCTTGATATGTATCCGCATACACGTTCGATGCTAGCAGTGGTCTCAACCACTGCTAGCACCAACCCCGACTACCCCCCACCATTAAGAAACGGCGACCATTTGACGTATTCCCTTAACACACATTTTTGGCAAATTAACAATTAAATTTTTTTTTGTAAACTTAACGGGAAAAGAATTGTGGATGTTTGAGGAAACGTCGGTACCTATTTTACTGTGCATTCAAACGCGCGTTCCGCCCGACCGTTCTTTCAGCGTTCCGTCCTCTCCTGTTCGGAAAATTAATTTTTCGCCCGACGATTCAACGTCTCTCGCGTTTAAGTTTCTGCAGGCCGCGAAGAATTACGACTCCTGCAAGGATGGTTCGGCAAACGAAGTTAGGACGGGATAAAAAATAAAGGAGTAATTAACCGTTTCGAAAAGTAGCGGAGAGTTTATTTGCTCGAGTCGTACCGGCGGCGGGATTCTTAACGCGAGACGAAAAGTTACTTCCGACTGCACACCGAACATTTTTCATCCTTTCGTTTTACGAGCAATCAAACTTCGCTACCAAGACCCCGCACCATCCTAGGTTTCCGGGCTTTGATTATGTACCATTGCGCTGCTACTTTAATGCCTCCTCTCAAAGCTACCTACTAATTGCACGCGCAAACGAGGCTCGAGCCATAAAAACAGCTTTTCATTCGGACTTTCATTTCGGCATTAAGGTGGTCGTCGCGATGCTCGGGGCTTGACCGAGGGACCATCTTGACGATGTTGCCGATTTTCATTTAATTTCTTTTTCTTCATATTTTATTCACCGATTAAATCAATTGAGGACAAATAAATACGAGTTTGCGGATTTGTCATAACAACTCGTAAATATTCATTCCAGATATAAACAGCTTGACGATGTTGCCGATCGTCATTTGATTTTTTTATTCATAGTTGATAAGCGATGGAATCGATTGAGGGCAAAATACGGGTTTATAGATTGGCTATAGCAACTTGTGAATGATCATTCCAGTTATAAACCATCTCGACGTTCAACTTTTTTTTATTCATATTTGAATAACTGATTACGTCGATTGAGGGCAGAAAATACTGGTTTGCGGATTGGCAATAGTATCTTGTAAATGTTCATTCCAGTTATAAACAGCCTAAAAATATTCAGTAATAAACCCATTTTATTTATTCATTTTATTTTAATTTTGTTTTATTGAACGATTAAACTTTTCAATCAAATTTTTATGTTGTAACTTAAAAAAAAAAAAAATCGCGATTTTGTATAGTGGAAAATGCAGTTAGTTGTCAAAAAAAATGATAAATTGTTAAGTACAAAATTTTGTCGAGGAGAAATGTTTGTCAAATGAACGAACCTTTTGTCACCGTGCACAGCTTAGTATTCGTAGTATTATTTGTTTTGTTATTCTTTTCGTTCGCGCACGATACTCACGTGCAGCGCGCTAACTGGGTCGCCACTTCCCTTTGCGCTTAAGCGCACTTCCGCATACCGCGTGTTCGGTTTCTCTCACAGACCGTTGGCCGACGTGCGCGGTTCCTCGAACGACAAGTCATGCTCGCGGTTCGACACGCTCGTGGCAGGACAGATATAAACTCACGACGGTCAGCTTTTCGAGACCCTCGCGACTCCGGCGAGCCAGATAGTTACAACGGTTCTTCGCTCGCAACCGCGGAAAATTCGATTCTCGAAACGGTTTCCAACGTTTCATTCCTAACGTAATTTCTAACCTAAGTTAAGTCAAGATTAAGTTAATATCATGACTTGTGGAATCAATAAATAAATCCAATAAAATATTACGTAATATCGCGACCGATAAAGAAATTCTTTTGACCCTTGATTGTCAAAATAAATTAACCCACCAAGTCACACCATTTTCTCACAATAAAGAGATTAAAATCAATCGAACGGCAATCACATATATTTATTAAAAATCGATTTGGATCCTCTTATTGCCCATTCGCATTTAAATTTGTAAAATATCATAAAATGAAAACATAAATATATAAAGTTCAATACCGAGTCAATACAGTCTTGAATGTCAATTACAGAAATATTGAATCAATCCGTATTCTTGAACTCCCATAGAGAATGCACAAAATTCACCAGTAGTAATTTAGATTTTATCACAGAATATAAAGTCCGTGTCCCTAAACTGCCAAGTCATCGGATCAGGGCTTGAGTAAAAAAAAAAAACGAGAAATAAATATTGTACAATTTGTTAGTCAACTTATGAGTTTGAGAGCCAACTTAGTTCTTAGTCAACTTATGAGTTTGGTCGACAAGGCTTCCCACTCCTTGTCTTGTCCATCACACATGAGAGTTCCGGTTGACACTTCGACGTTCTTGGCGAGAAAAAAGCCGATGCAATGCCTAAATTTCACACCTGTGCGTGTCCCCATCGATGCAATTTCGATATTCGATAGCTTATACTGTTTCGACCTTGTCTTCGTTCGAGACAGAAATTTTTCTTAAAAAATATTTCCCTACAGACTTTGAGACATATTTTTGAAACTGACGAGTAGCCTTTAAAAAATAATTGTACATCGACTCGACGCAACCGCGAATAAATACCGTGACACCTCTTCCCCCCTCTAATAAGATCCGTAACGAGCACCGTTTTTCCCCGCGCCCCGAAACACGATACACCTTCTAAACTGTATTAAAATCCCCCCGGAAGTATCCGTATCCTCCGCCTTAACGAGCGCTGCCTATCTTCGCCCACCCTCCGGCCCGACGCCACCGCCGTTCGGGTCAAGTAACAAGGTTACACCATTAATGCACCGAGCGCGCAACGAGCGAAGGCGCGGAGACGGATAGAGCGAAAACGGCCTCTGCACACATCCCGCTCGAGCAACACTTTCCTCAATTCCAAATAAAAAAAACCCGAAAGCTGCTTGTAACGGCGATGCATCGTGTTTCTTTTCCCCGAACATAATCGAGCCACTCTCATTCCCGCTCTTTCCGGTCCCGCTCACGGTACATCGCGAAAAACAGGAGCCTCAACGAGTGCGATTCGGGCCGCGAAAATTCGTGCCTCGCGTGTTCGCCTCCAAACACTGCCGCCAACAAGGCAACTTATTAGTTTTCGTGGAACTCGAGGACCTCGCGGATGCCGGACGGGGATTTCGTTGTAGCGGGGCTTGCAAAATTACAGGTGTCATTGCGGCGAATCCCCGGTCGGTGCTCCGGGTCGGGGTAATTTGGCCGACGTGGGGCAATCAAGGTCCATTGATTCCCGGAGAATTCGCTGCCGGCGTGAGTCTCCGCAGCCCCGTCTCGTCCCTCGGCCGTTCGACGGAGGACCGCGCGGCCCTCCTAATTCCATCGTTCGTCGGTCGTCCCTCCGAGACCACGAGCTTTTACCGTTTCCCTGCCAATCCCGCCGTGTGTGTTTGCTCGGCTCCCCCATTGGCCGGCGACTCGCGGCTCTCCGGACGGAACGGAGCTGAGTCCACCGGAGGACGAGCGGTAAAAATATTTTCCCGTCGCTTTTTCCGAGGGTTGCGAACGGAGCAACCCCCGGCGGTCCCGCGGCGGGCACAAAGTTCACCGTTACGGGCTGAGAGCCCGCGAGCTCCGTCTCCGTCCTCCCTTTCCGGATATTCTCGAATCGCCGCTCCGGCACTGCCGACCCCTCCGAAAATACGAACGAATACCTCGCACACACCGGCCAAATCCGACCTCCTCGTCCGTTCTTTTCCGTCTCCGTCGTCCAATTAACCATTCGCGCGGGACGTTATAATCCGCCCGGACGGAAAAACACTGAAGCTGAAGAGCGTGCATCCAAGGGCGAACTCGGCGAGTCCCGGCGGAACCGACGAAACGAAGGTGGATAACTGTAGCGGGTCGAGCGCGCACAATGCTTTCATTTGCGGGATCGATTGATAGCTATTTGTCGCTTTTCGGCGTTAGTTCATTCCGGAGGATGGAAATGCGACTTCGGTTCTATTCGCGATCGCTCCGAAGCTGCCTGATGGCTCTTCAGTCTCATCTTGCCATTGGAAACTCGAACGTCTTTTAACAGTTTTTTTTCAACCCATCGTCTTCGTATCGAATATTGGGACAAAAGTATGATACATTTTCCATTTGCGATAAGCGGGGAAAGACGCTTCAGACATAGGCTTCAAACGAAAAAATATAAATATAAATAAGGGCTGAAGGACTTAGCTCGATGGCCTTATTGGCAATAGCAATAGCATTATAAAATGTAAATAATCTTTGAAATGTCCTAGCATCCATACCGTGTGATATATTCTCAATTAATACATTTACTGCTACTATAAATAAAAATTCGTCGTTGCTGTTCGAGAGTTCGGTCAATGCCGAATGCTTGATATGCTGGTAACGCCGGAAATCACTCGTTGCCGTCAATTCAGGCTGATGTCTGCCCCCGTAATGGGCCAGGCATTCCCGCACGGTGTGGGATGATGTGTTTCGGTCAGGCAGCGATGATGTTGCCTGTCGATTGCCAGCCCACATATATGTATCTGTTAGCTGTATCAAACGTGAGACCCTCAGTCGCAAAGGTTTCGCCAACATCTTCCGCCCGCACTTCAATCGCAAATGCGTTAGGGAAACTTTGCTGTTTCGTATTCTAATCGAATCTCTGCGAATCTCCGTGCAAATCAGGCTCGTGAAATTGCGTTGTGTCGCGAGACTGGCCTTTTCTCCTCCGCAATCTTTCGATACAATTGTCCCGGGCGCAACGTTCCCATTCCCGATGGCTTTATCTCTCCCACAACGCTGACGCATTTCGCGCCTTTCAAGGAAGAATCTCAAACCTCCGAAGCACGTAGGAGAGTCGAATCCGTTATCCCCGGGAACGCCGAATTGCCACGCTCACCAGCAGGGGTGACGACCCTCGGTTATCTCGGCTGACGATAAATCTAACGAATTGTGGAAGTTTCACGATGAAGTAAGTCTGATAGTTAGGATCGACGGGTCTTCATTGAGGTGCCGTTAGAGAAGTGATCTTAACGTGTTTAAAAAAAAACTACCGATCTAATTATTTCATCAGTTTAAGGAAAAACCCACCGCTTATCGAGTTTCTATAAAAAATTGATAAAACTAGAAAAAAATTCGAATAAACGGTGGCCGTCAAATAAATTTTTTTTCTGGGTGTCTGAGGGCACATAAGTTACGCTTACGTATACACAGCCTGTAGGCCCTTATGATATAAAGACATCCACATAATTTTTTGATAATTTTATTTATTACCTTAACGGATTTCTTCTTTACAATCAGCATATGAAAAATCCTAAATATTAGAGCTCTTGAATAAGGAATTATAAAGTTAACATTCAAGCTGACGACTTATAAAACTCTTGATTTAACCACAGAATTACAAATGTGAAAAACACTTAAAATTAAACTACACTTGAATTGATTCATCTAGTATGAGACTTGCTTATGACTAGGCGTCTCTCATTTTCATATTTTATTTTGAGTCCTCTCCTTACTCATATCTCAGTACAGCTATGTTTGCTGATAATAATGATTATAAAATATTTAGTATAATAATTAATATTAGCAAAGTTTTCTAAGTCGTTCCGATGGTATCAGCATCTCTTTTACGGGAAACACGAGAACCTTCCCTACTCTCAATCGTAGTAAAACTCCACAAAATAAAACACCCTGTACAAAGCGTCAGTCAGCAAAGCGCAGAACGCCGAAGGCTCTCTTCCGAGTGCCGAAGGGCTCGATGGGGGCGCACCCTCGTACCAGTGGGGGTCGTCACAATGGGATCCCTACGGATGTTTCCGAAGCCCCCCCACAAACATTGACGCTCTCCTCGCTCCGTGTCGAATACTCCCGACGTTTTTGTTGTTTGCCAAAATTACGACTAGAGAGCAATGCCCTCTCGATACACAGTGAATCACTCGCAACCCCCCGCGGTCGCTCCGAGATCGCGGGTGCCCGTAGAGCCGGAGAAACGCGACTCGTTCCGGCTGCAATTAATTCATAATCTATAGTCGCCGCGTAGCAATTACCGCCTCGCGAGTCAGGAATTTCGAATGGCAGGGAAATCGAGTTACAACGATTCCGAGGGTACACCGTACGGAAATTCCGTTTGACTGGGTGCACACAGGCGCCTCGGCTACCGCTCCACAGCCAAAGAGATCGACGATGCCTGGCTCGGCTTCGCGGGTGTACACAAGGAATATCAAAACTCCCTCGACTGTGCATTAGGATTTCGAAACGGCGGGCGAGGTGCACGGTGGGTAGAACAGGCGACGGGAGGTAATCGGGTGCGCAAGCTCTCTCGTGTACTCCATCGCCCGACGGAATTTCCTCTTTCTCCGCCCCGGTACGGGCCGCGACTCCTGCCATGAGAGGAGAGACGTCCTTTGAATCCGCAAAGTCGCTCAGCCACAAAGCGTCCTCGCGAACGAAGAAGCCGATAGTCGCGTCAGTATCGTACGTACGGTCGTGTTCACGGCGAAGTTTCAGTTCTGTGCAAACACGGCAGGCGAAATGCGAGCTCCGCCACAAAGAGTCCTTGCAAATGGGGAAGACGACAGCCCTCAGTTCGGTGGTTGCAGTCAAACCGATTCGGAATTCTCGGCACACATTTTTGTAGACGAGCGAGGGAAATGCGTACAAAAAACGCACTCATCCGACACCGGTGGCGCTGACGGCGCGGGCATGCACGGCGGTGTAGGCGCAGGAATTGGATCAGCGTGCGCATGCGCGGGGTGAACAGGTAAACCTGGGGCCGCAAATGCGCACTTGTTTCATGTGGTGCACCGCACTGTGAACATTGCGAGGAATACAGTTATACGGCGCTCACGTGCACCTGTAACTGTTTTGGCAAAAGACGGGACGTCGGAAGGGGAATCTCGTTGACGCGTTGCCGATTCCCGACAGCGAGTGCACAAGCGTGATCTCTCGCTGCTCACTAAATTAGATCCATTTGATGGAAGAGAATTCTATTTGCCGGAAATGATAATCCACTCGCTGCCAAAGGATCCTCAATCGTCAAATGGAGCTTATTTGTGTAATACCCAAATTTAGTTGCAGTTCGGGACACCGGGTGTAAATACGGGGGCTAATTCGTTTCATGGCTGGCATGGAGGATACACGAATTACGTCGGTTTGAAGTCGGTTTCAACTTTCCGCTCACCGAATTTCGATGATTCAACGCTGTCTGGACTCACTTCGCTTTTTACACTACCGTTTTTGTTTCAATCATTCTACGACCAATGTCATTGGCATTTGGAGTACATCGAGACTCAGCTTTTATCTGTCTGGAAAAAAAAATTCCGACACGTTTGTTGAGATTCATCATTTGCCACGAGCCTGCAGTTCACCCAAACGGGACCTCACATCATTCGATCGCCTTTCCGCAAATGTCCGGGGAACTGCGCAGGAATCAGAAATTCGCTGGTGTCGCAGTTTCGACGAAGCTGCGAAAGCTAAAGCTCCGCCGGTTTCCTGCCGCAAGGAATCTTCGTTGGTTCCGGAAGTATCGCTGAACGATGTGGTCTTCGGGTAGTCTATACGAGAACGATATGCCCGTACGTAAGCGTTTAGCGATCTCCACTTTGGCCCAACTAAGTCGTGACCACGAAAGCCTCGGCTGTAGCACTTCGCCTCGGAAATTGCATTCGTTCGACCACTGAGACGCAAAGCTTGGATCCGATCGCTTCCCGAAGAACATGTTGTGTTTCTCGCCCAATTTGCAGTTTGTCCCAAAATCCGATTACACTCGGTCACTTCGAACGTTCGATACGACGCTTCCGTGTATGTCCGGGACGCGAAAATTGCTCGCTCCTTTACCGCAACGGAAACTACAGAGCCCCACTAAAAACTGCTCCTTTGAACCGCGGTACGGCGCGACAGCTCTCGTACCTAGGTTCTATAGACATCAGCGCACAGTAGATATACCGTGATGGCGTCGGGTTCGTTAGCCTCGTCGGGAATTTGACCAAAGCTTTGCTTTTGCACGGAACCCACCGACGACGACGAGAGTCAACTCGCGCCAGAGCCAAACGCAGGTTTCACGTTCTCTGAAAGCCCGCCCGAGATTTCTCCGCCACCCGACTCCATCCTGATTTTCGCCTCCGGTGTTCTTTGCCATGTTTGGCGGTCTTTTCGTTCCTGCGACCACGAGAACGGGAAATTCTACCGGATTCTTATTCACTCCCAAATCCCTCGACGGGCATGCGTGTTCATTTATATTCTAAACGTTGCTAACGAGTTTTCCATCCCTTTCACACCTTTCGGAGTTTCGTCACTCCGAAAGACAATCCGGCAAACTGTATTAGGTGGAAGATCGAAAACTACTTTACAGCTAAACTTTAATCTATTTTATTCCACAACAATTATCCTCTTATCTTTAATTGAGAAATTAGATAGTTTTCTCTCTTTATACGGATCATTAGCTTCGTGTTCTAACTTCCAATGATTATCGTACGTATTTGTCGTAAAAAATAAAAATAAAATCAAACTATAATTTTTATTGAACAGTGGCTTGTCCACAAGCAGCTTTTTCATTTGTCGAACGAATGGTACGACAGCCTAAAAACATTGCGGATGACTCGGCAATAAAAAGCCGCTGACTTGTGTTTCCCGTTCTCCCACGCCATTTCCGTCCGTCAGGAACGATCTTGCGAGTGCGCACTCCATTAAACGTACGATAATACAAATACCGTAAGGTTTTTGCACGCACTTACGCCACCCTGGAGCTCTTTAAACCTCGCAAGTGCCAATGAAACGTCCGCGCTAGCTGGATACGTGCTATATCGTCCTTGCCCACGAGCTGGTCACAGGCCAGCGTTTCGGGAAACATCGCGTGCCGCACGGAATTTAGTTTACTCGTTTAAGTTTCATTTACGAATACGTGCAGTGGCGGGGCCGGAGCGCGGGCAGGAGAAACGTCGGAGCGCCCCGATGATGGTGCTCGAGGTACCTCCCTTCGTCCTTTTTTCCCCTTTTTTTTCTTTCAGCTTATCCACCGTTCTCGCCCTCTTCTTGGTCCCTTTACCGCACGATCGTACGTACATAGGTAGCCCGTATGCATCCCGGCGGTGACTCGGATCGCGGTCGAAAACCCCTCCCCGGTTTCGGCACGCGAAGGGCCGAACTGCGTGCTGCTCGTTAAAACGCCCGGGGAACTCCGCACCGCTCCGGGTACCGACCGCGCGGAAATCTTCCTGACCAAAATTACCCACGGCGAAGTCGAGGTTCGCGAGAATCTACGACGAGCAAACTCGCCTGTCGCTCACGCCCAGACGATCGTACTGATAATTAGATATGCAGCGATGTCGATGCGCTCCAGTCACGATAAAAGTACGTTAATAAATTATTGATTCAGATTTCCCTGATGCACCGAGTAACGTTGCAGGATTATATTTAGTATTCTCATTTGTTACAATATTTTAACATTGTGGATGCTATTAATTGAAATTAACTACTGCGTATTGTTGATTAATTTATTGATAATACACGATGTGGAGTTGCCGACAAAATTTCGCTATTCGGTCGTTGCCGAATCAGACTTCGTAATGGTTTTTCATGAATTAGTTAAGGGAAACTTTGTATCGTTTATTAATTTATTATTCATGTTTTCCCATTGGAGATTCGAAGTCGATGCGAATTTCCTTTGACGCGAAGCTGAAATTTGGTGAATCAATAAAACCCGCTTGTTCGCCTCGATCCGAGTTTGATCGGACGTTCGATTTTCGTTAAAAGGCACATATGCATTTCTACTACTCACGACTCTACCAGAACTTAGGCGTCCAAAAAAACTCTACGAGAATCAAAATAAAAATCTGCCAGAATACAATTTTTTTGCTCTATTTATACTGTGTTGCCTTTGATATTGAATCCGCGATTTAACAATTTACTATCTACGATGATCGGTATTTAATTCGACGAGAATTGATCAATTCAAATTTAAACGGGAAATGGCACTTGTAGCCTTGCATTGCGGTACACTTTTATTTCAATTCGCGTAAAGTTTTATTTTAATTCTGGTAGTTTTTTTTTGTTGAGATTATGGGTAGAGTTTTAGTACGGTAGAGTCGTAATATGGGAGAGTTGTAAGTGGTAGACAAGCAAATGTGTTCGTTATAACTCGCGTGGCTCGTTTCGGAAAAAGTCGGGGTGTGTATCAATACGTCGGGACGGGAAAGGGGGAGTAGATTTTATTTCCTCTATATAAAGTCTATCGCCGACTACAACTGTACCGTCTGCGTCTGGCGAACGGTGAACGTAATTTCGGTGCAGGAGGATGGGAAATTGATTACAAATTGTGCCGGAGATATATATATATACATCGATTTTTTCCCATCAATCACCGTCCCAAATTCTCTCCCCATCGCTTCATCAAACGATCTCTTTTACGCTCCATCAATTTTTTTTCATTGACTTTTTTGTTTCTCGCGATGCCGGCGACGCAGTAGTAATTAACTTTTCGCATTGGATCGTTCAAAACTGCGGTATGCGGGCATTTTGAAAACACGGTGGGGAAGATGGACGAGCGGCAAAGCCAAACGAACCGGACACAATCTCGCTGATGCGATTCGGCACTTCCAGCGGGAAGTATCGTCGTGCGTTCGGCCAATGGTTAACGTGTTTATGCAATGACGTTCATACATTTGCCGGCGAACACTGCCGCGAACCATTGATAATTGGCCGGTCCCGAGCGTGCTTTGTAACAATGCTCATTGTGCCGGCTATAGCCGGCCACCGCCGGATGCTGGATTCGACCGATAGTGACGAATACGCGCGCACCGCCGCGCGGGAATTTCAGGCTATCGAATTGGATGAACGACGAGAGGTCGCATTAATCTGTGTAATTTACCGTTGGCGAAATGCCTGGCCAGATACACTATTGACTTCTCACTGCGATCAATTGGTTTTATCTACTCTGTCACGAGCGCAATTTGACCGTACACGGTAAATGGTGCTCGTAACTTTATGGCATTCCGAAAATCAGTGCACACGAGAGGAGGGTCGTAATTCACGGATTCAAATTTTCACCGATGTAGCGGACGTCAAACCGTTTTTTTTTCTCGCAAATACCGAAAAATAATGATAACTTTGTAAAATCGGAGTTACAAGGAGAAATCGTTTGTCGCATGCAAACTTGTTCCGCAATAAGAAGGTTTCTTTTTGTCAAATTAACGATGCAAAGTAATTCAAAAATTCGTAAAATCGGAATACGGAATTTCGTAAAAATAATTTTGTTAAATAAGTGACAATCGAGTTTGTCACTTATTCACTTATCTGGAAAATTACAAAATTAACAAATAACAAATTGTAGACGTTTGTGGGCAATAAATTATTGTGAAAAGTACAAACTTTTTTGACTGTGTAGGGTTGCCGAAGTTTCTCGACGCAAAATTTTGGTTTATAATGTATCGAACTTTTTCACTGTGTGGTGAGGAATTTTATAATATCGCTATATTGATATAGCTGTAACTGGTGATTGGCGGTGGCCAATTATCGTAGCCTTTTGTTTGACTTCATCGCAAAATTAATAAAAGAACTCCTCACGATGCTCTATTCATCGAAACGTTTTGTCGAGCATTTAATTGCGAATAGAAACGAAAAATAGAAAGAAAGAAAACCCTATTCAAACTCTCGGAATCTCCATTGCACAAGGCCTTTCTATATCGCATCGTAAAAGGTCCTTTGCGTAGGTACTCGATCGTCGGCACAGAGAGCTTTCGATAATATCCTCCTCGGGTATTCCAGTAGGACTCGTTGAGTTTTCCCTCTCGTTTCGCCGCCCGAAGGCAGCAACCGAGGCTTTCCACGACAACTAGAAAACTTTTCTCCCCAGCTCTCCGGCGCCCTCTTTTCTCGAACGGGATGAGCTTTTTACCGGCGCTTAATCGTCCTCGAACTAAAAGATCCGTGCTTCTCTTTCCCGTTTGCCCTCTCCCCCGATTACACCCCTTTTTTTCTCCCTCAAAGTAGTGGTACGTGCCTAACTATTGGACAATCGACACTTTAACGAAAGACCATAGCGTACACGGGGAATCGAATGGCAGCCTCCGGCCTTTGAGCTCCGAAACCCTCGACACTCAAATAAACTTCGTTCGAAATAAAACTACGAACCCCTCTCAATTTTACCCATGTTTTCCTGTTTCTCGTACCCAATTCATGTTGACCCAAACACCTAGGAAAAAAAGCATTTTTGTTCTGAAAACAATCGTGCTGCGTTCTTCTTCATTCACCCCCTAGTGGAATCGCCCAACGGGGCCAGCATTGGCAGAGCGTCGGCCGGTGTTCGCCCAGCGTCGGCCAGCACCGGTCCCGTGCGCCTTCAATTTCGTTACCGTTATTCAACCGCGAAAACTAAGTGTGATTTTTTTTCAAAACTTAAAATTCATAAATATTCCGATTCGCAAAAGTGTGTCGAGGGGTTAGAGATTTATTATTTTCTCGACTCGTTCTCGAAGGGTCGAAGCGGACTCGTAACGCGGGGTACCGAGCGATTCCGCGACGGTGTATAAGCCAGAGGCACGAGAAGCTTAATTCCCGTCCGTACATTTCCCCGAGCCTTCGTCATTGAGAATTGAAAAGAGCCCGAGGCTCTTCCGTATGCTAGAATATTGAAGCTCGACAGTCTCATTCGAACACGAACGTACCACCGAGCCCTTATACCCTGGCTATTACTACCCCCTTGCCCGGCGTCGTCGTTCCATCCGTTCCATCCGCAGCGCTTCATACGACCAGCGCATGCAAAACTGACACTGACACGTATGGAAGCACACCGAGAGCCCGGCTGCTATTCACGGTAACAGCTCTGTGCACGTCGTCGCCCTCGTCGTTTCGTTCTTGCAAGCTCACCCACACGAACTTACCGACGCGGTGTACGAATGAAAAGATTGTGGACGCGCAGCGAGCGAACCGGCGAACGGACAAGCCCTCCTCACACTCTCGAACGAGAGGAAATGCGCTCGTCGCGAGCCGGGCTAGACTCTAGACGACGGGGTAGGTGACCCAGTTCGAAAGTGCGAGAACCGTGAAACACTCTTACACACTTCCGTATTTTATCTCACTCCGACCAACCGGAGACGCGAGGATGCGGTAACGAACTCGCCTCGGCCGAGAGTCACCGGACGACTCTGGAAACGTATTACGATGTGAATAGTTTTCGAGTGTACTCGTGCAAAAGCTCTCGGGATAGTTTTTTTTTTTTTTATTTCTTTATTTATTGTGAATTCGAGAGCAGTGGGGAAAACAACCCTTAGAATGGAGCACTTTAGCGGGGAGACGTGAATAGGAAAAATTACTCGGTTTACGGCGGAGTATTAGGGAGGGTAAATTGCGAAAGATAAATACTGGTGTACGGTAGTTTTAATATAGAGGTTCATATCGTGGTTGTATGATGAAAAAAATGTACAGTATGGTTTTTAACTACCTCGTACGGTAAAAGTATTGATTACAATTTTTTCGTATAGAGCTATCACATATTTACGATATGAGATTGTCCCTGCGCAATGTGAGTAACTTTTGTGTATTGTATTTTTTGTTGTTGTGAATACGTTATTAATTCCTTTTTCGCTGTGGAAACGTGTTCCGATGTGAATAGTTTTCCAGAGTACTCGCGCAAAAGTTGTTAGGATAGTTATTCTTCATTTTTTTTATTTATTGTGCAAACAGCTCTTAGAATAGACCACTTACTGGGGGAGACGTGAATAGGAAAAATTACTTGGCTGTCGGCGGAGTAGTAGGGAGGGTAAATTGCGAAAGATACCGGTGTATGGTAGTTTTAATATAGAGGTTCATATCGCGGTTGTATGATGAAAAAAAATGCACAATATGATTTTTAACTACCTCCTACAGTAAAAGTATTGATTACAATTTTTTCGTATATAGCTATCACATATTTACGATGTGGGATTGTCCCTGCGCAATGTGAGTAACTTCAATTTATTCTATTTTTGTTTCGGTGAACAAATTATTCATTCCATTTTCGCTGTGGAAACGTGTTACGATGGGAATAGTTTTCCAGAGCACTCGTGCAAAAGCTCTCAGGATAGTTATTTTTTGTGAATGCGAGAGGAGCAGGGAAAACAGCCCTTACAATAGAGCACTTTACTGGAGAGACGTGAATAGGAAAAATTACTTGGCTTACGGCGGAGTATTCCGGAGGGTAAATTGCGGAAGATAAATACCGGTGTACGGTACTTTTAATATAGAGTTTCGTATCGCGGTTGTATGATGAAACAAAACTGCACCATATGATTTTTCCTACCTCGTACAGTAAAAGTATTGATTAAATTTTTTTCCTATACAGATATCACACATGTACTATATGGGATTGTCCCAGCGCAATGTGATCAACTTAATTATAATTTTTTTTGATGAATAAATTATTAATCCCCTTTTCGAATCCGACGTTCTCCGATATCGCGCTGATAAAAAAATCACGGGAATATCGGAGCTCCCCGGCACAGAGAATCTTCCATCAAAGCGTAATTCGGTGAAACCTTCTGAAAATACCCGCGAATCCGTGTGCACTGCGACGTGTACGTTGGTTTTATTTGTCGATTCTCGTCAAGCCGGATCCACAGGTACCACGCGCCGGTTCGTTCGCGGAACAGACGGTGGTACAGATATACCAGTCATAACATCAGCGTAGCGCCGGCAGCGACTCTTTTGCTGGCCACGGTGCTTTGTCAGATCGTGATAAAAGAGTTAAAAAAAAAAAGTAAAAAATTCGGACAGCTCTACCCTCGTCACCGGGGTTATGCTTGAGCTCGAGAGCCGATATCACATGATCTCTTTGCCGTCCATGTAACTCGTCTCCGCATTTCCAGTTTATATATCTACCGGCGAATATTCAATTCGCAGACGTCCACAGTACAAAAACCGGCGCTTTTATCAATTCATGCCTCGTACAACAATAATCGCATCCACCCGCTAAAAGCCAGAGCTACGTTGTGCAATCGTAACTAAAAAAAAATATGCTGATGGCTCGAAATCTAAATTGTTCTTATTTTTAATTATTTAGTTTTAATAAATTATTTCTCCGCTCTCTTATTCTCGGAGCTTTCTATTTCTTCCGTGTAACTCTTCCCCGCATTTCCAGTTTATCTATCTCCCGGCGAATATTCAATTCGCAGACGTCCACAGTACAAAAAACCAACGCTTTATAAATTCATGCCCCGTGCATTAATAGCAGCGACTCGCCGAAAGTCCGAGCTACCTTGGGCAGACGTACCTAATAAAACGGTGCTGATGGCTCGAAATCATCGCCGTCAAACATCCGCGCTCTACATTCGATCTTTCACTTATTTTCGGTTCTTCAGTTCCAATAAATTAGTTCTCCGCTCTTCTTCCTCCTCTTCCAGCTTTCCATTTCTTATTATCTCTCTGATCTCCGCTCCGCTCTCATCGTCCTTGTCATCGTCGCGCCTCGCGCTCCCACGAATAGCTGTATATCCCTGCCGTCCCGAGCTCGCTACCCTGACGCCGCGATATAGCGACGTCCCTCGTTCCCTCGTTCGCTCTTTCGCTCGTGCCACCGCTGCATCGCGACCCTGCTCTTCCCGGTCCTCCCCGCCCTCGCGAGAGTATTGATCGGCCGGCGCGTGCTACCCTCTCTCGGGTCCCGTCCCGTGCCACCGCGCACCCCTCTTCAGCGGGGGTGGCGGCCGCCTCGGGCCCCCGAAACTTCAACCCCGCGAACCGAACTGAGCCTCGCCATTGCGGCCGTACGCCACCGCCGTATTACATATATCTCCGAGTACATATACATACACACACTCTCGCTTCCCTCCGCCTCCCCGTACATACGTCCCGATACCTTCAAAAGTACGACCACGCTTTACTACGACTACCAGAACCACTTGCGGAGGGTAGGCACCACCCCCGTTCCCCCCTCCCCCGCATCTCGTACCGTTCCATTTCATCCCCCCCGATCTCCGGCTCGCTCGCTTTAGCGCTTTCGACTCCCGTTCTACTCTCCTCGCTCGCTCTCCGTTCGTTTTCTCCGGACTAGCACCACCATTGCCCATTGTCAGGCGACCCTACGCGTTTCACCCCACCCTACCCCCCTTTTTTGCTACGCGCTCGCCATCCCCGCCGATACATCGGTGCGCAACTTCGTAACTGCGTGTAGACGTGGAATATCGTGGGTACCGGTGTGGTTATACATTTGTTCGCTAAATTAATGTACACCGTGCCGCCCGTTGGCCCTTTTTCGACCGCGAGGCTGCGTGCTCGGGAGCCGGTCTCTTTTTACGACATCGAAATCGCCTCTGATACCGGAACGCTCCGGACGGTGTACCTGCAGTTTATGACCGCACGCCCCCCCGATTATCGTTATTGATATTTCAATCTTGTCGTTATTTCGCTGTGTGCAAAGTAGCGCGGCGAGGCATGGCGAAGGCGTCTGGCGGAGTGGAGAACGCGCGCTCGTATGTCGGGCTCGTTGGGGGTCAATTGATGATTACCTTCGGTCCATTCCGAAGTCGAGGTCGCTCCGGCTCACGTAGATGTACGCTTGCGCACGTGAGAGGAAGGCTTTGCTGCGGGTGGTCCAATCTGGGGGGGGGGGGGAGGGAATTAGATTGGTTGAGAAAATTTTAAGAACAAAATTTGGTCGACAGGGACTTTTTCAAACATTTGACCGGTGAATGTCGTGTCGCGTCCAGTGAAGGAGTGCGAGTCGGTATATTGCCGACGACAACGTAGCTCCGAAGTCCCGCGTAGGCTCTACGATTAATGCCAGATGCTCACTGCCGGATAACGTTCGGCGCGATCGTTCCCGCTTCGGTCACGAGAACACACGCGCGCGCGCGCGCGCACGAAGGGACGTATCAACCGGGGCGAAGCTCAGCAAAGAGCAAAACGTCGACCGTAAAGATCCTTTGCTTTGCGTTTAACCCCTCTCCGCTCCTCCGCCCACGCACAAACGGAAAGATTCATTGTTTATCCGTTGCGCGAGTCGAGGGGCGCAGTCACGAAGGGTAAGGGAGCTAAAAACGGGAGCCCGAGCTCTCTTTTGAACTACCGAAAGAAAAAAGCGGAAGCACGCGAGGGAAAAAGGGAGACAGAGATATGCGTATATATATGTATATATCTATATCTATATATATACATGAAATGTATATAGATCTGCGTTTGTAGCTCTGCCGACTTCCGAGTGGAAGCCGCGGAAACCAAGAGAACACGGAAAAGAACGAAGAGTTGAAGAGGATAAAAAAAACGGATAGTGGAGAAAGGAAAAAAAAGGAAAACTGAGGAATCGTCGTGAATTCAAACCCTCCACTTTATATTCAGGCTCGCAGTCGTTCCGCGTTCGAGGTGAAGAGTGCTCTCCTCTTTCCCTGCGGGTAGTCAAATTTTTTGACAAACTTCAAAAGATTCACGAACTCGCCGCTCGAATACCACCCACACACGGACACACACATGCGCGCGCGCGTGTCGATGTACATGCATTCTATGTTCGCGCGGAAATCCGTTCGTTCCGGAAGATTTTTCCTTCGAATCTACCTCGGGTCCGTGTATTGTACAAAAAATGAAACGTCAATTTATATTCATGTCGGTTCGCACTCTGGAATTCCAGTGTGCGGATGTGTTCGCTGAATAAAAAAAATAAAAATAAAATCATTCCACGAGCACACTTTTTTTTCATAATTATTTTACACTCGGTTGAAGCATATTTATTCTCTGAGCCACGTCTGTTTGCTTCGAGCATCACCGTCTTTCCGGGTGTATAATATTGCAGGCAGGTGGGATGAAACGGGAGCGATGTTTTCAAACTTGAGTCGCGTCATCGTCCTCGGTCGCGTTCTCCGGGGAAACGAAAACCGACGACTCTCGACGTCGAATACGCGTACAGTTGAGAAACTCTCGCGAACTGGAGCTTCCGAAGTTCCTCTTTTTGTTTTGTTTTTAATTTCTTGTCATTTCCTCGTTACGAGGGAAAAGCGGCGAGAGAGGAACGTCGACCGAGAAGTCGGGATAATAGCGGGGGTCTTTGAAAATCCCGACTCCAGGTAATTCACCGACAGTTTTGCTTTGGCGCAGCCCAAGAGCTATTTTCATGACCGGCGCGTTTCCGTTCGACTCACGCCTCATACAACTTGATAATCCAGTTTCCTTAACTAACTAACTAACTAACTAACTAACTGCTTATAAGGTGGGACGGATTGCCTCTAGGGCCCAGCATGGGAGCTCCACACAGTCAACTTGCTTTGTCGCTTCTTCGTTTCTGCTCCTTGCTCGTTGCTCATTTATTCGCGCTCCCGAAGCCCCGAGGGGGTGCTGGAATATCGAAACCGCATCGCACCGCGATAACCAAAGTGTCCCCTCCATGCCATTTCGGGACGATACGATTGTCGGCTACCTAAAGGAAAACCTTAATATCCCAGCATCGAAGTAGGGTTTCGATAATTACAAAAAAAACTAGGGTAGGTCAAGATTCTGGGAAATCGATTCGCAAAAACCAGGGTTTTACGCCATCAAATTATTGAAAAAGAGGTATTATTAAAAATAAAAATAAAATTTCACTCTCGAGCAGAGCTAGGCAGGACTTGAAGTACCGGGTACTTGTTTGGTACTTGAAGTACACGAGTACTTTTTAGTTCTTCGAGTACTTTTTTCCGATTTCAAGTATCAGGTACAAGTATTTTTTGGTACTTTGGCCAGCGCTGCTCTCGAGTAATACCAAACGCCATTTTTTCACATTTGACAGTAACGATAATTTTAACGTCACTGCTCGCTGCTTGAAAATCAGCCTGGCCGATATCCGTCGACGCTCCCCTGTGCAATTCGAGGCCCAGCCAAAAGTGGTGGCTACAGCGCGCAAGTAACGCCCAGGAAACTCTCCTCGACGGTCAACCCTCCTATCGACAAAACACCGCGAAAGCTTTTGACCTTCGTAAACCGTACTGTTATACAGAGAGACCTTTCGGACCGATATAGAAATAGAATGTCGGCAAGTGGCGAATGATGGACGAGGGCAAAGGGTTCTCTCAACTACCGTTCGATCGGTGCTATTTATTTCACCCCTCCAGTTTCGACCTCTCCGATTATTCTCGTCGCTCGTTTTCCGGAGGACGCAAACGAACGGAGAGCTTTCTACGGCGTGCGCTTTTTTACATTCCATCGAACAATCTCACGCTCTTATGTAGACGATAATTTTTTTTTTTAATTTCCAACAGGTCTTCACATTTTCGCATCGTCGTTCCGCAATTATTCGCGAGTAAATATATTAAAGCGGGAAAAAAAATTATGGAGCGGCGAGGCGAGGGTTCGAATTACGTGGAAGGGCGGAGAATGGGACGAGAGCGTGGGTGGAAAGGGATGATCTACCTCTATTCAAACGGGAACAATTCGGGCCGGTAGCTCTATCTTCCGATCGCTTCCATACGTACATTTCCATCCAAGGAAATCGATTCGAGGTCGGCCGATTCCATCACGGGGTAATAATCCGTCTTGCTAAGCTTCGACGCTCTCCGGCTCTTTCGCTTCTCCATTCATTCGTCGGCGAACTAAATTGAGCAGATTTCTATTCCCCGGCAAACCGATACCTTCGATCCGCCGTGTCTCTCCTCGCTCCGACTATCCATCGCTTCGGCGCCAGTCCAATGTCTGCACGGAATCGAACGGAACAAATAAAACACATTTAGAGATTATAATTACGTTGTTTCGATTCGTTGTGCAATTTAAACTTCGTTTAAAATTAAATGTCGTGTTAACGTCGAACGAGTGGACTTTGTGAATTCGCGCTTCGAGCGAAGTCTGCTGCAGAATGAAGCATTCAGAATAATGATTTTCCTCAGCCCGAAAGAACCTCTCGACCTGAACCCTCAATTATTTTCGAGCGTCCTCGAACAGCCAGGGGGCTCCCTCGACTGTTGCACAGTTTTCGTCGCCTCATACGTCGACTGATTAGATTTCCACTCGGTTGAACGTACCCTCGACCTTCTCCTACTCGAGGATCGTCGTTCGGACTCTCGAGAAGTAAATGCAAGATTGTCTCGACTCCCACGGAGCTTCCAGCTCTTCCGGCCAAACGGAGAGTCGTGAGCACAGAATTAAGTTCAGGGTTAAGGTCGAACTCAACATCGAACTTTCTTTCATTCTCAAGTATGAACTTGAATTTAAACTCGATTTCATACTTTGTTTGATGCTCAAGTATGAACTTCAATTCAAACTTTAGTTCGAACTTGAATTCAAACTTGAATTAGAACTTGAATTCAAACTTGAATTAGAACTTGAATTCAAATTTAAGTGCGAACTTGGATGCAAATTTCAGTCTGAACTCAATGAAAGTTCAACCTCAATCAGTGAGAATTGAGCTGTACACGTAAAGTCGCAAGGAAAACGATGGATGAACCATGTAATCTCCTTATGGGTCAACAGAATGAACACATCTTCGTCATGTTCGTGAGTGCGAAACTCGCGCTCGCGTTACACACAACCCATTTACTTCGAGTTATTGAACATGAGGATTCAGTCGGCTCTCCCACGACCCGCTTGAACTGCTGACCTCGCTCGAAGACCTACAGCGTTCGGGCTCTTTTGCTCCTCTTGTTCCTCTCTCTCGGGCCACTTCATCCCGCGTGTGGGCGGGAGCCGCAAATGGCTTTTCCAACGCCCCGGTGATTTTTCTCTCGGTGATATCGCGGGAGCTTGCCGCAGTGAACCGTGGCTGTTCACGGTGGAAGTGGAAATAGCGTTCGTACGCTTTACTTTAACTTCGGCGCGAAAATTGCTGGAACACTGCTTTCCGTACCGCGTGCAAGTCTCTGCTGTGTTTCGCTCAAACCCGCTACTTGCACTCCGTTCTTTCTCTTTCCGCTGCGCTCATCTTTCACTCTTGTCTCCCTCGGATTTTCGAGAGGCACTTAAAATCGGCAAGTAACCTCATTTCGATTAGCGGCCCGGGCGGGCATTCTGCCCGAACGCCCCTTGCTCGGGGCAAATCGACCTCGCGGCGAGAATCTTCGACGATGGCTCCGGTGCCGAAAGTTTCTCAAGGAATTTTCGCGAGCAGTGATGACACGGCGATCGAATCGTCGGCGGCGCGCTTCCGGCTCGCGCGGCTCAGGAAATTCGAAAATTCCCCTCGCTGCATCGTTGTTGCTTCGACGAGGCTGCGGAATGAACGGAGGAATTTGACGTCTATCGGCGAGGTGTCGGAATCAATTTACTGGCAAAAGTAACAGTAAGTAAGTACAGCTGGTATGTGCAAAATAAGTAAAAAAGTAAATAAAAAAGTAAATAAATAAATAAATAAATAAATAAATAAATAAATAAATAAATAAATAAATAAATAAATAAATTGCCATTCAATTTTCGAATGCTGTGTGTTCGATTTCTGTAAGAAATAGCAAAAAAGCGGTATATATTCCTGAGTCTGGTCTATTAGGATTATCCGTGAGCTTATCCTCATCCCCTTACCTGCGTCTTCTTTCCCCTCAGCTTTCATCTTTCCTCGTTCAGTCTTAATTTTTCTTCGGTCTAGCGCATCGATCGTACTTCGACAAATCTTTGATGAGGTTCTCTCGGCTTTATTATAAACGGCCCGGTAGTTTAATATGTCTCTGGTAAATTTTCTTAAATCGTAGCCATCAGCGTATTCTTCACTCGATAGCACCAGGAGCCGTCGACCGACCAGGCTTTCACCCCGACGCCATTATATAACAGAGAGAAATTGGATGGCTCGCGATTTATGCTTCGCAAGTCGTAAGCTGTCGATTAGGATTATCCGCAGGATTACCCATATTTCATGATATATATATTTCTCTCATTTTCCTCGCAGACTCTCGGGACGATTTCAACGACCTTTCTCTACGCCCTTCCCAGCTCTTGACTTCTACTTAAACTTCTACCTTCTCATCTTCCTTTTTATAACCCCACAATTTCTACTTTCTCGCGATTCTATAGTTGATTGTGCTCACGACGGGAAACCCGAGATATTGTTTTTTTTTCGTCCGCACTACGAACTTGAATTATAATTGCAAATACAGAGAACTCCTAGGACGTTCATAAATCGTTTCGGGAGCTATAAATTAAAAACTTAAGTTACCTCACAGCTGTCAGTACAAGTAAGCGTAGACAGTCAAAAAATGATAAGAGCACGTGATTGTTCCAACACGCACTGGTCGATCTTATCGCATCGGACGAAATTCATCACTTTTACCCTCAAACCATTTGATGGTAACTGTGAAGGTTTTCCCGAAATGGCAATCTTTTGCCATTTTATGAAAAAAAATCAATTATTGTTGTATCGAAATCTCTCCCTTGGATGAATTTCTAAACATGCTATCATTAATTTATTTTTGTAATGGAAGGCATTAATAACAGAGACAAGTAACGGCTCTCTTCCAGTCGACGACCTAAAACGTTAAATTACCATCCCGAAATGCGTGCCTTTTCCCGCCGCGATCGAACTTGCGACCCCGAGCCGGCAGGAACGACATAAAAGCCCCGGAGTGCCAAAAAAAAAAGGTGCAAAAGAAAATAAGAGAAACAGGACACTACGGTAACAGCGTTCGGAGTGAGAGTGGCGAGAGAAAAATATGGAAGTACTCGGGGCCTCGAGCCCCGTGCAGCCCCTCCGTGTACGCGCGATGGGGTTCGAGGCTGCGCCGTTCCATTGTGATCCCTCTTTGTCGAATACGTTTTCGAAAAGCTCGAGTTCACTCGTTCGTTGAATACGAGAAAACGTCGACGTAGCCGACGGCCGCACGTTGCCGGGACGGCGGAGGCGACCGGAGAACGTACGACCGTAGAACGGCCCGTTCGGGAGCGAGCCGGATAGGAGAAACTCGCACGTAATACTAAATCAATATCTGCCGGCGGTACCGCTGAGGGTGACCCTCGCGTTGTAGAGGGTGTTTCGAAAACGATGCTCTCCGAGCTTGTTCGCTCCTGCTGGGCCATCGGCCTTCCGAGTTCTCGCGTGAAACTACGATCGATCCTTATCGAGAAAACTGCGATTCGTGCAGTATTTCTCACGGCACGTATCTCCGTCGCCGGTTCTGGCCCGAAATCTGGCCAAAGTTATTGCAAACTGACCGTGTAATCTCACGGGGCATCGCTAATTGATAATCGATAAGTCCCAGATCCTCCAGCCTCCCGTGTAGTGGACGAGCAGCGATACGGCGGTGAGGGGGGGGGGGGGGGGGGGGAGAGGGTTGTATGTGCGAGGGACAAACAACAGTGGAAGTACATATTCCAGTAAACATGCGCCATTGCCGGTATTGCACGAGACATACACGAAGTTTCGGTATTGGGTCGCAAACCGAAATTGTGTAGGCGAAACACAGAAGGTTGCACAGAAAACAAAGGAGATGGAACAGTGCGCAAGTGTTTTTTTCTCAAGAGGAAACGAGAATGTTGCGTTACTTCTGAGAAATATCCGCAGTCTCGTCTCTATCGACCCGCCGTCGAAGCTTTCTGAACAACTTAGAAACATCCGTCTAGCCGAAAGCAATGCGATTACCGGAGCGCCAGCGGTTTCGATGAAGAACGAAAGATGTTAGAAAATGACGATGAAAATCTCGTTTTTTTTTTCAGTTTTGCACCGTAATAGAAATGGTCTTAAAGTATTTTTCATACATTTAGGTATGCCCCGAAAGCCCACAGTTTCCGATTGTTCCCGCAATGATTGCAATTGCTCGTATTCCCATATTCGCCGATGACCGAGCGCTTCATTGGTTCCTCCTCGCGCCACTGAGCCTATCTCACGCTCCGAACGGTCCATTATTCGAGGTACGAGAGCAAGCTCCCCGGCCGAATGAGTTGACAACAATTTTCCGTCCAAAGTGCATCCGTTCCTCTCCCACCGAAGGTCCGAATGGTCCGCAGTCGCCGGATCGGATGTCGTTGGGCACACGCCGGAGCGACCCGGACAACCGGACACGCCGTGCGCATGGAGTCAAAACTCCCGGGGAGATATTGGTTTCATCTGCCGTTACGTCCCGGCAAACGGTAAATATTCTGTTATTGCGAGATAGATGGTACCGAAAACAATGTCCCCTCACCGTAGAAACTAAAACCCAATCTCCTGCGGCGTCGCATGCGAAACTCATCAGTTAATCCGTAAACGCAGTTTCCTGTCCGCCTTTCAGCCTGGGAACCGAATTAGAAATGTCGCGCGTATAAACTTTTATGATCGATCGCTGAAATTCTATTTGTGTTTTAACATCGCAAACTAATCAGCGTTATCGCATAGACGCTGATCGATCGAACCCGATGCGACGCGTCACGGAATCGAGGTTGTCCTCCGAGCCAACAGACGGGGAGAGAAAGAAGCAACTTTGTAGATAGGAAATCGTAGTGTGTTCTGTAAAAAAAAAAACGTAACGCGTGACTGGCCGCTGTCGATTCGCCCTCGTTCGGGTGTCCGTCCGTCCGTCCGTCTGTCTGGCCGTGTACTTTGTTGGCTCTCGCTCGGTGCTCTTCCGCGGCGGGGCGGGAAGGGATCGGAGGGAGGTCGAAAGGGCCGCCGAGGCTGGTTACGACTGTACGAGGGCACGAGGGTAGGTGCTGCCGCTGCTCGGGGTCTCGTTTGCTCATCGGGTGGCCACGTGCGCGACGTCGCGCCGAGCGGTGTGTTCATTCACCAGGACCGCTTCTAGAGTCGCTTGCTCTTGCCAGCGCCCAACCCTCACCCTACTTTTCGCCAACCCCCGTCGACGCCGGAAAGCTTCTTCCACGTACGATACTCGACTCTGCACACGTGGGTGGAAACACGGACGCGGTCGGGGAACGTGTACGCTCAACGTCCACAAACCGCCCGTTTGCTTCTGTGCTCCGGCGATGTCGGTGTGTTGCATCATTAGGAAATGCGTTATCTTTTATGCACAGCGCTTCAGGCGCGCGCGTTGCTGGAATAAAATTGAAACGTGGAGACGAGAAAATCCTTCCCTCACACCAATTTTAATCATCTTTAGAGCCGATGATGTATCCTTGAAGGGCGTGCTGGCACGAATTGTTGTCACACCTGAGAGTGTTCCTTTTTTATGCTTTACCCTGGATTGGAGATAGGACCGGGTAAAACTTTTATATCTATTTTAAACGTTTAAACGCTTTTTACTCACTGAGAAGTAAGATTCGGTTTTACTGTACATTGTTACAGTCTTAGAACGTTCGTTCTGTAATTGATTATACTACTAAAACTACCGATTTTACACTATATTTTAAGAGTGCTTATAACAAGTAATGGTCCTGAATGGACCACATGGTAGTGTTAAAGCGGCGTTGAATTCAACACCTTTTTTTACAGTGTACATTAACGACACCAGCAAGAAAAATCGCTTCTTGAAATGTGGCGAATTGATTACATTAAAAACAGACTAACATTGCAAATGACGTTGAGAACTTTTCCCGGCTAACTAGGTCGATGAAATTAGACCCAATCTTTTGAATGTTTACCCTCGCCGCAACATATGCCAGTTCCCATTTCTCAATCACTACTCGATTATTTAAAATCAGTTTGACCGATGTTCGTCCAATATCCTCGGCCCCAAAAATTTGCCGATTTACCGCTGCATTCGTAACGATCAGCAGGAGGTCCGCCTTGCGGGTAGAAGCGCTATGTGGCGCTGATGAAGATGGGAGTACATGACTGATTGGCAGTTTTTTTTTTTTTTACACGAATACACGAACGGATTCGAGGTGCATGTGTGCGGTTCACGCTCCTGTTCTCCTGCCGCATTAGCAGCCATGATATTGGTAGATGAAAGAACGTACACGAGTGGCCTCATACTCATTAGGTATTCCCACTGTGTGTTCTCGACCTCCTACCCCATCTCGTGCAGTTAGTCACCCAGCTCGGCCACCCACCCTTCCTTTTCGCGTACACACACATATTTACTCCCGCGGCATGTACGCGGATACAAGAGAGCTGCCTCGGGCCCGAATACACAGCGAGCTCAGCGAACGCTGCGTTTTCCAGCATATCGCAACGCGCAACACCCTCGCTTTTCTCTTGCACGGCCAGTTATATCTCATGCACCTTTTTTCCCCTTTTCCGCACTGAAATATATAATTTTTTTCAACTCAGCGCAGTCCAGCCGTAATTTCGGGAGGGGCTCGCTTGTCAGATAACTTTACACGGTGCCTCGTTATTCACGCGAAATTTTGTGGTGGAAAAAATTGGCCGCCCGGAAATTTAATTTTTCAGCATTTTTTAAATTTCGTGCTCGTCGTGGCCGTTAGGGTAAAAAAAATGAGTAAGCTATCTCCGTACCCGAAGCTCGACCAATTTCATTTCTTATTTTGATTTTTTTAAATTCGAGCGTCCAGTTTACCGAGCGTGCCACAAAGTGTACCAACAAACAGATGAAGTATGTTAACAGCGCAAATCCCGGATCAGTGAGAAGTCGGAGAGATATTTCTCTTCCAACTGCGGTTTGCCAGAGCCTTTTTGAAAATGGTCGCGCCCCAGACCGTCCCCTCGAGCAGCAGCAGTTCCACGTCGTTCCCGCGAGTTCGACACCCTGCCCGCCCCTTCCCAAAAGTTTCGGCGGAACCCTCGTCCCGTGCACACCACTGTGTTGCTAGGGTGACTCCGAATCTGTGTGGCTTATGAGATTTTCATAGAAAACCAACTTCCCCCTGTTACAGCAATTCGCCTCTGCGTCATGAAAAAAAAAATTATACCGTCAAAACGTAGTTTCAAAATAGGATATAAATTACTATTATTATTCATATTTTTTAATTAAAAAAAATAAAAATAAAAATAAAATGATGACAATTTTTAGATATCTCGCCACACCGCTCCGTGCAATTCCCCGCTCGATAAACATCCTCTCCTTCGTAGTGACGTAGAGCCAGTAGCGGTTTGAGTGCTTTCCTCGTCTTCGCAGCTCCGGCAGAATTTCCCAAAAGTGCGATCTCGAATGTCCCTTCTCTCGTGCAACAGAGCAGTACAACTTCGAACGGGTCCGTCGTATATACATCCGTCGGGCGCTTGACAGTGATTGGCCACCCTCACCAGGAATGGCGCACAAGAAACGCTGGGCAGAGAGAGATCACAAACATGACGATAACTGTAGCGTTCCGCCGTTTCCCGGAGGGACGGAATTCCCGTACAGCCGGTAAGGCCAGCACTCAGTCATTCAACCCCTCGGCTCGTTTTCTCTACCCTCCGTGCAATGTATATGCACGTACAGGGTATACCAGTGGGGCGCGGTTGCCGGTGAGACATTCGCACAAAGTCTCTGTTAGAATCCCCACGGAAAATTTACTGACTCATATATATATTATACATTATATATATATATATATATATATATATATATATAGCGTTAGATTAGATATGTTTCTCATAATGGCGAACAATAGCGTTCTCCCACTCTCAAACAAACAAACAAACAAAAATTGGAAATGTCACACAGCCGAGGCTCGACCGACTCACGATGTTAGTTTACTTCTGTAGACAGTTTCTGTCCGATAACTCAACATTTGCGAAAGCTAGAGCGCGAAAACACGTGTTTCAAAAATTTCGAAATGTGATAAAATCTGAACGAATGTTTCATATTTTGCATAAATTGTAACGAACAATTTTTCGATGTTTTGGAACATTCCGAACATGTTTTCACGAAAATCGCGAAAACATTTTTTTTCCACCGAAACAAAGCTTTCACTATGAGGTAGAAAAAAAGTGCTATCGCACAGAGATAAATATTTTTCTCTGGTCACGGATGAGAGCTCAAAACGCGAGTGATAAAAAAGGAGAACTCAATTTCGCAATTAGGGTCAATTTATAGAGGAATGGATAGGATCGACCGAGTCTTATGATGATCCTGTCGTCGAAGCCTGACGTCCCGAGTGCAGCCAAATTGGATCGTTTTTCCAGAAAATTCAATTACCCGGTGAAACAAGAAAGATTGCCGCTGCCGGTAGGTAGGACATCGGCTTCGTTCGTCCTTCGGCTCCCTCTCACCCCGCTTCCGGATATAATTGAATCGATACACAATAACGATATTTTACTTTGGCAAATACTCGTTTCTCTTTCTCTCATGCCCAACCAATGGAGGTAGATAAATAAGTTCCGTAGGGGCGAGGGGGTTGCCGGGAGAGGAGGGGGGGGGGTGTTGGTGGTGAGTGCAAACAGGCAGATATATATGTATACTTATCGCTCGAACCTGTCCGGAAGGACGCGACGATTTATTGCTCGGCCATCGGAAAACTTGTGTACATCGCGCTAAGAATCATGCACAGGGTGGTGAATATGGACCACCCCGATCGCTACGTCACTCAATGATGTATGGACCAGACTCTATTCCCCGCTCTCGTTCCATGCATCGTCATGTGCACATATACGAATCGATAAGAGCAAACGCAAACCGGACTGCCTAATTGAGCCGGAAGTCGGTTAACATCCGTTGAAATTTTTGTACGGGTCAAAACGACATTATTCAGATGGAATTGGGGGGAGCCGAATAAACAATCCCTACGGGGCTCGTGGCTGTTCGTCCCGTGAGCTCCGAACAGTAACCATCCGAAACCCATTGGGTGTCCATGTGGCCCCGGCCACTCGTGCAGCAGGTGGTACATTGTGAACGAGGCTCACCTGGACCTCGACCTCTCGCGAGAGAGCCGTGTGGCGGGCGCGCGGCCGCGTTTCAACTTTCATAAATAAAAATAGAATGCGCGCGTTCGCCCTCGAGAGCCCCGGAGGCTAGTCGGCTGGGGCACGGGTGCGTTAAAAAAAAAAAAAAAAAAAAATATATATATATATATATGTCCTGAATCAATATTAATCGTTTTGTTACCCACGATTCCAGCATCGGAAATTCTTAATTTATGTCTCTGCTAATTTACTCCACCGAAATGGATATTGACGATGCCGCTTCCCAAATTAACTCCGAAGGCAAGAAGACTAATCCCCCTTAAATCACCCTTAAATCCATCGAATCGCGCGGGCGCGAAAGCGGCGGATCGTCGGTGGAGGGAAAAGTGTCAATTCCATTCGGTCCATTCATCTGCTCGATAGTTATAAGAACGTCCGTGAATAATTCCTTTTCAATGGATCCGTCTGGAGGATCGTAAAATTTATCTACACCGCTCCAAGACCATCAGTCGCTATATTATATGTATACATATATACATATAACCATGAAATTGATATAAATTAAATTCAGCAGCGTTATCGCCTGACTTCTGCGAGCTCCCTCACGCTTCACCGCTCGTTTTGCAGATCCTCTCTCGTACTTTCGTACACGCGTATCTCCGCCGTCGGGGAACAATGTGTGGCGAACAGCCTGCCAGCGGGAGGGCAGGGAGGTTTCCTCACATCCCCCCCGCCCTCATATGTGCATATATATGTATATATGTGCGCTATATACTATATGGCTTTGCCAACGTTAAACTCTCAAATGTATTCATAAGTGTCGAAGTTTCCGGCGTGCGGTGAGACGGCGTCATCGGTGTTCGAGGCGCCCATGTGCGGCGAACGTTGAGAGCCCTCGCGGTACCATTAACTTCTTATACACGGCTACGAGGATCCCGCGCTAGGGACGCGAATATACATAAATCGAAGGTACACACAGATAGTGAAACTTCGTGTTCGACGCTGTAACTCGCATAGCTAACGCACCGCACGATCCTCGGGGCTGCGATATCAAGGGGAGAGAACGGGGTAAAACGGATCAATGGGGCAAAACGGACCGTCGTTATAAATTCCTCGCGGAACACAAAAATAATGTTAGATTTCAAATGGAGTATTACGTCTTGCCCCATTCTCCATCCAGGATATAAGGTACACCCAGAAAAATAAGGTATTTGACGGCAACCGTTTATTTGGTTTAAGTAAAATATTTATTTGATTTGAATAAATATTCATTTGATTTAAATAAATATTTATTTGATTTGAATAAATATTTATTTGATTTAAATAAATATTTATTTCATTTAAGTTACTATTTACTGAATTTAAATAAATATTTTACTTAAACCAAATAAACGGTGGCCGTCGAATAAATTTTTTTTCTGAGTGTACACACAGATATTGAAACTTGGTGTTCGACGCTGTAACTCGCATAGCTAACGCCCCGCACGATCCTCGAGGCTGAGATATCAAGGGGAGAGAACGAGGTAAAACGGACCGTCGTTATAAATTTCTCGCGGAACACAAAAATACTGTCAGATTTCAGATGGAGCATTCCGTCTTGCCCCAATCCCCTTCTAGGATATATATACGTCGGTCCAAAGCCGCGCTCCTGAGACCACCGCTCGTAAGGTTTCCTCGGGCGAGAGGGACGGAGGAGAGAAAAGAGTGTGTCGAACGGCAGCTGTGAATTTTTTTTTTCAAACCTCGGGGTTAGCATCTGCCGCATCGAGACAGAAGCCCCCCCTCCGACATGGTCCATGGGGCCACCCTCGAGAACCATCTTCTCCCGAGCCGTGAAACATACCGTGGAAAGCAAAATTACGAAAGATCGGAAGACTTGAAAAAATAAAATAAACAAAAAAAAATAAAAAAATAAAACTAAGTCTCGACTCTACCAGCATAACTTGTCAAGAAATTGAATTAATTGACGAGTCGGGCTCTCGACAGGAGCCTCTCGAGTGTCCGCCTAGAGGCCTATAATCATTGAAAATAAAATAAAAATAAAAGCGCGTGTTCGGTGTGTCGCCAGATGCGTCCCAGCAATATTGTATGCGTCGTACTGTAGCAGTTACGATCGATCCGGCGAGCCGCCGGTGCGGATAGTATTTACTGTTGCATGCCGTTCAGGAGCGTTCATGGCCGGGGAAACCTGTAATTTGTATCGAGACTTTGTAGCCGCTATTAACGGGAGACGGCACTGGAACGCTCCAATTCCCGTGGGATCCTCGAAAACCCGATGGTTTTCCCCGTATCTCCCTCTCGGTGCCTTCCGAAGTACATCGATATATTTATCGCGTCGTTAAATCTCAAGATCGTAAAGTTTATAACCCCGGGGGAACGAACGAGCGTGCAACAGGGGCGTTCACGTGCGCTACCAGTATCGATGACTTCGCGCGCTCCGGCCATCAAGATTTAACTCCCGGTTTCGCTACCACCTTCCAGTTCGTGCACTCAGTCGCTTCGCATCTCTTCCACATAAATATAATACGATCGAACGAATCGTCGCTACGGTGGAAAAAAAAGTTAAAAAAACAAAAAACAAAAAACAAAAAGAAAAAATCGCCGTTCAATTCAGCGAGACGTTTATTCCGCAGCTAAAACACTTATTTCGCTACAAGGATCCCGTGAGATCCTCTCTGCAGGCAAACTTTCCTGTTGTAAAAATCGACGAAACGTATGTCCGAATGGTTTATACATGCGAATTGGAGGAGGGAGATCCAGCTCGGAAGCGTTTTCAGGAATAAAGTGGACAAAGAGAATTCCGCTGGAAGCCGATTTTCGTTCGGCGACGAGAGTCCGGACCGTTCGCAGAACGAGGAGAGCCCTTCTAACTTTTCAGGGGTGGATTCGCGTTCTGCATTATTCAACCGCCCTCGGTCTGCGTCGATGCTCGCCGGTGTGCGTGCGTCCTGTACATCGTGTACAGTTCTCATACATACCGAGAAACTTCCGCAGTCTTCGACCCCTCTTTCGGCCAGTTTCCTCTCCGGCCTCGAGTTCGTCTCGGTCGCGTCGAGTTCGCGCGGCCAGCGAGAGTTTGGAATTTTCGGGTGAAGCTTATTGGAAAAGCATTGGCTCGAGGCGGCGCGACTCTTGGCCCGTGCATTCCGGCTATCGGGCTACCGTCGTGAGATAAGAGAAGAGTCGCTCGGGACACGCGAGCGCGGCAACGGGAGAGGAGAAACCTGTCGGTGATTGGAAAGAGGATCGAATACGAGGAACCGTCTTCTTTCCAGGGAAAATTGAACGCCTCGCGCGTTCGGGACGAGCGAGTAAATCGGAGTACCTGCTGCGAAGGCGTTTTTCCCGTTGTCGATCAACGCCAGCAGCACTCGAATTTCCTTTTACTTCTCCTCGATGAAACTTTTATCTGCGCCTCGAGGAACGAGCCTTTGCGCCTCGCATTCTTTGTATTATCGGAGGAGAAAAGGGTGAAGCGCGCACACCCGAATCGGTTCTTCACTCTTCGTCAGACTCGCACCGGCGTTCAATATTATTTTTGCATTCGTTTCTAAACGCCTCGATATTCTCGGCGATAGCTCACAGACGTTTCTCGTTACTGGCGCGTAATTGAATGTCGCCTCGCGTGTTCACCGCCGGGTAAAACCTGTGGAGCGCGCAGCGCCCGCTTCGTTCAATCACCGATAACGAAGCGACGGCGACTCGGCAAGCAGCGTACGGTCGTATCGACAATTCCATTTGGCTTATCAGCGTCCACCGTCCTGCGCCTCCACGCTACAAAATCCGTGATTATTCGCACTTTTGTTTTATTTTTTACATACATATAAAATTGCATAATTTTGAAATTATTATAATAATTTTTTATTCTAAAAAATTATGAGATAATTTTTTTTGTCATAAATCGCGGTAAGATTCACCCAAATACCCAAATAGGTCAGTGGAGAATTAGTGTTGGAGTACGGTAAAAAAATCTGTTATCGCAGTGAAACACGTATCCAGTTTTGGAGTCGCCGACGAAGCGTTTGTCTGGTGTGATTAACACCTGTTCAATAATCAAATAAGGAACTGGCAGACGTCGCGTTTATCAGGCGATTTCGACGTATGGCACTGAAGTTTGCTCTCGCTAGCGTTGGGACAGAGCAAATAGGAGCAGAACAGAAAAATAATACTTTGAACGTTTGTAGCGGAGGTCCGACTCGCACCTGATGCATTCACCCGGTATAGTCCGGAGATATTGTACGTGCACATAAAACAGTGTGCAGGGAACGACGAGCCGGGCTCTCCGTGCTCGCGCACGCGACACAATGCAGCATTGTTTGGTGTCGGCTGGCCGTGCTGCTGCGCTTACACCCGGTATTGTTGCGCCGCGTATAACCGAGAGAGACCGGCATCAGCAGTCACAGCTTGCTGGCTTTCCTTGGCTCAGGTGTTTACGAGCACTGCTTGCGCAGTTCTTTTATTTATTTATTTTTATTTTTATTTTTTTTTCTTCGACGTCAACTCAGTTTAAGTTGAGCTCCGGTGTGCAAACATCCATCCGAGCCGCGGTGCATATAAACCGAGAGGGGAAACGTGGATTGAAAGGGTCGGGGAAACGAAAGAATTTCATTATCGATCCGTACATGACCCGACAAAAGCGTACTTTGATTTTCGAACAAAAAAGTTCCAACGGGTGCGAGCTGGAACGTAACTCTGCTGACCCGAATAAAACTGCAAGGTAGAGCCTCGTCAGCGATTCGTCGCCTCGAATCTTTGGCACCATTCGTCGAAACCACCCGCATGGAAAAAAAGTACATGCGGCATCGGAAATATATCGGTGACCTATAAAACATATGTTCCCCGAATAATTTTTTTTCGCATATATTTTGAATATATTCGAATATATTGAAACATCCGTAAATGTCTACGTTTCATACATGAACCGTATAAAAAAACGTCCAATTGAACGTATTTGCGTCCAGCCTTCCCTCGTCACGAATCGGGGAAGGTTATCGAGGTTGCTAAAAAAAAAAAAAAAACCCCTCATATTACCTCGCCGGTCTTGCCCTGTAAAATACATTTTTCGTGAACATTGTTATTTTTTTTCAAAATATGTTTCGAAATACACATACGTCCTAAAATATGAATAAATTTCGATGTTTCATGTACGAACCGTATAGAAAAGAATCGAATTAAATGTATTTGCATCATCCGTTTCCTCGTCACGAATCGGGGACCGCTATCGGAGTTGATAAAAGAAACCCGGTCATATCAATCGCCGTATCGCACAGGCGTATCTCGTCCGGTCGACGAACGGCCCGCGAATAAATCATTCGCTTCCGGAAGGGCGAAATCGGCGCGTCAGGATCGGCAGCTGAATCGGTAACGAACACCGGCGCGCTCTCCCGTTTATCTCGTCCGTTTCTCGGGTATCTCCCTCGTGTCCGTCCGTCTCCTTTCCTCCCGTTCGTCCGACCCGGCGGACGGAGCCAGTTCTCTCTGTAATGATCCGGCAACCGGTGTAGCGCGCCCGCCTCGGGTATCGCTACCTCGATCCTCTCTGCCCCCTTTCTCGAGGGGCCCCCGAAGTCCCCACCACGGTGAACAGGATAGTTCCGGCAGGGCCCAGAGCAGCTCGCCTTCGCAAACGACGACCGGCGAGTCGGTGAGGCTCCCAAGCCGATCCCGCGGCCCGACCATCCTCAGTTCACTCTTGGCCTTCCGAGATCACGTTTCGGTTGTCGTCGCGGTTCTCCTTGCCTTCACGTTTTTCTTCTAAAAAAAAATACGATTCTTTTATAATTTTTTTTTTAATCCGGGAAAAAAGGCTTCCTCTTCGCTTTTATTCTCAATTTACCCCGCGCTTCCTCCGCGTTTCCTCCGCTCTCCGGCCTCTCCGGCGTTTCCTCCCGGAGCCACTTCCGCTTTCTCTCGACTGTTTGTGCACGCTCGATCATCCAAACAGCGTCCCGACAATAGAACCGGCACTACGTTCCAATCCAATTTTACGCGAGTACGTGCGTACGAGGATTCTTCCTTTTCTCATTCTTCGAGTGGGAAAACGACGGGTAGTGAATAGCGAGAAATAGGAAAATAAAGTGAGAGAAATTGCATCACCGGGTCTGTGCAACGGGCTCGCTGTGTGGACTTACAGTGTTGTTCGCGCAGGCTCTGTGGAAGGAGCTTCTGTGCGGTGTATCGGGAAAAAAATTGGCGAATCGCATCTTCCACGTGCGCGCATAGTTTCTCCGTGCTCCGAGTCTCGAAGAAACGGCTCCGTTCCCGTGAACTTGTGCGCAGGAGTGCCGGCCAGTGTTAACGGATGGGACCGGTGATACGAAAGTGTAGAACGAGTTTTTGGAATTTAATTTTCTTCACGACGACAGGCCCGGGACAAAGAAAAATAAACAAATATGGACTCGGCGGCTGCAAGTTGATCGAAAAAATTTCCACCTTGTCGTTATGATCGTTGAATTTTTTTGTGGAGTTTCCTATGTAATTTGATATATTTTTTTTGTTCCTTCTTTTATCGACGCTGAACGGAGAGAAATTTGGAATATATTGGAGACATTTTTCGTGCCGTGCACTCTCGGTTCTGGAAGCCCTGCTTACCATACCCGGGCATCGATATTCGATCAAATATGCAAAGCAATTAGAGGGGAGCGCGCGGGGGGAGCGCGCCGTAAACCACAGATACGGGGCAAAATGGACTACCACGAAACTTTTTCGATATTTATACTCGAAAACAATGTTTGGCTTTTAAAAGCTCTTTGTTTTAGTTTTCCTGCCTTTTGCTCCAATCTTCGCTATACGCTGAGAAAAAGAAATGCTTGGATCAAACAATGTACAGTGACGTTCAAATGAATACGTCCGAAGGCATTATTTGATTAGTACAACGAAAATGTTTCTTCGAATCGACTGAAACGAATAATCATTTAACAAAACAATGCTTTGGTCGATCCAACCACTGTTTTTTTTCTCACACTGATAAAAAAAGTACAGTTGAATTAACTAAACTTTCACCAAAATATTTTTGATTCATTACAATATTTTGTTCGACCAACCAAATATTTATTTGAACGACCCTGCCCGAATCTTAGTTGATTCAACCGTATTTTTTAATCAGTGCAGTGCAGGGTCGAAGGGTTTAAATTTTAGGCTTTCACGCAGGACGATTATCCACGTCAGTTCTAAAGAAATTTCATAAGTCGGACGGGAGACGAGTTTCGTGCCTGAGTCCGTCGTAGCCGTCGTGCATCCATCCCACGCTCGTTTCCACGACGCACGACCGGAGGTGGGCTGAGAGCGTGCCGCGCGCGATAGTCGTGATAACTCCTCGCTGCGCGCGCGCGAGATGCTTTTACTCATCCCCCCTCCGCCCCCCCACCCCCTCCCGTCACCCAAGATACTAAGGATAATTTGCATAATAATTATCATACATTTTACGAGGTTGACAAGCGTATAATCAGCGTAAGGGCCTATCTCGGCGCACGTAATAATATCGAAGAGATGCCGGAGCGAAACTGTACACTCGTATACGCGATTATAAATCGCGACGAAGATACTCCGGGTCTCACGAGGGAGTGTGAAACTCTCGACGTTGAAACGCCCTCTACCTCTCGCAGTCTCTCTCTCTCTCTCTCTCCGTCCCCGATTAATATTTATGAGAATAGCCAGCTGCATCGATTTTTGCATCCCCGACTCTCGGCCCCTTTTACACCGAGGAGCACTCAAGGTCCTCCCTGTATTATTTTATAGAGAATAATATCCGCGCTTACATCTTCGTCTATTTATACGATAACGCATATATTGTGACGACGGAGCGAAATCAACAACAAGCGCATATTTGGTTTTGGGGAGGATATTAGTGAGGTAGAAGTTGCGCGCTAGCTAGTCAAATTGAAGTTATTATTACAACATTTTTTTAAATATCACTATTTAAGATATGACAAAAATAGTAATATGAAAAAGTATTATTTTGCATGGGTATGACTGACAGGATTCTTTGGGAACTGTATTGAGAAAGATCGAATTTTGGGTCACATTGTTTGAACGTGATAAAAGTTTGACCCGTGAATTTGACCAAAATATTTTTAAGGCGTTAAGATATTTTGTTCGACCAATAAAATATTTATTTGAACGTCTCTGCCCGAATGTTTAGTTGATTCAACTGCATTTTTTTTTATCAGTGCAGTCACCTATGTAATATCGTCTGTCAATCCTCAGCTCTATATTCGTTACATTTTTTTATATCGCATCGTACGTAGTTCGAGTGTAAATTGTGTTTTTTTGAGGGGAGATAACAAAAAATGATAGAAAAAAAATGTACGACCGACAATTATCCTCCATTAGAGTTTCTCGTCGACGAGGAAGGACGCTGCGTGCGTTGCGGGACCGATTGGCATTCGTTCGATTCGGGAACGGCACGGGACAGATCGATCAGAATGGAAATCGCAGTCATGAAAATACACGCGCATGCACCTGCAGTGTCAGCCCGACGCTCGGTTCATGGTCCTACGGTTTCGTCCACGCCCGAAATTCCCGCTCGGTCGATAAATATTTATGAGAATTTTCCGCTGCGTTGACCCGTTTGCCGCTTCCCGAATTCCCCCGCGCGACGCACACGCGCGTATATTTTTCACGTATGAAAAAAATATATGTATCAATGTGTGCATGTATAAGCCGAGAATTTCCCGAGCCCTGCCGGCGGGTGTCGGACCGCGCGACATGAGCGATTTTTTGGAATCGTCGATAAAACGCAACGAGCCACCGTAACTGCCGTTGTGCGGAACGTGACGATAAAAAGAAGAAGGAAAATAAAAAAGTTGACACGTAACAAAAAATGAAAATAAATAAATAAGAAAACAAAAATGTAAGCCGCAGAAACTTTTTGCACCCAGCGCGAGTCCGCATCAGCATCGTTAGTCCTCTTTAAATCGAATTACACGAAAGCCCGAGCGACGTTGCATCGTTGTTGCGATACACAGCGAGTGCTCTCCCGCTCGTGATTTTCCACCGCGGGCGCTACTGCATTTTCTACGAAATCTCATTAAATTCGAGTTTAACATTAACAGCGAACGAGCTTCGAGAAGGGCGAAGGGGGTCGGCGAGATCGCAGTAATTACGTGCCGCGAGCGTCGAACGGTTTCACGCGGGGACTCGTTATCAGACTCCATAATTCTGCGATCCCCGGATACGCGCTATTCCGCGGTGCGGGAACAGCCAGCGCCCGAACAACCGCGGCGCATTGGCTGTAACGAAATAGTTTGCCCGTAAACGTCTGTCAGGTGCATGAATGTCTGTGGGATGAAAGTGGCGAATATGGACCACCCCGATTAGCGCATAACTCTCGTAAAAACCGCCAGAACTTCCGGATATATGGGAACAGTACGGCGACATCCTGGCAAACATTCGTATTAAACTCAACGCATTCTGCTAGAAAATATGGTAATTTTCGCTGTCGCAGATATTACCCGAATATGCCCCCATTTTTTTTATGTATACGAACATAACAAAATTTGATCGACGAAATTATCAGTTTTTGTTCTTCAAATTCTGAGCTTTATCCACGAAATTCTCAGCCAGATACGCAACATTTTTCCATCTCGCCTTCTGGAAAAAATAACTGGTACATTAAATTTAATGTACCAGTTTTGCACAGAAACTTCCAGCCCGGTACATCAAATGTATAATTTTTTTTTTTTTTAACATTATTGCAGTATTGACCCCTGTGAAAATGTCATATCCTTAGTGGTGGCGCTTAACGAGTTGCCTGGTCGAAATTTACCGTATGACTTGGCAGTTTTGTCGAGAACCTTCTCTCAGTGTAGGTGGACCGGGCTAGATTCTCCGTCATTGTCCTGAACACGTTTGCAAGCGTGACGATCATCGCACGGAAATCCGTCGCCCTCGACTCGTGTAGGACATTTTTTTCCTTTGCATTCTTCGGGGGACGTTTTTCGCAATGTCGTCCCTTTGCGAAATCAGCGCCTTTTTATACAGCGCATAGACAGATATTCCCTTCTGTACGTTCCATAGCCACAGGCCAAGCTCCGATTTCTCGCCTAGTCATTGGAAAGCTTCGATAGCCGCGGGGCGAGCCGATTGCGAGAGATCACGACGACGGGCTCGTGCAAGAGCATTACCGGAGAAAGGGCATGGACGTGCGAGTCCCCGGGACACAACGTACTTACCCAACTACACGAAGACCTTAAATGGCTCGATGTCGTCGTTGTCGTGCTCTTGCTCGTACTCGATGCTCGTGACGCAACGACAAGTCCCCGCGCTCGAACATCGCGAGAGCTATGCCGTTACCGTAAAAAGTTTACATGGAAACGAACTTCGTCCATTTTTTAAACTAATTTTTTTTATTAAAAGATAATTAAATTCGTGCGAATTTGCAATTCTTGGCTATTGTACCAGCGATCGTTATCACTTTCTTGCAGACGTTTCATTTATGCGAACCGGTATATATACATGTGTTAAATTTATTATTATTGAATTTTTACAAAAAAAATGTGAACTTCTACCTCCGAATGCTGCGCAGTCTTACACGGAGAAAAAAAAATATTGGGACAAGAATTTTGTTACAATAATTTATTTACCTGCTTAACGTAGGGACATCAAAATATTTTGCTGCAGCGGCCAAAAATTTTTGCTTCCACAACAATAAATTATTAACGATCTCCATTTCGTTAGAGAAACAGAACTATTTTCCTCCGTGTAGAAAGCGGGCAATGCCCTTTATCTTTGCCGGGAGAGCTTCTTACCCTGATCTTGAAACTCCCCGGGTCAATAAACCATAGCAATACTTATATAGGTAAACGCGAGATTAAAAAAAAAGAAATAAATAACGACCGACAGTGAGAGCGCCAAGAGTCGCGCACGAGTGATCACGCGACGCGCTGATCTAGATCACGAGATCTTTTCTCGCGGTCCGCTGTGCTGGGCGCACAATACATCGTGGGTTGAGAACCACGCTCGTGTTCGATATATAGTACTTTGTACCGCACACACATATATATATAACTATGTGTGCATATACTTGTTTGATATAGTAAGGCCGGTACGACTCCGTTCGGGAGCAAGGTACTCTATCTACCCTGATAGCCAATAACCGCTTTCGCTCTTCCTCTCTCCCTCCGTCCCCCTCATATAGCAAATGTGCTTACAGGTACATGAGGACGGGGCAAAACGGACTCCATTAGAGCCAAGATTTTTTATTTTCGTATCAGCTAACAAAAATTGAAAAAAAAAAAAAATGGTCCGTGTTGCCCCGCTTGGTTCCGTTTTCGCTCTTCCTCTCTCCTTCCGTCCTCATATAGCAAATGTGCTTACATGTAGCCAAGCACGGGGCAAAACGGACTCTATTAGAGCCCACGCTTTTTATTTTTGTATACCGCTAACAAAAATTGATAAAAAAAAAACACGGTCCGTTTTGCCCCGTTTGGTTCCGCTCTCCCCAGTCTCGCCAGTGTGCCTACCTCCTGTTACCGGTCGTGCAAGGACAGCGCACTCCTCCGCTGGGATCATGATTTACGTGGTTCACGCTAGGACCCTCGCCCGACTTTCCAGGGGGTCAGACAGATGGAATTTTTCTGAAAGAATCTTTTCTTTTTTTTTTTTTGCCAAACGGTGTAATAGTATCCTCTTTCTCTCGGCTGTGCAGTCGCAGGCTCGCGTACGTGGGAGAAGGACAAAGGGAGCGAGCCGGTCCGGAGTCACGATCGATTTGCATAGCAGCCTCGCGCGGCGCTTCGACTCTCCGCCCCTTCTCCTTGCTTTTAATTCCTCTCAGTTTCTTTATCGTTTCTGCATATGCCCGGTGCGGCCGTGCTCGCCGCTGCTGCAATTAAGAAGCAATTTAACCGGTCTTCCGCGTGATGTATCGCGAAAGAGTCACCGGAGCGTACCGACGCTGTACAGTCGCGAGAGCGTCTCCGCGTCGCGCAGCAGCCTCGTCAAGGACCGCCGGGCCATGCGACGATTACGAGGCGAACACTAGAACGGTATATTTCCGAGCTTGCGCCGATGAGGGCGTTATTGTCCCGTGGGTGTCGCCGCAGCAGTTTTGTCCCTGCCGCGACGTACTCTCGCATAATTCGAGTCACTTTTCGTACCTATCGTGTGTGAGGTCGGAGCGCCGTTCGATCTCTCATATTCGTCGATTGCACCGCGGTGCTATAAGAATCACGGCTCATTTTTTTTTCATGCAAAGTCCTCTCGCTTCACAATCTACGTTAATAATTCGCTCACCGATGTGAATATTCATGGGAAACATTAATGCTCTCCTGCCAACAAAATGGACTCCTGTCCGCCATTTGATAAGAGACTTTTTTGTGCCGTGGGGAAAATTGGTAACGGTAGTCCGTGTTGCCCCATGGGGCCGTTCCGCCCCGCTCACCTCTTCGGACCGCCAGACAAGAGATGCATGAAACTCGCTCGATCAATAGAATCACCGTCGATTCGTTATTATTGATATCGGCTGACGATTAATAAGTGACGAATAAGTTCTCCCTCGTCGAAACTGTGGTAGGTCTAATGGAAAATGAAACGGATGGAATTAGTATATTATGCATGGAGGGAAGTGCGCGGTTTTCACCGAATATGAAGTTTGCTGAGCGAAGCGGAGGCCGAAATCACACGAGGTGAAAATCCGTTCCCTCCCGTATAGCATACGATTTTTTTTTCAGACTTCGCTTAAATAATATTCCATGCATCGCAAAATCGTCATGTTTGCCAATGACCATTATTCATGACTCTTCCTAGGGAGTAACGAAACAATTCTGCGCATACGCACAGGTTAATAAAGGTCATTGGTCAACAATAGGCGGCTTTCCCCCCGTGTTGCACTCAAGAAGTGTGAATATTTTAACGAAATCGGCAAAAATAATATATTATGCTGCAAGGAAGGGGTCGTGCGTGATTTTAGCCGAGTGTGAAGTTTTCTGCCAGAGGAAACGAGGGCAGAAATCATACGATGTGAAAATTCGCTCCGTCCCGTGCAGCATACGATAATTTTTTCACGACTTCGTTGAAATAACCACATTTCTTATGTCGCAAAAATCGTCATATTCAACAATGACTATTACTCCCCCAGGAGCAACAGGGCTTCCATAGGGAGTAATGAGCCCTATTACATGCAAGGAAATAATGGCACCTGTGCGCATGCGCACACCTCAATTATGATTATTGGTCGACGGAAGACGATTTTCCGCCCGTCTTGCACCCAAGGAATGTGGTTATTTTAGCGAAGCCGGGAATAAAAAATAATTTTCCTACGGTGTTCTGAAACTTTGATGTTTTCCCCGTTTGAGAACGATCCTCGGAACGCGGAGAGACTCCCGTTGAGAGCAGTCAGCTATTAGCCCAATCGTCCGGGTAGATCACAGACTGTAAGTATTTATTCATGCTGTGTCGAGCTCAGATCGCTGCTCCTTTGTGAGCGAGTGGAGGCAGTCTAGACAAGCACGGCCGAGCACTCGGCATAGTGAGCAGCGAGAAGCCACTGTATCGCTCGCACACTAACTTCTAAACAGTACCGGCAGCCGGCTCTCGGGACGACGGTCACCGATCGTTGACTCTCTTCCGGTCTCGTTTTACCCGTTATTCGTGTCATCCCCATTGCCTCTTCGATCGAGACGAACGACCGCGCTCGATAACCCGTTTTACTCTCTCGCCGACACCGGTGGAACATTAATGTTACAACCGCGCAAGGGACATCGCGGCATGAAACCCTGGGGCAAAACGGTTCGCCGTTATTTTACGTCCTGCAAAGAATGATTGGTAAAGATGGTCCGTTTTGTGCCGATCTCTCCTATAAACATGCAAAACTTTACGAATATTTTAACCCTAGAACGGTACACCGGGATAAATCGTTATCCCAGCTTACCTTGGATCGGTATTTTCGGTACTACATTGGGAAGCAACGGCGCTATAAGGCGCAAGATAAGATAGATTGACTTCACCAATTGAAATCCCGCCAATGGAAAAAAATTAACACGAATCTTTTGCGTATTAGAAATTTCTCGAGTGATTGGAAACAAAAAAAAAGAATAGGAAACTAAAACATTCATCGGATAATAAGTTACCGCAGTGTACCGTTAACGGATACGCCCAGGATGTGTATAGTTATAGGATTAATACAAAAAATGCAAATAAGGCTATTCTAATCGAGTTCGTTTTGCGGAGTAGCATTACATCGTCGGAATGAAATATGCAAAACACAACCTCTCGATTGCCCTTCCATAATTGAATTTGAGAACGAGGTGTGTGCTCGTATCGAGCGATTTGTGTAGCAACAAAATGACTGCAATGTTACAAACTGGTCCACGCCTTCGTGGATATTAAGCTCGCATACGCGGTCGTGTTATCGATACGTCCATGCAAGAATAGAATTCCCCCGAAGAAATTAATCGACCTGGCTCATTGTCCTCCGCCCAACGGTGTCCGTCCGGGGCGCAGCGCTTCTCCGCGAGCGTATAAGCGAGCCGACGGATTCTATGTTTTGTTCGGCCGCAGAGAGCCATCCAATCGAATCTCCCGCGTGGGAATGTCGAATCTCGAAATTCTCAGCATACCGGGGAGCCGCCGGCGAACGAACGAGTTTAACACGCTCGTCCGATCGCCGGGCGAGAGATCTCGCTCGCCGCGGGTTGCATCGCTGTTCGCTCCCGTGCCCGCCGTTCAGCTGCGAATCACCTGAATCCGTGTGCACCCGCGTGCAAAACACGTAGGAATTCGCGGACGAGGGAAACCGTACGCTGCGGATGAACTCGCGAATTCTCCGTCGGTACATACGCCGATTCCGATATACCATCCGCCGCAACGCCGCGGTTAACCCCGCCGTCCACTGCGGTTCTACTTGACCCGATAACGATTTCAATCGCGGATAACGACGCTTGTGTTTCACATACGCGGAGCCTGCAAACGCCACGCCGATCGATGCGACTTATTTTTTTTTCATTCGTTCGACTTTCGGTTCCCGACGCGGAATTTCGTGTCAAATATCGGGCGGGGAGAAAAAAAACGCATCAGAAATATCGTTTCGTGTACGATGGAAGTGAAAAATATGGCCGACCTCGATCGGCGTGTAGGGAGAGGGGGCAAAATGGGACGGTGGGACGAAACGGGACAGTGAGAGCAAAACTCAATTTTCTAATAATTTTTGGATGCCCCATTTGGTCCCAACGATGCATCACGATTTTCAATCGAGTTTTACCACACGGATCACCGTCGCTATCATCCAAAAGTTATTGGAAAACTGCTTTTTGTCTCATTATCCCGTTTTGCCCCGCTGTGCCATTTTGCCCCGTTCTCCCCTAGATCAATGACGCGTGGACCGCGCTATACTAACCTTTTTCGCCCCAAATTAAAAACACTAAGTGGGCAAGCAATTGTAACTTTTCGGGTAATAAAAATCGATTCCAAAAAGAATGTTTCGAACCGCACATTTCCATACAATTATTCGCTCCGAGCAACGGCCGAGTTCGACCGCCGTTTTGTCGCCGAGACAGGCGGAGTAATTAATTAGCAAAAAAAAGTTTCGTTTTTTAATCGGAAACAAAGTTGGAAATATATTATTCATGCGGAGTTTGAATAATAATTTCACGCGAAAAAAAGAAAAGATTATAAAAAGGATGTCTTATCGATCGAGGAGTCTCGGAGGGCGAAGCGAGCGACCATCGCTTTCGACTTAATTATACAGCGAGGCTTACCGAAACTGGCTCGATCTCCGCGGTGTCTAACGATCTCGATACAAGCCAAGCCGGGGCTGTGCAGCGGAGCGAAGTGGGCGCCCAAGGCGCAGAGCCCGTAGCAAAGCTGAAAGGGCCGAGTGGCCCGAGCACATCGGAGAGTCAACTTCGCTGATTAGGCAGCTGCTCGGCAGCGAGGCCGCCGTCAGGTGCGTCATGAATAATTTCTGCTGTTGGAAAATCGTGTGACTCGACTGCGGCTCTCCTGGCAGTCTGCCCCGCGGTTCGCGTGGCTCTTCCATCCCGGCTGCACGCTTCGGCCCACTGTTCGTTCACGGCGAATTCTCCCTCGTATCTTCGGCTCGGGATCGCGCGAGCGCAAAACCCTCCGGAGCAAAGCTTCACGCGTCTTTCGCTCTCCCTCCATCGCCCGTTCGGCGAAACGTCGCTTCTCTCGTTCGTCGGTTGAAACACTCGGTTTCGCGCGTCTTCCGGGTTTAAAGTGCACATTAACGTGTGCCACTGAGAATCCGCCGGGTTTGAGCCGTTTTGCATTTCACTGCGCGCGCGGCCGAAGGATACACGCGAAACCCTCGGTTCCCAGCGTACGCCGAAAGGCGTATTCTACGGTAGAGCGAGCCTCTGAAGCTCCGAAGCTTTTCTCGCTGCCTGCCGAGAATAATGGCCGCTTTGACTAACGTTGAGAAAGTGCACGGAAGCGTAGTTCGTTTCCTCCTCAATTAGCAGGTGTATTCATACTTTGCGGCATAGCACACACGCACGGAACGTCGTGTACATAGCGGGGCGTGGGCCAAAGCCGGCTGATTTGACGAATGGTCGTTAACGATTAAGCTAGTCGCCAACCATTGCAGAGACATCAAGGTTCTGCCTTGAGTGACCGACATTCGGTAATTTTTTACTGCACGGTGAAATCGGCAGTTTCGCAGCATCCGACGTAGTAAAAATTTGAGCGCGTAACATTGGGATCTTTCGGGCCTTAGTCGGGCCTAATGTGGTGTTCCGAAATTCTCAACAAGGTTGCTCGGAGCTACCGATTGGAATTTCCGAAGCCCATCCAAAGCGACGTGTTTTTCTGATCGGCCGGTGCATTCGACGTGGAAACTTACCTGCTAAATAATGACATCGACTCGTCGGGCGGTTCCAAACCCGACAAATCTGGCGCGCCTCAGCGTCACGCGGAGACTTTTCAACAATCAGATTCGGCCTATTCTGGCCTTAGCAGGGCCTGATGTGGCGCTCCGAAATTTTCAACAAGGTGGCTCGGAGCCACCGATTTGAATTTCCAAAGCCCATCCAAAGCGACGTGTTTTTCTCATCGGCCGGTCCATTCGACGAGAAAACTTATCCGCCGCACAACGACATCGACTCGTCGGGCGGTCCCAAACCCGTACAAAACTGTCGCGTCGTCTCGTCCCGCGGAGACTTTCCAACACCGAAGCCTGGTTAACGACGCGGCGGTTCGCGGCGAGCGCCCGGCTCGTTCTACTTCGTGTCTCGGCAGCGAAACGAGGCACGGAGGCCTCTCGCGGAAAAGCTCCGCCGCGTCAGGACGAAGGAAGTTAGTCAAACCCAACTCCCTCGGAAGATTGCACGTGAAAGGGAACGCACACGTATTCCTTCCAGTTATATTGCGTATAAATCTAGAGCGCACGAGAGCGGAGTGTCTTCCTCCTCGCGGCTGTGTTCCTATGCTCCGAGCGAACGTACCCGCGAGGTAGCGATGCCATTTCGCCGCCGAGATGCTCACCTTCCCGCGCACTTCTCCACCCGCGGAGTAAACTTTGTTGGCAGCAGAACGCATAGCGGCTGTGCACACGTATACACGAGCCGGTACGCGCGTCGGGTAAACTTGAGTATTACACGTCTCGCTCGCTCCTCCCGCGTTATGCGCGGAGAGCACTCTCCCGGGGTTTTATCTCCACCGGCATACTCCTCGGCATAAAGTATGTACCCCGCTATAGCGCGGCGAGTGTTCCGCCTAGCACAGACGAATTATCATTCCGCGGACCCGTGACGCTGCGGTGAAATTGCTGCGAGGCCACGGAACGGACGTTTGCAATATCTCTATGTATACATGTGTGTATGCATGTACATTGTATGCTGAGCTCATTCTCTCTCGCCTTACCGCGAGATGCGGCAACGAGACGGCGCGGCCCGGACTAGACGAGACTTTCGTCACCCTGTTATTATTGTTGTTATTATAATTGTTCTCGTTAACGCTGTTCCTCGGTAGCGTTTAACTTACTTCTTATTAATTATTCAAACTGCGCGATGCTAACTTGTTGACACGATAATGATGACAAATATTATATGAAAAATGATTATGATAAATTGATCGTGATAAAGATTTTATCTTATTTCAATTTTTTTGATTCTTCGCCTTTTTTTAGGATCCTTGATATTGCCGTATATATGGAAAATTCCGTGATATATGAATCGGGCCATATTGCCCACTCTTACGCTACAGTGTTTCATTTTCTCGGCAAACATTTATAAAAAAAAATCTAAACACTACATTACATTTTGGGCAGTGTACATTTCAGGTCGTCTCGTTTTTTCTCTTGTCATTTAATTTTAATGACGTCCGAACGGCTATTTCGAGATCGTTCGAGACGGGCGTTGACGTGGATCGGAAATATCCGTGAAAAGACGGTGGGAAAGAGAATGGAGGATATTCGACGGGAAAATTGAGCGGTCGAACGTCAACATCGACTCTCCGTAATACTCACAAACAGACGTACAGACATAACACGTAGTACATAGATATCGCATGTGTGGACAGAGCATTGTGCCGACGGGGCTTTAAGGGGAGCTTCGAGAGCATCGATATTGTCGAAGGTCTCCGCTCTCGCTAAATTGGACTCCGAGGGTGGTCGCGTATTTCGCCAACGTGACGATTCACCGTTCCCGACATCTCATAACAAAGATGTCAGGATTTTGGCGAAATCTCGTCGGATGCCGATCCTTCCTTCCCCGAACACGTCCCATTATAATATTCGATTCTATCTCGAAAGGTCGCGAGACGGAATTTTCCCTTCCGTTAACGATCCAATTTCCGAGCGCCCGCTGCTCAGAATACCATCGGAGCACGCTTTGAACACGAACTTCCACGGATTCTAATTTATCGAGGAACGAACGTCCGAGGGATTTCGGGGATCAGGATATATCAAACGGTTTTGTGGTCAACCGGCTCGGTTTTGCTGCTCAGCCTCCGCCCGGCGAAACATGCATCGGCTGACCTGCAATTTCGCACACGCTAGAGCGCAGCGAATCGACCAAGGTACAACGAAGCAATATCGCTCGTAACGCGTATACATAATTAATGTTCTCGCGTTGTTGTTATATATTCGCGGTCACAATATTACCTGGGGAACGGATGAGCGGCTAAATTTTGCACGCTGTTGATGTCTGCACGTGAACCTTCGTGTCGCCGAGGAAGGACACACCGATCATTAAAGTCCGTCACGAAAAAATGAACATGCGAGAGAAAAGACAACAAAAAAAATGCTGTTAATATTAACAAATAGTATATTACGCCACAAGGGAGGAAATTGCGTCTTTTCACCGACAACTTTCCGCCTGTTGCAGGCATGGAATGTGGACTTTTTAGCGTAGGCGGGCAAAAAAATTGTTACGACTGCAAAAAGGTTTACGCAATTTTTATCATTTTTTGTTTTCGCAGTTTGCCAATTGTAATAATGATAGAGACGATCCGATATCGTCGGATAACAATACTCCCGATAGGGCGATAAAATGAATGGTCGGAAGCCAATAAAACGATCGTAAATAGATCGCGTTGAAACCCCCCGAGTTTCCCGCTGTTTCATCGTCGTCGGGCCGTGAGAAATTTCCGCCAGAGACGTAAAGCCCGTCAAGGGCGGTGAGATCGAATATCGAAGGATATATGTCTGTTGCGATTTAATATCAGTGAGAGAGAGAGAGAGATATGTATGTACCGACCGGATAGCCCGGTGTCTCCAATATATTCCAATCTCTCGCACTACACAATTCAAACTCGTTCGACCCGTGAAAGAGAAAAGCGCGCATCTCTATCGGGATTTTCTCATCCGGAATGTACGTTATAGATGGTTTCGATGATCCTCCAACAATCGTCCCGTCGTTGAACGCGTGGGAAAGACGACGATTATAAAAAATAGAAAGAAAAAAAAACCGCGAGAGCAGCGAACATGAGCACGGCTATTGAGAACGGCGTGGATGCCTCGAAATCGCGCGCTGGCGCGTTCTCGAGAGCTTTCGCGAAGCGCGCACAGCCCTACGAGGAAGGTAAGTTTCGTGACAATGAAAATATAAAGAAAAAAACTACTCAGTAAAAAAAGTTTGTATCTTTTAGAACCATTTATTGTCCACAAACGTCCACAATTTTTTACTTGTTCATTTTCCGATTGCACCATCCGGCTCTAGTTTTACGGAGAAAAGTGCAAACTGAAATTGTTAATGAGACGGTAAATAAAAGGGCAGGTTTGTATATTGAAGTCCGAGCAAACGAGCTTGTCACTTATCTAACAAAATTATTTTTACGACGCTTCATATTCCGATTGTACGAAATTTTTTTTTACTGGTAAAAAATCTTCTGACTGGATGAAAGCCAGCAGGCCCGAATCTTAAATCTAAACGACACTACTAGCTAAAAACAAAATTTCCTCGATCGGAATATTCGATCCTTGGCCCTCGCTCTTCCTCGACGCCTCACCTACTTCGTATTCTTTTTGTTCCAAAGCTCCCGGTGACACACGGTGGAAGAGTGAAAGATACTACTTAGAGTCTCGCGAATGCATTTCCGCCTCCAGGGAAGTACCGTAAGGAATCGCCCTTTCGGTGCATAAAGGTGCGCGTCCGCGAGCGGGCTGGTGTAATATCGGAATATCCCATACATCACGCTAACCTCGCCTAACTTTCCGCCCGCGACTCGCGGCCCCGTTTTCCTATGTGCTCCAGAGCTGGTAAATTATGGTGAAGCTGCCACACTACTGCACACCCCTGCATGTGCTGAACGGAGTACATGCTGTTCTCTATGCTTCTCCACCGCGTTTCTGCAGAACGGCGCGAATCTTCGATATACATATGGTACGGGACACTGTATACGTATGTGTACATATGTGCGCGTAAATACATTTTTCCCAGGAGTATGCATGCGCAACACGCCGCTAGTCCATTTTACAGGATACGTTCGTTGCCATAAATGTGTTTGCGCTATGTGGCTCGGCACACACATATATGTTTTTTATTCATGTATATATATATGGGGCATTCTTAGTCAAGTCGAACGGCCCAAGAACTTGAACCCCGTATATCAAGCTGAAAGTCACGATGATGTATGTACAGTGTGAATACGGGGAATTTTTTTTCAGATTTTAGTTGGCTCTCGTTCTCTCGTTTTCGCCTTGACGTGGAATGCTCCATACCGTATACTATACTTATGTATAGGCGTATATGTATGGCTCCGCACACATATATATGCTGTCTTATGTACGCATATACATCGTATACTATCCTTATGTATCGGCCTATGTGTATGGCTCTGCACACATATATATGCTGTATTATGAACGTACATTCATCGTATACTATACTTATGTATCGGATTCGCTCTCTGCGGTATTTCAATTCGCCTTATCGGACTCTTTCATAAAAGCTTCGTCTCCGAGCTCCCGAGGTAATGAATATATATTCGATGGCGCAGCTTGGCTTCCGCATCGAGGATCGCCTGCTACAGCCTCTCAAAGTGTCCCATACACCAGCTCCGAACAACAGATATTCCAGGATTATCGGAAAATTGCGAGGACGCCAATTCGAGACTCGCGTGTAATGCAACACGCATTTTTAAAAAATTTTAAATTTCTCTTTCCTCCCAAACTATTTCAATCTGTCCGCGACCCAATTCAAACTCGACACGCTCCTCTCTTTGCCGTCGCGATCGTGATAATCGAGACGAGAATATCTTCGTCCCCGCCGCGCTGCAAATCCGCCGTAATTGTAATTTTATTTCCGAGCCCTTTTCCGCTCGGCTATCTCGCGGTACGCCCTGCCTCGTTAGCTCTCGAATCCTTCAACTACAACGTCGCTTTCGCAATCTTTCGCGGAACTTGACGATAACACTTCGCTTCCTCGCGGCAAGTTTAACCGGGGTGTGGAGGAGGGGGTGGTGGCTCTTTATCTTGGAATTCCTCTCCTCGCCCGGGCGGTCCAGACGCCGGTCGGAGAAAACCCTCGCAGGCTCCTCTCGCTCGGGAATTCAATTATCGTCTCGTTCAAACATCGTCGAGAAGATAATGTGGCTCGAACGAGTCGGGACGACCTCACGTCAGGGGCGCGGAGGGGCGGGGGATGAAGTTTCAGACGTAGATCGCTTAACTCCCGGCGACAGGAGCGTTCGGGGGTGGCTCCAGCGATGACCGTGTTTGTCGCTTGATAACGGGATGTCGTACATCCTGTGTAGCCGGTGGGCGCCATCCTGCACGGAGCGGAGAACGGAGCGGGAGGAGTCGGAGGTGATGGTGGTAGCAATTAAGATCTGCGTCCCCAACGGTGAAAGGAACTCCATCGACTGGTGTAATCAAGACCTGAAACTGTCACAGCCCGAGGAAACTTTTTCGTTCGGATGTTTCTTCCGCTCTTCCTTATCCCTCGTCCGGTCCGCCGGTGTACCGGCAACGTGTACCGAAGCTCTAGATCCGTTAATCCGGAACTCCGAGACGACAAAAAGAAGAAAAAAAATGTTCAAGCGGATCCGACTTTAATCCCCGTGTTTCCTTGGTTTTGTTGCAGCTCTCAAGAGCCTGAGCCGCTTGAACAAGGAGGGTGAGGGACTCGGCATCGAGGATGGAGCTGCAACGCACCCCACCTTGGCCTTGATGCGTCGCATCCTCGCAGATGCACAGGTTCGTACTTTTTTGTTTCTTCTTCGATTAAACTGTTCTAAAAAAAAATCTGTAACGATTTTACGATCACGATACTGCGGTGATTGGTTTTTTTTACATTTTTCTCTGACTCAAATACCTGGGGATAGTTAATAGTGGGGGTTTTTTTTTTTTTTGTTAACTTGACATATGACGACGCGCTAGTCTATTAATAGCAGAAACTCTTTTGTTCCGGCTCGCGCACCCATTGTCGTTTTCGATGCCAATTGTTCTTCTCCTCCACTATATTATACCTTCACACAACCGAGCCGGCTCTGATTCACCGACATTTCCCTCGGGGGTCTCTCTTTCTCTCGCCGTATATTTATTAAGAGAAAGCGCGAACTTGCGGAGAAAAAGAACCGTTAAAACGGAAGAGGGATGGAAACCGCGGGTGTGTACGAGATGGCGGAAGTGACGGCACACGAGAGGAATGGTTGGACACAACAGCTCCCGGGATTGAAAGGAAAAAGGGCGGACTCTTACACGCGACTATTGGCACGAATAAAGCCGAGTTAAGAGGAGGGGGAGTTTCGCCATCGCAGAGAGAGGGTAGCGAAACCTTTTTTTTTCCACCCTACTTTGTCCTTCTTTTATTTTCGCATGGTCGTATATACGACCGGTCGAGAATTTGTCCATTCCTCGGACCTTCGCGTTCCGATTGACGAGTCTGCATGCCCAGCGAGATATTCCGTCGGTATTCCGACCAAAAAAAAAAAAATCTTTTTAATACCCGTTTCGTCGTTTCATAAAAAAATTCTCTGAATATCGCGGAAAAAAACAAACTACAAATCCGACGAGCAGTAGCGGCCAAAAAATGTTCTGCGCTGGGCAAAAAAATATCGATCGAGTCAACAATATAAGCGCTTACGGGTGACGAAACAAATTTTTGGTTGATCGAACGAAATAATTGTCATGGTGAATGAAAAAAACATTCGATTCGATGGCCTGTTAGTTTGATCAACGAAGTATTCCTCTCGATCAACCGGACATTTGTTTCGCCACCCGTAAGCGTACGTTTTGTTGACTCAATAGACTTTTTATCTCCGCGTGATACTCCTTTCCGTATTTTAACGAAAATTGCTTCCAATTTTATTGTTGGATATAGAAAATTATTGTGTACTATAGCTGTAACTATAACATTCTCGGACTCCGCCTCGTTCCTGTCTTTCCGTTGACTCAGCCTCGGTCATCTCAGAGTCCACTGTAATATTGGACATTTTAGCGAACGACACATGGGGGGAAACTAAGCATTATCAAGGGTGCAGTTAACCGACGTGTGGGCGCTCGAGCGTACGTGTATGTGTAACGTCTGCCGTGTGCCTTCGGCCCGCGAGGTTGGCTCGTTTGGTGCATGCACCAGAGCTGAGTGGGCTGAAGGGATCCAACCGGCAAATCCCTACGTAATGACTTTCTCATGAAAACGACGAGATTGCACGCGGTGTGTGTTACACTGTAACGGCCCAGGAACTTGTGTTCCGCCCAATAAATAATTCCCACGTGTGGGCGTACGTGCGCTCGTTTCTTATATATGTATATATATACACACATATATACACACATATACACACACATATACACACACACATACACATACACATACACATATATACACACGGAAAAAAGGTTTGCAATCTTGAATCGGATATATAAGTTATTCTCCGTCATTAACATAGACTCAACTTCCATGATTTGACATTAGAATATCGAAACAATTTGAGAGTTGTTCTTTGTGGGCATAATATTTGTGAATGACTAAATTGACGTTTTGCCGAATTGAATCGCATCATTTTCAAGATGATACGCACATATACCAACACATCGAATCACATTTTTGTCAAGTTGACCAAATATATGTTCAAGTAAAAAAAAATCTTGTCTATTTTACAAAAAAATCTGTCAATTATACAAATATTTTTTGTGAAATTAACATCAAAATAATTGTGGAAGTTTATGGACAAACAAGGTTTGTTGAATCTACAAATCTTTTTTACTGTGTAGAGTTGGTTACAACAAAATTTGTTGAGTTTTCAAAACGTTAAACCCCAACGTTCATTGTTTGAAAATCAATGGCGATATGACCGCGACTCACCCTATATTTGATTTTCATGGGTGACTATTTGGGTCGTCGGGTCGAGTAAAATATTGATATTGCCCGAGACGACACCTGAACCCGGAGTCCGGTACCGGCAAACACGGAGAGAGCTGCATCGATATCTGAGAAGTGTAGACGATGCTATCGGCAGCAGCATCCGAGAGTCCTTCCCGATGGACGCGAATCATAAAGGCTCTTAGAATTATTCGCGCTCCAATAATCTTTTACCGCACTGCCGACTGCAACTTTGTACGATACACGCCAGCAGGAAATCTCGTTAGCGTGTTCGCAGAAGCGAGAACGAGACTCGAGGATCGCCGAGCGGGAGGAACGGTTCGTCCGCAATGCTCAAGCTCTCCCCGGTGCGTGTACGCTAGATTGCATCGCTCGATTTAATCAAGCGCACGATATCGAGGTTACACTCATTATCGTATAAAAAGAAAAACTGTATATTTTATTTCCAATCTCTCGAGTGCTCCGACAGTTGATCCGGAGAAGAGCGGGGCAAAACGGATATTCGCCACTCGACACGAGACTTATGTTTTTTAAACGCATTACACTTCGGAGATATTGATAAAGTGCAAGGTCCGTTTTGCCCCGCTCTCCTCCATATCCCCGCTACATTCGAAATTACCCGATTGCCGAGCGTTGCATGCACTCTCATTTACTGCACTCCGCGAGAAATCCATCTTACTTGCGACCAACGAATAAATCCCAAAGATATTGCTATCTCGAGTTTGTAACGGACGGCGAAAAAAAAAAAAAAAAAAAAAAAAAAAAAAACGTAAAAGTAGAAGGTAAATGAATTAGACGGCACGCTACCGCGGGAACTCCCACGTACAATCAACTAATGACCCCGAGGCGCGCAAACATTTCGTCCGACGGATCCTATCCTCACCAAAGCGTTCCGTACGGTCGGTCGTCCGTAAACTCCCCCATCGGTTTTCGAAATTAGCTCAATTAATTGCGCCTACTGTCCGCGAGTAATTTGCGGTCGCACGATAGGGGCCCGTCGGGGAAGGGGGGGGGCACGTGTAATCGTCGAAGCTCATCTAACGAGCGATCCGGGATTTTCGTATGGGGGAATGTAAATTTCATCGTACTCCAGTCGCGGCATCAATAACCATGGGATTGATGAACCATTGATCTCTGCAATTTCTCTCCCGACCCTTCCGGCACGTTGGCTCTCCCCGCCCTCGCCTGAACGTCCCACATCGGGGTACCGCACTTCGCATCCCTCGTGACACACATTTTTAATATTTTTCAACAAAGTTCCAACGACGCGGATGAGTGACGCGCCGAGAGAATTGAGAGGAAAGATAACAATTGAAAACAAAAAAAAAAAAAACGGAGGAAAAAATAATAGTGTCTATCTCTCGCGCTTCGTTGCTCGTGTCACTCCGGGCTCCCTTTTTTACCGCATCGCGGGGCGAACGGGGAATATAATGTACGAGCGATGCAGAAGTCCTGTCGTGGCAGTTCTCGCGCGAAAATCAGGCCATTCGTGTCCCGCGAGAAAGCTCACGGTACTTTTACGCGGGTCTCGTATTCGAGCGAGTATTTATGTATCAATTTTTTTCATTTTCATTTTTTATTGCCAAATACGGACCGCAGGAAACTATACCGTACAATGCGACCTTTCTATCGCGAAATTTATGTTGGTTTTTTTTTACATACGACGAAGTTTTTCACGCGAATCTTTCGTCGCAGGATTTTGGGGTAAAATTGAGTAGAAACGCGCACTTTACTTTCTTGCAGGTCTCGCTATTCCCGTGCTTATTGATTTTTTTTTTGCTTCCAAAATACGAACCGAAAGAAGATATACAGCGCAATGCGAACCTATCGCAAGATTTATATTGGCTTTTACTTGCGCCAGACTAAAAACGGACTTTTCTACTCGAGCCTCTCGTTAAGAGCATTTCGCAGTGAAATCGAGCGGGAAAGTTGGTGAAACTCTCACGCAGGTCTCGCGCTCCCGCGATTATTGCTTTTTTTTTTACAAAGGGCGAACTAAAAGAATAACTGTACCGTACAGTTCTATCGGGAGATTTATGTTGAGTTTTACCCGGGACTTCTTTTCACAAAAAAAGCGGAGTTTTTCACTCGAGCCTTTCGTCAAGAGCGTTTCGGAGCAAAAGCGTTACCGTTATGCGTCCCGCGTCTGAATTTGTAGACCCTCGGGGAAGGGTCGCGTGCGAAGTTTCGTCAGAGCGTATCCCGATGGGTCACGAGCTCGATGCGAGGAAAACGAGAAGTCGGCAGAGCCGACTAGGGCTGTAGGGGCTGAAAACGGTACGTGCACCGGCATACGGATTTAGTCTAATATCATTGACGTTCTCTGTATGCAGACTGAGCCGGAAGACGGAGAGAAAAGCTTGGCAACGGCCGAACGGAGAAACGCCTACGTTGACGTGGCGTGTAACGAAATTTTCCATCTCCCGCTTTGGGCTTTCCGAAGCCCCCGGTGATTCAACTCCCGGTCCCGCTCGTTCCGTCGCGTCTCTCCCGAGTGCCTATATTATAAGTGTGCTCAGGTAAAATTTGCTCTGCCTCGGGTATCCTCGGGACTTTGAGTATCGCAGCTATTGCAACAGGAAGGACGTTATATTGTGTTAGCTCAGGAGCGATTTCGATCGATCGAGCAAGCACAAACTATACCCCTCGACCAACCCTCTCGAAGTTCTGCCGAGAGTTCCGCAGCTATCGACGAACTTCCGGCTCGGAATTCGATTGGAAACGGCCTCGTCGAATTTGTTGTGGGAGCTGCGGGCAGATTTTTATTTATTTTTTTTCGCACGAAATTGATCTTAAGATACGGTGAAACTTTGTTGAGTGCGGAAGTCGTGCTTCGTCGACAGAACTGAGCTTTCGATCAAACAATTCTCATACAACAAGTTAATGTGCTTAAAAAAATCTGTAAAAATTCACATACGTACCTTGAAGTGTCGATTTTTTTATAACGCAGAAGGAAATTGATTAAGAACATCCGTAAAGTTTTTGTGCTTAAAAGAAGGCATAGTTGCTTGTCATCGGTAAAAAGTCCCGTTTCTCGAAGGGTTAAAGGTGATATCTTGAAAAAGCGTGTTCCAATCTTTCGTCGACAAAAAAAAAAAAGAAGAAATAAAGCTTTCTTTAATCTTGCGCCCGTCATCGCCCCGTTCTCCCCTGCGTCGAGTGACGGGCATTCCACGCAGTCACAACTTTTCCTCACAGATGACCCGCTGTAGTCTCGAACTTCGGAATCCGACGAGCTTACGAACGATCGGCGCAAGCGCGGAGGAAAGGGTTGATGATTTAACGCGCAGCTCGACGTCTGCTAGTGAAGCCTTTTCCACCCTCGTCGCAACTTCGACCCTCCCGGCGAAGCGGTGAGGCAGGCATTCAGCCACTTCGCCTTTTTAACCGCCGAGAGTTAACATCGTCACGGGCCCTCGGAGATAATCGAAGCGGGCGGGTTAGCGAGGCTTCGAATTCGATGGGGAACCACCCTAGAGGGCTCCAAACTCACGGTTAATTACTGACGACGAGGCAGATTATTATCCTTCCCGACGCGTACGTAATCTTCCTTTTTCTTTATCCCACCCAGACGACGATCGGGGCAAAGTGCACTCAAATTTTTATTTCCTCCCTACACGGGAGTCCCGCTATCTAGCGCGAGGATGGGGCGTAAAGCGGACGACGATGAGGAAGGAAAGGAAGGGTTTGAAGGTCCCCTCAATGACCCAGGACGGAGGGTCGGAGAGGATAAAGTCTAAATGAAAAATGCAAAATCATGAGATTCACTATCTTTTAACCCTTTTCTTGTAGTTCTCGGTCCAACCCTCGGTCCAACCCTCGGTCCACCCTTCGTATTTCGCCTACGTTCTTGCCGCAGGAGTGTTGCGGAACGGCGCTGCGTACAAAGCAATGTTTGTAGAGGCAACAAAGTGGCAACCCGGAGCTTTTGCTACGGTGTATGTTTTACACTCAACCTGTGGCCAGGGACCCAGTAGCTGCCCCTCCTATCCATACGATGTTTTCATCGTAAAACATCGTCGTTCTCCACGTGCGGGTCACAGACGCCTTCGGGTTTGCCAAGGATACCGCACTTACGGTTTTTTCCCGAACTTTTTCTTGGGCAACCTCACTCCGCAGACGACCCACAAAATTACTCCATCAAACGCGGCTTCTTGGAGAGAAAAAAAAATTATTATCAGCGTGTGCAATTTTTCCCAGTGCAACAATTCCATCCCCGCTCCGAATTGAAAGAACGGAACGGTCTCTTAAAAACCAGGCCTGAAAGTTTCAGCGAAGATCGAGGCAAAGCGGACTGTACCGATTTTTCGTGGGACCTAAAAAAAAGGATCCGTTTTGCCCCGTGTTCTCCTTTATTTCCCCCTCTAAATCATCCGTGAGATTCGGTTCGGCGGGAAGCTTAGCTCTTCACCGAGACTTCTTCAGGCTGACGATCTTGCTCTTAACCGTGCATGGACCATTCATCGTAACTCGTCGCTTCTCGATGAATACGTACGGGACGAATCGCTTAGAATCGCAGCGAGAAAGCGTTCGGGCTGCGATGCTGAGGTCGCCCGTTAATTTAATGCTTCTCCTGCGACTATTATTCCCGAATTCTATACCGGTGTTACTAAAACACTCCTTCCACTCTTTCGCGAGGTAATACGTCGGGGATTACGAGGGATTCACACATAAAGCCAGTCAAACTCTCTCCCGATCCCTCCCGGTTCGAAGCTCCTCCATCGAGCGATTTACATATTTCGAATGCTCTACCGTACCGGCTCGGGGCGTCGATCTTCCTACTCTTAAGTCGGAATAAACCTCGAAGGATTGCTCCGATCCTTCGGATTTTCCGGGACGTTTCTACCTATTCTCCGGGCTCTCTCTCTCTCATTCCAGTCGAAACGATCCACGGAAGTGGCTTCCACAGCTCCAAGAAACCCGGCACTTTCCCCCGCAGATTCACGGCAAATGGCCCACTCTTCCGCTGAGTATCTCTACACTATTGTCGAGTGTCGGGAGCGCCACTTCGCACTTCTCACTTTTCGCACGTAATTTCCTCATACCCCACATACGGTAATGTGCTACAACTGTGCGACTGTTTTACGATCTGGTCTCGCTCGAGGAACGAGGCCGTCATTCGCTGCATCTGCATTCGCGCTGATGGGAGCGACGCCGAATTATCTGCTCTCCGATTTCGAACACGGTGTAACCAATATTTGCAAATAATAATAATAAATATAATATAATATAATGTAATGTAATATAATATAATATAATATAATATAATATAATATAATATAATATAATATAATATAATATAATATAATATAATATAATATAATATAACATAATATAATAATTTAAATATGTATATAAGATATCCAGCTACGGTGACATTAGCCGAGGCTCTCAATGCCAGTCAGATACCTTTACAATGGACAGTGCTCTCGGTGCACCCGGGTTCGCTATCTACGCGTCCGAGCCTCGAACGAAGCAGGCACGAATGTGCACGAAACGCAGTGGACAGGGGACAAACGCGTTTGCATTGAAGCTCAGTGGCCGTCTGTGCGCCGCAGCACGACGAGAGCTTGCAGAATTGCATAGAGTCGTATACAAACCCGCGAGAGTTTCCACCTATATGTACCTTACGTGGACGGGTGCTGCATATCGCAATTTGTGGCTTAGGCGGAGGTGAGTCGCCGGACGCACGTATGGTAGGCGCATACACGGACCGGTACCGTATTATGTATGTTCCTAGCCTCCCGCTAATGGATTAACCCCCTTTAACCCGTCGAGCTGGCGACCCTTCGCCGACGCTGCGTATTGCATTTCCAGCGTGCAATTCCGAGCTGGCTGTACCAGGTCGCGAGACCCCCGGTCTCCCGGATATACGGAAAGGCTTTGAATATTGCGTGCGCGCAACTCCCAATCGTCGTCGTCGTCGTCGTCGTCGAGGTCGTAGTAATCGTCTGGCTGAAACCACTCGACCTCCTGCATACATGTACAGGCATATTGAAGTCGTATGAATATGCGAAACACGCTTGATCGCACGGGTCACCGAGCATCCAGGGATTTAAGGTTCGCCAACAGATGAATAAATTTTCTATCTAGAGCAACACACGGAAACTTTCGGTCCTGCGGTTCAGTCAAATGTTTATTCAATTTTACTGAACCGCAGGCGGAAAATACAGTCGATGGGATTTTTATAGTTTTGTATATATACTTTTTTAATGGAATAAAGCATTTTTTTAAAATTTTCTGTTTAACGGTGTCGCAAGATTCGTAAAACATCTCACGTTCAGTGTGCCCTGTAATTAGCAATTCTATTGCTTAATTGTGATGCCCGTTTAATTGCTCCCTCGGAGCGCGCTCCGGTGGCTCGTCGTTCATGACCGCCCTATCGGCACACACACGGAGATTGTGCCGGTCACGTATTACTGCCGCGCAGCGCAGCGCTATGTAAGCAGATTAAAAAGGTTAATGCACGGAAAAAAGAAATAGTAAAAAAATTTAAAAAAATGGAATTTGGAGAGAAAAAAAAATGCTGAATGATACCGCTCACTGCGAGCCCGCGGGCCTTTTGCGCGCACACGTGGCCCCCGCGTCTCGCTGAGCCGTGGTGATTCGGTTTATGATCCTCGAGGGCTGTGAACTAAATTTCCCATTCCGTCCTCCCGCGACCGTAAACCCGATGGAAATGTCCCTCGCGGCAGAGACGAATCCCAGGGCGTGTACGGGAGGCTGTTCGATGTACTCGTGCTTTTACCCGGGACAGTGCGAATGTCTGTGTAGGCTCGGATAAAAGCGTGCATTGTACGCGCACTTGCAGTGCATCGATTCTCCCTCCAGAAACCGTACGAAATAACTAGATCGATCGAATTACTCTCCAATACGACGGAATTGCATCGGTTGGCTATATACCATTTCTTCCGGCATCGGGGCGCATTTCCATAGGGCTCGGGGATCGAGTGCAACGCTGGGAAAATCCGGAATAAAGCAGCGTGGGTCTATTACTCCATGTCAGTCGAGTCTCCGGAGAGATTTATTTATCGGGGAAGACAACCGACAAATTCTTATTTCTTCGGTAGCGATAACTCACCTTGTCCCATTCGAAAGTTGCGATCGATCAGTATTACGGAAGTGGGACGGTTACTTTTTTTTGTTGCTCCGAACCGCACGACTCGATCTATTCGCTTCGCGCCGAACACGAACCTCGTACGAGTTTTTGAAAATCATTTTTTAATTTAAGGACGTCCTTGCGAATGGTGTTCACTTCGCACAAGTTTCAGAGAAATGAGAAGGAATTGCAAACACTTCTGGATCGCATAAAAATCTGAAAAAATCAAGCATAATAAAGGTACTGAAAAGATTAATTTTGCATAATAATAATTCCAAAATGTTATTAACAAATTCATGAAAAACAAAATTGTTCAACAAAACTCTTGGATTCATAACGCTTTTTTTAATGAAGATGATCCGTTAATTTTTCTGAATACGTATGAATTTTGTCAAATTTTTTAATTCAGATAGAATTCTGTGATAACGACTCTTTGATATTCTCGAGTTCTTTTTTATTTGATTTTTTAAAAATATGCATTTAATTTCCAATCGGGTTCAGTTGACAGAACCAAGATTGATTCTTCTTTCTTTTCGTGCATGCTCCATGTGAATATTTTGGTTCATTTGTAAAGATCGGAAGATCCTTCGCTGATAGCTGCGGAGATCGACGTCCCGGATTCGTCTTCTCCTTTCCACTTAGCCCCGGCCGTTTTTTGTATCGACCCGAATTCATCCAGGTTTGCACTGTGCAGCGGACGCGCGAAGCGACGACGGCGACGACGAGCTCGACGAACGCGATAGCCCGACGTCACAATCGTCCCTCTTTCTCTGGGTAAGCCCAACGCGGCAGTGCTCACGGCATTGCCCAATTTGCATTTGAAAGCTGTGCTGCAGCGCGCTATGCGCTTATACTGCACGCTTCTGGTTGCTACCGGTCTCCGCGTCTCTCCTCCCGGCACGCCCGCGGAGCCTGGGAATAACGCCGTTTCCACGGGCTGCGCAGTCCCTCATTCTACCCTCGTTCCAGCCTCGGTTTACTCTCGTTACCGACGAAATGGAAAAGCTTCACCACCGCGTCGCGTGCGCTCATGGCTCTATGGACAACGAGGACGGCCCTCGAACGAGCTTTCTTACCGCGTATTCTCGTCTCACAAAACATTTTCTTTTTTTTTTGCTCCTTATTCCATGCGCTTCGCACTTGTTACCTTTTTTTATCCCGATCGTTATATGGAAATAATGAAATCGAAGCGAAATCGATCGAAGGAAAGCAGCGTGAAAATTGAGTTTCTTACATAGCTTTGTGCACTAAACGTCTGTGGAAAATGGCAGTTTTTATCCCTGTAGCGTGGCGAAAGTGTACGAAAAAATCACTAGAGTGTCAAAAAAGCGTGCGAAAAAAGTAGCTAAAGTAGTAAAAAAAAGTGTGCGAAAATTTTTCTCGCACGCCTCAATGAAAAGCGCCGCGCGTTACGAGTACGAGAAGTGGGACTTTTTGTGCACGTGTTGCGAAATTAGTACATCACGAAATCAGTGCGAAAAAAACTTTTTCTGTCGGGTGCGAGTTCGCAGCACGAGCCGAAGGCGAGTGTTGCAATCACTCGAGTTAAGAGAACGTTTTTCGCACGAGTATTGTACAAAATTTCATTTCACATGGTGTGAAAATGGAAAATTTCACAAGTGGCGAAAACTGACACTTTCGCATGGAGGGAAATAAAGAATTTGTTGTGAATATTTTTTTTGCGATTATTTTTCAACAGAGATTTCGTGAAGAAGCCCAACGGTTGATATTGCCAATAACTTTTATTTTCCAACGTTCCATGGAGCAATTGGATAGCGTCGGGCGGTCGATACGGTAGTTTTCTACTGCGCATCGACACGAGGCTTTCCAAGCTTTATCTACCTCTCTTTCTCTCTCTCCCTCCCGGTCTCTCTCGACCACGCGAGGCTCCGTGCCTGCACGCGTGCCTCGCTTCACCGTGTCTATTTTCATATCGCTCGGCACGGAGTCGTGTGAGGCTACGAGTCGAGTGAGCGAGGCAGGCGAGAGATGCGAGTGGACACGCGACTCTCTCGTCTAAAACGAGACATCGCTCGCGCTCGGCGCTCTGCGTGTGTCTCTTCTCTCTCCGCGGTCCCACCGTCGAGTCGGAGAGCTTTCACGCTGCGGCTAACCCTTCAAGGTAAGCTCGCACGCCGCGTACGTTTTATGTTGGAGAAAAAAAAAAATTGAAAAAAATAAAAAATGAAAAAATAAAAAGAAAAAAAAATTCCCCGGTCCGCGCGCACAGAATGTACGATAACGTTTGTTCTATCTCGAGATCTCCGCCTCTCGGCTCGTTGCCAAGTGCAATTATTTATTTTTAAAGTAGATAATGCCACGAATCTCGTTTCGGCTCCCGGGAACGTCGTTATCCAGCGCTCGGACCCGATAATCTTCGAAGGAAACGTTGGAGATTCAATTATCTCAATTAATAAATTGCTCGCCTTGAAATTCGAACCCTCTCGTACGGATCGGGCGGGCTATCGTTGGAGCGGGTTCGGACTAACACGGTCCTCGATATCGAGCTGCGAATCGTATCACCGTGACCCAGTATTATAATAGAGACGATTCGATTTTTTTTTTTCGACAGAGACGCACACACTTGTGCACCATCATTGTACGATCGATCACCATCAATCGGCGTCTGCTTATTGTACAGAAAAAAAATTATCACCCCTTAACCTTTTCTTAGCCCCGGCAAAAAACGAATATCGCGTCGCGCGCTATGTCGGAATGTTCGAGGGAGGAACTCTACCGTCCACACTTCGCGATAAAATGGACCGGAGACTTAAAGCCTCCCGTCGGCAAGTGCTCTCTTTGATCGATTAAAATTATCACGTACGAGTTGTCCTTCCGCTCGAGTCCGTGCATCGCTGGACATTCGCGACCTTGCGGCAAAAATTACTTCGCTGTGTACAGCAAGTTTCTATGTCTTCAGCCATGATTGTCGATCCTAACACGTGAAATGACGACAGTCGATAATATAAAGTGTAATCCATTTCGCGTTTTGTTAAACTTTTTTTTTTAAAGAATACTAAATCGTTGTTGCTGCTCAACTCAGATGAAGACGCTAGTAATCTATCTTCTTCCCAAAAAATAAAACATCGTTGAAAAAAAAAGGATTACAGTATTTTTCACCGACAGACTCAACGTCGCTTCAAGGAATGCTTGGCGGATTCTAACAAAAACTGTAATCCATTTATTTTTCAGTAAACTTAAAAAAAAAAAAAATAATACCAAATTATTGTCGTGTGCTCAACTAAGACGGAGACACTAGTAACCGGTCTTAGTCCCAACGTATAAAAGACCCAAGAAAAAAAAAAAACATTTCAATGAATCACAGTCTTTGTTACCGACCGAGTCCATTCCACGTCGCTTCAACGAACGGCTGGCGGATGCGAGGTCGCGCTCGGCAAGCGGCGTAGAATATCTCACGGGTGGCCGGGACTGTGTCAGGAAGTTCTTCGAGCCTCGTTGCCGGTGTCTCGCTGCCGGGTCTTCCCGGGCGACGAGGAGTGCGCGCAATTCCCGGCGACGGCGTGTACCCGGCTTCCGGAGCTCGCCCCGCTCCGATCGTGACGGGGATCGGGAGAACAGGGAAATAACGGTAGACCCGACGGAGATAAATTTTTTACCGCGGTGAAAGGAGGCGCGCCTCCGCCTCCGCTCCGCACCGAGAGCGCGATAGGAAAAGCTCGTCGAGCTTGCGCGCTGCCGGGGAAGCTCGCGAGCGAGTTCGCCCCGTCGACAAATTGCTTCCCGTCACCGGGCGGGAGGCTTAAATTGCAATTTCATAAATTCGAGTGGCCCCCACGACGTCCCCCCTGCTCCACGACGACGAGGAAACTCGCTCTCCGAGCGTCGCGGCAAAATTTCTGGGCACAACCTTCCGCCCCGTTTCCCTCATCGTATCAGCGGATACATAGCGTTCGCTTCTTTCGTTCCCCGTCGCTTCGTTCTCCAAGGCTTCCCTCCTCGCGATACGAGCTCCGACAACCCCCTCGCCCCCCCCCCCCCCCCCCCCCCCCCCCCCCGGTTGCGAAATCTCGACTGCAGCGACGAAGATACAGAGGCGATAATTACTGCGCTTCTGGGAACCGCCTTCCGGAAATTCTTCCGTCCGAAGCACTATTTTCTCCGCTGCGTCTTGCTTCTCGGCGCCCGGCTATCTCCATTACGCGTGCCGCTACTCACCCTCCGCTTCTCTCGGATACCGGAACGAGGAGAGCCTTCCAGCGCTATTTAATTTTTCCTCCGCCCGACGAGAAAACACCCCTCCCGCCTCCCGTGATAAATTCATTTCAGCCGGGAGCACAACGGGCGCCTTCTGCCTCCGACGGCGTTTTCCCACGTCACCCCGTACACCTTGTACTCGCGTTTTTCCCCGTCGCGTATGCATACGCCGCTCGAGCCTCGCATGCTACGCACGAATCTCGTTTATTATACTTCGCACGCCATTTTCTCTCGGTCTCTTCACACCCCCCGCGTGTTTCCGCGCGCTCCGTCGCTCTCCGCTCTTCACCTCGACGACACTCAGCGCCCGAGACTGACGGGTGAAAAAGCTCTGCATTAACCATGAGGCTGCTTCAACTTTGAAAATCATATTTTCCAACGCGCAGCGTTTTCGACACGACTCATTGCACAACTTTCTCGCGCGGCTTTTTGTCGTGCGGATTCGCGGATGAAGGTTATTTGAAGTAATTATTATTTTTTAGGCAAGCGGAGTGAAGTTTCTGCGATCGAGATCAGTTTTAATTAATTCGCCTCTGCGCAGAGAGGATCGAGAAAAAGAGAAGGAAATACCGCCCAAGCTCGTACCTTGCTGCGACCTCTCAAAGTAAATTTTAATATTCTCAGGGAACCTTTTTAATACTCGCCGGGACGGATTGTTCTCAAAGCGTCTTAATGGGAAAACGCGAGTAACTCGTTGTTTGCCATTGTTTCCATTTTTTTTAAATGTCTGTCCATTAAAAAAAATGTCTGTCCATTTTACAAAAATGTCTGTCCATTTTACAAAAATGTCTGTAAATATTACAAATATTTTTGGTGAAATTAACAACAAAATAATTGTGCACGTATGTAAACAAAAAAGATTTCTTAAGTGTACAAATCTTTTTTACTGTGTAGATTAACGCCTCAGAGTGCACACAAAAAAAATCGCTTGCGGGCTGCCGAAAAAAAAAAAAACTGTCTCAATGGTACTTTCAATTCATACAATTCCATATGATATTGAAACAACGACGCCAAGACTGTCAAGGTAACAGTCGATAGAGGTGTGACTCAAATCGTCAAAGCGGCGAACTGTCGCGATCGTCCTGACGGACGTAAGGCGAGTCGGTTGACTGCGGTTCTCGCTGCGGACGATTTCGTCGTAGAAATTTCCGATATCCACGGGGATGAATCTCTCATCGTCTTAATGGAAAACGCGAGTAACGCGCGATATTTGTCGCGTCCGGCTCGCCGCCTCCTTATCCGGGAGGGATGAATGCGATGTGCGACTTACATGCGGTGGGGCCGTTCGTCGACGAGTGCGCAGAGCGGATGTCGGCGATGATGCGCGGGTGCGGCGTACAGGCGCGTTGACTCTTCCCGGACCATTTTCCATTCGCTCCCGCGGCTCTCGCGATCCAATACCAGCGGCAGCTTGAAAACTCGCTGCTGCACCGCGGCACACCGGCCCACGGGTAATGCATATTTCATGGAGTGGTACACTGCGAAATGAAAATTCTGTCCGGGGCTCCTCGGTGCGCAGTGATCCGTGTGAAAGCCTCTCTGCCGCTTCTCGTCTCCTCGCGCCCTTACGCTTCTTCCGCCTCCGTTTCTTCCCTGCAGCTCTTACCGCCCCCCCCCCCCTCCCTTTCGCCGCTATCTCGCGGCTGACACCCCCGCGTATCGTCGCGTTATCGCGCTCTTCGGTGTAGGGGAGAGCGGGGCAAAATGGGACAGTCGGGCAAAACTCAATATTTCTATTATTTTTGAATGACATTTTTTTCTAACGGTACATCCGGATTTTCAGCACCGTTTTACCCTACTTGCCATCACCGCAACCATCGCAAAAGTGATTGAAAAATTGCGCCTCGTCTCATCCCGTTTTGCCCCACTGTCCCATTTTGCCCCGCTGTCCCCTTACGGCTCTACAGCACAGGGTCTGCACGTCGAGCTACGACCCGAGTTCGAAACAGATTTGACCTCGATCGACGAGTCGGAAGCTGCGGCAATTGGGAAAAAGAGGATGGGAAATCAAACGATTAAAAAATGGAGCTGCATCGTCGCGACATGAATATTCGTGCAATATTTTCTTTTTCGCTTTCCCCCGTGGACACGCCGAAAATTTTTGAGTTGGCGGTTTGAAGGGTGTTTATGAGAAGTGACCATATTATCGACCGATGTTAACTCCGTGAAAATTCGGATTTTTATTCATTTCTTTTAAACCTATATTTTAGCCTTCGAAACATGGGAATTTCTGACGAGTCCCGTGTACGAGCGGGCTAGCAGCACAACACGATGAAATGTACCGAAACGGACTGCCGATATTTCACCCCTAACGCCGCCATCGACATTCCTCGCGGATCTCCCCGCGCGGCGTGTCATAAAAACGACAGTGTTACGAGTGTGTCGTAAAATTCCCCGGTAATTCGGTGCGCTTATCCGAGCCGCCTAACGGAGCTTTCCGTCGTTCTCTGCCGGAGTCGATGGTGCCCGAGGTATTCAATCGAGAGGAATTTACAGTTTGCAGTGGCTCTCGCAACAGAACCGGAGAAGATTTATTAATCGCCGGACAGACTTCACCGCCGCGTACGAGCGCCGTTTTCACTCTCTAAATCGGGTACGCTCTGCGGCCCGCTCGAGTAGCGCAGATTACCGGAAATTCGAACCGATCGTTCGGCCACGGTAACGGCATCGGCGGGCGAGTTCAATCGAAATCACGTGTATTTAGCTACGCTTCTACGTGCGCCCACACAGGAACCATGAAATTCAACGGAAAATTTCGATACTACTTTAATCCCGGTGCATCGATAATATCCATCGCGTGCTCGCTCCCGCCGGTGGCAAACAAACTCGATTATCGTTAATGAGTTTCAACGATCGCACGGCGGAGAGGGCTTTTGAGCCACGCTGAGCTTCTCCGAGCACGGCCCATGCTTAATCCGCTTTGCGTCGCTCTCGTTCAAAATTTTGAACGAACTGCGTGTATATCGCCCACGTTTATTTTCCGCGTTAATTACCTCGCCTATTTCATACTTACGGGAGGGGGAGGGACCATCGATTTCAGGCACAAAACGTTTTATTTATATTTCGGGGGAATTAAAAAAAATCGTCGAAAATCCGCCGTGATTAATCGTAACGGTGAATAATGTAAAAAACTCTCGGGTATAAATATATAAAAAATTTAAAAAAAATAATATTGACGAAATTACATGAATACTATAAACTCAAATAGAAGCATACACTAGCTGATCACATGCGGAGAATAATACACCTTTCATTTTATCGGCATACGTCTTGTGTTATCGCAAAAAGAGAATGAGCGAATTAACAGATAAATTTCAAATGTAAAATTTTATTACCGTGGAAAAAAAAAATTGGAATCATACATTAAGTGATCACGTAGCGGAGGAAAATACGTCTTTCACTTTATCGGTAATACGTCTCTCGCAGTGCCGCAAAAGGAAAATTAACTAATTAACAGATAAATTTTAAATACAAAATTTTATTATCGAGAAAAGAAAATTAAACACTTTCTTTATTACTTCAAATCTACCCCCTCCCCCCCTCCCCTATCCCCGTACAGTCGACTGCTCGACTCGTCTTCGGAATTGTAATGCAAATGAGGGGAATCAATATTTCACGGTTCTCGTTGCGGAGAAGGCGTTGGCACGGATAAGCTTCTCGAGAAACGCAACAAGTTTGCGGATAACGCTAAAGAGACCGACGGAGACGACTGCTAAGTTCTCCGTACCCACAGCCCTCTTCAACGATAATCCAACACGGCACTTCAACTCACACATTCGGCCCGAAACTATACCAGCCCCTTTTTGAAACTGGAAGCCGGCCAATAGTCGAACTCCCTCTCTCTCCCTGGACCAAAGCGAAATTATGTTTGCCACGAGGAGAGTTTCTATTTGACTGAACTGCTCCACCATACGTTTTCAACGCTAACTCAACTCTCGGTGCTAATATGTACGTGCCTCTCGCGCTATCCGCGAATACATATCCCCCACAGAAACTATTCTGCGGGTAGACGAGTTCGAGCGGTGTGCAACGCGGGAGATGTGCGATTCTCTCTCGCTATAACTCTCGCGGTATTCCAGTCGAGTGACTGTAATGTATACATTGTACCAGCATGCCACGACAATTTCCCGAGGGTTTAAAGCCCCACGGTCGATTAGGCAAACCGGACCGCGTTGAATTAGCTAGTTTTTGATACTGTTCGGATCTCCGAACTAGCCGGGCCAATTTCGTACGATTTGCATGATTCGTCGGGAAAATATTCATCGCGTTGCTCGAAATTTCACTACCTCAACTTTATTACCTGCTGTTCCACTTTGATGCCGGTAAATTGGGGAGCTGTTCGACGATTTCAGGTGAAAATAACCGATTTAGCTGGTTAACATAGGGACGACAAAATATTTTGCCGTAGCAACCAAATATTTTTGCTACCGCAACGATAAGTTATTAACTATCTACATTTTGTTGGGGAAACAGAGCTATTTTTCTCCGTGTATCGCCTTCGTGATTGGAATAATGACTGCAGTGTGCGTGCATACATTGAGTGTCGCGCCGTCGATACACCTGATATAAACTCGACACGCCCGTCTCTTACTCTATTAGAAGAGCAGATATTTCGAGTGACCGCATCTAGTCAGGGGTTCCCGTTATAACGAAAACAATATCTACAGGGCAGTCCGTAGGGATGAAGCAAACGTGGCCCGCAGATGCCCCGATAACCGCAGGCTGACCTCAAGCACGCCCGGAATTCTATGGTATATTCTATGAGGCTATCTGCACCCCGTGTACATCGGAGAGGAAGCCCGCGCGTACGCGCTCGGCGTTTGAACGGGATCTTCCCGGTCCCGAAACCATCTACCGTACAGAGTCGGCCGTATCGCTACCTAATTCAGTAGGCTTTATTGCCCTAACGCTAGTGGAGGGTCCGCTTCGAGCTCTGCCAGAGATGCACTCGTGGAGAATATGCTGCTATGGTATATAATCCGACCGGGCTTGTATCCAGCAATTTCTACTGGCCATGCCAATTCTCCCGGAATGCGCTTTCAGGTCTCCCTCCACTAAATTACATATTCAGAATTCTATTTCACTTATTACATTACACACGGCTTGCGTATTAAGTACGATATTGCGGCCGAATCGGGTTTCTGGCTTCACCGTCTTTTGCAAAACGCAACTGCCTAGGTTCGACTTTGGTCAATCGGAGAATGCAAATTATATATAATTGTTTATTACATTAAAAAAATCGAAAAGGCGCAATACGTCTATTAGTATGGAACAGTTAAAAATTGAACTTAAAAAAAAACTGTTAATTGTTATTTTGTTTAATGATGGGTTTTGTTGTTGTGTGATTACAGGCAAAACTTCGCGTGATGGTGGAGGAGAACGCAGCGACGGGTGCCCGTTTGGACGGGGAGCTCGAACGTGCTAGAGGCGAGTGTGCGACTCTTAGGGGTGAATTGCGAGACGTGAGGGGTGCCTTGGTGCTGAACAACAATCATCAGAGCAACGGCGCTACCGGTGCCGGTAGCAACAACAACGCTACGACGTCTACTGCCGCGAGTAACGGAGGGGGCGGAGGGAACGCCGCCCCCAACACCGGACAGGAAGCCATAGTCGAGACGCAGCCGCAGATTCAGCAGGAAGACTCCAAGAGACTCAGCGCCGGAAGTAGCCCGGTGGACAAACGGAGCTCGGCCAGCGACAAATCGGCGAGTCCCATAGACAAAGGAACGAGTCCCGTCGACAAGAAGGATCGAACTAGCCCGATTGATCGGAGAGCCAGTCCCATAGGTAAATCATTAAAAAATAATTACCATTGCAATTATCTAATTTTATAATTCACTTTACTTATTTAATTTTATCATTTACTTTAATTATCTAATTTTAACATCATTTTATGGATAATAATAATTTCGGGATATTTTCTTTCTAGAAGTGAGGAAATCTTATTATGGCGTAAAGCCTGGAAAAAGGAATCTTTGTGAAATTTGTTAGGAAAGTGTTTTTTTTTTATTAGTCCCGCCGATCGTTGAAGCTATAAATCGTTTACTCATGGAATACAACTCGATAGGCTATCAAAGTCACTCCGTGCGTTTTGACTGTTGCGATTTCGACGATTCACTTCGTCTGGCATCTTCGCCGAACGATCTGGCTGTTCTCCAAAATCCTTTCAACCGCGCGCCCTCCCGTACCACCGGATGTGTTTCCCCATGCCAAGAGATCGCGACAATGAACGTCGCCGGTTCTCGCGGGTATATAGACACCGTACAAATCGATGCCCGAGGAAATCTCTCGTTCTCGACGCTCTCGAGTGTTGTACACTTTAACGGGAAAACGTCAAGCGGCAATGTCCTCGTCATTATCGACTTACGCCACAGTAAAATTTCGATTTTTTTTTTTCTAATAGTTTATAGTGTTAAGAATGTTTTGTAAAATTTTTATGTTTAAATTCAACGAATTACAAAAGTTAGAGACCGTTATGTGGAAAGTGGCGGAGCGCTCGAGCAGCGGCTAAACTTTGAACGCGTTTTTCTCGAAACGTGATTTTCATATAATATCTTAATTGCATTTTTTGTTGTTTTTTTTTTACAGAAAGACGCAATGGCTCTCCGTGTCGAAGCCCCAGCGAGAAAGCTCGCCGCCCATACGCTCCGGCGTTGGAAAAAGCGCGCCTGGGCGGTTCTGGAGGGAGTGTGGATTCGAGGTCCGGAAGTGCCAGCCCGGATCGAGGATCGTCGACGAGCAGAGCCGCGTTCTTTCAACGCGGCAGCAGCGACCGGTCGAGCGTCGAGAGATTGCGAATTTCGACGAATCGCGACTCCATTCGATCGAGCAAGGACGCCAGCGAGGTCGAAAAAGAGGGCAAGGACTTGCTCGACGGCGACGTGCGCGCCGACGACGACAACGAACCACCGGGCCCTGCGCCCAGCAGCAGACCCACCTCCCCTAGTAATTCTCTGGGTGAGCTTTCCTTAGTCGAATCACAATTACCCGAGCCATCCAGCCTTCCTTTCCAGTCTAAAATGGATCATGTTGAACCGAGGCAAATTAAGCATCCGGTCATGAAATTTGTAAATTGGAGCACACGGTAAAGAAAAGTTTGTACATTCAACATGCCATGTCCACATTTTTCTATAAATTATATTATTTTCTTGTTTAGTTAAAAAATACGACTCGTTGAAAAAAATGTTAAATAAATTGTAAAATTAACAAGACAAAAGAGTCTTCGAGAACAATGAATGTTGATGTTACAAACTTTCTTTTTACCGTGGAGAATGCAATGAGATGAAGCAACGGACGCTCGGTTAAAAAATTATTTCGCCAGGCTCGTCCCAGCGAGACTCTTGACCCACTAAGCTGAGCTCGTCTTCTTTTTCAATTGTCCTCAAAGGAGCATTTCAAAAAGTACTTTTGAATTAAAAAAAAAGCAAAAAAAAGCCGCTGCAGAGGCAACGAGAAATGACTGCCGGTAAAAGTTCCTTCCACGTGATCTACGCCGAGAAATCCTGGAAACAGTTCCTCTTCTCATTCTCCACGAGCAACTATAAATCTTACGAAGCCACTTTCAGTCCCTCGCTTCCCTCGGTGTTCATCCGTTCCCCGCAGTTGGCGGCCGCGCGAAACACAATACAGTGTCGCCGAGGTATATACGTATCGCGCGTTTGACACGATTATTCCGGAAACCCGACCGACGATGTTCGACAATGAAACCATCTGGCAAGTTGGGTTGCTTAATTAGATTCTACAATCGATTCGCGAGGTCTGCGTCGCGCTTTACCTCGAACCTTCGGGCCTCGTTACAGCCAGCGGGTAGCTCGACTACCACGACCGCCCAATTATTAACAGACCCGCAGCCCGGAAGGCACGTCGAACGGAAATTCTCCTGTCTCTATGCACACCCCTCCAGCAATGTATCGTTTTTTTTTCTTCCGCCTTTTCTTTCCCCTTGCAATTAGCCGTTCTGGTATCGGAGTCTCGACCCGAAAAAAAATTCTCAATTCCTAATCAGACGGTATATTATCGAAAAAAAAAATCTATTAAATTTAATTGGGGATCAGAGTTGCGTCGAGCGAGCAGGTGGAGTCGATGAATCTACGATAATGCGTTGTTTTAATTAAGCCTTTTTCGATATCTTTCGCAGGTCTGGTAGGCGATCCGGTGGTGGCTTCGAGGCTTTCGAACATTCACGGTGCGGTGGTTGGGCCTCACGTGGAGTTGGCGAGCGCTCGGAGATTGCGACTGGAAAACGAGAGACTGGTGGCCGAGGTGGCGAGGCTCAGAAGATTGTTGCTCAGCGGCGCGGCGAGGGGCGAGGTCGGTGGCGAGGATGCAGCTATTGAAGAGGAAGCGAGATTCGTCGCTTTGGAAATGGAACTTCAACGAGCCAGGGAGGCTCTTCACGAGCTAAAGGTCGACCGGAAGAGGCTCAAAGCCGAAAAATTCGATCTTCTGAATCAGATGAAAGCTCTCTACGGTACACTGGAAGACAAGGAACGCGAGTTGCGCGACTTTATACGAAATTACGAACAGGTGAGTTATCCCTTCCATCTGCTCGCAGGGTGCGTCATGTGTACAACTAGAGCTCGTGTATAATTTTTTCTGCCTTCTAATCCATAACTCTGGTCGATATCGTAACGACCGAGCGAATTAATAAAGTGCGTATTTGGTTTTGGAGCGGATATTATTGAGTACAATAGCAGCTAAATATCTCGAGCATGAAATTTCAAACGACTGTTTTCTTTTCAAGTCCGATCAATACTCTCGTCATCTAGTCAATCGATAATCTGTCCGTTTGCTATTTGTCATACCTAGCTATTCTGGTCGTAAGGTATCGTTTGGGTGGATTTTTACCCAGCACATGAGTTCTAGGATTAATGTAAAAAAAAAAAAAATCATTGCTCGAGGGTAAAATATTGCAGGCTGTACCGAGAGGAGACTTGCGTGAGCGTGAAGATCGTTTCGTAAATAGGCGAATCCGTAGATAAGGGGGCGTCCGCGAGACAGTAACTGTGCTCAAGGCCTATGAAATATTTCCATTAGGCGTTGCGGAATTTCTCATTTTCTCTCGTCGGACCCTGCCGGCGAGACGGCGAAGGTGGAGACAGCGAGGGGCGAGGGGTTGCGTCGACCCTCCCGGGGATCTCTCGAATATTTCATTCCGTCCGCGCGGACCTCGTGTCTCGCATTTCGACGACTCCTCGGGCGTAATCAACTGAGTGAACGTCCCCTCTGACGAGACGATGAAACCACTCGGGCCGTGAATTTACCTTTCCTTCATCGAGCCTCAATTCTCTACCGTCATCACTGTGCGATATAGCGCTCGCCCGGGGTAATTGCCCGACTCCATGATCCCTGTATATTTTCACTGTCGGCGGTGGAAGCAATCTTTTTTTATTTTCCCACCGCTTCGCTCCCTCATCACCGTCATATTGGCGTAAATCCAAGCCTCCAATCCTCCAAGTCCTTTTTCTCGCACGATCGCTCGTGCGATTTCGTAATCGTAAAAAGAAAAGAAATTATCCTCGATCGTTAAAATAGTACATTGGGCTACAAGGGAGGGAAGTGCGGCACAGAAATCACACGAGATAAAAATCCCACTATCTTGTAGGGTATGCTAGCCTTAGCATACCACATATCCCAACTGCTATGTTTTTTTTAATCTTCATTTATTGATGAATTCTTTAAATAGTTGGTATAGAAGAATTGTTTATACGTGCCATTTTTACCGTCCCTATTGGTTGCTTCGGACGGTGGTTCTCGGCCGTTCTGTAAATGGCTGCTGCCTGGGAATGATTAAAAGATCAAATTAATCAAATAAAATCCGCTCCCTCCGTACGATGGTTTTTTTCGACTTGGTTAAACTAACCACATTTCTTGCGTCGCCAAATCGTCGTATTTGAGACTGACCACTAGACCCCGGGAGTAATAGGGCTTCTAGAGGGAGTAATGAGCCCTATTTCTATTAATGAGCTCTATTACACTGAGAGAAGGATCTGATAGAAATTACCATAAGTCTGGTAAAAACCGACAGAACTTTCAGGATTACGGGAACTATAGCGAAATCCTGGCAAACATTCGTGTTAAACTCAACACATTCTACTAAAAAAAAATTGTAATTTTCGTAATCGCAGATATTACCCGAATATCCCGTTTTCTAATCTCGAGTATAAATTACTCAATAAAAATGTTAAGTCTCTCTTAACAAACGGCACAATACGGCTCTAGAAAAAAATATTCGTGTATGCATATTCGCGTCTCGCGCCAGTGTCAGACGATGACTCACATCCTGCAAGTGGATCCAGCAATTTCCGTGAAATTATCTCAGCGCACGGTAACGAGTCCGAGCACACTTACGAAAAAGTTTGTAGGCGGATAGTCGCGGTCCGTGACCTAGGAGCGGTTATCTTCGCCCGTCCCGCCTCGCCACTGTGTTATCCTCTCGTCGGCGATGTAACGGCGTTCTCGTCTCGCCGAGTTTCACCGCTATTTTCCTCTGATAAAGCTCGACGTCAATTTCCCGTCACTTTATCCTTCTTCTGGCTCGCGTCCTCTCCTCGAGCATAATCCGGTCCATCCACTCGCCGGAGTGTCGATGTGTCACCGTGCCCTCGTCGCGTCGCCTGCCATCGAGGTGAAGCTGCGGAGGAACGGAGCCGCGCGCCGAAGGTCGCTCCAAGCTGTTTCAGGGGTGAAGTGCCTCGCGTCCTCGGGCAATCTTCCGGAGCCGAACCACCCGATCCATCCCCCCCTCGCTATACATAGATATTTTCTCCCGCCGACGAAGAAATCGAAAACCTGGTTTCGTCCTTATCGTACTCTCCTTCCGAGCTCGCCTCAACAACCCCTCCGACGAAAACTCAGCGCGGCTTAACGTCGCCAGACACGAACCCGAATCTACGAGTAACGACTACCGAGAGCGGCAGCTGTACGACGTACTACACCAAAGAGGAGAACGACGGGGAGGGATCGAGAGGGATTCGATGACGACGGAGCCACTTTTCTCCGGGCGCAGACCTCCGACCCCGGTTGGAGGGTCGTATTCTTGTTTATCCACCAAATCGCATCTACCCCGACTGCGATCGCTATGATCGTTCGCATAATAATAGACGGATTACAGAGCTCGGGTTCGTTCGTCGACTCGCGCAAACACCGGCTTATCAGGGAGATACATATTTCTTTGAGAAAATCGCTGCAGCATAAAAACTCGATCGTACTTGTCAAAGGTGAAATATTTGTTTGTTAAAAAAAAAAAATGGTATTGGATCTCACACGCGATATTTTTGGTTTTTTTTTTCTTTTTTTCGACGACGATTCGCGGTAATATTATTCGATCGATTGGAGATGGAATATGGATTGCGGATATTAGGTATTTAAATGCTAAGTGGTGCCAGTAGCGGTGACGGCAGTCGGGGATAGTTCGAGGAAGAGGTCTAGCCGCGAATCATGCCCAAACACGTTCGAGTTTGATGGAAAGCACTCCGAGCGATTCTCGGATCTTCCGGCGTTAGCCACCGTCGACGTGTATCCGTCGTCGTCGTCGGGCTCTCCGCCGTAATAGCATTTCGAACTTTCCCCAATAACACCGCAGCGCCCTCATTTGCTATATACTCCACTGCCTACCATCCCTACATCCGGAACACCCGGCGCTCCCGATGTCCGCGCGCCAATACCAAGACACGCTTCGGTTATACCCAACGTGGATAAGTGGATTAACGCTCCCACTCGGGTGTCCGATGGCAACAGTTCGTCCTACTGGAAAAGGAGATCTTCATTCGGATTTATCTAACGTTTTATCCGATTCGACGATCCTCCCGATTTCATCGCCCGTCAATTGCATGTGCGAAGTCCCTTAAAAAAAAACTTTTATTTCTTGCACATGCATTTCTTTCTGTAAATAAAAATGTTTGCAGTTAAATTATTTGCCAATTACATTTTTTTTTATGAAATTCTTTTTGGTTCTTATATTTCTTTTGTAATTACATTTTTTTTATATTAAATATTTTTAGAATTTTAGTTAAAGCATGGTATTTCGGTGGTGGTTTTGGGGTGGAGTTTACTGCCCGGACATGGGTCTCTTTTACGTTTCGTTTCAGCGGATGTGCGAAAACGAAGCGACCCTCGGACGTCTCCAGCAGCAGGGAGCTGGACTACCCGCGGAAGAACGAGAACGCGAGCGTGAACGGGAGCGCTGGAGCCTCCTGAGAGCCGCGAGGGACGAGGCCGATCGGAGTCTCAGTCTGGCGGCCAGTCTGGCCGACAAGGAGGCCGCTCTCTCGCACGCTCACGCCACTATCAAAGAAGTGGGTCAACCTTTTATTCGTACCTATTCGTCGTTCCAGCCGCCACTTCAAAATCGGTCACATAGTATTGATCCGTCGAAGGGCGCTGCAGTGAACTTCTTTTCAATGCAAAAAAAAAAAAAGAAAAAAAACAATATACATAATGCGGTGTAGTAAACTTTTTTCCAATGTAAAAACAATATACACGGCGGCTGAATGAAATTGTGAAAAGAAAAATGAAACCCAAGGGTGAAGAGAGAAACCTGTATTCAGTTCTCGCGTTCCAGAATGTTTGTTGGTAGTCTAAGTTAAATTTGTATTTAAAAAATCTATACAGAATCGAATGTTAAAAAAATTAATGAACTTTTTTGCTGACAGCTTCAACGTCAGCTATCGGACAGAGGAGGAAGTGTCGGTGGCAGCGTGAACGGCACAGCGACACCCGGTGCAGTGAGCAGCAGCGGCATCGGTGGTGGCAGTGGAAGCAGTTGCGGTATAATAATGCCCCACCTGGGCTCCCAGCAAGCTCTGGGCGGCACCGAGCTTTGCGTAACCGCCGGCAATATGCCCGGCAGTGCAGTCTCGAGCACGGTAGGCGGACAAGCCGGGGACCGTGGAAGCTGCAGTGCTGACAGCGGGGTTCGGGGATCGAGCGATCGGGAGAGCGGCGGTGCGACAAGCGTCGGGGGAAATCTCTCGGACTCGACGACGGACGGTGAGCCTTCTCATCTCCGATGCTACGTACAAATGTACCGCACTGTCCTCTTTCCCTTGCATTTTCCATTCGAACACGACGGGCCGAATTTCACGTCGTCATCGCTGCTTCGTCGCCGCGCGGTCTACTGCGGGGGCAAAATGGATATTATTATTGTCTCTCAGTTCGAAAACCGTAGAAAATATTTTTCTACAGTATCTCCCTTCTTCCATCCCCTGGTCACGTTGTGCATTTAATTACCACGCTGAAGGGTGCAACATAAAGAACACGGACGCGTCAATGCGAATTATTAATAAACATATATTATATATAGAATATACACATGGGCGCGTGTACGTCAAAGAGATTTTCTTATATTTTTTTTTTATTTTTCTTTATTTCTCTTTCCTCGCCTCATCAAGTCGCGAGTCCTCGTGGAGGACTCTCGTGCGATCGAGTGGCCCTTTCGTCACGTCGAGAGAGCGTTAGGGAAACAGAAGAAGCCTTCACACACACGCTCACCTCGCCGAGCACGCCGTGCCCGGTTGATTTATATAATATCACCTATATATTTCGCGCAGGCACGCCGACGATAACGGTCGAGGGAAGTGGCCTCGACATGGACAGCATCTCCGTGGTATCTTCCGTAGCACCGCCGCACATGTATCAATGTAAGTTTACATGACTAAATCATCAAACGAAAAAAAAAAAAATCATCAATTCTCTCGACTGCATACTTCTGCTCTACTCGTCGTCATCTCGATAAGCTTGCCATACATTTATCAATTATCAATGTATCGTTCGTGTATATCAAGGTCGGGGTAATCGTCTTCCGCCGACACGAGTCGTGCTCGAGAGTTTTCACGGAACGTCCCGCGCGTTTTTACGTCTGCTCATTGGGAATTAATTTTCGATGTTTTTTTTCTCTGTTTATTTTATGCATGAGCATGCCCTGAATCCGATGTACGAATTTATTTCGTCCGTGCGAGACACGCAGGAGGAGGATTTGTGTGCTCGAATCGCTGTGTGTTCTTTATGTTGCATCGATGACCTTGTACACTGCAAACTCGACGATTACAATTTATCGCTGCTCCAAAATATTGATATTGATATTAATTTTTAAGTACACGGAGGGAAATTATTAGCTGGGTGTGTTGATACTTATTTTTCGTAAGACTTTTTTTTACGCCTTCGTTAAAATAATTACATTCACTCGTTTATTATTGACCAATGATCATTATTAACATGTGCTCATGCGCAGTACTATTTCATTACTCTCTAGTGAGTAATACACTGTAATAAAAATTCATATGAAATTTAATGTACTAGTATTGAACGTTTTTATGCATAAACCGATATATTGAATTGCACGTACGATTGTGATAGAAAATTGACGTAAAAAATACCAAAAATTTCAGAAACACTTCACTCGAATTTAACTACAAAAGTGCTTTAAATTTGATAATTTATTTTCATTTCAGCTATGGTCATTTGCAAATATGACGATTTTGCGGAGCAAGAAATGTGGTTATTTTAACGAATTCGGAAAAAAAGTGTCATACGCTACCCGGGAGGGAGCGGTTTTTCACCTCGTGTGATTTCTGCTCTCGCTCCCCTCCCTTGCAAGATATACATAATATAATATTTTTATCAGTTGTCGCAACTATTTATTAGTTCTCTGGAATAATTTTTTTCCCAGTGTACGTGAATCGACGGTTGTGTATAATGATTTATCGTTGCAGCAGCGACCACGCCGAAGGACTGCAGCCCGACGTTGTCGCCGTTGAACGCCTTCTCGAGGTCGATGGACAACTCTTCGCTGTCCCGCTCGGTCGAGCAGCTATCGAGCCCGATGGAATCCGAACCGAGAAGGAGCAAGCAGCCTCCACCTGTCGTTCCACCTGCCGCACACTCGCGCTCCTCGGCTACACGGGGTGGTCCGTGGGGATCTATTTCGAGGTAGAAAAAAAAGAAAAAGAAGCCCCAGAAGCGAAGGCCCCAACGACTCTCGAAATCGGTCGGCGCGTGTCTACATCGACGAATCGATCGAATCGATACTCCATATTTTGCTACTGAACTATGCAAATATTTAAATATTCTTTAATAGCTTCCGCGATCTTATCGATTGACCTCTGCGGTAAATTGCATAAAATATCGGGGTTGCACGTTGAAGACTCGAGTTTTCGCGCACAGCTTCGAAGCCGCGAGTAGCTAACCGATCGTCTAGGAAGTCGGCGGGGCTTTCCGTTCTTCCGTAAATGATAGATGCCGGCTCAAGCAAAAGCCACCGAAACGGCGGCAGCAGCAACAGCCGGTACGCTTTTCAGAGATGCGCCAGTCTCGGGAAATAAAGGCTAACGGAAGCTCCGCGCGCAGCCTCTATTATTCCCACAATTCGCAAGGTATACACTATTTAAAAAAAAGTTGTAAGTTTAATGTAGGGGACTGGAAGTTTTCATGCAAGAACTGGTACAGTGAATGTAAGGTACAATTGTGGTGAAAATTAATATCATTTTTCATTGAAATAAAAGTAAATTATAAAAATAAAATTTTATAGTGAAATTACATTTTACAGTAAAATCAAATTTTATAGTAAAATTAAAGTAAATCACTAAAAATAAAGTATTTCCACGTTCTTAATACACTGAACATTCATTTTTCATCACAATTGTACATAAAGTTGAATATACCAGGTTTCGCTTAACAACTTCCAGTCTGGAACATTAAATTTAATACGAATTTTTTTGTACAATGTATACATGTGCGTACATGGGGAGAGGCCGAAAACGAGGGGGATCCCCTTTATGAAAGCTGAGAATTACCTCGGGAGAATTCGCCGGTGTGCTCTTTTCTCGGACAGCTACGTACCCGGACGTTTTTCAACGGCGGGTATGTACTCAGCGGGTTCGGTGTGTTAGATCGAGTCGAACCGGTGTGCCCGCGGGCGTGAATTTCATTATAGCTAATCGATAATGGCGGTCCGAGAGAGTGGAAGTTCTCGTCGGCGTGTGTCGGAAGTAGTAAGAGGAAAAGGGACCGAGAGACATGCCGAGTCCGAGGAAATAAGTGAAACGAAGGTGAAGACGAGAATGGGGACACTTTGTTGGCAACCCTCGGAGAACACTCGTGTACCATCAAACGTATTCGATTCATTCTCGTTTAACACCGGTAGAAAAAAAAACAAAAAAATATATATAAAAAGTAAAAAATGAAAAAGCTTAAAGCGAGGAAATAAGTGAAACGAAGGTGAAGACGAGAACGAGTACTCTTTTGTTGGCAACCCTCAGAGAACACTCTTGTACGATCAAACGTATTCGATTCATTCTCGTTTCATACCGGTAAAAAAAAAATATATATATAAAAAAAATTAGAAAAGTCAAAAATGAAAAAGCTTGAAGGGAGGGAAAAAAATAAATTCGCTCGCTGGCCTTTTCAATCCTTTATCTCTGAAGGAACAAACACACTCGAGACCGAACTTCATTAAGCTACTCTCGGGGAGGGCGTGCTCCTCTCTGCCCGGGATTCAATAATGGACTCGCAATTTTCACTCCAGGGTTTTCGCGCGTTCGCGACACCGGAAGACGGCAAACAGTTCCGGTGGCGGTGGCATCGGCGGAATTGGAAGCGCCGGAAACGAGGGGTCCGAGGGCTTCGATCCGTTCAGATCGTGGTCGCCCCTTACCGAGGAGGGATACGCCGAAAAATTACGACTACTGAGAGAGGCTGCCTCGGTTCCTATGGAACGATGGCGAGCACCGACGGTTCTGGCCTGGCTCGAGGTCGCACTCGGCATGCCTCAGTATGGACCACGTTGTGCCGAGAACGTTAAATCCGGAAAGGTAAATAAACGTTGATAACACTTCAAATTTTGTTCATCGATAAAATACCTTGCCAGTTAACACAGTAATGTAGCAACAATGTTACTAAAAATAACAGGTGTTACCAGAGCGTTACATGTAAATTACACGCACGTTGCATTTTTCGACTCGGCAATATAACACCGTTATGTTACCGTGTTTTATCGTTGTTACATAACAATGTGACATGCAGTTTTTCTGCATTACATACAATAATGCAAACATTACATAAACATTACACATTACTTCTACGTTATATTGCCGTGATAAAATGGGTTCAGTGGGAATCCAAAAGTGCACATGCGGTGCACTTTTTTTGGAAAAAGTTTGAAGATATTTTTTTGTAGCAAATTTGTTCAACTTAGCGTCGCGCATTTTAGTGACGTTAGATTTTATTTAAAAAAATGAACACGTTTTAATTACGAAAAACCGTGCTTGAAGTCGAAACTGCGCACTATTTTAGTTTACGCTTTTGCGGCCAGAATAACCCCGTGTGCGCTTGGAGGGATGATTTTTCTATGCATTAAAAATTTAACTGTACTCAATATCGAACCGCTACGTGCCTGCCCGTAGGTTTTACTCGAGCTAAACGATGCCGAATTGGAAGCCGGCCTGGGCGTGACCCATCCCCTTCATCGAAAGAAGCTTAGACTCGCGATCGAGGAACATCGACATCCGAGCCTCGTGCGATATCCCTGCATCGCTCAACTCGGCCACACTTGGGTCAGCTCCGAATGGCTTCCCGATCTTGGCCTCGCTCAATACTCCGAGAGCTTCGCTACGAATATGGTAGACGCAAGGATGCTGGATCACGTCGTTAAGAAGGAACTCGAGAAGCTTCTCGGTGTTACGAGAAAATTTCATCAAGCCAGTATCATGCACGGTATCAATCTGCTGAGGATGCTTAAATACGACCGTCAGGTGAGACCATTGCCAATTTGTCTATGTAGACAAATAAAAAATAAATATGTAAAAAAAGAATAAATAACAAAAAATTGAGCACAAATTGTTATCATTATTGTTGTCAGGCTCTCGCCGTAAGGAGACATCAGTGCGAGCAGGTCGACGAGGATCCTTTAGTCTGGACTAATCAAAGATTCATAAGATGGGCGAGAAACATCGATCTTACCGAGTACGCTGATAATCTGAAAGGTGCGTTATTATCATTTTTTTTTTAATTCGTTTTTTTTTATAAAAAATAAATATCTGCTCGTAATTTGTTTCGAATGATAATTATCGTTCAATTTTCTTTAGATTCGGGGGTACACGGTGCGCTGGTCGTTCTGGAGCCCTCTTTCACAGGTGACACGATGGCGACTGCCCTCGGAATTCCACCGGCGAAGCACATGATACGCCGACACTTGACCGCCGAACTGGAAGCCCTTGTTCTCCCAGCAAGGTACTCAATCTACTGTCATCCAGAGGGCACACTGGACAGCGCTCACTAATCCCACTCCCCATGACATAAACGTTTGTCATTTTTCGTACGACGAGCGACATCGTGTGTCCGCCTGTTCCTATCTGTTATCCGATTACTCAGTTCACTCGTAACGCGACGGTTTCAAAGGGTCGATCTTGTTCGATCGTTGACCTTTGCGGTATATCACTTTTAATAATTCCAAAGTTCCTCGAGCCTCGCCCCGTGTTCGAGACAGGGTCCCTGCTTTGAATAGAAAAAAAAAGAAGATGCAGCAGAAAAACAAACAAACAAAGCGAATAAGAAATGAAAGCGAAAGGGGGAGGGAAAGCTCTCAATGGAATTCTCGTAAACGAGTGCCCAGAAGCGAGAGAAGATTCCCGGCTAATACTCCGCGAAAGTCTCTGATGGTCGTTCAAAGGAATTCCGAGTGCCGAGCCAGTCCGCGCGCAGGACCGAGTACTCGAAGATGGGGAAAGACTCGCGAGCGCGAGCGAGATAGACTAGCACTCGAGGCTTCGTAATCAAAGTATAGTCTGCGATATATAGGTAGATAGAAAACAATAAGAGTCCGTAGAGAGCCTTTCCACGGCCTCCGGATCGATTTTCTCTCCTCGCACAAAGGTACCGTTTGCGATTTCAAACCGGCGAGACCTCCGACAGAGGCCAACGACAGCGTCGCGCTTCGCAATCGCTCGCACGAATTTCATTTCGGTACGTGGTTGAAATTATCGTTCAGTAATTAGAATTCCGAACGGTTCCTCGATTTTTCAAAAGGCCTCGCCCGCCTCGGGCACGCGGCTCGCGAACGGCGTCAATTATCTCGCGTTAATATTGTCAATTCTCGTTTTTTTTTTCCATCTAATGCTTCGATTGTCATGCTCTCCTTATCGTTTCTAATTCGTATCGGCACTTGACTGTCGATATCGCGAGACGCGGCGTAGTCCCTATATAAATATTCCAGGGTTCGTACGATTGCTCCGACCGACGTTCAATTGCGAATCTGTCAATCGAGAATAGACCTCGGAATGTGTTGATTTTCTCTTCAATAATCAATGCCCGCGACGCAGCCTCAATTAACGCGCAACTGTTCAATCCGTCTGTTTACCGGTGACTAATTCCCATCAACAATTAAAACGCCTCATCGGGCCACGGTCATATCTCGATATCTCGGAAAACGTAAAAATAACGCGCTATTCTCGTCACTTTCACCCATAGAAGAGAATAAAAAAACCGCAGGGACCCGAAATCGCGGTCTATCGAATATTCCGATTTATGCCGGTGCGCGCGGAGCTTGGACGCTAGCCAAGTATTAAAAAAATATTATTTTTAAACAATTGAAATTACTATAAAAAAATTACATCAATAATTAAAACGCGTCATCGGGCCACGGTCGTATCTCGATATCGCAGAAAACGTAACAATAGCGCGCCACTCTCGTTACTTTCACTCTTAAAAGGGAATTAAAACAAAAACGCAGGGACCCGAAATCGCGTTCTATTGAATATTCCGATTTATGCCCGTGCGCGCGGGAGCTTGGCCGCGAGCCAAACATTCTGCGTCCATATAGGAGGGAAAGCTTATGGGAAAACGATTCTAGACCCTTTCACATATTCCGATCGAACGGCGGCCAGGATAGCATTTTTTTTGCTTCTAACCAATGACGAGCCACTCCCCATTCCCGTGTCCGCGGAAATGCTCACACACAGGGCCTCGATGTTCGAGCTTTATTTCCTACGTTACAGTTCGACGTCCAATTTCTTCCTATGTTACGACGGCGATAAAAAAACCTTTCGTTGCAAATTTGCCAATGTGGCATCATCGTGTCGATAGCATTTGGCGAAGAAAAAAAACCACGTCGTGTAACAATTCCCCTTGATACAATTTCCTTAAAGCGTCGTGTCACGACGCTATCGAATGTTGACCAACTTCGTTAAAAAAAAAGCCGACGAAGAGCGACGAAATCGTTTGAGAACGAAGCCGGGAAACCCGCGCCTCTTCGACTATCGTGGTCGAGCGTGAATGACACTCGTCGACGCCGTATATCATACTTCGGAGTGGACAATTTTCGTCTTCCCAATGTTGATTCGACCCCCCACCCCACCCCGAGCACGCTCGACCACGAAGGTCCTTTATATAAATGTACTTTAACGATATTAATATATTACACACGATATACCTGTTATCACCAGAAAATACACACACGTAGATACGATAACTCATACAGTCGACATAATGTACATATACAAACATTCATTTACGTGAAGAAAAAAAAATATGAATATTGAAATAATGAGGAAGATATAAAGAAAGAAAGAAAAAAAAACGTGATCGGACAGAGACGTATTGGATCGATCTCTCGGCGATCGTAGATACGGGTCTGCAGCAGAGTCCACTCGATTGATAAAGGAAATGTATAAAATAGAAAGAAAGAAAAAAGAAAGGGGGGGGAAACCGTGTCCGTTTTTGGGTGACGGATGATATTCAACGGTTGAGTTTCTATAATGTAGCTGAGTCGTAGCCCACAGCTGCTGCCTGCACTGCACTACGCTATGTACAGCACACGTTATTATTAGTGATTGTGGTGTCATCCTTGATCAGATACAATAATTCAACGGGGTATATATACGTATATATATACAAATCCAATTTATCGAGCCCTTAGAAAAATAATGCCAATGACAAAAAAAAAGGATCAATCCGATCACTGACCACGGATCACGCCACCATGCATTATAATTTTCTTCATTTTTCATTTCGCCAATATTTATTGATTATCATTCTTGACTGTTCGATGTTACTTTCACAATTCGTTATTCGGCTCTAATGTGTCCCGGCTCGCTGAGCTCGAAGACGAGCGTCCGAATATGCAAGAACTACTCGAGACGCATATATGTCCCTTACAGAAATAAAACCAAAAAAAAAATGGGGAAAACTCGGGCGCATTAGAGCCCAGTAAATTACATTTCTCTATATCGATGGAGCACAAAATGCTTGTGTATGTATATTTATGTTGTGACTAGATATTCATTATGATGATAAATGAATCTATGAGAAATCGGGCAGCTGCAGCGAGCCAATGAGAATTAAATCAGAAATGATCAAAAAAAAAAGGAAAAAGTTTGTCGAATGACCGATAAAGGAATGAAAAGTAAAAAAAAAAAAAAATCTGTTATCTCTCGCGGACACGGATCGTTGCAGCTCGTGCCACACGTGTGTGTGTTGCGGTGTTGCCGAGGTATATACGTATGTGGCGCGTAGTTTGCGTTTACGCAAAGCGTGCATGAGAGTGTGTGGCGTGTGTGTAGAAGTCAGCTGGAGGTCGTCCCGAGGAATCATGGAGGATCTCGTCCGATGAGCACCGTGAGCGCGGGCGGAAGTCTCGGTCGTGGAAATCGGGCCCTTCATCTCCAGCATCATCAGAGCTCGCTCTCGGCTCTTCACATGGCATCGGCGGCGAACAACTCTAACACTATTGACAGACGCAGATCGAGCCTGAGGGTAACGTACCGCCTCCGCCTATCCTAAACCATTTCCTTGCATGAAACAAATCCGGCGATAAAATCAATTGCATTAACTCGCTGTTTAGTCCGGTACGTCGTTAAAATAATCTGTTCGATATATATATATATATATACATCATTTTTTTTATATCGATAACGGTAAACATGTTTCATGCAATATATACCACAAATATTTAGCTATAGGTAAAATTTATTATGTGCATTTATCAAGTACCGCGACGAGTGCCACACGAAGAATGGAGCAAATTACTGAATTTAAATAAATTGTAATTTTTTTTTCGTTTTTCATTCGATTAACTCCATCTCTGTCGTACCACTCGCTCGCGTTTTTTATTCTTCTATTGCATCCTCCAAACATAGAGATTAAAGAGTTAAACAAAAATTTATTATTTATCATTTTTATTTTTATTTTTTAACGCGCATCACATTCACGTATTGTTTCCATATCTATCACCGGCATGGTTTGCATGGCATTGCTTGAATAACATTTTTCGCAAAACGTTTATCCGAATAATCCTTCTTGTATTCATATACATAAAGTCCCGAGAGAATGGATGAAAAAAAAAGAAAAAAAAATTGAATTTTGCAAGAGGAGTGGTGGATGAGAGCCGAGAGAAAATGTGAGATTGCCCTCGCTGTGAGCTATGGGCTCGAATGACCAAACATTTATCATTGTCCCTGCATCCTGTGGATCGTCGCAGACCTGCAGTCTTCTTTACTTGAAAAAGGTTCGGTATACTCATTCATTCATTAACTACATTCATACTTGACATCATCGAACACAAATTCACCGTATAATTGGGTGCTCGCCGTGTGGGTTGATCTTCGCGAGGTACTCGGAGCGATGTCAATTAAAGATTATTACACCGTTTCGCGATTGGTCCGAACGGTTATCGAGATTCCGATGCGTTACAATTATTAATTTTAAAAAATAGTGATAATCCGAAGGTGGAGACTTCGCGAAGATCGAGCCCGAGTGAAGGAGCAAAAGGAGCTGAGAGAATTGTTAGAAAGTCGACGATTTAAAGAAAAAAAAAGAGAAATTACTCCGATTATCATTGAGCTTCGGTAGCTGCGATTCACTATCATGAATCGGCGAAGCGAATGAAAGAAAAAAAAAATTAATTGCAAAAAAAAAAAGAAACATTGAAAAGCAGGAAATAATCTACGAGCAAACGAAAGTCTTCTGATGACCACTAAACTAGCGATAAAAATGAAAAGTTCGCAAAGTACGCATCGAATTGAAAATAAGTACCATGTTGTATTCTCGTGAAGGAAATCCATCGTGAGGTGGAACAGAAATTATCGGAAATCGTTGATAGCTGTGGCTTATCACTAAAATTTCACGTGAATTATTGAGCGATAAGCTTGGTATGGTTAAAGACTGATCGATTATGAGCCTAAGCCGCCGTGAACTATACTAGTATGCATACTCAGGGTGAAACAGACTCGAGGCATCGATTTCTGAAAACGATTTTCCCAAGAAAAAAAACCTGTTCGAAACATTTTTTTTTATTCCACGCTAATCGAAAGCCGTAATGATTGAAGATCGAATAACGAGATCTCGCATCTCAAGAGAAGAAAAATATGCCTCGACGCTGAATCGCTCCGCAATGAAGGAATTTAATGTTGAATGAATATTGCAATCCCGTAATTTGCTACTATTTACTGTAAACTTAGAAGTTCACTTTATAAAGTAATATCTTCTCGATAGTTTGCGTAAAACGAAAGAAAAAAAAGAAAAATAGAACACCGAACACTGTACATAATATTCATACACGAATTCTTCCTTATGTATGTAAACTAACGAAGGGACAAAAAAAGAAAAAAAAGTACTCTCGTGACTAGAACCCCCGTATATTGTCTAGCGAGTACGTATACATAATGTATATGAATTACTGTATACATATGTATACAAACGAGCGTAATTGCATTACAATAATCCATTATCTGCGATAACGAATGAAGTTTCACGAACATCATGTTGTTCGTATTACATTTAAAGAAAAACCAATATATATAAAGAAATCAAAGCATGAAATGCGACGAATGTGTAAATATAAAATGTGATTTCAATGTGGATGGGAGCTTGGGTTCTTAACTGACCTGTCTCAATCCTTACTAGTTGTCGTGGAGGAGCTCTCAGGTATGGGACTAAAAATTAAATTCATTACTAACTCATAATTCGATCCATCCTCTTCCCGTATCTTCCACGAGTTCGATCCGTGAAACAATCTACCTAATAAAAGTAACTTGCCAAAATCGTTTCGTCAGCAAACCAGGCGAATGAAACAATCAAAATCTCACTAAATTTCACATCGATCAATGTGCTACGCATTACGAAGAGAAAATGATCATCCATTAACTGGCACTGTTTTTTCTCATGCCTTTGCTTTTTATTTTTGCAATGTCCCCAAATATCACATTCAAAATCGCGTCATTTTCTTTAAAAAAAAAATGTATTTCTTTTATTAATCAATGAATGTCAATGTAATCTATGTGAGTTGATATAACGTGATGACCGGGAGCTACATTCTTGTCCCGCCCGTAAAAGGCCGAGTTCCCAAAAAAAAAAAAAAAACTCTTTTCCCCGCAACGTAGTGTAGCTGATGGTTCTGGATTTCGTAGTTGCTTGACCTCACGTAGTTGTTGTAGACGAAAAGAAAAAACGGTAAAAAAGAATATTAAAAAAAAAAAAAAAAATGAATCTACAACATACGAGTCACGAAAGCTCGACGAACTAAAGAATTGACAATTGGATTTACAGGGTTCGCTGAGTCGGGCGTTCGGTCTTCGTCCGAGAAGCGAGAAGGCGTCGCCGTCCTCGTCGTCGGACACCGGAAGTCTGGCCAGTCAGTGCCAGTACATGAGCAGCGTCCGGAGCAATTCGCCGCCACCGCCCCAGCTCCCACCCAGGCCGATGACGACCGGCGGGAAGCGGCACCGTCGTGTCAAGAGCATAGGTGACATCGAGTACATAAGCAGCGCGGCTGTCAGTACGCCCGTCTGACAGGAGGACAGGCCCCACCATCCGGGGCCTTATCGGAGTCTGAGCGAGCGCGGATACTCCTCCTCGTACTCGTCGTCCCAGTACGGCTCTTACTCGGGCTACAGCAACGTCCTCGCGCCGGACTACTGTTACCAGTCGCCGGGCAGCGGCGGCAACAACTACTATCAGCTCCAGGGTGGCTACTATTCGCCCCAGAGTTCCGGACCGCCGTTTCCGGGTGTGCAAAGATACGGGAGCCTCGCCGAGGAGGCTTGGCCAACTTCCGCCAAGGAAGAGACCGTCGATCCCGACAAGGGGCCTCCCAGAACTTACCTGGCTTAGCTGGGAACACTCGCGTTCGTCGAGTTGCCAAAAAGAATTGTCAAGGTGTGCGCCAGCCAGCGCGAGCGTTTCACTCGGCGGGACACGAATTGAGCACTGAAAGCCGAGATCGTTACGAGTGACGATCTCTCTTTTTTTTTTGTAACTACAAATAGCGTGACCTTGGTTCTTCCGCGGAAGACACCCACTACGATGGACCATTGATTGATATTTGTAAGGCGCGTGTGACCAATGTGACGATTGGCTCGCTTAGATAATTTAATTGTGTCGCCAAAAATTGTACATTCGGATCGTACGAGGATTGTACAATGCATTCCAGTTATTGCCGAAGAGAGACGATTTCTCGTCGTAACTTTCGAATGTCTCTTGTAATTATGTACCGCAATTGCGACTGAATTCGCATAGAAATATTCTCTGTGTTTGTCGGTGAATTTGTGACTGAAAAAAGATTTAACAAAAGAAAAACGTTACGGCGGATACGTAACAATATATATGTCAGGTCCACACTATTTCTCTTTCACTGTAACAATAGCTTAATCGAGGTATCGGTACGTTGCGTGTTCAGGGATTCTATTAGAGTGAGAAATTGTACTCGGACGATGATTTCTATTGCGACATGCTAACGGAAATGTGCCGATCGATGTTCAAATGAAATTACGCGCGTCGATGCGACGCGAAACGAAAAAAAATGTCTCGATATACAAAATTTTATCGAGGCTGGATGTACGCATACGGTATAGTAGTAATTTGCGATACAAGTGCGGTAAAGCGAACTCTATACGCACGCTGTGAAGTGACTTGCTTCACGGTTCGCGTATGATCTTCGCTATACCGCACTAATGTCGCATAATATTTACTGTAACGAATGCAGGAGAAGTGCTTTTCCGTGCCGGCCGATTGTGGCGCACTGCAGCCAGCGTGCGTGAAGTACGAGGATCGCGCGTTAAGTGTGAGGCACGTGCAGAAAAGTAAACTCGGCCCGATGTGCGCATGCGCCGGGTATTTACAGTACACTTTACTGTAAAGCGCCATTGACGCCACTCTCGACGGACACGAAAAGTAGCGCATTTTATGCATGAGTTAGATAAAAATTTTATCGATATCTATGTCCCGTTGAACTATCTTTTACAAAAATCTTTCCCATACGATAATTTGCTACAACACCCCTCCCCTCCCTGCCGCCGATCGGAACGATCTATTGCGTGCGGTAACGAATAATTTTGTAGATAATATTTAAATCTTCATATTTATTCTTAAACACTAATACACGTAGATATAACTAATTGAATTGGCGAGTGACAAGAATCTGGACCGCGATTCGAAAATGCCGAAATAGTATTGTCGTCATTTTACGAGGTAAAATGCGAAGTAATACGCGAAAGGAGTGATTGATATTTTTCATGGTACCTAAGTGATTTATTTTAATAAATTGATTTAGGCTTTTTTATTATTTGACCGAATACACCAGGCGGCCGAGTGCTGTTGTGTTCATTGTTGAAAAAAAAAAGAAAAAACATACAAATGAAAAACGATGAGAATATGGCGTTCTCAGTTACGCTTGCGTGCGCACCACGAAATATACATAGCGGCAATTGAAACTCGCTTGAAGAATGACGACCTATATGAATATCCACTGATATTGGATGAAAAAAGAAACAAAACTGTAAATGTGCTCAGTACAGGATGTATATATGTTCGTGTGAGCTGTAATAATATTTGAAAATGATGAAAATAAACTAACTGCCTTCGAGGGATTGTCTTCTTTATCATGTTTTTTTTTTCGTATAGTCCAAGGTACCGTCTCGGGTATCCCCTTACCATCTTTCGACAAAAATGGTATTTAAAAAAAAAATGTTGTTAATGAAATCGGTTGGTGAATTTGCCACTTGAAAACAATGGCGAAGGTTCTAATTCGATATCTCGAAATTTTTTGAAAAAAAGTTCCGTTTTGCAAAATTTAACACAGGATTCCCTATGCTGAAAATGGTCAATTTTTTTAAATTTTGAGAAAGGCACCAATTCGTCTCGCTTTTTCATGATTGGGAGTCGCAGTGTGCTAGAAACTTTGCGTTGGGCGAGGTTGGTGTAGTAGAGGTTTCGCTTTCGGCCACTTGCGTGTTATCCATGTTACATGTCACCCTATAACACAGTGGCGACGCCACTTTCGATTGGCTGCCGTCGAAAGGGCGGCGGCTCATGAGATTATTTTAAAAATGTCACTGCCACGAACACTAAATTTCTACGAATATTTTATTGAGAAATTGTTACAATTTGATCGACCATCTGCGTCGCTCGAACGGATTGAAGTGAATTAATTTAACAAGTAAACGACAGTCAGCCGCGTGTTTTCCGCGGGGAAATTTGTGTTTCATGTAAAACATCGATCGATCATATGAGAGACAGCGGAGGTTGGCGTGGCGAGCACTCTCATGACGTAACGCGTCTCTCCGTCGACCCGTACAGGAAAAATGGCAGGCACCTGGGCAGAAGACGAAATTGGGCGAAAATGGGACCGGTGTTTCACAGACGGGGTGTTAAAAATGGGTATTTAATATCAACGTCGCTTATCGCGATTTCATTGACTATCTTGCGTCGTCGATTCACGCTAACCTTCATTGATGTTTTGACATCTTTCAGGAGGCGGTATTTTCCTCGGATCTGTCTTTTCCCTGCTCTTCTTTAGACGTGAGTCCTTCATTTCACTTTTAATCGTCATACTTACCATTTGTTGTCGCACGTCGCGTGCGATTAAAATAATTTACAACGTGATAATTAACGGCACAGTGATTGACCGTGCAGATACTTAACCTCCATCGCCCAAAGCGTGTTTCAGTCGGACCTGGGCAAAGTACCAAAAAATCCTTCAAGTACAAAGTACACATTTTTGGAAGTATTTGAAGTATTAAGTACTTTTTGCCCATGAATTTTTCACAAGAACTTTTTATAAATACTTTTCGCTATTTGGTTTGCAGGATTAAGTGTTATCCAGTATTTAAAAAAAGGGGTGCAAAGTATTTTGCACATGGCTTCCTCAATGTAAAAATCCCTAATTGAAATTTTTGTAATTCATCGTTTTGAGGCTATTTTTAATCTATCCTTCACTTTTTTTTTAATAGAAAAAAATCCATTAAAAAATTTCATAGAAAATTTCATTAACAAAAAAAAACTAAAAGGGGTCCTTCGTGTCCCCTCTCGTTTTGTAATCGATCATTCGTTTTAAAATAGAAGAAAAACCAAAAGGGGGAACATTTCTAATCTTTAAATCGAATTTAAATTGAACAATCAATTTTTTCAAATAAATTGTCTGTGAAATTATACTTATTTAAAAGTTTATACAGATAATCATATATTAATAGAACAGGTTGTCATGCTACTTGTCGAGTATCCGTAATACGAGCGTGTACTGAAAAAGTACTTGTACCTGGTACTTGAAATTGTGAAAAGTCCTTGAAGCACTGAAAAGTAATTTTGTATTTCAAGTACGTACTTGAAATACCAAACAAGTACCCAGTACTTCGAGTACTGCCCAGCTCTGGTATCGTCTCTCTGTATACATGGGTAACGAATTGCACTTTTCTAGAACAATAAATTTAACTTTTACTGTCTATCTTTCAGGGAGATGGCCACTGATAACCGGCGCTGGATTCGGATTAGGAATGGCGTATTCCAATTGCGAAAAGGACATCAATTCGTCGCTTAACAATTGTAAACCGAAGGCTAGAAAGTGCGACGACGATAAGAAGTAGTGAAGATCCTTGGATGGACGAGAATAACGCAGATAACGAATGTGCATGAAAAAAAAAAAAGAAGAATTAAACGTTCGGGCAGCAAGCTGTAGAACCGTGTGAGAACTAATGGCTCTGCCAGCTTCTAGTTGAATTTGTAAGATTATAGCAAAATAACAATCGATGCTGTAATAATAAAATTCGTACAGTGTACATATATATATATATTTATTATTATTATACTGTAAATTAAGTTAATTCCAATAATAAAATCAATTATTCAATGTTTATTTTATCAAATTGCAGTATCCAACGATGCAACACTGATAAGAGATTTAAAAAAGAAAAGTTTTGTTGAGTCCAGTCGGTAGTGAGATTGTTGCTGAGTGCCCTTCACGAATCTTTCAATTCGTCGCGGAACAAACTCAGCATGGCCTCGTCGTCGGAATTGTCTTCGAAGCTTTCTTTAACTTGTTGCACGGATAAATCGGCCTTTCCGCTTTGAGAGATGTCCCCGTTGGACTTTGAACGATCTATCGATGTGTGTTCGTTGTCGTAAGCCGATTCTTTCGGCGAAATTTCCATGCCGTTCCCGGGATTCGTCACGTTGCCCTGGATCTCTTTCAGCGTGTAGTACGACGGCTCGTCGACGCAGCTGGCCGGATGTTCCTCGTTCGCCAGAGCAGCATTCTCCGAAGTTGCTTCATCCAATTTCTCGGCCTTCTTCTTGGGCGATTCGTACACGGGCGTTTTGACCTTCCGGTTCGGTGACGACTCGTCGCTCTGCGGCGTTATCAGCAATTCGTCTTCGCTGGTGTCCATGAGTTCGCCGGACTGGGCATTATCGAGCTTTTGCTGTTTGCTTGGCGTGGGACCGTCGATACCTTCCACGGTTCCATTCTTTACCGCGGGAACCGACGACTGCCGAGTCTCGCTCGGCTGTTCCGATCGACTCTTCTGCTGCTGAACCTGATCAAGAACACTCTCGTTTTGCGACTCTCTGAATCTCTCCCAGACACTGTCTCCTGGCTGGACATCGCCGTTCTCGCGAGCCGTTTCGTTCTCTTTCTCCGGACGGCTCCAATGAATTGCCAGCTCTTTTTCACCCTCGTCATTTCGCACGGGCAATTGGAGAGTCGGAGCGCTGGGATGCGCGATTTTTTCGAGTTCGGCTATTCCGAGCTTCGCGTCCTGAATAATTCTGACGTCGCTGTCCTTCAAAGCCATGCCAAATATTTCGATGGAATATTGCGTGGGCGGCGGCGTCGAGGGATGCGGATTAAGTTGTATAGCTTTCAAAACTCTCAGAAGACGAAGACGGCATTCGTTGTTCTCCCTGTAGAAATTTTTTTCGTCCTTACCGAGATAATAGTCGTATAGCAGCGGAACGATAACATTTTGTAGACTCTACGGAGAAAAAAATTTGCAATCGTGAGCGTAAAGAGAAATTGACTCATTCTCGACGTGGTAAGACATTTCGACATTCTTACTTTGTAAAACGACTGTTTAAGAGCGGAGCTCGCGTTGAAAAAAATATTTTCCAATGTTATCAGAGCTTCTCTGCATAGTTCGGCGTTTACGGAAGGATCTTTGGTAGCGGGACTTGCGCTTCCCAGACTGGCGCTGTTTTCGTACTGACTGTCCTTGAACCGCTTCAATGCCCTTTTCGATAGATGCTGAGTTTTTTGGACCTGGGACAAAAAAATCGTTCGTCAGTCGCTGCCCAACTTCCGTTTGGCTTTTTTTTTCTTCGACTCACCGTCAGCAGTACACGCTCTCTCTCGGGTGTTACATCCTTCAGTAGATGCTTGAGAAAGTCTTCCGACACTATTTCGATACCCGATAGTGTGCCCATTGACGACAGCCACGTCGTTAGGCTCTTGTAAACTGCTGTCCTCACGTTTTTGAAGGGTTTACTGCCGCTGATGGTCGTTTGATTTTCACCGATCTTGTCGGTCCATTTTAGCGTCTGCTGGTAGAGCTGCAGTATCGTGATGGCGAATGGTACCAGCTCTTGCTCAAACCTGCGGAATACACAGTAAAGAAAGGTTTGTAGTTTTTACAATAACTCATTGTCCACAAACGTCCCATGTATCTCAGAGAAACTGAGATACACCTTTTTTTGGATGCTATAAAGCTATAGGGGGGAAATAAAAAATTCAAGGACATTGCAGGACTTTTTCAACGACAGTTCCAGGACTTTGAGGACTTCAACTACCGCTGGACACCATGGCCAACAAATCCACCGAAAAGCCTCTCTATCATTATCGTACATACCCTTCGACGAATGCGTTTAGAACCGCGAACAAGCTTATATGCAATTTCGGAAGTATGAAGTACAGCATCTGTTTCTTGAAGCTATCGTCGTTTCTCAAATTTGACGGTGTCACTGCCAATCCTCTGCAAAGCACTTGCAGAATATCGTTCGGTGAAACGGCATGTTTACCGGCGCAGCCCCTGCAAGTTTTAGACAAGTTTCGTAAGTTAATAATCCGAGAGAAACGGTTATTGTTGACGAGTGCCGTCGGATATATTCGTTACCTCAGCGCAGTCGACAAATAGATGCAAAGATTGGCGAATCTTTTCTCGAGATTGCAGTAATACTCGATCACATTGTCCTCGGGGATATTGGGAAGTTCCAGCTTCTCCCAAACGTCCGTACCGTCGAGTTCTACCAAGCCCGCGAAAAGGTCGTCCATTATAGCGTGAAGACTGTTGCAGAGCAAGGCCTGACTGTAAACCCTCGCAGTGTAAGTGGGTTTTGACTGTGGTGGCTTGAAAGATCTTTCGGTGGCTCTGGCGAGCAAGAGGTAACAGTTTGCCCCGGCGTGCACCAAATTTTTCTGGTTCGAGTCAATTAGAGACAGGACAATCTTTCTTATCGAACTCTGAAATAAGAATAATAATAATAATAACAATAATTAATTCTCCGTCCATTCGATACCTCCAAAGTTCATTTGGAGGTATCGTTCAAATTTGGACGGGACATTTGGATGTATCGTTCAAACAATATAAAAAACATAAACGACATAAACAATGCAAACAATACAAGTAGCAAAAAAAAATTGTACCTGTAGACGTTCGCAAGGTTCCTTGTAGTGATACAACATCGTGGCTATCAGATACAATGTGGCTCCGCACAGTCTGTCCCTATCGAGATTAGAAATAGTGACTACCAGTTGCTTCACAGCCTGCATCGACACGTGCTTCTGCAGGTCTGTGATATCTTTGGACAGAGTGACCAAGCTGCCCAGTACTTTGCACGCCATTGTTATTTCTTTGACGCTGCTCTGGCCGTTCTCCAAGGTCTGGCTGGCCTTCGCCATCCAGAGAACGGCGTACTTCGAAAGAGCATCCTTCGAGCATCTCGGCAATACTCGCCAAAGTACATTCAATCCGTCGTGACGAGTTGCCGATTGATTCACTCGCGAATTCACGTGCGAGATTATCGCGTTTTGCAAATTATTCACCTGCAATAAAAACAATGAGTATTTTTAAATTTTTCAGTTAATATAAACACCGGTTTAGGTTACAAGAAAAAATGCGCTTCTTACTTCGTCGGTGTCGGAGGGCAAGTCGTCGTTTACCGACAGCAGATTTTCCAAGAAAACGTCGTATTCCTTGGCGTTTGCGTCTATAGCGTTCACGAGATCCATCACTTTAGCCATTTTTTCTTCTTTTACTTCAATTATTATTTATTATCCTCAGGGAACATTTATTTCTTTTAAATCACGTCCGACAAGCACATGGCGATCCAGCACGTAACTAACGTAACGCGTGGTTTAGTTGCCCGGATTGGCTCGCGACTGACCAATCGCAGCGCAGGATCGTACCACGTGACGCCTGATCCATTACATCTGTACGATCGGAAGAGTATCGTTTGCTGCGTCGATACGAAAATTGGGCAGCCCGCCCCTCCTCTATAAACCGATTCTACACATGCTTGGATCCACCAATGGGTAGGTCTAGAACCAAGTTTCCACCAATCAACAGAGTCACATTTACTATTTTGTTTTATTTTTTAATATTTAATATTTAATAACGAAAGAAACATTTATTTTATCAGGAAACCTATTATTACTGCACTACAAATTTTATCGCTTATCATAAGAGATTCGTTTCTCTTTTTTTATCAATAAACTTTGCACTATCGCCGTGGCGCTTATATCACCGAATCACCATATCATCGCCGACTCACATGTTGTACTCAGAGCCCTGTCGTCCACCCCTTTACGATGTTCCCCATGAAAATTGAGCCTGCGACGAAAACCGGACCCGCCGTCTTCAAATATTAACTTAGTTGTAATTTTAGAATTTTAACACAAATATTATTTATCGCAATGGTGTTTACAGTAGAACAATGACGTAGTGTGAAACATAGTGAGAAATCCGCTGGGTGCATGTTTTTCTATCCACAGTCTTCGAGCCTGTGAGTACAATTATTTAAATCGATTTTTTTTACCGTCGTAATCAACGTAGTATCGTAAACAACCCGGCCGTTTATCACTTGAAATGATAACTCATTCAGATTCTTTGACTTTTAACATAAACTTTATTTATTGCATTAGCCTTTAGAGTGGAATAATTACATAGTATGAAACATGGCGAGACTTCTGCTGGTTGTTCGTTTTTCTATCTACAAAGTCTTCGGCCAGTGAGCACGATTATTTGTATCGATCTTTTTTTACCGTTGTAATAAACGTAGTATCGTCGATAACCCGATCGTTTATCGCGTCATGGTCGAGCGACTCTAGTCCCGATATTTTGGTAAATGCTTCATTCTATGATATGGATGCTACACGGAAGCAAAAAACCCAAAAAAATCTTAGTTTGCCTGCACCTGCTGGTGTGTACAAACGATTCAGGTTTATTTAAGCCTTGATGTGATCGGCCAAAGAACAACTGAGACCAGTGTTGTCAGGCTCCACATTAAGTTCCTTGACGACACCGTCCTCCACCACCATGGAATAGCGTTTGCTACGCTTTCCACCGAGCACAGGCAGGTCGACCGAGAGCTCCAGAGCATCCGTGAATACGCCGGTTGGATCGGCGAGCATGCGTACCTGAAAAATGAAAGAAAAAAACATGTATAAGCTACCGATCGCTGCTTTACTGGTTCTCCCCGAAAAACAAAATTTCGATCGACCCCATTTCGCACGTACAAGTTTATTAATGTTTACCTTTCCATCAGCACCGTGGTCCTTGCCCCAGGCAGCCATGACGAACGGATCGTTGATGCTGACGCAGAAAATCGCAGACACTCCCTTGGATTTCAATTCGTCGGCTTTTGTAACGAAGCCAGGCAAATGGGTCTGAAAAGAACAACGAGTAATGAATGTAATGGCAAAGTGGCATCTCGATTATCGTACAAACTTTTAATCGCTCGCCGATTATGTGCTTACAAAATTAACTGCGATTTAAAAAAATGAAACATCTCTAATTTGTGGTTCATCAATGGGAACATGCTGTGATTTAAAAAAATGAAACATCTCTGATTTTTGGTTCATCAATGGGAACATGCTGTGATTACAAAAAATGAAACTTCTCAGATTTTGGTCCATCATTGCGAGACGATAACTGGATCTTGACATTATCGCGTTTTACGATATCAATCATCCGACACAGTGTCAAGAATCGCGCAATTTTTAAGATTTCACGTTACCTTTGAGCATCCCGGAGTAAATGCGCCGGGTACCGCGAAGATAATGATCTTTTTGCCGGCGGCCTCGCCAACGAGATTGACCTTGGTGGCCGGCGTGTTCTCGAAAAGATCGATCGAGGGAAGCTTGTCTCCAACCTGGAATTATTTACGCACAGTGCGTTATACCTCTCGGCTTTGATTGATACGACGATCTCGTTCGTTTCGGCAATTGAACGGCTCGACAGAGAAAAAAAAAACACTCACCGCGATAACCATGTTTCCGGCTGATAGATGAATTGTTCGAGAAAGAGAGCTGAACGAGGATCTTCCAGCGGCGGAAATGACGCGACTGACCAGTTGGCTCATCTGTGTGCTTCGATTGAACCACTCAGTAAACCAAATAACGTTTTATCTTTACTAAGCTTTTAATCGTACTCGTCGGAGTCCTGCGATAGCGTGACAATACGACGAAGCCGGCGCGATGCTGGATCGCCTATTGCGCAACTTCTTTCGGGCATTACATAAAACTATTATCATCTCGTATCTCTGCATCCCTGCTCGACGAATCCGATTCGGAGTGCGCACCATTTTGACCATCGCTTTGTTGGCATAATACATGCTATTCATTTATTTGGAACGCAGCGTGCAGCAGTGCGGCACGTTTGGCGAGGACATTCGAAGCATTGTCATTCATGATTATGTTACGATGTTCCGGTCTTCACGTGCTGACATGCTTTTGTGGGAAAGGAGAATTAATCGCATCGAGAGAACGTCCCGGGACGTGGAGCCCTCTTTCTGCATTTTTCGAGTTCGTTCCGCAGCGCGTTCGAGGCTCCGTTGAAACCGTGAAGCGATGGGAACACGCTCCGGCGATTGTCGGTAGGTAAAGTCATACATCGACAAATTACTGAGATTATTCAAATTCTTTATGTCATCTGATTGTCCTATGCTTTGTGCGACATTGAAACCTTTTTTATGATTTTTTATACACAGTTAAAAGTTTAACATTATGCGGATGATAGGTTCGGTATTTTGGCGTTGGTTACGGGAGTCGCAAATGGCGTATTTAAATGAAAAACAGATAAAAAAAATTCGCTGTAAAAAATAGGTATAGATTGATGATAATACATTATATGGGCCTGCCGCATGATAAATAGAGTCTGTCCTGTAAAATAACGGGAGTAAGGGCATCAGCAGCTCAAATAAACTTCGTCTCAGTTGCACTGGAAATTACGGGCGGGATGCAAATTGTTTGTTTTTTCTTTTTTTTTTTTATGTTGATCGCACTGTGCCGGCGCAGCGTTACCAGTCGTGCATTTGAGATAGACTGCGCATGCGCACATTGTAACACCTCGAACGCAGACGCGTAGTTTTTGGCGCAACCGGCTTCTTCATTGTTTACTCGCGTCAGATGTTTGTGAATTTACAGTTTTTGTCGTAAGATTGTAACTCGCGATTTTGAAATAACGCTACCGCAAAGATCGTTGATGTACGGCGCATGGTAATTCAATGAACTTCTCTATACTTATTGGGGAACACCGATTTCATGTTCCTAGCCTAACATTTCCCTCGCCGTTTCGATCGTGTCTAGAAACACACAGATCTTGGGATTATTGAATAAAACATGCTTTATTACTTTTCCAGTTCGCCGTTAGATCGATGTTTGCTGTCGGTGAGTGGATCGGGCAGACCGAAATTCAACGGATCGTCGGTACGAGTGAGTTTTGAATTGTCCATTCAGAGATCAAGCAGAACACCGCGAGTTGCTTGTTGTTATTATACAAATTTTGAATTTTTTTGTAATCTTTGCGTCACGCTTGCTCGTAGACACCTGAAAAACCGGGGAGAAATAACCTAACAGCTAAATGTCTGGTGGAATCTTTACATGCATATTCGATGCAAAAAAAAAATTTGCAAAATTACCCATTTTGTTCTCATGGTTTCTCTTCCCAAACTTTTCGCGATGGAATTTTTTTTTCAACTTCCTCCGCAGAGGAAAATCACCAGTATACAAAAAAAATTTAATCCTGATATAGACACTTTTTATTTGCACGTTTAGTTCTCAATTGCCCTTCATTATACAGAGACTTAAATTTTGTAGAGAGTTTTATCTACAAAGCTGAAACTTTCAGAAGTTATAAACGATAGGCGAAGAAACAAAGTTTTCTACCCATAAATGTCAATGATCTAAAGACAAAAGGGTGTAAATTCTATGCTCATGCGCAGAAGATGCACCCTTAGGAAATTGAGTCATCGACTATTATTTAAAAAATAAAATTCACAGCCTGTTCTACATTTTTTTTTCATGTTTAACTTTTATCAAGTTGTGACTAGACTGGCAGACAGATTGCCCAAGTTGAAACAGATGCAGCTCTTTCGCTGAATGCCTATTATAATACCTTGTTACATGAAATATGACTTTACTGATAATTATCAAAGCGAATGCCAGGCATGCTTGGTCTTATTTGTGTACAATATTTCACAGTTATAGCTCCAAACTTACCCAAGTCAGAGTATTAACGGATGGTTAAAATTTCTATTCATAACATTGTTAGTTTATATAATAATGTACTATTATTAGTAACAATAATAATACATTATTATTATTAAAAATCAATTATTATTATCATTATTCATTTATAAAAGTTTGATCCGAATGACGATTCGCGTCAAACTCAGTAGCTCAATACATCCTTGATGGAAAAATTGTACTTACCAAAGCTTTTCGTCACGCGTTATGGGTATTAATACCCGCCGACCTTCATTCCCCCGTGCATTCCAACTGTACGGCCGTGCCGAGATAACGTTGCAACGTCCTCATCCAGAAATCACAAAATCATACATTGCACAACAATGTACCAAGAAGCATCACGCTTATTTACCTTTCGGTCACGTGTCGAGTACTCTTAGTGAACAGTCGCGATACGCGCTGTACGCATGAGTCGTGCGAACTACACCGTCAGACCGATTAAAAGGGATTATGCAACGCCGACTAATGTACACCAGACTGTCTCGTTTATTCAATGCACGCGATGAGAGCGCTCGGCTTACGAACAATCTTACATTAATTCTTACATTAACACCGCCCGCTTTTCTCATAAAATTCTCATCGCTCCGCTGACAGAAAAAAAAATCGTATAAAGAGCGTAAAAGGGAAAAGGAAATACTAAAGAAATCGGCGAGGTTCAAAGATGCGATGTAATCCGATAGTGCCCGGCCCTTCTCTCCGTGCCGGGATCTCCTAAATGGTTTCGAGACATCGGGAATTACCTTGGAATTACGATAGGAAACCAGGAAGGCTCCCAGAAAGGCAGGCAGTGGAGAACCCTTTTCGAATCGAACATGACACGAGTGGAACCAGCAACCATCCTCATCCGGATCGTTAAAAGCGCGCCACTCTCCGAACCCGAGGCAGTATACCTATATATACGCCTCACCATAGCGAGTACAACCGCGCAGTGGGCCGGGGTCTCACTGGAGGCAGGGCTCTCGCGTACAATGGGCCTCCGGTTGATAGAAATAATATATCTATTTACGAAATTAAAATATCCTATTTCATAATATTCCGCATGGCTGTTTGATCAATATTGGCTCCGCCCACGGGTCCTGTGGGTGTGTTATCAGGCTACAGAGCAGTCCATACAGACGCCCCACAGGCCATGTGCAACCCCCCGAGACTTCAAGAGAGGGTAGCTCCTAATCTCGCCGCCTTTGAACTTTAGATCGGAAACAGGCCGACAACGGTGCGGATAATGGAGAGGAAAAAATAAGAAAAAAAATAATCGTTTCAGTTTGTAAATAATCGTACGAATGTTGGGCCATTAATTAAATCGGGACAAGCGGGAAGGGCGAAAAGAAGGTGTTTGAGGAAGTGGAGTGTAGGAGAGAGGAAACGAATTAAATTGCGAGTAACAGTGTGCTTTTATGGCATCATCGGTGGTCCATGCATATGTAAGAATATCTAAAGGGCTTCGTCGCACGCGCGTTATAAAGCCACAGTGGCTCGGGGGATCGGAAAGGCTTCGCCGAGTTACGTCCATGTATTCGTGTTACGTCCATATGTTTTATGTAACCGCGTTCATGTCACCGACGTGTCCGTACAGCAAGGCGCATCCTCCCGCAGCGCCCCGGCTCGCCAGCTATGATGATCCGGCGTGCCTTGTTTGGTACAAATTCTTAACTTGATTACAAACGCCCGCTCGCACCTGCGGGGTCTCCTGTCTCGACTCATTAACTTTGTGACGGTCCCTTCGATAATGAAAAGCGTTATGGATTCTTTTACTTATCATCGAATAATTTAATATCGGAGGCATGGCAAAAGATTGACCCGATATCTTCGGGAATCTTAAATGAATTAATTTTTGTCGAAGATCGGTTTGCAAGTGATCGCTAGGAATATACATTTCTACCAGGTTATTATTGCGTTTGCGATAGCGTCTAGAGTGACGATTCAAAACCATCGATTTTTATATATTGCCTTTATGTCCCAGAACTATTTTCCGGCTTAAAACCGATTAACATTCATACTCGTCAATGGCAGTCCAGACTTAGAGCTACATCCGATTTCTCTCGTCGTGTCGTTTATTCTTCCGATGAAAGTTTCAGTCGAATAACGCGCCCGTAGCAAGCGATAACAGGGTTCTGCTTCCACACCAGTCTCTACTGTCAATTAGAGGAATCCGCTTGTACGAAAGTTTTTGATCTGCTGAATCGGCCATTCGTGCACGTTCTTCACTGCGGCTCCCAACCCGGCTGTTCGATGGTTCCGTCATGCGCGACGCTATGACGGTGACGGAAAATTTATAACTCAATCCTCCACATTCAGCCTTTATATCGATATTATTAGGAAATCATTTCTTTATCTCAACACACATAGAAATATTCATTACACTGCTTTTTTCGAAATTAAATTTGTAAATCTGATTTTTTTATTTGCTTTTCAAAAATCTGCTGAAAAAAATCTTTCTATACAGATAGATTAAAAATTTGGAATGAAATGTCTTAATTATGCATGGCAATGGCTTTAACATAACTTGATCTGCACACAATCACGAATTTATACGTTTTTTAAAAATATTTACCGTGAAAGATCTTCGCTTATATCGATGCTAGCTGGGGCATTCACCTTATACAGCGAGGGACCATCAGGAAGTGTAGTGAAGGGTTCAAAATATGAGGCTGATCCGCGAACGCCGTGGACGAGAGAGTTCCTGGCGATCTGTGTAGCGATGATATTATTTAACAAACAAGCCGGATGGTGGGTTTAAGCGACTACTGTTACCGCTAATCGGACGTCTCGCGGACTAGGCTCGGGTCTTTATAACGCAGTTACGGTAAAGCAGATACAGCTCGTGAACGTTGTAGGCCCCATAATACCTGCCGCGGTAATTAAGAGATTAAACCCTGTTGCCTGACACTGCGCGCTCGGTCGCGCCTCTCTGTTCTTTACCCCCTCGCCTCGGGTCCCCCGTCGGGTCGGCTCCGTTCCATCCAACCGGGCCGTAACCCGTCTCCTCTTAACGATATCGCGTTACTTGAGTATTAAAATCGAGTCTAAGACGCTGTGTGGATATGGAAGGTACGGGCCATGTCTGCTGGGTAGAGAGATTGAAAAAGATGTTTTAAGTAGGACATGATTTATAAAAGAGTAAACAAATAGTAAAAAGGTTTTTCAAATCACCTGCTACAAGATGGTTGTCGCTCAACGCGCCGATCGCGCAACCGCCCGGACTTAAACGGTTACGGATAAAAAAATCGATATGAAATCGATAATTGATTTTTCAAAAATTATCAAAAGTCTCGTTTTATCTTTATAAAGTTTGAAATAGTTAAATGAAGAAAAAACTGATGCGGTAAAAGGAATCAATCTTAGTGCTCGGAAGTTCTAGCAGCCGATATTTGCGAAATGACTAATTATTGCTTAAAGGAAAAAAAAAATTTTCATCATTAATAATAGCAACCAGATAACGCGTCCGTATAATCCTCCTCACTCCTCATTTCTTATTTCAGAAAAAAAAAGTTTTTAAACGCATAAAAATTGTTTTCTTTATACTCTTCTCTTAAAAATAATGTATTTCTCAAGTGTCGGTTGAATCACTCACTCCTTAATCGCCGTTTCAAAGTGCGAAACCCGACAAACAAGTGTTTACCGTAACGATGAACTTAATGTGTATTTACGTTAATGCACCGTTCTAAAAACCACCGTTATTGTATCGCGTGGCAATGCTAGTGCGAACACATTGCCAGTCCACGATAAAACACTCTTTCCTGCTTATCCGCAGTTCGCGACTAGCGTCGCGCGGATAAACGTAGCTGCCGAACCCCCATACTACATCACACCACATACATATATATATATCATGTTCCCGGATTCCCTGTAGCGAACTCGAGCCTTCTCATCCTCTCGAACATTACAGTACGTTACTCCGCTCCTTTATCGAAGTAGTGTGAAATATGTTGTTTTTTTCTCTCTTTTTTTTCGCACTTTAATTGATTCAATCGGCGAAAAACACGGAAGCGGGTTGCACGGTCTCGACGGCCTCCGGGTGGCTCGCGGTCTCGCTCGCTCGTTCGTTCGAGAGGGCGACGGAGAGATCGGGAGAAGCGGTCGGGCATGGCGGTCCGCACGTTCGCAGAGTCGCAACCGCTGTAACGAGACGCCAAAGCCAACCCCTCGAAATCGCGGGACGAACCCCCGCGGGAGCAGCCATCCAGCGATCCAGTCACCACCCCCCCCCCCCCCCCCCCCCTTTCCCCGCGTTCGTCTATCCGGCATCCCACCGGTACCACCGGCGAGATAACCATACAGTCGTTCATAGTTTTCCTTTATCATTTTACCCCACTCTGTTTCATAATATTCTATATTCTGTATAGGCGCTCCTGATATCGCCCCCCGTTCCTCCTTTTCTCACCCTTATTTTCTTCCTTTTGCGTCACGTCCGGGGCGCGCGCGCGCGCGCGCTATGCGGTAGCACCGGGGCTTGTAACTGTGCACGGTTGCTCCGCACAGTTGCCCCCGTGGCGCTTCGTGCTCGCCTCGCGAATATAATATGGAAACATTTGTACACAGAACGTGAGCGACCGAAATGTTGTGCCGCCGCTGGTGCGGTGAGATCCGCGGGTGGCGGCGACGACGTCCAGGGGGAGGCCGCGATGATGAGGACGTGGTCCGGGCGACGGCGACGTGTGCCCCCCCCCCCTTCCGCTCGGACCGATCCCTTTTTCGTGCTTGCTGCTATCGTCGAGAGAAACGACTCACGGGGACTCTACGTGGAAATGCGTTTATTATTTTAATTAAAGCCTTCGGTCCGGCGGACGCCGAATGAGAGGCGTTTCTCGTCGCCGCTGCATACGGAGGCCACGCTATTAATATTGTACACACTCGGCGTGCGTGTACCTTTTGTGTACCTACGTATTATACGGGAGCCGGGGACAATACGATCGTATCCGAACGACAACAGTTGAAACTTAGGCGGGAATGTAATTAGGAGATTCGTTGAAAATTAAACACGTTAGTCGCGGATTAATTGACCGTGTGGGTAATTAAGTTGGTCATGAATCGAAATTTATGGGTGGTGTGGAAAAGATTTTGTTTTTGTTTTTGTTTTTTTTTTTAGTTGGTAGAATTTTTTTACTTTTGCCCGCGGGGCTAATGTGGTATTCAATTACTCGTGTGAGGAAATTCGGAGCGCTAACGAAACATAATGTTAGGGGTATTTTATACCTCTCATAGGGTTTAACTCTACTGTTTTTTTGTACTTTGAAATTTTTTTTGTAGAAGCGCATTTTCGTTAGTTACTTGCAGAGAGGGTACGGATAGTAGGAAAAAGACAGTAAAAATAGTCGTTCGAACGGGTTTTTATGTTTAAAAATTTTTCTCCCCGCTTCGGGTTTTTCCACTCGGAGAATCGAATGGACAATCCGATGCTGTCCGGCTTGTAAAACCCAGTGCCACTTTTTTTTCTCTGTGTGTTTCTCGTTCGTTTTCTCTTTCTTCCTTTGCACGCCGTTTGTCACCGTCGAAAAACTAACGCTCTTTTTTCCGTTATTGCAGCTCGTTTCCGCGGAGCGGCGTATAACGAGCGGAGAGAGTAACATTTTTTTGCTCGACTTACCGGCCCCTCGAATCGCCGTACGGTCGAGGTGGACCGTTAAAAAATCGTCGCGCCTGCAGTATTTCGTTGTCGCTGTGGCTGCCCAACGATTTTTAGCCGGGCGGTCGACGAAAAAAAAAAAATCGGTGACTTCGAGGGTCTCCAGCGACGACCATCGGGCAGAACACTGCAAGGGGTTCTTTCGTGTTTCGCACCGTTATGCAAAAAATTGTTACCGGTAACTCTTTTACCGGGTTCTTCGACCGACGAAAACCACTGGCTGCGCCCGGCAAACAGTGTTTCCCCCGCTCAAAATTGCTGCGAAGCAATAAACTCGTGTCTCCGTTACCCGGAAAAAGCTGACTTAACGTTTTACCCCGTTTTTCATAACGTTTCTTCTTGCATTTTTTTTCGCTCGTCCTTAAACCTTCGGCTAGCCCACTGTTTTTTCGCCGTTTCTTTTCCCGTTCGTCCCGCAGCGGCAAAAACCAGCTTTTTCCATCCTTTTTGAGACTCGGCATGCGGCGGACAAATTTTTCGACGAACGAAAAAGGTTTCCCGTAAAAATTTTAGGCTGTTTTTGTCCTCTCGCACCGTGGGAGGAGCAAAAAAATTACTGTTTTTCAAAGTTGCACGAGGCTTTTTGCAAATGAAAAAAAAAATGTTGAGATGGGACTAATCCTCGGAGAGGCCTTTCTCTACTCGAAAACATTCATCTAACACTCCCCTCGCTACGCTGCCGAGAAAAATTGTGAGAGAGCAGTAAATAATATTTTTTCGAGAGCGTTTCAAAAATACTCGTCGCAGTGTTTCGTTGCTCTGTCGCTGTGAGGAAACAATCTTCCGACCAATAAATTATTATTTTCTCGTGAATGTCTCAGAAACAATAACCCGCTCTTAAAGTGCAGCGAATGAATTTTCCCTGTACCTATTTTTTTTATTTTTTTTATAGTAGCACGTTTATTTATTGAAATTATTACAAATAGTGACGATTATGTCACAGTTTGTATATAAATAATGTGGTTCATACGGTGAAACAAAAATTCCAACGAGCCGTCAACCGGAATCTTTTAGGCCGGGTTTCTTTTCTGCCGTTTTCATTATTTTCACGGCTGATTCTTTGAAGTTTACAAAAATTCTGTGTCTGTACTCTATTATTGGCCTACATATGAGTCATTCCATACCATTTCCACCTGGGTTTAAAGCTTCACACCGTTGATTGGGCCCGCGATTTTTTATATGACTGAATTAACTCTCAAAAGCGCTCAGAAATCAGTGAAGAAAATGAAAAGAAAAAATCAGTCAATTACGGGTTTTGACCATTTTTATATGCAGCACTGCATTTTTGAGAATTTCTTCAGATTTTTCCTAAGAGTTTTATTTTCAAACGTTCAACAAGTTTTTAGGTTTTGCACCGTTGGAAGTGAAATTTGAAATGGTATTGAATTTATTTTTATTTTTTGTCGGAAAAGCTATTCTCACGCGTCTATGTCCTAAAACGAAATAGCTTGCTTCCGAGGAAGGATAACTATCGGATTACGTTGTATATCACCACAGAACGAGTCCACGAAAACTCTCGTCCATCCGGGGCCTCCTAGAAAATTACGGCGGTAACTCAAGTCCGCCGGTATCAGTTTTAGTTTCGATTTCAATTTTTTCGCGAAACCACAAATCTTCATTTCGAGTCTCTCGTGGAAGTTCCCTGACCCAGTGACTGCTGACCGCATGCTGTTCGAGGTAGACCGTGGGGCCGGACTTTCATTAGGAAAGAACGAGCGAGAATGAACGAGCGAGAGAGCCGCGTAAATCCCAAAGAAATACGACTACGACAATAAATTGGAAAGTCGTCGCAGCTTTCACCCTCCGTTCGCTTCTCGCCGGGCCGAAAAGTATGAAATTCCGGCGAGTCGTTCCTCTCCTCGCCGTGCGTTTGCATCATCCAACGAGGCACAAATTTATTGGGTAAAATTTCGTTCGGCTTTATTGGTATTTCACCCTGCGCTCAATCGGGCCTGCGCATCCCGCCTCCCCTTTGTCATAATATCGTAAACTTTTCTTTGGATTTATTTTTAGTCTTAGTAATTTTCGAGCCGGATGATAAAACTTTACTGTGACCTCGGTGCAGCGGGCATTACTCGTCGACATTGTCCGGCTAATTCGGTTTGCAGACAGTCGGCCGCGAGGGTTTTCTCCCAGGAGCGAAATTTCTTCGTGTTCGTCGAGTATGCCGGACGGCCTTGGGAACCGTGACTGGGTCACGATCTTTTCGGAGACCCCAATTTCGGGCTACCCGCACAACGATCATTCGGTCATTGATATAGCCATGAGGGTCGAAGAAGTGAGCGCCTCCGTTGCCTCATCGTTATTACACCGTTGTCGGGTAATCACGCAAGCATCGCACTTTTAATTTTATTGCTGTCTGGTAAAATTATCATTGCGGGGAAGCAGTGATGACTAATGGCGAGTAATATGACCACGATTTGAATGGGGAACGGCGTATCTTTGATCTTTAAATTAAATAAAAAAAACTGATGTCTGTAAATTTGCACAGTGTTTCGCACGAAGCTACAAAGTAACCTTGTCGTGAAATGAATTTTTCACTCAGATTGACGATAAATTTACACACACGAGTTTATTTCTTCTTCGACTGTAGGTCGCTTTTATCGAAATTCAACATTCTGCAATAATGTTAATTACAGTTTATCATACCAATCGCGGTAACATTTTACCACGCTTCAAATCTACTTTTGCTTACCCCGATTTTTTTATACAAATAAATTTTCCTCCATGAGGAAGCAAAGCTGACATACGTGTTGCCTCAGTGCATTATGCGGAGTACGCGTCTATCATCATCGAGTCGCGTAGTCGACTCGATAGATAAAATGAATCGCCATATGCGGCGACAGAATTCGTGGAAACATTCTGAGCTAGCTGAAACAAACTGAAATACAACGAAGTACATTTATAGTGAATATTGATATTCTTATCTGGAGATTAGATTTTTATTAGAACGGGCTCGGCTTCCCGGCTGCTGCAATTTGTTGCGTTTTCTCATCGCGCGCGCGCCGCAGCATCCCCTCCGGTCATGGGGGCCAAGTACACGCATCTCGGCGATAAGTATAGCTCGCGATCATGCTGTGTTTCTCTCGCACAATGTACCAAAGTGAATGACTCAGCGTGCCTGTCGCGTTCTCTTTTATAGCTTCGATGTTTGCCGGGTGCACCGCGTGTGCAGTTTTTATTCTTTCTCCTTCCCTCCCTCTCTCTCTCTTTCTCTCTCCAAATAAATGGCGAACTTTTTCAATCCAGCGAAGAGGACCAAGTATATTCTCACCACGCGTCAGAGTACGGGATGCTGAAAACTTTTGATACACGGATTAAGGGGTTTCAAAAAATAATTCAATTTCTTCGTTTTTTTAAGAAGTGAACTAATTATGCATTTTTCGATGATACACTTGATATAAAATGTTGGAGTATTTAAAATTCCCATGGATATTGCAAGCATTTCTGGCCCCTCTTCTATCAAAGCATAATTCTTTTTTTTTTTTTTAAGAAGTAAAGAACTTATTAATTTTGCGATGGCCTACTTGACATAAAATGTCCGAGTATTTATAATTCCCATGGATATGGTGAGCATTTCTGGCCCCCTTGCTGTATCTAATCAAAGACCCCGTTTTATACACTTTTAATACAAGTATTAAGTTCTATCGAAGCATAATTCAATTTTTTTTTTTAAGCAGTGAACAAGTTATGAATTTTTCGATGACCCACTTTATATAAAATGTCCGAGTATTCATAATTCCCATGGATATGTTGAGCATTTCTGGCCCCCTTCCTGTATCTAGTCAACAGCCCCGCGTCCAGTGCCCTCGTCGGGTATACAGAAGGGCCGAGAACGGTCGTACGGAGGTAGGTACGTGTTCCGGCAGTGTTCTCGCACTTCGTACCCTGCGGGGAGCAAGATCACCAACAGCGGAGAGCGTGCGTTCGCGCGCGTGTCCCCTCTTCTCGCCATACCCCTGTTTGCTGTTTGTTACAAACTGCACTCTTCGATCCCTATTTATTTCTCTACCGCCCGATTGTAGTACGACATGCAAGCTGAGCGGTGAACTTTTTATTCTCGCTGTCAGGAGGGAGTGACAAGTTCAAAAGTATTTGCGTGTTTCGCGAGCTATTCATATTCCCACAAAAACAAAGTTGCAAAGCCTTCCTGCAAGCAATTTTATAAAAGTCAAAAGAATTTTAATTTTCTTTAACGAAGCATGATCTCAATTTTGGCAGTCGTGAGGTGAAAATTATTCAGAAGCGGTCGATTCCTTAATACCGCTTAATGGAGAAGCTACAAATGCTGAATATTTTTTTTCTCCAATTTTATCATAAGTGTTACCCGAATACTACAATACTCCGACGTTGAAACTCTTCCAACTAATTCGCATACTCCTTGAGTAATTTTTTTCAGCATTGCTGGAAAATTCTCAATATCCCAACATTCGAATATTCGGAAAGTTCGAATAATTACAAACTTCTAATAATTGGAATATTAAATTTCGTATATCGCTAATTTTCATTTTCGTTTCATTATCCGGGTAGTGGACTGTCGAAAGCTCGTCGGCGATAATTCGTATTGTTCCTCCCATCTCCACGTAGCCGTCTTTATTGCATAACTTAGAAACGAAAAATTGACTATTTCAGTTAATTTCCGATTTTTCTCGTAGGCGTCGAGAAGTGCGCGTGCTGTCTGTCATTGCTTACTTAGTTCGTCCGTGGGCATGCGCGGGGTGCGTGTCTGCGAGATTTCGAGAGCGTACGTCCCGACTGCACGCAGAGCGACGAAGTCGCGGTGCCCCGAACGTGTTTATATCGGCTTAAAGAGAGCCCCGTAAATTTTGGAGCTCAGCGGGGCTGTAAAGATACCCCCGAGGTGAAGAAGCGACTCGACGATGGCGTCGATAGAACAAGGGAGGCAGACGGTCTCCCGGAGCAGGGAACCGCTTGGGCGAACGGCCGGACCACGGGGCGCTGCTTTTCGAAGACGAACAGTCGCGAGGCGTCCGCTTTCACCCCCAACGAGCCAAATGCGCTCGCGACCACTCCAGAAACTTTTAAAACTCGATTCCTCAACCCCTTTCCCACCATCGTTTGTGCGGCAGGCCGGAAACCTGCGACAGGCAAATAAACGCCCGGCGGAGGATACTCGAAGGCACACCGCACGAATATTCGCGTGCCATTTACCCTCGCCACTTTCTTTCTCGTAGAATCTAAAATTATGTCCCCTTTCCGTGGGAACTTCGAATTAACGTTGAGACACCGGATCGCCCCAAAATTCCTCGTTTCCTGCCGACTCTTCTCGATTGGATTATTATTGTTACCATTATTTATTTTACTAATCGGCACTTGTTAAAAAAAATGGCTTTAGGAGCGCCTGATACAGTTTAGGTGAAAACAAGTATCGAAGTAAAAAAATAATAACCTCGCGAAGGTTTGCAAGCGACAAATTGAATTTGGAGACTTCGTATATTATCTTATTGGGAATAAGATAAAAAATAAAATACAATTAAGGCATGAAAAAGGACTTTTTTAGCGTAGTCGGGAAAAAATTAATTTTTCCCCAGGGAATACTGATACATTTTTTCACGGGTTCTTAAGACTCTCTCCGTATAGGGAAATTGGTGCGGGTCAGTTGTCTATCTACTCGCGGTTGAGAATTTTTTTTCCGAAGATTCACGCTAATCGAGAGCGAAGCTCGTGAATCATGGATCGCCTGCCGGGTATCGTGCGTCGTGCTTTGTGCGTCGCACGGACATTTTTTGGCTCGGAAAGCCGAAGGAAGGAGAACGAGTTGCGGGCCTTGGAGAAGTGGTCTTCTTGGACCGAAGAAGCGCACGGAGAGCGCACAGAGTCGAGGAGAGCCGGAGTAGCGCAGGGGTTGAAGCGGGAAGCGGCGGCCGAGGAGGATAGTGCGCGGGGTCGTATAACTTTATAGAGGGGACCCAAACAAAAGGGAACGGCGTATAGCATCCTTGCAGTCGACGAGGGACGAGGAGACGGACGACGTTTTTCAAAAACGTAAAATTTTACAGCCCCGACGAAGACGCGACTCCGTGTATGCGGTAAACCCAAAATCGTTTCGGGAGCTACCGCAGCACTGGCATAGCCGAGCTGGAATAGAAAGTTTTTTTTTTTCTGTCCGTGCTTTCCGCAGTACTCTATGCAATTGTACCGCACTACGACCAATCCGAAGTGATAAATCATCTCCAGCTCGCTCTTCGTTGCTCACCGGCCATCTTTTACATTTATTGTTTTACACCTTGTTGACCAATTTTACGCGGCCACCGAAGGTTCGCTTTTTTCTAGACGTTTTACTCACCTAACCACAAGCCAATATTCAACATTTTGTAATTCCCAATAGTTTTTATGTAAACTTGAGAAAACACTTACCTTTTGAAAAAAATCGAATCATATAAATTTCTCACTGGAATATACTTAGCATATTTTTTGCAAATCGCCTGGGCTAGTGGCATTTACTTATACTTTTTTAAAATAATTAGTTATATATGACCCACACGTTGTATTTGGCCTGAACTCAGAAACGTTTCCGGAGCTACCGCAGCACTGGCATAGCCGAGCTGGAATAGAAGGTTATTTTTCTTCGTCGAGGTTTCGGTGGGAAGTACCCTGTTTAATTCTACCGCACTACCGATAACCCGAAGTGATAAATCATCTATAAATTGTAATCTATAAATTTCATATATATACTTAAAATATTTTTAAAAAATCGCTCGTGCTAGTAGCACTTATAGCTACTAATACATAAAAATAAAAAATTAGCTGCATGTGACTAATACGTTGTATTTTGCGTCAATTCGTTGAATCGATTTGTTTCAATGTGCACCGAACAATCATGACAATCGCAGCACATTGGAATTCGATAACATTGAAATGCAGCATTGCTCGCTGCTATCTCTGCGCTATTTGTTTCACAAGAGAATTACTGTCCCGGCGTGATACGTGACGAAACACGTAACCCGATACCGTTTCGTTTATCGTCGTACGATTTCATAATATTTATAACGATGACACGCGGTGCAGTGGCGATTATGAGTAGTGCATTTTTGCGTATTGTCAGCTTTAAAACTCGCGCCCATCAGCATTGACCGTGCTTGAAGCGGGCCGAGGTCGACGTTTATAAAAATCAACGCTACGATGAGTCAGCGGCCCCGTGTAAGCAGCGTTCTTCTCTATCGCTGCATCTCGTGCGAATTGTACAGCTCCTACGCTCAGACATTGCTTGAACGCCGTAGATAAAAGTGCGGAGTGTGAGTGATAAATACAAACGGGCTTTCGGCAGTGCACTTGAAGCGCCAGTGATAGCGCGCATGCAACAGTATCGCTCGGTTCTGTGCATTCGACTGAGCAACAAATCGGTGGTTTTTCATACGGAAATATACACAAATATCGGGACTATTGAAAGTTGTTTTAAATTTACGGAAACTTCGAAATCTGTGCGTAAGTTTATTCAATTTATATGAAGATTCAAGATAACATAGCAAATTACAAAGAACTTGACCGTTTTACGTGAATAGCTGCCACGCCTAGAAATAGTTAACCTCGGTGAGACTGCTGGGATGTTAATTGAGTGATCAGTAACGCTTGAGAAGAATATCGTGAATCGTTAAATCGACGATTGAAATAACAAAAGGTAAACTATTTTTCTTTACTGTAATAAAGATTCGATTAATTTCTGATGCTACGGGCAATTGCTTTTTCTGATTGTTGAAGAATGTACATAAATTATAATGGAATGGAAAAGTGAAACATTGATTGAGAGTAGAGTAATTATTTTTATTTATGACGCGCAGTTTCTCCGGAGGTTAAAATGTTATTAGACTATTCGTGTTTATTAAAATCCATGGTGCAAGTAACTTTTAAAAGGTCAGCGAAGGTACAGTACGGATTTTTCTCGTGATTCGCGTTTTAGAAATCTGAACGTTGTCTACATATTTATTGATGATTAATTGATTCTTTATTTATTATTGATTGATTCTTTATTTATTATGTATTTGTTATTTATATAAATATTTATCTATGAAAAATAAACTTTTATTTATTTTCTTATCTGTGGGGAAAAATTTGAGAACAATGCTGTCGAGTTGTTTTCGTAATCAGCTATGTTGACTGGGCCCTATTTAATCTAATCTATAACTCGTTCGACAACACAGTTCGTCGCAAGATAGTACGACAGATTCACGTAACTCTGCCGAAATTAGAGTTAGTCGTAGACGGTCGTCCGTCGTGAACGGGACAATATAAGAATTCTGGCTTTGAGATCGCAAACGATGGGAATGGACGAGGCGTTTTTCGAAATAATTCTTCGTCGTGGTCTCAACGACGACACCGTGAGCAACGTGAAAATTAGAGACGAGCGCCCGGCAGTTGGAAAGGGTGAAAATTTCCTGAGTCACTTGTCGAGATTCACACTGGGATACTGCACGGGAACGGCGGATGGAGCTGAGAAGTTAATCGAGAGGGAGATACAGTTGATCGTCAAATATGACGCTGTCGAGAACGGTCCAGGCTTAGAATTAATAAGAGCCCAGAACTTATTCGGCACGGAACTCAAGGCTTTCAACACCGTATTGCCAGGGATCGAGAGCCTTATTGGCCAAAGGTTGACGCCGAAATACTTCTACGGATCGGACAATCCCAATATCATTGTCCTGGAGGATCTGGCTCCTTTGGGATTCAAGACGAAAGATCGTCAGCGCGGTTTGTCGATGGCTCATGTGCTCATGGTGCTCGACAGGATCGCCAAATTTCACGCCGCATCGGTTTATCTATGTGAACAAGTAAGATATCCACGGCTACCGAACGATGCTCAAGTTAATAGTTGAACCTTTTTTATGTTATTTTTTCTATTTTATTTCTTGCTTGGTTTAGAATCCCGATGCAATAAAATCATTCATCGTTGGAATGATGAGCGAGCATACGCCGAAAAATATGTTTGGCGTTCTTGAACAAACGCTGGAAATTATATGCAATGAAATTGGACGGTGGCCCGATTCGAAGTATTCTCGAATTGCCGACAAGTTGACGGCACTGAAACACAAGTTCGCCGAGGAAGTCGTCAAGGTAACGGAGTACGATGACGAAGAATTTTGCGTACTCAATCATGGCGATTGCTGGATAAACAATCTTATGTTCCGCGAGGACAGTGATGGAAAACCGCTGGAACTTATGCTGGTGAGTTACGGAAAACAAGTTAGAGAGAGGAGTAAATCAGTTACACGAATGACACATTGAAATTATGTATAATGCGATTTCAATAATATCTTAATATCAGAAAAGTGTCTTAAAAAAATTGTAAGTATAGTGTACTGGTCTCGAAGTTTTTATCCACTAACTGGTACATTAAATTTAAAGTACAATTGTTGTAAAAAATTAACTGACTTATAGAGTGAGATTAAAGCAAATTATTAAAAGTTAAGTATTACCAACGTTTTTAATATACCGTGCGGTAATTTTTCATCGCAGTTGTAAATGAAATTTAATATACCAGTTTACGCATAAAAACTTCCAGTACATTAATATTCATACGATTTTTTTATACTGTTTATATTGAAGTTTTAACTGAACTACAAAAAAAAACAAAGATGTTTGTTCGATTTCGACCTCGATCAGTTCAAATACGATTATATTGTGAAAAAATATTTATCGTTGTTCTTTTGGCAATAATAATTAATTCACGCTTCTTTCAGATCGATCTCCAGATGTCCGTTTACTCGTCACCCGTCATCGATTTGGTATACTTTCTGAACGTTTGTCCCGAGGTAAATTTGAAGTGCGATAAGGACGAGTTCTTCCTCGAGACATACCTTCGAACGCTGACGCAGACGATGACTTCGTTGCGATGCAAAGCGAAGCCTCCTACGATCAAGGATCTTCGAAAAGCGATGCTGAAGAGACGTATGTGGGCTGTCATGGCCGCTTTAACGTATTATCCCCGTATGATCGCCGATGTGAGCGAGATTGAGACCTTCGACGAAATTCTCGAATCCGGTGAAACGAAAATGGATATTTTCAAGAACCCGACTGCTACCATTGCATTGAAAAAAATGCTGCCAACGATGGACGTACAAGGTTATTTTGATTAAATAGTGTCAGTGAAATGTAGCTTGAGTATTATAGACGAAGGTTACGAAATGCACATAATGGGCTACTACGCAGATCGTCGTAGTTATCTTGCGAGATACTCTTCGTTAATGCTTAGTAGCAGACCACGATAGATTTCAAGGGCGTTCAATAGTATACTTTGCCAGGATAAGCAATTGTCTACATCTCCACATGATAATAAATTTCATGTCGATTGGACACTCTCAGGTACTCACAGGTATTGACACACACTCACAGATGCTCACAGGCACTCGCGAGCACCAAGGTAAAGGCTAGTGTCGAAATAATATTGAAATGGAATGTTACAATCCGTCTTCTGAAACATTTTGTTAAATTAATTCAGACTTATGGAAACTTAATGTCATAAAAATATAATTATAACGCTCTTACAGTACCTTTTGTATTGCCTAAGTAAAATCAATAAAGTATTTGAAAAACTCGCGCTCTAGATTATTTTGCGGAGCAATATAAAATCGATGTATCGATTTGTCATTTATCAAACGTACATAAAATAGATATCTCGATCGCAACTAAATTATATTTGTCTATACATTATAAAGAGATATAAAAAAAGTATGAAATAATATATCATATATACAGGTATATCGTCTCTTGCGAACCCAGCAGAGAAATCTCGCGAGCAAAATTTCCGGCACCTCTCGAGTCCTCCGAGAATTCGAGTCGTCCGTTGGCACTAAACTTTCGAAAAATCCTCGCCAAAACACTATATTCGGTAGCGCTTTTCGTAAATAGAAACGCACCCTGAGACTAGGCTAAGTTTGACTGCTCCACGAAATAGACGTGCAATATGATTTATCGTGGGGCAGTAAAGCAGTAGGTAAAGTGCTCCCGTGGAGTTTGCCTCGGTAACCTACATCGTGAACATAGAAATTGTTGTGGCAAGCCTCGATGGGTGGTGGAGAGTTCTTCGGGTTCTCGCCCGGCAACTTCTGCAGAAGAAGAGGGAAGATTCGTTCTTCCCGGTCGCCGAGCCTGTACCGGAGTGAGGAAGAGACGACGTCTTCCGAGATGGTGGGTCCTTCGGGAGGGAAGAGAGGGAAGAGAGGGAAGAGAAGCTGGAAACCCTGGAGATCCTGGACGGCCGTGCCCTGCGAAATTTCTCCTCTGCCTTTCTCCCCGATCGTGGGCCGCGGTTTGCCGGACCCGGTAACGAGGAAGAGGAAAATTTATGTCATCGCCCGCGAGGCCCGAGCTCTTGCGACAAGAAAGCGAGAGGTCACAGCGCATCTCACGCGGTGAGCTAAGTCAGTCAGTCAGTCAGTCAGTCAGGCAGGCAAAGCCCGGAGGCATCGTGTGGGCCACGCGCAGTAAATCAAAACCTCTCGGTGGCACTGGGCGCGTTGTTCTTCGACCGCGTGGACTTTGGTGACCGGCAAACGACGATGGACGGAAGGAAGGTCTACGGTTAGCGCGGGTTTCCGCGAGCGGTTGCTACCGGTTGTAAAATATCGGCCGGGGAAAATAGAAATCAGTGAAAATCCGGTAGCTCGATCTTTGGCTCGCCGTGTGATGGCTTGCGGGTCGGGTGAGGGCTGCTTCTTGTACACGTTTGCTGTAGCTTTTCGACGACTCCGCGTCTCTCCGGGCCAGCGTTGGCTGGCTGCTGTTCTAGAGGGGAGATAATGGCTCGGTGAAAAGCGACGGAGGCACAGGACAGGCACAGCGTACGCGGCACAGGAGCCTCGGTGAGACGTTCGTGCCCACGGATCCGGGTTACTCGGTCGTCAATGCCTCGAAAATTCCGGTAGCCCCGATTAGTCACGAACGAGATGGGTGAAAAGACGTGCGGGGAAGACTTCCCGGACGAGACGATTTTAGGAGAGATCGACACTTTTCCTTTTTCTTTTATTCTCTCGGCCTCGGCCAGAACCCACTGCACTCTTTTCTTGGATCATTTAGGCTTGTGCGATGTCTCTTTGAAATGGTCGCTAGATAGGTTTTTCTAATGAAACGACTTTTATTGAGAAATTCGATATCACTTCGATTGATCTCGTTAGGCGGGAAAAAATTAGAAGCTGCATTTTAATGCAGCCGATATTCAAATAAAATCGATCAACCCCCCAGAAATTCGAAGAAATAGAACATTTAATCGTGCATTCATATGCACGATAAAATGTTCATATTCTACTCTTCTCTGTTGAATACTACTTTTATTCAATTCGAGTAAGCTTAAGAGAATTCAGATGATTTTTTTTATAAATCAACGAAATTCTCTTGAGCTTACTGGAATTGAATAAAAGTAATATTAGTATTTTCGAAACTGGTTTCATACGAACATTAATATAGATCGAAGCCAGTCTGTCGTTTGGTCCAATTCGTCGGCGTCTTTTTGACGATCTCTAAGAAATGAGACACTTGGCAGGTAGCGTAAAGACGCAATCGGAGGCTGCGTCGAATCCGTGGAGAAAGACGATCGCGGCGTCGACGATTCTTCGGTAATCCCGGGCATTAGGTACGATGCAACGGCAATCGAACACTGTCTGGGGGGAATCCGTCATCGTCCGCTTATTGAATGAGCCCTCGCTTTTTTTTAACACCTTGTTCCGTCCAGGACGAAGGATTCTTCTCGAATGATAAATTCGGTATGTCTACAAGGATTCATCCATGGGTGGGAATTTTAGTCGAGAACAAATATCGCACCGTCCTGGACGTTTTTCCGTGTCTCTCGTAACTCTCGAGACGCAGGGGCGGCCGCGAGGCTTTTCGTCAAAGGATTGTCATCAATAATATTCCCCGACGCTTTATGCGTCGGGCAAGTGTTCCGCTCGCCCCTCGCTTCTGTTCTCCTTGAACCCACGTTTTTTCTGCTCTTACGTCTTGGAACATTTATTTCACTCGATTTGAGGATGCCTGTTAACCGCACTCGGTGGGGATGAGGGCAGCGGCGCGCCCAGTGCGCGCCAGGTAGTGAGATAGCCAACGGTCTGCCGAACCAGAGAATCCCAAAATGATTACATTTGGTTTGGAATTTTTTTTTTTTTTAATTCTTTGAGCTTTATTTTATATAACATCCGACCTAGCTAACGTACAATCTCAACGAGTCTCACCCGTTGAGAGGATTTGCCAATGCTCGATATTAAATCGAGGAAATGGAACTACCTAAAAAACTTAAAAAATCCCTCGTGCATTATTTTATAACATTCGACCTAGCTAGCGTAGAACCTCATCTAGACTCACGAATTGAGAGGAGTTGACAATACTCGATCCCAAATCGAGAAAATGGAACTACCATTCTATATCAGCACCGTCTTTTGTATGTTAGAGTGACCGGCTTTTATCTCCTGATTTGCGCTTCTCTTTATCATCAAAAATTATTGCCGAGACACAATGAAAAGTGGCCTATTATTCGTTACGTTTATGTAAGTGACAATAGCGTGAACGAGTGGGCACAACAAGCTGCCCACAGCAGCTCACGGAGCTTTTAATTTAGATGATGGGTGCTGAGAGCGCCAATCGAACAAGACCGACGTCTTCCTCGGCACAGTAAACACTAAACAGTCGCTAATTCGCGTACTCCAAGCTGTTTTCCAAAGGCTCCCGAGTCCCCTTTCGATTGAGGGAGATCGGAGGCGTTGCGGCTATTCATTCACCAATCTCTAGTAAATCGACGAGGGTTCACTTGTCCCCGTCGCTGCTGGCCGTCTCATAGATACGGGCGTATTTACGTTACACACCGTCCCTTCGATGGGTTACTCTCGATTCTACCCGCAATTTTGATAGTCGCTCGCGCGACACCAAAACCCATTCAACGACAAACACGCGTCATTGGACGACAATACACCCGTGGGAACAGTGAAGCCCGCCTTATCCACTCGTCAATACCGGCCATTCCATCTAGGATACGAGAATTTTGTCCTCCGCTGAGGAAAATCTATTTCCCTTTGTGCTTCCGTTGTAAAGACGCGATTGAGTAAATTATTGCTAAATACGGTGACAGAGAAAAAAAACCTAATGAATGAGAAATGACGGCGGCAGCTTTGGACCCGAGCACGTCACACGGTAGCTGAACGGATGTCAAGATGCGGGCGGGCCGTTCGCGTCACGCGAGGAATATCGTGGGATCCTCTCACTCTTTCCGTCAGACTCTTTTTCATTCTTCCAGCGGTTTCGAAGCAATCGCTATCTCATGAACTCCGCGTTCCTGATGTTTTAGGTCATTATTGTAGCAGATATCGGGGTATTGAAAAATGTGCGAAATTTTATTCACGGTATAAATAAATTGTAAATTTACTGTAGCGGAACTTGAAATTTGCTTACATTACTTACATTAATTGACCATTAATGTACTTTAAAAAAAATAAAAATACCAGTTATTAAAATTGAACATTTTTCGCCTGAATGAATGAAAATATCTCAGTGACGCGGTGTCCTTCAGTGGTCCCAAAAATCCCGGTAGTCAAATAAATTCTCAATAATATTGCGAAATTTCGGGATATCAAACAGAATTTACTCGACTTCCGGGATTTTCGGGTCCACTGGAGGACACCATGTTTGAGATACATTTTTATTTTTTAACGTTCCGGATCAACGTCATATAATTGAAGACGCGAGATATTTTTATGGGGGATCCGAAATTGCCGCTTTGCGAATTATGGCTCATGGGAAAAAGCTGTGGTTGTCGTTTATGATGTGAAAAATGAATTATGGTTTTTGTCTTCTTTTTTTTATTCTTCGACATATCTACAAGTCGCAACAGCCAGAGCCGAGTGAATGTTCGGTGCAATAAGATCGTGAGGCCGGGAAACGACCGTGCGATGTTTTGGGCACTTGCGGCCGTGTTTGCATTCGTGGCTCGCCGAGTCGCCGAGATTCTTTGCCAAAAGGCGCAGCACTGTAAATCATAACGAGCGACAACAGTGGCAGGATAGCCCGAATTTATGGGTCAATACCGCCGTTCGGCCAAGGCTTGGCAATCCTCGGGTGTACACTGAAAAGTCCGTGGGTAAACCGCGGGAGCACTTTCTCCTTCGACGTCGATTTTCCCTTTTCCTGGACTGTCGTAAACGCGGTAAAAGTGCGTGTACCCACACTTTCCCCAAATGTTCTCTGCACCCATCGATCCTTCTTGTATTTCTCGGTCTAGGAGAATCCACGAGTTTCGAAGCTTGCGCGAAAGCGCAAGCTTCGAACCTTTGACGTAGGAAAAAATTCGAAGAAAAAAAAAGTTGGATCTAAAAAGTCGAGGGGGCGAACGCTGATTGGTCGTTCCATAATTTTCCAGACAGGTGATTTTCTAAATTGTAACCTGAAACCTTGAAATGAAACAAATGTCCAGCAGTTTAATGAATGATTTGAGAGTATTTGAAATAACACCTTCGATGACAGAAGCTGTAACGAATGCCGTTTTGAGATCGCAGGCATTTAAGGCAAAGAAAGTTTGCCTTTTGCCGCGGTATTTATTGACGCGATGCGTGACAATTTGTGTTCAAGTGGGCAAAGGGAGGATAGGGCGCGTCACCTTGATGCCATTTGCCGAAGAATTTTTCATGAATGAGATATGCTAGGGTCGTCGAAAAGGGCTTTCGCACACCTGGACTACAGCGCTATATGGAGCAACTCGAATAACCCCATTCGCAAATGTACGGGTCTCTCTTCGGTCTTCGGGAACTCGAAGAATCTTCCGAAAGCGTTGTCCTTGCATAAATCGAGGCCTTTCTGAATGAATGGCCCTAGCCCGTTGGCCGAATGGAGAAATATTGCCGCAACCCTGTCTGAAATTGTTGCATCGCCGTGCTTCCGCATTTATCGATACAGTTTCGTTACCATTTTTGATTTACTTTTATTGTCATTATCTCCCCTCTCGACCGCGACACTTACAGTGGCACTTATAGTGGTAGTGGGTAGTAAAAGCTGATTTTTTTTTTCTCAGAAATTATTCTTAACTTCTCGCGATTGAAGGAAGTTTTGCAGAAAAACCATCTACAACGCTGAGAACGGAAAATAAAAATTCTCAGGTAACCGCAGAGGAATCCCGGTTTTTACAAGGATGTCCTGCTGCAACGTTGGAAACTCTATCGGCTATTGCGGAGTATTGGGCGAGTCTCGGAGTCCCGGTAATAAAATTGCACAACGTGTTTACGCCATTCCGTGGCCATAATTTTACGGCAGGGGCATACCACGCAGTATATAGTATACGGCGGTACAGTAACAGTTGGTGCTGGTATGAAGGCAGGAAGGTCCTGCCTTAACCCCAGCCCCGCATCGGAGACGGAGAAGGGAAAACAAAAATAGGGATTGAGCCATTGCCACAAGTAAAACAACTATCCTCGTCATAAATTCTTCAAAATTTATGACGTTTTATGTAATATAAGCTAGAACCTTGGGTAATATCGGACGGGGATGTTGAACCCTAGCGAGGAAAACCGGTCGGTATAATAAACCGCAAAACTGGAGTAAAACCGTTCTGACGGTCCCAACGGTGACGCAACGAGGGCAAAGATTATTTTCCGTTGCATTTTCGCCGGCGCCGGGCAAAAACTCACCCTAAACTTAAAGAATGTTGGTACCGTTTTTAAAATCCCAGCAACGCAATAAAGAAAACTGTAAAATTCGGCGGTTCGCTGAAAACTACCGCTAGGCATAAAATTTGCATGGGACGAAGACCCTCAAACCACTGCGCCCGCTTCGTACTGTACGAACTGGAAACGCAATGTCTCAAGATTCGTGAAAAATACCCCCAATTAAATGTTTCGTACCTTTTGTGCCTTTCGAACCTTTTTGCTTCCTCCTAGAGGAAGCTTTGTTACGGTGAAAACATTTTTTTTCGAGATTTTAATGAAGACGCGTTCAGAATGTTCCAAAACATTCGAAAGTCACATTTAGAAAAAACGCCCGGATGTACATGTGTGTGAATCGTAATCCTTTATTCGCGAAGCTTCCTCTATGAAGAAGCCAAAAATGCAGACAATGCTTCCTCATAGAAGAGTTTTTAATACGACAGATATACAATACATCTTTACAGTTTTTAATACAACAAATTCAACATCACGTTCAAAAATCTTTTTGTCGTTACAATTGACTTCCTTATCTGAGTGATGCAAGATTTTTTTTTCACACTTCTCAGCCATTGAAAGTATAAAAGGTTCTCGATTCTCGGGGCCCGACAACTCGCGACAATTCACGTTTAACTGTCCCGGGGGATGAGCGCAGAGAGAACCCGACGTGGGGTCATCAGTGATTGACTGTCTGGTCGTGTGTGAATCGTGCAATACGTGTTACCATCGGGCCAACTCGTTCGTGCGTAATGATAATAATAATAACAGACAGATCCGTAGTTATAACAGGCGCGACGTACGTGATTTCTGTGCGAACGGCAGAAAACGATTACGATTACGAGAACACCAGGCTGCCAGCAACCCTGTCGATCCGTTCATTTTTTTTTATTTTGTAGTACACGGAGCAGTGCATACATATATGTTTGTACAGTACGTTACTGGTGTTTTGGGGTGTGTATTTTGGTTCATAATAAACTGAAGTGCCGGGACATCACGTTGGGAGACACGTGACCGATACCCGCGCCCCAGCAAACTAAACCGATATCTACGCAGTATCAGTGCGTGTGCGCCACGCGGCTCTCGCGCCACTTCATAAATGCACGATCGGGGGACGAAACTCCCCCCGCGACGCCCTCGCGTAACTCGTTGACAGAGTCGCGGTATGTCGCTGCGAGGGTGCGTGTTGAATACAGTATTTACTTTTCATGCCATACCGAGTTTGTAAATATAATGAAAAATCATCATAAAACTACCGAAACAAAAAAAATGTCACTTTCATATTAGGTATGTGAATATGAGGGAATCTATTTTATTTTTTAGATAGTTGGGGGAAATGCGTCACTTCCGGTTGAAAAATCTCATTTTTTCGATCGGAAGTGACGTCATGCCGGAAGTACGACCTGAAGTAACGTATTTCCGCTGTGAGGTCACTTCCGGTCAAAAAATGAATTTTTCCAAACCGGACTTTCCATCGTGATATAAAAAAAAATTACATATATTATCAAGGTCTGATCTCACGATATGCGTTTATTCTTTATGTTTCATTATTTCACTCATTGGATTCTCTTCTCTAGATTAGATCATTTTATCTTCGAGTATGTCGCGATTGGGCCCCAGATCTCAATTTGTTCAGTCCAAGTCCGACATTGCCGAACTTCGTACGTTTGTTTCCACATGAGAGTTTCGCCAAGGTACAAGCACAGCGTGTTCTGAGCAGTGCGGAACACAAGAGGCTCCTCTACGTGCGAAAGGGCGAGTACTCTGTGGCCCGGAGAGGCTGCTGGTCCTCTCGTATCTCCCGTAACGACGTCCTCTGATGCCAGCTTCTTGTTTCACGGTCCAGGCGAGAAAATAGAACAACGGGTCGGTACAGTAAACCAAAGGGCATCGTTTTTAACGATCGAGGAACCGGTCGCCCGTTGTTTTCGCACTGTTTCGTCGTGAAAATATTCTGAATAGTAAAAAAATACACTAATCAGGCTCCAATAATTCTGTGCCGGTGCTACCACGCGTATTAAGTTCTTTAACGGTGATTGGGTAGGACAATTGATTTTCATATGCGTGAACTTCACTTGCACTTGAACTAGACAAGAACTTTTTTTTAATTTGCAAGTGCAAGTATTTTTGGAGTACACGCTCGCATTCCAGATACCGGATGACCATCACTTCATGTTTTTATAAATATACGATTATCTGTCTAAACTTTTCAAAAAGTATAATTTCGACAAGAATTTATCTTTTAAAAATGTGTTTTTAAAAAATTCCTTTAAAAAAACAAGAAGTGTCCATTTTCGCTTTTTTAAGTAAACTTCTTTATGGTTTTTTTTTTTTTAATGACAAAAGTGAAGAATAGATGAAAAATCGAAGTATTTTCCGGTACTTTGCCCAGCTCTCGTTACGATCCATATAAAAAATGAAATAACACGAAAAAACCACAAATCCAAAACATTGATCTATGGTCGCTCAGTTCACCGAAGTAATTTGGTATCCGAGAGTTTCCGGTAGTTTACATAAGCTTCTGCAGTGCTCTACGGCGTCGGGCAGGAGTCAGAAGCAGGAACCAAAGTTCCCTACACGTTTATCGGTGGATGGGTGGAGTTTGAGCGAAGGGCGTTCGATTGACGAAGCGGGTAGACATTCGCAGGGTTCTGAGGGCAAGCGGGAAAGGCCGATGGCTATGTACCAAAGATAATGGAACTCCGACCAAGTCCGTGAGGAAACGGGCGGAGGGCACGGTGGCCTGTTGGAATATCCGGCGGTGTACGTTGCAGGGGTAGGTATACCTGTTTCACTGCTCGGGCCATGCTTGTTTTCCCCGTCAAATGAGAGGGCGAGTCGGGGCGCATTCACCGCGATTGCAGTAACAGCACCGACGTGACACCGGACGCGCGTATCGGTAATGTAACCAATCACGGAATCCATGGAGAAGCGAACGCGCTGCTTTGCGGGTGTACAATCCACCCCCTCCTCCCCCCTCCTCCCGCCCCCCTCCTACGAGCTCAGATACGGAATCCCGGGACTCCAGTTTAGGTCGGGGACACGGCGGCGTGTTGGCTCGGTAGCTTTCCCGGTTTCCCGTTCTCGTCCCAGCTTTCGCCTCCCGTTCTCCACAACCCCCCCCCCCCCCTCCCCAGCCCGTCCCCGCCGCGTAACGAGGAGTTTAATGACAGCGTTGCGACGTCGACGCGGACACGCGGATTTCTTGCTCCGTCCGTCATTCCTCTCCGTCATGACGTATACGAGCGATGGCTCGAGTCTCGAATTTTAGTGTTTTGATGCGTGCTCCGCCGACCCGATAAATCAAATGAAGATAATTAATTTGTGATCATTTGGTTTTCTCGTCGAAGAAACTCTACTTTGATGAAAAAATTGAATAAACATTTTAAGGATTTTTAATTTTATGAATGGTTGTAACATTTTTTTCGTATGTTCGTTTCTGGGGATTCTTTGATTCCGAGAATGGAACACGGTGTCGAAAATATTTGTTATAGGTTTCCTTTGCCGATTTGTTTTCTTTCTAAAGCAGTGCTATGATAGACACTTGCGCCACGGATGAAATTTGATGTCATGCAGATAACTTCAGAGCCGTAATTTTCGCTGCTGTATTAAACGAAAACCGTACTTATCGTTAGTACAAATTGCGTTCGATGACGGTAAACGGGCCGTTTACCTCAGCACGACATAAGTGTATCGTCGGAAGCTGTTCGGAAGGGTTCGCGAGATATAATTCTCCCGAGGCTTAGTCACCGGTGTACCGTACCGTTACAAATTTGTTGTGCAGGCAGAGACGCGGGAAGCGCTGCGATACATCCATTATTTACTTGGGGCAGTAGGGTCCGTGTCGTTAAATAGAATTTACCGTTATTATTTGGTGTACAAAATTTCGCGGCACATAGGGTTATGTGGACGGTGTAAAAGGGACGAGGAAGATGTTCGCGCACTCGCGGGGATACCGACGGCTCCGCACGCGGCCACGTGGCCGTGTGGCACGGTGCCGGTATCCCGTGGCTCAAATAGAAAGGGAGGACACGTGACGTTGCGTCGCCTCGTCATTTTTTTTTTACTCGCGCCGCCCCCGCCGTGTGCGTTCACTCACGATAGTTACAAACGGATAAAGAGCGTCCGAGAAGCCGCCGCCGCTCCGATGAGACACTGCAGATTGTACAACTATACACGCAAGCACTAGTTACGAGAGGATGCGCCGATGATGCATGCTCGCAGTCGTTAGGCCGCTCCGAGGGGGATCCTGTTATTTTTGCATTAAAATTACTCCCCGAGTCGTTCCTCCTTCTGTCGGCTCCCCACACTATCGTATACAGGATTCCGGGCTTTTTTTTCTTCTTCTTCCCCGTTACCGCCCGTTTCTCTTTCACGGCCCAAAGCACGCCGGCGGTAATCACGTTAATTGTCCTGGAAAGAAATTGGCGAGAGGGATTCGCCCCAAACACTGGTCCAGTCGGAGAGACTCGCCCCTGCGCTGGACACAACAGCTTTTTTACCGTATTAGTCCCTCGAAGGGTCGCCCCGTCCCGACTAGAGGTCCTTTCGCTTACCCTTTTTTTATGATACTTTAAGAAGAAAAATTTAATTGGGCACACTCAGGGAAGGTAATAATTGCTATATCCACTATGAAAATTTCAAATATCACGTTAATTTATCAATTACCATGTTGCCTGGTCGAAATTTATCATATGACTTCATGTGACTTTTTCCGAAATCCTTCTCTGAGTGTACCCCGAAAAAGTTCGTCGTGTCCCTTTCTCTACGAAGAAAAATCAATCGGGACCGATTGGATTACTTTTATGATTCATTAAACTGTCATGTGTATCGTGTATATCCGAGAAACAGCATGTACATAACACCGAGTCGAAGGCGGCGGGTCGAATTTCTTCACACTTTAATGGGAATTTTAAAAGCCGTTAAGCCCGACATTTCTTGTTGTAAAGGAGCATGAAACGAGTTTTTTTTTTAATGCCGGTCCGCCCCCGTCAATTTGAAGCTCATACCCTCCGTTGAGAACAAGCCCATCTTTGTGGTTCTTTGTAGGGAACTGCTGTTTTAAAGACTCGCGGAAGGTTGTTACGACTGCCAAGAATTATACACAAACCATTCACGCACCATCCGATAGCTTCTCCCTACTTTTAAATGTAAAAAAAAAAAAAACGTAGCTGCATTATAATCACATGGCTTGTGCGGGTTTCATTTAATTCTTTCACGTATATCTCTCAAAAGTAAAAAATAAAACTTGACATTGTATCCTAATCTCTGACCATTCACGACACCCTCGGAGCGAGTCCGCGGACCGTAAACGGGCTCGGCTGGCAAAGCTTTTTTCTTCCCCGCCGCGTTTATAAACCAACCGGACGCGATCGCGGCATTGTCGCAACTTCGTGAGACTCTTGCAGCAGGAAATCGATCGTAAAGTTTCGACGCGTGTTCGTTGAAAGCGAGAAAACTACGAGTAGTCTGCCCCGGTCGTTAAATCCCAAATCTGCGTCGGATGACTCGAGAGAGCGACGCGGATCCTTCGCCAAATCTCTCGGCTTTTTAAACGCCGACGTAATTACGAATTCCACGGACCAGGATTAGGAAAGTTGATTCCAAGGACGGACGGAGAAGCTTCTTGTGAGCGAAAAAAAAAATCCTAAACCTCAATGTCTTTCGTTGGGGGATCACAAACTGTGCCGCAGTTGGTCCCGAACACATTCGCAGTCAGTCACGTACACCGACACCCGAGAGATTCCCGTGCCACCTTATATAGATCGGTATAGAGAGGTGAGAGAAAAAAAAAGAAGGAAGGTGTGAAACCGGGCGCATCAAAAGGTTGTTAGCAGCGAGGTCGAAGGTTCTTGGAGTCGAGGTGGCAAAGCCGGTTCTCTATTGGGGGTTGGCAGGTGATCTGGGGGCCGGTGTTCACCCCGGCCGTTTGTTGCCGGGTATATAGACGTTCACCCCATACATACACCCAGAAACGCACGCACAACGCGTCGTCAAAGGTGGTTGGAGAATTGCGCCATAATGGGGCGTGCGCCCGCGTCGGTCATCCAGCGGGCCACCAGAAATGTCCGTTTACAATGTCCGTTTTGTGTTCTTTCTCTTATTCTCCGCGTGCATGGACTGCGATCGAACGAGAAATAAAATCGCCAGGTCGCAGCTAGATTTATGCCGCAACACGCCCCCACGCGGCGCGAGACGTCCACGTGGATCCGGTCCACCAGGTGAGACCACGGTCCAGTTTCATTCAGACGTTTGAGAATGGAGACGAGGTAACGCGCAGGATTGCTGTCCATGATACACAGTATCACGCCACGTGCCAACGCTTTCTTTTTCTTCTCTGTGGTATTAGTTTCTGAGGCTTATTATTATTTTTTAACTTTTGTCGCCGACTCTGCTGGTCCTCTCGTTACGGGATTTTGATGTTGCAGTGTGGTTGTTTTTATTTATTTTTTAACGTTAATAATGACGGTATGATATAATAACCTTAATAATTAAGTCCTCTCATGTACACTTAGAATTTTTTTTTTTTGATTAACCAAAAGTCGCGTTGACATACGTTTAAGGCTCTTATTGATACAAATAAAGCGTTGTTTTGTTAAACGATTATTTGCTTCAATTGATTCACAATTTATCTCGATTAAAAAAAAGTTTTTTCTTGGACCATTTATATACCAAAAATGGGTTTTACGCTACGCAATTGAGGAATCCCGAAGGCTCTGATAATGAGGTCGTTACGTTGCATTGGAAGTTCTGTTTGCCTCTTACGAACGAGCTAGGTGCTGATCAGCAAAAAAAAAATTGGATTTCGAGAACTAAAAATAGTATTCCCTAGGCTAATAGTGTATAGACGAGTCTAGCAGTCAGGGGGGCTCGGATATTTAGATGTTGGCTTCACGCGGTGATACATCTGTCGAACAAATTAACAGCCGCTGTTCGATCTTCATCGAGCACGAGCTGCACTATAATACACTATAGTATGGCTTTGCTCCCCCTCGTCCCTCTCACGATGAAGTGTCAGCGTGTACGACACACAGTATAACACCGCGGGGTGGTTCGGACATCCTGCGTTGGTATCCCGGGGTCCAAAGGTTTCCTACCCTCTGTTCCTCTGGTTCTTTCACACTTTTTTCCGGCCACTTGTATACCACTTGGTTTTCCACACCGCACTTCCTTCTATCCTTCTACTCCTTCAACACAAATTTTACATATCTTCGTGGTTTTTCATTAAGAGGTCATTCAGCCAAAATGAGTTTTGACAAAATCGTTGCCCACATTGCACGTCGGGAAACTCGTAGTCTCTTAGTTATGTTAAAATAAAAAATAACATTGCTCTAAATCTGTGTAGTGGACACAGGGTAGAAGGGGTGAATATGGCCCGGTCAGCACGTAAATCAATTATAAATGGACTGGGCCATATTCGCCACATTTATCTTACCTTCTAGATCAACGAAATTCTTGAAATTTTCATTGAAAAATCGTAACTTTTTTTTTCACTCTCAGTCTCGTCCATCCAACTTCCCAGTGAATTCTCCTGTCCACAGTGAACACCAATTTGAAGAAAAAAAAAAACATGTTGTCCACTTTTGTGCCTCGTGCACTTGCGGCCTGTGATGGTGTGTATGCGTATAAAGTAAATGCGAGACTCCTCGGATTGGCGCATTCGTCTCGTTGTGCGAAGCATATTATAGTGTGTACCAGCGCGTGCATGCGCGCATTCATGCTGGACCGACGGTTCGCGCTCTATTTAGCGCTTGTTAGCCTTCTCAGCACGCCGCAGCTGATCCTCTTAACGAGGAGCACCGGGATGCTCCGGTCCTGGTGGCTGGGCTATCGCGAGCAAACTCCCCCCCCCCCCCCCCCCCCCCCCCCCCCCTCGCCGTCGCCCCCCTGGAGCTACATGCAGCCAGAAAAAGAGAAGGCACCGACAGAGCAATTCTGGAAATGCAGGAGATACACGAACGCGTGCGTCGTTCCATTCGTTTGCGTCATAATTAAAATTTGCAAAAACACCATGCTCGAGAACCGCCCACGCGGGAGCCTCGTTATTTCGTGTAATTACATGCTCTAACGCGGTAAACATTTCGTGATAATTATTTGCATAAATTTACTCGCAATTTGGCGTTATGTAAATATAAGTGTGTCACCCTCGAGAAAACGTTTCTCGTTGACCTGGCGTAATGAGCATTAAACCCTTTTACTGTTACAAGTATTTCGAGATAATTATTAACGGTCTGCAAAAAAAAAAAAAAAAAAAACTGGCGGTCCAAAATGGAGACTCATTTCGTCACCTATTTCCTTCGATTTTTTAAATTATTTTTATTAAGACAACTCGTAAGGTTATCTCGTTCGAGGTGGTTGTGGAAACTTTTTGTCACCTATTTTCTTTGATTTTTCTTTTACTTTTATTAAGACAACAATCGCTGACATCGTGCGGTTTTCGAGGGCAAGACTACGTCGTTCGAGGTGGTTGTACAAACTAATTAGTGACGAGAACGCGTCGCCGCTAATTTGTGCGCATACGGAAATAGAGTGTTTACTCAGCGAGACGTCTCACTCGTCCCCTCCCCACTTCAAGATTCCCCAGTCTCCATCTCTCCGGCTTCTTCTCACTTTCACCCAGTATCAATTTTCTGCTTTCTTATTCGAAAGCACGTATCCTCTTCGGACCCTCCGGGATACATAAACATTTGCCACCGTGCCTGACGGAATTAGCCGCTCGTCCATGATTTATGAATTAGGAGAGACGCGATTATCGCGCAACGACGATGCGAAAAATGAACGAAGCATAAAATATTCCCGCGTTTCTATCGTAATGATTGAAGCATTTATTGAAAGCAACGGAATCAATGTGATTAAGCGTCGTAGCGGTTAGACATACATCGAACGAGTCAACTAAGAAATGTATGCCATTTTTTTATTTTATAAAACATCTCATTGTACTTTTGTTTCCATAATTTTTATATTTTTTTGTTGAAGCATTTATTGGAGCATTTATTGAAAACAAAGAATTAACGCGATCAAGCGTTATTGCAGTTGGACATATATCGAACGAGTCAACTAAGAACTATTGCATGAACATGTTATATTCCATAGAACATCTTATTTTTTTTTTCATAATTTTTATATTTTCTTATATACGTGTGAGTATATATATATGAAATACACTGAACGATATAAGGTCAGTATTTCTGGGAGCATGGCAGGAGGGGAAGTAGACATACGAATCTATTTCAGTGCTCTCATTGACTTCTCGCACTGCATCCGCGGTGAATGCTAATCCCGCGCTACGGCGCGGGGATTCCCTTTTCTTCTCGAGTCAACCGCGCCCCATGAGACATCGAACGGCTTCGGTGGCTGGCGGTGGCATTGCGTGCGAGGCGCGTCTGGATGTTTCCACTTCGTCGCGTTCTTCGTAAATATATTCCCGCCGCCGTGATCCTTCTCGATGTTCGTAGTGCTGGTCCATGAGACCTATTTGTAAATACCTCCATCTCGGATCCGGCGGCGCATCGGGCCGAGGGGGACGAATAAGCAGCGCGCACGCAAGGTGGCTTCCGTCGTTCCGCGGGGACGCCGACGGATTTGGGGGATTTGCCGCGTCGTCGAGAAAATCTAAAACACTCGTAGTCGTCCTGGCGAGATTATATATCGGTTCCGGTCCGACAAGTCGGGACTTCCTTGATTGTCGGGCCAGCTGGCATTCCCCAAAATTTCTCTCCTCCACGATTTCCGAAGCTTATTTATCGACGAACCTCGGCACATTTTACGCTCAGCCTTCTTCTCGGTAGTTACCACCGAGCCGTGAAAACAAAAAACCCATTCTCAACTCTTCTCGTTACGAGGACGCGTGTGCGAAGCGTCCTTCGAGAGTTACGACGGCGTTAGCGACGAGGGAACGGCCCGTGGACTTGTTAAGGCCTATTTACGAGCACCGATAATTTCACGACTGCGTACGTGAAGTGATGACTCTGCTACCGTGTAACGTAATGTATATGCACCCAAAAAAACATTTATTCGACGGCCACCGTTTATTTGATTTAAATAAATATTTATTTAAACGAAGTAAATAGTTACTTAAATGAAATAAATATCTATTTAAATCAAATAAATATTTTATGTAAACCAAATAAACGTAAAATATTTAAACCGTAAACCAAATAAAGCAAAAGTTCACCCGTGAAGTAAAATTTTGTACGATACAAGTTTGAAAAACTTTTTCTCAAATCGTGTTATTGCAATACTCGCTTTCGGCTCATGCTGCAAATTCACACTAGTCAGAAAAAAATTTATCGCACTAGTATCGTAATCTGCTTTCAGAACAAAATACATGAAAATTTTCTGAAAAATCCGGTAGTTACGAATCTTACAAAATTATTCGAGATTCTCGGCTCACACGCTTGTGGAGATGTTGATGGATCGTCCGGCGATCCTTCAGATGAATTTTTTTGATCGCGGAGTCCTTACACCGAACTGAGGGGAATTGTTGACCCGGCGAGATTTGCATTCCCGACTCGCTCTGAATACATGCTGATTGACTCTGAATCACCTTACGATTCTCCGCGTCTCTATTCCACGAGGAAAAATCTCCCACGAGCTCGTACCGTACGGTCGCTACAACACCGTACCACACATTGTACAAAGAGGAGTTAAAGCGCCTCGTCGTTTCACTCCGCTGGGTTCCCGCGCCGCTCTTCTGCTGGAATACGACACCTCGTTCGCACTCCCCGGAACGCATGGGCGACACGCGAGGATCAGCGATTCCCGGACTCGACCGAAACGTGTCCCTATTTTTTTTTTTTTTTTTTTTGTATTATGCAGAACGGTACAAGTGTTGCCCGCGGGTGCGTGTGACTTTCAGAATTTCGAGAACGACGATCGCGGTACGAAAGAACAGTGCTCGGCTCTTTCACGGCAATCTGAATGAAACTCGCTCGGATATTTTTTTAAAGTTCCCGAGAACCTGTTGTATTATCGCCACAGATACACGAGGATTCGAGAAACCTTTGAAATCTGCATATGCCCGCGTTACAGAAAATATTCAGTCACGCGATCTAATCCCACAATACTATATAATAGGTTGTCATAGAGCAGAAATTGGCCATTTTTTTCGGTCCGTGAAGCGAGCACGGAATTCTTTCTATTGTAGTAGTTATTAAAACATTTTGATTTTTTTAAGCACACTGAGAAAAAAAAAAGATGGTTTTTCTTACTATAACGAATAGTTCCCAGGGGGGACGTCTATATAGATAGTTTGTGATAGTATAAACTCAATTGATTAAACTATAATTATAGTTACAACTACAATTTTTGGTCATTGTCGTAGCTGTAAAATGTAGACGTCCCCCCTGGGAACGATTTACTATGTAAGTTTTTCTCAGTGCAACGTTCGCTGCAAGTGAGAAGTTACCTAGGTAGGTTTTCCCGCCGATGGACTTTTGCTTATGTCGGCCAGAACTGCCGTTTTCCCCATATCCTCGGATTTCGCGTCCAGCACCCGCACTTCCCGGTAAGAACTCGCAGGAGCTCTCCGGCATGGCGAGCCACCCTTCCAGAAACGCTTGCATCCCTCGCTCAGCGCATGTCTCCCGTTTCGCGTTACTCGCCTTCTCCGCTCGGAGCCATAAAGACATCAATCGTGCGTCTCCGCGACGCGCTCTGAACTGGGCCCGTGGCCGACCCGTTAACACGCAATTTCGAGGTACATGAACGGCTCGCGCCGGGAGTTCGGGTCCGCCCGCGCCGCAGGTCCAGATAACTGGCGGGCTTCGGGGGAGTTCGGAAGAGGCAGATTTGGGACTGGAACCGGTGGGGGGTTCGTATTCGGTCGCGCGAGCCAAGCGTCCTCGTTGCCTCATCCCGATGTCCCGTCTCCTTTCTTTTTATCTTCCGGCTCTTCTCGAGTCTCCTTGAGAATAAGCTGCAGCAGATAAAAGGCAAGTTGTATACGAGGTACGCACCGAGTCCGCACTGGAAGAGCAGAGTCCAGCGAGCGCGGGGTACGAAACATCCCTGCTGGGCCGCTGCAGTGTCACCAGCCGTGGCGGGGGGGCCGGCGAGGACGCGCGCCTTCGAGCCCTCCGGGACAATGACCAAGGGCCCGATTATCGGCTCGCCGAGAATGGACCCCGGCGAGCGGGGGACGACGGGACGCGTCGTACGTAGGCGCGCACCCCGGAAACCAATCTTGCCGTCTCTCTTCCTTTAGGGACAACCGGAACGTAGGTCTCGCTGCTGGTAGCGAGGGGAAAGGAAGCGAGAAGACGCGGAGGGCGCGCGTGTCCCGGAGGAGCGCGAAGGCTCCTTTGCGGAGCGGACAAAAATTTTACGGACGGAGACGAGGCGAGAACGAGACTGCTGTAAACTATACCAGAGACGAGACAGAACTGAAGTTCCGTTCCCTGCTCGCTCCGCCAGGACGCAGCGTGGTGCCTGCCAGCATCACACCGGCGGAATCCAACATTTGCTCTGGACCGGACCGTGGAAGTGAGGCACACCGGAGTAGGAGACTAGCCTCTGGTTCGCCCGACATTAGCGAGCGGTAAATCTCGCTTCCACGTCGTCCTCTCTTGTCCTCCGAAACGCGAGGGTTCCGCGATTCGATCCGTGTTAGTGATGGATTTTCGGCCACTCCGGCGATGAACTGAGGTAGTTCTTTTGCCTTGCCCAAAATCAGCATTTCCTCGGTGCGTTATGCGTTCCTTGATTGTTCGATTTGGAATCGCGTACGGAACTAAATGAAAAAAATGTCTCGTTATGGACGACCTTAGGGATGATGATGGAACTGCTGGAGGCAGGCAGGTGGATGGGAACCTGCATGCGATACTCTTCGTGTTTGTATTTCATCAGTTCTAACGTTGTGACGATTCCAATCCGACCTGCGAATGCTTTCGGTAACGGTCCTTAAGTTTGAACTTAAGGTCCTTAAGTTTGAACTTAAGGTCCTTAAGTTTGACATCAAGTTTGAACTTAAGTTTGATCTCAAGAAAGAACTTGAGTTCGATCTGAAGGTCTTAAAATTCGACCCTAAGGTAGTTCCCGGCCTTACCCAAAATCAGAATTTTCTCGGTCCATTATGCGTCCTCCGATTGTCCGATTTGGACGCGTGTACGGAACTGAGTGAACAAAATCTCATCTTATCACGGACGACCTTACAGATGATGATGGAACCGCTGGAGGCGGGCAGGTGGATGGGAATCCTCAATCGCTTGCATCGAGTCTTCTTGTAAAGCGTTTGTGCACGCAATACTCTCCGTGTTTGTATTTTATCAGTTCTAACGTTGCCACGATTCCGACCCGACCTGCGAACGCTCCCGGTATCCAGCGATAGCTGGTCCAAGCCTCGCCGCGATTCCGGTGGATCATCTCTCGCGCCGAAATTAATCAATGCCCCAGCATCAAAGGTCGGTGAGCGAAACTCGGTTTGTTTATCCTCGTCCCGAGAACCCTGCCAGCTTACCAGTCACCGCCACGAGCTCGCTCACTCGCGGACGAGCGTTGTATATTCTATACAAAAATCGACGGATTTCCAAGAAAACTTTTCGAAGGTCGATCAAGTGGTTTCACTCTGCGGTTACACAAATCGTCCATATCGCCAAATTATTTTCAACAAAAAATAAAATAAAAAGAAATTTAAGAAATATTGATTACAGTTTTTACTACCGACCGCGATAACTCACATGCTCTTGGGTGTGTGTAACGGACGAAAAAAAAATAGGAGGACGAGTGTGTGAATATTCTTGAAAAATTTTGAGACTCGTTGGTCGAGCGAGTGAGAGCGATGGAGGAGTCGGAGTACAGCGGCAATATCTCGACGCCCGCCGGTGGCTTGTATAAACAGGCCCAGTGGACAGCTAGTTAGTTTACACTCTGTTTCGGAGATGTTAGCTAAACAGCGGCGTGGCTTCTTTGAGAGTGGCGAGACGCCGCTCCGCTGTTCGGCTCGAGCTGTTGGGTGGTTAATCCGAGCGATACGGAAGGAACGGCCGCGAGTAGAGCGCCGGGGGCCGCGAATGTAAACCGTGGCCGGTGAAAATTCATACACCGGTGTACCTTATCGACTCTCCGAATACACCGCTGTTTTTAGGAAGCGTATAAATAATCCTGCATGAAATTCAATAAAGTGAGTAATTTCGGCATCGATGCCTTTTTTTCGCTAGCTCACATTGCACGGGTTTCTTGTGCGGCTTTTTTAAGAGCAGGTGAAAAATCACCGTCAGTAGTCCAATTTTAAAGTAAAATTTTTATTTGTAATGTAAATATTTGTTAATATCAGGCAAAATATTTGTATTTTTAAAATCTGGTATTATCATTTCATAAAAAAACTAGAGCCGAATTCTACGATCAGAAAATTAAGAAAAAAAAAATTGTGGACGTTTGTAGACAATAAATTGTAAAAAGTCCAAACTTTCTTTACAGTGTATTGCCTACGAAAACTTAATTTGCTTTCGTCCAAAATATTAACAGTCCCGAAGAAAATAGAGAAGGCGATTTGTTACCGAACCGAGCGCGGGCACGACACGTGGTTATATAATTACATACTTCCATTCCGCCTAAATTTCCCAATATATAAAAATCATCCACTTCCGGTGTAAAGCCGGTCATTTAGTTTTGGACAGTTTGGTGATAAATAGACACGTATAGTGTATTTCGATCATGTCGTTTCACCGGACCGTTTATTTACTCGTCAGCTCCTCCAGAGTTATGGCAACGGTAAACCATTCAACGCTGCGCGCTGCTACAGCGCGCAGCGTTCTAAAAAAAATTTTTGAAAAAATACCTTTTTGTCGAAAAATTGTAAGGGTTACTCCTTCTCATTTTTCCACTTTCAAAATGGCCAAATATTTTTTTTCGAGGTATCGATTTTTTACCACCTCCATTGGCTTTAAGTGGCCCATTCCGGCTCAAAACACATGCAACTTGTATTTTTTTCGAAATTTGAAAAATTCACCATTTCCAGCATAGGGAATCCTATGTTAAATTTTGCGAAACGGCACTTTTTTTCAAAAAATTTCGAGATATCGAATTAAAACCTTCGCCATTCTCTTCAAGTGGCATATTCACCAACCGATTTCAGTAAAGAAAAAATTCTAAAAATTTTTTTTGAAAAAATACCATTTTTGTCGAAAAATTGTAAGGGCTCTCCACCTCCTACTCCGCGGTCGGCGCAGGGAGATCGAGCCTGCGCGAGGATCTTACGCGCATGCGCACTGAGCGGCGCGATCCGGCGACGAAATCCAGTGATGATTTTTGACGCGACTCCGATCAAACTTTTTAGGCCACATTCTGTGTCGATGAGGGGGCGGGCTATAAATGCATTGCGATTCCGTACGGTCGTGCACGCTTTTACAAGCGTGTATCGCACAGTATTCATTTCCGCAAGTCACGCGACCAGCAAGAGTACCGGAACACAAGAATCGGCGTGACGAACAAATAACGACTCGGGTGTGTGCCGGAGCCAGGGGGAGGCCTGAGATATCCGGAGGTTGGCCGGCCGGGTATTCGAGGGTTCGAACGGGAGGCAAAATGGACATCAACACCCCAATTCGAACACACACACGGCGCAACCCACTGTACTTTTTCCGTGTCCGGCTGACTCTTCGACAATGTCGTGCCAAATGATTTCCTGTCGGCCGTCCGGAGGACCAATGGGAAGTAAACGACGAACGAAGTGCCATGTCGAAAACTGGCTCGCGCCGCGGTGACGGGTTCATCCGAGACCCGCCGGACGGTTGGTTTTATAGGTCTAGCTCGAAACACTTCTGTTCCGTCTTACGCATACATCAGCGCGTTCGGCTCGACTTCCTTTCCTTGACTTCCCCATTCAATACGGCCATAGGTTCGCGGCCGATGAAAGAGCAGGTCACCGCAGCGGTTCGGCGAGCCTCTTCCTCCTTTGCCGCAGAAAAAAAGAGAAAAGCGGAGACGATTTTATAAGCACAATGATACACGGTTACACGTGTATTCGGAAAGGGAGTGTCGTGGCAACAGGCCATTCACGGAAAGACATCGGTGTTCGCCAGAAACGATTGAGAAGTCTGCAGGGTGGCGGCGAGCGGTTTACGTTCTCTACCTCCGGAATGGAGTAAAAGAGCTCAACGAAAAACGCTCTGCTTCTTCTTTATCCAATCATCTTCCCATTCACGCCTCTTCCTCCCGTTGGCCGAGGGCGCGCGTCGCCCTCGTTACTGATTCTTCGCTCATCGTTCCTCTCGGGTTTTCTCGATCCTCGGGACTCCGGCTCGCGGTCATTCCAAGGCAGATCCATCACTCCTCCGAGGCTTCGCCCGGTCGCCGTGCACAAATGACACTCGTTGGCTCACAAAGCGCTTCTCCCCGGGGTATACTTCCTCCTTTTTCGCTATCGCGTTTCCGTACGACACACCTCGACGTTGCAAAGTGGCAGCCGCGATGAAACCGTAATATTCAGATTCCCCGGTGGGAGATCTAATTTTCCAGATGCGAGAGCGCATTGGCGTTTACGAGCTCCAGGTGCAGATTCGGAAACGTGGCAAGGTTCGGAATGGTGTGTCTGTGCGCTTATCCTTGACTCCTTGGGTCGAACGAATCTTATTTCTTTTAATCTCATGACGCCATAGAAGAATTTCTTTATATTGCTTAAATTTACTCGGATTGGCGTTTGGGGTTACATGCGTTGTTTTCTTTTTAAAAAATACACGTAAAATGATGTTTGGACGAACCCAGCTAGGATAACATCGTTGACTATCATCGGCGTGTGGTGAGGTGGATTAGACAAAGGAGTTAGTTGTCGAATGATTTGAGAATGAAGTTAAACAGATACTCGACAGTGTGGCTTTTGGTTCTTCTTCGGTTCCTTTTTTTTCTGTACATGTGCACTAGCCATGCTCTCTTCTCTCCACTTTGCGCATATCGTGTTACAGGCCGGTCTGAGCCAAGGATATTACGAAAACACAGTGGCCAACATAGGGAGTAGACAAGCAACTGTATTAAGCTGAGAACGCGCTCCGATTTGTCCGATGCACGTATTATCACACTCTGCTACATGCTAGAATGAAGTATTACGGGGTTAACGAACCCGCAGCTCGGTGTATCAGATATTTTTATCTGCTCGGCTGTCAGTGAGTTTATTACGATTTAATCATCATTCCAATATCTTGATACGTCAATCCATTATCTTAATACATTAAAAATCAATTATAATATTTTTTCTTTACAAATATAAATATTCAAAGTATGTACAATATTTTTATATATAATATACAAAAATTAAACATGCCTTGAATTTTTCTTTCCACTGCATCGCCTGCCCAAGAATCTTGTTGACAGTTAATTCAATTTTCGAAGTTAAGATCGTCGTCGTGAAAGTCAAATATCGGGATGATGGCCAAGGGATACGAATGTTTCTCTTGTCGGAACGATCCAGTATTATAATATAACAATTATCATATTTTATTTACAAATATAAATATTCAAAACACTTATAATATTTTGATACATAATATAGAAAATTGTACATGCCTTGAATTCTTATCTCCGTTGCATCGCCTGCTCAAGAATCTTCTTAACGGTTCGTTCAATTTCCAAAGTTTGGATCACGCCGTGAAATTCAAATGTCGGGATGATGGCCAAGAGATACGAATGTTACTCGTGTCGGAAGGAATCGCGACGATTCGTCCCGGTGAACGCTTATCGTTAATGGCTCTGACGAGACGGATTATTGACGGACAAAGCTCGTCCCGGATAAATGACTCGTTGAGAGAGCATAAAGCGCCTTTAAGTCTAACGCAGCCCCGAACAGTACTTGCAGTTGGAGCGTCGTGCGCGTGAGTAAGATATAATATTTGTACGCACAAAGGATGGATCATGGAATGTCGTCCGACCGACCGATTCAATTCGCTCAACGTCCGGCAACTTCTTCATTCGGGCTGACCGGTGACGGACCGAGCAAAGGTAGCTCGGCACTCTGCCGAACGTTGAAGAAGCGACGACCGCAAAGATTAGCCGATTCATTGCATCCGAAAGCGATCCAATCTATACAACGAATAATACTTAAATCTCTATTTCTCTTCAATTTCCCTCACCCCGCCGCAAAGCATTAATACCGATATATTCCGTTAGGATACGACAGCCCTTCGGCGAAGGAGGGCGCAATAATGCACCACACGCGGTCCCCCGGGGAGCCAATTTAATTTTTTTCCCTACGTTGCTACCCGACTCGATGCGACTCGATAAAAAAACAGGCTTGTTGCGCAATATGCCTAATGATCCGGATGAAGTGGATAGACTATGCACCCAGAAAAATAATATATTTGACAGGCACCCGCACATAATTATTTGTCAATAGATATTTTCAATAAATGCACTTTTGCTACTACTATTTATTTAAACCAAATTAATATTTATTTGCGGGTCGTCCGACAAATAAATTATTTTTCTGGGTGTGGTTGTGGCTCCGAACGATCGTTATAATTTTTTTCAGCAGAATATTAAATCCATAACACCTTTAGAGTGGAGATTTTTCGAGGAAACAGTACATTAAAGTGAGTGGAAATAAAAAAAAAGAAAACCCAGTGTTTGCATACAGTTGCGGAAAAGGAAGGTCGGCGTCGGTAATAAATGAGCGAGCGTTATTGCCCCGTGGCTATTAGAGACGTTTGGTATTTTTAGCTGCACGATGGAGTACACGGTGTTTCACGAACGGCGAGAAGGAGGAAGTACCCACCAATACCGCACTGTTTGGTCGCCTCTTTCACCGAAAGATATTTCTCGAGGCAATTCCCAGTGTTCCCTGGCTTGGCCGAGGTCCGATCGCGAGGCGTATAAATTTTTTTGACTCGTAAAAACGCGCAAAGAGCTACACCGCAGTAAACCTCGATCGCTACAACAGTTCGGGTAGCTGCGCCTTGCTCGCCAGCTTCTCGACCATTTCGGAAGCCCGAGACTCAGGATTGACTATGTTTCGCTGTGGCCGTGTGCGTTTCCCGAGCTTTGACGGAGTCCATGGGGTTATATGGCACAGCCGCTACGTGACCACAGTCGGACCTCCAATAAATAATGTGGCCGCTGCCGATGGCTGCAATAGAAATCGCACAGTTTTTACTGGGGTTGCCTAGAACTTAAAACCCACGCTCGGAGGCTCTGCTACTTGCCGCCATCCCTGTAATTGATGTGAAACTGGACGTTCCTGGGAAGAAAAAAAATGTTATCCTCTTCCAGCCTTGCACGGAGATAATGATTATTGTATAAGCCAAATAGTCGAATTAATTTTTTTGTGACGTGAGAAGTCACTTTTGTTAATGCCTTAAATACTGAATTTTTCATCGAGCTTTCATCTCCGACTGCTGTAGCAATAGACACAGAAAAATTATTTATTTGACTTATATAAATTAAATAAATATTTATTTAATTCAAGTAAATATTTTTTCTGGGTGTCGTGTAGTATAAATTAATATGCATATACGAATTTATGTATAAAAATGTACATAAAAATAGCATAGTGATATATTGAGATGATGAAAATTAAAAATTGCACGTTCCAGGATTATAAGAAAAATTTTATATCTCAGCGTTTTGACAATTGCAATTAAGCTAAATATTCGAATTAATTTTTTTGTGCATTGTGAGAAGTAACTTCTGGTAATTTTTTAACATACTGTAGTTTTGATCGAGTCGTATTTATTTGTGCTTCAATGTTTTGAAGATGTTGAGTCGGCGTTTCGATACCATCGGCACATATTATTTTTACGATGACGTACGAGAGGCCGACGAGCGAGGGCTGGAAAGACAAGCAAGTCCGTCGTAAGGTTTCCTCTTTCGCAGTAGCAGCTCCTCCGGGGCGTCGATAATTGGAGTTTGGTTACAGGCTTCTCCCATCGCCGGAGCGATAAAAACGGATCATACGTCCTTCGAGAATATACGAATGCCAACGATAACCCCGCGAGAGTACGCTCTCACGACGTGTATCAATATTTATAGCTCCCTGTTAATTTCATTTCCAACGGTGCAAGGATCCCCGATCTCTTCCGTTATCCGATAACCCAGCAATTTTAGCGTCTCTGGTTTATCACCAAACAAGTATGTCGCTGTTCTATCGATTTTATTGATTGGGCAATGCAATAGGAAATAATAATCATACGAACTAGGAAATTCGAAAATAACAATTTTTATCATTTACACTCAGGAATTTTTATATTCTCCGGCAGAATGTGAAATGATGCTGGATCGAAAAATCGTTTATGTCCTTCACAGCAACGAGTAGTAGTAGTGAGTGCGCTTATTGACATATAGTTGCAAAGAGTATCAATAGAACGTTTATTAGATCATCAATTTTTTAGATCATCTTCCAAATAGAAGACATAGAGTTCGGTACTGGACCGGCTGAACAAGGTGCACAATACAGAGCAAGAGTTTTAATGAATGACGTATACAAATATAACATAAAATGCCAACGAGCCATCGACCGATGTCCTTCAACTCATGTTTTTGTTATTATTGTTTGAATGGAATGTTATTGGTTTTTTCATGAAATTTTAGTGGTTTAGTGAAATAAAAAAAAAGGCAGGGTATTTTTTTATCGATAACCGAATGAGATGTTCGGTGGTGAAGGCACGAAGCTCTTTGTTGGCGACACAGTGGAATGTTTCTACACCTGAATGTTAACTGTTGCTAAGACGAGGTTTCGATTCTGTTCTCCAGTCCGGTTTCACGGTACAGATGAGCAGGAGCGGCGGCTTACGCTCCTCTAAGTCCCGTCAAAGGGGTTTATCCCCTGAAATCGGTCGGGGAAGGAAACTTGGAAGCTCTCGTTTGCATCCTTCATGGCCCCCGATGCATCGCCGACGCAGTGTCTATATCGGCTTCCGCTGCGCGGACAGTCAACCAGCCTTCTCATGACCAGGTCCCCAGTCTCTTGTTGAAAGCGCATAAAAGTTTTCTAATTCCGACAAAGTCCGGACCGCCCAATGCTTAGTTCGCGTCCCGCACAACAGACCACCCCGAGGCATTCAGTTACCGTCCATTATTTTTATTCACAACACCGTCGCAGTCGTCACCGTTACTGACCGCGGGAGTTGCAGCTTCGCGAGTACAGCAAATCCAGATTAGAAGCTTCACCGGGATTATGAAGGAACGCGCAGCGTTTCGCTGTGAGTCTACGTTTACCCGACTGTGTACTATATTGTTGATATCTCCGACTGCTCTGGCAGCACACAGAGAAAAATATTTGTTCGAATTCAATAAATGTTTGTTTTAACATAATAAATATTTATTTAAATAAGATAAATATTTATTCAATTCGAATATATTTCTGCATGCATGATTTATTGCTTATAAGGGGTACTTCAATAATTGTTCCTTCTATCGCAAGGGGGGTGCGCATGATTTTTCGTTTCTTTTTTTTATATATAATACAATATTTCGTTTCCAAGTTCGTTACTAGGTCAGGAAGAAGCTCCTTAGTTTTAGACGTCGGTGAGCAAAATTAAATATTTTGTTGAGTACCTTTTGGTCACGCGCTCTGATCAACAGAATTAAATCGCCGTCTGACCTTTCCGGTGATACAAAATCGCTGATATAATATATTCCTCATGGCCCTTATATAGGGCATCGGAGCATAAAATCCTTGACAATTTCGTTTTCGATTTAATTCAAATGCATTATTCGTGGCGCGCTCGTCAAATAAATAATTTTTCTAAGTGCAGTGCAGGAATAAATTCACATTCATATACGAGACTATTTCGGAAAAAATGTCTGGTCAGGCGAACCGGGTGTCATAGAGATCCATTGAGATGATGAAATTTAAAAATTACACGTTCCAGGATTTATAAGACAAATGTTTGTGTCTCAACGTTTTGATAATCGCAATTTATCAAACGATCTCTCCACCGAGCAGATGTCGAAACGTTTTATTATTCCGGGCTCCGACGTAGGACGATATCTGGAACGAAAATGTTTGCTTTTCCTATATAGACATTCCGTATTATGGTGGAGATTCTGTTACAGCCGTCATATTCGCACCTGGCTCGAGCCCGGAGCCCAAAAACGAATAGAGCCATATTATACCGCCACTACAGCTACGGGTGTAAGTGCCATAGGAATCCGAGCCATGGCAGGCTATTCCAGTGTCCGCTGACCCTTGGTTCTTCCTCCCTCGGCCCGAACGCGCTACCGACTGACCGGCAGATTTCGACAGATTAGCCGCTTACGTCGACAAGTTAACCTGCTTAACTTTTTAAGTTTTGAAAATCGCATTAGGTCGCGGGCTTCTCGCAGGTTTGCTTCTATGATGCTGCGAAGCTGTGCGACACCGCTTCGTCGTCGTCTTTTAGACTCGTGGATACCGGCCGATGCACGGAGCAAGAGCGGCGACGCGAAAAGGGCTTCATAACCGACCACGCTTGACTTCTTTTCCTCGACAGGTCGGAGCGACGTGAATGAGATGAGAGAACATTTTTTTCCGCAAGTTTCTCGCCGGATCGTCACGAGAGCTTAACCCTCTCTCCCGTGCGGGAGGATCATCTCGGAAAAGCCTCCGCTGCGAAACATCCGATTCCTCGACTCGCTCCGACGCCGCACGGTGCGTCAACGAAGATTAGTTTTTGGCTTTACTTTGTCTATCCCTCACTCACGCGCGGTTGACCTCCGAACACCGGGCGAAAATGTCCCGCGAATTCTTCACTGTTCCGTCGAGAAGTCTGACTCTGAGATCGAAGTCAGCCGGAATCCGAGAAAACGCTGGGGAACTTCATTGTCGTGGTGTTTCGGCGCTGCTGTGCGAATCCTGGATTTGTGTCAGCCTTGACGTTCGCCCATACGGTCGGTTACCGCTATCGTGTCGTGTGGATTAAAAAGTAACTCTTCGAGTCTGCCCTTCAGACTTCCGAAGCTCGACTTCTAGAGCCAAATCCACCGGGATCTCGCCGAGATCATCCGTTTGACTTCGAACTCGATGGAGCTTCGACGAGTATTCGCTCCTTTGCGTTGGCGGTGAGTCGGTATTCATTTCCGTTCGCCGCGTATACCGTTCGTTGGGTGAGAGATTTTTGGATTTGTGAAGTCACGAAGTTTGACTGTTGAGGTATCGAGAGACATGGCAGTGTCTCGACGCTGCCGTGTCTCTTAATTCAAAAGAAGATAGCGACAGACCGAGTAGTGATAAAAAAAGTGGCATTTTTGAGGGTCTCAAAAAAATTGAAATTGAGATTGAGATTGAGATTGAGATCGAGATTGAGATTGAGATTGAGATTGAGATTGAGATCGAGATTGAGATTGAGATTGAGATTGCAACTTCAAAATGCAAATTGCAAATTGAATTTTTATGCAAGTTGATTTATATATAGATTAAGAAGAGAGCAAGTTCCATTTTTTAATTCGGATTTATAGCATCTCACACAATCGGCCACGTTGTCTCGATTCCCGTTTGCAATGTGGACCTACACAAGCCTCGTCTGTTGAGCAAATAGGAGTGCATTTGTTGGTCCACTGTTCCACGAATACCTGGATCTTCTTCGGTGAGCCCGCGAGAGGCTGGCCTAGTTGTGAAAGCTAACGGATGAAATAATGTGGCGTGGAAGAGTCCGGCGAGCCATTCTTCTTCCTCGTTTTCTTTTTCTGGAAGAATGCAGGAAAGCGCGTGCACCACCGGACTGCTGCTGCGCGGGTCCTGCACAAGGGTGGCTGCAGGACATCAGGAGCAGAAAACGCGTCTCGTCGCGCCGCAAATAAAGGAACGCCGTGGTGGCCCCGCGGGGAAGAATACGGAGGCGAAGAGGGCGACGACAATGTCCCGGGGTTTCTAAGGGTGTGGCGAATGCGGCGTGCTTCTACGATAATGATGTAATGAGTGCTCTGGGTCTCCGATTGGCTACGCCTGCCTGCACTCTCACTCTTCCACTGACCAGCGACAGATACGAAGCGACCGAGAGTGCGAACAAGCCGGTTCGTCGAAATCAATTCGATCTTCGCTTAATCTGTCGGACCGCGATTTTTATTCCGCGCGTGAGCGAGATTTGCAAAGTACGCGAGAAAGTAAAACGGTAAAACTCTTTTTTTTGTACGAAGGTACAGCATTTGGATTTCTCAGATGCAATTAGTGTTTCGTATTTTGAACCATTGCACTACATTAGTGTATAATATTTTCAATTATCCTCGAGTTCTCCTTTGAAGCCACGAAGCAGAAATGTTCATTATCGGTGAGCGGGTTCAATGACTCACCATAATCTGCCCGGTCCTGGCGATGTCGTTCGCGGAAGGGGAAAATCCATAGCTACACCCAAAATTTTACTGTAATACCGAGTAGCTGAGACTACGAAGTTCTCGTCGGAGCGAACATGATTTATAGAACGCAGCATGGGAGGCCAGATTTGATCCTGCTAATGCGATTAAAAGGATGTTCGTCTCGACAACCGACGAGGCCATTGCGGTCGGGAAATCCGGCAGGTATACACGACTTTCGCTATTTGACGCTCTGCGGTTTCGATACATTCACGCCGACTTCGACCAAAACAGGAAACCCTATTAACCAAGAAGCCACGTCATTCCCGCTGCCGAAATAATTTATTGCCAATATATTCTCTAATCATGACTCCCATTGTAGGAAACAAAAATTGTTCGGTTCGCGCGCGGCTCGAATCCCTCGCTCGCTCCCGTAGAATTTCCAGTAAGAGAAGTAGAAGGGATGAGCTGAGCGGGATACAACTAAATCTATGGATCGCCACGGGGTGACGACATTTTCGCGGCGGGAGAGGTCCAGCCTGTATTCGTGTATAAAGACGTCATTTCGGTGGTCAAAAGGCCCGCGCATCTTTCGCCTATGCTCCCTACGGTTGTTCACTTTGGTTCTTTGCGTGGTCCCGCCTCGGCATCCCAAAAAATATTCTCCGGCGCGGGCGATATATAGTTCGCCGCATCCTCCGAGCCATCTCTCCCGCCGCTGATGTTTCTGGATGCACCGACCCTCGACACCACCCTGACATTGTCTAGCGACAGACACGCTCGTAGCTCAGCGCGCCGGCCGATGTTCTTTGACCACCGCAGTCGTCGCACTCCAACGCTTCCACGATCTCTAGCGGTGGCTATATCGGTTGCGATGCAGCGCTCGTCGCTTCTGCAGGACGCATGCATGCCACCCCCGTCGAAGCCGGGAGCACTCGATAATAATCTGTTAGCTCCACCCCACGGCGGCGTCTTTTGGACGAAGACTTATTGGCCCCGAGAAGAGTCTGTAAATGGAAGAATCCAGCACTAGGTTTCTGCTGACGTATTTTTGGTTTTTTAATACAATTTTTTGTCTTCGTTATGCTGAGAGTAAAATTTAGTTCTATTACAAAGTTGAAGAACGTCAATTATTTTTCAGTAATAAGCTTATGGATGATAATTTTTTTTAGTATTATAAATTGAACAATATATCTTTCGAAAATTCCAGTAATTTTTATTGAAAGTGTGGTAGATTTATGAAGATAAATCATAAAAGGTCGAAGGAATCAGATAGATATAGACATATTTCGTGTTACTTTATGCCGTGTTAGTTCATTTCGTGTTATTACTCTTCCGCGAGTAAGAAAAAAATGTCAGGAACAAGAAATAGCGTACACTGTTTGATATAATTAGTTTTCAGGTATCCTGATATTGAATTCCTTGTTGTGCGCAAAATGTCCCCGATATAATTCTGGCCGCCCCATTAGCCTGTTCATCGAGTCTCCGTGCAGTGAAATTCTACCGCAAGGAGAATAATACGTATTATTATAGACATTCGCTAGACTTCGAAGATTCAGGTATAATTTCCGTGTGTTAGCAAGGCCTTCTTTTATGAATGTAGCGATCCTCGTTAAGCCAGCGAGCTTGGCAGAGTCGAGCGTCGGGCTCGCAGGTGGGCCTCTGACGCGACACCCCACTGTCCCACACTTATTCACCCTTTCCGTTTCTTTCCCATGTTAATCCTGTTAGGGTACAATGGACTCGAAACAGTACCCGTGGGCAAAGTTTATCCGATTTGGACGAAACGCGTCCTCCAGACGCCCCCCTCTCCGACGGCACGGAAATCGCCAACGGCGGTAAACCCAATTTACAAAGAATCGGAAACGGTCGGCCCGATACCGATACCGAGAACATCGTAAATCCTCAAATATCCAAACACCGTCTGCTTCTCGGGCACCATTCTCTTCTCTAATTTATTACGCTGCTATTTCTATTACTAGCAAAAATTAAAAATTAAAAAAATTTATTCTTGATACAGCATTTTCGTGTAAATCTTCCAAGCGCTCTTCAACCCCTTCAGCTTGATTTCCATTTTTCGGCAAAAAAAAAAAAATATATACATATATATATCTTTAACGGTAGTCTATCGCCTTCAGTTCCCCTTCACCTTTTTCACTTTGCCCCCAGGTTAATCCTATTAGCGCCCAAATAGTCCGAAACAATAACCATGGGCAAAATGTATCCAATCTAAGTGCAATGCCGCAGAATTTTACCCCCTGCACCAACACCGCCGCCATCACTCACGGTTGCAACAATTTACACGGAATGAAAAATATCTTACTGGTAATACCGATACTCCGAACATCGGAAATCTCCAAATATAAAAAACAGCGTAAGACATCTCAATAGCTTTACATGAATTCTAAATAATTAACGATAATAAAAAAAATTACAAAATAATAAAAATCTACCACTATATTAATCATACGTATCATGTATACAGAGCAGAGCTATCGTTTTATCTAAATACAGTTTTCGATTCCACAATCAAAACAGCCGTACGACTACGGAGTGGACGGTGGCGCGCCGCCGCGACGAGCAAGCGTACAGAGGGCACCGGGTTGGAGCGAGAGAGTGGCGAGGGTGAGAGAGCCGAAGAGCGCGAAGGGTCGGGATTTGTTTGTATTTCGCCAGCGTGTTGCGGCTGCGCTGCTCCCCACCACGGCCTCCTCCCGACGACGGAGCGAGAGCGCAGCGTAGAGGACATCTAAGAGCCAAGCCCGTGCGCCCTTCTGTTTGCATTGTTTGCTGTCAAACATTGGGCGCAAACACAGAGTGGGGAGGTAGTCGTTCGGCGGGTAGCGCAGAGACGAGCAAATCCCATTGGACCAAACGCTGTCCGGGCGCGTCCGCGCTCGTCAGAGGCGTGGCTGCAGCGAGGATATAAAAAGGTTCTGGCGGTGGGGAGCGGACAGATTCGTGTTACCGCTCCGACGGTGCACTTCGTACAGCTCGCTCTCGCCACTCGTTCGATCTTTCGCGGGAACAGTCAAAACACTCGTTCATCCGTTCTCAATTGCAGTCTCAAAAAACAAACATTAAAAGTTAAAGTGTGACAAAAAGTGTGATATGAAAAGAAGTTTCGATCAACCTCGCAGTGTTCAATCTCAGCGGAGTTGAAAAAAAAGTGATTGTTTTTTTTTTTTTGTCACTCGCAATCGAAAGGACGATCGAGCCTTGCGCCGCAACCGCCGCTCCGTCGTCCCTCGGATATATACCGAACAAAAAGGACTCAGTGTGTATTCCGACGGAGAATACAGATTAAACGTGTCGACGAAGAAATCCGGAAGAAAATGGTGAACATGGAGAGTTCCGGTGAACAGCACACGGTCACAGCATCGCCGCCGCCGGTCCGTGCGACGGTGAAGAGCGACTTCAGCATCCGGCGCATAATCCCCGAGGCATGCGCCGTCAGTAGTCCGGAAGTGCCGCAGGTCGACGACAGCGATGAGTCGAGCGACCTCGACGTGACCGGCGACGGTGCCGAGACGCCGCCGCTCGATTGTTCCCGCAACAGTTCCTCGACGAGCCCGTCGCTCCAGCAGAAGGACCAGAACCGCACCGGTCCGGCGAGCGACGAGAAGAAGAAATCCGAGAAGCCGCCGTACAGCTACAACGCCCTCATAATGATGGCGATCCGCCAGAGTCCCGAAAAGCGCCTGACGCTTAACGGCATCTACGAGTACATAATGAGACACTTTCCGTACTACGAGAACAACAAGCAGGGCTGGCAGAACTCGATAAGGCACAACCTCTCCTTGAACAAGTGTTTCGTCAAGGTGCCGCGTCACTACGACGACCCGGGCAAGGGCAATTACTGGATGCTCGACCCGAGCTCCGAGGACGTAGTCATCGGCGGCACGACCGGTAAACTCCGCAGGAGAACGACCGCCGCATCGAGGTCGCGTCTCGCGGCCTTCAAGCGCAGCGTCGTCCTCGGCGGTCTCTATCCGAGCCCCTATCCGCCACCCGGATGGCCCGCCTCGCTCTACACCCTGCCGTATCTTCATCGCGCCGCCTCCTGCTATCCGGCGGGGCCTGGACCGTACTCGACGCCGGCCGGTTATCCGGCCAGTTTGCTGCCCGGCGCTGTTACGACCACCTCCGGCATGCCCTGCAAGCCCCAGGCCCTACCGGCGACCGCCTCGCCGCCCAACCACGGTGCCTTCTCCATGGAGAGACTCCTCCAAGCGCCCACCGGCTACCCCAACGGCATCGGCGCACCCGGAATTCCAGCCCCGTCGAATCCGTACGACTTCTACACCACCCTCAGAAATCTCGCCGCTCATCAACAGCAGCAACAGCAGCAGCATCATCAGGCCGTCTTCGGACAGCAACAACGATACCACATGAGCCAGCAACAACAGCAGCCTCATCACATTCCCAGTCAACCCACGTCGACCACCGCCTCACCCGGAAGCAGCCCCGAACCAATGAGCCCCCATTCGCCCAACTCCATCTCGATGTGCAATTCCGTCGGACAACAGCAGAGGCAACATCACCGGCACAGTCCGCCCCAGCTACTGCTCAAACCCATCACCGTTCTCACCGGCAGACAGAGCTGAACGATCGCCCAACGCCTGAGGCTCGTCTTCAATCCGTGAACGGAAAGTTGGCATTTCTCCGAATAATGAAGAGTCTCGAGATGGTACTCGAGAATCTGTCGCGAGAAAACGCTGTACCAGTGAAATTGATTTCGGTGTATGTCTCTCGCAGACGGCGAGAACAATGTCGGTCGTCCGAGCGCGGCGATTACCGAAATCCACGGATTCTCGTCGATCGAGAAGGTTTTTGCGAATTCTTTGATGGATTTATGAATAATCGGGGACATTGTTTGAGAACCTTTTGCTTTTCCATCGAAGGACGATGGGCGATCGTTAATTCTCGTTGACCGCGCAGTCCGGTCGTATGTTAAATTCTATGCGACGATTTTATATCGAAAACACTTGTTCGAGCTGATTTTTCTTTAGTTTATGTTCGATCGTTCAATTTTTTTTTTTTTTTTTCTCGCGTTTATGTGAGATTCAAGCGGGGCTGCCTGAGGCTTTGTCGTAAAACCCGACGATTACCAAAACCCGAGACACGATATTATTATTAACACACGCCTCCCGAGTGATCTACGATTTTTTTTTTGATTTTTTTTTTCGTAGTAGAGTAATATATTGTATATACAAAAAAATGCTATATATATAACATATAAATATTGACTATCTTATAGATCTACGTAGTATGTTGGAATACCGCGATCTCTCGATTGCCGAGGGATACGAGTCAGCGCGAAATAATACAAATAGCTGTCTCTCGGCGATTTATTGTTCTGTATAAAGAGAAAACAAACATAAAAGGATGAAGAAAGAAATTATTGTAAATAGAGAAGCAGTCAGAGGGGATGATTATATCCGAAGTCGAAATATATACTCATTAGCGACGAGCGAGAGAGGGAGATGAAGGACGTGTCTGTATAAATGTGAAAATAAATGTTCAAAATTTTTCTATAATCTGTGACTTCATGTTTTTTTCCAATGAACCCCGACCCTTGAAAATGACTCGAATCCAGAAATTGGGCAAATTTAATGTTAATAATTCAAAGATAAAATCATTCAATTAAAATCATCAAATTTAAACGATATTATTCTGCAAATTAATTTCTATGGATGGTGCAATTCAAATTCATTTTTTTTTTTACATATTAATTGAAAATAAATTGATAAATCCAATTTTGCGCATTTCTCATCGAATTTTTAGAGTATTTGAAAAATATTAAAAACTTGATGCTGGAATACCGATCCATGGAGAGTAAACGAAATCTCTATATTCCAAGGATTCGGACTGCGACGTGTCGGTTGTAAAATTGACAGGCAGAACCCGCCGACTGTCAAAACACGGCGTATAAAAGTGGGGCTCTCGGTAACCTGGAGACAATGCGGCAAACGAAATTCCGATGGCTCAGCTCGAGTAGACGAAGCCGGGGTCCTTCAACTTCTATGGGAATTGCTTTATTGCGCGACTGTATAACCACCATAAACCATATTGCCTCGACCTTGCGTGTTACGATTGGTCCTCTGCGACCTTCGTTTCAAGTATTCTCGATTTTAGATTTTTCCCGAGACGAAGAACAACGCGGCAACGAGAATAGCGCATCCATCGACAGATCTCAATTGATATTCTTGGATGGATCAAGTTGACACGGAGTCCCACTTATACCCGTGAAATATGCAATCGCAGTCGGAGATTGATTGCATCGGTTGAACTCAATATTATTAGATTCTACGTATCTATAAATTCAATCAATTCTTCTACACTTTTCAAATTCTATTATTATTATTTTTCATCAATATTTTATACAAGTGTTCGATACATTTTTGGACGAGTTTTTTTTACTGATAATTTCTCGCTAAAATGATTATTATACTATATTCAATGTTTCTCTCTATTTATTTGCACTTCGGAATTGATAGCTTGTCAGGCGGAGTGTGGGGCAAAACGGGGCAATTTTTTTTCAATTTTTTCACGCGATATAGAAAAAGTCTCGTCGAAAACTAAGGGCGGAAAATTAAGAGTGTCGAAAATGCACTGCGAAAAAAAAAATTGTTAGCTCAACCAAAAGTCGCGGTGACGTAGTTGAAAGCTGTTATTTGTTTGGTACAAATAAAGTATTGTTTTGTCGATACAAACAAACATTTTTCTGGGACCAACCAAATAACGCCTTTGAACTTATCTTGCCGCGCCTTGGTTAATCCGACAATTCATTTTTTCCAGTGTAATTTGCACTACAAACTTGTGACACAACGCTTTGTCAACCACCCTTGACTATCACCTTCCCCCGATATCTCAGGTGTGCAAGTGTTAATCTAGCTCGATATAAAACATAAACGAAGAAGAAATTGATTCGACGAAGATTTCTGAGAAGCGTTCTTCGCCTTCTTTGAATAAGGCATACACACGAGTGTTGCGACGATGGTCGTGGGCCGTCGGGCTGTCGCGTACGTAGCTTTCCTTCGCGTCATCTCGAATGATCTGCCGCTCGCTGGCGTAACAGACGAAGGGTGCGTGCGTGAAACGAGCACGTACGCTTAGACGAAGTAATACGCGTACACGTATCCACGAGCGATTTACGAGAGCGAGAGGGCGAGGAACGGGAAGAGTCGAACGTGCCGTGTTGTACGCGGCGGTGCGGGTCCGACGTCCACGGGCAGCCCCGCGATATTGGTATGATACATTGAGACAATGAGGCGTAAATAAGATAATGGACCACGCTCGCCGCGCACCGTACTCGTCGAGTAGGAGTTGAAGCGCGTTTGTAGGGCCCGAGAGTGAGACGCCGCGAACACCGAGGGAGATGAAAAGGGTGACCGGCCGATAGGTTTATTTCGCTTTGGAATAAAGTTCCAATAAAAACCAAACTTATCACGACGGTAGTTACGCACAAAACCTATTTAAAAAAAAAATCATTCACCTTCGAGATCTACGAAAACTAAAATGTGGATTTACAAAATATTGCAATATTTTTTTTACTTTTGAAATTTTCGTGCAATACGGATGAATTGTTCCGATTATTTTGGATTTATAAAATTATTGATCGCTTTAATTATTTTGGATACCGTGTGAAAATTTGAGGAAAAAAATTGCAAAGCGCCGCGCGCTGTTCGATCGCATAAGAGGGATGAAGCTCGGGGTAAATTAGTGAGGGACCGAAGCCGGAGCCGAAGGTAGACGAATAAGAGACAGTGACAAAGTGAGCCTGACCGGTTCGGATCGGCAGATGGGATTGTGACCCGCGCAGCCTGCCCACTGGCAGACGTGCTCGGCATCCTTATACGTACGCCGCAGTGGTATAGTGCCAGTTAAACAGCGAGCATGAGTACTCGACGGCAGAACTCCGCGGCATTAGCCATCGAGCAGCATTAACCGCGTAACTGCGATGTTGCTGCAGACTGCTGTTGATAGGCTGTACCCGTGCGGAGCTCTCATCGGGCCAATTTCGGTACTCGATCGCCGGTCCCGAGCCCAACACGAGCCGCGGTCTTCGATCGGCTCTCGAGCCACCCTTTCGAACCTAGGAAATTCGGTCCAGCTTCCATCCGCCCTCCGGAGAATAAGCGCCGACGAAAATAGACAAAAGCACACTAAAAAAATTATTCCGTAAAAATCGGTATGCGAAGTTTCGCACACTGAAATAAAAAATTCGCTTCCAGGCTGGGAAAGGAAAAAATCGTTATTTCGATTCTACTTTAAATTCTTATAATTTCAAATCATATTGAAACAACGATGGCAAGACCGTCAAGGTGACATGTTATCGTTTCAGTACTGTATGGAATTGTAATAATTAAAGGTAAAATTTAAATGACAATTTTTTTCTTTGGCAGCTCGCATGAGAATTTTACTTGAGTCAATGATATTTTTTGTTTCAGTGTAAAAATAATGTTTGTTGAATAAGCGCCAAACTCGCTTCTTCAGGTTTGAATGTGCGAACCTAAACTTTTATTTCCCGCGTCGTTGATAATTTAAGTCTGTACAGTTGTTTATTTTTACGAAATTTCGCGTTCCGATTTAACGAGATCATTTTTTACCGTGTACTCAGAACTCCCGTCGCCGATGAAAGTGACGAGATTGTCATGGTCAATTTTTTCTTCGAGCCAGTTCTCGGGATCCATGTCCCTGGTCGATCGAATTTGTCCCGTTGGTTTTAATAATAAATAAACGGGACGCATACGATTCTCGCATAAGATACTCTCCGACGCCTAAGAGCGGAGTGACGAGCCGCTCGCGAAGGTTGCATAGCGTCACGTACCAGCGGCCAAACGTACGGCGGAGCAGCGCGAGGGGGACAGTAAACACTTGCGTGGCCAATTGCGCCAAGTGGTGAACAGCAGTAGTGCCAGTTCTACGTGCGTGTTCGTCTCGTTCCGTGCGCATGTGTAAATCGTGAGCCGCGCACACCGACAAAACAACCGGAGTCCTTTGCGGCTCCCTCGCGCGTACTTTAGGTATTCACTCGCTTCTGCGCGTACCCCGACGCGAGACGTCGACGCCCGGCGTCGGGAAGAACTCGAAAACGCTTCCACTGGAGGCGTGCAATTAAACTGCTTCGGCACCGCGATGTTTTTCATTGCGAATGGTCCATGAAAATATCCCGATTTAAATAGGAATAACGTGATTCAGTGCGGATGAGAAACAATGCAGATTTCGTCACTGCAGTGTAACAAAAGTTCGAATGAAATTTAATGCATTGGTAGCGGAAGTTTTTAGGTGTAAGGTGCTATATTAAATTTCATGTACAATTGCGATGAAAAATTAATGTACGGTATATTAAAAATTTTAGAAATACTTCACTTTCAAGAATTTACTTTAATTTCACTGTAAAAGTACATTAATTTTTCAGCACAATTGTACATTCAATTTAATCAACCACTTTCTACATAAATACTTCCAGTCCGGGGCTTTAAATTTAGAATTTTTTTTAACAGTGTGTATATTGGTATTATAGTTTGAGTCATCATTTTAGCTGAATTTGAGACAGATGTATACAGTAAGAAGGGTTTGTACACTCGACAAACATTTCTCTTCCGCAAAGACACACAATTATTTTCTGTGAATTTGTCATCGAAGTTTGACTTTAATTTAGAGAAACTACAAAGTTAACAATAAAAAAAATTGCGAACAGTTGTGGAGAAAAACGTTTCTCAAAGATGCAAACGATGTTTATCGTTCAGAACCCTACAGATCAGACAACGCTAAACAAGTGTTTTATCGTGCCATTTACAATCCCCGCCGATCGTAGTCAACCCATCGCTGCATGACAAGCATTGAGGTCCCTTCTGCTTGGTTCCATGGTCCTCGTCATCGCGAATCAAATTCCTCACTCTTGTGCACTGCTACAGCGAAAAAACAACCATGTCTCTTCTCCGCATAACGCAAACCGATACAAACCGAAGTTGAATTTCCACAACTTCCACATGTGGGCTTTGTGGCGCGTCAGCCATAGATTTTGTTGCGGTGATGTTACATTATGCCTGATCTGAGGGTACCGAGGACGAAGCTACACAGGACCGGGGGGCGTCGGGACGACCCCTCTGACGTCCCGACGCGGCTGCCAATGTTGCTGCTGGTTTTCATTCAAAGGGGGGCTGACGCTTCCTTCGACGGGGCTCTGCGACCATCCTGCCGCTGTTCCCGCGGGGCGGCGGATCTCAATGGCGATGTGGAAGGGAGACTATCAACAGATTTTTGGCCTATGGGCTTTGATCCATGGCGATGGCGGTCGGATCGCGGTTAATCTACGCTGCGTCCTCACCCGTACAGTGTGGCGCGTTGGACAGGGATGATATCGGTACACCCCGTTGGTACATCGATGCACCCCGGCGCGGAGCGAGGGGACGGAAGCGGGGCGGGAGAGTGCGCAAAGGCTACGCATCTCATACCACACCGCAACCCTCTGTCTTCATGGTCGTTATGCCCCCGAGGCGCAGCGTGACGACGACGAAAACGAGGACACGTTTAAATATTATAGCAACAGAGTGCGCGCAACATGGAGCAGTGATCATTATTGTGCATGTACGCTGTAAGGAAGGTGTTGGGGAGATTTTTTGGCGAATAGTCGCTCGTATGAAATTTCTGTGGGGTTGGACTCGAGGCGCGAGACACTTCGAATCTCTGAGCGACCTCCGAGCAATTCGTGAATAAAATTAAGAAAACAAATAGAATCGTCATGTGCGTGTCGCTTTTTATGGGTCTGAAGATTTACTATTAAAAAATTGTAAATATTATGCACCGAGCTGGAAGTCTTTGTGCAAAATTGGTACATTATATTTGATGCACAATTGCGATGAAAAATTAATGGAATTTCACGGTGAAATTCAAGTACATTATTTGATTTGATGTACTTTAATTGTAAAATCATCGTAAATTATTGAGAGTGAAGTTTTCCCAAAGTTTTTAATATACTTGCGTTACTTTTTTATCACAATTGTACATGAAATTTAATATACCAGTTTGTGCATGAAAACTTGGAGTAACAGTACATTAAATTTTGTACTCATTTTTTTTAACAGTCTATCTGCAACTTATCAAATTTTATCATTGGCGAGTACACTGCTTTATGACGAAAAATAATTGTGGAATTTTATTCTCCAAGTGATCTTCCCCGCAAAAAACAGCCGTTAAAACTCGATGAAATTTAGTTTCAAGCGGATATCTTCGTCATTAAAAAAAATCAAAACATGCACGAATAAATATCCGTACGATGACACCTTGAAACCGTCCGTGCACATTATAATTTCAGCTTGCGTATAATAAAAAATATATTCTCTCAAACGCATAGACAAGTGATACGATGCAGCAGTGGCCTGGTGATGAGCATAGGATCCGCGCAAACCGCGCAAGATTGTACTAATCGAGGAGCGACAGTGAATCATCAAAGACCCGGTTTATAATTTCGCGGCGTGCACCGAGTGAATTTGTAACTTCCTCAATCCACGGTAATTCGCGTCATATATCGTACTCTCGCGTTATTCCAAAAGGATTTGAGTTTACGCGACGTCTGGATATAGCATTAAAGTCCATTTTTTTAAAACATATCTCGCTAACGTTTCCACATACGTAAACATGTTTTCTTTTCTTCAAAACTCATCGAAAGGTTTTGGTACTCGTTGTCTCTGCGAATTCGCATCCAAAACCCAACGAAATCTTATGAGGCACATACAATGCTCTCGATTCAAAGAAACTGCGTGCAAAGTGTTGCTAAGACATTGTCAGCCTCTTCGGAGAACATTGCGAACGGGGGAACCACGCGAAGTGTCGTGACCGCGATGAAACGCGTAATTCGAGTTGTTTGATTGTTTGATTTGAGCTTATGCGACGTCTGGACATGGCATTGAAGCCCATTTTTTAAAACATATTTCGCTAACCTTTCCACATACGCAATCATGTTTTTTCAAATACAAAACTCATCGAAAGGTCTTGGTACTCGTCTCTGCGAATTAGCGTCCAAAAACCAACGAAATCTGACGAGGCACATACAACGCTCTCGATTCAAAGAAACTGCGTGCAAAATTTTGTTAAGACATTGTCAGCCTCTTCGGAGAACATCGAAGGACCAGGGAAACACGCGAAGTGTCGTGACCGTCATGAAACGCGTAATTCGAATTATTTGATGTTCATTCGAAACGCAGCCGCTTCAGTCCAACGATGGAAGATGGACATAGCGGCTTTCAGAATGGACCAAACAAAAACGACAAGGTTTACGATTCATGCGCGAAACGGAACTGCGCGCGCAGCGAATGATAGCGAGATACAAGAATAAATGACGTAAGTCATCTGTACAGTGTAAGCCCACGGCGTAGGCGCGCAGCTTATCATTCGGTGACGAGAGTGGCGATGAGTCGCTCATTTAGGAGCAGACGGAGTGCTGCGCGTCTCTGCGGCTTGCTTGCGGGACTCTCGTCTTTTAGGCACACGCAAACACAGTCTCGACAACTATCAAGTCGACGACGTCGAGTCTTACGAGTCTCGGGGCTTCAACCCCCGCACGAACCGTTTCGCTACTTCAATTCTCATCTCTCTGGTACGAACTGCTTTGCGGGCTTTCGCACGAACTACAATGCACACTGGGGAGAGTGGTTATCCGTTTCGCCAGTTCCATGTGCGCGGGCATGCGACACCTACGCGCACCGAAAATTAACGTTGGTGTGCTCTCATATGTTGAACCGAGCGCGGGACGAGCCTTATCTTTTGGCTGCAGGACAAACCGATTTAACTAGTCTGCCTTCGCTATGAACTGCATTACACGGTGTGTTTGTCGTCGAGCAGCGCAGCCAATTATCATTTATCGTAGTCCGCACTGGCGTCGCGATGTTGGAGTAACCGAAGTGGTCTTTTTTTCTATTTTTCCTTACGGCGCTCTTGCACATCTCGTCCACTGGGAAAAAGAAATTGATGGATTGAGCAAATGCGCGGTGACACACGTTCAAAGGTGTGTTTGGTTGGTCCAACGGAAATGTTTGATTCAATCGATACATTTTGAATAAATTGAAGCAAATAATCGTTTAACAAAACAATGCTTCATTCGTACCAAACGGATAACAGCGTTGAACGTATGTCACCGAGACTTTTGGTTAATCCAACTAATTTTTTTTTCTCACTGTGCAGTGATCTTGATATTGCATGTCGTATAACTATTCACAGCCCGTAACGTAACGGGTCTCTAATCCGTATCTGCATCGATGAATCCTTCACGAGGCTAATCCTACATGGGAAAAGCTACACAGTAAAAAGTTATTCCGTAAAACCGGAACCCGGAGTTTTATAAAAATAATGTTGTTAAACAAGTGACAATCTCGTTTTTTAGGTTTGAACATAGGAACCTGCCCTTTTATTTACCGTGTCATTAACAATTTTCGTTCGTACTTTTGTTTGCAAAACTAGAGCCGGATGGTGCGATCAGAAAATTAACAAGTAAAAAATGTGGACGTTTGTGGACTAAGTTGTTGTAAAAAGTACGAACTTTTTTTACTGTGTATATCTGGCATATATCGAAAAACGGTATCCTTTATGTGAGAAATATATTTACATAAAATCCCCTATCACGGATATATTCTGAAATATATATTCCAAATATAGTACCAATTACATGTTTTGATATATCAATCGTACCAAAACCGCCCACTTCGACCGAGGAATAGAATGACGTATCTCACGTGTGTCTAGCATGTACAAAGCTGGAGCGTACGCCCTTCCGTTTCCGAGCGATATCGAGATCGGTGCCTCATCGATCCACTCGGAGCCTTCTGAAGGATCATCGTCGAGCGGAGGGTGCGCGATTACCCTAATAACGTTATACAAAACGGTTAAGAGGTTCCCAGGCGCGGCAATGCATCCGTATCGCACGGTACGCGGAGCGAAGCTCGGAGAGCCGGGCACAGAAGTGTCCTAGCAACAGAAGGCCCGTATCTCCGCGTCGCACAAAAGTGTTAAACGAATGAATGAGCGAGAGCGGCGCGCGCGAGGGACGCGATGGGACGAGAAGGAAATAACACAGTCGGGCCGCGTTGGCCCTAGTTCGCCGCTGGAGCTGGAGGCGCGACGCCGGAGGGACAGCCGAGGGAAAGATCCATTGAAGACACAGTGGCATAGGTCTATCGCCGGGAGGATGAAGACGGAGAGGAAGGAATGAATGGAGAGCGGAGCGGAGGGCGGAATGGTGGTGGCCGGAAATGTATCACCGCGGCAGTGTACGCCGAACCACGCAACAGTGTGAAGACGCGAGTTGCGCGCTGGCCGGAGGTTTGTAGTAGTTAAACTTTATTAGCGGAGCGGTAGGATAGGAAACCGAGGGAATCGTAAGAAGAACGAGCGAGTCGGACGGCGCGCCGTCGAGGAGAGCCCCGGCTTCATGAATGAACCGTGTCCGACTCGGGTCTCTCTCGTGGTATTGCCACGCAGCTCGTATCAATACAGCCGCGATACAGTGTTCGTGTTGATGAGCGAGCGCGGGACGGAACGAACGCTGGACGAGAAGGAAGCGAGATTGAAGAGCACCGGGGAAGGAGAAGGATGGTCACCTCGGCGAGTCACACTGAGCCGTCGCTAACTTACTTGCCATGATCTTGAATGGCTTCAATTAACGTTCGTTGGACGCTCGTAATTGTTTCTTGAGAATTGTCACGGGCCAAGATCGCGCCGCTCCGCTCGGAGGGCGCGATCGCGACTGCGATGCTTCGCGCCCCTTGCCGGCCATACTTTGTCCATGATTCGATGGCCGTTCGAAATTGTCGATGTGACATTGGTTTTGGCTTGGTAACTTACGGGAAGCGGCATATGAGAATTAACTATTTGTAAGTCGGACCGCCCGACACGGTACCGAAAAGGGACACGGAGTGGGAATTACGGGTTGCCGCGGTGGCGCCGAAGAGGTGGAATAGAGGTGTGACCTATAAAGGGTTGATTAGAACACGCACTGAGAAAAAATTACATAGTAAAAGCTATTAACCCATTGAATATATACTATCAGAAACTATCTGTTTAGACGTTCCCCATGGAAACTATTCGTCGTCGTAGGAAATACCATTCTTTTTCTCTGTGCAGGTAAAAAAAAAAAAAAAAAAATCGCGGAGACTTTGTAAATGTGGTATTTGGATTGGTTCTCACACGTGTTCGTAGTCTTCGTCGTCTCGGAAATTAAAACCGTATAGCGCATAGACTGAGTCAATGCGTCGTCGGATTCAGATCGCATAAAGTAGCTTCCGGTTGGTCAGCGGCATAAGAAAGGTCATGATCCGTGACCGCATTCGTTCCAGAAAGTATAACTCGGGCATCGGCGGTAGAGGCGGAACGGAGCGCCGAGGATGATGAATAAATCGTGCGCTAGGTGTATGACCGCCGACGAAAAGATGCTGAAGCCTGTTCTTCGAAAGAGTATCGTCAATTGACCGTCCGCCGGCTCCTCCGCCGCACGTAATTTGTTTCCTGAGTCATACGCTGCTCGGCTACACGCTGATTCCCCCCGAAGTCACTTCCGGTTCCGTAAAAGGCGATACTGCATCGATCGTTGGCAACTCACCGACCGACGAATGTGACCAACGATCGGAGCAAACTGTGCTCGGTCAGCCCCGCGAACGGCCAAAATCTATTCCCATCGAAAGCCACCCTTTTCCCTCGACGCAATGTAATCACCGAGAAACCTTAACGAAACCCGCTGGGGAGAAACACTCGAGTTAATTGACTTGAGCTCGGACTTGTTTACCTAACGGCGAAGTCCTCCATCCTCGGGTCTTCCTTTCCGTCACACCAGAAAAGGCGTCTATTCTCGCTGATTATTAATATTTTTGATGAAAAGAAAAAATTCACTTATGAGCCTAATCATGTGTCCTAATAATATGCAAAATGGCCATAAAAAGTGTACGGCAGGTTGGCAGAAAAAATATCTGAAGACCGCATAATTGTTAACAAACGATTAAGATCCTTAATCTAATCCCAAACGGCCTTAATCGTTTGTCATGAATAAATCAATGAATAATTTTTTTTATCATCCGCTCATCAGATAAAAAATGTTGTATTCACTGATCTAGCTAAATTTCAACTGAATCGGATAGATAGATTGTGAGATACGATGTTTGTTATTGCATAGTATTGCATAATATTGTACAAACTGTGTGTAAAAACCCGACCTGGTCTTTCCAATACCCGCTTTAAAAAAACGTGGAAAAACGACCTTGTTTTTTTTAACCAAATCCTTATGCTAGAGCATTAATAAATTGCTTATACGTACATCCGTATAAATGTTTAAAAATGTATAAAAAATGTATAAAATGTTTCTATAATTGCCGAACGCCTTTGGTCGACGAATTGCAGAGTTTCGATTGCGTACCGGTGGTCGTTTCGCTTCGCTTATCTTCGTGAATAAATAAGTGATAGTAATGTACAGAGTGGACAGACGCGATCCATCCACTTCCTCGCGGCATATTGGTATATTTACGACGGACCAATGTACAACAAGATTAAAAGCGTCGGAGTTGCTTGGTGTGAGAGCAACCCGTGAGGCCCGAGGGACATGTCGCCTGACTAAAATAAGAACGACGTATTTTCTCTGCACAAGCATACAAAGTACGCCTTTATGTTTTCATTCGTGCGATATGTACGTAGGTGGTACATCGCCGCTCGGCAAGGGCCTCGGCGTAACCGAATAGCTCATCCCGCATGTATACATGTGTACATGCATGCGCTTACGGTGGATCCGGCTATTTAAACGTGTGGCAAGCGTCTTGATAAAAAATGTCCTCGGCAATAAACCGGAGGTTAGTGTCAACTTCCTACTTAAGCGGGCACAACGACGGCGACGAAGATGAGTCCCATAATCAGGGCGCGTGCGTCCTTGTTTAGTGTACCTCGAAGCCTGGAACAAGCAAATGCCTTCGTTCGATTGTACCGTGCACGACACATCGGAATACACCGAAAATAACCCAAAAAAATCCGATATTTTAATTTTTCAACCAACGAGATATTACTACATTACGAGGTATTTTTAAGCAAACAAGATATCTTTAATAGCGTCGAATGGAAGTGGAATTCATCGTTTATACAAATTCTGTTCTTTCGATTAACGATAAGCGACACCTGTTTCTATTAGTACGATTATCTGTAACAGCGGTAAAACGGTTCCTCTCTATTCTTAGCGAGTCGAAATAACGGCATGTAAATTTTGCTGAAAACGTAAACGAACATCGGGTCAAAGGTCCTTCCTTAACTATTACTAAAATACATTTTTTTAAAATTAGTATCGATGAATATTGGAGAGTGTTTCTCCATGAGAAACATTCCTACGAGACAGCTAATTTACCAACACTCGAATGCTGATACCTCCCAGTCTATTCATGCACGGCGTAGATCTTGGTGATCGTTGCGAGTGTCCAACATCTCGATTGGACTCTTTTTAGGCTCCAGCCTTTCAGTCTGCGTGCAGGACCCACCGCGGAGGTTGCATTGAGGGACACTTCCTACTTAGCTACTGTACTCAGTGTATACTATTGCCGCTTCACCACTACTCGTTCCACTAATTTTCATCAATGAGAGTCTACGAACGATGACGATTGCATGAGAACCAAGTATAATGGTGAAAGGACTCGAGGGATTCCGTTGATCAATGTTGAAGATAAAAATTCTGACTTCTTGCCGATTTTTTTACTATCATGAAAAAACTCTAAAAACGTCCAGTAGAATGAATTTGTTGAAACAAATTCTGTCCACCCTGCAAAAGTATAGATTTTAATCTGAAATCGAACCTCGCGAACGGCAGGCCTAAGCAAAAAATCTTAAGAGGTGCCGCATTCGCCGTTTATACCCAAAGGGAAAGTTGATTTTTTTTGGTACAAACGTCGAATGCGACACCTCTTAGAATTTTTTGCTATCGACCGCCTTTCGCGAGGTTCAATTTGAGATTAAAATCTATACTTTAAAAGGGTGGGAGAAAAATCTACGAAAAATGTCCTTTTTGAGAAACAAACCAATGTGTAAATATATATATATACATATACATAAGTACATGTTGTATTTATAGTACACCAAGGGTAGAGTACCGTGAACATGCGTATACGCAATACGGTACAGAAAAGTATAGCAGAGCGCGCGAAAGCACGGGAGTGACTGAATGACCGGGTGACACTCGGCAGACGTCCCTTCCGGTCTGTCTCGTGTTCTGTTACACCGTCGACCGTCAGCCGTTTATATTAAAGTTACGGCATCGGGCGCGTGCCACCCACCGCCACCACTGCTATATCGAAGCGGATTTCGTTTGTCCTCGTTACACGCCACAAGTTGGCTGCAACACACGTTTCGGATGCCCCCTGGCAGGCTTATCAAAACGATTGAGGGTCGGCACGATCTTTTCTCATGGTACACGTATCGTATGACACAGTCTTCTCATCCGGATAGGATTTCATGAAAAAAAAAAAAAAAAAAAAATTCTCGCGATGAGACTTACTGATAATATAAATCATGTACTCCGAATATCCAGCCGTATCACGTGAGATGCGGCTTAGGAGTTTCACTATTAAAAAGGGTTGTTAGGAAGGATTTTTAGATGGGCGAGTCCGCGCTCCACCAACTGCAGCGGAGACTTTGTTATAATGCAACCACGATCTTTTTAGGACGAAGAATTTTTTCACCCGGTTCTTTATTTACAAGCAATAGAGAGTGCGCACTCTAATCGTGGGGCAGCTGTGCTTTGGACGGCGCGGTTGGCCACTTGGTCGATTTAAGCACTCGTAAATCCATTGCCCATTGCGGCCTGGTACTCGTTGATTTCGCGATAAATCTCGATCGTCCGAATTACTCGCTCTCGACGCTGCTCGCTATTTTTTTTCTCGCTCGTATATGTGTTTTGCGGGCACTCGAGAGTGCGAGAAATCTTTGTGCTCTATTGCTGGGCGACCCCGGCGAGTATTTTTTTTAAAGGGTCGCGAGGAGTGCTGTTCAAATGGGCAACGGGTTTACATATTGGGCACACACGTTTCGAGATGAGGAGCGGGGCTGTGCGGTTATTGCGATGGAGTACGGGGGGGTTGCTCTGTGTTCTGGTTATGGGGTCGTGCTTTGGTCCATTCGTCTGCCTTGATCGGTTCTGTTTGCTGCCGTCGTTGTTGAATCGCTTGCTGATGCCGGGTACACCCTCTCCACTACCCCCCAACTACGGGGGATTACATTTCTCGTGCTTTGGACGTTCTTCGCCGGCATCACTCGAGATTCGTCACGACTTCGATAGCAGTCCGTGGGATTAACGCCATTTTCTTCTTTTCCTGAGAGGACCCGCAGTACTTTCGACATTATCACCTCGTCAAGCCATCGTTTGATTCCGTGTATCGGGTGAATCTCTACATTTGTTTAATTCTAATATCAATATTGGGAATCCTTCATCAATCGCTGAGTGGGTGCAGATGAAAGCAATCTTGACTCTCAATACTTCCCACATTATCACCATGTCAAGCCATTCCTTGATTCCGTGTATCGAGTGAATCTCATTTGCGAACGATAGAATTGTTTAATTCTGATATCAATATTGGCAATCCTTTATCAATCGCTGAGTTGGTGCAGATGAAAGCAACCTTGACTCTTAATACTTCCCACATTATCACCATGTCAAGCCATTCCTTGATTCCGTGTATCGAGTGAATCTCATTTGCGAACGATAGAATTGTTTAATTCTGATATCAATATTGGCAATCCTTTATCAATCGCTGAGTTGGTGCAGATGAAAGCAGCCTTGACTCTTAATACTTCCCACATCATCACCATATCAAGCTATTCCTTGATTCCGTGTATCGAGTGAATCTCATTTGCAAACGTTACTACTGTTTAATTCTGATATCAATATTGGCAATCCTTCATTAATCGCTGAGTGCGCACAGATGACAGCTGTGCTGCAGCGCTCGCGATCATTGGCGGCAACCTTGACACGGTTATTCCGCATCTATGCATCATTCATTGCGAGACAACATAATCATCTCGAATCGAGATTGAGGCAACAGAAATCGTCGAGCGAAGAACATCGTATCGCGAGAAACATCAGTAAACACTAAATAGTCTGTAGAACCTAAAGTCACGATAAGAACGGGTTGTGTTATCGAGTGTTTCCGGTCCACGAAAGTCCCTTCGTCCATGTGTCTCAGTAAAGTTTCGGGGTTCCGAGGCGTCGCATGTCGTAGCAAGATATCGTGTAAAAATTCCTGATATGAAAAAAAAGTTTCTTATCGAAGTCGGAACGAATGGGTCGATACCCCTAATCGGCGTTGGACTGACGGAGTTCCATGTTCACGATGTCAATGAAAAAAATGGAGAGCTCTCATGCGCCGGCTGAAGTCGATTCCTTGCATCGTCTTTGCTGAACAATCGAGAAAAACGAGCACGGAGCGACGATTAATGAATGACAGTGGCATGAATGAAAGTCGTTTCTACGGGCGCGCCACGACATGCTACACATTTAGTATAGTAATGTAGTATACGCAGTCGCGACATACACGCGAGAGTTTGAGAATGAAGATTCCAAAGTACCCGAGAAGCAGAGACGCCTAGGGGGCAGCTGGCAGTGGTCGGGAGTTCGAGTCAAGGAGTCAAGCGTTTGACCCGCGTGTCGTGGCGAAGCTGGCGCGTATACCGCTCCAGCAGCGAATGAAGATGAAGGAAAGGGTCCAAGACCCAGGATACGAGGTCGCCTGATTGACCTCGCGGCGCGCGCCGGATGCCACAATTTTTATACAAGAATTGACCGAACCCAATTGAAAGTGTCGCGATGTGCGTTTAAAAGCCGTGCAAAAAGCTCATCGGGGCAGTCGAGGTGGGGGAGAGCTGGCATTCGTGTTTACTGGCAAGGCCATCGTCCGGCACTCGTTGAAAAACTCTCTCCGGGCTTTGTAATGACTCTTTTTTTTTGGTTGTTGTATTGTCATCCGTCTCCGTCATCGATCATCCGAGACGGGAGGGCTTTTTGTCTTGTCGAAAAAAAAAAATAGTCCGACATTCGCTGCGCCCAATTAGCCGGTTGATTGAACGTTCCAGGGACTATAATTGTATATTAGTAGTGTATTATATCGACGCTTATTGAGCCAGAGCAATTATCCTATTCGTCGACGGTAATCTTGATGGCTTTGTTTGAGAATGGTGAGGAAAAAAATGTATTGAAAAATTGAAACACTCAATTAATCGAAGTTATCGTGGGAAAGGAAACTTTATTTTGTGCCCATGCGCGTTAACTTTTGTTTTCGCAGGCTGTACTTGTTGGATAGATTTTGTACTTTGCTCGTTCACGAAGATCGATGGAGTTCAATAGTGAAAATGATCTCGGGAGAGAGAGATGCTCGGGCGGAGGGTTGTGCGGGGCAAATTGAAGCCGTCATGGGAAACCCCAAGCTCTTAACGGTTCAGCGAACTTCGCGATAATTTCAACCCCCGTCGCCCGATCCTTTTCTCTTTCTCGCTACTCTACGCCGTGACTCTCTTCATTATTCCGAGCGATGCTTCCCCGCTGGTCCTGCGGAGTCAGTCCTGAGCCTGCTGCACCCTATCAGTGTCACGTGACCTGTAAACAGTTTAGCCGTAGAACGCAACCCCCGCAATCGCGAAGCCCTCAATGATGTGTGGGCATCGTTTCTGCATACGCAACACGACTCGGTAACATAACATTTCTTTTAATGTATTTTGTATAAATTTAATGATAATAAATAAATAATAAATAAATAATAAATAAATAATAAATAAATAATAAATAAATAATAAATAAATAATAAATAAATAATAAATAAATAATAAATAAATAATAAATAAATAATAAATAAATACAGAAGAGTGTACGGTGGAAAAATGGAATAAATATATAAAAATAATAATAATGTTTATAATCAAAAACAAATGGCATGTTTTCATTTCCTTCAAATGACTCATTTCCGAAATACGTGGTCGTTGCTCGCGGGCGATTAACCGCACAACTGTACTCTACATCGGTGACTGCGGCTGACAGAAATTTACATTAAATCTAATTTAAAACATGATTTATTTTGTACACTTTCCACGTGCATTATGCGCATTTTGTTTATACGTTTCGAGGGGTATGGACTATTGTGGACGAGACCTTCGTGTGCGCATTATGAAGAGCGTCGTGAATTCGTTTTGATCGAACGGGACCCACTGCGTGCTCATCGATTAGTCACAGTACCCGCGTCGCCGAAGGGTGACTTTACATTTCGCTTGATGTACATACAGTGCCTATTGCCTTCGTCCATGGCTACGTATACAAAACTAAAGCGTGATACGGCGTGCGGTGTGCCCCGTTCCCTTCTTGTTCAAGTGGTCGGCTGGCCGCGCTCTTAACTCTCGATTAGATTCCGTACGTGTATTGTGTCTCGCTGTGTCTGTGGACACACTGTTGTCGGCACCACGTGAACTATGGCAAACAGAGTAGTTTCGAGGCTGGAAAACGGGTCGGACGATTTCACACAACCCCCCCCCCCCCCCCCCCCCCCCCCCCCCCCCCCCCCCCCCCCCCCCACCCCTCGTGAGCCCTTCTCGCAAATTCTTCGAACAACGTAGAATTAATAATTGACAGATAATAATTCATTCGATATTTCTTTTTTTTTGCTCGGTGTGAACTGTTACCATTTGGCGTTACGGGGGAATGTATTTTTAAAGGGCCTTAAGGCTCTAAACGAGTTTGTTCGCTCGCATGGAGATCCGGGCTGGCCGGTAGCATGCCGAGAAAATTCTGAAATAATTCATAGATACTACTTGAGGTATGTACTATGCAGTACCGACGAGTTTTCCCCAAAGCTGTCTCTTTAAATGTATTCGCAAGGAAAATTTTGAGAAAACAATATGAAAATTTCAAATTTCAACTTTTACGAAGAAGCGATATAAAAATTTCAATTTTCAACTTTTATGAGGAAGCCATATGAAAATTTCAATTTTCAACTTTTTTGTCAGTGTATGCAAACCTTTTTTATAAAACGTTTTTCTTGAAAAAAATAAAAATAAAAAAAGGATTTTTTTATAATCATATAATGTATGTATACGAGACCAAGGGTCGCCCACATGCAAGACGCTTCAGGAAACGCGCAGGACAAGGGGCACACGCGAGCCTTACACTATGTGTCGACAGTTGGTTATGTGCTCGCTAAAACACATCGCCATATACGGCGCGTGTACATAGTACGTACGCAGGCGTGTTATCGCGTGTATAATATGCGGTGCGCGCGCTCTCTCTTGTTCCCGACACTTCTCGTCCCTCTCCCTTTCATTGCCTGTACGACGCGGTCGGTAAACGAGAGGAACGGAGAGCTCGAAACAAGTGGCTTGTTAATGCATTAAAACACAGACGCGAGAGGAACGAGAATATACGTGACCCACGCTTACTTCTTTGGGACTTCGGCTAAATCCGGGCATTACCGCACCTTGCGCGTTTCATCGCCGTGCTCGATCAAATTTTACTCCGCCACACCGATACTTGCCTAAACGTAATTTCGGCGAGTACCCAGATGGGATTCTGCCAAATGCGATTTTCACACACAATCGCTATTGCCATCTCGAGTTCCACACTGAAAAAAAAAAAAATATCAATGACTCACTGATAAAAAAGTACAGTTGAATCAACTAAAGATTCGGGCAGGAGCGTTCAAATAAATATTCAGTTGGTCGAACAAAATATTTTAATAGCTCAAAAATATTTTGGTGAAATGATCCAAAAAATTGTTGAACCAACCAATTGTTTAGCTACACAAACGAAATATTTATTGGAACGTCCCTGCCCGAATCTTCAGTTGATTCAACTGCGTTGTTTTATTGGTGTTTAATGGTCTTCGGACTCTCAACTCAAGACCCGAGCGATCGAAGTCCTTCCGAACAGTAATGAAAGCCGTACAAAAATTGTACAAAAATGTATAGCGTCAAGACGAGTCTAAACATCCTCGCTCCGAGTTGCCGTCTCTTTCACACTCGAGCAGCCGCCGCGCGTGTTTAGCCTCATCTTAATGCGTCGTGTCTCTCGTCACGATAGAGAACACGTACGGAATACATTGAACAAGATCGCGACGTCGCGGTCTTCACGGGTTCCGAGCGGCCGGCGTGTTCACGGTAGGAATTAGTTGGTCCCCAGCTTCCCGCTGCGCGAGAAAGGAAAGAGTTACAGGTTGTTCGCACCTCCGGCCCACCGGTTGGGCCTTTTATAACGCAGCCACCGAAGAGCCCTCTCATAAAATGAAATCTCCCAGTGGATTATAATGTTTTGCCTCGAGCCCTCTCTCGTAACGGAATGCAACCGAGACGAATTCCTCGTGATTTCCCTCACGCGTTTCGCGAACCGCGGCATTGTTCCTTTGGCGAAAAAAAAAAACGTCCCTCGGAGTCTTTCAATTCGCTGGATTAATCAAGACGAAGAGAAAGACGATGCATCGTGCACTGAGAAAAACTTACACAGTAAATAGTTCCCAGGGGGGACGTCTATATTTTACAGTTACGACAATGACCAAAAATTGTAGTTGTAACTATAATTATAGTTTAATCAATTGAGTTTATACTATCGCAAACTATCTATATAGACGTCCCCTCTGGGAACTATGCGTTATAGTAGGAAATACCATTATTTTTTCTCAGTGTGGCTTTCGGCGAATATTTTATATCGGTGCGCAGATTAATATCTCGACGGTTTAACGAAGTTATCGTTTGGTGGACTTTGAGATAAAGTAGAGTTCATCAAGAGCCGAGGAGTCACCGACCGTCACCGCTCTCGGTGAATGGGGTCCAAGCACCGGTTATTCGGGCGAGATCACGACATTTCGGTGGCTTAATTGATTAATCGCTGCTGGCTGCTGCTCCTGTTGGTACGCTTGTTGCCAGCGCGTTCTTACGTGATTATCGTGCTCACTCTCGAGTCTCCGAATGGAAGGCTCACGTCCACAGTTCGTACAGGAAAAGGGCGAGAGCGAACTCTTTTATCTTCTTCTTCTTCTTCTTCTTCTCTCCTCTTTGGCACAGCCCGCAACAAGAGCGTCTTCCTGTCGCGTGGCCCTCGCGCGCGTTATCTCGTTTTCTCGTCTCCCTCGTCTCGAATTAACCTTCTACATTGGGATTAAAAAGCGGATATATTAATTTGTTGGTTTCAGAATGCTCTCGAGCGCGTGCTTCGAGAACGTCGTGTATCACTCCGTTTGCGTCATTGAGTAAAGTCGGTTTAAAAAATCGGGGAAAGGACCAAGATATTAAGATAAGCGGAACATATAGCATATAACATATATGTATGTATTATAACATGTATAATATGTATATATAACACATATGTATGTATTATAACATGTATAATATGTATATATGACATATGGGTTCATATATATTATAACATATAATGCAAACTGTAGTATTGAGCTGAACCTTTACTGTTCAAATTATTGCGCTCAATTAAAGCATCGCATTGACCGCAAAGTACGATAAACTGAACGTCACTACGGCATCTCTGCTTTCTTTGTTGCCTCGCTGGCGCTTTATGGTTCAGACAAAATGGCCACTTTCTTTTTCTGTCGTTGAAAAAACTCGGCATGGACCTTTAGAAAGAGTTTCTGGAGCGACGTGGAAAGTGAAGTATTGTCGTTGCCAGTCTCAACGACATGTCACATATTATTCGCATGATGTAGCGCATTCTGGGCTACAATCGGAGAAAGATCGGTAAAATTGTGCCTGCAATATTGACGAAGAACATTTAAAGTCCGAATTGTTTGCAAAAACTTTCGACACATCATACGCTGTCGGAGTTAGACTGTTGACTGAATTCACTCAGAGGAGGGCGGGGCGAAATGGAATCCTGGGGGCAAAACGGACTATTTGTACCGATTCCTTCACAAGACTTAACAAAACAAGGCTTATCTTAAACAAAGTATCATGAACATGGGTCCATTTTTCCCCCCTACCCGCCAAATCGACGCGAAAAGATAGATAGATAAGCATTGAAAATGAAATGCGCGATACACGAAGGACTGACAGGTGTCTTTTAGTATTTCAATAAAGAATCAAAACATCGGTGCCCGAGGCACTTTTTTTATACACGTATATACACGTCGATGCGCGCGTTGCGAAATTGCTTTTATGGCACACCAGTTGTTTTCGCATTTCTCCGCTAAGCTCGTCAAGCACCGCGCCGTACGCCGTTTGTCGTAGACACATCACAAGAAATGGTCGCGACAAGACACGGAGAGTGAGAAAAAGGTCTTTACGGGTCGGGCAGAACGCGCGGCCCGACCGGTAAAGACTCGCGAATTTGCATACGAATGTGGCCAAGGGATAAAGACAGAGTTGAACGCTGCTTGTAAAAAATCGCTCTGCCGAATCGCTACTTGCCACAGAAGAGATGACGAAAGATTCTTCTCCAGTTTCTCGGTTGTTGCTCGTTCGCGAAAGGAAGACGGACATTGGCGAAAGCTACGATCTCCGGTGAGTCTTCGGCTCCGTGCCGGGGTCGGAATCGTCGGATCGTGCCGGAGCTCAGTCGAGTCTTTCGCTGAGGAAGAGTTGTCGGGCGCTGTGGAATTTCGAATATTCAACGATCAGCCGACCCAAGTGCCTCACCTTCAATGTTATGTATTTTTTCTTAGCCAAGATTCTGAGCCGCCAAAGTGTACGCGCGTCCGTAGAACTTTGATCGATTTCTCCTTCGGTCTATCTACCGGCCTGCATTCTCGGAGTTACGACGAAGAGGAGAGAGGAATGAAGAAACCGAACGCTGGTGTTTCGAGCATTCGCGTCATTCGGTAGGAGCCAGGCTTCTGTAGTGTCTTCTACGCCTCGACTTGTTCCGTTTCTCCGATCCGACAGAGATTCCTTCGGAGATTTATAATCTATTTACGAATCAATATCGATGGAATGGCTCTGAGCTTTCAAAACGTCCGTTCGATTGCCGCGATTGACGTTGTACCCGATCGCGGCTGCACTACTGTTAGACTACTCTTTAGTAGTACGTTGGTACTTGTACGTGTGGAATAAGTAGGTATTTGACAGAGGAACGTAATGTTAAAACGGTGGTCCATAGTAACCACTCTTACTCAATATAGTTAATACTGCGTTATCTGTAAAATTTGGCGATGTAGTTATTCATCTTTTTACGCTATTGAGCCCTCGCTATGCACTGCAGTAGAACCCCGTTTATCCGAACTAATGTGGAGAAAGCGCACATTGGATAAGTGAAATCTTCGATATGACGGATAACACACTCAATTCAAACTTGTACTCCTATTATATATTTTTAAAAAAGAACACAACACTTCCTATAAACATTAACTTTATTAGTTAATTTAGTCATTATTTGAACATACTTTGTTGGGATAATTTGAGTTCCGTGATTTTTTTTTTTAACCGGTAATATAAAGTGTATTTAATATAGTTTCCCATGCTACCGCACGTGAACCCAAGCCGATCGGCTGACTTCATAGGAACCGTGTCGTATGCCATGGAACTGGGGAAGCATTATTTAATAAATTAATCTCGGCACGTATCTCTCAGTTGCTTCAATTGGAGACAAAGGCGATGCCGCCACTTCCACAGACTTGTCCGTGAAGAATTAATGAAGTTGTTCTTTATCTCGGTCCTCGATTTCTCTGCCGGTTTGTCATCGCGTTATGGGAACATTGATGGTCGCCAAACGCCGTCGAAGCTGTCCTATCGGTTTACTTGGCACGGTGCTAAAAGTCGTAACCGTTTTAGGCCGAATTGAATGAAAGTGATCGATGTCTACATCGGCAAAATGGCTTGTTAAAATTTGCCTAAACTAGTTAAAAACAACTAGAGATTTTTTTCAACTCGCCCAAAGTTCACGACAGCGATTGGCCCGAAAATCTAGAGCACTAAAAAAAAAACGAATGTCCCGGAGGGAACTCCGTTTAATGTTCCTGGGAGCCACTTGTTGCTCGGTTCCGGCAACGCTTCCTGCTGGCTGAGCACGGCAGGACTCGCCTTGCTCCATCGAGTCCGAATGCCGAGGCAAACCGACTCCCTGCAGAAATCTCGCCGCCAAAACCCAACGATGCCTAATCGCTCGTTCTTTCATATTCTTCCCATGATCGATTCGCCCGAAAGGTTCCTTCCCAGTCGATCGTGCCAACGTCTAACGCTGTTCCTTTCCCTTATTTCCTTTACTTTCGCACACGACTCTTCTCGGTCTCCTGCAATAATCTTGCCGTTTCTGCCGCAGAATGGGAGTTGATCGCGAGGAACGAGATCGGCGATCCGAGACTGGACGATTGCACGATCGTTTCCGTCATGCTGGGTCAACGCGGACCCGTACAGTACAATTTCATACGAAATTGGAGGAACGAAAAGGGGGTTCCTTGGATCGGAGCATTCGCTTGTTTTGTCCCGCCGGTGCAACGAACATACCCGAGATTACAAAATATCCAGCGGTCATGACACCCGTAGCATTCGAGCCACGTTAAATTGGCGTGAGGAAAGCTAACAGACTACAGAGTGGGAAAGCGAAGCGGCGATCTCTCTGGAAGACTAACGCCGTCATGATCACCGTCCGCATTTGTCGGCTTGATTTAATTTAATTTAGGCATTATTAATCATGAAGCCCGGGGTTTAATAGGATCGGTGAAGATGTCACACGACGTGACTTTCTCATATCTCCTGAGACGTTTATGGCTCCGATTACACTTATAGATGCATCAAGCGGGTCACAGTGACAGCGCTCGTGATAAGTCACACGGGTTCCCGCTGCGATGCAGTCACAGTACCAAAACTTGCCACAATGGTTTTATGGGGAATAAGTGTGAGAGGGGAACAAAAATCTCACCGGACGAATTCGAACCGAATTCGTGAAAAAATCATGAATTTTTCATGAATCTCAGGAACGGGAGATCATTAAACCGTCTTGATCGAGCGCATTTTCAAGATTTTGCGGTACAAACTGTGAGAATAAAACGAAATCGTGTTCGATTTCTTTCCGACAATGCTCCGCAGCCCGATTGTGAACGGCCGATCGGGTATCAATGACCCCGCACCGAAGGGAACTTTGAAGAGCTGCTGGCTGGAGTATCGATATCTTGATTCTCGCGCCCTTTCCTATTCCGTCTACCTACCCCGTCTAGCATGGCGGCATAACGTGAGCTTCTATACATTCCTACACTCATTCTGAAGTACGCCCTCGATATCTAATGAACGGGAATGCGTCTGTTCGCGGTTGCTCAACCGATAATACCTGTATCCATTATATACTCCATTCGTATCCATTCTATACTCGATAGATACGCATTTCGATATGAAGAATCAAGAGCCCTGGGATAAAAGAAATGGAGTTCCAATGATCCTGAGAAAAAGAGGTGGCGTATGAAATTTCCTCTTTACACACATCACAGAATGCTGCGATGCCTCGGACGAAAGAAATTCTACTTGTCAATTTCGTGCAAAAGATTTGTAATTTTAATCTCTGGTATTTTCCAAAAAAGTACACTAATGTTCAATTGATGTAAGTAATGTAAGCAAATTTCAAGTTCCAGTAAATTAAATTTACAATTTATTTTTACAGTGTACAAAACCGCGATTTACCGGTAACGGCATAAATTAAAGGTTTCTCGGTAACTTACTGCAGTACAGTACAATACAGAAAATGGAGCAAAAAGTTAAAACAAAATTTGAATTAAACAAACTGTTTGCCCGAAGGACGAGGGCTCATCAGTGTAAGTCTCCAAAAGTTGACATCCAAATAATTGTAATTCAGATGTAGCCAGCGCAATGGCTGAAACGATTTCGTTACAGGAATTACAGCAGACGGAACATGGGTGAGGGGTTCGCCGTTTTTCGATGTGCAAAAGGGCAGGAGGGACTCTTCGATAGAGCGGGAAATAGAGCGGCACGAGGTGTAACGGAGTCGCGCACGCCGACGCTACCTGAACAATCGGCGGTGCCGGCGGCAGAAGGGTCGCCGACACTCGGGCGCTACATATGTCGTCGTTTCCGAGCACGCGACACCCTCGCCTTTCTTTTCATCGCGTACCGAAAAGTGAACGAGGACGGGAAGAGGGAAGGCGCGTCGGCACACAAACTCATGCGAACCGCGGCACGCGCTCGCCCGTTCAACCCGTTCATTATCGCGATAAGGAGATCCGAAGGAATCCTCGTAAATTTTTTTTCAAGCCGAAGAGCGCCGGGCTCGGGGGCCCCCTTTGGAGAACCCTCGATCGGAGTTTGATCGAGAGATAGTAATTAGAGAAATTCGTATAAGATGGACGAGATACGGATCGCTGTACAGCGTACCGATGCAAAGCTTGGCGCACTTGGACATTAAGCAATCAGAGATCGTTACCTCCGCCGGTAATGCAGCACGAGTGCGGCAGGGGACAGATGACGATTTAATTCGCCCAACGGTGGTGGATCGTAACCCCCCCAACAACTGCCCGCGGCTCGCTGCAATGCTGTGTTGAGCCCACGATCATTCGTTAGCTTCGTGTGTGTGCGTGCGTGTGTGCTCGAACGTGTGGATGGACGGTAAAGGGCGTTGATGTACGCTCCGGATCGTCGTACACCGACGCCTAACGCGGCGGTTAATCCCCCAGCACTAATATGGCCTGCTAATGCCGGTGCGAGGTACGGCCAACTACACAAACGAGCGTGCGTAGCGCGATCGAGGAACGAAGGTAGATTGCGAGAGTGGATAGAGCCCGAGCGGGGCGTGAAACGCTCTCATTACACCAATTACTGGTTCCTATTCCTATTATCAACTCCCCCGTCGGTGCTGCAGCACAACACGAGCGTACCCAACCTCTTTTCAGTCGCACGCTGCACAAATTAGCCGGCTGTTGACAATCCGACACCATTTTTCGACGGACAAACAGCATTTTGCAACTTTTGGGGGCATTATGGACCATCGAGCTCTCTCACAATGTCGGTGCATTTTTTTTTTATCTTCTGCAGATGGTTTTCGACATTTCGATGCAGCTTCATTGACAATCGGAACCTGACACCTACACGGTAAAAAAAAAGGTTGAACTGTTTATAACAAGTTATTTTACACAATTTTTATTTGTTGATTTTTCAATCGCACTATCCGGCTCTAGTCTTACAAACCGAAGTTGTTAATGTCACGGGAAATGACAGGACAGGTTTGTACACTCAAATCAGAGGAAACGCGTTTGTCACTTATGAAAAAAAAAATTTACCATCATTCGTATTCCGATTTTACGAAGTTAATCCAGTGGCTGCGATAAATTAATACCTAGAAAGGCCCTCTTTTGTGAATTAATAGATGTATTCCTTAAGGAGGACACTGTTTTTGCATTTGTTTTTAACCGACTCTACAACGGCCGTCGCTCGTGCAATTTCTAAAAAAAAAAAAAAATTCCTCTGTGTGTTCAATAAAGGAGAGAAAAAGAGGCGACGGTTGATTAGATCGACGGATTCAATCAGCTGCGAGATTAATCTAGATCGAGCGGGCTCGCGAGAGAGGAAGGACGCTGGACGGGAGGAAAGAGTGTAAGAGGGACGGACCATCGCTCCGGATGGAAGACCCGAGGCCCGCGACGTACCGCGAGCGTTTGTTCAGCCGGAGCTAGATAACAGTCCGAGTCCGGTGGACACGCTTCGAGATATCTCTATATAGAGTTGGACAGGTCGACGATGAACGTGGCGTTCCGTACTGACATTTTTATACACATACACATACATCGATGCTCGTACACGCGCGCGATCGCTGCTGTAACGCGGATGTGTGTGGTTACAGTGTAACGCTGTATAGTACGCGATATACAAAAGAATAATAACAACAACGAATAGAGTTATCCGGCGTGGCAGGAGGACCAGGCGGATTGGCGCTTTGAAGGCGGTGGGGCCGCGAGGTGATCCATCTTAGCTGCCAGATTCGGCGCGCGTTCGCTTCCTCGCGACCAACCTCGTGTCTTACCGGAGAGCTACGAAATAACCGCAGCTCCGTTATACCTGTCCTCCCCGATTATCATTCGGTCGTGTGCGACTGTTTTGACTTTTTTTTTATCCCGAAGTTCGGTGACGGTGATATGGAATGAAGAGTATAGAAAAATATTTTTGCGTAAATCTAAGGTATAAGGAAAATTATGCATTCTTATGCAGCTGCATAAAAATGCATCTTGCTGATGTTACGGTTTGGGTCATCGTAACAGGGGTTCAAAAATTTAATAATAACGCGCGTATATTATACATACAAGAGACTGTATAATATAATATATAATGTCGAAGTATTTCGATAAATACCTCGCGATCAACTCGTGTCTTACCGAGAGCTACGAAACAACTGCAGCTCTGTTAACCCGTCTTCCCCGATTATCATTTGGTCATGTGAGACTATTTTGATTTTTTTTTATCCCGCAGTTCGGCGATGACTGCGGGATATTGAAAAATATTCTTGGGTAACGCTTCCGTGTTCGGGTAACATTAAGGTGTAACGAAAATTATGCATTTGTATGCAAACGCATAAAAATGCATAAAAATGCGTCGTGCTGTCGTTACGGCTTGACTCATCGTAACAGGAGTTCGGAATTTAACAGTACGCGCATGTATTATATAATATACACTGTATAATATCGTCGAACAATGTATGGCACGAGCGAGATGCGCGTACGAAGGGTGCGCTAAGTGAATATGGCGTATTTCGATAAGTACCGTACGGCATACACGTAAACGGATGTGCGTGCATTTACGAGCGCGCAGAGGAACGGGGTAATTCGTGCATTTACAAGCGTGCAGAGGAACGGGTAACGCGTTTGATATCATTACCTCGGGACGGGGGAACGGGCGGACGAGTTCGCGCCATCTTCCGCACTTTATCGAGGATATCAACAGATGTGCCGGGTCCGCAACAGTGCCGCGTCCATTGCGGCACGGCAATTGTGCCACGCAGACCGCCTGCTTAATTGCGCATTCCTCCGTACAATTTACCTACAATATTTCTGTTGCAATGAAATACAACCGCCCCGTTTTCCCTCTGCGCGCTTGCGGTAAGAATTCTCGCGCAATTTTGCAACGTACTACTCTTGTGGAAAGGTGTGTGAGGAGTTTCAAAAATTCCCTCCAATCGACGAAATCCGCAAATTGCACTATGCGCTTTTTTATTTTATCGTCCTTCGAGTATTTTAACTACACAAATCTACCGACAAAATAAAAATTTGATCTGGTTTAAAATTTAATTAAAATGTAAGTAACCATCGAAACCCGCAAGGGACACGATCGACCCAGGCTGATCACAGTCCTGGATTTTTTTTTGTAGGCGAAGAGCCTCATCCATTGCATTCGAACGACGATCTGCCTTGGTCCCGCCTCTTTCAACATTTACCCAAAATCGTTCGCATTGGTATGTACACAGTAGGTCCGCGCTTTAAGAATAAGTAAGCCACGGCACAATATAATATAACCTCGTTATTCCAAGCGAATAGGTCCGCAAGGCCGGCTGGTGCGCTCCAGAAGCATCAATCCGTTCGAGAGCAAGCCACGAGGGCACATCCACGCGTGTACTTATAGTCGCCGAGGTAAACCGAACCGGAGAGGTTCGGTTCGAAACGCAGCGTGCGTGCCAGACAGCTTCCGGTTTGGTTCGTTTCTCCGCGGCGTGGAAAATCCGCTTTTCCGAGGGTTGCTTCGCGTTCTTCTCTCCCTCTCCTCCGTCCGGACCAGAGTACGAGCAGCATTCACCGCGGTTTCGGCGAGAGCGTCCGGCTCGTGCACCCCCGAAGAATGAGAAGGCCTCGAGGCCATTAGCCTCCAGCCGTTCGCAACCCTTCTCTCCTTTTCTTATCCTCTTCTTCTCCGTTGCTTTTCGCCGGTGTGACCAGTCGCGCGACCTAAGGAGATAGAAAAAAAAAGGTTAAAGCGAGCTGTGTGCATAGCTGCGCGATGTGCAGGGAGCTGCGGGAACGAGGGTCACCCCGGCGGGAAAGACTAAAGGACAGAGGTAGTGAGATAAAGCCCCAAAGTGGATGAGAGGATGCAACGAGGAAAGGGAAAACGCCCCAGCACCGAAGGAGAGAATGCAACGAGCAAAGCGAAAACGAGGCAGCAAAGAAGGAGATAATGCAACGAGGAAAGCTAGAAGGCGGCAGCGGCGAAGGAGAGAATGCAACGAGGAAAGGAAGAAGGCGGCAGCACCGAAGGAGAGAATGCAACGAGGAAAGGGAAAAGGTGAGAGCACAGAAGGAGAGAATGCAACGAGGAAAGGGAGGACGTGGCAGCACAGAAGGAGAGAATGCAACGAGGAAAGGGAGAAGGTGAGAGCACTGAAGGAGAGGATGCAACGAGGAAAGGGAGAAGGCGACAGCACAGAAGGAGAGAATGCAACGAGGAAAGGGCGGCAGCACCGAAGGAGAGAATGCAACGAGGAAAGGGAGAAGGCGGCAGCACAGAAGGAGAGAATGCAACGAGGAAAGGGGGAAGGCGGCAGCACCGAAGGAGATAATGCAATGAGAAAAGGGAGAAGGCGACTGCACAGAAAGAGAGAATGCAACGAGGAAAGGACGGCGACAGCACCGGAGGAGCGAATGCAATGAGGAAAGGAAGAAGGCGGCAGCATAGAAGGAGAGAATGCAACGAGGAAAAGGAGAAGGCGACAGCACAGAAGGAGAGAATGCAACGAGGAAAGGAAGAAGGGGGCAGCACAGAAGGAGAGAATGCAACGAGGAAACGGGGGAAGGCGGCAGCACCGAAGGAGAGAATGCTCTGATCAGTTGAAAATTTGGTCCGAAAATCGGCTTGCCCGGCAAAGTAGTCGTAGTCACGGGAACAATATCAACCCTCCGCTAATCTGTGAGCCTAATAGGGCCCGGCGAATGCAAGGGGTTTGTTAGTGCTCGGTTCTCAGCTTGATTCTGTATATCGGCTCATTCGCTATTTACCTCGAGCCGTTTAGCTCCGGCTACTTACCTGGCACGGCTCCTCTACCAAATCTTATAAATATTATTCCTAATATTTATGAAAACAGAGTTTCGACGGTTCGCCGCACGCTTGCTGGTATTAAAAGCATTAACGGGCGAGAGGAACGTGCGGCTGTTGTGAACGGTCCGATGGCTGCGGTACGCCACGCCAGGACCAATCCGTGCTCATGAAAACGCTGGGTTGTAAACGAGGGCGGCGAGCCTTTGACGATCTCCAAAAAGCCTTTCTTCACTTCATACATATTTCCCTCTCGGCAAACCCCTTATAGCCACGGTTCAGAGTCCTCCTTTTTTTCCGAGAGAAAAATCTTGTTTGGTACCCGGCCTCTGGGAACTTTCCGGCATTTATGCTATGTGATCTTCTATACTTCTTCATTCGGCCTACTTAATTATCGAGGAGTGGATTTAACGATGCACCTGGTAATTTTGGAGCAATTAACTGCTGAAGTTTCCATCGTTCTGTGTAAACTAATCGGGCGATTACGCATACATTATAAATTTTGCTTTTTTGCTTCTTTATGGAGAAATCTCTATTTTGTGTTTTAAGTTAAACGAAGTCATCATACATATGATGAATAACCAAGTGATTTTTTATGTACCGAACCCAAACAGCAGTTCTGATACACTTTGGCACATCCCCAAAATAGACAGCTCAAGTTTTCATCGGTCTGTATGAAATAATCAGGCTATTACGAATATATCGTAAGTTTTACTGTTTTGCTTCCACATGTAGAAATCTTAATTTTTTTTCAACTTAGTCAAAGTAATCGTACATATGATGAATAACCAAGTGACCAACCAAGTAACCAAGTGATTTTCAATGTATCTAACCCAAATCGCAGTTTCAATACAATGTGGTTCATCCACAAAAAAAAAAAAACATTTGAGACTGGGTCACGGGAGTGCGAAGAAGCCCGGCATGTCTCTTTCGCTATCGTACACTGCATAACGAAAAACCCGTGCGGCGTGAGACCTCGACGGAGATGCGATGAGGCGATACAGGGGCCCGAACACGCGAGCTATATCGTATACCGCTGGAAAGAGGCGAAGGAACGAGATACGAAGAGTCGGAAAGATCGGTAGTGCGAGATAGGGATCCGGACGATGTCGTATAGTTAAAAAAAAAAGTCCTAATGGACGACAAGGTACGAGATAACGGTCCCCGTAATGGCTGTGCCTGCCAGGATTTCGGGTAAACAGTTCATTTGTCATCGCAACCTGATCCCCGCTCCTTCCTTTCCTTTTCTCGAAAGGTATGGTCGGATCGAGACATAAAAATCAACTGCAGTCCCCACATTGTATTGAAAACGTCGACAGCGTGCAGCATGCATAATGGTATCGCATCTTAGTCCATCACTAAAGTGGGATTTATGGATTCGCTCGATCGAGATGATCGCGGTTCCTTTTCAGTTGGTCTCTTAAGGTCCCTAACCGAAATACTTCCGTCATCGCTTTTGAAGACTAAGCGCTATCATCTTTCCCCTCAAGCTTCATCTCACAACCAAGGGTCTAAAAAAAGGTAACTGATACCAGCTAACCTACCACGATACATCGGTTAATGCATTCTTTTAAGTGTGCGATAAACCGAGCATAAATATCGATGCAGAGGCTATATGGCCTTATGGCATTAAGTCATCGATATGGAGATGGTCATCATGTATATGGTCATAGATACGAGTTCATGGAATTCCGATCTGCCACGCGTGACTATAGTGCTAATAATAAAGAAGTCTTCCATCGCTAAAGTCGCATTCATGAAATCACCCGATCGAAACTGCGGCACCTTCAATCGGTCTCTTTACCTCCCCAGCCGAAATAATCCTGTCGTTGCTGTTGAATATTTCTCCACGTTTCATCTCAGAATCAAGGGTTTAAACAACATAACTGAAACCGGCCATCCCACTATAATATATCGATTAATACATTGTTTTAAGTGTGCGATAAAGCGAGTATAAATATCGGTGCTTAGACACAGGCCTAATGACATTGCGTCATCGATATGGGTACGGCCATAACGGATATGGTCATAGATACGAGGGACACGGAATTTCAACATGCCGCGTCCGAACGCGACTGACAATGATGCTGGAGTGGTGAGCGGTAATAAAAGAGGAGACTCGGATAGGTGTATTCGTCGCAAAGTCGGTGCGCATCTCTCGGTGGCGAGGTCTCCGGTCGGGCCGTTCCGTGCGAGCTCGAACGGCGGAGCGTCGTCGTGCCGGGCCTCAAAGGAGCCGCCGTGATGCTGGAACATCGTATCATCGAACCGGCGAGCGGGTATAGAGGGAGTCCGGGATATAGTGACTGCACCGAAGAGACCGAGAGTCACCGACATCTTCACTTGTCTCCTGCCTATTAGTAAGACCCGTCACAACCCGCTAATGACTGCCTTCGGACGACCCTCTCCCGCTCCGTCATTCCTCCGCTCTTCGCCCATTCTGGAATCCTCCGACGCTTCGGCGATCCAGCGGCAACCTCGCAATCGCATCCCGCCCGGATATATTAATAGACACGCGATCGAACTGTCGAACCGGCTTTGCGTATATCGAACGGCGTGTTGAGGTTCAGTGACGTTCCTTTATTGATAATCGTGATACTCGGGTACGAATTTGATCCTCGTTTTTAATTAAATTTCCGTTCTTTATAATCATCAAACCCCGAAGATCGGTACTGGCGTCGAGGTTCAAGCGTGTCTAATGAACCCTTGAGGGCAATACCGATCTTCGGTCTTCAATGATTATAAAGAATGGAAATTTAATTAATATATCGAGGATCTGATTCGCTGCCGTTTATCACGATTATTGATAAAGGGACGTCATTGAACATTGAAGATTCTCCGATCTGTCGATCGGAGAATCTTTATTGTGCTGATTCTTCAGTTTCGGGGTGGCACTAAAAATATGGTTCATGATGGAAGGATCGAAGACTCGGTGCATCGATCATCGATCGCGTCATTGCGCGTCGCGAACACGATAGAGAAGCCGCGGTCGAACGAGCGAGTCGAAATAACTCACGATAGTGCAGGGTGTGAGGGAGAACGAGGGAACCGAAATAAAAATAAAAATCGAAAGAGAGAAAAAAAAAACGAAGAAAGGGAAAGAGGAGAACCCCCCGCAGCTGGTAAAGGGTTTACGGTCCGTCAGACTCGCATATACGCGACGGGCGTCTTCTCTTCTCCTTCCTTCCACGTGAGCGTCCACCTGGTATCGGGTATGCAATCACACGGAGGATTAAGACTCACGAGAGCGAGGACGAAGGGGGGGAGAGGCCGAACGGAGGAGGAACGCGGCGACGGAAAGGAAGAGGAGAAGAGATTGGACGCCGACGGAGGTGGAGCGTGAGAGTGCGAGACGAGGTGGGACATGGATTTGTCTTTACTTTTTTTTTTTCCCCCGACGAGGACGAGATCTCCCGGCACCGCTGAAGGATTATCCTGCGGGGCTTCGCACGGAGACAGGAATTCTCTCTGTGTTGCTGCGCGCAGCCCGGACCACGTCATCATCAGCGGACTCGGAGATAGGGCGCGCGAATCCTGCAGCGAGCATGAAGCTCTCGACTTTACCTCTCGAGTTCCATTCCTCTACGTATCGGCTTCTCGTTGCTGCGTGCACAATGCATTCTGAGAACCACATGCACTTGTGCGGGACTCCAGGAATTTTTTGCGACAGGATTTTCATTGAGAACTCTTCGCCTGCATGCAGCCTGGACCACGTCATCGTCAAAGGACTCGGAAGTAGGGCGCGAAAATTCTGCAGCGAGCATGAAGGTCTCGCGTTTCATTCTTTTACCTATTGGCTTATCATTACTGCGTGTCATGCACAATGCATTCTAAAAATCACATGCACTTGTGCGGGACTCCAGGAACCTTTTGCAACAGGATTTTCATTGAGAGCTTTTCTCTGCACGCAGCCTGGACCGCGTTTTCATCAGCGGACTCGGAAATAGGGCGCGAGAATTCTGCAGCGAGCATGAAGGTCTCGCGTTTCATTCTTTTACCTATTGGCTTATCATTACTGCGTGTCATGCACAATGCATTCTAAAAATCACATGCACTTGTGCGGGACTCCAGGAACTTTTTGCAATAGGATTTTCATTGAGAACTCTTCGTCTGCAAGCAGCATGGACCGCATCATCATCAGCGGACTCGGAAATAGGGCGCGAAAATTCTGCAGCGAGCATAAAGGTCTCGACTTTACCTCTCGCTCTCCATTCGTTTGCACTATTGGCTTCTCGCTAAAAACTACATACACGTCCGGAACTCCAGGAACTTCTTGTGACAGGATTTTAATTAAGAACTCTACGTTATTCACTCGAAAGAACTGGTTGCCTTCAGAGATATCTTTATACATGTATCTGTTTTCACCCGACGATAAGACAACGTTACAATGGTCTGTACGAGCGATTGGACACGGTCGTCACGAGACTGAAGCTCCGTATCGACAATTGGCCGTTTGAAGACCTCTTTCTCTCGTCAATCGCTTTCTCGTTCGCTCTTTCGCCCCCTCCTTTCTCCAATTCCTTTATACTCGAAACCATTTCTTCCTCTCCCGAGCCTCGGCTCGCTTTCGAACGTCAAAAGCCAACAGATCCAAGCGATCTCTAATCGACCGTTTGGTGTAAAGATCGATCTACTCACGAGTCCATCGATACCAGCCGGCTAATGGATTTATCGAACGCACGAGATCCAACGGACGCACCGTGACCGATAGTGTGAACGACTGGAACGGTGTGTCCGTACACCGGCACGTGTACCGTCATCGCCTGGACGATAGGCGAGGTGAAAAGTTACCGCGGCACAGATGGATATCGAAATGATTTCAAACGAATGTGTGTTACAAAAGCCGACGAGCGAGCCAACGAGTATACGTTGCGTCGAACTCATACGGGCTGTCAAGCCCAAAAGTCCGAGAGTCAAAAATCGTCACGATCGCTCGCGTTCTAATAATAAAAAAAAGAATCATCTCTTTATCCGTCGGGACAACGAGGCCCGAAACCCGTCCGCAACACAATGCCCGACAACGCCTGAGCTTGACGCGCTTTTCTTCTGCCCTTGATGACTATCCTCCGTAGCTATGCCAGCTATGCGCGCGTGACATGCGCTTCGTTGCTCACCGAACGACTCTTATTTTTTTCCGTCACACTTCCGAGTAGGGGAGACCGGGGCGAAATGGCACAGCGGGGCAAAACGGGACGGTGAGGGCAAAACTCAATTTTCCATGAATTTTTTGATGCCCCATTTCGTCCCAACGATACATCCGTATTTTCAAAACCCGTTTTGCCCCACGTACGAGAATTGCGTTTTGTCTCATGATCCCGTTTTACCCCGATGTGCCATTTTGCCCCGCTCTCTCCTAACGCACTGACGGCTGCGCGACTCCGGTTCGACTCTTTTTTCGAGGAAGGATCCGGTGTTTCACAACATTTCGTCTCTTTAATAGTTTCCACGTCAGGCTGTGCAGGTCATTCGTAAAAAAAAAGTAATGTTTCTCTAAATCCCGCCGCAGAGTCGGCGTCGTTGATCCGAGGGTAGAAACTGAGACTGCAACGAAGGCCGTGAAGCATCGAAACTGCGGGACGGGCGAAAAATCTAGGGTTGAATTCCGAGGAAGCGTGAGGATATTGTAGAAAAAGAGACGGCAGGGTTGCGCCAAATGAAGTCACAACTCGGACAGCGGGTGGCCGACAGATTTCTGTGTGTGCCGCTCCGGTTGCGCGCTGGAAGCGAGCGACGAGACCGGGCGAGACGAGCGTTTCGTCGGGGCCCAACACGAGAGGAGAGTAAAAGACAGATCACGAGGTTCCATTGTCGCGGGAACGAGGGCTAGAGGCGTGGGAGCACGCGGTCGGCCTCTTTCATCTCTTTCAACCCCCTAACTACCCTCTCCCCCGTGCTCCTCCCTCATCATCGCTCCAATCTGCCTCCTCCATTATTCCCGTCTCACACTTTCAGCTTTCGGAATTCTTCGCTTCGCACTCTGTTTCTCTTCGCTTCCCTCACTGACGTTTGAGAAAACATATCTCTCATGGTCCATCGCTGTCCTGGGTGCTTTCTCGGTGTATTTCTTACGCTCTCCGTCCTTCGTCACTATTTTGGCACCGAGCGATTCCCGCGGCGATCCGCAGCGCCTCGTTGCTTCTTCTCAATATGGCTGACCACTCTTTCCCTTATATGCGTGTTGCAACGACACCTGCACAACCGCACCGTACCGAATACATGTGATTGTGGAGAGCGCAACGAAGGTGGAGAATTGGCGAGGAAGACGAGCGAAGAGGGAAAGCCGCTGACAGAAAGGGCACACATGAGGTAAAAGAAGTGTCGGGGGTGCAAGGACTCGCATGAGCGAACTTCTTTTCGAACCGGGGTGTCAAACGCGCCGACACCTGATCGCTCAATGTCCACCGCTTTTCTCCCATCCTTCCTCGTTCGCACCCGAGCGGCCGGCTCGAATAACGCATCGGCCTCGGTGTAACGCGCCCGAATGTACCTTATGCATCGTGCTTTACAAGGAGCAAGTGACGTAGGACAAGAGTAAAAGACCCGTAACAGCTTTCAAGTGAAAGTTATAGTTGGACACCTATCGGTACGATACAACATTTATTTTGCTCCTAAATCAAAGGGCGCGTTCTTTCGATCTTCCCGAAAAGAATGAATATGTGACATCACCTCCGGTTTTGGAAATATCACTTTTCGCCCGGAAGTGACGTTACCCAGGGAAAACGGCACTTAAGGTGTGAGAATCTCACTTTTCGACCGGAAGTGAGGTTTCCCCTAGATGACGTCGCTTCCGCTCGAAAAGTAAGACTTTCAAACCAAAAGTGCCGATTTCCCTAGACGAAACGTCACTTTCGGTCGAAAAGTCAGATTTAAAAAAAAATGGTAATGTCGTTTCATCTAGATGACGTCACTTCCGGTCAAAAAGTAAGATTTTCAAACCGGAAGTGACGTCGTCCAAGGGAAGCGTCACATCCCGTTAAAAAATGATATCTTCAAGCAAGAACACGTGGATTATCATAAATACGTCGGAGTGGCCAATGCCTTCATTCGCATGATTATTTATTAATTTTTTCCATTCGTCCCTCATCTCGTCGCATCACCGTAACATAAACGCGAGTCACAATATTGATTCCGCGAGATATAATATAAAGACGTCCGAAAGAAGGGAGCATTGATAAATGGTGATCGGATCCGCGGCAGGCTGTCCCCTCGCGTTCGGCTCATACCCAAGATTCCCAGCAGCAGAAGCACCGTGCGACAGCTACCTGGCCGTTCCGTTTAAACAATGATCTCTCGCAGCGGGTGGCTATTTTCTCCGGGGCTCATTAATTATCGTGCACCTCGAGTTTTCCCCGCCGTAACGCGCGTCCCGCCGACGCTCGTCGTACGAAACACTTTCCTGTTCCTCGTCGTCCGGCTCCTCGACGGTGCAACATGTTCGCCTTGCGAGAAAGCTATCGGGCTCTATCTCTCCCTCTCGCCCTCGTCCCCCGACCGTCTCGATTCCTCACTCTTCGTCTCCTCGAGGATCGAGAGTTCGCCCGACCGCCGCTTCGTCCCGCTGGCCGCCGATCAGATTAGGAAACCGAGTTTAGGAATCTCGTCGCGCGCCTCGTCGAGCGATGCGCGGGACGCGTGGTGGGACGCAGCAGCATATACGGTGGCTCGACTGGCGGGGCATCCATCATTTCGCGCATTCCCACACTTCCATCGAGTCACCGTGGAACGACGGCACGGTAGGTCTGATAGCGAGTCACTCGACGTCGGACTCCTCCGCTTCGTCGTGGTCTTTCTTCGCGCCGGCCCTTGGAGACCAAACGACATTAGATTCCTCGATACGGTACCTGAAACTACCCACTGCACCGGAGTCTTTTGGATCAGCGGATAACGGACAGTTGGCAATAATTACGGAGAAGCATGATGTTTCTCCTATGATCGGCGCGACCGTCGCGACGCTCACTTTCCATACAAGATTTCTTGACACGGTGGCCAAAGATTTCCAAACACATCAAAATATCACGCAATAATTAAACGGACAATTAGTTATCCTCCGTGTTTTATATAGATTTCAAGCTCTCGCGTCGTTTTAGATCTTCGAATCCATCGATCATACCGATACTCGCTCGAGGGAGCGTCAAAAATCGAGACTGAGTGGCGTCTTCGACCTTCCTCTTCGTCGGTGTGAGCGCACACGAAGAGCCGTGTGTTGATCCTCGAACGAGATAAGATTGCCCGCGCAACATACTTACGATACACACGTGAGAATAGCTCCGGCGGAGGAGGACGGGAAGGTTCACTGACAGGGTTGAGAAGGCGGCGGGTCTCGTGCCGGACAACCGTCGAGAAGAGCCCGAGAACTCCGGACACTGTTACAGTACCGTGTGTGCAATTCAATTTGTTAATAGCACTATCGGTTCATCGGGGTTGACGTACGTATTCGTGATTGACGAGGACGCGGAGAAACAAAAGAAGACTCTCAGTATTTGTACTGCAGCGCATGCCGATGCGAGGCAATCGACGGGGAGCTGCGGTTGCGGATCCTTTAAGCGCTGTCTTCGACGAGCGTAGGCTTCATCGCTACGTCTCTAACGGCCCAGGTTGAGTAACATTTACGATTACGCGATGGAGTTCGGAGCAGCTCCAAAGTGACGGAACTCTAATGGCACATCGTTCAGTTCGCAACTACCTGGACGCGGAGCGGAAGGAGCTAAAGTAAAAGAGCAAGAGACAAATTTCTTGCACTTGTGAGATCTCGCGCCGGACAACCGTCGAGAAGAGCCCGAGAATTCTGGACACTGTTACAGTACCGTGTGTGCAATTCAATTTGTCAATAGCACTATCGGTTCATCGGGGTTGACGTATATATTCGTTATTGACGAGGACGCAAAGAAACAAAAGAAGACTCAGTATTTCTCAAATAGAGAACCGTAGCACAGGCAAAGAAGGGCGATTGCTTGCCATAAGCTTTGCTGTTTGCTTGCCAGAAACATTGCAACAATAGTTTCTAGCACGAGATTGCAGCATATTGGTAGCAAAAATCCAGCAGCCGTGAAAGAGATCAAAATTCCTCCACATCGGAAGCCGACTTCTGATTGCACATTTCCGCAATCTGTGTTATTGCTAACGGGTAATGAGAGCTTACTTTTTCATGCGATGAATGAGTTCTATGATATTGCAGCGCACGCCGATACGAGGCGATCGACGTGTAGCCATGGTCGCCGATCCTTTAAGCGCTGTCTTCGACGAGCGTACGCTTCATCGTTCCGTCTCTAACAACCCAGGTTGAGTAACATTTACGATTACGCGATGGGGTAGGGAGCAGCTCCGAAGTGACGGAACTCCAATGGCACATCGTTCACTCCGCAACTACCTGGCCGCGGAGCGGAAGGAGCCGAAGTGGAAGAGCCAGAGACAAACTTCACGTACTTGTCCTGAAAAAGCCGCCGAACCACGGCGGCGGGGACAACTCGACCGACCGTTGTGCTCGGTGCGGTATAGAAAAGAATGCTAGAAAAAAAAAGAAAAATTAAAAAAAAAAAAGTGGAACGAAATTCTGGTTGGCTGTTCGCTTGCTTTCGCGTTGCTCCCGCTGATGCGGGGTAACCTGATCGACTTATCAATAACCGTGTAATTATAGTACTAAAGAGTTGGTAGGGCTCAAAACAAGCCATAATAAGACGTAGGCGTCTTTCCCACAAGTAACCTTATATCCCTGTGTAGTGGCGCGGAGGCCGTGCGTCGGGTCCTCCCGTCTTTCACCTTTCAGCTTCCAGCGACCCTGACTGTCTCGCTTTCTCCTTCGTTCGCCGGCCGTCTTCTTTCTCTCCGTTTCTCCGGTTCCCTCACTTCCTTTCGCTTCCATTCGCCCGGCATCCGCGGGTCCGTCGGGGCCCTCCAGACTCCAGCATCCAGACTCTCCCGGCACTCTCCGAAGCCCTGCACACTTCATCGCCGCACAGTTTCTCCGGGTTTATCCTGAGGTAAACCCGGCGAAACTGCGAAAGCGAAAAGGGTCCGGGGAGACCGCTGTGAGTGGAACTCGCGCGGCTCGCCGCTCCACCTCCGCCCCGTACGCTTTTTTTTTTTTTTTTACCCACTTCTTCTTGTTCTCCTCGTTTGCAGACTCCATTCAGAGACACACTCTGTTTTCCTTCGTTGTTTTGGCTCCGGTCGCATTGTTGGCGAATTAATTTATTACGGCCCAATTATCAGAGCGCGTTACCTGCTCCGATTCGCTGCCTCCGCGCTCTTCGAGTTCTGCTCCGCTATTCTCGAGCTTCCTCACTCCCGGAACCCTGTCTGAATGAGGTACGCCGGAGCATGCTCATATTCGCGACACGCTATACCCGTCCTGAATAAATAAACCTCTTTCCATGCTTTATGGGACTAATCGTTTGTTTGATGATTTTTTGTATTGTTTTTTTTTCTTTTTTTTGGAAGCCTTTCGATGAGGTATCGTCCGATTTGTCAGACGATAAGTGTTGTATCTATTGATTTGTTCCGATTATTTATATATCCTCGTTCCCTGCTTTATGGGATTAATCGTTTGTCTGATGATTTGTTGATTTTTTTTTTTTTTTTTTTTCGAAGCCTTTCGATAAGGTATCGTCCGGTTTGTCAGACGATAAGTGTTGTATCTATTGATTTGTTCCGATTATTTGCATATCCTCGTTCCCTGCTTTATGGGACTAATCGTTTGTCTGATGATTTGGGTTTTTTTTTTTTTTTTTTTCGTCGAAGCCTTTCGATCAGGTATCGTCCGGTTTGTCAGACGATAAGTGTTGTATCTATTGATTTGTTCCGAATATTTGCGTATCCTCGTTCTCTGCTTTATAGGGCTAATCGTTTGTTTGATGATTTAGGTTGTTTTTTTTTCGTCGAAGCCTTTCGATGAGGTATCGTCCGATTTGTCAGACGATAAGTGTTGTATCTATTGATTTGTTCCGATTATTTGCATATCCACATAGTCGCCACATGCTTCGGCTCACACGCCATGCGATACGCCTGCGCGCCGGCGCACACACGCGCGAATCGTTCACAGACGCACACCATACGTTACGTGTATACCCGTATCCCTGTACGTATCATAAAAAGTAAGACATTCAGTTACACAGTTCGATGGTCCGTCGGCGAGAGGCTCGAGTGACAAGCTATGAGACACAGGACCGGGACATGAGAAGGGATATGAGAACGGATACCCGTTCACTGCGGCACATCAAAGCCGTTAATGCGCGCACCACTCCCCTCCTTGCTAGTTTTTTTTATTTTTTTATTTTTTTATTTCTAGACTCTGGTCCACACCACGCGTATCCGTGTCTTCCTCATTCTTTCCTGATACGAATCGACCGATCTCGCGTCACTTGATTTTCTCGAGCATGCGACCAATCAGCAAGCTCCGGCTGAGATCGCTGAAATTTATGTATTTTTTTTTTTTTTTTTGCAATCAATCCGTCGAGACTAGGAAATCAAGGTGCTCTTATTTTTAACACTCGAGAAAAGTGTCCGCTTCATTTATTTCCCATAAGTTCGTGAAAGTTTTCATATTAAACCTAAAAAAATGGGAGGATTGAACCAAGTGTCTGATGAACGGATATCGATTGCAAATTATTATTTTTTTTTATGCTGCATGGTGACAATCCTACGCATCATGAGTCTGTTTGTTAGAAATCAGACTCACTACGATAATCCAGTTTTATTGATCGATGAATAAAATAAAAATCTAAGAGACGTGCGTACAGTCGACGATTCATTATCCAAGCGCCTTGAACAATCCTTCGAAATTGACGGCTCACGCAGTTGGTAGAAGATCGCCGTTCCCGTGAAAGAAGTTGATCGAAGTCTTCATTACCGACCGCGGTATTCCGCATGCATCTAAGGCAGAGAAAAGAAGTCAAAAATGTAATAATAATAAGAAAGAAAAAACTGGTGTTCATTCGATGAAAATCGCAGAGCATTGCACCAAAGACAATTATGAGCGATGCCAAACAGACATCCTTGACGGCAATATTACCAAAATCATAATAAAAAAAATCGGGTTTCCGGAGTTTCTCAATCTCTCACCCGGAGCAACAGTACGGAGTAAACGTTCGAGATTTAATATCAAACACCGCGTGGCTTCCTCGCGCGAATTCGCAAGGGTGCGCAGAAGGTGATTATCAGCGTAAAAAAAAAAAAAAAAAAAAAAAAAAGGAATGGTCCTCTCTGCTTTTCTCGCCTCTTCAAAGTGCGTCGATGAAGAGCGTCGTTGTCGGGGCAGGGGGCTTTGCAGGCAATACCGCGAGAATTCTCTCTCACCCAATAAATCTGTTTGCAATTAGCGGACTCTACACGCGACGCTTATGCGGTTGGCGGAGTGCGAGAATAAATGACGTCATAAGGAACGAAGCTGGACGACCGCCCGCGGCGCGACGGTGGCCGGCGGAGCCCTTCGGCGGAGCTCGAACTCTCGCACCACGCCGCCTTTAATAAATATCCCGCGGGTCTTCGGGGCCCCGGGCCCCGCTGATCTACAGCCCCCGTGTGCGAACGTGTAATGGAGATATCGGTGAGTGCCCCGGGCGAACGCCGCTTCTTTCCTTTACCCTTGCGTTTCACCAAACGCGATCTCCGATCCCTTATGCAAATAGGATTGCCCTTTATACGCCAAGACTCTTAATTGGCCGTGCTTTTGCTGCCGTCTCCGATACGTCCGAGTTTCGCACTTGTTCTCACTTTAAAAAAAATATTATTATAATTTTCGTGCACATACATTTTTCACAACGAATTTATCACGTTTCCCAAAATTTAATGAATCTTGGATGAAACGATCTAAACCAAATTATTATGATGTATGAATTCATCGATGTTAGGATTTCCGATTCCTTTTCCAAATAAGATTGCCTTTTATAGGCCAATCCTCTTAATTTGCCGTTCATTTCCTGCCGTCCGATACAACCGAGTTCCGCGCTGGTTCACATAAAAAAAAATTATAATAATTTCCGAGAACACACAATTTTTTATTTTGCACCGAATTTATCACGTTTTTCAAAATTTAATGAAGCATCGACGAAACGATCTGAACCAAATGATTGCGAAGTGTTCATTCATCGATGTTAAAAATTGATACCGCTGAAACCCTAGAGTATCCCTGTGAAACGCGAAGAAATCAAGCGTGTCAAAGGCGGCGAGTTATTTAACGTACAAGAGCCACGGTGCGTAGACTCATCGAGACGGGTTCATTAATTATCGCGGGAACGAAGATTAATTTGTAGGGATATCGCGTGTGTGTTTCGGGTTCCGATGATTGGATGACTGGCGGATTTTTCAACCCTCGCTCGTCCGCGGTCTCGACAGCGCGGCACGATGATCGTGGCTACTCGTTAGCAGCGCCGACGATTGGAAAACCAGCATCTCCGGCATCTCCGTGGATAATATCATAATTCAGACTGTAATTTGTGTTCTCTAATTCAATAACACGTACAGTTCGTAAACGGAATCTCCCTCATCACGCTACGCTTTTAATAGAATTACCACATAGCGATTCCGCGCTGATACACGAATAGTCGAGAATGCTCGGACGGCTTCGACAAAACTCGCGAGTTTGCGAGAAATTCATTGAATTTCATTCCGTCATCCCTCCCATCATGTCCCGGAGCGTTAATCGCTTTGATTACTTGTTTCGACGATGAGTCCTCGAAAAAAATCTGCGGGTTAGGATTAAAAGGATCAAAAAAAAAAAAAATGGCGTCGAGCATCTTTCCGGACGATTGAAAGTCGCGACCGGCTGAGAACTCGTTGGGTGCGGGGTTGCAAATTGGCCCGCCGCACTTTCCATTATCGATCCGACATGAACGATCATACGGTGAGATTACCACACCAGATTGGACAACATAGTTACGGCCGAGTGTTATCATGTACGCTTAACTACTTAGCCACTCGCTCGATCGGTTCTCTCCGGTGTGCCCTGATTGCTCAACACCATCTTCGGCACGCACTACGTGCACACCGCCAGGTGCCCGTTCCCAAGCGACGGGGGGGCTTCGACATTCTCGCCCGGCAGCAGAAGCAACGGTCATTACGAAGATCTTAAGAAATAAGAAATCATCGGCAATGAATTAACGAGTTACGACTATGGGAACCCGGTAAGTGATCTTGTCTGATACAAAAAATTCCGGTAATGCGACGTAAACCTCGACAATAATAATCATTTGAATTGCGATCAATCCAAGGAGACACTAAAAAAAAAAATTACAAATACTCGTTACAATATTTCCGACGTTTATTTTGAAATAATAATTATTTTTTATTTTTGATAAAATTAAGATTTTTAAATAAAGCAAAAACCCCTTTTTTGCATTCCGCGATTTTCGTCACCGTTATTCGAGACTTGTAGATTTTATAGGACTTTCGTATTGTGATCTCGGTCGATCTGATTTACGAGTAAAGATAGACTCGTGTTGAACTTGATTTATGAGAAGAAGGCTCCAGTGGGTTGTTACAGACGAATGGCACAACGAAAAGCTGTCGGTAGTTTCCGCTACGTGCTCGTGGCACGTTTCGTCCACGAGTATTTTGATAATGCGGTCGGTCTGCTCATCGCTTTCCTACTCGTTTCATCGACGTTGTCGCAGGCCGAGTGCCTAATATTGGGATTTACATAATTAGATTCTTATTATTTTTTCAGCTCTCCGCAGCATCGGTGGCTTCGGCCGTGGCTCGAGCGAACGAGTGACAGATTTCCGCCACACGTGCGCAGGGAAAATACGAGCGATTGTCTCGTCGCTCTGCTTTGCGCATGCGCTTCGCCGGTCAAATGTTACGTTCCTCTCTTCCCCATAGCACTGGAAATAAAAATCGAGCAAACGAGACTGTGTGACAAGTTTTTATATACACTCAAGCGTTTCCCTTTCCTCGAGTATTTTCTATCTTGATATTGTTTTAACGTCAATTAAGTGCCATTTAACGACGATAGTAGACATTTAATTTCAGCCACCTTTCGTATTTACCCAACGTGTTTCACGAGAAGTTAAAATTGGTCCAGGGAGCTCGGCACACGTGCGCAGAGAAAATAAGAGTAATTGTCTGGCCGCTTGGCTCTGCGCATGCGCTTCGCTGGCCAAATTTCGTGTTCCTTTTTTTCCCATAGCATTGGGAATAAAAATCGAGCTAGCGAGACTGTTAGACAAGATTTTATACGCTGAAGTGTATAAAGTCTTTTCATTGCTCAATAATTTCATTGCGACATTGTTTCAACGTCAAATAAGTTACTTTTATCAACGATTATGAAAATGTCATTTCGGCCATCTTTCTTATTTACCCAAACGCGTTTCACCAGAAGTTAAAATTGTTCGAGGAAGCTCGGCACGCGTGCACGTGCTTATCCCATCCCGGTCTGTCTCAAGCTTTCCTGCTATTGTTCTTTGATCTGCGAAATAAGTGAGTGGTGTTTTGAGGAGAGATCCTGTTTCCGGATAAGTATCTGCGGACGAACCAGACACCCGCGTCCTTGCCCGGCGAGTAACCGATCCCTTCTTGCTCTGGAGGATGAGCACGAGAAGCATGCGCGAGGACCCTCATTGGCTCACCACGTGCCTAAGTGGTGCGAAGCTACATCGAACACCCTCTTCAGGGACTCTCGATCCCTTTCAGAGTCCTCCGGATAGGCCCGCGCCAATCCGGAAACGGAAGCCACCTCTTCTAAAGGCGATGCGGCAGCAGCAGCACGAATCCACAAGAGGGATTCGCAAAAGGTACTTAACCCTTCGAGAGGCCCAACCGATCGGAAATACGATCCTGCTCCACCGTCGATGTTGCCAAAGGTAAAAATCATATTCTTGGACTGCACACGTAGATCTCGAGTAACGAATGTAGCAAACCGATTGAATCGTCGATTTATTTGAGATTCGTACCTTTCGCGACCTGCATCGATACCGATACCGTGTCTTTCTATCTCCAACCGCCAAAATCTCGATCCAAAATACGATCTTGCTCTACCGACTATGTTGCCAAAGGTGAACATTTATCGTGTGTTTGATCGCGACCAACGAATGTAACAAACCTAACTTAACTTACATATTTTTTAGAATTTAGATACTTTTTATGAAATTTCATTAACGTTCTCCAATATCATGCCAAACGATTTGTTATTGATATTACACTACTCGTGATCCGAAAAATCACTCATCGGATGATTGATTTCGCCCCTCATTGATTCTGGATGCTCGGCCGATCATCATCGATCGGATTATGGAATCCGATTGTCGACAAAAAGAAAAACATGTTTACGGACTGGAAATCCGGACTTAGCTACAGTTACAGCTACACTGGCATAATACTGTACGGTAGGGAGCGATCATTAGTACAGTTTACGACGAGATTTATACGTTTCGCGATCCTTACCGATAGTCTCTCTCCCTCCATCCGCCAAAATCTATCGCTTTATCTCATTCCCCTCGATCTTCGTTCGAGTAATCCCCAGTGCAAACCAACAAACACTGACAGCTGTTGACGTCACATGAGGCAACGCGGTCCGCATCCGCTTTCGAACTAGGTAACCGCCGCTGCCGCGAAAGCTTAAATAGCTACGGATGAAGAAGAGGCGGATCTTGATGTATGTAGCATATTGTGCCCTGGGATTCACCATGGTAAGCACCGGATTCGAACTCTTCAATATTGTCCTCCGGTACATATTGCATCGTCACATATATATGTCGGAAAAACTACAATAACTTTTCACGGTACAAATAACAGATTTGCATTCGAATCACAAAAACCTGCCAGTGATAAATATTACATAACTTAATACACACATACATGCATATGACATCTACTATGTCATATTACATATTACATGTACTATGTCATATTACATATTACATGTACTATGTCATAGTACATATTACACGTGATATGTAATATTACAGTAGTAAAATTACACATGGACCGATTCGACTCAGGAAAAAATGAACAAATAAAAGAGGTGGTACAGGGCTAAAGGAAGCGAAGTTGAAGTGTAAGAAGAAGCCGAGCGAAGCGTCGAAGGAGCGGTACATGGAGCGAAAATGATGCGAAAGACCTTGCAGCCACACGAGACACCTGGCAACGGTACCGGAGAACGCGAGGCTCGGCTTTCACGCGAAATAAGATCACTCGTCGAGATTACAGGCCATTATCTCCGGCTAATCGGAAAGAGTTCGAGCTCGGTGGCCACGAGCTTCTGGTTGCCGGGGCACCGCGGGTAAAGGAATACATCCCGAGGGACAGATGCTGGGCCGTGTTCAACAGCGGACGGCAAACAGGAAAATACACACGCGCGAATGTGTGCGTACGGTGTAAGCGTGGGTCCTGGCCGGCGAGAGAAAAATGTAACAGGAAGCCGAGAGGCTTCGGGGTCGGCTCCGGGCGAGAAGGGACGCGAGAGGAGAGTCCGCGACGGCAAAAGAAAGAATGAAAGAGACAGCGGAGGCGAAGCCATCGCCGCGAGGAGGGTGGCTAATCTGACTGGCAAATATTTGGATTGTCACATTCACCGGCATTGATACATTGAGTACGGATATTCCGGGGTTACCGTCCGGGATAAACACGGAGATGAGGCCGGTGAACGGTAGCGGAGTTCCGCACAAGACCGACGGTTCCATCGGGAAAGGATAGAAAGAGTCGAGGAACCGAAGAGCCTGGAAAAAAAATAAGATATCTCGATCGGGGGGACGTGTTTGCTTTGCAGGACCTTTGAAAATAAATCGGAAAATTTGTCGACGGGTCCGATGGAAGATAAGATTTTTGGGAGATCCGGCGAAACATGGGAACGAAGGGAGTTCTCGTCGGAATCAGCTCAGTAGCGGTTTACAAATATTCCGGTAAACCGATAAATTCGTACATTGAGAATGGATATTCCAGGGTCACCGGAAGGACGGTAGCGGAGTTCTCCGCAAGATCGATGGGCACATCGGGTAAAGGATTGAAAGCGTGAAGGACCCGAAAGGCCGAGAAAAAGACGATATCTCGAACGACGTCTTTGCTTTGCGGGACCTTTGAAAATAAATCGGGACACTTTTGGATGAGTCTGATGGAAGATAAGATTCTTGGTTGATCCGGCGAAGCATGGGAAGGCGAGCGTCTCGTTGGAATCAGCACAGTGGAAAAAGTTTGTACTTTTTACAACTTATCGTCCCCAAACGTCCACAATTTTTTATTTAATTTTCCGATCGCACCATCCGGCTCTAATTTTACAAACAAAAGTACGAACTAACCTTCTTAATGACACGGGAAATAAAAGAACTGTTTTGTATATTCAAACCGTAACAAAAGATGTTCGTCGCTTATTCAACAAAATTATTTTTACGAAACTTCACATTCCGATTTTACGATATGATTTTTTACAGTGAGCTCGGGACATTCGTCCGTGCTGCTGGAGCGCGGAACTTGAAAGCGCCTAGAGTGTGTGGAGCGACGAAGGCAAATATATCGGGCGGACTTATTTCCATCCGGTTCCCAAATTCCCGCCGCAGTGAATAATAAACATTCCGGTAAACCGCTCGACACAATGGAATCATTGCGCGCTGTTGAGCACCGATCTGCTCAACATCGTGACGCGCCCGGGATTCCGAGTCCGCGGGCCGGCGAAGGAAGGACGAGGATTCGACGGCGGAAGACGGAGACGACGAAAAGCAGTCAAGGGAGACAGTCCAGCCGGTCTCACGGAGCTGTCACGCGAGGATCTCTCGGAAAAAAAAAATTATCAACTCTTCTCTCGCTCGTTCTGTCTCCGAAACTGTTGCGCGGGGACTCGTCGTGAATTCCGTACGAATAAGAGGGAGAACGAGATTAGCTTCTTAACCAAATAGGCTCAGCTTAGCGCATCCTGGGTCGCGGTCGTCTCTTCGGCATTCCGTCCGCCCTGGTCCTCCGGCTCATCTCGACCGGTTAACGATCCCGTGATTCGTTTCTATGCTGTGTCCGACATAGTTTCAGATCCGCAGCGACCAGTGCTAATCTGGTTAGTTCGAGTTTGGATGATCGGATGACGAGGCACCACGAGTGGACGACTTTCTGCTGTACTCGCGTTCCCTTCTTTTGTGGTGTTTGAAGCGGAGAACGATTGCTTAGAGATGCGTGGAAATCTGACCGGACGGAAACCTCCGGGTTTGAACTTTCCGAAAGGTCCGAGAAAACAACCGGAAAGCAACGGCCTCACAATATTTGGGACGCCGATTACAGAGGCGATGGGATCGAACGAGATATCCGCGGTTCACAGAAGTTCGAGTAAAAACGATCCCCTTTGCATTCGGAAAAAATATTTATTAAAATCAAATGTAATTCGATCTTCGAATGACGATTATTAAGATAAAACGGCACTGAAAGCCTAAACTTTGGCGGTTCTCTGGAGGGGTTTAAAAAGGCGGTAGGCCGAATTGTGTTGAACTACCTATAACTGTACCGTACACCTTGCGTAATTCATTATGTGACTCAAACGTGATAACGATGTGATATTATATCTGTACCGTGCAGTGCACGGGTGATACCAAAAATGTTTATACAATGCTCATAAATTAAATTGTGTTTATACTCGTAAACCAAACATGCTCTATTTTAACTTTTGTAAAAAGGATTATCCCGTTTATGAATGAATAAATAAATAATTAAATTAACGAAATGTTTACTTACTTTAACAAAATGCTTATTAGGTTCTAATAACTGCCATTCTTTAATGTAAGTAAACAAATGTATTCAAAGAACCTGAAAAAATAATGCGCCACCTTGATATGAGCCGTGTTGAGTCGCACGATATTTAAAGCACCGGTAATTTGACCCTGCCGCAGTGGCAAGGATACGGTTTGACCCAACATTTTCCAATCCTATCATTTCCTACATGTCATCAGGCTGGTACCGAACGGTCGATAATGGGGTGTATAAATTTTGAAGTAACAAGGGTGGTAATCCCAATGGGACAGTTCAAATTGGTACACAGGAAAAGGGGGACAAAAAAGTGGATAATTTCTAACGAGTTACCGGACTCATGTGTGTCTCGACCGGTGAGCCTTATGGTGTTTCCTTGCGGAGTTCGGTCGGTCCGTCGGGTTGCTCATGCTCGCTGCAGCTCGCTCGTCCGGCTACTCGCGGTGCCGGAGAAGGCAGGCAAGTGGCGATTTCGTGACGTCCGTAACGTCGAGCGTTTCTCCTTGGTGAATCATTGATGGATCCGTGATGGGGTCGTGGGACGTCACAGCTGTGATCGTACTGAAACCGTCGGTCTTTGCTCGCGGTTCGACCACTCGGCGGACCCTCGCGTGCGGGATTCCCCTTGCCTCCTCCTCCTTTCCTGCATAACTCTCTCAGTCTTTTTCTTCCTTTACCTCGCGATAGACCGTGCAAAATGCTCGTATTACTTTCCATTGCCGATATCGACGGTTTGCCGATATCCACACGTGCCCTTCCATTATGCACGAGACTCCGTATTCGTTCTGTTTCCCGGTGAAATAATAGAATCTCGTGTCTTACCTCTTGTTGGTTTTTATATTTATTCAACATGCGGCGTACCCTGCACATTGCGCTGGACGATATCTTAGTTTTGTAATGCAAAGTGGCGTGATTACGGCATTTTTGTTGAACACTCTTTTACTCTCAGTGGGACATAGCTATCACAGAATGTTAAACCTTTTGGTCAATGCGATAAAAAAAAATTGGTACTACAAATGTCCACTGTAAAAAAAAAATTCTAGTGAATTTTAATGGACTGGTTCTGGAAGTTTTTATGCATAAACTGGTATATTAAATTGCATGCACAATTGTGATGAAAAATTAACCTACAGTATATTAAAAACTTTCGAAATACTTTACTTTTAATCATTAACTGTAATTTTACTACAAAAGTACTTTAAATCCAATTATTTACTTCAATTTCACTGTGCGCACATTCTTAAAAATTTAAATGAACAATCGACAAATCGACAAAAAAAAAACAGCGTTTAAGAAAATCAAAAAGTGAACATTACACAAGATGCATTTGATGCATCTCAATGAGATGAGCGACATTGGTTTTAGGTGTTAAGAAAATACGTCTCGGAACCGACGGATCCAAGGGCTTTGACGATAAATTGTTGTTCGCGCTTCGTTGGTGGATAAAGATGACTAATAATTGGCGCGATCGAATATTCCGTTGGGAAGTCTCCCCCAACAATTCTAATGGGTACCTCTGTCAGTGTGAACGTGTGTTTAAGCGGTTGATCCGATGAAGAATGGCCCAGGCATCGTATAGTTGTCGGAATCTGCATAATTCAAGAGTTTACGGCTGGCGTCAGTTCGCAAGCGGCCTACAGTGCACGATCGTCGCGAGGGCAAACACGTACACGACGGCGAACACACTCGAACTTTATTGCGCTATTATTGATAGGGAATGAACGTTTCCTGTCGGAAGAGCGTGCTTCGCTGGCGTGTGTCTACGAAACCCCCGCACGATCGATTTCTTGCTATAACTCTGTTGCACGTTTCTCTTCAACAAAAGCTTCCTAACCGATACAACAAGAAAACAGAGGTGGCAAGTCACTCCTGGTTTCCTTCGATGCAATGTTCTTTATCGTCTGAGGCGATCAAAGTTGATTGAGCCAGATTGTAATGATCGAGTTGAGAGTTCGGGGACCTGTTGACATTGGTGTTGCAGAAGGACGGGCGAAGTATCGAAGAGAGAAAACACACAATGATCACCGGAATTCGAATCCGATTTGATAAATCCGCGCTCTCATTCGGTAACCGATTGGTTACTAATTAAGAACGCGGACCACTGCGCTATGTCACCTATTTCTATCAATGCTCTTCTAGTATTTCTCATTCGAGTCGTTTTCTTATATGCAATGCAGGGCCGTTATACAAATAATGTCTGACGAATGATTATACATTATGCATGGTTAGATTTCCCGCTATTATAGATAGGAAAGGTGCATTTGCCGGAACAACCTGCTTCGTTGGCGCGCACCTCCCGATACCACGCTCGATCGATTTCTTGCCATAACTCTGCTGCAATTTTTTCGTCAACAAAAGCTTCGTGACCGACACAACAAGAAAACAGACTGTGGCAACTCACTCCTGGTCTTCTTTGATCTAATGTTCTTTATCGCCTGAAGCAATCAAAGTCGATTGAGCCAGATAACGTCTAACGAATGATTATACGTTATGCATGATTAGGTTTCGTGCTTGACAAACGGACGGCCACTGCGCGGTGTTGCCCGAATGAATATTAATTAGGCGTCGGATCAGTTTCGAGAGACGAGAGGCGCACGCCGCGATTGAAGAAGCAATATTGGGGCGAGCCGGAGGAGCCACGGTGAAGATACGGATAAATGTCACGCAAACAGGCGGACAATTAGAGACGGACAGCGCGTTATTCATTCAATCGGGTGATTCAATAAATCCGTGCCCGAGGGAGCCGGGTCGCGGCCGACTATCGCGCAATGTCCGACCGCCCTCGCGAGTACTACTAATTCGAATGAATTAATGTGAACCTCGCGTTGACACGGAGAGCGGGGTCGGGTCTCGTCGCCGCGATCGGGACAAGTTTCGCTTCTTTCGTTTACGCGGTGAAGCTCTCGTTGGGAAGCGAAATATCGATCGGGGCACGAAACATCCTCGTCGAACGATCCGTAATATTGTGCGGCATGAAAATTGACAATTTGATTCGGCGCTTGAGCCTGGATATCTTCCGCGTACGTGACAGAGACGACGTTAACGACTGGCGTCGTTTGTCGTCGGCCCGCAGCACAAACTCGATTCGAGTCGCACGAATTCCCGGCCAGGCTTTTCCTCGTCGACGTCTCATTGATAACAGCGCTCGAGGCCGCGTTCAACGACGGATAGCTGGTCCGTCCAGGGTATAGTGTGGGACGCTGGACCACTTGATCGCTTATTGACCACTGTTGACTCGTGTTGACACCGCAGACCTTTGTTAGATGGATAAATATTCCGAAGAGGCGCGGGTCAAGTGGATATCTGCATCGTCCGCGCCCACGCCAGGTTGCGGAACGCACTCTTTTTTTTTGTTTTTTTTTATTCCTGCTACACTGCTGATTGTGGTCGCATTGCGATGCAGCGGGATTTCTTAGGGCTCGCGATGCCTCACGGTGGCCTCGGTGGAGATGCCAATGTCGATGATGCTCGCAATATTTAATCAGGAAGAATGGAGAACATTAAATTCTCTCGAAATTCAAACCGTCTGACAAATCAAGAATGTTTCGCATTTTTGCAAAGAGGCATCGAATTCTTGAGAATCTGAGTTTCTCATTTTTTTTTTTTTTTTTAAATCCGAAGTTCACAATGTAGACGCATATTGGGACTGATTGCGCATAATAGGCGGATTCAACAGTTGCTGATGCTGTCTGATGGTTACCTATATAAGAAACATGAGCGGTGAAGCAACTGCGGTAAGTAAGGGAGCGTCAATCTATTTCGATGCTTAGCGAAGACGCAGCAATTATGATATTTGTCCCCATTAGGTGAATTGGGGTGGCGACTTGCGTGACCCCAACTGATCGCGACGGTCCGCTAACTCGGCCAATGGGCCCGGGGTCAAATATGACTGCCGTATCTCCCTCCCTGTGTTTCTCCGTCGCGATTCTCTCCTTTAATCAGCGTTGTCTCTCGCTCTATCATTCTACGGTCTCGTTCGTGGGTCTGCGTTTTTTTATTATTTCTTTTTTTATTTCTGCCTGCCCACGCGCGACCGGCTTCTTTTCCGCATTTCTCGTTCTCGCGTCTCTCGGTCGTTCGTTCACGATCCCTAATTCCACTGTGCGCGTGTCCTCTCGCTCTTTTCGAGACTCCCATCCACCGCTGCATTGTTCCCCACGCGGTCATTAATGTTTCTCCTCGTTGCTTCTGGGTTCTTGCGATTTCATTGAACACCTACGCACACCCAACTTCGCCGTTGAGCTTCTCGGATACAATTAACCGCTCCGTTTTCATGCGCTCATTATGACGCAGTATTTTCGTTCACTTGCCGTGCTCCAAATATACGCGGTTATGTCATTCGGCCTCGTACTTCAAGATTGTGAACGTCCAAGTGCAACGATACACGTTCACTTCGATTCAACATTTAACAAAAACTTCGCGATTTCGAATCGTCGATTGACGGTAAAATGTTTCTAATTACAAATTTTTTGCAAGAAATTTACAAAAATGTAGATTTAAAATATAAATTTTACTGCACAACTGCAACGCAGATGTGTGTTGAAACGTCACGAACAGTTTATGTAAAAAAGCTTCCAACATCATTCATTGATTGTCATACTAATCTTTTTTTTTGCAACGAAAGCATTGTTTTATTGAACGCTTTTTCGCTTGAGTCGATTCAAAAAATATTTCCATTCAAACAAAAAAAAAATTATTGCCAACAGAATAACACCTTTGAGAACGTATGTCATCTTGGTTAATCCACCAATTTTTTTTTTCTCAGTATAGCGTAAAATTCACCTGTTTCTTAGCGGTACCCAACTGTGTTCATTAATCCGTTTACCCAAAGTTCATGAAATCCGTTTCGACTGCACAGTAGTTTTTGAGGGGGACCATTTTGCCCCGCCATTTTTCTCCTCCACTGTATGGACATTCAGATTACTGTACGTCTTTTTTTAGATTTTAGCCAGACCTGGCTTTCGGCAAATTTAATTCGGCAACGCGGCAGCACCGGCCCGCTCAAGAACACGCAGGAAGGCGAGAGCGAGAAGCTGGGCGAACTTCGGATATTGCCCGAGTGTGCGCGGTGCGGCTCGCGAGCTGTTTCCAAGGCATATCGCGGACGAGCGGCGCGGCGAAAGGAGTAACGGGGACCCGGTGGAGTCGCTGCTCCGGATTCGTGCACCTCTACCGCGGTTTCGCGGCTGATTCGTCGCTCTCGATTGACGGGGGCGGCGCACCCAGGTATCCATATCCGGTTTGGGCTGGCTCGAGAGACCGCGGACAACCATGCGTCCCACGTTCGCCTCCCGTCGTACCGAGTCGCGGCGCCAAGTGTTCGCGCACCATCGCGACAGTTTCTTATCGAGCCCCGGGCTTGAGCCGTCTCACTGCCTTCCCAATACGCTGCAAAAAAATTGTAAATTTAATGTACCGGAATGACAATTTTTATACAAAAACTGTCACATTAAATTTAATCTACAATTGTGATGAGGAATCAACATACTTTTTCATTGAAATTAAAGTAAACAATTAAAATCAAAGTAGTTTTATAGCAAAATTAAAGTAAATTATTAAAAACTAAGGTATTTCCAGTGTTTTTAATACACTGAACATTAATTTTTCATCACAATTGTACGTGAAATTTAATATACCAGTTTTCACTTCCAGTCCGGTACATTAAATTTTATACGATTTTTTTTTGTTTACAGTGTAAGAAATTATCGCCGGATAACCCAGGCATCGATCTATCAATTCAGAAACTGAATTTTCGTAAAGCTTCATGTACTACATTGAAATAAACATCAAAATTAGCAGGTCTGCCATGAAATAAATTAAAAAATTATTCGACATAAATATCTGTTTATCAGATCCAAATAAGCATTACTAAATAGTAAGAACAACAAAAACAAAGTAATCAAATAAATGTATCAGAAATGAATAAACGCTCTTTTAGGCAACGATCCAAATAAGCATTTTCCATCCTCCTCAATAAATTTTCTTCGATTAGAATAAACTTTTTTTCTGGTTGTTCTCGTCGCCGAATCCTCGGTCGGTTCCACTTCCAGCGTTGCTCGCCGTAGCAGTAGGTACACGAGACCTGTGTGCTTCCCGGTACGACAAAGTCGTGATTTACAGTGTTTACATCGGTAATCCTCTTAATGAGGGAATCATCCCCCTGGCCTCGAGGACATCCGAGCGCGGCCGTGAAAGGCCGGCTGGAGCGAGAAGGCTCCAAGGCGAGGCGTCGAGGGGGGAGAAACGTAAAAGAGAGAAACACCCGAGTCCGGAAACAAGAGGCCAGAGGAAGAGGGAGAAGTTCGCCGAGGGCCCCCTGGAAGAGCGAACGACGTACGGGGGCGGAGCACCGTTGCGGTTGCATAGATTAGCGCCTGCGCGCACAACTCTCATTAGCGGATTTATTACCCGTTTTCCTGCTAAATCCCCAGCACGGTATTGTCGGCTCGGCACGCCCACTCTCCGTGCCTTCGACGCAGCGACCGCGCGCATTTAAAATAAATAACTGCGCTCCCTTCGGCCTCGTCGGCGACGGATTAAATCGAAGCCGGGAAAGTTTGTTGTCGTCGAACAATAAATAATATCCGCGTTCCGCGACACCAAAGAGAAACAAAACATAAAGAGATTAGCCTCGCAACGAAACGAGGACGACCGCGAGTCTTTATCGAGTTGTTAATGCAACGTAAGGATATCGCTGTTCTATAATTTATCGCCAATGTGGACGCGCAAACTCGTTTGATCGTCCAATTTATTACAACCTGATAAGTAACGATAGCGACAATCTCGTTGTAAAGGACAAGGAGACCCATGCAGAAATTGACGCGACCGGTGCACGAGTGCATTGCGTACAGCAACGGGCTGGTAAATGTTTCCGTCGCGGAACTCGATGCGACTTTACCGTGGCAATCAGGATTGCGTCTTTGTGACCTCCAATCTGCGATCAGGTGGGAACTAGGCTTCCCGTTGCTTAAAAAAATTGTCCACAGAGCGTAGGATTGTTATTACGAAATTACGACTAAATGAGTTTATCGCGCCCATCGGAGATCAGACTGGGCTCGATTATCATTCTTGTCCTACATGCGGTTCTCCGGTATTGCGAGTACACTGAACAAAAACTCGCTTGCGGGCTGCCAAAGAATTTTTTTTTTAAATTTACATTCTGCTTTCAATTCTGACAATTCTTTGCGATATTGAAACAACGACTGCAAGACTGTCGAGGTGACGTGTTATCGTTTTAATCCCGTATGGAATTGTAAGAATTGGAAGTAAAATTGGAACAATAATTTTTTTCTTCGGCACCCCGGGGGTGAATTTTACTTGCGTCATTGATATTCTTTTTTCAGTGTACCTTTTCTGCAGTACCATGAGAGACTGATTCGATACTGTCGCCTATCGAGACGGAGATGTTCTTTCGCCCGGTCTCTCGAGATTCCCGTCGAGTATCGCGCCCAAAAAATTTATTGATTTGGCGGATACCCGCAAATAAATATTTGAATTGATTTAAAATAAGTATTTTAATTTATTTAAGAAAAAATATCTTAATTGATTTAAATAAATATGTAATTAAATTAAATGAATATTTTTTTTAACGAAACAATAATTATTTGCGGGCCGTCCGTCGAGTAAGTTATTTTTCTGGGTGCGTTGATCCCCGTCACAGTTTCATCACAATACGCATGGGCGATAGACCTCGGCCAAAAACATGGAAGTTATAAATCTCTTTGCGGTTTCACGAGTCACATTTGTTTGGGATGACGATGAAATGCTTTGCGGTCGTGCCGTATCGGAGTCCGGCAGTCGGGGGATGGTTAGCGTTCGTGGGAGCACAACAGCAGCGACTGAGCAGCAGTAACTCCGGTAATCCTTTGCATTCAATTGACCAAATCGGCGTGTCCTGCGAACTGGTGTGCGCTCCCCGGTAATGGGTACAGTATTTGTGGTCATCCAGCCCCGGCAAGACAGTTGCTCGAAAACTATACTAACGCTAATGCCATCGGCATGACCGCACGACGAGCGAGCGTTCGCCACTGCGTGGCACTTGATCGTCCGGAGTCGTAAATTATTCTTGCGGTTTTCGTGACAAGGCTAACTAATACGACACGACGGCGATTATCCGATCCTGGCTTCCGTTCGCTGCCACTCCGGCGGGGAGTTCGTGGTCCGAGGCGAAGGGTTGGCTGAGGAATCGGAAAATCGCCCTAGTCGTAATCGTAAGCCACCGTGATGACGGTGGTGTCATCTTCCTCCTACTCCTCCAACTCCTCCTCCTCTTTCCATGTTTCCCTTTATTTAGCACTCATACTTTAGACTCATTTGTCGCCGGTGGTACGAAAACGTTATAATCCTCTCCGTCCCTCCCGACTTCTCGTTCTGCCCGTCGTGTTACGTGGCATTGTTCGGACAACTGTTCCCGCGATTGATGTGTGACGGGGCAAGAGGGACTCGAGCCCGAACGGCATTTCTGCGATTTTAAAAATATATATTGAATTATCATAATCTCCCTGACAAATTGTTGTGGCACGAGCGCTTCGAGCTCTCACTTCGGATTATGGAATTGAGAAACCGGAAATTGAGGTTTCCGGAGATCTAAAGGCAATACGACACTTCCGCTTTCAAAATCTCATTCGTCGACCGGAAGTGACGTCATACCGGAAATACGTCACTCTCGGTTTGAAAATCCCATTTTTCAACCGGAAGTAATGTCATACAGGAAATACGTGACTTGTGGTTTGAAAATGTATTTTTTCGACCGGAAGTGACGTGCTTCTACGTTTCTAAACATAGAAAGATAAGAGTAATCGAAACATAGTCAAATAGTTAAAAAGACCCAATTTTTATTAACGCGTACTCAGAACATATCTCAATTGCTAGGAAAATAAAACGAGGCAATGATACGTTCCAAATGATAAATAAATACAGACACAGATATCATGTCAACGGATACCGATTTCACTTGTACGTAAGTGAAAGCGTCCCCTTGCGAATCGATGTTAAATATAAATTCAATGTCGAGGTTTGAATTTTCGATCGACCTTTTATCCCTCGCGGTTTATTTCTCTCGAAAGGTAAGACGGAACTCATGTGCATTCACGCGATCGTCGAGATGTCATCGTCGCGAAAATTTTGAGATTGCCGAAGAATCGTTCTCGAAGGGTGATAGAGAGAGTGGATGCTGTGTGTGTACAGGCAGGTAAAAGGGAAGATGGAAAAGCATAGAAGGGATGTTGAGATGATTTCTGACGAGATCAATGTGACAGTGCGTCATTCTCCATCATAACTGATATACCGAGAATAAAACCCTCAAAAGTTCCATCTGCTATTCTTCATTTGTGCCATCCGATGTGATCGTTCCCCGACGAATGTACACAGTAAAATAGGTACCAACGTTTCTTGTCCAGAAACATCCACAATTCTTTTCATGTTAATTTTACGAAAAAATCTTGTCCATTTTACAACAATGTCTGTGAATTTTACAGATGTTTTTGGTGAAATTAACAACAAATTAATTGTGGACATTTGTGAACAAAAAAGATTCGTTGAATGTACAAATCTTTTTTACTGTGTAGACTTCTGCGCCGAGGGACACAAACAGAAAAAGAAATTATTTGACGGCCACCGTTTATTTGGTTTGAGTAAAATATTTATGTGATTTAGATAAACATTTAATTAAATGAAGTAAATAGTTACTTAAACGGAATAAATATTTATTTGAATCAAATAAATATTTTACTTAAACGAAATAATCGGTGGCCATCGAATAAAATATTTTTCTGGGTGCACTTTTTTGCTCCAAAGGAGAAGAATATTCGGTCCGTGTCCTCTTGGCGACAAATGGGGATGAAAAAAATCTTTGGGAACGGAGCTGTAACCTCGAGTGTCGGGAAGGAGAAGCTGAGATTGAGAAACGCAGGTAATTGGTAATTGCGGGCAATTGCTCGACGTAATCCTGTTAGCTCGATCTCGAGCAGCCAAGAGGGCGAAGATCCCCGGGGACCGAGTAGTGCGCAAACGCGGCGAGAGTTTCGGAGGCATCGGAATAAGGGACCGGCCCTTTTGAGTACTCGAGTAGGCACTGCTCTGCCAGGCTACCCGTGAGATCTCTCAATCGCGCCACTCCAGAATGCGACTCCCGTGAAACTCGCTTCGTGCAGTTACGTCTCGCCGTACCTGCGAGCGAGTTGCTTTTCATAAATGCGCGTACCAAACCGGTGGACCAAATTAAGCGAAGCGTTATTCGTCGCCTCAAGGTGGCAACGTGGAAGTAATCGGGCTTTTGATTAAATTACGTCTTGCATGTCCAGGAGTCCATGTGAATTCCTGATCCTCCAAAATGTAACCGTCGACTGTAACGCGATTTTACTCGCGACATTATCGCACGGAGTCCTCGAGTCTTGCAGCTTGACCTACCGCTCAAGGAGATTTCTGGCAAATTGGTTAAGTAGATTTGTGGGAATATTCTTAACGAAGGTCTCGCTCGATGCGTAAAATTTGTTTCGCCACCCGTGAGTGCTCATTTTGTTGTCTCAATCCATTTTTTTTTCTCACTTGGGATAACAAGAATTTTGTTACCACAACTGATTTACCTAGTTAACATAGGGACAACAAAATATTTTGCTGTGGCGGCAAATATTTTGCTGTGGCAACAAATATTTTGCTGTAGCAGCCAAATATTTCTGCTGCCACAACAATAAATCATTAACCATCTAAATTTTGTTAGAGAAACAGAACTATTTTTCTCCGTGCGGAACGGTCTCAATTAAACAGAAAACGATCAGTCTGAGGTTATCAAAAAACCTTGTTGCTGCAGATTATAAATTTCATCTGGCTTAGGCAATCATGTTTTTTAAATGAAAGTTTTTTGTATGAACCCTTTGCACATCTCCGGCGACAGACTTTCCCATCAACTGCGTCTTCGACCTATCGAAATTTTATCGTTTGGTTCCAAAGATAAGCTTTGTCCGGCGGCACAAGCATATTGCCAGGAAAAGCCTCTAAGACCGATCATCGGATAAGCATAAGTGGGCGCAGTTTCCTTCGCCCTCCGGCGAGGGTGCGAGGATTATCTTTACTCCTTTTTATTGTCCTTCCCAACGCAATGCGTCGCTGTTAAAAAAAAAAAAAAAAAAAAACGGAGGGTGAATGTGTCGGCTTTGCGGAGCACCGCAAGACGCTGAGAAAAATAGGATGGAAGTGCCCGGAATCCCCATGCAGCATCAGATTGTCTCGAATCCACCGAAGAACTTCTTCAGGGGCACTCTGACCTCATCCTTCACCCGTCCCGTCGGAGCATGCACAAGGTACTGCTTTCAGGAATTATTGGATCGTGCGACGGGGAAAGCCGTTCGTTCTCGCGACCGCTACGACGTCGGCCTCGCAACGATGTCACTCGACGCGCGCGGATTCTTCGAGTCTTTCACGAGCTCCTGACGCACAAAGAACCGCGCGAAGAAGGCCCATTATACGTCCCTTGGTGTACAGGTCGTTTGCCGACGATACCGCATCACTGTGCCATCGCCGCCACTGCTGCGCGCGAGAAAAGGGCGCAAAAGCTAGCGGGGACAAAAACGTGTAAGCCCTTTGTGGCTACACTTGGGGGCGAGCGCATGTGACAAACCAACTCGCGACGAAGAAAATCGGCTAAAAGATTGAGGGAACTCGAATGACTACACGTAAAGGTGACGCAAGGGCGCACAGTAGCTTAGAGAACTTAAATGGAGCTGGAAAAAAAACGAACACAAGGGGATGTGAAAAAAATATTTTTCATAAGACCAGTCTTTGAGAGAATGAGCAAAATTTCCGACTTGACAAAGTTTGGAGGTGAAAACGAAAAAATGTACCATTATCTATTGATATTATTGAAGTTCCTTGAAGACATTGTATCAAACGACCAAGTTCTGGTGCACCCATGGGTCGATGTCTGAGAGTGTCTCAATGACTGTAGTCATTAAGAGAATGAGCAAAATTTTCGATTTGACAAAGTTACGAGATGCAAAAAAAAAAGTACCATTATCAATTGATATTATTGAAGTTCCTTGAAGACATTGTATCAAGCCGCCAAGTTCTGGTGCACACATAAGTCGATGTCTGAAAGACCTCATACCGCATAAGCTCATAATGGAAGAATGGCAGAAAAGAGTTGTCGAAGAAAAATAAACGTCGAGGAAGCAGGGAGGGAAGAAGCGGTTCAGGTTGTAGGTAGACAGACCCAACTCTTTCACCGCTGAGAACCCGATTCACGAAAATCCATGACGACTGTGAGAAATCTTATTATAAGCGATTTGTCCGAGGTTTTCAAGAAATATAATAAACGGACCGTCACAATGTAATCCCGGAGATCTATGGAAATGCGCTTCGAGGGTGCTCCATCGGTCGTGCAGGCCGGTGTCGCACAACTGTACGGCGAACAGTGGCGTTCATCGACGGATGGCAACCCCGGAGCTCAAAATTCCAGTCAGGGATAAATAGAGTCATCCCAACTGTCTTGTATTCATAACTCGCTTCCCACACAAGTGAACGTCAGCTACCGGGAACCAAAAATATTTTCCTCCACCTCGGCGCTTTTCTGAATCTCGATCATCCGCCGCGTTCCGCCGATTTCCGAGGGTCGCAGCGGACTTCGAAAGAGGCGGTGACACAAAACACCAGGGGGAAGATATCCTCAATTTCGGATGCGCGACGCGATTGTTTGGAATAAAGACCGGGTTTTTTGCCGTCGGTTCAAAAGAAGAAAAGAAATGGCGAGATCCAATTTTGGAATCGACAACGCCAGTCGAAAAATGCAATTATTGAGGACGAAATTGTCGGTAACGAAAGCTGTAATGAATGCCGTTTTGAGACGGCGGACATTTGATGTAAAAGAAAGTTTTCGTTCATCGTGGTATTGGTACCCATAAAAGTTCATTACAGTTTTCATTACCGACCGCGATATTTCACTTCCCCTTAAGCTAATTCTTTAATCTCGCCTTATTTTACCTTTCAATCAATGCCGCAAGATCGTTGATATTTCCCGGTCGCAAATTACGAATCTGATAGTTTCAATTGCCGTAAATCGAATGAAATGAAGCCAGAAATCTACATCGGTACACGATTTTGGGACCATACAAAAAAATCTCCATTTTTCCGCCCAAACAGCAATTTTGGGCCGAACGTCCGATTCGTTTAACGTTAACGTGATCGATACCGGGAGATCGTCAACGCGAATGTTTAATTTTTCGCTACCGTTGAAGAATACGAATGAGGTAACATCTGCCCCCCTCCCCCCTCTCCGTCGAGTAACTAACTCCCTTGGGTTACACACATAAATAGCAGAGAAGTTCGCCGGAGGCGCCCGAAGCGTTCAGGTCTCTCCGTCCCCCCCAGTGTGAAAACGAACCAGTCGCTCCGCGGTCCTTTTCCTCCGCGTCATCGTCCCCCCCCCCCCCCCCCCCCCCCCCCCGTGCGATATCATAACACCGAACGCCTATTTGTTACACGATAAATATGTAACTGGAACACAATGTTGGTCTCGGCGGTGCCTCGCCTCTCGCCCCTCGCTCGACTGCGTGTCCGTAACTAGTCCATGTGTGGGTACCGTGCAGTTCGACGCCCAACGGGGAATCCCCCGACGGAGCTGCGGGGTTTCGGGGGGGCTCCACAGAAACTCTCGGCGCACATGAGGGGCGAGGGTTCTCCTACCGAAACATTAAATCAGTCGCGGGCACGTGGGGTGGAGAGAGGCACCCGAGCCGGGCTAACACCTATCTTCACGAATCTCACACTCTGCCCCGGATAACGTTGTTTCCTCGCCGAGCGCGAGAATCGGTGATCGTTGTGCGTGTGTCGGAAGCTCGATGGTGTTGGTCTATCGCAGCGGTTACAGCGGCCCATAGAGACGTCACGATTATGTTTCAATTCACGAAGCGGCATCGGATCCTCGTGTGTCACACGCACATCGTCACACGCGCAACCTACGACACGTTTCCAGCGACGTGTACATTGTGCTCGCGATTCGAATGGACGCGGCGCGGAGTTGAGAGCGACGATGAAGAGGAGCCCGGCAGATGTTACCGGCGAAGTCAAAAGTGCTCCAATAAGGGCTTAGTTACAATAACATCGGTCGCATTCACGAAATTAGGCCATGAATGTCCGCATGCGTTCGCCGTACACCGCTTTCTCCTCTTGTCTTCGGGCGCCTCGAACACGGGAGGTGAGAGCTCGAGAGCGGTCTCAAATGACGTCTCGTTATGGAAAACTGGTCTACGGTCGCGGAGACAATCGACACTGCGGCGAGGACTCGACGTTAGTTTGCACAGCGGCTTGGAACGAGCGATGGAGTCATTCGGATATCCTGGCTTTGAACTGTGATTTTTATTCTTAAGGAGATATTTATATATCTATTATTGATTTGTATATTTATTTGATACGGAGCCGCCCCCGATTACAAGGACGATGGGCAACCCATCGCCCAATGAACAATGTCGGAGAAATCCATCGCTCATAAATTGCACAAATTTAGCACTAATACACAAGACGTATCATGTACATAAGTTTTACGTTAGAAAAACGTAATGCGTGTCAGCCCGCGAGCGAAATTTACTTGACTCATTTATATTTTTTTTCAGCGCCGAATCTTCGCGCGCTTTCCACACGGTTAACAACAATCACCGTTGAATTATTGTGATTCCGAGTAACGAAAATTCGTTCTAAACGGAATCAGCATTACCGGGTAGGCTGGATCCTATTAGCTTGCCGTTAACCGCGACAATCCTGCTCCACGGATATTTATGGCGTCGGTTTCTCCGCGTCCTCGCCAAAGCCGAACGAGATTCAACAGTCGAGAGCGAAAAGCCCCGAGCTTATAACAGTAACCCTTTCATAATCCCGTTCATCCTCGGCTGCCCCCATCGACTCTCACTCCGTCCTCCTCTGCGGCTAATCATCGTAACGAATCATCGATTCTCTCAAATTTTCATTATTTAGATTCCCAAAAACCCACCCTTGCGGAACACGTTAAGCTCCGCGCAGGCGCGTCGCTGACGGCAGAAAAAAAAAAGTTTCAACGCCCCTCGCCAAATAAGTCATACGGTGCCGAGTTTCATAGTGGTTTAAAAAATTTATTAACGAGCTGCATATTCAACTGCAGTTAGGCTAAACGGTGGCTCATCACGACAGCGGAAACTCTTCGGACAAAAAAAAAAAAGGAAAAGAAAAGTGTAGGCTCCGTTCCCTCGTTTCCATCGGACGGTACGAAGAGTTTTTTTTGTGCTGTGCACATAGAACCTCGTAAAAGTGTCCGCTGTGTGCGGACAATGTCAATGTACAGTATAAGTGCTCGGTACGAGTCGTGGCCTCTGTTATGAAGAAGTAGTTGTTTCGCAGCACCGCTCGTGGTATCGACGGTACACAACGGGTATTGTTTAGAAACTATCATTACGCGACGGAGGGTCTTCGCCGCTGTCTATGTATGGTAGACGGTTAGGGCACGGTAGGATGTGGACTCGCTACAGCCGTTCGGTTGGAGTACCGCGGTTTCGTGCGAGGGGGAGGCTTCGATCGCGGCTACGTGCACGGTCACCAGCTTCGACCGATGTTCTGGGAGTTTATCCACCTGCCCTGACCTACGCGTGGTCATAGCGTCGGTCACGGCGGCACAGGATGAACCGCGGCTCTGCCGTATACCAATTTTCGCGTACACTCGTCGTTTCCACGATCGTCAATAGCCAATCAATTATTAAATTGTTATATTGTTAGTAGTAGCAGTAAAAGTGCATTTACAGACAACATCGTGTTGTTTATACAATATCTTATAAATCTGTGTAGTAGGGGAGAGTGGGCAAAATGGCATAGCGGGGCAAAACGGAATAATGAGACAAAACGCAGTTTTTCAATAACTTTTGGATGCTGGAAAAGTTGGTCCGTGCGGCAAACAGGGTTGAAAATCCGGATGGATCGTTTTAACAAAATAGGGCATCCAAATATTATTGGAAAATTGAGTTTTGCCCCACTGGCCCATTTTGCCCCGCTCTCCCGTAGTCACAACGGTGAAATGGACATTGCCATTGGGCCATCGACCTGAGTCCTTCAGCCCTTCAATTATTGTTATGTTATATGTTAGAAAAATATTAAATTGCAGAGATCCTTCTCACAAACCCATGAGCGACCCGATACCACACTCTTAAAAAAAAAATTGTAAATTGAATGCAAGGTGCCGGAAGCTTTTATGCAAAAACTGGTACACCAATTTTAAATTTTAAAATCCATAATGTAATTCCAAATACAATTATGAATCTACGTAAAAATTACATATGTATGTATTTTCATGATATTGTCTAATAAAAAAATTGAGGATTTATCTACGACCGAATCACCTCATGCACAATCTTTTATCCACATTCCGAGATAAATTTTCCCGCGACATTCTCTCCCAGAAAGAACCGCACAATTTTTCACATTCGATATTTATCCACTCGGATTAGTATCGGTCCCAGGTAAATCGGAAAAGCCCTATACGTTACTTTATCCTATACTCCGACTGTAGCGCCTCATAAATTTGCGTTTCGAATTCGTTACGCTCCCCCCCCCCCCCCCCCCTCTTTCACAGTCTCGTCGTCGTTTAATGGATCCCTCTCTACGGTTCGATCTTTTCCCGTGTCTCTTTCTCGTTTCCTCGTGTGGTTTCAACTTCACGGTACCGGAGGATAACTAATATTATAACGTCTCAATCTACGTTTATCTGCAACGGGCCTCGAGTGTGTAAAGGAACGGGAAGGAAAAAGCAGGCGGACGGAACCGGTGCCTCTCGATCCCCCCCCCCCTCCCCCCCTCACCCCTTCCCCCTTCAACGTGCCTCTTCGATGCACTATCCTTCAGCGGCACCTTTGTATCATTTAATATTTAAAAACAAGCCATAAATATGTCGGCTCGCGTGCTATCCCGCTTAAAACGCGACCGCGAAGCCGCGGATTAGCGCGGCTTCTCAAAAGCAAGACGGATGCTATGTTGAAACGTTAAGGTGTTAATGATATCGCGCACCGTTCCCGGGGCCGGCGATGAACGGAGGAGCGAGAGAAACCGTGAGCACGGGATATCGGATCGTTGCATTAAAGTCCCTCCTCGATCTTTCTTCGTCTCTCGTATTCGCATTATCCTGGCCTTTTATACATTCATTAAAAACCGACGAAACTCTCGAGTCCCAACAACATTTTTCAAGAGTCGGAATTGGTAGCAAACTCACGAGCGCCATGCGCAGAGGCGAGAGTCCCGGAGTCTTCAAATTACGATCGTACACGACGCAAATCCCAACGCTACTGTTCTATGAAGAAAATCTCTTCAAAGATCACGAAGCTTTTGCGAAAACTAAACGTTTCAATTTGAAGATTTTAATATGTAATTTAAGAATCTTGGGAATCGGGTCTGACGGTAACTTTGATTTAAAAACAACAACAATTTAAGGTCCCACGACTGATTTCCGGTTGACAATCGAAAAATACTTTTTTTGTTTATATGCAATCAATGCAAGCTACTTTTTTGAAAAGTACAAACGATGTGGAAGCGTTAAACGAATACGAAAGTGGCGTTGCAGCGGTCGCAGTGTCTGCGCGCACTCTATCGATTGAATAGTTAATTACCCATTAATTGCAATCTAATGCGCTCGAAGTTTATGCCGCGTATTTATATGGAAATATACATACGAATGCGAGAGATAAGAATTAATCGAAACTGGGAGGATTATGTGTAATAAAAGAGAAGTATTAATGGTATATATTTACGTGTTGAAGGACGGTAATTTAATGGTTCAGCATTGAAAATTGTATTGCATGCAGTGGTGCCCATAGTATTATCCCTATGCGGTCTATAAGCGTCGTGGAAGTAAAGCGATATTTAGTGTACTCGATTAATCTTAAATTCATGGCGCGAGCCCCGAGCCTGCGGTGACTGCAATATTAATGCAACACGCAACGAGCAAAAGTTGAATTTACAAAAAAAACAAAAAACCTTGATCGCGATCACGGAGATATTTACTGGGGAAAATCTCATGCCGGAGGGCCACGGGACAGATGCAATTTCGCGGCCTGGCGTGTAAGTTCGGAAGCAGAAAAAACAGCGACACAACGAGCGCTGCGCAAACGATTTTTCCACCTCGTAAAACTCTCTCCACAACACACGCTCGTCCGGGGATCGTTTAATGGAGAACCAGTTAAACCGGATAAAAGGAAACTAATGCACTGCACAACGCCGCGTTATTTGTGTTTTAGACCCCTTTCCTCGTGGCCACGCCCAGAGACGAAGCGCTCCCGCCCGACTATACAGAACTGGTTGGCGCGTCTTCGCGACACGATAACATCTTATCTCGCGCGTGAGATCTATATACGCTTTGGAGCATGACAACGGAGCGAACGGGCTGTTCTACGCTCTGGTTGGCACTGGACAAAAAATAGGCTGGTCTTACCGAATTCTCGATTGAGGGACGGGAGAGGGGATTCGAGGGGAAAGGATTCTTCCTTTTTTTTATCGGTTAAAAAAATCGTATAAAAAATATCTCATGTGATCGATCGATCGTACCTGGTGTTCCGATCGTGTGAAAAAAATCGCGCGGCCCGAATACAACGAATTCTTGGAGTTTTGTTGATTTATTGATTTTTTTTTGGTTTCCTGAAATGTACCATGTAATATCGTGACAGTTAATATATATTTATGATACAAAGGTTGGTAGAAAATTGTTTTTGACAGAAACCTACAGCAAGTGAAAAAAGTAGACATATAGCTTGAAAAGTTTTACAATCATTTTTTCCCCCTTCCTGGAGAAAGTTAAATATTTTATCGATACGATATTTGTCATATTCATCGATCGCAACGTCACAACTCCAAGGAAAAAGAACGTTTCTAATTATCTCAATCTTTCATCCGCAATTGTTTATAAAATCTTCATTGTTCATCAATACCATATTTGTCATATCTATCGATAGCATCGTCACAACTCCAAAAAAAGGCCCCAATTTTATTAAAGTTTTGTCAGCAGTTATTCATAAAATTGTCTCCGTTCTCTCTATCGCCGCCGAACACCCAGAAGTTGATGTGATATAGGTGTCTGGTAGTATATAGAGACGTCAATTCGCAGCTCTCCCCACCTTCTCTCACAGATATGTTTTAGGGGATGACGCTCGGTCACGGGATTGTGTCGCGCACCCTATTCGGGAATGGCCGAATTATTTAGTGTTATACTACATCAGTACGTCGCGATACACGGGACCATAAGATAGGCACAGACTAGTCGCTGTACCCACCGTGAAACCGCCCCGCCTAAACAGTGCGTTAGCCGATGATTTACGACGTGGTGCACGGCCCTGTGGTACTCGGCGCCTGTTCACCCCAGCTACCGGACCAACCCCTTTTTCGTCCGTAAAAGAGCTAGTAGAGCGCGGCGTCCTCACCGTCTCAGCCAGTCAGCCAGCCAACCCCTTCCGCACTGCAATGTACGCTCCAAATCTAGTTACAAGCCCATTGTCGACACCCCTCGTGCTTGTCCCACACATGCTCTCGCTTATTAAAGACCTACCTACCGTGCTTTCCTTCCGTTCTCTCGATGGAACCACGCGGCTCGGGCCACTTCCGGGCACATATAAGTTTCGCTTAGCTAAGATATATATCCCCGACAAATTGATGTATAGGATCGAATTTCTCTAAATTTTTCTTTCCATTCAGCCGAATCTCGGGCTCTCACTCCCCCGCATCGGTGAGGATAAACAAAAGATATCCGACCGTGATACGAATACACGTTGGAAGAACCGTCGTGCCACCGGGTATGGGTCGAATAATTCAATTATTACTGAGGAAATAAACTGTGCAGGGACGATTATCGAAATTCTGTAAAATGTCGTAAACGGTGCTGTCGACGAGCATCGTTTCACGATCGAAATAAAAATATATCGCCGACTTTTTTATTATTAAGAAGTTGTTCGGGGAAAAATAGATCCTTCAGTAGCTGTGAATAGCTACAGTAAGGAAGCGATCCATATTTTTTTTTTAGTAACAAAATCAATTTTTCTCCGTGTGACGTCTTGCCCAAGTTAGATATTAAAATCGGTACCAATCTTTCTTATCCACAAACAACCACAATTATTTTCATGTTAAGGCCATGTGAAAGATGTACCACGTGACACACGAGGGCGAGAGATATAGATGCATTATTCGAATCGATGCCATTTAATTTACAGATTTTGGTTACCGTCTGAGTCGTTTCACATCTCTTTAAGTCTACAAAAAAATCTTGTCCATTCGACAAAAATGTCTGTTAATTTTACGAATATTTTTTTTGTAAAATTAACAAAATAATTGTGAACGTTCGTGGAGAAAAAAAGGTTGTTAAATGTACAAATCTTCATCAGTGTGCAAAGGCGATGTGTATGCGCTGTCGAAATTTGTTCAAAGATACCGTAGCGATAAACCCATTTTAGGGCGAGGCACGAATGCGGGTCGAAGTGTTTATGCCGACGTTCAGGAACGGCCGTGCCCGATAATTCCGAGGCTCTCGCCTCCATTCGCTGCTGACCTATCCTGCTGATTTTTTTCATCGCGACATGCACGCACCGGATAGTACAGCCGTGAAAAAAAATATAATGTAACACAGTGTAGAGTACGTTGCGGTACTGGGTGCGAGCAGGCCCCGTAAAAGGGCGGAACGGTGGGGGCCTTTCGCGAGAGGAGCGCGAACGAGCGCGTATACATCATTTTGACTTACGAGGGGCATTATCGTTTGCACGAGAGCTCCGGCGAAACGCGGTCCCGGCCGAGGCGCGCGAAGCGTCGGGAAGCCGGCGGAGTCCTTCCGAGGATGGATAGAGAAAGGAGTCGGCAGCGAATGCGAATGCGAAGTGTGAGGATTGCAAAGCGTGCGCACGCGTTAATATATTATGCAGCGAGAGCGGCATCAAGACGTTACCCAATGACAATATATTATTACCCGTTGTCCTTCTTTTGCATCGCACGGTGCAGAGGGCCCCCTCCTGTTATGGCTCGGCTTAGCCGGCCGAGCGGTGCATCCCACGAGCTTTATAATTCGATCGGATAGCCACGTGAATCGCCGGACGGCCATTGGATATCGCGGTGCGAGCGTCCTTTAGCGAGTTCGTGTGTCGCACGGCACGCCATATCAACATATACTTAACACACATTAGCACCGATATCGACGCAAATTATAAATGAACGAACGATGTCCGAATTTCTGAGCTGTTGCGCTATGGATCTCGTGCGCATGCGCAGCTCGCGGGTCGACTTGGAGAGTTAGAAAAATAATTTCGTAAAATCGGTATACGAAGTTTCGTGGAAATAATTTTGTTACACAAGTGACGAACTATTTTGTTCAGGTGTGAATATACAAAACTGGACTTTTAGTTCACGTGTCGTTAACAATTTTGGTCTCTGCTTTTGTTCGTAAAACGGCAACCAGAAAAAAATTTTATTTGTCGGCTACCGTTTATTTGGTTTAAGTAAAATATTCATTTGACTTAAAAAAAAAATTTATTTCATTTAAGTAACTATTTACTCAATTAAAATAGATATTTCTTCGAATCAAATAAATATTTTACTTAAACCAAATAAACGGTGGCCGTCAAAGAAATTTTTTTTCTGGGTGTAGGCACTTTAGCGATTGCTTTAGTATTTATCCGTTCACTGTATTGCACAGAACCGAATGCATTAAAGGCAACGAAAAAATAACATTTTGATTACGATTATGAAACGGATATCATCCTGTCCTCTTCCGGGCTGTATCCCGATGGAGTGATCTATCGGTGAACATATCGCGATGTGTAAGAGTGATCGTGAAAGCAAACCCGCAACGAACGGCGTTCGGGACCCTCAAAGGAGCATCGCCGAGGCTTTCCCGAGGACTCGGCCGAATTGGCTTGCGTTACCATTGTCGTTAGGCTGCATTATACCTACAATTTCGCGGCATATCGCGCGATCCGATCGCACCGAGAGAGATCCGACGCGAGGCTACCGACGATTTCAGCACTGCCGGCTCGCCGGGTAATCGAGCGAGCGACGTTATCGCGCCGTGGAAACTCTCATTTTCCTCCCCGAGACCTTGCAGTCTCATTGTAAACCCGAACGAGACACAGACCGAGAAACACCGGAACAATATTGTAATGCGGGGACAATAAGGAATAGTTGGATTTACGTAAGAGAGTATTTTCTCACGATTTTTCACGTATTATATATATATATATATATATGTAACTGATGGCAGCGAATGGCAAACCGAAGACACGCGTCCCAGAGTATGAATGCATTGTTACACTTTTTTTTCTTCCTCGACGTACCATTGTCCATCTAACGTTGATCCAACTAGCGAAGAAGCAAGATTGCGATCGCGAGCTGTGTTCGGAGACTTTGGCATGACCAACGTCCGGAATACGTCTTTGCCCCATTCGAGCCCCATTAGGAGCTCGGTGGGTGATCTCGGATGAAAGGTAACTTGATTCGAAACTTGACCAATCCAGAGTGTCAACCGAAGCGAAGAAAAGGAATCCCAAAGAAGAAACCTCCTCTTATATTTCCGCCTTAGCGAGGCCATAATCTGAGACATCTATTTTCTCTATCTTCCTGGTTGTGTAAAATTGTTACGAAGTATTCGTACTCGTGTACTCAAGGGTTCTATAAAAAAAATAAAAGAATAAATAAAAAAAACACCATTGGAAACACAACAGATGGAGCGAAGGATCGAATACCCTTGCGCAACTTCTGTTTCTGCAGTCGTTTTTCCTTTGGAGGAATAATAAAACATGACGGTACGAATCGGTGCGCATGCGCACGGACCACCGCGGTGTTCGAGAGCGCTACGGTAACGGGCGCAACTTATCGACGGTATCGTAATTCCCGCACAGCTCCTGTTGGCGAGTAGATAACGAGGCGATAGGGCACACATCGTTTTGGATGTCGTGGCGGTTCACGACCCTCGGGCTCGCCACCGGCACGAGTGGACTCGCGCACGTGCGGGCTCGTAAGGGTTCTCTCCCTTGCCTCGAGAGTGCCGGAACGAGGCACACATGGCTTTTCGAGATCGTCATAGGAAATCTCGGGAGCATTCCTATTTGTTTAAAATTTTTTTATCATCTTATGGCATGCAAAAATGATTGGAAAATTGAGGTTTACCCTCACTGTCCCGTTTTGCCCCGCTGTGTCATTTCGCTCCGGTCTCCCCTGCTATATTTGTCAAAATTAGTGTGCGAGTGTCAACGTTACCGTCAAACTGATTTTTTCAATGCACAAAAAGATACTTGCCTACAGATAAACACGTGAGTCAACGCATTCAATTAAATTCATATACTTCTGCCAGAAACTCTACGAAATTAATTACTTTGACAATACAAATCCGTTACGTTCCTTGCGTCCTCCCATTGAACCTTCCCTGCGCAAGTTTTTTGTCGATTAAGTTATAAAATAATAAGAGTTCATCAGTTCATCTAAAAACTAATTAACGCCCATTCGATTAACTACGAATTATAAAATCCTCTTAAAGTCATCAAATAGAGCCCTGGCAATGACCCGGCCGCGCCAGGTGTGGCTTTCGACAATTATTCCAGGGATTCCACAGCCAAGAAAAGCCTTTCTCAACTTTCAATCCTTACGGTTCCATGTGATACTGAAACAACGACGATAAGACTGTCAAAGAGACATGTTATCGTTTCAATCCCGTCCAGAATTGCGTCAATGAAAAGTAGAATTGAAACAGCAAGTGTTTTCTTTGGCAGCCCGCAAGCGACTTTTACTTGAGTCACTGATATTTTTTTATTTCAGTGTACAACCGGGACGTCCATACTTCGGTCCAGACAATCTTCCCCGACAGTTATTCTCGGCTCATGTCCATCAAGCTTACGAAAGTATCCGAGCTTTCGGGGGCATCCAAATATTTTTCGAACGTGACTAATTGTCCGATCGCGGGAAGGAAGATGTGCGAAGGGGAGGTAAGATAAAAAAAAAAAAAAAAAACGCTGTAGAAGTTACGGATATGTGTGGAAGAATGACGAGCGTCGCGATGGTTGACGAGGACCGTCAGGTGGTGTGGATAAGCCCGAGAGAGAGACGCATGGACGGAGAACTCTGGGCGGCTTCTCGCCCGGGACGCGAGGAAGTGTGTCCGGGCGCTTGCTTTATTACCGACAACAGGGTATCAATCCACGGGCCCGGCGACGGAGGATACACCGAAAACAAATCGTAAAGGACCGTTTTGTCAGTCCCGTGTTAGCCGCGGGATTCCGCGCTCGTAAAGTCTTCGATTTAAACGAGCGTTTCGCCTCTCCGGAGCGAACCGAACGGAAACGAGAATTTATTAGAATAACAGCAGCGAATGAGAAAGAAACGCGCAGACACGGATATAGAAGAGAGGAAACATCCAGAGGGGAAGACACATATAAAAAAAAAAAAAACAATTTACGGATACGCGCAGGGAAAGCAAGAGGAAGCTGATCTCTCAATGGACCGCGAGACACTTTACGAGCGTTGAGGCCATTATTAAATCTCTCACTTGCCTTATCGCCGAACCTTCGGGATCTCCGAGCTCGCCCATTATTCGCCGCGTTGCTCACATTGTTGCCGGCATTGTTACCCTTTGGTTTACGAGGCAAGTTCGATTATACTGCGCTGCGTACACCGCTCGCTGTGTCGTGCCGCTATTTTTTTTTTTTTTCACTCCTCACCGTGTGCGCCGGCCCGTCCATCACTTCCGGATGCCTGGTCGCATTTAACGTTTGTTTCTTCCGGAGTCTTACTTTATGCTCGGTGCCAGAAGTGCCGGAAGCCTGGAGAGTGCGGAACCCTTCGCGTACCTTGGCAGTCAGGGGTGGCTGCGACTTTGCCTTCGCACGGCGAGAGCCGCTGGAAAGGTTGAAATAATGCCGACGGGACACGGGCTGACTGCTCATACAGGTCTCGTACGGCCGAGAATTGCTCGGGGAAAAAAGGGTTGTATCTGTAAGCTGGCGAATTTATTGAACTTTCGGAACTAGTCGTGAATCGGATTTTTTTGAATATGGGAATTTGTGTATTGTGGGAAACGAGGCGAATCAATAAAGGGTGGTTTTTTCTTATTTATAGAAATTGTAAGATGAAGTATCCATAGGGAATCTTTCGATACACTTTTTGGAGAAGGAATGGTCTCTTAAGATGATGTGGTATAAAAGCAACAACTGTACTGAATACCGTTTCGAGACCGCAGACCGCAGAGAGAAAATAAAAAAACCCCCTTTTTTCACCACGGGTGAGCCGATCTAGGAATCGAGGTCAGACAAAACTTTTATACATGTCTTTAATACGTTTATACGTAACCTTGATGGATAGCGGAGTTTTTGCGTTGGAGTACCAAATTAGCTCTGTCAGGAACTTACAATTATGGGCTTACATGTGTAGCTCATCTAAAAGAAAAACCCTTTGAACAGTATTTTTTTTTTCCAGGTGTGGGCCGACCTAGAAATCGAGGCCACACAATAATCTCGTCCGATTTGTCCATAACCTTTCGCACACTTGTTTTACCCATTAAGGAAATTGGAGTGCAACGCAGGCATCGAGTCCACTTCACTCCATCAAGAATCCGAGGCGCGAGGGATGATTAAATCGCGCGAACCGGAAAGGCCACGAATCAACGCGACCGTCGACACATTGACACAGGCGGACATCGACGTAGAGAAATTAAAAGGACTCGCTGCAGGGACGGTTCGTTCCGGCGGTGCATATCAGAATTGAGGACTCACGCCGGGTGTGACCTTTTCGGTTTGATGGAGTGACGGACGTGTGGACAGCATGGAATTATTGTATCTTGCCCTTCTCCCTTTCTCGCTTCGTGTGTCTTCATCCGTTTACCTCATTAATTACAGAGGCCGAAACGACGCCGCGGCCCGTGCGCTTCGCTGGCAGCGAATCGCCCAACAACGACGGACACCATTTTGTTAAAAATTCAATGGAAAGGAAACGTCCAGAAAACTCGGTTACGCTGATGATTAACGCACGGACGCTTCGTTGTTTCTTTTTTTTTTTTATTTCCTCAATCTCCCTCGCCGGACGCGCCGACCGAATTAAAAACGCGGTACACTCCTCTTAATTTCACTCGGCGCGTTTATTGCTTGACACGCGTATCCGCTCCGCATGCCGTTTCCAGACATCCGAAATATCCCTCTTTACCTTCTCTTATCCAACCCTTTCCCGATCACATTTACATCTCTACCACTCACAACTCTACCAGAAAACATCTCTACTATATTAGAACTCTACCGTACTAGAACTCTACCAAAATCTTTACCAGAAAGCAAAAAACTACCAGAATCAAAATGAAACTATACCGGACTTGAAATGAAACTCTACCGAAATACAAGGCTAGACGGTGGCCTTGTTTTCCGTTAGAGTTTCATTGTAATTCCGGTAAAGTTTTATTTCCATTCCGGTAGAGTTTCATTTTGATTCTGGTAGAGTTTTTTTTTTAACTTTCTTCTAGAGATTTTGGTAGAGTTCTAATATGGTAGCGATGTTTTCTGGTAGAGATGTAAATGTGCCTTTTTTCCTGATTATAAAATTCATTTTTGCCGATTGCGCGTCGTATCATATTTATAAAATTCCAAGACCGAAACGTAATACGATAAAAACGCTCCATATCTCACGATTAATCAGGGTTCTCCACGCTCGCGGGTGGTCAGCTCAGATTCGAATTCCTCGGTTGAACCGTTCGGGACCAGGACATTAATACATGCTGGACGGAGGAAAAGTTCCGCGACGAAGATGACGAGTTTTATATAGCATGTGAACGAGACCGGAGACGGGGTCAGGGTTGGCCTCTAATATACGACGATCTCCGGACCGAGCCGCGGGGTGCTGATGGCGATCGATTGTCGCCCATTTAACAGTCCGAGGGAAAAAGCTCAGCTTCACGCTCCGATCTTCGAGAATAATCTTTTGTGCAGATGCCTATTAGCCTTGTGTGGACGTGTGAGCACCTCGTATTTCACCGGTCTCTCATTTCTGTACGACTGGGCGCAGGGAGGGAACGTCACGTGATCGACGGCGATTCCGATGAAGAGTTAATCGGCATTTTTGGAAAGATCTTTCGCTCAAAATTATTACTATTATTAGTAGCATTTTACCACCTCCTGTGTTGTCCGCACGTAAACATTTTTTTGTTCAGTTGTTTTTTAGTTGTCTGAAATTTTGTATATCTGGTCGACTTAAGGATGCTGATAAGTCATAGTAGTTGTTTTTTCTCTTTTTTTTTTTTTTAAAGATAGAAAGTTTTTAAAAAATCTGTATATTCTAAATATTTCCATACGAGATATCACTGTGTGTATAATAAAATTTGATAACATATACCACATGATATTATCTGAATAGCTATTAGAGTTATTATTATTATAGCGTTTATTGTTGTTCCTGGGACAAAAAAATAAGTATAAAATAAATAGGATAGCTAGTATGAAAATGTGATTGTAATTTTTTTTTCTGGTTACGAACTACGAATCGAAAGTAGCGTAGCGATGGATGAAAGAGTAAAGAGTGTTTCGATATTGAGCACCGAACGACGACGTCTAAGCGGATTACGCGTTACCCCGCGAACGCTTACGCTCCTCGGTCGAGGAAACAAAATGGCTCCACCTGCGAGGCAGTGAACGGAAAACAGACGAAGGCCCAAATCTTAAGGAGATTAAAAGTTAACCCCGTCGACCGTGTCGCTGCTCGCTAACCAGAAAGAGAAAGAGACTCAGAGTAGATTAGCTCGGCGCAGCTCGAGGACCCTCGGTATAACATTACTCGAGGACTCGCTCATCCTGTTACATTCTGCCCCGGAATTAAAAATATTGTCATACCGCCAAGGATTATACCAGCGGATAATATCGTCTTGCCTGTCAAACAGAAATGAAATTTTCGTCGAATCGTCGGTCCCGCGGACGAGCGGCGGCGAGGGCGACGACGAATCTCCTTTCCGCTTCGTCCTCGTCGATCGGGGCTCTTCGCGGCTTTAACGGTAGTCAGCATTTCGCCTTGAGAAACTTACGGCTAGCTACGCCGTCATCGGAAACCCGTTTTTTCATTCCCGCTCGTCCCATTCATTTTTCGACGGGGATTCATCAAAGTCGAATTCGACTGATCTCGAGAGTTTGGTCTGTCCTGAGGATTAGGACGATATAAAAATAATAATTTAATCCTATTTGTCATCGATTCGCTCCGTTTTCTGGACAGCGTTAAGGATCCTCGGATCTTCGCGTCTCAGTCGGTGGATTGTATAGGGAAACCGACGGCACCTGATCAGAATCCAAGAGCCGTGTGAACGCGCCACAACATCCTTTCCGCCGCTCATTAGCCGATGTAATTAACGATAATCGACGATGCCACTGTTCCACACAGCAAAAAATAATTTTGTAAAATTGGAATGCGAAATTTCGTAAAAATAATTTTGTTAAATAAGGGACAAACTCGTCTGTCACTTATTTGAATATACGAACCTGTCCTTTTATTTCCCGTGTCGTTGACGATTTTAGTTTCATACTTAATACTCTTCCGCGACAGATTAGCGGGGTATAATTTAAGTATTATTCAGTCCAATACGACATACTTTCAAGACATTGCAACAACACTGTTTAGACAGCTCATCAGCCGATGTAATTAACGACAATCGACGGTGACACTGTACTAATATATCAACGAGATATCGAACCCAAGAATTAACCCGACGATCGATACCGAAGCGTCCTTTGTACGTCAAAAACAGAAATACGAACTCGTCGGAAGGAGGCATTCAATTCGCGCGATTCATAATCAACGGGTGACTCACGCGTCAGCTGTGGACTGAGTCATTATTTTGAACCCGAAGAAGGTAGACGTTAATTGTTTTGACGTCTAAAGGTGAAGAGGCGCACAAAGCAGGCGAGGCTATTGTGAAAATGCCGCCTCCCGATCACACCTGCTATCTCCATCTTTCAGCGCGAATATACACACGATCATTCGGAATAAAATGCCGAAGCGTGCTCTTTTTCACGCACAGCCAACTATTTAACAGTTTTATTTTGTTGATTCACAGCAGTTAATTATTTGGAATTAATTAAGACCAAATAACAAAAGACTAATCGGACATAGAAGCTTCGGGGCCTGACAAGGCGTTGTCAGGCCTCCTCTGGACCCTATCAGGGCCTGATGTAGCGCTCGAAAATTTCTACTCGGCTTACTGTCGGGGCGCAAGCTGGCTCAACATTTTTATATGAAAAAATGTTTGAGGCAACCAAAGCCTTTTTTATACCAACCAAAAATGCAGCGGAACGTCCTCCGGCGCAGATTGCCGGACATCCGACCAATATATTTTTCGAGTTCCCCCATGGAAATTAAGTATACGCATAAATATATTCCTGGATATATAAATAATATATCAATCTATCTTCAAAATGTATATAAAGTATATATTCTTCAATAGCCAATATCTATTACATATTTCTCCGAGCAGTTTGAGTTTAGACTATGTGCAACCACAGACGATACTGTTCTCCCAAATCAACGATATATGTATTGTAAAAAGTAAACTCCAGTCGGCTGCGCACGGTAATTTCGCATCGGAGCCGAATCCATTTTTTTCTCCAAAAAATAATCACCCTCGAATAAAGTTAATTTGAAAACTGCAACTATCTCTCTCGCACGCTCTTTCACTTTCCCATAAGACCCGTTATTATTTTCAAATTGTCCAAAAGTTCACTCTTCCCAAAGCCTTGAAGTGGGCGATAAGTTCGCCATCGTGAATGTTTAAAACGATCGCGCGTCGCGAGCCCGCACCGGCCGGCCAGCTGTTCGTCCGGTTTTCTCAGTCAGCCTACCCACCGACGACCTATCCGGCGACTTGTGCCCATACCTCCCTTGGGCATATGGCCGAAGACGTGGGCGCGTACGTCTTCGACGAGCAGAAGCGGCGCAACTCGATCGCTGATCCATCAACTTGCATCGCCTCTGCGACCCGGCGTCACCGACTCTCCAGCGGTGCAACGGGGAGTATAATGGAACACAAGCGACCGGACACTCGGAGGTGTATCCTAGGCGTTTAAGATCCGTCGACGATATAATGGGTTACACTATGTTGTACGGGCTCGTTGGAGGGCCAGCTCGCCGCTGGGACGTGGGCATGGCCCGACGCGATCCGTGGATGTCCAACCTCCGATTCGCGGGTGTCCATTGATTTCCGCAACCCGCCTACGGTGCCGGTGCCAAAACACCGCTCACGCTCGTGTCACGTGGAACAATCGGGCGAAATGATCGATGATCACTTGCGCCACCATCCCCGAGCGAGAAGGCCACGGGAACGAAGAATAAAAAAAAAGGGACGGAACCAAAGAGACACGTACGCGACTCCCTCCTCCTGTCGGAAATCAGAGACTTCGTCCGTGCGCTTTGATTCTGTGTGCTCTGCTCCTTTCCTCCCACCGATGTTTCCCATTTGTTGCCTCCATTGTGGAAAGTTGACGATACAGAGGGCGAAGGAGAGAAGAGGCTCGACGTATCGGAACCGGTCGAGGGGAATTACCGGATGATCGATGCAGATTTGGGGACAGTGGATTAGTCGCCTTGTCCTATATTTGTTCGGGGGTGGCTTCCTTTGCCCGGCTTCGTCGGGGGAGATCGGAGGTAGGGGAGACCGGGGCGAAATGGGACAGCGGGGCAAAACGGGATAATGAGACAAAACGCAATGTTATAACTTTGGGACGGTCGCGATGATGGTTCATAGTAAAAGAAAAAATCTCGAAAAATCGGAATACGAAGTTTCGTAAAAATATTTTTGTTAAATGAATGGCAAACTCGTTTGTTCAGTTTTTAATGTTACAAACCTGCCCTTTTATTTCTCGTGCAATTAAGAATTTTAGTTTGTACTTTTGTTTGTAAAACCGGAAACTTAAATAAAAAATTGTGGACATTTATGGACAATAAGTCGTGGTAAAATGTACAAACTTTTTTTATTGTGTACGTGGGGAAAAATGCGGTTGACAATCCAGATGTATCGTTTGGAAAAAGTCGGGTATCTAAAAATTGTCGGAAAATTGAGTTTTGCACCCACTGTCCCGTTTTGCCTCACTCTCCCCCTAAGCGCAGGATCCTCCGGTTCACAATTTTTCGCCAGCATTGTGCGCGCGGACTTGTTGGCACTGGACCCACTTGACTGCGCCATGTGCAAGAACCACGGAGTCAAAGGGGACTGGCATGAATGCCCGATCTTCGCCACTGTGCCGCAGGAACGTTCTCCTCGCGGACAGAGAGCCTCGTAAACTATCGGGGATAAAAATTCGTCGCTTCCGAAGTTCGAACGAATTGCTGCTCGGCAAGGCGAAGGTGCACTTTCTGCACTCCGCCGAGGATTTGTCGGGCTTTGTGCGAAACGAATTTTTTTTTGAGTAGGTACGGGATCAACTGGACCGAGGAACGACGGCGACGAAACGTCGAGTGATCGCTCTGTCCTCGGGAAATACCGACCAAAAGCTGGCCGATCTATCGAGGCATCCTAAGCTCCATTGTAGTCTCCACCATCCAGCTCTTGCGCAAAAATCTTCTGCATTTCAAGCATCTGCGATTCCATTTTTAAAAAAATCGCGACTTCAGTTTAAACTTACGAAAATGTTTTGTGGTGTTTGTGTCAAGAAACGCGATTTCTTGCTAGGCGTAACGATCCTCTAACTGGCGACCAAATACGAGCGAGCGGAAAATTTGCATATTTTTTTTTAAGAGTCTTTAATATTCCTTTCCAGTTAAGATGATTAATGACCGAAAATGTCTCCCAGGACTCGCGCCTTGGACTCCGGGGCTGTCGAGGGGGACAAGCGTGTCCTGCGTGCCGAGGACGGAGGACGGTCTTCAAGTCTGCGGGGCAATACTATCGGTGAACTCTCGCGGGAGAGTTCCTGTGGTCAAATTCCGCTCGCATACCGCGTGCGTCCCGGCGGTTCTTCCCCCGGGATGGATCGCGGAGGCGCGTCTTTATTGTCGAGTCAGGACGGTCCGGGACGGCTTTTCTGTGCATTATCTGGCACTCTCGGACTGGGAAACGAAATTCGTGCCTCGTTCGGGACGCGGAGTGGCACCGATCGCGGAAATCTCGAGGAGAATTCTCAACTGTGCGGCGAACACGATGTCAGGCTACCATCGAGCTGGTCCATTACTGGGAGGTGCTTCGTGCCATCGATGCTTTTCATTCATATTGTCACGAATTTCGGCGTGGAAACGGCGTGAACATTTGCGGTTGTACTTCGCTGTGTACATCTGGAACTCTATAGCGAAAGCCGACCGACGTGGCAATGATCGAGAGTGATGTATCGGTTCGAATCGAGAAAACATCTTCCTCCTTGACAGAGGAAGCTTGAGTCGCGAGCCACGCGCTCTCGACACGTTCCTCGCGTTCTGCTCGTGACTTCTTTCCAACCATCCACCTTCTGGCTTGGGCATGATTTTTTTTTTTTTTTTACTGTTTCATCGAACGATTCAGAAATTTTTGAGGATGTTGGTAGAGTCGTCGTATTCTTGGGAAAATTCTTGTAGCTTTAAGGTTGTCCTTTCGTTATGTCTGACGCGGCCTCAGTTTGAGAGAGGAATAAGGGAGAATTACACACACTTCCCGATCGGATAATTTTTTTTTTTTTTTTTGGTCGCTCCGGCTCTCTAGTTTTAGAAACAAAAGTACAAACTGAAGTTGTCAATGACACGGCAAATAACAGAACAGGTTAGTGTATATTCAAACCTGAAGAAGCGAGCTTGTCACTCATTTAACAGAATTATTTTTACGAAACTTCGTATTCCGATTTTACGTTATTTATTTTTTACTGTGCACGTTTCTCGAATCCAGGCTATTTTCCGGTTTTCGCTGTCGGGATTCCTCGCACCTCTCACTCGGGCATGCTTCGTGCACTTTTTTAAGAGGAAACGATATGAAAATCTTAATTTTCATATTCCTTCGGCTAGAGATTTTTCAGTATCTTCGAACATTCACCGAACATTCTGAGAAAATTTTTGTAGCTTCAAGGTGAAGTGAAACGCATTCTCTGTCGCTCTCCCTCGCTCCACCGTAAGATCAATGCCGCTATCTCCCCCCCCCCCCCCCCACTCCCGTCTCCGTCGCGTTTTCACTTCACCTTAAGGTAGCCGTTTGCCGATAACCGGAACAGCGATCAACCGTCATGCAACAAAATAAAGTAGTTGGTTCCTCGAAATTTAAGTCTCAACCCTTTCATGCACCGACGATCGTGCAGTTGCAAAATCGTTATCGATTCGAATAATCCCGACCACCCTCGGCACCTGTGCCGTGCGTCGATTAATGCAATTCCGCGTGTTATCCGATCGCGAGCCAAACAGTTTCGAAGGTCATAAATATGTTTCTCGGATCCGGGGCCATTTGCCGATTCTCGTTGTCGGGGTTCCTCGCAACGCCGATCGAAGCAGCGGGAGCGGAGGCACAAGCTTCGCGAAAGCTTGCCCAAGACAAATACCCGGTGGTTGCAGGTACGCTTTATTACGTGATAGTCGTTGCCGGAGAACGCCCCTCGGCAGTGCCAGCGTTAATGCCCGCGAATTTATTGCCACGTTAAAACGTATGGAGTGCTGGAAGTTATATGCTGAATAACACATCGCTGCACGGTACTGCACGAGGAACCTTCGACGGCCACCCCAATAACGTGTGAAATCATTCCTTTTCTTGACGCTGCTTTTTTGGCTCGGAGTTCCTCACGCAGGTCTCCGGATTCATCCCTTTTTATCACACTTTCTTTTTTTTTTTAAATCTTATTATTATTATTTTTTATTTCACTTTGACCTTTCTCTGGCTCTTTCATCGTACATATCGATATTTGGGGCATCGGAATTCGCGGGAAGGGGACGAGTAAGGGACGATGCCAGCGCCGTCCTGCCTACCGTTGACGCCTCGCCGTAACGCTAAATGTTTTATAGCTACGAGGTATCCGCGGAAGAAGCGGAGAACTGAAACCGATGCTGTAAATTAAGGTCGACGATTCTATGAACCAGCGGGAGAAAAAAAAAGGCTTTGCTTTGCTCGGCGCACGCTCCCCCTTTATCGCGGTCTACCCCGGCACGATTTATCGGCGCGAGGGTCACAATTATTAATAACGGAGTCAGAGTTCAGGATCGAGTTTGGAAAACTGGAGGGTGGGAAAGGGAGACGTTATATATAATAAATTTTTTTTCTAAAATTGTAACTATCCGAGAAGAGAAGAGAATCGATGTTAAGAAGGACGTTCACGTTCATTAAAAGCATGTGCATATGTGAATGCATTTGATTTTAATTTTACCCAAAAAATAGCAGTCGTCCCTGGCAAGATAAAAATCGGGCAATTATGCGCTGTCAATTATATTTAATGAAAATATACTGGGAATAATATTGAAAAGAAACTACGAGGCAATTAATGAGCGTCAACATAGAAACGTCAGAAATCACGTATGAAAATAAATATAGAGTAAAATATGCAGTAAAATATGATGAGAAGAGAGAATAAATATAGAGTGAAATATAAAGAGTAGAAAGAATAAATATAACATAGAACCGACGTGAAATTTAATTTCGAGCGCATGCCGTATTGAGCTTTCCGACATTACGAATTCGGTTGAGCAATGAATCAATCGCAAACGAGCTATAAAATACATCCTTTCCGACCGTTTTGCCTCAACCCTTTCCTCCCCAAAACGAAGAAAAAAAAACCTCTAAAAAAACGACAAAAGAGGAAACAGCGGCAGTTAATAATAGGTAAAAAAATACTTTTCTCCCCCTTCGAGCTCAGGTCTCGGGTCGGGAGTTCGCGTTCGGGCGGTACCTGCGATTGAAAGCCGCGCGGAAGGTGGAGTATTCACTCCGCGCCCCGTGAACCCATTACCGTCGAATAGACCGGGGGGGTTAACGCCGGTATCCGTGGATAGACCACTGGATACATCAATGGATTACGAAATTGGGGTTAAAAGCAGTTCGATTTCTGGTGGAAAGAGGGTAAAAAAAAGCGGACTAATTCGCGGGAAAAGTTGGTCGGTCGCGCAGATGTGCATCCTGACCTGGCCGGCAATGCGTCCGGGCAGGTAAGACGTATCGTGGACTCGTCGAAAAGAGCCGCGCCAGGGCAAGGAAGTGGTGTTCCTCCGGTGCCGTTTCGGGCCTTTAACCGGTTACCCGCTTGATTACGTGTAATGATCGATTTGATTTAGAGCGAAGAAACCGTATCGCGTTACCACCTTCCCACCAGGTATCGTCGCACTGAGGGGCACGTCTTCCTTCCTCTCTTATGAAACGCCACGGGAACGACGGGGAACCCCTATACTTTTCACACACGCTCTGATTCATCGATATACACTCGAGACTATATTTGTGAACGAGATTTCGGGTGCGTGTGGGAAAGGGTATTGTTTTCCCGTACGTCTGCATTAGCTCGGACTATCCGGTCGACCGATTATCCATTATAGGAAATTATACAGGGGAAATCGGTGATTATATGGAACTTTTTCACGATACGCCCTCGTGGCAACTCGGCTAGATTAACAAAAAAAATTATCTCCCTCAATTTCGTTGAAATTCAATGATATTTCCAATATCCGTTACGACTGAGCGAAATACCGCGGTCGGTAACGAAATCTGCAATGAGTGCCGCAAACGGTTCGGGAAAAATAAAATTGTATTTCCTCCGAGAAACTGGAATGAATATGTAGACCAACTGCGAATTTGTTGCACTGTACGGAATGCACAAGTTTCGCTAGAGCGACGAAATTTTTTTTTTTATTTGGATACCGGAGGTGCCAAGAGTGGAAGAAAAGAAGTTGACGGACACTTGGTTGCCGATCTCTCGGTACACGCGGAAGAACCGCCGGTACCCTTAGCGAGGCGGAACAATGAGAGCTCTGATGATGACAAACGTCTCGTAATCCGATACTCGGCCATATGCTGTGTTCCCGTACCGAAACAGCCCCTGCTGCGGCTACTGCATGTGTAACACTAACACGCGAGTGTTACTGTAAAACTTCACGGATACACGAGCGTGGAAGCTTGCTGCGAGACCCGCCGGTAACGAGAGGAAACAACATCATCATGCAGCTAGGGGAGGCTCAATCCGATCGCACCATGTACCATGTAGTTCGACACTGGATTCAACCACTTTCTGGTCTGTGTCCGACAGTCCAATTTCTGGGCTTCCTACAGCGGACAGCTCGTACAGCGCATCGGCTACATATGCGACTTTGAGCTACAGCTACGAATCCACCGTTGGAATACGCGCCCCGTGATTACAATGTGATAAAGTATCACTTTGAGGTTGGCAATGAGGACGAGGGGGAAAACCCACGGGAGACTCGGCGATGAAGAGCTGTTGACAAAAGCAATCGTACAAAAGACTCGCAAAACCAATCGAGATGTTTTTGAGAAAAATATTTACGATACGATGATTTGTTTATGGGATCGTTCATTTTTTAGTGTCGCTATTTATGTATTGATTGGTGTCAATGAGAATAAAGTATTGGCTGCCGGATGCAGTCGCGCGAACGACGTGAACACTGCATAGAATATCGGATTTCAATGAATCGCAATTAGGACATTTATATTTACAAAACATTGACACAAAACTTTTTCGCTGGGGGACATTGATTTTTTTGCACAGATATGTTTCTGGGCGTACATAATTGATACGTGACCCGCTGCACGTCGAAGTGTTGCGGTCGTAAAAAAGCGAGTTTTCGATCGAAAAATTTCTCGGCCGATTTGATGGACCGAAATAAGCGTAATCGTCTGCTAATGATAATCTACTTCGGGACTGACGATATGAAACAGTGAAATCACTCAGACTGTGCGCACGGACAGAAGTTATGGAAGACCGTCGATAAGGAGAAAAAATGCATGGATTTTTTTTTGTGATATTGAATTTATTATTTTAATGTATGAATATTTATTTTATTGAACATTACACTACGACTGTCTGCGGTTTCGCGGAATGTCGAACGATCTCGTTTTTTTTCCACACGTCCGTCCAAACACGGACGTTCGACGTTTCGACCGCAAAAATGAACGCAGCCTTGCAAAATATATCAGAGGCAGAGGAAAAGAGAGTTGAAGAAGAGTGTCTGGAATGATTGGAATTAATTCTGCACGTATAATTGAAGAAATAAATGAGGGGTTTGCAGAGCGATGCGAAAGGATTGGAACGAGCGTTGGCCAATCGGCAGATGCTGGAAGAAGAAGATCGTTTGACGGTGCGGACACGTGAGCAAACAGCTTAGGCACGTGGGCTCGCCCGAGAAATTTGATGAGCGGATTTGTACATAAACAAAAGCAAAAGTAACTAGGATTTGATTCGAAACACTATGAGTGAAAAACATTTTTTTTTACTCACAATGGCCAGCCGATGCTAAACGATAGGGAACGGATCTAAAAATCCGTTAAAAAGAAGTTATGAACCACAAATCTCGTGCTGTGATAATAACATTTTTATCTACAACCAGAAAAAAATGATTTAACGACCACAGTTTATTTGGTTTAAGTAAAATGTTCATTTGATTTAATTAAATATTCATTTAAATGAAGTAAGTTGTTACTTAAATGAAATAAATACTTATATGAAACACATAAATATTTTACTTAAACCAAATAAATGGTGGTGGTCAAATAATTTTTTTTTTTTTTAAACAGACAAAAACTGCAAACGTTTCACTGTGTCCTCAAACACGCCCGCGTTGCATGGCGATCACGTGGCGATCAACATGGCAGAAACTAACGTAGCCACGTGTGCGTCTCGGTGAGGTAAGTGTAAAGCCGGCAAACTTCGCGACACGAAGGCGACAATCAGGTGTGCGTGCGAATGAGCAATCAAGAGCGGGAAGCACGATCGAGCAGTGCGGAGAGAACGTGAGCGACCTATGGAGCGATCGAGCGAGGACGCGGTGATAACAGTAGAACATATGACTAAGTATAACTTGGTCATACTAATACCACGTGAAAACTCCACGCGAAAACTCCGTGGAACATCGGATTTCAATGAATCGCAATTAGTACATTTATATTTACAAAATATTAACGCAAAACTTTTTAGCCGACGAACATTGATTTTTTTAACAAAGCCATTTTTCTGGGCGTACATAATACATACGTGACCCGCTGCAGGTCGAGTAATTGCAATTGTAAAAGAGCGAGTTTTCGGTCGGACAATGTGTCGGACGGTTTGATGGGCTGAAATAATCATGATCGTCTTATGATAATCTACTTCGGGACTAACGATAGATGATGGAAAATTGTGGTTGAGAAGAAAAAATGGATGGATTTTTTTAAATGATATTGAATTTCGATGTTATTTAATATTTCATTACGAACGTCTACTGTCTAGCGAAAAGTCGAACGAGCTCCTTCTTTTTCAGCACGTTCGTCCAAACTTAAGGTTCGACGTTTAGACCACAAAAATAAATGTCGCCTGGTAAAATATACAAAACTCAAAGGAAAAGGGCGTTGAAGAAGACGGCGAAAGGCAAAGTCAGAGTGCTGGAAAGATTGGAATTAATTCTACACGTATAAGCGAAGGAATGAAACAAGCGGTTCGGAGAGCGAGCCAAAAGGGTTCGAACCAGTGTTAGCCGGTCGGCAGATGCTGGAAGAAGATCGTCCGACAGCCCGGACACGTGAACAAACAGCGTACACACGAGTGCTCGTCTGATCGTACAGATCATCTGCCCATGAATATTGATAAACAAAAACAAAAGTAACTGGGGTGGGATTGGAAAAACAAGTCAAGGTCCTTTTGTGGAATTAGCCAGTTTCGATGGATGATACGCCTCGTGTGACGCCCTAGGCTTTGAAACGCACACTGTGACGACATGGCGGTCCTTGAAGTCCTTAAAGTCCTAGAACTGTCCTTGAATTTTGCCTTTTTTAAATTTTTGCCTTTTAACCCTATCGCAATTTACTTCCATCCAAATTTGTGTCCCACGAACTGATCAATTTCTTTTTTCCAAAATAAGAGCTACAAATAGACAGATTTGAATACACTGAAATCAAAGTGGTTTTTTTGTAGAAAAAAAAAAAAAAAACAATATTTCCTTTCGTTAAAATAATATAGAAAGACAGCAGATAGATTTGTTCGCCGCTTCCGCATTGCCCTGTCGTGGCTATTTTATCGCCTTCCTTAGATTGAAAAGCTTCACGACCCACGCAAAATAAGAAGGTAATGATTTGAAAACGCTTGGTAATTGAACTTTTATCTATCACGGAACATATTACGTCACGACGTTTTTTTTTAATTTTCGCGCAGCTGAGCAATCACGGGGTCAGAAAGAGCGTTCGACGTTTTTCCGATCGTGCGAGGCGGTGAAACCTCGAGTATGTATACTTGTACGCGCTGAATTTGTAATATCATAATGTGAAAATTTAAGAAGAGAACACCACTTGTCGGCACGTCCTGTTCGATTTTGAAAATTCGTACAATTTTAACCCTATCGCAATTTACTTTCATCCAAATTTGTGTCCCAAGAACTGATCAATTTCTTTTTTCCAAAATAAGAGCTACAAATAGACAGATTTGAATACACTGAAATCAAAGTGGTCTTTCTGTAAAAAGAAAAAAAACAATATTCCCTTTCGTTAAAATAATACAGAAAGACAGCAAATAGATTTGCGCGCCGCTTCCACATTGCCGTGTCGTGGCTATTTTATCACCTTCCTTATGTTGAAAAGCTTCACGACCGACGCAAAATAAGAAGGTAATGATGTGAAAACGCTTGGTAATTGAACTTTTATCTATCACGGAACATATTACGTCACGACGTTTTTTTTTAATTTTCGCGCAGCTGAGCAATCACGGGGTCAGAAAGAGCGTTCACCTTTTTTTCGATCGTGCGAAGCGGTGAAACCTGGAGTATGAATACTTGTACGCGCTGAATTTGTAATATCATAATGTGAAAATTTAAGAAGAGAACACCACTTGCCGGCACGTCCTGTTCGATTTTGAAAATTCGTACAATTTTAACCCTATCGCAATTTACTTCCATCCAAATTTGTGTCCCAAGAACTGATCCATTCCTTTTTTCCAAAATAAGAGCTACAAATAGACAGATGTGCATACACTGAAATCAAAGCGGTCTTTTTGTAAAAAGAAAAAAAACAATATTTCCTTTCGTTAAAATGATAGAGAACGACAGCGGATAGATTTGCGCGCCGCTTCCGCATTGCCGTGTCGTGGCTATTTTATCGCCTTCCTTATATTAAAAAGCTTCATGACCGACGCAAAATAAGAAAGTAGGGATGTGAAAGCGCTTGATAATTGAACATTTATCTATCACGGAACATATCGCGTCACGATGTTTTTTTATTATTTTCGCCAGCTGAGCAATCACCGGGTCAGAAAGAGCGTTCACGTTTTTCGATCGTGCGAGGCGGTGAACCCTCGAGTATATATACTCGTACGCGCTGAATTTGTAACATCGTAACGTGCAAATTTAAGAAGAGAACACCACTTGTCGGTACGTCTCGTTCGATTTTGAAAATTCGTACAAATTTTACCCTATCGCAATTTACTTCAGTCCAAATTTGTGTCCCAAAAACTAATCAATTTCTTTTTTCCGGTTTATTATTACGTGTCGGGTGTTTGAGAAACTTCGAAATTATCTGGCGATTCCTCGAATTCGCGAAAAAGCACAGCGCCAAAAGTGGTAATTGTTCATTTTCGTTAATTACAGCCGTTCTCAATGTTGGTCCCGTCCGAAATAATTCGTACCATTGGCCTCGTTACTGTGCTCGCCACAGTATTTGCCCATTCCTGGAAGGTAAGAGCCTACAATATTTTCATAATTCACCTCTAACATTATACAATTTGTTGGAATTAAAACAATATTCAATTACAAATCACTGTCTGCAGATCCAAGACTACATCAACCCTTCCGGGTTATTCAATATTCTCCAGACGTACGACCATTTTAGTAAGAAATTTACTGAACCTTTGCGACTATCGATTACACTTAGCCTACGAGGTCCTCTTTTGAAACCGTTTCAACAATAAAAAACAATGTCGAGACGTTAATAGATGTAGCGGAGAACGGGGCAAAATGGCTTAGCGGGACAAAACGGGATAATGAGGCCAAATGCAATCTTTCAATAACTTTCGGATTGTTTGCGATGGTGCAAAACGGGGTTGAAAATCCGGATGTATCGTTGGGACAAAATGAGGCATCCAAAAATTATTGGAAAAATGAGTTTTGGTCTCACTGTCCTGTTTTGCCCCACTGTCCCATTTTGCCCCGCTCTCCCCTACCCTAAAGTGTATCTTACGAAACCTTTGCAGTTATCAATTACACGTACCCTACGAGGTTTTCGTCTTATCAAACCGTTCCACAGTAACAAAATACATTTTTTTTAAATCTCTAAAAAGTTGCAAATTGAAATTTTCATGTGGCTTTCTCATAAAAGCTGCAAATTGAAATTTTCACATGGCCTTCTCCTAATGTTCCTTCATTTGCGAAGCTTCTTCTATGAGGAAGCATTTTCTGCATCGTTGTCTTTGATAAAAATAGTAATTTTACGCAAGTTAGAGCTACCACGACCTTTTTTCAAAAATTTAAAAATCGCGTAAAATCTCGAAACGGGCCTCAATCTTCATGAAAATTGCACCAAGGGAAGAGACATGACCACTCTACTGGTGTACCAAATTTTAACTGGCTATCTCGAACCGTTTCCGAGTTGTAGTCGTTTTAAACGACGCAACTCTGTCACACACGACAATACACACACACACACACACACATACGTCCGGACGCCAGCTAAAAATCACATTTCTCGACGTTTCGGACTATTTTACGTATTCTGACACTAAAATCTCGAAAAAAAATTTTTTCACGAAAACAAAGCTTCCTCTATGAGGAAGCAAAAAAAAATGAATAGAGGTATCTCAAAGTGCAATTCCTTTCACGTAACAAAAGCAAGAAATTGCTTAATGTGCTGTTTCATTTAATCGATTTTTCTTTCAGTAGGGGGCTGGGATGTCGTAGACATATTGCACCATCGGCCCGCCGGAGAACAGACTAGCCAGAAGCTTCGATTGCAATTCACCGCTTTTGGCCAGAAAATCGATGCTTATCTTAATCCAACGAAAAGTTTCTTGGTAGGGAGAAATACACCGGTGTGGCTAGCATCAACGAACCCGAATGGAACAATCAAATACAAAAAGATGCGCGACGATGTAAATCTTTCACTCGTAACAATACTTCGCGGCGTAAATCACGTGCCAACGTATATTATTTATTTTTATTTATATTACTATTTTTTTATTCGCTAGATTATGGGAATAGTCGTCGGAATGTACTCCAGCGACACAAATACTGATTCAATCGTGGCGTGGCAAAGAATCGGCGAACCAGTAGCCTTCGTGAGTTTGCTGAATGTTAAAGGCATAATATAACAATAAATAATAATAATAATAATAATAATACAAAATTGAAAAAACGATTGGATTAAATTCGCGGGTAAATCTTTCAGGAAGGTTTCATCAACGGATTAATAATCCGGTCTGTGCCGGATCGCTTGAAAACACTGGCTAGGAAACGTCGCGGTTTCGAATCTCCCGAAACGAACGGAACTCTTTTGGAGACATATCCTCATCTGATTATCAAATCCAGCTTATCGACGAACGCAAATGAAGCATTAAAAAGTACGAAATAACGTTTGCCATAAAATACATGGACTAACCCAAAACGAATCGACCCATTGTGATTGTGATTGGTATTATTTTTTCAGCTTTACAAACACAGATTGCAAGCAACACGCGATCTTCGAACGAGTCCGATCACTCGCGATCGAAACGCTCGACGAAAGATATCATTTTTCCGTCAATATTGGTCTCTACCGATTACGCAACAAACAAGTCTCCGTGAGTAAAGCTATCATGTGACAGTTAAAAAAAAAAATATATATATCCAAATCACTTAATGATCCATCAATATACAAGTATAATCAATTTAACAAATAAATAATCTTGTTATTATAAGAATCATATTTAAGAATGTTTCACGTGTACATTCGCGTAAACACACTGGTCGGTAACAAAAACCATTGCCAATGTTAAGCCAATTCTTACATGAAGCAGATATCAACTCAGCTTTGTGTAATTTACTTTTGATTGCAAACATCTCGACAGCATAAAAAATAATGATTTCATTTGCTCTTAACCCATCATCGCAGAGAAAATGATTTAATGTTTTACGAGGAGATCATCTACCAACTGGCTTTTTGGAATGCCGTGGATTTGCGATTCAGAAGCGTCAACGATCCTAAGATAAGACTCCGTATCGCTGGAATAATCATTGCACTCGTGAGTAACGATAAAGCGCCCAACATGCTCCGGTGAAAAAAAAAACGGATTCGGTTATTCAATACATGTTTGTTCTATATTACTAAAAAAGGACCGGAAAGCAACGCCGTACTTCACAAAATACCGGCAAGGCGATAGGTGGGTCGTTTTTCCTGACGAGATTCCGGAAATGATCGAGTATTGGGCCGAAATGAGAAAGCGACCGGAGTTTTCGGGGGAGGCGTACGACATGGTCGTCACTTTGACTGAGTAATAAACGACAATTAATTTTTGTTTTGTTTACGATGCTATCAATTCTTTGAGAAATCAACGAATGACAGTGTAGAAACTTCAAATTACTAGGATCTCAATCCGAATGTGTATAACCATGTATATGTTTTAATTGCAGTAACGATATGAGTCGTGAATACAACGATACCCGAATACAAAGAGTTGCGGGTAAGATCCATGGTAACGAATTTGTCCGTATCGCGGATTGACATGAAAAAAAAATTAAAAATTTTATTTGATTTTTGGAACAAAGGTATCGGTAGTACTGGAAGTCTGTGTCGTCGACCGGACCAGGATTTCGATACAATCGCAGTGGTGAGCGATAGGGGTGGTTTCCGCGGAGTTACTACAGCTGTACACGAAATAGGCCATATGTTAGTATAAAATTGTATGTATATTTTGAAAACAGTCGTTTGTTATTCGCAATCTTCAAAAATCCAGGGGTCAGGTTCGGAGTTGAAAAAACCCATTTTTCGAATGGAAATGACGTATCTTCTGAATGACGCCACTTCCGGTCGAAAAATAAATTTGTCATCACTCGGTGCAGAAATGGCCACTTTTCCGCCCGCTTCGCGCGCGTAAAACCGCCATTTTCGAACCTTGTGATGAAAAATTTCATACATTCCTCGTGCGAAACACGTTTTGCCCCAACTTCCCATTTTGCCTCGCTCTCCCCCAGCTTCGACGCAGCTGTGAATAATTGAAATTTATCGGGCATTTTTTGTTCCACACCAAGATTGGGCCTGACTCATGACGACGATGCATTCGGCGGTTGCAACGCTGCTTATTATGAATACATAATGTCATCTAGTGGAGTAGGCCCAAACAATCTACGATGGTCTCCTTGTAGCTTGAGGAGGCTTTCGAAATTAATGAGGTAAGCAAGCTGGATGTCCGCCGATTGTCCATCCGTCGCCAAAACAATTGTTCTGAAGTGCGAGCCACGGTTTCAGGGCGGACCGAATAAACTGCGTCGACGAACCGGCAAATTTCCATGACCCAGGTACGGCGGTGAGAATCATTTTACCGGGGACCATCCGGAACGCTGACAAGCAATGCATGGGTTATCGCTACCGCGTGGCGTGCATGGTAATTGCTAATTTTTGTTTATTTTTGACGGTTCGCTTTTTTTTCGGTGACGTTTTTTTTATCGCTTTATTATCGATAACAGGTCGGCCCCAATATTTGCCAGAACATGAAATGCGCATACGAATGGGAAGATCAAAATAATACAGCGCTATGCTACGACATAGGACCTGCTGCGGAGGGTACGGCGTGCTCCGATGGCCACGTACGAACAATTGCCTTATAATACTCTACCCGATATTTTCTCAGGTTGAATGAGTAATTTAATAATAAATTGTTGCAGATATGCCTCAACGGACGGTGCGAGTGTTCAACCAATGATTGTCTTTACACTAATGCAGAATCATAAATTGTACGATGAATTGTCGCGAATAAATACAAACTTTTTAACGTTGATTGGCACATTTTTTCTTATATTTTGTCTTACCTGCTAGTGATAAATTTGTACGATTGATGAAGCGAGGGAACTTCTTCGGATGATTCATTGGGCGATGGGTTTTTTGTTGTTGGTGTGTCTGGACCTTGCCCGTTATTACATAAATAAATAATTTAGCGTTCAACTAAACGGAAGAGCTTAAAAATGTATAAGAAATTGTACGGCGCGTTATGCGCTATTTTTCAACCTGGGCAAAAGTGGACTCCAATGCCGTCCATCTATGACAAAACTTTAATATCATAGCTGTAAAGTGACGTTTCGATAAACTTTACTATCACGAATAAATACAAACTTTTAAAGGTCGACTAATAAGAGCTGTTGAATAAGGCAATCGTGATATTTTTGAGAAACATATTTACGACACGTTGATTTGTTTATGAGACCATACATTTTTTAGTGCCGCACCTTATCTATTAACAAGTGTCAATAAGAATAAAGTATTGGCTGTGGAATGCAGTTGCACCGGCGAATCACGTGAAAACTGCATAAAATATATCGGATTTAAACGAATCACAATTAGGACGCGTACACCCAGAAAAATTATTTTAAGTAAAATATTTATTTGATGTAAATAAATATTTATTTCTTTTAACTAACCATTCACTTTATTTAAATAAATATTTATATAAAACAAATAAATATTTTACTTAAACCAAATAAACGGTGGCCGTAAAATAATTTATTTTTCTGGGTGTATACTTACAAAACATTGACACAAAACGTTTTCGCTGGTGAACATTGATTTTTTGACAAAGAATATTTCTCTGGGCGTACATAATTGATACTTGACCCGCTGCACGTCGAGTAATTGTAACTGTAAGAGAGAGTTTTCGACTGGAAAATGTGGCCGACGGTTTTATGGACAGAAATAAGCATAATCGTCTCACGACGATCTACTTCGGGACTGACGATATGAAATAGTGCAATCGCACAGATCAATCGATGATAAAAAATTGTCGTTGAGGAGAAAAGGATCATGGATTTTTTTAATGACATTAAATTTCAAGGATATTTAATATTTCATTACGAACGTCTACTGGCCCACGGAAAGTCGAAAGAGCTCCTTCTTTTTTAGCACGTCCGTCCAGACTCTGACGTTCGACATTTAGACCCCAAAAATAAATGTTGCCTAGTAAAACTTACAAGATGTAGAGAAAAAGGGAGTTGACGAAACGGTGAACGGCAAAGTCAGAGTGCTGAAGAGATTCGAATTAATTCTACACGCAGAAGCGAAGGAATTAAATAAGGGGTTTGGAGAGCAAGGCAAAAGGGTTCGAATGTGTATTAGCCTGTCTACAGCTGCTAGAAGAAGAAGATCGTCCGACGGCGCGATCACGTGAACAAACAGCGTCATACGAGTGCTCTTCTGAGCGTACAAATCTTTTGCCCCCGAAATTTTCCGAGCGGATTTGTACACAAACAAAAACAAAAGTAACTAGGATGGGATTCGAAAAACAAATCACCAAGGACTTCGTGATACGTAATAAGACCAATAAGAAATAAAATCTGATAGCAGGAAAAAGGCACCAAGGTCGAAAATACTATGCAACAGTAGGGAGATTTTAAAAATTCGTACGATTTTAACCCTTTCTCAGTTCGCCATTCCGATTTGTACGTCAAACGACATTTACTCCCATCCGAATTTGTGACTCAAAAACTGATAAATTTCTTTTATTTTTTTCGGTTTATTATTACGTATCAGGTATTAGCGAGACTTCGACAGTGTCTGGCGATTCCTCGAATTCGCGAAAAAGCAGAGCGGCAGAAGTGGTTGCATGTCATTTCTATTAATTAAATGAGTTCCTAATGATAGTCTCGTCTGGAATCATTCGTACCGTTGGCCTCATTACTGTCCTCGCCGCAGTTTTCGTTCAATGCTCGAAGGTGAAAGAATAAAATATTCTCATAATGCACCTCTTTATTCAATTTGCTAAATTTAAGGAAAATTTAAATTGCAAATTGCTACCTGCAGATCCACGAGCACACGACCGATGCCGAAATCGCCAATGCTTTCCACACGAGTCGCAAAAACAGTAAGAATCTTACGAAACCTTTGCAATTATCAATTGCAAAGACGGATAAAACCTTAATATCCTTACTTGTAAAGTTAAGTTACGACAAACTTTACACACTAAAAAAAATGTGTATATTTAACAAACATTTTCTGTCAACAAACGTCCACAATTATTTTCTTGTTAATTTTACAAAAATATTTCGATTTTTTGTTGTTGTAAAAACTGACTTTTTTGTCAAATTGACAAGAAAATAATTGTGGACGTTAATGAACAAGAAGAGTTGGTACGTCCCATACTGTGTACTGACACGAATAAATACAACCTTCTGTATGTCGACTAGGAAATATTGGCGTTCAACTGATAGGAAAAAGCACAAAAAATTCCGAAACATGCCTTATATAGTGTCGAAATTTATAAAAAGGTAAAAGCGTGAATCTCGATCGTTGCAACGGCGGGGGCATCGGGAGCAGATGGGAGCGAGAACGTTCGATTGGAAAGATTAGGCAAGCACGAAATTCGAAGAGACGTGTGAGGAAATATTGTGCCTAACCGAGACCTCGAGAAGTTCGATACCAATGGTACATGTGTACCTCCATAATGCGTGGCCTGCGGTTACACGGGCGCCCAACTACCGCTCGCCGCTAATAAAATAAACAGGCCATTATGTTGGAGTCTCGGCACTTAATATGTTGTACCTAAATGGTTCGTGGGGTCCACAGTGCACGAAGAATAAAATTCACCGCACGCGGATTATCCCGCGGTAGAACAACAACAAGGGGGAAGCGGAAAATAGTGAGGCGAAGAGCCCGGCTCGCTCCGATTGTTCGGACCTCCGGATGCCCTCGGGCTACTGTGTGCCATCCACACAAACGGAGTGCCCATGGTGAATGAGACCACGTGGCTCTCTGGCCGCTATATGTGCCACGATCACGTTTTCGGGTATTTGCATAAATTATTCACTGCCCGCGACGGCTTTTCTATAAATTCTCAACAGATTCACAAAACAATACATTTGCGAAAACAGCCTTCCGCTCCCTGAGGGTCTTTTCGAGGGCAAGTGAAAATACCCCATCCCACTGACCTGCCTCGACTGTCTCATTTTCACGGGTATTTTAAAACCTCGCAAAGGATATCGAGGCTTGAGCAATTTTTTAATGTTAAGCATTTTTTTTAATTCCATTTTCCGTCAATTAATAAATAATGGAAAGGCGATAATGATTTTTCGCGCGCGAATGGGAATACTTTTCTCCATCGCCTTCGGTCAAACGTCGATGAATGTATAGAATTCGTGAACGGAACAAATGGAGATCACTTGGTGATTTTGGTTAGAAGGATCGCGTGTGCAGTGACCCAAGAATTTGAGAAAATGGTCCTTAATTTTTTGTTTTTGCTACTGAGGCACCTTTCCATAGCAGAGGTTTCAGATGTTATTTTAGGCTTTCGTCGTACAAAACGTCGTAACGAGACGAACAATAAGAAACGAAACAATGGCTCCGCACCACTGTGTATATTTTTCTGCATTGATCGGGCAGCACTCGAGCATAGAAGCATAAACGGTCGTTTAAAAACGTTAAACGGAAAAGTTCATTTTGCTAGGATTTCGCGTAAAAACTAGGATGATTCTTACCAGCCGAAAAGTAGGGTAAAAAAAAGTTCAATTTTCGACGAAAAAGCGACCTCAAATCGTACTTCATTAACAAATAAATGAACATTGTTTTAAATCATCCGCTCATTAGATAAAAAATATTATAATCAAAGATCTGTCTAAATTTCAATTAATCGGACGAATAGATTTTGGGATGCGATACTCGTCGGTAATATAAGAAGACCATTGTCAATTGATATTTTTCAATAAAAAGATACTCAATCTTCATAACACCTTGTACTAATAGTGTGTAAAGCTCCGACCGTGTCCTCCTAGTAGTCCCCAGTTTCGCTGTCTCGTTACTACCCTCTGATCTCGGCTCACTTCACATTACGCGTGTAATCGTAGGAAAGTAGGATGATTCGGTAAACGATTAGAGGAAGGGGGAGTTCACGTGGCAAGACGGGTTAATACCCTCTGTCATTCACGTGTGCCGACCATATACCCGCACAATCGAATGGAATGATGCCGCTGAAATATCATCATCGCGCAGAAGCGGGTTGCGTGTTGAGATTGTATAACCTCGTATCTGCTTAAGAAGTGGCAGATAGGGAGCGACGAGCTAGTGAAAACTTTTGGTATACCAGATCGGGTAGGTAGCCGATCGCGTTGTTTTAATTCGCGCTTGTGTCAAATCGCGTCCTCGGTTATACTCTATCCCAAACCGCGCGATGTCGAGCGCGAGACCAATTTTGGAAAATCGGCGAATTGGACGAAATCGGATTCGGGGCTCGCGCAGTTCGCGTCATGTTCAATTCGCGGCGATCTCAATCCTAAGGATCTTGTGGTTAAGCCGGGTTGCCTACGTCTGTGATCACCAATTCTTCAAGCAGGAATTTTTTGAAATTTTCTTTTTATATTTGCTTAGATTTTTCAATCTCATTTACAACAATTTGGGACAAGTAGTTCCGAGTCGTACGTTTTATATTTTTCTATGAAAAAAAGAAGAAAAGCGTCGATTGTACTAAATAATAATATTTATGATGTTCCGAAGATATGTCAGGTTCAGCCCGAAAAATGGCGCCTAAGAAAGTTCATTATGTGCCTCGGTGCAAAGACACGCGTTCACGTTGTTTATAAAAAAAAAAAAAAACAATTGTGAAACACGATACCCCGTGGCTATTCGACAATGGCAGATTCTATAATACCATGGGATAGGCAACAATATCTAAAAGCCCATTGTGCGAAATCGATCGATCGCTAAATCTACCTAGGTATTCTTACCACCCCCCCCCCCCCCCCCCCCCCCCCTGTAAGATCCATTGTGAATCGGCAGACTGCTGGTATTTGCAAAAATCTCACAACAAAAAAAGTGCGCGAGCCCGTCATTATGGAATTACGTAACTGTAAATTGAGCAAATACAACGGTTACGGAAGGTACGGTCGGTATGGGGTGGGCACGAATACCAAAGTAGGGATCGTATAGATGTTGCTTTTGCCGGGTCAGGTTTGCATCTTTCGTTTCCATTGAAATTCTGGGAGCCCCAACGGTAGCTCGGAGATATCGTGTTACCCGTACAACATGTAAGCGCGGAGTAACTCCTATCTGTCCGTGACATCTACGTCACCGCGGGAACACTCTTGCTTGTAACAATCCCTGTGCGACCTCTTTCACTCTCCCTCGTGCACAATGCCCTTGCCATTTGCAATAATTCTTATTATTCAATGTCATTAATTTACCTACCATCGATTGAACACATTTTTCGTACCGTACCATGTTTGCCGATCGAAGCAAGCTTCAAATTTAATTCAATTAAATTCAAATAATGATAATAAGTATTTACTGCATTTTTGTGTTTTTATGATATTCCTTATTAATTTTTGATGCCATTCATTTACATATCATCGATTGAGGACATCTTTCGTACCGTGCTGTGTTTTCCGAGCGAAGCCGGCTTTTAATTTAATGTAATTAAATTTTATAATAAAAATAAAAACAAGTAATTGCTGAATTGAATGGTAACGGACCAATGAAAATACAATTTATCGTGAACGGAAAATGCTTGTGGCACTGAAAAAAAAACGTTTCTGAATTCCAATAGATCAATGAGCCTGTAGCACACCCAAATAAGAGCCATTCGGCTGATTTTCTGGTAATTTAATAAAATTTAATGAAATTTAATATTAAAAATAAGTAATTATTGAATTGAATGATAAAATGCCAATGCAAATAAATTTATCGTGAACGAAAAATGCTTGTGGCACTGAAAAAAAAAAATCATCTCTGGATGCCAATAGTTCCATCAGCTTGTGTCAAGTCTTCCAAATACCATTCGGGTGATTTAAGTGGGTGGAAATAACGAGACTCGAGAGGCATAAGGGTGTCTGCCACCCCGGAGGTCCGGGCTTTCTCGGGAAACCGCAACAAGACGAATCCGCGTTAACGCGAACGCTCCCATTCTCGCAGACTTTACTCGCACAATTTGACCCCAACGGGGGATGCTTACAAAGCAGTGATGAAAGCTCGCAGCTCTCGACGTCATTCGCCGCTAAGTGGAGCATTCTCGCCTCAATATTCGCCGGCGTTGCGCCATTCAGCACAGATTATCCTCAGACGTGGATTATCGAGGCTCTTTACCGAAGAGTATTTTTTTTCTTCGATCGTGTCGAAAAATCTCTCGTTCTCGAGAACGTCTCACAATACATGGCTCGCGCCTAATTTCTACCTGCTTGTACGGCCTCGCTTACTCATTCAATCTTTCACAATGCCCGAAGAATGTTCGCACAACAACATTTTTAAGTAAATTCCTACATGATAATCGAAGGAAAAAAAATTGATTTTATCGAATCGACATCTTAATAAGATTCACCTCTTGTAAAAACTTGAGTCGATATGCAGGCATATTTTTTTCCTCTTCGATCATATCTTTTTTCTCTTCAATGTCTTGGCATTTTATATTTAAGGTGCAATTGTACACGTAAGTTTGTTTTTTTCCTACGTATTTTGCACAATGTTATATTTTGAATTTTTTTCACTGACACAGGAATATGCAGCTGATGGTCACGAATGAGGAACGAAGTATGCGGTTACGACTTCCGATTCGGGATGTGAATCGATTCTATCATGGGAGACTCGGGCGGCTTGGCAACGGACGAGCAGGGGAGGGGGGGAGACCAAACAAGCAAACAATAAAGCCAAGCATCCCGATTGTCCTGTCACAATAAGGTGAGAAACTCGAGCGACGATGTATCCATCAATGTCTTACTCTCCTTCGCCATCCAACACCATACTTCTCGTCTTTCCTCGCCGCAGACCCCGATTCTTTAAATTAGTCTTGGCGGGTCACGTGACACATCCCGTGGGACGCGGCGAGAACGTCATTTTCAGTTAGAACCACAATGACGTCATTTGAAACCTAGAGTATTACTTGGCCGGTACTTTTTTTGCAATTTTTTTTTGTGGCTCATTCGCGTCAAAATGTTGTTTATGTATTCAGTAAAACGGAAGAAAAATTTTAAAATAATTAAAACCGGAAATGGGCAATAATACAATTATGCTAAATAAATGATAATTATTTAACATTTTACTTGCATAAGGATTTGGTCCAAAAAACAGGTCAATTTTCAACATTTTTTTAACGCCGTATTAAAAGGACAAGGTCGGGTTTCTAAACACAGTTAGAACAACACGTTATAATGTTTGATTTTCTTTGTTGAAAAATATCAATTAACAAATTAACAAATTGATATTTATTGATTGCCACACATTCGGCTCGTCCCTACAGTCAGTGATGCTAGATTGGAGGGAGATTTCCCTCGGCGGGAATTTTTTAACACGGTACGAGATAGGCGAGGGAGAAAAAGAGTGGGGGAATTTGGCATCACTGCCTACAGTGCCAACAACCGCATGCCGCTTCACCGAACCGCAGGATCTCCATCCCAAAAAATAGAGCGAACGCTCGTGACGATGAAGACATCAAGCCGGAGCCCCGAGTTCCCCAAGAACGCAGAATACACCGCGTGAAAAGCGGCGAGCATGCCAACAATGGAATCGCATAAACGGCACATCATCCTGTTGTGTGTAAACTCGTGGGGCGCACATAGAACGCGGGCGCGCGAGCGAGCGAGCGACAATTGGTGACAACACGTCGACAAAGCCTCGGAACGAGGCAGAACCAGAGTTAAGGGCCGCGGAGGAAGAAGTTCCTCGGGTTTAGCGATGGGTTCGAGTCCCGATCGAACCGGAGCGACTCTTCGGGCCGATCCAACCTGGATACCTCGCATAAGATTCCCAATTTTGTTCTCCCAGCAACCAAACGTTTTGGTCCATTCCCATCGCTGCATCCCAATGCTGGACCGAGTCATTAATCACGAGCGTGGCGCGTCCCTGGAATCCCCGTTCCCTTTGGCGGGGTGGCCGCCTTCATGCATGGGTTCCTCGGTAGTATAATAGTGGGTATGGACACAGTGCGATCGGGAGGCGAAAAAGCGGCCGCATCCCGTAGATTCCGAGCGGCTTCTCTGCGGGTCTCGGGCCGATGAAGCCGTAACACCGTGTGGGTGCACAAGCCGCAGTCGGCTAATAGTAATAACGCTGGAGAGGCCTCGAATGTGTCAATGCTCGGGAATCGTTGATTTCCGAGCATTGAAATCGAGATATGTACAAGATTTACACAAGATATATACAAGATATACACAATGTATATACAAGATATACACAATGTATATACAAGATATATACAATATATATACAAGATATATACAAGATATATACAAGATATATACCAGATATATACAAGATATATACAAGATATATGCAAGATATATACAAGATATATACAAGATATATACAAACTGCAGGTTGTATACGAACTTCACAGCGGGATCATTGGTTTTTTATAAAATTGGAGGACTAAAAGTTGTTTTTAAAGTATATCCTTTTAATAGCATTGTATACTCAGCATATCATTTTGCATGGTTTGCTGTAAAAGTGGTGAACATGGACCATCCCGACTAGCACGTAAATCCGATCGGGAGGCAAAAAAGTGGCCGCATCCAGTAGATTTCGAGCGGCTTCTCTGCGGGCCTCGCAGCGATGAAGCCGTAACACCGTGTGGTGCACAAGCCGCAGTCGGCTAATAGTAATAACGCTGGAGAGGCCTCGAATGTGTCAATGCTCGGAAATCGTTGGCTCGCGCGCTCGCCGATGGGGGAAGACGGTGAAAAGGCAGAAGGGGGAAGGAGGAGGACCCGCTATGGAGGTAAAATGGTACAAGAATCAAAACTTCCGTTGTGTGCGCGTTCGGGATGGTCGTTTGTACTCCGAAACGCGCACACGTACACATTCGACTCAAAAGGTGAACGAGCGATCGCCTGGTCCAACGTGTAGTCATTCCCCGACAGATCACAGGCGACATTCGGCAAGAACCACTTCCCATTTGTCAACCGGCGGAGCCGACGACGGAGATCCAAGAGATCCCCGCCAGCGGCACCGACCGCTCAAACGCGCGCTCGTAACCATCGCATCTCTCGCACCTTTCGACCTCTCGAATTATTCTTACTTCGTGCTCGCTCAATACTCATCCGGTTTTCAATTCAATTCCTTTGAGTCTGGTTTTTTTTTTTCGTTCTTCCGTCACCCAACTCACCGCATCCTTGCCCTCTATTTAACCGGCAACACGTTCGAGTCTCAGGTGAACCGGGTTATTAATTAATCCTCCGTAGGCTTGTGCCCAACATTCGGGACTACGAATTCCTATGAGTTACTCGTCGGTTTTAGGGAAGGGTCACTTTACCGACAGAGATCTTTAGGCTGCAAGCGCCAAATTTTTCGGTCGATTTTTTGTCGATTGCATTGGACTTGAGGGGATGTAAAACGTGTATGCGCGGGGAGCTGAAACTCGTGCTAATGGGTTAAGCGGACTGAAGAAGAAATCGTGTCAAGCGTATGGAAAACATCACTGTCGGTAACAAAAACTGTAATACCGTTTGGAAGCGGCACAATAATCGACCACAAATATTGATTTCTAAAGCTGCAATTAAATCACAAATCCAAAATATCGGAAGTTCTGAGTGACTTACTTCAGTTTGATAATTTTGGAGTTGATTACCGATCATAATTTATAGGGTTTTTTAAACATTAAACATCCAATTCCCATTGCGCAAAAAACCATGGCCATAGCACCCCGACTTGGCCTATATTATCAATAAACATATAAATTATAATGATATAATATTTATATATATCATGGAATTATTATCGAGCCGCTTCCTCGAGAGTCTGCGTATCCGAATTTCGGGCGCCCGCACGACATGCAGACGTGAGCAACAGCGGCACATAATAAATAAGAGCGTTGCCGACTGTTCGTTTCCCTGCCCATTGTATGTGGCTCGGGTACCAAACACGTGTGGTTACAACTTTACAAGAGGAGCGGTGAATCTCGTTCTCGTGCCTAAATCCATCGGGCGAGAAGAAGCGAGAGGGGGCGATTTCGGGCGGCGAAGCTCTCGCAGTGGCGAACCGTGCGATTACGGGAGACACGCGAGAGACAGTAAATCACTTCTACGTGGACAGCAACGGAACAGCTAGACAACATCGAACCGCGCACCACGGTTCGATACAATATGCCCGATCGGGCGTAAGGGGATGATCGCTTCCCCTACGGGCAACATCCGACACGATTCTCTTGGTTTTTGGACTGCGCCGTGTCATTATAACATACACCGGCACTAGACTATTTTAACCGTAGCCGCCCTGCCTGCGTGTATTTGTGTGTACGAGCGGACGTCCATCGTTCTCGGTTTTCCGAGTGCGGTAAACAGGCCGTATTGGCACTAGTAATGATCGCCCATCGCACCATTGATTTGTGGCTCCATTAGTTCTGGGCTCGGCGAGTTCCCGCTCGCCCTCGATGCTTTCACACCTGGCATCCAGTCAGCCGCGTCCTGCATCCAGTCAACGATCCTGCACACTCGATAAATCCGCGTCGCACCTTTTTCTTCCTTCCACGTCGCGACGTCTCTGCTCTCCTCTAGGACGCGACGGAAAGAAAAACGCCGGTGCTGGCGGAGGAGCGAAGTGACGATGATGACGACTTGGGGCTTTTGAGAAATGGCTAAATCATCGTCGAGGTAGGAACGACGATCGTTATGTGAGATATTGTATGCCGATGGGAGAAAATACGAGATCTACCTCGACTGTGGGCTATGCAAAGTTTCAGCTGCTGGCGGCACCAACTTCGCTGCGGGATTGGTTTTGTATAGATTTCGAGTACTAGAAGTTTTTTTTATAGTATATCGTTTTTATAGCATTGTGGGTCCAGCAGAATCCACACTATTTTGTATGGTTTGGGGGGAAGGGGGTGAACATGGACCATGCCGATTAGCGGGTGAATCAATTATTTTGATTGTGATTTTAACCCTTCACGTGCCTGATCCTTGTTCAACGAGGACCTTGAATTTACCACGTCGGAACCTTCGAACGATTCGAATAACAAGTTAATGTGCTAAAAAAAATTTGTAGAAATTCATAGACGGACCTTGAAGTGTTTTTTTTTTTTTTTTTTTATAACGCAGAAGAAAATTTATTACCAATATATGGTTCGTTTCTGTGCTTAAAAAAAGGCATGGTCGTTCGCGATCTCTCTCCTAAAATAATGTATGAAGATTAAAAGCGACAGCGTAAGTTTCTGGGATGGCGGATCGACGGTTTAGTGATTCGTGGGTGGCAACGAGTTTTCGCTCCAATTTGGAAGATGTTTAAGGACGACACGGTCAGTAAGAGCGACAGAGCGTACGATAGGAGAAAGTCATGTGACATATACGTGGGAAAGTCTCGACGACTGATACGAAAGAAATACGGGCTGCAAACAAGTCGCGTAGGGTGAGGAAGAACCTGACGCGGATCGCGCAGGCACACGGCCAGTTCGTTTTCCTCTTGCTCTGGTCCAGTTGCCGAACTGGCGTGTCCGCTTGGCGGAAAGCGGAGATGCCGGAATAGATGAAAGAGCCGACGCTCGGGCCACCCCGTAAGTGTCTCAACGAGCGGGCATTATGAGTCCGTCCCCTTTTGGCTCGCTGCGGAGCGGACCTTTGGGACAAATGAGGGAAAACCGTTTGGCTCCCGGATAAACAGCCACGATAACTTTCGCCTAACAAGCTGATAATGAGTCGCCGATGCTGTTTTCGACTCCAGTGCGCGCCACACCGACTCGCTCAATGACTGCTCATGCGGCTCCGCTGCAGGTTACTCGAGTTTCAAGAGCACCAGACTCGGCCGAAGGAACAACAGAGTGCCCGCTCGAAAATGCCGAAGAAAATTCATCCCCCTCAGTCTAACAGCTTTGAAGACAGTATAATAAATTTTTTTATTTATCAAATCGAAAATTAATTTATTGAAACAAAAATTAATGAATTAATTGTTCAATTAATTCATTTTAATTTATTGAATTTCGATAAATGTTATTTTTTTTTTCTTAATAAAAAAAGGAAGAGATGAATATTCTATATATATGAGCGAATATTTGCGTCACACGCGATCGCCAAACGATCGAATAATCGGGTCGAGTTTCGAATGGAAAGTGCGCCCGATTGATTGCAGTGCGAAGAAATCGCAGCGGTCAAAATATAAACACAATTTCGTTTGACAAATCTACGACTGTGTAACGACTCGCCGACAACAATTTCCGGCGATACCCGAGAACCCACGACATCCGCGAAAAATATTGTTTCCCTCACGTTCGAAGCTCGAAGTTTACCAGCAAACAAACATCGCGCAGTCCCGAATATTTATGGGACCGTGCGCGCTGGAAGCCAGATGAATCCCGCCGAATTCTGTGGACCCGTCGGGTCTCAGCGCCGGGGTACAGGTCGAATGCAACCCCCGACCATTTTCTCGTATTTTCTATCCGGTCGAGGGGGTGGCGCAGTTTCGTTCGGTACTGAGAATGGGAACTCCGAGAGGCCGGAAAGTGGCAGCGCCTCGTATGCACGCACAAGAGCCGGAGCTGCAACGCCGACGTCGTCGGCGAGCCATCCTCTGTAGTTCGATCTCGTGGGCGGAGCGTCGCGGTGCGCGGCGCCGTGTGCGAAGCAAATTGTCAATGCCCGGCATTGTGAAACGGGGCGAACACAGAAATAGAGGAAGCGATAGAGAGGCAATAATAAATGGCCGTGTGGTTCGTCCGTAGTGGCCATATTATGCTATTATGGTACGGGCAGCCCGGCGACGACCTCGGGTCGCCGACGTCGAACGGGAATTGTGACGATGCCAGAGACTGAGTGGTGCGCGCACCGGTTCCAGTTACCACCCCTTTTCTCACACCGCTGCAGTGTACTCCATCGACTCCCCATTGTACTCTCGCGAATGCGATATTTGAAGTTACTCAAATTACTGGGGATTTTTTAGAGGATTAATTCATTTCTATGATATATTGCTTCACTGCAACACGACAAGGCCTCTTAACACTTCTCAACACTTTAGTCTATGATTAACAAAAAAAAAAAATTAAAGTTTACTGGTTAAACTTATGACTGGAAAGTTTATGACACTTCACGTGAGACTTGCCCAATATCGACGTCGTATATCGACAAAAAAATGGAAAACCAATTCCGATTTTCCGATGCGCCCTCGCGGAGGGCGCATGCGCGCCGCGCGTGTCGCGTCTCCCACCGGAAACTCCACCGACCACGGTCCGTGGATCGGCGATCCAGTTCCTCGGGGTCTCATTCCTACACGTGACTCCGCTCAAAGCTGCCGGTCGTCTCCTCCGCATCTCCGGGTTTCGATTGACCGGTCCCACGAGCGTGTAGCAGAACGCGCGTGCAAACGGACAGGACGAGAAAGATGAGAACGGACGAGCGGACCTCGGAGTCGTACGGCGAATTAGCCACGCAGTCCGAGCGCTCACAATGAGGACAATGTGGTCTTCACGGAGCGGGAAGAGTTCTTCTCATGATCGGGCATTAGTGTTTTACGACGCGGGCATTATCGGACCGTCACGCGCGTCAGTCAGTCGCTCCGTGTCCTCGTCCGTCCGTTTTTATTCCTCCTTATTCTCCGGTCTTCCGTTCTCCATCGCGTTTTCGGTCTCGCTCGGAAACTTTCCCCGACTCTCGGTCGGTCCTCGGTCGGGCCATGCGAACTCCGCACCCCGAGACCGTTGTACGCGCTCAGCTCCCATTAGATCAGTACGCACTGTGCGGTGCGGATGAAACGGTTCGACGGATTCGGGAGGCTGCCGGCCAAGTGCGACCGACTTGGGGAAGTCCGTCGTCGAAAAAAAGCCCACGGCGTGGTGCGTCACTGTTCCACGCACCGGGACCAGCGGGGTGCCGGTTTACCTTCCCAACTTCGTGCAGACTTCCTCGAGGACGCTCCGACCGAAAAACTTCTCCGATGCCCATCGGCGAGGAGAATTCTACGCGCCATGCACTCGCTCGTCCCGAGCGTGACGCAAGATTGTTAAAAAAATTGTAAATTTAATGTATGGGAAAAACAGTTTTTATAGAAAAACTGGTACATTAAATTTAATGTACAATTGTGATGAAAAGTTCATATACTTTTTCACCGAAATTGAAGTGAATTATTAAAATTAAAGTATTCCCGATGCTTTTAATACACTGGACATTAATTTTTCCTCGCGATTGTCCATTAAATTTAATATTCCAGTTCTTGCTTAAAATTTCCAGTCCGGTACATTAAATTTACAATTTTTTGCTTCCTCATACAGGAAGCTATGTTTTCGTGAAAAAAAATTTTTCCCAGATTTTTGTGATTGACTATAACTCGGAAACGGCTTGAGATAGTGGGTTAAAATTTTGTACACTAGTAAAGTGTTCACTCTCTTTGTTCGATATAATTTTCATCCGCGAAATCGGCCTTGCCCAAGCTCGGTCTGTTGCCTTATTGCGCACGAGGTGAGGCTAGAGACGGAACATAAAAATCCGAAAATGCGTCGACAATGGGCCTCTGAGCAACGTGTAGAAATTTACACACACGAGGAAGGTCGGCGAGAATTGTGAGCCCCCCCCCCCCCCCCCCCCCGTTATCCAGAACGGGCGCGCCGGGCCCGACGCGTGTGCACCGTTCATTTTTTTTTTTTTTATATATATTTTTTCAACATTCCTTTTTTTTCTTTCACCGCGCCGCCATCCTCCTCCCTTCAGCTCTGGCATGTTTTTCAACATTTAGCCATCATCACTTTTTCGACGTGGACCGCTTTCGGGCGAAATCTCCGCGTCGAATTGGGAACTCGATAATTCAATTAGAGGACAGCTGCCTTCGACGACGCCTCCTCTGCCTCGAGCGGCCTCGGAACAAGCAGGTATATCCTATGGGAAACCTACATACACCGAACTGCCACGTAGGACCCGTAACGAATAAACGAAGGCTTCGAGATTTTACCGAGAAGCTGCCGATGCCCGGAGATTCGACCGATTTCCTCCGGTTCCCCGGCTGCTGGGCATTAGGGGTGGCCACCCTCGTCATGGACCCCGCCGACTTACAGATGTGTTCATTTTCGCCTCGAAATTCCTATTTCTATATCTCCTCCCTCCCTCCCTAATTCCTCGGAATGATGTCTTGTTCTAAGCAGGTCTGTAACACATAGTTCGTCTACCATGACACTACCGGGTGGGCTGGTGCAGGAAAGGCTCCTAATTTCTACTCCACGATATTGACTCGTTAGAATTGAGTCGTTCGGACTCGGATGGGGCATTCAACACACATCGAAATCGAGTACATTCAGAAAATATCATTCGAAATATATCAAAGTAGCGGTTATGTTGGCTCGCATGGTTCATGGCATGTGGAAATCCGTTCTATATAGAATGGATTTCGAAATTCCAAAATTTCATTTCATGTGCTATAAGCACCGAAATTTCGAAATTATAGCACATGGAATGGAATTTCGGAATTTCGAATATATATTCACGGTAACATGTTACGAAATATATCCTAAATACAAAAATTTTAATACGTTTTTTTTTTCAAGTATTCAAGTAATACCGCAAATGCCACGTAACGTTCCGTTACGTGGCAATCTTCGTAGCCGAGAGTCTCTCGTCACGGTGCCCAACGCCTGTTTGTAACAGTCATTGGCAGTCGTGACGACAACCGCTGCATAGCGGCTGACATAGAATCATTAGCGTCGAACGACAAAAAGGAGTTCCGCCCACGACGTGTTGTGGAAATAGTAGAATGCGATCCTGGTGCTATAATATATAGCTGTGTGTGCGGTTTTGGCCGGACGGAGAATGTATTGGACTCTTGGGAGTACTTTGCCCAAAATGCGCGCGGGCGGCTCGTACCCCGAAGCCACCATCGCTGCAGCCACTGCAACTCGTCCCCGCATTGTTTCCAGCGGGCTAAAATGCATTAATCTCATTTGGTCCGTGTTTGGTGCGGATTGTGCGCACGGTGCAGGGTGGCATTGCTTGGGCACAATAGCAACCCCGAAACGCCCATCGCGAGGGCCAATCGCGAGTACCAGAGGGAGCCCCGAGAAGACGGAAGAACTGCAAGGGCGGCGGAGAGCAAGCGGGATAGACGACCGATGCAAATTATCGTCGCCGAGGGAATTTTCACGAGAATGCGAAGAGTCACGGAAATTTCTTCTTCTTCGTGCATTTCTTGCGCCAAGCTTTGATCTTCGGTTAATGTGAGAATCAGCGTTTGATCGGAAAGCGTTGGCAACGGTGAACGAAAATTCATTACGGTTTTTTGTTACCGACCGAGCGCGAGTTGAAAGGGGAGGAAGGGATTTTACATGGCGTCGATGCACTCGAGTCTGTTCAGCGGACGACAGGCAAACCTGCTGATACATTTTTGTTTTTAGATTTTTATGTGAAATACTAGTTGTTCCTCATAGAGGAAGCTTTGTTTTCCAGAAAAAAAAAGTATGAAATAAAATATGAAAATTACAATTTGCATAATCCTAAATATCTTTTCTGAATCCTCTCTGTCAACCATTTATCCAAGCCGTTGAAAGATTATGAGCGCGGGTGATTTGAGTTAGCGAAAACATATTAACTACATTCTCAGATCCCACGATCAGGGATCCTCTCGATAACGGTATCGTGCAGTTCGCCGCGCATGCGCAGCTGTTTCTTTGCGACGAGAGTGCCAGAGCTTTCGCCGCATCCGATCGTGGGTCCACAAATTCAGCTCCGCGTTCGAAAATTCTGCGCGACTCTTTGGGGAAGCGCACAACGCGAAAATGCAGCCGTACAAGAATAGAGTCGTCGAGTGAACGATTATGCACGCAATAAATAGATTATCGGCCGGGGCCACCCCCGCGGCGAGTGACGAATCTCGGCTGAATGCGAGCTTAAATTTGCCACGGCTCATGGCGGTCTTCGCCTGCGCTGCAGGGCCAATACGCGTCGCTCGAGCTGTGCAGCTCTTCATCTCGCTCTACCTGCCTACCAAAGCTGCGCGCATTTCGTCCTGACTGCCCTAGCCGGAAAGGCACACTGCCGGGTTTTCTTCGCCTTTTTCCACGCTCGTCACGGCAAATCAGCGAAATTAGCGGCATCTGGCCCTCGGGTCCACTCCTCGCCGGGCCCTCGGCACTTCTTCCGTACCATCCGTTTCTGATGCCGGCGCGCTATACGCGGAGCATAATCTACGGTGGCGGCGTTCCGGAGAAAATTTCGGCCTCAAAGAGCCCCATCGACGAACGATGGAACATCGACACGGTGGGCGGGAACTCCGCTGCGCATTGACAAAAACGCGTTCCCGGTCGCGCTTCTGACATTTTGGGGAAATATGTTTGTTGCCGGGAAATTTAAGCGTGCGGGTGGTTATTATGACGGGACGAAGTGCACGGTTTTTCGGGACCGACGCGGGATTGAAATGTCGCTATACACGGCTGGGAAGAGGTCGCAAATATTTGTCGGCGGTCGGGAAGATGAAACGGGGGTGGAGGTTTTCCTGCGAAGCGAGTATGCATACAGGGACATTCCGGGTGATGTGACCACATATACGGGAAGATGGGCGTTGGAGATAATAACTCGAAGGATCGCGTGGGAGTTTTCAATTCAGATGTATGCACCCAGAAATATTTATATTTATTTGGTGTAAATAAATATTTATTTACTTTGAATCTATATTTGTATAAATCAATAAAAATATTTATGTACGGGTGCCCGTCAAATCGATTATTTTTCTGGGTATGCTGTGCAGAAAATTTGGGCATCAAAAACGCGTTCGCAGTCGCGCTTCTGACATTCTGTGGAAATATACTTTTGCCGAAAAATCTGAGCATCTGGGTGGGTATTATGACGGGACGACTGCACGGTTTTCGGGACCAACGCGGGATTGAAATGTCGCTATACACAGCTGGGAAAAGTACACAAATATTTTTTGGCTTTCGGGTGAAATGGGGGTGGGGGTAGAGGTGCAAAGTCGGTATGCATATAGAAAAATTCCGGATGATATGAACACATATACGGGGATGAAGAATTCTTTCGGAACGGCTTGCGAACATTTTCAAAGAATTCATAATTATCAATTTTCCGCAATTCACAACTTTCTCTATGAAGGTTTTGTAAATTATGGATCGGAGAATTATAAACGGATACGTCGATCTGTGACTGATTTCCTTAAACTGCAAAACTGCAGTTTTCGCACCGAGTGCAATAATTTTTTTACGCGATTCTGTGCTCAACAATTTAACGTAAAAGTTTAAATCTGGTTTCGGAGGGACGCGAGGCCCGGTGATAAATTCGTCGACTGCAAGCATCTCGATCGAAAAGAGTCGATCCTTTTTCGAGGTGAAAAGGGCCGCGACATGACACAAGAAGGACAGGACGGCGGACATCCGGGAGAATGAACGAGTCTCGTCCCTTCACCAGCCAGCGCGGTAAATCACAGGCGCGCGCGAGAAAAGTTAAAGAAGTCGCAAGAGCGTCGACGAATGTCATTCCAACTGCCTCTGAGTCCCAAAGACTTTCCTGCATTTGTTTTATGACCGTCATAAACCCGAGGATCCCGCTTGCCAAGGAACGACGAATTTTCACTTCGAAAAAAGATGCTGCTTCGACCTGCAGCACTGCGACCAGTCGGTGCAACACTATTTTAATTTTTTTTCCTGCATGAAGAACTGAGGATTTTGCCCGAAAAAATAGAATTGTCGATTTCTCAAATGAAAATTTCGATACTGTTTAGAAAAAAAAAATTAAAGGAACGCATCACGATACGACTTCGATCATTGGAAATCTTTATCGTGTTCTTCGTAACGTGAAAAATTGGAAAAGACGGTGGGAGAAGAAAAAAAAAGTGAACAAAAAGACGTCGGGGTACAGAAGAGTGGCACGTGAAGCGAGGTTCTCCACGGGGGTTTCTTAGTAAAATCCGTAACACTGCCACTTAGTGCTCTCCGCCACGCGGCATTGTTTGCCAAATAGTGTCAGGTTGCCCGTTACAAAAGGCAAGAAGGAAGATTTCTCCAAAGAATTTTTCAACGAAAGAAATACACGCTCTTCTTTGGAAGCAGTGCGCAACGAAAAGTTTCGGGGGGGTTCGTCGCTGCCGCAGCGAGAGCTACACTATAAAAATAAATTGTAAATTTAATATGCCGGAACTTGAAATTTACTTACATTACTTGCAGTCATTGAACATTAATGTACTTTTTTTGTAAAATAAATACCAGATGTTAAAATTACAAATTTTTCGACTAAACTTCATAAAGTTTTTTAAATTAAAAATACAAATTTTATTGAACATTTTCAATGCACATGTCTTTGAAATTTCAAAAATCGTTTATGTCAATAAACTTCCAATACCGTTAACCTTAAAAGCGTAAAAAAGATCAAAACAGCCTCTGACTCAGCAAACTCCAAAAAAAAGATAGAAAAATTTCAGTTAAAGTAAATGCCGTCCTTATCATTAGATTAACCTTGACGACCAAGGTGTTCAATTTTAAAACCGCTTCGATGCAAAAGTTACGATTCGGTATTTCGCGAATTTGAATTATGTTCCAGGTGAACGCGGCCCTTTTTTCCTCCATCTTTACTGCACCGATGACAAATTGCGCTAACGATAATTCGCGTAGGTCACCTCCGTTAATTTCCCTCGGCAATTACCATCCCCGACTCCGGCCATTTTGCCCTCGAGTCCCCGCGCGCCAATCCGTTCGTTCACCCCTTTACGTCCGGAAAATTTATTGAATCCACCCGAGGTTACACGGCGCGTTCCCCGAGCTCGTCGTCTTTCCTCCTCCCCGCTCTCCGCTTCAGAGCCGGAAGGACGAAATCTTTGGTCGCGTGACCTCTGGACTTTACGACACGCCCGGGCCTTCGACGACTCCACGGCGACATAATATTCCTCGTTCGAACCGAGCTGCAATATTCGGGCATGAATCTTTCGTGAAAGGAGAGCGAGCCGACGCGTCGCGTGGTGTTTATGGTTCGCCCGAACTGGAAAGGATGTCTCGAAGCGCGAGGGACGAGCGGGGCGCATGCGCGAACCCGGAGGAAAGCGAGACGGACCGAGCGGCTCGGCGGACGAAGAAGTGGGAAGACGTTTCGGGATCGGGCCTCGCGCCTCGGTCGTAAAATAATAAAGGCATTAAGTAGGTGGCACAACGAGCTTCGTCAACAAGTCATAACCGATCACAATGAGCCAAGACGACCCGGAGTCGCAGGGACCGAGGATACCGTAAACGTTCGCTGGCTAAGCGTGCTGCGCGCGCACCAACACTGGCGCGGAAGAAACATGGTCGATGTTGAATACGCATGGAAAAGTCGGATCTTCCAAAGCGGGGGGGGTGGAAAAGTCTGATTTACAGCCGAGGCGCGCGTTTACCGGTATTCGACTCTTTACCTTACTTCGACGATTTCGAGAGCGCGAGTTATTGCGATGGTCGAAGTCGGCCCTCGCGCGAGGACACTGCGACCCGCTGGCACGCGAGGACAAACGAGCGATAAACGTTTTTCCATACAATGCTCGGATGTTTACTCCGGAAATGCAGTACTCTCGCCGTCGTAAAGAGTCGAGGTCCTTCCTCGTCTCGGACCCAAACCCAATGTGCCCGATGAGTGTTCGACATGATCTTCGCGATTGCGCAAGAACGATTCACTTTCGGAGACTCCGATGCGCGTCGGGACTGCCACGCTTCGCTCGTAAAACCGAGACTCCGAGAGCGGAGCGTTTGTTCGTCTCGGATCTACCTTACCGACGTTGCCAACGTCGCCAACGTTTAAACTGCGACATTTTTCACTCGGAATTTCGAACATTTATACTCGTGAAACAATTTTTTTTTTTTTAAACTTTTTTTTGCATTTTGCAACTGCACTGGTCTGGCGAACTCGGAGAGATAAGTTTAGGGTGTTCGACTCTTTACTTTCCTCTGAGGATTTCGAGAACGCGCGGAACCGCCCTGCTTGCAGTTAGTCATCGCGCGAGCGCACGGTCAAAAAAAGGTTTGCGGCTTTTAGAGCAACTTCACTGTCACAATTTTATTTTTAGCTTGAAATTTTAAGGTATTGAGAACTCGTGAAACTATATTTTTTGATGACTTTTTTTTTTTGATTCCACAAATGCACAGGGAAATTGAAGAGCTCGAAAAGACCTCTCGTCATTTATGACCCACCAAGACCGCTTCTCCCTGCAACTCCTAATTTTTTGTTTCCTTTTTTTTACATTGAAATATTTTCCTGTTCTCTCGATCTTTTCGTAACATAGAAGACCCTGCGGCGATGACAAAAAAAAACAAAAAAAAAACAATTGAGTGTCAGTGGGTCACCGAGGCCGTTGAGAATAATCGGCAAAAAAAAAAAAAGCTGGTGAGCTGAAAAAATTAGAAATCTGCCGAACCTACCGGAAGCATTCCCTCGTGTGGTATTTATGGTAGGATTCTTTGCCTCGAGTTTCCCTACACCTTTACAACCGGACCGAGAAAAGTAGCTCACAAAGCGAAACAAAAAATTGTCGCATCCGAATCGTCGAGAAACTCCCTGCGGCATTGCGATATTTCACTGACCGATAAAACTTACAGTTTTACGTTAGCAGACCTTTTTCGATTTTGCTGACGAATTTTGAGGGAAGTGCGGAAGGAGCGTCGGTCGGAACGGGAAAGACTGAATATTCCACGGCAATGTAAACCTTTGAAGATTTTCGATGGATCGTGTCTCTTCATTGTTTTGCGGCGTGGCAGTCTGAGAGTTGAAGATTGTCGGGGGTTGGCGAGTCGCCGGTGGACGAGGCGAACGAAAGAAGAGTCGATGAGGAGGGGGCGAGGGGGGGGCAGCGAGGGACGAGCAATTCCTCGGGCACGGTCGCGCGAAGCACTCTCACGCCTTGCTCGTGCCACGGACAATGCCGGGGCATATTGTGAAAATATTGATTACGATTCACCAACAATGGAGAGACAATGCGACGTCCTCCTCAACGTCGCCTTAGTCGGCTCGTCCGTTCGCGTCGCGAACACTCGAACGAGCGCCCTCGAGAGTGCTGTAACCTTTTTTTTTTTCACTACGTGCATCCGACCGGGTTTGGAATACAAAATGTCCAATGTTTCCACACCTCACGAAAAATCTGCAGACGACTTTCCATGGAAAGCGTTCTATTTGCGTGAAATTTATCTGAGCAAAAAGAAAAAATTCGGAACGTTGAGATTTTTGAGATGCCGTTTTTATGTCAGGTCGGGAAAATTATAAAAAAAAAAACCTTGGAAATTGAAACGTTCATGTCGCTTCCTCACAATGTCCCTTTATTCGCAAAGCTTTTTCTATGAGAAAGCATTTTCTATATTTTTGGCTTTTTCATGGAGGAAGCTTTGCGTATAAAGAGGTATTGTGAAGATTCGATACAAAAATTAGAATTTTCAGCTTTTTTCGAACGTGTCCGTCGTGCTTGACTTTTACGCAAAACGGCTGTCCGATTCGAGTTCAGCGCGCAAAAGTAAGCGAAGGAATGGGCGTAACTCCGTTTCCAGTCGGACATCGATCATTCGCACGTAAATTCGCGTGTGAGCGGAGTGAAAAATAAAGTGAAAGAGTCGCATGCCCGAGGCCGCTTCCTCGCGACATATGTCACTCGTGTACGTTACCAATGAGTTTGTGTCGCGTGTCAAAGGCACGTGACATGTGACAGCAGCAGGAGGGAACGACACCCTCTGCTCGACGAGGTTCGTCCGGACCTCGCAATTAGCCGGACTAAATGCCGCCACCCTTTACATGATCGTTCCATTCTCGCACTCTCGTACTGTATATTGTAACAACCAGAAGCAATGACGGGCGCGAACTCAAATTCAGGGGCGCTGCAACGCTCGTTTCATTGATATAAACGTATTGATAGCCGCTTCCAAAAGTTTGTAACTGTACTAAGTTATTTTTATAAAGTTTAGTCGATGTTGGATCGAATGAAGGAATAAACCTTAGAATTAAGCAATGACTGGAAATAAGTCTTAAAACGTAAAATCTTTTTAAAAATCGGAAATAATTAGATAGCCGATTTCAAAAGTTTGTTGCTATACTACATGATTTTGATCAAAATGTTGCCAAGATTAGATTGGGGGGGGGATACCGAAAATGTGAAAAATTCCGAAAATTTGCTTATAACCGGTAAAAACGAGTTCGCAACGTAAGCGCAAGCCTATTTAATTGGGATAAACGTATAGTTAATCTCAAGAGTTTGTCTCCATACTGCATGATTAAGGGTGGAATTTTAAGACGTTTGTTCGAACCCAAAATCGCTCTTGAAATAGAACTTAAGATCGAAGTTCGGCCCGAACTTTATTCCATCTTTAAGATCCATCTTGCATTCGAACTTAAGATCGATCTTAAGCCCGCAAAGAAGTGCCAAAAATCGAGCTTAAGTTCGATCTCAAGAGTGATCTTAACTCGAAACTAACGTCCTACAATTCCACCCTGAATGTAAAAAAAAAATCGTAATTAAAAAGAAAATCGAATAAAGTCAAGGCCACGCTAAAATGCTTGGATCGTAACCGGCAGTTAAGATCGGTGACGGGTCGTAGATATTCACGGCACTTTTGTCCGCTGAACTTTCAAGATAAAAATTCGTCGCTCGGCGACACGAGCCCCGGTTGCGTTACGTATCGTCGAAAATCGCTTGAATCGCTAGAAATTTATTGCGGCCACAGTCGCGAAGAGTTCGCTCGTGCTTCGGGGGCCAAGTGCATCAATGTTGGCTCGCGTCGATGCATCGCCGTCACGTTTCCCGACGTTTGCTGCGCTCTCGTTATACGTACTGTTGTAAAAGCAAACGAGAGGACGAGGTCGATGCCGAACGCCTCCAGCAGCCTCCCGTCAGCAGATTTGAGTTTTGCCATACACGCGGGCTGCGGCAATACCGCACATAACGTCCATTGAATTTAGACAACCGATACACACACACACACACGGACGAGCTCGCGCCCGAGCCGGCAACGCGCCACTTCGAGTGCCTCATGGCGCGGAGGGGTTTCAGCTTATTGCCGGTCACGAAGCAGGCTATACGCCTATCTGTTCGATCTCCGTGTCACTCTCGTTCTCCCCCCGGAGAATGAAAAATATTTAAATGATGCTCGGTACTTACCGCACGTAACGGCGATAAGAGAAAAAAATCCCAGATCCCTGGCAAGCTACCGCAGATTGTGTGTCGAAGAATCCGCACGTTGAACGTCCCTTTTCACCTTCCGCTTCCCCCTCCACTTGGCGGAGCGTAACTCGTGGAACCTGCAAGGTCATCAGAAAATTTTGTTTTTATCGGTAACTTGTAAAAAAAATTACGAGGCTTATGTTAAGATGCTCATGAAAATGTCGACTTTGCTGAGAAGACAGTTGCATAGTGTGAGCAACGATACTGACTTTTTGTCATAAATAAATAGTTCGCAAGGGGAAGGTCTGCATTTTACAGTTACGAGAATGACAAAAAAATCATAGTTGCAACCATAATTATAGTTTAGCCAACTGAATATATATACTGTCAGAAACTGTCGGCTTAGACGTTTCAACTGGGAACTATTCGTTGCAGTGGGAAATACCATCGTTTTTCTCAGTTTCCCTTTGTTGGGCGCGCACCCGGTCCAATTTGGGCGCTACGATTTATCGGGAAAATAAAATTCCATTCTTTTGCTCCCTTTTAAAAATGTATCGTATCGATGTTAACGGTCGGAGGAAATTTGCATTTGACGAATTAGAACGAGATTATGTTAACGAAGGGCTACAGAGTTGATCACCCTAAAGATGTCTGCACTAGATCAAATTTCATTAGGTTATAACATGACGGCTGTGTTTGGTATCGCACGAACTTCGCTCGGAGAAGTTGACTTGGAGAATAAAATTCTACGAGTTGACAATTTTTTTTGCCAAAGCAGTGCATACGCAGAGACTTACAAAAGATGAAATTCGGTGTCGTGCAGATATCTTCGCCGTCGTCGGAGTTATCGGCGCACGCGCCGGCTCTCCATCTCGCACATTCCTTTCTGCGACGCTGCAGCGACGTCCCAAATGCCAACATCGCACAGGTTATGTTCGGTGTGAGAACGCTCGCGGACTCGTGAAGCATGGAGACATCTCACAAGTACATTAGTTTCTGGGAACGGAGGGATTCTGGCGAAATTGTACCAGGCCGCTTTTGATAGAAATCATGTTCACTCGAGCTGCTGCTGTGCGCGTCTGAAAGAACGGCTCGAGAGCTCGGGCACTGAGCTTTGAGGCTGCTGCGCAGGCTCGGACACGCACGGCGTAGCTACCGCTATACCTATATACACTGTTGGGACACGGGAGCTCTCGCGAAACCGACCGCATGTTTCATTAGCGATTCTCTCGAATCAACGAGTCACGAGGACAACGGCCAACCTACTCTCCGCCCCGATGTCGAAAACAAAACGCCTCCGGATCGGCGAAATACCCCCGATCGAAAACGTATGATATATATATGTATATGTATATTGTAAATGGGTGCACGCACCGGCTCGCCATCTCGAACGCTCCTTTCTCCGATGCTGCAGCGATATACCGAAATGTACGAACGATCCCCGAGAGTGGCTTCGATTTAGCTCCGCTGCGCGCGCGTACACCCGGTCGAGCGTAATCGGTGACCCCGTTGTTTGTGGTCACTCTTCAAAAATCTCGACAAAGAATTTACGCCCTGGTCTGGTACGCCTCTATAACGATATATATATCGACGAACGTCTCGTTTCTGGACGGTTCTCTCCCATTGTACCCTCTTCTCTCTTTTGTTATTATTCTTATGTTTTTTTTTTTTTTTTTTTTTTAATTCCCGCTTGGAAAACGTGAGAGCATTGTTCTCGGGGCATCTCTCACTCCCGCTCTCGCCGGGCGTGCTCGGACTCGTTTATTCATTTATCTGCGGAGACCGCGGTTGTTCTGTCGACGATGCAATCGAACATCCCAGGTAGCAGAAAAACATCTGGGATGAAAAATTTATCTAAATGGGTGTCCGTCCGAATAGTAAGTGTAAGTTACGTCCAAAAGCTAACTTTTTGGATGAGTGGTGACTTTCGAAGCCCCTTGATCACGAGTTTGTCGTTAATTTTGCACCAAACCCAATATTTTAGATTTTTATCCCAAAAATGCGATTTCACATTAGAGCAAACTGTTTCCAGTGCATAAAATCGAAGATACAAATGTCTCACTGAACTTACGCGCCAAAAGGCCAGCAGATTCGTGTTAATTTTATAAACGGAAAAAAAAATTTCATACCGACAAAAATGTTTCATCAAAAATTCGAAGGCTTTTCCATCCATTTTTCACGTTTTTGAACGTCCTCGAGCGGCACGATAAAACGATTCTAAAACTTCGCACAATGTTCTATCTTGTGTCCTGTCGTGAACTACAGAGTAGCACGCTAACCCGTAGACCACTGGGCGCCCCCACGCGACGATTAATATTAACGAGAGCGCTACGATCATGGCTTTGCGTGCTGCTTGAGCGGAGCAGAAGGGGGCAGAGTGGGGGGTCGAGGGGAGTTGCTAATGCATAACACGACTGGATGCGCGTAGGTCGATGCCAAAAAGAATTTATCTTATCGACGATGATACTAGGGAAGCGTATTTATGACGGTTAACGTTCAAGCTGTCGTGATTTTAAATCAGTCACTCGTGCTATGTCCGCCTCGTCCGTCGATGGCATTGCTCGAATTGCGTCGCAGCGTTAATAAATGAATCTACAAATGCTTGACAAATAAAAGACAATGAGTACTGCAGATTTGTGGATACGGGACGTCGTCACGTATTACGGATTTATGCTTGCCGGTTTTCTGATCGTCGCGTGGATTCTTGCTCGCCGATGGCAGCGATTTAAGGAACACCTGTTTCGAACTTATCTGTTGCGTTTCGAGGCCGAGTGCGCGGACCTCGCTGCGCATTACAAAAAACGTTTGTTCGAACCCCTCAGGAAAACCGAATCCAACGATGAAATATTGCGATCGATCGGCCGCATTAGGATTCTCGAAATTGGCGTAAAAACAGGTGCGCTAGATTAGAAATAAAAGAATAAAAATTGGATTAAAAAAAATCCGAAGTTTTGTATTATACGATAAATAAATGGTAGTTGCAATTTTCAGGAAAATTATTTTACAACTCCTTTTTTAACGCTACAGGACAATTCATCCAATAAACCCACTCCAACTTCTGATCAATGTGCTGAAAAAATTTAATTCGACGTTTAAAATTCAATCGTTAAACTCTTAAACGAATGGATCAAGTTTTTTAAGTTTCACGTTCGTAAATGTTCGATCAACAGACTTTACTTTTTTTCAGGTGAAAACATACAATATTATCCGGACCAGAGTCATTTAATCGGAGTCGATTTGAATAAAAAATTGGGAGATTATCTGACTGGCGGAGATCGATCTTGGCAATTCGCTCACGTGCATTTCGAAAGTATCACAATAGGCGACGGTAGCTCGCTGAAAGGTATACCTTCGGCCTGCGTGGACGCCGTCGTTACCACGAGGTCGCTGTGCTGTACGAGCTCGGTACCGAACACCCTCAAGGAGATTCAACGAGTTCTCGCACCGGTATGGATAAATTATAAATTATTTAATTTTCTACTATCAAACAGTAAAATGGTCATGCGACCAGTTTCACTTCGGCGCCCAAAAATTAATCGTTACAAATTGCAATAAACAATAATCGATAATGTAGGGTGGAAAGTATTTCTTTATGGAACACGTGCCGGATCGCGAAGGGACCTTTGCCAGATGGTTGCAAACATTTTTGACCAAAACAAAAATTTGGCCATCGCTGTTCGGCGGTTGCCGGTTGGACGCCGATCCGATCGAGGACATAGCGAAAGCCGGTTTCAAGGACATCGTATGGAAAACTCGTACACTCCAGGGTTACGTTTCTCAGCCATATCATTTATTTCTCACTCGTCACCACGTTTTTGGCACAGCCACTGGATGAACGATTAATTTTTTTCTTATTTTTTTACTCATATTATAATTCCATGTAATTCAATCGTGATGTGCGTCAACGTTTATTCGTCGTCTTCGTTCCTCGACGATCCTCTCGTGCACCGAATTTTTATACGATTTTTAAACTGTACATTTATCTTCAATCCTCGATACGACTATTTCTTATTCTACACTCTAATTAATGTATAAGCGAATCTTACGGAAAATATTTGGAAGAACGCAGTCTTGCTAGAATTTATGTGAATCGAAGTTTTAATAACGCGGTTACTTATATAATGTGTGTTATTGTATGTACATTGTGTATGCGTATGAGTATCTATCAGGCAAGAATAACGTTATTTTATAACAATACGATTGCCCTGACTTTTTTTGTTAGCTAATGTTAAAATCCTTAATGATAATCGATTTTTTTTTGTCCTGTACATATTCAATTTAAAAACATGGGATAATCATATATTAATGGCTTTCGATTAAACGAGACGGCGCTTTAATTGTTTACGCCACGCTGCATAGTAGGATCAATCAGAGTAACTTATCTAGCGGAGTTTTCGCAGGAAATATTATTTCTACTTTCATACTGCTGGCTCCAAGCTTATAGAATAAAGCTCGCGAAAAAAAAAACTTTGTTGCCGAAAACAAATTGCATCATCACGATCGAACTGTAGATTTGAGAAACGATTTCGTAATTAAATAAAAAAAAAAAAACTAACATAAATTTAACAAAAAGTTCCGAAAAAATCAAGTCAATTTGGTACTCGTATTAATAAGATGACGAAACAAACTTGATTTTTCCGACACACAGTCTCATTAACGTACTAGTACGATTCGCTGATGGCAAGTACACGTTTACTTAAATTTTTCCGAAATTTACGATTTTTTTTTTCACTGCAGTTACCGTATTTGATCCCATAACAAATTTACACGAACGAAAAATACGTGCAATTTCTGCATGGAGTAAGAATAACACGCTTGATAGTTTAAACATACCCGTAGATTCTACAGTCAATCATCGCGTCGAAACGTCTGTATCTCGCCGTTCCCGTAAACGTACGAAAGAGTAGTGGAAAATTTCAATAATAGAATATTTAATTATTTGCCACTATACGAGAGCTGCGAGACAGAGACGTTCGGCGGGGGAAAATGTACATTATAGATGATAATTTCTCAACAGAATAATGAACTCATTTTTAATTAACGGTCAACTTTATAATTCTCCCAAATTCATCGTCGGGCAAGAGCTTTGCGCCGGATGTTCGAAGACGTCCTCGTAGGCGGAAGCGTGGGCGCGCTTAAGGTAGTCCGTGCGGTACAGTCGAGTCAATCGAGTACCCTAATTTCAAAAATTGTTTGTACACGTTTTAAAGGAGACATTTTTGCGAACTAAGGTGGATCTACATCAAAGAGTTCCTACCTTATGTAGAAAAAAATGTGCAGCAATGGATTTGCAAAAAATAACTCAGTTTACGCCAATAACTCCACGCGCATATTTTTACGCAATTTTTTGTGAAGTCGAATTCGTAATTTCGGTCCGATCTTGACGGGTTAGTTTAGTTAACGTCGCAGCTATATTTTTTCGAAAAAAAAAATTACTCTGATTTGTGTACGATGAATATTATCGATAATGTTTTACAGCGTATTGTTAATTCATTGTTGTGCATGTGTTTCCCTATAAAGTAGAAACTCTCATCTAGATCCACGTCAGTTCGCACTATTTATCTCTATAAAATGTGTACAAACAATTTTTGAAATCTTCGTACTCGATTGACTTGACTGTGCCGGATTAAGGACTACCTTAACGCTTCGAGCCTATAAATATATCATAACACCCCCCCCCCCCCCCCCCCCCCCCCAAAATATCTAATGGCAATTAACAACAAAATGTTCCCCGTACGAGGAAAAAAAAATCAATGTGATGTCGAATTGTCGCCGATATCCTTACACTGCAGGATTGTACACAGCAAAAAAGATTTGTACATTTAACAAACATTTCATCTCCACAAACGTCCACAATCATTTTGCTGTTAATTTCACCAAAAAATATTTGTAAAATTGACAGACATATTTGAAAAACTGACAAGATTTTTGTTTCTCTAAAATCAACGTGAAAAGAATTATGGACGTTAGTGGACAAGAAACGTTGTTACCTATTTTACTGTGTACGAAGGCATGAATACAGATCGGACCAACTTTAGCCGCTATAAAACGTCGTCGTCGTCGTCGTCGGAATCCAATCGCAACTTCGTTCGAAAGCTTATCGTCGATTGTCTAAATTTATTCAGATTCTTGTGCTTGTTCTCCGACACGAAATTCAAGCTGTCGATCGTAACCGCGCATTCTTTCGCCAGTGATTTCGCGTCACCTCCGAAGATGAGGTCGATGCCCCCGACGCCGTCCACCTCCGGGCTCTGAGAAAACAAATTTTTCGACGCGTCTCTGCGTTTCTTCGATGAATCCCGCTCGTCGCTCAATTTCCCGGAGTTCATACCGTTCGCGAAGATAGATTTTTTGCGGCCCATCGTTTCGCCCGAATCAGCTTTGCCCTCAGTAAATCCAGCGTCATCGTCGGATTCGTATTCCACCTGAGTGGCGAGAATTCTGGTCCTCCTCGGTTTCTTCCTCGCTACCGGCGAGAGCCGTTTGCTGTTCGGCTGATTCGCAGGTGGCGACGAAATCCGCCGACGCGCCGAAAGCTTCGCCGAAATTTTCTGAGGCGTCCGCTTTTTTTGCGGAACGATCGTAATTCCGATGTTTTTCGGTCTCCTACTCGAGTCTTTGGTCTTGCCGGACGCGTCGGAAAGCCGATTGCTCGACGGTGACGTCACTTTTGCAGCTCCGTTCTTCGCGGGAATCGAATCTTTGTCCGAAGCTTCGGACGCGTTCTGGACCGAATCGTCTCCGCGTTTTAATTTCCTCTTCCTCAATTCGATCCTTCGCTCGATCAATTTTTGGAACGAACGACGCGGCTGCTCGGACTCTTCCGTACAGTTTCCCTCCGGAGTTTCAGTCGCGCCCTCTCGAACTTCGCCTCTCCCTCGATCGTTCCTCGTCTTCGTGGAGAATCTCCGTGACTCGAAATCCGTGTCCGAATCCGAATCCAGACGCGTTTGAAATCGCGCCGAATTCAAGCAACTCCCGAGCGAACTTTTCTCGTAACGTCCGGACCTTCCGACCTTCCCGAACAGCGTCTCTCGACCGTTGGATTTGCTGGATTGACTAGCGGCCTTCGCGCCGGATTTTTCCTCCGTCGATTCTCGCTTCAGGCTGTTCCAAGACGGCGAAGCTACTTCGTCGTCTTCCAAATTTGATTCGTTCGCGTTTGCGAACAGATTCCTCATGTGCTTCGGCTTGGCGGACGACGGGCCGTTCGTCAAACGTTCGCCGCTCTCACCCGACGCGCTCTTCTTCTTTCTCGTCGATCTTCTCACGCCGTCTCTCGCCTTTAACTCCACTTCGACGTTAACATCCGTTTTCTCGAAGTTCGCCGATTTCCTACGATTGGATTCGTCGAGTCTGTTCCCCAGCCTCGCACCCTCCTCTCCGTTCGTCAGTTCCGTGGGAAGACTGCGACTAACGAGTTTCTTCTTTCCTTGACCGACCTCGTTACCGGAAACCGCGTTCCGCTCGGCCCTCGTCCCACGTCGCTTCGATCGGCCCTTTTTCGCGGGCCTCGTCGAGACATCGTCCTCGTCGGACGTCACGGAAATTCCGAAATTGCTACGAAGTCTTGTACGCATTTGGGACTTTGCGACCCTCGCGTCTCCATTCGTCGTTTCGTCGACTAGCTCGTCGCCGCCAATTCCCTTCGTTTCGTCAGTCCCGATTTTCACCGTTCGTTCCTTGGATCCGAACTCTTTAACGAGTTTCACGAAACTGTCCTCCTCCTCGTCGGACGTCATCGCGATTCCCAAGCTGCAACGAACCGCCGTAGCCCGGCGTTGTTGCGACCTCACCGGAAGTTCGTTGAAACCGTTCGCCGCACGACTTCCGATCGTCACGAGTTCGTTCCTCGCCTCCGACGATAGAACCCCCGATGAGAATCCGCGGAAAGCCAACGGCCTTCCGATTCGAGGGGAAATCTTCGCGATGCTCGAAAATTTGGAAGCCTTTTGATAATTGTTATTATTGTTAGTAAGTTTATCTGATTCGGTGCTTTTTCTTAAAACGTTCGTGGTTCTGGTGAATTTCGGCAAATTATTTAACTCGAGTTTTTCCAGTCTTACGAAGACTTTCGGTAATTTCGATGATTTTTCGACTGCCGGTTTGTCCTGCGTGGTGTTCGGAGAATCATCGATTTCTTTGTCAACCTGCGGTTTCTGTGAGACTTTCGCCGGCTTTTCGAACATCCTCGCCGCTTCGGAATTAATCTTGAACAGTGATTTGTGCTCTCCGCTTCTCAGCGACCTTGCCAACGGAACTTTCTCGACGAGCGACGATTTTTTCTTAATTCTCGGCACATTTTTCGCGAACAACGAGTTGTCGCTGTCGGAGCATTGTTCGTTGTTGTCGTTGTTGCACGCGCAAATTAGTATCGTGCTGGAGTCGCTGTCGTGGGTCGCTGTAGTCAGTAATTCGATATTCTCGTTGATCGAGGCTTTGCCTTTCTTGTTGCCGGGTGAGCTGCCGGAGGACGCGGTGGCGTTGTCGCGAGCGTTTTCCACCGCGGTGGTTTCCGAATTCTTCGTTCGCTCGCCGGAATCGTCTCGGCGCTTGTACCGAGCCAAAAAACCATCCGACAATCTGTTCACGTTGACGACGAGAATTTTGTCAACCAGAAGTTTGCTCGCGGCGTCGTCGGTCGGTGATTTTCCACCTAGCGGCGAGAGAACCGAATCCTCGGTCAGCTGCGATGAGTCTTCGGTTTCTTTCATCGAACTCTCGATGGCGTCGGTCAGTTTCATTTTTTTCTTTGGTTTCCCCGGCTTGACGAGTTTTTCGGTCTTTCCGCGACGTTTCGCGACCGGTTTTCTTACCGGAGTCCCTCCTATTATCGTCTTGCTCGGCGTGAGACCCAGCGACTCGAAGAAATCGGTGTATCGCATGTCGCCCTTCGCTTTCTCCGCGGTAATCGGTGTGACGCTGTCCTGAGAAGTGTTGCCCTCCTGGACGACGAGATCCGCAGCTTGCGAGGCTCTCTTTCGCCTCTTCCGCGCCCGTGCGCGGCTCGCGAAGTTCGAAGTTTTTTGCTTCTCCGGGGTTTCCGGTTCCAGAGCGGGATGCAGACAGCTTCCCGTGGGCTGAACGCTTTCGACGCTCGTTCTCTCGATTACCAGGTCGACGGGTGAATTTCTGCCGGTGTACAATTTTCGCCGATTTTGCGGCTTGGTGAGGCCGTTCGGGAAGACCGAAGAAGTCTGGGAGAACTGGGAAGCGGTCGGCGCCTCGTCGCTCGGCGACGAAACGGCGAATTTCGGCTTCCGTCGAACTCTCGAGAGCGACGAACGAGCTCCCGGCGGTCTCATCACGTGGGACTCGTCCGGAAGCTCGTCGAATTGCCGAAAAGTCGGAAGAACTTCGGAGAGCTTTACGCTCCGTTGACCGGGCGAAAGGTGACTGGACGAAAGCTGACTCGGCGAGCCGGTGGGTGACGAAAACAGATCGTCGAGCGTCCGATTTTTCAGCGGCGTCGTCAACGCCCGAACCTCCGACTCAGAAGCGGCTTTCATCGGGGACGGCGGTGCCGGTGAATTTTGCGTAAAGTTCGAAATCGCTTTCGCCCCCCGTTCCGGCGAGGCGAGAGAAACATTTCTCTTCTCGATTTCCATAGTTTTTTCCGCGACGACGTCGTCTCTCCGGGAAGAAAAAGCGGCGATCTGCGAATCCTCGGGTTTCTTGGCGCCCTCGACGATGGCCATAGTTTCGGATTTTTTGGTAACGTTCGTATTCGACAAGATGTAAGCGGCCGTGTCCACCGAGCTGTACGGCGAAGTGTCTTCGGGTCTGTGCTTGTCGCTCGTTTCTCTGAGAACGTCCGAGTGACCCGTTCTGGAGTGTTCGCCCTCGCTGAGCGATGAACCCGTTTCCGAGTGGTCGTCGTCGCCTACCAATTGGTAAGGCGGATTGCCTGTGTCTATCCAATATTGTATGAGAGCCGGTAGCTTGCGCATCGGCGCCCGACACTTGGAGTAATACTCTCCGGGCTCTTCGTCGTCGTTCTCGTCCTCCTCGTCGTCGTCTTCCTCCGTGGCCACGGGTTCCATGGTATTTATGTTCAGCTCGATATCGTCCGACGCCTGCAAAGACAACAGAGATAAGCGCTCGTTCGGCGTAGGCTAATTTTTTGATAAAAATTGGCGAGAGGATTTACAATAAAATATGAAAAAGTGAGGCGTCTAGTCACATGCGGGTCTCACGCTAGTGGTTAAGGTGATACTGTATAATTCCACGCCGACCTGCCTGTGTCCGGTTGGTAACAAAAACTGTACTGAAGGTTGTTTTGAGACCCCAGACTGCAGAGGAAATAGTACATTACGATACCAGCCGATACTTATTGGTCATAGTGCAAAAAAAACTTTTTGCACTACCGCCAATGACGAGCCGTCATTTGCATACGTTTTTGACGAGTGTAAGTTTGCAGCATGAGCCAAAGGTAAGTTTTGCAATCACATGAGTTAAGAAAAAGTATTTTGCACGAGTATCGTGCCAAACTTTATTTCACTAGCTATGAAAATAGGGTTTTACAGATACAATTTTCTTTTTCCTCGGTGGACCACAGTCTCAAAACAGCATGCAGTACAGTTTTTTTAATCAACAAGGCTCAGGGCAGGAGGGCGGAGGATTATACCTTAAATCAATTCAAGCATTGTAAGGTCACATTTTTTTGTAATTCTAGCGATTAAATTGACGCTAGTGCCAAATCAATTCGAGTCATAAGTTCAAGTGTTTTAAACGTTTTTAAAACTTTTATACGATTCGTTATTCACGAGCTCTACATCTACGATTTATTATATACCGATTGTAAAGGAGAAATTCGTAAAACTAATGAATAACAAAATTATCAGAGAATGCTCACCTCGCCTGTGTACTTGTGAAACAAATTATCCCAGACCTTTTCGCGCTTCTCCAGAACTTCCTTGGGCAGCTCAAAGCTGAACCCAACATCGTTATTCTGCTGGGCAACCCTGCCGTGCGAAAATAAAGAACCCATGCTAGTTTCGTTATGATTGAAAAAAAAAAATGTTTTTTTTTTTTTTTTTTTGTATTTGTTTTGCAATAAAATCATCGGGCTAAGATAAAGAACAGCATCCTGGAACGAGCCAAAAAAATTGGATATGTTACGAACATAACCTGTGCGATCAGAGGTTTCGTTTACTTTACCTGCCGACGCCTTGCGTGTACGACTGGGATAGAACGTCATTTCGTCTGTCACCGGGCTCGGCTTCACTGTCCATCACTTTTACTCTCGGTTAAGTATCATTCGGTCGAGGATCGTTGTCGCGGATGTTACATTTGATAAAACCGTAAATCACTGCATTGTCTTTTATCTCCGGGAGTTTACAAACACAGTTCGGCGGCGGGAGGCGGGAGGATCGCGTGAGTGAGAATTTGAACGCTACGCGGCAGCACCGTCGCCGCGTTTCCGGCTCGAGACGGAGGAATCGGCGGCAATTACGATAAACGGAAGAAGGTGTGAGATCGTCGGTTTTCGGAAATCAATTTTAAGAAGGCTTTTGGAAAAATTGTATTTTTCGTGAAAATTCGTATTTGATACAAACTACTTGTAAAACGAACGATCTGTAGGCATTATACTTAACGTGCTTTATGTTCCCATACTAACTATTGTGCAATTGATTATGTAAAAGCGTTTCAACAGCCAGGCACTGTTCGATGCAATTCAAAAGCGCTTTTTACCTTCGAAACAAAATGTTCCTCATAGTCGACGACTTAACTGAAACCTCCACTATCGTACCCAAACGAAAAATCGCGTGCGTGTTTTAGCACACCCACGATAAAGAAAAGATCAATGTGTTTTTTTCCCCGATAACCGTCCAAGCAGCGAGATCCCACTGATAACGTAAATTCATTTGGCTACGATTTTTAAATTCTTCTTAACTCACATGTAAAGTTCGACGAAATACCGACAAGAAAGAACAAAAATCAACGTGTTTTTTTCTCGTTATCGTCCAACGAGCAAGATACCATTGATAACGTAAGTTTTCTGCTTAAAAAGAAAGGTGATATTACTCATCCCACGTGATGAGCCCGCCGGGAGCTCGTCCGTCCCTCTCGAAGGTTCGCCGGAAGCCAAAACTCGTTGTTTCGTCGCCGAACGACGATGCCCCGAGCGTGTCGCGGTCTCCCAGACTTCATCGGTCTTACCGAACGACCTCACCAAGTCGCAAAATCGTAGTAAGTTCTAAACCGGCAAAAATTCACCCATCGACTGTTCGCGTCAAGCCTTTCTTCTTAACTCACATAATTTATCATGTAAAGTTCGACGATAACAAAAGGTCAGATCCAGGTCGTTGGAAGAGATCGAGATAGCAATCTCGCGAACCACTCAACAGCGCTTGCCGACAACATCGGCGATCGAGGAATGACCGTCACTTCTTATCAAATCGTTCAATTCCCGTTTTATTTTAGAGACGACGGGCGGTCCCTGGAGCGCGTACGACGTGTATATTTGCACGAGCGAAGCGCCGGCTTTTATTTTCGCGTAGGCATCTTCGCCCGAGAATACACCACCGGCACCGATTATCGGTACTTTGCCCTTGGTCCGTTTGTACATGTCCGATATCATCGCAGTCGATAAGTCGGTCAGCGGCGCCCCGCTCAGACCGCCCGTCTCGTTTTTTTTCGGATCGGTCAGATTTTCTCTGGACACCGTCGTGTTCGACAATATAAGTCCGTCCACCCTGCAGCTTTGTTTCGCGATAACGTCCGCCACATCCTGTCTCTCCTCGTTCGACAAATCCGGCGCCAGTTTCAACAGCAACGGCGGTTTTCTCTCCAAAGATTTGCGCGCCTCGTTTACTTTGCCGAGCAAATCTTCGAGATTCTTTCTGCTCTGCAAGCTCCTCAGACCCTGAGTGTTGGGACTCGAAACATTGATGACCAGATAGTCGGCGACGTCCGAGAATTTCCGTATACCGTCGATGTAATCTCCGGCGGAATCCTCGGAGGTTTTGTTCTTTCCGAGATTGACGCCGATCACGCCGTCGAAACTCGGATCGGCTTTGAGCTCCTTTATGCGTTTCCACACGACTTCGTGACCGTCGCTGTTGAAACCGTATCTGTTTATCACAGCCTTGTCGCTCACCAGCCTGAAGACTCTTGGCTTTGGATTTCCGGGCTGCGGTTTTGGCGTCACGGATCCTATAAATCGGCAACGATTAATAGATAGACAGATACATCGCACATAAGGTGAAAATGTTTTTGATAGGTTTTAAACATACATTTTAAAAAAATTTTAAAACACTTTACCGATATTAAAAAATACTTTTTAAATGTTTTAAAAACCATAAATTTACCCAAATTTTTTATCGCGAAATGGAAAACATAATAAAACGATTTTGGTAAGTGTTGAAAAAATAAAGGCAGAGCAGGACAAAAATCGAGTCTCGGATGATGTGCAAAAATGTAAAGTTTTCCCCGATAAAACGATAAACAATGGGTATGATATGGTAATGAATTGTTAGTGAGATTAGAGACTTGGGGAAAGGGAAGATGGCGCTGCTGATGAGCCCTCAGTGTGACCCATTGAGGGTCATTATGACCCCAACATTATCCCCTGTTTTTTTCCACCTAACATCAACTTTAAGCACGTTTTCAGACGGGTAAAGAATGTTTTATTGCAAATCAAGGAGTCAAATTGGCCCCGCGTGTATTTAATGATTCGCTACCGAGGTGTGCACACTAAGAGTTAATTGTTACTACTAAGTTAGTTAAGGAACACTACCAGTTCTAACTATTGTCCAGGGGTGGGATCACCGTCATAACTTTTGGTAACGTTATGATAATGATACGCTAACGCTACGGTAACCTTATGCTAACAGCTCCAATGCAGTGGCAGTGGCACACGTTAATTCGATTAGTTCCCATAGGTACGAAGAGACGCATGCCGTCCATAGATGACGATGGGAGGGACATCCGTCACATCTGTGCACCGCTTCAAACTCCATTGGCTCCAAGTGACCCCTTTCCGGCTCAAAACACATGCAACTTGTATTTTTTTCGAAATTTGAAAAATTCACCATTTCCAGCATAGGGAATCCTATGTTAAATTTTGCGAAACGGCACTTTTTTTCAAAAAATTTCGAGATATCGAATTAAAACCTTCGCCATTCTTTTCAAGTGGCATATTTACCAACCGATTTCAGTAAAGAAAAAATTCTAAAAATTAAAAAAAAAAAATACCATTTTTGTCGAAAAATTGTAAGGGTCACCCCTTATCATTTTTCCATTTTCAAAATTTCGAGATATCGAATTAAAACCTTCGCCATTGTTTTCAAGTGGCATATTTACCAACCGATTTCAGTAAAGAAAAAATTCTAAAAAATTTTTTTGAAGAAATACCATTTTTGTCGAAAAATTGTAAGGGTCACCCCTTATCATCTTTCCATTTTCAAAATTTCGAGATATCGAATTAAAACCTTCGCCATTGTTTTCAAGTGGCATATTTACCAACCGATTTCAGTAAAGAAAAAATTCTAAAAAATTTTTTTGAAAAAATACCATTTTTGTTGAAAAATTGTAAGGGTTACCCCCTCTCATTTTTCCACTTTCAAAATGACCAAATTTTTTTTTTCGAGATATCGTTTTTTTATCACCTCCATTGGCTTCAAGTGACCCATTTCCGACTCAAAACACTGGCGACTTGTATTTTTTTCGGAATTTTAAAAATTCACCATTTCCAGCATAGGGAATCCTAGGTTAAATTTTGCGAAACGGCACTTTTTTTCAAAAAATTTCGAGATATCGAATTAAAACCTTCGCCATTCTTTTCAAGTGGCATATTTACCCACCGATTTCAGTAAAGAAAAAATTCTAAAAAATTTTTTTGAAAAAATACCATTCCAGCATAGGGGATCCTATGTTAAATTTTGCGAAACGGCACTTTTTTTCAAAAAATTTCGAGATACCGAATTAAAACCTTTGCCATTGTTTTCAATTGGCATATTCACCAACCGATTTTATTAACGAAAAAATTCTAAAAAATTAATTTTCAAAAATACCATTTTTGTCGAAAAATTGTATGGGGGGAATTTAACACAGGATTCCCTATGCTGAAAATGGTGAATTTTTAAAATTTCGAAAAAAATACAAGTTGCATGTGTTTTGAGCCGGAAGTGGGCCATTTGGAGCCAATGGAGTTCGAAGTGTTGCACAGATGTGACGGATATCCCTCCCATCGCTATCTATGGACGGCATGCGTCTCTTCGTACCTATGGGAACTAATCGAATTAACGTGTGCCACTGCCACTGCATTGGAGCTGCTAGCATAAGATTACCGTAGCGTCAGCGTATCATTATCGTAACGTTACCAAAAGTTATGACGGCGATCCCACCCCAGAATTCAACTAACCCTTACGTTACGTTTCTACTTTTTTTACTTTTATTTCGTGCAGAGTCCATAACGAAACACGAATATTTTTTGACTGTCGCCGAAAACGGTAAGGCTTTAACGGTTCCATAAATATTTTCCTAATGGTACAATTGCGAAGTGGATTACTTACCAATTTCGACAAAACCGAAGCCCGTTTTGGTCAGTCCCTTGACCGCTTCGCCCTGTTTGTCAAAGCCGGCTGCCATACCAAGGGGATTCTCGAAATTCAAACCCCAAACGGTCGTTCGTAGCAGTCTCGTGTCCTCGACGTTTTGTTTAGGAACCAAGCCCCATTTGAGGGCAGTAATAGCGAGATTGTGCGCTGTCTCCGGGTCTATCAGACTCGTCAGTGGCATTACTACCTCACGGTAAAATTTCTCGTTGCCCTGATAAAGATTCAAGCCGGCGAACATTGTTGTGCCACTGCATGTTATTATTAAAAAAGATCGAAGCTTTTGTCTGTTAGTCAGTCGTCGCGACATCGCGGATACGAACAAAATTTACCACCCACGACACACCGACCCGCACGTGTTTACAAACTCCGCACGGTTCGGATGCGTTCGTCAATTCATATATTCTGGCTGGGATGCATCCTCGCGTCTTCGTCTGTCCAATCGAATGGAAAGAGACGCAACGACGCCATCTCGAAAGATGGATTTAAGAACACAGAACTATTTCAGGTTAGGTTTCATCGATTCCCCCCCCCCCTTCCACTCCAATAACGTGGCCTGAAAATGAGCATCGTTTAAAAATCCTTAACATTAAATCCGAAGATTTATGAAATAGAAAAAAACGTATATGTCGTATCCGTGAACGAGCTCAAAAGCTTCTGCGGACGAAACGAATGAAAGCAAATATTTTTGTACTGGTTCGGTTAATAATAAACGAAAAAGATGAAATGCAATGAAATTGTTTCACAGCAGAGAAAAACTGTAATTCAGTACTTTGTTATTTCAATGACTTAGAGTGAAAATAACAATTCCGATGTACGTGTATTATGTTTACGTACAAACATTGCAAATAATATTTATTCTAGTTGTACTCTATGACAACATTTTCTTGTAAACAAGAAGATTCGACACTGACACGTATGCGAATTAGTGAAATTAAAGTAAAAAATACATTTTATGTAACAAACGTTTGCAGTCCAATGCTAAGTTATTTTATTTGATGCTTATATCGATGTATCCATGAGGCATTTGCTTCTCTATGACCAGAGGCCTGGTGCTGTAAAGATTCCCTATCGTCACTTGTCTCTTAATAATATCCAGATTTTCCAGTCCCCGATTGTAGCGTTCGAGTATGCTACTAGCATCCTTCAGAGTCTTGTTCTCTTGGAATTCGTGTCTGACTTTTCTCAGCGCGAACGTCCTGGAAAATATCGAAAAAGCCGAAGAAATATCAGAACCAACTGTTACCAAGATAAATCCAGCGATATTTGAGATGCATCCGCATGCAGGAACACAGCCATTAGGTTTGTTCGTTTTCGGAGTAAGCTGGATCAGAGCACTCTATTCTACGTGGAAAGTATATCTATATTTATTGGATACATAGATATATCTTCCACATGAAATCGAGCGCCCTGCTCCAGCTTACTCTGAAAACGAACAGACCTATAGTCAACTTATGAATGAATCAGTGAACAGAGGTAGATTCTCTGAAGGTTAGGTTCGTCGTCGTTCGACAATACTAAGTGAAGGATGCACGATCGATGCGATGCGATGTCTCCGCGTTAATCCCGGACCGATGATTCGTTCGACGTTCACTCACCGATAATTGTACGAATGCCATTTTTTGCTTTCCCGAATCAAATTCCGGTAAAGGCTCAAAACTGCTTCGCGTCCGACAGCCATAATGTTGTTTACAAGTTACGAGCGCACGATTCACGAATCCTCGAGTGAGGCATCTCGTCCTCGGAAGTTGTGCGAACGAAGAGGCATTTCACGCCACCGAATCTACACAGCCGACAGTAGGCTTGCTCGTTTTCAGAGTAAGCTTTAGCAGAGCGCTTGATTTTACGCAGACGGTATATCTATATATCCAATAAACATAGATATAATTTCGACGTAAAATAGAGCGCTCTGCTGCAGCTTGCTCCGAAAACGGACAGACCTAGTGAGAGCCGCCGGCACATTTCGAGGAGAGGATCGAGCACCAAGACGAAATGTCCAGTTTAAAGATCGCTTGGTCATCAACTCATCACAGCGAACGCTCGGTCAGCTGATGAACTGCAGCGTGCTGTAGCTACAAAAAAAACAGCTGACCGGTTAACTTTGCTGAGTCAAGTAGCGAATTGTATCGTGTCGCTGCGCTACTGTGCGCTGCTGCACAATTTTCGTTGCGTAGAGTTACGTAGATCGGCGCCGTCAGCGAATCGCGAAGTTTCGCAGTTTCTCAGTTTGAAGATACCGGGGACATCAGAGCGACGTCTCAGCATTAGGTCTTGCAAGTATTACCGCTCCACACCCGTCGATAGTCTCTCGAAGACTTCAAAATGGCTGAGTTGATATCTATACCGCTGAAAAAGCCGTCCGACGTCGACGTCGTAAAGCCGCTGACCAACGTCATTAGATCGACGTACAATTCGGCGACGAATCAAAAAGATTACACCGACTCTATAAACGAATTCGGTAAATTGCGGAACAACGCACTGTGGCGAGCTTTCGAGAAGTACGAGAGCTCCTTGGAGGTTATTTACAGGTATGAGTCATTTCCCGTTTAATCTTCACGATTCATCTGCTCGCTGTCAAGTAACGCCTTTGTACCGAAACCTTTGTGACTCGATTCCTTCCCGGCTTTGACGTCCGTCGCACGCGTTGTCGTACACTCGCCGATAACATTTTTACCCGCAGTTCGAAATACAACGTTCATGATTCAATTTGTTTTACAGCTACTATGATCAACTCTGCGCACTCGAGGGTAAAATACCTGCTCACGAACTGCAGATTCCATTCAAGTGGAAGGATGCCTTTGATCGTACCATATTCGGTGGAAAGCTGAGCTTGAGTAAGTCGTCGAACAGGGGCCTCAGTTTGGAAACTTTTGTCGAGGCGATTCCGGATGCTCCAAAGTTTTACCTGCAGAGACCTCTGTGCGATCTGTTGCCAGGGTTGTGGCGTACTTTCAATTTTATTTTTTTAAATGTTAAATCGGTCGATTGCAAAGCTGTATGGAATTTAGTAGGTAAATCCCATTTAGAGAAGAGAACATTTGGACAAAGACAATAAAAGATCCGGACTCAAAAGTTTAGATTGGATGAGGAAATTAAAACTTTACATTGTTGAATTCAAAGTGAATTTAATATATTGCTAGTAGACTATCTGTAAACGTTTTGGTGCAACTTCAGCCAGATCTGAAAAGTCTCTTTGCAGTAGACTGACAAATTTTTTTATATTGTTCACCAAAGGCTTTTGGTTCCACTTGACTTGAAATCAGTGCAATTTTCAATGCATAACACATACCCAATGTTCGCAGCTATAAGCACACTGGCTTACGAAAAGTTGTGTGTACTCTTCAACATTGCTGCCCTCCAGAGTGCCGTAGCTTCGATCCAATCTCTCGAGAGCGACGAGGGTCTGAGGCTCGCCGCGAAATTATTTCAGGTTCGTACGAATGTCCTCGAAGTCACCCTGATACCTGCAACGACATTATCGATGACGATGCAACACTCTAATTTCCAGCAAGCAGCAGGAATATTCAATTATCTGAAGGATAACGTCATGCTCGCGATCCAGCAAGAACCGACTCCGGACATGAGTCCCGACACCCTGTCGGCGCTTTCTGCTCTGATGCTCGCCCAAGCCCAAGAAATATTCGTCCACAAGGCTATTCACGATTCGATGAAAGAAGGAATTGTCGCAAAGCTGGCCGCTCAGACCGAGGAACTCTACGCGGAAGCTTTGAAACTCTTTCAGAAGGAGATCTTCCGTTCGTTCTGGGACAAGGAATGGATTCCGTTGGTACGGCAGCACGATGGAATTTCATACGCTAACGTGCCTAATTTTATTTGAACACGACAAAAAGAAAAATGAATCGGTTCGCGATTGCAGATAGCGGGAAAGCAAGCGGGCTACCGCGCTATGGCGGAATTTTATCAAGGACTCGTTTGCAAGAACAGCAAACTCATTGGCGAGCAGATCTCGAGATTGGAAGTGAGTAACACGTCGCTTCGGCAAGTTTTTTATTTTATTTCATTTGTAAAAAAATTGTACGTCTTTGAAGAAATCTGCATTACATCAAATTACATCGTTTTTTTTTTTTTCACATTATTTCATTTATACCGCCGAGCCGAGCCCGATTACAAGGAAGAATATACTTTTATACCTAAACAACAATATGGCGCGAGGATTTTCGCTTACAAACATTCTAAAAATATGAACTAATTAGTAATGAATATAAATTAATAATACAAGTACTGAACAGAAATACTATAAATAACCAGCGCTGTGTCCTTTAACGATGTACAGCATTAAACTCATCCCGTAGGTAGAGTTCTGAACACTGCTTTCCGAAAATGAGGCATCGAGCAGCGGCCGTGTCTCTGAATAATCATTTGTAGTAATTTTTGGCGAGTCTCTTTGAATGCACTGCTTTGGGAAGAATAAAAATTATTCGCTCGTCGAGTTTTATTTTCCGAGTGAACTTCTCCAAGCAAAGTTTGTACGACGAAAAACGAAGCCGTTATAACTCGATGAAATTTAGTCTCACGCAGATATAGTTCACGGTTATAGATTTTTCACTGATTTATTTTTCATTGCTCGTGCAGCACTCGGTCGAGCTCTTCAAAGCGGCGCAACAGCGATCCAACAAGCCCTCGCTGTTCCAAGACTATGCGAACCGAGCTCAGAGGAATTACAACGAAGTGAAGAAGGACAACGACTTCATCTACCACGAGAGAATTCCGGACTTCAAAAGTTTGGAGCCTGTCGGAAAAGCGAACGTGGCGAAGCTGCTGCCCTTAGCACAGCCGATGAGCGCAAATTTCAAAGGTGCGAGACACTGTTACGAAGAGCGATTTGTCTTGGATCTTCAAACCAAATTGTTATCTTTAGAATTATACTGTAGAACCTCGGTTTTTCGAACCCTTCGAAATCGAGTCTCATTCCGATAATCAAAAATTCGGATGATCGATATGCAAAACTTACAGATCTTTTCGAGGATTTGCTTCCCGTCACTGTGCACCACGCAATGTCAGCCTACGAGGTCCGCAAGAACGAGCTCGTTAACTCGGAGATTTCGAAACTCCGCGAGATGACACAAGTTCTGAACAGCGTTCTGGCGAGCCTGAATTTACCAGCGGCAATCGAAGATTTGAGCGGCACAGAATTGCCTCAATCGTTGCTGGAGAAAGCGGCAACTGTGAGGATAGCCGGCGGCATTAAAGCTCTGGAAACTGCTATGAACGAACTTCCAGACTTGCTTCAACGAAATAAGGATATATTGGACGAGGTATTTGCTAACTAAATGCTGCCTTGACGAACTTATTACTTGGAAATCTGTTAAAAAAAAAATTTAACTTTCAACACGTATTCTAGTCGGAGAGAATGCTGCACGAAGAGCGCGATTCCGACAATCAATTGCGCGAGCAATTCAAGGAACGCTGGACCAGGATTGCAAGTAGTCGATTGACAGAACAGTTGACGTTGAACGCTCAGAAGTATCGCGAAATCATTAACAATGCTGTGTCTGCCGACAAGGTCAGTAGGAATAAAATTAATTGGTATAAATTTAATTGTCAAATTATCTTCATGAAACAATTAATGTGCATCAATTTCATTGTCGAATTATCTTTATGAAACAATTAATTTGCATCAATTTTATTGTCAAATTATGTTAATTAAATAACCATAATTTTGTTTATCAATGATTGACGATGTATTTGACCGGATTGACTGTTCTGAACTAGGTTGTCCGCGAGAAATTCGAGACCCACCGAGACGGTATGGAAATCCTGAGTATGGAGGAGGGACAAGTGATGTCTGCAGTGCCCACGGGATCCGCGGTTCAGGAGAGCGGCGCAGTGATGCAGCTCAGACAACTGATGGAAGCTGTAAGCGGCGATATGTACTTTTTAAGTTTTCCCCAGTTACAGTAAAGTTTTATTTTAACCCCGATTATACTTTCGTAGGTGGAGACTTTGAAGGCTGAGCGGGACGTTATAGAGAGCGAGCTTAAATCAGCAACGACTGATATGAAGACCACGTTTTTGTCGGCTCTCTCGAAAGACGGGGCAATCGACGAGCCTAATTTGTCTACGGAGAATATCGGCAAGTGTTACGGAACTCTGACCAGCCAGGTCCGAGACAGTCTCGCTCGTCAGGAAGCGCTCATAAATGACATTCAGGTACACAATTTTATACATTTTCCACCTGTTCCAGCCGTTTCTATTGCAGCCGGAACATTTATAATGCATAGTGTCCAACTGACCTTGAATTTTGCCTGCCCTTGAAAAAGTTTTGGAATGTCCTTGAATCAAACAAAAAAATGATTGAACAACGATTTTTCACTTTTTGAGTCACTTTTGGAAAAATGTCGATTTTCGTGATTTTCGTCGTCCTGTTATTTCGTACGTCGCGCGCGATATGCATATTTTCATTATTTATAAAAGTCCCAAAACAACCTGGAAATTGTCCTTGAATGTTCTCAATTTTCGTACAGACTTTTTACTGGACGCCATGATAATGACAACAATCGTTATCGTTACAGGCCGGCCATGCGGCATTTACTCGCGAGCAATCGGGCTCCGGCAGTTCTCGCGAAACGATGCTTTGCAAACTAGCCGCCGCTTACGACGCGTTCAAAGAGCTCAAGAACAATCTGCACGAAGGAGCCAAGTTTTACAACGACTTGACACAGCTACTGGTCGTCTTCCAGAACAAGATATCAGATTTTTGCTTTGCCCGTAAAACCGAGAAGGAGGAATTGTTGAAGGACTTGACAACGAACTTGAGTCACACCGGACCAGCAGCGACACCGAATATTCCGTCGCATCACGGAGGTGAGCGCCGATCGATTTGCGCGATCCGTGTTAGTACAAAAAAGATCAACGATTGCGTAAGCGAATTTGTAAGCTTTAGCAGTCACACGTACAAACTACAGCAGCCGACTATACTCAATTACTCGCGTGCTCGCACTGTTCATAGCATGTGAAAATTCATTCCATATCCCATTCGGCTAATGGAATTTCGGAATTTGGAAATCCATTCTATATGCTATGAAAAACGTAATTGTAAAATTATAGTTTATAGAATGGATTTCGGACATTCATTGCATATGCTATGAAAACTGAATTTTCGAAAATATAGTATATACAGAATTCTCAATTTTCGAAATCCATTTCATATGCTATGAAAACCGAATTTTCGAAGAAATTGCATATAGGATGGAATTCGGATGTCGGAAGTCTATTCTATATGCTATTAATTTTTGAGGAAGGTCAGCTTCACCAAAGGGGGCTTAGTTGGAGGGTGGGAGGGGGGGCTCTAAACCAACAAACAAATCTACAGTTTTCCAAAATATATATAAGATATGCAACAAATGTTTCATAAATATGCACAGGTCCGGCTGGCGTGAGTCAATCGAATGAAGGTGGTGCACATTTGCCATACCCGACGTCGTACCAAGGCGGCATGCCTATACCTTACGGCGCTTCACCCGCAGCTCCGTATCCGACTTACGTGCCTCCACCGATGCCTGCTAGATATAATCCGTACGCTACTATGCCGTATCCGACTCAAGGTACGATTTTTTTTTCCATCGGCAATTAGATTTCCTCTACTTTATCGTAAAAATCGTTGAGCATATTCTACTCATAGTATCTTAATCGCACTGATATTTCAGGAACGCAATACTTCCAGTACCAGCCGCAAGGACAACCGCAAGCGCCGTACGGTGGTTTCGCGACTCTGCCGCGTTTCGGTGGACAAGGTCCGCCGCCGCCCGGTCAACAAAATCCGTGGCAATAAATTACGCAACAACACGTTTGATCGTGATAATTTCTATCTGATCATTGTTATGCAACACGCGAATGTTTAAAACGTAAAAAAAAAATGTTAACGTCACAAGGCTGAATAATTTTGCATTACCACGAAAGTATGTTACAAAATTATGTACCTCCGTCGCCTGTATTATTTTTTTTTTTTTCAGAAGTTCCGGAGACTTGCAAATTTTTAAATACAGAGAAATATCGTGATTGATTCACGACTACGATTGATAGGGCGGGCAAGATATTTTTCCGCTCAGGGCCGATATGACAATTGAGTGACGAATTTACATTCCCCGTCGACGCGAAACTTTAAGTATTTTCAGCCAAATCGTGAAGGCTACTTATTCAGTTTGAACAATCAAGGAGAAGCTTTAGCTACCGAGAATGGCCTTTTCAATTAAGTACGAATATTCTTTTTTTTTGGAACACAATTGTTACCGGTGTCAAAACATCGCTATTTGTAAAACTGTTGTATAAACTATTTTTAATGGACTATTAACTGCTCTCAACGCTCTTAACAGAATGCGAATAAATATACAAATTGTATGATCAAAAAAATGTTTGATTATTCGATCGAGGTTTGTGGATGATTCTAAAAGAACTAGATTTTTAACACATTTATATTTTTCTGCACTAACGATAGGTCGGTTATATTCGGGTTGCGGGTGTTCACTGCTAACAGTTGTATGTATAAAATTTATCTTTACGGATGGTTAACTGACCGTACGGATTAAAATTTAAAAAAAAGAAAATACATGTATAACACGCATAGAGTTGTGTTTATTCGTGCCCTTAAGACGTGTACTATACACAGTTGACGTAGTGAATTAAAAACGTCCGGAATCCCGATCAACTCGATACTACCAGAATGATACAATCGTAAAAAACCCTTTCTTAATATGAAAAAATTGATATCGTTTTTTGTTGTTGTTTTTTTTTACCAAATGGCGTTGATCCAAAATTTTACATTCGTTACAGTCGATTCCTCGGTTTCACCGTCTCCTCCCGGTCGGCCGCGTTTTTTTCTATACCCCGATTCATCCGTTTATCGCCGAAAGAAGTGGGAAAGCAATGGAACATTGGGCTGTGACGAGCTTTTGTAAGTTCGTATTCTTTTTTTTACCAGCGACCAGAATAACTCGTAGTTGCGAGCTTACCCCTTGTCCCGCTTGTACCGTTTTCTTCGCTTGCTTCACCTCTGAATTTCGAGAAGAGCTATCAAATATTTCGTTTCGTTTTTTTTTTTTCGTTGCTGATAAGAATCGTGCGGCCCTAATGGAAACAGCGTAATTCACGGAATTTCAGTTGGAAACCTCGCAGTGAGAGAAACAATTTACTGTACTCATCCCCTCATTAAAATTCGTACAAACTGGTCGTTAAAACTTCATACTTTTGTATATTCATTTTGCTGACATTTTTAATACTAAAGTACCTAACGAAAGATCCCTATGTGTAATACAGAGTTCGTAATTCCTATCAGGATCGACGCCGTTTCCATTGGAGTCGTTGAGACGTGCTACGAAAATTCTTTAGCGTCGAAATTCCTGCATCGCGTTCGCATCGAATCCCGAACAAACTATTCCGTTCGCGATAGAACGTTTTCGTTAAACTCTATATGTAATCTACATCATTGTCATTTCTCGAAATCGATATTAATTTCCGTTCTTTATGTTACGCCTTGTATTCCAATGTCAAAAATAAGTATCGTTCTCGTTTATCGAATTTTAAATAGATTTAACTCGTCAACCGAATTCACTTCTATCGTGAGTAACGAAACCACTGCGAGAGACCGTTGACCGATCTAGTCTTTGGAGTGTTGGCTGCTGGAGCTGGAGCTGCGCGAGCGACGTTTGAATTTGGGCTGAGTCAGAGACTCCGTTGCCGACGTACCTTTCTTATCTTTCGTCTCCGTGTCGGAATGGGCGTTGCTTGTTTTCTTATCGTCGCTACGTTTGTCGTAGTGTTTGGACGTTCCTCTGCTGGATTTGTCGGGTCTCGAGGAATCGCGCCTCCGCGGCGAATAGTTCCGGCGGGTTCTTCGATCGCGACTGCCTCTGCGACTGTCGTCGCGGTCGCGGGACCTTCGGCGATCTCTGGATCGCGAGCGTCCGCTGCCGCGTCTCCTTCCGCGATCCCTCGAATCTCGACGCGACCATCGATCGCCGCGACCCGAGTCACGGTTCGACGACCTTCTGCCGTCTCGGCGTCTCGTCTCCGATCTGTCTTGAGCGTTCACCCCATTCTTCGAATTGTTTTTGTGATCGTTGTTTCGATCCTGCGAGACCCGATGCGATTCTCGATCCCCGCCGCCCGTCGCCGACGACTGATTGTTGTCCCTGCGCAAAAGATCGTCCGGTATTCGATCAACGTTGTTGCCCGAACCGTCGACGCCGTGTCCAGACTCCTCCGGATCCTCCACGAACCTTCGCTTCTTCTCGGGATCGCGGCTCGAGTACTCGTCGTCTCGTTTCATGCGTTCTTTCTCGATTTTCTGTAAATGGGAAATTGCGGATCGTACTGCGGCTTAAAATTTTTACCATCGCGATTTTAGGCTCGATAAAAAAAATACCTGAAATTCGTGCAGTTTGATGGTACGATTCTGCGCCAGCTTCCAATGCGGCGGTGTCATACTTCGGGAACGACTGCGCGAGGGTGTGTGATATCTCTGAAAATTACACGATGGCATTGGAACAGTGAATTCCATGATTATTCCATTTATTATTCCTATGATTACTAGGGTGTTTCTCAAAAAGGGCATTTTTAAAAATTTTCCTCCCATCCTTTTAAAGTTTAGATTTCAATCGTTAATTAAACCTAACGAAAGGCGCTCCCTAGAAAAAAAATGTTGAGTGGTGCTGCATTCAATTTGCGAGGTTTAATTTCAGATAAAAATCTGTATTTAAAAAATGGAGGTTCGCGAGATTCAATTTCAGATTAAAATCTGTATTTTAAAAATACCTTTTTTGAAACCTAATGATTGCATAAGGAGAAGAGCTGTGCGTGCGAGAGAGACAGTTGCAAATTTCAAATTAACTTTATTCAATGGGGTTAATTTTTTTGAGAAAACAAAAAAATTCGGGCCGGATGCGAAATTACCGTGTGCATCAGGTCGAATTTGCTTTTTTCTAAAAAAAAAATGAGCACCCTTGAGAAAAGTTCATTACAGATTTCACTACCAATCGTGATATTTCACTTCCCCTTGAAGTATTTTTTTTCGAAAGGCATACTTTTTTAGGTCTCAGATCGTTTCTAGGACCGATCGATGCGAATACTTACGAAGACACCTCGACCCTTGAATACACGTCCGGTTTTCCTGTTGTTTCGCATACGATCTCTGCCGTAATGCTGAGTCCTAAATTCCTTTTGATTAGCATTATTGGTGGGTCCGGCACGGTACAAAAATTTGTTGGCTGGCACTTCGGGAATCTCGTCCGGATCGATTTTCGTAACCGACACGAGTGGATGGGTTTTACCGTCGTCCTCGTCGTGGGAATCTTGAATCTCACCGTCCTCCGACTTGCTTCTCTTTTTGCTAAAAGTTCAGTGTGGCGAAACGTCGGAATTAAATAAACAAAAAAGAGAAAACGAACCGTGCCCAACACAGGAGGTCCCCACGCTTCGTCTTACCTTTTCTTACTTTTCTTCTTCTTCTTTCCCTTACCCGAATAAGAATCAGAGTCCGAGCCCGAAGAACTTACTTCCTTGGGTTCACGTTTTTTTGCTGTGAGTAAATAATCTTAATTTATTTTAAGCATTTAAGTAAAGAACCGTAATTTATTTTAATTTATTAAATAAAGATTTTTTTACATTCGTTTAAAAAAAAAAAATTAATTCGTACGCGATCTCACCTTTGGTCTTTACTTTCAAAACGAGCTCTCCGCAATTGACAACCTTTGCGTCTTGTAACGGTCGGGACATGCGATCTACCGGAAGTCCCTCAATGTGCGAGACGACCTCTTGGCCGGATAGAACTTCTCCGAAAACGACATGCACACTGCAAGCAGAACAAGGAAACGCTTATTTATTTTGTATTCGAAGTACGATTATCAGATTTTTTTAGTCGATACTTTGTTGAAACAGATACACTAAGGTGATGTGAAAAACCGCCGCCGGTAACAAAAACCGTACCGAATGTCGTTTTGAGACCGCAGTCCGCCGACGAAAAGCAAAATTGTCTTTTACTGGGGAATCGGCAGACGCAGGGAAAGCCAATTTTTTTTTTCCTCGGCGGTCGGCGGTCTCAAAGCGGCATTCAGTACAATTTTCGTTATCAACTTGGCGCGGGGCAGATGGGAGGGCGCTTATGCCAGATCAACTTAAGCCGTCACGTACGGAATCCTCGCAGCCCGGCATAAAAACCGCTATATCTCAAAATTAAAATCGACAATGTCGTAATGCGGAAAAATACTCTTTGAAGATACTCACTTTCACGATATTATAATTGTGCAAAATAATATTTTATCGCCAATACATAGTGCGCCATTGTTATTCGATATTTAATTTTACATCTCAGGCGGAGCCCCGGGCCTGCGTTGTCACGCTCGACGCGAGGCTTCCGTACGTGAAGGCTTAAAAGATTATTTTTTTTCCCTATTCGTGATGTTTTTAATCGAACAATTTTGTTTACTCACTTGTCGAGATGAGGCGCTGGTTGCGTTGTACTACAACAACAAAACATTATTAAGGGGATGAGTGATGAACAGAAAGAGCCAGCTTTCATTGGTCATTGTGTTGTAGTAGTGGTGTGCAGACCCCTCCCTCACGACTACACAGAAATAGTGCTAAGTTAATCATTCCTCTAGATTGATTTTGCAATATAATCTCCTCGTTCGGAGACAAAAGATCCTTAGACCATTATACAATTGAAGGAAAGACCGAGCTCTCGCTTCCGCAAATTCATGCGAGTCTTTGCTACTCTCGCTGCGATTAAATGATAGAATCACTTGTTTAAATTGTGACGCTGTAAACGAAAAGTAAAAAACCGGAAGATTCCGTCGGGTATCGATTAGTTTCTTCCTGCCGCATCTGGACTGCTCTTATTCGGTCTACTGTGAACACAGCCCGCTCGTGGTGCTGCTAAAAATCGGCCGAGTGGGAAACGTCGAATTATCTGTATATCGCTCAGTCTATCTGTCTGTCCACTTACATGAAGAACTGTGAGCCATTAGTGTCTTTGCCACGGTTGGCCATCGACAGTAAAAATGGCTTGCCGTGCTTTACATCAAAGTTTTCATCTGTAACAAATAAAATAAATTTATTATTTATTTATTGGTAGAGGGGAAACGAATTCCTTTTACATTTTATACTAACATGACAAATCTTTGTTGTCTTTAAAAAAAAGAAACAAGAGAATCAATATTCGACACTTAAAAAAAAATTGATTTAACAGATTTAAAAAAATTTTTTTTTTTGCTCTCTCAAAGTGGTTTTTTTTATGGGAAAGAATTCAATTTATCAGAGTATCGAGTTCAAACTTGGGACAGCAAATTTGGCTCCAAGTATGAAATTTTTTTGAGGATCGATGACCATTTTTTTTTAACGAATCCTATATGCTTTGTCTAAAATTCATTATGTATATACGTATATATTTACCTGGGAATGTTCCGCCGTAGATAGATTCTCCGCCTGTACCGTTACCTACAGAAAAATCGCCCCCTTGGATCATGAAATCCTTGACCACTCTGTGAAAAACTATTCCTTTGTAATGCAGCGGTTTTCCGGACGTCTTTCCCAATCCCATCTCTCCCGTGCACAGAGCGCGAAAGTTTTCGCAAGTTTCAGGACAGACGTCGGCGTAGAGCTCAAAGATAATTCGTCCCATCGGCAGACCGCCGACTTCCACATCGAAGAAAACTCGAGGATTGACTTTAGCCATGATGGAGACTCCGGTCATGCCCCTAGAATAACAATACGATTATAGAAGGATGTACCGACGTTTCTCGAACAGTTAAAAAAAAATACTGAAAGTTACAAATCACATCCATAGAACAACAGTGTTAACATCACACGTTTACCATACAAGTTATGGTTTACCATCTTCTACCATGTTATGGGTCAACCATACCATGTTACACCATGTTTTCGGTTTATCATACGAGATCTTACACTGCTGTTCGCGGAGTGCGGTAATTTCTATCGCAACTTCGTTTTTTATATATATATATTTTTTTTCAGTTCTCGAGCATGATAAACGAAAGTGTTTTATCGCCGAAAATTACATACAAAACTTGGGTTTCGGAGAAAAAAAAAATGCGGAATTCGAGTACGAAGCACACACCGAGTAACCGATGTAAACGCGTCGGGTTTGTTTATTCTTCGTTGTACAACAAAAGATCAATTACTTACGGTCGTCAAGGGTGTAGACGAGCGAACGGCGTGCAGCCTTATCAATAGTTTTCGTAGCTTCGTCGAACGCTGTGTAAAATTGTCCGATAACAACTGTAATTCCGAGGTTAAACGTGAATGACTGAGTGAGCGTTCGCCAAGTGTGAGAAAGCCATCGTCGATGTTGAGAATGCCGCACAGTTTCGCCGCGAGAGGCGCTGCGAGCGACGAACAACGCCGATGATCTCGCGCCAAGGAACGACGTTCAGACACGTCGGCAGGTCGCGCTTCGTGTCCATTCCGAAGCTCGGAACGCTGCTGCGCCACATCTGTTCGCCTCGCGATCGTTTCGTTTTCAATAAACTCACGCCATTTTTATTTACGTATCACTGGTGGGGGGTAACGAAGTGAACGAGACTTTCCACAGGCATTTACAATTTATAACTCTGTGAAATAACGCGGAAATATAATACGGATTCATCGTTGTCAATTATGTGAATCGTTGATCAATCGTCGTTAGCGAATAAAATGTTTAACTATCGCGCGCGCCTGTGCTGACGATTTAATGAATTCGTTAAACAATCGTGGTGTTCACAGCGAAAATCTGCGAATTTTCCCAAACTGCGCTACGAATAAAATGGATTATCGCCAAAAGGTAAGCGCTCGTGCGATCAACATTTTTTGTTGTTGTTTTTTGAGAAAATTCGACCATCGGCGCGGAAACGGTTTTTTTTCGTGCAAATTTTGTTTTCCTCCGGATTCGATGAACCAGCACGACTCGCGATTTTTCGATTATACCGACGAGAGTAAATATCCTTGATTTCTGTTTTATCGTGTTTTCTCACGCGTCGCATTCTCCGATCGTGCTATAAATAAATAATGTTTTGAGACAAAATTCGAGCACCGTTTCGCCCAAAGACACTTCCGTCTGCGACACGGATTATCGCGATTTCGAAGATAATTTACTTTGCAACGCTGTCGGAATAATCCACGTTCGTTCGCAAAGATTCACAGCTGAATTTTCTGTTCCCTCTCTCGCAGATGGTTGTATCGAGCGCGCAAAAACTGAAGCACGAGGACGACGACGATGAGGATCTGGAAACATTGAGATTGGCCGCTCTGAAGTCGCTGCGCGCGAAGAACACGTTGCAGAGTACTCAGCAGCCGGCCGTGCTGCCTCAGCCGATGATGCCCAGAGTAGCATATCCGCACGGTCCTGTTTACAATCATCGAGGAACGTCGAAAAGAGGATACTATCAGAACAGAGTGACGAGGCCCAACGGGGTGAGCGAAAGACGAGAACTTTTTTTTTTTTTTCACGAACTGATCCGTCAACTTTTCGATAATGAGCATTTTTTTCTCATCCAATTTTCAGAGTAAATACTATCACAGCAGGGTGAATCAGAATTTAATTGAGATTGTACCAATGGCGGAGGATGACGAGCTGCAAAAAGACGGGACACAACCTGATTTCGAGACGTTTAAATCTGACCCCCACGATGTCCGGGATACGGAAGGTAACGTCGGCAAAGTTAACACGAATGTGTGAGGACACTTTGATAGATTCAGCGATTTGTCCATTGTGGGTTGGACAAAATAAGAGGGGTTCTTCGCCTGCTCGCATTCTTTTGAACTTTAATTTTGTTCCCTCGGAGAAGAAGCCATGTTTAAAAAAAAAAAAAATTCTAGACTCGAATCCAGAGTACTTAAAATAGTGTTAAACTTCATGCGTCTGTGGTAGCTCTAACTTGTGTATATTTCAATTTTATGAGATTCAGACTTTTTTATATCACGAAAAAAAGGTGTACAGTAAATTGCGCATGACTTCCTTATTTATTACAATTTTGTGTGCAGCTTCCTACGAGCTTCCTAAGAGCAAGTGAAAGTCGATCGACGAACTTTCCCACCGAGAAAGCTCTGCGCATAATTGCAATAAACTAGGAAGTCGTGTGCACATTTTTTTTGCGTGCTCCAATCGAGACTCTCGTGATCTTTCCAGGTGACTCAAAATTTTACCGTTACAAAGACACTGCGAGCGGTTCCGAGGAGGAGGACACGAAGGAGTCGAACAGTGCGTCGACGGCGGCGTTAACGCCGAAGAGCGAGCGTTTGGAGAAAGTTTGCGCGGAGGGTGACGAGAGCGGAACGGAAAGGGACAACCAGAGCGGCGTAGAAGAGAGTCCACGCGAGCAGATCGGCGACGAAGACGTCTGCGACGAGGAGGAAGACGAGGGAGGAGACGAAGACGAGGAAGAGGAAGGGGTGGACGACGATGAAGACGACGACGACGAGGAAGAGGAAGAAAAGCCGGCGAACGACGACGACGACGACGTCTTGCTGATGGCGGATCTCGAGGAGGAGGACAGCCTCGAGCGTTTGATGGACGAGATGGAACGCGAGATGAACGTCGACAAACCGTCCGAGAAGAAGGAGAAAAAAATTACGAAGAAAGATGCCAGAGAATCGAGGAAGATCGGTGACGTTCAAAAGTCTCGCAATCGTAAATCTCGGAGTGAACGAGAGACGGGCAAGAACGGCACGGCCAATACGGCGGTCTCGACGTCCCTGCAGTCGACGAAGAGCGAACGTCGATCGGTGTCTCCCCGTCCGGTGAACAGAACGCTGCACAAACGTAGATCCTTATCGCCGAAGCCGCGACTGAGGAAAAAGTCACCCAGACGATCACCGAGAAGATCGCCACCGAGACAATCTAAGAAGTCTCGCGAAATGCCGCGACTCAGATCGCCCAGAAAGATGTCGCCACCGTCGAGATTCTCGCCGAGGCCGAGATCGCCTAGATTGTCGCCGCGACCGAGGTCGCCGAGATTGTCACCGCGAAGATCGCCGAACAACCGGTCGCCCATGAGGAGATCGCCTTTGAGAAAATTGTCACCCAGAGGAAGATCGCCCCACTCGCGATCGCCCCGAATACGAAGATCACGATCGCCGTTAGCGATAACGCGTTCGAGATCTCCGAGACCGACGAGATCGCCCAAACGTTCGAATCGCTCGAGATCACCGAGAATAATTAGATCGAGATCGCCGAGAAATTCCCCGGCGAGATTGTCGCCTCGAGCGAGAACGCCGCGATCGAAGTCGCCCAGGTCGTCGCCGTTGGTGCGAAGACCATCGCCTAGGAGTCGATCGCCACGATTATCGCCCAGACGCGCAGCCTCTCCGCGTCTCCGATCCCCAAAATTGTCGCCGGAGAGGCGGAGAGGCTCGCCGATCAGGCTTCGATCGCCGGTTCGTCTTTCACCGCACAGATCACCGTGGTCGTCGCCGAAAAATTCGCCGCGTCTTTCGCCCAGGCGACGAAGATCGCCGAAGGAATCGACGAGAAAAACGAGACCTCGCTCCATCACTCCCGAGGAAAGCGCAAGCAAGACGTACAAGCGCGAAGCTTCGCCAGCGCGAAAAAACGCCTCGTCGCCCGACGTCGTCAGATCCAAGGTCAAGCAGAGGGAATCAGCGTTGTCGAGTAGCGGGCCGAAAGATTCCACCGACACCACCAACAACGATCCAGTGCTGGAAGCGCGGAGGAAAAAATTCGAATGCAACAAACCCATAGATCCTATTCATGACAATAAAAAAATTAAATTGGGCAAAAGAGACAACGCGAACAAAAAAATTGAAGTTCCCGAAGAGCCGGCACCGGTCGATTCGCCGAAAGGGCAGAAGTCCGCGAAGATGTCGGACGAGTACGAGGACGTGGCGGAGTCCGATTTATGCCTGACCGACGATTACGTCTACGAGGTTTTGGAGGACGTCGTGAGCGACGAATCGTCCCAGACGAATACAGTTTCCATGTGCGTCGAAATGGTTCCCGTGAAGGTGGAGAAGGAAAGATCGAAGAAGAAGAAGAAGCGGGACAAGGAGATTTATCAGGTCGGAAAATTGAAGAGCGGAGAACTGACGCTCTCGGAACGGATTGGAAAAGAGAAGAAATGTAAAAAGCGAAAGGACAGAGCGACCAGCCCGGTCGACAGCTCGCCGGAACAAGCGACGACGGTCGTCGAAGATCTCACCGTCGACGAGGAAGGCGATCTACGAACGGAACTCAGTCGAAGAAGAGCCGAAAGACTGAACAGAGCCGTGCCCATTCAATCGGCGAGACTTCTGCAGTCGGCGTTCAAGGGAGTCGTCAATGAGTATGTATTCGCAAAAAATGCGATCTTTTTATTTGTATTTTAAAGCGTAATTGCGTTACGTGCAGAGTTCGATCTAACTTACGTTGAAATTAATTGGTTTACCAGGGTTGCAAAAACCAACGCAAAGGTGATCCAGAGACACTCGGCCAAAGGGGAAGAGAAAAGTGAGTATTGTCGTACATATTAATTTGCTTACTGGTTTAAACCTTATACTCACAAATCGTTCTACTTTCAGCTAACAAAAAAGAAGTGAGACGTGTGACCGTACTACATAGAGCTGTAACGGATTTACCAGATTCCGAAGGTATGGTCGACTCTACGGAGTATACCTTCAATAACGTATTTTTCTTGTACAACTGGCAAGCTGTGTGGCTCTGACTGACTATGCAATTTATGTTTCCGGAAATTTACCGGAAATACGCTATTTCCGGTGAAAATGAAATATTCAAACGAGAAGTGACGTATTTCCAGTATGACGTCACAATTCCGGTAAAAAAAATAAGGTGTTCAAATCGAAAATTACGTATTTCCGATATAACATCACTTCCGGTTGAAAAGTGAGATTTTCAAACCAGAAGTGATGTATCTCCGATATGACGTCACTTCAGGGCCAGAGGAAACGTAAGCGAGCCCCCTAGATTTTTGAAAATTGGGACAAGCAAACGAACGACTTTCCAAAATAAATATAACACACGATATCGGAATGCTCGACACTGCATTCGATCAAATAATCTAATTACATTCGACGATGATTAACAGAGGAAGCAGTCGTCGATTCGAAGGTTCCTGTTCGGTTCAGATTGGGCATCAACAAGCCAACGCAAGAAAGCAGAGAGCCCAAGGCGGCTCGGAAATCTTCCAAGAGGCAGGGGCGCAAGGTAAAACATAAGAATAATATGCCATTAACCGATCACGATCGAAAAAATCAGTAGTACTCGTATATTACTTGTTTATCATCATTCGCCTGTACATAATATTTGTATCACACTTGTACAGTGTGCGGTGCCGACCACTTATGTTCGTACACACAGTTTACGGATTTTCGTTCTTTTTTTTTTCTCTCTCCGTGATCTTAGGCTGGTTCGGGTCTCAACGAAACGGTCCGCATATAATCGGTCGTAACTTGTACTTGTAGGACATATTTATAATATCGATTCTGTTTAGAGAAACACCTAACACGTTATATTTTTCTTATAGAGGGCTATCCGAGCATCTATATGAAACACTTAGTGATTATTGATTTATTCAATCGACGGATCGAATGCGCAAATGGATAATTTTGTAGACCATGCGATATTGCACACACTATATCATTTTGATGTCATTATATCGGTACTTAGATGAAGATTGTAGCCGCGAAACGCACGGGTCTGGCGTGATGATTGTAACTCGTGGAAACACTGTTTTTTTTTTGTCTTCTCTCTTCAATTAAATTCCATTACGGAGATTCCTGCTTGAATAATCTACTTTGATCGATCGAGTAATGCGAGAAGTTAACGAATCAGGATTCGAGCTATACGCCTATTCACGCGTTCTTCATACTTTCATAAAGACGATTAATGCGACAAGTATAATGTGCCTTCGAAATCGTAGCACTTTCTCGCCAGCGATTCTGGTCAATAAGCACCCGTCGCTTTGCGTGATACGAAGGTAGAAGATTTATCGGGCAATTACCACCGAAAATTTTGACTCACTAGATAGTTAAGGGAAAAATAAATTTACATCGATCGGGGTTTATCACGCGTCCTCGCCGCAGCCATTTCCAACCGTGGCTGTGCATAGCAACTGCATATTAATAAATTATTCGAGTTCAGGAATTAATAACTTGCTCGTCAAAAACTTCCGAGACTCTGCAATATCGCGATTTCGTTCGCGTAAAATTTACGGTTTTTTCCTTTCTCGAATCGGCGTCGAAGTGCTCCAAAGTAAAATGCATCTCTCTTTTTGTTTGTCTAGGAATAAAGTAAATGACCCCTTGAACTGATTGCATATTTGTACGAAGAACAAAAAAAAAAACAAGACAGTAGCCGGTCACCATTGTGTCACGGAAATTTTTTCCACTTCGGAGAAATAATCACGTTGAAAAAAAAAACAAGAGGAATGAGCGAACATAATTTCGTTTCGGTTCCACAATTCGAACCATATAGTGTAATTGGGTTATAGGAGATGTTCAATTTTAATTCTTCGTATCTGATTGTATCTAGTTATTTATTCTATTTCATCGCTTAGGCTCTTGGTTTACGTAAAATTATGATTAAAAAGAACAACAAAAAAAAACCAGTAAGAATTATGTGAAATATGTGTAAATAATTTTCATCGCTCGCTCACGAAATAAAAGAAGAATCAATTATAATAATCCCGGAGCTACCCTTTGCGCACCCGTTAGGATATTTCGTTTGACGAAACCTGTAAAAAAAAAGAACAAACAAACAAGTAACATATTTGTAAATACGAATAGTATTTTTTAACGAGCGGAGTATGTGCGACAATTCTGTAAAATGTTATGTAACTGGAGTATTTTACGTTTTAAATTGTAAGTAGTTTTAGGATACCGATGCGCAACCGAGTTCATTGTACAAAAATGGAGTATCGCTAGCAGCTATGAAATTCTCATACGTTTGTCACTTTTCAAAACGGTTTGATATTTTTTTTTTTTACATCTATTAATTTTTTTTTATCGATCTGTTTTACGTACTCCGTGAATAGTGTTTACAATTTTTTTTAATCGAAGTTCACACGGGGGAACGTAGAATATTAGAGGTGTCTTAGCTGCCAAATATTGTACAATTTTTAATCAATTCTTTCGTATAATTCATGTATACTCGGAGTCTTATATTCGCAAGTTAATTATAATCATAGTGTGTCACTCTATGTTCCTCCTTGGAGCCTCCGGGTTTACAAAAAAAAAAAAAAACGCCGATAATTAACCGAATGTTATTTTAATTTCGTTTTTGGAAAGTCGAATCCTGTGGTATTCTGTGATAGAAATACGGCGTGTCCGTAATTCCTTTTAGTATCTTACCGATGATGTTTTTACATTAATTTATTATCTCGATTTCTGCCATTGCGGTAAAAATACCAATGATCCGTGGTTCCCGAGTCTATTCAGATACCGACAACCTCCCCTTTACACGACAGAGGCGGGAATACTCATTGTAAGTGTGAAACTCGAGACTTGGAGTAATTCGGTATCTTTACCATTAAGATTGTTATCTAGTGTACGTCCGAAGTGTTTATACACCTGTATTTATACCAAACATTTTTTTCTTCTTTTTTTTTACATCCGAACGGATATTTTCGGTAGAGAATAGTCAACGCGACTGAAGCATTCGTGGCGGATAAGCCCAAACCTTTAACTTCGCACAATACAGAAAAAAAAATAAAGAAAAATTAATCAACTCTCTTATTTCAGAAAATAAAGACTATTTTTCATATATATCAAGTGTGTTCGTTTTTTTCTTTGCACCGTAGGAAGTTTGATGTCCCAGTCATTGGCCGTTTACCAGCGTTCGACGATCTCAATAATGTATCTCGGGTTCGTTTTAGGTATCTGAACGAAAAATAAAAACCTAAAAGTAATTGCGAATATTATTACAAAAACATTATTAAAATACTGCGAATTATAGATAAGATCTATAAACAAGGGTCAATCTTTTGTTTTTCCGAACATTTCTTCTATATGTATACACACTTTATCCGGGTTTCAAACTAGTCCTTGCGAAGAGCGTTCACTTCATATAAGTTTCAGAGGAATGAGAGGGAATTGCAGACACTTCTGGATTTGATTTTCATTTTTTTTAAGTTAGGTTTCCGTAAGATTTGATGAACAATTTTATTTATCATCAATTTGTTAATAACTTTTTCGAATTATTGTTATGCAAAATTAATCTTTTCAGCACCTTTAGTGTTCTTGATTTTTTCAGATTTTTATACCATCCAGAAGTGCTTGCAATTGTTCTCTCATTTCTATGAAAATTATACGAAGTGGAAACTATTCGCAAAACCACCCTAATCATAAAAAGAACACCGATGGTTCGGTACTTTTTATCTCATTTTCAAGCCCCTGGGAATCGATTTTTTTTATAATCAATAAATTAAACAAAAGCCATAACATTTTTAGTCCTTTAACACGCGGCACCCTAATTCGCAAAACTCGTAACCCTCGGCGGCCCGACGATGCTTTTCATGCGCAAAGTGGTTTGGACAGAATGCCTCAGCGGCATTCACGTTCCGGATAAAGGGGTAAGTGGGCTAGTGATGCCAGAGTCGAGTAAGTCGGATGCACGTGACTCTTCAACCCCCTGCGCTGCCGCTCATAAGTCCGGTGCGCGGCGAGGGGGAGGGGGGAGGGGCGGTGTGCCCGAAAGAGGGAGTCCGCGCATGCGCGACGAACGAGCGAACGCTCGAGTGGTTCTACGAGAGCCAGTAATCAATGGCATGGCAGGGGGTTTAAAGCCTTCCACTACGTGAAAATAAGTGCGTGACACAGTTTTTGTTTACCCTTCGATTTCTCTCGTGGCTGCGAATATGTCGTATGTCATTGTTGAAAGAGGGAATCTTTATGATGATTCCGGCACGAGTGCATCGACGTAGTCCGCACTTGCTCGTTTTCATCGACAGCTATTAGTCGATCCGATGAAAATTGCTCATAATTAAATGAGGCTCGCGTCAGTACGGCTGGACGGTCTGTAGGTGGTATTCGATCAACAGGGGTTACCCGATCTCGTGCACAAGACAGCCGCAGCTCGGCCGATAGATTCAAACAAAGGTGTGACGTGAAACTCAACGGCGCTGACGATAATCGGATAGAGAATAAGCGAGCGCAATGAGAATCGTCACTGGCACGAGAATGCTGACTTGTGAGATCGAAGACGGAGAGGTTCGGAAACGTTTGACCGGGAAAAGTGAAGTATGCATCGAGACCCGGGAGAATTATGGTACAGTGGTTTAACACATAAAGCGCAATGCTAAATGTTGCGAACGGCGGTTAATTCGAATAGCGCACTACAGTCATCGTCGTTTTCATATTTTTTCTTTTTTTTTTCTTTGCAATTTGTAGAGGTAATTAAGGAGAGCCGTTGAGAGAACGAAGCAAAGATTTTTCGATCAAAGTTAAAGATGGGCAGCGGGGGTGTTGGCGAGGTGCCAACGATTTTTCATCCTCGCCGATCCCGTGCTCCCAGCATAGTTCTCAGCGAGGATCAGCCTAACCACGGGCCGTACGCCAGCCCCGTCCAAGTCGTGCTGGACACCTCAGGTGCGTAGAAATCCCGACGGTCCGATCGACCCTCGCGCGTCTCTGGGTAATTAATCTTATGCCCCGTTTGTCACGAAATCAAAGCTATGCGCTTTAAACGTCAGCCTAGACTTTTTTTATTCGACCCTTAATTTTTTCAAAGCCTATTATTCGATGATGTAAAATATTTTGAAGAAGAAGCAAATTATCAGTGTCCGCGGAACTGTTAGACGAAAACACTGATACGACCTTTCGTCCAAAATATTAAAGAATCTTGAAAATACGGATTACAGTTCTAGTTACCGATTGAGTCTGCCTTTGTTTTTTATTTGACCCTTAATTTTTTGAGATATGCTATTTAAGGACGTCAAAAGTTTTAAAGAAAAAGCCTGTTATCAGCGTCCGCGAAACTGTTTGATGAAAACGCTAATAATCCATTTCGCGCCCAAAATATTGAAGACCCTTCAAAAAATGGTTTACCGTTTTTGTTACCGACTGAGTCTGCCTCGCATGGCCTCGAAGGTCCGTCGAACGGTAAAACGGTAATAAAAAAGGCTAACGATGCAAATTACAGGCTACTTGCAGTAGGTATAAAAAATTCGGTTGGCGACGCGAGGGTTGATCGTTCGAACGAGCTCGTGTACTCTTGCAGCACACTATAAAGGTCCGCGTGCATGATTGAAGAAACGCCCGCACGGCCTGGGGCGGTAATGCATTCGTTCTTCCGTAGGATGCGAGCAGCAGGGCTGCAGCGTTGCCGGGGGTTGCGGTGACTCTGCATCAAGCTGCAGATCACTTGAGACCAGCGGTACTTGCGTGGGCGGCGCAGGAGGCGGGGCTGGAAGCGGCGGTGGTGGTCAAGGACAAGGCCAACAATCGTGTCACATAGGAGCCCCTCCGGTTAGTTATCAAACTCGAAGGCACTCCATATCCCCATGTTACACATCGTGCTGCGCGGAATCTGCTAAAAAGGTACATTCATTCAATCCTCTCGTAAGCACCTATGGGCAAAACGTAATTCTCAATTTACTAAAAATATTCTTTTTAATGCTTCATATTTAAGTTATTGAAATCGTACAATCACAACTTAAACGCTATATAAATTATTTAAAAAATGAAAAATATAAAAAATTATTTTAAAAAATGAAAAATAATGAAGCGACGAAAAGGTACGGTTTAAAATAATTTTTTGCGTTGAGTAATTATTTTTCATTTGAAATTCTTATTTTTTTATTGTTCTTTATTAAATTTGTTTTTAATTATTGTCCTGTTGAAAATTTGTTTGTTTATCGTTTATTTGAAATTATTATTTTCAAATTATTTTTAATTTTATTTTTTTTAAAGCTATGCAGTCGCTAAAGCCAAGGCAACGATTGGGTATAAATTAGGTTGATTTTTTATTTTATTTATTCAAAGTCACCAGTAAAATTAGATTTTGCCGATAAGCGCTTGCAAGACCGACGGCGGTGTAACGACGTAACGGTTAAATTAATATGTATTTTTTTTATTTCTCAGATATATTTCGGAGTGTGCGTCACTATATGCGTGACGGCCAGCTGGGTAGGAGCTACCCATTGCATTAAATATCTGTACTATCACAAACCCGAGATCACCGCTTACTCCTCGTCGTCGAATTCTTCGGTCACCGGACTGCATCACCAACACGTAATATGCGAACCCTGCGAAAGAGCGAGACATGCGCTTCAGTGAACACGAGTCGCGCGCTGTTAGATAAACGCCTATTGTGTAACGTTTGCTTCGCTGAATTGGAAATTGCGATAAAAGGGCCGCGCGACTGTTGCGTCGCGTTCACTGGAGAATTTATATTTAGATCGCGGTCTATTTTAGACATTTTTATGACGAAAATCTTCGATGACCGATTTTTTTTTCTTTTTTTTTCAGCTAGTTCTTCCATTCAACGCTCCGTTCTTCACAACCTGGTTTTGTACAAATTGGGCGGTGCTGTACTTTCCCGTGTACTTCTTGTGCAGAGTCGCGAAGACGAAATGCGAAAATCCAACGGAAATAATCGCAGAGAGCCTCCGCGGCTTCCGGGACAAGGGATTCACCGGCGGTCGCTTTTTGACCCGATGCAGCTTGTTCTGCGGTCTGTGGGTCGCAACGAATTACATGTACATACATTCGTTGCGCATACTGCTAGCCACGGATGTAATGGCACTTTTCGCGACTAACGTGGCGTGCGTCTATCTATTATCCTGGGTGATACTTCACGAGCAGTTCGTCGGTGTACGGGTACGAAAAACACATTATACATCGGCCCGTTCTCGATAGCGTATTAAAATTTCGCACCAAACAGTCGACAGGATACGATAGATAGATCGATAGATTTATTCCACCGTACGGCAACTTTGCGTTGTACAAAACCAATGAAACTGGAAGAATATGCTACGAATTTTTAAAAATTTGCAACGACATTTATAAATCGTTGCAGACAGTCGCAGTATGGATACGAGAAACACATTTTACATTGCCCCATTCTCATTTGCATATTACAATTTCGTACTTAACAGTTGAAAGGAAATGGTAGATAGATAATAGTAGATAGATGATAGATAGATTTATTTATTTATTCTACCGTATGGCGACTTCGTTTTAAACAAAACAATCGACAGGATTCGATAGATTTGTTTGCTCCAGTGGATAGAATATGCTACGAATTTTAATGTGATTTGCAACAACTTTTTATAAATCGTTGCAGATAGTCGCAGTTATTCTATGTGATACTGGTATCGCCTTGTTAGCTTATATGGATGGAATAACAGGAAGCCCGACATTGGGCGGGGTTGTCCTGGCGGCATCCGCAGCTGCAGGATCGGCCGTGTACAAGGTAAGCCCAGTTGGGAAATTCCAGTGAAACAGCAATAAATGATGTTCCGTTGTAGCTTGAGAAACCGTTTTGACGAACGACTTGTACGTTTCAGGTTTTATTCAAAAAAGTCATAGGGGAAACAACGTTCGGTCAGGTGTCCCTGTTCTTTTCCCTCATCGGTCTGTGCAACGCGGCGTTGCTGTGGCCCGTTTGCGTGGCTCTGTACTTCTCCGGTGCCGAGAGCGTGCCATGGTCTCGACTCCCATGGGCCGCCCTACTTTCGGCCAGCATCCTTCACTTAGGTTTGATATCGTCGATTTGATGATAAAAACATACGGACAAAAGTACACAATGTGGGATAAAAAAAATACCCTTCCGACACATTGGAGTGGCAAATTAGGCATCAATTTTGTAGCGTCTCGCTTAACAAAAGCTTTTTTCCGACTTCGCTGAAATAACCACATTCTTTCGATAGGCGGAAAATCGGCTATTATTGACCAATGATCATTATTAACCTGCGCCCATGCGCAATACTGTTTTATTATTTCCTAGGGAATAATGAGGCCCACATTGTACGGAAATATTTTTGAAAGGTTTTAAAAATATTTCAAAACATTTGATGACTATGTTTCAGAAATATTTTACAGGTCTCGAAAGATTATATATTTTTCTGAAATATTTAAGAAAAGTTTCATTGGAATATTTTTACAGAATATTTCAAAGTATTATTTTCATATATTTCAGAAATATTTCGTAAGATATTAAAGATTGTAAATACATTACTAAAATGATTTCAAAACATTACCTGCTATATCGGTTACTTCCTCTGGAAACCGCATTACTCCCGGTGGAGTACTGGTCATTGGCGGATATGACGATTTTGCGACGCAAGAAATGTGGTTGTTTTAACGAAGTCGGAATGAAGTATCGTATTCTATACGGGAGTGAGCAGATTTTCACCTCATGCGATTTCAAAACGTCACGCTCGGCGAATACAGCATAGCATACTATTTATTAGGCGATGTATATGTATGGCCTATATTTAGAAGAGCGCATCGGCTATTTACAGGTATAACTTACACGTTGATATACATATCGGATAGTTCATAATGCCCGAACCCGTGCACCTAATTGATTTGTCTTCGAGTGCAGTGAAACCTCTCAATAGTCTCGGACCTTTGATCTGCCTCTTCCATGTTCGTACTTTTAAATAGCAGAGCTGGGCAAAGTACCAACAAATACTTCAAGTAAAAAGTACAAAGTATCACAACTACTCGACGTATTTCTCAAGTACTTTTTCCAAGTACTTTCCGCGATTAGGTTCGTATCGTTAAGCATTATCTAGACTTTAAAAAAGGTGCAAAGTAATTTGCACATGGCTTCCGCATTTTTAAAAATCGCTTACTGAAGTCTTTGTAATTCGTCGTTTTGAGACTATTTTTAATCCACTCTTCACGTTTTTTCATTTAAAAAATGAATTTACCAAAATTGTTTAAAATAAATTCTCGTTCCAATTATACTTATTGAAAACTTAGACAGATAATCGTATACTACTAGAAACAGGATATAGTGACACTCATTGCGTATCCGACATGCGAGCGTGTAATCACAAAGTACCTGTACATGGTACTTGAAGTACCAAAAAAATTCGAAGTACCAAAAAGTACTCAAAGGAGTAAAAGGTACATGTGTACTTCAAGTACGTAATTGGTGTACTAAACAAGTGCCCGGTACTTTAATTACTGCCCAGCACTGCTAAATAGACATCTCGTACTTCGCCACATTTCCCATTAGAAGTTTAACACACATTTTACTTTTTTCCGTGGAACAAATACGACTCTCGGAGTACCTTCATAAATTAACTTTGCTTTACGTTTTTCCAGTTGCCAATATGCTCGGCAACTTCAGCATCGCATTGACCTATGATCTGTTCATCACGCTGGGCCTCATTACGGCCGTTCCTGTGTCCGCTGGTAGGACTTTGTTTTTTCTTATCAACTAATCTGCGGAAGAAATAAAGCATCGATGATTGAACCGTGTCCCGTGTCTTCGCAGCTCTGGACGTTGTTCTGTACGGTGCTCATTTCGTCGGGATGAAGTTAGCAGGGATGATTCTCATTGCCGTTGGTTTCTTTCTCGTGATGTTTCCGGACAACTGGCCCGACTACATAACGCGGCTTCTTCGGTATGCATTACAAAAACTAGTCACGTCGGTTCTGTGGTATGCACTTTAGTTCGAAACCTTCATTTGTTTCATTAGCTTTTAGCCCCTTAGAAATCTATTATCCGTCCTCTATTGAAACTATATCTCTCTATTATATACTGAATCTATTTGCAAGAAGGTCAAACTGTCGTTTAAATTTATTTTTTTTTGCACAGAAATTAGACGCAGCGCGTAGTATACTGTATATCTCTCACTACAGTAGCCTCTGCTTGACGAGAACGCCTAATACCACACCTCTATACTTATTCACTTTTTCACGATCTGTTCGCTACTCGAGAAATTTCGCAGAAATATTTCGACTGAATTTAAAAAAAATTAATAATAATTTGCATACCGAGACACGATATGAACATGAACAATGTGCACACGTAATATTCTCGGTCCCAGATCCGTGAAAAATCATATAGATAATGCGTATAGAAATAAATTTAAAAAAAACGAAAAACAAATTCTATAGGCACAGTTAATTAATGATGAGTTGAGGTAAATAACTCGTGAATGCCACTTGATCTGTAACTACAGTGAGACGATCGATCTTTACAGGACTAAACGATTGTTTGACTATGAGATCTTCCTTTTCTTACCCGTCTCGAGGATTATTTATTGTTATTAAAAAAATAGCACACATGGAATGCAGTAACTGGAGTACGCAAAGGAAGTTTTCTTTACCAACCCAAAAAAGTTGAAGAAAAAAAAAAAGATTCTCGAAGAGAGAAAGAGAGATTCATCGCAATTATTGGCAAATTAATAATGCACCGCTGAGACAATCGATTAGTACATATTTTTAAAAGTGAAATATAATTTTTACAATAAATCACGCTAAAACACTGCGTGGCTTTTGGTGTGCCTCGCCGTGTGTACTTTTAGGTGAGAGAGCTGCTAATATTTGTTTCCACGATTACACATAAAACCTCATGGAGAACTTTCAATTTGTGAATACCGCGTGAATACCCAGACTTTTTAAATGTTATTTTTTTACTTCCTCATCACATACGAAGTATGAAAGGAGGGAAAGTTTTTTTTTATTTTAATTTGTGCCGACCACCAGACAGGATTGCAAAAGTATTGCCCTTGTCGAACGACCATAAAACAGATCTATACTTGTCGTTGTGTACATTAATTCATGATGAATCACTCTAATGTTACCTAGGAAGGCCAAATAAACCCGGAGATATGCATATGATTGCCAATTGAGTTTCAGAAGTCAGCAAACCGATCCTCTGAAGCTGTGTACACTATACATTCATATATATATATACAGCAAATATATATATTTACCATATTTTTGTATAGAGTTCACGTAACAATAGAAACGAAAGAAAAACAGAATGGAATCGATTAAGATCGATAGAAAACTTTTTCGTGAAGAGTCAACGGTATGCCAGCCCACCTTCAAATTTCGATAATACATTTATCTAACTTAACTAAGACAAGATTGTTTGGAACGAAATGAAAAAAAAAAAAAAAAAAACGAAAAGAAAAAAAGAATCGATCGATTGCTTGAGCTGCTTGTTCTTGTGTGTCAATCGACTTCAACACCTCATTACTCGCTTCCCAACAATCAGGATCCATTATATGCTGTTACAGAAACATAGTCGTCATGAGTCACAGTACAAGGTAAGAAAATACATGGCCTGTAAACTTGCTCGCTTGCAATACTGACAATTCACCAATGGGAAATAGCATTTTTATTTTTCATTAAAAAATGTTAAACCTTTTTTTTTAATGACGTTCGGATAGCTAAAAAAAATAATAAATGAAGAACATAATTAATCAACGCATCGACGAACTCCTATGAATTTTATTGTGTTCCCAGGTGAATGGTTCGTGGCATGCGAGCAAGGAAGATAATATAAATGGGCGCATGGTCTACCTATACGAAAATAATTAAATAATATATTCTGTCTGTCTCGAGTGTGCACAAGGCTTTCTATTCTGCATGAGCTTTTTTCTCTTTCTCTCCAGGCTCTCGTTAGCGGCATATTATGATTGTTTTTTTTACATTTTTTTTTATTTCACGTGTTTCTATAATATTGTGTCTTTTTACCATACAGCTGAATTAACGCAACCCTTTATGTGTCTCTCTCTCTCTATATATATAAATATATATATACTGTCTGTGATTAAGAAATTTTTTCGGTGTCGGTTCGATTTTCATACTCTATTACTGTGGTAGTAGTAGTATTATAAAAAAACGTAGATGAGCTGGACGTTTAGCCGAAACTGCAGGACAGTTAAGATAACAATTTGACGATTATGCTTTAAAACAAAAAAAATCATAAGAAATTAACGTTTCTATCCTGCCGAGTAAAACAAAATTGACATGCAAATTCGATTGTCGCGCTATCATCGAGAGAATACGATGCATAAACACAACTCTAACGTTCTGCGGCTCAGCGTTTCTCAGAATGGAGCGTTTCGCTAAAAAAAAAAAAAGAAGCTCCGTTCGACGAGGAAAAAAAAAATTGAAATAAAAAACGATTCGGTAAAATAATTTATTGTTACCCTTTCAGCGTTGCCAATAGATGGACCCGACCAAAGAGACTGTCAGACAGTGACAAAAGAAATGTACAGAACTTTTTTGTAAATTCGAAAAATAGTAAGAGGCACCACAAACGTTAGGACGAATTGTTTTCGAGGGCCGACTGCTTTAGTGACGATTAGCTGTTTAGGGATTCGAGAGCTCAGAGGTGACAGTATTAATGCAAATTATAGACGAAAAATTAAAATAAAACAAAAACAAAAACAAAAAAAAAGAGAGAAAAAAAGATTACATTTGGGTTTTGACATGAGAGTCGGAAAAGAATCAAGTAAATGGGGTTGATGCAGTACGACAAGCTCGCAGCAACAAGGGGTCGTCAGGGGTGGTGTGAGTAGGAGCCGCAGGCAATCGGTCCAGCAACGACAATTTCGCCGGAACTACGGGGTCTCATCGTCTCACGGTGACGGGCAAACCCTCCTTCCACTCTCCGCAAACAACCAGACCAACTCGCTCCATCGCCATAACGCCAACATCTCCTCATCTCCCGAACCCTCGCATCGCGTTCCCACCTCAACCTCAACCACCACCACTAACAACCACCATCGTTCGCACGCCGCCCCGCAAGTTCAACAAGGTATGCCTAAACGTACTTTACGTTATAATCAACACTAGAATCGGCTAATATTTGTCAAAAGATATTGTTGAAAAAATACATATACAATTTTTAATATCTCTTCTTTAGGGTCCTTCCGTTTGGTTATGTTGTCGCAATTTTTTTACGAAGCTCACATTTTCCATACCAGGAAACCAAGTCGATGCCAGGTGGTCTATCGAACTTCAATTTTTTTTTTTTTACAATTTAAGAGAAATATTTTCAATCTTTCAAATCTTAGGAAGTATTCATTAAATATACGGAAATAATATTTCGGAATATTCGATCAAAATATCTCAACGAAACGTCTCTTAGATACTTCAGAAACATACTTAATCTTTCAACGTATCTGAAATATTTCTGAAACATAGTGATAAAATATTGGTCATGCAATCTTTCAAATTTCGCTGAAATGTACAAACTACATTCAAGCTAAATATTTCTGAAACATTTCAATGTAAGATCTATGAGCGGGCAAAAAAAATATTTTTAAAATCATTTTAAAAAATTTCACAAATATTTTTTAATACTGATAAAACATTTTCAATATATTCAAATCAAATATTGCGCTCCTAGTGCGCGCCCTTGCCCAATAATAATAATAATAATAATAATAATAAATATTATAGTGAACAATTGTCAATAAGGCAACGAGATATAAGATGTTTTTTATCTCAGGGCGAAAAGATGAGACTGATTGGCGCGTGGCCCAAGATGTTACAAAAATGTTATTCGATTATCATTGGATGCCTTCCTCTCGATTCAGTTTAATATTCGTTGTATGTTTTTTTTCCTCTTCTTTCCGTCTCTACATTCTTCCATCATGCTCGATCGATTTTAACCGAAGATATCTGTCACTAATCGATATAAGTATCCGCAGGAGATTATACATTAATCCGGAGCCTTTGGCATCATCTTCAAAGTCTTCCTTGCTTCGATCGGGGTGTCCTAGGGCTGCCGACTCCGTACACTGAGTACATGCACACCCACCTTCTGTGGTGTTACGCCGAACGGTACAATCGTAAAAAGAAAAAAAAATTCTAACATTTTCGAATATCTCTTCCTTTCACGAACCCAATAATATATAACTCATACACGAAACACGTATCTCCCATTGACTACTATACGAGTAACGTAAATAGACACACTTGTTGCTTGTAAGAATTTCTTCTTTTTTTTTCTATTTCCTCTATATTATTATACATCTGATATGCTTTTGTTTTTCTTTTATTCGAAATTTTTATTCGTCCTTACGCCCAGGTGCGATTAGTAGTTTCTCTTGTGAATCCCTTAAACATTAAATAATTTGTATGCTCAAGAGTCTGTTATAGTTATCGTCGCGCATCCGAGGCAGTAATTCATCGAGCTTCGTCCCTCATTAGAGTTAGACGTATAGAGGCGCAATAAAAAAAAACCCCGATCGTGCAGTGATTAATCTTTTTTTTTAACCATCAACATACGCTCACCAGTCATTTCGAGAGTAACATTAACAAACCTGTAAAAAAAAAATGTTACTATCGTTAGCCCCACTCGACTCAGCTACTATACATTGCGGTCATAATCATAACAATCACTATATACAGTCGTCGAAAGGATCGGAACATACATTATTTTTTTCTGCATTTGTCAACCGTAGTTGTGGACATGGTTTGATACCCTATTTTTTTATTTTCCTTTTTGAAAAATAATTTTGTCTGTGCTATATATTTACATATGGAATGAAGCATCATGGTCGTTAAGCGATTCAATGTTATCGATGGCAATATATGAATATGATAATAATATCTATACTATATATACAAACGATACATCGACTGTTAAAAGGCAAAAGGGTGTCTTTCCCGTGTGGAAGCATACGCGTTACGCCTTTTTGTTTCTCAGCAGTCGATATATTATATGTGTACGGACATTAGATAATAGCGGTGGGCTATCGTATATTAAAGAGGCCCGGCTGGGAAGCTCGAATGAAGACTTAAAGCTTTAATTGATTTAACGTAATTAATTTTTTTACAATTAATTAAATTAAACTTGAATTTAATTAAACGTTCTTTGTACAAGAAGAATCATGAGCCAATCGGAATTAGCAATACGTTTGAAATCAAGGTCTTGTTCTCTAGAGATTGACATTTGGTTTAAAAAAAGTAAATATATGAATATATACACGTACATCATAGAACATATTTCAGTCCCAAAATATTTTTTTTTAAATCGATATTTAGTATATAAAAAAATTAGAATTTTTTTTACTAAATATTTCGAATTGAGCTTTCATCTTCAAACTACGAAAGTTATTAAAAAAATGACCATTAATAAATTTAGAAAACGTCTGTCAAAAAAAAAAAAACGAAGCTATTAAAGTTCAATGTAATAACCGCGATGACTATTTTTTTTATCGAACAAAAAAATCAAGTCTAAATTCCGCATTTCGAACGCGATTTTCCTAATACCGATTGGACCCCTAAAATCTGTACAAAGAATACGAGTACTCACTCGACCGGCTGCGCCTCGTTAATAAAATGAGTAAATTCGTCGGGATGCGAGGGTGGTCCGTGCATGCTTGTACTTTATTTATCGATTAAAAAAAAATCATGTCCAACCGACAGAATTGAAGATTGGAAAAATTGTTTGCAGATGGAGTAGAAGACACAGACACGGTTTGCCAGGCGGGACTTCGCGCGACGTGATTGACTATCGTACCGGATACATAAAGTCGCATCTGCGATCGCCTTCCGGAAGAGTTCGGTGACTAGCTCGGTTGTTTCGACGTGACGAACATTGTTCACCCTCGAAAGTCACGAGCTCGATCGAACTGACCCACGGCGATGTCGATATTATTCAGTGTTCAGCGAAGAGAACGACGACGATAATACACTTTTTAACATAAAAAACAAAAATATTAAAGATATTGAAGATACAACGTGTCGGAGAAAATCGCGCCCCGAGACTTTTGATCGACCATCGGCCAGCTCGCACTCGTCAAGAAAGCTGTTACGGATGATGGAATAGCAACAACAGGGTTCTCGCCATTATTGGCTCTAGGTGTAGTGGACCATGCTGCATAAATATTTTTTAAAAAGACACCCGATCGCTTCTCCCACAACGAGTCTTTCAATAATACACTCGAAGGCACGATCAAGCTCGATCGATCGTCAGAATATCGAATACTGAAAAGAAAAAAGAAAAAAATTAATACAGTCGTTTAACGAGATTATTTATCCCTAGAGATACGTAACACGCATAGAAGATAATACCGTTAGTACGTCTCGTTTCCCGATGAGAAGTAGGGCGCAACGGATGTTGACAATTATCACCACCTCATTGCAGTTGTAAAAATCTGCCCGTCGAGCGCATAATCCTGTAGTAATGTCACAACATACACGTATAGAATACTATATTACCTAAATGTTGAAAAAAAGAACCTTAAGGGATTCGGTAAAAACGGAAGGGGCAGTACTTCGCGATCTTTTGCATTTCACTACGCTCGCATGGTCTGTACACGTAATAATTATAGCATATAGTGCTCAACATTTCAATATACTAAACGATTTTTCAAACACGGTAATTACTTAGGTATAACATTGTCTATGGTGTTTTGAGTTCGTTCTTTTTTTTTTTTTTGCGAACATGTACCTATGTGCATGATTCGATATTCTCGAAAAAAAATGCGTCACTTAAATATCCTGTAAGTTAATTCGATGACGAATGTTAATTCTTATTGTCGCGTCGGAGACTGGATCACGGCTGTCGTACTCTATAGTCTGTTTTTAATATATACATTATATATGTATATATATACATATATATATTATAAACTTTTTATCATAATCATTACGACAACCATACTCATGGGAATTAAAACTCTGGAACTTTTATCGAAACTTACATTTTGACTGACTATATGGTACTTGACGTGACTGTCAATTATTTCAGAAAAAAAATGGTAACCAAGGGGACTTATATAGTATGTGTATTTGAGACCCGGTGCCGATTAATTGTCATAGGGAATTTATGTGGTTGATCGTAAGTCATAAGTATACTAACGGAAATGTGATGTGTTGATAGTAAAAATAATTTATTATGAGACACAGCGATATCGTTATTTTGTATCGATGTTCAGATTTTTCTTTTTTTTTTCCAACGAAATTTGTCGAAGTTTACTTCGTAACTTTACGAACGGGGTGAATGGGATGATCCATGTGCGATAGATCCGGAGGATTCGCCTCGAATTCACTGATCTCGCGCATTCCAACGGCTGCTATTTCCCACAAATCGGGGTGCTCGGTCTTGAATGTTTCGTACCACTTCTTGACGTGAGGCCACGGTGCCAGAGAAAAGGCAATTGCCTCAAGGCACATCGTAGCCGTGATCAGTGGAAAGTCAGCCAGAGTCAGGTTGTCTGCAAGAATAAAATTATTAATAAAAAAAATTTATAAAAATGAAATAAGTGTGAAAATCAATTTCGCAATATCTTAACAACTTTGTAGCTAAATGAGTTCAGACTTGAATAATGTTGGAATCGAAAGATACCCGACACAGATGTTCAAAATTAATGCAATCAAGATACATCGAAGTTTTTTAATCATTCGAGTATCTTCTTATCAGTTACCAAAAGGTTGTTGCGTCTCGGAAGCTTTGCGCCCCCGCTATGGATTATAGAATTGAGAAACTTCAATGGATTTGGGATGGAAAACTTTCAAAATTAGGGCCTGGTGGGACAACCTGGATTTTTTTAAATTGGCGAAGCAATCAAAAAAACTTTAAAAATATATATAACATAGTACAAGTAATGTCACGCTTACTTCCCGCAGCGTACTTAGTGTTGTCCCGCTTCAAATATGTCTCGAATGCGTCCAATGCAATTTTCACTTTCTTCAAACCCAAAGGAGTTCTCTCGTAGTCGAAAAATATCGGTGCCATCTGAAATTCGGTAGCAACGACGTGATCTTTATGCTCGCAACTATACTCGTATGGTACAAAAAAAAAAAAACTACTCACCACGTACTCGGATATATTCCGATAGTACATCGCCAAATTGAAACACAGACGATGGTTAATTATCGCTCGGGCTCTTGGGTCCTTGGGGTAGAGCTTGCCAGCCACGTCGTATTTATCGCCGAGGTATTGCAGAATAGCGTTGCTGGAAAAATATGCTTCGTAAGAACGTAAGTATGCATTACGAGAGGAAAATATTAAAAAATGACTTTCCCAGCTCTAAAAGCCACAACGCAACGATACTAGACTGACAAAGTGGATCTTAATAATTACTATAAAAAGTTTACGCAGTAACGATTTTCCCGCGATCTCATCATGATTGATATTGAACAATCGAACAATTGTTGTGATTTTAATAAAAATTACCTTAATTAATTCCACTACCTGACGAGTGGAATATAAAACTCCTCTATAAACTATAAACTATAAAATTTTCTCTTTCCCGAATCAATTCACTTAAGAGTTCAAATTCTATTTACCTCTCTCCCATGACAAGATCCCCGTCGACCAGTACCGGAATTTCTTTCTGCGGGTTCATCTGAAAAAAGCAACAAAAACGAGAATTAAAATTAAAAAAAAAAACAATAAACACAACTCAAACAATACGAATGACACTCACGTTGGCATATTCCTCCGTCATATGATCTCCTTTTCCAAAGTCAACGTCGACGAGTTCGTACTCGAGGTTCAATGACTTGAGTGCCTGCCTGCAGGCAAGGGACGGCGGTCCATCGGATACGGAATAAAGTTTCATTGTGAATGCCGATAAAGTAAACTCGTCGATGAAATAAAGATATTAATTAACAGAGCGAATTAGTCGTGCATCCGAAAGGCAGCGATTCTCGAAGCGTAATGGCAAAAGCACCGTTGGATCGTCCCGATCGTGAGAGACTTGTTGCCACGTACTTTCACTTCTGTCTCGCCCAAGGTAGCCTCGAGATATACGATATCAACTTCCATATTGGCTACTGCCACCCATCGGTCTGTCTCCCTCTGCTCCGAATACATTAACGAGAATACACCGATCGTAATCTGTGCATACCTTACGAACGTGTCTCGAGATTCTACCGAGGCTAACGATATTTAATCGCGGCCTTCATTGTAACGGCTTGATAGATAGAACGCGTTAAGTAACACAAAGTAGGCACAATTCCACTGAATCTTCGATCATTATTATTTTCATTAAAATTACGTCTATAAAATATTCCCAACATTGCGCTTTTGCCACAGTCAAACGATAGGGCGTTCTTCACGAATAATTATTCAATCCACGTAAGACAAAAAAACTGGTACAGTTTTGTATTGTTTTTGTTTTTTCAATGCGTCAAATTCGTGTAATGATCTATATAAACATCGACACAGCCATACACGACGAAGCGGTACATATTTTTATCACACGTACATCATTGAAACGTAGTTCTGTCCGTTACAATTAACATTATTGTGATGTTATTGTGATGTTTATTTATCAATTGTTTCTTGTTGTTTTTTTTTTTCATTTAGAAAATAGTTTCTATACGCACCGATTTCAATAATTTACCGTACCGACCATTAGTTATTATCACACGATTTTATATATCCACGTGATCCCCGTTAACACTAAACGCAAGTGTCTCCCGTGACTTTGAGCCCAGGGAATCGACGAAACTCAAACGGATTTAAAGGCGTGCGCTCCGAAACGCACCGCGAAATTAAAGACGACCAGTAATCTTAATGTAAATTTGTAAATTAATATGAAAAGTTTCTTCAACAATTTATGCGAGCTATCGTAACAAACGAACACGTAACAGTTACGACGAGTGAAAAGAAAACCTAAAAAGTCTTCCAGACATTGAACGGAAATTTCGACCCGTCGTTCTTGATTCTAAATTCTTAATCGAATTTCCTATTATTTTTAATAACGACGATATATTCTCAGTTATTCCGCGAGATATACGTAGGGGGGGGGGGATCGCGTTAAATGCTTCGCTGCTCAGTTGGCCGGGGATATGACGATGTGCAATTTCAGTATGTCCTTGTTGCGCCCGACGAGAAAGGGCGAAACAGGGCGAGGGGAGAGTAACGAGCCCCGGTTCGGATTGAGCTCCTCGAACGGCAAAAGATCGTCCAGATTCAACACCCGATCTTTTTTACTGAATCTGTGTATTATCTCGGTTACCCGAGCGATGTGCTCGACACCGTCCTGAAGACCGTAAATCAAGACGCCGATTTTAACGCGAAGATCGTCGTCGCTGTCTACGGGCGGTTCCTTGCACGTCAACGACAATCTTACCGAGCGTTTGACGTGCTCGGGCATCTCGACGGTTCCCTGCCAGATAATCAGAAAGAATTTCTTGAACCAAACCCCTTTCGGATAGATATCGACCACCCACTCGCAGGCCCGATCGCCGGCGTACTCCGCGAGAAAAGAGTGACTCGAAAAGACGAGGGTCCTCGTGTGATACGAGGGCAGACTGTGAAAATTCTCGATGGTGAGCAGAGAGCTGCACGTGTCGACCGTGTAGAGTCTCGGCTCGAAGAGCAGAGCGCCGTCCTCCTCGTTTCTGACCACCTCGCCCACCCTCTCCTGCTGACCCGAGTGAAAAGACATTCCTATGGCCATTCGCTCGACGAAAAATTCCTTGTACTTCTTCGTCAGCGGCGACAACAGCAGCTCGGCCAACTGTCGCGGCGACATCATTGGAAATCTAACGGGCGACATTACCGCGACGACGAGCTGCTTCAGCGTCGGCTCCAATTCCGTCGGTGGCAATTGGGTTCTCAAGCGCTTCGCCTGATGGTCCAGCCACGACTCGAGACACTTGTACAGAGTCATCTCGTCCTTGATAACCAGACTACTCTGATGCAACAGCGCCACCAAGACGTCGAGCTCGAAATTACCGAAATCGGCCGTCTTTGCGACCAACTCGAGATTCCACTTTACGAAATTTTGACACGACTGCGTCGTGCTGTGGTGACCGCAGTTCGAAGTGTACTGCAGCCAGGACACCAGCGTACCGTGTATCGCGGCTACCGCTATGTGGTTCTTCATGTATTCAAGGCACAAGGATATTAAATCCCTAACGTTGTACTTATCCGCTAACGAAAGTATCGGCAGTACGGCCTCGTAGCTGATTCGTATTCTGCCCGTGTAGAAATAGCGCAAAAATTCGCTGAATATCGGAGCACACTGGGGCGTTTCTTGGAGCGTTACCCGACTCTCTTGCGATTCCGTCCACTGCGGTGACATCAACATTACCTGTGTAGAAAAAAATATTTGAAAAAAAAATTAATTTTTTTAATTGCTTCTTTGTAATTTGATTCTCGACTATCGCGAGGCTTTACCTGGAAAACGTCGCTGGAGGCGCAGAGAATCAGACGATGCGCCGGATACTCAATTCCATCCACCACCAGGCAGATATCGTTCATCAACCTTTCTGCGTACAGTGTCGCGATTTTCAGCAGAATCTTGTGCGAGTTGTCCACCTGAAAAACATAAAATTTTTAGTCTTACTTCGTGTTAGTTTGCAGTTTGCAGTAAAAACTGTACGGGCGATTTTTTACTTTAGTGTCTTATGGAAACTTTACAGTGAGATTCTGTTTTAAATGTTGTAATGAATAATAGAGACAAAGATTGACTGAGATACACGATATTACATAGATTAATGGAACAGCTCGGAATGACAAACGTACGGATTAGATATCTCGACTCTAGATATCTCGATAAACGAGATATCTAGAGTCTTAATCAGACTTTTAACTGGCAGTTAGTACTTGAGATAAACAGTTGCGATTGTTGCGCAGATTGTTGTGCAGATTGTAATTATGAATTAAATAATAATGTTCGCCCCAACAACAAATACACGTGTTGTTTCTAGCTATAGGTTGTTGATTAATTAAATTTAAGAGCTGTAATTTTAAGTGTTTATCAATTTTATGATTCATTATTCGGAGCTCTAAGATGCGGATTTATTATGTCGATAGTAAAAAAGAAATCCATCGAAGAAATTAAATTAGAAAATTAGAAGTAAATTATATACAACCTTTATTGAATCAAAATAACGAAAGGCTCTAAGAAATTTTGGTTTTTTATCTCAAGCTATTGGAGTTCGATCGAAAAAAAAAATTTCCAACGCTCGTAAGAAAGAATAACTTTTAACGGCCTAAATTTTGTGAATGAATCGGAGGTACATATTTCAGAATCCTCTGTTACCTCCATAGTGTCCGAAGCCAAGCTCTCGTCGCTGGAGTTCGGACTGCTCTCGCTGCCGGCCGTCTCTTTGTTTTGCTCCATGTCTGCTAACGCTAAGCCTATCATCCAACCGACAACACTACGTAACATCTGCGCATGGCTCCCTGACGTGATATAGCTTTCGCGGCTCCGGCGAGCTCTTGTGAGCTGCCATCTAATATCGGCTGCGGAGCCTCTCAGTCCATTCGACGATCATCCTGAAAAATATAATTTTCTTCTGTTAATCTACCCTTTCGACGAAACCCGTGTTCGATGGGGGGGGGGGGGGGGGGGGGAAGATTACGAGAGGTTAGCTCGATATGTGTTCGACGTCAGCGACTAATCCACCGAACAGAAAAGCGATAACTTTTTTATCGTTTTATCGATAAAAACTCAAGACTCGAGAGACTTCGTTAGATGAAAAATAATTACCTCGTCGAGTGGAAAGCGAAGGACTGATCCACTGTGGATTCAACTTCCGATTTGACACGATGATTACATGTAATAAAAACGATCTGTTTCTCGTTGCGGGTCTTAAGACAAAGATTTAACGTAACTTTTGGGTCCCGTGCAAATTGACGAATTACTTATGTGGAACAGTTGTAAATGGATGCGAGATGGTGGAGCGCGGGTGATGGCAGGTAGAGCTTTGATTATCACTGTTATCAGTAAACTCCGGAGAATCGTTTTCCGTCGATACAGTTGGGCACAGTTCGGTGTCAAACGAAGCGACGCGTTAACGTCATTGGTTGCGAGTACGAAGAAGTAACGTTCTTACCATTAAACTGTACTGCGAGCTTATCATTATCACAGCTGTAACGTCTGGTCTTTTTGCAGGCTGATATCTCCGGATCTTCTGACAGTTAAATACCCTAGAAATACCTCTCTAGACTCGAACCACCGAGTTCCACGCCGAACTGTCTGCACATTTCTCGACGGACTACAAACAACACGGAATTGCAACGAATTTAAGGCTTCTGTTGTTTCGTTTTTTAAATTTTATTTGTTAATTGTATAAATCGAAGCAATCGCCAGCTTTCTTTGCGAAGCAAAAGCAAACAAGTTGAGTATATCAGTAGTGTTTTGAATTTATGTTTTACCTTTTCGTAGTTTAACCTCGTCGTCGTCGTTTCGGGGCAAAACACGTTGGCTGCGTTCTTGATTGCAGATCTGCTCGGCTATGCGTTCTTTCATTTGCGACTGCCAGTGGGTTTTTTAAATTGTCAACGGTACATCGGATTCATTCCGCGGAGTACATTTCGTCCGTTTCGATAACAAAGGAACGCTTATCGGAGCGGAGTAAAATATAAGAACGCCTGTTTAGGCTGCGTATGCATGCGAATACATCTCGAATATTTCTGTGGTTTCAGCCGAACAGAGCAGAACTGCATTCACGAACCGTTGTTTCGTTGTCTAATTTGGCGAAAACTCTGAAAAATTAAACAGAGCGACAACACACGTTTCCGTAGCCTCATTGAAAATCTATATATTTCGCGGTATTAATTTTTTCAAGCAAATTTCATAAGTTTATGTTTCGCGTATATTAATATCGGTACTGTATTTTTGTTATTGCAGGTACATAATTGAAACATGAATTGGATGCTCACTTACTTCGGTTCCATAATCGTCTTCGGCGGGGTTGTATTGTTAGGAAGAATATTGTATGTCGTATTGACGAAGGATGGAAAGTATCCAAAAAGAAGGTCCCGAGCTGCCAAGACGCTGATAATTTTAGGGTCCGGTGGGCACACCACCGAAATGTTGCAAATTGTCAGGAATCTGAGTTTTCAGAAATATTCTCCGAGGATATATATTCACGCGCAGACGGACAAAATAAGCGCGGGAAAAATCAGCGAGGTTGAGCTCGAAAACGGAGAGTACAGAGTAATAAAGATATCGCGCAGCAGAGAAGTCGGTCAATCGTATTTGACTTCAGTTTGGAGCACCCTTGTATCGTTCAAAGATTCGATGAAGATCGTGTGGACCGAAATGCCGGATCTGATACTGTGCAATGGTCCTGGCACTTGCGTGCCCATATGCGTCGCAGCGTTCGTGCTGAAACTCGCGTTTATCGGAGAAACGAAAATCATTTTCATTGAAAGTTTTTGCAGAGTGAAAACGTACTCTCTGACCGGAAAGATTTTGTACCATATAGCCGATAGCATAATAGTACAGTGGCCGCAATTATGTAAAACAAGAGACAAACACGTTCACTTGATTAAATAGATTTTTTCATAAATTCGTGATCGACGCTACGCGAGTCTCTAAACCCACCTCACTTAATTACAGACTAAAATGTGCGACATAGCTCCGCTGACCGGATCGCGGATTCCTTGGGATGCTCTCGTGGAAAATCTACGCGACAACGTTCCTGTGGAAATGAGGATACAGTTGGTGCCTCTGTGCAACGAATTGCGGTCTCGCTGCGAATCGAACGAGTATACTTCTTGGCAGACATGGGCATCGTCTATTTTTATAATTGCTTTTTTGTTTCGTTGACGATGACGATTATAATTTCAGATTATTTATCGGGAACTTTTGAGAGAAAATTAAATTCATGTTTTCAAATACCATTCACTGATCCACTTGGTACGCGGCCAGATTTTGAATATTTTGTCTAATTTGCATTTTTAAGACACCATCTTTTAAAGTGTTCAATTTATATGCTTACTGATCGAAGAGCCCTAACTTACTCGTTACAATCTCAACAGCACACTGAAGAGCATTCGTTTCGGCATTCTCCAATGAATTACTCTGTTTACAGTCAATTTTTCGGCATTTTTATTTTCACTATAAAAACTTATGGAATTAATAAAATTCGTAGATTACATTTCGAAATAATCACGTTCGTGGGTTGTTGGTACAATCCGAGTTTTCTTCCGTATAAACACATCCTTAATATTTTAACTGTGCCATGAAAAAATTCGTGCGCCCTCATACAACTTTGTAAATAACGTTCGCTCGCTTCAAGGCTTGCGGACTCATTTATAAATTTATGATATTCGTCATAAAAAAATAGATTTTGCCCATCGTTGCTTAATAGCAATGAATGTTTATCGCCGATTTCTTTGTTAATACATCGAAGCCTTAAGTTAAAAGTACAGCATTTCGATGTTCACACAAGGCTTCCGCCGGATCGTCGGATCGAAGATTCGTTGCTACGATTAGAAGCCTGTTTGGATCAAAGTTGGGAGGCGCTTAATACCGGCTACTGGAAGGACGTACCACTGAAGCACAGATATTGCTACACATTATGCAGCACATTGAAGGTACAACAAAAAGTAAACCGTACATACTCGTAGGCTATAACGATTATTTCTCTTTTATCATTCGTTCGCTTAGTGTATCTTTTTGGAAATCCAATGTGCAGCTAGCGAGGGAAGAAGCGATACCGATAAGACGGAAAAGATTATTGAAATTATAAAGCAAGTCGATAGAGCAATTTTGCTGGGTGCTCCTCTCGTGAATGCGTCCGATCTAATGACGACGATGGCTTCAAGACTTAACGAGTTTCTTTCCCGTGAGTTTTGCTCTCGAATAAACTTAAGAATGCGCCCATATAATAATCTCTTTACTGTTCAGATCCATCTTCGGAAAGTTCGAAGTGCAATGAAATACCGATCGACGACAGTGAGATCTGCAAAGATCTACTGCCCGGTTTAGTTTGGATCCAAAGGCTCGAGTGTCCGTCGATGGAAACCTTTTACAGAGATCTATTCAAGCCGAAAACTCCAGCGGTACTCGAAGGTCAATATGGAAATCGAAAGGACAAGCGGTTTATCCGCTCGTCTTTTCGCGGCAGGCACGAAAAGTAGCACTTTTCGTGCCTGCCGCGAGTGGCGAAAATAGCGTTCTACAGCCAAGCCTTTACTTTACTATAAATACCCCGCGCATGCGCGCATCGGTCCGATCTTACTTTACGCACGCTTCAACGTGCGTAAAATACGTCGCGTGTGCAGTAGGCCTTGCTGTACAGCGCCACAATCAGCAAGGACGAAGTAGTATTTCTCCCGCATTCGTTAAAAAAATACTATGCGATGCTAGTGCGGTGTAGCGAACATCAAACGCTGATTGTCAAGTGAGTTGCACTCACCGCACTTTACAGCGTGCGTACAAAGTTCGCTTTACCGCACGTGTACCGCAAATTACCATTCGACGTCTTACCGACGGCAACTATATGATTTTTTTTCATCATTACGAAATTGCGTAACGTTAAAAAAATTGCAGGTTGTCTGAGTCATTGGAAAGCGCTGAGCTCGTGGAAAAATATAGATTATTTAATGAAAGTCGCCGGGAGCCGTACAGTACCGATAGAAATTGGTTCCCGCTACACGGAGGAGGACTGGTCTCAGAGTCTCGTAACTTTCGCCGATTTTCTTCGATCGCACTTCTCGAAGAAGAGCGAAAAAGTGGGCTACCTAGCGCAGCATCAACTGTTCGAACAGGTACTTTCACCTTTGCGTGCTCGTCAAACTCTGCTGCTTCGAATTGAAAAATAAAAACATTACATTTATTACATTACATTTTTAATAGACTTAAATGTTATTTTCGTTCCCGAAATAGATACCCGAATTGAAAGAGGACTTCGGAATACCGGATTACTGTAATTTCTCGGACGGCGATGGGGACGCTACTCGGCCGGATATAAATGCCTGGTTCGGTCCGCGTGGTACGCTCTCACCGCTACATTTCGATCCGAAAAATAATCTCTTGTGTCAGGTAACTTTATAATGAAAAAAATAAATTAACTACGATAAAAAAAAAATATATATATATATATATATATATATATATATATATATATATATATATATCACGAAGATTAATTTCTAGCTATAATGATAAACTACGTTTCTTACTCGTAAAAAAGTTATTCACACACTATTTATTCAGGTATTCGGATGCAAACGGGTCATACTGTATCGTCCCGAGGAGGGTCCGAATCTTTACTCATACGAAACGAGAATGTTATCCAACACAGCCCAAGTCGATCCCGTAAACCCCGATTTCGATAAATGGCCGAACTTCGAGAAATCGAAAGGTTCGATGTGCTACCTGGGACCGGGTGATGTGCTGTACATACCACCGGGTTGGTGGCATCATGTCGAATCGCTCGCGCCTAGCTTCTCAATCAGTTTTTGGTGGTGTTGAATAAAACTAAATAAAACCAGACGTTTCTTGACTGTTTGATTGAGAGCACGTAAAATATCGCGTTCGGTAATAAAAACTGTGACGACTCTCATGGCACGAACCATCCACGACCAAAACCAAATTTTTACGCGACGCTGAATTGTCATCGGTTTCGTGTAAGAATTTGTTTCTTCACCGTGGCCGTTCGTTTCGCGCTGTTTAACAAAAAAACTACCGACTAATCTTGGAAATATTTAATAATGTTGCAGCGTCTCCAAGGCGGAAATCTTAACAAAAAAATACTATTTGCCCCGAAGTAATTGTCAACTGTTACAAAAATACGTTATATATTCGTATAAAAATCTGCCCTATCTTGCTAGATACAAGCGTCTTACTGACGTGGATTAAAAACAGTTCGATTGAGTCCAAGTCTCGCTTAGGTCTGATAACTATTAAACTTGAAAAGTAACAATTAACTCGTAGTAACTAATGATCAACGAATAAAGTGCTTAGATCACACCGTTGATTTCTTAAAGATAATGCTGAATAAACGTAACTGGATGGCATTGAAGAATTGGAAGGAAAAGAAAATGTTTTTTTTAAATAAAATAAATTTTTCGGTCGCGTTGAGCACGCCGACCGTAGGTTTGTGCGTATCACATCCGTCGGTCAGCCCAACGGAGGATATTCGTCGTCAATCGTTGAGTGCAGTCGGCACGTCGGGCACGATTGACTCTGTTCATGCCAATGTTTAATGCACTGAAAAGAACGAATGATAGAGTTCAGCTTATCGAACTGTTAAGTTGAATGTTGAAATTCATAAAGATAAGACCATATTTACTGACCCGCTTGTGAAATGTGTGTTTGCACTGCAGAGTGTAAGACTCTGCGGTGTTTAGCATACTTTCAAAGCAGATCGCACACTCCGAGTCCGGAGTTTCCTTCTGCCATGTATCGTTCGGAATGACTAGCGGCTCCCATCTTTTCTTCGAGGCGATCGGCCCGTGCGAGTCTTTTTTCGCTGAATTCACTGAAATAAAAAAAAAAAATTTGTAGCAGTTACTGAGAATCGTAAGAATTCGTAGTTTGTTACTGCAGTAGAACGCGGTTCTGCAGTACAAAGATTTTTAGAAGTCTATTAGCTTACCGGAAGATGTGGAAGACATCGAATTTTCCCGCTTGCGTTCACCGTCGGCCGGAAACCAGGCCGATGTATTCGACGTAGGGAATAATGGACTCGGGTACTTCTCATAACCGCGTAATTCTGAAATAAATAATTAGCATTAGCGTTGTTCATTCAACTTCATTAGTTATTCTTCGGGAAGTCAGGTGAAGGATATATATTGTTAATATTACTTATTTAAGAATTCGGATCGTATATACCGTGTCTGCAAGTTTCATGACACTTTCATTCAAATTACACTTCTTGCAGTGCGTTTGTTTTTTCTATTTCATGTTTCTCAAAAAAAACGAAGATAGATTATTTGTTACTATCGTCAGATGATAGTGCGGTGACGTGAATTCAAATAATATCAAAACTGCTTTACCTTTTACCATTTTATATGGTGCATCATGATATAACATGAAGGAATATTATAATATTCCCGCCCCGTACAGAAAGCTTTGTAACGAAACAAAATAGACTGCAAAATTCATTAACATTTATTGAGAGATTTAGAAAGAAAAAAAGAAGCGATAAAGCAACCAGTCGAAGAATGTCGCCCATTGATATTATCACCTCTTCAATGAAAAAAATTTAATATAACTCACGTTTCTGTTGACGGTCCATTATAACTTTGGCGGCTTCGCGAATAATTAGACTCATCGGCAGTCCCGACAATGAATTCTTATGATTTTTACGAACGGTCTCCACGCTCTTTATCAAATCTAACCTGCAACAATTAACCATCTACGTTACACGCGAATCCTCGTGACATAACGATGAGAAACAAAAAAATTAGAAATCTTTGGTACTCACTCTAAGACTCCCACGTGATGAGAACGCAGTATGTGCACCAGTTTATCGATACTGTGATAATTCTTTTTTCGTGGTTTAGTTTCTTTCGGCTTCGCGTATCTAACGAGACTCTTAACTTTCGGAGAAACGGTTACATCCAATTGATTTTGCGAATTATTGGTAAAGGCAGAGGATGCTGGCGAGGGTGTACTTTTAGCACCGGAATTATCCTCCGCCCAATCGCGCTCTTGGGCGAGCACTTGGTCAGATTGCTCCGATGTTTGAGCGTTGCCTGGTTGATTACCTGCAGAGCCTGGTTCTACGAACTTTTGCCGATCTTGCTGTGTCGACGGATCGATCTTGGGATGCTCGAGAGCGGAAATGGTCGGTGATTGTTGGGACACTTTGGATGCGTCGGGAATCCAATAAGCCGAATGCACGGCCCTCGACGGGATCTGATCGACCGGTGACGGGACGCTCTGTTGTTGCATGGGAGCGGGAGAGGTCGTCGAGTTCTGTGAACGCACAGGACGACTTGGTGATTGCAATGGATTAGGAAATGTTTGGAGCACAGTGGTTGGGGCTGCGGATGGACGGGGAGGAACGACATGATCGATGTGCATGGGAAGAATGGCGTACGGTGGTTGCGGCATACGAACGTTCGGTGGTGGAGGTCTGTTCGGCACGCAATTCGGTGGATTAATCATTCCCGGATGATGACCGTACATCGGCCCGAACTGCGGAAACCTGTACGCGTGAGGATTGCGCCCCATTGGATTTTGGAAGAACTGCGCGGATCGTTGGATTTCGTTCGTTACGTAAGCTTCGTACATGCCGAAGGCGCGTTGGATCGCTTCCGGCACGTCGCCGGCCGGCATTTTCGGCATTAGATCCGCTTGCAGATTAATCTCGGTTATACTTTCCGGCTCCGTTGCTGTTTCGAGCTTGTCGTTCATTTCCCAGAATTTCGTCTGAAAGAAAAACGAAATGAGGATTGCTCGTTCACTCGAAAGTTACCGTCGAGCGAGGGAGACACAATTTAGAGAATTCAAGGGAATACGTCGCACAACGACTTTTGTAATTTTGAAACTAAAAATCGCAAGTGTTGTAAAGCAACGAATCAGGTTTTTTATGAGAATTTCTAATCATTTTTTCGGGAGATTATACATGAGTTTAAAATTGTGTCGATTCCCATCAGCTGCATTTGGTGCCAAAAAGAACATTTTCTTTTCCTCATTCTGCCAATTTCCAGGGAAAGACAATTTTATTTTCCTCGACGGACTGCGGTCTCAAAACGGCACACAGTTTTTGTTACCGGCGACGGTATTTCGCACCACCTTAATGAAACATTTTTTATTTACCTGATGATTCTTCAGTATTTTTTCGATCTCGGATATAACTGCCTGATACTCATTGACGTTCATCGGTAAAGTGCGGCCAATCGAATTCATAAGTATCCCCTGAATGAGGGACAAGACTTCACAATTTTTGCGACACTCGTCCAATTTCCTGCAAGATCGACGTGCGTTGAAGACAATATCAACATTTCACAATTCGCGAATTATCAAATTAGATTCGGTCCTTGTCTGGACATGCTCGATATCGAACTTCTTCGAATATCTTGAGCTACAGACTTACCTAATGATGAAGCTGTGATTGTAGGCATATTGTCCTTGCAGAATTTTCTGCAACAGTTTCACCCTTTCGGCTGCATGTACTTTTTTTATTTGCCTGTTAACATTTAATCGCAAGTATAATGACATCGCGTCTCTGCAACGATTCGAAAAAAATGGTACAAGGCGTTCTCCGTTGAGTGAACCGTCCCGTTTTCACGACAAAAAATCACGTAATACAATGCGAATTAGTTTTTTGTAACACATACACGTAAAATCCCGTTTTCCGTTCCTGTGATTTTCGTGAATTTCTTAGGAAAAAATTATGTGAATGGCATGGGCGTAGGAAAGGGAGTTCAGTCTCGTGTGAATGCCGCACTTGCCTTCGGTACGTACGGCATTTTCACACTCGTCAAGAACTCCCTTTCTACTCCCTTGCCAAACAATACAAGTAACTATTCTACTCGACGCCGAGTGCCCCGCATATTTCGACCGAGAACAAAGTTGCAACTCTTACGCGACTTCCGACTCTAGTTGTGCAGCGCGATCTTCGGCGACTGACAATTTACTGCTCAAACGCTGCAATTCCTCGATCAATTTTCCAATAAGGGATTCTGTCTCTGCGTTCTTTGCTTCTGAATTTGTGGGACCATCGAAAAGATTTTCCGAGTTTCTCGACCCATTTTCACTGGTATGCGGCGGAGGAATCGTCTGATTAGGGCATTCGTCAGGTTCTCCGGAAGTACGCATCTGGAAAATAAAATAACATTACGCCATAACGCCGACGATACGAAGAAAACAGAAACACAATTGTGTTTACCAATGTTCCGTGGTCGTTCATAGAAGCCTTGTACGTGCTCATGTCGTTGACGCATTTGGACTCTTTCGTAAACTTTTCGGCCGGAACCTTTGGCTTGGACGCAGCGTCCATTTGACTGGCGCTCTCGTGAACGTGATCGACGCCGTTCGTTGCTTTCCGCAACGAATCGTAATTTTTACGGGCCTCTTTCGTACCGATAGGCACCTTCTTTTCGACAGAATTCGCCACCTCGCCGTTTACTGGTTCGACCGTGTGAGGACGTTTTGAACCGGATTTCTTGACCGGCGTGGACATTTTTTCGACTGGAAACTCCGGCTGTCTTGGAATGTTGGGCTTCTTCTTTTCGACGTTTTCGTGAGGTGCGACCGGTTTGACTGGAGAGCTCGCAAAACCCATAGTGTGGTCGCCTACCGGAGCTGTGGTTCCAAGTTCCGGACATTTGTATTTGAATGTTTGTGGTCGATTGGGCGTAGCGTATTGCAGAAATTGACCCAATTTCGAGGTATCCGGTCCGTCGACGATCGGCGCGTCTTTTTTTTTGTCGATATTCGCGACCTCGTCAGAAACCATGTCTGCATCGTCGGCTTTGGAATCTCCCGATGTCGACGAATACGGCAGGGAATTGTTGTTCTTTTCCGGATTTACTATGTCGTTGTAAAATGCTTCGTCTGCAATGAAAATTTAATTATTCGTTCAATTAATCAAGTTCCGTCGTCCCAAAAATCTTTTGTTCCCTCACCGTCGACGGAGGAACTGTCCGAACGCTGATCTATATCGTTCTCCATAAAAAATTTTAGTGTGTCACACGCATCCGATTTAGCTAAATCGTACGTTTCCGGGAGTTTTTCCGCCACGCAGATGTATCCACCGACCATAGCGAATTTGACGGATTGCAGCAAAAATTCAGCGATGTCTGTAACGTTCAATATTTATATCATTAACGAAAAACTTAAAATCGGTGGAAAATGCGACTTTTTTTTTGCATCTATCTTACCTATATAGTGTTTGAAAATCGAATCGCAATCTTTATCTATCATATTTTGAGCCTCGTGCCACTTTTCGGTTAGAACGTCGAGCTTCACCGGACCACTTTTGGAGACAAAAGTGTAGAAGTATCTGTAATGATATTTTTTTTAAATGTACACAGTTGGATTAGTGAGATTTTGTCGTAATAAATATAACATTTACATTATTAAAATATGTACATAATACGTATATCTATACGTATATTATTATACATAATAAATGTTTGTCAAAATACGTACGAAAAGAAGAAAGCTTTGAGTTCCGCGTCTTCTGGATTCTCGTTCGTGAAATCGGGATCGGGCAGAGCGTCCGCAGTCGCCAACATGAATTCGTTGCCGTACAGTGAAAGATTTGGACGCCACTGTAGGGAATATTCATCACGATGTTAAAAAAAAGAAGCCATTGAAATCGGAGTGTAAAGCCAGAAACAGAAAACAGAAACTGTTTTCTCATTTGACTTCGAAATCACAGTAGTACGAACGATGTTCTCGTCGTCGATGCCGAAATCGCTAGCCCTGAGTCCGATCAGTTGTTCGACACCCGACCTCAGTGCTCTGTAAAAGATGGAAAATTACTACCGTCAAAATTTCATTCAATCTTTGGCAATGTATTTTATCGACGAAGACAATTTATTGTGGCTTACTGTTCGTCATCCAAATCGTCGTCATCCTCCGCCTCATCGGTTTTATGTACTTCGTGCGGAACGGCCGGTGGACGAGGATGTCGTTCAACCGGAGCTTTAACCTTCGGTGTTTGGTGATGTTGCTGCTCAAAACACGAAAACAATGTTGATGATGTAATGACAAGAAAATTGACGTTATTCGGACACATGCCATTTCGGGCGCAATACTTGTCTTCATTACTGTAAAATGAAATTTCAATGAATTTCAAAGATATACAGAAAGTGAGATGTGATTCATTGAAACTTCGAATCAAAGTACAAAATCACTACTATCCTTATTAACATACTGTAACTTTCAAACTGATCAATGGAAACATTACCCAATTTGTATCTCAACTCCGGAGGTTTAATGTCTGTTGGAATATTTTTATAAATGTTTTTTTTTAACCTGTATTTTCTTACTTTGTAAAATGTTTCGTATCGAATCCATAAATTTTTTTTAATTTTCTCTACAATCTGTTCGAGTTCAATTGCGTTGCTGTTTGGCTTATACAGTACACACCTGTTTTCGTATTGCTCCTTTGGGCGGTTGAGGTGGAATCTTTGTGGGTCGCACGACTTCGTCGGCGCGGATCATCGACGATTTGACTTTAGCTTTTTCGTCAAAAATTTCAATTTTTTTTACCGTACAACGTACACCCTGATCTTCGCAATTCGGAGTGAAACACTCCCAGTGCAGAAGGTCCTGAAAAAAATGCGAAATAACAGTATTTTTTTAACGAAATATTCACAAATAACATTCACAATAACATTGATTAAAAACCGCTTGGTGTTCACCTTATCGGATAGTTTTAGAAGCGAACATAAGGTTTCTTTTTTTGCCTTCCAGCATGCCGTATGAAAGCTCACGGTGCATGTACTTGACGTGTTATTGCAGCTTACTTGTACCATTCCAATAAACGTAGGACTCCTGTAAACGGTCATGGAAATTTCGTGAGTCACAAATACACTGCGCATTGATTGAATTCAATGACAAGAAACTAAATGGAATAAATTTTTACCCAAAAAATATATTCTTATCAGCACTCTCATTTTGACTGTGGCTCGAACAATCGGGCATACAACACACTGCATCGGGACGATGCCAGCTGGAGCATTGATCATTCAAAGTTACAAGAGCAGCCTAATAATGAAAAAAAAAAATCAAAGCAATAATTTTAAATATGGATTAAAAAATAATAGTTTAAATGAACGTACCACGAGACGATCTCTAGAAGACTCTGGTATAAAAACGTCTGTTCCTGGAATTTTATACTCATTTACCTCCGTGTTGCCATTTAATATCGAAAAGCCCTTTTTTAGTATTTCATCAGCTTTAGCGAAGCTGGGGACAAAAATAAATAAAACATTTGTCACTCCATTAGTGTTAGTATGCTTAAGGGGAAGTAAAATATCACTGTCGGTAATGAAGACTGTAATGAACTTTTCACAAGGTTGCTCATTTTTTTGAGGAAGGTGCAAATTAATTTCTTTTCCCAAAAAAATTAGCACCATTGAATAAAGTTAATTTGAAAATTGCAACTGTCTCTCTTGCACGCACAGCTGTTTCTCTCGCACGCACAGAAGTTGAATGCCATTCATTGTTTCTGAAACTAACATGCCAATCGGGAAAATGATTTTCGTACGATAATTACCGATATAGTTTGAAATGAGCTTTCCCAACGGCATAGTACAGCATCGGATAAGCATAGCCATAGTCTTTTTCTAATTCCTCAAGAATTTTTAAAGCATCCAATAAATCTACGGCATCCGTAGATTCCAACCAGCACATACATAACATATACTTTGTTAGCACTATAGTCTCGGATTGAGTCTGCAACAAAAAAAATGTATACATCAACGCGACAATAATTTCCAACGATCGAGAGTTCAAAATTTTAAACAAATAACGAATAATGAACAAGAAATTACGACGTGCCTTAACATCTATATCGGACATAGAATCGAGAGCATCTTTTAAATATTTGGCGGACGATTTATATGATTTGGCGACGAATGCCTCAGCGGCGGATTCGAGTGTCGCTTGAAGCGCCTAAATGAACAACAAAATATATACATTTATACAAAAATAAAAATGTAAAAACGTATTCCTAATTAATTTTTTTTAAATTATTCACGCAAATATTTGGATAAAATGTATTTTATATTTTTATAAAAAATAAAATAGTCATACCAAGCAAAGAACGATTGAGTGGCGTGCGTTACGTACCTGAGGAATAACAAACGGGACCTGCAGTATACTTAGTATCTTACGGTTTATCGACTGCATCGGTTCTCTCAAATAAACAACAGGATCGGTAGCCATGTCCGTCTGGATAAAAAAAAATTTCTGTTTACTTTTTTTTTTCTTCCGATCCACCGATATCATGCAAACGAATATACATATACAAACATATTAGCAGCCTATGTCGAATGACAATTCGGACGACAGATACGTACCATGTTTCAGATGGACGCACGATCCTTGGTGCCCCGTATTTCCGGCGTACTTGTGTATCTGCGACGAGCAGGTTATATTTGCAAACGTAGAGAAAAACGTGAGAACGTCGTAACGATTAAAAAAGCGAAACGAGCTCTGAAATAAACAAGCGGATCGAGGCTTTGAGAAATAAAAGTGATAAACGTTGATTCCGTCTCGGCGTCACTCGGTCCACGAAGTTCGTTGTCGATTGTTCAACGGACTTTTTTTTTTGCGCGCCGAAGAACGTCGAGTCGTCACGTCGGACGGGTGTCGAGTGCAAAACGAGATAAAAGTACGCGATAAAGATAACGCCGCTATCGTCTTTTGTCATCCGTCGCTATCGGCGTACGGACCTGTTGCCCGGGAGACCACGTTGCCTCCGGCGTATCAAAGAGGCTCTCATTGTTCTCACGACTGCGGGTTTGGACTTGACCGAGAATGAATCATCGCGGCACACCTCGCGGATACAATTTCTAAGTGAATCCCGATGAGTGTACACATCGAGCGTCGATCGCAGCTCGATCTTCTTTTTCCCCGTCTCGTTATCTCACTATTGGTGGTACGCGATATTCAAACGAGCGAATACTTCAACATTTTTTCGGCAAGCGGCACAACGACGTTCGGTTGCTCGGCTAGGTTTAACAACGTGGAACAAAGGACGTCCGACGTGACGGCAAGTTCATGGCTCTCCCATTGTTTGTTTACAATAAAAGATTGCAACGGGAAAGGTAACATGCGTGTTCGTTAAAGCGTGTTCAAGGTTAAGTGTTTGAGATTAATTCGTACTTACTTCCTGTGAAACGCGACGATAGCAACATCCTTCTGCCAGGACGAATCGGAAACGACACCGATGTTTCTTTCTCTCCGGGCGAGTCCGTTCAAGAATAAACAAACTTTGCGAAGTTTGACACAGTGGACGACCGCAGGAGTGACAACCGCTTCGGCGGTGCCAACGGCACGACTGAACATTTTTTTCGCCTTCCACCACGGCCTTCGTGCCGACCGAGGGACAGTCGAGTATCTAACGCAGGAAACGACAAAGGACGCTTTTCCGTTGGCTCGAGAGACGGACAAGAATATGCCGGCTCGAGCGGTCTGTTCAGTGAGCTTCGACGATTGTTTTGAAATGCGATAACGGTAAACACATGGAGCGGACGACACGGGAGAGCCTCGATTGTCCACGGCGGGGCTTACGCAAGAAGCAATTCGAGGACCATGCGAAGGGTATTTATTTGTTTGCGCAGCGGATATAAGATTGTACGAACGCGCGGCCCTTCCTTTTCTTTTCTCTTTATCCTATGCAATCCGTTTCTGTAAACAAAGGCCCGAAATCTCGACGGCCGAAAATTACACGGAGCATTCCGAAAACAACTGATTCTCAGCGAGAAACGCTAAGCGAGGCACTGCGAGCGAATAACGTGCTATTCTAAAAATACGCTTGGTCCTACGTCCGCGACTTAGCGCAGAGCGTCACGCGTCGTATATACATAGAAGAGGCTATCAAAAGGTTTTCCAGTATATTGTTTAGTAATGACGACAGAGGCCGCATTCCCTCCGATCATAACGCTCGAGGTAACGAGATTTAATCGAAACAAAAATAAATAAAAAGATTATCGAATACATATATATATATTGGTTGATCGCACGAGTGTACACCTGACTGTTGCACTGCGAGATTAGACCGTTTACGAGCAAAACATACATTTATCGTTTGCGATTGAATTTTACAATGGCGTTTTAACATAGCACCGTCTCGAGGCTCGAGTCGACCGTAAGTTTCGTTTGATGTCATAAACACTCGTGTCGAATCGCTTCAACGGAGCGGTACGGCTATTAATTTCGATGATCGATTCCGATTACGTAACCACGAAACTTCGCCGTTGTTCTTTGTCGGTAGCTAAAAGGTCGATGCGGACCCCTTTCACTAATCTTCATGGGCGATAGAAATTCAATGCATACACGTTTTCTTTGTTCTTTTTTACATACTTTTACTTTTTACAGTGAGAATTTGTTTTTTATTTCTGTGGCCGGGTGTTAAATTGACGTTCGCGAGAACCCGATCCTTTTCGTTGCGGCGTTCAGCATCTAAAGCGCGAACGTTGTAATCACGTACACACGTATACACGCGAGTTTATTATTGGCGTCCCCTCTGCTGGGGAGGTTGCGATCTATTTCGGGAAAAAAATACACTACCGAGATGGACACGTCGAACAAATAACGACCGGTGCTTCGATGTTATACCGAAAGTACTCACGGTATTCTTATAAAAATCATTGGAAGATCGACAGGCCTTGCGATGAAAAAGGAAACAAATCGGGTGAGAGCCGAACGGAGCTTTCACGTTCCAAGACGAATTCATAGTTCGTCTTTGGAAAATCGTTTTCTGGAACTTGGCGGAGGATAATTTTATCGGGAAATAATGTTTTCGGGAACGATTCAAGTTTGATTGATTAAGGTAGTCCTTGCGAATGGCGTTCACTTCGCATAAGTTTCAGAGAAATGAGAGGGAATCGAAAACACTTCTCGATTGTATACAAATCTGAAAAAAATCAAGCATATTGAAAGTTCCGAAAAGATTAATTTTTCATAATGATGCCATTATGTTATTAACACATTGATGAAAAATAAAGTTGTTGAACAAATATACCGGAAACCTAACTTTTTCTTTCAACGAAAATGATTCGTAAATTTTTCTGAATACGTATGAATTTATTCAGATTTTTTAATTCACTTTGAATTTTCTACACATTGTTTGAATATAAAATAAATTCGAAGTGCATTTAAAAATCTGAAAAAAATTCATCACGTATTCAGAAAAGTGAACGAATCATTCTCATAAAGAAAAGTTTGGTTTCCAGGAGATTTGGTGAAAAATGTTATTTGTCATCAATTTGTTTATAATATTTTGGAGTTATTATTATGCGAAATTAATAATTTCAGCACCCTCTATGTGTTTGATTTTTTTCAGATTTCTATACCATTCAGAAGTGTTTGAAATTTCCTCTAATTTCTCTGGAACTTATGCGAAATAAACACCATTCGCAAGGAGACTACCTTAAGAAACCGATATAATTTTTGAACCATCGTAAAAGTAATCAAGTAAATTGCTCAGCTAATTAATTAAACGGACTTCTAGCACACGCACACTTAAGAATAAATATACACTAGATCGTGCTTACAGGGCATTAGATTAACTTTGGCAAGATTGCCTCGTTTGCACGAGCGAATCAGCGCGTGAGGCTGATTAATCATAATGCCGATTCGATGGAGCACCGGATAACGATTAGATAACGATTTAGATAAAAGAGATACGCACCGTTTCCATTACCGGTATTGTATTAGCTGAGCAATAGTTCCAGTTTTACTTATCGACCTTCCAATAATTAACCCTTTGTAGGTCACACCTCTGTCTCCATTCTTAGGCGCTACCGTAGCAACGCGCGGCTCCCACTCTGCGTCCATTTAGTCCCGTTTCGGTACGGTTTCGGGCCGTGTGACTCATAAAGGGTTAATTATGATAAATAAAATAACTCAGCATGTTCGCCAAATAAATGACTTCAGCTTTACTAAATGTAAATAACAATAAGAGGGTGAGGGAAACCGACGGCAAAAGTGACTACCGTCGATAATAATTCCTTGACGATTAATCATCACGCCGCTTCGATGGAGCACTGGATAACGATTAGATAAGGATTTAAATAAAATTATCCTCTCCGATTTCATTCCTACAAGAATATTATTTTTACCAAGGAATAATCCCAATGTCAATTATTGACCTTTCGATGATTAATCATGAAAATAAAAATAACCCGGTATCTTCGCCAAATCAATGACCTCAGCTTTACAAAATCGAAATAGCAATCAAAGGTTAAGAGGACCGATGGTAAAGCAATTACCGTAGATAATAATGGCAAGATAAATAACAAAAAAAAGTGCGACATGTGCTACACATGTCGCAAATATTGCACGAATGTTGCTACTTTTCATGACGCTTGTCTATCTGGGTACATTGTCACAAAGTCCCCACGTCATAGTCGTTTCATAAAAAGGAAATAAAAAAAGCCCCCCCCCCCCCCCCCCCCCAAGCCCCGCAGACTATCTTTTTATCTCGTTTATTCCAAGGCTATTGGCATTTCCACAGTGAATCGTCCCGGAAACACAAATAAACCGAGTCCCCTATAGCGGATACCTGTTTTACCCTCCGAGCACTTCAACGTCACCCTCCGGTCTCCCGCGTGAATCAGCCTCTCAGCCCGTAATGAAAATCGATCGCCACCAACAAATCCAGGCCTCGCCGATAATCGCATAAAGAATTCGATCTGGATGACTGCCCGACGATGAATAATAAATTAATAACGCACGAACGGCTGCCTCGTCGACGGCTCTCTCGGGTGTATTAAAAAAAGGTTAAGGGTACGAATTTCTCCCGTTAGGGTCGCAGCTGCTCCGCGTTGGGTCTTTCGCACGGAGAAACGGGCAAGAGCGCAAGGTCATCTCCCGAGCGCCGGAGCAGGGAAATGCCGGCCGGGGGGGGGGGGGGGGGGATGTGGGGCCTAAGACATATGTCTATACCGATAAAGTTCACGTCGGCCGAGCCGCGCAGTACATGGGAGGGTGGTACAGGCGCTTACCGCGCGGCATATTCGCCCGCCGGCTTCTGTCTCTGCGCGCCGCAGAGTCCATGCACCACACTCTCCGCGTCTCGGCGATTTTATTGATCGGGCTGGATGGTAACGCAGTCCGTGCGTCCTGGCCACCTCCGCGCGGCGCGCTGAAGCTAAGGCGCGCATGCGCCCGCCGCGCCAGTTAACTTTCGGCGGAAGTGATCGCGCCCCGCGCGCCTTCTCTTCCTTCCCGTGCGCTCCGCACCGTCGAGCACCGCCATACTTCCCGGCTATGCTATCGGCCGGCGTGTCTTCCGGCGACCCTAAAACTGCCCCCAAATTTACCGATATCAAAAGAAACATTACGAAAATTGAGAATTTTTTCTTTGGATCTCGTCGTCTCTCGCTCACAGCGAACAATTGAGTAATTTTTTTTATCGCCGATCGATAGTCGATTTTTAAGCGGTAGTTCGGTGTAATTTTTTTTTTTTGATAAAAAACGGGAAAAAAACGATAGTTTTGTCACCGACAACCGGGAATGATCGGGGTGACGAGGGTGCGCGGTGGCGAAGCTTCAAAGCTCAGACCACCCCTTCGTTGTAACGCGTAATCGTTGCGGCCGCCGAGTCTGCGCGGTCACGCCGCGGCCACCCCCACGAAGGGCACCGGCCATAAGTAAAACCAGCCAGCAGCAGCAGCAGCACGTTCGCACGGCACGGGGCGGCTCCTTGCCTCTCGCCTCTCTCACCGCCCCTCTCTCTACCGCCTCGCTGTGTTTGCTGTCTGCCGGTGCGTGAATGGTGTATTTTTTTTCCAATAAATCCCGTTTCGCGTTGAATTGTTCTGAACGAAATAACGCGCTAGCCGACGGACGAGAGAATCGGGCGATTCCGGGGAAGTCGGGTGGCTCGATTTCGGACAGCAAGTGCGACGGGAGAGCGAAGAATAATTGAGAAAAACCGACGGACTTCGCGGTCCTTGCACCGCCGATCTCCAGCAGGGCCTAAAGACCCCCGCCGGATATCACGATGGTTACGGATAGTACCAGTCAGGTATTTTATCCAGAGAATATTGGCTGTTGCAAATGTACTTGTTGACGATATTTCATAACGTACGGACGTTGATACGTTTGCGTGGGTATTTAGAGCTTATATTTCTGGGGCCGACGGGCCATCGACCTGAGTCATTTAGCCCCGAGAAATATTATTTCAACTAGTTTATTTTACTTTTTTTTTTTATTTTATTTTATTTTAGTAGTAGCAGTAGTAGTAGTTGTAGTAGTAGTAGTAGTAGTAGTAGTAGTAGGAGGGAATTTATTGGCTATACTTAACTTGTAACAGTTTTTCATTCCTAACGAACTGATCTCTTTTCACGCATAATGCATATTGCCAATTGGCCATCGACCGCAGCCCATCAGCCATACTTTATTTTATGTTATTTTATTTTATTTTATTTTATTTTATTTTATTTTATTTTATTTTATTTTATTTTATTTTATTTTATTTTATTTCATTTTATTTTATTTTATTTTATTTTATTTTATTTTATTTTATTTTATTTTATTTTATTTTATTTCATTTTATTTCATTTCATTTTATTTTATTTTATTTTACTTTAATTTATTTCCTTCTGTCTCGGGTGCACCTTGGGCTCGCGAGACGACGTGGAATTTGCTATAGTTGTGATTTGTAATTAGAGGTGTGGAGTGTGGAGCACGAACGATAGTCGGCTGTTGTACCGTACAGAGCAAGGTGGGTGGACCGGTGTCGACCGTTCACGTATCGTACCAGTTTACGTGGGGCCGATATCAAAGCTATTTGTCGCATCATTGCGAGTCATGACATTAGTCATTTTTTAGCTGAAATCGTCGCCTTTCGTTGCCTCCGACCCCTTCTCCCCCTCTCCTGCCTCTCCCCAATTTAAATAAGACATTTGATTGACTCGAGAATTTGACATTTTTGAGAAAGTATGGTCTGTTTATATATTTTTATAAACCAAATATTTTTAGTTAGAAAAATTGGTATTTTGAAGAGACGGATTTTCAGTTTTAGAAACGTACAGTTGAGTCTCGTTTCCGAATAGTAAAGCCAAAGCTTAGCTAATTTTGTATGTGAAATTAACTCACGCCTTAAAAAATTGCTTGATGCAATGTTGCATTTCTAAATTTTAATGATGCGAGGTTTTGATAATAGGTTTTTTTTAAGGAGAGATTTTTTTATGCACATTTTTTGGACGAATCGGTACTCGATGTTTCGTGAGTTGGAGGAGTCAGAGAAAAAAAATATGAAGCCGGTTTTTTTTTTATAAAGTATATCTATGTCTATAGACAAATTGCAAGTGTCGTAAATCGAAATTTAACATGCGCCGCAACTTGACATTTTAAATGATCGCATAAATCGTATGATTCGATAGATGTTTCATTACAACGTGTTGTGCGTTAATATTGAGCCTTCGTGAACGCGCGAACAATTTTTTGTACAAACTTTTTTGCCTGTTTTTAAAAATATTTCCATTTACTCCAAGGACGGACATTCGAAATATTCATCTTAAAAATTACCGGATTTCCCCTCTGAACTTCACTGTCAATTTGCCGAAAGTCGGTACAAATTTTCACAGTGCAAAGTGATTCAAGAAAAATATTCTTCGATAGAAAAATATTTTCATTGACCCAAAGACGGACATTCGGAATTTTCAAAAACATTCATCTTACGAATTCCCGAACCTCCACTCGAAATTTCACTGTCGATTCGCCGACAGTCACAGATGACTTCACGTTGCGAAGTGAATTTAAAAAAAAAAACATTCTTCGATCGATAGCGACACGTACGACAAAGCCCTGTATCAAGAACACCCCCTTATTCTTAGTCGAGCAAATAACTTATTAAACTGCACGCCGTGCGATCGCCTGCACCGCTCGATGGGTCAGTCACTCGGACTTCCGCCTCCCGGTCGTCGATGAGAGTGCCGAGGTCGGAGCAAGTGTGCGCCAAGGCGGAAGCGCTCTTTTTCACGATTGCCGTTCCACGTTACCGTTCCAATTACAGGCTCGAATTACCGATTCATAACCGTATGGATTTAAACTTGTTTCTATTTCCTCATTGCGTACCGGAATGAGGGTCGATGCGGTGCACTATAGGGGTGCGGATGGAGGGGGGGGGGGGGGGGGGGCGAGTGCGAGTCACAAAATTCGTCAGGAACTGCTGAACAACACGGGCTAGCCGTGTCTGTGTACACTGTAAAAAATTACTGCACGAAAATTAATGTAGCAATCTTGGAAGCTTTTATGCATAAACTAGTATATTAAATTTAATCTACTTTAAATGTTATCTACAGTGAATGTACGGTAAATAAAAAATAATAAAAAAGTGGTATTTTTAATAAAAGTTCTTTAATTATACTCAAAGTATTTTTAAATGACTTTAAAAGTACTGTAATTTTACATAATATTTACATATAGTTTGTACATTAAATTTAATATACTGATTTATGCATAAAAGCTTTCAATACCGGTACATTAAACTTACAATTTTTTTTTTTAGTGTGAGTGTCTCATAGCGGAGCACTGTACGATGCGAAGTTGTGATTCCCTTTCTATACAGGACATGCCCTCTCTCCGGCGAGACTGCGTGTCGTTTACACCGCGCAGACTATAGGCGCCCATAGTATAGCGCGTAAAGAGGGTGCGAGAGAAAAGGGCGGATGCTGTGTAAGGTGAAATTCGCGGAAATGACGTACCCTCCGACGTGTATCATGAAATATTTCGCTGGACGATTAAGCCTGTTTGTCCCGAGGCTTCTGCTTTTCTTAGTTTTCTTTTTGTTGCCCGATTGTAAAGCGACACTGTGTGTTGCGATATCACGGCTCTATCGCGGAGAATACCCGTCAGACGGTTTCGATTGCGGTCACATCCGTTCGACAGCGAGATGATTATTAAGACGTCACTCGTATAATAATAATAACGATATATTATTATTATTGTTGTTATTATTGTCATTATTATTGTTATTATGATTGTTATTATTTTGTTATTATGATTGTTATTATTATTGTTATTATTATTGTTGTTGTTGTTGTTAAGTGATTATTGAATTTATCTGTACGACAGACGGACGACACGACGGCGTTTCTTCGGGCTGCTCGGTCTGGAAATCTTGAAAAAGTGATCGAGTATCTCGACACGGATCTGGACATAAATACGGCCAACTCGGTAAAGTCGGAATAATTAAGTTTTATTGCAGAATTCGGATTCCATAAAGTTTGCTTTCGTTATAACGAAATAACAATATTGTATTACAGAACGGTTTAAATGCGCTGCATTTATCGTCGAAGGATGGCCACGTTGAGATCGTGACTGAACTGTTGAAGAGGGGAGCCAAAGTTGACGCAGCAACGAAGAAAGGAAACACCGCTCTTCATATAGCTTCATTAGGTAAATCGAATAAATCAAATTATTTCTCGTGTAAATTGAATTTTTCGCATAACTTAAATTTCTCATGTAAATATAAATTACCTTAGTCTTCCTACTTTCTTCGGTCTATAATTTTCATTTTATTCCGTTCTCATTGCAAATGTCTACGCATTTCCACTTGCCGTATTCTCACTGACATGATTTAGTGAGGACTTGTGCAGTCGGTATGTTTTTTTTTAATTTTATGAAATTTGTTTGTCAGAAATTGAGGTCATAATCCATTGTTGAAATTTTGCCAACGAGCGAGGACACACTCCATGACGCGGTCTTTGCGATATGAATTGCTGGAGAGGTTTCCTAATTTGGGCATGCGGAGCATACGCGATACGCCCTCTTGGAATATCATACATAGATAGATGGTTTATTGTGGCATGAGATAAATCCCCCGAGGACCAAGCGATAGACACAGTAAAAATAAATCGTGAATTTAATGTCCCGGAACGGAAGTTTTTACGCAAAAACTAGTACATTAAATGTAACGTACAGTTGTGACAAAAAATTTACTACACTTTTTCATTGAAATTCAAGTAACTTATTAAAAAATAAAGTATTCCCAACGTTAATATACCATTTTTTGCACAAAAACTCCCAGTCCGGTACGTTAAATTTCATTCGATTTTTTTTTACAGTGCAGATAAGCGATACCTCTAGTGAGGCGAAGAAAAATTTTAGTACAGAATATCATGGACAAACGATACACACTTTTCACCTCTTTTCTCATGCCGGTTATCGAAATCGGATTTAATGTATTTTTTTTAATTGTTTTCACAACAGCGGGACAAGTGGACATAGTCAATATCCTGATTCAGTATGGAGCTGCTGTCAACATACAGTCCCAAAACGGTTTCACACCGTTGTACATGGCGGCCCAAGAAAATCACGACCAGGTCGTCAAGTTGCTGCTCTCGAACGGGGCCAATCAGAGCTTGGCTACCGAGGTTCGTCGATCTCATTTCGCCGAAACTTTTCTCCAAATGTGTGTACATGTACCATTTATTTCTCAGGATGGTTTCACTCCCCTGGCAGTGGCGATGCAACAAGGACACGATAAAGTAGTGAGCGTGCTACTTGAAAACGATTCGAAAGGAAAAGTTCGTTTACCAGCCTTGCATATTGCCGCCAAGAAGGACGACTGCAAAGCTGCGGATTTGCTCCTGCAGGTATCATAAATATCTTAATTACGTGTTTAGAAACGTACAGTCACGGTTGACGTAAGACACGAAGGGGATTTACGAGCTGCGAATGAGTTGCATATTCGTTCCGATACACGATTGTTGATTATCGTCACTCTTTCATCATGGCATAAATCAAATGTTTATATTCCATTTTTTCAATCTCTTCCGACCATTATAGTGTATAGAGTATCAACACCGAACTGATTATGACATATTAGATTCTTTTTGCCGTTTTAATTAATTCAAATTTAATGTCTGATTCGATTATCTGACTCGACAGCTTTCACATAGCTAATTTCCGAGCAGTAGGATATAATTGATCATACGAATGGCTCATTATTAACATTTATCTGGAAATGAAAGTGCGATTAATTAATTGAGGTTTGTTTTGCAATCGTGTACACTACATATGCGACAATTATCGATTTCAGAACGATCACAAGCCGGACGTCACTTCGAAGAGTGGCTTTACACCGCTTCACATTGCGGCGCATTATGGAAACGAAGAGATAGCGCGTTTGCTCATCAAACGCGGTGCCGATGTAAACTATCTAGCAAAGGTGCGTTGGCGTGAATATTTAATTGCAACTTCAGGACAGTAATCTCGAGTGCTGTTCAATTGATTATTGTACTATGTTCAATTACGTGCAGCACAACATAAGTCCGTTGCACGTAGCAGCCAAGTGGGGAAAGAACAATATGGTGAAAATATTGTTGGAAAATTCAGCGATGATAGATGCGAAGACTCGGGACGGTTTGACACCGCTTCACTGCGCGGCCCGTTCGGGACACGAGGAAGTTGTGTCGACGCTTCTCGATCACGAGGCGCCCATTAGCGCACGAACGAAAGTATGGCTTTTCACCGTTTACCTAATATTGAAATGTTTTTTCTTCAAGGGCGTGGGAGCAAAAGGAATGTTTAAATTGATTTTTTGTTTCATTCTCTCACGCTTTCTCTCGAATTCATATCTGTCCCAATGACATCCGTGCCAAGTCAAGAACGAATGCTCTTAGAAGATGGATATTTAGGGAATTTCCAAAATTAACCAAAGGAATGTTTAATTAGATTACATTAAACAAATTTTTGTCTCCCCGAATTCATTACTTTACAATGAATTCTTTTTTTTAATGTTGGAGCGATCACGAAATTTCTAAAACGCTTTTTCTCAAATTCACATATTCCTTAATGACATCCATGCCAAGTCAGGAACGAACTTTCTTGGACGATTAATATTTAGACAGAATGTTTGAATATTTGGATTTATTAAAACGAAAAATTGTCATTAATCAGAATGGACTGGCGCCGCTGCACATGGCATCGCAAGGAGACCACGTAGACGCGGCAAGGGCATTACTGTATCATCGGGCGCCGGTCGACGAAGTTACCATTGATTATTTAACATCCCTTCACGTCGCTGCACATTGCGGGCATGTTAGAGTCGCGAAGCTGTTGCTCGATAGAAAAGCTGACCCAAATGCTCGTGCCCTTAATGGCTTCACACCACTTCACATTGCGTGCAAGAAGAACCGCATCAAAGTTGTGGAACTTTTGCTCAAGCATGGAGCCTCCATCGAGTCTACTACCGAGGTAATTACGTAGCACATATATGCATCTAATATGCATCTAATGCACGACTCTATTAATAATACCTCGATAAGTACAGCATAAGATCGTTTACATTTGAGCAGCTAAATTGCACAGCAGTACAAATTGCCGATCGTAGCCAGATCATTGCATAATTTAAATCGCAAATCAGAAAGAGCAGTTCTATGAAAATTTATAATAATTTCGCTTTGAAGACTGGTTAAAGGCTCTTGCAATGAATATTATCGATAAAAATAACCGCTTCGACGAAAATAAAGGAAAACAAAATATTCGAGCCTCTTTAGAGTGTTTTACCGTGCAATTACTATGATTAATCGGAACTTTATTTATTTATTCATTTATTTTTTTCGTTTTGTATTTTACAGTCCGGATTGACCCCGTTGCACGTGGCCAGTTTTATGGGATGTATGAATATTGTGATATTCCTACTGCAGCACGAAGCCAATCCTGACGTGCCAACCGTAAGGGGTGAAACACCCTTGCACCTAGCTGCTAGGGCTAATCAAACTGATATTATTCGGATATTGTTAAGAAACGGAGCCAAAGTAGATGCTCGAGCGAGGGTAAGTAAATTGTGTGCTGTTGGATGAACGCGTGTTCTTTTTATCACGTTTAATTTTTTATTTATTTAGAATTCTTTCTTATTCAGTAAATTTGATCTTGTTAGCTGATATTCTTTTGTTTAAAAAGATCTGATAAACTGAAACTGTAAAGTTCGAAAGTTATCGAAATGCCCAGTTTGTTTAGTTTGTAACTAATTGCGTAGACGGTAGATTAAAAATGTTTGCAAGGTATTTCACAATAGTTAAAAATTAACAGTTGACCTAGAATTTTCAGACGACCGAACGCGTCAAGCGCGTGCGAGTCGCTGATAAAATAATATTGCATCTTTGAAAGAACAGTGAATACCTCTTGTAGGTTTGCCATGCAAGTTGTCACACTGTTGTTTCAGGGGTTCGATACTATTCGTGTAAGAAGCGTTTTTTGATTAATCGATCGAGCGTTGTACCTCGAAATTTGAGTACATTACGTAGCTGAATGCATGAACCATTAACCAGTCTGTAATGCTCTAAAAACCCCTTCCATTTATTGTATATCGATATATTAGTAGAGTTTTTAGTTCTTTGGCTTTGGCAGATGCAACTTGTCTGAAAAAAACTATTGCTCCAGTAGGCGAGATGAGCAATTTTTGTTTATTTTTTCATAACAAAAACTATCATGCAATCACGATTTTATAATAAATTCGTATCCCGTATGAAAGAAATAATATTTTAAGTAGATAATTATTTTTTGCCTCATCTCAGCAGTACCCGGCAGGTGCGTGTTAGTTAGTACAACGACCCACGGGAATATTTTTGAAAGGTTTCAAAAATATTTTCTTGAAATATTGAAAATATTTGTGAAATGTTTTTAAAAAAATTACAAAATATTTTTTTTGGGCTCATAAATCTTACATTGAAACGTTTTTCGAACATTTCAGCGAAATTGGAAAGATTGTATCACCATTCCAATTTCCATATACACATCCACATAAACATGGAAACATTCGTAAAAGTATTTCGGTGATATTTCGGGGATAATTGTCCATTTGTTGACACGTCAAAATAACACAATTGCTTGACGAAATTGATTTTGACATTGGAATGGACATAATTGTTACGCCTGGACTACGAAGTAACCACCGAAATTTAACGGAATTTTTAATTTTATTTATAGGAGGAGCAAACGCCGTTGCACATTGCGTCGCGTTTGGGCAACGTCGATATCGTAATGTTGCTGTTGCAGCACGGAGCTGCCGTTGACACGACGACAAAGGACATGTACACCGCCCTGCACATCGCCGCAAAAGAAGGCCAGGAGGAGGTAACGTACAAAGAGCTCGTCAGAATAGCCGACTACATCAACACTCAAAATACGATATATTTGTTTTGGACCAGACATCAGGAGTATTTAATATAGTTTTCCCTATAGTTCTACTATTAGGTTTTTTTTTTTCATTCAGACTATTGATGTGTCATCCGTCAGCGTATACTTTTGTTTCCGTACGATTCTCATTATTTTATAGCATGTTAATAAAATCGTTCGTTATGCTATCTCCACCGTTGATGTTCGTAGTGTAAATTTTTTTCAACAACTCGAAGAATCATCCACGTCGATCATTACTTTATTGTTTCTTTATTTTCGCAGTTTTTTTTTACGTAGTGTTCTTTTTTTCGTTGCTGTGAATGTACGTAGCCGTTATCCGCAAGGTAAGCTGGTAAAATTTACTGCATTTCGTTTTACGTAGTTTTAATTATCCCATATAATTTTTTTTCTTCAATTTTCCAATGCATGTTGAACACCCTTGAAGGGTAGACGAAAAAATAAAATCTTTTTTCCCTTCCGCTATACAGGTGGCAGCGATTCTGGTGGAGAATCACGCTTCGGTGAAAGCCGCGACGAAAAATGGATTCACACCTCTGCACATTGCCGCCAAGTACGGTAACATGAACGTGGCGAAAATTCTTTTGCAAAAGGACAGCAAACTCGATGCCCAAGGAAAGAACGATATAACGCCGTTGCATCTCGCTTGTCACTATGATCATTCGAATGTGGCTAATATGATATTGGAGAAGGGAGCGTCCCCGCATCTCGCATCCCAAAACGGTCATACACCCTTGCACATTGCCGCTCGCAAGAATCAGGTTAAAAGCATAAGATTTTATTTTTCTCGTCATTCATTTTCGCCATCAAAAAATCCAAAAAGTTAATTTGTTTAGTACTTAGAGTACTTTTTACGATTTCAATTACTAAGTACAAGTACTTTTTCACTACACGCTCGCATTGCGCATACTCGATGACATCCTGTTTCTATTAATATATGATTATCTGGCTAAACTTTTCAAGAAGTATAATTTTAACGAGATTGCATTGTTTTTTTAATGAAACGACAAGGGTCCCTTTTCGTTTTTTTTTTCGTTTTCTTTTGCACGAAGTTTAGAAGACATTTTTAATGGATTTTTTTTAATGAAAAAAAGTGAAGAATATATTAAAAATAGCCTCAAAACGACGATTCACGAAAATTTCAGTAAGCGCTTTTTTACAATAAAAAACTATTGTTGGTATGGATGATTTTATTTAAAAAATTTTGGCTTTTAATATTTTGTTCGACCAGCTAAATACTAATTTTAATGTCCATGCTCGAATCTGTAGTTGATTTATTAGTTGCAATATTAACATAATGCATATTTAACATATTAACGATTTTTTCAGATGGACATCGCTTCTACGCTGCTTGAACACGGGGCAGATCCGAACGTCCAATCGAAAGCTGGCTTCACGCCGTTGCAGCTGAGCGCTCAAAAGGGACATTATGACATGACAAATTTGTTGATCGAGCATGGTGCTGATCCGAATCACAAGGCGAAGGTACGTGCTTGAGGTTTACCCATCAGGAATGGTCCATAAAAATTGTACACAATTTTTTCCATGCATAAGTTGCCATTGAATTGGTTAAAAATATTTTTTTTTTGTATATTTATGTTGCACGATACGATACGATACGTACATTAGGCAGTATCGATTTTCAAGAACACACCTCTGACATTTTCACTCATAACTATGTTTCAACAGAATGGTCTGACTGCTTTGCATCTCTGCGCTCAAGAGGACTTTATACGCGTAGCATCGATCCTAGTGAAGAATGGTGCGAATGTCGAAAGCGAAACAGAAACTGGATACAGGCCGATCCACGTCGCTGCACACTTCGGCAATTTGTCGATGATACGTTTCCTGCTTAAGCACAATGCTCAAATCGATGTGAGAACTAATCAGAATTATACTCCGCTGCATCAAGCTGCACAACAGGGCCATGCCCATATAGTATCAGCGCTGTTGGAGGGAAATGCCTCTCACAATGCTCGAACTACCGTAAGTTTCGAACAATTTCGAATAAATACTCTGTCGTTTGATAATAACATTTTTTGTAAATCAGTTGGCAAGTTGCGAACTAAGAATAACATTTTTCTTTTTTTCTACAGGACGGTTTAACCGCGTTAAACGTAGCTCAAAAATTAGGATACATATCCGTTATGGAAGTTTTAAAGGGTCTGTCGTACGACACGTTGACACCTGACAACAGAACTTGGGAAGAAAAGTACAAAGTTATTGCACCGGAGAGTCTCCAAGAGACAAGTTTTATGTCCGATTCGGACGACGAAGGAGGTACATCGAAGATATCACAGAGAAATTATATTCTTTGCCATTTCAATTTGCACGTAGAGATTATAGAAAAATGTAATGTTATGGAGATTTATTTTTTATTCCAGGTTCGGACGGATTGATAAACGAGCAACCGTACCGATACCTCACCGCCGATTTAATGAAGAGTCTGCGAGACGATTCACTGCCTATCGACGTTACCAGAGACGATCCGATAGACCGACAAGGTAATGGAAAATCCATTTTTTATTCTAAAATAATGGTAGTAAAAGGGATTTATTGGCAATATTTATATTAGTTTTCTTCAATATTTATACTAGTTTTATTCCTAATGATAATTATACACTTTGGCGAAGGGCCATCGACCTGAGTTCTTCAACCCGAGATTTTCTTTGGTATTTGGAAGTTTTTTCCTTTCTTAAGATTACAATTAAAAGATTTGCACATTTTATTCCCTGATTTTTCCATTGGCCATTAATTCTAATTGTTGATAAATTGTGGGTGTGGGAAATTTGTGTTTGCGTCTAAAATAATACTTTACTCGAATCCCATTGAAACACCTAACCGATTTTCCAATCTATAACACATGCCGATTTTTTAACTCCAGTATCGAAGGAAGAGAAGCAAGAATTTGTTCAAAGTAACAACTACTGCCTTGCTGAGACTTTCGACACCAATGACAGCGCGAGTTTGGCGTGAGTATTTTGCTATATAATTTTTTTATAATCACAGCGATTCATTTATCGACGAAACTAACAAAAGTAATTTCACTTGCAGAAGGCTTCACTTCAGATCGTGAGTATCAATCATCGAATCTTTGCGATCGATAGTCTTGTTTTCTTGTTTTTAGAAAATTGGACGATCACGTGTGACGATGATGTTGCAGATTTTTAGTGAGCTTCTTGGTCGACGCCCGCGGCGGTGCTATGAAAGGTTGCCGGCACAGTGGAATACGCATAATCGTACCACCCCGAAGAGCAACGATGCCGATACGCGTCACCTGCAGATTAATAAAGCCAAGCAAAGTTGCCAATCCGCCGTCCCTCATGGAGGGCGAAGCTCTGGCTACAAGGATCATAGAGATGGGCCCGGTGGGAGCCAGTTTTTTGGGGTAACATTAAAACATTAACATAAAAATATTTTCAATCATTTAAGTCTTACAAAATATTTTTGAAATATATGAAAATAATATTTCGAAATATTCTATATCAAAATATTTCAATCGAACGTTTACTCAAATATTGTAGAAACACAGTTAATCTTTCTACACTTCTGAGACATAGTGATAACAAATTTTTTATGTTTTTAATCTCATCGAAATATTTCTGCGTTTGTATCCGTGTTTATGCGGGTGTGTATATGCAAATTGGACGGGTGATCCAATCTTTGACATTTGACCAAAATGTTTCAAAAAACATTTCGGACACATTTCAATATAAAATTTTGGAGCGCGCAAAAAATATTTTCACAATGTTTTCATTACTTGAGAAAAATATTTCCGTGCAATGTGGCTTTTTGTCTTCCTGGATAGCCGAATCCTTGAAACATCCCGTTGCTCGCCTCTGCAACATTGGCTGGCGGTGTTTGTACATGAATCGCGTGTCGCTTCCATAAAATAGTCAAGACAATGCATTAATTGCAAATTCCACATTTCAGTCCCGTTCTGATCGACGTGCCGCACTTCGCATCCGTGCAAGGAAAGGAGAGAGAGATTCTTATTCTACGCAGCGAAAATGGGGAGACGTGGAAAGAACACGATCATTCGTACGATAACGACGACACGCTCTTCAATACTCCTCATGGTATTAAACGTATTATAAGTGCGTTGCATCAATGTGCTTTGTTTTTCTCGATTTTGATTAAAAATCGTATTACGCGAAACAAGCTCTCTTCGCTTCCAGCTTCTCATGCAACCCGACAAATTTACATACCGTTGTACTTTCAACTTCTTTTTTCTTATAGACACTCAGATGAGCGCTTCGCACTCTGGAAGAATAATGCGAATATTGACTACGGAATTTCCGCAATATTTTGCTATAGTGACGCGAATAAAACAAGAGGTGCATGTTATCGGTGCAGACGGTGGGATACTCATATCGAGCGTTGCGAATCACGTGCAAGCGGTGTTTCCACCAGGTGCCCTTACGAAAAAAATCAAAGTTGGATTGCAGGCAAGTGCAGTAAAATAAGGTGCCCAGTTTTTCGTGGTCTTGGTATAGATGCGAAAAATCATCGAGTTCTTCTATTGTTCTGTCTAGGCACACGTTATTCCGGCAGAACTAACGGCAAAGCTCCTGGGAAATTGCGTCGCTGTGTCACCAGTAATTACCATCGAACCGAGACGCCGAAAGTTCCACAAACCCATAACTCTCACGATTCCCGTGCCACAAGCTGCGAATAAAGGAATGATTAATCAATACGGGGGTGAGACCCCCACACTGCGTCTGCTTTGCAGCATCGCAGGTGAGCCCGCTATACCACGGTAATATCCATATTGATTCAGGGTCACGCCTCTTGAAAAACGAGATTTTTAAACTGGACGTTAGGCATTTCCGGTATGACGTCACTTCCGGTCGAAAAATGAGATTTTTACACCGGAAGTGATGTAAATTCGGCGTAACGTAATTTCCGGTTATTCCACGGAATTCACACACTTATTTTTTATGCAGGAGGTACGAGTGAAGCACAATGGGAGGATGTTACTGGATCGACACCTCTCACATTTATGAACGATCGGGTCTCCTTCACGACGACGGTGTCCGCGCGATTCTGGCTTATGGACTGTCGAAACGTTAGCGAAGTACCGAAGATGGCTACAGAATTGTACAAAGAATCACTCTTTGTACCGTTCATCACAAAGTGAGTTTTTCTCGATGATAAATCGTAATTGAGATCATAACTATATGATACAAAATTTACATACCGGTTCATAGACAACAAATTTCCATTGCTTTATATTATATTTATATTATCTAATGAAATTGAAAATTGGTCGATAAACGACATAAATCGGTGTTTATCGTCGACTTGCTATAACTAATCGAATGGTCTCTCACTTGTTTGTGCAGCTTTGTTATTTATACGAAGAGGATGGATCTGATCGAAGCCACTCTGCGAATCCTGTGCATGACCGACGGCAAGGAATGCATACACACGCTGGAAAAACAAGAAGAATTTCTTGAAATCGTTAAGAGTCGCGACGTTGAGGTAAGCTTTGGCCACCCTCATTTTAACAACACGCGGTATCACCGAGTGGTGTCCCCGTCTTGTCTCACTAAGAAGCTTTTAAGCTTGACCCCAATCCTCATTGTTCTCTTTTTTATGCTTTCTTACAGGCTCTGGATGGAAAAGATCTTTACATCGAATTCAGCGGAAATTTAGTTCCTGTGACAAAATCAGGCGTCCAGCTGAAGTTCACCTTCAAAGCTTTCCGCCAGAACAGACTGTCGTTCCATGTCAAAGTGCGCGATCCACTACTCGATCCAGTAGCGAGAATGATGTTCATGCGAGATCCGAAAGTTGCCAAAGGCGAGCCATCTCAGCAACCCATTTGTGTTCTCAATATCGTTCTTCCCGACAGCACCGTCTCCGGTGAATCTGAGAAGAAGCTCAATGGTATGTTCGGCCTTCACCGTTCATTTTATCAATAAGAATCTGTGTTGTGAGGAATAGCTTTTCATATTTTAAGGATGCATCACACATACAATTCCAATGAATAAATTTGTTGAATAATTCATTTTTTTCGCCAATATGTTAATACTTTTTTCACATTATTATTATGCAAAATGAATGTTCTTGGCACCTTTAATACAGTCGATTTTTACATAATTAGGAATTCTCACTGAATCTCACTTCTGGCTCGGAATGTACGTGTGATGCATCCTTAAATCCTATAGACTTAAATGATATGATTCGATATTGAAAATGGAAGATCGAAATAGTTAAACCGTTGCAATAGAATAATTATTATATACTATCGATATAACGTGTTTTCAAAATTGCTTTTACAGAATACGAGGATTCCAACATCATCGGAGGAAAAATGGAACGTTTCAAATCGTCGTACACGAAGGAGGAGGGAGAAAAGGGCGATAAGCCGAAACCCTCGTCACCTTCGGAACCTAAATTCATAACCGATATTTTGCAAAAAGAGCAGACAGGTACGTTATACGAAAAACAAATAATAGTTCTATGCGATTAAGGATCTTCAGATAAATCAGTTTTTTTTTGGTGAATGGTGGTGCAAGGTGCAAAAAGAAAGCTATCGGGAGTGACAAAAATGTTGCCGAAAAAAAGACAAATTTCCGCAAATCAGTTCACGCGAACGACTCAAACGCTATTCAAGGGGACGAGACGATCCTATTAAGCAGATTAGATGCGGCTTCCTTAACTCGATTACAGCTAACGGCATCAACGAATTCTCTCACGGTTGCGACCCCTTAGTCAGACGCAAACCGTCATTCGAGTAGAGCGCGTCATTTTTTTCCGTAAAATAATATTATACGAGTTATTCGCGTCTAGTACAGGAATACCAATCAAAACGTGAGTGACGATAAATTTTTATCATCCTTCCTATTTTAATATTCGTTCCGAAGTCCCAGGCTCGAAACAATGTATCATTTCTTCAATGTTTCGTTGCAGGTATTTTTTTTTAGTCTTTTTGTTTCTTATTCGATCCTTAAACGATACACAGAGAAACCATAGACGACAAAAAAAAAAAAACGAAAAGAAAATTGAACCATGGACAATCAGGAAGAAAAGCTGGAGGGAAGTGGAGAAAGTTTGGACAAATTGGATGCGGTCAAGCAGATAAAATGCCAGGTGGGCTCAGGCATGGAGGAGCCGAAGAGTCCGAGTCACGATTGCAGCAGTCCCTCGAAAACGCGAAACGACGGCTCGACGGGAACGAAAACGAAGCGCAAATCGCGCTCGACCCGGAGGCGCTTGAACGCTATGATGAACAACACGTCGCTGCACTTCTCCGACACGGACTCCGAGGGCGAACTGACGCTGATAAATTCTCAAGTACGAGCGCTGAGTCCGAACAAGAGTCCGAAAAGAGTTGTGCAAAATTTGGTAAATCCAACGATATCCGTTACCCTGGAGGGTGGCGAGGCGGCGGGGAACAACGGCGAGGATCTTCAGTGTCAGACCTTCGGTGGATTTCCGACGCGCTCGAGACGCAACAGTTTCGCCGACAATGTCACGGACGTCGATGAAATTTACACGAGCGAACCGGAGAACGAGACGAGCGTCAAATCGGATCGGAAGGCTCTCGGGGTGACGGAGAATTCGTATCTGGGAGATACCGACTACGAGGATCTGTCGAACGACGAGGGTGACGAGCCTACTCCGATCTACGTCGTTGCGCGGGGCGACATACTCTGCGACTTTACCGGCGGTACGATAACGACGAAGGAGGGCGACGGGCCATTCTCCATCGAAGTACGAAACCAAATGTCCTTCGACGTCCCGTCCGACGCCAACGAATTTTCGGACGCGCCAGACATCGTTGTATTGCCGACGACCGACAGCGAGGACATGGACGCCTCGGACGAGGAAGACGTTCAGGAAGGCGCTTGCGGCCAGCGCGAAATGCTCGAGGACTTTGATCTGCTGGCGGGGTCGCAGATCGTCATGAAGAATATCAATAAGATGGAAAATTTGTTGAGCGTGAAGGACACGTCGGACATCGACCTAAGCGACTGCCACACCGATATCGAGGACGTCGATTGAAATAAATTTTCACGAGTCAAAGCGGTTTACGTAAAAAAAAAAAAAATAACGAATACGCTTGAGCTTTCTTTTTGCACCGTGCGCCAACCACGATTCGTTCCGATTGGAAATTATCACCGAGTCTACGGTTGACACGCTAATCGAGCGTACCGAATAATCTCGCTAAAATTGCTTGTTTGTCTATATAAGTTGCACGTTCATTGTCGCGCGAAGTATGAGTTTCCAATGTTCGTTCCGCATGTTGAACTTTCCGAGATCCGAGGTTTAAAAAAAAAAATGGTAAAAAAAAATTATCTTCGGACGATATAAATTTTTGTTTTCAATTCAATTTCGTGAACCATCCGAATCCTCTATTGTTAGCAACTTTCTTTGTTCAGAAGAGAAGAAATTTATGAAACTTTCTTGATGTTACTTGCAGACAGAAATGGCGTCCTCAACATTATCATAGACAACCAAATGGGATATTAGAAAAATCAAAAGAAAATTAAAAACGAACAAAAAGTTAACTAAATAAACAATATACACGTCCACAAGCTATCTAAAATTTTAATCAATATAAAAAAAAGCATCGATTCGCGAGAATCGTTTTGACTGTAATCACGCTTAGAACGCCAATTGTTGTGTACAAATCAAAACAAAACAAAATATCTAAACATAAATATTTATCGAGATTGTGTTAACTCTAATTAATGTGCTATATATTTTATTGACGTTGAAACAATTTTCGTGAGTCTATTGAAGAAATATATATATATATATATATTAAATGTAAACAACTACAAAAAACAAAAATATGTATAACTACATTACGTCCCAATAAAAACAATAATAATATGAGCATAATTCTTGGTTGTTCTAGATGCCGCTACTATCCACGAATCCTTTGCACAAAAAGCGGCTTGTCCCCTAGAATCTGTAGATGCTAGTTATCCCAGTAACGTAAGCGTCCAGGACGAGCTGTCGCCGACGAACGAGAAGCAAACTTACACGGAGAAGCGGAAGTTCTGGGAGGACATAACGAGGAAGAGAGAAAATTATCAGCGTTCGGAGTCGGAATTATCGAGAACATCGCAGCTGACCGTCAACGAGAGCGACAGTGAATTTTGCATTCAGAACATCGTCTCCGAGGAGGAAACGGCCGAGGCGGCCGTGCCAGGAAGATCCGAGACGATGGAGGACCTGAACATTCCCGACATATCCGAGTGTTCGGTCGCCGAGAAGGCTCACTACTTCGAGGAGCAGATCCAGAAGGAGTTGTCGACTTCGAGACCGACCTCGAAATTGATAACCCAGGAATCGACGAAGGAGAAGGATCCGTCGGCGACGAGAGTCCCGAGCAAGGTCGCCTCCGAGCTATCGTCGGAGAAGTCCGAGAAGACCGAGGAGGAAGCGATCGATCGCAAAGTCGACAAGGAGGACTGGAACTTGGCGGAGTCGCTGAAGACGGAGAAAATTTCGACGATCGGCGACGGGACACTGGAGAAGACGACGACGACGGAGAGCGAGAGGAAAGTCAAGGGCGACGTCGTAGAAATTCGCGACTCGGTGACGACGACGACGGTCGAGCGGATCGAACACGAGACCGAGGCATCTGAGAGAGTTCTGGTGGAAAAAATTGAAAAGACGAGGAGGGAGCTGATCGGCGAATCGGTCGAGGAGAAGAAGTCTCAGAATACCATCGACGAGGGGACATCGTCGGTGGAAATGAAAGCTCCGGTTACCGAGGAGGCGAAGAAGAGGCAGCCGGAAAAAAGTAAAATACCCTCGAAGATTCCCGAGACGAAGAAACACCCGGCTCCCGATTTCGAGTCTCCTGGTAAGGTCTGCGCGGAATTTTTGCATCACGAGACGAAGATTGGTCGCGAGGAACCGACGAGCGAGGCTCTCGGGAGCGAAAGAGACTCCACGGAGCGCGAGAGCCGGAAAGAGACCGAAACGAGAAAGCGCGACGATGCGCCGGAGAAGGTGGAGCAGGTTGATCGATCGGAGGCGAAAATTTCCACGCCACCGGTCGTCCCGGAGGGAAAGGCCCAGAAGGAAGATCAGCAGCCGTCGATGATACCTCGCAAGATCAGGACGGAAGCCCCGGCCAAGCCGGAAGCGAAGAGAGCGCCGCTGGACGAGGCCAAGCAATCTTCGGCCGAACCGCAACCGGGCCTCGGGGAAGATTCGTCGGTCGCTGATCAGGACGTCGTCACGCCCGAGGACAAGGAATCCACGAGCCCCTCCGAGAAGGTCGCCCTGAAGATGCAGGAGGAGGCGAAGCAGTCGAAGAAGGAATCGCGAATTCCGATCTCATCGGCGAAAGCCGAGAAGGAGAAGAAACCCAAGGACGATATTGCGAGCAAGATTCCGGCCTCGCCGATCGACCGGTCGCCGACGACGCTGACGCGGTCCCCCTCGGCGAGCGAGGGCGCGACCTCGCCGAAGCGGGAATTCGAGTCGCGAATCCCGAAGCGCTCGGCGATACCGAAAGCGCAGGAGAAAGAGGCGAAGGAGTCGCCGACGATCTCCGAGACGGTGACGGAGACGAGGACGACGGAGGAACTCTCGTCCCAGCACTACCAGAAGCACACCTCCGAGACGAAGACGAAGACGTTCAGCAAGACCTTCGTCGGTCAGCCGAAGGACGCTGCGAAAATTGTCGAGGTGGCTGAGACGAAGATCGAGAGGGATTCTTCGGTGGTGAGTTCGAAATTCGATCACAGGGCGTCGACGGAAACGAAGGAAGTCTCGTCGTCGGAGGCCCCGGGGGCTCCGGAGAAATTCGTCAAGCACGAGGAGAGCGAACACAAGCGGGAGGAGAAGCTGGCGGAGTCGACGGTGACGAGGGCGACGCCGCAGGAAATTGAACAGGAGCGATCGCTGGAGTCTCGGAAATCGGACGTCACCGTCGCTCAGGAGATATCGATGAGTCTGAAGGACGGCAAGGAGAGCGTCGAGGCCGTGGCCTCGCAGTTCAATCAGTCGGCGCAGCGATCGGCTTCGTCGATGGACCGGGACGGTACCGTTGTGGAAGCCACGGAGGAGAGCAGCGTGAAGGAGCGCGAAATCGAGGCTGCGTTGAAAATCGAGCGAGACGACGAAGACGGACCGTTGGATCTGGAAGAGGCGATGAAGCGAGCCACGACGAGAGAGAGACAATTCGAGGAGAGCGTCGTTTCCGAGGTGAAGACTGATCTTCCTTCGGGACTCGAGTCCCAAGAATTTTTATCGGGAAGGGAAACGGTGGAGAAAACTGGAACGGAGTCCCTCGTGCCCGAGACTATTAAGTCGAGCGTGATTTTCGAAGGGAAGACTATCGTTCCTTCGGAACTCGAGTCCCAGGAATTTTCATCGAGAATGGAAACGGTGGAGAAAACTGAAACGGAGTCCTTCGTGCCTGAGAGTCTTCGGTCGAGAGTGATTTCCGAAGTGAAGAATATTCTTCCTTCGGAACTCGAGTCCCAAGAATCTTCAACGAGAACGATAATAGTAAGGAAAACTGTAACCGAGTCCGTCGTGCCCGAAACTCCGGAGTCGAGAGTGATTTCCGAAGTGAAGACTATAATTCCTTCGGAACTCCAGTCCCAAGAATCTTCAACGAGAACGATAATAGTAACGAAAACTGTAACCGAGTCCGTCGTGCCCGAGGCTCCGAAGTCGAGCGTGATTTCCGAAGTGAAGACTATAATTCCTCCGGAACTCGAGTCCCAAGGATTTTCAACGAGAACGATAATAGTGCAGAAAACTGGAACGGAGTCCTTCGTGCCCGAAACTCTTGACTCGAAAGTGATTTCCGATTTGAAAAATATTCTTCCTTCGGAACTCGATTCCCAAGGATTTTCATCGAGAACAATAATAACGAAGACAACAAGAACCGAGTCTTTCGTGCCCGAAACTCTTGAGTCGAGCGTGATTTCCGAGATGAAGACTATTCTTCCTTCGGAACTCGAGTCCCAAGAATTTCCATCGAGGACCGAAACGGCGCAGAAAACTGGAACCGAGACCTTCGTGCCCGAAACTCCGGAGTCGAGCGTGATTTCCGAAGTGAAAACTATTCTTCCTTCGGAACTCGAGTCCCAAGAATTTTCATCGAGAACGATAATAGTGAAGAAAACTGTAACCGAGTCCTTCGTGCCCGAAACTCTCGAGTCGAGAGTGATTTCCGATTTGAAAACTATTCTCCCTTCGGAACTCGAGTCCCAGGAATTCCCATCGATAACCGAAACGGCGCAGAAAACTGGAACCGAGACCTTCGTGCCCGAAACTCTAGAAGAGACGGAGGATCGGACGACGAAAGAGGTGGAGGCGCGTAGCATAGCGGAGACGATAATACAGTCGATCCAGACGGAGATCGCGAAGAGATCGGCGAGCCTGGAGGGCATAAAGCAGCTGGACAGTTCGGACAGCGACAGCAAGGACTACTCCGAGAACACGATGGACATGGACACGAAGGAGTCCGAGGTCCTCCACGATCGGATGGCCGACAACATGATGAAGAAATTCGAGGACATAATAGAGCGTCGTTCGAGAAGTCACTCGCAGGTGCTGGACGAGAACGAGACGCTGCCCGAGCGGCTGAGGACCGTGGTGGCCACTCACGACGAGAATCTCGAGAAGATATCGAACCGCGGCAGCATAAGCGTGAGCGAGGATTTGACGAAGGACGAGGAATCGACGCCGCACGACAGGGAGGGGAGTTTTCCGTCGTCCTCGTCGCACCCGAAGCTGCTGGACCGCGACATAACGATGAGTCCGAGCAGCATGTCCGAGCAGATCGACCTCGACGAGTCGATGGAGTCGGAAAAATCCGCGAACGTCGAATCGGCGAGGCACGGAATCGAGAAGAGATCCTCGCCGGAAGTCGTGGACGGAAAGCTCGGAGCCGAAATTTCGCGACCCGGCGCCGAGGAAACTGCCGAGTCGGAGCTCGTCCGTCGATCTCGTCAGGATTCGATCGAGGTGCCGTCGCTCGATATCGACGAACCGCGCAGCCTGGTGCACCAGGAGCTGACCGGTGACTCGTCGTCCTCTTTCGAGAGATACTCGAGAGAACCCGCGGAATTCTCGTCGATCCACGAGAGTCCGGCCATCGAGTCGCTCGACAAGATTTTTCTCGATCGCGACATAACCGTGAGTCCGAGCACGGTGTCGGAGGACACGAACGTAGATTTTTCGCTGGTTCAGGACAGGGTCGTCGATCGGACTGAGAAACTCGCCGACCTCGTTATGAAGGGCACCGGCGCCGATATCGAGGGTCCGCCCGTTGTCTCGCCGAGGCTGAGACTCAAGGAGCTCGAGATAAAGCCGGTGAACTGGATGATCGGCGACGAGAAGATCGAAGTCTCGGAGCCTCTCCAGCCGTCACAGGCGTTCGACAAGGAACTCGAGGAGTATCAGTCGTCGATCGTGAGGCAGAAGAGCGAAACCCTGTCGCGCGATGGATCGGCGGATTTCGAGCAAGAGTCCGGGACGAGATCGTCCGAGGACGTGAGTGCCATCGACTCGGTCAAGGAGACCTTCGTTCAGGAGGGTGCGCGAACACCGTCCTCGACGAAATCATCGAAATTCACGGTTGTTCCAGTGAGCGAGGTCGACTTCGAGAGCGAATTGGTGGAAAATCGGCTGGACATAAGCTGCCAGGAATTGGTGGACACTTTGCAGAGGGAATACGAGGCCAAGACTCCGACGGCCGACGGCGAGCCTGACGGATCGAGGTACACCTTCGAAACTGCGACTCAAGGGATCTCGAGGAAGACGAAGGATTTTTCTGTGCACACTGAACGAATTCTGGATAGCTCGGGGGCGATCGATGCGGGACTTCCGGCTACCGGAGACGTCTTCATCGAGGTGCCGAGGTTTCCGGCACGAGAGGAGACTCGGCATGATACGGTAATTTCTGAGACTTTGACATTTGATGATGGAAGGAAATTGGATGTTCAGGAATCTTCGGACGGGCTGAAAGGGGCACCGGAAGTCGAAGAAGAAGCGGGCGAAGTTGCGTCGAAAATTTCAGGCGACTTTAAAAGCGAGTTGGAGGTCAAGGAAAAGGACGCATTGGATATCGTCAAGGAAACTTTGAAAATTTCGGACGACGTCGAAAGTGAATTAGAAGTCAAAGAAAAGGATGCATCTGAAATCGTTGGAGAAGCCTCCAAAATTTCAGAGGACCTCAAAACGGAACTTGAAGTCAAAGTGAAGGATGCGTCGGAAATCGTCAAAGAAGTCCCGAAAATTTCAGCCGACATCAAAACCGAACTGGAGGTAAAAGATAAGGATGCATCTGAAATAGTTGAAGAGGCCCCCAAAATTTTGGACGACGTGAAAACTGAACTAGAAGTCAAAGAGAAGGATGCATCTGAAATCGTCCCGGAAGTCTCAAAAATTTCAGCCGATATCAAAACCGAACTGGAGGTGAAAGAAAAGGATGCATCTGAAGTCGTCAAAGAAGTCCCGAAAATGTCAGCCGACATCAAAACCGAACTGGAGGTAAAAGAAAAAGATGCATCTGAAGTCGTCAAAGAAGTCCCGAAAATTTCAGCGGACATCAAAACCGAACTGGAGGTAAAAGAAAAAGATGCATCTGAAGTCGTCAAAGAAGTCCCGAAAATTTCAGCGGACATCAAAACCGAACTGGAGGTGAAAGAAAAAGATGCATCTGAAGTCGTCAAAGAAGTCCCGAAAATTTTAGCGGACATGAAAACCGAACTGGAGGTAAAAGAAAAAGATGCATCTGAAGTCGTCAAAGAAGTTCCGAAAATGTCAGCCGACATCAAAACCGAATTAGAGGTAAAAGAAAAAGATGCATCTGAAGTCGTCAAAGAAGTTCCGAAAATTTCAGCGGACATCAAAACCGAACTGCAGGTGAAAGAAAAGGCTGCGCCTAAATCAGTCAAAATTCCGTCGAAGATATCCGGCGAGACGAAGAGCGACGTTACGCTGAAAGGCTTGAAACAGACATCGCCGAGTAAATCAGCGAAATCTTCCCTAGACGAATCGAAGCATAAAGAGAAGTCAGGATCACCCTCGCATCCAGCTGACACCAGTGCCTTTAAACTGAAGAAGGAGGACCTGCCGAGCGTCGATCTGAGCGCGCGCTACGCGATAACGGTTCTCGACCAGGCGGTGAAGAAGGAAATCGCCGAGGTCAAGGAGTCCCTCGAAGCAGCGAAACAGGACCTGATCGAGGAACTCAACGAAAACAGCGAGACGGTTTTCCAGATCAAAGAATCGCCCTCGGAATTCCAGTTCAAGCTAGAACCAGAGACGATCCCGAACGATCTGCCTTTCCTCTACAAAGCTCCCTCGTTCGAGCAGGTGGTCGACCAGGAAGCAGTTCAGCAGCCCGAAGGTTCTCCGATCGCCAAGCCAAGAAGGGTCGAAGCTTCGACCACCGAAGAACAGAAGGAGACTTCTAGCAGCGAAAAATCTGAAGAAGAAACGATACAAACAGCGAAAAGCTCCGAAGAAAAGTCACACTCAGAGCCGACCGATTCACGTACAAACATAAAGATAACACACACCAAGGAGTCCGAGAAAACAAAAAAGACCGTCCACAAAGACAGTGGCGACTTCAGCGCCGACGAATCGTATTCGCACTCGATGCCCGTAGCGGCGAGTAGATCGAGTTCGGACGTCGACGCCAAGGAGGAGAGTGTATCCCTGCTAGCTCCCCAACCAGCGCCGAGAAGACGTCAGAAGCCCGCCAGAGCCTCGAGAAAAGTCACCTCGGAGAGCGACGCTGGTTCGAGTTCCGGAGACTCGAGTAATTACCAATCCTGCGACTACGAGATCGGCAGCGGAAGTAGGCCGAGTTCCTCGGACATCGAGGCTCTGCAGTCGACGCTGCCATCGGGCACCGTCTCGGAGTACGAGACAGCTCTCATGTCGATCGAGCATTCCTCGGCCTCGAGACCGACGTCCCAGGAGTACCAGAGCGCCGCGAGCACTCTCAGTTCCCGGGAGTCGATGAAGTCGTTGAATTCCCTGAGTTCCGGGCACTTGGGAAGCATCGACAGCACCGGCGAGCTCTCCGAGACCCTCGTGGCTTCCGAGGCCGAGGACGATGAGGACAAGGACCACGTAGACGAGAATCTGGAGTGCGCCCTCGACGAGGACCGGGCGGCCAAAGGCTCGGACTCGTCCGGCAGCGAGATGCAGATGGAGGACGCCTTCGACAAGATCGACGACGGTCTGCCCTGTAGAATGAAGCGATCGTCGGAGATGATCTTCCAGCAGATCGTCGACGAGGCTGCCGGGGACGAGGGGGGCCTCGACGAGGAACTGGGACCCGACGAGGAGACGAGGTTCGACGAGTCCACCACGGAGCAGCTGCCGAGCGACACACTCGCCGAGGACGAGGAGGCGTTCAGGACCGACTCGATATTCATGAGCCCAGATCTGACGATCTGGGACAAGAGTCTCTCGTCGATGGAATCGAAGACGGACGTGCCCGAGGGTCAGACCGAAGGACGCCCGGGAGCGGGGGAGCTCCAGGGCGACGCGCCCTTCCTGGACACCCACGCGGAGGCCGAGAACGAGGCTCAGGAGGATTCCGAGGAGGAGGCCGAGGGGGAAACGAATTGGGGTGTGGAACTGGCGAACGCCGACGAGGTCATGGACCTCATGCGAGCCGACATGTGCGAGCTGTTGCATCAAGCCAGCGTTACGTCCTCGACGTCCGGAGCCATGTCGTTCGAGACCGTGATCGAGAAGGATCAGAAAGTCGATCGACACTCGCCGGACAGCGACTCGTTCGAGCTCGTCGACAAGCCCGACATAATTGACGACTTCGTCGTCATCGAGGAGGTCGGCAGGGAGGCCGAGGAGTTCGACTCCGAGGGCAAGAGCATAAGCATCGGAGCGACTTCGTACACGAGCACGAAGAAGTACGACCGGGAAGTGGAGAATCTCATAACCGAGAGCAAGGAGGACTCGCAGGTGTCGACGAGTCAGGCGGCGAGGAACAACGATCTCTTCGAGTTCGAGTCCGAGGAGAGTCCGCCCCAGGCGTCGAACGACGATCAGTACTCGCAGTCGTTGTCGGACGACGAGAACTTCGAGGGCAGCAAGAAGTGGATGGAGATGCAGTTTCAGAACGATCCGCGGGGCTACGACCTCGAGTACGATCGTGGAAGGCTCGAGGACATAAAGGAGGAGGAGATTACGGACTTCGAGGCTGGCAGCAGCAGATTCGGCAGTCTCGGGAGTCACAAGGGCTCGATCGGCAGCGTGGGCAGTCTTCGGGGCAGCTTCGGCAGCACGACCGAGTACGACGTTCTCGCTGGTAAAAAATGTTTCTCCAAGCCCGCCGAGCACGACAACGTGTCGTTGAGCTCGCTGCAGGAGTTCGAGCATCTCGAGAGCACGGTCGCGATGGAAAATTCCAGGAAGCTTCAGTGCGGCTCGCAGGAATCCGTCAACAACGGCAGTCTTCCAAGGCGTTACATTACCAGCCGTTCGGGACACGGCGACGACGTTTCACTGTCGTCGCTGAAGGACTTCGAGGGATTGGAGTCGATTTGCAGGGAGGCTCATCTCATAGAATTGCGGGCCAGGGAGGAGGAGGATCTGCTCGATCACGAGAGTCCCGAGAATAGATACAAGTTGGAGAATCTGCCGAGGCCGAAGGTCGCCGAGCCCGTCAGTGCCGCCGGCTCCTTCAATCCCAGCACCTCCGGCTCGGACGACTACGAGAAGAGGATAATGGAGATCGACGAGATAATACGCATCGCTCAGGCCAACGTCGAGAAATTCGACAGGCAGGACGACACCACCGAGGATATTTCGCAGATCGAGATCACCGCCGATGCAGAGAGGATCGAGGCTGTTCCTGTTTTACCGACCATTCCCGCCGAGAGCGACGATCCTCAGCATCCGGTCAGGGACCCCAATGTCATGGAGACCAGCACCGACTCGCTGGAACTCGAGGAGAACGTCGACAAGAAATACAATCCACTGTGCAGAAGCTCCGACTCGCTGGAGATGAAGACCACCATCGACTATCCGTCTCTGAGCTCCGATTCTTTGAACAACGTACGCGACACGAGAGAGACCACCGTCGATCCCACCGTTGATCAATTCAACAGCGGCAGACGCATATCTTCGGACTCGCTGGAAATGCCCCTGCTCGAACAACACGATCCCGACTCACACGAGAAAAGCTCCGAGAGCCACGGCAGCTATCACGTCAAAGGATCGTTCGACTCCGTCGAACAAACGTCGACGACCGATACCAAAATTACGAACAATGGCAAGACCAGGTCACCCTCGACGAGCGATACGTAAAAAATAACAGGTGGGTTGCTGATTTTTTCTTCGTATTTCTTCTTTTTTTCATAAAAGGCAAATAGGACTTTCGTGTTGAAAAAAGTTGAAAATTGAAGATTTTGTATCGCTTCCTCATTAAAGTTGAAATTTTCATACACATGGTGTCCAGTGAAAAGTGGATTGGAAAGGTGAACCTCTGAACGTCTGAAAATGATTTTTTTTTTTTAGTGTGTGTTTAGTGACAATCCTAAAAAATCCATCATATAGAAGAAGCTTTGCGAATAAAGGAACATTATGAGAGAGTTAAATGAAAATTTTAATTTTCAACTTTTGTTCTACTTTACGTGTATTAATTTTTTAAAAACTGTGTTCGCAGGATTTGCACATCAGTGATGGTGATTATTGCGAGAAAGCTATTGTGTGGTATGTAATTCGGGAAGCAACGGCGGCTTTTGTGTGTGAAGCGAAGCTTTGATACGACGGCGATACCGGTGCGGGCTTGTGCATTGTGGACAAAAAAAATAGGATATTTATTAACGAAACTTATACTTTAGTAATTGTCGGTTTCGTTTTCTTTTTTATCGACGGCGGTAACAATCGCTGCGAAGCATCATAACGATATTACTATGTGCTTGGAACAAATCATGAATAGTTACGAAAATTGAGAATATAAAAATTGTTGGCGCAAATGAAGTTAGGTGGAATGAAAGTGGCTCGTCTGTTTTAAGCATTATATCCTATTCTGGTATATTATATATACATAGATATAACGAATATTGGTGTGTTTATAATAGGAAAATATCGTCGCAAATTATCTTGCTTAATTGTTTTACACTTTTTACCAAGCATTATTACGTTGCATTTGTATATTTATATTTTAAAGAAACGATTAATATGTTCAATTTGTATTATAATATAAACAGCGTTGTATTAAAAGTGGCATGTTTTTCGTAAACATTCCAACATTGATACGCCTTTTTTCGACGATGAATGACGGAGCCGAATGATAAAACGACGTTGATAAAAAGCACAGCGAACTTAACTCATTTCTATCTAATACATGAAGTTCGGCAAAAAAAAAAAAAAAAGAAAAAAAAAACATGACGACATTATTGATGAGTACATTTTGGCAATTCCGATCCTTTCACTATTCCCGGATTTTTTTTTGCACGTCGCTCGATATAACTTTGTACTTTGCGTGTTTTAAGTACGTTCGATAAATCTTTATTTTCTTTGTTATTAAATAGCAGGTTGTAGTGGGCATGAATTTTAGAAACCGGAAATTTGCATTTCCGTAGATCTACCGGAAATACGTCACATCCAGTTTGAAAATATCATTTTTCGACCGGAAGTGACATCATACCAGAAGTACGTTGCTTCAGGTTTGGAAATCTCATTTTCTGACCCGAAGTGACGTCACACCGGAAATACGTTGCTTTTTGTTCGAAAAACTCATTCTTCGACCGGAAGTGACGTATTTCCGATCGAAAAATGAATCTTTCATGTACAACGACGATAGTGCACAATGCTGTGCACATCATTGCAGTTCGCATTATTATGCACGACTCACCGAGAACCACAGAATAGTACCAGAATAGTATAATAGGGGAATAGTTTTCAGGGCCTGGGAGAGAAGATTCTTGGGGGATTTGGAGTAATCAGGTCCTGGGGGGTCCCTAGGAGGACCACTTGGATTCTTGAAAATCGGGACAAACAAATAAACAAACAACTCTCCAAAATACATGTACGACAGAATTCTCAGGGAAATCAAGTTATTCGATACGACAGTTCTCATCTACGATTCCGAGCGGTATACATTAATTTTGTACATCTGATAATAAAAGTTAAATATTATCTGAATCCGTTATAGCGACAGCGCCTCCTCGAACTGGAGCAGGAACTTGGTGACCCCCGATTCAGCCTCTTTATGTAAACATAGAAGAATACTTATTTTGCACGGTGTTATCTCGGGCGACCTTTAAACGGAATACGCGATTGCGTCGATCTACGCATTGCGGGAGGTCGAGAGGACAAAAAAAAGCATACTCGATCGTTAGAACGAATTAGTTCAAAAATACTATTTTTATCATTATTTTTTGTTATTATTATCATTAAATATTACTTAGGAATATCTTTCTGTGTAAAGCTAAAATCTCACCGATTCACGCACACTATAAATATGTCATCGAAAAACAATCGACAGGGTTAACGTTTACTGCGGTTACATGGATTTTCGCGACCCGTACGATTTCACGTCTTAAATATCTTCGATAAGTAGAACGAATTATTAAGAACGAAAAATGATAAATTTTTTTATTAATATTAAATATTACTTAGGGAATATGTGTCTGCTAAGCTAAATCTCACCAACTCACACACGCTATAAATATGCTGTCGAAAAACAATCGACACGGTAACGTACACTGCGGTTACGTGGTTTTTCGCAACCCGTACGATTTCACGTCTTGAATATCCTCAATCTTGCAGAGGGGGAAGGGAGGAAATCCTTCTAAAAAATCATGGAACAATATCATATTTCGTGCGCAATGAAAGTGAAAATCCGAAGTCTCGCCGTCTCCTCGTACGCTAAACCACGGACAACACACATACCGAATATTGTATGGAGAAAGCGCGAAGAGCCAGCGAGCTGGATGCTCATCGAGTTGTGAAGGCTTCTCGGGTAATACGGCGAACTGCGATTTGGAGGGCTGAACTGGGGCAAACGATTCGCTAAAACTTAATGTTGAATTTGATCTTTCGCAGGAAGTAGCCGACCCATATGCACCACGACGCGAAATACAGATAGTAAATCATCTGATTTGCCAATCTTGGACTGGTTTCACGGTCGTACTTGAGGACGGCCAGGTGCACGGCACAACGAACGAGTTCAACGACCCTTGCGTACTCGTACTTGTCGAACAGAAGACCGATGGCGGTCAGGGTGAAGACGTTGTTCAAGACTATCGTACTGCTGTTGAAGTAGCTTGATTCCTGAAACAATTCGTAAGTGAAAAAAAAAAACATTAAGAATTTTGGAGAACATTTTTTAGTAGAATATTTAATACAAAAATGAATGACTAAAATGATTGATTTCTTTTATATTTCAATTTTATTACTTTTATGAACGTTATGTTAATTTGTACAATTCAAACTGAGATACGACTTTAGTAACTATGGTTTTCGCAATGTTGGAAAAAAATGGATTCAGTTTATCGAATTTGTCTTTTATGCAGTCGTTAAATTTACTTACCCGTCTCTCGTCGTACAGATGAAAGTGTGTATAGAGGACGACGAAAAAATGCAGAGTTACGTACAAACATTGCCACGTGGGTAAATACGGGTCGTACTTGATCCTCGATGTTACCTGAGAATTAGATAACGTTCTTGCGATTAGTTAAAGGTCTCTAGCCAGCAGCAATAACAGCAATAAGACTGTGAGCGATCGCTATCCTTGTTTACGACCGTTTCAGTGCACAATTATACGTGCAATAATAAAAGCCCTCTTCGTCGAGTGAACTATAACTTTAAAAAAAAAAAAAAGAAAAAAACCGGTTTACTAATTTTATACCTCGATGTCGAGAACAGCTAGTGCGACAACTTCGTTACGTGTATTTATAATTCATGTGTAATTACGTAAATGTACACGTACATTTATCAAAACACATATATGAAAGTATTAATTATCGAGACATTTAAAAGCAACAGTTCGTCACCGGTCTTTGACGGTTTGCATACGACAGTAAGTTTATCGCCGACTGAGATAAACTGTCCTAAATTTTGTGCCCCACATTTATTGTAATTTCGCTTCCGCCGTTTTCTAGCGTCGTTATCAGTTCCCAGATTTCGCAGAAAATAGAGTACATAAAAAAAGATATTAAGTCTGTTCCAATTAAATTGATTATATTAATTTCCTTGGTGCACAAGACGCTTTGAAAACGCTTTAAAATCTCTCATGAATGATACTTACGTTGACTTTGAACTCGTCGAGACCAAGACGAGGCACACCGGGGAACCAGCTGGGACCTTTCCAAAGAACGCCCAACTTGTCTCCCAGAGACTTCATGCTCAGGCTTTTTGTGACCATTGATTTCACGTAAAATATCTGTAATCAACAGTTCACAATGTTTTAATTTCATACCGAAATTTGTATTTGGTATTTTTCCTCGAAAAACTTTCGACATGTCGTTGGATTGAAGATACAGTGTTTTGTATATTCGATGAGTTTCTTCGAGGAAAAATATTGAGAGCGATTGGCAAATTGAAATATGTTATCGGACAATGATATGACTAAATCGGTGACTCGTGAAGAAATTCAGGCGAATACTACAAAGTCAAGGAACTTTTTAATCACAGTCCATTTCTTCTTCGGGTTTCCTGCTGTTCTTTCCGTAAAGGATTAATCACGTTTATCTCTGTATTTATCTGTGTATGTATAGAACAACGTTTGTTTATTTGTCCGACTGTCTGTCCGTTCTCTTCGCCCAGTCATTCTCAGAGAGTCATATACAGTTACAGTAGAACCTCGATTATCCGAACCATGACTCCGTTTAGTCGAACGTTCGGTAATCCGAAAGTTAGCGCGAAAAATTACACATTGCTGCAGTTTCTCACAGTTTCTCCCCATATAGCACGAAATATTTTGAAATAACTTTAGAAATATTTTCAACCTTTCAAATGTTACGAAATATTTCAAAATAATGACTTGAAATATACTATTAAAATATTTCAACGAAACGATTCACAAATATTTGTTAATATTGATAAAATATTTTCAATATAAAAAAAAAAATTATTGAAACATTGCAAAGGTATTTCCGTGCTATGTGGGTCATTTCTATAACAAATCGTCTGAATCGGTTTACATACGTAGTGCACACTGAGGTGAACTACGTTTAAATAGCGAGATTTTGAGTCTAGATTACCTAACGACTGATAAAACGATTGCGTGTACAATACGTCGATGGAAGCGATAAGTTAAAAGACTGACTTGCAAGTAAAGAGGATTGAACGTCTGAGGACTGACGACCAGGCCATATATGATATCCTCCTCAGGTTTTTGTGCCATAAATGTTCCGAACATCCTGTCCCATATTATCAGAACGCCTCCATAATTTTTGTCCAAGCAATACAAATTGCAACCTGAAAGAGTTACATATTCGTTACCGATCACAAGTTTGTTACTTCTGCCTTATTACTTATTACCTATAAATTTTCTACCGATAAATACACTTTTTCATTTCTCTCATATATGGTGTATTTATTATCGTTGCATGGTTAGATTGAATAGTACAGATGCATGTTTTTTATTCATTTTTCCTGTCCGTAGGAGAAGCAACGAATCTTTTCTCACGAGCGAAAAAGAAAAAAATTTGGTAATTAAATTCTCGATAAACGAAGATTGTCTATACTCGCCATGGTGAACTCGGTGGTGCTTCGGCGTGTTGAAGATCAATTCCAGGGGTCCTAGATCATCGATGACCGTGGTGTGTATCCACAACTGGTAGATCAGATTGAATTGATGATGCGCCACGAAGTGGGATGGTGGAATGAAAAATGCGAGCGGTAAATAGAAGACCTAAAAATTTTTTTTTTTAATTAATGAAACAAAAATGAAAAAATAAAATATATATTTCTCATTAGACGCGCGGTAACGTAATCGGCAAAGCACACGGCGCGAGATTCGTGATTTTCCCAGATCACATCGTCGCGCCCTGATAGCTCGTCAAGAGAATTAATCTTGGTGAAATTTGTAAAATTTGTACAATTTATCGCGGGCAGAATCGGGCGATTTAATCATTTCGCTTGTGGGCATTTACGTCGGTCGAGATAAGCCTACGTTAATATCCCGGCAGCGTAATACGAGTAAACACTCACGAAGCTACACCAGTGTTGCAACACGGATTGCCGCAGACCGACCACAAGATTGAATTCCTCACTGCTGTGATGAACTTGATGGTGCGCCCACAAAAAATGTATCTCTGCAAAGGGAGGACAGCCAATAATACAGATGATCATTTTTTTGAGTTGCCGTATTTTTTTAATTTTTTAAAAATTAATTTTAAGCGGGAAGAGGATGATGAGGAAAAAAAAGAAGGAGAAGAAAAGGTCCAGTACCGTGATTCGCCCGATGCACCCAGTAGTAACAGAAATCCACCCCAATAGCCGTGACGTACCACGTCCACAGGGAATCCCAGGGAAGGCTCCACAACCGATATTTCTCATAAATCGAGATGTAAGTGTAGTACTCCGCGCCACGGAAAAGTATGCTGAAAAAATAGCCGGTGGCTGTTTAGTCCGGGAAAAATACTGGAGCGGATGTGCCGATCGGTGAGGAATTATTTATTTTATATATACGGAAGGGTTAAGAAAAAAAATATCTACGGCTGTTTTCGAAAATTGGTCGATAAGAAGGTAACTAATTTCGGTGTGAAATTAATACTGTTAATTGTATATGAGATCTAAAAATGTTAGCGAGTTGTTCTAAACAAGCATCTAAACAAAAATAATAATAATATTAATTGGTACATTAATTACTTGTTGAATAATTACTGCCGCGTTCAAATTCTTAGCTATGGAAAAGCAGGGAATAAAAATCTCGATAGATAAATATATAATTACATGATGTGCACCGTGTTACATCGCGAATGATCAGTGTGCATCATTGAGGAATTATTTTTTATTTGACATATGTCCCAGTCAAGTAAAAAATGAAAAAAATTCTATGAAACTATAATCGGTGCAAATCGGTGTCGGTGTGAATTGGTGGGTAAGAAGGGAATAAATTTCGGTGCGAAATCACTTCGATTAATTTGTTACGAGATCTAAAAACGTTAGCGACTTATTCTGAATACTCATCGAAAAAAATAATAACTAGTACATTAATTAGTTATCGAATAATTACAACCGATTTTAAATTCTTAGCCGTGGAAATGTACGGAATAAAAATCTCGTTAGGCGAGATTTAGCTACATATACCTATATATAATTGCACAGTGTTACATAGCGAGCCACGAGAAGATGATGACGTGAATTTCAATGCCGACAGCCAAGATTAAGCGAATACGATTTTATTATGTAAATAATACACTGTTACATATAGTATGTATAATTAATTGAATTTCCAAGCGTTACCTATGCTTACCGTCCAGATTCTTGAAATATCCAGTGTGACACAGACGTGACGTGGTCGTTCAGACGAAATTGCTTCTTTTTCTTCGCGCAGAGTATCACGTTTTCCAGGATTATCAGGACGAAGAACGATAGCCAGACCTGCGGAGCCGATAGAACACTCGTCAGTCCGTGTGTACGTTTTCGCATTGCATTTTACGTATGGCGATATCGTAAACATAAAACATGAAGAAGATGATTCCAGGACGGTGAAAGACGATGCATTGTCACTCGTGAGTCGACGCGATCGCCGTATGATTCATGTATACGGGCTAATTGCTCCAGTGCATAATTTCGACAACGTGCATTCCCTAACGGAACTACCCACATAACTACGAAATATTTCGAAAACATTTCAGAAATATTTTCAATCTTCCAAATATTCCGAAATTTTTATGAAATGTATGGAAATAATGTTTTAAAATATTCACCCGAAATATCGCTATGAAACATTTCAAAAGTATTTTGAATATTTCAAAACTGGACTCACAGGAATCCCGTAGATGACGTGCTGGAGGCATTGCATATGTTTAAAATAATTAACAATATCTACAGCACCAGAATATTAAAAATTTCTTGAATATTTCAGAAAGATGTCTAATCATTATTTTACCAACATTTAAAGATATTAGTAAAATGTTTTAAGAATATTTCAGAAACACTTTGTAATATTGGTAAGATATTTTCAATATTCCAAACAAATATTTCCGCACTGTGTGGGTGAGGCGACCGTCGGCAGACTTCAATAGACGAATGCCCACAGTCCAAAATGTTGACTTGCTGTAAACACGCGTATAACATTTAATTTAACGTCGTTTTTCCTGTGACCTTTGGAACCATCGTTTTATAGTCTTATTTATTTGACTTGCAGTTGGACGAGGATCGCTCGAGTCCATCGAAGCAGAGTTGCATAACGGTTAAAAGTTTCCCCAAAGCGCTCGGTCTCATTCCACAGTCATCGCAACTCGCAGATGCATGTCTACCCAAACCTAGTGCGACTGCGACTGCGATGCAACTACGAAACCGTGATTGCACCGGTTCCGCTAGGGTTCCGAATCCGAACAAACTTCGCGACTTACATAATTTTATTAATTTTTTTCGCTCGAAGCTATAATACTGTAATTCGATTTTAAGTAACAGGTCGGATCCGCCATGACCCAGTTTCGGACTTCGCAACGATGGTAATTTTTATTGCCGAGTGAGTGCAGTGCAATTACTTTCCGTGTATATAAATCTTCATGCTAATTATCTCAATCAATAGATCATGTTAATTAATGTTAATTTTCATTTTTTTGCAGGCCGTATGGTGTTTACGCACAGACCGATGTTGAATATTACTTCTCACTGCGGAGAGGTGAAAGCGTTCTTATCTCGACACCTTATCGTGCAAATGATATATTTATTTTAATTTTTGTATTTTTTTTTCCTTGGTAGTTAGGGCAAGTGCAGGAGCGATTGGAAAGCTTCCGAACATTGTAAAACTTTTGTTGGCTTCGATGAAAATACGTGATGTTGTTTGTGCGCACTGGCGTTCTGCGCACTGCTTTTCGTTTTACTGAGGAAACATAATACCTATTATTGTGATTTGTTGTCAGACAACTGAATAAGTCATAAGTGATAAGCCGCGTGTAATGAGGCGGAGCGTCGATGTGGACAGTGACACAGATATTCAATGCGGGGACGTGCATTTAGATGGATGTCCCACATTGCGAGCCAGTCAGGGTGATACAGTTCGGTCGAGTCACGAGACGCAAAGAAGAAATAGACATTGAGCCCTTTCCGCGTGTCTCCTCATTCTATTAAAGATTCGTAATACGTACTTATTTATCAATGTTTCAATGACTTTTGGGCATTGTTGTTAGGCAAAACAGTTTTATGAATATCTTTAAAGTGGTTGATTTTTTTTCCGATTATTCCGTTTTTGTCGTTTTTTTTTTTTTAAGGAGGTCCCGGACATCCCGATATGCAATTTAAGAAAATCATCGCTAAGAAAAAACATTCGAACATTTTTCTTTGAATTACAAAAAGGCTACTCGTTGCTAAAATTATTTCTTCACGAAAACATGTTTTTTTTTATTTTAATTTTTGTCTTTTTTTTTTTAGGAAGTACCGAAAATGTGACGTAACTAAATTTGTGCTATCGGAAATGTATACGCGAACCATACAAAATTTTTTTTTTAAATTTCTTTGAATTACAAAACAATTTCTCGTTCAAAAAATTATTAAAATAATATTTTTAAATACAACTTCGACAATGACAACGCACGGATGAAAGAAAGGCGAAAAAATTCTGTTGAAGCTTCGCGTAGCTTCTGTACATCGCATCAAGCACTACACTTCGCGCTACAATCTTGCGACGCTCGGGCTCGGTTTGATGTGTCAATGACTGTTAACTGAGACGGTCAGCTGATCCATTCATCGACAAAGAAACGTGTGTACATCCAGCGCGCACGAACTCGCAATAAACACTTTTTTATTAAACGTTATTTTCATCGGCATAGAAAACTCAAGATTTCACATTGCGAAGTGAACGTTTTTTTTTTTTATTTCACCTTAACGAGATGCTTTGTTTGTTTTTTTTAAATTAAATAGTGTCGAGTGTAGTTCTGAATGTACCTGCTGTTGGTAATCCGGCACTTGGTGAGGAAACTCGAAGGTTGTGTCGCGAGGGTTGATGAGGTACCAAAGTCTCCCGACATTCTTGACGAACTCGTTCGACGCCGATGTGATGAAGTTGCTTACGTCGACCGGCTTTTCGTGAGTTTCATTCATGACTGCGATTTCCTCGGTTGTTGGCGATACAAAAAGGCACTCGAGCGGGGCGGCAACGTCGCTGGACCTTGGGCGGGAAGTACGCGCCGCGCTTTATATACTTTAATAAAAGCCGGCAAACCGCTGCATTAGCAGCATTCGACACTGTTTTAGCGGTTGAACTGTGTATGCACGGTTACGTAATAACGGGTGACCCACGCGCACGTGAGTGCAACAAGGCGCTCGTCGGACGAAAAAAAAAAATACGTCGTCGTCGTCGACGGCCGACAGATTCCACCAACGTCGGCCGTTGTTCGAATTGAAGATTGGGAAAAATTCAATTTTTACTTGAATAGAAAAAAAATAAAAAATCTAGCTTTTTTATTCGCGATTCCCCTTATCGTTTGACTGTTTTGTTTGGTATTCGTGTCATTGCCGTTATTATTGGAATTATCTAGGCAGTGCACTGTAGACGTTTGTGATCGAGCTTATATCGACACTTTTAATTCAATAAATACGGAGATAGAGAGCTAGTCCGAAGACTACAGCGATAAGAGCGAATTTTACATGTCACGAGCGACGAGGCTTAAATAATTATACTGTAAAAAAACAATTGTAAATTTAATGCAGCGGACTGGAAGTTTTTGTGCAAAAACTGGTACATTAAATTTAATGTACAATTGCGATGATAAAGTAATATACTTTTTCATTGAAAGTAAAGTAAATTATTTTAAAAATAAAATATTCCCGATGTTTTTATTAAACTGACTATTCATTTTCCATCACAATCGTATATGATATTTAATATACCAGTTTAAGCATAAAAACTTCCAGTGCCAGTACGTTAAATTTCACCCGAATATTTTTTACACTAATCGCTCGGATCCCAATTACTCATTACCGTTTCTCCATGAAAAAAGCTTTCTCATATTCGAAAGAAATAATTTCTTTATAAATTCAATTTTACTTTCCAAAAAAGTACCGAATAGTTCGAACTTCATATTCGGAAACTACCATACAAAAAGTATTTAAAAAAAAAATGTATGCTACAATGGTCCCAGGTTGCGCTTTTATGCCTCGTCATCGGTGCGATGTCCAGCGCTTCGACATCCAGACTTAAATAGAAGCTGAGTACCGTGAAGATACCCCGCAGCGTATTAACGATCGGCGCCCATTACCGTAGTTTGCGTAACGCTTTAGCGCGGCGAATTAATTAAAGTTTACCAGAAGCGAGTGTGCAAATTGATTTGTAGAACAATCCTCCCGCGGGATTGCTCAAACGATAATTCGACGCCGTGCCGTCAGTCCGATTTACGATTGAGATACAATAATCGCCGCCCCTCCTTGTTTCTTCCTTACAGTTTGATTGCCGACTCTTCCTTATAGCTTCATTGCCTTATTGCCGACTCACTAGGAAGCGCAACCCGCAGCATCGACCCGCACGCTTCATCAATTGCCACCGATCGATCATCTCCAATGGACCGCGGCGTCAACTTACGCACACTTTCCGGATCTCGATAAACGTCCGAGCTAATTGTCAGAGGGTAATTTCCGAGACACGAGTGAATGCGTAACGCGCACGCAACGAGACCGCGCATGCGCACGAGTCAATCGGCGCGGCTCGGCGTGTTCGAAGATATCGACACATGTACCAGTCCCGATAAAAGCAAATTCTCGTTTGTAATACGACAAGCTTACAGAGCTCCGGCTGCAGATAACGGCTACGGTCACAAAGCCCCATGCTGGAGGGCAATTGAACTCCGAATTGAGTGCACATGCACGCCTTCCGCGGTTTAGAGATGCGGGTTGAAGATGATAAGGGGAAGACGACTTATAGGGGAACTCGGCTTCCTGTGATTTCGATTGTTATGCTCGGCGGCAATTCGAGCAAAACGTATCCTGATGTGCACCTCGTGCTTGAAAGAGTATTTTTGTATCGATTCCAAACGCCGGAAGGGCATTTAGGTTATGATTATGGAACGTCTTTATAGTCTTCTACAGTAGAACCTGCATGACATCACATTTCATCTTTGGCATCACATTTCATATTTGGCAAGGGTCTGTCAATTGCGCTGCCTGAGGAAGAAAAAAAATTGTTCACTTGGAGAATTTTAACCTCCAAGTGAAGTTCCCCGAGCGAAGTTTGTGCGATGCACTAAAGTGCCGCACATGCCTCGATGAAATTTCGTATCATGCAGATATCTTCAGGGTCATGTTTAATGTCAATTAACATTATTAACTCGTTCCTTCGTTGGCTTCTTTGCAGGAGAACCGATTGCAATCCTGCTTGACCTTTTTTGGGCATGATACAAGGTCATGGTGATGCCACAGGACACCGTACGAAACAAAACTCCTTTGAAGATGATATTTTTTTTAAAACTTTTTTGCAGGTGAGAAAGCGGAAAGACGAAGTCTTTTTGCCTTATAGAGAAAGCTGCTCGTTTCTTTGTTCAAGATAATAACGTGTCATGATAATTTTTTATTATCAGTGCTTTTTAGTTTTTTGTTGCCAGTCCGACGATAATCGCCGTTTTACTGTGCGGCGTTAAGCCGTCTTTTGTACATGCTGATATGATTGTTATCAGTCAGGCGATTGAACCCCGCCGGATGTCGCTTTGGCGAAATGAGAATCTCTTTAAAGCGCACCATTACCTTGGCTCTATTTACGCGGAGTACAAAAGAACGATAAAGGCGGCAAATATTATTGCAAATCGGTGTACACGCAGGATTAAAGCGAAGGAGAATCAATGTGAACGGCCGCGCTCACGATAATACCCTCGACGGTACTTCAGCGGTGTTTATATCTTAACGCGATGATTTATTAATAGCTCACATGTTCCCTGCAAGATTTGCGGCTCATTTCATCACCCTCTGATACGCATGATAGATGTTCATATAATATTTGTTCATTACATGTATATATATAAATACCAATCAATGTGGAGCATTAATGATAAATTCTATTTCATTTGAGTTTGTATGCGTGGACGATAATTTTGAGGATAGTATTGTTTACATGCAGCTGCATTTAATCGATTTCCGTGCATTTGTTCACATTTATGTTTTTTCTCCGTTGAATGCTCCGTACGATACGAAAGCCCAAACGTAATCACCCCACCGCTTCGTACAGACTTTTCATCAAACTTTATTGATGATAACAAAAAGTCATTAAAATCGGACACGAGTTTGCCCATTCACAGATTTAGGGTTGCATTATTTTTACACTATTATAGATAGTTTCACTGTTAAATAAGTTTACTTGGGTTGATAAAACTCTATTCTCACGGAATCTTAAAACTCGACGATAATATTTTCGAACAGCAGAAATCACCCGAATCAATTGAAACGTTAAATAAAAAAATTGAACTTTTCTTGAAAAAATTGATTTATTGAAATGCAGACGCCAAACTCGTTCGTTACTGCGTCGGTATTGTCATTTTCTAGGGCATTCGTCCTACCGATCGAGTACTGTTTACGAGGCAGTAAGTCCACGTGCGAATGCACTCGGTCCATCGAAGATCGAATATTTTTGTACAAAGTTGAAAAGTTTTGTAAATATTGTGTATTTCATTGCTGTCTGAGAAAAGGTATGCATTGTCAATGAGAATCAAATTCGTATAAACAAACTTGCCTCCATCTATCTTGTAAAATGTTTTTTTTCGGCTACATTTAGGTTAAGCACGCGTTCGCAAGGTACTTTCTTGCTCATCTTCGGTTTTCGCGAGATATCGTACAATTAAGTCAAAATCTTCCCGTTACGAAATCCCGACTATTTGTTGACGATAAGCAGGGCATTCTAAAAAGCGTTGACTATAACTGCATGCACTATTTTATTACTTATGTTTCAAGGTTACACGTTGAAGATGAAGGCAAAGAGGGTGAAAGTTTTGAAAAAGTCAAAGAAAGTCGCACCGAAAGTTAAGAAAGATCTGAGCGCGGTCAGTACGAATGAATTCTTCGAGCAAGATTTTGAGAACGAGGACAGCGACAGCGACGACGGCAGCACAGCCAATGAACACAAGAGTGCGTAAATTATTGAGGAACATTTTTTTATCCAGTAACATTTATAGCTGAGCTTGTGCAGTTTGGCTTCGAGCCTGACATGCTAAAATAATGTTTTTTTTTTGGTCCTCAAATCAAACGATTCGCTGATGATGGTTGACTGCGTTATTGATTATTTATAGGTATAGTCAGTCAGGATGGAGCTAACAATGACTCCGACAGTGGAGACAGTGATATGGATCCTACGGAGCACAAGAAATCGTTGATGAAGTTGAAGGAGACGGATCCAGAGTTCTACACATTCTTGAAACAAAATGACAAGAAATTGCTGGATTTTGACTTGTCGGACCAAGACGACAAATCTTCGGTGGATGGGGACGATCTTAAACACACCTTGGATGATAATCTAGAAGTAGGCTCACAATCTTATATTTTCGAAAGTTGTCGGTTTATCTTAATTTTCAAGAATACTGATTATTCTAAGTTGGTCTAAGGGAGAGGTTGTTAATACCAGAAATTCGTAACTTTCGGTTTGAAAATTTCATTTTTCACCCGGAAGTGACGTCGGGTAAACCAGTCAATGCATAGACAAGGCCAATGAATGGACACTTTCCATTAGAGCACGTGCATAAAAAACGTTTATTCATTGGCTTTTTCGTCTGCTTAACTGTCCATTCATTCGCCAGTTTATCCTATTTGGAATATGACGTCACTTCCGTTGAAAGAATGAGATTTTCTAAGCGGAAGTGATGTTTTTCCGGTGAATCTCCGAAAATCTTAACTTCCGCTTTCTGACTTCCATAGTCCCATAGCGGGAGTGCGAAGCGCCCGAGGCTCAACAATCTGCTAGTTCTTTAATATTCATACTGGGTAGCAAGATACTTAATGAACAATGAAATAATAGGTTGGCAGTGATGAGAGCGACTATGAGCCCGAAGATAGTCAAAAGAAGGTGCAACAGGGTGGCCCAACAAAAGTTACATTGCAGTTATTGAAAAAGTGGCAAGAGGACATCCAGAAAGACAGGTAATTGTACTTAAAAAATAAATGTTTTCGTCTGAAATAAATTTTGTAAACAATTGAAGAAGATATATGTTACGAGTCCGTGTCGAATATCTTGCTATGATAGAATTACTCATTCACACATTTCTTGCAGCTCATCCAAAACGATAAAATGCGTGGTTGAGGCTTTTCACGCTGCGCTCCTCACAATCGCCGATCCAGATGGACCGAAAAGTTTACGTTACAGAGTCGAGGGAAGCGCAGGTACGCAATGACTGAAAAAACAATTGAATCTTTTGTAAACACCGCGTAATAGTATACAGCACGTAACTCGTTCGATTTCAGTATTCAACGGGGTTGTACAATTATGCATAATGCAGCTCCCAGCTGCTTTCAAACGGTTCTTGAAAATCGGCCCAGAGACCCGCTTCGAGGCTCACAAATCCAAGAGATTTATCAAAGTTAAAGGAGTTTTGAAGGCGTATCTGACTGATATGATAAAGGTACGTAACGAACGAGGTCCTAATTCCCAAACCTTTTATTACCTCACAAGCAAAATAATACGAAATAAGCAAGATAATATACGAAGTTTTTTTTTGCTTTCTGATAAAAGAAGCTTTGTTTTCATGAAAAAACATCAGGATTTTAATGAAAACGTGTCAAGAATATTCCAAACATCGGCAAATCATATTTCGAAACAAATGGCTGGATGTGCGTAAATATCAAGCCCGAAAAATTTAAACTCTTATAACTCGAGAACGGCTTAAGCTATCAAGGTGTATATTAGTATTTTCTTTCTGACGTGAGTTCTGTATAAAATATTGAGTTATCAGTAAAACAAGTGGGAAAAATAGATTAAATACAGTCCCCCAGAAACGATTGAAGAAAAAACCTTTTCGAGCATTTTTATAACCAATATTGCAAAAACATGTGTATTTGCATATTTTTAAACAGCGATTTCTTTGCTTTTTTTAGACCCTGCAAAACGTTACGTCGACCGACATTCTCACGGTTTTACTGAAACACTTGCACCAAATGTTGCCCTACGCTCAGTCGTTTTCGTCATTGACCAAACCGTTGCTACGAATATTATTGAAACTGTGGTCAACCGGCGAGGAGACTGTCAGGGTTGTCGCATTTTTAAGTATTCTCCAATTGGCCACGGGTCAACGAGAATCGATTCTGGAAACATTGCTAAAGGTGAGTGACTGCTCTGAAGCAAATGCGTGCTTTAATCGTGAAGCTACAAAAAAAAATCCAATTCATTTTCACAGACAATGTACATAAAGTACGTGGAGAACTCGAAATTTGTTTCTCCGACGACGCTTCCAGGGATCAACTTTATGAGACACTCCCTAGCCGAGATCTATCTGCTCGATAATAATCTCGCATACAATCACGCGTTCTTGTACATTCGTCAGCTCGCCATTCACTTAAGAAACGCGATGACTCTGAAGAAGAAGGTGAGTCGGCGCTAAAGTGTTCAATTTATCAAATAACAATTCTACGAAGAATCGCGAGTAATTTTGTTAAAATTTCTTAGGAACATTTCCAAGCCGTCTACAACTGGCAATATATTAATTCCCTGAGGTTTTGGTCAGAGCTCATAACTTTGTCGAAACAGCAGTCGATGTTGCGTTCTCTTTTGTATCCCTTGGTGCAGGTAAGCGATAGATCGACTTTTTCGATGTTTATTTTCTCGTGCGAAATATTTCATGGGTTTTTCTTTTTCCTTGCAGATTATTACAGGAACAATCAAGCTCATTCCTACGGCGCAGTTTTATCCTTTGCGATTCCATTGCGCCCAGATGCTGATAAACATTTCTCGAGACACCTCAACATTCATACCGGTCCTTCCGTTCTTGTTGGAAGTACGTTACGGATAAAACATTATTTTTTCACAGAAAGAATTATTTATTCACGATCGATTTTACACTATTTTCTTGACGTCTGATCAACAAAGTTTGACGAAAAGTCAAAAAGACAAATTCAATTATTTTATTTCAAGTTTCGATTTTAATGACTTTTTGTTATCATCAACAAAGTTCGATCGAAAGTCTCTATTTTTCATAAATCCTTAGTTTTTCAAGAAAAATTTAATTATGTTATTCAATCATCATCTTGACGTTGCAGATACTGAACTCTTACGACTTCAACAAGCGGCACAAGGCAGTTACGATGAAGCCAATATCGTTTATCTGTTTGCTGAGAATGTCGAAGGCACAGCTGCACGAAAATGGTTTCAAGGACGGAGTCATCGAGAACATATATCAACTTATATTGGAGAACGCAGCGAAAGACGGTCATACGATCTACTTCCCGGATCTCTACGTTCCTTGCGTCATGCAGGTAAGATTATAAGCTTTACGAAAAATGAAAATGAGGATTTTCCGCTCGTATCTCAAACTCCCTGTGTGTTATTTCAGCTGAAGGTATTCTTGAAGAAATGCCGAGTGGCGAATTTCTGTAGAAAAATGAAGCAGCTTCTCGACAAGATAAACGAGAATCGTCAGTTCGTCGAGCGCGAGCGTAACAAGATCATCGTCGATCTGAAGGATCTCTCGGCGATTCGCAATTGGGAAACGGGCGTGAAGAGCGCGGGAACGCCCGTCGCGAAGTTCTACGATTCTTGGTACAAGCTTCATCACTCTCAGAAAATGAAGCTTCTGACCCAGAACGATCAGGTGGCGGATTATCGTTTGCCGACCCTGAGGAAATCGCAGAAACAGAAGCAAGGCGGGGATTCGGAGGGCGACAGTGACCTGGATATGCCGGTCGAGGAGATGGAAGAACGATTGAAGAAAGACGCCGCGAGGAAGAGGAAGAACAAGAAACAGAAGAAAATCAGAAAAACGGCGGCAAACGACGAGGATCTTCCGCGCGATAACACCGATATAGTTCAAGACATGAAATCCGACGATTGGGACTAAAGTAACTCCATTCCGTATTCGATTCGCGGAATCGTATTTTTTAAAAAACACGTCGCCGTTTGAATAAATAAAAAATAGAACGAAAAAATGTACAATCTCGATCGGACAGCCCGTCTTTTCGTCGGCCTTGACACCGTTCGGAATCGCTCCGGGTGATCCGCATCGATCTTCCGACCCCGACCGGGTCAAAGACTGCGTCACGTTAGCTCCGTGACGGATTAATTTTTTTCCTGAAAAATCACTTGATTGCCAATCTGATTTTCCGTTCGATAATTGAATGAACCGACGGACCTTGGGTAGAAAATATTTATCGGTCGAACAGCGAGACGAAATCGACGCCGAAGTTACATTCGACGTAACATTATTGAAATTTCATTGGCCACGCGAACGATTTACGTTAAATTTCATCGATTTATTAGCGAATATCGCGCGAATAAATATTTACTCTCGTTTCGCATATTCCTGCAGCGGTGCAGTCTCTCGTTTCGATCGAGGATCCACGATCGATGATCTTAGAAATCTCGTAAAAACACACGGTGTAAATCAAAACGAAAAATGTTTGAATGACACGTTCGAGCTTCCTCGTGAACGAGTCTCTCCGGCTGAAAGTAGCTGTGGTGTCCGTCGACACATGGCTGCATCCCGAAGGAGAGAGAGAACGAGCTACAACCAATTCTAAGGTGTCGCTTCTGGTGGTCTATTTTTACCGCGCGCGCGACCCAACCAGTCGGGAAGTTAGTAGCGACGACTGGCCGCTATTATAAAGCCCATCCTCGTGTTGTAATTAGCGGGTATGTAAGTGAAAAAAAACAACGAGGTTTATCGAAATTACAAAGTTTATGGTTATAGTGTCATTCGAGTTGCACGGTTACGATCACAACCGGACGTGATAATTTTTCGGTACTTCGCTAGTCGGCTTGTCGCCTCGATACCGGAAAGGTTAAAACACCCTTTCGTATGCGCACACACTCACGTACGTACAGTATCGAGACGCGATCTTTCGCGCTAGGCCGTCCCGTACGAATGTATACACAAACACACAGTAGGAGTCCACCGTCCGCTGTACCGCGTTTATAATTTTACAATGAGCAGCGAGCAGGAGATCTTACATTCGAAAATAATAGTGCTGTGTTAATCGTCGATGAGGGAACGAACCGGGTCTCTCCTCCCGGATCGACGGATATCGTGCATTTGTGCTTAAAATATTCACGCAAAGTGGTCCACATTTTCGCGGTCGCAGCGACGGGCGCGTAGATCGCTCATAGATCTTGCAGGTAGCCGACATATATAAGCCCGATAACTTATTACGTCTTGGTTGGATAAATTGCCTGTATTGTTTTTTTTTTTTTTTTTTTTCGTTCTGAGAGAAAACACGAGAATAATTTTTCGCCCCGCTATCCGACGTTCTTGCTTATAGATATACGTGTGTATGCTATATCGTAGACACGCTATTAAATCCGGCAATCGGGTGCCTCCGAAGTACGGGGAAACGCAACTCACCGCTTTTATATATCCACTATGTAGAGCGGGAATATTTTGCAAGATGCAAATCGTCGTGGATTTCGGTGGTTGTGTTCCTCGCTCCCGTTGCCGGAGACAGTGCGCGCTCGAGCTGCGGAGTTCGACTCTGGTTATTCGCGGTATTACGTAAATCGAAGAAATAAGAAAAATTAAAGGAAATAAATATAAAAATATAAAATCAAAATAAAGCGAGGAAGGAACACACGTTAGATCACCAGACGCTTCGGAGATGAGGAGAGCATCGTTCGATAAGTAATACACTTTATTCGCTCGACATCTGAGAGTTTGTGGAGAGCCGAGTGCGCGAATTCTTTTTATTTACATTTTTTTTTTTTTTTTGGTAAACAGAAATCGTGACTTTTTCGATCCACGAGTAAATGTGCTTCGTGAATGAACGCGGGGTAGCGTTGGAGACAGTTTTATAATTTTGTCGCGCGATCCGCCCAATGTGTCGAGACATCGTTTATTTTCTTTGAACATGTAGTAATTTTTTTATTTTGTCTCGCGGATATTTTTGTGAAAAGGAAGAAAAGGCTTTTAGCGAATTTTAGCGCTCCGAGTCCGTCGAGGATACTCGCTATATTTTTAACTGCCCAACTTACGCAGTAACAAAAACAACCACCGACCAAATAGCAAGTGGATAGTCCAACTTAGCATCGTTCCATCGGCTTGACAACTTTTTGTTTGTTTTTTAATTTTTCTTTAAATATTTATTAGTCTCCGATTTCTGTTCAATTTATATAGAATCGTCTATTCGATTGGAGATTTATTGGACATGCAATTTTTTAAATCTTGTTTTGACCTGGAAAAAACTTCGGACAGTCTGTACCGAATAGGCTGCGAGGCCGGGCCGATAGTTTTACCAGGAAGTATACAAGATGTTTTAGACGAAATTGGTGGTTGAAAATAACCATGGAAAATCCCCGAAGATAAACAGAAGCCCACTCTCGTGGGCTTTCGCGTGGCCAATCCGGCGCGATATACAACGCTCGAGACGCAAAACTTTTTCGCTCCGCCGGAACCATAATTAACGTCGGAGACAGTAAAATGTTTTAACCCTCGATACATTGTTAATTTGCCATTTCAACTACGATAATAATGACAATTATTATAAAGACGATTAATACCCGTTATCAACATTTTAATACTACAATGTCAAAAAATAAAATTTAGGCGAGATGTAACTTTATTATTACTCGAAATCAAATCAATTTTTTAAACAACCGGTTCAATTCTTTTTAGAGTTTTTAGAGATTATTGTCATTATCTATAATTCGGATTTTGTTCCCATCCACTTCTAACATACCCCAAAATTTCAATTAGATAATTTGCTATTGCACCGAAATTTAAAAAAATTGCAAAGAAATAAAATTTAGGTGAAATGTAACTTTATTATTACTCAAATCCAAATAAATTTTGTAGGCACCCGGTTCAATTCCTTTACGAGTGGTTATCTATTGTCATTATCTATAATTCGGATTTTGTTCTCATCCACTTCTAACATACCCCAAAATTTCAATTAGACAATTTGCTATTGCATCGACACTAGAAGCAATGTTGGGTAAATTAATATTTTCTTCTACCCCCTTCCGGTGTTTATAATTCGCGCATCAAAGCCATCTTTTTCTTCCAGCTCATCAAGCCTGTTAAAAAAATAAATAAATAAAAAAATAAAAACAATAATAATAATAATAATAATAAGTTGCTATAAAAAATTAACAATTGAGATCCTAAACTCCGGCAAAAAAAGGGAAAGAACGTTGTGAGAGCTTTCGAAAAGAAGCGCCTATTTCGAGAGGTCTTGCGAAAGCCCCGACTATCGGTGGTTCTATTTCTGAAAGTGGTAACTGTCGATCGGGGGCTCGTAGAAGTTCGATACGAACTCCCGAATGAACCGTTCCCGAGGAGAACTCCGACGGCGTCGGTAGCGGCAGCGACAAGCTCTCTCCGGTACATTCGCGAGCTTGGAGAGCTTTCCCGTTCGGGCTATCGCTTCGAAAGACGACGTGATCTCGATTCTCCGACGGAGCCGATTCTGCCGCTTCGCTCCGCGGCGGCCCGAGGCGGCTCCTACGGCCGCCTCCGTATTACGTTACAACAGATAAATTTAGCATTTCTTTCACACAGAACCTTGTGTTGTACTCATGCCAATGCCGCAACGCGGAATTAATTGGCATGTTGGAAGGGAACCAATTCTCGGTGGCACACGAAGCGACCGCCGAAAACTGGCGACGCTGATCGGCTCTTCGGACGAATCTCGACCGGATCATTAATCTTCCCCTAAATCGTAGCTCTTCCATATCCCGATAAATTTCCCGGCTGTTATAGACCGCGCGTTCAGCGTGCAAAAATTGTTGACACGCGCCGAACTTTTTTTTTCTTCCCGGATAGTCGGAGACCGAAAAGAGGTTCGATAAAAAAAAATCGTAAAAAAAGAAGAAATATCGCGTGCGGCTGAAGTTTGGGATTTTTTTCTTTTTTTGCCTCGAACGTAGGGAAGTTGAAAAATATAGACCAGCGCAAACATCCTAGCCAGGAAGTGGTCGTAGGGGTAAACTTCGAAAAGTTATTTAAATATCGAGATATTTTAATAATTACAAACAAACAAAAAACGGAATTAATTGGCATGATGGGAGGGAACCAATTCTCGGTGGCACATGAAGCGACCGCCGAAAACTGGCGACGCTGATCGGCTCTTCGGACGAATCTCGACCGGATCATTAATCTTCCCCTAAATCGTACTCTTCCATATCCCGATAAATTACCCGGCTATTATAGACCGCGTGTTCAGTGTGCAAAAATTGTTGACACGCGCCGAACTTTTTTTTTCTTCCCGGATAGTCAGAGACTAAAAGGAGGTTCGATAAAAAAAATCGTAAAAAAAAAGAAGAAATATCGCGTGCGGCTGATGTTTGGAATTTTTTTCTTTTTTTGTCTCGAACGTGGAGAAGTTGAAAAATTACACAAGATCAAGACATCCCAGCCAGGAAATGGTCGTAGAGGATGTAAATTCCGAAAATTTATTGAAATATCGAGATATCTCAATAAAAAAAAAACATTGCGCATAACATTTTTTAACATTTCTCGTGGAAGTTAATGTAAGGAATGCATGATTACGGACCCGTTATCGGTGGTAATCTAAAATCTATCGACACGTTTGTGTTTCGACAGAAGTTTCACTAGTGCAAAGCGCAATATCGTGAGTAATCAAGGGTACCAAGCGAGATCGAGCCTGACGAAAGATGTCGATTACAAGCGCGTGAACTACGGTTCGCAGGCGAACAATCATTTGCAACGCAGCGTATCGGCTGACAATGTTGTAATACGCTCGCGTGGATTCAAACCATCGGACAGGCACGATCCGGCGAAGCGAAATTTTCTCGAACACCTTACCTCAAAGATTCTGCACTTTGAGATGGTGAGTCGCAATCAAGAGTATTCGACGCTTCCGCTTAGTGCAAGCAAGTGCAAGCATGCAAATTACCGCGGTCGGTAATAAAAACTGTAATTCATTTTTTTTCAACAACGCTGACTTCGGACGATGAAAAGCAATTTCTCACACAAAGCTGAATTTATATTCGCGTCATGTAAGAATTTGTTTTCGACCGGAAATGGTTAGCATCCTCGAAAAAAAAAAAAAAACAATTACAGTTTTTGTTACCGACCGAGCCCGGGTCTGACGGAAAGAAAGGTCTGTCAATTCGCTTTAACAGTCAACAGCTGCCGACCTGTCTGCTCCGAAAATGCTCGCTTGCGTAAATCGCGACGCCCCAAAGATTTTTTACCGGCGCGCCCAATGCGTACACTATAACTCGCTTAAAGAAAAAAAATTAACAAATTTTAATTTATAAGCTTTAAATATAAAAACAAGCTTTAAAAAAATTGGCTCGCTTCGAATGCTAATTAACGAAGACATTTTTTAAAAATCGATTTAAAAAAAATCGATCGCCGATCCCTGGATCCTACGTTGTTCGATCTACATTTTAGGATAGCGGCGAGGCAACACCGATCAATTTGCAAAAGTTGCTCACCCCAGCGATGGACACGACCGAATTCCTCCAAGCGAAGCACAGTATGCAAACACGTTTGTAGAATATTTCGCTGCGTTTATCCGTACATTTAATTAACGAACGTGCGGAAGAGGAGGATCCTTGTTATCTCGCCGAAAGCAGGATGAACAGTTTTACTAAACCCTTTGTCGCTTTATAATTTCAAGAGAAAATGTACGCGTCCTCTTGCTTCTACGCTCCCACGCATCCGACGGTTGAGGACCAGGTTGAACTCGCTCGTCGAATCTCGTATTCGTTGAGCGACGTTAAAAACGTGAAGAGCAAGGGTCAGTCGATGTACGTTAACCGAAAGAAACGATCGGTCAAGTGGATTCATGACGGAAACGGTAATACATTTTTTTAAATTTCAAATCAATGTTTTTACGGCTGGTAAAAAATTATGAATGAATTTTTTCCAAATAATTTGTACGGTCGGCACGGGCAGGAGATGAAGGAGAGGAAGAACCCGCTTCGCCAGTGCACAAGGTATGTGATAACCAGCAAGTTGTTGTTGTTGCTCGGTAGCTTCGCGTCTTCGCGATGAAATACGGTATTCAGAAACCGGAACTTTAGATCGGAGACGAATCGGAAATACGTCACATCCGGTTTGAAAATCTAATTTTTTTGGCAGGAAGTGACGCGATTCCGGTCGAAGGATGGGATTTTCAAACCGAAATGACGTATTTCCGGTATGACGCCACTTACGGCGAAAATTAGATTTTTAAACCGGAAGAGACGTATTTTCGTTATGACGTCACTTGCGGTCGAAGAACGGGATCTCCAAACCGAAACTGCCGTATTTGTGATAATGAATGTTATTTTTTTTGGTCAGGATAAAGTGCCCCTGAAATGCATGATGAATCCAAACGGCAAAGTAATGGATCTTCACGGCATACAGGCTCTGGGCGAAGAGGTGAACATGGGCACGAGTCCGGCGAACGCTGGGAAGCTTTTCGACATCGTCCGCGACTTGAACAACCAAAAGGGCCGAGGTAAAGAAACTTCATTAAAAAATACCTACCACAAATTAAACTATCGTGAAAATAAAAAGTTGAACTATCAGCAGAGTAATGGCTAATATTTAAGTCAACAATCTTCAATATTTTTCCATGCAGAACCAAATTACAAAAATTAATAACCTGCGACGGTTGAATTTTTTTCTCTTCGTCTTCGGCCCCAATATCGAAATACAAATACGAATGCTCATACGGACTATATATACAGTGTGGCCTCTCACTCAGCACCGGTTCTCGACCGCGGGACCTCCCACAAGTGACCCATGCCCTGCTCCCTCCCCTCCCTAGCGCCGATCTATTGCGCATGCGCGCCCTATTTACCTGTTTACCTGGTGGGGGCAAAGAAGCTAGAAGAAGAAATTGCCGCTTTAGAGGTGAAAGTCCAGAGGTTGTTTTGCGCTTTTGTACGGGATGAGTGAAGCGTGGGAGGGTGAAAAGTGAGAGTCTCGACTGTACTTTATGAGCTTCATATTTCTAACGATCGGGTTTCTATAGTCGAAAACGTTTTGTACAACGATAAAAAAAAAAAAAAAAAATGTTTTCACCGATTATCGAGTCATCGCTATGTTCAGGCGCCGAGATATTCGCGAAGCGCAGAAAAAGGTCGGAGAAGTGGGTCGTCGACAAGGAACAATGCCAGACGCCCTCTACGCCGTGCGGTTTGTCTAAACCGCCTGGTTTTCCACCGAAACTGGACACCGGTTCGAACGAGAACGCAAAATTCACGAGTCTGCCGCCTCTCACGCCCCTCGCAACGCCCGTACCGGCTTTCGACTCGAAGCCCTTCTACAACCCTTTCACCCTGGATCTGTCGCTGGAGAGCGTGCCCACCCAGAGAACAGGTGAGCGTTTCTTTTCGCCTTCGATCGATTTAGGCGCTCGGAAAATTATTCGGGACAAGGAGAAGTCTCGACCTCCGAGTGATCTCACTTTTCGGCGACGCACCCGAGGGAACAGCAGTTTTGGCAGACGCTCTCGACACGTAGTATTTTCGTTTCGGACGAGAACCTGCGCCGATTAATAACCCGGCTTCGTTTGTCGCCGGCTGATATTAAACTCTCGAGGGGATATTCGTCGAACCGTTTCTTCGAGGATTTTCATTTATCGCCGGGCTCTTGATACACTCGTCGGGAAGTCGATTATTTTATCGGCTACCGACGGCCAATGCATGGGGACTGTCGCATGCGTTGGGCGCGCCGATTCTATTTCGGACTGTGTATCATTATCGACTCTCGCAATTGTCCAAACCCACGGGCGCCCGCAAGCTTATGGCACTACATTTTTTTTTATTGCGCTTGTTTTTATACGTCATTCGATTGTCTATTGCACTGTGTTATTGTGGGACGATTATCTCGAGGATCGATTGAAAAAATAATCGAAATAAAGAAACACATTTTTTCTATTTATAAAATCTTATCTATTTCGAACTATGCATCATTATCGATTCTCGCTCTTATCCAAACCCACACGCTTACAGCACTGTACATTGTTTCGCTGGGCGTGTTTTTCTACGTCACTCAGTTATTTGTACTCCGTGATTGCCAGACGTTTATCTCGAGGATCGATTGAGAAAACAATCAAAATAAAGTATCACGTTTTTTTGTATACCCGGGAATTTGAAAAGCGTGTTGGTTCAGTGATAGCATATTTGTTTATTGATGCTGAGATAGAAATGCGATATCACAGATCGCTTCATCGTACTGGACATCGACATCTGTTTATCGCGGGGTCACTTTTTCGAATAATGACATTTAAAAAAAAAAAATTTTATGATATCAATTATAAATAACATTATTAATTATACAAAACTAATTATTCCGTATTCCCCACTTTCGACCTACTGTATTTCTCGCAACCCACCTAATTTTTTTTTACGAACGCTTCGCAACGAACGATTACTTTGCTTATTTTAATTATTTGCTTCCGCATACGTGGCATTACATACACCACATTGATTTCCCTATCCCGAAATGACCTCAGCCTGCCTTAACTTTACACATATCGATACGATATACATACTGTGTCTCTAAAAAAAAAAACGACTTCTTATCTTCACATAATTAACCACTATGCATCACGCCTTTCCATAAAAACAAAAAAAAACAAAAAAACCGATCACCTCATTCTAGGGAACGATCAGAGACGCGGTTCGGAGCAGTCGGAGAACGGTACGAGCAAGTACACCGAAGTAAAGAAGGTTTACCTGCGGGAGATTGCGGTCGGTACGGAGCCCGAGTGCCCCTTGAACGGGGACTGCGGTCTCTCCGTAGAGAAATCAAAGCGCGTGATGTCGTTCGATGCTTCGTCTAACAGCAACGAGCATCGCGGCTCGTCTAACGGCGCCGCAAACATTAACCGTCGAAATAAGTCATTAACGACTAACGTCAATGGCAACAACGGCCGAGACTTCGGCCACCCCAACGGCCGCCTCAAGCAGGAAGCGATCGGCAGGGAGAACAACGGTTACCGTCGCGGAACCGATCGTCATGCCCACGCCCATCCGCACCCTCATTCTCACCACCATCATCATCACCGCCATCACCAGTGCCAGCAGCACCAGCAGTACCAGTGCTGCGAGCAGCAGCAGCAACCGGTCGACGAAATTACCGAGGAAAACGAGTACACGCCGGTGCCGGTCAAGCAGCTGATCCAGGAATTCGAGAAGACCTGCAGACCCGTTCTCCAGTACAAGCAGATCAGTCCCAAGGTCATACCGATAGTCCAGCAATGCCCACCCCTCGACAACGATATCTCCCGATTTTTCGAGTCATCGCGCATGACGACCAAGTACGAAGAGCAGCAGCGAGTCGGCCGAGGTGCCGGAACCGGAAACGACGGGCTCTCCAAGAGGTCCTCGAGCGACGCGAACAAGATCGGCAATGGCGGCGGCAACGCGCCTTACAACAACGGGAATGGCTATCGGACCGGCAACGACTACGGCGATCGTCAGATGCGCGGCACGATCCAGCAGTCCGGTCGATACGAGATCTACGACTCCACCGAGGACGAGATCGACGACTCCTTCGGCGACTCCGAGTCGGAGACCAATTATCGCCGCGACGACGTTCAGAGGATGTACGAAGACGACTGTCAGAGCCCGGGCTACACGAACGGAAACGACACCAGGGCCACGTCGAACGGTACGATGGACGAGTACGAGATGTACGTTCGACAGTTCGACGAGTCGACCGAACTCTTCGAGGCACCGCCCGGCTTTCGAAACGGAGACTCCGGAAGTTGCGCCAACGGCGACGGCGAAACGCCCGCTGATGGCAAATCTATGGTACTCGCCATGGTGGCTTCTCAGGAGGATATCCTTGAGACTATAAAACACCTGCGCAATACTCCCGTTCTGGAAAATCTCATCGGCGCTCCCTCGCCCGATTTCTTTGCGGATGTAGGCAAGTTAATACGCATGCGCTTTTGTTGTTGTTTTTTTTTTTTTTTTTTTTGGGAGATTTCCGGCTTTCGATGTTTGATTTGCGTTATCCGTGTTGTTGCTATTGTTGACACATTTTATGCTGGTTGTGCGACTGTGGACGAAATCGGCTATGCTTTTTGGGGATCGAATCTATGAGTGTATTCGTAACTGTTAACTCCTTCACTCTATCATAGGCTAGTTTTATCGGCAACTTATCTCTTCTTTTCGCGTTGTCTTCTTATCGGGCTCGTGAAATCCAAGTGTCATATCTGTTTCCAAACAATCGAAAATGTTTTTGTTGTGATCCATTATGCATTTTTTGATCGCTCGAGGAATTCTCAAACCACCCGATTACCCCTTTTGGTTTGTGACATCGTCATTGAATCGAACTGATTCTTTCCGTGTTGTCTTACCGTGTTCGTGAAATTTAAGTTTCTGTTTCCAAATAATCGAAAAAAAATTTTTTACGATACATTATGAAATTTTTTGATAGCTTTAGGAATTCTTAAGCCTCCCGATTACCCCTTCTGGTTTGTGATATCGACATTGAAATCGAATCGATTCGTCGTGAGTTTCAGGACCTCTGTAAAACGATCAGGGAAAAATACAGACAATCCGTATTACAGGTAACAAGCTGACCGAGAGTACCTATCAAGGACCGAAAATCGCGAGCTTCCAGACATTGACGAATTACAATACCGCGCCCCGTGGCTGGGATCAATCACAGAACGTCTACCGACCGGTAACGTTTGGAAAGCAGCAGGAGCCGATCCCGTATTCGGATTTCTAGGAATACGACTGTGAAACGGTGCGTGCGCTCTGTAAGGATAAATTAAAGATAAATGAAATTAAAAATTGAAAATTAACGAATAAAAAAATGTTCATGTTTGTGGGCAGCAAAAGTTGTTGTAAAAAGTACAATTTTCTTTACCGTGAACGTTGGTAGCTATTTTACTGTGTACAGTTTTTGTTACCGACTGAGCACGCGTTTGACGGGTTTCCCTTCGCCTTAATAATCATCAAAGCAACAGCAATAAATCATGCTTCGTTTCTTTTACAGTGAAGAAAAAGAAGTCCTCGCCTTCTGGAACCATGTGGAATTGATTGGACCGGAGAAATCAAAGTATACGAAAACCCGGATTGCTTTGCCCAGCACATATTATATTATACTTCGGATTGAATCGAATCCGATCGTCGAACCATTTGTCGTGAACCTCAAAGCGGGCTCCGATACCAAGTGTTAATTTTCTGAATCCCGATGCATCACACGCGCCGTCTGCAAAGGATCTCGATCGAGAAACAAATTATGCACATGTCGATGAACAACGAAGTTGTGCATTGCGGCTTTGAAAATTCGTCCCGCTTCGTACACTATATCATACATATTATTTATAACGTCTGTTTAAGTCGTTTTATCGTTACAATGCTTTTCGCTGTGTTATGCATTTTTTCTCTTTATTATATAAAAATAAATAAAAATAAATGTCGTTTTCTTAACGTGTCTCTTGTGGTTTTCATGTCTCCAGTCGTCCCTCCGATTACTAGCAGTTAGCCGGTTTGAGGACATCAGCGATATCGATTTGCCGGAAAATCCAATAAAGATCCGAAAAACAAAATTCCATAGTCCACAGCGAGGCTGCAACGAGCCCACAACAACCTGCTAGTGCACGTAATCAATGTAATCATGTAATCAATGGAGTTATCACAACGAAAACATCGATATCGCTGTTATCGTCGAACTTATCGCGTCAACAGTTCGTCTTCGCTTTCGCCCGAGTGAGGGTCAGCCTGGCGACTACGCGCTACCACTACATAAACAGTCGCTTCGCCGGTCGAAACACGGTATAAATATAGAAGGATGACTTCCATTATCTCATTAGGCTGTATCGCCGAGAGTTTCCAGCCGGCCTTGCGATGTCACGTATTAAAGGTTCGCTGCCGTTCTTGCTCCTGCTTTTCACTGTCTTCTCCACCGGACGGACCGCACACATTAGGTCCGAAGATGTGAAAAAGCCGACGTGCGGCTATGCGGTAAGTGCCATGGACCAATATTTTCAATTAACTTCCTCGAATCACAGAAACTCGCGGTCGAACTTCGATAATATTTGTTATTATATTCATTGCACACGCACGTGTGAGCCCTACAATGATTTTACGATTTTCAGTCATGCCCTAAAGTCGATCCGAAGAAGCTCAACATTCACCTGGTCGCTCATACGCACGACGACGTTGGATGGCTAAAGACTGTTGATCAATACTACTTCGGAAGTCGTTCGATGACCCAAAAGGCCGGAGTTCAGTATATCTTAGATACGGTTATCGAAGCGCTTCGGAATCATCCGGACAGAAGGTATTGGAATTACGGCACATAATGTACCGCAGCATCTAAGTTTACTGTTTCGAATGGATCGATAAAATAGTAAACTGTTTCCGAAGGTTCATCTACGTGGAGACTGCATTTTTATGGAAATGGTGGCAGCGTCAGGACGAGAAGACCAGAGCCGAGGTCGTATCTTTTATCAAAGACGGAAGGCTGGAAATCATCGGCGGAGGATGGAGCATGAACGACGAAGCTGTAACTCATTACCACTCGCTTATCGATCAGTACACTTGGGGTTTCAGGTAACGGTTATACGTCGGGCATCCTAATTTTACTTACCAGCCACAGGGTTTCTAGTTTCTTCTTTTAACTTGACGTAGTTTTTTCTTCATTGTGATTCAGATGAAAAAAAGAGGATGAAGAAACGTGCATTTCCCTCAGTTATTTCCAATATTTCAATTGTGCTATACATGACGTGTTATCCAAAAAATTATCTTTGAAGTATGCCGTTGGCGAGGGTAGTGTAAAGTAAAAATTAAAGACTGACGACATTTTTTGAAGAAAAAAATTCTGATTAGTGTCTATAACTTGTACCAAAGCTTGGCTAACCTTTGCCATATTTGTAGAGAGAAAATAATCAGTAAGTCCCAAGTTGAGGCTTAAACTAAAAGCCAGCAGTAGGTTTTGCAATTTTTCAGGACTTTCCAGAGATGATCCACTTTCCTGTGTAGAGGAAAGTTAATCTTTGATTTGACACCCTTGAATGATACTTTTGGCGAATCAGGCATACGAATTGTACTTATTTATAAGCCACTTGGGTTTTATTGTTTTTTACTTTTTTTTATGCTCGGAGCAAGCCAAAGTCACTGAGTACTTAAAAAATAGATTACCTTACGTACTATCAACGAAAAAAAAATTCCGACTTTACATTCTAGTTCACACTAGTCAAAATAAAGTTGTCTCATTAGCCATTATCGACTTATATATTTTCGCCGTCTAGTTCGGATTAACCGGAAGTCCCGAGCATCCCGGTCAATCGAAGTTCTACTGTGTTGTATTTTTAAAAAAAATTTATCGCCTTTGATTTCAGACGCTTGAACGATACTTTCGGCGAATGTGCTCGCCCTCGCATAGGCTGGCAAATAGATCCGTTCGGTCACTCCAGGGAGCAGGCTTCGATGTTTGCGCAAATGGGATTCGACGGTATGTTCTTCGGACGTTTGGACTATCAGGATAAGGCGAAACGTCTTGCTGATAAGACTGCCGAGTTTATATGGAAGGGAAGCCCAAGCATAGGTAAGGAAATCGACATTCACTATATAAATAATGTCCGACGATAATTATCACAATAATTTAATTGTATTAATATAATAATCAATAAATAAAAATTTTCATCGATTGCAGGAGTCGGCGCGGACTTATTTTCGGGTGCACTTTACAACAACTATTCGCCACCTCCGGGCTTCTGTTTCGACGTGCTTTGCGCCGACGAGCCGATGATCGACGATCCCGATAGTCCGGACAACAACATCGACGCTAGAGTAAGCGATAACGATAACGCGATAATCGAGCGTAAACGTCATTTGAATCCGTAATACGTTGAACGGCTGGCACGACGTGCATTTGATCGTTATCGTTTATCGTACACGAAAATTAATCCTCTTACCAAAATAATTGAATCGTAATCGTGTGTTTCTGTGTGGCAGCTCAAATCATTTATCGAGTTTACGGATAAGCAAGCTACCCATTTCCGAACGAATAATATCATTCTGACAATGGGAGGAGATTTTACTTATCAGCAAGCGCAAATGTGGTACACGAATCTCGACAAATTGATAAGGTACTTACAAAACACTCTAGATGATTTTATCCCCCTATTCATTGCTTCTTGCAAACCTCTTCGTTGCTTCTTTAGAACGGTATTATCATGTCGTTATTATGGCCGCCTGTGAATGCATTACCGAGATTCAAAGTACGCAGGAGAACATATTCTGTACGAATGCCTCGTAAAAATGTTGATACTTGACAAACGTAATTTATCGATTGCACAGGTGGAGCTGTTTTTGTCATATTGCCAGATACAGTCACGGTCTTACCAGACCAACAACATTATTATTACGATGGGTGAGGATTTTAATTATCAAGATGCGGCAATGTGGTTTATTAACTTGGATAAGCTTATTAGGTAAGAATATGCAAGTTACAGAAATGTTGTTGGATAGAAGAAGAGAAGAAAGGGCGGGCTCGTAAACAACATGATAATAGTGGCTAAATCATATTTCCCTTGTGTCGCTTGGTTGTGAGATCGGTGATTGATGTAAATTATGAGACACCGTTTCAATTGCAGATACACGAATGAGAAGCACGGCTCCGAAGTCAATGTGTTCTATTCAACGCCATCGTGCTATCTTAAATCGTTACACGATCTGAACATGACGTGGCCAACGAAAAGCGACGATTTCTTTCCGTACGCGAGTGACCCGCACGCGTACTGGACCGGCTACTTCTCGTCGAGACCTACGCTCAAGTTCTTCGAGAGAATGGGAAACAACCTTTTGCAAGTGAGAAGTAACGATCTTTACCTCGTCATAGTTTTCGTGCGTGTCTCGCTTTTGCTTCTCGAATCCATGAAAAATCGCGTTTACGGGAAATACCACCGTCTATAAGTAAAACTGGATGGTGCAGTGGATGCAGTTTCGAGAACGCCGAAAATCTGAGGAAAAAATGAAGTTGTCGTTCACCGCGTCTATTAGCGAAACTGCATTGGTTGCAGTTTTCGTTACCAACTGGATCTTAAGCCTTAGGGTGCATTAGGGGTCACTTTGAATCCAACGTTATCCCGTGTTTTTTTTTTTTGTTGCCTAAAGTCAACTTTAAACACGTTTTTGGATGGGTAAAAATAGTACATTACGATACTAGTGCGTAATAGTATATTGTGCCACAAGGGAGGAAAGTGCGTCTTTTCACCGAGAGTGAACTTTGAAGAAATTCACACTAAGGTGTAGGTGAAAATGACTGTTTTACGCATGCGAAGCACGCGCAAAACCGGCGTTTTCCCACCGAGGGAAATATAGGTTTTCCTGGGAAATTCGACTACGCGAGCTTAGGACAATTTTGATCAATTGACTGCAAAAAGCGTCTTGACCTTTTTTTCGAAATTTGTTTCTCTTCGTTACGGAGATGTGCACTTAAGGATAGATTACCCGTTTCAAAAGTTGATTTGACGCCGGACCTCCTCGAAAAAAAGGATGAACCCGATTGCTATTCGATTGTTCCAGGTCGTCAAACAATTGTCGGTATTAACAGATCTGGAATCGGAAAACGTGAATCTCGAGCATTTCCGGGAGGCGATGGGAGTTATGCAGCATCACGATGCAGTAACCGGAACTGAGAAGCAACACGTGGCCAACGATTACGCGCGTATTTTGCACACAAGTATGAGTCACGGATCCGACATCGCATCCGAAGCGCTAGGGTACGACCCACATTTCGTAAATCTTAAAACATAAATTAATCAGTAAGTGAACATCATTCGGTATCGCCGTCCGATCGAAAATTTGTTACAGCAAATGGATAGTCAAGGACAAAAAAACCGATCCCAAGGACTTTCCCAAATTCCATTCCTGCATGCTCCTTAACATAAGTGCCTGCACGCATTCCGAGGAAAACAAAAATTTCGTCGTGACCCTGTACAACCCCATGAGTCGGGCGGTCTCTCCATACGTGCGAATCCCCGTAAGCGGAAAGGCTTACGTTGTCAAGGATTTCACCGGTGGGTCATTATAATCCACTCGTAACATTCACGAATCATCGAACAGCAATTTTTTACTATTTCACCATTTTCTTTTTTTTTTTTACAGGAACCGAAATCGTAACGCAGCTTGTGCCGATTCCCAATTCGGTCCTCAACATGACCGGAAGGGAAAGCAAGGCTACATACGAATTGGTCTTCCGGGCACGTTCCACACCAGCCTTGGGTTATCAGTCTTTCTACGTGAGCGAAAAGCTCGATGTCGCTGGCGAGGACAGAGTGGACCATGTGACGCCGGTTTCGTCGATTGGCGGAGAGGTACGTCCGAAAGACGAACGAGCGTGGATGGCTCATTTTTTTAATGAGCGTTCAAAATGACCCATTGAAACTTTGTCTTCGCAGTTGTACAATATAACGGTCGATGCATACGGAAACGTTACGATCAGATGGACAAGAATGAGAAACTTGAACCTCGAACAATCCTTTCGCTATTACACGAGCGCCGAGGGTAACAACGAGGTGTTCGAGAATAGATCTTCGGGTGCTTATATCTTCAGGCCCAAGACTTCGGTTCCGAACAGGATGACCTACTCCGGAGCGTACAAATTTTACAAGGGTAGGTTTCGCGAATGATCCAAACAGGCAGAAATCTTGGTAGGAATCTGTAGACATAGCCGACGTTACGTTTTCAAGGTCCCTTGGTGGAAGAACTTCACCAAACTATCAACGAATGGGTCAGCCAGGTTGTAAGAATTTACAACGGCGAGGACAGGATCGAGTTCGATTGGGTCGTTGGACCAATTCCCACTGACAAGTGAGTGCATCGGAGATTTTCTAGCCGTAGCATTCGAAACTTTTAAGGTTTATAGGAGACATATTTCTGGTATATAAACGACTGATTTACGTACATAAACGATGAATCAAGAATCCAGAAATTTACATTTTTGGAGATTTACTAATGATGTAAAGTGATATTGTGAAACAGGACTTCCAATTTGAAAATCTCATTTTTCGACCGGAAGTGACGTATTTTCGGTATGACGTCACTCCCGGTTGAATTATATATATATATATATATATATATATATATATATATATATATATATATATAAGATAATATCGATATCAGATGTCACACAACGAGAAATATTTTACCACTGTTTCAGTGACAAAATTGGCAAAGAAATATTTACAAGTTACTCGACTGATTTGGCATCGGATTCTGTGTTCTACACGGACAGCAACGCCCGTGAGATGCTGAAGCGCAGACTCTTCTACCGTCCAACTTGGGATGTGAAATTGGAAGAACCGATTGCCGGAAACTATTATCCTGTTACGTCCAAGATCCAACTGAAGGAGCAGAGGCGAGCATTGAGGCTCACCGTGCTGACGGACAGAGCTCAAGGAGGCACGAGCATGACAGACGGCGAAATAGAACTGATGGTAAAATTGGCCCTTCATTCTTCGGCCTTGGTCTTTTATCAATTTTTGTTGAAATTTTCAATTGATCTCGAAATTGAATTTAAGAAACGACTCTGAGTAAAATTACTGAATTGAAATTCCACACGTCAACATTATGTGTCGCAGATTCACAGGAGGATGCTGAAGGACGACGCCTTTGGTGTGGGCGAAGCCCTGAACGAAACGGCTTACGGCGAGGGGCTGATAGCGAGAGGTCAACACTACGTCTTCAACACCGATTCGGTAGACCCCGACGGAGTGCTCAAGGAGAAGATAGCCGAACTCGAATTAGCTCTTCGCTCGTGGATCCTCATCACGCCCGCCAATGACATTGGCTTCGAGGAATGGCGCAGCAAGTACAACATGCAGGCAAGCGCGCATTACCAATGCATTCATGGAAATATTCACATTCTTTCAGTCACAGTTATTGTAGTTATTTATTGATAATAATTACATTTATACATACGCAGGGTGAGGGTCTCAGAAAGGCATTGCCACCTAACGTACAAATCCTCACTCTCGAACCATGGAAAGACGACAGTGTCTTGTTAAGACTGGAACATCTCTTCGAGGTCGGCGAGGCCGGAAATCTTTCGCAGCCCGCGGAAGTCAACATCCAGGTAGGTGCAATCCATTACATTCGACTGTACTCGTAACTATTGAAACTCTACATGGAACGAAAACATTATGTCACTGAGAGCTAATATTCGATACTTAGCAAAGTATTTCCTTGACTCTCATCGTCGAATTTGTAGCTTTCCATTTTTTATTTCCAACCGGACTTCAACTGCGATAAGGTTTGACCGACGAAAATGTACCTCGCTGTTACAGGATTTATTCAGTCCGTTCACGATAACGTCAGTCCGTGAAACGACACTTGGAGGTAACCAGTGGATAAAGGATGCGAAGAGACTGAAATGGAACCCGGAGTCCAACGAAGTTCATCGACATTCGTCCGACAGTTTTAGTACGCCTTTGATTGCAAACAATTTCACCGTTAACGTATTGTTGCACGCGAGGGAAATTCGCACCTTTATCGTAACCGTGTCTCGGGTATGAGAAAAGGCGAGTTGATTAAATTTTTGCTCGAAAGTAATAATACAAATATTAACGAAGATTTTGTTCAAAAGACGAAACATTGAAATGAGGATGGATCACCTTGTACGGGTTTTTTAAATATATTTAAAAAAACAATCTGCTCATTTTCAAGAGCCACAATAATGTACACATTTAAATATTACTAACGAATTTTATTTTACCTTTTTGCGGTTTTAACTCTCGCGCCACATCGAAGAACTCTGTCCCTGCGTTGGTGGTTCACCCTTACTTTAGTAACAGTAGTAGTAGACCAGTTGCGTTGCGATTTACTCCGCTTGACGCGCTACAGCTACGATACAACCTTTCGCCGTGAACCCTTGCTTCGAGTTTGACTCGGTCAAGACGGCTGCGTCAGACACAGAAGTGAGTCATTTTGCATTCACGATAAACCTCTCATTTAATACCAGACTTAAAACTAACTGATATTTCTAATGACTGCGGTAAAAAAACACTTTTCCAGCAAACATCTATCGCAGCTTGAAGTCTCACCGTCCAAAGAGTTCTCTATACGGCTCGCGAAGACAAGTTGATTGCGTAGCGGCGATGCACAGGGAGGGCAGAGGCTATAGACTCGCGCATCGCTGTCGCTCAACTGTGACGTGTAGAAGAAGAGCAATTTGTACATCCAGTAGCGTTCGACATAATTCCACGAAAACTCGCGCCGAGAAAAGAAACATAATAACCCTGGAAAAACAAACCCCCTTCGTACCGTGCGCCGTAGGAGCTTGCAGCAGTGTTCTTTATGCCATCGTTGAGGGCAGTTCGAGCCGCGATGGACTTCTTTCAACACCGTTACTATACGTTCACCAAAACGTTGATGACGCTCATCGGACAATGGCCGAATCAAACCACCGCTGTTAGACGCAGCTTTCTTGCATTCGCAATTTTCATCAACGTCACTCAAATCACGCCGCTGATAGCGGCTCTCGCAAAATATCGTGACGACCCAAATATCCTACTGGACTGCTTCATAGCAATTCTTTTCGTCGCCTTTTGCCTCACTAAGTTGATTTGTTTTGTCTGCAATTCACAGACGGTCAGTTGTGTTCTCACAAGTTATATCACTATTCTAATCGGGATATGACAGCCAGCCGACTAACCGATACCTATCACTGACGAAGATTTGTTCGTTACGCACAGACATTGCAGTTGGTTAATCGTATTCGTACGGACTGGCAAGTGTGGGCTCGGGATCGAGAAGTCGATATTCTTCACGAATACGCCGAGCAGGGGAAAAAGATGATCGTTTTGTATACAGGTTAATCAAGTGTGTTTGGAGGCATTTCAAATTTGACAAATTGTTTTAAAAGATTTATTGATATCACGTGCAGCCATGATATATTCATCCCTCTTCGTCTTTATGATCGAACCTGCCGTTCCAAAGATCATTGACATTTTACTGATGAACGGTACCGAACCCGGAAGATTTCCATTTCCCGTCGAATACAATTATTTCAACGCGCAGAAATATTATTTTTACGTTATCATGTATTCCTCTGTATACACATGTGTCATGTGCACAGTCTTAATAGCCAGTGACATTATGTTAATCGTTTACGTGCAACACGGCTGTGGTATTTTCGCTGCGTTGGGGTGTGTCCGTTATTGACTGATTGTAATAATAAGCATAATGAAGTTTCAACCGAAACCCGCAGGCACAAATTGGAACGCATCGGCGATAACGTTACATCGGCGGAGGCAGGAGAAATCCAGTATGCTCCGGATAAGCGTGACATAATACACCTAGCTTCTTGTATCGACAGACACAACGATGCTATCGAGTGAGACGGCTCAGAAAATTATTTTAGCGAAACTTTAGTGCAACAATGCTGTTAAAAATGCTTTTAAAAAATTCCGTGTGTTTCAGGTATGCGAATCTCATCGAGACGATTTACGCATGGACCTTCTTCGTTCTCATCGGGCTTGGCATGATTCTGATTAACGTAATAGGTCTTCAGGTAAGAGTTACGACCAACGATTCATAGTTTGCCTGTAAAAAGTCTGCCCGTCTGTAAATTCAGATCCTTATGAGGCAAAGCGATCCGAAGTCGACTATAAGATTGATAGTTTTCGCATTGGCTACGACGGTGCTCTTCTCCATAATGAGCTATGTCTCCCAAACTCTGATGGATCACAGTGACAGTATTCGCTTTTACATGTGAGTGAACGGTGAAGCGGTAGGTGAACCGGTAGCGAGGCCGCACAATTAAAGTTCACTTCCGCGCAGACAGAAGAGCCAATGGTACAGACTGTCACCTAAAGCTCAGAAGCTCCTGCAGCTGATGACGATGCGTTGTGGCGTACCTTGTCGATTGACGGTCGGAAAATTTTTTATATTGGGCATGAGAACCTTTGGGATGGTAAGAAGGATCGTTATTCTTCATTAATGCTGTGTAACTTTCCGACACCCTGTATATCGTCATAGAACTACGATCGATTGGTCATTTCTATATTCCAGACAGTTAGGACAACTCTATCATATTTTACGATTGTGCGCTCGATGCAGAATTTGTAGTAATTTCCTACACTTGAACCGCGATTTCTTCTTCTACTTCGTCTTGAATTCGACTGGGTCGATGGGAGCGGAGATGTCAGTCTGGCCACAGCGGGTAACCTGAGCAGACTGAGCGATCTCGATTTCAACTTCTTCAGCAATATGCAAAGACCCGAGCGACAAGCGTACGGGAAAGTACACAAGAAGCCGATGATTTGCCTCGAAAGATCGTTTCGCCATCGAATCTTCGTATAAATTAGATAAAAATGTGAGAGTAATGTCCGTCTTAAAGATGATCGTTAACAAGGGTACAATGTGTTCCTTGCCGAGAAAAATGGTAAGAATAAAGACGAATTGAACAGAGCAAGGTAGCAGTTAGTAAGAACGACGACCTGACGATCCAACAATGTTGAAGTAAATGATCGGGGTGGCGAGTGACGCCAGCAAACTGGACACCCTGGCATCGCATCACTCGTCCAGATCTTCGGTCGAAAATCATCGCTCTGAACGGTCGGGATCGTCCAGGATAATCCGAGTCCGGGCAGCGTATTGAACAGGAGACCACCGAAACAGACGGAATGCTCCATCAAGCCGCGGCTCGCTATCGCCTCGTTCGATATCGAATCTAGCGATTTAATTGACCACCAACTACTCACCGGGTGGCCGTAAAATCTTAGGATAAAAAAAAAACAATCAACATGGCGCCAACGAAGCCGAGAAAAGCGAAGATCTGGAACAACGCGGAATATGGCGAATCGGATGTAAGGCGATTTTAAAAAAACGATATCGAACGTATCGAAACGATGATGCACATATTGAACGAGACCTCGAGTTTATTAGCCGAGGCCAAAGATACGCTCGCATGGACGACAATACAGCATTCGAAAGGCGGCAAAACCACAGACGATCCCACGCTGAAAAAAAAATATCATTGAATCAAGTAAAATTTGCTTGCGGGCCGACAAAGAAGTAAAAACGTTGTTTCAATTCTACTCCGAATTCGTGCCATTACATACCGGATTGAAACGATAACATGTCACCTTGACAGTCTTGCTGTCATTCCTTTAATGTCACATGGGTTTGTAAGAATTGAATGTAGAATTGAAGCGAACATTTTTTTTCGGCAGCCCGCAAGCGAATTTTTTGTTTCTGTGTAGCAAACCAAGCGACCGTGCACAGCGACCGAAGAAGCGACGCTAAAAGCGACAGTTGTTATGTTTCAAAAATTAACCAAGCAAACGACCGTAAAAGCAACCGTCCGTTTCCTAGACTGTTGCCATTACGGTCGTGTATTCGGTCGCCAATCGAACGATTAAACGACTTTATTGCCGAAACACGGCAAAAAAATGGTCGCCAGAGCGGTCGCTTCAGCGGTCATTAGTGTGGCTAATTTTTGGAACGTAACAACCGTCGCTTTCAGGGTCGCTTCGTCGCTCAGTTTGCCAGGGAACGACAAACAACCGATATTGATTACCGTCTCGTGGCGTTACGCGCGAGCCCCATCGAAGAACTCTGTTCCTGTATTGGACGGTTAACCCCTGCTTTGATAATGGTAGTAGCAGCAGGACACTAGTCTGTTCAACGATTCGCTCTGGTTGGCAGACTACGGCGCACTGTAGCTACCACACAGCGTTTCGCCGTGCACTCTTGCTTCGCGTCTGAGTCACTCAAGTACGACTGCGTCACACAAAAAAGTGAACCATTCCATGTCCACCGTGAGCCACGCATTTCCGACCCCATGGTTGAAGGTAACTTAAATTTCTAATGACTCGGGTAGAAAAACACTATTCCAGTAAATATCTACCGCAGTCTGACGGTCGATAGAGTTCTTTGTACGGCTCGCGAAGACAAGTTGATTACGTAGCGGCGACGCGTAGGGAGAGCGAAGACTATACACTCCCGCATCGCTGTCGATCAACTGTGACGCGTGAAAAAAAAGCAATTTATACGTCCGGCAGTGTTTGACATAATTCAATGAAAATTCATACGGAGAAAAGAAAAGCGAAAAGGAAAAGCCAGCAGTAGTATTCTTTACGTCATCATCGAAGGTAGTTCGTGCCGCGATGAACTTCTTTCAACACCGTTACTACAAATTACCCAAAACCTTGATGACGCTCATTGGACAATGGCCGTCTCAGAGCACCCGTGTCAGACTCTCCTTTATCGCAGTCGTAACATTCTTGAACACTTCTCAGGTCGCGCCGCTGGCAGCGGCTTTCGTTAAACATCGCGGCGACCAGCAAATTATCCTGGACTGCTGTATAGCAATTATTTTCGCGATCGGTGGCTTTACCAAGTTGATTGTTCTCATGTTGAACTCGCAGAGGGTCGGTTCTACTTTCGCAAGCTGCATCGTTATCGTGATCGGGACGAGAGCTGGCCGATTAATCGATACATATTACTGATGCAGATTTTTTTGATACCCACAGACATTACATTTGATAGATCGTATTCGTACGGATTGGGAAGTGTTGGCCTGGAAACGAGAAGTAAATATTCTTCACGAATACACCGAGCGTGGACGAAAGACGATAATTATGTATACAGGTTAATCAATTATATTTAGAGGCAGTTCGAATTTGACAAATTGTTTTATAGATTTATCGATATTACGTACAGTCGTGGTATATGGAACCCTCTTCATCTCTATGGGTGAACGGATCATTTCAAAGATCGTCGACGTTTTACTGATGAACGGTACCGAACCCGGAAGATTTCCGTATCCCGTCGAGTTTGTTTATTTCAACGAGCAGAAATATTATTTTTACATTATCATATATTGTTCTGTATCCACATGTGTCATGGTCACAGCCTCATTAGCCAGTGACGTTATGTTAATCGTTTACGTGCAACACGCTTGTGGTATTTTCGCCGCATTGGGGTATGTCCATTACTGAGCGATTGAAATAATAAACGTAATGAAATTTCAACCGAAACCTGCAGGCAAAAATTAGAAAGAATCGGGAATAACGTTACATCGATGAGAACAAGAGAAACCCAGGATGATCTCGAAAAAAAGAACATAGTACATATAGCTTCGTGCATCGACAGACACAACGATGCTATAGAGTGGGATAGCTTGAAAAATTTATTTCAGTAAAACTAAACAATTATGACCCTGAAGATATCTGCACAAGACTAAATTGCGTCAACTTATGACGACCGCGTTTTGTATTGCACAAACTTCGCATGGGAAAGTTCACATACAAAATGAAATTTAATTTTAAAAAAATAGATTTTGTTTTTATTTCTAAAGCCGTGCATTGGTAGCGACTTGCCAATGACGAGATTAGATGTCATGCAGATATCTTCGGGGTCACAACAATGCTATTAACAAATCCACTCTTTTCAGATACGCCAATCTCATCGAGGCAATTTACGCATGGACCCTTTTCATTATCGTCGGGATTGGCATTATTCTGTTCAACGTAATAGGACTTCAGGTAAAAGTTATGACCGACGATTAATAGTTTTCCATGACACTCTTTCTGTCTGTAAATTCAGATCCTTACGAAGAAAAACGAATCAAAATCAACCACAAGATTAATAATGTTTGCATTGTCTTCAATGGTGTACTTCTCGATAATAAGCTGCCTTTCCCAAATTCTGATCGATCACAGTGATATTCGCTTTCATATGTGAGTGAACAACGAGTAAAAACAACTCTTCTGGAGGCGAGGCCTTACAAATAAAGTTTTCTTCCGCGCAGCCACAACAGCCAATGGTACAGACTGTCGCCCAAAGCTCAGAAGCTTCTACAATTAATGACGATGCGTTGTGACGTACCTTGCCAATTGACAGCCGGACATTTTTTTATCATGGGCATGAGAACCTTCGCGGAGGTAAGAATTTTTTTTTCTTAACGCTGAATAACATTTATGTGACACCCGCTATATTGTCAAAGAAATACGATTGATAGGTTGTTTTTATATTTCAGACCCTTAGGGCAATGACATCGTACTTTATGGCTGTGTACTCGATGCAGAAATTGTAAATATTACAATTGGAACCGTGATGTCTTTCAGCTTCTACCCTATCGGTACCTGCGACCGCTGTTTAGACGGTCGTTCGACCGCAAATCCACCGGTCTGATTGTGCCTAAAATCAACCACAGAACGATTGCATTACCGCCCGAATGATGCGCCAATAAACATAATATTAATAACATAAAGATGAATAGAAAAATATAAATATAAATGGACCGAACCTAATGCAGCTGAATCGCTTCACGTTCCTCTAGAATCTTATCCATTTCGTATGAATCTTCATACGAATCGGATAAGAATCTGAGAATAACGTCAGTCTTCACGATGATCGGTCCCGAGGGGATGTATAAAGTGTACCTCGCTGAGAAAATTAATAAGAATGAAGACGAAGTAAACGGAGTAAAGTAGAAATCCGTAAGAACGACGAGCCGCGAATCCAACGAGGTTCAAGTAAACGGTCGAGGTAATGAGTGACGCCAGCAAAAACGCCAGACATCCGGGCATCATGTCGCTCGATCGGATCTTCGTTCGATAATCGTCGCTCTGAACGGCCGAGATCGTCCAGGACAATCCGAGTCCCAGCAGCGTATTGAACAGGGGACCACCGAAACAGGCTGAATAACCCATACGAGGAAAACCTCGTCTCGCTATCGCCACGTTCGATATCAGATCTGGCAATTTAATTGATCAACTACTCACTGCCTTGTCGTACAATTTCACACAGAGAAAAAAAAACCTATTGAGTCAACAAAATGTACGCTTACGGTCGGCGAAACAAATGTTTGGTTGATCGAGAGGAATATCTCGTTGATCGAACTAACAAGCCGTCGTATCAAATCTTTCTTTACTTACCACGACAATTGTTTCGTTCGATCCCCAGCGAGTCGAGCGACCGTCTTCAAAAACTACTTGCAAAGGACTCAGATAAGCCGTTTTTCGTAAAAGACCCGAAATACGACCCAAAGAAAAATTCTCAACATGGTCGTCTTTCCGGTTACGTCCGTTAACATGGTTCCGAAACGACCCAATCTAGAACTTTTCCAGCAATTAATACAGCGGTCGTATTTGTGGTCATTTTCCGGTCATTGATGAAAAAAACGACCCATTCTCAACCTAACAGTTGGTCTTTATTTCGGTCGTTATTCCGGTCGAAAAGTGTCGTAGAACGACCAGTCGTTTTTTGGGTCTTTCGATGGTCGCTTGACTTGCTGCGGATCACCCAAAAATTTATTTCGCCACACGTAAGCGCTCATTTTGTTGACTCAATTGATTTTTTTTTGCTCAGTGCAAGAACACCAAAAACACTCACCGCCGACACTATTTCCCCATGCAAGTAACGTTATTCCGAGCATCGCGTCGGATATACCGCTCGCATAACCTATACACTGAAGAACGGCCATTACCTCGTTCGCGGTCACGTAAACAATCAACATGGCGCCGATGAAGCCGAGAAAAGCGAAAATCTGGAATGCGAATGGTAAGGCAGAGGTAAAGAAATTGTTCAAGAACCGTACTGTCGCATCGTAGAATCAACGCTCACATCGTGATACTTTGGGCAAGGTTTGATGTCAGTTATCAGAAAAATCACGGACGCCAATATCACCGCGGGGATGAGAACAACAGGCATGATCGGTACTGGACCGATACTCATTCGCCATACTGTAAACACGTTATAAGTTACATTAATTCCGGTAAGATTGAATCACGTATCGTTACATTCCAAGTGAACAGGTATCGGAACGTACCGTTGAACTTGAAGAGAAAGAGCAGCGGTAGAATCACCAATTGCAGGCAATTGAGAAGCTTCGACCAACCCCTCTTTTCGGCCGTCTCGTTGACGACCGGAATGAACAATTGCAGAAAAAACATAATAGGAGCTCGCAAGACAATAATTGCTTTGGTGAGACGACTGGATTCCCTGAAATCTTGGCTGTTGACGGGATTGACGTCGTAGAGGAATTCTCGTATGAGGCCAGTGGGACGCGATGAACGTGATTCATCGTCCGCTTCGTTTCGGGTGTCTCGCGGGTCTCTGGAACTCGCCATTTCCGCCGCTATCGCCACGTCTGGAGCGAAATTGTTTTGTTAGTCACTTCGATGGACTCGGTTGCCAATTTTTTCGGACCACAATGTCCAGTACCGAGCTTGGCCTGGAGGCTGTAAGCGCGAGTTCGGAGGGGAAGCTTCTTTCGCGGATCGGTTGCACTCGTTTGGTAAGCAACGTAAGTCTTCAGAAGCTCCGGCTCTTGGAAACGTGGAATTCTCTCTGCAAACCAAATTCCACGATAACCACTCTGTGGAATACCATCAATACATCCCTAGGAAACCAAGCGACCCTAAAAGCGACGGTCGTTTGGTCCCAAAAATTAACTTCACTAACGACCGCCGAAGCGACATTCTTTTTCCTCATTTCGGCAGTGAAGTTGCTTCTTTAATTGTCGACCGAACAAACGACCGTAAAATCAACCGTCCGGATATAAGCTTTTGGACGATCGGGATGAGGTTTTCTAGGCGGTTGCGATTACGGTCGTTTATTCGGTCGCCAATCAAACAAACGACTTCATTGCCGAAACTCGGCAAAAAAAATGTATCGCCAGAGCGATCATTAGTGTGGTTCATTTTTTTATCAAAATACCCGTCGCTTGTAGGGTCGCTAAGTATGCCAGCGGTCTCACAGATGGTTTTGGTATTTTCTGTACCTTTTTGCTTCTCTTCTCTATTGTCGTAACACTGCATCGCAATGACGACGACGATGAAGAGTATATAAATGAGAACAAAACCTGTGTGATTGATTACCATGTGTTATTAACGATCAATTTACGTACAAACAAATAGTGGCGAAGGGGCTCACTGAGGGCTTCCCAGAGGTGAACAACTTGGTCCTGGCTTATGTAGCTTATCCAACAGACGGAAAAGATGTAGAAAGAAGAGTCTCGGGTGAACGACTTGACGGGTATGCGAAACGGGGCAACGACGGCTACCGAGCCAGCTATTATAGCCGTGACGAATATTCCGGCGCCTATCAACTCGGTGAACATCAGTATCATTTCTCTCTGGTCGGACACTAACGAGGTAAATATATCGGGGGCGCCGTTTCCGAATGCTAATATAGTCACGCCGGCGATGTTTTCCGAAAGATGCAATACTCCCGCTATGACACCGAGAGACGGACAGAAGCTGATAAAAGGAAAGAAATTTGTGAGAAATGTCGCATTATGTACTCCATATGCATGGTGGCCGTTTTTTCCCCGGAACAAAAATTCCCTGGCTTTTCACTGACCAATCAAACATTTTCCCTGACCAAACATCCAACGACTTCTATTTTAAAAAAAATTAACGATGCAAATCTAAATGCCTAATTATTGTATTGATGTTTAATTCAATTTTTTTTTGTTTCCAAAATATTCCCAATTTTTTTTTTTTTCAAGGCTCTCTTTTATGTACTTTTTATTTATTCATAGAAGGTTCGGGAGTTGGTCAAGGAATTTACTTTTTCCCTGACCAATTTTGAAATTCTATGACTTTTCCCTGGTTCCCTGACTTTTCCCGGTTTTCCTCGACCGCGGCCACCATGGTTAGGTAATTTTGTTACGTACAAATTGTCCGCGGTCGTGGCCAACATTAGGAAGAGATAGAGCAGCCAGAGGGCAATTATAAAAAGCCCGAGTGCGAATAATCCTGGAGCGGTGTCGGTGCCGAAAGTGCAGAAGAGCAGTCTGGTATATTGAATAAGTGAATCGGAATCGCAGCTCTCTTGGTTCTTGACCCATTCGCATCGATCGGATGCTTTTATTTGCCAAACGTACGAGCAGTCGGTCTGTAAAAATAAAAATAAAAATTTACTATCAGTCAGTGAGACTCGCAGACTTTTGATTTTGATTTTTGACTTACCTCCCTGATCTGCAAACCGCCGTATCTCAAGACTCCGGTCTTATCATCATTGTGGAGTGGTGAGCCACTCATATTTTCTCTTCTTTGGTGCCAATTAATTTGAACGAAACTTTGACAATCGAACTTATTCATGTATTCCATGAAGTAGCCGTTACTCCGTCCAATTCCTACGGTTTCATTTGTTTTCGCTCGTCAGCAAAGTCGTACCGAAAATAAGCTCGCCACCTTGTGATCCATGAGCGCCAACACAACCACCAGTAGTACATAAGATTCATATACAAGGTGTTTCTGACGCGTAGGTTGGGCGCAAATGATGCCCGACCAATCTTGTAACTTTATGTAATAATGATTTATTAACTTATTAATTCTCACATACAATAGTATAATGCGTGAACAATGAAATATTTTATAAACAAAATTTACAAAATAAAGATACAATTCTTTACAACTAAAAGCTACTAGTATTAGTTACGGATCACATAGCTTTATACTTATTTAATCGGCGAACGCGCCATCGGTCGCGACTCGACGTCTATTCTTTCATTTTATGCTCCATCTCTCGTTACCTTCGTTTCTTCTCTTTTCTCTTCTTTTTTTTTTTTTTTCTTCCTTCATCTATTTATAGTATAATATTTGCGTGTATATTATACATATCATTATACTATTATACTAAATGCTAAGTAAGGTAGGTTTACCATCAGCAGCGAGTCGTCGAATATAGATAGAGAGATTTCAAGGACGATAAGGAGTTGCGGGCTCACTTTCTCAATAATACACATACCAGTATATTGTATAATACATTCATATAAATTCAACTTTGCTATGTGTAAATATAAAATTATCATCTCTTAGGATTAACACCACTGACAGTTGATATATATGCTTGTAGTAGTTCGTGTTAACTAACTCTTGATTAAACCGGTTGATTACTATGATACACATAATGATTCATTCGCCGCTTTCGCCATCATCTTCTTACACATCGATAATATATTATTCGCTATTAGAAAATTAAGTCGATATTTGTGTGTATTCGTAACGGTTTTGTTCCTCGGGGCAACTCGCTCATTCGCACACTAAAAAAAAAAAAAAAAAAAAAAAACTTGATTTTTTAAAATTCCATTGGATCATTTCTCAAGATGGTATTTTCTCCATTTTCGTTTCTTAAATACGCGTGCGCTACACGTATTTCCAAAAAAAAGGCTACATCACTGGTACAACCTTTGGAGAGAAAGCAAGTTGAGTAGTAGTTGTAGGCCGAGCAGCAGAGTAGTAGGTATATACTTCATTTTTTGTTGTTGCCATTATCATCTGGCCTCGAGATTCAATTTTTGTTCCTCCTCGTATATATTATTAAACGTCTTTATAACGGACGTAATTTTGATAGACAGATCGTTTCAGCAGTCAGTACGACGGGCCAGCGAAATAATACATAAATATCTTGTGGAATACAAGAGCCGGATGATGGTGATGATGATGATGATGGTGCGATATCGACGAGTATCGTTTAAAGCCTCAATACGCTCAGCGGTTTGTGTACAAAAACTCACGTGGATATATTTTTTTTTCTTTTTTTTTTCGTCGTTACTGGACACGATCGTTGCTAAACGTATTATATATATGTATATATATATAATGCGCCGATCGTAACGTATCCAATGTATATATTTACACGAGTAAAGAAAAATATATATAACCATGATATTATTATGGTAATAGTCGTAGAATAATTGTGATATATTTTATTCGTAAAACGTTTGATTTTAACGCAGCTGTGAGTTAAAGTAAGTACAATCTATTAGGGAGTAGGTAAAGAAAATTGTGGTAGGTTGTCTAATGATTTGTGAATCCGGATGTAAAATCGAACGAGCCATACCAGTTCATATTTCCCCGGTTAGTTAACTCACTTATATTTTCTCACGTATACTTTGCCATTATAAAAATCAGCTACTTTCCAATTAGGTGAACTTAATCATTTCGTCCGTCGCGGTACACGCTCGCGAACCGTGATGGAAAACAAAACAAAAAAAGAAAGAAAAAAATACTTTCTATCGATACAACGACTGGCGGGTAAGAACGGCGTTATTACTTGGAGCTTAGGAGATTGCGAATGATCGCGAGCTTTTTTGATTCTTTGTTTTATTTTGTGTTTTTTTTTTTTTTTTAATATTATTCGTGATGTGTGCAGATCGGTCGGATCGAGACGCGTCGCCTTTCGTTTCGATGTCGACTCTTTTTATTTGTTTTTGTTGTTTTTGTTTTAACTACTCTCACTTACTCTTGTTTCCTCTTGGCTTTCGTTGATAGCGCTTATTCCGTCGTGCGGGCGATACTTTTGATGCTTCGTGATATAATTTATTGTCCGTCGTTAATAAATATCCATTTTTTGTGTTTCTATCGCGCCGCCGGATCGACGCCACACTGCATTCGTCCAACATCCAGACACTACGCTCGAGTCGCCATTGTCGAGTGCCAAACAACATAGGAATTACAAACGATCGTTCTTTATTTTCTCTTTATCCTCTCGCGATGGCCTCCGACAGCGCTCGTCTCGTTAACGTCGTCGAATTCAATTGGTCTGCATTCAGGTATTGAATTGTACTACGAGGAATAAATGTCTATATAACCGAGTACACGATACAACAAGTGTTAGACTAATATCTCATCGACCGACGTGGAAAGCGTTCGATACCATTCAATGCCTCCACTAACAGTGACAAAGGAACTTGAGAAATTGTTTTTTTTTTTTTGTTTTTCCATCTCTCGCATGTGACAGAGTCCATATCATATATCACGGCAACCAACTCGTGCCATCTTGTGAGACACTACGAGATGAGAATCTCGTAGCGGTGCATTTTTATACTTCGACGCCTTACGATTACGTTGGGCCGTCGTCCTAACCTATTCTCGCCGAAACCGAGCAGGCTTACCAATGACCCGATAGACAAGGTGTCGCACGAGTTTGTCAATTCACACGAGACGTCCACTCCACGACAAACACAAGCTCACCATCTTATCTAGATAGTCTGTACGGAAGTGCATGTTGGTCGATGAGTTTGTAACCTACTGTCCTCGAACGATCGACGTCGCGGTCATCATCTGTATTGTTTTTTCAAGGCTTTCGTGGGAGAGTCCGTGGTGACGAATTTTTTCGCTTCTCGTGCCACGGCACTGGAGCCACGGCCCCTGAACGTACTCGTGCTGCTGCTCGGCGACGACTTACCCATTCTCGAGCTCGCTTTTTTCTGTATCTTGTTGCTCTTCGACAGAAGAGCGCGTCGCGTAGTTTCTTTCTCGCTATATCGATCTAGCTCCGTCATTGCCTCTTGAATTGCATTTTCCAATTGCATGTTCAATTTACGACTTCTACGGACAAACAAACAGACAAACAAAAAAACGATGGAACAATCTCGTTTAACGTCATTCATTTTTTTTTTTTTTTTTTTTTCGAAACATCGTTGGCTTTCGATGTCGCACGATTTTACACATTGAAATAGGCGGTCTACGAAATTTATACCCAACGATTAAGCCATAGAGGAAAATAATAAGACGTGCGAAGCGAATTTCTATTGATGCACAAAGTATGGATATGTACTTTAAACCGCATTAAGATACAAAGAGACGAGTAATCAACGTTACATTATCGGTCCCAAGGGCACGTAAGTCCTGCCCTGGGAGAGTAAAGGGAGGTGCAGAGGAGCGATTGCAACAGCGAGGTGGTAGCATCAAAAAAGAAAAGCAGAAAAGCGTCTGCGAAGCTGGAAGGTGATTATGTTCCGCGGCCATTGCAGCCTGGGTGGCGTACGGAATTGGGAGAGAAAAATAAGTTTGGTTCGGTCAGCTGTTGAGGAGCGAGAGGGGGTCAAGGTCACGGGTTGGCTCGAACCTATGTGTATCCCCCGAACAAACCTATTAGAACATACGAGTTATTCAGTAAAATAACGTAGGTCTTTGCGACTCACTTCCTAACTTTCTTTCGTGCCCGATGATGCGCCTCGAGGCCCTCCGACAGTGACTTGAGACTGTTGATTTGCACATGCGTCAAACCGCTAGCAGAGCCGGCTCCGTACCAGCGTACGCCGACGGTCAAGCTTCCAGGTGGTCCGACGCTCTCAACTTTGCCCGGCCATGCTGTACTCCCGAGCGCTGCTCCCCACACTAGCTGGCCGACCTCGAGCTTCCAATTGCTTGCACAATCTTCCTCATCCTCGGATACTGGTAGGCCAAATAAGCAACTCTTAACTTCTCGCTCTCTTTTTTTTTCGCCTCTTCCTTATGAAAAAAAGCGCCCGTCCAAAAATCGTTTCGACCTTTCCGGTCCGGCTGCCCAAACTGGACACTTTTTTTTTTACACGGCCCCACAATCCATCCCTTAATTTATAATCCTTGCCGAGCTTTTGACGTTTATCGCATACGATTCCAACCGATTTCCATCATCGGGTTGTGTACCGTATGCACGTTCGTCAAGGTCACGAACAATTGCGGATGTTTGTTAGATACTGGTGCCATATGAACCAAGCTCATGTTTGTGCGTTATGCCCCTATAGTAAGGTAGTTTGTTGTAAGGTGGATGAATGTGGCCAGATCTCGGCCGAAACACGCTCGTCGCCGCACTCGACTGAAAAAGAGTGTTTCAGTCCACGAGAGGGCGCGCATGGACGCGGGGACTGGAGAGGCAAAGAGAGTCAGCGAATCAAGGATTTTACCTTTTTTTATTGTCTCTACTTTTTCTCTCTTTATCTCTTTTTTGACTCGCAAAGCGGCACCAGCTTGTTAAAAAAAAAAAGATGTCAAACAAAAAAATTAAGATTAAAGAAATGTTAAATACAAATAAAAACAATAGGACATATTGAAACTTTGGGAACAGTGATTGGCAGCTTACTATGATTTCACATTACTGCAGATTTTGATTTAATTGGATTGTACGAAGCTGTTACAACGATACCGAAGACGATCGGTACGATAAAACCCGAAGATGCAAAACTTTTTTTTTCATTTCTTATTTCACTCGATCGGCAAAGTTGCGCGCGGCAAATTATTTCCACAGACATCGTCTCGGTATTGTTATATCGGCTGTGGGTTTTTCTTTCTTTTTTCTTCCTATGCGAAAATGATTAAAGCCTCGACTTCGGTAACATGCATCGACGAAACAAAAACAAAAAGTCACAAGCCATTAAAGTTCCATCACCTTTCGGAAAGTTACAGCGAACCGTCATGCTTGGTTTTACTGTGCGTTTACGAATTCTCGATCAGCTGATTATGCTACACCAATGATTTACGGATACCCAGCGAGAGTACAGTAATTTACGAGAGTTGCAGAGTATGCACACACACACGGATATACATCGACAAACAGAGCGAGTTGATCATTTTCTTTTTTTTTTTACGGGAGAAAATCTATTGACATCGAGCCTCGGAACGGTATTAGAGGAGAAAGCACGGAGCGTCGAGCTTGACCTCGATTCGACATTGAAAAAAAATATATACGTTAGAGGGCGGAGCGAAACGGTCGTCCGGGGCAAAAAGGACTATTTTTTTATTTTTCGCAAGTTATAAAAAAACAATTAATTCCAAATGGAGATAACCGGTCCGTTTTGCCCCGGGGTTCCATTTTGCCCTCCCCCCTCGCCCCTCTGATACCGTTCGACGGGCGGTTTTAATATCAATATACAATACGATACTGACCATCCTGGTCTTCATGCAGGATCGAGTGCATGTTGTGTATGGAGTCCAGCTTACGCTTCATTCCCCGTCCCTCGCACCTCATCGTGCTCATCACACCATCGGATTGCTTCGACGTCTCCGAAGCATAGATCTGTTAAACACAACTCGATAATCTCATACACAATTCTACGACAATGGCATGCTATTTATCTTTAAATTAATACGATTTTTCTTTTCTTTTTCATAAACTCGTTATTGTGTTGTACTATTACGTGTTCCTGTGTATGAATGAATGAATGAATGAATATCGAATAGATTGACAATCGTCGTTTTCGGTCGGAGTAGCAACAGGACCACCGTCACCAGCAATACGAGCCCCGCTCGTCGATACTGATCGTCGAAGCGTCCCTTTCGTTTTTGAAAAAAAAAGCGAGACCGGGAGATTTGGATATTTAGCATGCAAATTTACAAGCGGCATTATTAAAAGTATAACAAGCTAAAAAAAAAACCCCCGACGAATTACGCATGCTCTCGGTAGCGCTGGCCAAGGAAAACTTTTAATGAATCGAATGAGCGAGGGTGGATTATTCTCACTGGAGCATGAATTTATTGTGAATAAAATGCCTGATAAAAGTACCGTCTGTCCGCAATCCATCTCCGGCGGACAAACCCTCTACGACAATTACATTATTGCAATGTACGTTAATTTAAATAATAATTCTAGAGACGATATAGATCGCTTGAAATCCTCCTATGGAGAGCCGTTAACATAATTGTTCGATACAAACTAATTACAAACTTAATAATATCATGGAGTACGAATTCGTTGCGTTAAGTATTAATCATTATTGAATAAAAAGCGTGCGAGAGCTCCGTATTTTTTTTTTTTGCTCCGTCCTTAAATAGAACTTGCGTCAAAGAAATTTTAAAAATTAAGAGAACAAAAAGAACAAATTTTAAGATTCTTTTAAAAAAAATGTACAATGATCGATCGATCGTGGGAGGCTAAGCCTCCGACGACGATTCGTCGCTCTCGTCATCGCTACTCTCCAATTGGCAATCTATACGCGGCGAAGCATCGTTATTGAGGTAAGGATCGGTGGCGTTGTATTGCCAATGATGATGATGACGATGATGATGAGTGGGAGGAGGACGAGGCGGATACGTGTCGGACTTGTAGCGATAATTGTGGGATTGGAGAGACGGCGATGATTGAGTTGCAAATAATTGCGGTATTGCTACGATGTTCAAGCCCGATGTTACTTTACTGTGCGAATAAGGCGTTTGTGTTGAATTAGAAGCTGGATTAACGGATTCAAGGTTGGTCAATGTATCGTCATGTTGTTGATTGCCGATAAATCGCGGACGGTATAGAGATATGAAATCGTCATCGTCGGGATCCTCGTTATTCGACGTGAGCGGCCGGTAGCGGGCGCGCTGCGCGAGGGCGCCACCGTCGCCGTTCAACGTAACCGAAGTAGGACAGTAGCCGGCGCTCGGACCGTTATCGGTTATCGACAATAATTTCTCTCTCTCCAGCAGCATGTTGCCTCTGTTCTCTGCGGCGTGATGTTGTTGTTGTTGTTGTTGTTGTTGTTGTTGTTGTTGTTGTTGTAGTTGATGATGATGATGATGATGATTATATAGAATGGGTTCGTATTTATCGTGAGAAAGTATCGCTAAGCTATTATCCTTATAATCCCCGTACGTAAAAGGAGTTTCAACCTCGGGTTTATCGACGACTAGCCGTTCCCCCGTCGCCGAGTTATCCACTGTGTCTGAATATATAGAATGATTTGGCGATGACGTGTCCATGTACTCCTGTCGAGAGTCAGGGTGTGTGTATTCTGGGTGTGTCGTATCGGCCGGCTGGTGCATGTCTATTAGGGTTAGATGGCCTGCTTCTCTGCTGGCCTTCTCTACGTGGCTACCAACCTGGATCCCTGTCGTTACGGTAGACTCGACGTACGTTTTTCCATCGAGCTGCTGCTGACCCCCTCGACTCGGCGTCATCGACTCCTTGCTTCTCGTCGATCCCTCGATTTTCCACTCCTCAATTATCGCCTGAACGTCGGCTGAGTCGGGCTCGCTGCTGGAGATGCAGTGGACCATCGGCTGTACGCGGAGACAACAAGCGAAGCGTGAATAATGTAACGATTTTTAGCGAGAAAAGAAGAAAAGAAAAAAAAAAGAACCCTTGACATAAAATTACAACGAAACCGTTGCCAGAGCATTCGATTCATTACCGTCGAGGAAGAATGATGATGATGAGAGGTGACCGTCGGTGCGGGCGAGGCTGCGCCGTGTGTGGTCGTGTCGACCGCGGGGCTGTTCGAACGTTGACTGTTTCCGGGACTGTGGGTCGTCGTGTCGGGCGGAGATTCCCCCTGTCTCGTTACGTTCGACTGATTCGCCTGATTGTTGGCCCCCGCCGTTTGCGTCGAAACGGAGTGCCTGACCATCGACGGGCTGTAACGTCCGTCGTTGGATTCCCCTTGGCACTTGTCGTTCGTCGCGAGCCCACCGCGATGACCGTTGTTGCTTCCGCCTCCCCCGACGCCGCTCGTACTGCTAAGTAAGTACTGCTGCTGTTGACGATTGCTCTGGTCCTGATGATTCAGCGACTTGTGTCTCTGTTGCGACAGATGAGAGTCGGCGTTCTGCTGACGATGCTCGAGAAAAGGCGAGTGTATCGGAGCGGGTTTCGACGAGACCTTGGCTTTGTTTATAATCCCGGAATTCATTATGTAAGAGTGACTGTGATCGAGATTGATGGACGATCGATCGAGCCTGTTGGCGTTGTTCACCGAGGATGGTGCGGTCTGAAAGTCCGAGATCTGACTGTTGGAAACCATCGTAGTCTGTTGCTGAACGATCGTCGTGTTCTGCTGCACGAAGGTCGTGTTCTGTTGATTGGCGGCCGACGATACAGCGATGTTGTGCGAGGTGGCGCACGGCACCATCAACGTCTGACCGTTCATCTGTATGAACTCCTGCTGAGCCTGCAGAGCCTGCGAGGGTCGTACCTGCGAGGTGTTGAAGGTGACCTGCTGATTGGGATTGACGCTAGCGACGATCGGACTCAGCTGATTGCCGAACGACGTCGAGCCGTTGACGAGAAACTGTCCGTTGTTCGGCGACAGGAATTGGGCGCCGGTCGCGTGCTGATGAATTATCTTGCCGCCGGTCGCTTGGGGAGCTCTTATGACCATGCCAGCCGGCCCCGTGGCCAGGATGCCCTGACCGGGACTGAATATTCCGCCGTGACTCTGCACCGGTGTCAGTACGTTCTGTCCGTTGACGTTTTGTATCTGAAGCTGCATGCCGAGATTGCCGGTGTCCTGCAGAAGCGTCGTCGTGCCGTCGGCCGACATGACCATGCTGCCGAGACCCGGCACGATGAACTGCTGTATGGTCGGAAAATTTTGCACCATTCCCGTCGTGCCGCTCAGAAGATTGACGGGCTGCAGCAGATTGATCTGCTGCGAGGGTTGACTGTTGGTGATGATCTGCTGGGTGTTGAACTGGGTCGCCTGCGCGCCGCCGGTCTGGCTGTTCATGACGAGCTGCGCCGGACCGCCGCCCTTGCCGGGAACGATCGTCAGGGCCTGGAGCATCTGTCCGCCGAGGCCCGGCGACTGGAAGTTCTGCTGTGCGAAGTTCGACTGCGACTGGACGAGCATGCTCGCCCCGGTGTTCTGCTGGGACGGAGCGTAGTGAACCATCGGGCTTACGTTCTGGCAATTGTTCTTTCGCTTCTTGTACACCTTCCGCTTGTTGCTCATTCCCGTCTCCGTCGACATCATGCCGGTCTGTCGACCGTTGGCGATTCCCTGACTCGAGCCGCCGAGATTTCTGCCGACCTCCTGATTCGCGTCGATTAACGACTGGCTGTTCTGCAGAACGTTTCCGGTCGCCATGGCGAGATGCGGTATCTGAACGTTCTGTCCGATTCCGTCCATCGTCATCATGCCCGGTTGTATGAGGACGGGTGTCTGGATAGTGTTGACGAGCACCGTCGGTTGACCGATGATCTGTTGGCCGACACCGACCGGCGGCATGACCTGACTGACGGCCGCCGAGACGTTCGTCACCATCGGTGATACCGACAAGGGAGGCATGCCGTTTCCGCTCGAAATTATCTTGGCCGGAGCTGGCGGAGGCGGCATCACGCTGCCGATTCCGGAACCACCGGTGCTGGCCATTATCAGCTGACCACCGCTCGAGACGAGGATGTGACCGGGTGGGAAGGAGGCGGCTGCAGCCGCAGCTGCTGCCGCTGCCGATGCTGTGCTCGTCGTTTGTTTCAGTATACTTCCACCGGATGTAGCGAGGACATTATGAACTTGAATGTTCGATTGTTGATGCATATGTTGTTGTTGCTGTTGTTGTTGTTGTTGTTGCTGGTGTTGTTGCTGCTGCTGCTGCTGTTGTTGTTGTAGTTGTTGCAGTTGTTGCTGTTGTTGGTGCTGGTGATGTTGTTGCTGTTGTTGATTATGCTGGACCGGTAGAGCTGCGCTCATTTGAGGCACTTGTATGCTGCTCACGACGCTTTGTACCATTTCCAACGGGGACTTCGAGACATGGGTATTCTCGGCCGAATTTGAGACGATCATTGTCACACTCGTCGTCACGATCCCCGTCGAGTAATTGGCCGTCGACTCGTGCTGTTGACGCCCCGATGGTTTGCCGTGTCCGCAAATTTTTGATATACCCTTTCTGTTCACCAATGTCGACGGTGTGTTTATGGAGACCGTCGCAGTGTTGGCTCTTCCGGCGAGGACCGATGTGATCGTGTTGCTGCTGAAAGTGTGACCGCTCGCCATCGTCGTTACGACCGCGGTGGACGCGACCAGACCCCGTTCAATTATGGGATCGCGTTCGTTGACATTTATCGTCGAGTCGGTCGCATGTTGCTGATTGATATCCATCTTGTTGTGGGTCGCGTGGCTGGTCGAACGCACGGACAGGTGGGAAGGCACATTCTCGGAGGGCAGCAGAGAAACGAAAGTTTGGGATGGTGATGGACTTGGCGAGATGCTGCTTGATACCGAGGTCGTTGTTGGATACCTGTTTGAATTCGTAGAGATGCTCGAATGAAGGGAGGGTCGACGATTATGGTGAGGTTGCTGCTGTTGCTGTTGTAGCTGCTGTTGTTGTTGTTGCTGCTGCTGTTGTTGCTGTTGTTGCTGTTGCTGTTGTTGTTGCTGCAGTTGCTGTAGCTGCTGCTGCTGCGGCTGTTGCTGCTGCTGCGGCTGTTGCTGCTGCTGTTGTTGCTGCTGCTGCGGCTGTTGCTGTTGCTGCGGCTGTTGTTGCTGTAACTGTTGCTGCTGTTGCTGCTGCAGCTGTTGCTGTTGTTGTTGCTGCTGCTGCAGCTGTTGCTGTTGCTGCTGCTGCAGCTGTTGTTGTTGCTGCTGCTGCAGCTGTTGCTGTTGTTGCAGCTGTTGCTGTTGTTGCTGCTGCTGCTGCTGCATCTGTTGCTGCAACTGTTGTTGCTGCTGCTGCTGTTGCTGCTGCGGCTGTGGCTGCTGTTGAGGCTGCGGGTGTTGCTGCTGCTGCTGTTGCGGCTGTGGCTGCGGTTGTTGCTGTTGCTGCAGCTGTTGTTGTTGCTGCTGCGGCTGTTGTTGTTGCTGCTGCTGCTGCTGCTGTTGCTGTTGCTCTTGATGAGAGCCCAGGGCCTTGCAATTTTCGAAAACCACAGGAGCGAGTGAATGATGGCCTGGGCTGGCGAGAGACGGCGTCGCGACGCAATAGGCATAAGGGGTTCTAGGCTGAGAGTGATTCTGCGACGTCGAAGCTTCGGTCTGAATACGCGCCGTTTCAGCATGCGGGTTGGTCCAATTGGCGTTCGGTGGACTTTCGAAATTGGCCGGACTGCTACTGCCGCCGACCGGGGAGCCGTGGCTCGTGCTCACCGTGCCACCTTGGATCGGTCGAGGATCGATCGGTTGCTGACCGCTGGTGCTCAGCGGAAATCTTTCGGCGAACGTCGACGAGGTGACGGGATCCTCCCGTTGATCGGCCCGAAGATGGTAAGTCTGACGATCGTCCTCGTGCCCGTACTGATCCTGCACGTAGGAAGACTGAATGTCGAGCTTGCTGACGTAGCCGCATTGCTTGTAGCAAGAACCATTTTCCGTCTTCTCCCCACCGACGCCGGGCGTCACGCTGCTGTGCACCACAATCGGACAGGTCGACGAACCGTTCTTCGCCGAATTACCACCGAGGGACGATGCTTTTTGCTGTTGAACGTAGATTCCAACCTCGGCGTTCTCCACGCCGACCGGCGTACTCGCTGGGTTTTCCATTTGCTCGATCCTACCGCTGTTGTTTAGATTCGCGTCGTTTCTGATCTGCGAGCTGCTGACGCCCGTTTGTCTCGATATCGTGCTGTTCAACAGCGCGGTTTGCTGGGCGAGGTATCCGCTCGGATCCTCGAGAAACGACGGGCTGTTGCCGTTGTTCTTCGCCGTCGAACCGATTTGATTGTCCGCTTGAGACTTGGTCTCGTCGAACTTGTCGCGAATACCGCGACCCGATTGATCGAGGGCGATGCAGCCACGCGTCTCGCCCAGCGTGTGGTGCTGTCGTTGCTTCTTGTTGGTCGCCTTGCCGGGCTTCGGCTTCTTTCTCGCGACTTCCTCCGTCCACGCGAACACCGGCGGAATGTGCTGATGCAAAGGTGGCACGCGGTCGAGACTGTTGCACGCGACATCCGGCATCGACAGAGACTGACTCTGGATATCGCTCTGATAAGCAGCCCCCACGTTGCCTCTCATCAGTTGCTGTTTGTGCTGCTTGTGATGCTGCCACATCGCCGTTACCCTCGAATTTTGCTCGGGCTGCGCGCCCTCGTCGATCTCCCGACCGTCGCTCGAGCCTCGTCCTCCGTGAGCGACGAGTCCGAACTGCTGGTGCATCGCCATCTTCGGCTCGATCTTCGCCGCACCGGTCAGCTTCGTTCGCTCGACGCAACTCTCCTTCGTTCCCGACACAATCTGATCCTGCGCGTATATCCTCTGCTGCACGTCGCAACCGTTGTGAACCGCGTTGCCGTTCTGCACGATCTTGTTGCATTGCATCACCGTCTGGTTGTGCAGCATTATCTGATGCTCCATTATGTCCTTGCTGTTGTCGTCCACGTCGCCGATCGACTGGACGCGTATGTATCTCTCCTGAACGTCCCGCTGTTCCACGTCGCCGACGATCCTCGGACTGCCGTTACCCTGGTGAATTATGCCATCGATGTTTCGATTGTTCATCGTTTGATTGGGGTACTGCTGGGCATCGTACAAATCGCGTACGTGCTGTTGCTGCTGCTGCTGTCGTGGAATTTGCATCAGAAAATTTTCGTGACCATCGTTTTGTACGACGTGCTGCTGTTGCTGGCGCAATCCCGGCGGTATTTGATGCTGCTGCATAGAATGCTGTTGTACTTGATTCAATTGCTGCTGCGGACACATTTCCGGTGATGTCTGGGAGGTCTGCATGTGATGAACGAAACTTCCGTCCAAGTGCTGAATAATGTAGCTCTCATTGTTATTACTATTATTATTATTATTACTGTTATTATTATGTCGTTGTTGTTGCTGTTGCTGCTGCTGTTGCTGCTGCAGCAGCAGCTGGGGATGTTGCTGTCGATTAGCGTCCTGCATCAATACCTGCTGTTGCTCGATATTATGCTTTTGAATATTATGCTGCAAGTGAATCTGCTGTTGATTTATGTGCTGCTGGGGTTGCATTTGGTGAAGCCCCTGTTGGTGCAACGGGCCGGCGTAATGCTGCTGCGTCAACTGATGATTCGCGACGATGCTTTGCTGTTGTCGCTGATCCTGCTGACGATGCAACATCTGCATCTGCTGATGTTGAACCGACTGCTGATTCGTCATGCCGTCCACGTGTGTACCCCGCTGATTTATTGTCAATGTGTTACCCATCAGCATACTTCCCATACCGTGGGTATGCAATCTCTGTTGGGAATTTCCAATTCCGCACAAACCCGCATTTCTACTGTTGACAGACTGGTGATTCATCTGTTGATTTATTTGCTCAAACTGGGTATTGCCCATTCCTCCCGACCATGCCTGTAAATACGAATACATGTAATTAGCGACTGTCGAACGGTACGCGCGGGAGACTCACTGTTATCAGAGCGAGCTGCGAGCTTTCAGACCTGAGAATTTTTTGATATCAATGACGGTTGAAGAGGCCGACCCGTCGACGGCTCCGCGGCGATGGGCTTGTTACGGTGTCCGACAATTTGCGATCCCGTAACGGCGACCGGGCAAAGATCGCCCGCGACCCCAGCCAGTTTCCTCTTCTTCTTTTTACTCGAGCCATCTGTCAACATACGTTTAATTATTTTTTAGTTTTCAATATACTGATATTCGTTGTATTTTGCTATTGTAGCACTTTGCTATCGTGAGATTCTGCCATTGCAATATTTTGCTATTGTGATATTTTGGTATTGTAAGATTTTGCTATTGCAATATTTTGCTATTGAAATATTTCACTATTGTAGGATTTTGCTATTACAATATTTTGCTATTTTAACATTTTGCTTCTATAATGATCTGCTATTGAAATATTTTACTATTGTAAGATTTTGCTATTACAATATTTTGCTATTTTAACATTTTGCTATTATAATAACCTGCTATTGAAATATGTTACTATTGTAGTATTTCGGTATTGTAATATTTTGCTATGGGAATACATTGCCATTGTAACATGGTCACCCAAGATTATTCGGCCTCACCCTTTCTCAATTGTTCAATGAAATCCGACGAGTTCGGTGAGTCCGAGTCCCCGTGAATCGTTCGTACTGACGTCGCTCCCCCCGTCGAGGAGACGTTTGGAGTGCAAGAGGCTACCGGACTCGCGGCACCCGTCGTCGACAAAAGTTTCCTCTTGTGATTGCACAGCTTGTTCATTTCTCGTGTTTTGCCCTGAACCGGGCTCCAAGGACGTGTGGCTACCTGCCAACACAATAAAATACCAGATATCAGCTACGAGCCACAATGCAATATATGTACACACATTATAAATACAGGTACACCGTATATCGTAAATTAAAGAAAAAAAAAAGTTACAAAAAATAGCATTACATTGCAGAACCCTCTAAAGACAATGCCCATCCGTCCGTGTGAAAGAGTCATGCGGGACCGGTTTCACTACGTACGTACTTAACTCTCTCACTATAGAGTGCCAGTAAGAGTAAACGGAGTGCTTGGGTGCTGCAAATTAGTCACAGAAGCTCGTGCCAAGTGCCATAACTCATAAGTGTAGCTCTCGTATTATCTTCGGTTCACCTCCAACTTGGAAAGCAAAAAAGCGAAAAAAAAAAAAAAAAAAAATTCTCGACGCGAGGACCCCGCAAGACCTCTCCCTTTTCCTATATATCGCTGGCATGTCAACTCTCGGTGTACCCTACTCGTGCATTCGCGCGCGCTGGTATGCTCTCGCCCCAATCGCGCCATGCTCTCCCGTACGAGAGCTTCTCCCGAGCCTATAGCTCACAGCATGTTGTTTGTACTATATACGAACGCGTACAGCGTGATATCGCGTACCTATAACTACGCTCGCCCGTGGAATCTCGTCCGTCTGCGTCAGGGGTGCTCACTATTCTTAATCTGCTGTACATATTATATCCCTCAACTTTAACGACCTACCTCAACCGTGCATCGTCATTCTCTATCCTCGCTCGTAAGGATTCCCGTCTCACGCGGGAACCATTATATCCTATACTCAAAGTCGACGATCATTCCGCCTGCAGAAACCTCGGCAATCTCACGATACTTGTGCCTCGTTTTTAAAAAAATGTTAATTTAATCGTTTTTGACTTATGAAAGAGTTACGAGAAATCAACTCGAGGCGATTTGTTTGGGTGGGAGTTATTAGTAGAGTTGCGTTAGTTGGGATTGTTGTCTGTGGATTTTTCAATGTCAGTGCTCGCTAGTCGAATTACGCGGTCCAGATAATTTTGTTGAGAACCTGAATTTAGTAAAAAAAAAAATCCGAATCTCCCATGTGTTTCGTCCTTTTTCCACTTGTTCATAAAATCGGTATTGCAACTCCAGTCTAGTGTACTTTTCCGCTAGAAAACCAAGGACACCATGGCTTTTCCGTAATTCCGTAATATTCCAGAAACCAAATGTCGCTATTAAAAAATACAAAAAATCTTTAAACTTTAACAAAAAAAAAAAATTGAATTTTTCTCATAGGCTTCTTAAACCCAAATCGTATCTATTATTTTGTCGCTGATTACGAATCTCTACTTATTTTACTTCAAACTCAATCCCCGAATTTGTGAATTTTTTTTATAAAAAAAAAGATCCGTCCCAGAAGCAAAGAGTCTCCATCGATGTTCATAGTTTGCGAAACGCCAATCGAATTACCGGTCGACGATCATTGATCAAAGTAGCGTAGTCGTCGGATCGAAATTAACCGTATTCAAAACAGTGGCCGAGCTTTGTGTTCGGGAGAGGATGGCGTAGCGAGGCAAAGCTGGCGTTCGCACGTGGCGACGATCTTGGCAGAGCAGCGAGTCAAAACGAGGGGTGCTGGAAAGAGCATCGTGCACCTAAAGAACGACGGAATGCAGTCCTAGTGGCTCTCAACTTGATTCCTCTCTTAATTCACACGTTCGGGCTTGGCTTCCCGGACGGGCGAAGCTTCGAAGCGGCAGCATCTCTGCATCTCACAATGTTAAATGCAGCCAGCTGCGAAGGGGCACCTACCAACCACCGCCCTATAGTATGCATATGATTGTATAGTATGCACACTTTCCGCCGGTGCTGCTGCTGCTCCTCGTAGAGTCGACGCCCGCCCCGCCACTCTACCCCGGTGGTCAACGCACGTCAACTTCTGCGCAACTCGTTTTTCATTCGGACCGAGGGTTGAGCCATCAGAGGCCAGATTTTCTGTACACGACGTACACACGCTCGAGGCCGTAACATGGGAGAGCCAAGCTGTCGCATTTACCGATTGAGGGCAGTTTATCGATTACATGCAAACATATTTTATTTCATTTGCCGGTAATAAAAAGATCCGAAGAGGTCGAAAATTCCCCACGATTTTTTGTTCTTAAGGGCGTTGTGGCGTTAAGAAAATTCTTTTATCCAAATATAAAAAATGGTAGGAGGTCTTCAATAACTTTTGAGTAAAAAATTTCGAAAACATTTTTTGATTACTTTTTTTGTTCTAATCTATGGAACTTGAATGTAAGCCGTAATTTGGGAGAGCCGAGATGTGTTAACCGATTAAGGGCAGCTTATCGATCACATGCAAAAAATCCATGTTTTATTTCATTTGTTGGTAATAGAAAGATCTGAAGAGGTCCGAAATTCTCCACGTTTTTTTTTGTTTTTAAGGGGGTTTCCTCATGGCGTGAGAAAATTCCAAATGTAAAAAATGGTAGGACTTCAATCTTTTTCGAGTAGAAGACATAAAAAATAAAAATAAATATCGGTTACTTTTTTGTAATCTATGAAACTTAAATATACCCTCAATGCACTCTTAAATTATTGTATAGTATGCACACTTTCCGCCGGTGCTGCTGCCGCTCCTCGTACAATCGACGCCCGCCCCACCACTCTATACCCCGGTGGTCATCGCACGTCAACTTCTGCGCAACTCGTTTTTCATTCGGATCGAGGGTTGAACCGTCCAGAGGCCAGATTTTCAATATACCGCAAATTCATGCTCGGCGTCGTAATAGGGGAGAGCCGAGTTCTCGCATTAAGCGATTAAGGGCATCGATTCCATGCGAAGAATACATGTATCATTTTATTTGTCGACGATAATAAAAAGATTAGAAAATATCCGAAATTCCCCAAGATTTATTGTTCTCAAAGGTGTTCTCATTGCATAAAAACAATTCCCAATCCAATAATACATCAAAATCAATAGAAAATTACGGATTATTCTTTGAAAAAAAAAAAAATTAACGAATTTGAGCCTTTTTGTAAATTGGCACAAAAAAGTTAACGTTTTTTACAAATCCCTTGCAATTAATGTTTTTCTACGTTAAGAACATCTGCTGTAATACAACCATCCGCTATAATCAACAGAGACCTAAAAGTGTGTATGAACGACTTTGAAAATATGGCACTGATCTAAAAAAATTGCATAGTAAAAGCAAGAATGCTGACGTTTTACCATTTTTTAAAAATGTTCAAGAGGTACATCTAAATTTTATAATTGCAACAATTACAAACAATCACGGTTACAACTGAATAGTTTAGTAAACCGAATATGTACTATCAAAAACTATCCATACATCCCTTCCCCTCGTAAACTATTCGTTACAGCGAGAAACACGATCCTTTTTCTGAGCGCAACCTCCTCGAACGATAATCCGACCGTGTGTCGTCCCGCTCTATTTATATCCCACTTCGAGGCTCGGCTCGCTGAGCATTTTAGTCAAGTGACCAAGTAAATCATATATTCGACTTGACCTTCAATGCGCCCGACGCTAATTTTAATCGAAAAACTCCCTTTCCGCCGAAACTAGAATAACAAACATAAAAATAAATAGAATTTTCCGAAAGTCCTCGATAATGCAACGAACCGGAGATTACAAAGTGGAAGTATCGAACGGGAGAAGCGTAACGAGTTTGGGGGCAACGAGTATCGCGAGACAATGTCGTTGTGTATCGCGAAAGATTCGATGGTCGGGTCGTTAGCGAGCGACGAGGAAAGGACGTCGACGCGTGTCAATCGCTGACGAGGGAGAGAGGACGGGCATGGAGTGGCCCACATAGCGAAGGAGGAACAGTAAAGTCGGGCGGGGAGCCGATGCAGACGTTAGAGGCGACGGGGAAGGAGACGCAGAGGCAACGGCCAGAGAAGCCGCCGCCGCGAAAGCGACTGCCAGCCGGCAGGTCGATATCAGCCCCGAGCAACCACCAGACATCTACCGACCATTCACAAAACATTCACCTCAAGTGTCCCCGAGAGTGGTGGTCGCTGGATATATAGCTCGGCGCGCTCCCTTCGGCCGTTCCATCTTTCTCTCCGGCCGCGCGCTTATCTCATCCTCTCGCACGTTCGTTCTCCCGGCCCGACCCGAAAACGCGGCAATAATTGCGTCATCGATTTCACGTTTACGGGGGTTTTTAATTGTATCGAAATAAAAAAATAATTCAATCCCAGGAAGTATCGCCGTTGGGAGAGAAGCGCGCGGCGGGGAGGGGAGAGAGGGGAAGATTAACTCACCTTGGGGTCAAAGTTGAAAGCTCGTTCGGGCCTGAGCGGGCATTCCAGGCCGCACTTGCATGTTCCCGGAGTTGTTAGGTACTCCTTCAGTTGCCCGAGGGAACCCAGCGCCGTACTGCTGGGACTGAAACGGAAAGGTTACGGTCAGATTAATGATATTGCAGTAAACATCCACCTCGCTCCATGAGATATTATTATTATTTTTTCTATTGGTTAACATGGATTGACGATTGAGATAGCCTCGCGATGCGGGCTAGTCAAGTTGCGGACTATCACGAAAACTTCGTAAATCGTCAAGTACATTTTTTTAAATTCATATTCGAAAAATCACGCCGCAAGTAAAAAAGGAGTCGTAGATATTTGGTAATGAAGAATAAAATCGATTATGTTGGGGATAGAAAATTGTGAAGGTTGATTTGACTCGGGTTTGACGAGTAAAGGCGCTGTTTTGGGAATAATAACTTCATTTAAGTTATAATTATTATCGAAATGGTCGGTAATGGTATTTTTTTGAATTTTATATTGAACTGTGAATTTGTAAGAAATCCTTTCATATCGCTCAAAAATGGACTTTATACACTTTAATTTTTGTTCTGAAATGTTTTTCACATTTTTAAATTCGATTCAAAAATTTCTTTCAGATTCTCATATTATCCAAAAGTGTTTGCAATCCCCTCTCATTTCTCTGAAACTTATGCGAAGTGAACACTATTCGCAAGGACAACCTCAAGACCATTTCAGTTACCACAGTCGATAATAAAAACTGTAATGAAATTTTAGTAGTTGCTCTTTTTAACGATGCTGACCATTTACGTTGCAAGGTAGATTTTTTTCTGGAGCCGAATCACCATCCGTTTTACGCAACAATTTGGCTGCTGTGTAACAAAATTTATTGCACTTTTATTTGCGGACATCAAAGGGGCGTCGAGTCGCCGTGAGAATAAACACGGAGCGTTATTCGTCGATTCGAGGGATGCGCCGTGTAAAACTAAGTAAAATTGCCCAGTCGAGATCTCGTTCCAGGGTCGAGACGGTTATTTCGGATTTGCTTGTTATTTACATCGCCGAATCTCCGTCCGGCCCGTTCGAGGGGATCACAATAGGGCTGCCAATGACTGTCGGGTGACCGACGACTGGACCGCCTCGGGGCATGCGGATCAACGACCCGCCCGCGGCAGCATCGGCCGAAGGAATGCGGAAGTAAACGAAAACACACTGATCTTCGAGAACACACTGGTGTGGCCGCAGTCGTAAAATCATGCTCCTTGCGAAATCGCTGTAATAGACCTCGATTGGATATACACGATTTTCCCAAGGAATATATCCGAGGCAAAAGTTTTATACTCTCGAGTGACATGAAAAGAAGAAAAAAAAAAAAAAAAGGAAAATAGTTGTCGGGCTTCATCAAATGCTTGAAAGCGAAACATTAATTTTGTCTGAGCGAATGCGGTCTCTCGGTTCGTTGCGCCACGCCCCTCTCTCCCTTGCACACCGACCGCCTCTGTGCTGCCGCTTGTGGCCTCACTTAGCTACAAAAGCTGCTACTTAGTTTACCTTCGTAACTTTATTCCGAGTGTCTACTTTTTTTCAGAAAAAAAGCAACCGAAAGAAAAAATTACTTTGGTCTCTGGGAATTATTCATGAGCGTAATAACATTGCCTCGGTCAATCGAGCTTAAAGAACACAATTATATCGAACCTAACGAGTATTTTTATTATTATTGTTATCATCAGTTTGCAAGGCATAGAGTAAAGCCTGCGAGTACAACATTCATTTTTTTAGGGTGTAAGTTCGAACTGTTGCGAAGACCGCTGAAGACAAAGAATCCGAAACTTTGGTGAACAGTTTAACCCTTAAATTTTAAGTGTAAACTTATTTATCCATAAGCTCTCGTTTGTCCTGGAACAGACGACCGGAATCTCAGGGTCGATCAGAGAGCAGAAAAGCACCGACTGCCTCTGTACTGCCGCTGGTGGCCTCGCTCAGCTACAAAAGCTGCTACTTAGTTTAGCTGCATGACTTTATTCCAAGTGTCTCTACATTTTTCGCAAAAAAAAAAAAATCAAACGAAAGAAAAAATTACTTTGTTCTCTGGGAATTATTCATGAGTTTAATACATTATTCATGAGTGTAATTTCGAGTTTAAAAAACGCAATTATATCGAGCCTGACGAGTATTATTATTATTATCGTCAATTTGCATTGCATAGAGATTATTATCAGTTTGCATTGCATATTAGCCTGTAAGTGCAAAATCATTTTTGTTTAAATTTAATTTCGAACTATTGCGAACACCGTTGAAGAGTGAATACAACAAAACAAAGAATCAGAACCTTTAATGAACAGTTTAACCCTTAAATTTTGCGAGTAAACATATTTATGATCCCGAAGATATCGGCATGACATAAAATTTCATCTTTGGGCAAGTTTTATCAATGCGCTGATTTAGGAAGAAAAAAAATGATTTACTTCTATAATTTTGTTCTGTGAGTGAATTTCGCCGAGCGAAGTTTGTGCGATGCAAAACACAACCGTCGTAGCTTGCAGAAATGTTCAAACCGGAAATGTCGCAACAGAGAAATTTCTAATTTTTGATTTTGCCTTTGTCCCATGCAGATATCTTCGGGATCATCCATATTTATCCACAATATCTCATTTGTCCTGAAACAGACAGCGGTAATCTCCGGGTGAATCGGGGAGCAGAAAATCATAAAAGCCCGGTAGACGGTTGAGCGAGTTATATCCGGCGGCGGGATATACGCGCAGGGACCAGCGGTAGATATTCATCGAGGGCGGTTATTGGCGAATGGAGGTTATATCGGTCGTGAGTTTAGTTCGTTTAATGGCCGCCGGAGCGTGGAATAAAAAAAAAGCAAAAAAAAAAAAACATAAAACCGCGAGTGGATCGTTGCCGAAGCTCTACAGTGGCTCGGGCCAGGATTGAGGTACACAGAATAGCGCATAAGTGGTGTGTAGCGGTTGCAGGCGAAGCGATAGGAGGAAGGGTGCGACAAGTTATTGATTACCAACTCGGACACGCGGGCGGACGCGAGCGAGCGGGTGACTGGCCCGTCGCCCGAGTGATCAAGAACGTCACCTCCTCCGCCGCTGCTGCTGCGCCGGGCGCCGTTGGCCGTCTAAACTACCTGTCAACTGTTATCAGAGCAGGGGAAGCGGAGGGAGGGGTGAGACGGGAGGGGAGGGGGGGGGGGGGGGGAAGCAAAAAAAAACAGAAGGGCGGGAACGGTCAAGTCCAAACGGATGCGTGCAATATACATCGAGCGAAAGGTGCGGGGGGAGGGGGGGGGGGGGCGAACTGAAGCGGGAGAAAAATTTTACTCGAGTACTATTTAGAGGTTAATTCTGGCGAGGCGCCGCGACGACGAAATTATTGTACAATGGGCCTGTAGCGTATCAGCGGTGTATAACTTAATGAGGCTTCGGTAGGGTGCGAATGCGAGCATGAGGACGGTGGCGACTTCGTCTACCGAGGCCGGAACTGGTGATCGTATCGGCCAAGGTTCCCTTCTGTGGGGAGACGGGTGCAGCACGAGCCAAGCTGCTCGTGTGCTCGACTACACCGAGCCGAGAGGGGTCTCCCGTATTTTTCGGCAGTGGTCGGCAGACCGCCGCGGCAGCGCACCGCGCGGCGAGGCGTCGTACCAGCCGAGCGATCACAATCGCCAACCGTCCGGCATTGTGTTTCTTGTTACGGCCCACCGTACAGACCTGCTGTATTATGTGGACGGGGCATGTTCGAGAAGAGAAAAGAAAGGGGAAAAAAAACCCCTCGCAGTTACCTCGTCATGAGACTGTGACTCGCGATGAGTCAGGCTGATATAACAATAATGATATTCAATCGTAACCACCGTCTTTCGGAACTCGCCGAAATTCGTGAACGGGCGCGAGAGAGAGAGAGAGAGAGAGGGAGAGGGAGCCCTCTCGTGGGAATAAAAAGTTGTAACACGAGTGGAGTGTGTTTCTACCGTGGAATCGTCTCTCGAGTGTGAAGACTCTCTCCCCACGGTGGGATTGAGCGTCTAGCGAACTCGTCATTGTCATGAAATTTGCGAGATAATAGACGTAATTCCGATAATGGCGTCAGGGCAGGTCACGCGCTGCGGAACTGTTCGCAGATGGCACAAGTATAAAAACATTTATACTTGTTCGATTTCGAGGCGACTCGGACTCCAGCATCCGACTATCTCGCCTCGTGCACGACGAGCCGTGACATTGTTGTTTTTTTTTTTCGATATGATTTCATGACTCGAGGATTCCTTTTTTTTTTTGGACAAGGCAGCGTCGTACCGAAGGCAGCATGATCATCACGAAACAAAAGTCCCTAGCCACAGAGGCGGGTGTATCTGGGTCAAGAGAAAACCGGTTGGTCAATCCATCCCGAATCTTGAGATTGCAGGCACACGAGCGGGCGCCTTGAGATCGTTGCGAGTGAAATATATATCGGATACGAATTCGTGTATACCGAGAGCTCTCGAAAAGGCCGTCGATGTATAAGCTCCGAAGGACAACCGGTGGGAGTCGATGAATACAAAAAGAGAAGAGGGAATAATTAATAAGAGTAGTCGGACCGTGGAATAAGCGAAGCGGCGTAACCTCTACACACACGCAAGTCCGCCGGGCGGGGAGGTAAGAACTCACGAACGCTGTGGATCGGTCGGTATTCGCGCTGCTCGTCGTACAATGGCTGGCGGTCTGTTTTAGCTGGAGATTGAAATAACGAACATAGGGAGGAGGGGGGGGGGGGGGGGGGCGTGTTGTCAATCCAGAAACGATTTCCACCGAGCTATAGGCAAATCTATTTTTCTACGACGCAAGAGGCTACCGTCGAGGCCGCGCTCAATCGTCAACATTGACATAGACCTCGTGTTCCTTCATTCATCGGTTTCTGTTCCTGGCTACATTCGAGACGAATTCCAAACGCATTTGGGACGCATCGCACGCTTTCTTTTAGGCACTTTGCTGTGTTCTTTAACTCACACGGTTATGTCACTAGCTGCACTCGAGTTACACTCCAGAGAAAAATATTTAAAAATTCTCTGCAATGTCACTTCCTGTTTGAAAATCTCACTTTTCGAACGGAAGTAACATCATACCGGAAATAGGCTGCTTCCGGTGTGAAAATCTCACTTTTCGACTAGAAGTAATGTCATACCGAAAATACGGCACTTCCGGTTCCGAAATCGCATTTTCGAGCGGAAGTGACGTCATACTGGAAATACGGCACTTCCGGTCTGAAAACCTCATTTCTCGACCGGAAATGATGTCATACCAGAAATACGTCGCAACCGGCCGAAACATAAGCTTTTCAAACCGGAAGTGGCGTATTTCCCGTATTTGTCACTTGCTGTCGGAAAATTAAATTGAAGGAACACAGGAAATTGAAAAAAAGAGTATGTGCGATACATTTGAATGTACTTGGAATTCATCTCGAATGTAGCCAGCGAAACAAACGGATTAATTAAGTAACACACGGAGACCTTTTTTTTATATAAGTAGCTATCAGATATTGCTGTACAGCTTATCAATCAATATAACCCGAGCATAAATTAAGAACCTATCTGTATGCAGTGTATGAAAGAATTATCCCAAGGCCGAATCTCCGTGTTTATCATCGACAAAAAAAAAAAAAAAAAAAAATCTTCTACATTGAATATACCCACGTACGATTGAAAACCTCATTGTCGTCGTGCGGCCGCGTTTAACTTACTTACAAGCTTCGCAACGCCGCGAGCAAGTTGGGCCTTGAAAATGTTGCCCCGCGCCGCGCGACGCCGAGCCAGCAGCGGCAGCAACGGCAGTAGAGGCCTCGTTAAGAGATTTCATGCGATTGAATCCGTGGATCGGAGGTCGAGGCCACCGATCGCCGCGGCACTGGTTGAAGTGGCAGGAAACATATGCCTCCTCGCGATTTCTCGCTCGGAGCGTTTCCAACGCGAATAGGCGGCGAGAAAAGTGGGCACCGTAATATAATACGTACACCGATCCGCAGAATAGAAGATTTATGCGTCGGGGATCGTGACACTTGTGCGACAACTTGGCATCTCATAAATACATTTAAGTCATTCTCATTCCCCTTCTTCCCCCCCCCCCCCCTCCCTCCCTTCGCCCTCTCCGCGCTTCACCATCCAGCTATCTATATTTAGACGTACGGAGAGTTTATTGCTACCTTCGTATAATTCCTTTGTCTCTTGTTTACACAAGAGTCCTTGATAGCCGAATAAATTGAAGGGACAACCGCTGTAAGGTAGAAAGGCGTTTTCAATCGAGAGAATTACTCGATCGGTGAACGAGACGAAAGTGAGCCAAGGACGTGCCGAAAATACGGGCAAAGCCGGAGTAGGCACGGCGCGCAGTGAACGCAGCCTTTGTTGCGACGGACAGCCGCGATACACGCGACGATTCTTCGGGCAATTAACGGCTAAATGGAACAACAACGAGAATCCAAATTGGCTCGATTATTTTCAGTCGACATTCGGGGTGGTTTAATAGACGCTGTAGGAAAATATAAAGAGAGTTTTAATAGGCACCTTGCCGGTCGCCTCGGTTGCGGAGGATCCCCGCGGGTTTATGCAACAGTCGCGAATTAGTCATGCAACAATGCGATCGTAACGATTTCCGTGATGTGCCACTGCGGACCAAGCGATTTCGTCCGGCGCCGTTTAGCGAACGACTCTCGACGAGTCATTAAACGAAGAATAAACCGTGATTAATCGTTGCGCATTCGCGTCATTAAACGTCCGGCCGTTTGTGCGCGCCAGTTGCCATTAACGCCGATAGATTCCGAACGATTCTCAATTTCGAAGCTCATTATTATTATTATTATTATTATTATTGTTATTAGTTCCATCATACGTCAAACGCATTTGCAATGGGTAAGCGAGTGGCTGGATAAATTTGTCGAGGCAATCGTTGCCAATACCTTGTGTATACGATGGTATTGTTGGTCAACGTTTTTCTACTGTTAAGCGACATTAAACAATAACAACTCTACCAGAAACAATCTTTATCATATTACAACTCTACGAACATCTCTACCACTGTATGAAAAAAAAACCACCAGAGCGAACCAGTCGCCAACAACTCTACCGTCTAGCCTTGTTTTCCGGTAGAGTTTTATTTCAAGTAAGGTAGAGTTTTATTTCGATTCTGGCAGTTTTTTTTTTTTTCTGGTAGAAATTTTCTTGGACGAATATATTCCGGTAGAGTTGTTGTGTGGTAGAGTTGTTATCTGGTGCAGTTGTAAATGTGCCTCAACACCGGTAGATCCTGAACGATTCTCAATTTCGCAGCTCATTATTGTTATTTCTTTACATCGTGCGTCAAAAGCACTACTCGCTATGGTTAAGTGGGTCACTCGATAAATTCGTCGAGGTAAAGTTGTCGATACCTTACGTACATTGATGACGATATTGGTGAATATTGTCTACTATTAAACGACATCAGACGAAAAATAAACCGTGATTAATCATTGCGCCTTTGCGTCATCAAACCTTTAGCCGCTTGTGTGCGCCAATTGCCATTAACACCGATAGATTTCGAAGCTCATTATTATCATTATTTGCATCGTGCGTCAAACGCATTCGCGATGGGTAAGTGGGTCGCTGGATAAATTCATTGAGGTAAAGTTGCCAATACCTTACGTACATTCATGACGTTGTTGGTCGATATTCTCTACTATTAAACGAATAATATACCGTGATTAATTGTTGGCGTTCGCATCATTAAACGTTCGACCGTTTGTGCGCGGCAGTTGCCATTAACGCCGATAGATTTCCAACGCGTCTCAATTCCGAAGCTCATTATTATTATTATTATTCAAGGTAAATACACAATAACTACGGAACTGTTTGCGCAATCGTCTCGAAACTTTTTGTGTGTACTGTGGAATCGTGATAAGCTTACATATCCGAAAGCCCCGATGTACATAGATTTTAAAAATTGGAAATAATAATAATAACAATAATTTTAGAAAATTCTACAAAAATTCAAATGAATCCCGAAAAATTAAGAAATTTATTTAAAAATGAGAAAATAAAAGGTTTTCCGTTTTTTTTTTAAACAATTAATTTTTTTAAATAATTCGTTAATAATTTGTTGGTATTATTATTATGCAAAACCAAAGGCCTCGACATCTTTAAGTACCAACCACTGAGATTTTTTATCGAATATAACTTTTAGTCGGGAACGTATGTGCGATCCTCAAACGTCCGGCCGTTTGTGCGCGCCAATTGCAATTGACGCCGACAAATCGCGACCGGTTCTCAATTCCCAAGCTTATCATCATTCTTTTTTTTCCATATCGCCTCAAACGCATTCGCGGTGGCCAAAAGTGGTTCGCCGTATAAATTACATCAAGGTTGAAATTGCCAAGTACCTTATGTATATGATGACGTTATTGGTCGATATTCTCTTCCACCCGCGTGGCTCCCGTATGGATGCCGGTTGTTGCGATGCCTGTTGTTGCTGTTGTCGTCGTCTCTGATGATGCCGATGAGTCACGACACTATCGTCCACAGTCAAGTTAACATTGCTGTTCTGATGCGCGATAACCTGGCTCATCGAGCTCGTCGCCTGCTCCCCGAAAACACTACCGGGCAAACGGTCACGTTCACTCGCCGATCGCACTTGGCACTCGGGGCTGTCGAGTATGCTCGCGCTGCTCCTGCCGCTGGTGCTGCTGGAGCTGGAGCTGCTGCTGCTGCTGTGGCTCCCGCTGCAGTTGCTGCTGTTGCTGATGCACGAGGATTCGACGATGTCCAACGACGCCGAGCAACAGCGTCGATCGGGCGTCGCGTTGCAACGCTCGAGGCTCCTCTCCCGATTGCTCCTTGACTCGAGCAAGTCATCGTCCTCGACGATCTTGCCTATTCCGTCTATTTTACAATTATCTAGAGTTTGCCCGATCCGCCTCGAGTAAGTTATCCGTCTGTGTCCCTTGAACGCCGATGCGGTACTCGACTCGGAACCGGAAGATGAGGACGATCGGGCGTTGCCGCCGATCGAGCCCGGTGCGCCGACCAGCGCCGCGCTATCGGCGCCGATAGCGTACGAGCAGTCGGGCCCGAGAGCAACGGCATCGCTGTAGCTCAGATTATCGGCGGGTTTGCACGGTAGCACCGTCGACACGCAAACCGAGCTCCCTAAATCTTTTAAATCCCTCTCGTTGTTGCATCGCTGAACGGCAACGCCAGCGTTGCCGGATCGCCCGCTCGATTTCCAGGTCGTTACCGTCGAGGTCGACAGGTCCTCGTCACTCTTGCCGCTGAGGCTGTCCCGATCGCTTTGCGAAGGGCTCTCGGGGCGGGAAAATATTTCAGCGCCGTCCGAGACGCGTGCGGCCCCCTCGAAGCCCCCGACGGAGCCGCGGGACAACGACGAATTGCGATAGGAGTTACCGAGCGGAAGGCGAACGGCGCTGGCTCCTATCTCGTTGCTCGAAATTATTTCGCCCTCCTCCTTGAAGCCAGCGGCCTCGAGCGTTGCGTTTCTTTGTCTCGTCGCGAGACCGCCGTCGCTCACCAGGACTCCGTGCGACTTGACGATCGAGCGGCAGCGATCGACGAGCTCGAAGCTGTTCTCGCGATCGTCGATCTCCGGATTTTCGAGTGGCAACGAGGTCGTGCCGGCCAACTGCGACGCGGCCGGCACAGCCGACCCGGTACCGTCGACGCCGTGGCACGACTTCGCCACGTGATAGATCGTCGCCGGCGAGGGGACGCGCGACTGCACGACACCGGCCGACAATCGCTGATCCTGGAAACTCTCGCAGGCACCAGCGACCGAGTCATCGTTCTGGCCTATCGATTTATCGTAATTGAATTTATCGACCCGAGGGTACGACGATGCGACGACGCTCTCTTGATTCCTCTGCAGACTGGTCGGCGCCGGGACTGACGAGGCCACGGTCGCCACTGATATCGACGATGTGTGAGGCTTCTGGTGATTGTTGTAACCGAGACGATTCGGGGGAGCAGGGTGAGCGATGCGCTGTTCAGGCTTGCCGGCCATGGTCCAGGTCCAGCAGTGCAGGGCGCCGCGCCACCGACATCACTGGAACACACAGCGATCTCCTCCGACCCTCTGCTAGACCCTGCTGCATCCTCTGAAATTGAAAAAAATTGTCAGTGTTGTTTGATGATGCGATTGTGTGAGTGAAGGCTTTTCTTTCGACGTCGCGCGTTATTAAATAAGTTATCGCTCGTGTTTGTTTGTGTGTGTGTGTGTATGTGTGAGCGTGTGAGGAGAGAAATCGAACGCCTTGTTAAAGATTGTGAATCGAATTTTAGGGGACGAGGGTTTTGATTCCAGCGCTTCGGTTTTTAGCCTCTTAGACTCTGTTTTGAATTCCGTCTTTAAAAAAAAAACTCGCATGACTCTCCAATGATCGAGTGAATATAACGAAATAATCGAAATTATTAAGTCAGTTTTCTTACACAGTAAAAAATAATTTCGTAAAATCGGAATACGAAGTTACGTAAAAATAATTTTGTTAAATAAGTGTCAAATTCATTTGTTCGGGTTTTAATATTACAAACCTGCCCTTTTATTTCTCGTGCAATTAATAATTTTTGTTTGTACTTTTGTTCGTAAAAATAGAAAATTGTGGACGTTTGTGGACAAGTTGTTGTAAAAAGTAAAAACTTTTTTTACTGTGTAGCCAATAGGGATCGTCCGTTACGGTTGTAAGATAGGGACACCTAACTTAACCCTAGAACTCATGTATGGGGTACAAAAGTACCCCAGATGATATTCAAACTGCACTCCTAAAGTAGAAATTGATATCATCGACTTGGGACCTCAACGATAATTTAGTTTTATTATCCGAGGATGTGCGGAGGCCGGTAGTAGCCTCAGTTACTCGCTGGCTGTCGCACGGGACGCTAACGCAGCGCGCTTTGAGTTTGTCAATGACCAAAGCTTGGTCATTGAATTGCTATATTTTTCGTTTTCCTTTTTTTAATATACAATTTCGAAAAATGCATTTTTTAGGAGAATTTTTGTACCAAAATTAATAATAAATTTTGCGATTAAATTATTTACGGTATAAACTTTCTCCGAGATGCATTCAACGTTTCTGAGATATGTGAAATATATATTTTTTTACTCAACATTGATAAAGATTATTTTTTATTAATGGCTCAACCATTTCACAAATCCGGTAAATATGGCGCATCGGGCATAGAAGGGTCGAGCAGCAATCACGCTGACGTCTCAAAGACATGCGTCGTTCCGATCAACGAAGTGCATTACCTTAGACGCGTGTACGATAAACCGAACGCAATGCTGCAGCGTCGCTTCCGAGCTATCCGTATATCCCCCCCTCTACCGTCAGACACATGCTCGAAACGCTTTCTCCGACTCCGTAGTAAGCTCACCTTACTACAGCATACCATTCGCTTTACCGGACGCGGTTTATCGATAGACGAGCGAGAACGATAGTGCAACCAGCGTGTACAGCAGCCTACAAGCCCGAGCCTTGTCACGGTCAATGAACGATCAACGAGTCGGGAGATCGCGCCTTCTCCGCACGTGGATATCAACGCGATTATTCGAGGCATTTCAAAGTTATTCCAACGGCGATGCCTCCGCCAATCAGCGACGAGCGCGAGTACGAAAAAAAATAAAAAAAATAAAAAGATTCCCTACGAGTCAATCTAACCTCTTACGGGGACTCTCGAGCGTGTCGTCTGAGTGGTCGATCCAACGAGCGCGCTAGCCAATGAGTAAAAAAAAAAAAAAAGAAAAAAAATTACCTATTGTGTAACAGCCTGCACCGAGCATTTGATGCATATGTACGAGTTGAATGTTGTTCGTCGAAACCTGTTGACATCACACACGCGAGTTAGTAATCCCAGATACGATGTTTCCAACTGATTGTGTTTACGGTCCGTTATGCCACATTCGTATGGCACCGGTCAGGACGAGAGAATGGAAGGGTTGGGGGGGGGGGGGGGATATATCACTTTCGGGCGTCGCTCGTTCGCGATCCGCGACACTGCATCACGCACAACTTCCACCGTCCGACAGCCGACAGTCTAACGTACACACACGCATAAACGGGAGAAATCGATGCTCGCACGATTGTAGGAATAAAAAGCTTTCGATCGCTCTCGCGCGCACAGTCCTAGCCGAGTGCAGCTGCGTTACGTCATCGGTGGTTACGTTGTTGCTGCCGCCGATTCTGGTCTAGCTGCTTGCGCACGTAAAACTTTACAACGCTGAGTAGCGCCGAGCGCGATTCACTCATTATAACGCGAAACAATCTCAGCGTCTGCGGCGACGTCGACGGCGACGACGGCGACGATGTTTTCATCTCTTTCGGCGATGTTTCGATGCGAAGAGCCCGATTAAGGTGGGAGGCGGCGGAGACGGGGCGACGCGAGGAGGAGGGGGTGAGAGGCGAGCGTAGCCGTGAGCGAGGAGGTAAGAGAAGAGAAGGTCGGAGCAATCGAGTTCACCTATAGTACGTGTAGTATGTCGTATACGTCACACAGCACGCGGTGCTAGCTCACTCCCGCGTGCGCGCGACCGCGCTTGCCCGCTTTCGAGCCACCTAACGAGAGTATATGCGTGTCCCTGTTTTTTTTTCTTTTTTTTTTTCTGCGTTCGTATGTCCGACAGTAGGTGGTGTAGTTAATAGTAGCGGTAGCAGTGGGTAGTAGCGCCAGCGGCAGACGGTATGCAGCCCGGAGGGACAATTATTGCGATGTGGATAGGGACCGAAACCACGATAAGGCTCTTACTGCATTAAACGACAAATAAATAAATAACAGTGAATACAGTACTGTGAGGGTCTCTACCATGTGTGACGATGGCTGTGCCAGCAGCGTTTCCGAGCGTCTCTAGTCGCGCGGATCGCAAGGAAGGAAGTCAAAGCCACGATTCACGATCGACGATAAACTAGACCTAGTGTCCGTCGTTCGTTCTGTCGCCACATATGCCGTGTTACCGATGCGTGTCGACCGAGACAAACAGCACCGAGCATCCTCACTCAACGTCCTCGTCGACATCACATTGTCTGACACGTTTCTGTTTTTTTTTTTTCTATCAACTTTTTTTTACTTACTCGCACTAATGGCTCGAGTAACTATATTGCCCGCACGACGGACCACGAGATACTGGCAGCTTCGAGAATCAACCGTGAAATCCGACGTCGTCGATGCATCCCGTCACATTATTATCACCCATTTATGTATTACGCTCATAGACGAGATCAGCCTCCCGTAACGAGGAGCGATCGACCGAGCCCCCGAGTGTATTTACGTTACGTTACGTTACACTACGCAGCTGCGTTTAGCCGAACGTTTTCGTGTGTGGAGTTAACCAAAGCCGTGTCGGCGACTGTTAACACCTGCTCGCTCGAAGCGTCCAAACGACTGACGGCTCGTCAGGTTTGCCCGCAACAGTTAATGCTCTCTCGCTCTCTCTATAGCTTTCTCTCTCTCTCTCTCTCTCTCTGATCCGCAAGCGTAAGCCACACGTCCGAAAGTCGTCGCGTAAGCTTCTGCGGAAACGTTTGCGCTTGCCTGTGTATCCCGACGAACAAGCACTCCAACACCAGTCACGAGCCCGCGCGACACACGAAAAAAAAAGGAACCCTCCTTTTCAACACAATCTCACCTACTGTGTGCGTGCTCGCTGCACCGCCACTGCTAACTATTATTGCCGACGTTCTCGCCGCCGCCCAAACGAATTCAACAACATCGGGAGGGCTTCGACCCGATTTTATTTGTTACCGCAACAGTTTTTTTGTCTATAAAAGAAAGGCCCGTACCGCATATCCTGTATGTAGGATTATGCGGTGTGTATCTGAGGTTGCAGTGTGTGCGTGTACTACGCGCTTTTCGCCTAACTGATATATTAGAGAAAAAATATGGCTCCCTCTGCATACCCAGAGAACATGGAGACGGCAGAGAGCCGGAAGACCAAGTCGAACTAGCAAAATGTCTTCGCAAACGAAAACACAAAGTTTCGATAGTTCGGTGCGGCGGCGCGTGGCGCCGCTGTACGTCGAGAGCGAGCGACTCTCGAGGATTGGTAGCATTGATCGGATCGTCGATCAAAGCGGGAGAATTCACACGGGGACGGTAGATATTCAGCTCGCGTCAATCGCGTATTTTATTTGGTTATGCTCGAGTGAGTTGTTTATATGCGAACCTCTGAAGATCCGAGAACGCCGGTGACAAAACTTCGTCGAAAATCCGATGCCGTATGCTTTGTTTTTTATCGAGAGTCTCGTGAATTGGATTTTTAAATCTGAGACGAACAATTCACTTCCAGCGCGTACACGTTTTATCGTCGCGTCAGGAGATCGAGGATAAAGAGTTTGCAATGACGCAGAGGTTGTTCAAGAGTATCGACGAGATTAGAAATCTATAGCTAGTGCGCGCCGCACACGACACCGGGTTGTCACAGTCACCGGTCGCACAGGACAGATTAACGTGTCGCATGGCAATTAATACACGTACTCGGCGTGTTTCATCGGGTACAGCGGGAGCGAAAAGTTTACGTTGATTACCGGTGCGCCATTATCGGCTTAAGCGAGTTCGCATGAAGGCGCGAAAAATCTATTGGTCGAATCCGCGCGAATAAGCCAGTGTCATTCGCGGACCGCACATGCGAACCTTTGATAGCGCGTTTTCGTTTTGGACTGTACGGTATCAACGATACTTATCCCCACGCAAGGTTGTGGTCCAAACTGAAAAAAAATGTTTCATCATGACGTCAGCCAACGGAACTTATTTATAAATTTTTCATCGTTACTCGCACTTTGAACCGTTTCTACCTACGAGCTGGTGGAGTTCCTAAGAGCGCTGCGACAACCGCGATCGCCGAGAATCGAGATTACAGCCTAAGTCATCCAATCTACATGCGGCAGCGGCCGCGAAATTATTACGGTGAGGCTCGAAAATCATTATTTTTCCCGTAATACTTTTATACTACTTTCCTTTCTGTGTCCCTATTTTTTTTTTTTGACGAAGCCTGACTTACGGATCGAATCGTTCGAGGATTTCGGCGCGGCTCGTCTACAGTAATAGTTGCGAAAAAATTGTGCGAATAACTGTCTATAATTGACATCCTTTTTGTACGTCACCGTGTATACGTGGCTCAAAATATATCCGAGCTAACCCCGGTCTTATTCTAGCCTAGCCGGTAAATGGAATGGCAGAAAAAAAAAACATTGTAGCAAGTGCTCCATCTTACTTCGATTTCTAGTATTTTTTTTTTTTTTTCATGCCCATTTTTTCTGCGTCGTTGCATGTCCGTCTCGTTTTCTTTTGATATCTTCGTTTACTCGATCTATATCTTTGTCGTGATTATGTTTTCTTTTTTTGCCGCATTGTCCTGTCTTAAGTTCTCCGCATTTACGATCCGCCGTGCGAGTTTTTTTTTCACATAAATTTTTTTGCCCATTACATGAGTGGTGTTTTTAAAAAAACATTTCTGTTTACTCTGTATCACTTATTATATATTATCCTCTTATATTCTTCGTATTTACAATTTTTTTCTTTTTTGCTTCCATTAGCTCTTTTATGTTTCTGCATTCACAATTTATACTTTAATATTTTTTTTCACATTAATTTTTCTTCACTCCATTGCATCCGTGTTTAAAAAAAAAATTCTTTTACTCTCTTCCATGTGCTCTGCATTTACCACTTACTAAGTTCAGTTTTCTTACTATATATGTACTGGTTCAAAGGGGGCAGGAGGGGGGGGGGGGGGGCGATGTTGCTCAGACGCTGATGCACATAGCGCATATAAGTAAAAGCTCACCCAACGGTCTCTGTTACAGATTATTAAACCAGAGAATCCATCGCTACAAAAATGAGTCTCCAGTGGACGCTCATCGCCTCCTTTCTCTACGTAGAAGTATTCGTAGTGCTGTTGCTGGTGCTACCCGTGGCGTCGCCAAAGAGATGGCAAAAGCTCTTCAAATCGCGTTTTCTTCAAAGTCTGAGCAATCAGGCCTCGGTATACTTCCTGGTGCTTCTCGCAATTCTCGTCCTCTTTCTGTTGGACGCCATAAGGGAGATGCGCAAATACTCGACGGTCGAAACCGGAGAACACCAGCATTTGAATCTTGAGATGCAAGGTAACGATTCACTTTCCGACCACCCGACGAATAGGTGGAGAATCTCGCGATGCGATCGATTGCAATAGTTCCATTGCGTTCTGTAATTTTCCAGGCAACATGAGACTGTTCAGGGCTCAGAGGAACTTCTACATTTCGGGATTCGCGCTGTTTCTAAGCTTGGTGATAAGACGACTGGTAATCCTCATATCCACTCAGGCCACTCTGTTGGCCCAGAGCGAGGCGGCTCTGCGGCAAGCGCAGTCCGCGACGACCACCGCGAAGAGTCTGATATCCCAGAAATCGGCGGGCGAGAGCGCGCAGAACGATTCGAACGAGGCTCACGACAAAGTCGCATCGGAGCTGAAGAGCCGCATCACGGAACTCGAGAAGAAGAACAAGGAACTGGAGACCGAGCTCACCAGAGAGAAGAAGGACAAGGAGGCCGTTAAGTCTCAGGCGAATTCTCTCATCGAGGAGTACGATCGTTTGAACGAGGAACACTCGAAACTCCTGAAATCGTCGAGCAGCGACAAGAAGAGCGATTAGAAAAGAAGTTCGCTGGATTATTACATCCTTTCGATCCAATTCCCATACCAATGTTATTCCTTCAAGCCTCATCGTTTTTAACTCGATTAATTATGTTGCACTAGCTTCTTAAGGCAATTATGAGGGTGGTGATTTTTTTCTTGTGTTCTTTAGTTTCGTTGTTAAGATTCTTTTAGCATCACCTGTTTCATTTTTCATACCGGCCACCGCTGAGGATATTATACCCGCGTGTGCAGTGTAGGGTCGATCGATATATATATATATATATCACCGAAACACATAATTCATGGATTAATAAAAGTTTGCGAGATTTCTGCGCTCGGCAACTGTTGCGGTTCGGTTTATCTCACCGTGCGGCACAACGAAAATAGATCGTTACCATGCTGCATCTTAAAATACCAACATTCCGAACGAACGAGAATACGAGTCGGACGAGAAGCCTCCCTTTTTTTTTTTACTTATTTTGGTCTAGCTCGATGTCGCCTGTCCGTGCGAATTCGAAAAAAAAAAAATTACAAAAAATGATCCAATACTCGTAGGCTACGATATTCAAATTCGGACGTTTGTGCATGTGAACCAAATCTTGATTGTAACAAGTTAAATAAAACTTATATTTATCATATTTCGTAGCTTCTTCAATGCCGATTATACTTGATCGACGTCGTGTGAGTACAGTATAATTAATATACAACAATTAAACATTTATTATAAGTTGCTGTACATTTTTTATTTTATTTTGCGGAGCATTCATTCATCTAAAATCCGGATCTGTATCTGGGATTTGACGATAAACGAGGAGGGGAACAATCGTCGAGCGGACGTTGAAATAAACAAATATTTCTCCCTATACATCACTGCGTAGTTTCCGTAATCGATCGTCGACTAGATAGTTTATAGCGACGAAGGAACGTAAATTTTTTAAATTTCTGTTCTTCTTTTTTTACCGATATATTATCCTTCAAGCATCGTATTAGCAACGCGCGGCTATGAGACCGGCGCGCCGCTGATCCACGCAGTTACTAAATTCCTCCACCAAACTCGAACACTTGAGGATCTCTCTTGGATGGTCTTGGTAACATTGGAGAACCTTGTCTTTGTTCTCGATACACGGCGGTACAACGGAATTTATGTCTATCTTCTTCTTACCTGTAATGAGAAAAAAAAAAAGTTAAAACCATCTATTGTTTGAATAAACTAATTAGACTCTGGGATAAATCATCGCTGGTGCATGACTCTAGATGAAAAAAGTAAGGCAAGTATTTCCAGTATATAAAAGAAAAGCAAAAAAAGAAGGTGAGAAAAGTGAAATTCAAATAAGTAATATCATGACAAGAATAATAATAAATATAATAAGTCAGGTGTCGAGGATACAAGTGTCAAGGCATAGAGGTAAATTGAACCTAAACCGGGAATAAATGAATAAATAAACATTTTAAAAATGGAGCAGCATCCGTTATCCTGGCTCTGGCCCGGATAACGGACATAAAGCGAAGCAAGAAAAAAGGTAAGCACATTACAACTTAAGTAACCAATACTATGCCACGAACAAAGTATAATAATAATAATTATTATTATTACTTCAATTTACAGAAGTTTATAACTTATATCTGCATCTAGTAATATAAATTGCACTCTATCTTCACTCGACTACTAAAGTATAAGAATAATAATAAATATAACAAGTCAGTTGTCAACAAGTGTCGAAACTGTCGAGGACTAAATTGAAGTTGAACAAAAAATGGATTACAAAGAGTGTCTAAAAAAAATATGTAAAAAAAAAAAATCAAGCAGCATCCGTACCGTGGCTCGGGCGTACCCGAAAACCAGCGGGACGAAGAAAAGCGAAAGAGCGATCTCACCTTGAACGCTAGCGACTTGATCCACGGCCCGTTTGTATTCCTCCTCCAGAATCCGATCTACCCTGGCGTGACTGTTCTTCAGGTTTTCCATGCGTTTCTGCCAGTACAGATTCTGATTGCCGAGCTCCTCTTCCTTCTGCTGTTGCATCTTGAGAGCGGATATTGTGTACTCCGGATGTATATGCGCAGGATTGTAGGCGGGCGCAGCGTGTTGCACCTGCGGCGGCGGGCTGGCCTGTTGTCGGATAGGACTGGATTCCCACTGTCCGGCGACGCTCGCGTCGGGCCCGTCGGCGTTTCCCTTCGCCTTCTGACTAGCGACACCCTGAGCGAGACGTTGCGCTACTCCGTTCGAGATGTGAATAACTCCGAGCTCCTCATCGTTGGTGATGGTCAGCTTGCGAGCACTTTGACCGGAGCCCATGCTCGTCCCTGCACTGCGCCAATGACAAACGCAACTTTATTTATTTATTTCAAACCTCCCGCGAGCTCACATTTTCGTGAAGTCCATAAAACATCGAACCGACTCCCGTTCCGCCTCGTATCGAGTCCCGTCTCTCCGCCCGTCCGATCGTCAACCTACCTGACGAGGAATATTCCAATATCGTTTTCAGGCCCGAACGCGGTCCTCTCTCAGTCTGTCGGTGTCAAAGTTACATAAATTTCATAATACGACACACACGCCGCATCGAGCAAAAGAGAATAATCGAACGGTAAAAACGGTGCTCAAATCGGTGTTACGAAAGGGGTAACGTGTTGGTGGCCGAAAGGGGAACCTATGTTATGACCAACCTCGCCCAACGCAAAGTTTCTAGCACACTACCGACTCCCAAATCGTTTCCGTAAAAAAAGAGACACGATGTGTGTGCTTCAATGCAATTTCCGTCTGACATACTCCGAGTCGAATGCATATTAGAGTCAGAAAATAAAATAGTGTGATGTTTATTGACAATAATACATAAAATCCGACGGATAAACGTTCTACACTCACCTCTTAGTAACCCGTTCCAACTGAATGGTACAACAATCTTTGAATCTCCCGCCTAGGAGCCGACATGAATCCTGTATTGCCGACCGCTCGTACTTTCGAGCCTCGATAAATTACCCCATCACTTAGGCCAGTATCATTCGAAATCCTCTTGGATCCCAGGTAGCACAAAAAAATTAGTTATCAGGGGTGGGATCCCCGTCATAACTTTTGGCAACGTTATGATAATGATACGCTAACGCTACGGTAACCTTATGCCAACAGCTCCAATGCAGTGGCAGTGGCACACGTTAATTCGATTAGTTCCCATAGGTACGAAGAGACGCATGCCGTCCGTAGATGGCGATGGGAGGGATGTCCGTCACATCTGTGCACCGCTTCAAACTCCATTGGCTCCAAGTGACCCATTTCCGGCTCAAAACCCTGGCGACTTGTATTTTTTTCGAAATTTTAAAAATTGACCACTTTCAGCATAGGGAATCCTATGTTAAATTTTGCGAAACGGCACTTTTTTTCGCAAAATTTCGAAATATCGAATTAAAACCTTCGCCATTCTTTTCAAGTGGCATATTTACCAACCGATTTCATTAACGAAAAAATTCTAAAAAATTTTTTTGTAAAAATACCATTTTTGTCGAAAAATTGTAGGGGTTACCCCTTCTCATTTTTCCACTTTCAAAATGGCCAAATATTTTTTTTCGAGGTATCGATTTTTTACCACCTCCATTGGCTTTAAGTGGCCCATTCCGGCTCAAAACACATGCAACTTGTATTTTTTTCGAAATTTGAAAAATTCACCATTTCCAGCATAGGGAATCCTATGTTAAATTTTGCGAAACGGCACTTTTTTTCGAAAAATTTCGAGATATCGAATTAAAACCTTCGCCATTCTTTTCAAGTGGCATATTTACCAACCGATTTCATTAACGAAAAAATTCTAAAAAATTTTTTTGTAAAAATACCATTTTTGTCGAAAAATTGTAAGGGAGAAATTGTAAGATTTTAATTCGATATCTTGAAATTTTTTGAAAAAAAGTGCCGTTTCGCAAAATTTAACGTAGGATTCCCTATGCTGAAAATGGTGAATTTTTAAAATTTCGAAAAAAATACAAGTTGCATGTGTTTTGAGCCGGAAATGGGCCACTTGGAGCCAATGGAGTTTGAAGTGTTGCACAGATGTGACGGATATCCCTCCCATTGCCATCTATGGACGGCATGCGTCTCTTCGTACCTATGGGAACTAATCGAATTAACGTGTGCCACTGCCACTGCATTGGAGCTGCTAGGATAAGGTTACCGTAGCGTTAGCGTATCATTATCATAACGTTACAAAAAGTTATGACGGGGATCCCACCCCAGAAAGTGATCTAAATGAGTTACATATGTCCGTCTGGACGGTATCCGAAATATAGATCGTGTCTCTTGTGTGGAAACGATTTGGGAGTCGTGTGCTAGAAACTTTGCGTTGGGCGAGGTTGGTCATAACATAGGTTCCGCTTTCGGTCACCTCTATATTACCCTACGAAAGAAGAGAGACACGCGCCGTTGCGGCCCGTCGTTTCACGCACACGATCCTATCCGACGCGATCGACTTGAACTAGTCGCCGCACGGTGCGACCGGCGGTCTCTCCGTTATTCATCGGCTAAAGTTGGCAGCGGACTGAACTACGCTCGCTCGCGCTCCGACGAACGAACATCGGAGCGATCGCCCTCGCATTATTGGGCATCGGTATTACAATCGTAACTTTCGACGAAAAAAAAAAAGATGTTCTTTGGATCGTAAAAACATTCTCGCGATTGTTGGATTTTCGGGAAAACTAAGCATCGTCGTTCGGCTTTCGGGTTACGGTAGTTAAACCTAACTGCGGCGAGACACGTCGAGAGCGGGTTGGCCACCGAAGATTCGTTGGTCAAGATTCGCGGAGTGACGAGTCGCGACGCTGGCCCGCCGAGTCGACCAGTCTGTTGTGGTCCGTTGCGCGTCGAGCAACGTCGAGGGCGAGGAGGAAGGGCCGCCCCCCGGAGCAATCGAGAACACAGTCGGAACGCACGGTCGGGGAGAAGGAACTCTCTCTCTCTACCTCTCGAGTACGAAACGAGTATCTTCCGGAACGCGCCGCTGCCCGCAAGATAGGTTCGAACAATGTCCGATACAAGACGACGTCGAAAACAATCGGGCGGATCCGACGATCTCTCGGACTCTTACGACGAGCCGAATGCCACGAAGGAGACTCAGGTAAGCGGCCGAGACGGGCGATCGAGCCGGTGTGCACGATCGGGCAGGATCGAAGCCCGTGCACGCAATCCGGCTTATCCCAGTTTCTCGCCTCTCCGATCAAGGCGGCGCGACACGGCGAACGGGCGAATGGTCACGCATAAACTGGGTCGATCGACAATTTACCGTATTTCGATCGCGTTTATCGTCGCGGAAATTGGAGCAGGCGGGAAGGAAGGATCGCGATAGACGAAACACTCGCATCCCTCCACTCTCCGGCGAGAGAATGTCCTCGCGGTTATTAATCCTCGCGCTCGCGTTTCTTTTGTCGATTTATATCGAACGAGCAGGTTACAATGTCCCTACCCGTTCGTCGACTCGCACTCGTTCGATCGACCGACCGGCGAGTATCTTGCAGTTTCGCCAAGAACGTCGCCGAATACCTCGCCCACTTCGACGACCCGCGCGATAATTACCGCCGACAAGTACACTCGGTATTCTCGAGCGGCAAAATGTCTCTCTTGAACTGGCGCGATGACAAAGGTTCGCCGCCGCAATCGCGCATCGGACGATTAATCGCGCAACGAAACGGCGGCTATCATCGCACTCGATTCGTAATGAAACACGCATACTGATTTACTTCCCGATGGTTTTTTCTCATGTTGGGAGATGGAAGGATACTAGAGGAGTTTATTGAACATAAAATTTTTTTTTTGTTCAGCTTCTATTTAATCGCAAAGATTTTTGTTTGCGAGAGACATCATTTTTTAATTATTATTATGTTTTTTACATCTGTTCTTTTGAATTTCCAGAGCAGCGAACAGACGGACGCTCGTCACGACTCGGAGTACGACACAGCTGGCAGCGATGCAGAGTCCGAAGCCGGATCTCAGGATGGCGGAGAACGGGAGAGCGGCGACGGTCAGGAGGAGGACAAGCCGCAAAGAAAGCTCGACGACGACGAGGATCGGCGCAATCCGCAGTACATCCCGAAGCGCGGAACTTTTTACGAACACGACGATAGGACCAGCGAAGAAACGGGCGAGAGCACCGCGGAACCTCCGCCCGAGAGGGAAACTAAGGAGAAGAAGGTGTGGAAGGACAAGGAGGACAGGTGGAACCACGACAGATACAACGACGACGAACAGGCTCCGAAGAGTCACGAGGAACTCATAGCGGTCTATGGGTACGATATTAGGAACGAGGAGGGACCTCCCAGAGCCAGAAGAAGAAGGCGATACGGGTAAGATCTTTACAACACTATTGTATTTACAACATATGAATATTTATTAAAATATAAAATCGATGTGTTGATTTTAATTTGATTTGTTTGTTTATTGAACGAATTTCTCCTATACATTGTTTTCTTTTACATATAATTTCTAACTTTGGCCAAGACCTGACTACAAAAATATGCTATTTAACCAGTACAAAAACATTTTTTTTGTCTATTTTTATTTTTTTTCTCCTTAATTCTATGTCACTTTTATCTTATAACTAAATATCCACGACGCCTACATTTCTACTCAAACCGAATGTATTTATTTATTTATTTATTTATTTATTTATCCACGCGATAAACCCCTTTACGAAAGATTGAATACAGCCTGTTTTATTTAACGAGTATAATGCGTAAATTGTATAATTAACATCAAGAAACGTTTTTGGTATCTCTTGTGCATTGCACAGTACTAATAGAATATCTCATCATTATCGCATGTAAATCCTATATAGTGGATCACACGAAGAGTATGGTTATTAGTAGTTCAGCACAATTTGGCAGGTTGCCCTTTTAAACTCCCCGAGAGAGCCACCAAAGTCCAGGCCTTCAATGCCATTTGCGAGACCTGTAAGTCTACGGACGACTGACCTCTCTCCAAATGCTGAACATAATTACCATATGCATTTCTATTAAATGGTATTCTACATGGAGAAAGTAGAAATTTGTAAATAAATATTATTAGTGTCGTCATAAATAATGATAATATTTTGTATTCGAATATCGTGTGTTGCCAGACGCGGACCAAACAAATATACCCGCAACTGGGAGGACGAGGATGCCTACGGCAAGACGGCGGCGAGTGTGACGGGAGGAAAGAATCCTGGCAGAAGAACGAACAGAAGCGGCGAAGAGTTCCCAGCTCTCGGTGGCAGTAACAAGGTAAGCGTCTAAAAGGAGCGGTATCGAGCGATAAGTTTGATAACGTAGAAGAGCGGCCGATTGGCCTCGTTTCCGACGGTCGAAAAAATACGTGCAACTTTTCCAGGACGTGTCGGCCGAGTCCGTGGATGAACCGGTTATTTCCTCCGCCTGGTACACCAATAAGAACAAGTCGCAGACTAAACAACAAAACTTTCCGCCGCTCCAGCCGCAACAAGATAACCACAAGGCGCAAACCGGGAGTGCCGATAGCGGTACCCATACGTGAGTATGGCTAGCCTGCCAAACGATTAGCTTTCATGCTCTACTTTTTAAAAAAATCTATATATTTATTTATATATGGGGCATTTCCTAATATTTTAACCTGGGTCTAATTCACATCATGGATCGATCCGGCGATTTTTATATGACTGAACTAACTCTCAAAAGCACTCAAATTTTTTATTAGATTTTTTAAAATCATTTATAATCATTTGATTTAAAAAAGTGAACGTAATTCTCGCCATAATTAAAAAGTCTAAAAAAATGCTGAAAAATCATATTTCGTATATAAAAAATGTTAAGATTTGAGTCAGAGTGGGCCGGCGTCGCCTTTAATATTTTTTCTAATTTTTTATTCATATATATATATACACTTTCGATTTTTTATAAATATATATTTGCAGGAACGAAAATAGAGCGCCGAACGAACCGACGAATCCCGCCTGGAAGAAGGAGTCGAAGTGTTGGAATCAAAATTCGAGTCCCAACAGGAATGCGGGTGGCAGCAACGCCGATAAGCCGATGATCGCGAAGTCACTGCCGAGAGAAGCGAAGGATCCGAAAAAGCGACAGGTGCAGGAGTCTGTTAGCCTAGCAGCGAGCAGAGCGCGTGGTCGGGGCTTGAAGGTGAGCTCGAACAACAATCTGGGATCGAGCAGGACTACGGACTTGAAGCCGAAGGGACGGGGCGCCGGTCCCGTGTCCGTCGAGCCTAGACGGAACAACACGGCTCAGCATCACGAGAACGAGCAGCAACATCTCGCCAACGAGGTGAAACAGGCCAGCCTCAACGACAGCTCGTACAATTCCGGCGGGCGGCAAAACAGTATGCGCGCCGCGTTTATAAATTTAATCGAGCACCTGTCTGGTGTTTCGCGCCGAGACCTGACGCTTTACGAATCTTTCAGAAAACTTTTACGCCCAATCTCCTGGTCAACAGAGACCGAACGCAGTTCCTCCGCGCATGCAACAACAGTTGCAGCAGCAGCAACAACAGCAGCAGCAGCATCAGCAGCAACAACAACAGCAACAGCAGCAGCAGCAACAACAGCAACAACAGCAACCCCAGCAACAGCCTTCGCAACAGTTGCTCCCTCAACAACAGCCGGACGTAGCTGGAAATCGACCGAAACGATACTCGAGCTTACGACAACGACCCGCGATTCCTGAGGGACAGGGGCAGGCGCAGCCTCCTTATCCTCCGCAACACGCCCAGCATGGATATTATCCGCCGCAAGGTGACGATCTATAAAAATGTTATTGTCTATCGACTAACGCCTCACATTAGAACGGTCTGAAGATAGAGTAGAGCCTCGCTTATCCGACTTTTGATCAACTTCGCGTTATCCGATACTCCCAGCTCATCCGAGCTCTCCGCGCTAAGGATGTTTGGGCCGAGATCGCGGGAGAGAAACGGCAGAGTAAGCAACGCAGACAAAGCAAGCGGCTAGACAAAGATGGAGTCTTCCGTTTATTGAATTTATCTCGGAAACGAAACCATGAATCTTCTTGAATTTTGGACACAGTCTGTCTGATAGTATGCTCTTCGCCGTAGATTTTTTTTATGAGTCTAACAGAAATCGGCGGAGAAAATTTTCAAGTTCTGTCGTTACCGACCGATTTTCGAAACGTTATTCGGTACCTTATTTAGCTTTGCACACGCATTACTAAAAAATCTACATGGTCAAAAAATTAGAAAAAATTATAAACGATTCAGTGAGGGTTTGCCTGCAAAGAATCGAAGTTTTATAGCGATCAATCAGAAACGCGACTTGGTCCAAACATCCTTAACCGAGAGGTAGGCTCGGATAATACGGAAAACTCGGATAATACGGAAAACTCCGATAGTACGGATAAATCTGCAATGCCCGCCCGCAGAGTTCTCCTGTTATCTGTGTTATTCGAGATTCCACTTATCCGACGTACGCTCTCTCCACAGTACCTCGGATAAACGGGGTTCTACTGTACAGTGTTCGATTCGGCTATTTATTAATATTATACGATTATTGTGCCACATGCGTCGCCTAGCTGGAAATTCGCACGGTGTTCTAGAGTCGCAAGGTAAGAAGCTTGCGTTCATTATGCGTGTTGTTTGTTTTTGTGTGATTATCAAATATGTTCGAACAAAATTGTTCAATGGAGAGTAAAGGGGACAACGCTCGTGTTCGAGGACTGTTAATTTAACATTTTTTTGTTTTGTCGTTTGCCTTCGTCGAGTGGTCAAGCTCGAATTCGTTGATCAGTTTTGTAAATAATCGACCACACGTATTTCGCAGGTTTCCCACAACCGCACTTCGAGCCGCCGACACCCGTAGGCAATTCGGCAGCGCCGATGCCAGGTCAACCGGTGATTCCGCTAGCTCCCGGAGGCCAGCCAGCCGGATACGCCCCTCCGCCGTTTTTGGTACCTCCGCCGCAGTTCATATCGCCACAGGCAGCACCCCCGAATATCATCAACTACGTGCCGACTCCCGCGGTTCCCGCCTTTCCACCAAACTTCCAAAGCTATCAGGGCTACAACCCCACGGTCCAGGTATACTATTTTATATACTTTATTTGTTTATATTTACTTTATTTTATATACTTCATTAGTTTATATTCACTTAATTCTATATACTTTTTGTTTGTTTATTTTCACTTTATTTTATATATATTGTCACGACCGTGAGAAATGAACGACGCGAGTATTCGGTTTTGTGGCGAATATTATCGATAATCTGTACTTTCTCATTTGTCATACCAAGTTATTCCAGTGATATATGCAATATCACGTGTCCCAGTCAATCCTCATCTATATATTCGTTACAATTTTTTTGAAATGTTGTTGGTCCTCCCCAATTTCCAAGAATCCAATGAGCCCCCGGGTCCTAATTAGCAGAGCCGGAAGTTAAGCATTTGTGGAATGACCGGTCGAAAAAAAAAAATTCTAAACCCGAAAATATAAATTTTCGGTAAAACTCGGAAAAATACGTATTGCCGCAAAATGTCCGGTTTATAAATTTCCTAGTCCATAGCGAGGGCTCGAAACTCCCCAGCCATATCAATCCGCTTAGTAATTGGATACTGACAAAAAAAATGAGGATGTTTCACGTGACGTTAGTAATCTTCGGAGTTGGCGTAATAGTTGCTAATACCAATCGGTTCGATAACAGGCACAGGGTCCACCGCCGCCTCCGGAGCTCTTTCAACCGCAAGGCTGCACGTACTACAGTCCCGCTCAGCAGCAGCAGCAGCAAGGCGCTCCGTTGAGGCGACCAAAGGCAGCTATACCAATCCTTCCGCCTCCCGACACGAGCAATCAGTACCATCACGGCAGTCGCGGACGGGGTCGAACGGCTCAGCACGGCCACATCGCTGTTATGGGTAACAACGTGCAGCTGTCGTCGGCTGCGCTGCAGCATCAGGAGCTCGACGTAGGCGCGGCAAGCACGATCGGGCCCGAGACGAAGACCGAAGGTATTCGAACCGAGGTATTCGAAAACGCTGAATACGAGTCGCCACCACAGCAGCAGCTGTCGCAGCAAGAAGAGCAGCAACAGCACGAACAACAGCAGCGACAACACGAGCAGCAGCAGCAAGAGCACGAACAACAGCTGCAGAAACTACAACAGCAACAGCTGCAGGAACAGCAACAGCAGCAAGAGCAAGAGCGGCAGCAGCAGGAAAATGAGCAAGAACAGCAGCCGCAGGAACAACCGCAGCAGCAGCAGGAACAACACGAACAGCCGATCGAGTCGGTGCCGACAGAGATTGAGCCAACGGAGGTCGAACCGTGCGCTCCACCGGTCGAATGCTCGACTGTCGGTGCCCACGGTTCGACCGCTGTCGCCGACGAGCAGCCTCAGGACGTCCCGTCGCCCCCAGTAATCGAAGTTCCTTGCATCGCCGAATCGCCGAAAGAATTACCGACGGACGCCACAGCAGAGCAGCCCGAATCTGTGGTATCGACCAAGGAGCCTCCGGCGCCTCTCGAGTCATTGATTATCGAAAATTGCGAGGACACTGCCGGTACAGCCCCGAAAACTGTCGAGATAGACGTAATGATCGACGATCCGAAAATCACCAAAGTCGAGAACAACGTAGTAATCGAGAAACCCGTAGTCGAGGAGACGGCTGCCTAATCGTGCGTGGATAACGGAGAACGGCACGCTGCAAACAGAGCTTTCGCCGATACTCTTGCGGGAGGGATGAAGAGCGAAGATTTTTTCATACATGTACTATAAATAGCCTGTGCTTTTAAGCTCGTCATTATCGACAAAGCACAACTCGTTTTGCCCCCCCCCTTTCCACTTTGCAGCGACTTCGTACGTTGATCGAGAAACGTATACACTATTAATACTCGAGAGTTGCAAAGTAGACGTTCAATTGCGTAGACGACGTTGCCCGCGTCCCGAAAATTATTCTGCTCGTTCGTTGCGGATATGCGTTTCGTATATCTGTCGTGAGATCATCGTGTACACGTTATCCGAGGAATAACGAATAGGCGAAGAAATTGTAGACGAGAAAAGTGCGACGGGCATTCGCGTCCGTTAACGACGTCTAAACTTAAATTAATTGACGACCGATCGTAATTGTTGAATTACATGACAATTATGACAATACAATATGATAGTGCGTAAAATACGAGATACGCATAAACGCGTAATGTACGATCTACGCAATGAAGTACGGTTTCATTGAGCAGAAAAAAGTTTTTGAAAAATAATTACGAGGATGAGCAAATTAACGCGGAAATAGCGATTAATTTGATAGCAGTAGATACTGTAAATAATGAGAAAGGTATTTGAATAGATTTTGCGACGTATTCGGGGGGAGGGGGAGGGCTGTCGCCTAGTTCGCCTAGATAATAGACGAGATGAGAAAAGATAACCGCACGGAGCGAAATTTATCTGATCGACGAATTGCGAGTCACAAACCGACCCTCTCTATCATCGTTTCCGTTCCATCGACGTCGAACGGAGCGAAACGTCTTGCGAAAGGAATAATCGTAACAGGGCCAATTCGACCGAAGTCTCAATGCTTTATGTACAAAATACATTTATATATCACAAATGATACTTGATTCGCGTTGACGAATAAAAAATAATAATAACTACATTGTAAATCGATGCCTCTATACATATATATTTCAATGTCCTTTATTGCCTTTAACAAATAGAGAATACAAGTAATATAATTATCATCAGACCCTCGATATGTACGTTCATTTTTATTCATTGAGCTTTATCGTGTAGAATTCAATACACAGTTCAATATGTACGTTCATTTTTTTTTTTTTTTTTTTCATTGAGCTTTATCGTGTGCAATTACACAGTGATATTATATAATTCTCAATAATCGATGATCGTCGTCAAATAGAAATGAAAATGGCAAACGGGCGCAGGATCGAAAATACGCATTAAAATTTAAAAAAATAAAATAAAAATATTTTTTTCCATCGATTAAGCGGAACAATACGGTAGGTATATATACGCGTGTCTAACGAACGCGTCTAGCAATATTTGTTTTGAAACGACGATATAATTGTTGTTACTTCATTATGTAAATCTCTTCTAAGGACGAAAGAATTTCATATTACTCGACAATATAGACACTCGTTACATACAATACACCCGTCTCAATTAATTACGTTTGTCGATACGTTATACCCTCTGTATAGCACTCAGAGGGATTAACTCTATGCTCTGTTGGGCATTGTTGTGTGACGTATTGATTGATCTCGTTTGCAACAGCGAGCGACGTCCGGTGGATACGCCGGTGAGTTTGTAACCGCCCCCGAGATTGTTCGCTTCGTCCCCGGAACAACAGAAGGTACGCTTGAATTCCTTGCGAAATTTCCCTGAAACGTGCAAAACGAAACCCGTAACGTGGGTTCGACAGAATTTTCCGAATCGTTTTTTTTTGCCGTTATCGATCGATACTTTCACCTAAAAACTATATCTCAAATAAATTATGAAAGTGTCGTCAGACATTTCTAGCTTCAGTACATTAACTGTATTACATCCATGAAATCAACTTTTTCTTCGGTCAGATGTCGAAGAAAAAAAAACAATTATAAACACGCTTACCACTCATGAAGTTGTAGATGAGCGGATTGACCGCACTGTTCGCGTAACAGAACCAATGGGCGAGCAGACTGAACGCGGTGGTCAGTTGATTCGCCGGCAACTTCACTGTGTGCCTGGAACGTAAGACGGCAACGATAGCGATGCGAGGGATGGTCAACAATTACTGAGTTTCCACCGGGACTGAGAACGGACTGAACCGCGTCTGAACTAGTGGCAAAAGTCTAGTTGATTCGAAATTTTCTAGTCAACAGCCAAAGCCATAAGTGAATTTTGAGTCTATTGAAATTTTTCCGCTAGTTCAGAGTAGATCTCGGCCCGATCTCACTCACGGTGGAAACCCGGTAAATGAGCGTTCTCGCGACAAGCAAATGTTATGTCCCATCCCTGAAACAACAGTGTAACATCTTTCATTGGATTACCATACAAACTGTTACACATGTTGTTCCAGGAGTGGAATATGTGGTACGGACTTAGCTACCTCAAGATCTCGAGTAAGTGCACGGGAAGATAGCATATTGCAAACATTGCTACGACAGCGACAAGCATCTTCGAGGCCTTCCTTCGTGACCTCAGTTGACCTTCGGGATTCCCGATGCCCGAATGGGACGGAATCTCGTTAACTTGGCACACTCTCGTCGACACTGCAAATTGCATTCGGGTTCGAATAGCGATACACGAAACAACAAAATTTGTACAAATTTGCCCAGAAAGAAAAACGTGCCGTTCCGTTGCCGTGCCGTCATTTTTCTATCTGGGCGAGAGAAGTTAAGCATCTCATTGTCATGTTAAATTCATTATGAAATCTGTAACGCTATTTTTTTATTTTTTTTTAGGCTTCTAAACTTTGAGATAAGAAACTTGGGGAGGATCGACGGTTTCTTTGGATTAAAAAATGTGATTGAAAAAAATTCATCACAGCTGCCTCGAATCGTACGCAATATTAGTGAATTCTATCACAAATAAACTACACGGTCAAAATTGCTCAGACTTCGGGAGTCGATGCGTAGAGTCTTCCTGTAGAACATATTTAAAAAGTTGATGCTTTAAGTTATTTTTTGTCTGATAGTCGATCCTCCGTACGGTAAGAAACTTTGGTGTCCAAAGGAGATAGCGTCACCACTGCAGAACATGCGCATGCGCGGTGCGATCGTATTTCCATTAGACGGCCAAAATCTCAACACCCATTGAAAGAAATAGCGTCGCAGTTTTTATCACCAGAACTTGACTCGGTTGGAGGGGGAGGGAGAGGGAGCCTCGCATGGCATTAACGACCCGGAAGCCTGAGAGAGCGAGATTAAAATGAAAGAGGGTTCTTTAAACCGTGAATACATTTCGCACCTCTTCCATAACTCACAATAGCACTCGTATCTGCGCTCCGCGGGGATTCCCGTTACAGACGACGCCGTAAAGCCACGAACTGGCGCGGTTCTTTGTTCGCCGGTTCATCATGCGCATCGCACATGACAAAAGCATTCAGTATCGCGTTGAAAAAAAAAAAAAAAAAAACCTCGAGGCACATGCAACGGAAATCCCGTCAGTGGTTTCTTCGAAGCTTTGAAGAAAACATTATCATTGAACCCTCTCCATCGGCCTTTCTCGCTTCTCTTGTTTGTCCCGCTTCTCCGGACGATGCTTCTCACTAACGAACCTACCACGCAGAATTTCCCTAGACATGTTTTGCACCGAGAATTTAATTAGTCCGACACTGGGCTTTGCTGGACGGTCGCTACGGGCATACAGTAGAGTGGAAGCGAGCTTGGATTAGTGATATCCATTGCGATGTTGTTGATGTTTGTGTGTACATACATACATATCTCTCTATGATGTAAATACATTTCGACGTGGCTGCCGCCGCCGTGTTAAGAATGGGTCAATAATAGGGTCGGGGACAATAGTAGGGACGTGAAGTTGGTTAATAATGGGACTGTAATAGTGGGGCTTGAAATTGTAAGGGCATACGTATTTTAAAGGACTTGGAATAATAAGGTCTTACGTCCGCAAATCGAGCGCGCGAGTCACCAGCTCCACTAGTATATATATTAATACGTGTGGTCCTTAAATGGAACATTTTAGAATTCTCTGGGTGCCACCCAGTATTATCGTGAGGTATAAAATACAAATTTTGTAACTATTGGCTATAATTGTCGAAAACTTAGTTTTTTTTTAGCCAATCGTAGCGACCTCTAAAAATGCTTCGATTTCATAGGGATTTTGCAAAGTTTTTTCTAATACGCTGTACTTTGGCAATGCGGGGTGGGTCAAAGGAAATCTAAAAATTTTCATATCAACTTTAAATTTAGATGTTCAGAAGTTTTTAATTTTTTAAATAGCCGGCATGCCACCTCTAAAAATGCATTAATTTCGGGAACCCTTCGCACATCGCATTTTTATTTCATACCTCACGATAATGCGGGGTGGGCCCGAAAAAATTCGAAAATATTCAATTTAAGGACCACTCAAATATTCATATATGTACGTATACTTACATACATATTGTATTGTATTGCATACTTACAGTTGTGTCCTGGAATGTCGCTCCTCCAGAGTACACGAACAATTTCGTAGTACGCAACAGACATGAATATCAACGGGCCAAAATAGAGAATAATGAATTTGATAAACGTGAAGGTCTTCTTGCTGCCGGGTCCCCACGACGGCGCGCATTGAGTGAAGAATATCGTCTCAACCTGAAGCTTCGGCGGCTCTAAATGTAGCACCACGAGCTCCGGTATATCTGTATACAAGTGGCAAACAACGAGTTCGTTACCTCCCATTAATATTCATAGAATTCGATACAGTTTGCAAACACGCATCGCAGATGCAGTCGTAGATGGTTTCTCACCGAAAACAAGAGAGATGAACCATATTATGAATATTGCCTTCTTCGCCCGACTAGTGGTGGACTTGAATCTCAGAGGAAAGCATATCGCGTACCATCGATCGACCGATATGAAAGTAAGCGTCATTACGCTCACGCTCACGGAAACCGTCTGGAAAAGAGTTCAAAAAAATAAAAACACAATAGCAATATAATCGTAATATCAAATTTCCGGCTTGAGGATGTTTGGGCCGAAATCGCGGGAGAGGAACGGGCGAGGGGCTCAGCTGACCACGTGAGTCAGTGCGCGAGTGAGAAACGCAGACAAAGCACGCGGCTGGACAGAGATTGGGTCTTTCGTTTATTGAATTTATCTCAGAAACAAAACGGTGAATCTTCTTTAAATTTTGACACAATCTGTCTGATTGTATGCCCTTCGCTGTGGTAGGTTTTTTATTCGCATCTAACAGAAATCGGCGGAGAAAATCGCTACGTTCTGTCGTTGCCGACCGATTTCCGAAATGTTTACACGGTACCTTGTGTAGGTCTGTACACGCAATACTAAAAAAATACTCAAAAAATCTGAAAAAATTGCAAACTATTCAGTGAATATTTATTTACAATGTAGGAAAGTTTTATAGCGATCGAACCGCAATAATTTTTCGCCCAAACAGCCTTAAAACGAAATACGTGTGTTCGTGTAATAGCTTTCCAATTAGCCTGTGTTTACATAGATGCATTGCGTGAAAGCTGATTTATTTGGTTAAATTCAACAAATTTCCGTTGATGGCCGTTACTGGCGAAGACAATATTTATTTACGGAACATTCGAGTGACAACGAAATAACGGAGAGTCACCCTCCGGCGGCACGCTCGACCCAATTTTCGATATGCTTTATTCACGTGGTGGTGACGCACCCGAGACTTGGGTGCTCTGCTCTCATACACGTACTCCGTGCCTCGTTTCGGGCAGCGACGTTTCGAGTTTATATCAGTATCTTTTACCATCGTTATCTTAGCCCATTATTTCATTCGTACTTCCGGCACGCGGTATCCTTTTTTCAGATATCTTCATTGATCTATGTTTATTAGGGACGGATGAGTAAAAAAAAATAATGAAAAAGGAAAGAGTCCCATTAGCGTGCTATTTACAATGATGTACGATCGTAGAACGAGCTAGAATTTCCACTGTCTCGTTAAAGGGCTTTATCAGAGAGACCCCGGGGCTCCCTTTCTTGTGTAACAAAACTTTTCACTGCGCATCGCTCAATAAGCATCCATTAACACTACGCTCGATCATGCAAATTGTATACTATCGACTATGGTGCATGGGGCATGTTTCGACGAAGTTCACTGTTTTCGCCGTAGGACTTTCCTCTCTGACACTCGATAATACTGATATCTGAAGGCGCAATTACAGCAGGCAGTGTATATACCGCCTCGCGTTTGGTACTGAATTATTCATCACTAGTAGATGCACTTTTTTTTCTTCTTTTTCCTTTTTTTACTCCAGTGGACGCTAATAGACTCCCGGGCTGCTCAAAGACATTATACCTATACGGTATCTCGTGTATCGTTTACTGTAGGGAATAGCGGGACAAAATGCTTTTTTACAAATTTTGTCGCGGCACATAAAAATTCGCAAAACGTTTTTATGAATTTCGTCGCGGGACATAAAAATTCGCGAAACATTTTTATGAATTTCGTCGCGGGACATAAAATTTCGCAAAACATTTTTACGAATTTTGGTGCGGTACGTAAAAATTCGCAAAACACTTTTACCAATTTTGGTGCGATACATAAAAGTTTGCGAAACATTTTTACGAAGTTTGTTACGGTACATAAAAGTTAGTAAAACATTTTTACGGATTTTGTCACAGGACATAAAAATTGGCAAAACCTTTTTACGCAATTTTTCGCGGGACATAAAAATGAAAACTCTCATTTCATATCGAGGAGATCGGTCCGATGTGGTCCGCTCCTCCACTAGTACATCGCTGAAAATTAATTTTCACCTTGCACCGATTATTTTAGGATTTCCCGGAAACGACGACAATGAAATTGCAGTCGTTTCCGTCTACGTGGGCTGTATATAATTAGACTGCAGTCGTCTGTGTACGCCAGCGCCTTCAGAATTCGTAGGGCAAAGAAAAAGGAAACACGATCCTCCCTTTGATTGTCTCTTCCATTTCGAGCGAATCCAATTTAGCGCTTCGTATATTGCTTTCGACTCCTCGCGGCAACGCATGCCCCGGCGATTGAAATACATAGAATCGGGGAAATGCGTTAAAGTACTTTGCTGTCCGTCAAAATATTTGACCATCGAGAACTGTCTCTATAGACTTTGATAATGGATCGGAGTGTATTTTGTTCCAGCTTTTATCCACATTTACTCTGAGTTTTTATACCGGTTCATTGATTTATTTGTATTTTATTTTATTTCGTACTGCATGTCAATTAAAAATCTGGACCTTCAAGCTTGCGCAACGAGCCTTTAACCTTTTACCAACGCGCCATTAGCCGCAGGCATCGCGTCAACACATCCGTTAACATGTGATAACAATATTGATTAGGATCAACAACGCGTCTGCGACCTTGATCCCGTATCATCGGATCCTCGCTCTCTGTGCCGATGGGAATTCAACAACAGGCTTAGACTCCGCCTATGTCAAGGCGATAGGTGGTCGGGGCGACATGGATACATTATGATTGATTGACGGGAAAAAGAGAGACTTGGCTGCCGCAAAACGTTTTTATCTTAACCAGTAAACTTATACTATTTATTGGAAATTGATTGTACACTGTTTGTCAGCAGGAATATTTATCGGTCAATACTCTCACACGTGTCCCTTAACCCGTTAGTCTTCAGCATAGCGTATTCACTACGCCAGTAAAAGAGATTTAAAAAAAATCGATTTAAGCCTAATCAGCTCACGAAACGCTTGACGAATAGTAACGCTGTTTCGACCGGAAGAAAGAAAGCTATTTCGACTGGAATTTCGCAATGATTTTTTTACGTTAGTTTGTTTGTAAAAATACACTTTTCGAACTAACTTTTTCCACCTATAGATTCATATGAAACGGAAGCTTACGAGACACTCCCATTTGATGTCAACGGCATCAAAAGACACTTTCGAAAACGACTAATTGCGTGCCACCTGTGTTATATATATGTATACATATATATAGTGGTGCTACAGACGGCGCGTGATAATTGCTTCCACTCGGCAGACATCCTCAAAGCGACTTGTGCTCGTAATAAAGTACCCCAACGGCAAGCCACACATTACGCAGTTAGCAAGATGTTATTGACGACATTTTCAAGGGTCATTTTTCAAATGAAAATAAGAAAAAATCCTGCACATTCCTATAAACCATTTAAATCGGTCACTCCCATTTGAAGACACCGGAATCAAACGGCTCATTCAAAGAAAACTAATTCTTTGACCCCTCTATTATATATATATATATATGCACATTCTCCCGAGTCGACAAACATCCTACAGCGACGCGTATGCGTATTAAAGTGTCCCAACGCCGTGCTGCACATTACGCAGTTAGCGAGGTGGTATTGACGTCGAGTCGGGAAGGTAGAGAATTGGAGAGCACCATGGTGTACAACGGTATTGTATTTAAGCCGATGCGAGCCGCTTGAACGAGCTTTATTGAATCGGCAAGCCGCATAGAAGGAAGCCGATGGACGCACGTGAGGCACGGGGTTTCGAGATAACATCTGCTTTGACACATACAATAACAAAGGAGGCGAAGCGGGACAAGACAATCTACCGCACGCTTCGGTTCGAGACTTATGTGTTTCCTCGTGACGCACATGAAACCGCTGAGGTAGGTGTGATTTGGGTCATACGATAACCCTACAACACCACGCACACTTGTCAACCTCATTAAAAACTCACACGGACGATGCTTTTACCGAACATCAATGTTTTTGAGGTTAACTGTCGCTAAATCGAAAGCCAGGGTGTAAGAAACGTAGCTGCAGGACGCCACGATCGATATAGTGAATGTCTCCAAAGTTACGCACATTGTTCAATATCCACACATTTTTTACCCTAGAACGGTACGTTGCCCTGTCGGGACGGGCGACTTTGAATTGATTTTTTAAACATTTTTCAGCGATTGTTGTGCCTACATTTATGACTTTAAATCTACTTTTCACTCATTGAAATTCCAAAAACACGAACAAAACGTACTCGAATCTCTTCCTTATTCTCTAAGCAAGAAATCCGTGCGTGTTGGAAGTTTCTCCAAAGATTAGAAAAAAAGGGAGACTAAAAGCAGTCTTCGGGTAATAATTAGTTATCCCAGTGTACCGATAGCGGATACGCCCACGATGTGAACCGTTGTATGGCTAAACATTTTTTAATAATTTTTTTTTTTTTTTCTTTTAAGACGAAGTTTTTGCTAAACAGCTGATTGCATTGGTCGCGAAAACAAGAGATATGTACGAGCTATCCGATTGCGGGTTAAATCTTATGGCCGCCTCGCGTGATACACTCGACAACGGTGCGAGCGACGGGAGGGTTAGGATCTCTTAGCAGTAGTTACTGTAAACAGGTATTAACGGCCTGTCTACAGTTCGTGCTGCTTCGAGGTGGACCGCTCTTTGAGGCCCTACTGTCATAGTAGTGTACACTAGAGGAGTAAGTGGAAGACGAGAACAAACGGCAACATGGACGGGGGGGCTCCACTGTCGATGCGCCCCGCTCGGCGTGTACCGGTAGCTGCGTGGCCCCTGCTGCGGTGCAAATGAAATTACCAGTGTGATTGAGTTAGGTGTATTTGCCATCAACGTTTAGCGCCCCGGCACGTTTCGGAAAGCTTCGGGTATGCATATTATTTGGACTATAAAGTCACCCACTGCCGTTACTGGAGCTATGTACGTTGGATGGAGAACTCGAGGCGCTCCTGATATACATAGTGACGAAGCGAACACCTATCGGAAAAATGATTGCAGGACATTTTTATCGAAACAAACGAGACTATCGTTGTCGGTACGCTCGAAGCCGGATACATCTTTTCGGTAATTACATTATTCAGTAATTGTATTATTCCGTAATTAAATTTGTCAGTAACTATCAATGACGTGGTTTGTTTTTTTTCCGGCTTCGTGTCAGGATTTTTTTTTTCAATCTAATAGTTTCTATGAGCAACGTCGTGATGTATCACGAACGGAATGTAAACGACAACAAAAAAGTTGAAGAGCGTAGGGTGAAGAGGCAGATAGTTGGATGGAAGCGTGAAGGAATTAGTAATTTTATTCCGTTAGTTGTTGCCGTTCCGTTTCGTTAACCTGTGAAAACTCCACAGCGGCCCGATAAGGTATAACGAGCCGAGACTCCGTCGAATACGTGCCGAATAGTAAAACATCGATTAAAAACTGTAAGAATAAATACGTAGAACATTATGTTTCATCGTTAAAAGTGTCCGAGAACTCCCCGCGTGACGATAAACAAAAAATAATCAACGAAAGGTGTGCGTCCTGAGAGAAATGCAACTGAGAAGAAAGGTATGTAAATGAGAAAAGAATCTTAAGTAGCGGAGTTAGCCGAGTAGGTGGGGGAGGAGGGGGGCGGTCTTTCGCGACGTGAGGGAGAAATCTTGGCACGTGGATTTGTACGACAGTCAACGAACGAATTGCCGAGTGGGAGGAAGACGCTTCACGTGTGTGTGATTTTGTAACGCGTGGTTGTTTTCATAATACGAGGGAATTTACAGCAACGAGCACGTAGGCCCTTGTCGCAATAAAAGCATTGAGCGACGCCTTCGAAAGAGCGTCGAGCAGTTGGGAAGATTAATTTTTCTTAACAGGCACGAGACTTCGCGTTTGACCGTTCACAGGACACAGCTTCATCCCCACTCTTGGGCGCTGCCATGGCAACACGCTTCCCGCCACTTCGCCGCCGTTGGTCCCGCCTCGGGCGTCGGTGACTTGCGGACGGTTAGAGTGTTAAAAAAAAAAGAATACTTAAAAAAAGTAACATAATAGTACTTTGCGATACTAGTTCGGAAAAGCGGACTTTCGGCGCAGGTTGGGGAAGGTGCGGCCACTTCACAACTGCCGTCGTACATAGTAAGTATCGCATCGTAGATACTGTGCGCATGCGCACAGTATCTACGATACGCTTACGCGTTGCATAAATATTCGAAGCGTTCCGTAAATACTCATTACGACACGCTTCGAGTATTTATGTAACGCCTTTCTGAAAAACACCACTTTACGTCGCGCCCAGTCGGCACATAAAGCAGCACTTTTCATGCTGCTTACAAAAATAAATAAAGAATGTATAGGGGCTCACCTGAAGATAGGGTATCGCTTTGCAGAGTCGCAATCCGAGGAACCACGTCTCGGTCACGTCCCACAGCACCGAGGAGGGCAGACAGAATATAATGACTAGAAGATCGGCGAGGGCCAAGTTCACGATGAAATAATTGGTGACCGTTCTCATCGTGTGGTTTCTGTAGACGGCTATGCATACAAGAGAATTCCCGACCAATCCGACGGTAAATACTATGAAGTGCATGGCGATCAACAGCCAATCATAGCCGTCCGGCGCGACGTGCGCCGCTATAAGGTTTATGTACTCTTCGTTTGTTATACAGTAATCATTCGTGCAATTCGTCCCGTTTCCGTAAACATCGTCGTCGAATTCCTCATTACCGTCGAGTGCCCCGTCGACGGGAGATTTGAAGCTCCGTCCCTGCGGCAGCCCGGCCAGAATAATCGTTGCGAGACAATCGATTATTCGAAGCATCTTTTCTCGTTGACTTCTCGTCGATCCGCCCAACGTGCACACTCTCCCCCGTCTCTCCGCCGAACTTTTGTTACATCGACGCGTCGAAAATTTTCACGAAATTCAGCGTCCTTCGTCGTTTCGGCCATCCGACCGATTCGTCGATCGCCCTTCGTAAGTCCATCGAATACTGCAGTCCCGTCCCGAGCCAAGCGCCGTTCGCTCGGTTCTCGGCTCTTTTATAACCTCCAATTTTTCGGGCCACAACGATACTATCGCCTCCTTCCCGATACGTCCGAGCGTTAAATATTCAACCGTCGGAAAACGTGCTCTCGCGGTTAAGGTTCTTTTATGCGAGATAGAGATCAAATTTGTTCTTCTTTTTTCTTCCCCTCGTCTTGAGGGGTGAATATCATGAGTCGTACAATTCTTATCGAAAGGCTTCCCGTCGTATCGGAGAGTTACGTATGACTTGGATCTACTATATTATAGATGTTCGCGCTCTTCACTTGCCGAAGGTACAGCCACTTTCTTTCGCTCCTCTCTTAGAAATTTTCCTTCATGGTCGCTCTTATACTTTTACTTCTCCGAATGATCAAAGAAGGCAGCGCCGACAAAAAAGAAAGTACAAACCCATTCGCTTCAAGTGGCAATTCCGTTTCTCCCGATCGTTTTCCTTTTTTCATTCTATGTTCGGTTTTATCATCCGCCGCTCGTCCACCGTTCCCGTTGTCGATCTTCAACGTTCACCGAGTGCCCGTCGCAGAGTAGGAGAATAGTACACAATGTGCGTCGCCGACCGTTTTCATCCGGAAATCGTCACAAACGGAAATACGGAAATACGAATGTCGACGACAGAGGTCTAGGTAACGATGTGATTATAACTCGCGAACTCGGCGGACTGCGCTTCTGGATCAACCCCGTTACTCGCAGCCGCGAAGTTTCCAGCTCGCACGATAATTGCAATTCGTTACCCCTTTTTTTTGTCTTCGCAACCGTCCACACCGATTTACGTTTCAAACTCGTTTCGCTTTTATTGCGCTTTAAACGACGCTTCTCATTTGGTCGCGGAACCTGCAACACAGAAGAGGAAAGGTTTTGTTTCAACGTTCTTTTTTTTCCGAAAGGTATACAAACGAGCACCTCGAACTATTTTTTTCTTCCTGTGCTGTAGAACAAAAAAAGATCGCTCGAGAATGTTCGTCGAGCGTGACGCGCTGGTCGGCGATACAAAGCTAATTGGCGAGCTTTAGAGCACGCGGCATTTTCACGGCTCTCTCCGAATGCCTATGTATAGCAAGCCCAACGAGCGCGTAGAGTAACCGTGTTATAGCAGATATATCGCGAACAGCGGAATAAAGGGGAAGAACGCGCCTGTCCCCGTAAAAGCATACAAAATGAAGCCCTTACGCTTTTAGTCACGCGATATAATTCCCCTCGTTATTTCCAAACAAACGCACGCTCGCGCGCGCGCTGTCCAAGGTCAAATTTCCCTCGGCGACTAATGAGGCGCATTTTCGTGTAACACGGGCAGCCGCGCTACTTACCACGGGATACGCTGCACGAATAATTTTCGATCGAACCACTACAGCCACGCTACATGTGCTCTACGGCCCCGGTGTGTGCTCCCCGTGGCATTGTGCAGTTGATATAGGTTAAGCCGCATACGGAGCCCACGGGGAGAAGCAGGGGTCGTAAATGGGTATAAATACACTGGAGCCTCCGAGGCATGCTTTACAACTGTTATTAACTATATCGGTGGGATTCCTGTTCTGCGGAACTTTTCTAGCAAAATCCTGAATAGCTAACGTTAACAGCCCGATTACCGACCACCTAAGCTCCGCATGGCATTGGAAATTAAAGAAGAATTGTTAAAAATAGTGGAGCTATTGAAACAACTGGTATCAAATAAAATCTTAGAGTCTTAAACCTGCGTGCGTACACTGGGTCTTTGAAGGAACAGGCGAAATTTCAAACTCTCCGTTTTTTTCCACTTTTTCGACTATTCTTTAATTTTTATTAACAACGGCTTTTCACTTTTGACTTCGGAAACTTCTGAGCCATGCAGTGGACTCTTCGAGAAGTCACTTCAAGAAGTAACCCGGAATTTATTCAGATTTTTTGAAAGCCTAGAAAACTTTGAAAAGCCGACCGTTCCCTAAAAGACCAGGTGTACACGCCGTGTCTCTGAAAATATAGAGTACACACGCAGTGTTAATTGACTAAAACAAATGTGATTTTATTATTTTAGACCTTTTTTTTAATAATCAACTCGAAATATCCGCACTGTTGTAAATGACCCGATTAGTGTCCTACAATGTTGTCAAATAGCCGATATAGTGGCCTATTTAAGGGCTAATCATTGACCTATGGCGTGTTGCATTAATGCGCGATTAGTGACCAAACGTAACTCACTATCCTGCTCATCGCCTTAACTGAAACGTGCGGACAGTAATAGGAGCATACCGCGTCTTCATAGACTCAATTCTGACCCATGGATTTTCCGGCGAAATTGTAATTATTTATTATTTTCTCGCGTCAATTAAAACTGCGGTTTTGATTGACCCTTAATCACCCCGTGCAACTTGGTTTCATAATTTTATTCGCTTCTGATAAGTCAAACGTATCGATTTTAGAAACGGAACAGCGTTACAAAACTACCAAGAAAAATTGCCTGCGCGAGCTTGTTTCTGGCGGGTTCATAGATAAAACTCTGAAAGTCAACGATTTTATAACATTTTGTCCCGATGCTTATTCAATCATATGACGCACAATATAAAGGATAGACAAAAAAATGTATGCAGGACTTAAATAGAATTTTCTACCGTAGATAATGCGATTAACGGGCAGTAATTGGGCCGTTCACCTCATAACTCCATCTCGCGGTTCGAGAGACATTATGCGTCTCGGAGTGGTGGGGATAGGCGATACAGTGCGAGGGGCGAAGGGCAGAACAGCGCCAGGACGCGGGCAGCGTCGCTGCCGATCGGGCGTGAACGCAACGGTCGCTTTGTTTTTATTTCTTTTTTCTTCGCTCGTGATTACTTTTCTACGACCGCCGTGCTCGCCGGCACTGTCGCGAAAGGTTGATAGAGTCAGCGATAGAGTTCGAGAATCCCCGAACGGGTACGCGTACTACGGTAAGGTCGGGCGATTGCAAGTTAATACCACAGTGGAAGCAACAATAGTACCGGTGGCGATTTTTCTTTCTCCTCTCTCTCGAGCCGGCTCGAGAGTAAGCCGGAGGAGGTTGTCGGTGCTCGAGCGCGTGCAGTGATTAATGAAAGTGGGAGGGGGTTGCGTGACATCTTGTTTCTCGTTGGCGCGAGACTGCGGCGAATGCTGCACAACAGATAACCGTTATCTGACAGAACGGATCGAGCTTGCAGGGCGTGCTTCTGGCTTATCTCGCCTCTCCGAGCTCCTTCTCATTACGTTTATGCGCATCGTGTTTGCACGGGTGGGACGTTTGTTTGGACACGGGAGACGCGACCGAGCGAACAGTCGGCGGGTCGAATCGATCGATTTGTGTCCCTCTCGAGCGACGAAATCGCAACATCTATTCTCTATCGGTGGAACTGATTTTCGCGCGCGCTCACGAGCCTGTTCTCTTCCGGCCTATGTGTCCGTTGGGATTAATTAAACGCGTTTGCTCGGTGTGTACCGATTCGCGCTATCGGCAAGCACGCGCGACGCCGATTTATCGTCGGGCAGAGAAAAACTTAAATCGTCCGTGCCTCCGATTTACCGTCGGGTGTGTTTTCGAAGAATTTCTCAACGGCCGTTTCTAACACATTTTAACACACATACAGGACTCGACCATGGCGAGCCTGCTCGTGGCGAAGCGAGGCACCGAGCGTTTTACGACGTCGAGGGCAGCCACGGCAGTTTACATACTATCATTTTACGGAAGTAATTTTGTCATCTACCGCGCTCAATCCACGTGCACAGTGTGCATTTGTATCGAGTGCGAAAGGCACGGGAGAATAGAGAGGCGCGTTAAAACGAAAAGTCGCGTGTCTCCGATCACAATCGAGGTTACCTTCTGCGTGTCTGTGCGTTGCAAAGAAAAATCCAAATTGACGATCAATCTGAAGATCCCTCGTGCGAATAAACACACTTCTCGTCACTCGGCAGGCACATCACTCTGTTGCTCGGCCACGTGCGTTTTAAAAATTCTTAAACATCACGATTTTAATAACAAAAAAAACAGGCCGTCGACCTCTGTTATTGAATAAAAAATTTAACTCGTCTCATTTCTTTCGATTGTTTCTTTTTTTTTAATTCTTTTTCTTTGTTTAGTTATTTTTGCCTTTCGCGTGAAAGTTCGACCGGCGAGAGGATGGAAGCGTGGTTCGGCGCGGCGAGAGATGCGAACCCGAGGACGGACCCCGCATGACTACCAACTCGCTCGGTTTTTTCTTTTATCGGTCGTGACTCCGGTCCGGACGGGCAAGGTACACAATATACATTGTATCCGTGCCGTGCATTCTGACCGTTTCACGACATAAAGTAAAGAGCGACCGAGCTCCGGACACCGTCTCGACAATCTAACTGCGATCGCGCAACGTGCCGATCGCTGCGCAGCCACCGCGCTGCTGGCACAATGTCACGGCTCACGCTGATAAATCTCGAGTGTCGCGCACGCATCGCAACGAAAGCGCCTAGACCGCGTCCACTCAAGATCGCGCCCCACCCCGACCTCCACGGCAACCTATTCCATCTCGCGAGCAGTAACGCCAGTAAGAGTAATGAGCCAATCGGCGCATAATTGACACCTTGACCGATCGACGCGGGGGCGCTTTATCGTACACAATCGCGAACGTCGGCGATTAAATAATTGGAAAAAACATAATTGCTCTTTCAACCCTGCGTGTGTAGACTATATTTTCAGAGACACACTCGGTCTTTTAGGGAACAGTCGGGTTTTCTTATCATACGCTTAATTCAGCTTAACTCAGGGGTTGTCACTTTTTTTTCAGTCTTTCCTATTGCAAGTTGAACAGGGAACTTGATCATCGGGGCAAAGGATGGATAGGAGATTGGAGGAAGTCATTCGATCACAACGATTAGCAGATCAACCTCAGTGAGTAAGCTACGAATTAAAAAAATTAATGAGTTAGGTATTTAACCCTAGAACTAATGTATCATTTTTTCTACCTTGTAACTGATGGCTGGGGTGCATGTGTACCCTACGTGTTCCTTCTACGTACAAGTACGAAAATTTTCAAAAACCGAAGTCTTTGTGAAAAAAATTGTAGTTTAAAAAAAAAATGGTCCGATTTTCAAATCCCAAACGCCATTTTACTATGGACACATCAGGCTATTTGGAAAAAAAAATCCCATTGCATGCTGTTAAAAAAGTCAATTAATTTGGACATCTGAAAATAGGGAAAAGTCGAAAACTGGTAACATAGAAGAAATCACTGCCTCAACGCATTGAACGCTATGAAAATACGCTATGAATGCCTCAACGCTATGAATGTATCGCGGGAAGCAGGAATAGCAAAGCGGAGCTTCGTTATTTTCATTTTCTTCCGACAAAGTTATACGGCTTTACGAAATAACGTGTCGTTTCGTGGTATTTCGCTTATATTGCTTCCGACATAAGAAGCCGTCAAGATGCAGCTGAATTTGTTCAACGTAGTATCCCGAAATCTCCGGACCAACTGAGATGAATCGCGGCGTAGATCCTTCGCGGAGTCGAATCGTTCAATTCGCCAATAGTCGCGGAATCAGAAGTGGTTGAAGTTGTCCGTTCAAAGCGCTCCGATTCCGCGAGACCAAAGCCGAAGCGAGCATTCGAGCCTGAGTGCAAGCGGCAATGCTCGCTTGCTTCCAGGTTCAGCGCACGGCCTTGGGCGTACCGTGCAGCGGCGGAGCCTGCGGCTGTCGGCTGGGTTTGATGAGAGTGTATAGTCGATAATGAAAAGGGTAAAAAAAAATATAGAAAAGGGAAATTTTTTTTTTTTTAAGTGGAAACTATCCTTGCGACGTCACTTCCGGTTTCTAAAAAAAGGCGTTAAGATTTTTTAATCGAGAGTATTCTCAACTTATTATACACCGAAGTACAACTCGTAACCAACATGTACTCAACTTGTACCCAGTATATACTCAACCTATCTTTGTACTCTTGTAAAATCTTTTGTTAGTTTAAATTGAGTACAAGTTGGGTAAAAGCTGAGTAAAAGCCGAGTACAAGTTGGATTTCCGTTGAGAACAGGTTGAGAACTTCGGTTTATAAATAAAATCTCCATACTTCAGGAACCGGAAGTAACCTCACAAGAACATTTTACAAGTTTTATTTTGTTGAAAATTTTGTTTTCCTGTTATCGATTATTGGGAGATTTCATTATCGGGGAAAAAGTCCGGCGCCTTATTCGCCGACTGTACGCTCTCCGCAGACTAATGGGGATGATCATCCGTCAGCGAGCCAATTGCTGTACGGGGGCCAACAGCGGCTATTGCGCGCCGCACGGTATGCCTGAGACCGCGAGCTGAGCCTGGCGGAAGCAACCGAGTATTATCGCCTGCACTTCGCTTCGAACGCGGAATCGAAGCGCTCTGATTGGCTAACTTCGATGGCTTACAATTCGGGAATTATTGCGGATTGAGCGATCCGGCTCGACGAGGGTATTCCAGCGGATCCCGGAAAAAATAACCCAGAAAATATAGAAGTTCAAGAAGCAATATATATATATTGCTCCTCGAACGCTGATGTTGATATATTGCTTATTTCCCCTGTGAATGTTCTTCTCGAGTAATTGGCTGCTCAGCCACCGATTGTGTTTACTCAGAATCCACCCTGCGGCGGCGATTCGGAATCGTGTTTTTTTTTCCACGCTTGAGTGGGCGATCCAATATATTAACGGTTCAATGCGAGAAGCGCTCATGGGCTATACTTGTAAACTGCCGACATGGCTTTATGCCATTAGGGTAGTCCTTGCGAAAAGTGTTAACTTCGCAGAAGTTTCAGAGAAATGAGAGGGAATCGCAAACACTTCTCGATGGTATAAAAATCTGGGAAAAATCAAGCGTATTAAAGGTGCTGAAAATATTAATTTAGCATAATAATAATTCCAATATGTTACTAACAAATTGATGAAAAAAGAAATAGGTCTGGGCTGAAGGGCTTAGGTCGATGGCCCGTTGGCAATAGCAATAGGAATGTATAATGTAAATGTTTTTAATGTATCAGCAACCGTGCCATGCATCGAACGAAAATGCTCCGTATCGATACTCTCGAATGAATATTAAAGTTTAAAGGTTGAATAGTTAGGCTGCGGCCGTTACAGTGCGCTTACGAAGTAGCATTCATAATTTTGGCAGGTAAACGTTGGTTCAATAACTGGTGTGTTGAGAGATCTCACAATGAAAATGTTTTTATTGTTTGTTTTAGCCAGAATAATCGATGGTAACGACAAGACGACTACGGAATTGCCGTTTTCCGGGCTTCGCTGTTGAGTTCGGTAGATATCTGCATGAACAATAGATCCCAGCTCCATACATCGTCCGTTTCTTTTATCTGTTTTTCCGGGTACAGTTTGTCGGTGAGCAGAGATAGATTAACGTCATCCAGAAATACGAAAGCTTCGTTCTTCAGCAAATCCTTGTCCAGTTCTTTGTACGCAGCGACACGATTCGTTCCGACTCTGTTCATGCAAAGAATTGCGAATAAAAATTTCCTCGGCGCTTTGTAGATCGTACTCGACGGAGCGCAAAACTCACTTGATAGCTTTCGCTACGTCGGACATTCCGTTGTCTTCCTGAATTTCATCCAGGTCTGGTATAACGGGAATTTCTGTCGGGATTTAGCATCGAGTTTAATAATCATTTGCAAACTGTGCGCTGGAGGGAAAAGAAGAATGAGATTCAAATTGAGAGCGTTTTGCTATCTATCGCTGGAAACGTTCACGGTAAAAAAAGATTTTTACATTCAACGAACATTTCTTGTCGATAAAGATTCACAATCTTTTTCTTGTTAATGTAATGTTTTTTTTTTTAACGAACCACTCATTAAAAAAACTACATTATATAATTAACGAGAACAAAATTTGTTATACCATCGAGGACAAAACATTTTTGTTGAATGTACCCTTTTTAACCATGTAGCGTTCTACGAACGCGTGGGGTTCACTTCACCCTGACGGAAAGTTGAGAACAATCAATTTCGACCTCCCCTAAAAAATTGGTGAGTAACGAGCTATTTTATCGTGAGCTCGGAACTCTCGAAATGCGATCAAAATGTATCGCATTGTATCGAGTCTTGCATTTTTGCGATTTAATTAGGGAGTCTTGTTACACGGGGAGTTTCGTAACTGAGATCCAGAGAGTAATTCGAATTGTTCCTGATGGAACAGAGGTCTGAAAAAATCAACCATTCGGAAGGAGCTAAGAACATTGATTTTACATATTAATAATTCCAAAAAGTTATTGACAAACTAGTGAAAAAAATCCCTCAACAAAAAACCGGCATACTAACTTTTTTTTGCCTAAGTTGATTCATCAATTTATCCGAATAGATATAATTTTTTGCCGATTTCTTTTTCTAATTTTTGAAATGATTAATATTGTAAAATCAATGTTCTCAGCACTTTCCGAATAGTTTATTCTTTTCAGATTTTTGTCCCATTAGGAAGTACTTGAAATACTCTCTGAATCTCAATTTTGGCTGGCAATGTAACGAGACGCCCGCCTTAAGCGAGCAAATGTGTGACCGAACGACATGGAAACATTTCGACGTCTCATTGTCCCAAACGCTAAAGCACTCGCTTTGGTTTGATTGAACGAAGCCCGACAGATCCGTGTAATGTCGTCTGATTCTAACGGTGAAATCAATGCCCCGTCGCATTGTCTGGATAAAATACAACCGTACTCGTGCAAATTCGTCCAGACATGAAATATACGATCTTACCGTCATCCGGTTCGTCGGTTTCGGCCACTCGAAACCGCTCTCTGCGAAACAATCGATATTAGTGACCAGCGATACGCGAATTGACGCCACGTTCCGCTATACTTACTGTTCGAACACATTCAACGTTCTTGTCCTGAAACATCAAAAACAATTGAATTAACTTTTCAGCTGCTGGCTGGGAATGCAACGAGACTTCCTCCTTAATCTACCCCGATAGACAATCGGCACAAAAAGTAGCAGTTGGCGCAGTAATTGCGACATGTGCCGCACATGTCGCCAATATTGCTACTTTTCCTGGCGCTTGTCTATCAGGGTAATAATTCCTGAAAATGTTGACACTTAATTTTTGATAACATTTTTAACAAGGTAATATTTTTCAGGTATATCGATGAATAAAAAAAGTGTCGAGCGTTTGAGAAAAACGAGCACTTGTTTAATCGTATTGAAATTTACGGGTCGATCGTCGTACGACTTACTTGGCACTCTTCAGCTCGTCACCCCATCCGGTTTTCCGTGTCCGCGGGGGAGCCACCGGCGCGGTCGGTCTTGCAGATTTCCCCGAGGCGAGCGGCGCAGGGCTGTCCAGAAGATCGTCGTCCGATCTCGCATCCTCGGTTATCACATTGTTCGAACCGGCTCTTCTTCCCAGTCTCGGTATCAACTGGAGAAAGTGATGGAAAAAAAAGTAAATAAAAAATACCCAACGGACTAAAAAATTAAACAACGAATAATTTTTCCACATCCGCAAGAAGGTCAACGACGCGTCCGCTGATTTCTTACCTCGCGTTTCCCTTGCATAAACGAATGTGGTCGCAACGAGGCAAAAATTATCGAAGAGAATTTTACCTTTTTCGCACCGACGTCGACGTCCAAGCCCCAATCCATTCTACAGTCGTTTGGTGGCACTCAGGGCCTCGTCGAATGAAAAAAAAAAAAAATAGGCTCTCCTTTGTCGAAGCGTCAGGTACATCCGAGACGGTTGTGCGTCCTTCTATGTTTGCAGGTAGTTTCCATGGTAACTTGTGCGGGCAAAGCGAGCTTCCACACAGCCACGTTGCGTGGTTTGGAGTTCGGTTAAAAAGCTTGTACCGACGGCGGATGGTGCAGAGCTATAGAAACGCCAGGCGATTTCTACTTTGCCTGCAAAACTGCGATAGGCTTGATCTTCATTCTGTTTTTTTTGCTTCAATTGCAAAGGACAACTTCAAGGGAATAATAATGTGAATAGATTTTCGTGACAATAGGACTTTATTCGTAGCTGCATTGCGTGAAAGTTGCACTCTCCGTTAGATTTAATTACAGTGCATAGTTGCAAGATAAATAGTACCTAGTATATCGTTATATCGATGCAGCAATAAAATAAAAAAACACGTGGCTTTTGTATGGGCAATTTATCGTCCTTCACAATATAAATTACGAATATAAGTTGCGAGCCCTGTTCAGTGTGCAGTTTCTGGTGAATCCGAAGAAACGGAAAGACGATGAAGCGATGGATAGTCAATAAATAAAAAAAAAAAAAAATTCTACAAAAAAAAAGCGCTACGGTTCTATACAATTTTTATTTTTTTTCTGTTTCCAGTATAAGAAGAAATCACGACCTTGAGACGTACTGCGGGAAGTCATCTTTGGACAGTCTCGACGGCAGTATAATTATTCTCGAGCGAGAAATGTCGAGCGATTTCTACATTGCCTGCAGAGCTGCGATCGGTTTCATCTTCGTTTATTTTTATCTTTTTTTTTTAATCCTTTGCGTCACGCGCAAAGGACAATTTTAAGGGAACAAGAACGTTAATAAATATTCGTGACAATAGGACTTAATTCGTAAATGCATTGCGTAAAAGTTGCACATTCTGTTGGAGTCAATTAAATTGCATAGTCGCAAGAGCAGTAAACTGTAACTAGTATGTCGTTATATCGATGCAGTAATATTAAATAAAAACCGTGCACCGTATATCTGTCCTCAATATTATAAACTACAGATAAAAGTCGCGACCGACTGTTCAGTAGTGTTTCGTGTAATTAATTTGACGCCGGTACTCATCGTCGTCGGGATTGGTTTTACAACGGTTGTCGTTGTTCGGTGGTCGTGCTCTGTTGAATCTGAAGAAACATAAAAATTATGAAGCGATCGATAATCAATTAATAAAAAAAAGCCGCCACGATTTTATATTATTTTGAATTTTTTTTTCTGTTTACAGTGGAAAAAAAAGTCACGATCTTCGAACGTACCTCGAGAAGTCACCTTTGCACAGTCTCCACGGCAGTACATCGATCCTCTCGTGAAGCTCGGCGGATATCTCGGGACTGACGAAGTTCGGTGTTCCGGCGCCGGAGCCCCGGGTCAGTAATCGTCTCTGCCGATCGTAACAGCAGTGTTGGGCGGCTGCGTGACCGCTGCCCTGGATGAGCAGCGATCGCACGCAGTATGCGGCGCCGGGTTTGTAAACGTCCATTCTCTCGGCGTCGCCGTTGACGTCGCGCCATCGAAAGTACTTCTCCTGCCTCGGATCCCATACTTTGTCGTCGTAAAATATACCGCTCGGGTATTGACAAGGGCAGCTCGGCAGATAAACGAGGGGCCCTGCAAGAGCAAAGTTCTCGAATCGAATTGCACGCATACCCAGATTGCCAACCGTTAGCGCAGACAAACAAGGGCAATTGCTTGCCACCGAGCTTTGTTGTTTGCTTTCCGGCAATATCGCGACGATAGTCACCAGCACGGGATTGCAGTATATTGGTAGCAAAAATCCAATAAAAGTTGCTATAAGCCGATTTCTTATTCTTAACAGCCGTGAAAGAGATAAAAATTCCTCAATATCCGAAGCCGACCTCTGATCACACGTTCACTCAATTAGCGTTATTGCTAACGATAACGAAAGCTTATTTTTCAGGCGCCGAATGAGTTCGATAATGGGGGTTTTTTTTTTTTTTTAAGAACTTATTTGCCTAAGTATGTCTGATTGACAATGAATCAACAAATTCACCCTACTGAACATCTTTATAATTTTCTATATACGAATTTAAAAATCAAAGTCTTTGATGTTCAATACAAAAATTGACAAAAAGTTAAGCTACCACCGCGTAGAGCTGTATATTTTTATCGATAAAAAAATCGAGCCTGAAGCGGTCGCTGACAATTAAGTTTGAGAGGTGCCGCATTGTTTGGGTAAAACGTTAAATGCGGCACATCTTAGGTTTTTTTTTTTTTTTTGTGCTTGGCACCGCCTTTCGCGAGCATTAATTTGAGACGGAAATTTGTACTCCAAAAAGGCTGGAGGAAAATGAAAAAAAAATGATGCCTTTCTTCGAAACACCCAAGGATATTCCCCGAGACGATACGCTCTTCGAGCAAATATTTACCGAGAAATGCCTGCTCCAATTTGCCCTTGCTGTCCAACCACTTCCGGCACATATCGTCCGAGCTGTTCTCGCCATGCATCCACTCCCTCGTCGCTTCCAGATTCCTCAGAAGAGCGCGACTCTTCCCCATCGCCGTTGTATCACCGAGAGTGTCGAGCAGCCTCGACAGCAGCGCCGCGAGGCTCTCGTGAACGACCGTCCGATCGTCCATCGGCAGCGAATCCCCCTTACCGTTTCCCTTATTTTGCGTCGTCCTCCCAAGCCCGTACCTTCGGTCGTCATTCGGCCAACCCACGTCTCCTTCCTTCTCGGTCAAATCAAATTCGTATTGCATGCTTTCCAATAATTCCGTACGACGATTCTTCGGCGTTTCGGTTGCCGATTTTTCTCGTACCGCTAGATCGGCCGGACTGCCCGATTCGTCCCGAGAATTCGATGGAGTCCCACTCGAGTCCGTTTCTTCGGGCTTCTTGTATTTCGCTGCACTCACCGTCAGACGCTTGCCAACGCTTCGGCTACCCGCGACCGTCCCGTTGCTCAGTTCTAACGTTCGCCACAATATATCCGACGCTAATGTTTCAGGTTGACCTTCGGGCCGTCGCGACCTCGAATCGGCAAGAATATCACCGATTTCTCTGGAGCTCGGGTCGAGCGTGTGACCTGGCGAGGGATCTCCGGGAGTCGCCGCTGATGCAACGAGTTCCTGGCGGAAGAGTTCCAACGAACGGTTTCCCAGAAGAAGCTGCTTTTCGAAGTTTCTATCGCGAGTCGGACGATGCACGTCCGCTCGATCGTTTCTGGCTTCGTCATTATTGTCGCTTCGGATGGCAATGGAAGATGCGGTGCCGTTGCGACTAGCGAAGCGCGAGCAACCGAGGCGATTTTTGCACAGTCGACGACGACGATGCTTCGAGTGTCTCGCGACGAGTCCCTCGAGCGTCGACGACGATAGTACCGAGTTTTTACTCAATGCCGATCCTTCCTTCCGGATCGAAGCGTCGGTAACATCGGCAGCGTCGACGTCACGATTCGTTCTTATTCTGTCAGCTGATCCTATCGATTCCGAGGCGCGAACGGCAAACACGAGCCTTCCTAAAAATTTCCGTGTTGCCGAGGTGGAAATCGTTCCTCTTTCGTCTAGCGAGCTTTCTTCCGCTCCGATAAATCGCTGGTCATCGTGCGATCGCTTGGATATATCGTCGGGCTGCGAACATAGGAACATTGCTGGTTTAAAAACGACCTGGAATATTGAATGTTATTTTTGTATTTTATTTTTTTGCGCAACGTATGCAGGAGAAGTAGCACTTCTCGGCCTGCCGAGGGCGCCGTAAGTGACGCTTTATAGCAAGGCGTAATGTAATGACACGGCGCACGCGCACATCGGCCCCATTGTACTTCCTCGTACGCAACGTTCACTTTACTTCACTCAGTGCGAAAATCACAGTTTTACGCACACTTCGCGTGCGTAACATTTCCCATTTTCACACCTTGTGATGTAAATTTTGGTACGATACTCATGCGAAAAACTTTCTTAATTCGGATGACTGCAACACTCGTCAGGAAAAGTTTTATTGCGCTAGTATCGTAAATTACTATTCTCGCACGCTTTCATCGGTGAGAAGCTAGAGAGTAGTTTCAACGCCACCCTTCGACAGGCATGGAAGTAGCACGTTTCCTGCATTTGTTACAAAAAATATTTATTCAATTATGTATTTAAAAAATGGGCCATGCCCAATTACAAGTCGGGGGGAAATCGATCGACAAGGTTGTACAACGAAGCTTAAAAGTCGTACATAACAAAATGAGGAAAAGGAAGAAAAAAAAGAACAGAGATTGCGATACTTATACGGATATTATGCGATACTAATGCGGTATAGCAAACATTACACAAGGCTGTTACGTGGCACGCACTCGTCGCACAGGATGCACTCTTCTTCGTGCTTCTGTGGTACTCGTGCGGCTCGTGCAATCCACTTCACAAACTGCGTATAATTTTCGATTTGCTGCACTCGTATCGCAGAGTATTATTAAAAGGCTGCAATCAGCCGAAAGTCGGATGTGGACTCAAAAAGCCCCTTCAGTATATTCGCAACAGTACTATATGGGGCATTCCACGTCAAAGAGAACGACCCAAAACGCTGACCCTCTTAAATCAAGCTGAAAGTTCGTGATTTTCCAAGTATGAGAAACGTAAAAAAAGGAAATTCTTATTTAAAAAAGTTTCATTTTTTTAAATACGATATACATATATCGTACAAAGAGAATAGTTAGACGCCTATGCAAATAGAACGCAATCTCAACCCGTTCTGAAATTTGCACATGTTGTTTCACACCAATAAAAGAACATTCTGTGAATTTTTTTTAGCAAAATGCAGTCAGACTCGCTGAAATTTTCTTTTAAATAAGAAGTCTCTATTTTTTAAAAGTATTTCGTACCTGGAAAATGTTGAAAAAATGTACGAAGATAGTTTATCGAAAATAGCATATTTTTTGTACACGACGTTTTTTTGTACGACCAAAAGTTTCAGCGATACAATAATTTTTAATATGAACACGTCTATTTGCTAACTTCAAAACGAGCGTCGATAAAAATCTGACTAAAAATCCAGGTACTCACACTGTATAGTAGTACAAGATCGCGAACTTACAGCTAAGCGGATTAGAATTTTTAACCATTCGACTTGACGTGGAAAGCCCCACATGCCCGTTGTGCAGGCAATTAGAACCCCATTGAGCACATTGAGGAATTTACATAAATGCATGTCCGTGAATTCCCCAATGTACTCAGTACATTAGTACATTTGTACGTTTGCACTTAAAACTGATCACTTCATCAATTAATTTATTGGAAAACGCGAATAAACTCTCTCGTCGCTGCTGGTTCGAGGCCGAGTAAAGTTCGACTGGCACCAGTGCCGATTTGTCAATAATGTGCATTTCAACCCTATGCTCTATTCGAACGAACGGTCGTTGGTGAAGCTGATGTATCTGTAAAAACAAATCTTTTATTTTCAGTACTCCGCTCTACAAGCAATTCCTCAAATTTGCAAGAGCTGTCTAGACGACAACAGAGATACAGTGTAAGCTCCGATGGAGCGTAGTGCGTGGCGTAGTGCGTGACGAATATCATCCGGATTCCTTTTCACCGCAATGCAGACATCGCTTTGCCTCGTCTTGGACGTGGGAGTGTTTCGCGTTGAACTATCCGGATGGTTTCAACGATGCCAGAGGTAGGATATTACTTCTGGGAAGCAGCGTTCCCTCCGCTGCTACATAATCCATAATCTTCCATTCATTGGCGTAGCCATTGAAAGACTAATGGAAAGCCTTGGAGAAAGAGATTTTTTTAATGTTTTTTTTTTATATTTTAGTTAGCAACGAACGATCCCTGGGTAAAAAAAAAAAATTCTTCGAAGAGCGGGGCATCTACGGTAACGAGCAGGAATAAGCAGGTGTTCAAAAAGCCCGGATTCGCTTGCAGCCCGAGAGGCTCCTACCTAGCGGAACTGGTCCAACCACGGATTCGGAGTTCCATCGTCGCACTAGGGTTGTATAGACATGCTTCCGCGAATTGCGCGACTGTAACGACACGGAGACGGCACGTTTTTATATTTGTGCGTGTATACTGGAATGAGCGTGCAAATTTTTAACGTTTAGCAACTCTGATTTAATGGACTCGAGCGATCGTCGTGGAACTACAAAGTCAAATAAATGAGACTACACAACGATGGTTGCAAGGGTTACAGGAAAGACGAAGTTTGACACAGAAAGGCGGCAAGTGGGCTGCAGACGCAATCTGTGTGGGGACGTGGGATGTGTAAAAGGGGAAGGACCCCGTACAGGTGGAACACACAAAAAAATATGCAAAAAAAAATTAAAAAATAAAGGTTACACGTGAGCCTAGAAATCGCAAGCAAGTAAAATTGTGTACCTTGAGCATTAGTTTATTTGCAGGTATGTTGAAGAGCGGGTTTTACTCTTGATTATAATGCCGCAATGCGTATATTTTTTAATATAAAATGTTCCATTTAACAATTGAAGATTGCGGAAACTGGGCCGTTCACCTTATTCTATCGCTTTGGGAACTCCGCACCGGATAAACATAATCTTCACGGACTCGTCCTTCGTAAACAATGAACTCCTAAGTCCCCTTTCGTCGTACGGTTGCTGTTCGCAGTAACCCGGCAACGGGCGAATAAATATTCGAAATTTCCTTGTACACGATCGATCCCTCGAAACGGGAGAGTTCCGCGCGAATGAACCGAACTATGGATGGCGAATGAATTTCTTACAATGAAAATTAGACGGCAAAATATACAATTTCGCTGCTAGACTGTAAAAAGTTTCCGTTTGAAAAATCACGTACAGTGTGTGAAGTTTCGTTGCATAAATCGATAGAATAAATTTAAGGATATTTGAGCCGAAGTTGCGGGAGGGGGACGGAACTGGGGCTCTGCTGAACTAGTCGGTGCGCGAGTAAGACACGCAGACAGAGCCAGATCGATCGCGATATTTCACTTCCCTTTAATATATAGGTGGAAGTAAAATGAATACCGGGTTTATTTAATCGAATTTTACATTAATTTTTTAAAAGTTGTTCGCAGGTTACGCCGTTCCGGACCAGAAAGAAAATACCTTATTGCGATGTACTCACTCGCTCTCGGCTGTCGGTAGTTGCACCAGGAAATGCAGCTGCGTGGCTGTTGAAAACGCTCAGGAAGACAACAAATCGGCACAGCGTTATTAACATCGTATCGAACGGTCGTGGATCGTCGTTCTTCGAGGGAAAAAAAAATTCTGGATAGTCACTATTTGTGAGACAACACCGAGGTCCAGATTGTCGAATAAAATGACGCTGCAGCACGTGCTATCTCGGCGTCGTACACGAAAAATTCCTTGAGACAATTTTTCGCACTGACAACATACGCCGGTAAAACATTGGCTGGCTCGACATCGAATTTTGTTGGCGTTTACAATCTCTTCGTTAAACTACAAGAACGAGCTCGGGGAAATTCGACACAAAATTGGGATACTCGACGCTCGATTCGCGCTTAGAAACTTTTTTAATTAAACTTTAATTACTTTTAAGCGTCGAAGTGGAGAAACTCGACAGGAGGACGAAAGCCGAGACGAGGAGGAATATATAACATAATAGGAACAAAAGGGGAGTATAACGAGGGAGTGCGGGAAGGGCGGAACAGTGAGAATGTAAATATTCCGTGCTGTCTATAAAAATCAGAGAAAAAACATTTAAATACTTAAATATATATTTTTTTAAACTCAAAATCTTGTAAAATCTTAACGCCTCAATCGATCTTGGCCGAATCGAGTACCGACACCAATGATTACAATCAATACGCAAAATTCGATTTTTAAAAATTAATCGCACAGAATCTGTGTTGAAAATAGAATTTTAATGGACATTACACTGAACGAAGGGGCTACGACCATTGCAAAGATAGGAAACTCGAGGCCGATAGTTGAAACCGTTTATCAGTTACCAGTGGTTTAAAATTATAAACTCATCACATACACGCACAGATCCGAAGCCAGCAAAGAAAGGACTTTTCCACGTTTTTAACTATTTTCGGAATGCCGGCATAAGACACGATTTTCTTATTGTTTACTTTATTTTTTTTTTGCAGCAACACAGCTTCCACCGTAAGGAAGCAAAGGAATTAGAAGAAGCGAATTCACATCGGCGAGAAGATAAGTGGAACGAGATAGAGGCAGAGGAGAGGAAAGCGGAGGATTCCGTCGGCGGCAGAAATCCGGCGCGCACCGTTCAAAGGCCAAACACAATATGTATAGTCGTGTGATCTTGTCAAGTTTCCGCCCCACTATAACACCAGCGGGGCAATAGGTGGGTACCTATCGGCGAGGGAAAGAGTGTACGGCTAAGCGCAAGGGACGGCGGCGGAGAAACGTGGGCTGTTCTGGATGACAGAACACCGTACTACGTCATTGTACTGCCCGTAGGTACGCGTTTTACGACCAAGGGCCTTCATCCTCTCTCTCCCTCTAGATCCTTTGCTTTTTCTCTTTCACGATCTCTCTTTGTCCCGCCCTTTCGCTTCTTTCCACGTACTTCTGGGTCGCCCCTTATTTAATGCCGAACATTCCTTTCAACTTGTTGTCTTCGAGAACTCGATCTATCTTTTCCCCGTTCGTAACGATACTCAATGTCAGAACTTGACCCAGAGGCACGAATCCGAGCAAAGAAAGGAAGAAGAAGAAAAATCATAATATCTTCAAACAAAGTGTCTCGGATTTCATAAGAGATGAAACGGTTTGACTGTTTACCGACGTTGTAATACGGTTGCAGCAGGAGCAATGCGCTGCGGCGAGCATCGCCGCATTTGTAGCAACTTCAATAACAATTTTTTGTTCCTCATCTGGCGCTTAGTTTTCACGGGAAATATCGAGCTTGGAGTAAAGTTAGCGGGAGCCTCGTTATTCAGAGATTAAAGAATATTACGTTCGTTTATTCCAAGATTTTTTTTTCGAAGATCTATTCCGCGAAATGCGATGGAGTAATTAGCGAAGCTATAAAGAACCGTTCTCATTCTGGTGAAAGCAATGTTGAGTGTTATCAAACGGATGTCTCTGCTTCGCAATGGAATCGCGGAATATGGAATTAAGGAAAATTGCGATGGAGACTCGGTGGAGTTATTATTTTTATTGTGCGGCTAGTGGCGCATACGGCACGATGGACGTTGAAACTGGGAAACGCGCTCACACGCGAGAAGCATTTGGATTTTATGCAGATCCACTTTATCGTCCGACGAGTAAATTACAAACGAGTGGAGGTCCAGCTCGTGACTCGCACCTTCTGTACAGGCGCTCTTCGCAGTTTCTCATCAGATACAGTAACCGGGATTTTGACGAAGATGAAAGTGTGAAACTGTTCACCGACCCTGTAATAGAGTATCAGAATGTATCAACGCGCTTCTGCGTGCTTTGTAGCGACTTCGATGACAACTTTTTATTTCTCGTATGGCGCATATTTTCATACGAAATATTGAGCTTTGACTAAATTTATCGACACGTCATTCAGCGATAAAAAAAAAATTGGTCGGTTTATTCCAAGTTTGTTCAAAGACCTTGTCCAAGTTTGTCCAAAGCACCAGCCGAAGGCGAGTGCTGTAATCACACGAGTTAGAAAAAAGGTTTCGCACGAGGGATGTACGAAATTTTTCTTCAAAAGGTGCGAAAATGGCGATTTTACGCACGCGAAGCGGGCGGAAAAGTGGCCATTACCGCACCGAGTGATGAAAAAAATATTTGTGTGCCATGTGAGTTCTGGCAAAAGCGATATTCCTAGATAGAAAAACGCGCCGTTAAACGAGTATCCTACCATTGGCACCGTCACCGTTTCGTCTTGACAGAGTTACGCATCAAAAAATTAAATATATTTTATTATGAATTACAAATTCCGTCTACATTCCGACACGACCATCCAGGTCAAGATGACATAATACAAATGAATAACAACTGATAATTCAGAAAAAAACATTTGAACGGGATAAATCAATACATCTGCTCTTCAGCTGCACTCGATTCAAATTAATACTCTCAACACGTCTCCGAGTCGTCATTTTTCTATCTGGGTTATTGCGTAACATCAAAACAAATATCTCTCCTTCCCGATGGAATGATGGAAAATCCGAGATGTCTATCGTGTTGCACCGAGTTATTGTTTGGATATGCTTGGTGTCGCGAACGGCACGATAGAAATTGAAACTGGGAAACGCGCTCGCACCCGCGAGGCGTTTGTATCTTATGCAGATCCGCTTTCGCGTCCGACAAATAAATTACAAACGAGTATCGGTCCGGGTCGTGACTCGTACCTTCTGTTATAGTCGCTCCTTGCATCGTCGTTTTATGTTTACGAGGATGGAATGCAGGGGAACGTGTCGCCGGGGTTATTTTTAGCCGAGCCGATTCGAAAATAAACCGGGTACGAATTAAATATAGCAAAGGCACGATCCAGAATCCATGGATCGAGCCGCTCGGAGGACGCGTCGTACAGCGTGTGTCGCGCACGATGTACACATGAGATTGGGACACGTGAGTGGGCCGGGATCACGAACACGCGACGATGCAATGCTCCCCGCGACCGTGGAGCACGCTGATATGTAAATTGGTTACGGCGAACTCTACACGTTGAGCTCGTTACGCTTTAACGAAAATGATTTAACACGCCGACGCTCCATTATCGTATCTCGTTTTCTTCCTTTTGCTTTCTCGCGGGGAAAACAGCTTTAGTAACAAAAAAATGTGTCATTGCTTCCTCATAGAGGAAGCTTTTTCATGAAAAACAAAAAATCTAGATTTTAATGAAAACGTGTTCAGAATGCTTTTATATAGAGATTTTCATGTCGACGTGTTCCAAATGTTCCGAAACATTAAAAAATCATGTCTAGAAATGGAATTTCAATGACGGTCACCGCGACGGTTTACTTATTTTACCGGCAGAAAAAGAACCGCTCAGTTTGTTTGAATGTTCGACACGATAATAATAAGTTAAAATTATAAGAAGTAAAAATTAATTTAATATCAAATTATTAATAAATTAATATTAAAAGTTAAAGTAATGTGTATCTCCGAGAGGCGCGCTCCGAACGTGTTTTGTTGACAAGGAGTGTGAGATACAGAGTATAAACCGCGGTTGCACACAAGTCGCATTCCGCGGCTGCATTTCTCAATCCGAGTGGCGCCAAGTGTCGACATTTATCGCGACGATAATTTCCCGCTCTTTCTATTTACGATCGAAGGTACAGCGGTCCGGAGATGGAGGAGAGCGGGGCAAAACGGATCCCTGGATGAGCACTTTCTTTTTTTATGTCCCGCGAAAATGTTTTTAACGATGGTCCGTCACGCCCCGATGGATCATTTTGCCTCGCTCTCCGCCACGCGCAGAGATACGGGAGAAAAATACTGGTCAATTTGTTGTAAATATACGATACGATAATAGTAAGTTAAAAATCGAAAAATTAAAAATTAAAATAATATTAATATTAAAAGTTAATATTATCAATGCTGAAATATCATTCGCTTAAAGGCGTTTTTGCACTAAAACAAAAGAATCGTCGTATACATGTATCTTTTATTATCATACTTTCTTATTTTACATCATAAATAGTCGTAACAAATGAAAAGAAAGAAACTAAAAAAATGTTTACTACGAATTATGTACAGCCGTTGAGTGCGTTTGCGTGCATCCGCTTCTGTTACAGTGTTTCAACTAATCTTATTTAACGTTAAAAAAAATTCGACATTTTCGGGGACTACATAGAATTTAATAGTAGGAATGTTCTTATATGTACAAAGCTTATTTAATTAATGGACCACCGTCAGCTTCAACGCATAGTTTCTTTTATTTTACCACTGCGAGATTCTCGTACCGATCCACCCCCCGATCGTCAGTCCCGATTGATCCGTTTCTCTCCGCGTAAATCGGTTACTCGCCTTCCGTTAAGGATGCTTCACACATACGTTCCCAACAAAAAAATGTTATTCGATAAAAATTTCAGTACTTCGCGATATGCCAAAAATCTGAAATAAATCAGCCCTATCAATGATGTCAAGACGTTTGATTTTGCATAATAATAATGCCAAAAAGTTATTAACAAATTATAAAAAAATGAATTTGTCCTTAAAGGAATCAGAAAAATGTCTATTTTCTCATTTTAAATGAATTCCTCGTGTTTTTATACTTCACATGAATTATTTCAGAGTTTTCTTACATTTCAAAATTTGCTTTCTCAAAAATGTGAAAAAACGAAGTAAAAAAAAATGTCAAGACGAGACATTCAAAAATGTAAGAAAATTCTTTTAAAAAATTCATGCGGTTTCTATGAAATGAACAAATCCATTTGAAAAGAGAAAAAAAAGGAAAGGTTCACCGATTATTCGTCGAACAATTGTTGTCAGCAAGTCCTTCATAACTTTTCGACATTATTATCATATAAAAAAAAAAATAGTTTTCAGTTCTTCTCGCCATCAGGAAGTGTCCAAAATCTCACAGATCTCACTTTTGGCTGGAAACCTACGTGCGATGGATCCTTAATAAAGTGTTATTCTCTCGTTCCAGGTGCGAAGCAACGTCAACGGCATCCGCAGCGGTCGGCGATCATGTCCTCGTAGACCTTCAGGACGACGTTCTCGTTGTCGTCGAAGAAGAGGATGGTCGTGCTGAGAAGCTTGGTGGGAACGCAGCAGGGCATGTGGACGTCGTTGACCAGTCCCATTTTGTGAACGATGCCCTGGACGGTGGCGTGATTGGTCGGTTGTTGATCCTGGCTGAGCGGCGATTCGCACGGTCCCTGGCAGTGATAAGCCGAATAGCCCTTCGGCGCAATGATCGACGAGGACAGTCCAATCTCCTTGAAATCAACGTAGAGCTCGTGCCTCCCGCACTCCGTCGTGTTTTCTCTCGTGTTCGCGTGACTCCTGGATTCTTCGGCCACATCCAGCGAATCCCCGGCCAAGCGTTTTTCCCTCGGTCCACCGCGAGCACGCTCCTTCTGCCGACCGACGAATCTCGGCTCCTTCGTTCTCGTCTGCTCGCGCAGCATCGCTCTCTCGTAGATGTCCATCGAGGCGAGCACTTCCGGTGCTCTTGTTCTCCTCTCGGACACGAATTTTTTACTCTTCGGCCTGTTAATCGCTTTCCCGTCCGCGAAGGCCTCGCGTCTCGGACGAGGCGAATTCGAGACTGTTTCCCTCGTTACGCGTCCTTCGTTGTCTTCGTCCACGCGCCGAGCGGCGTAAGCCGATATCTCGACGTCTTCGAGGCTCCGCGCTCGAGAGATTCTCTTCTGCCTTTGAAGATACTCCGTCGCGTCATCGGGCACATTATTTCCCAGCTGTGTACCGTAACTTTCCTCCCTATTCAGCCGGCTCCTTTTCCACGCATCGTTTGGCGCTTCGTCGACGGCGGAGTCCTCGTGCCTCTTCAGTCGTCGAGGATTTTCACGGTTCGTCGACCCCTGCATTGCATCGGCGCTTCCCTCCTCAGCGTCTCCGTCGCCGTTGACACTCGAAGGAGCAACCTCCGCTTCTTCCGGCTCGTTGTCGTATGAATAGTAATGCTGCACAATGTCGACACCGACTTCGCGCACCTTGCCGTCGTCGTCGTCGTCGAACAAGACGAGAATCGGCTGTTTGCTGTGGTGATAATCGTTCCGCCGGGAAAACTCGATGGATACCTCGTCGCCGAAGAGCGTCGAGGCGGTTACTATGAGACCGAGATTCGGAGCGCCGGATACCCACGCGAGAACAGCTTGCTTCACGTTGAATACCTTCCGAACAAAACAAAAAATGGTGAAATATTTTTATACACGATATTTACGATCTAATAATTAATCACATATTTTCAATGTTATGTAACAGTGATAATAATGACTGACAGGTTGTTGTGGCTCGAGCTCTGGACTATGGGATTTCGAAACCGGAAATTGAGATTTTCGGAGATTTGTCGAAAATACGTCGATTCTGTTTTTGAAAATATCATTTTTCGACCGGGTGACTTCATACTGGAAATACATCACTTCCGGTTTGACCATTTAATTTTTCGACCGGAAATGACGTTATACTGAAAATACGTGACATCTTGCTCATATAACGTCACTTCCGGTCGCAAAATCAGTTTTTCGATCGGAAAAATTCACAGAGTCTTGGATGGTAGCCAATAAGAGGACATCCTGGATTCTTGAAAATTAGGGCAAAAAAGCAGCTTTTCAAAATATATATTGGATGATAATAATAATATTATTTTTTACAAAGTCAAGTGAGGCAGGTGCGTTGTTGTTACGAGAGATAAAATCGTAGTCTCACCTGCCAACCGGAAGCGTGAGCCCCGACGTAATGAACGTTAACCAATCTGTGAAGATCGGGCTCGTCGATTCTTTTGCCCTCCAGAACTTGATATACCCTTATCTGAAAATAATTTTTTAAGATCGATAAAAATCCAAAGTTTATTTTTTTAATCGAAAATTTTATCGTTAAATCTAAAATGTACCAGATAGTAGGGTGACGACAGTATCGTAGGATGAGTGACCTTCAGGCTCGTACGCTTGCGATAGAGATGCAGCTCGGCTTCGAGAACCGATTCGTTAATCTCGAGTCCCGAAATATTAAACAGGTACAAGTGCGACAGCCAACTGTCTGCGTTAAAGAATGCATTGAAAAACATATGTGAGTCATGCTCGCGACATCGTGCTAAAGTACCTTCAATTAAATGATTAAATCGTTCCGGCCGTCTTACCCCTTTCGATGAAACTCCGTACGATTTTCGCGTTATAGGGATTCTTTCCGCGCGTAACTCCGCTGGGATCGGCGATCGTCTTGTAAAGTTCCATCATAAATTGCGGCGGTGTTTTGTGACGCGTCGACTTCTTCTCGATCTGTGTGCGTATACCGAACATCTGCGTTTTCCCCCGTTCGACAATCGAAAAGCATAAAGGAAACAATATGTCACTCTCGAAGGCTAATCGAAGACGAAGATTCTGTCGATTTAATTTTACCGTGATAATGGAACGATTTTCCGTCAAACACCGTCTTTTATTATTTTTTTTATGACTAAAAATTCAATTTGAAAAAAAATTCGATTGATTGTTCGAAAGTAGATTGTTGGTAAAAATGTGTTTTTCTTTTTTTGTTACAGGGCTAAAGGTCCATCTTGCGGACGCTTGTTTTTTTTTTTTTTTTTTTTTATGTCCACGAGAAACTTTCAACGGACCTTCTGCAAATTTTCGAGAGCCTCCTCGCGCCGATGAGCGTCGACCTCGTCGAACTTGTCGAGAAGCTGACCGATTTGCCACGATGGATTGTACTCCTCGGTCGATTCATCGTCAGTCTCCGAGAGTTCCATTGGATAAGCGTCAGCCGATCGATAGATCGTTATCGTCGGAAGAACAAACGCGACGACGATCACTGCTGGTAATACCGACAACTTCATCTTCTTCACCGCTATTCGATGTCCTCCGCACGCCGGTTAATGGCCGACAGTCTTCCTCGAGTCGACAGTCTCGATTAATTGAACGATGCAATTTTTTTTTATATTAATTTTTTATCACCACTGTCTCAACCGACTACAAACATTATATTCGATGTATAAAAACAAAGTGTGTATAGATCGACAACGCGATACCGAGTTTGGTCGCGGAGCTGGACTCGCCGTATTGACGCTAAATGGCATATGGGAGATCGTGGCCGCGGGGAGTCACCTTTATGCTATGCCGAGAAGTCGCCTCCCCCGCATTCCTCACCCAGAACACCGCGGCGACGACAGCGGCCGCGACGATGCCGACGACGAGGAAGCTAATGGACCAGCCCCATTTGTCCGATGTCATTTCGCTTCCCGTCTTCCCAACAGCCCCCTTATTCCCCACCGCTTTTATTTAGAGACTCAATCGGAGCTGCTATGTTGACAACCATAGTGAAAAAAAATTGATGATAAAATTTATTAAATGGATAATCCTAAATGATTATGGATCAGATTAACATTGAGACTCAATCTGTTCTGCTATATTGACAACTACAGTGAAAAAAATGGATGATAAAATTAATGAAATGGATAATCGTAAATGACTATAGATCAGATTTACATTGAGACTCGATCGGTCTTGCGACATTTACAATTATAGAGAGAAAAAATTGATGATAAAATTGATAAAATGGAGAATCCTAAATTACTATAGATCAGGTGGACATTGAGACTCAATCTGTTCTGCTATATTAGCAACTATAGCGAAAAAAAGCAATGATAAAATTGATAAAATGGATCATCTTAAATGACTATAGATCAGGTCCACATTGAGACTCGATCGGTCCTGCGGTATTGACAACTATTCCGAAAAAAAAAATCAGATTCCACTCGATGCATAATCGGCAGATTATTACATAGTATGTTTATCCGTTGCGTTACATCTGCGCATTTTCTATTAATGTTCCAGGCCTTGACGAATGAAGGGTAACAAGACTATGGAACCCCGAGTGCGAGCTTGCGAATCTCTTGAAGGTATTTATGGCCGTCCACCCACGCAACCGCGAGAACAACCGGGCGCCACTCGTGTCTCAAAAGAAGTCGTCGTACGTCGCGCGCTGCTCTCGCCCTCCAACACGCGGGCCTCTCTCGGTTTTTCTGTTTGCATTGCGGACATCCTTCGGTGTTTCGTCAACACGACGGGACTTCCACTCTCAGCGTCGCGAATTGAAGCTGCTCGATGTAATCACATCGGCCGGTTTTTATTCAACAAACTGAACTCCAAAAAAATAATTTGCCTCGAATATTCGCTATTTCGATAGGAGAATCTCGCTTTCCACAAAGGGATGGAAAAAAATACTGTCGTACATGCGTGCCAAACACGCCCACTTCACCCATCACATAATCGTCTAGTCGATTGGGCACTTTGCAATTTCCGACCTCCAACAAGAATAACCCCGTAACGAATCTCGTAAATTACGTTCAATGATCTCGTTATCATCTCCGCCTATTCCCAATTTGTCAGGGTACATCTCGGGATTCGCCACGAGCTGGCTACACTTCGTTACCGTTAAAATCAGTAAAATCGAGTGGAAGATATATCGTAGAAAGCGCTGTACGAACCGTACGGACACGCTACGAACTTGGCCTATTCGAGAGATTTGTTTGAATTTTTTGTTTTATTTAATTATCATTCCGATACACGACGCAGATGCGTCAAGTCGATCGCCACATCGAGTTGTACGAAGAGGAGCCCAATGTTCCATATTTTGTATTGTGTATAAAAGTTCAACGATAAATTGCAGAACCGGTGATCTCTTCGGGAAAGTTGAACCAATGCGGTTCCTATACGCAGGCGCATTCGGCGATTTGAATTATTTCTCTCCTCGAACCTCTTCGTGTTCTGAAAAGAAAGAAAAAGTTTATGAATTCATATTCTTTTTATCCGCGTATATTTAACCCTTCACGTACGTGATCCTCGTTCAACGAGGACCTGGAATTTGCCAAGACGCAACCTTCGAACGATTCGAATAACAAGTTGAAGTAAAACAGCTGTGCGTGCGAGACAGATAGTTGCAATTTTCAAATTAACTGTATTCAATGGTGCAAATTTTTTTGAGAAAAAAATGTATTCGTCCCGGATGTAAAATTACCGTGCGCATCCGGCTCGAATTTTCTTCATCCTAAAAAAAATGAGTACCCTTGAGAAACGTTCATTGCCGTTTTCATTACCGACCGCGATATTTCACTTCCTCTTGAAAGAAGTCATCGTCGTTTGCTCTCGACAAAAAGTCCACCGTACTTCAAGGCTTGAATATACGTGGAAAGCAAGCACGTTTATCGGATTCCATCGATCGATCGCCATTCCAATATCCCGTACCTGTACTCGTGAACTTTGAAGCTGGCCGGTGTGCAAGTGTGCTGCTTCGAGTAAAGACCGGCGAGACATCTTCGCGGTTCCTTTTTGTCTCTCAAGAGACAAGTTTCCATCTCGTTGCCCGGACACGAACCGACGCACTGGCCAACGTTGATTTGCTACAAATTTTATTAAAAATTTTTTAATCGTCGTCAATCCGTTAAGTCATCAATGACAAAGTTTGCGAACACATTAGCGATGATATTATTGTGTCGACGAACCCTGACTATCGGATTAACGTCGGTCGTATTAGTGCCCTCTTTTATCTCAATTTCGCTGAAGTCCAGCACGCTCTCCGTGTGATCCATTCTGTGACAATTGCCAGCGCATCCGCACTTCTCGATTGCCTGATAAATCTCGTCACCTTTTCCAGCGTCGAAAAATTAAAACAAACAAATTGCTCCGTATAATCGACTCTTTCTGCAATCGTTACTCAAATATCGATGATATTTTACCGTTTGGTCCGTTCACGCTGATCGTCCGATTCTTGAGTGGTTTGCAGCCAAGATCTAAGAAATTATTTTTTTCGGTGAAATAAGTTCAAAGCTTACAAGCAACAATTGAATCGAAATTACGTTCCAAGTACAATACCTTTCGCGCAAGAGCCCATACACACGCCAACGTCTACGACGACCTGATAGGGCGTGCCCGAATGAACGAGATGCGTGAAAGATTCTCGTCTGCATGCCAGATCCAGTGAACAGTCGCAGGTATCGACGGCCTCGATAACTTTGACGCCCTGGAGGGTCGAGACTCTTTCGAGACGGGCGGCTCTCGGATGGCAATGTGAATTTGGCGGACATCTCTGAAATTAAAAAAAAATTCTCATGGAGATATGTAAGACAATAATACATTAGACCCCAACATTATGGAATTTGAAAAAATATTTTTGTATTAATATTAATTTGTATTAATTCATATTAATTTTTGTTTTTTCGTTACTTTTTCTATTTTTCTATTGTATTTTTTTTTATTCTGTATTTCTTTCGAATGTGCATGGCGCGATTTGTGCGTGCTGGTGTAATTTTTTTGTATCTGGGCACGGTGTTCTTAAAACACCGAATAAACGTTTCTATCTATATCTAAAAAAATGCTTATCATTATATTAATATGGAATAAATTTTCAGGAGGTAGAGCCTGCTCGGGTCTCTCATGGTCGTGCGCGGAGAGGTCTATCAAAAGAGGAAGGCAAACACACGGTGCAGCAATCGAGGATTCATTAGCGGGCAGCGAATGGTCCTGCAAACTCCGCAGAGGCGACGCACGAAGCTCTGTAATCCGAAACGAGAATACGAGATTTTCACATTATTTTTCCCATATTAATCCCATCAATTTTCTCATATCATCATATAAATTTTTTCGTACCGAAAATATTAACTTTCTTCTATCAATCATATTAATTTTTTCGTACCAATCATAATAATTTTTTCACATCAATCATATTAACTTTCTCACATTAACTTTCGTATTAAGATTCTCACGCTAACATTAATTTTTCTTACAATTATATATGAGTATCGATTGAATTTTCAGGATGCAGAGTTTGCTCGGTCCTCGCGTGGCCGCGCGAGGTCTGACAGAAGAAGAAGGCAAACACGCGCTCCAGCGGTGGAGGATTCATTAGCGGACAACGAATGGTCGGGCAGGCCGGGCGGAGGCGACGCGCGGATCTCCGTATGTAATCCGGGACGAGAATCCGAGATTCGACCTTCCAAGGACGCTTGGAGAGACACGGCATCGGGTCCATGGACTTTCGAGAAATACAACACACGGCGTGAATCTGCATATGCATCCGTTGGTCCTCGCCGGTGTCAACAAGAACCACGACGGTATTATACGACGATCCTCGGCTCGATCTTGTTTCTTCCTCCTCTTTCGTTATCCTCGTTCGCCCGGTGTACATCCCGGGTTTCACACGGACACGCGCAACGGCGCCCGGATAGCCCTCGAATGACCCTCTTCGTCACTGAGCCGAGAGTGGTGTAAGAGAAAAGGTATCTCGCCGAGGAACGATCGCGTTGTATCACGTGACGAAAATAGCCCTCGAGAATGAGAAGCAGCGGAGCCGCGCTGGTAAATACGGGATAAATAACGAGCGTTGCGAGATTCGAGCGGAGGTATGCGAGGTACCTGGGTACCTCGCGAGATACCCGGGCACTATTTCCGAGACCCGCTCTGCCGCTCCTTGCTCCCCGATCGTATTTATTTACAATACAATAAAATACGGTGTTCGTCCTTTGTCGCACGGACACTCGCACAGGCCCGCGTACGTAGACACGGATACTCGAAAATAGACTCGTGGAGAATTCAAAACGGATACCGGTAGCTTATTCCATATCAGCCGGTCTTTTCCGGCTTTTTTTTCATCTTGAGATACATATTGAAGAAGATATGTTTAATTTTAATATGTGTTTTGAAAAAAAAACTTGCAGAGTGAAATTTTTGTATGGCTTTCTTATAATGTTCCTTCATTCGCAAAGCTTCTTCTGTGAGAAAGCTTTTTCTGTATTGTTGGCTTCCTGGTCGTTGGATGTTCCTCCCCCCCCCCCCCCCCCCCCCGGTTTTGATAACATATGGAATGGATTTTGGAAATGCGAATTCTTTTCCGTATGTTATACAAATATGGAATGGACTTCGAAATCCCATTTTCTTATATATTCAAAATACATTCTGTATTTCATCTCCGCGTACAAAATCTTTACTTCGAAACGTATCGTGTGATACGCGAGTGAAATAAATAACCTTATCCACATCCTAACAATTTCGCAATTCATTCCATATGCTATATCCGTATCCGTATGCTATTTGGGAATCTTGGTCTTCGTAACATATGGAATGTAGTTCGAGTTTCCAAAATTTCGGATGGAATTCCGCATGCTACGAACTATGCGATCGATGCGAGCGCGTGAGCCAACATAACCGCTAGTAAATTATGTATGCTAGAGTACAGCAATCCCCCTCCGTGCTAGAGGGGTGACGAACTATACGATAGACATATTTTATCCGAAACTCACACAGAGCCGATTTTTAAAAAATATTTTTTTTTTCAAATTATATATATATATTTTTTTTCAAATTATATATATATATTTTTTTTCAAATCATATATATATATTTTTTTTCAAATTATATATTCTCAAGTGCCGCAGTTGATCGAGGTAACGCGCATAACACAAGTCACCCCACTGCGCCATCGTCGACAATTGGCAATGATCCTATGAAACAACGATCGAGGTGAGTGGCGGGCAGCGTGTCTCTATACCGATACGTTTTATGATTCATCCCACATATATATACAAACGCGCACACATCTGCGGGCATAAAAGCTTGGCGAAACTGAATCGCTGCAGGCCGGGCGGGCCGCATTCCGCAGCACGTCACGCTACTTACACCCGAAAGGTACCCCTCCTCCCTGAAAGGTTCGAAATACGAGAGCCTCTCGCTACCGAGGGCACCTTCGAAAATATGGTAGTTTCTTTTTTTCTTTCGCCCCTGCGAATCAGGCGATCCGGGCAATCGCGTGACCGCATTCCGAGTTATTATTCTTTTTTTGTGTCTCTCCGCAGCTCCTTTTGTTGCCTTCCATTGACGAGTCATCGATAATAACGATCGGGTGAATTGCTCATCGGACGATGCCGATCCCCCCCCCCCTCCCCCCCGTTGCCCCTTCGGGCCAAACCTGCACAGGCTTGGGAATCCTCTTTCGTCCTGACGGGAGTGCAGACGTGGCAAGTGAGGAATTTACACTGCAATTTTAACGTCGAAAATTTCAGGCAATCTCGGCGCGTGCTCTACGATTGAGTCTGCAGTTTTTTCTTCACTTTTTTTTCTCATCTTTATTCCTACGTGAATTCCACGCATGCTCGATGGCGACGGAACGCTGTGGTGACTCATACTCTTTGAACTACCTTTTCCTACAAACTATTTTTTTCATCTCAACCGTCCGAACTTCCGTTCCGTTAACTCGGCCGTTAAGTAAATCGTTAAATAAACGAATAAACGAAGAATTTATTCACCTGTACAGTCGGGCGTCTGATCGAGCTTGCAGTTTCTTCCTCTCTTTTTTGCTTTAATCTCCATGCCTATCCCTATTGCATATCCCTATTGCCTATATCCCTATTGCCTATCCTTATTGCCTATCCCTATTGCATATCCCTATTGCCTATATCCCTATTGCCTATCCATATAACCCATCCCTATTACCAATGCCTATTACATATCCCTATTACCTATCCCTTTTACCTATCCCTATTATCTATCCCTATTATCTATCCCTATTATCTATCCCTATTACCTATCCCTATTACCTATACCTATTACTTATCCCTATTACCTATCCCTATTACTTATCCCTATTACATATCCCTATTCCTGTTATGACTCATAAATGGTATATGCAATACTTTTTCCACTACTCGCAGGAGGAAGCTTCTCTCGCAGGCAACTTTTCATCTTAACCGTCCCAACTTCCGGTCCACGAGTTCGACCGTTAAACAAATCGGTAAATAAACGAATAAACGAACAATTTATTCACCTGTACAGCCGGTCGGCTGGCGTCGCCAGGATCGTCCGACACATGTCGCGGACAAAGTCTGCGGCAGTGACCAGCGTCTATCCTGATGATTTCCCTGGATATACCTAGAACATGTGAAATAGCCGAGATCAGTCGTCATCGGTCAGCGATCCGAAAATTCCCGAGCGATTCATCGGTCGGGCCTCCGGCAGTGATATCGAATTAGATCGGGGTCCCGAGTTTATGTATATCTCCGATGATTTCGAGGATATCGGAACCGGGCGCGGACCGCTGATGGAATATAGTTCGTATTTTCGTCTCCGCTGAGTGGGCGAGCTGGCGATGCGTGGGTGTAGATATTTTTACGAATTCCTACACTACACATTGACGATTATATTTTATCCGGGACATGTATTTTTTTTTTTATCTCATGACCCGATCGAATACCGGGCCTCGATTGGCAGAACGAAATTGCAACGGGGTAATTACCACGTGCAACGAGGAGCGTTACCTAATATTTATAATGGTTATTCGTCGCGTCAACGCTACACAGACCGGCAGGATTATTTTCGAGCATGCTTCCGACAAAAAGCGACGGGAGACCGGACGCCGGCAACCCCGTTAACTCCTCCCCCCCCCCCCCCTGCCCATTAGCCGATGAGCTGTAGGTCGACCGCGCTTCAATTGATTAATTGTAAGCGGCTGACGGAAAATAACTCGTCGACTATGACAAAGACGAGGAGACATGAATAACTGTTATAAATATACAATGTATGGTCTATTTTAGTTTAAAAGGAAATTATGAGAAACCGAATGGTTCTGAAGTCGAGTACAGTAAAACCTCGATTATCCTAATGAGGAGTCCGATTATCCGAACTTTAGCGCGAAATGTTGCACCCCCGTAGCGTGTCGAAGAGCGGTTTTCCTTCTCGGCGTCGGGCAGCGCGCATCAGAGCTCAGTTTTGATACCAAATCGCTTGAATCGCCTTACATACTTAGATCATGAAACGGGGCATCGAATCGAATTTTTGATGAATTTTTTAACCAAGCTTTCCAGCGCTATATCAAACTTCAGAACATATTTTTAACATATTTCCAACGTCGAAGAATTATTTAAATGATTCTGTGAAATAAAGTTATACATTTTTTAATTGCGGAACGCCAGCGCTTTTGAGCAGCGAGATCTCGAGGCTGCTTCAGTGTGAATTGTTCATGTAAAGCGATTAAGTATGGAGACGAGTCTCCGATGCGCACTGTGCGACTCTGCTGGGTTGCGCTAAACTGCTCGGGAAAGCGAGTGTGCGAAGGGATTAGATCCGAAAGAGGAAAAGCGCTTGAACACGCTTCATCACAGACGCGGCTCTTGCCGGCGAGCGACAACGTATGACGATTTGCCCTAACGTTCGGATAGCCGAGCGCTTGGATAAACAAACAATCATGGCTCGGATAATCCAGATTCTACCGTATTGACTAAACAATCGAGCTGACCTTCACCAACGTCCATCATCCGCTCGTGTCTGGCGCAACAGTGGTGCTGTCTGGATTCCTCGGTAGCGTGTCCTTTGCCGCTCTCGTCGATAACCCCGATCGTCTCGGTGCTTTCGGCACTCGCTGCGGGAAAAATAATTGTAGAAAAACACTCGCCCCGTGGCTCGAGAAAAACACTCGATGCCCGACGACACATTGCGTGCGAAACATTGATGAACCCGGTAACTACTTTGTGATACTTATCGTAATAAGGTAAATGTCCCCATTCCCGACCGCTGTAAGGCCGACCAGGCAAAGAACGGCCTTGTCAAGTGTGACAAAAGTAAATTCGAGAATGATCACATCGATCGATAGCTTTAACCGTACACTTTTAAAAATCGTAGACCTAATCCATTCCGTCAAGTATTTTTTCCTAGATAGAGAGCAATGAAGCCGCACTAGTGCATGTGCCATCTACCGACCAGCTGTGTCCAACGACAACCGGGCATGCCCCATCACCGACCACCTTTTTCACAGCACGAATGTCGGAGGTTGCAAAGGAAAAATGAACATAAATCCAGACTTCGAACTTGGAATCTACATTGTTTACATACTCAGCCTGAAGGTTTCAGCAAAAGAAAATGTATCACCTTTTTTTTGGTTTTTTAAAACTATGTGACAATAAACTGAAACGCATAACTCCCGTCTTTTTGCCCGAGCGGGAAGTCGGGAGTAAAAACGGATTTTTACCGAAATATTTACTATTCGCGCTATCGACAATCCTTAAGATCACTTGTAAGAAAACTCTCGGGTGTCGATGTCTGGTAAGAAAAGCGATATATCATTTACTAATTATTACACTTACTCTGCACTTAACAATCCTTTCACACTACACAAATTCCTGCATATTTCCAGACCACTAATAAACGTTTTTTTTTTTTTTTTTTTTTATTAGCAGCCTCGTAAATGACGTTCTACGCCGATACGCCGAAAAGGTCGGTAGAGGGAGCATGGTCGGGAATAGGGACATTTATCTTATATATTTGCGTACCTAGTCGAATGTTTCCGAGGTGAAGCAACAGAGCAGAGCCGCCGATGGCGAGCCGGCACCACCATTCGAGCTTTGTCAAATTTCTCATTCTTTAAAATTTATTTATTGCGCACTATTAACTACTCTTATATCTGTTATTGCGAGAAGTACTCTTGTTAATTTTAGTCACGGCAGATTGTCGCACGATTTCAACCTGAATATTGATAAATGGATGTATATGTCTATATATATATATGTCGACCGTGAGAGAATCCAAGTTTCTACTACGTGTATGACGCAATGCGTGATGCGTGTTTCCGTGCGCGAGTTAACGGGCAAAGACGGCGGTGCTGCATTACTATCGCTTCATAGGTAAATAGACGGAGTTTCTTTTCGATGTTAAAATTACCGACAGAGTATCGAAAATAAAAACCGGCGAGTGATCGATCAATCGGCAGGTTGCCCACGCAGGTTGCGATCTGCAGGAAGACTGGTAGGCTGGTGGGACGATACCGTCCGACCTGACAGCCACCGATCTCTATTAATCTCTCTCGCTCTCGCCCCGTGTACGACGCTGAACGAGACCGAACCTCGTGCTGACGAGAGCGCGTCCATCACAAGTCGGCCCGTGTATATATATATATATATTTTCGCTTTTTTTCACCGTCAAGATTTATCCCTCGCTCGCAGTTCTCGGCCCGAAGTACAGTCCCCCATCGATATAGGACGCGCGATGGTGGTGGCAAGCTTCGACCAATCCTTAGCGCGTTCCACTCGGGGCCCCTGTTGCGATACTTGTAATACGCTCGGATTCTCCGTCGCGACCCTACTTTCCGCACTCCTCTGCACAGTGCACTTCGCCGGCGTTTCTACAAAATTATGCAGAATTGCATTAGAAACTTCATAGAGCAAGAGTACGGGACATCGGATACAATTTTTTTCTCGCATGGTAAAATGGTCTTTTTATTCATTTATTTCAAGAGTCTACGATGTTCGTACCTTCAATTATCAATTTATGGTCGATCTGTTCGCGTACATTCATCGACGGCGAAGAGTCACAAGGGCGTAAACTCCGATGTTAGAGTATTTGGGTTACGCACTTTTGATTCTTAGCCATCGAAATTGCGACTATATAACCAATGTATTGTGCCTCGTGAGGAGCGTGGTAAGCAGAGACCGCGCGCATTTTTACCCGTCGGTAAGGTAGAAACTCCTCAGCATTGCGCTCATGTTTTTCGCTATTTGAGTTTTACCTTGTCGTCAACGATCAATCATTATCAGATTGAATGATACAAAAAAAAACTCCTATCCGGATAATTTTGCCTTGAGAGGTGCGTGGTCAAGCAGAGACCGCGCGTACCAGTCGGTAAGGTAGAAACTCAACCTTGAGCTCGTGTTTTTCGTTTTTTAAATTTTCCCTTATCATCAACGATGCATCATTGTTGGATTGAGTGATAGAAAAAGAATACTCCTATCCGCATAATATCTTAGTATTCCTCGAGGTATCGTAAAAAAAATATTATGGTTCCATCATTGAATCACGACTAACGATGAATAGGTTATGTTTACATGAAGCATGTCTTACTCGATGTGCCGGCATAAATAACGAATCCTAACGAAGGTCTGCTGAGGTTGATAAGCTCGTTGGAAATTCAGGAGAGCCTGACAGGACTGTTGGATTCCTCATGAGCCTGCAATGGCCAAATCGAGAAAGAGTTTGTCGTCTTGGATGTGCTGCGACAAGTGCGGATCGGTCTTGACGAACAAGGATCTACCCGTTCACGAATCCGACTGCCCGCCTTCCAGCCACGATTGGAAACACAGTTACATTCGCGAACGTGCTCTGTACGGCACGCTGGAGATTTACGCGGCACTAGGTAAAGTCAGCAACGAATAAAGTCCTAGGCAGCAACGAACAGAGTCGATCCGGTCGGATGAACTTTATCTCTCGATGTTCACATTAATTTATCGTTTACAGATGAGCTCAAGCATGTTTCCGAACGAGCGGCCAACGACATGATATTCATGTCGCGGTCCGCCATGGAATTGTGCAATATTCCCATAGGCGATCCGGTAGTTGTTTCTTCCAAAGAGGAAACTATCGTTAGGATTGCCTGGCCTACAAACGACAAAACTTTGACCAGCGTCTCAATGATGAGAAAGGGTGCGTATAGATAAAGCAAATTTCTCCCTCCGGCGAAACTATTGTCAAATTCAAAAAATTCAAAAAAAAAAATAGATTTCGAAATTCCGAATTTCCATTCTATACACTAAATTTTCGAATTTTGGGTTTTAGAGCATAGAATGGTGTTTTTTTTAAATATTACAAATACATCAAATAAATCTGAATCTGAGATTGTTAAGAAAGATAAGATTTATTGTTTTCTCGACAGCGATGGAGAGCAGCAGAGTTCACGGTCAGGTGAGGGTGGAGAAGTTGTCGAGGGAGCCGTGCATTGCGCGCGAGATTGAGATCGTGTACGCGGGAAAGCAGCCTCAGCCGAAAATCACACCGGAAGTTATGGTCTTGATAAAGAGCGCGAACGAATGGAAAATATTCTGCGTCGGTAACCGAATAATCGTGCCTTACTACGGCAAGAGTCTCGTGTTCAAGATCGTCGCCGTAGCGAAATGCGAGACGATCGTCGCGCGTTCGACGAGCAAGGATATCTGCGAGGCAATGTCGGAGATCGACATCTCCGACGGCGAATCGAACGGCGTCGAATTTTACAAAGCGCTGTACAGCACAAAGTGGCGAGTAGCGTCGGTCTCGGAAGAGGAGAAGATCGTCCGTAAAGAAAAATTGACGATAGACGACATCGGTGGTTACGGAACGCTGATCGACGATCTCAGAGACGTGCTCGACGTCGCTCTCGGTAAATGGAAGAGGATCAAGGGCTTCAAGGTCGCGCGGGGCATTCTGCTGTACGGCACCGCCGGAGTCGGCAAGTCGATCGTCGCCAACGCCGTTACATCGGAATATTCGGCGGAGACGTTCCCGATAAACAGTTGGGAGATACAGAGCAAAGTCGCCGGCGAAACGGAGACGAGATTGAGCGACGTTTTCGCCGAAGCGAAGATGGGAGCGCCGAGTATAATACTGATCGAGGACATCGACATTCTTTGCCCCCGAAAGAGCGGCTCGAGTCAGGACAACGAGAAACGCGTCTACGGGGCTCTCGTCAAGCTAATGGACGAGCTTCACGCGCTCGATGCGAACGTCGTCGTGCTCGCGACGACGTCGAGGCCCGATTTCGTGGACAGTTCGCTTCGCCGTCCCGGGAGGCTCGACAAGGAGTTGGAAGTTTGCGCTCCCACGCCGCAGATGCGAAAGGCGATTTTGAGCAAGTTTCTTGCCAAAGTGCCGAATTCGCTGAGCCAGGAGGACGTCGACGACATCGCGCTGACGACCCACGGTTTCGTCGGCGCCGATCTCTACGGATTGTCCTCCGAGGCTGCGATGCACGCGATGAAACGGCATCGCGATCGCGTGCGCAAAGATCGGGACGACGAATCGGACATCGTTGTGCAGATCGAAGACTTTCGACACGCTCTGACGATCGCTAAACCTTCGGCCATGAAGGAGGTCGTCGTGGAAGTGCCGAACGTTAAGTGGACGGAGATCGGCGGGCAGCAGGGACTCAAGCTCAAACTCAAACAAGCTGTCGAGTGGCCGCTCACGCATCCCGAAGCTTTCGTGCGTCTCGGAATTTCTCCGCCCCGAGGCCTTCTCATGTTCGGTCCGCCGGGATGCTCGAAAACCATGATAGCGAAAGCTCTCGCTACCGAGACGAAACTCAATTTCCTCAATATAAAGGTAACGCACGCACTACTTTCTTTCGGGGAAGAAACATGTTCTGGATGAACGTTGTAAACAGTAGAAAAAAAATTATCATGAAATTTAATGTATCGGACTGGAAGTTTTTATGCATAAACCGGTATATTAAATTTCGTGTACAATTGTGATGAAAATTTAATGTACAGTATATTAAAATCTTCAGAAATACTTTGCTTTTAATGATTTATAAAACTTTTATTATAAACGTACCTCAATTCCTATATTTTTACTTTAATTTCACTGTAAAAGTATATTAATTTTCCATCATAATTGTACACTAAATTTCATGTCCCACTTTTTGCATCAAAAATTTCAGTCCGGTACACGAAATTAAGATATTTTTTTAAACAATGATATGCTTGAAATCGTTTCTTGTTTCAGGGTCCGGAACTCTTCTCAAAATGGGTCGGCGAGTCCGAGAGAGCGGTGCGGCAGGTGTTCCGGAAGGCGAGGCAGGTCGCCCCATCGATTATTTTTATAGACGAAATAGACGCGCTCGGTGGCGAGAGAGGATCTTCGTCGAACAGCAATGGAAGCAATGTGCAGGAACGAGTTCTCGCTCAATTGTTGACGGAACTCGACGGCATCACGGCACTGGGCAACGTTACTCTCGTTGCGGCTACAAATCGTCCGGACAGAATAGACAAGGTTCTTAAAAAAAAAAAAAAAATACCATCACTTCTCTATTTTTAATATCGACGTAATATCGATCCAATATTTATTCCAGGCACTGCTGAGACCCGGGCGTCTAGACAGAATCGTGTACGTTCCACTGCCCGACGCCGAGACGAGACAGGAAATATTCGCGATAAAATTCCGTAAAATGCTGGTCGCTCAAGACGTGATAGTTCAGGATTTAGTCGACCTCACGGAAGGCTATTCCGGAGCCGAGGTTCAAGCGATTTGTCACGAAGCCGCGATGAAAGCTCTCGAGGAGGACATCGATGCAAAAACTATAACGAAAGAACACTTCAAAGCGGCATTGTCCATCGTAACTCCGAGAACGCCCGCGTCGCTCATTAAGCTATACGAAGACTATATAAACAATTATAAATGAATAAACGCGGCTACTCGGAATTAACCCGTCTCTGAATTGCGTTTCCGGTGTAACACAGATGTAATACGAATACACTAGTCCCGTGTATTCCCTAATTCATCTATTTCTGCCGCTGACTACATTGGAGTGTAATTCCAATTACATCCGAAACGTATGACACACATTCTCTCAGCCACTTCCTTGCGGCTAAAAAAAATCGCGGTCGAAAAATGAGATTTTCAAACAGTCACATCCGGTCGAAAAATGAGATTTTCAAACCGGAAGTGACATATTTTCGGTATCACGGCACTTCCGGTAGAAAAATGAGATTTTCAAACCGGAAATGACGTACTTCCGATATGACGTCACTGAAGAATAACATTTCCAAATGCACGTTTCGCGCTTACGCGTGTGATCACCAGATTTTCGTTTGTTTCGACAAACGCATCTCGACGACAGACGGAGAATCTGATGGGATCGACCGCTGAGTCAACGAAATGATCCACTGAAGAACCACCAAATTTTTCGTGTACGTACATCTACACGTTTCTTATCAGGATGTCTGTTGCAATAAAATGTACCCGGCCCTACGACAAGGAAGCCTTGAAAGCGATAATGGAATGGTGCGTGCGTGCGTGTGTGTCCGTTCGAGTCATTCAAATTTTCTATATTCGTAAGCCGAACTGAACTATAGAAAAAAAAACGATTTATTTTTTTTAGTGCTGGATGTCCGCCGCCGCCGGAACCGCGTTGCCCACCGATGTGCTGCATTCCTCCTCGGCCGGTGACTCGTTGTTGTCCTGTCCCGCAGCAGCAAACTCCCTGCGAAGGAACAAAAAATTGCCCGCCCGTTTATAAATGCAACACCGGTGCACCGACATCGTCCTGCAGTCGGAGTTCAGCGTTCTGTCGTAAACCGCAACCGGTCTCGGTTTCGAGGCCCACCGTCAACAGCGGTGGATTGTTCTACACGGGAACGAGACCGTCTTGCTGAAGCCCCTCCCGCTGCCTCCGAAAATATAATGAGGTAACTCAGGCTGCAGCGAAGTCGACACTTCGCCGGAGACCGACGAATGCGAATGTTCCTTGCAGTCTGCCACCCTACAAACACACCAGAAATCCCGCTCTGGAGAGGGACAATGAGTTCTTCGAGTACAAATCGTGGGAGGCTCCGCTGATCACCTACGACGGGATAGTCGAAAAGCGAAAAACCACCGACTTAAAATTGATTCGAAACCAACCGCGGCATCCGGGCATCGAACTTGAATATTTGGTGAGAATCGCGGGGCGGAGCGGGGCGAAACTCGACGTCCTAAAATTGTTGGGAAATTGGGTTTTTAGAAACTTTTTTGAAAACGCAATTTTCAAATTATTTTAGGGAGTGCCATTGTGCACCATCGATGCATTTCGATCGTCTGCTCCATTTTGCACCGCTCTTTCCTTTACACAGCGAATTTTGGCGCAATCGGAAAACTGTTAAATTTCGTTGTTTCGTTGGCAGTCGCCGTTCTCGGTGGAGAAATCCCTTCAGCCTTCGACGAAGAATCCTCGAGAGAATGGTACGAAAACAGGTCGTTCGGACACGCGCGAAGAGCCAATAAAAAATAAATCAACGCGCAGAGACAATGAAATTGAGAATAAAATTGTGTCGGACGGATCGATGGAACGTCGGAATGGACAGCGGGAGGACGAAGCGAAAAGCACTCGTAGCAAACGCTCGACGAAGACGCGCGAGTCCGCGAGTCGCGAGAGTCTGATTAGCCGATCGAGCGCGAAGAGTTCGAGGACGGGGCCGTCTCGGACGAGCACCGTCGAAAAGATTGTCGACGAACAATCCGGCTCATTGAAATCATCGAAGAATCCCAAGTCTCGAGGATTCGCATCGAAATCGCGTTACTCGGCGAACGGTCTCGACGAAGACGATCAATTTCGACGTTGAGATCTGAAGAATACAAAAAACAAAAAAAATAAAAATAAATAAAAACACCGTCGATTCGTATCAGCTTGTAACATGATTTTTTATTCGCTAAGTATATAATACACTGAATTTTCCAACATATGCAGGTGAAACACACACTTGTCGGCGATTAATACTTTTTCTTTATTCTTTTTATTTTATTTTATTATTTTCTTCATCTTTGTGTAATTCATCATTGTCCTATTATATTTAATCCTTCGAGCGTCCATATACATGCTATTGTAGCTACGAGAGAACAAGCCATTTTCTTGCGGCTTTTCGATTCCTTCAATATTTTTTTTTTCCTCTTTTTTTTTTCACCGTAAAAAGTTGGTATCGTAGTAGGTCTTACTACTATGTATATCTATAATAGCATGACAACCGGCGATGAACCGTGACTCGACGCACCTCGCCCGGCTAGCCACCGTTCGTTTCTCTCATCGAGTCAAGACGCATTAAGCCCCCAGCGCTCGCATTACACTTTAATGAATATATTATATATATAGTAATGGTGAATGAATAAAAAACGTTGCGAATAATCAACACGGGTTATCTCTGATATATACGGTAAGTTGGACGTGACGATGATCCACTATTTGACGATAGAATAGCTCTTGGAATAATACGAGAGGTACACATTTGGACAGGGTAACCAAATCGCGAACGCGCCATCCATGTGATTCGTTTTTTTTTTCCTCATAATTTTTTCCACTCTCGGCACGCGAGTGAAACGAGCTTGCGGGATCCCGATCGGTTGCGGGCGAACGAGAGAACCGCGGCATGTCAGCGTATTCGAGCCTCGCAGTTGCTCGGCGCGCGCAAACGATAAAACCGGCGATGCCTCAAATTTTTCGAAATTTTTCAAAAATAATAATCTTTTTTTTTTTTTTCAAAACGACGATGATTTGAGCCCGACACGGTTTCAAACGGTCGAGATCTCGTTCGAACAGGCTGTCCCCTCAGCCGATTTTGCAATTTCCCCCACGAAATCGGCGGCGGGGATGGGAGAGGCGGATTATTCCTCCTTCACAATGAAAACGTCGACTCCGGACTGGAGGATATCGAGTCCGAAATAATGGAAGGTTACTCGGCGTCTTTGCTCCACGGAAAGTCCATGGCGAGACGCGGTATGTCGCTGCTCGTCGAGGACTCGTCCTCGCTGCTGGTGGCCGAAGCCTCTTCGGAGATCATCGCTTCGCCGCCGGCTTCCTGGGGCCTCGGTCCGGGGCTCGCCTCGGCCTTCACGGCCGCGGCGACGACGACGTCGTTGGCGGTCGCCGACGGATCGCTCCGCGGTCTTCGCCGCGACGACGCTGGCGTCGAGCTGTAGCCCGGCGACCACAGCTGATCGCGGCTCGAGCTCGAGATCGAAACGCTCTTCGATCGCGCCCTGAAGTCCACGGACTTTCGCGACGCGGCTCTCAGAGAATTTTGTCGCGAGACCGTCGCGCTCGGCGGCGGTCCGCTGGTCAGGCTGTCCGACGACTCGTCGATCTCGAGAGTCCAAGAAACCGAGTCGCCCTTTTGAACCATGAATTTCACCATCGAGCTCGAGCTCGGCTCCGTGCCGTTCAGGGTCTGATCGAGCGAGTTCGGCAGCAGAGAGTCGTCGATGTGCTCCGGGCCGAGGGACCTCGAGAGCCTCTGGGGAGGAGTCGCTAGCTGATTGGCCAGAACGTTGACGACCTCGTTCTTCTGCCGGAGCCTCCACTGGAGCTCCTCGTTTCTCTGGGAGAGACGCTTGTTGTGCTTCGATACCTCGTGGAAGGAGCCCAGCAGTATCTCGTTCTCGTGGGATATCTGCCTCTCGTAGGACTCTTTGCAGTCCAGCTGAGCCTTCAGATCCTCGCATCGAGCCTCGAGCGACTCGACTCTCTGCTCGAGGGCCTCCTTGCCCTCGACTTGTCTCCGCAGTCCGTCGATCTCCGTTCTGAGCACGGCGTTCTCCTGGCTTCTGAGCTCGAGCACCGATCTCAGCGACCAGACCTCCGCACGCAACGCCGCTCCCTGATCGTGAACGAACGATCTCCTGTCCGTCTCCGCCTCTTTTCTCTCGAGATCGGCCTCGTATTCCGCTCTCAGCCTCGCCATCTCCGACCGATGCTCCTTGTTCGACATGCTCAGACTCTCGCGAATCTGCGACTCCAACGTTTCGACTCTCTGTCGCAGAGCCTCCTTCTCGGTCATTCGACTCCTCAGATCGGTCACCTCGGCGTCGAGCACAGCGTTTTCCTGCATTTTCGATTTAAGGACCGACTTCAGGAATCTCACCTGCTCCCTGAGATTCTCGTCCCTTTCCTCCCGCTCGTCGTTCACGCTCGAGGCGCGTTCCTCCTCCGCTTCGGTCTCCATCCTCTCGATCTTCGCCTCGTGCTCGCTCACCAGCTGCATTAGCGACGCCTCGTGCTCCTTCTTCAGACTCTCGAGGGCCTCCTCGAGGCGTACAGCGAAGTTCACTTTTTCCTCCTCCAGAGCAGATTCCAGAAGAACGATGCGCTCGGCGTGGCTCGCCTCGACTGAAAATCACAAAGGGCATTCGATGTAAGTTCGCTAAACAAAGTATACATTTTTGTTGGAGTGTTAAATTTTTTTTTCTTTTTTTTAAAAATAAACTAGATCCATTGCTTCTGCGGTCCTCTTCGTGGAAATTAGCAATTGCTCCACATCCTCGCAATCTCGTTAACTATTACTACATGCAACGGTAAATTAGCACTGTTAGATCTCATTATGCCGAATACTATAACGAGTGTTATGAACGAAGCGTGTTTGATGCGCCTACGTAACGGTCACAAGTGGATGCATGCTCTAACGGAAAGGGGTTACCCGCGATAGACACGACCGAGCGACGAGACGTATTCGCGTATTGTTCGCGACAGACAGTCGAATTGCCCACACGGAGCAAAAAAAATTGTTGGGACAACAAGAATTTTGTTACCGTAACTCATTTACCTGCTTAACCATTGGGACAACGAAATATATTGCAAATTATTTAAAATTATTTTGCAAAATAATACCGTTTTGCCGTATGACGTCACTTCCAGCCAAAAACTAAGATTTTGAAACCGGAAGTGACGTTTTCCGGAATGGCGTCACCTTTTGTCAAAAACCGAAATTTTAAAGCCGTAAGTGTATTATTGACGCTGAGAAAAATAATGAATAACGTCAAGCAACCTAACAGTTAAATGCGCTCTAGACGATTAATTTGGTATGGCGAACAAATTAATTATTTTTCTCCGCGCATTCTGCCAGAGAGCACGCAGCGTTTCCGAACGGTAGAGTCATCAAGAGGTTCGCCCCTTTCCGCAACATGTGTATACGATTTGGGTGAGTTAGCTTCTTCACGGGAGAGCGAATGTTTTTGTCGTTAATGAGGAAAAAAAAATCATCAGCGCGTTAATTACAAAGAATCTCGGACTGTTTCGTTCGTTCAATGCCTTCCACTCAGGAAAACGGTACTTGCAGCTATGGGTAAAATTAACCGCTCTCGATGCGTGCGAGGCTGCTTCTTCCGAGTACGCAATACTTACGTTCCGCCCGAAGATGCTCGAGTGCTCGTTGATGGTCCTCTCGTTCTTCTATTATCCTCTCCTCAAGATTAACTTGATTCGTTTGCAAATCCTCGACCTCCGTGCGCGCCATCATCCACTCGTTCTTCATCCTTTCGCAATCTTTTCGCAGTTTCGGCGCGGAGAATCCTTCCAGCTGTACAGAAAAATAAATATAATGAAAGATGACGTTCGTTTTTCGTCTCCCAGTCGCGAAATTGTGACATAACGGAACTGAACGAAAATAAAATAAAAATAAACTAACGAACAAATCCGATTTAGAAGAAAAACAAAAATAAAAATAGAAACAAAGCCTCTTCTATGAGGAGCGCGAAAATAAAGATGACGCAATATTGATCAATAATGATTGAGCATATAATATACAAACATTTGTTCAAGAAGGAAAGCGTGAAACTAAAAAATTGGAAAGAATCTTCCGCACTTTTATGGCGGAAAATCAAAAATAGAAACAAAAACAAAACATCCTCTATAACGAGGCAACGATAAAAATAACGCAAAGATAATAAATGATAATGGATCATGCACCATTTAAAAGAAAAACTGGTACAAGGCCAGCGCGAGACTAAAAAATTGGAAAGAATCTTTCGCAATATATACCTCATGCGCGAGATACTGGACGGTGATGGACAGAGCCTGAACGGTGTCTACGGCTCTCTTCTCCCAGACGGCCTCGTAGATGTTGTCCGTCTGCGCCGCCTGATCGCGTGTCTCAGCGAGCAGCAGGTTCCTCGGTGCGTTGTTCGAGTTAATATTGTTCTCCTTGGCAGTGCGATCTGCAAGCAACGCAACAGGAGCGATGAGCAAGGGGTTTCTACTGTTCTTCCACGAGCAGCCGCCGCCTGGGCTGTTCGCCATACGGGAATCCTCCAGTCTGATCATCGTCGCGTCACGAATTTCCAGTGTCACCGATTCTACCGGCGAGTTTCTCGAGCCTCCGGACGATAACGAAGAAGACTCGCCTCTATCATCGATATCGAAAGAAGCTTCTTCGTCGGGGTTCGCTTCGTTGGGCTCGAGCGTTCGGAATACAGTCATGACTACAAAGCACTTTGCTCTTTCTACCCCGATTGATTACAGACTTAATCTACGCCTCAATACAGACTGCGACACTTCCACTAACAATATCATCGCCCATGGGCTTAAAAAAATAACAGCTGACACAGTCACGGTCTTTTACAAAATCCTTCACAGCCGATCTTAACAACGATTTTTCACAATCGTCATCTTCGCTCACAATTATTTTTTCCCCGTAAACTACATCAATCCAATTATTATAGCGAATTAGCACTCGTCACCCTCCGAACGCTACGAATGCGGAGTAAAAGACCGCTCGTCGCTTCGAGCTCACAGCCAAGACTGCTCGACGACGTGCGAGGAAGAAGAACGACCTTTTTCGAATTATCTTCGAAGCCGACAACGTTTACAAAACCCTTCACAACCGTTCTGGACGACAACAATTTTTCACAATCATCGTCTTCTCTCACAATTATTTTTTCCTCCTGAACTACATTAATCCAATTATTATAGCGAATTAGCACTCGTCTCACTCCGAACGCTACGAATGCGGAGTAAAAGACCGCTCGTCGCTCCGAGCTCAAAGCCAAGACTGCTCGACGACGTGCGAGAAAGAAGAACGACCTTTATTCGAATTATCCTCGAAGCCGACAACTGCGTCTCACTTAATTCCGTTTATGCTAGAAAGCCGAGTGTCGCGAGCCAACTTTTCTCACCGACGCGGCGACCAAGTTCTTTCAATGTCGATGTCGGAGTGAGCCAAAACTGGATCGAGCCGAGGACACGCGCGCGCTCGCGATAACACGGTTCTTCGATAAGTGCAGCAGAACTAGGAGAGCTCGGCGCCGTTGCTCGAACTTCTCTCGCGGTGCGTAACCGATAATTGGGTGCGTGCGCTTTCGAGTCTCAGGCCCGAATGAGTGTTACGGAGTCTTTTTCCAACCACCAGGTACGCCGGATTCGTTCCCTACTTCCCGTCCTCGCAGTGACCACCCTCTCCTCCCTCGCTTCCTCCTCAGGTAATAAACCGATTAACCGATTTCAGTCGCCGACTCTCGATACCGCGTACCCACTGCGACCCAACGGGGCGATTCGCACGGAACGTCGCGCCAGACCCTTCAGGTAAACACCGGAAAAACTTCCACTCGGCAGAACCGAAACTTTTCCGTCGTTCGTACGAACGATGACGATTTCTGCCCGATTGTTATTCCGACGCTCCGAAGCTACCGAGGCTTCGAAACGCGTGTCTCACGACTATGGAAATAGTCACGCGCTCGTGTATGCCCCGACGTTTTTGAAACGCCGGAAGTACCAACTTTGTCACCTTTCCTTATAGCGCGCATCCGGCGCGCGCTGTACGCGAGCTCTTTAGCCCTCGCCGAGTTCCTCCCGATAAGAATCTTATTCATTGATATTTATCTAAAAAAAAAAAAAAAACACATTTTAAAATGCAATAAAAAATACAGTTATTTCGACCGGCGCGAGTTGTACATGCTGTACTTTGTGGGATAAGTGGCAATTTCGGACGCGTCGAGCTAAATTTGATGGGCTTTGTTTGAGTGCACGGCTATGACCGAGTCCGTGCTTCGACTGAATTAGCACAGGCCAAGCTGCTTGTAATGTCTTGCGTGCGTCTCCTCCTTGTCCGACCGATAAACTCTCCCCCCCCCCCCCCCCCTGCTCCACCCTTTTTCGCACGCACTTCACATGCTCTGTTATTCACCGGTGTCTCAAACCCAATATTCGTCAATCTTTGACCCTTTTCCCTCCAGACCGGAGTTTCACGGAGCGGCTGCAAAACGCTCGCCACGGCGTGACCGAGAACCGAGTGTTTCTAGCGCACGCAATGCGCTACGCGGAATTCCGGGGCTGCGGATGTCGCATTTGATCGTGTACCTACGCCAACGGATTCTCTGTATTGTCTTGACGATGCGTTAAGTGGAATGAGAACACGGGATGTGCTATAAATGGAAAAAAATAAATAAATAAGAAATGTGTTTTTCAGAGCTCGAGAAAATTAGTTATCGGTAGTGGCGGCTTTTCGATACTTTACGAGACTCTGTGCGCATCGCGAAGAAAAAAAATCATCTGGGATATTCTTGTTAACATGTTTGTGTGAAAAATTTTCACACGGTATACAAAGTTTTTATGCGCAAAGTGATTAATTGAATGTTGTGTATAAACGTAAGTTAGAACTAATGGATAAATAATTGAGAATTTCCACAAATTAATTTTGCAAACACTTTTAACAGTGTATGTTGTAGACGCAGTTGCGCGTCTCATACGAGTGGCTCGCATAACTGATTCGCGAAGAGATGTCTAAAAAAGAAAAGTGAAAGGGACGAGCGTATGGAATAAGAACGCACGATGTGCTATGAATGGAAAAATAAACAAAAAAAATAAAAATAAGAGAAGCTGCGGCTCGGAGCTCGAGTAAATTCGTAGTCAGTAAGCGGAGATTTACGATACTCCGTACGATAACCGACTACCCATCGCGAAGAGAAGAGATGATGTGAAATATAAAAAGAAAATGTTTGTATGAAAAATTTCTATACGGTATACGAAGATTTCATGCGCGAAACAATTAATTAATCTTTGTGTATAAACGTAATGTTGGAACTAATTGATAAATAATTGAGAATGTTTACAAATGAATTTTCAACGAAACATTTAACAATATGTGGTCGAATTTCCCACATGTGAATGACCCACGTAACCGACACACGCGTCCCATGTGAATGACCCACGTAACCGATTCGCGAAGAGATGTCTAAAACTCAACGAATTCTCTGTATTATTTTGTCTAAGCGTGAAATGGAATAAGAACGCGGGATGTGTTTTAAATTAAAAATAAAATAAATAAAGTAATAAGAGAAGATGTGATTCGAAGCTCGAGAAAATTTTTTAGTCGGGATAGCGGAGATTTACGGTAACCGAATACCCATCTCGAAGAGTAAAGAGAGTAAACTAAAAAAAAAAATTTATATATATGTTCATATGAAAAATTTCCATATGGTATGCAAAGTTTTTATGCGCGAAGCGATTAATTAAATTTTGTCTATAAACATAAGTTGGAGCTAACGGACAAACGATTGAGAATTTTCGCAAAATTTTTCAACAGTGCACGTGGCCGACGTTTCGCGTCCCGCATGAATGGCCCACATAACTGATTGTCGAGAAGATGTCTAAAGAAAAAAAGTAAAAGGGACAAACTTCCGTCGAGCCAGAAATAATCGTTAGACGAAACGACGAAAGTGGAGTCTCCGAATGCGTGCTCGGGCAGTGTCGATCGGTTATTCCTAGACGACGCGCTCCGAATAAATCTCCTATTCGTCTATTTGGAATGCAAGGGCCTTGGAGGCATTGCGCGCGAGGACGCCACGTGAAGCGCGCTCGACGCTTGTGACGCGCGTACGACTCAACATTGAACCGCTCGTATCTCATAAAAAAAAGAAACAAAAGTAAAAAAAAAAAAATTAAAAAGCAAAAAGCAAACTCTCGCGAAAGGAGAAAGTAAAAGAATTGAGCGTAGATACGTGTTCTATTTTAGTCGAGTGCGAGTGCGTGTGCGCGTTCTCGCGCTTTCCTCGCTTCGTCCCCGCACTCGTTTAACAGATGTCGTGTACAGTGAATGTGCAGTTTTTTTTTCTTTCTTTTCACCAGTGTCACAAATCAGATCGGGTCGATGAAGAAAACGCGTCAAGAACCCCGACGACTGTCGACAACAAAAAAAAAAGAAAACTGCAGAAAAAAAAGAGAGAAATACTCGGTGAAAGCTCGACCAGATTCTACAAGAAGCGGCGAAGCTTCGAGTTCCAGCTCGTCAACAATCTGAGATATATGCTCGAGGTGGGTGCACACGCGATATAGAGGTACTTCTTTCCATTAACCGGCGCGTGCATCGGAGCGTGTGTCGGGAGCACGCGAGAGTGCAAGGAAGAAGTGTACGGTTGACCTCGAAGCTAGTCAGCGGCCCTGACGAGGATGCGAACGAGAGAGCGAACGCTGGCCGTCTCTCTACACCTGCGAGCGAGGATCGCGCAGCGAGATTTTCGACACCGGTGAGAGAACGAAACTCCTTCGAGCCGAGTGCCGGGAGACGATGAGAGATTAGAAACTCGTTGGTACCGGCGATGATAGAGGAGGTCGTGCCGCGTCGAAAGAAAAAAAATATCGCGCAAGTAGTACGCTCGGTGAGTCGTACAAAAGTACATCTCACCGAAGCGTAACGTATAGTTTTCGTACGTATGGAGGCAAAGCAGAATGCGTACGGGCGTATCCGCGGGACCGTCGAGAGTCACGACGCGTTAAGCCACTTTCCACACCTCGTGCGCAATTAGGTACCTTTTAGCGTACCGAGCGTGTACTCGACTTTTTAACGTCGGGCGAACTGTTGTTCTTTTTTTTTTTTTTAATTGACTAATTAATTAGCTTCGATTAATTGAGGTGACCGGCCCGACGGACGGTCGATGCGTACCCTTGGCCGCGGTCGTCGTTGCACCGGCGTTCGTAACTTTGGCATTGACGCTGTTGACCGGGCCGTTTCTCCTGGCGGATGCCGATGTCCGCAACGGCGTGGGACTCTTGTCTGAAAACACAATTGAAATGTACAGGCTTGGAGCGTCGCTCACGAGCGTCAGTAATAAACGCGGTTGCCGCAGCGGCATGAGAGAAAAAAAAAGAAAAAAAAGAGCGCCGGTAATGGCCATAACATCCTGCGTTCGCCGGCTCGCAGTTAGTTCCGAAGGTCTCATCTCTCGTGGAGAGTCGACGGCTTGCTCGGGGAACGCCGTAAATTAATGCGGACTCGATCGGAACTCGGGATGCATAAAATTCAGCTCACCGAGATTGAGAGGCGACACGTCGGGGCAGCCGCCTTTCTTGGCATCGCAATTATTAATGCGTGTCTGCTGCTGCTGATGGCTGGTCGTTCGACCGTTTGCCACTCGTCTTGGCTGACTTCCTGTCGTCGGTGATCTCTCTGTGAAAAAAAAAATACATGAAGATAAATAAATAACATTTAATAGACGCTAGCCAACCGTTCGCGAACGGGGCGTCTACGGATCTGAGACAACATTATCCCTGGCAGCGACTCAATAATAGCGAAACAACATATTGCTAATGTGGAATTTTTGATCATTTTTATTTTAACGTTTAAAAAAATGTTTTTATACGTTGGTTATTCTGGTCCGAATACTACGCTGAGTCTGTACCTATCTCAATGTCCTATCTTTTTTATTTTGATAATTAGTTGTATAAGAAAAAACATCTGTGAAAAAAAAATTAGAATAAATAAATACGACATTATCTCTGGCATCGACCTAATAATAGCGAAAGAACACATTGCCAAAGTGGAATTTCCGAGAATTGTCATTACATAATGTACGATATGTCATTACATAATGTAACGACATAATGTCGCATACATTGTTCATTTTGGCAACGTGTATTATTCGAATAGTCCGGTGACTCTCTACCTATATAAATGTCCATAATGTTTGTTACCTCGATAAATCGCTGCACAAAACAAGAAATAGCGAAAAAAAATTAACAAAATCGAAACGCGTTACCCAACCGTTAGTGAACGGGGCGTCTGCGATCCCAGACAACATTATCCCTGGCACCGACTTAATAATACCAAAACAAAACATTGCCGAAGCGGAATACCTGAGAATTGCCATCTCAACATAAAAAAAAAATGCGTTACACGTTGTTTATTTTGGCAGCGTTTAACATCCGAATACTCTGCCGAGTCTCTGCCTATCTCACTGTCCATTATGTTTGTTATCCCGATAATTCGCCGTACAAAAAAAAATTTAACAGCTCGTAAACACGGCTGGACCTCCTGAGATAAAAAAAATTTCACACTTCCGTGTATCTATCGAAAGGGGATTCGAGGCCGAGAGCTTCTCGCAACACGCGTGTATGTCATGTATCTCCGGGCTGCTAATAAGCGTCGACGCAAAAACACGCACACACGCACGTAGCGCGAGGAAAGCTCGATCACGATGCTGGCTATCTCGTTAAATATGAATTACAGACTCGGACCCGGGGCGTTGAAACAATTTAGTGCGCCCTCCCCGTCGGTTCTTTAACGGCTTCGGCCAAAATAGGCTTCGCGCAACAGATGAGCGAGTCGGACGCGCATCCTCTCTCACCGCGCGTATCCCAGAGAGACGTATAGACCGGCGTTATAAAACAGCACACCGTGCGTGTGAAAACTCTTCGTGTTTCCCCACGTGCACGTATTCGCCACGTGTGCCTCGAAGATCGTTCACCTCCGCGGATCCGAGAGTGCGCTGATCGATCAGCGTACAAGTTACCAACATTCTCGTTACAAGAAAAGGGCTACCTCGCTTGAAACTCCCGAGACGCATCTTCGAGTCCCGGACGAAGTCGGCGCGCAGCGCGGGTCTTCCCTTCGAGCCCTGTTGTCCCATTTTTGCTCCAAATATGTTTCGTCCTTTCGGATAATTTTCTTTGTTCCTTCAAGCAGAATTCATCGTCTCCGGTTTATCGGGGTTGATTTCTGACTGGAAGTCGGCGACTCATCGGGTACGAGGACGGCGCTTCGGCAGCGGCCGCAGCGACGATAACGAGGTCCGTTCGTTGCGCCGGTAAACGGTGAGACTCGGTGTTCCATCTACATGGTTAATCTATCGAATCAGCCACGGTTCTCCGTTTAGGAATTTTCCATCGCTGATCTGTTTTTGTTGGATTTTTTTTCCTCGCAGGAACGATGTATTCATTTATCCATCCTGGCTCCTCAGATCGATGGAATTAATCGTTGCAGGATGCAGGTAAATTTTTTCGCCGAGTGGATGCTCCATTTGTTACGAAGTTATGGCTCGTTCGCCGCGTTTTAAGAATCCACTTGCACCACCGAAACTTCCGATCCGGGGTGGGCGGTTGAACGATGCAAAACGCTCCCAATTGCCGTCGAAGGAACTTGGCTCGTCGGCCGGTACTCTCGGTCTCTCGGATTTTCCGTCCTTGAACTATTCTCGGTCGCACGGATGTTTCACTTGGTGCGATGCTCGTTGCCTCGGTGAGCGGCGAAAGCTCTGCTTGTACTCGTTCACTTTGCGATTTAATGAACTTCGTCAGCTCAATCTATGTTTATTAATTGCTGATCATTTTCAAGTAACGACCATCACTGGACAATTTTTTCCTTTTGCCTCGACCAGGACGTCCATATGCACTGTGTAGCGTCGAAAAAACGTCGAGTAGAACGAGTAGATTTTTGCTGCTCTGCTGTTAGCTCGTTATTTCCTTAAACTTTGGTTGCGGCGTAAAAAATCACCCGAGAGACCAGAAATATCAACAGCAAACAGCTCTTCCAATAACGACCATCACCGAAATTTGTTTTCCTTTCTCCTCGACCAGGACGTCCATATGCACCGTGCAGCGTCGAAGAAACGTCGAATCGAATGAGTAAATTTTGATTGTTCTGCTGTTAGCTCGTTATTTCCTCAAACTCCTGCTCAGTCGTAAAAAATTCCCGAGAGACCATAATTATCACCAGCAAACAGCTATTCCAGTAGCGACTATCACCGGACAATCCTTTCCTTTTGCTCAACCAGGACGTCCATATGCACAGTTGCAGCCTCTTAGGAGCGCCGAGTCGACCGAAGTAATCCTCGTGCGAACGACTAGATCGTTGCTGAATCCCCTCTCAGCTCGCAGTTTCCTCAAACTCCCGCTCCGGCGTAAAAAAAGAAAAAATGTCCCGAGAGAGCAGAAATATCAACAGGAAACAGCTTGGAAATCACGCGAGGGAGCGCACCAGCGGAAGAACAAGTTGCGTAAGTCGTCCGGCTCGGGCACGACTAATGGTGCGGTGCTGTCGCTGGCGAACGGTCCTCTCGTCGGCCTTGGAGTAGCACGTGGTTGCCGGGTGTGCACCTGTCCTCCCTACGGTCGTTCGCTCGCCCTCTGGCTCCGTCGGCTCTCTCGCTCTCTCGGCGGCCCGCGCCTTCCCCGTCGTAGATGTGTGCGTACACCCCGAGCTCACAGTCGAGCGTGGCACGACGGTCGAGGAGCGCGGACGATAAGAGAACGGCCGATACGTGCATACATTCCCAAGGTGGATAGACGGAGTACGACACTCCGTGCGGAGAACGACGTAGCGGCGAGTAAAGAAGCCAATGCCGGAAATAAACGTGAACACGAGTGCCGTTGACCCGCTCTCTCTCGCTCTCCCCACTCGTCAGCGCTCGCTCCTTGTCCGACTTCCTCAGGACACGGATTATAGATTCGTACAGATGCAGATAGATCCGGGGAGAGCGAACGACGGACGAAGTAGAAAATTCCTGCGATCTCTTGCCGTTTCACTTCAACGACTCGATCGTCGAGGCGGCCGAGGGTCTCCGCGCGTGAAAACCGACGTTCAGGTAGTGCGGAGAAAAGCCCAGAGGATACGCCGTGAACTTTAAACAGAAAATCCGGCCTTAAGGATATTCTCAGCTGGAGAACCGGTATAACGTGTATACGGAGGAAGATTGAAAGAGCGCGGGGCTCGCTCGTCGGAGCGGTGATTCTTCGCTCTGAGAATGTTTAATTTCTTTTTTTTTCAATCGCCCTTTCGCTCGTGGATATTAACACACGGGATCGAGAAGTGTGTCACCGGGCGTGCACCACTCGTCGGAAGATGCGTCGCGGCGAAAACTTCGTCGGTGTCGCTCGACGGGAATAGATGAAGTTTGCATCGGAGGAATAATTTCTTCACGAATGGTTTTCACTCGTCGGACGGTTGCGTCGTCGCTCCGAACGGCGAGGAACCGTCTCGATTCACGAAAGCCCGGTGTGACGGTCGAATAGCACTCGGTTCGCCTTGCGCACCCGGTGACCCGAATAGAAGAGACTGAATAGTCGGCGGGATGCAGTCTCGCGTGTGTGCCTCGCACCGCATGCACCACCGCTACGTCCGAGCGGGCACGATCGACGCCGACAATAGCCGAGTTTTCTCGTGCGCCGGATTATCGGGGAGAAGACGACCCGGCGATATTCCCGAGAGAGCCTTCCGCACGTCCGTCCATCCGGGATTGTTTGATGACAATATCCTCGGGGCCGCTCGCTGGATTCTTCACGCCGACCGTCCGACGATTCGCTCCCCGCGCGGCCGCACACTCCGTTCGTTTATCCGGGTCAATCGATAAACTGTGTTAAATAAAAGAAACAAAAAAAAGAGCCGGGTTTATTTTTCATGCCAAGATGTTCGTGGTCGGAATTTCGTTTGGAGGAGGTGCGAAATAAAAATAAATAAACGTTGAATGGAACTCAGCCGGCACGGACATCCGGCGGCGTGTACGCGCCGCGCCTCGTCGACCTTCGACCCTCGACTGAGCATGAACGAGCTGCCGGCTTCATCGACCAGCCAGCCGCGAGCTTAATGCTCCGCGGCTTCGCTGGTCGTGAACGCCCTCGGTCGCTCGCTCCGGCACACCGATCGAGGAAAACGAGGGATGAGAATCGCTACACGGGCACCGTTGGGATGTAAAAGGACGATGGGAAGGAGAGAGCCGCTGCGGAGCTGGTAGAACGTGGCCCGCATGTAAGACACCGGGCCGGCGGTCGATACGGAGGATCGTTGCCTCTCGAACGTTACACGGTCGCAGTGCGGCGGCGACGTTTCTTACGACTCTCCCACTTCTCCCCTTCATCTCGCCGGTATTGAAACTCGCCCGACTCGAAGCTCGGCCGACCTCTTCTCCGCCGTTCCCGAGACGATCGAACAGACGGACGACAACCTATATTGCCGATTCGCACAGATGCCTGCTGTGCCAAGCAAGTGGCACGCTTTTGTCGCGGCGAACGATAACAAAAAATTCTCGTCGGATGGCAATGAAAAATAAGCTATTAGAGTGGTCGTTAAGGAGAAGCCAGGAAATCCGCCCAACGAAGGTTCCTCGCGGACTCGGATTTTTTTTTTCGGACCGATCGACGATTCTGCGAGCCGGTAATTTTTTTTTCTGAAAAAAATAGTAAGGAATCTTTGCTCACTTGGCGCATCTTTGCTCGGAGCACTGCTGAGGTCACTCATGGAGCTTCGTACGGAGCTGCGCGCTGTCTCCTGCGTAGGCGATTTGGGACCCTGTCGTGTTCTCGTTCTCCTAGGATTTTAAAATACATTTTTTTTCTATGGAGAGTGGTTGACGGAAGGGAGTGTGACGTTGTCGTCAGCGTGGAAACCCACTTTGTCGGCTTGCAGGCGAGCGTATCGAGTGAGTTGAGTTTTCGATAAAATTTTGATCGAGCTTGACGCATTACGAGGCAGAGTGTGAGAAAAAATCGTATGAAATTTAATGTACTGTTGCTCGAAGTTCTTATGCTTTAACAAATATCTTAAATTTCGTGTACAAATGTGATGAAAAATTAACGTACAGTATATTTAAAAAAAACCTTTGGAAATACTTTACTTCTAATAATTAGCTTTACTTTTACTATAAAATTTACTTTAAATCCAACAATTTGCTTTAAATTTCACTGCGAAGGTCCATCAATTTTTCATCACAATTCTAGATTAAATTTTATGTACTAGGTTTTGCATACAAAACTTCCAGCCCAACGCATTAAATTTACAATTTGCTAACAGTGTATGAAAACTGGAGCCGACAAAGTGGGTCCTTTTCGTACGTCGAGACAGATCGACCCTCACCGTTTGTCCTTGTTATTCAGATTGCTGTTTTTATTATTGTTCGCGTCGCCGGGCAATCTTCTGGCGGATGCGGTTGTAGCGGATGACGATGAGGAGGATGACGGTCCGAGGCTTTGTAGTAGCCGCGACTTGACCTCCTTCCTCAGAGGTCTCGACCTCTGCTCGTTCTTCCCAGCCTCGATCTTGCTCATGACCGCGTCCCATCGTCCGCTCTTTCTCGGCGCGCGGACAGCGCGTCGGGTTTCCTTCTCGGGTTCCTCCTTGCTTCCCGACTCGATCATCGCTTTGATCTTCGAGACTACGTTGCGCTTTGGCATTTTGTATTTCTTGAGGGGTGCGGGATCGGGTTTGTTGGCCGATTTCGGACGGGCTGCTTCGTTGTTCGCCTCGATAACCGTTATCTCCACTGCTCCGGTAGAGCAATTAGAATCGGTCGTTGTGTCGAGATTATTTTTCGGAATCTGCAAACGATCGATAAAAAAATAAGCACAGAGCAAAAAAAATAAAAATAAAACCGCGGACTATGCGCAGCGAGCGAAAAATGCCATACCTGCAATAAATTCATAATGACCTCGGGTTTGATAGGCGAGGGTTGGCTCCGCTGCGACACCTCGGTGTCGGCGGTGTCCGGCGTGCGATCCTCGCTCATGACTTGATCAGCGTTTCTCTCGTCCTGGCGTTTGTCGAGATCGGAGTATATTCCGCTGGAATCCATCTCCTCGCCGGTGAAGCTCGGACATCTTCGTCCGCCCGGGGCGCAGAAGAGCGTCCCGTCGATGACCTGCGCCCTCCGGTCGCCCCGAACTATCTCCTCGTGGACGTCGGCGTCGCTCTCGGTGAAGAAATCCGAATCGGTCATCGGATCTTGGCGGCACGGTGCCGGAAGATTCGAGGGCATTGGCAGAACCGCGGGCAGATCGGGACCGCGACTCGCCGGCCTAGAATTTTCACCGTCGCCCTGGTAGCCGGCCTCGAGGCTCGTTATACTCGTGACCGACGTTACGAAGCTCGATGGCACCGGCCTCGTCGACACCTCGACGGGTTTCGGATCGAGCGGCAGCTCCTCCGGTGACGGTGTTCGCTCGCTGGAGCCCTCGGTCGGCTCGCCGGCGTCCGGCGACGTCGCAGCCTCCACCTCGGAGGGCCTCGATGCGGACGCCCGGGTCAACGCCAGACGGGAACCTCCCGAACCTCCCGTCAAATTCTCGCAGGACGGTGTTCTCGAACAGCCAAGCGTACCCACGGTGAAGTCCGTCATCTGATCGGGCGTCAGGATACCGAGACTCTCGTCGTGCTCGAACGAATTTTGCTTCTGATTGAGCATCAAGTAGTGAGGCGTCGACGATGCCGGTGTACTTGAGTCGTTGAAGGGACCGAGGCTCGACTCTATCGGGAAGATGTCCCCGGCGTCCTCGATTATGTTCATCTGGCTCGCTTCGTGTACACTGCGAACATTCATTGCATTTTATTATTATCACTGGCAGGTTGTCGTGGCTTTTCGAACGGAAGTGTTTCCGGTATGATGTCGTTTCCGCTTGAGAAATTAGATTTTCAAACCGACGATGATGTATTTCCGGTCGAAAATGATTTTCCCGTCAAAAAATGAGATTTTCAAACCGGACGTGACGTATTTCGCGTATAATGTCACTCTCGGTCTAAAAATGAGTTCATGTCACTCGGTGGGAAAATGGCCCATTTTCACGCCTTGTGTCAGAACCCTTAGAGGGCCCCCTGGATTTTTGAAAATTCCGACATACAAACAAACAAACGCCTTTCGAAAATATGTATAAGACTGCAATTTAAATATTTTTGTCATTTCATTATTATTTTTTGAGCTGAAGGACCAAGGGTCGATAGCTAGTTATCAGATATTGATGCCACACAACCACCAGAAAGACATTCGTTACGCACTTGAATGATCGATAACCATTGTAACATTTTACTAATAAATACTACTCCTTGTTTTCTTTGCTCGAGACATAATTACGGTAGTTTACTACATATCAATGGGGATTTATACAGTGACTCGGATACCTGAATATCTTTTCCTCGGCACGCTGAAGAAACGGCGAATCCTGCAGCTCATTCTCCTTCACGCTCCAAATTGGCGGTATTGTTAACGGCGAGTCGGTTAGTTTACCTGCATCGACGGAACAAAGAAACTCGTTAAGTATTGTATGCAATATTAATCTACACTTTGTATTGTGTTGACGGGTAAAATATATTTATCCGTTATTAATGTGTAATACCGCGCGGCTGACTCGAACGATAGTCCGTTTAACGCAGTTCCCGTTCCCTCCCCCCCCCCCCCCTCCCTCCCTCCCCTTTACTTCCAGTGTGCACAACTCCGTAGCGAATCATTAAGTGCACGTGAGGTCGATTTGAACCAGAGCGATTATCTACACTGTAAAATTTATATGCTGTATACAAAGTTTTTTAACACAAACCGACGGATTAAATTTAACGCACCAGTCGGAGTAAAAAGTATTACTCCGTGTATTGAATCGCGTTGGACTGTTTGATATGCCGATCAATTAACTTTACCTCACTTTTGTATGTCATTAATTTTTCCAAGATCTTAACAGTGTATGTTTTTCACTGTACGCTTTTAGGGTCAAAACAAAACAGTGTGCGCAGCTCCGTTGCGAATCGTTAAGTGCACGTGACGTCGATTTCAACACGAGCGATTATCTACACTGTAAATTATCGGCTTGAAAATTTATAAACCGTATACGAAGTTTTTATGCGCTAACCGATAGATTAAATTTAACCGATTGAACCGACTTGAATGATTAAATAAATTACACCAGTTGGAGTTAAAAGTATTACTCAGTGTATCGAATCGCGTTTCTTGGGCGTATTTAATATACCGATCTATTAACTTTACGTCACTTTTATATATAATTTACTTTGCCAACATTTTAACAGTGGACTTTAGAAAAAAAAAGTCGAAACCGTGCTCTTTTCGTTGTACGCTTTTAGGACACAAAACAGACTAACTTAAAGTCACCCGTACGTCATCGTTTAAATTTTTGATCCAACAATCGATCGATCTGGAAGAGAGGTAAATGCAGTTTCGACCCGACCAACTTTCGGGGGGAGGGCAAGACCGAGCAAATAGTGCGCCGGCGCAAATCGGTAGTGACGGCTGTGTTTTATCCTCTCGCAATAACTGTACACGAACGGGCGTGACGAAACTGCGCTTAGCCTCGCAATGCCTGCGTGCAAATTCCGAGTAATAAACACATATCCGCCGTACATATTTCTCTACTGTGGCCTCTGTGCCTCGTTGGAAGAAAAAAGATCCAAGGAAAAAAAAATTAAGTTGAATCGCCCAATTACTGACCACCTAAGCACTGCATTGCATTGAAAATGAAAGAAAATTATTTAAAATATTGGAGCTATCGAAATAACTGGTATTACAAAAAAGTCTAGTATTAATTAATTGAAGAAAACGTATTTTATTATTTTTGATCACTTTAAAAATAATAAACTCGAAACAAACGCGCTGTTGTAGATTACCCGATTAGTGTCCTACAATTTTATCATATAGCTTACATCGTGAGCTAAGCCTAATCATTGACCTACAATTTTGCCGTATAGCCTATATAGTGACCCAATCTCGTCACTATCTAGTATCCAAGGCCTAATCACTGACCTATGGCGTGTTGCATTTATGCGCGATAAGCGACCAAACATAACTGCCCAGCGTGCTCATCGCGTTGACTGAAATATGCGAACAGTAATGGGAGCATACGGCGTCTTTATGGATTTAATTCTGACCCACGAATTTTCCAGCGAAATTCTAATTTCTCATTATTTTCTTGCGCACTACAGTTTCAATTGACCCTTAATCACACAGTACAAATTTGATTCATAATTTTATTCGCTTCTGACAGCAAACGAACCGATTTTAGAAACGTAACAGCTTAACGAAACTAACAAAAAAGTTCACAGATAAAACTCTGGAAGTCGAGGATTTTGTATCATTTTGTTCCGATGCTTATTCAATAACATGAGTTATTGAACGTTAAAGCACAAAAAAATGTGAGTATACCCGACATAAATATAAATTCTCGATCGTAGATAATCCGATCAGCGGACAGTAATTGGGCGACGGTCAATAATTGGGCCGTTCAGCTTATCTACGAGTCTCGTGATTTTGGCCGGCGAGAGAGGCGCAAATTTGATTGTGTACCTTCCGTGAGCGGTGAGGAGGCGAAGAGCGCGCCAGTAAATTTGCCTCTCGTTGTTGTCGGACTCGTATCATCGTGCTCGGTGAAGGACAGGCAGCCCGACAGAATCGTCGACCTTCGATGACCTCCGTGAATGGCGCCGCTCTTCGACGACCCGACGAGCCTCGATTTCGGAAGAAACGACGGTCTCACCGCTCGTGGCACGGGGATCCTGCTCTCACCACTGGCGTTCTGCGAATGGAGAAAAGAAAAATAAATAGTTACGTACATACGATAAGGCTTTGAGAACAAAGTCGACACTCCTCTTTCCCAAGATTCTTATCCGTCGAATAATTCAATCGTGGAGCGCCGCGGTGCTTTATTCCTTCGTCCTCGATCTCTATACCTAAATACATTGCGATGATAATTCCCAGCCACGAGGAAAAGAGAAACGCAGCAGGTAGTACGCGAGTTTGCTGCAATCGTCCGATGTCGCGCATCAAATATTCAAAAGCCTTCTGCGCGAGATTCTCGCATTATATTACGCGCTTGCGCGACGCTCTCGTCCCTCTGTTGTGCGCGCATCGGATTATTTTTGTACGATTGACGTATCGGCGATAATCACGTGACCGAGCGATGTTCGTGTTGAAAAAAAAAAAACTATCGCCTTGGTCGGAAATATATCATGTTCGCTCGGTCTGTTTTCGTTCTTAGGCTTGCGAGAGTTCTACGACTTCGACGCGTGTAGTACAACCGAGTAGATTCGGTTGTAATCGTTGATTAGAGAAACGAGCGAGTGTGGATAAAACAGGCCTGAGCTCGCCGCCATGTTGGCTTCAATCGTGGAACCGTTTTGCCAGCCGAGTGCTGCGACCTGTCTAATAAGACCGTGGTGTGGCCTCCTTCCCAACTTCTCGCGCGTCTATTCACGTCGATGTTTAATATCTCGTCCTACCTATGCGACGTCTCTGTTTATAGCGTCGGCTAATGTTTTCGCTGGTTCCACGGTGACTTCCCTCCGTCGCTGCTCTCATTTGAGTCGATTCGCTAGCAATCGTGCCGTCTTTCGGATTAAGCCTCTAGCAATAAGGATTTAGGGTCCAAAGAACTGGTCGATTTTCGAGCCTTTGCAGCACACATTTCTTTAAATTAATTAATTTTTACATGTATGAAGCTCCGAATACATCGGTTGGTTATTAATGCATTGTTTCTGAATTCAACCGTGATACACCGAGCTTCCAAAGAGTTAAATATGCCGGCCATCGGTACGTTTACCTTACCGGGCCTCCAGCAAAATTTACGGACTAGTCTCAAAGAATCCGCAATCTCCATCGATCATTTATTCGTCGACGGCTGACGGTTAGAGTGGTTCGACCAAAGGCGTCGCCTTTGTGACCCGTGTGAGAAAAAAAAACAAAAGAAATAACGCAGAGTCAGTGATTTATGGTACGGTAGGAAAAAAATAAATATATGCCTCGAGCAGGAGTGCCAACGGTCGCTGGCAGTAATCTGCAACTAAATGGGAAAAACTTGCGCGGCAAACGAATGAGTCGCATACCAACTTCTATGTATATTTCTTGCTCGCAGCTAGACGCCGTCCCGCATCAAAAATAAAAAAGAATCGAATCATTGGCGTAGATAATAGTCGTGTTGACGCACGAACGAATGTCAATAGGTCTTCGGTAAGCTCGTGGACCGTGCACGGCCTGACAGCGCAATAATATTGATACAGGACAGTCCCCATCAAAACAATGATGATTGTGACGCACCCGGTCTTATACGCAGTGTATACCGTCCCCATGTCGTCCGTTGTGCCGAAAATTAAGCCACTATGGCGGTCAATTCCGGCCGAATTATGATTATTACTCAGTCCGCGCATGCGCGATACGTTGACTCTTGGAGTGTCGTGTCTTGTAGTAATCATATGCCATCAAATGTTATTTATGAACGAGAATGCGACAATATTCACGGCAAATAAACAAAAATGTGAAAAGGCAGAGTGTTGTTAAAAAGAAAGAGGGCAAGTTTATAGCACAAAATCAATTGGAATATTATATTCATTTACGCATTATATAATCAGGCGAAATTCAAGGTCAATTCCGGGACTCCAAGGACTTCAAGGACCGCTGGACACCATGAGAAACGAGCGCGGGGTGCGCATGCGTATTAGGTAAAACTGGCCTGCATTGGCCGCCATGTTGATTTCAATTTTGGCACGCTTTGGCCCGGCGGCTGTCCAGACGGTTTGTAAGACCGTGTTGTGACGCAACGAAACTCGACGGCACTGCCGCCCCGTGACCCCGAGGGGAAGCTCGATCGCACAGCTGAGTTGTATATAGCACCGCCGTTCGAAGGCTGTCGAGCATGAATCGCGAGGTCGTTGTAATTATGTAAGAAATTATGAGTATCGGATTATCGTCGATCGATTTGTGTACAGTCGAGCCTCGATTATGCAGTCCCGACGGGTCGGAGAATTTTTTATTGTCCGAACTAGTTTGAATAATAAAAAATTCCCAGGTAGCAGAAAAAAATTAGTTACAAAAAAGTGATCTATTGAGATCCTATTGGAACCCATCAATTGGAACCCATTGGAGTTCCATATCTTAAATACTTATGACTCATATTTGAGGAGTAACGTGATACATGTATTTGTGTAACATTAGTGTAACTTCAAACCTTCTTCATCACGAAATCCACAATTTTCGTTTAGCGCACGAACACGTTCTACGATTTTTCTTAATGTCAGATCGTCGATTTGCCAACAGCCTACGAGCGCGCTAACGACGTTCAGGTCCCTTATCGAGTTTCGAAAGAATTTCTATTTTTCCCCACCATAAGCGCATTATGTTTACACCTAGAGGTGAAAGGACTCGACCGTGAGGCCACAACGCGTTAAAGAAAAATATATTTTGAATACGTGTGCATCTATTTGCTCGTTCTGCGAAACTAATGAATACTGTGCATACGACTGACGTGCGCACCGGACAAAGAATATCAATGACTCTAGTAAAATTCGCTTACGAGTTGCCAAAGAAAAAAAAAATTGTTATTTCAATTCTGACAATTCCATACGGGATGCAAGCGATTAAATGTCACCTTGACAGTCTTGTCGTCGCTGTTTCAATACGACATGGAATTGTAAGAAACGAAGGTAGAATTGAAATTTTAAAAAATCCTTTGGCAGCCCGCGAGCGAATATTAAAAAATAGTAAAAACAAATTCGTATGAAATGTAATGCACCGAACTGGAAGTTTTTATGCAAAAACTGGTACATTAAATTTCATATAAAATTGTGAAGAAAAATTAATGTCCAGTGCTTTAAAAAAATATGGAATACTTCATTTTCAACAATGTACTTTAATTTTTATAATTTACTTTAATATCAATGAAAAAGTATGTTTATTTTTCATCACGACTGTACATTCAATTCAATGTACCAGTTTTTGCATAAAAACTTCCAGTCCGGTACTTTAAAGATACAAGTTTTTTTTAAATTGGCTCGTCTGTAGCGAGCAACAATGTAGTGGCGCGCAACGACGTAAGCACACGAGAATCTCGCGCAACAGTTCGGACAGTAAAAACTTTGTCCGAACCGGCGGCCGTTCGGAATAAATTCGGAATAAATCAAGTTTGCATAGGAGTGTCCGACGTCTGGGACGTGTCCGAGCGTCGGTACAGTTACCTTAACCTAAAAATTTCGGGCCGTCGAATTAATTATCGACGAGCGGTGCTCGCGCCCGGAGAACGAAAGACGCCGGCTGGGACAAACGTTGAGTCGTCCGAATGAATTGAACGAGAGAAATTGTAGGTTTTTGCTCTACAGCGCTGCCACCGCGGTTGTCCGTGTACCGGTCGAATTGCGAAGATCGCGTGCCGCCGAGTCAAAGAAACCGGGCGGGGGATTTCCGAGAAACGCAACTCGGTGATACAGCGCGATTTTAACGAAGAAGAAAAGGTGCACGCGGAGAAAGTTATACGTCTCTTTCTCGAGGCGCTCTCGCGGACGATAATAACTATTTGCTTCTAGCCTCGCCGCTGGCGTCGGCGGGAATCTCGGGCGCTCGAAACGAAGAGAGCTTCGAAAGACGGCGCGACGGATAATCTTCGAACTATAGTTTACCGTGTTTTGGCTCTAACTACCGGGTTATCCGCTCGTTCGATTAATTCGCCGATTACACGGGCAATTAATCATCGCGAGATCGAAGGTCGAGAGGTAAGAGGTTGAGATCGATAGTCGTCGAGGCCGAGCGCCGGTCGAGCGTGCGGTACGGAGAGCGGGGCAAAATGGACGCGTTGCAAACTGCGGACGTGGGGCAAAAATGGTATAGCAGAATTTTTTTTTTTTTTACCCTAATTTCCATTTTGCCCCAGCCCCAATTTTTCGCGAACCTCCGGAATCATTATCAAATTATTTTTTATTTTTAGCGAACGTTAAATCCACTCAGGATTCATTAAAACGACCTTTACCTCTCGGCTGTTCCATTTCGCCCCAACCACAATTTTTCTTGAACCTCCGAAATAATTATCAATTTATTTTTTACTTTTAGCAAACATTAAATCCACTCAGGATTCATTAAAACGACCTTTACCTCTCGGCCGTTCCATTTCGCCCCAACCCCAATTTTGATTCTTGAACCTCCGAAATAATTATCAATTTATTTTTTACTATTGGCAAACATTAAATCCACTCAGGATTCATTAACACGACCTTTACCTCTCGGCTGTTCCATTTCGCCCCGAGCCCAATTTTTATTCCTGAACCTCCGAAATAATTATCAATTTATTTTTTTACTTTTAGCAAACATTAAATCCACTCAGGATTCATTAAAACGACCTTTACCTCTCGGCCGTTCCATTTCGCCCCAACCCCAATTTTTATTCCTGAACCTCCGAAATAATTATCAATTTATTTTTTTTACTTTTAGCAAACATTAAATCCACTCAGGATTCATTAAAACGACCTTTACCTCTCGGCCGTTCCATTTCGCCCCAACCCCAATTTTTATTCCTGAACCTCCGAAATAATTATCAATTTATTTTTTACTTTCAGCAAACATTAAATCCACTCAGGATTCATTGAAACGACCTTTACCTCTCGGCCGTTCCATTTTGCCCCAACCCCAATTTTTATTCCTGAACCTCCGAAATAATTATCAATTTATTTTTTTACTTTTAGCAAACATTAAATCCACTCTGGATTCATTAAAACGACCTTTACCTCTCGGCCGTTCCATTTCGCCCCAACCCCAATTTTTATTCCTGAACCTCCGAAATAATTATCAATTTATTTTTTTACTTTTAGCAAACATTAAATCCACTCTGGATTCATTAAAACGACCTTTACCTCTCGGCCGTTCCATTTCGCCCCGTCCTCCCCTGTATCCCGACAAACTTCTCAACGACATTACCTTACGGAACACGCCGCAGTTCACCGCTGCCTCCGGTATACATACGCACGTCCGAGTTGGAATCTCCTACCAGTTGCACAGTAATAATCACAGGCACTCCCGAGCGCGCGGAGATGCCGACGCTCGTGTCGCGGTAACCATCGCCAATCGGTATGAGCGGCGCAGTACCGCTACCGCGCGGAAAACCAACAGTGGCATCGGACTAACATTGGTACAACATGCACGTGTGCCGCGAGACTCAAGTACCGGGTATTCGTCGCGCGAGAGCGTTCACCGCTGATCCAGTTAAAAGACGCCGCTCCTCGACGGCACTTCCTCCTACTGGGAACTCGTCGCGGTCGTAGGCCACTTTGTTGCCGCTGAGAAATGGGTTACACCGATTACACTACACCTTCTATTATTACCCATTTTTTTTTTTTTTTTTAATATACATTTCATTTTATAAATCCAAGAGCCTCCGAAGCATTCTCAGATTCCCTCAATTCATTTCGACGAAAAAACGCAATCGTACACTATAGTAATATTGAAACATGTATATATCGGCATTTATGTGTATTTCGGCACCTGTTGTGAGGCGAACCGCGCGCGAAGACAAGCCTCGAGGGCCGCGCGACCACGACTGGCGGCGGCTCGAACGACACGCGATAATGGTACGGTAGCGTGTAACGAACTTGCCTCCCTCCGAGCTAACGAGAACGAGCCACGAGTACGATTCGTTTCTCGTCGTAATTCATCGTTCTCCCTCCCGCCTCCGCGTTCGCGATTCACCGTGCCGAGTGGCTATTCCCACACTCCGTGTCTATCGATACGACGTGATAAAAAAACAAAGGCACAACCGACGATCGAGATAATCGTTTCCGTTCGAAGCTGTATCGGTGCGATCGAAGTTGCGAGATAGTGTTCGGCGCGGGAGAGAGTTTGGGCGCGTGAAACGTCGATAGCCGGCCGCGTCAAAATTATCGTCGGGAGCGATCGGTGTCAGATCGGTGCTCATGCCCGCCCGATACCCGCGCAGCTGGCGCGCAGAAGTACGACGACAAGTGTCGCCGTCGCCGAGTCGACGCTCCATCGGCAACTGTGGCAGAAGCGCGCTCGACGAACTGCCCGCTATAATTTTATTCTATTAGGGCTTAATTCGCGCCAATTTACCTCGCCCACCTACCCGTTAAACTGGCTCCACTTCATTCACAAAGTAAGCACCGTAGACTCGCTTGCCAACAGGCTTCGTAATCGACCGAGTACACGCAGGCGACGAAGTAATCGACCGATTCTCCGTTGTTATCGTTTCATTGGCTATCGGATGTGTGAGAGGAAATTTACGCTTGCGAAACTGTTCGCGAGAGATTTTGCTCGGATCGGTAATGAAAAACGAACAAAAAAATTGTTATCTAACGATTATGAATGTTCCGCTCGAGTTTACGACAAAATCGATTTCGGTTCCGTGTTCGGCGAGAAAAAATTACATAAAATTATGGGCTTGCGAATATTTTTATTTTTTTTGTTACAACTTTCAGTTTTATCAAGAAAAACCCGTTAAACTGGCTCTCCTCCGTTCACAAAGCGAGTACCGCAGCTTCGCTCGCCAACGGGCTTCGAAACTGTGCGAGTACCCGCACGCGACGAAAGAATTAATCGATTTTCCATTGTTATCGTTTTGCCAGCGATTGGCCGTATAACAGGACGTTTACGCTCGAAACTGTTCGCGAGAAATTTCACGCCCACCGGAAATTAAAATAATGAAAACTTAACAATTATCAATGTTCCGCTCGACTTTGTGACAAAATCGATTTCAGTTTCGTGGTCAGCGAGAAAAAATCCATGGAAATATGTCGTCGGGAACATTTTTTTGCCAACATTAATAGTAATAATAATAATAATAATAATAATAATATCAAGGTCACCCCGTTTATAGTGTTGTAAAGATTACAATTTATATGACCGAACTACTTGTACCGTGCTACTCAAATGACCGCATCTTCGGGCGTTTCCTTTGTCTTTCAGAAATGCCCGAGGCAGACCTTAAAGATGTTAACTTTCGGAGAGACTCTCGCTTCTCACCGGATCCCTTCACCGGGAAAACTCTCCGCTCGAAACCCCTCTTTGTATCGCATTATGGGTTAACGCATTGCAATTATTGGTAATTCCGCACTGTCAGCCGTTCAGTTACGTGATCCTCTCTGGCTCTCTCTCCTGCACGATGCACTGCCCGGCAAACTCGACGAGCAACTCCGGCGATGCTAGAAGCATGCCATTCGCTCGTCTCTCATTATAATACTCATTGGTTTTCAATGTAAACGGCCGCCACGAGCGCTCGACGATGACGGAAGCGTCGAGAGCGCTGTGCCTCGTGCTTTCACCTACAACGATCCAGTCGTTTTTACATCCATCGTTTTAATCGAACCGGTACGTTAATTTGGCATACGGAGTCTCGACTTCAACGAATGTGTAAATAAAATAAAGCCCCGTTTTCGGCGGGAGCGAGGGCGCATGAATTGTTTATGAAAATGGCCGATCCAAGGTCAGAGCGTCGCGAGAACGCCGCTCGGAGACCTACGTAGAAAGTGGTGTAGTTAACATTTTTTTGCAGCTATGTATACATATTGTATCCATAACCGAGAATGACCGGGAACAACCGCGGGTGGATAAAAATTTGAACGCACCTAACAACGCGGAGACAAACCTTGGAATATACGATGCGCTTATCGATTACCGGGCGCTCTGCGATGGCCTCGCGCGCGCGCGCGCGCGCGCTCTTATACATGCGTAGGTATGTACTGTGCGAACTGTACGTACATGCAAATAAGAATAAGCGCCACTACGCTACTACGAGAAATTTACAACTGTTCGGTCACGACAGAATGCAGAGGTGAGTCAGTGGGAAATGTAGACTCGATGCACAGGTTTAGATGTACACTGAACCACCGGTGATGCATTTTTTCCCCCGCCATGTTCGATCTGACGAGACTGTGAATGCAATCGAATTCACGAGAATATCGCACGTACTATTCGATCTTTATTACGATGTGCACGATGATGCGGAGCGGCACTGCGCACTATCGTTGTGTAGACAAAAAAAAAAATTCGATCGGAAATGCGTCTCTTCCGGTAATGAAAACTTTTTTTTCGATCGGAAGTGAAACCGTAATGGAAATTCGTAACTTTCGGTCTTGGAAATCTCATGTTTCGACCGGAAGTGAGGTATTTCCGTCGAAAAATGAAATTTTTTAACCGGAAGTGACGCACTTCCGAAAATTAGATTTTCAAACCGGAAGTGACTTATTTCTGGTCAACCTACGGAAATCTCAACTTCCGTTTTCTAAATTACATAGTCCATAGCGAGGGCGCGAAGCCTCCGAGCCACAACAACCTGCTTAATACTGTACATGTCCGAGGGTCGATTGTATATCAAACCAGTCCTAGGCGGACACTTCGCGCTGTTTTCCGCGCGCGCACGAAAAAAGCAAAAAAAAATGAGTCGTAAGCTCGGCAGTGTGCACATGTATGCGGTGATGCTCGATTATCGATTGTGGGAAGCATTCCCTTGTGCCTACGATGCAGTGGCAACGGCATCGAACGACCAGGTACGCGACGAACGTATACATATATATATACATATATATATTTGCCACAGTACCGACCGTAAAAATCTACTGTCTGCGAGTAAAAAAAAAAGCGCCTCGTTTTTTTCCGTATAATGCATTGATCCAATGTCGGGTAAGAAAATAAAAGAGTCGTCATAAAATAAACTCTAACTGAAATAAAAAATCAAACGTAAGTAAAATACATCGACGATGCTCGGAGCGACCGATTCGCAGCACCATCAGCGTAAGTTCCATAGACCGAGACGTCAGACCAGTAGGGAGGAGGCGGGGGAGGGGGGGGGGGGGGGAAGGGCTTATATCGAAACTGTTGAAAGTATCGTAGTACCTAAGCGGGGAAATCCGCACGGGGAAGCTCAAAAGCTGCTCCAGCGACCTCGATAGGGAGGTTGTTGAACACAGTGAGGCTATTATACCGGCGCACATTGCGAAACGATGTTTGCATGGAATTCTCATTTTCCCACGTAGAGACGAAGCTAACGCTCCACGAACGTGACGTTGAATATTCTCCTGTTCTACAATGCACGCTGCAAGCGTGTGCCGCGAGAGAACCAGCTTGCCGACCCAGCTTTTCCACGGCGCGTACATAAACCCACGAACCGTTCCTTCATCTATTCGCCATACAGCCGTATAAATAGTCAATAAGCTCGACGACTTTCCGAGCAAATCGGCGGTCGTTAGTGTCACGTCGGATCGGGTAATCGTCTCGTACGACGGAGAAGTAGCGAAACGACGGATATTCGACCGTGCAACACAAAGGTGGGGTACCTGTCGACGGTTATAAAATAAACACGGCTGGCTCGCCGCGTCACGAACTCCGGCGTTCGCCCCACGAATTCGTCGACGATCGCCGGACAGAGCGCCGAACGAAGCCATCGTCCGTGACGCTCACGAGCGGCAATAATGGGAGCCCACTCGATACCGAATAATTCTGCTGTGTACGCCGCTACCTGTAGGCACGGTACACATACATGCGCGAACGAGTCGCAACAACGGCTCGCTCGCTAAGACCGCCTCGTCCGACATGCGAATATTCCGTTTAGTTATTTATCTCTCTCTCTCCGCCACGCTCGCCCGTATCTCGGCTGCTATCGGCTCTTTGTCCCTATCGCCGCTTTCCGCTTTTCACAACACACACACACACACACAAGCCGAACCAGGTTGAGAACAATTAAACTCGGATTGTGCTCTCGATGCATGCGCAGTTAAAACGTAATTTCGTAAAATCGGAATACGAAGTTTCGTGACAATAATTTTGTTGAATAAGCGACAAGCGAATTTGTCAAGTATTCAATGTACGAATCCGTCCTTTTATTTACCGTGTGACGAAGGAATTTTAGTTTGGACTTTTGTTTGTAAAACTAGAACCGGATGCGATCGGAAAATTGACGAGTAAATGTCCAAACTTTTTTTTTTTTACTGTGTATGAGGGGATCTCGGCGTTGCGTTTGTAGCGTACAACTGTAAAAAAAATTGTAAACTTAATGTACCTGACTCAAAGTTTTTGTGCAAAAAAACTGGTGCATTAAATTCAATGTACGATTGTGATGAAAATTTAATACATTTTTTCATCGACATTGAAGTAAATTATAAAAATTGAAGTACTTTCATAGCAATATTAAAGTAAATTATTAAAAATAAAGTATTCCCAATATTTTGAATACACCGAAATTTTTTTCGTTAATTTTTTCATCACAATTAACACACGAAATTTAATATAAAAGTTTTTGCATGAAAGCTTCCGGTCCGGTGCATTAAATACGACACGATTTTTTTTTACAGTCCAACCTTCCGTACCTACTGAAGCACATCCTAATGAAGAATCCACGAAGTGCGACTTATCGGAATACCGAGCGGTTGACGGGTAAAAAAAAAACGAACGGCGCGATGGCGAGCTTCGTCGCATCGGCGACAATACGAGAACTGACGAGGATCGCCTAGACGTCGAAACATACGTTTTATGCCTGTGCCACCGCCTTGTTTTTCCTCTCCAACTCGGCACACACACGCGTACCTCGACGCTGGGCCGCTCTCCGTCTCGATAATCGTGACATTTGCCCGTGAACATTGCACAGGCCACGTAACCGTTAATATCAAGACATTAACACCGACTTACGAGCTTCCACTCGGCTCTCCCTCGTACATCGCAGAACGAACGAGGCAAAAAAAAAATGTATGTATTCGCGTAACAGCGAGAAACGAGATCGCAGATAAGTACAAAACTTAATGAGACTGACCTTGGCCATCGTCGAGGTGGGACGGTCCGGTCCGCTGCCAGTTTCACCGTTGCACTAGAGTACCTCCGGCCGTTTCCGATCGCTTCCCTCGTCGTCGACTTGCCGCAGAGTCCTCGCCCTCGATCGAACGATACTCTCTCTGTCCTAACCGTCGTACCTCGCCTCGTACTTTTTAACACCGTATCCGAATGAAACCGTTTCTAGCATTACGTCCCCTGCTTTTCGGTGGTTTTACTGGCTCCGACAGCTCGCACACGGTGCCTCCGGTGGAAAAAAGAAAACACACACACACACACACACACACGCGCGCAACCTCGATATTGGCGGGTAGAGAGCCGCGAAGCGCGCACACAGAGCAGCGAGGCCGCGGTGTTCCGATGCCGGTTCGGTTTGTCCGGAGAGCGCGGCGTATTGATCAACGACGGGAGCGTCGGGGGCGGCGTCGGCGTGCTTCGCGCTTTGCTCGCCGAAGGAGTAGAGGGGAATCGGGGATAGTGGTGCGCCCTGTATTCCTTCGCGTAATACTTCCTACGTATATATATGTGCCTGTGCGCTCGTTGTAACACACAAAGGGCTCGGACGGGCGAGTGTTGAACGGGTCTCTGGGTGTGGTAATGTTCAGTCCGCGCGGGGAGACTCCGCTGGTCTATATATATGTGTGTATGTATATTTATATATTTTCACTCTTCGCACACACACTCGGAGCAACACTGACTTTGCTGTTCGATGTCTCTTGAACCCTTCGCGAGCTATACAGTTTGCGATGATTCACCGGTCTCGGCGGCAAGGGGTAGAAGCGGCGGCGGCTGCTGCGACGGCGTCGTCGCGGCGGTGATGCAAGGCTTCATTTTCCTTTTGTCAATTCGCGGCCTATGGGGAACGGGTCGACGGCGCTTTGGAAAAACGACCGGAGATTACAGCGGAGGGTACGTACTGCGAGCATCGGTCTTGAGGGCGAGGGTCGACGAAGTCAGTGTCGAGGGCGGAAAAACGAAACCGCCGGTCCGAAACTTACATCTGCATCGACGTCCGCGACGCGAGAGCGGCGTCCACGGTCCCAAGGCCGCGGGAGAGAGGCGATATATATATTTTTTTTTCTACCGATGTCGGGTACGATTATGGAGATAAATTTATCGGGACCAGGAGCATCACCCGGAAGTAGCACGTGGCAACTGATTCCATAGACGGTCACGAGTCACAAGACGAGAAACCCCACTCCATCCCTTCCGACGAAACGGACTCGAGAGAGCCGTCTATTTTCGCGATTGTGCCCTCCTCGCTTCCATCTGTCTCTCTCACTCGCACGAGCGCGTCACTCGACCGGCGACTTTTCACACGAACCACACGGTTAGTCCGGGACCGATTACTGAGATCGGATTTAATGCGGGAGCTTGTTATTATTGTTATTTTTCTTTTTTTTCTGTAGTAAACGCACGGTTATCTGGCTCTATCGCGCGCCGAGTTATTTGTATGCTCGAATTCGCGTAAACAAATTTTATACTCACGGAAAGTTTATTGCGTCGGTGATGCTATCGTTCACCCGGCTGCAGGCTTTCTCGCACCGCCGACACTATTTATTGATAATTTATGAGAGAAATATTATGCGAATCGGAGAGTTTAGTCTTTACCGTGGCTCTTGTTTTATGCACTCGAGCGTGCGATTATCACGAGCGATGCATTTAATAGGCGCGTTACGATGAATTTATTCGCTGTGTTTACAACGACTCAAATAACAGTTGTAACCACTGTAGTGGTCAGGTGTCGAATGCTTTAGTCGTGCGCCAACGATATTTCTCTCCCTCTATTCTCCGTCTCTCTCACGAGGCCTCGTTGGACCTCATCCAATGATACGAAATGATGATAACATCAGTGTGAATAGTAAATATAACGGGACAAAGTTTGCTGCGTGCGGGAGCTTTTAGCGTGCTTTTAGGCGGAACTGGAGTGACACACTCGCGACGACACTTACCGACGGTGGATAAGGTAGGGCACGCCACAGATTGTTTATTTATATCTACCGATTCGTCAAAACACATTTTATACTCACACAACTTATTCGGTCGGTAATTATATCGTGTACTTACACCGCTACTTTTTCCGAGCTTTAAGCGCGCTTTTTGAGGGGAGCTCGAGCGATGAGTCACGACGCCACTTCCCGACGGTCGATAAGGTAGGAAACGCCAACATTTTCCTTACCCACAAACGAAAACGATCTATGAAATGACGTTCCGTCACCGTAAATTAACCTTCTCTCGCGAATATAACAGACGGCGGCAGTGACCGTCGTTTTCCATCAACCACGTTGGAGGACAAACGTAGCAGAGGGAAAATTTTTTCTCGAATCAACGAGTGAAACGCGCCTCACAGCCAATGGTCGATCCTCGTACAGTTAAGACCTGGAAACATGATAGAGCTTGATTGGATCGTCTGTCGCACGTAGCCAAAGCAGGGTACGTGTCCGGTGTCTAAACACGCGCGCAACGCCGTTTCCACCACAAATGCGCTGGACCAATCGCGTTAAACCACGATCGCAATGGCGGTGTCGCCAGCCAGTTTTGTGTTATCGGATAGATAGGCGGCCCTTTCCGAGCGATCGAGGCCTACGTCTCACTGGAACAAAATACACTGAAGGCTCCGGTAGTTTTGCCGCGTCTCGAGATGTATCACTGTGGCCTCTTGCTCGTATTGTTGTATCGATCATTGGACGGTGAGTCCTCCTAACCTGTAACGCACGTACTGTTTCTGTTCACACGTCTGCGCGAGGTAATTCGGTGTTTTTTTTTTTTAATTTTTATATCCGTCGATCTTAACCGTCGAATTTACGATGACAATTGCAGTAGTCGGGGGTGTCTCGCAGTCCGAGATCGACAGGCATTTGGAGCTCGGCAAGGAGTTTCTCGCAAAGGGTCAACTGCAAGATGCGCTCACCAATTATCATGCGGCGGTCGGTTAGTTTTGTTTCTATTTTTTACCCCCCCCTCCCGTGTCCACGAATTATTGCCAATTTCCGTCCGGTCGTTTCGTCGTTAAAATTGAACGATTGCACGCGACGAATAAACTGTTGCAGATGGCGATCCGAACAACTACTTGACCTATTACAAAAGAGGAACCGTTTATCTTGCTCTCGGCAAGGCCAAACTTGCACTGTTCGACCTGGACAAGGTAATGGAGTTGAAGCCCGATTTCACGGCCGCTAAACTGCAGAGAGGGAACGTATTGCTCAAGCAGGCGGAGTTCGACGACGCCGAGAGGGACGCCAGAAGCGTGGTACGTTCTCGGGCGTTACAGGAATTTTACCATTAGCCCAACGTCAGCTTTGAGCACGTTGTTGCATGGGTAAAAAAAAGCTTTTTTCTGGAAATCTGACTGCGCGAAGTTAAAGCTTCATCCATTCGAGGCAAAAAGTGGCTTAGCCTTTTTTTCTAAAAAGTGCACAGTTACGGAGATGTTCTGTGGTGTCCGGTGGTCCTTGAAGTCCTGGAAAGGTTCTTGAATTTTGTGTGTCCTTGAAAAAGTCCTAGAACTGCACTTGAATATCACTGAATGTCCTTGAATTTTTTATTTCCTCGCAAATTCGAGCTTGTTTCTAAATGTATATACGCGCGATACGCATGTTTTCATTTTTATAAATGTCTTAATACAACTTAAAATTTTCTGGGAAATTATCCTGGAAACGTCCTAAAAAAGTCCTGGAAATCGTTTTGGAAATATCCTGGAAATTCTCCTTCAATATCCTGGAAATTGTGCTTAAATGTTCTGAAAATTGTCCTTTAATGTCCTGGAAATTGTCCTTCATTGTTCTTGAATATCGTACGAACTTTCTACGGGACACCATGTATTCGAGATATTCGAGGGCGAAAATAAATTATTCTCTGCGAAGGTTCGCAGACTAACGCTTAATCGTAGCGAGCGGCGCTTCGAATCGCTCAACTTCGTTTAATTCGCCTGTTGATACAGCTCGACGTAGATCCGGGCAATGAGGATGCCAAGGATTTGCTGAGGAAAATCGACCCCAATCGCGAGGATCTGCACGCCGCGGAGATGTTGATTCGCAACGAGAGACACAGCGAAGCGGCGGATCTGATAACGCGGATAATCGAGGTTTGTCCGTGGTCGCCGCGTCTGAGGGAACTCAGGGCCGAGGCGCACATCGAGCTGGGCGACTACATGAACGCGATCTCGGACATTCGTTCGACGACAAAACTTCTGTCGGACAATACCGGTGGCTACTTCAAGCTCGCCGATCTCCTCTATCGGCTAGGACACGTCGACGATTCGTTGAAGTTAGTCGATCGAATTACGCAATGTTGTCTTCTTTAATTTCGTTGTTTTCTTTTTTGTTTGTTTGTTTTATTTTTTGCCGATAATAACTCGATGCTCCGATCGTTTCAGGGAAATACGGGAGTGTCTGAAGTTGGATCCCGATCACAAGGAATGCTTTCCGTTCTACAAGAAGGTGAAGAAGGTGGTGAAGAAGCTGAACGACGCGACTGAAGCGGAGGAGAGCCGAGACATGGAGACTTGCGTCGCTGCAGCGAGTCAGCTTCTCACGTACGAAACGAAACACGACAACGTGCGCTTCCTGGCTCATCATCTGCTGTGCAGGTGCTATCTCAACGATCCCGATCCGTCCTTGGCTGTGCACAGCTGTCAGGACGCTCTCGAAATTCACCGAGAGCCGGCCGTTCTTTGCGACAGCGCCGAAGCTTACCTCGCCTCGGAGTTGTACGACGATGGTGAGATATCGTTTCTGGATCAATTTAACAAAAAATTAAATCCCAAATATATTATTGCATTGAAACGTTGGTTTCATATCAGTACAGTGTTTATATAAACGGTTAATAGATTAACGCTTAGTGTGCATTAGGGGCCTAACATTTTTCGCCTAACGGGGCAACTTTGAGGACGGTTTTGAAGCTTAAAAAAGTTTTCTTTTTAAAATCTGACTGCGCGAGCTTAAATTGCCTTCATCTTTTTTTCGAGGCCGAAAATTCATGATTCGCTACGGAGGTGTTCACAAGAAGGTTTAATTTTATTTATACATTTATTTATATACTTATTTAATAACAGCCGGTTCTTTGGCTCTCGCGCGCTCGCGTCTTGCCTCTGTGCGAGTCTCCGCGAGAGTATGCGTGAGTGTCCGAGGGCACCGTACTGTATCTCATCGCAGATACTCCTTTCTCGGCCTGGTATTGACTTCTCATTTTCTTTCCCGTCACAGCGATACGGGACGTGAAGGACGCACTGGAGATCGACCCGAGCTTTCAGAGGGCGAAGGAGCTTCTTCAGAAAGTTCAACAGCGTCAGAAGATCTCCGAGAGCCGTGACTACTACAAGATTCTCGGAGTATCGAGAACGGCGTCGAAGCGCGATATCGTCAAGGCTTACAGAAGAGCCGCCCAGAAATGGCATCCCGACAATTTCCAGGAGGCCAACGAGAAGAAACGAGCGGAAAAGAAATTCCTCGACATCGCTGCGGCGAAGGAGGTTCTCACCGACGAGGAGAAGAAAGCCAAATTCGACCGGGGCGAGGATCCTCTCGATCCCGAGTCGGGCAAACACCAGCCCGGCTTCAATCCCTTCCAAGAATTCCACGAGTTCCACGGCTCGCCCTTCCAGTTCAAGTTCCACTTTAATTGAAGAGCCACCCGACATTGGCCGTTCGATCGCACCAATCCCCATTTTACCAGCTTTCTACACCGGCTTCACCCGCTGTGCTAGTGCTTTGAGTTGATTGTCACGAGTACGAAACTGGCATAAAATTTTTATCGATCGATCATCGGTTCAACAACATTTTCGGGTTTAAAAAAAAGAAATTCTTTCGGTGATTCGGAACGGTGACGAGTAGAGAGAAAGTCGAACGTTAGCGGCGAATTAACGGTGGCGCGAGAGCGATCGTGGCGCCTGACGGACTCCACGGGACCGAACGTTGATTCGTCCCAGAGACGATATTTGTTACTTGGGGTAACTTGAGACGATAATTATTATGAATTTGTAAATACGCGACGGAGGCGTGCCATTGCTGTACGATTACGTCGCCGACCAGTGGATGTCGTGTTATCGGCTCGTCCGTAACACGATCGGCCCACCGTTCGGCAACTGCGTCGGTCGATACGGCGCGTCCCGACGACCAACGACGAACGCTCGGCTCAATCCACTATCGCCGTCTGGGCCTCGCAGGCGTCAAAGGAATGTTCATAGGAAGAAAAACAAAAATTCACAAATAACGATTATACATACACGGATTAATCGTCCTCGAGGAACTCCTTCAATTCGCATCGGGTACAAACCCACAACCCGATGCACCTAGTATATATATATATATATATATATAGGTATAAATATTTACACTAAGCCAAGTGCTGTGTGCGCGTGCGCGCTCGCGTGGGAGTGAGTCAGAATTTTGTGTACATACCTAATTGTATCTCTGACATTTGTTTAAGAATATATTTCAATAATTTATACGAATTAACGGCTTTACTCCGATTACTGAACCTCCCCCCGTACACCGTTAAACGTTACTCGGGACGGAGTCCGAGAGGACGAAATTCAAGGTAACCGTGACAAGTAGACATTCATCAACTACACGTGATATTTTCTTCTCTCTTTTATTAATCAATGTTTCTAATCGTTATCGGGAAACATGGTAGTGTCTGCCATAAATATTATAATAAACTGGTCTTTGTATTTTTTTTTTTTCTTTTTTTTTCTTTTTGTATTAAAATTTGTCATTTCAACCTAACCACGATATCATTGCTGTTTTTTTTTTTTTAATCCTTACATCGTCGATGTCTCTCGGTAGAAGAGCTCTGCAAGGAACGAGTCCGCCAGTTTATCGCTCAATTGCCGATAATTCACGGTGCGGATTAAAATGAAATTCTTGGCTATCTGACGATAGATTAAATTGTACTTCTAATTACAGCGCCGAGGAATTCTGTCGGAATCCTGTGGACCCGCGTCGACGACGATAATCTTGCTGAAGAATTTTTTTTTTAACTAATGTGTGTTGAATCATTTTTTGAGCAGCATCTCGTTCCGTTCAATTCGCATTAATTACAATCGAGTCACGATCATTGTCTTTGACTCTTACAAACCGAGAGACAATGGAACGTGTTTTTTTTTTTAGAATAATATTAGATAGGCGTACGGGTAGATGTTACACTGCCTATGTATACTCGCAACGCCTGCTACTTGTTGGCGATCTTAAGTAAAGCTTATACAGGCTGAATAAACTTTGTCGGTTTTTTTTAGGTAGTTAGTAGGTCAGTAATATATATAGGTAATAATATTACTATGAGATGTAACAATATACAGTGCTCAACTGGAATCCATCGACGACGGATGTCACGTTGGATTTAATCCTCTACCCATTCTCGGCTCTCTTAGATAAATTAATCTCCCTTATCTCGCTCACATATTTTGGTTCTGTGAAATAATTAAGATAGTCATTTTTTTTTCTTTTTTTTTTACTGTTATAACTGGCCAATAAGTATCTGCCACTTTTCTTATATTATAAATCTATTTGTCATATATACAAATAATATACAATCGTTCGCTTCTTTTTTTTTAGTTTTTTTTTTTAGAGTCTACGCGTTTTTTTTTATTATTAAAATCTAGCCGCAATTGATGTATAATGTAATTTATTATATGAATAGAAACTTGACCGCATCTAATTCTGCCCCCCTCCCACTCCCCCCTCTCCGTGTGCTATTCTCCAGCGCGCGAGAATATAAATACACATTTGTTGTTGTTGCTGTTGTTTTTTTTTGTCCTCGTCTTTCTTTTTTTTATATAAAATTTGTATAATCTACGTGAATCACTTCAAGTATATCTCCTCCTTTTTTAATCACAAGATATAAATGTAATAACTAGTTACACAAGCAGGGGTCTTGGGCGATGGGCCTCTCGATTTGGCAGTATTCAATTCCATGCCTTTGGGCGAGAAGGTGTTTATAACCAACGGAGTACAAATTTCTCGGCGCTAATTGTTCGCGAACTGAGACAAATAGGCTCTCTTGTACATCGGGCAAATAATCGGTGATGTATCTTCGGAGCAAAAAAAAAAAAAAGATCTTGCCGTGCGACAGCTACACAGCGGAGTAATACTGGTTCAATTTATATTCGACGTATCTCGCGAAAGGGAACGAACGGCTCGACACGAGTCGGAACGATACTTGCTAGGAAATAAAAAAGGGCTATTCTTTCACGAGAGCTCGACGCAAGATACATCACGCGACTCTGTTGATCGTTTACATTTCTCTTTTTCAAAAATTTCAAAGTCCCCGCAACCCCTTGTGATTATTTATGTTCATGTGGTTGCTATATGCTTGTTGTTTTTTTTTAAGTTTTTTTGTTTTGTTTGTTTTCTCTCATCTAAAGGAAAAGAACACCGTATGCGCTATATCCACCAATAAGCAATGTTGGTTTACAACAGTTGAAATATCCTATGACCGTGTTCAAATTTATGTACAAAAAAAAAAAAATTAGAAAAAAAAATGAAATATGCTGTACAAGTTTCCCGTGGTGCAGGGTCCGGCATGGCCTCGCACGCACCATTGTAGACCGTTTTTTTTTTTTTTTTGTTGGATTACTTGTTGCCCGTTTATCTTCGGATCGCATATAAAGACCGTAGCGCGGGATATTGGATTTCACGGATCGTAGGCGTAACGCGACTCTTGGAACAGTTGGACTAGGGATGCGCACAACATTGGACGTTTCTCACACGCCGCGAGTCCCTTACGCCGAATATCGAAATCGATCGATCGATCGTGAAATCCGGTCCGTTGCGTTACAGTCTTTATAAGGAGAAAAAAAAGCACTCGCGCACACGATACGTTGCGTGTAATGCGCTATACGCGACAGAGGTCATTCTTCTAAATCTATAATGATCCACCTTCGTCAATAGGAATATTACTATTAGATCTAAGATTGTTTGTACCATTGTTTAGGTGGGAGAGTACCCACAGTGACCCCGTTCCTTCATTAACGTCTCTTTCTCTCTCTCACTCTCTCTCTTTTTTCTCTCACTTTCACTATTTTGTATTTCCATCCCATTAGCATTCTTTTTTGTCGTACTCTATCGTCTCTAACCTTCCAACATTATATTTATACAAGAATCCTCGGTAAATTAGGAACATGTTGAACTGCGATATTTGCATCGATAAAGACGGCCACGTTCCTCTCTCTATGGCCCGATACGAGAGTCGCCGTTTAGTCGTTTGATTATAATTCTTTTTTCTTCGTTCTTATAGGCGCGTGATCCTAAGCAAGAGTCGGCGACGTTTTTTTTTTTTTATTATTCGAATAGTGCCAATATATCGTCACTCGACGACGGATTGCCACTGCTGGCCCCGCTGCTCGGCGGTGTGTTCAAGTCCGGAGGATCCAGGTACGAGAGCAGCTCCATAGGATCCACTACGTTGTCCGGCAACAGCTGTAAAGTTGATAAAACATCGATGGGATTAAAAAGTCGGTCTTACCGAATTGATCGAGGGATCGTTTTTACGACGGCGTTCGGTTGTGAACTCACGTTGAGAGCCTCCTGACCGGCGCCCTCGCCGTCGATGACGGCGGCCGGATCGAAATTCAAGTCCGACGGGATGTCCGCACTGTCGTTGTTGATGTTCGTACTCGTGTTGCCGGACGTGTTGTGGTTGCCGGTGGACTCTTGAGAGGCCGGCGGTACGCTGGGAGGACCGCTGTTTCCGCCGCCCGGAGTGTGCGGCGTGTGAGGCGTGTGAGGTGTGTGAGGCGTGTGCGGCATCTGCAAAAAAATTAGAATTGAACATTTTTCAAATCAAATTTTCAAGAGACATTTGAAAAATCTTCCTCTGTGAGGACGTAAAAAAAAAAAAAGATAACGATAGAAGTTCGATTGGCAAAATTCGCGGATCGCACGAACAGTCGAGTCGCGGCGTAATGATAAATCGGTCGTACCTGATCGTTTAGCGATTTTTCCATGGCGTTGAGGGGATCGAGAGAATTAACCGAATCGCTCAGGTGCGACAGAGGACCGGCGCCGTTAGAATATTCATTGTTAGCGGTGGACGTAGTTGTGGTGATCGTCGTCGTGGCGGTGGTGGTCGTCGTGCCGGCGTTTATGTCGTAGCTACCGGACGAATTTCTGTGATTAACATTGTTAGCGGGATAATTGGAAGGTACCCCGGAATTATTCATCATAGAACCGCTGACGATGCTGTTCATGTCGGGCGGTATGTAAGGGCTCATGGCCTGATTCATGTCCCAATTGTTCATCGTCGGCATGTTCATGCTGCCGGGCGACATGGCTTTGGTCATTCTCTTGCAGTCGTTGCTCTCCTCCTCGGACTTTATGTTGCCCAAATTCTTCGCCGCTTTCCAATTGGCCAACGAGTCTATCGTTACCTCCTCGAACTCGGGATTGTTCAGTGTAGTGTCCAGGATTCCCCACATGTATTGATCGACCTCCAGGCCCTCCAGTTGCGCAGGCTTACTGTAGAAATAAAAAAAAAATGCGCCACGTCGTTAGAACATTCGATTCTCCATTATTCGTCGGTTCTTTTTTCTTTCTTTTTTTTTTGTTATTTGCTCTACGAATGAAGTCAACTGGACGATACTCACGTGCAGACGGGGCATCTCCAGGAACCGCGCTCGCAATTCAGCTGCATGTAAGACTCGAGGTCGAAGCACTGTATATGCTTGCAATCGTGCCCTCTCGCGGGCAACGTAATACGTTTGAAGGTGATGGGACATTTCAAGGATACCTGGAAAGATGGAGTAGAACGAGAGCCGCGTTAATATTTTATCCTCGTCGAACGATCGATAACCAGCTTACCTTTAGCGCCGTTTGCTCGACGACATCTTTGTCCGATTGCATTCCGTTGCTCGACAGCGTGTTGCTGAAGTTGCGCTTTATTTTCGTTATGCAATGCTCCGCAGCAAGCAGTCTTTTGCGCAACAATCCTTGAAGAACGCTTCGCACGCTCGGTCTGTGAACCAGTTGGAGGACGAAGAGGTGCGACTGTGTGCGTGTAATTAAAAAAAATATATCAATAGATCGATGTACGTTTCGTTGTGAATGCAGCGAATATCGGTGAGGATGAACTTTTCGTTGAACTCACACAGCAGCACGCCGACACGGTTATCTGGATCGTGTTCCGTCCGGGCTGACAAACGTCCTTGAGGTACAACGGTTTGTGAGAAGACTTGTTCTCGCCCCTGTCGATGACCAGCGGCGTCGCGTTCACCGACACTTGGACGCTCGCCGGCCAGTTGGTGTTCATCTGTCGATCCTCGTGATGAAAACATTTCAACTGGAGCTCGAGATCTGCCCGCCACATCAGCGTCTGATGCACCGTCGACTTCAGCTGGAATACGTGGTTGCTGACCGCCAAGTTGTGTTGCAAACGGAACGGTGGAAGAATTATCCCATCTCTCACGGGGAATGTTAGTCTCAATTCGTCGTCTTCTGCAAAAATATAATAAAATAAAATAAAGCAAAACAAAATAAAATAAAATGCGCGCACTCGCCACGCAAATTCGGCGCCACTTACTCTGAATATTATTGACCGGAGTCTTGATCTCGCTGAAGGTGGGTTTTATGTCGGGATTCGGACTCATGTAAGGTGGCATACTGGCGGCGGGTGTCAGAGGCGGCGTGGGATTCCCGGGAATGGGGCTGTGCTGATAGCTCATATTTCCCGCGCCCGCTGTCCTCATCGTTCCGACCTCCTGCTGATACTGACTGTTGACGGCGTACGACGAGCCGTTGCCGTAGCCGGCGTTCGGCTGGTGGCCGACGAATTGATTACCGACGGTCGTAGGTCCCATGCTGACCGGCACGCAGACGTTCGTACCGTAGTACTGTCCGTTCTGCGAGGTCGTTGGATTGTAAGCCGGCGCCGTTTGCCTCATCGTCGTGCCCCGGATCATGCCGTTAGGCCCGAATCCGCTCGCCGCCGGATTCATCGCCTGCATCGGTGGATACTGCGGCTGGAAGTTGGCTCTCGCGCCCGGATAATTGTTCGGATATTGGCTCGCGGGCATATTACTGTAGCCCGGTTGCATGCTCGCCGGATTCGGTCCGGCGTACGGTTGTTGCTGCGGCTGCGGCTGCTGCTGCTGCTGTTGTTGCTGTTGCTGTTGCTGCTGTTGCTGTTGCTGATGATGATGGTGCTGCTGTCTCTTCTGCACCATGTGCATGGCCGGATTCGGATAAGGCGCTAGTCTTCTCGGATAACCCTGCTGCGGTTGGCCCTGTAGATTCATCGAAGCAAATTTTCGTAAGTGAAAAATTCAATCTCGAGGAAAATTCGTCGTACTCCATCAAAATTTCGCGTTACGCACCTGCATACTCATTTTGTTGATCTGCATGCTGTTACCTCCGATCATATTGCTCATTGCCATGTTGCCCATGTTGTTTATCGAGTTTATGTGGGTCATTCCACTCATACCGTTCATTCCGCCCATCGTCATGGGATTAACGGTGTTGATGGCGCTCATGCTGTTGATGGAGTTCATCGAGTGGTGCGTCGGGCCCATTGCGCTCATGCTGTTGTAGTTGCTCATACCGACCGGGCCCATTCCCGGCATCGGGACTCGCTGGCCGTACCCACCCGAGTTGTACGACTGGTGAGGTATTCCATGTTGACTCTGCATCTTGAGAAAAAAAAAAATTGATATAAGTTTATCGACCAAATTATTTACGTTGATGACAAATTAAATTACGGAGATCGAAGATAAAAAAAAATAATTATCGATTAAGTGATTACCGTCGATCGGAAATAAAATTATTGAGATCAAAGATAATAAAACGAAAGTTTATCAATCAAAATTTTTCCGACGGTGATCAATGAAATTATCGAGTTGGAGTATGAAACAAAAGTTTGTTAATCAAACTATTTACGTCGATGATAAATTAAATTATAGAGATAGATCATGAAAAAAAAACTTGTCGATCAAACTATTTCCGTCGATGATAAACGAAAATTTTGAGATCGAAGGTAAAAAAAAAAAAAGATGTAATTTACCTGATTGAACTGTGTGGGAATGTCCTGGCGGTCCTGCATGGCCACCACACAGGCAGTGGCGGTGGCCGTAGCGGTGGCAGCTGCGACCATCGCCGCGGCACGAAACTCTTAAATACCACCCCTCTACGGGGTGGCGACGACGCGGTTGCGATAGCCGGATGATAGTACCGTCCCCTGTACCCAAATCCCGACTCTCCTCGCTTTGGCTTCTCGCTCTATCCGCGCAAGACTCTTCGCCCCGAGAATTCGTCGTTCAGGATTTCGTCTTCTATTTCTGAAAAAAAAAAATGCACACAAAGCCCATGAATAAAAATAAAGAATAATCTGTCATCGAAAAGAGACGCGATCTAGGGAAAGCGCCCGAGGGGGGGGGGGGGGGCTAGTATAGTCGCCTTTATGATTGACATAAACAGAAAGGACGAGAGAAAAAAAATGTTACCCCTCGAGGACTCGAAGGGACGTATCATGCCGCCGTCGCCGGCTCTCCCTTTCTCTCGCCGGTTCCCGCTGCAGTCTAGCCGCCTCGCCTGCTGCCGAAAGCGAAGCGGCGCGGCTTCCCGAATGGGTCGCGCGGTGCGCCCTTCACTCTCCGAGCGGCCAATAGGGCTTTACGCCGTTGCCGGGCCCGCCGCTCGGTAAAAGCCCCATTTGCTTTTGCTGTGGGAAATCCACGTGCTCGCTATTCACACACCGGACCGCATCGAGCGCCCCCCGTCTGACAATGGACGCCTACCGGGATCTTACACTCTACTGTACTCCGGCTGCAGTCGTCGCGCATTACCACTGTCGGCCATAATGTATACGGTGTATTATGCTTTACGTGTGAATTTAAGGTTCGCGTTTTAACGTACGCGTGATACGGGCGTTCGTTGCACAGCTCACCGGACGATGGTGATTATTGTTCGGTGTAGCTTGGAATCGATTCTTTCTTCTTTTTTGTTTCAATTAAATTATCGATCGTGCAAGGCCCGACATTTCGATGAGAAGGAGTCGAGTCATCGATCGAGTTACGACGCTCGATCGAGGGCGTTTTTGTACACGATGACCGGTACTTTCATGCGAGCGAGAGAGTTAATTGTATCGTTCAGAGGTTAAATTATTTTTAATAACGATAAACGATTAGAATACATCGTCGTTGAGTCGAAGCTGTTTGCATTGCGGAGAAGGCCGCTCAAGGTCGCACTGTTGTATCTGCTCGCTACGAAACACGTAACCCGTGAGGTAGTCATTTTTATTACGATGAAAATATTGATAATAAATTGGTTGAATTAATAATCGAATAAATGTTGTGTTGATTGAAATAAGAGTTGATTACTTATAAACGGAACTGCGTCGTTCGCACCGGCTCCCCAATTTCCTCAATGTATATACATACAATCCCAAGATATACGTAAACGTGACCTTGTAATAACAATTTTTTAATAATAATTATATTAAATTATTATATAATAATAATTATAAGAATAATATTGATAATTGTTTAATTAAACGAATAAATAAAGGCGAAAGATTCATTATTTGATATTCCGAGCTTTTTTTAAGAGAATCGGCTTCGATGATCGCAGAGTACATTGTAAGCCGAACGACATCGTCCGCGACAGCGGCAGAAGGTTCGAGACGGCTCCCCCATTTCTTCAAATTCTCACCCTAGTTTCTCTTTGTCCCACATCAATGTCGTACAGAATGCATCTCAACTGTAACGCAGCCTTCACCGTTTTTCTCCCCCGCCGCGCGATCTCCACCTTTCTCCGAGTCTTCGGCGCTCTCGTTGTATTGCGTGTCGACGAATCTATACGTGGGTAGGTTGTACATATTGGAGTGTCGGCCTCTCTCGGTCCGTCTCTCATTTGGCCTCAGATTGTGCCAGACCCCAGGCAAGCGGGGTTTCTATTCTCGGATGTCAATATTTCGTCGAGCGCGGCAGAGGGCACACTCGGCGAGAGGAGCTCAACAATGAGATAAAAGCGGAAAGAAAGAACAAAAATCGATAGAGGAAGAAATTCTTTGTTTATTTTTTTTAAGGGTTTTCATGTTACAACGGCTCGTGCTATACGTGTATATACCGTGCTACGAAACTTTAGGTCCTTAGGTGGTAAGATAGTTCCCTAGTTTAGCCGTTGACCAAGCCGACCAAAAATTCAGTCACTTTCGATTGTGTATAAGAAAGCTGCAAGAAGATGTTAACAGTTTTCCTTGTGGTGAACATGTATGTCAATATTATTAAGTAGGAAAATGCATTGAAAATTCTGTTTTTATATATGACAATCTTGTTCTTGCCGTTTGTAGTAAAGAAGCACTTTTCATTTATTGCCACAATTCCGGTATAAACGACCGGAAATACCTTTGGTAACTATAACACAAAAGTTATCACCAAGTAGCCTCCTTTATCGACTGGATGGAAAAAAATGTATTGAAACAAAATTCGCGCGAAGGCGAGCTAAAAAACAAAACAAACACATGTCAAACTTTGTTTTTTAGCTCACCGTTGTGTGAACTTTTTTTAATGCATTTTTTTCCCGGTTACTTCAATAAAGGAGGGTATTGGGAATAACTTTTGTCTTATAGTTACTAAAGCTATTTTCGGTCGTTTTACCAAAATCGTGGCAATAAGGGAAAAGTGCTTGTTTAGTACAAACTGCAATAACAGGATTGTCATAAATCATATCAGAACTTTTAAATATATTTTCCTACTTGATAATGTTGACATATATGCTTATTAATAGCGTATATATATAAGCTATTAATAATGTTGACATGTATGAAATGAATACGGATAATCGTTCCATCAGAGTTCCGCAGGAAGATAGCATAGAAAGGTGTCGACTCAATTTTTCAATAACCGTTTTCATTTGTCTTCTTCCTCTGCTTCTGGACGGACTCCGAGAACGGAGTCCGTTCGAGGGTCGCAAGAATATAACGCCACCTCGCACAGTTTTACGGAACAGCAGGAAGTAGCGAAAGAGAGGAGGACGCTTGAGACGCGCATGCGTGCCCGAAATACCCAAATTCCCGTAGTACGCAACACGTGTTGCACACGGGGCTGAGCCGGCGCTACGCATGTTCGCCTACTACACGGACGGAGAAACGGAAATAACATCTGCTCGTCCCGAGCTCGTAGGAAAAAGAAAGAAAAAAAAAATAGTGTAGAAATTTCAAGAATCGAGAAGACAACAGCGGCCTATGTCGGGGATGTCGAGAAATCCGGTCGGACGTTCGTACTGTTTTTTTTCAGTCCGAATGATAAAAGGCAAGATAAGAATAGCGAGGTAAGCAAAAAAAAAAAAAATAAGACGCACAAGAGTGTTCGAAACGCGTAAGGACGGAAAAAACTTATTACACAACGAACAGAATCGTATAAAAAAAATTATTCGCCACGTTATTTGTGCAAACGTTCCTTGCATTATTCCGGAGACAAAACAACGCATTTCTCCGCACGTTGCGTTTACAGAGCGACTCGGCTCTACTTGCTTTACGCGACGATGCAATCGACGCTTTCCATCCGGCCGTGAAAATGATTACGTTGAAATGCCGGATTTATTTGATTGGTTCCTTCTGTCAGCCGCTAGCATCCGTCATTAGAACGTAATCATTTCCTCTGCCGGATGGAAAGCCCAAATATTTGACGAGTCTCAGCGGTCTCTCGGGAGTTCGATACTTCAGCGAGATATCATTTTGAGGTTATGTGTAGTCGGGTGTCACAACGCAGCGGAGAGACGACAAAGAAGCGTTCGGTCATTCAAGGATTCGGGAGAAAGTCGTTTCGGCGATGGCTGCCGCTGCCGTTCGGGATCCGTGATGAAATCACGGAAGTTCGAAACGACAGTTGGACCGCGGGAGAGCGACGAAGCCGAGCTGTGCAAGTTATCTGTGCAAGAGCTTATGTGTACAGTAAACCTCGCACTTTATTCAAGGCTCGTTTCATCAGCAGTGATAATCGAAAAAATGAGATAGCCAGGATTTCATGCAAATGTAAGTAGTGACGCAAGTTCGTCAAATGACGGATCAAATGATCGTCATTGACGGCTCCAAAAATTACCGATTTTGTCACCAATGGCGCTTCTTTGAAAACTTCATACCGCACTGCCGCACTGAACAGCCTGGTATCGCGAGATCGTCACAAAATGGGTAATTCGCCGGTCATTTTCGACCTGGAATAGAATCAAATGCGTGCAATGTAAAAAAAAAATTGGGCTTAATTTGTGACAAAAAAAGAACCGTCATTGTGCATCTAAGTAGGACGTGCATAAAAATAACCGTCATTTCTACTAAGAATGAGTTAAAAAAAAAAAAATGACGCCAAATAGCGATCGTATTGTCGTAATTTGACCGATCGAAAAAAGCCGATCATTTTGCATCACACGGTATAAGCTACAATAGGTTTGTTCGTTTTCATAGTAAGCTGGAGCGGAGCGCTCGATTTTAGGTGGAAGGTACATCTATATGTCCAATAAATATAGATGTACTTTCCACGCAAAATAGAGCGCTCTGCTCGAACTTACTCTGAAAACAAACAGACCCAATGAAGGGATGGAAGAATTAAACGTATCGATAGTTGTATAGAATTCGAGACAGGGACGAGATAACGCGGAGGTTGGGTGAGCCTTCCGGTTTCGCCGATAAGCGGTCTTTCGTCGCCTTCTTTGAAACGATCCGCTCGGGCTCGAAGGTGTACTACGGAGGCGACCGGGCTCGGGCTGTGAGAAGCTGCGCCGGCCAATGCCGGGTGGAATTTAATCGTGTGCCGGCGAAGGTGCGCGAGAATAGGAGAATGCGACGGTGGGGAAGTAAGAATCCCGACGCAATGGTATAAACGAATACGGTCGACGCGAGCGCCCTCTGCGCCGCCGCTCACCGCGCCGGGACGGCGGAACACACACGCGCCAGGCGCGGTGGAGAGAGGCTCCGGTCGGACACATCTGCGTGCGAACGGCTATCAACCATCGGTGTCACACCGCCGCGAGCCGCCGCCTTGACACGAGCACGAAGAGACTCGTCTCTCTCGTGACGTGCACGAATGATCGCACGGGAGAGAAAGAGTCGGCGGAGCCGCCCTTAATATAGCGCAAACCGAACCGACCAGCTGACGGAATATATTGGCGAGGACACGATCGGCACGATGCCACGCTATTCACGCGTATACATATAGATACCCAGATGAAATTTACTAAATGATTCGGGCCGGCGTATCCGATAATTCGACATACAGACTTCTTAACGCACTACAACATGATAGAAAATTTCGATGTACTGTTCGATGAAACTGGATCGTAAAAAAGAAGTTCGTACTTTTTTGCAATATCACAAACGTACATAAGCATTTTTGGTTTTGTCATTTTTACAATTGTTTTGAGTTAAAGTAAAATTTGATAAAAAAAAGAAATTATAAAACTAACAGGAAACGAAAGTTTTGGACAATAAATGTTAGTTAAATGCACAAGACTTCTTTTTTAAACTATGTACCGGTCGATCGATATTCGTTCGCGTCTGATCGTCACACGCATTTGTAATCGGCGACGTCTGGCCGCCACTTTTATTGCATAACATGAAGGCAGTAAAAAAAAAAAAGAAAAAAATAATTACCCGTAACCTTGAACAAAGCAGTTAGTAAGCGTATGGATATTACTACGGAACGAGACTGTATGCGAGAGTGAAAAGTGGACAAAGGTCATCGCAGACTGGCACTTGGCCACGGGTCTAAAGCCACCAGGAAAGAAGAAAGGTCATCGCGTTCGGTGCGTACGATCCGACGACATCTCCCGTCCCTTCGCTACCGCTCCGGGTGTGCGTGTTCGGCGATTCGAGACAATTCGAGGTACACGGAAAATCTCCCAGTCGCTCAATGCGTTCGTCCGTTATCGCGAATAGAATATTTGCACACGCTATCATATCGGTGTCTAACATATCTATCGAAGATCCATAGCATCGCTAGATTATAACGAGAGCCGCGCACTTCCAGTTTGGAAGAGCGGATAATGCATAACACTCCGCTGTGCTCGGCGTCGCTGCAGTTACTCATCTAGCCACCGCGCGACAGTGGCGCTAGTGTAGGTCCGCTCTGCGATCCGCTCTCGGTCACGTGCTCGCGTGAGAGGAGACTCGCGAAGCGATAGAGTAACCAATCATACAAAGGTTTCGTTATTTCGAGAGACCACTAAAAACGAAATCTCTCGAGTGTCGTTCAGGGACGGCTAAGCACGTATGAATGCGAGAGAGACAGAGTAAAAAATTTGAATGCATTTTTCTCCGAAACGATTCTATAAAGTGAAAAACCGTTTCGGAGGAAAGTGCATTCAAAAAATGTTGAGGATTTGTTGATCTCTAGCCCCACCTCAAGCTAATCCTTGCGTAACACTTCGCATAAGTTTCAGAGAAATGAGCTTTTTCATTTTGAATAACTTTTTCATAAAAAAAAATTAGGTTTCCGGGAGATTTGTCGAACAATTTTATTTTTCATCAATTTGTTAATAACATTTCGGAATTATTACTATGCAGCATTAATCTTTTTAGTACCTTTAAAATGCATAATTTTTTTTCAGATTTTTATACCATTCAGAAGTGTTTTCAATTCCCTCTCATTTCTCCGAAACTCATGCGAAGTGAACACCATTCGGATAGATTATTTCAAGGTGGGTTGAAACATGTACCACGTGACACATGAGTGCAATCGAGATAGTTGCATTTTTCGAATCAATGCCATGTAAAAATGTTTGAAATTTTTGATAAAAGCGAAGTATCATCGAATGCGTTATTGAATTCTACGTCGGCTAATCCTTTGCTTTTTCGCGAAATGTTTACCATCTCCGACTGTCATCGATTACAGTTTTTGTTACCGACTGAGTCAGTTTCAGGTCGTCTTAACCCTATTTCTATGTTCTGTATTACAGCAATGTCGGTGCCGGACGACGGCTGGATTATTCGCCGCGGGCAACGGTACACAGTTGACGAGAGAGAATAGTGAAAGGAGTCGAGAGATGACGAGGAAAAACCGGCACCTAGAACGAGAACTCGCGGCGTACGTATTAAGATTATACCGGCATATTATCCGAGCGTTTATAACCGACGACTATTGACCCACCGAATTGATCCTACGAGAAAGCATGCACACTGTTCTCGCTTTACGGGAACTGTGCTGGCCGGCATCGTTCCATCAGCCGCCTCCTCGGACTTGCGTTCATTTAATTGCCGTACTGTATCGCAAACGTACGTTCAGCGTGACAGAAGAGAGAGCGTCCGACTGACTGTGAAATGAAAATAGACCGCGGGATGTGAGAATCGAGGCAGTGTTCCACCGCGAACACCCCCACCCCTTTCCGTCCCCCTCAACCGATATCGCGGTGATTTTTTTTGCGATTTGAATTCATGAAAACGGTTCAACTTACAGTGTTAATGTTCCGCGGATATATTTCATTAGGGTTTTAGTGTAACGTAGAACATTATTTCAAAGCATTTTTTTTTTTTGTTGTAAAATTGACTAAAATTTTCGAGGTATTTTTTTTTTATGTACTAAATTTTTCAAAGTTCGATAGAAAATGGGATTTAATGAAAAATCATTTATGTCGGACGACGGGAACGGCAGCGATCACCGCGCCCGACAGAAAAATAGTACATTTTTCGCTAGTGCGAAAGAACATTTTCCGACGAGTGTGAGTTTGCAGCACGAGCGGAGGGCGAGTGTTGGACGACTAAAAAAAAACGTTTTCCGCACGAGTGTCGTACAAAATTTTATTCCAATAGGGTGTGAAAATGGGGTGTTCTATGCACGCTTCGCCTAAAACCGCAATTTTCCCACCGGGCGAAATAAAACATTTCGCGACAAAGCCTGGCCGACCCATCCGCAAACTCGTACCTCGTCCAATTTACGGAGACAAAAAAATGCTCACAAAATTACTTGCGATCTTGATCGAAGCGTGAATAAATATATCTGCGAAACACCGCCACGTTGCCATAGTTCCCATAAATTCAATTCGAAAAAAAAGTCACCTTGAAAACGTCTCTCCGCCGCAGATATCTGCCTGAACGACCGATCGAGCCGTTGACGCTTGTAAGCGTCTTGCTTCTTTTTTTCATTCGCCCAAAAAGAAGCGAACAAAAAAAACAGCGGACACGCGAGGCTGTGAGGCCGACCAGACGGGGCGCTTCGGATGCGCCATACACGAAAAATATCGAGTGTAATAGTAGTGCGCTGTGACCTACTGCGGATCGAAGATTACGCGGTGAACGTGACTTTCTGCATGGTGTGCCCGGAGTATATGCGGATCCATACACGCGTGTGTACTCTTCGGTCTCTCGCTCCTTCTCCGGTCCGCTTCTCCGTCGCACGCACTGGCATTGGCGCGCCGGCTTACACCATCGAGTGGAAAAGACGTCAGAAAGACAGCGAGAGAGAGAGACGGCGGGGTTTTAACATGGCGTCGCTCTTCATCTCACCTCCCTGTCAATAGATCCATACAGTAGAGCTACGTGCCTACGTACGGAGCCGGACGTACCTCGACCTCCCCCCCCCCCCCCCCTCCCTCCCTACCCGAACAGCAGGGCTCGATCGTGGAAGGGCCGCAAGCAACGACCGCCGAACTAAACTGACAAAGCATTTTACCTGCCTGAAAACGGTTCTGTTATTTCGTGGAGCCGAATAGTTTCCTCGTGTATCAACACCTAGCCACTTTCGAACCTCCCTTCCGTATACCTGCGTGGCAACCTTCCACGACTGCCTTGCATAGTTTTGTGCATTTCTATGTAACGAGCGAAGCGTCCGAGCTCCCCAGCCTCGACGATCCAAGTTTCAACTCGGAGAAACCAAAATTGTTTAAGGATAAAAAACTTGAAAAAAAAAAACTTGCGCCAGATCTACGAAAGTAAAATTTTGAACTAGTGCGCAGGGCGCGGAGTGGTTGGTTGAAATTTCGTTGGATACCTGCGTGGCAAACCTTGCACGACTGCTATGCGTCGTTTTGTGCTTTTCTGTACAACGAGCGAAGCATACGAACCCCTCAACGCCGTTGCTCTGGTGATCCAAGTTTTAACTCGGATGAACCAAGATTGTTTGATAAAGAAACAAACAACAACAAAAAAAACAGCCTTGCGCTAGATCGACAAAACTTAAGTTTTCAACTCGTAAGCAGGGCGCGGAGTGGTTTGTTGAAATTTCGTGAGCATTGCGATAAAAACGAGGGAAAACGGACTGTCAGCTGTCAGGTGGCGTAGTTTATAGTACGATGTTACATGCACGTTAAAATGCGAGCGTGCGCGCGCATCACCGGAGCGTCGAAAAAACCGAGATACATAATCGTAAGTGTCATTCGCTCTGACACTGGTGGTAGAAGGTCGGCTGACGTTAAATTCGACAATGATTTCACGAAGATCCTGGGACGCTCTGTTAAAACGACAGCCCAGAGGATAGCTCAAAATTATCCGCAAGATCGAACCAGTTACGACGTACCGATTTCAATTGTAATTCTATCTACCTAAACATTCACCTCTCTCAGTTATTCGGCTCGATCACAATAATCTTGTTAAAACGATAGCTCAAAGGATAGCCCAAAATGATCTGTAAGATCGAACAGTTACGACGTACCGATTTAAATTACAATTTTATTCACGTAAATATTCACCTCTCTCAGTTATCCGGCTCGATCATAATAATCCTCCGTGACCCATTCGATCGACTCGCCGATGTCACGCAAGCGAGGGTGTCGAGTAATCCAATGTCGAGTACCGATCTTTCAAACACACTGCATATTCTTCACATTTCACCAGAAACGAAAAAATATATACATATGTATACATATATGTATATAAATAAATATCAAAGTCACCGCACTAGTGTACCAATGTCACAGCGACAATCGAACGTGTCATGCCGTCTCGGTGTTGCCTCGAATCGAGACTCTCGAATTTTAGAAACAAACAACGGGCCACACGACGAAGAGCAAAATCTTCGTGCAGTGCAACGCGTCCATCACCTCATCAGGCTATCGAGTAATTCCATTGAGCGTCAGATATCCCGTAATGTACTAGTTACAAAAAAGAAAAAAAACGATCTCACGCGTTCACGCACGAACGACGCTCGTAGCAAGTTGTCGACGCTGCGACTACACGCGAGACACTGTTTTGTCGCCGCGCGATGAGCTCTCTCTCTCTCTCCTCTCGATCGGAGAAAAAAAAAAAAAAATTCACGATTTGTTTATTTTTTATCGAATTTTAATTGTACGAAAAATCGTGTTCGCGCATCGGACAGTCCGTCACTCGTTGAAACGTGGCATGTAAACGTTATCTCGTTGAATCGTCGGACTAAACGTCAAACGCCGTTAGCCGTTGCTCTTATTCTATCTTGTTATAGCACACCTTCTTTAGTGTGCGAGGCGCGCGCGTCACTCTGTGGCCGCGCGTATACGCGACGATGTTCTACTAGCAGTCGGCCAGAAGCAGCAGCGGCGGCACACCAGCGACAGCGGCGGTGGCAATGGCGTTGGCGGCGGGTACGTCCCCTCTCTCATCCTCTCGCGCGCCGTTCTTTTGCTCGCTCTCTTTCTCTCCCACCCTCGCCCGACGCCGATACGATATTTCTCTTGCTCGCTCTACTTGTTTCACTCCCTCGCCCCCTATTGCCCTCGCTGTCTCTCTCCCTCCCTCTCAATCACTGTTTCTACCGTCTCTCACTTCATCGCACGTTGAGAAACTTTATTTATATCTGGGCAGAGTGTAGTAGCGGGAGCGCGCATTCGCCTCGGTTCGTCACATTTGCAGCGTGAAACGCGGGTCCTTAAGGAGGCGACAGGCTGTTGAAAGTACATGACAGAGTTATGTACGAGGACAACAAAGTATATTCGAGCAAGGTATAGCGACGAAGGTATAGCTTCGAGCGGCAAGAGTCTAAGGACGGTTATCGCTGCCTGCGAAGCGTAGAGCGCCTAACGCTGGTCGACGGATTACTATTTCTTCTCGTCGATCGACGAAAGCCCGAAGCTCATGAGAAAAAGTATCTCGGATGATTGTGATTGTTGGATCTAAAAAAAAAAATAATAAAAAAATCGATGTCTTATGCCAAACGCCTTCTACCGGATAAGCTACGCCTTACGTAGAATCGCGTGAATAATCGGTAGGATTGGCATCGGGAATCTGAGGCTCGCGCGTGAGACGCTTGAGCGAAGCCTCGCTAAATATCTCGAAGCAATGATGTCTTGCGAGAGGTTTGTCGAAGCGATCGGGTACGATAGTTTATGCGATGCCCGGTACCTGAAACGGCGGCGTCGTTCAGTTTTTCCCTCTCGGGATTGTATATTTCTTTTCTCCCTCTCTCTCTCTCTCGGTCTATCTATCTCTGTCCTACGTGCTCGATTTGTCGAGTGTCGAGCCGTCGACGCGTAGCCGTGGTAGCTGTCCCTGATGCTGCTTGCCGCTGGCTCTCTCTCGCCAGCTCTCTCTATCCCGTTCCCCGACCGCACGCTCTCTCCTCCGAGGAGCGATCCTCGTGATGGGAGTTGCAACTGAGCGCACGATTCCCCTTTTTTTTCTTCGAGTCTTCTTCTACCCCTCCCGCCCGGCTCTATACTATTCTCCTACTCTCGCCCAAAAGCGACTCCTACTATACAGTATTAACTACTACACTGCCTCCTCTTGTACGACGTCGGGGACGTACACACGGGGAATGACGTTGACACGCACGCGCATCGGAACAAACGCATAGTCGTACCCAACACCGGAGCGCCGCACATATGATGCAGAGGCGCACCGCAAGCAAACTGTTCGGCGTCGAGGCATCGGGGCGAAGAGAGCCGATCTCGCCCGAGATCGTTTCCCGAGTGGCGGTGCTCGAGAGCGCGGAGGGATACGCCGGAGCGAGGGTATTGTGGCGGTGTAGCAGGCCGTAACTTCGGGGGGAGATGGTCTGTCAGCGGTACAGAGCCGCGGCGGTACGGAATATATTTATGTATAGTCGGCACTACGAGAGAGCACGCCACGGCAGTGCCAAACGCGGGACTTCTATATAACGTACTGCCCACTACCACTCGCTCCGCCGGCCGCGCATACTATTCTAGTACAAATATGTACCGGCCGGTTAGAATGCGCGTGTGAATCACACGAGTGGGGGGAAATAGAATGAGGAGAATGAATCGAGTAGTACAGGAGGAACCGAGAGAGGTATTGGGAGCGAGGGAGAGAGAAAACTTCGGGGCAGACGAGGACGAGACCCGAGGGGGTTCTCGAGTCTTTCTCCGGCAGTGGGGAGGTTTGACCTGGGCTAGTTCCCCTCCATTCAATCCACGGCCACAATATCGGTTATAGCGGGCCACTGTTGCCAGATTGTGCGTGCTCTCGACCACTCTCGACGCGACGACTACACTCCGCTGTGCCGCGGCGCGACGCCGTCGCCGACTTCGGGCTCTACACGCTATATACTACATAACCACACCGCTCTCGTCGATCCCTGCACGTATATCCACCAACACCGCCATCGCTCGCGACGGTATCATGTGGGTGGAGCAACTCTCTGACGGAGGGAAAGGTTCTTCTGGGCTGCTCTCGCTGCCAATGCGCGAAGCCCTAGACGCGCCGCGTTCTGCACGCTTCCCGAATCTCTCGTCTCTATCTCGCGAGTGTACACGCGTCCTACCGCCCTCTCTATCGCTCTCCCTTTACCCTATACTCATTCTCTTTCCTTCGCTCATTCTTCCGTTCTCCGTCTCGCTCTCGCCAACGGGCTTGGCGGCGCGGCTCGTGCTTCTGGTAACTCCGAGACGACGCTACTTGCGAAGGCCTCGTTGCCATTGCCACCATCGCCCCGACGCAGCGCGCGATCTTTGCGACGTTGCGATCGGTCCACCGATGTTTATCCGTCGTTGATCGGGCCCGAGTCGGTTATAGCGCGCGCATATCGAGAGAGAGAGAGAGAGAGAGAGAGAGAGAGAGAAAGCGAGAGAGAGAGAGAGAGAGAGAGAGAGAGAAAAAAATACACACGACAACAATGTGTGCTACAGCGCTTTTAATAATTCACTTACGCCACTCTGCCTATAGCACTTTAATGACATATTTTCTGATATGCTCGATAACCGGAGGGCGCATTCGCTGTTCGAGTGTGCATTACGGAGGCATCGGCGACTTGAAAATAATACGGGGAGAGTAATGGCTCGGAATAATTTTCTTTTTTTTCTTTTCCTTCGACTGGAGCTTCCATATCGGATCTTTGTAAATTTGAAATACTTGACGTCTTCGATTGATATCATGGAAATTGGAGGATGGTCATTTCAATCTGTAACGGCTGTGTAGGCGTCGACCTTTTGTCAATTCCTTACTGTCCGGAGTAGACGGGCGAGCTTCGGCCAGGCTCGGCGTTATATCTTATTAAAACGTCTATAGTACGAAACTCCAGTGGTGCCCCGCGCGGACGTTAAATCTTCGATATTTAATTATTTAGTCGTCGGCTCTTTAGCCGTGCAAGATCGCTCCGAGATACTGTCGACGCTGATAAATGTGTGTTTATATCGAGATGCGGAGCTGCTGGAACTAGATCGGCTCGTCGCATCGAATTACCAATTCTCGCGGAGCGGGAGCTGCAGTCCGCAAGAAAGATTTGAGCATTAATGTGGCTGGCTGTATGCACGTTCGAGCATGTTTTGTTACCCAGCTAAGCCGAGAGGCTGGTGTGTGTACACATACTCGAACTCTTGGTGCCCGTTTCTTTTGCTCTCTTCCCCCCCCCCCCCCCCTCCCCCGCCCCTCTCTTTCTCTCCCTCTCTGAATCTGCTTTCTCGTTTCGTCTTGTGTAATTGTGTAAGTACGTACGTATCGACTGATCCGTACTAGCACTATTACGCGATCGGCGCGCGCACGACTCGGCCTGGAGGCCGGTCCAGGTGCGGATCGAGAGCGTTGAAAACGGGCCACTTTGTAGTAAGTATACCTTTCGCGCGTCTTTCTCTCCCTGTCTCTCCTTTTCTTTCTCTCTCTTTCTCTTTCTCTCTACCTCCATCCCTCTTTCTCTTTCACTCTTTTCTCTCTCTCCATCTCTCTTGCTTCTCTCCCTCCCCCTCTTTCTCTCTCCATCTCTCTTTCTCTTTCTCTCCGTTCGTTGGCAAATACGCGTGAAGAAATGTTCATCCTTCTCCGTCTCTGCCAGAGGTCTTGCGTCCGTGTCTGCCGATTCTGGTATACTTTGTCCATCGGTAACGATGGCTCATACGTGGATAAACGGTACGGATCAGTGTCCGTACAGCCTCACACATTTTTCGCTTCAGTGAGCAGAGAAAAACATGCTCCCATTTTCCACTTTTTTGTTTGTTGCTGTCTTTTATTTATATATATTTTTTTTCTTGCGTGTCACGGATATTTAGAATAAGATGGTAGAGCGCGTGCGCTTGATCGTCGCGACCGGCTGCGCGAACGATCCTGTCTTCCGACAATCGTCGTCATTGCAGCTTTCCGAACATAGCAGAGCGGACTCTCGAGAGTCGTCCGGCGACCGCCAGGACGACCAGCGGAGAACGCATTCTGGGGGGGGGGGGGGGAGGGGAGGGGAGACCCGCGGTAAGCTGCGCGTCGGTGTGCGTCCTCAGCTTTACCGAGAAATGCTCCTTTTTAATCTCTTCTACCTGACGCGTGCCGCTCCGGACTTCGCAGGCGTATTTCTCTCCTTTCACAAAAATACAAAATCTTTCCGGGGTACGACCCAGGACGAACGCCGAGCTGCAATGCCAGCGTGAAACCTCTGTACTTTCTTTCTTGTTATTTCCTCTTCTTATTTTCGTTGTTGCCGTCGTGCTGCGAGACAGCGGGCACCACACCAACAAACACCGCTACCTGCACGTGACTCTCGGTATGACGAGCTTCAAGAGTTTCGCCAGCTTCCTACTTTGTTCCGAGAACGGGACATCCGTCGATTGGTCTTCTTAAGTTCGAATCTGGCTATAGAATTTTTGTTTATTTATGATTTTTTAAAACTTTAACATTTTAGTAGCCGCCGTTACTGCTCATCAAACAATACTCAGCACGTATTAACGTCATGAGTTTTTGTCTCAAAAATTTGTAAACGCTTGGCTCGTACAAGGTCGAATATGTAATCCAAACATCGACGTAATTTAAGTAAAATTTATGTTCCCTAAGCCAGGACATTTACATTTTAAGTTGGTTGGTGGAGTGTTATATTTTCACCGCCCAAACGAGATTTGTATCTGTCGCCCATAACCTCTCTGCGCGCCGTTCATCACCGAATCCCTCTCCGCCGCTCCACCGTGACACTGCTACCTTAAATATACCCGTGCAATTTTCTTGTCGCACGAATCGGTCGCCGATAAGAGCCTTCTATCGGCTTCGTACGAATACGCTCCGTCGTAAATGTACTTTGCAACAAATTTTATCGCGCGCGCTTTACAGCGCTAATCTATCGGGTCGCCCGAACGCCCGAGGCACGGGCAATCACGTGACCCCTTGCGGATTGCGTTGGAAATACGGACAGGCGCGTGTCGATGTGTACAGCGGGAGCTCGCGTATCACTTCTGCAATTTCACTGCGACCTGGTGCAATAAAGACAATGCGACCGGAGATACATCAACAGTCGCAGTGTCTACACTTTGACGGATCCGGAAAAAGTCCGGGTAGGTGAGAATAACTATTGTCCAGGCACTAAAATAACAGTATCGATGCTCGGACACGTGCCAGTCCGAATACCGCAGACCGTCGAGGAAAAATAAAATTGTATTTCCCTGCTTCCCCGATTCCCCATGGAAAGACAAGTTCTCAAAACGGCATTCGGTACAGTTTTCACATAACCTTAATTAGCCCTCGGCGTCACCGAGCTGAAAACGCTCAGCTCTGTTGGCAACGAAGTCCCACATTTCCAACTTTACCAATATCAGTGTTAAAAAAATCGGTCGAAGAAAAAAAAAAACAAGAAAAAAATGGTGAATCATCGACAATGGGAATTCACTGCGGCGGTCGCTCCTTCGGGCTCTATTGCTCACCCGCCACCGAAATCAGACCAGACTTGGTGGATTATTCTCGTCTGGGACAGATATAGAGTTTGCGGTCGTTCGTTCGGTCGGGGCGGTTGTTGAGGAGCAGATCGGAGAGCGTCTCGGCGCCCTGTACGTATAGAAATACTCATTCTAATCATAGGAAATTCCTTAAACAGCGACAGCCAGCCACCGGCATGGCGACCGAGGTATAGCAGGGCGCACCGCTCCGAGGTACGACATAAGTAGTGGGGTATTCTCTCTACTTCCTCGCTGCTGTCATCGCTATTGCTAGCGACACTTTTTTTTGTCTCCTCGCCGGCTTGTTCAGCCTGTGCCGTACGACTGGCCGCGCTCCCGACGCTATCCCATCATTACACACAGTCACACACAGACCGCTCGGAGGGTTGTTCCTATTTTACCGACCGGGGAAAGCTTCGTCTTCCGCTCTCGCGTCGTATACTCCGGCCGTATATCTATCTATTTGTACCCGTCCATATTTACCGCGTTGAAAACACCAAAAAATTTTCACCGACAGCTGTCGAAGACGCACAGGGGCGGTTCGTAGTCGAAGAAAAATACTGGTTACTCGCTATAAATAAAACAAATCCCGCTCCCTTCTTTACCCCCCAAGCGCCCCCCCTCCCCGTTCCGCACTCGTTTCATTCTCTCGCCTCTCGCACAATATATAGTATTATATTTAAAATAGCTTCACGTCGGTGGAATAACTGAAATAGCCGGACGGGTGTGCGAGGAGGGGAATGCCGATGTCGAAAAAGAGATGGAGATGTTAAGGGCCGATGATCCCGCCGAGGAGGGCCTCACTGCTAGAGCGAGCGAGTTTACTTCCTGGAAATCACGAGAGCATGATCCGCGTTATAGGTTACGCCGAGAATAATGGGAGACGCTACGCGGAGCCGGGCATCGAGCGAATTCGTTGATAATAATAACAAGAGCGACGAAAAAGTTTTTATTTTGTTTTATAATTTAAAATCGGTACGGCAGCGCGATGGCGAGACAGCGAGAGGAAAGCGCGGTAGGGGAGGGGAGGAGAAGAATCGGTCGAGAGTCAGGCGACGCCACGGCGAGACGCACCCGTCGAGATGCTGCTGTCGGCGGGTGGATGCACGGGTCTGTACGGGAGGGACAAAGAAAGGCTAAGAAGAGCGCCAAGGCGGAGAGAACGAGAGGGGCGGGGTGGGGGGTAGAGTGGAAAGAGTCAAATAGTGAACTCGCGAGGCCCCTGAGCTGGTACGGTATAGTGCACTAACGCGGTCGATGAGGATGCTCGCTGGAGCGAGGGCGGCAGCCGGGCAGGGACTGTGCAAGAGAAGAAGGTAGGCGGTGGAGATACAGAGGCAGAAAGATAACCGAAAGAGCGAGGGCGAAGAGGAGACTGTGAATCCACCAGACAGAAATGGTAGAGGAGAGCGTGCAGCGAGGAGAAGTAGGGGGAAAGGGGAGGGAGGGGGAGTATATATAGGAGAGAGGGAGCAAGAAACAAGGCACATCGCATGCACATTTACTTGGCGGCGAGAGAGCCGGGAGAGCGGAGAACAACGAGGGAAGGCGGAGATGCGGATGGGAATGAGAAAGATGTCGAGGGTGAGAGAAAGAGAGTGGGAAGTGAGGGAGAGGAGAAAAAAAAACGTAAAGAGAAGTCAAGTCAAGTTAAGTGAAGTGGGGCTCGCGGGACGAACGCAGCGGTGGCGACCACGGCGGCAGTGGCATTGACCCCGTATAGTGCAGTAAGTAAGGTAATGTGAGCAGCTAGAGCTTGAGTAAAGCGTCTTCCCATCGGGAGAGAGACAGAGAAAGAGAGGGGGGGGGGGGGGGGAGGGGACGTGTTCGTATACCTTGTAGCGTACATTGTAGCCAGAGCCGGCGACAGTAGTTGCGTGAGTTTCTTTAGTTTGTTTGTTTAGCATCGATGGCAATTCTTGTGACAAAGTTTGTAATGGGCACGTATCGAGACAGTCGGCAGTCTCGGGGTCGAGTAGTTCGTAGAGGCACGAAGCTTTTTTGTAACGATTGCCGGTCGTTTTATTATTCATTTGGTTTCTGAATTATGCGAGAACTCGAGTGAGAAATAAGTAAGATCGATCTGATGAGTATCGAGCTCGCCGACCGGTATCGATTATTTCCCAAAGTCGCCGTCCTCCGCCTTTCCCTCTTACAGCTGATCCCCCCCCCCCCCCCCTCCTCCGCCGCTCCCGTTCCGATGTTGCTGACGCGTTCGACGTTTCTCTGTTTATCATCCACACATTCCCTCGCGCGCTTTGGGCGGAGGGCGAAGCGAGTCGCGATCCCGGAACGTGGCAGGGCCATCGATCGGGGATAGCACACTGAGTATCCGTACTAATTGAGTTCTATTCGTTTTCCCGGTCCATAAACACCGGACTATCTGCCCGATCTTGTAGCTGAACGGCGCCCGAGAGATGCTGCTCGGCGAAGGAGAGAAAAAAAATTCTTTGTTTACCCACCAATCCCGAGTAGTAGGTTCTTACCGACCCGACATCCGATCTGCCGTTAAATCCGCGTAATTCGTTTTTTCGCGCGATCAAACACGTTTGATTTTCGAGCGATCATCAACGTCGATCCTGCGAGAAGCGAGGAGGGGGGAGAAAAAAAAATCGTTTCGATAATAGACAATGGTCATGCGGAATGTTCAACATCCGGATTCCAAAGTCGGGTATCGTTCCTCGTTGTCTTGAACTCTCGGAGGTTAGCTCTCTCCCTCTTTCTCTCGTGCCGCTCTCGCCGCAGTTGAAATCCCCCCCTCCTCACGATACCCGGGTGAGACCCGCTCTCGCGAGCTCGCACGAGCGTTCAAAGCGGGTTCAGCTCTGCCTGTGAGTTGCTGCGAGCTCTCGCGGTCGTGCTACGCGACCGCACACGCTCTTTACGTTCGAGGAATTTGATGGAAGGAGTACTCGCCGCTCGCGCGCGCCCGAGAGGCGCTCGAGTATACCCGGTCAACGGAGGTTGCGCTCATTCATAGGAATTTACAGGTTGTCAGGCAGGTTTGGCCAGCCTTTGTCATGGAAGGAACACACCATCCTCTTAACAATCTTCCTCGTCTCTTCGTTTTGACCCGGCACCTCCGCTGTGCCTTCTGCGTTTATCATCTTGTCGAACTCCCGCGTAGATCTGCGTTGTAGAGGGCGCTGCGCGTCGATAACTGTGCCATGGATAATTAACCGGCACGCCGGGACGATCCGTCGAATTTTATCGTTGATTCACGTATTATTCTTCGCGTGCGATTGCAGACCTCGACCACTCGTGATAGCGGAAAACGGACGAGAGTCAAGGCGGAAACAACGATAATCGGAGGGACGGACGATCGGCGACTCAGGCACCTGTACGCAAGGAGACAAGAGACGCGGTGAGTCGGATAAAAAAAAATCTAGCAAAGCGCGACCCGAGCTCGATCGTATTAATGCTGCTGAGCAGTCGCGACGAGTCTCTCCGTAAGAAAACAAAAAAAGAAACCGCGTGTCCCCCGCCTCGTCGTGTGAAGAGTTTGTCGAGCCTCGGGAAGAGACGCATTCCATCTGCGGCCGGCGTTCGGCGGAGGCCTATCTACATGCATCGCGGTCGTTCCTGCTGCCGCGCGAGTGTGCGGAGAAGGTCCTGCGAAGTAGCGATATACCCGAAGAAGGGAGGAAATATATCCATACACTATATATTCTTACATCGAAGAGAAAGAACAGGGAAGAGAGAGAGAGAAAAAGAAGAAGGTAGAGTAAATGTAAATGGCGGTGCGCAACCGGCCCGTTGGACCCCAGCGATACTCTCCCGTCCGAGAGTCTCACCTTCGTCTTGGAGCTTTGTGTGGGTGAATTTGAGTGGGAGTTCACGAGGATGCGGTCTGGTAGTCTCTTGTGTGCGTGGACTCTCCGTACTCTGGAATATTCTTCGTGTAGAATGCGAGAATACGTGTATGAAACGGATTGTCTTCAAGGCCCCGCGTAGGTACTCGCCGTTCCCCGTTAGTCGCCGGCTAGTTCAGGGGCGCTGCGAGCGCTCCGGAGCCTCGCTCGAGGCCCGATCGGAGCGCGCGGGAGCGGGAGTAGCTTGTACTCGGGTGCGAGAGTCGTGTAGGTGGCCGGCACGGAGCCATTATTACTATACACAAAGATGGAGAGGGGGGGGGGGGGGGGAGGTCTTCTTTGCTTCGCTGCTCCGTGAAGTTGTTGCGCTTTGCCCGTTGAGTGTGGGGTCAGTGACGTTACACCACGCCGAGAGAGCAGCGCACGGTGAGGAGAGACCCTGCGTGATGCCCTCACCGAGGCGATTCCCGTATCTCTCTATCTCTCTTCGGACCTGAACGTCCATTTTAAACTCTCGGGGATGTGCGAGGGTGGTCGGTCCTTCTGCTCTCCTTCCCTCCTCCTCCTCTTCCTCCGGCCGGCTTACCGGCAGTACCTTTGCTTTCGTCTTTGCTGTACTCCCCGCTTCTCGTTTCTTTTTTTTTTTAATTTTCTTTCTCAATCTCCCTCCTTCGCCCTCCTTCGGAAACATGCGACAAGTTTAAGATGGAGAGATTCTACTCGCTGTACTGCCCCCGGTGGGATTCCAACACCGAAGTCAAAGCCCGATTGCTGAGGGGAAACAAAGAGATTCGGTTGTACGGAAATGCAGCTTCGCGTTATACGGTTCCGTGTCGCATGTATATTTAGGTTGAATCGATTCGATCGTTGTACGACTGTGAGAGAAATCGACGCATCGAGTAATATACTATATTTTACGGACGCCCCGCGAATGAATATTTATTTAAACTAAATAAATATTAATTTAATTTAAATTTATATTTATTTAAACCAAATAATTTATTTTTCTGGTTGTGATCTTCGATGACGGGAAATCTCCGCTGGAATTCCGATCGATTAATATCGGATCAACCCTAGAACTCATGTACGGGGCACAAGAGTACCCCAGACGATATGCAAACTGCGCTCCTAAAGTAGACATTTCTCTTCCCTATGAAACCATTTACTGCTCATAAGACTCTAGTACGTTGAAGAAACGTGTGCGGTACGTATTTACCCCAGTCATGAGTTACAAGGTAGAAAAAATGATACACGAGCTCTGGGGTTAATTATCGTTCGAGGAAAAAAAAAATGAGAAACCGATGAAGAAATCAATGAAAGAAAATTTTTTAAACCCAGCCCACGTATACGCGAATGTGGTGATGTGAAGTTTGGAAAGGAATGCGGGGCGCTCGCCGATGAGGTGGCCTTACAGCGAGTTTTCTCCTTTACTCATCGTTCATCCTCCCTCGGGATCTACTTTATTTCTCGTGGAAGTGTTGAGAAGAGCACACCGGCACGGGTGACCGTAGAATTCGTTCTTCGACAGGGTCTCACTTTGGAAGCCCGGCCTGCAGGTCGAGCGGCGGCCGAGGCGAGGGAAGGAGTGGGGAGAAGGAAGGTCGGAGAAGATACGGAAAGAAAGAATGCATTAGGATCGAATGGTTGTAGGTGAGTCGCGTCGGTTAGCCGGAATCGCCCGTTCGCTCTTCGGCGCGCTCTCTTTCTCTCTCTCCCCCCCCCCCCCTCTCTCTCCTTCCGTTTCACTGTGTATTGTGTGTTTCGACAGGGAGTAATAGCCGCGCGGCCCGCTCCCTCCGGCTCGTTTCCTCTTCGTCCGGCTAACAGAACGTGAATATACAAAACAGCTTTGAGGCGGTCCTGCACACACGACCGTCGGTATTAAAGACTGTTATAATATTTTCTTGTTTTCATTCTTTTTTCTTCAAGGTCGCTGACCATCGTCCGCTCGAATGAGGACTCTTATTTATTTTTATTTTTTCATTTAAATTACGACCGGTCGACTGTCGTCTCTCCGACGGTCTTTCACGGCCACGCGAGCGGACAGCGAGGAGCCTGTCGTTGTGCGGAGCGTCCCTGCAGCGTTGCATGGCACCGGGCGCGCGCAGCACCGAGAGCGAAGGCGAGGGGAGAAGATAGCCTTTTGGTCACTGTTGCGCGCCCGAGAGAGGAAAGCGCGTCGTGCTATGCAAATAAATACCGTGCACGAGAATGTGTGTATACACTCGGAACAGTATAACGCGCGAATATAGCTAGCTCGTGACTGCTCGAGTCAAGTGCGCATCGTTTTCCCACGGGCTATTTAAAATTCCTGATGCCCCGTGCTGCCGCCGCCGGTCGCCGTGCTTCGCGGTACTCACACCGCGTCATCGGTCCACGATCGGCATGAAAGCCGACGACGCTCGTTCAAAAGTCTCTACCGCAGGGAGAGAATTCGATCCACATGGGCACGAGATCGATATGTCGGTATCGACGAGTTTTATCCCACGCTAAACGCGCAACTGTTGACTCGATTAAAAAAAAAAAAAAAAAGGAAAAAAAAAAAACAACATTGAATGAGTGGAAGCTCAGTCGGTGCCTACCGGAGCGTTCGACACGCAATAAGCGAATCGGCGAGCGAGAGAAGAAAAGAAAGTCTGTGAAACGGGAGCTCTCTCGTCGGTCGCTGCGACAACAGGATCGCCCACTGTTGTACTTCGCGGCGGTGTAACGAAGAAACATATACTCGCCCTGTGTGCGTAATTCTCTGCCCTCGATAAAGCTCGATTCGGTTGAAGCTATTGTCCCTCGACCCTTTCTTCGTCTTCCTACGAACCCGCCCTTTTGCTTGCTCGACCCCTCTTCACTCTCCGCAGCCCCACGGATCGTTGAGTACGCGAAACGTGCGTTCTCACCAGCCGAGGCCGTGGGTCGTTTTACTCCCGTGCTTTACTCACTCGATATGGGCTTGGTATTTGTTCAGAGGGATCGCTCGTAGCCATTCGTATATTATCCCCCCTCTCCACTTCTATCTATTTCGCGATGTTGAAACTCCGACCGACCCCAAGCTCGGTCGGTAACAAAAACTATAATGTATTTTTTTTGGAGGCTTGTACATTTTGCTGAATCAGACGAGATTGCTAGCTCAACTGTTGGATGAATCTACATGATAACAAAGTTCGTGTCGACATAACTGCTAGTGCATTAATAATTTGCATTAAGGACATGTGACACGACTCAGTCGGTAACCAAAATCTGTAATGAATGCGATTCAGAAACCGTAGACTTTTCGGGAAAAAGCGAGTCATCAGCGGATGTACAATTTAATACCGCGTCCGATGACGCTTCCGTTTTATCCGAAACGTCAACCGGTTTTAAATGGCATTGATTCGAAAAATGCATCTCGCACTCATATGTCACGTGGTACATTCATCGCTTTCGCACTCACATGTCACGTGGAACATCTTTCACATGGCCTTAAGCCCAAAATATAAGGTCCTTGGGTAGAAAAAAATAGATTACAGTTTTTGTTACCGACTGACTCTGTTTCACATCGTCTTGGGCATCTTCCTTACTCCAATGTTATACAATTTATATAGTTCCGTAGCCGATGCGGATACTAGTGTTTAAGAGGGTAGAGGCTCGGTTGTTTTGAAAGAAATACCGAGCCGTGTTACCGTGAGTTACGTATCTTGCATTTTCTGTCTCAAACGTTTTCCTTCACCGGTCATTGTGCTGTCTCTCGCTCTCCAACGCCCGATCGCCGCGAAAAAGACTGACAGGTAACTGCAAGGAACAGTACTATCACTTTCTACGCTGTCAGCCAAGCTAGATATATCCAATCCGGGCGAAGTCGTTGCTTTCGACTGAAATCGTTCACCTCTCGTGCGCTCGCTTACTGCACGTTCATTACTCGCGTTCTCGCGGGTAAAGATAAATCTGTCGGATATTCGTCGTGTCCTCCGACAACGCAGCAAATATTTAATACGATAAAAGCGATGAATATTATCCTGGTGCATGTTTAATTGATTTACATTTTTATCGGCCCGATCCATACTCACCTCTTTTAACCTACCAATTGTCTTTACTCCACCCGTCACTTGGAAACAGTTCCGAACCAATTTCAACGTCCCAGTTCCGTTTTATCGCAAGATTCCCGTAATCTTGATTTTTAATTATTCATTAATCGCAATTTAAATATTGCTTACGATTAAGGCACTTTATGCAGAGTAGTGAAGTACATCGAACGGCTTACACGGTTGTTCAACCTATGTCGGGAAAGAATGTCTTCCAACAATCTTTCCGCAAATATTTAATACGATGAAAGTGGTGAATATTATCCGGTTCATATTTCATTGATCTGCTAATTTGATCGGTCCATATTCACCACTTTTACCCTATCAATTTTCTTTTTTTTAGTCCATCCGTCACATAGAATCAATTCTTGACGAATTTTAACGCTCCAGCTTCGTTTGTACATAAGGTCCGCATCCTTGAGACGAGGCCAAACTCGCGCGGCGAGCGGCCGAGTGCGAGAGAGACAGCGTCAGGGTTCGTCTGAGAGCGAGCGGGAGTGGATTTTAGACTCCCCTTAAGGGGAGTCTCAGCTCCTCTCTCTCGCTCTCACCTATAGCGCTGTCGCACTGCATTGATCAAATACGCAGTGAGCTCCGCAATTCGTTTTTTATTTTATATAAAACCGTTTTGGAGAAAAATAGATTCAAAATATTTTGAAGTTATGTTGATCTTTAGCCCCACCTTAAGGGTAGTCTAAACCCCCTCTCGCTCGCTCCCACACGAACTCTATGACGCTGTCCTTTTCGCACTAGCACCAGATGGCGGTTGGTAGGGTGCAATGGAGACAGCGCCATGGGGATTCTGTGACAGCGAGAGAGAGAGAGGAGTTTAGACTGCCCTTAAGGCCACGTGAATGATGTACCACGTGACATATGAGTGCGAGAGAGATAGATGCATTTTTCGAATCAATGACGCGGTATTAAATTGTACATCCGCTAATGCCTTGCTTTTTCCCGAAAAGTCCACCGTCTCTGAATAGCATTCATTACAGATTGTGGTTACCGACTGAGTCGTTTCACGTGTCCTTAAGAGGTGTCTAAACTCAGACGGCGGTTGCTTGGGTGCGAGAGAGACAGCGCCATGGGGATTCTGCGAGAGCGAGAGAGAGGAGTTTAGACTGATCTTAAGCGCAACTCAAAGATCGCTTGTGATTAAGCACCTTACGCAGGGTAGGAAAGACATCGGATAGCTTACACGGTCCTACAACCTATATCGGGACACCAATCTCCCGACAACGCTGCAAATATTTCATACGGTAATAGTGGTGAATATAATCTGGTCCGTATTTCATTGATTTATGTGCTAATTGGATGGCTTCATATTTCATTGATTTACGTGCCAATTGGACCGGTTCATATTCACCACTTTTACCATATCAATTGCCTCTAGTCCATCCGTCACTTGGGATCGGTTTCTGACAAATTTCGACGCCCCAGCTTCGTGTGCACAAGTCCCCCTATCATTAACAGCAACTAAAAGATTCCTTGCGATTAAGGCACCTCATGCAGGGTAGTAAAGACATCAAATAGCTAACATCGTTCCACAACCTATAACCCGTGTAAGATCGTCGGGGGAGTCTCAAATCGCCGTTAGAAAAATGACTTTCTCACAGGTTAGTTTGGACTCCTCTTCGAAACATTATCGCAATCTTTTGATTTGTTTCTGCATAATCCGATCGCATTTGCTGTGCGAAGTAACAACAATGTAAAAGTACGACGACGAGCGGAAGAGAGGTCTCCGAGTCCGACTACAGAAACGGATCAATACGGTGATACATGCTCAAGTAATTTCATTGTTCACTACTCTGTTAGGGCGGAAGGTTCGCGTGTCGCGTGGCTCGCCTGTGGGAAAATCGACCCTCCTATGACGTTCCGAGCGAGCCCGGCAGACGGGCGAGTGGCCGACTGATTAGATAGTCCACAGGCGTAGAGCGTGGAGTCGTGAATTGCGCCAACGGACGAGGAAGACAACAGCGGCGGGGCAGCACAGCAGCCGCGGCGGCTGTACAGTACTACAGGGCGAGCGGAGGAGGCGCGCACAGTGCATCGAGAGAATCGGCCGGCTACCATACTGTAGGGTATTGATCACCCTCCGCGCAATCAATATTAACACTGTTGTTTGCGGATGACCCGAGCCGAGTACCGAGCGAGAGCCACCGGGGGAGAAAGGGTTAGATATCGATTCATTGATTTATTTAATTTGCCACCGCGTGTTATATCGTCGATATGAGAATTCGGAACACATCCGATAAGGACGCAACACAGTGTCTCACTTAAGCGGCTCTTTTTTTTTTTTTCTTTAGTTCCACCGTTGCTACAGACAGTCGCTGTACTGTCGAACGGACTACTCCGGGTATCTCACTCTCCCGTTGCTCCTGCCCCGCCGGTTTGCACGGCTCAGACACCGGCGTGGCGCATTGCGTCGCAGTGTTGCCATACTTCCGTTTTCTCTCCCTCTCTCGCGTCCACCACTCACTTTCCTAGACCATCTGTAACTGGTTCTCTCCTCACGGCTTATTGGTTTAATATTCAATACGGAGAGGCTGCTGTTCGTCGCTCTCTCTAGTCCCCCGCCCCCCCCCCCCCCCCCCCTTTTTCTCTTCTCCGTTCAACGGTCTGGTCAACTGTGGCTCTCGAACTCGGGGGTGCAAATCTCCACACAAACACTGTACGCGCCTACGATTGTTCGATGGTAGGGTTCGCTTTCCCGTCTGTTCGTTGCGTCACGATGCAAGGGATGACGCGTTGTAGTTATTATTATAATTATTATTATTGTTGTTATTATTATATACGCTTCTTGCGCAGCTCGTGCCGGTAGGATTCTTCGCTGATGCTTTTCTCGAATCGAGGTCTCGACCTTGTCTCATTTGTAATGGAAATAGAAGCATAAAGCCACGGCTAGCGTCGGGCTGCTCGCGAGTGGAAGGCACTACATCTATGGCTGAGAAACGAATAGCGCATAACTCCCGTGTTAAAGCATACGGGTTGTTTGATTCTGAGCCGTCGATATGTGTTCGTGGCTCGGAATGGTGCGGGAGATTCAAGTTTAGTACTTGCGTAATCTGACGGTTGTAGGACGATAGTTGCGTGGGTTTTAATACACTGATAAGATATCTGTAGCAGAGACTAGTTCATCGAACGAGGAAGATCTTTTGCGCATGAGTATGGTATTGGGACGACAGCCTATCGCCACTGTCGGCCGGGGATGTGAAACCAACTCGGTCGGTAACAAAAACTGTTATACACGTAATTCAAGGCTCTTCAACATTTTCGGCGGAACAAAAATATTAATGACTTCGTCTAACAGTTGAGCAGACCTTAGTAGTTTTTTCTTCATCGGAAAAGCTTCGCCCCCTTGACAAAAGTGGATTGAAGTTTTTGTTATCGACTGAGCCCCAATTTCAAATCCAACGTTGGTTTGTCATGTTAATTGTCACATCGCTGTTTTTCCTGGGTGCACGGCATGTTTTGTAGATATTGTGATGTACAAGATCCGCAATTAGATTCCAGCAAAATAATTTAGGTTTAGGCCGAGGTCGATTATGCCTTGTGTGCGAGCTAGATACTATTGATTTCCAACTCTCCTGCTATTGTTCTCTCGTCGCTGACACTCTCGCTCTCTCTCTCGCTCTCTCTCTCGTGATGGGTGACGGCCACGAAGACATAATGCAGTCATCGATATTCGATTTCTCTCTCGGTATTGCAAACGTGTCTCGCCCCCTTGCAACGAGTTGAGCGTGGGTCTAAAATCCTTGAAATATCGTCCCATATAGGCGGAAGCTTTAATTGACTTCATTTGAAGAGTTAATCGATTAAGAATATATTTTTATTCGATTTCCGTATAAACTATGATAAGGTCGGGTTTTTACACACGCTTACTAGAAGGTATGATAAAATTTGAGTTTTTTTTTTTAATTGAAAATATCAATTAACAACGGACTTTTAACAATTAACAAGGGACATCGTATTGCAAAATCAATTCGAATGAGTTGAAATTTGAACAGATCCTTGATTATAACATTTTTGTATCTAATAACTGGATAGTTAAAAAAAGGTTAGTTTATCTGTTAATAGCAAATGAGAATGGTCGTTTTTTTCATTTCGGCGAAAAGAACGAACTTAATAGTTTGTTATTAACGAATAAACGAATGTTTTTGAAAACTATCCGGTCAACGGATAGAAATATGTTATAATCAAGGTTATAAATCTTATAATCAAGGATCTGTCCGAATTTTAACTCTATCGGACGAATAGATTTTGAGGTACAATGTCATTTGCTGATAAGTCCGTTGTTAAGAAAATGTTGAAAATCGTCTTGGTTTTTGGACCAAATCCTAAATGTATAACTGTGTTATTAGTGTCAGTCTTAATGTAATAACTGTGTTTACTGATGACACATCTGACTTGCAACGTTTTGCTATCTTGTCCTCTAACCGATCGCTCGAGTATCTGAATACATGCTGGTGTTCTCCGTATGGTACGTGCGCATTCCGTATGTACGTTACAGAAACTACTGCGCCGCCTGCGGTGGTTGCCGCAAGGCCAGATAGGTGCGTCCACGAGCAGAGTGCCTAACATTGGAGGAGGGCAGAGCAGTGGTCTCCTCTCTGTGGCACTCACCACCCGCACACAGATAGATTCTCTCCGCCGTGGAGCCTCCTCAGGAGATCAATAGTGATCGTCTCCAACACCCTACTACGCCAACTCCGTCTTCTATATTACAGATTCTCTCAGCTATCGTATACAGCTGGGAAACAAAAGCGCAGTAAATACAAGGACAAGAATCAAGATTCATAGTATTTATGTATATAGCGGCATTGACGCCAGCCGTGTCCCGAAATTCATCAGTTACACTCGCTAGCTAAATTCCTCTGCAAACGTCACTTCCGGTTTGAAAATCTTAGCTTTCAACCCGAAATGACATCATATGGGAAAACATCACTTCCGGTTACAAAAGTCAAAAAGTGTCAGTCCTCGACCGGAAGTGATGTCGTACAGGAAAACGGGACTTCCGGTTTAAAAACCTCATTTTTCGTCTGGTTGAAAATTGAGACGAGGTAAGAGACGTTTTATTGTATGACGTTACTTCCGGTCTGAAAACAAGATTTCGTAACCCGAAACGACGTTTTCCAATGTGACGTCACTTTCGGTTTATAAGTGAAATTCTCAAACCGGAAGTTAAGTTACGGAGAACATTTTTCTATTGTTCTCTGAAGTGTATATTGCTTGCAGCCAGTGACGGAAACGTGTGAATTAAGAACACAGTACTTGGAATTCACCAGCGACAGAACCGGATTTATAGCCTTATTTATAACCTTGCAATTTTTTTGGTCAGATCCGAAGGATTACGACAAATGTTCTGGACCACTTCATTAAATGCATTTGTTTGCGCTGAACACGAATCCGATATAATTTTTCACCGAAAGTCAAGCCAGACTTGCATATTCAACAATACCTTAGGTAAATCAGGTATCTAGCCTGGCACGATCCGATGTACGATAAACGCACGTACATAATCGCACCGGAATCAGGACCGAGTGCGAAACAAGACATGAAAGTCCCGATTTCTTCACCGCCGAATGCGCATGCGCATCCTGCGACTGGCTTTTTATTTTCCTTCCTCGCCGCTTTGCTTTTCTTTTACCTCCTTTTTTTATTCGCGTGACCATCTGTCCCACTTAACAAACATCCAATTTCGAGCATCGAACAATCGAGAGCAGTTTTATAACGTTCAAAATACTTGTCCACCTTTTTGGCTCTCCTCAAGCCAACGAAACGTTTCCACAATTTCGAATTCTCGCTCTCCGCAATTTATCTTTTCCTCACCAGCGTCCTCGCTCTCACCTGGGCCGCAACAGTGTTGGTACATACTTGCCACGAAAAAAAAAAAGTTCCACAAGGGCCTGGTGATCCGATGACTCTACTCAGTTATCCAGGACGGGTGGCACGTGGCAAGAAAAAGAAGAAGGCACGAAATACGAAGAAGGCCCGCAGAGTTGCAGGTGTATCACCTCTGCATCGGCACACGGCACCTGCCACGAAAAATCGGGCTCGCCCGATGCGCCGGCCTCGTGTCACAGCCTTGTGTGCCTTCTGGTGAAAATTAGTGGCTCCCTCGCTGCTCCGTTCGATAAGCTTCCACCAGGCTGCGGAACGTTGTCATTGTTGTGACATTCAAGCCACTTTCCAAACTCATCCGAGTCTCAACTTTTGTATTTTAACTCGGACCTCTGTTGGCCGGTCCCACGCGCATGCGCCGCGTTTGTGCGTGTACGCACCACTACCTTACCGTAGCCGGTCTCTTCCGCCAGGTGAAATGAAACTGCGTATTAATTATTTTTAAAAATAGTGTACACTGATGTAGTGGATATATTGTAAGGTAAATGTACCAATGCTCGGAGACTTCCCAATCGTCGGCCACTCTATGCTGATTTAATTTATTGCGAATTTAAGTACCAGAACGTGGTGTCCTTACATTGGTACAAGCGTTACTACATATGCGACCCAATAATCGGACAGTTCGGAGAAGTTAGGTCAGCCGGCTTTCTACGTAGCTTATCTTTAGCATTGTGTCGAGTAAATATAATTTTTTCCTTTCTTTTAATCAATAAATGGCAAAGAAATTCTTTTCCTTAATATGAACTAGTTGAGTTCGTTCATCAGAATTCTCGAAATCTATGATTGTCCAAAGATCGGGACACACAGTATCCGAATATAGAGACTAAAAAAAAACATGTATCTTTTGTAATTTATCGATATGTTTTGGAAACCAGAAACTATCTATATATACGTAGGTTTCACTTATTTTCACAAAAAAATTTGTTCCCATCCAATTAATAACTGCCGGAATCTGGCGATGCTCTTGAACGTCCGAGCATTGGTACCTTTACCTTACGTGTCTCCTTGGGCTCGAAGCTTCGGGGATTCCCGAATCGTTCCGGAGAGTCATTTTACGGAAACACCCACCGCTTTTGCGCCTACTTGCGAGAGTCAGTATTGATCAACTCGAGGAGCACGGGATGGCCCACAGGGAATCTACTATACCTACGTATGCTCCGGCCAGTCCCTTCCTCTCCCATACCTATTCGTTCCAACCTCGCGATCGCCAGATTCACTCTCATTTACCATTTTCCCCTCTTTCTCTCTCGCACGACCCCGTAAAGGAATATTCCGCGAGTGGGGTAGAACGTTTATGTCTTAATATAGATGTTATAGTACACAATGACCGGGCGACGCCGTCGCCGCGACATAGTGCCCCCGATTGCGTTATAATCCACCCCCTCCGCTCTCACGAGTAAATATACAGACTCACATCCGCAAATACTGTCCGGGCGCTCGAGGCGCCTCAACCCTCCTGGAAACTGTCGAATAAAGTTTTCCGTCCCGTTTCATTATTTTACCTTATCCATCTCCATCGAACTTGCCGCTAGTCTTCTCGACGACTTCACCGATGTTCCTCTAACAGAGTTTCCTACAAAAAAAAAAAGAGACGATCATTTTTTTAATTACTGTCCAATACGCGTCAGAATGTCGACGCTGGAATTCGTCAATCGATAAACACGCTACCGGGCTCGCGCGACTTTCAGACACTATTTCTTTAGGAACTTTCCGTGAAATAGAGAAGGCGACTGAGAACGATGAGATTATAGAATAGAGTACGATGTAAGAAGAAGAATGGGCGTTTCAGAGCACAAAAAATAATGATCACCCGGCAAATGACTCGGTCGGTAAAGAAGACTATTCGCATTTATTCCCAGACGACTGGCGACTGTTTCGAACAAATTACAGTCTATACAACCCCGCCGATTAATGGAGCAGAGTCTTTTTTCGAAAGGAAAAAAATGGATAAATAACAAGCATCTCGGTGGAGTAGATCAGTGCAGCGCAACTGTTTTACCGACGGAGCGCGACCCCGTCGGTCTCTCGGATCGGCTCTGGTCCAGCGAACGAAAGTCCGTACCGCGGTCTTATAGACAGGTCTGGACACTCCTATACCGTCCCCATGTAGTCAGTTGTGCCGAAAATGAAGCCAATACCGCGGCCGATTCAGGCCGAATTATGATTATTATTCTGTCCGCGCATGCCCAATACGTTGAAACTCAAACAGTCGTGTAATAATCGTATTCCATCAAATATTTACAAATCAGAATGCGACAATATTCACAGCAAATAAACAAAAACGTGAAAAAGCACTATGCTGTTATAAAGAAACCGGCCAAGATTTATACCACACAATTAATTGGAATAATGTATTCATTTACACATTAAACAGTCTTGTTTCTTTTTTAAGCCTACCTTCAAACTTCGATTTGGGTAATTACTTTTATTTGTTTTAATTTTTATTTTATGGAATAATAAATCGATGGGTTAGTAATTCGATTGTAATCGTTGAGTGTCGAAAGGAGGGCGCGGTGCGCATGCGTCTAGACGGGCCTGAACTGGCCGCCATCTTTGTTTCAATTTTGGAACGCTTTTGCCCGGCGAGTGTCCAGACCTGTCTACAGGACGGTGGTCCGTGCACTGCCCTCGCCGTTCTTGTGCGGTCGTCGAAATGTTTCTCAAGTGCGAATGCACATCGAGAAGCGCGAAGGAAAATGAAATGTCGAAGAAAGATCGCGCCAAGTGTGTGGACTCCAGCCGGCGAGAATGTGCCGCCGGATCGCGGCAGCGCCGTGTCAACCAACGTGAGAGGGACGGAGCTGCCGATAGAATTTCTAGCAGCGCGAGCCCGAGTGGGAGCGAGCGTGCAAGCGCGTGTTCGCTGCGCAACAAGATGTATATCTATAGCGTGGAGAGCCATCGGGAGAGAGCACAGCGGACGCGCCACGGAGCAGTAGCGTTAACACTGCCAAGCTGGGATGCGCCCTCTTCTTCTGGCGCCCGCGAGAGCGGACCTCCGGCGAATACAAGTTTGCGAGAGAGAAGGATATCGACCAGCCGGAAGTCTGAGTAGTTGTTGCCATGGAGACGCTCAAGTCAATTTGGCCTGGGCCAACAGTCGCACCACCACCGGCGGTATACCGATGCCCTCTTTCTCGATCGTCTCCCTCTTCCGCTTCATCTTCATCTTCCTTTTTTTTTCGCTTCTTTCTACTTCTGGTCTTCGACGCTCGCTTCGCCCTCGGCTTCTTCCCGTATTATTCATACGCTCGCCATACGCGACCGCGGAGCGTGCCAATGGCAACCCTCGGCATTTCAGGAACGCCGATAGACTATAGTTGCACAGTGACGGTCAGAAACGGTCTCTATATAGTTGCGCACTGACGGTCAAGAATGGTCACGCGCATCTATATGCACAGTGACGGTCAGAAACGGTCTCTATATTGGTCGTAGACCGACGGTCAGAAACGGTCACTGCGCATTTCTGCGATAGACGCCTCCGTTGACTCTTTTTATTATTATTTTCATAGTTGGCAATTGTTTGTCGGCCTTCGATTATAGCCGACGAATCGGCGTCGTCGCGACATCGTACGCATACTCTAGTTTTCAGTGAAAGTTTAATGCGCCAGTCGATCGCCTACGTAACGTCGATACGGTACGCGGCTGGCGGGTGCGTCAAGCCGGCGTCCATCAGCGGCGCAGCGTCTCCGCAAATGTGTACGAGAGAATTGGAGGTTAGGCGTCGAGCGCCGCTACTGTACAGCGAGGCCTCAACGGGCCGCTCTCATCGTGTTAGCTGTGGCAGCGCCGAGTTGCTTGCTCGCTGGCGATTGGCACCGCAGTGATCCCGCGGAGGGAACCGGAACGTACCGGAGGGTGAAAGCATCGCTGCGGAGCGTGGGAGCGATACGGAGAGCGAGAGGGAGGATGACACAGTGGGTTAGCGAATAAGGAATCGAGGATGAGAGAAGCAAAATCGCGTAGCCGGAGAGAGAGCTTGTGGCCGTACGGGAGGGAGCGAGCGAATCAAGCATCCACTTTTACTGCTCACTCCAACCCCCTCCCCCCATCCCTCTTCCCCTCTCTTCTTCCATCATCCTTCTATAGAATCTCAATCCCGTCACCGTATCCTCTAACCCCGTGGGTCAGCCAGTTCGCCCATAATAGTATTTCTCTCGGTCTACTCTCCAAACGCACCGAACTCACTGATGTAGTGTAGTGGAGTGTGTATACGTTGTATATGTATATGGGACATTCCCTACCATTTCGACCTGGGTGCAACCCTTCACATCTTGCATTGGGCCCGTGATTTTTGTATGACTAAACGTACTCTCCAAAGCAAGGAGGTTTTTTTAAATTAGACTTATAAAAATTGTTTATGAATTTTTATGATTAAAAAATTGACTTATCGATTGTCCGAAGTGTTGAACTTATCGATCGACTTTTCCGGAGTGTTTTTTTTTTACTTAAAAACAAATAAATACTCGCCATGGTTAACCCATAATCTACAGATTATTTCTTCTAACGTTTTTTCACTGTTTTTATCGAAAAAAATTAGATGATAAAGGGGGTGACGCCGTTCCACTCCGGCTGTAATCCCAAAAATGTGTATATATGACACAAGATTTTGCAGAATTTTTTCAAATTTGTTCATTGAGGCGATCAATAAGTTCATTTTTGTAATCATAAATAATTATATGTATCGTAATATAAAAATTATATATATACATATTCATGTATATAAATAATATACATATTATAACATTTTTTAAAAATCAAGCAAGGAAAACCGCGGGCCCGATCCAAGAGGTGACGGGTTAGACCCAGGTCGAAATGGTAGGGAATGCCTGATATATATATACATACATATATATGTATACACAACGTATACATCGGAGGAGCGGAGACCTCGTCTTTGTCTCTTTTTCGACGGAGCCCGTCTGCTCCCACGGCGAGTAGTACAGCAGCAATAGCACTGTCGCTGCTAGCACGACCTCTATACAGCGATGCCGCAGCCACGGCCCCATCGACGCATACATACCCTTCCGCCGCTTCCAACCCCTCTGGAAGCAGCCAGCTACTCTCTCTCGAGTTGTCCCGTTCCATCGACCTTCCATCCTCCGAACGCCGACCCCCCCCCCCCCCCCCTCTCCTTGTTCACGCTCTGATTTTCTCCTTGTTTCTCTCCCTCTCCTCGCCGGCCGACCGTCTTTCTCTCCCTACAATCACGAGAGTCCTACCCGCCGGCACTACCGAACCTCCCTCTGCACACCGTGCCAACCGGCCCAACACTGACTAACCATACCACACGGTAACACCCGTCCAGCAGCCCGACAGATCAATACTATGCCAAGCCGTCTCCCAGATTATCATTCTATCCGTCCTTTTTGAGTCAGCTTCCTAAAGTCAAGCTTCTTCCACGATCTTCTCGAACTCCCTCTCTTTCATTTCCCTTCGCCTCTCGCGCCAGGTCCCTCTTTTGCGCTCCTTCGCATACGGCCAAAAGCTCCGATCTTCTATCGATTAAACTCGACGATAATTTCACGAGTAACTTTGAGATCCTTCGATTCCTTCAGTTCTACGGTAAGGATTATTTGATTCCTTCAATTCTATCGTAAGATTCTGTGACAAGTAATATATTTTCAGGGTACGCGACGACTGGCGAGGTGCGCATGCGCCCTTCGAACTTTTCCACGCAGCACGCTTTAACCCTTTAACGGCGGAGTTTTTTTTTCTTCTAAAAGCGGTAAGGTATTTTGGTCCCGGAGAAGTGATATGATAAAAGTCACTGTGACGTGGTGTGTCTCCCCCCGGGCACGAAAGGTTTGAGTGTGACGTAGTCGTGGCGCAAGCTGAGATGAGAAAATGTTTAATTAAGCAGCCTCGATAGGTGCGGGCGTGTAGCGTGGGCAGCCGCGTACGGTATAGATATTTATACCGAAGCAAAGCACGTCAAATTAAGAGCAACAGGTGCGCTTCCCGACGCACCGATCGCCGAACACGTTCGTGCCACCCATGAATAAAATAAGAGCATAACCGAGCGGCGAGATAGACCGATATAGGTTAAGGTACGCCGAACGTTGTACCGAACGGGAGGAGCGGAAAAAAAAAGTGGATGTAACTACGTCACAGAAAATCTCCTCGTCCTGACAAGCCACGGTCACGTCAGTCTCCACCCCGTTTCCGGTTACGTCACCGCACAGTGGATAAATATACTATCCCAGATAGGAACGTTCGTCATTCACGATGCGCAGAATCATGCGCAGTAATCACTGATATAGAAAATATAGTGAAAGCAGTCCAGGAGATTAAGGCACTAAGGCATAAGGATTTGGTTCAAAAGCAGACCGTTTTCAACATTTGTTTTTCAAAGCGGGAATTAGAAGGACGAGGTCGGGTTTTTGCTCACAGTTAGTAGAAGGTGTTGTAAAGTTTGAGTTTTATTTTTATTGAAAAATATCAATTAACTATGGACTTATTAAAATTAATAATTAACAATGGACGTCTTATCTCAAAATTTATTCGTTCGATTGCGTTGAAATTTTGACTGATACTTGATTATAACCTTTACTGTCTAACGTCCGGATGATTTTTGAAAAAAATGTTCATTTATTTGTTTAACAAATGATTGAAGTCTTTTTTTCGTCGAAAATCTAACTTTTTCACGACGTGACCATTTCCTCCATTAAATTTTTTTCGTAACTATTCGGTCGTTCCATAGTTTCATTGCTTTTCAAAAAGTACAATTTTGGTTTATTTATTTAAGATTATTTCAACGGCCGAAACGGTGTAGAACAGTTGGACCAAACCGCGGCTTTTGTGTATTAACAAGTCCGTTGTTAATTGATATTTTTCAATAAAAAAAATAAAGCATTTGGTCCAAAAAATCACCATCTGGTCCAAAAAAGAGGTCGATATTCAACCTTCTTTTTAACGCGCTTATCAAAAGGACAATATCCGATTTTTACCCGAAATTGTCCTTCTGATACGCGCGTTAAAAAAAACCTTCAAAACCGACCTCTTTTTTGGACCAAATCCTTACGCTTTTATAAATACGCCTTAGCCCCTTAATAAAAAGGTACTCGAGTTTGTGAACCATGTGACAAGAAGCATCGACTCGAGTTAACCCGACGAATAACAGTACGAAGCTTTTGATCGCCGAAGATTGGGTATGTTAAGACGCAAATAAATACATGTGGAGTGTAATACACCAGCGGTATACACAGTGCCGGTACAGTGTATGCGAGTGGTTTTAACTCGCGGTACTCGGGGGGGGTGTTGCGGGTTGATTTATCGCCTGTGTCGTTGCTATGGAAACCTTGGCGTGACCAGCTTGCGCGACACCCTCATATCCGAGTCCGCTCCCCCCCCCCGCCCCCCCTTTCATCTCGCACAGACAACTCACCAACATCGACCCGTTCCATCGCGAATTCCGGACGGCACTATCACGCGCAGCCACCATCACTACTGCAGCGGCTCCGGTAACAGGCTTCTCCTATTGGCCCTCCCGCTACACGCGAACAACCTCCCGGAAACCACTGGGGAACGTCGTCGCATTGGTGAATTCGTACGGCAGGGAGGTTGATCTCTTTTTCGCACTACATTCTCCGATGTTATAGTACTTTTTCACCCATGCACGACCCCGGTTCGTTCGTCTCTCCCTATTCTCAGTTCCGCCCGCTAGTCCTCTCGCACTTCCACCCGGGAAATCGGGCCTGCGGAACCCTCGTTCGTGTGACAGAGCCCTCCCGACCCACCCCGGCTCGGCACCGTGTCCTTTGGGGATCTCCGCGCAACGGTATCGAACACGCTGGCCCAGCGATCTATCGTCCATACGTGTCTCGACGGCAACCGCCGAAGAGCTTTCGCGTTGATATAAATCACTCGTGAATCGAGAACGAAGATAACGGAGCCGGCACTCGTATACCTCGTGTTCCGGCCTGTAATGAGAGGGGTTTGCAAAGACGGGTCGCAAGGAGCCACGACTATCCGCAGTGTAGGCTTGTATTTTTGGTTCGCGGATAAAAGATACCGAAGGGATTCGGAATTTCGAATAGTTAAAAACGTTTCCGTAAAATATATGTATAGTTTTATTGGAGCCATGATATAAATAGTCACTGAGCGTCAGGCGATGGACCATCTTCTTGTAAAATGTCCATCGGCCGTCGTAAATTTGATTAATTATGTTCGACAGAAAAATCGTAACCGTACGTGAAACTTGCAGCGCCCTAATTACATAAATACGTAGAATTACGTTACTTCCGTTAACGGGTAAGCTTAAAACGTAAGAAGTGCACACCTAAGCTACGAAGTAAAGTAACAAAATGGTCGTTATCAAAATCTTACAACGAGAGAGTACTTGTCTACATTCGGTAAAAAAAAACGTGTAGTCAGGTGAGGTCCATAAGTACCACTTTGCGTTCGTCCTCGTCCAGCCGTTGTTTCTCGTCATCATCGGTAACAAACCGGCCCGATTTCCACCCAGAAGCTCTGATCCGGTTTGCCAATATCTCGCAAGGCTATGTCGACGATCGGCAGCCTAACTGACTTGTCTGTAGCGTACGTGACGATAGTTTTGCCCCATTCTTTTTGACGCAGCTGGATGAAGAAAATTCGTATTTTAATCCATCCCAATATTCCAACTTTAACTTTAAGCGTGAAGTGTTCTGGTCACTCACCCTGCACGTGTCCAAAACCATTTCGTATCTGAGTCGTTGATTTCCTCGAGGCGTCAGCTCGACGTCGTTCCATGCCAATAATTTCATGCCTCGACGGTAGGTTCGACGCTCCGAATCGAAATACGCCACGCTCTCCTTGCAGTGGTAAGTAAGATTCTGCTCGGCGTGTTTCGAGAGAAGTTGCAAAAATCCTATTTGATTGCCGTCCGCTTTGTATGTGATCTGAAAAAAATTGTCTAAATAAGTACAAGATAATAATAACAGATTATTAAATAAGGTAGTGAGGAAAACTGCTCGTGCTCACTAAATTGTTATGTAAAGTAAAAAAAGTATACAATGTGTGATGAAGTTTGAGTTTTTTAAATTGAAAAATATCAATTAACAACGGAAATCGTTTCTCAACATCTATTCATCCGATTGAGTTGAAATTTGGACACATGTTTGATTATATTTTCTACATAATCAACAAATAAATGACCCTTTTTTCAATCGTCCAGTCATTAGATAGAAAATCGAAAAAAGATGTTATAATCGAGTATCTGGTCAAATTTCAACACAATCGGACGAATAGATTTTGAAATACATTGTCTCTGTTAATAAGTCCTTTGTTAATTGATATTTTTTAATTTCAAAACTCAACTTTCATAACACCTTGTACTTATTGTGTGTAGAAACTTGACCTTGTCTTTCTATTACCAGCTTTAAAAAAATGTTGAAAATCGACCTCATTTTTGGACAAAATCCTTATGCTGAAGGATTTAGCTTTATCTTGGTCGCGTAAATTGTGATAACTTTTTTGAAAGACACTTTCCAGTCGCAAGTCTCGCCAAAGATGTTTTCACACAGAAAAATACTTGTCGATTGGTGCGCGAGAACGTTGTACCTTAATTGCTCCGTCGATCTCGCTCAGCCATACTTCTTGCTCGTTCCCAACGTAATTGACGATCGAAGAACGACCCGGATCAGCCAGGACGCAGCTCGCTCGTCGTTCCGCGTCGCAGAAAACGAGGATCGCGTCGCGGGAATCTCCCTCGTTCGGATCTATCCAATATTCACCTACGGGATAATTGTTCGGCTTATTATAGTCTTTCGTCTTATACAACACGACCATTTCGACGTGGATTTTACCCTTCACAACTCGGATTGGACCCACGATTTTTTTTATGACTAAACTAACTGAAAAGCCGGCTCAAAAGTAAATTTTGTTTATAAACGACTCAACATTTCTCAAAATTGTTTCAGATTTTTTAATTGTCGCGTTCAATACGTTCCTTTTGTTCATTCCAAATAATTACAAATAATTTCAAAGAATCTAATTTGAAAAAAAATGCCCAGTTCTTTTGCGACTTAGTTCAGTCACATAAAAAATCGCGAGCTCAATCCAAGATACGAAGGGTTCGCCCCAGGTCGAAATGGTAGGGAATGCCCCCTACATATTGTTGGCATGACCGATTAATCTTTGCCCGCGCACGCACCGGACAGTTTATCCGGATAGGCGACGAAGAGGTCCCTGCATGTCTTTGCCGGAGAATTTTTTTTGCCGTCGGGCTTGACGACTTTCTCGAAGGATGCCTTGAGCTGCTCGTAAGCTTTGGCGATCAGTTCCCTCCGCTCCTCCTCGGTAATGTCCTTGCCGAAAATTCTCGGAGGCTCGTCGCCGCTCAGAGGGTCCGGACCCTTTTGACCTTGACCCGCACCTTCATCGAGAATTAATGAATCAATCAATGCGGTTCTCGATCCGATGCTCGTTGTTTGTGCTTACTCAAGAGGGCTGCGAGAGAGGCGGCATCGTATCCCAGACCAAGTTCTCCCGGTGGACCGGGCGGTCCCGGTGGTCCCGCTGGTCCCACAGGTCCGTGACGTCCCTCCTCTCCTGCCGGACCTCTCGGTCCAGGGTTGCCTGTGAGACCGATCAAACCGGGACTTCCATCTCGTCCGGGACTTCCCCGGGCACCCGGCTCACCGTCCTTTCCGGGCATACCCGGCATCCCAGGGATTCCTGCGTACACAATAAAACAGGTACTAAACTTTTCTTGCTGACAAATGTCCGCAATTCTTTTTTTTACAAAAAAAATTGAAAAAAAAAAAAAAAATCTTGTCCATTTTACAAAAATGTGTGTTAACTTTACGAGCAGTTGGTGCAAAATTAACAACAAAATTAATGTGAGGTTTATGGAGAAAAAAGTTTGTTAAATGTACAAATCTTTTTTACTGTGTAAAAAAAAAAGAAACTCGTTGAGTCTACATAGATTATACTGAGAGAAGGATCTTCGAAAAGATAGTACCAAGTCATTTGGTATGTTTGCGGTCTTGAATGCAGTTACTCTGTTCGGTCAAATGTAGAAATAAAGTTAAAAAACTGCTCTAGCAGAATGTATTAAGTTTAATACGATAGTTTGCGAGGATGTCGCTGTAGTTCCAAAATATTTGAAAGTTCTGTCGGTTTTTATCAGATTTATGTTAATTTCCATCAATCCTTCTCTCAGTGTACATAGAAAGGTTCCGTGTTGCCTAATTACTCCGACGCGTCGTACCGCAAGAGTTCAGCGAGCCTAGAAAGCGTACCTTTCTCGCCAGGTAAACCCGGCGCTCCGGGCAATCCTTGCAAGCCTACAAGGCCGCGATGGCCTTTTGACCCTTTCGCCCCTTCCTCTCCGCGATCGCCTTTCGATCCTTCCGGTCCAATCGCGCCCGGTTTTCCTCGCATTCCCTACACAAAAAAAAGGACCGTTTACACATTGAGCTGATGAACACTCGATAATTGTCTCGCTGTTACCGGTTGTCCGTCGACGCCCTGCGGGCCACTATCTCCCTTCGCTCCCCGATCGCCGACCGCTCCCGGAGGACCCGATTGTCCCGGTGGTCCCTGCATTCGAGAAACAGAACCGATGTATTCGAGAAACAGAAATACAACGTTACTAAAACTAGAATCGGAAGAAATAAGTTTTTGAAACACTAGAACTCATATACGGGGTAGAAAACTACCCCAGACAATATTTAAACTGCGCTTCTACAGTAGAAATTTACATTATCGACTCGGGACCTGAACGATAATTCAGTTCAACTATCCGATGACGTTAAACATTCTTTTTTTTTTTGCAAAAAATGTGATTTTTGCCAATTTTTGTGACGTTTTGGGTTTAAGTGTGAATTTCCCCCCCAAACTTTAAAAAAGCCAAATTACCGCATGCTATTCTCTTATTTACTAAAACACGAAAAGATTCTTCTGCGGCAAATTCCATTTACGGCTTATAGGACCCTTGTACGTAGAAGAAACGCGTGGGGTAGATATCTACTCCAATCATGAGTCAGAAGATTTAAAAAATGGGACATAAGTTCCCCGGTTAACATGCTTTTTTTTACATGGGACGCAGAATCGGTAGGATATTCCAATATCCGAGACTCACAGCCAGGCCAGGTAGTCCGGTGGGTCCCGGTGAGCCCATGATTCCAGGTGGCCCTTTGTCGCCTGTCCTTCCACTGATTCCCGGTGCCCCTGGCTTGCCGGAAGGTCCTTCCGGTCCACTTTCTCCGTTGGGGCCCGGCGGGCCCGGAGGCCCCATGATCCCTTGTTGGCCGCTGGGTCCTTCCGCTCCAGGTTTGCCGGGCATCCCCGATTCACCCTGAAAAATTCGTGATATTTTGGGCACTCGGCAGATCGGTGAATCGAATTCGATGATGCGACTCTCACAGGTGCTCCTCTCATTCCTCGAGCTCCCACAGGACCCGCCGGACCGGGGAAGCCTGGTACGCCCCTTTCGCCCGGGGACCCTTGAAGCCCTTGAGGACCGGCTATTCCCGGCGATCCTTCGGATCCGCTTTCGCCCTTGACTCCGTCGGGACCTGGCGGGCCAGGATTTCCGATCATGCCGGGATTACCCGGACGTCCGCTTTCGCCGGCGCTTCCTTTTATTCCGGGCAATCCTTGAGGACCCAACGGACCCGTCGCTCCCGTTTGACCCTACGGACAAGTGTCGTAACGAATGCACGATGCTCTGGCTACCATGAGAGAGTACCGACATTTTATTCATTTCATCATTCAAACTTACGGCTGGGCCGATCAATCCTGGAATACCGGGTGGTCCCATTAAACCGGGCTCTCCTCTCGCTCCCGGCTCTCCGCGTGTTCCTTTCGACCCGGTTAGCCCCGTCAGGCCCGGGGAACCCATTTCACCAGGAACACCTAAAAAAATATTTACGAGAAAAAGGAATTGGTTATTTCATTTGTTCTGTACGATGCGAGTCCATTTTCGATTCCTCACAGGGATGAAATTCTATGATCGTGAATTATTTCTGTACCAACAGGCGATTGTGGCTCGGGCGCTTCGGGACTTCCCTCTATGACTTATGAAATTTTTAAACCGGAAATTGAGATTTCCGGAGAATTACCGGAAATATGTCACTTCCGGTTTGAAGATCTAATTTTTTCGGTCGGAAATGATGTCGTACCAGAAACACATTAGCTCCGTTCGAAAAATGCGACTTTCAAACCGGAAGTGACATTTTTCCGATATGACGTCACTTCCGCTTGAAAAATGAGATTTTCAAATCGGAATTGAAGGATTTCCGGTATGACGTCATTTCCGATTGAAAAATGAGATTTTCAAACCAGAAACGATGTATTTCCGGTATGAGGTCGAAAAATTGGATTTTCAAACCCGAAGTGATGCCCCTGAGAGACGTCCTCGGTGCTTGCAAATTTGAGCAAACAAACAATTTTCCAAAATATATATATAAGCCATATATACCCGCGGCTCCTGGAGAACCCTGATCTCCTTTGAGTCCAGGCCAGCCACGATCCCCTTTCAGCCCCGGCAGTCCCACAAGTCCCTGGGACCCCGGGAATCCTTGGGAACCGGGTGGTCCTTGTTGCCCGCGTTCTCCGGGGCTGCCCACAGCTCCGGATTCTCCAGGAGGTCCCGGCGGACCTGCGTCTCCTTGCTCCGCCGGTTCGCCAGGCGGGCCTGGAGGGCCAAGAGGTCCTTGAGGTCCGCGCTCGCCGATACGACCCGAAGGACCTTCGGGACCAGTCATGCCGGTCGAGCCTCGATCTCCCTTTTGACCCGGGTCACCTTGAGAACCTCTCAATCCCGGTAATCCGACCAAACCTGCTGTGCCTGGATGTCCTTTGTCTCCTCTCGGACCGGTTAAACCCTGAAACCAAACATAGTATTTAATGAGGAAGACTCAGAAATTTTTTAAAAAATAGCGCTTCTCAACGAGGAAGAAAAAGGATGTAAATAAAATGTGAACACTGATTCCTAAACCTCGCCCACAGCTGACAAAGTTACCTTCATGAGGAAACGGAATTTCGTCAATATGAAGTATACTGACGAATTTCCACCTAAACACATCCGCATAGAGACAAATGTGTCGGCGAGAGTAGAGGTGATCATATTGTGAGCTTACAGGAAGTCCATCGGTTCCTTGTGCGCCGGTTTCGCCCCTTGGTCCGGAGAGGCCGGGAGGTCCTACCAGACCCCGATCGCCTGGAAAACCTCGCTCGCCCCGGTTTCCAACAGCCCCTGGAGGTCCCGGAGCTCCCTGAGCTCCCGCTTCTCCATCCTTTCCTGCGGGACCGGGATTGCCGGGCGCTCCCGGTAGACCCTGAGTAGGAAAAATCACGGAATTACAGACAGTCAAAGTGTCAACACAATATCGCTGCTGTCAACGCGGTCCTTTTATTTATTTCGACTGCGATACCCTTAAGGAAATATGTTATTATTATTATTGTTGTTTATTATTGTTTATTGTAGCTAGGGTGTTAGACCCCGTTACTACAAAAAGTTTATATGTTAAGCTCTAAACGACACTCACTATTGGCAAATACAGATAGTAGTGAAATTAATTACATGGCTTAATTAAAATAAAGAATTAAGTAAGCGGATGGACAGTACTCGGTGTATAGAAGCGGATATATAGTAGTGTCGCTATATTTCCAAAAAAAAACGGTGGCTGTACCTGAAACCCACGGGGTCCCGTTTGTCCCTGCGGCCCCCTCTCACCGTCGACCCCCGGAGAGCCTGGTGGTCCTTGTTGTCCCGGCTGTCCCTCTTTACCCGCGTCGCCTCTTGGACCCGGGGCTCCTGGATTTCCGGGCTCTCCGTCTTTGCCCGCTTCACCCTGTGCGATAAAAAAAAAAAAGTTACAGCATAGCTTACATGCCCTTCCGGATTTGGACCATCGATGTAACGCATGTAAATGATAATACAGTAAACCCTTTGTCCCCCGGTGAACCCATGGGTCCAGGAAGCCCCTGCAATCCCGGAGCGCCTTGTTCCCCCGGTTTTCCGTCCGCCCCGTGAATACCGCGTTCTCCTGGATTGCCCGATTTTCCCGGAGCACCGGGGCGTCCGGTGAATCCTCGTTGGCCCTGCAGTCCAGGCGGTCCATGTCTTCCCGGATCGCCGGTGGCTCCCTTAGGCCCGATGGGACCTGTCGGACCTCGGTCCCCGGGTATCCCTGTGACAATTAATTTAGCCGATAAATAAATCGGCATGGAAATTAAATAATTTTCTTCATCGAACGCAAATGAACACCTTTGGGACCAACGGATCCGTCCGATCCCGGAAGTCCTCTGGGCCCGGTCGGTCCCCTTTCCCCAGCCGGACCGGAAGCTCCCAGAGGACCTCGTATCCCGTGCTTTCCCCTCTTTCCCTCCGAGCCGGGCACTCCGGGCAGTCCTCTCGGACCCGGCGCTCCAGAGTCTCCCTTCGTTCCCGATTCTCCCTTGAAACCTCTTTCACCCGGCAGGCCCTGTGAACGATTATTCGATGAGATCGTTTTTTTCTCAATGCCGCAGCCAAGTACTCACACTGAGAAAAAAATCGGTTGAGTCAACAAAGTGAGCGCTTACGGGTGGCAAAACAAATTTTTGGTTGATCGAACGAAATAATTGTATTAAGCAAAGAAAAATTTGAATCGGCGGTCTGTTAGTTCGATCAACGAGGTATTCCTTTCGATCAACCAAACATTTGTTTCGCCACCCGTAAGCGCACATTTTGTTGACACAATTGATTTTTGTTCTCTGTGCATCCTTGCTGCATAAGTGCACACCGACCCAATTGCCATTCGGCAAACGCCTTAATGACCCAACTCGCTCTTACCGGCTGGCCTTTCGCTCCTTGGATTCCAGGAAGTCCGGTCGCTCCAGCCTGACCCCGTGCTCCGGGAAATCCTGGCACGCCGACCAATCCCTGAGCTCCGGTATTTCCCTTCTCGCCGGGACTTCCGTCTTTGCCCTGAGGGCCCTGCGGTCCCGATTCGCCCGGCTGTCCGGGTCTTCCTGACTCACCTTGAATACCGCAAAGGGAAATCGTTAACGAATCATCCCGTGCGGAAGGTCTCTCATCGGCATTAAGTTTTCGTTAGAAATTTGCAGACGCTGCTTTGTATTAAAAAAAAAAAAATTATATGAAATTCGATAATGCGTTTGTACCTCGAGGACCCTGAAGACCGTGGCTGCCCTTCGGTCCCGAAGCTCCCTGGTCGCCCTTCGACCCGGGCATCCCTGGGAATCCGGGTGGACCAGGTTTTCCCACCGAACCCTGCAACCCTCTCTCAATTAACGACGATCGCGATCGCGTCGATGCTCTTCGCGGAATTCGATCGACTCACCGGTTGTCCGGGCGATCCGGCCACGCCGTCGATTCCGCGCAATCCCGGTGGACCCGGGGAACCCTCGCGGCCTCTTTCTCCTCGCGGCCCCGCCGGTCCCTAAGTTCGTCCAACGATTAAGACAACGAGTGTGAACAAACCTCGATCGGTTATGCAACATTTTCGTTCGATCATGAACCGCATGTATCGTATCGATTTACCGGTTGGCCGATTAATCCCATCGGTCCTGGGCCTCCCGCCGATCCCTTCTCGCCCGCAACGCCCTGTTCACCCTTCGCTCCGTCGAGACCAGGAAATCCGCGATGCCCCTTCGCTCCGGGCAGACCCGGCATTCCCGACAATCCCCGTGGGCCCGCCGGACCTGGGGATCCTGCAGAACCTACCTCTCCGTCGTCTCCCGGTTCCCCCTGTTATTATTATTATTATTATTATTATTATTATTATTATTATTATTATTATTATTATTATTATTGTTATTATTATTGTTATTATTATTATTATTATTATTATTATTATTATTATTATTATTTTCCCCAAAGAGTTGCGAAATCCTTTTTACGGATTCACTTCAGCCGTTCGGCCGGTCCAAATGTGGAACTCCCGATTGGCCAACCCACTAAACCGCCACCTCCTACGCTTCCTCCCCCAACTGGGAATTCGGTTAGTATTGCTTCCCTTTGGGGGTCTGTAAGTGTACGTATCATAGTTCTGTGAGTCCCGTTTCTGTCCCATCTGTCCCGTCTGTTCCGTCGTGTCAGGCAGTTCTCAGCGTTTTTCCGTCTTAAGGCCATGTGAAAGATGTACCACGTGACACATGAGTTCAAGAGGGATAGATGCATTTTTCGAATCAATGCCATTTAAAACCGGTTGACGTTTCGGATAAAACGGAAGCATCATCGGACGCGGGATTAAATTGCACATCCGCTAATGCTCTGCTTTTTCCCGAAAAGTCTACGGTCTCCGAATCGCATTCATTACAGATTTTTTTTACCGACTGAGTCGTTTCACATGTCTTCAAGATATCAAGATGTCTCTCTGTAGGTGGCAACTAGTTTTCACCGTACCGTTCCGACGATACTCGACGATGTTCTTGGGGGGTGAAGCTTCCAACTGTCGCGGGGAGGGTGGGGATTATTGGAATTATTGTTACTAATTTATAAATCGATATGGATCACTGACGTCTTTTCCATTCAAGCCTGGTAAGCCTCTCGGCCCCTGAGGTCCTGGGGGACCGGGCATTCCGGGCTCGCCGGTATCGCCCCTCGTGCCCTGGAATCCTTGAGGCCCCGACGGTCCGGGTGGTCCTGTATTTAAAAAAAGAAGAATATGTATATAGGGCTGTTCATAGACGACGAAGAAGCGATGAAATCGTCGGTGGCTGAAGGTACCTGGAGGACCTCGCGGTCCGACCGGTCCAATCTGAGCTTGAATGTATCCGTAAGCCTCGGGTCCACCGTACAGAGAAGCCGCGGCTCCCGTGGGCCCCTTGTCGTCGCTCGCCTGCGACAGCGCCAACTGCTGATAATACAGCGATACCTAGAATAATCGACGAATTCAAGGATCCATTTCGCTCGGAATCGGGAGCGAGTAACGTCGAAGAAAACTTGCATCGGGTACAGGACCAGGTGGCCCTGGGAGGCCGGGTATCCCCGGGGTTCCGGGCTGTCCGGGAAATCCTGAATCCCCTGGACGGCCACTGTCGCCGGTCCTTCCGGTTTCTCCCTGTAGCGCAAAAAAAAATGAAAGAACAATAATTGAAATTATTCGATTTTTTTTTTTCGTCGCGTTGGACCAATGGTAAAAGTTATGTGCGATATGTGGCGTCCTCTTAATGTCTTGTAAAACTTACTCGAGGCCCCGCAATGGAGTGCACTTGATTGCTTTCACCCGGAATAATCTCAGTCGGTTTCTGAAACAGAAGTAAAAGCACGTTTACTCGCTGCTTGATAATTAATACACCGTGGTGACCGGTACCGATACGAAATAAAATTTAAGAACTACAAGGACATTTTAAGAACTACAAGGTCATTCCAAGGACTATAAAGACATTTCAAGGTCTCCGAGGACTCTTCAAGGATTCTAAAGAGTGCAAAATTTTTGGTCGTTTATGTAAACTTTTATGCATCCATTGATTACCCATTTAAAAAATGTTATACTTATTTTACAACAACTTATCGTCCACAAACATCCACAATTTTTCACTTGTTAATTTTCTGATCGCCCTTATGTTGATATCTTAAATAGGTCTTTAGGATATCCTTAGGACCCCACGTAAGGACTTCAAGGAACGCCGGACACCGAGAATATACTTAGTCGTTAATGTATTTTGATGTCGCAAGTACGATTGAAAGTAATCGTCCAATTGTACTCACCAGACGTCCATCGTCGTCATCATCCACGTCCCGACAAACCGGACAACACTCACCCAGAGGGACGTACTGCTGCAGATTTGGGCACAGTAGAGACGGACAAACAATCTTCGCGCATAGATCGTCTGGACGTTCTGCAAAAAAAAAAAAATTATTATTACCTTCAATGCTACTTCAATAACTGACACGCCAACGAATTCATACCGTTGTCAGGAACAAGGATGGGCCTTCGATCCGGCTCGTCGGTGGATCCGCGTGGTACCGTCGACCAAGGATTGTACACCGGAGAAACCGTAGGATGTTCTGAAAAAAAATACCCCAAATTAAAGAAAAAAAAAAAAAATCATCGTTCGTCAACAATTCGACAAGAAACGTTTCGCTTGATCGTACCCCATCGAGCGGTGGCCTCGTTGCCGGATTGCGGGGTCGTTTCCTCGGTGGTCGTCTCTGAAGAAATCGAGAAGGAAGATTACGAGGGCACACCGAGAGGAAGCGGTCGTGATAATTGCGAACCCTTTGACACCGGAAACCGCGCTCTTATTGCGAAGCTTCTAAGAGCTCTCGTTGCTCCGACCGAAGATGCGATAATTAAAGTGCCAGCCGACCAATTGCGATAATTAATTAATCACTGATGTGACGAGATCATGCAATACTTCCGGTTCTACTTTTACCGTCGGGGTTCATCGAACAAGCCAGTTTTTTTTTTACACATACGATAATTAATTTTTATTATCGATAATAGAATTTTTACTCAAACGAAATTTTTTTTTTTTAAATATATATTTCACAGTCCACTTACCGTTTCGATTGTCCTCGTACTCTTCGTAACTGTCGTAGTAATCGACCTCGCTGTAATCGTTGCCGGCCGGCTGCTGGTCCTGCGCCGGCCTCTGTCGCGGTTTTCGAGTTTTCGCCGAATCGACGCCCTGCCCGGCCAGCAGCTGGGCCACCAGCAACCCGAAAACCATCCAACACCGATTGAACATTTCTCAGAGATTTTTATATTTAATTTTTTTTTCTATATATATATTCAATTTAAAAAAAAAATATATATTTAATACATATATTTTTGTTTCGTAAAGGCCCTCGCTCTGGAGAAGTTGCGATTTTCGGGCCGGTGACTTCCTAGAGCCGACTCGCCTCTCGCCGAGGGCTGAGGGCAACTAGAGTCGTCGCAAGCTTCGTATCATCTATTTAGCAGATGCACTAACTTGCAGGGGAGGTCATCATCCTCGAACGCATAGACGTATCGCTCGCACGCAGCCGTCCTCCTCCTGCCCGATGCATTTTCTTCGCGAACCACCGTCTCGCCGTCTCCGTCTCAGCGTTTCCCTCTCTCGACTATCAATTCGCCCCATGTGTTTCCCCGTCGTCGTCGCCCTTCCTCGAGCCTCCTACTCATCCGCTTCTCTATGCGCTTTCTTAAAAGAAAAAAAAAAAAAAAATCGAATCTCATTTCTCCGTCACAGTTGCTCAAAATCGGTTGCCACCGTTTTAAGAGATGCAACGAGAGAGTCTTAAACATCGCTCTTCGGCGACGGCTTCTTCGGAAGAGCCACGGTATCGGGTTGCTCCACTTAACCGAACGCATAATCATCGTCGCATCTTCGCAGCCTCTCGTCGCCTAGGCGACAACGCCGTCATCGCGGACGTGCCATTTCCAGCTACTCAATAAGTTTATTAGAGGCAAATCATTATTTTGGCCGCATTCTGGCCGAGCTCGGCATTACTTAAGACGCGTTAACCGTAATAGACCGTGTATTGACCTGGACCCTCCCTATTTGCTTTTCAACCGGTCGCGCATAAATCACAGTTGCGCTACTCTCTTTTAGCTTTCTCAGCTATGAGTATTGCGAAACAGTATTCGCACGCGCTCCGATCGCGCTACTGGGCTAAACGATTCACCAATCGCGCCCATCGAAGCATTTTTTTATGTTAAAAAAAAATTGTTGTAAAAACAGCTAGCGGATAAAAAAAAAATTGAGAGTGCTTCGATTCGTCGCCGCTGTGATTAACGATTATGCTCGTAGAAACTGAACTGCTGCTGTTTAGGACTCACGACCCATTTTAGAGTGCGACCCCGTTTACGCTTTTATTTCTTCGAAACGATGCAATCATTTGTGCCGGAGTGCGTCGTTGCACGCGTGATTACTGCATCAGATGTTGACTGATTAAATTCGCAGATCTCGAACGGCGTTCGTGCTGAGGGAAAAAAACTGGAGCTTTTCTTTTCCTCGCGGACGTCGCGCGCTCGTGGCTCACTCGTAATGGATAAATAATCTTCCGAGCTACAATCCATCGTGTTCGAATGAAAATGAAAATACAAGTTTATTATAATCCCTTGGTCAAACATAATTGAGAATAAAGTAATACCATAATGAAAACCATCGTGTCTTCCGAGTTAGATGTGCGTAGGGTGCGTCGTCAAGTCGAGAGTCAATACTTTGCTTTCGAGACAACCGCCAACCTGAAAAGCGTCGATTTCGGTTAGAATTAAAGTCTAGCGATATTGAGTTTTGTATCATTCGCCTCAGGAATTAACCCTTCGCGCACGGAGGCTCGCGCCGAGCGTGACTACGCGGGCCGGAGGCTCCGCGACCTTGTCAGACCCGAGATGTTAAATATCAACTTGGAATAACAATTGCGAACTATGTGTTGACGATAAAAATATCATTTTATTTTACTCGGTGGAAAAATCGCGGTTTTGCGCACGCGTGCGTAAAACCCCCATTTTCACACCGAGTGAAATAAAATTTCGCACGATATTCGTGTGAAAAATGTTTTCTCGGGTCGTGCTGCAAACTCACTAGTCAGAAAAAGTTTTTCGCACTCGTATCGTAATGTACTATCATACAAATATAATAACGTGAACATTGATTTTCAAAGAGTATTTTTTCGAATTTTGATATCAATATTTTTATCGTGTAAGTACTTGCTGAGCGAAGATCCCGTGCGTGAAGGGTTAAAAAAATCTACGATGGCATTCTGTACGTACGTCAGGGCAGATGCCGATGAGAGCATCTGCGTGAGAGTAAAATTCTTCTTTCAACGAAATCACGATAGTCTGTAGAGAGCTCGTCTTGTCGCGGATGTAACTCGCCACCTTGCCGATATTCGTGTTATCGAGAGCGGCGTCGATCTCGTCGAGAACGAAAAACGGTGCTGGCTGGAAACTGTCGACAAGAAATAAATCAGTTACGTCACAGTAAAATACCGATTTTTTTTTTCTTGACAGTTATGAAACAACAAATTATAAAAGTTAGGGACCGTTCTGTGGAAAGTCCCGGCTGCGCGGCCAAACTTTGAACACGTATTTCTCAAAAAGTGATGTTCAAGTTCGGTGGTCTTGATATCTCAAAAATAACAGGATGAATTACGAAATCGATGAACTATCTCCTTTGATTTACCTGTGAATCGCGAACAGCAGAGCCAGAGCAGCGACGGTTTTCTCCCCACCAGAGAGGTTGGACATAGGCTGGAATCGCTTTCCCGGTGCAACGCAATTGTAGTTTATACCATCGAGGTAAGGTTCCTCAGGATTTTCCGGTCCAAGGAACGCCTGAGCCGACTGATTTTTCGCTAAACTCTGCAGGCGAGAATGAAACCGTCAAGCCAACTCCCGACTCTCACCGCAACACGCCGAGAACGATCGCGACGCAGACCAACAGTCTGTTCGTCGAATCGGACAACTAATATACCTTGTAAATTGGATCAATTTCGTTGGCGACGTGTTCGAAACAGGCCATAAACTTGTCGTGCCGTTCCTTCTTCACTTTCTCGAATTGGGTCTTGGCTTTCTTTGCTTTCTTACGCGACTGCTCGAACTCCTCGTTCGTCTCTTGCAGCTTCTCCTTGGCCAAGTATAATTTCTGGATCGCCTGTTCGAAGTCGAAACGTTTTTTATTATGACAAGATACATGGGTTAGCGCGATGTTGAAGAGACTGACAATGGTAACCGAATACGAAAAAGGCAACAGAATACATCCCGTATATTCTGATACCTCGATAATTACTTAAGTTGCCGATGAGCCGGGAAAATCGCGCGAGAAATTTTAGATAAACAATTATTCCAGCACGGAACGTGAGACGAGATCCACACTTGGAATTCACCGTTCTCTGCTTACCTTCATATTGGGTGCTTGTATACGTTGAATCGTGTTCTGAAGATCGTTGATTGCCTTGTTAAGCTTGTCGGTGCTCTTCTTCAAATCGTCCTCCTCGACGTCCTTGAGGTGATCGGGCAGAAGTCCGTAGTCGATCGTTATCCGACTCTCGCGTTCGTACTGTTGCTGTGTATTTACGCCCGATTCGTTGTTGGTATCGTTATTAGCATCGCCAGCTATGTCCTCCATATTTCCGTGGAGCATAGGAATGGCGATGTCTTCCATCTGAAAAACCAACGACTCGATAAGAGAGCGAAGAAACGAAAAATAAAGACAGCAATGTCCTTCGCCTTTAAGGAGAAGTGAAATATCGCGGTCGGTAATGAAAACTGTAATGAACCTCTATCAAGGGGGCTAATTTTTTTTGAGGAAAAAGCAAATTCGAGCAGGACGGGCACGGTAATTTCGCATACGGGCCGAATTCATTTTTTTTCTCAAAAAAATTAGCACCATTGAATAAAGTTAATTTGAAAATTGCAACTACTTCGCACGCACAGTTGTTTCACTTCCCCTTAACCGAAAAAATAAAGAAATTCGGAGTCGATAAGTGACCTTGCACTGCATCAGAATAGCATGACGATCCGCCTTTCGCTGCTCGATCTTCGTCTCGATCGTATTCAGCTGTTTCTGGGCTGCCTGGATATCTTTCGCTATAGCTCCAACCTCCCGTCTGCACTTGCCGATCTCTTCGTCCTTCTGGTCCACGTCCATCTTCTTCGAATTTCGCGTAGACTTCAGCTGCTCCATTTGGGCCTCGTCATTGTCGATTTCGGACTTCTGATTCAATTCAGTTTGTCTCGCCGATTCCAGCTTGTCCTCGGCATCCTGTACGGCTCTCTCCCAGCGCAAAACATTGCCTGCGCGTTACAGAATTATAACATAATTAAATTTTCAGCTCGTTGTCATGGTTTTAATTAATTTCTTCTCTGTGTGCCCGTCCATAACACTTACTCTCGGTGTCTCGCTGTTTCTCGAAATCCAATTGATTGTAAATACGATTACACTGGTTCTCAAATTCCATACGTTTTTTCGCTCGTTCCTGTTGCGATCTGCCAATTACAAGTTTGAGAAGAAGCTATCGAGTTGGGTCATTGACGAGCTCATTGTTTTCGGTAAATTAGGATAAACAGACCTCAATTCTCGCTCCTCGTACTGACGAATATTCGAAACGCCGATTGACTCGCAGAAACTGGCGAATACATCGTCCTCAACGTTATTCATTTTTTCTTTGCTGTTCTGGATCTCTTGATCTCTCTCCGCCATTGTCTTCTCGATAACAGCGATCGTCGGCTGCAAAAGTGGAAATCACGTATATCACGATGTGTTACCTCGATGTTACAGTCTGTGGAATCCAGTCTATAGAATCTACTCTATTGAATCCAGTCTATAGAATGTAGTCTATAGAATCTACTCTATTGAATCCAGTCTATAGAAACTAGGCTATAAAATCTATAGAAATACTTGCCCCAAACTTATCGAGTTCGCTCTGTAAGCCCTGCAGCTCAACTTCCAGCTCGGAGATTTGCTTTTTCTGGAAAGAAGACAAGTATTTGGAGCATAAGGAGTTACAAGTATCGATTGAAAATTGAATCCCAAACAAATGTCAAATTAATAATTACAGTCGCGACCAGATCGCTCTTGTTGTACTTTAATCGAGTCTCGAGTCCTCGGATCTGTGACTCGATTGTATTCAGTTCGGATTCTTTGCGAGATTTCTTCAACGACTCTCTCAGTTCTTCCGTCAATTTTTCCTGAAAAAAGTCGAATCAAATAGCGAGTAAAAAAATTTTGTTGAACGTGCAACAGTCGTCACTACGCAAATCACGGCTGGTTCACGTCGGCCCATTTACTGACCTTTTGCGATTTGAGTTGCGACATTTGTTTCTCGTCCCATCGCTTGGCCTTCTTGGCCAGATCCAAGCTACCACCGGAAATTATTCCAGCTTTCTGATAGAACGTTCCGTCCAGTGCCACACACTGCGCATCGAAATTATATTATATTAATTAACATTATATTAACAATACTATTATTTTCTATTCTAAATATAGAATCTAGCATGGTCCAGTCTAGTCCAGTATTTGAATTACTTGTTATATTTTATCTAACAAGTTATCAAAATTCGTGAGTGGAGCAAGCGATACAAATATTTTCACTGCTTTACGTACATCGTATCGCGCCTTCTTGTCCATTTCGTACGCCACTTTGTTAGCGTCCTCCGGAGTCTCGCACACGAGTGCGTTATTCGTCGCGAAGAGAACCGCCCGATCGATGTCTTTTGGCGAGAAGTGTAGCACGTCGTACAGCAATTTAACGTTCCTCGGTTCCTGAATATTCCTGAGACGTTCCTTCAGCGGTTTCGCTTGAATGTAATCGAGCGGCAAAAAAGTTTCGGGCTCGAGATACTGCTCCTTCAAGTATTGGATGCATTGTCTAGCTGTCTTCTCCGTGTCGACGACGATCGCTTCCATGTACTTACCCAAAACTTTCGTTATCGCAACATTGTACCGTTTGTGAATGGGCTCGCACATGTTGTACATTCTGTCGTACTGAAAATACAATGACAATTTTTTTCTTGTCCATTTCATATTACGTATACTGTAAAAATGAATTGTAAATTTAATGTACTGGAAAAATTGAAATTTGCTTGCCTTACTTATTAATTGAACTCTAATGTATTTTTTTTTTTGTAAAATCAAAATACCAGATATTGAAATGACAAATCTTTGGCCTGAAATTTACAAAAATATTCGTTATATATAAAAATGTTACTGTAAAATTGCAATGCACATGTGCTTGAAATTTCAGAAGCAATTTATGTACCAAACCTTCCATAACCGTTCATTAATTTTCTAACTATTTTTTCCAGTGTACACATAAAAAAATAAAAACAGCATATCGGCTGAGCGTGTCAAACGTACCACGCCGGGGAAGAGTCGCTTGAAGTTCTCGACAATCTCCGTCTTCTTCTTCGTTCTCGATACCTCGTGCTTGTCCACCTTGGCGTCGCCCAGCTGCTCGGAAATATTTTCGAGCTCCCGTTGCAGATTCTGGATCTTGTCTTTGGACGTTCCAACGTCGGACTGCAGATCGCTTCTCAGCTTTTTCTGATCGGCCAGAGCGGCTTCCGATGTGCGAATATGCTCTTCCAGCTTCTCGACACGCTTCAGCGCCTCGTCCCTCATGTGGCCCTTCTGCTTGTGCTTGTTCTCTATGTCCGTCTTCTTCCTGCCTTCGTTGTCGAGCCTGTCCTGGTCGGATTTCTGTTCGCGATTTATGGAATCGAGAAGCTGAAGGTATCGCGCGGACTGCTTACCAGCTTCTTCTTTCAGTCGGTTATATTCGCGAACCTGAAAAAAATATCCGTATCGTCAGAGGCTTGCTCTCACCCGTCAAACCGAACTTTCATTGCTTCGTCATAAAGAAATGTTATCGTAAAAAAGAGTAAAGTGAATTACTGCAATCAGCCTTGAATAAATGAGGAAGCCACGTGCAAGTTTCAAAAAAAAAAAATCAGCCAATCGGTGTTTACCTGCTCATCTTCGAGCTGCACGTCGCGGCCCTGCATCTGCGACTGTCCGGCGATGCTCGCCTCGTACGTGGCTTTCGCCTCCTCCACCTGGCGCAACTCCTCCTGAAGCTCGTTGATGTCCTTCTTGTGCGCCTCGTCGGCGATTCTCGCCTGAGCCAGAGATTTTCTCGCTGACTCGACCTTTTTCTGCATGTGAGCGACTCGTTCCTTGGCCTTGATGAAAGTCGGCCGTTTCTTCGTTATTTCCACTTCCACCTCTCTTATATCCTGTTCGATTTTCGCCAAATCGCGTCCCAGCTTACCCGCCTCTTTTTTCCTGTCCTTCAACAGTTCCTCGGCCTTTTCCTTCTTCTTCTCGATCTTACCCAAGTCGTGCTGCCTCTTTTTCTGGGCGTTCTCCAAATTCTCGATTTCCTTCTCGTTGTGAAACAAACGGAACAGCTGCAGCTCCACTTGCTTCTCGACCTGCACATTTATTATTATTATAATTTTTTTTTTACAAACAATCCTTTTGCTTCCTCATAGAGGCAGCTTCGTTTCTTGTGAAAAAAAAGGTTTGCAGATTTCAATGTAAACGCGTTTCGAATATTCTTTTTTATAGAAATATCCGTATATAATTTAAAAATCGGAAGAATTTGGTAGAAAAAATTGCGTTGTAAAAATGTTATCGCGTACGTATTCCTCCTTGAGTCTCTGGTACTTCTCGGCTTCTTCCTTCTCCAGCTTAGCCTCCTTTCTCTCCGCAGCAATTCCCTTCTTCTTCTGATAAGAGAACTGGGTTTCTTCCTCCGCTCGCAGCATCTCGGTTCTCAGCCTGCAAAATGTAAAGTAATTAGCTTGCGGGTGGAGGAAAAATTCTGCACAAAACCCAGCCTGAGCCACGCAAAACTGTGATGCGTTACCTCTCGTACTCCGTCTTCAGCGCTCCGGAATTACTAATTTCTTCGAAGAGAGCGGTTCTCTCTTTCGGATTCTTCATCGCTATGGACTCAACGGCTCCTTGGAAAACAAGAAAATTCTTGGCTTTCACGTTTATTCCGAGCTGCTCCAGTTCGGTCAAGTACGCTTGGCTGGTCACAAACTGAAAAAAAAAAAAAGTCATTGCATTGAACTTAACTTTTCATGCCGATAACTTTTTAACCGTTCGACCCTTTACATTGCCGTTTATACGATGCTCCGAAGACGAACCCTGCACAGTCCTCATGAAACTCTTCTCGCTGCCGTCCTCCATTTCGAAAACTGCGGTGACCGAAGCGCTGAAAGTAAAGTTGCCTTGGTAGACATCCGAGTGACGCGTCGAGCGTTCGAGAAAATTAAGCGGGAAGAAAAAAAAAAAAACTTACTTTCGTGCAACTGGTTTTCCGATGGACGCGCCGTGAATAAGTTCGCTGAAACGTTTGACGCGAAGGCTGCTGGTCTTCTCGCCCATAACGAAGCTGATCGCGTCCATGAAGTTTGACTTGCCTGCGATTGACGATAATCAACGGTATAATTGCGCGATGCGTATTAAACGGTCGTTTGTACGAATACGAGTCGAAGCACGAAGGAGAACGACACGAATCATCGGAGTTCTCCGGACGGCGAGAGGATAACCTACCCGATCCATTTGGACCGACGACAGCCGTGAAAGATTTCAACGGACCGATGACCAACTTTCCTTTGTAAGATTTGAAATTCTCCACCTCTATATGCTTCAAAAACGCCGGCATACTGGCGTTTATTTGGCACTTTTTCACTTGATAGGAGAGTTAGACGAGTTATATTGGCGCCAAGAAATCTCTTTTCGACACAAAACGATACAAGTCGCGCATCGGGCACGAAACTGGTGGGGACAGCCCGGCCGTCGGTTCACCCAGAGGCGATCTGGCGACGCGAGCGCTCCCTGATAAGTCAGGGTCGCGTACGACCCGGCCGTCTCTCGACATTACCTGCGAGCTGCCGCGAGTTCTCGTTTACATTTACCGGTAAATTACCATCGACTCCGACGATGTCGGGCTGCGACACGTATGTGAGCGGAGAGGTCGCGACGGTCCTCGCGAGTGATAAGAAAAACACTCACCGTTTTGCAACGCACCCATTGAAAATGCGTTACGTGTCGGTGTCGTTGTTGATCTCTCGCGTGTAAGGTGTGCTTCTTCCAATCGCTCGTCGTGTTAAATCCAAGTATGTGCACCTGCGGTCGCGCTGACACGACGTCGAAATCCGAGTGTCGCCGAGTGACAACTACGACGAGAGAATAATTTCGTTCTGACATGTGAATTAACTATGAACCCCAAAGTGAGAATGTCCAGGTTCAAGTTGATTTCGTGGACGATACTGCTCGAGATAATCTTACTGGCGAGGGGCAGCGATCTCGCAGGGTTGGACGACAACGAGATCGTGTTCAAGATTAACTGGCCCGGCAAAAGCACCGCCGATTTTATTGTACGGGAACGAATTACCGCGTATAGTTCCGCGTATAGACAATTATTTCGCTGTTTCGCGCACGCTCGTTACGAATTGTAATTTTTATTTTTTTAGGACGCTCAGACGAACGCCGAACCGTACCTAATAACAACTGCCAGCAATGAAAAGTACCAGTGCTTCATTCCCGACACCGCGCCGCAAAAGAACGAGTACACGGAGAAGTTCCAGGGTGTCGATCCAATGGAATTTTTGAAACCCCTGTTCGACCAAGACACCTGCAACTTCAAGGTATTTTCACAGACACAGAAAACGTGTATTTTTTTTTATGCGTAAAGAAACAAACGTCATGGACAACATGCTTTCTGATCATGGAAAAAAATTCCTTGATTCTAATATCATAAATTGTAGAAATCCATTAATTTTTTGGTATACGTAATTTTTTTTCTTTCATTTTTACTCTAGGATACTGGACGGAAGATTTTTTAGGAAATCTTTTTTTTACCGAGCTGAGATTGAAAACACATTTTTTACGGAGCAGAAACAGAAAACACTTTTTACCGAGCAAAAAAAGAAAATACTTTTCACCGAGCAGGAATAGGAAACACTATTTTTGAAATTTTTCTGGTCCGCCAAATTTGGAACCTTCCCATTGGGATTTTCACATTTATATTTATATATATGTTTATTTGTTCAACGAGCTTGATACTTACTGGTTTTCTGATAATGTAAAAAAAATCCCTCGATTCTAATATCACGAATAGTGAGAGCCCAATTTATTTTCTCTACACTTAATTTTAAAAAACCCTTTTTTATTAGCAATTTTTTTTGTATCTCACAGTTTTGGGACCCTTCAGTAAGCCGTTTCACATAATAATATACATTTCTGTCTGTTCAACCAGCTCGACACTTACTGGACTTACGAGGTATGCCACGGTCGACACGTTCGCCAGTACCACGAGGACCGCGAACCGAAGAAGCCCAAGGTCCAGGAATACTATCTCGGTACTTTCGACAAGGACAAGCACAAAGCAGGACGTAAGGAAAAATGGTTCAGGGAGCAAAGTTCGCAGGCCGGACCTCCGGTGAAGAAGGTCGACGGCATTCAGATGCCGTACGTGGAGGTCCAAATGACCGAAGGTACAATTTGCGACTTGACCGGCAAGCCGAGAACGATAAAACTACTGTACATATGTTACGAGCACGGCAAACACGACATACTGTCGCTGGAAGAGACTTCGAGCTGCGAGTACGAGGCGATAATTCTCTCGCCGCTTCTGTGCGGTCATCCGGACTACAGAGCGCGCGGCATGGGAGAGAACGAAATAAACTGTATGGCGCTGGATAACGCACCGAAAAAACCGCGTACCCTCCTCGCCCTGGAAGAGGAGAGCCGCAAATTCAGAAATCAAAAAGTAACGGTATTTACACTGCCATTCCTCAATATCGACCACATCGGTTCGTTTTTTATTTTCGTCAGTTATCTTTTTTTATTTCGTATCGTCTCCGATTTAACGAGCGCCCCGTCGAGTCTTTCGTGTTACCGTTGATTCGAAAGGCTCTCGAGGGCTTCGCCTCGATGGCGAACGAGCGATCGATCGGACGTATTTATCCATTATCGTTACGAATTATTTTTTTTTAACAGGACGAGAAGACACCGAATGTTCATACAATCTTACATATAGATAAGGAGGGTCAGGTTAGAGCCCTAAGACTCGTCAGCTTATAAAGATTATTTTTTTATTTATTCCCCGCTTAATTTCTTTACCGCATCGAGCCGAGCGAAACAACCACGAATAACCGACCCGTCCATTTACAGGACGGCGAAACGCGAGTGCGAGTCGAGATCCATCCGGTCGATGTTCTGGACAAGCACAACATCGACGAGTCCGGAAGTTCGTTGCTCGATCAAGGTCTCGGTCAATCGGAGCTCAGCCCGGTTCAGAGCTTTCTTAGTGGTAAAAACTGCCTGAACGGAGTGAGTAACGACTTCTTCCCTTTCGTACGGTGAAACTTAGGGGGAGAAACTCAAAATTTGTAACTCGTTCGTTTGTAATTGCAGGGAAACGGATGGTGGAAGTATGAATTTTGTTACGGGCGCTCGGTCGTTCAGTATCACATTGAGCGAGACGGCACGAAGACTATAGTCGATCTTGGCAAATTTGACCGAGCCAAACACATCGAGTGGATCGAAGCTCATCCGCACAAGCGGCTGAAGCGTAACGCAAAGAGAAAACAGCTTTCGCATTTCTATAGCGACGGCAGCGTCTGTGATAAAACCGGAAAATTGCGCCAAACCGAGGTAAAACCTTACCCGCGTCGCCTTGTCGCCGAGTAATTTTTATGCAATTTATAAACTCCATTACACAGAACTCAATTGTTGTGAACCGAAAACACGAGTCACATAAAATTTGGATCAATGTTCTTGGCACCTTTGATACAGTTAATTTTTTCATATTTTTATACGAATAGGAAGTGTTCAAATTCTCACTGAATCCTACCATTGAACGCTTCGAACGACACCCCAGTAAAATTTAGCTCGTCATACTGATTGTCCCAGTCTTGCAATTCGTGAGATCGCTGAGTTGTTCGCCAAGTTCATTTTCCATATTTGTATTCGTGATCCGTATTTATAAGGCAAAAAAATAAGATATTGAAAAACCAATGTCGCGTCTGTTGCAGGTGAGATTGAAGTGCGTTGAGAGTCAGACAACGAGCCCGTCCAGCGTCTCTCTATTTCTGCTGGAACCGAAGACCTGTGAATATATCCTCGGGGTCGAATCGCCGTTGATCTGCGACATCGTCGAGTACGCCGACAGCAACGGGCTCATGAGCGAGGACGCGGCATTGAATTTCGAGGACATCAAGTCGTTCCATCAGTCAAACAAAAACGACGATGATCTCGACGAGAGAATAGCAAACGATGACGAATGAGTCGTTACTAGGATTTTTGTCTCTTCATCGAAAAAAAAACAAACGAAAATGCAACAGAGCTGTAACTGTAAAGTTTCGATGACAAATGAAAGGATATTCGTGGCGCAAACGAGAGTAATGGATTTGTACACGAGCAGCATCATTTTTTTTTTTCAGTAGAATTTATATGTATAGATATTTATAAAAAAGTGTTCAACTGTTGATCAGCATCGAGTAAATAACGACGTAATTAAAAGCCAAAACGATGGCGTGCCTATAGTCCGACATTGAGGCCGACACCGACCCGAAAGTGTCCTTTTCTGTGGTTCAAGGTGCCGCTTATCGACAGCGTCGATTCGATCGCCGAGGACAATTTTTTATCGAGCACACCGGACACCGTGCACTCCGAATCGATCATGCCCCTGAATATCAAATCTGCCCGAGGCACGTTGAGCTGATAAACGAGCGTTCCCTGCGACTCGTGGGTTCTCAGATTAACGTCTATTTCCGCGCCGATCTGCAAATCTTCGCTCGCTCTTCGGTGGCAGCACACGTGAGCGCCGAGTTCGCCGAGGGTCGAGGAGATCGTCAAGGGACCGGTGCTGTACCTCGCGGCGCCGCAGACGATCGTTTTGTGTCCCGCGGAGGTCGGGTCACGGTGACAAGCCATTTCGGCACCGAGGGCGAGTCCCGACGAGACCGCTTGGAGAAAATGAACGACCAGCGTTCCGTTGAGATCGAGCAGGCTCGAATTGTCGAGTCGCATCGACAGCGTACAATTGTCCGAGCGATAATCGACCGTCGAGCTCCAGGCCTTGTACTTCCGGTCGGCTATTTGACCTTCGAGCGTGAGCCTGTAACGGCATCCCAGTGTGTTGATAAATTTGATCGTCTGGTTGCCGCTGGGCGTCACGATGCAGCTCAGCGATGGATATCTCTCGCACTTCCCGATCGTCGTCGTTCCCTGGTAAAAAGCTCCGAACTTGTATCCCGAAGGGACCACCGAACTTAGGGTCAGTGTGTGAGCGACGCGAAAGTGATTGCTCAGTATCCTGTTGACCGTCAGCGTTGCGCCCTCGAAACTTTGTGGATAAAGGTCCTTGACCTTCTTGTGAATGTCTTGAAAGCTTCCGGGATTGCCGGGGTCGCTGCTGTCGTTCCCGGTGCATTTCACGCACTCTCGGGTCTCTTCTCGAACGGTAACGAGACTCGGCGGGGCCGAGTAACCGCTCTTCGACGAGAGCATCAAACCCATAGTCGGCAACGATTGCTTTTTTCACTTAATCGGTCTCTCGCGCATTATGCATCTTCAATTGTCGATGATCGCTCCTGATAATCCCGTTGAGAGTTGCAAACGTCGAAAGGCTCCGGAATTCAAGAAGATGGAGGTTTGAATTCAGTTTGGTACGGTGTCTTTTACGTCAAACTCATCTTTCTGTCAAAAAGTGACTAGGCTGTAGGAACAGCGTGTATATGAATCTTATATACTATGGACGGCGATGTGCGGCTGCTTTGGAGAGATTTAGCTCTTGCGGGTCCAAGAGACTTGGATGAAATTAATTTTAAGTCTCAGCTGGCCCAAGGCCTTCACTCGTATGATTACGTGACGTCGTACGGGAAATACGTCACTTCCGGTTTGAAAATCTCATTTTTCGACCGGAAGTGTGTGACCACGAAAATGTCTGCATCTTCAAAAATTATCTTTGGCAACTTGTAGCGCCTAAATTATCGTCTTGGGAGAAAAATCTGCAAGGACTTTTTTGTGCCTTTCTTGATTCTCTACCAACGCATTTTCTCGAATTTTTTTCTTAATTATTTTTTGAGCTAGTTTTTACGAATTCAATATTTTGGCACGATGCCACAGGTTAAATAATAAATTTAAAAAAAAATCTTTAGGACTTTTTTTTCGGTATTCAATTTTACATCAACGCATTTTTTCAAGTTGCCTGTGTTTTGAGCCGGTAATAACGTCATATGAGAAATACGTCACTTTCGGTTCGAAAATCTAAAATCTCCATCGGAAGTGACGTTTTCGTCTACGATGTTGAACTCTACTATCGTGTACGATGTTAATATTTTTGTTCTGATGCAGTTTTGTAGCTGAAATTCATTTTATTTCCGATGCGATAACTTAATACTACAATTATGTACATAGATACAGGCATACGAATTGTCTTAATGATAATAATAATAGTAATAATAATGACAAAATGTATAACAGTAAATCGATAGGGCAGATGTTTTGACTTTGTTTAACTTCTCTACTTGATGTACTTCTCCATGAACTTGCGATGGAACTCGCTTCGCAACGAGTCGTTTATGAATACCTCGTGCTTTTTTTTAGGCTCGGATCGAGCGCAATTCTTGAAGACTACGTCGTCGTCCCAGCGTCTTCGCACTTTCATGTCGGGTCTCGTAGCTTGAGCAGTGTAATTTAAAAGCGGATTTCCAGAGAGTATATTCTCCATTCTTATTCGCTCCTCCTCTTGACGCTTCTCCATCTCCTGAAAAATGATTCAAAGATAGACATGAGTATCTTCATGATAAAACTGTTAATCCATATGACCCTGAAAATATATCTGAAAATTACATTAGACATGGACTTCAATAAACGACGAATTACACAAATTTCTGTTAGCAATTTTCTAAAATAAAATTAGCAGAAAATGTTAACCGTTTCGAGATTTTCCACAAAATTTTTTGTAGAAAATCTCTAACTAAAATTAGCGTAATTCGTTGTATTGAGTCTAATGAATTTTCCCCCACTGATAACGAATCTCAAAATTATGTTAGTCCTATAGCCACATTTGATGCACAAGCTCGTGTCAGATGACAAATACAGTGTCCAAAAAATTATAAAATTGCAAAACCTCAGAAAATTTAAACGCTTAAATCAATCTTTGCCAAATGTAATACTGAACATTGTAAACATGGTAAGCTCGATTCCTCCTCGTCTACTCTAATCATAGACATTTCAGTAATTTTTTAAATAACTCAAAATCCCATAAAATCTGAAAAATTCTAATAAATGGGGAGCCATGTGCGAATCATTTTCCTTCCTAAAGTGGAGCATCAACATAGACTCGCTGAAGATAAAATTCAATGTCATGCAGACATCTTCGGGGTCATAGATCCGCCGATCCGACAAAACTAAGACCGTACCCTCTTGGCTTGGTCCGCGGCCCTCTCTTTTTTAATTCGCTGCAGCTCGGCCAGCAACGCGGCGGTGTCGTCCTCGTCGCTGTCAGAGTCCGAGTCGTCCTCGTCGAGAGGATCGTCAGCGTCCAAACTAGCAGCAGGCGCCTGATCGACTTTCTGTTTCTTGTTGTTCGAAGCCACGGCCTCCCTCGCCGCTTCGATCATACGCCGATTCGACGAGGGTTTTTCCTTATCGCGTTCTCGCTCTTCCAGCTCCTTGCGGAAGTCGCGATTGCGAAGCTCGTCCACGGTATTCTGGCCATGCTCTCTGCGGAATATCGTAAGCGAAAAGCACATTAAAAATCACGCGTGAAACGCGTTAACGTAGACTCGAAATTTGAGGTTATGTTCGCGACATTTCTCGATCAACGGAAAACGAGTAAACATCTATGAAAGCGTCAACGACGCGAGGATGGAAAATGCAAAGTAGAATCTCGTACAGAAAAGTGTATAGTCTTGCCTGTATTTAAGTTTCGTATGAGAGGGTAGATCTCTGCTGCTGTATTGTTTGGAGATCGCACTGAGATCCTTTTCGCTTCGTCCTTGACCGCCTCGAGCACCGTCGAACGTCGGTCTTGCGCTCGTACTCATCTCGTTCCCCGATTATTTTCTTGGTCGCGATATCGTTGAATCTTCGTGCCAAAAGAATCCTCTAACACATATTTTGATTCGGGTAGAACAATAAGTGCGGTGATGTTTCGAGGCTGTAAAGCGAGCCAACGCGAGCTTCGCGTCCGCGATTAGCTGGCGATTAGTACCGATTCGCGTCGTCAAGGCGCTGCGCTGCTGTTCCACGCCGCGGTATTTATTCGGTACAGTAGAACCTCGCTTATCCGAAGTAATGTGGGGAGAGCGTAAGTCGGACAAGTGAAATCTCGGATAACACGGATAACGTACTCGAGTCAAACTTGTACTATAACAATATAATTTAAAAAATAAGACACCACTTCATATAAATGTAGTTCTTTTTTAAATGTAATTATAATTTAGTTAATTGACATTTTAACTTCATACGTAAATCATTGACTTTAGAATCGGAACTGTTGAATTTGCAGCTCGCAATATAAAGACGCAGCAAACTTGTACAAGCTTAAGGCGATGTGAAGCAGCTGTGCGTGGGATGGAGATAATTGCAATTTTCAAAATTTTTTAAGAAAAAAACCCATTCGGTCCGGATGCGATATTGCCGTGCGCATGCGGCTCGAATTTGCTTTTTCCTCAGAAAAATGAGTACCCTTGAGAAACGTTCATTACAGTTTTCATAACCGACCGCGATATTCACCTTAACGCGGAGGGCTGGGATGAGTTGGATGCCTCGGATAAGCGAGGTTCGGTTGATCGAGGGGCGGATAACCGAGCCTCTACTGTACTTTTTCTGTGCGCCGACAAAATAAAGAAACACCGACAAGACATTCCATCGTTTCGAAACGTATTTACGTAAATATGTCTGTGAGTACGAATATTTCGAACGCATTCATAACGAGTCGTACACCGTAACGAGATTCGCGTGTCAATTATTCAATTTGTTCGTTTTTTCAGGCAGCAAAACAGGTAACGAACGACGAAGCCGAAGTCGGACTAACCTCGAGGGTCGATCGAACATCGTTTGTTTTGTTTTTGTTGCAAATAAAATTAATTCGTTACTTTATTTCGCGCAGCCGCAAAATGCCCACGGCGATCACAAGGAGAAGAAGAGGAAGGAGAGCATTCTGGATTTGTCCAAGTATCTCGAAAAAAATATACGCGTGAAATTCGCTGGGGGACGAGAGACCGCGGGGATTCTCAAAGGATACGATCCTCTTCTCAATCTCGTGCTCGATAATACCACCGAGTATCTGAGAGGTGCGGCTCGTTTACTCTTCTCACTTGCTTTCTCTACTTTGTATTCCCAAGATAATAATTTATCCGGATTATTTTTATTGCATTATTTTTACCACTTTTTCTTGTATTCGCTTAGTACATGAATTACTTTTTGTACGAAAGATATGAAGTTATCGATGAGAATGGCACATTTACCCGTGAAAAAATTAAGAAAAAAAAAATTGATATTTTCATATCGCTTCCTCACATGGTCCTTTGATTCGCAATGTTTCAACTTGATTTTTCAACTTAAATTTTAAAAGATAATAGTAATTTTGAATGACAACCCACCCAGTATAAATATACATCGAACAAATACCCAGATAAATATGTAGTAAATATCGTTGATAATTTTTCTAATAATTTTTTTTTTCAGATCCCGATGATCCGTACAAACTTAACCAGGGCACAAGAATGCTGGGACTGGTGGTGTGTAGAGGAACTTCCGTGGTACTGATTTGTCCGGTCGACGGTATGGAATCAATCCAGAATCCCTTTATACAACAAGATGGTTAATGTCGCCTCTAAGCTCAACGCCATTCCAAGGAACGGTTTACAAGAGGTGGAAATGTTGTCATTGTCACATAGCCAATTGTTCATACTTACGAGGAATGTCTCCCGCGATCGCGTCCAACAGTTCGCGATCAATGAGTAAATAATCGTTTACTTATTTCTCAAATAAAAGAAAAATAATTTTTTGTATTAAAATTTTTTATTTATTAATCGCTTATTCAGAAATAAATATCTTAAGCGTTACAGGCGAACGTCTCGGCCTCCTCGTACTGGAAGTGTTAAATGAATGTAGAAGCAGCCACTTTAATCTCAAGATAATTGTTCTTATAGCCGACCGAACGAAATTGTCTCGGACTCTGGCGATCGTTTTCGAAGTTGCGCGACGCTCCGTACGATCGAAAATTTTCGCCAAAGTTTCTAACGATTGTACAGAAAGAGCTCTCGAAATACTGTTTGCAAATTCTGAGCAGCAGACCTTCGACATTCTTCTATATCGATATACCTAAACAATACTATTTTTCCTTAATTACACAGCGACGGAAGCGCCGAAGATATTCGGAGAGGATACGTGATACAAAATGTATGGATTTATCTTTAAAAAAATACAATTTTTTGTAACGGTCTTGCTTAATCCGCACCGAATTCGTTTCTGAGCCACGGATATTGCTTGGGGCACTCGAAACACGTCTGCAAATATCTGTAAGACTTGAGAACTCTGCTCGGTAGTTTGCAGGAACTCGGTAAGTCGCAAGCCACTTCGTACGGCTCAAATTTTCGTCTGCGACAGTGCCAAGGCTCGAAGGATCCGATGTCTCTGAGGGGAGTCGGTTTCCTCATCCACTCCAGGACTTGATTATTCGTGACGAAGTATACGTCGGGAAGCCGAAGAAGATCGTCGAGGAATTTCTGTAAGCATAGAGATTAACACAAAAAAAATATTATTTCCATAATTTGACCCTTCTCTTTAACCAGCGTCTTCAGTTCGATGATTTATTTATTTATGATTTATTTATGATTTACTTATGATTTATTTATGATTTACTCATGATTTATTTATGATTTATTTATTCGAGGGCACTCACGGTGAAGGCGTAGAGGTTGGACGGATTCTCGAACCACACCGCGTGAAAGTGAAGACCCAGCGGTGCACGATTCGTGACGTAGTGCCTTTTAAAGTTCAGCATCAGCATCTTGTAGATTTCTTCACCGGACATATTCTGGGCGCAATCTTCCACTGTCGCGCACGTATAATCCTGCGGGAGATTGACGAGATAATTACGTGCAATTTATTTATCACACGGGATGGAAGAAGTACGCTTCCTTCGAGCAATCGTTATTCGCGTACCCCGGCGATGAGCTCGTTCAGAGGAATTTCCCATAGTCCGGGATAGGCGCGGGTCGGGCAAAGTTGTCCGGGGCCGACGCACTCGTGCGGCGGCCTGTAGTCGAGGGTGTAAGGCCAAACGGGCGGATCGGAGAACGGCGCTATCATCGACGAGTCGTAGACGAAACCGAACTCCGACATCATCAGAAATTGACGGTTCCAGCCGACCCGAAGAAACGGTACTCTCAAACCTTGTCCATTTACAAACAAAACAAAACAAAAATTACATAAAATCGATCTTTATATTCTCAATGATCGACGCTATCGGACGGTTCTACGATCCGCTACCTTTTATATCTTGCATTCTCACTGAACCGTACTTGTTAATGATATTCGCAATTCCGACCATCTCGTCGAACCAATCTTCGATGGTGGCGTTCCTCGACCACCATTCTTCGGGTCCTCGGTGACTAAAAAACAAAAAAAAAAGGCCATAAAAATTTCTGATAAACTTTTTTTTGTTAGTCGTTGCTCCGGCTCAATATTTAACGTATTTTTCGAGTCACACGAAAATCACACTCATCCGGACATTTTTTCTAAATGTCCTTTTTCGATGATTTCGAACATTGCGAACACGTTTTCATTAAAAGTTCGATATTTTTTTGACGAAAATAAAGCTTCCTCTATGGAGTAGCAAAAAAAAAAAAACATAAAGAGCACAACCTATTATTGAAACCTCACGGGTCTTTCTCGTTTTCGATCTTATAAGGTCATCGTCGTGCTTACGTGACCGAGTGAGCAGCGATTTCGTGACCGGCGTTCCACAAGAATTGAACGTCACGATAATTCGTGTACTGGTGGCTCACGTAGAAAGTGCCGCGGATGGGACAGCCGTTCGAGTTCTTTCTATCGTCATTGAACAGCTCTGAAATTAAAAAAAAATAGATTTTCCATAACAAGTACACAGTAAAAAAAAAAAATCGCAAAATAGGTATACGAATTTTCGTAAAAATAATTTTGGTAAATAAGTGACAAACTCGTTTGTTCAGATTTGAATATACAAACCTACCCTTTCATTTTCCGTGTCATCGACAATTTCAAAATTCACTTTTTTTTGTAAAATCAGAGCTGGATTGTGCAACCGGGAAATTATCAATAAATTGTCGACGTTTGTGGACGATAAGTTGTAAAAAGTACAAACTTTTTTTTACTGTCTACTGCGTGAGTTTTTTTACTGTGTACTGTGTACCAATCATAATTTCTATCTGCATACTCACTCGTGTAGAGATCAAAATTCTCCGCGTTAACGGCGTCCTCGAATGTTACAGTAATCATCTGCGGCACATCGGAGATCGACAAGTTTCCCGGAATCCGTTTGCCATCGTTGGAGCACCAGCAGCGTGGAAGCTGGCATTTCCTCGGATCGCATCGACCCGCGGAATTGGGGTCGCTCTTGCCGTCTGCAATTCGCTCGATCAACATTCTCGTCCGTTCCTGGCGATGGTGATTTTGAGAAGAAAAAAAAATCGCAAGATTGCATCACTCACCGCACCATCCTTCGTCGGATCCGTCGGGACAGTCGACGCTCCCGTCGCAAAAATAATTGTTCGGCAGGCAAGTGCCGTCTCCGCAGGCCAAACTATCGTCCTCGCATTCTCCGGCATTCAAGAGGGGTTTCGGTGGTTGCTCCTCTGGAATATACTTTACGGAAATTAAATCAACCTTCGAAATTTTTAATCGGCTTTTGCCGAACTCGCTTTTCCAACGGTAAACCGTGTCGTACCCGAAGTAACGTCGCAATTGTCGACGTTCGGCTTGAAGTCGCATATCTGTCTCGAAACGTCGAACAAGAGTCCCTCCGAGCATTTGAACTCGAACACTTCGTTGTCTGAAATCAGCAATGCAAATTATAGATTCGCCACCCGTGCACGTGTCGAGTTGCGTAAATTGTTTTTTTTTTTTTTTGCAACCATGAGGAAACGGGTAACGTACACTTGTCGCGGAGCGGGTAAGTGCGTCGGACAGAAACGATACGTAACGTGGAGAAAAGAGTCCGACGAGAGTATCGACTCTTCTGTGTGTTCGAGTGTGGGTTTCTCGTCGAACGTGTCATTAGAACGAATTCCCCGCGTAATGAGCTATCGCCGGTCGGCGGTGATCGATTGCGCAATCGTACCGTATTCGAAATTCTGTAGCCGCGGGCTTTACTGTATCGGTACGGTCTGGGCTCGCTAGGAATTAAAACAGATCGGTGGTCGCAATCACGGATCATTGCCGATGTATGTTTGGCGGACATTTGATTAACTGGTTTTAAGAAACACACAATTGGGGCCACATTGTTTTGACGAAAGTTCAATCGGCCGAATCTTCGTACGGCCCAAAATCGTAGGTGCGAACGCACTTGTTCCAAATCGTTAAACTGCTGGATCTTTATTCTAACGAATCGTCAAATTTCCAAAACTTTATTAGTCCGAATGTTCATTTAAACGAACGTTATTCTTCGTTTAAATCGTTAATTCGTTAGAAAGCTTCGGCATTTTAACGATTCGGATAAATAAAGCCTCGGCATTTTAACAATCCGGATAAATAAAGTTTCGGTATTTTAACGATTAGGATAAATAAAGTTTTGGCATTTTGACGATTCGGATAAATACAGTTTCGACACTGACGATTCGGATAAATAAAGTTTCGGCATTTTGACGATTCGGAGGAAGTGCATTCGGACACACGATTTTCGGCCATGCATCGATTCGGCCGATTACAGTTTCGGCCAAATAATGTGGCTCCTACACAAGTCTTCATCAGCGTCTCATTCGTAAAAAATTTTTTCGCTTATTGTGATTTTCTGTCTCGCAGGTACAATGATCAACTTCGTCCCGGTTCATCGGACAAAATTTACCTAGGCAGAGATAATATTTGCCGCACTCCGAGGGCGACCAGACGCCGTGGGCCGGTGTGTTCGGATTCCGATAGAACTTGCTGTCCTCGATGCAGGGCGCCTTGCCCGAAGTATCTTTTCCCCTCGGCGTCGCGATACCTGCGTGGAAAAAGATCGAAAGAGAAAGCGTAAGCAACGAGCGACGAACACGCACCTCCGCGGTGGCCCGATTAGCCGAAGAGAACATCCGAGCACGAGGGGAGCCGCGAGCAACCGCGGCTGAAACGACTCTTTAAACTCCCGACAGGCAGTGTATAAAATCCAAGCATATTAAAAAGCACATCGAAAGTCGACCGAGCGCTCGAGAGATCAATTTTCCCGCGGGGCACTTTCTCGCCCCGCGTCGGATGATCGACGGAAAATTGCTCTCCGAACGCACTCCCGATAATTCACTATAATGATAACCATATCGATAAAAACAATGATGAAATGTTTCAGTGGAAACGGCGCGCCGGAGAGAAACGAACGATCTGCGCATGCGCGGATCTGCGTGTTTTCACTTCGGAGCACGAAAGGAAGTGAAACTTCCGGTGCGTTAACCGTGCACTTTTCCCTCGACAGTACGAGATTCCCGGATGACCGGTGGAGGATGCTTCGCGCACAATCTTGCCCGTGGGCAAACGGCGGTTCGTCGCCTGAATCGCGCGGATTCGAATTAACGGAGTTTGGACGATGACCCGCCTTACCGGGATGAAGCACGATAAGCGCGAGCAGCGCCGAACCCAGCAGCCGCGGCTTCTGCATCGTCGCACGAGAGCGCAAACCTGGCGTCTTCGTATCGCGGCTAACACTTTCGAACTGTGATACCTCCCACCGAAAGCGCGCCTTATATGATGAGTACCCGGTTTGTACCAGCTCCGTCCGATCTTTCCCACCGGATAATTTCACTTGCCGACCGCGACGATCGGTGAAATGTGGATCATCGCCGGCCACTTCCGAGAGCTCTTCGTGACGCTCGTTAATTCGTGCGAACGGGCACCGCTCGACGTCCTCGGACTCATTGTCTTCTCGGTCGAGTTATGACGAGGCTACCTGTCCGGCCAATGACCGGATGACCGCGATCGAAATTATGCGAACGGCGAAAGCCTTTCCTTTCCAGCCACGGAGTAACTTCCGTTAGATATTGGACCCTTCGTTGTCATTAGTGACGTCATGTGTTAGGGGAGAGTGGGGCAACAATGGGACAGTGGGGCAAAACGGGACAGTGAGGCAAAAATCTATTTTCCAATAACTTTTGGCTGACCCATTTCTTTTGTCCTAATGATGCATCCGGATTTTCAACCCCGTTGTGCGTCACTTACAGCCACCGTCCAAAAGTTATCCGAAAATTGTGTTTTGCCTCATTATCCCGTTTTGGACCCACAATCCCATTTTGCCCCGCTTTCTCCTATTTTCGGTTATTGGCTACACCGTTGCAAATTCGGGGAATATAATTATACAAAATTATTATGTTTTTAGCGACGAACAGGTGTCTATCGCATTTAGCATCCAAGGTTGGGGTGGAATTGATCGGTACATTAAGTACGTATGAGTAGCGCAATTCGAAACATCTAGCATTAAAATAAACTCCAGCTTACTCCATCGGTTCGTGCGTTAGAACTTCACAAAAATTCGAATTTGAGCTTCACAAAGACCCATAGATCGGTTTTACTAAATCGTGAGCCTAACACATCATAATGGCAAACCCTGGAAATGACATACCGACTGAAAAAGTATAGATACTGTTTACCGCCATCAGCTGACAGAATTTTTTTAAAACAACACGCTTTAAAGCACACAGTCAGCGCCAGCTCTTGCAGCGGCATGTTAAAAAAACAATGTTTCAAGAGAGCCTCCGAGCTGCGAGCGAGAAAGCGGGCGAGGTGCGCGCGCAGCTCGCACCGAGCCTCCCGAGCGGTCGCATATCGAGCATCCTCACGCCTAACATTGGCCGGCACGAAGCTCGTCAGAGGCCAGTCTGGACTGCCCCTGCAACACACGGGCCCAGGCTAATCGCGGAGGAATAAAAAGATAAACAGTCACGCAAAAGTGTTTCGCGAAACGGCCACCCGTGCCTTTTCGAAAGACGACACCCGCTGTCCGCCGGTGTGACGCGCAATCGTTTGTTTTCCTTCGTCGTTGATTGTAAATATGAATATATGGCTTCTCGCGACAGTGCTATTGCTGATCGTCGGGACAACGAGAGCCACGCTGTCACCGCCTACCGACAAACACAAGAAAGATAAAGGAAAATACGAGCACAAGGTACGTGACTGCCGCTCCAACACTCCTTGATAATCATTTTATTAACGTGGTAACAACGCATTTGTTCTATGCTCTGTTGTTTTTGTTTCTGTCATTGATCGATGTTGTGTCTTCGCTTCGCGACAGAAAGGCCCCGTCGAGCAGAATGTCTTCGACAGAGGTTTGGTGGTGCGAGACCCTAAAAGCGCCGAGATTCTCAAAGAATCGGGCCTTTACTGCAAGGATACCAATGTCAGACACTTCACCGGCGAGGTGCTCGGCTACATCACTCCGGTGAGTTCTTTGGGAATGTTGACTTGGACGTAATTTGCGCGTTCTTTCTCCAACCTGCAATACCGACGGTGGTAATCTGACATAACGCGGCCGGTATCAAAAACTGCCCCACATAGCACGGAAATATTTCATTTAATTTATTATTATTAATTTATTGAGTACAAACTATTTTACATACATTCATTTTTGTCCGCAGAAGGTTTTAGACTCGTACGCGAATATCTCTAGTATGTTTTTTATATATCTTTAATCTGGAGGTATGTTTAATATCGCATGGTTGATGGAACACTCCATGCATATAATTTCTTAAATAAGTCCAAAATGTTATTAACAAATTAAACAAAAAATTAATTGTTTAACAAATTACGCGACAAACTAACTTTTTTTTATTACGAAAATGAATCGTTCATTTTTCTGAATACGTATGGATTTTTTCAGATTTTTAAATTTGCTTTGAATTTAGTTTTTTGCCATATTTAAAAAAATTCAAAGCAAATCTAAGAACCGTTTTAAATCTTTTAAAAATGCGTGAGCAAAGACTTTTTAGCAAAGTTCAAAATCGCGTAAAATTTTAATGACAAAGCATTTCGCTAAAAATGTAATCAAACATTGAGGATTGAGGATGTTTTGTTTTTGCAGTGGAACAATGAGGGGCTGGAGGTGGCAAAGACATTCCATTCCAAACTCACTTCCGTCTCGCCGGTATGGTTTACGCTCCCGAACGGGAACGTGAAAAAGTTTCAACTACCTTCGCACGACGTACAAAAAAAATGGCTCAAGGAGATGAGAGCGGCGAACAGCGCGAACCACACCGTAAAGAGTGAGGATATCTCGATGAAAACGCTAAAAAATCAGCACCCTTGAGAAACGTTCATTACAGTTTTCATTACCGACCACGGTATTTCATTTCTCCTTAAGGGTTTTTACACTGTCCGTCTCCACATTTTCTCCTTACCTAATAATTTCCTTGTACTTTCATTACGAAAATGTATTAAATGATTCATATGCGACTGATAAGTTTGATTAGATAGATAGATAGATGTTTATTTATTTCTGTACACCCTTTAAGGGTTTTTACACCGTGTCCCCCCATACATTTTCCCCTTACCCACTAATTTCCTTATACTCATCACATATTACTTATCCCATTATTTATCTTATTTTACGTGCAATTAGTTTCATTCAACCAATTTTTCAAACTGTCCGACATATTCGCACCGAATAAGTCTAATCATTTTTATTTCAGTTCTGCCCAGAGTACTGTTCGAGCAATGGACACCGGAGGAAATTGTTGCTCTCAATGGGGACAATCAGAAGAAAAGTCAATTGGTCGCAGTACTAGCTGAGACAGCAAAAGTATGCTTATACATTTTTTGTTTCAAATCAATGGCATCAAAATTTGAAAATTAATTAACATCGATGCCATTTCAGTCTTTTCAATTCCGTGGTTACGTGCTCGAGATATGGAATCAATTTGTCTTCACAGGCGTGAACATGAAAGTAGTCGTATCCTTAATCAAGTCACTAGGCAAAAGACTGAAGAGTAAAAATTTGGAAGTCATTCTTGCGATTCCGCCTGCACGAGGGTACGTTACGTTAATTTTAATTGCATTCCCGTGCGTTCGATTATTCACGCGACAAAATATTTTTATCACCTTTTGCTTACAATTTCAGACCGGAAGCGCAAATATTTTCGCAAACGTACTTCGACGATTTGTCGCCGCACATCACCGCATTTTCGTTGATGACTTACGACTACTCGAGCGTGCAGAGACCCGGGCCGAACAGTCCGCTCGAGTGGGCCAGAGAGTGCGTACAGAAACTGGTACCGGACGACGAGGATCCACGACGGGCTCAGATTCTCATGGGTATCAATTTTTACGGCAACAACTATACGCCGGAGGGCGGCGGACCGATCTTGGGCTCGCAGTACCTGAAACTCGTCGAGTCCTTCAAAGGCAAAATTCAGTGGGACGACAGGAGCAAAGAGCACTTTTTCGAATCGAGGCAAGTTCCCGGTAACGACACACACGGAGTGTTCGAGTAATAAATTAAGGGAACAGGAAGGTTTGGCCGACCGAAAATGTAGTCACTTTAGATTATGTATTACGAGAGTACAACAAAATGTAAACAGTTTTCCTTATGGTAGTTAGGAAAAACTTTTGTCTTATAGTTACGAAAGCTATTTTCGGTCGTTTTACCGGAATCGTGGTAATGAATGAAAAGTGATTCTTTAGTACAAACGGCAATAACAAGATTTTTATAAATAATATCAGAATTTTGCTTTTTTTTCGATACCTAGTAATATTGAGTTACATGCTCACTGTAAGGAAAAATGTTTACATTTTGTTTTAGTCTTGTTACACACAATCTGAAGTGATTGAATTTTCAGTCGGCCAAACCTGTCTATTCCCATGCCATAAAAAAACGAAAAAAAACACTACGATCTCCTTTCTTTTATATTTCAGGAGCGTTGGCAGTAGTTACGTTTTTTATCCGACACTCTATTCGCTCAAGCACCGATTGGACCTGGCTCGAGAATTAGGCACGGGAGTGTCGATCTGGGAGCTCGGACAGGGTTTGAATTATTTCTACGATCTCTTCTGAGCGATTTTACCAGGTGCGAAACCACCTTCCGATCACCGTAACTACGTTAAATTTCCGATGTGATACTAAAGTAGTCTTACCCTAAGAAATAACAAATACTACGGCTCGGATTGGTAAAAACAATTACGATTTGAAACGTCTTTGATTGCCTCGATCTCTCTGGTCCATTGAGTCATTGTCACCATGGAATATCCTTTTGTCCTTTTGCAGTAAAATTGAATTCGTCGACGGTCGTGCTTCGGCGAATAAACAGTGGGAACGCGACGATTCACGGGTGAGTTGTACAAAGCGTCGTCTCTAAGCTTTTTTGGTACTTCAGTACGTACATGAAGTACACAAGTACTTTTTAGTACTGCGAGTACTTTTTTACGATTCCAAGTATCGAGTGCAGGTACTTTTTCAGTACACACTCGCATTACGGATAATCGATGAGTAGGATTACATACTGTTTTTTTATTAATATGTGATTCTCTGTCTATACGTTTCAAGAAGTAAAATTCTAACGAGAATTTTTTAAATCTATAAAACGGGTAGGGATTTCATGTTTTTGCATGAATTTTTGAAGACATTCCTTCATGGATTTTTTTTTATTGAAAAAAGTGAAGAATCATCTAAAAATAGCCTCAAAACGACGAATTGCGAAAAATTCACTTATCAATTTTTGACAATAGAATTTTTCAGGAAATTTTGACCGTTTAAATTTTATGAGATTTCAAACATTTTTTAATGTTACGAAGGAAGGTGCAAAGTAATTTATTTGCAAATGGATTCCTCATTTACTGACATTTTGCGCACAGTTTCCATTCGCATCGAAGCATGGAGACAAGGAAGCCAAAATCAATCAACGAAATTGTTCATAGCAAGGTATGCCCAAATTTGTAATAAAATGAGGAAGCCACGTGCATATTACTATGCGCTTTTTTTCAAAGCCTAGATAACGCTTAACGCTAGAAAACTAATTGCGAAAAATACATGTAAAAAGTACTTCAAGTACTTGTGATTACTTTGTACTTGAAGTATTTTTTTGGTACCTTGCCAAGCTCTGTTTCATCTTGTATAGCGATACTAAATTTCACGTTGTCCTAGGCACAGCGTCGGTTCGATTGCGTTGGTCGTTGAAGTGCCGCGAAAAGTATCTTTGGTTGCATCCAGTGCCGATAATCGAAGAATTATTTTCGTTACGTTCCCGGCGTTCTTTCAACGTCATCATCGACTGAGGTCCGTGAATGATGTTGTATAACAGAGCCCAGCACAGTTTCGCCGGTAATAAACTTGAGTGCGAAAAAAAAAAAATTGTTCATCACCTATGATTGATAATGAACGCGTGATTTAGGAATTAAATTAAATTTGACAAATTCGTACCATTTGAGAGGCATGAAATACTTTATGGACAGTGGTAGCGTGACGTTCAACTGATTTGTGAGTATCCCTGAGACAACTTCCTCGGCAACGTATTCGGGCTCTAGCATCGGCATTAATCTGCAAGCGTCGAAGAAATCGTGATAACTGTGTTACGGATAACGTTTATTATTTCTATAAAACTTTCTATGAAATTCTATAAAATTACCGCTCACCTGGGCTTGACGCCGTCGAACATTCCGGTGTTTATCAAGTAGGGACACACGAGAGTCATGTGAATGCCGTTGTACCCGTTCGCCTGTTAATGAGAATGATTGCCCGGTCAGAACACCCAACAAATTATATCCTACGCGCAGGTTGTTGTGGCTCGGGCGCTTCGCGCCCTCGCTATGTTACTATGCAATTTAGAAACTTATTATGGAGTTTCGAAATTTAGCTTTTCGAACATTTACCGTGAGTAGGTTACTTCCGGTTTGAAGATCTCATTTTGCGATCATTTCCGGTTTGAACATCTCATTTTTCGACCGGAGTGACGTCTCACCCGAAATACGTCACTTCCGGTTCGGAAATTTCATTTTTCGCCCCCAAGTGACTCCACACCAGAAGTACGTCACTTCGGGTCCAGAAAACGCATTTTTCGACCGGAAGTGACTCCACACTAGAAATACGTCACTTCCGGTCCGGAAACGTTATTTTTCGACTGGAAGTGACATCTTACCAGAGATACCTCGCTTCCTGTCCAGAAAAATAATTTTTTTGCCGGAAGTGACGTCATACCGAAAACACGTCACTTGCGGTTTAATGAAACTGTGTTCCTTTAATGAAACATTTTTTTTTTTTTACCTTGAGTTCCACGAAGAGACTCTCGTGAAAGCCCACGGCAGCGAACTTTGTGGCGGAATAGTCCGTGCAATTGTAAGTGCCCACGAGACCCGCTACACTGGCGACAGTCACTATATGACCGTGATTGTCTTTCATCATGTCCTTCAGAAAACTCTTCGCTATCTGCAATAATAGCCTCAGTTTCCGTCATTCGCGTTCGATGAGAAAAATCTGTGAAAATTCCTGCCTACCCAGTAGTGCGACAGTATGTTAACTTTGAACGTTCTCTCGATCTCGTTGTCAGGCAAATCCATCAGAGTTCGGCCACACACGTACCCAGCGTTGTTGACGAGCAACCTTACCTTAAATTGCCAAAAATCTTTAATTCATCCGCCGCCAATCGGCAATAGGGTAACAGCGGCGGATTCGACCCGGCTGATACATAATTTATTTACGCGCCGCCCGGCGTAGTCCATATTCACCACCTTTACCTTAATACATAATTACCGGTAATAATATATATATTTTTTTTGTTTGGGGGTGGAAGAATTATTTACGTGCTGATCGGGGTGGTCCATATTCAACACTTTCACCTTAATACACACAGAGAAAAATTGTTCGGTTTCCCTAACAAAATGTAGATAGTTAATAATTTATTCCTGTGGCAGCAAAAATATTTTGTTGTCCCTATGTTAAGGAGGTAAATGAGTTATGAAAAGAAAATTCTTGCTGTCCCAACCATTTTTTTTTCTCCGTGCATAACTACCGGTAATATATTTTTTTAAGGGTTAGAAGAATTATTCGTATACTTACAGTACCGACCTCTATCTGCATGGTCTTAGCGACCTTATAAACTTCCTTCGGTTCGGTGATGTCGCAAACGTAACCGGTACATTTTCCGCCGGCCTCCCGTATTTCATCGACCGTCTTTTTTATACCTAGGGAAAGAAATACAAAAATTTAATCCCGATGTACCAATTCACAGACAGCTGTGTGTGAAAGTTCCACGCAAACAAAGGATTCTTAAGTGCCGGAAATTGCTCTCGAATGAGTAAGTTAACACCAATCACTGCTAAAAAAAATGGATTGTTGCCAAAGAAAGAAATGTTCATTTCAATTCTTACAATTATTTACATGAATTTTTTCAGAATTTTATTACATTTTCACTTTTTTTTTTAAATTTAAAAAAGCGATGTAGAAGCACAAACTCCTGATGTGTCCTCATCAAGATTTCACAGTACACACAAAAAGTTTCGAGGCGATTGCGCCAACAGTTCCTCGGTTATGGCCTCAGAAAAATTTCAAAAAACGTAAAATTCAAAAATGCAAGAAAATTGTGAAAAAATGCATGTGACTTCTAGAAAATCAATGAATTCATTTGAAAAGACAAAACAAAGGCTTACAAATTATTTAGTGAATGATTTTTTTAGCAATTTATTGATAACTCCTTGACATAATTATTCTGTAAAATTAATATTTCTGGCACATTTAATACAGTCGATTTTTTTTCAGATTTTTGTACCGCTAGTCAGTGTTCAAATTCTCAGTGAATCTCACTTTCGGCTGGGAAATGCACGTGTGAAGCGTCCTTAAAGGCAACGGGCGGAGCGTTGCGTTAGTTGACCGCAAATAAATGTTGATGCAACTTTTGCGTTGTAATTATCTTTGTTAGGCGATAAAACACCGAGTCCGTCCTCTCGTCATCTCCGCGACAAAGTTTTAATTTTTGTCTTTCTTTTTTCAAGCCTCAACGGACTCGAAGGACGAGCGCGGTGACAATTTTCTGTGCTTTCGCAGAGCGACGAAGCGCGGATGGAATACGAAATTGGGCGCGAGGAGCGCAGTCGTAATAATTCGAGCACGTACCAGATTCGTTGATATCCCAGATAATTACGTGCGCGCCGAGCATCGACAATTTCATCGCGATCAATCTTCCCAATCCACCGGCACCCCCGGTGACCAAAGCAACTTCACCGTCGATACTCTTGCTGCCGAATCTTCGCGGCAAGATGCTCAGAATAATCGCCTCGCTTATGTATATCACAGCGAGCCACAAGAAATTCAACAGGTCGTAGAGGAACTTAATCGATTCTCGAAGATCCATCATTGTCGATTCGGGCGAGAAGGTCGACCGCTGAAAAAAAAAAATCGACGGTATTGCTGAAACAAACATCGCCGATTAATAACCAACGTCATAACTGCATCTGGGACGCGGGCGTCGAGGCTCGAAGTTCAGCGTTCTTGCATAATCGTGAATTCGTGATCTCCGGAGTTTCAACCCACGGGTGAAAGTTTCGGCGGAGCATGAAATTTTCCATCTCCCACGAAATCGATCCTCGCTCGTACCGTAATGAAACTTAGGCGATACACGAATGGGTATTTTTTAACACGAGGAAGGTGATTTATTGAAGGGGACGATGAAGTCGCGGCAGACGAGAATCAGTATGCGGTAGACTGGTTGCGCAGACCGGGGAGTTTGGAATTATGGATTCGTTAAAAATTATGAGCTTGAGCTCAGATTTGTGATGCGGGAAAAAATCCGGCGTGTAGGATTCATGTATCGCTTGACCGAAATCCGACGAACGCGCTTTCTGTGCACATTAAGAAAAGGTTTGTTCTCTTTACATCTTATTATCCACGAAAGTCCACAATTTTTTATTTGTTAACTTTCCAATCGCATCATCCGGATAGGGTTTTACAAAGAAACTTACAAACTAAAATCGTTAATGAACAAACGTGTTTGTCACTTATTTAACAGATTCGTACTCCGATTTTACGGAATTATTTGTTACTGTCCGCGCAAGCGTATAAGCTACACCTTTCCGGTTTCCGGCACACGATATATGGAGTTTATACGATCGCTTTAAAAAAGATTTTTTTAAAAGTACTTATCGTAGAGAAGCGTATCTCTTGATCATCTACGAATTGCATACGAAATTGTTCGCCGTGGTTATATTTAATACGAGGACGGTGTTTTTTTTATTGAGGGGAACGATAAAGTCTTTCACAAGCGAGAATTAGTGCGTGGTGGACTGCTTGTGCAGACTGTGGAACTTGGAGCTAAAATTGCATTGAAAATTATGCACTCGAGTTTAAATTCGTGATCCCCTGAAAAAAATCATTGCGTGCGATATATCGCTCGACCGAAATCAGACGAAAGTATTTTCTGTGTGTAAGATACACCATTGCAGTTTCAGTCACGCCATATACGGAGTACATACGATCATGTACGAATTGCATACGAATTGTGACTACATATGGGTGACCCTGACCCGTATGGCACAAAATATTTTGAAACAATTTAAAAAATGTTTTAATTCTCTTGCGAAATATCTTACGAAATATTTCTAAAACGTACAAAAATCTTGTTTTTGAAATATTCTATCAAAATGTTCCACCGAAACGTAAATATTTCAGAAACATACTTAATCTCTCAACACATTGGATTAGTTATGCAATCTTTCAAAATAATGAGCTTAATTTAAATTTGTAAACCGCGGAACAAATAATCGCGTGCGGTTAATATATCGCTCGACCGAAATCGGACAAACCTATTTTGTGTGTAAGCGTATGAGATACAATATTTCGGTTTTGGTCGCACGATACGCGGAGTGAATACGATCATGTACGAATTGTAGACAAATTTTTGCTACATATGGCCATATCGGACAAAACTGCATACATAATTAATTTATTATACTTTTGTTTATATGCGATTTTTTAATGAGTACATACGACTATATATGAATTATTCATGTTTTTTTTTATCGCGTGCAGTTGATGGTGAATAAATTTCTTTGGGACAGTTAATTAAGCGAACCAAATTCAAGGTCGGACGATATTGAGCAGCAATAAATAAGCGATCACCAGGTATTCTCGGCGCAAGGGAATGACGTATGCGGTCCAACGATGCATTCTAATTGGGTGTAGAATTGCACACCGTTATGCTGCGTGCTATCGGCAAGAAAAACACGGTTGAAAATTCTTTCGATAGTACGACGGAGAAGAGACGATTTCGGAAATTTATAATCCAGCCCATCAATATAACGGAGTATCCCGTATATGCGATTATTGTTAATCAAACCTTCAGCACGATAGTTATGTAGCTGCGATCATGTAGAATTGCACACCGTTTGATAGTGCGACGGTGAGGCAATGATTGAAAATCTATAAACCAGCCCATCAATATAACTGAGTTGCTCATATATGCTATTATTTTTAATCGAATCTTCAGCACGACATTTATCTAGCTGCAATTCTGTAGAATTGCACATCGTTTGGCTACGCGCCATCGACAAGAAAGACACAGTGCAAAAATTGTTTGATAGTGTGCTGATGAAGAGACGATTTCGGAAATCTTTTAACCAGCCCATCAATATAATTGAGTTGCCCATATATGCGATTATTTTTAATTGACCCTTCAGCATCAAATTTATGTAGCTGCGATTATGTAGAATTGCACATCGTTTGGCCGCGCGTTATCGACAAGAAAGACACAGTAGAAGAATCGCTTGATACTGTGACGATGAAAAGGCGAACTCAGAAAGTTACAAACCAACCCACCGATATGAGTGAGTACCGCATATATGCGTTTTTTTAATCGAAACTTCAGCACTATAATTATGTAGCTGCAACACACACTGTGCCACGGACCGGAACGCTGAACATCCGATTTCTCGAGACCGTTATGAGCTCTCACGATAATAGGCGACCTTTCATACAAAAAAAAAAGTTTTACACTGCACATTGGTAATCAAGTATTACAATCCACATTCGCATAAAATTGATGGAAGTTTCATTCGGGCGGCCGAGTTGGCCAGAAACTAGATTCGTATTTGAAGATAAAACTTTGTAATTGAAAATAAAAAATTGTTTTTGAAGGTTGAAATTGGTATTTGAAGTCTAACATTTGCATTTGATGATTCTACGATTGATATAATAATTCCTTTTCTTTGATTGAAATTTACGTATGTAGTCAAAATCTGTCGTTTCGGGACTCGAGAAAGAAATGCTTCCAGCCGTTTTAAGAAATCAAGTCGCTCAGTTTTCTCGCAAAGCACCTTTTGGCGTAATATTCACAGCAAACCGCTCCGATGTATTGCGCTCCAAGATTTCACCATTTCTTTGGGACTGCATTCTACACCGGTTGAGCGCAGACTAATTTTGTTAAAAGCCTACTCGCTATGCGCGTGACTTACACAGAGCTTCCAGTTGAGCGTGTATTGCCGTGTACATGCATTCTATCAGCGCCGTCTACCGGCCAGCTCCGACCCAACTTGCACGCCCAGCTCTTTGCATGTATACGCAATACACACCCGTCCGGTGAGCATGTGTAGGTCGTGCACATAGCGAATAGGTTGAATTAATCGCCTGATTTCCAAACTGTCGATACAATTATACGACGTTTGGAGCTATTTGAAGCGACGTAACGCCCCGAGTTTTCAATTTGATTTTTGATCTTTCACAATTGGGATTACACGGGTTAAACATGCACAATGCCTTAATGAACTGAATAAAAAAAACATTTAAAAAATCAATTTTTTTTTGTTTTTTTTTTTTCTTAATCGGCCCCTTCACGATCAATACGAAGAAAAACGGTTCGGTACTTTCTGTGCGAATAAGTAAATGTACGCGCAACATATAGTTTAGTGAGTGATCGTTAAGCTAATCGCGACACAAGTTTCCAGGTCGTCTATAAAAATGAAAAATAAATAATTTCTATCCCGCTTAAAAAACTTTATGCATAAAATGCATTCCGTTTCATTAATTCAATTTAATAAAATTACCTGCCGATCGATTGATTCCGCGAAATTTTTTGCCGCCGATCGAGTTTCCCTCGATTAAAAAAAATGCAATGCATTTTTTTCGGACTAACGCGAAAAAAAAAAGGTTTGGTACTTTCTACATGTGCGAATATGTAAATATACAGGTAACATGTAGTTTAGCAAGCCATTGTTACAATGAAATAATTGCTTACTAAATACGCTTGTCACTATAACAGCGATACAAGTTTCCGAGTTGTCTACAAAAGATGCAAACTTTTTTTTTCTCTCGTTAAATGTTTTATCCATAAATTGCCACATTCTGTTTTATTAATGTAATTTAACAAAAATTACCTGTCGCACGATTAATTCCGCAAGAAATACGATCACCGTGGAGCAGCTACACTGCACGCCGTTAACTGACAAAACGACTCGACGTGCCGGCCGTGCGAAAGACACTGTACGAGAGACGAGTGTCGACTCCGTTCCTCGGCTCTCCAGCGGGCACTTCGAGCTGAATCGTCGTGGAACCGCTCGACGTCCGAGACTCTCTCGCAGGGCTGGAGAAGACTTTGCCCGGGTACGTGGTGAATCCTCGAGAACGTCGACTGCTTCGCCACGCGATTTAAAACACACACCGCGGCCGAGGAAGGGAAAGAGCCAATGCACGGCCCGTCGGTATCGTTCGAGCGGGATCAGAGAAATTCAGTTTCGCGTTGAAAGTAACGTCGGCCTTTTGCCTTTTCCCGGTCGACTAAGGTAGTCCTTGCGAATGCCGTTGATTTCGCATAAGTTTCAGAGAATTGAGAGGTAATTGTAAACAATTTTTTCAGATTTTTAAATTCACCTTCGGCTCGACAGATCGGTGAACAGTCGTCGGAGCTATGTTTACATAGACACGAGCCAGTACAACATAAACTCTCGTCAGCGACCTAATATTTATCTACTAAGACCGAGGAACATAAATGTTGGCTCATTGAGAATACTTAAAAAAAAAAGACTTGATGCAAATAGCTTCAATATATTTTTTTCTTGTCGTCTTTCAAATTCCTCGCAGGTATCCTCTTTCCCGTTAAAAAAACAAAATTATCAACTGCTCGACGGGAGTGCAAATATCGAAACTCGTCGCTCAGAACGTTACAATGCTTTCCGGTATAAAAATATTTCTACAGTAGTAGAAGTGATTTGTCCCCCCCCCCCCCCCCCCCAAATTACATCCGAATAAATAATGTTAGGATGAATTAACGTTCGAAAGACTTTCATCAAGATGAGTTAATATTCGTCAAATTTTTCTTACAATTTTCAGATTATCAATTCTATTTCTCAGTCCAGGATCGTCGAGCGGAAAATTTTACCGGATAGAAGTGCAACATCGGAACTGGGTACGTTCGATACGTTGCAGTGCACAGGACCGTGGAACTTTCTATTGCATTCACCGTAGCAGCGCACAGTGCATAATGAGACTTGTAAGGAGTTCTCTAACGACTCACCAGGACGCATCGTTATTCGTCGAATATTTCAAAATTTTTTAGACCGTTAATGCCATTTGCTCGGTCCGGCGTCGTCGAACGGTAAGCTTAACCGGAAATAGGTGTGCGATATCGGAACTCGGCACGTAGAGTTCCGATCCGTCGCTCGGGACGTTGCAATGCACAGGACCGTGGAACTTTCTATCGCGTTCACCAGAACAGTGCTCGGTGCACGATGAGACTTGTAAGGAGTTCTCTAAAATCTCAGTTGCACGCAATTAAGGTGAGTGAAAACGTGTATAGTACGTTGTTTCGTTATAAGAAATAGAAAAAAAATATGGAAGAAAATTATTATGTACGTTGATCAACGGAATTTTCACGCTGCGACGAGTGTGTCGGGTGTTGAAGGAAGAATCATTTATGTTTGTTTTGTTTTGTTTCGTTTTTATAACGAGTCTGACCGGGGACCGGTTGCAGCTGGAAGATTCCGCTCGCGGTCCCTTGGCTTTCGAAACCAACGTCTGTCTCTCGTCCACGTGTGTTTCCACGTGTTTTTTTTTCGATCACGACCGGAAGTTAATTTCCCGTAATTATCGAATCGAAAATTGCTATAATTCCATACTTAGCATATAAGTTCGAAAAGTTTGCAATTTTCTAATGTTTTCATTCATAAAAGTGTCGAATCCTTAATTTTTTTTTTCATTTACTTTTTTTTTCAACAGGAAATTTGCATCGGGCTCGAAGGATCAAAGACGAATAGGATTCGGTGTGCGAAACGCGAACGGGACGGCGGCGCTTCTCGCGGCGGGTGTTCGCGGGTCGAGTGTCCTCCGGTGAAAGGATTTTCTATACCATAAGATCTTAAGTCGGTCAACTATCTCCGGCAACGTGAAAAGAAAAAAAAACCGGCTCGAGTGTCTTAGAAGCACGTTAGATTTCGCGCCGGGCGGGCCCTCGCGCTTCGCCGTGCAGCGGTAAATCTGCCGATTGTTTCGCGAGGCGTTCGCTTTTTCGAGTGGCGGACACGAGGTTGAGGCTCGATTGCGCTTGAGCGAGGCTCGTGAGTCACGAACGAAGGAAGATATGCACGCGTGCACAATTAGGATTCCACGTACGGCACCGGGTGACAAAAGAAAACAAAACCACGCGTGCTCGCACACGACCGAACTTGATTAGAATTTTCGAAGAGGCTCCCCTCGTCGTCGCCGTTTGTTCTCCAGGGTCTGCGGCCACAAACCCGTCGGTCGCAAATTCTTTATTTCTATATACATGCTTGGGACCGGCTCCGCCCGCGCCGAAAAGAACTACTGAAAAAAATTAGCTAAAGAAAAAATTACAAATAAAAAAAAACTTAAACGACTTTTAAAAATCGACTTTTAAAAACCTTACAAAAAGATTGAAATAATTAACGATAAGATATTAAATTAATCAGGTAGTAATTGCTGATGCAGGAACCACCGCGTCCTCAGTAATGACTGTTAGGAGTGACTACCAAAAAGTAGAACCGGGAAAATACCCTGAGTACTTAAATTACGTATTGAAGTAGCAAGTACTCGAAGTACCGAGCGCTGGGTAGTCCCTCTAACGGTTTCCCTGTACGATCGTAACACAATATCGATGTAGCGGATTCACTCCTTTCGCTACAAAGCTGCCATGCGGGGAGGTCCAGACTGTCCGACGCCGACCAAGAGTTCGCCTTTTCCCATCCCTGCTTGGAAAGCGTTCCATACCGATACTTTTCATCGACATGGTTGAATGATTTAATTTGGTGGTGTGCCAATGGGCCAATGCAACACTAAAGAATAATTCACTGACTCCGATTCGTTCCTGTTCAAACTCTGTAGCGTGTGATTATAAACATACAGGCGAATTGATACCTTTCGCGTTCCAGCTTAACTGAAATTTGTCGTTTCTCATTTATTCACACGAAAAAAGTGGTAATGAAATCGATAAACACTCGCCGATTCATCCCGACTAATTGCGACTCGGGAGCAATAGGCAATTTCTTATTAACAGGTCGCTGAGGTCCGTCAATGATTGCTGGTTGATTCCATTTATTATATAATAAAGGATCAGACACGAAACCTTCATCTTAGGCTTGACCCAAAGGTCTCTCGCCCATTAAGAGCAAACGCAACAAACTTCCTTCTACTATCCGTTGAAACACCCACCGAGCGAACCACGAAGAGGTGTGCTTGGAAAAATCCCTGCTCTCAGAGTCACTTTCTTGAGAACATAGATCGAGTTGAACCTACCCATACTCGGGAAACGAATCACTTGGCTAGACTTCAAACGATTCGCTCGGAGTCGAATCGGCGGAAGTCGCACCCAGCAGGTCTGCCCAGAAAATATCCAGGTATTTGTCAGAGGAATGGAACCTCTTGTGTCTGCCTTGACCCTGCGTGTGTCAAGCGCAGGCATGTCATTGCAGTTGGCAGCTTATCGGAAAGAAACGCGTCGAATCCGATCGATTGACCGGCCGAGACATTCCCAGAAAAACATTGGACGCCCCATATTTTCCCGCCGATTGACACCTGTCGTCCGGAAGTTACGCACGATAATGAATAATTGAACATTAATGTACTTTGTTGTAAAATTAAAATACCAGAACATAAAAAATCTTTTGCCAGATATTTACGAAAATGTTCAAGAAAAATAAATAAATAATTGTAGAATCGCAACACACATGTGTTCGAAAGCTTCCAATGGGGTTATTAAATGTTCAACAACATTTTTTGTATAGTTCATTGCGAATGGGAAAGGAAATCGCTCTGCGATTAAGATTATTCATTCCGATCGAAATCCTATCGGTTTCAATAAGTATCTATAGGATTTTCTGAGCAGAGTTATTTAGCTCCCATGATTTCGGAGAATTTCACCTGATTCAAACGGTATTTCAACATCACAATTCTCGAAAATTTAACTTTCAAATGAGCGCATCTCTTGGCACGTAGGCCTCTACTAATTCAGTTACCAAACTGAATTTTTTATAATGATACTTTCTCTCGACGTTTTTCTTATTCACTAATTAATCTCGGGTTTCTTGAATTCGTTTGTAAAGTATGCATTTAAAAGACATTTTTTTCCTCCTTTCAAGATAGTATCAAGATGTTCAACTACGCGTTAGTCAAATATTCCTAGATCTTTAAAATTTGACCTGTGAGGGACGGGGGGGGGGGGGAGATTTGACTCCAGGCTCACCTCAAAATCAAAGTGCTGGTAAGGTGGAGCCATTGCTCAGTAATCGTGGTTTGTCATTGTGAGCTTGCGATGATCTCGAGATCATTTATCGATCAGTTAGATTTCTCTTTTGTCCACGGCCTCGAGAGGCCCCTGACGCCTCGTACCATGGGACGGAATCGAATACCGAGGTGATTAGCCCCATCCGCCAGACTGAGCGGCAACGATTTCTTCTTTACCCGCTGATGGTGCTAACCGTAGTCATTTATACTATGAATTCGCACACTTTACTGTCACGCCGCGTATACTCTGTACTTTCTTTAATTTAGATATTTAATTAAGGAAAATCTGCACCTCGTTGTAACTTCTTGTACAGCTATGGCACTTCTGGGATTTATCCCAGTACCAATAAAAGTTCCTTTTTTCACCATGAATACCATTGGGTATTCGCCCAATTTCAGGTACGATGTCATCAAGACTCACTCATCGTTTCTTGTGGTGTAGACATCGCTCATAGGATTTATAACGGAAAGTGCAAAATATGCGATACAGTGGAGTAAACAAATTAAAATTAACTTATTAGTATACACAATGGGATTCCTAACGGAATTATACACAATATTTCTTATTTCCCTAGTCTAGGGGAAATATCCTAAATACTAAGTTCAAGGAGACCTTCCATTCCTTAGTACAAAGTACACTAAGGGAATGGTTCAGCGAGGTACCAAAAAATGTCACCGACGCGACATTATCGTTTCCCAACCAGAGGTTCTTTCGATTTGCGAACCGAAAGAAGTGGAAGGGTGAATGCTGCGTCGGAAGGGAGTATAAAAAATCGTCAGTCGTGAGACTGAGTACGGTATAAATACCTTGTGAAATTTTATGACGATAACATGACGTGGGTCAAACGAAATATCTATCGAGACGATCAGGCAACGGGAATCTCGGGGAATTCCCCGTGGCCCGTTCTTCGAGAAAGCCCACGTATGCAGACGTCATTTCACCTACCTGTTGCGATGTTTTATCTCCATACCTGTTGCGGCTCTTGTTTCGCTAATTTAGTTTTGGTGTTTTATCTACCTGTTGCTATTTTTGGCGTATTGATTTATTTATACGCATCGTTTGTGTCCCAAATGACGCACATGCGCAAAAGTCAGTTTTTTTTCCTTTAAGGATCATGTGGTTTCCGGTTCACGATGCAAAGTATCGCTTGGGGCTATTTTTTAACCGCAAGGATAAATAGTAAACAACAAGAATCATCGGGAGCTCTATAGAGAGCCTTGGGACTCCCAGATTGTTCGGGGGACTTTTCGCAATGATTTTTCCGCTTCTCCGTTCCAAGAAGACACTACTTCGCTTCTTAGAACTTATTTTTCATATTTATAGAACTTTAATGGGTCTGTTCTAGGAATTCATCAATAATAATATTAAAGGTATATTTTTATTATTCCTACAAATGATTACGATAAGGGAAAGAATTCCTGAAAAAACGATCAGCCTTGAATATTCTTTCGAGAACGCACGTACACGTTCGGATATTTTCTCTAAATGTGATTTTTCGAAAAAAACTGGTGAGAAGTTTTAAAAAATTGAAAAATGTTTGAGAAAAATTAAAAAATACATACATTTTTTTTTTTTGCATTTTCCCCCACTTATCGGGACTCCAACTTTTAGGCCAGGTTTAGGCCAGGCTTTCCACACATTATTGTTTGATTATTCTTCATCCGAAGCATTTCTGTTGCGAGCCCCCCAAAGTGCAGCCGCATCAGCCTTTTCCCACCGTATCGCATTTGCCATCGCATATTTAAAACGGGCATAGGAAAACTGCGGAAAACCGTAGGTCGATACGGTCGGTCCCAAGTTCGCTCCACGACGCCAGAGCTACGTCATGCCTAAGCCGAGAATGTAAACATGGACAACAGCTATATATACGTGACGTACACACGTACAGGTACGTGTAGATGACTCGTATATATATCTGGAGCATTGTCTCGCCAATATTTTCATTTTTCGACCAAGCGACGACACCGGGATTCGAACCCGCGAACTGCCGGTGCTCTGGTTTCGAGGCAAGCACGCTAACCACTAGGCCACCGCACCGGTCCAATATTAAAAAATATTGAAAAATTTTTGAGAATTTTTTTTAAAAATTTGCAAAATTCTGCACACCGACAGAAAAATCTCGACATCGTTGGTTTTCGGCAAAAATCTTCCTTTCCGAGGAGGCAAAATCCGCGATGTTTCGAACAAGTAATCGAGTATGTCGACGCGTCGACGAGCGGAGGTCGACATATCGAAAGAAGAAACCTGACGGTTGCTCAAGTATGAGTAACAATTTTCTTCGACGTCATGAATCTTAAGTTCACGTTTGACACGATAAGTAGAATTCAAAGTGATACGGATTCACCTTGCGGCCTTTCGATTTACCGATTCCTTCGACAAATACCGTTTCGATCAATTTTTTTTTTGTGACGCACCAGACTATACGTGCACCAGACCGTACGTGCTCTACCAGTCATACGTTAGTCGAATCTCGGTTCGCTCGTGACATTTTAACGCTACGAATTGCGACACATGCGGGCACGTGTTGCTAAATCTTCACGGCGAAACATATAATTACAACCTTTTGCTCTAAACTCGTTAAATCGTATTGATAAATGACGTCTAATTTTACTCAAACCTCACACCTGTTTTTCGTTAGTAGGACTCGGAAGTTTTGTTCTCTAATCTCATTGCCTTTTACAAATTTCCTGTGAAAAAGTATAATCGAAAAACCCTGAATTATCATCGCTGCATCACCTGTACATTTCGAACCAAACACGATTAAATTAACTGCATTGATTTTAATCGTGACACATTAAATACGAGCTCACGTGGATTTGCGACAGACCGACGGAACGTATCAAGCGTTATCTCTACGTCGAGTTTTGTAATCGAACGGAAACGACATTCCCGCGCTGGTAGTTCGTTTTAGACGAATGTTCAAAGACACGGAGCGAGCACGAGGTGTAATCGAGAAAGTGAGATATCCTTCGGCAGGCAGACAGAACATTTTTCTACTCGCGGAGAGTCTTATCTCTTTCCGGCAAATAAAATCGCTATTAAATTTCAATTACAGACGACAAGAGGATGACAAGCTTTTCGTTTTATCGCGTCGAACAGTCGCGTCTCCGTTTTCTCATTATGCGCGTACCGCAAAAGTTCAGACATTCGTCTCGGTTCGTTTCGTAGTTGAGTTGTCTATTCTTATGTATTTTCGTTTACCCTTAAAAAAAAAAAAATCAAATAAAATTGTTGCACCCTGCGCGATGAGTGGAATATTCTTCGCAGTTGCACGATTCGAAATCGTGAACGCGACTCTAAGTGCAAATCGCGAATGATGGAAGAAAAAAAGTATCGGCGAAAAGCGATTCCCCTAGACGCGTCTGTGCAGCGTCGTTTATCTTGATCGTTTGGGTATTTCGATTATTCGGGTATTTCGAGACAATCGAAGGTCAGTAGAAAAAAAAACATGTGCTAACGTTTCTTACAGAAGCAAAAACGACGATCGACTAACGATTGGTCGCACACGCATAAGATTCATGCAATGAGATCGGCAGAAATAATTAATTTTTGAAATATGTCGCTTTGGACAAACCAATATTAATTTTATGGTAGCAGTCAGCCGATCGGAAGCGAAATGTTTGTAAAAAATTATTTACTGTGATGATCTCATCATATGAACTGTGAAACGCTAATGTTGCTTAGACAGGTAAAAAACTACGCTCGATTTATACAATGAGTTTGGCCGAAATAATTAATTTTCGAAATATTCGGCTTTGGACAAACCGATATTAATTATTTTATCGTTCAGCCAATCGGACGCCGAATGTTTGTTGAAAATCATTAACTATAGCGATCTTCTTATACTTCAATGTCGTTCTCTCGAGAATTTTGCCGTTTGATCCACGCAGGAAATTCCACGTTGAGTAACGCGAAATAGGTTTTTAATTATTGATAGACAAACATTAAACAGTACCGAACAAGTCGATGCGACCTGTTTTCGCTTCTTCGGAGGATCATCCATCCTCGACGCCGATCGTTAATCTTCTTGTGCAAAGATCGTTTAGGAAAATACGCGGTCATCGATATTTTCCTCGGACATGAAACGCGGACATCGATTTTTTTCCAAAGGCTCGAACTATTAATAGCGTTTCGTTTAATTATCGCGTTCTTACTCTTGCCTGACGATTGACGCGTCGACCCGATGCAACTTCGACTCTAAGCGCAGCTACTGCACTCTTCGCGTGAAATCCCGAATAGCCGACGCTGTCTCATTGCCACGGAGAAAATGAATGTCTGGAAAATCCGATGAGGAGTCGTCCGCGAGTCGAGAGGGTTGAGATGTTGTACTCGGGCTCGGTGAAAAAAAAAAAAGCGTACAGTGCGGGTATCCTGGCAGCGGGTTTAACCGCAACTTCTGGCAAAAGTGAGAGGAAGAAGGTTTCCGTGGGAGGTAAACTCGACCTCCGGGAGAATCTGGTATAGACAGCCGGCTTTACTTGCAGCGGTCCAGTTCGTCGCAATCCGCTCATACATTATAGTCAAATATTTCTTCAGAGTCCAATCGCGGACTTTGATTTCTTAAATCTCGGTACTTGAAGCGGCTAATTCTATTAGGCGGTCAACGGGATTTCTTCTTCGAGGCTTCCGGAATACCAGTGTGGTCGAGCTCTTGCCGGAAGAGAGTCGATCGCAAGTGGCGAAATTTTTTTTTTTTTTTTTGGATCTTGCAACTGTGAACTTACGAGGATTTATCGGTGTGTGGTGATTTTTTTATTATCGCATTTATTTTTTCTTTTACAATTATCTGTGGCTCCAAGAGTCACGGCGTTCGTTACTTTGTAATTAAGGGGAGTATTGTGCAAGGGTGTCGGAGCTAAAGACGCGAGACGAAGGCTGAGTTTAATGAGAAGGAACAATATGATTCCTCGGTCACGCTTCGGAGCGTAGTAAATTCTCGAGGCTCAACGATGATTTTCAACGATATAGTTCAAGATACGGAGTGCTGAGTAACTGTTCAGGTTTACACGTGCTTCTGACCTTGGGCACTGATAAAAATACAAATTGCCTCGAATGATATCCGTGTGAGCAGATGGAGCTCTCGAACCGTAAAGTAATTGCGTGCAGATCAATAAGTAAATTCTCGAGGCCAACGATGATTTTCAACGAATTTTTCCGATTTACATTTATTTCTGATATTGAGAACTGATAAAACTATGAATTGCCTCGAATAATATCTGCGTAAGCGAGGACAGTTTTCGAACCGTAAAGCAGACCTGATCAATTTCAAATGGATCGATAAGTAAATTCCCGAGGTTTAACGATAATTTTCATAGAATTGTTACGATTTACATATACTTCTAATCTTTACAACTAATAAAAAGATCAATATCCGCGAATAATGTCTGCGTAAGCACGCGGAGCTTCCGATTCATAAAGCGCGCCCGGATCGATTCCTCGTGCTAATTCGATGATTTTCATAGAATTTTCACGATTTACATAAACTTCTAATCTTTACAACTGATGAAAAGCTCAATTCCCTCGAATAAGGTCTGCGTAAACACGCGGAGTTCCCGATGCATAAAGCACGCCCGGATCGATTCGTCGTACTAATTAGTCGCGTGTGGCTTAACGATCCGCGTCTCCATCGATAACAGATCACTATAGATTTAACGTCGGTCCCGACAGGCGCTTCGATATTTGCTCATTCGTTCCAACGATTCTTTCCATTCGGCTCTCACCGCTTGATAGCTTTATCGATCGTTGAACGTCGAAGATAAGTAAAACCGATCATGTGAGTGAGAATACAAACATTTGCCAAGTTTCGTTGAGCGAAGTCTCGCCTGGCGTCTCACCTACGACGGTATTTATATTTTCGTTCGGCATGAATTTTATCGGCACGGTCGAAGTGAAATTTGCATAAGCATCGCTCATCGATCTCCGTGCAATTCTCTATAGATCTATCGAAAAGTCATCGACACTGTGCGTTGTGCAGCCTCGCTACGATATTTTTATTGCTTCCTCCTCGACTGCTCCACGATTAATATTGATGATTGATTATTTGCAAATTCAAAGATTTTATTTTTTCCTCTTCGTTTCAGCACTACGATGTTCTCGTGGAAAACGGCGGTGGTTGTCGTTCATTTTTTCTCGACGATACGGAATTGCTTGACGGGTGAGTGCATCGAGTTTGGTCGATCGTCCTTCGTACGGTTACACATGATTTTTATCGTCCGTATTATTGCAATGTGCAGCGTCCATAATAAACGTGAACAATGGGATCGATTGGAAAAGCGAGTTCGCCGAACCCGACGAGATAGACTGGCGAAATCATCCTTGCATACGTCCTTGCGTCGACGGTGCTCCTCCGATGGATTGTTACTATGCGTTCAAACTCGAATCTTACTACGCCATGAGCAAAGCTTGCTACAATTGTCCCTTCAACGTGACGGATTGCTTTCGCCCCCACTGCGTACCGGCCGATGGGGTAAAGCGTTCGGTTCAAGTAGTCAATCGGCAAATGCCCGGACCGTCGATCGAGGTGAGTCAATATTTGATAATATTATGATACAATGATAATAAAGTTCATGTCGATTGGACGCTCACACCGATGCTCACAGATACTTACAGATACTCGCAGCTTCTCACAGATACTCACAGATTCTCATAGATTCTCACAGATACTCACGAATACTCGCGGATACTCACAGATACTCACGAATACTCGCGGATACTCACAGATACTCATTGATACTCACTGATACTCACAGATACTTATAGATATTGCAAGTAGGCGAAGCGCGAGCGCCATCATGATGACCAAGAGTAATAATAATAATAAAGATTCTAAGATAATTATTGTTAAAGTAATGAATGAAAATAGTACATTTCGATACGAGTGCGAAAAAAGTTTTTCTGTCGAGTGTGAGTTTGCAGCCCGAGCCGAAGGCGAGTGTTGCAATCACACGAGTTCAGAAAACGTTTTTCGCAAGAGTATCGAACAAAATTATATTTCAAAAGGTGTGAAAATGGGGGTTTTCGCACGCGTGCGAAAAAACCGCCATTTTCCCACCGAGTGACATAAAGTAGTATTACGACAGGACATGTGTTCTTCGCTGAACAACTTCGATGTAATGACTCAATGGATAATGACTTTGAATCCGTTATTGCGTGCCATAATTTATGTCATACAAAATTGCGCAACGGTTACTTTTCTCACACAATTTACAACGATTGGCGACTCGCTGGATCGGCGCGTTTTTCTCGCCTTTTTTCTGCTGTTGTACATCTGATTACCAACTTCAAATGCTAATAGCTCGCGAGTATTAATCCGTATAAGTTTTCCGGGTTCCGGTATAACGATATAGACACGGATAATCTCGGCACAGTGCTTTAATTCATCGTTGAGCCGATAATAGTCTACCCAAGGTTAAAATCAACAAAGAAAAATTGCGAAATTGTAGATTATCTTGTTAGATGAGACAGATGCAAAATAGTGTTTTTTTTTTTTCAAATCATTTACATTCGTTACGGAAAGAGATCCTGTAAAATTTGCGCATCGAGAATATGTAGATCAAGTAATTATGCAAATTGCGTTTTTTTTTTTTTCAACGCGTATCTCTCGACGGTACGTTGTTGCAGAATTAATTGAAAATCGGTATTGCTGTCGATGAATATTGCGGTAAAACTGTGCAACGGAGAAGAAATTAAAATCCGACGAAGCGTAAATATCTTCTTTGTGGTCTTCCGCGATCTCGACATTTGCGACCGAAGTCATTATGGGCGAGGCTTGTGGAGAAAAAATACAACTTATCGCCGTCGTTAAATTAATGAAGATCGGTCGCGTGTTTTTTTTTTTTCATTATCGCAGAGATTATACGATCTTCGGTATTATGAATGTGAATGTAATGAACGAGTATAACAGCTAACGCAATAGCTTCCTCTACTTCCGTTATTGGACAAGAATATTTAAGACCTGCTGCATAGAGTGAAAGCGATCCTCTGAAATTTGCACATCGCGAATATGTAGACAAAGTTTTCATGCGAATTGTGCTTTCGACGCGTATCTCTCGACGACACGTTCTTACAGAGTTAATTGAAAATCGGTATTACAATCGATAAACATAGCGATAAAACTGTGCAACGGAGAAGCGATTGTAGTCCGACAAAGCGTTAATATCTTCTTTGTTGCCTTCTGCGATTTCGACATTTACAACGCAAGTAGTAATTTGCGAGGATTGCGGTAAGCTGTTAAAAAAAAAACAGCTTATCGCCTTCGTTATACTAAAGATCGCTCGCATGTTCTTTTTTTTTCCTGTAGCAGAGATTAAACGATATTCGGTATTGTGCGTACGAATGTATAATAGTTAACGCAATAGCTCCGCCTACTTCCATATTAGGCAGGAATATTTTAGACGAGCTGCACAGAGTGAAAGCGTTTGACGCCACCGCTGTGTATATATATATATATATATATATACGTATATATGTTGACGCCATGTGTAATTGTAGGTGTGCCAAGGTGACAGGTTGATAGTAGACGTCACGAACCTGATGCTCGCAGAAAGTACGACGCTGCATTGGCACGGCCAGCATAATCGCGATACACCCTACATGGACGGTGTGCCGTACGTGACCCAGTGTCCAATACAACCAGGAGCAACGTTCAGGTACCGATTCACCGCGGCGACCGCCGGTACTCACTTCTGGCATTCGCATTCAGGTAACAATTTAGTCAACTCTTTCAAAAATTTCAGCGATCATTGAAAAGCCAGAAAAAAAAATTGTTTAAACTCCGATATAATGCACCAAAGTTTCCATTTTTACTACTTTTTTTTGTTCCTTCTCGTATCGTTAATAGGATTTCTATAGAAAATTGTAAAAACGAAAAAGAATCTATTAAGCTATCTATAAAACTATTCTTCAAAAAACAAAATTTGAAAAACGCCGATGCAATGTACCGAAGTTTCCATTTTTGCTATAATTCCTTTCTTTCTCATATCGCTAATACAATCTATACAAAATTATTTGAAAAACTATAAAAACTAAAAAAAAAACTATGAAACTATTCTATGAAAACCTATTAAACAAAATTAAAAAACGCCGACATAATATACCGAAGTTGGCATTTTTACTGTAAGCTTTTTCTGTCCCGTATCGTAAATAGGATTTCAAAGAGGGGACGGTGTCTTCGGGGCGCTGATCGTCAGAGTGCCGCCGAGCAAGGATCCTCACATCGACCTGTACGACCATGACCATCACAATATGATTATACTGGATTGGGACCACGAGATAGGATCGGAGAAGTTTCTCGCTCATCATCACTCGGACGGCGATAACAAAGCGCCGAATCTCCTTGTCAACGGCCTTGGACGGTACCAGAGATTGACGGACGAGAGTGGCACCAGCAAGGACATGCCGATCGCCACGTTTTCGGTCGATCAGGTAATGCGAGGGGAAACAAAAATAAACAAAATTCGCAGCGATAGTTTTACGCTCGGTTAGTCGAGCTAGCGGACATGCATAATGCGTACGATCTACAAATCGGCTAATTTTTTTCAGGGCTCGAGATATAGATTCAGGCTTATAAACGCGGAATTCTTGAACTGCCCGATCGAGGTGTCGATCGACAATCATACGATCTACGTAGTGAGCACCGACGGCAACGACATCGAGCCCATCGAAGGTAATAATTATCTTCTACCTTAATTATTTATTTTAAAAAATACGAAAAAAAACGCCTATGTAATGTATCGAAGTATTCATCCTCGCTGTGATTTTTTTTTTCCTTCTCGTAATTCTCGTATGAATTATTAAATTCATTACACTTGCAACAGAGTTACCGAGAATCATACATCGACGTTGCATCAATATTTATATTATTTGTTCATTTATTTATTCCAGCCGAGTCGTTGGTTAGCTACGCAGGCGAAAGATTCGATTTCATTGTCGAGATGAATCAAGAGGTCGACAATTACTGGATCCGGTTTCGAGGCCTGATGGATTGTGACGAAAGATTTCTCAGCGCTCATCAAGTCGGAGTGCTCAGGTACAACGGAGCGAAGGAAACTGACCCCAATGGAACGGTTTCGTACGCAAGAATTCCTATGAACACAACGGCTTTGGTAGGGATCTTTAAAAATAATTTTAAAAAAATAGAAAATCTAATTTGTCGATATTTTATTTGCAATGTTATGAAATAATTTGTTGCTCGATCGTAGCAAGTGAACGCGTTGAATCGAGGAATGGAAGACAACCGAACGGTCAGCATGCCCATGCTCGAATCCCTCGATCCGAACGACGCGTGTATAACGCGCGATCCTGACTACCAGTTTTACCTGTCGTACGACTTCTACGACAAGGACAACCCTCAGTTCCATCGTAAGAATCTTTACGGCTTCCATCAAGGTAATTAAATTTTGCAAACAATTTCATAAAGGTCGCGATAACTTATCCCGGACAGACAAGCGCCACGAAACTCAGCACTTGACGCACTATTTGCGACACGTGTTGCAACTATTGCCCTGCACCCGCTAGTAAATATTCATTTAAATCAAAGCAATATTTATTTCAATCGAACAAATATTCATTTCAATAAAGCAAATATTTATTTGAATTAAACAAATATTTATTTATCAAATAATTTTTTTGGGTGCAACGGCTCCGTTTCGTGGCGCTTGTTTATATGGGTCGTACTCGGTAGTTTTTTATTAACGAGACCATGTGTTTTTTTCTTCTTATTTTTAGTTCCCGCGAAGAGCAAGAGATTATTTACTCCGCAACTGAATCATATATCGATGAAGCTACCGCCCTTCCCACTACTGTCGCAACGCGATTCCATAAAGGCGAATCAATTCTGTAACGCCAGTACCGTCAATGGCTGCGAGAACAGATTTTGCGATTGTACACACGTGCTTCAAGTTAAACTGGGCAGCGTCGTTGAGCTTGTGCTCGTTGACAAGGGTGAGTGAAAAAAAAAATTCATTTCGTTCACAAAATAAACATCGCATGTCGCTATTTTGGCATTGCGCCATTCATTTAGAAACAATAGTATTTTATATTTATATAATAATGATATAATATAAATTACGAACTATATTTTACTCTTTAAAAAAATATAAAATATAAACGCATTGCCGTGCGCGAACGCGAGTTAGATGATTGGTTACTTGGAACTCACAGATTATTGTACTTAACATCGTTTAGCGATGTTTAGTACAATAATGTGCACAGTATCCGCTGTGCATAAGCATAGCCTGTTCGCCGCTTGGCCATTACGCCGTTGATATATAAACGAAACATTTTAACATATAGGATTAAAAAAAAATTATGTGCCATGAATATAATATCAACTATAATTATATACTGATAATGTGAATCAACGGCTATAAATTTTTTTACATAAGTAAGTTGCCGTGCGTGCACGCAAGTTAGATGCTTCGTTACTTGGAACTAATGCATTATTGTGCTAAACACCGCTTAGACAGCTTATAATGTACAGACAATCCCATCTCATTGCAGGTTTCACTTTCGATGCGAATCATCCGTTCCACCTGCACGGGCATCAGTTCCGTGTCGTGGCCATGACACGAGTAGGAAAAAACGTTACGGTGGAGGAAATCAAGAGATTGGACGCGGAGGGTCTTGTGCATAGGAACCTGGATCGCGCTCCGATCAAGGACACGGTTACCGTGCCGGACGGTGGTTACACGATCGTCCGTTTCCACGCGGATAATCCAGGTAAATTTATCTTATCTAATATCAAACCTGATCGGCAATCAAGGCCGTATTACTTGCGTCCAGTGCGACCCCATGTGAGTTCAGAGATAATTGAGAAAAAAAAAACCGAAAAAATCGAGCATATAGAAGGGTGCTGAAAACATTGATTTTCCATAATAATAATAATTCCAGACTGTTATTAACAAATTAATAAAAAACAAATCCCCTGGCAACCTAACTTTTTGTTCACATGAAAACGATCCGTTAATCTTTTTCGATACTTTCGATAGTTTCATAATTTTCGATAACAGCGTTTTTTATCGATTGAAAAACGGAATTTTCAAAAATTACAGAAAATTCTACAAACTGTTCATACGTATTCGGAAAGATGAACGAATCGTTCTCTTGAACAGGAAGTTAGCTTGTCGGGTGACACGTTGAGCAATTGTTTATTCATTAATTTGTCGATAACTTCTTGAAATTATTGTTATGCAAAATCAATATTTTCAGCGCCTTCCATGTGCGGATTTTTATCCCATCGACGAGTGTTCGCGATTCCTCTCTCGATTCTCTCTGAACTCACGTGAGGTCGGACCGTTCGCGAGTACGGTAGAATCCCGATTAGCCGGGATGCGCAACTAAAAAAAAAATAATTTTCAGGCTACTGGCTCTTCCACTGCCACATCGAGTTCCACGTCGAAGTGGGAATGGGCCTCGTGTTCAAAGTCGGCGAGCACGACGAGTTCAAGCCGGTGCCGCGAGGATTTCCACAGTGCGGAGACTGGAAACCGTCGAATTCGCAGGAGGTCGCAGCCGAGACGACCAGAGCGGCGAGCAGAAACGTTGCAACTTCTACACCCGACCCCACAGAAAACGAAGTCACCGCAAAGAGAACAGTCCGTACATCGGTTACCGAGTGGTTGCCGGCGATTCTTCAAGAACTCGGTCTGGAATCCTCGTCGGCAGGGTCGTCCACTAATAATATTTTTCTCCTCACCGTCAGCTCGTTAGCCGCGATTAGTCGCACGATTTTTTAAATAATTTGCATTTTTTAAGACGTAGGATAATTCGATGCCGGACCTCGAATGTCGAATGATTGACATCGATTCCATTAGTTTTATATGCCGTAGATCATCTCATCAAGCACACCATTCGGATACGGTAGAAAAACTCGCGCGCGGCCAATCGGTGCCCGTTTGAGTTTGAGATCTACCGTGACTCAATTGTTGTTATGTATATAGTAATTTATTTCACCCGACCTCCACGAAACCCGCTTTACTTATCCTCGATCGCGTACGTTCCGAGAATTTATCATAACCGGAAGAGTAAATACGTCGAACGAGGGCTGACTGAATAGTAGTACACTTTTTTTTTCTTTTATTCTCTGCCAAATATTTTTCGCTAATATCGATCTTCGATCTTTATTAGCAACGATTATCGTCGATATAATCGATTGTCAGTGCACGATCGACTAGTTTATTGAACACTGTAATGCGTGTATGCTGTGATATGTAAGACGGCGTTAAATTTTACTTGTATATTTTGTATCAGTGCTCAATTTGACACGTATTTAGTTGACATACGCGAAATAAAAATATTATATCGTTTGCAACGTATCCGTGCAAAGGCGGATTTTTATTCTCCAATGTCCTTCGAAAAACACGTGCAGGACCCATGACCGGTTCCAGTGTTTGAGATCCACTGTACACAAATCGTATCTGTGAGTATCTGCGAGTATCCGTGATTATCTGTGATTATCTGTGAATATCCGTGTGAGAATTTGTGAATATCCGTGTGAGAATTTGTGAATATCCGTGTGAGAATTTGTGAATATTTGTGAGTATTTGTGAGTATCCGTGTGAGCATCTGTTAGTGTCCAATCGACATGAACTTTATTATCATGTAGATAAGGGGAAATATGTACAGGGGAGGGCGGGGAGGAGTGAATTGTAAAAAAAAACCTTGAAGAGTATATCCGAAATGAAACTAATACTATATTATAAGACAAAAATTCAACCTAGGTGTAAGCTCGGATAACACGGAAAAGTCAGATAAAGCGGCAATGCTTGCACGCCGACTGTGTGTGTTATCCGTGTTATCAGAGATTCCACTCATCCGACTTACGCTCTCCCCACATTGCCTCGGACAAACGGGCTTCTACTGTACAGACCTTGTTAATCGGTTCGATAAACGAGTTTCGGCGTTGTACCACGCGGAGTTTCCTCCCACCGAGTCGTGACGTTCCGTTGTTGCGTCACGGAGCGTTCGCCAGGGAATTCCCTCCGGGTATTCACCGGGAGCCCCCACTCGACGCGCGAGACTCCCCGTCCCACACGACATTAATTCTGCAACGTGTACGCACACGCCGTTCGACGATCGAGCTCGAGTCTACTCGATCGCTTTCGCAGACCGCCTCTTCCGCCACTTATTTCCGTTCGAATAAGAAAGATAACCGAAATTTCGTGAAAATTTTGAAATTACAAAAAAAATTGTTTAAAAGTAAATTTTTTGTTAAGTTGAGAGAACAACAAAAAATGGTTTGTCACGCTGTCGGACGCTGTCGTATTTGTGCGCGAAAGCATACAATGCCGATTTTCGGAAGCGAGGAGACTCAGCACGCTCTCATTGAAATAGTGAAGCTCCGCCTTATCGTGAGTTCTAGTCCGTAGGATAATAAAGAGTGGCTTGTCTTATCGTGTTATCAGTTTTTGACAACGACTCGTCAATGTTTCCAGGTACTGAACACCGTATGCGCCGGCTGCATCGTAAAGTTCGAGCAAGTGGTCAAAGGCAAGGAAGCATCCGCACGATGCATAAACTCCGCTTGCCAACCGGAATGCACGGCATCTCGTCTGTCTCGAAACGATTCGATTGCGAAATATGGTGAAACGGCCGTCAGACCGACCATGCACTTTTACGTGGAAACCGGCGATAACAACTCGGCTAAAGCTGCGTCACCCCGGGAGAACGAGAGATTCTCGCCTCAGGACAATTTTAACTACCCCGAAAAAACAGTAAAGCATCGAACACAAAGAGAACAAGATACGACTCCACTTACGAACCCATCGGCGACGGGAAAAACGAAAAAGTTGGTAACTCTGAACGTGTCAGTTTGAAAACCGATATATCGACTAATTTCACTCGCAAAATGTCTGACGTACTTGAACTCATGATGTTTTTATTTTTTCGCTTCCTTTCGTCAGTCCGGAAATGTCGAAAAAAGTTCGAGCGAAGAGTAGAGTCCGGTGTCGATTGTGTTGCGACTACTGCGAGAAGGAATTCACCCACAGAGGCGACTTGAAGAGGCACAATCGAAAGCACACCGGCGAGAAACCCTACGAGTGCACGGAATGCAGCAAGAAATTTTCGCAGTTGTCGAATCTGTCGAGACATCGGCTGATTCATTCGGGCGAGAGACCGTTCGCGTGCGCGCAGTGCGGCCAGAGTTACAGCAGGAAAGGCCGGCTCATCAATCACATCCGACGGCAACTGTGCAGGCGAAATTGTCGACGGACCTGCCAACTTGTCGCGGGAACGGAGAGAACAAAAGAATGCGATTTGTAACACGCGGTTTCGTAACGCGTAGGAACATACGTTATTTGGAGATAAGTCTGTCCTTAAAGTACTGTAATAGAGCCTGTCCCGATTCTGCAACGTACAAAGAAAGACCGTTCGCCTGTGCGCAATGCGGCCAGAATTACGGTAGGAAAGACCGGCTTGAGCGACCGGTCTTTTGGTGTTCTTCCCATGAACGTTATCGCATGCACACTTGCGAGAACAAAGGTAGTGAATTTTTATCGTGATACAAAGAACGATGCGAGCTCAGTTTAGAAGTTTTTTTTCTTTGCAATGACTAGGTCTGAACCGCTTGACGATTTCTAGGATTATAAAACGAATACGGCGCGTCGTCTTGTCTGGCTCTTTGCAACAGATGGGCCATCAATTTTGCGATGTTGGTGTGAACAGTTGAAGGATTTCTGCTTACCTCGATGATGTACGACTGGAACTGTGTAGGCGAAATAGTCGACGGTCCTGCAAACTTATTCCGGGAACGGAGAGAATAAAACGAAACGATTTATAACCCGCAATTTCGTAACGCGTAGGAACATATATTATTTCGAGCTATTCTGTCCTTAAAGTACTGTTACAGAGCCTATCTCGATTCTATCGTTAGCCGCACACATTCGCGCTCACACGCACGCTCACAAAATCATAACCGTATAACGCTGCACTTTGCTTCTCTACGCGTTGTAATATAAACGGTATGCACAGAACATCGCAAGATCGATCCTACTTCGCAATCACGTGAGCGTATTTTTTTTCTCCGCTTACAAATGAAATTTTTCGGCAGCCCACCCTTTCTCAACGCAACCGATTCTGCACATGCGTGCCTCGACCAATAGGGAGCCTTCGAACCCGAGCTTCGACCAATCAACGGAGTGTTTGTAGAAACGGTTGGCTACCAATTTTTCTTAAAAATTACAAACTTTAATACTCTTGAACGACCGGTCATTCGATATTCTTCTCATCGACGTTATCGTATGTACACTAACAAGAATAAAAGTAGCAAATTTCGTATCGTGAGACAGAACAATCCAAACTCTCTTCAGAATTTTTTTTTTTGTGATCAGTAGCTCATTCACATTAGACGTTGGTCTGAACCTCTTGAGGACTTCCGGGGTTGTAAAAGGAATACGGCAAGTCGTCCTGTCTGGCTCTCTGCAACGGATGGGCCATCAGTTTCGCCATGTTGGTGTGAAGCGTCGCGGGATTTCTGCCCACCTCCAGTATGTAAGAAGTCTGTTTGGTGTCCAGCGCCGACAACTGCGTGTATATAGTCTGACACTCGTTGTCGTCGCTGACCGGCTCGTGGACGTACAACGAATCGAGAAAGAAATTGTTGTGTCCCATCAGCAGTTCGAAACTTATTTGTCCGCTCAGGAACTGGGGTATCGAGTGCGATCTCGCGTACAGCAGGATTACGCGCGGCACGAAGGTAGGCGCGTTCCGGTTCTCCTCGAATTCCACGCACGAGGCGATCTTCTCGAAGCACGGACCGAGGTCGTACAAATGTTGATCTTGGTCCATGACGTCCTCCTCGATTTTTTCCAGCATCGAGAGAAACGACCTGCGATTGTTGGTGAAGTCGCAGAGCCGGCTGGCGCCTTCGACCTCGAGCGTCATGAGACCGAATTCGTGCCTCGGATTCAGGCCCGATTTGACGTTAACGAATATCTCGACGACGCGCTTGATCATGTAGAGCGGCGAAAATTTTGCCGATGCGCGAGTCTCGAACGGCGTGCAGTCGGGCTCCCTGGCGGTGTCGACGACGAACAGAATTTTCTCCGGCACGTTCGAGCCGGGCAGAACCTTCGTCGTCCAGCTTTCGTCCGGGCAAATTTTGTTCTTTCTCTCTTGAAGCGAATTCATCGAGGAACTGTGCTTGATCCTCGACATCGCCTGATCGTCGGCGATTTGCTCGTTTACGTTTATGTTGGAATCGGTCGAGTTGATCTGAAGATTCTGCAGCAGCGAACGACAATCTTCCCTCGCCTCTTGTTTGTCTGTCATTTTTTAAAAATATTGTTTATTTTTTTTGTCTGTTGATAACTACAATTACACCGTTGGTTGTCTTTTTTTTTTTTTTTTTTCAACGCGGACGCGAGTAAAGAGTTTCGAAGACGCGTGATGAGATGCGTAACTGAAGAATCCACCGGGTGAGACGCGCCCTCTGCAGGAGACAGCCGGAAGTAGGAGAAAAGAAATCCCCCCCCACTTCCGGTTGCCGTCGTGATTGGGGTTGTCCATTGTCGTGGAAATGATTACGTTGTAATAACGAATTCATTCGATTGACTCATTCTGCCTCTGGCAGAAAGGACCGATCAAATCAATCCGCAATTGTAACGTAATCATTTCCAGAGCTGGGTCGAAAGCCCAATCGATACCTAAAAATCAAGATTGGTGGAATTCCCCCCGCTGCTGCTCCGTTCCGCCAATGGGCGTCGAGAGTACGGTCTACCAGACCTGTTGCCGTTCACGGTAACGAGCCTCGGCTAGAAATCTGCCGGAAAACTTATCTGAAGTTTTTTCAGCATCGAGCTGAACGCTTCCTCCTCTTGTTTGTCTGTCATTAAAAAAAAATATTGTTGACTTTTGTTGATACCTTTACGGACTTAACTACGCCGTTCCTTGTTTTGTTTGTCAACGCCGCAGGACAAAACAGTTGGAAGACGCGTGCCGAGATGCGTAACGGAAGCCTCCACAGAGCGAGTCATGCCCTCTGCAGGAGATAGCCCCAACGAAAATCAAAAGTCCCCCACTTCCCGTTGCCGCACAGCTATACCACCTGAAGCTGCTAGCACACGAAACTACGTAAGGAACACACAGGCAGGTCGTGCAGTATCCACACACAGCCGTCGTTGGCTGATGCTCGCGAATCGGTGTCCGACCGACTCGCTGTGTGACAGCAAACTGCACATGTGTCTCATGTCCGAGGTGGCTAAAAATCAAGATTCATTGGTCGCATGCCCCCAGCCCCAGCTCCGTTCCGCCAATCAGCGTCGAGAGCACGGTCCACCGGACCTATGGCCGTTGACGGTAACGAGCTCGGGCAGAAATCTCGCGAAAAATCGACCGTCCGTGAAACACGGGACTTCACAAAGCTCGATGATAACGCAGAAAGGGAGTGTTTCAACGAAATAATTCGTAGGGGAGACCTGACGTGCGATGCACCGTGTTCGGAGGTGCTCCGCAAAAGCTTGCCGTTCCACTTTTAGGTTCGTATTGACAGATTTCGAATATGGTTCGATGAAGAACGAAGAAACAAAAAAAAAAAACGAGTCTCCCCCCGGGCTCTACGCAAGCTCCGACGCGATACTTACCGATGGCGAAGAGTTATGACGTGATACGTACGTCCGCGAATATATACGATGCACGACTAATGTGAATCCATCGATGGCCCGACGATAACTCGAGAGTACACTCGTTCGATGTTTCCGCTTAATATTCGCGGTAAACGTGTGCCCCCCCCCCTCCCCTCCACCCCTCTTCTTCTGAACCTCGGACGTTAATCCCGATATCGCCGTGCAACGAGTCGATCGAGTAAATCCGCCGAGTTGTCGGATGGCTTTCGATGCTGTTGTGGACGAGAGGCACGACGGGCCAGCGCCGTGTTAATGTTTTCCGGACGATTATTCGGTGCTCTCGAAGGAAGGATTTACATTCGATTTCGGTAGGCGAGGCGAGCGTTAAGAAAAAAAAAATCGAAGTCGATGCACAGTGCTACTGGCTAATGGCACAAAGACACGTCTCTGCAGTTACGTCCGGTGTCCCGCACACTATAGTTGCAACGAGCGTACATTGGCAAACTTTTGTTTTTCCCGTTTTTTTTTTTTTTTTTTTTAGCCCTGATGTGTCTCTTCGATAGTCGTTTTTGATGTTGGATAGAAAATCGGAACGAGGCAAACATATTGTCGCTCCGAGGGCGTTTAGTGTACTCCAATATCGTTGCTGACTAATTAATTTCAGGTGGTGCAGTGTCACGGACGCGAAGGATGTTTTGATCTACCGGGCGCGTTAATTCGACAAGCAAGCTGCAGCGAATCTCCTGTACGATGTTGCATTGCGACGGGGAGTCAGGATCGGCCGGCTTCCATCAGCTCAGCGTCACGAGTAAGAAATACTAAATGTTGCATCGTCTGTTCGTTCGGTGAAAGCCGATGACTATAAGAATCGTCGATGCCGTTACTGACATTTTTCAAATTTTCGTCTACTTTAGGAAACATTTTTTAAATTTTTCGAGTCGCTTGATATAAAAATGTTCAATGTTTTTATGTCTGTATGAGCCTTCTGCCATGAGGCTGAACAAATTAATTTTTATCTAATTTATTCACTTCTTTTTTTTATGGGGAAAACGATTTTACGAGAATAATCGCAAATTGGTAATAGTCGCGTAATGTTCGTTCATGAAGAGAGAAAGTAAATTGGAAAGATCAGAGGAATTTCCTCGACATATAAATATCCATGGATAGCACAAAATTAAATATCAAGTCCCGCAACGAGTTATATCGACCTTAATATCAGTTTGTTAATTTATTTGATTGTCAATTATTTCGTTTTGTTTTCCAGTCGAAGCCGCGGTGTTGAAGAGCTCCTCATTCCTGAAGCCCAATCCATACGTGGAATTCTCTGTCGACGACAAGAGCCCTCGCAAGACCGAAGTCTCAAAGTCAACTTATCAACCTAAATGGAACGAAGAATTCACGATTCTCGTGACGCCTTATTCTCAGCTGCACTTTCGCCTGCTGGATCACAGTACCTTTCGGAAGGACGCGATTATCGGCGAGAAACGCATAAGCCTGTTTCAAATACTCGCTCATTACAATGGTAAACTCGAGAATCTCGAGTTGACGCTGGACCTTATGAACGAGAACAAGCACGATTCTCAGCTCGCCAAAGTCGGCGAATTGGTTACACTGTTCGACGGCCTTAAGATCGATATGAGCGGCGTTACGCCGCCCAACGAACAATCGCGACAGTCGCAGTGCTCGGTAACCGGTGCCCCGTTGCCGCTCGGTGAGTTATTGCCATCGCCAATTCGTCCTCAATTCCGTAAATCCTAAACGTTGAAAACAAAAAAATCCACCGGCCGGGTCGTCCCTCGATCAACGACTCGAGTTGTACAAAGATTTCCAAAATTCGACCCACCGCGCATTCGTGTCTCGTCGGTAAATTCGATGAATCGCGAACTTTGAAAGAAAATAAATCCACCGGACGGATTTTTTCCTCGATCAACGACGCGAATTATACGACCAAAAAAAAAATTCGATCCGCCGCACATTCTTCTCGTCCAACCGACTATCTATAAATGTTGATGATAATAACAATGATAACGATTAAATAGCGCGTGGAGTCGAGGGGTTCGCGCTTATCATCGGATTGTACCGGGCGTGAACTCGAGGGATGCTTGATCAATGCGCGATGTTATAAATAGCTTGTCAGTCGATGTCTGCAAGGTTTCGGCGGTCGTTTCCTCCAACCCGCAACTATCCCGCGCCTAAGTTAAAAAGAAATTTCTCTTTCCAATCTCCGTACTCCGCGATAAATATCGCCGAGTTCGGAGACTGGAAACAAAAATTTCTTAGAAACGCGGATACATATCAGCGTTTATTCTTACTAAACGTTGTAGTATCGAGAGAAAAAAAAAAAAAAAAAACATCTCGGTAAATAATCTTCGACTGTTGCAGGTGCCTCGAACAGCGACAGCACGAACAATCGTAGTATTCTGAACGGTGGAATACGCGCGTTGATGCGCGGTCAAGGCACGGAAAACACCGCACCGTCGACCGTTCAGCCCGCGATGGTGCAGCGCAGTTCTTCGAACATGCTGCACGAGCCCGGCTACAACAACTCGGTGATTCCAGCTGGCATTGGTATGAGCAACACACCGATAGTCGATCCCGGCTCGGCGTCCGTAGAAGACGTCGCAGTGAGCAATTACAACGCCCTCGTCGGTAACAACACGTCGCCGGCGATCGCGCCGGCCGTTCAGCCGACGGCCCAAGCGGGTTCCTCGGTGCTCGCGGTCGAGGGTGAAAACGCGACGCCCACCGAGGAACCTCTGCCAGCCGGCTGGGACATGAGATACGATATATACGGTAGAAGATATTACGTGGATCACAATACGCGAAGCACGTCCTGGGAACGGCCGCAGCCTCTGCCACCGGGCTGGGAAGTTCGTCGGGATCCGAGGGGGAGAATTTATTACGTGGATCACAATACGAGGAGTACCACGTGGCAGAGGCCGAATACGGAGAGGCTACAGCACTTTCAGCACTGGCAGGGCGAACGACAGTACGTTGTTCAACAGGGAAATCAACGGTTTCTTTATCCTCAGGTAGGATTCGTCGGAACGATACTCGAAGGCGGAGCCTGCACTGAAATAAATTACTTTGCACCTTAATAAAAAAATGTTTACATTTCATAAAATTTAAACGGTCAAAAATTTAAATCGCGAACTGAAATTTCCGTAATTCTTTGTTTTGAGTCGGTTTTTATAACTATTATTCACTTTTTTAATGAAAAAAAAACCCATAAAAGAATTTCATACACAAAAACGAAAAGCATCCGGATCCCACTTTATTTTTTAAAAAATTCTCGTTAATTTTATACTTCCTCAAAATTTTAGACAGATAATCATACATTAACAGAACCAGGATTTCATCCTCCTCATCGAGTATTCGTAATGCGAGCGTCTACTGAAAAATTTCTTGTACTTGGTACTTGAAATCGTAAAAAGTACACGAAGCACTAAATAATACGCGAAGTACTAAAAAGTACTTAAACTACTAAAAAGTACTTAGGTACTTCAAGTGAAAACTAATAACGCCAATTCGCGAATCGTTTTTTTTTTATGTTGCAGGCTCACGGTGGTCAACCGGTCGTCGCGGGGCCCTCGGTCGCGACTGTCGACGAGGACGACGCCCTGGGACCATTGCCGGCCGGCTGGGAAAGGCGAAAGCAGCCCGAGGGAAGAGTGTATTACGTCAATCACAAGAATCGTACGACCCAGTGGGAAGATCCGCGCACTCAGGGGCAAGAGACAGGAATCGACGAGCCACCGTTGCCCGATGGATGGGAAATCCGTCTTACGGAAGACGGCGTGCGATACTTCGTCGATCACAACACCAGGACGACCACATTCCAGGATCCGCGTCCAGGCGCGCCGAAAGGGTAATCTTACGAATTACGATCCACAAGCCATTAAATTTATCCGTAGATTTTAATTTTTATTCTATAAATCAAGAGATAAATTCTTGAATACTTAATCATCATCTAATTGCCTAATTCTCTGATACTTTTCGTAGACCAAAAGGTGTTTACCGTGTGCCAAGAGCGTATGAAAGATCATTCCGTTGGAAGCTCTCGCAGTTCAGGTTTTTGTGTCAAACAAATGCGATGCCCAATCACATTAAGATCAGCGTCAGCCGACAAACACTTTTCGAAGATTCTTATCACCAAATAATGAATGCCGAGGCGTTCGCACTTCGACGAAGATTGTACATAATCTTTAAGGGGGAGGAGGGCCTCGATTACGGCGGAGTATCGAGGTAAGCGAGAAGTCATCCACGCATGTTCCACGAACGATGGTTCGATCGAACGCATATTTATCGATACATTTCACGTTATCAGGGAATGGTTCTTCCTGTTGAGCCACGAGGTGCTTAATCCGATGTATTGCCTCTTCGAGTACGCTAACAAGAGCAATTACAGCTTGCAAATAAATCCAGCGTCGTACGTCAATCCCGATCATTTGCAGTATTTCAAATTCATCGGAAGGTTTATCGCAATGGTAAGACTGTCTTTGCATGTTACGTTTTTTCTGTTTTTTTTTTTTTTTTTTTTGGTAGTGGGAATTCCACGACAAATTCGGAATGTAATCGTTCAAATTCCGATTTCAGGCTCTCTATCACGGACGCTTTATCTACAGCGGTTTCACAATGCCCTTCTACAAGCGCATGTTGAATAAAAAATTAATAATGAAAGACATCGAGTCAATAGATCCGGAATTCTACAAATCTCTCGTATGGATAAAGGAGAACAACATCGACGAATGCGGCCTAGAACTTTACTACAGCGTGGATTTTGAGATTCTCGGTCAGGTTATACACCACGAGTTGAAAGAGGGAGGTGACAAGATCAGAGTCGTCGAGGAGAACAAGGAAGAATATATGAGGTGAGGCGGAATTTTTTGAAAATATTTATTCACGACAAATATGCCGATCGAGAAGGTCAATCGAAATTTTATTGACAAGGCTAATGACCGAATGGCGAATGACGAGGGGTATCGAGGAACAGACGAAAGCGTTTTTGGAAGGCTTCAATTCGGTCGTCCCACTCGAGTGGCTCAAGTATTTCGACGAACGGGAACTCGAGCTGATGCTGTGCGGCATGCAGGAAATCGACGTCGACGACTGGCAACGCAATGCTATTTACAGGCATTACACGCGAAACAGCAAACAGGTCTTGTGGTTCTGGCAGGTAAGGAGCGAGCGGGCACATAAATTTCGTTTGATGCGGAGATCGATTCGGTCAACTGAATTTCATTCGTTCGCAGTTCGTGAGAACGACGGACAGCGAGAAGCGGGCGAGGTTACTGCAATTCGTCACGGGAACGTGTCGCGTCCCCGTCGGAGGATTCGCCGAACTGATGGGTAATTGCAATATAATTATTACTATCGCGTGCGTCAGTATGTTTCATAAATGGTAAACACCGACAAACCTCGCGCAATAGCCAATAGCAGCACGAATAGAACAAGGATATTGGTGCGTACTTTAATGTAGTTTTGCTCTGTACGACTAAATTCAGAAATATTCGAGATTTATCCACATAGGCAGCTGAAATGAGCGTTCTTATATTGTAGTCTGTTCTCAGTTCGGGGTTCAATTTTCACAGAAATCAGCTCTGATAAGCGTTCTTTTGTTATCAGAACGACATGTATCTCGCGGAAAGAATCGGATGCACGGTTGTCAATTTTTAAAAACCCACTAGCAGTGGACACTCCCAAGTAAATGAACTCATAGCTGATCAGATCTGCCTTCAATGACACACCTATCCTGCAATATTTTCTTTTCATTGACATCGATTTTCTTCAGATCGATGTTCGCACAATGATAATAATGCTCGGTGTATTTGCCGTTTCCGAAATTGCAGGAAGCAACGGTCCCCAAAGATTCTGCATCGAGAAAGTGGGCAAGGACACTTGGCTGCCGAGATCGCACACGTGTTTCAACAGACTGGATCTACCGCCTTACAAGAGCTACGACCAAATGGTAGAGAAACTGAATTACGCGATCGAGGAGACCGAGGGATTCGGTCAGGAATAGTACTACAGATCGCGACAAATGGCTCGACGGTTCGCTCGATGATCGAAGCGTTGGTTAGAAAATAGAGAGAATCGGGTCGGCCATCGTCGTCGTTCGCAAACGTCTCGATGGCATCCTCTTTTGACAATAGATTTCGCTGTCGAACGAAGATTCAAAGCGCAGAGAGGGAAGCGTATCGGTGGACGATCGATGGACGACCCATCCGCGTTGTATAAATACGAAATAATTGACTGTCGTCACTAATGATTTCAAAGAATAGGGGGTATCGAATTTTTAGCGCGTCTTTTTATAGGATACACGAAGGATCATAGTAACTAGCCAAATTCGAACACGTCGTTTGTTCGGTCAGTTGAGAGGGATAAAGGGCGGGAGGGGGCGAAGAGCAAAGCCGAACGAAATGGAACGGGCTGCCCGACACGCACGGTGGTGCACAGTAAATATCAATGGCCAAACACTCCCAACACTTTTGTTCCTACATTTTTTTTCTGTTGTCGTGAATTTCGTGAAAATATTTGAACAGAGGAGAGAGGTGAAAACGACTCGGGGCCCGTTATCGGACGACGAGGTCGAAGTTGTGCGCAAAGTGCGGACCATGCCGAGCGCTCCAAAGCTCTAGCGCTTTAGTTTATTCCTCGTAGGAAAGAACATCGCACAACTTTTCGTAATCTCTGACCGCGGTTCCGGGTACGCGGGCTGCCTCTCGACCACACTGTTCGTAGGGTTTTATGGGACCCTGAAGTTATCTGCGCGACATCAAATTTCATCATTGGCAATTCTTCGTCGATGCGACTTCTTTCGAGGGGAAAAAAATTCTCTTGTAGAATTTTATTGTCCAAGTGAACTACCCCGAGCGAAGTTTCAGCGACGTTAAACACACACGTTGCAGCTCGATGAAATTTTGTCTCGTGCAGATATCTTCGGGGTGATGGGTTTTATCGATGCTTTCCATCAGTCGATCGGCTATGCCGCTCAAGTATTTCGAGTCTCGATTGAAGAAAAAAAAATAAAAAAAAAGATTTGAAAAAAGAATAAACAATTCTCTCGGTATTAGACATTGTATATAATGGAAGCTAAACTTAACTGTGGTATTTATCGTGTCGTAGGTAAGTGACAATTTTATACACTGTCTGGGGTGGGAGGGGGGAAGGAAAGGGTAAAACGGGTCGTTGTAAAATCTGACAATTTCAATCACGGTAATTACCGTTGATTCGTATCGCGACTCGGTGGCGAAGACAGCATCGAAGATCAATCGGCGCGATAGGAGAGGCGAAATAGTGTCGTAGAAAATAATTAATCGTAAATTGGTGCTCGGATGGTGATGATAAAATTGATTGCTCGTTTACGGCAAGTTATTTGTATATACGTTTAGATGTGTATGCGATATATATACTACTTGTGTATATATACATATATATATACGAGAATGCATGGTAATTATGTCCGCGTGTTGTTCCATTCACGATCGTCCGGCAATTTTTTTTCCCCTCAAACGAATCGACACATTTACACGAATGTTTTTACACATAAACTTTATGATGTCAAAAAAAAAAAAAAAAAAGGAAGAAAGTCTGTCGGCTCTCTCGAGCGAAAAAAAGATTGTACCGGTCGATCGCGAATGGCGAAACACGCGTCGACAAAACGATTGTGTGAGTGCGCGTCTGCAAATACTACCCTATTCCCTGCGCGCAATACCTGGGGATTCGCAAATTAATAGTATTGAAACGAGAGACATAAAAAAATTGAATAAAGCACCTCTATGGATTTATTTTTTGATTCATTTACTAGTTTCTGTGCGACACCCTTGCCTGATCAATGTTTGACGTTAAAAAAAAAATAAAGATAAATTTTAAAAACAAACAAAAAAACGAGAAAAACATAGATGTTCATCCGAGGACTGCTCGGTCGACTAGAATCACATATATATGAGAAAAAAACGACACCACCATGGATGTTTGTAAGCGTGTAAATTCCGACTGCAATGAAGAAACAATGATCGTATAAATTCTAAGGTTTGTACGTCGACAGCTCGACTGCGCTCTCAGTGGTACAATTGCTGCTGATCGATAAATTTTTGCATGGCCAAAATCTCTTAGGATCCTTCCAGCCTTGTGATAATCTGTAGCAATAATTAACCACGACGAACGGAGCACGCTACGTTATACCTTGTAACAGCTGTAACAGTCTCGTCGTTCGATCTTCAATTCGAATGACAACGTGTTACTGTTAAAAAAAAAAACGGAAAAGGAAAAGAAAGAGAATCTACAGGCCCGGTTGCGCATAGAATTATATTTATTAGACTGTATATACATATGTGCCGTGTACAGTATATAACTATATACACAATAATAAAATTAATTTACGGTTGGGAAAAGTTCTTTTGTCGATCGTGCGAGTCGCACGTTTTATTTTGCACAAACCACTGGGTCATTTCACGACCGGAAAGACCCGCACATATGCGTGGACAACATTTTTTTTAGCCGAATCTTATTAGTCTAATTTAACAACTACAGTACTAGTCGTGTAAATCGAGGGGTACACAACTTATTAAAATTGCACTATAATTTCGGATTGAAACTGAAGAATTTGTGCCACGGGAAATTGTTCAAAGTTCCAGGCTCGACCGGCCTTTCCACTACCGGTTTCCATTTGCTCTCAAAGTCCATCAACTGATCTGCAAGATTGTAAAAGAAGAACGAAAACGAATTAGTGAAAATTTTTATCTCGAGCGGTGATGAATTTTTCGTCGGAGCTTGCCTTGATCGATGTTTATCAGATCTTCGGTAGTCGTTTCGACGCCGTTCTTGTCTTTTCGCGTTTTTACGGTATGCGTCTTGTCGCCGATTTTCCTCGTCACGGTCGTTTCCGTGTTGCCCTCGCTGTCGGTTACCGTTTGTCTCTGCTCCATCGTTCCGTCCGGTCGACGGATCACTTGGCTCGTTATAGATTTGTCAAAAGTGCCGAAAGAAAATTGACGACGCGGCGCGGACGGCTGCGCCGGTTCCAGCGCGCCGGGCTCTTTCCAAATTTTGACGAGACCGCTCGCGCCGATCCTGCAATGTTACACCAAGCTAGAGGCTTCGTTATAAAACCACAATAAAAACAATTCTTCCCTTTGGATCCGACGCTCACTTTCCATCCAAGTCAACATCCATTTTTGGAGTATCCGCGGTTCCAATCGATGGATACTCGTATCCGGGTTTTAATACATTGTTCCTCAAGTCCCTCTCCGATGGTTCGCCGGGTGGAAGAATCTGGATCGAGGCATTTTCTGTACAAAGAAAAATACATTGAATAAGTTGGTCATCAATTCTTAAGAAATAAAAAAGAAACTACGTCGAATACCATCGAAGGGTGCAATGGAAACGCCGAATCCCTGACCAAATCCGTGAAAGAAATCTTTCAGCATTCCGTCCATCTGCGACTCGAAATAGCGGGTGATCTCGAACGGATCGCTGAAGATGTTGAAATGCATTCCCGCCCTAGGATTCCTAAAATAGCATGACACATCAGTAAGGTAAATCAAAAGAAAATTGCAATGTCGACGGCTTGACGGGTAGAATGCTGCGACAAGAAAAACCACCTGAAGTCTCCGGCTTCGTCGTCGTCATCGTCATCGTTCTGCCAAATCGGATTCCTGAATCTATCTCCGTACTGGCGGTGGTCCTCGAATCTGAAACGTCACTTTTCAATAGCCAATACGCGAAAACAAAAAAAAAAGTGGAATGCAGCCGATATTGCGAAATTCCGAGAAATAATGTCATCAGATCGGAGCAAAAGAACGTGTACAGTAGGCGCAAACTTTTTTTCCCTTTTAAATCGATTCTGCGCGATAAATTATGGAAATAATTATGAAAAAAAATTAAATTCTCGAACTTTCCGTATGGTTAACTCGACGAATTATCTGCATGAAACAAAAATGAAAGTTTTTTTCTTAATTTTCTACTCACTGTTGATTCGGTGGCTCGTGGTTGTTTCGTCTACCGAACAATTTTTGAAAAAAATTCTCGAACACTGACATTTCGGGTGTCGTTCGCCGTGATTTTCACAGCTGATCGTGGTAACAAAACAACGTCAAACAAACGATTATGTCACGCGCGTGAAACGGCACTGCCAAGACGGCTGGACGCAGAGCCAACTCTTGGTTCGGATTGGCATCGCAACAACGTTCCGCGAAAGCTCGTCTGCGCTGTCGTCACCGGGCTTCGCAGAGTTTCGATTTTATCTTCAGGAGCAATTTTCCCGGTAAAAATATCGAAGACAAAACAATCGTGGTTTCACCTTTGTTCACCGTACGAGAAGACTCGGCGTTTCACTTGATTATTCCAATTGTATCGGCGTACTCGTTCGCGATTGTCTTCGCGCAATGGAAGAGTGCGTCGAGCCGGATAACGCGGGAACCGCGGTCGAGGTTATACGCGAAGAATTGCGGCACACGGTACTCGAGGAGAGAAAATATCACAGAGAAGCGGAGGTGAATAAAAATCGCGTAGCCCTGGGAGAAATTCAGGACGGAAAACGTTCGTGGGATTCGAATCTTGTAGTCGCCAAGGCGAAGGAACTGAAAAAGAAACCTCTGTCCATGGACGATTATCTTGGCCTGCAGAGCGCACTCATACAGGTTCGGTGATGAATTATTTAAAGTGTACAATTTTTTTTTTCCTAACGCATTTTGTACGTAACATCCCGCTCTGGGTTTCTGTGAAGTGAGCGCAGAAAGCCACTTTTTCGCATCGCGTGCGAGAAAAATACTGCGCACGCGTGCAAACGCAATGTCTCTTTTCTCGCACCAGTGCGGGAAAGTGCCTTTCTGCGCACTCTTTTCAAAAACGAAAACGCACGATTTTCGTGAATTTGTTAGGAAAAATTAGGTGAATGGCAGGGGTGCAGAAATGCCGGCAATTTTACACTCGTCGAGAACTCCTTTTCTACGCTCTTGCCACGCAAATAACTATCTGCGTTTATGGTTGGTAAATCTAAAAATTTGATACCTAAGAAAACGACAACATTACCAGTTATTATTGATAGTCAATTTTTTTCCTTTTCAGGACAAAGAAAATATCGACAACTTCCTCAAGGTCGATAACGTGCTGGCGGCGCTCGTGCGCGATCTGTCCGGTACGAATCCGGCAATCCAGCTAGTCTCGGCCAATTGTTGCTGCAACATCGCTCTGGCAAATTCCAAGGCTTGCTCGGCTCTTGCGAAAACCGCTGGACCTTATCTCGTGGCTGAGTTGGATACGCTGAACTACCCCTTGGTGGAAGTTTGCGCGTGGACCATAGGAAATCTGTCGGGAGGCAGCGAAACAGCCTTTCAAGCTTTGTACGCTCAGGGTTGTTTGAAACGTTTGCACGGTCTGCTGAACGACTGCGAGGCTTTGATCTTGCCGGCCGTGTTGTACGCCGTTAAGCACTGCCTTCGTGCAGGACACGCTATCGTACCGTGAGTATCAGTTGTACTGCTAAATAACTTACATGCACGACAACACATTGTTTCTAAACTATGCGCATTGATTACAGTGACTCAGAGATGGTTGAACTGACAAGAACAGTAATCCACAGCTTGCATTTTAACGAGCCCGACACGCTCTGGCTTTTGGCACTGTTATCTTCAAGAGAAGCATGTTCACACAGTCTTTGCCCCATCTTACCCATGGTTTTTGATCACCTCAGTGCCATACTCGAAGCCAAAGTGCCTTGTCTTGGGCAGGTAGTTATTATTATTATCGTTATTATTTTATTTTATTTATTTAACAGATTAAAATCGGTTAAAAAATACGGATTTTATTTTTAAAAACTCAACAAAAACGTACCATCATGGAAATTTGCATTTACCAGTCGTTGTTCTTGCAAGACCATCGTGATTAATATTTCTCTTGGTTGAGGATGCATGCAATAATACAAATCGACCGCCTTTACTGTCAACAAATGCATAATATTTTGGATAAACAATTGTAAAATTTTAGTCGCGTAGGCCGTGATTATTGGTCTTTGGCAGCATATGAGGAGAAAAAATGCTTCCAACAGAGTCCTCGCGTGCACTCGCATACACACGCATATGTTTAAGATAATTATGATAAATATTTGAGGAATAACGGGGTACATGTGTTTTTATAATATGCACTCGTGTTTTTATAGTATGCACATGTGTTTTTATAATATGCACATGTGTTTTTATAATATGCAACGGTAACTTCAAACCTTCTTCATCACGAAATCTACAATTTTCGTTTGGCGCGCGAACGTTGTACGATTTTTCTTATTATCAGAGATCGTTGATTTGCCAACATCATACGTGCGCGCTAACGATGTGCTGGTCTCTCCCATACCAAGTTTCAAAAGAATTTCCAATTTTTTTTCCACCGTAAGCACATTATCCTTACGGTCAGAGGTGGACGGACTGGACGTTGAAGCCATGACGTAGTAAACAACGAAGCGAGTAGATGAACGAAAATCGATGTTGAATATGTATGCATCTATTTGCACGTCACGAGTTATGCGAGTTCGACCGTGCTTGAATTGTCTTGTTGTTTTTAGCGCGCAGCAATTTAGTGGCGCGCAATAATGTAAGGACACGAGAATTGCGCGCAATAGTTCGGATAGTAGAAATTTTACTCCAATAGGCGGATCTTCGGTCAGAAAAATGATGAACATTATTATACAAAATAATATAATGTAAAATACTAATAATAATAATGATAATGACTATTTGTTATTATTGTCATCGTTATAACCACCTGAAAAATGTCTTTGTTCACATGAAATAAGTTTTTTTTATTTTCCAGGTGAGTGCAGCGATCAGGCTTTTCGGAAACACCGTTTCTGAACCGACGGGTGCTGCTGCCGATGCAATTTTACGGAATCCGAACGAAAAGGTTGTGAAACTCTTCGACAAACTACTTTCCCATCCTCAGATTGACGTACGGAAAGAGACACTCTGGCTGATCGGTAATCTCTATTGCCACTCGTTGCCGAGAATCAGTCTGAGAACTAGAGATATAGTTCCTCTGTTACCTTATTTGAAGCAGGCTGCAAGCTTGTGGAGAAACTCGGCACCCGAATAGAGGTATGTCATAAAAATACGTTTCTATTTATTGACAATAATAATTACACGTTATTTACATATTATGGAGCGAACGATATTTTCGTTCAATTTTAATTAATCGTAATGCCGTCCCGTCGGCATGTTTTTTTTTTTTTTCAAAACCTCAAACCCGTCGATGAAAATTTCTTCGTCGGTTCGCTGAACGATTCTTTGTCTCTCGGTACATCCTCGACGCATTCAACCTTGACGACGTTGAAGTACAATGTTCCCATTATGTTCGCCGTCGGATTGGCAACGTCTTTGAGACAATAGTAAAGCGCGTTGTCGCACATGCAGTGAGATCTGAAAATTGATAATAATGGCGATAGATCATTGCTGCTGTTGTCGAAGATTTTTTTTTTTCTTTCTATTGTCTCGATGCGTTCTCACTTGCTGTACAACGAGTAATTTGTGAGATTGTAGCGAGTTCTCTGAGCACGAATCTTCACAGGACATAGGTCGTGCGTCCGGCAACATCTGAAAGATTGTATCGTAGGATTTCATTTTATATCATCAAAGTGGATGAAAGTTTGAAGACAGTTCGACATGCGTTCATTCAATCGTTCACCTATCAATATCTGCCTCGGGGCCCAGATCGTGATAGTCCTCCGCTACGTCTCCGGTTCCGCACCATTTCGTTCCTGCAAACCGCACATCGACAAAATTCAATAATCGCTTCGTTATCGACACTCCCGATCACCGAACCCGTAGTAACGAATACGACCGAAAAATTATAAATGAAAAAAATTATCTTTATTCGGTCGGATCGTCGAAGAGATAATACGAGCGTCGCTCGACAGATTCGCTTTCCGGTTACATTTTTCTCTCCTGTTCTCTTTCAGACTGTTGGTATTTTTGACAAAAGCAAATTTGATTTTCGTACGCAAATAGGTAGATCTATGGATACCTAATTTGCTTTTGTCGAAGATATCAACAGTCTCGATGAAAATATGAAATGCGATTTGTTAAACGACCGCGAAAAATTTCACATGCCCTTATTGTGGTCATGTGAATTTTTTAATGTTAATAATGTTGTTCTTACCTGGCAAAATGCCGGACAGTAAATTCAGAGCGTTAGCACCGATCTCGTTTGCTTTTTGCAGAGTACCCATGGGCGAGTCGTTTCGTGCCGTGCCGTTGCGCTGCATCCGGTCGAGTTCCTCGCAGCGATACATCAAACCGGTCATCTGTGAAAACGATACTTCCGCGGGACGTACGGTTTTCGACAAGTTCCTGAGGATTTCTTGTATCTCGTGCGGCTCGCTGGAATACAAACGAAGGTAGCTCGCTGAAAACTGTTTTCACATCGATCGTTCGAATATTCTATTATTACGAGCGTCGAGGTCGAGTGGAAGAAGAAGAAAAAATAGTCAACGTGACAACTCTATTACCGCGAGCATTTGTACGTTACAAAAGAATTCAAGATTGCGCAGTACCGCATGAAAGTTTCACTTGGATATCGAAAAATACAGTAGATATGTAAAGAAATCAGTTCGTGGAATTCGTTTTCTCTTTCACCCGATTTTAGTACAGCTAACAACGCATATATATCGATTTAAATTCTCATCGTCGACTCTCGCCATTAATTCATTTTTTTCAACGACTCGTTCGCAACTCCGCGGTGTTGTCGGGTCCAGCCGCGTCCGCGCGAATCGATCAGCCGAGTAAATTCAACCTTCGAGCCACTCGCGACGATGCGATCGGTGAATTTTCCGCATGCACTGCTTTCAGTCGATCAATCTTCGTGACGTCGGATAAAAAAAAAACATCTTGTATAGCGTTCGACACTCGGCACAAGGAATATCGGGTTTTCTTTTCTAGAGAAATCTCTTCGCCACGAGGAAGAAATCATTGACCAACATCGAGGGGAAACGTCGTGACTCGGGAGAGAAGTAGTTACGTGAGATGCGGCTCAACGAGCTTGGGATCGCGGATTGAGCCGAGAGTGGGCGATCATCCAGAGAAGAAAATTATCCGTGCCAGGTTGAATGGGAATTACAAATTTCTTCCAACCATACGTTATCTCAATATTCCTTCCTTTTTATAATTTTCTTTGTTTTTTTTTTTTTTTCATACTCACTAGCCCTCGACAATGTCACAATTCCTAATCTCATTGCCACGGCTGATGTCGACGACAGCGACGGCCTGATCGTGATAGTACACAGCGCGATTTAATCCCGCCGAGAACACTTGGGCGCTCGGTGCGATTCCGTGAAGTCCCTTGTAATTGTTCCTCGCCAGCAGCGGCTGCTGGGAGCTCGTGGTGAAGATCGCCCCGAGAATCAGCAGCACCGACTTCGTGGAGCTCATGTCCTCAACGACTGACCGACGGGTCCGAGTTCATAGGACGACTACGCGTCCGAACGCCGCCGTGCTCTCGGTTCTACTCCTACTCCGAAACTCACCTCGCTTTACAACTCCACTCCACACCGAGCCCATCACACCTGTGCATTTCTGCCGGGAGCTCGCTTCATCGTGGACGTATGATCGTCGTTTTTTCAGTTCGATACAGCACGAACAGCCGCCACACTACCGTAACGATGGAGCGACAAGTGAAAGTTTGTATTATACATTTTTTTTTTGTTCATTTTTTATCTCATTCGGTCAGATCGTCGAGGAGATAATACGAGCGCCGCTCGACAGATTCGGTTTCCGCTTACACTTAGTGCGTTTTACCTTGAGCGCAGCGAACGGCTGAACAGCGATTTACCGCCAACATTTATATACACAGCGGTCGTGCTTCGAACGTATAATTACCGATAGACGATCATCGGACGGACTAGTCTCGAGACGATGAAAAAATAACTGTGAATAAAGAGTACAGTCGAACGCGAATGTGCACGGGCCGGCCTGTCCACCGAGGGTCCATGAAACTTAGGCTCGTCGATCGATTTCTTTGTTCGGCGTTAAATAAATTATCGCGTAGACGCTTTCAGGGTTCCACGAGTTTTGCGTTAGAAATACCTGTGGCGTTACCTAGCCGAGTAGACCGACCACCGAGGATCCACTTTTACGCTGGTGGGGGGACTACGAAAGTAGGACAATGCGCTGCGGGTAGGAAGAAAAAATAAGTCGGCCGAACGATTACGGATAGAGCAGAGTGCATTTTACCGACGAGACGGAACATGTTCGGAGGATGATCTGGCATGTGCGCGGCCCGCATGCTAATCGCGAGACTCTCCGTGGAAACATTGTCTTCTTTGCTGCGCCAGACTTATCCTAAAGAACACGCTAACGAGCCTCAAACTCCCGCAGCAACGACGTAACGATATTCGTATTACCTATTAGCTTGCAATCCATTGCTACGTAATTGAACGTTTAGCCTCCGGAATTTTCTGTTTTTTGTCCATACTTAACAAAAAAAATATATATGTATGTATAACACATACAGCCGTAAAAAAAATAGTGAGATATAAAAATGGTTAAATCGAAACTCTATTCCTGACGAATATTCGTCACTTGCAATCTTTCGACACATAATTGAACGTTCACGTTCCTAAATTTTCATTCATTATATTTGGTCCGTATCGAAGTTTAAAAAAATATATATATCACAGATATACGTAAAAAAAAAATAGGTAGGATATAAAAAGTTCGTTTAAATATTCGTCATTGGTGTATCGCAAAGACGATTGTCACGATGAATTTACTCGTTAGTTTAGTCTGCCCGAAGAACCTCACGGGTGATTCGGCTTTAGGGGCTGTTGACCTTGGGAGGAGTTTTGCTTGCTCGTAGGATTGAGGGGGTATTGTGGTGTCGCGCGATTGGTGCTCAGCGTGATGCTTATCGGCGTCGCGTTTAAAAGCTGGAGCCTCACGGGGCACTGCCGGAAGCCTGCGAAAGGGTAATTTTTTTTTTTTTCTTTTTTTTTCATTCATAAGTCGAGACGTCATTATCGAAGACCGGTACCAGCGTGATGGGGACCAGAGCAGTGACAGCATATCGGGCTGTTCCTCGGCCTCGGACAAAATTCAACGCTGTGCGGTTCTCCGCATCTCACGCAGCGGGGCAAGTGACGACAGTTCGCCGCGACGTGCCAGAAGCCCTGACATCGGTAGCACTGCAGAACCCCGTCGCCTTGCTGAACGTTCGACGGCTCGACGATATTGGAACCACCAATTATCGCACCTGGCGGAGAAACTTGATTCGGAGTACCGTTTCCGCCGCTGCCGCCTCGCCACCAGCGTTCGGGAACGGCGCTGAATCTAGCGGCGCCGAAAAAGTCCAAGCCTTGCCTCAGTACGAGCTCGTAGTGACCAGCGTCGAGGATCTTGTTGTAACAATAATAGTGACAACGGAAATCAGTAGCATTAAGTCGAAAATATTTTATCGAATAATCCTCGGAAAATAATATCGCATATGATTGATATACAATCCATGTTTCGTCATATGTGATTATTGATTATCATATGATAATCCGTATATAATATAGATAGGGATTATCATATATGATAATATATAATCCATATATTATCATATGTGATTACTGATTGTATAATCGATGTGTTATCATATACGATTATATATAATCCATATATTATCGTATGTGATTGTAGATAATCCGTATATAATCGAATATGATAATGTATGTTCCGTATACGAATGTGCGATAATTTTCCTGCGGGACACGATAACGATAAAGTAGACCCACCTCGACCCGAACATATTGTCGCAATCTTTCGATGCTACCGGTAGCAATGTCCTGCTTGGCGAAAGCGGAACTTAGATCTTGAAGAGGAATCGCCCAAGGCACGTCCCGCAACAGTACGGCCTGACGATACCGCGAATCTCGGGCGGAAAAACGTGCCACCTGTGGTGCAAAAAGGCATTTACTCGCGAATAGGGTCTTTCAATGGTGAAAATAGGCCGAATACGCTGGAGTAAGTTAGGTTACGTCGTTCGAAAACCTAGTGAATCATTCAGGTGCGCGGGGATAATGCGCGACATACTTGCACGGGTCCCTCGAATACACGGGCGAGATCGCCGCGCTGCAGAAGCTTCTCGGCATCGGTTTCTCGGGCAAACGCAGCGATTAAACCGCACGACGTCTCCGACACGTGCCAGCCGGCCGAGGGATCCGCCGCGCGTATGGCCTCTTCCAAACTCGAGCTCGACAAACCGCTGCCCCGATTACATTGACCGTGATTGCTCGCTCGCGATATGTACAGAGAACACGTGAGCTCTTCGTCCGCGCTTCGACCACGTGCAGCCTCGTTGCCGTCGCAACATTCGATGTCCCTCGCGTAGCTCGTGCATTTTGAGTTTTCGGGCTCTTGCGACGGCTGCCCATTATTCGGCTCGCCCTCCATCCTACGCAGGACTACCACCTTCGATCCCCTGACGAATTAATCGTACGTTCGGTATGATTCACAAGGTAATCCGTACACGCCTCGGGACAAATTTCTATTTTTATAGTCAGAGTTCATGTAACTTGCGTAGAATCGAAGAAAAATGTGCCGCGTTATCGTGGACTTACGATGAATGTTTCTTTTATAGCTAAACTGTAGAGCGAAATGTCACGACTGGAGAGAGTTAAAAAAAATTGTGACACGGCTTGTCACTCGGGAATTCGTGGCTGTTTGACATTTTCATGCTAAATTCTACGCAGGCGTATTTTAAGAGTCGTGTGTTGCGCGTTCGCAGGCAAATCGCGACCAGGATGGAATCTTCGATTTACCTTAGTCGATCCTTGCAATCTCGTTTGTCCTCGGATCAAAATAACACGCCGGGCCTGGGTTAGGCATGGCCAAAAGCTGGCTCCATTCATTGGCCTCTTATTTCGCAATCGCAACAATAACATTCGTTATCTTATGTTTCGTAAATGAGCTACAAGTCGGCCATTATAGTGTTGCTTCATCGGCAATTCATATTAGCGTTATCGATGTACATGAATCTAATTAAATATTCAGATATATATTTAAATGGAAATAATATGCCGACATAGTAAACGAGGACCGCCACTTTTTCGTGAAAATTCCGAACGTTGCGTTATATCGGTGTGCAATTATCGGTAACCGTATTGAAAATCCTTCCAGACGTATTGGAATATTTGTCCTTGAAAGGAAAATGAAAACGTGGAAAAGACCGCGGTATTTGCAGCTATCGACGACAATTTCTCAGATCGAACGGTTAGATAAGACAGGTAACATTAGTAATGGAAGTCGGCAAATGACCGGTTAACCGTGGCTACCAATGTGTTTTATCAATGGTAATTTATTGTGTGGCTCGTACTATCAAGCTCAGCGAAAATTGCGTCTGCGTAATTTTTTTTTACGCTATTCCCCGTTCTGTCCTGTAGGTGTAGAAAAAAATAGAGAAAACTATTGTTTCGAAACCTTTCGTGATAAAGGGCGAGTACGAAGATTTTTTGCGATTCGATAGTTCGATTATTCTTGTTATTTTTGTTCTTAATTCTCCTTTTTTAGGCTTAGTTTTCTGTGAGCCATCTAGCCACGATTCTCATCAATTTTGTCCACATCCTCGCTTGTCCCCATACTGTATTGTGTATCGTACGAAATGTAAAAGGGTTTTACGCTATTATGATGGTGTTTTTGTGGGGATTGTACTACTTTGCAAATCGCAAAAAGAAGCCGGTCAGCTGAGTGCTTTTGATACGGCGTTTTTCGTTGTTATAACGTGAACGCGCATGCGCACGGGTCATTGTCTTCATTGTCATCTGGTATGAAAATTCTTACCAAAAAAAACGATCACGCGCATGCGCAGTCCATATTCCAATAACGAAAAACGCCAAATCGAAAGCACCTCTGGTCTTTCCCATTCTATACTCCGAGTACAATCAGCAATCCTCAGAGTTCGAACTGCCGCTGAACGGTTCCAATGCGCCAGTTAGTTTAGGACTAGGCCCATCCATTCAACTACCGACCGCGAACTATTCTGCTCGACTCCGAGGACCGCCGAAGCCGCACACCAACCGCGCGAATCCACCGCTGTCGGTATTCTTGTTCATCTCTTTTTCGGACCGACTGTTGCCATCTGCCGGTTGCACGTGAGACCAGCTCGATCATTCGATCCGTTGTTTGCACTTGCTCCGCAAGTAAGTCGAAAATACCAACGAAGCGCAACGGAAAATATTTTCGTTACTCGAGGTTGGCAACGGCCGTTCAGGAACACAGAGCTCAGCCAATCGTAGCGACTTCCAAATAACGCTGTCTCGTTTTGCATTGAGTTTCAGGAGACTGCCAGTTATGACGGCACAGTGATATACGGCGCCTCCGCGAGCGCTGAGAGTGAAGACGGGCTCATAGTCTTCCTCGTCGTCTTCTTTCGTCGTTCGCAAAATAAAAAAATTAAAAACAGCCCTCGTCGCTAGTTTTTAACGGAGTCGACGTTCGACGCCCCGCCGTGAAACTACATTATTTCATCGGAAGCCGGAGAGGGAGGGGTACAGAGAGAGAGAGAGAGAGAGGGACAGAGGGATCGAACGGTCCGTTAGTAACCAAGAGAGACCGAAAGGAGAGTCCGCCGAGTGTCGCACCGATCGCGAAAATTGGTGTATATACACACACACACGCAAGGTGTATGTACGGCTTTACGGATAATAAAGCCAGTACACATTCGTCGAACAGTGCGTGCGCGAAAGAAAGAAAGAAAGGTGGGAAGAAAGAGAGAGGGGGAGCAGACGAGAGAGACAGTGCCGAGAAGCCAGCGGAGAGTTTAACACTCGTACGTGTGCGACGATGAGGAAGGCGCGACGCGCCCCGGCTTGTTGACTGCATCGGAGGTCTCGGCGGTACGTCGTGCTTCTTACAGACGGTAATATTCGGTATCTCTCGCCGAGGCGGGTAGTTTGCGACAAATAAAACGTGCAACGCTCGCAGTCGGGCGAGTACATCGCTCTCCAACGACGCTGGTGCGGACGGAAGGACGGAAAGTGTCTCGGCCGGTCCACAGTCGCGACGAGGATTTCGCCTTTGCCTTTTTTTTTTCCGTTTCTTTATTCTTTATTTTTTCTATCGTCAATTTTTCTTGCAGTGTGTGTGTGTGTGTGTGTGCGTGTGTGTGCGTCGCCATGTGCCGCTGCTCCGCGTGTGGCTCGTTGCGGTTGTCCATTCAGTAGCGGCAGCAGCAGCACCATCAGCAGCAGCAGTAAGGAGCATCGGAGTATAGTAGTGCGGACTCCGAGGATATTATCTTCAGTGGCCCTCGCGCAGGGAAACCGTGAGCCGCGGATAGAGAAACACGCTCGGGAGCCTCTCGATTTTTTTTTTCAACGAACGAAAATAAGAGGAGGGGGAAACAAGAAAGGAGGGGCGAAAAAAAATAAAGCAGGGTGCGTGTGCGAGGAGAGTGCAGCACAGAGGCGTGCGTGTGTCGCGAAGCCGTCGCCGCCGCCGCCGCACCGAGAGTTCGTGTGTCTCTCTCTCTCTCTCTTCACTACCACCATCGCAGGCGAGAGACCTCGACCTTCCGGGTGTAACCGGGTGTGTCCGTGAAAGCACGGGCCTGCAGTTCCGCAATACATTATTCCAACGGTCGTCCCCTCCCCCGCACCGCCTCTAACTTCTTATCAAATATCGTCGCTCTATTGAATCATCGTTGAAGCTGATTTTTTTATACGAAATTAAAAAAAAAAAGTCGGTCCTACGGTTATTTGGTGTATAGTTTTTTTTTTTTTTGTTTTTTTTTTTGTTTTTTCGGACGGAGCTATCGGCGTACGATAGTGCGTGCGGGACGACGAGAGTTCGGCGAGACGTTCGGCTACCGAACAGCCGTTAGTGGGAGCGAGCGAGACAGCGCCGGAGCGCGAGTAGCGTATCAAGATGGCGCATAATTTGGCACCGAGCGTCAACTGCTCGCTCGACGACATCGACTTGAACGCCCTTAAGGTACATTAGTTCTAAGGGATAAGTGTCTCTGGTGGCTTCTAACATGTGTACGCCATTTTTCTTCTTTTTTTTGTCTTTACATGGTTTTTCTTATCTTTCCGACGAAACGCATTCGCACGAGTTCGGGGGACGTACAGTGTAAGTCCCGGCAAGGATTCTCAATCGGTTTCGCGCGACCGAGCGCGATGACGATTGCGATACACGCACACACGCTTCCTTTCGGTTATCGAATTCGATATCTTATCGCGGCGTTAATTAACGCATTTTCCTCTCGTTATCGTCAATCTGTACTTGCCTGCATCGCCGACGCATGCACGTCCGATGTTTTTTTTTACTTGCGACGACTGCAGGGCTGTGCCTATCTTGGGAGACATTTTTTTGTTTTTTTGTTTTTTTTTTCGATCTTAGTACTAACGTCGTGTCCACCGTCGGGGGAAGCCGGGGAAAAAACGTCGTTAGGGAATCAGGGAAAAGTCAGGGTATTCCAAAATTGGTGAAGGAAAGAGTAAATTGTCGCCGAACCTTTAATAACAAATAAATAAATAAAGTACATAAAAGGAAGCCCTGAAAAAAAATTGAGAGCATTTTGAAAAAAAAAAAACACAATTAAACATTAATGTGATAATTAGGCATTTTCATTTGCATCGTTCATTTTAAAAAAATAGAAGTCATTAGAAGTTTGTTCAGGGAATATTTTTGATTGGTCAGGGAAAAGTCAGGGCATTTTTTTCTGGAAAAAAACGGCCACGATGACCGTCAACCATGTTTCTCGTAAATTAGATCGAGCCCTTGGACATTGGAAACGTCGTCCGGTACGACGATAAAGGCGTTAATTGGTCGAGCCTGACGTATCAGCGGGTGTTCTGGACCGTTTTTAATAACTCAACAGTTCTCGACAGTTTTGTACGTCGTTTGATAATCGACGCTCGAGACACTTTTATGGATTCGTTAATCGTTAACCACTAGTTTCGCTTCCGCGCACACATTGACGCGTAGCGAAGTTCAACGGTACAAATCAACGTGTTTTCCCTTGACTCTCCATTCGCCCCCGATCTATCTTCGTTGTACCGTAAAGTATTAATACCGGATACATATTTTATCGTGGCGCGTGGTGTCTGCGACTTACAGTTTGGCAATCTGTTCGGCACGGAGTTCTGTCTCTCGGACGCGCGCGCTCGCCTGTTTATGTTCATCTCACTGGCCGTCAAAGCCGTCCGACGTAGCGCGGATTACCTGTTACTCGGGAGCGTGCGTTGCCGGCAACGAATCGTCGACACTGGTCGACTATCGAATAACTAACGTATCACATATATATGTATATACATATATTACAGATTTAAAAAAAAAAAAAAAATCCTTGCCGCATACATTTTGAAGAGAAATCGCTTAGTTTCGTACCGTGACGCCGATAGGGAGCGACGAAATAATAATTGTCGGACGTGCATACATACACGGACACGCGGTCGATCCACCCGGGCGCGTGTCAACGCTCCGAACTCCTCCCCCCCCCCTCCCCCCCCCCTTTGATTCACTCACCCAACGTTTCTACGTGTACCCGCCATATATATTTGTATATATATATATATGTACGAATACATATATTTTTGTGTGTATACGCGGGTGGTTAAGCGTTACCGCCACTGCCGTCCGTATCCCATCCGGAATACCTCGAGTGACTAAGTCCCACTTGTTTTTAGTTCTTTTTTCCCCCGTCGCACCGAGCGGCCGCAATAATTCAATGTTTGTAATATTATCTGGCTCAAACGACATGCTTTATTTTTTACGTTTATTCTTTCTCATGCTTTCAGGATCCTGCTGGAATCTTCGAGCTCATCGAGGTCGTCGGCAATGGAACGTACGGTCAAGTTTACAAGGTGAGTCCCCGACCAATCTCAATATACATACAATTCTACCTGTACATATTATGAGGGGAGAAAAAAAATAACGCTTATCGTACGATATACGAGACGATTGTGCGTACTATAATAATTCATTGATTATTCCGCGAGTGAAATCGATGCCGTTTATCGCGCAGCTGTGTAAACACGCCATTGCGCGTATGTCAATAATATATAAAAGCTCGCCGCCGTCGCCGTGTCAACAATCCGGCGGGGGGGGGGGGGGGGGGGGGGGGGGGTCATTATTCTAAGACCCCTTTGGGCCCAGGCTTTGATTATTTTAATCGATTATTTTATCGAAACCTGATTATTTGAATTTCCTTTGGACTCCTGCTCAGGCTATAATTATTTTAAGTTCTTTGGAAACTTCGTGAGAGTGTCCGACCACCAGAAGCTCCAGCACATATATCGCAACGACCGAGCGAACGAATAACCCGCATACTTAGTTTGGCAACGGATATTAATTATAATCACGGCTAAACATCTCGAGCACGAACTGTCACACGTCTGTTCGTTCTAACGTCTCAGTCCAGACTCTTTTACATGACGATCGATCTTGCATCGATCGTCCCTTCGTTCGTCTATTGTCAAACCTAACTAATATCGTCTGCCTCAACCAATAGTCAGCCACATATTCGTTACAATCTATATATATACATATATATATATATATATTTTTTTTCTTTCTATCAACGTTGCAAGTTTAGCAGCCGAGTCGTGTTTCTCTCGGCAATCCAGCTGGGAAGTCCGTTCGTTCGCATATTCCACAGCGAGTTACCGGTTCCCCCCGTCGTCCGTGTCGCATTGATTGCACCGGTCAGAGCAGCGCCGGTAGCCGGTTACTGTCTCCGTGTGTACTCGGTAGCCGCACGACGAGCAAGTAGGCGTTCTCGCTCGTCGATCCTCGTTCACCAGCGCAATTTACACTTACCCGCTGGATTGCTCGGGCACCACCTCTCGACTGTGGCTGTTGCTGAAACTCGTTGCGCGCGTTCGGCAGCTCGCGGGACGGACGGGCACGGGCGGGGAGGCCGAAGGAAAGCACAGGCCAGGTTGAAGCAGGTCGTGGAAGAATTTTCTTGCGACAGCCGAGGCGTTACGCGCGAGCGCCGCGTCTACGCCGCGACTGTGGCACAGATTGTTGCACAGACACACCGGGAGTCGAAACGGCGCACGCGTTCGTAGAATTTCACGACGGCAATTAAACCAGATACACGAGATTTTTATACATCGGAACTGCGCGACGGTTTATCGCTAATGCTCGGCCGAGAATGAATAGGCAAGAAAAGGCGTATGATCTAATTGACGATGCTTTTTCTTTCTTTTTGCTGTTCCTGGCAAGTAGTTTATTGTATTGTATAGAGTTGAAACTCTGTGCGTTATGGGGTTTTTGGCGGTTTGGAAAAAGAATCGATGGAAGGCTTGAGAAAGACGATTTATTCGAGTAAAAGTGTCGAGCATTTAATTAAATCAATTATATTTTTTAGGTTTAGCCGTGAAAGGGTTAATTTGCCTACGGATAAAAATATCAGTTCAATTCGCGTGAAATTAGTCGAATAAAACAAATTTTTTACAAAGCCTGACGTATAGTCTGTAAAGTTGAAATTCAATACATTACGCGATTTTTGTTAGCATGGAAAACAGAATCAATGGAAACCTTGAGTTAGACGATTAACCCGTACAAAAGTGTCGAGCATTTAATTAAAATTATTGTGTTTTTTTATTAACGGGAACGAGGCTTATCGTTGAAAGGGTTAATTTGTTGATTAAAAATATCGGTTCAATCAGGGTAATTTTACCCTAAAATTGGCCGAATAAAAAATATTTTAAAAAATGGTTCGAGACATCGAGACATAGAGCAAAGAAAAAGTGGACTCTCGAATCTACGAAATGCGTGTGGATTTCACGCATCTCTGAACGAGCTCTTGGAAATGCGCATTGACTTCGACTTTTTGCTAATCGCCCCAAATAGTTAATTATATTTTATTTTTTATTTTCAAATTTATAAAAAAAAAAAAAATGTTATCCGTTCATAGTCGATTGAAAACGAGGCATCGGCGGAGTTCGCAGCGAAATATCAGACAACGAAGCTGGAAGGAAAAACCTTGGCATGTGGCGGGACTCCCACGCGACTCCACGATCGCGCACGTCGTCCTGCATCTTTTTATCTCTCTTCTCAGCTGGTTCTCTCGCTCCGTCCGACAGCGAGAATCCAGCGTGTTTCTTCGTTTACGTTTTTCTCAGTCACTCGCTCCATCTCGTTCTCGCACCCCCCCCCCCCCCCTCCCCCCCCCTCGCGCTCCTTCCGCTCCTCGGTATTTACAGGGTTTCGTTTGTGCGCAGCGATACGCAATTACTAATGGCTCGGTCGTGCGTCAGGTGAATTGACCGGTGTGAATTTAAGAAAAAAAAGAAAAAAAAATTTCGCAATAGTTTCGCAACGAGTGGGGAAAAAGAACGTTGAGTTTTCTTGTCGAGCCCCTTTCTTTGTGTTTTCAATTGTTGTATACGTCGAAATGGCAAGAGCAGCGTTGAGGACAAACAGCAAATTAAACGCACAGGAAATAACTTTGACACATCCTATTTGCTTATTGAAAAAAAATGTGAACTTAAAATTTTTTATATACGTGAAAAAGTTCGCACGAGAAACTCGTCAGACTTTTTTTTTCTCGCACTGCCTCGGAGCCCGAGTTACATTTTTGTATGTAATTGACCAATGACCGAGGCAAGAGGAGCAAAAAAAATCGTGAAGAAAAAAAGAACATTAAAAGTCGCTGACGCGGAGGGAGGTCGGACTGCGTACGCTCGCGTGCATCGGTGGCGGTTTTCTCTCGCCACGGATCACGTACTTTAACGCGCGGCCGCCAACTTTATGAAACCTTCCATCTCGTTCTATTTCCGTATTTTGCGAGAGGGGTGATTACTTGCGAGCTCGCCCGCTGCACCCGAGATGTGCCACTGCTCACCGCTCAACGGTATAGACAGTGTATACACTCGTTGCACGAACGCACTCTCGCTCCCGACGATCATTCGCTAAACGCGTGCGTCTGTAAAAAAAAAAAAAAAATTAACTACAAAAAATTCTCCGGTTGTTTCCTGCTGAAACAGTTTCACAAATTCCCCGCCCTCAAAATCGGAATCTCGATGTCAGACGAGTTAACCCCCTGAGCCATACATTATGAAACTATGAAAACAAAACTTCGGTATTACACGTTAAGCAGTTAGTTAAAAAAAATGGAAAACGGAGCCATAGAAGGTGGGACACAAAGGGTTAAAAAGAAGCAGGAAAAAAAGATTAATGAAAAACTGAAAAAAAAACTTTATCAAACGATGAACCACTAAAAACGAAACAATACATATTTCTATGCATATTCGAAGCGAAAGCTTTCTATTAGTCACTAGAAATATTTTTCCTACGAACAGCTTCGTCACTCGTGCGCCGAAGGTTTCGTAAGCCGAGCTCGCGGCTCGACCGCTTCAGCCCTCATAATCGCCCCTCCGCATCAAGCGTCGTCCGAGTGCAAACGACTGCGAGCTTGTTGGACGAAGTTTAATCGACGAATATCCAGGAAGACTTCCGGCTCTCATCGCGAACCGTACGATCTATCGTGACCGACATTAGCCGGGAGATCAACGGATCCTCCGAAGCCACCGAAGAAACTCTAAGCCCCCCCCCCCCCCCCTCCCTTTCGCGATGCCGTGTGAATAATCCGTCGCCATTGCGTCTGACTCGCAGGCGGAATATTAACGAACTCCGAGATCGGAGCCAGCCGATTAGCCGATGAATGCGATAAACTTCGGGTAAATGCCTTAAATTTTTCCACCCGAGGCCGATAGCTTCTTCTCGTACTCCTTCCGTTATAAATGCGTGACTAATGCGGATACAGTAGAACGCCGTTTATCCGAGGTAATGTGAAAAGAGCGTACGTCGGATAACACGGATAACATACTTAATTCAAGCTTGTACTACTATTATGTATTAAAAAAATAACACACCGGTTCATATAAACATTAATTTTGTTAGTTACTTTACGACTTATTTTTTCTTTTTTTGAGACATCACGATGCTCTACCATTGACTCTAGAGTCGGAACTGATGTATTTATAGCTCGCAATATAAAGACGCAGCAAACTTGTGCAAGTTTAAGCGTTGCGCATGCAACAATGTAGCAGTTATAGTAAAGCAACATGGCCGCGCGCAGGCATGCTGCATTATCCGTTTTATCCGAGGTTTCCTTATTATTCGAGGCCACACCTCGGTCGAAGTTGTTCGCACACAAAACTACGTACGGAACGCAGACGAGCCGTGCCGTATCCACACAAAGCCGTCATTGGCCGATACTCGCGTATTGGTGTCCGATCTGATACGATCGACTCGTCTGTGTGACGGAAAACGGCAAACGCCGTTTTACGTGCGAGCACCTTAACGCGAAGGGCTCGGATGAGTTGTGTGCTTCGGATAATGCGGAGGCTCGGATAATCGAAGGTCGGATAAGCGCGGTCCTACTGTACAGTCGAAGATAGGCCCGGCACGGCACACGTGCATAGATAAACGTGTACGGAAAGGCCGAACGGCGCAGGATGTACAATATAACTCCCGTAGCTGTACAAACTCGTTGCCCGCTGGGATAAACGAAAAGGTGAATAGATTACGGTGGGCTCTCTCGCTGCCGCGGACAAGTAGCTATCTTCCTCCCTGCTCACATATTCCCCATCTGGAGAAGCAAAAAAAAAAAAAAAAAAAAAAAAGTTCTAGGTAGCTGAGTAGCGGAGGAAAGAGAAGAAATAATACGTACGGGAAAGAAACAAAAAAGACGAGTCCCTCTCGCCTCACCTGCGGAGCGAGTGTGCAGTGTATATACATCGAAGAGAAACGAACGAGTCGGTGATTCACCTTGAAAAAATTCTTCCTCACGAGGTCGTCCTTGAGCCGGGCGCGCAGCGGAGGCGGCTTCGGGCTGTCTCTCTATATAGATACATACACATACATGTATATACACTTAGATACGTCCGTGTGCGGAATACAACGAGATGGAGAAAGAGAAGCGTACGAGGGTACGTTTGGTTCGAAGTCTTCGCCGGCGCGGTGGATGTAGGAGCAAAGAGAATAGAACTCCGGCAGAGCGAAAGGTCCCGGAGGCCTCGTACGTGTGTTGCGAAGAGGTCGAGCGAGTCTCTGGCGGTGGGCAGGGCGCACCGGAAGAGCGACCGAGGGGGGGGGGGGGGGGAGAGGCGGGGCGGCGAGGAAAGGAGAACTCGTGCGTTCGCCCGTGTGTATGGTAAACGTGGCCCAGCGAGCGAAGAGCGCCCGAGTAGACACGGCGTCTCGAAGGGACGAGAAAATAATTGAAGAGGTCGCCGACGCGAGAATGAAACTCCCGGTATGCTCGGCTTCGCGCTGGGTACACCGCAGTCCGTGCATTGTGTGCGTGCGCACAATGATGACGCGTTCGGTCGAGCCGTGCCGCGGAGCCTCTCGAGAGGATACACGCGCAGTCGGTCGGCTCCGCGCGCAGCCGCCGGGAGGGGGAAACCGATGATGGCGCTAGAGAAGGACGAACCCCGACGGGCTGTGCGGTTAATCATAATAAATAGCTTAGCCTACGTTGCGTATTTTTTTTTCTTTCTTTTCTTTAATATTCTCGTGTGCGTCGACGACGGTAGTTGTCGGTGTCGAAGCTTACGAGGGAATGAAACTACTTTGCTGTACGGCTCCTCCATAGAATGTATATAAATATATGTATATATATATGGATGGATGGATGGGAGACCGGGAAGAGAGAAGTTTCGTAGGGTGGCTGGGAGGGAGCCGGAGAGGAGTTTATCCGCCCGTCTTCGGGCTTGCCCACTATCGGAGAGACGTCGAAAGTCAGTGAATTTACGGCGCTCCCGTGATTTATGGAAGGGCGGGTGGAAGTCTCGGATGATTGGAACTATCTTTCAACGAGGAAAGGGGGAAACGAAAAGAAAAGAAATAAGCAGAAAAAAAGTAACTTCGGAGGAAGTTTGCAGTATAAATGGTGTTACAGTGGAAGGCTTTAGGTTGGTGCGCACGGCGAGGGGAGGGGGGGGGGGGGGGGAGTTAGAGAGCCACCTGAAAAATCGAATGACGCAATATTATTTTTTTCTTTTCGACGGGAAGTTTGATATGAGAGAGCCAATATCCCGTGGCTAATAACGAGTTTCTTTCTGCACATACTATTTTAGTTCTCGGGTGAGTTCGGACGAGTTTCATGTATTTTCCTATGGTGTATGCGGAGGTTCGACGGTTGCGGTTCCAAGGCAAACTTTCCGGCGTGCATCGTCATAGGGCTTATCAAAGTTTTCTCTGTGTGCCAGGGGCAAAACGATAAACGCTTTTTCGTCGGGCGTTTCATCCGCCCGGTGGGGTCTCTCACTCTCTCCCGATCCGGCCACCCGTTGTTACACTCGGGCCTCGGTGCGTGCACGAGTTTGCTTCAGTTTAACGGCGACACACACGTATATATAACAGTAAGCATGGAGGAGAGGATGCGAGGCGGAGGCGGGTGGCTCGCCGCAGCAAGCATACTCGCCGTCGTCGTGGGATCGCGAGACCGCGAGGGCTGGAGAGGGGGGGGGGGGGGAGGCCGATGACACTGTCCTGATGCGAGCTGCCGCTGGAGCTGCTGTTCGCCGCGGGGGAGCAGGAGCAGCGCGGGGGAAATAACGAACGCGCGTTCGCGCACGAAACTATAGTTTGAAATTTTTTTAAATAATTTTGTTTCGAACTTTGTCGGTGAACAGATTTTTTTTTTTTTTTTTTTTTTTGATGGATTAAAAAAAAAGAAAAAAATCGGAATGGAGGAGTTTTTTTTAGAGACAAGTGGAAAAATATTGTCAAACTTTCAACTGTTGCGTCGAACTGTTTTAGGTCTGTGTAGTCCGGGACGGCGTATGAATTTTTATTTTTGGTTCGAAAATCCCATTTTTGACCGACAGTGAAATCATACCGGAAACACGCCACTTTCGATTCCAAAATGTCACTTTTCGACCGGAAGTCACGTATCTCCAATCGAAGAACGAGTTTTTTTTTGTATACAACGAATGTGCACAACTCACCGACAACCACAGAATGGTACCAGAACAGTATAATATCATACTATTTTCTATATTTTTATATTGTTATCATTATTATCTTATTTACCGCCTACATTGATTAGTATTGCAGTCACAGACAGTGATGCCAGATTCCCCCACTCTTTTTCTCCCCCGCCCATCTCATACCGTGTTAAAAAATTCCCTCCGAGGGAAATTTCCCTCTAATCTGGCATCACTGGTCGCAGACGGACGAAACGGGCATTCATTGCTTTTCATTACCGCGCTTTACGGAATAATTCTCGACTTAGAAATAGAACGCGGGCACAATAACTCTCCCTTCCACGATCCATTTCCTCGGGTGCACACCGGCGGTTCGTCCGTGTAACAGGAACGTCTGCCGAGCAGCATTGGCGCAAGGCCGAGCGAGAGAGATATCGCGCGGCGCTCGAGGGTTCGAAAAACGAAAGCCCATTTCCGCCAATGTCACGTTCATTCGACGTTTCATCGTTTCGGCTGCTTCTGCGAGGCGTCTCTCTCTCGGCCTCACGGGCTGTTTATGTATTATGCCTGCACGGATATATAGGCTGCCGTGTCGGCGTTGAGTTCCCGTGAATGGAAACCGATATCACGTCTGCCATTACGTATCCGCGCCTTCCTCTCCCCCTCCCGCCCCTCTCTATACACTCCAACAGACTCTGTGATTTTCGCAGCTCTTTCTCTTCGTCTCGTTTTTTTTTTTTTTTCATTCTCTTCACTCGTCTCGTCGGATAAAAGAAGGCTCCGGGGCTCCGTGTGTCGAACACGGCTTTACTAAATATATATATATATATATGCATATATATATTAGGGTTTTTCAAAAATAGGCATTTTTTTATTTTGCTGCCACCTTTTTAAAGTACAGATTTCGATCTCAAATTGAGGAAATTAAAAAAAAAAAATAATGTCCTCTTTGAGAAAACACCCTTATATATATATATATACCCGAGGAAAGTGACCGGATAAAACAGAGATTTCTTATCATCGCCGAAGTTATTATATCTTCTCTTTTTTCCCCGCTGTCGATCTTTCGCGAAACCCTCGTCGACAGGCTCGAACTTATTTTCTTTATCAATTTTCTTTTCTCCTCTTTTCCTTCCGTTCGATAAACGACGTATTATATTCCGTGATGGATTCGTTCCCATTTCATATATATTCTTCCTCTCGTCTCAATTAGTTCAACAAGTGATTTGCCTTGGCTCGCCGAGCGGTTCTGTATTATCGCGTGCCTCGCGCGTATTCGCTATTCATAATGGGCGCTGAGAGCCACTCGCTGAGCCGACGAGTACCTCTCGTAACACGCCGAACGTCCCAGAATTCATTCGACTCGCGTCACTACCGTTTCTAGAAAAAAAAAAGAAAAAAAAAAAAAAATATTCGAATGAAATTGAAGCGTCACCGGCGGCTTCGTTAATTCCCGTCGGACGCCTCGTCTATTCAAGTACAGATAACTCCTATTTCAGAGTGTGGGCCGCGCCGTTTGCCGAGGCTCTCTTTCTCCGCGCCCCGCGCGTCACGCTCCCGTTTTGCCCGTGTGCACGCTCGTAACTACAGCGTCGGCGATGAAACGACGAGAGCTTTTTAATGCACCGGCGCGTGTGTGCGCGACCGCCTCGACGATGACGAGCCTCGAGACTCGGGCTATCGGTGCGCACGGACAGGATACATGTATAGGAAAAAAAAGAAAAAAAAATTGATAAAACCGAAATCCCATTGAGAAACCGCACGACAGACCGCAATCTAAACATAACCAGGCGCATGTTTGACGGGCCTTGTATTGGCGACCTACGCCGTTATGAACACGAATAGTTTCACCTTCCGTGCGGTTTCGACCTCTTATCGGTCGAACGCAATCTCACGGAAACCGAACTTTCATTGAAACGCGTATGATCTTATTTATTTAAGATTTTTCGTTTATACAGACCGTGCTATTATGGTGGCCTGTGGGAAGGTACAAAGAATATTCGTCACGGTGTCGGTGAAATTTATGTTGGAGGATATCCGGTTTTCAATAAGGGACTTTGGTTGTCATGTTGGAGCGTTAATAAAATAATTATAATGAGTACCCGGTTACGACATTAAATCGTCGGATAGAGGAATTTAATTAATTCATGCCTTTTTAGTATCTCGGATAGAAAAATATTTGACGCTTGTGTGCTTGTCCCATTTTTTTTAAAATCCTTGTAACAGCCTCGACACGGTTAATTTTATGACCGCTATCCGAAAAACCGATCTAATATTCGTCACGGTGGTCGGTGGGAAAGCACAAAGAATTTTCGCCACGCTGTCGATGATATTAATGTTGGAGGATGTCAATAAGATAATCTTTTCAGCACCTTCAATATGCTTGATTTTTTTCAGATTTTCATATCATCCAGAAATGTTTGCAATTATCTCTCATATCTCCGAAACTCATGCGAAGTGAACACCATTCGCAAGCTACCTTAATTTTACGACCCCGATCAGAAAAACTTTGCGACAGTGCGCAGAAGTTCGCGGATCGCCAGAGAGAGGTTTCTGACTCATGCAGCGATTGCGAAACCGAAGTTATTGCAATTTTTTTCGATAAACATACGAGAATGTATATATATTTTTTTAAAGCCTAGAACTCGTCCGATGAACGTTCGTAAGCGAGCATTACTCCGACTATTTCGTGCCCGCGCGACTAAAGCGATGGTCGAAAAATCGTTAACCCATTTATTTACGAGCAAGTAGTTAAGCGTCAGAAGTTTGCTGCCGCGCGCGAGAATTCTCGGGCAGTTGCGTACGAGGAAGGAGCTGTCCGGGGCAAGCACAGTAAACGTTTTGATTGAAAAAAAAAAAAAAAAAAATCGTAAATGATTTCTCGCATTGAATATCAATGACTCCTCGCACCAGTTTCGTCGTCCGCGTCCCCTTCGACGTTCAAGCGCGAGACACAGTTGTTTCAGCGACTCACTCACGGAGCCCGAAAATCCAGCGCGCGAAAGAATCTTGTGAGACTTTTCTCTCGTCTTACAGGTGACAAACGCTCTTCCCTCTCCCCCCTCCTCCGCCGGGCACTTTTGCTCGCCGCCGAGACATCCAGCGAAACGAGGAAGCGTCGACTGCATTCGCCTCTGTATTTTACCTAAAAAAAAAATAAAAAAAAACAATAATGAAAAATGTGCGAAACCCGGGGTAGGCTCTCCCGCAAACACGCGCACAGCCGAGTGTGCGGCGGGTTCGTCTCGTTTGAATAAAAAGGAAACAGAGGGGAAAAAAATTCTAAAAAAAAAAGAAAAAAAAATGTAAAGTAGAATGGTCGCTGTCGGTCTGAGCGTGGATGTGTCGGTTGTATAAAGCCGGTTGAAAAACCAGCCCACACTTTGTCTCGTTGTCTCTGGCGAAGAGAGACAAATGGAGTCGCTCGAGATACAGTCCTCTCCCTCTCTCTACATATATATATGTATATCTACATACATATGGGGCATTCCACGTTAAATCAGCAGTCCTTCACCCTCGTCGATTTAATTCATTTTTTTAATGATGTTGTTACCGACCTATAAGGGTATCGGCATTTTTTTCCGATTTTTTTTACACCAGTGAATTTTTTTAATCCTCGAATAACCAATTTCAAAAAGGCCGTTCTTAAAAATCTGAAAAAATTCACACTGATTCTATGATTTAAAATATGATTTTTGAACACCACCCGATAATGGGATCTCAATATTTACCATTTTTTCAAATTATATTGTATTCGGGCCTTCTGGTGTTTTTATAAATTTCAGAAAAATTTAAATCATTTTGAGACAGTCATTATTATTAAATATTACAAAATATCGCACCCTTAGAACAACGGTGTAACAACTTATATAGTAATCCCATCAAAGATGTTACACTGTTGTTCTAGGGGTGCGATATATTTTAAAAATATATTTCTCAAATATATGATAAATATAATTGAGAAAGTTATGACCGGTTACAAAAAGAAGTAAAACGAACTAAAAACTTGCGAAAAAGTAGTAAAGATTGAAATTCCATTATCACCTGGTGCTGATTTTTAAAAAAGCCCTTTTCGGAATTGGTTTTTTTCGAGGGTTTAAAAATTTCACTCGTGGTAAAAAAAATCTGAGAAAAATGCGATACCCTTATGGAGTCGGTAACAAAATCGTAAAAAAAAAAATGCACCATTTTTGCACGATTTGATGTGGAATTCCCTATACATATATCTGTTTCTCTGTGCATAACCGCGGTGCATACTTACTCTACTCCGAGGGTGCACGTACTCTCGTGCGCTTGGTCGTCGATGGTCGTTTCTCCAGGCGCACGAAGAGCTTGCCTCGGGACTCGGCCGAATCTCGCGGCTTCGCTTCGGAACGGTGCATCAACGAATCGACGTTACGTACCGCACACATTCACCTGCGCAGATCTGTCTACACGCACTCGTGTCCCATACGCACGCGAAAATAAAAAGGCCTTTGGCGAGATATTTTTGCCTTTTTTTTTTCCACTTTTTTTTTCGAGCGAGGTTGCCGCCGCTCTCGGTGCACGAAAACCTCTCCTTTGAGCATCGACTGCGAAACTGGAAATATGCTCTCACTGTTCATTTTTTTAATATATTTTTTTAGCATTTTTTATTCGCACTCCGGTGTCGGGGCTTTGTTCGGAAAAATGTGGGATTACAGAAAAAAACAAAAAATAAAGTGAGAATAAAATGTACGGTGGGCTTGAAGTACGCGCGAAATGTGGGTTACTGCGGAATACGGATTTGTTACAAAGTCTCTCTACATTAAAAAAAAGAATCTACATAAAATCTAGATTTAAAAAAAAATCAATTACCCACAAAATATGACTTATGATTAATGTTTTCATTGTTCGACGAATCGAGGACTCTGAAGCTCCCCTAACCAAAATCTGTGGCCCCCTTCAAACAAAACGTTTCACCATTCCGAAGCTTCCTTCTATAAAAATAATAACGATAATAATAAAGGCAGTCACAGCCTGCATCTCCAAAGGAAGCAAGAAGGCAAAAAAAAAAAAAAGTTTCGACTATTCAAAAAAATATGATTTACAGAGATTTTTTTTTCACGAATTGCAGCAGCTTGCTGCTCCCACAATGAAAATCTGTTGCTCCCTCCCAATAAAGCATTTCGCCATTCCAAAGCTCCCGTCTATAAAAAATAACAACAATAATAATAAAGGCAGTCACAGCCTGAATCCCCAAAGGGAGCAGGAAGGCAAGGAGAAAGAAAAGAAAAATTCTCAAACATCGACGAAAAGGAGTGAGACACCAGCAGCGTATTGTTTCGCGCCGATTGTGGAACGTCGGGCATGCGGAGTATGGCGAGGGTTAGTGCTCGAGGGGCGCAGAGAAGGCAGCGAGCGAGCGAGCGAGCGAGGCGACCGGCTACATTTCGTTATCGATTCCACGCCTCGCGAAGTGGCCACATACCTGTCATGCCTGTGTGCCCTCGATCGTCGAGAGGTACACAGCTCTCCTCGCCGCAGAGAGACATAGGGGGAGAGCCCGGAGAGCGCACACGAGGGCCTCGTTCCGCTGGCAAAAATTTTACGATTTTCTGCGAAAGCCACATTGGAATTTCAAAGCGCCCGCTCGATTATATTGGCGATCCGGCGAGCCAAAACCTTACGATTCGCATGCGTATCGGTTATGCGCACACACACACACACACTTGCGAGCAAAGTATTAACGGAACGCTGTAATATCTCCTGCTAAATGCCAGAGTTCATTGGCTTCGTCATTCTTTTTATTTCTTACTTGAATTTTTTTTCCGATTTGATTAAATTTTTTTTTTTCATTCGCGTTTCCGGAACGCTCATCGATTGGGAGTGAACGGAATAAATGGACAGCGGATGAGCATCGAATTTGCATTCTCCGCTCGGCTCATCCTCCCGCGTTGTGACGGTAATAGCCAGTAAATTTCGTTCGAGCTGGCGTTCCCGAACGTGACGAAAAATAAAACACGACGTAACGATAATTCAGGCCTGTTCTCGTCGGGATTTGTCAGCGTTGCGGGAATGCGAAGATAAATGTTTTATTATTTTCTCGGATCACAGCCGTCGGTGTAACATGCTGTAGTCGACGGGGGTAGCGGTTGTCTTTTCCTACGCTCTCGGGCCACTGACGTACCGCAGCCTACGGAGGCTGCCTTTACGTCCGTTATTTTTAATTCAACGTTCCAGTTAACGCACGACTAAGCGGCTCTGCCTCGGCGTGCAGCAGCGAGCCCAGATAGTGAGTAAGAATGAGCTGGGAAAGAATCCGGCCGATGTGTGTATAGAAAAGAGGCTGCTGTATACATACATATACATATACATATACATTTATATATATATATATATATATATATATATATATATACAAGGAGGGTCTGCGTGCCTGCATTCTATGGACTGCACCCGTCGACGCGAACACAAGCGCGTCCGCGAGGACTATCTTTCCGGACATCTATATACATAAATACATAAATAGTGTATACCTGTGTGTTCGGGATGAACAAAAAATGTAGTAAAAGAAATTAAATAAAAGAGAGTATGTACGCTTCAAGGATTCACCTAAGCAATGCGTTCGTTTCATGTTTCAGGGTCGCCACACCAAGACCGGTCAGCTGGCGGCTATCAAGGTCATGGACGTCACGGAGGTAAGTTCTTTTTCGCTCTCGGAAATAATCGGGACGACTCGCGCTACGGACACTGACTGAATAAAAGATTCCGCGGATAAAGGAACGAGTCTTTGTCCTTTTAATTGTAGAGAAGAGAATTTTTTTAATAACTGCAGATTTCCCACATACCGACGAGAATCTTCAGCAGCATTCTCGTCGTTGCAGAAAAATTATCGAACATAAATTTTTTTTTTTTTATGTATGCCACTTAATTATTAATTTCTTAATTTAGTAACTGCACTGCAGTCCGGTCACGTGATATGTTGATCCGCATGAAATTCCCAGATACGAATGTTATCGCTTGGTCAACGATCGATTATATTTTTCCGTCCTCCCCCGCCTCCTTTCGACTCGGCAAATAAGAGAGTGAGAGTTAAGAGCAACGTACGTGGAGGAGAACACGTTGGCTTTTTTGTTGACGTTTAATTTAATCTGTTGGAAGGGTGCCAGGGCAGAGAATATGGCTGATAGTCATACGCCAGTGGAATCGAGACAATCCTATCGCTTGTACCGACTCGCGCACACGCACACCGTCGAATTCCCATCCGCACTCTTACCGTACGTGCAACCATCGTCTTCGTGTGTGCTCCCCATTGTTACTCACTCCGCAGTTTATATATATGTAATATGAAAAGATTTCGCCGTCACATATGTACATGTATACGTATATGCATGTGTATATGTATATGTATATGTATATGTATATGTATATGTATATGTATATGTATATGTATATGTATATGTATATGTATATGTACATGTATACGTATATGCATGTGTATATGTATATGTATATGTATATGTATATGTATATGTATATGTATATGTATATGTATATGTATATGTATATGTATATGTATATGTATATGTATATGTATATGTATATGTATATGTATATGTATATGTATATGTATATGTATACGGCCCCAGAGAGGAGGGAAAAATTCTACGAAACCGTGAATGACTACCCGATGCGGAATATCTTTTATCTGTCCGCTCCGTTCGGAACGATACGCTTAAACTACGGGAGACTCTCTTGGCGTTTCTATCCACGCTGCTGCTGTGTATTCCCGCTGCATTTCTGTTCCTGCCCCGTTTATCCACGTCCCACGTGTGTCAGCGTGTTCGAACTCCAGATAAGATGTTTGGACAGCTAGAACCGTATTTTTTTTTCGTTATACAGCAAAAGCCGGCTCCTGAGCTCGCTTTTGTTCGCTTTTGTTCAGCTCGCGCGATTCACTACCGAGAGAACGTTCCAGTTTTCTTCTATCTTCGAGGCTGCTCCGACGAGGTGTTCGCCGAACGCTTTGCTCGAGCAGCTTACTCACCGCAGTCGAGCTGCAGCAGAAGCTATAAAGGCTCTCCACGGTAGTCAAATGAGATGTAATTTTTTTTATTTTTTTTACATCGTTTGTAGAAAGTTTTCTGTGTTATAGACAGCAGTCGATCGCGATTTGCATCGCGGCGCGAGTTTTTAATCTAGAAAAAAAGATTAGTGAATTTCCAATAAAAATGATTCATTGTTTGTTTTTTTTATTTTTATAATGATCTATATTTTTCTGACTTATTTTTTAGGAAATTTCGTCGATAGATAAAGGTTTGCTCATTTTTATCGTAGTATCATTTCGAATACCTCCGTAATGAGTTCGTAGAGTAGCTTGCCGTAATAAAAATGGGTCGCAATAAAATAAAGCAAAAAAAAACTATACTAGGGTGTTTCACAAAAAGCAAATTAAAAAAAAAAAATGCCTCCCTCCTTTTGAAGTATCGATTTAGATCTCAAATTCAACCTCACGAAAGGCGGACCGTACCAAAAAATTCTGTGCCTTTTTGTACCCAAAAAATGCGGCCAAAAAAAGTACCGTTTATTCAAACACCGAAATATATATAGTTAAAAAAGACCTTAAATTATTACCTCATAAAAAAAAATGGCAGAAACCTGTTAACATATTTTGAAATCCATTGCCTAATACAAATCGTCATCCATCATAGTCGACCGATGAAACTTTGAGTAAACTCTTAAAATAAAAAAACACTCGTCCGACCGGTCTGGCTCCAGCGTTCTCAATTTCGTCTAACGCCGCTGCACGAGAAGAATTCCGAGGGGCAACATCATTGGTGTCGAGAGATAATATTCGCGAAAAATTCTTTTCTTCCCAATAGCGACAAAGAAGCACGCGGAATATCTCATGAACTTCCCCAAAGGTTCCTGACACGGTGATCTCATCTTGTCCGCTTGCCTCGCTGCTCTTTACGCGTAAGATTTCTACGTCGGAACTTCGGCCGGAGAACACGTGTGAATACGCGCAACAAAGTTTAGCGCTGTAGCCATGCATCAGTCTGTCTCATTGTTAGCGACCTCGCGGAAACTCTTAGTTCCCGTTTGAGATTCTCCTCCTACTGTTCTCCACGTACGATGTACGATGTACGTACAACGTTCTGGACTGACTTTGCCCGCCGCAACTTTATGAGTTTCAGGTTCACTTTGCGAGGGAATTAGATAGCTAATCCTATCAGCCGGTGCAGCAGTTGCCTCATCGTTACTCAGACGGGCGTTAGGGGGCCGCGAGCGGCGAACCGGAGAGTGAGAAATTCAACGAACATGAGAGCATAACTTCCGGCCCCTAAGACGCTCCTATCTTCTTCTTCTTCTTCTTCTTCTTCTTCTTCTTCTTCTTCTTCTGCTTCTCCTCCTTCTTCTTCTTCTTCTTCTTCTTCTTCTTCTTATCCACGACAGTTGTATATATGGACATTTATATGGATAGATACATGGACATATATATGGACATACACTGCGAGAAGGATCTAGTAAATATGACTATATCGCTTGAGATATATTGCCATAGCCCATAGTAGTAGGGAACTACGGCGCCATCTATGGTAGGACGTACCGGATTTATAAGAATTTTTCGTAGATATTATAGGAAAAATTCATGGAAAATCTGAGACTATTATAATGTGCTATGGTAATTTTTGTCAGATGATCGGTAGTTTTTACTACCGATCTACGATTTACAACTATCAACGACTGCTTTTTTATGTGCGCTGTGATTCATCGAATATGATTTTTTTTAAATTCACTTGCCGATTTACGCAGTTTTTGAGATAGTCCGTCACTTCACTAGCATGCATCGTAAGAACTACCTTAAGGATTTTGGAGACTCTTCATGCGAGTGTGCGAAACGCCCGAGCCACTAAAAGTACTTGCATGGATATATTTATGGACATATATGTGGACATATATATACGGACATATATATGGATATATGTGGATATATACATGTATATATGACTCTTCGTAACAATAATGTTTCACGTGGTTAAGAGAAGTTGGTACATCTATTTGTCGTGATAGAAACGGCTGTTAAGACTTCTGACTGCCGTGATACCGAGACTATTAACTCGCGGGTCACGGTACCCTCGTACATACTCTCGATCCTTCCACCGTCGCGGTGACTCGTCGTTTTCCCTCGTAACAATAGGCCCGTAGTAGTATTGTACGAACGAGGAGCAAACGTGAGCGCATCGAGCCGACGACCACGAGCTTTTATTGTCTTCAATGTCTGGCCTCTGCTCGGCAGTTACTTAAGGCCTGCCGACTGTAATAACTGTACCGATGATTTATCATCCATCTTCCTACAGTAGAAAATTAAATAAAAAAAGAAGAAAAAAAGGAACATTTTAAGATGACTGAATGGTCTTAACGATACCAGTTACGAATATGCAATTTTTCGAATTCTTTATTATTAATGGACAATTCTCTGAAACTTATCCGAAATCAACACCATTCGCAGGGACTACCTCAAGGTGAAGCTAAAGATCGACATAAACTCAAAACATTATGAAACAATTTTTCTCCGAAACGATTTTATAAAATAAAAAACGTTACGGAGAAAAATGGATTCCAAATTTTAACTCTCTCTTTCGCACTCATACGTGTTTAGCCTGCCCTTAGTACTCCGATACCAAATTATTGAAATTTTTTTTTTTTACGAAAACATAGCTTTTTCAATGATGAAGCAAAAAATTGTAAAAAATAAGTAACACCCTTTCGTATTGTCGAGTGAAAAAGTAATTGGGTGGAAAAGTTATTTCGAGGCGCGAACGAGGGTATAAGGTTGGTTCATTGTAGTCCCCGAAGAGCAATCTCTGTTAGAGGGATCGAACTGTGCTCTTCATTCGTTCGGATCCCTAATCCGATTTCCATTGTCGAATTTCTGGAGTGTGCACCGAGGCGTCGAGCGGGCGTCAGATTTGTGCCGGTGTACGTAGGGTCGAGGGTCCTTGCAATCCCATCGGTCGAGATCGTGAACCATTGTAGCGAGCGCGAGAACGGAGAGGCCGAAAAAAAGTGCTGTGAATTATCGCAAGGGTTTCCCCGGGAGAAATTCAGCCGTCCAAAGTACGATCGATGAGAAATTTGGCGATTACTCCCAAATTTTTCTACGTCTCGACGTATCGCTTGGGATTGAAAAAAAAATATTCTGAAAACCCTGAACATTTTTCACTGCAGGAGATTGCGACTCCGAGAGATTCGAGTCTCGAGGAAAGACGTCGCAGAGTTATCGCGACTCTCTGCAAATCGGAGTCGGGGAGGATGGCATTGATAACGTGCGATAATTGTAGCGAGTGGGAGAGCGAAGAGGTCGAAGGAATTCTATGAATTACCGTATGGGTAAGCCCGGGAGAAATTCAGCTATCCGTGGAACGACCGATGAGTCATTCGGTGATTATTCGGAAATTCTTCGACGACTCGTCGCATCGCTGGTGATCGAAAAAAAAATCCGGAGACTCGACATTTTTCTCTCGCGGGCATTTATTTATTTATTTATTTGTTTATCTATTTATTTATTTATTTATTTATTTATTTATTCATTTATTTATTTATTTCAGAGTAACGTGCAAAGCCCAATTATAAGTGGATAACATAACTTAAAATAAACATTAGAGATTGCGAGTGGAGAGATTCGAGTCTCGAGGAAACACGTCGAAGAGTTATCGAGATTCTCTGTAAATCGGAGTCCGGGAAAATGGCATCGATAAGTTGCGACAATTGTAGCGAATGGGAAAACGAAGAGGTCGAAGAAATTCCGCGAATTACCGTAAAGCTTCGCCCGGGCGATATTCAGCCGTTCGCGGAGCGATCGATGAGTCATCCGGTGATTATTCGGGAATTCTACGACTATTTTTTCCGCAAACGGTAACGCGCGAGTGGCGTCGAAATTGCGACTCGAGAGATTCGATTCTCGGGGAAAAGACGTCGAGGAGTTATCGAGAATGCGCAAATCGGCGTCATGGAAGATAGCATCGATACCGTGTCCGACGTGGTTGCGTATAACCGCTCCTCGCATCGCCATCATCGTCACGTTCTCCTCCCGCTCTCGCGTGCAACGCCCGAGAGCTAATCTAAACTCTACTTACCTACTTAACGGACGATACGCAACGTGTTTCGTGATCCCAGCGAGCCGAGCGACGAGCAAGTTTCTCGTTCCTACTTGCGTTCGACCGAAGGCGAGAAGAAATAAAACAAAATAAATTGCCGCGTGATTTCCGGTCCCGAGCGCCGAGCACATTTTTCGTTCGCATCATCTTCGTACCGTTTCTTCACCGGCGCGAAATAAATTAACCCTTCACGTACCGGACGCTCGTTCAACGAGGACCCAGAATTTGCCAAGACGCAACCTTCGAACGATTCGAGTAACGAGTCGACGTGCTAAAAAAAATCTGTAAAAATTCAGAGATGTAGAGAAATGTTTTTTTTTTTTTCACAGCGTGGAAGAAAATTTATTAGGATCATTCGTATCGTTTTTGGGCCTTGAAGGAAGGCGTGGTCGTTTGCGATCGGCGAAAAGTTCTCGGTACTCGAAGGGTCAACTAAAATGTAAAAAAAAAATGATCACCTGTTCGTTACATAAGATAGATCGGTTTACGGAAAAATTAATCAAATAAATTGCCACGTGATTTCCGGTAGCGAGCTCCGAGCACATCTTTCGTTTTTCATCTTATTTGTACTGTTTCTTCACCGCGGAAAATAAATAAACTAAAATATCAAACAATTTCCACTTATCCGTTACATGAGATAGAACAGTTTTTGTTTTCTTTAAAAAAAAAATGGCTGCGTTATTTCTGGTTCCACGCTGCGAAGATATTTTTCGCTTCCCCATCTTTGTACCGATTTTTTTTATTAATTTTTTTCTCCAGGAAGAAAGTAAATTAATAACATTTAATAACTTATCCGTTTAATAACTTATCCGTTACATCGATCCACCTGGCTGGCTGACCCTGGCTGGCCCCATGGAGCGAGCGACAAACAAGTTTCTCGTCCCTACTTGTATTCGACGAGAGAAGAAAAAAAAAAAAACAAATAAATTGCCACGTGATTTCCGGTCTCGAGCTCCGAGCACATTTTTCGTTCGGAACAACTTTGTACCGTTTCTTCACCGGGGAAAATAAATTAACTAAAATCTAAAACATTTACCGCTTATCCGTCACATGAGATAGATGAATGAGTTTATGTTTCCTGGAGAAAAAAAATTGCTCCGTTATTTCCGGTTCCACGTTACGAACACATTTTTTCTTTCCCTAATTTTTCTACCGATGTTTTATCTCTCCTGGAAGGAAGGAGAGGAATAAAAATCTAAAACAATTTCCATTTATCCGTTACATAACATAGATGGATGATTTAATTTTTCCTGGAAAAAAAATTGCTCCATTATTTCCAGTTCCACGTTACGAACACACGTTTCCTTTCCCTAATTTTTCTACCGATGTTTTATCTCTCCGGGAAGGAAGGAAAGAAAGGAATAAAAATCTAAAATAATTCCCATTTATCCGCTACATAAGACTGATGGATAATTTCATGGTTATTAGAAAAAAAAAACTTGCTCCGTTATTTCCGGTTCCAAGCAACGAACACATTTTTCATTTTCCTAACTTTTGCTTCGATTTTTTCCTCTCTCCTGAAAGCAAAAAAAGATAGGAAAGGAATAAAAATCAAAAATAATTTCCGTTGATCCGTTACATCGATCCACCTGGCTGACTGACCCTGGCTCGTCCCCTTCCACTCTCCTCCTCCGTACTCCGAGTTTACGCTCGTTGGCATTCTAAGAATAGCTATCTCGTTTCGTTGATATCTCATGCTCTCGGTACATTATTGTGCATTAAAGCTGACGAGCAGCTTAACATCCGACCACTGACGATGCGAATCGTCGCGCAATTACCACGAATTATTCTGCAAAAAAAAACATATATATAACCGCTCACCGACCAAGAAATATCTGCTGTCTGTAAATTTATACAATTTTTTTTTTTTTCAGGACGAGGAGGAAGAAATAAAGTTAGAAATAAACGTTCTCAAAAGGGTAAGACATTCAGATTTTTATATTCATACGATAAAGTAATTACAATGACCGAGCTTCGGAATGATATAGAATTAATTGTTGATTTTTTATGTTTTTTTTTTCCAGTATTCGAATCACAGAAACATTGCTACTTACTACGGTGCATTTGTGAAAAAATCACCTCCCGGTAAGGACGATCAGTTATGGCTGGTAATGGAGTACTGCGGGGCCGGCTCCGTCACGGACCTCGTCAAGTCGACCAAGGGACAGAGCCTCAAGGAGGAGTGGATCGCTTATATCTCGAGAGAGATCTTGAGAGGACTCAGCTACCTTCACAGCAATAAAGTTATACACAGGGATATCAAGGGACAGAACGTTCTTCTTACGGACAATGCCGAAGTCAAACTCGGTAAACTACGGCAATGCCTGAATAATTTATTGATCTCTTCTGAGTCACAGAAATATCTCCGCTCTTCAGTTTTTTTATTTTCATTTTGTAGAGACGCATATATAGGTTTATTCCTATGAGTGTAGAAATATTTTTGAGCTTTTCAACTCGAGTATATATTGCAATGAATGTAGAGATTATATCCATTAATAAAAAATTAAACTCATCGTTCGATCGATGGTTATTCGACTCTTAACTTTCGTTGAATAATCTGTTGGATTTTATTATCAATAAAGTATAAAAGTAGTAAAGTGTTCTGTGGCTACCCGGCTACAAACTTCCGTCGAAAAATTTCTTTGGATTCATAATTAATAAAGTAAAATTAATAAAAATAAAATGTTCCCGGCTACAAACTTCCGTTGAAAAATTTCTTTGGATTCATAATTAATAAAGGATAACATTTTCAGTCGACTTCGGCGTCAGTGCACAGTTGGACAGGACCATAGGCAGAAGAAACACATTCATCGGTACGCCGTACTGGATGGCTCCGGAGGTAATAGCCTGCGACGAGAATCCCGACGCCACTTACGACAATAGGAGCGATCTTTGGTCACTGGGAATCACAGCACTCGAGATGGCCGAGTCACAGCCGCCTCTCTGTGATTTGCATCCCATGCGAGTGGGTACATTATACTCTTAGGCAATCGAAAAATTGTATGGTCTGCAATTTTTATCGCTGCCCCTTTTTCTTTCCCCATCTTTCGCAGGCGCTATTTTTGATTCCTCGCAACACGCCGCCGCGACTAAAGTCGAAAAAGTGGGCGAAGAAGTTTCACGGATTCATCGAGACGGTCCTCGTCAAGGACTATCATCAGAGGCCTTACACGGAACAGTTGTTGAAGCATCCGTTCATAAGGGACCAGCCGACCGAGCGGCAAGTCAGAATACAACTGAAAGACCATATCGATCGTTGTAAAAAGCGCAAGCAGGAGAAAGGTACGGGTAAGAGAAACATCGAAGAATTCATTAAATATCCCCCACCCTCGATGTAAACTGCGAAGCTGAACAGTAAAAAAGAGGTTGTACCTTTCACAACTCATCGGCCACAAACGTTCACAATTTTTTATTCGTTAATTTTCCGATCGCATCATCCGGCTCTGGTTTTACAAACAAAAGCCAATTACAAAAAAAAAGCCAAAAACTTAATAATTTGAAAAAAAAAAATTATTTTGAAAAAAAGTATTAGCAGTGTAATTTTCGGGACGCTGTTTGTAAAATCAATTGGTCGATGGTTGAAAAATAATTCATAGTTATTAATTTTTTTTTCTTCTCGTGTCGCACAGAAAGAGACGATTATCGGTACAGCGGCAGCGAGAACGAGGAGGACGAGCCCGCACTCGCGGGCGAACCATCCTCGATCGTTCAGGCACCCGGTGGGGACACGCTTCGCCGTAATTTCCAACAGATTCAGGAGGGAAGGACGTTGACGCAGGATATACCGCAGCCGGCGCAGATTCTCGGCAAGGAGAAACCGGCCGGCGGTCGACAGAGAGAAATTCCGGAGCCAGGTCCGCCAGCTAGACCGGCTATTCCTCACAGACTCATAGGTGAACCGAGTAGATTGAAATATTCGTCGACAGACGCTTAGAAAATACAGTATATTATGCCACAAGAGAGGGAAGTCCGGAATTTTCGCTGAGTGCGAAGTTTGCTGCCCGAGCGAAACTAGAGCAGAAATCACACGAGGTGAAAATTCGCTCCCTCCCGTGTAGATACTTTTTATACTTCACTCGGTGCAAAAACAACAGTTTTACGCACGCTTACGTAAAACCCCACTTTCACACCTTGTGAAGTAAAATTTGATCCGATAGATGTGCAAAAAAACGTTGTCTCAACTCGTGTGACTACAAGACGCCTCAGAAAAATATTTATCGCACTAGTATCGTAAATTACTACTTCCTAACGCACGTGAAATCCCGCATTCCGTTCCTGCGAAGTGAGCGCAGAAATGCACTTTCTGTACATGCGTACAGACGCAATATGGTATATTATTGTCGTACTAGTGCGAGAAAGTGCCTTTCTGCGCGAACTTCCCAAAAACGAAAAGTGTTAATTTTCATGAACTTGTTAGGAAAACTTACGTGAATGGCAGGCTTGTAGACAGGGGAGTCCAAACTCGTGTGAATGCCGCAGTCGTCAAGAATTCCCTTTCTACGTCCTTGCTATAAAAATAACTATTCGGACTTCGTTCAAATAACCACATTTCTTGCGTCGCAAGATCGTCATATTCGTCAATGAACAATCCTCCCTAGGAAGTACTAAGGTTTATTACTCCCTAGGAAGTAATACGGTTTATTTCTCACTAGGGAATAATGAGCAATATCACTTCCTAGGGAGTAACGAGCCGTATTACTGCCTAGGGAATAACGAGCTCTATTACAGCCTAGGGATTAATAAAATAGTACTGCGCATACGCACAGTTTAATAATATTCATTGGTCAATAATAAGCGATTTTCTGGTCGTGTTGCACGCAGGGAATCTGGTTATTTTAATGAAATTGGGGGAAAAATGTACTACATTCTCGTATCTTCCTATTACTAAACTGTGAATTTTTTTTTCTTCTCAGAACCTCAACCTCCGTCGCGTCCATTGCCGCCAACGCCTCGCGACGATCCCCGACAACCGCACAAAATTTCGACGCCTCCGTCGAATCACCATCAACCGCCAAATTCGTCAGGAGCCGGTAGCGGCGGATCCGGCGGTCAGGCCGCTCCGCAGAGAAACAGTCATGTCTTCAAGCCGATGGTACGTCCCTCTCCTCCCCACCGTCACTTCACTCGATGTTTTAAAAATTCTATATTATCCACCCGAGTTACTCTTGACATCCCGATCGCGCTGCCTTGCACAAGAGAAACTCAAAACTCCAGGCTTGTCAACGGTCGAGCGACGATTATCGTTGTCTAGCTGACGATCCTTCGTACCGTAGAAAAAATTACGCACGTTGCAATATCTTCTATTTTCATTTTTAATTTACCTTGGCACTCACGCATATATATACCGCAATGAACATTTGTTCACAGAAAGGCAAAACTCACGAAAACACCCTGTCGTTCTATCTTCCATCTCGTACTTTCTTTCTTTATCGCTGATTTTGTTTAATTTTAATATCTCGCAACACTCGGGACGACACACGAGTGTGTTCATTTCGTACTGCAGGCCATTATTTACACTCAATGCACGCGACATTCTCACCCCCACTTTGGTGTTGTTGTTACATTATATATGTCACGGCGTGCACGCACCAAGATTTAAAAACAATAACATATATTACAAAAAAAAAAAAAAGAAAAAACAAAAACAAAAAAAAAACGTGCCCGCCTTGCATATTTACCCACGGTAAATCTCTTCTTCCTCTCTTGCGTTCGGACGTTTGGAATGTATTTGGTTTTTGTTTTTCTTTTTCCATGTTCACACGTACTACTGTAGCTGCCGCCGAGGAGGCCGGAGGTAAGATGACACGCACACCCACCTGTCTTTAATCTCTCTTCCACTTTCTCGCTGTCTTATTTATCTTCGTCCAAGTTTCTCTTCGTACCGTTCACGACGATGTTACTTCTCTTATGTGCCTCTTTTATTACACAAGTGTTATGTGATAAAAAAAAAAGATGACGATAATGAAACTGTGTGCATGAAGTGAACGCACGAACGGACGTTGGCGATCGGCCTATTCGTCGTTCGTTCGTGCCACACGAACCTGTGTCCATTCTATACACGAAACATACACGGCTTTGAGGGTCTGTTGCTTACTGCATGATTCCAACTCTCGCGAAGGGATCCGCTTCTGTCGATCAGCCATTGCCATCGAAATAATTAACTGTGCTAAATCATTTTTTTCTTTTTGAATGTAATCATTCGCATCGTGTCATACTGGTTACGGTCCGCGCGCATCGGGTAATTTGATAAACCACCGATGGGCGATCGGTGGCCGTGTGAATAATACTGGGCAGTCATAAAGAAAAAAAAAAAAATCAATCATGAAACCATAAATTCACTTTCATCGTCCGCCGGAGATATCGCGAGTTTTTTTTTATGTATATATCGCAAAAAAAAAAAAAAATCCTGGAGCCTCCCGAATTGCCGATTTCTATTTCCTGTCTCGCTGTCCTGTCTGTCTCTCTGTAAACTCTCTTTCTCGCGGCCGCGATATTTGTTTTTTTCTCCTCGCTGTTCGCGGACGGTGGCTTCTAGCTGATCACGGAGAAGGTTACTCGTCACAGTGACTAACGGGGTTGTGCGTGTATGCGTGTGGGTGGTAGGACTTGGACATGCTGGCAGCTCAACTCAACGAGCTTGGTGTGTCACAGGGCCCAGAGGCCCCCCCGAGGCCCAACAGGCAACACAAGAGCCCCGCTCCCCCGGCTCAGTCGTCTAACGCACCGACGAACTCATCGTCCCAGCCAGGCAGTAATGAACAAAACAGCAAACCGATGCCGCAATCCTCGAGTATACTCGATCAAGTAAGCGATCGTCGACGATCATCATCGGCATGGGACCCATCATTCTTAATTTTTATTTTTGTTAATCTGTGGAGACGATGCTGGGACACATTTATGAAAAAAAAGAGTAAAATTAACACTACATTTTTTAAGCCACAGGGTGTTCTCCAATTGAATTTATGGCTAGGATGCATATGCATAGATGGAATTAAACGAAACGCAGCATCCCATCTCAGAAGATTAATTTAAGAGCACACTCCCATTTTCTTGCACGGAACCTCAGATTCTTTTTTTTCTTTTTTTTTTTTTCTATATCGACACTGATGAAAAAAGGACCAAAAGTAACATTACATTTTTTTATGCCATCAGTCGTGTTCTCTAATTCATATTATAAAGGGGATGCATAGGCATAGATAGAAAAAAAAAAAAACGAAGTGCAGCATCGCATCTCGGAAGATGAATCTGAGAACACACCTTCATTTTCTTGCATCGGTCCTCACAGTATTTTTTTTACACGCTGTTTTACCATCTCAGCTCACATCTTTATCGCACAATTTCCGTTCATTTTCCGTCACCGTTTCAACGCGAAATCTATTCGCAGTTCTATCGTTTTGTCTTCATTCCCCCACTTCATCGTCGAGAAAATCGGTTTTTTATTTTCGGAAAAAAAAAAAAAACGCGCACGACCGAACGAAAACCGATGTTGCAAGGTGTTCTTTTTTGTGGTAAAAAAGTGGCTCAATTGTATGATGATGGTTGGAGACATGTTTTATTTTTTTGTTACATCTATCTTGTATGCTTTCAGGCACTGTCGATCGAGAGCGACAGCGACGACGACTTCGAGGACGCGAGTGGAAACAACACGAGAAACGATGGAACATTGCTCGCGAGCGATCCACCGAAACCTCTGTAAGTTTCTCCCGTTCGATCTAATATTTTCTCATGTACACATTTTTGTAATCAACGTTCGCAATGAATCGTTTTACTAATCTCGTATATTCCTCTTTCATCTTTCACTCTCATCGCAATCCACATTATGATATCGACCCGGCCAACGTCATCGCTCCCGATTCATCGCTTCGCCATCACATCACATCCATCAATTGCGTCATCATCTCGTCGTATCTCGAAACACGACTTGCGTGTCTCTCTCTCTCTGCCTGTGTACTTTACGACGTACCAGACCCGAATTTTCTCCTTTCAGGCCATCCTCAGACTCGTCGTCGTCTTCATCGCACAACGCTCAAAATCATCACGAGGGCAAGTTTTTAACTTAGCGATTAAGGATGCATCACACATACGTTCACAACCAAAAGTGCAATTCAATCAAAATTTCAGTATTTCCGCGATTTGCCGAAAATCTTGAAAAAAACAACCGTATTAATGATGCCAAGACCATTAATGTATTTGATGCCAAGAAAGCCTTACTTGATGTCAAGAAAAGGAAAATAAGGCTTACCGATGATTTGTTGAACCATTTTTGTTAGCAATTTATTAATAACTTTTTGACATTATTATTATGCAAAATTAATATTCTTGGCACTTTAATACAGTTGATTTCTTCAGACTTTCATACCATTAGGGAGTGTTCAAATTCTTGCTGAATCTCACTTTTGGCTGGAAATCTATGTGTGATGATTCCTTAAGAAAAAAAATAAGAAAAAAAAACAACGAATTAATTCATATTTCTTTGATAAGCAGGCGGCGCACCGAACCGGCCATTGCCACCTACGCCCGACGAGGAGGAATCGGGTGACCGAACCCTAGTCATGAAAAGAGTGAGTACGCCCTTCGATTTAGTAGTGCAAGCGAACGATCCACGTAGCCGTTTTACCTTGTCAATCGATATTATACTACTTGGAATATCTACTATGAATCTATATATATAATATATATAAATATCGCACTGCAGTGTGTACGGTACGTGTACACCGTACGAGTAATCGTGTAATCATTGATGGTAGGCTGCGCCATTACCAGATCGACCGGTCTTTCCTTTCCAATGTTTTTTTTGTATTCACCCTCGTTACGAGCCGCGAACCGAGAGCAATTATTCCGAGAGACTTTTCTCGCGAGTGACTTCATCGATGATCGTTCGATCGTCGTCGTAGTTGTTGGAAAGAAGAATAAAAAAAGTAAACTCCAAATATTTTGCACTCGATCGAACGGCGCGTACGAAGCCACATTATTTTGCGGAAACTTCAATCGGGCGAATCGACGTATGGCCGGAAATCACACGTCCGAAGACACTTTTCCAAATCGTCAAAATGTTTTAACTTTTTTTTTTCCGAATCCTCAAATTTCGAAAACTTCATTTATAAGAATCTTCGTCTCGGCGAACGTTATTGTACGGAAATGGCAGTTGGCCGAACGTTATTCCTCCAAATCGTTGTTTAACCGAACGTTCATTATTGTTCCGAATAACAATTTCACCGAACTTCATTTCTCCATTTAACGATTCGGTGAAATTATAATCCGGAAAAAAGACGTTCGGTTAAACGACGATCCGTACGAACGAGGTCCGGCCAATCGCCATCTCCAAAGAGTAGCGTACGCTCGAACGAAGATTCGTAGTAACGAAGTTTTGCAAATTACACGATTCGAAAAAATAAAGATTCTCAAGTTCGACGACACGGAAGAAGTGCTTTCCGACCAGTACGATCTTCAGCCACGTGACGACTCCACCGATCGAAATTTTCCACGAGACAAATTCGCTCCGGCGCGTGCCTCGGGTCGCGAAACATCGGAAAAGAAATACGGAACGATCGTTGCTGCATACACATTTTTTACTATTATTTTTCTCACCTCGTACATCGCCCCCAAGAAGCGTACGTCCGTTTATCAATCCCGTTCCGTTCGTCTCATAACACTAAATCCCGCCCGGAGGTCACCGTTGGTTTAAAGGCCACGAAACTTGCAAGGCTCCAAAGCACCGTGGTGCATATAATCCACCCGCCTGTTATAATTGCCCGTTCGTACGTGTCACAGAGAAACCCAACTCCAAAGCACACACACACACACACATGCCTCACATAGCAGCACAAACAAATCGCACACATCCGACAGACTATTATCCCTTCACCCGTAATATCGTCATTCACGAATACAAACCTTTGCTCACGAAGGGACTCCAAAAAAAAAAAAAAAAACCCCTCACGCTCCACGCACTCGAACCTCTCCGATCACACGACACTCGACACACCTACAGCAAAAACACACGGACGAAAAAAAAATGTACAATCGCAACCCACTATTACGCCATGGAGCATAAAACAGAAAAACGATGAACAGTACAAATCAAAAACATTCACCGTCAACCACCGCCACACTCATTATTATTGCACGTGTCTTTTTTTCTTTTTTTTTGTCACTGTTTCATTGTCCCGACACCCTCGTACCGTCGTCGCTCGTCGCGTAGAAACTTAGTCAGACGACCGACGATAAAAAGGCGAGCAACCGCCGCTCCGATGTTGAGGAGCAGCTACTCCTCAAGGAGTGGGACTTTACTCGCTTCTTTCAAGGGTTTAACGAAAGGTCGGATAAAATGAAACAGGAGACGAGCGGCAAGTCCGGTAGCGAGGAGAGGTCGTCCTCCTCCGGCGAGAGAACCCTGAAGCGTTACGAGCTGGCGTCGAGGAGGCAGCAGGATCAGCAGCAGCAGCAGCCTCAGCAGCAGCAGCACAAGATCGGGCAAAAATCGTCGCAGCCGCAGGGAGCGACGCAACAGCAAGCCCCGAAGCCGGTGCACAGACGCCAAGAGTCCGATTCGAAGCTCGGCAACGCGAGCGCCTTCGCTCGAGCCTTCAGGCGTGAGAACTCGGATTTTTTTCCCTCGACGAGGCACTCGGCGTATCTGCAGAAATCGGAGCCAAGATCGAGCATATTCGCGAGCGGCAATCGTCGCGGTAGCGAGATAAGCGTTGCCGGCATCGTCGGGAAGAAAGGCAACTCGATAATGTCCGGCGAGCCGATACTCACCGACTTCTCGTTCGGTCGTGAGGGCGGACCGCAGAGGCCGAGACGCGAGAAGACCGAGAGCGAGATCGTCTTCGGTAACAGGCATCAGGACGTTGCCAGCAGGGAGAGAGCCGAGGCCAGGAGGCTCGACGTCGAGGCGCGTTTCTCGAGAGACCACGACAGCACCGAAGCTAGACGACGACGTTGTAGGCCATCGGAGGCAACATCCTCCGACGACGCGGGAACTATTAAATCGACGGCCAGTACTACGGCTAGCGAGTACAGCCCCGTTGTCACCCAGGTCAGTCCCGCCGAGACCCCGACTGCCTGTCTGCCTGCCGGATCAAATCAAAATCTCCGCAATAACCCTTCCAAACGAATAATGCCTCTATAAATCTCCTATCTCGTCCCAATTGCCGTCTTTGCCGCTTCGCCAGTCTCGAGTAAGCGCGCTTCGTTGCCAATCGGGCATGCAGTCCAATAACTATCGGTTTAAAAAATTTACATTTGTAAAAAAATATTATTTATAATATATAGTATATTTATATTATATTTACATTATGGTACACCCTGTGTATAGATGTATATATAATTATATTATTATATATTGTATATGTATATTTAAAAAAAATGGAAATCGTTCGTGCGAAACGAGTTTTTACGCTGGCGAATTGAATTGCGGTGTTACAACTTTTACCCGAAACTGGCGCGGTTAAATCACCTCTGAACTGCCGTCCCTCTTTGACTGTCCGTTGCCACCGGCTTTGCCTCCGCCTCAAAAATAATCATCCTGCGAAGTCCGAAATACTCTCTCCCCCTCGTACCGACTCATCAACAAAACTCAACCCCCCCATGTCACGCCTCGAGATTCCTTATTTTTTACTTCTTTTTTTTTCGTCGGCGCGCTCGCATCCGGAAGCGGCCAATTCTTTGAAAGAATGATATAATTAGAAGTTTAGTCGGCTAAGCTCGAGTTCTAGGCGCATATCCTGAAACTGTGTCCCGACTACCGAAAACCCCCACCCCGAGCCACCCCCTCTCAATAATATATTATATCGTTGTTGAATCCCAAGATTTCTTTGATTACACAAGTAGCAGCGATAGGTACTACTTGCTAGTGCTATTTACCACAAACTTGCTACCGCTATTATATTACTTACTACTACTGTTTACCATTACCACTATATCGAAATCACAATTTCACTATTTGCCACTATAATTACTTACTGTTACTTACTTCTACCACAATACTACTACTGGAATACGTTATATCTTTTTTATATAAGTCTATTATAATGTCCCCTAAAAAGGCCCTCTCGAAAACCCCCCTATAGGATTCGTTGCAAGAACTGTCATGAATCAAATTACATTCTCTGCCATTATTAACAAACCATGACAACTACTATTTTTTCTTTTTTTTTTATATACACTCTACTGCCACTGTTAATCACTACCAAACATTTCTGCAGTCATCGTGGAGAAGGGATGAAAAAAAGCTGTTTTGTCGTTATGAAAAAAAAAACTTTCCCGCTGGAGAAGACGTGCCAAAAAAACTACAATCCCATCTTCCCTCCGAACGCCTACAACTCTCCAAGCAACTGTTTCTTCTCTCTGTCGCGATACGTGTAACACATTGACAAACGTCCGGGGGTGTCTGGATTGGCTTTGAGGACAGGAACTTCGTCTCGACTCACTAATTAATAACTTTGCTGCTCGAATTGTTTTTAATTTATTTTTAACTAAAAAAAAAAAAAAAAAGAAATATGTATATTTTCCCGGCTTCCTCACAAACACACGAAAACATCACGGTGGACTAATCGCATGGGACTTCCGCGTGGACGTTTTTCAACGGGACGCAAACCGCAGTCGGTACTGTAAAATCACGCCTGAGCGCTGCTACGAGACGATGACTCTGTCGTCGTTGCAACTACTGAGGGGGAAGAGAAAAAAAAATACACGATGCGGCGACTCGATGAGAACAATAAATTTCACAACCGATAATTAACATTCCCGAAGTTGATCCTCGAACGGAGCGATACGGTGACTCAGCGACGATCGTATCATCTTGAATAATGCATCTTCATTCGAATACCGCAATGCAGAAAAAAAAACACGTTTTGTCTTGCAGTGTCGGCCGAAGCCACGCGAAAGCGTCTTCGCTCGTTGCATTCTTCGATTCGATATGGTACTTCCAGAAAAAAAAAATTACCAGTTTTTTTTTGCGCCGACCCGACTATTACTGGAAGACCCAACGTTCGTACCTCGTTCCACACTACCGAACATCGTCTCTTTGGCATCCGATGGACCCGTGAAACGACCCGTTCGACCCTCCCCACACCGTCGTCCTGCGACTGCGACTCACCGGCGCTGTTCGATTCCCATCCCGTCGAGTGACCGAATAACCCGTTTGTGTTCTCGTGCTAACAAACTTTCTAAAAAAAAATCAGCCAAAATTAAAAAAACGAAAACAGACGAAAAAAGTACCCATCACAGAATCCACTTGCCTGAAGAGTGCATGAAGAGTCACGAGGGGAGGAGTGAAGTACGAGGATTCGGTGTGTCGAATCGACAATGGAGAGACATATCGGATAGTGAAAACGAACGACAGAGCCACGACCGAGAGAGCGACGTTGAGATTGGGGACGATTTCGAAGGACCAGGAGGATCCGACGACGCCTTTTTCAAACGTGGGAAAAGCAAAGAAAAAAAAATAACCAACCGTTCGAAATCTCGTGATACATAATACAAGTTAAAAAATATATAAATCAATTGTTTAAAAAAGTCGACTGCATTTTTCACGGACCGACGTACGAGGCGATCGTTGCATGACTCGCTTGTTTGTAACGTACAGACGATGTCGCTCATAGATAATTCGCAGTGATCGAATATGTGGAAAGAAAAATCAGTTTTGACGCACACGGAACGCATCTGCCTTACCACCATTTAGCATGCACTGTCGAGCATGTTTTGTACTGAAAAAAATAAATCATATACATATACACATATGTGCTCGCATGACCAGTCGAGGCTATCGCGCGTAAAAAAAACATTAACAGAGATGGAATTAAAAAAAAAATCCAGCAGACGGATCGAAGATATCGGCGGATGAAAATTGTTCATCCCGATTTATACGTGCGCTAGTCACCACGTTAACACGTGCTCGAAGCTGGAACGCTCGTTTGTTGCATTGCACCGTACTTGATGTTTTATCTTGTATAAAAAAAAAAAAACACCCCGCAGACCCCACGCTATATTGAACCCCTTGTCACTGATATTTTTTTTTGTGTGTGTTACAAATAAGTGTCTGGGCTGCCAGCTGTCACGCTTCGTTACGTGCCGCCTGGCTTTTGATTTATTTTTTATTTTTGTTTTTAATAATTTTTCTGATACGTTTATAATATTCCCACATTCGCCTGTTGTTTTCCCTTTCATCTCTGCATTCGTACCGTTTCATCTTTATCCTCTCCAGCTTTTACGTACGACACTTATGTTTTATCATCGTATTTAATTTTTGTTTTTTTTTCCACCTACTGCATAGTTAGATGTATTAATTGATTTCCACTGGAGGAACTTGTTTTTTAGTTTTTTATTTTTTGGTCTTGTAACTCTTTTGACATATACGCTCAAAGTTTCTCCGAATATCTCGTGAAAGTGCACGGCTGAAGTATCGATACGATTGCTTTCGAATTTACAATTTATATAGAGGGTTGCCCACGCATTCGGCGTGGGCCGACTTGTCGAAGCGAGATCGAACGATTCTGTCTAGATTTTCCTTTCGAGCCCAGTTTGCTTCCTGGAATTTGCCTATTTTTTCATTCGCGTTAACTCTAACCGTCGCGTTGTGTGCATAATTTTTTATGATTTTTTTTTTGTTCATTTTTTCTTTTTCTTTGCTCATCATTATCATTTGACTCTTTTGCTCCGACGAGTGTAATCTCTTCTGTCGTTCCTTTCACGCACCTGTTTCTCTAGTTCCTTGCAAAAAAAAAGTTATTTTTTTTAATTCCTCACATTATTCATCACTGTCTTTTATTTCCTCCACCTCCGGCTATCTTCTACAACTAATAAGAAAGTACTCCGCCGAACTGTCGGACGGAGAAACTTTCGCACTTCCTCCGACCTATCTTGTTAATTTACCTAGATTTCAATCTTTCAACTTAGTTTCCGCAAATGTGTTCTTTACTTTTCTTTTCTTAACTATCTCCCCACTATTTCTTCCCTCGTGACACTCCAATTTGATGTACATCACGGACTGAATCTCATGAATCCCAAAAGGGGAGGGTTGGAACTCCGACGTGCAAAATTTATTGTCGCTACCTAAAATATTCATGCTCTCCGACTCTCGGAAAAAATATACAATATATCCATACATGAATATATATATAAATATATAAATATATATAAGTTATTAAAAAAATACATATTCAATAATACTCGGCGATTTATTTTTATTTTTTACTTTTATTAATTTGTTCCCCTCGAAGCCGGAATAATCTTCGGTAGAAAATTTGCAAATCGTTGAGAACCGTTTTGTCGCGTCCTCGCCAGAATTAGCAGCGTTTGAGTTCAGTTCCGGAAGTGCTGACGATGCCGTTGATGTCTTGAAAGGGAAAGCCCCTTTTTTATTCACCCCCAATTTCTTCTTCACACTGTTTCGACTTGTTTCTTGTTTAATACCTTGGAACCTTCGTTCGATCACCATCTATATACTACCGGCTGCTTTGCAGAGTCGAGAGGGGGGAGACCGACCGAGAGGAGGCGGAGGAGGAGGTGAGTTCCAGAGGTCAGATTCGTCCCCTGGCTCGCGACCTAGCTCCGTCCTACCGGACCTCTTGACCTCGTCCCCGGGTCAACGGCAGGACAAGTCAACCAGCGAGGAGGTCAGACACCTGCGCGCTTATAAAACAATCTCTCTATCTCTATTTTTTTATATTTTCTTGTATCTTTATTCTCGTTCGGCCGAAAGCTCGTCGGTCTCGATACCAGCGACGAAAACTCGCCCGGCTCACCGGTACGCGCCACGCTGGAGTACGACGATGATGATGAGGGAGCCACAGCGTTTTGCCGAATGTACAATCGGTCGAATCGTCGGATGGCCGAACATTACGGCTCCGAACGCACTTCATGGAAATAGTCAAACTTTCGAAACTTTATTATTCTGAATCGGCATTTAACCGAACATCATTTAACCAAACGTAATTTTTCCGAATACTAATTGCGCAAAAATTCACTTCCACGAATCGTCATTCACCCAGAAAGTCATGTAACCAAAAAGTAATTTATAGAAAAAGTAATTTATCCAAAAAGTCATTTACCCAGAAAGTCATTTATCCCAAAAGACATTTATCCAAAAAGTCATTTGTCTAAAAAGTCATTTATCCAAAAAGTCATTTATCCAAAAAGTCATTTATTCAAAAAGTCATTTATCCTAAAAGTCATTTATCCAAAAAGTCATTTATCCAAAAAGTCATTTATCCAAAAAGTCATTTATCAAAAATAGCGATTCGGCGTAATAAAGTTTCGAAAGTGAGACTATTCGGATGAATCGCGTTCGGACCCATGACTTCCGGCCATACGGTGGATCGGCCGATTGTAGTCGGCAAAATCTTGTGACTCCGATGATAATAACGATCATGTTTAAAATTCCGTCTTCGGCCTCGAGCCAGGCGAGAAATTCGTCGTTGGTTTCGTTACCGACGAGAGATCGGTCCTGCCTCGGTAGATCTTTGATCGCCGACCCGCGGTCAAGATCCATCGAGCAAAAGTATAATTGTAAAAAAATAAAAAAAATAAAAACGACGTCCATCGCAAAGAAGCCGAGAGGTTGCTCTGCGAAGGTGCGTCTCGTTGATCCAAGGAGCCTTCCACTGGCACGTCAGTACATCGGTAGTTACGAAAATTATGCATTTTTTTATACTCAATTATATTAAATTTTTTGCAAAATTCTTTTCCTCAATTTGTCGCTCGTTTCTGTCAGCTCGGGGAGGCTCCATGGACAACTGGGGCAAAAGTCTTTCTCGTCGCGCGTTACCTTCCGAGTGCTCGTTCGCACAGCTCAAAGCGCTGTAAGCTCGCCTCTTCGTTCTTGTTATCGTTGCTAGCTTTTTGCAATTTTTTTTCCCGATTTTTTTGTAATTTTTTCTCGTCTCTGATCAATACGCCGATCGCGTCACGGCAGAGCGTTTTGCCGGGGAGAGCACTCGGAGGCACGACCGCCCGGGATCGAGGAAAGTCGAGACTCCGTTATAAATCTTTCTCGACAGCTTTGCTCGCGAGCAACCGGCCACCAAGAGCCTGCGAATCCTCATGAGCTTGATTAGACCCGCGAGATGGAGAAAGAAACGAGGGCCTGTATCAATAATTCTTAACGATTTAATAGTAATTGTGTAGCGAAACGAGCATTCGGTGGAAGACTTATTGATAAAGGTTCTCAGAAGTCCCTTGCATTGCTCTCGCTGAGGTGCGCTTGAAATTAAGATAAGAAAAAAATATATATATATATATATAACGTATTTATCGATTTATTCAGCGACAGCGATGCAAACGATTTATAGCGCAGTTCCCACTAGCCTAGCGCCCGCTTGGAAACGTTAAACATTTTTTTATACCTCAATTTTTGTTCATGTTTATCTTCTCTAATTTTTTTTTTTTTTTTTTCGTATCTCTCTCCGTTGTCTATCGATTATCATTTAAAATTGCGTCTAGATTGCAGTCGTTGTCGGCGACACGCGACGAGAGAGTGCTGCGCGTTGTTTTTATTCCACCTTTGTTTTCTTAGCCTTGAACAAAGTAGTTTCACTCTCTCGACATGGCGTGTCGCGAATATGTAGTCTTAGCTGAATTTTTTTTTTGTTTTTTGTTTTCGCTCCGAAATATATCTTCATCGGAGTCTAGACGAGTGGACGAAGCGCCTTTTCCCCGATAATTTCCGTCGATTTTCGCGGCCGCCCGGAGAGCAAAGCTATTTCGCAGAACGGTCGGACACCGAGAAGGGGTGTCTTGTTTGCTTCATTTTTTTTTTAATTCTCTCGCACCCCGGCCCCCTTCGTTATCTCCTTCACTGTTCGGTTTAATTATTCGCGAGAGGCTCCCTTTGTGCAGAGACCGAAGAAAACCGAAGGGGAAAGACGATCTTTTTTTTTTTTTATCCTCGCTCGGAACTATCGCGAGTGCACCCAGAGGAATGGAGCAGGTCACGTCTCTCGAAGATTAGGGAGCAACAATGACTCACTGTTAATTATTATCGAAACTTAACTGGCCTGTGGTCGAGTTTATCTTTTTATTTTATTTTTTATTTATTAATTTTTTTTCACGACTCCTCATAGCCAGATATAAATTCGTTTCTCTGGGTGCAAGTTTCTCTGTAAAAATTGATCTATGAATTCCCCCCCCCCCCCCCCCCCCCGTGCCGTCGCAAAGTGACGCCTTTCTATGTAGCTTATGTGTGTATACAAGAGGGTCGAAAGCCCGAAAAAAAAACCCCCATCGCAGTTATCAGCGTGACTAATTCAGGATTATGTTGTGTGTTGTGGGACACGCGGGAGCTCTAACTCGAAGGGCAGGGCCCTCTCTACTGACCATCCCAATCCCAATACTAATTGCAATGTAAGTATTCATTCATCTACATCAGTTCAGTGTCGCTTCTTCGCCTCACGAAAAAATTAAAAAGTTACGAAAAAAAAAAGAAAAAAGAAATATATATAATAAAATTAAATAAAAGATATGATTAAACAAAAACTAAAGCAATTATTCTCGGGGATAGAGAGAAACTTAATTAAAGTGGTTTGGCGAGGGCTGTACGGTAACTTTCGACCCTGCAGAGCCTCCGTTATTGCGCTATGAAATATCTAAGGAATGCCCGGTGTTTTTTTTTATTATTTTTTATCTTCCATAACTTCTACTGTCACACCTGTTATAATCTCGTTTCTGTCTGGTTTTTTTTCTCTCTCATTACTTCGCTACTTTTCTGTCTTCGATCTGTGTAAATGTATTTTCTTTTCCGGCGCCTCGAATCGGGCTTTTTTCTTCTCTTGGGCTCTCTCGAAACACGGAGGATAATTGAACTTTCCGGTATATACATACATATACATGTATATATGTATGTATATATATGTATAAGCCGTAGATATTCGAGAATTCGTTGTCGAACTATTATTCCTTATTATTTTATCTCTCGTCGTCCTCCCTGCGATTCTCGGCCCCGTTGCGGCGCGCGCTATCCGTCCTCGTATTTTTCTTATCTTCAGCGCGAAATCACTGTGCGCCGGCGAGAAAAAGCTTCCGCGAGGGAATTGCAATTTCATGAAAGAAGTCTGGAAGTAGCTGCCACCGGTTATGCCCGCCCAGTGACTTCGCGCTATCATCTCCTACGGTTAGGATTCACGCGGAAAATTGTCCGGAGTACTGCGGAGGGTTTTCTGTAAGAATATTTAAATATGGTGATCTACTTTGTGTCTCGCTCCCGTCTATCTCGTCCGTCCTTTTTTTTTCACTTTTCTGCGAGACAGAGCTCTGCCTCGATAACCGTTTGTACGGTGCTGTGCGTCTTCTCCGACCGTTTCGTATCTCCATTATACATACATGTGTATATATATATATATAAATATAAAGTCTTTAATTTTTTCGTTCTGCTTTATTTCTTGTACGTCGCACGCTTTCGACTATCTTATTCAATATCTGCTGAAACTTAATTTTCTTTTCTTTTTTTAAAATAAATTCCCTTTTCCTCAGGACTGAGAAAAGGAGTTCAAGAACGAAATTACTAGATCTACGTAAACGTTTCTTTCTTCCTACTGCTTCGACGCTCTTCAGATATCGTTAAAGTTTGACATAAATAAATATGGAAAATAAATAAATCCTTATTTATTTTCTTATGGAAAATAAATAAGAGCCTCGCTTTACTCTTCCTTACTCTACTTCTATAGTACGGTCGTTGCCGGGACTTTGACGTCGCTGTAAACTACAAGACCGTTTTATATCTCCACTATTTATATACATGTATATATATATATATATATATATATATACATGTATATATATATATATATACATGTATATATATATATATATATATATATAAATCTAAAGTCTTTAATTTTTTCGCTCTGCTTTATTTCTTGTACGTCGCACGCTTTCGACTACGTTATTCAATATCTGCTGAGACTTAATATTTTTCTTTTTTAAAAATAAATTCCCTTTTGCTCAGGACTGAAAAAAAGGAGTTCATGAACGAAATTAGTTGATCTATGTAACAACGTTTCTTCCTTCCTATTGCTTCGACGATTCGTACGATACAGGGTTTTTAACGCTGAAAAATAAATAAGAGCCTCGCTTTACTCTTCCCTACTCTACTTCACCGTTCTTTCGCGGTCTTTCCTATAGTACGTTCGTTGTCGGGACTTAGACGTCGCTGTAAATTATAATGCGAATGTTGTTGCCGTAATGTACCTTGCAATAACTTCCTCGATCTGTTTGTGTTTTGTTTCTAGACTTGACGTATTTAAACAAAAATTATTACTATTTTTTACATTGTGGTGCAGGTAGTCTAGTCGTCGATTACTCGAGGAGTCGACTGAAACAGAATAGATAAAAAAAAAGTACCTCTTTTATTTCATCTTTCCTTTCTCATTGTTCAAAATGCATATCTAATCGTTGTTCTCGTAGAGACTAGAAGGGAGCTCGGTAATAACAATTTCACATGTTAATCCTAAAAATCTAACAATAACATAGTAATCTAATTCTTCTGCCGTCTGTCCTCTCTATCGCATTTGTTATCGAATGCCAAGGATTAACAAAAAAAAAAAAACACTCACTGCGCCACCGAATTTCTCCGGAGCGCACGAGCGGTTTGTTCGCAACGTCTGAATTTGTTGCAGTATCGCCAAGCGGTTAAATCGCCACCTCCGCTTGCGCTCCAACAGAAGCAGAGATCCTTCCTGACTTTCGGTTTCGGCGCTGGACCGGCGAGGAGGGAGTCGCACGTCAACGTGAACGTAACGCCGACGAGCCACGACCTCGCCTCCGACACACCGGAGATAAGGAAGTACAAGAAGCGATTCAACAGTGAAATCCTTTGCGCCGCACTGTGGGGTGAGTTCATGCCGAGATAATCGATCGATCGTCTTTTGATCTCCCGCCCCATCGCCGTGTAAGCGAGCTCCATCTAAATGCAAATTTCTCATTTGTCCCTCGCAGGTGTGAATCTTCTCATCGGTACGGAAAACGGTCTGATGCTCCTGGACCGAAGTGGCCAGGGCAAGGTCTACCAATTGATCAGCCGACGACGGTTTCAGCAGATGGAAGTCCTCGAGGGACAGAACATTCTTGTTACGATAAGCGGCAAGAAGAATCGCGTCAGAGTCTACTATCTCTCGTGGCTGAAGAGCAAGATACTGCGCACCGACGGTCACAGCGACGTAAGCCAAATTTCTCGTCGTCCTGACGGATTTTCTTCCCCTCCGTCGTGGCTTCGGTTTCGACTCCTCCGCGACCGGGAGTCACGCCGGAGGAGAAGACTCTCGGCCAACTTTTAATAATGTCCTTAATGCGAATTTCTCTTTCTCTCCGCGACTCGCAGCAAGTGGAGAGGCGCAACGGTTGGATAAACGTCGGGGATCTTCAGGGAGCGGTGCACTTCAAGATAGTTAAGTACGAGAGAATAAAGTTTCTCGTCATAGCACTGAAGGACTCGATCGAGATTTACGCGTGGGCGCCGAAACCCTACCACAAGTTCATGGCTTTCAAGTCCTTCGGCGAACTCGCCCACAGACCTCTACTCGTCGATCTCACCGTCGAAGAGGGATCCAGATTGAAGGTCATTTACGGCAGCGCCGATGGCTTTCACGCCGTCGATCTGGATTCGGCGACGGTCTACGATATTTATCTGCCCAAGCACGTGAGTAAACGAAATCAAAGGTTAAAAAAAAAAAAATGATCGTCGATAGGGTAAGTCAGGGTGATATGGCCATGATTTTTTAAATCATTTTTTAATGATAAACCACGTTTAAAGTAAAAAAACTTTACCGGAGTTGAAATGAAACTACCTGAATGGAAATAAAACTCTGCCGGAATACAAGGCATCCGTCTAATTTTGTATGCCGGTAGTTTTATTATAATTCTGGTAGAGTTTAATTTCAAATCCGGTACAGTTTCTTTTTTACTTTTTGGTAGAATTCTAATATGGTAGAGATGTTTTCTGGTAGAGTTGCGAGTGGTGGAGATGCGAATGTGCCATCAACCTGACTTAATGATTTACCCTAAATGATTTAAAAAAATATATATATTTATTAAAAAATTTTGTTCCATTCAATTTACAGACTCAGGGACCGATCTGCCCGCACTGCATCGTCGCTCTGCCGAACAGCAACGGCATGCAGCTTCTTCTCTGCTACGACAACGAGGGCGTCTACGTTAACACCTACGGGCGCGTGTCGAAGACGATGGTGCTGCAGTGGGGCGAGATGCCCACCAGCGTTGCGTACATCGGTACGGGACAGATAATGGGCTGGGGCAATAAAGCAATCGAGATACGAAGCGTGGAGAGTGGTCATCTGGACGGTGTCTTTATGCACAAGAAAGCTCAACGGCTCAAGTTCCTCTGCGAACGTAACGATAAGGTGCGGTACAGTATATTCAAAATACGACATTTTTTCTGTGATTCTATGATATATGATTACTTGTCTAAACTTTTCAATAAGTATTATTTTTACGAGAAAAAGGAATCCTTTTCATTTTTTTTCTAAGACATTTTTTATGAAATTCTTTTATGGATTTTTTTTATAAAAAGAGAGTGAAGAGTAGATTAAAGATAGCCTTAAAACGACGATTTACGAAAAGCACTTGAGGAACACGTCAAATACTTGTGATATTCTGTACTTTGTACTTGAAGTATTTTTTGGTACTTTGCCCAGCTCTGTTCTACATTGAGTTTATTTACGCTTTCGGTTATGTTAGCCTAAAATGATAGTTCAACAGAGTTGGGTATAATATAAAAATTTTTAATCACATTCAGTCAAAACCGTATGGATAATATTACTATTATCCATAAGGTTTTGACGTGTACGTGGACGTGTTGCGACGACGTGGTCTACGTCCTCGTTATCAGGTACTCGATTGGTGGGTCCTCCGTGTGAGGCCCGCAAAGGGTCCTCTATGTCTCTGCCTTTAGCGAGGGCGTCGATAGGCCGAATGCTTATGGTTATGCAGCAGGCGCCACAGAGACGAGCTGCTTTCATATTGTAACGAATATAGAGATGAGCATGGACTCAGTCACACGACACTACATAGATGACTCTGGAATAGCTCGGGACGCCAAATTACGAACGGACGGATGATCCATTGACGAGATGAGAGCCTTGATCGGGCTTCCAAAGAGAACGGACGTTTGATCGTTCGAGCTCGAGATATTTAGCTGCGATTATAATTAGTAATATCCGTCCCAAAAACAAATACGCGTGTTAATTATTCGCTCGGTCGTTACAGTGTATTACGTTCGATATTTATCTATAAAAATCTATAAAACGTAAAAAAAAAGAGTGTGTCGAATAGCTCGTTACGGCAAATGACAAACGTACGGATTATCGATTGACGAGATGACGAGAAAAATTATAATTGATAATATCCGCTCCAAAAGCAAATACGCGCGTTGTTTGCTCGCTCGGTTGTTGCAATATATGAGTTTCGACATCTCTCTTTTAGAAAAAAAAAAAAATGGTGTTCGGAAAATATCAAAATAATTAATGATACGATAATGTTGATTTTTTTAAATTGCTGTTTCAGGTGTTCTTCTCGTCGGCGAAAGGTGGAAGCTCGTGTCAGATCTACTTCATGACGCTTAACAAACCGGGCATGGCTAACTGGTGATCCCGAATGAGGCCGAACATGGCCCCATCGTCACTCCCGCATTTGCAATTACCGCCGTCGCCTCAGCCATACGAATTAAATAGCGTATCGGGAATAATTCCGAGACGCTCGCCGACCCATCCTTCACTGCCACGGCCGAGCGTTATCGGAGCCAAAAAGTGCGCGCACAGCAACCATCGTTACAACCGGCAGCATCATCGACGACATCATCGCGACTTCAACCACAACAAGAACGACAACGTCAACAACAACTATTACGATCAGCATCGTCAACGTTCCCAAGATTACAGCGACGAGGAGCATCAGTATCTCGCGAGTGAGGACGAGGATGAGAATTACGATTACGAGAGACTCAGGCGTTACAGAAATCGTTTGTCCTCCCGACGCATCAGTCCGGGAACGATGAATCGTGTCAATCTGCTCGTCAAAAGATTTTTGTGCTTTCTCGCGTGTCCGTCTCTGAGATCCTCGGTGCGTTATAGCCAAGACTGCTGAAAAGTCTCCGCGTCGCGCAATCCTCGAATGTGCACGCCGTTTGGAAGTAAAAAAAAAAAAAAAAGAGAAGGCAAGCTCATCGTCGTTTTTCCATTTTTACGTATCAAACGTTAGACCGTAGGAGCAGATGCCAATCGCGAGCGATAGTTTTTTTCTTTTCAAAGTATTCGCGAGTTTAAGCGATTGTATGTTTTTTATATATTTTTTTTTATAACCGAGTCACAAATGTTTCCGAACGAAAAATGAAGGGCGGAGCTCGTGCTTGCTCTTACGGATGCAGCGAGAAATTTTTGCGTAATCACCCGGAAGTGAGCGAACCTCGCGCACGTTCTCGCGATCGACTTCGAGATCGTTCTAAATTTATGATCCTCGTCGCGGTGTCTCTGGTTCACGCTCGTCGTATTCCCTCCCCCGTTTCAATTAAACTTTTTTATGTAACTAACCGCGGAGCGCGGGAGACTTGGCGAAAGACGTTTCGCTTAAAATACCACCGGTTTGATTAAAAGGTAACGACTTGAGTGCAGACGGAACACGGAGGGAAGGGTGTGACGGGGTACCCGGTCAATACGGTCTTTCGGGTTTCTTTTCTCGTTTGTACATCGAGAGAATTTGAGGAGACTCTTTTTTTTTGGCCGTTACGGGCAAAACTTGGTTGCTCGACATCGGGCGCGCGCGCGCGCGTTCAACCCGCTTCCGCGGATCGAGGAGGGGATGGACGAAAACAAAAAATTGAACGCGTCGATCGTCTGAGGACCGAAAGTAAAGATGGTCGCGAAGCAGGAAGGGTAAACCTGCACAGGATTAACTGCGTCGTTTACGGTTCTTTTTTGTTTTCGGTCTAAGTTGAAATCAAAGATCGCCGCAACTTAATCCATGACCACGTTGACGTTGAAGACGACCGAGGTGAAGTTGAACTTAGAAATTTACGAAAAAAAAAACGAGAAAAATCACGATCGCTAATGTTATTCCTTGTATAGCTAAATAACACTAGCCATCGATCTCTCCCACTCCTCCGCCCCAGGTATCGCGAACAACTATGTCTTTTTGGAGATGCGCGTCGAAGACCCAGGACTGTGACGGAACGAACGATCGACGGAATAATAATAATACTAATCAATAATGACAAGAAAAAAAAAAACTGAGCCGTCGCTGCTTCCGACGACGTTGATGATGATAGTTACACAGCGCACGATGTCGATGCTGTCGGTACGACGACGAATCGTGGTTGAATGGAAGTCGCATTTTTACAAAAATAATGAATTAATTGTATTAGGGTTTCTTCGAGACACGCACGAGTCTGCGGTAGTGACATTTTATTCATATATATATATTATAAATATATATATATATATATATCTATATATCCATAAATCTTCTTTTTTACAAAACAAAAAAGCGCCCTTCTTCCGTTCTCGTTCCTCGCAAACGACGTTTAAGCGCTCGCGAATTATCGCCCTCGCGCTCCTCTGTCCCTCGACCGTAGCCCGAGCTCAGAGTCCACGCTCTTCGCGACAAAAAAAAAAATCGCAGGTACCGTAGGCTTTTTATTTTTGTTAGATCGATTCCTAAAATCGACTCTCGACGGTATTCCGGTCCATCCGTATTTCCCACAACCCTCCCCCCATTGGTCGATCGATTATTGTTGTATCCCCTTCGTCCCTCGTCTCTTATTTTTCAACGCCGGACGAAACGACCTCATCGCCGGCTTCGGAGGTTCGTGCCACGATTTCAAGAGCTTCGGGAAAATTGAATTTTTGAGAATGGCGCGGAGACCGAACCACCGTAGAACGGGAGTCGCGGAAAGCGAATTATCTTTACTCTTCTCTCCATCCCAACAGACCCAACACGTTCCATATCCATCTCTCATACCCCCTCCCCCTCCCCTCCACACATTCGCGTATACTTGTAAATATACTGGTATGTGTGTGTGTGCGTTTGTGTGTTATATGCGTGCGCGTGTATGTCTCTCTGTTTATGTACCGTACATCGGATCGCCGAGCCAGAAGCGGGACAGAGAAAGCGCCTTGAGTAATCGATCGGCTGGCCGGCCGTATCTCTCGACACACGATACCCCCGGCAAAGGCCGCCTAGCCTTTCCGCCTTCCTGAGTGTAAGACCTCCCCCCCCCCCCCCTCCCCTCCCTCCCCACATCTGTGTGTAGATATATACCGTATTTCGCGTTTCCGGAGATTCGTTGTTATTCTTCCGGATGTCCGGTGGCTTCTTCGATGGTGTGTGTGTGTGCGCGCGCCCGCGCGCCCGTGTACAATCCTCTCTGTGTGTGGCGAGAGTGTGTACGCGTGTGTATCCGTGCGAGAGAGAGACTGTGCGTGTACCGAGGAAAAACGACGACGGAGAGAACCAGCCCCGCTCGAGAGAAGCGAGCCGAGGTTGAAGCCGGGCCACTCTCTTCTTTGGTGCATCGATATTAAACAAAACGAAAAAAAGGAAAAAAAAAAATTTTAAAAGGAAACGAAAAAGAAAGACTGTTTTTTAACGAGAAAAAAAAAATGAATGATCATGATGATGACGAGAGGGAAAATGAAAATGGAGAAAAAAAAATGGATACTTTTTGCGCGAGCGAGGACAGAATCGTCCTCGATCTCCGAGTAAGTGGCTAGTAAGGGAGTTATTAAGGATTAACACAGAAATTATCTTTATTGTTGTATTAATTAAAGTCCCCCCCCCCCCCCCCGCCTATTCCGGCCCCCCGATGAAACCCTCCCCGCAACCCCCCTCGTATACGGAGCTTTTCTTTTTGTTTTTTTTTTTCTCTACCTTTTCTATTGTAGTAATCTGTTTGCCCCCCCCCTTGTTCCGGTAAATCCCCGAGTTTCGAACTATTCCCAAAAGCTCGATTATCGCGTGCTCTATCCCAGCCATTCATCCCTCGTCGGTTGTGAGCGCTTGATATCCCACTTGTCCGAGCACCCCGCTCCGACCTCTCTCCTACCACGAAACCCTCTTTCCTCGAATCAATCCCAACCCCCCCCCCCCCCTTTACGTATTCTCTCCCAAAGATGGTAGTGATGATTTTTTTTTTTACATCAATTATGTCCAGTTTATTGTATTATTATAATTACTATCATACGATTATTAAAAAAAAGCGAAAAACAACAACAAAAAAAAGCATAAACACAACACAACAAAAAAAAAAAAAACGCGGTATATTATGATTACGATTATTATTATTATTACTACTTTTAAGGTCAAATATACGGACAATTCGTAATTTCTCGTTCGTCGCAGATGAATTCATTGATTAGAACCCCTGTAAATATCGATCCCGATGACCCGTTAGAGAGCCGCGAATAATCTCCGCGAGGGAAGGTCCCGAGCGTTGGAAAAGCCACTGGGCGGTTGTGTGTCGAGTAGCAGTTGCGCGAAGCAGCGTCCGCTTTATTAACAGTTTTTACAGTTACAAGGGCAATCCCCCCTGACCGCCATTGTGCTCCGTCGGCGTTGACGATATAATCGTAGCGTCGAAAAGCCGCTCGTTAACACGTTGTTGGAAAACCCGGCGACGTGGTTATTGCTGCCGTTGTTCTCGGTGGGCGGAACAGTTCCCTCGGCATTCTCGCCATTCCGCCTCGCTAATTTACCATTCGGTTGTTCATTTTATTCTCCAAAAAAAGGAAAAAAAAAAAAACAGATTCACAACGTTTCGCCGGCGACGCTCGGGTTGCCCCGCGGCAGACGCGGAAACAATGGGATAAATCTCTGCGCCACTGTCTCTCCCGTTGCTCGTATTACCCGTTTAATAAGTGGGACAATCCGCTCGCGTTGTCTCTCCGGACGCGCGCTGGCCTGGCGCTGCGGGGCGAAACGGCCAAAATGGAAACCGGCGAAAGCACGGCAAACATTTGAGGAGGCCTCGTGGTGTGGGAGACCGGCGTGAGGTGGCGGTCGAGAAGCGATACCGGTAGTAGTAACACGACCGCTCGAGCGGGAACTTTGGTCGACCATAACGGATGCACGTTTACGGCGGTATAAGAAGAGGAGGTGGGCGGCGGTCGTGCTGGTACGAGTTACCCGACACTCCGGATTTGACCCGGAGTCGCGCTCGGGCCTCCGGCAAAGTTATCGAGGAGATCCGGGTCGACCACGAAAATAGGTGGTGGGTACCATTTCAGCCGGCCTGTGTATGTGCGTTCACCGGCGGACCTAACCTCCCCGGCGCTCTCTATACGTACATACCTATAGATGTGAGTATATATATATATATATATTCTGCTCGTCCCCGCGGCGAGCGACTGCGATTCCCATCCGTTTGTGTGCGATAAGAAAAGAGAGAACGATTCCGTTCCGGCGAGCTCTCACCGACCGATTTATTTCGGGCCAGCTTGAGTTATGTACTCGCTAATTGCGCGTGAACTCCGCCGGTTTAGCCACGAGAAAGCAAAGCTTCCCAGCGGCGGCGCGCGGTGCTTTCTCGAAGCCAATTCGACACACAATCTCGAACGAAGGAAACCTCGTTTGCCGATATTCACGGCCGGAGAAAACTTCGTACGTGCGGTTTAACCGACACGCCGACTGTGTTTCAGAGAGTTACAGTTCTGGAGAGAGGGGGGGGGGGGAGGAGGGAGGGGAAGAAAATTTGCTCTGTTCGGGCAAGCTGAAGTATCTGTAATGGGGAAGTTTGCGGTTATGTACGATGGAGAGGCGGTAAACGGGAGGCAGAGTTTGATCCCGAACAACCGGGAGGCTGTTTCAATATTTCGTCGGAAGAGAAAGAATGGAAATGTGGGAGGGGGGGACGGGGGGGGGGGGGGGGGGGGGGGTGGATGGTCGACGTCTCCGAAGAAGTACAGGATAAAGAGAAAAGTGGGAGGGCACGGTAGGAGGATCGGCGAATTCACCGGTAAAATGTTCAGCTTTGCCCGCAAGCCGGGAGGCAGAGAGCCCGGCAAACGGTGGAAGGGGAACGAGGAAGAGCGTACCTGGGACTTTGCGGGCTCTCTCTGCCGTGCTCCGGGATATCGATTTACTATAACTTACGTTGTACACCCTCTCTCTAACTATCTATCTATCTAAAGTATCTCTCTCGTTTTATTGCTTTTACTTTTTTTTTTTTCTCTCACTCACTGTCTCTCGCTCTCTCTGTCTCGAACGGTCACGGGCTAATTAACTTTCTTTTTATTTCTCACCGTTTACTTTGGCGATAGCGGTATTGTTCTTCACTTCGCGCTTAAAGAGGCATCATCGGACGTTGATAGCTGAACGTGCCGCGCTTAATTATTACAATCGATGCTCCCAGTTTCCTCGATGTTTAGCGGTTGAAGAGTTAAGATTGTCGACTGTCGACGTACTATTGGGTCGAATTGATTATTAATATCTTTTTTAAATGCTATAACTATGCTATGCTAGTTAATTGTGTACCGTTGACCTTGAAGGTTTTTGCGTCTACAGAAATAATCTTTGGCAATTTGTGGCGCCGGAACTGTCGCATTGGGGAAAAGAAAAAATCTTTGAGGTTCTTTCTTTATATGTTTCGATTTTCTATCAATCAATTTTTTACTCTTTTTTGAACAATGGTTCAAAAAACATCATTAGTATTTGTAAGACTAGTTTTTTTACACACATAATTTTACTTCGCATTCATTCTTGGATAGGATTGCGAAAGTGTGGTAAATAGTTTCTGGTAGTGCGGAAGGTCAGGGATAGAGCTTCGGGCACTTGAATAATAGAGTTTGCACGATTGCCTTGGGCCCGGATTAGACTTTGGTGAAATAAAAATGAACGCAGTAAAGTGAACAGCAACACACTCATAAAGCAAACGGTTCAGAAGCCCATGTATTTTTTAGAGCCCGGCACGCTAAACTACGACATTCCTCAAAACACTTTTAAAAAAACCAAATTTTTCAAAAAAAATCCAAACTCATGTCGCATCCCTTTCACTTATAAAAAGAAAGTCAACCATTCGCAAAACATGCCGAAGCGCTTTTCATTCTACCTTGCATCGACATTCATAAAATATTCAATTTCGCCGATTGCATTTTTTTTGCCCCGACCCTCAACGATTGCCGAAACAAAAATGGCTCTTCCCCTACTCGGCTCACAGATTCCCCACGCCACAATAAAAAAAAAGCCAACAAAAATTCTATCCAGCAAACGCCGCCAAAAATCCTCGACTCTCCCATCAGATTTCTTTAAAGCAGTGTTCCCCAGTTCCGGAGTTCCCTCGCATACCACGGTAGTAGGGGAGCTCCGACGGGCTGCAGAGAATCCAAGTACCATAGGTGGATGAAGAAGACGCTGGGAGAGTTGGCGAGCTCGGTGGGCTCTCGCCCGTTGCGTAATATACATGCGTGTGAAGCTCCGAGCCGGCGGGCCGCGGGTTCGGAGCGGGGAGAAGGGTGGTTCGGCGTTGATACCGGCGAACAGCCTCCGTTGGTACAACGGGCACAGAGCGGTAAGGTTCGGGAAACGAGGGTACGTTCGTTGCGTCTCTGTTTCACGTGCTCGCCAAGAGTGGGGCAAAGTGGCGGCGGAGCTGTATCGATGTCCGGGTTCACCACCGTCGGCGCACACGGACACGATGCCCAGAGACGGAGGGAGGAGATCGGCGAACGGTGATGGAACAAAGGGGATGGAACGAGTCGCGGATTCTCTGTGCCGTCGGCGTCGAGCTTCGTGGGAGGTTCGCCGTTAGGTATTCCCACCCTCCCCGCTGTACATCGCGCGGGTCGGGGGTTGGTATCGAAACTTTATCGTGGTGTGCAAGAAAGCGTCGTTACGTTCCTATAGGCCTTATCGGTGTGACATTCGGCCCGATGCGCGAGAGAGCGAGAGAGTGTACGTCTCCTCTTCGCGCCAAAATCCCGTTCGTGCCCGGCGCTCGCGGCCCAGGCTTCGGCGATACGGCGGAGGCTTGTTTGCACAAACCCTGGCGATAACTTAAGGGATGGGTCTCAGGAAAGGTTCCCTCCTTTTATCTGTCTTTTACAATATTTTTCTTTCGCCCGACGCCGCACATCGATTTTCAAACGTTTAGGGGGAGATTCGGTGGATGTTGAACATGTTCGTTGAATCAGATATAAGTTCGCCGCTTGTATAGATATATGCAGCCATGATGAATATTCCATTGGATCTTAGTGGGGCACAAACAGGAGATACTTGCGAATCTTGTGAGAAACTTTAGCGCCCGGAAAACGTTGCGCGTGTATACAGCTGCGACCCGATAGTTTCCTGTGTGTCCTCGTTTTCTCATCGTTGAATATAATAGATACGAGCGCGTGTCTCTGGCATTTCTGCTTATTGGAATGCGTCTTCGTGTTTGGACCGCGAAACTTGCATGCAAATATTTACAATGCCCCATATACGACGATACCACGATGGTATACCGTGTAGTATATGTGTCTAACAATAAGTGTCTACGTGTCCAAGTGTCCGTAGTGTCCAAAGTGTCCAAAGTGTCTAACGTGTCTAAGTGTCTACGATGCCTAAGTGTCCAAGGGACTGAGTGTCCGCACGCCTCACTGTCCTAATGTCCAAATGTTCGAATGGCTGATCATCTTCCGGTGTCCCAGTAATTGCCCGAGGACACACACCGTAATTTATCATGTCTCAGATAACGTGTGCTGCACAACTGCGCACTTTCGTCACATTGTCTTCTTACACTCGTAAAGAGGGCCCTGGACGAAGTATATGAGCCGTGCTCCAACCGCTTACATAGATGTGTTCCCTGCGTTCGTCTCTCCACCCTTCGCAATGAAGGTCTCCACGTGTGCGTTCGCTCCGACATCACAGATGTACACACGCCCGCGTGTATATTAAAGCCACAGATATTCCGACTGCGGAGTATCAGGACCTCGCGTGGGTGTGTACGTGGTACAACGGCTTATTGGAATGGTTCGGCAGGAAGTACCACGCGGAGAGTCGTATAGCTAGTAGATGCGGACTGGTCTCTATGGTAGTGGGTACTATCCACTGCCTAGCTGCCTTCCGCCTCTCTCGCTCTCCCTCTCTACGAGCCTCGGACCACATTGTCTTCTCTCAGCTCTGCACGAATAGCCTGGAATGCCCGAACGTACAAGCACTTACCAACCAATACGTGAGCTCCAACGTGCTGCTGCACCCCCTGATAGCCATGCTGTTCTCCACTCCTCCATATAACCACCAGCCATCTCTCTGTCTCGACTCCCTTCCACGCTCTCCTCTCTGCGACTGCTGCTGACGCCTGTGCATGAACAATCCCACCGTGGTGTGGAGGTAGCATACCAGCTTATTGGAATGGGTTCGAGCTTGGTAACTCGCACCACTATCGCCGACGGTAAAACCCAAACCCCCCGACGAATCCTCTCGCACATCTGTATCTCAACGGTGTATCTCTCTATGACTACCTACAGCTCCGACACCACTATGACTACCACTGTGACTACGACTACCGATGCATTTTCATCGGCGCTTATACGCACGAGAGAGATGCACACGGGCCGAGGTACAACGCAATAAATATAACTATAGAGTTCTAACTCGGGTCTATCCGGTGGTATCCGTGTGTAACCCGGTGCTCAAGCTATTCTCGTATACACGATCCTTTGTTATGTCTGCACATGCATGCATAACGTGAGAATCATGCCGACAAAGATACATTTTCTATGTGCTTACACGTATATTCATATTACATCGAGGCACGGGTACACGCAGTGTAATATCGGCGTACCAACACTTAGGAGGATACACCGTTGTCCGCGATTCTCTCTATTCTTTTCCGGTGTGTTGCTCGCCACGACCACCGGGGAATACCGTGAACTTCTTCCAGCTCTTACGTTACTTTTCTACGCAGGGTGTACCGGGAAAGGCCACGGTTCGTGAGGTGTTGCGGTTCGCACACTTCTACGCAGCTTTTACACGAACGGTTTCACACGAAGACCAAAGTGGCGGCAAGGGCTCTCGGGCGGTAGACCGTTCGTTGGGTTTTTTTTTTTTTTTTTTAGTTTTATTCACGCTGTGCAGAGCCGTCGTTTGAATTTACGCAGGGCTTTCGCTTCTTCGTCTTTCCCATTCTCTTTTATGCCGTGATATATATATATAAATTTATGCCGTGACATATATATATATATAAATGTTAGCGGTATGCAACGGCCCTGGTGGCGACGTCGAGGACCTCCGGCAATGGAAGCCCAGCCCCAAGGACAACAGAACCTTTCTCATCCGTTGGCGCGTAATCGTGGAAGTGCGCAGTGCGAGAATATACAAGAGGGACGAAGGTCGGGGCAAGATGGAAAATTCGTTTGCTGCGGCATCTCCGACGCCGCGGAATGGTGAGCTTTGTGAACGGCTTTTTACTTAATTTGGAGCTAATCAGTTTTGCGGAGCGCTTCGCGGGGCTTTGTTGCGACGTAATTGCTATCGTTCTTCAACGAGTTGTGTTTTCTTCGCTGTAAACAAGCATATTGAGAAGTATGCTTGTGTAGATATCAAAGGAACAGAATTGTAAGAGTAGAGAAGATCCAACTTCTCAATTCCCCCCCCCCCCCCCCCCTCCCCTCCCCTCCCACTGATGGGAGATTACGTTTATTCATTAGATATAACGAAAAGGTCTAAGATACCATAACGATGTGTTGAACCTAAGCCGGTCCGATTTGCCCCATATTTTATCTACACACGAATAAACCCCCCCCCCCCCCCAATCCCGCCCCACTAGAGCTGCCGTCGTCCGGGCGATCCGGCCCGTTGCGTTTCACCCACATTGTTCCGTCGTTACGGACTCCGAGGGTGCGCACCCCCGAGCTGGGAGAGAGAGAGCTCTCTCGCCCCCTCCCCCCCCCCCCCCCACACTTCGCCTAGCTGGGTTGTATGGTTGGCTGGCTCGCTGGCGAGAACCGCCACACGTACCTGTAGCTATCGCGACACCTCGTCCCGCTTTCGGTTGTGTCCCGGCTCGATCGGAAATCCGAAACCCCGCTCGCGGAACGCTACCACCTTCTCTACCTCGCGCCTCCGTCCACAATGGCCATTGCCAATCCTCTCCTGGTAGTCGAACCCTCCTCTTCTATTTCTCTCCCTCCCGCACTCGGGGAAGCCGGGCTATACCCTGGGCTCGATCCATCCGCGAGTATTCGCCATTCGCACCGTCCACCCCCTCAGCCACCCACACTAATACTATCCTGTAGCTTGTATGGATGTATATATACATATACATGTATGTATATGTGTATATATATATATATATATATATGGCACCTCTTACGAACGACCTCGACGGGAGAAACGCGTAAAGATTTTCCCATCGTCGGCGTCGCCGGGAACGCGTTTCGGCAAATTATACAACGGAATTCGGGCATTCCGATCACGTACTTGACACGGTGAATTTCGATTAGGAAAATAAGTACAGAATCGACGATGCGAGAGGATCGAGTATCGAGGAGGGTGGGAGAGAAAGAGAGGATGAGTGAGAGGGAGGTTGGAAAGGGGTTTTCCTTCGGCATCTACACCCATTCGGAGTGAGGGGCAGATACACATTCCACGCAAGACCCCGAAAGCATGATTTCATTATAATAGTTATTGCACCGGCAATTTATGTCGGATTACCTGGGGAGGAATGTGGCATAACAAGGTTTTCTTTTCGTGAAGTGATTTTTCTTTTTTTCTTTATACACGGGTCTTTTTATTTTCAACTTCTTTTCTCTACTTCAATTCGTATCAATGGTTAGCACAAAGAGACGTATATAATGGGGGCAGGTATAGCCGGCGGGCAGAAAATTCTATTCGAGATGTTTGTGGAGAACAAAGGCTGGCTCTTCATCGTCGGCGTCGACGACGACGTCGTATCGGAGACAGTAGGACGACGAGTACACTGGAGGACGCTGGGTAAAGGAGCAGCGATATTGTCAGCTTGTTTCACTGTCTCGACGTTCTATCTCAGCGAATTGTTAGTTATACGGCGATCGGGGCAAAACGGGGTAGGCAATCCTTCGCTGGGTTGGGTGGCGTGTTTTCGTGCCCGGGGCTTGAACTTTCGGGCTCGAGGAGCAAAAACGAAAATCTCACCACCGAAAGTGACGTCATACCAGAAGTACGTCACTTCCGGCTTGATACTTAGATTTTTCGACCGGAAGTGAATACACCTGAGCTGCGGAGACGTTCGAATGAATTTTTCTGAAAGTGTTGCTGTATACCATTTTGCCCCATGTCCTGGTTTCCCTTATGCACATCTTGAGGAGAGATTGGGGTAAAATGAACTGTTTTATTAATATTTTTCAGGACCTAGAAAAGAACTCGTCAAAAATTGATGACATTGGTCCGTTTTGTCCCGCTCTCTCCTATATCCGTAGCGCGATAGACCGAGAGTTTTCTCGTACATCCATCGAGGACCGTCGCGAGGGGTGAGGACAGCGCATCTCACGATGTCTGATGCCGATATCCGGTACTACTTGTTACTCCTCGGTGGATAGCATCGATATTGAAAGTGTGTATTATTAGTCGCGCTCGTGAAGTTAACCCAATAAAATATTTATAATTCAATCGAGCGTACGAGAGTGCGAAACGTTGAACTTAACTGCTATCTTTGGAATAACAAATTCAATGGAACGAGCTCATAAGGTCATGCAATTTTTTTTTTTCGTAAATGAGAAAAAATAAATGAAAAAATTCATGCAACCTCTCGACTAAGAGATACATAATTAAAAACGCAGAAATCACTTTCTGTTAATAAACACGATCCATTTATCCTCGAGCGAGGAACCCATTTCACCGACTTTAAGCCACAAAGATTTTCATTCATCAGTCTAGCAGTCAGTGAGCGTGTCATCGCCATCCGAGTCATTCATCAGCGTTGAAAAAGCATCAACATTTCTCTATTTTATTTTTTTCAAAATTAGGTTAAAGCAATTCAACGGCGTCGGGTCGGGAGCGACGAGCGTGCATTTTTTTAGTAAAAAAATTGGCACGACTGCTGCAAATGTTTTCATTTATTATTATTGTTTTCTCTTTTTTCCCCCTCTCTCCGGGTATAGAAAAAAATCTTTCTCCGGTCCGAATACAATGAGATAGTCGGGGGGGGGGGGGGGGGAGTGAGAGAATCAGACCGAATGAGAGGATGGAAGAGAAAAAGAAAACGCGAGTAAACCTTATTTATATACTTTCGTTGCATGCTTAAGGGACATTACTGTCTGGGCACACGATATATACAGGTACATTCTCCGGTACGTAGCCTTCTCTGGCTCTCCATTCCATCGCCGGGAGAGCCCGGCCTCCTCCGCGTTGTTCTCGTAAACGTCGGAACCCCGGATGGGTTTGCAGCTCGTTTTTTTTTTTTTTTTTTGTATCTTTTTGGTTTTGCTACAGAGAGATCTCTCTCCCTCACTCGCGCTCGTGCCCCTCCATACCCCGAGCGCGCATATCTCTATACGGGTTGCTCGCGCTCTCGTCGAGCGTGGAAAAGCCGCTAAGCGAGAGAGCACAGTAACGAAACTCGCCGCTCGAATGTACATATACTATCCCAGGCTGTACCCTCCCCCCCCCCCCTCCCCTCCCCTCCCCCTCCCCCCGCCGTATTTTGCCCTCTGTGTCTCGGCCACGGCGGCTCTTCCCGTTCTTTCTCCACCGCGAGGATTAGGCAAAGTCCGGTAATAAAGTATAAACTTCCCGAGTCACGTACGGACACCCGCGGTTAAGTCGCTTAATTTTTTTTCTCCGCTTTTTTTTTTGTTCCTTTCGCTCTCCGACCGTCGAAGAAATAATATTTTTCGCGTAACATTTTTAATTATCGATGTGCGAGTGAAATACTAGGGGGAGAGAAAGCGAAAGGGGCAGGACGGACCATTTTTTAGAAGTTATAGAAAAGAAGAATCGTCTCAAGGATACTGGTCCGTTTTGCCCCACTCTCCGCTGCGCCGAGATAATTGTCAGTAATTCGTCAGTCGATTAGACAAGGATTAGGCAAAGTCTGGTAATAAAGTATAAACTTTCCGAGTCGCGCACGGTCATCCGCGGTCAACCCCTTAATTTTTTTCTCCATTTTCCTTTCCGACCGCAGAAAAAATAATAATTTTCTATAAAATTTTTAATCGTTGAGTTACGAGTGAAATACTCGAGGTAAAAAGGGTCAAGACCCCTTTTTGTAAGTTCCACGCGGGATACATAAAAAAAAAGTAAAACCTCAAGGACACTGGTCCGTTTTGCCCCGCTCTCCCCTGCCTCGAGATAATTGGATTTTAGTCAGTCGATTCTATATTAGCATCACCGTATGGATTAGCGACGGGCGCCCTCGAACGCGGTCGTGATGTGGAAGTCGCGTATATGCCCGAGATCTGCGTTTAGTCACGCGTAATCGGTAATCGATATCGAATTCTCGAAGCTCTCTCCGGTCGTGAGGGAGAACAACAATTGTGATTACACGCTCGGTCCGAGAGAGTGCCGTGCGACGCGGGCTCGCGTTCTGTGTGTAGCACTGCAATTGTAGGCGCTGTCAGAATCCGCGAGGCGATTAGGCCCGGTCTCCGTCTGTGTACCTTTCTATACGTACACATTATCCAAATCGATCGCCGAAAATCGGAAGGGCGTAACTCCCGCCTCGAAGCATGCGAGTTACGCCCTTCTGGTCCTTACCGGCCGATAAATGCACCTATATGCGTGTACACACGTACAGATGTAACGTGTTCGAATCCGATAAAGTACTTACTCACCCATTCCCTCATCTCTGTAGCCCCGGGGATGATGTACGGTCGTGCCTATTGTACGTGCAATTAGGCGTTACCGACGGTCGTTTGTAACTTATCGGCTCTCTCGCCTTTTGTCAACCCCCGGCGGCCGAACGGAAAGCTCGAAGAGCTTTCCCCTACGGCCCAAGCTCCGCGTACTTCCTCCATTCTCTGCCACCGCAACGCGAAACTCGATATCGAGAAAGGGATACTTTTATTCCGTGGAGGCTATAAAACTACACGGGGAATTCGGAACATATATCAGGCTTTGTTATGCGGAAGTATCGTTATGGATTTTACTTTGCGGCCTCCAATTTTTCCTCGTAACTGAGAAAATTAAATGTACCTGTGTGTGTGTGTGTGTGTGTGTGTGTTTTTTTTTCCATGAAGTTGCCACTTTTAATTACTTTATTATACAGAATATAATTATTTATTAACAGTTAGAATTAATGGCCAACGAAAGAGTCACGGAATAAAATTTACTAATCTTGTTGTCGTGAACTAAGGAAAGAAAAATGAAAAGCCTCCTAAAGATCAAAGAAAATCTAGGGCTGAAGGTCGATGACCCTTTGCCAAGGTGTAAAATTATCATTAGGCATAATGTTAATATTTAACTGTATAAATATTATCTTTGGCAATAAATCTCGTTTACTACTACTATTATGGTTATTGAGTCCTCCCGTCGAGAGGATCTTTTCATGGTCCATAAATGAATCATCAACTTTCGGGTTGACGGAGAAATCTTTCATTATCATTAAAACCGATTAGTGTAATCATCGTCCCGATTAATCTAATAAATCGGCTCTCGTGATTGCTTTCGCATGACAAAATTTTGTTTGACATTAGGCATAATATTAATATGTAACTGTATAAATATTATCTTTGGCAATAAATCTCTTTCACTACTACTATGATAGTTATTGAGTCCTCCCGGTCTTTTCACGGTCCATAATGAATCATCAACTTTCGGGTTGACGGAGAAATCGTTTATTATCATTAAACCCGATTAGTGTAATCATCGTCCCGATTAATCTAATAAACCGGCTCTCGTGATTGCTTTCGCATGACAAAATGTTGTTTGACGAATACTCACGTTTTCCAATTATGGGCACTGCTAATTAGCGATATCGGCTATGAGCACCGCTAATGAGTAATATCGGTTCTTCTATTAAAAAAAAAAAGTTCTAAGCTTTTTTTTTTTACTTTTCACTATTTCCAATTTCATTTTAACTTTAACGTGTGCTTTGTCTCACATCCACGCTGAAAAAATTAATTTGACGCGGAAGGATCCTCTAACGTTAAAACGATTTTTTTGTTCTGCACTGTAAAAATAAATTGTAAATTTAATGTACTGGAACTTGAAATTTGCTCCCATTACTTACATTCATTGAACCTTAATGCACGTTTTTTTCCAAAATAAGAATACCATATATAAAAATTACAAATCTTTTGCCCGAAATGCACAACAATTTTCATAAAAAATAAAAATTTTACTGTGAAACTACAACAAACATGCGTTCGAAATTTCAGAATCACTTTACGTGAAAAAGCTTCCAATACCGTTCAGTAATATTTAAACAAAATTTTTTTACATCGTTTGTATTCTCCAATATTGGGTAAAACGTATAAATACGGCCCAGTGCGTCGTCGGTCTCGAAAATGCCCGAACCCCTTTTTTAAGCCGATCAAAGAGAAGAAAAGTAAAATTTTCCCGCCCCAGTAAAAGTTTCTCACCGGTGTTCGTGCTGTCGCGAAACAGCAGAAGCTCGTTAGGAAAATTTCGAACAATTTCACTTGCCGTCCCGACACCCTCCGAGCGGCGTGGCATACCCCCGAGTAACGGGCTCATTTCGAGCGGAAATAATATATATAATTATTAATTTGCGTAATTGATGATCCTCTCGGGCATACCGCGAGGTTTAGTAACGGGAGGGAAGGGAATAAATAGACGTCGGATATATCGCTACAAACCACCACGCACGATACATATTTGAATATGCCGACGAGCCCTTCTATCTGCCGCCATACCGGGGTGAACCGGGGTGAACCGGGGTGAACCGGGGTGAATATGGCCCGGTCGGTACATCATCGATCCGCGCGCCAACCGGCCTGGTCCATATTCACCACATCGCCCCTATACGCGTTTAGGTCGTCCGCAAACGAAGTTAATCCCCGACAATTTTGTCCTAGTACCATCATCATCGAGAGCGTTTTCCCTGCGACCAACGACCACCCCTACCCCTCCCCCCTCCCCCACTTCGGATACCCACACAGTACAACCCTTCGCTCGTCACTGTAACCGGCCCCCGACAATTTCCCATGTAACGCGTTGGTGTTAAGTGAATAATGTACTTCGCGTAATGGATAGCCGCTTAGCTATTTCCAGGAACGGAATTCGTTGTCGGTATGTAGTATATGCACGAACATCCGGCTTCCGATATAGGACGGTAGACACATATATGCCCATCCACGGCGACCGTGGGGAGCGTTGCGAGCGAGGATAGTCCGAAGGGTTGCGATCTCGCGCCCCCTAGCACGCGAGAGGGATGGAAACGCGCTCGCCAGCTCTCGACGTTACATACAAACAACCGAACGCTAGGTATCCACTATATGTGTGTATTCGCAATATATATATATATGTATATATATTTTGGAAAGTTGTTCCTTTGTTTGTTTCGTTGTTTGTTTGTTGACCTCATTTTCAAGAATCCCGGCGGTTTTTCCAGCGGCCCTCCAGGCTCTGATCATTATAATTTCTCCAAGGGGATTCCTAGGCCTTGATTACCCTAAGATCTCATTGTACGACCGAAAATACGTCACTTCGGGTCTCAAAATCAAATTTTTTTTAATCGGAAGTGACGTATTTCCGGTACGACGTCACTTCCGGTCGAAAAATGAGATTAGATCAAACCGAAAGCAACGAATTTCCGGGTGTGACGTCACTTCCGGTCGAAGAATAACATTTCTGGGATTGAATTGACGTATTTTCGTTTTATTTCTCGAAATCGAAATCTCCGGTTTCTGAATTCCACAATCCACAACTCGGGCGCTTCGCGCCAAAACAACCCGCCTGGTACACGTACATCCACGCCGCCGTAACCCAGCGGGTTTCGGTAATTGGGTTGGATCGATATCGAGCGAGAGAGGGCCCCGGAGATGCAGAGATCACGAGCGATTATGCCCCGGCATATGATTTATGACCGTTACAATTTTGCCGATAGCCACTGTCACGCGTCTCCCTGTCAAGCAGCGGTGCGCGGCGATGCACGGCGAGAGGATCCGCGGGGATGATCTCGGACCATGAGCGGGAGAGACGGATGGACCGAGTGAGTATCACATCGGGTACATAGAGGAGTCGACTGTATCGATGGCTCGCGTGGCCAGTGTTGCTCGACCATTTAGCGGCTCTGTGCGGCTACGGAATTCGTTGTCGTTCGTGTCGGAATTCCCCGTGCGAACGAGAGCGGAGAGGAGAGACGAGTGGGAGAGAGAAAGAGAAAGAGAGAGAGAGAGAGAGAGAGAGAGAGAGAGAAACACGAAGAGAGAGAGAGAGGGATGGATCTGATCGACGCGAACGTGACGGGATAATGGGCCACTGCCGTAAACGCTTATCGATGATATCCAAATTTCCCACCACCGATTGAGTTGAAAAGCTTCGCTCTACAAGCATCCCCTGTACCCTGTTCGTGCTTACAGGCCCGTTACTCGTGTTTACACACATCCATAGCTGGACCCGTTGTATAACCTGCGGTTTTCGAAGTAACGTATAGTGCTCCTATAATCATTTCAGCGATAAACGATCGACTACCCGGTTATACTCGACGGTGCATTGATTTAGATTCGGACATCGAGGGCCGAGACTCAAAAGGGCGGAAACCGTGGAATAGGAACGAGCAAAACTGTCTTCGTCCTCATGGGTTTCGTGCTGGTTTATTAAGAGCGATTGCCGTATCTCGGCTCACACCGCTTCGTATAATGCCTGCATATAAATCTTCCACGGGACAAAACTCAGTGTCTGAAAGTTTATCACTTTTTTTCCCATACAAGCATCCTCTGCACCCTGTTCGTGCTTACAGGCCCGTTACCCGTGTTCACACACATTCATAGGTTGATCCTTGTATACCTTGCGGTTTTCGAAGCACACTCAGAAAAAAAAATTATTTGACGGCCACCGTTTATTTGGTTTAAGTAAAATATTTATTTGATTTAAGTAAAATATTTATTTGATTTAAGTAAAATATTTATTTGATTTAAGTAAACCATTTATTTGATTTAAGTAAAATATTTATTTGATTTAAGTAAAATATTTATTTGATTTAAGTAAAACATTTATTTGATTTAAGTAAAACTATTTGATTTAAGTAAAACTATTTGATTATAATAAATATTTATTTTAATCAAATAAATGTTTTACTTAAACCATGTAAACGGTGGCGGTCAAATGATTTTTTTTTCTGTGTGTAACGTATAGTGCTCCAACAATAATTTCAGCGATAAACGATCGACTGTCCGGCTACATTCGACGGTGCATCGATTTAGATTCGGACATCGAGGGCCGTGGCTCAGAAGGGCGGAAACCGTGGGATAGAACAAGCAAAACTGTCTTCATCGTCATGGGTTTCGTACTATTTTATTAAGAGCGATTGCCGTATCTCAGCTCACACCGCTTCATACAATGCCAGCATATAAATCTCCCACGGGACGAAAAACTCAGTGTCTGAAAGTTTATCACATTTTTGTTTTTTTGTTTTTTTCGATACAAGCATCCCCTGTACCCTGTTCGTGCTTACATGCCCGTTACTCGTGTTCACACACATCCATAGGTGGACCCGTTCTATACCCTGCGGTTTTCGAAGTAACGTATAGTGCTCCAATAATCATTTCAGCGATAAACGATCGACTATCCGGTTATATTCGACGGTGCATTGATTTAGATTCGGACATCGAGGGCCGAGGCTCAAAAGGGCGGAAACCGTGGCATAGAAACGAGCGAAACTGTGCGAGATAGGCCCTTGGGCTTCCCAGCCACCGGCACACACGATAAGCCTTCGGTTAGCCATTCGTTTATGAGGAAAAATATTATCGAGCTGCAACGGCAGTTTTCTAGTGGCATAACGCGGATTTACAATCTCATCGCGATTGCTTGTTGTTATTTAAATGAGCTTAGCCTGTGCTACCCGTCAAACTGACGTGTGCACGATAATCGCGTGAAACGCGAACGATAGTCGAAATCACTGTTATAGGTATAACACGGGAGGTGGGGGAGGGGGAGGGGGGGGGGGGTGGTGATATAGGTGAAGGGGTAAATTTATACGTAAACTGGGCCGAGTGTGTACCCGGTAAAGCGTTTGACAGGTGGAGATGTAAATTTGCAATAATTTCCAGGCATAACGCGCGTGTGTGTGTGTCGTACGAGCCGTTATGGTACCAGCGGTACCAGCGTTCTCCAAACTCTCGCCGAGTCACACTGTATTCTATATACTCATCGCTATAGTTGTCTCGTACGAACTGCTTCGCAAATGAAGCTCGAACGTTTCGTACTGCCGTAACCGGGACGTGTCTCTCCGTCCCTGTCCTCCACGGTGGGCTAAAATAACTCGATCCGTTTGCCGTGGCAAACTCCGGCGGTGGGACTTCCGCCGACGGGGTGGATATTTGAATATTTGCACTGTAACTCTCTAACGGCGAGGGCTTACGGTGGGACGGAGAAATTTTCGCGCCGGGCGGAGAGAAAAGAACGCTCCGAAGCTGTACACACGGCGAGGGGGGTAACTCATAGATATGCAACGTTCGGGTAATTGAGAATCGATATCTAAATCGTATACCTGGAATACCCGCCTTCCTCTGGGTAGTTAGAGAACCTGCCTCTCGAGCGGCGGTCCCGAAGACGTCGTTAATTTATATCCGTCATTAGTTCGCCCATCGCTCGACCACCGGCGCCCCTGAAGTGGAAGCCCAATAACATCTTTCGTTAACACTGTGTTAGGGGGAGATTCGTAGGGTTAATCGGGGTGAGATGGCCTGGCGGGTGCGATGGACAGCCGGATTATCTTTTAGGGGAAGAAATGTAGGCTGTGAAAAAAATTCTTTTGAAATTTAATTTACTGGACTGGAAGTTCTTATGCGAAAACTGGTGTATTACATTTGATGTGCAATTGTGATGAAAAAAATTCATTTTCTGTATCTTGAAAACATTGGAAATACTTTATTTTCAATAAGTTACGTTAATTTTAATGATTTACTTTAATTTTTCATCATAATTGTGCATTGAATTTAATGTAGCAGTTTTTGCATGAAAATGTCCAGTCTGGTACATTAAATTAATTTTTTACAGTATTTGGCGCCGTCGCTTGTAGAGTTTTTGGTATATGTGGATACAATGAGATTGCACTACAAATTTTAAGATTGTACGTGCGAGGGTCAGTACGAGCGGTGAATCCTTATTTCGAGGAAGCCAGACATTTCTCGAGCTATATTTCCAGCGCTCTGGAGACATACTAAATTATAACTTTGTTAGTAAATCAACACTGCACTCTATAGTTGGATCTTTCGAGAAAAGATTGGCGAGTGGTAAACCAACTTTTTAAAATGTCTTCTCCAAATTTAAGTAGCGGCTATTTTCCCAGAAAATAGGTGACATGGCCAGTCAGTTTCCGAGAGACATGGCCACTTATTTTTCGGGGATGTGGCCATGTTAGTGGTGGCCATATCACGATAATTTTTTTTTCAGTTTGGCGATAATTTTTTTTTTGGTTTGGCGATATTTTTCATTTCAGTTTCGCGATTATTTTCTTTTTGGATTCGCGATATTTTTCATTTCAGTTTGGCGATAATTCTCTTTTTAATTTGGCGATAATTTTCTTTTTAGTTTGGCGATAATTTCCTTTTTAGTTTGGAAAGTTGATCAATTTCCTGTTGTTTTTTTCCACACCGTCCATTCAATTGCAAATCGCAACTGAACATTGTCCAACAGTTGCGCGCCCGGCGCGCTCCTCTATTCACGCGCCACTCTTCCCCCCCCCCCCCCCCCCCCCATTCATCCCCAAAGTGTTTTCCATTCAGAGCGAAAATATCGGAAAACAGAATAACAAAAACGAGTCCAAAAGACTCATCATGGAAGCCCAAACGTTAAAGTGTACCTTCCAATATTATAATGACCGTAGAATTATGTACAGCATTCGGAAGCTCGTTATTTCCGTCGCTTTCGAAATTTGCTCGAATGTAATCATGCGTGGTTTCGGAGAGGGGGGGGGGGGGGGGGGCTCGATGATCGAGAATCAATTGAAATCTGCTATCGCCGGTGTACGTCGAGGCATTCAATAATTGCAAACACAAGCTGCCCAAAAGAAGGATCAATGGGGGGCGCCGCGGGTTTGGGTTCGGGGGCGGGAGGGGGGGGGGGGGTGGAGAGGGGAGGGCGCTCTGTAACGTCGAGGCAAATTTTACCGTAATGTAGATTGGACACGGGATTAAATTCACCGTCAACGATACTCATTACCGCGAGCGAGACGGGCGGAAAGGGCGCGAGATAGAATGGCGCGAGAGAGGTGACGCTGACGAATGCGACAGATAGGGCGCGTGGCCGTACCAGCGTCGGGGTTCAAACCCCGAGCCTTGTAACGCGCTCTACAAATATGGTGCGCAGCGTTCGCGTGCACACACACATATGTGTAAATAAATATATAGATATAAATATATATATATATTTAAATGTAGGGTAAAAGACCGAACGAACGAGGTAGAGAAGCGTCGGCTTTTGGAATTCAACAAAATGCGTGTTTAAATGCGGTAATTAAGCTTCGGGCATTATGCGTATGTTTGTGTGTATTTGTGTATATGTATGTATAGTATATAGTGTATATTGCATGGCATGTTCGAATGCTGTGTACGCCACAACCACACGGGTCCCTCTCCGTAGTTTCGCAGCCAGAGAGAACCACAGAGGCGTCGAGCGAAAATCGCCCCGGCCCGAGCGCGCTCGCTCGTTATACCGCAACACTCCGCGCATTTACGTTGTTTTTTAAGGTTCCCGCGGTCGTTCTCTTTCTGGGCTTAGCGCAGGCGTGAGGGCGTTTATACAAATAAATACACATGTGTGTTGGATGGAACGATGGCCCGCAAGGTGGATCTCTCTAGCGGCTGCGGTGGTTTTCGCCAGAGCGGATCCGGCAAAATGGAGGCGAGTTATAATTGCGTGCATGTACGCCGGGGGGCTCGGATGTTGCTCGGAGGCACACACGTGGGCGGAGGGAAGATGCGAGGCAGTACCGAGGTACAATGCCGGTCGGCTTATTGCAAAGGATCGGGAGAAGTAATTGTGCATTGTTTTATCTTATCGGGAGAGCTTTGGATTTTTGAAACGGCGACTTTATCAAGAGTTATCGTCAAAATTCCAACCTCGTTTTTGTTCAAAAACGAAAACAAAACAGTCCAATTATTTCGCAACAGTCGCGAGAGGGTTTCTAGGTATTTCATTAGTTGTTCGTTGCTGTAGTAACATTTCGACGAATGCGAATTGTTTTTATCTTTCTGAGGAGATCTTTGGAATTGAAACGAAAAAAGTTGCATTTTTCATTCATCCAGAAGTTTTATTAAATTCGCTGCCCTCGCTTTTGAGGATGCGAGCGAAAACTGGGGTACAATGTCGGTCGGCTCGTTACAAAGGATCGGGAGAAGTAATTGTGCATTGTTTTATCTTATCGAGAGCGCTTTGGATTTTTTGAGCGGCGACTTTATCGAGAGTTATTATCAAAATTCCAACGTCGTTTTTATTTATTTTTATTTATTTATTTACATTATTTACGGGACGAATCCCACTTACGGAGCTAAACGGAACTTAGTGCGGAACTGGTTGGTAATGAGACATAGCAACACTCGCATTCGCCGAGAGCGTTTTGGTGAAAACGAAAACGAAACACTCCAATT